>BSBN01001567.1:17030000-22030000 GCA_027924645.1 Cunninghamia lanceolata | reverse complement strand
ACTCTCAGAATACATCACAATACCGCAGCTGTAATACAACACCCTCATAAAATAGGGTTACCTTCTAGGGCAAGACAAGCCAACAAAATATCTACCATAAGATCTAAAACCTAATAATGAAAGGTCCAGATTTACAATATATCATTAATTTAATGTATGTCGGCCATTTAATAGTTTTTGTTAACAAAAAATGTTAACACGCATTCCACTCCACACCATTCTCCCATTGTATATTACACCTATTGGTGTAACTAGGAAATATATATAAATATATATCCTATCAACAATAAACCTTATATAATTGCAAGGTTGAGATAGATTTTCCCAACAAATAGATGATGGATGGTTAAAGGCCAATTGATGATATATATCCTACACTTTGAGCTTAGCTAGACCCATGAGGGTTTTCCTAGAGGTATTCCTAAATAGAGTTGAAAACAATGAAATATTGATCAAGATAAATCTTTACAGTTGTATCCAATATACACTTGACCCCAAAGATTGTCACTAAGTTGAAGACTAGACAATTGCATTAAAAACCTCTTCTTCGGCAGATGAAGGCATTATTGCAAGAAATACAAGATGAAGGTATACATGAATGATTCACTAGGATCAACACTTGAAGTGGTTTATTATAGATATTTCCCTAGTCATAAAGTTGAATCATCAACTACATAAAACTAAAACCCGATCCTAAACTACTAGATAAAAATGTTGTTCATTTTGAGAAATATGATTGATCACAATTTCTTGGACTAGTGCCTATCTAATGGGAAATAGAGGCATAGTGTATCAAGAAGAACAATGAAATAAAAAACATATGAATAGATCTAAACACATATGTGTATCAAAGGGAATAGTATAAAATAACTAAACATAATAATCTATCTTTAAACTATAGAAATCCATATGCAATATAAAAAATGGCCATCGCAAATCTTGTAATGAATTGAAATGTTGTTACACTAATCAAGTTTGTGTTACAATCATACAAAAAAATGTGGCAAGAGGAAACCCTAGCTATGACTCAAAAATTTCCCTAAATATCTACAAATAACCATGGAGACATCTAGTTACATGATACCACTCATAATATTTATCCCTTCATGTGCCTCAAAAACACAGTACCTTCATGATGAATTAGAGGAACAAGGATTGAAACCCTAGAAGAAATTTGAGCACCCTATAGTCGCATGGAAACAAAGAATGATCAACCCTTTGAATAGAAAGCAACCTTGCCTTTATAGTATTTGAAAAACTATGCCTTGATCTTCCCATGAGAATTTTTTACATGATAGGAGATTCAAACACAACCATAACATTTAATGCCAATAAGAAGAAATCCCCAAAAATCTACCTCAAAATGTGTGTTAGATGAACTAGAAGAAGAAAGGATGAGTTTCTTGCCCAAAATTAATAGTTGAAGAGGTTAAATTGACCATTAATAATGATCCATGAAATTATTGGTGAGCTCTATGGAATTTTGTTAGACTTCCAGGGGATCAAGGAACCTAAGGACATTGAAACTGGGTGAAAAAGTGCAAAGATCCTTTGAAATTCTAATTACTCACTTGGTTTTTGAAAGGGAAAGAGAACCCAACATGCACCTCACAACATTCTATATTTTACTTAAACAGATATTCAATAAATTGATGCAAGAACATACTACTATGCCCTTAAAGTGGAAATAGACATAGTTGATTTCCCATCACATTAACCCTTAGAGGAAATATAACGTAGCTTACAAATCTAAGAAAATTTCAGCAGCATAACGACATGAAAATTAACACTTTAAGATCATGAAAGAAGAAGAAAATAGACAGAAAAGAAGAAACACCAATATAAGTGGGGAAAACCCTTTCAGGTAAAAAAACCCACACTCCAAAGCATAAAACCAATGTATTAATCTGCAACAACAATGTTATAATACACTTATAGGATCAAACCCTTAACATGGAGATTTACATCCTGCTTCTCTGGAGGAAAACTGATAGCATAACCCTGTAGGAAAAAATCTCTTCAAACACCCTTGAATATAGCATAATGCAAGAGTTACAAATGCAAAGCACCCTAAGAAAGATGGCTTAGCTTTCTCCACCAACTCCTCTACAAAAGCATACAAAGCATCTAATTTCAAATCTATTTTAAAGATAGAAAAGCTTATACTTTCTTTCCTAGGTGTCCACTTCCCAAAAATAATATTTTCCAACTTGAAAATCTTTTCTGACATGAAAATCTTTTCCAAATCAAATTTCAAAAAAATAAAGCATATCTTCTTCATGGGTGCTCCAAACAGATAAGGATAAGATTTTCCATAATAGTAACTTCCTACAATAGAAACCTACTAAACAAGACCTAAGGTCAACCAAGGCACTCCTGGTTTTTCTCAACAAAAAGCAAAAAACAACTTTTTGAGAAAAAGCAAAAAGCAAAAAGCACAAAACAACTTTTTCTAGAATGGCTTAAAAACACCATTTCTAAAAAAGTAAAAAAGAAAAACTACTTTTTCACCTCCTAAGAAATAGAAAACACCAGAAAGGACTCTAAGGTTGAGACACCTTAATCCCAACATTCTACCACTTGTCGAAGACCTATCAAGAGTCTATAGTAGCTAGTTGATAAGGCCTCAAGGCCCAGAACTCAAACACCATCTAAACTTGTATGTGCTCACTAGCTTTGTCAATGTAGCTGCAAGATTCACCAAAGTGTCACTTTCAAACCCATAACCAGAAGACAAATCTAAAGTCCAAACACCTCCAAAACATGATCGAGCATGAATGCTCCAAAATAGTTAGAACAACAACCATAGCTAGTTGTTTAAATCCAACTAAAAAACCCACCATTGATAGAATTTATGCACATGACATATACAACCCATACTACAGCTCTCATCCCTATATAATCCACTATCCCACTCAAAGTTACCATCTCCCATGATAACAAACACACCAAAACCATTGATGTGCAAAACATCTAGAGACCCTTGATACTGCAGTCCAATGAAGAACAATCTACCAAAGACATACATACATCCTAGGAATCATACTGCATGAGCAATGCCAACCAAAGCAACTCACAGTCTACCAATCAACACTTAAATAAAATTGTGGCTTATAATCAAATCATGTATTACAAAGAACAATCACAATGATATGCAAACTACAACCAACCTACTACAAAATAGAGCATACTTCCACAAATAGTTTTCTTCTCACTCTCTCACCTTTGATCTCCTCCATTTCTCCCAAGTCCTCTACATCTCAAATGATATACATTAAAAAAAACACATTTTGCTGCTAAAAAACAATAAAGTACAACAACAGTAGATGACCACAAAACCAATGATCATACCAGATGAATAAGAACCTCTAGGAAGAATCATGAGACCATAAAGAGAAACTGCAAACCATATAATGTCCTTCTACCAACACCACCATGTGCTAAGTTGTGCTAAGTAAGATCTCTTTCACAAAACCCCAACTGAAAAGCCTTAAAAACACCCAACCATTCAATCTCATTAGATCAAACAAAACATATATATCTCATATAAAAAAAAAGATGTAAGATTCTCTATCCAAGGAAGATCAAACTCAAAAAATCCATTCCAAAAATAGGAATACAACCCAATAACATCTCCTAAACTTCTCATAAATCAAACCATATACCTAAGGAGATAACAATGCCAAATACTCCTCAAATGAATCCCTGATAACTAGAAACTATAGCTCAAGATCCATATCCATGAGAAATCAAAGCATAAAACAAAATGAATTTGAAACAACATGGAAAATACCTATCAAATCATTTTCTGTTGAGTGAACTAAGAGTGGGGATTGAGAATGATCCACTGAGATACACCGAGCCTCATAGACTCTCTCCAAGAACAATTGTCTCTTAGCTCCAAACATGAACACATGTCCATACCTAGATAGGCTCCTTGGTCTTTCTACTGAAATTTTATCATTCCAACACATGATCCCCACAACAAGAGATCTCTAGTCTCACCTCAAGTCTCTCTAGTATCCATGAGCATCCATCAACCAATTCATGCCAACTTCAAATGCATCCTACAAAATAATGAAGATTCAAGCAAATGATTAATACTCAAAATCAAAGAGAACTTCACTAGACCACTGTTAAAGTTCCCACTATACATTTGCAAAAAATATAGGAACACATATGACATCATGATCTAACATCTCCTCCTAGGAGATCACTTCCTAATCTAATGAATATATCTTGCCAAAGGGGCACCATCATGCCAAAAATCCAATCTTAGAAATTAGATCCATCATGGAACAATACCATCTCCAATCACATGAAGATAACCATCCGCTGACAATAGAACTCAAGATGTCAAAATAATTTCACAACATATAAGAATCATAATCTAAAAGCCTTAGCATGACACCTACAATCACTATAGAAGAACATCCATCACTAAGTGACAGATCCACATCACTGCCAAAGCTCCCATTGAAACTGTGATATTGGGCTTATCAAGGCATCATGATAACCATCCTCTGAATGAATATCATCCATGGCTCTAACACAATCTAATAATCAACTTGTGTAATACCAGCAACACAAAAGAATAAAGTAGAACCAAGATCTCCAAGCAAGAAGATAAAATCATCACTGTCAAAATCTCACACATAACCATGTATCCAAGCTATCCATGACAATGTGATAAACATGCTACAAGTCCCAACAATTGACTGTCTAGTCACTCTAATTGTCTATCCTCTCATCCCAATGCAACATAACGATGCACAAATCACCACAGACAAGGACAACCAACAAAGCTTGCATCAACACTTAATCGATCTCGTGGATATAGACAATCCACATCTGAGTCATCTCGTTGCAACCAATGCATGGCCAACCCACAAAACTACATAACTCAAAGATACAAAACAAATGAAACATGCAAAATTATCATCACATCAGTAATCTATAAATTGAGATATCAAAGAAGACAACATGTAGATTTCAATTATACTCAAACACTAGATTAACTCCTAATCTAATTTGCCAAGTTAGTCCACAATGAGTAACCATAGTCAAGGAACTCATCAGTAAAACACTACAAAAATGGTGAGCGACTAATCACATACCAACATCTCCACACTAAGAAGAATACAAAACTCCTCACAACATGCACGAAGCATAGATGCAAATCTACAACTATCTTACATCCAGAAACACCCCGAGTAATCATAATTTGAAAAATAGTTTATCCGTAGATCTACAAAACCATAAGTTTTGATTAACCATGTAGAACCTGCAAAACCACCATGTCACTGACACACATTTAAATCCATATCCACTTATCATCTGTAAGACCCACAAGTCTAAAAACTGCCAAAATAGTTAAACCAAAATAATGGAATAACACAAATAAGAAAAACCATAGATTTTGAAGGGAAAATCTAGAAAACCCTTAGATCCAACCAACATGAAACTAAGACATGCAAGTACAACCAACTAAAAAAGGAAGAAGAGGTCCACAAACCTCAGGCCCACTTGTAGGCCAACTCCACAACCACCACCATGTACAAGCATACAGAGGAGCTAGGTTGTTTTAGAAGATTTTAGATCATCCAATGACCAACTCCATAGCCTACATGCATTTGAGGTTAACAAAACAGTGCCTTCTAATGCCAGAGACTAAAACCAAGCACCCAACATAAGCACATCCAACCATATTCATGACAACCCAAGTTTCTCCATGTGATCAAGGAGCTAAGAACAAACACCTAACATGAATACTTTACTACAAATGACCATAGAATGAAAGAACATAACCACCATGTATGAGGGTTATTACATACTATCAAATAGGAGCTCCAAATTAATATCATATTAAATGTAACCACATGATCAAATCCACAATACTCCATCTTTTCCATCCTTCAAATGCCTTCTGTAACCTAAAAACAAGATCAACGGCAAGACTTCCACTCAAACAAGGATTAATAATCAACCAATTCCTTCCTATAGATTCCCTCGAGATTGCCAACCTAAGAAATCACAATAGAAGAAATATGCAGAACCTTAAACACCATGGAACTAACACATGCAATCTCATGCAGCCATAGAACCACCATAGCTCTAATACCAATTGAAAGGGAAAGAGAACCCACCATGCACCTCACAACATCCTATATTTTACTTAAACAGATATTCAATAACTTTATTCAAGCACATACTACTATGCCCTTAAAGCAAACACACATAGTTGATTTCCCATCACATTAACCCTTAGAGGAAATATAATGTAGCCTACAAATCTAACAAAATTTCAGCAGCATAACATGTAAATTAACACTTTAAGATCATGAAAGAAGAAAAAATAGACAGAAAAGAAGAAACACCAATATATGTGGGGAAAACCCTTTCGGGTAAAAGACCCCACACTCCAAAGCATTGAACCAATGTATTAATCTGCAACAACAATGTTACAATACACTTGCAGGCTCAAAGCCTTAACATGGAGATTTACATCTTTCTTCTCTGGAAGAAAACTAATAGCATAACCCTATATGAAAAAACCTCTTCAAACACCCTCAAATACAACATAATGCAAGAGTTGCAAAAGTAAAACACCCTCAAAAAGTTGGCTTAGGTTTCTCCACCAACTCCTCTACAAAAACATACAAAGCATCCTCTTTAAAATCTATTTTAAAGCTAGAAAAGCTTATGCTTTCTTTCCTAGGTGTCCACTTCCCAAAAAATAATATTTTCCAACTTGAAAATCTTTTCCAAATCAAAAATCTTTTCCAACATGAAAATCTTTTCCAAATCAAATTTCCAAAAAACAAAGCATATCCTCTTCATGGGCGCTCCAAAGAGATAATGATAAGATTTTCCATAAACAATAACTTCCTGCAATAGAAACCTGCTAAACAAGACCCAAGGTCAACCGATGTGGCACCCCTTGTTTTTCTCAACAAAAAGAAAAAAAACAACTTTTTGAGAAAAAGAAAAAAGCACAAAACAACTTTTTCCTAGAATGGCTTAAAAACACCATTTCTTAAAAAGAAAAAAGAAAATCTGGTTTTTCACCTCCTAAAAAATAGGAAACACCAAAAAGGACTCTAAGGTTGAGACACCTTAATCCCAACAATTTTGAGCATTTTGGGCATTTTTGAGTTGGTAGGGTTTTTGAATAATTGGGAACATAAGGAAATTTAAGGAACTCAAGGTTCGAGGGGAATTGGGAACCTTGGAACTTTAGGGAACTTGGGGTTCTGAGGGAGCTAGGAACCATGGAAATTTAGGGAACTCAAGGTTCCAAGGAAACTGGGAACCTTGGAATTATAAGGAACTTAAGGTTCTAGGGGAACTAGGAACCTTGGAACTTCAGGGAACTTAGGATATGGGGGAACTAGGAACCTTGGAACTTTGGGGAACTCGAGGTTCTAGGGTTTCATGGAACTAAGGAAATGAGGAATTGAGGACTTTGGGATGCGTGGGGAAATAGGATCTAGGAGAACCTAAGAATTGAGAACTTTAGGGTTTTAGACTTTCAAGGGACTAGGGAACCTAAGGACCTAGGGACATATTCTAATGTCCCCAAAACCCCTAAAAACCTAAAAAAGTTAAATTGTGTAAAGGAGAAACCCTCTAGGCTTAGAATAATTTTAGATTTTACAATTCTCAACACATTAAAGGATCATGATGGAAATGAAAATACAAAATTCAGGAAAAATTCACCAAATAAGAAATGACTTAGGTAGATGTATAAAATTTTAGATTAGGTCCCAACATTGGCTCTAGTTGGGGATGTGTTTCTCTTGTAGGCACATTGAGAATCCAAAAGAATTCTCCAAGAGTAGACCATAAAAAGAGAACAAAGTAACAAGGAGGGACTGAGACAATCACACTTCAACATGACAAACAAGGGTCATAATTTCACCAAGACAAAAACACAAATGGAAAATGTATAAGTCAAAATACCTCATTACTCAAGACAAGTAATGCTTCAAATGCTGACCATGAACTAAAGATACATGAATTCTCCATTTAAATTATTGAGATGATGCACATTATGTCCATACTCATGTGCAAATTCATATGGCCCAAGACATAAAGGATCAAATTTCCCATGTTTTCCTGTCCTCTAATCTAGCATTCCACATGAGAACCATATCTCCAACTTGGAAGTTCCTTTGAAATGCCCTCTTATCAAACAAATATTTCATTGTTTTCTTTTGTGATAAGACCTTATCATGTGCAACTCTCCTACTTTCATCTAACTCTGTTAAATCTAATAATCTTTAAGACACTACACCACATTCTTCTTCTTCAATAACATGCAACAACTTATACACTAGCAATTCTAGGATGATTAGCATTTTATTTTCTAATACATATACAAGTTCAAATGGAGGAGTAGCATATTTGTAAGTTATCTTATCAGCCCATACTACATACTTCAATTTATCAACCCACCTCTTCTCATTTACATCTACAATTCTTCTTATGATCTTCATGAAGCTCTTGTTACTAGATTCATCTTGTCCATTACTTTGGGCATGACAAGGAGATGAGTGGATCAGATTAATCCCATATTTAGAACACATATTTGAGATATCCTAGAATCTAAAACACATAACATTATCAATAATAATCCTTGTAGGCATGCCAAATCTAGTTATTATGTTACTCATCAATAAATCTACTACCACCTTAGATGTCGCATTTCGGGTTGACACCACCTCAACCCATTTGGTGAAGTAGTCATTGGCTACAAGAATCTATTTGTATCCACTACTAGATTTATCTTGAATTTATCTTATACATTTAATTCCCCACTACTAAAAAGGAGCTTCATCTATGACTATCATGAGTGGGAGGGCACCTACAAACATTAGCTTACCTAAAAACCTTTGACAAGCATCACATTTCCTTACTATATTCTCAACATCTTTAAACAATGTTGGCCATCAATATCCTTCTCTAAGAACTTTATGTGTGGTGGTCTTCACCTTTAAGTGTCATGCACAAATACCTTGATGTCACTCATCAATCACTCTTTTAGATTTTTCTTGATCTAGACACTTGAGAAGCAACCCATCATGATTTCTCCATATCAAGTCATTTTGTATTAGCACATACCTATGAGACTATAGATTGAGTGTTCTTTTCTAATTTTCATTCATTTTAGGAGGATGACACATTTTTTCTAGATAAAATATGACATCCTTATACCATGGGTTGTCTTTCAAATGACAAGAGCTAGTGTAGAATAAATGGAACTTGTCTCATTTACCTCTATTGCATCCAGATTGGCATTTTCCATCAATCTAGCTAGACCTTGACCTCTAACCAACTTGGTAACTTGTACCTCCATGTCATATTCTTAGATCTTATTAATCCATCTGCATCTTTTACCTTAGGCTTCTTGCTAAATGAATATATCCTTCACTGTTATATGTGGCACGTAAGCAACAATTTTTGCACCCACAAGGCATGATCTAAAATTATTAACAACCTTAACAAGAGTGTAGAAATGTTTTTCATGGTTGAATACTTCAGTTTTGTAGCTTGTAAGGACTTACTAAAGAATGCAATGGGCCACTCATATCCATCCTTATCTTTTTGAAGTAGGATAATAGGTATGGTTTAAAAAGAAGCAAAGGAGAACAACTAGAAAATCTTGGAATAGTCTGAGCTTACCAAGACCAGTGCATTTGTGAGAGATTCCTTTATTTCCACAAATGATTCAACTAGTTCCTTGCTCCATGTGACTGATGTGAGAGTCACTAATTAACTCAAGCTACCAGGATCACTTGTAAAACCTAGGATTGCCTTCCACAAGAGAAAAAAAATCATAGAGGATTAATTTGCACAATATTGGATGCAATAATGAAATTGGATTTATAAATTACATATGATATCTTGCTTTTATAATTGCAAGATAAGAAAACCCTAGGTGACTTAAAAAGCCCTAATTAAACTTAATAAAGTGTAACTAAATATTTAATTACACCAATACCCCCCCTTATTTGCAACTTAGGGTAAATGAAAACTATGCAAATGATGCAAATATGGGTCATGGCTACAAGGCCATGTTAGGTACCCATGTACAAACATTCTCTCATAAATGGAGAAAAGGAAAAAAACCTTGTGGGAAAAAACTCCTCTCCAAAATAAATAAAACAACAAAGGAAGGACTCAAGCCTCCACAAAAGATGTCCCAAAAGATTAGGAACAGCAAGATGAACCTGAAGAACTCCACTAAAGCATAGAGAGGCTGCAAATCACTATTGAAGAAGAATTGTTGTACTAGAAATCTCTATTGAAATGGGATGAAGATCAGGATCAAAGAGGCACAAATCTATATGAGTGACCCCAATGATACACTACTCAAACATAATGTATAGATGGCACGCAAGGCAATCTAATAGTTAAAGATATATATGGAACACACAAGGTACCAATGGTCTTAGTAATGTTGATCATCCTGTGAAGGTTGCCTCCAAGGTGAAACCAAGGAAGCATTAGCACAAATACTAATAGTAGGATACCCCCATAATGCTGACAAGGAAGAGGTATGGTAGATCCACTAAAATTGCATGAAGGAGACATAGAAGTAATATTAGAAAATGCATAGATGAAGTACATGCACCTAATAAAGGGTGGCAACACAAGCCACACATGCATGAAGATAAACAAGTTGTGATTGTAGACATATGGCGCACACAATCTCCCATGGAACTTTATAAAATAGTGTGAGTATAATGATGACACGACATGATGTGTAAGACCCCCAAATTACAATATGTGACACTTTATTTCAATGCGTTTACAAATCAAATAGTGCTTACAATGGAAGATTACAATGTCTAAAAAACACCACAGGCTAAAAGTACATTCTATTACACAAGAAGAGGAAACTAATGGCACCACAACAAAGTACATAAAAATCATGCATAGTTACAAAAACTGACTCAAAAAGGAGTCTGTATGCCCAAGATATGGCCCATTGAAGTTCCCAAAATGAGAACTGCACAAGAACAACACTGATAAAATAGAAATATGGTAAAAAATAGAAGCCCAAACTAAAAAATTTACATCATTGCGAAGATCACAAAATTTTGCCACATTAAAAAAAATGCACTGAAAAAGACCTTTGTATGACCAAGATATTATCATTTGAAGATTAGGTGCAAAATAGAAATTATCAATGGTGAAGGGTAGATTTGGCAAAAAATCAACCTCTGGAAAATTTGGAAAAACTACCACCAAATATAGAGACTCTGCCAACTTTAGAAACCCTACCAAAATAGTTAGTTGTCCACAAAAGGAAAACTTCACTAGACAGATGTAGAACTCCTCCAAATTTGCCTCCAAAATAGAGGTATTGCTAAAACAAATATGGCTCAAATCTCGAGGCTAGGTGGATCTCCAAAAATCCATGGCACAAGATTTATTTATTTGGGGGAAATTATTAAAAAAATAGCTTGTTATATATATATTAAAAAAATGGTGAGGGGGAGATAAACCCCCCACCACCCCTCATGGATGGCACCCAAGGGGCCACCACCTTGCCACAACCTAGGACGTGGACAAGGTGTGGTACCCCTATGGTACCCCCCGCAGGCCATGGGTGAGGCTTGAGGGCCTGTCGTCCTATCACAACAGAGTTGTGGCAGGGTGGGGGGTACCCTCAAGTGCCCCCCACTATGTGGGGAAGGGGATAGGGTACAAACCCTTGCCCCTTCTTTTAAAATGATTTTTTTAAATATAATTTTTTTAAATAGAAAAAACAAAAAAATTATTAAATTTTTCATAGGCATTTTAAACTACGTGTTGGGGAGGTCGTACAACTTCCCTAGCAAAATTGTTTTACCCTAGATGATCTTGAGGCTAATTTTGATGATTTGATAGTTGTTCTTATGATTTTTGGGCCTTTTGAGCATGATGGAAGGGTTGGATTTGACCCAAAATGCTCCAAAATTTGGCTTTCCTTTGGATCCCAAAAAAAAGCACTAGCTTCAAACCCTTGCAGATCTAGCCTACAAAGCTGAAGTCAAGCCAAATAAAAAGGTTAATCTAACTATTTGATTGATCTGAATCTAATGGAAGGCTCTGTTTTGCACAAAATTACACGTAGCAAATGACTTTGACTAATTTTATTTGGATCTAAGAAGGGGCTTGTAGATCTGGAGCTTTGATACCATGTGAGAGTCATGGATTGACTCAAGTTGCCAAGATCACCTACAAAACCTAGGATTGCCTTCTACAAGAGAAAAAAGCATGTAGTATTAATTTATACAATATTGGATCCAATAATGAAATTAGATTTATAAATTACATATGGTATCTTGCTTTTATAATTACAAGATAAGAAAACCCTAGGTGACTTAAAAAGCCCTAAGTAAACTTAATAAAGTGTAATTAAATATTTAATTACACCAACAACTGATTGTTCTTTCTTTAACATCTTGGAGATGGCATTGGTCGGTCTTCTTGGCAAAGTTGGGGATAAACCTTCTTACAAAGTTTATTTTCCCAAAGAAAGACTGCATACCCTTGACTGACTTGGGTTGAGGAATGAGATCAATTGCTTTTAATCTCTCTAGATCTATCCTCACCCCCTCCTTGAATACAATATGTTCCTGTAACTTGCCCTCCTCTACTACAAACACACATTTCATGGTATTTAAATAAATCTCATACTCTAGGCACCTTTAGAAAATTACCTCTAGATGCTTATGATGGTCTTTTTCTTTCCTTAAAAAAAATAAATTAGATTATATTGGTATACTACCATGACCTCATCAATAAGGCCTACAAAGGCAACATCCATTGCCCTTTGAAACATTAAACTTGCATTTTTCAAACCAAATGGAGTTCTCACATAAATATAGATTCCCTAAGGAGTAGTCAATATTGTCTTGTGTTTCTCTGACACCTTGACCATTACTTGGCTATATCATGAGAATCCATCCATCATGGACATTAGTTCTAATCTTGTTACCTTCTGCAATAGATGATCCATGCTTGGGAGAGGATAATTATCCTTGAGAGACTTGATGTTCAAGTTGCTAAAATCTATGTACAACCTTATCTCTTCATTTGCCTTCCTAATTCGAGCAAGATTAGATACCCATTTAGAATGTTTAATAGGATTGATGATACCTCCCTTCTTCAACTCTATTTATTCCTTTTGCATTTAAGGGGAAAGAGTAGGATTAATTGGTCTTTGCTTCTCTCTAAAAAGTTTTGCATTAGGCTAGAGGGGAATGGTGTGTTGAAATAAGTCATCCTTATAAGATTTGAGCTCATCATAAGACCATGCAAAGCACTTCTTGAACCATTTCAATAATTCTATTAGTATTTTCTTTTTGGTAGGATTTAATTTCTTTCTAATGTAAATCATCCTAGGTGCTGCTTCAGTACCTATATTTACATCTTCAACATTATCTTCTTTAATTGGCTTACTTTTACTCCTATATGGAAATATGTATATCAAACATTTTTCTAGTGTTACAAGCCCTTTCAAAATGGTACTAGTCTTTTATTGCACCACTTCATTACCAAATAAAGTTTCTTTGCCATCCTCAATTTTGATCATAGGTTACCAATCAATTAACTGGTTGTCAAATTCATCAAGGTCAATAATCTATATATTTATTGATTATCATTAAACACTTGTCAGCTATAAATATTATCGAGTATAGTGGGCCTTGTAAGAATTTCCACACTATACTAACAATGAGAAGAAACTAACTACAAATTAAATCTTGATGATACAACTGCTAAAGCATCAACCTCTACATTTTCTAACATTTATATCCATTCAATGCCAATTGCAACAAATAACTCGATGGTGTCCCAAAATATACTTATGTATGTCTTTAATATTTTACCTTTGGCTAAATACACACCTTTAATTTATTGTACAACTAACTCTAAATCTCCCTAGAATTTTAAGAACTTGATTCATTGCCTATGAGAAATTTTTTATCCAGCTATGAGAGCTTCATACTCAAATATGTTATTTGTGCATTGAAAAGTTAGATTGAAAGAAACTTGGAGAGTTCCCCACCAAGTGAAATTAAGACTACACCTACACCTGAACCATCTCTAGAACATGCACCATCAAATAACATGGTCCACAAATTATTTGTATCATGCTTGAGAGAAGGGCTAAGAAGGGATCAACAACCTCATGATCTTGTTCATCATTATACCCAATAGAATGGTCAACATCAGTATCAAAGAAGTGAACTTCCTCAGTAGTCTTGTAGTGGTCTTCAACAATGTCTAGCATCTTCTTTTCTCTATTTAGTTTTACTTCTTCTCCATGCAATGGGATAGTAGAATATGGTAGGTCCATTTGCATACTACCTCCCATAGATGCTACCCATTTTCTAGATAACAACATACCCCACTTGGCAAGATAATCCACATTGATTATGTCCATTAGAAATGACTTATCCAAGTATGGAACAAGCTAAATTTTAACATTTTTTACAATTCTAATTAAATTCACTTCTATATCTAATTCATGGAAAAGCACTTGCCATAGAACTTGGACACTTGTAAACCTAAATCATTGATGACCTATAGTTGCATGACATTGCTAGAAGCTCTAGAATCCAACATGTAATTATGGAGCAGCCATCCATTAATCATCAAAGTGGTGTAAAGGGGATCAACACTTGGTTGTTCACTAGGGAAGCTCCTAGATAAACCTCTATAGTGTCTTCATTGTTATTTTCCTTTTTAACAACATCTAGAATAATAGCACGTTGGTTTAGTGCATTTACAATAATGATGTAAGATTAGACCCTCTCCCTATGCTCAGGAATTCTAAGGACATCCCCTATTGGTATTGAAATCCTAATTTGGCTTATGTTTATGCAACATTTATATGATTATAATTTGGAACAGTATTCTCTAGAATAGTAACACCACTAGCACTAGGAATGAAAGGTATGATAGGGCCACAAAAAATAATATCCTTACCTTTCAGTTCTTTCTTCTTTTATTTGTCATTCTCTTGTCCCTTCAATAGTTAGGACTGATCTTGCTTAGCACTATCATTTAATCTTTTTACTTCTAGAACACGTGCAACAACTGATGACACTATATGTTCTTGAGACTTTTGTACGTATTTCTTTTTTGCTGCTAGTTGTTGCACTAGAGTCCTTTCTTTTCTCTCACCTTTTTTTTAGTACTACTATTTCTCATTTCAATGTCTACCTTGTGTTTCTCTTTTTTAACAATGTTTGCATCATCTCTATTTAGTTTAATAGTAGAATTATCTTGTGTAGCTATTTGTCTATTTCTTAACTAGTATCTACCTTGGACCTACATGATAGCTGCATCTATGAGGATATTTATATCTGCAAATAATGGTTTGGACTACTTGCATCTTTGATGTATGAGCCCCCTCAAATATTCAAAGTCATAGCAAGAAACTCATACTATTGTGGACCTGCACTATGATCACATTGAAAGATATGATCATCTTCATCATATCTATCATAACCATCTTCCTCATTCATATCTTCATATTCAATAGTATCAAGTTGATCAATGTCCTCTTCATAATATTCTACATTACCTTGTTAGGAAACTCCTCCTCTTTTCTCATTAAATGAGTAATTACAAAATTTGATGGATCATGAGGGAGATAGAAAACCTTGAACCATGATGCAACTTGTTGAAAATTCACATGATCTATCGCCTGTGATGTGGGAAAAGAGAGTCTAGACTAATCAATGAACTCAACCTAGATCAATCTTTCTCCAAGTCACATTGGAACACAAATTGACAAAGACATTAGTGTTTGGCTACTATCCTCAAGGGAGAGAAAAACTATTTGGATTATGTTCCTTTGTTTCAAAGAGGAAAGGTTGATAACTTAAACAAATTTACTAAACTATGTAATGTGAGAACCGAAATAATAAACTGGGAAAATCTACAGAAAATTGTCACAGAGCATAAAAATTGGAGCAAAGTGGAAAGGATCAGATAGAAGGGAACCTGGTGTTGAAAGTAGAGGTAGATCTAGCTAGACACTAGTGCCCAGCATTGGATTCCTTAGGGTTTTGTGTGAGTTTCTGTCCAACAGTGCCTGCACCTGTTACTTCCGTCTTTCTGTTGCTTTCACTATCCAAAATCACCTGTTATGATCTGCACATGCAAAAGAGGGAGAATTTTGTGGTTATATAGGAGTTTGCCTTAGTCAAACCCCCATTTTTGTAGTCCTACCTCATGGATAGCCAAATCAGTAACAAAAAATAGTGTGTGCTCTAAATCTTAAGTGTTTCTAAGATTGTGGCAAGCAGTGACAAACATTCAAATAAAACCCTACTAAATTGTGTTAGAGTGGATTCCTATATGCATCAAACAAGGTAATGTGGTATCCAACTACCCAAGAGAGATGTGTTACTCAAGGGAAACAAACTCATAGAATATAATTTCACCTCAATGAAGTTGGTTGATCAAAGCTTAAAGGCAAGAAGCAGTTGAAACCATACCAAGTTGCGATGAAGTGGTACAAGATGATCACCAGTTAGTGATCCCAACCATTCTACATCAATCATGAAGCTTCAACCAAAGAAGGAGAGAAAGAAGTATGTAAATCTTGTTTAGAGAGCAGTGCTATAGCATAATATTAATAAAACTAGCAACAAATGTCACATAATGTAGTCTTTTCAAATTGTAAGATTCCACTTTAACAATGACAAACCTATTAGGTTAAATAGGGAGCCAAAGGAGGTATTTTCAATTCATATTCAAACAGGATGACATAATATTCTTGAGTGTCAAAATTAAGGTTGTGTCATCTAAGACAACGACCACCTTAAGAGCCTTATTCTTTTTTGGGAAGATCGGGTAGGACACTAGTGTCCTAGCAGAGTGAGCCTAATTTTTTTTTGATGATTTGGGACTTAACCATGATCTAAACATTGCTTGAGGTTTCATCATGCAATCATCGGTAAAGATTTTTGTAGTGTGTAACATCTCTTGAGTTGGAAGGTTAGATCAAGGCTAGAAGTGGTCCTAAAATGGACAAAGGGAGTGGACACTAAAGCAGATCCCAAATAGAGTGTGAAATTGTGCTTGCACCATCAAGGAGTACAATTTATTTTTTAGCCTCATATCAACAGCCATCCATCACATAGCCACCACCAGGGCCCAAGGGATCCACTATCCATGGTCTTTGATGAGACTAGTTGTATATTTTGTATCATTATGACACACCACATTTTGTTGTAGTGGTGATTTTGTACATCATGTATCAAAACTTTTGTATATGTATATGAGCATTTTGGTTGATATTATTGTGTTATGTATTCATGATGTTTATGAATGATTTAATTAAATTCTTTTGTGATTTAATATAAACAACTTCACTCAATTATTTAATTAAATGCTACAAAGATCTAATCAAATGTGATTAATTGACATGTATGTGATAATTAAACACAACTGTGATTTAAATAAACAACCTAATGAGTTTGTTTAATAAATACAACAATGATCTAATTAATACATATATGAAAGAGATGTTGTTATGTGAATTAATCATGTGATCTAATTAAACATTTTCTTAATTAAATACAAGTAATATTTCTTGGTGTATACACATGTTGAATTAATACAATTGTGATCTAAGTAAACAATGTGGTAACATTATTTACTCAAATGTGACAATGATTAATTAACATGGTGTACATATTTAGGAATTATATGCTAACAAAAGTAATTTCTCAAAACTAAGAAAATTACTTTAAGAATTTCAAGACAACGATATGTACTTGTCATGAAAGAAACAAACTAGCCTAAATAGATAAAATATTAGCTATCTAACATAGTATATTTTAAACCAATGCTAGCATATTCTTCAGAAATGAAGTGATGTAATGTAATGTAAAGTCAGGAAAGTAAACTAAGTATGGAATTTATGCAAGTGTATAGCATTAATAGGTTATTTGAGAGGTGTAACATTCATCGTGGATAATTTATACGCACTCAATCTGTAGACTTTGGTGATGATGTAAGGTGCCAACCAGTTCAGGCTAAACTTCCCTTTTTCGCTTGGAGGAGCATGTGCATTGTGTTGATTTTCATGGAGCACCAAGTCACCAATGGTGAATGAATGATGAATGACACACTCATTGTAGTTATGCTAGATGTTCTTTTGATAGGTTTGGAGATGTTTAAGAGTGTGTATGCACTGTTCATCAAGCATCTCAAGTTGTTGCAGTCTTTGTTCTCTATAAGAATTATCATCAAGAATGCCACTGAGAGAAATTCATAATAAGGGAATTTCTAAGTCCAAAGGCATGATCTCATCGGCACCATACATGAGATTGTACGAGGTGGTACTCATAGTCATACGAACACTTGTTTGGTAAGCCCACAATGTGTAAGAAATTTGAGTGTGCCAATCCTTGCTGTGTTTGTTAAATATTTTTTGAAGATTTTTTTTTATTGTTTTATTGGAAGCTTCTACTTGGCCATTTGATTTTGGATAATATGGTGTAGAGAAGTGATGTTAAATGTGAAATTTCTCAAGGAGCTTATTCACTTCTTTGTTCTTAAATGATGAACCATTATTCAAAACAATGGAAAAAGGAAGACCAAATAGATAAATGATGTTACCAAGCAGAAAACAACAAATTACTTAAGTAGTCGTGGATCAGAGTCAGATTGCTTTGACCATTTTGTGAAGTAGGCAATAGCAATGATGATGAAAGTATGTCCTTGAGAAGGAGGATAAATTTTTCCAATAAGATCTAGGCCCCATATGGAAAATAGCCAAGGGTATACCTGGGCATGAAGTTCTTGGGTAGGAGCTCACATGAGATTGTTATATTGTTGACATTGAGGGCACTTTTTGATGAAAGTAAAAGAATCTTGTTCCATACTTTACTAATAGTAACCCATGCGAAGCAATTTTTGAACCAAATATCAACCTCCAAAATGCCCTCTGCAGGCACCTGAGTTTGCCTCTTCCAGGGCAATGGGAATCTTTGATTTGTTGAGACAATGGAGAAGGAGGTCATTGTAGCCTCTTCAATAGAGGACATTAGATAGAATGATGTAACACACCATGAGCTTGTGAATATGAGCTTGAGCACTTTTATATGAGGGATTAGGAAAGGTATTATCATGTAAATATTGGAATATGTGGGACTAACATTTGTTTGAATCAATGATATAACAGAAGGCAATAATAGAAGAGTTTTCAAATAGAGATGGTGAGGTAAGGTTGTGAATTGTGAAGTGGTAGTCCGCAAATGAATCTTCAAGGGAGATTAGAGAGGCAACACTCACCATCGCATCTGCATGCCGATTGTCTTTCCATAGAATTGTGTCAATTATGAAAGAGGAGAAATGTTTCAATAGTGATAAGGCTAAGTCACTGTTATGTGGAAAAGAGTGATCCAGCATTAGGAGTTAAACTAGGTCAAACTCTCTTCTACAAACATTGAGACATAAACCAAGCTTGGCTTCTACCCTTGAGGGAGAGCCAAGCTATAGGGGTTCTGCCTCTTTGTTGTATAGATGAGTGTCAAACCAAATTCAACCAATCTAGCTAGGGAACAAGATCAAACCCTAATTGAGAAAGATTGAGTTACAAATGACTATCGAGAGCGATATTAGAGAATCTAAATGTATAGAAGAGATGAGTAAACAGATCAAAACAAGAACCTAGGATCAAAATGCCACAGGAACAAGGATGCTCAGGCACCCTAGGCCTTTTTTAGGGTTTACAGAAACTAAAACTTTCATTGGGTCTGTACCTACAATATCTCTCATCTCCTAGATTGATATCTTTTGAAACCTGTTTCTTCGATTTGCATATAAGAAAGAAGGGAAAATTATTGTGGCTATATAGGAGCTTGCCTTAGTCAAGCCCCATTTTGCTATTCCTACCTCATGGATAGCCAAGATTAGAACTAAATGTTTTATGTTCTCAGAAACCCTAAGTGTGAGCAGTAACATGCAATATCTAATCAAATAATATCAAATCATAATCCTATATGATTCAAGAAAATATGAACCAATGATATAAAATATGCTCCACTCAAGGAAGCTCACAACTTCACCTCAAGGATGAATATTCATGGAAGGTTTGTTGAATAAGAAGGCAATGCAACCATACCCTTAGAGGGTACTCAAGCCAAACTCAAGTTAGTGATTCCAACCCTACTCCCATTCATGCAAAGTGCTTCGACCTAGGAACAAGTGAGATAAACTCAAGATCTCATCTCCTAGCCTTCATACAAATCTTTCCAAGAGAAAAGTAGAACTCCACTTGATACAAAACTTGCAATAATACAATAACATAGAGAGCAATAAAAATAGAGATCTTTTTCACATCAAATAAATCTAGTTTCAAATGAAATAAGTCACTTACCTTTATACAAGGATATAAAAAAGAGTAATTTGAATTAAAATATTGAGATAACATGCCAAAAAGAAAATTTTAGTTTAGGGTCATCCTAAACAACACTAAAGTCGACTTGTAAATTTAAATTACCTCCCTAAAACATGGGAGGAACTAAGGGGTAAATTTAAGGCTCAAGCCCACACTTAATGCGAGGCTAACTCCAAATCTCAATTTATTTCTTAGGTTATGACGAAACTTTAATTGAAATAATGATATTTTCTATAAATAAGGCCAAAATAGGGCTTTAAGGTGGACCTAAAATGGACTAGGTTTGGGATCACTAAAGGGAGGAGCTAAACATAGTGAAATTGTGCCTACACAACTAGTGTACACAATTTACGACATAACATTTAGCCCAGACTTTAGCAGTCATATGACACTATGTGCATATGCAAGCTAAAGGATAGAAAAGTAAAAGCATGTTGCAAAAGGATATAAAAAAGGATACTATAGAGGATGCAAATCGTCATTGAGCAAGAGGGTGAAGCCCCTGATCTAGGATCCTGCAAACCATAGAGTTAATGTGATAAAATAATCCTGCAACCAACAGATGTACGTGTTACACTATAAAGGGGAAAGGTGATGAGAGAAAAATTCATGGGTAGATATATTCCCCCTATTTTTTCTTGCTACTTCAGGATGTAGAAATAGGGTGGCGATATTTCCACTTCAACTTTCTAGATAAAAGGTTGATGAATATGCTTTGGTAGGTTCATTCCAATTAATAACGCCAAGACATAAAACATATGGTTGCATAGATGGCAGAAAAAAGATTTCAACGCAACAAACAACAACAAAATCTGAGTTTGTTAGCCTAAGTTATCAATGTTTAGATGAAGAGAGGTCTAGAGAAATTTGGTCTTTGACCTTAGATAATAATTAGGAGTTCCTAGCTTTTTACTATAAATAGTAAAAGAAGTTCTCACATTTTACCATTCTATTATCATTTTTAGTTTTTGAGAAGATAGAGCAAGGAGGAAAGCTACCATTCCAAGCTGAAGGCCATATCAACCACTGAGGTTGGATGCACTATAGAGTCGAGTAGCGCAGGGACTAGATGAGCATGAGGTAGGCTTCTATCCAACTTGTAATTTCATTTATGTGATTGTTTTAATGTATTTCTCATTTTTCAAACCAAAATGGGCCCAGGGGACTCTTTTAAGTGTCCACCTAGGGCACCCCAGACCCTTCCAAGTGCCCAAGTCCTTCCTGAGCACCCCAGACCTGTTTGGGTGCCCTGGTACAGGATTAAGGCTATTATTAATTTTTGTGATAATTGATGAAATAATTTGGAATTGAACTCTAATGTACACTTTCTTTTTCATGTTTCAAGATCTCCTAGGGATGCAAGAGCATGTTAGCAATCGCCTATACACATTATTGTGCAATCGATCAGGTACACTTATAGATGCAAAGATGGGACATCTATGAGATGTTGGATTATGGTGGGTGTACATGATTCCTATGATGACATATCATCGCACTATGTTGATGACTCTCATGGAGTGGTGGAACTTAGATACATCCACCTTTCATCTTCCAACATGAGAGGTGATCGTGACTTTAGAGGATGTGTACATGATACTATGATTACCTATGCATGGCAGGGTCATGGAGTAGAGGTCTGAGGACTAAAATTAGGTGAGTCATCTATACTGTCTTGGACACACAATGGCAATGAGTCATCGAGGACACATTCATATCTGATTCTTAGAGCAGGGTGTGGTTTTTTTATCAATTATACGTCGCATCATGATCTCTACCATTGCACTAGTCATTACACTAGATGGGTGAGGCACTCACCTTCACGGGGGCCTAATCAATACCCTTAGAGAAATGGAGGAGTAGAGGGTAGTATACTCCTGGGGATGGAGTATGATTGCTCATTTATACTATGATTTGGGTTGCTATGTACACCATTAGGCATACAACTTGATGATATACACACTCCTATAGGTGTGGGCATTCGAGCACATTACATGCATGAGGCTAGTGGGTTATCTAATAGAGCCTATTAGGAAAAATCCACGAGCACACACCTATGAGCTGAGGAGATTGTGGAGATGTGGTGATTTGTTGTTTTGGAGGATTGTGTTTGACAGACTATAGCTAGAGGTCATCGTGTGGAGACCATACAGGGGATGCAAACCATGGATGGGATAGATGAGGTAGCTAGCGAGGATGCAAAGGGATTAGTTGTTGACTAGTCACAAAAATCACATCATAGTTGTCTTCTATTATGATAGAGTGATGAGGCAATTCAAGCGACTGTAGGGAGTTCTCGCCACGCGATCGTTCTATGCAAGATCATCATGTTGCGAGGTGTGGCCTCATAATAGGGCATGGATTACCATCACAGATGTGGTATTGAGTGATCCTAATGGTGATCCTATCTTTGAGGCTGATGATGTGGGTGTGAGCCCAACATATATACCATGGTGGGAGACAACACGCCCTACTCCTATCTTTCATGTCGATCATTCTGCTAGCGATCCCAAATCCTAGGCCAAGTGAGGAGATGAGTTAGAGGAGGGAGAGGAGATAGTGGCAAAGATTATGTGAGAGGTGATGATGACGATGAGGAGGAAGATCCATCAGTGTCGATGATGAGAGGTAGATGACACCAACTAGAGGAGAGTGTAGGTGTTGATGAGGAGGGACCTAGGGTTTGAGCTCATAGCCTATGACCATGGTGCATAGCTAGAGGAGAACAACATCACTTCAAGCATGGGGAGTCGAGAAGTGGCTCCACTATGATGCCCCCAATAGCTGAGATGATTGCAGACATCAACACAGTCACCATTCCACATGATCCATCATGGCAGGAGGGTGATCTAGGTGAGGATTACATTTTTTTATTGTACTTATGATAGTTTAAGATGAAAATTGTTGATTTGATTGAGATGTTGACATGATGATTGTTTTACTCTACAGTTGGTAGCATCGTATGGTGTGGCTTTGTGAGTCAAGTCATAGTTGAGATGGTACCCATCGAGTCGATGTAGTAGCCAGTGTAGGCTTGTTATAGGCCACTACACATGGTGGGTCAACATACAGAGATATTTGATCCTTTTGCACAACTTAGAGTAGTATTCAAGGATGGACAAATAGAGCGAGATCAACTAGTAGTCAAGAGAGATCAACTAGTAGTTGAGAGAGATCAGGTGTTTCGAAGAGTAGTGAGTACCAAGGAGGCATGATATGTTCTCCAAACATAGATAGATCAACATAGATTCATATCAACATCAGGTATTGAGCATAACCTACTAAGATTTCTACAATTTGAGGTGGACTGGTTGAGAGTTGAGAGAGATCAACTCTACTAGCGGATGCATATAGATGCCATGCAAGAGGTGGGAGAGCTTAGAAGTGAGATTAGGTGCTTATGCTCACGGAGCATCTCTAGGAGTCACTCACAATCCATAGCTTCACATAGACAACCATCTGTTACTCAACCACTGCCAGGTCCTGCAGGATCTAGATGTCACAATCTAGTACTTTGATGATGTTTATTGTATTGTGTTATGATTTGCCACATTTTGATGTAGTGGTGAACTCATGTATGTAAACTCTTATGATTTATATATATGGTTTTGATTCATGATTTAGTGTTTTTATGCTAGATGTCATTTGTGATCTACTTGTGAAGTAAATGCAACAAAGATCTAGATTTGTTTTTGTGCATGTATGTCAATTTAAATGCTAAAGTGATTTGTGTAAAAAACTATGTGTAATTGTTTAATAAATGCAACAATGATTCAAATGATACATGTTCTAATGAAACACACATATGCTTAATTAGATACTAAACAAGATGTATACACATAATGAAATAATTTAGTTGTCATCCAATGAAACAACATCGTAACATTGTTAAATTAGATTTGACAATGATTATTGAGTATGGTGCACATCTATCAATTTATATGCTAACAAGTAAGAAATTCTCTAAACTAATAAAACTACTCTAAAGAGTCAAGACAAACTACATATTTTATCAAAACTAAAACAAATAATAAAAATATGAAATTTAAATTTACTATCTAACAATCATTTTCTTTATAAAGAAAATGATAGCATACAAAAATTTAAGCATAATATCTACGTAAATGCATAGTATTAATAGGTTCTTTAAGAGGCATACTATGCATATCAAATAGTCTATATGCACCCGATCCAAAGACTTCAGTGATGATGTAAGGGCCTAGCAAATTCAAGATAAACTTCCCTTTTTAGCCAAGAGGTGCATTGACATTACACTAATTTTCATAGAGTACAAGATCTCCAACTTCAAATGAACGATGAGTAACACATTCATTATATGAGTGTTGAATATAATTTTTATGAGATTTAAGATGTTTGAGAGAGTTTATATGCTATTCGTCGAGCTTCTCAAGTTGTTGATATCGTATTTCTCTTTGAGTATTTTCATCAAGGATGCCCTTGAGAGAAATTCACAATGAAGGAATTTCTAACTCCAAATGCATGATTGCATCAGTGCCATTCACAAGGTTGTATGGAGTAGTACCTATATCTATACGAACACTTGTTTGATAAGCCCATAATGCATATGATAATTGAGTATGCCAATCCTTTTGATGTTTGTTAACAATTTTTTGAATAATTTGTCTAATTATTTTAGAAGCTTATGCTTATTTGTTTGATTGAGGATAATAGGACGTAGAGAAGCGGTGTTGAATATGATATCTTTTGAGGAATTTATTCACATTTTTTTCTTATATGAAGCACCATTGTCAGAAACCAAAGTGGAAGGAATACCAAATTGAGAGATTATGTTATCTTGAATGAAGTGATAGATTACTTTAGCATTCATGGATTGGAGAGGAACCACTTTGACCGACTTAGTAAAGTAATCAATGGATGTGATTATGAAAGTGTGTCCTTGAGAAGGAAGAGAAATTTTTCCAATAAGATCCAAACCCCACACAAAAAATGGCCAAGGCGAGACTCGAGCATGAAGTTCCTGGGCAAGAGCTTGAATGAGATTGTTATGTTGTTGACACTGTGGGCACTTTTTGACAAAGGAAAAAGAATCTCATTCCATGTCTTGCCAATAGTAACCTATATGAAGCAATTTTTGAACAAGAGATCTCCCACTAAAATGTCTTTCGCAGGCACCTGAATGTGCCTCCTCTAGGGCAACTGAGATCTCTGAATTATTAAGGCAACAAAGGAGAAGACCTTCATCGCTTCATCAATACAGAACATTTGATAAGATGGTGTAATGTGCCACAAGTTTTCGTATGTGAATCCAGGAGCTTCTAGATGCTAGATTAGGAAAGGTACCATCACATAAATATTAAAATATATGGGAGTGCCATTATCTTGAATCTATGTTATCATAAAAGGCAACCTCATGCACTATTGAAGGCATTTTGAGATTATAGATGATAAATCAATAGTTCCCTAAAGAATTGTCAAGGGATAGAGGGGAAGCAACACTTTCCATTGCATCTGCATATCAATTGTCTTTTTGTGGAATTGTGTCGATTGTGAAAGGTGAGAAATTCTTTAATAATGAGAAGGCCAAGTATCGACACTGAGATAACTTATCTTTCTTTTCTTAATAAGATCCAAGGACTTGACTTATGATCAATTGAGAATAACCAAATATTGAAATGTGTTTAATGTTAAGGGACAAAGTGACACGCAAGCCAAAAATAAGGGCTTCATACTCTGCAATGTTGTTGGTACATAGAAAATTAAGATGGTAAGATAGAGGAATCAACTTACATGGAGGTACTAGTATAACACCAACACTAAAGCTGGTTCAACATCTAGAACCATCAAAGAATAGCTTCCAATTATAATCAACATTCAAGGAAAGGATTTGATCATCAGGGAAAGATTCTTGATTGAGAATGGTAAATGGTGAAGGAACTTCCGCTAAGTGGTCGATCAACACTTGACCCTTAATTACCTTTTGAGAGACAAACTTAAGGTCAAATTCTGTTAACAACATAACCCACTTTTCTAAGCATCCTAAAAGATCTATTTTACCAAAAAGATGCTTTAAAGGATCACATTTTATAATTACATTAATTTCAACATTTAAAATATAATGTCTCACTTTTTTTTTTGGAAAAAATGAGAGCTAGGCATTGCCTTTCTATTGCGGTGTATCGCATTTCATAATCAAGTAAAGTCTAGCTGATGTAATACACAACACGTTCTTTTCCATCATCATCATGTTGTGCTAACAAAGATGCAAGAGAATTAGGAGATGGCGATGTGTAGAGAATAAATGGTCTTCCAGAGATAACGAGTTGCAATATAGGAGGATTGGCAAGATACCTTTTGAGGTCATCAAAAGATTTCTGACAATTGCTATCCTATTTAAAGTCAGATTCTTTATCGATTAGTTGTTTAAAAGGATGAGTCTGATCCACGACTTGTGAAACAAATCGACGAATATCCTAAATCTTCCCTTACAAACTATGAAGTTGTGAAATTTTTTTAGGAGGTGGCATGTTAACAATGGTTTCAATATTTTTGTATCCACCTTAATACCATGATGCAAAACAATGAATCTCAATAGCTTACCACTATCAATGCCAAAGACGCATTTACGAGGATTCAAGTGCATGTTGTTTTTACATATACATTCAAAGATTTGATGGAGAATTTTGACGTGATCCTGGTGTAAAATAGATTTGGCCAAAATATCATTGACATAATCCTCTAAGATGTTATGCATGAAATCATAAAAGATAAGTGTCATAGCATGTTGATAAGTTGTGCCAAAGTTCTTTAATACAAACAACATGACAACCCAACAAAATGTTTCCCAAGGAGTTATAAAATCTATTTTATATTGATCCTGAGGGTTGATGAATATTTGATTATAACTAGAGAAACAATCCATAAAGGAGAGTAACACATGGCCAACGGTAGAATTGACAATCATATCAATATTAAGAAGAGGAAAGTCATCCTTCAAAGATGCTTTATTCAAATCTTGAAAATCATTACACATTCGAATATGGTTGCCAGATTTAGCAACAACCACAATACTCGAGATCCAAGGCGAGTAGTCAATAGGGCAAATAAAGCCTGCTTGTAAAAGCTTCTCTATCTCAGCTTTGACCAACAATGCAACCATATGATTCATCTTGTGTATCTTTTGTTTAATTGGTTTAGCATTAGGATGAATGATGATATTATAAGTTGCCACCTTAGGATCAATGTTGAGCATATCAAAGTATGTCCAAGCAAAGAGATCATGATATTCATGTAAGATAGATGTGAGTTCTTGATTTTCTTTAGAATTTAGATAATGACCAATAGGGGTGAATTTTTCAAGATCATCCTTATCCATCAAAACATCAACACTTTTCCCATTAATGAGAGTACTGTGGTCTTGAGTATCAGGAGGATGAAGGGATTCTATAGGTGACTCATGAGATGCCAAGGTACCATTAGATAAACAAAGATCCTTCCCAAAGAATGCTTCCACATTTAAACAATAAGGAAGGCCACAATCGTGAGGGTAATGAGGCAAGTGATCATAAGCTCTTAAGAATTCAGCCAAAGCTTCATCTGTTGAAAAAGTATCCAAAGGAATATCTTGAAAGTCACAACCTATATCAATCAATTTTAAATACACCCATTTAAGTGTAGATGATGAGATTGTGTTTACATTTAGATTAGGATGATGGGCATATTTGGTGGGCTCTAAAGGACTATATCCAAGTCCAAATGAAGAGTAATGTAGATTAGCCTCCAAAGGGACTTTAATACCCTACTCCTTTATACCACAACCATTACTGTTGTATCCACATTGAGAGAGAATTTGAAAACCTCGACCATAAGTAGATGCCATTTTTGAAGAGGAAGGAGGCAACCCATAGCTCTCATAATTAGTAGTATAAGAACAAGTGTTATCATCATTGTTTTTCAAAGAAATTTTAAGTGATGTAGGAGTAGAAATTGAGGCCACCTTAGAACTTTTTGGCTTTGATGACAAGACTTCATACTTCCCTACAAAGGTAGGTGTAAATTCTAATGAGCCCTAATCATCACCAAAGAGTGTATTCAAAGGTGAATCAAATTCTTCTACAATAACCTCCTCATGAAAGGGAGAAGAAATGGTTTTAGAAAGAGGAGAAGTTAGAGAAAAGGGCTTAAAATATTGTCTATTTTTAGTGTCTATTTGTAAACAACTTTCAAAAGTTGAATTAGCTTCAATTGTATGGAGCTGATTGTTATAAACAAACTTAATTGATTGATGAAGGGTAGATGAGACTACCCCCATGGCATGAATCCAAGGTTTACCAAGAAGAAGATTATATGAAAGAGAATTAGGCATGACATGGATAAGGGTAGGCAATGTCACAAGACCAACCATTTAAGAGGTAAGGTAATAGTACCCAATGATTGTCTACCGACATTATCAAAGCCACGAATGTTGAGTTGATCTGGTTTAATGAGAGAAGTATCAACAGTGATTTTATGTAACAAGTCTATGCCACAAACATCAAGACCTAATCCACCATCAATCATGGTACATCTAACTCTCATATTATGAATGAAGACAAATATCATAAAAGGATCATTTGGTTTTGAACTTCAATGGGAGGTAATTCATGTGGTTAAAAAATAATATATGATCTTGCCACATGCATACAATCTAACAGAGCTGCTACATCACTTGATTGAACAACAGGCAGAACAATTACCTTTTGTAAAGCTTCTTAGATAATTCCATGTTACATGTAGGTGATGTTTGTATGAACTCCCATAACAAGATCTTTACTAGAGTAGCTCAGAGCTACTCAACAAGATCATAATCTATACCATTATGAGTAGGAAGATGAGGTGCTTGAGGAAGAATAGGTTGAGAAGATGGAAGAGAAGCAGGAACAAATTGTATTTGTTTCTTTTGTTTATTGTTTATAGTGTTATATGCATGAGCAACTTCATGATGCATGGGTTGCTAGAACACATTTTGATTGAATGGATATTTTTAGTGATTTGTTTTGCATAATTGAAGATATAACTAGGAGGTCTAGGTGTTTTTGGAGAACCTCCTATTGTGATAGATGATTGAGGAGCATCATTACGAAGATGCACAATAATTTTGGGCTTCTCAGGTTCTTTTGGAGAACCAAAAACATAAATTATATTGATGATTATTTGAAATAGAGATGGTTTAGGAGTTGTAGAGGATGATTCTGTAGAGATGAAGTCATCTAAGGCTTCATATAACATGTCAAAATCATCACTACTAAACGGCTCATCAAATGCACAAAATCTTGAATAAAGTAATCTGACTTAGTTGCATACCCTAATTTTTCAAACTTTATAGTGATAAAGTAAAGAATAGGGAATGAAATGAAGTTTCTTTATGTAAAATATGAAATATACCAAGATATGAAAAGAAATGCTTTAACTATAAGCTAAAACATACTCAAAATTTATCAATTTTCAAGCTAGAATTACCACAAAATGAGATTTTAGATAACCCTAATCAATATATATGACTTAATGCAAGATGTATAAATAAATAATTTATATCAAACTCAATTATAATCAGATCTAAAGCACCAGATTAGAAATTTAATTTACACTATAACATGATCTAATCTCATGAATTTTAAACAATATCACAAATATAGGCTACTTTCAATCTAAAACAAATGCTTGTTTTTCAATTTTCAAATGACAAAATGCAAAGCATGCACTAAGACAAAGGATGATAAGGTACAACAAATAAATTCTCTTTAATCAACCTAATAATACTAATAATATCTAAAACAATACACTAATCTATAAAACCTAGGTTTAAGACTAGTTATTTTTTTATGAAAGCAAGGAAATGATGAATGAACCTAATCTAAATCAAATCTATGATAGAAAACAAACATTTTTAGATGAAGAAGGATGAAAAAGTGTAAGAAGAGTTTGGTTCACCAAAATGTTATGTAGAAAAGAGTGATCTAGCCTTAGGAGTTAAACTAGGTCAAACTCTCTTCTACAAACATTGAGACACGAACCAAGCTTGGCTTCTACCCGTGAGGGAGAGCCAAGCTATAGGGGTTCTACCTCTTTGTTGTATAGATGAGTGTCAAACCAAATTCAACCAATCTAGCTAGGGCACAAGATCAAACCCTAATTGAGAAAGATTGAGTTATAGATTACTATTGGAAGTGAAATCAGAGAATCTAAATAAACAACAAACATGAGTAAATAGATCAGAATAGGAACCTAGGATCAAAATCCCACAGGAACTAGGGCACTTGGGTGCTCTAGGCCATTTTTAGGGTTTGCAAAAATTGAAACTTTTGTCAGGTCTATACCTGTAATACCTTTCATCTCCCAGACTAATATCTTCCAAAACATGCTTCTTCGATCTACACACAAGAAATAAGGAAAAAATGTTGTGGCTATATATGATCTTGCCTTAGTCAAGCCCCTATTTCAGTATTCCTACCTCAGAGATAGCCAAGATTAGAACTAGATGTTGTGTGTGCTCAGAAACCCTAAGTGTGAGCATTAACATGCAAGATCTAATCAAATAATATCAAACCCTAATACTATATTACTCAAGCAAATAGGAAGGAATGATATAAAATATGCTTCACTCAAGGAAGCTCACAACTTCACCTCAAGGGTGAAGATTCATGGAAGGTTTTCTGAATAAGAAGGCGATGGAACCATACCCTTAGAGGGTACTCAAGCCAAACTCAAGTTGGTGGTTCTAACCCTTCTCCCAATCATGCAAAGTGCTTCAACCTAGGAACAAATGAGATAGACTCAAGATCTCATATCCTAGCCTTCATACAAATCTTTCCAAGAGCAAAGTAGAACTCCACTTGATTAAAAACTTGCAATAATACAATAGTATAGAGAGAAATAACAATAGAGAGTTTTTCACATCAAATCAATCTAGTTTCAAATGAAATAAGTCATTTACCTTTAGATAAGGATATAGAAAAGAGTAATTTGAATTGAAATACTGATATAACATGCCAAAAAGTAAATTTGAGTCTAGGGTCAGCCTAAACAACACTAAAGTTGACTTGTAAACTTAAATTGCCTCCCTAAAATATGGGAGGGACTAGGGCGCTCAAGGGCCCTAGGTCCTGTGGCAATTTAAGGCTCAATCCCACACTTAATGTGGGGCTAACTCCAAATCTCAATTTATTTCTTGGGTTATGATGAAGATTTAACTGAAATCATGATATTTTCTATAAATGGGGTCAAAACAAGGCTTTAAGGTGGACCTAGAAATGGACTAGGTTTGGGATCACTAAAGGGGGGAGCTTAACATAGTGAAATTGTGCCTACACAACTAGTGTACACAATATATGACATAACAGTCATGATACAAAGATAGATTATCTTTCTTTTCTTGATAAGATATAGTGGCATGTCTTATAATCAATTGTGAATCACCAAATATATGAAGATTTTGAATATTAAGAGATAAAGCAGCACACAAGCCAACAATAAGGGCTTCATACTTTGCAATATTGTTGGTACATATAAATTTGAGCAATAAGATAGAGGAATTGGGTTACCTGAAGGGGGGTATTAGAATAACACTAGCACCAAAGCTAGTTTAACACCTTGAACCATCAAAGAACAGTCCCATCATTGATCAATGTCCAAGGGAAGGACATGTTCGTTGAGAGATGAGTCTTGATTTTGAAGAGAAAATGGTAAAGATCATCAGCTAAATGGTTGGCCAATGCCTAACCCTTAATCACCTTTTGAGAGACAAATTTAAGATCAAATTCCATTAACAACATCACCCACTTGGCCAACCATCCTGAAAGATCTATTTGAGAAAAGAGATGTTTCAAAGGATCAAATTGTACAATGACATGTGTTTCAACATTTAGAAGATAGTCTCTCCATTTTTGTGATACAAATACAAGAGCTAGACATTGTTTTTCAATTGCAGAATATCAGACTGCATAATTGAGCAAAGTTTGGCTGATGTGATATACAACATATTCTTTGCCATCGTCATCATGTTGTGCCAATAGTGTCACAAGAGTATTAGATGAAGCAGAAGTGTAAAGAAGGAGAGGATGACTAGAAACAACTGGATTTAAAATAGGGGGATTAGACAAATAGCTTTTTAGGTCATCAAAATCCTTTTAGCAATCCACATTCGAATCAAAATGATAATCTTTCTTAAGGAGTTGGGTGAAAGGAAGAGTTTGATCCGCTAGTTGTGAGACAAACCAATGAATAGCTCAAAATTCTCCTTGTAAACTACGAAGTTGAGAAATGTTTTTTAGAGGTGGCATGTTGACAATAGCATCAATATTCTTTGTATCCATCTCAATACCATGATGCAAAACAATGAATCCTAATAGCTTGCCGCTATCAACACCAAAGACACATTTATGGGATTTAAGCACATGTATTTACAAATACACTCAAAGATATGGTGGAGGATTTTGACATGATCCTGATGGAAGACAGACTTGGCCAGAATGTCATCGACATAGTCCTCTAAGATATTGTGAATGAAGTAATGGAAAATGAGTGTCAAAACACATTGATATGTATTTCTAGTGTTCTTTAGTCCAAATGGCATGACCACCAAATAAAATGATCCCCAAGGTGTTATAAAAGTTTTTTTATATTGATCTTGAGGATTTATGAAAATTTGGTCTTATCTAGAGAAACCATCCATAAAGGAGAGTAGGGCATGGCTAGTAGTGGAATCAACAATCATGTTGATATTAGGAAGAGGAAAGTCATCTTTTAGAGAAGCTTTTTTTAGATCATGAAAATCAATACATATCTGGATACAGTTGTCAGGTTTAATGACAACAATAATATTCAATATCTAAGGGGAATAGTTGATAGGGAAGATAAAGCCAACTTGTAGACACTTCTCAATCTTAGCCTTAACTAACAATGACACCTTGGGATTTATCCTTCATATCTTTTGTTTTACGAGCTTGGCATTGGGATGCAACATAATGTTGTGTGTTACAACTTGTGGATCAATTCCAAGCATATCCAAATATGTCTAGGTGAATAGATATAGAAACTCATGTAAAAGAGAAGAGAGTTCACATTATTCATTGGAATCAAGACATTTTCCAATTGGGATAACTTTCTTAGAGTTATATAGGTCTATCAATACATCGACAGTATCTCCAACAAGGAGGGTACTACGGTGTGGGACATCAAGTAGATGAGGAGATTCCTAAAGTGTCTCTTGAGATGCCAAGGTATCATCTGATAAACATGCATCTTTCCCAAAGTATGCCTCAACATTTAAACAATAGGGAAATCCATGATCATGATGGTAATGAGGCATGTGCTTAGACTCCTAGGAACTCAGCCAAATCTTCATCCATTGTGAAAATATCCAAAGAAGGTATGCTAGTAGCTGAATTTATGTTTATTAAATGATGTAGAAGAATTTTTAGATATGGAAATCATATTTACATTGATATAGGGATGATGAGAATCTTTTGTGGGCTTCAAAGGGCGGTATCCAAGACCAAATGAAGAACCATGTCGATTAGGTTTTGAGGTAATATTGATACCTTGTTCCTTTAAACCACAACCATTGCCTCTATATCTATTTTATGACAATATTTGAAAACCTTGACCATAACGAGATGCCATTTTCGTAGGATATGGTGGGTCACCGTTAGTGGCATAGTCGATAATAGAAGTATAATCAGCTAAATTTGTAGAAGTAGAAGAAGTTGGGATAGTGAGTTTAGGTTTTTTAGTAGAAGGAATAGATTGTGTAGAGGAAACTAAAACCACCTTTGGAGTTTTGGATTTTTGTAGTGAGATTTTATACTCACCTATAAAGGTGGGTGTAAAATCTAATGAACCCCAATCATCACCGAAAACTCACTCATAGTGATAGACATTTATGATCAGCATTGTTGGTATCAATAGTAGATAAAGGATTAGCTTTGTTGAAGAGGGAATCAAAGTATGTAGAGGTTTAGAAATGGGAGGTTGAGATCTAGTTTCTACTTGTAAGCAACTTTCTAGATTCAGATCACCCTCAACCATATAGAGCTTGTTGTTATAAACAAACTTTATTGTACAGTGAAGAGTAGACGGGACAACTCCCGTGGTGTGAATCCACAATCTACCAAGAAGAAGATTATATGAAAGACTATTAGGCATAGCATGAATAAGCATAGGCAAAGTCACATGTCCTACCTCAATAGGTAATGTGATTGTACCTAGCGATTGTCTACCAACATTGTTGAAGCCACAAATATTGAGAGTATCGGGCTTTATAAGGGAGGTATCTATACCGATCTTATGTAACAAGTCTATGCCACAAACATTAAGACCTGATCCATTATTGATCATAGTACACTTTATTCCATTTCTATTAATGATGACCAAAATAATGAGAGGATCATGTTGGTTTTGAATATCAAGAGGAGCTAATTCATTTTGTTGAAAGATGATATCTAACAAGGCTACTACATCATTCGATCTAATAGAAGGTGGAACAACTACCTTTTGTAGAGCCTCCTGGAGCATTCTGTGGTATGTAGGCAAAGTTTTTACTAACTCCCATAGTGAGATCTTAGCCAGAGTAGCACGAAGTTGCTCAATAAGATCATACTCTCTAGTAGTATGTTGAGAAGGATAAGGAGCTGGAGGTAGAATAGGTGCAGAAGGTAGAAGAGATGCTAGGACAAATTGTATTTGTTTATTCTGTTTGTTATTTCTAGTGTTATATGTGTGAGAAATCACATTGTAATGAGGTTGTTGTGACACATTTTGAAAAAGTTGGTTGTGTTTAGTATGTTTTTTTGCAAAGTTAAAGATGTAACCAGGAGGTTGAGGTGGCTTTAGAACACCTTGAATGGTAATCACATGATTAGATTGTGGTTGTGGAACATTGGATCAAAGATGTACAACAATATTAGGTTTTGCAGGCTCTTTTTGGGATCCAGAAACATAAAGTGTGTTGATTAATCTTTGAAAAAGAGACTTTTTAGGAGTCGTAGAGGATGATTCTATCAAGATGAAGTCATTTAGGACTTCATCTAACATATTAAAATCATCACTACTAAATGGCTCATTGTCAAACTCTGTTATTAACCAATACATTGATACATAAAGGGCATGTACACTACTCAATGGACCAACAGATCCTATATCAAGAAACCTACTAGTTATATAACGTGCTACATTTACATTGTCAAACCAAGGAATTGTATTCTTCTTGGATGATGCATGTATTGTGTGTACAGTTAAGGATTCCTGAGTTTTATTCTAGAGGTTGTGTAAGGGAACTAAATAAAGCAAATACCATACTCTAAGTAAATAGGAATGATGGAAATTAACCAAGTTTATTTAACACAGTAGTAATCAAATGATTCTATGTAACTTCTATGTAAGAGAGTAACTAACAAGTGGTTCAGTCGATGATAACCTTGACTCAATGGACTTAACAACATAAATTACCAAAGTTAAACTATTTCACATTACTCATAACAACATACATCAATCACACATATATATGTAAACATACAATTTATAAACTAAACATATGAACAAAGTGGAGGAACATAGTGCCTCAAGTGGCCGGCTTGAGTGGCTGTGATTCCACAAGATCTAGCTAAATCTCTACTGAATCTTTGTAGGTCCATTAACAGAACACAAGAACACATATTCCTTTATTGAATGCTAAAGTAACAATGATACAACACAATCTGATACTATATCTCTGTCAAATTTGTATGAAGCAAAATCTAATCTAGCTAACTGAGATCATCATTGTCTATATGAATAAAGCTACTAAACAATAAATGCCATGACTGCCCATTATCCCACAACGTAGGAAAAGGAATTTATTACAAAGCAAACTAGAAATAGGAAACTAACTAACATGAAGGCATCATAGATAGTATAGTCCTACTACAACTCTATCTCTCCAATACCCTTGAAGAATTATCAATGACTTAGAAATAGAACATAGAACACGATCTAGATTCCTTCATCATTTAGGATTGCATCATTCATTGAAGGATAACTGTTATAGAGTCATGGATGACTCATCCCATTCAATTTGGGATCTTCTTCCTTTTGATGCAGGTACTTATATCATCTTCTAGGGATATCATCATCTCCTTCAGCTACGAGTTGTCTAGTGTTCTTCATGATATGAAGCCATGCTTTTGTTGCATGAGGAGTTAGTACACCACATAGTATTTATGCATCACTATCACTAAAATTAACATAAAGTACTAACATATTTCATGAACAATCAACCATTCACACATCATTAATTAACAACATATTATATATCATCTTCATGCTTCAGTGTCTTAAGGATAATCATAGACATAATTAATATATATAAGTCTGGAAATGTTTTTGGGAAATAGGTAATTAAAGTAATAAAAACAAGACAAATCATGGTCTCATCACGCCCCCCAACTAATCTTGTTGTTGGTCCTCCAACAACCAAGGCATTAGATTGTACTGTAGAGCAATCTCTCTGTAGTTTGTAGGTTGCTCTACCCCTCTATCCTGTTTGAGGTAGAATCCTTTCTGTTCTCCAAATTTGTCCCACCTAGCTTGTTCTACAGCCTGATTAGTCCTCTGCCCTATCTAATGTGGAATAGGGTAGAGCAACCGAGGAGGATGGAAGACTAGTAGTAACTATGTTATCACATGCTCATTAGCTAGTTTTATATATCTCTTTTCCCTGTGAATTATTGTTGATAAGTTAAATACTGAGTGAGGCTCCTTTCTCTGTAGTGCTGGTGTCAATTCCTTCCATCTACCTTATGAGAAACCCAAAGTTTCCTTACCAATATTTTCTACCAATTCCCTAAATTTTTGATAGTCCATGGTTCTGCATTCCAGTAGTTTACTTTCTACCTCTTGATGTTCAATTATGTTCACCCATTCCTCCACTATCTTTAGGGGATTTGGAGATTCTGCCCTCAATTTGAGAGGAAGTGACTTCTCTCTTTCATTATATTGTTGCAATAACTCTCCCCTTCTATGCTCATTTTGAATGAATGAGGTCAAGGCCTTCAATTGCACATCCCCAATTACAACTAGTGGATTCCAGTTGGTGTCATATGGAATGGCAAGCTCATGCAAGTAAAATTCACATAGTTGTTTTTTTTAATTTCAAGGGTAGCTCTTTGGTAAACTATCAAAAATAGAGTAGGTGTAAATAGGGAGACAAGGGCATTACTGTATAGTTGGATAAATTGAAAGCTTAGATATTTCTCTTGCAAATAGAGGGCATAAACCCTAACAGGTGGTCCACGTCTCATCAACTGAATAGTCATGTCTGCCATTCTATCTACTTTGAACTTCAACCTCTTTATTTCTGCATTTTTCATCTCAATTTCCTCGCTATGTTTATCCTTCATTTCACCTTGTTCCTTTACTAATTTATCTATTTCATTCCACAATTGTAAGATGACTGAAAATGAGGTAACTAGAGTAGGTTCTACAGACCACTCTTCTAGCTACATAGGCTCTTGATTCCTCCTATTTATCTCAATGATGGCCAATTGGGCCAATTGTTAATGTCCTAATCCCTGTTTCTAGAAGACATGTAACTATTCTTCTAAATTTTTAACCCTGTCATTCAATCCAATTTCTTTCTATTGATAATCCCTCAGTTTCTCCTCCAACTCTGCAATTTTCTACATTGCTAGTTGTAACTCATCTTTCTTGCCCTCTATTGTGTCTTTAGAGTCTAACAATAACTCTTCTTCCTGAGGTTCATCTTGAGGGATTGAGAATTCTGGTTCTTCTATTTCAGAGGGAGGTTTATGACTTTTTCTAGCTATCCATATATCTTCCTCCTTAGACTCTGCATTAGAATCCTAAACAAGTGTATAACCCAAATTTTTCTACTCTCTATCTGTTTAGTGTAAAAAGAGGGGTTTTCAATTTTAATGAGTGTTTGGGTTAAATCCTCCTTTCACACCTTACATTCAAGGACATAAATTGAGTCAAGCCACAATTTTTACAAGAGGGCTCTACTATAGATTTAGTGTCACTTGGAATGAAGAGGAAACTTGGAATTTGCTGAGTAATTGATTAATTAAATCCTGATTATGCTTAAAACCCTAATTTCACAAAATCATAAATAAAATAATGAATCCTGACAAATGCTCATAGACAAAGATGAAATATTTAGAGTAGATACATACCAGACTTCAGAATTCTAGATGCAAAAAAGTTAGGGGCTAAAGAGTAGGTGCCCAAGCCCAAGGTGATAGTTTCTTTAGGGTCTTGCAGAATTTGTCTGTAACTAATCACCACTGTCACAGAGGTTTTCTGCTTCAGGGATACAGAAGGCTTTAGATTGGGTACCCAATTCTAGTTCTTGCTTTTTCCTTCAGATACAGGATCTCCATACTCTGCCACAGCCTCCTGCAACTCCACTTCCTTCTGCTTCAACACCTGTTACCTGCAATCACAAGAAGTGTGGTTGGGGGTTGTGGTGATTAGGAGCTTGCCTCAGTCAAGCCCCAGAAGGACATTCAAGTCTTCCAAACACCGTTGTCAGATAGAGAGTGTGTATCCCTATGGGATAGAGGTAAAAACCAATTGATAAATGATTGAAAACACAAATAGATATCACCTCAGAGGTGTAGCTCTCATGGAAGGAAGAATCTCTTTCATGCCATGAGGAGATGGATTGATGAAGCCAAATCTACAACAAACAAACGTAAAAACAACACAATACTGCTCTACAACATAAGGAAAGCCTTGAATTACCTTAACATAAGATCACAAGTTCACTTTATCTATCTCTAGTTAAAATGAAGTGCTAAACATGCTTATATATGCAATAAAACATATTCCCACTTTAATTTCATAATTCAAACTTGAGATGTCGACAACAAACACTTCTAACGGTCACATAACTAACATTTAAAATTTGGGACCCTGCTAAATAGGGTAGGACTAAGGCATGGGTGCCCAAGCCCTCAACCTCATTTTCAAGAAAAGGTCAAGTTCATCACTATCCCCTAGGTGCCATTTAACATGGGTTTTCAAGGATTTTCCATCGGGAGTAAAAATGAACGTGCTAAATGCAAAACAAGGGACCCGGGAGCTAAACTTAGTAGGTAAAAGTCCTAAGGGGACATTTTATGACATAACATTTAGCCCCCACTTTAATATATGTATGAACACAAGGCCCATACATGCATTAAAGTATAGTCAACAAACACATCAAACACGCTAGGCACTTAGAGCTAATGTATACACAAAGATTGAGAAACTATTTCTAGCCCCCAGTCTTAGGTAGACAGTAGAGAAGACATATCATAGACACACCAAACACAATGAAGACAGTAATAGGCATGCAAAACATAGAGAATATAGTAACATGAATGCAAGACACAGAGAAGATGGTATTGAGGACACACAAAACATGATGAATATAGTGAATGCAATGATTATTTCTTTTTCATTTTCATATGTATAAATGCAAATGCAAGTACATGAAAAGTAAACACATAACACAAAATATAGGAGGGGTATTTTGCCACACATCTTGAAACTACATATAGGGCAACAGACATGCAATATAAATCTCAAAGTGTATGAGGGATATTTCACCACGCTCTTGAAGACTACACTTGAGAACAAACACGCCATACAAATCCTAGGGCATAGAAGGGGCATTTTGCCACACGTCTTGAGACTATGCTTGGGAACAAACATGCCATACAAAACTTGAGTGTAGGAGGGGCATTTTGCCACATGTCTTGAGACTACACAAGGGGGAAAACACACAGAAGACACGAGTGTCATATAGTATGCCAAAGACATACTATATGTCTAAAACATGGGAAAAAAGGTGAATTATAGGCACACTTGACAATTGAGCTTATGCCACAACAACCGCCAAAGACATGCTTAAGGGAGGATACACCAACCCCGCCTACTCGGAGGAATTTTGAAATAAAAAGGATGTGCACTAGCTCAAGAGATACACCATCCCCGCCTCACACAAAGGGATTAAACTAAAAGGATATGCACGATATCACACCTCTGCAGAGGGCTTAATGATTGCAATATAGAATAAATATGTGCACTCACGCAGAGATACAACATCCCATCTCCACAGAGGGCTTACAAACACGATTCATTAGTACAAAAATCATAAGACAACTTACCTTTATATGCCCCCACCTTAAGGTGGTTGATATCATGTACCAATATCAAGCACATTAAGGTAGAGAGAAAAATACACAAGGGAACAAGAGCTTTTGCAAAGCCCATGCCCCCAAAGGTAACATGTACTTTACGATTGCCGAATGTTCCCACAAACACACATTTTCATGCAAGAAGAGAGGTTAGAAATATTTCTCTAAGATAATAACCATATCACATGATAAAAAGCAATGCATAAACATAATCACATCAAGAGCCAAGGTTATACTATAGATTCAGAAACCACATATAACCATGGGGCTATACAATAGAGATCTCAGGACCGGGTGTAACCAAGGTGAGACCCAAGATAAACAAAGTGCATGGAGCAACTATATTGTTATGGTTTGTTAGAAAATATATGACAACATCAAAATATCACACAGAGTGATTCTACTAGCCAAACGTCAGATAATATATATCAACCCCATTGTCATGTATGGACTAGGTCCATGTTTACTTACTCATTGAAGGGACACTTGGTCCTTATCAATATTATTTGTTTTTTGTCATCCGCTAGCTAGGTAGAACCACTAGAAGAAGGTAAACAATAAATCAAGAGAAGAGAACAAGTGCCTTAGGCTTGTCATGTAGGAAGGTACCCCTTGGATGAGATCACTGCGACTTTTGATGTGTCAGAGTTATTAAGTTTATATTCCCCTAGTTTGGAAGGAGTAAAATATAATGAACCCCAATCATCACCAAAAAGTGCATTCAATGGTTTAGAGTCTTGTGCAACATTATCTGTGGTAATAGGCATTTATGAATCAACTTGTAAATTGTTTACACTCATATGATTGTAAGCTTGTTTTCGTGATTCAATATGTAAACAATTATCTGGTTTGGGGTCAACTTCCATGGTGTAGGGCTTGTTTTGATAAATAAACATTATTGATCTATGAAGGGTAGACAGAACTGCTCCCATGGCATGGATCCACGGTCTACCAAGAATCATATTATATGAAATTGATCTAGGCATGACATGAAAAAGAGTAGGCAAAGTCATAGGTTCGACCTTCACAGGTAAAGTTATAGTACTCTCAGATTGTCTACCAACATTATCAAAGCCACGTGTACTAAGCCTATCCAGTTTGATTTTTGATGTATCGATCTTTATTTTGTGTAGTAGGTTCATGCCACAAACATTAAGAGCAGATCCATTGTCAATCATAACTCTCTTTACCAATTTTTTATCTATCGTGACAAATATTATAAGTGGATCATATTGGTTTTGAACTTCAATTGACGGTAATTCATATGGTTGAAAGAGAATATCCATTTTTGTCGCATGCATATAATCTAATATAGTTGCTACATCATTCATCTTAATAGTAGGTGGTACAATCACCTTTTATAAATCTTCTTGGAGCATTCCATGGTATGTAGGTGATGTTTTTATTAAATCCCAAAGAGAAATCTTAGTCAGAGTAGCATGAAGTGGCTTGACAAGATCATATTCTTGACCACTTTTATGAGTAAGACAAGGTGGTAGAGGGAGCATAGGTTGAGAACATGGAAGGGAGATAGGCACATGAGGTGCTTGCTTTGCTTGTTATTACGGGTGTTGTATGTGTGAGCAATCACATTGTGATGTGGTTGTTGCAACACATTTCGAACACCTTGATTTATTTGAGTGATTTGTCTTGCATAGTTTAAAATGTAGTCTAGGGATCAAGGTGGTTTTCAATCACCCTGAACCATAATAATTGGTTTTAAGCAAGAAAGTGCAATAGGTGACCCCCGCACAACCATCTTAGGAATATTACTACAAAGTCTATTAGTGAAGATCGAATTAACATTGGTTTTCTCTTGATTATACCCAACATATATCCTTAAAGGATTTAATGTGAGGGACCTTTTCTCATCCACTAATGCTTCATCTTGGCTAAGGAGAGCATTGGAATGAAAGGAAGGTACAGTGTTGTTAAAGAAGTTTGTGATGATTGTATCATTTGAATTTGCAACAAAAGTAGATTTATCCATAGTTTTCACTTCCTTAGAGATTTCCAAGGTATTTTAACATTCTATCAAAGGTGGAAGATTTAATAGATTATCTTTAGGGACCTTATGCACCATGTGATCATTAGTTGAATAATCGTTATCAACCCATGATGGAGAATCCTTCTTGAGAGGGAGCCCTTTATCCACTAATGTTTCATTTTCCAAAGAGGATAGGGTGGTTTTACAGAACATGGCAATGGTTTCATCCTCTTGTGCCATTATATCCTCATAGGAGGAATCATTTTTGAAAGAATGATCATAGGGCAAGTTTATGTCATCATCACATGTAGTAGAGACTAGATGCATAGGAGAAGTGCTATCACAATTATCTTTTTCATTACTACTCATGGAGATGAACTCGGTTAAGCATTCTAATATTGTAGGATGTTCACTCATGAGAGTTTAGAATATATGAAAATAAAGATCTTTGATAAATGCATTCAAAGATACCAAAGAGAAATGACATGAAGGTGCCATAATAAAATGTCTAGAAACATCAATAAGAGCTAGTAGTACACCCTAGGTGTTGAAATCCACAATGTGTAATTAAGATAATGCCAAATTTCAAGAAAGGATATCAAATGATGCCAAATTTATGTCTTCAAATATATGCAAGATTAGATTTAAAATATTTTTGATATGAATGCAAGAAAGTAAGTGCAAAACTATGTGTAAATATGACCTAAAATGCTTGATTTTTCCAATTTTTTCAATGTAAATACTTGAAAGATGAGGTGTTGTAAGGAAATTGATGAGGAGAAGAAGATTAAAACACTAATATCAGTAAAATGATGCAGCAATATCCTTCACAACATGCCTATAGTGCAGATGTAGAGAAATAACAAGTCAAAATCTAGTGAAAAATGCAAATTTTTCAAACCCTAGATTTGAAATTAAAGCATAAATATGTGGAAAATGATATGTAAATGAATTATAATCAGATTTGTGATGCAAAATAATTCATCTCAGATGTGAAAATGTTTTTAAAGTCCTACAATACTTAATGCAAGCGCAATTTTAAGGAAAAATCAATGAAAAATGCTAGTTTTTGTTGAAATTGAGTAAATTGCAAATTTTTGAAATATGAATGCGAAAACACACTAAAATGGAACACTACATACAAATTCAGATTTGAATGAGTACCTAAGATGAGTAGTAAAATCTGAAACAAGATTTTAGCTAAAAACCCTAATTTTTGAAATTACTAGGTTATAAGAAAAATTCAAAATTTCAAGCAAACCCTAGTAATTTTAATATGAAAAATGCAATGCAAAGTATTGTAATATGACGAATTTCTATAATTTATATCAGATCTTATTTAAAAATCAGAAATTAAATGAATTTAAATTAAAATTAATTCAAATTATTACAAAATGCAAGACTAAAATACCATTTTTTTCAAATTTTTTAATTTTTTGTAAATTTTCAAATGCAATATGAAAATGATAAATGAAATGAATACAAATCTGAAGTACAACACTCAGAAAGGTGCAAAAATCAAATAAAACACAGGTTCACCAAAATATTTAGTGTAAAAAGAGGGGTTTTCAATTTCAATGAGCATTTGACTTAAATCCTCTTTTCACACCTTACATTCAAGGACATAAATCAAGTCAAGCCACAATTTTTCTAAGAGGGCTCTACTACAGATTTAGTGTCACTTGGAATGAAGAGGAAAATTGAAAATTTCTAATTAATTAAGGCCTGATTATGCTTAAAACCCTAATTTCACAAAATTGTAAATAAACGGACGAATCCTGACATGCTCACAGATAGAGATGGAATATTCAGAGTAGATACATAGCATACTTCAGAATTCTGGATGCAAAAAATTTAGGGGCTAAAGAGCAGGCACCCAAGGTGGCAATGTCTTTAGTGTCTTCCAAAATTTGTTTGCAACTAATCATCACTATCACGGAGGTTTTCTACTTCAGGGATTCAAAGGGCTTAGGAGCAGGTGCCCAAGTCTAGGTCCTACTTTTTCCTTTAGATACGTGATATCCAAACTCTACCAAAGCCTCATACAACTCCACTTCCTTCTACTTCAACACCTATTACTTGCAATCACAAGGAGTGTGGTTGGGGATTGTGGTGTTTAGGAGCTTGCCTCAGTCAATCCCCAAAAGAACATTCAAGTTTTCCAAACATTGTTTTCAGATAGAGTGTGTATCCCTATGGGATACAAGTAAAAATCAATTGATAAATGATTGAAAACATAAATAGATATCACCTTAGAGATGTAGCTCTCATTGAAGGAAGAAGCTCTTTCATGCCATGAGGATATGGAGTGATGAAGCCAAATCTATAACAAACAAACACAAGAACAACACAATACTACTCTACAACATAATGAAAGCCTTGAATCACCTTAGCATAAGATCACAAGTTCACATTATCCATCTCTAGTTAAAATGATGTCCTAAACATAATTATATATGCAATAAAACACATTCCTGCTTTAGTTTCGTAATTCAAACATGAGATGTCGACAACAGACGCTTCTAACGGTCACACAACCAATGTTTAAAATTTGGGACCTTGCTAAATAGGGCAGGATGAGGATGTGGGTGCCCAAGCCCTCAATGCCATTTTCAAGGCAAGGTCAAGTTCATCACTATCCCCTAGGTGCCATTTAACATGGGTTTTCAAGGATTTTCCATTGGGAGTAAAAATGAACATGCTAAATGCAAAACAAGGGACCTGGGAGCTAAACTTAGGAGGTAAAAGTCCTAGGGGGAAATTTTACAACATAACACTGTCAAAAAAAATGTGCTCCCTCTCAGAATCTGTATCAATATCAACTACATTCCTCTTTTCAAGTTCCCCTAAAAGTTCTTTTTCCTTCAGGCAATCCGAATGCCTAGGGTTCCTATTTCTTCTTAATTCTAGAAGAGGATGATTTCCTTTTCTTGGTGGCTTTTGAAATAGAAGGGGTTTCATAGGCAGTTTTAGATGCTGCAGGCGGTGAGCTAGAAGCTACAAGCTACAATTTTTGTTTTAGGTTTTTCTTTTTTGTGGCTAGAGGTCTATGAGGATACATGTTCTAGCATTAGGGTTGAAGTTGGTGAGACTGTGGGTGTAGGAGAGAACTAGCAGGTTTTTAAATAGGTTTAGAAAAGCTCAAAGTTCGTTGCTCCTCAATAGTTGCATGGCAATGGATAGGTGAAGTTTCTAGGTGAGAAGAGGTTGGAGGTGCTTCGTCTTCTTCCCCTATTTTCAAATTTTCAACCTGTGCCTCCTCTCCTTTCTCCAGTTCAATACTCACAAGCCCTTCATTAACATGATTAACTTCAAGAAATATTTACCAAGAAAATTTAGGGTACCGGATAAACAAACTTCTCTTTACTAATAGGACAATCAAACCATGATGGGACAATGAGGACTGACAACTTTTCTTTCTATATTTAATAGACATCCTCTTTAAAAAATTAAATAGAAAATTAGGGACATTCACTATCCTTCCATGATGAAGATAACTTAGAAGTTTAAAATGCACAATGTAAAGTAAAGACGGCCTTCCATCACAAGTAAGGTATTTAATAATCCAAGTAGCTACAGAGGGCCCAAATTAGGGTAAGGAGAGTTGTTTAGTACCTTGAGATGTTGATTCCAACATTTCTTCTGGTCTTATGAACTTAGCCCTTACAGAAATAACATCTACTCTTACAAGAAATTCCTCCCCAGCTGTTCATAGCCCTGTAACATCAGCTATGGTTGCTACAGTCACATCAACCCTTAAACCTTTCACTATAGCTTCCTCATTATGGAATGTCTCAGCAAACTGTTGAGTAATGTCCTCATTACATTCTGTTATCCTAAGAAAATATTGCAACCATCCTGCCTGCTAAAAATTGGCAAACTAATAGTGCTGAGTGAATAGTAGGCTCTCTTCTAATTGGATCACAACCCATTGTGATATCTCAAGAAAACACTCAATCCCCTGTTCTTAATCCTCTGTTTGTTGTTCAATGTTTAATGCTACTCACTGGGACCTTATTACCAGTTGCTTTTGTCATTTGCTTGATTTCTTTAGCTTGTATGTTATGTAGTGGATGGTAATAATTATGGAGTAAGGGATTTTGAAGTTTGATTTGAAGTTTAAATGTATGTAAAATAATTCAGAATCCCCCCAACTAAAACTTCATTTGTCTTCAAATGAGAAGACATGCAATGGTATGGAGGAACGGGTTCAAAGCATGTCAAATGGATATAGTATGTAAAATTAATTATGTGTGAATAAATAAAGTCACGAAACAAGTAGTAATAAATGTTAATTAAAGTGTGAATGGGGTTGTTCTTAAATGGCAAAGGCCATAATTCTCACGATGGAGATCCAAGTTTGAATCCCCCAAGTAACATGTGGTTTCTATGTGGCTTCTAAGTTGATTAAGTTGGTTAAGTGGATATGTTGATGGGGAGGAGGTCCCCCTTGTGACCTCCAATGCTTACGGATCAAATAAATAAATAAATAAATTTTAATTAAAGCAATGAGCAAGATGAATATCATTGAGGTGATGCTGAAATTGGAATTGTTGCATGTAAACATGATTGCATGGTAGATTGAGTTGATGTACTTGACGAATGAGCTGGAGAGAATCACAATGATGTGATAGTGACAAAGTGTGCTGATGGAATGCAATGGATGTGTGACACATAGCAGTAAAGTACTACCCACTAAAAAGATGGTGGCATGTTGATGCCATGAGAGAAGGTGTTGTAGGTAGTAGTGGCTGCATACACACAATTAGAATGTGAAATGAATAGGTCCCATGTGCATTGGCTACGGGTGTAGCAATTACAAGTCTCCAGTGAATGAAAAACCCTTGGCTATGGGTGCAGCAAATACAGGTCCCATCAAACGGTAGATTACCTTTGTCTACAGGTCCCTCAGTGAAGTGGTTGAATGCCAAAGGAAATTTCTAGTGTAGAATGGTAACTGGAATGATGGAGCCTGAACTTCTAATTAGAAGATCTCCTTTTTTTATTGCTATGTGATGTGTGTGCTTTGTAATTTTTTATTTATGTATAGAGTTTGTAGAACTCAAACTTATTATAGAACTGCAGTCAAGCTGGCATATTGATCTATTACTGGAACAGTATGATCAGCTGATACTTGGCTAGAATCCTCACTAGAGGTAGAGGGCTATGGAACTTCATTATCTATATCTGCCTTTAATTGTTGGAGAATTGCAGCTTTACTTAAAGGCTTCTTGTACAATTTCAATCCATGCCCATTAACCATCAATGAGAATCTAACTTGGTCTATGGTAGTTAATTGGACTGCACAATTTGGGAAAACTTCCTTGATCTCATAAGGGCCTAACCACCTGGTCTGCAATTTTCCCTTATGATCTTTATAACTGGAGTCATTGAGAAGTGCCCAATGACCTGCCTGAAAGTCCTTGCTTTTTATATACTGATCATGCCATTTGATTCTCTGGTTTTGAATAATTTAGTGTGATGAAATGCTTCCATCCTTAATTCCTCCAAGGCATTAAGTTGATGCAGTCTTTCCTTTTAAGCCATTGATAGGTCCATACCAAGTTGGACAGTTGTTCTCAGTGTTTTATATTCAAATTTAATAGGAAGGATTGCCTTCTTTCCATAAACTAGCTCATATGGTGTGTACCCTATTGTTGTCTTCCATGTAGTTCTATATGTCCAAACTATTTCAGAGAGTCTTCCTACCCAATCTTTCTTATGTACTATAACTGTCTTTGTCAATATTGCCTCAAGCTCTTTGTTGGTGACCTCAACTTGACCATTTGACTATGGATGATAGGGAGTGGACTTTTATGCCTGATTCCATACTCCTGAACAAGGCTAGCAATTAGTGTAGATTTCAACTGGGGTCCTTGATCTATGACTATTTCCCTTGGGACCCCATATCTTGTAAATATCTCCTCATAGAGAAATGTAGCAACCTTAGTATCTCTAGCCACTGTCAATGCTTTCACTTCCACCCATTTTATAAGATAATCAGTGCAAACAAGTATATATTCCTTGTGGTTAGAAGGTAGATTTATGGGTCCAATAAAACCAATACCCCATTTATCAAATGGTGTGACCACTGGTTGTGGTTGTAGAGGCATTTCATCACTTCTTGTAGGTTTTCCCATTCTTTGGCAAAAATCACATCTTCTTGTATAGAGAGTTGTATCTATATTCAATGTTGGCTAGTAATATCTAGTATTCAAGATTTTGACTATTGTCCTCTTGGCTGCAAAGTGTCTACCACAAGGTTCATCATGGTATGCTCTGAGGATGTCATACACTTCATATTCCCTAATACACCTCATAATATGATCAAGTCATGTATAGAAGAGATAACTAGATACCCATGAATAGGGAAAGTTGCACTCTACAAGGTGGCACCTCTCTCTGGGTGAGAGGTGTGGAGTTGTTTTTCCTGTGACTAGATAATTTGCTATATCTACATACCAAGGAGTTTGTACAACTAGTGTAAATAAGTGTTCGTTGAGAAAAGAATCATTAATGACTAGGTCATCATTACAAGTAGGGAGCTTGGAGAGGAAGTCAGCAACAACATTGGCCTTCCCTGGCTTATCCACAATGGTGATGTCAAATTCTATAAGGAGCAATAACTATCTAACTAATCTTCCACTTACCACTGGTTTATTCATAAGATATATTATTGCTGCATGGTCAGTGTGAATGAAAACATGATACCTAGTGATATAATGCCTAAACTTATTTATTGCATAAATAACAGCTAAGATTTCTTTCTCAGTAACAATATAGTTAAGTTCAACACCTTGAATATTCTTGCTGATGTAATAAATTGCATACTCCACATTCCCTTCTTTCTATCCTAATATAGTTCCCATAGTAAAATTAGAAGCATCTGTATGTACATGGAAAGGTGTCACCCAATTAGGTCCTCTAAGTACATGTGTCTTTGTCAATAACTCTTTGAGATGGTCAAATGATCACTGACAGTCGGTAGTCCAATTAAATTCTACATCTTTAGAGAGTAAGACAAACAAAGGAGCAGCAATTTTACTAAAGTCCTTTATAGATCTTCTATAATACCCTGCATGACCTAGAAATCTTCTAACATATTTCTATTTTTGAGTAATAGGTAAGGTTGAAATGATTTCAAATTTGTGTGGATCCACTTGAATTCCTATTTTGGACACAAAGTGGCCAAGCACCAGTCCTTCTTGCATCATCATGAAACATTTTTCATGACTAAGGGATAGGTTATGATCTTGACATCTTTGTAGTACTTTCTCAAGGTTCTTCAAGGCCTCCTCATAATACTCTCCATAAGTGGTGAAGTCATCCATATAAACTTCCATAGAGTCATGGGCAAGGTTAGCAAAGATGCTTAAAACAACTCTTTAAAATGTGGGAGGAGCATTGCAGAGTCCAAATGGAAGGATGAAATAGGCATATGTCCCCCATGGGCATGTGAATGTGGTCTTATCCTGGTCTTCATGGGATATCTTGATCTAGTTATATCCATTGAATCCATCAAGAAAAGAAAAATACTTTTTACTAGCCAAGGAGTCTAGGACCTGGTCAATGAAAGGAAGAGGGAAATGATCTTTCCTAGTGGCAGTATTTAATTCTCTGTAGTCTACACAAACTCTCCACTTACCTCCATTCTTTGGCACTATTACCAGTGGAGACACCCATTGGCTATCTGATATTGAGTATATGAATCTTGCATCTAGCAATTTATGCAACTCATTCTTCAATATGTCTCTTATTGTAGGGTTCATTGTTCTTTGAGGCTGCCTAACTGGTCTGCATCCTTCATTAATTTATATGCTATGCATGCAAAGGTTAGGGTCAATTCTCTTCATATCATGATAGTCCCATGCAAATGTTATCTAATGAGTTTGCAACATTTGAATCAGTTCAGTATTCTAGACAAATGTCAATTCACTATTGATGTTAAGTGTTCTACCTGGTGTAATGTCAATTGGTGTTGCCATAGGCATCATAGAGGCAATATCCAACCCTGATAAGTTGAGACTACAACTATGAGGTAGAAACTGATGAAACATTCTAATGGTGGAAGCATAGGCTGGAGTATTGATTGTAGGTAGAACATTGTGAATGGGACAGGCCGTACATATTAGACATGGGTCTTGTTGTATATCTATTCCATAATTGTTTTGTTTGACATTGGAAAGCACTTCATCTTCATCCTGAATAGCTAGTAGTGGGTCTCTTTCAATTGTCATTAATGTCTAAAGAGAATATTGGTCAGGATCCCCTATGTCTGGCCAAATGGATTGCTCCATATTAGTAAAAGGTTGAGCAGGTGGATAAAGGACCAAGTTCTTTGTTACATTCCCATTGGAAATTATCATATTTCCTAACCAACATCTTATGAAGGCATCTGTTGTTGCGAGCCAGGGTCTCCCTAGGATGAGTGGGTATCCCCCTAGGCTATCCTTGGGCTGCAAGACCATAAAGTATGCAGGTTATTCCCATGAATCCAATGTTATTACAAGATCTTCAATAACCCCTTCTGGTTTGACTTTGGACCTGTCTGCCAACTGGAGCACTGTGGGAGTAGGTCTAAGGTTATCTAATTGAAGGTTAATCATTATTTCCTTTGTCATAAAATTGATGGTTGCACCTAGGTCAATCAAGGTGTTTTTGATAAGGGTATTATTGATGTTTACATCAACCATAGGGCTTCCAGGATCTGCATATTTTGGAATAGCTACGTTACCTAACATGATATCAACAAGTTGTCCTGTAACATGGACTATCTGAGGATCTTTTCTCTTCATTCCTAGTTTCTTAAGGCATAAATCCCTTATGGCTTTGGTATATATGGGCACATCCTTGATGGCTTGGATGAGGGAAATTTTAACACAAACATCTTTTAATTGCCCCATGAAATCAAAATTAGGTTCAGATGGAGTTAGTGGAGGGTGCATTTTCAATATCTCTAGAAATGGAGGGCTTTTGGAAATGGTTTCTTCTTATAGAGAGATTTACTCAGAAGTTTTTTTCCAGTTATTCAGATGGTTTTTAGTGACAGAGGGTTGTTCCTCATCAATAAGTTCTGTGATGAGCAATGATGATGGTCTAGCAAGCAGCTTTCTTGAGAACAGGTGCACATCATTAACTTCAACTATATAGGTTGGATATTGGATGGCCTCATTAGTATAAGCCTTCTGAACAGGCTTGTTGTTAGGGTTAGGTGCAGGTTGTTCCATCAATTGAGTATCTCTAGGCCAGGTAGGAGTAGGTGAAGTTGTATTTGGCATAAGTGTAGGTTGTTGAGGTAGAGTTTGTTGTGGCTATGGGTAGTTCATGTTTGGATTTTGCCAAGGTTGGTTTTGAAGCCACTATTATGGCCATGGATTTTGATTGACCCACCATTGTGGATTATAATTTGAGTATTGGGATGGCTATTGAGGCCATGCCCCCTACTGTTGGGTCCAACTAGGTGGCATGGTTGCCCATTGCTGTTGTGGCCAGTTATACCAAGATGCATTGTTCCAATGAGGATTTGAGATAGGTGGTACAAATAACATGGATTCAGTGAAGGGGTCCTAAGGTATACCTTGTCTTTACTTCCATGGCCTTTGTTGTGCAATGTAGAATAGTTGACCTTCTTCATCTTCTATGGCTTTGTAATCTTCTTTCTCATTCTTACCCTCAGAAATACTAGCAAGTCCCTTGCATCAACAATTGGCCTTCTTTTGTCAATAATGTGGACAATATTCACTCAAAGCTACCTCTAATGCCTCTTGTTTCTTCTTTATGTGCAGAGTGTCTAGTTGTGTTGCTAGATGGCTTATGATATCCTCTTTCATGTTGGATAGGAGATTGTTGAGCTCTACTCTAGAGACTCCAGTGGATGATTTACTCAAAGTTAATGTTCTAAAACCTCTATTTTTCTTTAGAGTAGAGTGTGAATAGTTTCTACAGATTCAAAAATTTCATCAAATCCCAATTTAGAGATATCTCTTTCTCCAATTAGATTGAATGCATTCATACATTCTTTACTCACACCTCTTAGGAAGACCAACTTGAGTGACTCTGGAGAGAGCCTGTTATGCCTTCACTTTTTGAGACAAAACTAAAATCTCTCAACATAATCTTCCAGGGGTTCTTCTTTTTGTGACATCCTAAAGATGGCATCTCCCTTCATATCTCTTCCATGACAATAATCCTGATATTTTTGCAGAAACTTCTCCTTCATGGTGGCCCAAGTAGTTACAAAATTCTTACCCAAACCCATAAACCATCTTAATGTAGCATCCTTGAGGGTGGTTGGGAAAATCTTGAGCCTATATGCATCTATAGTGTAATCACAACTCTTACAAAGTACATCAAACTCAAAGAGAAATGTATCAGAGTCTTCAATGATTAGCCCATGAAAGTTTGGTAGAGCCAAAGAAGGGATATTTTTCAAGGTGTTAGCTCTCTCCCATTTTGTAATAAGAAAGGCAAAGGTAATTGGTTTAGCTGGGTTCTCTACTTCTTCATTTGCCATGATGCCTTGGTTCCAATCTGCAATATCTTCAAAATCCTTAGTGTTCTCTAGACCAAGGGATGATTCAAAGTGTTCTACTTTTGTTGAACTAGCTAGAGTAAACCTCCCTCTATAGTCTCTTGGCTGCTACGTACAATAATTGTATGAGCTAATGGCTCTGTTCTTGCACTATGTTATTGAATATTGTGGAGATGGATTAAATATCTAAGTGATCCTATATGCTAAAAAAAAATATTATGTTCTAGTAAAAAGAAAGTACAAGCATAAATCAACAAGAACTTAGAAACTCTAAACCTTAGCACCATCCCCGATAGCAGTGCCAAAAATGTTGAACTCTGTTATTAACCAATACATTGATACAAAAAGGGCATGCACACTACTCAACAAACCAACAGATCCTATATCAAACAACCTATTTGTTATATAATGTACTACATTTACATTGTCAAAATAGGGAATCATATTCTTCTTGGATGATGCATGTAATGTGTGTACAGTTAAGGATTCTTGAATTTTATTCTAGAGGTTGTGTAAGGGAATTGAGTAAAGCAAATACCAAACTCTAAGTAAATAGGAATGATAGAAATTAACTAAGTTATTTAACACATCAGTAATCAAATGATTCTATGTAACTTCTATGTAAGAGAGTAACTAACAAGTGGTTTAGTCGGTGATCACCTTGACTCAATGGACTTATCAACATAAATTACCAAAGTTAAACTATTTCACATTACTCATAACAACATACATTAATCACACATATATATGTAAGCATACAATTTATAAACTAAACATATGAATAAAGTGGAGGAACACAATACCTCAAGTGGCTAGCTTGAGTGGTTGTGATTCCACAAGATCTAGCTAAATCTCTATTGAATCTTTGTGGGTCCATTAACAGAACACAAGAACACATATTCCTTTATTGAATGCTAAAGTAACAATGATACAACAAAATCTGATACTATATCTCTGTCAAATCTGTATGAAGCAAAATCTAATCTAGCTAACTGAGATCAACATTGTCTATATGACTAAAGCTACTAAACAATAAATGCCATGACTACCCATTATCCCACAATGTAGGAAAAGGACTTTATTACAAAGTAAACTAGAAACAAGAAACCAACTAACATGAAGGCGGCATAGATAGTACAATCCTACTGCAACTCTATTTCTCCAATACCCATGAAGAATAATCGACTTAGAAATAGAACATAGAACACGATCTAGATTCCTTAATCATTTAGGATTGCATCATTCATTGAAGGATAACTATTATAGAGTCATGGATGACTCATCCCAGTCAATTCAAGATCTTCTTCCTTTAGTTGCACGTACCTATATCATCTTCGGCAGATATCAACATCTCCTTCGGTTATGGGTTGTCCAGTGTTCTTCATGATATGAAGCCATGCTTTTGTTGCATGAGGAGTTAGTACACCACATAGTATTTATGCATCACTATCACTAAAATCAACATAAAGTACTAACATATTTCATGAACAATCAACCATTCACACATCATTAATTAACAACATATTTTATATCATCTTCATGCTTCAGTGTCTTAAGGATAATCATAGACATAATTAATATATATGTCTAGAAATGTCTTTGGGAAATATGTAATTAAATCAATAAAAACAAGACAAATCATGGTCTCATCACTCATCATATGCACGGAAGTCTTGAAGAAAAAGGTCTAATATAATGACATGAATCTACTTTTTGTTCAAAGATAGAAGAAAGTAGATATGAGAAGTAGAAGAAAGCTGATGTCAAGATGGAAAATGCTAATTAAGGGATAGAAGAAAGTGTTTTGTTTATGTTTTTTTCTATAATTTAAGAGAAGTGTATGTTTAATTGTTTTTCTTTCTTAAACTAAACACATAAGATAGATATGTAATACAAGCATGTGTAATTAATTAATTAACTAATCAAATACAACAATGAAATTGGTAAGTGCAAGTGTAAGATACGTCAGGTTCACCAAAATGTGATTTGGAAAAAGAGAGTCTGGACTAATCAATAAACTTAACCTAGATCAATCTTTCTCGAAGTCACATTGGAACACAAATCAATGAAGATGTTAGTGTTTGGCTACTATCCTCAAGGGAGAACCAAACATTCTTGATTCTATTCTTTTTTTGCAAAGAGGAAAGGTTGATAACTTAAAGAAATTGACTAAACTATGTAATGTAAGAACCTAAATAATAAACTAGGCAAATCTATAGAAAACTATCACAGAGCATAGAAACTGGAACAGAGTAGAAAGGAGTAGACAGAAGGGAACCTAGTGTTGAAATCAGAGGCAGATCTAGTTGGACACTAGTGCTCAATGCTAGAGTCCTTAGGGTTTTGTCTAAGTTTCTATCCGATAGTACCTACACCTATTACTTCCATCTTTCCATCACTTTCACTGTGTAAAATCACCTATTACAAGTTGCACACATAAAAGAGGTAAAATGTTGTGGCTATATAGAAGTTTGCCTCAATCAAACCCCTATTTTGGTATTCCTACCTCATGGATAGCCAGACTAGTAACAATAAATAGTGTGTGCTCTGAATCTTAAGTGTGTCTAAGATTGTGGCGAACAGTGAAAAACATTCAAATAAAACCCTACTCAAGTGTTTTAGAGTGGATTCCTATATGCATCAAATAAGGTAATTTGATATCCAACCTAAGAGAGATGTGTTACTGAAGGTAAACAAACTCATAGAATACAACTTCACCTCAATGAAGTTGGTTGATCAAAGCTTGAAGGCGAGAAGTAGCTAAAACCATACCAAGTCATGATGAAGTGGTACAAGTCAATCATCAATCAGTGATCCCAACTGTTCTACATCAATCATGAAGCTTTAACCAAAGGAGAGAAATAAGTATGCGAGTCTTGTTTAGAGAGTAGCGTTGTAGCATAATATTAAGAAAACCTGCAATAAATGTCGCATAATGTAGTCTTTTCAAATTGTAAGATTCCTCTTTAACAATGATAAGCCTATTAGGTTAAATAGGGAGCCAAAGGAAGTATTTTCAATTCAAATTCAAATATGCTAACATGATGTTCTTGAGTGTTGAAATCAAGGTTGTGTCATCCAAGACAATGACCACCTTAAGTGCCTCATTTTTTTCAGGAAGATTGGGTAGGACACTAGTGTTGGGTGCTAGTGTCCTAGCAGAATGAGCCCAAAATTTGTTCGGTGATTTGGGACTTAACCAAGATCTATAAATTGCCTGAGGTTTCATCATGCAATCATTGGTAAAGTTTTTGGTAGTGTGTAACATATATCTTGAATTGGAAGGTTAGGTCAAGGTTGGAAGTGGTCCTAAAATGGACTAAGGGAATGGACACTAAAGCAGGTCCCAAATAGAGTGTGAAATCATGCTTGCACCATCAAGGAGCACAATTTACTATGCTACATCACCAATGGATATGGAGTTTCCTTTTCTTGGTGCTTAAAACTTATCTACTTAGATATTGCTTGCCTATCATTCTATTATGGTCTTTTAGACCATACAGTATTATAAGGTTTGTTGTGCAATGTCTATCCTTGCTTGAAGTGTGTTGTTGCATTCTAAGGTGATGACCCCTTCTCATTTCTTGCTACTTTGTGTTAGGACCTACATTTTTCATGCATTTCCTACCTGAGTTTACATTTATTTAGGCTTGTTAAACCCTGCTAAAGCCCTAAAAGCCTAAAATCCTTCAAAGTTTGCCTCTATTTACCTAAAATTTTGAAGTGTGGATTCTCCTTCATGAAGCCTACCAAATGATAGAGGATGAAATTCTATGCAAGTTTGCTTGTTAGATCATGTAGAAATTCATTATAATCAAGGAGATATTCAAGGTCAAAATCTTAGTCAACAGTCCTCTGGATATTCATAGTTACACTTAAATGTCCTCACATTCACTAATATCTAGACAAATTATCCCAACCAAAAAGATTAGAAAATTTCTAATTGTAAGTCTCAGTATCTCGATATCCAGATATGTTCCTGTCAAAATTACCCTAGCAATATAGTGAGGCCATCATATGCATTGGATATTCTATGTCTGGATATTCAATTCTTAATATCCATGTCCTTATGCCTTCGACATGTCCAGATCTCGATGACGTCATTTAACCTTCAATCATATAAATAGCTAATGTCATGCAGATATTTGTCCATATGGATATTAGCCTTGTCGAATATCCTCACCTTTGCCAAACATCCTGATCTGGATGACATCACGTCATTTCAACCCATAAAGAGTTTTATCTTTTATGATGTCATACAGATATTTGCCTGCATCCTAATGTGTAGATCCTTTGCTTAATGCAGACAAGTCCTAATGTCCAAATATTCCTGAATGTCTAGATCCTTCAATGTGCACATCCCAGTGACATCATCCAGATCCCTTTCCAGAGAAAAGCTAAGTGGTGGTGACATCATCAGGACATTTCGACATAGGATATTTCACAAGTATTAATGTCCAGACATTATCCTAAGGTCTGGACCTTCTCAATATGCTAATGAGATCACTTTTCTCATGGTCGAGGTGTTGGTAATTAAGGTGTCTCAACCTTGCAATTCCTAGTATTGTTTATTAGATTATTTATCTATTTATTTAGCTAATTTGTATTTACTTGCACATCTAGTTTTGTCATTTAGTATTAGGTGGCAATGTGACATGTCATCCTACTTGTAATATGACTTAGATGGTCAAGTCAAACACATGTGGATTTGGGTGTCCCATTTGTGGTGGCACTAATATGCCATGTGTTGGCATCTTGGATTATGACAGAGAAGTTATTTTGTATGACAAAATCTATAACACGTAAGAGCCAAGTATAGAGATTCCTATGACAAGTGAAGACAAGTGTCAGAGAGTATCTTTGTATGAGAGAAAGGCATATTTGGGCGCCCAAGTTGGGTTATGACATGTTGTAAGAGGAATATTTTATATTTAGTCTTGTATGATGGATTCTCTTACAACATTTAAGGTTGTTATGTTGGGCAGATTTTATGATAGTTGTAAGATGTGTAAGAGCATATGTCATAGCTATTTTTAGCCTAGAGCACTCCTTTCTTGGGAAGTCAAATCTACCATGTATGACAGATGTAAGAGAGTGTATGCATGTTGTACAAGTGTCCTTTGATGTGGGAAATTGGCCATGTGGCCAAGATGGATGCCTACCTCTAGAGGCTTCTTAGTTATGCATTGTAACTCTATATAATGCAGTGTTTTGGAGTAGCAGATACATAGTGTTTATACAGGTACTATTATGCTACTGGAATTACTCTAGAAATGACATTTACAAACTCCTAGAAGAAAATGCATTGCAAGTATGTTGTAAACAATCTTGTTTTGATAATACACTATGCATGTTTTGGAGTGTGGGTTTTTTCACCTGAAAAGGTTTTCCCCATGATATATCTTGTGTCCCTCTTGTATTCTTGCGTTGTGTTGCTGCTGTAATCTTTATGTTATATGTTTAACATTGCTGCAATTGTAAGGATTATAAAGAATTTACACTCTATTTCCATCATTAGACTAGTGTAGGAAGTGTTTTCGTGTACCTTGCTTCCTTTTAGTTGGTATCAGAGCTTGATCACCTTTGATCCTAATTGTTGGGTATGGGCCTTTTGTACTGATCTTTGATTAAGTGGGAGTCTGTGTAGTGTATTATGTAATCTTGTTGCAGGAAGGAGATGGCAGGCACATCTGGAAGGATAGATTTGGAAAAGTTTAATGGCAGCAATTTCAAGTTGTGGAAACTCAAAATGGAAGGCATGCTTGTTGATAGAGATCTATGGGAAGCTATATCTAGCAGAAAACCAATAGAAATGGCTCAAGCAGATTGGGATCCTAAAGATCAAAAAGCTGAGGGTCTTGTGAGACTCTATTTAGCTGATTCTATCCTATTAAATGTTCATGAAGAGAAGACCGCGAAAGAACTATGGAAGAATCTTGGAGATGTTTATTAGGCTAAATCCCTAGTAAACAAGTTATTATTGAGGAAGAAGCTATATTCTCTAAGGATGGATGATGGAGGATCTATTGCAGATCATCTGAATGCCTTTAACATGCTAGTTGCATAGTTGACTTCCATTGGATTAAAGATGGAGGAGGAGGATTGTTGCATGACCTTGCTTTGTTCTTTTCCAGACTCGTGGGACCACCTTATCATGGCCATTGGGAGCACTACTACCACCTTCAAGATGGATGAAGTGGTATCTTCACTGTTATTTGAAGAGATGTGGAGAAAGTCTTCTGAATCGATAAAGGAGGCTCTTGCAGTTCGTGGTAGGCCTAAAGAGAAAGGGAAAAAAAAAGACAAGAAAGATAAAAAGGGCAAATCCAAATCCTGTGGGAGATCCAAATATCTTGGAAAGTCCAAGGCACTATGTTGGAATTGCGGTAAATTTGTTCACTTCCAAAAGGAGTTTAAAGAGGAGAAGAAGAAAAAGAAGAACTCTGATTCTGATTTTGAGAAGTCACAAGATGATGGTGATGCTTTTGTTGTAGCCTTGGCAACCCATGCATCAGAAGATGTGTGGTTGATATATTATGTGGCTTCCTTCCACATGACCTCACATCGAGGTTGGTTTACAAAGTATGAAGAATACGATGGTGGGAAGGTGTACCTGGGTGACAACTCTCATCTAAAAATAGTTGGCCATGGAAGAGGCTTGATCCGGTTCCCTGATGGATGAGTGAAGGTGATCAATGGACATTTGCACATCCCTTGTGTTAGGTCTCAAAAATGCAGGTTGCTGATCCTAAGAAGATGCCAGGCTCTATGCTTAGATTTGTAATGTTTTTGAACTAACTTGACGAAATCAACCTTCAAGGTTTAATGATTTCCTACACTTCAGGTCTTGCTACACCTAGGTGGGTGAACCTTTAAAGCAGACTAAATGTAAATGTATTGACTAATTAAATCTATCTACAATGGCAAAGGGTGTATGATAGATGAAAAGCTTGCTATCTGATTATATCTAATGTCTAATGAATGGTTTATAAGTAATATCAAGGTAAAAAGGATTTTAAATGATGAATTTAAATAAGACCAATGCTTTGTAGGGTAACAGAGTTGAATGAAGAATCAAGACTAGTGGCTTATAATGGGTACTAATTCTAATTGTTTGGCACAACTTCAGTTTATAACTTGTATAAACATGCAAAGGAATGACTAACAAACTCTTCTTGATAATCCAACCAATATAATCAAATATCTTATAATTCACCAAAAGGTATTTTAATCCTTACTCAAAGGAACCAAATGAATGAGCAAGAATAACATATAATATTGTATTGGAGACAGAATGGCAATCCTAATTATATGGCTCTACTTAGTAATCCAAACTTAATACCTCCAGGCTACTGTGACTGATCAGAAGGATTTTAATTCCTCAAATGGAAACCAATTTACTCAATCACACAGATACAGCGAATGTGTATTGACAAATTAAATATATGCTTGATATATTAATTTGAATAATAAGGAAATATAAAACTGGAGACAACCACAGAATTGAGTAACTATAACAAACAATTGATGCCAAGATAGAACCACTGAATTAGAGAACTTCAATCTACTTCTTCAAATAAAACATGCAACATAGTCTTTCTGAAACATTGTAAATTATATATATGTATATATATTCTACTGCTGATTATTTTTTCAGCACCAATTGTCTGAACTTATATAGATGTTTTTTGTGAAGAGACATAACCCTTCAATAAGTCTTTTTGGGAAATTAACAGGATTAACAACTATTACATAACCATGATTAGGCTCTATTTAGCCATAAGTAAACTTTAGCCAAATGGTCCAAGTACTCTTGATCACGATGGGAATCAATAAGCTCAATAGCACTTCTTGTAATCACATCAAGTGTGACCATCTTTTCCAGGTGTTTGCAAGGTTCTCCAGATTCAGAACTCTAGTCTTTTAAAGCTTTTGTAGCCTCATGTAATATAGCTTGACAATCAACAATCCACTCTTCTTTGCTCTTTACTTCTCCATTACCTTTAAATAACATGGGCACTCCTACATTTGAAGCTTCAGCACCTTCCTTAGCATCAGCTTTGAGTTTATCATAGTATTTCTGATGTTGTTCGATCAATGCTCTTGTATTGGAGATACCTGCACTATCAGAAACATTTTTACTTTGTATCTCAATCAATTTCTCCAGCATTCTCTATTCAAGCCTTTCATGTTCTCTAATTGCTTTGTAATTCTGAGAGTAATTATCCCAAAATAAGTTTAACCATGGTTCCATGTTTGCATATCTGCTCTGTAGCATTGTGACAAGTGTATATATTTGAATTTGTGTTGCCTGGTCAACGGATAATGCTTGAGTGCCTTGTGAGCCCTCACCCTGGGTTAATCTCTTTGTTGCTTGGCCAAAAGTACTCTTAACAGCATCCTTCAAGTAGTCATTTTGTTTTGTTAGTCTTTCATAGCTCAATCTGTATGCATCTCTCTCTTTGATCAACATTTGAGCTTGTGCTTTATTTAATTTCACAACATTGATGCCAATGTCAGCTGTAATCAGAGGGTCAGTTTCCCCTACTTTTAAAGTCATGACATGGCCAAAATACTTTTCAATATCTATGATGGTTGTCTTCTTATGGGGAGGATATTGCCCATATCATCAATGAATTTTCATCATCATTGTATCTTGTACCCATATATACTTCATTAACTCCCTCTAGAGTGAGTTTATACTTATCATTTGCACTATTTAGAAAACTATCAAAAACCAAAGTAGAATTCAAATCAAGACCAGGAAAAATCATAACCCCTGCATCTTTAAGCAATTGTCTACCCCTGCTAGGTGTCATATCTTGCATCTCCTTATCTACTATTATCTTGAGCATATCTAGCAATTGTCTTTCATTATCAGCAGAAACATCATCTACTGACTCTCTGATCTCTTTCCCTTTGTATTTATAAAAAAATGACTTAAACTCTTTTGATTGAATAAATTTATCATCAAAAATGAAAGAATCATAAGCTATCTGTCATGGATCCTCATCAGCAGACCCCTCCTCATCATGTATCACAACAAGAGGCTGATATTGTAGCATTTTCCTCTTGGACATTTCTACTGTTTTGTCCTATGGCTCTTCTTGCCCTGCCAGTTCTTCATCTTCAGAGGATACAACATCAATCTCTGCTATCTGCTTTTTCTTTTCGCTTAGATCCCTATTATATTCTTCTACCACCAATTCAACTTCAGCTTCTTCTAGGTTTCTAATAACATCATCATGTGGGTAAGGGATGTGTGTATATACACTAAGGTTTTGTTTCCTTCGAGCAGAGTCAATAAAACCCTCGAGGTCAAACCCTTTCCTTACCTCAGCACTCCTCATGTCATAATGCATCAGTTTATCCACAATGAGATTGTAACCTTCTTTGGACACCACAGTAAAATCTCCAAAACATAAAGTGTTGGGCATAAAAGATTACTTATCATGTGAACTTAAATGCATTACATTCGAGCAGTGCATCTGCCGAATTATCTCTAAATAAGCAATTCTGTCAGGGATAGTTTTGGGCAGTATGAATGGAGTGTCTTCAAAATCATATAGTCTGATCATGGTAACATCTTCAAAACAATACCAGTCTCCCCAATTATGAGTGACAATAGGGGGCCCACCAAAATCTCTTGGCCTGAGGAACCTCTTTATCTCAGTTGAGATTGAGTATTCACAAGGGTGGTTGAAATATCTGTACAGTACTTTTACACAGTGTTCTTCAAATTGGGCATAATTGGAATGGGCATATCTACTGTCCCATATTCTAGTCCACATTTGTATTGGCAATTTTTCCCCCTCTTATCTGCAGCAACAACTTTAAGTTCACTTGGCCATAACCCTACTTCCTGGCCGAAATACAACACCATGTGCATAAGCAGTGAGTAATGCTCAAAAGAGCATGCTGGGGAACTGTTTCTTATTGCAGACAAGCCAGAATCTATTCTATTAACAATATAGGTAGCATAGTCAAACTGCCTTGCATTATGACACTGAATGTAGGTGGCTATAACCATTAAAGGGATTGTCATGAAATCAGGGACCTCTAAACCAAGGACTTGGCCCACAGAATAATAAGTGTGCTATATATGGTTCAAATATAGCTACATGAAAAGGAGGACCATCATTTTCAGTTAGAGACATCACTTCTCCTTCAACTCTGGGCCTATGAATGGGCAACCTCCATCCATTGTAGGTTGTGTCCATTCTCCAATATTCCTTCTCCAGATCTTCATAAAGAATGGGGATAGTGTACAAATCATGTAAATTAAATACTTCACAAATGGCAGTTTTTGACAAATGTACAATTGGCTCCCCCTGTGGGTTGCATATAGCTTTCAGGCTTGGGTTATATTATTTGGCAAGTAGCTGGAGGAGTTTAATATTCAGGAATACATTAGGCACGACCAATTTTCCCAAATTCAAGTGCCATGGGTTTGATACAGGGGCATTCCTGAACCTTCTATTATAATGGAATTTGAAAAGCTCATATCCTCTGATTGGGGTCCAGATATCTCCCAAGCACTTACATTTATCTTCTAATTTTTCAACTTCTGCCCTCAGTTGAGCAGATCTTCTGGCCTTGGGAGTTGACCCAGGCAATTGATCAATTAAGTCATGATTGAGTTTTCTATCCTTTATTTTTTCTTCAGGGGTTTGATCAATTTTTTGTTTCTTAGATTTACTAGTTTCCCCTTGTGATTTTCTACCTTTTCCCTTTCTCGGAGTCTCCATATTCAAATTTTGGCAGAAAATTCAAACACAGGCTATATACAATGGTTCGTATGTATGTACCTGTCGTTCTGTGGCTGTGATCGAAATCATCTGTTTGCGCTTCAAGAATTCCTCTGTATTCTCTTCTCAGACAACCCTGTCAATTGTAATTACAATGATCATAAAAGATTTCATAGTCATTTGCATTTAATTATCTGATCAATTCAATGTCATTCATTGCTGTGAAATGTCACATCACCATAACTCCTGTCATCGGCATGATTTTTAAAATGTCTGGGTGACCTTAATACTTATGGCACGAACAATCAATCGGCGTGACCCCTCAATTGTATTCCCGATGGTATGTTGAATCATATCTAAGTGGGCGCGACCATCGGCATGACTTCTTTCATCGTCGTGTGATTTAGATTTCCCTCTGATATAGTGAGTCTTACCGATATGACTATTGGTGAGAGGCTCACCGACATGTGTGACAACAAGTTGTTTATCGGGGAGATCAATACCATTGGGATAATATATTTATGTTTCCCCGAGCTTTGTCATCTTCCTGATAATCTTCTATACTCTAGACCAGAATGACTATGTTAATATCTCACTGATATAGTTTAAACTTCTTATCAATGGGTGTGACTTTATTTCCATCGGAGTGAGATATACCATCAGGGTAATTCTTTTCAGATCACCCGATCAAAATTATCTCCCCGATGGCTACTTTATATTCCTTATCAGAGAGAATCTATCAAAGTGTCACCGACACCTTTTCATCGCTATGACTTGTGAGTCGGCAAGACATTATTGCTTCATTCCGATATGTTAAGTTATGCCAATGGATATGTATATCCTTTGTCCCCATAAGATGTTCAATGAGAATCTTGATATATTTCATCCATATGATATATACCGTCGGGGTAGTTTTTAAAGGATCACCTGATGATTACTAGTCATATTGATCGGTGTGACTGCTTGGTTCTCTTACCGATAAAAGGCCATTGGTATTATTTCTCCTATCGGCAGCTCTTACAAATCTCTCTCCGATCTTTACTCTCATGCCGATAGTTATTTTTAATTGATTTCTTATGTATCGGTATAAGAAACACAAATTCTTGCTGATATATTGAATTTTAATTAATTTTGCATTGCTTAGCCATGGACATCTTGTGGGATGTAACAAATTTTTGCTATGGTTCTAAGATGTTTTATGATTTTTCCAGATATGGTGAAGTGAGAATACAGTAAAATTTAAATTTTTTTACTATCCCAATAGTGGCTCTGTCTGGGATGTATACTCCCTATGAGTATAACAAGGATCTAGATCTCCTGGGGAAGTAGACCACATGTTTTATTTGTTTGGGGTGAAAATGGGAAAGGAGAATAACAAATGATTGGGAATGAGAATAATTCCTAAACTACTATGCATGGAATAAAATATTTCTGAGAATTTGTTTGAGTGTTGTCTATGCACTGGCAACGCTCAATCCTCCTTGTACATGATTATGAAAAGAACTGCTTCAAGTATTGCCCATGAACAGGCAATTCTTGCTCTTCTCCAGACATGTTCTACAAGTAATAAGAGTCATCACCTCCTTTGCTAGTGATAACAAAAGGACCTAACCATAGGGCCTCAAACTTTCCATGCTTTCCTTTGTCCTGACACCTTGCATTCCACATTAGTACTAAATCATTTGTTCCAAACTTTCTATCTTTGGCCTTTTTGTCAAAGAGATATTTTACTTGTGATTGTAGCTTAACATTCTGCCTTTTGAGCTATTCTTCTTGTTTCATCAAGTTTTGCCAAATGTTCCAACCTTTCCTCCATTGGTTCAAGAATGTTCAAGTCTTCCTGGAGAATGAATTTGTATATTGGTATAAGATTTTCCAATGGTAATCTCACTTGTATTCTGTACACCAGCTCAAAAGGAGATCTCCCAATTGCTCTTTTTATAGTAATCCTATCAGCCCACATTGCCATTCTTAATTTGAATCCCAAGCCTTTTTGTTTCTATCCAACATTATTTTCATGATTTTCAGGAGGCTTTTGTTACTTGATTCTGCTTGTCCATTTGCCTATGGATGGTAGGGGGTAGCATAGGAGACAGTGATACCATGTGTACTACAAAATCCTTTGAATTCATCAGTTCTAAAACACATCCCATTATCTATACTTAATCTTACTGGAGTACCAAATCTGCATATAATATTCTCCATTAGAAAGTTAATCACAACTTTACTTGTTGCCTGTTTAGTTGGGACTACTTCTACCCATTTTGTAAAGTAATCAATAGCCACTAAAATCCATTTGTGCCCCCCACTTGATTTCTCTGAAATTTCACCTATAAAATCAATACCCCACTGATAAAATGGAGCCTCAACCTGCATAGGTTTTAAGGGTAGTGCTCCCTGATATTTTAACTTTCCTGAGAACTTTTGGCATGCTTCACACTTCCTAGTGTAATGGTATGAATCATTAAAAACTTTAGGCCAATAGTATCCTGCCCTCAGGATTTTGTGAGCTGTAGTCTTTGCTGAGAAATGACCTCCACACACGCCTTCATGCAACTCCTTTATAATATGTTTTGATTGATATTCATCCAAGCATAATAGTAAAACCCCATCTCTGTTTTTCCAGTAAAGATCCCCATTGATGAGTACATATTTTGAAGCTTGCAGTTTGAGTGTCCTCCTTTTGTCATCATCATACCCTTCAGGACACTTCATATGTTTTAGATAATATATTACATTAGCATACCATGGAGTATGCTCAATACTGGTACTTGCATCAGCATTACATATCTGAGAGGCTTCAAGATTACTTTCAGCCATCAATTTGGCAAGACCCTATCCCCTCACTAATTTAGTGATCTGGATTTCAATATTGAATTCCTAAATCCTATTGATCCACCTACATCTCCTACCGGTGACTTCAGTTTGGACCAATACATCCTTTACTGCAGCATTAGGAACATACGCTGTGATTTTAGCTCCCACCAAATATGGTCTAAAAGTCTTAACTGCTTTTACTAATGCATATGCTTGCTTTTCAATAATGTCATACTTTAACTCTGCATTCTGAAGGGATTTGCTGAAAAATGAGATAGGCTGTTCATATCCATCATTGTTTTTCTGTAATAGCACTGCTGCAACTGTATGATAGGAAGCAAATGAAAATAGTTGGAATGATTTACTGAAGTCAGGGGATATTAAGACTGGGGCTTGGTTGATTGCCCTCTTAATATTGGCAAATGCTTCTACTTTTTCTGATGTCCACTTTACTTTTGAGTTCTTCTTCAGCATCTTTGATATAGGACAAATACTTTCTGCAAAATTGGTATAAATCTTCTGACAAAATTAATCTGACCAAAAAATGATTGTATAGCTTTTACATTTTTTGGAATAGGCACTTGATCAATTGCCTTTACTCTTTCAGGATCTATTTTCACTCCTTCCTTCGAGACTATATTGCCAAGCAATTTTCCTTCTGTTACTGCAAAATGGCATTTCTTAGGGTTCAATGATATCCCATATTCTAGGGATTTGATAAATATTTGCTCTAAGTGTGTGCAATGATCCCCAGCCCTTTTTGAATATGCTGTCAAGTCATCATGATATACTATCATAATCTTATTGATTAACTTAGCAAAAGCCACATCCATTGCTCTTTAGAATGTTGCTCCAGCATTAGTTAGTCTGAATGGCATTCTCAAATATACATATGTTCCCCATAGAGTGGTGAATGCAGTCTTAAATTATTCTGACTCCTTGACTTTTACCTAATTGTAACCCGAGAAGCCATCCATCATTGACAACAATTCACATCTAGTAACCTTTTGTAGTATTGCCTCCATATTGGGGAGAGGATAATTATCCTTGAGAGAAGATTTATTCAAGTTTCTGAAATCCACACATAGTCTAATATCGCCATTCTTTTTCCTGACAGGTACTAAATTTGAAACCCAGGAGGAATGTCTAATGGGTTTAATTATAGCTCCATCCCTCAACTTTGTAAGTTCTTCTAGCATTTTAGGAGCTAGTATAGGATTGATTGGCCTTTGTTTCTACCTGAATGGTTTAGCATCTGATTTTAGTGGTATTTCATGTTGAAATAGATCCTCTTTATATGCCTTTAAATCATCATATGACCAAGCAAATACATGCCTAAACTTTCTAAGTAAGTTGATGATTCTGCTCCTGATTTTTGGATCAAGATTTCTTCCAATATACAAATTCTTTGGGGCTGCTTGTGTCCCCAAATTGATTTCTTCAAGGTCATTAGGTATCACTGGTGTGTCTTTCTTTTTACATCTGTCATGTCCATCAAATGCCTTTTCTAATGCTATAAGTCCCTTAGGTATCTTATTCATTTTCAATTGAACTATCTCTTGACCAAAAAGGATTTCTTTCCCATCATGTTCCTCTACAAATGCATTGAAATCAATCTCTTGATTTTCATAATAATCAGCACAATGTAAGAAGTTGATTATATCTGCATCGTTATCAAACACTTGCCAGTTATGTATATTATCTGGGATGGTAGTTCTAGTTTTGAATTCAACCTCTGTAATTCCTCCTAATGTGACATCATCCCTCTTCAATGCAATATTTGCTAAAAAATCTACCATAATGTTTTTAGACCTATCAACCCAGTTGATTGAAAAGGCATCAAACAATTCAATATTATCCCAAAATGCATTTCTGTACTGTCTCAGCCTTTTGTTTTTTGATAGGTATTTTTCTCTTATTTGGGAAATGACCAATTCAGAATCACCATAGATAGTTAACTTTTTTATTTTATGCTTAGTGGCTATGTTCAAACCAATGAGCAAAGCTTCATACTTAGCTACATTATTTGTGCATTCAAATGTCCATAGAAAAGAGTATTTGAAAGTTTTACCTCCTGGTGAAATAAAAACTACTCTAGCCCCATTTCCTATTTTGCTGCATGCACCATCAAAATACATCTTCCACACATCATTTTCTTCTTTCATAGATTCAGTGTGTATTGGATCAGTGTTACGCAATTCTGGTGTAGTTTCTCCAACTTTGAAGACTCCTAAATCTGTATCACAAAAGAAATTTATCTGATGCCGATCCAATCTTTCTATAATATTGTCATACCTTGGCTCTCTGCACAGCTTGATTTATTTGCCTCCCACTGGTATGGTGGCATATGATAAATCCAACTGAACATTCCCTCCTGCCATTGCAGCCCATTGCCTTGATAGAAGCATTCCATAATACAGTGGGATGTCAACCGCAGTAATATCAATGTTATAAGTTGCTTCAGCGTGTGAGGCAAGCTTTATCTCTACATCCTTCATAATACCAACTACTGGGATAGATCTATTATCCATTGCATAACACTAGCCAAATGTAGTATCAACCCACATTCCCAATTCTTTCATAACTGCTATAAGCATGATGTTCATGTCAGCACCTGAATCAATCATTCGATTCCTGACTATCCTATTCTTGATTAATAGTGTAGTATAGAATGGGTCTACCTGTGCAGGATTTTTTGTCAGTGTATCACCAAGGTATACCTCAGGCATTTGGAATGTTTGTTGATGAACATTGTTTGTTGTGTTTTCATGTCCTTTATATTTTTGACCTGGTGTATCAGAAATCAACTTAACAAATGTGCTCCTATATTTGTCTATCTTCATCATCTCTAGGAGTGGAACTGATATTTTTACCTAAGACACTGCATGAGCAATGTCAAAAGAATAGGCCATGGTCTGGTCATTCTTTTCTATTTTTGTGTTCTCTTTTTCTTGATTTTCTTTCATTTTACCCTTACCATCCTTTTCTAGTTCTTTAGATGATGATTTTGTATTATTCTTTTTGTTATTTTGATCTTTTATAAACACACTCTCAGGAGTTCCTTGCTCAACATTCGTTGTTCTATTCCTTAAGTTGTAAGTGTTTCGAGCTTGAGCTACTATAGCCACTATAAGAGCTTCTCTTTCATCCTCAATAGGCTTTCTCCATTGGCCATATGGCTGGTTGTTATAACAAATAGGTTGCTCACAACTATCTTCCTGATCTGAGAACACTTCTTGTTCTCCCATGTTGATATGATGCCTCTGGTTTCCTACATCATACTCATATCCTTCTTTTGAAGAAGAGTAATCTTCAGTCACCACACATGGTGTATCCTACATCATATTTATGGTGTGATTGTCTCTATTATAATTGTATAGCATTTCCTCTTGTTGTACTAATTTAGCTACCTCACAATATTTAGGTAAATGTGGTAAATTACACACCAAACACCAAGGTTTATTTTCTACCATATGTGCCATGTTTCTTTTCAGGGGATTAGGAGTATCCTTACCATACTATTGCTTTCTGCTATTGTCGATGGGTCTCCCATCCTTCCAATTTGTATTGTAGGGCATATCATGCAACCTAGGCCTTTCATGCCTATGTTGACCCTCTGGTTTAGTCTATTGAACATTTGGGTTCTGAGGATTTCTATGATTGTCCCTCTTACTAACCATTCTTGCAGCCTTCCTATTGTTTTCAATGGTTAGGGCCACTTTTTGTGCTTCGGCCAGGGTTGCAGGACACCAATTTCTAAGCTCGTACCCTGTTTTGGGGTCAAATGCTTTCGTATAAATACTTAGTGCTGCTGGATCAGATAACTTGGCTCCATGTGGTACCTTATTATGTAATTTGGAAAATTTTAGGTTGAAATCATATACTGATTCATTTTGATACTTCTGTATACTTATCAATTCATGTAATGCAAACTCAGGGGCATATTGGTTGCCATACTGGTCCTTAAACTGGTTATGGAAATTAGTTATTGAACTGATTGAGGCATCAAGCAGGCTGTTAAACCAGTCTCTGGCATCTTCAATGAGGGACATCATGAATAACCTCATTCTAATATATTCACAGTCCATACCAATATCCTACACAAAAGCATTGAAACTTCTGATATGATCATCCACTGATATTGCATTGTTTCTAGTAAACTTGGGAATCATATTTCTCCAAGTACTATCCATAGAATATGGATACAACTAATATCCAGTTAAATTAAATTGACTACATATATTTGCAAGGTTTTGAGGTGGAAAGTTCAAGGGTGGTGGATTGGGATAGTAATTATATCCACCTGGTGGCTGATGATATGCATATTGTTGTTGTTGGTTCATGTGGGGATTTGTGTAAGGGTTCTATGGTCTACAATATTGTTGGCTAGGGGGTGGGTAAGGATTTGCCATATGTTGAGATGCATTATGCATGGGAGGTGGCCTAGGGTTTTGGGGAATAATGTTCTGATGACTTCTGGATGCATGTGAGTTTTGAACACCACTTGTATTTTGCTGTGGATTTCTTGAAGTGTTTCCTCTATGCGGAGGTACATATTTTGGGGAAGTTGTTTTGGCTTTACTTTTCATCTGTTGAATTTCTTGCTGCAGCAACTCTCTCTCTTCCTGTATCTTGAACCTTTCAAGTTCTTTCTAGAGCCTGAGCACCTCCTGTTGTTCTTCACTCATACTTCTTAGATTCTCTAGATTGTCATTTATTTCTTGATCTAAAAACCCAAGTCTTACCCCCTCTCCCTGATGTAATGACATCTTAAAATCATGTTCAGCTTGATTTTGGTCAATATCCCTCATGACCTGTGTATCATGCTCGAGCTGTTCTTGAGGAGTTGGTCTGTATCTTGCCAAAATATCATCAGTTGCTCCACTGAGATTCTAGTTTGAATCATGTAAAGGTGTGAACTTGTTGTGAATTGAAATATTTTTCTCTGCATTATTCTCTTGGGTATCCAGATTATTATCTTGGTGAGAATAATTTGAAGTTCCATTTCTTTTGGAAATGTTTCTAAGTGGTGGAGATGACTGCAATTTTTTACCTTCCATCTTAGATCTCCTACCATCCATTTTATATTAAATTCTTTGTTATAACTATAACTAGAGTTGCCACCTATTAGTAAATAGGAAAATTTTGTAATTTATCTATAGGGTTCTTGTTACCAGCAGAGTTACCAAATTAAATTTTCTGAAATGACTCTATGAAAGGAATGATTAGTTTCTAAGGTCTTTTATTTAGTTCCCCAGTAGAGTCACCAATTTGTTAGGTCCCAAAAATGCAGGTTGCTAATCCTAAGAGGATGCCAGGCTCTATGCTTAGATTTGCAACGTTTTTGAACTAACTTGACGAAATCAACCTTCAAGGTTTAATGATTTCCTACACTTCAGGTCCTGCTACACCTAGGTGGGTGAACCTTTAAAGCAGACTAAATGTAAATGTATTGACTAATTAAATCTATCTACAATGGCAAAGGGTGTATGATAGATGAAAAGCTTGCTATCTGATTATATCTAATGTCTAATGAATGGTTTATAAGTAATATCAAGGTAAAAAGGATTTTAAATGATGAATTTAAATAAGACCAGTGCTTTGTAGGGTAACAGAGTTGAATGAAGAATCAATACTAGTGGCTTATAATAGGTACTAATTCTAATTGTTTGGAACAACTTCAGTTTATAACTTGTATAAACATGCAAGGGAATGACTGACAAACTCTTCTTGATAATCCAACCAATATAATCAAATATCTTATAATTCACCAAAAGGTATTTTAATCCTTACTTGAAGGAACCAAATGAATGAGCAAGAATAACAGATAATATTGTATTAGAGACAGAATGGCAATCCTAATTATATGGCTCTACTTAGTAATTCAAACTTAATACCTCCAGGCTACCATGACTGATTAGAAGGATTTTAATTCCTCAAATGGAAACCAATTTACTCAATCACACAAATACATCGAATGTGTATTGACAAATTAAATATATGCTTGATATATTAATTTGAATAACAAGGAATTATAAAACTGGAGACAACCATAGAATTGAGTAACTATAACAAACAATTGATGCCAAGATAGAACCACTGAATTAGAGAACTTCAATCTACTTCTTCAAATAAAACATGCAACCTAGTCTTTCTAAAACATTGTAAATTATATATATGTATATATATTCTACTACTGATTATTTTTTCAGCACCAATTGTCTGAACTTATATAGATGTTTTTTGTGAAGAGACATAACCCTTCAATAAGTCTTTTTGGGAAATTAACAGGATTAACAAGTATTACATAACCATGATTAGGCTCTATTTAGCCATAAGTAAACTTTAGCCAGATGGTCCAAGTACTCTTGATCACGATGGGAATCAGTAAGCTCAATAGCACTTCTTGTAATCACATCAAGTGTGACCATCTTTTCTAGGTGTTTGCAAGCTTCTCTAGATGCAGAACTTTGGTCTTTTAGAGCTTCTGTAGCCTCATGTAATATAGCTTGACAATTGACAATCCACTCTTCTTTGCTCTTTATTTCTCCATTACCTTTAAATAACATGGGCACTCCTGCATTTGAAGCTTTAGCACCTTCCTTAGCATCAGCTTTGAGTTTATCATAGTATTTCTGATGTTGTTTGATCAATGCTCTTGTATTGGAGATACCTGCACTGTCAGAAACATTTTTACTTTGTATCTCAATCAATTTCTCCTGCATTCTCTGTTCAAGCCTTTCATGTTCACTAATTGCTTTGTAATTCTGAGAGTAATTATCCCAAAATAAGTTTAACCATGGTTCCATGTTTGCATATCTGCTCTGTAGTACTGTGACAAGTGTATCTATTTGAATTTGTGTTGCCTGGTCAGTGGATAATGCTTGAATACCTTGTGAGCCCTCACCCTGGGTTAATCTCTTTGTTGATTGGCCAAAAGTACTCTTAACAACATCCTTCAAGTAGTCATTTTCTTTTGTTGGTCTTTCATAGCTCAATCTGTATGCATCTCTCTCTCTTTGATCAACATTTGAGCTTGTGCTTTATTTAATTTTGCAACATTGATGCCAATGTCAGTTGTAATCAGAGGGTCAGTTTTCCCTACTTTTAAAGTCATGACATGGCCGAAAGTCTTTTCAGTATCTATGATGGCTGTCTCCTTATGGGGAGGATATAGCACCCATATCATCAATGAATTTTCATCGTTATTGTATCTTGTACCCATATATACTTCATTAACTCCCTCTGGAGTGAGTTTATACTTATCATCTCCACTATTTAGAAAACTGTCAAAAACCAAAGCAGAATTCAAATCAAGACCAGGAAAAATCATAACCCCTACATCTTTAAGCAATTGTCTACCCCAGCTAGGTGTCATATCTTGCATCTCCTTATCTACTGTTATCTTTAGCATATCTAGCAATTATCTTTCATTATCAGTAGAAACATCATCTACTGACTCTCTGATCTCTTTCCCTTTGTATTTATACAAAAATGACTTAAACTCTTTTGATTGAATAAATTTATCATTAGAAATGAAAGAATCATAAGCTATCTATCATGGATCCTCATCAGCAGACCCCTCTTCATCATGTATCACAACAGGAGGCTGATATTGTAGCATTTTCCTCTTGGACATTTCTACTATTTTGTCCTGTGGCTCTTCTTGCCCTGCTGGTTCTTCATCTTCAAAGGATACAACCTCAATCTCTGCTATCTACTTTTTCTTTTCGCTTAGATCCCTGTTATATTTTTCTACCACCAATTCAACTTCAACCTCTTCTAGGTTTCTAATAACATCATCATGTGGGTAAGGGATGTGTGTATATCCACTGAGGTTTTGTTTCCTTCGAGCAGAGTCAATAAAACCCTCAGGGTCAAACCCTTTCCTTACCTTAGCACTCCTCATGTTATAATGCATCAGTTTATCCACAATGAGATTGTAACCTTCTTTGGACACCACAGTAAAATCTCCAAAACATAAAGTGCTTGGCATAAAAGATTGCTTATCATGTGAAATTAAATGCATTACATTCGAGCAGTGCATCTGTCGAATTATCTCTAAATAAGCAATTCTGTCAGGAACAGTATTGGGCAGTATGAATGGAGTGTCTTCAAAACCATATATTCTGATCATGGTAGCATCTTCAAAACAATACCAGTCTCCCCAATTATGAGTGACAGTAGGGGGGCCACCAAAATCTCTTGGCCTAAGTGTTGGTCATGATGTTAGTCACAAACAAACATAGAATAAAAGTACACATTAACCTTTATTCATCTTGAAAGATACTATGAATTCAAAGAATTCATGATCCCAAGTCTCTGGTGATTAGGTCTTAATTGTCTGAAGTTACTCAGAGGTCAATGTGAATTGCTGTTTCCATTTTGGGGCCTTATGTGGAAGTTCATCATCATGATACCACTTCTGCAAAGATTCTTACAGAGGAATCATAGTATACAGTTATTTGATGAAACGATGTAGTAATACTTCAAACTTTGCATGATATTTTCAATTGTGCATGCTTTGGGTTCAAATATGCTAAATATTTGCGATTACTTACTAGATGTCTGCATATTTTGTGTTATTTGCTTAGGATTATCAGTTATTTGCAATTGTGAGAGTGAAATGCTTTGAAATTGAAAGAAACTAAAAGGAATACTACAATTTAAAGTTGAACCTTTAGCTACTGATCTACATACATACTCGATACTGTCATGAGGAGAAGAAATCAAACCATATGTTCACCAGGATATTCCACAACTAGATACAGTTGATGCAAACTTCAGAGGATGATGAATGAAAACAATACATGCAACATGATGAGCACTCCAAGGGATGCAGCAAATCAAAGCACATATCCAGAATTCAGACACAGATTACTCAAGATTTACTAAGATTTGTAATCGAAATACTCTTCTCTTTCATTAAGTATGCAAAAGACATGTACATATACAATAGCTTTGAAATGAGCCCTGAATACTTTAGCAAATAGATTTCAATTAAGTTTTGAATGTTTACAAGGTATTCCACCACCTTTTATAGAATAAGGTGAGGAATCCGCTACAAAAAGATCTACAATCTTGATTTATCAATACAGATCTACGATCACGATTCACTTGACTTTGTCAACCTTTACAAAATGGCACAAGTTGCCAGCTGGCAACTATCTATATTATTTATGCTTATATCACCTTCATGATGTGTCCTCATCATGCTCCTTAGCTGATTCATGTGGATCATCATTATGTGCTTCACTTCCTGAACTTTTGCTATCCTGATGATGATGATGCTACATATGGGGCTGCATACTACTGCGGACCTGCTCATATGAATGCACAACCTGATCTATCCCTCTACCATCTTGAGTTTTTGCTTTAATGATGGTGTGCTTATGTGCTTCATATTTGTCCCTGCTATTATCCAGCTTATTTTTCCTATCCTGTAGTGTTTCTTTATATTTCTCCATCTGGACCTTGATCCTCATTATTTTATCTATCAGTTCTTCTGTCAAGTGGACAAGTGGACCATCTGTTTCTAATTGAAAATTACTATGTACAGCCTTGATGGCAGACTCTTCATCTTGATTTTCTTTTTTTCCCTTCCACCTTGCCTTTCAGTGTTTCCAATATCATTGCCTCTTCGGCCATTAAATCACGTAGCCTCATGCTGATATCTCTCAGCTTATTATTGCATCTTTTGAGGACTCCGCACTCAAACTGAGTGTCTTTATACCAGATATCTATCAATAATGCGGTATTACTATTCAATACCTACTTACTGATAAGCAATTGAGGATTTATCCCCTTTATTTCTCCCAAAAGGCTCAAGACCCTTTCCAATTTATAAGACCTTTTCCCGATCTGCATTTGTAATTTATCTACCTTGGTCTTGGAGTCACTTAATATGCTCCACCTCTTCAAAGAGACCTTCATTATTTCTACAGCATCATCTAATGCGGATGACATCCACTTTCTTATTACAGATGCCTCATGCTTCATGAGGTCCAATTTATTTACCTCCTCCTGAGAAATGGCAGTCAATGGGACTGCATGTTCAGTTGTGGTATCATCAGGATTGGTCAATCTTTTGATATAGGCATGCAACTGAGCAATGTGCTCTTTATGTTGCTTATTCTTCTCCTTCTCTCTTTTCACCTTTTGAATTAGAGAGTCAATAATATCTTTGCCTTCCTAACCTTCTTGGTCCTCATTGGCAAAGCCCAAATCTACTGTGCTGATTTGAAATTCATCTACAGTGATTTTACCTTTTTCTTTCTCCACCACAGGTATGGCAATTTGTGCGGTCCTTTTCCCAGTTTCTGGATCTCTTTTGATGGCCGAAGTCATTCTAGCCTTCCTCCTGGGTTTCATTATATCGGCGGAGAACAAGGTGGAGACATCGAATTCCTGAATTTCAAACTCTTCCTCAATATTCACTTCTTTTGCTAACCACAGAGGTACCTGATCATGTTTTTCAGCATCATCATGATGTTCACCCATATCTCTCATTTCTATCAGCAGATGTTGTGGAGATGGTGACTTTTCCTTTTCTTCTTCTTGATGCTTGCTTTGTTGTTGATCTTGCGGCACCTCCTCTTGTTGAGGAATTTCCTTCTCTAGGGGAGCATCTTCTTGGTGTGGGGAACCCTATGGCGCATCTATATGCTGATCATGACGATCATGATCTTCTTTTGTCATTACTTCATCCGTTCCCAATTCTTCCCCTTGTTGCTTATCCACTGCACCAGATACTGGGGATTCTGCTTGAGGTGCTGGCGGTTGTTCTGTAGCTATTACTTCTTCTGAGCCTGCACTATCAACTTCTTGTATTTTGGCAGCTGGATGCTCTAGTGTTTCCTTCTTCTCATCAGCCTTCGCTTCCTAAACCTCTACTATAGCAGGTTCTTTTGATGTATCATGTGGGCTTTGTTGGCCTAACTCAGGAGCATGTCCCTCTGACTCTGCCATCTCTATCTCTTCTGTTGGGTGGCCTTTGTTAGGTGATCCTACTGGCTGTTCAGGACTTGCATCCTGTTTCTCTATCAGGTCCACCACTATAGGACTTGTCACCTCTGTGATTAATTCTTCTAGCCCTATCTCTTGAGCTACCCGCTCTGGGCTCTTTTCTTGCTCTTCTTCTACTTGTCTCATCTCCTCAAGTACAGTTTGAACTGGTGGAGGCTTGTGAGGAGTCATACTTATATCCACAGCAAGTGTTTCCATCTTCTATGTAGCCACATCTTGCACCACCTCATCATCAGACAAATTTATTGTCTCATCAAGAGAGACATGTCCTTCTACTCGTGTCTGGGAGGTTTCTTTCATTTGTTCCTCTGCAAGTTCAGTTTTGAACTTGACTATGGTAGGAAGTGGAACATTATGTTGAAGTTCCTTAGGCACTTCACTACCTGCCCCTTGTACTAGTGTAGGGGGTTGGGTTATTCCTCCTCTCATGGAGGTTCTTTGTTTCTTAGGTGTGGTGGACACCAACACCTGTGGAGCTCTCCTCTTTCTTTTTATTATCAATGGAGCCTCTTCTTCTTCAGGCTCTTCCTCCATGAGGATATCTTCTTCTCCAGGTTTCTTTGAGGATTGACCCACTTCCAGGGTCCTAGTGATTCTAGCCTCTGCTGTCTTACTCTTCTTGGACTTTTCTTTCTTTGGAGGGGATTCTGATTCTAATCCTGATCCTGATCCGGTTGCCTCCTCAGCTGCAAATACTTCCCTTTCAATTATAATCCCTTTTGGTCCCTTATCCACCTTCTTGCCCCTTGGGGGTCTTTTGCTCTGTTGCTGTGGTGGAGGGATTCTATCTCCCTTGATCTTCATCTTCTCCATCAGGAAGTCATCATATTCATCCCCAGGAATATCCTGTCCCTTTTTTTTGTTATCCACCATAATGGCAACACCTTTCTTTTTCAATGCCTCCACCTACTCATCAACCCAAGCTTGAGTCAGTTGTATGGTCCTGGCAATGAATGGGTCTAAGGATATGTCCTCCTGCATGGTGAGGTCAGGTGCAGAGATGGTGTCATTGTATATCTTCTTTTGTTCATACTCATCTGCCATTGTCCTGCCATCATCCTTCTTCAATTGTTGGGGAAGGGAGATACAATCAAAAGTTCTAATTTGGTTCAGAGTCAACCTCTGATACCTTCTTCTCCTGGCTTCTGCCTCATCTTCACAGTCAGCCCAAAAATCCTCTAAGTGCCTCTGATGAATAGGCTTTCCTAGTATCTTCTGTATCCTGCCGTAAGGATCATATGGTCTTGTTATTGGGAAAGGCTGCAGATTCATTTTATTCAGGGTGACCATCACCTTCTTTATATTGTTAGAATTAGGGCACATATAGTTACCAATGCTGACTGGGAACAAAATTGGTGGCAGCTTCTTGGCGTCCTTGTACATTTTTATCATTACAGAGCCCTGCCTGATAAACTCCATTAGTACTACTGCATCAGTAGGATACCTTGGCAGCATGAAGGGATGCTCCTCAAAACCCTCAACCCTTATGTAAGAAAATGTTGCGAACTGCATGTACCAGGCCCCATGCCTGTAGACTACTTCTTGAGCTTCCATGCTCAATCTTTTTGTTCTGTCCTCTTCCATGGTCCTTACCAGATGCATAGAGAATGCATCATTGACCAATTTGTAATCTTTGAGGTAGTTGGTTCTCTGCAGCTGGGGACGATGATCCCAGATATATGCAGCATTTGTGCCTGTGAGCTTCCCATCTATAACTAAAGCATCAAAAGTGCCTTTGTAAGCACAAGAATAAACAATGTAAGATGTCATATAAAATGCACAATTTGAACCTCCCAGGTTCATCAGCTGCTTGTGCAGAGCATCACTTATTATCTAGCCCCATAGTGGCTTGATGTCTGAATACAGACACATTATGATTATCCCATACATCCAATCTCTGAAACTACCAGCATCAGGCCAGCCTATTACCCTGTTTAGGAGTGCAATCATGTATTGGTACTCCTCACTAAAATCATACTTGAACATGTGCACAGGAAGTTTGGTTGCTGCAGGATATGTGCTGTTCTCAGCCCGCCATTGATACATGTTCTTCCTGGCTGATTTCTTGTTGGCCTCATACTCTTTTCCTAACTTCTTGAGGCCCACACTCTTAACTTTACTGCCCAGTGGCAGTCCAAATGTCTGGGAGAGACCCTTGATGGAGAGGTCTGCATATATCCTCCCATGCTTCACCACTTGCCTTGTCTGAGGATTATAATTCCGGGCACATTCTATGACTAGCTCTGGAGATTCCATGGAGTATGAAAAATGGGCAGCGTTCCACATCCTTGATATGAACATTGCATCCAACACCGGACTCTTATCATTTCCATCATTCAGCTTAGCTGACCAGGCCTCCAAATTGGTGCTTCCTTGATGGGTATCTGTAATTGCTCCATATTTAAACAGGACCCCCCTCTGAGAAGAGAACGTGGGCTTACTGAATTCCTCTTGACACTTAACAAACCGTTTGTCAGCCATGGATACCTGCAATTAACAAAATTCCATCTCACAACAGGTATACCTATGTATGCATATTGCCATTAACTTCATAAATCACTATGCCTACTGTATCTTTTCAATACTACTTGATCATATGGGTGCATAAACCAGAGCTTACATCATCATACCAGAATAGAACAACATGATGAGGGTTTCATTTACTTACCTGATTATGCAGATTTCTCTTTTATACCAGTAGATTGCTAGCGACGTTCTTAATTCAGCTGATGATCACTTCCTTCCTTCTATCTGTAAGCTCAAATCATGCAACAATCGCCTGTATGAGGATGCGGAAGCTAGTGTTCTATAAAACAATTTTATCGCAAGGTAAATGTGGAAATGGTGGTTGAATCACCTTTTGACCTCACAATTAGGGTAAATTTAGGGCAACTCTGACAAATCAGATCATATTCCTTGATTATTCATGTGAAAACGTAGGATCTCGCTAGGTGTTTCATTGGGTTCCGGGGTCGGCGGGAACCACCTACCATGTCTGCATGCATTAAATGATAATGGCGGCAACGGGAGCGAGGGGATATCCATATGACAAGATATCATGAGAGCAGGATGATTTTCGCAAATATCGGGTCGAGTTTCAATATCATCCTCCTCCACCAAATTGGAATAGCTATCACGACAAGAATCGGGTGACAAAAGTACCCTTTGGTTATGTATGTTACCTCAGGAGGATATTTCGGTGTATCAGGTGATGTTTCAAATATGATGATGACGAGACAAACTTTACTTGTCTCTCCTTCAAAATATCGGGATGACGTCATCCTGATATATCGCTCTTAGTATCAGAAAGGCATCATGACGTCATCGTCATATTAAGCGAACATGATCATGTTTAGAAAATATCCTGTCGAGATGTGAATGTGATGATGATGTCATCGTCAAGTTGGTTCCTTCGTTTAATATGCTTTGATGACGTCATCAGGATATTTGGTAAGGGTGATATTTTACGTCATGAGGATATTAAGAAATATCGGGTTACATTCGAAAACATGATGCTCGCGATATAAAAGACCGCTTGACGGGGCAGATTTACTACCACTTAAAGTTGATGTCCGGATATCTGGGCCACATGACATATTGGGGAATGTTTCTAATATGATGATGACGAGACAACATGACAAGTTATAAAAAAATGATCTTCCTCTTGCGAATATCAGGTTTGACCAAGACTTTGACTATTCATAACTTTCACACCTGAGGAATATCTGGGTGATGTAAAAGGCAAACCTGCATGGAATTTAATGCTCTTTCAAAATATGAGGTCCCAGACTTGAAATGTGAATTTTGACAAACTGACCTCATATTGGGGACTTACCTCATCCTGACTTTGCATGATCATGCACATGACTTACTTTTTACCAAACCACCAAAAAGCAGACAACACAAGCCAAGCCGAAAAGTTGGGTCCCTATTTTGCCAAGTCAAAATGGGGCGTGTTGTGTAACCACACAAAAACTTGCTACCAAAGAAAATAAACAAATTCCAATGATTCAAGTGATGTGATCACATTCATCTATAGTATTCTAATTCCATCTAAGTATAATTATCATGATCTTCTGAATGATAAAGTTTCATCATGATAACAATGCTAACAAAGGATCAGGTGTGTGTGCATATGATTAATTATCCTCATCTTGAAAGCAAGTTGAAAACATAAGCAACTGGTGTTAAACTACATAGTTGGAGATCATCCCTCATAGCTAACCTAGATAGAGCCTTGCTGCCAGCAGGTGTCTATAGCCCCAGCAAGTTTATCTATACAATCTCCCTAAGTAGAGCCCCACTGCCAGCAGGCGTCTATAGCCCCGGTAGAGTTACTTAGATGGCCTAATTTTATTTCTTTTCTGATTTCTCTTAACATTTGTATCTGATAACATCATATTAGCTCATTTGTACAAGGTACAGTCACTTGCAGCTTTAGGTTGGAGATTGTATCGGTAGCAAGGGAGTCCCTTTAGATTTTTCACTTAGCACCTATGCTTGTGTGTTCAACAAACTCAAGGCTGTTAGGTGTTTCATTGTGATTGATTCACTTTGACCAAGAAAAGGCACCCTGATGAAAAGATATCAAAAACCTGATCATGAATACTTCTTAGAGTGAATCATAACCTATGTCTAAATGTGACCTCATCACTTGAATCTTAACAATTTTGTTATTTTCTGGGGTGATGAAGTGCATCATCCTGACTTACCAGAACAAAATCTCAACCGACACAACAAAACAAGCACAACAAACAAACTATACAAATGACTATACAAATATACAATATGATACATATGACTATTATGAAATCATTTAGGCTTGGAAATAATGCTTGAGGAATTGTCCATTAACTGGCAATGGGACATCCTCACCTGTCAAGTTCTTAAGCCTATAAGTACTATCTCCTAGTATCTCAGAAATTTGAAAGGGACCTATCCATAATCTATCAAACTTACCATGGTCACCTTTCTTTTCGTGGGCCTTATCCCACATCAGGACCAAATCAGATATCCTGAAAGCTTTAATTCTAGCTCTCTTGTCAAACCAGCATTTGACAACAGCCTGATGTTTTGCAAATTGGTCAATTGCTTGACTCCTTTTTTCTTCCAGGTGCATCAACTGAAGCAACCTGACCTCTTGCTTATTGTCTATTCCTAGGTATTCTTGGGCAAACTGCAGGGTAGGAATTTTCAAGTTTACAAGGAGGATAGGATCTACCTCATATACTAGTTGGAAAGGCGAGTTTCCTAATGCAGTTTTCATTCTAGTTCTATCTACCCATAAGGCATACTTTAGAAATGAGTTCCATTCCCTGGGGTTTTTCTCTATTAATTTTCTTATGATACTCAGTAAATTCTTGTTGGTGGATTCTGCTAAACCATTCCCTTGGGGATAATAGTTGGATGAAAACTTAAGTATAATCCCACGATCAAAAGCCCAACTTGACAATTTAGTTGAAGTGAATGCAGACCCATTATCACTTACCAAAGCATAAGGAATTCCATACCTGGTGGCAATGTTGCTCTCCAGAAATTTAATGACATCATCTGCAGTGCAAGTTTTGCTGCTAATAGCTTCGGTCCATCTGGTACAATAATCAGTAATTGTTAAGACATACCTATGACCTGAGGAGGAGGACGGATTGATTGGTCCTATGAAGTCCATGCCCCACTGTGCAAATGGGCGATTTTCCATTACTGGCTGCAAGGGTTGTGCAGCACATTTCTCTCTATTGGCAGCAACCTAGCAAACATGACAACATTTAACATGATCAGCTATGTCTTTAAAAATTTTAGGCCAGTAATATCTTGCTCGGAGGATTGCATGTGTTGTGGCCAATGCTGATCCATGTGCCATTCCAAACTTGTCATGTAGTTCTGTCAGGACTCTACTTGCTTTTGGTTTCTCTAAGCATCTAAGGTATATTCCTTCATAATTCTTCTTGAACAAGGTTCCTCCCTTCATCATGTATCTTTGGGATCTTATTTTCAATACCCTTCTCTGTGAAGCTTGCATTCTTGATGGGCATCTTCCAGTGATCAGGATGTGCTTGATATCTGCATACCATTCTTTATTGTCTTTCTCATTGATCACATATTGCTGACTAGTGATGTTTGGATCAATTTCAGATATTAGTTGACTCAAAGCTTGTCCTCTTACCAGCTTCATTGGTGTAATTTCTATATCATATTCTTGTAATACAGTAATCCATTTAGCTCTTTTTTCACCAGGTTCACTCTGCATCAGCAGCATCTTCACTGCTGCATCTGGTACCACAGCAATCACTTTGCTTCTCAGTATGTAGTGTCTGAATTTCTTTACCACTCTGACTAATGCAAGTGCCTGTCTCTCAACATCTACATATCTCAATTCAGCATCCCTGAAAGGACAACTCATGAAAGCAATTGGTTTCTCTTCTTTCTCTTCATTTCTTTGAGTTAACACTACTGCAGAGGTATGTTCTGAAGCAAATGAATATATGTAAAAATCTTTTGTGTAGTCTGGACTGATGAGGACACGAGCATCTGATATAGCTTTCTTTATATCTTCAAATGCAGCTTTGGCTTCTGGCGTCCACTCAATTTGTGCATCTTTTTTCAACATGGTATTTAATGGCCGGACAATCTCAGCAAAGCCTGTGATGAACTTCCTCACAAAATTTATCTTACCAAAGTAAGACTTGAGTTCCTTTTTACTTCCTGGAAGCTGTAACTTCATGATAGAATCCACCCTATCAAGATCAATGATAATTCCATCTTCTGTGATCAGGTGGCCAAGTAACTTTCTTGTTGTCACCCCAAATATGCACTTCTTAGGATTCAAAGATATTCCATACTCTTCACATTTCTTCAGTACACTTCTAAGATCAACAACATGATTCCCCCTTTCCTTGGAGAATACTGTCAAGTCGTCCATGTAGATGACTATACATTTTCCTATTAAGCCCCTGAAGGCTATATCCATTGCTCATTGGAATGTAGCTCCAGCATTTATGAGCCCGAATGGCATACGTCTATATGCAAATATCCCCCACTTTGTGGTGAAGGCGGTTTTCAATCTATCAATTTTATCAACCATCACTTGGTTGTATCCTGAAAAACTGTCCAAGAAGGACATCATTTTGGCTCCATTTACAATCTGCAGAACTTCATCCAATGAGGGTAAAGGATAATTGTCCTTTTCTGATGCTCTGTTCAGATTCCTGAAATCTACACATAACCTGATATCTCCATTCTTCTTTCTAACTGGCACAAGATTTGCCACCCAGGTGGAGTGCCTCACAGGAAATATTATCCTGGCGTTTAACAATTTCTTGACTTCTTCGAGAATTATTGGTTCAAGCAAGGCATTGACTGGCCTCTGCTTTTGTCTGAAAGGTTTAGCATCTGGCTTGAGAGGTATAGTATGAGTTATGACAGAGGTGTCATATGTCTTCAGCTCATCATAAGTCCACGCTATTACATGTATGTAGTCTTTGAGTGCCTGAGTTATTCCTTCTAACTCTTCTATTGTACAAACCTTACCTATCAATACATTCTTCTTGTTTTCATCCTGACCAATATTCACTTGTGAGTACTGACCTCCATCTGCCTTAGGAAGGTCCTTCTGTTTAAGCATATTATCCCAATCAAAGGCTCTTTCTAATTCAATCATACCTTTGGGGATCCTGTTGCTAGGCAATTCTAATATCTCATCTTCTTCCCAGACATGATCTTCCATACCATTCTCGTCTATAATCTGAGCTTCAAATATGTCCTTGTTTGAGATGAAGTCCAGAATGTGTTGATCATCATCAAACACCTGGAGGTTAGTCACATTATCAGGTACTGAAGGTACTGACACCAGTTCTACTGAAAATCTCTTCAGACCAGATATAGATAGTGGCTCTAATGTACTAGAAGCTTGAGCAAGTGCATCTGCCCTATGGTTTTGTTCTCTTGGTACATGAGTGATATTAAAGGCGTCAAAATCCTCAATCAAGTCCCACACTCGATGCCTATAGTTGGACAGCTTTCTGTAATTACATGAGTAAATTCCTCTTACTTGCCTCACAACTAGTTCTGAATCTCCGAAGACATGCAGAATCTTTACTTTCTTCTTATGAGCAAATAGTATCCCATGAATTAGAGCCTCATACTCTGCTACATTGTTAGTGCAGAGGAACTGTAATCTATAGGCTGCTAAGTAGGATTTTCCAGCTGGATCGATCAGATCAATTCCTACCCTAGCACCCTACTTTGATTTAGACCCATCAAACCTCAGGATCCAAGGTTTATCTTCAGCAGGACATTTAGCTGAACTTTCTTTTCTCTTTGCAGCTTTGGCTGCTGCTCCGCCTGATATCCATTTTAACTTAGGGATATCATCATCCTCAAGTTTCTTCTTTCCCTTGTCTCATGAGCCTAATGGCTTTTCTATTTTCTCTTTTATTTCAATAAGAGGGTGATCTTCTGAATCTACAGCTGCATGCTTTTTCAGAATATGTAAACATAATGTACAAGTTGTTTCTGAGTGAGGTGCTTCGTGTAATCTACACCAATCCTTAATTAAAACCTCCTGGGGAGATTTATGTTGTCGTGTCATCTTCTCTATTTCTTTTACTAGAAATTCTTCGAACTTAGTTAGGTCACTACCTTTGTCTTCATCAGACAATTCATAATCTGGTTCCATAAAGCAATCACTCCCAGGAGTGATCTTTTCTTTCCTCACATTGTTTATCTGATCAGACACCATAACTTCTTCTATTTCTAGGATATGATCTTCATCATGATCCGTAGACTCCTCTGTTTCTGCAGAAGACAAATAAGAATTAGTATCGTCATCATCATCAGATGTAGCATTTACCTGGGAATATGATGATGACGCCTCACTATATGTCTATTCCAGCATCATCATATCTAAACATGCTTCGCAAGTCTTTTCTGAATGTGCTTCATTGTGCAATCTGCACCATCCATCAATCAAAATATCATTAGCAGGTATATTTAACAATTGACAATGCCTTACTTGGTTAGATAGATGCATCCCGAAATCTCTGAAGCAATCTGTTTCATTCTCATTATCAGGATTATTATCATGTTGTACAACTGGTATATCCTCTTGATGATCATCATCATGATGATGATGAAGATCGAGCATCAGGATCTCTTCTATTTTGACAGTCTGTGGCCTGATGCAGTAAACTCCAGGCTCTACGTCTATGTGCAGGATCTCATTTGTTCTGTTGTACTCAGTGATCATATGTTTCATTCTAGGCTCAGTGTCAATCCTGATCTGGTTTGGTATACCCTTCCATGGTAACCACATGTGACTGAAATCTGTGGACATATATCCATTGAGCGTCTTGGACCAATCTCGGCTAAGCAACATCCCTTAAGTGTCAGGTATGTCAACTACCTAAATGTCAATGTAATACTGGATCCTAGGATCAGACGCTAGTTGCATGTGGATATGAGTTAACTCTCCTACTACACTTACTTCTGTTTTGTCTAGCTATGTCACCTTCTTTAGGGATTTAGCAGGATGTAGTCCTAAGGCATTACATATTGACAAGGGCATAACATTCGTGGAGGCTCCTGAATCAACCAAACAGTTCTGTAGGTTCTTGCTGAACATTCTTAGGGTGAGGAGGAATGGAGGTGACTCGGATTTATCCTTATATAAGGTCATGTGGGAAGTTTCAGCAGCTTGGACTGTAGCTGACACTTTAGGCTTGATAATATTATCCTTAGCAGCATGGTCTTAGCTACTGGATTGACTTGAAAGATGATTATCCTCTTTAGGAGCAGGACCATCTAGTGACTTCATGAATGCCTTTTTGATAGCAAGAGTTTTCAGTAACTCAGACAGGGACAGGCTGATCTTAATTTTCTTCATTTCATCAGCCAGATAGGTGACTAACTTGTCAGATTCATGAGGTGTATTTGTAATCTTTGATCCTGTGTTCTAAGGTGACAAGTACTGAGCATTTACCTTGGGGAATCCAGGGTTATTGCTAGCTTTAGGATTGGGAGGTGTGTTGAAATTATTTGGAGGTAGGGATGATGTCAATGGACCCGTAGGTCTGTTGGCATTACACCTCAAGTTATAACTATGCTTACCAGGATATTGCTGCTGATATGCATGTATTTCCTCATGTTCTCTTGCAGGCTCATTTTCATCCTCAAAGGGGAAAACATAATTTGTTTCAAAAGTTAAGGCAGACTCCTCACATACCTGGTTGTGACTCTGATGAGGTTGATTAGTGTACGCTTCTAGCACAAAAGCTGAGTCATATCCACAAGGAACAATCTCATTTCTGTGAGGACCGCCCTTTTTACTTCTGTTGTTATGACTATTTACATTACTGTTATTGTTACTTTTTATATTTGTGGGATAGCAGTTCCCGGAATTGTCAAACTATTAAACTTTATTATGATTTCGGAAAGACTAATTGGGTGATATTTGGATAAGTTTACATTTCAGAAAAGTTAATTAGGTGATGTTGGAAAATTGTAATGTGATTTCATTTATGTTAATTGGAACTATGTCATGATAATGCATGTTTAAAAGTTGCTTCGGCTATGATGATTATATGTGGATACTGATCTTGTAATTTAGTGTGCAGGATTTACTAATCGAACCACAGATTTCAGAGATCATTCCGTACCTTGTTATTGTTATTCCCTGTTAAGCCGATCTGGTTCCACGAGGAACCAAGATCTTTCTGTGTTTGATGTGATGTTGTAATATGGTCTTTCGTATGGTCGAGTGGGTTTGGTTACGCTCTTGTAACAATATTTTATGATTTGTGTTGTAAAAAGTTTGAATTTGAATTTCTTTATTTTATTTAAATCTTTGAGGCCTTTTCATGTGCTTTACCTTGACCGTGGGTGTCCTGGATGGGTTAAAGTTGACCCTGGGTTATACCCCATGGGTCCAGGGGCCCATTTGGCATGGGTAACCCTTGAGTAACCTCCATCTAGTCATCTTAACTTCCCCCTAAAGTTAAGTGGCGAAAATTGGAGGTATGGAGGGGACAAGATGGGTTGTACCAACACCCAACCCATCCCTCTTCATTCCCCAAGGTAAGAGATGACTACAAACCCATCCATTATTGAAGGATTGACTTGAAGTCACCTTCTCCATTAGTGAGATTCCCCCATGTGTTGTGGGGCCATCCATGTGAAGGAGGGAAGAAGAGGCATGGGTCGCCTGTCTTTTCCTCCTTTAACTCCTTTTATTTCTCCCATGCATAAGAGAAATGACATGAGGAGAGGGATAAGGAGTACTCTAGGGATGGGTGAGTGACATAAGCCACCAAGACAGAATAGTGGTTTTGGGGGAGAGTGAGGAGGTGACAAGTGTCACCTCCCCATTCCTCAAAACTGAAAAAGAATTTGGTTATTTGTTTCCAATTTTGGGATGAGAGGGAGTTAGTTGAATTTTGGGGGAAGAGTTTTTTTTATGATTGCCAAAAAATAGGAGAGTTAGCTTGGAGGTGAGGAAAGGGAGAGGAGTTGTTGGCTAAGGTTGGAAGAGAACTCAGTGGAGCTCTGCATCATTTTCATTCCAGGAGGGCTTTGTAAGGTTGGTTTGATTTTTACCTTTCTTCGTATATCTGAATATGTATGTAAAGTGTATGTAAAGTGTGTGACAGATGATTATTTGTTTGTGTTTTAGATGTGTTTTCTGTGGGGTTTGTTGTCGGGTTGTTTGACAGAGCTTCTACCACTTGGGAGAAATGCTCATCAAGTTTGGGGTAGGGGAGGAGAGATCCTCCTCGGGTGCATACCTGTTTCCATCTTTTGGGATGTTGAAAGCCTTGAGGGCATGTATCTGTGACTGTATCTTTGACTTGAGAGTCAAATACAGATTTCTTAAAAGAATTTGTGATCAAACTTGGTTTGAGGCCAAGAGAAATTGTGTTGGTTAAATTATCTGTAAGGGTGACACTCTGGAGTCGAGTGTGTCCACTCTCCTGCCCCTTATGAAACTCACTGTAGTTGAATTTCCGTGTTGTGTAATTTACCCACGGGTGTTTGTGTGCTTTGGGTTTGTTGTTGTCCCTGTTGTGAAGTGGAGTGCTTGAGTTACCCAGGTGTAAGTATGGTCTCCCTAGCTCGGGGGTGACCCTCTTGCGGGTCTACGGAAGGGAGGAGAGCTAGATGAGTGGTGTTTTCTTCTTTGTTTGTCTTTGATACGCAGGTTTCCTCTTGGATCTTCCGGTTGGATTTGGAGAAGTTATATTTATGAAGAAACAAATTCTTCTTCTTTGTCTTGTGAATTAGTTCATGATCTTTTGTAAAGAGTGTAAAAGAGAGCACCTCTCTTGATATTTTGTAAATTTAATGTCACCTTGGGAGTGAAGGAAATAACCTCCCTGATCTTGTTATTGGGTGTGACTGTTACCTAGTTGTTACATAACTTCTTTTGTATGTTGGTTGGGAGAAGGAAATCCTTATCTTTCATCTTGTTAAGGGTAGTGAAGGAGTTAATCTTCCTGTATTGTGTATGATGTAATTATTTACCTTGAATTTCATATGGAAAGTTTGAAGTTAAATAAAAAGTTTTATTGTATTAAATCTGATTTTGTTTATGTAATTAAAAGGATAAATATGCATGTCTAGTTGAAAAGACAGATTTAAAGTTCATTGTTACAATGGAAAATACAGTTTAAGTGAGTAAGTTGAAAAGTTGAGAGGTAGTAAAATATAAATTCTTACTTCTGACATTTTATAAATAGGGGAAAAGGAAATTTATTCTTGACAAATTACAGAATTAGATTAAGTTTAAGCCACTTCTTGTTCATTGGATTAGTAGTTAAATTTTTATAATAAAGAGCTTAGGATGGAAGAATTTGTAGCTATTATGAGATAAAGTGATGTTATGGATTTAGATCTACTTGTAAAATTATTCATTCATTTTATCTTTATTGAGAAGTTTTGTTCTCTATTAAAATAAATTGAGTGAAGGTGAGATAAAAGTATATATATATTATTAATTCTCTTATTTGATCATTTTATCAAAACTTGACAAACTGAATATTTTGTTCTTTATGAGAATTTGAGTGGTATTATGAAAATTATATATATATATATTTGAGTGTTTATTTATTTAATTGTTGCTTCTGAGAAAATTAATTGTTATCATCCAAATAATATATATATATATACCTACTAATGAACTGCAAATTAAAAGTTATGATATTCGAACAAGTAATGATCAGAATTTGGGTTCGCTGTGTGTAAACACAGTTTAAAAAAAAAATTAATGTTGGTGGTGGGGTTTGAAACCCCACCGCAGTTCCTTTGAGGTGTGGGGAGGGGCGGAGCCCCACCAACACCCCACATCATGGGATGTGGGTGGGGCTCCACCCCTCCCCACATCCCCCTGCCCTTTATTTCCCCGTGGAGCCACGCTCCGCCACCATGAATACCCGCCACCGTTTAAACCCCACGGTCCAAACCACGGCGGACCTCCCTCTGCGCGGCCCGACCTCCGCCCATCACACGCCTCTACCTTTGTGCCCTGCGCGGCCTCTCCGCTGCCCAAGCCGCCGCTCTCCTCTTCACCCTCTGCCATCCGCCGCGGGGCCACATCCCTGCCAAGTGCCCGCCGTTCATACTCCTCTGCGGCCTACACAGGCCCCTTCCCTTCGCCTCCGCCATTCCTGGCCGCCGCTACCATGCGGCCGTCCCACCTGCAACCACAACAAAAACAAAAAAAAAATAATAAGAATGTTAGGGTTGAAAACCCTATATTATATGAGAAAGATAGTATTAAAATAATATATATTCAACTATTTATATATGATAAATATATATCTTTATATATACATATATTTGTATATATATAGATATCTATTTATTTATATATATAGATATTAATTTATAAATATATATTTGTATATACATATCTTTGTATATATAGATATTTATTTATATTTTGATTTAAATGTAATATATATATATATATATACACACACATACACTTAAAGAGTCCCCATTTCCCTGGTTCCCTTCGACATTGATTTACAGTAAAGGTTCCACGGATTTAATTAACGAGGTGTTTCTGTGTCTGGAATCTATTTTATAAAGAGGAGAGCCACTTATCAAGATTAGGAATAGTATATAAGAGAAATAAATTATTAAGATAACTTTACAATTACAATAATAGTAATTATAATATACAATAGTAATAATAACAACAGTAAATATAACATGAGAAGTATAATTGAATATATGAGTTTATATATATATATATATATATATATATAATCTTATATATATATACATATAAATATATCGTTACACACTTATATTTTCTTTATGATTACGACTTTCAGAGAGGCCGTTTTCTCCTAACACTAATAAGAGAAAATAAAATTATAATCTAATGGGAGCATAAAGGAATATACTCTATTACTCCGGAAAGAGTTTCTCGGAAGTTTCAACTATCAACGTGATTCAATAACCGGGAAAATGAAGAGGAAAATTACACGTCACCTAGCTTAAAAGATCACTGGAAATAAACTTAAGAAGCCAACACAGACATTCCATGTGAGGCCATTTTAATCTCAACTGTAGTAAACGTCCATATAAGTAAACCTGTAAGAGAGTCAGAAGAAGAAAAAGTAACATTAGAAAACACAGAGGAGAAAATGCGCGGCATTTCCCACATGGGATAAGAGAACTAAGTTGATGGACCCTCCTGCCAAAATTTGCTTAGGAACAAGTTTAATTAATACATACAAGAGGAGAAACCTAGATCGGAGAAGACTAGAAGACCGAGTCCAGCGAAGTAGTAAACCAGCCTATGTGACCTGGATCATCCGGAAGTTAGGTTTAATGTCAACAATAGATACAGTGATAACCCTGATTGATGTCCAATATGAAGAAAGGACCGAATAAACATAAAGAAAGCATAGAAAACGAAAGAGAGAGAGACCGAAATATAAACAAACTAAATTATCAGAGAAATAGTTAAGGTGAGCGCGATAAAAATACAATCAAAATTAAGACCCAGAGAAAAGGGAAGAGAGAGCAAACGAACCGCCTTGTTGAGAATGCTAAGTCGAAGGAGGAGTATATGTCAGGAAGCAAGAGAGGAGACAGACAACCGTGCCTTGTTGAAAAATGATTAAATAGGGAGATCACGAGTCAGTTTAGTCAGAACAAGGCGTCGTGGGAAGTTGTTAATCTATTAGCGAACCACAGGCGTAATATAGTGTTGAGTAATTCCCACTTACGCCATAAGGCGTTATGCTGTCAGAATTTGCTGAGATTTAGATTTAGGAACCCTGATATTTTAAACCTAGCAATGATGTTAACGGCGTCGTAGAGACCCCCTTGTTGGTCTGCTTGCGTCTGGTTGCACGCAATTGTACTTCTACCCCACCGACAACTGTAGTGTTTTTGCCTTGAACGAACACCACCGAGCATGCTTACGCATGCGAGGGGGTTTTTAGGGAAGCACGAGAAAATTTTTGATATTTCATGTCATGACCACATGACAGATGTGGCTATGACACGTGTGATGTGTGTTATGACCACATGGAAAATGTGGGCATGACATTTGGTATCAGAGCCAGGTTTAAACACTGGGCGTATTTGGGCACGTTATTATTCCGCAACTTTGGCTAATTAGTTTCTACCTTGTTTTGTAGGATGCCTCCCCGTGTTCGATGAGCGCGGTCACGCCACACAGCGTCTGTCGAGGTGCACACCGATTCCTCAGCCGAGGGACTAGCACCCGTAGTTACAGCAGCACCACCTGAACCACAAGCACCACTAGTACCACAGGCGACACCAGTATTGGAAATAGGTCCACAGATCTTACAGGCACTACAGGCTATGTTAGACAGGTTACCGCCAGTGATTCCTGAGTCACGTGTAGAGCCTCGTGTTGATCCGCGAGAGGAGCCACGTAGGGAACCACGTGTTGAGTCACGTATTGAACCACGTGGGGAGCCCCGCGTTGATCCACTAGAGGTGCCACGTGTGGAGCCTTTCGTTGAGATTCCTGACACAATAGTAGAGGAGGTAGGGTCAGCCTTCTGTGCACGGAGCAGGAGTCCTCCGAGACCTTTGAGACGAGATGAGAACCAGAGGACAAAACAGGTTCATCAGGGATTGTATGAGGATGGTGTGGAAGAGCCAGTTGTGAGACTTAGAGACAGAGGGGACCCCATCAGAGATCTACTAGGCTCAACCCACCCACTTTCGCAGGTGCTACAGAGGGAGCTGTGGCCAAGGCTTGGCTAATTAGTTTAGACAGGTGTTTCGCGTTGCGACCATATGGAAGCAACACGAAAGCACGAGTGGCAGTCCACCTTCTAAGGGATGCCGCCGCTACCTGGTGGCACACAGAGGAGTGCAAGCGCCGACTTTCTGTAGAGACACTCACTTGGGACATCTTCATAGAGCGCTTTAATGCGTGATATTTGTCAGAACATTACAGACAGCGCAGGATCAATGAGTTCCATGATTTACAGCAGAGGGGACTCACTGTTACTCAGTATGAGAGTCGATTCATTGAGCTTTCTCGTTACGCGGAGTACCTCCACGACGAGAAAATCTTAATACACAAATTCATCAGAGGGCTGAATCATGGGATAGCAGGACCAGTTCGTATGGCAAATCCCCAGACCATGAGCGAGGCTGTTGAAAAGGCCCTTATATCAGAGGAAATGCAGGGACGTGGGCAGAATTCACGCCCGCAGTACCAGGAACGTAATCCCCAGCAACAACAAAACTTTCGAAGGCCTCGAAACACAACACAGAAAGGAGGATATAACTCTTCCTCATTACCCCCTAGGCCTCCATAGCAGCAGCAACATCAGCAAAAATCTAAATTCCAACAGAGGGGTCTGGGAGGACAGAATTGTGGATGGCAGCAGCAGGGTCCACGCAGAGATCAGAGACAGCAGGGTTCATCGGCAGGACCCGCAAGGTCCCAGGAGTCTTACAGAGGCACACAGGGGTCTATGGGACGGTCTGGGCAACAACAGTCAGGCAGAACACAGTCAGGGCGGTTACAGGCTAGAGGACCATGTTATGTGTGTGGTGGGGCAGGGCATCTGGCTAGAGAGTGCCCGTAGGGATTTACTGCAGGGGGACAGCCCCGATCAGGAGGGTCTGAGCAGACCGTAGGTGACGTGGGCAGATCCCACCACATGTTTGCAGTGGTTGATAACCGCCAGGCTGACTTCCAGGCTTCCATCATCGAGGCAGTAGGTACGATTGGAGACTTCCCTATCTCGATCCTTTTCGACTCAGGAGCTACTGACTCCTTTTTGTCTACATCGTTAGTGGAGCGTTGCAGGCTGGTGGCTTCTAGGCAAGACATTAGGTGGGAAGTTGAGTTGGCCTCAGGGGCCAGGATGTCAGTAGATACCTTGGTTAAAGACTGTGAGATCACATTGGGATCATTCACCACAACATGTGACCTTAGGATTATGCCATTAGGATCCTACGGTGTAGTTCTGGGTATGGATTGGCTTGCGGCACATAGAGCCAAGCTTGACTGTCGCCAGAGGATGATTAGCTGTTTAGATGATCATGGTTCGTCGATTGAAATAGTGGGCATTCAAAAGCTCACGGCTGTTCGTATGATATCCGCTCAGTAGCTTAAGCGCTGTATGCGAAAGGGATGCCAAATGTTTGCCATCACGGTCAGTGATAGAGCAGAGGAAGAACCTGAGGCTACCTTAGATGATCACCCTATCCTTAGAGAGTTTGCCGATGTATTTCCGCCAGAATTACCAGGTATGCCTCCACGCAGAGAAGTGGACTTCCACATCGACTTAGTGCCGGGTGCCGAACCGATATCCTGTGCACCTTATAGGATGACTACACATGAACTCACCGAACTTAAACTGCAGTTAGAGGAATTACTTGAGAAGGGGCACATCTGACCTAGCGTTTCGCCATGGGGCGCACCAGTTATCTTCGTGAAGAAGAAGGATGGGTCTCTTCGTTTATGTATGGACTACAGGCAGTTGAACAAGGTGACGGTGAAGAACCGTTATCCTCTGCCTAGGATTGATGACCTTTTTGATCAGATGCAGGGAGCCAGAGTGTTCTCGAAAATTGATCTAAAATCTGGGTATCACCAATTGCGCATCACGGAGGCAGATATTCATAAAACTACTTTTCAAACTAGATATGGCCATTACGAATTCACAGTGGTACCCTTCGGGTTGACAAACGCTCCTGCAGTGTTCATGAGTCTCATGAACGGGGTGTTCCGTACTTACCTAGATCAGTTTGTGATAATATTTCTAGATAACATTTTGATTTATTCACGGACTGAGGAGGAGCATGTGGAACACTTGTGTCAAGTTTTGCAGCAATTACGAGAGCAGCAGCTTTATGGCAACCTGGCGAAGTGTGCCTTCTTCAGGACAGAGGTGCAGTATTTGGGACACATTTTATCAGGCGATGGCATCTTCGTAGATCCATCTAAAATTAGAGCAATTCAGGACTGGCCGGCACCCACCAACGTGACAGAGGTCAGAAGTTTTATGGGGTTAGCCGGGTATTATCATCGGTTTGTCGAGGGCTTCTCCAGGATAGCACATCCCATTACTTCCCTTCAGCGAAAAGGGAAGGGTTTCATGTGGACTGAGCAGTGTGAAAAGGCCTTTGGAGTCCTCAAGGAGCATCTTACCAGTGCTCCTATTTTAGCGGTCCCAGATCCTACAGAGGAGTTTGTAGTTTGCACAGATGCATCATTAGAAGGATTGGGAGCCGTGCTTATGCAGGGTGGTAGAGCGATCGCATATGAATCGCGGAAACTAAAGACACATGAGTTAAACTATCCTACTCACGACTTAGAGCTCGCAGCAGTTGTTCATGCTTTGGTCCGCTGGAGACACTTGCTCCTAGGTCGACGCTTTGAACTCCATTCAGTCATCACAGTTTGCAGTATATTTTTACACAGCCAAATTTGAACGCCCGCCAACGGCGTTGGATGGAATTCCTATGCGAATACAACTTCGATGTCCACTACATCAAAGGGAAGGAGAACGTGGTCGCTGATGCTTTGAGTCGAAGGCGCCATGAGATCCTAACCCTGACCTTGAGGGTGGACTTGAAAGATCGCATCTTACAGCATCTGCCGGAAGATGAGTGGTTTCTTGAGGTGCGGCAGGCAATATTAAATCAGAAGGCCCTTGAGGGCAAATTTACAGGATATACCCTTGAGTCTGATGGTATGCTTCAACATCGGCAGCGCATCTATGTACCCAATGCGGGTAATCTTCGTACAGTAATCCTATCAGAGGCTCATAGAGCACCCTATGCAGCACACCCAGGAGTGAAGAAGATGCATGCTGACTTACGACAGCTTTACCATTGGGCTGGGATGAGGCGTGACATTGCCGAATTTGTTGCTCGTTGCCTAGAATGTCAGAGGGTCAAGGCCGAACATCAGCATCCAGCGGGACTATTGTACCCTCACGAGATACCTGAATGGAAATGGGACACCATTTCGATGGATTTTATCGTTGGTCTACCTATGTCATCACGTCGCCATGATGCTATTATGGTGACAGTTGACAAGCTGACCAAAGTGGCACATTTTTCACCAATATGCACAACATACAATGCACCATCAGTGGCAAAGGTGTTTCTTGATCAGATTGTTAGACTTCATGGAGTACCTCGCCGCATTATATCTGACAGAGACTCCATATTTACTTCATCGTTCTGGAGAGCCTTACATCAGGCGTTGGGCACACAGCTCAACTTCAGTTCAGCCTATCATCCGGAAACCGACGAACAAACAGAGAGAGTTAACCAGGTGTTAGAAGACATGCTTCGCATGTATGTGATGGACCATCAGTCTAGATGGGAGGAATACCTATATCTAGTTGAGTTCGCCTACAATAATGGGCATCATAGCTCGTTGGGTATGCCTCCTTTTCAGGCATTATATGGCAGACCATGCAGAACACCTTTGAGTTGGGATCAGATAGAGGACAAGACGGTCATCGGTCCAGAAATAGTTCAGAATATGGAACAGCAGGTCAGACAAATTAGACAGAGACTTCAAGAAGCACAAGACAGGCAGAAGAAGTATGCCGATGCTAAGAGGACAGACCGAAGCTTCTCTGTGGGGGAAAGAGTATTTTTGAGAGTGCGACCGCACAAGAGTCCAATCCGTTACGGGAAGGGCTCTAAGCTCGCACCTTGATTTGTAGGACCTTTCGAAATCTTGGAGCGGATAGGACCAGTAGCCTATCATCTAGCCTTGCCACCTAGCCTGTCACATATCCACGATGTATTTCATGTATCAGTTTTACGTCAATATATTTCTGACTTATCTCACGTGTTGGATTGGAGTGCTCTTCAGGTAGAGGCAGACGGACAGCTGGCGCTGGAGCCAATTCGCATATTGGCTCGTCGGACGCTGGCCCTTTGAGGTCGAGAGCTAGACCAGGTTAGAGTCCAGTGGGACCTATACGACGAAGTCACTGCAACATTGGAAGATGCAGAGAGACTGAAGACCCTTTATCCTCACCTTTTTGACGACTTCCAGGAGGAAGTACCGTCTTAGGGGGAGAGGATGTGAGGACCGCCCTTTTTACTTCTGTTGTTATGACTATTTACATTAGTGTTATTGTTACTTTTTATATTTGTGGGATAGCAGTTCCCGGAATTGTCAAACTATTAAACTTTATTATGATTTCGGAAAAACTAATTGGGTGATATTTGGATAAGTTTACATTTCAGAAAAGTTAATTAGGTGATATTGGAAAATTGTAATATGATTTCATTTATGTTAATTGGAACTATGTCATGATAATGCATGTTTAAAAGTTGCTTCGGCTATGATGATTATATGTGGATACTGATCTTGTAATTTAGTGTGCAGGATTTACTAATCGAACCACAGATTTCGGAGGTCATTCCGCACCTTGTTATTGTTATTCCCTGTTAAGCCGATCTGGTTCCACGAGGAACCAAGATCTTTCTGTGTTTGATGTGATGTTGTAATATGGTCTTTCGTATGGTCGAGTGGGTTTGGTTACCCTCTTGTAACAATATTTTATGATTTGTGTTGTAAAAAGTTTGAATTTGAATTTCTTTATTTTATTTAAATCTTTGAGGCCTTTTCATGTGCTTTACCTTGACCGTGGGTGTCCTGGATGGGTTAAAGTTGACCCTGGGTTATACCCCATGGGTCCAGGGGCCCATTTGGCATGGGTAACCCTTGAGTAACCTCCATCTAGTCATCTTAACTTCCCCCTGAAGTTAAGTGGCGAAAATTGGAGGTATGGAGGGGACAAGATGGGTTGTACCAACACCCAACCCATCCCTCTTCATTCCCCAAGGTAAGAGATGACTACAAACCCATCCATTATTGAAGGATTGACTTGAAGTCACCTTCTCCATTAATGAGATTCCACCATGTGTTGTGGGGCCATCCATGTGAAGGAGGGAAGAAGAGGCATGGGTCACCTGTCTTTTCCTCCTTTAACTCATTTTATTTCTCCCATGCATAAGAGAAATGACATGAGGAGAGGGATAAGGAGTACTCTAGGGATGGGTGAGTGACATAAGCCACCAGGACAGAATAGTGGTTTTGGGGGAGAGTGAGGAGGTGACAAGTGTCACCTCCCCATTCTTCAAAACTGAAAAAGAATTTGGTTATTTGTTTCCAATTTTGGGATGAGAGGGAGTTAGTTGAATTTTGGGGGAAGAGTTTTTTTTATGATTGCCAAAAAATAGGAGAGTTAGCTTGGAGGTGAGGAAAGGGAGAGGAGTTGTTGGCTAAGGTTGGAAGAGAACTCAGTGGAGCTCTGCATCATTTTCATTCCAGGAGGGCTTTGTAAGGTTGGTTTGATTTTACCTTTCTTCGTATATCTGAATATGTATGTAAAGTGTATGTAAAGTGTGTGACAGATGATTATTTGTTTGTGTTTTAGATGTGTTTTCTATGGGGTTTGTTGTCGGGTTGTTTGACAGAGCTTCTCCCACTTGGGAGAAATGCTCATCAAGTTTGGGGTAGGGGAGGAGAGATCCTCCTCGGGTGCATACCTGTTTCCATCTTTTGGGATGTTGAAAGCCTTGAGGGCATGTATCTGTGACTGTATCTTTGACTTGAGAGTCAAATACAGATTTCTTAAAAGAATTTGTGATCAAACTTGGTTTGAGGCCAAGAGAAATTGTGTTGGTTAAATTATCTGTAAGGGTGACACTCTGGAGTCAAGTGTGTCCACTCTCCTGCCCCTTATGAAACTCACTGTAGTTGAGTTTCCGTGTTGTGTAATTTACCCACTGGTGTTTATGTGCTTTGGGTTTGTTGTTGTCCCTGTTGTGAAGTGGAGTGCTTGAGTTACCCAGGTGTGAGTATGGTCTCCCTAGTTCGGGGGTGACCCTCTTGCGGGTCTACGGAAGGGAGGAGAGCTAGATGAGTGGTGTTTTCTTCTTTGTTTGTCTTTGATACGCAGGTTTCCTCTTGGAGCTTCCGGTTGGATTTGGAGAAGTTATATTTATGAAGAAACAGATTCTTCTTCTTTGTCTTGTGAATTAGTTCATGATCTTTTGTAAAGAGTGTAAAAGAGAGCACCTCTCTTGATATTTTGTAAATTTAATGTCACCCTGGGAGTGAAGGAAATAACCTCCCTGATCTTGTTATTGGGTGTGACTGTTACCTAGTTGTTACATAACTTCTTTTGTATGTTGGTTGGGAGAAGGAAATCCTTATCTTTCATCTTGTTAAGGGTAGTGAAGGAGTTAATCTTCCTGTATTGTGTATGATGTAATTATTTACCTTGAATTTCATATGGAAAGTTTGAAGTTAAATAAAAAGTTTTATTGTATTAAATCTGATTTTGTTTATGTAATTAAAAGGATAAATATGCATGTCTAGTTGAAAAGACAGATTTAAAGTTCATTGTTACAATGGAAAATACAGTTTAAGTGAGTAAGTTGAAAAGTTGAGAGGTAGTAAAATATAAATTCTTACTTCTGACATTTTAGAAATAGGGGAAAAGGAAATTTATTCTTGACAAATTACAGAATTAGATTAAGTTTAAGCCACTTCTTGTTCATTGGATTAGTAGTTAAATTTTTATAATAAAGAGCTTAGGATGGAAGAATTTGTAGCTATTATGAGATAAAGTGATGTTATGGATTTAGATCTACTTGTAAAATTATTCATTCATTTTATCTTTATTGAGAAGTTTTGTTCTCTATTAAAATAAATTGAGTAAAGGTGAGATAAAAGTATATATATATATTATTAATTTTCTTATTTGATCATTTTATCAAAACTTGACAAACTGAATATTTTGTTCTTTATGAGAATTTGAGTGGTATTATGAAAATAATATATATATATATATATATTTGAGTGTTTATTTATTTAATTGTTGCTTCTGAGAAAATTAATTGTTATCATCCAAATAATATATATATATACCTACTAATGAACTGCAAATTAAAAGTTATGATATTCGAACAAGTAATGATCGGAATTTGGGTTCGCTGTGTGTAAACACAGTTTAAAAAAAAAAATTAATGTTGGTGGTGGGGTTTGAAACCCCACCGCAGTTCCTTTGAGGTGTGGGGAGGGGCGGAGCCCCACCCACACCCCACATCGTGGGATGTGGGTGGGGCTTCGCCCCTCCCCACATCCCCCTGCCCTTTATTTCCCCGTGGAGCCACGCTCTGCCACCATGAATACCCGCCGCCGTTTAAACCCCGCGGTCCGAACCACGACGGACCTCCCTCTACGCGGCCCGACCTCCGCCCATCACACGCCTCTACCTTTGTGCCCTGCACGGCCTCTCCGCTGCCCAAGCCGCCGCTCTCCTCTTCACCCTCTGCCATCTGCCGCGGGGCCACATCCCTGCCAAGTGCCCGCCGGTCATACTCCTCTGCGGCCTACATAGGCCCCTTCCCTTCGCCTCCGCCATTCCCGGCCGCCACTACCATGCGGCCGTCCCACCTGCAACCACAACAAAAACAAAAAAAAAATAATAAGAATGTTAGGGTTGAAAACCCTATATTATATGAGAAAGATAGTGTTAAAATAATATATATTTAACTATTTATATATGATAAATATATATCTTTATATATACATATATTTGTATATATATAGATATCTATTTATTTATATATATAGATATTAATTTTTAAATATATATTTGTATATACATATCTTTGTATATATAGATATTTATTTATATTTTGATTTAAATGTAATATATATATATATATATACACACACATACACTTAAAGAGTCCCCATTTCCCTGGTTCCCTTCGACATTGATTTACAGTAAAGGTTCCACGGATTTAATTAACGAGGTGTTTCTGTGTCTGGAATCTATTTTATAAAGAGGAGAGCCGCTTATCAAGATTAGGAATAGTATATAAGAGAAATAAATTATTAAGATAACTTTACAATTACAATAATAGTAATTATAATATACAATAGTAATAATAACAACAGTAAATATAACATGAGAAGTATAATTGAATATATGAGTTTTATAATATATATATAATCTTATATATATATACATATAAATATATCGTTACACACTTATATTTTCTTTATGATTACGACTTTCAGAGAGGCCGTTTTCTCCTAACACTAATAAGAGAAAATAAAATTATAATCTAATGGGAGCATAAAGGAATATACTCTATTACTCCGGAAAGAGTTTCTCGGAAGTTTCAACTATCAACGTGATTCAATAACCGGGAAAATGAAGAGGAAAATTACACGTCACCTAGCTTAAAAGATCACTGGAAATAAACTTAAGAAGCCATCACAGACATTCCATGTGAGGCCATTTTAATCTCAACTGTAGTAAACGTCCATATAAGTAAACCTGTAAGAGAGTCAGAAGAAGAAAAAGTAACATTGGAAAACACAGAGGAGAAAATGCGCGGCATTTCCCACATGGGATAAGAGAACTAAGTTGATGGACCCTCCTGCCAAAATTTGCTTAGGAACAAGTTTAATTAATACATACAAGAGGAGAAACCTAGATTGGAGAAGACTAGAAGACTGAGTCCAGCGAAGTAGTAAACCAGCCTATGTGACCTGGATCATCCGGAAGTTAGGTTTAATGTCAACAATAGATACAGTGATAACCCTGATTGATGTCCAATATGAAGAAAGGACCGGATAAACATAAAGAAAGCATAGAAAATGAAAGAGAGAGAGACCGAAATATAAACAAACTAAATTATCAGAGAAATAGTTAAGGTGAGCGCGATAAAAATACAATCAAAATTAAGACCTAGAGAAAAGGGAAGAGAGAGCAAACGAACCGCCTTGTTGAGAATGCTAAGTCGAAGGAGGAGTATATGTCAGGAAGCAAGAGAGGAGATAGACAACTGTGCCTTGTTGAAAAATGATTAAATAGGGAGATCACGAGTCAGTTTAGTCAGAACAAGGCGTCGTGGGAAGTTTTTAATCTATCAGCGAACCACGGGCGTAATATAGTGTTGGGTAATTCCCACTTACGTCGTAAGGCGTTATGCTGTCAGAATTTGCCGAGATTTAGATTTAGGAACCCTGATATTTTAAACCTAGCAGTGACGTTAACGGCGTCGTAGAGACCCCCTTGTTGGTCTGCTTGCGTCTGGTTGCACGCAATTGTACTTCTACCCTGCCGACAACTATAGTGTTTTTGCCTTGAACGAACACCACCGAGCATGCTTACGCATGCGAGGGGGTTTTTAGGGAAGCACGAGAAAATTTTTGATATTTCATGTCATGACCACATGACAGATGTGGCTATGACACGTGTGATGTGTGTTGTGACCACATGGAGAATGTGGGCATGACAATTTCCCTCTGCATGAGGTGGATTTCTAGAAGTATTAGACACTTCAGTCTAAAAGATGCTAGCAGCAATTCTAAATTGTGAACAATCTAACTCTACATGTGCATTAGTATTGTGGATCCTACACCAATTAGTAAGGGCTGCTTCAGCAAGATTTACTCTAGTACTCTGTTTGGCTTCACCAGGAGGTTGATTGTCTAGGGCTGATGGTAATGAGCCATTATTGGGCCTAGAGTTCCATATTTTGGGTTGTCTCTGAGGATTATTGTTATTCCCACCACCATTATTGAAATTACTGGTGTTATTGTATGCTCTGTCAGGATAGTTTGGTCTGTCATTGGAATAATTTCTATTCTAACTTGACTGGGAATAAAACCCTTGATTTCTCAAATGTGTCACCTCTGTGGTGAGTTTTCTCAATTGAGCAGAAATTTCTTTGATTTCCTCCTTTTCTTCTTGAGCTTTGGCCACTGCATTTTCAGTCTAAGGCTTGAAGAAGGAGGATCCATGGTTATTATTAGACAAATCAGTACCCTGAGGTGTCTGAGCTTGTGTAGGATATTGTGGCAATTGGCCATTTCCATTAGGAGGGGGCATGATGCTTAGTGGAGGTACTTGCAAAGGTGCAGGCATGACTACTGGGGGTATCAATGCTCCATTAGGATATTGTGCAGGATATTGTGGAGAATATGTTGCAGGATATGATGCAGGATATTGTGATTGTATGCCAGGCAAGGTAGGGAATACTATATTTGGAGTAGGAGCAGGTATCAACTGCTGATTCACTTTGATAGCTTCTTGAAAAGCTCCTGTCAATGTAGTGATCTCAGGATGTGTTCTCCTGATGAACATGGAAGTTAATGGATCCAGGGCTAAATAATAGATACTCCTGGCAGAGGCATCAGATACTACATATGGGGCAACTAACTTGGACAACATTTTCTGGAACCTAGCATTGAAATTAGCAATAGGCTCATTCTCAAATCTTTTGATTGTAGCAAACATATGATAATTCATAGATGGATCAATAGGGACCTTGAACCTGTCAAGAAAGGCTTTCTCTAAGACAGCCCATGAACCAACAGAGGCTTGGCCAAGACTAATAAACCAATTATAAGCCTCTTCCCCTAAGGAAAAAGGAAATAACCTGCACACCACATCTTGATGTTCTATTCTGGCTCTATAGCAAGCTTCCTTAAATGTCCTGATATGATCATCAGCATCTTGATAAGGATGATATTTTGGACAAAGTTTGTCCGGATTCTTTGGTAACTCATGATATGCAGTAAAGGTCAAAGGTGACTCCGCTGCAAAGAAAGATATTGCAACCAGAGGAGGTTGAGCTGGTGGTGCAGCTAGCTGGGGTTGAACTAAAGGCACACCCTGAGACTGAACTGGAGGTGTCACAGATACCCCAGAAGGTATTTGTAAACCAACAGGAGTTACAGGAGGAGGTTCTAGTGAAATTCCTGGTGCACTAGACTCTGGAGTATGATGAATGCCTACAGTCCTAGGTCTAAAACCTCTAACAGGCAATTCTTCAAAAATTCCACTAGGTCTAGACCTGGTATTTATCCTGTGAGCCAGGACTTCTCAATTTTGAGGCAATTTGGCTGAAACTTTGCAAATATTGGCTGAATTTCACCAGGTGAGGTGATATTTGCGGTCAGATGGCTGATCAGACTGGATATTTACAAAATATTTGCAAAGATAGTGCAAATATGAAAGGGCATTTAGTGTATCTTGACACTTAGCACGAGATCTTAAGTTTCTAGGGCCTATATTCTTCAAAGCTTGAACAAATTTAGGTATCTTTGGCCGATATTTATGAATTTAGAATGATCTACTATAAAGCTTGCAATATATATGTGAGATCGGGAAATCTTTACACAGAATGAGCGCATACAAGCCTTTTACAGTAAATATTTGCGTAATATTTGAAATTCATAGATGATCCGAGGTTACCTTACTCCCTTCATCATCAGACCTAAAAAATAATGATCATGAGCGTGGTCTTCCAGATCATTGCCCTCCTTCTAGTGCCAATTTATGTTGGTCATGATGTTAGTCACAAACAAACATAGAATATAAGTACACATTAACCTTTATTCATCTTGAAAGATACTATGAATTCAAAGAATTCATGATCCCAAGTCTCCGGTGATTAGGTCTTAATCGTTTGAAGTTACTTAGAGGTCAATGTGAATTGTTGTTTCCATTTTGGGGCCTTACGTGGAAGTTCATCATCATGATACCACTTCTGCAAAGATTCTTACAGAGGAGTCATATTATATAGTTATTTGATGAAATGATGTAGTAATACTTCAAACTTTGCATGATATTTTCAATTGTGCATGCTTTGGGTTCAAATATGCTAAATATTTGCGATTACCTATGAGATGTCTACATATTTTGTGTTATTTGCTTAGGATTATCAGTTATTTGCAATTGTGAGAGTGAAATGCTTTGAAATTGAAAGAAACTAAAAGGAATACTACAATTTAAAGTTGAACCTTTAGGTACTGATCTACATACATACTCGATACTGTCATGACGAGAAGAAATCAAACCATATGTTCACCAGGATATTCCACAGCTAGATATAGTTGATGCAAACTTCAGAGGATGATGAATGAAAACAATACATGCAACATGATGAGCACTCCAAGGGACGCAGCAAATCAAAGCACATATCCAGAATTCAAACAGATTACTCAAGATTTACTAAGATTTGTAATCGAAATACTCTTCTCTTTCATTAAGTATGCAAAAGACATGTACATATACAATAGCTTTGAAATGAGCCCTGAATACTTCAGCAAACAGATTTCAATTAAGTTTCAAATGTTTACAACAAGGTATTCCACCACCTTTTATAGAATAAGGTGAGGAATCCGCTACAAAAAGATCTACAATCTTGATTTATCAATACAAATCTACGGTCACGATTCACTTGACTTTGTCAACCTTTACAAAATGGCACAAGTTGCCAGCTGGCAACTATCTATATTATTTATGCTTATATCCCCTTCATGATGCATCCTCATCATGCTCCTCAGCTGATTCATGTGGATCATCATCATGTGCTTCACTTCCTGAACTTTCGCTATCTTGATGATGATGATGCTGCATATGGGGCTGCATACTACTGCGGACCTGCTCATATGAATGCACAACCTGATCTATCCCTCTGCCATCTTGAGTTTTTGCTTTAATGATGGCGTGCTTATGTGCATCATATTTGTCCCTACTGTTATCCAGCTTATTTTTCCTATCCTGTAGTGTTTCTTTATATTTCTCCATCTGGACCTTGATCCTCATTATTTTATCTATCAGTTCTTCTGTCAAGTGGACAGGTGGACCATCTGTTTCTAATTAGAAATTACTGTGTACAGCCTTGATGGTAGACTCTTCATCTTGATTTTCTATTTTCCCTCCCACCTTGCCTTCTAGTGTTTCCAATATCATTGCCTCTTCAGCCATTAAATCACGTAGCCTCATGTTGATATCTCCCAGCTTATTATTGCATCTTTTGAGGACTCTGCACTCAAACTGAGTGTCTTTATACTAGATATCTATCAATAATGTGGTATTACTATTCAATACCTACTTATTGATAAGCAATTGAGGATTTATCCCCTTCATTTCTCCCAAAAGGCTTAAGACCCTTTCCAATTTATAAGACCTTTTCCCGGTCTGCATTTGCAATTTATTTACCTTGGTCTTGGAGTCACTTAATATGCTCCACCTCTTCAAAGAGACCTTCATTATTTCTACAGCATCATCTAATGCGGATGACATCCACTTTCTTATTACAGACACCTCATGCTTCATGAGGTCCAATTTATTTACCTCCTGAGAAATGGCAGTCAATGGGACTGCATGTTCAGTTGTGGTATCATCAGGATTGGTCAATCTTTTGATATAGGCATGCAACTGAGCAATGTGCTCTTTATGTTGCTTATTCTTCTCCTTCTCTCTTTTCACCTTTTGAATCAGAGAGTCAATAATATCTTTGCCTTCCTGACCTTCTTGGTCCTCATTGGCAAAGCCCAAATCTACTGTACTGATTTGAAATTCATCTACAGTGATTTTACCTTTTTCTTTCTCCACCGCAGGTATGGCAATTTGTGTGGTCCTTCTCCCGGTTGCCGGATCTCTTTTGATGGCCGAAGTCATTCTAGCCTTCCTCCTGGGTTTCATTATATCAGCAGAGAACAAGGTGGAGACATCAAATTCCTGAATTTCAAACTCTTCCTCAATATTCACTTCTTTTGCTAACCACGGAGGTACCTGATCATGTTTTTCAACATCATCATGATGTTCACCCATATCTCCCATTTCTATCAACAGATGTTGTGGAGATGGTGACTTTTCCTTTTCTTCTTCTTAATGCTTTCTTTGTTGTTGATCTTGCAGCACCTCCTCCTGTTGAGGAATTTCCTTCTCTGGGGGAGCATCTTCTTGGTGTGGGGAACCCTGTGGCGCATCTATATGCTAATCATGATGATCATGATCTTCCTCTGTCATTACTTCATCCGTTCCCAATTCTTCCCCTTGTTGCTTATCCACTGCACCAGATACTGGGGATTCTGCCTGAGGTGTTGGTGGTTGTTCTGCAGCTATTACTTCTTTCGAGCCTACACTATCAACTTCTTGTATTTTGGCAGCTGGATCCTCTAGTGCTTCCTTCATCTCATCAGCCTTTGCTTCCTAAACCTCTACTATAGCAGGTTCTTCTAATGTATCATGTGGGCTTTGTTGGCCTAACTCAAGAGCATGGCCCTCTGAATCTGCCATCTCTATCTCTTCTGTTGGGTGGCCTTTGTCAGGTGATCTTGCTGGCTGTTCAGGACTTGCATCCTATTTCTCTATCAGGTCCACCACTACAGGACTTGTCACCTCTGTGATTAATGCTTCTAGCCCTATCTCTTGAGCTACCTGCTCTGGGCTCTTTTCTTGCTCTTCCTCTGCTTGTCTCATCTCCTCAAGTACAGTTTGAACTGGTGGAGGCTTGTGAGGAGTCATACTTATATTCGCAGCAAGTGTTTCTATCTTTTGTGCAGCCACATCCTACACCACCTCATCATCAGACAAATTTATTGTCTCGTCAAGAGAGACATGTCCTTCTGCTTGTGTCTGGGAGGTTTCTTTCATTTGTTCCTCTGCAAGTTCAGTTTTGAACTTGACTATGGTAGGAAGTGGAACATTATGTTGAAGTTCCTTAGGCACTTCACTACCTGCCCCTTGTACTAGTGTAGGGGGTTGGGTTATTCCTCCTCTCATGGAGGTTCTTTGTTTCTTAGGTGTGGTGGACACCAACACCTATGGAGCTCTCCTCTTTCTTTTTATTATCAATGGAGCCTCTTCTTCTTTAGGCTCTTCCTCCATGAGGATATCTTCTTCTCCATGTTTCTTTGAGGATTAACCCACTTCCAGGGTCCCAGTGATTCCAGCCTCTGTTGTCTTACTCTTCTTGGGCTTTTATTTCTTCAAAGGGGATTCTGATTCTGATCCTGATCCTGATCCAGCTACCTCCTTAGCTGCAAATACTGCCCTTTCAATTATAATCCCTTTTGGTCCCTTATCCACCTTCTTGCCCCTTGGGGGTCTTTTGCTCTGTTGCTGTGGTGGAGGGATTCTATCTCCCTTGGTCTACCTCTTCTCCATCAGGAAGTCATCATATTCATCCCCAGGAATATCATGTCCCTTCTTTATGTTATCCACCGTAATGGCAACACCTTTCTTTTTCAATGCCTCCACCTGCTCATCAACCCAAGCTTGAGTCAGTTGTATGGTCCTGGCAATGAATGGGTCCAAGGATATGTCCTCCTGCATGGTGAGGTCAGGTGTAGAGATGGTGTCATTGTATATCTTCTTTTGTTCATACTCATCTGCCATTGTCCTGCCATCATCCTTCTTCAATTGTTGGGGAAGGGAGATACAATCAAAAGTTCTAATTTGGTTCAAAGTCAACCTCTGATACCTTCTTCTCCTGGCTTCTGCCTCATCTTCACAGTCAGCCCAAAAATCCTCTAGGTGCCTCTGATGAATAGGCTTTCCTAGTATCTTCTGTATCCTACTGTAAGGATCATATGGTCTTGTTATTGGGAAAGGCTGCAGATTCATTTTATTCAGGGTGACCATCACCTTCTTTATATTGTCAGAATCAGGGCACATATAGTTACCAATGCTGACTGGGAACAAAATTGGTGGCAGCTTCTTGGCGTCCTTGTACATTTTTATCATTACGGAGCCCTGCCCGATAAACTCCATTAGTACTACTGCATCAGTAGGATACCTTGGCAGCATGAAGGGATGCTCCTCAAAACCCTCAACCCTTATGTAAGAAAAGGTTTCAAACTGTATGTACCAGGCCCCATGCCTATAGACTACTTCTTGAGCTTCCATGCTCAATCTTTTTGTTCTGTCCTCTTCCATGGTCCTTACCAGATGCATAGAGAATGCATCATTGACCAGTTTGTAATCTTTGAGGTAGTTGGTTCTCTGCAGCTGGGGATGATGATCCCAGATATATGCAGCATTTGTGCCTGTGAGCTTCCCATCTGTAACTAAAGCATCAAAAGTGCCTTTGTAAGCACAAGAATAAACAATGTACGATGTCATATAAAATGCACAATTTGAACCTCCCAAGTTCATCAGTTGCTCATGTAGAGCATCACTTATTATCTGGCCCCATAGTGGCTTGATGTCTGAATACAGACACATCATGATTATCCCATACATCCAATCTCTGAAACTACCAGCATCAGGCTGGCCTGTTACCCTGTTTAGGAGTGCAATCATGTATTGGTACTCCTCACTGAAATCATACTTGAACATGTGCACAGGAAGTTTGGTTGCTGCAGGATATGTGCTGTTCTCAGCCCACCATTGATACATGTTCTTCTTGGCTGATTTCTTGTTGGCCTCATACTCTTTTCCTGACTTCTTGAGGTCCACAATCTTAACTTTACTGCCCAGTGGCAGTCCAAATGTCTGGGAGAGACCCTTGATGGAGAGGTCTGCATATATCCTCCCATGCTTCACCACTTGCCTTGTCTGAGGATTATAATTCCGGGCACATTCTATGACCAGCTCTGGAGATTCCATGGAGTATGGAAAACTGGCAGCATTCCACATCCCTGATACGAACACTGCATCCAACACCGGACTCTTATCATTTCCATCATTCAGCTTAGCTGACCAGGCCTCCAAATTGGTGCTTCCTTGATGGGTATCTATAATTGCTCCATATTTAAACAGAACCCCCCTTTGAGAAGAGAACATGGGCTTACTGAATTCCTCTTGACACTTAACAAACTATTTGTCAGCCATGGATACCTACAATTAACAAAATTCCATCTCACAACAGGTATACCCATGTATGCATATTGCCATTAACTTCATAAATCACTATGCCTACTGTATCTTTTCAATACTACTTGATCATATGGGTGCATAAACCAGAGCTTACATCATCATACCAGAATAAAACAACATGATGAGGGTTTCATTTACTTGCCTGATTATGCAGATTTCTCTTTTATACTAGTAGATTGCTAGCGATGTTCTTAGTTCAACTGATGATCACTTCCTTCCTTCTATCTGTAAGCTCAAATGATGCAACAATCGCCTGTATGAGGATGTGGAAGCTGGTGTTCTATAAAACAATTTTATCGCAAGGTAAATGTGGAAATGGCAGTTGAATTACCTTTTGACCTCACAATTAGGGTAAATTTAGGGCAACTCTGACAAATCAGATCATATTCCTTGATTATTCGTGCGAAAATGCAGGATCTCGCAAGGTGTTTCATTGGGTTCCGGGGTCGGCAGGAACCACCTACCATGTCTGCACGCATTAAATGATAATGGCAGCAATGGGAACGAGGGGATATCCATATGACAGGATATCATGAGAGCAGGATGATTTTTGCAAATACTGGGTCGAGTTTCAATATCATCCTCCACCAAATTGGAATAGCTATCACGACAAGAATCGGGTGACAAAAGTACCCTTTGGTTATGTATGTTACCTCAGGAGGATATTTCGATGTATCGGGTGATGTTTCAAATATGATGATGACGAGACAAACTTTACTTGTCTCTCCTTCGGAATATCGGGATGACATCATCCTGATATATCGCTCTTAGTATCGGAAAGGCATCATGACGTCATCGTCATATTAAGCGAACATGATCATGTTTAGAAAATATCCTGTCGAGATGTGAATGTGATGATGATGTCATCGTCAAGTTGGTTCCTTCGTTTAATAGGCTTTGATGACATCATCAGGATATTTGGTAAGGGTGATATTTTACGTCATGAGGATATTAAGAAATATCGGGTTACATTCGAAAACATGACGCTCGCGATATAAAAGACCGCTTGACGTGGTAGATTTACTACCACTTAAAGTTGACGTCCGGATATCTGGGCCGCATGACATATTGGGGAATGTTTCTAATATGATGATGACGAGACAACATGACAGGTTATAAAAAAATGATCTTCCTCTTGCGAATATCAGGTTTGACCAAGACTTTGACTGTTCATAACTTTCACATCCTGAGGAATATCTGGGTGATGTAAAAGGCAAACCTGCATGGAATTTAATGCTCTTTCAGAATATGAGGTCCCAGACTTGAAATGCAAATTTTGATAAACTAACCTCATATTGGGGACTTACCTCATCCTGACTCTGCATGATCATGCACATGACTTACTTTTTACCAAACCGCCAAAAAGCAGACAACACAAGCCAAGCCGAAAAGTTGGGTCCCTGTTTTGCCAAGTCAAAATGGGGCGTGTTGTGTAACCACACAACACTAAGGAACCTCTTTATCTCAGTTGAGATTGAGTATTCACAAGGGTGGTTGAAATATTTGTACAATACTTTTACACATTGTTCTTCAAATTGGGCATAACTGGAATGGGCATATCTACTGTCCCATATTCTAGTCCACATTTGTATTGGCAATTTTCCCCCCCTCTTATCTGCAGCAACAACTTTAAGTTCACTTGGCCATAACCCTACTTCCTGGCCAAAATACAACACCATGTGCATAAGCAGTGAGTAATGCTCAAAAAAGCATGTTGGGGAACTGTTTCTTATTGTAGACAAGCCAGAATCTATTCTATTAACAATATAGGCAGCATAGTCAAACTGCCTTGCATTATGACACTGAATGTTAGTGGCTATAACCATTAAAGGGATTGTCATGAACTCAGGGACCTCTGAACAAAGGATTTGGCCCACAGAATAATAAGTGTGCTGTATATATGGTTCAAATATAGCTACATGGAAAGGAGGACCATGATTTTCAGTTAGAGGCGTCACTTCTCCTTCAACTCTGGGCCTATGAATGGGCAACCTCCATCCATTGTAGGTTGTGTCCATTCTCCAATATTCCTTCTCCAGATTTTCATAAATAATGGGGACAGTGCACAAATCATCTAAATTAAATACTTCACAAATGGCATTTTTTGACAAATGTACAATTGGGTCCCCCTGTGGGTTGCATATAGCTTTCAGGCTTGGGTTATATTGTTTGGCAAGTAGCTGGAGGAGTTCAATATTCAGGAATACATTAGGCACGACCAATTTTCCCAAATTCAAGTGCCATGGGTTTGACACAGGGGCATTCCTGAACCTTCTATTATAATGGAATCTGAAAATCTCATATCCTCTAATTGGGGTCCAGATATCTCCCAAGCGCTTACATTTATCTTCTAATTTTTCAACTTCTGCCCTAACTTGAGCAGATCTTCTGGCCTTGGGAGTTGACCCAGGTAATTGATCAATTAAGTCCTGATTGAGTTTTCTATCCTTTATTTTTTCTTCAGGGGTTTGATTAGTTTTTTGTTTCTTAGATTTACTAGTTTCCCCTTGTGATTTTCTACCTTTTCCCTTTCCCGAAGTCTCCATATTCAAATTTTGGCAGAAAATTCAAACACAGGCTATATACAATGGTTCGTATGTATGTACCTATCATTCTATGGCTGTGATCGAAATCCTCTGTTTGCGCTTCAAGAATTCCTCTGTATTCTCTTCCCAGACAACCCTGTCAATTGTAATGACAATGATCGTAAAAGATTTCATAGCCGTTTGTATTTAATTGTCTGATCAATTCAATGTCGTTCATCACTGTGAAATGTCACATCACCATAACTCCTGTCATTGGCATGATTTTTAAAATGTCTGGGCGACCTTAATACTTCTTATGGCGCAAACAATCAATCGATGTGACCCCTCAATTGTATTCCTAATGGTATGTTGAATCATATCTAAGTGGGCGCGACCATCGGCATGACTTCTTTCAGTGCCATGTGATTTAGATTTCCCTTCGATATAGTGAGTCTTATCGATATGACTATCGATGAGAGTCTCAACGACATGTGTGACAACAAGTTGTTTATCAGGGAGATCAATACCATCGGGGTAATATATTTATGTTTCCCTGAGCTTCGTTGTCTTCCCAATAATCTTCTATACTCTGGATCAGAATGACTATGTTAATATCTCACCGATATAGTTAAAACTTCTTATCAATGGGTGTGACTTTATTTCCATCGGAGTGAGATATACCATCGGGGTAATTCTTTTCAGATCACCTGATCACAATTATCTCCCCGATGGCTACTTTATATTCCTTATCGGAGAGAATCTATCAAAGTGTCACCGACACCTTCTCATCGCTATGACTTGTGAGTCAGCAAGACATTATTGCTTCATTCCGATATGTTAAGTTACGCCGATGGATATGTATATCCTTTGTCCCCGTAAGATGTTCGGTGAGACTCTTAATATATTTCATCTATATGATATATACCGTCAGGGTAGTTTTTAAAGGATCACCCGATGACTACTAGTCATACCAATCGGTGTGACTGCTTGGTTCTCTTACTGATAAAAGGCCATCGGTATTACTTCTCCTATCGGCAGCTCTTACAAATCTCTCTCCGATCTTTACTCTCATGTCGATAGTTATTTTTAATTGATTTCTTATGTATCGGTATAAGCAACACAAAGTCTTGCCGATATATTAAATTTTAATTAATTTTGCATTGCTTAGCCATGGACATCTTGTGGGATGTAACAAATTTCTGCTATGGTTCTGAGATGTTTTATGATTTTTCCAGATATGGTGAAGTGAGAATACAGTGAAATTTAAAATTTTTTACTGTCCCATCACCTTGTTTAGCATGGAACCTTCTTTCTATAAGTAAGTTGAATGATGTGGGTGTGCAGGTTGTCTTCTCGAATGGAGGATGCAAGAGGACAAGAGGAGCTATGGTGCTTGCAAAGGGTACTTGGAGAGGTACTCTAGTTTAGCTAGATGCATGCACTGTTCAGTGCAATAGTTCTTTTGTTTCAAAGAAAAGAGCTTCAAATTCTTCATTCTCTCCATTGGAACTAGCAGCAAAGAAGTGTGTTGCTTCAACTTCTGATGGTCATGCTTTCTGGGTACCTAAGGGTGCCGATGCTTTAGAAATGAAACTTCCTACTGAGAAGACAATGTTGTGGCATGAGAGACTTGGTCACATTACTGAGAAGGGTATTAGAAACCTAAAAAATAAAAACCTTGTCAAAGTTTTAAATGATTGTAATCTCAAGTTCAACTTTTGTGAACATTGTGTATATGGTAACCAAAACCATGTTCATCTTTGCTCTAGTTCTCCCAAGTCTTCTAGTGTGTTGGATCTAATTCATTCTGACGTGTTTGGTCCTGTGAATGTTCCTTCAATTTATAAATCATTATATTTTGTATCATTCATAGATAATTACAGTAGAAGGACATGGATTTATTTTCTTAGAAGCAAATCTAAAGTCTTTAGTCGGTTCAAAGAGTTTAAAGTTTTGTAGAGAATCAAACAGGTAAAAAGATTAAGTGTTTCAAAAATGACAACGGTGGTGAGTTTTGTTTGATAGAGTTCAATAAGTTCTGTAAAGAACATGGGATTGAAAGACATAAGACAACTCCATACACCCTGCAGCAAAGTGGAGTTCCAGAGAGCATGAATAGAACGTTGATGTAGAGGGCTAGGAGTATGCTTAGTGGAGATAGCCTTGAACAAAAGTTTTGGGCTGAAGTTGTAGCTACTACTTACTACCTAGTTAACAGGTCTCCTACTTTGCCACTTGTTAAAAAGACACCCATGGAGGTGTGGTTTGATAAGAAGCCTTCATTGAGACATCTTCATGTTTTTGGTTGTGAGGCATATGCACATGTGCCTAAGGAGAAGAGGTCAAAATTGGAGAACAAGGTAGTTAAGTCTATCTTATTAGCTCTGGTGTTGGTGTGAAAGGGTATAAGCTTTGGGATCCTATGGATGAGAAATTCTTGTATAGAAGTAGTGTTATCTTCAGAGAGGTAACTCCTCCTATTATTCTACTGCCAGAAGAAAAAGAAAAGAAAGAGGATGTGGTTCAGTTTCCTACTACCCTAAGAAGACTAAATAGAAAAACCCTGTTGGACCTAATGATGAGGAGAGCTATAGCAGCTCTGAAAGTTGAGAAGAGGAAGAAGAAGCTCCACCTCAGCTTTTGAGGAGATCCACACAAATCAAGAAGCAACTTGAGAGGCTTGGTTATTCATTGTTTGATTCTAGTTGTGTTTTTGCTTTGATTTCTAACACTGATTATCCTAGAACTGTGAGAGAGGCTCTGGGCATGAAAGATATAGGTTCCTGGAAGGAGGCCATGGAAGATGAGATAGTTTCTTTGGAAAAGAATAAAACATGGGACTTGGTGCATTTGCCTAAATGATGGAAACCTATTGGATGTAAATGGGTGTTCAAAAAGAAATTTGGTGTAGATGGCAATGTTGAGAAATATAAGGCCAAATTGGTTGCAAAGGGGTATTCTCAAGTGGAGGGAATTTATTATGGTGAGATTTTCTCTCCCATTGCAAAGATGACATCTATTTGGTTCTTTTTATCTCTTGCAGCAGCTTATGACTTAGAGGTAGAACAAATGGATGTGAAGACATCTTTCCTTCATGGTGACTTGGAGGAAGAAATCTATATGTCACAGCTAGAGCATTACGTGGTGAAAACTAAAGAAAATCTGGTTTGCAAGTTAAATAAGTCTTTGTATGGTTTGAAACAATCTCCTAGGATGTGGTACCAAAAGTTTTATGCCTTTCTGTTGAGTATTGGATTTTTGAGATCGAAATCATATCATTGTGTGTATTTCAAAATTGACAATGATCGCATTCTCATTATAGCATTGTATGTTGATGATATATTACTAATTGGGAATGGTAAAGGTTTGATTTCTGATTTGAAGTCTCATATGTCAGTATAGTTTGAAATGAAAAACTTAGGTGCAACCATGTACATTCTAGGGATGGAGATCAAAAGAGACAGAGCAAATAGAAAACTTTGGTTAGGCCAGAGTAAGTATGTTAACACTATGTTGGAGAGATTCAGTATGGTGGATTACAGACCATTGACTATTCATGTTATGATGGGGACAAAGTTATCTATTGATGATTGTCCAAAGTCTACTTCTAAGATGAAGGATATGAGTAGAGTACCTTATGCTAGTGCAGTTGGCAGCTTGATGTATGCTATGGTCTATACAAGACTAGCCATTGCCCAAGCAGTGGGAGTCCTTAGTCAGTTTATGGCTAATCCTGGATGAGTACATTGGGATGCACTAAAGAGAGTGTTTAGATACTTACGGGGTACTTCTGAATATTCTCTATGTTATCATGGTTATCCTATAGGACCTTAGTATTATAGAGTATTCTTGGATTTGTGGATTCTAATTGGGTAGGTGACATTGACAGCAGGAGATCAACCAGTGCTTACATGTTTACTATGTTTGGTGGTGCTATTAGTTAGATGAGTAAGCAACAACCTATGGTCGCTTTGTCCACAATGGAAGAAGAGTATATAGCAGCAACTCATGCTTGTAAGGAAGCCATTTGGCTTAAGAGGTTGTGTTCATATGTTGGTTTTGATGCAGGACAAATTACAATTCATTGTGATAGTCAGAGTGCGATTTGCTTAGCAAAGAAACCTACTTTCCATGCCAAAACAAAGCACATTGATGTTCAGTTTCATTTTGTTTGAGATATGGTAGAAGATGGGAAGGTGATGTTAGAGAAGGTTGACACTTTGAAGAATGTTGCAAATGCATTAACGAAACCTATGGGCACAGATAAGTTCAGATGATGTTCAAAGTCTATGGGCCTCTTGGCCCCTAGCAGTTAAATCTTGTCTTTCTATTGTCTCTTGCAAGGTGTTCGACAAGTGGGAGAATGTTGGGAATTAAGGTGTCTCAACCTTGTAATTCCTAGCATTCTTAATTAGATTATTTATCTATTTATTTGCCTAATTTGTAATTATTTGCACATCCAGTTTTGTCATTTAGTATTAGGTGGCATTGTGACATGTCATCCTACTTGTAATATGACTTGGATGGTCAAGTCAAACACATGTGGATTTTGGCGTCCCATTTGAGGTGGCACTAATATGCCATGTGTCGGCATCTTGGATTATGATAGAGAAGTTATTTTGTATGATAAAATTTATGACGCGTAAGAGCCAAGTATAGAGATTCCTATGACAAGTGAAGATAAGTGTCAAAGAGTATCTTTGCATGAGAGAAAGGCATCTTTGGGTGCCCAAGTTGGGTTATGACATGTTTTAAGAGGACTATGCTATATGTAGTCTTGTATGACGAATACTGTTACAACATTTAAGGTTGTTATGTTGGGAAGATTTTATGATAGTTGTAAGATATGTAATAGCATCTGTCATAGCTATTTTATCTATTGATAACTGAGAGAGAGGGGTGAATCAGTTATCTTAATTAACTTAACTTTTTGTTCTTCTTTTATAACTAGTGCAACATCAAAACAAATAAGCATCCATAATCATGAAAGCAGAAACAAAGTCAATTCACATAACACAATGATTTTAAAGTGGAAAACCCTGTTAAGAGAAAAACCATGGGGTGAGTAACCCAAGAATGTATTCTCTGGTAGAAGAATAGAAATACAAAAATGGCACTTGCCAATTAGGGCTCACTGCCTAAGCACACTTCTCACAGGAGGCTCACTACCTACAAGAGACTCACTATCTACAAGGTACAAAGAAAGTAACAAGATACTTGAACTAATGAGAAGCATCCACATATGCTGAGGTTCAGTTTTGGTTAAGCTCAATACACTGATCTACTGCACTTCATTCTTCCTCTTCTTTGGTGCTACTATCCTGTCACATACTGGACCTGTATTACTGCTTCTACACTACTCTCTACTTTTCTTCACACTTTACAACACACCATGCACACCTTCACATCTAAATCCATCTGGTATATATATCCGCACCAAGGATTTTATCAACTTCCTAGTAAGCATCCAGAATACTCAATATCTTCCCAAACTTTGGTCTGTTGGCTGAATCCTTGCTTGCCAAATGATGTGTATCAAAGAGATGCATATAGAAGTCATCAATCATGTCAGCCAGTCATGAACGATACCTCAAGAAGCTTGATCACCATCAATATCTCATCTGGATTAAGGTCTGATGCTTTGCCGGTCAGGTCTTCCTTAGTTTACTCTACCAGATAGGAACCCAATACTTAGGTGTTTATATCTTTTCACTCTTTCATCACTGGAGGCTCAATCTCTGGAATATGTTATTCATGGTACTCCTCTTGACTTTCCCAAGTCTGTACTTTACTAAGATACTTCCTCTGAGAAATCCGGACCTAACTGTCAGACCTTGCTGCATGCTCTGTTCTTGCTTACCAGACCACAACATTCTTTAATTTGACTTCCGGTAGAGACACACCATGTCCTATGGATGTGTGGGGTGGACTTTGTTGCCATCAATGACAACACTTATGAAGCCACATAGTGTCTTTTGCCAACAATCTCCCTCTTTGGCATTGATGGCAACACTTAGTGAAAAATGACTAAGTGTCACACTGTACTCCCCCTTGGCTAATGCTTTGTTCTAATGTACACTTTTCTGAAGCTCCCCCTTAGCTAGATCCCACATTTTTCACTACTCCTCACTCCCCCTTTGACATCAATGGCAAAGGGTAGAATCTACACACCAAAATTTTCAAAAATCAATCTATACATATCTGCATAAGTATACATAAAGTTGTACTTACATATACTTAAGTATATCTGCAAAATTATTCTTCAATTATACAACTTCTGTCACCCAACTCTGCTTCATCCTGTCCAAAATTAAGATGTGACCACTCAACAAGAATGTAAAAGCTTCTGCCTTCTTGAGATCTGTCAGATCACTGGTCCAGGCTGTGGCCTAAGCATCAGTTAGGGCTTCATGCATGGCCTCTAACTTAGGGATAATGATCCCTCTAAGTTCACCTAACCTGTTTATTCTATTTTTCTTCTCCTTCTCAAGCTTCTTTATTTCATTTATGACTGTAATAGTCTGACACTCTTGATTTATTATGGAAGAGGAAAGAGGATCAAAACTTTGAGACAAACCTAACAGTTTATCCTCTTGCTCTTTTACTTTCTTCTCAATATCCTTGGTCACTTTAGGCCAGGATAAACAAAATTTATATATATCTCTGCCATCTTTAACAGCATTTTCTAAGCTCTTTATCCCAATATCTATAACTCTCCTATCATTTGTTATTAGACCTTGCACCTCAGAGAATCTCTTTCCCAAAAATTCTTTTTGACTCTATCTTCAGCTGACTTTTCCAAAGAATCAAAATGTGTGCTAATTGAATTGACAAGAGATTTTAAGTTATCGGATGAGGAAAAAAAAAGATCCTTCTGGAAGGATGGCATGATTTTCTCCAATGCACCGGATGTAATCTCAATTAGCTCACAGTCTTCCATGTGAGACTTCAAAAGTTTTTGTTTTGCCTTTGCATGGGCAAAGGATGCTATCTTCATAGTTTGAACCGGGGAGAGGGAATCAAAATTGAATGGTCCTTGAAGCAATTCTGGTTCATCAATTTCCATCATCTCTTTGTTTAAGAAATCTTTGACAGTTTCTGCAGTGTCTCTTGCTAGAGACAGAGTCTTCTTCCCTTTTGCAGTCTTAGAACTATCTCTTGGGGTCTTCTCTGTTTGGTCTTTTTCTTTTTCCTTTACTTCTTCTTAACTAGTTTTCTCCTCTATTCTTTTTTCTCCTTTAGATGTAGAGTCTGCAAGGGAAACCAGAGGAGAGATGTTTTCTTCTTCATGGACTTCCTCTTCTAGAGCAGAGGAATCTAAGTTCTTATCTTTTTCTTCACTTGTCTCCTTTGCCTCTTATGCCACTGTCTCAGTAGATTCTCCTTTGTCATCCATGATAGAGGGTTCATCACCTAAGTCCTCTATAATAGGAAGATTGAATCTTTTAAAAGCATTCCGGAGGATGTCTTTTGTTTCTTTTGCCACTTTGTTAGTTTCTCCAAGCATAAGCTGATTCATTTTGACTTTGCTCCAGAACTCATCCTTGCAATCTTTGAAGATCATATGCATTTGTTTCAGAGTGATTGAAGGATAGAGATGAATAGCTATTTGTTCCCGGATCTCAAGATCTTTTGCCTTAGCATTGTTTTTTCTCATTTCTAGTTCCTTCTCTAGGATTTTGGGAATTAGAGATATGATTTCAATAAATGCCTTGTTATAGATATTCAGATACCTGACTGTAGCTTCTTGCAAGATCTTCTAGTCAGCTTCATTAGATTCATCATAGAACTCAGTCATTGGTTTTAGGTTCCCATCCATAGTGATTGATTTGATGATATCATCAATGTAAAGAGTAGGTTTTTCAACAAATTCTTCTGTCTTTTCTTGCTTGTCTTGACCAGTAGACGATTCACTGGATGTTATCTTCTTCTTCTTCATTTTCTTTACTTCCTCATTTGTCTTTGTCTCTTCATCATCCTTGAGACTTGTATAGGATCTTGTTTCCTTTTTCTTTGTTCTTTTCTTTGCCTTTTGGGATGTCTGGGCTTCTAGTTTTGATGCTTTTTGGCTCTTGGAGGTGGCAGGTGCAAAGCTTTTGGAGGATCTAGTCTAGGAGGGGGCTTGCACCAGAGCACTTTCTTTTTCCATTTCTTGCCTTTCTTTCTCTGCCCTTTCCATCTTCTCTCTATTTGCATCGAGTGCATCTTTTGAAATGCCATACCTTTTGGCAACATTCTCTACTTCTTTTCTCACTTTTCTTTTCATCTCCAGTTGTCTAAGCTCCACATGAATCTTTATACTCAACTCTTCAAAGGTTCCAAACCTTTCTACCTCAAGGTCCTTGGGTTGACTTAGCATGTGTTGAACATGTAGCTCAACAATTTTCTCATCTACTTCATACCCCATTGGCATGACCCAGACTGTCCTTGGCTCCACTGCCTCCATTAGGCATTGATCAGTGTCTACCATAAAGCACACTGTATCCTTGTATTTCTCAACCAATGATTGGGGGATTCTTTCTCTAGCCTACATCAAGCTTTGGAAGTTTTTGAAGTAACCCCACAGTGCTGTGTTTTGTGCCTTGGCATCACCAAGCCCATGCAAATAATCCTTGATTTGTATGGCAACAGGTCTGTCATTTTGCCCTATCCAGCCACTAGATTTGGGTAGCTCATTCATGTAATAGAAGAAAAGATAGAGTATCAAGCCACCGTATTTGAAGGAATTCTTCTTATCCTTCTTTATCTTCTACAGATTCTCCAAAAGTTGGTTCAGAAGGAGCTCACAAAGATCATAGTCAACATCCTTTCTTAACATTTCATAAGAAGTGTAAATTACTGTTCCGGATATAGAATTCTCTCTGCTGGAGTGATATATCTTGTAGCCAATTATCATGGCGGCAAACTTAATATCCAGATCTATGATATCCTCAATTGTCATTGCTCTTTTATCAAATTTAGATCTAGTAGCCTCACTCACAATTTGGTTTTTGACTGATTTGAGAGTAGGTAACCCACCGGATGAGTGCAATCCAGTCACCACCCTAATGCCATCCCTTGTGATCTTAAATGGCTTCATTAACCATATAAAGTTGTCATGCACTCAGCTCAGAATATACCAGACCCATTCATCTTCTGCAAAATAGGGGAAATGAATGCATTGTGCAAAATGCTTCTGGATGGCTTTGTACTAAGGTTTGATTTCAAATGATTCATCTATTAGTTGCTTATGATATATATCCATCAACTTGGATTCCCTAAATTCCTCAATATTCACATGAATGTATGCCCTAACGTCTTCAACATGCAAAACCCCATGCAGAATGCTAGAGAATGCACCTATAGGATCTACTTCTAGAGATTTATAAGGGTGTTTCTTGAATTTAGGGTGCGGCCTATCAGTGATTTTGACGACATTCAGAGTAGCCATCTTTCAACAGATTTAGAGAGAGATTTACAAGAGAAAAAAGTACCTTTTTACGCCTCTAGGGTTCATGAAAAGAGTCGAAAAGATTGTCGGTTGACTTGAATTCTACGATTGATCCTTGAGAGAGATGAAGCAAACTTGTTTGCAGAGCTCTTCTTATCTTTTTCACTAATGCAAATGTGCAAATAACAAGCAAATGAACCCTCTTATCTCTAAGCAAACCCTAATTTCATTTTGTAATAAATGCACAACTTAAGTTATTCTGGTTGCCTTATCAGAGAGAGATTTTTTCGGATCACTAAGATGTACTTAGATCTAATCTTATTGATTAATTTCAATGTCTCTACTTTCCTTCAATCATCCCCTTTATCCATAGATCAAGATGTTTCAATTAAGAATCACACTGGATCAAACTGTGAAAATCCATCCTTTACCAGAAAACTGTCATACCAGATCAATCTTGGAGGATTAGACTCTTCAAATCTTCTTATAGATCTTCCACATCTTTACCACGGCTTCTTTAGATGTTTCTCTGAGAACCCTTTAATCTACAATTTTCTTTGTGCCAATTTCAAGAACTAATTATCTGGCTGGGGAAATTTGTTTTCCTTTTTAACTCCCCCTGAGCTAGAGCTCATCTTATTTAGTTTTCGGAAGGAATATCAGCACTAGATTCTAATGTTGATCCATCCCCAACATTTTTTGTACTTCTCTTTACCCAAATCTTGTTCATCTCCCTTTGAATTTCTTCTGCATTCACTTTTCCTTTTCCTTTGTCTTGATTTTGATTATGATGCATCGAACCCCTTTTATCTTGATTCTTACTTCTGTAGAATTTGGCAATATGACCGGATCTATTGCAAATGTAGAAAACAACATTTCTTTGCAAATTTGACTGATATCCTCTTGATCTACACTGATTAGCCATATGTCCCATTCTATTGCATGCAAAGCATTTACCATTGAATGAATTGTTCATTTGCATATTTCTACACTCATGAGATTTGCAACCATACCTTTTGCAATTGAAACACTGTACAGAGAAGGATGAATTAGGTTGATTCATTCTTCTTCTGCACTGGTTAGCTTTGTGACCAAAGTTATTGCAATTGTGGCAGTATCCATTGAAGGATGGATATCTTTGATCATTTGGTTGCCTTACCGGAGGTCTTGTAGGCCTGTTCCTTGATCCAGAGTTTTTCTAACCAGATTCGGAGCTTTCACCTTTCTCATACCCCAAGCCTTGCTTGTCATCTACCCTCTTTTGGCTTTGAAGAAGAACTTCAAGTTGAGCAGAGCTTATCTTGAATTTCTCTTTGTATTCATTTGTTGTTTGAAGATCCCTTTTAAGAGTGTCAATCTAATTCTCAAGTTGTTCTTCATTATCTCTTGCTTCTTCAAGATCAAATTCCAAATGTCTGATTATTCTATCCATTTTATGGCAGTCTTCTAACTTCTCCTTGAGAGTTTGTCATAAATCATCTTCAGTTTTTCTTTTCTCTTCAATTTCTTAGGTGAATTTCATAACCCCTGATTCCATTTCATGTCTTACCATAATGACTTCTTTTGATAGCTTCTCACATAACTTGTTCTTCTCTTTCAGATCTTCATCAGTATTATTGGCTTCATTTTGACTTGCTAATTGTTGAAGAAGTTCCTTTCTCTTTTTCATAGAGATACTCAGTTTCTCTTTTAGTTCAATTATGAAATCATCAACCTATTTGAGTCTTTCCTTCAAGTTATTAAATTTGGAGTGAGATTGTTCAAGATCATCTAGGGTAGACTGAAGTTGTTCCCTCATACCATACATATCCATTGAGATTCCCAGATCTTCCTCAAGCTGTTAGGCTCCATTTGGAGGAACTTGGCTCTGATACCAATTGTTGATAACTGAGAGGGGGGGTGAATCAGTTATCTTAATTAACTTAACTTTTTGTTTTTCTTTTATAACTAGTGCAACATCAAAACAAATAAGCATCCATAATCATGAAAGCAGAAACAAAGTCAATTCACATAACACAATGATTTTGACATGGAAAACCCTGTTAAAGGAAAAACCACGGGGTGACTAACCCAATAATGTATTCCTTGTTAGAAGAATAGAAATACAAAAATGGCACTTGCCAATTAGGGCTCACTTCCCAAGCACACTGCTCATAGGAGGCTCACTACCTACAAGAGACTCACTGTCTACAAGGTACAAAGAAAGTAACAAGATACTTGAACTGATGAGAAGCATCCACATATGCTGAGGTTCAGTTCCGGTTAGGCTCAATACACTGATCTACTGCACTTCATTCTTCCTCTTCTTTGGTGTTGCTGTCCTATCACATACTGGACTTGTATTACTGCTTCTACACTGCTCTCTACTTTTCTTCGCACTTTACAACACACCACACACACCTTCACATCTAAATCCATCTGGTATATATATCCACACCAAGGATTTTATCAACTTCCTAGTCAACATTCAGAATACTCAATATCTTCCCAAACTCTGGTTTGTCGGCTGAATCCTTTCTTACCAAGTGATGTGTATCAAAGAGATGCATATAGAAGTCATCAATCATGTCGGCCAATCATGAATGATACCTCAAGAAGATTGATCACCATTAATATCTCATCCGGATTAAGGTCTGATGCTTTGCTAGTCAGGTCTTCCTCAGTTTACTCTGCCAGACAGGAACCCAATACTCAGGTGCTTATATCTTTTCACTCTTTCATCACCGGAGGCTCAATCTCTGGAATATGTTAGTCATGGTACTCCTCTTGACTTCCCCAAGTCTGCACTTTACTGAGATACTTCCTCTAAGAGATCTGGACCTAACTATCAGACCTTGTTGCATGCTCTATTCTTGCTTACTAGACCACAACATTCTTCAATTTGAATTCTAGTAGAGACACACCATGTCCTGTGGATGTGTGGGATGGACTTTGTTGCCATCAATGACAACACTCATGAAGCCACATAGTGTCTCTTGCCAACAAAATTTGCCATGTATGACAGATGTAAGAGAGTGTGCATGTTGTACAAGTGTCCTTTGATGTGAGAAATTGGCCATATTGCCAAGATGGATGCCTACCTCTAGAAGCTTCTCAGTTATGCCTTGTAACTCTATATAATGCAGTGTTTTGGAGTAGTAGATACATAGTGTTTATATAGGTACTGTTATGCTACTGGAATTACTCCAGAAATGACATTTTCAGACTCTTGGAAGAACTTGCATTGTAAGTGTGTTGTAAACAATCTTCTTTTGATAATATATTATGCAATTTTTTGAGTGTGGGGTTTTTCACCTGAAAAGGTTTTCCCCACGATATATCTTGTGTCCCTCTTGTAATCTTGTGTTGTGTTGCTGCTATAATCTTTATGTTATATGTTTAATATTGCTACAATTGTAAGAATTTTAAAGAATTTGTACTCTACTTCCATCATTAGATTGGTGTAGGAAGTGTTTCCGCGTACCTTGCTTCCTTTCACAAGGATCGCTTCAAAAGGAGTGACATCATCAAGACATTCATTTTGGGGATATTTCATGAGTTCTAATATCTAAGTATTTCCTAATATCCATGCCCTTGTATAAGCAATGATAGTGGGACATGTGTCCACATGGATATCCTAACCTATTCTAAATGGAATTGAATCCTGATAGCACTCTTTTGGTCAACGAGGGTTGACCTGACCTTCATGCTGACATCATATGGACATATCCACATGGATATCCATATGGATGTATCTGGATATCTATATCCTGATATCCATATCCCTATCTCTGCAACTGCTTGAACCTCTATGATCGATCGAGCATCATGGAATCTTCTCAAGGGGGTTGTTATATTTGCATTGTCATTTGTTTTCCCATGCCTATGGGTTTTCAAGAATGTTGTTAAGATAATGATGACTGTTTGTAATGGCATTTGTAGGTATGTTTTGGATGCTAGTGGATTTGAGCTTATGCATGCAACTGCTTTTGTCCTATTTGGGGATATTATTCCCACAGGTAGTTGCACCTATATCTTGTTATGATTGTAGTTATCATTTCAGATGGGGACAGGTGGCCTAAATCTTATTGCTCCCTTGTTCCTATAAGAGGGAAATTAGGGCCATTATGTCTGGTTTCTGAATCTTTGTTTTAGACAGTAGTGATTTGTGTCTGAGTCTAGATTATAGAAGATAGTTTCTTACTATTGTGTGTACAAATTTGTAGAGTAATACATCATTTTCAAAGTTGAATGTATTGCTTGTTGTAGAATTATCTACATTGGTGTATCCCGTTGAAATTAATATGATTGTTGAATATCAAGGGTGTTTTGATTCATTTTTACAATTAGTTGTAATGTGTGTATTGTTTTCAGGTTTCTCTCAAGGAGAGGAATAATTTTCTTAAACAATACTTTGTTAATTTCATTATACACTATGTTTTAAAGGATAGTTCTTTAATTCTAAGTATAGGAAGCATTGATGTAAGGAATTAATGCTACAAGTCCAACTATAGTGAAGAAGCATTACTTGAAAGATACACTTGATTTAGGCAACTTGACTCTATAACCCTGGATTGGGCACCGATCTCTTATTGAGCTAATATGTTGATTCAGATCCATCCAAATAACCAAAATCATTTCTATTTCTATACTATTTTAGAGTAGAATTGAAGTTTTTACCATTCTCAATCCTAATTTGAACTGATTTACCAAAGGATTAAGCCAAATCTGATAGGAATCATTTATTTCCTTGGTATATTCTCATTGAGTACCTCTATTTAAAAAGTAACATTTAACATTGGTCAAGATATACTCCTTGGTTGTTGTATAGGTACACCTTCCTTGGTCTTATAGAACCAAAAGTGTAGAGGATTTTTCAACTTATCATTGTAATCCTATTCATTGGCCATTGACCTAGAGCCCTTAAGCATAAGAAATTGGCTAGATCTTTAGAGGACTCTGACAATAAGTTGGAAGAAACAACAGATTGGTGACTCTGCTAGGAAATTTTTTATTAATAATCTTTTAGTACAGTGGTCTGTCATGGGTGTGTAGAGTTTGCACATTTATAGTGTAGTATTATTCCTTTCAAGAGGGTGGTGACTCTAATCAAAGAAGAGAGAAATTGTGTGTGAAAAGGGGAAGGATCCCTTTGTATTTTCACTTATATCTTTGCAAGGCTTCTCTAAAGAAGCTGAATATATTAAATTCCCATAATTTGGGTGGTGACTCTGACTCTCATGTGCTAGTGAAAGGTTTATTTCAAAGAAGTTAAGTGAAGGAAAGAGTTGGGAAATTGTAGAAATGATGAGAAGAACCAAAGGATAGATGAAGAATCATCCTAACCATAGGCTAGAAGGTGAATTACCGAAATACCTGTCAATCTTGGAAAAAGAAGGTTGATAATGGTAAGTTTGACATCTTCCCTCCTCTACTAGGATCTAGGCATCTGGTTGCTAGTACTAGTGAAAATTTGCAAAAATCATATGAATATGGTATGCCTACAATAGATGAAGATAATTTCATTTTGAAGGATTTTGTTGAAGAAGAACAAGCTTGTTCAAGTCTCCTAACTAAAAAATAGTTTACTACTAGAGTGGCAATCCTTCCTAATCCCACATACTATGATCTACTAGGTAATCTTGTGAGTAGGTTACCCACCCCTACTTTCCACAAGAATGTTACAAATCTCCTAGATAGTGCCCTGGAAACTTTTGATTCAGATACTACATTGCCTAATGAAGAGCAATTAATGAATGAGATCAATGAGTTGCATAAAGAAACTCAGAGAGTAAAGGAGCTAAATATGAGAAGGGCCAAGGAAAGAGAGGAGAAGATTAGGAGTGCTATGGATACGAGGGATATGATGAAGAGAAGTTTAGAACATTTGAATTTAGTGAGTTTGGAAGAGCCTAAACTTGTACCTATCATACCCAATGGCCCTATAGTTTCTCAAATACCTAGCCGAAATAATACAAATGTCCCATTGAAAAATACCCCTACAAATACTTGGACTAGTTCTATTCTCAATACCACTATTTCAGTCCCTCCTGCTCCTAAGCATTATGTTCAGTATGGTGATAAAGGGAAGAAGACTTTAAAAGGAATAAGTATAAATGAGGTTGGTTTACCTCAGAAACTTCCTTCATTTGAGGGATCTGGCTCATTAGATCTTCAGTTGAAGAAGGAGAATGAATAGATGCAAAAGGAGTTGAGAAGAATAGAGATTTTAGCTGCAAATGCTGTGATACAGAGGAAGATTGAATTTTTGAAGTCTTCTGTTGGGAATCTTGTAACATCTATTTCTCACAACCCATTAACTTCTTCACCCATTGATATAAATATTTCAATCTTTGCTAACCAATCCAATCCCAACTCTCATACACATACTTAGTCTGGAGGTCAAAACATGAGACAACAGGGAAGTCTGGGTGCGGGGGGAAGTGGTGCAAATAGACAACATGAAAGTTAGAAAGATCAGTTTCATAGGAGACCCCTGCAAATGGAGATGTATCAGAAAGTGTGTTTTGATGGGATACCTGGTTATCCTAATCCTCTTCCAAATGATGTTAGAAGTATACTAGCTAAGTTTACTAGAAACAATGCATTTTCTAGAGATCACTTAAGGGCTTTCCTGAACTTATTAGATGATTATGAGATTGAGAATGAGGTTGTTGTCATGAAACTATTTATCTAATCACTAGTTGAGGATGCCAACGATTGGTATAGATCATTGCTTGAGGCCAGTATTGGGTCTTGGGAAGAGTTCAAAAGAATATTCAGAGAACAGTATGGAGACAATATAGATCCCCAATTTATACTGAATGAATTTAAAATCTCCAAAGGACACAATGAAACATTTTTTTATTTTTATACAAGATTTCGTAAGGCAATGTTTAGACTTCCTATTGGTTTGAGACCAAGTGAGCAGATCTACCTTGGCCCTATATTATAATTCATTTGATTCAAAGTTGAGTTATTCTTTGAGAGATAAGGACCCTCAGACTTTGAGGGAGGCCATCAAAACTGCTTTGCATATTGAAAGTAATAGAAGAGCCTCAGGGAAAGTAGGATAAAGAGATGATGTAAAACTACTGAAAAACCCTAGAGGTAAGGAAAAGATGCTAGCACAAGAAGACAAATTGGATAAAGTTATGAGTGCCCTTAAGGACTTGAGTTACAAAGTAGATAAGAATGGGAAGGGATTATTCAATGACAAGCCTAATTATCAAAAGCATGAGAGAATGCCTAAGTTGTTTGATCAACCATACAATACCACATGGTAGAATTGAAAGTCAGTCTACAATAATAAAAAAAATACATCCAATAGAGATACCCCTGACCCCTTGAAGAGATCTAGTGCCAATATGGTTGAGGATAATCTATGGTGTATAGCATGTCATTCACCTCACTCCCCAACTCAATGTGTGGTAGCCCAAGCACTTCAGGAGTCTAGCATACTTGAGGATGAGTCTAAGGAGGATAATTGTAATCAAGATCATATAATTAATATGCTTCTTCTGAGGAAGAATGTGTTGATATTGATGTTCACAACCAGCAGTATTATGGAGAGAATTATCATCAGCAAGTCTTTTCTGATTATGAAGATAATGGTATAGAAAATGCAAGGGTGAATATTGCAGATATTGAAATAGGAAGGATTAGTTTGAGAAGACCCTCAAAAGAGGAAATCAAATCCTTGACTATAGCTTTCATTGCTAAGGCCAAGGGAAGTTAAAATTTAAGAAACAGAACTCTAAATGTTGATTAGGGTAAGCCTGGTAGTCTTTTTATCAAAGAAACACCTACTGCTGCCAAGAATCCTGAGAATATGAAAGTCCTAGATGAAAAGGGAAAGTCACCAAGAGGCTAGAAGGCATAGTCCAGTATGCCAAAGACATGTCAGAAAGAAGGAAAAGCAAAAAAGGAGTTAGGTAAGCCTAGTATTCCTAAAGCTCTTGCATCTACTTAAAAGGAGAGAGTCAAGAAAATAGAGGTAAGTAAAGTTATCTAGGATTCGTATACAATTCCTATGTTTGATATGACCCAAGTTCCGTCTCAGATGAAATTTTATGTTCCTTTCTTAGAGATGATGAAAATAGATGAACATAGGAACAATGCTTTGAAAGTAATTGCAAGGTATCTAAACTAGCACCTAAGATTCCCAAAGAGTCACATGTTTCTCAGAATGTAAACCAGTAGGTTGGTGAAGCCAAAAGTAGAGAGATGGGAACCCCTAAAGTGTATGTAGGAGAAGCATTGACTAAATCCCCATCTCAATTTGATCCCTTTTATGTTATTTTGCTTATAAATAACAAGGTTAGAAATTGCATGATAGACTTAGGAGATGCTATAAACATTATGCCCCTAGAAGTTATGAAAGAGTTGGGAATTTGTTGATACATGCTATGGCTAGTGTTATGCCATGGATAACAGAGTTGTTCTAGCTATTGGGATAATGAGGGGTGTTGACTTAAGGATTGTAGCATTTCCTGATAAAGTATACAAAATGGACATAACTATTGTGCATATCCCACCTCAATATGGGATGCTCTTGTCAAGACAATGGATGGTAGCAATTGGGGGAAACATATAGTTGGACTTGTCATATGCCACTATACCAATGAATTGAAAGGAAGTCAGATTGGATAGTGAACCTAGGTCCCATACAATAATAGAGTATGTTGACAATCCTAATCACTTCAATCAACAAGTCAATTTTTTCAATAGTGATATGGACAACTTTAGAGTAGAACCATATCAGGAAGCTCCGTACTGCACTAATCCTTTAGAGGCTAAATCCAAGGCAAATCAAGAAGGATTATGGCAGATGTACTTTGATGGTGCATTCTCTAAAAAAGGGGTAGGAGAAGGTGTGATTTTCATTGCACCTAGTGGCAAAACTTTTAAACATTCATTTCTACCAAATTTCTCTTGCACTAACACTGTAGAGTATGAAGCATTAATCCTTGGCTTAAACATGGCAGTCAAGCATGGTATAAAATTATTGAGAGTTTTTGGAGATTTTGAGTTGGTTATCTCACAGGTGAGAGACAAATATCTGACTAAGAACATGAGACTTAAGCAGTACAAGTATGTTGTGTGGGACACCATAGAACTTTTGGATGCATTTATTAGGGTTAGGAGGTAGATATCTATCATTTAAATGCATATTTGAACAATAAAATAGAGAAATAGAACACATAGAAGTAATAGACAGAAATAAGACAACACAAAGATTTAACGTTGTTCACCCAAAACTGGGCTACATCCACCAATAAGAGGGTCTAATATATATTAAACTTCTAGAAAAAACCTTTACAAAGACATGCAGTAACATCTACAACTTGTAGAAACATTTTAAGTCACATTTTAACACTGTTGTTTTTACACAGCCTTTGTTGCGGGTACTTGTGGCACTTCTTGCATTTTTCTAGCCACAAAACTATAAATTTCTGATAACATTTTTCATGCCCTACTGCCCTAAAAACTCTAATCTGAGTGTTGGAATATGTTCCCATGCATGTCCCATTAATTACTAATGAAGCGTGGCCATTGGTTTTGTCTCATGCACCCAATAACATGCATCTTTTGGGTGGTTACAATAACTAAATGCAATTGTCTTTAATTAAATATTATAACTGATTATTTCCAGCATTTAATAATTATTTGTAACTGTTATTTTAAATACAAGTGCAACAAATTATTTAATAAAAATAATATGAAGATTTTGTGTCCAAGTCTGGTTTGTCTCCATAACACAACAATCTCCCACTTGCATATAGATCAGACTCCACTCCATACCATCTCCCCCTTGAGGACTAATCATAACACCGCTACCCTTGCAACTCCCACTGGAAATAAGCATCTTGGACCATGTTGTTCTATTTTAGTTAAATTCAAAGTTGAAGGCCAACCGAATCTAAAGAGGAGCTCAACTTCTCCCTTGTCACCGCCCTTGTAAACATATCTGCCAGATTGGCATTTGTATGAATCTTCTCCAGCCTTACTTATCCATCCTCCAACACTAACCAAATAAAATGAAATCTCAGCTGTATGTGTTTTGTTTTCGAGTGCAAGATAGAATTTTTTGTAAGATGTATAGCACTCTGAATGTCTGTAAACAAGTAACTTTCAGCATGTTGTTTACCCAACTCTTCCATGAAAAGTTGCAGCCATATCATCTCTTTGCTTACCTCTGTTGCAGTTACATATTCTACCTCTGTGGTGGATAAAGCAACCACCTTTTGCAACCAAGAAAACTAACTTATGGTTGTCCTACCAACTGTAAAAACATAACTTGTGGTACTCCACCTGGTATTAATGTCCCCTACCAAATATGAGTCAACATAGCCTCTTAAATTAGTATTAGAGCCCCTGACATTTATTGGATGTACCTCTCACATACCTGAGAATCCATTTTACCCCATTCCAATGCTCCATGATGGGATTACTCATATACCTACTAACAACTCCTACGACATGTGCAATATCCAATCTCATGCATACCATGGCATACATTACATTAAACTACCTACAGCTAAAGCATATGGTACCTTGGACATTTTATCTTCCTCCTCTTATGTCTTTGGACACATATCCTTAGTCAATTTGACATGACTATGCAAAGGTATGCTGACAGCTTTTGCATTCTCCATATGAAATCTCTGCAACTCCTTATCAATATAATCAGCTTGCGATAAAAACAATTTTCTATTTTTCCTATTTCTAGTAATCTTCATACCAAAGATTTGGTTTGCTACCCCCAAATCCTTCATAGCAAATGAATTTGCTAACTATTGTTTTAACTCCCTTATGTGATCCATCTTAGACCCTGCTACAAGCATATCATCAACATATAAACATAAAATAATGTAGCTATCATCATCTAACCTCTTAAAATAAACACAATGGTCTGAATTACACTAGTTGTAGCTGTTGGGTTTTTCTTCTGAATCAGCATTAGGGTTTGCCACTTCTAATGCACAAGCATATTCAGCCAACTAAATACAGGAGGTTGCGTGAGCTGCCTCCCCTTCACTTCTGGTTCTGCCGCACCAAGGGGGGTATCCCTATAACTCAAGATGTAACCTTGACTAGCTCAAAGATAGAAAGATTTAACTTGACAACAACAGGCAGAATACTCTCATGTATGGACCAAGATCTGTATGATAGATCACAAGGTTGGCAACATTCTTAGACATGATGTCTGGTTGGGTATGAGAGCATGCAGGGGGTTCCTAATCCTACTCCTACAACTAACAGGTGGAAGGGAGAGATGGTTTGAAATGGTGTTTGGATGCAAACCTGGACCTGGTGTATAACCTCAACACAGAGCTAGATTGGTGCCTATCCAGGGCTTGGAGTCGGTAGACATACACCTGTGAATGATTAGCATGAATAGCTAAAACTGGATTTCAGGGGGATACACATGATACCTGCCTTACAGATATCTCCCAATACAGAGTGTTAAGCTGTCGATACTTATGGCATCCCTATTGCAGGAAGAAAGATACATGCAAAACTGGAGACAGAATCAGCATAACACATGCAAACATAGCATTATTCATATAAGATTAACCATGAAATCAGTGGATTCATGCCAAAACGTACAACAAGAGATACATAAACTCACAAGTTTTGCTGTACAGAGCAACCAAAACCAGTTGTATCTTATTACAGAGCCAAAATGTCCAGTTTTCAACAACCTTCAAATGAGCAACACAACCTGCTATATACAGCAAGGAGGTGCTCAGCCTTAATTACATAGTTGACCAAAAAAACCCGCTAGATACACAGTATCATCAGATTGGCGCTCAAACATTCAATGCAGCAGGTGGGAGAGGAGACAGGAAGAAATCTCGAGCCTTGCGCCGCCGCCTAGGGATCCACATCTTCAATCGGGTACTAGATCCGTCCACACCATCACCCATACCTCTGCAACAATCACCATTAATGGCGCACCAACCCGCGGCCTTGGGAAATGTAGAAAACTGTGCGTCGCAACCATTTCCCGCCAAGATACATCGTCATGATATTTGAAAATATGCAGGGTCGAATTATCCCACATGCACCCCGCGGTGACCTCTTTAACACTTTATATACTAGGTCATGAGCATATATGATGTCGGTGCTTTTGCTCCTGACGACACTAGTATAAGACTTCATCATCATTATCCTTCAGCAGCATGATATCCTGTCACTTGAAATATCACCCTGATGTCAGCATCATATCGCAATATAACCTGCATGATAATCGCCTTCATCGGCACAACCTGATCCATCGGAGGAAGATCCTCCTGCTTAACCAATATCAAAAGTCTGGCCGATGAAAAATCCTGATGACGTCACCGTCATATCCTGCTGACATCATCAGCATATCTGCCTATCGCGCACCTCCTCATATCCGGATGACGTCATCGTCATGTTTGCAAATATTGGGGGATCTCCACAAGATGATCAGTGTTAGAAATATGACCCGCCCGGACCTTGATGACGTCACCATACATCGGCATCAGGATGATATTCGAAAGATAACTGGATATTTGGAAATATCATCCTGATGCACAGATATCATGCTGTACTGTAGCTCCACTATAAGATCAGGGTGATATATGAATATGACAGATATTTGAAATGATCACCCCCCACTGGATAATGCATGAAGCCGACAGGCGAATATCTCCCTTCGGAAATATCATGATGCAGACAGGTAGAAAAATGGATATCACCCTGACATAAGAATGACATCAGCATCATCAGGGTGATAAAACAACGAACATGAAGTGATAAAACAACATCAGGATGATCTTGACTAAGATCACCCGATGTTCAAATATGATGACCCCGATGAAGATCGGATCATACTTAGGACTTTGCAGCAACATCATCAGGATGATCTTAAGTAAGATCACCCGATGTTAGAATATCACCCCAGCGAAAGATCATGCTGACAGAAAATATGATGACCCTCATAAGCAACATCAGGGTGATGTCTGGAAACATGATGATGATGACCTCCTCCAAAGAAAATATGATGCTGATGTTTAAAACATGCTGAGGAGGCCCAAAGACTTAGAACTTTTTTAGATTTTTTGGGAAGGTGCCTACATGAAAATTGCTTAAATAACCGACAGTGAATTCAGGCACCAACAGTAGCCTTGCTCAGCCATAAAACTATCAAATTTATTATACCATTGCTGAGGTGCTTGCTTCAAGCCTTATAAACTTTTCTTCAATCTACACCAATTTCTCCTTACCTTTGACTTCAAATCCTTGTGGTTGTTCCATATATATTTCTTCCTCCAAATCACCATGGAGAAAAACAATTTTAACATCTAGTTGTTCCAAATGCAAATCTTCAGCAACCACAATACTTAAAATAGTATGAATAGAAGTCATTTTAACACCCAGAAAAAAGATTTCATCAAAATCAATGCCCTTTTTCTATGTAAATCCCTTTACAAGTAACTTGGATTTAAATATTTTCTTACCTTCATCTTCCTCTTTTAGCCCATAAACCCATTTGTTTGGTAAATCCTTTTTACCTGTAGGTAGCTTGCATAATTCCCAAGTCTAATTTTTCAGCAAGGAGTCCATTCCTTCTTCCATTCCATGCTCCCACTGAACCTTGGCATCCACTTGCATATCTTCATCATAACATTCGAGTTCACTAGCATTAGTTAATAAAATAGAATACAAAGAGGGAGAAATTTTTTTGGAGGTCTACTTATCCTTGAAGATCGTCTAACATTCACTGGAGTTTGTGGTATTTGTTGTTGTTGTTGTTGCGAAGCATGAGGAACCACTGGAATATCGTTGTTTAGAATATCATCCAGCACTACATAATCATTTTCTTTCTTCTCATGTTGTTCAAACCGATCTTTGTACAACACCTTCTCATTGAATATGACATCCTTGCTTCTCACAATTTTCTGATTTTCAAAATCCCAAAGTTTATAACCAAATTCATCAATGCCATATCCAACAAATATACATTTCTTTGACTTAGCTTCCATCTTGGTTCTATTTTCAGAATCTCATGTGCAAATGCTTCACAAATGAAAGTTTTGAGAAAATAATAACTCACCTTCTTACCTGTCCATGCTTCCTCTAGAATACCACAACCCAAAGGATTAGAGGGGCCTCTATTAATTAAATAAACAATAGTATTTATAGCCTCTGCCCACATGTTTAAAGATAGCCCAGCATGCAATCTCATAATCCATGCATGCTCCATTATTATTCTATTCATATGCTCATCCACTTCATTTTCTTGTGGAGTCCTTGGAACCGTATTCTACCTATGAATACCATTAGGGAAACAATAATCTTCAAACTCTTTGCTACAATACTCACCACCATTATCAGATCTGAGACATTTTAATCTTTTACCTGTCTCATTCTCAACCAAGCCCTTCCATTTTTGAAAGTTTCAAATACATTAGATTTCTACCTAAGGAAATAAATCCAAACCTTCCTAGTTGCATCATCTATGAATGTAACATAATACCAAGAGCCACTAAGAGAAGATACTCAAGCTGGTCCCCATACATCCGTATCCACAAGATCCAACTTTTCATCTTTGTTTTGCTTCCTATCCTTGAGAAAACTAACTCTCTTTTGTTTGCCATACACACAACTTTCACAAAAATCCATATTAATACATTTTAAAACTGGTAAAACTTTCTTAGAATGAAGTACCTTCATACCTTTTTCACTCATATGCCCAAGTTTGTTATGCCACGGTGTTGTCTCAAAACCCACAACAACTGTTTCAGTCTCTATTTGCAAACCCACAACAACTGTACCTAAACCTATTTGATTTTTCTCTGCAACAACTAAAGTAGAAGGAATAGTATGATCTGTACAAAGATATAAGGTGCCTACTTTCACACCTTTTGCTACTATTAAGGTACCTCTTGTAACCTTCCAATTTTTATCACTAAAAGTAACTATGCAACCTTCATCACCTGGATGTCCTACTAAAATTAAATTCCTACTTAGCCTTGGAACGTGCCTTACCTCTTGTAGTAGCCAATGATTCCTATTCTGCAACTTAATCCCAATTCTTCCCTTTCCAATAATCTGACAGGGTTCATTATCACCAAAATAAACCTGCCCAAAATCTCCTTGGACACAATCAAGAAAATAACTTCTATGGGGCATAGTATGAAATGAGGCCCCTCAATCTAAAACCCATGAATCATCAGCATTATCTAGGGAAAGAATCAAAGCATCATCTTGAGATTTATTACTTACCACATTTGCCTCCTTATTACCTTCTTGTTTGTCTCATTCTTTATTCTTCCGAGACCAACATTCCTTCTTTAGATGACCCGACTTCCCATAGTACCAGCAATCCTTCTTTCCTCTGGATTGGGATCTCTTGTCCTTTGATTTTCCTCATGACTTTCCATGATCTCTAGAACCTTTTCCTCTCTCCTTTGGTTGTCCCTTGCTTTCTGCATTCAAAACACTGCCTGATGTGGATCCACCTGAGCTTTACCTATGAATTTCCTCACTCAAAATAACACCAACAACATCATCAAATTTTAGTGTATTCGAACCAAAAATAGAGTTACTAACTGCCATTACCAAACTATTCTAGCTTTCAGGCAAAGAACATAATATCAAGAGAGCTCTAACTTCTTCATTGAAATTTACATTTACATAAGTCAATTGACTGGTAATTGTGTTAAACTCATTTAAATGAGTAGTAACCAATCCACCTTCTACCATTTCATATTAAATGAGCACTTCATAAGAAATACCTTATTTGAAGCAAAAATCTTTTCATACAACTTTGCCAATCTCTGCATCAACTCATCCATTATCTTCGGTTTTGAAATATTGAATACCACCGATGGCACCAGACACAAATGAATGCTTCCCAGTGCACTTCTGTCCAAAAGTTCCCAATCCTCATCAGTCATTGCTACCAGTTTCTTGGGTTTCCCTTGCAATGGCCTCCATAAATCCTTCTGATAGAGATAATCCTCCATCTTCATCTTCCATAACTAATAGTTCTGCCCATTGAATTTATCAACCTTCAATTTACCCTCATCTTCCATTACTCCCACTCAACCATGAGAGTCCCACCCAACCATGAGACCTTGCAGAGGATAATCAAACACAACCCGCTCTGATACCACTTGTTAGGGTTAGGAGGTAGATATCTATCAGTTAAATGCAGATTTGAACAATAAAATAGAGAAATAGAACACACATAAATAATGGACAGCAATAAGACAATACAAAGATTTAATGTGGTTCACCCAAAACCGGGCTACATCCACCAACAAGAAGGTCCAATATATATAAAACTTCTTTAAAAAACCTTTACAAAGATATGTAGAAACATCTACAACTTGCAGCAACTTTTTTCATCATGTTTTAACACTGTTGTATTTACACAGCCTTTGTTGTGGGTACCTATGGCACTTCCTGCATTTTTCCAGCCACAAAACTGTAAATTTTGGATAATGTTTTTCACACCTTGCTGCCCTGAAAACTCTAATCTGAGTGTTGGAATATGTTCCCACACATGTCCCATTAATTACTAATGAAGCGTGGCCATTTGTTTTGTCTCATGCACCCAATAACACGCATCTTTTGGGTGGTTACAATAACTAAATGCAGCTATCTTTAATTAAATATTATAACTAATTATTTCCAGCATTTAATAATTATTCGTAACTATTTTTTTAAATACAAGTGCAGAAAAATATTTAATAGTGTAGCAAATTATTTAATAAAAATAATATGAAGATTTTGTGTCTGAGTCTGATTTGTTCCCATAACACAACATCATTCTCCATTGACTAGATAGAAATAAACAAGAATGTGATGGCCAACTTCTTGGCCAATATAGCCCTAAGGAGTGATGATATTACTTTATCTGCAATCTCTAAAGTTGAGGTTAAAACTAGACCATTGTGCCAGACAATATCTGTAACTGGCAGGTTTTCAATGATGATGCAAATTTGCTAAAGTTCCTTCAATGTGAAGATAAGTACCTTTCACAAAAGATAGATTTCAATCCATTTGTGGAAGTTGTCAATGAGAAGGAAATTGTTTTTGGGACTAAAGTAATTCAGTTAAAGACAAATAAAATCCCAAGGGGACTAGTAGCTTTGGAAAGAGTATTTGACAACAATGATAGCAATGAGCGCAAGCATGTACCAGTCCATAGAGAGGATTTAAAGGAGGTTAATTTAGGGACTCTTGCCTTGCCTAAGAATGTGTACATTGGGAAAAGGATCAGTCCCAAGGTAAGAACAATGCTTATCACTTTACTAAGGAAATACAAGCATGTTTTTGCTTGGTCATATGATGATCTGAAGGCATACAGAGAGGATCTGTTCCAACATGAGATCCCTCTGAAACCAAATGCCAAGCCTTTCAGGAAAAAGAAAAGACCCATTAATTTAATGTTGATTCCAAAAATGGAGCAGAAACTAGCAAAGATGAAGGATGTTGGAATCATCAAACTAATTAGGTATTCTACATGGGTCTCAAATTTGGTGCCAGTAAGGAAAATGAATGGGGATCTAAGACTTTGTGTAGATTTTAGAAATATGAATGTGTCCTCATTAAAGGATAATTATCCTTTGCCCAACATGGAAATAATGCTCCAAAGGGTCACATGGAATGAGTTGTTGTCCATGATGGATGGTTTTTCAAGATATAATCAAGTGAAAGTTAAGGAATCATAACAATATAAGACAACTTTCACTACTCCCTAGGGCATGTATGTCTATATTAGGATGCCATTTAGGTTGACCAATGCTGGAGTGACATTCTAAAGAGCCATAGATGTTGCTTTCTTAGATTTGATTAATGTAATGGTTGTGTATCTAGATGACTTAACTGCTTTTTCAAAAAAGATTGAAGATCATTGCATGCATCTTGAAAAACTCTTTAGGAGGGCTCTAGAGTATGGGATATCTCTCAATCCCAAGAAATGCACATTTGCAGTATCAGAGGGGAAGCTGTTGGGGCATATTGTGTCCAACGAAGGAGTAAGGATAGATCCAAAGAGAGTGGTAACTATTGATAAGATATCAATCCCTAAACCGTCAAAGCAATAAAATCTTTCTTTGGCCAAATTAACTTTGTAAGCAGGTTTATTTCCAATTTTGTAGAAATTGTTAAACCTATTTCCAAGATGCTAAAGAAAGGAGCCAATATCATATGGGATGATGATGTTATTAATGCTTTTTGTAGCAATAAAAAGGGATAATAAGGAGGCACTGGTGTTGAAATCTCCACATTTCAGTAGGCCTTTTTAGATATTCTCCTTTGCCTCATTCCACACTATAGTAGCAGTTATGTTACAAATAAATGATGAGGGCTTCCAACAACCAATTGCAATTTTTAGCAAGTCTCTTCAAGATGCAGAACTAAAATATGACATGGCAGAGAAGTAGCCATATGCCCTAGTTAAAGTTGTGAAGATATTTAGACCTTACTTGGTTGGTGCAAAGGTAGAGGAATATGTGCCTAATGTAGTTGTAAAAGATGTGTTAGTCTAGCAAGAGGTCACTGGCTAGAGGTGTGATGGATCAACAAGATCCATGAGTTCAATATTGACATCTGAATTACAAAACTGGTCAAAGGATAGAGAATTGCCAAAATATGATGGCCGAGGCTAACTTGGAGGCCGCTCGGATCAATGTTACTAAGGAAGAGACAGAGGTGATATGCAGTTTATAGATGACATCATGGTAGATGAAATCATCTATTATTTGACACATCTCATGTGTCCAGATGGGCTCACTATGAATCAACAAAGAACTTTGAAGTTACAGGTTGTGAGGTATGTATTTTTGAAAGGGGATTTATATTGGAAAGAAAATAACAGTGTCCTTCTATTTTACTTAGATAAGAACCAGACTGAAAGCATGCTAAAAGAAATACATGCGGGAGTATGTGGGAGTCATTTCACAACTAGGATGATAGCTCACAAGATTCTAAGAGTGGGATATTATTGGCCTACCTTATTTTTAGATTCCCATGCATTCACAAGAAAATGTGAGGCATGTTAGAAGTTTTCTGGAAAACTCAAATATTTAGGTGCGTTGCCCCTCACTCCTGTGCAAGTTGAGGCCCCCTTTCATCAATGGGGCATAGATTTTATTGGTGAGATCGGTGAGAAGTCTAGTGGAGGTCATAAATAGATCCTAGTAGCTACTAATTACTTTACCAAGTGGATAGAAGCTATCCCTACCAAGAAATCCACAAGCAAGGTGGTGATGAACTTCATTTTGAATCACATCATTGTAAGGTTTGGAGCACCAGTTAGATTAGTAATGGATAACGCTATGTGCTTCAGATCTGATGAGTTCATAGGTTTCTACAGTACATATGGCATTGATATGTCATATTCTTCCCCTTATCACCCCCAAGGAAATGGTCAAGCTGAGTCTAGTAAAAAAAGGCTAATGAAAATCATCAAGAGAATATTGGATAAGAACAAAAGGGCTTGGGATTCTAAGCTAAGTCTAGGTTTATGGGATAATAGGATGACTATTAAAAAGGCAGTTGGAAAATGCACTTAGGCTAGGTTGCTAGTGAATAATCTCCTTCCTATCTATAAGTTCATCCAAGAAGAGGATTTGGACATCCCTAAACCAATGGAGAAGAGAATGGAATAGTTAATTGAACTGGATGAAGTCAGAAGAGATGCACAAAGGAACAACCTCAAGATGTAACAGAAGGTTAAGTACTTGTTTGACAAGAAAGCTTCTGACAAAAAGTTTAAAGTGAATGACATGGTTCTGGTATAGAATACTAAGGCACAGGACAAGGGCAAGCATGGAAAATTTGAAGCCTTGTGGTTAGGTCCAGATTATCATGGGGGAGATTCATATTTCATCCAGGCCTTGAGTAGTGAAATCCAAGAGTTTCTAGTGCATGGACAATTCTTGAATTAATTCTTTGCTTGATAATATCTATGCACATTTGTATTTTTAGTTTAAATAGGTGTGTTGCCTTGTGTGCTTTTCCCTAGCTTTTGTTTTTGTGGTATGTTGCCTAACCAGAGATTCACAAATCCTCATGATGACCTTGTGGTCGTCTGTCCCCAACTAGAGCCACTATTAGGACCTACATTTTTCATGCATTTCCTACCAAGGTTGCATTTATTCAGGCCTGTTAAACCCTGCTAAAGCCCTAAAAGCCTGAAATCCTTCAAAGTTTGCCTCTATTTACCTAAAATTCTAAAGTGTTGATTCTCCCTCATGAAGCCTACCAAATGATAGAGGATGAAATTTATGCAGGTTTATCTGTCAGAGCATGTGGAAATTCATTATAACCAAGGAGATATTCAAGGTCAAAGTCTTAGTCAATGGTCCTCTGGATATTCATATTTACATTTAAATGTCCTCACATTCACTAATATCCAGACAAATTATCCTGACCAAAAATCTTATAAAATTGCTAAGTGTAAGTCTTAGTATCCTGATATCCATATATGTTCCTATCGTATGTTCCTATCGAAATTACCCTAACAATATAATGAGGCCGTCATATGCATTGGATATTCTATGTCTAGATAGTCAATTCTTGATATCCATGTCCTTATGATTTCAACACGTCCAAATCCTGATGATGTCATTTAACCTTCACTCATATAAATATTTAATGTCATGCAGATATTTGCTCATACAAATATTAGCCTTGTCGAATATCCTCACCTTTGCCAAACATCCTGATCCAGATGACATCACGTCATTTCGACCCATAAAGAGTTTTATCTTTGCTGATGTCATACGGATATTTGCCCACATCCTAATGAGTAGACCCTTTGCTTAATGCGGACAAGTCCTAATGTCCAGACATTCTCGAATGTACGGACCCTTCAATGTGCACATCCCGGTGATGTCATCTAGATGCCTTTCCAAAGAAAAGCTAAGTGGTGGTGACATCATTAGGATATTCTAGCACAGGATATTTCACAAGTATTAATGCCTAGACATTATCCTAATGTCTGGAACTTTTCAATATGCTGATGACATCACTTTTCTCATTGTTGAGGATCCCTTCAAAAGGGGTGATGTAATTAGGACATTCAGTTTGGGGATATTTCATGAGTTCTAATATCTAGATATTTCCTAATATCCATGCTCCTATTTAACCAATGATAGTGGGACACGTGTCCACATGATATCTCGACTTGTTCTAAATGGAATTGAAGGTCGATAGCATTCTTTTGGTCAATGAGGGTTGACTCGACCTTCATGCCGACGTCATATGGACATATCCACATGGATATCCATATGGACGTATCCAGATATCTATATCCCAATATCCATATCCCTATTTTTGCAACTACTTGAACCTCCATGATCGATCGGGCATGATGGAATCTTCTCAAGGGGGTTGTTATATTTGCATAGTCATGTGTTTTCCTGTGACTATGGGTTTTCATGAATTATGTTAAGGTAATGTTGACTATTTTCAATGGCATTTGTAGGTATGTTTTTTATGCTAGTGGATTTGAGCTGATGCATGCAACTGCCTTTGTCCTATTTGGGGATATTATTCCCATAGATAGTTGCACTCGCATCTTGTTATGATTGCAGTTATCATTTGAGATGGGGATAGTTGGCCTGAAGCTTGTTGCTCCCTCATTCCTATAAGAGGAAAATCAGGGCCATTCTATCTGGGTTTCGAATCTTTGTTTTAGGTAGTAGTGATTTGTGTCTAAGTCTAGATTATAGAAGATAGTTTCTTGCTATTGTGTGCTCAAATTTGTAGAGAAATACATCATTTTCAAAGTTGAATGTATTACTTGTTGCAGGATTATCTACATTGGTGTATCCCACTAAAATTAATATGATTGATGAATATCAAGGGTATTTTGATTCATTTTTATAGTTTGTTGTAATGTGTGTATTGTTTTCAACCTTCTCTCAAGGAGGAATAATTTGCTTAAAAAATACTTTGTTAGTTTCATTATACACTATTGTTTTATGGTAAAATTGGTGGAGGGTTAATGTTTGGTTTAGTTTGAATCCTCCTTTCCACAAAACATTCCAAGGGCTTTTCAATCGAGTGCCTCACCTATCAAGAGGAGAGTCAGCTATCATATTTGAGTTACCACTTGGTTTTCTGTTGGGAAATTCAGATGTGATCACACAAGTTTGCCAATTAATGCTTTTTGTGTCCTTGAAACCCTAATTCAAGAAAAATAGTAATCAAATCTGCAAATTATGACAAATGCTACATGAAATGAATAGGTCAGAGAACCTTAATTCACTATTTTTTGCAATCAGAAAATGGAGAAATATGGGAAAATAGTGATGGTGCCCTAGTCCAGTGTGCCACTTTTTCCACACAGTCCCAATCTCCTTCTAGCAATAATCTCTGCTATGTCTTTTGTTTCCCGTGATTAGAAATTTGAGGACAAGGTTGATGGCGCCCTTGTCCTGAAAAGTTGAACAGTGTCCACTTCTTTTTAGATCCAAAATCTTCAATGTTTGCATTCCTGCTCTGTAACTCTACTTTCTCTAGACCTGACACCTATAACCTACAATCACAAGGAGTGTGGGAGGGGATTGTGGTGTTTAGAGGCTTGCCTCAGTCAAGCCCTAGAGAGACATTCAAGTCTTTCAAACAATGTTGTCAGAGAGAGTACGTACTCTTGGGAGGCAGAGGCAAAAACCAAATGATAATAATTGATAAAGCATAATAAATGATACCTTGATTCATGATGAAGCTCTCATAGAAGGAAGAAGCTCTTTAATGCCATGAGGAGAATATGTAATCCAACCTGTAAATAAACACAATAACAATGTTATGCTCTACAACACAATGATATCACAAAAATCTCAAGTATGCCTAAAGTTCACAATCATCTTCTAGTTTCTAAATGATAACCTAAACATGCTTATATATGCAACTATTAAGATTCCTGCCAATAATTTCATATTTGAAACTTATGATGTCGGCCTGGAGACCAAATAACGGTCACAAAACTGACATTTCAAATTAGGGCAGACCCAAAATAGGGCTGGACTAGGGCGCTAGCACCCTTGTCTACCCCCTGTCTGGCTCAAAATTTAATAAAGTGCAGTTCCCTAGGTCCTATTTGCCACAAGACCCATGGGTTTTCTCATCGGGAGTCTGATTTAACATGCAAAATGCTCTAAATGCAAATCTAAAGACCTGGGAGCTAAACCTTTAGGAAAAAGCCCCCAAGGGTGCATTTTTCCAACATAACATTTAGCCCCCACTTTAATGTATGCATTAAACATAAGGCCAATACATGCATTAAAGTAGGTCGACAAACACAGCAAACACGCCAAGCACGGAGAAGACACGCCAAACACATTGAAGACAATGACAGGCATGCAAAACATAGAGAATACAATATCAAAGACATGCATAGCATAGAGAATACAATGAATGCAATGATTATTTTCTTTTTTGATATTTCCATATGAAATGTAGGATGCAAGTACAAGGAAAGTAAACAAACAAATCCCAAAAAGTGTAGAGGAGTTGTTCACCACCGGTCTTGCACTTTTTGAGAACAAACATGCCAAACAAAATCCCAAGGTGTAGAGTTGTTCACCACTAGTCTTGCACCTTGAGAACAAACATGCCGAACAAATCCCAAAGTGTAGAGGAGCTCATCGCCACCGGTCTTTCACTTTGAGAACAAGCACACCATACACACACACACACTAAAGACCAAAGAAAACATGACAGACAAGTGGAGTGTTCCTATTGCTAGGTTCATCACCATCTCAGGCACATTACAGGCACACACCAATGATTGGGCTTCACCACAATAACTACTGAAAACATGCTTAAGGGTTGAGTTAGTCCCACAATTGCTCCCTGCCTCGTGATGAGGACTTTTGGAAATGACAAGATAATGTATTCTACTCCGAGAAATACACCATCCCTGCCTCATGATGAGGGCTTAAGCTAAAAGGATATGCTTGATATCCTTCCTCCGTAGAGGGTTTAAACAATTGTAATTGATTTTTAGATTGTTCAAACACACTTTACTATCATCTAAAGTAGACATCTTATCTTATATATGCCCCCACCTTAAAGTGGTTGATATCACATACTGATATCAAGCATGTTAAGGTAGAAAGAAAACACACAAGGGAACACAAGATCTCGTAAAAGTAGATACCCATTAATCCAATGTTGATTTCAAAAATGGAGTGAGAACTAGCAAAGATGAAGGATGGTTGAATCATCAAACCAATTAGGTATTCTACATGGGTCTCAAATTTGGTGCAAGTAAGGAAAAAGAATGGGGATCTAAGACTCTGTGTAGATTTTACAAATCTAAATGTGCCCTCATTAAAGGATAATTATCCTTTTCCCAACATGGAAATAATGCTCCAAAGGGTCATAGGGAATGAGTTGATGTCCATGATGGATGGTTTTTCAGGATATAATTAGGTGAAAGCTAAGGAATCAAAATAATATAAGATAGTTTTCACTACTCCCTGGGGCACGTACATCTATATTAGGATGTCATTTGGGTTGACCAATGCTAGAGCGACATTCCAAAGAGCCATGGATGTTGCTTTATCATATTTGATTAATGTAATGGTTGTGTATCAAGATGACTTAACTGCTTTTTCAAAAAAGGCTAAAGATCATTGCATGTAGCTTGAACAAATCTTCAGGAGGGCTCTAGAGTATGGGATATCTCTCAATCCCAAGAAGTGCACATTTGCAGTATTATAGGGGAAGCTACTGGAACATATTGTTTCCAAAGGAGTAAGGATATATCCAGAGAGTGGCAGTTATTGATAAGATATCAATCCCCAAAACCGTCAAAGCAATAGAGTATTTCTTTGGCCAGATTAATTTTGTAAGAAGGTTTATTTCCAATTTTACAGAAATTGTTAAACCTATTTCCAAGATGCTGAAGAAAGGAGCCAAGATCATATGGGATGATTATTCTATTAATGTTTTTGTAGCAATAAAAATGGCTATTAAGGAGGCACTGATGTGGAAATCTCTAGATTTTAGTAGGCCTTTTCAAATATTCTCCTTTGCCTCATTCCACACTATAGCAGCAATTATGTTAAAAATAAATGATGAGGGCTTCCAATAGCCCATTGAATTTTTTAGCAAGTCTCTTCAAGTCGCAGAACTAAAATATGACATGGTAGAGAAGCAGGCATATGCCCTGGTTAAAGTTGTGAAGAATTTCAGACCATACTTGGTTGGTGCAAAGGTAGAGGCATATGTGCTTGATGCTGCTATAAAAGATGTGTTAGTCTAGCAAGAGGTCACTGGTCGAAGGTGTAGATGGATCAACAAGATCTAGGAATTCAATATTGACATCCGGATTACAAAATTGGTCAGAGGACAGGGACTTGCCAAATTGATGCCTGAGGCTAACTTGGAGGCCACTCGGATCAATGTTACTAAGGAAGAGATAGAGGTGATCTGTAGTTTACAGATAACATCATGGTACATTGACATCATCTATTATTTGACACATCTCAGGTGTCCAGATGGGCTCACTATGAATCAACAAATAACTCTGAAGTTGTAGGCTATGAGGTATGTATTTTTGAAAGGGGATTTATATTGGAAAGACAATAACGGTGTCCATCTGTTTTACTTAGATAAAAACTAGACTGAAAGTACACTAAAAGAAATGCATGCGGGAGTATGTATGAGTCATTTCACAGCTAAGATGACAACTCACAAGATTCTGAGAGAATATATTATTGGCCTACCTTATTTTCAGATTCCCATGCATTCACAAGAAAATGTGAGCCATGTCAGAAGTTTTCTAGAAAACTCAAATATTCAAATGCGTTGCCCCTCACTCCTATGCAACTTGAGGCCCCCTTTCATCAATGGGGCATAGATTTTATTTGTGAGATTAGTGAGAAGTCTAGTGGAGGCCATAAATGGATCCTAGTAGCTACTGATTACTTTACCAAGTGGATAGAAGCTATCCCTACCAAGACAATCCACAAGCAAGGTGGTGATGAACTTCATTCTGAATCACATCATTGTAAGGTTTGGAGCACTAATCAGATTAGTAATGGATAATGTTATGTGCTTTAGATTTGATGAGTTTATAGGTTTTGAAGTACATATGGCATTGAGATGTCATATTCTTCCCCTTATCATGCCCGAGGAAATGGTCAAGCTGAGTCCAGTAACAAAAGTCTTATGAAAATCATCAAGAGAATGTTGGATAAGAATAAAAGGGCTTAGGTTTCTAAGCTAAGTCTAGCTTTATGGGTTGATAGGGTGACTATCAAAAAGGCAATTGGCAAATCACCATTTGAATTAGTTTATGGTATGCAGGCCAAGTTGCTAGTGAATAACCTCCTTCCTATCTATAAGTTCTTCCAAGAAGAGGGTTTGAACATCCCTAAATAATCAGAAAGAGAATGGAATAGTCAATTGAACTGGATGAAGTCAGAAGAGATGCACAAAGGAACAACCTCAAGATGTAGCAGAAAGTTAAGTACTTGTTTGACAAGAGAGCTTCTGAGAGAAAGTTTAAAGTGAATGACATGGTTCTGGTATGGAATGCTAAGGCACAGGAAAAGGGCGAGCATGGAAATTTTGAAGCCTTGTGGTTATACCCCTGTGTCATAGAAGATTATCATGGGGGAGATTCATATTTGATCCAAGCCTTGAATGGTGAAATCCAAGAGTTTCTAGTGCATGGAGAATTCTTGAAGCGATTCTTTGCTTGATAATATCCATGCACATTTGTAGTTTTAGTGTAAATGGGTGTGTTGCCTTGTGTGCTTTTCCTTGCCTTCTATTTTTGTGGTCTGCTGCCTAACCAGATATTCATGGATCCTCATGATGGCCTTGTGGTCATCTATCCCCAACTAGATTCATTGTTGGGACATGCATTTTTCATGCATTTACTACCCGAGGTTGCATTTATTCAGGCTTGTTAAACCCTACTAAAGCCCTAAAAGCCTAAAATCCTTCAAAGTTTTCCTCTATTTACCTAAAATTTTGAAGTGTGGTTTCTCCCTCATGAAACCTACCAAATGATAGAGGATGAAATTATATGTAGGTTTGCATGTCGGAGCATGTGGAAATTCATTATAACCAAGGAGATATTCAAGGTCAAAGTCTTAGTCAATGGTCCTTTGGATATTCATAATTACACTTAAATGTCCTCACATTCACCAATATCCAGACAAATTATCCCAACCAAAAAGCTTATAAAATTGCTAAATGTAAGTCTCAGTATCCCGATATCTAGATATGTTCTCGTCAAAATTACCCTAGCAATATAATGAGTCCATCATATGCATTGGATATTCTATGTACGAATATTCAATTTTTGATATCCATGTCCTTATGCCTTCAACATGTCTGGATCCTGATGACATCATTTAACCTTCACTCATATAAACAACTAATGTCATGTAGATATTTGCTCATATGGATATTAGCCTTGTCAAATATCCTCTCCTTTGCCAAACATCCCGATCTGGATGACATCATGTCATTTTGACCCATAAAGATTTTTATCTTTACCAATGTCATACGGATATTTGCCCGCATCCTAATGTGCAAATCCTTAGCTTAATGCAGACATGTCCTAATGTCCAGACATTCTTGAATGTCTAAATCCTTCAATGTGCACATCTCTGTGATGTTATCTAGATCTGTTTATAGACAAAAGCTAAGTGGTGGTGACAACATCAGGACATTCTGGCATAGGATATTTCACAAGTATTAATGTCTAGACATTATCCTAATGTTTGAACCTTCTCAATATGATAATGACATCACTTTTCTCATGGCCGAGGATCACTTCAAAAGGGATGACATCTTCAGGACATTCAGTTTGGGGATATTTCATGAGTTCTAATATCTGGATATTTCCTAATAGCCATGCCCCTATATAACCAATGATAGTGGGACACGTCTCCACATGGATATCTTAACATATTCTAAATGGAATTGAAGCTCGATAGCACTCTTTCAGTCAACAAGGGTTGACCCAACCTTCATGCTAATGTCATATAGACATATCCACATGGATATCCATATGGACGTATCCAAATATCTATATCTTGATATCCATATCCCTATTTCTGTAACTGCTTGAACCTTCGTGATCGATCGGGCATGATGGAATCTTCTCAAGGGGGCCGTTATATTTGCATAGTTGTGTGTTTTCCCACGCCTATGGGTTTTCAAGAATGTTGTTAAGGTAATGATGAATGTTTGCAATGACATTTCAAGTATGTTTTGGATACTAGTTGATTTGAGCTGATGCGTGCAATTGCCTTTGTCCTATTTGGGGATATTCTTCCCATGAGTAGTTGCACCCACATCTTGTTATGATTGCAGTTATCATTTGAGATGGGGATAGGTGGCCTAAATCTTGTTGCTCCCTCATTCCTATAAGAGGGAAATCAGGATCATTCTATCCAAGTTATGAATCTTTGTTTTAGGCAGTAGTGATTTGTGTCTTAGTCTAGATTATAGAAGATAGTTTCTTGCTATTGTGTGTTCAAATTTCCAGAGCAATACATCATTTTCAAAGTTGAATGTATTACTTTTTGTAGGATTATCTACATTAGTGTATCTCACTAAAATTAATATGATTGACGAATATCAAGGGTATTTTGATTCATTTTTATAGTTTGTTGTAATGTGTGTATTGTTTTCAGCTTTCCCTCAAGGAGAGGAATATTTTGCTTAAGCAATACTTTGTTAATTTCATTATACACTGTGTTTTAAAGGATAGTTCTGTAATTTTGAGTATAGGAAGTATTGATGTAAGGCATTAATACTACAAGTCCAGTTGTAGTGAAGAAGCATTGCTTGAAAGATACACTTGATTTAGGCAACTTGACTTTGTAACCCTGGATTAGGCACCGATCTCTTACTGTGCTGATATGTTGATTCAAATCCATCCAAATAACCAAAATCATTTCTATTTCTATATTGTTTTAGAGTAGAATTGAAGTTTTTACTATTCTCAATCCTGATTTGAACTGATTTTCCAAAGGATTAAGCCAAATTTGATAGGGATGATTCATTTCCTTGGTATATTCTCATTGAGAACCTCTGTTTAAACATCAACATCTAGCATTGGTCAAGATATACTCCTTGGATGTTGTATAGGTACACCCACGTTGGTCTTGCAGAACCAAAAGTGCAGAGGATTTTTCAACTTATCGTTGTAATCATGTTCATTGGCCACTGACCCAGAGCCCTTAAGCATAAGAAATTAGCTAGATCTTTAGAGGACTCTAATAATCAGTTGGAAGAACCAACACTTTGTATGATAGGTCTTTCATTGCACCCATCAATCTATCTAAATTTTCTTCATCGTTTAAAATATTTCTTGGGATTTCTCTATCTGATTGAGAGATATTTACATTTGACCTTTTAATATGTTTTCCTAATTCTCTCATGTTTCTTTCAATGTTTATGTTTGTAGCATATAAGCTCCTCCCTCAAAGTTTGAGGACTTTTGTCTCGTAGACATCTCCAATCTTGGAATCAAATACACCATAATAGAGGACTAGGCACATTGATTTATTTGGTCTAAGGTTAAATAGAACCTTTCTCATAGTCATATTAAACCTGATGTTTAAATCCACCATCATTTCATTTACTCTCAGGTGTGTGCAAGAAGTTGAGTCCACTTTTTGGCCAAAAAGTGGAAGTGTTTTCCCTTATTTTCAGAATTTGTCACATTTGACCTAAAAAAATTGAAGCACTTGAAGATTGAATCTTTAAAAAAGTCAGTAATATAAAATGTAGTACTCGGAGTCTAGTTTCCAAATATATAATTTATTTTAATACCCAAATGATACAAATTGATTTTCGATAGGCATGCCTAAAAACCACTGTTTAAAAGTCACTTTTTTTTACCATACCATGCACGTGTACGTCAACCATATTTTGACCTAAATAATTGTATTTTTCTGAATCCTTTTGTGAAAAGTTATGTAACACACTAAAGATTGTGCACGATATTTTTTTGTATTTTTTTAAATTTTTTTTTATTAATTTTTATTGGCCATAATTGTTGTTTGGAAAATCCCTCATGTACGTCATGCATACGATGACCTAAACTTATTATTTTTTTATTTTATTTTATTTTTCAAATTGAAATTAATTTTCTGAAGATTGTGCATGTATAATTTGTTTTTCAAAAAATTGTTTTAATAAAAAGTTATTAAAATAATAAGAAACCTGATATTTCAAGTTTATGGGCCAGTTTCATAAAAAATTATTTGAAAAATAGAAAAAATAATCCAATTGTAAAAAAAATTGCATATTTGGAATCTACACAATCTCATCTATAATTGGTTTTAATTTCGTCAAAAAATTCTACAAAAAAGTCTTTAGACATATGTTTAAAGTCACTATTTTCTAGTGGCACTGACATGACCTTCAATTTGTAGGTCAAAGTAGGTCCAAAGCTAAGGGTTGGCTCCCAAGCCTTTTTTCCAACTTGAAACCCATAGCAAAAACTGGGCTGGAAATTGAAATTTTATGAAACAAGATCCCATTTAGTTTTTTGAAAATTTTAACCCTTTATGAATCGGGATCCCATTTCATAAAAAGTGGGATCCAGTTTCACTTTTCCCAATTCCACATTTTTGGCTAAGTCCTAAACTTCCACGAGAAGTGGACTCATCTTCTTGCTTTTACCATCCCTTTTTATGGTTGTAAGTCTAAAAACTCTCATGAACTCCTCCCAAGAATCAACATTACTTTCTAGGAGACTTTTGTACCATTCTCTAGCACTCTCTTCTAATGAATGCACAAATCGTTTCATTATCACATCCTTGTGATCTATCTCATGTTCATCAGTGACATTGATGAAATGCCTTAGGTTTTCTTCTCTACTAATTGCATTGTTACCTTGAAATCTTGGTATCTTTCCCCTTATTTCATTTAGAATAACATTAGGGAAGTCCAAGATACCACATAAATCTAATTTTTATACCTTTCTACTCCTAGAGGCTTCCTAATAGGAGGGAAACTCTAAGTTTATCTTTGATATACATGTCTAGGATTTTGCACATTACCAAACTGCTAGTTGAACTATTGCTGCCATGAAATCTAATTATGGACATGATGCATATGGTTTTGATTCCTATTTTTCTGATTTGGCGGAGGCTGATCATAATGTTGATTTCTATTTTATTGTTGGGTTTCTTGAGCTTGGGTTTGTGCCTTATGAGTAAGTTGAGCTTGCTACAATTCAATTTTTGCTTGGATTTCTTCTCCTTTGTCTAATATGATCTAGTAGGTATAATTCCTGATTAAGAATTCTTTCCCTTTCTTCTTCATTTGAGTGTGTTGGTTGATTAACATCATGGAGAGTAGTATAATGTTCTTCCTTTGTGATCTAGTGGGTGAAGTAGGATGCTGACTAGCATGATGTGTTTCTGCATATTGATTTGACGTAAAAAAGGTTTGCATGTTTGCTTCTCGGGATCTATCCCTACTTTCCCTACCAATAAGATTATCATTTCACCAAACTTCGTATTCATTTATATTCATTCTTTTATTTGTCCTAAGTATGTTATCAGTAGAATCTTTTGATGCATACTGGTATTGTTTTCTTAAATCTATAAATGTGTCATTTCTTCCAAATGTTCCTACTTGATCGTGAGCATTTAGTCTAGAAGAATCACCAGTATTTCTAGCTCTCCAAATGTTTCTTTGACTTATGAGGAATCTTCATGTCCTAATTGATATTGGTACTATCTTCTTCATTCCATTTACAAATTCTTTGAATATTGAACTAATTTTTTGGTTGATGAAATAGAGTTGTCACTCTCCACTTGGAAGAGACAAATTTATAAGTTCTCAAACTAACACTATTGTAACCACACTAAACTTTATCAATTATAGAGGTGTGAAATTACAAGTAGAATCAAACTTTCCCTGAAAATGATGCCACTCTATTGGGTCCTAAAACCATAACTCCACAATCCTAAAGTATTTCCTACCTTTAAGACCAGGGGAGTATCTTCAAGAAAGTAAGGTAATGGCTCATCAACAGATGGATACTTAAAGGCCAATTGACAAGAGTGGATAATCTCTCCTACACTTTGAGCTTAGTTAGACCCATGAGGGTTTTCCTATGGGTATTCCTAAATAGGGTTGAAAATAATGAAAGATTTATCAAGATAAAGCTTTTCAGTTGTATCCAATGTACACTTGACCCCAAAGATAATCACTAGGTTGAAAACTAGCCAATTGAATTAAAACCCTCTTTTATTCGGTTGATGAAGGCATCATTGCAAGAAATACAAGATGAAGGTATACATTAATGATCCACTAGGATGAACACTTGAAGTGGTTTACTATAGATATTTCCCTAGTCATAATGTTGAATCATCAACTTTATACAAACTAAAACTTGATCCTAAACTACTAGTTAAAAATGTTGTTCATTTTGAGGAATATGATTGATCACAATTTCTAGGACCAATGCCTATCCAATGGGTAATAGAGTCGTAGTGTATCAAGAAGAGCAATAAAATGAAAACACACAAGATTAGATCTAAACACATATGTGTATCAAAGGGTATAGTATCAAATAACTTAACATACTTAATAATCTGTCTTAAACTATAGAAATTCATATGTAACATAAAAATTGATGGGTTCAAAGTTTGTCTAAGTCTTTGTTAGATTTTAAGTCTATAGTTTAACCTTTCTTCCTCAGTTTCCACTACTAGTTTTATAAAATCAAGATGTTTAATATATACTAAAAGAGTAAAATATACTCTAGGAAGTGATTTCTACAAGCACTAATTCAAGCAGTTGTATGTAACTAAAACAGGGTAAATGGAGACCTCCTATAACTGCGGGGAACAATGATGGAGATTTCTTGAGAAGAACATTGTGGACATTTTGTTTCCAAATGAGTATAGTGTTTAATTTAGTATGATGTCATAACAATTGGTTTGATGTCTTAATAAAGAGTGGTCATAGGCCACACACTCTTTCTTATCCAATCATTGTATTTTGGTTTTAAAACTATGAAACAACAACTTGTATATTTTTAATATAGTTTGTTAATTAGTTGTAAGCTATATAAGTTGTACGGTATTCATAATATAGACATAATGAATTATACTATTATTATTATCATAATAATCAAACTATCTTTGAAGCACTTGTGAGCATTTTTGTTCCTTCATCAGTCAATTGGGAGGCAGGGCCCACTCTTAGGAAACCAGTGAATGTATTTGTCTTTGTTGTTTCTTTTATAAAGTGTGTGAGGTATGTTTTTATGCATTGTGTGATTAATTTTGATATAAAATAGTTTAATATTAATTAGCATGTATTCAATTTGGATTAATGGTTATAGATTAATTGTAGTTCATTACTTTACACTATTTAAACATTTCCTGTAACAAGTGATTTTGTAATAGTTCTTGTAGCCAAAATTGTTTTATAACAGTTCCCATAGCTATAATTCTAGTTCATGTCGCCAGTTTGTAGTACTTTTAGATAAGCTTTAAGAAAGAATTTTAATTGATTTTTTGAGGTAGATTGCATTTCAATATATTCAGTTTACTATCTCCATCCCTTAAGCATATAGTTGTTAAGTCTTTCACAAGATTACACCCCGAATTGACATAGGGTTAAACTGAATTACAGACCTGAACCCCAATCACCATCTAAACATAAAATTGAAATTATTATCTTTAGTTTTGTCCCAAAATTTTGGCATCATTTCCAGAGTAAGGGGTTAAAGGTTTGATATCCTAGTAAGTTGAGTTAGGACCAATGCATCAAGGTGAAAGTCCATGCAATTATCAACCTTGCCTAGGCAATTAACCTTGGTTTGCATTGTTTAAATCATATAGATGCATGAATTGAGCTAGAGATGATAAAGGTAGATTCATAAAATAACTTGTTGTGAGTAGTTCATTAAAAAAAGAATCCCACATGAGTGATTAAGCCACAACCTATAAAAAATTCTGATAAGGGCACGGTTCGGTGGTTAAGTTGCTCGTGTTAGAATCTAATAAGATTATTAACCCATAAAACTAGCGCAAAGAATAGATATCTATGTTGGCAAGAGACACTATATGGATTCATGGTTGTTGTCATTGATGGCAACAAAGGTCATCCCACATATCCGCAAGACATGATATGTCTCTACCGGAAGTCAGAATAAAGAATGTTGTGATCCGGTGAAGAAGAACAGAGCATGTGGCAAGGTCCGACAGATTGGTCCGGACCTCTCAGAGGAAGTGTCTTGGTACAGTGCGGATTTGGGGAAGTCAAGAGGACTACCTTGAGTGGTATATTCCAAGGATTTAGCCTCCGGTGATGGACAAGGAAAAAGATATGAATGGTTGAGTACCGGATTCCTGAGAGACAGTGAAAACAGAGGAAGAACTGACTGGCAGAGTATCAGACTGCTTTCCGGATGGGTTACTATTGATGACAGAGGTTGTGAAGGCATGAATCATGTTTGGCCGACATGATTAATGATATCTACAAGTATATGCTTGATCCGCATTGCTTGGTGAGGAAGGATTCAGCCGACAGAATGAAAGTTTATAAGAAACTAGACTGTTCCGGATGCCGACTAGAAAGGTGATGAAATTACTTGTGCGGATATATATAGAGGATGGATTTAGTTGTGAAGGTGTTGTTGATGTGGAGTGATATGCGAATAAGTCCAGATAAAGAGCAGAGGTAGCAAAAAGGATCCGGTATGTGAAAGATAGTAGAATAAAGAACAGAGGAAAGATGAAGTGCAGCAGATCAGTGTACTGAGCCTAACCGGAACTGAACTCCAGCATATGCAGATGCTTCCAATCAGTTCAAGACTGTGATTCTCATCACTTTGTAGACAGTGTGTCTTCTTGTAGGCAGTGGGCCTCTTGTGAGCAGTGTGCTTGAGCAGTGAGCCCTAATTGGCAAGTGCCATCTTTGTAATTTCCTATTCTTCTAACAGAGAATAAATTTTGGGTTAATCACCCCGTGGTTTTCTCCCTTAACAGGGTTTCCACGTCAAAAATACTGTGTCATGTGTTTCTTGTTTTATGGTTAATGTTTTATGTTTGATCTTATGCTGCATCAATTAAAAGGAAAGTTCAATAAAAGAAATAATTAGGATAACTGATTCACCCCCCCCCTTCTCAGTTATCAACAATTGGTATCAGAGCCAAGTTCCTCCTAATAGAGCCTAACAGCTTGAGGAAGATCTGGGATTTCAAATGGATGCATATGGTTTAAGGGAGCAACTCAAGACTGCTCTTGAGGATCTTGAACAGTCGAATTCTGAAGTCAGTGAATTAAAGGAAAGACTCAAACAGGCTGATGAATTCATGAGAGAATTAAAAGACAAATTAAGTCTCTCTATGAAAAAGAGAAAGGAGCTGCTTCAACAGTTGGCAAGACAAAGTGAAGAAAGCAATACAAATGAAGAATTGACTGAGCAAACCAAGTTATGTGAAAAGTTATCAAAAGAAGTCATTATGTTAAGACATGAAATGGAATCAGGAACTATAAAGTTTACTCAAGAGATTGAAGAAAAAAGAAAGGCTGAAGACAATCTAAGACAAACTCTTAAAGATAAATCAGAAGAATGCCACCAGATGGACAGGATTATCAGACATCTTGAATCTGATCTTGAAGATGCCAAAGATAATGAAGGAAAACTTGAGGATCAAATTGCCTCTCTCAAAAGAGACCTTCAAACAGCAAATGAATATAAAGAGAAATTCAAGATAAGTTCTGCTCAACTTGAAGTTCTCCTTGGAAGTCAAAAGAGGACAGATGACAAGTATGGGTTGGGATATGAGAAAGGAGAAAGCTCCGGATCCGGTCAGAAGAATCTTGGATCAGAAAATCCAAGAAGCAGGCCTAGAAGACCTCCGGTAAGACAGCCAAATGCTCAAAGATATCCATCCTTCAATGGATACTGCCACAGCTGCAACCACTTTGGTCACAAAGCTAATCAGTGCAGAATGAGAATGAATCAGATTAATTCATCCTTCTCCGGACAGTGCTTCAACTGCAAAAGGTATGGACACAAATCCCATGAATGCAGAAGAATGCAAGTAAACAAATCATTCAAAGGTAGATGCTTCACATGCAATAGAGTAGGTCATATGGCTAATCAATGCAGATCAAAAGGATATCAGTCAAATATGCAAAGAAATGTTATTTGCCAAATCTGCAATAGGTCCGGTCATAATGCTAAAGTTTGCAGAAACAAGAATCAGGACAAAAGAGGTCCGGTGTATAATCAGAATCAAGACAAGGGTAAACAAAAGATGAATGCGGATGAGGTTAGGAATCAGATGAGCAAGATTTGGGTGAAGAAAAGTTCAGAGAATGTAGAGGTTGGATCCGCACCAGACTCTGGTGCTGATATTTCTTCCGGAAATTAAAAAGTGAGCTCAGGCTCAGGGGGAGACTCAAAGAAAATCTTGTTCCCCCAGCCAAACAAGTGGTGCCGGATGTGGCACAAGATGCGGATCAAAGGGTTTGTAGATATGAGTCTTGAGATACTTCAGTCAAGTTTTCAGAGGTCCGCATGGAGTTATGAAGAAGCTGTGATCGATCAAATAAGACCTGTTCAGCGAGATGCTCTGGTATGATAGAGGATTACAAAAAGGTCCGGAAAGATCCGGAAATGCACTATCCTGTTCTGCGGATTGGATAGAGTGTTTGGGATGCTCTTGTAATATGTTACCTCGATTTATTCATGATTGAAAGATCCGGATGATATCCTCAGATCAGAACCAATCCGGGATACTCCAAACTATCCAGACAAGGCAAACCGGAATGATGTAGGTGAAGCATTTATTGCAGACAGATATTAGGGTTCGCGGAGCAATTTAAGGGATTTCTCAAAGGTCATTTGCTCATTCTACACTCGAGAAGAAGCGAAAAGTGGAGCTCTGCAACAAGGGTCATCAAGCACCAAGGATCTCCTGCCGAAGCTATTGCATAAAGAAATCAATCCAACCACTCCGTGCAAACCGAAGGCGCATAAGGTATTCTCCGTTTTTCATTACCTCACTGCAAATCTTTGAAGAATGGCTACTCCAAACATAGTTAAGATCTCTGATAGACCTCGCCCCTCATTCAAGAAACATCCCTACAAATCATTGGAGGTAGACCCACTAGGAGCCTTCTCTAGTGTTCCCCACGGAGTTTTACACACCGAAGACATTAGGGTTTACATACATGCAAACATTGAGGAATTTGGGGAATTCAAATTAAGAGACCTCTATCACAAGCAGCTGATTGACAATGCTTTTGAGCTTAAACCAGAGTATAAGGATATTCAGAAGAAACAATTTGAGCAATTTATTCATTTCCCCTGTTTTGAAGAGGATGAATGGGTCCAGTATGTACTGAGCAGGATGCATGACAACTTTCTATGGCTAGATAGACCCTGCAAGATCACAAAAGAGGCAATTAGAGCAGTAACTGGCCTATACTCTTCCGGAGGAGTACCTATCCTCAAATCTGTCAAGAACAACATTGTAACTGAGGCCACCGGATCAAAATTTGACAAAAGGGCAATGACCATTGAAGACATCTCCGATCCGGATATCAAATATGCATCAATGATAATAGGATACAAGATCTACCACTCCAGCAGGGAGAATTCTGTATCCGGAACTGCAGTATACACTGCCTATGAGATGCTAAGAAAGAATACAGAGTATGATCTCTGCGAACTACTGCTAAGCCAATTAATGGAAAATATACAGAAAATCAAGAAGGATAAGAAGAATTCCTTTAAGTATGGTACTCTAATTGTATGTCTATTCTTCTACTTCATGAATGAGCTACCCGGAACAAGTGGATGGGTATGGCAGAATGAAAAACCTGTTGCAGTCCAGATAAGAGACTACTTGCATGGACTTGGGGATGCAAAAGCGAGAAATACAGCTCTATGGGGATACTTCAAAAACTTTCAGAGCATGATGCAAGCAAGAGAGAGAATTCCCCAGTCTCTCATTGAGAAATACAAGGACTCAGTGTGCTTTATGGTTGACACTGATCAGTGCCTAATGGAGGCAGTGGAGCCAAGGACTGTCTGGATCATGCCCATGGGGTATGAAGTTGATGAACAGATAGTGGAGCTGCATGTTCAACACATGCTAAGTCAGCCCAAAGATCCTAAGGCAGAAAGGTTTGGAACCTTTGAGGAGCTGAGTGTAAAAATACATGTAGAACTCAGGGAACCTGAGATTAAAAGAAAGGTAAGAAAAGAAGTAGAGCACATTGCTCAAGGCCTAGGTATCTCAAAGGAGGCACTTGATGCCAGCCGGGAAAAGAGGAGGAAGGCCGAGGAAGAAGAGAAAAGCAAAGAAAGTGCTCCGGTTGAAACTCCCACCCGGACCAGATCATCAAAGAGACCTGCACCTTCCACAACCAAAAGTTCAAAACCGGAAGTTCAGGCATCCGGTAAGAGATCAAAGGCAAAAGCCACAAGGGCTTATGGAAGCCAAAAGGATGAAGAGGAAACAGAATCAGATGAGGGAGTAAGAGAAGTAAAGAAATAGAAAAAGAAAGGATCCGGTAAGCCCTCCACAGGCCAAGACAAGGAGGAAATGGCAGAGGTAACTGTTGAAAAGCCCACTCTGTCACTAGAGAGCATAATCAAGTCGGTCACGGTGGATGGAAACCTTCAACCAATGACTGAATCATATGATGACTTCAGTGAGGCCGACCAAAAGACTCTGCAGGAGGCCACAGTGAAATATCTTAACATATATAATAAGGCTTTCATTGAAATAATATCTCTTATTCCTAAAAGCCTAGAAAAGGAAATGGAAGTGAGAAAGAATAATGCTCATGCTAAAGATCTTGAGATCCGGGAGCAGATAGCTATTCAGCTATATCCTCAAATTGATCCCAAGACCATGAACATTATCTTCAAAGACTGCAAAGATGAGTTCAGAAGCAAAGCCAGGATGAATCAACTCATGCTTGGCGAGACTGACAAAGTGGCCCAAGAAACAGAAGAGATCCTCCGGAAGGCCTTCAAAAGGTTCAATCTTCTGGTTGTAGAGGATTTAGGTACAGAAACAGCTGAGGACTTGGGACCCTCTGCTCCAGAAGAAGTGGCTCATGAACAAACTAGCATCTCTCCTCTGGTTTCCCCTACAGTCTCCGGATCCAAAGAAGAAGAGCAACTACAGGAGAAGGAAGCAGTGGTGAAAGACAAAGAGGTTGATAGTTCTAAGACTGCAGAAGAAAAGAAACATCTGTCTCCGGCAAGAGACACTGCACAAACTGTTCAACAATTTTTGAGTAAAGAAACTCTAGAGATTGATGAACTGGAGCTTCTAAAAGGTCCATTTGATTTTGACTCTCTCTCTCCGGTACAAACAATGAAGATAGCTTCATTTGCAAATGCCAAGGCAAATGAAAAGCTCCTGAAGTCTCATATGGAAGACTGTGAGTTGATAGAGGCTGCTTCCGGAATACTTGTAAAGATCATGCCATCAATCCAGATAGATCCGACAGCCTCCACTTCCGGTAATCTAAAAACCTTAGTCAGCAGTGTTGATACACATTTTGATTCTTTAGAAAAATCAGCTGAAGAAAAGGTCCGGAAGGAATTTTTGGATAAGAGATTTTCTGAAATATTAGAATTAATCTCTAAGGATAGGAAGATTGTAAGCATTGGAATAAGGAGCTTAGAGAATGCTCTTAAGGATGGCGGTGACATTTACAAATTTTGTATATCCTGGTCAAAGGCAACAGTAGCATTTGACAAGAAAATAAAAGAGGAACAGGATAAGCTACAAAGCTTATCTCAAAGTTTTGATCCTCTCTCTTCCTCTATAATAAATCAAGAATGTCAGACCATTGCAGTCTTGAATGAAATAAAAAATCTTGAGAAGGAAAGGAAGAACATCACCAACCGGATGGGAGAACTTAGAAGGATTATAATCCCTAAGTTGGAAACCATGCATGAGGCCATCAGTGATGCTCAGACCACCGCCCAAACAAAAGATCTGACAGATCTCAAGTGGGCAGAAGCGTTTGCATTTTTGCTAAGTGGTCACATTTCAATTTTGGATAGAATGAAGCAAAGTTGGGCTACAGAAATGATCCAATTGCAGACATCCTTTGCAGACATTCTTCAATATATGTGAGTATGTAAATATGCGGCTAAGTATAAGAAATTTTTGAAAATTTTGATATGCGGACCCTACCCTTTGCCATTGATGTCAAAGGGGGAGTGAGGAGCAGTGAAAAATGAGAAATCCAACTAAGGGGGAGTTCCGGAAATTGTATATAAAGACAGAGCATCAGCAAAGGGGGAGCACAGTGAAAACACTTAGTCATTTTTCACTAAGTGTTGCCATCAATGCCAAAGGGGGAGATTGTTGGCAAGAGACACTATATGGATTCATGGTTGTTGTCATTGATGGCAACAAAGGTCATCCCACATATCTGCAAGACATGATATGTCTCTACCGGAAGTCAGAATAAAGAATGTTGTGATCCGGTGAAGAAGAACAGAGCATGTGGCAAGGTCCGACAGATTGGTCCGGACCTCTCAGAGGAAGTGTCTTGGTGCAGTGCGGATTTGGGGAAGTCAAGAGGACTACCTTGAGTGGTATATTCCAAGGATTTAGCCTCCGGTGATGGACAAGGAAAAAGATATGAATGGTTGAGTACCGGATTCCTGAGAGACAGTGAAAACAGAGGAAGAACTGACTGGCAGAGTATCAGACTGCTTTCCGGATGGGTTACTATTGATGACAGAGGTTGTGAAGGCATGAATCATGTTTGGCCGACATGATTAATGATATCTACAAGTATATGCTTGATCCGCATTGCTTGGTGAGGAAGGATTCAGCCGACAGAATGAAAGTTTATAAGAAACTAGACTGTTCCGGATGCCGACTAGAAAGGTGATGAAATTACTTGTGCGGATATATATAGAGGATGGATTTAGTTGTGAAGGTGTTGTTGATGTGGAGTGATATGCGAATAAGTCCAGATAAAGAGCAGAGGTAGCAAAAAGGATCCGGTATGTGAAAGATAGTAGAATAAAGAACAGAGGAAAGATGAAGTGCAGCAGATCAGTGTACTGAGCCTAACCGGAACTGAACTCCAGCATATGCAGATGCTTCCAATCAGTTCAAGACTGTGATTCTCATCACTTTGTAGACAGTGTGTCTTCTTGTAGGCAGTGGGCCTCTTGTGAGCAGTGTGCTCGGGCAGTGAGCCCTAATTGGCAAGTGCCATCTTTGTAATTTCCTATTCTTCTAACAGAGAATAAATTTTGGGTTAATCACCCCGTGGTTTTCTCCCTTAACAGGGTTTCCACGTCAAAAATACTGTGTCATGTGTTTCTTGTTTTATGGTTAATGTTTTATGTTTGATCTTATGCTGCATCAATTAAAAGGAAAGTTCAATAAAAGAAATAATTAGGATAACTGATTCACCCCCCCCCCTCTCAGTTATCAACAATCTAAACTATGAATGCAAATGATACGAAATCAAAATAGCAACATAAAGTTAGTCTCCAAGAAAATAATGCAAATGCTAGAAACAAAATAGCATTAAGAGGATGCAAAATACAAGCCAGGTAGCATCCTTATATAGTGCAAAGAATAGATATCTAAACTATGAATGCAAATGATATGAAATCAAAATAGCAACATAAAGTTAGTCTCCAAGAAAGTAATGCAAATGCTAGAAACAAAATAGCATTAAGAGGATGCAAAAGCAAAAGATGCAAAATACAAGCCAGGTAGCATCCTTATATAGACCAGGGAGAGGGAGGTGGTGGCAACACCGACCAATGAGGAGCAACCATCTATCAGACTAAAGATAGAAAAGTATCTTCCCAAGATAGCTAATGGATGCTCACATGTAGGAAGGTGACACCTCACAACCACTCACCTAATAAGACATGCTTTATTAACCTAAGTGAGATTAATAGAAGTGTAGGAAAAACCTAAGAATATAGGGAAAAATAAATAACCCACTAGGAAATAAAAACCTACACTAACACCCCCCATAAGAGAAGCTTAGGTGGATGTAGAAATGAGTCCCAGCAAATCAAGCCTGGTGAGGTACCCATGTACATAAAATTCCCCCCAAAAAAGAGAGAGAAGAGACCCCCCCAAAGTAGAGAGAGTCAGGACTCCGAGTGAGAGGAAGAAGCCCCCTAGAACATGAAGCATCCTACACCCCTAGCAAAGCTTGCAAATGAAGGAACTTGCTCTTAGTGAAGGGTTTGGTGAAGATATCAGCAACCTGCTCGGAAGTCAAACAGTAGCAAAGGTTGATGACGTGGCCATGGATGAGCTCCTGGATGTAGTGCATGTGGACCTCTATGTGTTTGGTCCACTGATGATGGACCGGATTCCATGAGATCTAAATGGCACTCTGGTTGTCACAAAATATGACTGATGGCCATCTGATCTGGATACAAGACTCAGTGAGAAGATTCTGAAGCCAAATGGCCTCAGTGGCAGCATTCACAGCCCCCTGATACTCAGCCTCAGTAGAAGATAGAGTAATAGTAGACTACTTCTTGCTCAACCAACAAACAGGACCCGAACCAAGTGAGAAGCTATAACCTGAAGTAGACTTGCGATCCTGAGAATTGCCTGCCCAATCTGAATCTGTGTAACCCACCAAGTCAAGCTCAATGCCCACTACGTAGTGAATCCCAAAACTGTGAGTACCCTGAATGTAGTGAAGGATCCGCTTGGCTACTTTCCAGTGCAGCTCATGAGGCTTCTACATGAATTGAGAGACCATGCCTATAGCATATGAAATCTTAGGTCTCATATGAGTCAGATAAATGAGATTCCCAACAAGATGTTGGTACAAAGTGCCATCAACAAGTGAAGAAGAACACTGAGCCTCAAGTTTGACTCCAAAAAGGAAGGGAGTCAGAGCAAGCTTACAGTCAGCCATATGAAACCTTGAGAGCAAATCTAGAGCATACTTGGACTGGTTGATGGTGATCCTCGAAGCAAACTAGTAGATCTCAATCTTGAGAAAGTAATGCAACAAGCCCAAGTCAGTCATCAAAAACCTGTCATGAAGGGCAGTTTTGACAGCCCCAACGGTGGATGAAGAACTCCCTATGATCAACAAGTCATCAACATACAAAACAAGAAATAGGAGTGAATCATCCTACTACATAATGTAAACATTGGGATCAGAATGACACTGAGTGAACCCAACTGATTGAAGGAAGGAGTCCATCTTGGCATACCAGGCCTGAGGAGCCTGTTTGAGGCCATAGAGAGACTTCCAAAGATGGCACACAAGTGAAGCATCTTGAAGGAACCCCTGTGGCTGCTCCATGTAGATCTCCTCCTAAAGGTCACCATGAAGAAAAGTACTCTTCACATCCATCTGGTGTACTTCCCAACGATTAGTTGCAGCAATGGAAAGAACAAGTCGGATGGAATTCATTCAAGCAACTGGTGAAAAAGTCTCAGACTAGTCAATCCCAGGAACCTGGGAGAATCCTTTGGTGACTAAGCAAGCCTTATGCTTGTCAACCAACCCATCTGCTACAAATTTTGTCTGATAGATCCACTTACATCGAACAAGTTTTCTTCCCTTAGGAAGAGGGACAAGATCCCAAGTGTCGTTCCTCATCAAGGAACTATACTCCTCCTGCATAGCTATATCCCACTCATGAATACTAGAGGCATCATGAAAAGACTGTGGATCTGGGGCAGTAGCAATGAAGACATGTGGAGCATCCTGGAACTATGAATGAGTTCACCTGGTGTCTGATGATCCCCAACCCAATCACCTGCAGACTACAAGGTCTGTCTAGCCCAAAGTGGACTGGAAGATGGAGAATTTGAAGGAGAATCATCAACCTCTGAATGATGACTAGGAGAGGAAGGAGGCGAGTCCTCTGAATCACTCTCTGCATCAGAAGTGGAGGTAGAAGACTGCTCAGGTGAATCTAACTCATCAAAAGATCTATCATGTATCCCAAGTGACTCTAATGTCAAAATAGAAGGAGTTGGAGAAGTGATAGAAAGTGAGCTTGAGGAGCCCTCCTCAAACTGAACACCCCTCTCAATGAACAACTTATGTGTAGTAGGGTGGAGTAACCGATAACCCTTCACACCATCAGGATAACCTACAAATATGCAAGATCTGCTCTGCAGATCCAAGGCCTTGCATTTCTCTACAGGAATGTGGGCCCATGCAGGAGAACCAAAAAATTGAAAGTGCTTAACTGATGATTTCAACCACTCCAAGCTTCAAAAGGAGTGACTCCCTTCAAGGTTCAGTGAGGAACAGGGTTCTAGATATAACAAGCACAGTTAATAGCCTCTTCCCAATACTGTGGTGCAAGAGATCTGGAGTGAATCATGTAGTTTGCCATTTCCTTCAAGGACCTATTCTTCCGTTCTGCAACATCATTCTACTGAGGATTGTATGGAACTGAATGTTACAAATCAATCCCCTTTGAAGTGCAAAACCTCTCAAATCGATGGTTGACATACTCACCACCATTGTCAGTGCGCAAAACTTTGATGGTTTTCTTGGATTGTTTCTCTACAAAAGTTTTGAAATCCTGAAAATGATCAAATACCTCTAACTTTTGTTTGACAAAGTACACCCAAGTATATCGAGAAAAGTCATCAATGAATGTGAGGACATATCGGCCCCTACTGAAAGAAGGATGCTGAAATGGACCAGCCAAATCACTGTGAACTAACTCCAGTATCTGTGAAGCTCTCCATGCCTTACCTTTGTCAAACTTTTTCTTAGGATGCTTACCAAGAATGTAACCTTGGCAAACACCACCTAAAAACTAAACTGAACGCAACCCTATGACCATGCTCTACTGGTTGAGCTACTGCAAGTAGCAGAAGTTTACATGGCCAAACCACTCATGCCTTAATCTACTCACATCATTAGAGTGAGTGAGCAAAATTGTCAAGGGAGGATCAGGGACAAAGTGAGAAAATAGATAGATCCATGACTGATGATCTGCTCTCCCAACTGCAACTATAGAACCACTGTAAAATTTATGAATCTCCACTGAATCAGGAGTGAACTCAACCCGCTTGCCTGAACCTATGTGAGTGATCTGGTATACCGATAGGAGATTAGTTGATAATGAGGGCACATAAAGAACATTAGGGAATGTACCATCCCCCACATCAACAGACCCTCTCCCACACACCTCAATAGGAGTGTCATCACCCATCAAAATAGAAGGCATAGTACACGGCTCCAAAGATGCAAGTTCTTCCTTAGATGAAGCCATGTGGTGTGAAGCACCTGAATCAAGAACCCAAGTGGATGGTGAAGAAGCAACTGCAACAAGGGCCTTGCCCTTTCCTTTCCCCTTGCTATTTTCTTTTGCCTTATTAGACCCCTCATTAGAACTATGTTTGATAGACTTAGGAACACTGATATTATCTTCTCAAGAATGTGTGTCAAGTGATCAATTTGTTTCTTCAAACATTTATGTTCATCATGACTGAGTCTTTTACAATAGGCACATTGGACCCTCTCTTCTTAGGCTTGTCGCCCTTGGAAGATTGGGTCTCATTAGTTTCTTTTGAAGCAATAGATATTTGATCCTTCTTCTCCTTGCTATTCTTTTGTTTCTTATCCTTACTATTATTGTTACTACTTTGTCATTTTTGTTCTTTTGTGCCTTGGTTGGCAGCCAAGGTATGTGACTTAGAGGACTTAAGAGTGCCCATATGGATTAGCTTGTCTTTTTTCTGAGTGAGATTGACAGCAAAATCATCTAAAGATGGCATGGTGAATTGAGTACCAAGTGCACCCTTAGTAGCATAGAAGTAGAAACAAACACAAAATATTCTGAACTTAGCTTAGAGAGAATACTAAGAATCAGTTGTTCATCTTTCTTTTCAATTCCATATTGTTTTAACTGCAGCCTTAGTGATTTGAATTTAGTGAAGAAATCTTGGATTGTGTTGAAATTGCCTGGACTTAAACTAATTAGTTCATTTTCCAACATATGACCCCTCATTGAATCTTGTGTGCCAAATAGTGTTTCTAGCTTTGTCTAGATTTCATTTGGTGTATTCAAAGACTCAATGTGAAAGAGAAAATCAGGAGAAATAGACAAACACAATGTTCCATGTGCCTCATCACATTTGTTAAACCACTTAGGCTTATCTTCATCTTTAGCAGGTTTAGTTTCAAGTCCCATAGTTATCCTATTTAATCCAGATTTCCTTAAGTGAATTGTCATGCATGATTTCCACTCAAAGTAATTGTATGAAGTTAGGATGGGCACATTTGTTTGATCCATGATGAAAAAATCCAGAGAAGAAATGTTGAAAAGAAGAGAACCCAACCAAGACAACCCCCCCTTTTCACTCAATCAAAGAACCCCCCAAAGAAAATATGATTTGGCACTTTATATTAGTGTGTTTACAACTACCACTAGCAAGAAATACTAAGTGGTCTTGATTTCAATGCATTACAAAACCCTCATGAAGAGCATATATTGAAAATACAACATTGGCACAATACTTAGAGAAATAAACAGCACCACTGTGATCTACTCAAAAAATCATGCACTTTCAAAAAAAGAATCACCTCGATATGAGGTCGTATGTGAAAGTTATGATCCTCTGAAGTTCCTAAAACAAGAACTATGCAGTGTCATGACTAAGAATCTATAATTTCTAAAAAATATCTACATCAAAATAAAAAAACAACTACACTAGTGCATAGAACACAAAAAATAACCAAAATAAAAAAAAAATTGTGGGAAACAGAGTCTATATGAGCAAGAACGGAGCATTTGAAAACTGTCTTCAAAACTGCAACTACCAATGGAGAGGGGTATTGTTGTAGCTTTCTGAGTTTGATTTTGTAAAATATACAAATAGCATACAAAAAATGGAAAGATACCCAGATGATTTTTCTGTGCTGTAAACAAAACCCAGAAGGCATTTTTCTTGTTGATGTACAAAAGATGTAGTTCTAATGTAAACAGAACGCTTTTAGCTACAAAAAATGACTCCAACAACCAAAAAATGACATGCAAAGGTTGAATTAGCTACCTAAGACAAACAATGGCATGTTGGAACCTACAATATTGATTGAAAGCACCAAATATGCAAGTTGGTTGTCAAATTTGAGCTTGAAACCCCAGTTCCGCAATTGTGTATGACGATCTCTGATTTCGGTGAAACGAAAGCTAAATCTAACTTTCTCAAGCCTCTTGGACACGTTAGAACAACCAAAAATGCTATCAGTATAACCAAAAATGTTGTAATCACCCAGATTTCATAAAACACATGTGCAAACCCCAGAGATTAAAAAAGTTTCTATCAAACATTTTTATTCTCAAGATCATCTAAAGATGCAAGAGAAGAGCATACTGGGTTTTTCAAAAAATTGTAATAAGATTTATTAGCACCCCCCCAACCGAATCTCTCAAATAAGGAAAATAAAATCTACTCTGGCACATAGTAAGGCTCTGATACCATGTTAGAATCTGAAAAGATTATTAACCCAAAAAACTAGTGCAAAGAATAGATATCTAAACTATGAATGCAAATGATACGAAATCAAAATAGCAACACAGAGTTAGTCTCCAAGAGAGTAATGCAAATGCTAGAAGCAAAATAGCATTAAGAAGATGCAAAAGAAAAAGATGCAAAATACAAGCCAGGTAGCATGCTTATATAGACCAGGGAGAGGGAGGAGGTGGCAACACCGACCAATGAGGAGCAACCATCTATCAGACTAAAGATAGCAAAGTATCTTCCCAAGATAGCTAATGGATGCTCACATGTAGGAAGGTGACACCTCACAACCACTCACCTATTAAGACATGCTTTATTAACCTAAGCAAGATTAATAGAAGTGTAGAAAAAACCTCAGAATATAGGAAAAAATAAATAACCCACTAAGAAATAAAAACCTACACTAACAGCTCAGTTGTAGTGGCGGCCACTAGAGTTCAAACCCTTACTAGGCCAATGAGCTCATAGGCGTTACACCTTTGCTGGGCCAACAAGCTCATGGGTTTGAAGTGTTCTTTCTTGGGGATGAGGTCCCCTGTGTTGTGGCCTCACTAGTTCATAGCTCCGAGCAAAAGCGTTGCATGGAGCTGGGGGTTGTGTCATACCAACGCCACCGGTCATGTTAAAAATTTTACTAGGCGCATTATCTTTAAAAAAAAGCCACAACCTATAAAATAATAAGTGACAAAGAAGCAAGTTGAACCTAATTTAGAAAAATGTGTTATTGAGTCAACCACCATACCTATATAAACCTCAAGTGAACAAACTAAATTAGATTTTGGCTCATCCTCAAACATCCCCCCTACATTGGAAGAGTTAGATAAATTAGAGTCATCATTAGCATCATTAAGGAGACCTCTTAGTCCAGTTGCTTCTGATTTTTCTAAACAATTTAAAGCTTCATATGCATTAAGAAGTGGTAGAAAAGTACAAAGGTAATACAGAACACGTCCTTCATCATTTCTTGTTCATTGGACACTGTGGTCATCAAAAAACATGCGTGATGAACATAATCATGAAGCTGGATGAATTTTGGGTAATAATGATTGAGCTTTGGCTAATAATGAACCAATAACCTTTGTGTTTCCTATTGTGAATCCAGAAGAAGAGGCACCTATGAAAAATATACCTCATTCAACTTTTCCCATTTTTTGAGGTCTTTATGTTGAGGATTCTGATATGTTCTTATTTGAATTTGACATTTTGTGTCAGTTATAATTATTAGAGTGATTCACAAAAGCTCAAATTATTCCCAGCTACATTTAAAGATATTGCATTACGATGGTTCATGGGACTTGGATGACATTCTCTTCACACATGGGATAATATGAACACTTTTTGACAAAGTATCAGGATTATTGTAGTACAAATGAAGTTTGGGATGAGATCTTCAGGATATCACAACAAGAAGAAGAAACACTTGAGGATTTTTTTGAATGATTCTTGTTCATTCTTCAAAGATCATGACAAATAGGATTAGTACCTGAGACTATTAAAATGTTTTTCTTAAGAGGAATTCATGATGATTGCATTGATACTTTGAATTTTATAGGTGGTGGAGATATTTCTAAATTATCATTTGATGAGATTTGTGAAATTTGTAGGAATTATTCAAGATCCCATCGGTCTATAAGAGGTTATTCTAGTAAACAGGTCTCTTAAGGTGACACATCAAGTATTACCAAGCATGAGTTAGGTACATTGCTTGATGATTTAAAAACTAATCTTTTGAGCCATATGGGTAACCATCTAGATAATTTGTATACACATAAGAAATAAGAAGAAGCTGAAATGCACTTCCCATCTTTTGTCCTGCTTGCGAAGAGACATGCTAGTGAAGAATGCCCTTATAATAGAACAAAAATTTCATCCCTAGAAGATGTTAGTAAAAAAACTTTCTTGCGACTGTTACCCATAGATATGGCAGAAATGGAATATACAGAAGACCTGTCTATTACATGGATCAAAGGAGACCATGGCATCTAAGGGCTATGCCACTAAGTATGATTAATGAATATAATGCACCTTATAATTCTATGGGACAACCAAGTAGTCAGCCCACTCCTTTTCAATATCCTACCTCACCCAAATGGTATGAAGGTTGGAAACAACCCCCATCCTATCCTCCATGGCCAAATCAATACTCATAGCATCATCCCTCTCCACAACCATTGCAACAGTCATGTAGGGCAGTACAACCCCTTTATCCACAATATCCATCATATCCTATACCACCTATCGTTACTCCATATCAGCAACCACAACAACTTCTACCACCTATACCATCTACATCAAACAATCCACCACCAAATCCATCTCAGCCATCAAGGCCTACACCTATGCCCACACAACCAACACGCAATCCAAGTAATAAGGTGGCTCAATTGGTCTATAATAATGAGGTGACTGGATTTATGACTTATCATGTCAATACACTAGATATCAATGAACTACAACTTAGGTCAAGAAAAAATCTTCAAGGACCTAAGCCTCCTGTAATTACTGAATTTAAAGAATCACAAGAAGAATTTGAAGAAACCCAACTTGGTCATGTAAAAACCTTGGTACAACCAGTACCACCTCCATACCCAAATCGATTTCATTCTCAACCTGTTCAAAAGGAAGTTTCTAATTCAGAATTTGATCTTGTTAATGAATAATGAAATGTATGTGTCAAAATTCCTTTGTTGCAAGCAATTAAGGATATCCATGTCTATACCAAAACAATTTGCTAATTGTGTAGATGAAAACAGAAAAAGAAACAAGGTCCAAAACCTATTCAAGTCATTGGACAACTTGCTAATCGTATGCTAGGTAATATTCTAGTCCCTAAGTATTCTGATTCGGGAAGTCCAATGATATAGGTACGTATTGGTCAAATTTCTATTCCAAATACGCTTATTGATTTGGGTGCTGCTATAAATTTTATGACTAGTGAAACTAAAGAAAATTTATGCTTTCAAGGATTGAGGCCTACACCTACAGTTCTTTAGATGGCTAATCGTTCTTTAGTAAAACCTGAAGGTATGATAGAAGATGTCATTATTTCTATTGATTCATGAGAATATCCAACTAACTTTATGGTTTTGCAGCCTAAAATAAAGCTGGGGGATATCCTTTGATCATAGGACAGCCCTGGTTGATCATTGCAGATGCCTCATCAACTATCAATTAGGTAATATGGTTATTTCTAATGGTGAGAAAAAGAAACAATTAACATTGTATTCACCAGCACAACCTTTATTGGAAACAAATGATCCATTTTGGATTTATAGTGACATTGAAAAACCATTTTCTATTTTAACCATTGACCAAAGTCTTAGTCTACAAGAACCTTCAAAATATGCCATAATTGCTAATTTCTTTCAAAACAAGTATTCTTCAAATGATGTTTTAGAAAGGTTACTTTTTCATTCTTGTATAGATAATAATTTTCCTTTTGGAAATTTTCCTTTAGTTAGTGATTCGCATTCCATACAACATTTTATGACACTGCATCACTCATTACCACATGATTACCTATATAGTCCATTTTTATTCAATGAAACATCCATTTCAAATAGACAATCAATAATTGATCCATCATTGTCATCTACTTCGCAATCAGTAGCTATAGATTTACCTACACCTACTAAGTCACAAGCAATAGAAGTTTTGCGAGGAAGAACACTTAATATTAATCCACAACTAAACACAATACAAATAAATGATTTGATTTCTATGTTAAGAATTCATAAAGTTGCATTTGCATGGGAGTATCAAGATATGTGTGGTATACATCATGACACTTGCACTCACCATATTTATATGGAGGAAGGTAGTCATCTAGTGAGGGAACCACAATGTAGATTAAACCCCATCTTACCTCAGATTGTTAAAGAAGAGCTACTAAAGTTACTTAATGTAGGTTTCATTTACCCAACTTCAGACAATAAATGGTGTATTTGTGTTGACTATAGTGCTCTAAATAAAGCTACTAAGAAAGATCATTTTCCATTGCCGTTAATTGATCAAGTGCTTGATACTCTTACAAGGAAAAAGTTATTCTCTTTCCTAGATGGTTTTAGTCGATATAATCAAATCCAGATAGCACTTGAGGACCAGGACAAAACTACTTTCACTTGTCCTTGGTGAACATCTACTTATAATGTTTTACAATTTAGTTTATGTAATGCACCAGCAACATTTCAAAGAGTTGTTTTAAGTATTTTCTCTGATTTAGTTCATGATTGTGTTGAGGTATACATGGATGATTTCACCATGTATGGTAATACTTATGAGGAGGCTAAAAATAATCTTGAAAAAGTTCTTCAAAAATGTGAAGATACTAATCTTTCCCTCGGTCATGAAAAATGTCACATTCTAATGATTGAGGGTATAGTATTAGCTCATTACATTTCCTCCAAAGGTATTGAGGTTGATCCAAAGAAAATACAAATTATACAAGATTTACCTATACCTACTTGTCAAAAAGTTGTGCATAGTTTCCTAGGACATGCATGGTATTATAGAAGATTTATTTAAGATTTCAGAAAGATTGCCTCACCACTTTTTGTTTTGTTGGGGAAGGATAATAATTAAATTCTTGGAATGAAGATTGTCAACATGCCTTTAACACCGTTAAAAAGAAACTTATTACTACACCAGTGTTATGTGGACCAAATTGGGATCTACCATTTCACATTCATACAAATGCCTTTGATACCTTGATGGGAGTTGTGTTAGGATAGAGAGATGGTACAATCTTTTATTCCATTTACTATTTAAGAAAAAACTTCACTAGTGTAGAGGTAAATTATATAGTTACTAAAAAAGAACTCTTAGTTGTTGTGTATGTAATTAATAAATTTTATCATTATATCACATGCTATAAAGTGTTTGTTCATACTGATCATTTTACAATTCAATTTTTAATGAATAAAGCTATTGTTACTGGAAGAGTCATTAAATGGTTATTATTATTACAAGAATTTGACATTACTGTACTTGATAAGCCTAGTCATGAGAATGTTGTTGTAGATTTCTTATCCAAGTTACCTAATGTTGATGAACCAACTCTAATTAATGATACTTTTCCTGATGAACATCTATTTTCATTCTCTATCAAAAGTCCTTGGTTCACAGACATTGCCAATTATTTAGTCAATTGCAAGTTTCCTTCCCATTTCTCCCCTTGAGATCGAAGGAAACTTGTTGGACTCAATGGTCAATATTCTTGGATTAATGGACTTCTCTTCCACACTGGGATTGATAATGTCATGTGTCATTGTGTAGCCAAAGATGATGTCTTTGATATACTTTGAGCATGCCATACCAAACCATGTGAAGGGCACTTTGCAACTCAGTGCACTACGAACAAGATCCTCACTTCAGGTTATTACTGGCCTACATTACACAAGGATTGCAAAAAGTATGTTCAACACTGTGATAAATACCAATGCATGGGCCAACCCACACATTCAGATGAGATGCCACTTTAGCCTCGGTTGTCCATTGAATCATTTGAAAAGTGGGGGTTAGATTTTTTAAGTCATATTAACCATCCATCCTAAAATAAGGAGTACATTTTGGTCTGCACAGATTATGTTACTAAGTGGGTTGAAGTTGTGGCACTAAAGCATGCATGGGATACTAAGGTAGTTGAGTTTCTGTAAACTAAAATTTTCACAAGGTTTGGTGTACCAAAGGAAATTGTGACTAATCAAGGACCTCAATTCATGTCTGAACTTATTTCTTCTTTGGTTTGTGAATATGAGATTTGGCATCGCAAGTCTTCTCCATACCATCCACAAGCCAATGTCAGGTTGAGGTCACCAATAGGGAAACTAAGAACATCCTTACCAAGACAGTAGCACTTCATCGAAGAGATTGGGCAGCTCAACTTCTAGAAGTTGTATGGCTTATCAGACAACGTGGAAGATCACCACTGGTCTTACACCCTATTATCTTGTCTATAGTAAGAAGGTTGTATTGCCTATTGAGTTTGAAATTAAAACTTTATGTACTACTTTGGAATTGGAATTGAATCTTAATGATACTCAAAAAGCCAAAATTGAGCAAATCCATTTTTCAGATGAAATGCATCAGCAGGATCTCTTTCATGCAGAAGTAGTTCAGCAATAATGCACTCTTTAGCATGACCGTTTCATCTGCAAGAGATCATTTCAGCCAGGAGACTAGGTACTTTTATATGAATCCAAATTTTAGGACTTCAAAGGGAAATTTCATACCAGATGGCTAGGACCTTATGAGATTGAAGTTGTCTACGACAATGGTGTAGTCAAACTTCGCATTGTGGACTCCAATCACACAACCCTCATTATTAATGGCTATCGTCTGATGTTATACAAGCAACCTATTACAAAAGAAACTTTTATTTCTAGTTTGAAGAAGGAACTCCCTGCCTTTGATAGAGTTCATGTCACCTCTTCAAGTACCTTCTAATTACTTCAAAAAAGAGAAAAAAAAGCAATAAAATCTAGAAATGAAAACCCTTGGGCGTTTCTAGATGGTTACAATTTGAAAACCGGGTTTCCAACAGATTGTAACTAGAATAAAACTCCTAGAGGTGAAAACTAATTTTTCAGCACCTCTAGTCAGTAAACGACTGAAAACTAGGTCACCAATAGTCTTTTTCATTATATATATAATAAAAGATAAAAAATAAAAAAAAAATTTAAAAATGACAATATATTGTGTTATTTGTTGTGCAAACATGCTATAGGAACCTCCTTTTCTTGTAGTTCCTGTCACTAGCCCTTTTCTATTTCTACAAGACCTTTGTGCAACACTTTCACACGTGTCTTCCTCCAACCATCCATTGTACATCCTATTGACACCCTGTATTGATGTTTCAATCCATCTGTCCTAGTCGTATTCAGTGCCATGTGATGATTCAACAAGCTTGATGGTGGTTGACGTATCCTTGTGGCGTGTAATCCATATGGGCAACCAGCCTGGACATCCAGGTGATTACCTCACTTCCACATGGCATTCTACAACTACATCAACTATATTATGCTTATATGTGGTAATCTTCTTGGGTATATTTATTCTTTTAATTATATTAATTCAATCTTTTTTTATTTAAACTAATCATGTGGTGTCCTCGAGGATGGTGTTGTACCATCATCTCGAGGGAGGTGTCATTTCAACCCATGCGATTTTTTTATCGAATCTATCATCATGATATTCTTTGGTCATATGTACTAAACCATTTTAATCCATCATCATTACTTGTCATGCTAATCTTTCAAACTTGCCATTGTAGATTTCATGTTGTTTTTTCCCATACTTACCATTTTTGTCCACATTTAACATTCTTTCCTGCCACCATGTCCCCACATCAACTGTTAAAGTCTGCCATTATAGTTCACTTTACCTTTTTTAGTTAACTTCATGTCACATAGCCATGGGTGGTACCCACACCTGTTGGAATCCCACCAACATGATAGCTTTGAACACTAACAAACAAGTCTACAATATCTTCAAGAAAGTGAGATGGCAAGTGTTCTTTAGGAAATTATGCAGCTTTGATGACCAAATTGCTCAAGAGTTTGCTAGGGCATTTACTAAGAATCCTATGGGGGTGTTTTTCAATGTAAGATAGTTGTAAGTTTGCATGCATGCTTCATACATGGTTTGAGGAGGTTGGTTGTAGCTTTCTCAATGCAAATGTGTAGGTATGTGCTTGTTCACTTAACATTTATGGTGTAGGAGCACCTACCTGACAGCTGGCCTCCTTGAGGCAGTTAGTTTGTTTTAAGTCTTGTTAATGTTACCAAGAAGGTCTGATAAGACCAATGCATGTAATAAGGTCATGTTGACCATGCTTTACTATTTTTAGCTAGTTTGTTAGGACAGCTGTTATGTTGTATGTTCGGTTGGATCCTCCCAGCCGCTTGGAAGCTCCCAGCCGCTTGGAGTCGGGTCGGTAGTACTCGCAGGAGATCCTATTTATGCATGCGGTTTGGTTGAGATTGGATAGGATCGATTAGATATTGCAGAGAGTGAGGCAGAGGGAGAGACTGAGCATTGTATTGCATCTTTTGAAATCAATAAAGATCCTGTTTGTGTTCATTTTTTGTTTGATCTCCATTGTGTAATCGATCTGCTGTTTTGGTGGTTACATGGATTGTCTGATCCATTCCACCGGTTGATTCGTCGAATCGGTGGAATGGCCATGTACAGTAGTTTAGGATTTAGTCTGCATTTTGTGTTTGTTTGCATGCAGGTGTGCAGGATCGTCGTCAAGAGGTGTTGAGAACCCTAGCATGGGTATGTGCTAGGTCATGCTGATAGTTCGAGTCTGGAAGATCGCCCTGAAAGTAGATCGGGTCACCTCAGGAGGTTCGGCGGATTGAAAATTCGCTAAGGTTGGAAATTCGTCACAACGGCATCATCAGGATATTTCTGTGTATATCCTGCAGTTACTTCAGGCGTCATCCGAGTAGATGGAGGTGAGCGTGATGCAAACGTTTGCATAAGGTGAATGCGTTTTAGGGTGATCATCATCAGGTGTTGCCGAGGAGGAGCGTATCGGCATAAGGTAGAAGATCGGGTTGATAAAACCATCGCGGGCCGATAATGTTAAGTTTGGCCGACAGCAGGATATTGGAGGAGCTGCATGTGACGTCATCGTCATCAGGATAATCGTCATCAGGATATCGGGGTGACGTAAGCATCGAAGGAAAGGTGCAAGAGTTTGTCGTCATCAGGATATATGGAGGGAACAGGATATTTTATATCCTGCTGATGAAAATGATGTTGAACATCATGAGGCTGCAGAGTGTGTTTGGCGGTAAGGTGAACAGTGAACATCAGGAGGATGTTTGCGCTTGCCGAATGTGATGATGCTGCCGATAGCCGGATATGATGATGTTGCTGACAGGCGAAGGGTCGAAGGTTTGTCTGCAGGAGGATATCAGTTGGCAGAGAAAATATGATGATGCTAACAGTGTTAAGGGAAATATGATGATGATGATGAAGGGTTGTAGACATACATGCTGTATGTCAATGGTTTAGTGTGGATGCCTCTGCATCATAGTGGTATCAGAGCTCAGCAAAAGGTCTGGGCTGTTGTGTGTTGATTCGGTCACCGAAAGGGTAGAGGTAGAGTTGATTCTGTCACTGAAAGGACAGAGGTAGAGGAGTGAGAGGTTGACAAAATGCCTCCGAAAGGTAATGGTACTGCAAGGGAATTGTAGGAGATGAAGGAAAAACATGTGAGAGAGATGAGGAAGATGAAGGAGCTTGCTGAAGCACTTCAAGCTAGGCTTGTAGCCTTGGAGAAGAACAAAAAGAGGGAAGTGGACGACAGTGAATCAGAAGAAGATGAAGATGCTGTTGAAGAGTATGAAGAGGTAGCTGAAGATCTGGATGCTGAAGACCAGAGATTTGCAAAACTGTTAAAGGCAGTACAGAGTGATAAACCTAAGGTAAAGGTTGATGTTTCCAAGTATAATGGAAGTTTGAATGAAGATGAGTTACTGGATTGGATTGCTGCACTTGATAATCACTTTGAATGTGAAGATGTTGCTGAGGATCAGAAGGTAAAGATTGCAAAGACCAAGTTAGGAGGTCATGCTTTGGTATGGTGGGATTATGTACAATCCGAGAGAAGGAAACAAGGGAAGTCAAAGATCACTTCATGGGATAAAATGGCAGCAAGGATCAAAGGTAAATTCTTGCCCAAGGATTATGAGATTCAGATGTTTAAGAAGCTGCAATTTTTAAGGCAGAAGGAAATGGATGTGAAGGCATATACTGAGGAGTTTTATAAGTTGAGTATGAGATCTGGTCATCATGAGAATGAGGTAGAAAAGGTGGCTAGGTACTTCGCTGGCTTGAGATTGAACATACAGGATGAGTTAGTTTTAGCTAACCCTAAGAATGTGGAGGATTGTTATCAAATGGCAATCAGGATTGAAGAAAAGGTGAATAGAAGACAAGATAAGTCCATGAGAGGAAGAGGCAGCAATATGAGGGGAAGAGGATTAGCCCCTACAACAAGGCAAAACAATGAGGGTCAAGAAGACACTGGTAAAGGACAGGGACAGTCTGATTTCAGAGGTGGATGGAAAGGTAATAGAGGCAGATTTGGAAGTGGTAGAGGTTCTACTACATTTTCAGGAAAGTGTTACGCCTGTGGTGAGTTTGGTCATCCATTTTTCAAATGTCCAGAAAGCAAAGGTTCATCATCCAGAAATGATAGAACGAATGACAAGAGCGTACAACTTGTGCAAGAAGAGAAAGTAGAGCAAAGTGTGCAGAGTTCAAACACTTATCAAGGAGATAGAGTTCCTAACGGTTATGGGTATCCTGAGGAGGGAGAAGCATTGATGCTAAGGAGAACTAGTTTGCAGGCATCAAAGGATATGATGCAAAGAAGAGCTCTTTTCAAGACCACATGCAAGAGCAAAGGTAAAGTATGTAAGGTTGTCATTGATACTGGTTCAACAGACAACATGGTATCTCAGGAAATGGTGGATAAACTGAATTTGGAAAGGATTCCACACCATCACCCTTACAAGGCATCTTGGGTGAGTGATAGTCAATCACTTTTTGTCTATGAACATGCATATGTGGATTTTCAGATTGGAGCATATCAGGATAGAGTTTTGTGTGACATTTTGCCCATGGAATGTTGTCACCTACTATTGGGTAGACCATGGCAATTTGATAGGAGGGTACTGTATGATGGGTATGCTAATACCTACACCATCAAGAAAGATGGGAAGACTATTATGTTGATGCCATTGCAGGCAAATGCTGCAGCACAGGGGGCAGCCCAAATCATTTTAGTGGGAAAGAAGGAATTTGTGCAGATGCCTATAGGAGCAGGCATAAAGGCAGTTGAGGACACTGCAGGGAAAGGAGTTGTTAAGGACAACAGGTTGAAGAAAGTTTCAGTTGTGACTGACAGAGGTCAGCAGCAGGTGCAGAAACAGGTTTGCAAACAGCAACCAGTTGAGAGGAATGACAAGGATGTTGTCATAGTTGGGACTATTGTTTGTCCTATAAAAGCTGAAAGGAAGATAGAGTTGAACATTATAGAAGTTCAAGAGGCAGTTCAGACAGAGGTTCTGGTCAGACAACCTGACAAACACAAGGTATGTGAGAGAAGGGCCTACATTGACAGGCATGAGGGTTTACTTGCAAGAAAGCAAGTTACAGTTCAGAAGTCTTGGACCAGCCAAGAGCCAGCAGAGGTCAAAGCTGGAACAGGTCAGAACACTGACCTGACAAAGTGTAAAGGTGGAGGACTTCCACATCCTAACTCATGGGACATGAGTTCTTTTCTGTTGGGGAGTATGGTGCAGGAGCACCTACCTGACAGCTGGCCTCCATGAGGCAGTTAGTTTGTTTTAAGTCTTGTTAATGTTGCCAAGAAGGTCTGATAAGACCAATGCATGTAATAAGGTCATGTTGACCATGCTTTACTATTTTTAGCTAGTTTGTTAGGACAGCTGTTATGCTGTATGTTCGGTTGGATCCTCCCAGCCGCTTGGAAGCTCCCAGCCGCTTGGAGTCGGGTCGGTAGTACTTTCAGGAGATCCTATTTATGCATGCGGTTTGGTTGAGATTGGATAGGATCGATTAGATATTGCAGAGAGTGAGGCAGAGGGAGAGACTGAGCATTGTATTGCATCTTTTGAAATCAATAAAGATCCTATTTGTGTTCATTTTCTGTTTGATCTCCATTGTGTAATCGATCTGCTGTTTTGGTGGTTACATGGATTGTCTGATCCATTCCACCGATTGATTCGTCGAATCGGTGGAATGGCCATGTACAGTAGTTTAGGATTTAGTCTGCATTTTGTGTTTGTTTGCATGCAGGTGTGCAGGATCGTCGTCAAGAGGTGTTGAGAACCCTAGCATGGGTATGTGCTAGGTCATGCTGATAGTTCGAGTCTGGAAGATCGCCCTGAAAGTAGATCGGGTCACCTCAGGAGGTTCGGCGGATTGAAAATTCGCTAAGGTTGGAAATTCGTCACAACGGCATCATCAAGATATTTCTGTGTATATCCTGCAGTTACTTCGGGCGTCATCCGAGTAGATGGAGGTGAGCGTGATGCAAACGTTTGCATAAGGTGAATGCGTTTTGGGGTGATCATCATCAGGTGTTGCCGAGGAGGAGCGTATCGGCATAAGGTAGAAGATCGGGTTGATAAAACCATCGCGGGCCGATAATGTTAAGTTTGGCCGACAGCAGGATATTGGAGGAGCTGCATGTGACGTCATCGTCATCAGGATAATCGTCATCAGGATATCGGGGTGACGTAAGCATCGAAGGAAAGGTGCAAGAGTTTGTCGTCATCAGGATATATGGAGGGAACAGGATATTTTATATCCTGCTGATGAACATGATGTTGAACATCATGAGGCTGCAGAGTGTGTTTGGCGGTAAGGTGAACAGTGAACATCAGGAGGATATTTGCGCTTGCCGAATGTGATGATGCTGCCGATAGCCGGATATGATGATGCTGCTGACAGGCGAAGGGTTGAAGGTTTGTCTGCAGGAGGATATCAGTCGGCAAAGAAAATATGATGATGCTGACAGTGTTAAGGGAAATATGATGATGATGATGAAGGGTTGTAGACATACATGCTGTATGTCAATGGTTTAGTGTGGATGCCTCTGCATCAATTTATGTAGTTTTGTTTGTTGGGTTCTTAAACTATGGTTACTTTATTGTAGGTTTGTGGAAAATTAGATCTAGGTTCAATCTAGTGTTTGAGTTGTGAAGAATCTACATTATTATTTCTTGTTGTCTCTGATTTGCATCTAAATAATGTTGTGTTAAGTTTTCTACTTTTGGGTATAGATTTCTTGGTGGATCCATGTTGTGTTGCTTTGAGATCTACAAGTTGTGTAGTTTTGTGGGCCATCTATACTCACAAGATGCATAGAGAACTTATATGTGGGTTGTCTATATCCATAGATCTTTGTAGTGTCGATGGTGTCTTGTTGCAACAAGGTTTGGTTGTAGACTATTTAGATGCCACTGCATTGTAGATTCTGATGGTGGTGGTCTTTTCGGCAATCATGATTTAGTAGTGAGACAATGAGATCGATAGATAGAGTACCTATGATTCATGTTGTTGTACTTTAGGATGTTCATGATATTCTTTCAAGAGTACTTTGGGTCACTAGAAATTATTCTTCTTGGAAGCAATAACAGTTCTTCTTTTGGAGATTATGGTTTTACTTTACCCTTTGGGAGCTCCTAATGTTGTAGTTGAGTTCTTTGATTGTGTGGGGGCCACATATTATCTTCAATTAGGAGATGTTCACGGTTTCATGGCTATCTCTAGATCACATGCAGTGGAAGCTTTGGCAATGATGTGATATTGTGTCATGGAGGAGTCCAGATCTTTCTTTTTTGTAGTTTTAGCATAATATGGGTTCTCTTAAACACAGATTTGTCTTTTGGAGATAAATGATCTTCTATGAGGAAGATGTAAATCATAATGTCATGGAGAGTTTTTGCATTCTACGGTGATCATTCAAGGGGAGCTTTGGCAGTCGTTTGTAGTAATCTTCTAGTTTTGTGCCATGATCATTTTTCTTAGATACTTTTGGAGCTTGTAGTTTTGTAGTTAGAGTTTAAAATGAGATCATTAGTTGTGCACCTCTTGCTACTAGTCAAATTTGGGTGGGGTTGGATATCTCTTGTTTATGGAGATCATGTGTTGAAATGTGACTCTTTGATGAGGTTTTAATAGAAAGACCAAGGATCCTTCACCTGAAGCTGGATATAAGTTCAGCATGGACCCGTTAAGGAGATTGTTCATGGAGGGAGTCTATGTACCTTGGTGTATCTCAGGATGAGCAATCTGTTGCAAGTATGGGCCTAACCGGTGTTGTCATTGATGTCAACATACTCCTGTTGCATTAATGATAAGGATTGGATGAGCTGTATGCTGAGGATATTGAGAAAATTAGTCTCAATTAGAAACAGTGAAGAACATTGATGACAATAAGGTAAAAGTCCAAGATAGGATGAGGATCAGAGGTTGTGGATTAAAGGGCTTGTAGATATGAGTCTTAAGGTAGTCCAGTAGAGATTTTTGACATCCCCATGTAGATCTGAAGAAGTTGTGGCTGCTCAAGTAAAACCAGTTCTAGTAGGTGTTCAGAGGTGACAGAGTGTAATAGAAAGGTCCAGTGAGATCCGGAAATGAATTGTCATGTTCTGCAGATTTGAGGGAGTGTTGAGGAAGTCTTTGTGGTGTGTCAAATCGATTGGTTCATGGTTTGAAGATCCACAAGCATCTATTCCTTTGTGATAGTAATGACAGTCTGTGTTCTTGAGGTTTCAGATGAAGGAGAGATGGATTTCAGTAAGCAGATGAAGTGTGGATGTTCTTGGTGATTCAGGAAAGCTTGTGGAAGTATTTGGATCATGTCCAGTTCGTGTTGATGGTCCACATTGAAGTTGGTGCTCACAATTGAAGAATAACTTCTGGATGATGGTGTTCTTCTTGAGAATGGCCAACTAGATGAATTACACATCCTGCAGATGTTCTTGTTGATGCTTTGCTGACTTAGATGATCATTCCTAAGTTGATGTCTTGTATAAAGAAGGGATTGTGAAGTCATTTCAAAGCAGTTCTTGTGGAGATGAGTGTGTGGTAGAGAGGAGGAGAGTGAAAGGTAGAGCAGAAGTATTGGGCTTAAATGGAACTGATTCAAGCATGGTAAAGATGCTATTCTCCAGTTCATGTATGTGATACTTATTTCTCTGTAGACAATGTGTCTCTTGTAGGCAGTGAGCCTCTTGTGAGCAGTGTGCTTAGGAAGTGAGCCCTAATTGGCATGTGCCATTTGTTCTTTCTATTCTTCTAATAGAGAATACATCTTGGGTTAATCACCCCGTGGTTTTTCCCTTAATCAGGTTTTCCACGTCAAAATCTTGGTGTCTCATGTGTTGATGTGTTTCTGATCTTGATTTGTTGCATTGTGTTTCCATGATTGATTTATTATTATGTCGCTGAAGTGCAAAGTAAACTTAAGTGTTTAAGTGGAAGAAAGTTTTGTACAACTGATTCACCGCCCCTCTGAGTTGTGTGCCCTAAATCTAACAATTGGTATCAGAGCCAAGTTCCTCTAAAAGGAGCTTAACCACTTGAGGAGATCCAGGAAGTCATCTTACAAGAAGGATAGTCCGAAGTTCGATGGAACAAATTTTAATCTCTGGAAAAGTCGCATGACATGTCACTTGAAATGTATGGGAATGCAATACTGGAACATGGTTACAACAAAGTATACCCCTCCACAGGGTGGTCTGAAAACCCAAAATGAAATCATAGAAGCTAAAAACAATTTGCAGACTATAGAGGCTCTTCTAAGTGCATTATCTGATTCAAAGCTCTCAAATGTTGTTGATCTACCAACTGCTTTTGAGATTTGGGAAAAACTGGAACTTCTGCATGAAGGAGACAAGTATGTTAAATGTGCAAGGTTACAGAGTCTGAAAGGGAAATTTGAAAATCTAAAAATAAGAGATGATGAAAATATTACTACTTTTATGCCAAGAGTAAATGAGATTGTTTGTGGAATCAGAAATGCTGGTGGAGTCTTGAATGAAGATGAGATTGTTGGCAAAGTTCTCAGATCCCTTCCACTTCTTATAAAATCAAGGCTGCTACAATTGAAGAATTCAGAACCCACACAACCGTCATAAGAGATAAATTGGTTGGTAAATTGGCTGCATTTGAAATGGTCGAGTTTGGAGATGAACCCCCAAAGACTGAATCTGCATTCAAAGCCAGTGCATCTATAAAAGGTAAACAAAGGTTTGATCCAGGAGATAACTCTTCAAGGAAACTTTCATGGTATGAAAAAGCAAGAAAAGACCTAGAAGAAGAAGAAGCTGAAATTGCTCACCTTGAAGCTCTTATTGCAAAAAGACTGCCAAGAGGATCCGGTAAGTATGAAGAGAAATCGCCTTTTAAGTGTTTTAACTGCAATAAGATTGGTCATTTTGCCTCAAGGTGTTCGGAAAGATTTTCAAGACTAAATTCTAACAGATCAAGATTCTAAAAGAATTGTTACTATGCTCATGAAAGAGATGATGAAGGAGTAACAATTGAGGAATCAGAGACAGGAGACAAATCTGGAAGTGACTGGGTGTTCATTGCCATCAAGGAAGAAGATCCAATGCCCTCTGAATTTGTCAATCATAAAGTTGTAGAAAGAGCCCTGGCTGCCTAGGTTGAAGAAAAAGATGATTGGGTCATTGACAGTGGATGCTCTCACCATATGACAGGTGACAAAAACAAGTTCATAGATTTGGAAAGGTATGAAGGAGGAGTAGTAAAGTTTGGTGATAATTTTGCTGGTAGAATCAGAGGTAGAGGAACTATTTCTTTTGATGGAAAGAACAAAACCAATAATGTACTGTATGTTGAAGGATTGAAGCACAATCTTCTCCGTGTTGGACAGTTGGTGGACAAAGGCTATGATCTCAAATTCAAGAATGGAAAATGCAAGACCTTTGAAAGTTCCAGAATAGAGATTACATCTGGTACTCAAACTAAAGTTAATATCTTCCAGTTGGTTGGTACTGGTAAAAGTTGCTTATTTGTTCAAGTTGATCAGAGTTGGTTATGGCATAGGAGGATGTGTCATGTGAATTTTGATAATATCATCAAGATAAGCAATACTCAGGTTGTAAGAGATCTTCCAAAATTATTAAAACCTACTAATAGCTTGTGCAAAGAATGTCAGTTGCGTAAGCTGAGGAGAGTCACATTCAAAAGTAAGGAACTATCTTCTACCAGATTATTAGACTTAGTTCATACTGATATTTGTGGTCCAGCAAGAATTAAGAGTATACAACGTGATAGATACTTTATGTTGCTAATTGATGACTATTCCCGGATGATGTGGGTGACCTTTCTAAAGGAGACATCAGAAGCACTTGAGAAATTCAAAATATTCAAGGCTATGGTAGAGAATGAAACCAGATTAAAATTGAAATCTCTGAGGTCTGATAGAGGTGGAGAATTCACATCCGGTGAGTTCATAGATTTCTGTGAGAAACATGGAATAAAGAGATAGTTGTATGCTCCTAGAACTCCACAACAGAATGGAGTAGTTGAGAGAAAGAACTGGACCATCCAAGAAGCATCCAGGACCATGATGATGGAAGCAAATGTTCCTTAGATCTATTGGAGAGAAGCTATCATTATTGCAGTCTATACTCTCAATCAAGTTCAAATCATAAGCAATACCGATAAGACTCCTTATGAACTTTGGTTTGGCATCACTCCTACTGTGAGGTATTTCAGAGTTTTTGGTAGAAAATGTTACATTAAAAGAGATGAAGATCTAGGAAAGTTTGATACTAGAAATGATGAAGGAATATTCTTGGGTTACTCTACTCAAAGCAAAGCATACCGGTGTTATAACAAGAGACTAAGAAAGATCATAGAAAGTACAAATGTGAAGGTTGATGAAGGAATTAACAAACCCTCAAGGTTTTATGAATATGATGAAGATGATCAGGATGGTGTTATGATTCAAGGAGCCCAAGCCCCTTCTGAAATTCAGATTCAAACTAATCCGACAAATCAGGAAGAAGAGTTGAGCTTCAATGAGTCTAGTCAAGAAACTCCCAAAGTTCCAAGGTATGTAAGACTGAATCACTCCGAAGATCAGATCATAGGTGACAAAAGCAAAGGTGTACAAACTAGAAGCAGAATTGCTCAAGATTCAGATGAGTATTGTCTAATTTCAAAGATTGAGCCTAAGACAGTGAATGAAGCTTGCAATGATGAAAACTGGACTAAAGCAATGGAGGAAGAGCTGATGCAAATTGAGAAAAATCACACTTGGGATCTTGTTCCCAGACCTAGAAACAAGAATGTGATTGGAACAAAATGGGTCTTCCAGAACAAACTGAATGAAGTTGGTGAAGTAATTAGAAATAAAGCCAGATTGGTCTGCAAGGGTTATTCTCAAATAGAAGGAGTTGATTTTGAAGAAACTTTTGCTCCAGTGGCAAGAATTGAAGCAGTCAAACTATTTCTTGCTTTTGCTACTTTCAAAGATTTCAAAGTGTATCAGATGGATGTCAAGTCTGCCTTCCTGAATGTGACTTGGAAGAATGTACATTGAGCAACCGGGTGGATTTTAGTTGTCTGATCATGGTGATATGGTCTGCAAGTTGAAGAAGGCTATGTGTGGATTGAAGTAAGCCCCAAGAGCTTGGTATGAAAGATTGGACAAGCATCTTTTGAAGATTGGTTTCAACAAAGGTACAGCTGACAGTAACTTATATTTCAAAATTGATCATGAAAACATCTTGATTGTTGAAGTGTTTGTTGATGATATCATTTTTGGAGGAAGAGATAGTATGTGTAAAACGTTTGCAAATCAAATGAAAAGTGAATTTGAGATGTCCATGCTTGGTGAAATGAATTTCTTCTTGGGTCTGCAAATCATTCAAACAAAGAAAGGAATCTTCATTTCTCAAACCAAATATGTGAAAGAATTGTTGAAGAAATTTGGGATGGAAGATTCAAATCCAATGAATACTCCCATGGCAACCAGATGTAAGTTGAGAAAAGATGATGACTCTCCTAAGGTAGATCAGACAAAGTATAGGTCAATGATTGGAGGATTGTTGTATCTCACTCAAACTAGACCAAACTTTATGCAAGTTGTTAGTCTTGTTGCTAGATTACAAGCTGATCCTAGAGAATCTCATGTCATGGCAATCAAGAGGATTTTTAGATATCTAAAAGGGACAGTTGAGTATGGTTTGTGGTATCCTAGAGATCATGATTTCTCTCTTCATGCATATACAGATGCTAATTGGGTAGGAGATGTGGATGACCAGAAGAGTACCAGTGGTGGAGCATTCTTTTTGGGGAAGAGATTGGTTTCTTGGCTAAGTAAGAAATAAGAGGCAATATCTCTGTCTACAACTGAAGTAGAATATATTGCAGCAGTAGGGAGTTGCACTCAAGTTTTGTGGATGAAGTAGATGCTAAAAGATATCAAAGTGGAATATGAGGAGCCTATCACAATTTTCTGTGATAATTCAAGTGCAATAAACATATCCAAGAATCTGGTGTTGCATTCAAAGACTAAACATATATCCATCAAGTTTCACTTCTTGAGAGAGCAAGTGAACAAGAATGAAATTAGATTAGAGTTTGTGCCCTCCAAGGATCAGATTGCAGACATCTTTACTAAACCTCTTCCTAAGGACTCTTTTGAGTATCTCAAGGAGAAGTTAGGGGTTATTGCCCCTCCGGTGATGAACTAAGGTGCACTAAGGTGCATCAGTTCAGTGGATATCACAGTCATATCTTGTGATGCGGATTGATGATGGGGAGCTACTACTCAGGGGGAGTAGCAGGTATGATTCTAAAGTGTTGGAATTGCAAGTATGTGCCCTTTGCCACTGATGTCAAAGGGGGAGAGAAGACATGTGAAAAACAAGTGGTTGCTGATCAAAGGGGGAGCAGTAAAGGGAGAGAAGACATGTGAATGGTTGTTGCTAATAGGGGGAGTTGTGATAGTAAGGAGAAATTCTTATCTTGACGGTTAAAACAGTTTTTCACATCATATGTTGACATCAATGACAAAGGGTGAGATTGTTGTAAGTATGGGCCTAACCGGTGTTGTCATTGATGTCAACATACTCTTGTTGCATTAATGATAAGGATTGGATGAGTTGTATGCTGAGGATATTGAGAAAATTAGTCTCAATCAGAAACAGTGAAGAACAGTGATGACAATAAGGTAAAAGTCCAAGATAGGATGAGGATCAGAGGTTGTAGATTAAAGGGCTTGTAGATATGAGTCTTAAGGTAGTCCAGTAGAGATTTTAGAGGTCCACATGTAGATCTGAAGAAGTTGTGGCCGCTCAAGTAAAACTAGTTCTGGTAGGTGTTCAGAGGTGACAGAGTGTAATAGAAAGGTCTGGTGAGATCCGAAAATGAATTATCATGTTCTGCAGATTTGAGGGAGTGTTGAGGAAGTCTTTGTAGTGTGTCAAATTGATTGGTTCATGGTTTGAAGGTCCACAAGCATCTATTCCTTTGTGACAGTAATGACAGTCTATGTTCTTGAGGTTCCAGATGAAGGAGAGATGGATTTTAGTAAGCAGATGAAGTGTGGATGTTCTTGGTGATTCAGGAAAGCTTGTGGAAGTCTTTGGATCGTGTCCAATTCGTGTTGATGGTCCACATTGAAGTTGGTGCTCGCAATTGAAGAATAACTTCCAGATGATGGTGTTCTTCTTGAGAATGGCCGACCGGATGAATTACACATCCTGCGGATGTTCTTGTTAATGCTTTGCCAACTTAGATGATCATTCCTAAGTTGATGTCTTGTATAAAGAAGGGATTGCAAAGTCATTTCAAAGTAGTTCTTACGGAGATGAGTGTGTGGTAGAGAGGAGGAGAGCGAAAGGTAGAGTAGAAGTATTGGGCTTAAATGGAACTGATTCAAGCATGGTAAAGATGCTATTCTCTAGTTCATGTATGTGATACTTATTTCTTTGTAGACAGTGTGTCTCTTGTAGGCAATGAGCCTCTTGTGAGTAGTGCTTAGGCAGTGAGCCCTAATTGGCATGTGTCATTTGTTCTTTCTATTCTTCTAATAGAGAATACATCTTGGGTTAATCACCCTGTGGTTTTTCCCTTAACCAGGTTTTCCACATCAAAATCTTGGTGTCTCATGTGTTGATGTGTTTCTGCTCTTGATTTGTTGCATTGTGTTTCCATGATTGATTTATTATTATTCTACTGAAGTGCAAAGTAAACTTAAGTGTTTAAGTGGAAGAAAGTTTTGTACAACTGATTCACCCCCCCTCTCAATTGTGTGCCCTAAATCTAACACAATCTCATTCCCCACTTGACAAAAAAGTATCTGATAGGCATTACCCACCTAGTACTTAGATGTATTCTGTTATATGTGCTTTGTTTCCTTGTGGAATGAGTCTTAAGCTGTGGATGTGATTTTTGGAAGACTTAGTTGACGAGTACATTGAATGGTGTATTTCTCTTTTGACTTATCATATGCATAAGTTTGTTTGTGCAAGGACATTTTTTAAGGAGTGTAGGGGGATGGTTTTGGGCATATTTCCTAGTGATGGGAATAGTTTTTGGTTTGATCTTCTTTCACTTGAGGATCTTACATCCTTGTTAGTTTATTGATTTATTAATTTTGTGTTTGACCTTGGGTGGAACTATTGTATGTTGGTAAGGCTTTTTCGTTTGGGTTTTTCAAAGTGAGGATATTACTTGTCATAGCTTCAGCACTCGATGGTGTTGGCAAAAGGACATGATATGTGATATGGTTTGTAGTTTCTCTATATGGTCTTATGTTTCTTCCTGGAGGTTTGTATTCATATGTGTAAGAGTTGCTATAGAATGTTTTGATACCATGCAAGATTTAGCTATGGAAATAGCCACCCATTATCTAGGAGCTTGAATCAAGGTACAAGAGAGACCCAACATGAAAGAATAATTATATTCTATTAAAGGATGCAAATTTACAATATGCATAGATTATTGTTGGTCATGCTGTTAGTCACAAACAAACATAGAATAAAAGTACACATTAACCTTTATTCATCTTGAAAGATACAGTGAATTCAAAGAATTCATGATCCCAAGTCTCCGGTGATTAGGTCTTAATCGACTGACGTTACTCAGTGGTTAATGTGAGTTGCTGTTTCCATTTTGGGGCCTTACGTGAAAATGCACTATAATCATGACGTTCCTGCAGAAATTCCTTACAGAGAAGTCAAATTATGTGGGTATTTGATGAAAGGAAGTAAAATACCTAGATCTTTGCATGATATTTTCAATTGTGCATGCTTAGTGTTCAAATATGCTAAATATTTACGATTATCTATGAGATGTCTGCATATTTTGGGTTGTTTGCTTAAGATTATCAGTTTATTTGCAATTGTGATAGTGAGATGCTCTGAAATTGAAAGAATTTAAAGGAAATGCTTCTAATTAAGTTGAACCTTTAGCTTTTGATCCACATACATGCTTGATACTGTCATGAGGAGAAGAAATCAAACCATATGTTCACCAGGACATTCCACAGCTAGATACAGTTGATGCAAACTTCAGAGGATAATGAATGAAAACAATACATGCAACATGATGAGCACTCCAAGGGACGTAGCAAATCAAAGCACATATCCAGAATTCAGACACAGATTACTCAAGACTTACGAAGATTTGTAATCAAAATACTCTTCCCTTTCATTAAGTATGCAAAAGACATGTACATATACAGCAGCTTTGAAATAAGTCCTGAATACTTCAGCAATCAAATTTTAATTAAGTTTCAAATGAATATAACAAGGCATTCCACCACCTTTTATAGAATAAGGTGAGGAATCCGTTACAAAAGATCCACGGATCTGATTTATCAATATAAATCAACGGTCATCATTTCATGACTTGCCAATATTACAAAAAGGCACAAGTTGCCAGCTGGCAACTATCTATACTGCATATGCAAAATACTCCCCCCTCATGATGTATCTTCATCATGCTCTTCATCTGATGCATGCGGGTCATCATCATGTGTATCGCTTTCTGAACTTTCGCTATCCGGATGATGACGCTGTTGCATATGGGGTTGCATGCTGCTTTGGATCTGTTCGTATGACTGCACAACCTGATCTATTCCTCCGCCATCTTGAGTCTTTGCCTTGATGATGGCATGTTTGTGCGCTTCATACTTATCCCTACTGTTGTCCAGCTTATTCTTTCTGTCCTGTAGTGTCTCGTTGTAGGTCTCCATCTTGACCTTGATCCTCACCATTTTATTTATCACTTCCTCTGTCAAGTGGACGAGCGGACCATCATCTTCTATATGGAAGTTATTACGCAGAGCCCTAAAGGCAGAATCTTCATCTTGACTCTCAATTTTCCCTTCCACCTTGCCCTCTAGCATTTCTAGCATGTCTACCTCAATGCCCATTAAATCGCATAGCCTCATGCTGATCTCCCTCAGCTTATTATTGCATCTTTTGAGGACTCCGCATTCAAACTGTACATCTTTATACCAGATATCCACTAACAATACGGTATTATTATTCAATACCTACTTACTGATAAGCAGTTGTGGATTTATCTTCCTTATTTCGTCCAACAGGCTGAGGACTTTCTCCAGTTTATAAGACCTTTTTCCGGTCTGCATCTGCAATTTATCCACCTTAGTTTTGGAGTCACTTAGGATGCTCCACCTCTTCAAAGAACCTTTCATTATTTCAATGGCATCATCCAATGTGGATGACACCCACTTTCTTATTACGGAAACCTCATGTTTCATGAGGTCCAGTCTATTCACTTCTTCCTGAGAAATGGCAGTCAATGGGACTGCAGCTTCGCTTGTGGTATCTTCAGGGTTGGTCAAGCCTTCAATATATGCACGCAACTGAGCAATGTGCTCTTTATGTTGCTTATTCTTCTCTTTCTCTCTTTTCACTTTCTGAATCAGAGATTCAATGATATCCTTTCCCTCCTGACCTTCCTACTCTTCATTGGCAAAACCCAAATCAACTGTGCTTATCTGGAATTCATCCATAGTGATTTTGCCTTTCTCTTTCTCTACCACAGGTACAGCAATTTGTGCGGTCCTTCTCCCTGTCGCCGGATCTCTTTTGATGGCCGAAGTCATTCTGGCCTTCCTCCTGGGTTTCATTATATCTGCGGCGAACAGGGTGGAGACATCGAACTCTTGAATCTCCAGCTCCTCCTCAACATTTACCTCCTTTTCTAACCATGGAGGCACCTGATCATGCTTTTCAACATCATGATGCTGTTCACCTCTATCTCCCATTTCCACCAACAAGCGTTGTGGAGATGGTGACTTTTCTTTTTCTGGCTCTTGATGCTCACCTTGCTGCGAATCCTGTGGTGCCTCCTCCTGTTGAGGAACTTCCTTTTCTGGGGGAGCATCTTCTCCGTGTGGGGAACCTAAAGGTGTACCTATATGTGGATCATGATGATCATGATCTTTCTCCATCCTTTCTTCACCTGTCCCCAGTTCTTCCCCCTGTGGAAGTTGATCATCCTCCTCTTGCTTCTCTATTTCTGGTGGCATGTCCACCGTATCTGATATCACTGGATCTACCCGAGGTGATGGCATCTGTTCCACAGCGGCTATCTGTTTTATACCTGCAGCATCCACCTCTTGTGCCTTATCAACAGGATCCTCTATCGCTTCATTCTTCTCATCATCAGCCTTTGCTTCTTGGACCTCTACTATAGCAGGTCCTGCTGATGTATCTTGTGGGCTTTGTTGGCCTGATTCAAGAACGTGGCTTTCTGTTTCTGCCATATCTATCTCTTCTATTAAGTGGCCCTTATCAGGTAATCCTACTGGCTGTTCAGGACTTGCATCCTGCTTCTCTGTTAAGTCTACCACTGTAGGACTTGTAACCTCAGTGATCAATGTATCCAGCCCTATGTCCTGAGCTACCTGCTCTGGGCTCTTCTTTGGTTCTGGGCTCTTTTCTCGCTCCGCTTCTGCTTGTTTCATCTCCTCAAGCACTGTTTGAACCATTGGAGGCTTGTGAGGAGTCACACTGATGCCAGCAGCCGCAAGTGTTTCCATTTCTTGTGCAGCTACATCCTGCACCACCTCATCATCAAACAAGTTTATTGTCTCGTCTAGCGAGACACGCTTTTCTGCTTGCGCCTGGGATGCTTCCTTTTGTTGCTCTTCTGCCAGTTCAGTTTTGAACTTGACAATGGTAGGAAGTGGAACATTGTGCTGAAGTTCCTTCTGCACTTCACTACCTACCCCTTGTAATTGCACTGGGGGTTGACTCATCTCACCTCTCATGGAGGTTCTTGTTTTCTTAGGTGTGGTAGGAACCAGCACCTGCGGAGCTCTCCTCTTTCTTCTGATTATCAATGGAGCTTCCTCCTCTTCTTCAGGCTCTTCCTCCATGAGGATATCCTTGCCTGGTTGTCTGGATGATTGACCCACTTCTTGGGTCTCTGTGGTTCCAGCCTCTGCTATCTTGGCTTTCTTGGGCTTTGGAGGAGAATCTAATTCTGACCCTGATTTGGCTACCTCCTCCGCTGTGAATACTGCCCTATGAACTATGACCCCTTTGGGTCCCTTTTCCACCTTCTTGCCCTTTGTGGCCCTTTTGCTAGGTTGCTGTGGTGGAGGGGTCCTCTCTCCCTTAGTCTTCCGCTTCTCCAGCAGGAAGTCATCATATTCATCTGTGGGGATGTCCTGCCCCTTCTTCTTGCTATCTATTGTGATGGCAACACCCTTTTTCTTCAATGCCTCTACCTGTGCATCTACCCAAGCTTGGGTCAAGTGTATGGTTCTGGCAAAGAATGGGTCCAAGGACATATCCTCCTGCATGGTGAGGTCAGGGGCAGAAATGGTATCATTGTAGATCTTCTTCTGCTCGTATTCATCTGCCATGATCCTGCCGTCATCACTCTTCAGCTGCTGAGGGAGGGAGATGCAGTCAAACGTTCTAATCTGGTTCAGAGTTAACCTCTGATACCTCCTCCTCCTGGCCTCTGCCTCATCTTCGCAGTCAGCCCAAAAATCTTCTAGGTGCCTCTGGTGAATAGGCTTTCCTAGGATCTTCTGCATTCGGCCGTAAGGATCATATGGTCTTGTTACTGGGAAGGGCAGTAAATTCATCTTGTTCAGAGTGACCATCACCTTCTTAATATTGTTAGAGTCAGGGCACATGTAGTTGCTGATGCTGACTGGGAACAAAATTGGTGGCAGCTTCTTGGCATCCTTATACGTCTGTATGATGGTGGAGCCCTGCTTGATAAACTCCATTAAAACTACTGCATCTGTAGGATACCTTGGCAGCATCAGGGGATGCCCTTCAAAACCTTCTATCCTGATGTAGGAAAAGGTGGCAAATTGGATGTACCATGCCCCATGCCTGTATACTGCCTCCTGAGCCTCCATGTTCAGTCTTTTAGTTCTGTCATCTTCCATGGTCCTTACCAGATGCATAGAAAATGCATCATTGACCAATTTGTAGTCCTTGATATATTTGGTTCTTTGCAGCTGGGGATGATGATCCCATATATATGCTGCATTCGTGCCCGTCAGTTTTCCATCTGTGACCAGGGCATCAAAAGTGCCTCTATAAGCACAGGAATAAACAATATAGGAGGTCATGTAGAAGGCACAATCTGAACCTCCCAGGTTCAGCAGCTGCTCATGCAGAGCATCACTTATGATTTGGCCCCACAGTGGCTTGATGTCTGCATATAGGCACATCATTATTATGCCGTACATCCAGTCTCTGAATTCTCCAGTATCAGGCTGGCCAGTCACCCTGTTCAGTAGGGCAATCACATACTGATATTCTTCATTAAAATCAAATTTGAACATGCGCATAGGGAGCTTGGCCGCTGCATTATATGTACTGTTCTCGGCCCGCCAAGCATACATGTTCTTTCTGGCCGTCTTCTTGTTGGCCTCATATTCTCTTTCAGACTTCTTCAAGTCTACACTCTTTACCTTGCTGCCCATTGGCAGTCCAAATGTTTGGGATAGACCTTTGATGGATAGGTCTGCATACATTCTCCCATGCTTCACCACCTGCCTCGTCTAAGGGTTGTAATTTCGGGCGCACTCAATAACCAGCTCCAGAGACTCCATGGAGTAGGGGAAGCCAACAGCGTTCCACATACCTGATACAAACACAGTGTCCAGCACCAGACTCTTACCCTGCCCATCATTCAGCTTGGCTGACCAAGCCTCCAGGTTGGTACTCCCCTGATGGGTGTCTGTAATTGCCCCAAATTTAAACAGGACCCCTCTCTGAGAAGAGAACATAGGCCTACTGAATTCTTCCTGACACTTGACTAAGCATTTTTCAGCCATGGGTACCTGCAATTAACAACATTTCTTCTCACAACGGGATATGCATGCATACATACTGCAAATATCATGCTTATTGTATCAATTCTACATTACTTACTTGCATGGATACATAACCAGAACTTTCAACATTATTTAAAAACAACATGATGAGGGTTTCAGTTCACTTACCTGGTTATGCCAATTTCTTTTTATACCAGTATATCTCTAAGACGCTCTTGATTCAGCTGCTGATCACCTTCCTCCCTCAGTCTATGAGCTCCAGTCGCGCAACGGTTGCTGTTATGCAGAAATGGAGGCTAGTGCTCTGTAAAATAATTTTAATGCAGGTAAATGTAACAATGGCGGTTGAATTACCTTTTAACCTCGCAGTTAGGGTAAACTTAGGGTAACTCTGACAAGTTAGATCGTAATCTTTGATCATTCGTGCGAAAACTCAGGATCTCGCCAGACGTTTCATTGGGTTCGGGGATCGGCGGGAATCACCTACTATATCTGCGCGCATTTAATGGCAATGGCGGCAAAGGGAGTGGGGGAATATCCATATGACATGATATCATGAGAGCAGGATGACATTTCACAAATATCGGGTTGAGTTTCGATATCATCCTCCCCAGCATTGGAACTGTTATCGCGACAAAATTCGGGTGACAACGCACCTTTGTTTACACTTTAGCACATCAGGAGGATATTTCGGTCTATCGGGTGATATTCCAAAATATGATGATGACCTTCAAACTTACTCATTCTCCTCTTTGAATATCGGGATGACGTCATCATGATATTTGTTCTTTGTATTGGAAATGTCTCATGACGTCATCGCCACATTGGGTGAACATGATCATGTTTACAAAATATCCTGTCGAAATGTAAATATGATGATGATGTCATCAGGATGTTTGTTTTTTTGTTTATCAGATTCAGATGATGTCATCAGGATGTTTGTTAAGGGTGATATTTTGCATCAGGATGATATTAACGAATATTGGGTTACTTTCAAAATATGATGCTCGCTATACAAAAGACCGTTCGACGGGGAAGACTTACTATCACTTAACGTTGACGTCCAGATATTTGAACCGCAGGATATTATCGGGGGGGGACATTTCAAATATGATGATGATGTTCTTCACACAGCATAACTGAGGTTATAAAATATGACCCTCTTTTTGCGAATATCAGGTTTGACCAAGATTTTGACTGTTCATAACTCTCACATCCTGATGAATATCAGGGTGATGTAAAAAGCAAACCTGCATGAATTTTAATGCTCTTTCAGAATATGTGGTCATATATAGGAAATACAAATTTTGACAGACTGACCTCATATTGGGGCTTACCTCATCTTGACTCCACATGATGATGAACATGACTGATTTTACCAAACCGCCAGAAAGCAGACAACACAAGCCAAAAGAAAAGTTGGGTCCCTATTTTGCCAAGTCAAAATGGGGCATGTTGTGTAACCACACAACAACTTGCCACCAAAGAAAATAAACAAATTCTAATGATTCAAGTGATGTGATCACATTCATCTATAGTGTTCTAATTCTGTCTAAGTGTAAGCATCATAATCCTCTGAATGATAAAATTTCATCATGGTGATAAAGCTAACAAAAGATCAGGTGTGTGCATATGATTAATTATCCTCATCTTGAAAGTAAGTTGAAAACATAAGTAACTGGTGTTAAACTACATAGTTGGGGATCATCCCTCATAGCCAACCTGGATAGAGCCTTGCTGCCAGCAGGCGTCTATAGACCTGGCAAGGTTATCTATACAATCTCCCTAAGTAGAGCCCCACTACCAGTAGGCGTCTATAGCCCCAGTAGAGTTACTTAGATGGCCTAATTTTATTTCTTTTCTGATTTTCTCTTTCATATTTATATTTGATATCATCATGTCAGCTCATTTGTACAAGGTATAGTCACTTGCAGCTTTAGGTTGGAGATTGTATTGGTAGCAAGGGAGTCCCTTTAGATTTTTCACTTAACACCTATACTAGTGTGTTCAACAAACCCAAGGCTGTTAGGTGTTTCATTGTGATGGATCCGCTTTGACCAAGAAAAAGCACCCTAATGAACAGATATCACAAACCTGATCATGAATACTTCCTAGAATGAATTATAACCTATATTTAAATGTGATTACATCACTTGAATCCCAACAATTTAATTATTTTCTTAGGGTGATGAAGTGCATCATCCTGACTTACCAAAACAAGGTCCCAACCAACAAAACAACAACAACATACAACAAACAAACTGTACAAACAACTATACAAATATACAATATGATACATATGACTGTCATGAAGTCATTCAGGCCTGGAAATAATGTTTGAGGAATTGTCCATTGACTGGCAATGGGACATCCTCACCTGTCAGGTTCTTAAGCCTATAAGTGCTATCTCCTAAAATTTCAGAAATCTGAAAGGGACCTATCCATAATCTATCAAACTTACCATGATCACCTTTCTTTTCATGGGCCTTATCCCACATCAGGACTAAATCGGATATCCTGAAAGCTTTAATTCTGGCTCTCTTGTCAAACCAGCGTTTGACAACAGCCTGATGTTTTGCAAATCGGTTAATCGCTTGACTTCGCTTTTCTTCCAAGTGCATCAACTGAAGCAACCTGACTTCCTGTTTATTATCTACGCCTAGATACTCTTGGGCAAACTGCAGAGTAGGAATTTTCAAGTTTACAGGGAGGATAGGATCTACCCCATATACTAGTTGGAAGGGTGAGTTTCCTAATGCGGTTTTCATTCTAGTTCTGTCTACCCATAAGGCATATTTCAGAAATGAGTTCCATTCCCTGGGATTTTTCTCTATCAATTTTCTTATTATACTCAGTAAATTCTTGTTGGTGGATTCTGCTAATCCATTTCCCTGGGGATAGTAGTTGGATGAGAACTTAAGTATGATCCCATGATCAAAAGCCCAACCTGACAATTTGGTGGAAATGAAGGCAGAACCATTATCACTTACCAATGCATAAGGAATTCCATACCTGGTGACAATGTTGCTTTCCAAAAATTTAATGACATCATCCGCAGTACAAGTTTTGCTGCTGATAGCCTCAGTCCATCTGGTACAATAATCAGTAATCGTTAGGACATACCTATGGCCTGAGGAAGACGGAGGATTGATCGGTCCTATGAAATCCATGCCCCACTATGCAAATGGGTGCTCTTCCATCACTCACTGCAACGGTTGTGCAGCATATTTTTCTCTGTTGGCAGCAACCTGGCAAACATGACAACATTTAACATGATCAGCCGTGTCCTTAAAAATTGTAGGCCAGTAATATCCTGCTCTGAGGATTGCATGTGTTGTGGCCAATGCTGATCCGTGTGCAGTACCAAACTTGTCATGTAACTCTATTAAAACTTTATTTGCTTCTGGTTTCTCTAAGCATCTCAGGTATATTCATTCATAATTCTTCTTAAACAAGGTTCCTCCCTTTATCATATACTTCTGGGATCTTATCTTTAAGGCTCTTCTCTGTGAGGCTTGCATTCTTGAAGGACATCTTCCGGTGATGAGGATGTGCTTGATGTCTGAATACCATTCCCTATTGTCTTTCTCATTGATCACATACTGCTGACTGATGATGTTTGGATCAGTTTTAGATATCATCTGGCTCAGAGCTTGTCCTCTTACCAGCTTCATTGGTGTGATCTCCATGTCATATTCTTGTAATACAGTAATCCATTTGGCTCTTTTTTCACCAGGTTCACTCTGCATCAGCAGCATCTTCACCGCTGCATGTGGTACCACAGCAACCACTTTGCTTCTCAGTATATAATGTCTAAACTTTTTTACTGCTCTGACTAATGCAAGTGCCTATCTTTCAACATCTACAGATCTCAATTCAGCATCTCTGAAAGGACAGCTCATGAAAGCAATTGGTTTCTCTTCTTTCTCTTCATTTCTTTGAGTTAACACTGCTGCAGAAGTATGTTCTGAGGCAAATGAGTAGATGTAGAAATCTCTTGTATAATCTGGACTAATGAGGACAGGAGCATCTGAAATGGCTTTCTTTATATCTTCAAAGGCAGCCTTGGCTTCTAGTGTCCACTCAATTTGTGCATCTTTTTTCAACATGGCATTCAGTGGTCTGACAATCTCAGCAAAGCCGGTGATGAACTTGCTCACAAAATTTATCTTACCAAAATAAGATTTAAGTTCCTTTTTGCTTCCTGGAAGTTGTAACTTCATAATAGATTCCACCCTGTCAGGATCAATGATAATTCCATCTTCTGTGATCAGGTGGCCTAGTAATTTTCCTGTTGTGACTCCAAATATGCACTTCTTAGGATTCAACGATATTCCATATTCTTCACATTTCTTCAGTACACTTCTGAGATCAGCAACATGACTTCCCCTTTCCTTGGAGAATACTGTCAAGTCATCCATGTAGATGACTATACATTTTCCTATTAAGCCTCTGAAGGCTATGTCCATTGCTCGCTGGAATGTAGCTCCAGCATTTATAAGTCCAAATGGCATACGTCTATATGCAAATATACCCCACTTTGTGGTGAAGGTAGTTTTTAATCTATTAATTTTATCAACCATCACTTGGTTGTATCCTGAAAAACCATCCAAGAAGGACATCATCTTGGCTCCATTCACAATTTGTAGAACTTCATCCAAAGAGGGCAAAGGATAATTATCCTTTTCTGATGCTCTGTTCAGGTTCCTGAAATCTACACATAATCTGATGTCTCCATTCTTCTTTCTGACTGGCACAAGATTCGCCACCCAAGTGGAGTGCCTCACAGGAAATATTATCCGGGCATTTAACAATTTCTTGACTTCTTCAAGGATGATTGGCTCAAGCAGAGCATTGACTGGCCTCTGCTTCTGTCTGAAAGGTTTTGCATCTGGCTTGAGCGGTATAGTATGAGTTATGACAGAAGTGTCATATGTCTTTAGCTCATCATAAGTCCATGCAATTACATGTATGTAATCTTTAAGGGCCTGAGTTATTCCTTCTAACTCATCTGGTGTACAAACCTTACCCAATAAGACATTTCTCTTGTCATCAGCTTGTCCAATATTCACCTGTGAATATTGACCTCCATCTACCTTAGGCAGATCTTTATGTTTAAGCATATTATCTAGATCAAAGGCTCTTTCTAATTCAATCATACCTTTGGGAATTCTGTTGCTAGGCAACTCTAATATCTCATCTTCTTCCCAGACATGATCTTCCATACCATTCTCATCTATAATCTGAGCTTCAAATATGTCTCTGTTTGATATGAAGTCCAGGATGTGCTGATCATCATCAAACACCTGGAGATTAGTCACATTGTCAGGTACTGAAGGTACTGACACCAATTCTACTGAAAATCTCTTCAGACCAGATATAGACAGTGGTTCCAACGTACTGGCAGCTTGGGCAAGTGCATCTGCCCTCTGGTTCTGTTTTCTTGGTACGTGAGTGATATTAAAGGCATCAAAGTCTTCAATCAGGTCCCACACACGATGTCTGTAATTTGATAGCTTTCTGTAATTACAAGAGTAAATTCCTCTTACTTGTTTCACAACCAGTCCTGAATCTCCAAAGACATGCAAGATCTTCACTTTCTTCTTATGGGCAAACAACATTCCATGAATCAGAGCCTCGTACTCTGTGACATTATTGGTGCAGGGGAACTGTAGTCTATAAGCCGCTAAGTAGGACTTCCCTGATGGATCAATAAGGTCAATTCCTACCCCAGCACCTTGCTTGGATTTAGATCCGTCAAACCTTAAGATCCAAGGCTTATCTTCAGCAGGACATTTGTCTTCAGCAGGATATTTACTTGAACTTTCTTTCTTCTTTGCAGCTCTGGCTGCTGCTCCGCCTGATATCCACTTTAACTTGGGGATGTCATCCTCAAGTTTCTTCTTTCCTTTATTTGGTGAGCCTGATGGCTTTTCTGTTTTCTCTTCCATCTCAGCAGGAGGATGATGTTCAGCACATACAGCTGCATGCTTCTTCAAAATATGTAAGCATAGTGAGCAAGTTGTTTCTGAGTGAAGTGCCTCATGTAGCCTACACCAACCTTTAATTAAAACCTCCTGGGGAGATTTACGCTGTTGTGTCATCTTTTCTATTTCTTTTACCAGAAATTCTTCGAACTTCGTCAGGTCACTGCCTTTATCTTCATCAGACAACTCATAATCTGATTCCATGAAGCAATCACTACCAGGAGTGATCTTTTCTTTTCTCGTATCATTTATCAGATCTGACACCAGGACCTCTTCTTCTCTCCGGATATGATCTTCATCATGATCTGTCGACTCTTCTGTTCCTGTAGGAGACAAATAAGAATTAGTATTATCATCATCATCAGATGTAACACTCACCTCGGAATATGATGATGATGCTTCACTATACGTTTGCTCCAGTATCATCATGTCTAAGCATGGTTCACAAGTCTTTTCTGAGTGTGCTTCACCGTGTAATCTGCACCATCCATCAATCAAAATGTCATTAGCAGGTATATTCAATAATTGGCAACATTTTACCTAAGTAGATAAATGCATCTCAAAATCTCTGAAGTGATCTATTTCATTCTCATTATCTGGATTATTATCAAATTCCATACTCGGCATGTCCTCATGATAATCATCATCATGATGATGATGAACATCCAGCATCAGGATCTCTTCTATTTTAACAGTTTGCGGCCTGATGTGATAAACTCCAGGTTCTACATTTACATACATGATCTCATTTGTTTTGTTATATTCCGTGATCATATGTTTCATCCTAGGCTCAGCATCAATCCTGATCTGATTAGGTATACCTTTCCATGGTAACCACATGTGACTGAAGTCTATGGACATATATCCGTTAAGCGTTTTAGACCAATCTCGGCTAAGCAACATCCCATATGTATCAGGTATGTCCACTACCTGAATGTCAATGTAATACTGTATCCTAGGATTAGATGCTAGCTACATGTGAATGTGAGTTAGTTCTCCTATCACACTTACTTCTGTCTTGTCTAGTTGAGTGACCTTCTTTAGGGATTTAGCAGGATGCAGTCCTAATGCATTACATATTGATAAAGGCATAACATTCGTTGAGGCTCCTGAATCAACCAAACAATTGTGCAAGTTCTTGCTGAACATTCTTATGGTGAGGAGAAACGGAGGTGATTCAGTTTTATCTCTATACAAGGTCATGTGGGAGGTTTTAGCAGCTTGGACTATAGCTGACACTTTGGGCTTGATAATGTTATCTTTAACAGCATGCTCCTTGCCATTGGATTGACTTGAAAGATGATTATCCTCTTTAGGAGCAGGATCATCTAGTGACTTCATGAATGCCCTTTTAATGGCAGGAGTTTTCAGTAACTCCGATAAGGACAGGCTGATCTTGATTTTCTTCATTTCATCACCAAATAGCCGACTAACTTGTCAGACTCCTGAGGTGCATTTACGACTTTTGTTACTGTGTTTTGAGGAGACAAGTATTGAGCATTCACCTTAGGGAACCCAGGGTTATTGCTAGCCTTGGGATCAGGAGGTGTATTGAAATTGTTTGGAGGTAGAGATAATGTCAACGGACCAGCAGGTCTGTTGGCACTACTTCTCAGGTTATAATTGTGCTTACCAGGGTATTGCTGCTGGTATGCATGTACTTCCTCATGCTCTCTTGCAGGCTCATTTTCATCCTCAAAGGGGAAAACATAGTTTGTTTCAAAGGTTAGGGCAGATTCCTCACAGGTCTGATCATAACTCGGATGAGGCTGATTTATGTACGTTTTGAGCACAAAAGCTGAGTCATATCCACAAGGAACTATCTCATTTCCTTCTACCTGAGGTGGATTTCCAGAAGTGTTAGACACTTCAGTCTGAAAGATGCTGGCAGCAATCCTAAATTGTGGACAATCTAATTCTGCATGTGCATTTGTATTGTGAATCCTACACCAATTGGTAAGGGCTGCTTCAGCAAGATTGACTCTGGTAGTCTGTTTGGCTTCACCAGGAGACTGATTGTCTAGGGGTGATGGTAATGAACCATTATTTGGCCTGGAGTTCCACACTCTGGGCTGTCTAGGAGGATTATTATTGTTTCCACCATTATTGTTGAAGTTGTTGTTATATCCTCTGTTAGGGTAGTTTGGTCTGTCATTGGAATAATTTCTATTCTGACCTGACTGCGAATAAAACCCTTGATTTCTCAAATGTGTTACTTCTGTGGTGAGTTTTCTGAGTTGAGCAGAAATTTCTTTGATTTCCTCCTTCTCCTCTTGAGCTTTGGCCACTACATTTTCAGTCTGAGGCTTGAAAAAGGAAGATCCATGGTTATTGTTGGATAGATTGGTACCCTGAGGTGTCTGAGCATGTGCAGGATATTGTGGCAATTGGCTATTTCCATTAGGAGGAGGCATAATACTCAATGGAGGTACTTGCAAAGGTGCAGGCATGACTGTTGGGGGTATCACTGATCCATTAGGATATTGTGCAGGATATTGTGAAGGATAAGCTGCAGGATATGGTGCTGGATATTGTGCTTGCACGCCAGGTAAAGTAGGGAATACTATATTTGGGGTAGGAGCAGGTATCAACTGCTGATTTACCTTGATAGCTTCTTGAAAAGCTCCTGTCAAAGTAGTGATCTCAGGATGTGTTCTCCTGATGAACATGGAAGTTAATGGATCCAGGGCTGAATAATAGATACTCCTGGCAGCAGCATCAGCCACCACATATGGGGCAACTAGCTTGTACAACATTTTCTGGAACCTAGCATTGAAATTAGCAATAGGCTCATTCTCAAATCTTTTGATTGTGGCAAACATGTGGTAATTCATGGATGGATCAATAGGGACCTTGAACCTGTCAAGAAAGGCTTTCTCTAAGACAGCCCACGAACCGACAGAAGCTTGGCCAAGACTGATGAACCAATTATAAGCCTCTTCTCCTAGGGAAAAAGGAAATAATCTGCACACCACGTCCTGATGTTCTATTCTGGCTCTGCAGCACGCTTCTTTAAATGTCCTGATATGATCATCAGCATCTTGATAAGGATGATACTTTGGACAAAGTTTGTCCGGATTCTTTGGTAACTCATGATATGCAGTAAAAGTCAAGGGTGACTCCGCTGCAAAGAAAGACATTGCAGCCTGAGGGGGCTGAACTGGTGGTGCAGTTGGCTGAGGTTGAACCAAAGGTATACCCTGGGTTTGAACAGGAGGTGTCGCGGATATACCGGAAGGTATTTGCAAACCGACAGGGGTCACAGGAGGAGGTCCCGGTGAAGCTCTAGACGCGCTTGATCCTGGAGTATGGTGAATGTCTATAGTCCTAGGTCTGAAACCTCTAACAGGCAATTCTTCAAAAACTTCACTAGGTCTAGACCTGGTATTTATCCTGTAAGCTAGGATTTCTCGATTTGGGGGCAAATTGGCTGAAACTTTGCAAATATTGGTTAGATTTCACTGGATGAGGCGATATTTGCGGTCAAATTGCAAATCAGACTGGATATTTACGAAATATTTGCGAAGACACTGCAAATGTGACAGGATATTGGGATATCCTGACCCGTAACACAAGATCTCGAGTGCCTAAGGCCTAAAAGTCTCAAAGTTTGAACAAATTTACGTATCTTTAGCCGATATTAGTGAATTCAGAGAGATCTACTGTAAATCTTGCAATATTTATGTGAGATCTGGAAATCTTTACATAGAATGTGCATATACAATCTTTTCACAGTAAATATTTACGTAATTTACTGAAATTCACAGACGATCTGAGGGTACCTTACTCTATGCATCATCAAACCTGAAAATACTGATGATGAGCGTGATCTTCCGGATGTGTCCTCCTTCTAGCGCCAATTTATGTTGGTCATGATGTTAGTCACAAACAAACATAGAATAAAAGTACACATTAACCTTTATTCATCTTGAAAGATACAGTGAATTCAAAGAATTCATGATCCCAAGTCTCCGGTGATTAGGTCTTAATCGACTGACATTACTCAGTGGTTAATGTGAGTTGTTGTTTCCATTTTGGGGCCTTACGTGAAAATGCACTATCATCATGACGTTCCTGCAGAAATTCCTTACAGAGAAGTCAAATTATGCGGGTATTTGATGAAAGGAAGTAAAATACCTAGATCTTTGCATGATATTTTCAATTGTGCATGCTTAGTGTTCAAATATGCTAAATATTTACGATTATCTATGAGATGTCTGCATATTTTGGGTTGTTTGCTTAAGATTATCAGTTTATTTGCAATTGTGATAGTGAGATGCTCTGAAATTGAAAGAATTTAAAGGAAATGCTTCTAATTAAGTTGAACCTTTAGCTTTTGATCCACATACATGCTTGATACTGTCATGAGGAGAAGAAATCAAACCATATGTTCACCAGGACATTCCACAGCTAGATACAGTTGATGCAAACTTCAGAGGATAATGAATGAAAACAATACATGCAACATGATGAGCACTCCAAGGGACGCAGCAAATCAAAGCACATATCCAGAATTCAGACACAGATTACTCAAGATTTACGAAGATTTGTAATCAAAATACTCTTCCCTTTCATTAAGTATGCAAAAGACATGTACATATACAGCAGCTTTGAAATAAGTCCTAAATACTTCAGCAATCAAATTTCAATTAAGTTTCAAATGAATATAACAAGGCATTCCACCACCTTTTATAGAATAAGGTGAGGAATCCGTTACAAAAGATCCACGGATCTGATTTATCAATATAAATCAACGGTCATCATTTCATGACTTGCCAATATTACAAAAAGGCACAAGTTGCCAGCTGGCAACTATTTATACTGCATATGCAAAATACTCCCCCCCTCATGATGTATCTTCATCATGCTCTTCATCTGATGCATGCGGGTCATCATCATGTGTATCATTTTCTGAACTTTCGCTATCCGGATGATGACGCTGTTGCATATGGGGTTGCATGCTGCTTTGGATCTGTTCGTATGACTGCACAACCTGATCTATTCCTCCTCCATCTTGAGTCATTGCCTTGATGATGGCGTGTTTGTGCGCTTCATACTTATCCCTACTGTTGTCCAGCTTATTCTTTCTGTCCTGCAGTGTCTCGTTGTAGGTCTCCATCTTGACCTTGATCCTCACCATTTTATTTATCACTTCCTCTATCAAGTGGACGAGCGGACCATCATCTTCTATATGGAAGTTATTACGCAGAGCCCTAAAGGCAGAATCTTCATCTTGACTCTCAATTTTCCCTTCCACCTTCCCCTCTAGCGTTTCTAGCATGTCTGCCTCAATGCCCATTAAATCACGTAGCCTCATGCTGATCTCCCTCAGCTTATTATTGCATCTTTTGAGGACTCTGCATTCAAACTGTACATCTTTATACCAGATATCCACTAACAATGCGGTATTATTATTCAATACCTGCTTACTGATAAGCAGTTGTGGATTTATCTTCCTTATTTCATCCAACAGGCTGAGGACTTTCTCCAGTTTATAAGACCTTTTTCCGGTCTGCATCTGCAATTTATCCACCTTAGTTTTGGAGTCACTTAGGATGCTCCACCTCTTCAAAGAACCTTTCATTATTTCAATGGCATCATCCAATGTGGATGACACCCACTTTCTTATTACGGAAACCTCATGTTTCATGAGGTCCAGTCTATTCACTTCTTCTTGAGAAATGGCAGTCAATGGGACTGCAGCTTCGCTTGTGGTATCTTCAGGGTTAGTCAAGCCTTCAATATATGCACGCAACTGAGCAATGTGCTCTTTATGTTGCTTATTCTTCTCTTTCTCTCTTTTCACTTTCTGAATCAGAGAGTCAATGATATCCTTTCCCTCCTGACCTTCCTGCTCTTCATTGGCAAAACCCAAATCAACTGTGCTTATCTAGAATTCATCCACAGTGATTTTGCCTTTCTCTTTCTCTACCGTAGGTACAGCAATTTGTGCGGTCCTTCTCCCTGTCGCCGGATCTCTTTTGATGGCCGAAGTCATTCTGGCCTTCCTCCTGGGTTTCATTATATCTGCGGCGAACAGGGTGGAGACATCGAACTCTTGAATCTCCAGCTCCTCCTCAACATTTACCTCCTTTTCTAACCATGGAGGCACCTGATCATGCTTTTCAGCATCATGATGCTGTTCACCTCTATCTCCCGTTTCCACCAACAAGCGTTGTGGAGATGGTGACTTTTCTTTTTCTGGCTCTTGATGCTCACCTTGCTGCGAATCCTGTGGTGCCTCCTCCTGTTGAGGAACTTCCTTTTCTAGGGGAGCATCTTCTCCGTGTGGGGAACCTGGCGGTGTACTTGTATGTGGATCATGATGATCATGATCTTTCTCCATCCTTTCTTCACCTGTCCCCAGTTCTTCACCCTGTGGAAGTTGATCATCCTCCTCTTGCTTCTCTATTTCTGGCGGCATGTCCATCGTATCTGATATCACTGGATCTACCCGAGGTGATGGCATCTGTTCCGCAGCGGCTATCTGTTCTGTACCTGCAGCATCCACCTCTTGTGCCTTATCAGCAGGATCCTCTATCGCTTCATTCTTCTCATCATCAGCCTTTGCTTCTTGGACCTCTACTATAGCAGGTCCTGCTAATGTATCTTGTGGGCTTTGTTGGCCTGATTCAAGAACGTGGCTTTCTATTTCTGCCATCTCTATCTCTTCTATTAAGTGGCCCTTATCAGTTGATCCTGCTGGCTGTTCAGGACTTGCATCCTGCTTCTCTGTTAAGTCTACCACTGCAGGACTTGTCACCTCAGCGATCAATGTATCCAGCCCTATGTCCTGAGCTACCTGCTCTGGGCTCTTCTCTGGTTCTGGGCTCTTTTCTCGCTCCGCTTCTGCTTGTTTCATCTCCTCAAGCACTGTTTGAACCGTTGGAGGCTTGTGAGGAGTCACACTGATGCCAGCAGCCGCAAGTGTTTCCATTTCTTGTGCAGCTACATCCTGCACCACCTCATCATCAGACAAGTTTATTGTCTCGTCTAGCAAGACACACTTTTCTGCTTGCGCCTGGGATGCTTCCTTTTGTTGCTCTTCTGCCAGTTCAGTTTTGAACTTGACAATGGTAGGAAGTGGAACATTGTGCTAATGTTCCTTCTGCACTTCACTACCTGGCCCTTGTAATTGCACTGGGGGTTGACTCATCTCACCTCTCATGGAGGTTCTTGTTTTCTTAGGTGTGGTAGGAACCAGCACCTGCGGAGCTCTCCTCTTTCATCTGATTATCAATGGAGCTTCCTCCTCTTCTTCAGGCTCTTCCTCCATGAGGATATCCTTGCCTGGTTGTCTGGATGATTGACCCACTTCTTGGGTCTCTGTGGTTCCAGCCTCTGCTGTCTTGGCTTTCTTGGGCTTTGGAGGAGAATCTGATTCTGACCCTGATTTGGCTACCTCCTCTGCTGTGAATATAGCCCTGTCAACTATGACCCCTTTGGGTCCCTTTTCCACCTTCTTGCCCTTTGTGGCCCTTTTGCTAGGTTGCTGTGGTGGAGGGGTCCTCTCTCCCTTAGTCTTCCGCTTCTCCAGCAGGAAGTCATCATATTCATCTGTGGGGATGTCCTGCCCCTTCTTCTTGCTATCTATTGTGATGGCAACACCCTTTTTCCTTCAATGCCTCTACCTGTGCATCTACCCAAGCTTGGGTCAAGTGTATGGTTCTGGCAAAGAATGGGTCCAAGGACATATCCTCCTGCATGGTGAGGTCAGGGGCAGAAATGGTATCATTGTAGATCTTCTTCTGCTCGTATTCATCTGCCATGATCCTGCCGTAATCACTCTTCAGCTGCTGAGGGAGGGAGATGCAGTCGAACGTTCTAATCTGGTTCAGAGTTAACCTCTGATACCTCCTCCTCCTGGCCTCTGCCTCATCTTCGCAGTCAGCCCAAAAATCTTCTAGGTGCCTCTGGTGAATAGGCTTTCCTAGGATCTTCTGCATTCGGCCGTAAGGATCATATGGTCTTGTTACTGGGAAGGGCAGTAAATTCATCTTGTTCAGAGTGACCATCACCTTCTTAATATTGTTAGAGTCAGGGCACATGTAGTTGCCGATGCTGACTGGGAACAAAATTGGTGGCAGCTTCTTGGCATCCTTATATGTCTGTATGATGGTGGAGCCCTGCCTGATAAACTCCATTAAAACTACTGCATCTGTAGGATACCTTGGCAGCATCAGGGGATGCCCTTCAAAACCTTCTATCCTGATGTAGGAAAAGGTGGCAAATTGGATGTACCATGCCCCATGCCTGTATACTGCCTCCTGAGCCTCCATGTTCAGTCTTTTAGTTCTGTCATCTTCCATGGTCCTTACCAGATGCATAGAAAATGCATCATTGACCAATTTGTAGTCCTTGATATATTTGGTTCTTTGCAGCTGGGGATGATGATCCCATATATATGCTGCATTCGTGCCCGTCAGTTTTCCATCTGTGACCAGGGCATCAAAAGTGCCTCTATAAGCACAGGAATAAACAATATAGGAGGTCATGTAGAAGGCACAATCTGAACCTCCCAGGTTCAGCAGCTGCTCATGCAGAGCATCACTTATGATTTGGCCCCACAGTGGCTTGATGTCTGCATATAGGCACATCATTATTATGCCGTACATCCAGTCTCTGAATTCTCCAGTATCAGGCTGGCCAATCACCTTGTTCAGTAGGGCAATCACATACTGATATTCTTCATTAAAATTAAATTTGAACATGCGCACAGGGAGCTTGGCCGCTGCATTATATGTGTTGTTCTCGGCCCGCCAAGCATACATGTTCTTTCTGGCCGTCTTCTTGTTGGCCTCATATTCTCTTTCAGACTTCTTCAAGTCTACACTCTTTACCTTGCTGCCCATTGGCAGTCCAAATGTTTGGGATAGACCTTTGATGGATAGGTCTGCATACATTCTCCCATGCTTCACCACCTGCCTCGTCTAAGGGTTGTAATTCCGGGCGCACTCAATAACCAGCTCCAGAGACTCCATGGAGTAGGGGAAGCCAGCAGCGTTCCACATACCTGATACAAACACAGCGTCCAGCACCGGACTCTTATCCTGCCCATCATTCAGCTTGGCTGACCAAGCCTCCAGGTTGGTACTCCCCTGATGGGTGTCTGTAATTGCCCCAAATTTAAACAGGACCCCTCTCTGAGAAGAGAACATAGGCCTGCTGAATTCTTCCTGACACTTGACTAAGCATTTTTCAGCCATGGGTACCTGCAATTAACAACATTTCTTCTCACAACGGGATATGCATGCATACATACTGCAAATATCATGCTTATTGTATCAATTCTACATTACTTACTTGCATGGATACATAACCAGAACTTTCAACATTATTTAAAAACAACATGATGAGGGTTTCAGTTCACTTACCTAGTTATGCCAATTTCTTTTTATACCAGTATATCTCTAAGACGCTCTTGATTCAGCTACTGATCACCTTCCTCCCTCAGTCTATGAGCTCCAGTCGCGCAACGGTTGCTGTTATGCAGAAATGGAGGCTAGTGCTCTGTAAAATAATTTTAACGCAGGTAAATGTAACAATGGCGGTTGAATTACCTTTTAACCTCGCAGTTAGGGTAAACTTAGGGTAACTCTGACAAGTTAGATCATAATCTTTGATCATTCGTGTGAAAACTCAGGATCTCGCCAGACGTTTCATTGGGTTCCGGGATCGGCGGGAATCACCTACCATATCTGCGCGCATTTAATGGCAATGGCGGCAAAGGGAGCGGGGGAATATCCATATGACACGATATCATGAGAGCAGGATGACATTTCACAAATATCAGGTTGAGTTTCGATATCATCCTCCCCAGCATTGGAACTGTTATCGCGACAAAATTCGGGTGACAATGCACCTTTGGTTACACTTTAGCACATCAGGAGGATATTTCGGTCTATCGGGTGATATTCCAAAATATGATGATGACCTTCAAACTTACTCATTCTCCTCTTTGAATATCGGGATGACGTCATCATGATATTTGTTCTTTGTATTGGAAATGTCTCATGACGTCATCGCCACATTGGGTGAACATGATCATGTTTACAAAATATCCTGTCGAAATGTAAATATGATGATGATGTCATCAGGATGTTTGTTTTTTTGTTTATCAGATTCAGATGATGTCATCAGGATGTTTGTTAAGGGTGATATTTTGCATCAGGATGATATTAACGAATATCGGGTTACTTTCAAAATATGATGCTCGCTATACAAGAGACCGTTCGACGAGGAAGACTTACTATCACTTAACGTTGACGTCCAGATATTTGAACCGCAGGATATTATCGGGGGGGGGGGGGGGACGTTTCAAATATGATGATGATGTTCTTCACACAGCATAACTGAGGTTATAAAATATGACCCTCTTTTTGTGAATATCAGGTTTGACCAAGACTTTGACTGTTCATAACTCTCACATCCTGATGAATATCAGGGTGATGTAAAAAGCAAACCTGCATGAATTTTAATGCTCTTTCAGAATATGTGGTCATATATACGAAATACAAATTTTGACAGACTGACCTCATATTGGGGCTTACCTCATCTTGACTCCACATGATGATGAACATGACTGATTTTACCAAACCGCCAGAAAGTAGACAACACAAGCCAAAAGAAAAGTTGGGTCCCTGTTTTGCCAAGTCAAAATGGGGCGTTTTGTGTAACCACACAACAATTATGTACATGAATTGAATTACAATGAGATACCCTTGGTTATATAGCTCAAGGTGAAAAATAGGAAAACATAAGATTATGACACATTCCTTAATCTTATGACTTAAGACATAAAGTGATAATACCCTAGGAATGCCCTAAGTAAACTTAAGTAAACTAGTGTGAATAGGACCTTAGAGATAAACCGATTAGGTAATATACCTCATTCACACCAACACACCCCTTAAGTGAAACTTAGGGAGAATGTGAAAAAACAAATATTCAATGATGGGTTCTAGCTACAAGGCCATTTTAGGTGCCCATATATAAATATATCTCCCACAAATGGAAAAATGAGCAAAACCCATAGGAAAAAACCCACTTCCAAAGAGAGAAAATATAAGATGGTCTCCAAAGTATGACAAGGATAAAACTTAGATGAGGAAAAAGTACCTCCAAAATAGGGATAATAGAGACCATGCAACCCCCTCAAGTACCCATCTGCACTAACGGTAGATGCCTGACACTGGATGCTAAAGATGGTCCATGATAATCGAACAACATAACAAAACCAAATATGTATGCAATATGTCTTCCCATTCTTGAAAGGAATATGAGGGAAGAAAACTCAAGATGTATGATGTCCCTGAACTATGCTCAAGTGTCACCATGTCAGTGTCGAAAGGTGTCACAATCAAATCAGAAGTCATAGGCTAAATTGAATAAAGAGACAATCTAGAACCTAGTAGAAATGGATGTAGAACATGATCTAAAGATTATGAAGATGAGTCCTTTGAATGTTGCCTAAGGGTTTCCAAGCTAATGTCAAATTGTGACAAATACTAATAAGATGAATCAGGTACAATGCAAGATTCAAGTTCAGTAGCCATGGATGTATGGTGCTCACCATAGGTAAGACCACTAGACCAATGAGAATATGGTAATCCTACAAAAGGTGTCAACATGAATGGTAACTGAGTTAAAACTATCAACTCATGAGTATCTACAAAATATATCGTGATGGAAGCATGTATGTGTGGAGAAAGGATGGGAGGATCTAAATGTGCCCTCATAACATCCAAAGAAGATGATGCAACTTCTTGTAGGCTATTATCAAAGAGGACATAAATATCTTCAAGAGTTCCTCCAAATCTATAAGATGGGACTCACAAAATAAATCTGCAATGTCTATCAAGTACTCATCCCAAGAAGTTGTATTTGGAAGACAATGTAGGTCCTATTGCACTAAATCACTAAAAGCTCCATTCAAAGCAGCACTGAACTCTAAAGACGTAACAAGAGATGAAGATGAGTTCTCAATGCATGTCATCTAACTACATTTCTCATCCTTAGATAATGTTTCCACACAAGATGTCTAAGTATGAACATCTAATACATCTAATAACGTTGGATTAGAAGAATCTAACAAACTAATGTGATTATCCTGAAGAGGTTTCTTTAATTCATCAATTCACCTTTGAAAGAATTCATCTTCGATATGATTTTTCTTCCCACAATAACCACATTTGACCTTCCATGATTTAGGAAAATTACATAGAATACTCAAATGGAAAGGAATGAGGGGGAGAGATATGATTAGCTCACCCAAGATTACTCAATCAAGAAACTAGCACAAGATTACCCCCCAAAATTTACTCGATCAATGATCCCCCAACAACATATAATCTGGGTACTTTATAATTAGTGCAATTATATCTACCACTTGCCAAATTAGCAAAGTGGTCTTGATCTTAGTACATTTTGATATAGAATGAGATATCCTGAATGCACCAATGAGTACACAAAAAATTATGCACTTTAAAAATTGTACCCAAAAATGTTACCATACGAGCCTGAATGGAGCTCTAGAAGATCTCAAAATAAAAACTACTCAGCAACACCTATGAAAATCTACTATTTTTAAAAAATCTAAACACTAAAACTAAAAACTGTCTACACTACTATGAAGATCATGAAATTTTGTCCCAAATCAAAAAAATTGCTCACAAAAAGGAGCTAATATGACTGGCAATAGAGCCTACAAAGATCAAGTACCAAAATCAAACTATCAAAGGTGAGGGGGCAAGATAGGGGATGGAAAGATAATGACATCAGAAAGTAGAATATAACCTCTAGGATGAAATATTCCCCAAGAATATGAAACTATTGTTTGATTGTTCAAAACTACCACTTTACACTTGAAACTGCCAATTGGAACTTTGAAACCACTGATGTAATTGTGAGAAACTACTTATCAATTGTCAAGATGGTTTGATGGTGCATGATGGATATATTAGCAGAATATTTAGTGAATATGTTATTTGTTGCTATAGGGGACAGTGATGTTGTTGCCTGGTGGTGAGATTTGGCCTTGGCTACCAGTCAAGGGTTTATGCCCCATTAGTTAGGCTATTGGCTAGGGATTTGACCCTATCAGTACAACCACTACTAGGCTATATGTGGGCCCAATAGGGTTTGTGCAAGTAGTACCCTATGAGAATGACAAAACAAATTAATAATTTTGAAAAGATTAAATTTTAGAAAATAGAATTTTTAATACTCGTATGACCTACAAATGTTGATGCCTAGCTATGCAACAAAAGATCCTGCAAAATGTTCTCTGCAATGGTACAAGTCTATGGCCAAGAGGGAAAAAATTTTCTTTGATGGCTGCAAGAAAAATGCTCCAAATTTGATGAAATGATAATCAATCTATAGGTTCTTGGGCCTTCTAGATGTGATGGTAAGGTTAGATTTGATCCAAAATGCTCCAAAGGATTAGGTACCCACCAATCTCATATGCACCTCCTAACTTCAAACTCTTGTAGATATAGCCTCTAATGTCTAATTTAGACAAATCAAAAGGAAAATTTGACTTTATTGTACACCATGAACTCAATGGTAAGATCATATTTACTCTAAGAATCTCTCAAAGCAACTTGCAATACAAAGCCATAAATAATAAACTCTCCCAAATCTAGTTTTCTATAATTTTTTTAATTCTCCAAGTTATCATTTAATGAAAGAGAAAAGCATACTCAATTTTTTAAGAGAAGCCTAGATTTGCAACCTAGATATCTCAAAAAACTAACATGAAACAATTGTTAGAATCTGAAAAGATTAATAACCTAGAAAACTAGTGCAAACGAATAGATATAAAATTGTAAAAGCAAATGATACAGGATCAAAATAACAACATAGAGTTAGACTCCACGAACATAATTCAAATGCTAGAAGAAAAATAGCAGTAAGAGGATGTCAAAGAAAAAAATACAAAATACAAGCTAGGTATCATGTTTATATAGACCAGGAAGAGGGAGTAGGAGGCAACCCCGACCAATAGGAAGTAACCATCTATCAGACTAAAGATAGAAAAGTATCTTCCCAAGATAGCTAATGGATGCTCACATGTAGGAAGGTGACACCTTATAACCCACTCACCTAATTAAACATGCTTTATTAATCTAAGTAAGATTAATAAAAGGTGTAGGAAAAACCTAGGAATAAATAACCCAACTAGGAAATAAAAACCTACACTAACACCCCCCCCTTAAGCATAGCTTAGGTGGATGAAGAGATGGGTCCCGATAAGTGAAGCCTAATGAGATATCCATGTAGATAAAATTTCCCCTCAAAGAGAAGAAGCCCCTCAAAAGAGAGAATATCCCCCCAAAAAAGAGAGAGAAGAGACCCCCCTAGAGTAGAGAGAGTCAGGACTCTAAGTGAGAGGATGAAGCCCTCCAAAAGATGAAGCCTCCCACACCCCCGAGAAAGCTTGCAAATGAAGGAACTTGCTCTTAGTGAAGGGTTTGGTGAAGATATCAACAACCTTCTCATAAGTTAGACAGTAGTGAAGGTCGATGATGTGTCCATGCATGAGCTATTTGATGTAGTGCATGTGGACCCCAATATGTTTGGTCCACTGATGATGGACTAAATTTCATGAAATCTGAATGGCACTTTGGTTGTCAAAAAATATGACTGATAGTCATCTAATCTAGATACCAAAATCAGTGAAAAGATTCTGAAGCCAGATGGCCTCGGTGGTGGCATTCACAACCCCTAATACTTTGCCTCAGGAGAAGATAGAGCAATAGTAGACTACTTCATCGACCAACAAAAAGGACCTAAACCAAGTGAGAAGTTATAACCTGAAGTAGAGTTGTGATCCTGAGAATCACTTGCCCAATCTGAATCTATGTAGCCCACCAAGTCAAGATCAATGCTCGCTACATAGGGAATCCCAAAACTATGAGTACCCTAAATCTAGTGAAGTATCTTCTTGGTTTCTTTCCAGTGTAGCTCATGGGGCTCCTGCATGAATTAAGAAACCATGCCTACATCATATGAAATGTTGGGTCTCATATGAGTCAGATAAATGAGACTCCTAACAAGTTGTTAGTACAAAGTGCCATCAACAAATGGAAAACACTGAGCCTCAAGTTTGACTCCAGAAAGAAAGGCAGACAGAGCATGCTTACAGTCATCCATATGAAACCTTGAGAGAAAACCTAGAGCATACTTGGACTGTGTGACGATGATCTTGGAAGCAGACTGTAAGATCTCAATCTCAAGAAAGTAATGCAACAAGCCCAAGTTAGTCATCAAAAACCTATCATGAAGGGAAGATTTGACTACCCCAATGGTGGAGGAAGAACTCCCTATGATCAGCAAGTCATCAACATACAAAACTAGAAATAGGAGTGAATCATCCTACTACAAAATCTAGACATTGGGAACCAAATGGAACTGAGTGAACCCAACTATCAGAAGGAAGGAGTCCATCTTGACATACCAGGCCCAAGGAGCCTAATTGAGGCCATAGAGAGACTTCCAAAGGTGGCACACAAGTGAAGAATCCTGAATGAACCCCTATGGATACTCCATGTAGATATCCTCCTAAAGATCACCATGAAGAAAAGCACTCTTCACATCCATCTGGTATACTTCCCAACGATTGGCTGTAGTAATGGCTAGAACAAGTTAGATAGAGTTCATTCTAGTAAGTGGCACAAAAGTCTCAGAGTAATCAATTCCAAGAACCTGGGAGAATCCTTTGGTGACTAGGTGAGCCTTATGCTTATCAACCAACCCATCTGCTGTAAATTTTGTCTGATATATCCACTTACATCAAACAAGTTTTCTTCCCTTAGGAAGAGGGACTAGATTCCAAGTGTGGTTCCACATCAAGGAACTATACTCCTCTTGCATAGTTGTATCCCACTCAAGAATACCAAAAGCCTATCAAAAATACTGTGGATCAGAGGTAGTAGCAATGAAGACATGTGGAGCATCATGGAATTGTGAACCCACTAGGACTCAAACCTAAGACCTTCCATTTGCTACTAGAGTGCTCTACCAACTAAGCTACTAGCCCCTTGTGACCAACCCATTGTCGGTTAGGGTGTGGCTTATTTCCAACACCCCCCTTAAGCCACATAGCATGTGCTTAGGACTCCTAGCCTGGCTTTGATACCAATTTTTGAGTTGTTGCTCAAATGGACCAGCTAGGACTTGAACCTAGGACCTTCCATTTACTGTTGGAGTGCTCTATCAATTGAGCTATTGGCCCCTTTATGGCCAGCTCATCGTTGGTTCGGGTGTGGTTTATTTCCAACACCCCCCCTTAAGCCACACTACAGGTGCTTGAGGCTCCTAGCCTAGCTATAATACCAATTGTTGAGTTGTTGCTCATAAGGACTAGCTAGGACTCAAACCCTTCCATTTGCTACTAGAGTGCTCTACCAAGTGAGCTACTGGCCCCTCTGTGGCCATCCCATTGTAAGTCCAAGTGTGGCTTATTTCCAACACCCCCCCTTAAGCCACACTACAGGTGCTTGGGGCTCCTAGCCTAGCTCTGATACCAATTGTTGAGTTGTTTCTCAAATGGACTAGCTAGACTATGAACCTAGGACCTTCCATTTGCTGCTAGAGTGCTCTACCAACAAAGCTATTAGCCCCTATATGGCCAGCCCATCATTGGTCTGGGTGTGGCTTATTTCCAAAAACAATCCCACAAGATTTGATACCATGTAAGAGTTGGTATAGAATGCTCTAATACCATGCAAGATTTGGCTATGGAGGTAGCCACCCAAGATCTAGGAGCTTTAATGAAAGCACAAAAGAGACGCAACATGAAAGAATAATTATATCCTATCAAAGGATGCAAATATATAATATACATCTATTATGTACATGAATTGAATTACAATGAGAAACCCTTGGTTATATAGGCCAAGATAAAACATAGGCAACATAAGATCATGACATGTGTCTTAATCTTATGACTTGAGATATAAAGTGATAATGTCTTAAGAATGCCCTAAGTAAACTAGTGTAAATAGGAGCTAAGAGGTAAATTGGTTAGGTAATATACCCCGTTCACACCATCAATACAACATTGGAGTTGAGGTTGTGTCGAGCTAGTGTGATCACTATGTTTGTGATCATTTATTGTTGTTGTACTTCATTATTTTTTTAGTAACAATATGTGGGCTCTTTAATCTCTATATTTTGTGATGTGGAGAACTTGGGAGAGCTTGGAAAGATCAAAGGTGAGAGAGTGAGAAAAAACTATTTGGGGAAGAATGTTTTCCAATTTATAGATCATTGTGTGTGTTCTTTGATATAGGGTGTGATAACATGAGCTACACCCTTTGTGTGAGTGTTGATTGGTACACTTTGTGCTTCTTTGGTTGGCACTAGACTAGACATTGCCCATGTAGTGGAAGTCCTAGGAGGTATTGTAATAGGTGGAATTTGGATAGGGTTTGATTTGGTGGTTTATGCCTATCCTCCTTTCACCATTACATATGCAAGGACCTTGGTTTGAGTGGCAGTGCACTATCAGGCCCTTGGTAACTTAGGAATGCAAGGAAGATTGGATTAGGGTGATTTGATTTCCAATTATGCTCAATTATACATCAAAACCCTAATTATGCAAATATGGAAGGAAACAGACAAATTACTGAAAATGTTACGATAGGAAGATATAAAATGACAGATAAATGTGCACCTATTTTTGAAGTTCAGGAAGCGAACAGTCGAGGACTAATGAGCGCGCACCCTAGTCCAATGCCCTAATTTTTGTCAAGATCTAGGAACTTGATCTGTAACCTGTTCCTGTTGTCACAGAGATTTTTCTGTTTTGGAATCTAGAGGACTAATGAGTGGGTGCCCAAGTCCAGGTCCCTATTTTCAACTTTGATCTATGAATTCAAAACTCTACAACTCTCTTGCAACTCCACTTTTCTTGCTCCTTCAACCTATAACCTGCAATCACAGAAAAATGGGGAGGGGGTTGTGGTGTTTAGAGGCTTGCCTCAGTCAAGCCTCGGAGAGACATTCGAGTCTTTCGAACACCATTGTCAGATAGAGAGTGCGTGCCCTTAGAGGTAGAGGCAAAAACCCAAATAATAAATGCTTGGAAATACAAATGATATCACCTTGTAGTGAAGATCTCATGGAAGGATGAAGCTCTTCATGCCTTGAGGAGATGGATACTCAAATTTGCAAATACAAACACATAAACAACACAATATCCGCTCTTGCTACACAATGAATGCCAAAAGATCACAATTGCTTTCTAGTAATCATCTAATATCCATCTAGTTTACAAATGAATTCTTAAACATGCTTATATATGCAACTACAAACACTCTTGCCAAGAATTTTGTAATTCAAACTTACCATGTCAGCATAGGACCTAAATAACAGTCATAAGCTGACACTCAAAATTTGGGCCTAGCCCAAAATAGGGTAGGACTAGGGCGCGGGCACCCAAGTCCTCCCTCCCTATTTTGGTCAGGGATTAGTTCAAGGAATGCCCCTAGGTCCCATTTGCCATGAAACTTAGGGTTCATTTCATCGAGATGTCAAAATATGATGCAAGATGTCTTAAATGCAGAAAAAGACTCGGGAGCTAAATTTTATGAGGGAAAAGCCCCCAGGGGACATTTTCTGACGTTATAGGTATATGTGTCCTTGGTGGATAGTTTTCATTAGACTATAGTATTGAGGGTCTTCAATTTTTTTGCACATCTCGGTGTGTTTGTTACCATGGGAGATGGTAACCATGAGTAGGATAGTGGATTATACAAGGATAGAAGTTGCAACATGGGTTGGATATGTTGTGAGTAGAAAGTCTATCATTGGTTTGGGTTCGTTGGATTTAAATGATTGGTTGTGATCATTGTTCTAACTAGTTTGGAGTATGTGGTGTGTACTCAATATTATTTTGGAGGAGATTGGACTTTTAGGGTTGTGTTCTAGTAATAGGTTGAGGTTGGATACATTAGTGAGTCTATGTGACATTTATTGTGTCATCTTGGCTTGGGGTTCTTATCTTTTTTTTGCTTGGGTATGATGAAAGATGAGACAATTATTTTTAGGATGGTAGTCACTTGGAAAATGTTGCAAATGCTTCTGTGAAGCATGTGAATACAATGGACTGTAGTTGGAACAACCTAGTGGTAACCTTGGTGGTTGAGAAATTTTTTGGGAGTTTCCCTTTTTCTCTTAAAAGGTATATGACAAGTGGGAGAACGTTGGGATTAGGTGTGACATACACCTTGCAAGTCCTAATGTTTAGATTAATTATTTTTTATATTTATATATTATTTGTGTCTCATTTGGAAAATGGGATGTCCTACTTATGACTTGGCCATTATACCATGTTTATACCTTTGTATGATATGTCTAAGAAGTTGTAAATGTAGACACCCCAAAATGTCCATGTCTTGCAACACCTGGTCAAATACATTATTAGACATCATGTAGCATTTTGTCCTCATCCCACTCCTAATTCCACTTATCTAAATTTCTAATTAATTAAATAAATCATTTAATTAATTTCTCATCTTAATCCCACTTATCCCACTAGCCAATTAATTAAATAAATCTCATTTATTTGATTAATTCCCCATTTATCCCACTAGTCAATTAATTAAATAAATCATATTTATTTAATTAATTTCCCACCTTTCATCTAATTTAAATAAATAAAATATTTATTTAAATAAGCTCTCTCCCATTTTCTAACTAATTCAAATAAAATATTTGAATTAGGTCCTCACCTTTCATCTCATTGCAACACTTGTCCACCTCTCAATTGAGTCATGTGTGATACTACAACTTTCATTTAATATCCTTCACATGCACAACTAATTTAAATAAAATTTTATTTAAATTAGGTCAGCCCTATTCTCCTCCCTACACTTGTCACATGACTACAACTTCCTCAAAGAGTGGGAAAATCTAATCAATCCTAGCTGTCCACATTTTTCATTTGAACTTTCAATCTCAACCATCCAGTCAAATCAAGTCTTTCCTATAAATCAACCCTCTCACAAGCCATTTGATCATCTAGTTTTCAAGTATCCTTATGTTGCCAAAATCTCTCCACAATCTTTCATCCATTGTCTTTTCGTCTATCATCTTCCATATATCATCTTCATCTTAATGTTATGTTGTAGAATTGAGCAATTAGCATATCAAATTACTCAATCAATCAATCATGCATGCATCTATCTAAGGTATTGAAGATTTGGGTCAATGTAATGCATTTCATTGTCTTATCATTTGTATTTATCTAAATTTTTCGTATACATTTTGGTGAACCCAATGTGAACATGCTCCAAGGATCTAATCAATAGTTTTTGTAGGTTTTTGTTGGAAAAATTTGCATGCTTCTAACCCTAGTTTGTCAAATGTTTGGAAGTAAATTTCTGCAAGTTACTTCCTAGGCTAGATCCAACATCACCATCATGTCCGGGAGGCCCTTTCGATGAAGTACAACATAAAATTTGATATATTTTCGTTACTAGAAAAAAATTAAATTTTTTTTTTAGTTTTAGCCCCTCCATAGGGCCGTATTGTACGGAGCCATATGACACCTATGCAAAGGCCTTCTCTGTTCACTGTTGATCTCTCTTTTTTTCTTTGGTGACTGATAATTTTTATTGCAGGTTGATATTATTGGTTGCATGATTAATATTGTTGCAGGTTTTAAAATTTTGTTGAGGTCTAATTTTTTTTGTAAATTTAGGGTTTTTCTCTATGGTCGAAGGTTCTGGTTTTTCATCACTGCTCTGTCATTTTCTATCATGCCGACCACCACTCTCTTATACCTCCCAGCCACCTCCCTGTCATAGCTCCCGCGCCTCCTGCAAGGTCACCTCTCGATTGCCTAAAACCCTATACTCCACCGTCAAAAACCTAGCCACTCTAAGGAAACTTGTTATCGCCACTCACATTCACTCTATCACTAGCGACGATATTCCTAACACTGCTCTATCACTACTAAGACTATGCCTATCACCACCGTAAGAGGTGACTAACTCCCAACCTCCTTTACTCACTAAACTGATCGAAATCCTCCTCTGCCCTGCCCTACATCTTTCCCATCGCCACCTTGAAACCACCTCCACCCGTGCTTGAGACATGGTCACCACTCCTTAACAAAACCCTAACCCCTCTCTTGTTCCAAACTTGCCCACTACTTTAAACCCTAACCTTCAGGTGGAATTCTAAGGCTAAGATTGGATTTTTGTTAACTATTTGTGACTTTAACCCTTGACTTTGGCTCTCGGCCCTTAAGCTACACGGTTTTCAATTTACGTGGCCCATTGTTTCTCGGTCAGGGTCACATTTGTGACCAACAAGACCAAAGGGGATCTAGAGGGGCTATCGAACTTCCCCCCTTTTTTATTTTTTTTCTTTTTGTATTTTTTCTTAAGTTCCACCCCTGGTCATATGAACGACCAGGGGTTGAACCCCAAATAGTGGCCCGCAGGCATAAACTGCCTTCCTAGACTGCCACATGTGACCAAATTTAGCACTAATTGCTAGTAGGTAGGACTTAACTGCCAGGGTTCCCTTTTCCTTCTAATGCCCTAATAGGGCATTTTTTTCTTTTGACGATAACTTTGTCATATGATATTGAAATCACGCAAACAAAGACTCGTCAAAAAGTTGATTCAATCTACTACACATTTGTGTAGAAATTATCAGGTGACTATATCATTTTATCAGTTTTTTTTCTCAATCAAAGTCAGCTATCATTTCAAACTTCAAATGCAAATATCTTGATCAAAATTGATCTGATTTTGATGAATTTTTTTAAAAGTGCATAGAATCTTCTAAATTTTTTGATTATGCTATCTATTCTTCTTTAGCTATTCATTTTCATCAAATTTTTTTAGATTTCATCTTTTTTTCACATAGCTTTCTTCATTGCAAGATTACTTGTTTCTTCTTGGGATTTGTGGCTTGTAGGTGATCACAAAGAGCTGGAACAACGTTTGCATCAACATACACATCAGATTGGAAAGCAAAATAATCAGGTGTATTCATTCTAATCTTTCATCTCTTTTCATTTCAATCAATCAATCTTGTTTGCAAAACACTTGAAATTAGGCATAAAAAGAACGTCTTGTTTGCATACACATTTCAATTTGAGCTCTAAAACAAATCTTGTCTTCAATCACACATCAAGAAATTAGGCATAAAACAAACAAGTGTCTTCATTTCTTGGTGAATTTGGGTGAGGTTAGGGGTGTGTATGCTCTTCTCATGCACTTTGTACAACCTTGAGAATTAAAAACACCGCTTATCCATTCAATTTCACACACATTTCAATTTTCTAAGGGAAATTAACAACTGCGAGTGTGAATCAAGTGTGTGTGTGTATGCTCTCTCCTCACACTACAAGGTGATCTTAGAGATCAAAAGCACCTCACTTGGTTTTCTTTTGTCATACCCCTTCTAAGAGGCCTACTTGGATACACACCACTCCAAGGGATGACCTCAACCGAGGTGTGAATCAAAAGACACCATCTTTGGAAGTTGAAACCCTATCTCTCTTAGCTAAGCCCCAAAGAACTTTATACCTTTGGGAAGTGAAGGTGAAGGGTGGGTTACCCCTTTCTCCAAGCTATGTGGTAGGATTTCACTTTCATTTCATTTCCCTAGTCAACCTTGTGTAACCTAGAGTAAACCTAATTTGCCATACCCACTTGACTAGTCTTAGGGCTTGTTGATGTGTCTTTCACGTGTGCTTGCTTAATCATCACATTCTTCAAATTTCATATTCAAATTGTCTTATGTGTCTTGCGTGAGTGGTTCATGTCTGTACATGTATAATCATTTGTTTGAACATTGCCAAATCAAGCTATACACACCAAACACATAAACATACCATTCTAAACATTCTTGTCATCTCATTCACTCCAAGTCATCAAAACCCTAGTCATCCTAGTCAACACATTCATTCCAAATCATATTCATCCTAATCAAACCCTAAACATTCCTAATCACCCTTACTAATCACACCATCCAATCAATCCAAGCCAAGTCATCCTATCATATCCTAATCATTCCACATCATCATCCAAATCCTAGCCAAGCACTTGCCAAAAGGGTCTTAATCCTTAAACACATGTGTGACACCATGTAAACATTAGAAGACCTAGTACCCCAATTCCAAGACATCCTTCAAGCACTTTACCAAGAACCACAACCCCTAGACCAACAAACCATACAAAGGCTCCATGTCATCATCCAACAACTTCAACTTCAAACAAGACAATCACCTCAAATGCAATACCTCCTAGCACAAGCCCAACACTTCCTAGCCACTTTTAAAAATAAACAAACACATTCCCTATCCATTCAACATCAACAAATACTACCTCAACCCTACATGTCATACCCATCCATTTCACACCAATCTAATCCATCCACATGTCAAATCAATCTCCATCAACTTATCCCACATCTTTCCAAATCAATCCCACATCTTTCCAAGTCAATCACACATCAACTTTTCCCATTTCACACCAATCTAATCCATCCACATGTCAAATCAATTCCACATCAACTTATCCCACATCGTTCCATGTCAATGTCACATCAACATGTCAATTCACTTCACAACAAGAACATGTGAGCCCAAGTCCACTTAGGAAACAAGATCAAATGCCCTCAACTCCATACCAACCCCAAGATCTTTTGTCTACATATCCCACCATTTCACCTAATCACTAAGACTATCAATGGACTTCACAACAAGAACAAGTGAGCCTGATGCAGAAAGACTTAATTACCTTTGATTAAGGAGATACCAAACTAGATTATGTATCCTCTGTGTACCCTCCATCACCATCTACTCAAATGCTAATCCATGAGCCTATTAGTCATATCTCGACACCACCATGTGATCCTATTCCTAGTCCATTCATCCACCAACCTTTTAATCCATCAAGCCCTCCATTACCTGCATCACCATATTACTCAAATCCTTCACCAAAAGATGCGGCTAAGATAGTCTTACAAGAGATGCTCAAAAATAAAGTCATTAAACTTCCTGAAGTGAGGAAAGTGCCTACAATGAATATGACTATTGTGAATACCATAGGACCAAAGTCTATAATACAAATTAATGCCTAATATTTATCCAAATCATTTACAAGGTGTACAAAAATAGAACGGGAAAGTATGCCAAATCATCTCAATACCATGTGTCACCCTCATCTAGTCCAAGTCCTAATCCATCCAATCCTCCTATTCCTCCATCCAATCCAAATCCTAATATGTCCAATCCCATTATCCCTCCATCCAATTGAAATCTTAATCCTAATCCCACAACACCATCCACCATTATTATCCATCCATTATATTGTTCATCTACCCATACACTTATGAAGGATGTGATCCAATGGCTATTAGTAAGGATAAATCATCTCCATATCAAACACCTATCCTTGAGCCTATCAAATAACTTCCAAATGTCATGTCCAATTGTACAACCCCTTATGTGGTCCACAACCCATCGAGCCTATTGAAGAGTCTCCAAATATAATTCCAATTCAAGATCCATCGTGCCCTCATGTCAATAACCCTCAAGAGCCTTCCACTTCCATTCAAGAAACCCAAGAGGTATGTCAAGAACATAATCCTAAGCATGGGAAAACATCAAGCCCTAGTTCTAATCAAGATCAAATTCCTTCCATTCCGCCCATCCACAACCTATACCTTCTTTATGATCAAGATATTACCTGTGAAGAAGCTATCCATGAGCAGCTTGATCCTATACCTATCCATGAGCAAGAAATCCAAATCCAACCCATCCATAACATATATCTTTTCCATGATCAAGATGTTACCTATGAAGAACTTAACCATGAGAACCTTAATCCTATCTATAATCCCATAACCATCCATGAGCAAGATATCCAAATTGCTCTTACCCACCCCCCACCCAGTCCTATCCATAATCCACAAACATCCACTTGTCATGATGAGACACTTGCCTTCCAAGCGAACATAGAAGATCAAACCAATATCTTGGATCATAATGAACATAAGCTAGATCTTAATGATCCTTCCACATCCACTATTGACCATGTTGCAAATCCATCATCATATTCTATTAGTCTATCCACCTTCATCCATGTGTGTTCCTCCTTAGGGAAACAAAAACCTTTATCTACCACCTCACCTTCTCCATCAAATAATGAACTCAAGTCTAGTTCTCAAAACATAACTAGTCCCATTGTCCATCGCATCCTCCAAAACATGAATTATCAAGGTAAAGGCCTAAGCCTTTATGAACAAGGTATTTTGGAGCCAATCCATGTCAAACTTCCCCACACTCATATGGCCTTGGATATACACCCCAAGGTAAGAAACCTAAAGATGTTGGTACTTCCTCCACTTCCTCCATTCATCCTAAGTCCACTTTCCATCGTGAACCCTATCATATACCTAAAACATATGTGGCCATTCCACCTCCACCATCATACAAATATCAAAAGCTTGTGACCATACACCTTCCACCATCCAATTTACCTCCATTACTTCCAACTCCTAATTTCCCTCCATCAACTTTACCTCCACTCCTTCCAACTCCTACTATCCCTCTATCCACTTTGCCTCCACTTCTACCAACACTTAATTATCCACTTATCCATAAATTCCCTCACATTCCTAATCATGACCAATCAATGCACACATCATCTAAACATAAAACTTCCACTCATTCCACCAAACCCATAGGATTCAAAAGTAAAAATTTGGATGCCTCTACCTATAAAGCCAAAAATCCTACCAAAAATTCTAACGATCCTAATGCCTTAGGACACCAATGCAAAGAAAAATTAAAGCAAAATCTATCTAAAAAGCTACCTAAGCCCAAACATTCACAATAAAAGTCTAAAAACAAAATAGTTTGGGTCCCTAAGAAAAAATCAAGAAAATCACATGAAGCATCCACCTCTCAAAAATCCCAACCATCCACCTCCTACAAAATCCCCATTTCATTCAAAAATCTCAAATTCCTCCAAAAATCATAAAGATACTAAGTACATGTGGATACCTAAATCACTAAATCACCCATCTTGTAAGAAAACATCTCCATTGTTTCCTACACCACCTTCCCATTAAAAGCTTCAATGTTTATCTCGGTGTGTGCAATCGTTGGTCATGATTCCATTTCCACATACCTCCATCTCCCCATCCTCCATCTATTATCCTACATATCTCCCCAATCACTTTCCTATGGTCCATGCTTTTTCATAATCCTTTCATCCATCCTTTTGCATAATTCCTACATAATCCACATCAAAATCCACTATCCTTCCATCCATAATCCAAATCTAAATCCACTATCTTTCCATACATAATCCACATTATAATCCACTATCCTACCCTACCATAAACTTCATAATCCATTATCCTACCATCCATAATCCACATCATAGTCCACTATCCCCCATCCATCCTTGCATAAACCTTTCATAATCCACATCCTAATACACTATCCACCTACTCCATCTTCCTTTCATGCAATCCCTTACCAACATCTATGAGCTTAATGATATTTGATATGGTCCATGCGATGACATTCATCTAATGGGACTATCACTTTTCATGGCACTAGACACTTGAGGCCCTCCTATCCATATCCACCTTCTCCCATCCAAAAAAGTCAAAACAAAAAATCAAAATAGTAAAGAGAAATCACTTTGTCCAATGGTGAAAACCACCCTTGGTGGTGCCTTGGATAAGTACCATGATGAAAACTTGGCAAATGGGCATCATGTGTAGGTTGATTATCTATGTCACTTACACATGGGGGCACGTTGTCTCATCCAATATATCATTTTCTATCCTATCATCTCCTATCTTACCATATCCTACCATCCTTAGCCATTACACCCACATACCTATCATATTGAGTTCATCCATCCTCCCTTCCTTCTTTTGATCTTGAAAAAGACATAGGGGCAAAATGTTGAAATGTGCTTTGGATATATCTTGGTATACCTCATCCTTTTGCCATATGCTTTGTCATGAAAAATCCTAAGTATTGGACCTAGAATGGGGCATGTTATTCTCATGTGACATAGCCTTTGAGGATCACATCTTAGTTCCCTTATGATGCATACATCCATTCCACTATATCTTATCCTTTTATCCATCCATTTATTATGAGCTTTCTGTTCCATGGCCTATCCTCTTATCCACCCATCTATCATGAGCCTGTCATCACATTTATTAATTGCCCATCCTTTTATCCATCCAATCCTACCTCCATCCTTGCATCTAGACTTAGTTTTCCCTTGTCATTGGGTATCTAGCATAAAGGCTACTCCAATTTCAATCCAATGTCATATCAAAACATGTCAAAAATACGAAAAAAATCAAAAACATTCAAAAATCCAAAAAAAAAAAATATTTCAAAAATCCAAAAAATCAAATATCCAACAAAAATCCAAGCAATAAAATCAATGCATCAAATCACTCCATCAAATTAATCTAATCATCACAATCAATTAAACCAATCCAAACAATGATCCAAATGCAAGTCATCCTTACTTTATACCAATCAAGTCAATCAATCAAGTCAAATTATCCCATTGCAATCAATGGTCTTGATCCTAATCTTGTTGTAAACCAAATCAATCAATCATCATCATCCTCAATGGGATATATCATTTCCACATCCTTGTGTTGATCTGGGGATATATTGTTCCCCACAATGACAACACTATTATTAATCAATCAATCAATCAATTAATCATTAGTTTACAGCTTGACAGGGGCAATACCTTGTTTTTTTTTGTATCATTTGTGCATGCTTGCTTGTGTGTGTTATTATTTTAATCTTGCATTTGTATCAAATCCATATTAATCTAGCTAATATCCATATCTTGTGTATGTTGGAATAGTTTTTTGCACTCTCCTTTGCATCTAAGGTCATATCATACCTTTTGTGCATTAGGAATTTAATGCTCTAAGTTTACTTCCTCATACGTCTAGACAAGGTTGTATTACACTCAGTGCACAAGACACATCATCACCTTGGTCCTTATACCTTTGTGCATAATGTCTAGTGCAATATCAAAGACCATGGTTTCCCACCTTCATTGCAGCATAACGCATTATTCATTTCTTCTATCTATTCCCTTATCTTCAACCAATCCATTTCATTTCAAGAGCCTACCTGTGTTTGTCCAACCTGCCTATCCTATCGAAGAGGCATCATCATCCTATCTTTCCATCATCATCATCCTATCCTTTTCCTCTATCCATACCTTAGCTTCTTTGAAATTATGTTACTCAACACAAATCTCAGCATCTCAAAGAGGGGCAAAATGTAGACACCAAAAAATGTCCATGTCTTGCAACATCTAGTCAAATACATTATTAGACACATCATGTAGCATTTTTTCCTAATACCACTCCTAATTCCACTTATCTAACTTTCCAATTAATTAAATAAATCCTATTTGTTTAATTAATTTCTCATTTTAATCCCACTTATCCCACTAGCCAATTAATTAAATAAATCTCATTTATTTGATTAATTCCCCATTTATCCCACTAGCCAATTAAATAAATAAATCCTATTTATTTAATTTATTTCCCACCTTTCATCTAATTTAAATAAATAAAATATTTATTTAAATAAGCCCTCTCCCATTTTCCAACTAATTCAAATAAAATATTTGAATTAGGTCCTCACCTTTCATCTCATAGCAACACTTGTCCACCTCTCAATTGAGTCATGTGTGGTAGTGCAACTTTCATTTAATATCCTTCACATGCACAACTAATTTAAATAAACTTTTATTTAAATTAGGTCAGACCTATTCTCCTCCCTACACTTGTCACATGACTACAACTTCCTCAAAGAGTGGGAAAATCTAATCGATCCTAGCCGTCCACATCATTCATTTGAACTTTCAATCTCAACCATCCATTCAAATCAAGCCTTTCCTATAAATCAACCCTCTCACAAGCCATTTGATCATCTAGTTTTCAAGTATCCTTATGCTATCAAAATCTCTCCACAATCTTTCATCCATTGTCTTTTCATCTATCATCTTAATGTTATGCTATTGAATTGAGCAATCAACATATCAAATCACTCAATCAATCAATCCTGCATGCATCTATCTAAGGTATTGAAGATTTGGGTCGAGGTAATGCATTTCATTGTTTTATCATTTATATTTATCCAAATTTTTTGTATACAGTAAAAACATCTAATGCCATTATGACATTGTAAGATGTTGGAGTTACTTATGATAGATTCTATGACGCATGTAAGAGCGTGATTATAGGGAGTTACAAAGTGGACCAAGAATCTTGACTTTCATTATGATGTATAAGAAATCATCTTTGATTATGTGTAAGAAGTTGGTTGTCTTCTTTGGACTTGGAGAGTTGTTATTTCATCCTCTAGTGGGTCATTTTCATCCTCTAGTGAAGTTGGATGTCCAAGTTCATGAGCAAGGTCTTGAAGCTTCTAGAAAGATGCTTGAAACTCTTGGACACATATCATGAGGTCTATTTCTTTATTAACTATTTAGCTCATGGTTTTAGCTAATGGTTTTGGGAAACCATTTATGGATTTCCTAGATGCTTTTGCCTATGTATTAAAGCTAGAGGAGATGAGAGGTGAGGAGTTTCATTGCAAGGTTATGTTGTTAGATTCCCTCTAGTGGAGCAAGACGTTGATCTCCATGTTAAGGCTTTGAGCCTACAAGGGTATTGTAATAGGTTTATTGTTGTTGATTAATACATTGGTTCGGTGCTTTGGAGTGTGGGGTTTTTCCCACATATATTGGTGTTTCTTCTCTTTTGTCTTTTACCCAAAAGGGTTTTCCCCATGTATATTGGTGTTTCTTCTCTTCTAATATTCTTCTATTGTTCTTCTTTCTTATTCTTAGAAGTGTTAATTTACATGCCATTTTGCTATTGAAATTTACTTAGATTTGAAATCTATATTACTTTCTTTAAAGGGTTAATGTGAGAATTTAACAATGTCCTAATTTTACTTTGTGGGCATAGTTGTATGTACTTGTATTAAGCCATTTTGTTAAGAAAATCATATGGTACTAGAGGTGCATACTTGGTATTTTTCCTTACACAAGCCCCCTTATAACACTCCATTACTACTAGGCTGAAATTTGACACCAAAATGCACATCATGTTCCTTTGTACAACTTCTTACCTTTCTCATCCTCCTCCATGTCTTGGTTCTTCTATAATTCACTTGTGGAACTCCTCCAAGCTTACATGGCCTAGATCCATGTCTAAAATAGTAAAATGTTCTGAAATAAACTTTGAAAGAGGAACCACACCTTTGAACTTGTACTTCATCTTTGCAAGAGAAGATCTAGTGTGTATCATTAATTTGTCAATCAAAAGTCAAGATGAAATTAGCATTAAAACTAAATGGTAATTATGCAATTTTTTTAAAAATGAAAATTTCAACCATTTTATAACATTTTCAAACTTTCAAGGTCTTTGTACATGCTTGTAAGTGGAAAAGTCTGGTTCTTGGAAAAAATTGAGGTTCCAAAGTCAAATTGTAGCATTTTGGGAATTTTAGGGTTTACTTGCACATCTGCATGTATACAAATCAAGTCAAAAAGTTTGGATTACATGAATTTTGGAATTCCAAGGTTCATTTGCACATTTGCATACTTGGATTTTTAGTCCAAAAACCTGATATGACAACATCTTTGAGGTTTTGAGGCCCAGTTGCAAATTTGCATGCTTACAATTTCTATTTGAGAGTATGCCATGTTATGAGATTCGGGGTTTTGAAATTTTAGGGCCTAATTGCATATTTGCATAAATGTGCAAACTGGTCAACAAAGTCTAATAGTACTAGGATTTTGGGGTTTCAAGAAATGATAACTTTAAGAAATTCCCCTAAAAAAGTATATAAAATCCTAGCAAATCCGAGCCCAAGGCAATAATTTTTGTGGTGAATCTATGCCAATTTTGGGGGGAAAAAATCTTGGCAACTTTTTTCAAATCTGTTCACATTGTTTATTTGCTAGTGAATTATAATTTTTTTTTAAAATAAAATAATTTTGTTGGCAAGTTATAGATTTTTTTAAAATAAAATAATTTTGTCGGTGAATTATAGATATATTAAAAAACTTAAGTTAAATGGGAAATCATAAATATATTCAAAATATAAAATTAATTAATTGACTAATTTGCCCACGATTAAAAAAATAATGTGGTTGGTGAAATTATTATACCTAAATGATAAACTTTACATTGTCTAATGAATGTAGATCAATAGCTTAAATTTTATTCCAGCCCTAAGTTCTGACACACCCAAATTTGAACTTTAATTTCCCAAATAGGTCTCCTTAAGAGACAAGTGTCAATGAGTGAGTGGTAATTTTCTATGATGCAACATTGATATATTAGTAATTTATTAACCTTCAACAATTTAAGAGATTCTACTGACATGCAAAAAGATGCTATTTAGAATTTATTTATCTCATCTACTTCATTTGGTCTGGGATTGCTTATAGAAATATCGATTTAAAAAATTTAATAATAATAGAAAATTAGAAATATAGATATTTTTTGTTAAATATTTTACATCGTTTGATGTATGATAATCAATAGCTAAAGTTCTATTCTAGACCAAAGTTTTCACATCCCCAAATGTGAACTTAAAGTTTCCAAAATCAGTCTCCTTAAGAGACAAGTGTCAACAAAATTTTTAATGAGCAAATAATTACAATCGACCTAGCTATAGCCTATTATTAGACATTATGGTCATCTTATGCAAAATGTAGAAGGGTTATAACTTATCTTCTCATGTGTAAGGTTTTTGTTCAAAAGATTGAAATATGGTTTAAATTCCATCTCCCATTGGTACTATCTAAGTGTCCAAATTTGAACTTAAAGTTATGAAAATAGTTCTAGAGACTCCAACTGGAAAATCTAAATCATGTCAAATCTTGATCTTGGATGTTGAAGGGAAATTCGTGATTCCAAGTAGATAATTTATGACGACAATGGACATTAGAGTATAAGGTGGGAAGTGAAGGACTATTTGATAGGTTTGGAGATTGTACCTTAATCTTTTGAAATATTTTAGAAATAGAAACCTCTAAATTCAGCCAATGGCCATTAAATATTTTACTAGAATTTAGTGGCACCAATGGAGACAATTTAATGAAGTTGCATGGCATCATTCAATTTCCTTGACACTTGTACTAAAAGTACAAAACTTTTCTTTATATTACAATTCTTGTTTCAATTGTAATACATTTTATTTTCTTTATATTACTATTTCTTGATTCTGAAAGTTGAAAGTGATGGCATTCATCATGACTACTAAGTGAGAAAGTAAGTTACCAAGTAAAGTATAATTTTTTTATCAAAAATTTTGTATAAAAATTGAGTATGACTGTGCAAGATGTTATTTCTCTTGACTTCTCAAAATGAGAAACAATTTATTTGTGTATGACTATGCAAGATTTGATTTCTTTCGACTTCTAAGAATGAAGAAATAGAAACCCTTGTCAAGTCAAATGTATTATGTCAAAAATTGGTAGTTTTGAGTTTTGCAAATGATGCATGCTACTATGGTTGGTGGGTTAAATTTCATAAAGATAAATTGATGTATGAGAAACTTGAAATTGAAATCGATGCATGAAATTTCTATTATAACACTATTGATAGTGACATGCAAAAAATCAATTTAATTTTTCTTTATTGGCCTCGTTCTTACCCACACATAGTGGTTTCTTGTACATATAATGCAAATTTCTATGGGAACTCATTTTTTGACATTGTGGATGATGACATAGCTAAATTTGTCAAGTATAGATTGTCTGTTAATAGGTTGGTTATAGACTATAGTGAAATTAGTTGTTCAATGTCATGGAATAGAGGGACCAAAAAGATTTTGGAAGACAAAGTCATAGATAAAGACTTTGTGCTTGGCTCATGGATAATCTAGTTACAAGATTTGGCATGAGCTAACTAAAGATAATAAGAACACCCACCCCACTTGACATTATAAGGAAGCATGTCATAGAGTTTATATCTACACCACCACTAATTCTTCCTCAGTTTCTATTTGATATTTTCCTTTCATACTTGATATTTACCATGGACACAAGTGTGGGATTGGTTATCCAAGGTCGTCAAATGGCATTCTTGGGAGGCATAATAGAATTGAGACTAAAAAAGGTTTTAAAAACCAAGTTCAAGTTGATCCTTTACATTGTATAGTGGGTTGTGGGTGATGAATTCATGAATATAGACCACCACTACTGGGTAAATTTAGATATTGCCTCCATGTTCATGGCAGTAATGTTGGACCTAGGTGAAGACATCGAGATTGTTCATTCAATGGTGAAGGCGATGGTGAAACAAAGTTTACTAGGCAACCTAAATGATCTTCTTAGTTGTGGTTCCTAGTGATGGGTAGGGCTACCTCAGTTTCTTTTTCCTCCACCACAATGTGGAAACCATACATATATACAACCTATCCTATTCGTGAGGAGTGGAATAAGTGCAAAGCTAAGAGGGCAGTGGATTTCCTTAAGCAAGTGATGGGAATCACAAAGGAGCTAGTGTAATGCCCCAATTTTTACACCAGGACATTAGCTAACAAGCATAGGATGAATAATTTTTTTGTGATACAATTGTAACACTCACATGTCACAATTGCACACTCAACACGAAAGATCACCAAAGTGCCACACAAGGGCACAAGAGAGAAGGTGGAAACAAGACACACACTTCTCCAAAGATAAGGACAAACCAACATTGATAAATTTCCAACAAGCCAAACAAAGTTGATAATTCAATCGACCAACCCAAAAGGGGAGGATCGGTCATGAACCTTGCGAGGACAAGCGTCCAACATGAAAAAAAATCACATAGCATCTACTCACTAACTATAATCAACATTCTAGGTAACACAAAAGCATGAGAATAAATCAAATAAAGATAATACACATTTCTAATTTCATGCTAACATACATGCCAAAAAGAGAAGTACCAAATGGAAATCCATGTTTGTTCAACACCAATGTCGAGATAGGCCAAATACAATTATGGGAAACTCAACCATAATGTGGGCACAATGCAACCCAATCAATAAACATAGGAGATAATCATCACATATAAAATAGAGGACTCCAACATTCTCATTTAACCATATCCATCACATGAAACAATGCTACAACATGATAAATTACATCCAAGACAAGGATCCTTTCCCAACCAAATGATCATATAAAATAATAATATGATGGAGGCTACTTCCCAAACATGGAAGGATCACACATCAATAATTAAATTACACATGGCCTAAATATACATAAATAATAAATCACCTCAAATGTGCTACAATAGGCACATAGTACAACATGTTCAACATGCCAAAAAGAACAAGGAAGTCATCCGGCTCCTAATCATCAAGCGCAATAGATGTCTATGCCACTCTAGGCAACCCTCAAACTATGGAGAAGAAGATCATGGAAACACTGCTATCAAGGCCATCTCACATAAATCCAAGGTATACATGGCAACACTCAAGCCAATCAAGCACACCACATACATGTGTCAACTCACAATACAACCCACATATAAGGAAACATATGGCATGCATGCCAATCAATGAACACAACACACATGTAGCACAATTGCCAATCAAATACATACAAGTAACATGTGGTACAATTGCTAATCAAAAATATAAATGTGAATGGCTCACATAAGGCAACAAACATAATAGAATGACATCATGAAATTCAAGCATAAGGGAGATTCTCACACCTTCAATGCATGCCAAGATAGGAATAAATCATACACCATCACGCACGTAGAGTGTTAAAAATCTACATTTTGTTTCAATTTCAGCTTAATATCTGTGGCTTAGTGTGCGGGGTTTCTAATGCTTCTCTCTGCAGGCTTTCAAATGTTTCTGTGCATGGGTTGTGCCAAGTGTCAAAGCCACAATCAAAGACACAACAATGTTTCAAGTATTAAGTATTATGTGGAGTGTGCCACGTAGAGGGAAGCATCAATGGTTTATTTTGTTTCAAATGCTATGGATGGCACCATGTGTCACTTGCAAAGGCAGTCTCAAAAGCTTCCTTTCTTGCTACGTTTTGTCCAAAGGGCTCCGTGTGTCCTTTGGGTTTTTATGCAGATGATGCCACATGTTTCTTTCCGTATTAATATTGATGTCAACATAAAATATGGTGGGCCACAGTTTATTTTGGTTTGAAGCTTGCAGAGGATGCCATGTGGTGGTCACGGAGAAGGAGTTGCTTTGTTCATGACTCTTTTAGCGAGAAACTTTTTGATTCACAGTTTTGTGCGAGTTGCGCCAAGTGTCAACTTTTGCGAGGATCTTTCAAAGGTTTTATTTGTTTCAGCAGTGTTGCGGAAGTTGCCATGTGTTAGCTAGCGTGCACATGGGGGCTACCATCTGTCCAAGTTTTCTCCCTTTGAGGGTAGTGAGAGCAAAGGTTGTGGGTCCCATCATTATTGTGTCTCAATTTATAAGGGTTGGGGCTTGCGACAGATGTCATAAAAGGAAGGCACCTGAGTATAGAGACAGGTTTTAAAGAGGCTCTATGGGAGAGAACACATATCATATTTTGGAAGCTGCAAAATGCGACAAGTGTCATTTTTCTATTGTTTTATGAAAAGACAAAGGAGTTTCTGGGTTTGATGCGGACACTGTTATCTGTCATTTTTCTTTTTAGTTATAAGTGCATGGGTCTCACCATGTGTCTGTGTCTCAATGAAGGAGGTGTACCACATAATATTTTGCCCCAACCAATGAGAGTGTAAGAGGGATGGCCATTGCAAATTCAAAGGATCATAACCGCCAAGAACTTCCAGTAATCTTTAGTTCTGTTGGGCCGTTAAGGATTCAGGTTGTTAGAGACAATCTTGAGTCAGATCTATGATTATAAATATGTAGTATTTGTAATAGATCGAGAGAAATTCATTTGTATAGATTCATTGATCTTTGATAAGTTTTAATCAAAAATATAAAAGAGGAGTCGGAGACTTTGCTGTGACCAGTTTATGTCATTTTGCCTTTATTTTGTTGTTCTTGATAAGAAAGTTAATGTACCTGTGCCTTTTATGTTGTTGGAAGATTAATAAGAAGAACTCTATTTTGTGCCTTAGTTGATATCATCTGTGTCATTACAAAGTGTCTAGTTATAAGCCTTTGATAATATTCATTCTATCTATTTATGTTAATCATGCAATATCTGCTCTTTAATATAACTGTATCTTGAGAATAGTTTCACTGTGCTTGAATTGAAGGGACACTTTTACTTAGGTGCATCACCATAGTTAGATTTGCTTAATTGTATCTTAATCTTGTTAATTTCTTTCCCTTTGCTCAAAACCCATTTGAAATAGAGAAGAGCCAACTTCTTTAAAATCTAGAGGTCGTTTCAAGTAGCAAGTTCCATATTCTTGAAACTTCCTATGTTGGTGTTAGAACCTATGTAATTTTATACATCAATAGTTTTTGGCATGCCTGGTGGGACCTTTCTTGAAGTTTCTGTCAAGATCATATGAGCCAGAGAGTAATAAGGAGCTAGAGCTGTGGACCTACAATAAGAACTCAGTCTACTGCTAATCCAGGCATTCTTTTACCACCATTAGTAACTACTCCAAGGAGAAGAGTGAATCAAGTTGCAATAGCACAAAAAATAAATATGGGAGCACCTATACCTCTAAGGAACTATGCAAATTGGAATACTGGTAGCCCTCTCATTCTCCCAGTACCACCAGCAACTTGGGATCCTATTCCAGCCAATGCTTTGAAGGCTCTACCTAAGTTCAGTGGAGAAGATTTCAAGAGACTTGGGGAACATCTACAAGATGTATCTAATGTGTGTGCAGTACATGTTATTACTTAACAGAATGTGGCAATAAGACTACTAGCAGCTTCTTTCAAAGGAAAGGCTCTGGACTGGTATAGATCTCTCACTCCAAATACAATATCTACATGGGATCATCTTGGTGACACTTTCTTTGCAAGATTTGAGGAGAAAGGTGATAAATCTTCCCTGTTGCAACAATTAATCACTATCAAAAGGGCACCACAAGAAGCCATGACCAATTCCAACTCAAGACTTCAAAAGACCTGGGATAGAATTCCTACTACAACAAGACCATTATCAAGTATGGCTATTGTGTTCTACTTCAAATCTTTTAACTCTAATATATCAGTAATGATTCAATCTCTAGGAGATCAAACACTACCAGAAGCATATGAGTTGGCAATCAAGGTTGAAAATAACTTGATAGATGCTAGAAGATTGCACCCAAGGCCTCCTATGCCCATGTTCTCAGAAATTACCCTACCTTTTCCACAAGAAGTTCCTAATCTTACAGCTCCACTTGTGTCCATGTATTCATTTCCAGTACCTCAACAAGCTGCTAGGGCAACCACCTTTGCTCAACTGTCTGAAATGGATGATGTCAAGAACATTCTAAGGACCTTCTCAAATGAGATAATTAACCTAAAGAGACAACAAAATCCCTATTCAAAGCCCCCTTATCAAGGTTTCCAAGGAAATAGACCCCCCTTTTAGCCAAATCAATATCAAGGCCCTCAAAGGAAAACTAATCCTCAGCCTTCAAACTAGTTGGTTTCAGTCCCTACACCTCTACAAACTATTCCTCATAATCCCAATAGGGAAATAGTTCTAGGACAAAATAACTTAGCAGATGATACAAATGCTTGGTGCTTTCCCTGCAACAATGCCCATATGCCCAAAGACTGTCCCAGAGGTAATTTGCAGCAAAAGATAGCAGAACAGAGAGGGTTAGAAGGACAATTCTCAACCTCTAATACTCCACCATATCAGTCCCCTAGTGTTCAAAATGTAGTAATGGTGGCCCAGATGCAAGGGATGTCCATACAATAAGAAGATAAAATAGCCCCCAAACATGCCTTATTTTCATGGATTGAAGAGGAAGATTTAGTGTTCTTGAATGAGGCATCCACTTCAAAGAAACCATTGGTGCAGTCAGACTACTATACCAGATCAAAGAGGAGAATGATGGAGCAGCCTAAACTCACTAATAATGAAATCATCAAAACTCCTCCATTTCAAAATCATCACAATCCAGTCTCTAGGCAAGACATGCCTCAGCTTGTGCAGAATCAAGTAGCCTTGGAAAGGTTCTAGAAAAGACAAGGTACCCTTATTATTCAAAGACCCAAGCATTAGGACCTGTAAATGTGGTGGACCAGCTGAAAAGAACTCCAGCACACGTATCAATCTGGGATATGTTATCTATTCCTGAACAGAAGACACTGTTACAGGAAGCTCTACAAGGTCAAGAAGCCCCTAAACACACTGGTGCTAAAGGAGGAGCTATTGATAAAGGGAAACTCCAACACAAAGATACTATACCTCTACAAACAATAGCTCTATTGAACAATGCACCTAAGGTAGGTAAATCTAAACCAAATCCCTTTTATCTTACTCTAATAGTTGGGAAAAAACTGCTACATAATGCAATGATAGATTCTGGGGTCAGTACTACAGTAATGCCAAAGCAAATAGCAGATGCTTTAAAGATAAAGTATGAACCACTTACAAGAGGGGTCATGCAGTTGGATGGGAAATTTGTTCAAACAATAGGAAAAATCAAACAACTTCCATTACAACTATATACTTGTCCCAATATAATTGTCAATCTGGATGTGGTAGTCATAGATATTCCCCCTGTATTTGGTTTATGCTTGTCCAGAGATTTCACATCCAAAATAGGAGGTTACATGTCACTAGATTGGTCACACCTCATCCTGAGAACCAAATATGGGACAAAGATGAAAGTATGTCTGAGCCATTATCCAAAGACCATATCACAAATGAACCAGTCCCAAAATTAGAAGCATCCCATGCCATGCTGAATAAAGAGGAGAGAGTCTTTGTTGAAGAATTAGGTGACTAGACTGAACATGACCAATAGGAAGAAGAGAACAATCAACTATTGACCATGATGCAGAGTGATCCCTATGGAAACTATGACTCTATTGGTCTAGGCACTTATGTTATTTTTGAAGAAGACCAAGAAATCCCTAATATTATAAGGAAAGAAATATTAGCAAGTGGAGAATTTGAAAGAGACTCAGAAATCTGGACCCTAAATTTTGATGGGGCTAGGAGTAAAAATGGTGCTGGAGCAGGTATTTGCCTTACTGCCCCAAATGGTGAGAAAATTCTAAGAGCTATTCACTTTCAATTCGTCTGTACCAATAATGATGTTGAATATGAATCTTTGGTGCATGGACTCATGTTGGCAAAGAAAAAGGAAATAAAGAATCTAATAGTAAAAGGAGACTTAGAACTGGTGGTAAAACAAATTAGAGAAAAATCAATAGCCAAAAATGTAAGAATGAGATCCTATCGGCACAGGATTTGGAACCTAATAGATGGTTTTGAGGTTTTCAATATTAAGGTAGTTCCCAGAACCCAAAATTTAGAAGCAAATAGAATGACGCAAATTGGTTCACAGTTTGACCCAACAAGTGATATATTAGTTAACAATGAGTCAGTTAAGGTTATAGTAAGACCAACAATTCCAGACAATGATCAAAATTGGCAAGTTTTTGACAATGACCATCAAGTACTTGCATTCTTACAACAATCAGGTGAATTTGCTGATCAATTACATCCCAAAATTGAGGAAGCATATGGTGATCAAATTATCCAGCTAAAATAAAACAAACTCCCTAAAGGGTTAATTACTCTAGAAAATTTGTTTGATCCAAAAGATGCAAGCCTAGAGAAGAGGAGGTTTCAAGCAAATAAGGAAGATTATTCCGAGATTCAAGTCAGTGAAGGAAGAAAGTTAAAAATAGGTAATTCTACAACCCAAGAGGAAAAGGAAAAGTTGATTGCTTTATGTCATAAATATGATAGGGTGATTACTTGGACCTATGAAGACCTCCATGGCTATAATAGAGATATCATCCACACACCATAGAGCTTACTGAAGGATCTAAACTAGTCTGACAGAAGCAAAGGCCAATGAATCCTAGAATTGAACCTTTAAAGATGGATGAGCTGCAAAAGTTCCTAGAATCAAAGATTATTTTTCTAATTAAGCATTCAACCTGGGTATCAAACCTAGTACCTGTAAGAAAGAAGAATGGTGGCATAAGACTTTGTGTAGATTTTAGGGATCTGAATAGAGCATCTTTGAAAGATCATTATCCCCTGCCTTCTATGGAACAGATTTTACAGACTGTGGCTAGGTCAAAAAGTTTTTCCTTGCTGGATGGTTTCTCAGGATACAATCAAATTTGGTTAGTAGATGAAGATCAGCATAAGACTACATTCACTACAAAGTGGGGAACATTTGCATATGCTAAAATGCCTTTTGGCCTTTCAAATGTTGGGGCTACTTTTTAACGTGCAATAGATGTAGCATTCGGGGAACTTATAAATAAGATTATTCTGATCTATCTAGATGACCTAACTATTTTTTCTAAGAATGTCAAAGATCATTTTGACCATTTAGGGGTTGTTTTAAGAAATGTCAAGAGTTTGGAATATCTATGAATCCTAAGAAATGTATCTTTGATGTACCTCAGGGTAAGCTTCTAGGGCACATAGTGTCAAAGGAAGGGGTCTCCATTGCTCCAGAAAGTGCCATAGCCATAATGAACCTATCTCTACCAGTCAACAAGAAAGCAGTTCAATCCTTTCTAAGAAAAATTAACTTTGTTAGCCGATTCATATCTAATTTTGTAGGTCTAATTAGACCAATGACACTATTGCTTAAAAAAATCTGGTTTTCAAATGGACCATAGAAGGAAGACAAGCTTTTGAAGAAGTCAAGAGAGCCATTTCAACAGCCCCAGTACTCAGAAACCCATATTTTTCTAAATCTTTTATAATGTATGTGTATGGGGGAGAATTCAGTGTTGCTGATGTTCTAACTCAAAAAGATGATCAACAGGAAGGAGAGCATCTAATAGATTTTTTCTCTAGAACTCTCAGGGAATATGAATCTAGATATAATTTTGTGGAGAAGCAAGCATACACCATGGTAAAAGCCCCTAAAAAATTTAGACATTTGGTAATAGGAAATAAGTTTCTGATATTAGTGGCTCACTCCAGTGTAAGAGAATATATTATGGAGGGTGAGATCACTGAGTGATGCGGAGGAAATCCCACAGTCCACCCAAAATGGCAATCTTGGCCCCTATCGGCAAGACTAACTTCCATCGGCTTCTCTCAACCCTTTCATTCCGATGCCCATCTCACACCGATGAGTGTATTGTTTGTAATCACCTATCGGCAAGATATCTTTTATCGATGTAGTCTAAACTTCTACGCCCGATGGTATCTTTCCTACCGATGAGACCTAAATTTTTATAAACATTGGTTGCCTATTGGCAACATAATAACTATCGGGCCAACCTTCTGGCCTTTCTCTGATGTCACCACCTCACACCGAAGTCCTCTCTATCAGCAAGACCCTAGCATTCGCTGTGACTTCCAAACTTGCTACCGATGGTGCTTCTCACACTGATGTCCTTCATCGGTGACATTTCACACCTGTCACCCCGATCGGTGAAATCCACTACCGTCGGTGTACCTTTTCCCCCTTCGCTCCGATAATACTTTTCACGCCGAAAAGCATGCCCTCCCCATTGAACCTTTCGGTTGAACCTCCCCATTGAACCTTTCGGTTGAACCTTCCCGTATTGAACCAAATGTGTAGTGTTGAACCAACAAACCAAAAGAAACTGTTGAACCGTTGAACTGGTTCAACCCAATGGTTCAACAAACACTATCGGCAAAACAACTAACAGCCAACCCGATCGGCGATACTTTCTCCGTCGGTAAATTACAATTTCCTCAGGTCGATAACCGCAATCACACTGATACACATCCTTCTTCCCACTCAAGCTCGCGGCAAACTCGACATTCGCCTGCAAATCTATCTCTCCTCGTGGTTCACAGTCCACATTCCCTCTGGCAATCACCTTCCAGCTTCGTTTCCTCTCTGCACAATTAGAGTTAGTCCATTATGGTACAAGTGATTTGAGACCGCTCCATGAGAACCAGATTCTTACATCCATGGATAGGTCCGTTCTGGCATAATCACACTCAGAAAGAAAAGGAAAAATAGCTACTTCGATGCCAGTCAGAAAAAATGAAACCAGATTACAGAGCTGGAGATAAAACACACTGTCAAAAGGAAATTCTTCTCGCTTCACTCTAAAATCTAATTCTTCCTCTGCCTGCACACACATGCCTGTCTAATCGCAAAAGACACTTAAAACATTCTCCATGGGTGGCAGTTGCAGTGGTGGGAATGCCAACCGTTCTGTAACCGCTCGCCTCATAGTTACATTCCATTTCTTGCCAGCTCATCCCATTTCTTGGTCGCTTGGACCTTAGGAAACACATCAAACCAAAATAAACCGTAAAACAAAATTAAACTACCTAAGTGTTTATTACATTCGTTTTGGTCCTAAGGTCCTTATCAGGCCCCTTAGGACATTTTACCCCTACATTTCTATGATCATCCCACCATGCCCTTCCTGGGTCTCTTTTCCAAGGTGACCCCTTGGATGCTCCCGTATCATACTCCCCGGGATAAAGAAAACTCTTGTCCCAAGAGTTGGGTGCTCTGTTCCAGCAAGTCTGAAAACTATTTGAAAAATTCCTCTGCCGTGTGACAGGGAACATGAGCTCACCTAGAGTTATCAGCCTCCTGCTTCTCCAACCTGCATATCGCTTCCAACCAGTATTGGTGTTACAAAACACATTCTGATGTCCTCTCTGCTGCTGAAGTTCTCCTACCCTGTTCACTAGAATTTTTGGATTTGTTTCTTGTTTCAAGGGCTCTTGTTTGGCCCCTTCTCCTGCCTCTCTATAGGACACTCAATGTCCCCAACCTTGATGCAATTCAAGTCGTGAACTTGTTGTTCCTTAGGACTGTCATCCGCCTTCCCCTACAACTGTCATGTTGCTTCCAACCAGCATTAACTTGTACATTCAGCTATACTTTTTCCCCAAAATAGATAACAATATGGTCCCTCTTATCTTCACAAGATAGAGGTTTTAACCTGTACTTCACACCATCTTTATGCACCAAATAACTATTTGTATATCCATCATGAATTGTTCTCCTTAAATATTGCCATGGTCTACCCAGAATTATATGCCCACATGTCATTGAAATAACATCACATAAAACAGACTCATGGTATGAACCAATTGAGAAATCAACATATGCCTTCTTACTAACCTTAACTTGTTGTCCCTGGCTTACCCAAGTACCATTGTACGGATTTGGATGCTCAAATGTCTGCAATCCCAATTTGTTTACCATCTCCCAGGAAACTAAATTATCATGTGCCCCTGAATCTACGATCATCTTACATAGTTTTCCATGGCTTAAACAATTTGTTCTAAAAATAGATACCTGTGGTGCTATCTGCACTTTGTCCACCATGAGGCACTCTCCTGTTTCTGAATCGAGAGCTACTTCTGGTGTCTTGTCTTCTTTCTTTTCCTCTTCCTGTGTCAGGTGAAGTCTTTTCTCCTTTCCCTTTTCAACATCCTTCCATTTTGGACAATTGTAGGTTATGTGCCCAAATTCATTGCAAGTATAACAGCTGCCAGTGAATGCACCTCTACCTGATCCAAATCTATCTCCACCTCTGTATCCACCTCTCTGTTCTGTAGTGGACTCCTTGCCTTTTTCATTGTTGTTTTGTTCCTCAATAGTAGGCTTGCCCCTACCCCTAGATCCTCTGCCAGATCCTTGTCTCTCTTGCTTCCTCTTCACCCTTTCTTCAGCCCTTATGGCCAACTGAAAACATTCACCAAGTGTTTTTGGTATACTCAGACCAATCTCATCCTGCAAGTTATACCTAAGCCCATTTAGGTATCTTGCTACTTTCTCATCCTCATCTTCCAATCCACCTCTAATACTAAGCTTGTGGAATTGCTCAGTATAGGACATCACATCCATGTCCTTCTGCCTCAAATTCTGTCTCATTCTCTTTATCTGAATGGTATAATCAGATGGAAGAAACTGAGTCTTCATCATGTCCTTCATCTTATTCCAAGAAGTGATTTTTGTTACACCTCGAGCCACTCTTTCTGTCTGCACACTACTCCACCATGTAAGTGTTGTTCCTCTCATCTTCGTCTTTGCAAATTTCACCTTTCTCTCATCACTAATTTCTTCATATTCAAAGAAATTTTCAAGGGCATCTATCCACCCTAAGACTTCCTCACTATCCATCTTTCCCTGATAGATAGGCAACTCCATAGTTGCTTTTGTTCCACCACCTTGAACTACTTTAAGCAATCTCAGAAGTTTCTTTTCTTCAGGATCAAATTCATCTCCATGAGTTTTCTCTTCTGTCTCCTCATATTCTTCTTCATCTTCCTCATCATCTTTTTCCTCTCTTTTTTTCTCCAATGCTTCCAATCTGGCCAAGATTGTAGCATTCTCCCTTCTCACCTGTCTCAGCTCTCTTTCTCTTACAGCATCATGTGCTCTTCTTTCTCTCAGTTCTCTTTCTCTTGCCTCCAATGTTTCTTTTAGTTCTTCATTTGCCTTAGCCATCTTATCCTTTGGCGGCATCTTGACAATTTTGAATCTTTCCACTAGATTCCTTTTCTCCCTCAGAAACTCAACACTTTACCCAGAGCTTTTGCTGGGCTCTGATACCATTTTGATGTGGAGGAAATCCCACAGTCCACCCAAAATGGCAATCTCGGCCCCTATCGGCAAGACTAACTTCCATCGGCTTCTCTCAACCCTTTCATTCCGATGCCCATCTCACACCGATGCGTGTATTGTTTGTAATCACCTATCGGCAAGATATCTTTTATCGGTGTAGTCTAAACTTCTATGCCCGATGGTATCTTTCCTACTGATGAGACCTAAATTTTTATAGACATTGGTTGCCTATCGGCAACATAATAACTATCGGGCCAACCTTCTGGCCTTTCTCCGATGTCACCACCTCATGCCGAAGTCCTCTCTATCGGCAAGACCCTAGCATTCGCTGTGACTTCCAAACTTGCTACCGATGGTGCTTCTCACACTGATGTCCTTCATCAGCGACATTTCACACCTGTCACCCCGATCGGTGAAATCCACTACCATCGGTGTACCTTTTCCCCCTTCGCTCCGATAATACTTTTCACACCGAAAAGCATACCCTCCCCGTTGAACCTTTTGGTTGAACCTTCCCGTTGAACCGTTCGGTTGAACCTCCCCATTGAACCTTTCAGTTGAACCTTCCCGTTGAACCGTTCGATTGAACTGGCGCACCCTCAAACTCTTAAACTATTGAACCAAATGTGTAGTGTTGAACTGACAAACCAAAAGAAACTGTTGAACCGTTGAACTGGTTCAACCCAATGGTTCAACAAACACTATCGGCAAAACAACTAACAGCCAACCCGATCGGCGATACTTTCTCTGTCGGTAAATTACAATTTCCTCAGGCCGATAACCGCACTCACACCGATACACATCCTTCTTCCCACTCAAGCTCGCCGCAAACTCAACGTTTTCTTGCAAATCGATCTCTCCTCGTGGTTCACAGTCCACATTCCCTCCAGCGATCACCTTCCAGCTTCGTTTCCTCTCTGCACAATTAGAGTTAGTCCATTATGGTACAAGTGATTTCGGACCGCTCCATGAGAACCAGATTCTTACATCCATGGATGGATCCATTCCGGCATAATCACACTCAGAAAGAAAAGGAAAAATAGCTACTTCAATGCCAGTCAGAAAAAATAAAACCAGATTACAGAGTTGGAGATAAAACACACTGTCAAAAGGAAATTCTTCTCGCTTCACTCTAAAATCTAATTCTTCCTCTGCCTACACACACATGCCTGTCTAATCGCAAAAGACACTTAAAACATTCTCCATGGGTGGCAGTTGCAGCAGTGGGAATGCCAACCGTTCTGTAACCGCTCGCCTCACAGTTACATTCTGTTTCTTGCCAGCTCATCCCATTTCTTGGTCGCTTGGACCTTAGGAAACACATCAAACCAAAATAAATCGTAAAACAAAATTAAACTACCTAAGTGTTTATTACATTCGTTTTGGTCCTAGGGTCCTTATCAGGCCCCTTAGGACATTTTACCCCTACATTTCTATGATCATCCCACCATGCCCTTCCTGGGTCTCTTTTCCAAGGTGACCCCTTGGATGCTCCCGTATCACTGAGAAAAGAGCCAATTGGATAACAAAGATTCTAGAATATGATGTAGAAGTAAGACCCACCAAGTTAGTCAGAGGCAAAGGATTATCCAAATACATGACCCAAGACATGGAAAGAACAGTGAATTAAGAAATAGAAAGTGAAAATGTATTGAAAATCCAAGAGGTTGACCAAGACTCTTGGGTCAAAAACAGGATACAGTTTATGAGGTAGGGATTTTCCAAATGATCTCTCCCATGATAAGAAAAGGTACTTTAGGCAGCAAGGAACCCATTTTGTACTAATTGATTGTTGCAAGTATGGGCCTAACCGGTGATTGTCATTGATGTCAACATACTCCTATTGCATTAATGATAAGGATTGGATGAACTGTATGTTGAGGATATTGAGAAAATTAGTCCTATCAGGAACAAAGAAGAATAGTGAAGATAGTGAGGCAAAGATCCTAGCTAAGATGAAGATTAGAGGATGAGCATCAAAGGGTTTGTAGATATGTGTCTTAAAATGATCCAGTAAAGATTTTAGAGGTCCGCATGAATATCTGAAGAAGTTATGGCCACTTAAGTAAAACCAATTCTGGCAGGTGTTCAGAGGTGACAGATTGACACAAATAGGTCTAGTGAGATCTAGAAATGCTATATCTCATTCTGCGGATTTGGTGGAGTGTTTAGGAAGTCAATGTAAATTGACACTCAATTGGTTCATGGTCTGGAGGTCCACAAGCATCTATTCCAATATTACAATGATGATAGACTGTGTTCTTGAGGTTCTGGATGAAGGAGAGAATGATTTCAATAAGTCGAAGTAGTGTGGATGTTCTTGGTGTTTCAAGCAAGCTTGTGGAGGTCTTTGGATTGTGTCCAGTTCATGTTGGTGGTCTGCATTGAAGATTAAGCTCGTAATTGAAGAATTACTTCTGGATGATGATGTTCTTCCTAAGTCTGGTCAACCGGATGAGCTACACCTCCTGCAAATGATCTTGAGGATGTTGTGTGAAGAATGGCGTGTTCCTAAAGGAAGATTGAATTCTCAAATCTGTGTGGCCGACAGTGTGTTGATCCACATGAAGCCTTTTGTAATTAGTCATGTTGTATTTTTGTATTTGCTCTGTAATGTATGCTGACTTGGATAATTATCCCTAAGTCGATGTCTTGTATAAATAAGGAGTTGTGAGGTCATTTCAATTATATCTTGTGGAGATGAGAGTGTGGTAGAGAGGAGCAGAGTGAAAAGGTAGAGCAGAAGTATTGAACCTAAATGGAACTGACTCAAGCATAGTGAAGATACTATTCTTCAGTTCAAGTATGTAATACTTATTATTCTGTAGACAGTGTGTCTCCTGTAGGTAGTGGGCCTCTTGTGAGCAGTGTGCTCTGGCAATGAGCCCTAATTAGCATGTACCATTTTATTCTTTCTATTCTTCTAACAAAGAATACAATCTTGGGTTAGTCACCCCATGGTTTTTCCCTTAACCGAGTTTTCCACATCAAAATCTTGGTGTCTTGTGTGTTAATATGTTTCTGCTCTTGATTTAATGCATTATGTTTCCATGATTGATTTATTATTATGCTACTGAATTAGAAAGTGGATTTAAGTGGTTAATTGCAAGAAAGTTTTGGACAACTAATTCACCCCCCCCTCTCAGTTGTCTATCCTGAATCTAACATTGATCATATTCTATTTAGAAGGAATGTTGATGGTATACTCTTAAGATGTATAGAGAAGGATGAAGCTCAAAGAATATTACATGAATTACATCATGGAGCCTCAAGTGGACATTTTTTAGCAAGGACCACTGCAATCAAAGTAAGACAAGCAGGATATTTCTGGCCCACTCTATTTACAGATTACCATCAGCTGGTTAAGGAATGCTAGGCTTGCTAGTTTTATATTGGCAAAAGGAGAAATGCAACAATGCCTCTAAGCCCCATAGTTGTGGATGAACCCTTTGCTCAATGGCATCTAGATTTTATTTGTATGATCAATCCAGTGTCAAATATGGGACAAAAATGGATTCTCACATCAACAAATTACTTTACCAGGTGGAGTGAAGCAGTACCACTCAAAGAGGCAACAAAAAATGTCATACTAGAATTTTTAGAAGGCATAACTTCTTGGTTTGGTCCTCCTCGTACCATCATATCAAATAATGCTAAATCATTTTTAGGAACCAAATTATCTGAGTTTACTTTGAGAAATGGGATATATTTGAAGACTTCTTCAAATTATTATCCACAAGGTAATGGTCTGGCAGAGTCCACTAACAAAAACCTTATCAGACTCATAAAAAGGATAGGGACCAATTGTTACAAAGAGTGGCATAAGTTACTTAATACAACACTATGGGCTGATAGGATCACGCCAGAGCAAGTGACTAAAATTTCTCCCTATGAGTTGGTTTATGGTAAACCTGCAATAATGCCACTAAGTCTAGAGATTCCTGCTTTGCAATTGTTAAAATAGATAGAAATTGAAGAGAATGGCCCCGTGCAAGTCAGACTTGTTGAACTGTTGGAAGTCCAAGAAAAAAGAGAAAAGGCACATGAGTCACTAATGAAATATCTAAAAATAGCTAAGGATTGGTTTGATAAGAAGACTTCTAATCCCACTTTTGAGGTTGTCTCTTTGGTATTGAAATGGGCTGAAAGAGCTACCAAGCCAGGTCGACACAGCAAATTCAAATCATTATGGATGGGTCCTTATAGAGTTTGTTCTTGCAAGCAACAAAATTCATTTGAGCTAGAGACCGTGAATGGTGAACCTAAAGAGATTCTGGTAAATGGGATCTTTCTTAAACATTTCAATTAAGGAGGGGCTCATCACATATCATATTTAGTTAGTTTTGTTTCCTTTTCTCACTTTTATGTTTTCCCGCTTTCCCTTTCAAATAAGTGTTCGATGAACATGTGTCAAGTAGCACAAAGCCCCTTCTCTTTTAGCCTAGCATTTATTAAGGTTGTTCATCAATCCCTAAAATCCCCTGGAAGTACACGCTTTTTTAGAAAGATAGCCACTCTCATAACATATCTAACACTCCGTTCGATGCAGATTTCAAGAAGATAAACTAGTTGTTTCTCGGCATTAATGCCATTAATAAGATGGGGTGTGTCATTTATTATTTCCATAAATCCCAATTTGCTAGTTTTTAAGTCTTTCCAAGTGTAACCGTCATTTTCTTCTATCTTTCTGCTCTGAATCACTATTGCATCTGAACTCTGTCCCTAGCAAGTGCCTTTTAGCTAAGTATCATCCTGATAAAACAATTTTGTTCTTTTATGTGGCAAAGCTTCTTGCATTCTTCTCACAAAAATAAAGATATGTTTGAGACATAGTCACCATGGGAGGGACTTGAAATCTTTGAGTTGACAGATAAACTGTTGAACAACAAATCATATGCTTCAGTACCGGCACAACCAAGGAAGTCCTATCCAAGAACTAGGGTTCCTGAAGTGGGGTTATCTGTCGACCCAGAATAGGTGAAGGACTACGCAAATGACATATATGACACACCCCTTCAAAAGAATGCCAAGAGTCTTCGAGAGGGGGCACATTAGAGGTGCCTCATCTAGGTGAACAACGGGTAGTTCGAGACTTTTGGTATGAGAATATGGACCTCTCAATTGGCACAGTTCCTAGTCCCAAATGTTCACCCTTGTCCCGAGCTAATTGAATTGTGTACAGAGTTGTTTCATGCACCATCAAATTCTATCCAACAAGGCCCTTTCGTAGTGCATATTATACCCAAGGCCATAAGGGACATGATGGCCCTGTAGTATGATAGAACGGCCACATTTCTAACTATTGCCAAAATGCAAGGCACATGGGAAAATATACATAACAAACTAAAATTCCTAAATTTAGAGATGCAGTTGGGAGAGGATAATACTCAGATGCCCACACTACCCACTCGGCAGGCACAATTTAATCAAAATGTTCAGGACGCACTTTCAATGATAGCTTTCATTTTTGGAATGAAGGAGGACAACATAGTCCATGAATGGCAATTGGCAATCATTTTCAAAATGAAAATTGTGGATAAATCACAGGAGTACTGGCTAGATTTTTTGGAACAAATTGTTGCCGCCATGATTGATCAGCTCACAAATTTCAAAACAAAGCGAGTATTCAGGTATTCCACTTTCCTGTTCCATCTTATGTTGTATCAGAACTTTGGTCTTTTTGCACAGCATATGCATTTAAATATATATGATCCAGATTTTGGTCATGGTAAAACCATTCTTATGTCCACATGGACACATATGTTTTCTGAAACCTCTAACCCCTATGAGTTTTGGGAGCATTTTGCCACCCCCACTTTCTACTAGTTAAGCCCTGAGCCTGTAGAACATAGGATAACACAGAGTATAAGGGGTTTTATAGCCAATTGTCCAATTCCTTGTGACTACTTCTTTGGGGCACATAATACAATAATCAGAGTCTAATGTTTCAGTGGGGAACCCGTGCTATTGCCTAAAGTATTGACCCCTAGGGTCGTATTCTTAGAGGTTACCCATCAAGTATCTATGGTTGATAATGACTTTGGCCACAAGAAAAGAAAGAAGAAGATGTATGATGTCCCATGGGCTAGAAAAAACATGACACTTGAATTTAGAGGTGCAGAGACCCTTTTGTTAAGGAAGTTAGCTGCCCTTGGGCTCCTCATCATAGAGAATAAATGGAAATATGACCCAGATAGTTTTCTAGCCTCCTGGATTATAAATAATAAGGTTCGTGCCAAGATGGTACATGAAGGTCATCCATTCTAGGAGGACAGGAGGAATCCAAAGGAAGATAACCCAAATCTATATGTGGAATTAACTGATTTACCCTATGAAGGGCCTAGGCCATGGGAAACCTTCTATGTCAAAGAGAAGGAATTTGACCCTAAGTTGAAAATGACTGCTAGTCTAAGGAAAGCATTAAAAGCAAAAGAATGGAGAACAGAAATGATTGAAGCCTATTGGAAATATAGGCAAGAAACTTCAGAGATCACACATTCATTTGGGAATGTTGAAAATGATGAAAGATGGGAATCAATCTGGGATGATTGGCATCCCTCCCCAATCTCAAGTCCAGACACAAGTAGAATTCAGAGGAAGGGTGAGGAGATAGGGGAAGAAATAGAGCCGGCCCAAATAATGCAAGAAACAGGACAAGCATCATTTGTTGCTCCTGCATCTTCATGGCCCCAATCCCTCAGCACCTTAGAGAAGCAAAAAGGTGTTGTGTCATCACTGATTGTAGGGACTTAAATAGCTTCAGCATCTGGGGGTTCCAGAATTGTCCCTTTGCAACCACGAGTGGTGGTAAATATTGAAGATGAAGAAACAGAGGAAACAAGATAGAGGCCTAAGAAACATAGGAGATTGTTCCTGCAAGAGGAAGAGGAAGAAGAAATAAAACCATAGTAGAAACAAGTGCCAGTCACCTCTTTTGTCACTCAAGTAAGTACTTCTTCTCCCTTCTCTCCTATATCTCTTTCTTCTTCTATAGGAGTGGCAATCCCAAGTAGTCAAGCATTTATAACCCCTACCACTTCTATTGTGCTTACATCAACCCTTGCCACTACTACCAGTACATAGGCCATGTCCTCACAGGCCATTACATTGCCATTATTTTCTCCATATGTGCCTAAACATACCCCTCCTCAGGTTTCTCCTAGCCAGTAATTATATGCCATTCCCTATGGCCTGCCTCAAGGTCATCCCATTGTTGGAGGTTATATTGCATCCCCTCCTACCTTCCAAGCTCAAGCAGACATAGTAAAAAGGGATAGAGAAGCCAGGATGGATAAGAAGAGGAAAAAGGAAAACAAAAGCCCTACTGTGGCACACATGAGGTCACTTTATGACCCTATTCAACAATCATTGACAATTACACATTTGTCTCCAAATGTGGTGAAACCAAATGAGAAAATGCAGCCCCATGATTATACTATGAATGCTATGGCCATGGATATGTCTCTCTTCAGGCCACAGGATAGGGTTGATGTCACAACTCAATTTTTGAATTCTAAATTGGAAAACTAAACATAAAATGTATATTCATTTAAAAATACAAATAATACACAATTAACAATGGATTACACTTTAAAAAAATAGAGGATAAGATTTGCAAATCCACTAAAGAGTGGAGGATGCATTATCATTAAACAAAGAGAGTGGAGGATGCATTATCATTAAGAAAAGAGAGTGGAGGATGCATTATCATTAAAAAAAAAAAAGAGATAGAGAATGGATTTTTCTATAAATTGCCTAGAATTGTGAGGAAGAAGGGTGACTCATCTCTTGTTTGGAGGGCTGAAGTAAATTGTAAGAACTCTCCTCTCCCCAATCCTGATTCCTTTCGTTTGAATTCTCTGTTCTTTATTAAGATGAATTGTTGCACTAGTATGCTTGTTGTTTATAGTAGTCTAGTAAGAGAGACTTGATGTATAATTTTAATTGTGATTGTTGATAGTTTATGAAGTTGTCATTTTGGTTCATACAATTCACGTGCTTTCTGTACACCTTTACATTTCACGCCTGGAAATTTTCTAAACTCGTCGGTTGTTCTATCGGCGTATTCCTTAAACCTCATATAGGTGCAAGTGCTAGTATATTTAATTGGAACCGAAGTGCAAACACCATAACACAAATGAAAATAGGAAAAAGGAATATTTATGTAACGGTAATGCCTCTGGATGTAAATAGCATAGAGAAAGCTTATATATATTTAAGCATAGGTAGTAGAGGCAAGCTAGCCTATAATACGAGAGGAGCGGAGTATAGCAAGCAGTCGATTCAATTTGCTAAAGAAAACATGGTGCTTTCTCAGCCCCTTTTCAAGAAAAATGACAATAGAGATGAGGAAGGTATTTATGAAAGTTTCCCTTTTTCCATTCGCAGATAATCTATTTTAGTTTTTATTCGAAAGAGTTACACTACATTTAAATATCCATGCAAATTATTGTAAATCTTTTTTGTCGATGTGCCTGTGATTTGATCCGTGCCTTTGCTGTAGTTTAGCTTAAATATCAAAATACTTGTGTAGACACCCTAAAATGACCAAGTCGTTGAATCACTTGCATTTCATAATCTGTCTAATCACCTGCATTTCAACGTTAATTAAATAATCTAATTATTTAATTAATTTCACCAAATTCTTCTAAATCGTATACTTGCGACATTAATTAAATAAATTCTCTTTATTTAATTAATTAAATTAAATTCCTCTGTTATTCTTCCACAATTAAATAATTTTAATTATTTAATTAGATCATTATCCTCTTTCCAAAAATTAAATCCACATTAATTAAATAAATCCAATTATTTAATTAATTCATCACAAATTCTATCTTATCTATAATTAAATAATTCTTAATTATTTAATTAAATCAAAATCATTCTTCCAAAATCATGCACAACAATTAAATAAATTTATTTATTTAATTTGATTTCAAATCTTCTAAATTAAATAATTCTAATTATTTAATTATTTCTTCCAATAATATCTTCTCTAAATTTAAATAAATCAAATATTTATTTAAATTACTTTTTCTTCTAAATTGAGTTATCTCCAAAATAACTCAAGCATTTTTGCTCATGCAATTAAATATTTCTAATATTTAAATAAAGAAAAATATCTTCTTATTCTCATGCAAATCCCTTCTTCTTGTTTTAAATCACTTAACTGATTGTTATATTCTGTTAATTGCTTTAACTCATTCTTCTATTCTTGATAACTCCTCTCATGCAAAAGAAAGTGTGACACTGGTCTTCTTCTTATTCGTTGCACATTCCTCAATTGTTCTCCTCCGTTGATTCTTCTGAATTATCTGGACCAATGATCGATCTTCATTGGAACCTATATAAACCCCCCTCATCTCCTTCATTAAGCCTCTCTCTCTTCGATTTTATTCTCAGGCATACTTAACAGCGCTTTGAGCATACAACGATTCGATTGAGCAAACTTACGATCTTTTGACATTGATCTATTGAGCACACTACTTGCTTGTTGCTACTATGGTTTTGCAACGATAATTGAGCAATCTACATTCAATCCAAAGGAAACAACACAAATTTTGGTAAAAGTCTTTATTTCATTAATCTATTTGTTATGGCTTTTATTTAAATTCGTTTTCTTTATGTTATTGGGTTCTTTGATTTATTAGTTTTGATTTAATTGATTTTTCCTCATATACATTTTGGCACGCCCGGTGGGACCCACTAATCCCTCTTTTTCTTTGAGAAATTAATTTTTTTTTAAGTTACAGTACGGAACAGTGCAAAAGACACAGAAAAGCGCTTTTGGCAGTATCATTAAGCACTTTTGGAGGCACACTATAGTGCTCTCAGGTGATACTAAAGCGCGTCTGGTAAGACAAAGAGGCACTTCTGGTAATATAGAACGGCGCTCCTGGTAGTATCATTCAGCGCTTTTGGATAATTAGGTTTTCTGACTCTGTTTGCTGTTCACAGGGTTTTTATTTATAACAGATCTTTTGATTTGTCTAACAAGCTGTTGTATTTGTCTTTCAAACATCTTTTGATACTTCCAAAGCTGACTTATTTAGGAGTATTTTTGATTTTGGAGTTAACCCATCTATTCACGGCAACTTTTTTGAGTTTGATTGATTTCAGGATTCAGATCTATTAGATATTACCTCTTAGAATATTGTTTCAATCATGAAATCCTATCTGAACCTAGTTATTTTTTACAAAGTATAACTTTTTCTTGATCTAGGACAGAATAGCACACTTGGTCACACATTACAGCGCTTTCAATAGAATAGTACCACGCTTCTGGTTATTATTCAGCGCTTCTGATAGGACAGTGGGTCGCTTCTGGTCTGCATCACCGCGCTGTTGGAAACATAGTACAGTGCGTTCGATATCACAGTGGGTCACTTTTGGTAAGACAGTAACGCACTTTTGATCAACTTAATTTGTTTTTTTGCTAACTTGTGAGTTTTGTTGGAACTAATTGACTTGATGTAGCTTCTTATCACTCACACAGAGCAAATAGGTGTTTTTAACATGTTCATGTAGGACGAACATTGAAGACCTCTTGATTTATCTCACTAAGTCTTAGAAACACAGTGCATTCTTAAAGGGATAATTAAACAAATTTTTTTTGCAAATCTAAGTCTTAGGAACATACTGCCTTTCTTAAAGGACAATGGACATGTATGCAAAAGCACTTCAATTTTCTTAAAGGACAATGGACATGTATGCAAAAACACTTCAATTTTCTAAAGGGACAATTGACAACTACAAACGTGTGTGTGCCTAATTTAGTTGCACCTTATTTTTCTTATAACGGGACAATTGAACCTTTGTTTGACGTGCTTGCTCTTACATTTCAGTACTTCCTTTAGAAGGGCCTGCTTTTGAATTGCGTTTCATCCAAAAGGGACGACCCTAAGCGGAGTTTTCCTTTGAACCGCTATATAAGAGGGATAAGGTGAAAGCCAAGTCCTAACCGACGTCAGCCTTACCTTGTGGTGCCAAACTGAAAAGAGGTGTACTAGCTCTTTGTGGAAACAATTTTCACATTGAGCGAAGTGTTTGATACTCTTAGTAGGATTGGTTAAAGCTTTTAGTAGCTTGTCACATTGCTCGTAAGGCATTGGTCCCTCAAAGTTACTAAGAACCATTTTAGATAGAGACTACTTGACCTACCTCCGAACATTGCGGTAATCATCAGTGCAAGGGGAATCGATTTAAGCCCTTAAGATACTCACCATTGGCTCCCTTGAGAAGAGATAGTATTCCCTTGGCCATAAAGCTCTTGTGACCAACTTGAGTTTTCCAAGGGGAGGGTGAGATATCCCTACCTATCGTCTCTCACAAAGATACAAAATATCTGACACCTTTATGGAATGATATTTTTATCGACAGAGTATTAAGTTGTGAGCTAATCTACTGCAATGAAACCTTATCTCTAGGGATAAAAAGTGCTTGTTATTGTTTGTAATTGTCTTATACCTGTGGAAACATTGGGCTTGTTTGAACCTCAAACATACACTATCTGTTGTGTTAGTCCTTATTTTTGACCACTTGTTTGCTGTGTTTTCTCTTGCCAAAGACAAAATCCAATCAGAACCATAACTAAATCTATCAAAATTGCCTTTACAAACATTAGACACTACTTCAGCACCCCTGGTATTACAGCAGCTCGCCTTTGGTAATACAGTAGATTGCCTTTGGTATAATAGTACCTCACCTCTGGCTAAAACTCTACTTTAGTGCCCTTGGTATAACAGTAGCTCGCTTTTGGTCACAGTAGCTTGCCTTTGGTATAGTAGTATCTCGCCTTTGGTAGCTCAGTCCATCGCCTTTGGTATTACAGTAGCACGCTTTTGGTTGCACAATCCTGTGCCTCTGGTCAAACAGTATAGCGCCTTTGGTCCAGTAAATTGTGTAGCAAGAGTTTGTCTTTTCCAAATCACAAGTAGAAACCCTAGCATTACCTCTTTTGTCCTAGTGTATTCCATGGTAACCACTAGGCTCCAGCAAACTATGAAGTCCAAGCAAGTTGTCCCTAGGAAGCGCAAGTCACCTCCTCACACACCGCAATCAGGTCATCTCAACATTACTCCCAAGGTCACTCCTAGAACACCCACGGAAAGATCTACCAACTCTCCAAACATGCCGCAGCTTGACCAACCTAACAATCCTCAAAAAGGTAGGGTCCCTTTAGTCAGTACACCCCAATACACCACCGGTATGCCTCAAGATTTTGTCCCACAAGGTTATACTATTGGTCAAGTACCATCTTAGGAGGAAAGGGTCCCTTTGGTAAGCATTCCTCACTATACTATAGGCATGCCTCAGGATTTTGTGCCACAAGGTTATACTGCAGATCTAGCCCCATCTCAAGAAGAGCGACACTTTGAAATAGGTCAATCCTCTCAAGCAGATGAGCAAGATCTTGATGAATTCATGCAAGATCCTAGAGCCATAGCTGCCATTGACAAAATCCTTAGCAAGAACCAAGATCATTTCTTTCCCTTGCCAGTAGAGCAAGGAGCTAAATTACCCAAAGATTTTGATCTAGCCAATCTCAGTGAGCCTAGCAACAACCAAGACACCATACAAGCAGTGCAAACCATGTCAACAGTGACCACGCCCTTACCTGCACAAGGCTCATAGTATAGGAATCCCCTTTTTCAAAACCCAACAGAAGAGAGGGTCGTATCACCACTTCTGACTCCTATGGAGATCTACAAAAACCAACAAGAAACCCTCCAACGTCAAGCAGAGCTAGCTAAGCAAGCCACCTTAGCTCGATCGAATATACAACAAACTCCTAAAGTGGCCACACCAATCGCAAGTGGAATCTTGGTTACTCCATCACGAATAGGTTTCCCACCAAATTACAATCCGAGGAACAACTATGTAGCCATGCAACAAGGGTCTCAACAAATACCACCTCCTCTATCATCAAACCTTCATGTCTCTCAACCAATTAGAGTCATGCAACCCCAACCACAACATTCTTCTACTCTCATCACCAATCAACCTCAACCATCACAAATCACATCCACCTATGTCCCTCCATAATGTTCATCTATGCTAAAATTCTTTCACACATTGCCTAGCCACTCTCAACATTTCCAACATCAAGTTTCCCAAAGCTATGTGCCGCTATCACAACCTAATGAAACGCACTTTAGCTTTCCTCCACCCAATTCTTTTCTTCAACCATCACAAAGCCAACATTCTTACCTAGCGCCACCTCCACCTCTGCCGAATCAAAACCTCCAATTCCAACCCAATCTGAACCCAACGTACAACGCGTATGATCCCAACCAATCTTACGACCCTTATAATACCAATGCTCATGGCTTACAATACAATCTTCCATATGGGCAACAACAGCCACTTCTAGGACAACAGGAGATGTTTCCAAACCCTCCCACATCGATGGAGCTCAAGATTGTAGAAGTTCAACAACAACTATCTGATCTTACATTTGGCCACACCAAGAAGACCTTCTCTTTAGAAGAAGTGTGTCCTTATCCTTTTGGTCAGTCATTACCAATGATCCCTTTTCCTCAAAATTTCACTGTTCCCAAGTTTGATAAATACAAAAGAAAAGGTGACCCAAAAGACCATCTTAGGGAATTCTATCTTGCTTGCTTCGAGGTCTCACATAACGACACCTATCTTATGCATCTTTTTCCTCGCAGTCTTGGAGGTCAAGCTATAGAATGGTTCTCACACTTACCCATAGGTATCAAGTCTTTCAATGAGCTAGCAGAGAAGTTTGCCACCCACTTTTCTTGCAACGCGGAGCATGAGATTTCCATGACCGATCTATGCAACAATAAATAGAAAAATGGTGAAACTTTCATTTCTTTCCTTCAACAATGGAGACAAATGGCTAGCAAATTCCCTTTCAAGATTCCAGAGAAACAGCTTGTTAGCATATGTGTGCAGAACCTCAACCAAGAGTTAGATTTTCATTTGCAAATACTTAGTGCTACAACCTTTGATGAAATCACATACAAGGGAATCAACATTGAGAAAGCCCTCATTGCTAAGCGTGTGATCAAAATCTTCAAAGAAATGAAAGAAAATGCTCCTCATCAACAATCGAACGATAAACCCAAATATTGGAACAAAAACAAAAACGTAGTCAACGATGGTGTGGTCGATTCTAAACATGTCCAAACATTGCAAACACCACTGCAGCTCTCCAAACCAATTCAAGCTCCACCTCAACAATAGTAGCAACAAAGGCAACCTTATCAAAACCAATAGCAATGACAACAAGAGCGGCCTCAACAAGATTACTCTCCACAACATCAATTCACTCCCTTGGGAGTGCCCATCGAATCGGTCTTACAACAAATTTTGCAGAGAGGGCTCATCACCTTACCTGATGCTCCCCCATATGGTGAACCTATTTACAAAACTGCATGTTACAGAGACAATGAGTATTGTGAGTTTCATAGGAGCAAAGGGCACAAAACCACATCGTGCATGAAACTCAAGCACCTAATCCAAAATCTCATCAAAGGCAACCAAATCACTGTTGAAAATGAACCACCAGCTCAACACACAAACAAAGACCTCGATATGTACAAGGAACCATTCCCTCATCATGGTCCACCTCCTCCTCAGGATAGAGGTAAAGGGGTCAATCATGCTTCCACATCTTTTGACTCCATTGTGGGTCGTTTTGAAGAGAGTCGAGTGTCTACCCTCACAATTAAAGGTAAATCTACGGATTGCGCTATTACCACTCGCCGTGGCCATGTCACTATTCGTGGCCCTACACCTAGTCTTCTGGCTCCATCTGATTATAACCTTGTCAAATATCTAGGAAGAATGCCAGCACAGATCTCTATCTTGGACCTTCTACGGTCATCACCTGCACATAGAGTAGTGCTAGAAAAGCCCTCCAAGAGTCTTTGGTTCCTACCAACATAGCAGTCGCCAATTTCCAAGCTATAGTGGGTAATATTGCTTCACCTTACAACGTGGTCTTCTCTGAGAAAGACATCCCATCCCATGATTTGTGTCATAATGATGCCCTTTATATTGAGGTTCTCATCCATAAGCGTAAAATCAAACGCATACTCATAGACGGTGGTGCTGGTCTCAACATCTGTTCTTTAAAGTTACTTAAGCAATTGGGATATTCTAAGGATCATGTCAACTCTGATCATAGTATTACAATCAAGGGGTATGATGATGCTGAACGTCGTTTAGAAGGTGTTATCCACTTGCCTATACAACTGGGCCCGGTCATGCTTGAAACTAGGTGTCAAGTCCTTGATATTGAGCTGCCTTACAACATTATCCTAGGCCACCCATGGATCCATGCAATGAAAGCTATTCCCTCCATGTACCATCAGTCCCTAAAATTCCCATTCAATGGTATGGAGATCACCATCCCAGGAGACCCTAATCCTTTTGAATTCTATCGTGTCTTGCAAGGCAGTTATAAGAATTGCAACTAGGTGCCTAACAATGAAAAAGCCCTTGAATCCCTACTATATGTTGACCCTGCAATGTTGACTCCAGCCTCTACAAGTAACCCTAATCCTCTTCCTGAAATCAAAGGTCGCATTCAGGATATAGGCTTTGGAACATATGATATCTCAAAATCTTGTTGTGTAGGGCAGATGCCTTTATCTCCAAAATCGTATAGCCAACCACCCATTGCCAAAGTAACTAAAAAAGCAACTATTCCTCCCCCAGTATTCCTAACCCAATTCCAACAGGGAAAGTTATTGGAAGAGAAAACTATTGAGGACATTTCTTCTTGGCTCTATAAAGAGAAAGAACCAGTCATAATACCAGTCAAGCAATATGGCAATGGCTTAAGGATAGTCAAAAACATGGGCTATAAAGGCAAAGGTGGCCTTGGGAAACAGAATCAAGGAACTATGGAACCCATTGTTGTGACAAAGAAGCTAGACAAGAAGGGATTAGGATTTGGTAAGAAGGTACCACACGCCTTGGACATTGAGTATATCCTCAACGAGGTAGCTGACACTTTTCCTGCCGATTCGACGTCTACAGAGGATATCATCGATGACTCTTCCCTCCATATGACCAACCTATTCACAGAATCCTCCATTTTTACACTATCCTTCGTACCCTAACCTCCACCACAAACACCCAGAATGTAACACTTGTCTACCCTGAACTTATCGATTAGGACCAATAAGGGTCCCCCGTTATAGATGTATTTCAGAATGATGAAGCTTTAGCTGAGTTCATGGGACTTCGGGAAGGTATCCCTCTTGGCGATCATAAAGTAGGTTTTGTAATGGAACTAGATCCAATAGCTTATTTTGGTGAGAATGCCAAATGCTCCAGTCGCAAAAGTACAAATAAAGAAAGATCTCTAGGTGAAAACCACACTGTGGCACCTCCCGATCACAAAATAGTAAAAACAAAGGACGTATCCAAAGGTGAAAACCCAACTGTGGCACCTGAGGATGGAGGATTTAACCTTCCCCTACCATCTAAATACCAAGAGAAGTCAGCACTCCTGGTGGAAGATTCTACAGAGATAAACCTTGGCACAGAACAAAATCCAAAGACCACATTCCTAGCAGCATCATTATCTGAAACAGAGCACAGGAATCTTAATGCATTCTTCTTACAGAGAACCATCAACTTTGCATGGACATATGTCGATATGCCAGGGTTAGACCCTAAGCTGGTAGTTCATTATCTCACAATTGATCCCAAAGTGAAACCAGTCAAACAGAAGTTGAGAAAGATGCACCCACAGATCACTCTCTTGGTCAAAATGGAAATACATAAATTATTAGATGCAAAGTTCATATGACCCATTGACTATTCAGATTGGGTCTCAAACATTGTACCTGTGTCTAAACCTAATGGGTGCATCCACATGTGTAATGATTTCAGAGATCTCAACAAGGCATGTCCCAAAGATGACTTTCCACTACCAAACATTGACATTATAGTGGACTTGACAGCAGGTCACGAGATGCTTTCTCTCATGGATGGTTTCTCGGGCTACAACCAGATAAGGATAGCCAAGGAAGATCAACATAAAACAACCTTTACTTGTTTGTGGGGCAATTATTGTTGGTGTGTCATGTTGTTTGGTCTGAAGAATGCAAGAGCAACCTATCAGAGAGCAATGACAGTGATATTCCATGATCTCTTTCATCACATCATGGAGGACTATGTGGATGATATACTGGCTAAATCTTCTAGGGCAGAACATATACAGGTTCTAGGATAGATCTTCAACAGGCTCAAAAAATACCAAGTAAGACTCAATCCAAAGAAGTGTGTATTCGGTGTAACATCAGGGAAGCTATTGGGATACATAGTATCTCGTAGAGGCATCGAAGTAGATCCAGCAAAAGTAAAGGCTATAGTGGAGATGCCTCCACCCAAGAACCTTAAAGCACTAAGGAGCCTTCAGGGAAGGTTGCAGTCCATTCGGCGTTTCATATCACAGCTAGTAGATAAATGTAAACCCTTTCAACACTTGCTCCGAAAGGATGTCTCATTTCAATGGGACAACAAGTGTCAGGCAACGTTTGATCAACTTAAAGAGTATCTAGCTACACCTCCCATATTGGTTCCACCAGTTGCTGACAAACCTTTGATATTATACATCTCCACTACAAATTTAGCCCTGGGGGCCCTGCTAACACAAAATGATGAATCAGGAAAGGAGCATGCAATTTACTATATCAGTAGAACCTTGGTGGGATATGAGCTCAATTATTCACCAATGGAAAGGGCTTGTTTAGCAGTAGTGTTTTCTTCTCAAAAGTTGCGGCATTACATGCTGAACCAACACACAAATCTGATAGCCAAGATTGATCCCTTGAAGTATCTACTAACAAAAGCAGCTCTCATAGGCAGACTAGCTAAATGGGTCATGATCCTTAGTGAGTTCGACATTGAGTACACGGATCGTAAAGTAATCAAAGGACAAGCCCTTGCTGATCAACTAGTAGAAGCACCCATGAGAGATACACATCCTATGGTAGCAAACTTTCCTGATGAGAATCTCTTCACTCTTTCGAACTCAATAATGTGGAAGTTGTACTTTGACGGTTCTTACACATAGCATGGATCAGGGGCTGGTATATTGTTTATCACACCTCAAAATGACTATATTCCTAAGTCATATCGGCTTCCATTCCCTTGCATCAACAACATAGCCGAGTATGAAGCACTCCTCATAGGTCTCAATACAACAGTTCAATAGGACATCACAGAATTACAAGTGTATGGAGACTCACAACTAGTCATTCACCAAGTCACAGATGAGTACCAAACAAAGGATGAAAAGTTGGTCCCCTACAAGCAACTAGTGGATGCCTACAAACCACACTTCTCTTGCATCACATTTGAGCAAATTCCAAGAGAACATAACAAAGCTGTAGATTCTATGGCTTCTATAGGGTCACTTATAAACATGCTTGCAAACACACAAAAATGCAAATTCTTGATCGAGCAATTGTTGATACCCGCCATCGATGTTCCAGTTACTGAAATCATCTGCAAACTTGTTGGTCCCAATTCCCCATGGTATGAAGATATCTATAAATACCTTAAAAATAATACCTTTCCCTCTGACCTTTCCTCCACCCAATGCAAAACCTTTATCCGTCGATCCTCCCGTTACACCATTCTGGGTGATACACTATATCGTCGAAGTCTCGATGGTATCCTCTTATGATGTCTTAATGCAGAAGAAGTTGAAGCTACCTTACGAGACATACACGAAGGTGTCTGTGGCGCACATTCTACCAGTCCTAATCTCACTAAGAAGATACTCAGAACAGGTTATTACTAGCCTACAATAGAGCAAGATGCTGCACAATTTGCTAAGAAGTGTCTACAATGCCAGCAACATGGAGATTTGATTCATGCACCAGCTCATGAACTACAACCTGTTACAACTCCATGGCCTTTTTCTCAATGGGGTCTTGACCTCATAGGATAGATCCACCCATCCTCTTCCAATGGCCACAAATTTATCATTACCGCCACTGAGTATTTCATGAAGTGGGTTGAAGCCATTCCTATGACCTATATCACTGGTAAGCAAATAGCCAAGTTTATCCTTAACTACCTCATTTGCCAATATGGTATCCCCCAAGCTATTGTCACTGACAATGGGAGACCATTTAAGAACCAAGATGTACATGCCTTGTGCACACAATACAATATCCAACATCGCTTTTCAACTCCCTACTATCCACAGAGTAACAGCCAAGTTGAGGCTTCCAATAAAACCATTCTCAAGATTCTCAAGAAAACGGTCAATGAAGCTAGTCGTGATTGGCACTTGCAACTCAATCCCGCCTTATGGGCCTACCACACTAGTATCAGAACACCAACTAGTGCCACACCTTATGCCTTGGTCTATGGCTCTGAAGCCATCCTACCTATAGAGGTCGAGATCGCATCCCTCAGAGTATCTATGCATGACTTGATTAATGGAGAGGAGTATCGCACTTCTAGATTAGCTGAGCTTGAACTACTAGATGAGAGGTGCCTTGTAGCGCTTAATCACCTCCATGTCTATCAAAACTGCCTCCAGCGTAATTACAACAAAAAGATCAAAGAAAGACGTTTTCAAGTTGGTGATCTTGTCCTTAAAGAGAATCAGAGAAATCAAGCAGATCGAGAAAAGAAGGGCAAGTTTGAGCCTAACTGGCTAGGTCCCTTTATTGTCACAGCAGCATATGGATCAAGAGCTTATATTTTAGCTACACCTAACTGCATTCCTCTGGATGAGCCACTTAACAGTGTCCATCTCAAGAAGTTCTATGCCTAATCCTCAGAGTATTCCAAAAAAAAAAAAAATAACCCATCCTCTAGTGAAAACCTGGTAAACAGGCGCCTTGGATAAGTACCATAGTGAAAACCTGGCAAATAGGTGCTATGTGTAGATTTAGCATCCATCTTCTATCGAGTCCTGTTCACTCCATTTCCCTGTCACAACGCCCTTCACCCATCCATAATAAAACCATTGACCTTGTTTGCATTTCCATCTCCCTATCTAGTATAGCTTGGAAATTTGTCAATGTCCATCATCGTCATCCTACGTCTTGATCTATGTCTACAGTTAACACTGTCTTGTCCTAGGTCATGGTTCTCTATGTCTTCTTGGTCAGTCACCTATGCAAATTCCTCTACGGGAATGGGGGCAACTCTTTCCTTAACTTGGGTCTAGGATTGGTTCCTTGTTCGTGGTTCGCAACACACTCTTCAATCTTTTTTCCTTCCCATGGATAACATTCTTTAATGGACACATCACTCCTACAATAAAGCTATTATCTTCTCAACACTTTTCCTACATCATCACACAACCAGAACTACATATCATTTCTTTTCAATCTTAAGGTACCTTGATCCCATGGATATGGGTATGTAAGCAGTCTGGAATATGAAGGAAGTATCCAGTACTCAGGTACATAAGATCCCTACTCAAACACCTTGACCCATTCGTCACTCTATCCAGAACTACATATTATCATTTTTCATCTTTCCTCGTAATGTGCCTTGATCCCGCGAATACAGGGTATGTAGGCAATCTAGAATACAAAGGATGTATCCAGTACTCAGGCACATACGATTCATCATTCTCCACCCATCTCAACCCATTAGCATGTCATCTTTCTAGTCTTCCATTTATCAAAATTTATTCACCTTGACTTGACTAACTCAAGTAGCAAAACAACAAGCTAGTGCATCCTTTCAAAGCAAAAGTTCTTCACAAACTTGAAGCAAAGCAGCTTACTTCCAGAGTCATCTACTGTCCTACTATTTCGATTGCCAACATCAACTAATTCTAGCTTACCCAAAGCACCAGATCCACAAGCTTGTCTTCTACCGAGTGTTCCATGATCGAGACCAACACACGTGTCTCCTATGACATGTAGCATCTCCCACAGCAAGGCATTATCTTTTAGGTAGATAGCACCCCTTTAACGGACACACCACTCCTACGATAAGGCTGTTATCTTTCCTATCCAATCTATCCTAAGCAACCTCTTTGGCAAGAGAATATGTTGGCTGTATGTTTACTTTGAAGTCAGTCAATTTGCTTTTATGGTTTATCTTTTGTTCCTTTATCCATTACCTATTCAAAGCTATCTTGATTTATCTATAATCTTGGTTTGTTGCGATGCAATATGGATTGGGGGCATAGTCATTGCTTTTTGTGTGCCGTGTTTGAGGAATGATCTTTAGTATCTTTCTTAGCATTATATTTATCTTGTGTGTGTTATGACCTAGCATCTTACATATTTAATACTCTTCTTGCATTTACATGTATTGAAGTTTATTTTATGTTCAAGACTATGGCTCATTCACATATACCTACAAGGTTATATTTTGTCTAAAGGATCTAAGTTCAAATCGCTTGCTTGTAGAGTCAATGTCCATGCACTCGGATATTACTACACCTTGGTCTTTTATACCTCAGTGGCGAACTATCCATGTGCTATATCAAAAATAAGGATTGCTCTTTATAGACAATTGTGAAACCATGGTAACAAGCTCACTCATCCATTCCCACAACCTTTATATCATTTTCATTGCAATGATCGATCAATAGTCTCTATCCTTCATCCCTTCTTGTGCTTCTCTCTGGTGTATATCTGCAAAACCTACATGTCATATATCACTAGTCATCACATCTATATCATCATACATCTATGAGCATCATACAAGCAATATACATCATCACATCCATGACATCAAGGAATGCATACACAAAAGCATGAACAACAGTGAACCGAATAGATCATCATATATCCCATATACAGGTCATCATAATACAAAATGTCTATGTCTACATCAATAGTCCATATGTATACATCTAAATATACATCAATATAGTACATCAAGGCTATCAAGAGCCCACAAAATATACATCAGGATGCATGCAGGCATCTGTCCACAATGATACAAATGGTACAAATATACAAGTGTCCATCATGATACAAAAATGAAACATATGATACAATATACAAAATGTCCGTGCTCTAGTGGGTAGAGCTCCCCTCATGCTGTGGTTCCTATCCTCCCCCTGTGCTTGGTGGGGGTCCCCCTGCTGGTCCTCCTCCTCCCCCTGGTGGAAAAAATGGCCCTCTCACTGAGAACACTGACTGCCCTGTCCTGTGGGATTTGGATGCCATAGATCTGCTCCTGTCTCTGTAACTCGGTGCCTGCTAAGCTACTGGCACCGCACCTGCATACAGACCCCTGTAATACTCTGCCTCTCTACTAGCTGATACTAGCTCTCCCTGCACACAGATAAGCTCGCTGTATAAGGTCCTCTGGTCTACACCTAGTGCATGGCGTGCCTCATCTCTCTCCCACCTCACTCTAAAGAGTGTGGCCTCTGCTGTCAACTATAGCTGCACCTCTGCATCTCTCTCCCTCGTCACCTGGGCTAGCTGCCCGTCATCTGTTGCTAGTGCAACTAGTGGCTATATCTGTGCCTATGCATGTGCCGGTGCCTGGACCTGTGCCTGGACCTGTAGTTGTGCCTGTGCGTGGGCCAGGGCTGTCTCTGTTGTTACTGCTGCCTGTGTCTATGCCTGGGCTATGGCCTCAGCCTGTCTCACCTCAGCCCATGCTGCATCCCTGTCCCTCCTCATCCGTACCATCCAGAGCTCTAATCGAGTCCTTCGGGCTATCTCCTCCTGAAGCAGCCACTCGACCCTCTGTAAATCAGTCTCTACGACTGGGTCCTCTACCTCCACCATCTCCACCTCTGCTGGCTGACCACTGCCCTCTCCAACTGCCTGCTAGCCACTGCCCTCTCCATCAGCCTGCTGCCTGGCTGCTCTAGCCTGTCATCTCATCCTAGCCTCCACATCGAGGACTAGTACCTCCCCCACTGCTCCTGCTACACCTGGTGTAGTCAATCTCACTGGTCTGTGTGCCTGCCAGTACCTATCATACTCTGGCAGTGTACCTGGATCTACCAATCCCGTGTCCCAATCCCATCTCACGGGGACAAGTCCCCGTACCTATGTTAATGCTATAGCCACTAGAATCTCTGCGTCCCAGTCTCCAACCTCCCTCTGTGTCTTGGCATGTGTTGCCTCCCCCACTGGTAGTCCCTGTGGCAGTCCAAACTGTCTCAGTACCCACTCTGGCAGGTATCTCTCTATCATGTTTGTCCGTCTCCCGAACAAATACCGAGCCTGTCTGCAGTACATCAACTGCTCATGCTTATCCTCCCACTCCTCGCAAAGTAGCCATGGCCTCCAAACAAAGAGATCCATCTCGTTGATCTGTCGCCTCCAGTGGCTAACAGATCCCAGCCTCCTATGTGTGATGACTCCCTCGTACAGGAACGCATAAGGCTCTCCCCTCCCCCACTAGCACTGTGTCATAGGTTTGATCATAGGGATATGCTCCCACACCCACACCTGTAGCAGTGTCACCCCTGCTAAGAGACTCCTACCTCTCCTGTACATGCAGTGATGCATGTCTCGATATAACTATCCCAGCACACATGGGCCCCGTGTGTACTGTCTACCATGTGTGAACATCCCAGATAATACTGTGCCCCATCCAACTGATAATCCTCTGGATCTCCTATCTGGACACAAGAATCCACCAATCAGTGACGCCACTATCCATCTGATCCTATCGCAGAGTCTCAACACATCTGCCCATCGAATTTCCCCGTCATCTATCCAAAGGTCATCTGTGCAGAAGACCTCCACCAAGCCTGCCTCACCCCGCACTGGGTTGAAATCCACTATCTCTCCATCAATCTGGATCCTAAGGATGCGATATACATCCTCCAGTGTCACTGTTGCCTCCCCCGTCAGAAAGTGAAATGACGAGGTCTCGCTGTGATATCTGTCTACCACTGCTGTCACTAGGGCGAGATTCACCCTAATGTGGGTCAAGTGGGCCACATGCCACAATCTTGCGTGCTCCAAGAATGCATCCTCCTCCCATGTCAGCTGTACTACCTCATGGGCTATAGGGTGGTGTCACTCCCTCGACATCAGTGGCGGCATAATCCTCTGCATCCAAGCAACCACTTGTCAGTCAGTTCAACCTTTTCTACATGCATCTATTCTTCTCTATAAAGCCCCAGACCAACTCTCCCCTTTCCTAAGCTAGGGTAGTCAACCCTTCAGTCAACTGTACTTATCGATTTCTTCTATCCAAACCAAAGGCGCCTTGATTTCCACAAAGCACTAACCTATGTTACCAATAGCACTCTAGTATTCCTACAAATGCACTGTGTTTTCTATACCAAGTGCACCTTGTTTTTACCAAGTACGCCTCACTATGCTACCAACCGCGCCATTCTGTACTACCAAACGCGCCGCGATTTTCCCACTTCCCCACCAACCACACTAGCCTACCATACCAACTACGCTACACTACTATACCAAACACGCTGCGACATTTTGCCAACCGCACTGTGGTGCTAGCCCTCCTACCAATAGTGCTCTATTTTTACCAAAAGCGTTGCAACCACCTACCAAATGCGCTGCAGCACGCCAAAAGTGCCTAGACCGACTACCAAGCATGCTGAGCCACCCTAAAGTGCTTTTGGCTGACCTAGTTGACCTCCCTAGACCTAGCCCTAAACCACCCAAAAATAACAAAATAAAATGAAATTTTCGAGCACTTATCGCTGTCGGAGCTCCTGCTAGCCTCCTATATGTCCGCACTAGCTCCGCCCGATGCCTGTGTGCTGGAATCGACATCTCTCCGTGCTATCTGCTCCTTCCACTCAACCTATGTTTGGAGGCTCTACTCTCTAAATTTAGAAGCTCCTAGGGTGCAAATGAGGATTGTGGTCCCCATGGGTCCTATTTATAGCATCCCTCCCTCCTTTTTCTTTCCCACCCCTTCTACTTTTTCCTTCTCACCTTGTCGCGCAATCTTCTAGTTGAGTGTCAACCCAGTTCTGCTGTCACTTCCCTGTCTTTCCGCTCGAGGGGGCATACACTGGGGCAACTACCTACATTGGGGCATCAATAAATTGTATCATGTCTTCAACAATCATTTTCTTTGACGCAACGTTGTAGACTGCATTGCATCAAAGAGGGGCAAAATGTAGACACCCTAAAATGACCAAGTCATCGAATCACTTGCATTTCATAATCTGTATAATCACCTGCATTTCAACGTTAATTAAATAATCTAATTATTTAATTAATTTCACCAAATTCTTCTAAATCGTATACTTGCGACATTAATTAAATAAATTCTCTTTATTCAATTAATTAAATTAAATTCCTCTGTTATTCTTCCACAATTAAATAATTTCAATTATTTAATTAGATCATTATCCTCTTTCCAAAAATCAAATCCACATTAATTAAATAAATCCAATTATTTAATTAATTCATCACAAATTCTATCTTATCTATAATTAAATAATTCTTAATTATTTAATTAAATCAAAATCATTCTTCCAAAATCATGCACAAAAATTAAATAAATTTATTTATTTAATTTGATTTCAAATCTTCTAAATTAAATAATTCTAATTATTTAATTATTTCTTCCAATAATATCTTCTCTAAATTTAAATAAATCAAATATTTATTTAAATTACTTTTTCTTCTAAATTGAGTTATCTCCAAAATAACTCAAGCATTTTTGGTCATGCAATTAAATATTTCTAATATTTAAATAAAGAAAAATATCTTTTTATTCTCATGCAAATCCCTTCTTCTTGTTTTAAATCACTTAACTGATTGTTATATTCTGTTAATTGCTTTAACTCATTCTTCTATTCTTGATAACTCCTCTCATGCAAAAGAAAGTGTGACACTGGTCTTCTTCTTATTCGTTGCACGTTCCTCAACTGTTCTCCTCCGTTGATTCTTCTGAATTATCTAGACCATTGATCAATCTTCATTGGAACCTATATAAACCCCCCTCATCTCCTTCATTAAGCCTCTCTCTCTTCAATTTTATTCTTAGGCATACTTAACAGCGCTTTGAGCATACAATGATTCGATTGAGCAAACTTACGATCTTTTGACATTGATCTATTGAGCATACTACTTGCTTGTTGCTACTATGGTTTCGCAATGATAATTGAGCAATCTACATTCAATCCAAAGGAAACAACACAAATTTTGGTAAAAGTCTTTATTTCATTAATCTATTTGTTATGGCTTTTATTTAAATTCGTTTTCTTTATGTTATTGGGTTCTTTGATTTATTAGTTTTGATTTAATCAATTTTTCCTCATACACAACTTGAAAAACCTAGAAACTATATATTAGTGCATCAACTTGTGACATGGGTTAGTACTCTAGTGCATAGATCCAATGTCTTGTGCCATGTTTAGCAAAACACGATTGCTAAAAGCATCAGATTCGGAGGCTTGAGATCTCAAATTTTGATATATCACCTTGGCAACTTTTAATCTTCTATACAAATTTTGATGGGCTTTTCCTTTCCGTTATGCTTGGATAGACGTCCATACCCTGTTTCGAGTGCCATTTTGGGCATAGTACACTGTCCAATGTTTTGGTTTCTAATTTTACGCCTACCAAATCCATTGGCTTGAAAGTCCCTAACTCTGTTTCAATGAATCCATTTTGTGTGGTCCTGTAATCATTGTATTTTAGGAGGCAATGCTTCTTGAGGGATTTCGTCTAATGGTTCATATACCCTGTCTGAGCATCCATGATTTGCATTTCTGTCTGCCAGAGCATTCTGGTTATAAGATTTGTTAAAAAAATCCCCCTTCTATTCTGCTGCTATGGATGTCCATACCCTGCATCGAAGCTCCCATTTTGGCACAGACAGGATGATGGCAAAGGTTGTGGAATTTTGTCAAACAGTTCATGTGCCTATTCTATGCTTCCACATTAGGCGTATATGTCTACCAGGTTACTTACAACTACAAAAAAAAAAGAAAATAGAACAATACTAACTGTGCTGCCTTTCATTACATAGCAAGTAGATCCTCAAACAGATGTGCTGCACACACTGGCATTGAATGCTTATTTGGCATTAGTGTGACACCCTGTTCTTCTCCTCTTTACCATCCATGGTCTTACACTCCAAATGCATTTCCTTATTTTCTACCTTTTCTGTCTCTTGCAAGATGTTTGAGGTTCCAAAAATAAAGTTTTCAAACAATTCTTTTATTGAATTATCCCCAATGGAACCTCTAGAGTCAAAGTGTTGTTTCAATATATTAGCCCAGGCCTCCTGATCCTTTTGTCTCTTTCTCTTTAGCTTTTCACCAATCTCTTGAGTTCCTGTATATGATGCAATCCCGAAGGAAAAGATGGGCAATATTTGAGCTACAATATATGTTATCATTGCATCTAGATCCCCATTCATCAGTTTCAGAGCATCTTGAATTCTGCCAGAATCTGCCATTCCTACAGTTTGAGCCTTAAGCGATCTTACAGTATCCTTATCATTATTCTCAATCTTTCATGGCCTATCATGCTTGGAGTTTATTTTGGGAATGCATCTCGCGACTGCCTTCACGTACAGGCTGACAATCTTGACAACTTTGAGCTTCATGCATTTTTGATGCACTCATGGAGTTTTTATGCAAGGCTACACAACAATTTCTTACATAGTGGGATTTCTAATCTCTTTAATCTAATTGATCAATGTTGGAAGCATTGTGAAAATAATTATTAGTCATAGTGATAGCCATACCTTATGATTTCCTTTCCAAGGGGTTCAACCTTGACCAAATTTATGGGATTAAACTTGGCATATTAAGGATGGTCATTTTCTTGAAAAGATTAGCGAATTGTTTGGTAGGGAGAAAGTTATTGATCTCTATGTCTATTTAATATAGATAAATCCAAATGATCTTCTCTAATTAGTTCATTTTGTATAAATATTTCAGTTAGTGTGCTACTTCAACGACCCTTTAAATTAAGTTGTAAATCATACTTACGACCATGGAATCTATTTGTGTCCTCCATAGTATCTTAGATAATATCAGCTATGGGTTATGCTCTTAAGATAGTGTATTGTAGAACTCGATGTGATTTCTTGTGCATTATGATAGTTCTAGTTATGTACATAAATGCATATGACTAATCCAATGAGTGTCGGTTGTGGAGCATTAGAGACCTAGACAGAAACAACTACATACTCAACTACGGTAAGAGTACCATGCTAGTAACCCATTAAGCGAATAACTTTATATGCACTAACTAAATAGTTTTACAAATAACCTATGTGAGCTCAATGTCATCTTAAGAAAATAGCGGAAACTACCTTGTATATGTGAGTAGCTAAATAGGTGAACGAAGTATGCTTCTTTGATCACTATGAGGGCTTGTAACAATATATTGGAATTGGGTTACTTATTAGTTAATAATGCATGTTATAAGTAGAATTAAGATTATATATCTTTTAGTGTATTAAGTTGGTAAATATAGATGATGATTTAAATAATGATTACCATGATGCTCATTTGGAAAATACTTCAAACATACTAACAAAAAATGAGGCTTACTGACATGTGGGTATAGATCAGGGAGGACATGTGAAATGTCAGATAGGGCAACTAGGCTGATCTAGAAATGCTATCTATCATGTGCTCTCACCTCACCCTCACAGATCGTGGTGAAAGTACTAGGGGATCAGGAATGAACTTAGTCACAAAAATTACCTAGTTTGGCTTGGGGAAGTAAGCTAGATTTCATGGGTAGACACCTTATAGGGATTCCTCCACACTAGGACTAACTGACAAACACCCCTTTAGGTGTTTGTGGTAGTGGACTAACTTTTGTCCCTCTTTCACCGAGTGGGTGGTAGCCGACGAAGAATTGTCTGGGGCAAGGAATAACCCTAGAAAGGGCTGGGTACCTGCTCACAGTTACATCAAACATAGTGCAAAATAGAACTACATGTTCGCATACCCCGCATTAGTCACATCCGAAGGAGGGGGCCTTGATCCCGTGGATACAGGGTACGTAGGCAGTCTGGATGGCGAAGGATGCCCCCAGTACTCAGGTCCCCTAGATGTAGGGTGTCCTACAATTAGCATCATGATCTTAATTTTTTGTGTAGTGATTACTGAGTTGTGTTAACATAAGATTGTTTAGTTAATTTTGTGCAGATGATAAGGATACAATTGCTGGAGGAGAAGCAAGCTATCGGAAATGAATGCAGGATGTAATGCATGACTTAAGGTATGCACTGATCCGTTGTTCTTATAAGTTATCTTGTGAAATGTACTCCCTCTTCACTAGAATTAAAATTGGTGATCATATAGGACTTGATGGTTTTAGAAAACTAAATTCAAGTCGTTCCATCTCTGTAACATGCATTTAGCACTTCTTAGAAAAAATTCTCATTTCCTACATCTATTAGATCAAAAAGTTTAATCCTCAGTATTTTTGAATTTAGAGTTTAATATTAATTGGTTTAGGATAAGTCGGGTCCTTACAGTTGAGCTACTAAATGAAACTGCAACTACTATAGCAACGGACTATTTGAAAGTGTCCAAGAAGTTGCAAAAGGCAGAGAATGATTTGGCTCAAGAGAAAGTGAATAGTAGCAATCTTTCCGGGGAGATTCAATCTAAGAAAAATGAGATTGATAATCTGAACAAACAATTGTAAAATATTGTTTCTTTGCAGATACATCAAGCTGTACAGGCCCAGATTGCTTCTCTTAAGACTGAGCTGGCACAAGAAAAAGCCACTTCAAAAAAGAAATATCAAGATAAATTGCAAGAGGCCACACACTTGCAACAAAAGTTATTGAATGAGCAAAATGCCAATAGTGCAATTCAGGCACAACTCATGGCTGAGCAACAAAGAACAAAGCAACTGACAATTGAGCTGGCTAATAGGCCACAAAATGCTGGAGTTCTAAATTTGGTAAAAGAGCTATATGTTTCAGTATGGAAGAGAATTTATGAAGAGATTATCCAGCTAAAGCCATCTTTAACTTTTCTATTAAATGCTCAGCAGCTATGTGAGAAAGTAGAAACTTTGATGCATGCCACCTTGTCCACTGTTTCATTGAGGGTTTTTAACTCTCAACTTTTATTGAAAAAGTTGTATGACACAACAAATGAGACATTATCAGCAGCAGGTATCAATGATAGAATGGTTGCTGATAAGAAGGTCAATGAGGTTTTGAGTTTTAACTCTGCAGCCACAAATTGTTAGGAGCCCCTAAATACAGTGAAGGAAGGAGTAAAAAATATGAAAAAAAATATAGAGGATTTGGTGCAAATGGGGCTTCCTTCACCGTTCCCAGATAGTAACACAGTGTTGATGATTGATGACATCAAGGCCCTTCTTTTGTCTAAACAAAATGATCAGACAATTTTCTAGGGTTTAAATGATTCATCAATAGTAAAGGAAGTTGAAACTGTGTTGATACCTATGGCCCAGCTAGAATTTCAATTAAAGGCTGTGGTACAAATTTTGCAAACATTTTCCCATAAAGATATAATTAATCTTGATTTTTCTTTTCAAGATTTGCAGAGTAGATAGGGGCTCTCAGATTCAGAATGGTTTGTTTATCAGACAGCGTTGCAAAATTTATGATTCAAAGTTTTATTTTCAATACATATCTTTTGGTCAAGTTTTGGGTTCTTTGAGAGCAAGCTCATAAGTCCTGATGGTCACTAAGAACTGTAGAGTGTCAAAACTCTAGATTTTGTTTCAGTTTTGGCTTAATATCTGCGGCTTAGTGCACGGGGTTTCTAATGCTTCTCTGTGCAGGTCTTTCAAATGTTTGTGTGTGAGTTGCGCTAAGTGTCAAAGCCATAGTCAAAGCCACATCAATGTTTCAAGTATTAAGTATTATACGAAGTGTGCCACATAGCGGGAAGCATCAATAGTTTATTTTGTTTCAAATGCTGCAAATGGCGCCATGTGTCACTTGTGGAGGCATTCTCAAAAGCTTCCTTTCTTGCTACGTTTTGTGTGGAGGGCGCCGTGTGTCTTTTGAGTTTTTATGTGGATGATGCCACGTGTTTCTTTCTATATTAATATTGATGTCAACATAAAAGATGGTGGGCCACAGTTTATTTTGGTTTCAAGCTTGCGGAGGATACCACGTGGTGGTCATAGAGAAGGAGTTGCTTTGTTCATGACTCTTTTAGCGAGAAACTTTTTGATTCATAGTTTTGTGCAGGTTGCACCAAGTGTCAACTTCTGCGAGGATCTTTCAAAGGTTTTATTTGTTTCAACAGTGTTGCGGAAGTTGCCACATGTTAGCTAGCATGCATGCAGGGGCTGCCATCTGTCCCACTTTTCTCCCTTTGAGGGTAGTGAGAGCCAAGGTTGTGGGTCCCATCATTATTGTATATCAATTTATAAGGGTTGTAGCTTGTGATAGATGTCATAATAGGAGGGCGCCCGAGTATAAAGACATAGGTTTTAAAGAGGCTCTGCAGGAGAGGACACGTATCATATTTTGGAGGCTACAGAATGCGACAAGTGTTGTTTTCTGAAAAGACAAAGGAGTTTTTGGGTTTGATGTGGATGCTGCCATCTGTCATTTTTCTTTTTAGTTATAAGTGCGCAGGTCTCGCCATGTGTCTGTGTCTCAATGAAGGAGGTGTGCCACTTAATATTTTGCCCTAGCCAATGAGCATGCAGGAGGGATGGCTGTTACAGATTCAAAGGATTGTAACCGCCAGGAACTTCTAGTAATCTTTAGTTCTATTGGGCCATTAAAGATTCGGGTTGTTAGAGACAATCTTGGGTCAGATCTATGATTATAAATATGCAGTATTTGTAATAGATTGAGAGACATTCATTCATATAGATTCATTGATCTTTGATAAGTTTTAATTAGAAATCTAAAAGAGGAGTCAGAGACTTTGTTGTGACCAGTTTATGTCATTTTGCCTTTATTTTGTTGTTCTTGATAAGAAAGTTAATGTATATGTGCCTTTTATGTTGTTGGAAGATTAATAAGAAGAACTCTATTCTCTGCCTTGGTTGATATTATCTGTGTCATTGCAAAGTGGCTGGTTATAAGCCTTTGATAATATTCATTCTATCTGTTTATGTTAATCATGCAGTATCTGCTCTTTAATATAACTATATCTTGAGAATAGCTTCACTGTGCTTGAATTAAAGGGACACTTTTACTTAGGCGCATCGATAAAGTTAGATTTGCTTAATTGTATCTATAATCCTATTAATCTTTCCCTTTTCTTAAAACCCATTTGAAATAGAGAAGAGCCAGCTTCTTTAAAATTTGGAAGTTGTTTCAAGTAGCAAGTTCCACATTCTTGAAACTTCCCATGTTGGCGTTAGAACCTGTGCAATTTTATGCATCAACAACGCATACACATATAAGCATGAATCAGGCATTTCAATGCACAAGAAAATGTTAGGGTCACATCACATCAAATACAAATCTGATGGTAAGTAAGGAAGAGAGACATAGCAGTCAAGACAAGGAGTGTCATTACAGCTCAACGTCATAGAATATGAGTAGCTAGCAATCCAATCATATGGGGTCTACTCCAACATTCACCAACTCTGTGAGTTGTGACGTGCTCTTTACAACCAAAATCTAATCCAAGAAAGCATCCCCATTTTGCATAAATCTTATTATTAAATTTTATTTACCCAATGATATTATGGTTAATCTTATTTAAACTCCCCACTCACTAATTCCTAGGATTCTTTTGTATCATGGTACGTGGTAGGAGCCACTCCTTTCTTACCCTATACCTCTTCCTACACGTCCATCTCACCAGTGTTACAAATTGGGTATGGCATGGAAAACAATGTGATAAAAATCACAACATGAATTAAAAAGATGCAATATTCAAATTCATAAGGGACACTACTCATCCCACATTTCAATTCATTCAAATTGGTTCTAAAATGCAAAATTTCCATTTTTCCACAATGCAAAAAAACTATAAAAATCCCAATTCCTCCATTAATGGTTGCTTTGCAACCTTGAATTTTTCTATTTTCTAAAATTACAAGATTTTTCAAAAATCAAATGACAACCCATTGCCCCAAATTTGCACAACACTTCATTCATACAATAAAATTGAAGATGGATGTTTCCAATAAAATTTTGTCATAGTTTTGTTTGTTTTTGCAAGTTTTTCAAAAATTTAAAATTTAACAATTAAAGAACAATTACTACCATTTTCTACAACTCAATTCCTATCCAAATGAAGAAATGAGCAACCCACATATAGTGTCATTCTTGAAAACAAACACAATGAAGAGTTTGTTGAAGACAATCTTTTGCCACACAATCCAAATTCTTCATCAAGCAATCTTCAAACCATTCCTTTATCCAAGAAAGCAATAATCCTCTTCTTTCCGTCCACACAAAATTCTTTTCCATCAAACAAGGAGAGGGTTGTGAGGAGAAAAATGCCAAAGAAAAATGCCTAAGGCAAAAATAACTCTATTTTTCCTTTATATCAAAAAGACCCTAATTCTTTTATTTCTTTTTCCCCAAAATAACTCTTTCTAAAATACTTGAAACAATATGAAATTTAAATAATTAAATTAATATAATTATTTTCACAAGGAAATTGCAATATGATTTAACCACATTCTGGCAAATTAAACTCATTGTGGAAAAATTCAAACACTCATACAATGAGTTTAATTTCCTTAATAATGCAATTCTATTTTTTTGAAGGCAAAAATGTTAAATTTTGAAGAAAGAATTAGAATCACTTTTTGAATTGAAAATCATATACTATTATATCAAAATCAAACCATCACAGTACATATCATATGCCCCATGAAGCCACATAAGAATATTTTACATCATTTCAACTCAAAAAAGCAAAAAGAATCAACCATAGTATTATCCATAGAGATATTATAATGATTAGTACATTACATGAAATGTATCATAAAGTTCTGTCTATTACTAGGCTATTCTTCATGTGATCCCTCAATAGTTCAAATTTCCACCTCACCGATGAAAAAAAAAATTCTTCAATTTGCTTTCCTTCCATAATACCATGTACCTATTCACCTATCAAAGTCATCCTAAGTGGTGCAGGAGCACCTACCTGACAGCTGGCCTTCATGAGGCAGTTAGTTAGTTTGAGTCTTGTTTATGTTTCCAAGAAGGTCTGATAAGACCAAATGCATGTAATAAGGTCAAGCTGATCATGATAAGATCATGCTGACCATGCTTTTGCTATTTTTAGGAAGTTTGTTAGAACAGCTGTCATGCTGTAGGTCCGGTTGGATCTCCCAGCCGCCTGGAGTGTTCCCAGCCGCTTGGAGTCGGGTCAGTAGTACTCGTAGGAAAATCTATTTAAGCATGGGGATCGGTTGATATTGCACATATCATCGACCAGACTTTGCGAGAGTGAGGCAGAGAGAGAGAAACTGATCATTGTATTTGCATCTTTTGAAATCAAATAAAGTGTTCCTGTTTGTGTTCATCCTCTGTTGAATTCCATTGCTTGATTGATTTGCTGGTTTGGTGGCTGTATGGATTCACTGATCCATTCCACCGGTTGATTCGTCTGATCGGTGGAATGGTTATGTACAGTAGGTTAGGAGTTAGTTTGTTTGTTCGCATGCAGGTGTGCAGGATCGCGGCTGAAAGATGTTGAAGACCCTAGCATGGGCATGTGCTAGGTCGAGCTGAGAAAGTGTGGAAGATCACCCTGAGAGTGGATCGGTCGTCCCTGGAGGATCGGCGAAGTGAAATTTTGCTAAGGCTAAAAGTTCGTGAAAACGGCATCATCAGGATATTTCTGCAAATATCCTGCAGTCACGTTGGGCATCGTCATCCGGATAAGTGGAGGAGAGCATGATGCTTTCGATTGCATGAAGTGAAGGTGCGTCGGGGTGATCATCATCAGGAGGAGCCGAGGAGGAGCGTATCGGCATCAGGTTGAAGATCGGGTTGATCGCGGGCTGAAGAAAAAGCTAAGTTTGGCCAACAGCAGGATATGATGTCATCATCATCAGGATATACGTCATCAGGATATTTCAGAACAGCAGGATATTGAGGAGCTGCGGGTGACGTCATCGTCATCAGGATATACGTCATCAGGATATCGGGTGACGCAAGCATCAAAGGGACGGTGCGAAGAGTTAAGGTTGGTCATCATCAGGATAAATGGAAGGAACCGGATGTTCTTTATCCTGTTGATTATCATGATGTTGAATATCATGATGCTGAAGGTAGTGAAGGTCGAAGTTGTCGCCGAAGTGAACAGTGGACGTCAGGAGGATGTTCGCGCTGGTCGAACATGATGATGCTGTCGATTATTGAATAAGGTGATGCTGTTGACATGCGAACGGGCGAGGGCTTGTCATCAGGAGGATATCGGTCGGCAGGTGAAATATGATGATGATGCTGACAGTGTTAAGCAAAATATGATGATGATGGTGATGATGATGATGATGATGATGATGGGCTGCAGACATCCATGCTGTATTGTAAGGTTATAGTGTGGATGCCTCTGCATCACTAAGTCTAATTAACTTCATCATGTATGGTCCTGCTGGAAATGTTGGTGTCTCTAGTCTGTAATGTGTCTCTGTCCGAAGTCTCCTATATGTTTACATCCCCTTCATGCCCTATTTCTCTATCTATCTTATCCATATAGTCCTTATTGTCACTAGCTTCATAAGAGTTTACCCCTCTAAATGTGCCTATGGGTGGAGAAACTTAGAGTTGGCTGCTTTCCACATTGAAGTTTTGAAAAGAAAACTCAAAGTCCCTTAAGGCTTCATCCCTTAGTTTCTCCATCTTGTGTTTCTTGCAGTACAAATTTTGAAAGTCAGTATATTCATTATTGAATTTTTCATTAACTTTCCTCAATTCATGCAGCCAAAACTCTGCAAATTTGATGTATGTCTTATATATGACCTCTAACCCTTCATCTATTATCTTCATGAATCTGTCTATTGGCAGCTCCATAGTCATGACCACATGTTCATAAATATTAGAAATCATGAGTCTAAAGCTAGACCCAGTAAGAGACCTCCTCTTTCCTTGAAAATGATCCTCATTTCTTTTTTTCTACAATAGCCATAAAATCTCAGTGGATAAACATAACCAAAAGATGTTAGACTTGACACTCATGCCACTAATAAATCCACAAAGAATATCTTTCCAAAAAATAATGTTTAAGGAGGACAAATTTTTAACATTTCCCATAAACATAGACCACACTTTGACAGCAAAAGGACATTCAAGAAAGACATGATTACAAGATTCCACAATATTACACATAGAACAAACACTCTTATCATACCCAATTGGAAGTTTTTTAACTACATAAGCCATCTAAAACTACCCTTTTTAGGTTCAATGAATTTAGACCAAAATAGTTTGAAAGATAATGACAAACACTTTGTGTTTTATTTTAATAGCCCAAACCCTGGCAATATGTACAAACACCTCATGGGAGTTAGTATATAGCCTGTAGAGTTTCTTAGATTCCGCATTTAGAATCTTAGTTCCATCTTCCCATACCAACTTACCCAACCAATCTATTTCATTCCAATTATCTACTTGACTTAGATTGACTAGGACAAATTTACTTAGTATGGAAAAGGTCCTTTTTTGGGACTCGAAAAAGCCAAACTCTGGTTTAATTGTATCCCAGCTTTTCATGCCCTCTTCATCAAACATAATGGTGGATAAGCCTTTCCTATTCCATATCATGGTAGAGAAGCCTTGTAACAATGCTAATGGCTTATTCTTATGCCTCAGACTCTACCAAAGAGACCTATATCCCCCAAACCACTTAAACCCCTTGTTGATAACCTCCTTGTTAATGATGAAATTTTTAACCTCTTCCCAGGCTTTCCAGATGCTAGCAAAAATAGAACACCCAAAGGATTTAGAATGATAATACCCAAACATAACATCATGCAAATGTAAATTTATCCACATTGGTGCCTTCTTAGGCTGATTATTCTTGATATTGTTCCTAATGAGAACCTTCCAAGGCTCATCACCTTCTAAAGATTTGATGATCCATTTTGTAACTAGGGATACACCTTGGGTCCTTAGATATTTCAAGCCCAGACCTCCCTTTTCTCTACTCATAGAACATGATGTATGTTAGGTAGCACTCATCTAAACATGCATTTTTACTTCCTTTTTGCCCTCCTTGCATTCTGCCTTTCCTAGTATTTGCATTGTAGAAACTGTAAAGTCTTGTTTTAATTATACTAATAAGAGATGAATTACTGAAGATTATTCTTTTGATGAAAAGACTTATGTTGTAGTGAAATTAATGAAATTGTGTATAAAAATCTCTTTTTGGGTTTCACAAGTGTTGTTACATAGGCAGGAGCAGTTTTTGAAGAACTCCAAAGGTAATCCTAATTATCTCTAGAGCTAGACATGAAGGATACTACATTGTACTCCAACATTTTCTAGTTGTTGGAGAATTTCTAAGGAAGAAGGAGAATTAAAGAAAAGAAGATAGTGATCTTCAGAGTCGTGCCTCAGTAATTCATGGATGCATCTCTGGAGCTACTGGCAACAACACAGAGTCTCTAATGCTGCTGATAACCTACATCTCTAGAGGTGACTGCAGTGCTATTGAGTTTGCCCATCCAGCCTAAGTGTTCCAATTATGACTCCAATTGTCTACTGGGATCTGATACTCTTTTTTTATTGCATGAGATTTAAAGGCTTGTTTAAAAGCACTATTTCAGGGCCTTGCTTCCCATTGTTGTTTAAGTTAAACTCTAGATTTAGTGGAACTTTCAGTACCACTCAAGCCTTTTCAGACTTTGCATGATTTTTACTTAAGTTGGACAGTTGTATGTCTTAGTTTATAATAAGAGATTAGTTATATCTCAGAGAGGAACTGATAGGTAAACTAGTTAGTTCCAATAATATCATGTCTCTTAGACTAATATATATGTGGATGGAAACAACAGAAATATATATAGATTTTTGTTAGCAGTATTATTGTATTTTCATTTTCAAAGCAGAACATATACTTTTGAATACAACATACTTTGATGAGACTGGATTAAAGGAAAGTTGTCTTGTTGCATTTATATTATGAGTTTCTTATTTAGCCTTTAGTTCTAAAGGTGTGGAACAAGGGTCCACTCCCACCAACAGACATGAGGCTAGTATCTTTGCTTCATTGTCTTATTTATAGTTTTTATTAGAAGTATAATTTCCATGTTTTCCTAACATAGCTTAATTACTGTCTAAATAGATTTGTTTCTAGTAAATGCATGTTTCCAACTTTTGTGTGAATTAGATAGATTCTTTCAATAATTTATTGCTTTCCTTAGATCAGATTTCCTTTCAAGAAGATAACTAAGCAGGATTGATTTATTGGGACAGTTCAATTTAGTCAGTTTGGCTAAGGACTGTTGATTATTTGGTTCCTTATTGCAAATATCTAAGGACATAGCCCTAGATTTGACATATGAAAACATGATTAAATGTCAAGGTACAGTGACCCTTGTCACATCACAATTCCCATTTGATAGTATGTTTTTTCTTCTTCCCTTTACCATCAGACCAAAGATAAGCCCTTATCAATTTTTGAATATTATCAATTTGACAGTTTGAGAAGAGCCACATAGAGGCATAATAAATGGAGTAGGTTGAAAGAATTTTTTGACAAACCTGTGCTCTCCCTCCTAAAGAAAGGAACTGATTATTCCAATTTCCAAGCTTCCTCTCTATTTTAGAAAACATCCAATACCACATTTTATTTAAAGCTGGATCAATAGAAAAGGGGATACCATGGAATTTGACTTGTTTATATGGTCCTCCCCACTGCCATTTATCCAACTCAAACCAATCTAGAGGGTTCTTAGACCAGCTAAGCAAAATTGACTTATTAAAAGATATCTTTGCCCCAGAGGCTTTATAGAAAATGCTAAGTCTATCTTCCATATTCTTTAAGTTACTTTTAGCAAACACCGAGAACAAAGCAGTATCATTAGTAAACTACATATTATATAACATACTTTCATTAGGTAATTTAATACCCAGAATTTTACCTGGTATCAAATTTGTTCTCAATAAATGAAATAATGCTTCTAATGCAATCACAAAAAGTGTTGGTGCTAATGGGCACCCATGTCTTATCGATCTTTCCATTTTAAAAGAATCAGATAAGGAGCCATTTATATCAATTTGGGCAGTGGCATCCTTAAACAATATATTAACCATGCTACAGAAGAATTGTTGAAATCCAAGGGCTTTTAGTACATTTAAAACAAATGACCATTCAACTCTATCATAAGCCTTTTCAAAATCTATCAAAAGAATTCTTGTATTCTGCCTAGTGGCTTTAGCCTAGTGCATAGATTCCTAGCTTGTTACCAAGTTTGCAAGAATGTATCTTCCTTTTATGAACAATGTTCGAGTACAATTGATAATATTAGGAAGGATATATGTTAGTCTTCTTGCTAACACTTTTTCAATTATCTTATAAGAGACATTTAAGAGATTAATCAGTCTTCAATTCCCAATATTGGTCTTATCCCCATCTTTGGGCAATAGCTTGACAATGCCTCTATTTATATATTTCCCTAAAGATCCTTTATTACAGGCTTCCTGGAACACATCATATAGATCATCTACCACCCATGATATATTCACTTTGTGGAATTCCACAAATAATCCATCATACCCAGGTGATTTGCCCTCTTCTATCGACACAATTACATCTTTGATTTCTTTTTTAGAAACCCTTTGCTCTATTTTTTCCCACTTCACTATCAACCCTCCTAGTACAAACTTTTAGACATAGTTCTTGAGCCATCTTACATTATTTGCTACCATCTTCATCTTTGAACATTTTTTTGCAGAAGTCCCTAAAATTTATTTTTATGTCATAAATATTTTGAATGAGTACCCCATTCTCATTAATCATACCAATTTTTTCTTTATTGTATTTAACTCTAAGCAAGTCAAAATAGTACTTGGTGCCTCTGTCCCCATCTTTCAACCAGTTGGACTTTTCCCTCACCTTTTCCCCCTAAGCTTTGAATGTTTGTAGTCTCCTCAATTTATTCTTAACCTCCCCATATGCCTTATAATTTCCCCATCTCCTGGCTTTTTCTGCAAAAGATCTTCATATTTAAGAAATTCTAACTGCAATAGCTTTTCATCTTTCCTCATGTCAATAGCAAATTTATTTCCACACTTGAAAAAGCTCTTTACTAGCATTGACAAGATCATTCCAATACTAAATAACATACTTACAACCTGACATTGATTTCAAAATATTTCCTAGGTTACAATCCCATCAAGACAATCTTTGTTCAATAAAAGCTCAACATTAAGTTTGAAGAGGTTGTCTTTTCTAACTTTCTCATCATTCTCTTGATGATCAAATATGATGTGAGAAGATATAGGATGGTGGTCAGACAAAGTATTTGGTATGACTTTAACAACATTTGTACCTTCCAAGTTTTTAAAGTGGCAAGTTTTTAAAGTGGAAAGAATTCTTATTCACATAAAATTTGTCTAGTCTACAGTATATCCTCTCATTTTCTTTCTAAAAATTACACCAAGACAACTATATACTTTAACTATTGTTCTTTTTTCTCTCAATAGGATCAAATAGACTTGTCATTTTCTTCATTCTTGTCCAAAACTGTTATTCATTACCTTTCCACTCAATTGCGTTACCACCTATTTTATCTTCTTTGTGCTCAACCATGTAAAATCACCTGCCATAATCTAGAGGATATTAGGAAGTTTATCTACCATCCAGTTCCACAACTCAAATTTGTCTCTATATTCATTAGGGGCATAGATAGAGCAAAGCCCAAATTTCTTACCATCCTTCTCTAGTACAATCCATAAACATCTGTTACATGGAGAATAGCCATTTTGACTGTTAAACTATCCCCATTTCCTAGTTATTAATATAGCATTGCCTCCTTTCCTTTCTCGTGTTTGGAGGTGAAGCACATTGCTTCCCTCCATATAAATTTGAGATTATTCTCCATTTGAAACCCTAATGCTTTTATTTCTTATAGAATCAAATAGTCCATCTTTTGTTTTTATTACAAAACTCCCTGACAATATATTTCCTATCAGGGGATTTAAGACCCCTTATGTTCCAGCTAAAGCAATTCATGGTCAATGATTAGGCAATCACAAGGAGACTTTCTTTTAATAGTTACTATTTATTGCACAGTCTGTCAAAATACTTAGGAAGTTTATCCCCTTTCCTCCTCTTACCAGATTTTACATTGCTTTCCCTACTATTAGCATGTTTTTTTTCTATTACCTTCTCCCACTCTTACGTAGGGTTCTTCCACCTTCAAGGAAGGGTTATCTTCCTTATTATCAGAGGTATTATTATTAGGAGTTTCTAATTCTAACCCCTTAGGGTTTGTTGTTTTGAAACAAATGGGGGAACCAACACTGTTTACTATTTCCTCCATCTCCCTAGAAAAAATGTTTTCTCTTATTTTCATTAAAACTAGTTGTTAAGCATTCCTTTTTTTAATCTCCATTTTTGAAAAACCAAATTGCTTCTTCTATGGTGTAGTTTCTAGTATGTTTTCCTTAACAGCACTTTCAATTCCACTCTTAGTCTTAGATACATCAATTTTAGTGGAATCATTATCCAAATTATTGCCAAATAATAGAGGAACCTCTTTAGGTTCCTTAAGGGGAACATCTTCAAATCAAGGGTTGTCAAAAAGAACTGTTCCATTCCCTGACAACACCCCATTAGCAATGTTGATCTTAATTCTCTCCTCACTGCATTGGTCATCATGTAGATGCCCAATGTAGTTAGCAGAGAGACTCCACTCTGACTTAGGATCTATCTCAAAAGGGCTACTAGAGTCCCTAGAGACTAAGGGTTCCCCTTCAAGATTCAAAATTTTAAAGCTATTCTTGATTATAGTCAGGGTTGAGTCAACATCCCTAAAATTAGACTTACCTTATGAAGCCTCTTTAGGTCTTGACTGAAATGTAGAGTCCCTGATTATTTGGTTAGGCTCAGCCTTCCACTTATTATTAGGAAAGGGAGCATCTTTGTTCTCCATTGAAATGTACCTCTTGTTATCACTGCTAGGGAAACTAGGTTCAAACTTTTTCCCATTATTGTTTCTATGAAGGTTAGGGCAATCCTTTTTAGGTGACCCTCAACCTTGCACAGGAAGCAGGAATTAAGGCCCCCCAAACCAACAATTTCACACTCAAAAATCTTTTCTCTCATCTTAATTTCCAGAATCTCAAGAATTTCAATATGAGTATTAAGGGACATTAGCACCCTAGTGTCCATATGGAGCAGGGTAGCCCTAGTTTCATCAATTTTCATAACATTTCATATAGATTTTAAAAGTTGGGGTAGAAAATCCAAAAGTTGCTTTGGCAATTTTTTAACAATCAGCCACCTGGGAACTGAGCAGAATAAAATTTCTTTGTGTGAGGCATCCGGTTTCCAAGTGAAAGCTTTAAAAAGAGATTGCCCCACATTCCAAAAATTCTTATCCAGAACCATTTTTGCATAGAATGGTTTCTCAAAAAGATAACAAAGAGCCCACTGTGTAACATTCTACAAAAAGATATATGAATCCCTAATTTTTACACCAAACATAATTCAACCAACTATCAAAGAATTTTTTGGATGGAAGCTTTTCAACATTCATGCATGCAAAGAAAATTGTAGTATTCTTAAGCCTATTTTTCTGAATTAATAGCATTTTCCATGTTGAAATCACTTAAAAAAATTTCCTCTAGCATATAATAATACAATAAACTTTTCCATTGAGCTAATTTAATCATTTTGACTAAATCATTAAAATTTTCATAAATATGAAAAACATACTTTTCAAGATAATTTAAAATATAATGAAAAAAACTAAAGGAAACACACGCAAAGGACTCAATCACACATTATGATTTCTACAACACAAGGATAAATGTGAGATGGCTAAGTGTCCCATGTCAAATTTCTCCACATTTCCCTCATTAGTCAAACACTTGTAATTTGCCTACACACTTGAGTCAAACATCACGCATACTTACTTTACATATAATAGTCGAAGCAACATAATCCACCCTAATGTGGTGTAAATCATACATGATATAAAATCATCACATCTACTGTAATGATCTACAACTAGCATGATCTAGGAACATGATGCATAGTCAGTCAACATTTCATAATGTTGAAACAATATAATAATCACAACTATAATAGATATAGTGAAAACAATGAAGTTGAAACATTGCAATGATCTATCATACAAAATCACAAGGTATGCATCCCCTAATGCATAGTTAGAATCTAACCTTGATGGTCATCCAGAATACACCCTCAAAACCCCTTGATGGTACAACAGGCCTCATCAACAAATTTGATGCAATGGATCAAAGCAAAAGAATCGCATAATACACTAATAAACACTCAATATAGCATTTAATATATGAATCAGAAAAAACACTAGGAAAGCACTAGGGTGGGCATTACAGCCAAGAATTGAATAGATGGTATCATTTTTCATTGACAACTCAGATGAAGATTGGTGCAGGAGCACCCCTTCAACAAGTCAATTATATGTCTAAGGGAGAAGATTGAAATCTCGATATGTCCTATGCATTTCTATATTTAATGTAATAAGGTCTGTTTGACCGATATCTGTCATTGTAAGTTGCATCTAGGTTTCTGTGCAAGTCCCTAGGACACTTGTTGATCTGTAATGACAAGGTTGTTAGTTAGTTAAGATTTTGTTAATTAGTTGTATCTCCCAGCCACTGGGAAGCCAGTCAGTACTACTCACTATGAGTAGATAAATAGCTTAGCTCAGATCAATTGGAGGGATTGATATTGATAGAGATAGAGATAGATCAGAGTAGTAGTTATGCAGTTGAGTTCTAGAACTATGAAATCAGATATCTATGTTCATTTCTTAAAGCAATAAAAAGATCATGTTTGTGTTATTTTCCTAGATTTGAATTGTTTGTGTAATTGATTTTCTAGTTTGCAATCGAGATGGGTTCTTAACCCATTCCACCGGTTGGATTACTTCGTAATCAGTGGAATGGATGTACATATGTGGTTATGTTTTCATTTTGTTTTTCTATTTGTTCAAATTCACATTTACAGGATCATTTACAGCATGCTTAGATGAACCCTAGCATCCTCATGTGCTAGGTTGGCAAAAGTAGAAAAGTCTATATGTTTGCAGGAGAAATAGTTTGGCAAAGTCGTGAGGGTTTTAGCAGGGCAGATCGGTGAAATTCTGCATTATTCCTTTGGTTATACAGTTTGTTTGTATATCGCATTGAGAAGGTGACCGGTATGATCGGTGGAGGAACTGGCAATGAAGGGTTAAGTATTGCCCATTCAAAGTTGACAGTTTAAGTTTTCTGGTGGTTAAACCAATTGCAAAAGTTCAAAGGTTCAAGGGGTTCAACCATTCATTTGGTTCAAAGGCTCATGCCGGCTCAACAGAGATAGCAACAAGCATTAGCGATGGCTGAACTGATGGTTCAATGGTTTAGCGAGTTTAGTGGTTCAGTGAAGGTTCGTTTGGTGCGCCAGTTCAACAAGGCAGAGATGGATTTGAAGAGTTCAACGGTTCAACATATAGTTTCCGACAACATTTAATCAAAGTGATAAGAATATATTAAACTGATAGTTGTGGTTCAATGGTTCGTGTGGTTCAAAAGTTTAACCATAGCAACAGTTCCATGAATTTAAACTATTTCCACCATTTCACTTCCCACTCTGCATCATAGTGGTATCAGAGCAAAGGAGTATCTTTTGGGAAGAAGAAGCAGACAAGATGTCAGATGAAGAGGGATCATTAGAGTTCCCAATGAAGATGACCAACGCTGAGTTGGCTGTTCTACTAAAGAAATAAATTGCAGAGAGCAAGGCAGTTAGAGCTCAGAATCAGACCTTGAAAGATGAGCTAGAAAAATTGAGGGACAAAGTAGGTTCTAGTAAAGAAGAAGATAGGGATGAAGAGGAGATCCCTAGGTGGGAAGAGATAGAGGTTCCTGCAGACCAGAGACCCTTACTTAATGCCCTTAAATCCATGGAGAGAAGGACCATGGATGTGAAACTGGACCTGCCAGTGTTGACAAGAAAGATGGATCCTAATTCAGTGATGGAGTGGATAGACTCCTTGAATAATTTCTTTGAAACAAAGGAAATACCATATCATCAAAGGGTAAAGATGGCCCAGTCCAAAATGAAAGAGGCTGCATTAACTTGGTGGAATTTCATCCAAGATGACAGGGTGAAAGAAGGAAAGAATAGAGTTGCTACTTGGAAAAAGATGGTGGCTTTAGTGAAGGAGGCCTATGTTCCATTGATATAGAACATCCAATTACATAAGAGGAGATAAAATGTGAAACAGAAGGAGTTAGATGTCAGTTCATACACTAAAGAGTTCATGAAACTATGTATCAAGACAAAGGTGAAGGAGAGTGAGGAAGAGAAGGTGGCAAGGTATCTCAATGGGTTGAGATTTTCCATCCAGGACGATTTAAATCTGCATAATCCAGACACAATTTAGAAGTGCTACCAATTAGCACTCAAAGTGGAAGAAAAATTAAAGAGAAGACAAGAACAGAATAATAGAGGAAGAGGAAGATAGTAAAGAGGGGGAAGAAGTCCTTTCAGAAGCAGAGGAAATGGATTTGGACACCAAGGTGAATCCAATCAAGAGAGTAGCAAAGGAGACAGTAGTCAAACTCAAGGAGGAAATTACAATCAAAAAGGAAACTTTAGGGGCAAAAGACCACCATTTAGAGGGAGATCTTAGGGTAGAGGACCTCTTAGATGTTACAATTGCAATCAAGAAGGCCACATAGCCAGTAGATGTCTAGAAAAAGCAACAAGTTCAATGGGAGAAAGAAGGACAAATCTGATCCATGAATCTGACTATCAAAGTGTGACAAGCTCAAACACTTATCAAAGTGTAAAAGCTCCTAATGGTTATGGATATCCTGAGACAGGAGAATCTTTGATGATTAGGAGAGCAATGACCACCATGAAGGTACCTGACAGAGAACCCCCACAAAGAAAGTCTCTTTTCAAAACTACTTGCAAGGCAGGAGGAAAGGTATGTAAAGTTTTGATTGACTCTAGATCTACTAAAAATTTTGTGTCTATTGAAATGGTAGAGAAGCTTTAGCTTAGAAGACTGCCACACCCTTACCCATACAAGATTTCATGGCTCACTCAAGGTCAGCAAATAGTTGTGGAAGAGCAGTCTTGGGTGAGTTTCAAATTGGACCATATAAGGATAGATTATTGTTTGACATAGCTCAAATGGATGCTTGCCATCTCCTATTTGGAAGACCATGGCAATATGACTTGGGAGCACAACATGATGGAGTTAGAAACACATATTCAATCACCAAAGATGGTAAGGTGATAGAGTTACTACCATTGATGGAGAGGGAGGTAGAGTCAAAAGGGAAAGAAGTCAAGGTAATGATGGTAGAAGGTAAACAGTTCATGAAAGAGCTAGTAGAAGAGGGTACAGTTGCATATGCTCTAATCCCATGCCTGAAAGTGAACAAGGAATAGCAATAAGAAGTCAAGGGAGAGAAGAGGCAACGGTTCATAGATCTAGCTATCCAAGAGCTATTGAATAAGTACAAAGGCATCATCTCTGATGGAATGCCAAGATCCCTACCACCTATAAGAGACATTAGCTATTGCATAGATCTGATCCCAAGATCTACACTTCCAAACAAGGTAGCATACAAGCTTACCCCAGAGCAGAATGCAGAGGTAGCAAGGCAGATTGAGGAGTTGTTGGAGACAGGCCTAATTGGTAAGAGTTTAAGTCCATGTGCAGTACCAGTTGTTCTAGCACCAAAGAAGGAAGGCACTTGGAGACTTTGTACTGATTCAAGGGCTATCAACAAGATAACAATCAGGTATAGGTTCCCAATACCAAGGATAGAATATTTTCTTGATTTCTTAGGAGGTGCCAAATATTTCACAAAAATAGATTTAAAAAGTGGTTATCATCAGATTAGGATTAGGCCAAGAGATGAATGGAAAACTGCATTTAAGACCAGTGAGGGGTTATATGAGTGGAAGGTCATGCCTTTTGGTTTGTCCAATGCCTCCAGTACCTTTATGAGGCTGATGAATGAGGTCTTGAGAGAATTTATAGGTAAATTTGTCATAGTATATCTAGATGACATTTTGATTTTCAGTAATACAAAGGAAGAGCATCTTAGACATGTAGACCTAGTTCTCAAATGGTTACATGAAGAGAAGCTAATGATCAACTTGGAGAAGTGTTTGTTCATGTGGAAGGAGATCATCTACTTGGGTTTTGTCATCTCACAGGGCAAACTAAAAATGGATCAAGAAAAGGTAAGTGCCATATTGTCTTGGCCAACTCCTAGAACCATGAATGATGTTAGAAGTTTCCATGGGTTAGCAACCTTCTATAGGAAGTTTATATGAGGGTTTAGTCATGTCTGTGCACCCATGCTTGACACCATAAAAGGAGGACAAAAGTGTAGATTCACTTGGACAAAGGCAGCAGATGATTCATTTGAAACATTGAAGAAGAAGGTGGCACAGCAGCCAATCCTTGCACTCCCTAATTTCAGTAAGATTTTTCAAGTAGAATGTGATGCAAGGCACATGGAAATTGGAGTAGTACTCAATCAAGAAGGTAGACCTATTGCATGTTTCAGTGAGAAACTAAATGATGCAAAGAAGAGATACTCATCATATGATTTAGAGTTGTACACTCTAGTATAGTCACTCAAAAAGTGGAGGCATTACTTGATGCCAAAAGAATTCATAGTGTTCACAGATAATCAGGCCCTTAGTTTCATAAACAGTCAAGAGAAGCTAAGCCATAGGCATATGAAGTGGGTGAAGACTTTGCAAGCTTTCACCTTCACACTCAAGCACAAGAAAGGAGTCAAGAACAAGGTAGCAGATGCTTTGAGCAGGAGGGCTCTAACCATAAATCAGATCCAATTGGAGAGTGTTGGTATTGATTCCTTAAAGACTATGTATGATGTTGATGAAGACTTTGGCGAGATCTACCAGGTATGTACTTCCTTTGGAGACAAATATCATGTTGAGTTCTCTAAATTTCTAATCCAAGATGGATTACTTTTCAAGGGTGGATAATTGTGTATTCCACAGTGTTCTATGAGACTGAATATCATTAGGGAGAAGCATTGCGGGGCCATGGCAGGACATTTTGGTCTCGATAAGACTCTTGATCTTGTCAGGAGACATTACTATTGGCCTAAGTTACAGTCAGATGTAAGGAAATTTGTGGAGACATGTGTGATATGTCAGAAGGCAAAAGGGAGATCCACTAATGCAGGTTTATATCAGCCACTACCCATTCCTTCTAGGCCATGGGAGAGCATAAGCATGGGCTTTGTGTTGGGTTTACCTAGAACAAGGAAAGGACATGACAGTGTTTTTGTTGTAGTAGATAGATTCAGTAAAATGGCACACTTCTTGCCATGTAAAGCCACTTGTGATGCTTCCTATGTTGCAGATTTGTTTTTCAAGGAAATAGTGAGGATACATGGATTGCCATTGAGCATAGTATCAGATAGAGATGTGAAATTTATTGGCCATTTTTGGAGGACTCTTTGGAAGAAGTTGGGTACCAACTTATCGTTCTCATCGGCTTATCATCCTCAAACAGATGGACAGACTCAAGTGGTTAACTGTTCATTGGGAAATCTGCTCAGATGTTTGACAAGGCAGCATGGAGAGAAGTGGGATAACATCCTACCACAAGCATAATTTTCCTATAATGACACCATCAATAGGAGCACAGGGAAATCACCTTTCCAGGTGGTATATGGTATTCATCCAAGAGGTATTTTGGAGTTAAGAGCTCTACTTGCAGAAGAATCTATTAGTGCAGATGGAGAAGCTTTTGCATCAGCCCTCAAAGAGGTGCATGATCAAGTCAAGAACCAACTCCAGCAAGCTACTTTGAAGTACAAAGCATATGCTGATAAAAAGAAGAGAGATGTACAATTTGATGTTGGAGATTTGGTATGGGTTAATCTGAAGAAAGAAAGGCTCCCAAAGGTAAACATACCAAACTAATGCAAATGAAGATTGGACCATGTTAGATTTTGAAAAAGTGTGGACAGAATGCTTATGAGATCCAACTTCCTCCTGACCTTGGATTGTCACCCATTTTCAATGTATGTGATTTAACTCCATACAAGTATAATGCAGATATAGAACAGGAACCATTGCAGAGTACAGCAGATGATAATATCCCTAAACATGATCCACCACAATTGAAGCAGATTTTAGACTCAAGAGTGGCAAAGAAGACCAGGAATAGAGAGTATATGGAATACTTGGTAGCTTGGCAAGGGAAACCTAATTTAGAAGTAGTTTGGATGACTGAAGAGCAGATCATTAAACAAGGTACAGATCTTCACACTCTCATCTCAAGTGGACATGAGATTTCTTCTCTCGGGGAGTATGGTGCAGGAGCACCCCTTCAACAAGTCAATTATATGTCTAAGGGAGAAGATTGAAATCTTGATATGTCCTATGCATTTCTATATTTAATGTAATAAGGTCTGTTTGACCGATATCTATTATTGTAAGTTGCATCTAGGTTTTTGTGCAATTCCCTAGGACACTTGTCACTTTGTAATGACAAGGTTGTTAGTTAGTTAAGATTTTGTTAATCACTTGTATCTCCCAGCCGCTGGGAAGCCAATCAGTAATACTCACTATGAGTAGATAAATAGCTTAGCTCAGATCAATTGGAGGGCATTGATATTGATAGAGATAGAGATAGATCAGAGCAGTAGTTGTGCAGTTGAGTTCTGGAACTATGAAATCAGATATCTATGTTCATTCCTGCAAGCAATAAAAAGATCCTATTTGTGTTGTTTTCCTAGATTTGAATTGTTTGTGTAATCAATTTTCTAGTTTGCAGTCGAGATGGGTTCTTAACCCATTCCACCAGTTGGATTACTTCGTAATCGGTGGAATGGCTATACATATGTGGTTATGTTTTCGTTTTATTTTTCTATTTGTTCGATTTCACATTTACAGGATCATTTACAGCATGATTAGATGAACCTTAGCATCCTCATGTGCTAGGTTGGCAAAAGTAGAAAAGTTCATATGTTTGCAAGAGAAATAGTTTGGCGAAGTCGCGAGGGTTTTAGCAAGGTAGATCGGTGAAATTCTGCATTGTTCCTTCGGTTATACAGTTTGTTTGTATATTGCATTGAGAAGGTGACTGGTATTATCGGTGGAGGAACCGACAATGAAGGGTTAAGTATTGCCCATTCGAAGTTGACAGTTTAAGTTTTCTGGTGGTTGAACCAATTGCAAAAGTTTAAAGGTTCAAGGGGTTCAACCATTCGTTTGGTTCAAAGGCTCATTCCAGCTCAACGGAGATAGTAGCAAGCATTACAGATAGTTGAACCAATGGTTGAACCGGTTCAACAGTTCAACGGTTCAGTGAGTTCAGCGGTTTAGCGAAGGTTCATTTGGTGCGCCAGTTCAACAAGGCAGAGATGGATTCGAAGAGTTCAACAGTTCAACATATAGTTGCCACCAACATTTAATCAAAGTGATAAGAATACATTGAACCGATAGTTGCGGTTCAATGGTTCTCATGGTTCAAAGGTTCAACCACAGCAATAGTTCCGTGAATTTAAACTGTTTCCACCATTTCACTGCCCACTCTGCATCAAAGATGAAGGATAATTTCATGGCTTCTATCATATTACAGCTAGTACAGTGGCATATGGTTACTATGGTAATGTTTTTCTTTTATCTCTTATTGGTTGTATATTCGGCTATAGTTTGTAATAGGAGGATTTTGGGTACCAAGAGGGCAGGTTTCACTTCTATGGGAATTTTGTTATTCATCTATAGCTGCCATAGCCCTGGTATTTTGATAACCACTAGGCTGAAACTGTTGATAACTGAGAGGGGGGGTGAATCAGTTATCTTAAATACTTCAACTTTCTAATATTTCTTAACAATTAATGTAGCATCAAATCATATAAGCAAACATAACCATGAAATAGAAATAACATCAATACACATGACACAATGATTTTGACGTGGAAAACCCTGTTAAGAGAAAAACCACAGGGTGATTAACCCAAGATGTATTCTCTGTTAAAAGAATAAGATAGTACAAGATGGCACTTGCCAATTAGGGCTCACTGCCTGAGCACACTGCTCACAAGAGGCTCACTACCTACAATAGTTTATAGAAAGAAACTAGAGACTTAAACTGATGAGAAGCATCCACATATGTTTAGGTTCAGTTCCGATTAAGCCCAATACACTGATCTACTGCACTTCATTCTTCCTCTGCCTTAGTGCTGTTGTTCTGTCACATACCGGACCTCTATCTTTATTTCCACACTGTTCTCTGCTCTTCTTTGCACTTCATACACACACCACACATACCTTCACATCCAAATCCATCTTGTATATATATCTGCACCAATGATTTCAACACCTTTCTAGTCGGCATCCAGAATAGTCCATATTATCCAAAACTCTAGTCTGTCGGTTGAATCCTTGCTTATCAAGTGATGTGTATCAAGGAGATTCTTATAGAAGTCATCAATCATGTCAACCAATCATGAATGATACCTTAAGAAACTTGATCACCATCAATATCTCATCCAGAAAAAGGTCTGATGCTCTGTCGGTCAGTTCTTCCTCAGTCTACTCTATCAAACAGGAACCCAACACTTAGGAGTTCATATCTCTTCACTCTTTCATCACCGAAGGCTCAATCTCTAGAATCTATTAGTCATGGTACTCCTCTTGACTTTCCCAAGTCTCTACTTTGTTGAGATACTCCCTCTAAGAGATCCGGACCTGATTGTCAGACCTAGTTGCATGCTCTATTCTTGCTTACCGAACCACAACATTCTTCAATCTGACTTCTGGTATAGGCACACTATGTCCTGCGGATGGGTGGGAAGATCTTTGTTGCCATCAATGACAATACTCATGAAGCTACAATGTGTCTCTTACCAACAATCTCCCCCTTTGGCATTGATGGCAACACTTAGTGAAAAATGACTAAGTGTCACACTACACTCCCCCTTGGTTGATGCTCCATTCTAATTTATATTTTATCAGAGCTCCCCCTTGGCTGGATTCCACATTTTTCACTGCTCTTCACTCCCCCTTTGACATCAATGGCAAAGGGTAGGGTTCGCACACCAAAATTTTCAAGAAAAATAATCTATACATATCCGCATAAGTATATATACAAGTTGTACTTACATATACTTGAGTATGTCTGCAAAAGTATTCTTCAATTGTACAATTTATGTCACCCAACTCTACTTCATCCTGTCCAAAATTGAGATGTGACCACTCAACAGAAATGCAAAAGCTTCTGTCTTCTTAAGATCTGTCGGATCATTGGTCTGGGCTGTGGTCTAAGCATCAGTTAGGGCCTCATGCATGGCCTCTAACTTAGGGATAATGATCCCTCTAAGTTCACTTAACCTATTTATTTTATTTTTCTTTTCCTTCTCAAGCTTCTTTATTTCATCTATGACTACAATAGTCTGACACTCTTGATTTACTATGGAGGAGGAGAGAGGATCAAAACTTTGAGATAAACTTAATAGTTTATCCTCTTGCTCTTTTACTTTCTTCTCAATATCCTTGGTCACTTTAGGCTAGGATAAACAAAATTTATAGATATCTCTACCATCTTTAAGAGCATTTTCTAAGCTCTTTATTCCAATATCCATAACTCTCCTATCATTTTTTATTAAACCTTTTAATTCAAAGAGTCTCTTTTCCAAAAACTCCTTCCGGACCTTTTCTTCTGCTGACTTTTCTAAGGAATCAAAATGTGAATGAACAGAATTCACAAGAGACTTTAGATTGCCAGATGTGGAGGCCGAAGGATCCTTTTGGAAGGATGGCATGATCTTCTCCAATACACCGGATGCAGTTTCTATGAGCTTGCAGTCTTCCATGTGAGACTTCAAAAGTTTTTCTTTTGCCTTTGCTGAAGTAAAGGATGCTAGCTTCATGGTTTGAACTAGAGAGAGAGACTCAAAATTGAACAGTCCTTGAAGAAGTTCTGGTTCATCAAATTCTATTATCTCTTTGGTTAAGAAATCTTTGACTGCTTCTGCTGTGTCTCTTACTGGTGACAGGGTTTTCTCCCCTTCTACAGCCTCAGCACTATCATCTAAGGTTTTCTCTGTTTGACCTTTTTCTTTTTCGTGTACTTCTTCTCCTTGACTGGTTTTCTCCTTTATTCTTTCTTCTCCTTTAGATCCAGAGTCTACAAGCGAAACTGGAGGAGAGATATTTGTTTCTTCATGAATTTCCTCTTTCGGAGAAGAGGAATCTAAGTCCTTAGTTTTCTCTTCACTTGTCTCCTTTGCCTCTCCTGTCATTGTTTCAGTAGATTTTTCTATCATCCATGATAGAGGGTTCATCACCTAAATCCTCTATAATAGGAAGATTGAATCTTTTATAGGCATTCTAGAGGATCTCTTCCGTTTCTTTTGCCACTTTGTCAGTCTCTCCAAGCATAAGCTAATTCATTCTAGCCTTACTCTGGAACTCATCCTTGCAATCTTTGAAGATCATATTCATTTGTTTCAAAGTAATTGAAGGATAGAGCTCAATGGCTATCTGTTCTCTAATTTCTAAGTCCTTTGCCTTGGTGTTTTCCTTTCTCATTTCAAGTTCTTTCTCTAAAATTTTGGGAATTAGAGAGATGATTTCAATAAATGCTTTATTGTATATGTTCAAATACTTAACTGTAGCTTCCTCCAAAGTCTTTTTATCTGCATCATTATACTCATCATAGAATTCTATTATTGGTTGCAGATTCCCATCCATAGTGACTGCTTTGACTACATCATCAATGGATAGAGTAGGCTTCTCAACAAATTCTTCTGTCCCTTCTTCAATAGAGGGTTCACCGGATGTTTTCTTTTTCTTCTTCATTTTCTTTACTTCCTCATCTGATTCTGTCTCTTCATCATCCTTTTGGCTTGTATAAGACCTTGTTACCTTTCTCTTGGTTCTCTTTTCTCCTTTTCTGGATGTCTAAGCTTCTGGTTTTGATGCCTTTGAGCTCTTAGTAGTGGTAAGTGCAGAGCTTTTAAAGGATCTGGTCTGGGAGGGGGCTTCTACCGGAGCACTTTCTTTTTTTGCTTCTTCCTTTTCTTTCTCTATCCTTTCCATCTTCTCTCTATTTGCATCAAGTGCCTCTTTTGAAAAGACATACCTTTTGGCAACATTCTCTACTTCTTTTCTCACTTTTCTCTTCATCTCTAGTTGTCTTAGTTCCACATGAATCTTCACACTCAACTCTTCAAAGGTTTCAAACCTTTCTTCCTTAGGATCCTTGGGTTGACTAAGCATGTGTTGAACATGTAGCTCTACTATTTTCTCATTTACTTCATACCCCATCGGCATGATCCATACTACCCTTAGCTCCACTGCCTCCATTAGGCACTGATCAGTTTCTACCATAAAGCAAACTGTATCCTTATACTTTTCAACTAGAGATTGGGGGATTCTCTCTCTAGCTTGCATCATATTCTGAAAGTTCTTGAAGTAGCCCCAGAGTATTATGTTTTGTGCCTTGGCATCACCAAGTCCATGCAAATAATCCTTGATTTGTATGGCAACCGGTCTATCATTTTGCCATATCCAGCCACTAGATCCGAGTAGCTCATTCATATAATAGAAGAACAAACTGTTGGCAAGAGACACTGTGTGGCTTCATTGGTGTTGTCATTGATGGCAACAAACACTATTCCACACATCTGCAGGGCATGGTGCATCTTTACCGGAAGTCAGATTGAAGGATACTTTGGTCCAGTAAGCAAGAATAGAGTAGGCAGTAAGGTCTGACAATCAAGTCTGGATCTCTCAAAGGAGGTATCTCAGTAAAGTGTAGATTTGGTGAAGTCAAGAGGTATACCTTGACTGATAGATTCCAGGGGTTGAGCCTCTGGTGATGAAAGAGTGAAGAGATATGAGCATCTAAGTATTGAGGTCTGGATTGGCAGAGTAGATAGAGGAAGAACTGATCAACAGAGTATCAGAATTATTCCGAATGAAATATTGATGGTGATCAAGGTTTTTAAGGTATCATCCATGTTTGTCCGACATGTTAGATGACTTCTGTAAGTATCTCCTTGATTCGCATTACTTGATATGCTAAGATTCAACCGACAAATCAGAGTTTAGGTAAATATTAAGTAATCCAGATGCTGACTAAAAAATGGATGAAATCCTTGGTGCAGATATATATACCAGATGGATTTAGATATGAGGTAGAGGTGTGTGTGTGTGTAAAAGTGCAAAGAAAAGTAGAAGAGCAGCATAAAGGCAGTAAGATAGGTCTGGAATGTGACAGGATAGCAGCACTTAAGGAGAGTAAGAATGAAGTGTAGCAGATCAGTTTATTAAGCTTAACCGGAACTAAACTTCAACATTTGTGGATGCTTCTCATCAATTCAAGTATTGTGTTACCTTCTTTTCTTGTAGACAGTAAGTCTTTTGTAGGCAGTGAGCCTCTTGTGGGTAGTGTGCTTGGGCAGTGAGCCCTAATTGGCAAGTGCCATTTTGTTCTATCTATTCTTCTAACAGAGAATAATATCTTGGGTTAATCACCCTATGGTTTTTCCCTTAACAGGGTTTTCCATGTCAAAATCATTGTGTCATGTGCATTGGTGTTATTTCCATTTCATGGTTATGTTTTCTTATTTGATTTAATGTTCCATTAACTGTTAAGGAAGTTCAGAAAGTTGAAATAATTAGGATAACTGATTCACCCCCCCTCTCAGTTATCAACACAAATAGAGTATCAAGCCACCATATTTGAAGGAGTTCTTCTTTTCCTTCTTTATCTTCTGCAGATTTTCCAAAAGTTGGTTCAAAAGGAGCTCACAGAAATCATAGTTAGCATTCTTCCTTAACATTTCATAAGCAGTATATACAGTAGTTCTGGATACTGAATTCTGCCTGCTGGAGTGATATATCTTATAGCCAGTTATCATTGATGCAAACTTGATATCCAGATCTGTGATATCCTCAATTGTCATTGCTCTTTTATCAAATTTTGATCCGGTAGCCTCACTTACAATTTGGTTTTTGACATATTTGAGAGTAGGCATCCCACCGGTTGAGTGTAATCTGGTTACTTCCCTAATGGCATCCTTAGTGATCTTAAACGGCATGTTTAACCACATGAAGTTGTCATGCATTCTGCTCAAAACATACTAGACCCATTCATCTTCAACAAAATAGGGGAAATGGATGTACTGACTGAAATGTTTATCCCTGATGGCCTTGTATTGGGGTTTGAGATCAAATGAATCATCTATCAGTTCCTTGTGGTAGATATCCATCAACCTGGATTCCCCAAATTCTTCAATGTTCGCATGAATGTATGCCCTAATGTCTTCAACATGCAAAACCCCATGCGGAATGCTAGAGAATGTGCCTAAGGGATCCACTTCTAGAGATTTATAGGGATGTTTCTTAAATTTAGGGTGCGTCCTATCAGTAATCTTCACAGCATTCAGAGAAGTCATCTTAAAGATTCAGAGAGAGTTTGATCAAGAACGGAAAATACCTTTTTTGCTTTTAGGGATCATGAAATGAGCTGAAAAGATCACCGATTGACTTGAATTATGTGGTTGATCCTTGAGAGAGATGAAGCAAACTTGTTTGCAGAGCTCTTTTTCTCTTCTTCTCGAGTGCAAATGTACAAATGACGAGCAAATGAACCCTTTTATCTCTGAGCAAACCCTAATTCTATATTGCAATAAATGCGCAACTTGAGTTATTCTGGTTGCCTTGTTCTCCTTGTTCTGAGGAAGATCTTTTTTAGATCACTGAGATATACTTAGAGTTATTCTTGGTGATTGATAACAATCTATCTTCCTTTCCCCAAACATTTGATCTATCCGCAGATCAAGATACCTCAAATTTGAATCATACCAGATCTAACTGTGAAAATCCTGTTCTTACCGGATGACTGTTAAACTAGATTAATCTTAGATGATTAACCTTTTCAAATTCATTGTGGATCTTTCATATCTTCCCCAAGGGTTATTTAGATGTTTCTCTGAGATCCCTTTTAGTCTACAACCTTCCATGTGCCAATTTCAGGCACCAATTGACTAGCTGGGGGAAAATATTTTCTTTTGTGACTCCCCCTGAGCTAGAGCTCATCTATTTAGTTTCCGGAAGGAATATCAGCACCAGATTCTGGTGAAGATCCATCTTCAAAATTATCTGTACTCCTCTTCACCCAAATCTTGTTCATCTCCCTTTTAATTTCATCTGCATTCATTTATCCTTTTCCTTTGTCTTGGTTTTGATTATGATGTACCAGACCCTTATTGTTCTGATTCTTACTTCTACAGAATTTGGCAATATGACCGGATCTATTGCAATTGTAGCAAACCACATTTCTTTGCATATTTGACTAATATCCTCTTGATCTACACTGATTAGCCATATGTCCCATTCTATTGCATACAAAGCATCTTCCATTGAATGAATTGTTCATTTGCATATTTCTACACTCACGAGATTTGTGACCATACCTTTTGCAATTGAAACACTGTCTAGAGAAGGATGAATTAGTCTGGTTCATTCTTCTTTTGCACTAATTTGATTTATGACCAAAGTTATTGTAGTTGTGGTAGTATCCATTGAAAGATGGATATCTTTGAGCATTTGGTTGCCTTACTGGAGGTCTTCTAGGTTTGTTCCTTGGATTTCCTGATCCAAAGTTCTTCTAACTGGATCCAGAGTTCTAACTGGATCCAGAGCTTTCACCTTTCTCATACCCCAAGCCTTGTTTGTCATCTACCCTCTTCTGGCTTTGAAGAAGAACTTCAAGTTGAGCAGACCTTATCTTGAATTTCTTGTTGTATTCATTTGTTGTTTGAAGATCCCTTTTAAGAGTGTCAATCTGATTCTCAAGTTGTTCTTCATTATCTCTAGCTTCTTCAAGATCAGATTCTAGATGCCTGATTATTCTATCCATTTTGTGGCAGTCTTCTGACTTCTCCTTGAGAGATTGTCTTAGATCATCTTCAGTTTTTCATTTCTTTTCACTTTCTTGGGTGAATTTCATAACTCCTGATTCCATTTCATGTCTTACCATAATGACCTCATTTGATAACTTTTCACATAACTTGGTTTTCTCCTTCAAATCTTCATTTGTATCATTGGCTTCACCTTGACATGCTAATTTCTGAAATAGTTCTTTTCTCTTTTTCATAGAGGTACTCAGTTTCTCTTTTAGTTCATTTATGAAATCATTAGCCTGTTTGAGTCTTTCCTTCAAGTTGTTAACTTCGAAGTGAGATTGCTCAAGATCATCTAGGGCAGACTGAAGTTGTTCCCTCATACCATACATATCCATTGAGATTCCTAGATCTTCCTCAAGCTATTAGGCTCTTGTTTGGAGGAACTTAGCTCTGATACCAATTGTTGATAATTGAGAGGGGGGGTGAATCAGTTATCTTAAATACTTCAACTTTGTGATCTTTCTTAACAATTAATGCATCATCAAATCATATAAGCAAACATAACCATGAAATAGAAATAACATCAATACACATGACACAATGATTTTGATGTGGAAAACCTTGTTAAGGGAAAAACCACAGGGTGATTAACCAAGATGTATTCTCTGTTAAAAGAATAAGATAGTACAAGATGGCACTTTCCAATTAGGGCTCACTGCCCGAGCACACTGCTCACAAGAGGCTCACTGCCTACAATAGTTTATAGAAAGAAACTAGAGATTTGAACTAATGAGAAGCATCCACATATGCTTAGGTTCAGTTCCGGTTAAGCTCAATACATTGATCTACTGCACTTCATTCTTCCTCTGCCTTAGTGTTGTTGTTTTGTCACATATCAGACCTCTATCTTTATTTCCACACTATTCTCTGCACTTCTTTGCACTTCATACACACACCACACACACCTTCGCATCCAAATCCATCTTCTATATATATCCGCACCAATGATTTCAACACCTTTCTAGTTGGCATCCAAAATAGTCCATATTATCCAAAACTCTAGTCTGTCAGCTAAATCCTTGCTTATCAAGTGATACGTATCAAGGAGATGGTTATAGAAGTCATCAATCATGCAATCCAATCATGAATGATACCTTAAGAAACTTGATCACCATCAATATCTCATCCAAAAAAAGGTCTGATGCTCTGTCGGTCAGTTCTTCCTCAGTCTACTCTGTTAAATAGAAACCCAACACTTAGGAGTTCATATCTCTTCACTCTTTCATCACCAGAGGCTCAATCTCTGGAATCTGTTAGTCATGGTACTCCTCTTGACTTTCCCAAGTCTACACTTTGCTGAGATACTCCCTCTAGGAGATCCGGACCTAATTGTCAGACCTAGCTGCATGCTCTGTTCTTACTTACCGAACCACAACACTCTTCAATCTAACTTCCGGTATAGGCACACTATGTCATGTGGATGGGTGGGAAGATCTTTGTTGCCATCAATGACAACACTCATGAAGCTACACGGTGTCTCTCGCCAATAGAAACTATGTATTTTTCATTAATATTTTGCTCATTTTTTTGGTGAATAATGTATTTCTTATGTGTCATCTTCAACCTATATTCAATCCAATAGTATTGAACAATGAATTTGTCTTATCTATATAGAATAATAGAATTTATAAACATAATTTTTTATCAACAAAAAGTGGAAAAACCACCTATAGATTATATTAATACCAAAAAAAACTTTACATTACAGTATGCATATAGCTTTGGGCTCTAGGTTTATGAGTAAAAACTTAAAAGTGACAACAGTAAAAAATAGTTTAAAAAATTAACCAAATCAACATTCAATGAGAAAATAACTATGAACTTCTAATAGAGTCAGACCTATCATCCTCTTCCATTGGTTGTGCAAAGGTATAATGTGTGCTCAATACAGAAGAAGTAGTAAATTCTAGAGCAACACCTCGAGAGGGGTGTGTTGACACATGTTGCAATAGACACTGAATAGACTTAAAAATAGCCAAAGCTTAACCAATCATAAAGTTGTCTAGCTCTACATCATGTATTTTCTAGGGCTTTCTAAAAACTTTTACCATACTTGTTCTGTAATCCAATATTCATTGATTTTAGTACACTTGCAACCACATAAAAATTCTTTACTTTAAACAAGGAAATGATTCCCCCACCAATGGTGTTCCCTTGAAGAGGTCATATTCAACAACAACCAATTGGAACTTCTCTTTTGAAAGAAAATACAACTGAACTTAGGTGAACCATAGCAAGTGAAGGAGCTACTTGTTTTGAATGACATCCATACAATTAGATAGAAAAATATACACAACTTCGTTGTTGCCTAGATGGTGAGGGCAATCCATCAGCAAGTCCTCACCAATTACATATCAAATAGCCATGTCCATCTTACAACACTTGAAAAAAAAAACATGTCCCAACTTAACAGTATTATAAGGGTTGATCTTTGTAAGATCCCATTTGTTTGAGGCAATGCAGATCCTTTTATTTTTTAGAACCTCTTTCATTTTCCTTTGCTAATGTTAGTTGAAGTTCTAGAAAAGAATGAGTGGAAATCTAGATATATGCCCAAAAAATAAATAGCTAAAACTACAGTGCTTTTGTGGAAATCCATGAAAAACATATGGTAATCGATCCCATATAAATCTCACACTCATCCTCAACATTAATATTGCACTACCAACAATCATGTAATTTGCCATGGATGTACTCCACCATTAATTGTCAAAAAGATTTCATGGAGAAGTTAATAAAACATAGAGAAGTAATTATGGATTCATAAAATCACAATAAGTTCATTTGATATCAGTTCTTGAATGTCAATCATTGATCTTACTCAATCATTGATCCATGAGAGAGGGAGTGTGTGTTTGTGTGAGAGAGAGAGAGAGAGTCAAAGGGAGAGATAGGTTAATATAGAAAGAGATATAGAGATAGAGGGAGATATATCTCTATCTCTCCCTCTCTTTATCTCAGACTCTATGTCTCCCTCTTTCTATATCTCCCTCTCTCTATCATTTTATATATCTCCCTCTCTCTATCTATATCTCTCTATCACTCTCCCTCTCCCTCTCTCTATCTCTCTCTTTACATCTTCATCTCTCTATTTATCTCTCTTTATCTCTCTATCTCTCCCTCTATCTCTTTCTATATCTCCCTCTCTCCATCTCTTTTTCCTTCTCTATCTTTATCTCTCACTTTCTCTATGTCTTCCTCTCTCTATCTCTCCTATCTCTCTATTCTCCCTCTCTCTAAGCTCTCTCCTCTATCTCTTTCTATCTTTCTCTCCCCTTCTATCTATCTATCTACAACTCTATCACTCTCCCTCTCTATTTCTCCCTCTCTCCATTTCTCTATGATCTCTATCTCTCAATTTTCTCTCTCCCTCTCTATCTCTATACCTCTCCCTCTATATCTCTACCTCTATCTCTCTAAACTCTCTCTATCTCTTTCTATCTCTCCATCAGGCCTTCTCTCTATGTCTCTACATCTCTATCACTCTCCCTCTCTACTTATCTCTTTCTATCTCTCTACATCTCTATCACTCGCCCTCTCTACTTCTCCGTTCCTATCTCTCTACATCTCTATCACTCCCCCTCTCTACTTCTCCCTCTCTCCCTCTATCTCTATCTCTCAATTCTCTCTCCCCTATCCCTATCTTTCCCTCTATCTCTCCCTCTCTCTCTCCCTCTCTCTATTTGTATCTCTCTAGTTCTCCCTCTATATATTTCTATATCTCCCTCTTTATGTCTATCTCTCCCTCTCTCTCTTCCTCTATCTCTCTCCCTCTCTTTATATTTTCCTCTCTCTCTCTACCTCTTTATTCTCCCTCTCTCACCTCTCCCTATCTTTTTCTATCTCTCTCCCCTACCTCCCTCTCTCTCTATCTCTATTGATAATGATTAAAATATGTTGATATAGTTTCAATTTTTCAAATAAACAATGGATAAAATGAAACTATTATATTCAAGATATTATATTAAAAACTATAATCAAATTACATTATTTATGCATAATAAAAACTTTTATAAATAAAAATAAAAATTTAGACATAATTACAAATCTAAATATAAAATTAAAAATAAAAATATAATTTTAAAAATTTTAAACCAAAATAAATAATAATTAAATTAAAGATAGGAATAAATTTATCATCCAAAAACCAACTCACTATATAATGGCTACTTGAAATCATTTAATATTATTTGGAATCATTGTTTTGATTTTATTATTGTTAACTTTAAGTACTCGAAGAATTTCTTTGAATCAGATGTCCATTGTCCAAAATTGTGCAGCAACATAATAACAATAAATAAATTAAAGTTAGTAATTGTTGATATCATCTAATCTAATAGATTTCCAAGAGTTAAAATGTGCCAAAACTTTTGAATGTTCATTAGGCTCATAATTACTTTTAGACCGTTGACCTCATTAAAGTAATTACAAGAGTAATTTCAAACTTAATGAACATTAAAGTAATTCAAACAGTAATTTCAATCCTGATGAACATTCAAAAGATCAACAGTCCAAAAGTAATTCTAGACTCAATGACCATTCGAAAGTTCTGTACATTTTAGCTCCTAGAAGCTAATTGAGATCAATGGTCAAAAAGTATTTCCCAGTCCGATTAACATTTGAAATTCGTAGTACATTTTAGCTCCTAGAAAGTCATTAGATTAGAGGAGATCAATGACCACTACTTAATTTTGAGCCTGATGAACATTGAAATGAAATGAAATGAAAGTTTTAATGACATCCATGAGAGTCGAGACCAAGCAGTCTATGCATAACAAGACCTATCACTTGGTAGTAAAACTGATCCCATATATTAATTAATTCATTGTCTATTTGAAACTTTATCAATATTTTTTTATTCATGCAATGGTAGTGATCATATATTAATTATATATAAATTATGATATTATATATTATAACTATAACATAGAATCATATATTTCATAGTATATATTATATTATAAGGTTTTATAAGAAATTTCCACCGTTCGATGAATAAGGATGGATGGTTGTAGATGAATTGTAGAAGGAAATGTCTAAAGCTACAGACTTGTGAACTTAAATCTCTAGAATCAATTGGGAGTCATTAAATTGGGTTATATTAATAGCTGAGAACTTATAGTATTTAAATATTTTATTAATGTCGTTAACTATCGGATGCAGTAAATTTAATGAAGTTGCAGACTTGCATGCCATCCTTCAATTTCGTTTGAAGTGAAAGTACATGTTGAACACCCAGAATACTGAGAGGGGGGATGAATTAGTATTATGTTAAACCATTTACATATCAAACATTTAATCCATTCAACAAATTTAATTGCAGTAAGGGAAATTAAGCATAAAGCAAATAGCCACAACTCATAACACATGAACACCAGATTTACGTAGAAAACCCAAGAAGGGAAAAACCACGATGAGGATTAGCTCACAATATAAAGTAGTATCAACACCGAATTAGAAAAGGCTCACTGTCAAAGGGGCCACTTCCTAGAGGGATCACCACCCAGAAGAAAGGCTCACTACCAAAGGGCTCATTGCCCAAGGACTCACTGTCTTGAAAGAATGAGATCGAAGAGGTGGCTCACTACTAGAGTTGAACTGTTATAATTGCATCTAACATATGCAAGGAGTACATTTCCAATGAAGCTCAAAATATAGAACCAATATTCACCACAACACCAACATCATCTCTACAACATCACTGAAGAATAGTAGACACCTTATGCTCACCGCATCCAGTAATCTAACACATGAAAGCTTGTACTGCACCATACATTCAACCACTCTTTTACTCACATCACATCCATCATGCATACACCTTATCATAGTCCCTTGACACTTATTTATACTATCTTCAACCTTGAGAATGTTGTCCAAGGTTGGAAACATACCTTAACCCAAAAAATTCAAATTAGGTATGGACCTAAACATTCCTACGGTGAAAAGGAATGAAGGTGGACCTCAACACATCTTAGCTCAAACCTAAATTCATCAAAGCATGCCACTCCATGCTACTACAATCACTAAATCAGATCCGCAATTAGTATAAACACCCAAGGTCATCCAAACCTATGTTAACACAATAAACTTTTAAGTACATGCTTCCTCAAACCCAAATATGACTTGCTGACCACATGCAAGGCTTCAACACAATCTAGAGTATTCCAAGAACATCCTGAAACATCCTAAAATCCAACAAATTCCTCTGTAACAACTTTCACCTACCATACAGTCTTATCATGTTTGTCCAGTATACTTAACTATCTCTATCATACACTGTAACTTTAGAAATTGACTTCCGGAGCACCAAACCATGAAAAACTTTAGAAGAAAGATATGAACCTTATATGCACACTTCCAGAACTGCAAGGCCAAAAACAAATTTGTGGAGAAATGTGGAGCAAAGTAGTTTCTCCCAGACACCTCTGCAAGACTTAGAAACACAGTCCACACACTAGTGGACACAACTTCCTCTGCACAATGAACCAAAACACCAAATCTAGAATATAAAACCTCTTAACATCTCTAAACAACATATCCAAACTGCAAAGACCAATCTTCAACATAGAGGAAATGTGGAGAAAAACTAGAACACTACTCTGTAAACCAAAAAGCCACTTCAACACATTGTTTCCTTTAATAATCAAATTTTCTCAAAAGCACTTGGAACCCAACCAATAGAAACATATTGTTAAAATCTTTAGCACCTCTTCAAAGCAACCAAATCACCTTTAGCAAAGCAACTCATTCAAATAGTTCATACCATTGCAACAACCTCATCTCAAAGACAGTATCCACTCAACATTAACTACTCATTCTCTTGCATCACCAACTACTCGTACTCTTACACTATTTCTTCATACAATTGACACCAATGACAACACAATCTTGTTGACATCAATGAGAACACCAACTACACATACATGCAACAGTACAAAATTATAATATTGTGTGTAGCACATTGCACTTGCACTTGTTGTTTGTATACTTCACATGTGTTTGAGAATATCAAGAAATTAGGAAGTTAGGTCATAATATTGAACACATGAAATTGAAGAATCAAGTTTCAACTACTAAGTGGTGTGATTGGAAGTGAGAGGGACACTGCACTAAAAATTCATCTTTCTGGGTAAGTGAAAGACAAAAATTATACATTCCTTTGAACTTTCCATTACTATAACTTATAAGCATTCAATTTCAAAATTTTCAATCTTGAGGTTTAGGGTTGAGAATTTACGAGCATGTCTACTAGCACTAAAGGGAAAGGAAAAGCAGTAAACAAAATACACTACATCAAACTACTTAAAACCCCAAGTTTTACTTTGGAATACCATGATATTTATGATCTTGTAATCACTTTTAGGTTAACCTCAGAGCTTAGATATATATGTGAGAATAAGACAATAGGTTGAATGTAGAGCCAAGCTAACAAAGCACTACCAATTAATAGTTTCACTACACCATGGATATTTGGATTAAGATGCATGATGTTCCCTGAGGTTTTCCCTTGCCTAGAATTTATCATTGTCTATGCCTAGAACTATGATGAGAATAGAAAAGTAATTGTTAACAAAAATAGCCAAGAAGAAATCTTGTTCATTACCGCAAAAGAAGTTGGTCATGGCTTGGGGTTCCCACCTAAATATTTTGGAACTAACCGCATTAACCTAAAACAAATTGCTCGTGATTATGAAGTAGTACCTCCAAGTTCCAAACAATCATTTCTCAAAAAAATAACATATGATTGTAGCATACTCAATGGGAACCCTCCTTATGCGATTGAAATTTTTAGACAATGGTTTCAAGATACTATTTCTATGCTAGTATTTTTTCTTAGATTGGATAGTAATAAGCAAGTGGATTAAACCCTCCTTTAAATGTTATACAATATCAATTATATTTAGCCACCTATTTAATACAGATTTGTTGAGCACGTTGCAAAATCCATGTATAAACAATTTTTAGTCATTAAAGGAGGTTCTACTTGTTGGCCATATGTGTTTTCATTGATGTCAACATAGCATACATTGATGTCAACATAACATACATTGATTAGAGGTCATAAAAGTTACATTCCTAATCAAAGTAGAGTTAAGTTTGAAGCCTGATCAATACAAATTAGAAGCACTAAGAGAATCAATTGTGTTGCTGATGCTAAGGATGTGTTCCTGATTGATTTGAAGAATGTTGTATGATCCATACTACTGATCCTGAGTTGTATTTGGTGATGCAAAGAAGACTTGGCCTCCATAAGAAGATGGCAACCCTTGTTTTAGAATGTCTACTCTTTGAAGACTGTCTGGAAGATTGCTCCGCATTTTCACCATTTTGCTATTGAGCTTCTGCGGTCTCAAACATAGCTTCACACTATGTTATTTTATATATGTTCCAAGTTTCATGATTTTTTTATCACCGGAAGGACTTTTTTTCTTGACAGCTTGAAGATAGAGTTGGTTTTGTAAAAGGGTTCCTAGAAGAATGATGGAATGCTCTGCATTCCTCTGCAGTTGTAGATGTGGCTATGCAGTTCTAAAGTTATGTCAAGAAGACAATGAAGGTGTTATTTCTAAAGTTTCAAATCATACTTCCCTCCGCTGTGAAAGTTATGTATGATAGAACACTGGTATGTGCTCTGGCAGAATGGTGTAGTGTTGACCTTGTGGTTTTATGGACATGTTCTTGGATGTGCATTGCATGCCTCTTTCCTGTTTCAAGATTCTTGGTGGTCCACAACTCAATTTTTCAATTGACAACATGTTGCAGTGTGTTCTGAATGATAAAGTGTTTTTAGAGTAAATGTTTGAAGTTGTATGACACAATTCTTTGATGTTCTGTGGCAAAGGAGTATATGGGGGTGTCTTATAAGTCATGTGAACTCTTTTGGAAAATTTATATGAAGATCTTTCTTATTTCCTGTACCGCACAAGGTTTTCAAGTTGATGTGGTCGTTATTCTTCAAGTTTTCATAAGTTTTCCTTAAAGTTGTCCTATTTCCAAATGTGCAGAGTGTGCAGAGGTAATTCATTGATGTTTGAAGCTATGAAAGATGTTTTGGACCTGGTTAAGCAAGTGTTAGGGTCTGCAAGACTTGAGTCTTCTACTGGTGTAACATGTTGTCCTAATTAGACCTATCTTCTACACATTTCATAGTGTGTATTGTATGGCCGACTTGTAAATGTATTTTTTGTTTAATCTAGTTGAAAAGACATGTAATCAATGTAATATCATGTATAAATAGTAGATAAAATTGAGTACAGAAGGTGTGATTGCAATTGGATTGAAAAATCTCACAAGTAGATAACAGTAGATTAAATGCATTATTAGTGAGCGAATGAAGGAGAAAAAGAAAAAGTTGTTGATGTTGTCTGGATTCATCTTGAAGACATATTTGTGATAGTGATCAAGTATAGAGTGTGCCTAATTGATCAAATCTTCAGAAGAAAGTGTGAGGAGCTAGAAGTGCAATCATCAAAAGTGTGAGCTTCAATGACAGTTTTCAGACATTAAAAAATGATTGTTAGATTGTAATATTTTGTATTCTCAATTCAAGGAATAGATGCTTCCTTGGAAGTGACCCTAAAACAAAGTCATTAGGGAGTAGAAGCTTCCTTTGGTGTAAACCTAAACCAAAGTTACTTTGGGAGTAGTAACTTCCTTGGGTTAAAGACCCTAAAATAAAGTTACTATTTGAGATTCATATATTGTGAGTTAATCCTCACCGTGGTTTTTCCCTTCTAAGGTTTTCCGCATATATCTGATGTTATGTGTTGATGTGCATTGAGTTAATCCTTCATGTTCATGTTAATGTTGTAATGCTTAAGGTTTAATCTACTCTGGATAAGTTGAATTTGTTGAAAGTAAAATTTGATTGTATATTGATTCGCCCCCCTCTCAGTATACTTATGTGTCTAACAATTGGTATTAGAGCCAAGTTCCTCTAAAGGAAGCTTAATTACTTGAGGAAGGTCTAGAATGGCGTCAAGAGGATCCAAGAAGATTCCTAGGTTCGATGGAACAAATTATGCTTTTTGGAAGGTAAGGATGGAAGGCTACATCAATTCACTAGGCTATGGAGTTTGGGATTCTATCAAGAAAGGCTACACTATCCCTTTTTCTATTCCAATAGATGCAGATGAAATCTAGAAGTATGATAATAATTCCAAGGCCAAGTTTACTATCATGAATGGATTAATGAATTCAGAACTTTCAAAGGTGATAGGTTGTAGCTCAGCTCAAGAAGTTTGGAATAAACTTGAAACTATTTATGAAGGAGACAAGAAAGTAAAGCAAGTCAAGATGCAAAAACTCAAGAACAAATTTGAATCCCTAAAGATGTTAGAAGATGAAAATATTGTTGGTTACATGCTCCAAGTGAATGAAGTAGTCAGTGGTATCAAAAGTCTTGGTGGAAGAATAAAAGATGATGAGGTTGTGAAAAAGGTTCTGAGATCTCTTCCCAAATCTTACAGTTTCAAAGTATCTGCTCTTGAGGAGACTGCTGACTTGGATACATACTCCTTAGACAAAATGTTTGGGACCCTCACTACTTTTGAAATGAGAGAGTTTGATAGTGATGTTCCAAAGAAAGAAGTTCCTTTCAAAGTCAGTAAAAAGACAAAGGATGAGACTGCTGATGAAGATGAAAGTTCCAATGATGTTGAAGCAAATTTTATAAGAACTCTAAAGAAAGCCTCTAGAAAATACAAAGGTAAGTTACCCTTCAAATGTTTCAATTGTGGAAAAGTTGGTCACTTTGCTTCTAAATGTCCTCTTAAAGAAACCAGGAAAAGTAACAGAAATAGTAAATTCAAAAGGATTTTGTTTTCCTTAGAAGATAGTTGTTCTTTAGAAGATGAGGATCATGATTCAAATGATGAAACACTTTTCTTGTCCATGAGTGTTGGTGACAAAAAGAATGAGGTTGGAAAATGTGATACCTTGCAAACAGTTCAAAACAATGAAAAATCAATGGTTGTATGGACTGCCTTCCATGCAAAAGAAGAAATGAAAGCTTGGGTCATTGATAGTGATTGTTCAAATCATATGACTGGTGACAAAGAGAATTTCATTAGCCTTAATAAGTGGGATGGTGGAGCTGTTAAGTTCGGAGGAGATGAGTTCGATCAGATTTGTGGAAAGGGTGTCATATCTATTGATGGAAAGAACATGACTGAGGATGTTCTTTATGTCAAAGGGTTATAGCACAATCTTCTCAGTGTTAGTCAGATGTGTAGAAAAGGTTACAATCTTACTTTTCATGCTAATAGTTGTGAAATCAGACAGGCATGATCTGAAAAGCTTGTTGTAGAAGGTATCAAGCAATGTGGTGATATTTATCACTTGAAAGAAGCAAATGGAAGAACATGTATTTTGACTCAATCCAGTGAGTGTTGGTTGTGGCACAAAATAATGGAACACAACAACTTTGATAACATGGTAAGAATAAGCTCTACTCATGCAATGAGAGACATGCCTAAGAAAATCAAGCCTACAAACACTATTTGTAAGGAATCTCAGATGGGAAAGCAGACAAAGACAAGCTTTAAAAGCAAGGAGTAATTTTCTTCAAAGCCATTGGAGTTGATTCACACAGACCTATGTGGACCTACAAGAGTAAAAGGTCAACAAGGTGAAAGGTACTTTATGTTGCTCATTGATGATTATTCTAGAATGACTTGGGTTACTTTCTTAAGAGAAAAATCTGATGCCCTTGATAAGTTTAAAGTTTTCAAAGCCTTGGTTGAAAATGAAATGGATACTAAAATCAAATGTTTAAGGTTAGATAGAGGAGGTGAGTTTACTTCAAATGAATTTGAAAAGTTTTGTGAAGATCATGGTATTAGGAGGCACTTGTCTCCTCCTAAAACCCCTTAGCAAAATGGGGTAGTGGAAAGAAAGAATAGGACTATACAATAAATGTCTCGGGCAATGTTGAAAGATGTAGATCTACATGATGTATATTGGAAGGAATAAATTCACACTATTATCTATCCAACTAACAGAGTGCGGTTAAGGGTCAATAGCTCTAAAAACCCTTATGAGTTGTGGTATGGAAGACCTCCCTTTGTTAGATACTTCAAGATCTTTGGAAAAAAATTCTATATCAAAAGAGATGAAGAAGAACTAGGAAAGTTTGATTCAAGATGTGATGAAGGAATCTTTCTTGGTTACTCAACCAAAAGAAAGGCCTATAGATGCTACAACAAAAGGTCAGGAAAGATGATTGAAAGCACAAATTTCTAAGTAGATGAAGACTTGTATCAGTTCACATAGGATTCAGAAAACACCAAATCTGATGTATTTCCTTGTATTGAAGATGAAGAAGTAAAAGAATTGAAAGAAGAAAATGAACAAGAACCTGAATAGATACCCAAGACTCTAGCCAAGTATGTTTAGAAGAACCACTCAGCAGAACAGATCATTGGAGACAAAGATGAACGTGTGCAAACAAGGAGAAGGTTTTCCAAGACACATGAACAAGCAAACTTGTGTTTATTATCAAAAGTGGAACCTAAGACCTTTGCTAAATCCAGCAAAGATGATGGATGGATAAAAGCAATGGAAGAAGAACTGGATTAGATTGAAAAGAATCAGACGTGGGAATTAGTTCCCATACCAACCAATAAGAATGTTATAGGAACAAAGTGGGAGTTCCAGAACAACCTAAATCAAGAAGGTGATGTTGTGACGAACAAAGCAAGATTAGTATGCAAAGGATACACTCAAGTAGAAGGCATTGATTTTAATGAAGAGACTTTTGCTCTAGTAGCTAGGATAGAGGCAATCAGAATGTTCCTTGCTCTTATTGCTCACAAGAACTTCAAGCTGTATCATATGGATGTCAAGTTAACATTTCTAAATGTTCACCTAGAGGAGGAGGTATACATTGAGCAACCAAATAGTTTCCATATATCATAAGATCTAGACATGGTATGCAAACTCAAGAAGGCTTTGTATGGGCTCAAGCAAGCACCTAGGGCTTGGTATGCAATATTAGACAAGTACTTACTTCAATAGGGCTTCAAGAAAGGTACTACATGTTGGAATACAATGGATCACTAAGAGGGGGGTGAATCAGTGATCTGATAAAAGCACTTCATTCATTAGCCCAATAGTTGTAAATGCAATTAATATCTACATGCCTAAGACATAGAGAGCAATAGAATCTTCAAACATGAAACCATGACACAAGTGTTTAAAGTGGAAAACCCTAAACAAGGAAAAACCACTATCCAATCTCACTAAAATCTTTATTAGGTCTCACTGACCAAAATCTCACTAATGACATTCATGCCTCACTAGCAAGGATCTCACTGATCATGCACTGATAGGAACACCTATTCCTTTCACCAACTCCAAGTCTTTCAGGAGCACCAACTCCAAGTCTTTTAGGAGCACCAACTCCAATGTCTTTCAGGAGCACCAACTCCAATGTGAAATACAAGATAAAAATATAGAGTACTACTCTATTTATAATGAAACCCTAGGTTATACATGAGTTCTATAACTCTTTTAATCAAACATCTACACTCTTAGATCAACATCTCAATGGCATCTTTCTTTTACAAAATAATGAAACAATATACTATCTTGATTACAATGGCATCATGAACTACAATACTCAAGACACATTCACACTCATATCAAACACCTTCTTCTTTTCATGACACGTCATATTCTTGTCACAAACAAACAGATATAACCCATTAAACCATCATCAAAACAAAGGATACCTGATCTAAATACCTTCACTACCCTCTACAATCAATGTTCTGCCATCATACTCTGTAATCATCTTTATACTTCTACAATCATCACATTCTCTTTGCATCGTTTGTCTTTGTCCTTCCTTTTAGTTTGGTTCTATATGTCACATTCTAGTAGAATGATCATTCTTACTGCCTTCAACCATCATATATATCCTATAGTTATCATTACATTCTGCCTTTGTAACACATATCATCAAACTTTACTTTGACAAAGAACTACTTTTCTTTCAAACTGTATATCCCTATTTATAATGACTCATAACTCTATCCAAACAAAAACTCCATAGAAGCATTCCTCAGAAGTATTTTAGATTCAAAAACATACTCTCTCATTTTCATATCCTTTGACAAAACTCACCCCTAAATCCACCAACACCAACACAATACCATTTAGGGTTTCTATTTTATCAAAATACCGAACAAAAATAGTTACCAAAACTGCTTTAACTTCCTTTACACAAACTATATAGCCAAATGGCCGTCAATATGCAAACATCAAGAATGTCCATTACTGTTTAAATGAAAATTAAATCTTTTCCTTTGATCTTCAACTTCGTGCCCTTAAACAATCGAATGAAGAGCATTGATTAAACAATGGCACCCAAATCCAAATGTTCCACCAAATGATCAGCCGGTGTCTATAGGTCAAGGGGGCTGGTTAAACTATGAGTGTCATCCCTTCACTTTGTCACTTAAGTGACTTTTCACTTGTAATAACTGGTCACCTTCAAAATATAAAAAAGTGCACTACCCATCACTAAAGGAGCTTTATAGCTTGCATGCTAGGGTTTAGGTCATTAGGGTTTTAGAGAAATATCTCAAATAATGAAGAAACCCTAACCAAATTCAAAACCTCTATGGACTTAAACACATGTGATTGTTTTGTGGTCTCTGCTAGTCACCAAATGTCTAATGCAGAGTATAGTGCCTTTGACATTGACAAAGAAGGTAATCTTTAATGAAGTAAAAGAACTAGGGTTTAGATCCTTATAAGAACACTAAGTGAAGATATCAACAACAAACTTTTCCCATATCACTAACTTTACCAACCATGCCTTTATGCAAACCCCTTCCACTATACACCAACTCAATAAACCTCTGACTTTGTTAGGAAGCAACAACAATGAAGATCACCAAAAAGTACCTTTGACAAATACTTATCAATATCAACACCATGAATTGAAAAGGAGCAATGAACATCAACACTAGGAATTGAATGATGAATGAGCATCAACACTATGACAATAGTACCTCTAACATCTCCATCACTTTTACATCAACTAAGTACTTTCTTTTGCATCATGAACATGAACACATCAAAGGACACAATCACCTTGTAGTGAAGCAACCCTGTCATAAAGATGACAATCAAAGAACAAACACCACTGCAACTTTGTCATAACATCACTGCAACTCTTTGCATTTTGCATCAATACCTTTATGGAGGAACAAGTATCTTTTGCATGTATCTTTTTCATTGCCAATGACAAACTTCATTTCCTTTGCACCAATAACAAACTTCATTACCTTTGACATCAACAACTAACATATCAATCCATGAGATGAGTATCCATACAATACAAGCATCATGAGATGATCAACACCATCAAGTATCAATAATGAATTTGTCCTGAAGCAACACTCTGAAGCAACTCTATGAACCATGAACACCATATTGACATCAACGAAAAACATCAACTCAAATAACAAAATCCAAACTCTAACTTTTGACATCAATGACAAACATCAACAAACTCCCCCTTTGTCATTGATGGCAAACTCTTGCTTGTAAAACTATCACTCCCCCTTTGACATCAAAGACAAAGGGTTACTTACTCCCCCTACAAAATAGGAATACCTCCATGGAGAGCTAGAAACTGTCATCATGGCTATGCATATCACTTCAAAGAAGATGTCATACATAGCACTATCAATATGGTCAAGACACTATCATCATATCACTGTCAATGTCAAGATGGTTGAATGGACTTGGAGAAAACATCACAACAAGATTCTCTCAAGACAAAACATTACTGTGCATGAATAACACTAGCAAATCCTCTATGACTGAGCAAACATACATGGAAAACACTAGCAAACTAGGACAGAGATTACTGGCAAACTATGACTGAGAAAACATGCAAGGAAAAACACTGAACTTTGTCAAAGCCACAACTATATGACATGAAAGACTGTTAAGATCCATAGGACACTTTCACTGCAAATAACATTGTCCAAGTACCATATGACTGCAAATATTAAGCATGGAATCCCAAAGTAGTATTTGATGTGCTATCTTCCTCACATACTAGCCTTTGTCTCGTTACTAAGATAGCCTTGTTTCAAGTAGGTGTTTACCAGTGTTGTCATTCATGTCAACATATCTGTGTTGTCATTAGTGCCAACTGTGCTCTTGTTTTGATGCTTTCTTGTGTTGAGATAATTGCTTTGTATTAGCTTATATAACTATTGAAGATAATGAGAAAATGTTCCTGATACTAATTTTCCAAGTGCTTTTGAGAAAATTTACTCTCCTAGTGGAAACAGTGTGTTGCAAAATATCTTGGTTTACAAAACAACAGTGCAGTGTTTTTCTCTACATATCTTGTAGATTGAATATCTTTGTTGAAGACAGAAGAAAATGGGCAGAGATAGAAGTAGTCAAAACTCAGAAAGCACATTTGAGCCATCAAGAAAATTTCCATACTGTTGTTCAGACTCTAGAGAAAATAGAAAAAAGACTTACTGACGAGTGGGCAGCCACTGTCAAGAAAGATCTTTTAGAGCTTAAAGAAAGTTATGAAGCCTTTAGAAACAAGTCTGAAATATGGAAATTAGAACATGATGCTGCTTTTGAAAGACAGCGAGATCATCTTATAAAAGTTCGCAATGAACTAAAATTAGAAATGGATGTGCTAGCCTCACAGATCAATGGTGCTGATCTTCATGTCAAGCACAATGGACAGCGCATCACTGAAGTGCAAGATGAACTTCAGGCCATCCATAAGTCTCATCTAGAAATTAGAGACACTGTCCAATCTGAATCTTCAGATATTCAGACTGTTATAAAAAATGAATCTGTTGTCATTCAGTCTACCACTCAGGCAGCTCGTCAAGTGGTAAAAATAAAAAATTTCCCAGCCAGTTCTAAAAGTTATCTTAAGGCTCAATATGAAGGTCCTAATCTTCAGCCAAAGCCTTCAATATCCGAAGAACCCAGAGTGTATAATCCTCAAACCGGATTATATGAGGAAATAGTAGTCATCAAGCCACCTACCCAAGGAACGGTACAGATGGCCCGAGGATCCGGTAACAGTTCTGTGACTAATGATCCCTTTAAAAACATCTAGACTTATAAAGCTGATACACCCCCACTGGTTAACTTTGATAAACTCAAAGTATTAGAAAATACTCGAGGTATTGATGCCATGCGGTCATGGATAACAAACTACATGTCCACCAATGCAAATGCAGATGAAAAGGAAGTTATCAAGCAAGCTCTCAATGCAATGACCAGAACAGCAAAGCATGTGTGGGATCGTCTGGAGGATGATTACAAAGAAAGGTTACTAGACAGTGGTACAGATCAGGTATGTGCCCAGCTACTCAGAATGTTTGTAGGAAAAAGGGATGTTATGGAAAAATTGGAATATCAGAAATTTGTAAAGAACAAGTGTAAGGATCTCCGTAATTTCAAAACATACTGTAAACAACAGTATGAGCATTTTTATCTTTTTGGTCATGAGCAGAAACATGATTTAATGTATACAACTTTCTTGAAAAGTTTTGGCCCTACAATAGGGGAATTTTATCATAAGAAAGTCTTAGAAAATATGGTTGCTGAAGGGATAGAAATGAAAGAAGTTACTTTCCCACAGTTGGTTCAGTTTCTTGAGCAAATTAATACTGACATCTGTGATGAAGCAAAAGCTAAAAAGGAAATCAAGCGAGTGCAGCCTATCCTGTCAACCACTATCTGCTCCCGACTTAATGATGAAGCAAAAGATTCCTGTGAAGGTTGCTTCAAGGAAAAGACTCGGAAAAAGTTCAAAGACAAGAAACTAGACGTCCGAGATAAGAATTTCAAAAAGAAGAAATTTAAAGGCAAGAAAGGTTTCTTCCGTAAGAAAGATAAGCAAAAGAAAGGAAGCAAGTGGAAGCCAACTTGCTACATCTGTAAAGGAGATCATTTTGCCAATAAATGTCCTGAAAGGAAAAAGAAAAAGGGTAGAGGAAAGATGCAAGCGGCAAAAGCCCATGGAGTCACTAAGGATCATGTCTATATAGATGGATATCCATCTGATTCTGAAGACATAGTGATTTCATCTAGCTCAGAGTACTCAGAGTCTGAGGACGACTCTGCCTCCTTTCATTCTGCCACTGAAGAAGTATCAGGCAAGATGAATCAGATGAATCTGAAATCGTCAGACTCTGAAGAAAGTTCTGACAGTGAAGTTTCTTTCTACTGTCGTATGTTTCGTGACAGCTCCAGAAATGAGCTGGATCATATTGTTGATCAAATTGTTCAGATCGAGGCCCAGTTACAGGAAATGAATATGGGTCCTGAAACATGGAGAAAGCTTCTAGCTAAGCTGGAACAGCTCAAAGCTAGAAAATTATATCTTCTTCAGCAAAGAGACTCAGCCCCCAGTCGGCCTTCTTCAAGGGCTTCAGGTCCTTCATCAAGAATGCATGAATCACATGGGTATCAGCCATCACCATGGTTTCCTCGCGGTAATGTTTCTACCGATTCTCCCATTGTTTCTACTCAAAGGAGTTTTGCTTCAACAGTGCCTCTTCCAGAACGTGGTATCCTGGAAGCTCCAGCGCCAGGAAGTATGGCTCAGCGTCTATGGCGTCGCCAGCGAAAGGATTTTCTTCTCAAGGTAATTTCGCAAGCTCAAGCTGAAGTTTTAGAACTTGAAGAAGAAGAAAATACTTGTTTAAATGAAGAAGTAGAATCTTCTCCCGAGCTGGATAGATTTATAAATCATTTCAATGCCTCTGGATCAATCCAATTATCTTCACAAGCCATGTCTAAGGAAAATCAATTGTTCTGTGAAGAAAAACCATATAGTCCTCTTGTATCCAGAACTCTAGAAGAAATCCAATCTCCTTCGTCCTCCTATATAAGTCAACCTTTGGTTCGCCCAAAGCCAGAACCTCTTGAAGATAGTGATCCCCTTAGATATCTTAGTGATGAAGCTTTTATGGGATCTCCTATTAGGGAATCAGGATCCAGCAGCCGAATCAATATGTGTAAAACCTACTGCTGAACTGCCAAGATAACCTCTATATGTCCTGCTGTTGTCCTGACCATTCATTTTAAGGGTATACAGGGATACCCTCTGGATTTTCTTATTGACACAGGTGCTGATTTAAATCTAGCAAGAAAGAATGCTTTCCCTCAAGATGCTTGGCGAGAAGGTAAGACCAAAATAACTTTTGCCAATCAAGAAACCGAGGGAAGTTCTTCATTTTGTATTGCCCTTGTTCAGGTAGGATTTGAGGATCATCCTACAAATATTCTTTTTGTTCAATATGAAGTAGAAGACTATGATGGTGTTCTAGGCAGCAATGCTATCAGGGAATGGGAACCTTTTATAATAGATAAGGAATTCTTGCTCTTTAAAGGTCTGTATCAATTGCCTAGAGTTTATCAATCCTTATCTTACTCCACCCTGTCTGTAAAAGATAAGTCTAAGCGGAAAAACCCTGTCAGTCAGGTTTATCTTGCTAAACAGTTTCAGGATCGAGAAAATTATATCAATGAGCTCAAAACAGCTTTTAATGATACTGTTATGACAAAAGACTTGTCTAAACATCAGCGTAGTATAACCTGTGATCTTGTCCTAAAAAAGGATGCTGATGGGAATGAGCTCTTGCCACGAGCTAAAGCAAATTATTTTTTAATGTCTGCTACTGAAACTGTCATCTGCCAAAAGGAGATTCAATCTCTTCTGGACCAAGGCTTAATTCAGGTTTCTGATTCTCCATTTTCCTGTCATGCCATGTATGTTCCTAAAATTGATGAAAATGGCATTGAGTTACCTGAAAAATGCTTAGTCGTCAATTATAAGCCACTCAATGAATGTCTTGTGGATCATCGCCATCCATTACCTAGCAAAGACCATATTTGGCAATCCATCCAAGGGAGTAATGTCTATTCCAAGTTTGATCTTACCAAGGGATACTGGCAAATAGGTCTAAAGTCCAAGGATTTCTTTAAAACTGCTTTTTCAGTCCCACAAGGTTTGTATGAATGGAAGGTCCTGCCGTTCGGTATAAAAACAGCTCCCTCCATCTTTCAGCAGAAAATGGATATTATCTTCCGACCTTTCTCTAAATTCATCCAGCCTTATATTGATGATATCCTTGTGTTCAGTCAAGAAATGTCTTCTCATATTGACCATCTTCGTCAGTTCCTGACTGTCTGCCAACATCACGGTTTAGCCGTGAATCCTTCCAAGTCTATTTTTGCCCAGTCTGAAATTACTTTCATTGGCATCAAGCTTCTTCTGGGGGGGAGAATGGAGGCACAACCTCATATTCTTCACAAAATTGCTCATTTACCGGTCACTAATGTCAAAGAGCTGCAGCGCTTTCTTGGATTGGTAAATTATATAGCTGGTTTTTATCATAAGCTAGCTGAAGATAGGTTGCACCTGAATAAGTTATTGAGTAAGAAGCCACCTCCATGGACTAAGTTTCATGATCAGCTAATCATGAATATCAAGCAGAAGTGTTCCCAGCTTCCTCCTCTCAAGTTACCTGGACCTGGTTATAAAATTGTAGAAACAGATGCAAGTGAGTTTGCATGGTCCGAAATCCTCCGTGAGCAGAAGACTCCTGAGTTCAACCCAAAGGATAAAGGAGAAATAGTCAGAACAGTCTCTAGGAGTTTTCATAATTCTGAATTGAATTATCATAGTACACATAAGGAGATACTTGCTGTTGTTAATACCTTTCAAGCATTTCAAATGTTTATTGCTGATAAAAGGTTTTTGTTGAAAAGTGATCTCCAAAACCTCCGAGGATTTTTCCGCAAGGAATCAAAGAATAAGGTAACAAGAGGCTGTCTTCTAAGATGGGCACAGCTTCTCAGCACATATGAATTCAATTTTGTTCATTTACCAGGTGTTGAGAACATCTTTGCAGATTTCGAGTCCAGAGAAGGTTTTAAGATTCAGCTTGATACCAATAAGGAAAAGGACTCCCTTGATGGAGTAAACAGACAGTTGAAAGGGAAAGTCCGAGTTATCAGGGTAAGAGAACATAGATGGTCCGAACCGTGTAATGAATCATGGAGTTGTAATCCCTTTCCTAGAAGGGATCTTCATAATAATCAAATGGCAGCAGATTTCTTATTTGATCGCTTTCACATGCTTGCTGCTAAGCAACAACTCACAATTCTGGGCCTATGGACAGATGAACCTTTTTTCCAGTTTTCGGCTGAAGCGAAACCAATTGACCCTGAAGTTGGTCATGTCCTTCAAAATTGGTGTGGGGACTTCGTTCTCCCAGTAAGGTTCTTGAACCCTGTAATCGGTAATCCAACGCAGTGGCTAAGAGGCGAAAATGGTGAAGCTTTGATAAGGCGAATGTTCTTAGGGCCTTATCCCCAGGCAGACGACCTACAATACAATGGAACGACAGCTTACACTGGGTGTATCTTCAAGCTCCAGTTTGGCTCTGCAGAAGAAAATCCAATTAGCCGCCATTTGTGTCAAATGTATGGACCAACTGGCGTAGATTCAATTTTTGGTCAATGGACCATTAAGAATCGTCTGCGTCATTTCTTTGCTCATCAGACACCCATCTGGCCTCATGTTAAGACTTTCAGGGTAAGTCACGGTACTCCATACTCATGGAATCAAATGTTGAATGGTCCACACAAAGTAAAAGTAATGAGTATTATCTGGAAAGAAGAAGATAGGCTATCAGGGTGTGTTCCCCACTCATCCTCTCAGACATGTGCGAACTGCTATGATTATTCACAAGATGACAGAAGGGTCCCCTCATATGACTCTAGAGGTTTCTATCGAGCGCCAGATTGCAATCATCCAGACGGTGAACTTTGTGAAGGATGCCTTGGCTACTTTCCAAGGGAATCTAGTACATCCACTAATAGCACCGGGTCTTAGCTGGCTAAGGAGTGGGCTTGTCACTCATCGAGGGTATCTTTCTCCTCATGAATAAAGGAAAGACATGGACCCTACCATGTGCTAAAGGGGCCAACACACCGCCTCATCGTGTGTACGAGTTATTCCTCTCGTTTGTAAAAGGAACGTCCTGTTTTGTGTCGGTGTCCGACCTTATCTTGTTCACGGGTAATTGGGTCCCACCAGAGGAATCTTTCTTCACATGGGATGCTCTTCGGATAAGGTTTTGCTTTGTGTCCGCGTGTCTCTTTTCCATTGACGGACTCCAACGAATTATGTGATCAGGGTTAAAAGTTCTGCCCTCGCTTCCCTATATAAGGGCCCAGGGCCGCCTGCATTTCACAAGCAATTCAGAGCTAGTCTAAGTCTGGGAAAGCTAAAGAAATTGATAGTAAGAGTCTGAGTTCTTTAGTAATCTAGAGGAAGTATAAGTCCTAAGTCTAAGTTTGCAATCTGCCAGTCCAGCATTAAAGTGTTGTAAAAGCTTGCATACAAGCTGATAATATGTTGGTATTCACAGCGAGCATTATAAGAGATGAACATATTTGTATCTTTTCTAAGTGTGATTAATAATCAAGGTCATACTGTGCATTTGCGTATTAGATATTGTGTCGCATCTTTGGTTTGTCGATTGCAGCTAAAATATGCTAAAGGATGTCTATAGTTGCTATGCTTCAATTTTGAGCCTCTGGTATGAAGATTTGAGCAAGTTTTGTTCACCAGAGTAAAAATTGTTTTTTCTGTGCATTTAGTGGTGACAAGGAGAATGTATTCTGCTCCATATTTCTCCACATTTACATCTTACAGTCTACGGTTCTAGAATTAAGTTTGTAATGATGATATGTGCCTTCAGTTCAAATGGTTTATGATTTGGTGCTTTGCAAGTGATCTTTCTTTTATGACAATGGCCGATAGTAATGTTCAAGTGCTCTAGTTTAAAGAATCTTATGGATAAAGTGTTTAGAGGTTGTGTAGATATTCTTGGTGATTGTAACATGCTTGTGGATATCTCTATATCATGTTCTTGCCTTTTGATTGGTCTGCAAAGTGTAATCTGGATCGTGCATGAAGCATGTTCTTAAAGGTCTTAGTGTTAACACCATTTTTAGCCGACTTGGTTGTTTTCACTACTTGTGATTATGTTTTGGATTTTGCGATAGCATGTTGTTCCATGGAAGATTGAATTTGAGTCCCAACTAAGGCGTGGTTTGGTCCGCATTCATTTTTCTTCTTCATAAATTTATTTAGGTCCAGACCTATTCTAATGTATGTGTGTTTACTAACCTTGGAGAATGTTCCAATGGTTGTTGATTGTAATGCTGACCTTGATGATCATTCCAAGGTTGATGAATTGTATAATACTTGTAATAAAGTCATCAAAATGTATCCCAAGTGCAAAGATGTGAAGATAAGTGTAAAGTGAAAAAGTAGAGCAGAGTAGAGAATATTTATTGTGCTTTAATGGAATTGAACTTTGGCATAGTGTAGATGCTACTATCTTGGTTCACCAAATCTAGTAGTGAGCCACCCACCGATAGTTAGCCACCCACCAATAGTAAGCCACGCCATTGGCAGTGAGCCTCTTCTCTTGTAGTGAGTAATCTGGGTAGTGAGCCCTAAGGCAGTGAGCCTATGATTTTTTATATTGTTATTACATATTATATTGTGATCTAACAATCATCGTGGTTTTTCCCTTATTGGGTTTTCCATGTAAAAATATGGTGTCTCATGTGTGAATGTGTTTAAGTTTCTCATTTCATGCTTTCATGGTTAAATACAATAATAATATTTAAGTGGATAATGTGTTAATGGTTTTGAAGTATTGGTTACAACTGATTCACCCCCCCTCTCATTTGTATTTCCCCTTTTCAAGAATTGGTATTAGAGCAACGGTTCCTCGGCAAAGATCCTAACATCTCGTGGTAGATCCAAGATGGTGCACAAGAAGGAGTCACCACAGTTTGATGGAACAGATTATGCTCTATGGAAGCTACGAATGAAAAGTCATCTCATTTCTCTTGGTTATGGTGTTTGGAAAATGGCAAAAACCAAGTACATTATTCCTCAAAAAGGTCCATCAGATGAAGATGAAGTCAAATAGTATGAATTAGATGAAAAAGCTAGAGATGCTCTGTTAAATGTCTTATCTAACACTAAGTTAGTGAAAGTTATGGATTTGGAGACTGCTCATGAGATCTGGGACAAGTTTAAAAATCTATATGAAGGAGATGATTTTGAAAAGAGTACCAAATTGCAAAACTTGAAGGTGAGGTATGAAGCCCTAAAGATGAGTGAAGATGAGAACATAACAATTTACATGCAGAAAATTGATGAAATTGTCAATGGAATCAAAGGTCTTGGAGGAACTACTAATGAGGATGAGGTTGTGCTGAAGATTCTTAGGTCATTACCTAAATCCTATAGTCACAAGGTGGTAGCAATTGAAGAAGTTATGCGTGTAAAAAAGATTTCAAATGATCAGTTGCTTAGGAAGCTTACAGCTTTTGAAATGAGAGAGTTTGGTGATACCCTACCAAAGACTAAGACTTCTTTCAAAGCCAGCACTTCAAAGAAGACTTCAAGAGCTCAAAAATATGTTGTGGAATCCGATTATGATCTTTATGAGATTGAAGAAAACTTTATTGATAAAATGCAAAGAGGTACTAGTAAGTTCAAAGGAAAATTACCATTCAAATGTTTTTCTTGTGGTAAGATTGGTCACTATGCCTCCAAGTGTCCAGAGAGAATTGAAAGAGGTAAGAAGAAATTTGAAAGTAGACCTAGAGTCATGAATAAATGCTATTATGTCAAAGATCTTGATGATGATGGTATAACATATGATGAGTCTGATGATACTAATACTAATGAAAATGAATGCTTGGTTACTGCTTTTAAAGAAGAACATGTGTCTACTAATCATGCTAGTTGTGTGAAGGAAGAAAAGCTAGTGGAAGGGAGTGGTTTGTATGTTTAGGTTGAGAAGGATAAGGATGAATTGATTATTGATAGTGGATGCTCACATCACATGACCGATGACAAAAGTAAGTTTATAAGTTTGGAAAAGTATGATAGATGACTGGTTAGGTTTGGAGATGATGTAGCTCGTAAGATTTGTGGAAAAGGATCTATTTCTTTTGATGGTAAGCATAACACAGATGGTGTTCTATATGTGAAGGGTTTGAAGCATAATCACTTAAGTGTTAGCTAGATGTGTGACAAAGGGTATGATTTAAGATTCAAGGATAATGGTTACAAGATCATGGAAAGCTCTGGAACAGTGATTGCTACTGGTAAGAAGAGTAGAGGTAATGTTTATCATTTGAGAGGAACTAATGATTGTTGTTTGTTGGCTCAGGCAGATGAGAGTTGGTTATGGCATAGGAGGATGTACCATATCAATTTTGACAACTTAGTAAAGATAAGTTCAGTACAAGTTGTGAGAGATCTACCTAGGCTTGTAAAACCTGCTAATACTATTTGCAAGGAATGTAAGATGGGAAAATAGATAGATAACTTTCAAGAGAAAGGAACAATTTTTTGATGGTTTTCTTGACCTGGTACATACAAATTTGTGTGGTCCTACAAGAACAAGAAGTTTGCAAGGAGACTCGTACTTTATGTTGCTTATTGATGATTATTCTAGAATGACATGAGTCACTTTCTTGAAGGATAAATTAGAAGCCCTAGACAAGTTCAAGTTTTTCAAGGTGATGGTTGAGAATGAGTTAGATTTGAGGATCAAGTACTTAAGGTTTGATACATGGGGAGAGTTTACATAAAATGAATTCAATACCTTCTATGAAGAACATGGGATAAAAAGACAGTTGTCTACTCCTAGAACTCCCCAGCAAAATGGAGTTGTTGAAAGAAAGAATAGGACAAATCAAGAAGTTGCTAGGTCAATGATGATGGAGGCAAACCTACTAGAAGTATATTGGAGAGAAGCTATACATACTATTGTCTACATTCAAAATAGAGTTCAAGTCAAAGGTAATGGTACTAAAACTCCTTATGAATTGTGGTATGGAAGAGTTCCCACAATGAAATATTTCAAAGTTTTTGGAAGCAAATGTTATATCAAAAGAGATGAAGAGTTAGGGAAGTTTGATGCTAGAAGTGATGAAGGAATTTTTCTTGGATACTCTACTAAGAGTAAGGCCTACCGGTGTTACAATAAAAGATTGAAAAAGGTTGTTGAGAGTGTTAATGTGAAGGTTGATGAAGACAAGGAAATAACATCATATCTGAGTGGCAATAAATCAGATGAACCTGATGTTACAGTCAATGAAGAAAAGATGGAACAAAAGGACAGTCATGTTGAAGAAGAAAAATCTCCAAAAAGTGTTGTTAAGACTCCCAGGTATGTAAGGATTAATCATTTAGAAGATCAGATAATTAGTGATAAAAGCAAAGGGGTATTGACAAAAAAAAAGTTATAGAGGAATAGGTGAACTATTGTTTTCTTTCACAAATTGAACCTAAAACTATGAATGAAGCCTACAAAGATGAAAGTTGGGTAAAAGCCATGGAAGAAGAGCCAATGCAAATAGAGAAAAATCAAACTTGGGAATTGGTTCCTAGACCTGTTGATAAGAATGTGATTGGAACTAAATGGGTGTTCAAAAACAAGATGAATGAAAGTGGAGAAGTGGTAAGAAACAAAGAAAGATTGGTATGCAAAGGATACTCTCAGGTTGGAGGCATAGATTTTGAAGAGACTTTTTCTCCTGTGGCAAGAATTGAAGCAATAAGAATGTTCTTGGCATTTGTAGCACACAAAGACTTCAAAGTGTACCAGATGGATGTGAAGTCTACATTCTTGAATGGAGAGCTGGAAGAAGAGGTTTACATAGAACAACCAGAAGGATTTCAGTCATCAGACCAAGGTAACATGGTATGTAGATTGAAGAAAGCCTTGTATGGACTTAAGCAAGCCCCTAGAGCCTAGTATGCAAGATTGGACAAGTATTTGTTGCAATTAGGGTTCAGTAAAGGTACTGCAAACAGTAATCTCTACTTCAAAATCAATGATGATCAAATTCTAATTGTTGTGGTCTTTGTTAATGATATTATGTTTGGAGGCAATGAGGTATGTGTAAGAGATTTACAGAGGAAATGAAAAAAGAATTTAAGATGTCTATGTTTGGTGAAATGAATTTCTTTTTAGGACCCTAGATTACTCAATCAGAAAAAGCAATTTTTATTTCTCAGTCCAAGTATATGAAAGAATTGTTGAAGAAGTTTGGAATGGAGGAGTCTAAGCCAATATGTACTCTTATGGTAATTGGCTGCAAGCTAAGTACGAATGATGAATCACCTAAGACTGGTCAGAAAAAGTATAGGTCTATGATTGGAGGACTGCTTTATCTAACCCATACCAGACCTGACATAATGCATGTAGTATGTCTTGTGGCAAGATTTCAAGAAGATCCCAAAGAGTCACATGTAATGGTAGTTAAGAGGATTATGAGATATTTGAAAGGCACTTTAGACTATGGATTGTGGTACCCCAAAGATACTGATTTCACTCCTAGTGCTTATATAGATGCAGATTGGGTTGGAGATGTTGATGATAGATAGAGTATAAGTGGAGGTGCTTTCCTCTTGGGTAATAGATTGGTTTCATGGTTAAGTAAGAAGCAAGAATCAATTTCTTTGTCTACTGTAGAAGCATAATATATTGCTGCATCATGTTGTTATACTCAAGTGCTTTGGATGAAGAAAACATTGAAGGATATAAGAGTTGTGAATGAAGAACCAATTTCAATCTTTTGTGACAATACAAGTGTGATAAACATTTCAAAGAATCCAGTGATGCACTCAAGAACAAAGCATATATCTATAAGGTATCACTTTTTGAGAGAAAAGGTAACAGAGAATGAAGTAAAGATGGAATATGTGTCTACAAAGGATCATATTGCAGATATTTTCACAAAGCCTATGCCTAAGGACACTTTTGAGTATCTCAGAGAAAAGTTAGGGGTTATTACCCCTCCTGCTCTAAACTAAGATGCATGGGAATTGCATCAGTCCTGTGGTGCCCAAAGTCATATTCTTTGATCTCAATTGATGTTTTGAAGGTTGCCTCTTAGGAAGAGTAGGTAGATGTTGTTGATATGAGTTCTTGATAAAGAGAAGTAAGTATTGCAGAGTTGCTCACAGAGTAATTCCAGTTTGATCATAGCAGTAGTTTGCAAGTATGTGTAGAGGAAGAAAAATGATGCCCTTTGCTATTGATTCTAAAGGGGGAAAGAAATCATGTGAAAAACTCAGGGGGAAAAAGAGTTCAGATGTGTAAAGAGAAAGGGGGAGAAAGTAATCAATGCAAATTCTTGTCTTGATGGTTCTTATAGTTTTTTACATCAATGTTTCCATCAATGACAAAGGGGGAGATTGTTGTAAGTATGTGCTTACCGGTGTTGTCATTGATGTCAACTGTTGCAAATATGTGTCTAATCGGTGTTGTCATTGATGTCAACATATCCTTGTTGTCATTGGTGTCAATTGTATCTTATTCTATTACTTATTTAGAAGACCTATATGTTGAGGATATTGAGAAAATTAGCCTCTCTGGAAGAAACAAATGAGTTACATATCTCTCTGTCAGAGACAATGAAGACAGTGTAGTTCAGTGAAGTAGATTTCTCCACATTCCCAGTGAGATGAAGATCAGAGTCTGTGGATTAAAGGGTTTGTAGAGGATTGTCTAAAGTTGCTCCAGTCAAGATTTGAAAGGTTTGCATGAAGTATTGGTGAAGTTATGGCCATCTAAGTAGAACTAGGTTTTGTAGTTGTTCAGAGGTGACAGAGAGGTAGGAATTTGGTCCGGATTGCTCTACATTGGGATATTATGGTCTGTAGATCTAGAGGTATGTTTGGAATGTTGGTGTGTATCTTCAACTCAAGTCGTTCATGGTTTGGAGGTCTACAAGCAATATTTCTAGTGTGACACTCATGACAGTTGGTGTGCTCAAGTTCCCGGATGAAGATACAGGTGTTTTTTGGTGATCTAAAGTGATGCGATTGTTCTTGTTGATTTCATTGTGCTTGTGGTGGTCTTTGGATCATGTGCCTATTGTGTTGGTGGTCCGCATTGAGAATTGAGCTCGTGGTTGAAGATTTCTCCTTGAATGTTGTTGTTCTTTTTAGTCTTGGTCGACTAGATGCTTGGTGCGTGTTGCAGATGATCTAAGAAGAGTTCTATGGAGTGTGGCATGTTGATCAATGAAGATTTGAGTCCCAACTATGTTTGGCTGATAGTGTAAAGATTCGCATGTAGCATTTTAAGTATTGTGATTGTAATTTTTTGTAATGCCTATCTTGGAGAATGTTCTAGATAGATGATTATAAGGCTAACTTTGATGTTCATTCCAAAGTCAATGTCATGTATAAATAAGTGTTGTGTAGTCATGGAAATGTGTGGTGTGAGCAAAGATGCGGATGTAGTGAGGAAGTGAGTGGGGGTAGAGCAGACGTATTGTGCGCTTCAATGGAACTAAACCTTGCATGAAGAAGATGGTGTTTCTTAGTTCAACCTTTCAATGTTAACATTGTGAATGTTCTTGTAGGTAGTGAGCCTCCTTTGACTAGTGAGCTCTGAGTAGTGCACCTGAAGGCAAGTGCCTTCCCATTTTTATATTCTTTTAACAGAGAATAAATCTTGTGGGTTAACCCCCACTATGGTTTTTCCCTTAACTGGGTTTCCACATAAAAATCCTGGTGTTGTGTGTTGATTATGTTTCTTCTCAAGTGTTGTTAATTATTGCTTTCATGGTTATATCATTAATCTACTAATAAGTGGTAAAGAAGATTAATTACAGCAAAAGATAAAAGTTTTGTGACAAGTGATTCACCCCCTCTCTCAATTGTCTGCCCTAATTTTAATAATTGGTATCAGATCCAGTTCCTCAAAAAGAATCTTGACCACTTGAAGAGATCTAGGATGTCAACATACAAGAAGGATAGTCTGAGATTTGATAGAACAAATTACTCTCTTTGGAAGAATCAAATGGAGTGTCATTTACAATGTATGGATGATCCTTATTGGTTGATAACTAAGGATGAATATAAGCCTCCAGAGAAAGGTCCTTCAACTCTAGATGAAATCAAAGATGCTAAAAACAACATTCGGGCTAAAGAAACATTGTTGAGTGCCCTAACTGATATAGAAATGACAAATGTCCCAGAATTGAAACTGCTCATGAAATCTAGAAGAAGTTGGAAACTCTATATGATGGTGATGCATATGTCAAATGTGCTAAGTTGTAGAGCCTGAAGGGTAGATCTAAAAGTTTGAGGATGAGTGAAGATGAAAACATCACTTCCTACATGCAGAAGGTGATTAAACTTGTGTGTAGTATCAAGTGTGCTAGACGAAAACTAGAAGAATCAGAGATTGTTGGCAAGGTGCTCAAATCCTTACCTGCTTCATACAAGCATAGAGTTGATGCTATTGAGGAGATTAGGACTGTGACAACTATTACAAGGGATAAGTTGGTTGCCAAGCTTTCAACATTTGAAATGAGTGAGTTTGGTGATTCCCTTCCTAAATTAGAATCTACTTTTAAGGTCAATGTTTTTGGGAAGTAAAGATTTGGTCTAGGTGAAAGCTCTTCAAGAAGACTAACCAGTTATGAGAAGGCAAGGAAGGAACTTGAAGAAGATGAAATGGAGCTTGAAGAACTTGAAGCCCTTTTTGCCAAAAGATTAGCAAGAGGACCCGGTAAGTATGAAGGAAAGTTTCCTTTCAAATGTATTGCTTGCAATAAGATTGGTCATTTTACTTCAAGATGTCTGGAGAGGGTTTCAAAACCAAACCCTAATAGACCTAGGTTTTAGAAGAAATGCTACTATGTCTAAGAAGCTGCTGATGAAGGAGTTACAGATGATGAATCTAATAAAGGAAGTACATCTGGACCTAAATGGGTGTTCATTGCTATCAAAGAAGAAAATCTAGTGCCTACTGAATCTGCTAGCTGTGTGAATGTGGAAAGTGCCTTGGTTGCTCAAGTTGAAGAAAAGAATGAATGGGTGATTGACAGTGGATGTTCTCATCATATGATAGGTGATAAGAGTAAGTTTGTAAGCATGGAAAGTTATGAAGGTGGAATTGTGAAGTTTGGGGGCAACTCAGCTGGTAGAATCCATGATAGAGGATCCATCTCTCTTGATGGCAATAATTGTTGGAATTAGGCCAGACAATTGAGAGGGGGGGTGAATCAGTTGTCCCAAAAAATTAACTTTTTCTCTTTTTAATCTTCTTTCAACTTAAAAATAGATTAATGATGAAAATATTAAAGCATGAAACAATAACACATGAGCAGAAACACAATTAACACACTTGACACCAAAATTTTTGATGTGGAAACTGAGTTAAGGGAAAACCACGGTGGGGATTAACCCACAAGATTTGTACCCTATTAAAAGTACTTGAAAATGGGAAGGCACTTGCCTTCGGGTGCACTACCTAGAGCTTACTGCTCAAAAGAGGCTCACTGCCTACAGATTTATGTTTAATACAGAAGGAATTAACTAAGAAATAGCATCTTCTTCATGCCTGGTTTAGTCTCATTGAGTGCTCATAAAACTTCTGCTCTTCTCCCAAATACTTCTTCACTATCACTTCATCCCTTACTGTTCTTGTTCCTTTGAACATCTGACCTAATGTGAATCACTAAGTTGTCAGCCAAACATAACTAGGACTCAAATCTTCCTCAATCAATATGCCACGCTCCATAGAATTACTCATAGAACATCTACAACACTCTTGAATCATTTGATCAGCCAAGATTGGGAAAAACAACAACACTAGAGAAGAAATATTCAACAACGAGCTCAATCTTCAATGGGGACCTCCAACACAGTAGGCACAAAATCCAGAGACCTCCACAAGCACATTCAAATTAACAAAGACATCCGCACTCCTCCAAATCATCAGAATCACTTGCATCTTTTCCCGGAACCTCAAGAACATTATCTGCCATGACTATCACACTAGAAAGATTTCTCAGGGACCTCTAAACCATGAACCACTTGAGTTAATGATACACACTGACTTCCCAAACATGCCTCTAGAACTGTAGATCATAATATTTCAATGCAAAGAAATCCAAACCAATTTACTATCACTCTGTCTCTTCTAAACACAATAAAACCCAGTTCTACTCAAATGGCCATAGCTTCTTCAAATCTTCATGCGGACCTCTCAAAACTTAACTAGAGCTACTTCAAATAATTTGCTACACAGCCATATGGTCTGCATACATTGATCTTCAATAATTTTCTCAATATCCTCAACATTCCAGTCTTCTAAATAGGCAACAAAATAGGATACAGTTGACACCAATGGCAACAAGGATATGTTGACATCAATGACAACACCAATTAGGTACATATTTGCAACAATATCCCTCTTTGTCATTGATGGCAATATATGACGTGAAAAATTGATATAACCATCAAGACAAGAACTTCTCCCCTTTTCTCTTATCACTTCTACAACTACTTTCTTCACTACTCCTTTCATCAGCAACTAGTTTTTCACATGACTTCTCTCCCCCTTTGACATCAATGGCAAAGGGTACATATTTGCAATCTTTTCTTCCCCTTTTGTTTCAGACTGATCTCAAAATTTGTATACTAACTACTCCCCCTGAGTAGTATCTCCTTAACATCAATTTGGATCACAAGATATGACTGTGAATTCCACCAGACTGATACACCCTAGTGCATCTTAGTTATGATCAGGAGGGGTAATAACCCCTAACTTCTCTCTGAGATACTCAAAAGTATCCTTGGGTAGAGGCTTGGTGAAAATATCCACAATCTGATCCTTTGAAGAAATAAACTCCAATCTGACTTCATTCTCATTAACCTTCTCTCTCAAAAAGTGAAACTTGATTGATATGTGCTTTCTCTTTGAATGCAACACCAGATTCTTTGAGATGCTTATTGCACTTGAATTATCATAGAAGATTGTGACAGGCTCCTCAAACACAATTCCGATGTCCTTCAGCATTTGCTTCATCCACAGAACTTGAGTACAATTGTTTGTTGCTGCTATATATTTTGCCTCTGCTGTAGATAGGGATATTGCCTCCTACTTTTTGCTCAACCAAGAAACCAATCTATTTCCCAAGAAGAATGCACTACCACTAGTACTTTTTCTATCATCCACATCTCCTGCCTAATTAGCATCTGTATATGCATGAAGGGTGAAGTCATTATCCTTTGAATACCATAAGCCATAATCAAGTGTCCCTTTGAGATATCTAAAAATTCTCTTGACTGCTACAACATGGGATTCTCTAGGATTAGCTTGAAATCTAGCAACAAGTTCAACTGAATTCATGATATCAGGTCTGGTCTGAGTCGGATAGAGCAGACCTCCAATCATTGATCTGTACCTTTTCTGATTTGCCTTAAGGGAGTCATCATCTTTACTCAACTTACATCTGGTTACCATGGGTGTACCCACCAGCTTTGAATCATCCATTCCAAACTTTTTCAACAATTCTCTTACATACTTAGATTGAGATATGAAGATACCTTTATCTAACTGAATGATTTGCAAACCTAAGAAAAAATTTATTTCACCAAACATGGACATCTCAAATTCTCTTTGTATCTGATCAGAAACTATTTTGCACATACTCTCATTTCCACCAAAAATGATATCATCAACAAATACCTCAACAATCAGAATGTCCTCATGATCAATCTTGAAGTAAAGATTAATGTCAGCAGTGCCTTTGCTATATCCTAGATTTAGCAGATACTTATCTAATCTTGCATACCAAGCTCTTGGGGCTTGTTTAAGTCCATACAATGCTTTCCTCAACCTGCAAACCATATCTCTCTGATCAAACAACTAAAATCCTTCCGGTTGCTCAATGTAGACTTCTTCTTCCAACTCTCCATTCAGGAATGCTGACTTGACATCCATCTGATAGACCTTGAAATCTTTATAAGTAGCAAATGCAAGAAATAATCTAACTACCTCTATTCTTGCCACCAGAGCAAAAATTTCTTCAAAATCAATCCCTTCCACTTGAGAATATCCTTTTCATACCAACCTTGCTTTGTTTCTTACAACTTCACCATCTTCATTTAGTTTATTCTGGAATACCCATTTAGTTCCAATCACATTTTTGTCTTCAGGTCTAGGGACAAGATCCCAAGTGTGATTCTTTTCAATTTGCATTAATTCTTCTTCCATGGATTTTACCCAGTTTTCATCATTGCAAGATTCACTTACTGAATTTGGTTCAAACTTTAAAATCAAACAAATCTCCTCTTGATCTTCAGCAATTCTTTTCCTAGTTCGAACACCTTTATATCTATCTCATATGATCTAATCTTCAAGATGATTCAGTCTTACATACCTAGGAGTTTTGGGATTTATTTGAACCTCTACTTCTTGAGCTTGTTCTTCAACATCTGTACTAACCTCTTGAGTCACTGGATTTTTTGGATCAATCTGAATCTAAGTCTGGGTTTGAAATTGTCTTCCTTGAATTTGAATTTCATCTTGATCATCTAATTCATATCAACAAGAATTGGAATGTCCTTCTTTGCTCTCATCAACTCTAACATTTGCACTTTCAACAATCTTTTTCAATCTTTTGTTAAAGCACCGGTATGCCTTGCTTTGAGTAGAGTAACCTAGAAATATATCTTCATCACTTCTTTCTTCAAACTTGCCTAGATCTTCATCTCTTTTGATATTGCACTTACTACCAAAAACTTTGAAGTATCTCACAATAGGAGGATGACCAAACCATAGTTCATAAGGGGTCTTACCAAACTTGCCTTTGATCTACACCCGGTTGAGAATGTAGACAGTAGTACTCACAGCTTCTCTCCAATAGACTTGTGGAATATTTGCTTCCATCATCATGGTCTTGGCAGCGTCTTGAATGGTCTGGTTCTTTCTTTCCATGACTCCATTTTGTTGAGGAGTCCTAGGAGCATATAATTGTCTTTTTATTCCATGCTTTTCATAGAATGTATCAAACTCACTGGAGGTAAACTCTCCACCTCTGTCAAATCTCAGACACTATTTTTTCACCAATCTCATTTTCCACCATAACCTTGAAAGAGCTTCTAATTTTTCTTTCAAAAAGGTTACCCACATCATCCGGGAGTAATCATCAATCAGCAACATAAAATATTTGTCTCCTTGCACACTCCTAATTCTAGCAAGGCCACATAGATCAGTATACACAATTTCCAGCCATCCACTTGAAAATTGTTCTTTACTATTGAAGGAAATTTTATTCTTTTTACCCAATCGACATTCTCTACACATGCTATCAACAGGTTTCACAAGTTTTGGAAGATCTCTCACAGCCTGAGTAGAACTTATCTTGACAACATTATCAAAATTCACATGACACATTCTCCTATGCCATAACCAACTCTAATCAATTTGAGCAATCAAACAACTTTTACCAAAACTACTTAAATGAAAGATGTTACCTCTAGTCTGAGTACCAAATGCAATTTCAATTCGGGAGCTTTCCAATATTCTACATTTTCCATCCTTGAATCAGAGATCATAACAATTGTTAACCAATTGTCCAACACTAAGAAAATTATGCTTCAATCCTTCCACATAAAGAACATCATTAGTGTTATTCTTACCATCAAAAGAGATGGATCATCTGCCACGGATTCTACCAGCTGAATTGTCTCCAAATTTCACAATTCCACCTTCATATTTTTCAAAGCTTACAAACTTACTTTTATCACTAGTCATATGATGAGAACATCCACTGTCAATTACTCATTCATCTTTTTCTACCACCTAAGCAGCCAAGGCACTTTCCACATTTGCACAGCTAGCAGATTCAGTAGGCACCGGATCTTCTTCTTTGATAACAATGAATACCCAATCATTTTTAGTGGAACCTCCATGATCAGATTCATCATCTGTGACTCCTTCACCAACTTCTTAGACATAGTAGCATTTCTTCTGAACTCTAGGTCTATTAGGGTTTGGCCTTGAACCCCTCTCTGGACACCTTGAGGCAAAATGACCAATATTATTACAAGAAAAACATTTGAATGGCAACTTTCCTTCATACTTACCGGATCCTCTCAGCAATCTTTTGGCAAAAAGGGCTTCAAGTTCATTCAACTTAATTTCATCACCTTCAAGATCCTTCCTTGTTTTGTCAAATCTGTTAGATCTTCTTGAAGAGCTTTCACCTGGATCATATTTTTGTTTTCCATGAATACTGGCCTTAAATGCAAATTCAGACTTAGGAAGAGAATCACCAAACTCACTCATTTCAAATGCTGAAAGCTTACCAACCAACTGATCCCTTGTAACAGTTGTCACAGTTCTGATTTCTTCAATGGAAGCAACTTTGCTTGTATGCCGAAGGTAAGGATCTGAGCACTTTGGCAACAATTTTTTATTCTTATAATTTTCCACTAGCACACCTTATACCGCTCACAAGTTCATTCACTTTTAGAATGTAGGAGGTAATATTTTCATCTTCACTCATCCTTAAGCTTTCATATCTACCCTTCAAGCTTTGTAGCTTGGCACATTTGACATGTTCATCACCTTCATGCAGTATTTCCAACTTCTCCCATATTTCATTCACGGTCTTTAATTCCAGTACATTTGTCATTTTTGTATCAAATAGGGCACTCAACAAGGCTTTTATAGCTTGAGTGTTGTTCTCAGCATCTTTGATTTCATCTAGAGTTGTAGGACCTTTTTCTGGAATCTTATATTCATTCTTAGTTATCAGCCAATGGGCATCTCCCATACATTGCAAATGATATTGCATGCACATCTTCCATAGAGTGTAATTTGTTCCATCAAATCTCGGACTGTCTTTCTTGTAAGTCGACATTCTAGATCTCCTCAAGAGGTCAAGCTTCTTTTAGAGGAACTTGGCTCTGATACCAATTGTTGGAATTAGGCCAGACAACTGAGAGGGGAGTGAATCCATTGTTCCACAAAATTATTTTTTTCTCTTTTTAATCTTCTTTCAACTTAAAAATAGATTAATGATGAAAACATTAAAGCATGAAACAATAACACATGAGTAGAAACATAATTAACACACTTGATGCCAAGATTTTTGATGTGGAAACCCAGTTAAGGGAAAACCACAGTGGGGGTTAACCCACAAGATTCGTACCCTATTAAAAGTACTTTAAAATGGGAAGGCACATGCCTTTAGGCACACTGCCCAGAGCTCACTTCTCAAAAGAGGCTCACTGCCTACAAAATTTATGTTCAATACAAAAGGAATTAGCTGAGAAATAGCATCTTCTCCATGTCTAGTTTAGTCTCATTGAGTGCTCATAAAACTTATGCTCTTCTCCCAAATACTTCTTCACTATCACTTCATCCCTTACTATTCTTTTTCCTTTTCTCCTCCTCTTCTCTTCTCTGCCTTTGATCCTTTCTTGGGATTTGATTATTTTGCACAAGGATGATTTTCAACAACTCAACTACATGCCTTTATATGCTTCATCAACCTTGGAATAAACATCAAGGTCGGCACTCCAAACATCTGACTTAATGTGAATCACTAAGTTGTTGGCCAAACATAACTAGGACTCAAATCTTACTCGATCAACATGCCACACTCCATAGAATTGCTCATAGATCATCCACAACACTCTTGAATCATCCAGTCGGCCAAGACTGGGAAAAATAGCAACACTAGAGAAGAAATCTTCAACAACAAGCTCAATCTTCAATGTGGACCTCCAACACAGCAAGCGCAAAATCTAGAGACCTCCACAAGCACATTCAATTTTAAAAAGACATCCACACTCCTCCAAATCATCAAAATCACTTGCATCTTTTCTTAGAACCTCAAGAACACTGTTTGCCATGACTGTCACACTAGAAAGATTGCTTATGGACCTCTAAACCATGAACCACTTGAGTTGATGATACACGCTAACTTCCCAAACATGCCTCTAGAACCATAGATCATAATATTTCAATGTGGAGCAATTCAGACCAATTTACTGTCACTCTATCTCTTCTAAACACAGCAAAACCTGGTTCTACTCAAATGGCCATAGCTTCTTCAAATCTTCATGCGGACATCTCAAAACATAACTGGAGCTACTTCAGATAATCCTCTACACATCCATATGGTCCGCATACATTGATCTTCATTAATTTTCTCAATATCCTCAACATTACAATCTTCTAAATAGGCAACAAAATAGGATACAGTTGACAGCAATGGCAACAAGGATATTTTGACATCAATGACAACACCGATTAGGCACATATTTGCAACAAGAATAACACTAATGATGTTTTGTATGTAGAAGGATTGAAACATAATCTTCTTAGTGTTGGACAGTTGGTTGACAAAGGGTATGATCTCTGATTCAAAGATGGAAAATGTAGAATTTTGGAAAGCTCCGGAACTAAGATTGCATCTGGTACACATACTAGAGGTAATATCTTTCATTTAACTAGTACTGGTAAAAGTTGTTTGATTGTCAGATTGATCAGAGTTGGTTATGGCATAGGAGAATGTGTCATGTAAACTTTGATAGTATTGTCAAGATAAGTACTACTCAAGCTGTGAGAGATCTTCTAAAGCTTGTAAAACCTGCTAATAGCATGTGTAAGGAATGTTAGTTGGGAAAATAGAGCAGAACTACATTCAAAAGTAAAGAATAATTTTCAAGTGGATTATTGGAACTTGTGCACACTAATTTGTGTGGTCCTACCAGAGTTAGGAGTTTGCAAGGAGACAGATACTTTATGTTGTTGATTGATGATTACTCCTGGATGATGTGGGTCACTTTCTTGAGAGAGAAATCAGAGGCTCTTGATAGATTCAAGGTGCTCAAGGCTAGGGTGGAGAATGAGATTGGTGTAAAGATAAAGTGTCTGAGTTCTGATAGAGGTGGAGAGTTTACCTCCAGTGAGTTTAATGCATTTTGTGAAAAGCATGGAATAAGAAGACAGTTATCTGCTCCTAAGACTCCTCAGCAGATTAGAGTCATGGAAATGACGAACCGGACTATTCAAGAGGATGCTAGAACCATGATGATGTAATAAAATGTTCCACATGTCTATTGGAGAGAGGTTGTGAGTACTGATGTTTACACTCTTAACTAGGTGTAGATCAAAAGTAATACTGGTAAAACTCCTTATGAACTATTGTTTGGTAATGCTCCTACTGTGAAATACTTCAAAGTTTTTGGTAGTAAATACTATATCAAAAGAGATGAAGATCTAGGAAAGTTTGATGCAAGGGGTGATGAAGGAATATTTCTAGGTTATTCTAACCAAAGCAAGGCATACCGGTGCTTTAACAAGGGATTGAAAAAGATTGTTGAAAGTGCTAATGTCAAGGTTGATGAAAGCAAGGAAAGACCTTCCAAGTTTTGTGGATATGAATCAGATGATCAAATTGAAAGTCCTCAAACTCATATTCAGAGTGCTCCAGAGAATCCAGTAACTCAAGAAGCTAGTGCAAATGTTGAAGAACAAGTTTGAGAATTAGAAGTTCAAGAAAATCCTAAAACTCCCAGGTATGTGAGGTTGAATCATTCTAAAGATCAGATTATAGGAAATAGAAAGAAAGGTGTTCAAACTAGAAGAAAAATTGCTGAAGAACAAGAAGAGTATTGTTTAATTTCAAAGGTTGAACCAAAATTAGTGAATGAAGCTTGTAATGATGAAAGTTGGGTAAAAGCAATGGAAGAAGAATTAATGATAATTGAAAAGAATCATACTTGGGATCTTGTTCCTAGACCTGAAAACAAAAATGTAATTGGAACTAAATGGTTCTTCTAGAACAAATTGAATGAAGATGGTGAAGTTGTGAGAAACAAAGCAAGATTGGTGTGCAAAGGATATTCTTAGGTAGAGGGAATTGATTTTGAAGAAACTTTTGCTCCAGTGGCAAGAATCGAAGCAGTCAAATTATTTCTTGCCTTTGCTGCTTACAAAGAATTCAAAGTTTATTAGATGGATGTCAAGTCAGCATTCCTGAATGGAGAGTTGGAAGAAGAGGTCTACATTAAACAACCACAAGGTTTCCAGTTGTCTGATCAAGGAGATAAGGTTTGCAAATTGAAGAAAGCATTGTATAGACTTAAACAAGCCCCAAGAGCTTAGTATGCAAGATTAGATAAGTATCTGCTAGAGTTAGGTTTTAACAAAGGCACAACTGACAGTAATCTTTATTTCAAAATTTATCATGAACACACCTTGATTATTGAGGTATTTGTTGATGATATCATCTTTGGTGGAAATGAAAGCATGTGTAAAAATTTTGTTGATCAAATGCAAAGTGAATTTGAGATGTCCATGCTTGGTGAAATGAATTTCTTCTTGGGTCTGTAAATCATTTAGTTAGATAAGGGCATCTTCATATCTTAGTCTATGTATGTAAAGGAGTTGTAGAAAAAGTTTGGAATGGAGGATTCAAAACCAGTGAGTACTTATGTGATAACTGGTGCAAGTTGAGTAAAGATGAGGATTCCCCTAAGATAGACCAGAAAAGGTTTAGATCAATGATTGGAGGACTACTTTATCTGACTCATACCAGACCTGATATTATGAATGCAGTTGGCCTTGTTTCTAGATTTCAAGCTAATCCTAGAGAATCTCATATTGTAGCAATCAAAAAAAAAATTAGATATCTAAAGGGAACATCTAATTATGGATTATGGTATTTTAAGGGTGATGATTTTACTTTTCATGCATATACAGATGTTGATTGGGCAAGAGATGTGGACGACAGGAAAAGTACTAGTGGAGGTGCATTTTTCTTGGGAAAGAGATTGGTTTCTTGGTTGAGCAAAAAATAGGAGGCTTGATATCTCTATCTACTACAGAAGTAGAGTATATAGAAACAGAAAGTAATTGTACTCAAGTTTTGTAGATGAAGCAAATGTTGAAGGATATCATAATTGTGTTTGAAGAGCCTATTACAATCTTCTATGATAATTCAATTGCAATAAATATTTCAAAGAATCTGGTGTTACATTCAAAGACATAGCACATATCTATCAAGTTTCACTTTTCAAGAGAGAAGGTAAATGAGAATGAAGTCAGATTAGATTTTGTTCCTTCAAAGTATCAGATTGTGGATATCTTCACTAAGCCTATACCTAATGACACTTTTGAGTATTTCATAGAGAAGCTAGGGGTGATTACCCCTCCTGTTCAAAACTAAGGTGCACTAGTGTGCATCAGTCTGGTGGAACTCACAGTCATCTCTTGTGATTCAGATTGGTGTTAAGGGGATGCTACTCAAGGGGAGTAGTCAGTATGTTCTAAGTTCAATTTGGTCTTATCTAAGAAACAAAAAGGGTGAAAGATAATTGCAAATATATGCCCTTTGCCATTGATGTCAAAGGGGGAGAGAAGTCATGTGAAAAACATTTATGGAAGTGAGGAGTTGTTGGTGAAAGGGGAGCAATGAAGAAAGTGGTTGCAGGTGTGATAAGAGAAAGGGGGAGAAGTCGTTGTCTTGGTGGTTGAATCAATTTTTCACATCATATGTTTCCATCAATGACAAAGGGGGAGATTGTTACAAATATGTGTCTAATCAGTGTTGTCATTGATGTCAACATATTCTTGTTGTCATTGGTGTCAACTATATCTTATTCTATTACCTATTTAGAAGACTTGTATGTTGAGGATATTGAGAAAATTAGCCTCTCTGGAAGAAACAAGTGAGTTACATATCTCTCTGTCAGAGACAGTGTAGTTCAATGAAGTAGGTTGCTCCGCATTCCCAATGAGATGAAGATCAGAGTTTGTGGATTAAAGGGTTTGTAGAGGATTGTATGATGTTACACCAGTCAAGATTTGAGAGGTCCACATGAAGTATTGGTGAAGTTATGGCCATCTGAGTAGAACTGGGTTTTGTAGTTGTTCAGAGGTGACAGAATGGCAAGAATTTGGTCCAGATTGCTCCGCATTGGGATATTATGGTCTACGGATCTAGAGGTATGTTTGGGATGTTGGTGTGTATCCTCAACTCAAGTAGTTTGTGGTTTGGAGGTCTGCAAGCAATATTTCTAGTGTGACAGTCATGATAGTTGGTGTGCTTAAATTCCCAGATGAAGATGCAAGTGTTTTTGGTGATCTTAGGTGAGGCGGTTGTTCTTGTTGATTTCATTGTGTTTGTGGTGGTCTCTGAATCATGTGCCTATTGTGTTGGTGGTCCGCATTGAGGATTGAGCTCATGGTTAAAGATTTCTCCTTGAATGTTGTTCTTTTCAATCTTGGCCAACTGGATTCTTGGTGTGTGTTGCGGATGATATAAGAAGAGTTATATGGAGCGTGACATGTTGATTGAGGAAGATTTGAGTCCTGGCTATGTTTGGCTGACAGTGTAAAGATTCGCATGTAGCATTTTTAGTCTTGTGATTGTAATTGCTTGTAATGCCTATCTTGGAGAATGTTCTAGATAGATGATTGTAAGGCTGACTTTGATGTTCATTCCAAAGTCGATGTCATGTATAAATAAGTGTTGTGTAATCATGGAAATGTGTGGTGTGAGCGAAGATGCGGATGTAGCGAGGAAGTGAGTGGGGGAAGAACAGAGGTATTGTGCGCTTTAATGGAACCGAACCTTGCATGAAGAATATGTTGTTTCTCAGTTCAACCTTTTGGTGTTAACATTGTGAATGTTCTTGTAGGCAGTGAGTGTCCTCTGAGTAGTGAGCTCTGGAAAATGTGCCTGAAGGCAAGTGCCTTCCCATTTTTCTATTCTTTTAATAAAGAATAAATCTTGTGGGTTAACCCCCACCGTGGTTTTTCCCTTAATCAGGTTTCCACATAAAAATCTTAGTGTTATGTGTGTTGATTATGTTTCTGCTAATGTGTTGTTGATTCTTGCTTTCATGGTTATATCATTAATTTATTAATAAGTGGTAAAGAAGATTAATTACAACAAAAGATAAAAATTTTGTGACAACTGATTCACCCCCCTTCTTAGTTGTCTGCCCTAATTTCAACAGTCAACATATCTATGTTGTCATTGGTGCCAACTGTGCTCTTGTTTTGATGCTTGCTTGTGTTGAGATAATTTATTTGTATTGGTTTATATAAGTGTTGAAGATAATGATAAAGTGTTCCTGATACTGAGTTTCCAAGTGCTTTTAAGAAAATTTGCTCTCCTAGTGGAAACAGTGTGTTGTAGAATATCTTGGCTTACAAAAGAATAGTGCAGTGTTTTCCTCTACATATCTTGTAGATTGAACATATTTGTCTACAGTTTAGAATTTATGTTAAAGGATGTCTGTAGTTTCTATGTTTCAAGTTTGAGCCTTCGGTATGAAGATTTGAGCAAGTTTTGTTCACCAGAGTAAAAACTATTTTTCTGTGCATTTAGTGGTGATAGGGAGTGTATTTTGCTCCACATTTCTCTACATTTACGTCTTATAGTCTGCAATTCTAGAATTAAGTTTGTTATGATGATATGTGTCTTTAGTTCAAATGGTTCATCATTTGGTGCTCCGCAAGTGATCTTTCTTTTATGACAGTGGCCGACAATAATGTTCAAGTGTTTCGGTTTGAAGAATCTTATGGATAAAGTGTTTAGAGGTTGTGCAGATGTTCTTGATGATTGTAGCATGCTTGTTATGTCTCTAGATCATGTTCCTACCTTTTGATTGGTCCACAAAGTGTAATCTAGATCATGTATGAAGTGTGTTCTTAAAGGTCTTAGTGTTAACACCAGTTTTAGCCGACTTGGTTGTTTTCACTACTTGCAATTATGTTTTGGAGTATTCAATAGTGTGTTATTGTGTGGAAGATTGTATTTGAGTCCCAGCTAAGGCATGGTTTGGTCTGCATTCATTTTTCTTCTTCATAAATTTATTCAGGTCCAGACCTATTCTAATGTATGTGTGATTGCCGACCTTGGAGAATGTTCCAATAGTTGATGATTGTAATGCCAACCTTGATGATCATTCCAAGGTTGATGAATTTTATAAATACTCGTAATAAAGTTGTGAAAATGTATCCCAAGTGAGAAGATGTGAAGATAAGTGTAAAGTGAAAAGTACAGCAGAGCAAAGAATGTTTATTGTGCTTCAATGGAACTGAACTTTGTCATAGTGTAGATGCTACTATCTCAGTTCACCAAATCTGGCAGTGAGCCACCCCATTGGCAATGAGCCTCTTCTCTTGCAATGAGAAATCTAGGTAGTGAGCCCTAAGGCAATGAGCCTCTGATTTTCAGTATTGTTATTACATATTATATTGTGGGCTAACACTCACCATGGTTTTTCCCTTATTGGGTTTTCCACGTAAAAATCTGGTGTCTCATGTGTTGAATGTGTGAATGTGTTTAAGTTTTTTATTTCATGCTTTCATGGTTAAATACAATAACAGTGATTAAGTGGATAATGTGTTAATGGTTTTGAAGTATTGGTTGCAACTAATTCACCCCCCCCTCTCAATTGTCTTTCCCTTTTCAACAAGCCTATGTATTATCAATTACCAATCCAATTTGGATGTCTACTCCTTATCCTTAATTATAGACTTTTGGTAATACTAGGGTTTGGTAATAAATGCTTCTTTTAATATTTCATCTTCTCCTCTCATACATCCTGACTAAAGCACTAACTTGATTGTTGTCTTTGGCATCTTTCTCCATTATTTATGATTTCCATAGTCATTGTGTGGTGCTTTTGATGTTTACAATTTGCTGCCTACTCATTGTGTTTTCTCTATCTTCAATTGGACCAATATTATTGAGGTTTGTCTTTGCACACCCTTAGACTAAACAACCACTCCATTTTGACAAAGTGTGGAAAGTGCAGGAATTATTGTCCACTTATATTGACCTCAATATTATCTAATTTGAGGTGGAGTATTGCTAACTTCCTAGGATGGATGATCACACTTGACACTTGTTCCCCCTGTGATTCTTGCTCCATCTGCAACTTATCACTCCTGTCAAGGAAAGACAACTTTGTCAAACATGACAAGGCAAGGAAAAACTGATACAAAGAGCATTGTCCACTATTACTTTTCATACCACTGTCCTTTTCAACACTTGCTCCTGCCATGCTACAAGAGAGAGCATTGTCTTTATGTCCTGTGCATTTGCAAGCCCTAACACCACTGTCACTTGTCTATGACTATCCTTTGAATCTTCATTACTTTCATGCCTTCAAGATTTTCCTTTCATGACCATTGTGCTTATATGGTATCTTCCACTGCCCTCCATTTATAGACCTATGATGTTTCTCTTCAACTGTGCCATTGACTTGGCTAGGGTTTTGAATCATGTACATCTTTGTCTTTTTTCTATGATTGTTCCATAATTTAGAGAGGCCACTATCCTTGCAACTTTAATCTTGACTATCATAATTTGAAAACCTTAAAGATCTTTGTCTTCTATCATTTGGTCACTTCAACTTTTGATCAACTCTATCATAGATTTGTAGGACAAAAACACTCAACAAGCATGTCAATTTTCTAATTTAACTGATTTAATTTATAGATCCATGTGATCTTGATGATCTATGATAATCATTCATAATGCACTGTCATTATACAACCTGGTAACAAGGCTTATATGATAATGAAAAGACAACTAATCACTTATGGATGATGACAAGACAACTGATCTCTCCTGAAACTGTTGATCACAGGTAGATGCACTATCTCATATCAGAAACACACTATAATATATTGGACTAATTGGCATAAAGCATAAAGCACAAATGATTGCTTATAAAGAACATTAGTCCAAGATCTCCTTCTGATGACTGATATACAACTTCTTGTTGTTTTTATCTATGGGGCTAAACGATTAGGCAATGAATATCTCCCCTAACCTCATGTTGCTCATTAAGCAACTAGTGATGTCTCTTGTGCAGATTGCACAAGCTTAGGTTTTTCTTTCTCTAGGTCTTATTTTCTTCTCCAAACTTTCATAATACCTTTCTTTTGAGTATTTGTTTGTTTATTATGCCTAGATGATTCCATCAACCTACTTCTACAAGACCTTGTTGTATGCCCAAGATTATTACACTTATAACAAGTGATCTTGTAGCCAATCAAAGGAACAAAAGAATTATATCTCCTTGAAAATCCAAAACCATCATGTCTTAATTGTGTACTACAAAACCTTGTAGTATGACCTAGATGGTTGCATTTATTGCATAGAACATTACTTCATCTATTTGACCACTCATAAGAACTCTTACTCTAATTAACATTTCTTGCATGTATCCAACAATCTATTGCTCTATGACCAAATTCATAACATGAATAGCAATAGCCATGAAAAATGTTTTCAAACCTGATGTTTTGATGCTATCCTTGATGGAAAAACCTTCTAAATTTGTTCTTGTTGACTTGTGAAGGAGTTCTTTCTTTTGTCTTCTTCTTGTCTTTAGTCTTGGGAGTAGCAAAATGATAGTTAAGATCTATTTTCTTCCTAGGAGCATCTCTGACCTTAGAACTCTGCCCTCTTTCATAGCCTAATCCAGTAGTATCCTTGTGATATTTTTGCTTGCTCAACATCTCATTCAACCTGCTGGTGCTATCTTCAAATTTCTAATTTTTCTCTGATTGAATCTTGAGATTTTCAAAATCTTTTCTTAGAGTGTCTATCTATGTTTCAATTTTTTGGCATTCAATTGTTTTGACTTTAGATTCAGACTTTTTCACATATTCTATCCTTTTGGCCTCTTCAATCTCTATTTTTAAGGCTAATAATTAATTTATTTGGTTCTTCAACTTGTACCCTTAAATCCATAATCTTTTTTTCTTCTTTTTCAAGGGCTAAAAGTACTTTGTATTTTGATTATTTTTCTTCGTGAAGCTATACCTTTAGTCTTGAGTTTTCCTCTTTCAGTTTTTCAACCACATTGTAGGTATAAAATAGTTCTTCTTCAAAATCCACTTCTTCATCATCTTCTTGATCAGTTTTGACTTCTTCTTCATGTGAAAGTCTTCTTTCTTTGCCATTATCTTCAATCATTGGGTTGTCCTCTGTTTCAAATACATCACCTTTTGTATTTGGTTTTGATGGTGCTTGTTGATCAGCATTTTGCTTAGAATTTCTTCTTCTCTTATTTCTTTTACTATTTTCCATAGTATTCCACCTCCAAGACCAACCCAAGTCTATTATAATTCTCCAAGGAACCTATAGCTCTGATACCAATTGTTAGAATACAATGGATCACTGAGAGGGGGGAGTGAATCAATGATCTAATAAAACTAATTCATTCATTAGCCCAATAGTTATAAATGCAATTAATATCTACATGCCTAAGACATAGAGAGCAACAGAATCTTTAAACATGAAACCATGACACAAGTGTTTAAAGTGGAAAACCCTAAACAGGGAAAAACCACTATCCAGCCTCGCCAAAATATGTGTTAGGTCTCACTGACCAAAATCTCACTGATTACATTCATGCCTCACTAGCAAGGATCTCACTAATCATGCACTGATAGGAACACCTATTCCTTTCACCAACTCTAAATCTTTTAGGCGCACCAACTCTAAGTCTTATAGGAGCAGCAACTCTAATGTCTTTCAGGAGCACCAACTCCAATGTGAAATACAGGACAAAAATATAAAGTACTACTCTATTTACAATGAAATCCTAGGTTATAGATGAGTTCTATAACTCTTCTAATCAAACATCTACACTCTTAGATCAAAATCTCAATGGCATCTTTCTTTTACAAAGTAATGAAACAATATACTATCCTGATTACAATGGTATCATGAACTACAATACTCAAGACACATTCACACTCATCAAACACCTTCTTCTTTTCATGACACATCATGTTCCTATCACAGAAAAATAGATATAACACATTAAACCATCATCAAAACAAAGGATACTTGATCTGATTACCTTCATTGCCCTCTGCAATCAATGTTCTACCATCATACTCTGCAATCATCTTTATACTTTTGCAATCATCACATTCCTTTGCATCTTTTGTCTCTATCCTTCCTTTTAGTTTGGTTCTATATGTCACATTCTGGTAGAATGATCATTCTTACTTCCTTCAACCTTCATATATATATATATATATATATATATATATATATATATATATATATATATATATATATATATCATTACATTCTGCCTCTGTAACAAGTATCATCATACTTTACTTTGACAAGGAACCACTCTTCTTTCAAACTGTATATCCCTGTTTATAACATGACTCACAACTTTGTCCAAACAAAAAATCTATAGAAGAATTCCTTAGAAGTATTTCAGAATCAAAAAAATACTCTCTCATTTTCATATTCTTCGACAAAACTCACCCCTAAATCCACCAACACCAACACAATACCATTTAGCGTTTCTGTTTTATCAAAACACCAAACAAAAATAGTTACCAAAACTACTTTAACTTCCTTTACACGGACTATATGGCCAACTGGCTGTCAATATTCAAACATCAAGAATGTCCATTACTGTTTAAATGAAAATTAAATCTCTACCTTCAATCTTCAACTTTGTGCCCTTAAATAATCAAATGAAGAGCATCGATTAAACAGTGGCGCCCAAATCCAAATGTTCCACTGAATAAGCCAGTGTCTATAGGTTGAGGGGGCGGGTTAAACTATGAGTGCCACCCCTTCACTTTGTCACTTAAGTGACTTTTGACTTGCAATAATCAGTCACCTTCAAAATATAAAAAAGTGCATTGTTCATCACTAAAGGAACTTTATAGCTTGCATGCTAGGGTTTAGGTCATTAGGGTTTTAGAGAAAGATCTCAAACAATGAAGAAACCCTAATCAAATTCAAAACCTCTATGGAATTAAACACATGTGATTGTTCTATGATCTTCGTTAGTCACCAAATGTCTCTGATGCAGAGTATAGTGCCTTTGACATTGACAAAGAAGGTAATCTTTAATTAAGTAAAAGAACTAGGGTTTAGATCCTTATAAGAACACTAAGTGAAGATATCAACAACAAACTCTGCCCATATCACTAACTTTACCAACCATGCCTTTATACAAACCCCTTCCACTATACACCAACTCAATAAACCTCTGACTTTGTCAGGAAGCAACAACAATAAAGATCACCAAACAAGTACTTTTGACAAATACTTATCAATATCAACACCATGAATTGAGAAGGAGCAATGAGCATCAACACTAGGAGTTGAATGATGAATGAGCATCAACACTATGACCACAATACTTTTAACATCTCCATCACTTTTGCATCAACTAAGTACTTTCTTTTGCATCATGAACATGAACACATCAAAGGACACAATCACCTTGTAATGAAGCAAACTTGTCATAAAGATAACAATCAAAGAACAAACACCACTGCAACTTTGGCATAATATCATTGCAACTCTTTGCATTTTGTAACAATACATTTATGAAGGAACAAGTATCTTTTGCATTACCAATGAAAAACTTCGTTTCCTTTGCATCAATAACAAACTTCATTTCTTTTGCATCAATAACAAACTTCATTACCTTTGACATCAACAACTGACTTATCAATCCATGAGATGAGTATCAACACAGTACAAGCATGATGAGATGATTAACACCATCAAGTATCAATAATGATTTTGTCCTGAAGCAACTCCTGAAGAAACATTCTAAAGCAACTCTGTGAACCATGAACACCATATTGACATCAATGACAAACATCAACTCAAACAACAAACTCCAAACTCCAACTTTTGACATCAATGACAAACATCAACTCAAACAACAAACTCCAACTTTTGACATCAATGACAAACATCAACACTACAGATAGCAATCTTTACATAAAGGAATAAGGAGATATGATCCTGATAGTTGCATTTTATGTTGATGATATCATTTTTGGAGGAAATGATGATATGTGTAAGAGGTTTACAGAGGAGATGCAAAAATAATTTGAAATGTCCATGATTGGTGAAATGACATTCTTCCTTGGGCTTCAAATTTCCTAGCTAAATGGTGGTATCTTTATTTCTCAAGCTAAGTATGTCAAAGAATTGTTGAAGAAGTTTGGCATGGAGGATTCAAAACCAGTGAGTACTCCCATGGTCACTAGATATTAGTTGAGCAAAGATGATGAGTCTCCGGAGGTACATCAAACTAGCTCTAGGTCTATGATTGGAGCACTATTGTACTTGACTGCATCCAAACCTAACATTATGCAAGCAGTATGTGTGGTTGTCAGATATCAAGCCAATCCAAAGAAAACACATGAAAATGCAATGAAGAGGATATTCAGATACTTGAAAGGAACTCCAAACTATGGTCTATGGTATCTAAATGGTAATGACTTTGATCTGAGTGCATACACTTATATTGACTGGGTTGGTTGTGTTGATGATAGAAGAAGTACAAGTGGTGGTGCTTTCTTTCTAGGAAGCAGATTGGTTTCATGGCAGAGCAAGAAGCAAGATTCAGTGTCCTTATCTACTGCAGAGGCAGAGTATATTGTAGTAGCCTCTTGTTGTACACAAGTGTTATGGATGAAGCAAACTCTAAAGGATATCAAGGTATTGTATGATGAGCCTAATCCTATTTTGTGTGATAATACAAGTGCTATCAACATTTCCAAGAATCCAATGATACATTCTAGAACCAAGCACATGGCAATCAGGTATCACTTTTTGAAGAGAAGGTTGCAGACAAAGAAGTGAAGTTGGAATATGTCCCAATAAAGGATCGAATTGTAGACATCTTTATAAAGGCCCTTGCAAAAGACATCTTTTAGGATCTCTAGTAGAGGTTAGGGGTAATTGCCCCTCCCTCTTCTTGCTAAAGATGCATAGTGGTGCATCTATCCAGGGGGAGTTCATGCCATATCTTTATCTTGGACTGATGATGGCTACCTCTCAGGGGGAGCAGGGAGTGGTGACTGATGATAGGGGGAGCTTGCAAAAAAAAAATTGCAAATTCATGATTGTTGATAAAAGGAGGAGAATGAGAAGGTACTAGATCACTTTGTCCTTCATGTCAAAGGGGGGAGAGTCTAAGGGGAAGCATATGTTGCCATCAATTACAAAGGGGGAGATTGTTGGCCATATGTGTTGTCATTGATGTCAACATAGCATACACTGATGCCAACATAGCATACACTAATTGGAGGTCATAAAACTTACATTCCTAATCAAAGCAGAGTTGTGTTTGAAGCTTGATCAATACAAATTAGAAGCACTAAGAGAATAAATTATGTTTCTAATATTGAGGATGTGTTCCTAATTGATTTGAAGCATGTTGTATGATCCATACTACTGATCCTGAGTTGTATTTGGTGATGCAAAGAAGACTTGGCCTCCGGAAGAAGATGACAGTCCTTGTTTCAGAATGTCTGCTCGTTGAAGATTATCCAGAAGATTGCTCCACATTTTCAACATTTCTCTATTGAGCTTTTGTGGTCTGGAACATAGCTTCACACTGTGTTATTTTATGTGTGTTCCAAGTTTCATGATGTTTTGATCATCGGAAGGATGTTTTTCTGCTGACAGCTTAAAGATAGAGTTGGTTTTGTAAAAAGGGTTCCTAGCAAGATGATGGAATGCTCTGCATTCCTCCATAGTTGTAGATGTGTCTATGTGGTTCTAAAGTTGTGTCAAGAAGATAGTGAATGTGTTATTTCCAAAGTTTCAAATTAGACTTCCCTCAACTGTGAAAGTTATGTATGATAGAACACCAGAATGTGCTCTGGCAGAATGGTGCAATGTTGAAGACTCACTAGACTACTTCGCATTCCTCTAAAAATGAATGATTGACCTTGCAGTTTTGTGGACATGTTATTGGATGTGCATTGCATGTCTCTTTCCTATTTCAATCTTCTTGGTGCTCTGCAGCTCAGTTTTCAATTGACAACATGTTGCAGTGTGTTTCAAATGACAAAGTGTTTTCAGAGTAAATGTTTGAATTTGTATGACATAATTCTTTGATGTGAAATGGAAAAGGAGTATATGGGGGTGTTTTATAAGTCATGTGAACTCTTCTGGAAAATCTATATGAAGATCTTGAACTTATTTCATGTACTGCACAAGGTTTTCAAGTTGATGTGGTTGCTATTCTTCAATTTTTCATAAGTTTTCCTTAAAGTTGTCCTATTTACAAATGAGCGGAGTGTGCGGATGTAATTCCTTGATGTTTGAATCTGTTAAGGATGTTTTAGACCTAGTTAAGCAAGTGTTGGGGCCTGCAAGGCTTTGAGTCTTCTGTTGGTGTAACGTGTTGTCCTAATTAAACCTATCTTCTACATGTTTCATAGTGTATATTGTATAGCCGACTTGTAAATGTATTTTTTGTTTAATCTTACTAATAAGCCATGTAATCAATGTAATATCATGTATAAATAGTAGATCAAATTGAGTACAAAATGTGTGATTGCAATTGGATTGAAAAAGATTGCAAGTAGATTAAATGCATTATTAGTGAGCGACTGAAGGAGAAAAAGCAGAAGTTGTTGATGCTGTCTAGATTCATCTTGAAGACATATTTGTGATAATGATCAAGTATAGAGTGTGCCTAATTGATTAGATCTTCAGAAGAAAGTGTGAGGAGGTACAAGTGCAATCATCAAAAGTGTGAGCTTCAATGAAAGTTTTCAGACAGTAAGAAATGATTGTTATACTGTAATCTTTTGTATTCTCATTTCAAGGAGTAGATGCTTCCTTGGGAGTGACCCTAAAACAAAGTCATTAGTGAGTAGAATCTTCCTTGGGTGTAACCCTAAACCAAAGTAACTTAGGGAGTAGCAGCTTCCATGGGTTAAAGCTCCTAAAACAAAGTTACTGTTTGAGCTTCATATATTGTGAGTTAATCCTCACTGTGGTTTTTCCCTTCTAGGGTTTTCCACGTAAATCTAGTGTTATGTGTTGATGTGCATTGATTTAATCCTTCAAGTTCATGTTAATATTGTAATGCTTAAGGTTTAATCTGCTCCGAATAAGTTGAATTTGTTGAAAGTAAAATTTGATTGTATACGGATTCACTCCTCCCTCTCAATATACTTGTGTGACAACCTACTTGTGCTATTTATTTCTAGGGTAGCTTAATGGAATGTTTCTGGCCAACAAGCTTCAAATTTAACCCTATTCGAATGATCAGGCAGAAGTTTGGTTCCACTCTATGAGTGGACCCCTAAGATAAAAATGTATGATAATGAAAGGAACTACAATCATTTTGTGGACTACTTTTTGGCTCCAATTTATAATATAATTACAAATACTCCAATGCCTATATTTCTTGAGTCTTGTATAAATTACAATTAATTGAGAGAAGAAATACAATTAGATGAATGGTACTTCATGGAGGAATATACTATGCTAAGATTTTATGGATTGGGAATAGAGCCCCACAAGCTTCTGATGCTTATGACAAAGGGGGTTTTTGTATTGAAATATATATAGTAGATGGAAATTACATATCAATTATATTTTGTTAGTCAACAAAAGAAAACCATATTTCCATCCTTACCTTTTTCATGTGGAGGGTTCACATTCAAGAGAAAAGCATTCATTGTGGAATATCAAATTTTATAATTTTTTTAATTTGATCTTAACTCTTAGTGGTAATATGACCCATGTGAGGTGATCAAAGCAATAGTCTTGGCCAATAAGAATGCTAGAAATAGAATTCAACATCAAAGTAAACCCCTACTAAAAATACTGAAAAACAAGAATTCTTGGGATGAAGTCAAAAAAATAATGGAAGAAACTATTATTGAGAAAGGCATTACTTTTGAACAATTGTCACCAAAAATAATGGCATTGCATCCACAAAAAATGATAGAGATCCCAATCAAGACATACAATAATTTTTATAAAAGATATACTATAAAAATTGCTTATATAAATATTCCAGTCTCTAAAAAAGTCTTGTATATATGTTCAATGGACACAATAAAAAATAACTATCTTTTGGTCTATAAGGAAGAAACTAGGTGATCCAAAAACTACTGCAGACTTTGAGGAGATCCTAAAAGATGAATAGTTTAGTGAATTATGGAATAGAGAGCATCCCTCTGAAATAATTAACATTGACTCTAATAGTGAGAGGAAAGAGCAACTCTTGGATCCCAATGTAGACTATGTATACAAACCTATTTTGAGTGAGACCAAAAAATAAACGTATACTTTGAAGGGCAACCATAGCCCAAAAAAAAGGTTATGAAGGTGGTGGTTTGGGGCCCATAAGACAAGGCAGCGCTTGGTTGGTAACATGGGTAGACCCTAGAAAACCTCATGATGTGCGAGGCATTGGAGTTGATAAACAAGCCTAAGGGCATACAAGTACAAGTAGTATTATTAAATTTGTTTCAACTTCAAATCCTCAAAGTCAGATACAATCACAACCAGTACCATACAGGTACATGTAGTAGTGGTGGTCAGCAAGTGCTACAACAACAAAATATTCAGAAGAGGTCAATAGAAATAGATACTATAGAGAATCTCAATGAACAAGGCCATGAGATGAGGCAAAAGATTATGACAGTTGCAAGTCCAACTATCTCCATTTCCACCTCAAAAGAATTATTTCCAATAGGCATCCCTCCTATTGTTAGTGTGACTAGGAGAGGAATGGCTAATGCTCAACCTCAAATAATTAGAAATGTCTCCAACACTGCAACTACTTCTTTTCCATCCAAGCATTCGATTGTATCAATGGTCCCAAGTTTTGATTATAAAGTTGAGTTTAACAAAAAAAGTAGAAAAATCTAAAAGACACAAGAAGAAAGTGCTAGAGAGTACAAGTACTGTAACTTTAGAGCCTGCAGCAACCAAAGTATTTTCTACGTATGACCCAAATATAAAAACCATGGAGTACATGATTGTTGTTTCCAAATTTCAAAATAAACTAAAGAATCAGATGCATCACTCTGACTATGAAGTAAGCACCATCCAAGTGGGTTTTTTTTGAATGAAAAATTATGACAAAATTAATGTATTAAAAAGGAACAATGAAGTCATATACACATCATTGCCAAAGGGAGAGAGAGAGAGAGAGGTTGTATAATCAAATAAAGCACAAAGAATTATGATAATGAAAGAGCCAATTCAAAAAAATTGCAACAAAATCTAAGGGAAGCCAATGTCAAACTAGACAAAGAGAAAGAAAGAGCACAACTATGGGAACAAAAAAGTCAAGGAAGAGAGACTAAACAATGAAAATTGTAGTTGCAGCTAAGAAAAGTAGAAGATGAAATATTTTTTTCCCAAAACTGAGTATCTGAATTTTATAGAAAAATAATGATTCATATAGAACATAACATTTGAGAAGAAATGAATGAGTATCTAAATTTGAGAATAAATGAATGAGTCTTCCCAAAACTAAGTATCTGAATTTCCTAACATATCAAGGATCCTCCAAGATGGGTAAAATGAATGGACGGTTGTTGGAAAACATTCCCACCCAACTGTCCATGGAAGATAATGACCTCCTTACTAAACCAGTTTCAGAGGAAGAAGTTAAATCTTGTCTCTTCTCCATGGGTGCCTTTAAAGCCCCAAGGCCAGATGGCTTCCCCCCAACCTTCTTCCAAGAGTATTGGGATATTGTTGGTCATGATGTTACTGAGGCTGCTAAAGACTTCTTTAGAACTGGAAAGCTCATGAAACAACTGAACAACACTTTTATTGCTTTGGTCCCCAAGAAGAATGACTCTATCTCTATGGGAGATTTTAGACCCATAAGCTTGTACAATACGATCTATAAAATCTTCCCTAAAATTAGTCTTTAGGCTTCAACCTATGTTGGACAAGTTGATTAGTACGAGCCAAAAAGGATTTGTCCCTGGCAAACAAATTCTTGATGCTGCCATTTTGACTCACAAAATTATTCATTCAATAGATAGAAGTAATATACCTAGTATGGTCTTCAAACTTGACATCTCTAAGGTGTATGATAGAATTGCTTGGGAATTTCTCTTCAGAGTCCTGGGGAAGGTCGATTTCCAAGATAAAGCTCTCAACTTGATCAAGGCTTGTGTCACTATTGTCAAATACATTGTTCTGGTGAATGGTATCCCGAGAGGGTTCTTCAATGTGGGGAGAGGGCTAAGGCAAGGTGACCCCTATCCCCATACCTCTTCATAATGATGGACAAAGTGTTAAGCAAAAGAATAATGAAATTGTTGAGGGCTAGAGATATCAAAGGCATTAAACCAGCCACCTCGATGGACCCTGCTGCCATACATCAGTTTGTTGATAATACAATACTATTTGGGGTTGCTTCTATGGTTGACACTTGTAAATGGAAGAGCTTGTTGAATGAGTATGTTTCTGTCTTAGGCCAATGTATCAACTATGAGAAAAGTCAATTTACTTCTTCAACACTAGGACTGATCTGCAATAGAAAATCAAGGGCATCTTGGGTTGTACTGGAGCTGAGTTGCCTAAGACCTATTTAGGTCTCCATTTATCTGTTAAGGAGGTTTCTCCTATGTATTGGAACTCTATTCTTGAATGGATCTAGAAGAATTTGGCTGGATGGAAGGGTAAATTGTTGAGCCAAGTCAGTAAGTTTCTACTTCTGAAAGCTTCTCTCTAGGAGATCCCCATCTACTTCCTATCTCTTTTTAAAATCCCTAAGTACATTGTTGAAATATTTGAAAAAATCTAGAGGAACTTCCTTTGGACCGAGGTGGAAGAGAAGAAAAGCATAGCTCTCATAAGTTGGGATAAAGTCTATCTACCTAAACTCAAAGGAGGTCTAGGGTTAAGGAAAATTCACTTGACTAATAAAGCTCTTATGGTGAAGGTTGGCTGGAACTTTTTGAACAACAATAAGGACTGGTGTGGCATCATGAGAGCTAAATATCTTTTTAATGAGTCTCCCTATCAGTTTCTTGTTGCCGCTGGAATCCCCAAAGGATCTGTGATATGGAACAATATCCTTAAAACTAGAGCCATCCTCCAGAAGGGGATAAAGTGGAAACTTGGCAATGGAAGAGTTATTAGATTCAGGGAAGATAACTGGTTGAAGGATCAACCTCTTTCTAGTATCCAAAACTTTAAGAGAGTTGCTGATCTGGCCACCACTGTTTTTGGGACTTTGGCTTCTAATTATATGCAAAAAGGTGGAGTTCTCCAGTGGAAACAACTGTCAAACTGTTGTCAAGGTCACAAAGGCCTTCAAAGGTACAGAATCCCTTTATTCCCTTCTATGGATAAACTTATTTGGGCCAAAGATAAAATGGGTACCTTTTCTGTTAAATCAACTTACAGTCTGTTGTTAGACTATGCTGAGGATAATAGCTTCTAAAGAAAGGTGTGGAACCATAATCTTATCCCTAAGGTGAACTTCTTTTGGTGGCTTTCTATTCATACCAGGATCCTAACCCTTGATAACTTGAAAATTAGGGGGTTCTAAATTCCTAACAAGTGTGCTCTTTGTCAAAAGGAGGAGGAATTTGTTTCTCACCTCCTTCTCCACTGTGAGTTCTCTAGGGAGGTTTGGAGTTTGGCCTTCCAAAACCTTGGTATCTACTGGAGCATGAATCAAGATTTGACCTCTTTCATAAATAACTAGACTACACCTTAGATCCCACCCAATCTATAAGGAGTTGTCGTATCAAATCCCCTTTCTTCTTACTAGGGGTTTGTGGAAAGAGCACAATAATAGGATCTTCAAGGATAGCTCCAAGTCTGCTTAAGAAGTTTTTTGTATCTACTCCAAGTTACTAGTTGAAAATGTTTCCAACAATACTCTAAAAGCTATGGAGACCCGTCCCAAGAATGAAGAAATTAGTATCCTTAGAAAATGGAATGTTCCACTCCACATCTGCAAGGTGGATAATACTAAAAATCTTGCCCGAAGAAATACTAAATGGACCCCCATTAAAGGATGGACGAAACTTGACTTTGATGGGGCTACTAAGAGAAACCTTAAGGTTGCCAGTGGGGGAGGTCCTGAGATCTTATAAGGGGGAACTGGTGGTTGCTTATGTTGGGAGGCTACAAGAGAACTCCAACGATGTGGCTGAGGCAATGGCTCTTCTATGGGGCTTGAAATTTGCCTTGTCCATTGGTATAAAAAACCTTCTCATAGAAGGAGACTTGAAGCTTATTTTTGATGATGTTCAAGAGAAAGCTAGAGTGGGGTGATAGATCACTGATATCATTCAGGACATTAAACACCTCCTCTTGGGATTGGATGAATTTGAATTAAGGCACATATATAGGGAGGGTAATGGTATTGTTGATGCAATGGCCCACTTGGAGATTAACCTAAATTCTAAGAGATGTTGGAGAAATATTAATAATCTCCTTAGAAACATTAAGGAATGCTTATGCTTGGAGGCCCAAAATATACCCACTTAATGGATATCACAAATTGGACTTCTCTTATTGTGGAATACATTTCAATGTATATTTTATATATCCATTGGAAGCTTAAACTCAAAAACAAACCTTTTATTGTGATAAGAGGAGGAATCATATCTAGACATGGGGTGGTTGATCTCATGAGTAAGAAGCTGGTGTCTACTAGGACAAGCTAGAATGAAGAGTGCCACATCATCTCCTGCCAGCTCAGCTGGTTCACATGGCAGTTGATGATTAGGACTATGGGGCGGGTTCAAATTTTGGCGGCGCCTACATCCAATAATCTCCCACACAAGGATCATAATTATGGTAATTATGAGTTGGAATGGGAAGGGACTTGCGAGGATAGCTCAAGTAATGTGTGTATCCATTAGAGTAAAAACCATAAGTGCAAAGGCTTTCAGTCGAATAGAAAATCTAGAAAGATCTCTAAATTCATTAGCAACCTCTGTTTTTTCTTGCAACAGCTATGTAAGCTTCTTTACTGGGGTTGGAATAGGTTGAATATGGGGGGCAACAGGTGAGAACTGAGCCCATTTCCTGCAAGGAATTCAGGGCCAACAATATGTTATGGAGCATCTATTATGAAGGGGGCATCACCCCTTATCTAGAGTGCCTTAATAGTTTTGATGAGAAACTTTCTGTGCAATTTGTCATGTCCTGGGACTCAAGAGTGGTTCAAGTTGGGGGAGTACAATTCAAGGTTAGTGATGAAACCATAGCCTAGGCTACGAGTTTACCCTGCAAAGGAAAGAGATTGAAGAAACAAAGCAAAGTCCAAGATAATGAAAGAATGGCCTTGTTCTTCAAGAAAGGAGAAAAGCCCATTAGATTGCATGGAGGATTTGAAAGAGATAGCCTAATGTCTCTGTGGGACAAGGTATGCTTCATGATGATGAAGTATGTGACCTTTCAAGGGTCGTTATAAATGTTTTTATCACTATCACTTTGCATTGTTGAACCATTTCAGAAACAAAGCTCTCATTAGTTTCCATTTTATTTGTTGTCCTCCCTCGAATCCTTGGTTAAAGTTGCTAATAATGTGCATGCCAGTAACCCTAGTATCATAGTTGCCTCCCTTCACCAAGGCTTAATTGTACATCTCTACCAATTTCACCTTGTCCTATGCCCACCTAAACCCATTCGAGCATGTCTGGTAGAGGATGTGCTTGATGAACAGTCAGGGGAGAAAGCTCCACATCCTACTGTTAAAGATGGGTCCTCTCCTTCTAAGATTGTCGCTGGTAGGTCCCCTATGAAGAGTTCCCTCATGGCTACTAGGTCCCCCCTTGATTCTAAGGCCCACATTATTGAAACCCCAGTGTCCCAATCAAAACAGAAAAAATAAAAAACTATGAAATCTCCCCTAACAGTGAAGAGTCCAGTGATCAGCCCCGAGGTCCCTGTTGTTAAACCCCCTGTAGTTGGTTCCCCAGCTGGCTCTCCTAGTAATTCCCCTCAAAAGGATGTTGATGAGGGTCTTTGTGACCTAAATAATTGTCCCACTCACTCTGGGGATAGGAAGAGGAATTGGAAGAAATGTGGCTTGTCATAGGCTTCGAAGAAATCCAAGACCAAAAACGCAAAGTGTGATGTGACCTAGGATGAAGAGATGGAGTCTAAGGATTTTACTCCTAAAGATATTCATAAGAAGGTCACTGGTGATGACAGGGAGAGAGTGGAGGGGGATACTTATCAGGAGAAGGGCACTGTCAAAACGGTGGGTATGAAGAATAGTAGTGTGGCTTTTAGGAGGCCTAGTATTCATCACAAACCCCTGCTATCAAAATTATGGATTATTCCAATGCCTCAGATCCTAAAGAAGAAGTTGAAATTCATGAAGTCAAACTCACTCTTGATCAGTCTATTTTCCATGATGGGGCTATCTTGTTCAAGGATCTAAACAATTCCTACTATGACACTAATGAGGAGGAAACCAAATACGATAAAGTGGAATGGGTTGAGAAGACCGCTCCTGGGCAGAGTGTGGGAACTGCAATCAGATCAAAGGTGAAATGGTAGAGCTGAAAACGAGAATGGACGCCCTTGAGGAGAAGATGAGAGTCATGGCCACCCTAAGCTCAAGGGTTATGCATCAAGCTGCCACTACTCTATCAAACCATTGATAACCTTGAATTCAACTTTGATTGATACATTCAAGGAAAGCTCCAATGTCAGTTATGAAATGTAACAAATTTACAAGTCAATTACTATGAGTTACAACAAATTGCACTGCCATTTGATGAACAATGGAGCATGCTACAAAAGCTGATAGAATAATTTGATAATGTGAGTTTCTAACTGACCATTGTGTAGAGTTATTTTTGACCAAAATATTGTAATACTATTATTTATTCTTTTGTTTGAAAATCAATGTAAGACTCAAATCCATTTATGTGTTCAAAGTATCTGTATTATTTAATTGTTTACTTAGGAAAACTATGGTTTCCAGACACACATTAAACATTTGTTGTATATGTTATTGTTATTGATTAGTATGCATTAAGGTGAATGTTTGCAAAACTTATTAGTATCATACAATAGTAATATGGAATTATTAATAATATGTTAATTGTTAATAGAAATTGAAAAATGTGTAAAATTTAGGTTTTAAAATGGAACATTGGAAAATAATATGTTAATTTATTAATTTTTAAATGGAAATAAAAAAATGTGTATTAATGATAAACAAATAAAATATCATCAACAATAGTTTGGAATATGAAATATAGTATAAATACCTAGTAATTGCTAAATCTCTTTCAATTGTCAAACCATCTCCTCACTCTAACCATGAGATTAAGGGTCATCTTGATCCTGATCTTCATTTTTTTCTATCTACATACATTCACTTAAGTGCATTTCATCATTGCCACTACATGTGTTATTCATTGTGCCATTGTCATATTTGCTAGTATTGTTTTAAGTGTTACACAACCCTATTCTTTCACATATGGACCTCCAAATTTCCAATGCCCTTTCAAAAGGAAAACTTTAGATATCAGATCTAGTTGTATACATCCTCAAGCAATTTTCTAAATTCTTGTCAAGTTTGTTTTTATCTTTGATTTCAAGACCCAATGCACCGAAAACTCTCTTATCCTCCACTGACCCTGATATCATGGTTTGATATAAATCAACAAGTTTGAAATATTTTGATATTTAATCACGCAATATTTCACTCTAACTTAAGATTGCTCAATTTTGTTATTGATCCATCTTGGAAGGGACTCTCCATGAGTTTAAACTATTCCATCATTGATGTTGCAAAACAAGTTAATTGCTCTGTAAGCTTAGATTTATTTATAATTCCTTCTCTACGTTGTCCATTGAATTCTATAGTTTTGGAAAACTAATTAGCCAAAGTCTTTATCTTGTTATGAAAATCGGTCAGTTGACAATTGATCCAATATTGAGGATACACAACAAGCATGGCTTCAAGCAGTTCATCTTGAGGGAATCATTCTCTAATCTCTGAGGAAAGAAATCTTATAATATCCTTTAAAGTAGTACTTACAGATTTAACAACTTTGTCAAAAACTTCCCTTGTCATATGTTCTTCTTTGATAGTACGCCTTACCTCAGAAAAATAGTGCATTAGTATCTAATATCCTTGTACAAAGACACATAACTCCCTGCTTGCATTAAACTATAAAAAAATAGCAGTATTGTTTATATTTGTCATCAAGTGCCAACTACTAAATTTTGGACTTATGAGTGACTGTTTTAATAGATATAAATTATCAAGAGTCATGCATATCATTTTACATAATTTAATATATTATGAAATATACATAATTCTTTCTTGAACTTTTTTAACAAGAATGTTTATTTCCTCCAGCATGGGAAGAATAGTAGATAAAGTTAGAAGTGTTTGTGTCACTTAACCTATGTAAGAGGTCAGAAGCTCTATCTACTATGAGGCAACATTCATACATTACTCCAATCAAGGATTGATATTCTAAAAAAACTATTTGCATTGATTCAGGCAAGATCCATCTAGTATCAACATCCTTAAGAAGCTTGTTTCCTACAATTATTCCCTCAACAAAATGTTGAAATTCCAAATACCATTTGGGACTTCGGAAAAAGTATGAGTAGAGCTCTCAAACTAGATCTTCAACTTTTGATACTGTAGAAAACTTGCTCACAATTTTAAATGTTAAATTCATTCTATGGGCCATGCAGTGAATGGCAATCATGTATGGTGAAAAAAAATTGTAGCTTTACACAAAGACCATTCCTATGACCTTGCACTACTAAAGCTCCATCCACCCCTACACACACCAACTTTTTGACAATTGTGTAGTCATCCATACCTCCAATTTTATTCAAAAATTTCGTAACTAATTCAAATAGATTTTGTGATATTGCATTCTCTTTCACTTTATGAGAGTAGATGAGGTTGGTGGACATGATTTTCTACTATATACACATGCATACATACCCAAGAAGAATTATCTACCACAATAACTTCCTCTAAAGATAATGCAATAAAAGTTGACTCTCTTATTTTTTCTTGTACATTATGTTTTTCCACCTCAGCAAAACAATTTGTCCATTCCCATCTACTGTTTATTGACAAATGTGTGTTAGGAAAGTTAAGAACGTCGATAAAAGATAATAAACTATTATATTATGAATAGTTTGTCATAGGCCCTCTGGTCAAAATATGAAAAACAACACTCAACTGAACAACTTTTGCCATTTGTGTTTCTCCCATCATCTTTCCAAATTGAACCTCCAGATGCAGTAAACTTAGCATTTTTTTCCGTATGTGCATCATATTCCAAGGCATGCTTAACATGAAGACATTCTTCCTTTATTTTCCATCTTATCACTGATTTTTCTTTTCCATCTATGATTTGTTTTTCATAAACTTTACCAATATGTTTTTCTATGATGTCAAGTTTTAGCTGCAACTTCTTGACCCTGCCATATTTCCAACTACAAATATTACACTTGCATTTTATGGGAGGTTCATCTTTGTTTATATTCTCCAACAGTTCAATGAATGGGTACTTGGACACCTAATCAATCTAAAAATTCTTTGTCAAGTCCCACTCAACCCATTTTTATTTGGCTTTTCTTTTCCCCTTCCATGCAAGACCTACATTTTTGTTATCACTTGTTGAGATTGATTTATTAATATTATCATTCCTACTACCCTGGGTATCCTCTAGAACATCATTAGCGGCACTGCCATCCAACTCATTCCAATTTTCCTTTGAGGTATTGCCTTGTTCATTAATAGATGGTACAAATCCTGATGTTGTAGCTTGATTTAATGGACTGCAAACATTGTCAAAGTACGACATTATGTTTCTACATTTTGATGAGCTCTCTTTACCACTTTCAAGAAACTTGTTCCTACTTGACATCTCTCACGAATTAAAAGCTGCAAATAAAATCTTTTTATTTAAGCTCGTGACTCACCATCAAAGATTCAACACTAATCTAAAGGATATGGATTTGTGTAATTTGAATAAAATGACTCAACACATAATGCAACAGATAAACTGAATACAATGTTTTTGAATAGAAAAAAATCTTTGTTAGCCCATTTATGGAAGAAATCATAGATAGTGATGACACAAATATATGGGATGATGAATGAACAAATCTGAAACTCAACAATTTCATTATAAAGATTCTATTAGTTTTTGATATTGTATGTATTATGTAACAATGAAACTAAACAGTAAATAGACAAAATTAACAAGAAGGAATCATAAAATATAGATCCTTGGGGCTAGATGCCTCCTTATTCAATATCATTTGTAACAATGAAACCAAACTAACAAAGAGATAAATAAACAGGAGGAATCTTATATTATATAACAATAAAGAAATTATCACTTGCTTTTCATTGACTCACTAATGCATGTAGTTGTAACTTGTCTATGATCCGAATGGAGAACTCGAAGCAGAACAAAATGTGTAAAAGATTAATTCAAAGTTTCAATTGTATTTGTATCAATCCATGTTTGACGAATCCCATGGGATTGTAAAACAATAGAATAAAAATTTGGTGAGCCCTGCATGATTGTAAAACAGTCCATATAAATGTTGGGCGATCAAATCACGATCAAAAATATACATTGTAATTTTCAAGGTGGTTATGGCCCTAGGGTTAGCATGGAGTTATAATGGTATTGATGAAATTAGTCCTCATACACTATGAACTTTTAGTGCTATTGGCAAATATGCCGATAAATGAAAAGATGCCTTCGAAATTCCATGCAATTCCCCATTAAAAATGCATAGGTTACTATGGCAAAAATATTACTTATAAATGCCTCAAATAAATTGGTGGAAAATTAAAATGCATTTGACCGATAATTCGTAAAATCTGAGCAATTTGCCCCCTGTCGATTGCAATATATTCGCCAAATTTGAATTGGTAGAAATGAACTATTTGCTAGTTAGCAAAGAATCGCCACTAAAAAAACACTATTTTTAGGAGTATTTTGCAAGTCAAGGTCAAAACCCCTAAAAATAGGCAAACTTCCAAAGGCCATAACTTTTGATCCAGAAAGTCGTTTGAACCATATTTTTTTCAAATTGAAGCTCTCAAAGAGGACCACATCGTGGTGACCCCCTTGTGTTGGTAGCAAACCATTTTGATATTTTCAAGGCTGAATTCTACTATCTAGGGCCTTAAAAGTACATTTTAATAATTTTTTCAACATTTGTTGGATTTTTACCCCTCATAATTGCATGTAAGAGCATGAAATTGGGCTACACAACACTCTCAAGACTCATTTAGGCACACAAAGGGTAGAGGATAATTATTAAGCCTTCTCATGAATTCCAAATATGAACTAAAGGTACAAACCTGACCCCCTGAAAATTGACAATCACAACAAAGTAAAATTGGCATAAGACCCACACAATGGGCCTATCCAAACCTCGAGCAGAGGGTCCCCAATTCTAAAAGAATAGGGACGTGTTGTGAAGGCCACAACACCTAGCAAGAGCAACATAGTGAATTGGATTTCCTCTAATTGACATGCACAGAGTGATATGTAGAGGATTTGGAACACCTTATATATAAACACCCCACTGCACCCCCCTTCTGTGCATGCTTCCCCACCCCCAATACTTATCCCTATCACATTAATTAAATTACCCCAATTCCTCTTAATGCTAGTGATATATTGGGTTACATTTTGGTTATTTAAAAAAAACCTCAATATGCATGCACGTGATAAGGCATTGCTTTAGAAGTGAATCCTCTAGGGAATAAAGCTAGAGTGCGTGCCTAATTTAGCAGTTGTAAAGGCTAAAGATGGTTGAGAGTTGATTGAAAGAGGTCTTGAATTGTCAAAAATGTATTTTGGAAGTTTATGCATCTAGCAACAATCAATAGTGTCCTAAGGTGCATGGTCTTGTCTACTTGGACATGCTAGTGTCTGATAAATGCATTGGTGTCATGTACTTAGGTGGTTGTGTCCTTTGTTCTTGATAATGTCAGTCACCCACAATTGTCAACACATCTCAACTATTGCAAAACCTTATAGATCTAAAGGGGAGCCAATCCAACATATATGAGAGCTTGCCTCAATCAAGTCCACATAATATGCTTTAGCATAAAGCAATTGAAAAGTTGTAGGTGTGTGGCCCTATGGTGTTGGTGTTGGTGTATGGAGTTGTAACAATGGAGGTGTGTGCAACAACAATGGAGGATGCCCTGGATGGTTTCTAAAAGATGAAAGTGTATGTAAGTATAAGTGTAGGTGCTACCGAAGGGTTGTAGCTCAATTGGTGACGATGATGATATGTTCCTTAATTACGCCATCCACTAGGGTTCAAAATCTCTGGAGGTGCAATTGAGTCAAGTTCGACCTCTAAGTGACTTTGACAGATTGAATCCCCAACTCGTGGCAACTTTGCCCAAGGACAACTTCTAGTTTAGATGTATGCTCCCTCCTAAGGTTATAATTTGCTATATAAAGGTAGAAATGTCAATATCTATGTAATCTAGTTGTTTCCATAAAAAATAAATAAGTGTAGATGCTAGAAGACCTTACTTTTCTTTTTTTGAAAAGTTCACTTAAAATAAGCATGTTCAAGACCAAATTGATTGATGCAGGAACACCCGCATGCACATGCAATTGACATCACCCAGAAAGATTTGCAATTGTTTATTTCAGTTTTGGTTTGCTTAGGTTTTGTTTTGGCCTCTCATAGCATTGGTGACGCATGGTGTGGTCAAATTGGCAAGAAATTAGTTTTCACCGATTGTCCGTTTCAACGCATAACAGGTTGCCTACACAAAAACAATTGTTCAAGAGAATCGGCGAAGTTTCTGGACAAACCCTCTTATGGGCAGATTGTTGACTCCGTCTTGAATTTGATGCCGAAGATTTCATAGTCATACGCCTTATGGTTTTTGAGAATTAACTGTTTCACGACTTTTGTTGGTAATTTGGCAAAGTTTTAAAATCTTGAGTTTCATGAAGTTTGAAACCGAACGGCTTGGCAGGAAGCTAGATAATGTGGATATCTTCATCCCTACAAGTTTTCAAAAGACTCCGAGCTCCTGGTTAAAAGTTACTCCAAAAATCAGTTTTCAGCTTCGTTGGTTTATCGTCGAATGATACAGTTTGGTATAGCCCACATATTTCCTTCTTTCAATGGTACTTCTGTGAATGTGTCATCACTTGCGAGAAACATGTCATCTGTTAAGAAGGATATGATCTGGAGCACGGATACTGCTCTAATAGACTAACTTCCTTTGATAGCATGAGTCCAAGGTCATGTTGTTGACCGTGTAGTTCCTGTACAAGGTAAATTGGCATCATGTATCTCTGTCCATGTGTATTAAGGATCGACTTGGTCTCATCAGGATTCACGTAGATTTTTGAAGGGATAAACAAATAATGAAACCAGAGATGTATCTCCATTTGGTCCAATGGTCCAATTGTATATTATGCCTGCCAAAGGAAAAAGAGATATGAAGCGATGGACATGGGAGGTAAATGCTTATGTGGAAAATTAATAAATTCCATATTCTATAGAGTTGCAAACATATATTATGTTCTGTTTTGAGGAAACGCCTGAGCAAGTAGGCGATGGGCATTTTCATGCCATTAAAATGTTATAAAATATACACATAGGCATTATGTCTCACGATTCATAGTGAAGTTAAGGTTGTTGTTCCAAATATATAACACTTTGTGGAAACTAAGGGATGCCACAAAAGGACTATCGAGGCGGTTAAATTTCCACTCATATAAGACAACTGGCGTAGAGGAAGGCTAGAAAAAAAAGGGAAGAAGAGAAGTCAGAAAAAGAAGAGGCGCAGTCCCTTATAGAAGATAAAGAATAGTGAAAACAGCAGAACAGAGGGTTGCTAAGGAGGAGGTGAGGGCGACCTCTTGAAAGAAAAAAATGATATAATCCACTGTCCAGAGTTAGAACGCAAGTGTATAAACAAGGCCAACTTAAAGAAGTAATGAGGAAAATAGACATACAATTGGTAGATAAATAAAATTTCATGTGTCGTCTAAAATCACTACAAATTCTTCATTTTAACATAGATCTCATATGCACCAAAAGATATCTAAGACTCAAGGTGGCAATCCTACAATATAAGTATAAGACCATAAAAGATTGGCATAGCCAAATCATTTGATTAAATCTTGGCAAATATTAAATGGTGGATTTGTGCTAGTTTTATTACTTCATTGCTTTTATAAGATGTTCCTACATGGGCGTCTAGAAAGTGGCTGTGTTGGAGGTATGAATAAGTGATTCTCCACGATTGATGATATATAAAAGAACCCCACCTATGAATTCAAATTCAGGCTTCTACATCAGTGAAAATTAGCTTTTATCGGTTGTAAATATTGCCTCCCATTGCCTGCTACGATTGTTTTGCAAGGGCATATATTACAAGTTCCTAGAGGACATTGATCTAACCTCTCTACCCAATGGTTACAATAAATTTGGGGATTTTAGTTTCCCATGTTCATCCCTATCATTGTTCTAATCAATCACTGCAAGATTGTATGTCAGGAAAAGCAGAATTCATTCTTTATCCTTAGGCTCATGAAGACTTCGACTCATTCAGCAGCCTCTACTCTCAGTTTAAGGCATAAAGATGCCGGTGAATGAATCCAACTGTGGAAGGATCCAAAATGCCCATCACAAACATCATTGCTATAATACAAGAACACATCTCAGTCACCTTTGTCATAGTTCAATTACAAGTACAGAGTTTTTCTGTACCCAAAAACAGCCTTGTTTAGAAGATTATACAGATAAAGCTCTACCAATCTCTTTTCCTCTCTTTTCAAATGGATGGAATTCTAATATTCTGCCTGTCAAAACCCACATCATCCATCTGTTACTAGCACTCTCTTTCCTTGATCACACGAGGTCCAGGTTTTACTTTGTAAAATTTGTGGAAAAGTTGGCCTAGCAATTTATGGGAGTAAAAAGATCTTGGCAATAATTTCACTAGTACCTTGTACCTACAACTTGAGTCATCCAGTAAATTCTTGTAAAAATCAGATTGAATATACTTTTGATACCAGACATCCACTTAATGTTGACTACCAACTAAGATGCCTTTGGGACAATATTTAAGATTAAGGTTTTGACTAGCAATAAAAACATGTTGCAAAGATGTTCTTTAGGTTGTTACATAAACAAATTTGGTGTCTTGCTTGGCAATTACCTAAAAAACTACCTTAACAAGTATTGCTTCCTGGATAACAGCTGACTTAGGTCAGGTTACAGCCTTGCCAAAGCCCTAAACATGTCAGCCTCAGTTTGAATGTAATTGCGGTTTATGTCCTTCACTGAACAACATCCTGCCAAAGACATAGTGAGTTCAAATTCATCCCGAAGCATTTGCAGAACTTTTTTAACTCCAGCTTCACCTTCTGCAGCCAAAGCAAAGACAACGGGCCTTCCAATCTGCAACCAGTAGTCCACGATAAAAATATTAAGATTCAAAAATGCTTCGACTATTACCAAATTGATGCAGCCAACTTGAATAAACCACCACAAAATTTGACAAAAGCACGGTGTATGTAAAGACATCCATGGTCAGGCATCCATTGCAACAATGAAATTTTCAATACATATATTCAAACTCTTGCAATAATGAACTCTACTTCCCCTCCTTAACAACTTTGTTCTTCCCAAAACACTCAGAAAAAGTAGAACAGCCCTTCCTCCACTTGGAAGCATATGCATAAACAGCCTTGTCAATCACCAACATTGACAAAAAGATCTAGACTTTTCAAGGGCACAAGCATGCCTAAATACATCTAATTAAGATAGCTTCAAGTTTCTTACAGTTGAGATAATTGCTCGGCTATTTTAAAACTCTAGATTCTTCAAACAGATACCCCACAAACATGTTCAATTAAGTAAACTTACAAAAACACCAGAAGCTCCAAGGGCCAATGCCTTAAAAACATCTGTGCCACGTCGAACTCCACCATCAAGAAAAACAGGAACTTGGCCTTTTGCAGCATTTACAACCTGCACACGCATTCATAATTTTGTCAGCTAAGCTAGGACACAATGTAGCGATAGGAAATGCCCAAGTTGAAGAAAAAGCCCTCAGAAAATAGATACAGACCTCTTCAAGGCAGCTTATTGTTGCTGGAACATAATCAAGCTGTCGAGCTCCATGGTTGGAAACAATAATACCTGCTACACCTGCTTGGACAGCTAGCCTTGCTGTAACACCATACAGTGGAAAAACCAATTCTTTTGGTCAACTTGAAAACTTAAAAACAAAATTAGAAAAACAGAAATGAAATTCAATACCCTTATTTTATATATAATATTATTAACAACAAAGCACTTACTGTCCTCAGCAGTAAGTACCCCCTTCACAAGTATTGGCAGGTGCGTAATTGTCTGCAGCCACTTAACATCCTGTTTAAAGACCAAAAACGTTTATCATGTTTTGGATGCACACCTACTTGGACAAAATTAAATTCAAAATGAACAGATATAGTCCCACATCATACATGGGCTTGTCAACACAGCCTACAGTAGAGAAAATCAAAAAAGAGAAATCAAAGTTGAGTATTAGCTCAAACATGTGGGTTTGTGTTTCTTTAGTATGCTTCTCTTAATATAAAAGGAATGAAAGTTAAACTATCTATATTAAGATGTATATTTTGCAAATAACAGCAGAAAAAAAAATGGTTAAATAAGCAGAGTCAATTTTTTTACAACTTCAAACATTCAATACACACTTTCAAAACTAGTAACCAAAACCCAAATAGATTATGTTGCAAGGGATGCACGTTGGACATAGGGTGTTCCCAAGGATTCAGCTTCAAATTAAAATCACACAATCCATTCAAACCAGCTTAAGTAGCTATTTTGGCAATACAAACCTTCCAACTCAGTGATCTGTCGATTTGATTGGCAACATATGAGGCCAGTCCGGAGTCTTCAGTCTACAACAAAGCCATGTGGTTACAAGAGTGAGAAATATCTAAAACTAAGATGAAGTGCTCAAAACAGACTAGTTACAGTTTGTGACCACTGATTCATTTATTTCAAAATACCATGTGGTTTTCAAAGAAAGTACCTTCTCCATCTTGCCAAGGTCCAAGCCCTCAAAGTTCTTGAGGGTTAGATGTGGGGGAAGTGTAAATCTGCAGGGTTTGTCAGCATTATTTTAAAAAAAAAAATTGTCAAAAAATAGAATTCAAAAGAGGAGGCACATAAAAGTGAATTCTGACATTTACAAGCATGTGCAACACACCATTAAATTTGATATAATCTTTTCATCAACATGCTTGTACAAGCCCAAGACCTACTTGAGGCATTTCTCAAAAGTAACATTCAGATGTACAGACCCTAGGATAGTTTCGAAGAGTATACACATGAAAAACTACCAAGAGAAGATTGGTATCTTTTTAATGCATTCAATACTCAGGATAAAAGTATAAGGCGGCTGTTCACCTTCTTAAAATTTCCAAGTCTTTGTGGATACCTGTTTCTAATGTCTGCCTCCCTGCGCCCAAGTCGAGGAGTATCTACTGTGAGTGCAATTGCCTTGAAGCCAGCATTCTCTGCCCTTCTAACAAGTTGTGCAACCACATATCTATCCTTGTGTACCTGCAATAACCCAACCAAAGTTAAAATTGGATTATTATCACATCTATTTTGCGGTTACCCTTTGCCAGATGACAATATGCACCATTTCACAGGCATGCTTTTGTCATGCAGAAGGGATGCTCCATGTGGCATGGGAATGGATGTAAGGAACCTACATAAAGCTGGAAAAAACGAATGCCAGGTCCAGTTGACGAAATTTCTTCAACACTAGATGTAGCCCATGATGAAAGTGTCTGTAACAACCAACATCCAATTAGAAATGTTCAATACCAATAAGTAATAACTAATTGTAAGACATAATGAAAAACAAATACAAGGAAACACTAAAGTACAAACTTTCATGCTTTTATATCATATTAAATCTATAGAACCATAATTCGAAAACTCGGTGAGTTACTTGCAGGTCGCCAAGTAGATAAGGCCTAGCAAGTAACTTGCCTAAAAAACCGCCCAAATATTTGCAGTTACTCACAAGCCCTGAGAAAAACTCGCATACCCACACCCAATCACTGTCCACTATTAAAAACAACAAAATTCTATCTTTTTTACCTTATTGAATTTTGCTTTTGTGTTCTCTTGACTTCTCTTGGTGCATGGATTTCAGTTGATTTGGACTAGTTTCAAGTGATCTTCAACTGGTACGATGCATTTATTGACTGGATTTAAAAGGTCTATTAACTCTCTTTTAATTTTTAATTTTTCTATTTTTTCTTTAGTTTTAGTTGTGCTCTACTTCTAGAGTAACAATCTTCCATTTTTTGTTTTTTTAAACATTTTCTTCTTTCTTTCAAAGGTAGGATTTACAATTTTTAAAGCTGAGACTTGAGTATTTTTTTCTTGTGCTTGGAAGCATGGAAAGTTGGATTAAGAGCCAAGAATGATGGTATGAATTATTATGGCTTTCGGATGTAAGGAGGCATCCGTCGCCTCAAATAACACCTTGCACAGATCTCTGTCCGAGATGTGTAACTATGTAATTGAATGGAACCCAAGGTTATATAAGAGATGGAAGCTCTCCTTGCCAACTACGAGGAGAAAAAAATAGAAAAGAAGAGAACAATTGAGGCAATTGCAGTTGTGATAATTTTTCCTCCTAATTCAAAGACCAAATTAGTAGGCCTTGTCATTGTCTGCAAATACAAAGCTCATCCAGTGCAAAGAGTTCTAGCCAGTTGATTCCCAGAGCTTCATTGTTCCTCCTAATATTTCTGGTGCACAACCTTTATTCAAAGGTACTGTTTGGAACCAAGAGAAGGATCACTAGGCAAGAATGGCTACCACAAATTTTTGGTATTATAACATATCATTCTATGTTTACAAGGAACCCATATTAAGAGTCCTTTGTCAATGCATTGACTATTGTCAAAAAAAGGTTCAAGACACTTTGTTCACATTATTTGAGTGGGCTCTTGTTGGAGGAAGCTATGAAAAATACTGAAGTGATAGTAGAAGATCAAAAGAGAATTTGGCATAAAAAGGGGTGCAGTATTTTGACTGATGGGTAGATGGATGGCAGGAACTGCACTTTGATCAGCTTCCAAGTAGCTTCAGCTGGATAGTTGGTGTTCTTGAAGTTGATTGATGTCTAATGCAATGTGAAAAATGCTGAGTGTGTAATATGCCAAAGGAGATGGTGATGAAGGTGGGTATTGAGAACATCGTCCAAGTTGTGACCAACATTTCAGCAGCATACATAGCAATAGGAATACTTCTTGACAAGAGGCACCCTACTATTTTTTGGATCACTTATGCCCCCCACTGCATCAATCTTCTACCTGAGGACATAGGCAAACTTGGATGGGTGAAAATTGTGTTTGACGAGGCAAGAAATATCATCAAATATATCTACAACTTCCCTTGGGTGCTTAACTTGAGGAGAGAGAATAACAAAGCAAAGGAGCTTGTTCAAGAGTCACACAATTTGCCACCTACTTCATCACATTGTAGAGCATTGCAACCTCAATAATGTCTCTTAAGTAGATGTTTGTGAGCACAAGGTGGTTGTTGTCTCCATATACAAAAAAGGATGAAGCTGGAAGGGTTGTGAAGACTGTTTTTGATGATGTGTTGCCAAGAGCATGGACAAGATCTTCAAGATAAACTTCAAACTTCACATTTACAAACTTACAAAGTAATCAATTCCATTACGTTGTATGTTTGTAAAACTTATAAATTTTTTATTTACCCTTTTTTTTGCTTTTGTCGTTCAATTTTTTTATTAATTTTAATCTTAAAAAATCATACTATTTTTTTTTACACAATAGGAACTTTGGTCAAGGCTTTATAATTGGTGGATCAAAGAAAAAAACCAATGGGCTGTCCATATGAGACCATGGACAAGGCTAAGACGGCCATCCAACATTGCTATGTGAAAAGCAAAAGAAAATATGAACCCATTTGGCACATAATTGATTGGAGTTGGAACAAGTAGCTCCACAAACACATACTTGTAGCAGCCTATTACTTGAATCTCAAGTTTCCTTCTCTAATTCTTGTGAGGCTAACGAGGAGGTTGTGGATTGCCTCAACACAAGCATAGAGATAATGATGCCCGACGAAATCTAAGTTACCGGGTTCTGTAATTTTTGCCCCCCGTGCCCGTATGGGTTTGGTATGAGGCCGGGCACAGGGTTGGTCCAACCTGGGTACGCCTAGGGTGCTCGGGGCAGATCGTGGGCAAACCTGGGCCGAACCTAGGAGGACCCGAGCGTATCCAAGTGAAAGTCAATGAAAAAAATGTCAAATGGGTGTTGTTATCCAAGTGTTGAAAGCTCATTTTGCCATCAATTATCACTACCTCTATGTGAGAATTATTATGTGGTTGAAGGTTGACGTATAATAAAACCTTATTCTGCCTTGGTTGAGGGGACAGACCATGTTCATTTCAAATGGCAGTGTCCATTTTGTGTGTTTTTTTAATACACTTGTCTCGCCCTAGGGATTTATTGCAGCCTGTTTCTGATTAAAAAACTTAGAAGCTTTCGCTATTAGAATCTAAACCAGAGAGATTGAGCTAATGAATTGTTTAGAACAAAGGTGAGGGGAATGGGTGGCTACTAAGCTAGTTGACTGTGGATAGACCACAATAATATGGGTCAATTATTATTACAAAATAAGCATTGTCCTTTTCCTTTCACCAAATGTTTTGCTCCCTTACAAGTCATCTATGTTTCTCTCCATCGTAAATCTATTTGAGTTTGGACAAAGTTGTCTCATTGTTTAATTATTCATTTGGCTATGTTCGTTTAATGTTTTAATTTATTTTTTGTGAAAATTCCGTGGGCCATGAAGGTTTGTGTGGTTTCAAAGGCCTTAATGTGGGTGATGAGTGCCAAGTTGCACTCATGAAACACATCTTTTTGCCTCTCTTTTTCTTCTTCCTGAGTCCATCTTTCCTAATGTCTGCACCCAAATAAGCTAGCAAGATCGTTCTATTTTATGATTAATTGAGATAGATTACTTAAGATTATAATTTTTTGATTCAGTGACTAATGTGCATGGAATTGATGGAAAATGCAGAAAACTTCTCTCTTTTTGATTCAACAGGTGTAGATGCTGGGAACAGCAATTTTGTGCATCTCCGGAGATAGTATTCAATGATCTCTGGAGACAATACCAAAGTGCCATGACACCTGAAGTTTTGAAGAAATGGGGAATGCCTCTCCAGAGCTCTGCGGGAGCCTAGAGCATCTCCGGAGCTGAACAGAGAAAGATACGTATCTCCGGAGCTGCAGACATATCTCCGGAGCTGCAGTCAGGAACAGTTATCTCCGGCGCCTCTTGAGAGCAGGGCATATTTCTAGCATAAGCTGCTGACCAAGCACTCTCAGCAATGGTCATAATACCCCTCATTTCACTCAAATCATCACCTGAGTGATGACGAGTCATCTTTAGTTAAACTATTGAAGTTTTATCTTTTCAAAGTTTTTGCATGAAGTTACGGATGGAACTGATTCAATATCCTTATTTTCAGGGCCTCGATGCCCAAATGTATTAAGACTTAGACTTAGATTTTGAGTGGACTTCTGTTCCACTCAAGTCTACTTTTATTTGCATGATTTTCTTTCATAGTTAAACATCTAGTGTAATAAAGAGGTGGATGTCATCTCATAGAAGAACTGATAGATAGGTTAAGTGATGTGTCATCACTCTTTGGATATATACTTGTAGAAACAGCAGAAGAAATATACAATGATTGAATTATTCTGATTCTCGGTAATCTCAGTTCTGTGTTAGCAATATTTTCATGAATGCAGATTGAATGAATTGGATTGGATCTAATTGTAATCTTCTTTTGTGTTGATTCCCTACTATAGCCTTCAGCCCCAAGGGTGTGGAGCAAGGGCCCACTCTCACCACCAAGGCAGGAGGCTAGTACCATTGTTTTATTAATTCAGCTTTCTGTTATGCAAAGTATTTACTGATTTCGATAGGTAGATGCATGTTACTGTTTTAAGATTGCTTTGAGTAAATTTCTTGTTTTATCTTGTTTTCAGCATTCCTTAAATTTATTTAGTAAGTAGATAGATTAATCTTTTCAAGTTAGTAGAAGCAGTTCAGATTAGTTAGGAAAACTAATAACTATAGAATCCCTAGTTGCAAACAGTCGTGGACACAGCCCCTGGATTATTGACATCTGAAAAACAGATTAAATGATGAGGTACAGCGACATCTTGTCATTTTTGGCGCCGTTGCCGGGGACATCTTGTGTTAATTAGGGAAACTAGGTTAAAATAGTTTTTAGGATAGATCTGTATGGTTAGAGCTAGAGATCTGAAAGGAAGATATATCAAGCAGACACCCCAACAACAAGCCATAGGGGAAAGCAGTGGGGTGGCACAAGATTTTGTTGAGGAGAGAAACCTAGAACCTACTTTGGAAGCTGCACCTCAAAACAACAATCCCTTAGATCCTCCAAATCTTCCACTTGCCGATTACATCCAAGAGTTACAACAAAAGTTTCAGGCAGATCCTCTGGTAGAACCTAATTTCCTAGAACCTCAGGGAGAAGAACCAGTACTAAACATAGAAAATGATAATCATGGGGAAGAGGAAAATCAGGCTCCAAGAACCTTCTCATATCCTATTGTTTTGGCTGCTGGAGATAATGCTCCTATGAAGAATATCTCACCAGCACACCTGCCAAACTTTAGAGGACTTTCTTCTGAGGATCCAGATCAGTTCTTGTTTGAATTCAAAGTAGTCTACCAAACTTATGATTATGGATTAGATAACCAGAAACTCAAACTGTTCCCTTCAACTCTGAAAGATTCTGCAATGAGATGGTTTATGGGTTTACCCCAGAATTCTATCCGTTCTTGGGATCAGATGGAAACAAAGTTTTTGGAAAAATACCAAAAATACTGCAGATCCAGTAATAAAAATGAAGAACTGTTTAAAATTAGGCAAGGGGAGGAAGAGTCCTTAGAGGACTATGTGGATAGGTTTAATTTTGCCTTGGGAAGGTATGGTAACCCAGTAGATCACTCCTTGGCCAGAACCCTGTTTGTAAAAGTATTAGATAAAGAATCAAAACAAGCACTGGATCTGATGAAAAAAGGGAACATCAACAAAATGGAAATACCTGATATAGAAGAACTCTGCAAGAACTATTCTAGAACCCAAGATGGAGTGAGGTCATCCAAAACTTTTAAAGGGAGGAATGAAATAAGGCAATTAATGAAAGAGATTGCAAATCTAAAAACAGACATTTTGGTCCAATTAAATACCACATTGGATGGGATTCAGGCAAAAACCAGAACTGATCAAAATAGAGCAACTGAACCACTCTCCATCTATTGTCCTAGGTGTAGAAACAAACATCTGTTGAGAGAATGCCCTTTAGACAAATCAAAGATTTGTCAGATCTGTGATAAGGAACATCCTACCAGTCAATGTAGTCAACTTCCAGCCTTGAAAAGATTGAGTAAGAAGAATGCTGTAATAGAAGAGGAATTGAACTATGTGGGACAAAAACAAGCTGGGAATTTTCCTTACAATCAGTATCCAAATCAGCCCTCTTACAGGGGTCCTTCTAATTGGGGAAATAATCAGTGGAATCCAACTTGGCATGGGCCTCAAAATAATCCTCCTTGGGGACAGCAGGATTGGCCAAATCAACATTGGCAAAACCAAAATTGGCAAAATCAGCCTTGGGGAAATCAACAGTGGCCACCACAGTTTGGATCACAAAACATGCAACCTCAATGGGGTTTTCAACAGGGGTATAATCAACAATACCAGGGACAACCTAGACGTTTCCAACCTCAACAACAAGCTTTACTAACTAGACCCTCCAACACACAAGGTCAAGCACAAAATGAACCAGTTAGTCAACCACCTTTACCAGCTCAGCCTATACCAAACCCACGGAATAAACAGGGAGCAGTTGTTTACATGACAGAGCAAGAAAATCTGGCTGGAATTAATGCTATATATTCAAATAATCTCCAGCTGCGTTCTGGGAAAGCATTCCCAAGACCATCTCCTCCAACAATAGTTGAAGTAACCAATGATGAGGAACCTGAAAATTCATCCACTCAAGCCCCGGAGGAGATTACTAACGAAAAAGTGCTAAAAGAATCATCCTTGGACAACTCCGGAGTTGCTCCTAAAAGACCGACTCCGAAGAACATTCTTGAACACAATTCTGACAAGAGCTCCGGAGATGCTCCGGAGATGGAAAAACTAGCACCATACCCAAAACGGTTTAAACAGAATGTTCCCCAGAAAAAGATCTTACAAAAACAAATCCAAACCAACCTGGAATCAGAACTTTTACGAGAAATCAAGCAACTAAACATTGAAATTCCTCTTCTCCAGGCAATCAGAGATGTTCCAGAACTAAATCAGTTTATTAAACAGCATTGTATCAAAATGCAGGGCAGGAAGAAAAACTTTCCCTCCACAATACAGATGGAAGGAAAAGTACTGGATCTATTGATGGGAGAAATTCTCCTTCCTGTTGTGACCAAATCACACATCGCCCCATGGCAAATGGGGACCCCCTGTTTTTTTAAAACTCCAGTGCTTTGCTGAGTCTTGCATGATATCTTAGAGCTATTTCATGATGAAGTCAGTGGTGTTTGAGTCCTGTAGTCCCTTGATGACCTGATCCTGATGTTTGAGATCCTGAAAATGACTAAGTCTAGTATCCTGATCCTGAAGATCCTGAAAATTGGCTAAGTCTGAAATCTGGTGGATCCTCAAAAATCTAGAATCTGCATGTTAAATCTGGGGGATCTGAGACCTATCTCAAACATCCTGAAAGGTATATTGAAAAATATTTAAAGTATAACAAATTATACTTAAATATATTTTTTAATATACCTTATCCTCTAGGACTTCCAAATCTAGGCGCAAATTCACTCTACGAATTTAGGCGCAAATTCACTCTAGGAACTTAGGCGCATTTTTTCCACTTGCAGAAGCCCAAATGTGCGCCTACGGCAGAAACCCAAATGTGCACCTTGAGCAAGGAGAGAGTAAACTAGGGCGCCTTGATTGAAATTGATATTGGGAAGCCTGAAACATTGAAAATCTGACAAGGAAACCCCCTATAAGTCTAGGTGCCATTTCATTCCTAAATGACACCATTTGGGCGCCTTGAGTTAGAAAGCAGTTTAATTTGTCCATTTTGAGCGCCCTGAGGAGTTAGGACTCCAAGATTGTTTCTAAGTGTATTTTCAAGACAAGGTACATTTTTCATCAAGATCACTTCATTCTGGCGCCTTGAGGATAGAGTTTAGGCACCTTCAAGGAGGCAGTGTATTTGATTTCCAAAGTTGATCTAACATGCCAAGTTAAGCCCTATCAATCCAAATAATTAACACTGAGACCAAGCCTGATGTATGTTTGAGATCCTGAAAATGACTAAGTCTGGTAGCCTGAAATCCTGAAACACTGAAAAATTGACTAAGTCTGAAATCTGGTGGATCCTCCAAATTCTATAATCTACATGTTAAATCCGGTGGATTCGAGACCTATCTCAAACATCCTGAAAGGTATGTTGAAAAATATTTAAAGTATAATCTAAACTTATACTTAAATATATTTTTTAATATACCTTACGCCCTGAGACTTCCACTTCTAGGCGCGAATTTACTCCACGAAGTTGGGCGCATTTTCCCACTTGCAGAGACCCCAAAAGTGCGCCTTAGGTGTAGACTTCAAAGTGCGCCTAGAGGACAATCAACCTTCAACCTCTCCTAGATAGGCGCCTTGATTGAAAATTTCCTAGAAGACCTCATGAATTGAAAATTTTGCAAAAATGAGACAACTTGAGTAAGGCGTCAATTCACCCTTCAAGTTTAGGCGCATTCTACATCTTTTGGCGCCTTGGTATGGGATGAAGTTTAAATAGATGATATATAGCGCCTCAAATGAGGAATGCGAAGGTGAAGGAGAAGAAGTATCAAGTTGCAAAGGTTGGGCGCCTATACATGTTCAAACAACCCCATATGAGCGCCTAGATTGAAAATGATAGTCAAGCCTAATCAACGTTGAGCGCCTTGTGTAAAGGACCTCCAAAATGACTAAGATGTGTTGAAGGACTCAAGGCGCTACTTGATACCTAGACCAATCATCAAGGGCGCCCTAGGGGATCAATTTTCACTCAATGGAGTCTAAGCGCTATTTCATCATTGGGAGCATCATGGATGAGCGCCTTGCAAAAGAAGGGCTTAAAACTATGAAGTTTGATGTTATTTTGAGGTAAGAAGCCCTCTAAACACCCACTCATTGAGCTATAACTATCAAGATGTCGAAATTTGCCAAGAATGAGTTAGGCGCACTTCATGTAGCATTCTAACCTTATTGGCGCCTTGAAGGAATTACTCAATCCATACTAAAAGGTTGGGCGCTTGAAGTGTAAGGCCATTCTAAGTCATCATTGATCACTTAGAAGTGTAAAATTGCAAGTACATCTTCAAAAGGTTAGGCGCCCTTTGCCTCTAAAAAAACACATCATTTTGGCGCCTTGGAGAAATTGACATGAAGCAACTCTAAGAGTGGGCGCCTAGGTGAGGGGAGTCATCCTAAGACCCACACAATTGTTTAAAGCTTAAAAAATGACAAGGATAAAGCTTGAAAGCTAGGCGCCCATTCCTACCTCTGCCACCTCAATTGGCGCCTAAGGAAGAAATTACATTTAAGGGCACCTTTTGGATTAACCTCATAAGGGGATTGACTTTTTTTTAAACCATTACAATTGCTAGAAATCATTTGAAATTATGAATGTGGGACTAAATTGATGTTAGGCGTTTTTTTGCTCCTCTTTTCACATGCATAAGCACCTAGAGCTTGAAGAAGGATTATTGCATGTTTAGAGTAATTCTTATGTTATGAAGTCATTGATATATTGTTTATCCTGTCTTATAGGAACATCAATCAAGGCTAAGGAGTTATACAAGGAGTCACCTTCAAGCGAGAAGTCTGGAGTCACCTTCATCCAAGGAGTGAAGTCAAGAAATTGTCATTGCAAGAAGAAGCATCATGCTAGCCACCTTGGAAGACCACTTCAAGATCATCATTAAGTTGCATCATTGAGAGGAGTGTTGATGAAGACAAGGAATCATCTGAAGGACAAGCACCTGAGTCACCTTCAAATTGTAGAGGAAACATCAATGACATCATGTTAGATCACATCAAGTTCAAGTATACTTCATCTTCAATAGCATCATGTTCGAATACACTTCATCCATTTAACTTCAAGTTCCATTCAACCTTCAAGTCCAAGAGAGATCTCTACTTCATGTCATCATCATCTACTCCACATGAAGAAGCATCAAAGAAGATCATCAACTTACCTACAAGAAGAAGAAGCAGAACAGAGTTAGACAAATGAAGCAACATATATCATACTTCATACAATGAACAAGGCAAGATCGACAAGATACATCTCAAGTGTTCATCGTCAAAGCAATCACATTGAAAATATCATACAAATGATACAATTTGGGGAATGTGCCCAAAAGCATATTGAATAAACAGTTGAAATCCACAAGATATGTTGAGGTGGCACCTATGTGGCGAGTACCTATCATCATCCAATCATATCAGCCGCATTATTTTAAATGCATTCAATGTATCGTTTAATAAAAGAAGCCAAAGGGACACCTATGTGGAAGATGTTTTAAATGATTCCATCTTATCTTATCACATTGGAAAGTGTGCCTTCATTGCCTCAAAAATAGCAGTTTGTTGTAACTACCTGTGAGGTGGCATGATCTAAGCCCTTGGCTACATGAATTGATCTAAGCCATTCATTGTAATCCTAGACCTCTATATAAAGGCCTTGTTGCCTCATTTGTAAAATCAGTAGTCAATAGGCAAGTAGAAGTAGAGTAGAAGAGACTCTCGAAATTTCCTGAGAGGACTTGAAATTGTTGTAAATATTTCTCAAGAGTAATGCAAAGACATTGGAGTTCGCTTGGTGTTTAAGTCTTGTCTTGTGGAATGACATGATTTCTTGTACTTTGATGAAGTGGAGAGATGTTTCAAATAGATTAGAAGTAGATTAGAAGCTCTTTGATGTTATGTATGTTGTACTGAATATTTGATCAACTCCTAGCTCATGCTTTAACATTCATCGCCGGTGAAGTGTTGTGTAAAGCTAGTCTGAGCCTCATTTGCTTAAGTTTGATTGTGAATGCTTGTTTGAGCTGCGCCGTTTAATGGGTGCTTGTATAAGCCTTCATGATTTGAAAACCTTTCGTTTACCTTAGGAGATTACACCAACTCCATGTAGTTGTAGGCATCCTTGGCGAAGTGGAGTTAGGTTTATCAAGGAGTTTGTCTGTTCATACATCATCATTGCTTCATTGACCTTAGATTAGTTTTCTTCGAACCTTTATCTTTTATCTTTTCTTTATCATTGATATGTCATCCACACTGAAGGAGGAATAACCTAAATGAAATATGAAAAAGTCTGCGTAAGTCCCTTTGTGATTATCAGCAAGATCACATGTAATCACTGAGTTAACCCATCACGAATCATAAAAAGGAACCTTGGAGTTACTTCACTGGATCACATTGTTCAACCTTTGAAGAGCTTTATTCAAGAGAGAGTGGGATACTCTAGTGTTTTACTCTATTGTTGACTTGTCGAAAAACAAACATCAACACTTCCAAAATATGGAGACACTGGAAACCCTGTCATAACTGTTTTCATTTCAGGGGTAGAAATTTCAAATGTTCTGGTTGATCTGGGAGCAGCAATTAATGTAATGACAGTCCACACAATGGACAAATTAGCTCTATCAGGTATCCAATCCACAACTACAATTCTTCAACTTGCTGACCAGTCAGTAGCTGTTCCAAAAGGGGTAATCACTGGTGTACCAGTTGTGATAGATTCATGGGAATTTCCAGTGGACTTCCTGATATTAGAACCTAGAAACCAGAGAAATGCTTATCCACTGATCTTAGGAAGACCATGGCTGGCTACAGCAGCAGCATCTATTGATTGTCGAACTAGGGATATGGTCATTTCTAATGGGATAGATCTGAAGAAAATATCTCTGTATCCTCCAGCTAAACCATCAATGCATTATATGGGAAGAGTATGGGTGGATGAGCCAGAAAACAATCACAACAGTGCCTCAGTAGCTATGGTAACCATCAAGGAACATCTGGGAGAATTAGAAGAAGAAATATACTATGATACAACAGAAGACATTACTCACATCCTAATCAATGAGGATGTGATGGAACTCGCCCAAGACTCTAAGAGAGAACTTCTTACTTCTTCTCATTGTACCCTAGCCAACATCATTCCTTGTGGGGAAACATTTTACAGAGACTTAGCCACTTTCCATTTGTTGCTTCCACATTCTTGTCCTCTCAATACCATGACTCCTATGTGCGAATTAGCTACATCTCTGGATCAAATCACAAAACAGGTCATGATTTTACCAGGGAAAACACTTAATATCAATACTCAGTTAACAGCCAATCAAGAAGAAAAACTCATCCAACTTCTGATTTCCCATTCAGCATCTTGTGCTTGGGAATACCAAGATATGAAAGGCATACCTCCTAAGATCTGTACCCATCATATATACACTGAGGATATTAAACCTGTCAGACAACCCCAAAGAAGATTGAATCCTGCTTTAAAGGACATTGTCAAAACTGAAATAGAAAAATTACTTCAAGCAGGGTTCATATATCCAATCTCAGACAGTCAATGGGTTTCACCCCTTGTCATAGTGCCTAAAAAGAATGGGAAATGGAGGGTGTGTATTGATTATAGAGAACTCAACAAGGCCACAAAGAAGGACTACTTTCCCTTACCATTCATTGACCAAGTTTTGGACAACCTTGCTGGGAGAAAGCATTTCTCTTTTCTAGATGGATTCAGTGGGTATAATCAAATTCAAGTAACACCTGAAGACCAGGACAAAACCACCTTCACATGCTCTTGGGGAACCTTTGCTTACAAAGTTCTTCCCTTTGGGCTATGCAATGCCCCAGCTACATTTCAGAGACTTGTTTTAGCTATTTTTGCTGAACTAGCTAATGAATGCATGGAGGTCTATATGGATGACTTTATTGTGTATGGGGATAATTTTGAGGAAGCTCTCACAAACCTTGATAAAGTACTGAAATGCTGTCAGAAAAATCAATTATCCCTTAGCCATGAAAAGTGCTTTATGATGGTAGAGGAAGGAATTGTTCTGAGACACCATATTTCAGAAAAAGGGATCAAAGTGGATCAAAACAAAATAGAGGTGATCACACAGTTGCCTTCACCCAAAAATCAGACAGATGTTAGAAGTTTTCTGGGTCATGCAGGCTACTATAGGAGGTTCATAGAAAATTTCAGCAGAATAGCTGCCCCCCTGTTTACCTTGCTTAACAAAGACACAGAATTTCTATGGACAGAAGAATGTCAATCAGCATTTGAGACCTTGAAAGAGAAGCTTACTGTCACACCAATTTTAAGAGGACCAAATTGGACTTTGCCATTTCACATATAGATTGATGCTTCAAATGAGTCCATTGGGGCAGTTTTAGGACAAAAGGAGGAAGGAGAAGGTATGCATGCCATTTATTACATCAGCAAAAACCTTACCTCTGCAGAAAGAAATTACACAACTGAAAAAGAATTCTTGGCAGTCATCTATGCTATAAACAAATTCAGGCATTACATAACTAGATATAAGATATTTGTGCACACTGATCATGCAGCCATCAAGTACCTAATGAATAAACCAGTAGTGGGTGCAAGGATCATCAGGTGGTTATTGTTATTGCAGGAATTTGATATTACCATAGTTGATAATCCAGGAAAGTTTAATTTGGTTGCTGATTTTTTGTCAAGATTACATATAGGAGGAGAAAACCAACTAGTGGAGGACAAGTTCCCAGATGAACATCTTTTTGCTATATCCTCTACTGCACCTTGGTTTGCTAACATAGCTAATCTTGCAGCTACAAGCTTGTATCCATCCCATTTTACCTCAAAACAAAGAAAACGTTTGGTTAAAGAAAGTTTATCTTACAAATGGTTGAATGGTTTACTATTTAAATGTGGTCCCGATTTCATTCTACGCAGGTGTTTAAAAGCTGATGAGATTTTTGATGTGTTAAGAGCATGTCATGATGAACCATCTGATGGCCATTACTCTTTCCACAGGACAGTCCATAAGATCCTTGGAGCTGGTTACTACTGGCCCTCTCTTCATAAAGATACAAAGAAGTATGTGCAGCACTGTGACCAGTGCCAAAGGATGGGACAACCAACCTTTACCCAGGAGATGTTACCACATCCTCAAGTCATAATGGAACTATTTGAGCAGTGGGGTCTAGACTTTGTGGGACCAATTTCACCACCATCATCAGGCAAGGTGTACATTCTAGTATGCACAGACTATGTTACTAAGTGGGCTGAGGTTCAAGCATTACAATTTGCAAGAGAAGAAAAAGTTGTTGATTTCCTTTACAATAAGATTTTCTTAAGATTTGGAGCCCCAAGATCAATAGTTTCAGACAGAGGACCTCAGTTTACTTCACAGGTAATCAAAGCATTCGCAGATTTATATCAAGTCAAGCACAGAAAATCTTCACCTTACCATCCTCAAGCGAATGGGCAGGTAGAAGTAACTAATAGGGAACTTGAAAATATTCTGACAAGGACAGTAGCAATGAACAGAAAAGATTGGGCTAGTAGATTACCTGAAGCAGTTTGGGCTTACAATACCACTTGGAAGTCCACAACAAAGTTCTCACCATATGAATTAGTTTATAGGAAAAAGCCTATTTTGTCTATAGAATTTGAACTCCAGACACTTAAAACTGCATTGGATATTGGTCTACCATTGTCTATAGCTCAATAGAATAGAATTCTTCAGCTCAATGAGTTGGATGAAATTCAGACAGAGGCCATTCAGCAAACAGAACTAGTTTAGTATCAAAGGAAGCAATGGCATGACCAACACATCAAAAGGAGGACATTTCAACAAGGTGATTGGGTTCTTCTTTATGATTCTAAATTCAAGGAGTTCAAAGGAAAATTGCAAACTCATTGGATGAGTCCTTATCAAATCAAGGGAGTTTTTGAAAATGGAACAGTATCATTGCAACCTATTGATGGAAGCACAGACACATTTCTAGTAAATGGTCACCAAATCAGGCTCTACAAAAGACCATCTACTAAAGAAGAGTTTCTCAGTGATTTGAGTTTTGATACAGGGGATACCTCCTCTGTCCCAGTGTTGGATTGATTCTTTTTTTTTTTTTTAAAAGGAAGGTTGAAAACCAGCAAATGGCGGCCCTCTAAAAAAAAAATAAAAAAAAAGGAAGGTTGAAAACCAGCAAATGGCGGCCTTCTAAAAAAACTGAAAAAAAAAAACAAAGAAAGATGAAAAACCAGCAAATGGTTGTCTTTCTCGACCAAGGGAGAGTTGAAAACCAGTAAATGGCGGTTCCCTTCTTCAGGACAGTTGAAATAATTGAGCTCCGGAGATGATCAGATGCCAGGAGTTAGTCAAATGCACCTCCGGCGTTTCTCAAACCAAGAGCACCTCCGGCGCTTCTCAAATCAGGAGCACCTCCGGCACTTCCCAACTAGGAGCACCTCCGGCCCTCTATCAATAAAAAAGTCAGTTTCAAATAATAAGGGAGGGGACCCACCTCTCCAAGCGGTAAAGTAGACACATCACATGATGAGGTCATCATGACTCATCCTCTACTTTATCACAAAAGAATAAATTCAATTGGCACGAATATCATTTGAGGGGGTATTCACAAAGTTGGCGCTGACATCACCAAGGAACGTGGATTCTTGAATCACTCAGCGCAATGATTGCAGGTCGCGTACCAACGGAGTAAGTGGACGTCATCTCCAGCCGCCACAAGCTACTCATGTGCCACGACGCGTGCAGTCTCCAACAATGACGTAGCATCTCTGTCATGTACATCGCCCTTATCATTAAAACTAATCCAGGTAACTCTATCTTTAATTAATCATTATTAGCAACTGTCTTGTCTTTCTATTTTTGGGTGCTGCCACGATGCCACGACCTCCTACCATCATTTCCTTTCTAAAATTCACACATGCCGCCATTTGTGCCGTATTGCCACCTTGCCTCCGGAGTGTCCTGACATTCTGTCACATTTATGACTGCCTTGGTACTCTAACTAATCTGCATAAGCCTAAGCTGAGAAACATAACATTCCTCATTCGAACCTCCGAAGTACCCTGAAGAACAGAGCCAATTAACTAGATCTCCGGAGCCTGCAGAGCAAATTGAACAGATCTCCGAAGCCTACAGAGAAAATTGAACAAATCTCCGAAGCTTACAGAGCACATTGCACAGTCCTCCGACGCCTACAGGGTTAAAAGGAAGAGATAAAATACAGATTGAAGAGATAAGGAATTAAGCACAGAAGGTGGAACTAATTCAGCAATGGGGGTCAAGAAGAAGTCTGAGCCAGAAAGTGTTGCGCGCCTTCTGCAGGATGGAGCTACAGCAAACATTTTAAGGGCTGCAGGATGGTTAGACTTCTTAGAAAAATTTGAAGGGTTTCAAGAGGATATTGTGGATGAATTCCTCAAGAATTTAAGGGACAATCAGACAGCTGTCAGAGGAGTACAAATCAATTTCTCCTCAGCCACTATCAGCCACATTTCTAGACTTCCCGAACAAGGTGAGAGGTTTTACCACTTGAAAACCTTATACACTGATTTGATTAAAAATTTCTCTGTTCGTGGTGAACCTGCTATTCAATTACATTCAAATAAAAATGAAGTCAAAGGAATTCTGAGGTCCACACTCCCAAACCCTTGGGCATCTGTTGCCACCTAGTTAATGAAATACTTTACTTGTGATGGTCAATTCTCTCTAGTTTTAGGGCCAGTCATGAAAATGCTGATTTTTCTAAGACATGGAAATAGACAACCTGAGTATAACATAAACATTCCCAATTTTCTATATTCTGCCATCAGGGCAACTGCAGAGAAATATCAGCAGAATAAGGGTCCAATGAAACATCATGGTCTTATCTTTCTAGTAGTTAAACACCACTTCCTGTCTCAGGCCAATGGGAGAAATTATGGCAACACTTTCTTTAGCAAAATCCCTAGAACAGAGCACTAGAGATGGCACAGCCAGGAGGTGAGATTTCCCCTACCCACCAAGAAGAGGAAACTGAGCCTTCAGCCTCCTCCACAGCTGTTCATAGAGGAAAGAAGCCCTCACAGGAGGCAACCTCATCTGCAGCCCCTATTCCTGATAAAAGGAGGAAAGGCAAAGAAATTGCAAAACTTGCTTCTAGACAAACCCCCTACATGACTCGCTCAGTTAGGAGAAAAATAACTGAGGAATCTTGCCCTACGGAATTAACAGAGGGAAGGTCAAGACAGAGAATAGAGGGAACCTGGTGGACTGAAGAACCATCTCATGATTCAGATGAGATCCCTTTGGTCAGAAAGAGGAAACAAAGAGAAATTTCCCCAGCACCATCATGTGCTCCGGAGAGACCAATTTCAGAACCATCATGTGCTCCGGAGACAGAATATATACAAACTTTTACTATTTCCTTAGATTCTGAGGAAGAGAGACCTGCTCCGAGGTCACCTGCCCCACCTCTGCTACGAAGAAGCAAAAGGCAAAGACAGCGCTCACAGGCCGAGAAAGATACTGCCCTCCTGGCTGAGGTACTCCTGGGACTTAGAACATATGAGGATAAGGCTGGACCTTCATCGGTGCCAACAAAAGAAGAGGAACCCCAAGAGGACCCTCAAGACAGGCAGTCTGAAGAAAAGGATGAAGCAGGGCAGAGGGGTACAATTGACAGTGCAGGGCAGATGGCCATGGAAAACCCTGATGATCAGCCAACAGCCACAGAAACAGCCACAAAAGCAACAACAGAAGCAGAAGAAGAAACCTTCTCTCATCCCTCTAATCAACAGGATGTGGAAATTTCAAAAGAACAGCAGATGATGGAAGAAATTGAAAATTTAAAAAGATTACTCTGGGGGAAGAATCTAATTATTACTGACCTCAAGAAAGTCAGAGTAGAGGTGGAAATGGAGCAAAAACAAATTATTGCAAATCTACAAACAGAACTCCAAAGCAAAGACAAAATCATCCAGGAGAAAGAGGCAGAATTAGAGGCCCAGAGAATTGGGAAAGAGGCAGAGTTAGAGGCAAACAAAACTGAAGCATCCAAACTGTTGGAAGAAAAAGAAAAAGAGGCAGCACAGAGTGTTTCTGAGCTCACCAGGGCTAGAGACAATAGCCTCACAATAATGGCAGCATTGATTGAGAAAGTACAAAGCCAGGATAAACAGTTAACTTGGGCCAATAACAGACTAGATGACCAGGAGGAATATATTCAAGAATTGGCTGGTCCAAGGGCAACCAATGAGCAGGAAATACAAACAGATGCCTATGTGGGTCCAATCCCCATTGACATTCCCAAAGCCCTGTTCTATTGGGAGAAGAGGTGTAGAGAATATGAGGCTTCCAAGCCTATGTTGCAGCTACAAAGGGCAGTCACTGCCAAAACAGAAAGAATAGCAACTTTGGAAGGCAAAATCATTGAAATGGCCTCCCTTTCTTCAGAAATTCTAACCTGCAGACCTCCAAGTGCCAGCTACTCAATGTTCTTACAGGAAAGAGTCCTGCAGAGGAAATTCTCTTTAGTCCTATCTGACCTGGTTGAGGATATAGAAACAGCAGAAGGATTCATGACAGCATATACCAGGAGCAATGATGAGGACAAGAATTTCCTATGTGAATTATACTTACATGGGTTCTGTGTTAATGATATCACTTTCATTCTTAATCATTTTGTGGGGGAATGTCAGCTTAAGGCATTTATGTCCCTAATGAGGAATCATCAAATCTGGAATGAAAGGATGGAAGATCATCTCAAGAAGGATTTAAAAACAGATCTTTTCATCAGGAAGGAATGTCCCAATCCTGGTGCTTTTAGGATCAAATTCAGGTCCCTTATCTATCATCCTTATAGTAAGAACACAATTTTGCCATTATACCTAAAAAGTTTGCAGGAATGCTCCATCGATTTTGGCCTTTTCATGATCAATTCAGCAAATCCAGTACTTGCTGTAGCAAAGAAGAGATGGAATATTTTGACCCCGAAGCAGAAAATGAGAGAGGTGGTCACCCCTGCAAACTTTAGATTATTCATGAGAAAGGCAAAGTTGATATCCAAACTAATGGATAACCATAAGCAGGAATGGATAGGTGGACGGTATAGGCCCCCTCTAATAATTGAGCCACTCCCTGTCTGGGCAAAACAGATGGAAGATGAAAAATTGCAGAACTGGATGAAGCAAGTTGATGAGTACAGAGGCAATGGTAATATCAACCGAACAACTTGGACCACCTATGCCCAGGATTATAGCCTGACTGACAAGCTGCTTCGCCAGAATAAATCCAAAATGTGAGAAGCAGGAGGACCTGCCAAACCTTAGGTATGGGGGGATGATGAGTGCCAAGTTGCACTCATGAAACACATCTTTTTGCCTCTCTTTTTCTCCTTCCTGAGTCCATCTTTCCTAATGTCTGCACCCAAATAAGCTAGCAAGATCATTCTATTTTATGATTAATTGAGATAGATTACTTAAGATTATAATTTTTTGATTGAGTGACTAATGTGCATGGAATTGATGGAAAATGCAGAAAACTTCTCTTTTTGATTCAACAGGTGTAGATGCCAGGAACATCAATTCTATGCATCTCCGGAGATAGTCTTCAATGATCTCCGAAGACAATACCAAAGTGCCATGACACCTGAAGTTTTGAAGAAATGAGGAATGCCTCTCCGGAGCTCTGCAAGAATCTGGAGCATCTCTGGAGCTGAACAGAGAAAGCTACGTATCTCCGGAGTTGCAGTCAGGAACAGTTATCTCCGGCGCCTCTTGAGAGCAGGGCATATTTCCAGCATAAGCTGCCGACCAAGCACTCTCAGCAGTGGTCATAATACCCCTCATTTCACTCAAATCATCACCTGAGTGATGACGGGTCATCTTTAGTTAAACTGTTGAAGTTTTATTTTTTCAAAGTTTTTGCATGAAGTTACGGATGGAACTGATTCAATATCCTTATTTTCAGGGCCTCAATGCCCAAATGTATTAAGAGTCAGACTTAGATTTTGAGTGGACTTATGTTCCACTCAAGTCTACTTTTATTTGCATGATTTTCTTTCATAGTTAAACATCTAGTGTAATAAAGAGGTGGATGTCATCTCATAGAAGAACTGATAGATAGGTTAAGTGATGTGTCATCACTCTTTGGATATATACTTGTAGAAACAGCAGAAGAAATATACAATGATTGAATTATTCTGATTCTCGGTAATCTCAGTTCTGTGTTAGCAATATTTTCATGAATGCAGATGGAATGAATTGGATTGGATCTAGTTGTAATCTTCTTTTGTGCTGATTCCCTACTGTAGCCTTCAGCCCCAAGGGTGTGGAGCAAGGGCCCACTCTCACCACTAAGGCAAGAGGCTAGTACCATTGTTTTATTAATTCAGCTTTCTGTTATGCAAAGTATTTACTGATTTCGATAGGTAGATGCATGTTACTGTTTTAAGATTGCTTTGAGTAAATTTCCTGTTTTATCCTGTTTTCAGCATTCCTTAAATTTATTTAGTAAGTAGATAGATTAATCTTTTCAAGTTAGTAGAAACAGTTCAGATTAGTTAGGAAAATTGATAACTATAGAATCCCTAGTTGCAAACAGCCGTGGACACAGCCCCTGGATTATTAACATCTGAAAAACAGATTAAATGATGAGGTACAGCGACACCTTGTCAGTGGGCTTGGTGGCCGAGGCACTACCCTCAGACCCTGCAAGGGGCGCTACCCCTTGACCCGTTGGAGGCTCCGCCCTCCGACCCTCGCGAGTTGCCATCCTCAAATCTAGGCCCTTGGTCCCCTCGTTCTTGCATCCCCTCATCTCAAGACTCTATGGAACATAGCTTATTTTGCTTAAGGTTATACATTTCAACAGGTTGTGAGTTCTTCAGTTGATTGTAATTTTCATTTTGTATTGACATTTGATAAATCACTAAATTATGAATATTGTCTTTTTTGTAAATTATGAGGTATTTAAATATTTTGTTTATTGACAATTATGAGTATTATTGTTTTTATAATTTTTAATATATATAAAATTATAAAGTATAGTTATATTGAGTATTACTGTATTTACTATTGTGTGTGTGTGTGTATATATATATATACAATAATACTCAATATAGCTATGGTCTATAATTTATAATTTTAATTTATATGCACAATACAGTAATACTTAATATATATATATATAGAGCTGTACGGTGTACCTGTACCCGGGGGGGGGGGGGGGGGGGGGGGAATTGTCATACAGGCATACCTGAACCCCAAACCCGAACCCGTCCTATACCAGGATCAGCAACTTAAGATGAAACCCTTCGAGACACAATTCTTGACGAGCTGCTGATTTACAAGGGTGCAAAGGGGAGTTGTTTTCTTTGCCTGTATGTTTTTGAGGGAGAATGAGCCAGCAGACAAGCAAAACAATTTAGTCCTTCAAAAGTTCAGCCATAGTCTTGTAGATACTATATTTGTTTAAGAAGAGCAATATCAGTTTACTTACAAAGTTACAAAAATTCTCTTTGCATAATTTTGGTGAAACGATTATGGTGCAGAAACAATGAATCTTCAAAGCCTAGCCATCTACATTTTGTATCAGCCTTGTGGTCCTTTGGTCTGAGTAGAATTGGAGCATATTTGAAGCTATTCATATGAAGAAGCACAACAAGTTGACCCAAATGACCTCATTTTTGTGCAATACGAACTTCATCATGTCAAAATAGTTGAGGGGGCGACTAATAATGTAACTGACTTGGATGACATAGATCCATATTCAGATTGGATTGCCAGGGATGATGAGCCCATGTTTAACGAGGTGGATATCCTTAATTGTGAAAGGAAGGCAACAGAAGGGGCAGTGGAAGCAAAAGGGTAGGTGCAAGTAGATGCGGAAGCAAAAGCAAAAGGAGGATCTACATCGGATGATGATATTGTTCCTAAAGAGAAATCTTTACCATCTAGTTCGAGGGTACAAGTAATGAGGAGCTTTAGCTGAAGGAGAAATTCGTAAAATATTTTATCAATTTGTAATTTTGTATGATGATGATCAATCATCATATCATTTATGACACTATGATGTGCATCGTACTCCTTTGTGGTCTAAAACTTAAAGAAAAAAAACACCTCTGTGTTCTCTCAATTCAGCATTTTGCATGTTATTTATCTTATGATTTTTCTTTTTGTCAAGTCCCCAAGCCCGAGTCAAAATTTTGGGCTGCCAAATTTTTGCTGAGTCCGAGGTTTTAAACTATGTATAGAACACATCTGGACACCACTCACACATTAGAAAAATAGCAATGGTACTCCAATACTGATATTGTAAGGGATCAATAGCTTTGTCAAACAATAGTATAAATAGAATATCCCAGTGCTTCACAAGTTTTTTTTTCTCTATAAATGTAGAATTTATATTCATTACAGGAATATATGTACGGTACGCAGTAGAATGCAGAAGCCAAGGTTGTGAAGAGAAAAATGCTCCAAGAGGACCTATAGGGACCAATATTGCCTGCTAAAGAAAAGGCCTAGAGATTACAACCAGGAAACAAAAACTGCCTTGCTTCTGCATAAAAAGATTATGACCATAACTAAAATGAATGCTAGCATTCTGAAATAGAAGACTTCATATCTGTAACCTAACAAAGAGAAATTTAAACAGAAAAATCAGAATCCTAGCAGAAGTGTATATAAAGGGGTTATGACCATTGTCCAGAATGAATGATAGCATTACTGAATTGAAAGTCTTCATATCTGCAATAGCCTAACAAAGAGAAATTTAAACACAAAAACTCAAAATCCTAAGATAGTTGTATCTAAAAGGATTATGACCATTGTCTCAAAAGAATTCTAGCATTACTGAAATGAAAGACTTGATATATGTAAGTAGCCCAAGAAAGAGAAATTTAAACACAAAACTTAAAATCCAAACCGAATTATATCCCATATATAATTCAATGGTTAAAACTTGACACCCATATAGGGATAAAACAGTTTTTTGAAATATCAGAGGCTCAGTCTAAAAAAGCAGAGAGATATAGAATCTATCCTACTATCCCTACATCAATTTAGGCTTCTTCACTGCTCTCTAGGTCACATGATGTAATACCCTAAATAGAATATTTGATTGTAATTCTGATTTTTCTGCTTAAACCCTAATTCTGCCCTAAAATTTCTGCACTTTATTATTCTGCTCTAACCCTAACTTCTGCTCCAAAATCAGACTTGAACAATAACATATAATCACCATAAATCACATCAAAACATCAAACATAATTTCTTCATATGATTGGTCCAATAATGCAAGTGATATTCACCATGAAATACACAATTGCAACCATGATATCAACTCATAAATGAAGGAATCTGATCTGCTGTTATAAACTGGAAATATGCAGTCCAAAATGACAAGTATTTGACTAGGGCAAACAGCCACGAGTCACAAATCACATAGCAAAGTGTTTACTATCAAGTTACATACCAAATATGCCGAAATATGCCCTAGAAGGAGGGCGAATGAGGTCTGCCCTAACTGCTGTAGCAGAACTGCTGAAACATGAAAACCTAGCAGCCAATGTATCCTCCAAATCGCCTCCAATGAAGTAGCCTTCACCTCCAAGAGGTGCGCTCCAAGCTAGGGTAAACCCTAGATCAATTTGCCCATGATGAATGCTCTCCAAAGCTGATGTAATTTCTGTACTTGATGAAGATGAAGTTCACTTGAATCCCCGTCACGGAATCCACAAGAAGAGAAGCTAGATTGGCGCCCAACTCCTCCTTAGTCACTTGAAGTTTTCGTCCCAAGCTTCTATTAGAGATCGCTCTCCAAGTATGAATGAATGAATGCTTTATGATATCTTTTGCAATGCCAAGCAACCCAGTATATATATGCAATTTGCCTCCTTTCCCATAGGGCCGACCTAGGCCATTTAGCATGATATTTAAAATATAATCTCCCTCCAAGAGGGCCGACCTCCATTACTCCACATGGGCGCCAAAAATAAATTAAATTGAAGATATAATTTATTATTATACTTCCTCCCTTCAAGCGCTAGCATAGGAGTAATATATTTTAGTGGGTGCCAAAGGAAATAATAATAGTGACGACCTCCATGATGATGTGATAATGAGCTCACAAGTGAAGTTATAAGAAAAGCACCCAAATATTTGTCTTGGAATGAATGAGAGCATCTTCTTAAGTCAACAAGGTATCTACTCAACACAAAGTTATCTCCCGGCGAGATAGCAATCCTCCCAAATGACTCGCTCCACAGAAGACAAACCTCCAAGAGTCCCAGAGTGAAGTGATAAGCCCAAGTCCTCTCTAATGGCGACCATTCCAAATATGGGGACATTACATAGGACTCACCTCATTCTCTTCAATTCTCATTGAATGGATCTCAAGCTTTGTGCAGATTTTGTCCAATTTCTCATTGAATATCACTTTCCTTCTGTGTAAGATCTTCGGGTTAGCAATGGTCTTCTCCTGAAAATTTTAAAAATTATGATGGGACCAAGGAGCTAGACCAGCTATCAGGTCCACAAATTATAGGACTGGGTTAGCGTAACCTATGAAAAAACACTGAGTTTACAGTAGATAGATAGGATTTGCAGAAGAACCCACTTCTCTCTTTCTCCTTTTATTTTTTCCCTGTGCAATTAGTGCTTCTGTCTCTTCTAGCTTCTTCTTTAAAGTCTGGTCCTAAGTTTTGACTTTACTACTTGTGTAGGTTCATAGGAAGATTTTCAGCATCCATCCTCTTCTTCTTTCCTCTATGATTTTGCTTGAGTTAAAGAAAGGAAATCAAAGAAAATCTAAGCACAAAAAAATGAGGATCAAGAATTGAAATCGAGCATTTGCAAGGTAAGCTGTCCATTACTACCATTATTGAATTGGAATTGACCCTTAACTAAATCCTCATACCAATGATGCTGCTCCTCCAGATTCTCCAAAGTGCCATTTCACATTACAATTGGCTATAGATGCTACATCAAATATAAAGTGCACCTGATTCTTAAATCTCAATAAATAAATGGCTCAAAAATGTCAAAATGTAACTTTTGCAGGAATGTAATAACAAACATTGTGTATGGGAATCTTGTTGTTTTTCTTATTGCTTGGTGATTTGTTCATACATCTATGTTACTGGGTTCTCCTATTTGCCCCTATGTATTCCCTGGGTTTGGTTTAGGGCCTAATACATGAACGGGATGGCCCTGGATTCACTCGAGGTCCAGCCCAAGCACCTCAAGGTCCATCACCCACAAGGAACCAACACAAAAATTAAAAAAATACAACATTTTAAGTATTAATTTTTTACAAAAAACATAATTTTAAAACTTAATCTGACCTAAAGTGACTCAAACAACATTCATTTGACAAATACAAGAGACCAAAACACCTACTTTGCCTCCAAGCTACCATTTTTCATTACTAAAGCTTGCTGGTTATTTTTTTAAAGGTGAAGGTGTTGGCACTTATTCTTATATGCCCCGAATGCAAAAAAATTTGAAGTCTGGTGCCCTCTTTTGTTGCCTTGGCCTTACTTTGCCCATCATCGACATCCAATCTAAGAATTCCTTTAATGGGCTTCCATGGCCAATTTGTGCTTAGGTGTTTTTTTGGACCCCCTCATATCTTTGTCATGTGCCTAAATTGCAAAAAATAAAAAGAAAATCTAAGTATGTGGACCCTTAAGTCAATTTCCAGCCTTGGTTAAGTTTTAGAGGTTTTCCTTACCTTGGTGCCTTTTCCTTCAATTCCCCAATTCCCCGTGTTGCGAACCTTTGGGATTTCCTTTCCCAGCATGCCTTTCCTCCAAGTCCCCAAGTACCCAAATCTCCAATTCCCCTCTTTCCGAACTTTCAAACTTTTCCTTCCCGATCACTTGTTTCTTGCAAGCTTCTAAAGTTCCCCATTCCCCTTTGCATCGATTCCGAAAGATTTGATCACCCCGAATCCCGATCTCTACTACATGGCAAGTTCACAGGCTTTCCCCTACCGTCATAGTTAAAGGATGTCATATAATGGATACCTGAACCTCGGACCCCAATGAGCTTCCAAGTCTTCTTGTTCCTTGGTGGAATGGTATCGAGTATCCCAAAGTCTCGATCCCCACTCACCTTTATAAAGTCGTTTGTGAACCCTCGAGCCTTTTCGTTCCCTGCTCCCAGATGGCACTCAATATCTCGATTCCCCCCAGATCAGCAGGCTTCCAAGTTCCCCTTTCCCTCAACAATGTGGTATCGAGTATTCCAAAGTCCCAATCCCTACTTCCCCTTCGAAGTTGCTCAAGGACTTTTGGACTTCTTCGTCCACTTCTCTAACCCATGAGGTATCCCAAAACCCCGAACCCTCCCAATGCAATAGATTTTGCAAATCTCTTTGCTTCCAAAGCAAGCTAGTAGTGATTGTCCCAAAGCCCCGACCCCTCTTAGTATAAGCTCTCAAGTAGGCTTTTGAACTTTCTTCTACCTCTCATCCTTACATCCTAGCATCCCAATCTCTGCTCCCCACCCCCCGTCATGCCTTCCTTTCTTTGGACTTTCGAAAATTCTTAATTCTAGCATACCTATTGAAAATCATTTGAATGGCATCCCAACTCCTAATTCCCTGGTCACCTTTAGCGCTCACACATCATTTGACATTGAAATCCCCAGAGCCCCATCATTCGAATGCCAAGCCCTACATACTCACATACACTCTCCAGGACACCATTAATGCCTGAAATTGACTGCAATGGAATTGTACAACCGTCCAAACCCTACCAAAATTTCATTGGATGCCTCAAAAGTACAAATCCATTTGCAAAGTCATGTGAAGATGACAAAGACATGTGAATAGATTGAATGCGGTAAATGAAACCTAGCATTCATCGCCCTATAAACAGCTACAAGGTTATTTCTCTGAAAGTAGGAAGAATGTTTTTTTTTCCTTATGGCGTCAACAACAGATCTAAGATTTTACTGCAAAAGAGTGTGTTGGTGCATTTAGTACTTTGATTGGCATGTGACCCTTGCAAACCCCAACAAGACAAGCAAAATACATTGTAATTGAATGCTAAAAATACAACGATGAAATATGTGATAAGAGTTGGCCATTATACTATCTTCTTGACTGCAAGTGTCTTGGGTCGTTCTAGGGTTTCAATATTTGCAAGTCCAATCTACAAGTGACAAGGTCATATGTTGTAAATCATAGGGAGGATTTCATTTGAAGCCATGTATGTAACTGAATGTCTCCATCGAAAACTATAATGATTCAAGGAAATCTTTAAACCTAGTTGTGGGTCTTAGCTTGTCACATTTGCTAGTATGAATGTAATGAAATTTAAATGAATGTGACAGCATTTTAAAGCATTGCAAGCCTTTGTAATGGTCTTCCTTTCATTTCGTATGGGTTATTGTAGCTTTGAGATGGATTGTTAAGAATGCTTGGTTGCATAAATCTTTATCATCAATTTGTGGATGCAAGTCTAGTTCCAAGTGTGAGTTGTAGGTATGCTCATGTCCTCCTTGCAAGTTGTGACTCTATTGCCCGTGGGAATAGGCACCGATCTTGAATGGTGAATGATCAAGCATATTCTCATTATAATATCCTTATAATCATTAGTTTTAGTTTAGGGTTAGGATCCATCTTGTTCACATGTTCCATTGATATTACTGATGTCAATATTTCATGCAAGCTAAGACTTGTAAATCATTGGAGGAACTTGTGATCAAGTCATCACTCTACTACATGTGTATGGTTGGCTTAAAGGAAAATCATCCATAGGAGGTATATAGACTACCAATATGTTTAGGCATATGTACAAGAATGTTATTATCAGCTTAAGAAGAGGTATCACAAGCAACTAATGTGCAATAGGCTCAAGAGGTTTTGGGGGCCCATCACATATTAGTTATAGTTGTTGAATGTTTCTATATTGTTTTATCATTATGCTTTTATTGTCTTGCTAAGGATACCTCTAGGAACACCCTCCTGTATGTAGCTGATGCCCAAAGTGAAGATGAGTTTAGCCACGCACAAGAATTGGTCCATTCATGCCACTATCTAAGAATAAGTCTTGCTCATTACCTTTGTTGACACTATCCCCGGCCTTACATTTTGGAGTCAATATTTAGGATTTGCAAGAATACATGTTTGAGATCCAACAAAAGAATTGACAAAAGGATTCTACCATGTTTGTTGAGTGTTACGAGCGAGAAATAGCTACACCTACGAAATTTATCAAGCAAAGATAAGTTTATCTTGAGATTTTTTCAAGTATCTCTAAATTTTTTCCAAGATTTTGTTTTCTTTTTTACACTTTCTAAAAACATTTTAAATGTTTTTTTTAACATATTACAAGGTTATAATGTTTTCCTTTTTTTCTTTAGTTATGTACCCTAGGTTGTAATGTATTTTTTTTTTTGTTTTTTTTTGTTATTCATACAGAATGGCTGATAGTTCTAGTTTCAGTAGGCCTAGTGACAAAGGCAGTTCAAAATTGATGCAGTGTCACCCCTCTGGCAACATGTGACCATAATTGGACAACTTCCTAGATGTGGGAGTTTTTGTTGGCACCATAATCAATGTGAGAATGAATATAGAGCTTGTATAGTCGAGTGAAAATTCACTTATGCTCTATGACCAACTTCAGAATAAGAGTTTGTCCAAGTCCAAACAAAAAAGAGTTGTCAAAGGACCAAATTATAGCATATATCAAAGAATAAGAAGATGTTGACATTGTAAGTGAGAAAAAGAAAGATCGCATCCTCTATCCAAGAAAGGATTGTGCAAGCCTCCTATTGGCCCTACAATATCAATTGTCCCACATCTTTTCATTCCAACACCATCTTTCCAAAGAAAACAATACTCTATTTCCCATAAAAGAGGCCCATTGGAAAAGACCTTCAAAATTGAGTCAAGAGATATTGTAGATCAGTGCATTGCTCATTGCATTTATGGCAATGGGCTTCCTTTCAACCTTGTGAGATGACGGCAATTGCTAATGTACCTGTTGATTATACTTGTCCTAGGTATGAAAAGGTGTTCACCACCTTATTGTCCAAGGAACAAACTTCCATAGAGACATCACTATGGGGAATCAAGGATACATGGTCCAAACCAGAATTGTCAATCATTTCTAATAGATGGAAAGATTGCAAAAATAGACCATTAATTCATGTGTTAGCAATGTTCCCTAAAGGGGCACAATGTTTTTGAAGCAGTTGATTGTAAGGGGCAAATGAAGGATGCAAACTTCATTCCCAAGATCCTCATAGAATCGATTGAGATGGTGGGCCTCAAAAACATTGTCCAAGTCCTAATGACCAATGCTAAAAATTGTAGGGCAGCAGATTTATTAGTGGAGGCAACATATGGACAATTTTTTGGACACCATGTGTCATCTAAACCCTCAACTTGGTGATGTAGAAGATTGGCACACAGATCGAATGGGTCAAATAAATCTACACTGGGGCTAAGGAGATTCAAATGTTTGTGACAAATTATCACATGTCACAAGCCATCTTCAAGTCCTCCAAGTTGGGGTTGTTAAAACTAAGTTTATGAAATTTCAATATATTTTTTTTATTACAATAAATTTCAATTATATGATCATTCAAAATTGATATATCATCTACTTTTTAATTTGTTTTATTTTTTAACACCATGTTAGGCTACCAAGACTCAATTCGCATCACACACAATTGTTTTAAGACGATTTGTGAAGGTGTGAGAGTCATTGAGCGCTATGGTTATCAACAACCTTTGGAGTGTACGGAGGCAATCAGATACAAAGAGAGTCCAAAAAGTTAAAGCATTGATTCTTGATGATAAATGGTAGGCTCATGTGTAATATATTTTTGAGTTCACTAAGCAAATCATGAATATGATTAGGTTTGTTGATACAAACAACTATGTTTGGGTGAAATTTATGATGGCATGTTAAAAAAATAAGGACCATGATAGAACCTAAGGAGAATGACACCACAAACACATTTTTCAAAAGAGTGGAAAGAATCATTGTTGAGTGTTGGAACAAGATGACCACACTCTTGCGTCTCCTAGCATTTCCTTTGTCCCCAAAATATTACAACACAAGGATGCCTTCCTTGCCCAAGACAGTGGCACCATATAGAGATGAAGAGGTTGTTGATGGGTACAAGGCCACATTCAAAAGAATGTTCCTAGATACAGATGTACAGAGTATTGTGTTGGGTGAGTTTGGCCACTTTATATCTTAAGGAATCATGATGTTTGTACTCTTCAAGACAAGCACAAAAACAATGCTCATGAATGGTGGTACATTCATGGCCAAGGCTCTATTTACTAGCAGCCTCTTGCAAAGAAAATTCTATTTAAATTTTAAAGTATGCATTTTTTATTTTTTAACTTCCTTACTTTTCTTTCGCTGATATATATTATGTTTGATAATTGCAAATATTGTATTAAGTTTGTATACAATTTCAATAGGTTATGAGTTCTTCTTCGGCTGAGTGGAATTGGAGTACATTATTTTTTATAAAAGTAGAGGATTTGATCAATGTACATTCCAACTTGTGTATCTTGTCACATGAGAAAGTCAATTAAAATGAGGGGGTGATGAGGAATTGAGATGTAACCCCTAAGTGTGCCGACTTAGATGCTTCCGTTGCACAACTTGTCTTAGTCTCTTTAGATAAGGCAAAATCTATATATGGCATGGCTAGTGGGAGTGGCATTGTGGCTTCTTGTGGTTCAAACGAACCAAATGTTGACCTTGATGCTCTCGATGAAGCACAATATTGGTTGTAATTTTGTATTGACATTTGACATTGAATCAATGAATTATGAGTATTTTGTTTTTTGCAAATTACGAGTATTTTTATACAATTTAATATTATAAATTTAAATATTGCATGCACACACATGTGCGCAAAAACACACACATGTACGGCTGTATCCAGCTATACCGAACCCAGGGAAAATAATCCATTGTATGTTGTACCCAAATGCCGAACCCATACCGGCAACTTAAAATTATATCAACATTGAAATGAGAGTATTGGGTGGTTTGAAGGCCTTTTTGAAATGGCCATATGAGGTCATGAAGTAGATGCAATACAATCAATTCACACAAACTTGCTCGTACATTGAGGGTCTGAAATTAGATTTTGTCATTTTGTTTGACCATTTATTCGTTATCTTCATACTTCTATAATTTGGTATGTACGCATTTCTAATTTCAGTAAATTAGATTCTCATTCCAGTGACTCTTTGCTTTTTGGCCTTTGTCTAATTGTGTATATGAAAGTCCTATATATTGTCGAATCCCCACTTCCTAGATTTGGGGGCACTACCACACACACATCTGCACTTCTTTTAACATTATGGCACAAGGTCAAAAGCTCCTGAGCTCCCTTTCACTGAATTGAAATACTTTGAATGTTTTTAGGAAAATCAAAAGATTGACTATCTACTTCGGAGGCTTAAGACAATAAGAACTTGTCTTTACAAATTCATAGTGTGATTTTAAAATGTTAAAGAAACATTGTGAATCTATCAGTAGCTTCCCATCCACTGCACCTCCAATATTTAAATCAGTTTTCTGTACTTCTAAGGTTAAATTTCCTCCCTGTTTCTCAGACTTGTGATATTTAACATTCTAAGATGATTGGAAAATCTTCTTGACATATGACAAACCTGTCACCCTACTTACAAGGATTTTGACAGTGTTAGTGTTATTTGTGACAAGCTTGACTTGTTTGCATGTGGACACCTTTGGTAGCCAATATGTGGTCTCAAAGAGTCCTACATTATCCCACCCATCTTTACAAGATTTAGGGATAAACCCTAAGTTGGCCTCCTCAACCATTTAGGATTTTCCATAATGCCGTGTCAATCACACATATTCACTGATGGCATTGCATATCATTGTGACAGTAAAGAGTTTTTGTCTATTTGTCTTCGCACTGTCCTCTATATCTTATTCATCTTATATTTTGTTTCTTAGTTGTACAGGGCTAGTTTTGTTGATCCTAATATAGAAAATCATTAAATTTTTCTATGAAATCAAATCTAAAGAAAACTCACTCCCCCAGCCTTCACCCTTCATGCATAAGCGTACTCATGCATAGAAGCAGACTTCTCCTATTGTGAAGAGGAGAAATGTGAAGTTTATCACTCCCAATGACAAAAACTACCAATGCATCTTCATTATGGCCAAGCATATTCATTTTGCAGGAGGTTCTGTGACTGTATTACCATCATGAGATCATTTGTTCATGTGTTATAATCCATTTTGAGTTTTAAAACCTTCTACAGTGATCTAGGGGCTTCATTTGTGAAAGCTGATTAAAGCTATCTCTATATTCAACACATAAAGCTGCATCAACCTCCAAAGACAACCCAAAAATCTGTTCACATCGACTATTTTTAAAAGTCCAAGTATACCATTGCTTTCCTCATAAAAGGTCAAGAGAGTTCACCAAATCCAATTTGGATGGAACATTTCTACTGACTTTGTGCTGGTGTGTCATCAAACCCCTCAATACCTTGACTCAAATCTAGCAGGTCTGCATTAAATCCTCAAAATTACTTTTTTATTTTGAATTATATTATATTTGCAAAGAATTTATTTTAATTTTTGAGAAACAATGCTAGGTATCTCATTGACTGCCTCCATCCCTTTCATGTTAAGTATTTGAATTTTGTACGCCGTCCACATTCAATGGCCTACTGACTAGTAACATCTAGGAAGGTGCTAAGAGTTAAAGAGTCACTAGGCTTCAATGAGGTGGTTTGCAAATGGTGGGCACCTTAGCCAATGGCAACGGGGGATTCCTATAAGGAATTTGCCTCATAGTTGGAAGGTTCCCTTCTAAAGAGTGCACTTCCCTCAAAAATCACACCCTCTTAGGAAGCGGTCCTATGTTCCTATGTAGGGGGCTTCTGGATCTATTTTTATAGAATGGGGAGGTTCCATAAGATGAGGGAAAATTTTCTACACGATAAATTGGAATCTTATCTCCGAAATTAGGAGCCCCTAATTTTTAGTTCTTGGATTTCTAACAGTTGTCTTTGGGGTGGAGTTGGAAATTTCCCCCAAGGGCTTTTTTTGTTAGGAAGTGATCCTATGTAGGGGGCTTCTGAATTTATTTTTATGGAACGGGAGGTTTCATAAGATGAGGAAAAAATTGCTACAAGATAAATTGGAATCCTATCTTGGAAAATAGGAGCCCCTATTTTTTAGTTCTCAAATTTCTAATAGTTGTCTTTGGGGTGGAGTTGGAAATTTCCCCCAAAGCGGTCTGCAATTGTTTAGCATTGTCTACTACTAAAAAAATACCTAAGATGTTGGTTTCTTCCCTTTACCCTGCCATGTCGTCTGGGTCCGGCTCGGGTAGAGTGCGGGGACAGGATGGTGGGGTATTCGTTGTTGAAGGCCTCGACGTATCCATGTGAAAGTCGACGAAAATGTGGCCATGGGTGTTATTATCCAAGTGTTGAAAGCTCATTTTTGTTGGGAATGAGGTGTCTCAACCTTGCATATTTCTCAACCTTGCTCATTTATTTGTATTTAATATTTTCCCATGGTCAGTTATTGTTTTTATTTAGCTCCAAAATAATGAATGGGCATTTGAATTCTTAATTGGCACTTTTGCCACATGTCAGTGCCTTGAAAATTGAAATATTAGTTGTCAAAAGATGCCCACATGGTAGTATATCATGGAAGGACTATTTTTAGCGATATTATGACAAATTCTATGACAACTGTAAGGGTCAAAAATAGGGGAGAACATTTTGGACGTGAGAGCTTATTTTTATACTAGAATCTTGGCTGAGAAGTTAAGTACATGGTTTTGTAAAACCACATAATGGTTTCTTGGTTGTGAGAAGTCTATAAATTGGAGGCTTAAGAAGAAATTTGTGAGAGGAGAGTTTTATGCAGGGTTATGCTGTCAGTTTTTCCTCCAGAAGAGCAAGATGTAAATCTCCATGTTAAGGCTTTGAGCTTGCAAGTGTATTGTAACATGTTTGTTGTTGCAGATTAATACATTGGTTCGATGCTTTGGAGTGGGGGGTTTTTTACCCGAAAGGGTTTTCCCCACGTATATTGGTGTCTCTTCTCTTCTGTCTATCTTTCTTCTATTCTTATTGTTTCATGTTCTTAAAGTGTTAATTTATATGCTGTTATGCTGCTGAAATTTATTTAGATATGTAAGCTACATTATATTTCCTCTAAGGGTTAATGTGATGGGAAATCAACTATATCTGTTTCCGCTTTAAAGGCATAGTAGTATGTGCTTGCATCAAGTTATTGAATATATGTTTAAGTAAAATATAGGATGTTGTAAGGTGCATGATGGGTTTCTCTTTTCCCTTTCAATTGGTATCAGAGCTATGGTGGTTCCATGGTTGCATGAGATTGCATGTGTTGGTTCCATGGTGTTTAAGGTTTTGGGTATTTCTTCTGTTGTGATTTCTTAGCTTGGAAAGCTTGAGGGAATCTGTAGGAAGGAATTGGCTGATTATTAATCCTTGTTTGAGTGGAAGTCTTGTAGTTGATCTTGTTTTCAGATTACAGCAGGCATTTGAAGAATAGAAAAGATGGAGTATAATGGAGTTGATCATGTGGTTACATTTAATATGATATTGATCTAGAGCTCCTGTTTGATAGTATGTAATAACCCTCATGCATGGTGGTTATGTTCTTTCATTCTATAGTCGTTTGCAGCAAAGTATTCATGTTGGGTGTTTGTTCTTGGCTCCCTCATCACATGGAGAAACTTGGGTTGTCATGACTATGGTTTGGTGTGCTTATGTTGGGTGCTTGGTTTTAGTCCCTAGCATTGGAAGACATTGTTTTGTTAACCTCGAATGCATGTAGGCTATAGAGTTGATCATTGAATGATCTGAAAGCTTCTGGAACAGCCTAGCTCCTCCGTATGCTTGTACATGGTGGTTGTGGAGTTGGCCTACAAGTGGGCTTGAAGTTCCTGGACCTCTACTTCATTTTGGTTGGTTGTACTTGCATGTCTCAATTTCATATTGATTTGATCTGAGGGTTTTGTAGATTTTCCGTTCAAAATCTATGGTTATGCTTATCTATGTTATTCCATTATTCTAGTTTAACTATTTTGGTGGTTTTCAGACTTGTGGATCTTCCAGATGATAAGTGGATATGGATTTGCATGTATGTCAGTGACATGGTGGTTTTGCAGGTTTTACACGGTTAATAAAAACGTGTGGTTTTGTAGATCTACGGACAAACTATTTTTCAGATTATGATTCCTTGGGGGTGTTTCTGGATGTAAGATAGTTGCAGGTTTGCATGTATGCTTCATGCATGGTGTGAGGAGGTTTGTAGCTTTCTTAGTGTGGAGATGTTGGTATGTGATTAGTCACTCATCATTTCTATAGTATATGCTTGATGGGTTCCTTGACTATGGTTATTCATATGTGGACTTGTTTGGCAAATCGAATCTAGTGATGATTTGGTGTTTGAGTCTTGAAGTCTACAGGTTGTCTTCTTTGATATCTCAGTTTGCAGGTTACTAATGTAATGATGAGTTTGCATATTACATTTGTTTTGGATCTTTGAGTTATGTAGTTTGTGGATTAGCTACCCATTAGCTGCAGTGGGATGACTCGAATGTGGACTGTCTTTATCCACAAGATTGATTAGTGTTTATGCAGACTTGGTTAGTTGGCCTTGTCTGTGGTCATTTGTGCATTGGTATGTTGCATTGGGATAAGAGGATGGATGATTAGAGTGCCTGGATAGTCAGTTATTGGGACTTATAGCATGATTATCACGATGTCATGGATAGCTTGGATGCATGATTTTATGTGAACTTTTGACAATGATGGTTTTATCTTCTTGACTTGGAGATCTTGGTTGTACTTTATTCTTTTGTGTTGCTGGTATTGCACAGGTTAATTATTAGATTGTGTTAGAGCCATGGATTATCTTCATTGAGAGGATGGTTATCATAATGCCTTGATAAGCTCAGTATCACAGTTTCAGTGGGAGCTTCAGCAATGATGTGGATCTATCACTTGGTGATGGATGATCTTCTACAGTGGTTGTAGGTGTCATGGTAAGGCTTTTGGATTATGATTCTTATATGCTATGAAATTATTTTGACATCTTGAGTTCCATTGTTAGGGGATGGTTATCTTCATGTGATTGGAGATGGTATTGTGCCATGATGGATTCTTATTTCTAATATTGGAATTTTGGCATGATGGTGCCCCTTTGGCAAGATATGTTCATTGGAGCAGGTAGTGATCTCCTAGGAGGAGATGTTAGATCATGATGTCATGTGTGTTCCTGGATTTTGCAGACGTGCAGTGGGAGCTTTGATAGTGGTATGGTGAAGTTCTCTTTGGTTTTGAGTATTAATCATTTGCTTGAAGCTTCATGATTTTGTAGGATGCATTTGAAGTTGGCATGTATTGGATGATGGATGCTCATGGATACTAGAAAGACTTGAGGTGAGGCTAGAGATCTCTTGTTGTGGGGATCATGTGTTGGAATGGTGAAATTTCAGCAGAAAAACCGAGGAGCCTTCACTTGTTATGGGCATGAGTTCATGTTTGAACTTGAGAGGAGATTGTTCTTGGAGAGAGTCTATGAGACTCGGTGTATCTCAGTGGATCATTCTCATTCTCCACTCTCAGTTCACTCGGCAGAAAATGATATGATAGGTATTGCCCATGTTATTTCAGATTCATTTTGTTTTATGCTTTTATTTCTCATGGATATGGATCTTGAACTATAGTTTCTAGTTCTGGAGGGTTCATTTGAGGAGTACTTGGCATGGTTATCTCCTTAGGTATATTTATGAGAAGTTTTGGAGATGTTATTGGGCTGAATTCCTATTTGTGGAATGAATCTTTTAACTTTGATCTTCCTTGGTTAGAGAAGCTTACATCTATTTTTTTTGTTGTTATATGAGATATATATGTTTTGTTTGATCTAATGAGATTGAACAGTTGGGTGTTGTTAAGGCTTTTCAGTCGGGGTTTTGTGAAGGAGATCATACTTGGCACAGCTTAGCACTTGGTGGTGTTGGCAGGACATGATATGGTTTGCAGTTTCTCTTTAGGGTCTCATATTTCTTCCTAGAGGTTCTTATTCATCTAGTATGATCACTGGGTTTGTGGTCATCTACTGTTGTTGTACTTTATTGTTTTTTAGCAACAGTATGTGTTCTTTTAATGTGTATCATTTGAGATGTGGAGGACTTGGGAGAAGTGGAGGAGATCAAAGGTAAGAGAGAGCAGAAAACTGTTTGTAGAAGTATGCTCTATTTTGTAGCAGTTGGTTGCAGTTTGCAGATCATTGTGATTATTCTTTGTATTACATGATTTGATTATAAGCCACACTTTTATGTAAGTGTTGATTGGTAGACTTTGTGTTGCTTTGGTTGACATTGCTCATGCAGTTTGATTCCTAGGATGTATGTATGTCTTTGGCAGATTGTTTTCATTGGACTGCAGTATCAAAGGTCTTCAGATTTTTTGCACATCAATGGTTTTGGTGTGTTTGTTATCATGGAATATGGTAACTTTGAGCAGGACAGTGGATTATACAGGGATGAAAGCTACAGTATGGGCTGGATATGTCATAAGTTCTATCAATGGTGGGTTTTTTAGTTGGATGTAAACAACTAGCTGTGGTTGTTGTTCTAACTATTCTGGAGCATTCGTGCTCGATCTTGTTTTGGAGGTGTTTGGACTTCAAAGTTGTGTTTTGGCAACGGGTTTGAAGCTGGATACATTGGTGTGTCTATGTGACATTTAGTGTTTCATCATGTTTTTGGAATTCTAATCTTTTTGTCATGTTGGTGATCACTTGGAAGATGTTACAGGTGCTTCTGTAAAGCTCGTGAGCATAGTGGAGTTCAATTGAGGCAGTATGGTTACCTTAGTTTTTCACAGACTGGTTGTGATTCCCCTAGCTCTTGCAAGGTATTGAACAAGTGGGAGAATGTTGGGAAATGAGGTGTCTCAACTTTGCATATTTCCCGTAGCATTTATTTGTATTTAATATTTTCCCATGGTCAGTTCTGTTTTTATTTAGCTCCAAAATAATGAAGGGGCATCTAAATTCTTAATTGGCACTTTTGCCACATGTCGGTGCCTTGAAAATTGAAATATTAGTTGTCAAAAGATGCCCACATGGTAGTATATCATGGAAGGACTATTTTTAGCGATATTATGACAGATTCTATGACAACTGTAAGAGTCAAAAATAGGGGAGAACATTTTGGACGTGAGAGCTTATTTTTAGACTGGAATCTTGGTTGAGAAGTTAAGTACATGGTTTTGTAAAACCACATAATGGTTTCTTGGTTGTGAGAAGTCTATAAATTGGAGGCTTAAGGAGAAATTTGTGAGAGGAGAGTTTTATGCAGGGTTATTCTGTCGGTTTTTCCTCCAGAAGAGCAAGATGTAAATCTCCATGTTAAGGCTTTGAGCTTGCAAGTATATTGTAACATGTTTGTTGTTGCAGATTAATACATTGGTTTGATGCTTTGGAGTGTGGGGTTTTTTACCCGAAAGGGTTTTCCCCACATGTATTGGTGTCTCTTCTCTTTTGTCTATCTTTCTTCTATTCTTATTGTTTCATGTTCTTAAAGTGTTAATTTATATGCCGTTATGCTGCTGAAATTTATTTAGATCTGTAAGCTACATTATCTTTCCTCTAAGGGTTAATGTGATGGGAAATCAACTATGTTTGTTTCCGCTTTAAAGGCATAGTAGTATGTGCTTGCATCAAGTTATTGAATATATGTTTAAGTAAAATATAGGATGTTGTAAGGTGCATGCTGGGTTTCTCTTTTCCCTTTCAATTTTGTCATCAATCTCGCGCGTAGGATCAGTGGACACAACAAGCGCAAGATCGGTGGACATCACTTTCTCTCCAACACACCGGAATCATTCGAAGCTTATGTTTTTATTCTGCCCTAGTTCATTTTGTATTGACATTCGACAAATAAGTGAATTATGAATATTTTCTTTTTTAAAATTATGAAGTGTTTAATTATTTTGTTTGTTGACAATTATGAATATTAATATTTTAAATATATATTAATATAAAATTATAAATTATAATTATATATTATTTAATTATCTATACAATGTTATAAATTATATTTTATATTTTATAAATAAAATTATAATTATATATAATATCATAAATTTTTTTATAATATATATATATGGCCATTCCTTGGGAAAAAAAAAATTCACCACCTAATTGCACCTAATTGTCCAAAGACTCCTAAAAAAATCTCAAAGTTCAACAGCACCCGCTGAGAATTTTAGGTAGCCCCCTCCATGGGACCATAGCCTTAGACTATGCCATACCTAGGAAACTAGTAGAGGATACTCCAATATCAAACACAATGTCCCAATGGTGACTCTTCTGAGACAGATAGCTAGTGTGCACAGATTAGTAGTTACATACTATGCTGGGTCCTCCAAAGATTAATCCGACACTATTTTAATTTTTCAAGAATTGTCATTTAATGTTGTTTAACATGGAGTTGATTTTCTAACAATCATCGGAGCTTTGGCACAATGGTGAAGGCACCGGAATGATGGATGGTAGGTCAAAGAATTGAATTCTGTCATCCTCTTTTTATAAGTAAGATTTACGTTAGGTTTAATTTATGTCGTATCTAAGTCCAGCAGCTAAATGGTAAAGGTGCTTACTTCCTTATGCTAAATGATGGGATTGCTGTAAATTGCTTCAAATTTTTGTCATACAATGTATGGCTGATGTGAGTTTTCTTTTGCCCTGGTGCATTCTTTTAAAGACTTTTCATTCATCCTAAAACTCTGCTTTAAACCCATCTTTGATATCCCACTTAAAGGGGTTTGTAATTAAAATTAAAGTTCCAAGTTGAACATTTGTAAGGAAGGCTAGAAATAGAGAAGAACAATTCCAGTTCCATGTTGCCTAGGTATTTAGACATTAAGATTTTACAAATTTACTCCACAATAGCTAACATTTTAATAGTCTCCATACTAGTTTCAATCCATGAACTCTATTTAGGTTCGTAGATATTGTCCCAAGCCATCAAAAGAAAATGATTTTGATTTTCAGGAAATCCCTAAAAGAAAAGGAGCTTTTGACCTGCAGAATTGTCCCAGAGAAGGTATCTCTGGATGGATTCTAACAGTTTCAACATCTTTAGAGATCATGAACTGAAAATTGAAGAACTGGTATAGCCGGAAGAACATATTTTAACATCTACAATCAACAACACACATGAGATTTTCACAGTCTATTAGATTGAAGAAGAAGAGCTTCTGGAAAAAACTGTGTTTTGTTTACATCAAAGTTTTGGATCACACTCTGTGATCCATCATCAGGATGAGAGCAAATGATGGATCATGGGGTGTAATCCGAAACATCATTGTAAAATAAAAAGAGTTTTTCCTAGAAGCTCTTCTTTTAAATCTTCGATCAATCTTCAAGCAAATTTTCTTTTTGTTCTCTTTAGATATTTACGAAGATCTGTTTAAGAAAACCACAATAAATAAATGATTGTAAGATACATGCTTGGAAGGGATGCGGTATTAAACCCCAAAAGTCTCCAAGTTTTGGCTTGAGTTGCTTCTCTGCCATTCAAAAAGGAAAATCATGAATTTTTCTCTATTTATCTCTTATCTAAAGTTTTTCTATAAAGATCTAGAATTTTTTTCATAATATCTTGCTTCAAATTAGAGAGCTTTTCCTCACAGTAAAGTACTCTCAAAAAAGCTGGAGATGAGAAATGTGTTTAATATTTTAGCCTCTTGAAAACTCCAAAGTCTCTTGTTTCTCTATCCTATTAACTTCTCTCAATAGCTTTTCCAAATGCTTCAGCAAGGACGATGAAAAGCTATATCAACAAGGTTTCACCATGTCTAGTATCTTTTTCCACATTGAAGAAACGTGTGGGAGAAATATTGACCAGAACCAATAATTTTTGGAAAGAAATAACATTCTCTAACTCAGACACAACATTCATGAAAGAATTAAATATTCTCAACATTTTGTCCAAAACTGATTGGTTAACTGTCATAAACTTTGACTGTATCTAATTTAACCATGACTCCTCCTTGTTGCCCCAGTATGGAAGAGTACATGAGTTCACGGGAAATAATAACTCCATCTCTTAACTATTTACCTTAGACAAACCCACTTTATTCTACATTTGGGAGGATCTCCTTTGAGTAGTTAGTCATAACTTTTGCAATCATGTAAGTGGTGTCATTCTTCTTTCATGTAACAGCCAAGAAAGTGGCTTGCATTTCTTGGTGAAGTTTTTTTAAGCTCTTGATTATTTTAGGAATGTCATTCAGTCACCCTTTAATATGGTCCAGAATTCATAATGAGGCTTGCTCAGAAGCCATCTCGTCCAGCATCTCTATCTACATGCATTGAGAAGAGAGCTTCCTTCACTTTTTCTTCAGAAACCAGAGAGATATAACTTTTGCACTTCATAACCAGAGAAAGGATTTTTCTCAAAGGATGGGCCTTGTATCCATCTTTCTTCTTTGAAAGTAAATTTTGGAAATAAGAAATAGTTTCTTGGCAAATCTTTTCCTGAATTTGCGGCATTCTTCTCTCCTGGCTCTCCAGTCACTTATTCAGTTTACCTGCTCATAAGCACATGTCAAGTGATGAAAGAAATAAGTGTTTTTTATCACCTTCCTTGAACCAATTGAGCATTGATTTTTTATTACAAAAGATTTCTTCAGCTCTTCTTAAACTATCTAAATCCTTATGGACTAACATTTCTTCTCTTTAAAGGTCTTCTAAGAGTCCTTTGTATGGAACCAATTCTTCAGTAGAGACCAGTTGATGCTCCAGAAACGCATTTCTAATTATATCTCCAAAGGCTTCTCAGATGTAATTCCTGAGTGTTCTTTAATCCTCTTAGAGTTTTATACCAAACATCTTGGACTTACATACAGGGGTGATGACTTCCGCTGCTCCTCCTTTTTCTCCAAATGCAGATGGAGCCATATGAACTTGAATTTAAAAGGCCATATTCTAGGTCTTGAATCTTCAATGATCTCAAGAGAGATCAACAATCATCTGAGCAGAAATTCTTATAATTTTTTATTTTTTAATGCTGTTATCTTCTAGCCAGGCAGGCTCAATAAAAAAACAATCCAATCTTTCTGCAATATAAAGATGTAGAAGTCTCTAGTTATTTCTGGGCCATTCATATAATCTTCTGGGCACAGGCCAGGCTTATCAAGTTCAAGCTTCAGCTCATCCAACTCTACAACTGGGGTATGATTCTGAGCTTGATGATGGTCCTTTGGAAAAGCAAGAGGGAGCCCCTGAATTTTTTTGCCTATCGAAGATTCTGCTGCTGACTCAGCAGGAGTCTCTAACTTTTCTTTTTCTTTGAAGAATCTGTGATCTACTCACCTTGTTTACTCCTAGAGCAAAGAGCTCCCCAGAAAAAACTGTCCATAAGAAACAGGGGGAGGAGCTGAACCCCCCTTGCCACTGAAGCATACACAACAAAAAACCTAAGACTCCATTAAAAACCATGTTCCTAATGGAACTCTATTTCCCAACTACTTGGGAAGCAGTTTTATTGCTAAAGAATCCACAGTGTCACTGAGAGAATGACTTCAAGCATTTCAGTGCTAATTTAGGCATAGAATTCTATGTCTGAACAATGACACACAATCTATACATTTTGAAAAAAACATAGAAAACTGCATAAGATACTAATTTTACCTTAGTTTTCTATAACTCGCATTATCTGGCAGCTAAATATACAAAGCTGTCTGTTGTGAAAAGAAATTTTCATGAGAACTAATACTTCATGGGCACAAGAGGCACTGCTATTAAAGTAAATTAACAAAAAAAAAAAGGATGAAGTTCAAACCATTATAGTGCCTTCTGCTGATGCAGCTCTTGCGGTGGCCAACTCTCCTGTAAAGTAAGTTGAGGCCTTGTTAGTATCAGAAAGGATCCACAACAAAGTAAGAGGCCACAACTGATTAAAAGAGAGAATGACTACCGTCTGGATGAGCCATCTTTTGCATGGCTGTTGGAGCAATCATTACAGGCATTGATATCTTGAATCCCAACACAGTGCTGCTTGTATCTATTTTTGACACATCAACTAAGACGCGAGGTCGAAACCTGGAAAATCAAAACTTCAAGTTTTATAAAGGGCAGTGTTTCTGTTAAATATGACTTGTCAGTTGGGCAATTTATGAAATTTAACAATATTCAACCAGTGTAATTCCCTTGCCCCATGCTCCTTCCTCCTCCCCCAATCTCAACTTTGATCCTAAGAACAGAGATGTGAGTGGAGTGCCCCAGTTTTTCTTAATTTCACCTTCCAAGCTTTATTGATTAAAAAAGGAGCTAGCCAGTTATACATCTAAAACTTGCAACTTCTGGCAATCTATAACCAACAGCAACAGTGACAACAAACATGATGACTTTTAATGTCCTTTATAGTTTATAGTTTATACCAAACTGGTCTACACAATCTATAAGACGTCAGATAATGAAATTTGTATAACTCCTCTAACTGCATACATGTCAGGATATCTGCTTAATGATCAAGGATTTAACTATTCTGCATGCATACAAAATAAGAAGCCAGTGGATATTGACAAATAATTCATGGGACTGAAAGAACAAAGCCATAATATTCAAACACTGATACTTTCAAGTCATTCTTATGCTCGACTGTAACTCTAATGCCTTATAATGTCATATAAGATGCATTTTTTTCAAACAAAAGACATTCCAAATTGACTCATAGAGAATTGCAGGTTCTAACTTGGTGCATCTGTGGATATATGATTCCAATTCCTCAACTTTCAGGACTTAAGAATTTTATATATTTCAGAACACAATGAGTTCTGTTGGTGATATTTTATCCCAATCAATACGTTCCAGGTAATGCTCTAGAAATGGATTCTATGTTCCCATTATATGAAGATTCAATCAAAACCAATTGAAGAAATACTTTGAACTAATAGCTCTTTCCATACGATAGCAATACTCTTGAGTCTTAACAACTGAGTTTGGTGGATCATTCATCATAGTTAGAATTAGACCTATTAAAAGTTCTGTATGGAATTCAACCCATAGAAAACAGACCCCTAACTTCTAAGTTCTAACTAAATAGTATTAGCTTATGGAATATTTACCTTAAGAAACAGCGATCCATTTGGCTGATATAGTATATCATGAAAACAGTCAAGGGCTACAGCTCATTCACTGTGGTTGTACGCCAATCACCTGGACCTTTAGCACTAACATTCGGTTGGGTTTCATTCCTAATTTGATCTTCGATTTCTGGACAGAATTTGCACTAATCTTAGGCTTCGTACTAACGAGTTATTGATGAGAGATATACATTCATTTCAATACTTTTACCTGGGCGTACATGTACACTGTATGGAACAGTGAAGATAGAGGTTGTTTTTCAAGTCGTAGCCAAGACAGATGGTCAATTTGGCATAGAAGACACCCCTTTAGGAAACCCACAAGGGAATATGTTTCCATTTACCTTTTATATTATAAATTTTGTATCTCTGAGTCTTAACCTCATGACCAAGCTCCAGAGTAAACCAGATCTTGCAAATACACCTGCTCCTGGAGTAAATGTCAACCATTGACATGTGTTTGGAGTAACCTTCTGCCATAATTTACTGTGCACTATTAAACCCTTTTAATGAGTCCCGGGTTTCTACACTCATTCCATTCTCGATGAAAAGGTTCTCATCCATTATTCTGTCAATCCTTTTGGAATGGACTTTCAAAAGAAAGGCACTTTTCTTAGATAACCAATTGCTAGTTCAATTTCTGATACCCAGATGGATAAATAACTAGAATGCTATCCTTTTGATTGGACCAACATCCATGGGCAGTCTTCCAGTTGGGAATAATCTGGATTCCATCACCATGCATGCCACAGAAGACTAGACTTTTAAGGCAAAGGTACAAAGTGAAGAACAGCTCTACTTAGTGGTCCCATGCAGGGGGTTTCAAGATCTATTTTGATGGAGCAGGTCTCATGAGATGCGGAAAAAATTGCTACAAGATAAATTGGAATCTCATCTTCTACCAACTTAGAGGCCTTTTGTCACATGGTATCATTTAATGATGGCATGTGCAATTTTTTAACATCAGCTGCTGCTAAAACAATTCATTAGGCCACCAAATGTTAAAGGCTTCTAAAAATTCTCAGCAGCACCTGCTAAGAAATTTTAGGTAGCCCCAGCCTTAAACATCTTCCAGTTCCATTTTTTAAACTAGTAAAAGATCTTAAGGTGACTTTAACCTGAGAACTCTTGTTTCCGCTAAACAACTTAAGGATCCCTCTATCACATCATGCACAAGCAAAAGTGGTAATTAATCATCCTCTTTTAAAACAAATGCAGCCCTGAAGAGCATTGATAACAAACCACCCACAGTGATCATGTTCATCTCAGGCATGTGGTTTCTAAACATAGAAACATACTCACCAATTCAAGATCTCTATTCCAAGAGCAACCCGTATATAATGTTTAGAAGAATCATGTTACATGTAAATGTAAATCCATACTAAAAGATCAAACGCAACTCACAATCACAGAGAAAGCATAGCAGAAAACCAAAGCAAGAAGAAAAGGTGTACCTTATTCTTTGAAAGGCATTTTGATTTTCCTTAAGAGTCCATTGATCTTCAGCACCAGATGCATAGTAATCGAATACCATCTTGGGTAACTTTTCCTTGGCCACGGCTTCATATTCTGAAACATTCACGATCTCCATATCTGATTGCCCCCAACAAAACACTTCTATTCTATCAATGCCTTCCTGAAAAACTTATTTAAAGAAAACCCTTAACAGCCACCACACTGTCATAAAATTCCACTGCAAATAACATGCATACAAGATTTTTGTCGAGTTATTTCAATGGGTTCAGTACTCCTGTGCAGTGATAGCTGCTGTTACAAATTTCAATCTGCCACAAAGCTCTGACATTTAGAATTTTGTACAGGGTTTGGTTATTTAAGTCTTATTCACATGTGCAACAACCAGTAAATTTAGCTATTCGTGCAAGTTGAACGAGTAAACATTTATTGAGACCCGGAACTCATAGTTATTCCCTATACAGTTTTTCAATAAATATGGTGGCGGATTGTTTTTTCAATGGAAACAACTGGATGGCATGGATATCTAATTCGTTAAAAGTCATTTTTAGAATTGAATTCTCAGACGAATTTGAATCTTAATCAATTATGACGAAGAATTTTAAAACTCGATCCTTTAAGGATGGCATAATCGTATTGCTGTTGATGAATTTCCTACGTGTTTGCCAGTTCATATGTTCTAACTTAAATCATTTTGTATATTTTAAAAAAAAAACATAATTCGAATTTCCTATTTAAAAGAGTCGTCCTCATCTAGGTATGTAGTTTTGACTAGTTTTCCATGTATTCGAAGCCCCACACTGCAGTATATTTAGATTTTTATATTTAAGCTTAGTTTTCTGTATTGGAAGCGACACATTAGATGTTTGTGGAGAGCTACATGCACTAACCTTAAATAATATGATTTAGATTCAATAAGTAATATAAATAAATGGATTTGGATTAAACTATTTAGAAATAAAAAGTTGGAGAGATAAAAGTGTTTAGCTTTTTAATGATAAGATGAGAGATTTGATTTTTTATGTTGATTTGTTGGTTTTATTGTAACTAGTGATTGGAATTTAGTTATGGATTTGGTATTAGGGACATGTGACAAAGTTATGTTAAAAACTAGTTTAATATAGATAAGGTCATGTTTTGTGACATGGTTTAGGACAAGGTCAAATCGTGCAGCCTAGTCATACACGAATGTGACTTGTGGAATCTTTTGAACTATTATATTTTGACTTGTTATTGTATATTATTGGTGTGACTATGGATGTACATTATGTTTTGCTTCGGCTATGATTTTGGGGAACTAAACAATTGATGTGGAGTTGAGTGCGACTGAATGTAGGTAAGGGAGAGGGACCAGTTGCCGCCCACGCCCCAATAACCGCTATGTTTTTAATCACTTGACCCCCCAATTAAATTTTTAAACAGAACCAATACATGTAAAATACCAACCAAATAAATTAACACAAATGCACCAATACATGTTCACAACATTTGTACATGTTCACAAATGCACCAATACATGTTCACAAATGCACCAATATATTTGTAAATTAACCAATGAAATTAAGACAAGTGTACAAATGTGATGGCGAGTGGTTACCGGCACATCAGTGAGGATGTATGGGGCGACATGTTGAAATGACCATTTTTTGACACGTGCACATAATGCGTCCTATAGGGAAATGTATAAGTGCCCAAAAGCCGAAAGAATAGCTTTAATCTCTTCGGTCGCATACGGAAAAACCAAAAAAAAATTGTCAAAATTCGATATGTCTAGCTATGTGCTTAACGTGCGTGAAGTTAGGGTGGGCGGCTACTGGCCCCTCTCCCTTAGTCGTCGAAGACGAGAACATGGTTGAGGTAGAGATGTTCTAGCCACTCGGCAAGAACTATTGGGATGGATAAATCTAATGCACTCACACACTCATGTAGTCTCATGTCATATTGCATTTTGAATGGCATTAATATGCATTATTATATGGTTAATGAATGTGATTAATATTTTGTGAGTAGGCATATATGTGTTTGAGTTGCTACATTAAGTCTATTCAAATGTGTAAATTAGTCATGAAAATATTATGTTCCTTCGAATTATATTTAATGGAATTGTGTATATTATATTATTTAATTATAATTAATAAAAGTGTTTTCCTATTTATATAATATAATTAATGTTTGAAAACAATTTCTTGGTTAGACTTAAAAATAATTATGTTTTATTTAAAAATAATTATGTTTTATTTAAAAATAAATATATTATATTACTAATATATATTAAATATAGAAATCTAAATATATTAATAATAAAAGAAAAAGCTTTTGTCATCCAAAACTAAGGAGCAACAGTAGTAGAGTTAATATTTCAAAGAAAATTGGAGACTTTAGACACAAAGAGGCATGCAAATCAGAAGTTAACAGGCAATTATTAAAAGGAACTCAAAATCTAAATTTATGAACGCCTAGTTTAGCAACAGAATTTTTAATAAAATAGAGGACAGAAGAAAGGAAAATAATCATTGCTCTGAGTGACGAGAGGAGAGAAGAGAGCAGCGACAGGAGAGGGAGGTGAAGCAAAGCGGTGGGAGGTAGAATCAACCCTTATACCCATTTATCACATATACACATAGTCATACTCCTTCAAATCTCCCAAAACCTTCCATAACCATTTCACCACCAATTTCACAATTCCAAAACACCAAATGGCACTCATGCCACTTAAAGGAAAATATGGCACTCATGTCAAATCTCTCTCTCAAGAGAGTAAACTTTTCCCCAAGGAGGATTCTTACCTCCCTCAACCCTCACATGGGTTGCTCTCAACCATTTGGGGAGCCAACTGACGCACATTACACCCAACCCAACAACACAACTACAAGCCCATCAAACAACAATGGATAAAACAAAAGTAAGAACACAACAACACATACACTCATTTTCCATTTTTTTTCTCATTTCCATTCAAAAACACAAATTAATCTACAAAGAAGGGAGCCTACCCCACAAAATCTTTTCCCAAAATTTGGTGAAGAAATACCTTGGTGAACTCCCTCCAAGAGCTCCACTAGCCTTCTTCTCCAATCTCCAAATCTCTCACTCCCAAACTCTTAACTCAACAAGTGAAAAATGAAATGCAAAGTGCTTTCTCAATTTGCAAGGAGGGTATAAGTAATGGATGACATGTCACACCTCCTCTCCAAATGAGAAGGTGCCACATTGAATCCACCTCATCCCTCCCAACTAATCCTCAAACTCCAAGGAGTGATTTGACTCCTCATGGTTCTTATACATGTGTGAGACCTAGGGGAAAGGAGTGTACTTGTACACTCTTCTCCATATATCTTCCTTGGTTGGGCTCCCACATGTGTGAAGCCTTGGGATGAGGTGGTACTTGGTCAAAATCTCATCCCCAAACCTAGGAGGATGGGAGGAGATGGTGAAAAGTCCACCATCTCTGATGCAGAGCAGCTACAGCGGAAAGCCTTCAATTCAATAGTGAAAATGCTTCTCTATCGCATTCTTAATCCGGCTTGCATATGCATTTCCTGACCTCCTATCGCAGATCCCCCATTACATGTTCATCCACTTTGACCATTACATCCAGTCACCAATTGTATCGGGCGCTTGTATGTTCTTAATGTATATTTGCGATATACATTCTCAATATGCATTTGGTGGGGACCACTCACTTTCGGCATGACTTAACTCTTCGGCACATCCCTTGTATGTCTCCCCGTCATGCCGATACAAATAATTCTCACATGCAAAACATGACTTGCTTTTCCCGGTGGTCTGAAGGGGTTTTACCTGTTGCGGCCGGTCAGCACTTGTATCCCAAACTAATGTATGTCTTGAAATACAAATGAAATATACAAACGGAACATACAACCTGCAACTTCCTACCACCGGTTCTCCTCCCCGCTATTACCAGTCATCCCTTGCATCCGCAGACAGAAATCCTTCTAACATACAATTTAACTACCACCTCGACCGGTCATCCTTTGCATCATATGAAATGTATATTTTCATTGTATCTCCACAACATACAACAGCGATGTACAATTGCAGTATACACACAAACTGACACTCACATATAATAGCGATATACTCACAAACTATCTACGACATACAATTAATGCATACACAGCAAATGTATCTTTTCAGACAATTTTGACAGACACAGGAATTGTCTGCCAATATACTTTGGCGATATACACAGGTAATGGATTTTCACATACGATTGCAGGATACACACGGAATGTACTCAAGTACATTAGCAATATACACAGGAATTGTATATTCAGCGAATGATCATGAACTTAACCCGAATGGACTCTTACACATGCATTTTATCATAGGATATACACAAGGTGATACTCAGATGTGACAACGATATACACAGGGAATGTACCTTCATACATTTGTGATATATACAGGAATTGTATATTCAACAAGCAACACAAACTTGACCCAAACAAACTTTTATACATACCATTCTTCACCGCATATACACAGGGGGTAGCTCGCATGCAAATGCGATATATTCACAGACTGCCCCCACATACAATTGATGTATATTTGAACTTCCCGCCGATAACTTCCTCTATAATGGATTCCGTAATTTCTATTCTGACATGCCCATCAAACAAAAAGGAAAACCAACAGAATACTAATGTACACAATCCATTCCACTGATTTCACAGAAATCCACTAGTGGAATGGATTTAATCGTGCATCTCGACGGCAGGAAACTAAATTAAGTATGAAAACAATTCTATACAGATTGTATACCAGCACAATATAGATGATGTTCTCTATGTTAAGGGGCTCTGACATAATCTTCTAAGTGTAAGACAAATGTGTAACAAAGGATATAACCTTGTGTTTCAGGATGGTGGCTGTGAAATCAGAAAATAAAGCGTTGGAACTCTGGTTGCTACAAGAACAAGGATAAAAGGAAATGTATACCAGCTCAAAGGAACTAATGGTATGTGCTTTATGACTTATATAGAACAATTCAATATACAAGGAATTTACACAAGATCCAAAATTTGTAACACACACTTGACATAATTCCTATTTCTTCATTCCAACTTTTTCGAACACAGGCTAATTATAGAGATTTCTACAATTGATAATTCTGAAGGTGGAAGAACTCTCCATTCCTCGACCACTTTCCCTATTTTGTTACCGACTCCTCCTCTGTTTCCAAAATTTTGTTTTAACCAAGATTATCAGCAGAAACCCTAATTAATCACACGGCACATGTTTTGCATAAGACAACAAAACATCTGATAATATGACACATTTGATTTAATCTTGCACATAACCCAACTGTCTGTTGTTGTCCATGATGCTAAATACTGGCCTCGGGAAGAGAGATGTTAAAACATAAAATGTCAACACAAAATGCTACATTTGACAATGACATACAAATGCTACATGGTAACATGAAATGTCTAAAACATATTAAAGCCTTATTCTTCTTCCTCTTGTGCATATTTATCTTGTTGAAGGGGTACTCCTGCACCATACTCCCTGAGAGAAGAGATCTCAAGCCCCTTTGAGATCAAAGTTTGAAGGTTTGCACCATTGTTTGTGATATGATCTTCAGTCATCCAAACTGCCTCTGAATCAGGGTTCCCCTGCCAAGCCACCAAGTACTCCATGTACTCTGTGTTCCTTGTCTTCTTTACCACTCTGGAGTCTAAGATATTCTTCAACTTAGGTGGATCATTCTTAGGAATATCATCATCTATTGCATTCTGTAATGGTTCATGTTCTACATCTGCATTCTGCTTGTATGGAGTTAAATCACATACATTGAAAATGGGTGACAATCCAAGATCAGGAGGAAGTTGGATCTCATAGGCATTCTATCCACACTTCTTCAAAATCTGACATGGTCCAATCTTCCTCTGCATTAGCCTGGTATATTTACCTTTTGGGAGCCTCTCCTTCTTCAGATTAGCCCACACCAAATCTCCAACATCAAACTGTACATCCCTCTTTTTCTTGTCAGCATATGTTTTATACTTCAATGTAGTTTGTTGAAGCTAGTTCTTGACTTGATCATGCACTTCTTTGATGGCTGATGCAAAAGATTCTCCATCTGCACTAATAGGCTCTCCTATAGGCAGATCTCTCAATTCCAAAATACCTCTTGGATGAATACCATATACCACCTGGAAAGGTGACTTCCCTGTACTCCTATTAATAGTGTCATTATAGGAAAATTCTTCTTGTGGTAGGATGTTATCCCACTTCTCTCCATGCTGCCTTGTCAAACACCTTAACAGATTTCCCAAAGAACAGTTAACAACTTCAGTCTACCCATCTGTTTGAGGATGGTAGGCTGATGAGAAGGATAAATTGGTGCCAAGCTTCTTCCAAAGAGTCCTCCAAAAGTGGCCAATAAATTTCACATCTCTATCTGAGACTATGCTCAATGGCAATCCATGCATCCTCACTATTTCCTTGAAAAATAGGTCTGCAACATATGAAGCATCACAAGTAGTTTTGCATGGCAAAAAGTATGTCATTTTACTGAATCTGTCTACTACAACAAAAACACTATCATATCCCTTCCTTGTTCAAGGTAAACCTAATATGAAGTCCATGCTTATGCTCTCCCATGGCCTAGAAGAAATGGGTAGTGGCTGGTACAAACCTGCATTAGTGGATCTCCCTTTTGTTTTTTGACATATCACACATGCCTTCACAAATCTCCTCACATCTGACTGTAACTTGGGCCAATAGTAATGCTTCTTCACAAGATCAAGAGTCTTATCTAGACCAAAATGTCCTGCCATGGCCCCACAATGTTTCTCCTGAATGATATTCAGTCTCATAAAACACCTTGGAATACACAACTGTCCACCCTTGAAAAGTAATCCATCTTGGATCAGGAATTCAAAGAATTCAACATGATATTTGTCTCCAAAGGAAATACATACCTTGTAGATCTCTCCAAAGTCTTCATCATCATCATACATGGCCTTCAAAGAGTCAATACCAACACTCTCTAACTGGATCTGATTGATGGTTAGAACCCTCCCGCTCAAAGCATCTGCTACTTTGTTCTTGACCCCTTTCTTGTGCTTGAGTGTGAAGGTGAAAGCTTGCAAAGTTTCCACCCACTTCATATGCCTATGGTTCATCTTTTCTTGACTGTTTATGAAACTAAGAGCCTGATTATCTGTGAACACTATGAATTCTTTTGGCATCAAGTAATGCCTCCACTTTTTGAGTGACTGTACTAGAGCGTACATCTCCAAATCATATGATGAGTATCTCTTCTTTGCATCATTTAGTTTCTCACTGAAAATGGCAATAGGCCTACCTTCTTGACTGAGTACTACTCCAATTACCATGTGATTGGCATCACATTCTACTTGAAAAATCTTGCTGAAGTTAGGAAGTGCAAGAATTGGCCGTTCTACCACCTTCCTCTTTAATGTTTCAAATGAATCATCTGCCTCCTTTGTCCAAGTGAATCTGCACTTTTGTCCTCCTTTTATGGTGTCAAGCATGGGTGCACAAACATGACTAAACCCTTTTATAAACTTCCTATAAAAGGTTTCTAACCCATGGAAACTTCTAACATCACTCAAATTTTTTGGAGTTGGCCAAGACAATATGGCACTTACCTTCTCTTGATCCATTTTCTGTTTGTTATGTGAGATAACAAATCCCAAGTAGATGATCTCTTCCTGCATGAACAAACACTTTGCTAAGTTGATCATTAGCTGCTCTTCATATAACCTTTTGAGGACCAAGTCTATCTGGTTGAGGTGCTCTTTCCTTGTATTACTGAAAATCAGGATGTCATCTAAATATACTATGAGAAATTTACCTATGAATTCCCTCAAGACCTCATTCATCAACCTCATAAAGGTACTAGGGGCGTCGGACAAACCAAAAGGCATGACCTTCCACTCATATAACCCCTTAGTGGTCTTAAATGCAGTTTTCCACTCATCTCCTGGCCTAATCCTAATCTGATGATAGCCACTCTTTAAATCTATTTTTGTGAAATATTTAGCACCCCACAAACAATCAAGTAAATCTTCTATCCTAGGGATTGGGAACCTATACCTGATTGTTATCTTGTTGATAGCTCTTGAATCAGTACAAAGCCTCCAAGTGCCTTCCTTCTTTGGTGCTAGTACAGTCGATACTGCACATGGACTTAAACTCTTGCCAATTAGGCCTGTCTCCAACAATTCCTCAATCTGCCTTGCTACCTCTGCATTCTGTTCTGGGGTAAGCTTGTATGCTGCTTTGTTTGGAAGTGTAGATCCTGGGATCAGATCTATGCAATGACTGATGTCTCTTATAGGTGGGAGGGACCTTAATATCCCATCAGAGATGATACCTTTGTATTTGTCCAATAGCTCTTGGACAGCTGGTTCTCTGAACCTTTGCCTCTTCTCTCCCTTGACTTCTTGCTACTGTCCCTTATTCACCTTAAGGCATGGAATTAGAGCATATGCAACTGCTCCTTCTTCTACTATCTCCTTCATGAATTGTTTGCTTTCTACTATCATCGCCTTGACTTCTTTCCCTTTTGATTCCACCATATTCTCCATCAATGGTAGCAACTCTATCACCTTACCATTCTTGGTGATTGAATAGGTGTTTCTAACTCCATCATGGTATGCTTTCAAGTCATACTGCCATGGTCTTCCAAATAGGAGATGACAAGCATCCATCTTGGCTATGTCAAACAACAATCTATCCTTGTATGGTCCAATTTGAAGTTCTACCCAAGCCTGTTCTTCCACAACTGTTTGTTGTCCTTGGGTGAGCCATGAAATTGTATATGGGCAAGGATGTGGCAGTCTCCTAAGCTTAAGCTTTTCTACCATTTCAAATGACATGAAATTTTCAGTAGATCCAGAGTCAATTAGAACTTTACATACCTTTCCTCCTGCCTTGCAAGTAGTTCTGAAGAGAGACTTCCTTTGTGGGGGTTCTTTGTCAGGCACCTTCATGGTGGTCATTTCTCTCCTAATCATCAAAGATTCTCCACTCTCAAGATATCCATAACTGTCAGGAGCATTCACACTTTGAAAAGTATTGGAACTTGTCACACTTTGGCAATCAGATTCTTGGATCAGATTGATCCTCTTTTCTCCCATTGAACTTGTTGCCTTTGCTAGACATTTGTTGGTTATGTGGCCTTCTTGATTGCAATTGTAGCATCTGATGGGTCCTCTACCCTGAGATCTCCCTCTAAATGGTGGTCTCCTACCCCTAAAGTTTCCTCTTTGATTGTAACTTCCCCCTTGGGTTTGACTATTGTCTCCTTTGCTGCTCTCTTGGTTTGATTCACCTTGGTATCCAAATCCATTTCCTCTACCTCTAAAAGGGCTTCTTCCTCCTCTTTGTTGTCTCCCTTTTCCTCTATTGTTCTGTTCATGCCTTCTCTTTAGTTTCTCTTCCACCTTGAGTGCCAATTGATAGCACTTCTGGACTGTCTCTGGGTTATGCATATTTATGTCTTCTTGGATAGCAAACCTTAATCCATTAAGGTACCTTGCTACCTTCTCTTCCTCACCTTCCTTTACCTTTGTTTTGACACATAGTTTCATGAACTCTTCTGTGTATGAACTGACATCCAGCTCTTTCTACTTCAAATTTTGTTTCCTCTTATGTAATTGGATGTTGTAATCCAATGGAACATAGGCTTCCTTCACTAAAGCCATCATTTTCTTCCAAATAGCAACTCTGTTCTTTCCTTCTTTCACCTTGTCATCTTGGATGAAATTCCACCAAGTCAATGCAACTCCTTTCATTTTGGATTGAGCCATCTTCACTCTTTGGTGGTCTGGTATTTCCTCGGTCTCAAAGAAATTATTCAAGGAGTCTATCCACTCCACGGAATCAGGTTCCATTTTTCCTGCAAACACTGGCAGGTCTATTTTCATATCCATGGTCCTTCTCTCCATGGATTTGAGGGCATTGAGTAAGGGTCTCTGGTCTGCAGGAACCTCTATCTCTTCCTACTTTGGGATCTCCTCTTCATCCCAATCTTCTCGTTTACCACAATCTTCTTCCCCTTTTTCTACTCTGTCCCTCAACTTCTCTATCTCTTCTTTCAATGCCTGATTCTGAGCTCGATCCGCTCTGCTCTCTGCCATTTGCTTTCTTACTAAGGCCGCCAACTCAGCATTGGTCATCATTGCTGGGTACTCTTCTAAGCCCTCTCCTTTTGACATCTTGTCTTCTTCTTCTACCCAAAGAACACTCCTTCACTCTGATACCACTATGATGCAAAGCAGCTACAACAGAAAGCCTTCAATTCAACAGTGAAAATGCTTCGCTATAGCATTCTTAATTCGGCTTATATATGCATTTCCTGACCTCCTATCGCAGATCCCCCATTACATGTTCATCCACTTTGACCATTACAGCCAGTCACCAATTGTATCAGGTGCTTGTATGTTCTTAATGTATATTTGTGATATACATTCTCAATATGCATTTGGTGGGGACCACTCACTTTCGGCATGACTTGATTGTTCGGTGCATCCCTTGTATGTCTCCCCGTCATGCCGATACAAATAATTATCACATGCAAAACATGACTTGTTTTTCTCGGTGGTCTGAAGGGGTTTTACCTGTTGCGGCCGGTCAGCACTTGTATCCCAAACAATATTTGTCTTGACATACAAATGAAATATACAAACGGAACATACAACATGTGACTTCCTACCACCGGTTCTCCTCCCCGCTATTACCAGTCATCCCTTGCATCCGCAGACAGAAATCCTTCCAACATACAATTTAACTACCACCTCGACTGGTCATCCTTTGCATCATATGAAATGTATATTTTCATTGTATCTCCACAACATACAATAGCGATGTACAATTGCAGTATACACACAAACTGACACTCACATACAATAGCGATATACTCACAAACTATCTACGACATACAATGGATGTATACACAGCAAATGTATCTTTTCAGACAATTTTGACAGACACAGGAATTGTCTACCGATATACTTTGGCGATATACACAGGCAATGGATTTTCACATACGATTGCAGGATACACACGGAATGTACTCAAGTACATTAGCAATATACACATGAATTGTATATTCAGCGAATGATCATGAACTTAACCTGAATGGACTCTTACACATGCATTTTATCACAGGATATACACAAGGTGATACTTAGATGTGACAGCGATATACACAAGGAATGTACCTTCATACATTTGCGATATATACAAGAATTGTATATTCAACAAGCAACACAAACTTGACCCAAACAGACTTTTATACATACCATTCTTCACTGCATATACACAGGGGGTAGCTCGCATGCAAATGCAATATATTCACAGACTGCCCCCGCATACAATTGATGTATATTTGAACTTCCCGCCAATAACTTCCTCTGTAATGGATTCCATAATTTCTATTCTGCCATGCCCATCAAACAAAAAGGAAAACCAACAGAATACTAATGTACACAATCCATTCCACTGATTTCACAGAAATCCACCAGTGGAATGGATTTAATCGTGCATCTCGACGACATGAAACTAAATTAAGTATGAAAACAATTCTATACAAATAATATACAGAACAATTCAATATACAAGGAATTTACACAAGATCCAGAATTTGTAACACACACTTGACATAATTCCTATTTCTTCATTCCAACTTTTTCAAACACAGGCTAATTACAGAGATTTCTACAATTGATAATTCTGAAGGTGGAAGAACTCCCCATTCCTCGATCACTTTCCCTGTTTTGTTACCAACTCCTCCTCTGTTTCCAGAATTTTGTTTTAACCAAGATTATCAGCAAAAACCCTAATTAATCACACGGCACCTGTTTTGCATAAGACAACAAAACATCTGATAATACGACACATTTGATTTAATCCTGCACATAACCCAACTGTCTGTTGTTGTCCATGATGCTAAATACTGGCCTCGGGAAGAGAGATGTTAAAACATAAAATGTCAACACAAAATGCTACATTTGACAATGACATGCAAATGCTACATGGTAACATGAAATGTCTAAAACATATTAAAGCCTTATTCTTCTCCCTCTTGTCCATATTTATCTTGTTGAAGGGGTGCTCCTGCACCAATCTCTCTTCCCAAAACCTACCCACGCCACTTTCTTCCCAAGGAACTTGGGAGCGGTATAAATCACTCAAATTTCAAAAAATAATGCCCAAAAGACCCCCAAACCCAAGGTACATGACCTAGGGACTTAAAATCAATAAAATATTCATGAAAAGACCTCTCAAGCCCCTCAAAAGTGACCCCAAATTTTAAATCTCAAAATAAAGCACATAAGCAACCAACTCATCACCCATGTCAGCTCACATTTACACAATTTTAAAAAGCAAATTAATCATAGTAAATAAGCCACAATACACATTATACATCTACAAAAGACTTTAGTCACCATATAGACTATGGTCAGGCATCACACCGAGTTCAAATGGGTTTCTAGTTGACCTCATAATTTCCATTAGTCATGGAAGGTACCTGTACATCTCAATTGCACCCATCAATATGTCCAATAAGCATATATAGCTGAAGCAACTTGAATTGAATTCCAATTAAAATCATGTTCAATACAATCATCTATACTCCACATGATAATCATAATCCGTATAAATATAAAATACATATCAATAAAATTTCAATCTTTATTCTACAATATCTCTTAATATCATCACATATGCATCACATTGATCTATCAAACACATATATCCAATTTTAATTCACATCAGCTTGTTTAATAACATAATCCATAACACATAATTAAACATATATGATCAATTAAAACATAACCCCATCACATAAATTCAAACTATGATAAAGCTATCTCATAATTAAGTCACCATCACCATATGCAAGTAAATAGCTAATCTAATCAAATGAACAATGTCTACTATAGTCCATCTAAGTATCATAAATCTAAAATCAACAGTCTAATGTCCAAGTATCCCAATAATAGTAAGTCCAAATATCTAGGTATAACAACCATAACATATCTAATAGTGCAACTAAATATGTTATAAATGAATGGGCCTCACATCCTCCTCCCCTAAGATTAGGCTTCCTCCTGGAAGCTCTCAAATAGGTGGGGATAGAGTGTCCTCATCTCAGTAGTGTCCTCCCATGTAGTTGCAACCTCATCATAGTGGTCCCATTGGACCCTAACTTGATCTAGCTCTTGCCCTCGAAGGAACAGTGTCCGATGAGCCAAGATGCGAATGAGCTCCAAAGACAACTGCTTATTCACCTCTACATGTAAAGAACCCCAATCCAAGACATGTGAAACATCATGTACATATCTCCTCAAAATAGATACATGAAATACATCGTGGATACGTGACAGGATAGGTGGCAAGGCTAAACGATAGGCTATGGGACCTATCCACTCCAAAATCTCAAAGGGACCCACAAACTGAGGTGTGAGCTTAGAACCCTTTCCATAATGGATTGGAGTATTATGTGGTTGTACTCTCAAAAACACCTTATCACAAACTAAGAAGCTTCGATTCAATCTCTTGGCATTGATGTTCTTATTTTGGTGATCATGTGCCTCTTGGAGATGTTGTCTAATCAATACTACCTGTCACTCCATGTCATGTACCATCTCGGGACCAATAGCTACCCTATCCTCAATCTAATCCCAACTCAAAGGTTTCCTACAAGGTCAAGTCCATATAATGCTTGGAAAGGTGCCCTACCCAAAGAACTATGGTGACTGTTATTATATGCAAACTCCACTAGATAGAGATAATCCTCCCATCTGGATTGTTGATCCATCACATACATCCATAACATGTCCTTAAGCACTTGATTCACCCTCTCTATTTGTCCATCTATCTCAGGATGATATGTTGTGCTAAAATTAAGTTGTATGCCTAATGTCTGTTGTAATGTGGTCAAAAATGCAAAAGTGAACACTGAATCCCTATCAAAAATGATTCGACGAGGAGTCTCATGAAATCTAACAATGTGATCCAAAAAGATCCTCGCCACTATAGGAGCATTATAAGTAGTTTGTACAGGAGAGAAGTATGCAACCTTGGTCAACTTGTCAACTATCACCATGATGGCATCATGGCGTCAAGATGACAAAGGTAGACCAACTATGAAATCCATGGAAATGGTGTCCCATTTCGACTCAGGTATCTCATGGGGGTAGAGTAATCATGTTGATGCTGATGCTCAGCCTTGACTCTCTAACACTCAAGGCATTGAGCAAAAAACTCTGCAATGTCTCGTCGCATACATGCCTAATGATATAGCTGCCTAAGATCTACATGCATTTTCTTCACCCCTGGATGTACTGCATAAGGTGCTCTATGAGCCTCTATCAATACCACTATTTGTAGATCCCCTAAAAGAGGTACATATATCCACCCTTGATGATGTAGTATCCCATCTACATCTAATGAGTATCCTACAAACTTGCCCTTAAGGGCTCTCTGAGATTGTAACTCCTACTAAACCTCTCTGTACCATTTATTCTCTGGTAACTACTAGAGAATACATCCTCTCAAATCTATACCTAAGGTCATAGCCATGACCTCATGTCATCTCCTACTCAAGGCATCTAAAACCACATTCTTCTTGCCTTTGATGTAATGCACATCAAAGTCATACTCACAAAGGAACTCCATCCATATCACTGATGAGCATTAAGATTAGGTTGTTAAAATATATACTTAAGATTGTGGTGATCTGTATGTAACTCAAATCTATGTCCCAAAAGGAAGTGCCTCCACCTAGTTAGATCAAGAGCTACTGTTGCAAGCTCCAAAACATGTGTGGGGTAGTTCAGCTCATGGGTCTTAAGCTTGTGCGACTCATATGTGATCACTCAACCCTCCTACATAAGCATTGCACCAATACCCTCTATAGAAGCATCCCTATACACCATAAAGTCTGCCATCGGATCAAGTACTGCTAGAATCAATGCACTAGTGAGATGCTCCTTGAGAGTCTAGAATGCTCTCTCACACTGCTCTGTCCACTCTAACCTCTTCCCCTTATGCTGAAGGGAAGTGATGGGATGAGCAATCCTAGAAAAGCCCTCAACAAACCTATGATAATATCCTATCAAACCCATGAATCTCCTGACCTTAGTCACACTAGTAGGTGCTAGCCAATCCATAATAGCTCTTATCTTCGATGGATGTATTGAAATACCATCACTAGACAAGATGTGACCCAAATACTGAACCTCTAATCTAAAGAAGGCACACTTCGCCAAGTTACCATAAAGTTGGTTCTTCCTAAAACACTATGTTGGCACCTTCAAATTTTGGCTAAATTTGAAGTGCCCGTGATGAGAAAATTGATTGCAACACTCAGAAATGCACTTGTGAAATCTGTCCCAATAGCCTACTTTGGAGGCTAATAATTTGAAGCCCGTTCACTTTTATGCCAAATCACTTGGTAGGCACACTCATTTACCATATGTAAGTATGTATGTTTGATTTTAGATTCCTATGTTTAGATTTGACAGGGTTTTGAAGCACCAAGTTGGAGGGTTCTGGAAGAGTTTATTGTCTACACTTTGCAAATATGCCCCGAAGGACAACTTTGACAATTAAAATTTTGAAACTTGGAAATGATCTTGCAATTCTGTGCAATGGAAAGTTTCTTGGTACATATGTCAAAGTGTCTGTTCAGTTTCATGGTCGCCGGATGAGTTTTGATATGGTTTTTAATGCGTTCTTGACTGCTCTGGGCTAGATTTGACATCCCAAAAAAGTTGCAAATTTTAAAATTCCAAGGGTGACCCAGTTAATGTTTTGGCCTCAAATGATTCTAGTTTCAATTTTGCGGCCATCTAAGCTCATTGAGTATGTCATTTTAAACTTCACATTTTCCCACAATTTGTCAGCATGGCTAGTTTACAAAGGAAGTGCATAAATTTGGTGAGCTGGGCAAAAATGGGCAACAAACCCATGTTTTATTTAAATGATTATGCCTCCTCACCAAAAAATCATGGCTTCAGGTCGTCCAGTTTGTTTGTAGTGAATTTTCTCTGAAATGGTCGTAGGAGAAATTAAAAACTCTTCTATTTCTCTATAGTTTGATGCAACTTCTAAGTTTTATTATGATGGTCATAGTGGGCTTTATTATGATGGTAATCACGATACCTGGTATTCCTATGACCGAGATACACACCAATATATCCCTTAGGTAGATCAGAGTGGTGATGCTAATAAGTTAAAGGCTACAGAAGGAGCAACTCGGAAGGCAGCCATTTTAGCTCCTGCTGCAACCATTAGAGGAGATTTCAACCTGTACAAGTGCCAGAGCCAACAGTGGATGATGCAATTGAGATATTGAAAGGTCTGTGTGAACGATATGAAAATTTTCACAAGTTTCAGCTTTGGTGTCTGCTACCAAGTTGTCATATTAATACATTAATGATAGTTTCCTTCCTGACAAAATAATTGATCTAGTTGATGAGGCTAGTTCTTGTGTGCACCTTCACCATTCATAGCTTCCTGAAGAAGCAAAAGAGCTTGATAGAGAAGTGAGGTAGATTACAAAAGAGAAGAATGAAGTTGTTCAAGGCCAAGATCTTGAAAGGGTTGCAGAGCTACGTGATCATGAAATGGAGGATGACGACTACAAATTCTTTATAGACAATGAGAGGCAGCTTTTTCTGTTTGCTCTAGGAGTATTTGGTAAAGACTTCAAGAACATTTCTCAACACGTTGCAACAAAAAAGCAAGGACTGGTGCAAAGCTTTCTTCAGTAAAACCTGCAAACGACTTGGACTTGATCAAGTGCTGGAAACCTTTATGAATATACATGAGAATTTAGTACAAGCTGAAGGACATAGCGAAGATCTTAATACTGAAGCTTCTGTGGAACACTCAAAATGCATGGACATTGAACATGTTCCAACTAATAATAATGATGTGAACAGTGATTCTATTCGTGATTGTTTGCCATTAAATTACGTTTCTGGATTAGGAGTGGTTAGTCTTAAATCTCCAGATAAACCATTACTTCTATTTAGAAGAAATGGAGCGGGTGAACTCACAGTCTTCTCCGTGTCCTCGCAATACCAGATACAAAACCCAAAAGCTGGTGCGGTAGAGCAGCTAACTTAAAAATTTCCCACAACCCTGCAAATGCAAAATAAAACAAACCTAAAATGATGCATACTGCGGTAACACAAGTGCTCTTCCCGCATCCCCGCAAAGTCAAAGCTATTAACTCTAAATTATGTGTTGTATTGTGGGGATTTAACAACTCTCCCGCAGAGGGCCTAAATTTGATGGTCGTATAGCCGTATTTAGGCCATAAAATACAATTAAAATTTTAAAAGACTGTAACATATGAAAGGAGAGATTTTGGACAGATTGTCAAAATTTATATAGGATTACCATGATATATATATTTGGTTTATATATAATTTTACTTATACTAAAGTATGTCATAGTATTTTAATGGCACCTTTAAATGGATAACCGTCATAAAAAATTTGCTTGACAAGCAAGGTCGACCGTCAAATTTTAGCCCTGCTCACGCATTCCCGAAAAAAGTAAAATAAAAAAATAAAGAATAAGTGTGGTGGTGCGGTGGAGGTATAAAACAATGAAGTAAAAAATAAAATATATTGCACATATTATGTGGTGAGTAAAATTTGTGGAGTGGGTAATTATTTCTTACCCAAAGGATATGTTTACCACATTGGGTGAAAATACATATGGGTGAATATAAATGTTGCTAACAAAAGGGGATAGCAATAGTCATTATTATTGCAAAAATATATTGGCAAAATTACTTTTCATGGGATGCGAAAGATAAATATTTTCATTTGCAAAGAGAAATAAACAAGAAATAATGTAATGAAAAATTATGTGAATGGGTGGGTAGTTGAATAGTCATTTTGGAATGTAAACAGTCTGAAGCTTGTCGCTTCCTTCATTTGTTTATAAGAAGGAAACCAAGACTAGTAAAAAGGGTTAGAGAAAAGATAGAGAAGAGGGGGGGAAAAAAGATTGGTGTACTTGTAAAGATTTGAGATAAAATTGTGCAAGAAATTTATTTGCTCTAAAAATGGTTTCAACTGTTTAAATTGATTCTAAATGAAAAGAAATTGTGAAACTGTCTCCAAATTGTTTTCTTTTAATCATATGAATCAATTTTTCAAGTACTTATTGATTTTTCGTTGCATCTTTAAATGCTTCTGTGTAATATTTTTGATGGGTTCTCTCAAGTAGAGATTAAATTCTGTTGAATATGTTACTATGATTCAAAGAAATCAGTTTGGATTAAGAAGTATAGTTTTCATAGTTGAAATTCTTGCACGTTTATACAAGGCATAAACAAGAATTGTGCTAAACAGTTAGAATTTAAGACCATTGGATGAGCAAAAACTCATTACGACTCTAATACCCAACAAATAAGGCACCGATCAGATGTTATGCTCCAGAACAAATAAAATCATTGTACAGTTTTGATTTTCTATTGTAGGAGTAGGAGTAGTGGTTAGTATAGTTTTGAATTTTCTATTTCAGACATCATGCCAGTTTGGAGTAGATTAAGTTGAAAAAGTTGCACAAATTTGTATGATATTTTAATCTATGCAAGCATCACCAATCAGTTTTGAGGAGTTCATATTCAGCTGTGATAAAAAGGTACACCCACCTAGGCATAGCAGAGCCTAAAGTGTAGGGAATTCCAATCATTTTGATTGATTATGTCAGTTGGCCAAATTAGTTGTTTTAAACCTGATCATAAAGCTTGGCATACTTTTAGGGCTTTGTAATCTGCGTATTTGGGAACCAACACACTGCAAAACCAGGCTTAAGTGCTCCTCATGTTCCTCCTCCATCTGAGAATAGATCAAAATATCATCCATAAATACCAATACAAACTGATCTAAAAAGGTACGAAATACCCCATTCATGAGACTTGTGAACATTGCAGGGGCATTCATCAACCCAAATGGAACCATTGTGAACTCATAATGCCCATACCTAGTCAGAAATGTTGTCTTATGGATATCTTCCTCTACAATCCTCAATTGATGATAACCAAACTTAAGGTCTATCTTCGAGAATACCCTAGCACCCTACATCTAGTCAAATAAGTCATCAATCATCAACAAAGGTTAGCAATTCTTCACTGTTACTTTGTTCGATTGCATCTAATCCACATATAGACAAAGGGACCCATCCTTCTTCTTAACGAAGATGATTGGTGTGCCCCAAGGAGAGATGCTAGGATGAATGTGACCCTTCTCTAAGAACTCCTCGAACGATAGCTTGAGCTCGCTAAGCTCATGAGTAGTCATCCTATAAGGTGCTCTAGATATTGGTTCTACTCTTGGCACAAGATCTATGTTAATGTCTATCTCACGACAAGGAGGCATCCCTAGAAGCTCCAAAGGAAATACATCTGCAAACTTCCTAAGAATAGGGTGATCATATAAGGTAGTCTCTGGTCCATCCTTTGATCTATCACTCACTGATATGGCAAACAACTAACAACCCTTCCACATGCAACGCTTAAGCTGCATAGCGGAGATCATGCAAAGGGAGATAGGTCTCTAGACTTCCACAAGTTCAACTGAATCACCATGATCATCAACACATTCAATGGTCTTATGCCGACATTATATCTTAGCCCAATGGGCATCTAGCCAATCCATACTTAGTACCATTCTATAAGATCCCAAAGGAGTAACTCAAAGATCCACTAATGTGGTGAAAGCTCCAAGTCCCAAGGCACAAATCTTAATCAATGAGTCTACTAACACCTTGGCCCCTGAAGCTAATTCAACTTCCCACCTATTGTGCTACCTAGATGCCACTAGCCTACAATGCTCCACTATAGATGGGGAAATAAAAGAATCAGAAGCTCTAGAATCAAATAAAATAGTGATGGGAAGTCCACTAATAGTACCTAGGGCCTCAATAACTATGGTCTGATGCTCAACTTGGCAGTTCTCAACCATTGCAAAAACTTGGTGGGATTTACCCACATCTCCTACTATCTGTTCAAAACCACCTGCCTGCTATCCTCCTGATGCCACAAATCTATGAGGGCACTCTCTAGCCAAGTTCCCTACACCTTCACAAACATAGTAAGGTCCCCTAGTTTGAACTTGTGTTGACTATGTCCTGTCGGATTGTTGTGCTCCAAGTCTACTAGAGATAACGTGACCACCTCTAAAAGACTGTTGTGTATGGGCTGGGCCTGCACTCTGTGTCTACGGACGCTAATCTCTACGCTGGACATGTACCTGCCAAGCTCTATAATGTCCACCCTATGCCCCCTGTTGTGGCCTAGGCCTTTGTCCGTGGTGGAGCTATTGTTGTTGTGCAGGCCTTGAAGGTGTAGGAGTGGACCTAAATCCTCCCTTCTGTGGGAGTGGAGGCCTGTGAAAACTCTGATCCTGCTAAAATTTGTTATGGTTTCGTGAACGGTCTCGAGCCTCCTGGGTCTTACCCTGAATCTCCTTTGTGATATAGGCCTTCCCCATAGCAACCCGCAGGGTCTTGGGATCAACCATATGCATAGGACCTGATATACTAGCATTCAGGTCCCTGATAAAATAGTTGACAAGGAGCTTCTCATCCTGGAGGTAGTCCACATACTGAAGTAACTCTAAGAAGCGACTCTCTTACTATGTCACTATAAGTCTATGCTGTTGCAAATCATGGAACTCATCAATACATCATTGTCTATAGTTCTCTGACAAATATATCTCTTTAAAATGCTCCAGAAATGTGTTCCAAGACAAGGTGTCTAGCTCCAAATGATACTTCCGCTCCTCCTAGCACCACTAGGTAGAAGTGGTGCTACGTAAAAGATGAATAGCAACACGTGCTTTTAGGTTGTTGGCATACACACGCAACCTAAATCACCTATCTAAACTAAGAAGCTAGGACTCTACCTCAATGCCATCAGTTGATCCTGAAAAGGTAGGAGGTTGCAAGCAAAGCAACTCCATAATCTGATCCCCTACATCTCAAGGTGCTAGCGCTATACCTCCCGCATCTTGTTGCTGAACTCAAGGTGGTGGATTGAGATGAACTGACTCTCCACCATCCTCATCTAAAAACTCCACCTGAACAAGAGGACTCCTATTATGCTCTCTATGCTCCATCTCATGCTCTCCCATAGAAAGTTGTGAATGCTTAGCATGTGAGGCCTCCCTGTAGTTGGTAGACGCTCCTGGACAACACTAATCAACTGCTATAGTGCTTGAAGTATCTGGAGTCCGAGGTCCTGCTACAACTACTGATGCATGGACTCTGATGCAGGTGATGTCAGACATCTCTCTCGTGAATGTGGCCCCTCAGTGGCATGACTACTTCCACATCCTCTCCTAGTCGTAGTCATCTTGCATGTGCAAGTTGCAATTGTCAACTAAGAATATTTTAATCCTACATGCCAAAATTCCCTATGTTGAACTTGGCTCTAATACCAAATGCCATGCCCACATTTGCATGTGGACATGAACACCCAAACCAAATTTTTTTTGAAACATTATTAAACGCATACTACTATTATGTATCACACGATCATCTAACGTGCACACTTATCTGCGTTGCCCATGCAACATCAAGACAAGTGCGCCACACAATGCGGGGAGATGGATTTTGAATGTGATGGGTATAGAGAACATCATACGTACACCCTATGTAAATGGAGGTAGCCTAAAAGGGTTTGGCGTCACATTACACGACACCACGAGGGAATAATTCATAGATTAATTCCCTCCTAGGTTTTCTAGGTGAGTATGAAATTGTCCCCGCCTCAAGGTACGAACCCAAAATCTATAATTAAATTAAATCCCTATTCATGCTAATGTTAACTAAACATAAAGTCAAATATAAAAATAAAAGGCCTCCATTGGAATAACAACAATTAAATTAAAATAAAATAATTAATTTCTATCTCAAATTTACACTCTTACAAAGAATAAATTAATGATGCGAAAAATTAAATTAATTATACAACCATTAGGTTTCTTGATTTCAAAGGAAATGATCTTAAATAATTTAAATGAGGACACGTTTAATAAAATCAACACAATAGTTTTCTTCAATTCCAACCATAATAACTTGTTTTCTAGAAATTAATATATGATTTCATTTAACATATAAATAGACATTAATCTCATATTTATTAATTAATTTAGAAATGACCATATGCCCCCTTTTGTTAAGAAAAACAATTATTAAATCCTCAACTAAATAAATGTAATAATAATAAATTAGAGAACACAAAATATTCATATCCACTAAGATGCTTAATCAAACACCAATTCACTAAATTTATCTTATAACCCACTACATACTCTACTCTAAGATGAGAAAATTAATTAAACTAGATTACTTAACACAAGTAGTCTTAGTTTCCATTAATCCCTAGGGCAACTCTACTAATCACAAAATGAGGTTATAAAAGAACCCACTCACACTCTTCTATTCTCACTTTGTGTTGCACATTTGGAAGGAGCAAGAAGAAAGAGAGAAGAATGCTTCTACAAATTTGTTTGTTTTCTAAGATGCTAAGTTTCTTTTCTTCAATTAGATGTTTAGGGTTTCTAATATTTTCAATTGTCTATTTCCTATTTTCTCTTAAAAATTAAAAAAATCAATAAGAGAGATATTCTATGTTGGTTCATTTTAAATCATGTTATAAAACTGAATAGTGAACAATAAAAGAAAGCCAATAACAATATATCACAGAGAGGAATTACAAGCAAAAGATGAGAATTTTGATGAACAATTTTAGATAAAATTGCAAAAAAACAATCATGGAGGGAAAAGAGAGGTTAGACTCCACTCTATGTCCCAAACTATGGGAGACATTGAAAGAAAGTATGCATTCCGAAGAATATTTGGCAAAGAGTAACAGAGGCAAGAGAGCAAGAGATAATGTGAGGGTTGGATATACATTTGGTCGACGCGGGTTGCAGTCCAAAATGGACAAATTTGGAGTAAGTGTATGGCTTTTCGGTTCAATTTACATTGTGTTATTTATTTCATTTTTTTATTGAACTGACTATATGTTGAAATTGACATTGTATTTTAGGTGGAAAACAATAATAGAGAAGCAGGTACAAAAGATATTGTCAATTATATGGCAGCACTAGATCCTAGTAAATCTAAGAGTAGGATGAAGTGGAAATCTAGTTCATCAACAGAGATTTCACAGCCATCTGTTACATGCCCAGTAGGATCAACCTCTCCAGATCATGTCAACTCAAATGAAGGGTACCAACATGTACTGAATTGCATATATGGTCTCAGTCAGCAAGTTTCGCAGTTGGATGCCTCCATTAACCTTATAGTTTCTGCATGGAATGAGCATAAATCCACGGATTCATATGAGGTAAGAGGCTCTATTGATCTCATTTCTTCTTGTTTGGCAATTCTGTATACAAATGCCTCTTAATATGTAGATTATTGAAATCCGAGCGTAGGAGAATCCAACCCAATTTCTTTATTGTTGGAGTGATCCGAAAATTATTCTTTTGGACAAATTTATAGCTTGCATTCTTTACTTGACTATTGAATGCTTTGTATATTTTTTTGCATGATGGTTAAACCACATGCAAAGAAATTTTATCAAAGCAGTAGGAAAGCAAAAATGCCTTCATGATGTCAACAAAGCTGCCGATATTGATAGTGATCATGATGAACTGGACAAGAATGTGTAGCACAGTCACCATAGTTATGCTAAAGTTGAGGTAATATAATAGTTGTCAGTTATCTGTCCTAATGTTTTGTCATTCTTCATGTTTAAAATGTTCTTTTGAACAAAAAATAATAGCTTTTGCATTCTTTAAGTTGTATGTTAATTTGTCCCAATGATTTGTCATTAATTCTTCATGCTTAAAATGTTCTTTTGGACAAAAATTTATAGCTTTTGCATTCTTTACTTGAATTATATTAGTTTTTTCATGATGATTAAACCACATGTAGAGCAATTATATGAAAGTAGAACGAAAAGAAAAAGGCTCTATTAATAGAGCTCTCTGCAAAACTATACAACTTCATGTCAATGTTGATAGTGATAATTATGATGATGAAATCGACGAGCATGCGTATGATATTCATAGTAGTAGTCGTGCTGAACTCGAGGTGAGTGCTATGAAACCACATGCAAGTAAGTACTATTTAAGTAAGTAATGGTTATTTTATTATGTAAATAAGGGTGATCATTACCTATTTGATAAAAGCTAGTTAGAATAGTAGTAAAGTATAATTAGCTAGTATACATAGATTATGGAAATAAGGGAGAACATATAACTTACATATGGAAGCTTAGAGCTTAGTTGTAATAGAGTGCATACATAGATTTTGACTATGCATTAGTGCATTGTGTTCGGGGATGTCATGGTCCTTAGTTGGGGGGACTTCATTGCCAATCTATCTTTTTTTGGAGTACTCGTATAGTCTAGCACTATTGTAGTCTTGCCCTCCATTTGTTTGTACCTCGCAATGGGTTAGTTTTTTTTTTTTTTTAGAGTAAAAAATTCCTTCTTTGTTATTTAACAGAATTAAAAAAAGCACATACAAAAACTGATTTGTTCCAAGACATAAGACATTACACACAGCTATCAAAAATAATATAATGTGTGTTTTATATCTCAATATAATGTGTATTTTTTTTTATTTTTGCAGACATTTAATATTGATAAACTCCAAGAAGGGGATAAAGTTGGGGTGTTGGATCTGTTTGATGGTGCTACTGTGGACATTGGGAAGATTCACTCACTATCTATTGTACATGGAGTCAAATTGAAAGAAACATGAGATGCAAATGTAAATATTTTAAAGGTCACAAGTAACATACCCCTTGCTTATGAAGAAAAAATAGATGGAGCTATCTGTCTGAAAGAGAAAGAAGGGACCTTCACACGGTGGCCACTAAAATATTTGAAAAAAATGACATAGATGATGTTTATCATGTACTATCTCTTAGACAGCTTGGCCCATTGCTTTATGCAATAGTTTGAATGTGTTTTTTAGGGATCTTAGTGGTTTTTGTCTGTTTTGGAGTTGTATAAGAAAAAAATCCATTGTAACTTAGTTTTCTCAGTCACAGCATTGAGAAACACACTTTGTAACACATTTTTCAAATCAAAGACACATATTTAAGTCTTATGGGTTTTTTGGACTTGATTTTATGTTGCTTTTCCTCCCTAAACATTCAACACCACTAACTTATATGCCTTTATGAAAAGATTCTAGGGTTATTGTTGGTTGCATTAAAGGAAAGAGCTTCATCTATGGGATATGATTAACACTCAGTCATGAAGACTCAAGGAGCATAAATGGGAGAGCTTCATAAAGGAGAGAGCTTCATAAAGGAGAGATCTTCATATATGAGATTTCATGAAGACAATCACATAAGACTCAAGGAGCATAAATGACAGTGATCAAGAGATAAAGTACACAGTTCATGCCATAGACAAAGTGAGATGAGTCTTAAGCTGCTGTGATCAAGGGTGGTGTGTTAGTTTTTGAGAAAGGAAGGGCAGTTGGCAATGCACAAAGATCAATGAGGAAGATTACAGTCATAGGGTGATGATGTTAGCATTTCATCAAGACTTTGGAAGCAACCAGTAGACGAATTTATAGAAGTCTTAAATAGCAAAAAGCACAGCCACTAACAATGCTATTATTACAAGGCATATATTCTACATGGAAGTATAGTTGCAGGAATATGACAGTTTCATAAACCTATGGTAGTCTACAAATGAAAGTCTAAATTATGTATACTTATGGGTGACTATTCTATAACAGAGAGATAATGAGTGCATAGAGATAAGATGTTCATGGTGAGTGGCAATGGTCAATGGTTAGCAGGGATACAGGCATAGTAAACATGGTTTCAATGGCATGAGCAAAGGAACAGAGGACTGCAGTGTTAGCATTAAAAGGCAAGTATATGAAAGTTGTAGGGCAATCATCTAGAAACTAGGTATGCACAGTTTAGTCACCATAATGAGTGAAGACCAAGGACACTAAATATGACTGCCTACCAAGTGTCTAATGTAATAGAGGTAGCGTAAGTGAACGGTTTAGACTCAAAAAGAAGCTTTTGAAGATGCATTAATGAAGGAAGAATCTGATTCCATGCCCTAAGAGGACCTAATATCTTCAAACTCAATAAAAACATGTCCCATAAGCAGTATTGATGATAGTACAAGACACAAGAATACAATGATGTTTCATTAAGGAAGCCTGATCCAGTCCATGTTTCACATTATGAATATCATATCACAAACCTGACTAGATATGACAATGTATTTCCTTTGGTTGCAGTCAAGAAGGACAAGTGTTAGACTGATGGGGCGGATTAGATGACCTATGGTAGCAGTTAGGCTAGTTGAGAATCAGTTACTAATGGTTCACTTTTTAGCAAAGCATTGTAAACTTGGAGAAGTTTCTTTCTTGTCATTTCTGTGCATTGTAACTCAGATTTTTAGTCTTGTGACTGAAAATAAATATTGTAATACTCTATTTCTAAGCATTATTCAAGCAAGATAGATATTTCAGACTTGTGCAAGCTGTAAGAACAGCTTTCTTTTAATAAAGTTCAATGATTTTCCCTTCTCAATGGTTGTCTTTATATTGTGTGCAATTAATTGATGATTGATGTGCATTTCTGTGTTTTATGTTTAAATCCTCAAATATCAGTCAATTAAAATGACTAAATATACTACTAATTGACATCAATTAATAATTAAATTGACTAAATACACTACCAATTGATAGAAATCATTAACAATGAATAAATATGACTAAATATACTACCAATTGACATAAATCGGTGAACAGTGAATAAATATGACTAAATATATGACAAGTGTTAAATCAGTGAATAAAAATGACTAAATATACTACCAAATTGATCAAAATGATCATTAAAATTAATGACTAAATACACTACCAATAGACAAAATCAGTGAATAAAAATGACTAAATAAGTGACCAGTTAACAACAATCAATGACTAAATTAATGACTAAATATATCAATGGAAAAAAATGACTAAATAAGTGACCAAACTACAATAATCAATGACTAAATCAACAACTAAATATACTACCAAATCAATCAATCAAAACAACCAATAAATGACTAAAAATGGTTTAGTCATAAATTTGGTCGTGTTATAATGACTGGCAATAAACTACTAATGGTCGCGTGACCATGTTTGGTCATTTATAAGCAGTTTTTAGTGGTTTTTTCAGTCATATATTATTGTTTCTATACTAGTGGATGATACAAATATACATCTGCAATGTTGAATATAGGTGATATACCAAATATCTCCAGTGGCTCTACTTCATATGCATTCCCTGAATCAAAATTCTTAAGAATCTTACATGGTCCAAACTTCTTCATCTTCAGCTTGTTGTATGTCCTCACTGGAAATCTCTCCTTTCTTAGATATACCATTACTTCATCTCCAACTGAAAATTCTTTATGTCTCCTCTTCTCATCTACTTGCTCCTTATGCTTACTATTCATGATGCAGAGGCATCTTCCATTCAAACCCTAACATACAAATTCAAATGTATGTCTATGCATTATCAAATATGCATACACTCTCTATTTTCTATTTATTTGTCTATCGGCAAAACATAATACCATTGGCCAAATTAATTCCTTTCGCACCGACATCCCATTTCATATTGATGTGTCCCCAACACCATATTGCTATGACCTATACCTATCAAATTAGCAAAACACTTTCATTCTGATGCTTAAATCACCCATCGGCGAGATATCTCCCATCGGCCGACCAATTTTCTTCTTCCCCGATCACCTAACTCTCACCGATACCCTTTGATCGGTTAAATTGCCTATCAACAACACTTAGTTCATCGGCCTCTCCGTAGAATGTCTCCTCGAAAGCCTTTCTTTCACCGATGTCGATGTTATCGCTTTTGGTTGCCTATCGGTAACACTCGATGCCATCAGCTCCACTTAGAACTGTCGCTCCGATCATTGTTGTCATACCGATGGGAACTGTTGACTTGTTGACCATCGGCACCATCTTCTATATCAGCCGCTATGCCTACTGTCACTCTGACCAACCACCTCACGCCGATGCCATGCTCTTCATTGACATCAACACCTTCATCGCCAAGACTCCTCCCTTCGGCAAAGCATTCACTCCTTCTGCTGATCGCTACTCTCTTGCCGATGCTGCGATGTCAACCTCCCAGTTTCAACCCGCCAAACTCCTACGATGGTCTGATCCGTTTCTTAGGTGGTTTCTCAGACCCAATTCAACCTGCAATACCTAGCACATATCCATGCTAGGGTTCTTTAACATCTCTGGACTGCGACCCTGCAACCATGCATGCGAACAGAAACAGAAAACACACAACTAAAACCTAAACTACTTTACATGACCATTCCTCCGATTCGCAGAATCAACCGGGGGAATGGATAATCAAATCCATCCAGCCTCAATACAGGAAATCAATTACACAGTGAATTCAAATGCAACAGGATCTTATTAACTTTCAAAAGATGCGATTACAATACTCTATTTTCCAACAGCACAATTCAACTGATTGATTCCAGCTACTAAAAAAAACCTAGATGCCTTCATCCATCAAATCCCAGGGTATTTATCTAGTTACCACTGGTAGTATAGACTTGCCTCCAAGTGGCTAGGAAATCTCTCCAAGTGGCTAGGAAATCTCTCCAAGTGGCTGGGAACTACAGCTGTTCAACAGACTCTAACTAACTCTAACTAATTGATCTAAAAATAGCATACCTTGGTCAAATAGACCTTATTACATTTAATGTCCAATTAGGACCTTATTGAAAACATAAACAACCTTAAAACTAACTAACTGCCTCATGTAGGCCACTGTAGGATAGGTGCTCCTGCACCATACTCCCCAACAGAAAAAGAACTCATGTCCCATGAGTTAGGTTGTGGAAAAATTCCACCTTTACTCTTTGCCATCTCAGTGTTCTGACCTGTTCCAGCTTTATACTCTGCTATCTCTTGGCTGCTCCAAGTTTTTAGAACTGTAACTTGCTTTCTGGCAAGTAAACCCTCATGCCTGTCAATGTAGGCTCTATTCATACATACCCTGTGTTTGCCAGTTTGTCTTACTAGCACCTCTGTCTGTATACTTGGTTGAATAACCTTAGGAATTGCTTCTTGAACTTTTGCAATGTTCAAATCTATCTTCCTTTCAACTTTTATAGGACAAACAATAGTCCCAACTACAATCACATCCTTGTCTTGCCAATCAATTTGTGGCTGCTCATAAACCTGCTGTTTGGTCTGTTGCTGACCTCTGTCAGTCAAAACTGAACCTTTCTTCAAACTGTTGTCCTTAACAACTTCTTTCCCTACAATATCCTCAATTGCCTTTATGCCTGCTGCTGTAGGCATCTTCACAAACTCCTTCTCTCCCACTAAAATGATTTTTGTTGCCTTCTGTGCTGCAGCTTCTTCCTATAATGGTATCAACACAATAGTTTTCCCTTCTTTCTTGATGGTGTAGGTATTTGTATACCCATCATACAATGCTCGCCTATCGAATTGCCATGGCCTACCCAACAATAGGTGACAACATTCCATGGGCAATATGTCACACAAAACTCTATCATGATAATCCCCAATCTAAAAATCAACATATGCTTGTTCATATACCAAAAGTGATTGGTTATCACTCACCCAAGATGCTTTGTAAGGGTTTTGATGTGGAATTCTTTCTAAATTCAGTTTATCCACCATTTCCTGAGATACCATATTATCTGTTGAGCCAGAATCAATTACAACCTTACATATTTTACCTTTGCTCTTGCATGTGGTCTTGAAAAGAGCTCTCCTTTGTATCATATCCTTTGATGTCTTCAAGATTGTCCTTCTTAACATCAATGCTTCTCCCTCCTCCAGATACCCATAATTATCAGGAGTCTCCTTCACACTTTGCTGAGTGTTTGAGCTACTTGCACTTTGTTTATCAGCTTCTTGGATCATATTTGCCCTCTTTTCTCCTCCTGAACTTGTTGCTTTTGTTGGACATTTGAAAAATGGATGCCCATATTCACCACAAGTGTAACACTTACCAGAAAATGTAGTAGAACCTCTACCACCTCCAAATCTGCCTCTAGTACCTTTCCATCCACCTCTGAAATCAGACTGCTCTTGTCCTTTACCAGTGTCTTCTTGATCCTCATTGGTTTGCCTCATTGTAGGGGCTGATCCTCTTCCCCTCATATTGCTGCCTCTTCCTCTCATGGACTTATCTTGTCTTCTTTTCATCTTTTCTTCAATCCTAAATGCCATTTGATAACAATCCTCTACACTCCTTGGGTTAGCTAAAACTAACTCATCCTGTATGTTCAATCTCAAACCAACCAAGTATCTAGCCACCTTTTCTATCTCATTCTCATGATGACTAGATCTCATACTCAACTTGTAAAACACCTCAATGTATGCCTTCACATCCATTTCCTTTTGCCTTAAAAATTGCATCTTCTTAAACATCTAAATTTCATAATCCTTGGGCAAGAATTTACCTTTGATCCTTGCTACCATTTTATCCCATGAAGTGATCTTTGACTTTCCTTGTTTCCTTCTCTCGGATTGTACATAATCCCACCATACCAAAGCATGACCTCCTAACTTGGTCTTTGCAATCTTTACCTTCTGATCCTCAGCAACATCTTCACATTCAAAGTGATTATCTAATGCAGCAATCCAATCAAGTAACTCATCTTCATCCAAACTTCCATTATACTTTGAAACATCAACCTTTACCTTAGGTTTCTCACTCTGCATTGCCTTTAACAGTTTTGCAAATCTCTGATCTTCAGCATTCAATTCTTCATCTACCTCTTCAAATTCTTCATTAGCATCATCTTCTTTCTCAGATTCACTGTCTTCCACTTCTCTTTTCTTGTTCATCTCCAATGCTACAAGCCTGGCTTGAAGTGCTTCAGCAAGCTCCTTCATCTTCCTCATCTCTCGGGCATGTTTTTCCTTCATCTCCTGCAACTCCCTTGTAGTACCATTACCTTTCGGAGGCATTTTGTCAACCTCTCACTCCTCTACCTCTGTCTTCTTAGTGACAGAATCAACACACAAACAACCCAGACCTTTTGCTGAGCTCTGATACCACTATGATGCAGAGGCATCTGCCATTCAAACCCTAACATACAAATTCAAATGTATGTCTACGCATTATCAAATATGCATACACTCTCTATTTTCTATTTATTTGTCTATCGGCAAAGCATAATACCATCGGCCAAATTAATTCCTTTCACACCGACATCCCATTTCATATCGATGTGTCCCCGACACCATATCGCTATGACCTATACCTATCGGCTTAGTAAAACACTTTCATTCCAATGCTTAAATCACCCATTGGTGAGATATCTCCCATTGGCTGACCAATTTTCTTCTTCCCCGATCGCCTAACTCTCACTGATACCCTTTGATCAGTTAAATTGCCTATCGGCAACACTTAGTTCATCGGCCTCTCTGCAGAATGTCTCCCCGAAAGCCTTTCTTTCACCAATGTCAATGTTATCACTTTTGGTTGCCTATTGGCAACACCTGATGCCATCGGCTCCACTTAGAACCGTCTCTCCGATCACTGTTGTCATACCGATGGGAACCGTTGACTTGTTGACCATTGGCACCACCTTCTATATTGACCACTACGCCTACTGCTGCTCCGACCAACCACCTCATGCTGATGCCATGCTCTTCATCGACATCAACACCTTCGTCACCAAGACTCCTCCCTTCGGCAAAGCATTCACTCCTTCTGCCGATCGCTACTCTCTTGCCGATGCTGCGATGTCAACCTCCCAGTTTCAACCCGCCAAACTCCTGCGATGGTCCAATCCATTTCTTAGGTAGTTTCTCAAACCCAATTCAACCTGCGATACCTAGCACATATCCATGCTAGGGTTCTTTAACATCTCTGGCCTGCGACCCTGCAACCATGCATGCGAACAGAAACAAAAACACACAACTAAAACCTAAACTACTGTACATGACCATTCCTCCGATTCACAGAATCAACCGGGGGAATGGATAATCAAATCCATCCGGCCTCAATACAGGAAATCAATTACACAGTGAATTCAAATGCAACAGGATCTTATTAACTTTCAAAAGATGCGATTACAGTACTCTGTTTTCCAACAGCACAATTCAACTGATTGATTCCAGCTACTAAAAAAAACCTAGATGCCTTCATCCATCAAATCCCAGGGTATTTATCTAGTTACCACTGGTAGTACAGACTTGCCTCCAAGCGGCTGGGAAATCTCTCCAAGTGGCTGGGAACTACAGTTGTTCAACAGACTCTAACTAACTCTAACCAATTGATCTAAAAATAGCATACCTTGGTCAAATAGACCTTATTACATTTAATGTCCAATTAGGACCTTATTGAAAACATAAACAACTTTAAAACTAACTAACTGCCTCATGTAGGCCACTGTAGGATAGGTACTCCTACACCAATTCATCTCCTCCAAATGCTTCCTGGCCTGATTATGTAGTGTCTCCATGTATCCTGCAAATTATTCTACCTCTACACTTCTCTTGTTCTCCATACTGATGTCTCTTAGCTCTGCTACTCCTCTAGGTTATACTCCTGTCACAATCTCAAATGGTGTCTTCCTAGTGCTTCTGCTCACTAAGTTATTGTATGCAAACTCTGCATGCGTTAGAATTAGATCCTAATTTCCTGCTTTGTCTCATACTAAACATCTCAATAAGTTACCCAAACTCTTATTTACCACTTTTGTTTGTCCATCTATCTATGAGTGAAATGTCGAACTAAACTTTAGACCTGTCTATCTTCATCTTCTTCCATAATGTCCTCCAAAAATAACTAATGAATCTTGTATCTCTGTCTGAAACTATACTCTTAAGTAATCCATGCAATCTCACAATCTCCTTGAAAAATAGGTCAACAACATGTACATCATTATTTGTCTTCTTACCAAGAATGAAATGTGCCATCTTTGAAAATATGTCCACTACTACAAATATAGAATCATATCCCCTCTGTGTCCTTGGCAAACCCAATAGGAAATCCATTCTTATATCTTCCCAAGGTCTCTTCGGTACTATCAAAGGTTTGTACAATCTAGTATTCTGACTACTTCCTTTTGCAACTTGACAAACTCTGCAACTCTAAACAAATTTCCTTACATCCATTATATATCTGAGGCCAAAAGTAATGTTCACTTACCAAAGCTATTGTCTTGTCAATTCCAAAATGTCCTGCCAATCCACCATTGTGTTTCTCCTTTATCAAATTATCTCTCATTGAACTCCTAGGTATACACAATTGATTTCCTTTGAACAACATATCCTCTTGAATTAAATAATCTAACCACTTCTATCTATCACAATAGGTTCCTTACATGCTTTCCATGCTTCTGCAAAATCAAGATCATCTTCATACATATGCTTAAGTTCTTCAAATCCCAATACTTTTACTCTCATCTCTGTCAGCAAATTCCTTCTGCCCAATGCATCTGCACCTTTATTTGACTTCCCACTGCTATGCTTCAATACAAATGTGTAACTCTGCATGAACTCTACCCATCTCATATGTCTTTGATTCAACTTTCCTTAACTATTCAAATACTGCAAAGCTTGATGATCAGTGTACAACACAAATTCTTTTGGCAACAAGTAATGTCTCCACTTCTTCAAGGCTTGAATTATGGCATAAAACTCCTAACCATAAATTGAATATCTTCTCCTTGCATCATTCAACTTCTCACTGAAATATGTTATTGGTCTCCCTTCTTGACTTAACACTGCTCCTATTGCACTTCCACTAGCATCACAATCAACTTGAATACTTTGTTAAAATCTGGTAGGGCTAATACTGGTTGCTCTATCACCTTCTACTTCAACAATTCAAAACTCTTTTGTGCTCTGGATGTCCATTTAAAGTCCTTTCTGTCACCTCTCATTGTCTCTATGATTGGTGTGCATATAGTACTAAAATTTCTAATGAGCTTTTGGTAGAAACTTGCTAGTCCATGAAATGATCTTACCTCTCCAATGTTCACAGGTGTTGGCCACTCAACAATTGCTCTAACTTTCTCAGGGTCCATCTTCAATCCTTTCGTAGAAATCACAAATCCCAAAATACCAATTCTTCCTTCATGAAACTACATTTCTTGATGTTTATCAACAATTTCTCTTCTCTCAACCTTTGCAATACTTTTCTAATATGCCACAAATGTTCTTCTTTTGTCTTACTAAAAATCAGAATATCATCCAAGTATAGAATAACAAACTTACCCAAGAATTTCTTCAAAACCTCATTCATCAGCCTCATGAAAGTACTTGGTGTATTAATTAATCCAAAAGGCATCACTAACCACTCATACAATCCTTCATTTGTCTTGATTGCAGTCTTCCACCCATCTCCTTCTCTAATCCTGATATGATGGTATCCACTCTTCAAGTCTATCTTTGTGAAATACTTTGCTCCACTCAAACAGTCCATGATGCCATCCATCCTTGGCAAAGGTAAATATATACTTAACTATGATCTTATTGATTGCTCTAGAGTCTATACACATCCTCCATTCTCCATCTTTCTTTGGTGCTAGTACTGCAGGTACCGCATATGGGCTTAAATTTTCTCTGATCAATCCTTTTCTCAACATCTCTTGTATTTGTCTATTCAGCTTCTCATTTTTTGTTGGTTTCATCTAGTGTGCCACTTTTTTAGGTAAATTAGCTCTAGGTATAAGGTCCAGTGATGACTGATACTCCGGATTGGTGACAATCCTTCAGGCACATTATCTGATATGATATCTTGGTACTCTATCAACAATTCAGTTATTTCCTCTAGTGATGGTTCTTCTTCTTTTGTGATAGTGTTTTCTACACTTAGGGTTCCACACTTCTTTGGAATCAAAGAAAAACACATTCTCATGTCTCAATCCATCCAAAAATTTCCTTCCATAAACTAAACAAATTCTAGCATTCCCACATACTTCACTCTTAAGTTCATCTTCCAAAGGTACCAAGATATGTTCCTTCCCATTAGATGTTATAGTATAAGTATTCTTCCTTCCATCATGTATTGCCTTTCTATCATACTGTCATGGTCTCCCCAACAATATATGACATACATCCATCGGCATAATATCACACAATACCTCATCAACATAAGATACTATATGACATTTTACCAAACATTGTTCACTCACCAGTATCTTGTGCTCATCTTGAATCCATGCTATCTTGTAGGGATTTGGATGTTTCAATCTCTCTAGGTTTAGCTTAGTCACCATCTCTTCTAAAACCAAATTATCTGTACTTCTACTATCAATTATCACTTTACAACATTTACCTCCTGATTTGCATCTTGTTCGAAACAAACTTTTCCTTTGTGATGACTCATCAATTGTCTTTGCTTGAAATAATGCTCCTCTCATGACCAATGACTCTCCTCTCTCTAGCTTTCCCAGTGATCTAGGTGATCCAACCGGTTCTTCCTTCGCATACGCTGCTCTTGCACTATTTTATGTCCTCTTTCTAGTACTTCCTTGATGACATTCAAATGCTATGTGTCCTCCTCCACACTTAAAACAAGTTCCTTTGAATGCTCTTTTGTCAGATCCTCTTTCATATCTCTAGTATCTTTCATTGCGGTAAGAATTATGATTCCCTCTGCTATTGCGGTAGAAACTCATATCATCTCTCCAGTATGAATTGTTATCTCTGTCTTCTTTCCAGTATGGGCTACTCTCCTTGTTTTGCTCCGCATAAGGTATTTCTCCCTTGGAATGTGTTCTACCTCTTTGAAATTTGCCTCCTCTACCTCTGTCTTTTCTCATGCCTCTTATTCAATTTGTCTTCAACTTTCAATGCAAACTGATATGCTTCATCTATTGTTTTCATCCTCACCAAACTTAGTTATTTTTTAATGTTCATCCTTAATCCATTTATGTACCTTTCCACTTTCTCCTTGCTTGCTTCACTATGTCTAGTCCTTATGATCATCTTATAAAAATCTTCAGTGTATTCCTTCACAGATTTCTCCTTTTGTCTTAGGTTTTGCAATCTCTTCAACAATTCCAACTCATAGTCAACAGGTATGAATTGATTCTTCAACTTTGTCACCATCCTATCCCATTTTATGATCTTTTCTTTACCTCTCCTATTCCTATCCAATTGAACTTATTTCCACCAAATAGTAGCATGTCCTTTTAGTTTAGTTTTTGCAAATCTTACTCTCCCCAGATCTTCAATTTCCTCATAATCAAAGTATTCCTCCAAGTCATTTATCCAACTAATCAATTCTTTAGGATTCAAATTTTCGGTATAGTTTGGTACTTTTATTCTAGATCTCTTACCCATCTTAGAAATAGCCTTCAACATCTTTACCTGATCAGATTCTTCTTCTTTTAGGGCTTCTTCATTTTGGTCAGCAATTTGAAATTCATCATCATCACTCTCATCTTCATGTCTAGGGTTTAGTCCTCTTCTTTTATCTTCTCCTACAACATCCAATCTAAATTCCATTGTCCTCATCATCTCTATCATTTCTTCCATTCTTCTAGCAACATTGTCCATAGGATGCATCCTCCTTGGTAGCATCTCTTCCTAGGATTCGGTGCAACCGCCTCAATTCAGCGATCTGACTACAAGGCTGCAACTGCCTCACAATCAATGCTCTATTGACAAACACAAGTAGACTGACTCAGGTTGGCGATATGCTCACCACAAGATCCTCCCGAATGCCTTCACTCCCAAAGCATCCACAACTTTTCTTTGATACCACTTGGTGTAGTCATGGATGGAGGGTCCTAAGAAGGGACTATCCAACCATGCAGCTAGAGTAAACACAATGGAAACAACACAATAACAAAATGTAATGGAATATTCATATGCTCAATATATTATATAATCACAATGCTCATATGCCAACAACATGCGGGCTACAATCAAAGGGCTCACAAGCTTGCTTTCCAGGTTACAACAGAAATGAAAGATATGGCATTGAAGTACCTTCCTGAAAGAATTTAACTATCTATTTTATAAAATCCACTAAATTACTTCCCAATGCATCTAAGAGATGTATATATATCATCCTTAAACTCAAATGATCCTCTGCATCGGCCTCAAGAGGTTACAAACTCCAATGAATGATGAAACATGTAGAAAACATGTAGGTCAGCCTACAACTCATGGTATTGCTCCGCAAATGAATGAAACATGGTGCAGACCTCAAGGAAGGTCTATCTGATCCTTATTAGTCTTGTGATATGTTCCATTTGGCTCCACAAGTCATAAAAGTGCTCCACAAACCTTATGTTCTCATGCTGACTGGATGAATGCTTTGCTCTGTGAAAATGGATGAGCTTCTGATAGCGATAACTTTCTGTAGATGAATCCAAATCCCTTGAAATCTAAGTATGATGTAGCTGACATGGCATAGAAGCTAAATCCTGCTCCGCGACCTCTAGTATGAAGATGTGGTAAAATATTGTAGAAAATATTGAAACTACAAATGACTGAATTGCAACTAAAATGCAAGAAAAGAAAAGAAAGCAAATATTTTTAATTGATGTAAGATTTCTCTTCAACCTAGGATGCTCCCGCATCAGTAATGCAGTTTTAGACATAAATACATTTTGTTGATAACAATCTAGGTCTCATTGTCTTTTAAGCCAAAGAACAACTACCTTCACTTGAAGTTTATATCAAACTTAAACTTGAATGAATTAGACTATAATATTTCATCTGAATAGCATGTTTGTATAATACTTGCTAAATTATCAACTACTCATAGTCTAACTAATACAATACTTCTTAAGTTAATGCCTACTCATAGCCAAACTACTATAATACAAGTTAAGCTATCAACCTTTATCACAAGTTAAATCACTTACTCATCGGTCATCTAATACAGGATCAAAGAATATATAGTTTCCTATCGGCCTTATACTAATGCCTGTGTAATACTATGCTTTCATCCTTATAAAGCTACCATTGCATTGTTTCATTTTAAAACAAATATTGTATACAAATTACAAGGTAGTTGGCATATACAAGCGTAAGCAAGTATACCAGATATGAACTTCTTTTTGTTTTAGGTGGCTCATCCTTTACATAACTATCAACCTTTATCACAAGCACATGAGAAAATGTTTAGTACCCGACCTTCTACAGACAAAAACTTAGCACATTTTCACCATTCTCTACAAGCTTACGAAAGGAATATACACATGATCATCTTCCCTCAAATGGGCATGCAAGAATTACTTGACTAACAACCTTCTAACGGTCTTCTAATGCAGAGATGCATACACACTTATCGGTCTTATATAGGCATACAAATAACACATAGAGTTAAATGTATAAAAAGAAAGACTATCGGTTGGATATAAAGTCATTGTAATTTCCTAATAGTTGTGATAACTTCTAGCTAAACACAAAAATGATAAAGATATTATTAATCCATCCACAACCATTCATTGCACAGACATAAATAGTTGAAAGAGGTAAAAACCATGGCCATTTTTATGCCTAAAAGAAATGATAGTATAGCATTATTTAATGCTCTAAATATTTGCTCTGTTATTGACCTTATTGGAATAATATACACAAACTAGAAAAACTAAAATTATAAAATAGTTTAGCCATTATTTTGCCTTATATTCTCACTAGAGCGAATGAAGGAAAACAGGTAGATACTTAGGTACGAATAACTACAGTTTACATCTGCATTCCTATGTTTATAATATCGCTATGATAATAGTAATAATAAGCTATCTTGTCAAACAAAGAAGAATGGACACTTGGTTCGAGTTCTTGCTTCTCTAGGGTTCCTTGAAAGAGAATCTCAACAATATCCTTTGATGTAGAGCAGCTTCCACCCTCCTTTCTTTACCATAGCTTCCTATTCTTCTCCTCTTCAAAGACTAACTCTATAAGTTAAAACGATGGTTCACTCTTTTGCTCAGGTATTAGTGTAACTGATCAAAAGAGAGAAGTTTTTCCTCATTCTAATTGAGCTTTTTACTCCATAACCACCCGTGGTCTACTTCTTGGCATGCCTCAATTTGGGCATGATGGAGCTTGCTGCTCTCCTCCTCCACTCTCCCTAGAATCTAGGGAGGCACAATGGAGGATAATATTTCTTGAGTTATTAAAATCTTCTCACAAAAGAACGAGGAGTTTATAATTAACTCAAAACAATGATTTATCCTCCCATATACTTAGGGATAAACATAGATAGATTTGGAGCGTAATTAAACTAATAATAACTTGAAATAGTTATATCTTATATCCAAGGGTCTCCGAAACAAGAGACATAAACATTATACCTGGGCTCAAAAGATGAATGTGAAATGATAAAGCATCAGCATTGATACGCGTCTCGACAACTCTCACAAGACATACATGATGAGAATAGTCATCAAGCTATACTCATGACTTAGGTCGACACCAAAATGACAAAAGTAAAGAATGTGAAAATCAAAAGGCATACCGACATAATTTATGACTATTAGGTTTGTATGTGTGGTTCTCAGATGACACGATGACACTGTATTCTCGCAATCTATCACCCTCTCCTTGGTGATGCTCTCCCTCCTCTTCCAAGAGGGGGAAACATTGTCCCTACATCCACCTCAGTTGCACAATAGTAGTTAGTCCATTACATCATTAAATCACATGCACAATAATAGAGCCACATACAATATTCATTGCATATATAATAATATAAATCAATGCATTTTCTAATCTATCACAACATTACTTTAATCATAATAATTTCATAGACTAACTATCTATCTGCTTGAAATAAAATGATAAGTATGTTTTCTTTATAGTGGGGTGTGACAAATCCCTATTGGCCATTATGTGGGTAGATTGAAAACCTCAAGCATCTTTTATAGTTTTGTCCCAAAGCTCAAGAAGCTTGGAAGTGGATTCATATTTTCTTTAGATCCTTTCGACCTACCCCTCTTTCTTGACACATGGTTTTTCTTGGGGGTTGGATTTGTCTCCTATTCAAATATACCCAAATTTGTCATGCTTTCAAAATAGAAATTCTTTTTAGTATTCAGAAAGATAGAAATGTATCTCTCTTTTCTAGTTTTTCCTATTGATGTTCATTTTCCTTTGTACACTAAAGCCATGATTTGCTCTAATGTGCTTATATAGATTCAAATGTAGGCTAGTAAAGTTGTACTTGAGGTTACTCATCTTTAGGAGTTGATGGAGCACAAGGGGATTGGCCCCTGTATAGTTTCTAGAGTTTCGCCAGATCCCTCTTCTCCCTCTTAAGGGCTTTAGCATGGTCACAACCAGTCCACTAGGAGAGATAGATGCTCCCGCTCTCATGGCTCCTTGACTCAATCTTTGTCTTTTGACAAAAGCATCCACATCTTCTATTAAACCACTACCAGTATTTCTGGCTAATCCCCTAGTTCCATCAAAAGTTCTAGATGCAACAGGTGCACTCTGAGGCACAGCAAATGCAAGCAGTCTTTCTTCATGACTTTCATTAACCAGAACTTCATGCTCCTTGGCCACATCAGGTATGGCATTGGTAGGTAGATCATGAGTACCGGTCTCCGCAAATTTCACTTCAAACACATCCTTTAATCTTGAATAAATCATTTATAGACCTACTATTCCTTTAATGCTCTGATGTTTTTCAATAATCTCTCTTAGACTTTGTTCTAAGAGATCATCACAATGTTGCACATCACCTAGTGCTATATCAAGCTGCACATGATCACCATGTGCTATATCAGGCTACACATGATCACCATGTGCTATATTAGGTTGCACATCACCATTTGCTATATCAGGTTGCACATCAGCATATGCTATATCAGGCTGCACATGATCATCATTGCAACTATTATTTTCACCAACTGCATTTGTTGAATCACAAAAGTGATGGCTTCTATGAGATGGTGGCACTGTATCTTTTCTTTCCTTTTGTTTTTTCTCTGCATTTTCTTTGCACTCTTTTTGTTGGAATTCATTAATTTTCCACAGTCCATAGCATTGTGATTCAAGGCTTCTAGATTTGACTATGATCAAGTTTTTCTCTCAACATGTTGGATCACACTCCGTGACTCTTTTTGTTGCCTATAAAACAAAAAATAATATCATATTGTCTTATATATATATATATATATATCTCTTGCCCATTAAATTTTATTAAACACTATTAAACAAATAATATACTACTTAGTGGATTTACAACTTGCCTATTTGTCAAACCAAGACTCAATAAATATTCATTATTCTTGGCCACTTTTTCTCTACAAAGGCGTTCATAATTTTTCAGTGAAGTTTCAGCATTATGATCACTATCATCTAATTTGCACCTTGCAGCCCTTCTCTTCATTTCTTGAAGTCCAAATAAACAATAATGTATAAATCAACAACTTGAATCAGTAAAACTTTATTGAGTTCATAAGTTGATAATTGTTGACTTTCCAATTTGCTGATAATTGCAAATGAAAACTTAAAATAGAATTCAATTTACAGATTAAAAAGAATTTGCAGTAAAAAACTAAGAAGATGTTTATAATTATAGGTATCAGACAAATTTTCCTTAGGGATATATTCACAAGAAAGAACTCATAAAAACATAACACAAGCAGGATGAAGGAAAAACATAGTCTAGTTCATCATGAGGTGTGTTAGAACCATTCAAAATTTCCCATAGTCCTGGACTCTGTTTCATACATTTTCCTTCCATAAATCCATAATTAGGGATTCTATTCCTTTTAGAATTGTTCTAGGAGTCATTTATGAGCATCTCATATCAAGTCTATGTGAAAGAAATTTATATTTTTTACCATTGATGTGTTTTTGTCTCTTACCGTAGCCCTGCAGTACATGCAAATAGCCTTGGTGGGTGTATGGGAATTAGAGGATGTGAATACACAGTTACTGCTTCCCCGTAGCATGCAATTTTTTTTGTTGCAGTATAAACTCAAGCAGCACATAATATGTTATCGCGCCCCCACGACAGGTAAGGAGATGACTGGCGGCAATGCGATAGGAAGGAGTCGGGATAAAGTGTTCATCATGCCCCCACAACGGTTTCAAGTTGAGCCTGCGGTGTTGTAGTATAAGGAGTTCAAGTGACTAGTAATGCTACATACCACGGCCCCGTGATGCTGATAACTTCGACGAGTGGTAATGCGGTAAATAACGAATGGTAGACCAAAGGCTCCCACAGCCCCACGATGGTCAAGCCAAAGCTTGGTGGTGGCGTGGTAAAAGACATAAGGGATAAAATGTATCTCGCCATCTCGCGATGGTATGCAACAAGGCTTGCAAGGTGGCGGTAAGTGGTGAAGATGAACATAACTATCCAAGAGGTCCCACAATCCCGTGATTGGCCTACGTTGGTCTTGTGGTGATGTGGTAAGGAATTAAATGTTGAAATGACTTCAGTGCTGCCCCGTAATGGTTATCATTGATGCTTGTGAGATTTTGGTTTTCGAGGAAAAGACTACAAATCTTGTAATACTCACCCAACCATTGGATTGGATCAAATCAATAGTTTGTGTTTGAAAAGAAATGAATGCTAAGATTTGTTGATTTCATGGCACAAACCAGAGTTAATGGCGAAATGACTAGCTTCATGGCATGATAAAACTTGGGATTTCTTTGTATTTCTTCATTGCAGTGAATTCAGTGTTGACTACAGAAGGTGAATTCAAGCTTTGTGTGCTCTCCTCAGGCATTTTCTGAGCGGGTAAGTCTACCCCATCACTCTTTGCATAAAATTTGGTGTTTGGTTTGTGCTCTATTTTCAACTAGTTTGGGAAAGCAAGTAAAATATCAAAACCCTAGTTCATAGAGGCAATAAATATGGAACCTAAAAAATCTGAGTCTATGAGTAAGAGCACTGACCCCCCTGCTCCTAAGAAATGATCACTTCAACAATCATTCTTGGACATCTTGCCAAATTCAGTTGACAAGGGGTCTAAGAAATTGTTCAAGGATGTTGCGGAAGGATGTTGGGATGTTGCAATCCCTATCTCTGGATGGAACCTTTTTTGTATTTTTGTGAAAAGAAAGATGGACAGGGACTAGTTGGAAACCCATGAAATTTAGATTTGGCAAAGCTTGTGGTGCCAAATGTATTTGTTGATGTGGATTTGATTAGAACATTGGCACAACACTATCACTCAGCCACCAAAACAGTTAGACTACCAAATGGGTCACCATTAGTGGCTATGGACAAGAATGCAATCATAGACTAGTTCAAGTTGAGCAAGCAAGCCCTCACACAAGTAGATCTGTAGAAGAGTGAGAAAGAGTACAATAGTTTGAGAAAAACACACAGAAGGGATGAGTTGCCCATGTACATGAGGAAAGGGGAAAATAACAGAAGAATTGAAATCCCATCCACTGCAATTGAACCTTTCTTTGTTGAAGATTTTGTTGTCTATTTCAAAAGAACATATTTTGCTTTGTGTCAGGTGTTGGATATTGATGCCCAAGGTAGAATGCTTGTCGGCCTAATGATGATGGCCATGAGAATTCAAAATCCAGAAGCTAATGTTGAATATGATTTTGCATCATTCATTGAAAAGAAATTGCATAATGGATTTTTCAAATAAGAGAAAATAAAAAGCCCATGGATTTCAAATACTACTCTTTGTTATGTCATTTGATTTTGTATCAAAATAGAAGGAAGTGGCCTAGCAGAATGGATCTGAGCATGATTGATGAAAAGGGACAAAGATTGCCAACATAGTGTTGGTGTTACAAATGGGATAGCCATTGCAAGAATTGTGACTATGTTGTGTTTCATGATGAATTCTCATTTAGAATAATGAATTCTCTTGGTAGGTTTTCTCCCAGATTGATAAAAGAGATCATGGAAATGTTGAGGCCTCTTGCCCATAGGCCAGAACAGGGTCATAAGCATAACTATGCTGATTGGTTTTTCTTGCCAAATCATACTATAATCAGGGTATATGGGTGTACTTAGCCACCCCATGTGTTGCCCAGATTTGTGTCAAACAGATTTGCATTCCTTGAATTCATGTGGCAAATGATATGGATGGAGAAGGATGTAATGAAGAAACAGAAGAAAGGCACATTTCTTCCTGATTCCACAGTGTTTGGTGATTGGTCCATTGGTTTTGATACTTTAGAGGATTTGCAACCCCATTTGAAGGCTAAATATTCTTTGAAACTAGGTGTAGAAAGGGTTTGTGATCCAGAGGGTCACATGAACTTTGTCAGACAAACCATCCTCACAAGAATGGGAGTATCCCATCAAATCAATTTGTATGAGGATGTGATCAGAAATCTTGTCACCTTTCAAGAAGTGTATAATAGGAAAAGAAAATGGTAGATCTTGAAAGGGATCGAGGATGATAGGAGAAAACAAAATCCTAATTTTTTTGGATTCTTTGTTGAAGAGAGGGACCCTGTGAGAAGAATAGATCTAATAATTGACAATTTTGAAAGAATTTATAGCAAGTCTAAGAAGCAGCCTTCAAAGGCTACCAAGCTCAGTGTCAAAAGACCACCAGGAGTTGTGATTCAAGAGCCTGCACTAGATGCAATGTTAGTATAGGATCTAGCTCATGTCCCTAATTCACCACCTGCCACAAAGCAAAGGATTGAGGATGTTTCTCCATTGGTTCCATATGAATTGACCGAAGGAGGGGGTGACACTGATGAAGTGGCTAGTATCCTGAGAAATATGGGAGATGAAGGAGAAACAGATCATCCACTTGTTGGCCGAGAAATAGATCATCCACTTGTTGGCCAAGAAACAGAAGCACACAAACCAGAGGCAAGAATGGGTGAACAGGGACAAGGGGAGTCTGAATTAGAAGAAGATGAAAGAATTGTGGCTTCTATGAGATTTATGGAGGATGACAATTTCATTAATTCTCCTAAATTCAAAGATTTTTGGATTAAGATGAAGATGAAATAATTTCAAGAACAAGTGGAAATAAATAAAATGGGTGCTGATGAATCTCAATATGAGCAAATTATTTCATAAACTTTAATAATTTGAAAATAGATGAAATAAGTGTCAGCCCTAATGAGGATAGACAAATGGTATAAGGAGCAACATGATGATCCTTCCTGGGCTTGAGTTGAAGAAAATGTTTTTGTGAGACCAAGTCAAAAATCAATATGACTCCATGCTAGTTTATGAATTTGACTATGAGGATGGTGTTAGTGGTTGTGGTTTCAATCCAAAAATAGAGACTTTAGCAATATGGGAAACATAGAAGAACACCAGCAAACCAAGATTACTTGATGTGGTCCAAGAAATAAGGGGAGCAGCTATGGTCAAGACATTCCAGGACACATCAGTAACTGAAGCAGCTGCCCTCACTGTGCATTCTGCAATGTTTACACAAGCTGCTATTAAAAAGCTAGAGCAAAGATTGTTTGAATATGAGAGAACTTAGATGGAGATGAATAATGAGGTAAATAGATTGTATCTTGAAAATGTAAAGCTGAAAGAACAATTGAAGGGTGAGAGTTCTTCTCAGATTCAAGCCATTGTGCCATTTCAAACAATTGTGCCACAAGAGATTGGTGATACCACAGTGACTGCTAAACAATTCAATGTTTTGAAATTGAAGTTGGAAAAAGAAATTGAGGAATTGAAAAGCTAAAACGAGAAAACAAAGAATGAGAAAAAATTGAAAATTCTTGAAGTATTTGAAAAATTTTTGGAAAAGAGAGTGAAAATGGTTGTTAACAAGTTGAAAGATGTGCATGAATGGTATTCTTCCTTGTCTCAGGCCATGGAATGGTTAAAAGTATTTTTTTGTGTTTTAGATCCCTTGTATAAAAGATGGCAGTCAACACATCACACACTGATCACTCTATGTAAAGTTCTACAATGAAATCCAGATGCTCCTGCAGCTCTAAAGCCAATAGAGAAAATGATCAAGATGATATTGGATGAGTACCAGTATGTGAATGGTGAGAATCAAAAAATGTAGGCAAAGATTGATTCTTTTAACACTTTCAAACATCTGTTCATTGCATCAATCCTAACAGAGGATGAAAAGATCAAGGATTTTGATGCGTGGAAGGATGAATTTGGTCATACAGTTTCTAAGGTTATGGAATTTTTGAAAAAGGATGAATATATCAATATTCTCAGCTTCAACATCATTATGGACAAAGTAATTGCTTTGGATGTTGGATATACAAAGTTTGTAATTGATGTCAAAGTATTGTTGGACAAAAGGTGGAAGGATCACTAGGCCAACTTGCTCCAAATTCAAGATTATAAGTAGCCTAGTGATTATGCTATGTTTCAATGGCAACATAACTACCTTGAAGCTGATGAATAGATAGGCTATACATGCAGGGGAGAAATGAGCATCATGGCCTCATGACTACACAGTATACCAATGGGAGCAAGAGTATTTGGCTCCTCTAGAAGAATAGGGCCTTGAAGATGTTGCAGTGGAAGAACTGAGCCTTCAAACACTCTATCATGGAGAGGGGGACTTTTCTAGATTGGGATGATCACGGGTCTCCTATGTTGATTAACAGACTACAAGTGTTTTGCAAGTGCTGTGGGATTCCAATCAATATTGTCTACTTTCTTTGTTTTCTCTTAATTATGTTTTAAGCAAAATTAATGTTTAGTTTATACAAAGAGGCATGAATTTTGAAAAGATGCCATATTTTGTAATGGTCTGAAGCTTGTTGCTTCTCTTATAAAAGAGAAACCAAGATCAAATTTTGATATCATCATCATAAGCATTTATAGAAACATATATGAGGAGACTTCTATTATATTGTAATATCTATTTGAAGCAATCAATGGAGAAGAAGATTTAATCTAGTGCTTGAATTCTGGTTAAGATATATAAGAGATCATTTCTTTGTTTGTAATGAGGAGGCTTAGTTCACCTAATGTTAAGATATCTATATGTATTTTTAAATCACAAATGTTTGTTATTGTTTCCTTCACACAAGCATATTCAATGCATGTGGAGGCTAGAATCTGTATTACAAACTAATGCTATCATCTAGGACATACAAGAAAAGTCTAGCATCTAGAAAACATATAGGACATACAAGAAATTATATTCTAACTAAATAAAATTAATTTCAACCAAAGTAAGAAAACTAAGAAGAATGATAGAACCTAACTTTAAATGCACTTCAAATCAGTAGTGAACATCTCAGGTTTTGTTTACAATCTACCAGCAGAATAATGATGATTACATTAAAAAATGTATCAGTAAAACAACAATGAATAAGCATACCTATACTTAGATCTTGTTGAGTGCAGAGAATACTGAGAGGGGGGTGAATCAATATTCTACAAAACCACTTAGTTTGTTGTTTCTTAATCCAATTTCCAATTTCAATAACATGAAAGTAGAATAAACATAAGAACAACAACCATAAAAACATAACACATAGACACCAAAATTTTTACGTGGAAAACCCAAAAAGGGAAAAACCACGGTGAGTGTTAGCTCACAATATATTATGATAGCACAATACCAAATTACAAGAAGGCTCACTACCCTATGAAGAAGTACTAACTGCACAAAGGCTCACTACCAAGAGAAAAGAAGATAGAAGAAGGATTGGCTCACTGCCAGGAGATGACTACTACAAATGCATCTACAAAATGTTGGGGTGCAGTTCCATTTATAGCTTAGTATACTGACTCAAAAGTCTTCATGATGTCTGCTCTACGTTTTTTGCTCTTCTCTACATAAACTTTGCTCCTCTGTGTTGTTATATGGAGCCTAATCAGACTCGGAGGTTATATTTACCCCACTTTTATTGGCGCGGTTTCCCCCCAAATTCCTACGGGGTCAAGGGGTAGCGCCCCTTGCGGGGTCCAGGGGCAGCACCCCTGGCGCATTCCCTATCACGATACAGGGCGAGGTCGAGGGGCAGCGCCCCCGAAACCTCACATGGTTTTTTATTATTTTATAATGCACCAGGAGTTAATTTTTCATTGACCGACATAAGAAAACCCTATTTTGTAACCGACAAAAAGCTTGATAAAAAGTGGCTAAGGGTTAGGGTTTTGGTATTATTGTATTGTAGCATTTTGCAGTGGTATTGAGTTGCAGGGATTACTGATTGTAATCGGTTTTGATTTACTGGATAATAATATTGGACTCTCTGTTTGGTGGATGTAGCCCGAGTTTGGGTGAACCACGTTAAAACTTGTCTCTTGCTGTTATTATTTCTGTTTATTTCCATTCCTCTGTTTAATCTTTATTTGCATTTAATTGATATCTTCTGCCGGCTAACCCTAACAAGTGGTATCAGAGCAAGGTTGTGTTTTTGATCATCGTCTACAGGAAAGTCTCACAGTTGAGTGGGAGCAATGGCGGACGAGGGTAAATTGAAGGTCGTTAAATTCAATGGGCAGAACTATCAGTTATGGAAGATGCAGAAGGAGGATTACCTCTATCAAAAGGATTTATGGATGCCGTTGGAAGGAGTATCGAAGAAACCGGCAACAATGTCTGATGAGGATTGGAATCTTCTTGACAGAAAGGCACTGGGAACCATTTGGTTGTGCCTGGCACCAACGGTGGCATTCAATATAACGAAAGCGAAGACAACAGACGATCTGATGAAAGCTTTGGGTAAATTGTATGAAAAATCCTCAGCCTCAAATAAGGTATTTCTTATGAAGCGTTTGTTTAATCTGAAAATGGTTGAAGGTGGATCTATGACAGATCATTTAAATGAATTTAATACGATTGTTAGTCAATTGACTTCTGTAAATGTAAAATTTGATGAAGAAGTTAGAGCTCTCTTGATATTATGTTCATTGCCTGAAAGCTAGGATAGTTTGGTAATGGCGGTTAGTAACTCTATTTCTAGTTCAAATACCCTAAAATTTGATGATGTTGTTGGTGTTATTCTGAGTGAGAAAATTCGTAAGAAAAGCTCAGGTGGATCCAAATTAGGCAATGTTTTGAATGCAGAAAGCAGGGGCAGATCAAAGGAGAGAGGAAAAGGTTCTGGAGGTCATGAGAAGTCACGAGGAAAATCAAAGGACAAAAGATCCCAAACCAAAGGACAGAAGGATTGCTGGTACTGTGGAAAACCAGGTCATCTGAAGAAAGATTGCTGGTCTCAGAAGAACAAAGAAGGAGACAAACAAGAAGGCAATAAGGAAGTAAATGTGGTAAGCAATAAGTCTGAAGATGATGCTTTGATTCTTTCCTTAGATAATGCTGATGATTCATGGGTTTTAGATTCAAGGGCCTCGTTTCATGCTACGCCCCATAGAAGTTATTTCCTTGATTATGTCCAAGGGGATTTTGTGCTGGTTTATTTGGGAGATAACGAACCCTGTCAGATTGTTGGAAAGGGAAGAATCAAGATTAAGTTGCAGAATGGGAATCATTGGCTACTACAAGAGGTAAGGCATCTTCCAAGGCTCAATAGGAATTTAATTTCAGCAGGGCAGCTAACTGAACAAGGTTGCACTGTTACATTTACTAATAAGGTGCCTTAGTAGTAGCAAAAGGTGTGAAAGTAGGCACCTTATATCTTTGTACAGGTCATACTATTCCTTCTACTTTAGCTGTTACAGAGAAAAAATAAATAGGTTTAGGAACAGTTGCTGTAGGGTTGTAGGAAGAGACTGGAAAAGTTGCTGCAGGTTTTGAGACAACACCGTGGCATAATAGACTTGGGCATATGAGTGAAAAAGGTATGAAGGTACTTCATTCTAAGAAAGTTTTACCAGGTCTAAAATGTATTAATATGAATTTTTGTGAAAGTTGTGTGTATGGCAAACAAAAGAGAGTCAGTTTTCTCAAGGATGGGAAGCAAAAGAAAAATAAAAAATTGGAGCTTGTGCATACAGATGTATGGGGACCAGCTCAGGTATCTTCTCTCAGTGGCTCTCGGTATTATGTTACATTCATAGATGATGCAACTAGGAAGGTCTGGATTTATTTCCTTAGACAGAAATCTGATGTATTTGAAATATTTAAGAAATGGAGAAGCTTGGTTGAGAATGAGATGGGTAAAAGATTAAAATGTCTCAGATCTGATAATGGTGGTGAGTATTGCAGCAAAGAATTTAAAGATTATTGTTCCTTTAATGGAATTCGTAGGTAGAAAACGGTTCCAGGGACTCCACAGGAAAATGGAGTGGCTGAACGCATGAATAGGACAATAATGGAGCGTGCAAGGACCATGAGATTGCATGCTAGGCTGCCTTTAAATATGTGGGCAGAGGCTGTCAACACTGCTGTATATTTAAATAACAGAGGTCCTTCAATTCCTTTGGGCTGTGGTATTCCAGAGGAAGCATGGACAGGCAAGAAGGTGAGTTATTCTTTTCTGAAAACCTTCGGCTGTGAAGCATTTGCACATATAGATTCTAAAAATAGAACCAAGCTGGATGCAAAATCAAAAAGGTGTACCTTTGTTGGATATGGCATTGATGAATTTAGTTATAGGCTTTGGGATTTTGAAAATCAGAAAATTGTGAGAAGCAGGGATGTTATATTCAATGAGAAGGTTTTGTACAAAGATCAGTTGCAGTAGCATGAGAAGAAAGAAAAGGATTATGTGGTGCTGGACGATACTCCAAATAGTGATGTTCTAGTGGTTTCTCATGCTCTGCAACAGCAACCAGAAATACCACAAACTCCAGTAAATGTTAGACGGTCAACAAGGATAAGTAGACCTCCTGAAAGGTTTTCTCCCTCTTTGTATTCTATTTTGTTAACAGATGCTGGTGAACCAGAAGGGTATGATGAAGCTATGCATGTGGATACACAGGTTCAGTGGGAGCTTGCAATGAAAGAAGAAATGGACTCCTTGCTGAAAAATCAGACTTAGGAATTATGTAAGTTACCTGCAGGTAAAAAGGCTTTACCAAATAAATGGGTTTATAGGCTGAAAGAGGAAGATGGAGGTAAGGAAAGATTTAAGGCCAGGTTAGTTATAAAAGGATTTGCATAGAAAAAGGGCATTGATTTTGATGAGATATTTTCTCCGGTTGTCAAGATGACTTCTATTCGTACTGTTTGAAGTATTGTGGCTGCTGAAGATTTACATTTGGAACAACTAGATGTTAAAACTACCTTTCTCCATGGTGATTTGGAGGAGGAGATATATATGGAACAGCCCCAAGAATTTGAGGTCAAAGGTAAGGAGAAACTAGTGTGCAGATTGAAGAAGAGTTTGTATGGCCTGAAACAAGCACCTCGGCAATGGTATTTGAAATTTGACAGTTTTATAGCTGAGCAAGGCTACAACAGGTGTAATTCTAACCATTGTGTTTATTTTAAGAGGTTGGATAATGACAGCTACATTATTTTATGTTTATATGTTGATGACATGCTTGTAGCTGGGTCTAACATGGATCACATAAGAGAGTTAAAACAGTAGTTAGCACAGTCATTTGATATGAAGGATTTGGGGGCAGCAAAACACATCCTTGGTATGAAAATTTGTAGAGATAGGAAGAACAGAAAATTGACTCTATCTCAGGCTGCTTATGTTGAAAAGGTGTTGCAGAGATTCCACATGGAGAATGCAAAAGCTGTTAGCACACCTTTGCCTAGTCATTTGAAATTGACCAAGGAGATGTGTCCTAAGACACAAGAGGAGGAAGAGAAAATGTCCAAGGTACCCTATGTTTCAGCTGTAGGAAGTTTAATGTATGCCATGGTATGCACCAGACCAGATATTGCACATGCTGTAGGAGTCGTTAGCAGGTATATGAGTCATCCCGAATTAGAGCATTGGAATGCGGTAAAATAGATTCTTAGATATTTGAGAGGTACATCCCATAAACACTTATGTTTTGGGGGCTCTCATACTGATTTAGCAGGTTATGTAGACTTAGATTTGATAGGGGATATTGATACCAGGTAGAGTACTACAGGTTATGTCTTTACTGTAGGTGGAACAACAGTGAGTTGGATTTCCAGGTTGCAAAAGGTGGTTGCTTTATCCACCATAGAGGCAGAATATGTAGCTGCAACAGAGGCAAGCAAGGAGATGATATGGCTGCAATCTTTCATGAAAGAATTGGGCACACAACAGGTTAACAGTTATTTGTTTACAGATAGCCAGAGTGCCATACATCTTGCAAAGAATTCTGCCTTGCATTCAAAGACCAAACACATACAGTTGAGGTATCACTTCATTCGATCGGTATTGGATGATGGACAGTTACAGTTGGCAAAGATACATACAGATGACAATCCAGCAGATATGTTTACAAAGGCAGTAACAAGGGAGAAGCTGAGCTCCTCTTTAGCTTCAGTTGGTCTTCTAGACTGAAAATAACAACAACAGAACAACAGAGTCCAGGGTGCTTATTTCCAGTGGGAGCTACCGGGTCAGTGGTGTTATGATTAGTCTCCAAGTGGGAGATGATATGGTGTGGAGTCTGATCAGTCTCCAAGTGGGAGATTGTTGTTATATGGAGCCTAATCAGACTTGGAGGTTATATTTACCCCACTTTTATCGGCGCAGTTTCCCCCCAAATTCCTATGGGGTCAAGGGGCAGCGCCCCTTGCGGGAGTTTGGGGGCAGTGCCCCTTGCTGGGTCCAGGGGCAGCGCCCCTGGCGCATTCCCTGTCGTGATACAGGGTGGGGTCGAGGGGAAGCGCCCCTATGGGGGTTTCGGGGCAACACCCTCGAAACCTCACACGGTTTTTTATTATTTTATAATGCACCGGGAGTTAATTTTTCATTGACCGACATAAGAAAACCCTATTTTGTAACTGACAAAAAGCTTGATAAAAAGCGGCTAAGGGTTAGGGTTTTGGTATTATTGTATTGTAACATTTTGCAACAGTATTGAGTTACAGGGATTGCTGATTGTAATTAGTTTTGATTTACTGGATAATAATATTGGACTCTCTGTTTGGTGGATGTAGCCCAAGTTTGGGTGAACCATGTTAAAACTTGTCTCTCGCTGTTATTATTTTTGTGTATTTCCATTCCTCTGTTTAATCTTTATTTGCATTTAATCGATATCTTCTGCTGGCTAACCCTAACACTCTGCCCTTACAGTCTTTTTCCGGTCACCACTTTGCTTTAGATTTCATCCACACTGAATTCACACATATCACATCATCACTTCTTACTTCAACACCGAAATCCATCGAGTATATATATCCTCTACAAGATTTATCTCATGGTTAGGTCGACAAGCCAAATATGAACCATGTATACAAATGTTATATATTGTCGGCTTGGACTTGTGCACAATCTGCAATGTGGACCCAAAGAATCATTCAGTACTCTTCATATAGGTGAGCACCAATCATTCAACCATTTAGATTGATTGTTCAAACAATATATCTTCTCTGTATAAAGATCTATCATGCTTGTTGACCTGTCTCTTAAGAACATGCTTGACCAATTCATCTATCACATCATAACTCTCACTGTGGACCATATGAGACTCAAATATTGATAACCAACATTCATTCTGGACTTCTTATTGTACCTTCAGAACCACAGGGTGAAATATGCAACAGCAGAGGAATGCGAAACCTTTTACTCTGGTACTATGCACTGTTCCTGCCTTTACTCCGTTTACCTGGACTTAGATCAATCACAACTTATCTTCCATATGTCATCAAGACTTGTGAACATAGCACCTTCAAACAATTCTAAATAACATACCTGAACCACATACCTTGACCATCAGCCACAGAGGAATACCACTTGAGTCTCTTCTACTAACTTTGTGTTGTCAGTACTTAGCCATTTTGCCTTAGTCTTTTGTGTACAGACCAAAACCTTGTATGCAGGCTATTCCAAGTTGAGTTCCCAATCATCCTTAGCTCCATCATCCTTTGTTTGCCTTGTTTCCATCAACAAAAACATTACCCAATCAACAGTGTCTCTTGATTATGTTGCCAACAATCTCCCCCTTTGGCATTGATGGCAACACTTAATGAAAAATGTGTATCTACTCCCCCTTTCTATATACCCTTTGTTCTTTCACTCCCCCACAAGTATTTACCCATTTTTCACTAGTCTTCTTCTCCCCCTTTGACATCAATAGCAAAAGTGTATGTACAAGGGTCAAAATTTTGTCAAAACTGCAAAACTATCATACTCTGCCACATATACATACAATTTTTAACTTAATTAGTTGTAGGTGGACGAATATCCTTGTACACAATCTTAATTGTGTAATCTCTTCATCCCATCGTTTCTTAGCTATTTGACTGTGGCCCTTTACCAGGAAAACTAATTTCTTTGTCTTTTGCACATCTGAAGGTGTATCAATTAATGCTTTTGCTTTCAAGGCTTCTTCTACAAGATTATTCATTGAATCTATTTGGAGACATATCAATCCTCTCAATTGACACATTCTACTTTTAATTTGGTCCCTCTTAATAATTAAATCATTTAAATCATTTTGAATTTGGATAACTTGCATCTCTTTGCAACTTATTGACTCAACTGTTGGGTCAATTAACTTAGAGATATTTGTCAATTGCAATTCCAAATCCTTGATCTTTTCTCCTAACTTCTTTGTGGCTTCTGACCATGATACACAAAATTTATATAAGTCATAGGCTTCTTTGATGGCACTCTTTATATTTTTTATTCCAATGTCCAACAAAGTTTTGTCATTTGCTAATATGGATTTCAACTCAGCTAATCTTTTCTCATCAAACTCTTTCTTCACTTTTATTTCAGTAGACTTTTCAAAAGATTCAAAATGAATACTTACAGAGTTTATGAGTCCCTTGAGTTGATTTATTGAAGACATTGAAGTGTCCTTTTGATATGATGGCATTAGCTTCTCCAAAATGCTAGATGCCTCACCAATCAGTTCATTGTCCTGAATGTGTGACTTCAAAATTTCTTCCTATGCCTTTGCTTGCACAATTGATACTAATTTGAATTTTTGTATAGGGGACACTAAGTCCAAGTTTATTGGTCCTTGCAAAAACTCAGGCTCATCCATGACTTGTTTTTCTCTTTCCAGGAATTCCTTGACAAACTCTGCAGTGTCTCTTGCTATACCAGAGACTTCATCTTGGCTTTGTTTCAGAGGATCTAAATCCATATCTTTATTTTCATCAGGTTTTTGCTCCAAAGTAGAGCTCATATTAGCTTGTTCATCTGCTTTTCTCTATTCCTCAGTATTAGATTTATCCTCAACGGCAGGCTCCAGACCAGTAATAGGAATTGAATCTTCTTTCTCCTTTGGCTCTTCACCACCTTGATCCATGTGCACATTCTCTATTATCTATAGTTGGAAGATGATGTTACTTTAGTACTCTCAAAGTGATTTCCTTAGTTTCCTTTACTACTTTCTCAATGTTATCTAGCATAAGAAAATTCATTCTTTTCTTTGTTCTAAACTCCGTGCTAAGCACTTTTGAAATTTTTGTTTTGTCTTCAGGAGTGATCTCTGGACATAACGTTATTAGTATGTGTTCTCTGAGTTCGATATCCTTTGTCATAGTAGCTTCTTTCCTTGCAGACATGATACTGTCCAAGGAGTTAGGAAGATCGGTAATAATCTCAATGAGGGCCTTATTGTAAATGCACAAGTATTTAACAATAGCATCTTCAATGATTCTCTTATCTGCATCATTGTATTCATCATAGAATTTGGCAATGGGTGTTAGATTGCCATCAGTTGTAATAGCCCTTAAAACTTCCTCTAAGCTCACTGTAGCTTGGTCTTTTGTAGGGACTGCAGTCTTAGCTTTCTTTCTTTCTTTACTCTTGCCGGATGTCTTCCCTTTTGTAATACCAGGGGTTTGCCTTACTGAGAACTAAAGGGAGGTGCACTCAGTGCCATCATCTTCTCCACTTCTTCATCGGTCTTAGTTTCTTCATCATCAATTGGATCAACACTAACATACACTCTTTGACGTTTGGTCTTCTTCCTCTTGCTTGTTTGCTCTTCTGCAGTTATTGTGGAAGGAATACTAGAGGATTTAATACTAAACCAGTACTTCTTGTTCTTCTTTTTGGTGCAGCAAATGCCTCTTGTTGTGTCTTTTGAACTTCCAGAGCTTTATTTGCTTCCTTTTCTTGCTTCTCCTTTTCTTTAGCTACTTTTGCTGTCTCAGTTCTAGCACTTGTAGTTGATATTTGTTCTTTGGTGAAACCTTTGCTTTGTGCATATTCTTCTGCCATTTTCTGGTCCTTCTTTGAAATTTCTGGCCTTCTTTGCTCAACAAAGACTTTTTTTGACATCTTTGCATAGGTTCCAAATCTTTCCTCTTTGGAGTCCCTAGATTTGCTTAACATGTGTTGGGCATAGTTATCTAGAATTTGTCCATCTACCTCATACCCCATTGGCATTGTCTAAAAAGTCCTAGGCTCAACAGCCTCCATCATACATTGGTCTTTTGTAACAATAAAGCATATGTCATTTTTGTATTTGTCAACACTTTCCTTTGGAATCCTTTCTCTAGATTGCACAATTTTCTAAATTTTTTTGAAGTAGCCCCATAGGGCTATGGTTTGTTCCTCATGGCTTCCTATACTGACTAAATGATCTCTAATTCGCACTACAACTGGTTGATTGTTTAACCGGAACAAGTTTTCCATCCTGGGTAATCCTTGCATGAAGTAGAAGAATAAATAGATGATCAACTTACCAAAATTGAAGGGGTATTTGTTCTCCTTTGATTTCTTCAGGTTTTCCATTAGCTATTGTCGTAATAATTCATAGAGATCATAGTCTGCATTTTCCTTAATCATTTGATAAGCAGTGTAAATAGCAGTACTAGAGACAGAGTTCTCTCGGTTGGAGAAATAGATCTTATATCCAATTACCATAGATCCAAACCTCACTGCATGGTCTATAATGTAGTTGACTGTTAATGCCCTCTTATCAAATTAGGCTTTGGTTTCTTCTGTTACAATGTTATTTTTCACAGCTTTTAATAGGGGCACGTTACCGATAGAGTTTAATCTTGTCACAACTCTAATCACATCTTTGGTGATCTTAAAGGGCTTTATAGCCACATGAACTCATTGTGGATCCTGCTCAACACATACCGAACCCATTCATCTTCCACAAATGTAGGGAAGTCTTTGTACTGAATGAATTTCTTCACTTCCAAAGACTTGTATTCTTCTTTCAACTCAAATTTGTCACCACTTAAATGTTTTAGGTATAGATCAGAGAATTTTCTGTCACCATGTTCTTCTAGGGAAACATGAATGTAGGCCCTAACATCTTCCACATGCATCACACTGAATGAAATCTCTAAAAATGCACCATTTGGATCGACCTCTATTGATTTGAATGGATGCTTCTTAATTTTTGGCGAGGCTCTTTCAGTTACATCAATCACATGTGGTGTTGCCATTTTTGCAAAGATTCAAATGAATTCATAGTAGGGTTTTGAATTTGAAAAATACCTCTTTTCACCAAATTAGGGTTTTGCTTGATCTTGTATTATTTTTCTTTGGAAATCACTGTAGTCACTTGGAATTTCACTTTAGTTCACCTTAGACACTTGAAAGTTTGAATGCTGAATGAATTTTTTGTCAGATGAGCCCCTTTTTAATCCTTTATCTGTCTTGACCTAATTGCCATAAATGCCCCTATTGAAAAAGTTGTCAAACACATCTCTATAGAATGTAGTCTATTAGGATTTCTCTGCAATGCTCTGCACTTGAACCTTTTTCACCAGAATTTCTTCCAAAAGATTTGTCATATGCATCTTTTCAACACATCTTCATGCCGGATCTTAGCACTGACAATCTAGCTAGGGGATTAAGATTTTCATTATAGCTCCCCTTGAGCCAGAGCTCGCAATCTACTTCCCTAAGGAAATATCTACACTAGAAACTGGTGCAGATCCAATCCTAATATTCTCAACATCCTTCTTAATCTAGACCTTGCCCATTTCCTTCTTGATTTCCACTAAATCAATCTTGTTCTTACCTTTATCTTCTCTCTGCTCTATTTTCCTCTTCTTTGTAGGAAAGTCTCTTTTCTCATTCTTGCTTCTGCAGAATCTTGCAACATGTCCAAACTTATTGCAATTGTAGCATACCACATTCTTTTGTCCTTGATTCCTTCTGTTGATTGGATTTGTTCTTGATCTGCATTGATTAGCCATATGTCCAAATCTATTGCATGCAAAACACTTTCCATTGAAAGATTGAGTATTCCTTGTATTGTAAAAATCATTCCTTACTAGACTTCTATATTCATTTGATTTATGACCAATTTTCTTGCATTTGAAACATTGACTAGAGAATGATGGAACATTTGGTTTTATTCTACTCCTACACTGAGTAGCCTTATGACCAAACTTATTGCAATTAAAACAATGGCCATTGAAAGATGGGTACCTCTGAGCATTTGGTTGCCTAACCAGAGGTCTTCTAGGTCTTCTAGGTCTTCTTCTTTGATTTCAGAACTGGTTGCCTTTGTTTTTCTTCATTTCATGGTTTTCTTGACTTGAATTTGAACTTTCTCCTTTTTCAAAACCCAACCCTTTCTTGTCATCTGAACCTTTTTGACTAGCAATCATCTCATCAAGATTTGCAGAGCTTATCTTGAACTTTTCTTCATAACTCTTAGCTTTCTCCAAATCTGAATTCAAGCTCACAACTTCTTTTTCTAGTTTATCACATTCTTCTAATTTGCTTTTTACCAACATATTTAGATCATCTTCTGCTTTAGCTCTTTCTACAACTTCCACTTTCAAATCATCCAGGGTTTCATTTACTAATATCAATTGTTCACTAACCTCTTTGTATTTTTCTTTGAACTTCTTGACTTGTTCTTTTAGCTTTAGAATGCATTCATCAGCTTCTTGTATGTTATCCTTCAAATCCCTAATTTGTGCTTCAGATTTTTCAAGATCTTCAAGAGCTGCTTCCAGTTCAACATTGTTTTCTTATGATAAATTCCCAAATCTTCTGGCTGCCATGAGTGAATTCTCCCAGATCTTCCTCAAGCTATTAGGCTTCCTCCAAGGAACCTTTCTCTGATACCAATTGTTGAGTGTAGAGAATACTGACAGGGGTGGTGAATCGGTATTCTACGAAACCACTTAGTTTGTTGTTTCTTTATCCAATTTCTAAATTTAATAACATGAAAGCAGAATAAACATAAGAACAACAATCATAAGGACATAACACATAGACACCAAGATTTTTATGTGGAAAACCCAAAAAGGGAAAAACCACGGTGAGTGTCAACTCACAATATATTATGATAGCACAATATTGAATTACAAGAAGGCTCACTACCCTATGAAGAAGTGTTCACTGCACAAAGGCTCACTGCCAAGAGAAAAAAAGATAGAAGGATTGGCTCACTACCAGGAGATGACTGCTATAAATCCATCTATAGAATATTGGGGTGTAGTTCCATTTACAGCTCAGTATACTAAATCAAAAGCCTTCATAATGTCTACTCTACTTTTTCTGCTCTGCTCCACATAAACTCTGCTCCTCTGCCCTTACAGTCTTTTTCTGGTCACCACTCTGCTTTAGATCACATCCACACTGAATTCACACACATCACATCATCATTTTTTACTTCAACACCAAAATCCATCAAGTATATATATCTGTTACAAGATTTATCTCAGGGTTAGGTCGGCAAGCCAAATATGAACCATGTATAAAAATGTTATATCTTGTTGGCTTGGACTTGTGCACAATCTGCAATGTGGACTGAAACAATCATTCAACAATCTTCATATAGGTTGGAACCAATCATTCAACCACTTAGATTGATTGTTCAAACAATATATCTTCTCTGCATAAAGATCTATCATGCATGTCGGCTTGTCTCTTAAGAACATGCTTGAGCAATTCATCTGTCACATCATAACTCTCACTGCGGACCATATGAGACTCAAAGATTCATAACCAAAATTCCTTCTAGACTTCTTATTATACCTTCAGAACCGCAGGAAAAAAATATGCAACAACAGAGGAATGCGAACCCTTTTACTTTGGTATTGTGCACTGTTCCTTCCTTTACTCTATTTACCCAAACTTAGACCAATCACAACTTATCTTCCGGAAGTCATCAGGACTTGCAATCTTGAACATAGCACCTTCAAACAGTTCTAAATATCATACCCGAATTGCATACCTTGACCATCAACTACAGAGTAATACCACTTGAGTCTCTGCTACTGACTCTGTGTTGTCAGTACTTGGCCATTCTACCTTAGTTTTTTGTGTCCAGACTAGAACCTTGTATGTAGGCTATTCCAAGTTGAGTTCCAAATCATCCTTAGCTCCATCATGCTCTATTTTCCTTGTTACCATCAATGACAACATTACCCAATCAACAGTGTCTCTTGACTATGTTGCCAACAGATCTTTATTACATTCAATAATAAATTACACCATACATATAACCAAAGTTTAGGTGACAAGCTAACCTCTTAAGGTGACAAGCTAGTTAAGGTGACAAAACATCATCATAATCATCTGCATTGCCAGCAAGATCAGAATCCTGATCACTTGTGTCTACATCTACTTGATTTTATTCCTCATCCTCATCTGTGACATGCTACTCATTCTCTCTCCCAATCTCTTCATTGGTAATCAAAATCTCTTCTTCAAACACTCCATCATCGTCTTCATCCACTTCTTTGAATGTTTCTTGTAAATTAACATATTGCCCATTAGGCATTATATCAACAACTTCCATGATTCATTTGGAATGAGACTCTGTTTAAATGCCATATGACCATCCTGGGCTTCATACATCATCAATTAGAATTGGTATAGGTTAATTTGAAGAGGGGAAACATACGGCTCATCCATCTCTGATAAAAATTGCCCTGTATTTGTGCGTACAAATCCATACTCATCAAATTGTACTACAGATGGTCGGATCCACTTACATTTTAATAATATAGGACTATTTTCACCAAAATCCACTTGAATAATTTCTTGGATGAATCCAACATAAAATTTCTTCTCAGTTTCGTGAAGAAATTCAGCACTAACAACACAATCACAATTTGTCTTTCCTTTGTCTTTTTCTTCCACTCTTAAATGACTACCATAGGCTCATATTCCACTAAAACACAACCCATATATGTGGAGATTGTGAAAGCTCACTTTCCTTTGTTGTTACATCTTGACCTTCTTCTTTTGCATCACTGACTACATTAGCAATCCATTCTTTAAATTTTTGAAAAGAATCACCTCCAATCAAATCATGACATCTGCGCTTTTGAGGTCGATGTTGCATCCAAGTTTGATTCTCTTCTTCATATTTTCTACATAGAATATTAATGTACAAATAGTAAGATTAATAATATAAATGTGTAAATGCAATTGAGTAAATAAATTATTGTGTAAATTTTTTTTACCTATGCCACTTATCAAATGAAGTTGTGTTTTGAAGAATATAGGCATGTATCATAGTTCTTCTTGATGTGATAGCTTGAAGCAACATCCATTTCCTTCTAATACTTCACCTGCAACTCTTTCATCTTCGTCATCATCCCATACACGTTGATTGACATTTTTAAAATCCTTCATATATTCTGTGCAAAATCCCATGGCCTCTTGCATTGAATATCCCTCAGACATGCTGTCTTCTAGTTTTGCCCTAGTATGAACAAATTTTTTCAAAACCTTCATATATCATTCTATAGGATACATCCATCTTGTTCTTATTGGGGCGCAATGCTCTAGTTCATATTCTAGATGTATCAGAAGATGCATAGAAATGTTAAAGATTGTTGGTGGAAATTTCCTTTCCAATAGACAAAGGACTTCAACAACCTCCTCCCTCAAACTATCAAAGTTCGAAGGATCTAATACATGTAAACTCATTCTCTTTAATATTAGGCCCAACCTTATAACTGCCAATCTTGGCCCCTTTGCCAAACTTGATATATTTACCACAATAGGTAAAATATTCTCGATTATGACATGATAGTCATGGGTCTTGAGGCCTCTAAAGCCATTAATGTCAGTTTGGCTTCTAATACTACTACTTACATATCCAGTGGGAAAGCGAGTCTAAGACAACAACTACAAGAATTGTGCACGTTGTTCCTTTGTCCAGACATAAGGAGCACTAGGTTTTCTATATTTTTCATTAGCACCTTTTTCAACCCAAAGATTTCAATGAATCTTTAGTTGTCGAAAGTCTTCACGTGATGAAATAGTATCAAAAGCACCAAAAAGAGTTTCTATAATAGCATAGGCTATATTTTTCTTAGTATGCATAAAGTCAACAGTATGCCTAATGGCTACATCCGTAAAGTATGGCAACTTATAAAATATGCACAACCGTTTTACACCGCTTTCACTACATAGATCATATCTACTACCAACAATCCCATCATTTTCAATAAATGACAGTCTTTTTTGTCCATTCTCAACAATGTAATCACTTGTTATTAGCAATGGTGCTTCACGATTATCTTCTTGACCATTGAAATGTGTTTTTTGTCGACGATATGGATGATCCATTTTGAGGTAAGCACGATGTCCACAATAAATACACTTACGCAAACTTCTTGAGTGCCTCACAAAATCCTTAAAGTTGCAAGTAGGACATCCATGATATCCATGAACACTGAGACCAGACAATGTGCCATATGCAAGAAGATCATGAATTGTAAATAATAAGGAAGCTCTTAAAGTGAATTTGATTGAATGACCATCCCTTGAAGATTCAATTGTTTCAATTCCTTTCCACAATTCCATTAGCTCATCATATAATGACTCTAGATAAGCATCGATTGTATCTAAAGTCACACTTTTCTTTCCTGGTATAATCAATGATAGCATTAAGAAAAATGATTTAGTTGATAATCATGGAGGCAAGTTATAATTTATTAAAAACACTGGCAAAGTTGACCATTTAGTACTTTAATCTGAGAATGGGTTCACCCCATCTAGAGCCAAACCCAACCTTATATTACAAAGATCTTGAGAAAAATCAGGCCATCTATTATCAAATTCCATCCACGTCTTAGAATCAGGCACATGTCATTATTTTCCATTAGTGCTCTTATTTTGGGCATGCCATTGCATACATTCAACAATGTCTCTGCACCTATACATTCAAAGTAATTATGGGATTATTGGAAAGTGGTGAAGAACCTTTCTAGGAACCATAGTTGATTTCAACCCTTGTCTATACCTCGCTTCATGATATTTCAAATATTCACTCTCACCGCAAGATTATTGCAAAATAATACACAACCATTCACACATGTGTGGATGTTTTCATACCCTAAGCCTATCTTAGTGATTTGCTTTTTACATTGACTTCATTTTGTTGGCAATGTGGAGTCAAGTGGTAACAACAAACTTAATAATGCCAATAAATGATCTACACTCTCATTTGTCCAACCATGCACCACTTGCAAGTTAAGAATTTGAAGGATTGTTGCCAAATGATTTAACTTGCAATTAGCGTACACAGGCTTTAAAGCATCCTCCATCGACTTGGCCCAATCATCATCTAGACCCTCATTTAACATTCTATCAACTTCAAACCCTTCGTCTAACATTGTGGCCTCTTCATCTATGTTTGGTGCCCCTTCATCTATGTGTGTTGCCTCTTCATCTATATTTGGTGCCACTTCATCTATGATTGTTGCCTTTTCATCTCTCACACTATGCAATTCTATCATATCTTCATAATAATTGTAATCCCAAGGGCTTATACCACTATGCCCATAGCTTATCATATGTTGATAAATCAGGTTTCTTTTTCTCACCTTTCCACCAAGACAGTCTTTACATGGACATGGATATTTGCCCATGTCCCTCTCATCAGATACTCTCTCATCAAATGCATGGTATTGATCCATCTGTAATGTTCTACACATAGAAAGAAAAATCTTTTACGGAAAAATTAGCAAACCAAAAGTTCAAGATTTTTTGAAAAAATCAGATTTTTTTTAAAATGTAAAAAATTGTAGAATAAGAGACAAAAACTATTTTTTTTAATTGAAAGGCATTTCCATAGCAATAGAGTTATAGAGAGAAAATAAAATAGAGAGTTTAACTAATGAATTGTAAAAAATAGATTTTTGTAGTTTATATTCAAATTGTCGATTACATTGCATTGCACATCTTTCAAACTCAAAGCATTACTTCACATTGCATAACTAATAGCTAGATGATGATAGATGACAAAATTTCAATTACAATATGTTCTGATGCAGGGGCATCGTTGATGCGCCTTTTGATGCAAATTGTCTTCCTGTTGCTAAACTTTGGTTTTTGGTTTGGTTGGGGTCAGTAAGGTAATGTAAGACCATTTGGGGTCATTTAAGTCCATTGTGTGATGTTTTGGTGTCATGTTGTAAAAACTTGCAAAATGTTGTCAAAAACTTGCAAATGTTGTCATTAGTGTTAACAAAGGAGTTGGTGGTTGGTTTTTCAGTTACCAATGGTTGTAACATGTTAAATATGCCATGTAACCTCGATCAAAAAGATTAGAAAGAAGTTTGAATGAGAAATACTTCATTTTGCACATCCAAACTTGTGTTTTTTTGTGTAAATTGACTATAATTCACATTGTACGAACTGGTACAAATTGGTATGGTCTTGAAACTAATTGGAGAAGTTGGAGAAGGGTCATATCTTTCGAATACATTTGGTCTGGTAGAATTTCTTCAAGTTTTGTGCGAGATATTACATTTTTGATGAGTGCAGGTCTAAACCCTACCTAAGGTTTCCAGGGAGCAAAATTTGATCATGGGAAGAGTTTCCACCATCCAAAAATCCTAAAAATTGGTGGAAAGCTCTGTCCCATGCCTATCCACATCCCTGCAAGAGGACAACTCACGACTAGCACGTGTGAAGAAGATATGATTGACTATGTGTGTAGATTTGCTGTGAGACAGTCCTAAAACCCTAGGTTCTTTGTTGCTTTGAATAATCTATGCACTGTATGTCAATGGAGGGGTGAAGAATCATAGTGACATGTTGTTAGGGCCTACACAAGCCTGAGAATTCATATAACAAGTGTTCTTACCTTCATTTGGAGTCATCACCTTGAATGCATCTAGTGGCAGCAAGACCTAAATTGCATAAATCATTGTGTTAATCACTTGGTTAGGTCATGTACGTTTGGAAACCTATAGAAGATGTTGAAATAAGTTTGAATAAACCAAGTTGCCCATATTCCATGTTGTCTTCAATGATTGAGTGTCACTAGGGTGTTGTTTCCATGTTTTAGGCTTAGGAGCAAATTGTCAAGAATGAAAAAGGGTGCAGATTTGCATCAAGTGTATTGAAACTTTGTTTGGGATGTGTCAAGGTTATTGTCTGTGAGTCCTTCCTCTGCATCATGTTCTGCCTCTACATAAATCTCTGTGGTTAGTTTTGTGCATTTTTTACTTGTAGGATTCTCACAGTTAGTGAAAAAGGTAGTGTTCATGAAGGAATGGAAAAGATGCATAGAGCCTTTGAATTATACATGTACTATGTAATGGCATTAAATCATTTAGCAAACCATTTTTTCTTCACAGGGCAGCATTTTCTCGTGGAATAGTTGACTGAGATAGCTCTTGTTTCAACTAACTGTGCCCTTTCATGAAATCTCATTCATATTATAATCTTGCACAATCTTATCATAGTAAAGGTGATTATGACACCACTGGCCTCTACTACATGGCATCAGTCAAGGAAAGCCAGAGGCCACAAGATTTTGTGGACAAGTTCAATTGAAGCTGGGAGATCTTAAGAGTTCTCTCTCAAATTTTGAAAAGGTTCTGGAGGTCCACCCTGAGAACTATGAGAGCTTAAAAGTTGTAGGCCATATATATGCTCAGCAAGGGTAGGTAGAGAAGGCTTTGGAAATTTTAAGAAAGGCAAGTTGCATAGATCCACGTGATGCCCATGCATTTATCAAGATGGGTGAGTTATTAATATCATTAGACCCCAGTGCAGCCTTAGATTCTCTTAAGACAATAAAGTCTCTTATGAAGAAGAGCAGAGAAGAAGTACCCATTCAATTGTTAAACAACATTGGGGTTCTTCATTTTGAGCACGATGAACTAGAGTTGGCTCAACAAACTTTTATGGAGGCATTAGGAAATGTCATTTGGGTTGAATTCATAAATAAAAGCCCCAGTGCCAATTCTGTAGTTTTTCTTGTGCTCTTTAAGGATATGGAATTCTTCCATTGACTAGAAGAAGGTTGTGTTTCACTTGAGCTACCATGGGATAAAGTCACAACACTGTTTAATCTTGCTAGGTTGTTTAAACAGCTACATGATACTGAAAAATAAAATCTTTTATACAGGCTAATATTGTTCAAGTTTCCTGATTATGTGGATGCATATCTACGTCTTGCAGCAATGGCTCAGGCTTGGAATGAGATCCAACTAAGCCTAGAATTGATTGGGGATGCACTTAAGGTGGATAAAAACTCATCAAATGCTTTATCTATGATTGGCAAAATGGAACTAAAAATAGATGATTGGCTTAAAGCAAAAGAAACAATTAAAGCTGCACAAAGTGAATCAGATGCAAAGAATTCTTATGTTGACATTTCACTTGGAAATTGGAATTATTTTGCATCTTTTCGTAATGAGAGGAGGGATCCAAAGGTGGAGGTACAACATCTTGAGAAGGATAGAGAATTGTATTGTAAAGTGTTGGCACAGAGACCAAGAAATGTTTATGCTGTAAATGGGGCAGCCATTGTGCTCACTGAAAGGGGTCAATTTGATATTGCAAAGGAAATTTTTACATAGGTACAAGAAGCTGCAACAAGAAACATCTTTGTTCAGATGCCTAATGTGTGGGTAAATCTAGCACATTTTTACTTTGCACAAGGACAATTTGTGCTTGCAGTGAAAATGTATCAAAATTGTTTGAGGAAATTCTATTTTGGCACTAACACCCAAATTTTATTATATTTAGCTTAAACACATTATGAAGCAGAACAGTGGTAAAATTGTAAAAGAACATTATTAAGAGTAGTAGATTGTAACTACTGTAAGTTTCCAATCACAAAGCTATAGATTTTGTGCTTATAATGTAATGAGGCTTTCGAATTAGCTCTGAATTCGCTACAGAGGGTGTCCCCAAATCTAACTTTGCTACAGAGGCCCTCGCCGACTTCAAATTCATTACAACAAACTCCAAATTCTTTGCCCACCTTTTCAGAAGTCTCCAGGTCTTCTCCTCTTTATCGCCCATGCAAGTAGCTGCTATAACTCAAAATGCCTCAGTGTGAAGTACCTCTAGGAAAGTACTTTGATCTCTACATTCCTAACCTTTTATTTTTCAGTTAGTCCACCACAAGTAGCTCTAAACGGTCAAAGATATTCCAAGCTGAGTGCATGAAGAGCATGTTAGAGTGTCTACAAGTGAAGAGTGTGATGGTGATGGGCCATAACTATGGTGGGTTTGTGGGCTTCTGGATGGCGCACGTTTGTTGCCTCGTAATTGTGAGCTCTGGTATTTGCAATGATGATCTGCTCAATGAGCTCGGTGCCACCGATGTTAGGGATGTTCTTCTTCCCAACTAACAAAGGAGGAATTTTGCAATGAACGCAAATAATGAATCGTGCCAATAATTTCCCCATTTAAAATTTTTTTTTGTCTAATTTGTGTTTGCGTGACTAACTATTTAGTCATTTTTATTTCTGTGACTAAATAATTTTTTAGTAAATGACCAAATTAGTTATTTATTTACTCATTTATAGTTGAGTTGCAAAAAATTAGTAGAATTTAGTCATTTTTAGTTGTTGTGACTAAAAGTTTGTCACTTAGTCATTTATTTGCCAAAATTCTACTAGTGATGAGGGAGAATCAAGTGACAGTCTTGAAGATGGATTAAAAGTCCAGTTACCACAACAACTAGAGCAGATAGAGTAGATCTTGGACAACAGACTTGGACATAGCATTGGAGGCAAGTAGTACAAAGAGTAACTGGTTAAGTGGAAAAGAAGACCAGAAGAAGATTCATCATGGATTTCTCAGGCTAAGGTAAATCACCTTGGTTTTCCTGTAGCCCTAGCTAAGTGAGGGACTCACTTTTTCAACAACCTTGGTTGTCTGATGTAGGAGCATCCTAGGTTGAAGAGTAATCTTGCATCAACCAAAAATATTTGTTTTCTTTTCTTTTCTTGCATTTCAGTTGTAGTTCAGTCATTTGCAGTTTCAGTATTTTCTACCGCATTTTACCGCATCTTCATACCAGAGCTTGTGGAGCAAGATTTAGCTTCTATGCCATGTCAGCTACATCATACTTAGATTTTAGGGGATTTGGATTCATCTACAAAAAGTTATCATTATCAGAAGCTCATTAGTTTTCATAGAATAGAGCATTCATCTAGTCAGCATGAGAACATAAGGTTTGCGGAGCAGTTTCGTGACTTGTGAAGCCAATTGGAACATATCACAAGGGTAATAAGGATTAGATAGACCTTCCCTGAGGTCTGCACCATGTTTTATTCATTTTCAGAGCAATACCATGAGTTGTAGGCCAAACTACATGTTTTCTACACATTTTATCATTCATTGGAGTTTGTAACCTCTTGAGGTCGATGCAGAGGATCATTTGAGCTTAAGGATGATATATATACATCTCTTAGATGCATTAGGAAGTAAGTTAATGGATATCATAAAATAGATAGTTAAATTCTTTCCGGACGGCACTTCAATGCCATATCTTTCATTTCTATTGTAACCCAGAAAGAAGGCCTGTGAGCCCTTTGATTGTAGCCCACATGTTGCCAACATATAAACATTGTGATTATCTTATATATTGAGCATATGAATATTCCATTACATTATGTTATTGTGTTGTTTCTGTTGTGTTTACTTTATCTGCATGGTTGGACAGTCCCTTCTTACGACCATCCATCCATGACTGCACCAATTACAGACTTATATAGTACTTGAGGTAGTTGTATTTAATAGATTCTATGTGGTTGAGTAAACTAACTTCAGGGAGAAGTTATAGGTATTTGAGGGAGATTTAAAATAATACTTTAAGATGAAAAGAATGATTTAAATTAAAGTTTTTTGTTTATTCATTGAGCATGAAAATATATGTTAGACTAGACATTGAGTAGTTGACAATTATCATAGACCCAAGATTGTGAGGACACAAAGTGGGGCTCAATACATTTTTTTAGTCATCCAGACTTTTATCTTATAACTATCTAGTTGACCTTTACTAGAAGGTATACTGGTAATTCCAATTAGATAGGTATAGGGTAATACTCACTAAGTATCTTATTTTACCTTGGTCTAAGTCCTAAGAGTTGTGTGCTCATACATCTCTATCTGGACTTGAGAGAACATAATTAGTCCTTGGATTTTGATGAAATGTCTATAAACTATCTATCTATGTTCTGAGTTAGAAATATGGGTTGTTTGGCCATTGAGCAGTTGCCAATTGTCATAAACCCAAGATTACAAGGATGCAAAGAGGGGCTCAATGCATGGTCATGAATTGACCAGTATTTATCCTATGATTGTCTAGTCTACCCTATTAAATAACTCAACATAGAAAGAATGTTAGTCTCCAAGTTGAGAAAGAAGTGTGTGAACATTCAACTCTTTTATTATAAAAACTTTGGCCAAAGTAGTGAAAAATTACTTGTTGCAATGTTGGTTCACTGTGTTCCAGATGGCATGAACAATCATATGGGTAGTATATAGCTAGAGATAAACCAGAAGTTGTAAACCTGATTGTTCCTTGCTAGGACACTACACTAGTTCTCAGATGGCACATAGAATCAATTTATTCTCATTATCTATACCCTCACAAAGGGTAGGAATACTTCCAGTAGGAAGGTGTGCGGGGGACCGCAGGTCTGTGGTTGGAGAAAAAGCACCAGGGTGATGGTCTCCCTCTTGTAGTTGACTGTCAAAGACTTGTGAACCTAAGACATCATTTTATTGTACATGTAATTATGTAAAATTAGTAAGTCATATGTAAAGTGACCATCAAATGATGTATTATATCATGTATTTTGTAAATGCAAATGTACCTACTTTAATTTGTATGATACAAAAAAATTATGAAATTTTGGCATTATTATTTTTATTTTTAAATGTCTTATTTAGCAATCAAGTATGGATGTTACACATGGTATCAGAGCTACTAGGTTCAACACTTGAACCTTGGAGCTCATTGCCAAGTTTTCATTGATTAGCAGATAAGCTAACTTCAATATTGTTCTTATTCCAGAATGGTAGGAAAAAGAATGCGAAAGCAAGCTAAGAGAACAAAAACTAAGAGCTTGCCCAAAACTACTATGAAGAAAGAATCTCCTCCTAAAAATATTGGACCCATAAGCTATACTAGGTGGGCTTTGCTTACCGACTCTGAGACTCTTGTCGACACACTTAAGCGCATTGTTATTGAGAGATAGAAGCAGATGGAGGTAGCGGAGAAGCTAATCGTCCCCACAGTTGTAAAACTTAGTAAACCCTCAGCTCATCATGACATGCCCTTTTGGTGTGGTCGCGAGGTGCCTATTGTAGGAAAAGAGGTGATGGTAAAGTACTTGCGAGTACATCCACCCTCTAAGTTTGTGTTAGTAGATTCTGGGAAGAGGAACCCGAAGAAATTCATCTATCAGATAGTGACATGTAGTCACATTTTAAAAGATATTTTGTACTTAAACATAGATGTTTTGAATGCTTTTATGTGAATAAAGAAAAATTTTGGATTTTTGTGTAACAATGATGTTTATGAAATGTTATGAGCTTTTATTTTATGTTCTTAGAATGTTCATTTGGCAATTAAATGTTCCAATCTTAATATGTATTATTATATGATTGATAGGTGTAGAAAAGTACCAGTATGGTACACACAGATATGAATTCAAGAGAAAGCTAGGATCTCTCAAATCCTATAGAAAAACCTATGGCTAAATTAGACCAGATTTTGTCTATCTTAAATGAAACTAGGGAAAGGTTGGGTGTTTTAGAACAAGAGGTGAGAGGAGACCAGGAAAACACTAAAGAGTTTAATCCTAAGAAAGGCAAGAATAATACTCATGAATATAGTTACCATAGTGAGCTCAAGGAAAGTAATCAGGATTCTAGAATTTAGAGTGAGATGAAGTCTCGTCTCAACCATGAATTGGTCAGGGATATGAAAAAGATTACACCACCTAGGTTTGACAGAATTGTACGTGGGGATATTGCAAAGGCTCTGCTCACTGAGATGGAGAAATATTTTGAAATACGTAATTACTCTGAGATTACTAAGGTTGTTTGGGGAGCCTATCAATTAACAAGAGAAGCATCCACTTGGTGGATGAATAAGAAAATGGAACTAGGATTAAGTTCTTTAAGCCTGACTTGGGATCAATTTGTGAGCATCTTTAGAAAAAGATGGCTGCCTCAATTGTATTTTGACTAGAAGTTGACTAACTTCCAGAATCTCCATCAAGGGGATATGACTGTTACAGATTATTGGGAGAAGTTTACTAGCTATTGAAATATGTGCCTTAGTATCAAATAGATGAGAGGTTTAGGATAAGGAAGTTCATTATGGGTTTGAATGCTCAGATAGGGGGAGAAGTGGATGTCCATGGACCCATGACCATGGATCAAGTTTTTGAGAAGGCCATTGACCATGAACAAAAACTCAAATCCATTTCGATTTATCAGGAAAAATCCTGCAAACAGTATAACTGGAACCATTCTTCCTCACCCTTCAAGAAGAAAGGTGGAAACCAAGAGGGAAAAAGAAAGAACTGAGGGAAGAGGTTCAAAGATTATAAAAATGAACCTAGAGAGGAGAAAAAGGATAACAACTCAAAGAAGAATGGTGATAATTCTAACTGCTTCTCGAGCAAGAAAGGACCTCCAGGAGGTTACTTTACATATGGGGGAGATCATTATACCAATCAATGTCCTAGTAAGAATTCAGGAAACCCATATCGTGGCAATCCCTTTCCATCTCAATAGACAACCTTCAAACAAAGAATTCATGCCACCTTGGATAACCACCAAGTAGAGTATTGGGTTACTCCTATTAAAACCATAGGTACATTATTTGGAATCCCAGATTCTATTCTTATAGATACAGGGGTAACTGAGAATTTTATAAACCCTAGAATACTTAATAAGATGCCTTAAAAAGTTGGTTTCATGGAAAATTATTGGACAATAGAGTATGCAAATCAATCAAGAGCTTAGGTAGAACAATGTTTGTTTAAAGACATATTAAACCTACCCACCTTTTCCATAGAGGTCAACTTGTATGTAGCACCTCTAGGGTCTTATGATGTCATTTTAGGGATGAATTGGTTATGAAAGCATAGAGCAAGGTTGGCTAAGGGGTTGATTAGACCCAGTATATCACCGTGGGGAGCCCCAGTAATTTTTATTAAGAAGAAAAATGGCACCCTATGCCTTTCTATAGATTATCATATGCTCAATAAAGCAACAATAAAGAATAAGTATCATTTGCCTCATATAGATGATCTCTTTGATCAAATGCAAGGAACAACTATGTTTTCTACGATTGACTTAAGGTCAAGTTATCATCAGTTGAGGCTGAAAGATGAAAACATTCAAAAAATTGCTTTTAGGACAAGGTATGGGCATTATGAGTTCACGATCTTACCTTTTGGGTTGACCAATGCCCCAACATCTTTCATGAATTTAATGAACGTCTTTAGAGATTGTTTAGACAAATTTGTTTTTGTGTTTTTAGATGATATTCTTATCTATTCTCGTAATGAGGAAGAGCATTTATAACACTTGGAGATAGTTTTGCAATAGCTCAGAGAGCACAAACTATAAAGGAAGCTATCCAAATGTACTTTCTTCCAGAAATAATTGCAGTATGTAGGCCACATCATTTTTGCAAAGGGAATTACAGTAGACCCCTCGAAGATAAAGGCTATTCTAGACTAGCATGCACCTAAAAATGTGCATGAAGTGCATATCTTTATGGGATTGGTAGGATACTACAAAAGTTTGTATTGAACTTTTCTAGAATTGCTCATCCCATCATTTCCTTGCAAAGGAAGGGAAAACAATTTGAATGGTTAGATAAGTGTGAAGAGTCCTTCAATATCCTCAAGGAGAAATTGAATTTGACACCGATTCTTAGATTGTTAGATCCAGAGGGTAATTTTGTTATTGTGACTGAGACTTTAGGAGAAGGGTTGGGTGGAGTGCTAATGCAAGAAGGATAAGTTGTGGCCTATGAATCTAGGAAATTGTAATCCTATGAGAAGAATTATGCTCCCCATGATATAGAATTAGAAACAATTATAAATGCTCTCTAGGTATGGAGGTATTACTTTTTGGGCAAGTGATTTGAACTAAAATTAGACCATTAAGGTTTGAAATACATCTTCACGTAACTAAACCTTAATGCCTAAAAAAGAAGATGGTTAGAGCTTATCTCTAACTATGATTTTGAAATTAATTATATAAAGGGCAAAGAAAATCGAGTGGTTGATGCTTTAAGCTGTAGAAGGCATATTGTGGCAATGGTGACAGTGCAATCTAATTTATGAGCTCAAGTGCTAAAGAATTCAGCTAGAGATGAATATTATGGGAAGATTCTGAAAGCTCTATCACAAAATCCTCAAGATGCAAGTTATGAAGGGTTTTATTTTGAACCTGACGGATTGTTAATGTATACCAACCAAATTTGTGTTCCAATTTAGGGAGATTTGAGAAGCATCGTGTGGAAAGAAGTGCATTTCGTGCCATATTTAGGTCACCATGGAGTGACAAAACTGTTAGCTAATGTGAAGCCATTGTATTTTTGGAAGGGAATGAAGAATGATGCCGCAAGATTCATGGCAGGGTGTCTAGAATATCAACAAGTTAAGGCTGAACATCAGCATCCGGTAGGACTCTTGTATCCTCATGATATCCCTGAATGGATTTATGGCAAGTAATCAATATGGATTTTTTCTAGGGACTGTGTATGTCACTTTATAAACATGATGCTAATATTAGTGTGGTAGATAAACTTTCTAAGGTAGCCCATTTCATACCAGGGAACCTTACAGATGGGGCACCCATAATAGCCAGGAAACTCATGCAAGAATTTTTCAGATTGCATGGGGTGTTTGAAAAGATAATCTCAAATAGAGATGGATGGATGATCTCAAGGTTTTGGCAGATCTTGTTCTCAGCACTGGGAGCACAATTGAATATAAGCTCAGATTATCATCTAGAGACAAATGGTCAAATTGAGAGAGTTAATCAAATATTGAAAGATTTGTTGTGGATGTATTGGATGGATCAACATTATAAGTGGGAAGAGTACCTTCCACTAGTTGAAAGTGCATACAATAATTCTTATCATTCTTTAATTAAGATGGCTCCATTCGAAGCATTGTATGGCAAAAAGTGTTGAACTCCTATAAGCTGGGACAAGCTAGAAGATAGGATTTGCCTTGGGCCAGAAATGTTATTAGAAATGGAAGAGCAAGTAAAGATGATCAGGAAAATATTGGCAAAAGAAAATGATAGGCAAAAAAGCTATGCTGATGCCAAGTGTACACCCCAACAATCTTTAGTAGGCAATAAAGTTCTCTTGCGAGTCAAACACATAAGAGCCCTATCAAGTTTGGAAAGTTTTCCAAACAGGCACCTAGATTTGTAGGACCCTTTGAAGTCCTAGAAGTGGTTAATTCGGTTGCTTACAAGATAGATCTACCACCAACTCTTTCTAGAATGCATGATGTTTTCCATGTGTCATATTTGAAGAAACATATACTAGGATTTAATCATATACTTGATTAGAATGCTCTCCAAGTGCAGGACCCAAGAGTGGTCATGATCGAACCTCTCAAACTGCTCGAGGTACACAAGCTTCGCTTGCGTAATAGAGATGTTACCTATTGCAAGGTCCAGTGGGACCAGTACTCAGAAGACAATACTACTTAGGAGGATTACAATGATTTTTATCAAAAGTTTCCACATCTTTTTATGAAACCATGATGTAAAATAACTTATTGGTTTAATTTTGTTTTGATATGGACACAATCATCGAGGATGATGATTTCTAAGGGGGGAGATATTTCACACCCCATTCTAAAGCAAACATACTTATCATTTTATTTTAAGCAGACAGATAGTTAGTTAGTGAAATTATTATGATTAAAGTAATGTTATTCTAGATTAGAAAATGCACTGATTTATATTATTTTGAATGTAATGAATATTGTATGTGGCATTATTATTGTGCATGTGGTTTAATGATGTAATGGACTAACTGTTGTTGTGCAACTAGGGTGGATGCAGGGACATTGTTTCTCCCTCTCGAAAGAGGAGGGAGAGCATCACCAGGGAGAGGGTGATAGATTGCGAGAATACAATGATCATTGTGCCATCTGAGAGTTCCACACACACACACCTAATAGTCGTATTTTGTCGGTATGCCTTTTGATTTTCACATTCTTTTCTTTTGTCATTTTGGTGTCAACTTGAGTCATGAGTATATCTTGATGACTATTCTCATCACATATGTCTTGCGAGAGTTGTCAAGACATGTATCAATACCGATGCCTTATCATTTGGCATGCATCTTTTGAGCCCAAGTATAATTTTTATGTCTCTTGTTTCGAAGACCCTTGGAAAAAAGACATAATTATTTAAAGTTATTATTATTTTAATTATGCTCCAAATCTATTTATGTTTATCCCCAAGTATACGGGAGGATAAATCATTATTTTGAGTTAATTGTAAGCTCGTCATTCTTTTGTGAGAAGATTTTAATAACTCAAGAAATCTTATCCTCCATCGTGCCTCCCTAGATTCTAGGGAGAGTGGAGGAGGGGAGCGGCAAGCTCCATCATGCCCAAATTGAGGCATGCTAAGAAGTAGGCTGCAGGTGGTTATGGAGTAGAAAGCTCAATTAAAATGAGGAAAAACTTATCTCTTTTGATTAGTGACATTGATACCTGAGAAAAACAATGAACCATCATTTTAACATATAGTGTTAGTCTTTGAAGAGAAGAAGAATGTGAAGCTTCGGTAAAGAAAGAAGGGTAGAGGCTTCTCTACATCAGAGGATATTGCGGACACTCTCTTTTGAGGAAACCTATAGAAGCAAGAACTCGAACTAGGTTTCCATTCTTCTTTGTTTGACAAGATAGCTTACTATTACTATTATTATAGTGATATTATAAACATAGGAATGCAGATGTAAACTATAGTTATTCATACCTAAGCGTATACATATTTTCCTTCATTCGCTTTGGTGAGCATATAAGGCACAATAATGGTGGAACTCTTTTATAGTTTTAGTTTTTCTAGTTTGCATATATTATTCCAATAGGGTCAATAACAGAGCAAATATTTAGAGCATTAAATAGTGCTATACTATCATTTCTTTCAAGCCTTAAAATGTTCGTGGTTTTTACCTCTTTCTACTGTTTATGTTTGTGCAATGAATGGTTACGGAGGGATTAATAATATCTTTATCATTTTTGTGTTTAGTTGGAAGTTATCACAACTATTAGGAAATTACAATGACTTTATGTTGGTAACATAGTCAAGAGACACTGCTCTGGTGGAAAGTTGTATGTTGTCATTGATGGAAACAAAGCATAGTAAAGGGGTTTTCAGTCATAAGTCATGGCACCAAGGTTTGGTAAAGGTTCGAAAGACTAACTTAGTCAAAATGGCTAAGTATGGGCAAGCTACAAAGTGAAAGAGATTGGGTTAGTATGCCTCCGCAGTTGAAGATCATTATATGCAGTTCAGGTATGTTGTTCATAGCTATTTGGTGATCACATGTTCTAGTGTTCAAGTTCTGACTTCCTTTGGAAGTCATATGGTGAAATGTCTAAGTCCAAGTGAATAGAATTAAGACAGGAACAGTGCACAGTACTAAAGCAAAAGGGTCTACATTCTTTTGTTGTTGAGTATTTTGATTTGCAGTTTTGAGGCAACAAAGATACTTATTATGACTACCTAAATCTAGAGTTATAGCTTCTAAAGTTCCTTTGATCACTTTCTACAAGTTGTTCTTTATCGGTTTATAGTCTGACAATGTTTCACAGTGACTGAGTGACAGTTTGGAGATATGCATTTGTTTGTAGTTGAATACTCTACGGTTCTAAAGGTATGACAAGAGAGATATAATGGATATTGGATATGATTTTTAGAATCTCATATGGTCCGTATTGGAAGTTATGATGTGACAGTTAAATTGGTCAAGTGTGTACATAAGGGATAAGTCGACAGGCATGTTAGATCTATATGTGGTGAAGATATATTGTTTGAACAATCAATCTAAGTGGTTGAATGATTGGTACTGACCTATATGAAGTCTATTGTATGTTTGTTTGGGTCTGCATTGATGTTTGTGCACAAGATCAAGTTGACAAGGTATAAAATTTGCATACACATTTCATGCTTGGCTTGCCGACCTGATTGTGAGATGAATCTTGTTGCGGATACATATACTCAATGGATTTCAGTGTTGGAGGTATGCATAAGTGTGAATAAAGTGTGTGTGTGATCTAAGACAGTTTTATGATCAGAAAAGGATAGTAAAAGTAGAAAGGCAGAGCATATGTGAAGCAGAGCAGAAGAGTAGGGTAGACACTATGAAGACATTTGAGACTGTATATTGAGCTATTAATGGAACTGCACTTTAGCATTCTATAGATGTATTTGGAGCAGTCATCTCTTGGCAGTGAGCCAATCCTTCTTCTATCTTCTCTTCTATTTTCTTGGCAGTGAGCCTATTGCAGCGAGCACTTCTTTGGACAGTGAGCCCTAAGGAAGTGAGCCTTCATGTAATTTGATATTGCTATCATAATATATTGTGAGCTAACACTCACCGTGATTTTTCCCATTTTGGGTTTTCCACGTAAAAATCTTGGTGTCTATGTGTTATGTCTTTATGGTTTTTGTTCTTATGTTTGTTTTGTTTTCACCTTATTGAATGTGGTAAATGGATTAATAATTATGTGAAAGAGAAGTTTTACAGAATATTGATTCACCGCCCCTCTCAGTGTTCTTTGTGATCACCACTTTATATCCGACTAATAGTCTTTCTTTTTAAACATTTAACTCTATGTGTTATATGTATGCCTATATAAGGCTGATAAGTGTGTATGTAGCTTTGCAATAGAAGGTTGTTAGAAGGCTCGTAGTTAGGCAATCCTTGCATGCGACTTTGAGGGTTGATGATCACGTGTTTATTCCTTTCTTAAGCTTGTAAAGAATGGTGAAAATGTGCTAAGTTTATGTTTGTAGAAGGCCAAGCACTAAACATTTGCTCATGTGCCTATGATAAAGGCCAATAGTTATGTAAAGGTCAAGCCACCTAAAACAAAAGAAGTTCATATCTGGTATACTTTCTTACACCTGTATAGGCCGACAACCTTATAGTTTGTATACAATATTTATTTTAGAATGAAACAATGCAATGGTAGCTTTATAAAGCCGAAAGCTTGGTATTACACAAGCATTGGTATAAGGCTGATAGACAACTATATGTTGTTTGAGCCTATATTAGAAGATCGATGACTAAGTGATTTAACTTGTAATAAAGGCCAATAGCTTAACCTATATAGTATTAGTTTGGCTATGAGTAGTCGTTAACTTAACAAGAATTGTATTAGTTAGACTATGAGTAGCTGATAACTTAGCAAGTATTATACAAGAATGCTATTCAGATGAAATATGATATGCTAATTCATTCAAGTTTAAGTTTGATATAAACTTCAAGTGAAGGTAGTTTGTTCTTTGGCTTAAAAGACAATGAGACCTAGGTTGTTATCGACAAAATGTATTTATGTCTAAACCTAGATTATAGTCTATAGTACCCGAGGTAGACGTATTTAATATGTTCTACGTGGTTGAGTAAACTAACTTCAGGGAGAAGTTATAGATACTTGAGGGAGATTTAAAAAATAATTTAAGATGTAAAGAATGATTTATATTAACGTTTTTAGTTTATTCATTGAGCATGAAAATATATGTTAGACTACACATTGAGTAGTTGATAGTTATCATAGACCTAAGATTGCGAGGATCCAAAGAGGGGCTCAATGCATGCTTTTTTTAAGTCATCCAAACTTTAATCTTATAAATGTCTAGTTAACCTTTAGTAGAAGGTATACTGGTAATTCCAATCAGACGGGTATAGGGTAATACTCACTAAGTATCTTGTTTTACCTTGGTCTGAGTCCTTCTAAAAGTTGTGTGCTCATACACCTCTATCTGGACTTGAGAGGATGAAATTAGTTCTCAGATTTTGACAAAATGTCTATAAAATATTTGTCTATATTTTGAGTTAGAAAGATGGGTTGTTTATCCATTGAGAAATTGACAGTTGTCATAGACCCAAGATTGCGAGGATGCAAAGAGGTGTTCAATGCATGGTCATGAATCGAACAGTCTTTAGCCTATGATTGCCTAGTCTACCATGTTAAATAACTCAACATAAAAAGAATGCTAGTCTCCAAGTCCAAAAAAAAGTGTGTGAACAGTCGACTCTTTTATTATAAAAACTTTGGCCAAAGTAATGCAAAATCACTTCTTGCATTGTCGGTTCACTGTGTTCCATATGGCATGAACAGTCAGATGGGTTGTACATAGCTAGAGATAGACTAGAAGTTGTAAACCCAATTGTTCCTTGCTAGGACACTGCACTAGTTCTCAAATGGCACATAGAATCAATTGATTCTCATTATCTATACCCTCACGAAGGGTAGGGCCAATTCCAGTCAGAAGGTGTGTAGGGGACCGCTGGTATGTGGTTGGAGGAAAAGCACAAGGGTGATGCTCTCCCTCTTGTAGTTGTTTGCCAAAGACTTGTGAACAAAAGACATCATTTTATTGTACATGTAATTATGTAAAATTGGTAAATCACATGTAAAGTGGCCATTAGATGATGTATTATTTCATATATTTTGTAAATGCAAATGTACCTGCTTTACTTTGTATGATGAAACAAGAATTATGAAATTTGGCATTATTTGCTTTTATTTTTAAAAGTTTTATTTAGCATTCAAGTATGGATGTTACAAGATTAATAATACCCATATAAGCCAAACCAACACCAAGAGGAAGGCCTTGATAAAGAATGCATAATTTTTTTATTAATATTATAATTTTAAAAAAAATTATACAATTACAATTTTTTTAAACGATTACATAAAAATTAGTAGAAAAATTAAATATCCATGAGACCACTAGCTCCAAAAATAACTCCTTAAAAAGTTGAGTAACTTGGTTTCTAGCCAAAACAAGCTAAGAAGGGGTCCCATGGAGCTACTAGAGGATCTATTTTTGTGGAGCAAAGGGTCCCATGAAACAAAAAATGCTACGACATACATTATAATCTTTTCCTCTAAAATAGGAGCCCCTACTTTTAAGTTTGTTGGTTTTGAGCAGGTGTATTTGGGGTGGGGCTGAAACTTCCCCGCCACCAGCTTAGGGATTTTTTTACCAGGTTTTAGATTCCTACCATTTAATTTAGGAAATCTTTTGGAGGGAAATTTTTTATTTCTAGGTCCTAAAAAAATATATGCTAAATCATTTAGCATTAAACTATTGTAAAAAAATAGCTTATGGGACGACCAGTTTTCATAAATTTAGTTTGTTGGTTTTGAGTGGGTGCATTTGGGGTGGGGCTGAAACTTTCCCCCACCAGCTTAGTGATTTTTCTACTAGTTTTTAAATTCTTGCCATTTAATTTAAGAAATATTTTGGAGGGAATTCTTTTATTTAATCATTTTTAATCTTTTTATTTGTAGGTCCTAAAACATTTTGCTAAATCATTTACCATTAAACTATTGTAAAAAAATAGCTCATGGAACCATCAATTTCCATAAATTCGGGAGCTTAAAATTTTAAGCCTACCCATAACTACAAAATTCATGGGACCACCTGCTTTAAAATGCTCCTATAAAATTTCAACACATAGTGAGATAATTTAGGAAGCCCCTCCATGGAACGAAATGCCTTAAACATCTGGTGAGTTGTAAACCTGGCTAATAACCTGGTTGACTTGGCAAGTGGAACCCGCCAAACAGTCAATGTATTCTCTCTTTCTGTTTATTAACTTTGTCATTACAGCTTCTCATGCGGTTAATGTAATTTTTTTTATTAACTTTTACTTTATAACTCCTCATGCGGTTAATGTAACATAATTTGCTACTCATGCTTAGTGAATGAGGGCAAGGTGCTTAAGGGTTTGATCCATTATCTCTAAGTTTATAATGGCTTCACAAAAGAAGAGCCAATGCTAATGATTTGTGGATCAATTTGGACAGTCTTTCATATCCTGAAGGAAGAAATTGTGATGAAATGAAAAATTCTGGGGAGGGTAAATAAGAAGAGGAAGTGCAGTACGCAACATGAGTACATAGGCAAAAGGCAACACCCATGGGGAAAGTGGGCTGCGAAAATTAGAAACCCAATTAAAGGAATGAGAGTTTGGCTGGGCATTTATAACACTACCGAGGATGCTGCCAGGGCTTATGATCGAGAGGCTTTTAAGATCAAAGGAGCCAAGGCCAAGCTTAATTTCCACCAGAGCTGCCACCAAATTTGAAGGAGTGTCTAGTGGAAGTTGAAGCCACCTTGCAACCAAGATCAAAGGAACCAAATCCAAGCACAATTTCCACGTGTAGTGACTGATAACCTTCCCACATTGAGGATCCCCTTAATGTAATCTATTCTCTTTTCCTTGATTCAAACAAAAATTGTGACTCCTCCATTCATCCTCTCTGTGGAGCAAAAAAATGTGACTCCTCTCTACCTCCATTCGTCGTCTCTATGGAGCAATTCACATCAAGGCAAAGAGAACATATTACATTAAGGGGATCTTCAATGTGTGAAGACCATCAGTAAATGTGTGATCTAAGTTACCAACAACTAATTTTAATTAGATGAGAAAGTGAAATATATGTTCTTTAAGCATGTTTTGTATAACTTACCAAACCTAAAAAATGTTTGACTAACCATCCAAAAACATGTCCATTACATATTTTAGGAAATCAAAATAAATATAACATGTAAATTTTTTAAAAATACTATCAAAAAATACAACAAAAAAAGTATTTCGTATATCAGGCATGTTAAGTGTTATTCAAACCCATGAATGTTATTAGCCTATCATTTAAAACATGAAACATAATCACATATAAGATACAAAAATAATTCCATGAAGATTTACAGGGGATAACTGAACTAATAAATTTAAACACATTACAACCTAGATAGAAGAATAACTTCACATGCCTCATTTGAAGGACTTTTGGCATGGATATTTACTGTCACAATTTAGTCTTTTTGAAGCATAATAAGTTCTATGAGTGAGTCTTAATAAAAAAAATGTGACTCCTCCATTCATCCTCTCTCTGCTCTCGTGTATGCACATCACAAATGGAATTGTTGTAAAGGATTTAAAAACATTATACAAATGTAATTAGCAGCTATAAATCCAAATTCCACAATCATTGCTAGCTTTCTTTGAGCTATTTGACAACCACCTCAAAGAAATGTCATCTCATGAAATACAGTGGTTGCAAGTAGTGCATAAAATGAATTTGTTGATGAGATTTTAAAATCTTCCAAGCCAACGTAGCTATCTTTGATAGCTTCCTCCCTAGACTTGTGCTACGATGACAGTTTTGGAAAACAATTTAAACATAAACAAAGGAAATTAGTCAAATGTTATGATGAACACATTATGTAGAATGTGGAATTTTAAAAAATGATGTGCTCACAATGAATTTGTTGAAAAATATCTAGCAAATACAATTGGCAGATGTAAAGCCAAATTCCATGACTTTGCCAATATACTCTCTTCCTCTCCTAGAATAGGCACCTTTGGAACAGGGTAAAAACATCCATCAAAGCATAATAGAAGAGGGATTTCATGTCAAATATCATAGTATGTAAAACTCCACAAGCAAAGACAAGACATCAAGTTATTTGATTGAATGCCTCTAAGAAATGTGATCTTTGGATGCCATGATTGCAGGGGATTCTATGATACAATTTTTTTATAATATTATCCTTGTGGATGCTAGAACTTAATTTCAACAGTGATATGGAGGCAGATTATGACCAATTCTTCCTATATGGGGTACTAGGTGTATGAGCTCTGTAGAAATAACAAAGGTGAATGTGGAACCAAATGTGATGATTAGATAGACTTTGTGAGAAACTTCAAAGTCCATGCCTAAATATTGGAAAAGTATGGTTTCACTCAATTTAATCTACATTATATTATATGGTGCTCCTAAGAAACCCTTATTTCGAATAGATAGTGTGTATCACCATGTATCAATCATGGAAGGTTTTTTTCTACAATACTTAAGTGAATGTTATGAGCGAAAGGATATTGTAATAGAAAATTTGAGACGACTTGTTAACAAAGGCAACAAACTAGTTGATGATTGTTTTTACACATTCATAACAAAAGTTAAAATTCATAAAATGAACCTAACTATCTTGAAAGATATGGAGTAATCAATTAAGATTACTCAATCCCAAGTTTCCGTATGGTCAGGTCTTGACCTGTTGGATAGTTCAGTAGGTTACTATGAAGCTATAATATGCAAGGGGCCTTACGTGATTTAAGGTGATTGTTGACTTATTGGAATCTATTTATGCAAATTGTTACAAATATCCACAAATTATCTATTCCTTTGCATAAATCTGTTACTGTATATCAAAGCTTTGAATGATTTACGTTAAAACATGCTTTTCCTTTCAAATATGTATAAAGATTGCCAAATATCAACTCAATTGATCTCAATTCCTTCAAATGTTAGACAATCTCCTTTAGATTTCTGTGTTTCAGCTAATTATTTCAAAGTTTGGGAAAAGTTAGAGAAAAACTCAAATTCAACATCACTTGCTACATGATCTAAATGCTCTGTTATGCACATGGTAAAGATTTCAGCAAATTCAATTAAATCAGCAGACTAAATCGTTAAATGCAAATGCCCTGAAAATTTTCACAAACATGCATTCAAGATTGCGAGCTTTAAGAGAAACTGTTTCAAATACAAAGAAGAGCTAGAAGACACTCAGAAAATAGACGCAGAATTCTAGATTCATTTATATTCAAAACACAGCCATATAGGGTTTACAATGTAGGTATGACTCTTAGCTTCATTAATCAAATTCACAAAAAACTTACAATGCTTTATAGATACAGTAAGAAAGCTAGATATTTCCACACGTTCCTTAATGCAGACACAGGCAACCTCCTCTAAACTAAAATACTTCTTCTATTCAAAGTTTCAGAACAAATTACAATTTCTATGCTAGCTTCTACAAATCCCTGTGTAAATAATATACAACTAACCATGTTCCTTATATAGAATTTGAACTTTCAAATGGCTACGACTACTACTTTAATCCACGGTTGAGATCCTTCTATTTCTGATCAACGATGTATCTTTGTTTCTAATTGTCTGCCAAAATATCTATTTGGCATCTTTTCCCTCGCTCAAAGGATGCCATTGGAATATTTTACAAAATAAGATTCCCCTTTCCTTATTGACTTTTTTCCCACCAAGGCTTCTTAGTTGACCTCTTTTCAAAAACCTTTACACTTGCTTACTTTTCACTTTTTCAAATATTTTCTGAAATTACCAATTACTCCTTCCACAAAGATGCGATCCCGTCCTGGACTCTTTGCCAAAATGTACTCTTGCATCACAACTCCCTCTTTCAACCTATTTTCTTTATTCTCTAAGCCCTCTCTTCTCTTTTGGTATTTCTTCATTTTACCTCGCTCTTCCATCAATGTATCAATCATCTGCTTACTGAGATTGGCATCAGGGTTCTCTATGTATGGTGCAAATATGGCATTGAACTCTGTCAATGCCCTTTCTAAGTTATACACTGGCATTTCCATACATTCATGCTGCAGTAATCTCTTTGTTATCCTCTTATGTATCTTGATCATTTCATCTGCCTTTTCTTCTAAATTTTGTATGACTGCTGCACATTTTCTGAGGTTATCTTCCTCAAACCTGAGCTCTAATATTATTTGTGGCACTTGATTTTCCAATGTGACAGTAAGTGCTCCTTCATTAATCAATTCTTCTACTCTTTCTTCCACTTCTGTCAACTGTTCAATTTTAGACTTGCATCCTTCTTTTCTGTTTTGGCATTTATGTGTAAGCATCATACATTTATTCTTTTCTTCTGCACTTACTTTCTAACTTCTTATAGCTTGCATTATTGTTTGTTCCCCTTCTTGCATGAAATCACTAAACCATTCATAAAAAATATTAGCCTTTAGTCTTTTATTTTTCATGTCTTTTATTTCATCTTTTGACACTATTGCTACACTATCAGGCAATTTTGGAATTGGGGCACTGGGATCAAATATCCCTTTAATAAGTTGTTGAAGCTGGACAATGTGTCCCTTCAAGTAATCCTATTTATCTTTGTCTTTCTTCAGCATCTCTGCTGTCACCTGGTGCATGTCTTCCCATTCATTAATATGTTGTTCTCTTGTGCTATGCCCAAGGTCCAAATTCAATATTTAATATTCCTCCAAAGTTATTTCTCCTTTTTGCTTTTCTTTCAGTGGAATTGCTAGGTTTAGCATTCTAGAACCATCTGGACCTCTCTTTATAGCTGACATTGTCCTAGCTCCCCTCTTTTCTTTCCTTGGAGTATTATCACCTATCAATCTCTTGATATCTATTGGTACTAATTGTACCTCTTTATCCTTCTTTCTTATTTACTTTTCTAACCATGCAGGAACCTCCTTTTCACCTTCTGCAACTTTATCTTCATCAATCACCTCTTCATGAGGTTTCTCTATTTCAACTTCTTCCTGTTGTTGCTGTTCCTGCTGTTGCTCTTGTTGTTGTTCTTCTTGTTGTTCTTGTTGCTCTTGTTGCTAAAGTAGAGGCCCTTGTTCTGTAGGATTATTCAACTGTTCTTTTAATTCCACCTCTTCTTCTTCTTCTTTTTCAGTATGCCCTCCAGCATCACTCTCCTTTTCATGATCTTCTCCTTCTGTTGATCCTTTCTCTTGATCATCTTCTGCCTGTTTATCAGGGTCATTCTCATCCATTTTTTCTTCTGCCTCTGTATTTTTAGGCTTCTTAAATTCTTCTTCCACCTTATCTATACTTCCTGTCTGTACTTGTTCTGGATGTACTGGTGAACTGGTCTTTACCTCATCCTCTTTTACTTCTTCTTCTTGATCTTGCATTTCTTCTGTATTTCTCTCTTCCTCACCTTGTGCACCATACATATTCAGCATGTTTAAAGCATCTATACTTGAAGTATCTTCCTTTATTTCTCCTTCGGCTGAAGCAGGTGTTTCTGTAATCATTTCTTCCAGTATCTTCTCTTTTTCAGCCTCCTCAATTTTATGTGCTTCTTCCTGCACATCCTTAATAATTTCAGGTGGCATCAAAGTACCAAAGGGATCTATTGATCCTGCTTCATCTTGTACTTTTTCCTCTCCATGTTCTATGCTGTGTTCCATTTCCATTTCAACTTGGACGCTTGGTCCCTCTTCTTCACTCATGAAATCACTTGAATCATCTCCTATATCAATCTCCTTCCCTATATACATAGTTCTTTCCTCACTATCATTGCTATCAATATTTACAGTTTCCACAGTTTGTTTGGCTTTATCAATTTCTGACTTTTGCAACATTTCTCTAGCCAATTCTATTTTCACCTGTCTAAATGCTTGCCCTTGTTCTAAGGGTGTGGAGGCACTAGATATATTTTTCATCTTTTCACCCACTTCCTGTGCTCCAATTGCACCAACTGGCTTAGAAGTCTCACCTTTAGACAAACTTATTGGAATTGCCCTTTTGATTGGTTGTCCCGTTGCTTCCTTTGCAGCTTGTGCCTCTTCTGCACTTATTTCATGACTTATGGATTTTGCATCAACAAAAGTGTCTGATGCCACTGCTATTGTTATGCCCAAAGCATATGGATCCATGAATGTGGCATTGGTATCCTTTTCTATAATTTTAGCTTCTACAATTTTTCTTTTATTTTCATAAAAACATTGTAGGTCCTCAGTAGGCTCTGCCTTTCTTTTCCTTCCCTTCTTTGGATATGTGACTTCCTTGACTTCAACTTTTAGTTCCTCAACTCTATCCTTCAGCCAAGTCTTTGAAAACAATATTATTGGTTTAGATAATACATCCAATGATGTATTCCAGGGTTTTGACCAATTAGGCTCTATAATAGGAGCCAGCCTTGCTTTTGCATAACTTTGATGTAACAATTTATCATTATCTTGAACCTCTGGTGGTACATATATATTACCTATAGATTTCATTTGTTCAATAGTTAACCTTTTGTGAGCTCTTTTCCTCACTTCTCTATCATTTTTACAGTCAGACCAGAAATCCTTAATGTGTACCTGATGTTTATATTTCTTATCCACAAAGTTATGGATTATGTGAAAAGGGTCAAATCTTCTGATTAAATCAAATTCTTGAAATCCATAGAATCTCAGCTCTTGCTCTGAGCGACTAGCAACCTCTTCACTGTAGCAAGAATACCTACCAATAGCCCAAGGTAGCCTTACATTTCCTCTATTATTAAACTTCTTCTTGTATATCTTGAAAATCCTTAAGTTTTGTCTTGAAAACTCCAACACAATTAGCTTGTCAGAAGGATACCTGGGTAGCATAAATGGTTTTCCTTCAAAGCCCTCTATCCTTATGTAAGTGAACTGTTCAAACTGTATGAACCATGAACTATGTAGACCAATTGCATCCTTTGCATCTTTAGAGAATCTCCTATCAGGTTCTTCTCTCAATATTCTTACCATATAAGTATAGAAAACATCATTAACCAGAGCAAAACTCTTTAAGGCATTTTCCTCCTGTAGGACAGGGTAGTGTTCATATACCAACTTCTGATTAGGACCATTTCCTAATGTACCTACCCTTTCTATTCCATGAATGTAGGGTCTAATCTCTGCAGCACATGAGTATAATACATAAGAAGATAAATAAAATGGCAAGCTTTTCTGTTGTCTCATCATGGCCTGCCTCCAAATAGCAGTGCTGATTGCCTTGGCCCAATGGATTTGCCCTTGTTCCTTTTGTCCTGCTCTTATGAATTCAATGAAAATGAACATCCATGGTTCACACCTAGTGCCATCCCTTAATCCAACTAACCTGCTCAGCATAGTTATCATCAAATGAATTTCTTCTCTGAAGTAAATCCTCATCAGGTTCTTAGGTATCCTGGCTATAGCCTTAGGCTTGTTTTCTAGGCTGTACCAGTTGCAAAATATTTTACCTTTACATTCTGCTTCATTTGTGTAAAAATTCTCATTATATTGGTCAATGTCAATATCCCTCATCTTTTCATTAATTTCTAATCCAAAAGTTTTGGCAATACCCTGAGGGGTTAAATCAGCAATTACTCTGTCATGTAACATGACCCTCCTGGTGGATGGATCATTCAAAATCACATAGTCCAAACATAAATCCTTAGCCTCCATTGCTAGTGGGAAACCTACAGCTCTGTACAGTCCACTTTCCCAAATTCGTTTCATATCTTGTGAGGCATCTGCAGCAGTAATTTCTTCAACACATCCTCTGCATCATAGTTTCCTATGTTTGTATCTGTGCCTTCCCCACTTGTACTGATCAGGGATGGACAACCTCTATACAATAACAATTCCTCTTTCTCTACTTCTTTTCTTGGCTTTCTTTCTTTTTTTACATCTTCCCCTATATCTTTCTTCGGTTTAGGGGCTATCCTGTAGAAGCATACATCTTTTTAACTTCTCATTTTACTTCATGTTTAGGGTTTTTACTGTGAATACCTACTTTTACCATTTACCCTAGCTTGTTTGCCTTTTCTGTCCTTTACCCTTTAAATTCATTAAGCTCTACTCAGCTAATTAACAATTAAAATAGTAATTTGACCAATGCTTACGTTTTGCAATGAAATTACTGAAATTAACAGTTCATTTTAATAACTGAAAATAAACGGCGCTCTGGGTAAATACCTATTTTCTGTGACTGTTTACTCGTTGACTTACTTTTACCGTTATCGCCTTTGTCAAGCTACTGTAACTTTTTTTGCCTCTGTAAATTCTTCTCATTCACTGGGACAACTCTCTTTTCTGCAATTTTTACTCCTAATAGTATATTCAAAGCGAAATAATATAAAAATTGCCCTAACCCTCATTAAATTTCCCTTTGTTTGAGTGTTGAATTTGCATTAATTATAGCAATTAATGCACTACGTCCTCAGCCTTTATTATAGTGTTTATGTGTTTCAAACTTTTTACCATTAGCTTAATTCAACATGCATACTTTTCCTTTGTATATTTGCTTGTATGTTCTTTTGTATATTTTTGTTGTATCTCTAAATATACAATTATTTTATGCATACAATCAACTAACGCTCTTACCCTTTTTTGATTTTCCATACACCTTTGTATCTTTGGTTTTGTATATCGCACTTGTACATTTTGTTGTATAAGCGCACATACAAACACCATATACATTCATTTCCTTACCCCTTTTCTCATCCGCGATGTCTTTGTTTCTTTGTACCTTGGCATTGTATATCGTAAATATACAAATACCCAAGCATACAAAGAATTTACCTTTCTTAACTTCCGTGACAAATCTGCTTTGTATCTCCGGCTTGCATCTTTAAATGTACAACTACTTGTATATCGCAAAATATACATGGTTATTATACAAGCAAACATGTACATATAGTGGGGTCCACCTTACCTCTCAATAGTGCCTTTCCGTGATGCTTTTACTTCTTATTGAACTTTCAGACTTCAAACTATTATAAATCGTATTGTATTTACCTTCGCATCCGCAATGTATATAAAACCTTGTATATTTCGCCTTGTACATTCTAGAACATACAAAAAACCAAAACATACAACAGTTTAACTTTATTCCATAATGATTTCGGTTTCGGTTTGTATAAAGTGTAATGTATATCGGCATTGTATATAAGAAATATACAAAGCGCAATATACATCGACTTAACTACCTTTGATAACTCTTCGGTTTCGTGGCTTCTATAAATCAATGCATCCTGCAATATACACTAAATCCCGATGCATTAATTATACCTTATTTTACTTTTCTCTCAATTTCGCGTTGTATGTAACGCAATGCATACTTCCCGATACATACATACAAAGCCCAAATATACAACCTTTATTCCATATTTCATACTCTTTTCAGATTCGCGCTTTGTATAATTTTGTATCTATCCGAACATATACAAAGTGCAAAAAATACAACTATGTCAATTTTAATATCTTTTCAAATTCGCGCTATGTATAACCCGTTGTATCTTTACCTTGTATGTCTGCCATTTGCCAAATATACAAACCAAAATATACATAGCGGAATCAACATTTATTCATTTTAACTTTGATTCTTTGCGGGCCCAACTTGTATATTAAGATAAAGCGTTAGCAATATGTATACAAGTATAACAACATACATTTCATAAACCTGATGACCTTCCCTTTTGCGACTAACTCAAAAGCACGATATACAAATGCATTTGTATATGAAATGACCCTTGTATATACAAACCATAAACCCTTGATTGTACATTTACCAAAAATGCTTATAACTTGCAAAATACAGAGAATTTTGAGATGGTTAAAAAAGCAACCCTTATTCATTTTTCACAAGGAATTCACCTGTACTGTGCACTGGTACTTAATGTTATTCTTTCTCTATTTTCACCAAGGTTTGTACTTTCAATTACCTTTTTCCCTTTTACCACCAAGCAGCCCACACACAAAAGCAACCAAAAGCCAGCTACAGCAGGGGTCCTCATTTTGCTAAGAAGTAAAATGGGGCGTGTTGTGAGCATCACAACAACTAGCAACCAAATAAAATAATTAAATTAAACCCATTCAAGAAAAAAAAATGAAATAAATTCATAATTTCCAACTATCTTTTTTGCAAATCATTATCTAACTTGAAACCTAATGTATTTAATAAGTTGCATGAATTTCCCTTTTCAGTTTAAGTGGGTGTACGTGATTAATAAGCCTCATCTTGAAAATTAGTTGAACAAACTAGTGACTAACATTAGACTATTTAGTTGATGTCTTTCCCTCATAGCCAACCGGATAGAGCCTTGCTACCAGCAGGCGTCCATAGCCCCGATAAGGTTATCGTTACAATTCTCCTAAGTAGAGCCCCACTACCAGCAATCATCTATAGCCCCGGTAGAGTTACTTAGATGACTTAACCTGGATTTCAGTAAAATCTATTTTATTTCTTTATTTATATTTATATTTTGTATTTGATAGATATTTCATAAGATATTTCAGTTGTAACTTCATGGTGCAAGGAACAATCACTTGCTAAAATTAAGCTGAGAAATGTAATGGTAGCAAGGGTGACCTCTGATTTTTCACCTAATATCTACACTGGTAGGTTCAACAAACCCAAGGATTTTAGGTGTGTCATTGTGAGAACTTTCCTTGAATACTCAACCCATTCTTATTGAATACAAAAATTCACAAGTTAACTAACTCTCTACATTCATGACAGTCACAACAAATTATGCATAGATTTCAAATAATTCACCTGAATGTTCTAAATTTTATATTATTTTCAGTGGTTGTTAATATGCCCCTATATACTCTAAAACAAAACAAACATCCCTGCTACAGCAACACAACACACAAACCAAAGCAAAACAAACAAAACCAAAACAACACAAAACAAAACAAAACCAAAACAACAGAAACCAAAACAACACTGTACATTATTCACATTATGATACAACAGACCAACAACTCTCACCTTAAGCCTGAAAGTAGTGTTTCAGGTGTTGGCCATTAACTGGTAATGGCACATCTTCTCCAGTCAAGGTCTTAAGCTTGAAAGTGTTATCTCCAATTATTTCTGACACTTGTAATGGACCTAACCATAACTTGTCGAATTTTCCATGATTTCCCTTTTTCTCATGTGCTTTGTCCCAACACAACACTAAGTCTGAAATTTGAAATGTTTTAACTCTTGCCCTTTTGTCAAACCATCTCTTTACCACTGCCTGATGTTTAGCAAACTTTTCAATGGCTTGATCTCTTTTCTCATCTAATTCCAATAGTTGGATTATTCTGCCTTCTCTGTGATCATCAAAGCCTAAGTATTTGTTAGCAAACTTCCAAACTGGAATTCTTAAATTAACCGGAAGTATGGGATCAGTCCCATAAACTAAGTGATAGGGTGCATTGCCTAATGTTGATTTAACCTTGGTCTTATCTACCCACAGCGCATACTTCAGTAATGTGTTCCATTCTCTGGGGTTCTTTTCAATGAACTTTTTGATTATATCTAATAAAATCTTATTTGTAGATTCAGCTAACCCATTCCCCTGAGGATAATAGTTTGAAGAAAAATTTAAAACAATTCCATGTTCAAATGCCCATTTAGAAAATTTTAAAGAAGAAAATGTAGGGCCATTGTCACATACCAGCGAATAAGGAGCCCCAAACCTGGTTATAATGTTCTCTTCAAGGAATTTGATGACAATCTCAGTAGTAGAGAATTTGCAACATGTGGCTTCAGTCCACCTTGTACAGTAATCAGTCACTGTCAGTATAAATTTGTGTCCCGCAGATGATGGAGGATTTATGACTCCAATGAAATCTAAGCCCCACTATGCAAATGGCCTAGACTCAATTACTGGATGTAATGGATTGGCTTGATTTCTCCCTTTATCTGCTGTAGTCTGACAGATGTGGCAACTTCTAATGTGACTTTCTGTATCTTTAAACATAGTAGGCCAATAGTAACCTATTCTCAGTATCTTATGTGTTGTGGCTAAATGGGAACCATGAGCAGTTCCATATTTATCATGCAAATCTAGCAACACCTTATCTGCTTCATCTCTATTTAGACATCTTAAATATATTCCTTCGTGGTTCTTCTTGAATAGAAGACCTCCTTGCACCATGTATTTCTATGCTTTGATCTTTAAAGCCCTCCTTTGTGAAGATTTCATCTTGCTTGGGTACTTTCCTGATATCAGAAACGTGTTCAAATTGTCATACCACCCTGATGTCTCATTAGTATTCAGTACATATTGCTGTTTTACCAAATTTGGGTCTGTATTGGCTATGGTTTGCACTAGAGCCTGTCCTCTGACTAGCTTCATAGGGATGATTTCCATGTCAAATTCTTGTAAAGTGGTGATCCACTTAGCTCTTTTCTCTCTAGGTTCATTTTGCATCAGCAACATCTTCACTGCTGCATCTGGTACTATAGCCTTAACCTGACTTCGTAAGATGTAATGTTTGAACTTTTTTACTGCTCTTACCAGTGCAAACGCTTGCCTTTCTATATCAAGACACTTCAACTGTGCATCTTTCAGAGGTGCACTCATAAATGCTATTGGCTTTTCTTCATCGTTTTCTCCTTTCTGTGTCAAAGCAGCTGCAACAGAATGTGTGGATGCAAATGAATAAATATAGAATGGTTTTGTGTAATCTGAGCTTGCCAATACAGGAGCTTTAGAAATTACCTCCTTGATATCTTCAAACGCAGCTTTTGCTACCGGTGTCCATTCTATATCGGCATCTTTCTTCAACATGGCGTTTAATGGTCACACAATCTCTGCAAACCCTATAATGAACTTCCTGACAAAAGTAATTTTACCAAAAAATGATTTTAATTCCTTCTTAGTGTTTGGTAATTGCAATTTCTTGATTCCTTCTATTCTATCAGGATTAATAGATATCCCATTCTCAGAAATGACATGTCCTAACAGTTTTCCTTCGGTTACTCCAAATACACATTTCTTAGGGTTTAACAAAATTTTGTACCTTTTGCATCTCTTGAGGACTCTTCTCAGATCCTCAACATGGGTGGATGCATCTTTAGAATACATAGTTAGATCATCCATATAAATTACAATGCACTTACCTGTCAATCCATGGAATGCAATATCCATGGCTCTCTAAAAAGTGACACCTGCATTGATTAGTCCAAACGGCATTCTCCTGTAAGCATAATTACCCCATTTACATGTAAAAGTAGTTTTCAACCTATCCTCTTTATCGACCAGGACCTGGTTATACCCTGAAAATCCATCCAGGAAAGACATCATCTTGGCCCCATTCACTGCTTGCAACACTTCATCCATGGGAGGCAAATGATAATTATCTTTCTCAGATGCTTTGTTTAAATTCCTAAAATCTACGCATAACCTGATATCTCCACTTTTCTTTCTAACGGGTACTAAGTTAGCTACCTAGGTTGAGTGTCTGACAGGGAAAATTATTCTAGCAGACAGCAGTTTCTTCACTTCCTCAAATATCAAAGGTTCTAAAATTGCATTCACTGGCCTTTGCTTTTGCCTAAATGGTTTGATATCTGGCTTCAAAGGTATCACATGAGTGATGATGGATGTATCATATGTCTTTAAATCCTCATATGTCCATGCTATAATGTGTTTATAATCTTTCAGAACATCAATAACCTCTTTTCTAATCTTCTCAGAATAGGTCTTTCCAATTTGTACATTCTAGGGATTTTGCTCTGTTCCTAAGTTATATGGATCACACTTACCTCCCTTTGTTTTAGGCAAGTCTTTCTATTTTACTACTCCGTCAAAGTCAAAGATTTGTTCTAACTCAATCACCCCTTTAGGCAAAAAATTGCTCTTTAAGTTGATTATGTCTTCTTCATCCCAAGACATATTAGGCCTCTCCTGTTCATCAATAATTTGGGCCTCAAATACTTCATTGTAAGTTAGAAAATCTACAATTTGCTGATCCCCCTCAAATACCTGAAAATGAGTTACATTATCTGGCACACTAGGCACATTTACTAATTCTATAGCAAATATTTTCAATCCTGATAGTGTTAAAGGTTCTAGAGTGCTAGCAGCAACTGCTAGTGCATCTGGCCTATGGTTCAATTCTCTATGGATATGCTCTATATTCAAAGCCTCAAATGATTCTATTAAATCCCATACCCTATGCCTGTAACAAACCATCCTGTTATAATTGCAAGCATATACTTTCCTTACCTATCTGACTACTAGCTCAGAGTCTGAAAATACTCTGATCATTTTTACCTTCTTCTTTATAGCCATGACCAATCCATAGATTAAAGCTTCGTACTCTGCAACATTGTTAGTACAAGCAAACTGTAACCTATATGCTGCTAAGTATGATTTGCCATGAGGATCTATGAGTTCTACCCTAGCACCTGCACCTTGTTTAGATTTGGACCCATCACACTTTAATGTCCACATGCCATCCCTATTATTTTGACATTTTGCTTTAGCATGTTTTACCTTTTCTATCACCTATGTAGTGCTATCTTGTTTATTCAATGGCAATTCATCTTGACTTACTTGTACACTGATCTTTTCATTTTGTAGCTTAGAATGACAAACACCCTTACCTTTTGCCTCTTTTCTTACATCTGGAGTTGATCCATTTATGTTGTTCTAAAAATAACTCTCTGGTTGATTAACCTTTCCTTCTTGGGGTTCCCTCCCCTTTGTGCATTTTATATACTGATAGTCAACAATATCTCTGCACATTCCACAATTCTCTTCAGAATGTGGCTTATCATGAACTCTACACCTATTTTTGTATAACTTGCATTGAACTGGAATGTTTTGTTCTATGCACTTTTCCATTTCTTGTCCGATGACCTGACTAAAATTATTCAATGCATTATTGTCTTCATCAGAAGAATTTCCATCAGACTCTATAAATAATTTTGTCTCCTTATTGACAGGCTTTTCTCCAAAATTCAACATTAAGATTTCTTCAATCTGTACCCCTTTGTTAGTAACCCTGTAAACACCAGGCTCAACAGAAGCATACAATATTTCGTTAGTCCTATTGTACTCTGTGATCATATGTTTCATCCTGGGTTCAACTTCTATTCTAATCTAATTTGGCACACCTCTCCAAGGTAACCACATATGTAAGAAGTCGATGGCCATATATCCATTCAAAGTCTTTGACCAGTCTCTACTCAATAGCATCCCATAATTTATAGGTATATCCACTACTTGGATCTCAATTAACTGACTTACCTTGGGTTCTGAAGCTAATTGCATCTGCATATGCATTAATTCTCCAATCACATTAACTTTAGTTTTGTCCAACTGTGTAACAACTTTGGCAGATTTAGCAGGGGTAAGCCCAAAAGTTTTACATATCCCTAAGGGCATTACATTGGCTGAGGCACTTGAATCTACCATACAATTGTGTATGTTCTTTCCACACAATCTAACGGTTAATAAGAAAGGAGGAGCATCTTTTTTTATCTATGTACATTACAACATTGGTGTTGGATGGCTGCTCAACTTTCTTACCTTTTTCTTTGGACTGTGTAGCCTTATTAGGAAAATTTACTTAGTAGAAACCTCACCTGTCCTAGGTGCATCCAAGGATTTAATAAAAGCATTTCTAACCCCTGGAGTTTTCAACAATTCAAACAAAGGTATACTGACCTTAATTTTCTTTATTTCCTCTAACAGATAACACATCAGTCTCATCGTTTCTACAGTCTCTATTTTATTTGTTTGAACCTTCTGTGTTACTACTCCATTATTTGCATTATGATTGGCTTTCAGTATAGCAAGGTTATTGCTAGCATTCTGGTCTAGAGGTGTATTGAAATTATTAGGAGTGGAAGTGGTGAAAGGACTTCCTGGCCTAGGGTTATTTCTTAGGTTGTAAGTATGATTCTTACTCGACTGTTGGAAGGCTTGCACCTCCTCTGTCTCATACAACACCTCATTTTTAGTTTCAAATGGAAACTGAAAAGCATTTAGTACTAAGGCTATCTCAGGATATAGATTTTCACAAAAATATGGTTCATCCTCTAACAATTGGTCATCTTCTTCTTCTCTGAAGATAAAAGTTTCTAGGACTAGAGCAGTATCGTACCCTGAGGGTACTATCTCATTGCCTTTGGGAACTAAGAACTCAGAAGTAGGAGCCTGTACATCCACATTAAAAATACTTGTTGCCAGATGAAATTGAGGACAGTCTAATTCAACATGAGCACTAGTATTATGGATCCTACATCAATTTTTCAATGCTACATTGGCCATTTGAATCCTAGCTATTTGCTTCGTATCCTGGTTATCTACATTCTCAAATGGAGAAGCCAGAGTGCCATTATTAGGCCTTGTGTTCCATGTTTTGGGTGGCCTAGGCTGCTTTTGATTCCTGTTATTGTTATTCCAGGCTTTGTTATCTATGGCTGGTCCTCTATTTTGCATCTCTTGTCCTTGATTATGACTCTGATGTTGACTGTGATTTTGATCTTGATTAGAACTCTGACCTTGATTAGAACTCTGACCCTAATTATAACTCTGATTCTAATTATAACTCTAATTCTGATTTTGGTTATGGTTGGGGTTGTTGTTCTGGTTCTGACTCTGATTATAGTTCTAATTATATCTCTGGTTATTTCTACCATAGAAATTCTCATTTCTCAATTGTGTCATCTCAGTGGTCAATCTTCTCAGATGTGCAGTGATTTCTTTGATATCCTCCCTTTCCTCTTGTGCTTTTGCTATAAATGTATCTTGAGGTGGTTGGAAGAAGGATTAGTTGTTATTCTGATTCAGATTGGCAGTATTACCAGTGTAAGGTACTATAGCCTGAATTGGGGCAGGATTATACATGGGTGTGTATGTAGGGACTAGATTTAGCATTGGAACATTCTATGTAGAAACTCCATTCCATGGTTGTACTTGATTTTGCATTCCAGAATTTCCTCCATTGAGGAATGGATTATAGGTTGTCTGCCTCATTTCCTGGTTCACAGAGGCTGCCTCTTTATAGGCTTTGGATATATTACCTATGTTAGGCTTTCTCTTGACAAACATGGCAGTTAATGGATCTAAAGCAACATAATACATAGCTAACAATGTATCTGGAACTACTGTGTATGGTGCTACCAACCTAGAATATGCCTTTTGAAACCTGTCATTAAAGTTATCAATTAGTTCCCCTTCACCTCTTTTGATTGTGGCCAATTTATGGTATAAGATAGAAGGATCTACTAGTCCCCTAAATCTAGATAGAAATGCTTCTTACATAAGTGTTTAGGAAGAAATGTAGCCATTAGGTAAATTCACATACCAGTTAGATGCTTGTTCATTGAAAGTGTAATGGAATAATCTGCACACAACATCCTCATGTTCAAGTTTGGCTCTAAAGCATGCCTCCTTAAATATCCTAATATGATCCTCTAGATCCTGATGTAACTGGTATTTAGGACATATTTTCTCAGGGTTCTTTGGCATCTCATGATAATCCACAAAATATATGGGAGAGTTGACATTGAAATAAGCCATTGTAGGTACCTGTCCCTGACCTGGACCTGTAGGAATACCTGGATTTCTAGGTGGACTTGGATTTCTGGGAGGACTGGGACCTCTAGGAGGACTAGGACCTCTGGGAGGACCTGAACCAAGATTTAAGAATCTGTATGAAGAACTGTCAGGACTTACAATATTATGGATGTTAAAAGGTGATCCAGGAGGTGTTCCAGATGAACTTCCTATATTCGATATTTTAGGATTCCACACTAAAGGACTTTTACTCGGTCTCCTGTCAGGTAATTGAACAAATACGTCCTCTGAATTAGATCTAGACTTGGCCACTCTACTACTGTTATGAGCCAGCTTTACTTAAATTCAACCTTAACTCCAATCAGGCCCTCTTTCTAGCACCAAAAACTGTTGATGATTATTTCTACACATTCATAACAAAAGTTAAAATTCATAAAATGAACCTAACTATCTTGAAAGATATGGAGTAATCAATTAAGATTACTCAATCCCAAGTTTCCATATGGTCAAGTCTTGACCTGTTGGACAGTTCAGTAGGTTACTATGAAGCTGTAATATGCAAGGGGCCTTACGTGATTTAAAGTGATTGTTGACTTATTGGACTCTATTTATGCAAATTGTTACAAATATCCACAAATTATCTATTCCTTTGCATAAATCTGTTACTGTATATCAAAGCTTGAATGATTTACGTTAAAACATGCTTTTCCTTTCAAATATGTATAAAGATTGCCAAATATCAACTCAATTGATCTCAATTCCTTCAAATGTTAGATAATCTCCTTTAGATTTCTGCATTTCAACTAATTATTTCAAAGTTTGGGAAAAGTTAGAGAAAAACTCAAATTCAACATCACTTGCTACAGGATCTAAATGCTCTGTTATGCACATGGTAAAGATTTCAGCAAATTCAATTAAATCAGCAGACTAAATCGTTAAATGCAAATGCCCTAAATATTTTCACAAACATGCATTCAAGATTGCGAGCTTTAAGAGAAATTGTTTCAAATATAAAGAAGAGCTAGAAGACACTCATAAAATAGACGTAGACTTCTAGATTCATTTATATTCAAAACACATAGCCATATATGGTTTACAATGTAGGTATGACTCTTAGTTTCATTAATGAAATTCACAAAAAACTTACAATGCTTTACAGATACAATAAGAAAGTTGGATATTTCCACGCGTTCCTTAATGCAGACATAGGCGACCTCCTCTAAACTAAAATACTTCTATTCAAAGTTTCAGAACAAATTACAATTTCTATGCTAGCTTCTACAAATCCCTGTGTAAATAATATACAACTAACCATGTTCCTTATATAGAATTTGAACTTTCAAATGGCTACAACTACTACTTTAATCCACGGTTGAGATCCTTTTATTTCTGATCAATGGTGTGTCTTTGTTTCTAACCGTCTGCCAAAATATCTATTTGGCATCTCTTCCCTCGCTCAAAGGATGCCATTGGAATCTTTTACAAAATAAGATTCCCCTTTCCTTATTGACTTTTTTCCCGCCAAGGCTCCTTATTTGACCTCTTTTCAAAAACCTTTACACTTGCTTGCTTTTCACTTTTTCAAATATTTTCTAAAATTGCCAATTACTCCTTCCACAAAGGTCCGGTCCCCTCCTGGACTCTTTGCCAAAATGTACTCTTGCATCACAACTCCCTCCTTCAACCTCTTTTCTTTATTCTCTGAGCCCTCTCTTCTCTTCTGGTATTTCTTCATTTTACCTCGCTCTTCCATCAATGTGTCAATCATCTGCTTACTGAGATTGGCATCAGGGTTCTCTATGCATTGTGCAAATATGGCATTGAACTCTGTCAATGCCCTTTCTAAGTTATACACTGGCATTTCCATACATTCATGCTGCAGTAATCTCTCTGTTATCCTCTTATGTATCTTGATCATTTCATCTGCCTTTTCTTCTAAATTTTGTACGACTGCTGCACATTTCCTGAGGTTATCTTCCTCAAACCTAAGCTCTAATATTATTTGTGGCACTTGATTTGGCAATGTGACAGTAAGTGCTAATTCATTAATCAATTTTTCTGCTCTTGCTTCCACTTCTGTCAACTGTTCAATTTCAGACCTGCATCCTTCTTTTCTGTTTTGGCATTTATGTGTAAGCATCATACATTTATTCTTTTCTTCTGCACTTACTTTCCAACTTCTTATAGCTTGCCTTATTGTTTGTTCCCCTTCTTTCATGAAATCACTAAACCATTCATCAAAAATATTAGCCTTTAGTCTTTTATTTTTCATGTCTTTTATTTCATCTTTTGACACTATTGCTACACTATCAGGCAATTTTGGAATTGGGGCACTGGGATCAAATATCCCTTTAATAAGTTGTTGAAGCTGGACAATGTGTCCCTTCAAGTAATCCTGTTTATCTTTGTCTTTCTTCAGCATCTCTGCTGTCACCTGGTGCATGTCTTCCCATTCATTAATATGTTGTTCTCTTGTGCTATGCCCAAGGTCCAAATTCAATATTTAATATTCCTCCAAAGTTATTTCTCCTTTTTTCTTTTCTTTCCGTGGAATTGCTAGGTTCAGCATTCTGGATCCATCTGGACCTCTCTTTATAGCTGACATTGTCCTAGCTCTCCTCTTTTCTTTCCTTGGACTATTCTAACCTATCAAGCTCTTGATATCTATTGGTACTAATTGTACCTCTTTATCCTTCTTTCTTATTTACTTTTCTAACCATGCAGGAATCTCATTTTCACCTTCTGCAACTTTATCTTCATCAATCACCTCTTCATTAGGTTTCTCTGTTTCAACTTCTCCCTGTTGTTGCTGTTCCTACTGTTGCTCTTGTTGTTGTTCTTCTTGTTGTTCTTGTTGCTAAAGCAGAGGCCCTTGTTCTATAGGATTATTCAGCTCTTCTTTTGATTCCACCTCTTCTTCTTCTTCTTTTTCAGTATCCCCTCCAGCATCACTCTCCTTTTCATGATCTTCTCCTTCTGTTGATCCTTTCTCTTGATCATCTTCTACCTGTTTATCAAGTTCATTCTCATCCATTTTTTCTTCTGCCTCTATATTTTCAGGCTTCTTAATTTCTTCTTCCACCTTATCTATACTTCCTGTCTGTACTGGTGAACTGGTCTTTACCTCATCCTCTTTTACTTCTTCTTCTTGCTCTTGCATATCTTCTGTATTTTTCTCTTCCTCACCTTGTTCACCATACATATTGAGCATGTTTAAAGCATCTATACCTGAAGTATCTTCCTTTATTTCTCCTTCTGAAGCAGGTGTTTCTATAATCATTTCTTCCAGTATCTTCTCCTTTTCAGCCTCCTCAATTTTATGTGCTTCTTCCTGCACATCCTTAATAATTTCAGGTGGCATCAAAGTACCAAAGGGATCTACTAATCCTGCTTCATCCTGTACTTTTTCCTCTCCATGTTCTATGTTGTGGTCCATTTCCATTTCAAATTGGACGCTTGGTCCATCTTCTTCACTCATGAAATCACTTGAATCATCCCCTATATCAATCTCCTTCCCTGTATAAATACTTCTTTCCTCACTATCACTGCTATCAATATTTACAGTTTCCACAGTTTGTTTGGCTTTATCAGTTTCTGACTTTTGCAACATTTCTCCAGCCAATTCTATTTTCACCTGTATAAATGCTTTCCCTTGTTCTAAGGGTGTGGAGGCACTAGATATATTTTTCATCTTTTCACCCACTTCCTGTGCTCCAATTGCACCAACTGGCTTAGAAGTCTCACCTTTAGACAAACTTATTGGAATTGCCCTTTTGATTGGTTGTCCCGTTGCTTCCTTTGCAGCTTGTGCCTCTTCTGCACTTATTTCATGACTTATGGATTTTGCATCAACAAAAGTGTCTGATGCCACTGCTATTGTTATGCCCAAAGCATATGGATCCATGAATGTGGCATTGGTATCCTTTTCTATAATTTTAGCTTCTACAATTTTTCTTTTATTTTCATAAAAACATTGTAGGTCCTCAGTAGGCTCTACCTTTCTTTTCCTTCCCTTCTTTGGATATGTGACTTCCTTGCCTTCAGCTTTTAGTTCCTCAACTCTATCCTTCAGCCAAGTCTTTGAAAACAATATTATTGGTTTAGATAATACATCCAATGATGTATTCTAGGGTTTTGACCAATTAGGCTCTATAATAGGAGCCAGCCTTGCTTTTGCATAACTTTGATGTAACAATTTATCATTATCCTGAACCTCTGGAGGTACATATATATTACCTATAGATTTCATCTGTTCAATAGTTAACCTTTTGTGAGCTCTTTTCCTCACTTCTCTATCATTTTTATAGTCAGACCAGAAATCCTTAATGTGTACCTGATGTTTATATTTCTTATCCACAAAGTTATGGATTATGTGAAAAGGGTCAAATCTTCTGATTAAATCAAATTCTTGAAATCCATAGAATCTTAGCTCTTGCTCTGAGCAACTAGCAACCTCTTCACTGTAGCAAGAATACCTACCAATAGCCCAAGGTAGCCTTACATTTCCTCTATTATTAAACTTCTTCTTGTATATCTTGAAAATCCTTAAGTTTTGTCTTGAAAACTCCAACACAATTAGCTTGTCAGAAGGATACCTGGGTAGCATAAATGGTTTTCCTTCAAAGCCTTCAATCCTTATGTAAGTGAACTGTTCAAACTATATGAACCATGAACTATGCAGACCAATTGCATCCTTAGCATCTTTAGATAATCTCCTATCAGGTTCTTCTCTCAATATTCTTACCATATAAGTATAGAAAACATCATTAACCAGAGCAAAACTCTTTAAGGCATTTTCCTCCTGTAGGACAAGGTAGTGTTCATACACCAACTTTTGATTAGGACCATTTCCTAATGTACCTACCCTTTCTATTCCATGAATGTAGGTTCTAATCTCTGTAGCACATGAGTATAATACATAAGAAGACAAATAAAATGGCAAGCTTTTATGTTGTCTCATCATGGCCTGCCTCCAAATAGCAGTGCTGATTGCCTTGGCCCAATGGATTTGCCCTTGGTCCTTTTGTCCTGCTCTTATGAATTCAATGACAGTGAACATCCATGGTTCACACCTAGTGCCATCCCTTAATCCAACTAACCTGCTCAGCATAGTTATCATCAAATGAATTTCTTCTCTGAAGCAAATCCTCATCAGTTTCTTAGGTATTTTGGTTACAGCCTTAGGCTTGTTTTCTGGGCTGTACCAGTTGCGAAATATTTTACCTTTACATTCTGCTTCATTTGTGTAAAAATTCTCATTATATTGGTCAATGTCAATATCCCTCATCTTTTCATTAATTTCTAATCCAAAAGTTTTGGCAATACCCTGAGGGGTTAAATCAGCAATTACTCTGTCATGTAACATGACCCTCCTGGTGGATGGATCATACAAAATCACATAGTCCAAATGTAAATCCTTAGCCTCCATTGCTAGTGGGAAACCTGCAGCTCTGTACAGTCCACTTTCCCAAATTCGTTTCATATCTTGTGAGGCATCTGCAGTAGTAATTTTCTTCAACACATCCTCTGCATCATAGTTTCCTATGTTTGTATCTGTACCTACCCCACTTGTACTGATCAGGGACAGACAACCTCTATACAACGGCAATTCCTCTTTCTCTACTTCTTTTCTTGGCTTTCTTTCTTTTTTTACATCTTCCCCTGTATCTTTCTTCGGTTTAGGGGCCATCCTGTAGAAGCATACATCTTTTTAACTTCTCATTTTACTTCATGTTTAGGGTTTTTACTGTGAATACCTACTTTTACCATTTATCCTAGCTTGTTTGTCTTTTCTGTCCTTTACCCTTTAAATTTGTTAAGCTCTACTCAGCTAATTAACAATTAAAACAGTAATTTGACCAATGCTTACGTTTTGCAACGAAATTACTGAAATTAACAGTTCATTTTAACAACTAAAAATAAATGGCGCTTTGGGTAAATACCTATTTTCCGTGACTGTTTACCCGTTGACTTACTTTTACCGTTATCGCCTTTGTCCAGCTACTGTAACTTTTTTTGCCTCTGGTAAATTCTGCTCATTCATTGTGACAACTCTCTTTTCTACAATTTTTACTCCTAACAGTATATTCAAAGCAAAATAACGTAAAAATTGCCCTAACCCTCGTTAAATTTCCCTTTGTTTGAGTGTTGAATTTGCATTAATTACAGCAATTAATGCACTACGTCCTTAGCCTTTATTACAGTGTTTATGTTTTTCAAACTTTTTACTGCTAGCTTAATTCAACATGCATACTTTTTCCTTTGTATATTTCCTTGTATGCTCTTTTGTATATTTTCGTTGTATCTCTAAACATACAATTATTTTATGCATACAATCAACTAACGCTCTTACCCTTTTTTGATTTTCCGTACACCTTTGTATCTTTCGTTTTATATATTGCACTTGTACATTTTGTTGTGTAAGCGCACATACAAACACCATATACATTCATTTCCTTACCCCTTTTCTCATTCGTGATGTCTTTGTTTCTTTGTACCTCGGCATTGTATATCGTAAATATACAAACACCCAAACATACAAAGAATTTACCTTTCTTAACTTCTGTGACAAATCCGCTTTGTATCTCTGCCTGGCATCTTTAAATGTACAACTACTTGTATATCGCAAAATATACATGGTTATTATACAAGCAAACATGTACATATAGTGGGGTCCACCTTACCTCTCAATAGTGCCTTTCCGTGATGCTTTTACTTCTTATTGAACTTTCAGACTTCAAACTGTTATAAATCATATTGCATTTACCTTCGCATCCGCAATGTATATAAAACCTTGTATATTTCACCTTGTACATTCTGGAACATACAAAAAGCCAAAACATACAACAGTTTAACTTTATTCCATAATGATTTCGGTTCCAGTTTGTATAAAGTGTAATGTATATCGGCATTGTATATAAGAAATATACAAAGCACAATATACATCAACTTAACTACCTTTGATAACTCTTCGGTTCCGTGGCTTCTATAAATCGATGCATCCTGCAATATACACTAAATCTCGATGCATTAATTATACCGTATTTTACTTTTCTCTCAATTTCGCATTGTATGTAACGTAATGCATACTTCCCGATACATACATACAAAGCCCCAAATTTACAACCTTTATTCCATATTTCATACTCTTTTTAGATTCGCGCTTTGTATAACTTTGTATCTATCTGAACATATACAAAGTGCAAAAAATACGACTATGTCAATTTTAATATCTTTTCAAATCCACGCTATGTATAACCCGTTGTATCTTCACCTTGTATGTCTGCCATTTGCCAAATATACAAACCAAAATATACATAGCGGAATCAACATTTATTCATTTCAACTTTGATTCTTTGCGGGCCCAACTTGTATATTAAGATAAAGCATTAGCAATATGTATACAAGTATAACAACATACATTCCATAAACCCGATGACCTTCCCTTTTGCGACTAACTCAAAAGCACGATTTACAAACACATTTGTATATGAAATGACCCTTGTATATACAAATAGTTTTGCATATACAAACCACAAACCCTTGATTGTACATTTACCAAAAATGCTTATAACTTGCAAAATATAGAGAATTTTGAGATGGTTAAAAAAGCAACCCTTATTCATTTTTCACAAGGAATTCACCTGTAATGTGCACTGGTACTTAATGTTATTCTTTCTCTATTTTCACCAAGGTTTGTACTTTTAGTTACCTTTGTCCCTTTTACCACCAAGCGACCCACACACAGAAGCAACCAAAAGCTAGCTACAATAGGGGTCCTCATTTTGCTAAGAAGTAAAATGGGGCGTGTTATGAGCATCACAACAAAACCTTTGATTTGGTGGGACTATATTACAAACTTACACATTGTATGCCCTATGAAAGATTAAAAAAATACAAAAAAGAGTATGTTGAGGACATCATCAAATTTTTAAGCTTCTCATAGACAAGGTCTAAGAATGCATAGGTGACCCACAAGCTAATGCAGAAAACTTTGTATTAAAGGCAGAACAAGATGCTCATGCTAGACACGATCCTCGTGGTGATGTAACTATCCTATGAACTCTATCCATTAATAATATGCAGTGTTGAGGCAAGCTGGAGAGAAATGCTATATTGAAGGCCACAAGTTTAGAATTTAAAGAAACTACTAAACCACTAATTTGTTTCAATGGAAATATAAAGACAAATGAATGCCTAACAAATAATGATGATTGTTGTCAAAAGGTTAAATTAAAATCCTTGCTCTTTCCTGTAGCCATTTACACCAAAGGGGTTTATAATTGGGGCATTCTTTCTTGTCATGGGAGCTTTTATCTAGATTTGGGAGCACAATTAAACCTTGACTTCTAAAGGGAATCAAAGAAATAACTTGTCACCATCTTTTCATCCTCCTCCTCAACAATGTTTTTACCCATAGAGAACAAATTGTGAGTAGCCTTGGACAGGTAGCTTTCATCATATTGCTATTGTTGATAATGTTGAAAATATGAAAATGGAAAAACATTGCTATTGTTGATAATGTTGGAAATATGAAAATAGGGAATATCATTGAAATTATTTAGCCAAATAGATTTACAATGGAAAAGCATTGATAGATTTATTGTATTAACTAGTAAAACCAAAGTGCAGAAAGATACTGCATCACTCAACATTTTGGGCTGCTAAACAATTTACCCAAAGTATGCTTATAGAATGCCTTTTTCAAGATACCATTTCTTCAAAAGCACCACCTAATGATGATCTCAATAGGTGTAATTTCCAAGCCACTCATCAAATATGCATCTCCAAATAATTTTTTTTTTTTAAATTATAGAAATTGCACATTTGTCATGATAACATGAATTTATTATTATAAAATATCATGCTTTAATTATATGATGTGATGGGTCATAATTTGACTCACAAGCATTGAAGATAACTTGCCTTGAAGGAAATCTATGGCTTTTTAACTAATCAAATTTTTTTTTATTAATGCAAATTAAGTTCATATAATTCTGGTGAATATCAATGCAACAATACATAAATCTAAGTTCATAACTTATTTTTCATGCATCATAACCTAAAATGTATTGCCAATTCCACATATAAACAACCTATAAAATTATTGAATATATACAAATATTATAAACCATAATAAGTACTATCCAACTTCATGCAATCAAGAAAATAATACAAATGAGTCTCTTTATTAGTTTTAGTTATTTATAGACAAAAATATATTGTAAACAAAAATCAAAATTAAAATCAAAATCAATTTGTGTGATGTTACAAAATACAAACTTATTCTTTTCTCATGTGGCAACACTAGAAGCATATATTGGTACTAATCCATTTGCATTGCATCCCTTTCCTTGCCTTTGTCTAAAATTTGTTGGAATGAAACCCGCTTGGTCTTGCCTCTAAGTTTTAAAGGAAAATATGCATATTGGTTGTTGATTGAGGGTGCCTTTTTACAATCTTTTCTATGAAATCCCTCTCTCGTGCTAGAGTATTCCCATAACTATCTTTGACTTTTTGAAATGGATGGGCTGCAGAACAACTATATCCAAGAGTGTTAGACATTACTCTTCCCATAAATTTACTACAAGCATGTTTGACCATTTTTTCCAAATAATCCAAACTTGATCGGTCAATTGTGATTGATAAAACTTTGTCTATAATAGCATGGATCCTGGCTACTTGGGGGTCATTTGGATCCCTCAAATCATTTTGCGTAATGTCTTCTTGCACATCATTGTCTTGATCCATGTTTGTAGTGTTGTTATCAAATAAATCAAATTTGCCTTGTGTACAATAATAAATAAATGTCAAATTCCTTAAATTGGAATGCTAACTTACAAAGTAAGTGAAGGAAGCAAACTTACATCAGAAGCTGCAAAGTCTTTTCCATTCACCTTTCCCAACCTTTTCCTTATGTCATTGACCTTTATCACATGTTTACACACAAATCCTTGGATGGACTAGTTACCTTCACATATGGAGAATACCTCACTTACTTGAACAACTCTATAATATTTATTAGGATTTGTTTGTCTTTGAACCCAAACAAGATCATTATCTATGCCATGGAAGAACACATGATTGTTGGGGATGGATAGTGATTTATCCATGACTTGTTTTCAATATTATCAAGCTTGAAATTCCTATAAAAACCATTGTCTTTTCTGATTTGGATCCACCAATAATATATGTAAATTTCTGTTGTAAGCTTCTTGACTAACCAATCATCCCTTCTACTTGAAGAAGATCTTTTATCATTGAGAAATAAGTGCTTCAATTGTGAGTGATAAACCTCTATGGCTGCATTTGTCTCTTTTCCAGTGTGAGGAAGTGTATGACAACATTTGGCCCACATTCCTATACGGTCAAACCAATGTTGTTTTCAATAACTAATATAGGATGGTTTCTCTTTATACTTTTCCATGAACAATTCTACATCTAAAATTGTAACTTGCTCATTTGGTGACTTGTGCATTATTTCACCAAGGGCGTTTGAACATAGTTTGCCTTGTTTCACGATTCTTGACCCGGGCAAGAAATTTCTTGATCCACGCCCTCCTAACATGCCAAGTACATAGATAAACCTCACATTGAAACACTTCCCTAAAAACACATAAACATTATGAGAAATTCAATTTAGAGGTACATCTTTGTCAATTATCAAAGTAATAAAATTTGTTGATCATACCTAATTGAACAAATTTCTTCACACACATCATCGACCATGAAAGCATTTAAGTTCCATTCTAGCACAAGGATGTGTGTAACAATGAGTAAACGATGCATCCACTCAGTCAAGTTGGTTATTGTTACTCTAGACATCAACACCCATGCAACAAGAAGGCCATTGTGCTTTTGATCAAATTCTAAAAGAGTATACAACATAAATTGCATACATTTCACAACTTCATTAGTTATATTAAAAAGGTATGTAACACTAAAACAAGAAGAATTTTTTAGTGTCTAGGCTTGCCTTCATATTGTTTGTTCCAAAAATTGAGTCCATTGCAAGAAGGCTATTATGACCATATTTTAGCATCCAATCCCTTTGTTGGGGGAGTTGGATTCCAAGAACAAATGGATTATTAGTCGTGCTTCCATACTCTTTATAAAAAACATTTATCATTAGTATTTCCTGCCCACATACGAACACTTTGTGCATCATTTTCATCATATTTATATGATGCCTCCATCAACTTCTTGGCAACATTGAGAATGTCATCATGAGTGAGAAAATCATCTCATTGTGTTTGACCCTTAAATAATGTCACTTTCTCATGTACCATCTCACGATGCTTTGCATGTACAAGATTTGGTGACATTTTCAACAACAACCTTTCTACCCAATCCTTTAATTCATCACTAATTCTTGGAGCATAGAAAGCTCGAGTGCCTCTAAAATTCTCCATCTCCCGACCATGGAAAATCCTACCATTGATATCAACATGTTGCTTCATATTGTATGCTATTAGATCTTGTTGATTCTTCTTAATAAGAACATGAATAGTAAAGTGGCACCTACAACCACATCTAAGGTGATTTCTACCAGGTTGACTACCCTTACCATTCTTTGGCCTCTTGGTGCAATCATAATGTTCCAAGTCCACATCTCTAAAGTCATCTAGCCCATATGAACACCAATAGCTGACAACAAAATTAATGTTAAATTGATTTTTCTAAAAATGTATGAGACGTTGAAAAGGAAAAAAAATCAATAAGATGAAGTAACATTAAATTTAGGAAGACTAAACTACATAAAATTTCATGTTCAATATAAAGAAAAACTCACTGTGCATAAAGAAGAGGCTTGTCAATTCTAACCCCTCTAAGGTCAGATGGAGATTCATTGGAATGATTATCTTAAATATGAAAGCTCGTGGGAAAACATGGTCTATTGCACTCACCTTTGATGAAGTCATCAATTCTATCTCTTGGTATCCAAGAAACACAATCATAAATTTGCCTATTGTCGTCCTCAACATTGCTCCACTCCAAATCATTAGAGGAAAAGTGTCTAGGTTGTGGGCATTGACTAGGAAGAGCTAGTAAGCATTGTCACTTTCGCATGTTTCTTTACCTGTGAATACATTTAGTGTGGTGTTAAAAAGTGCACATAAGAAAATTTAAACTTGATCAAAATTGTAGAAAGCATTAAATGTTATTTATGTATAAACACATAACCATTGATAAATACATGACATTATTTTAAAAACATTCATATGAGATAGAAAAATGGTCATAAAAAAATATATTTATGTTTCATATTATTGTATGCACATTATTACACCATTTTACATTCATTATTTTATACATGGCAATGCATATTTCCAATAGATCTCTTCAAAATGTCTTTTACATCAACTCCTGCATTATGCTACTCCTTGCTAACAAGACTAACATTTTGCCCACATAAAACATGTAGCTAACATAGCCATTACAATTAGAGGATTTTGAGAGATGTTTAAGACACAAACCTATTTACAAACCATATTTTGGTTTGCCTTCTGAAAAATTGAGCAATGAAGTATGTCATTTGTGACCGTTGATAATGGTGGGAAATTAAGTGAATGTGGAAGTTCCATTGTACCCTCCACTCCATAGGATGGGCCCCATTTTTCCATTTGGTTCACATCAATCATAGCTTGGGTGAATAAATTAGCTTCACGTCTACAAAATTTTTGATAGATTTTTCAGCAATATCATGAAGTTTACACAATTTCTCCATCAACACATTTCATTTACTTGCATAGTAGTTGCAAATTAGTTTCCACCCATATCATTGAAGCCCTACAAGAATAAGTCATTGGAAGGTCATCCATAAGTTGCATGGAAATATATAGTGTTGAGTGCACTACCACCAAAAACACATTTTCCTTTAATTGTTATTGCATCTCTAGTAGACCTATTCAAAATTAAAGTATACCTCATGTTATGTTGCAACATGGCTTAGGGGAAGTAGTTGTATGTAGTATGAATTTCATCTCCATATTACAAATCATATAAACAAATTGCCATTACACAAGAAACAAGTAATAAAAAACATACTTCTAATACCCTAGATGTTGTTCATACTTGTAAGTAAAAACATACCTAGTATATATTGATTGTAACTATTTTTTATCCACGAAACTCAACTCGATAAGGCTAAATGAGTGGTGTTCGAGATGAAAAAATCAAATTTGCACAAAATTTCATAATGCCAATGAGAAGTGGATAAGGATTAAATACATAAACATAGATTGAACAAATTGACACACTATAAGCCCAACAAGTAATAAGCACAACCTTAAACAATTTAGGGATAAGATTTGTAATTCATGTACATATACAATTCTAACTTTGTCTATCTTTGGAAAATAATGCTTGATAAATTCAAATCGATAGGCACAACAAACAATAAGAACATAATGTTTGTTTGTTAGTTCATAGTCATCTAATGCAAATTTTAGCCTCAAGTTAAAACATCCTAAATATGGAAGGTTGATCAAGTTTAGGAACAACCCATATTGTGGAGCAATTCCCTAAACCCCTCTCCTACAAACTTGGGTCACAAGAGTATGTTGCAAGTATGTGTAGTTAGTGTTGTCATTGATGTCAACAAGCTTGTGTTGTTGTTGGTGTCAATTGTATAAGCAAGAGAATATTGCAAGAGTGTGAGCAGTTGGTATTGAGTTGATGTTGCCTCTGATAATGAGGAAGTGCTGAAGACGTTGAGGATATATTTCTGGTTCTTGGTTTCCAAGTGCTTTTGAGAAAATTTGAATAATAGAGGAAACAATGTGTTGTAAAGGTATTCTGACATATAGAGTGGTGTTCTAGTTTTGCTCCACATTTCTTCTATGTTGAAGATCTACTCATGCGGTTTGGATATATTGATTAGAGGTGTTCAAAGGTGATGTATTTAGACTTTGGCGTGTTGGATCATTGTGTAGAGGAAGGTGTATTCATCAGTGTGTGAACTGTGTATTGCAAAGGTGTTTGGGAGAAAGGTTTTTGCTCCACATTTCTCCGCAGAGTGGTTTTAGGTCTTGCGGTTCTGGAAGTGTGTTTATAAGGTTCATATCTACCTTTAGTTGAAGTTGTTCATGGTTTGGTAATCTGTAAGTTGATTTCTTGAGTTGTAGTGTATGTCAGAGATGTTTGAATAAACTAGGTGTGTACTTTATTCAGGTGAAAATTGTTGCAGAGGAATTTATTGGATTTCAAGATGTTTGTGGGATGTTCTAGATTATGTTCAAGCATAGTGTATGGTAGTGTACACGTAAACGTTTATGGTGTTAACACAAGTTTAACTGACCTTAGGTGTTTACACTAATTGCATATTTGTTTTGATGATTGTGGAAGCGTGGCGTGGCATGTATGAATGGATTTAGGTCCAATCTAAGGTGTGTTGTGGTATGCCTTCATTCCATTCCACCGCGAGAATGTTTTGGTGCTGACCTAATTTGAATTTACATGGTTAAGGTGTTTTTATGACCTTGGAGAATGTTTTCAAGATTGAAGATGTTATAAATAAGTGTTGAGTTGTTGAGGTAGAAGTGTATGTGTGGTGTGTGTGATGTGAATGATAGTGTGGTAGAGTGCGAAGTGCAGTGCAAGCTTTCATGTGTTAGATTACTAGATGCAGTGAGTAGAAGGTATCTACAATTCTTCAGTATGACTGCGAAGGTGTTGGTGATGTTGCGGTGGACTTCTTTGTTGCATTGAGATGGTTTTCTCATTGTAACATTCTTCTCTATCTCCTTTTCTGTTCTAGAAGTGAGCCTTTCTTTTGGTAGTGAGCCCTCCGGTAATGAGCCCTATTATATTTGGTACTAATATTACTTTATATTGTGAGCTAATCCTCACCGTGGTTTTTCCCTTATTGGTTTTTCCATGTAACTTTGGTGTTCTCTTGTGTATGATGTTGATTTGGTTCAGTTTCTATTATTTGCTTTCATGTTTAATCATCTTAACAATTTAAGGGTTAATTGAATCAATGTGGATCTGAATGTGTTGAGGGTTTTAGAATTATAAGTTACAACTGATTCACCCTCCCTCTTAGTTGTCTTGTGCATTTAATAGAGTATCCTTCACCGAAGGACTGCCTACAGACCCACTTCCAAATGGGTCAAAGTCCCATGTAGTTCTCTTCACTTTAATCTCTCAAGGATCAGATGCATGGAATCCCTACACCTAGGCTTTCATAACCACTCAAGTAACTTTCCTCCTAGAAGTGAAATAGAAAGAATACCATAGAAGGGATTAAGACCAAATGGTATAACAATCACTATTTACTGGAATACCCACTAAAAACAAAGCCACAACTCATAGAGCTTTATTAGTTAATAACAAATCTTAAAATTACTAGATTTACCATTGTATACTTCCAACAAGGTTCCTTTTACGATTCCCATCAATTAATAATGCTTAAGAAGAAGAGAACCCAACTAAGTTCACAAACCTATACTAAAGAACTTCCACTCGAGGACACCAAGATCTCAATTTTAGACTTCTCCACCATTATGATTTGTAATTCAACATAGACATGCTAGAACCCTCATAGGCTCATCTCATTAACACAAAGGCTAGGTTGATTGCCTACTAACAAAAAAATATCTTTTCCCACAAACATGTTATGTCTATTATCATATAATTCGTAATACTTATAGAACTAAAGTAATCACTAGTTCAAGTCTTTGCACAAACCAGTTGGGATAAATAAGGAGTCAAACTAGTTCTTTACAACCCCCTTCAAATTTTCAATTAGGTATGAAATGTTGCATCTAATAATGCCAACCTATAGGATAATTATCTATCATCCCCTACTAATGCTAATAAGATATAAGGTTGGATATGTATATGCATTTAGCTCAATTGACATTACGACCCACTTTATATCAAGTCTTATCAAGTAAAAGTCATGTTTCATTATCACCCAAATTTCATGCCAACACTTAGATTGCTAGAGTCAATTCCATACACAAAAATATTCATAACAACATATTTAATATAAATAAATCTAGTCATATCAGAGCATAAGATGCAACAATTATGCAAAGTCCCAATATGGCTCCACATGATGCCCTACTATAATATGATTTAATGGTATCAATATCATAACCATATTATATTACTATAGACACCTAAAATTGTCCCATTCCCAGATCAGACATTCACCTGCCATACTTCACATTAATTAAATAATTCTTAATTATTTGATTAAGTTCATCTATCGATCACCATCAATTTATCCTCCATATTAATTAAATAATTCTAATTATTTAATTAAATCAATTTTCCTCCACATATTAATTAAATACATTTTATTTATTTATTTAATTAAAGATAATATTCCATTTGTTCAAAATAAATGAAATTCAATATTTTATTTATTTATCCATGTGCATGGAATTAAATAATTAACTTATTTAATTTCCTATTATTCCCTCTCCTCCATAATTCACTCTCAATCAATTTAGATAATTAATCAATCAAATTAGTTAACTAAATCAATCAAATCAATTAACAAATTAGTCAATCTAGTTAACTAATCAATCAATTTAGTTGACTAATCAATCAAATTAGTTAACTAGTCAATCAATTTAGTTAACTAAGTAATCAACTCAGTCAACTCTCCAATCAAATCTAGTAACTCCCCTGACGCATGAGAGGAAAAGGACACTTGTCACTCTCTCATTTGTTCACGTCCTCTCAACCAATTTTAGCGATTGATCTCTCTGGTCATTCACAACCATTGATCTTCATTCCTAAGTGGTGTAGGAACACCCCTTCAACATGCCAAATATACATCCGAGGGAGAAGACTAAGGTCTTAATATGTTCTCATATTTTATTCATTTCTATGTTTGTTCGTGTTGTCATGTAGGACTTGTGTTGTGATTTAATGTTTGTAATAAAGACCCCATCATGTGAACCAGTGTTACAAATTTGGCATCCTGATAAGCCAATTTGAACATCTTGGCAATTGGGGTATGTGGATGATTAAGTCAAGTGTGTCATGTTTAGGTGTCTTGTTAATGTGTTTAAGTCATATCGTATGCCAAACATGTGTCGTGTGATTAGTTATATTTTTGATATTCTGGTTGGAAGTTGTAACGACTCCAACTTTTGATGTTTTGGTTGGAACTGAATGAGGAGAGATAAAAAACACATTTTTGGAAGAGGAGAACAGGTGATGAAGTTTGATTGAAGAAATAGAAGTTTTGTCAGTTTGTGTTCACAAGTTCTGTGTTCTATATAAATTCCCTGTGTATCGAATTGTTTTGTGTATACTCTCTGTATCAAATTGTTCATTACATAATCTAGTTTCATGTTGTCAAAGATGCAAGACTGAGACCATTCCACTGGTGGATTTCTTTGAAATCAGTGGAATGGAACCTGTACATAGTTTTCTGTTTTATTTTATTTTTGTTCGTGTTCATGACGGAATGGGACAGAGGATCCAATCTCTGGAAGAGTTGTCGCAGTAGAGAGCCTAGCATCTCTATGTGCTAGGGCTCAACAAAATAGAGACTGCGAGTTTGATTGCATAGGACGTCCTCGACGTAGATTTGGCATTATTTCAGAAAAGATACATTTCTTGTGTATATCACAATTGTATGTTAAAGATAATTTGTGTGTATATCGCAGTTGTTTGCAAGTGACATTCTTTGTGGATACTGCTAAAGAAGATCAGGTTATACAACTTGTGAGTATACGTCAGTTGTATGATGGGAACAGTATATGTGTATACCACAGTTGTATGTGAATACATTCTGTGTATATTCGTCAATCGCATGTTGGAGATTGTATGTTTGACGATGCATTGAGATTATACAAGTATCGAATGATACAAGAAGTGACCGGTAGAAGCGATAGGGAGAACCGGCATAGCAGGTTAGTAATGTAATGTATGTGCGAGTTGTACATTGAGAAGATACAATGCGTTAAATACAAAGAAAGACTAGCAGAAATGGTAATGAAGACCAGCGATAATAAGGAATGATTTACATATACAACAGCAAACACATATTGGTATATAAGGATAATGGGGTTTGAACTTGCCGATAGAGAATAATCTATGTATTTTGGTCTTATTTGGACCTTGAGGAAGATATTTCAAATTTTTTGAATGTTTCTGTTGAGCTCTACATCAAGTGGTATTAGAGCAAAGGAGTATCCTTTGGGTACAAGAAGAAGACAAGATGTCAGACGAAGAAGGGTCACAAGAGTACCCAGCGAAGATGACCAACACTGAGTTGGCTGTTCTAGTGAAGACGCAATTGGCAGAGAGCAAAGCAGTTAGGGCTCAAAATCAGGCCTTGAGAAATGAGTTAGAGAAGTTGAGGGACAAAGTAGAGAAGGGAGAAGAAGATTCTGGAGAAGATTGGGATGAATAGAAGATCCCTAGGCAGGAAGAGATGGAGGTTCCTACAGACCAGAGACCCTTGATCAATGCCCTCAAATCCATAGAGAGAAGGACCGTGGATATGAAAGTAGATATGCCCGTGTTTGCAGGCAAAATGGATCCTGATTCAGTGATGGAGTGGATAGACTCCTTGAATAATTTATTTGAGACCGAGGAGATACCAGACCACCAAAGGGTGAAGATGGCCCAATCCAAAATGAAAGGGGCTGCACTAACTTGGTGGACTTTCATCCAAGATGACAGGGTGAAAGAGGGAAAGAGCAGAGTTGCTACTTGGAAGAAGATGATGGCTTTAGTGAAGGAAGCCTATGTTCCGTTGGATTACAACATCTAACTACTTAAGAGGAAACAAAATATGAAGTAGAAGGAGTCAGATGTCAGTTCATACACTGAAGAGTTCATGAAACTATGTGTAAAGGCAAAGGTAAAGAAGGGTGAGGATGAGAAGGTGGCAAGGTACCTCAATGGATTGAGGTTTGCCATCCAAGAAGATTTAAATCTGCATAACCCAGATACAGTCCAAAAGTGCTACCAATTGGCACTCAAAGTGGAAGAGAAATTAAAGAGAAGACAAGAGTAGAATAGTAGAGGAAGAGGGAGATAGAAAAGAGGGGGAAGAAGTCCTTTCAGAGGTAGAGGAAATGGATTTGGATACCAAGGTGAATCCAATCAAGAGAACAACAAAGGAGACAACAGTCAAACTCAAGGGGGAAGCTACAATCAAAGAGGAAACTTTAGGGACAGAAGACCACCATTTAGAGGGAGATCTCAGGGCAGAGGACCTCTCAGATGTTACAATTGTAATAAAGAAGGCCACATAGCCAGCAGATGTCCAGAAAAGGCAACAAGTTCAATGGGAGAAAGGAGGACAAACTTGATCCAAGAATCTGATTGTCAAAGTGTAACAAGCTCAAACACTTATCAAAGTGTGAATGCTCCTGACAGTTATGGGTATCTTGAGAGAGGAGAAGCTTTGATGATTAGGAGAGCAATGACTACCATGAAGGTACCTGACAAAGAACCCCCGCAAAGGAAGTCTCTCTTCAGAACTACTTGCAAAGCAGGAGGAAAGGTATGTAAAGTTCTAATTGACTCCAGATCCACTGAAAATCTTGTGTCCATTGAAATGGTAGAAAAGATTAAGGTTAGAAGATTGCCACATCCATACCCATACAAGGTCTCATGGCTCACCCAAGGTTAGCAAACAGTTGTGGAAGAGCAGGCTTGGGTGGAGTTTCAAATTGGATCATACAAGGACAGATTATTGTTTGACATTGCCAAGATGGATGCTTGCCATCTCCTATTTGGAAGACCATGGCAATATGACTTGAATGCACACCATGATGGAGTTAGGAACACATATTTAATCACCAAGGATGTTAAGGTGATAGAATTGCTACCATTGATGGAGAATGAGGTGGAGTCAAAGGGGAAAGAAATTAAGGTGATGATGGTAGAATGAAAATAATTCATGAAGGAGATAGTAGAAGAAGGTGTAGTTGCATATGCTCTTATTCCATGCCTGAAGGTGAACAAGGAACAACAACAGGAAGTCAAGGGAGAGAAGAAGCAAAGGTTCATAGATCCAGCTGTCCAAGAGCTATTGGACAAGTACAAAGGCATCATCTCTGATGGAATGCCAAGGTCCCTACCACCTATAAGAGACATCAGTCATTGCATAGATCTGATCCCAGGATCTACACTTCCAAACAAGGCAGCATATAAGCTTACCCCATAACAGAATGCAGAGGTAGCAAGGCAGATTAAGGAATTGTTGGAGACATGCCTAATTGGCAAGAGTTTAAGCCCATGTGCAGTACCGGCTGTCCTAGCACCAAAGAAGAAAGCCAGTTGGAGACTTTGTACTGATTCAAGGGCTATCAACAAGATAACAATCAGGTATCGGTTCCCAATCCCTAGGATAGAAGATTTGCTTGATTGCTTGGGGGGTGCTAAATATTTCACAAAAAAAGATCTAAAGAGTGGCTATCATCAGATTAGGATTAGGCCAGGAGATGAATGGAAAACTGCATTCAAGACCAATGAGGGGTTATATGAGTGGAAGGTCATGCCTTTTGGTTTGTCCAACACCCCTAGTACCTTTATGAGGTTGATGAATGAGGTCTTGAGGGAATTCATAGGCAAATTTGGCATAGTATATCTAGATGACATTTTGATTTTCAGTAATACAAGGGAAGAACACCTCAAACATATAGACTTAGTCCTCAAAAGGTTACATGAAGAGTAGCTAATGATCAATTTGGAGAAGTGTTTGTTCATGCAGGAAGAGATCATATATTTGAGTTTTGTCATCTCACATGGCAAACTGAAAATGGATCAAGAGAAGGTAAGTGCCATATTGTCTTGGCCAACCCCTAGGACCATGAATGATGTCAGAAGTTTCCATGGGTTAGCAACCTTCTATAGGAAGTTTATAAAAGGGTTTAGTCATGTTTGTGCACCCATGCTTGACACCATAAAAGGAGGACAGAAGTGCAGATTCACTTGGACAAAGGAGGCAGATGATTCATTTGAAACATTGAAGAAGAAGGTGGCAGAGCAGCTAGTCCTTGCACTCCCTGACTTCAACAAGATTTTCCAAGTAGAATGCGATGCAAGCCACATGGCAATTGGAGTAGTACTTATTCAAGAAGGTAGGCCTATTGCATTTTTTAGTGAGAAACTAAATGATGCAAAGAAGAGATACTCATCATATGATTTGGAGATGTATGCTCTAGTACAGTCACTTAAAAAGTGGAGGCATTACTTGATGCCAAAAGAATTCATAGTGTTCACAGATAATCAGGTGCTTAGTTTCATAAACAGTCAAGAGAAGTTGAACCATAGACATATGAAGTGGGTGGAGACTTTACAAGCTTTCACCTTCACACTCAAGCACAAGAAAGGGGTTAAGAACAAGGTAGCAGATGCTTTGAGCAGGAGGACTCTGACCATATATCAGATCCAGTTGGAGAGTGTTGGCATTGACTCTATGAAGACCATGTATGATGCTGATGAAGACTTTGGGGAGATCTACAAGGTATGTACTTCCTTTGGTGACAAATATCATGTCAAGTTCTCTAAATTTCTGATCCAAGATGGATTACTTTTCAAGGGTGGACAGTTGTGTATTCCAAGGTGTTCTATGAGACTGAATATCATTAGGGAGAAACATTGTGGGGCCATGGCAGGACATTTTGGTCTAGATAAGACTCTTGATCTTGTGAAGAGGCATTACTATTGGCCCAAGTTGCAGTCAGATGTGAGGAGATTTGTGGAGCCTATGTGATATGTCAGAAGGCAAAAGGGAGATCCACTAATGTAGGCTTGTATCAGCCACTACCCATTCCTTCTAGGCCATGGGAGAGCATAAGCATGGACTTTGTATTGGGTTTGCCTAGGACAAGGAAGGGGTACGATAGTGTTTTTGTTGTAGTAGACAGATTTAGTAAAATGGCACACTTCTTGCCATGGAAAACCACTTGTGATGCATCATATGTTGCAGATCTATTTTGCAAAGAAATAGTGAGAATACATGGATTGCCATTGAGCATAATATTAGATAGAGATGTGAAATTTATTAGCCACTTTTGGAGAACTCTTTGGAGGAAGCTTGGAACCAACTTATCCTTCTCATTAGCCTACCATCCTCAAACAGATGGTCAGACTGAAGTAGTTAACCGTTCATTGGGAAATCTGCTTAGGTGTTTGACAAGGCAGCATGGAGAGAAGTGGGATAACATCCTACCACAAGCAGAATTCTCTTATAATGACACCATCAATAGGAGTATAGGGAAATCACCTTTCCAGGTGGTATATGGCATTCATCCAAAGTGTATTTTGGAGTTGAGAGATCTTCCTATAGGAGAGTCTATTAGTGCAGATGGAGAAGCTTTTTCATTAGCCATCAAAGAGGTGCATGATCAAGTTAAGACCCAACTCCAACAAACCACATTGAAGTACAAAGCATATGCTAATAAGAAGAAGAGAGATGTATAGTTTGATGTTGGAAATTTAGTGTGGGTTCATCTAAAGAAAGAAAGGCTCCCAAAAGGTAAACATACCAAGCTAATGCAGAGGAAGATTGGACCATGTCAAATTTTGAAGAAGTGTGGACATAATGCTTATGAGATCCAACTTCCTCCTGACCTTGGATTTTCACCCATTTTCAATGTATGTGATTTAACTACATACAAGCATAATGCAGATGTAGAACGGGAACCATTACAAAGTACAACAAATGATGATATTCCTAAGTATGATCCACCAAAATTGAAGAAGATATTAGACTCAAGAGTGACAAAGAAAACACGAAACAAAGAGTACATGGAGTACTTGGTGGCTTGGCAAGGGAAACTTGACTCAGAGGTAGTTTGGATGACTGAAGAACAGATCACAAATCATGGTACAAACCTTCAAACTCTCATCTCAAGTGGGCTTGAGATCTCTTCTCCCGGGGAGTATGGTGCATGAATAGCCCTTCAACATGCCAAATATACATTTGAGGGAGAAGACTAAGGTCTTAATATGTTATCATATTTTATGCATTTCTATGTTTGTTCGTGTTGTCATGTAGGACTTGTGTTGTGATTTAATGTTTGTAATAAAGACCCCATCATGTGAACCAGTGTTACAAATTTGGCATCCTGATAAGCCAATTTGAACATCTTGGGCAATTGGGGTATGTGGACGATTAAGTCAAGTGTGTCATGTTTAGGTGTCTTGTTAATGTGTTTAAGTCATATGGTATGCCAAACATGTGTCGTGTGATTAGTTAGAATTTTGATATTCCGGTTGGAAGTTGTAACGACTCCAACTTCTGATGTTCCGATTGGAACTGAATGAGGAGAGATAAAAAACACCTTTTTGGAAGAGGAGAGAAGGTGATGAAGTTTGATTGAAGAAATAGAAGTTCTGTCAGTTTGTGTTCACAAGTTTTGTGTTCTATATAAATTCCCTGTGTATCGAATTGTTCTATGCATACTCTCTGTATCAAATTGTTCATTACATATTCTAGTTTCCTATTGTCGAAGATGCAAGACTGAGACCATTCCAATGGTGGATTTCTTTGAAATCAGTGTAATGGACCCTGTACATAGTTTTCTATTTTATTTTCTTTTTGTTCGTGTTTATGACGGAATGGGACAAAGGATCCAATCTCTGGAAGAGTTGTCGCAGTAGAGAGCCTAGCATCTCTATGTGCTAGGGCTCAACAAAATAGAGACTGCGAGTTTGATTGCAGAGGACGTCCTCGACACAGATTTGGCGTTGTTTAAGGAAAGATATATTTCCTGTGTATATCACAATTGTATTGAAGTACATTTTTTGTATATCCTACAATTGTATGTTAAAGACAATCTATGTGTATATCATAGTTGTATGCGAGTGACATTCTTTGTGGATACTACTAAAGTAGATCGGGTTATACAACTTGTGAGTATATGTCAGTTGTATGACGAGAACAGTATATGTGTATACCACAGTTGTATGTGAATACATTCTGTGTATATTCATCAATCGCATGTCAGAGATTGTATGTTTGACGATGCATTGAGATTATACAAGTATCGAATGATACAAGAAGTGACCGGTAGAAGCGGTAGGGAGAACCGGCATAGCAGGTCAGTAATGTAATGTATGTGCGAGTTGTACATTGAGAAGATACAATGTGTTAAATACAAAGAAAGACTGGCAGAAATGGTAGTGAAGATCGACGATAGTAAGGAATGATTTGCATATACAACAGCAAACACATATCGGTATATCAGGATAATGGGGTTTGAACTTGCCGATAGGATGTATCTTGCCGATAGAGAATAATCTATGTATTTTGGTCTTATTTGGACCTTGAGGAAGATATTTCAATTTTTTTGAACATTTCCGTTGAGCTCTGCATCACTGATGGTCTATAAATAAAATGTTCTCCAAACCATCTAATAATTTGGGATCTTCATACAACATCAGGTTGCTGAAATCATTCTAGATCTTATCATCCTCATATCACAAGGTTATGCTGACAAATTGAGCAATCCACATACTTAAAAAGGAAAGAGCAATCGATTGGAATTGGGTGCACTTCAATACGCTTGATCAGTGAAGTTGGATTTGTGAATGCAAAGGGAGATAAATTGTATTTGATTTTGATTTCTTTTGTTTATGTTTATGTGTCAGATTTTACCTATCACATTTTTAGATCAACGGGCGTGCCAAAATGTTATTTTTTGGATATTTTTGAGATATTTTTTATTGTTTTGATATTTTTGAGATGTTTTTATTGTTTTTTGATTTTTTTGATTTTATATTGTTTTTAGAGATTTTTGAAATTTTTTGATTATTTTTTAGATATTTTTGAGACTTTTTGATTATTTTTAGATATTTTTAGATATTTTTATTGTTTTTGGATATTCTGAGATTTTTTGATTGTTTTTGGATATTTTTGTTTTATTGGATGGCATTGTATTAGAGTTTGGATAGCCTTGTTGCTAGATACCAATGACAAGGGAAAACCAGGTCTAGATGCAAGGAGGAAGATGAGATTAGATAAGTGGACAAAAGGATGGGTGATAATAAATGGGATGGAAGACACACAATAATTGGATGGATAAAAGGGTAGGCAATAGTGTGTGGGATGGAAATCTCATGATAGAGGGATGTATAAAAGGATAGACAAGAATGGATGGAATGGATGTATGCATCATAATTGAGCTAGGCTATGATCTCCAAAGATCATGTCGCATAAGAATAACATGTCCTATACTAGGTATTATGTTTAAGAATTTTACATAACAAAAATTAGGACGAGAGGATGATTGGATTGGTTGGAAAGGATGAGATATATGAAGAGATTTTATAAAGCATTTTTCAACATTTTCCCCCTATACCTTTATCAAGATCAAAAGGAGGAAGGGAGGATGGATGGATAGATGGGATAGGTATGTGGGTATAATGGCTAAGGATGGTAAGATAAGATATGATAGGATGAGGTAGATAGAAAGGAAATGATAGGTTGGAAATGACGAGTTGGATGAGACAACGTGCCCCCAAGTGTAAGACACATAGATAATCAACCTACAAATCATGCCTATTTACCAGGTTTTCATCATGGTACTTATCCAAGGCACTTCATTACCAGGTTTTCACCATTGGACGAAGGGATTTCTCTTTACTATTTTGATTTTTTTCATGTTTTTCTCATTTTTTTTGTTAGTTTTTTTTAGAATTCTTAGATGGAATAGGTGGATATAGACAAGAGACTCAAGTGTCTAGTTCCATGAAAGGTGATAGTCCCATTTAAAGATGGATGATGCACATGGACCATGTCAAATGTCATTATGCTCATAGATGTTGGTAGAAAATTAAGTGAGAGGGAGATGGAGTAGGTGTTGCAAATATGTGCCTAAGCGGTGTTATCATTGATGTCAACATATCCTTGTTGCCATTGGTGTCAACTGTATCCTATTTTACTGCCTGTATAGAAGACTGGATTGTTGAGGATATTGAGAAAATTAACAAGGATCAATGTATACGGACCATATGGCTGAGTAGAGGATTGTCTTAAGAATATCTAGTTAAGATTTGAAGGGTTTGCATAAATATTTGAAGAAGCTATAGCCATCTGAGTAGAACCAGTTTTGCAGCATTCAGAAGAAGACAGTGACAGGAAAGAGGTCCAGTTTGTTCCAGATATGTCAAATAATGATCTACAGATCTAGAGGCATGTTTGGGAAGTCAGTGTGTATCATCCATTCAAGTGGTTCATGGTTTGGAGGTCCACAAGCAATCTTTCTAAAGTGACAGTCATGGCAGACAGTGTTCTTGAGGTTCTAAAGGAAGATGTAAGTGATTCTGATGATTTGGAGGAGTATGGATATTTTTGTTGAATTTAATGTGCTTGTAGAAGTCTCTAGATCGTGTGACTTCTATGTTGGAGGTCCGCATTGAAGTTTGAGCTTGTTAATGAAGATTTCCTTCTTGGTGTTGTTGTTCTTCCTAGTCTTGGTAGACCGGATGATTCAAGTGTGTTGTGGATGATCTAAGAGCATTTCTACGGAGCATGGCGTGTTTATTAATGAAGATTTGAGTCCCAGTTATGTTTGACCAACAACTTAGTGATTCACATTAAGTCAGATGTTTGTAGTGCTGACCTTGATGTTCATTCCAAGGTTGATGAAGCGTATAAATACTTGTTGATGAGTTGTGGAAAATTATCCTTGTGCAAAAATAATATAATCTGAAGAAAGGATCAAAAGGTAGAACAGAGCAGAGGAGAAGCAGAAGAACAAGAGTTGTTTTGATGAAGAGTTAGAGAAGAAGTATTTGGGGCAGAGCAGAAGTTTTGTGAGCATTCAATGAAACTGAACCAGGCATGAAGGAGATGCTATTATCAGTTAATTCTTTCTGTATTATACATAAATTCTGTAGGCAGTGAGCCTCTCTTGAGCAGTGAGCTCTGGCCAGTGAGCCCGAAGGCATGTGCCTTCTCTATTCTTCTAAGTACTTTTAACAGGGTATGAATCTTGTGGGTTAACCCCCACCATGGTTTTCCCTTAACTGGGTTTCCACGTAAAAATCCTGGTGTTTGGTGTGTTTAGTTTATTTTTGCTCACGTGTTGTTGATTCATGCTTTAATGTTTACATTATTAATCTGATTGCAAGTTGATAAAGAAGATTAAAAACATAAAAGGTTAAATTTGCGAGACAACTGATTCACCCCCCTCTCAGTTGTCCGGACTAATTCCAATAGTAGGTGGATAATAGATTATGATGTGAATTATGTATGGAAGGACTGTGTAAGGATGGATGAGAGATAATGGATTATGGATTGAAGGATTATGCAAGGATGGATGGGAGATAGTGGATTGTGATGTAGATTATACAAAAGCATGGACCATAGGGAAATGATGGGTGAAATATGTAGGATAATGGATTAAAGATGGAGAGATGGAGGTATGTGGAAATGTTGTGGAATGGAAAGGAACCAAGACCAACGGTTGCACACACTGAATGGAATTTTGAAGCTTTTGATTAGAAGGATGTGTAGGAAGTAATGGACCTGTTTTCATAGGGGATGGTCAATCTAGGAATTTGGGGACCCACACAGACTTAGGATTTTTATGATTTTTGCATTGGTATTTACAGGATGAAGGAATTTGGGATTTTTGGATGAAGTGAGATTTTTTGGATGAAGGAATTTAAGATTTTTGGATAAAGTGAGATTTTTGGGATATTTGGGATGTGGATGCTTCATTTGACTTGATTTCTTTTTGCGTAGGGACCCAAACCATTTTATTTTTGGAATTTTATTGTGAAAGTATGGGCTTGGGTAGCCTTTTGGATAGATTTTGTTTGGACTCTTTGCATTGATGCCCTAAGGCATAAGTATCTTTAGGATTTTTTTCTTTATGGGTAGAGGCATCCAAAACTTTATCTATGAATCCCATGGACTTGGTGGAAGCTTCATGTTTGGTCGATGTGTGCATTTGTTGGTCATGATTAGGTATGTGAGGGGATTTAGGGATGGAAGGATTACGAGTAGATTTGTGGATAAATGGATAAGAGGATTCGATGATAGGGATATTAGGCATTGGGATAAGTGGAGGTAGAGTGAATGGAGGGATATTAGGAGTTGGAAGTAATGGAGGTAAAGTGGATGGAGGAATATTAGGAGTTGGAAGTAGTGGAGGTAAACTGGATGGAGGAAGGTGTATGGTCACATGCTTTTGGGATTTGTAGGATGATGGGGGAGTAATGGCCACATATGTTTTGGGGATATGATATGGTTTATGATGGAAATGGGTGGATTTAGAAGGCATGGAGGTAGTTCCAACATCTTGAGATTTCTTTTCTTGGGGAATATAACCAAGGCCATATGATCATGGAGGGACTTTGACATGAATGGGCTCCAAAATACCTTGTTCATGCAGGCCTAAGCCTTTACCTTAATAGTTCATTTTTTGGAGTATGTGGTGGACAATGGGATTATGGGTGTTTTGGACACTAGATGCAAGCTCATTATTTGATGGAGAGGATGATGTGGTGGATAATGGTTGTTGTTCTCCTAAGGAGGAACATTCATGGATGAAGGTGGTAAGACCAAGGGTATATGATGGATTTGCAATATGGTTGATTTTGGAGGACAAAGTATCAATAAGATATTGATTATGAGTATGATCATTAAGATCCATGCTATTTGTTTGATCATCTATGTTTACTTGGGAGCCAAGTGTCTCATCAAGGGAAGTGGGTGTTGTTGGATCATGGATAGGACTAGGTGGAGGATGGATAGGAGTAGTGTGGATAGCTTGTTCATGGATAGTTGTGAGATTATGGATAAGATCAATTTGCTCATGGATAGGCTCACGATCATGGATAATATCTTGATCATAGAAAATATAAAGGTTATGGATGGGTTGAACTTTGATCGCTTGCTCATGGTTAGGAACTTGATCATGGATACTATCTTGATCATAGAAAAGATATAGATTATGGATGGGTTGGATGGAGGTGATTTGATCTTGATTTAGATAAAGGGTTAATGTTTCCCCATGCTTCAGATTATATTCTTGACATAGCTCTTGGTTTGCTTGAATGGGAGTGGAAGACTCATGGATATGTTTAATAGGTTGTAGATGTTCAAAAACATGAGGGTATAATGGATCTTGGCGTGGGCTCATGGTAGTATACTCTTCAATAGGCTTGATGGGTTGTGGACTATATGATGTATTTGGAGGACTAGAAATGTTGTTTGAAGGCTCTTGGATAGGTGTTTGGTGACATGGAGATGGTTGATTCCTTGCTAATAGCCATTGGATCACATCCTTCATGAGTGTATGGGTAGATGGACAATGTAATGGATGGATAATAATGGTGGATAGTGTTGTAGGCTTAGGATGAGGATTAGGTGGAGGGATAATAGGGGTGGATGTTGTAGGCTTATGATTAGGATTAGGTGGAGGGATAATGGTATTGGACATACTATGATTGGAATTGGATGGTTTTATCAAGGGTAGCTCAAGCAATGTTTTTTGGATTAATTGTCGTAGGGTTATCTCCAAGGGATCTTTTGGTGGAAGATTGGAGGGACATGGAGACAAAGGTAATGAAGGGCTTGATGGATTAGAAGGTTGATGGACCAATGGACTGTGATAGGGACTACATGGTGGTGTTGGGATAGGACTAGTAGGCTCTTGTATGTGTATTTGATTGGATGATGAGGTAGAATACCCATAGGATGCATAAGCTAGAGTGATGTTCCCCTTGTCAAATATAGTATAAGGTCTTAAGGACACTTGATTTTGGTGCAAAGGGTAATTTAGACTTGCATGTTCTTGTTGTGAAGGAACTTGATATCCTTGTGAATGGATTTGGTGGTGAGGTGAAATGTGAAGATAAGTAGTTGGATGTTCTTGAGGTATGGATTGATATAGATAGGGGTTAACATTGGAAGAAGTGGGATAGGTTGATGTAGGGGTAACATGATATGTGGTTGGATTAGGTTGGGTTAGATGTTCTTGAGGTAGGGATTGATATAGATATTGGTTAACATTGAAAGAAGGGGGATAAGTTGATGTAGGAGTAACATGATGTGTGGTTGGATTAGGTTGGGTTGGATGTTCTTGAGGTAGGGATTGATATAGATATTGGTTGCCATTGGAAAAAGTGGTATAGGTTGATGTAGGAGTAACATGATGTGTGGTTGGTTGGTATGAAGTTAAGGGGGATGACCCATAGGATAATGTGTTATATGAAGTTTGTGGTTGTGGTTGTGTTTGTTGAGTTTAGGATTGGTAGGTGGCTAGGAGTTGTTGGAATTGTTCATTTTGTTACAGTTGGGATTGGTGTTGTTGTATGAATTGTTGGTCTAGGACTTGTTGTTGTTGTTGTTGTTGGGATTGTTGGTGTTGTTGTGGGGTAGTGACTTGTTCCTTTCTATATAACTACCTAAGTTTGAAAAACATCTTTTGAATACCATAACGATCTTTCTTTAGGTTCTTGTTTTCTAGTGTCATAACCATTTTAACAAAGGAAGAATGGGATAGATTCTGGTGAGAATTAAAAGAAGTTGGATTGAATTGGATGATTTATTAAGATGATGTGGACATGGATTGGATGATTAGGATTTGGATTAGGATGAAAGTGATGATAAGGAAAATTAGGATGATGTAAGATGTACTTGTTGATAGCTTGACTTAGGTAACTTGCAAACAAAAGATTTCACATGTACATGCATAAATCACACACACAAGACACAATGGAAAGTTTGAATTTTCAAGATTGATTGCTTTTATTATGAAAACACTTGAAGAGACGTCAACAAGCCTAATATTAGTCAAATGGGTGTGGCCAAGTGGTCTTAAGCTAGGATTAACAAGTTGTCTAAGAATGTCCCCAATATACACACGGTATGGGGGCCCGATTTTGTGAAATAAAATTAAAATAATGCCACACATCCAGGAGAAAGGGGTAACCCAACCTTCACCTTCACTTACCCAAGGTATAATGTTCTTGGGGGTTTAGCCTGGATGACAAGATTCCAACTTCCAAGAGGTGTGTCTTTCGATTCACTCCTCACTGTTTATACTTTGTCAAAACATGAGTTGAGGTCGTCCCTTGGAGTGGTGTGTCTCCAAACAGGCCTCCTAAGAAGGGTGACAAAAGAAAATCAAGTGGATTCTTTTGATATCCAAGATCACCTTGCGGTGTGAGGAGAGAGCATAGACACACACTTGACTCATAATCATAATGTTAATGTACCCTTAGAAATATAAATGTGTGTGTGAAGATGAATGGATTAAGGGATGTTTTTTATTCTCAAGATCACATGAAAGTGCATGAGAAGAGAATACACACCTTAAATCACACTCAAACCCACCAAGAAATTCAAGCACAAGTTTGTTTTATACCCAAATCCAAATGTGATGATGAAGAAACATGTACATTTTAATCCCAATTTCAAGTATGATGATGCAAACAATCATTCATTTTAAGCCCAAATCAAAGTGTGATTGCAAACAAGTTTTTGATTAAATGAAAGTGCAAAAGTTGGATTGTGTGCACCTAGAATGTTTTTCTTCATATTTGATGCTAATGTTGATGTAGATGTAGTGCCTTATGTCATCCCCTATGCCACCAAAACAAAAAAGAATAAAGGCACTTGCAAACCCACTTAGCATGAAAAGTGAAATTTGGAAAATTTTTGGATAAAGATGATTAGTGACAAAAAATAGATATTATGAGCAGATTCTACATGAAATTGTATGCAATTTCAAAAAAAAATCATCAAATTTCGTTAAGAAATGAAAAAGTCATGGCGATTTTAAGTTTTCAAGCAACTGTGGAGTTTGACTGATTATACCTGAGAAATTTGACCAAATCTACTAATGAAACTTGCACCACTAAAAAGTATGTTGTATCAACTTTCCAATGATTTTACTTTTACGTGATTCCAATACGATTTGCCCAAGTTGTGTAAAAAAGAAAAAAAGGCCCTATTTTGGCAAGTAGGAGGGCAAGGGAGGCAATCTAGAGGTTAATTAACCACTAGTGGTTAGTGTATTTGTTGGTCACATGTAATGGTTTAACCCTAGTGGTTAAATTTATAGTTAAGGTATTTAAGGCCCCTGATCACCCATGTGACCAAGGGCTAAACAGTTGCAAAAAAGAAAAAAATAAAAAGGAGCTGGGGGGAGCAGTCACAGATGTGACGAAAGGTTTAATGTTTGTTTTGTTTTTGTTTGTTTTTAGGTTTTTGCTTGTGTTGTTTTTGTATATTATATTTTTTTTGTTTGATTTAATGTTTTATTTGTTGTGTATTTGGTAGTACAAGGTAGGGAAAGGGCTGAGAGTGGGGGAATTTTATGCAAGCAGCAAGGGAGTTGGTGGTGGGGAGGCGATTGGGAAGGGAGGTAAGAGGGATCAGGGAGCAGGGAGGAGGAAGAAGGAGAGGTGGAAGGGAGGAGCGTGGGAGATGGGAGAAGGGGAGGCGAGTGGGTTGGGTGGAGCGGGAGAAACAAGCAGCGCGGGTGTGAGGGAGAGTACAGTGGGAAGGAGAGGCGTGGGAGTTGGGTGGATCAGAAAGCGGCAGGGCAGAGGGGAGTATGCTTGGAGGAGGGGCACATGGGGGTTTTGTGAGTAGAGATAGTGGGGAAAGGTTTGCAAGTGGTAGTGGGGAGATCTGACAGCGAGGAGTGGCATGCAGAGGAGATTTCTGAGATGGTATTCCAGTTGAAAATTAATTAATAAAAAAAACCTAAAGTTTACGTTTTGTTTTTGCTATTATATATATATATTTATTTATAATGTGTATTTAATGTTTATAAACCAACATAAAAACCTTAAAACATTGCTTATATAAACCAAAATAAAAGCTTTAAAATAGTGCGTACAACCTTATGGCCTGCCTGTGTAGGCGGTCATACGGATCCATACGATACGACTTGTGTGGGGGACTAAAACTTTAAAAAATTGCAAAAATTGACAATTATGACATCCTTCGTAATTGGAAACACAACATGGATCAATAAGGCCACATAAACTATCTAATACTTCGAAAGACATACAACAATAATTATAAACTTGCTTTAAGTATTGTCAATACCCAAGTTATAATCTAGACGGTTGGCAACACTATAACCAATAGATCATATATGACAATGTACACTCAATAATATTAATAGTAATAATATTTTTAACCTTTTGATTTCATTTACCATGTGGTCCAACCCCATATTCTTATAATAGTCTAGTTCATGGACTAGATAATATAAATTCACTTTCCATTTATACTAAATCTGATCTTAATGGTCAACAAGAAGTGATTTCATATAACAACAATATGTTTGAAAATCAACCCTTTTCATTGTAGTTAACAATGTCTTACTAGTCCATAAGATTCCACCTTAAACACCTATAAGTATATGTATAATTCAAAAGTTGAATCTCAAGTTTAACCTTGACATCACTATCAAACACAATCTAAGGGGGATTTGCCAATAGGAACACTGCCACAAAAATCAATGACAATGATGTCCCATTTAGACTATTTTTATTTTAAGCCATAAATATTTTAATTCCAATCACTAATGAATCCAAAATGTAATAGACATGATGTGCCATCATACGAGGCCTAGTGCTAGGTCCTTGGTTTCAGTTATTGTAGGTATCATGTACACATTATTTACCAGTTGCTAATGCTTTCAAGTGGTTCAAATCACATACCACATTAATAGGAACCAATAGCCATGTAAATAGATTTTTTTATCAACATTAATAACAATATACAACTAGGTGTATGGATTTTTATCAATGATCAAAGAACATGAATCTAATTAGATCTCAATAAGTTAGTAAAGCCACACTTTCTACCTCACATGAGGGATTAGGAAACTAGAAGGAAATTTCAAATCTTATTCACACAAAATAAGCTACTAGGGAGAATTGATCCAATGCTTTCAAGCGGTCCAAACCACATACCACATTAGTAGCAATCAATAATCAACATTAATAACAATATACAATTAGGTGTATGGATTTTTATCAATGATCGAAGAACATGAATCTAGTTAGATCTCAATAAGTTAATAAATCCACACTTTACCTCACATAAGGCATTAGGAAACTAGAAGGAATTTCAAATCTTACTCATAGAAAATAAGCTACCAAGGAGAACTTATCACAATTTAAAATCATTCAAGAGAAATTTTGTGCATTAATTCTTATTTATTATCATTGCAGCTAACGTTTAGTAAAGGCTAGGACACTAGGAATGGCATTTCCCACTACAACATGTGAAAAAAATTTCATTTTCTAGTATGCCATGATGGATGTACAAACCCTCTTCCAAAACCCCAATTTGAGCCAAGCAAGGAGGATGCCAATTGCATATGCTTAAAGGTTTCTAAGGCCCTTTTTAACAAACCACTTTTGTAACTTACCCTATCATCTTGGTATTCTAGGAGGCCACATTTCTTTGAGACATTTTATCAAACAACTCACGTCTCTAGTTTTCTACCTCACATGAGGCATTATGAAACTAGAAGGAATTCAAAATATTATTCACACAAAATAGGTGTGAATAAGCTACCAGGTAGAATGGATCACAATTTAAAATCATTCAAGAGAAAGTGTGTGCATAAATTCTCCTTTATTAACACTACACCTAATGTTTAGTGGAGGTTGTGGCACTAGGAATGTCGTTTGTCGTTGCAACATGTGACAAAAATTTCATTTTCTATTATGCCATGATGGATGTACAAATATGCAATTAGTATTGAAGTTGAAATTTGTTATTCTTTGTCTAGTAGATTAAAAATTAATACATGAATGGAATTGTGTTAATTTAATATCTGAGAGAGCATGAATCGTTTAAAGGAGAAGAAAGATTTACTTATAACATATAACTCTAAGATGAAAATAAAATAAAATGCGAATGTATTGAGGAGGCCACTCTGACAGGTAGAGATCAAGCATTTGAATCTGAATATTCATATGGGTCCAAACTTGGGCAAAGGAAATCTAGAAATAGTCAAGCTGTGCGAGAATAAGGTCAAAGGGGAAGAGACAACATGCAAAGACTATGCCCAAGGATAATGTGGAAAATACCTACAACGAAGTGGAGATTATTCAACACCTATTTGTTCAACCTAATTTTCTAACATTTTAGGCTATGTCAAGATACAAAATTAATCAAACATGTTTTTGATAAGATAAGCAGCAAAAAAGGGTGCCGATCCCATTAGAAAACAACCATAAAGGCACACCAAAGTTCCATCAAGAACCAAAAAGCAAACACCAGACTAACCAAAAAAAGACCCAGAATAGAGACACAGCAGACCGACAGCAGAACGATAGTAGACAAAAAACCACAGGCGATGATCGAAGCCCCAATAGCTAATTAAACATCTGATCCCAATCCTCAGCCAAAAACTGGTAGAGGTCACAGTACTCCTTGAGATCTTTATCCTTCAATCCCTGGGTAGCAAGCTCAGCATCCTAGAGTATGGCAAGGGTCGTGGCAGATTTGTGCATCACTTTTGCTGTGAACTTCGCCAAAGTTTTGAATTTCCTCTCTAGCACAGTGATCCTCACAGAGAGAATATCAATCTCGTTATCTTTAGCAGTCGTTTTCCCTTTTCTATTCATCTTGCCCAACTCCTTTACCGTGTTCTCCAAGCTCACAAACTGGGAACCCTTAGTATTGAGCTCAGCATTGAGCTCAGAGAAATTACTGGGCCCTTCTTCAGCTTCAGCCTCCACATTGTCATTCTTGGTCTCCTTATTGATAGAAAATTCCCTGCCCATCAGTTCAGTCTCCAGCACAATAGTATCCATTTTGATGTTTTTGTTATCAGAAATATCCTCACCCTCAAGGTCTGCAATATCTTCCTCCACCTCAGAGACTTCCTTCTTAGCTGCAAGCCTCGTCGACCTCCTAGTTGATGGCACCTAGGGTTTGCTTCTCATCAAGGTAAAGTCCTCATCTATAGTGCTGTCACTACCACCAATACCATCTTCAGAGCTAACCTCTTCCACCACCATAGAGACATTCTTTGCCTTATTCTCACTATCTGTACCACTTCCTTCTTCCAACCTACCCCTTTTCTTTTTCTGTGGGGTCACCTGTGCAAACTCACCTGGTAAAAAAATTCTTTTGATAGGGGTCTTTGCAGAGGTCAAGGGAGTTTGGTCCCTGGCTTTAGGCTCTGGGCTTAAACCGATGGTTGTTTTTTTCTTGCCAGACTTTATGGACTTAGCATACTTATCTGGAGTGACCTCCATTATTATCACCGAGCTAGACACCACAGGACTGGAATAGGGCAACAGGGGGGATTCAACCCTGGTAGCCATGAGGGCTTTAGGGAGGCAAAGTGCAAGATAGAATTTATACAGTCTGAGGATAAGCCCCTGGTGGAGCAGGATAAGGGGTTTATTGGGGTCAACAACATGTTGTTCAATGGTTGACAAAATAGAAGTTTCCAGAGACAAAAGAAGATAAAAAGGAAAGCTTATCACTTTGCTACGATGAAAATGATTGAGCAAAGAAAAATGATAATGGAAGAAGCATTTGAATCTACCTTCCAACGTGAAGTACTTTATGAGCATGTAACAGACCTCGTCCCATGGCTTTGGCAGGATTTCACGATCAAAACCCCCCTGCAGACTATGAAGAACCTCCTCTTTCTTCAAAAAACACATCATTCCCTTAGGGTTAGAAACTTTACTCTTTCTAGGGTGTTTGGTGCCCTCCATGGGCATCCCCGTCACCAAACCAATCACCTCTTCAGAAACTTCAAAACTAACACTGCCCACCTTAACCTTTCTGTCCTCCCAAGAACACAGGAACTACATCGAGAGGCTTTCATCACAACCCTGTAAGCATTCAAGGTAGGAGGCCACCCTGACCTCCTGGAAAATGTGCTAGAGGGTCTTGTTACGTCTAATTTCATCACAGGATTCAGGCTTAATGCGAGCCCTGTCACCCGCCATGGATAAATTACCCCAATTTGTCTCAGGCAAGATAACAATGCAAGAAGCAGTAGAAGACTTAGAAACTTTCAAACTGCAAAAAATCTCCCAGTCCTTGATATTCTTACTCCAATTAATGAGTATATTGTCTTTTCAGCCACTGGGGGTGGCGTACTTGCTTAATTTCGCAATATGTGAACTATCACTCCTATTCCTGCCATGATAACCATTCATTAATTGATCATAATTAAGGGTTATACATAGGGGCATAGGGTTAGTCACGTACCCATTCATGAGAAATCTCTCCTTAGGTGTCCATGTCTGACTGAGAATCAAACAAACTTTCATACCATGGCAGGTCCTGCCTCTGACAATTTTGAACTGGCAGGCACCCCTCACCCTCTTCTCATCATAGGACCTCAAAACCGAATGGCTATCAAGACTCGATCCCAGCTGGCCCCCAAAGTACTCTCTAGGAATTAGTTCAATCATGAGAAGTCAAGAGCAGGCCCTAGCTCCTTTCCAAGAAGGTTTTGAATCTAGATGGGTAAATTATTCTTACTTTTCCAACATCTCCACTTGTCCAAGCTTTGTCCCAGGTTAGCCAATCCATCTGCCACTCTGTTACCTTTGCGGTAAACATGCCCAATTTCAATCTGTCTGAACCCAGATAGTAAGCAGGCAATGTCATCCGTAATATTCTTCAGCTTCCAACCACTAGTTGACCTGCCAAGAGCTGCCTCAATAATGAGTTTAGAATCTCCTTCCACTTGTAATTTGTCCATTCCCATAGAGAGAACAATTTTGAGCCCCCACACCGGAGCTAATCCCTCTGCAACATTATTGGACTGAATGCCTATGGATCCAGCATAAGAAGCAATAAAGGCTCCCTAGCTATCTCTAAATATACCGCCCCCACTGGCCAACCCAGTATTCTTTTTCTCAGCTCCGTCGAAGTTGAGTTTGGTCCAATCTCTGGGAGGGGGTCTCCAAAGGGTGTTTTGTCTGGCGAGCTTCTTGGAATTGTTGATCTTGGTTATATCGTTTGTCAGTCCCCAGTTTAAGGCAGTTCACACTTCTACCATAGTAGAAGGTTTCTCAACCATATGCAGAGTGCTATTAGACATGTTCTTTGAGACCATTCTGTTGAAGGAGTGAAAGACTTCATTAGTGGATCGAGCCTTATCCCTGAAGATTCTATTGTTTCTTTCTTTCCACACGCTCCATCTCTAATCCTGGGGTGCGAGAAAGGGGAACTCCAGCTCTAGGCGAAGTCTATCAGGTTTTCCGAGAAGACCCAATCAAGGTTGAGTTTATCCATAGTTCTTCCCCATAAATCTTTAGAAAATTCACAATGGAAAAGGAGGTGCTAAATGGATTCTTCAACTTTGAGGTAGAGCACACATCTATTAACCAACTAGAACCCCCTTTTATTGAGGTTGTCAGTAGTGAGGATTTTGTTATGGGCAACAACCCACTAGAAGAAGTTTATTTTGGGGATCAGCTTGTTGTTCCAGACAATCTTCTAGATCCACCCCCTGTCCGTTGTTAGACAGCAGAATGTAAGCAGATTTAACCGAGAAGTTCCCCTTTTGTTGTTGACCCCAGAGCATTTCATCCTCCCTAGGAAATATCAGAATTTTGTGCTTGTTCAACTCCTCTTGCAAAGCCTGGCTCTCCTGATTCTCAGGAACATTACCCCAACAATCTAAGAACATTTTCCACCTCCTATGGTTGTGGGAGTGGGAAGTGTTAGATTTCAGGCAGACAACTGAGAAGGGGGGGTGAATCAGTTGTCCAAAACTTTCTTCCAATTAAACACTTAAATCCACTTTGTAATTCAGCAGTATAATAATAAATCAATCATGGAAACATACTACATTAAATCAAGAGCTGAAACACATTAACACATAAGACACCAAGATTTTGATGTGGAAAACTCGGTTAAGGAAAAAACCACGAGGTGATTAACCCAAGATTGTATTCTCTATTAGAAGAATAGATAGAACAAAATGACACATGCCAATTAGGGCTCACTGCCCAAGCTCACTGCTCACAGGAGGCTCATTGCCTACAAGAGACACACTGTCTATAGAATAATAAGTATCACATACTTGAATTGAAGAATAGCATCTTCACCATGCTTGAGTCAGTTCCATTTAAGCCCAATACTTCTGCTCTGCCTTTCGCTCTTCTTCTCTCTACCACACTCTCATCCCACAAGACACCCTTTGAAATGACTTTACAACTCCTTATTTATACAAGACATCAACTTAGGAATTATCATCCAAGTCGGCATACATTACAAAGCAAATACATGACTTATTACAAAAGGCTTCACGCGGATCAACACATTGTCGGCCACACAGATCTGAGACTCCAATCTTCATTTAGGAATGCGTCAATCCTCACATAACATCTTCAAGATCATCCGTAGGATGTGTAACTCATCTGGTCGGCCTGTCTTGAGAAGAACACCATCATCCGAAGGTTGTTCTTCAATCGCGAGCTCAAACTTCAATGCGGACCCCCAACATGAACTGGAAACAATCCAAAGACATCCACAGGCTTGCATGAATCATCAAGATCATCCATACTACATCTGCTTACTAAAATCCTTCTCTTCTTCATCCAGAACCTCAAGAACATAGTTTGTCATCACTGTCATAATGGAATAGATGCTTTTTGACCTCCAGACCATGAACCAATTGAGTTGTCACTTCACATGGACTTCCTGAACACTCCACCAAATCCGCAGAATAGGATATTGCATTTTTAGATCTCACCGGACCTATCTGTGTCACTCTGTCACCTCTGAACACCTGCTGGAACCAGTTTTACTTAAGCAGCCACAACTTCTTCAGATCTTCATGCGGACCTCTGAAATCTTTACTAGATCACCTTAAGACACATATATACAAACCCTTTGATGCACATCCTCTGATCTTCATCTTAGCTAGGATCTTTAGCTTACTGTCTTCACTATTTTTCTCTGTTCCTAATTAGGACTAATTTTCTCAATATCCTCAGCACATAGCTCATCCAATCCTTATCATCAATGCAACAGGAGTATGTTGACATCAATGACAACACCGGTTAGGCCCATACTTGCAAAAATCTCCCCCTTTGTCATTGATGGCAACATATGATGTGAAAAACTATTTTAATCATCAAGACAAGAACTTCTCCTCACTGTCACAACTTCTCTTCCTTTCTTGCTCCCCCTTTGATCAGCAACTACTTGTTTTTCACGTGTCTTCTCTCCCCCTTTGACATCAATGGCAAAGGGCACATACTTGCAATACTTCAGAACCATATTAGCTACTCCCCCTGAGTAGCAGCTTCCCAAACATCAATCCAGACTACAAGATATGGCTGTGATATCCACCAGACTGATGCACATCAGTGCACCTTAGTTCATCACTGGAGGGGTAATAACCCCTAACTTCTCCCTGAGATACTCAAAAGAGTCCTTAGGTAGAGGTTTGGTAAAGATATCTGCAATTTGATCCTTGGAAGGCACAAACTCCAATCTGACTTCATTCTTGTTCACTTGCTCTCTCAAAAAGTGAAACTTGATGGATATATGTTTAGCCTTTAAATCCAACACCAGATTCTTAGATATATTTATTGCACTTGAATTATCATAGAAGATTGTGATAGGCTCCTTATACTCTACTCTCATGTCTCTTAACATTTGCTTCATCCACAAAACTTGAGTGCAACTACCTGCTGCTACAATATATTTTGCTTCTGCAGTGGACAGAGATATTGCCTCTTGTTTCTTGCTCAGCCAAGAAACCAATCTTTTCCCCAAAAAGAATGTTCCACCACTGGTACTCTTCCGGTCATCCACATCTCCTGCCCAATCCGCATCAGTAAATGCATGAAGAGAGAAATTATGATCTCTAGGATACCACAACCCATACTCAACTGTCCCTTTGAGATATCTAAAAATTCTTTTGATTGCCATGACATGAGATTCTCTAGGATCAACTTGGAATCTAGCAACAAGACCAACAGCATTCATAATGTTAGGTCTAGTTTGAGTGAGATACAATAAGCCTCCAATCATTGATCTATACTTTTTCTGATTAGTCTTAGGAGAGTCATCATCTTTGCTCAATTTGCATCCGGTTGCCATGGGAGTATTTATTGGTTTTGAGTCTTCCATCCCAAATTTCTTCAACAATTCTTTCACATATTTGGTCTAAGAAATGAAGATTCCTTTCTTTGTTTGAGAGATTTGCAGACCTAATAAGAAATTCATTTCTCCAAACATGGACATCTCAAATTCACTTTTCATTTGATTTGTAAAGGTTTTGCACATACTATCTCTTCCTCCAAAAATGATATCATCAACAAACACCTCAACAATCAAGATATTTTCATGATCAATTTTGAAATACAAATTACTGTCAGCAGTACCTTTGTTGAAACCAATCTTCAAAAGATGCTTATCCAATCTTTCATACCAGGCTCTTGGGGCTTGCTTCAGTCCATACAGTGCTTTCTTCAACTTGCAGACCATATCACCATGATCAGACAATTGAAATCCATCTGGTTGCTCAATGTATACTTCTTCCAAGTCACCATTCAGGAAGGCATATTTGACATCCATCTGATATACTTTGAAATCCTCGAAGGCAGCAAAAGCAAGAAATAATCTGACTGCTTCAATTCTTGCCATCGGAGCAAAGGTTTCTTCAAAATCAACTTCTACTTGGGAGTAACCCTTGCAGACCAATCTAGCTTTGTTTCTGACTACTTCACCATCTTCATTTAGTTTGTTCCAGAAGACCCATTTGGTTCCAATCACATTCTTGTTTTTAGGTTTGGGAACAAGATCGCAAGTGTGATTTTTCTCAATTTGCATCAGCTCTTCCTCCATTGCTTTAGTCTAGTTTTCATCATTGCAAGATTCATTCACTGTCTTAGGTTCAATCTTTGAAATCAGACAATACTCTTCTGAATTTTGAGCAATCCTTCTTCTTGTTTGTACACCTTTGCTTTTATCACCTATAATCTAATTTTTAGAGTGATTCAGTCTTACATACCTGGGAACTTTGGGAGTTTCTTGCACTTTTGATTCTTGAACAAGTTCATTCAAACTTATCTCTTCTTCTTGATTTACCAGATTAGTCTGAATCTAAATTTTAGAGGGAGCTTGGACTCCTTGGATCAAACCATCATTCTGATCATCTTCATCACATTCATAAAACCTTGAGGGTTTTTCAATCCCTTCATCAACCTTCACATTTGTACTTTCTATAATCTTCCTCAATCTCTTGTTATAACATTGGTATGCTTTGCTTTAAGTAGAATAACCCAAGAAAATTCCTTCATCACTTCTAGCATCAAATTTTCCTAGATCTTCATCTCTCTTAATGTAACATTTGCTACCAAAAACTCTAAAATATCTCACAGTGGGAGTGATGCCAAACCAAAGTTCATAAGGAGTCTTACCGGTATTGCTTCTGATTTGTACTCGATTGAGAGTATATATTGTAGTGCTTACAGCTTCTCTCCAATAGATATGAGGAATATATGCTTCCATCATCATGGTTCTAGATGCTTCTTGGATGGTCCGGTTCTTTCTTTCCACTACTCCATTCTGCTGTGGAGTCCTAGGAGTAGAAAACTATCTTTTTATTCCATGTTTCTCACAGAACTCTATGAACTCACCGGATGTGAATTCACCACCTCTATCAAACCTCAGACATTTTAATTTTAATCCGGTTTCATTCTCTACCATAGCTTTGAATATTTTGAATTTCTCAAGAGCTTCTAATTTTTCTTTCAGAAAAGTCACCCACATCATCCAGGAGTAGTCATCAATCAATAGCATGAAGTATCTATCACCTTGCACACTTCTGATTCTTGTTGGACCACATAAGTCAATATGAACTAGATCCAATAATCTGGTAGAAGATTGTTCCTTGCTTTTGAATGAGATTCTGCTTTGTTTACCCAACTGACATTCCTTGCACAAACTATTTGTAGGTTTTACCAATCTTGGAAGATCTCTTACAGCTTGAGTGTTGCTTATCTTGATGATATTATCAAAATTCACATGACACATTCTCCTATGCCACAACCAACTCTGATCAATTTGAACAAATAAGAAACTTTTACCAGTACCAACCAAGTGGAAGATGTTACCTTTAGTTTGAGTACTGGATGCAATCTCTATTCCGAAACTTTCAAAGATCTTGCATTTTCCATTTTTGAATCAGAGATGATAGCCTTTGTCCACCAACTATCCAACACTGAAAAGATTGTGCTTCAAACCTTGAACATACAGTACATTACTAGTTTTGCTCTTTCCATCAAAAGAAATAGTTCCTCTACCCTTGATTCTGCCAGCAGAATTATCACCAAATTTTACCTCTCCTCCTTCATACCTTTCCAAATCTATGAATTTATTTTTGTCACCTATCATATGGTGAGAGCATCCACTGTCAATGACCCAATCATCCTTTTCCTCAACTTGGGTAGCCAGAGCTCTTTCTACAATTTTATGATTGATAGATTCAGAGGGCATTGGATCTTCTTCCTTGATGGCAATAAACACCCAGTTACTTCCGGATTTGTTTCCTGTCTCTGATTCATCATCTGTTACTCCTTCATTATCATCATCTTCATGAACATAGTAACAATTCTTCTGGAACCTTGATCTGTTAGGATTTGACCTTGAAAATCTTTCTGGACACCTTAAGGTAAAATGACTAATCTTATTGCAGTTAAAACATTTAAAAGGCAATTTCCCTTCATACTTACCGGATCCTCTTGGCAGCCTTTTAGCAATAAGGGCTTCAAGTTGAGCAGTTTCTGCTTCATCTTCTTCCAGGTCTTTTCTTGTTTTCTCATACCATGATAGTTTCTTTGAAGAGTTCTCTCCCAGATCAAACTTTTGTTTTCCTTTAACAGAAGCACTAGCCTTGAATGCAAATTTAGTCTTGGGGGGGCATCTCCAAACTCAGTTAATTCAAATGCAGCCAATTTACCCACCAATTGATCTCTTGTGATACCTGAAATAGATTTGAATTCTTCAATAGCAACAACCTTGTATTTGTAAGAATTAGGAAGGGATCTAAGAACTTTGCCAACAATCTCATCTTCATCCAAGACTCCACCAGCACATCTAATGCCACAAACAAACTCATTTACTCTTGGCATAAATGTAGTGATATTTTCATCTTCTCTCATCTTCAGATTTTTGAAATTTCCTTTCAGACTCTGTAGCTTGGCACATTTAACATACTTGTCTCCTTCATGCAGAAGTTCCAGTTTTTCCCAAATCTCAAAAGCAGTTTGTAGGTCAACAACATTTGTCAGCTCTGAGTCAGACAAGGTACTTAAAAGAGCTTCTTTGGTCCGCAGATTGTTTTCAGCATCTGCAATTTCATCTACTGATTTCCGCCCACCTTGTGGAGGAGTATACTTCTTTGAGGCCATGGTCCAATACTGTGTTCCCATACATTGCAAGTGACATTGCATGCGACTTTTCCAAAGAGTAAAATTTGTTCCATCAAACCTCGGACTATCCTTCTTGTAGGATGACATTCTAGATCTCCTCAAGCGGTTAAGCTTTTTTTAGAGGAACTTAGCTCTGATACCACTTGTTAGATTTCAGGCAGACAACTGAGAAGGGGGGGTGAATCAGTTGTCCAAAACTTTCTTCCAATTAAACACTCAAATCCACTTTGTAATTCAGCAGTATAATAATAAATCAATCATGGAAACATACTGCATTAAATCAAGAGCTAAAACACATTAACACATAAGACACCAAGATTTTGACGTAGAAAACTTGGTTAAGGGAAAAACCACGAGGTGATTAACCCAAGATTATATTCTCTGTTAGAAGAATAGAAAGAACAAAATGACACATACCAATTAGGGCTCACTGACTGAGCTCACTACTCACAGGAGGCTCACTACCTACAAGAGACACACTGTCTACAGAATAATAAGTATCACATACTTGAACTGAAGAATAACATCTTCACCATGTTTGAGTCAGTTCCATTTAAGCCCAATACTTCTGCTCTGCCTTTCACTCTTCTCTCTACCACACTCTCATCCCACAAGACACCCTTTGAAATGACTTTACAACTCTTTATTTATACAAGACATTGACTTAGGAATTATCATCCAAGTCGGCATGCATTACAGAGCAAATACATGACTTATTACAAAAGGCTTCACGCGGATCAACACACTGTCGGCCACACAGATCTGAGACTCCAATCTTCATTTAGGAACACGTCAATCCTCACATAACATCTTCAAGATCATCTGCAGGATGTGTAACTCATCCGGTCGGCCTGTCTTGAGAAGAACATCATCATCTGGAGGTTGTTCTTCAATCGCGAGCTCAATATCCTCAGCACACAACTCATCCAATCCTTATCATCAATGCAACAGGAGTATGTTGACATCAATGACAACATCGGTTAGGCCCATACTTGCAACAGGAAGTAATAAAATTGCTGACTAAATTCCCAAAATGGCTGACAACTCTGTCTCTGGTGGTTATGTTTTTTCTGTTAGTCAATGGACCCTCCTTGAGCCAGTTGTCCTCCCAGAATCTAATTTTATCTCCCTTACCCAGCTTCCATTTTATGCCTTGGGAGAGGGTATTTCTGGTTTTGATCATTTTGTTCTAGATAATAGAGCCTTTGAGGTGGCTCTCTCTGGCAATAACCTCTAATTTGTCCCCATTTTGTAGATATTTGGCTTTCATGATCCGCACCCAATCTTTCTGCTCCTTGAGGAAAGTCCAACCCACTTTGGCAAGTAAAGCTTTATTCATCACCTGTATTTTTCTCATTCCTAATCCCCCATGAGTTTTGGGCAGGCAGACTTTGTTCCATCCAACCAATGATATCCTCTTCTTATCTTCAACTCCAGTCCATATAAAGGTTCTCAGGATTCTTTCCAATTTCTCTGCCATATATCTGGGCATTTTAAACAGGGATAGAAAGTAGGTAGGGATGCCCTGCAACGAGGCTTTCAATAGTTGATGCTTGCCAGCTTGACTAAGGAGTTTACCTTTCCATCCCTCCATTTTCTTTTGGATTCTTTCCAGGACAGTGTTCCAGAAAGTCGGGGTCACTTCCTTGACCGTGATGGGAAGACTCAGATAGATGGCCGAGAGATTAGCCGTGTTGCACTCAAGGATTTTTCTCACCCTAGCTTGCAGCCCCAAGTCAGTGTTGAAAAAATATTACTTTTTTCATAATGAATGCACTGTCCAGAAACCTCAGCATAGGAGTTTAGCAAGTTTTTCCATCTTTTTGCCTCAATCACCGAAGCCGCCCCAAAGAGCATAGTATCGTCCATGAACTATTGAACAGTAGATGGACCCAAGGTGGATGCCGCTTTAACCCCCTTGAGGGACTGACTATCCAGGTGGGATAGGATGTTTCTTCCCAAAACCTCTGCCAACATAATAAATAGGTAGGGAGAAAGGGGATCTCCTTATCTAAGACCCCTACCTGCCTCAAAGAACCCTTGGGGAGTTCCATTGACCAGGACTGAGTACTTGACAATGGTGACACATTATTTTATTAGATTTAGCATTATGTCCCTGAACCCAAATTTCCTAAGGATCTTAAATAGGAAATCCTAGGAGACCCTGTCATAAGCTTTAGAAATATCCAGCTTGAGAGCCATGTTCTGAGTATTACTTCTGTCCATTGAATGAATGATTTCGTGGGTGGATATAGCCACATCCATAATCTGTCTATCGGGGACAAAGCCTTTATGACAGTCAGAGATAATACTGTACAATAGCGGTTGAAGTCTGAGGACCAAAGTCTTCGTAATGATCTTATAAATGGTGTTGCAAAGGCTAATAGGATGAAAGTCAGGCATGGAATCCATGAAACTACAGTTATCATGCTCCGTAAGGATAGAGGGAATGCAATCCAACAACATCTCAACCCGGTCTTTGTCAGGCTTGTCTCTGTGCTCCTTCAAGAAGTTTCTGAAGTAACTGGAGGCATGATCTCCCAGTTCCTTGTCCTTAGTAAATTCTTTTTTCCCCTCAATCAGTTTGGTGATTTTGTTCCTCTTCCTATGTTTCATAGTAGACTGGTGGAAGAAAGCCAAATTTCTATCTCCTTCCTTTAGCCATTGCACCCTAGACTTCTATTTCCAAAAGATCTCCTCCCTTCTGGTAATGTCCTTAAGATTTTTGAGCAGGGTCTCTTCCATGTTAAAATTACTCACTTGCATCCTCCCTGGCCATGTTGCTTTGAACTTCCCTTAAGCTATTAGAGATGTCTTTCTTTTGGTGCATCACATTCCTGAAACAGAATTTGTTCCATCCTTTGACCTTGTCCTTAATATGGATGAGTTTTTGGGTGAGCCTGTACATGGGAGATCCATGCACCAGGATACTCTACCAATCAACAATGCATTATCTGAAATCTGGGTGGGAGGCCCACATAATTTTATATCTGAAGGGGAAAGGTCCCTTGGGGGCACCATCAATCCAAGGCAGGAGGAGGGCATTGTGGTGGGAGATGGTGCGAGGGAGGGCAGCAAGGGAAGAACCTTGCACACCATCCCAGTTAGCAGAGGCCAGAAATCTATCCAGTTTGACCTGGATCAGCTAATCACCCCTTCTTTTATTGGTCCAAGAATAGAGTTGATTGTTCATCTCTAAATCCATTAGCCCAGTCTAACTTAGGAAGTCCGCTAGGTCCAACATACTATCCGAATAGTCCATGTTTCCTTTGGTCTTTTCTGAGGGGGATAGAGGGTTGTTGAAGTCTCCTCCCAGAATCCACAGGGTCATTTTCTCCGCATTAATTTTAGAGATCATGCCGTCCCATAGTTCCTTCCTAGTGTTCCTGGTGTTAGGGGCATATATGTTGATCAACTTCCAATTTTTCTTATTCATAGTAAATTTAATTTCCAGGCTGTGTTTGTCATGCGAGCAGTAGCTGCCCAAGATGTTATGTTTGTTCCACATAGTAACCAGGCCCCCTGAAGCACCCGTGGAACGACTGATAATGTAGTCTGCCATGGGCCAAATATTATTAGCAATCTTTTTAAAGTTGTCTTTAGACATCTTAACCTCTTGGAGCAGGAAAAAATCCACCTTATTGTCAAAAATGCAGCTCCTGATCATGAGTTGTTTGTGAGGACTATTAAGTCCTCTCACATTCCAAGTGATGATCTTCATTTACGGTGTCTTATGGAGATAGCCTCCAGTGTGCTTTGTCTCCCATTGGCTATTTCCTTGGTTGCCTCTCTGTTTCTAGTTTCTCTCTGGGATAGTCTACCTGCCTTTCCTTCTGTCCCCACATCCATTGACTTCTTGCCTTTGCCTTTCTTTTTGGGGGTAATCCACCCCTCCTGGTTACTGGGACGAGCCCCAGGGGAAAGGATCCTTTTGGGGGATAGGATGGATTTCTCTGTGCTTGGCGAAGATGCAACGATAGAAACTTCCGTCCCCGAGCTAACTGACAGCTCTCCAACAGTTGCCAAAGACCTAAGAGCATCAGTCCTTGGCAAGGGTGTTAAGTGATTGGGGGTTAGTATTTCACCTTCTTCTGTCTCAACTGAGCCCAAGGAAGTGCCCTTCTTCTGAGTCAGCTGTTAGACCTCAGAAACCCACAGACTCTGTAGAAGTGGTGTGGGCTCATTGGTTGCAGTTAGAAGTTCACCTTGAGGATTTCCCAGAGCCTAGGGCTTCGCCTGTTGCTGTATCATTGATGGGGACTTGATGATATCAAGCAGGTCCTCTTTGAACGGGTAGTCCTCCACAATATTTTCCTCCTGCAAGGCCTCTTTCCCTTTTTGTGTTTTTAATTTTTTACATTCATTGATAAGATGCCCTTTTTTGGAGCAATTTTGGCAAAGAGTGGTAGCATTTTCGTACTCAAGATGTTGTTCCCAACAGCCATATTTAGATTTTAAGTTAATGGTGTTAGGTAGAGCTTTATGGATATCCACACTAACACAGAATCCAGCAAACACTAACTTGGTTTTATGCTTGGTAGTGTTGTCCAGAGCGATGAAACACCCAAAGGAGTTCCCAATCCATGTGAAAATCTCTTCATCCCAGAACTTAAGCGGGAGTCCTGGGAGCCTGACCTAGACCAGAGCCGACCTGCTGAGCATAGCTGCGTCAAACCCTGGTTTCCAGTGTGCTAGGCATAGATTGTGCTTGCCATACAACCAAGGACCACCAACCAAGATCGTTACCAAGTCCTCCCTGGCAATGAACTTAAAAAGGAAGAGACCACCTGTCATGGCGCCAGTAACCACGCTACCTTTTACGTGCCATCTCGAGGCCACCCAACGTCTAACCATATCAATGTTGGGCCAAAAGGCTTGGAACCTACCCACCAAGGATAATTCCAAGGCAGAGGTTATTTTACCCATTGTTAGATCTAGGATCTAGAAGTCCGTTCCATTCATATGCTCAGACTGCAATGGGGCTGCAAAATCTTTGACAGGTATATCATTCTTCCCAAGCAAGGCTTGTTTCCAAGCCTTGGGATCCAACCCTGAGGCTGGAGATTCGAGCTCGGTAGTATTAACCAGAACAGTAACATCGTCAGCAGAAACTGCCTGAGGGCCCGAGGGGGGGCAGGGGGCCCCTAGGGCTGACGACCTCCATGAGCAAATCAGGTTCAAACACCGTTGAGAGCGAGAAAGTTGCAGAGCGGGAAAGTTGCAGGTAATAGTTGTAATTAGCATAGGTGCTATCATAAGATGGGAGTTGCTTATAGAGATGTAGAATCGAAGAATGTTCTTCGAACTAGGGATGGACATATAAAATTATTTGATTGTAAGTGACCAAAATTCATCATGCTTGATGGATAGAGCTGCACATGTTCCTGAGGGTTTTAGCAAGAGCATATACAAAAACTAGGGGATGCGGCTGTCAAATCAATCTTAATATGGTCCTTCTTGGTTTTGTTTTCAGTTTGCAATTTTGAAGAATTTGAAATGGTAACAATGATATGATATAGTTACAATTTAAAATCATTCAAGAGAAAGTTTGTGCATAAATTCTTCTTTATTAACGCTGCACCTAATGTTAAGTGAAGGCCGTGGTACTAGGAATGGCATTTGCTGCTGCAACATGTGACAAAAATCTCATTTTCTATTATGCCGTGATGGATGTACAAACCCTCTTCCAAAACTCCAATTTGAGCCAGGCAAGGAGGATGCTAATTGCATATGCTTAAAGGTTTCTAAGGCCCTTTTTATCAAACCACTTTTGTAACTTACCCTGTGGCCTTGGCATTCCTAGAGGGCACATTTCTTTGAGACATTTTGTCAAACAGCTCATGTCCCTAGTCTATGCTTCTACGTTTTTCATGGAAGAGGGAAGAAGGGTTGCCTTGTTCTTGTGCTGTGAGGAGGACCAAATTTTCAATGTTTCATCCAATAAATAAAACTAACATTATATATTATACAGCAGCCAGGAGTACCTTGCTATGCAGCTCCTTGTGGAGCTCTGATATGCTCTTCAATCTCCCCTGAATCTGCAACTCCCATGCCCTTCCTCCTGTTCTCCTTCCTCGTTGCACCACACCACTTCTGCTGCTATTCTCATGAAATTCCTATCTCTCTTACACTTTGATTGATGTCCATACTTCAATTGGAGGGAAAGTCTTTCACTTTGATTGATGTCCATACTTCAATTGGAGGGAAAGAGCAGTTTTAAAATATTAAGTTTTGACAGGGGCGCGGTAAGTGGGAAGAAAAGAAGTTAACTGCCAGTGGAAATAAGAAATGCCAACGGGGACGGGGATGGGGACGGGAAAGAGAAAGGACAATGGTGAAAAAGTAACAAAGTGCCACGGAAGCAGATTTCACAACTCACCGGCATTCAAGGTGACTGCCATGCTCATCCAAATCCCAATTCTCTGATAACACTTATATGGAAACCAGGATTCAGAAAACAAATTACATCTTCTTTGCAATTTGGGTGTATTTAACGCTGGATCACCTCTTCCATGTGAAACTGGTTTGATTTAAGAGTAACATTTAGTGGACCAGAGAATCTGGGGAATTGTATACTCAAAATAAAAAACAATTACAACTGCATGAATCACGAGATGTTTTAGACTACCCATGTAAAGCTGGCATCATCAATTGTTTTTCTACGCCTTCGTGGTTTAAGCTGAATGATTCATTATACGGTAACAATGGGTATAATTGACTATTGGCCACTACACAAACTTCCCAAATTGTATTGGGAATCAACACAGATTTAAATATAGTATTTCGTGTCTTAAAATAGTGCCTATGCTTATGATTCACATGAATTTGTTAACAGGATTGAGTGTTGCAGCAGCTACCAATAACTTCACCGGTTGTCTGTTCTGCTGTGTGGATTAGATTCTTATAAATTCGTACCATTTTGTCTCTTCCACATTGAGATTATGACTGTCAATCAATGTCTGCACTGTTTGTTTTTTTCTTATAGTGAAAATATTAGTTAATCTCATAGCAGATTTCCTACACTGTAGCTCTGAGGAAGGATCAGCGAATTGTAGGTATGCAAATATCCCAAACATAGCCTACACTCTGTTAAGCTCGAAAATCAACAGTCAGCAGGTGGTTTGTTATTTATACTCTACATTTTGTTAAGCTCAAAAGCAAACAGCTGCAGGTTAGTTGTTATTTAGGGCTTTGGATGGGCTGAAAGTTAATAGCCCACATTTGTTTGTTATTACCAGCTTTGCAATCTCAAATGACAAACAACATGCCAGCTGTTTAAGCATTACCCTCTGTTAATTGTTTTCTTAGTCCATACCCTGTGAAATAACTGATATATAGTCAGGTTTTGGTCAAGCCTATTTTTAGTCTTCTTTTTGCTATATGATACCTACATGTGCAGAATTTCTGAGATCTGCAGTTGTATATCAATGTTTATGTTTAGGAATTTCGATTTTCTCATGTCAAAGTCATCTTGAAATACTACTAGAAAAATACTTATGCCATGGAAACCTTTTTTTTTACATGAACTGGACACTTTTATCCTTCTGCTTTCTTTTTCAATTTTGTTTTACATATGCTAAAACATCTTGCACAAACAATAAGAGAGAGCATTGTAAGTGCTTTCCTGTATCAAATATAGGCAATCAGATGTTTAAGAGACAAATGTCTGAGGTTCACATTCATTGCTCTTGATGATGCTGTAATATGTGTTTTAGACACTATGTTTCACAGAGACTGTCAAAAATACGACAAAGAAGTATTACTCATGTAATTTAAATAATACTGTAGTCTATGAATTGAGGAATTTATGCAATTTATGCTATTCATTTTATACTCTGAAAATGATTTCAAAACAGAAAATATGTTTGAGATAGCTATTCTTAAACATCATATTGGAAAGGTAAAATTGTTTCAATAAAAATTAGATTAAGTATTTAGATCACTTTTGCTTACTATATGTAAAATTGTCATTGAATGTTTGATTATTGAACCATTTAATATTTAAATAGAATGGTCTGGAACCCATATGCCCAATTGTAAGAATCGATTTTTCTGGTAGTTGGTAAATTTTCTTTCTTTGATATATATTTTTGTTAACATGCTAATTGGAAACAGGTTGATTGCTTCTCCTTTGAAACTTAATATACGGACTGAATTGAACAGACTTGCACTCGGATTCTGATCATTTTTGGGTATCTGGATTGATGTGAATTTGTAAACCCTAATTCAATGTCAAATTTTAACTTTGCAGCACAACTTTCCCAAGGACAGTAAGCGCTTATGGAATCTGCATCGTGTTCATTCCAGGCGTGCAGACTTCTGAGGATAATGGTCTTGCTGATTCTTCTTCTAGGTTTATTGAACTTCGAAGGTAATTAGTTTAAAATACTCTTAATTCTTCTTTATGCTGTTTATAGGACGTTGAAGGTAATGATTCTAGAATACAGTTCCTTATTTACTCATCTGTACTATAGTTCCGGAGAAGCTGAAATGATTAAATTTCTTTTATGGGTTTGATAACGCAGATGCCCGGGGGAGAACTTCTAAGGTATGTCTTTTATCAGGCATACAGTTAAGTACGTTATTGATTGAGTAGGAGCTTCTGAAAAAAAATGTCTGAATTTAGTTAACATTGATGTTTGGGTCACACTCCCTGATCCATTATAAGAAGAGAGCAAATGGTTGATCATACCCATCTCAGGGTATAATTCGACAGTATTAACTAAATTCACACAGTTTGTTTGAAAGCTCCTCCTCAATCTAATGCACAGTAAAAACCTTATGTGCATTATTAATTTCAAGACAAACTCTTTATAGATTGTATTGCGACTCCTGGAAACTACTAAGCTGTATTGCATTACATTGCTGAAGGAAATGGCGGGGAATGATGGGAGTAAGGGTGAGGCGATAGAGGCATCATCATTGTTAGGCTCCAGACCACCAAATTGTAAAAACAAATGCAAGGGGTGCAGGCCCTGCGTGCCTGTTATCTTTATCGTTAATCACCGGCACCACCAGAAGCCAATCTTTGATTCTGGCACTGATATTGATGCAGTTAAAAGAAGTGAGGCAGATTACTATCCTGAGATATGGAAATGCAAATGTGGCAAACACATCTTTCAGCCATGAAGCGAAAAGGCTCATTCTACTTAGCTCAGCTCAGCCATGCAATGTCTATATGTGTATAGTGATTCCATTATTGTAATTGTGATTCCTTAGCTATTGTTATAAGCTAAAGATGTGAAGGGAGACTAGATAAACCTATAAAGAGGCAAAGAGCAATTTTTAGGTTGTATCTCTACCAGGAGCCAATCTATGTAGATATAAGCTCTTGATTGGTCTATGTAATGTCAGGACTCAACATAAGTACTCCACCTGTAACTGCCATGATATTTTACATGGAAGCCTTGATATGGTGATATTGATAGAAAAGAAGAAATATTTTGGAGGATTTGAAGCAAGCCATGGTTGGATGGAAATGCTATCACATAATGGGGTTTAAAGGAAGATGAAATATGAGACCAAGAGCTATCAATGTAAAAGAAAGAGAGGGTTTTCCTACTATGACCATTACTAGTATGATCTTAGTTTTTTCCTTAAGCACCCAATAAACCACGGAAATCACCACAAGAAACAGTGAGGGTGTTAGAAATATTGAGGTTTATATTTATAATAAAAGTCATTTTAGTGACTTAAGTTAATATTTAGTTGTTAGTAGTTAGTTAATAAGGCTTAAACAGCCGACGTGTTGTTAGTCGGTCTGACATTGCAGGTGGAGCCCACACTACAGTCAACCACTCCTTCCGTTGGTCTGTCTTTTCCGTTTTCGTTTCCGTTCCCCCATCGGCATTCCTTATTCACATGGCACGATGTTACAATACCACGCATGCCATATCAGGATCATACATGGTTGGCGTGGTATGGTAATAATTTCTATATTTAATGGATACATGTATGATTGTAAATTTATTCTTTTAATAATTTCTATATTTAATGGATACATGTATGATTGTAAATTTATTCCGCTGCTCAATTCTTTTAATAATTTTTATATTTAATGGATGTATGTGTGATTTTAAATTTATTCCACTTGTTCAATTCTTTTAATAATTTTGAATTTATTCTGCCGGCTCTATATTTTTAAAGTAATAGTTTTGCTGCATTATTGTTTTGAATTAAAAATAAAAGTTTTGGTGCACTAATAATTTAAAACAATAGTTTTACTGCAGTAATAAAATATTTTATATTTTAAAATATTTTATTAGTGCAGACAAGTTATTGTTTTGAATTAAAAACAAAAGTTTTGGTGCACTAATAATTCAAAACAATAATTTCATTGTAGTAATAAAATATTTTATTAGTGCAGCCAAGTTATTGTTCTTAATATGGACTTTTAAAAAATGGTACAAACATTAAGAGCTTATTTTAATGTTTTAGGCTTTTTTTTTCCATTTTTTATAATAAAAATTAGAAAGTTTTTTAAAACCATTGGCTAAACACTTTTTATCGGAAGAATTTTAGAGTTTTCAATTTGTAAAAATTTAGAAATTATTTTATCCAATCAAATATCAATATAATAAAATTTTTGAGTCATTTCTAATGTTAGGATGTTGTGTAATTTTAGCATGATTTTGAAATGAAAATGGTCTTTAATAGTTTGTTTTGGATATTTGTGTGGTACAATAAGATGTGATGGAGGAAAGATTTATTAGACATAATAATGTTGCTCCATTCTTTTTTGTTGAAGATAAGACTTTGTGAGGTAACCTAATTTAATTTCAGGCTATAATTTATCTTGCCATGTGATTAGTTGTCTATACAACCTTCTATAATATGTGCTTATGTTTTCTATAAATTACAATGACTCACTTTATTATTGCATATGCATAAATAAAATAGAAAATTGATAATCTATATATAAACAAGTATAGATATGAAACACATCTAGATATGGATACTAATTTATCTACAATTTCAACAAATTATTTACTCCATATTTTAAATACATCACTATATCAATAATGTCAAAGTTTTATAATTGAACAATTTTAATAAATTATTTACTCCATATTTTAAGTGCATCACTATATCAATAGTGCCAAAGTTTTATAATCTACAATTTTAATAAATTACTTAATCCATATTTTAACTACATAACTATTGATATTTGTTGTGGAAATAGATTATTTCAATAGTTTTATATCTTATTTTATTTCCTATAATGCATAACTTTTTGACAAGAATCCAAAATAATAATAAGTAGTTGTTTTTTCTATATAAATATTTAATATTAATATCTAGTAAAAATACATAAATGGATAAGTAAATAGATGAAAAAAGACAATTATTTAATTTACATAAGAGATATTTTATTTTACTTGAAAACTATTTTATTCACTACATGGACACATACTTTTTTTTGTAATACCATAAATAAATCTTATTTTTGAAAAGCTCTTTCATTATTTTGGTAATTATTTTATTTTATTTTTTACTGAAAAGAGTAGTAAATCTTATATAGTAATATATATTTTAAAATTTTGATGACTGTAATATATATAAATTTAATATTAAATTATGTATTATATTAATTATTATGATAATAGTGAGCATCCACTATCTATGTAGGTAGAAATAATGCATCACTTTACCTGATGCCACTTCGAGGGAAAAAACTAAAGGGCCGAAAAAAATGGCAGGAGCATGTAATGGAGTAGGAAAGATTGCAGGAGTAGGTAATGGAGCAGGAGAGATCGCGGGAGCATGGGCTTCCGAGTCAGAACGGGTAATCCCCTTGGAATAGATTAGAAGAAGGGCAGTCAATGAAGATTGATGTGGAAAATGGGGTTTGAACGGGAGGCATGAAATGCAAAACAAAGGGGCAACAATCTACCAATACAAATGGAATGGGAAGCCTAGGCATGAATCCAAATAGAAATTCCCCACAGGGGCTTGAGGGAAATGAGCAAGATTCTATGGCAAGGGCAATGAGACAAGGAGGGCCTTCAATAGACAAGGAAATTTTTGAAAGGAACCACAAAATTTGGTCCCTCTTCACGCAACTAGGGTGAATATCATACTCTTGGGCAACAAGAGAAACATGAATCGAGGATGGAAAACAGAGTTTAAAAGGGATGATAAGTGCCCCAAGAGGAAGGAAGAGACCAGAGGTAGACTAAATAGTAAAGCTATGGTGATTCAAGCTAGCATCATGCGTCTAATTATACAATGCCTGAAATTGCTCGGGATACTGATCAAATGGTATGGAAGAGACCTCAACTAGGAAAGATTGATCAATTGGTGGAGGGATCAGTGGGGAAAGGAAATGCAAATAAAACCCTTGGCGAACACTAGTTACTTTAAAACAATCTTCCCATCCCAAAATATAAGAGAAGACATTGAAAATGGGATATGGATAACGGAAGGACGTGGCTTCTACATTTGTAGATAGGAGCCTAGGTTTGACCCATATTGACACGACATAGAGCGAGTCTAAGATTGGTTTAAACTTCCTGATTTACCTGTAGAATATTGGGAACCTGAAGTGTAAGAATATTGGTAACTAGTTGGGTAACCAATGTGTAGAAAATAAACCTAATAGCCCACACCAGAGGGAACTGGAAATAATTATAGAATGGGGAGATTGGAGGCAAACCCTAATTTTTGACCTATGCCCTAATAGCAAGTGGTTAAGGGTTTTGGGCTTTAGGAACAAGGCACAGAACCATGAACATGCTTGCATAAATATGAAGGGTTCACTCTCTAATGGAGGGAGGTTAGAAAGCCATGTAGAAGAAGATGTAGAGTCGAGGGCAAACCAAATTAAGGAGGACTCTCAAGTTAAGGATCTAGAGGAAAAGTACAATATGGAAACTTATCAACTCAAAAGAAGGAGGAAAAAATTGAGCAAAGGGTTGATTTGAATGTGAAACTATCAGAAGTCTTGGAGGTGATTGGTGACAACTTCAAAGAAGAAAATATTGACTCCCTAATTAAAGTAGGGAGTGAATTTTTGGAGCTAGCTAAGAAAGCCAAAAAAGAGGTGATGGAGGATAACTTTATTATAGAAGCAGTAGAAGAAGCATGGGAGTTTGACTCAACATTGGAGGAGTTAGGCTTAGACTTTAAAGAAGGGGAACTCTCTCCCTCCTCAGCAAAGAAACTAAAATTTTCAACATTACCTCAGATAGAGGTTGAAAAGTTGGGCATCACATTAAGAGAGGCAACAAAGATAATACCTGATTGTGGTGATAGCAAAACAAGAGGCGGGTTCCAAACCAAGAAAAATGGAAACTAGATGGAGAATCCTTCGAGTAGAAGAAAATCAATGAAATGCTCAAGATAGGGAAGGGGGAATCCCTTCCTGAGGAACCATGAAGATATTTTCTTTGAACATTAAGGGCTTGAATGCCCCTAACAAAAAGAGCCTAGTCCACTGCCAACTGGAGGTGTCCCAGGCTAATATATTTCTAATCTAAGAAATGAAATTAACTCAAGCAGAGGTGATGTGTTTTTGTGATAAGTTGAATCTATGGCAGATGTCAGCAGTTTATGCGAATGGCTCTTTTGGTGGCATCATAAATCTTTGGAGACTGTAGAAAGTCCTTGTGGAGGAGCTGGCTGTGAGCAGACATTAGATCACTAGCAAGGTTAGGAGCCTAAATTTTGATTTATGCTTTCTTTTATTTAATGTTTATGGGCCAATTTTTTTTTTTCAGAAGAGAGAGGTTGTTGGCATTTTTGTCATTGATGTCAGAGGTATTCTTGTCAATATTCTTAACACAAAGAATCTTCTACTAGAGCAACTCTATCTCAGATCTACTGAAGTTGGTTTGGAATGATTTGATGCCTATGTCTAGGTTTGCTTGTTTCAAGACCAAAGGAATCCCTATATTATATCAACATCATGACATCATCTGGTTTATATTCTACAACAAAGGTTGTTTGCAAAAGATAAGGATCACATTTCAAGTCAATGATCCATGATGGCCTATTAGGGTTTGACAAAGTTTGAAGTCCTAAACTCTAAAGTCCTAAAACCCTAAGGACCTCCTAAAACCCTAAGTCATCCTCTTACATCCTCTTACATCCTCTTAAGTCATCCTCTTAGCTCCCCTTAAGCCATCCTATGATTTATCAAAGCTAAATTAGATCATTATGATTATTAAAATATAATAGGTGATTATTTTATTATTACCATTCTTTATGTTGAAAACATGTTAATTGGAAATAATAAGGAAATGATTAGGTTGTTGAAATTTTACATTTCATCATAGTTTCTTATCAATAATTTTAAGTTTGCTAATTTTATCTTAGGAATGTCAATTAGAATAGATGGAGCTAACATAAAACTTTGGTTAAGTTAGAGGATGTATGCTTACTATTTATTTTATAAATTTAGGATGAGTGTTCCCATTCCTATGGGAATAGTGATTTCATTTGAGTAGTGTCTTCAACACTAAATATGAAATTGAGAACCCAAACCATGTGCCCCAAGTATATGACACTTGTAGTTTTTATCTTTATATATGTTATTATTTGCACCAAACTAGACATTGCCCAATGAGTAGGAGTCCTAATAAGGTTAATGTACAATCTATGAACAAAATTAGACTTATATTCATGGACTTTAATGTATTATATTTTCTACCAAGGGGACTTTATTTGACAAGGACAATAAATATATAGGGATTTATGGATTTTCATTAGATCGTAGATATACCTAATAGGATTTCTACTAGTGGGTATGTTTTTAACCTAGTTGGTGGCACGTAGTGTTAGTTAAGAAAAAGATAGGAAAGTGGTTGGTCTTTCAACTATGAAGATGGAGTGCATGAAAAACACTCATTCCTATAAGAAGGAATTTTAGCTTCAAATATTATGTTTAGATACTAGACAAATTTAGGATACAATGTAAATTCCATGTGATATAGTGATACTAGGTACATCACATTTGTAAAGAACCCTACATGTTTAGCATGCAAACTAAGGACATTGATGTGTGATAAGTTTTTTTTTGTGACATACTAGAGGATACATGGGTTATGATTGAGAAGGTGGATGCCTATATGAATTTGCTGTAGCTAAATTGATGAAGCTTATGAGCAAAAATAAGTATAGGAGTGTATTGGTTCTCAAATCTGCAGATTTGAGAACCAATAAATTGGCAACTCTATTGGGGAGTTGCTTGGGTTTGAGTCATTGAAGTTATTGAAATTTTCTTCTTTTCAGAAAAGGAGGTGGTGACTCCTGAAATCTTTGAATTACAGATCAAAATAGTACAACATCACAATTTTCTAATATGGATGGCAGAAGATCTCTGCAAAATTTGAATAATAAGAATCAAAACTTTGTAGAGAAGAATAAGGAAAGTTCTAAACCCCTATCTACTGGAAATGCATCTATTGGTGATGAAAGAAATTCAGCAAATGAACCTATTATTTTAGAAGTCCATGAGAATCCACAGAGTAATCAAATGAATGTTTCATCATAGCCTTATATCATATATAATGGTCCTATGATTGAAACTGAAGTACATAATAATGAGTGGTTTTAGCTAAGAGATCTTTTTAATATTCATGAATCTCAAAAGGAGTTTAAGGACTGCTTGGAAGTAGGAATGAGATATAATGAGGCTAAGTGAGACTATGAGCAAAGGATGGCACAACAGTATGCTAAAAACTCACAATAAGGGTTTGTGGAACAAACTCCAAGCATGGTAAGGTTTACTGATGCCAATGTTGTTTCAACTTCAAAAGGGAAATTAACTAATCAAGAGTTAAGATAGGAGGTAGAATGTATGACAACACAAGTTGAGAGACTCAAATTGTTAAGAAGATAGGAAGAATTGGAGCAAGAATTACTTCAGTTGAATTCCTTGACTATTCCAAATTTATCACAACATAGACTTGTAAATAATCAAGGTATGTATGGAAATACAAGTGGTCCTTTGGTCTCATAAGTATCTCACAATACAGTCATGAGACATGGTAATGTAGGTAATGGTCCTCATATACAACATAATGTTCTTGCACCACCAGTGTCAAATCCTATGAATACTCCAGGATTGTGCTTATCTTGTCCCTCCTGGTCAAAGAATCCACAATCAGGGATATAATCAATATATTGGGCAATATTAGTATCAAATTCCACATCAAAATGTACAGGGTAACATGTATTATCCTAGAGGGATGCATCATAATGTGCAAGGAAATGTGAATCCTAATGTAGGGATTAACCAATAAATGCACCCAGGAGTGTACCAGCAACAAGACTAATTGTTGATTTATTATCTATTATCTTCATCCATATGTATTGATTACTTGGATCTTCATTTTCAAGTTTTATGATTCCTCCCAATGATTCTTTTACTAGAATTGTCACTCTACCATAGTTCCTTTAAAATTAAGAACTTTGGAGCCTTGATGTTCATGTGTTTTTACAAGGACAATGATGTCCTTTCCCTCTACTATGAGCCCTTAAACAAGATCTCTCCTCTAAAGGTATCCTCTATAGTTCCATCTTACCAAAGTTGCTTCTAGGGGCTTCCTTCCTATTTATTGTGTAACATTTTTTCATTGACCTAAACTTTCCCCTTATATAACCATTCCACTTTTCCCACATTTATTATTGTTAATAATTTCTCCCATTCCTTCTTTCTTCTAGCAATATTAGGGTTAAATCTTCATCTATGTAAAATTGTGTGTCTTTGAGGAATCTTTTATTTCTTAATAATTTACTCTTATCTTCTTTATTTTTCAAGAACTCTTATATTCCTATGCCTTCCTCCCTTTTCTATTCTTTTGATTCTAATTTCTTGGTGGATCTGCCTTGCCCATTGAATTTTGCATGCTAAAAAGTCTTTTATTAGCCTACAAGTTTTCTTATCTTCTCCATGTTATTTCAACCATTTTATTATTATATTTGCAATTCTATCATGCTTATGTCTTTCTTCCTATATTTGCAATCTAACTTCTCTATGGGTTCTCTTTGATTTTCTATTAGTTCTTTTACTACTTGGTCTCTTTAAATTGTTCATTTATCTTAGTTTCTTTAACTTACATGTTTTCTTTTATTGATTGTTTCTTCTATAGTGTTGTTTCTCCCATTAAGCTAACACCACCTTCTATGGCTAATGCTCAACTCTAACAACATTAGCATTAGGGATTCATGGCTTTTTTGAAATAGCTCATATAGGGCTTGTTCGACTCAAACTTAAAGTCAAACCCTCTTACTAGTGTTACAACTTCTACTAGTTTTTTATAGTATTGAACTTTCCACATATGTTACATTTCACTAATATTAGACTAGTTTAATCACTTAACAAATCAAGGACTAGATAATTGTTACAGATTCTAATTTCAACATTGTAATGGTTTAAAATGTTTAATGTTTTTCACTCATAGTTCTATATTAAAAAACACTAGTGCCCAAAAATACAAAGCATCCAAATGGTTGTAGATGCAATTTATTTCAAATCTCTTATTCAAAATATCTACCATTAGAACTAGTGGATCAAAGAGAGAGTTCTCCCTTTTCATACATAAGCACTAATTATTCCTGTACACATTTTGAGGGCACAAAAAATTGTTGACTTGGTCTCTATCAACTTGATATTTTGATATTAGGTTAAAAAAAAAAATTGAAATAAAGAAATAGAATCTTAAGGATTTAATCCAGGTGTAGAAGTTTATACAAGACATGGATTAGATGCACTTATTCAAAAATTAATTGTAGGATCTTAGATCATGATTATTCTTTTCTATTCAATTTTGAAAAGCATGGTTTAAAAGTAGATGATAGATGTCTTATATATAACTTGCCAGGTAAAGTCACATTTATAATGTTTTTATGGTGAAAAATGATATTACTGTAATTATAGTTTTAAGTTCATTAATAGTTTAGCATTTAATAGTGGATTGATATTGTCTAGGATAAAATTACAATATGTTATTACTCTTTATGCTAGGCAACTCTTTTATTTCTTCCATAAAATTGTGATGAAATTTTATTTTTTAAAATATAAAATTTGTATTTTAATAATATAGATTGATTAAAATAAGACATATTTTATTTCATAGCATTCTTATAGTAATTCTAAAATTTGCATGGAATGCCAATTCCTATTTAGTTTTGAGCTCATTTTGATGCAATGTATTAATGTTAAAAAACAATGTCTTTGTGTTAGTGAAGTGCCCTAGTGTTTGCATTTGATCTATGCTTTAATAGAGGACAAATTTACAAATCTAAGATGATGTCATGAGATCACATATCTATACTCTAAGTTCAAACTAGACCCAACAATCAATAATGATCTATTCTAAAACCTTGCATGATGAATATGTGTCTACTCTACCCTTCCTAAATATATGGGGACAAGGCAATGTTTAAAAATACCCCTAAAAAATGAGCAAGATTAAAAATAACATGCAAGCTTCCAAATTAAATGTTTCATTTACATATCAAAGGCTTGAACTTCTTAAAATCCACTTCAAAGAAAGTGAAAAGCCTTAGATTTCATATCAAACTATTGTTAGTAACCTTGAATCCAAAAATTCCTTGAACCTAGTAAAGATTTCTTCTCAAATAGCCCAATTTATATTCTTCACCTTATTAAACCCTTGAAAAATTATTTATTGCATCCTCAAGTCCAAGCTCTTATCACCACCACAAATCTAAAAGAAAAGGTTTTTTATGTTTTTTTGTTCTTCAGTGGCTCTTCAAGAGAGTTGTGTGATAGAGCATAAGATTCAATGGGTCAATCCACTTCTTTATCTTATCCACTAATGCATCATTATCTAGAGTGTCCAAAGGTGGAATCCTTACATGATATTTGAGCAAAAGCTTTACACACATGGACTTGATTTATTACAATAACAACAATAATTTTAACAATAAATCAACTACTACAAAATATTGCAATTTCACTATCTCTATTTTCACTCAACACAATATATTTATTGTTTAAATTTACTTAAAGGTTATGTTCCAAACATATTGAGTCAAAATAGATTTTTATAGACTTTGCCTTCATACCTTAATGGAAAGAAACTCTCACATGAATAGCATCTTTTGTGAAGTACATTTATTCTTAGAAAACAATTGTTGTTAATCTAGGTTTTATATAATTTTTAATATTTTAATGGTTTGTGGTGTTATTTTGATGGAATTTTTATTTTAATGGTTTAGGGTGTTCTAACAATTGCACTGGAAGGAGGTGCAATAGTTACATCAATAGAAAAAATATGTAAGTTAATATGTTAGAGAGTACAATTCAATTAGTGCACTAGAAGATACATTATTTTTATTTACCATATATTTTAAATCACACAAATATGTGTTTGCTCAGCTCTAAGTAAGAAAATAGTTGACAATAGGGCGAAAATTTAAAGTTAAATTTGCACAAAATTATGCCACTTATCAATATATACATGTATAAACACATTCCCTTAAAATGAACACAAAACTAAGTAAAAATAAGATAAATATACAAATTTCACCATTACAAATATATTATTAATGATTATATATTTCCCCATAAGATCTTCTTTTATGTTGACTCATCTCTAAACATATTATAGTAAATCATTGCAACTTATAACTAACATACATAGAAGCATGCATTTGTTTACAAATTAGAAAGCTACATTACCTAAACAAGGACTCAAGCATATCTTTACCTACCATCTAGATACTTTGATCTATCCACTCTCAATTAAAAATATTTATGGTGGATGTTGATATTTCTACTTACAAGATATGGAGTAAGAAATTTAGTTGTACAATATCAAATAAGAAAAAACCAAAAAAAATACCATTTTACACAGATTTTGAGATACAAGTACATAGGTTGATGTGTTAGTAAACCCTTTTCTCTATAATTCCTTGGCTATTCGCATTCAATGGTAGACCCAATTTCTACACATCTGCAACATATGTGTGGTTAAGAAACTGATTTGAAAAATAAGGCCAATGCTTGATTGACATGTCCATCGTGATGCTTTCCTCTACTGAGTTCCGTTCACAGTGCATCACAAAACAAGCTGTGGAAGGATGAGATAAAACCTATAACTATGGTGCCCACAAAACTATGCAACCCCTATCTCTCACTTGCTCCAAGGTAAAATAGCTTTGCTTCTTTTCATTAGATCAGAGTGTACAACCCACAGAAATGGTCTTTGGGTGGCCTCCACTCCCAGAGGAAGCTCTTGCACTTGCTTTTCACTCAGCAGTGCATAACTTCCAAAATATATGTAGATCACAGAGTGGGCACAACTATTTACCCAACCATTGTACAAGCATTCCGTCTCATTTGAAGAGGACCCATTTGATGTGCTCCATTTCTTCTATGTGAATCCCTTTTCAAAATATGTACTCGCCTCCATACAACCACAAGAGATCTCCAGAATGCAACAACAACATGGAGGGAAGATATTTTACTATTTTATCTTCCTTTGGAATTCCTTCAAAAGAAAACCCAAAAGAAAATTAAAAATTAAAAATCTTGCTGGTATCATGAAATGAAAACTAAAATTGAGTGAAACAGTATGACATGTTACCATCGCAAGGAAGAAGGCCAAGCGAGACTAGATTGGCACTAAAATAGCGAATGACAGAGTGAAATGAGAGTAGTGTGCAAAACGGTGAGGGAAACTTTATGGAGTGTGGCTACTGCCTGTAAGCCAAAGCACATCTAGACGTCTGTAATTATATAGGTGAGCTTGTTTTCTTCTTCTCTGGAATTGGACTTCATCCATTACAGAAGACCCCATGCCCTTTTCCAACACCTCCATACCATTTACAATGCCTTCCGGAGTATTCATCTTACCAGGGAATAGGCCTTAACTTCTTTGGCGTGGATGAAGCCCTAGATATTTTTCTTGTTGCTTTTGAATTACTATTTGAAGAGGGAATTCGGGCATGCATGCAGTATTTGGAAGCAGTTCCATGGACTCCCCACCGAACACTCATAATGGGTAGGTCAAAATGGCACTGTTTAATTCATAGGAGACAAGGAAAACTGATTCAATTTTTTTTGAATTTAACCACGGTAATTTTGCATGCAGTATGATAGGTATGGTATGATGGCTTTGACATTCCATAGGCATGATTTTTTGTATGGGTAATGGCTGCTGCTGTAATAGGAGCTGCCAGCTGCCAATGGAACGGAAATCAGAACGAAAATGGAAAAGACAAAGAATAAAGTCAAAGTGCCATGTAAACAGATTTCACAATTCACCGGCTATTTACGCTCAGCGTTTGTTGAGGAGGCTTTATAAAATTCATATTATGATGAATCATTTATATCTCGTTTTCAATAATATTATTATTGTATTTTGTATTTGTTACTATGCAAATGTAGAAACTCTTCCATTTTCAACATAGGGGAATTTCCTATGGAACAAGGAGAGACAACTGTGAGAAACTGCAGGATCCTTGGATGATTACCTACACTGAATCAGCCACCTAAGACAAGCAAAAGCACGCTTATCTTGCAGAAAAGATTCAAAACACAAATATGCAAAGCAAATACTTCAATGAAGAATGAATTGATTGGGATAGATGAAACAGCTCACAATGTGAGATACATATAGGGTATAATCGAGTAAGAATAGTTGAGCAAATAATAGGAAAAGCTCACTAAGAATAGTGGTTCTCCAAGAATAGAAAAAGCAACCACTTAACTTAGACAAAGCTAATCTAGGCATGCCAAGTATAACTCAAGGCTAAACATAGAGTCCTAAATATGCACTCCTAAGAAAGCTTAATATACACCAACATTGAAAAGAAGCTAGGTGTGCGGAAATCGCTTCCTACACTAATCTAATTAGGGGAGGGCTATGCAAATTTAATTTAATCCTTATCACTACAACAACATATCACATCTAACAGAGATATTCCAGCAATACACAAGAACCAAAAAGAAGACAAAAGAAGAGAGACAAAGATATACGGTGGGGAAAACCCTTATCGGGTGAAAAACCCCACACTCAGAAACCTGCACAATGTATTAACAAATATGAAAGAATGTTTACAATACACTTGCAATGCAAGCTTCAATGGTCTTTGACACTCATGTCTGGAGTCAATCCGACAGCATAACAGTACCTGTAAACCTATAATACAAACTCCATCTCCAAGCACCTGTTTATATAGAAAATACAAGGCAAAATAGGTCCTATCTTGGGATGGGCGTCCAACTTGGCTTCATGGACCAAAACCCATGCCTGATGACACTTGGTCAACATTGTAGAATGTGCCTGACACTTGTCCACAACTCCCATCCCAAAGAAGTCACCTATTTCCAAAATGGGCTATGACAGATGCTCTTATGACACTTACGACCGTCATAGAATCTGTCATAGCGGTTACAACTTACAGCTGTAAGAGAATCTATCATACACATGCTATAAATAACATATTCTCTTACAACATGTCATAGTCCACCTTGGGGCGCCCAAATATGCCTTTTTCAAAGATGCTTCATGACACATGTCCTCACCTGCCTTACAAACTTCTATTTCTGACTCTTACATGTCATAGATTTTGTCATAGGAATCCGTCATAACCGTTTCAGTCAATATTCCCTTACACAACATGGAAGATGCCGACACATGGAAAAATGCTCCTACCACAAAGTGGGATGCCTATCTCCTCATGTGAGGACAAAATTACAAGTTGTCATAGTCCATGTAGGATTGACACATCACCGTGCCACATCCCACAATATGACAATATGGAATTTACAAATATTTACAACATAGGCAATTAAATAATAAATACAAACATAATAAATGCAAGGAATTACCAAGGTTGAGACACCTTAATTCCCAACATTCTCCCACTTGTCAAACACCTTATAAGAGCCAATAGAATAATAGGATTTAACTGCTATAGGCCGAGAGGCCTATAGACTCCGAACACCATCTGAACTTCTCTGTGCCCACTGGTTTTGTCAATGCATCTGCAACATTCTTCAAAGTATCTACCTTCTCCAAATTTACCTTTCCATCCTCTACCATGTCTCGCACAAAGTGAAACTGAATATCAATGTGCTTTGTTCTAGCATGGAAAGTTGGATTCTTCACAAGGCAAATTACACTCTGACTATCACAACTGATCGTGATTTGACCTGCATCAACACCAATATCAGAACATAATCTCTTAAGCCAAATGGCTTCCTTACAAGCATGAGTTGCTACCATATACTCATCTTCTGTTGTGGACAAAGCAACAACAGGGTAAGTGCAAGAAGATGGGGGGCCAAAAAGGGGTCTTAAGTGGCCACTTTTTTTCTGAAATCAGGAAATACTAGCCTTGGATGAGAAATTGAGCATAGTTACACTCAAAATTTGGAGATGCAACCAAAACAATGTTCGTAGTGCTCCGAGTCTACTTTCTAAACTACTATTTTTTTTTTAAATGACATAGATTAAGGGGTTCAAAAGAGGGAGCCACAGAAATTGGTGTTGTTTCTGTCAAAAAACATAACATAGCATGTTTTGTGGCTCCCTCAAAAGGTTAACTTTTTTTTGGTATTTTTAAAATCGCTTTAGTGGGAAATTAGCTAATAGCATGTAGTTTATGCCTAATTTTTTTGATAAATTTTTGATGAATATTTGATTTTTTACTAATTTTCAAAGTGGACACATCCTAAAAAATAGAATTTTGGCCGTGCTACCCCTATAAATTTTGAAAACTAATTGAAAATCATTTTTTTCTTTTTTTAATATTTTTAGAATGGAGTCTAGTTTCTAAATATATAATTTTTTGAAATTTCAATGAATAGTTAATTTACAATGAAAAAAAGACCAAACAGTGGTTTTTGCCCAAAAATGGACACACAAACAAAAGAAATTAAAGATGAAAGGTTTAACATTGTTAAAATGTGAAAAAAATCACATCGTTAAATAGCTAAGAGAAAGCCTAACATTACCCAGGTGTTTGATTTGTTCGACGTTGAAACATGTGCAAATCTGAGGGTTAGCACGAACAAAATTATGTGAAATCTTGAAGAATCTAGAAAAACACGTCTGTGACTATTCAAAAGGCACTCCAAGCCTTTGGGTTGGAAATCCAAAGCAAGTCCCAAGCCCAAGGCTTGGGATTCCCAAAGCAAGACATAACGCGAGCGCGTTATAATGCGCTCGCATTATGTTTTGCTTTGCATTTTTCTTTTTCTGCAAGTCTGTTGTTTGTCATGTTTGACATAACGTGAGCACGTTATAACACGCTCGCGTTATGTTCCCCTTAAATTCTTTTATGTTCAAGGCTATTAATCATGTATGCCTATATGTATGTATGTATGTATCTATGTATGCCAATATGTATGTATGTATGTATCTATGTATGCATATATGTATGTATGTATGTATCTATGTATGCCAATATGTATGTATGTATCTATGTATGCATATATGTATGTATCTATGTATGCCAATATGTATGTATGTATCTATCTATGTATGCCTATATGTATGTATGTATAGTGTCGAGGGCAGAGGAGGGTAGAGATGGGAGTGAGCCAGATAGGGGAGGAGAGGGGTGGATAAGGATTGAGTGATTAAGGTTTAAGGTTGAGGGTTGAGCGTTTAGGGATAGGATTTAGAGTTTAGGTATAAGGGATTAGAGTTTAGGACCTTGAGGGACTAGGGTTTAGGGTTGAGGCTTTAGGGATAGCATTTGGGGTTAAGGGTCGAGGGATTAGGTTTAAGGTAGAGTGTTGAGGGTAGAGGGATTAGGGATTAGGGATTATGGTTTAGGGTTGAGGCTTTAGGGATAGCATTTAGGGTTAAGGGTCGAGGGATTAGGTTTAAGGTAGAGTGTCGAGGGTAGAGGGATTAGGGATAGGGTTTAGGGTTGAAGGTTTAATGATTTAGGGATGAGGGTTTAGGGATGAGGGTTAAGGGATGAGGTTAAGGGATGAGGGTTTAAGATATAGTGTCGAGTGTCGGGTGTGTAGGGATAGGTTTTAGGGTTCAAGTTTTAAGGGTTAAGGGTCGAGGGATCAGAGTTAAGGGTTGAGGGATTAGGGTTTGACGTTGAGGGTTGAGTACATTGAGGTTTGAGGGTTAAGGGTTTCGGGATAGGGTTGAGGGTCGAGGGATTAGGGTTAAGGGATAGGGTTGGAGGGTTTAGGGATAAGGGATTAGGGTTTAAGGTATAGTATCGAGCCCTTTGAGGGTCTAGGAATAGGGATAGCATTTAGGGTTTAGGGATGAGGGATTAGAGTTGAGGGATGATGGATGACAGATTAGGGTTGAGGGATTAGGGTTTAGGGATAAGGTTTAGGGTTAGGGTTGAGGGATTAGGATTTGACATTGAGGGTTGAGGGTTGAGGGTTTAGGGTTTAGGGATAGGGTTGAGGGTCGAGGGATCAGAGTTAAGGGTTGAGGGATTAGGGTTTGACGTTGAGGGTTGAGGTTCAAGGGTCAAGGGTTTAGGGATAGGGTTGAGGGTCGAGGGATTAGGGTTAAATTAGAGTGTGGAGGGTTTAAGGATTAGGGATAGGGTTGGAGGGTTTAGGGATAAGGGATTAGGGTTTAAGGTATAGTTGCTACGCCCTTAATATTGGTGTACATAGGGTTATGAATAGTCAGCTTGTGGCTATCTTAACTCCTAATTAAGTCATATTATCATTATTATATTGTTATTTAGTTGTTTAGGTCAGCCTAAGGCTTCCTATAGGGCTATCTAAGTCGGCCTGGGTGATATCCTAGGCATAAATAGGTATATATAGGAGGTAGTGAGTCTCATTTCACATCATATTGTGTATTGTGTTCTCATTGAAGACTATTGGAGGTATCCCCCTCGAAGTGGATTAGGAGGTTGCCCCCTCGAAGTGGCATATTATTATCAAGTATTTGCAGCATATTTACAATTATATTCAGATATTGTGCAAGTTGTTTCATTACAAGTGGTATCAAAGCATGATCTTGGCACCGTAGAGGCAAGATTTTTTCTCAACATTGGAGGCGATTTTGGGAAGAGCATAACTTTCAGATTTTAGCAAATTTTTTAAAGATTTTTAAAGGGTTTTTGAAGACCATATTAAAGAAGATATAGTCCATATTTCAGAGGAATTGAAGCAAAGATAAGTGAGTTATTGAAAAATTAGGGTTTCCAACAAATTCACTCTCAAGGCAGCAAATTTGCTAATTTTTTGGATTTTTTTCTGGGTAAGTGGTATCTTGGCCTTAGTAAGTTACAGTAAAAATTTTAGAAAATTTACATTTCATTTGTGTGATTTATTTCAAAAATATTGGTTTCCATCATGACGGGGCCTGCAACAAGAGGCAAAAAGAATGCTGCCACACCGGGGAAATCCTCTGATAAGGATGAGGAAATAATAGAGGATAGTAATCCCAATGAGGAAATAAGTAAGTTCAAGGAAGAGGTTAAGAGGGATATGTGTGACCTAAGAGGAGATATATCAGATATACGAAGCATGTTAAGCGCCTATATGAATGAACCAAGAAAGGAGTTCTCAAGCAACCAAGGTGAAACCTTCAAGTCGGCTAATAATGACACAAATTTTAATACTCCTATGGGATCTAGGAATTTTTTTCCAAAGGTGGATATGTGCAAGTTTGATGGTAAGGATCCTCTAACATGGATAAACCAAATGGAGAATTTTTTTGAAGTACATCAAATCCCATATAGACAAAAGGTCACGATGGCTTCCCTATATCTAGAACCAGATCAATTCATTTGGTATCATTGGCTTTGTACTCATCAGAGAAAAAAGGGTCTCACCGTCTCATGGTCAGTTTTTACAGAAGAACTCCAAGCACAATATAGCAATAGTGTGATAGACAACTTCTTCAGCCAGCTTGCTAAAATCCAACAAACAGGATCAGTTAAGGATTATATTCAAAAATTCCAAAATCTATCCTTAAGAGTGGATACAATTACAGAGGAGAACTTGAATGATTTATTCTTGGGTGGTCTTAAGGATCACATTCAACATGAGGTATGCATGTTTAGTCCTAGTTCAGTAAATGAGTCTTTTATCTTAGCACGCATGGTAGAGGAGAAGTATTTGATTCCTAGAAAGCAAGGGGCTAATATGACAAAAGAGAAAGGATATTCAACACCTTCTCTTCCTCAACCTACTAGGTTGACTCCACAACAAATTGAGGAGAAAAGAGCAAAAGGGTTGTGTTTCAATTGTGATAGCAAATACAGTCGAGGGCATAAATGTAGTGAAAAGAAATTGTTCTATATTGAAGGTCCAAGTGAGGAAGAAGAGGAAGAACCCATATTAGAGGAGGATAGGGAGTCAAGTGAGGAATCACATGATTCTCAACCAATCATTTCTTGTCATGCACTCTCAGGTTTTAGTGCACCACAAACTCTCAAGGTAGTGGGTTTCTTAAAGAAGGAGAAAGTAACAGTGTTGATTGACTCAGGTAGTACTCATAATTTCATCAACAAAAAGTTGGCAACTCATCAAAATTGTTTTATATATCTAGCCCCAGAGTTTCAGGTTTTGATTGCGGATGGGGGTATAGTTAGTTGTTCGGGGAAGTGTCATAGCATTAAATTATCCATGGGAGATTTTCAACTTGATACCCCAATGTATGCAATATCCATGGGTGCAGCAGATATTGTTTTGGGAGTACAATGGCTTACTACACTGGGAACAATTGAGATGAACTTCCAAGAACTATTCATGATATTTCAATAAGAAGGAAAGGTAGTGGAGCTAAGGGGGTTGAAGGCAAAATCCCCATAGATGGTAAGCTCTCATCAAATGCAAAAGTTGCTTAAGAAAGGAGCGGATGTATTTGTGGCCCAGCTACGTTCATTAGAAGTCTCTCAATCTAATGCTCCTACTCATCCAGATTTACAAGCAATAATTGATCGTCACTCAGTGGTTCTTGGAGATATGCCTAAAGGACTTCCTCCTAAGAGGGATCATGACCATGCCATACAACTAGTTCCAGGTAGCCAACCACCAAACATCAGGCCTTATAGGTACCCACACATACAAAAAAGTGAGATAGAAAAAATTGTTGAGGAGATGCTAGAGGCAGGAATTATCAGGCATAGCCAAAGTGCTTACTCCTCGCCTGTGGTGATGGTGCGTAAGAAGGATGAAACTTGTTGCATGTGTCCAGATTATAGAGTGCTCAACATGTACACCATTAAAGATAAGTTTCCTATTCCAATCATTGATGATTTGCTAGATGAATTGAATGGAGCTATCTATTTTACCAAGTTAGATCTTAGATCTGGTTATCACCAAATTCGGATTAAGGAGGAAGATATTTGTAAGACAGCATTCCAAACTCATGAGGGTCATTATGAATTTTTGGTGATGTCATTCAGCCTTACCAATGCACCATCTACATTCCAAAGTTTGATGAATTCCATTTTTAAGAAGTTCTTGAGAAAGTTTGTGTTAGTGTTCTTTGATGATATATTGATTTATAGCAAGACTTGGGAAGAACATTTAAAGCATGTAGATCAAGCATTACAATTACTCAAAGATCATCAACTCTATGCTAAGCCATCCAAGTGTGCTTTTGGTCTTAAGGAGGTGGAGTATTTGGGACACATAGTTTCACATGAAGGAGTAAAGGTGGACCCTAACAAAATTAAGGCTATCATGGAATGGCCTATTCCAAAAACCATTAAGAAACTGAGGGGTTTCTTGGGATTGACAGGGTATTATAGAAGATTTGTGAAGAATTATGGTTGTATAGCAGCACCCCTCACCACTCTCTTGAAGAAGGATTCTTTTCATTGGAATGAGTCTGCTAATGTAGCATTTGAGCAATTGAAGGAGGCTATGTGTACAACTCCAGTGCTTGCCACTCCAAACTTCACCAAGGAATTCATTGTGGAATGTGATGCTTCTGGAAATGGGATAGGAGCAATTCTCATGCAAGAAGGTCGACCAATTGCTTTTGAGAGTCGTCAATTAAAGGGTAAAAATCAGCTCAAACCTATTTATGAGAAGGAAATGCTAGCAATCCTTCACGCAGTTAAACAATGGAGGCCTTATTTAATGGGCCGACACTTCAAGGTTAAGATAGATCATGATAGCCTAAAATATTTTTTGGAACAAAGACTATCCTTGAAGAGCAACAAAAATGGGTCACTAAGATGTTGGGATATGACTTTGAGATTGTATATAAGAAAGGGAAGGAAAATATTGTGGCTGATGCACTTTCTAGGAAGGATGAGAAAGATGAAGCCTTATTGTGTGCCCTTTCAATATTACAAGCAAATTAGGTGGAAGAAGCCAAAGCAGAGTGGCAAAATGATGTTGCAACAAGTAATCTCATCCAACAATTAAAAAGTGATCCTTGTAGTTCAGATAAGTTTTGTTTGAAGGGAGATATTCTTTGGTATAAAGAGTGCTTGTATCTCTGCAAGAATTCCACTCTTAAACACAAGATTCTCACAGAGCTACATGAGTCCCCAGTTGGTGGTCATTCAGGATTTTTGAAGACATATCATCGGGTCAAGAAAGATTTTTTTTGGGAAGGGCTAAAAGGTGAGGTGCAAAAATTTGTGGCTGAATGTTTGGTTTATCAAAGAAATAAGGGGGAGACAATTAAGACACCAGGTCTCTTGCAGCCCTTATCTATTCCTAGCCAGCATTGGGAAGAGGTATCCATGGACTTCATCACAGGGCTTCCCAAATCTAAAGGTCATAATGTCATCATGGTAGTAGTTGATCGCCTCACGAAATATGCATATTTCATTGCATTATCACATCCTTTTACAACAAGTGCAATGGCAAAAGTTTTCTTGGAGAATATCCAAAAGCTACATGGTACACCTAAGGTTATTGTCAGTGATCGTGATCCTATCTTTACTAGTCACTTTTGGAAAGATTTATTCTCATGTTTGGGTACTCAATTGGCTCATAGTTCTTCATACCATCCTCAATCAGATGGGCAAATTGAAGTTGTTAATAAATGTTTGGAAGGATATCTACGTTGTTTCACTTCAGAGAAACAATCTCAATGGGTAGATTGGCTACCACTGGCAAAATGGTGGTATAACACTCTTTTCATAGCTCATCAAAAATGTCTCCATTTTTGGCACTTTATGGATATCATCCTCCTTCCATCACATCATCATTAAAGGTGTCACCAAGAGTTTAGGTAGTAGAGGACCACTTGCTTCATCAACAATAGGTACTTTCAAGACTCAAGGAGAATTTAGCTATGGCACAAAATCGAATGAAACAACAGGCGGACCAACATCGTAGTGAAAGAAATTTTGAAGTTGGGGATTGGGTCTTCTTGAGATTGCAGCCTTATAAACAAATCTCAATGAAGCAACAAAAAAAGAATAATAAGTTGTATCCAAGATATTATGGGCCATACCAAATCATGCAAAAGATTGGTAGTGTTGCCTACAAGCTAGAGTTGCCACCAACAACAAAGATACATCCAGTTTTTCATGCTTCTTGTTTGAAGAAGGTAATTGGGCAGAATATTCCTACTCAAACAGTACTACCAAAGCTTGATGAAGAAGGAAGAATAATTTTGGAGCCAGAGGGCATTCTTCAAACACACACGAAGAAGCTGAGGAATAGAACCCTCACTCAGTATCTCATCCAATGGAAGAATTTACTAGTTGAAGAGGCCACATGGGAGGATGAGGAGTTCATTCAAAAGAATCCACACTAGGTTAGCATTGAGGACAATGCTTCTTTGAAGAGGGGGGGCATGCTACGCCCTTAATATTGGTGTACATAGGGTTATGAATAGTCAGCTTGTGGCTATCTTAACTCCTAATTAAGTCATATTATCATTATTATATTGTTATTTAGTTGTTTAGGTCGGCCTAAGGCTTCTATAGGGCTATCTAAGTCGGCCTGTGTGATATCCTAGGCATAAATAGGTATATATAGGAGGTAGTGAGTCTCATTCACATCATATTGTGTATTGTGTTCTCATTGAAGACTATTGGAGGTATCCCCCTCGAAGTGGATTAGGAGGTTGCCCCCTCGAAGTGGCATATTATTATCAAGTATTTGCAGCATATTTACTATTATATTCAGATATTGTGCAAGTTGTTTCATTACAATAGTATCGAGTCTGTTGAGAGTTTAGGAATAGGGATAGAATTTAGGGTTTAGGGATGAGGGATTAGAGTTGAGGGATGATGGATTAGGGTTGATGGTTGAGGGATTAGGGTTTAGGGATAAGGTTTAGGGTTGAGGGTCGAGGGATTAGGGTTTAAGGTATAGTGTTGAGGGTTGAGGGTTTAGGGATAGGGTTTAGGGTTGACGGATTAGGGTTTAGGGTTGACGGATTAGCATTTAATTTTGAGGTTAGGGTTAGAGTGTTGAGGATAGAGGGATTAGGGATAGGGTTTAGGGTTGAAGGTTTAAGGATTGAGGGTCGAGGCTTTAGGGATGAGGGTTTAAGGCTTAAGATATAATGTCAAGTGTTGAGGGTGTAGGGATAGGGTTTAAATTTTAAGGGTTAAGGGTTGAGGGATAGGGATTAGGGTTTAAGATATAGTGTTGAGGGTTGATGGTTTAGGGATAGGGTTTAGGTTTGAGGGATTAGTGTTTAGGGTTGATGAATTAGGGTTTAATGTTGAGAGTTGAGGGTTGAAGGTTGAGGGTTGAGGTTTGAGGTTGAGGGATAGGGTTAATGGTCAAGGGATTAGGGTTAAATAAGAGTGTCGATGGTAGAGGGATTAGGGTTTAAGGTATAATATTGAGCCCATTGAGGGTCTAGGATTAGGGATAGCATTTAGGGTTTAGGGATGAGGGATTAGAGTTGAGTGATTAGGGTTTAGGGATGAGGGATTAGAGTGAAGGGTTGAGGGATTAGGATTTGATGTTGAGGGTTTAGGGATAGGGTTGAGGGTCGAGGGATTAGAGTTAAGGGTTGAGGGATTAGGGTTTGACATTGAGGGTTGAGGGTTGAGGTTCGAGGGTCAAGGGTTTAGGGATAGGGTTGAGGGTTGAGGGATTAGGGTTAAAGTAGAGTGTGGAGGGTATAAGGATTAGTATCGAGTCTGTTGAGGGTTTAGGAATAGGGATAACATTTAGGGTTTAGGGATGAGGGATTAGAGTTGAGGGATGATGGATTAGGGTTGAGGGTTGAGGGATTAGGGTTTAGGGATAAGGTTTAGGGTTGAGGGTTGAGGGATTAGGGTTTAAGGTATAGTGTTGAGAGTGTAGGGATCAGGTTTAGGGTTGAGGGATTAGAGTGAAGGGTTAAGGGATTAGGATTTGATTTTGAGGGTTGAGGGTTGACGGTTTAGGGTTTAGGGATAGGGTTGAGGGTCGAGGGATTAGAGTTAAGGGTTGAGGGATTAGGGTTTGACGTTGAGGGTTGAGGGTTGAGGTTCGAGGGTCAAGGGTTTAGGGATAGGGTTGAGGGTCGAGGGGTTAGGGTTAAAGTAGAGTGTGGAGGGTATAAGGATTAGGGATAGGGTTGGAGGGTTTAGGGATAAGGGATTAGGGTTTAAGGTATAGTATCAAGTCTATTAGGGGTTTAGGAATAGGGATAGCATTTAGGGTTTAGGGATGAGGGATTAGAGTTGAGGGATCACAAATTAGGGTTGAGGGTTGAGGGATTAGGGTTTAGGGATAAGGTTTAGGGTTAAGGGCTGAGGGATTAGGGTTTAAGGTATAGTGTTGAGAGTTTAGGGATAGGGTTTAGGGTTGAGGGATTAGAGTGAAGGGTTGAGGGATTAGGATTTGACGTTGAGGGTTGAGGGTTTAGGGATAGGGTTGAGGGTCGAGGGATCAAAGTTAAGGGTTGAGGGATTAGGGTTTGACATTGAGGGTTGAGGGTTGAGGTTCAAGGGTTTAGGGATTAGGGTTAAAGTAGAGTGTGGAGGGTATAAGGATTAGGGATAGGGTTGGAGGGTTTAGGGATAAGGGATTATGGTTTAAGGTATAGTATCGAGTCTGTTGAGGGTTTAGGAATAGGGATAGCATTTAGGGTTTAGGGATGAGGGATTAGAGTTAAGGGATGATGGATTAGGGTTAAGGGTTAAGGGATTAGGGTTTAGGGATAAGGTTTAGGGTTGAGGGCTGAGGGATTAGGGTTTAAGGTACAGTGTTGAGAGTTTAGGGATAGGGTTTAGGGTTGAGGGATTAGAGTGAAGGGTTAAGGGATTAGGATTTGACATTGAGGGTTTAGGGTTTAGGGTTTAGGGATAGGGTTGAGGGTCGAGGGATCAGAGTTAAGGGTTGAGGGATTAGGGTTTGACGTTGAGGGTTGAGGTTTGAGGGTCAAGGGTTTAGGGATAGGGTTGAGGGTTAAGGGATTAGGGTTAAAGTAGAGTGTGGAGGGTATAAGGATTAGGGATAGGGAACATGGCTTAGAAGGTACCCACATAAGAGTGTTAATATTTGGTTGTTTCAGGACTTTGACACGCATCAGAAGATTCTTCATTACTCGAACCTTGTCATGGCATCTAATGGTCATTTGATAAAGTATCGGGGTAGACCTTTGAACAAAATCTTGTGGAAGGTGCGTGAGTCTGACCATGAAGCAATACTTGACACAATAAAGAGTAGAGCAGACTCAGATGGTTCATTGGATTAATTTGTAAGTATTCACATTGATTTTGTAAAGTCATGTTACGTTGAGTTGTAAGTATGCACATTAATTTGTAAGGTTTGTCTTTTTTTATTTCCTCCTACATTTTTACACACATACATATTTTTACATCATCATGTTATGCATTTTTGGTGTCCTGCTCCGGATGCGACTAAACTCATAACTCACCCTACTTCCTCTAAACACCATTTGATGATCTCTCCAACACTCTGGATCCAGGGTGCCCAATCATGATGATGACCTATATACCATTCTCCCAAGGTGCTCATAATGAATGAAAAGAAGACCAAGGGCACCCAATCTTAATAGACTTAATTCTTTCAATTTTGATGATCCAAACTCTTGCAAAACGACATCCACTTTAATGCCTTTAGATCTTCCTTCACATACAGGGCACCAAATCAAGTTGAAAAATCTACATAAGGGCACCAAAATGGATGAAATGAGACATGAAATGCACCTTAGGACTCCATGCTAAGGTTTGAGCCATTAAAGTCTCTTGATATTAGGTGCTCATGATGATGAAACTTAGAGCTTTTTCCTTTCCTAGGCGCTCATCTAAGATGTTTGAATGATAAGGAGTGCCTCGACCTCTATAATGTACATTGGGTGCCAAAATCAATGTGATTTTAAGTCACTTTGAGTCATTTGGGGTCAATTTGAGTCTTTGAGTCATGTTGCAAAAAAGTGTCAATGTTGTCAAGTTGCACAAAGCAACTTTTGCATTTTTGGTGTCTTACTCCTGATGCGACCAAATTAACTATTCCAACGCATCCAGGTGGGTACATTTAGGCTAGGCATGGTCCTGTTTTTCACCCAAACATGTCGAAACAGTCCGAGCTACATTGTACCGATGATATCCCTGAAGAGTCCAAAGTACAAAAAGGTATCAATCTTTGACGAGATGTTACTCAAAAATTGTGTCACTTAAAAACATTTCATCTGAGGCAACGCAATCACATAGAGTGCCTCTACAATAACCTCTCTCAGTTTTTGATATCTCTGAGGCATTTTCCCGTGATGAAAGGTTTTCTACTGCCCCAAAAATCATCAGAAGGAGGCAGTGTAAAGTTGCAAAGGGGTGTAACTTTCGTCCTGATCCTGATGTGACCAAACTGACTATTCCAACGCATTCGGATGGGTACATTTAGGCTAGGCATGGTCCTATTTTTCACCCAAACATGTCAAAACAGTCCGAGCTACATTGTACTGACGATATCCTTGAAGAGTCAAAAGTGCAAAAAGGCAGCAATCTTTGACAAGATGTTACTTGAAAACTGTGTCACTTAGAAACATTCCGTTTGAGGAAATGCTATCATGTAGAGTGCCTCTACAATAACCTCTCTCAATTTTTTATATCTCTAAGGCATTTGCCCGTGGTGAAAGGTTTTCTACTACCCCAAAAATTGTCAGAAGGAGGCAGTGTAAAGTTGCAAAGGGGTGTAACTTTCGTCCTGCTCCTGATGTGACCAAATTGACTATTCCAACGCATCTGGATGGGTACATTTAGGCTAGGCATGGTCCTATTTTTCACCCAAACATGTCGAAATAGTCCGAGCTACATTGTACCAACGATATCCCTGAAGAGTCCAAAGTGCAAAAAGGTAGCAATCTTTGATAAGATGTTACTCAAAAATTATGTCACTTAAAAACATTCCGTCTGAGGCAACACGATCACGTAGAGTACCTCTACAATAACCTCTCTCAATTTTTTATATCTCTGAGGCATTTTCCCGTGGTGAAAGGTTTTCTGCTGCCTAAAAAATCATCAGAAGGAGGCAGTGTAAAGTTGCAAAGGGGTGTACCTTTCATCCTGCTCCTGATGTGACCAAACTAACTATTCCAACGCGTCTGGATGGGTACATTTACGCTAGGCATGGTCCTATTTTTCACCCAAACATGTCGAAACAGTCCGAGCTACATTGTACCGACGATATCCCTGAAGAATCCAAAGTGCAAAAAGGCAGCAATCTTTGACGAGATGTTACTCAAAAACCGTGTCACTTAGAAACATTTCATCTAAGGCAACGTGATCATGTAGAGTGCCTCTACAATAACCTCTCTCGGTTTTTTATATCTCTGAGACATTTGCCCGTGGTGAAAGGTTTTATGCTACCCCAAAAATCGTCAGAAGGAGGTAGTGTATTAAGTTAGGATGAAAGCCTATTCACTCTAGGCACCAATCTCAAGTTGCACAATCATGAATGTGTGCCTAGAGCAATAAGGCGCTACATCATGGTTCCAGAACCTTGAAATGGCGCCCAAGCATGTGGGAGGAATTTTCAAGGAGCGAGAATGTTTTTGAAACTCTAAGGAACTAGTCCAAAGACTCTATGGCGCCATCTTGATACCATTGAGTCAACTTTGGAACTCAAACATATTGAAACAAGGTCTAGGAAACTAGGCGCCATCTATTGCCAATTCAACCTCTTAGATGAGCCAACATTGGAAAGACTCTTAATGAGTGCCTAAGTTTGAATTGATCTTGTGATTGAAAGTTTGGTGATGTATTAGTGCGAGATGATCTTCAGTTGAAGCAATCTAAGTTCCAGGAAGGGTTTAGAAGTTATCAACCTCTTCACTAAGTTAGGAGCACTTTACAAGCTTTCTTACCCAAGAGTTGCACCTCATTAAGACAAGGCACATCTTAACCTCTAGGACTTTTCCAAAGAAGCGCTTTAGTTTATTAGCACCTTTGGACCTTGTTTTGCATTCTGAAAGAGAAGGCACACTTTGGAGGCATTTCTAACCTAGATTGATGCCTAGGTATAGTCATCTCTCTGGAGCATTACAATGTGTTTTAAAATGAAGGAGGACATTTCATAAGTTGGGGAATTGATCACTGAAGACCTTGGAGTGTTTGAATTACTCTAAGCAAGAAGGTGCATTTCCATGGAGTAGCATACTCTAGATAGTGCCTAATGCCATCAAGGCGCAATTCCACCCTCACTTTGGTGCCTATCATCAAGAAGGGGCATTGGGCATTCCTTGAATAGTTCTGAGCGTTTGAAGTTCGTGAAATCACCAAGGAATGTTGGGCGCCATGTGTATCCTCAATAAGCTTGAGTTTGCGCCTAGACAAGTTGGTGCTTATTCATGTTTTAACTTCCCTCTTGAAGTGCCTAACTTGGGAAAAAGTTATCTTGTTGTTAGTCAAGTGTTTGATGTGTTTTGGAGACTCCAAAAGACTTCCTCTTGCTAGGCGCTCTTCTTGGCAACTACAACCTTCAACTGGTGCCTAGATCCTAAAGAAAAACACTTAGAGTTCAATTTTCATGCACTTAGACTTCAAGGTGCCAAAAATAGTAGGAACATATTTGGGGAGAAACCACGCTGATAAAAGTTGGGTAAATTTAACCTCCGAGTCTGATTAGGCTCCATATAACAACAATATTTATATCATGTCCCTTTGCTTTATGAAACAAGCAGTATGTGTCAAGTCATAGGGATAACACTTTGGTCCTTAGAAATTTCTCTGTGACTTTTGATAAGATTATCTACTATTATGTGGATGCTTGATAGTATTATCCTGATCCATTGGACTAGTGTGGCTATGAGGATGGAAAGTGTTGCAACCTCCATCCTTTAAACTTCTCCACCTTGTTATGGGTTGTTTTGAGTATTTTCACTTGCTTTCTCTTCGAGAATATTTTCTAATGATACATGATGTGTCATAGATCATTCAACTTGATACACAACATGGATGGATTCTCATGCCTCCTATACTTCTTGCAAGTTTCTTTATAGATAGATCACATAATTGTCCATCTAGGTGGTCATTTCCCTAAATATTATGATAAGATAATCCTGTTAATGAACTTTGGATTGAATGAGAATCAACATGCTTTGTCCTGACTAGAATAGTTGGGATGGACAAAAATCTATTGATTCTAGGTTGGGTTGTTAAAGGTCAAGAAGTTTTGGTGTCTAATGCCCTCTAAATCTAAATATTCAAAATCATAGTGGTTCAATAAGTTACAACAAACAGTCAGGTAGACAATAGACTATAAGGAACAAGGACTACACATGAATCCAAAACAACACCAGTTAATAAGGACATCACAAGTAACTCAACATTACTTCCAGAGGCGTTCACAAAAACAAAGGGGAGAACACAACTAGAGAATGCTAGACTGTAGTAGGGATGAGTGTCTGATGTAGAGCACATAGTGGAAGCATAGAATTATCAACTTTTGAACCTTTGAACTCACTATTGGTGAGACAACATACCATCGGCGAGCTTAAAATTTCATTGGCTGACAGGTCGATGCCACCATGACTCCGTTTGATTTCACTTTTGACAAACATCCCATCATTGACTCTTATCGGTCAGACAGACCACTATCGGTGACTTTATATCCTTTCACACTGATGTCTTTGTCACTCTGATATGAGACTCTAAGTGCCTTGCCTATCGGTAGGACTTAATACCATCGGCACACTCAAAAACTCTTGTGTCGACACACCGATACGACCAACTCTTGACATCGATACAAGGTTCTTTTGCATGCAAAGGGCGCCTAGACTTATGGGGCTCAATTTGATGTATTTATTGAAATCTCAAGGTGAATTGATGCTTATTGAAAATGCCACTTAGTCCTTCATTTGCATTATAGGCGCCATTTCCTATTGACTTATATACTCCTCCTCATGCTAGGGTGCCATAATGAAGTGGTTTAGACAATAGGTGCGCTTCACTTACTAGAGGCTTGTTCTCCTTCCACCTTAGGTGCATTTTTATGGTGGAACAGGTGTCAATGGGTGCCTTGTCTTCAATGAATGCACTCTCTAAGTTGGGCGCCATTTTGAGGATTTATGAGTTGCAAATTGCGCCTTAACCCTTCATGCTTGTTGCTCAATGTTTGAATGTTTAAGAAAGTCTCCTTTAGGCACTCATCTTAATGACTTTTTCTCAAGGCGCAATCATCCTAATGACTTGGATATTCATCCTAGTGTTTCAGGATATCAGGCTACTAGACTTAGTCATTTTCAGGATCTCAAACATAAAGAATAACATGATGATTCATTTTTTTGTATTGCATATAGTTGACATTCTATGCTACTCATAAAGAATATTAATATTTTCTGTTCAACATGATGATTCATTTTTTTTAAATACAACTTTTATCTTTTAGTTCCAAAATGAGGTTTAGGTGATACTTGAATAACAATAGCTAGCTTATTAGATCAACAAACATCCTATGTAATACAATTGGACTTTAAATATTTGAAGTAGCCATCTACAAATATCCATTCAAATGTGGATTTATAATGCAAGTATGGACGCCATCAATAAAACAGATTTGTATTAACCAAATATCCATATAGGCATACATCAATATCTGTCGATATAAGTATAACATATATACAAAATAGCCATATAGGCTTACAAGAATGCCATATAGGCATACAATGTCAACTATATACAATACAAAATATATGTCCACAAATGCGATATAGGCATACAACAAAGGAACACAATAAAAAGTCATTCCCCTCTGGCTGGTGAAGAGAATAGATCACAGGCAGCCTTTGATCTTCTAGGGGATGGAGACGCGCATGTAGGTGGTCTACTATGAACTTGAGGGCTGCTCCTCCTATTTAGTTCTTCCTGCATCTTTACCTGTTACAATAAAAAGTATAGACATTAATCTATAGAAATTACATGTTATAAAAAATGAAACATTTAACAAAATAATCACTTACCGCTAACATATAATCTGTCTCCTCACTTGCCTCAGTAGCAGGAATAGACTGTGGTGATGTCATGTCCTATAGAAACCATCCAGATAGAAATTAAACTTCAAATCAATAATCTTTTGATTTTTCAAAAAATAGACAACTATAACAATGAATGTAAATTGAAATTTACTAATCTGCCTCATACCCCTGTCAATGCCATGGAGCTATGAATCGCAGAGGCCACACCCTGCTCCATTGCCCTATGAACATGGGGAGGTGTCTCTACAGCCTGCATCATCTGGAGATAAAACAACATTATTCAATTACAAAAACTATAATAGTGATGCAAATCATGGCTCCTAACATACACACACATTCATCTAAACATGGAAGTACACACAATAAAGCACACAAGTCACATACAAAAATCTAGTAAGTACAATTCATTCATTAAACTATTTATTTTATTACCTCCATAAAGCTTTGAAGTCCACCACCGCTAGCAGGTGTTGCCGTGAAATCTACAGTATTAACATATTCAACATCCAAAATTAGATATTAGAATACCATTCATATAACGATGCTATTCACATGTAATATTTATAATTGTTTACTAGTTACATACCTCGACAGTAGATGATCTAGTGTATATTGCAGGTGGAGAACCACTGAAAACTACATCGATGCTATGACCCTGAAATTTCATTAAAATCATCAATTTAAATTAGTTAATCTTGCATTTCAAAATAAAATTTAATAAATTAAATTCAATAAACTTGCTAATATTTACCTGAGTATCAAGGCTGAAAGTCTCACTCAGGAGGGTATCTGTCATCACCATCTGCTCAACTGCAGATGTAGCTTGTGCACCTGCGTCCTGACTATCCATGGGGTCATAACCACAAGCTGACCCGCAAGTCTGACAAGTATGGAGTGGGACCCTGCTCCTCCCACTATCTCTCAACCCACTCTGTGTTGCAGGACCGACATGCTCTATGATGCTCTGGGTCAAGGCACTAATGGACTGAAGTGTATCGACCTCAACACTCTCCTTCACAATGGAAGGAATAGAAACATGCTCGTGGGCTGGTCTGCTGATTACTCGTCTCACTACCTACTGTGGTTCAAGACGTGCCCCTAGTCTATCTTGTGCTGACCCCCCACCTCTACCCTAGAAGTCCCGCATATCAAAATAGTTTGGCACTTTATTGAGGACAAACTTGCAGTAGAGTTTCCTCAAAAAGTATTACTGGACCTCATTATTATTGCATGGAGGATGGTCAAAAACCATCCACCACCTCTGCCCAAAATTGTCCCTTATCGCTTGGTTGTTGCACCAATGGATAGGGAACCTCTTGCATGTAATGGGTGGAGGTTGATTTGTTTGTGGGTTTGTGAAAATGGAACACAAGTCTAATTTTGTGATTTGTAATTTTTTCACATCTTGGTATGACAACTTGTCTGCATAATAATCTCTAAACTCTCCTCTTATCCATCCAACTAGTTATTTTCTTGCTAATTGAATCTACATTTGATAATATAGATTCAAGAGATTCAGCAAGCGTGGACCTATGCAAGGTTGAAGTGGAAGGATCTTTCAACTTTGCAATTATATCTTCAATTTCTTTTTTGTTGTTTTCAATTTGCCCCATTATATTTTCTTATGTTCTAGGGGCATGTTGAGGAATGGATGGAGGAGGTTGTTGTTCTGTAGGTATTTCCTCAGGATTTTTTGGATTTTGAGGAGGAGTAGTAGGAGGCGCATTAACATTTCCTGACAATTAACGAAATATACATAAAAAATCAACTAAAACCTACCTATTTAGAAACAAATTAAAAAAAAAACAAATATAACTCACTCCTTTGGCGTGCTCGACGTCGTGGTGGCATTTTGGCGATGAATCGATAAGGTTTTTGTGTTGAATGGAGTTTTGTAAAATGCGAGCGCGCTTTCTAGGGTTTGCAGGCCACGGGCATAGAGGAGAAGGAAGAAATGAAATGACATTAGAAACCTTTTTTTTTTAATTTATAGCAAGTCATAATGCGAGCGCGTTATAACGTGCTCACGATATGACTTAATTTTTTTTGAAATTAATTTGGCCACTTTTTGGCCCCCCATCTTTTTGCACTTACCCAATAGGTTGTCGCTTACTCATCCAACTAATAGCACCACTAAACAGTGTAAACACATAAGCACTGGTGGATCTCCTGCTGTCAATGTCACCTACCCAATCTGAATCAACAAATCCATGAATATCAACAAAATGCGGGGGTCCAGAAACATTACCATGATAGAAAATGGAATACTCAGAAGTACCCCTCAAATATCTAAACACTCGCTTAACTGCATCCCAATGAACTCGTCCAGGATTAGCCATAAATTGACTAAGAACTCCCATTGCTTGGGCAATGTTTGGTCTTGTATAGACCATAGCATACATCAAACTGCCAACAACACTAGCATAAGGTACTTTGCTCATGTCCTCCACCTCACTAGGAAATTTTGGACAATCCTCAACAAACAACTTTGTCCCCAAAGAAATGGGAACACATAATGGTCTACAATCTGCCATGCTAAACCTATCCAACATGGTCTTCACATACTTACTCTGGCTTAACCAAAGTTTTTTGTTGGTTCTATCTCTTCTGATTTCCATTCCTAGAATGTTCCTTGCTGCCCCTAAATCTTTCATTTCAAACTGTGCTGACAACTAAGATTTAAAATCAAAAATCATATTCATACCCTTCCCAATAAGCAACATATCATCAACATATAGTGCAACAATGAGAATACGATCACCATCAAACTTATAATACACACAGTGATCTAATTTTGATCTCACAAATCTAATTGACAACACAAAGGCATCAAACTTCAAGTACCATCTCCTAGGGGATTGCTTCAAACCATACAAAGACTTCTTAAGTTTGCAAACCAAATTTTCTTTACCTTTCACCATGTAATGTTCTGGATGTGACATGTAGATTTCTTCCTCCAAATCACCATGAAGGAAAGCTGTCTTCACATCCATCTGTTCTACCTCCAAGTCATAGGCTGTTGCGAGAGACAATAGGAATTGAATGGATGTCAGCTTTGCAATGGGAGAGAAGATCTCACCATAATCTATACCCTCCACTTGTGAATACCCCTTCGCAACCAATCTGGCCTTATACTTCTCAACACTACCATCTGCACCAAATTTCTTCTTGAACACCCATTTGCATCCAATGGGTTTCTATCCAGGAGGCAAAGGCACCAAGTCCCAAGTTTGATTCTTTTCCAAAGAAGCGATTTTATCCTCCATGGCCTCTTTCCAGGAACTTACATCTTTCATGTCCATAGCCTCTGATATAATTCTAGGTTCATCACTGTTAGTAAGCACAGCAAAAGCACAACTAGAATCAAGCAATGTAAAACCAAACCTTTCAGGTTGCTTTCTTATCCGTGTAGACCTCCTCAAGAGCCGAGGTTGAGGTTCAGCTTCTTCATCTGAGCTTTTAGAGCTGCTAGAGCTCTCCTCATCATCAAGTCCAACATTATCTTTCTGTTCAGTCTTCTCAGGGGTGAGAGGAAACTGAACAACATCCTCTTTCTTTTCTTTTTCTTCTGGCTGTAAAATAATGGAAGAAGGTGTAAGATCTCTGAAGATGAAACTTCTTCTATACAACACTTTTTCAGCCACAGGGTCCCAAAGCTTGTATCCTTTCACATCGACACCATAGCCAATGAAGATACACTTAACAACCTTGTTTTCCAATTTTGTCTGCTTCTCCCTAGGCACATGTGCATATGCCTCACAACCAAAAACACAAAGATGCCTTATTGAAGGCTTTCTACTAGACCACACCTCCATGGGTGTCTTTCTAACAAGAGCTGATGTAGGAGATCTATTAACAAGATAGAAAGTAGTGGCAACAACTTCAACTGAAAACTTTTGTTCTAGGCCAGCTCCACTAAGCATAATCCTAGCCTTCTCCATCAGTGTCCTGTTCATTCTTTTTGCAACTCCATTTTGTTGTGGAGTGTATGGAGCTGTCTTATGTCTTTCAATCCCAAGTTCCTTGCAATATTTATCAAATTCTGTAGAACAGAACTCACCACTGTTGTTAGTTCTCAAACACTTAATCTTTTTACCAGTCTGATTTTCAGTAAAGGCCTTAAACTCCTTTAACTTACTATAGACTTCAGATTTGCTTCTGAGAAAATAAATCCATGTCCTTCTACTATAGTCATCTATAAAAGATACAAAATATATAGATTTTGATAATGAAGGAACATTAACAAGACCAAATACATCAAAATGAACAAGGTCCAACACACCAGAAGACTTGTGAGAACTCGAGTAAAACTGAACATGATTTTGCTTTCCATAAATGTAATGTTCAAAAAAGTCAAACTCAAGATTACAATCATCTAACCCCTCAATGAGGTTTTTATTTTTCAGGGTACACAGACCCTTCTCATCAATGTGGCCAAATCTCTTATGCCATAACATTGTCTTTTCAGCTGGAAGTTTAACTTCCAAGGCATGATTACAAACATCAGAACTAGAAACAACAGATCTCTTGACTGCTTGTTCAGATGGTGGGGATGAAGTGACTGCTGCCCTCTTCTTTGAATCAGAAGAACTATTGCATTGTGAAATTCATGCCTCCAGCTGAAACAGAGTACCTCCTCTAGTACCCTTAGCAAGCACCATAGCTCCTCTAGTCATCTTGCATCCTTCTTTTGAAAAGACAATGTGCACACCTGCATCATTCAAATTACTTACAGAAAGTAGGTTCTGTACTAAGCCTAGGATATGCATAACCCCAGAGATCCCCTTCACTTGACCATCAAGGAATCAAATCAAGACTCTTCCATGACCAACAATCTTCAGATGAGAGTCGTCACCCAAGTACACATTTTCACCATTGAACTCCTCATACTTAGTGAGCCAGTCTTGATGCGAGGTCATGTGGAATGATGTACCAGAGTTAATCAGCCACACATCATCAGATGCATGGGTTTCTAGGGTTGCAATGAAAGCATCACCATCATCTTGTGATTTGTCAGAATCTGAGTCAGGAGCTCTCTTCTTCTTCTTCTTCTTCTTCTCTTTGCATTCCTTTCAGAAATGCCCAGATTTACCATAGTTCCAACAGATAGCCTTGGACTTTTTAAGAGATTTGGATCTCCCACATGATTTGGATCTACCCTTCTCAGCTTTCTTGTCCTTCTTTTTCCCTTTCTCATTGGGTCTTCCATAAACTACAAGAGCCTCTTTGGCTGCATCAGAAGACTTTCTCTGCATCTCTTCAGATAATAGTGAAGAAACCACTTCATCCATTTTGAATGTGGATGTGGTGCTTCTAATAGCCATGACAAGGTGATCCCACGAGTCCAGCAAAGAACAAAGCAAGGTCATACATCAATCCTCCTTCTCCATCTTTACACCAATAGATGTTAATTGTGCAACCAGCATGTTAAAAGCATTCATATGTTCAGCGACGGATCCTACATCCTCCATTCGAAGAGAATACAACTTCTTTCGCAGAAAAAGTTTATTAACCAAAGATTTGGCTTGATACACATCTCCCAGCTTCTTCCAAAGCAAGGTTGCAGTTTTCTCCTCATGGACATTTAACAACACAGAATCAGCAAGACTAAGTCTTATGAGACCCTTAGCCTTCCAATCCTTGAGATCCCACTCATCTTGTGACATTACAGCTGGTTTAGTTCCATTAGCACTCTCCCAAAGGTCTCGGTCTACAAGCATGTCTTCCATCTTGAGCTTCCACAGCTCGAAATTAGTGCCGTTGAATTTCTGCACTTTAATTTTTTTGGATGTGCTTGCCATCTCCTTGCTACAATAGAAATCAGAATATTCTACACAGACTCCCACTCAACTTAAGATCAGCTCAAAAAACCCCTACCCAACAACTAGGACCAAAGGTGATCAAGCTCTGATACCAACTGAAAAGAAGCTAGGTGTGCAGAAATCATTTTCTACACTAATCTAATGAGGGGAGGGCTATGCAAATTTAATTTAATCCTTATCACTATAGCAACATATCACATCTAACAAAGATATTACAGCAATACACAAGAACCAAAAAGACGACAGAAGAAGAGAGACAAAGATATATGGTGGGGAAAACCCTTATCGGGTGAAAACCCCCACACTCAGAAACTTGCACAATGTATTAACAAATCTGAAAGAATGTTTACAATACACTTGCAATGCAAGCTTCAATGGTCTTCAACACTCGTATCTGGAATAAATTTAGTAGCATAAGAGTACCTGTAAACCTGAAATACAAATTCCATCTCCAAGCACCTGTTTTAATAGAAAATACAAGGCAAAATAGGTCCTATCTTGGGATGGGCATCCAACTTAGCTTCATGGACCAAAACCCACACCTAAGGACACTTGGTCAACATTGTAGAATGTGCCTGATACTTGTCCACAACTCCCATCCCAAAGAGGTTGCCTATTTCCAAAATAGGCTATGACAGATGCTCTTACGACACTTACGACTGTCATAGAATTTGTCATAGCAGTTACAACTTACAGCTGTAAGAGAATCTGTCATACACATGCTATAAATAGCATATTCTCTTACAACATGTCATAGTCCACCTTGGGGCACCCAAATATGCCTTTTTCAAAGATGCTTCATGACACATGTCCTCACCTGTCTTACAAACTTCTATTTCTGACTCTTACATGTCATAGATTCTTTCATAGGAATTTGTCATAACTATTTTAGTCAATATTCCCTTACACAACATGGAAGATGCCGACACATGGAAAAATGCTCCTACCACAAAGTGGGATGCCTATCTCCTCATGTGAGGATAAAATTACAAGTTGTCATATTCCATGTAGGATTGACACATCACCATGCCACATCCCACAATATGACAATATAGAATTTACAAATATTTACAACATAGGCAATTAAATAATAAATACAAACATAATAAATGCAAGGAATTACCAAGGTTGAGACACCTTAATTCCTAACAAACATCCCCCCTTAAGCATATCTTAGGCATGCTAAATGAAGATGGGTCCCGACAACTAGGCTTGATCAAGTACCCATGTACAATGTAATATCTCATAAAAATGGAGAAACAGAGAAAACTACATGGGAAAAGCTCCCCTCTAAAAAGAGAGAAAAAGATAAAAGAAGAGGACTAGGAAGCCTCCTCGAAGATGATAACTTTGTACCAAGCCTGAAAACATGTTGCTCTAACTGTGATGATGTAGATATGACCCCCCATAGGAGAGGAAAAGATACTGTATAGCCCCTCCACAATGAAGGAACCCCTATCCCAAAAGAGAATGCCTAAGTATGAATGCTAAAAATGAACCATTTGTGGCAAATGACATTTCTCCCCTCAGGAAAAAATGACTCTAATGGTGAATGCTCAAAGAAGCGAGGTGAAGTGGTAAGTCTCATAATGTACCCTATCTCTAAACACTGCTCAAATGTCATCATGCTGATGTCGAAACAAGTCACAAACAAAATAGGAGGCTCAGGCCTAATGAAATAAGTGACTTTTCAAAATCATGTGAAGACTAATGAAGAACATGATCCAAAGAATTGATGTATAGATGTGGAATCCTAAAGCATGCCATGTGGCTACAAAGCAAATCCCATGAGATGTCCTGTGAAGAATCACTAGAAGCCCTTGGTGAAGCCTCTTTGAACTAGCATTTTGAATAATAAATCTACAGATTGATACCGGACAGATAATCAATAAACCCAAACCCACTCTGATACCATGTAGAAATTAGGAACATTAAGTGAATGTGAGTATCAATTAGAGCCACTCGAGATGAACAGGGGAATGCTCAATCTACAAGAAAATAAGTATTGCAAAATAATACACATAGAATGAAAAATAATGGGATGTTGTAAGTCAAATTTGCTTTTTTGCAGGAGTTTTTGTTGTTTGAAGGCAATACATGGGCATTTTTGGAGGTGTGGTGGCTGACCAAGAGAGGTCGTAGTCTTTGGAAGATTCCTTATTGTTAAAAGGAAGGCCCCAAGCCTCTAACACATGCCACAGGCTTCAAATAAAGGTTGTGGGCCTTGTGAAGAGGTCACAGGCTTCTTACATAGGCCACGACCCTTTTGTAGATGTCGCGAGCCAAGATGAAGTCATGCACCTTCTGCAAAGGCCGTGAGCCAAGGAGAAATCCTCCTGCTTGCTACGTGCCACACATAAATCATCCTTTGTGACCAATCAGCCTCATCTACATACAAATTGGCCTTTAATACTGCAGATTGACCCTTGCACAGAAAAATGCCTTGAGCAGGAGGTTGTCAAGTCACTTGCAGGTAGGAAATATTAAAATATGGTAGGACAAAATGCAGATAGTTACACCATTATTGCACAGCAATATTAAAACATAAAATAACATATTATTGTCTTCAGATGATTTTTACATTGTATTACATTGGATTTATAAAATCCTCTCCCCTTTTAACTATTTGATAACTACCTACATAACCTCCATATGGGAATGTAACTCCCACAAAAAAACTATTGCTTTATTTACTAACATTTATTTAATATGCATAAACTAACCTATAATTGCAAATTTAACAATGTAATACCATTGTTACTATGACTATTATGCCAACATTCCCCCCTTATTACATTGTTCCTACAATAGTACCAAGGGACCCCCCCTGAATGCTAACATACTTAACAAAGTTGATTACATAATATGAATACATATTTTATAGAGGATCTTCTCCCAAAGAACAAATCCTGAACCAAGCGGGGATCCATCATGTCTCATCTACTCTCAGAAAGGTGTAGCTTCAAGCTATGTTCTTGAGCTCTTTAGTCCCGAACTCTCAAATTACATAGTCTTGAATTATTCGACAACAATCCCTAAGAGATATGACAAATCTCTATCATTGTCTAGTGACCGCAAAAGGGTATAATTCTCGATCATATACTCTGAAGCTCACTGGACAACAATCTATATTGAGCTCAACACCAAATCCTAAACCTGTCTCCAAAACAAAATCTTCAAAAAACATACATTCTTCAAATCCGTCATCATCAACAAAGAAAAGAAAAACAACCAAAACCAAAAATGCTTCTCATGCAAAGCATCATCTCAAAGTGAGAAGCTAACTTGAGATGATGGAAAATGCTCCATCCTCCGATGCTGCCTGCCTCCAATAGGACCCTATTACATTTTAACCAATTGATGTCTTAGATGAGTCTTTGGAGGCCTCATCAGGAGTAGTATAAATGGCCCCAAGAGCACAAGCAATGTTTGATGTAGCCATGATAAAATGAACAAGGTGTCGGATTCCACCAAAAGTGCACCTTTTACAATATAGTGTAAACACAAATATATCCTTATAACTCCAATGTTTTCCACCTTATTAGTCCAAAAATTTAATAAGCTAAATCAACAAAGAAAATTCAAAAAACTTCTCATTTTACACCTTATACAGTTTTGATCCTGTGACCACTTACAATAAAATCAAAATCAAATGATTTTAATCACCACTACCAACCAACTCATTGAATCTCAATATATTCTCATAATCACCCAAATAAATATAAAAGCTCTTCAATTTCACAATTCCCTTCTTTAACCATATCAAAATTCAGCCATTTTCTCAATACTTAAAATTTCTCTTTAAACTTTTTACCATGCTTTGCAATCAGTTACTCATCAAAATGAAAAAAAACAACTATTTCTTACCCAATATCTGCACATATGCATCCATCGTGGAAATGAAGTGCAAAAATTCAACGGAGTTTTCTTCAATGCCCAACAATGAGTATAAATGATTTTTATCAACTTCCACTATTGTGGCGTCTAGGAATCATAAGTGACAGGTATATGTGGCATTTGGTAAAGCAAAATGAATGATAAAGATGCACCCTAAAACTCACACAGCGCGACTAGGTATATCAAAAGCCTTCAATACTCTTCCCTTAAGTAGCAATTTACTGTTGCAGTCCACATAACTATATTGTGTATGGCACTTCAAAATATGTATGGTGATGCAGATGTTGGATGCCTTCAAACATATCTCAGAATATATTTATTCACCCAACAAATGAATTTTAAACGCTTGGAATTGGGACAACGTAGACTTTGTGGGATTCAAATCCTCTCTTCTGTACATGCCTCAACAATGACAAGATCTTCCTTGCAGAAGGCTCTTCAAAATCTCCTTCTTACCATGCCTGAGATCAAAGCTACTTTGCTACCATATTGAAATATGGTAGGACAAAATGCAGATAGTTGCACCATTATTGCACAGCAATATTAAAACATAAAATAATATATTATTGTCTTTGGATGATTTTTACATTGCATTACATTGGCTTTATAAAAGCCTCGTCCCTTTTAACTATTTGATAACTACCTACATAACCTCCATATGGGAATGTAACTCCCATAAACTAACTATTGCTTTATTTACTAACATTTATTTAATATGCATAAACTAACTTATAATTGCAAATTTAACAATGTAATACCATTGTTACTATGACTGTTATGCCAACAGGGAAGACCAGATGCAGATCAATTTTATACAAATTGACCTTCTTTGGATCTGGGCCTTGCTTGGAAGAGGGATCCCATAGCAACACTATCAAGAACTTATAGAATTTGAATAAACATCCACACAATCCTTCTATAATACCATGTGAGAAACCATAGGATCCTTGGATGATTGCCTACACTGAATCAACCACCTAAGACAAGAAAAGGCATGCTTATCATATAGAAAAGATTCAAAACACAAATATGCAAAGAAAATACTTCAATGAAGAATGAATTGATTGGGATAGATGAAGTAGCTCAAAATGTGAGATACATATAGGGTATAATCGACTAAGAATAGTTGAGCCAATAATAGGAAAAGCTCACTAAGAATAGTGGTGCTCCAAGAATAGGAAAAACAACCACTTAACTTAGACAAAGCTAATCAAGGCATGCCAAGTATAGCTCAAGGCTAAATATAGAGTCCTAAATATGCACTCCTAAGCAAGCTTAATATACACCAACAACAACCTAAAGAAATCAGAAATATAAAATTAGAAATTTCATCCACATGATTTTAAAGAAGTTCAAGACTTTTTGGAATAATTTTCTTTAAATATTATCAAGTGGGGTGTGGTCAAGTGGTTGGGCCACTTAATTCCCTTGTTGGAGGTTTTCAAAATTCTATGAACAATATTTGTTGTCTGAAACATAATGTGAACATGCAATAGTTGAGCACCAAATGTGAGTCATAACATATGAGATCTTCCTCCATTAGAGGAAATCCCCTTGAGAATATTAAGAACATTACTCTATCATTACTAGGAATGGTGGCCAAGTTTAATAGGGTTTTATTATATATGTGCATGTCAATATGACACTTTTAATTATAATTAATATAATTGAGAGATTGGGTTTGATGAAATATATCATAAAAAAATTATTTTGGGGATGAGAGCAATTAGTAACCCCCATACTTCTAGTTTGAAAAGGAATTAAATGTGAGCTATTTTCTTATTTTGATATAATGATAATGAGAAGTCTTGGAGAGTAATATTGACCTCCTTAGATGGTTGTGAAAACCACCTGTGTACTTTATCAACATGTCATCCCCTTGGATCTCTTTATCCATTTGGACATACCTTTTTCACTTTCAATATTTGTGCTTCTTGATTATGTTAGTTGTAATATAAGTTATCAGTCCCCTACCCATGCAAGCTCATCCAAAGTTCTCATCAATTTATTTTATATACAAGGTAATCATCCAAATCCAAAGTCTAGACATGTGATAAGGTCTTTTTAATGCAAATTATATGTCATCTCTTACTTTAGAGGAGATGATTCTCTTAATATTCAAGCAAAATAAATTGTGTTTTATAAGTTACTAGCATGCATGGATAATAACCAAATGGTAAGTGTGGATTACAACACTTGAAATTTTGCATATAACATACAAAACAAGTTCATTAATAAAATATGAAATGACTGACATTTCTCTCTTTCCCATTGTTTAGTTACAATTAGAATTAGTATCAAAACAACAAGAGATGTATTGAGAGGAGTCCCTTGATTTTGACAATTCAATATAATGCATGGATTTTAAAGATCAACATGATGTTTGTGTAGGGCTATAGTCACAATCAAAGACAAAAAAAATGAGAAGTTAAAGCATGGATTTCAAATGCAAATTTGTGGAAATCTTGAAGAAAAATTAACAAAGAAATGAATTTTAACCGTTTGAGGTGATTGATGTCATTTCTCATCAGGCCATCACTTGAATTGCAATTAAAAGGTATGTCTCAGGTGATACAAGGCTAATCATAGTTATTTGAATATTTTAAGTATGACTCAACAAGAACACACAACAACATCTAAAACATTCAAACCAACAAGATTGGCGATAAATAACAATTCAATGATTTATCATGGATCATTTTTCTAATATTTGAATACTTTCACCAAAGAAATCAACTTCCCTTTGTTCATATATTTGCCTATTGTCTTTCTTTTACAAAGTGATCAAACAACCTTTCCATTTGAAGTAGGACCCGCCATCATACGCGGACTTTTATCAACCATCCAATCAACAATCTTGGCCAATTCATTTCCCAAGATTTTTACCTTTTCTAAAAGTATGAACAATCGATTAGAGGCTTTCTTCATTGTTGGTGGGGTCAAATTTTTATGCTATGTAATTATCTAGTCTACCTAACTATAGAAGATCAACAATACAAGATATTTTTTATGTAATTAGATGTAGTGGAAATTCCATGTGAAGAAATACCATGTACATGAGATGTTCATTTTTCTTATGAGAATGTTTCATAGATTTTACAACATATGGAGAGAGATAAATGATACCTTTCTTGCCCATATTATCTTTGTGTTGCAATGTTTTAAGGAAGCCTTGTTCATAAGGACCTAAGGCCTTACATTTGTATACATACTTTTTCAGAAAATTACAAGTCAAGGTTGTATTATTTTTAAGTTGTTGAAAGGATGATAAATATGTATCATGCAATAAGTATCACTTGATTCTAATCCACTATCACATTGGAAAATGTTATCATAATCAAATGAATCTCTTGAACCCAAAACTAGTGTGAGGGACCAAATCAACATGAGGCTCAAATTAAAACTTCTAGGATTTTAGATTGGAGATTCTTATTGAATTTGGTTACAGATTAAACTCTAATTATTAGTTGTTTAAATCCAACAAATGTTTATTTTAAAGGGAATCATACCCGATGAAATTTACATATTACATATTAAATATTAAACCAAGCTTTGTCCTTATGAACATAGAGTGGACCAAAAGAAAACTACTTATATTGGAACCTACACAAAATATAGGTCAAATTTGTTAAATAAAAGGCCATGATAAAAGGATGTGACTACTAATGTGTGTTGTTATGTGATAAAATATAGGTGAAATCTAAAAATATAATCTTGAAATATATTTTTAGATTTCAAGATTTGACTACTAATGTGTGTTGTTATATGGAGCCTAATCAGACTCGGAGGTTAAATTTACCCCACTTTTATCGGTGCGGTTTCCCCCCAAATTCCTACGGGGTCAAGGGGCAGCGCCCCTTACGGGGTCTAAGGGCAGCGCCCCTGGCGCGGCAGGGTTGAGGGGCAGCACCCCCATGGGGACTCGGGGGCAATGCCCCCGAAACCTCACATGGTTTTTTATTATTTTATAAAGGCACCAGGAGTTATTTTTTCATTAGCCGACATAAAAAAACCCTATTTTTGTAACTGACAAAAAGCTTGATAAAAAAAACTAAGGGTTAGGGTTTCCGTTGATATTATATTGTAGCATTTGCAGTGGTAGAGTTGCATGGATTGCTAGTTGTAATCAGTTTGATTTACTAGATAATAATATTGGACTCTCTGTTGGTGGATGTAGCCCAAGTTTGGGTGAACCACTTTAAAACTTGTCTCTCGCTGTTATTATTTCTGTGTATTTTCATTCCTCTATGTAATCTTTATTTGCATTTAATTGATATCTTTTGTCAGCTAACCCTAACAATGTGAGCACTTCATTATGGGATGATAAGCTTCAATATATATTTATGGATGGTTTAATTCCAATATTTAGAATCCAAGTGTATCACATGCATCATCACTCATTTTTAGATTTATGTGTTATTGTGTGTAAGTGTGAGTGTGCCCTATTATAGAAGATCCCCTTTTATATTAGTGTATTTGTAGCACTTCCCCCTTCTTACATGAATTCATGTCATTTTCCCATTCAAATAATGGAGGCAATTAGGATGTATAGGTAATGATATTCATGATGATCATAACATTATTTTTCTAAACCAAAGCCCTTTAAATAATTCACTACATTGGAAGAGCCTCCAAATATGGTATTAGTGTTGGCAAGAGACATTGCTATGGAATGGATCTGTATGTTGTCATTGATGGAAACAAAGATCAGATATCCTATCACCATGATAGGAAGAGATATCTTTGGAAGAACATATTAGATTCCAGGTCTGGTTGACAAAAAATGGCTAAGTATGGAAAGTATGCATAGTAGAAGACAGAAGTCAGCTAGTATGCGTTCGTAGATAATGGTCTGGCAATGCTGTTCAGGTATGATTTTAGTTGGTGTTTGATAGTATTATGCCTCAAAGATTAAGTCCTGATCCTCTTCGGAATTCATCTTGAAGAAATGTCTAAGTCCAGGCAAGCAAAGGTATAGTAGGAACAATGAATAGGGTCTAGTGCAATGGTCCGCATTCCTCCGCAGACAAGTATTTCATTATGCAATTTTGAGGTGTTGTAAACACTTATATGAAGTGTCTTATTCTAGAGTTAGGAGATCTGAAGTTCACTGGAAGGATAGATACAAGCTGCTAAGTATTAGCATAGTGTTTGACAGAGACAAAGTCTAAGTTCTGATGGTCTGCATTTCTCCGCAATACGATATGATGCCTTGCAATTCTAAGGATAGGATTGGGAATGTATAAAGAGTCCTTAATATGCTTTGGAAGATGTTTTGAGATCCTCAGTAAAAGTTGCAAGTCAACAGATGAAGGTGTTAAGCATACTCTTAAGGAAGAGGCCGACAAGTATATAAATCATTGTGCGGAGAAGAGTAAATGTTTGGAGGATCTATGTAAGTAATTGAATAATTAGAGACGACCTACATGAACACACTTGGGTGAAGTTTTGGGTCTACGCAACATATAGTGCATTGTATTGAGTGACAAGGTACATCTTTTTATGTACACGTTTCACTTCTTGGATGCCAACCTGATTATGGAATAAATCATGATGCGGATATAAAGGCAATGAAATTTGGTTGAGTGGTGTGTGGAAAAGGTGTGTGTGATGTGAGCATGTGAATAGAGGAGCAGACTTAAAAAGAGGATTAATAGCGATGAAGACTTGGGATTCAGAATATAGTTGTTAAATGACTGCACCCTGGCATAGTGGCAGATGCTTAAGCAGTGTTCAGTTATCATGTGTGATCAGATTAAAAGCATGTTTTGTCATCAAGGTAGTAAGCTGGTAGTGAGCCTCCAGTAGGGTTTAATAGCCCTCAAGGTTTAACAACTCTCAAGGTTTAACAACCCTCATTGTAATCTTGCTAGGTTTAGGGTTGAGGCAGTGAGCCTGCTAAATCTAGTTGTACTTTATGGCAGTAAGCCAACATGTTCTAGGCTCGTGGAGTGACCAAGCTTGAACAACATTTTTGTAAAGATTGCAATATATATTTGAGAGCTAATCCTCTCTGTGGTTTTTCCCTCTTTGGGTTTTCCACGTAAAATCTTGGTGTTATGTGTCATGCTTTTGTGGATGTTGTTTAGTTGAATATTTTGCCTCTGTTTGATTACTCTTTTGAAATTGTTAAAAGTAAAAGTTCAAGAAAAGATTTATAGAACACTGATTCACCCCCCCTTCTCAGTGTTCCTGACAATCAACAATTGGTATCAGAGACAGGTTCCTCGAAAGAAGTTTAACAACTTGAGGAAGATTTGAGATAGTGTGATCATGACAGCAAGAAGGTATGGAAATTATGAAAGGTATAGTCAACTAGAAGCAGCTCTTATGGATCTTGACAACTCTGAAGCAGATGAATGCATCTTAAAGCTAAAAGAGCAAGTCAAGAAATTTAAAGACAAATACAAAGAAGTCAGTGACCAACTACTATCAGCAAATGAAGCCCTAAATGATTTGGAAGCAGAAGTTATAGAAAGAATAAAAGCTAAAGATGATCTAAACTTGATTGTGAAAAATAGATCAGAAGATTGTGCAAAACTTGAAAAAGAAATTATAAGTTTAAAAATAGATCTAGAAAAGGCAAGAAGTTTTGAAGAAAAATTCAAGTTAAGTACTACAAAGCTTGATGAAATGATTTCTAGCTAGAGGAATGCTGATGACAAACATGGTTTAGGATTTGAGAAAGGAGAAAGTTCAAACTCTGAGCAAATAAGCACTGAGCCAAGGTAAAACAAAGGATACCCATTCAGAAATCAAAGAAGAAGACCTAGAAGACCTCAGGTCAGACAACCAAATGCTCAAAGGTACCCATCTTTTAATGGTTATTGTAATTCATGCAATAAGTTTGGTCATAAGGCTACTTGTGTAGAAGTAGAATAAATCAAAAGACTCCATTATTCTCTAGTCAGTGTTTCAATTGTAAGAAAATTGGTCATAGAGCAAATGAATGTAGAAATCAGTTCAAGAAAAGTTTCAACAATGGAAGGAATGAACAGTCATTCAAAGGTAAATGCTTCACTTGCAATAGGATTGGTCATAGAGATGTTGTTTGCAAAATTAAAGTAAGTCATAATCCTAGTAGGTGCAATGCATGCTATAAAATGGGACATAGATCAAATGAATGCAAAAGTTCGGTAAGAACTAATCTTCAAAATTTCAAGAACAGTCAATCTTTCAATGGAAAGTGTTTTGCATGCAATAGATTTGGACATATGGCTAATCAATGTAGATCAAATTCAATTAATGAAAGAAATCAAGGTCAAAAGAATGTGGTGTGCTTCAATTGCAACAAATTTGGACATGTTGCAAGGTTTTACAGAAGCAGGAATGAGAAGAGAAATCACTACTTTGAAGAAAGGAAAACAGAGTAGAGAAATGACAAGGGAAAAGAGAAAGTTGATTTGGTTGAAACCAAGAAATAAATGAACAAGGTATGGATCAAGAAAGGATTAATTGAAGTCAGAGATCAATCTGCACTAGTATCCAGTGCAGATATCTCCTTTGGGAAGTAAATTGAGAACTCTAGCTTAGGGGGAGTAGTGAAGAAAATTCAAATCCCCCAGCCAAAAATTGGGTGCCAAAATCTGGCATGAAGATGTATCATGGAATCTAATGCGACACACCTATTAGAAGAACCGAAAGAAAAGGAGTCAATGCGGTATATTGCAAAGCAATCCTAATTGACTGTGTTCTACAGCGAAGGGTTTTAACATCTTTTTTTAAATAAGCATTTAATGACATCTTAGTCACATCGTGCGGAGGATAAAAGGGAACTTGTTTAACCTCAAATCACTTTACACTCAAAGCTATCAAGTACCCAGAGAGATCATAATAGACTTTGAGCCACAACAACCAAGATTTGAACTTGGGTTTTGAGAATTTCAGAAAAAGGAAACCTAATTCGGCAGTACAAGGTAATCTTGTTCAAAACCTTCTTGTGAATCTATTAAAATTTATGAAACGACATCACTACAAGTTGTTGATATTACTAAGCGAGTGCGACCCAAGTTCAAAAAACACCCATTCAAATCAACTGAGGTCGATCAGTTGGGTGCATTCTCAAATGTTCCCCACAGGGTCATGCATGCAGAAGATGTTAGGGCATATATTCATGTTGCCCTAGAAGAATTTGGTGTTAGCAGGTTTACTGATCTATACACAAAACATCTGAGCAATGATAATCTCGAACTAAAGAATGAATATTTAGCATTGGAAGAAAATAAATTTATTTAGTATTTGGATTTCCCAACATTTATGGAAGACGAATGGGTCCAATATGTGTTAAGCAGGATTCATGATGAGTTCATATGGCTTGAGAGACCGTTCAAGATTAGAAAAGATGCTATTAGGGAAGTCACTAGATTGTGCTCTACCGGATCAGTACCTCTATTGAAAGTCATGAAGAATGATACAATAATTATGGCTACCGGAGCAAAGTTTGATAAGAGAGCCTTGACAATAAATGATATTGAGGATCATGCTGTGAGATTTGCCTCAATGGTATTGGGATACAAAGTTTATTTCACCAACCGGGAGAACTTTGTTTCAGGCACAACCATTTACACACCCTATCAAATGATTAAGGAAAAATTTGATTATGACATCTATGAATTGCTCCAACAGCAAGTAATGGAAAATATGAAGAATACAAAAGAAGGTAAATACCCCTTTAAATTTGGCACACCGATCATGTGTTTATTCTTCTATTTTATGCAAGAGTTGCTTGGTATGAAAAACCTATTTTGGACTAGTGATAAACCTGTCACAGTTCAAATTAGAAATTTGTTGAGTAGCATAGGCACCATTGATGCACAGAATGCAGCCCTATGGGGCTATTTTAAGAATTTCCAAAGATCAATGCAAGTTAGAGAAAGAATTCCCAAAATAGTGGTTGAAAAATACAAGGATACAATTTGCTTCATTGTGACAAAAGATCAGTGTTTGATGGAGGTTGTTGAGCCTAGAATAGTCTGGGTTATGCCTATGGGATATGAGGTAGATGGAGCGATACTAGAAAACTATGCTGAATATATGCTAAGCAAACCCAGAGATCCCAAGGAAGAAAGATTTGGGACTTATGATGAATTGCATGCCAAAATTCATGTTGAAGTCAGAAAACCTGAAATCTCTAGGAAAATGAGGAAAGTAGCAGAAGAAATTGCCATAAAAATTGGCTTTACAAAAGAAGTGGGAAAAGAAAGGGAAAAGGCACAAGCCATCAAGGAAGCAGAAGAAAATAGAAAAGGTGAATCGATTGGGGCTTCGAAAGAACACAAAAATAAGTTAGAAAAGCCAGAAAAGGCAAAAAGAAAAACTAGAGCTTCCACTTCTGCTGAAGCCTTATCCACTCTCTTCGATTCCACACCATCTACAAATGTGGAAGCTCCTACCACCAGCTCCAAAAGAATGAAGACTAAAGCCAAGAGAATGCATGCAAGCATAACTGTTGATGAAGAAGAGACAGAATCAGATAAGGAGGTAAAGATAATAAAAGTTGGTGCTACTAAAGCATCCAAAATTAGCAAGGAGAAGTCATCAGAAAGGAAGACACCCAACAAAAGACAGGAAGAAGATGAGTCTCATGCAACACTAAAGATTGAAGATGTATTAAAGTCTGTTATTGTTGATGGTAACTTGAAACCTGTGGCTGAGTTTTATGATGATTATAATGATGCTGACAAGAGGATTTTGGAAGAAGCTATTGTAGAGTATCTGAACATATACAACAGAGCCCTCATTGAGATCATTGGTGATCTCCTAGATACCTTGGGAAGTATTCTATCAGTTAGGAAGGAAACTACTATCGCTAAAGATGTTGATCTAAGAGAACACACGCTGATAACCTTATGTCCAGATATCACTCCAGAAGAGAAAAGAAAAATCTCCAAGACACCGAACAATGAGTTCAGGTCAAAGAAAAGAATGAATGCATTTATGTTAGGAGAAGTTGACAAGGTTATCAAGGAAACAGAGAAAATTATTTTGGACATACTAAAGAAACATAATATTTCCACCATCTATGACAGTAAGGAAACAAAAGATGAAGACATATCTCCACAGGAGATAAGCCAAAATCAAGGACCTAAACATAGTGATCAAGTCCCCAACACTAATACAGTGGATATGATAGATCAAGGCAAAATTGAAACTGATTCACCTTTTGAAAAATAGGTTGAAGGAGAAGAATTTAAGGAAGAAAGGAAGAGCCCTACTCCGGAGCAAAACACAAATCAACAAGAAATTATGGACATAGACCCTCTGGATCAAAGTCAAGGAGAAGTATCAAAAAGGGCAAGAGACACTGTGGATGTCTCTAACAGGCAACAAATTGCAGAAGAATTTGAACTCCCTCAAGGAGCAATCAACTTGGCCTCATTGTCACCTTTCCAAAAGTTCAAGCTAGTATTTTTTATGAATGGCCACATCCAAATTCTAGAAAGTGTAAGAAATAGATGGAATGGAGAGATAATGCTAATAAAGACCATCTATAGTGACACTTTTCCTTCAAACACAAATTAAGATAAAGATTGTGCTTGTAAATATGCGACAGAGTATATCAAATTTTGAAAGTTTGAAAATTTTGGTTTCTGAATCACACCCTTTGCCATTGATGTCATAGGGGGAGAAGTAGATTAGTGAAAAATGGATAATCATCTTAGGGGGAGCAAGAAAGTATAGTGTATATAGTAAGGGGGAGCAGTCAGGCATTTTTCACTAAGTGTTTCCATCAATGCCAAAGGAGGAGATTGTTGGCAAGAGACACTGCTCTGGTATAGATCTATATGTTGTCATTGATGGCAACAAGGATTAGAGATCCTATCACCATGACAAGAAGAGATATCTCTGGAAGAACATATTAGATTCCAGGTCCAGTTGACAGAAAATGGCTAAGTATGGAAAGTATACAAAGTATAAGACAGAAAGTTAGCTACTATGCCTCTGCAGATAATGATCCAACAATGTGGTTCAAGTATGATGTTAGTTGGTGTTTGATAGTGTTATACCTCAGAGATTAAGTCCTGATCCTCTCCAGAAGTCATCTTGAAGAAATGTCTAATTCCGGGCAAGCAAAGGTATAGCAGGAACAATGAACAGGGTCTTGTGCAGTGGTCCGCATTCCTCTGCAGACAAGTATTTTGTTATGCGGTTTTGAGGTGTTGTAAACACTTATATGAAGTGTCTTATTCCAGAGTTAGGAGATATGAAGTTCACTAGAAGGATAGCTACAAGCTGCTAAGTACCGGCATAGTGTTTGACAAAGACAGAGTCTGAGTTCTGATGGTCCTTATTTCTCCGCAAGATGATATGATGCCTTGCGGTTCTAATGATAGGATTGGGAATGTATAAAGAGTCCTTGATATGATTTGGAAGATGTTTTGAGATCCTCAGTAAAAGTTGCAAGTCAGCAAATGAAGGTGTTAAGCATACTCTTAAGGAAGAGGCTGAAAAGTATATAAATCATTGTACGGAGAAGAGTAAATGTTTGGAGGATCTATGTAAGTAATTGAATGATTAGAGCCGACCTACATGAACACACTTGGGAGAAGTTTTGGGTCCGCACGACATATAGTGCATTGGATTGAGTGACAAGGTACATCTTTTTATTTACACGTTTCACTTCTTGGATGCCGACTTGATTATGCAATAAATCATGATGCGGATATAAAGGCGATGAAATTCAGTTGAGTGGTGTATGGAAAAGGTGTGTGTGATGTAAGCATATGAATAGAAGAGCAGAGTTAAAAAGAGGATTAGCAATGATGAAGACTTGGGATTCAGAATATAGCTATTAAATGACTACACCCTGGCATAGTGGTAGATGCTTAAGCAGTGTTCAGTTATCATGTGTGATCTAATTGGAAGCATGTTTTGTCATCAAGGCAGTAAGCCGGTAGTGAGCCTCTAGTAGGGTTTAACAGCCCTTAGGGTTTAACAGCCCTTAGGGTTTAACAACCCTCATTGTAATCTTTCTAGGTCTAGGGTTGAGGTAGTGAGCCTACTAAATCTAGTTGTACTTCATGGCAGTAAACTAGCATGTTCTAGGCCTGTGGGGTGACCAAGCCTAAACATCATTTTTGTAAAGATTGCAATATATATTTGAGAGCTAATCCTCTCCGTGATTTTTCCCTCTTTGGATTTTCCACGTAAAATCTTGGTTTTATGTGTCATGCTTTTGTGGATGCTGTCCAATTGTATATTTTGCTTATGTTTGATTATTCTTTTGAAATTGTTAAAAGTAAAAGTTAAAGAAAAGATGTATAGAAGACTGATTCACCCCTCCCTCTCAGTGTTCTTGACAATCAACAGTTAGAACAACTCATGCAACACAATCTCATTACCTAACCTCTTGTCAAACCAATGGATAATTCTAATCTTGCACCACACAAGGATAAGTACTTTTGTTCCTATCATCACACACATACATTATATATAGGTAGATGCATGGAAACATAAAGTTCAAGATCTTATATATAAAGGGGAGATAAATATTGAGCATACTAATGAGCCCTCACTTGATGAGGTTAAGCATATAAAATTAATATGTGTGTCAAGAGATTGGCCTTGTTTTTCATAACACACCCCATGATGAGGCTACACATGAAATAAAAGAGAAACCACCTAATGTGCAACCATTTAATAATATGTTTGTAAAAGATCATCAACAAGTGGCTAATTTGATGCAATAATAAAATCATGAAGAAGAAAATAGAATAACTAAAGAAGAACATCTAGCTAGTGCATTTTGGGATGAGGAGGATGGTGATGATCCTCCTATATTTGTTGAATGATTCATGGGCATCCCTATAGTGCATATACATACTTATATAACTATAGCTTAGATTTTATTTTTTCTTTTACTTCCTTATTGCTTTTCCACATTGGTCTCATTGATTATGTGAGTTTTTTGTTGTGCTTCACATGCTTATTTCACCTAAACTATATTTTCTTAGAGGTTTACCTTCCTCCACTTGAGGGTCACTTGTTTTTCCTATTTCTCTTGCTTTATACATTTTCTCTTATGCTTGTTCACATCTTCTTTCTATTCTTACTTTCCTTTCTTGAGGTCCTTGTTATTTTGCCATGTTTACCTCTTTAGTTACTTATTATTTCATGTTCTACTTTAACTTGTGTATCTTTATGCTAATTTATCCATCATTTTATGGTTCATGACTTACCACTTTTATTTCCCAGTTTTCCTTGATTGCTTCCTATTTGTTATGCATCATTATGCCTATATTACTTATGTCTACACATCCAATATTTGTACCACATACTTATGCTTCGTGTGCTTCATCTTATCTTTTTTTAATGAGCCTATATTGTCATATTACACTCCTAGAGTTATCCTATCAAACTCATGGACATTATGCCTTCCTCATTTCACATTGGGATTCCATTTCCATATCTTTACATTAGGATCATCATGTCTTCCCATTGCTATTGGCACTTTCATTGGATTACATTGCTTCTAGAGCTACCTTTTTAGTTTGGGGAGCAACTTTATTTCCCCACCATACTAGATTTCCAATACCACTAGGGACCTAGTGCCTTGCCTTGTCTATTGTGTGCTCATCCTCTTGGATGTCACATTGGGGGCATATGCCCATCCTAGTGACCCATTTACCTATACAAGTGTTTTTGGCCCATGAAGGCCACATCACCATTTACATTTTCCCATACTAGGGGCAACCTTATTCACTTTATGCCGATCTCTAGTTTGTATGATCTTCATCCTTACCATTTGATACTTGATTGTTACACAATACATTCTTGAAATTTAATTTACATGATTCATATGCTTATCCACTGATTACATTTATTTTCATGTATTATTTTCCCCTACCTTCCAGTTCCTTGCACATGATGTATGCAACTAGTTGGAGGGGGCATATATTGTCACTAACATTCATAGGATTAAGTTTTTGGGTAGTGATAGATGCTACATAGAGACTCACCATCGTGTCCAAACAAATTTTTATCACATGGCATGCCATTATCTAATATGCCACATGAAAACATACTGTATCACTTTTTGTATAGGCAAAATTATGTAACCTTCTTCTCATTTTATACTTTTTAATTTCCTAGATAGTTAAGCAAGTTTATAATTTGTGTCTATTTCATTTGTGAGATAGAAGCTACTCATTATACATTCTTTATTGGCTTTATAAGTTCCCATGGAGCACACATGCCAAGGATGATAAACACATAGAGATATCTAGTGGGGTATGTTACTTTATATAGACTCGGTGTCCTTTTTATGTCTAAGTATTTACTTTCATATATGTTTGTGAGTGCTCATTTACTTTAAGATACATGATCATTTTAGGATTCACATGCACCTCAAAGTGGGGGACAATTGCAATGGTGAAATTTGCATACCCATGCCAAATCCAATTTAGTTTTATGCCCATTTTGAAAAAAAACATCATAATGTGGAACAATTACACACAACAAATGACATAATCTTGTGTGAAGTTGGTTTCATTCCCCAATCCTTCACCCATTCCCATTTACACAAATTTCCACATGTCCAACCATACCTTATCCATTTGACACACTTTGTCCATATGTTTTACATTATTCCCCCATATCTAGACATCCATTCCTTGCATTAGAGTTATTCTTTTCTTATCCTGCATCAATCTAGCATCCATAGAGATGACTCAAAATTCAAAATTTGGTCAACTCCTACCCATTTATTTCCCACCATGAGTTGACTTGGTTCATGTTTCCTATGATTTATTGCTTTGTAGTGGTATTTGAAGCCATTCAATGTGCATTCATTAATAAATCAAGAATCCATTAAGAAATAAAGTGTTCATGGATCAAATCATTCACATATCATTCTAGAAACACTTTAATTGGAGCACTATAGATGAATCTAAGCTTTCTTCATCATTCTAGAGCACTTGCATGTTTGAAGATTGTTGTTCTCAATCATTGCTTCAATAGTAAAGTTAGTCTTTCTAGGGGTTGACCTAGGAGAACTTGACCCTATCAATTTGACAACCTCCATGAGGTATTCTTCAATATTACCAATCCTTGACAACCAGAGAAAGATAGAGAAGCCAACAAATTAGGAGATAGAAGTGTGTAATGTTCCAAATCAAATTTACAATCTACAAGACATATTTGTCTTGCAAAAATGACCTAGACCTATGGGATCAACCCAAAGTAGAGTTGACAACTATTTTTATTTTAAGGTAAAAGATAGATAGAGAAGAACCATTTCTAGCCTCGAGATGGGTGGAATTCAATGTGACATTATAGTTACTTCTCTTTATCATTCCTAGAGTCAGGTATTGTAACGAACAAGCGTTTGTATCCTAAAATTTCATCTAAAACTACAATGTTTAAAAAAACTAAGATAATTAACTCAAATCAATTCCAATTGTTACCAAGTATAAACTATCATAACATCATTCATAAAACCAATTATTATAAAAGATTATAGCTAAAATTAATAGTACTCAAGATCAAGTAATACAACATTAGCAAGATAAGGTATTTCATCCATCAATTGAAGTAGAAAAGATTACTTTGATTTGAATTTACAGATTTACCATACATCAATTTATTAATACAATAAATAATTCAATCTCTACTACAATTATAATGTATTAAATAGTTTACAAATAACCAGAAAAGATTACAATATTCAATCTATCAACATTTATGAACAAGTGTGTCTCTATGATTATGCCTTCAACTTTTTGTTCATCTACGTGGAGGGAGAGAATTATCTGGGTGCTTTACCTCCATCCACAGACCAACAATTCCTTTCACACCTTCCAACTGGAAGTGGCCCTACCCTTCATGAGGGTAGAAGATAAAGGAATCTGCAATTATACCATGCCATTTGAGAACTAAGTGTAGTACATTGCCTCCGCTACATTCAAATTTCCATACAACCCTAGATAATCCTCTAGCTAAGTATGACAATCTAAGTGACATGTAACCCTATCAAACACTATGAACCAACAATGCAAGCAACATTTGCATCACTTTGGCCATTTAGCAATTTCAGAATTAATCCACATTCCTATGTAGAGACGTGGGTCATTGTTCACACACTTCTATCTCATTTTTTATAGAAGACAACTAGTTCACAAATTACATAGAATAATACACAAGTTATTTAAGCAACTCAACTTTTATGTGATTTAACCATCTTATCACTGACTTGGCTAGACAGTTATGTTCCTCTAACCCATCTTTGAGTTCTAGTCAAACAAGTGATAAAAGTGACTCAATCACCTTTTTAAGACATAATGTTTATCTATACAATATCAGACTGTCTCAGATTAGATTCAACAATAAAATTAAGGCACAAAAATTTAATTAACATTGTTACTTCCATCAAACAAACTTCACTTTTTTAAACTTCATATGCAAGAAAAACATCCTTATGCTAGAATCTTATTCTTGAGTGGTTATCTCCCATATCCTCAATAAACAATAGATTTTCCTATTTGAAAAAGAATATTGTTTCTCTATATGTTTAGTTTTTTATGAGTCCCATACAAATTACAAAAGTATATGGGTCAAAGCAAACTAAAAATTATTCACCTAGTCAAGTCTAGGCTCCATTTACCAAACAAAATCTCAGTGTTGATAGTGCCATTGGACAACAGGGCAACTTTAAGTAATTTAGTTTCAAATGAATCTAGAACAGTGGAAAGAATTACTTTTCTATCGTCATCTGTTCACAATCCAAAAGATGGTAAATATTCAACTTCCAGATAAATTTTGAGTATAATGATAATAGCATCACGATATCATATCATGCAAGCTAAATTTTAAAACTTAGTCCTCTTCCTAGAGTAGGTTTCTAATAGTCTCAATACGTTGACAAATAGAAATAGGTCCTTCAAAACTCAATAAGAATACATATCTTTGTCTTGAAAATAGTTTGCACATGTTTAATCACTCTCTCTCTATTCTATACTACACCATCAGATATTAAATTTCATAGACATACCAATAAAACAAATTAGCTTCGTTCATATGAATGACTATCATATACTCCCCCCCCAACACACAGATATATATATATATATATATATATATATATATATATATATATATATATATATATATATATATATATATATATATATATATATATATATATATATATATATATATATATATATATATAACCTCATTTTTAATCTTCTCTTGCAAACATAATTGGTAATCTTCATAACCAAAAATATAGACTACAACAAGAATATTTTTTATTAGCTATGAATTCAATCTGGACATGGTTTGAGACCATTTAAGGGTGTGAGATTGACAAAAATTGCCAACAATTTTGTTGGAAATAATAATCTTGAGTAGCAGCCAACCAAACACATTTAATGCATCCGTCAGATAAGATACATTGGGATCTCCTGCCCCCTTGCCATGTTAGACATATGTTGTCCCAGTTAATACTTCTGGCAGCGAATTAATTTCTGGTGGGTGAATTTGAAATTGAGCAGTAGTTTTTGGAAAAGGCAACAAAGACAAAATAGAAGAATGTTTTGGAGGGAATATTTAGCAAGAGTAGAATAGAAGGAGAAGTCAGCAGATAGAGGAAGAAGAAGAACCTGTAGCAGTAGAAGAATATTGCATAGAGAGAAGAGCTCCAGTGCTCCAGAAATTTGTAATAGCAACACAGAGCAGCACATAGAAAGCTCTGTTGCTCCAGAATCTGGGCAGTTTGTTGTATGAAAGAAATATAGAGCCATAGCTCTGATTTTTGTATGTAAACATTTTTTAATGTAATTTTTTTGTGTAGGAATGAAATAGAAAATTATTCTGTCTCCTTCTCTTGTCTCTCCTTGGTCTGTGTTTTCATCTTTGCCCACTTTTAGTTAGGATTCCTTTTCCCAACAGTTTGGTATCAGAGTCGTATTTAGGAAAGCCCTAATTGTCTGTACAGTGAAGAAAAGCCCTAGATTTTTTCTAGGTATTTTTATTTTCCCCCATTTAGCAAAATGGCAGGAGGAGATAATAGGAGTTGGCAACAGCCACCTATGTTTGATGGTAAAAATTATGATGTCTGGGTAAAGAAAATGAAAACCATTTTAGTTGCAAATGATTTGTGGGAGTTAGTAGAAAATGGGTTCACAAATGTGACTGAGCCAAATGCATATACAACATTGAGCAATGCTCAAAAGAATCAGTTGTAGGAGACAAGGAAAAATGATGCAAAAGCCCTTAATTTGATGAGGCAGACTTGATTGAGGCAGCCTTGATAGAGGCTATTTTCCCAGAATAGTAGCAGCTAGTTATACAAAAGAAGCATGGGAAATATTGTAGAATAGTTATAAGGGGACTGACAAGGTGAGATTAGTGAAGCTCTAGTTGCTAAGGAGAGATTTTGAGACCCTACAAATGAAGGACAGTGAGTTTATTTTAGATTTTCACACAAGGGTTTCCACCTTGGTTAACCAGTTGAGGATAAATGGAGAAACCATGGAAGAGTAGAGGATTATAGAGACAATCCTTAGAAGCTTGCCCTCTAGATTTGACCCAATGGTTATTACCATAGAAGAGGCCAAGGACCTCTCAAAAATGACAGTTGATGAGTTGATGGGTTCTCTTCAAACCCATGAGCAGTGGCTAAACAGATCCGCTCCTTCCCTAGAGCAAGCCTTTAAAGCCCAAGGAAATGTGAGAGGTAGGGGAAGAGGAAGAAATGGCAGAGGAAGAGGTCAAAGGGGTAGAGGTAGAAGCAACTCTAGAAGAGGAGGCTCAAATAGTCAAAAGGAGGCCAGCACCTCCCAATCAGACTTCCAAAACAAAAAGAACAGCAGCTCAAATCAGAGATATGATAAGAGCAATGTGTAGTGTTACTACTATCACAAGTATGGTCACTATGCAAGTGAATGCAGGAAGAAACAACGTGACTAGGGGAGTCAAAATTTAATGTGGCAAATGAAAACAAGGCTGAAAATAAAAAAAATAGTCACAAGTTTTTATTGCATGCAATCTTGCAGAACAAGGCAATGCTGAAATTTGGTATTTGGATAGTGCCTATAGCAACCACATAAGTGGTAACAAAAATTTATTTGCCTCCATAGACAACATCATCAAGTCTAAAATCAAAATGGGGAACAATAAGAAGGTTCCAGTCATGGGTAGAGGCATAGTGTGCATACAAACCAAGCATGGTGAAGAAAGACAAATCCATGATGTCTTTTATGCCCCAGGTATGAAACACAACCTCTTGAGCATTGTATAAATGGTCCAAAATGGTTATAGAGTGCCAATGGAGAAAGGGGAATGCATCATCTATGACAAGGATGGAAGCAAGAAAGTTATTGCAACAATTCAAATGACAAAGAACCGAATGTTTCCCCTCAAAATGCAAATTCTAGAACAGTCAACAGGCTTGCAACAATTAGCCTTCAAAACAGTCATCAAAGACCCATCAAAGCTTTAGAATTTAATATATGGGCATTTAATCTGGGTAAGTGCAAAAAGATGGGGGGCCAAAAAGTGGCCAAATTGTTTTAAAAAAAAACAATACATAACGCGAGCACATTATAACGAGCTCGCGTTATGGTTTGGTAATGATGAGCCTAAGGCTCGTCAAAACCAAACCATAACGCGAGCGCGTTATGAAGTACTATTAAAAAAAGGGTTTGCATCTCATTTTATTTCTTTTTCTCCACAACTCCTGCGGTCTGCAAACCCTAGAAAGCGCGCTTGCGTTTTGGATTCCTCAATTCAACACAAAAATCTTATCGATTCATCACCAAAATGCTGCCACGACATCGAGCACGCCAAAGGAGTGAGTTTACTTGTTTTCTTGTTTGAATTTGTTTCTAAATAGGTAGGTTTGAGTTGATTTTTGATGTATATTTCATTAATTGTCAGGAAATGTTATTGCACCTCCTCCTCCTCAAAATCCACAAAATCTTGAGGAGGAAATACCTGCAGAACAACAACCTCCTCCATCCATTCCTTGACATGCCCCTGGAACACAAGAAAATATAATGGGGCAAATTGAAAACAACAAAAAGGAAATTGAAGATATAATTGCAAGGTTGAAAGATCCTTTCACTTCAACCTTGCATAGGTCCACGCTTGCCAAATCTCTTGAGTCTATGTTATCAAATGTAGATTCAATTAGCAAGCAAATAACTAGTTGGACGGATAAGAAGAGAGAGTTTAGAGATTACTATGCAGACAAGTTGTCATACCAAGATGTGAAAAAATTACAAATTACAAAATTAGACTTGTGTTCGATTTTCACAAACCCACAAACAAATCGACCTCCACGCATTACATGGAAGAGGTTCCCTATCCATTGGTGCAACAACCAAGCGATTAGGGACAATTTTGGGCAGAGGTGGTGGATAGTTTTTGACCATCCTCCATGCAATAATAATGAGGTCCCGCAATACTTTTTGAGGAAACTCTACTGCGAGTTTGTCCTCAATAAAGTGCCAAACTATTTTGATATGCAGGACTTCTAGGGTAGAGGTGGGGGGTCAGCACAAGATAGACTAGGGGCATGTCTTGACCCACAGCGGGTAGTGAGATGAGTAATCAGCAGACCAGCCCATGAGCATGTTTCTATCCCTTCCATTGTGAAGGAGAGTGTTGAGGTCGATACACTACAATCCATTAGTGCCTTGACCCAGAGCATCATAGAGCATGCCAGTCCTACAACATAGAGTGGGTTGGGAGATAGTGCGAGGAGTAGGGTCCCACCCCATGCTTGTCAGGCTTGCGGGTCAGCCTGTGGTTATGACCCCATGGATAGTCAGGATGCAGGTGCACAGGCTACATCTGAGCAGATGGTGATGACAAATACCCTCCTGAGTGAGACTTTTAGCCTTGATACTCAGGTAAATATTAGCAAATTTATTGAATTTAATTTATTAAATTTCATTTTTGAAATGCAAGATTCACTAATTTAAATTGACGATTTTAATGAAATTTCAGGGTCATAGCGTCGATGCAGTTTTCAGTGGTTCTCCACCTGCATTTTACACTAGATCATCTACTGTCGGGGTAGGTAACTAGTAAACAATTATAAATATTACATGTGAATAGCATCGTTATATGAATGGTATTCTAATATCTGATTTTGGATGTTGAATAGGTTAATACTGTAGATTTCATGGTAACACTTGCCAGCGGTGGTGGACTTCAAAGCTTTACGGAGGTAATAAAATAAATAGTTTAATGAATGAATTGTACTTACTAGATTTTTGTATATGACTTGTGTGCTTTATTGTGTATTTCCAGATGATGCAGGCTGCGGAGACACCTCCCCATGTTCATAGGGCAATGGAGCAGGGTGTCGCCTTTGCGATTCATAGCTCCATGGCATTGACAGGGGTATGAGGCAGATTAGTAAATTTCAATTTACATTCATTGTTATAGTTGTCTATTTTTGAAAAATCAAAAGATTATTGATTTGAAGTTTAATTTCTATCTGGATGGTTTCTATAGGACATGACATCACCAGGGCCTATTCCTGCTACTGAGGCAAGTGAGGAGATAGATTTTATGTTAGCGGTAAGTGATTATTTTGTTAAATGTTTCATTTTTTATAACATGTGATTTCTATATATTAATGTCTATACTTTTTATTGTAACAGCTAAAGATGCAAGAAGAACTAAATAGGAGGAGTAGCCCTCGGGTTCATAGTAGACCACCCACATGCGCGTCTCCATCCCCTAGAAGATCAAAGGCTACCTGTGATCTATTCTCTTCACCAGCCAGAGGGGAATGACTTTTTATTGTGTTCCTTTGTTGTATGCCTATATGGCATTTGTGGACATATATTTTGTATTGTATATAGTTGACATTGTATGCCTATATGGCATTCTTGTAAGCCTATATGGCTATTTTGTATATATGTTATACTTATATCAACAGATATTGATGTATGCCTATATGGATATTTGGTTAATACAAATCTTTTTTATTGATGACGTCCATACTTGCATTATAAATCCACATTTGAATGGATATTTGTAGATGGCTACTTCAAATATTTAAAGTCCAATTGTATTACATAGGATGTTTGTTGATTCTATAAGCTAGCTATTGTTATTCAAGTATCACCTAAACCTCATTTTGGAACTAAAAGATAAAAGTTGTAATTAAAAAAAAAATGAATCATCATGTTGAACAAAAAATATTAATAATCTTTATGAGTAGCATAGAATGTCAACTATATGCAATACAAAAAAATGAATCATCATGTTATTCTTTATGTTTGAGATCCTGAAAATGACTAAGTCTAGTAGCCTGATATCCTGAAACACTAGGATGAATATCCAAGTCATTAGGATGATTGCACCTTGAGAAAAAGTCATTAAGATGAGCGCCTAAAGGAGACTTTCTTAAACATTCAAACATTGAGAAACAAGCATGAAGGGTTAAGGCGCAATTTGCAACTCATAAAGCCTCAAAAGGGTGCCCAACTTAGAGAGAGCATTCATTTAAGACAAGGCGCCCATTGACACCTGTTCCACCATAAAAGTGCGCCTAAGGTGGAAGGAGAACAAGCCTCTAGTAAGTGAAGTGCACCTATTGTCTAAACCACAACTAGCATGAGGAGGAGTATATAAGTCAATAGGAAATGGCGCCTAGAATGCAAATGAAGGACTAAGTGGCATTTTCAATAAGCATCAATTCACCTTGAGCTTTCAATAAATACATCAAATTGAGCCCCATAAGACTAGCCACCCTTTGCCTTCAAAAGAACCTTGTATCGATGTCAAGATTTGGTTGTATCGGCGTATCGACAGACCTTGGTTAGGCTTTGCCGATAGTGGTCTGTCTTGCCGACGAGTGTGGTTTGAAGTTGAAGACATCAGTGTATCAGAAGATAATCCCATCGGTGCATTGAAAGAGCAGTTGAGAGATTCGCTGATGAAGGGGGTCACACCGACAGTCAAAATCCATCCGTGTATCAGCCCAACGAGATTAGAGTTCACCGATGTTTGGAGTCTCACCAATGGGTGTGGTTTGAAGGTTGTCATTGGTGAGATAAGTGTGTCGGCAGAAGAGTTTTTGAGTGTGCCGATGGTATTAAGTCCTACCGATAGGCGAGGGACTTAGAGTCTCGTATCAGAGTGACAAAGACATCGGTGTGAAAGGATATAAAGTCACCAATAGCGGTCTGTCTGACTGATAAGAGTCAATGATGGGATGTTTGTCAGAAGTGAAATCAAATGGAGTCATGGTGGCATCGGCCTATCGGACGATAAAATTTTAAGCTCGCTAATGGTATGTTGTCTCGCCAAATAGTGAGTTTGAAGGTTCAAAAGTTGATAATTCTATGCTTCCACTGTGTGCTCTGCATCAGACACTCATCCCTACTACAGTCTAGCATTCTCTAGTTGTATTCTCCCCTTTGATTTTGTGAACGCCTCTGGAAGTAATGTTGAGTTACTTGTGATGTCCTTATTGACTGGTGTTGTTTTGGATTCATGTGTAGTCCTTGTTCCTTATAGTCTATTGTCTACCTGACTGTTTGTTGTAACTTATTGAACCGCTATAATTTTGAATATTTAGATTTAGAGGGCATTAGACACCAAAACTTCTTGACCTTTAATAACCCAACCTAGAATCAATAGATTTTTGTCCATCCCAACTATTCTAGTCAAGACAAAGCATGTTGATTCTCATTCAATCCAAAGTTTATTAACAGGATTATCTTATCATAATATTTAGGCAAATGACCACCTAGATGGACAATGATGTGAGCTATCTATAAAGAAACTTGCAAGAAGTATAGGAGGCATGAGAATCCCTCCATGTTGTTTATCAAGTTGAATGATCTATGACACATCATGTATCATTAGAAAATATTCTTGAAGAGAAAGCAAGTGAAAATACTCAAAACAACCCATAACAAGGTGGAGAAGTTTAAAGGATGGAGGTTGCAACACTTTCCAACCTCATAGCCACACTAGTCCAATGGATCAGGATAATACTATCAAGCATCCACATAATAGTAGATAATCTTATCAAAAGTCATAGAGAAATTTCTAAGGACCAAAGTGCTTTCCCTATGACTTGACACATACTGCTTGTTTCATAAAGCAAAGGGACATGATATAAATATTGTTGTTATATGGAGCCTAATAAGACTCGGAGGTTAAATTTACCCAACTTTTATCAACGTGGTTTCTCCCCAAATATTTTCCTACTAGTTTTGGTGCCTTGAAGTCTAAGTGTTTTTCTTCAGGATCTAGGTGCCAGTTGAAGGTTGTAGTTTCCAAGAAGAGTGCCTAGCAAGAGGAAGTCTTTTGGAGTCTCCAAAACACATCAAACACTTGACTAACAACAAGATAACTTTTTCCCAAGTTAGGCGCTTCAAGAGGGAAGTTAAAACATGAATAAGCGCCAACTTGTCAAGGCGCAAACTCAAGCTTGTTGAGGATACACATGGCGCCCAACATTCCTTGGTGATTTCACGAACTTCAAATGCTCAGAACTATTCAAGGAATGCCCAATGCCCCTTCTTGATGATAGGCACCAAAGTGAGGGTGGAATTGCGCCTTGATGGCATTAGGCGCTATCTAGAGTATGCTACTCCATGGAAATGCGCCTTCTTGCTTAGAGTAATTCAAACACTCCAAGGTCTTCAGTGATCAATTCCCCAACTTATGAAATGTCCTCCTTCATTTTAAAACACATTGTAATGCTCCAGAGAGATTACTATACCTAGGCGTCAATCTGGGTTAGAAATGTCTCCAAAGTGCGCCTTCTCTTTCAGAATGCAAAACAAGGTCCAAAGGTGCTAATAAACTGAAGTGCTTCTTTGGAAAAGTCCCAAAGGTTAAGATGCGCCTTGTCTTAATGAGGTGCAACTCTTAGGTAAGAAAGATTGTAAAGTGCGCCTAACTTAGTGAAGAGGTTGATAACTTCTAAACCCTTCTTGGAACTTAGATTGCTTTAACTGAAGATCATCTCACACCAATACATCACTAAACTTTCAATCACAAGATCAATTCAAACTTAGGCGCTCATTAAGAGTCTTTCCAATGTTGGCGCATCTGAGAGGTTGAATTGGCAAGAGATGGTGCCTAGCTTCCTAGACCTTGTTTCAATATGTTTGAGTTCTAAAGTTGACTCAATGGTATCAAGATGGTGCCATAGAGTCTTTGGACTAGTTCCTTAGAGTTTCAAAAACATTTTGGCTCCTTGAAAATTCCTCCTACATGCTTGGGTGCCATTTCAAGGTCCTAGAACCGTCATGTAGTGCCTTATTGCTCTAGGCGCCCATTCATGATTGTGCAACTTGAGATTGGCACCTAGAGTGAATAGGCTTTCATCCTGACTTAATACACTGCCTCCTTCTAACGATTTTTGGGGCAGCAGAAAACCTTTCACCACGGGCAAATGTATCATAGATATTAAAAACTGAGAGAGGTTATTGTAGAGGCACTCTACATGATCGCATTGCCTCAGATGGAATGTTTCTAAGTGACACAATTTTCAAGTAACATCTCGTCAAAGATTGCTACCTTTTTGCAGTTTGGACTCTTCAGGGATATCATCGGTACAATGTAGCTCGGACTGTTTCAACATGTTTGGGTGAAAAAAATGACCATGCCTAGCATAAATGTACCCATCCGGACGCGTTGGAATAGTTAGTTTGGTTGCATCACAAGCAGGATGAAAGTTACACCCCTTTGCAACTTTACATTGCCTCCTTCTGATGATTTTTGGGGCAGTAGAAAACCTTTCACCACGGGCAAATGCCTCAGAGATATAAAAAACTAAGAGAGGTTATTGTAGAGACACTCTATGTGATCATGTTGCCTTAGATGGAATGTTTCTAAGTGACACAATTTTTGAGTAACATCTCGTCAAAGATTACTGCCTTTTTGCACTTTGGACTCTTTAGGGATATCATTGGTACAATGTAGCTCGGTTTGTTTCGACATGTTTAGGTGAAAATAGGACCATGCCTAGTGTAAATGTACCCATCCAGATGCGTTGGAAAAGCATGACATCTTTCGTGTATGGATACTCCATGAACCTGCAATTGAGCTTCTGAAAGAGTGCATCTCATTTGATCCTGTCAGTGTACAATAGTCCTCATATGGTGCAATGTTAGTATCATCTATGAACCAAAAAAATCTATGAACGAAAGACTTACCTTCATTACCTGGACCCATGGAAGCATTACACCACTCGACAATCGATTTTGCATCTGTCAACTTTGCATTGTCTTTATACTTTAACTCTTCTCGTGCTATGGCTCTTTTGATACATGCTCCTGCACCATCATGCTCCCCCTTTCCATGCCCAGCCTCACAAAAGTTCCACATATGTTGAATACCTGTAAAATTATGCCTCCTACTCAACCAATAGAAATTCTGCGAGTTCTTGAATTGTGACGCACAGTTATCCGACCATATGATATGCTAACTAAATGATATGCCCCTTCTAGCCAAATCATTGTAGAACACCTGAAAGCAACCTTGCACGAACTTTGTAGAATGTGTGCGATCATCACTAATATAGAAATGATACTCCCTTATGATCTTTCTGTCATCCTCTGTACTATCATTCACATGAATGAATGCGATGTGCACAAATATAGAAACCTGTGTGGAGTTGTAATATTGTGATTGCACCTCATGTTGTGGCTGTAGACTGTAGTTCTCTACAAAGTTGATGACTGAAACAATGCTACCAACTGGAAATGTGTCCTTGCATAACTTGAATTGTAAGTCCAACCATCGAGCTCTATGGGCATGTCTTGCATACTCATACACTATGCTGTCATGAAATATAGGCATAAACTGATACACTGGAATATTTTCAATAACCAATTCACACCTCTTTGCTTCTTTACCATCTTTTGTATTATATGCCACTATTTTATACTTGCCAAACTCTACTAGTTCATTTCCAACCTCATGTGTTCTTTCCATATGTTCACATATTGGCAAATGTTGCAAGCCACCGCAACGATGACATGTGCCATCCAAGCATAATTTCTTGTAGAATATTTGACCTTCCTCTCTTTCACATAAAATTCTTGAAATGAAGTCTCTTGAAGATGTTGGTGGGGCACATATGGCACAACCCTGCAAATCATTGTTAGTATGCATATCTAAACATATAGACCAATAAGCATCAAAATGGTTAGAAAATTCAATATGTAATCTACAACAACAAGTAGTGCGTGTGTGATTTATCTTAACATAGAAAGGTTTTAGCATTTCAAAATATCTTTGACAAATTTTAATTTGAGGATACTTCTTTAGAAATTTACCATAAAACTGTGTTTGAGTCTCATCCAAAAAATGCTTTGGATGTGGCTCGCGATTCTGACTACCGATTCTCCTTCTTACCACATCCCTTTCATTCGGAGATACCCTTGTGTAATTCTTCCAAAAGTCTTCAATTAGTGATCTCAATTCTTCAACAATTGGTTTATCTTTTCGTGGTAGTCTCCCCGAGAACGCCCATAATTCATTGGCATTAGTGTCCTCAATTCTTTGGTGTCTTCCAACGGCTCTTGATAAAGTTTTCCTATTAATTCTCAATTCTTGACTTGTCTTTCTAATGAGATGAGCTTTCCTCATTTGACTACTTACTATAGTTGATGTAATCACTTGCCGTGTTGCATTACTATCTTTTGTGCGTGAGGTGTTACCCACACTCTCATACGCACTCATTAGATTCTTGACAATAGATTTTTCACTTGAAGCCTCTGATGTTCTCAACCCAAGAATCTTCATGATAGACCTATACTTTATACTTCACATCATTTCAATGAATAGTTGACATCTTATAGTCTCATTTAAGTTTTCAAAGAACAATCTCCAAATCTTATTAGCATATCTTCTACAATTGTGTTTTGGAATCTTACCTTCCATTGGCTGCAAAATATTCTCATCAATATCAATCAAATACTTTGGCTTTCTATGCAAAATTCTAGGTGGTGTTAAGTTAGGTAAATTCATCTCAACATTAGGAATTTCATCAATATTTAAATGAGATGGGATAGATGGCATACCTTTGATCGAAGATGGAATAGATGACATACCTTGAGGTTGAGGTGGGAATGATGGCGTACCTCCTTCATCACATGTGAGTGATGATGTACTCTCAACTTGAGATGTGGTAGATGGTGTCCCTACATGTTGACTTGTGGTAGAGGACGTGTCTCCAAATATGGTATTCAAATCTCTCGTACCACGAAGTTTTTGCATTCGTTCTCTTTGTGCCGCCAATACCATATCTCTTTGTGATGATTGTGGTTCCTCTTCAATTGGTATGTCTTCATTTATAGTGTCCAATTTCCTCTTCTCACGAAGTTCCCTCATAGCCACTACTTTCTTTGCATTCTTAGCTTCTATCTTTTCCTATGTTGGTTTAATTCTTGATCGTTTCCTCGGCATGATAGAGAATTTGTCTGTAACATGATAAAGAGACCAATATTAGTTCCTCAGAAATGAATACAAGATAATAGTAGGATTGTATTTTTTTTATGTTGTAAGGATTTATTCTTGTATAGTTTGACATCATGGTATGTTAAGGTTTGTTTATTACACATAATTATTAAAGAGCCCAAGTGTAGAAAATATACATGGCATCATGTGAGATTGTAGGCTACTTTCTTGATTGGGAATGTGTCTATTTTAAACATGTATGATAAAGCATGATAAAGTAAGTCAATCCGAAATAAGGAAAATGTAAAGAACATTCATGTAAAGACTTGACACCTAAAAACGGAGATTCGAATGGGGAGAGTACCCAATTATGTAGTGTTTATTTCTTCTTGCATCAAACTCCTCAACAATTTGAGTTTTTCACCACTTGCTTCCTTTTCAACATTAAATTGAATATCACTCAAATAGAATTAGTAAAAACAATACTATTAACCAATCTATAATGTTAAATTCCTACAATTCAATCACAATTAACATTGCAACACTACACAAATTGAAACTTGAATTGATATATATCAAATTTGATGTGAAAACTATGTTATTTCTTCCTTCTTAAGTTGGAAAAGAAGAAAAAGGTGGTGGAAAGTTCATGCAAAGGTGGTAGAATGTGAAAAATATGCATGTGAACTTCCCAACAGCATGAAAGCACTTCTTTTTTGTCGGAGCACGCGTAGAATCAGTAAGAAAACAGAGCATGTGGGCCTGGATCACAGGGGTCAACACTTTTTTACCGTTTCAATAGCAAGACAAAACGCGAGCGCGTTATAACACGCTCATGTTTTGTACTGCTATAGATTGATCCAAACCTTCCCCTTCAGACTTGAATGACCACAAGGTTTTTGAGGGAGAACTTTTCCTGTTTCCTGCAAGAGCTTGCCAAATGCTCCGCCATATGATAGACATAACAATGAAGGGGCAAGCCCTCATAATCAAGTTCTTGATAGAAAATGTCCATCGAGGAAGAAAGATAGATCTTCTTTGGAAGCAAAAGTTCTAGTTTGTGACAAATCCTTATCCAAGCATAAATAGTAGGGGTTCTGTCAAGCGATTTACAATCCACTTCCACATAGTCTCCTAAAGACTTCCTGATTGATTCCAAAACATCCACACCTCAAAACTAGAGAGGCAATCAATAAATCAAACCCATAAATCTACATTTGACGAAAGAAACCCTCAACACTATACCTTAAACCCTAATCCCTCAACCCTAAACCTTATCCCTAAACCCTAATCCCTCAACCCTCAACCCTAATCTGTCATCCCTCAACTCTAATCCCTCATCCCTAAACCCTAAATGCTATCCCTAGTCCTAAACCCTCAACAGACTCGATACTATAACTTAAACCCTAATCCCTTATCCCTAAACCCTCCATCCCTATCCCTAATCCTTATACCCTCCACACTCTACTTTAACCCTAATCCCTCGACCCTCAACCCTATCCCTAAACCCTTGACCCTCGAACCTCAACCCTCAACCCTCAACGTCAAACCCTAATCCCTCAACCCTTAACTCTGATCCGTCGACCCTCAACCCTATCCCTAAACCCTAAACCCTAAACCCTCAACCCTTAACCCTCAATGTCAAATCTTAATTCCTCAACCCTTCACTCTAATCCCTCAACCCTAAACCCAATCCCTAAATCCTCAACCCTCAACACTATACCTTAAACCCTAATCCCTCAGCCCTCAACCCTAAACCTTATCCCTAAACCGTAATCCCTCAACCCTCAACCCTAATCTGTCATCCCTCAACTCTAATCCCTTATCCCTAAACCCTAAATGCTATCCCTATTCCTAAACCCTCAACAGACTTGATACTATACCTTAAACCCTAATCCCTTATCCCTAAACCCTCCAACCCTATCCCTAATCCTTATACCCTCCACACTCTACTTTAACTCTAATCCCTCGACCCTCAACCCTATCCCTAAACCCTTGACCCTTGAACCTCAACCCTCAACCCTCAACATCAAACCCTAATCCCTCAACCCTTAACTTTGATCCCTCAACCCTCAACCCTATCCCTAAACCCTAAACCCTAAACCCTCATCCCTCAATGTCAAATCCTAATCCCTGAACCCTTCACTCTAAGCCCTCAACCCTAAACCCTCAACCCTTGACACTATACCTTAAACCCTAATCCCTCAGCCCTCAACCCTAAACCCTCAACCCTTGACACTATACCTTAAACCCTAATCCCTCAGCCCTCAACCCTAAACCTTATCCCTAAACCCTAATCCCTCAACCCTCAACCCTAATCCCCATCCCTCAACTCTAATCCCTCATCCCTAAAACCTAAATGCTATCCCTATTCCTAAACCCTCAACAGACTCGATACTATACCTTAAACCCTAATCCCTTATCCCTAAACCCTCCAACCCTATCCCTAATCCTTATACCCTCCACACTCTACTTTAACCCTAATCCCTCAACCCTCAACCCTATCCCTAAATCCTTGACCCTTGAACCTCAACCCTCAACCCTCAACATCAAACCCTAATCCCTCAACCCTTAACTCTGATCCCTCGACCCTCAACCCTATCCCTAAACCCTAAACCCTAAACCCTCAACCCTCAACTCTCAACATCAAATCCTAATACCTCAACCCTTCACTATAATCCCTCAACCCTAAACCTGATCCCTAAACCCTCGACACTATACCTTAAACCCTAATCCCTCATCCCTCAACCCTAAACCTTATCACTAAACCCTAATCCCTCAACCCTCAACCCTAATCCATCATCGCTCAACTCTAATCCCTCATCCCTAAACCCTAAATGCTATCCCTATTCCTAAACCCTCAACAGACTCGATACTATACCTTAAACCCTAATCCCTTATCCCTAAACCCTCCAACCCTATCCCTAATCCTTATACCCTCCACACTCTACTTTAACCCTAATCCCTCGACCCTCAACCCTATCCCTAAACCCTTGACCCTCGAACCTCAACCCTCAACCCTAAACATCAAACCCTAATCCCTCAACCCTTAACTCTGATCCCTCAACCCTCAACCCTATCCCTAAACCCTAAACCCTCAACCCTCAACGTCAAATCCTAATCCCTCAACCCTTCACTCTAATCCCTCAACCCTAAAACTGATCCCTAAACCCTCGACACTATACCTTAAACTCTAAACCCTAATCCCTCAACCCTAAACCTTACCCCTAAACCCTAATCCCTCAACCCTCAACCCTCAACCCTAATCTGTCATCCCTCAACTCTAATCCCTCATCCCTAAACCCTAAATGCTATCCCTATTCTTAAACCCTCAACAGACTCGATACTATACCTTAAACCCTAATCCCTCTACCCTCGACGCTCTTATTTAACCCTAATCCCTTGACAGTTAACCCTATCCCTCAACCTCAACCCTTAAGCCTTAACCCTCAACCCTCAAATCTCAACATTAAACCCTAATTCATCAACCCTACACCCTAATCCCTCAAACCTAAACCCTATCCCTAAACCATCAACCCTCAACACTATACCTTAAACCCTAATCCCTATCCCTCAACCGTTAACCCTTAAAACTTAAACCCTATCCCTACACCCTCAACACTTGACACTATATCTTAAGCTTTAAACCCTCATCCCTAAAGCCTCAACCCTCAATCCTTAAACCTTAAACCCTAAACCCTATCTCTAATCCCTCTACCCTAGACACTCTAACCCTAACCTCAACATTAAATGCTAATCCGTCAACCCTAAACCCTAATCCGTCAACCCTAAACCCTATCCCTAAACCCTCAACCCTCAACACTATACCTTAAACCCTAATCCCTCAACCCTCAACCCTAAACCTTATCCCTAAACCTGAATCCCTCAACCCTCAACCCTAATCCATCATCCCTCAACTCTAATCTTTCATCCCTAAACCATAAATGCTATCCCTATTCCTAAACCCTCAACAGACTCGATACAATACCTTAAACCCTAATCCTTTATCCTCGACACTCTTATTTAACCCTAATCCCTTGACCATTAACCCTATCCCTCAACCTCAAGCCTCAACTCTCAACATTAAACCCTTAAGTCTAATCCCTCAACCCTCAACCCTATCCCTAAACCCTAAACCCTAAAACCTCAACCCTCAACGTCAAATCCTAATCCCTCAACCCTTCACTCTAATCCCTCAACCCTAAACCCTATCCCTAAACCCTCAACACTATACCTTAAACCCTAATCACTCAACCCTAAACCTTATCCCTAAACCCTAATCCCTCAACCCTCAACCCTAATCCGTCATCCCTCAATTCTAATCCCTCATCCCTAAACCCTAAATGCTATCCCTATTCCTAAACCCTCAACAGACTTGATACTATACCTTAAACCCTAATCCCTCTACCCTCGACATTCTTATTTAACCCTAATCCCTTGACCATTAACCCTATCCCTCAACCTCAACCCTCAACCCTCAACTCTCAACATTAAACCCTTAACTCTGATCCCTCGATCCTCAACCCTACCCCTAAACCCTCAACCCTCAACATCAAATCCTAATCCCTCAACCCATCACTCTAATCCCTATACCCTAAACCCTATCCCTAAACCCTCAACACTATACCTTAAACCCTAATCCCTCAACCCTAACCCTAAACCTTATCCCTAATCCCTAATCCCTCAACCCTAATCCCTCAACTCTAATCCCTCATCCCTAAACTCTAAATGCTATCCCTATTCCTAGACCCTCAATGGGCTCGATACTATACATTAAACCCTAATCCCTTCTCCCTAAACCCTCCAACCCTATCCCTTAACCCTAATCCCTTGACCCTCAACCCTATCCTGAAACCCTTAACCCTCAAACCTCAATGTACTCAACCCTCAACATCAAACCCTAATCCCTCAACCCTCAACTCTGATCCCTCGACCCTTAACCCTTAAAACTTGAACCCTAAAACCTATCCCTACACGCTCAACACTCGACACTATATCTTAAACCCTAATCCCTTAACCCTCATCCCTAAAGCCTCACCCCTAAATCATTAAACCTTCAACCCTAAACCCTATCCCTAATCCCTCTACCCTTGACACTCTACCTTAAACCTAATCCCTTGACCCTTAACCCTAAACGCTATCCCTAAAGCCTCAACCCTAAACCCTAATCCCTAATCCCTCAAGGTCCTAAACTCTAATCCCTTATCCCTAAACTCTAAATACTGTCCCTAAACACTCAACCCTCAACCTTAAACCTTAATCACTCAATCCTTATCCACCCCTCTCCTCCCCTATCTGGCTCACTCCCATCTCTACCCTCCTCTGCCCTTGACACTATACATACATACATATAGGCATAGATAGATAGATACATACATACATATAGGCATACATACATATATACATATTGACATACATAGATACATACATACATACATATAGGCATACATACATACATACATACATGATTAATAGCCTTGAACATAAAAAAATTTATGTTCGCGTTATGTCAAACATGACAAACAACAGACTTGCGAAAAGGAAAAATGCAATGCAAACCATAACATGAGCGCGTTATGTCTTTCTTTGGGAATCCCAAGCCTTGGGATTGGGATTTACTTTGGATTTCCAACCCAAAGGCTTGGAGTGCCTTTTGAACAATCACAGACGTGTTTTTCTAGATTCTTCAAGATTTCACATAATTTCATTCGTGCTAACCCTCAGATTTGCATGTGTTTCAACGTCGAACAAATCGAACGCCTGGGTAATGTTAGGCTTTCTCTTAGCTATTTGACGATGTAATTTTTTTCACATTTTAACAATGTTAAGCCTTTCATCTTTAATTTCTTTTGTTTGTGTGTCCGTTTTTGGGCAAAAACCAATGTTTGGTCTTTTTTTCATTGTAAATTAACTATTCATTGAAATTTCAAAAAAATTACATATTTAGAAACTAGAATCCATTCTACAAATATTAAAAAAAGAAAAAAATGATTTTCAATTAGTTTTCAAAATTTATAGGGGTAGCACGGCCAAAATTCTATTTTTTAGGATGTGTCCACTTTGAAAATTACTAAAAAATCAAATATTCATCAAAAAATTATCAGAAAAATTGGGCATAAACTACATGCTATTAGCTAATTTCTCACTAAAGCGATTTTAAAAATACCAAAAAAAAGTTGACCTTTTGAGGGAGCCACAAAACATGCCATGTTATTTTTTTATAGAAACAACACCAATTTCTATGGCTCCCTCTTTTGAACCCCTTAATCTATGCCATTTTCAAAAAAAAATAGTAGTTTAGAAAGTAGACTCGGAGCACTACGAACATTGTTTTGGTTGCATCTCCAAATTTTGAGTGTAACTATGCTCAATTTCTCATCCAAGGCTAGTATTTTCTGATTTCAGAAAAAAAAGTGGCCACTTAAGACCCCTTTTTGGCCCCCCATCTTCTTGCACTTACCCAGCTATTCTAGTTTAAGTCTTTTAGCTAGAAAAGACATGGTTAGGGGTCTACCAACAATTGTAGAGCCTGAGGGAAAGTGTGAAGCATGCATCCTAGGTAAACAACATAGGCAACCCTTTTAATTAGGGTATTCTAGGAGAGCAAGAGCACCATTAGAGCTGGTGCATTCAGATTTGTGTGGTCCCATGAAGACCCCAACTGTAGGTGGAAATATTTATTTCATGACATTCATAGATGACTACAACAGGAAAACCTGGGTATATTTTTTGAAGAACAAATTAGAAGCATTTGAAAAGTTTAAGGAGTTTAAGGTCTTGGCTGAGAAGTAAAGTGGCCACTATATCAAAGTCCTCAAAATGAACAGAGGGGGAGAGTACATCTCGAAAGAGTTTATGAACTTTTACAAGTATGAAGGCATTGTAAAACAGTTCACAACCCAGTATACTCCACAACAAAATGGAGTTGCTGAAAGGAAAAATAGAACCATCACAAAGATGGCAGCAAGCATGTTGAAGGCAAAAGGTCTGTTAAATGATTATTGGGTGAAGCTATAGCAATAGTAGTCTACATTTTGAATAGGTGCCCCACAAAGGTTGTTCATGACAGGATTCCACAAGAAGTGTGGACAAAATGCAAATGGAGTGTTGAGCATTTGAGAATATTTGGGTGTGTGGCATATGCACTCTTGCCAAAAGAGAAGAGACAAAAATTTGTTGATAAAGGTGAAAAATGCATTTTCATAGGCTATAGTGAAGAATCCAAAGCCTACAGATTGTATAATCCCATCACCAAGAAAGTGGTGATTAGTAGGGATGTTGAATTCATTGAAAATAAATCATGGGATGGAACAGTGGACAACAACATGGGTATTTCAGTCACAATACCCTTTGAGGATGAAGAAGCTCCAAAATTCAGGAGCGCTGAAACTCTACAACAGGGAAATAGTTCAAAAAGCAGGAGCTCCAGAAATTTTCAACACAACAGCAACTCCAAAAATTTTCAACAAAGCAGTTACTCCAGAAATTTACAACAGGGTGAAAATTTCAGCGCTTAATCTTCTTCATCAGTCTAGCAGTCAAGCAGCTCTGGAAATTCAGACCCTACGCTTGCATCACTGATGCCATGAAGGATAAGAAGCATGAGGGAAATTTATGACAGCACAAGGTATGCTAATTTTGATGAAAATCTAGATTTTACATTGTTTACCTACAGTGATCCAATGTATTTTGAAGAAGCCATGAAAGAGGAAAAATGGTGTAAGGCCATGGATGAAGAGCTAGATGCTATAGAGAGAAACAAGACATGGGAGCTCACTAATTTGCCTAAAGGGAAATCAGTCATTGGAGTTAAGTGGGTCTATAAGACCAAATGCACTATTGATGGTAAAGGTGCAAGGCATAAAGCAAGGATGGTTGTTAAAGGATACAAAAATAGCCTGGAAGAGACTATGATGAGATGTATGCACCAGTTGCAATGTTGGAAACAATGCGGGCAATCCTAGCAATTGCAGCCCAACACAAATGGAAAGTATTTCAAATGGATGTGAAGTCAACCTTCTTGAATGGAGTTCTAAAAGAAGAGGTGTATGTGGAGAAGCCACCTAGCTATGAAGTCCTAGGACATGAAGGCAAAGTGTATAGGCTCCAGAAAGCTCTCTACGGGCTTAAACAAGCACCATGGGCATGGTTCAACAGAATTGATTCGTACCTATTGAATAATGGATTTAGCAAAAGTGGTAGTGAGCCCACACTCTACATCAAAGCAGCCAATGGTGAGATTCTTATTGTTGTTTTGTATGTATAGATGATTTGATCTTCACAGCCTGGAATAGTGATCTTTTCATTGCTAATTTCAAAGAGGTAATGAAAAATGAGTTTGAAATGACAGACCTAGGTTTGCTAAAATATTTCCTAGGCATAGAGGCCCAACAAATAGAGCATGGCATCTTCATTTCACAAACTAATTATGCCAAACAAATCTTGAAAATATTTAGAATGTTGGATAGCAAACTTACCCCAACACCAACAGCTACAGGTCAAAAATTAAGCAAAGAGTACAACAGCAGTGATGTTAACCAAACCCTCTACAAGAGCATGGTTGGAAGCCTCATGTATTTGACAACTACTAGACCTAATTTGATGTACACGGTAAGCTTGATTTCTAGGTTCATGGAGCAACCTAAGGATACACACTAGCAAACAAGAAAAAAAATCCTGAGGTATGTCAATGGCACAAAAGGCTATGGCATTATGTATACTGCCTCTAATGAGTTTCAACTAGTTGGGTACATGGATAGTGATTGGGTGGGAAGTGTAGATGATAGGAAGAGCACATCGGGTTATGTGTTCCACATGGGTTCAAGAGCAATTTCATGGGCATCCAAGAAGCAACCCATAGTTTCTCTCTCCATAGCAGAAGCAGAGTACATAGCACCAAATGCAGTAGCATGTTAGGCTATTTGGCTTAGAAGAATCCTTGCAGAATTGAATGAGCAGCAAGAAGATGGTACAACCATATTTTGTGATAATGTGTCTTCTATAGCCTTGACAAAGAATCCCGTCTTTCATGGATGAAGCAAGCACATTGAAATACACTACCATTTTATAAGGGAGTTGGTAGAGCATGGAGAGATTGAACTTTAGTATTGTAGATCTGAGTAGCAGCTCACTGATATTTTCACAAAGGCATTGTCAAAAGACTCTTTTGAATGCCTAAGGGATAGGCTTGGCATGACAAAAAGCTCCAGAACTTTAGTTTTGGAAACTCAGAAAAGCTCTGGAAATTTGAATAGGTCCAGGAAGGACAGCTTCAAAACACAGAACAGGTGCAGATCTTAGGATAGCTCCAAAAAATTTTCTCTAAAAAGACAGTGCTCTGGAAATTTTTCTTCAGAAAGACAGAGCTCTGGAAATTTAACTCTGAAAAAATAGAAAGGCTCAAGATTAAGGGGGAGTGTTGGAAATAATAATCTTGACTGGCAGCCAACCAAACACATTTAATGCATCCGTCAAATAAGATCTGTTGGGATCTCTCGCCCCCTTGCCATGTCAGACATATGTTGTCCCAGTTAATACTTATGGTAGCAAATTAATTTCTGGTAGGTGAACTTGAAATTGAGCGGCAGTTTTTGGAAAAGGCAACAAAGACAAAATAGAAGAATGTTTTGGGGGGAATGTTCAGTAGGAGGAGAACAGAAGGAGAAGTCAGCAAATAGAGGAAGAAGAAGAACTTGCAGCAGCAAAAGAATATTGTACAGAGAGCAAAGCTCCAGTGCTCCAGAAATTTGTAACAACAACAAAGAGCAGCACACAGAAAGCTACGTTGCTCCAAACTCTGGGCAGTTTGTTGTATGAAAGAAATACAGAGCCATAGCTCTGATTTTTGTATGTAAATTTTTAATGTAGTTTTTTGTGTATGAATGAAATAGAAAATTATTATGTCTCCTTCTCTTGTCTCTCCTTGGTCTATATTTTCATCTTTGCCCACTTTAGTTGGGATTCCTTTTCCCAACAAATTTCACCACAGTTGAATCGTGGGATTTAGGATTGAAAACAAACTCTTCTTACATGAGTTATTCAGGTCATGACTTCACAAAAAACTCTTAATATATTGATAGATATGTATATACACTATCTACTTAAAAATAAATACACTTTAACCCATATTTTACTCACACTACAGTGTAATATTACTGTTGTTTAAAATTGCAATAGCTTGCATAAACTTGGCCTGAACAAACATTTCAATAAATACATAAATTTATATGTATACCTATGTGTATATTAACATTATACATACATACATATATGTATATATGTATATTTTTACATTTTCCTAGTATTGGTTACTTAAGCAAACCAATCGACTTGTTTTGGTTAAGGAATTCTTCCTTTCCAAAGCAAATATAGCAAAAACTCAATGCAACTTAAAAGGCTAAAATAGAGCATAGTTTGTAGTTTTCTAATGCATATAGTAACAATATAAATAGTGTTGATAACTGAGAGGGGGGGGGTGAATCAGTTATCCTAATTATTTCCCTTATTGAACTTTCCTCTTAATCGAAGCAGCATAAAATCAAACACAAAACATTAACCATGAAATAAGAAACACATGACACAGTATTTTTGACGTGGAAACCCTGTTAAGGGAGAAAACCACGGGGTGATTAACCCAAGAATTATTCTCTGTTAGAAGAATAGGAAATTACAAAAATGGCACTTGCCAATTAGGGCTCACTGCCCGAGCACACTGCTCACAAGAGGCCCACTGCCTACAAGAAGACACACTGTCTACAAAGTGATGAGAATCACAGTCTTGAACTGATTGGAAGCATCTGCATATGCTGGAGTTCAGTTCCGGTTAGGTTCAGTACACTGATCTGCTGCACTTCATCTTTCCTCTGTTCTTTATTCTGCTATCTTTCACATACCGGATCCTTTTTGCTACCTCTGCTCTTTCTCTGGACTTATTCGCATTTTTCTCCACACTAACACACATTTCACAACTAAATCCATCCTCTATATATATCCGCACAAGTAATTTCATCACCTTTCTAGTCGGCATCCGGAACAGTCTAGTTTCTTACAAACTCTCATTCTGTCGGCTGAATCCTTCCTCACCAAGCAATGCGGATCAAGCATATACTTGTAGATATCATTAATCATGTCGGCCAAACATGATTCATGCCTTCACAACCTCTGTCATCAACAGTAACCCATCCGGAAAGTAGTCTGATACTCTGCCAGTCAGTTCTTCCTCTGTTTTCACTGTCTCTCAGGAATCCGGTACTCAACCATTCATATCTTTTTCCTTGTCCATCACCGGAGGCTAAGTCCTTGGAATATACCACTCAAGGTAGTCCTCTTGACTTCCCCAAATCCGCACTGCACCAAGACACTTCCTCTGAGAGGTCCGGACCAATCTGTCGGACCTTGCCACATGCACTGTTCTTCTTCACCGGACCACAACATTCTTTATTCTGACTTCCGGTAGAGACATATCATGTCTTGCGGATATGTGGGATGACCTTTGTTGCCATCAATGACAACAACCATGAATCCATATAGTGTCTCTTGCCAACAAATAGGGTATTCTTCAGGCATAGATTTTAATCTCCCTTTGAGCAAGAAGGGTTACACACTCCCGACATATATATACAACATTTATTATTTTAAAAACCTTGTTATTTTACACAATTTTAATGACAAGTTGAACTATAACTATGATAAACTTTATCTTGTTCTCTACCTAATTTCGTTCATTCCCAAATTGCATACATTTTCCCTAAAACTATTCAATGAATGCACCATACATAGAGCTAAAATATACATACCATCTAGCATTTAAGGAAAAGTTCAACATATATAAGCTTACGAACTAGATTAAAATTGTCATTTCTGAATATTATGAATAGATTAACTAAGGAAACGTACATGTGAATAAGTTTATCTCAACGTGATCTCTTCACTATGTTTTTCTCTCCTCCAAAACCCTTTTTCCTCCTCCACATTTTTTCTCCTATTTCCACTTCATTCCTTTTGTTCTCCAAATTGAATTCATCCCCAAATTTTGGGCTACCATTTTGACCCATTTTCTCTCTTTGCCTACCATCTCAAGAGTTGAGTAAATGTCCACTCTCCAGTTTGTTTGAAATTCAACAAGATGCATGGTGAGAACTTGTAGTAGTGGCAACTAAATTCAAATACCAACCACCACTACCATCCTCACATTTATTTCCCATGCTCCATTATGTGGAGTTTAAACAAGAGTAATTAAGTTTTTAAGAATCACAAGAACATGCATGAGACTATTACCCATTTAACTATGATAGGAAAAATAAAATCTTATCACCCAAAAGCAAAGACAACAAGGTTGACAATTTTTTTTTATGAATATTCTATTTAACTTATATTAAAGTAATAAATAGTACATATTCACAAAAAAAGGTAGGGTGGTAAAAAGTCACACCCACATAGTCACAGCCTCAAAAGGCGATCAAAACATAATGTTTAAAGCCTTAACAAGAAAACATGAAAAGATACAAACAAAGAGCCTAGCCTGAATAACATTAAGCAACAAGAGCAGCACCAATAGAGGGTGGAGGATCTTTGTCATAATATTTCCCTCAAAAATCCTTGGGGGTGGCATCCTCAATAGGCTCCCAACCATCAAGAGTAGTAGTAGCATCTTCATTCTCCTCATGAGGCTGAGTACGAACTGGGGAAATGACAAGCTATAGCCAAGGAAATTTGTCTGTGTCAGGCCAGCCGGTATCCCTTCATGGAGATGACAGTTTGAAAGGCAAATACCATCCCCACGGTCAATGAAGTCCCTAGAGGGCTGAGGGCAATGGGAATGAGAGTCGTGATCACGATCACCATGGTTGCCACCATAATCCCTTTGGTCACGTCGAGAGGACTGAATATGACCACACTGATGCCCTCGAGAGGTTGATGATTTTGACAACATGAACACTCTATAAAAAATGATAACACAAAACTTCTGCAATTAAAGATGCTAACAAAAATGTAATCAACATTGCATGTCTAGAATGTAAAATAACAAGCAATGGCTTAATCAACAATGTTAACATCACCAAATGCTCAATTACTTCTAGTGACATGTGTGTGAATGTTCTCGAGACATGGTATGAATTGTTGATTCTACTCGATCTACAGTCCTCTCCTTGATGATGCTCTCCCTCCTCGACCAAGAGGGGAATTAGACTTATCCTACATCCACCTCATTCATCGACAAGATAGTTAGTTTGACAAGATAAACACACACACACACACACACACACACACACACACACACACACCAAATCGATAATTCACTTCATAAAAATGATCAACATAATAAAAATGAAACATGGAGTCTCATTTAAACACAAAATCTTAACATATCTTAAATTCATTCTTGTATATCATCCAACTATCAATTGTTTCAAATAACGTTATCTAGCATAGGTTAGATTTCACAACCATTCTATCATTTAGAATTGATATTTAAATTCCATATTTGCATGAGTGCATCTATAATAATCATCACATTAAAACCATTTCTATTCAAAATAAATATAAGAAAATCATGTCCTTTCAAAGCATTTCATATTTACTAGCATTTGTGTAATTAAAATATGTCTAAACTATTTGTTCCAAAAATGGGGTGTAACAAATATCACTATTGATTGCAGTTGATTTCCTAGCTTAACATTTATTACTGAATTTCTTAATCCCAACTATCATTTATTTAATCTAGGTTAATGATTTTCTTGTATTTATTTAATTAAGTTAGTTTAACATTAGGAAAAGTGTTATTTTTTAACAATTATTTAAAATAATTTAATTTGAAAGAAACAAAAAAGTTTGTTCATTACAATGGATAATCTTAAACGATTAGAATGCACTCAATTACCCCATGGTCCCATGCAAATTTTTAATTATGTAAAAATGATACTTTAGAATCTTTCCCTATTTTAGTGGAGCAACAAGTGCTTTGGAATTGAAAATATGTTGTGGAAAAAAGGGATGGCAAAATATGTTGTAGGAAAAAAGGGAGGGCTAAAATAAAGCAACAATTGCATAATGAGAAAAATGCCACATGGCTCCATACTTTTCTTTCCCTCTTTTTTAACATTTCCCTCCCTTTTTTGATGAATATCTCCTATTTAACTTTATATTAAAAAGTAATAGTACAATATTCACAAAAAAAGGAGGGTGGTAGAAAGGCACACACATAGAGTCTAAAGAGAACATAGTCAAAAATAGAGATGACAATTAAACATGGCCTAGCCCAAACATAATTAAGTTACTAAAGCAATCCTAGAAGGAGATCCTTATCCTTAGGTTTTCCCAAAACATCACTGGAGATGAAATCATCAATAGGCTCCTAACAAGTGAGAGCACCTTCTTTTTCAGGATTATCCTCTAAGGGCTATTGATCATGGATTGGAGAAATAGCTAACTTTAGGCGAGAAGACTTGCTAGAGTTAGGCCAACCAAGAGCAAGTGTTGTGCCTATGAGAAGAGGCAGAAGGTGGCTTGGAGGGTTTAGCCTAATGACTATGGGCAACATTATCTCTCAAATTTGGAGGCTAAGATCGAGAATCTTTGTCTCTCTTGGCAGACTGGCTGCAATCATGCTAGCGCCCTTGAGAAGGAGAAGAGGGATTAGGTGAAACTATAGCATCTATGTAGGGGGCATTCCCCCAGTCATTTAGCAAATCTTGGAGATAAGCAACCTCAAGTATAACTTTACTAGCTTACACATGAATTTGTATAAACACATTAGAAAAAATCATGGCTTTAGTGTCAAAGAAAAATGAACATCAACATAACGACCAAAAAAGAGAATTGCATTTCTATCTTTCCAAATACTAAAGAGAATTTTCACTCTGAAAGCATGTGAAATCTAGGTAGATTTGAGTGGGAGACAAGGCCAATCCCCAAAAAAAACTATGTGCCAAGGAAAAGGAACAAGTTGAAAGGGTTTGAAGAAATCATGAATTGTAATGTCCCTATGCACGGGTGATGTGCCTTGGCGGCCATGTGTTCGTTGGGCTTGCATAAGGCCTCGAATTCTCTGGTGGCGGCGTCAGTGGTGAAAGATCCACCCAAGTACCACCCTTAACACCTTGGGGTGCCACCCTCACCACCAGGCCGGTCTTTTGGTGTAGTGGTTGGGCTTTAGTGGTATTAGAGTCGAGGTCTTGAGGTCAAGGCCCGTGGAGCGTGGTGGGCTGTAATGTCCCTATGCGTAAGTGATGTGCCTCGACGGCCATGTGTTCATTGGGCTTGCGTAAGGCCTCGGATTCTCTGGTGGGGGCGTCAGTGGTGAAAGATCCACCCAAGTACCACCCTTAACACCTTGGGGTGCCGCCCTCACCACCAGGCCAATCTTTTGGTGTAGTGGTTGGGCCTTAGCTATAATGTCCCTTTTTTGATGCATTGTTTTTTGTGCGCATTATGCTTGTTCCTAATCACATGAGGGCTATCTGACATGTTTGATGAACTCCAAAGTTCTTGGAATGCTCTGGTTTAGTTGCATTTTGGATATCAAATGTTAGTTTTGAGTTCTGTCTTGCGTCAGGATGCCTATGCAACTTTTTGAAATGAATTTAGCTTCTTGGATCGCTCTCCAAGATTCTTGGAGGAGCCGTCTATTTTTGAAAAGTTACCTGAAAGAAATCATTTTGCATCCCTAACCCTCTTAGTGTTAGCACAGTTTATTTGGCGTTTGGATGCAGTTTGCAATTTTTTGCAAAAAAATAATATTTAATGAGCTATTTTAATTATTATTTTCACTTATGTTACTAAGGTGAAAATAATTAAAAAAGGTTATTAAGTGTTATAGCTCATTAAAAAAGGGAAAACATATTCTTTCATCTAGGCACTTAAAAGTGAGCACTTTAGTGGAGTTAAAATGGATTTATTATAGGTTGAGAGAAAAAAGTATTATTTCCAAGAACAAATTAGTTTCTTGTGTAACTCTCCAAGTGGCTATAAAAGAGATGTGAGAGCTCATTGTGAGGGTATGCTTGGATTTTCTATTGTTATGCTGCTGGGATCATACTAGAGTTTCATCTTTCCTTTTTGTGGACGAAATTCTACTTGGAGAAGATTAGTTTTGGTAGTGAGATATCTACCCTAGCTGATAAATGGTGGTTTCTACCTCAGGAAACCAATGGAGCTGATCGGTGTTGAGAGTTTTGCTAAGTTTTGGATTGAGATCACTAATCTTTCATTTGCAATCTTGTGAAGATGATATTGCTACTAGTTTGATTGTGCTTTGTTAAGACTTTATGCTATTTTCTGCTGGTTCGTGCCTCTACTTGGCCATACCAACTGATTTAGAAGATTTTAAAAATAAAAATATTGAAGAGGTGTTTGGGTTTCATTCTTTTTGCAAATCATTTGTAATGTCTAGGCGCCCTTTTCCATGATGTTTTTGTGTGTAAAAATGCAGAGAATTATTTTCTATGAACTGTCGTACTTTTCAGGGCCGTACGACTCTTAGAGAGGAAATTTCATTATATCTTTGCATTAACTTGTTGTGGGTCTAAATTTAGTTGTCTATTCTATCTTGAAGGGGGTCATTTCATATGATATTAAATGTATATTTGTGTGGGCTGAGTAATGTGGTTCTGAAGCAGTCTGTACCAGCAATTAAGGGCCATACCAGTCTGGGTTTTGGGGTCTTTATCTTTGTTTCTGATCTTTGTTGTGTCTTGTACACTAAATCCATTAAGGAATACATGTTAGAGTCTCTTAGATGAGGTCAAAAACAAAAGTATATATCATATTTTATGGATTACATCATTTGAAGTCACTATACTGTTCAGGGGCAGACTGATATGACATTCTCAGAGTTGCAGCAAAGCCATGATTTTGAATATCAACCTTGGAATTGATGATCAACATAATACACTTTGTGGTTACAAGGTTTTTGTGTGAGTATAATCATTGAAAAGTGATACTAGGCTTCAATAGTCATCTTGATTATCATTTTCAGCTGATAATATTGTAATCTTTTCTTATTTATATCTCACATCATAACCCCTGGATGGTAATACCATCACTGAGGAGAAAGAATCATTCTTTACTTGTTAATCACCCACTGAAAAGTGGAGTATTCCCACTAAACAAGTGGATGGCATTGTAATATTTTCTTTCTTGTTCACTACTCACTAGAAAGTGGTGAATTCCCACATCTTGTGGATGCCCGCTAGATGAATTGTATTTCATTATTGCATAATTGTTTATTGTAAGCCAATCACTGTATGCTCTCACCTTGCCCATTCTGGGATCTAGGTGATCAGAAAGTGTGAGGCATTTAGTTGGTTTTATGCAATTGATGCTAACACTGTCATATCCTTGTTCATTATTTTTGAAAAAAATTTGGGGTAGCATCTTACATGAATCCAATTCCAAGCTTCTTGAACTCTAGGACAAAACTAGAAAAGATGCTTTAGGTTCTTAATTTGTCCATAGAATGGACAGCGGAGATTAAGAATAGCCATATGAGCCAAAAGAGCACCAAGAGGAAGGCCTTGATAAAGAATACACAATTGTTTATTAATATTATGATTTCTAAAAAAAATATTTAAAGAAAATTATACAATTAAAAAAATAAAATTAAAAACCCCTTGCTAACGGAGCTCCCTGAGATGATCCTAGCAACAATCAAAGGAAAATGGCAAGATGGGCTCCTCCAGAACTAGGATGGGCGAAGTTGAACTTCGATGGTGCCTCGAGAGGCAACCCAAGACTAGCCAGTTTAGGGTGTGTGATAAGAGATGAAAATGGGAATTTGTTGGGGCAGGGTCATGATGAATTGGAACCTAATCAAATAATGAGGCGAAGTTCCAAGCATGGATTATGGGGATGCAATTGGGGATTTCTTTAGGGGTTAGGAGAATTCACATAGAAGGGGATTCACTGATCACTATCGACACCATTCAGAATAGGGAGACTCCAAGTTAGAAGCTAAATAATATTTTAACCAGAGGATTGGAATTGATGAAGAAGTTCAAGGATTTTAAGGTCACCCATGTTTTTATGGAGGCCAATAAAATAGAAGACAAATTTATTAATGTGGCTTTTAAATTAGTTGATGAATCAATGATCAGTGGGTCAGTAATAGAGTTGAAAAGATGTACTCCGGACTTGAGAATCATCTTTGCCAAGAGTTAGAAGGTTCTAAAAATATGGACAATGCCAATGTGATCTCAATGATTCCCATAGGGGACTTAGAAGAGAATAGTGTCAATAATTTCGTGACCAATGGGGATGACAATTGAGAGGCCAGTGTGGCAGGGATTTAAGAGAGTTTCCGATGCACTCTTATTGATTGAAGTGAAGTGTGTGAAATCAATTAGCAAGTTGCGAGGGACATTTGCCATTACTTCACATTATGAGAAGTAAAGGCTGAGGCTGTAGGTTGGTACCATGAAGCTTAATGGATGTTCTGGATATGATCGATGGCTCCTAGGAAGTTTTAATTTAGTTTCCATTTCAGAGACGAGAAGAAGTTTGAAATCCATAGTTTCCTTGCATATTGTCTACTACATGGATACTACGGTGTTTCTATCAGCAAAGAAACAACAAATGGCATTCAGAGGTTGAATTTCAGAGAAGCGATTAAAGAAGTTGTTCAAAGTGAAATCCCCTATCAGACTGCACGCAAAAGGTATGGTCCTCAGCTCAACTTTTATGGACTGCTAGTAGAAGTATCGTGTAAATTCGGAGATTGCCTCCATGTTTGTGGGTGTTTTTTTGGATTTAAGGGAGTCCAAGGATATGGTCAGAGAAATGGCGAAGGTGTTGATCAAAGCAGAATGGAGGGGAAACCTTCACAAAATGTTGGATTTGGCAGTACTTGGGCTCAGTTTCTGTCCTAAGAGTGGGACATGGCTGGTTATACTTCTAGTATACAGTGGGCCATGGATCCCTTTAACATCCCCATTGTCGGAGTCTGTGAAGAACTCAAGAGGAACGAGGCCAAATGGGGAGAGGAATTCTTGAAGCTGATGGCTGGGATAGTGGATGGAGAAGGAGTTGATTGGGCAGGGGAGGTGGCAATGAAACCTCAGGGGCTTCGGAGGAGGATGCAGAGGAGGAAGGGAATATATTTCCTGTAATGTCATATGCTAAGAATGTATGCAGAAGTATGTAGTATTTCTAGTAATATAAAAACACTGTTATATAATTATGGCCCTCATTTTGAGCAGCCCATTGCAGTATTTTTTTTCTCTCTTTTTTATTGGGGTATGGCTACCTTAAACCTAATTTAAGGATTTATCCACAAGTAACTCCTTAAAAAATTATGCATGTTTTGGAAAACAAGCTAAGCAGCCGCATGGGGGTCTGCCCAGGCACAGCGGATTGAAAGAGTTTTCTTGCATTGTGGGTTTGTAAATAACGATAGTGATTTTGGTTGTACATGTCTACTGAAAAAATCGTTAACGTATTATCTTCATTTTGAAATGCTCATCCAAATCCCAATTCTCTGATAACACTTATATGGAAACCAGGATTCAAAAAATAAATTACAATATCTTCGCAATTTGAATGTATTTAACGCTGGATCACCCCTTCCATGTGAAACTGGTTTGATTCAAGAGTAACATTAGTGGACTAGAGAATCTGGGGAATTGTATACTCAAAATAAAAAAACAATTACAACTGCATCCATCACGAGATGTTTTAAACTACCCATGTAAAGCTGGCATCATCAATTTCTTTTCTACACCTTCGTGGTTTAAGCTGAATGATTCATTTTACGGTAATGAGTATAATTGACTATTGACCACGACACAAACTTCCCAAATTGTATTGGGAATCAACACAGATTTAAATATAGCATTTTGTGTCTTAAAATAGTGCATATGCTTATGATTCCCATGAATTTGTTAACAGGATTGAGTGTTATAGCAGCTACCAACAAGCTCACCGGTTGTCTGTTCTGCTATGTGGACTTTAGATTCTTATAGATTCATACCATTTTCTCTCTTCCACATTGAGATTATGACTGTCAATCAATGTCTGCACTGTTTGTTCTTTTCTAATACTGAAAATATCAGTTTATCTCATAGCAGATTTCCTACACTGTAACTAGGGCATCAACCGGCTTTCTCTGAGGAAGGATCAGTAAATTGTAGGTATGCAAATATCCCAAACATATTCTACACTGTGTCAAGCTTGAAAGTCATCAGTCAACAGGTGGTTTGTTATTTATAATTTTTTTAAGCTCAAAAGCAAACAGCTGCAGGTTAGTTGATATTTAGGGCTTTGGATGAGTTGAAAGTTAATAGCCCACATTTGTTTGTTATTACGAGCTTTGCAATCTCAAATGACAAACAAGCAACCAGTTGTTTAAGCATTACCCTCTGTTAATTGGTTTGTTAGTCCATACCATATGGAATAATGGATATATAGTTAGGTTTTGGTGAGCCCATTTCAGTCTTCTTTTTGCTTTATAAAACCTAGATGTGCAGAATTTCTGAGATCTGCAGTTGTACATCAATGTTTATGTTTAGGAATTTTGATTTTTTCATGTCAAAGACATCTTTCAGAGACATTAATTAGAGAAATATTTATGCCATGGGAAACATTTTTTTGCATGAACTGGACACGTTTATCCTTCTGCTTTCTTTTTCACTTTTGTTTTACATATGCTAGAAATCTTGCACAAACAATAAGAGAGAGCATTGTAAATGCTTCCTAATCAGGTGTTTAAGAGACAAATGTCTGAGGTTCACATTCATTGCTCTTGCTGATGCTGTAATTTGTGTTTTAGATATTATGTTTCACAGAGATTGTCAAAAATATGACAAAGAAGTATCACTCATGTGATTTAAATAATACTGGAGTCTATGAATTGAGGAGTTATGCTATTTATTATATATTCTGAAAATGATTTCAAAACAGAAAATATGTTTGAGATAGTATTTTTAAACATTAAATGTTGAAAGGTAAAATTTTGCCAATAAAAATAAGATAACTATTATCACTTTTGCTTAGGAGATGTAAAATTATCATTGACTGTTTAACTATTGAACCATTTAATAATTAAATAAAATGGTCTGGAACCCATATGTCCAATTGTAAACAGAAGATATGTTTGTAAGAGTCAATTTTTTCTGGTAGTTGGTACATTTTCTTCTTTGATATAAATTTTTGTTAACATGCTAATTGAAACAGGTTGATTGCTTCTCCTTTGAAACTTAATATATGGACTGAATTGAATAGACTTGCACTTGGATTTTGGTCATTTTTGGGTATCTGGATTGATGTGAATTTGTAAACCCTAATTCAATGTCAAATTTGTTAGGAATTTGCAGGTCAAATAAAACCAATTCCACATAACCCAATAGGAGAAAAAGATGCAGCAAATAACCTCTCACAAACCTCCAATCCACCTACAATGAAATAGCCAACCCTCCCAAACCACTAACCATGTGCTTGCTTTTATAGACCAAGGTCACACAAATACAACATGTGATTTTGGATAAAACCATGTGCCCCAAAATCATGGATACACAAAACCATTAGCCTATAAAACCATTGACCTCACATTTGACTATTGGTACTAAGTTTTCCCAATTAATCAAATAATATCTCAATGTTACAATACAACATAAAATGTCCCCAAATAATTACTTAGCGTGACTAACCATACCACATAGGTGCATCACAACTAAATAATTATTTAATTACAACATTATAAAATATATCAAATTATGCAATGGTGTACAACACCATATCCCAACATTCTCCTACTTGTTGTATACATTGTGTTATCGAAAAATGTGGAAGATAATATCAATATATCAATATAATCCAATAACTCGATAGAATTGAAATAAACAAGATCAAACACAAAGAACACAATACCTTGCAAGCCTTTCTATTTCGTAGCTTCCATTGGTCGCCTATCTCAAATTGATCTCGTGTATGAATAGAGCCCTCAGAAGGTGCACTTCCTTGCTTTTTTCCAAGATGACAATGGAGAATGGTTGTTGATAGGTTTTACAAATGAAGAGGATCTTCACAATACAATGAAAATGGTGATAATGGTGTGACAATTGATCTCAAGCTATGGAGTGATTGTGCCAAAGGCGCGTTGTGATTCCTGCAGAGTAAGTTTATAAAAAGCTTGGATTCTTCAAATGGAGGAATAGAGGTTATATTTATAGATTTGTGAGAGAGAAGATCAATGGTGTAGAATGAATAAGAAGATCAACGGTTGAGGAAATTTGAGAGGATGTGCGCAAATAGGGAGAGGACAAGTGTCATACTCCTTCATGCATCAAGGGAGTTAACAGAATAGATTGAGGAGTTAACTGAGATGATTGGACAGTTAACAGAATTGATTGGAGAGATAAGTGGGCTGATTGGAGAGTTGACTGAGATGATTAAACAGTGAACTCAGATGACTAATTAGTTAACAGCTTTGATTGATAAGTTAACTAATCTGACTGGAGGAGAAATAGGACATGTGGGTGAGAGAATACTAGCTAATTAAATATTGAAATATTTAATTACATGTGCACGTGGACTAATTGAACTATTTTTCGTATTAATTCAATTTTGGAGGAAATAGACAATTTAAATAAATATTTGGATTTATTTAAATATAGAGAATGATTTGAATTAATTAGAAAATTTGGTATTATTTAATTAAGAATAATTTTAGAAGAATTTGGATGATTTAATTAAATAAATAATTTTATTTAATTTTTGGAGGAATATGAATCAAATAAATAAATTGATTTATTTATTTATTGATACAGGAATTTAAAATGAAATAAATATTTAAAATATTTATTTAGCTAGAGTCGTGTAATTTTTAGGTGAATACATTTTGCCCCTCTTTGATGCAATGTGTTTTATCACGTTGTTTCAAAGAATAAAAATTTGCTGCAATTGATACATGCCCCAGTTTGCCCCTGGTATAGGTTAATGACGATAGGATGCCCCTCGGGAGATTAGACGAGAAGAAACTGACAGGATGACAGACAATCTCACGATGAGATAGGTTGACAGGAGAAGAAATGGTTGGACACAAGATAAGGGATGGAATGAAAGAGCTGAATGACACTCTATGCAAGATAAAATGATAACACACACAAGAAAGAAAGTATGCACAAATGATACAAGAACAAATAAGGTATTGCCCCTGTCAAGTTGTAAACCAATGATTAATCGATAATGATTGACAATAGGGTTGTCATTGTGGGGAACGATATATCCCTAGATCAACACAAAAATGCGGGAAAGATATATCCCACTAATAATTACGATTGATTGATTTGGTTTACGACAAGATTAGGATAAAGACCATTGATTGCGATTGGATAATTTGACAAGATTGATTAACTTGATTGGTATGGATTAAGGATGGACTTGCATTTGGATCATCGCTTGGATTGATTGGACAAGGATGAATGGACCACATGGATAACTGGAAGATACAATTAGATAAACTGTTAGAAAGGACTTGGATCTTTTGACACTTGGAAAAGGTTTATTATGGAATGAAATACAATTTAATATGCATGGATGCAAATTTTGTCATCTTCAGATATGCAAGTATTTTGAAGTACTTGATTCATCATTGGGCAATTTATTTTATTATTTTTGTGTTTAAAATGTTGTAAGAAAATACGAGCATCGAGGTATAATTAAACTGAGATGACATGAGTATCCCTTACATGGATTTTGATATAGCAAGTTAATACAAGCATCTAGTCAAAATTGAAACTAGATGACCTGAGTATTTCTTGCGTGTCAACAGACAAGGATTACATCTGTTTCATGTTTAAACCTCTGATGTCTTTGATGATCTTTATGTTGATCATGTCATTAGACAAGGCTTCACATTACTAAAGATAAATCCACAAACAACAAACAAATAAAATAATCATGCCCCCATCATAGCATCTCTAGTTTTTAGGCATCCTTGAGTAGCATAGGAGACATGATAACAAAAAGTTAAGATTTTAGGCACAACCAATCAAAATAAAACTTTCTTGCATTAGATGTGTTTTCTTGCCATAATTTAGATAAAACCATTTGGAGTGTTTAGGCCTTGTTTGTTTTGTTTTGGATAGGTTGATGTCTTGCATCAAAATTTCTGTTTGGAAGCGTGCTTTGTTGCGTGTGTGTGTCTAGTGAAAGGTATCACAATCCTTATTGGTGTCCTATTAGAACATGTGGCATTGCAGAATCTAACTCCGTAACCAGGTCGAGGACTTGCCCCCAGTCAGGTAGAGGATTGACTTATTGTGGATGAACTGACAATGGATACGAAGAAACAGGCCCTAAGGGGTTGACCTAGTGCCTCAAGGGTGCATTGATAAATGGCCTTGCCTACATGATGACATAGAGACAACATAGTTCAGGGTGAACTTTGTGGACCTAAGACCTAGGCAATGGGAAAATGGTGTGGATTTGGATGGACCATAGGATGGGTGATAAGGTATGGAATGGATGGGTAGTCTTAGGGGCCCATCAATGATGGCCTTGCCTACATGACGACGCAGAGGTAACATAGTTTAGGATGACAAGATACTGATGATGGACGCTATGACAGGTTGACAATATGGATAGGATATTGGATAAACCTTAGGTTGTAAGAAGACAATAGTGATAGAGTATCAAGCCATGATAGGTTATCGTTAGGTGGTTTTTGTGAAACGGACACGATCGGATGATGAATGATGGTAGGAAGAACAGACACAAGGCGATGGTTTCCCAAAGATGGAGGAAGCGGTTCGCATTGATGGTAGCCAAAATACACATGACGCTTGTTTACCAAGTTTTCATCATAGTATCTATCCAAGGTGCCTGTTTACCAGGTTTTCACCAGAGGATGATTTTTTCTATATTTTTTTTTATTTCTTCATTTTTTTTTCATTTTTTGATTTTTTTGCCATTTTTTTTTTCATTTTTTAATTTTTTTGCTATTTTTGTCCCCCTTACATTGGGGTTCTCTAGGTATAGAATTGACGAAGATGCATACTGTTGATTGGGTCATCAAACAACTCACCTTCTGACGTAGCTAATTGGTACGCTCCTGATCCATAGGCAGCAATGATTACATAAGGACCAAGCCAATTAGGTTCAAACTTTCCTTTCTTCTCCTGATCCTATTGATTGTGGGGATTTTATTTGAGAATTAGATCACCAACATAAATACCCTTGGACAGACTATGTGGTTATAGCTTCGTGACATTCTTTGTTGGTAGGCTTTGAGATGGTTGAAAGCATTCTATCGTTTCTCCTCCAACAGTTCTAACTCTTGTAGTTTGGAAACTCTGTAGTCCTCATCAGTTATAAGGCCTTTTAACAACACCCTCAAAGATGGTAACTCGACCCCAATGGGCAAAATGGCTTTGGAACCATAGACAAGGGCATACGGTGTGGCACCTGTGGGAGTGTGTATGCTGGTTCAAGAGGCCCATAGAGTGGGATTTAGTTGCATGTGCCAATCTCGGCCGGCGTCGTTGACAGTTTTCTTGAGGATTTTCAAGATGGTTTCATTGGATGCTTCTGCTTGACCGTTGCCTTGTGGGTAGTATGGGGTAGAGAGCAGTGTTGGATTTGGAATTTGTCATAGAGCTCTTTGACATCCTAGTTTTTGAAGGGTGTTCCATTATTCATGACTATGGATGAGGGAATTCCGTATCGACAAATGAGGTAATTTAGGATGAAGGAAGCAATTTTCTTACCTGTGACATTGGTGAGTGGAATGGTGTCAATCCACTTGGTAAAATACTCAGTGGCGGTTATGAACTTGTGGTCGTTGGATCATGGAGGGTGGATTTTGCCCACAAGGTCGAGTCTCCACTGACAAAAGGGCCAAGGTGTTGTTAAAGGCCACAGTTCTTGAGCTGGTGCATGGATGAGGTTACCATGAATCTGACACTACTTGCATTTCTTGACAAAATGATATGAGTCTATCTTCATATTCAGCCAATAGTATCCCAAACACATGAGTTTCTTAGCTAAGGTAGGACCACTAGAGTGTGATCCATAAATTCCTTCATGTACTTCTCGTAAGGCGGTCTGAGATTCTTCACGTTTAAGACATCTAAGTAGAGTACAATCTAGACCTCAGTTGTAGAGGGTGTCAGCGATAAATGGTATAACAAGATGTTTGGCGGATAAAGGTTCAGCATTAGTTGTTGGATAAGTCAGCTGGTAAGGTGTTATCCCTCAGGTAAGTGTAAATTTTACCATACAAGGGTGAATCAGATCCTACTAGGAGGAAAATGGATGGTGTTTCAAGGATATCATAAGCTGGTTGTGCGACTATCTCCACCAAGAACTCAAAATGTGACTCATTCTCTGGTATATCGAGAAACGAGGTGATGGTTGCCATGGCATCTGCTACTCTGTTCTCTATGTGAGGACTCTACTCAAAGGAGATTATCACAAAGTATCCTTTAAAGTCATCTACCATACGCTTGTATGGTATTAGCTTGTCATCTTTAGTCTGATATTCATCTTTGACTTGATTTATGATGAGTTGTGAATCTCCATAGACATGTAGCTCTTTCACTTTCCATTCTGTCGCCATCTTAAGACCAATGACTAAGGCCTCATACTCTGCTATGTTGTTTGTGCAAGGAAAAAGTAGACGATAGGACTTAGGTATTGTGTCACCTTGAGGAGTGACTAATAAGATTCCTACCCCCGATCCATGGTTTGTATAGGACCCATCAAAGTAGAGCTTCCATGAATGTGTTGCGATACTATAAATTGATTCATCAGGAAACTCGAATGTCATTATAGTGTTATCTTGCAATGGTACCTTTGCCAACTGATCGGTGATGACTTGGCCCTCAATAGCTTTCCTTTCCACATATTCTATGTCATATTCACTTAGTAGCATTACCCATTTAGCTAGGCGGCCTATGAGAGCTGCTTTGCTTAACAAGTACTTGAGTGGATCAATCTTTGCAATTAACTTGATGGAATGTGCAAGCATGTAATGAGGTAGTTTTTGGGAAGCAAAAACCATAGCAAGGTAAGATCTTTTGATTTGAGAATATTGCAATTCATACCCCACCAATGTGCGACTGATGTAGTAGATGGCCCATTCTTTGCCTTCTTAGTCTTGTTGTGCTAAAATGGATCCAAGAGATGTTGGTGTTGCATAAATGTAAAGATATAGGGGCTTGCCTTGGATAGGTGGCATCAAGATAGGTGGATTCCTGAGATACTCCTTCAATTTGCGAAATCATTCTTCACACTTCTCATCCCATCTAAATGGGATGTTCTTATGCAAGAGATGAGTGAAAGGTTGACACTTGTCCGCCAGTTGTGAGATAAACTAACGGATTGCTTGTAATTTTTCTTGTAAGGACCGTAGTTGGGTGATGTTCCTTGGCGGTGGCATCTCCATGATAGATTTTACCTTCGCAGGATCTACTTCAATTCCATTTGCTGATACTATGAAACCCAAGAGTTTGTTGGAGATGACTCCAAACACACACTTTTTCGGATTCAATCGGACCTTGAAGTGTTCTAGCCGCTGAAAGATTTTCTTTAGGACATCTAAGTGAGATTCCCTTGTAAGTGACTTGGCACAGATGTCATCCACATAGTCTTCCATGGTTACGTGCATCATGTCGTGGAAGATAGTAGTCATTGCCCTTTGGTATGTTGCTCCTGCATTCTTTAGCCCAACTTGCATGACATTCCAACAGAAGGTGCCCCACGGACATGTGAATGCTGTCGTATGCTGATCTTCTAGCGCTATTCTAATTTGGTTGTATCTAGAGAAACCATCCATAAGAGAGAGCATAGTGTGTCCAGCTGTCAAGTCTACGATGATGTCAATGTTGGGTAATGGGAAATCATCTTTGTGACAAGCCTTGTTGAGATCTCAGAAATCATTACACAATCTGACCCTTCCATCAGGTTTAGATACTGGTACAATGTTTGATACCCACTTTGGGTAATCAATTGCTCTGATGAACCCTACATCTAGTAGCTTCTTTAGTTCCTCTTTGACTAGCAATGCGACATGTGGATGCATTTTCCTGAGCTTTTGTTTACAAGTTTAACCCTAGGATCTAGTGGTAGATGATGCAAGATCAAGTCTGGATCTAACCCAGGCATATTTGCATAGGACCAAGCGAAGTTGACCTATTTCTTTTTGAAGAAGGGCACAAATTTTGTCTTTTCTGGCAGAGACAGAGATTTGGCGAAGTGTATGATCTTTGGGTTACCTTCTGTGCCGATGTCAACAGGTTCTATAGGTTCTACCACAATTTGTGACTTATCCTGATACATGTTTTTGGGGAGAGTGTCAAGTCTTCCATCATCTGGTGCCTCAGAGAGGTTTTCAGCATCAGATGCGTCCTTTATTTTTACTTTTTTGGGATCTGACATTGCTGCAGAGCGGTTTTCACCATCAGATCCATGCTTGATTTTTATATTTTTACGACTAGAAGGCTTGGCACCCTCTCCAAAATAAGACACGATATTGAATTCTATGGCGAAGCTAGCTTTATGATCTCCTGCAAGTAGGTGGTCTCTTAGTTCCATGTAATCAATGTAGGCATCATCATTCTGGAACATGTCTAGTTGGGGGGTTCCTTGTAGATCCCAATCGATAAGCTTAGGATGTACCAGGGGGAGGGGATTGATAGGTTGATCTGATTTAGTGGGTGTGATGGTAAGGATGGATATATGATCAGGATTGGGAGTGATAGGAACAAGATCTGTGATGGTACTCTCCTCAAGATTGTTTATCTTGTGGGAACTCCGACCTTCCTCGTAAGTTGTTCTCTCAGGAATGGGCGAATCACACTCTATTGGTCTAGGCCTTAGAGTTTGTCCCTCATGGTAGAGGCTATAGGTGTGAATGGTATCGATTCCTTTGTCCTCATAGGAATGTTCTGAAAGGTCATCCCATCCGTATTCATTAGAATTTGTGTCACTATCCTCTTGAAGGTTATGGATCTGTTCCACAAAACAAGTAGTAGCCTTAGCTTTGCCTTTGTCATTGTCTTTGTATCCTAGCCCTCTTGTATCGCAAGCCAAGAGGGTTGAATGGGTTTAGTTATTCCTTCTTTTCTTAGGCTAATGGGACCCTGTCCTTCATAGACCATTCTATGTAAGATAGATTGACCACGCCCATAGATTTGTATTGGGAGCTTTGGTTGTTTGTCTTGCGATGTGTCATCTTCATCTATGTAGAGCCATTGTAGAACGTCTCTTTCTTCGCTTTCATCTGATAGGGTGCCCCATTTGACAAAGGGAGCTTTGGGAGGTTCAGGAAGAGTAGATGGTTTTGGGAAGGGTGTAGGTCGCCCAAAGGATTTTAGAGATAAAGGCATTTTGGCTAAGCAAAGGGTATGCTCGATGGAATACTCTCCTACCCCTGTTTCTTTAATCTTGATCTTCTGCTCTTTGGCCTTTAATGTGCAAGCTTGGGAGCTAGGATCACACTGGGAGGCGGAAGATGTGGAAGCTTTGTTATTAGGGATGCTGAAATCTAGCTTTGATTGGATAGTGTTACAATATTGAAAAGGATTAGGGTCACCTTGGATGGTGATCTCTCAGCCATTGTTAAGGAACTTGATACATTGATGATACATGGAAGGCACAACTTTCATGGCATGTGTCCAAGGTCTACCTAGGAGAATGTTATAGGTGAGCTCCCTGTCAAGGACTTGACAAACAACCTTTGTCTCCATTGGTCCAATTCTTAACGGTAACACCACAATTCCTTTGGTTGTTTGTTCTTCTTCATCATAGGCTTTTATTGTGATCTTCTTTCTTGGATCAACTGTAGTTTCTAAGTACCCCAATGTAAGGATTAATTTTAGAGTGCAAATGTTTAAACTTGCTCCTGCATCAATGAGAACCCTTTTAATGCAATGTTTATTAATGAAGAACCCAATATGTAATGATGCGTTATGGGGTTGAGATACAGATAGATCATCCTGTTCAGTGAATGATAGGATATTAGGTGAGGTCAGATGACCTACCATGGCTTGAAATTTCTCTTGGACCAAGTTGGTGGGCACAGTGATTTCCACTAGGGCTTTATCAAGAATCTCTTTATGGGCCGGCGATAGATGCAACAACTCTAATATGGATATATGGGCCGGAACCTTTCATGGTTGGTCAATGACGTTGTACTGGTGGTGGGTAGATGGTGAGGATGACAACCTTGGAGGGAGTGTGTACAAGGTAACTTTCCCACTGCGAGTGGTGATATTGCAATTAGATTTGGTCTTGGAATTTGATTATTTGTTAAACGTGAGCACATTGATTTGCGGGATATGCTCGGATATGCAATTAACAGTGTACTTGAATAGCATATTTGTGTAGTTAGCATCAGTATTCCCATTATTGTGATTTTTCCAGTTATTATTGTTGTTATTATGAGGGTTCTACCTGTCGTGATTAAGAAGCGGATCATTGAATGCCACATGTGATTCGTTAGACGAATGATCTTTTGTGCCCACATAATTTTGATCTAGTAGATCTTATATGACATTTTTCAAGTGAATACAATCATTAGTTGTATGGCCTTTGCCTCTATGGTACTCACAGAAATCAGTATCCTTCCACCAAGGAGGTTTGACTTGAGGTTCATAGTCACTTATGGAGGGAAGGGTGATCTCATTGTTTTCCAATAGCTTTCTCAAAGAGGACTCATATGACTCCCCTAGTGGTGTAAATTTTCATCTAGGAGGAAAGTTGTACCATTGTCTCGGTTCATTTGATGAAGGTTTGCTCGATGTTGCATTGTTTGATGCTCCTTTGAGATTAAAAATCAGTTATTTAGGAGCCACTACTTTAGCATCAACCACTCCGTCATTGATGATGTTCTTGTTTTTGGTCCAGAATTTTGACTTATCCGTGGTATAGTTTGAGTTAGGAGTGTCTTTGAACAATTTTATTTGTCCTTTCGTGATCATAGATTTTTCGATAAATAACCTCAATGACTTTCGTGAATGAGGTAGGGCATTGGATTTGAATTTGATAGCTAAGATTGGGATTGAGATTATGGACAAACATTTCAAGCATTTGTTTTTTTGGTATATGATGAGGACATTTGCTGGCAAGTTGCCTCCACCTTTGTAAGAAAGAAGCAAAGGATTCGCCACTCTTTTGTTTTATATTGCAAAGGTTAAGCATGGATACCTCATGTTCAATATTATACGAGAAATGTGTGACAAATATGTTCACTAACTCATCAAAGGTATAGATACCTGAGGGGAGTCGAGAGAACCACTCCATGGCTTGCCCTCCTAGAGATCTAGGGAAGAGTCTCATGAAAAGTTTCATTGTGGGCAACCTCAAGACATGTGGTGCTGAATTCTCTAATATGGTCTCTAGGGTCACCCTTTCCTCTATACTTGTCAAATTTTGGAACTTCAAATCTAAGGGGAAAGGGGATCATTTTCAAGCTCTTATCGAAGGGATACGATGAGATATCCTCCAATGAATAGTGTTTAGTGGACGTCCCTGTTTGGAGGTCCACTAATTGTTTTTGTAGGGTTTGAACTTTTTTTGTCAACATGTCTAGAGATGTAGTTGAGTCTATGGTTTTCTTGCCTTTGTCTGTACTAGGGGTTCTTTCCTCACGTGTGATGTCTTCATGAGTTCTTTCCTCTTTGGTTTATTTCAATGCTGTGATGTCAAAGTCAGGGGGGAGCTTAACTCCTTGGGATGCTAGGTGGAGAAAGAACTTTGTAGGGTCTTGGTGGAGTACTTTGTCCATCATCTGTTGAAATTTTTTGTCTTGGAGAGCTTCTTGTAAGTCCTCGTGGGATACTGTGGTGAGGGGATACAATTTTGTCGAATGTTTTAGCCATTTCAATTTTTTTTGCTTATGTGATCTTGTTAGTACGATGCAATGTGATTCAAAATGGGTTGGGGTGAAATTGGATGCTTTGGTAAGATGTGTTTGGAGGTTGTAGTGAAGGGGATACAGGTGGTGATAAGATTTGAACAAGGGTTTTCTTTGATCAATGGTGTTAAACAAGTCAGTCGACACAAAACAGTAGCCAAAAGTAAGGATGGTTGGAATCTGATTACTTGGTAGAGACTAGTTTTGCACCAAAACAAACTAGTGAAGTTCTGGGATAGAATTATGATAGATCATGATAGTGGAGATTTACTAGGGCTTCTTGAATCTGATATGATCTGTAGTAACCTAGTTTTGATAGTTTGTTTTGTTCTTGGGAAGTTTTTGTGAAAATTTTGACAGGGTGATTGGCGGAAAAGAGGGTACACTACAGAAATGGATGGGAGAAGTGAAATGTATGGTTAATTTGACCTGAGAAATTGATACAAGACTAAAATGGGTGTTCAAAAAGGTAGGTGTTTTTCTGAGAAACTGTACGGAAGTGCTCGCTGTGATAGATGTGTAGGAACAGAATGTATATGCACAACAACAGGAAGTAGAAGTGCATATATGGTGAAAACGTAGATGGGCAGGAATAGAGTGTAAATGCGTAGCTTTAGGAAGTGTATGTGCAGGTTTGGTGAAAAGCAAATGCACAGCAGAACGGAGTAAATGTGTAGTAGAACTGAGTAAATGCGCAGCAGAAAGCAGATGCGCAACAGGGTCGAGCAGATGCGCAACAGGATGAAGCAAATGTATAGATCTGTCTATTTTGCTTGATTTTGATTGTTTTGACTTGGTAAAGGCATGTTTATCAATGTTTTTGGGTTCTTTCTTTGAATGTTTCTCTTTTTGATTTGTTTCTTCGATTATGGCAAGAAAGACACATCACACACAAAGAATATTTTCATGATTGTTTGATTTTTTTTTGTTTTTTTGATTACAATGCATGCACAATCCTAAGGTTGGTAAGGACAGTATTCAATGAGTTCCAACTTGGTTTTTACACCAGCCACTTGCATAAAGGTGGATAGCTAATAGCTTGGTAGCACCAACTCCCCTCCACGACACTCACTTCTCACATATACCAAGCTATAGTTCCTCTGAAGAGTTGAACTTTCCTGTCTCTACACTAAATTAGTGTATGATGTTGGATGGCTCTGGAGAATGTTTTCCTCCTATGTCACTGAATAGGGGATTTTGGCTTCTACAAATAATGGATACGTAGTAAGGGCAACTATTTGAGTGGTTATACTTGTAGCAGTGCTACTCTCCGTTATGGAGTCTCCCAGCCTGCAAGGGTTGTGGCTTGCGAGGTTTATGGGGAGGTTGGTTGTCGGTATAACTAATCCACACTTGTTGCTTGAAGCTTTCACCTCAAACATAGTTTATTTATAGTGGATCGGAAGAGCTTGGCGTTAGCTCGTTATAACTTAAGGTCATCCCGCTTGGAAGGAAGGAATTCCAAGGGCATGCCTCTCTAAAGGAAACACATGCGAAATGATGATTCTGGCATTTTGTTCACCCAATTAAGGGGAGAGCATAGTCCTATCATCATTCCAAAGTCACAGAAACCACTGGTTCTTTCCTCCTAGTTAAAAAGAGAAAAATTAAATGAGTTACTCTATTTGGGCACACAAGATTTGTTAACTTTGAAATTTTTTTTGAAAGCAGTTGTTCAATTTTAATCCTCCTAGTTGGGACTATGTTCAAGTTGTGATGCAACAAGTACAAATTATTGCCCTCCTATTTAGATCTAAGTGAGATTTGCATGAACAAGCTTGATTACTTCCTTTGCTATTTAGATCTAGATGAGAGTTAACAATGCAACTATATGCCTAACTAGCTCTTAAGCTGCAAGGTGGATTTGAGAATGTTCCTGCAAATGATGTTAGCATTAGAAATTTCCCAAGAAACAACTCAAAAATCCTAGCAAAATGAATGTGCAAAAACAGATGCGTAGTTACAGAGAGTATATGCGCAATAACAGTGAATAAATGCACATATTTAACAGATGCGCAGTTACAGAGAGTGTATGCGTTGTAACAAAGAAAAAATGTGCAGATTTGATAGATGCACTAAAACAAAGAGTATATGTGCTGGAATAGTGAATAAATGCGTAGATGTGACAAATGCGCCGTAACAGAGAATAAATGCACCAGAACAGTGAATGGATGTGCAGGTATATCATATGCGCAGTATCAGTGAGTAGATGCACTGTAACAGTGAGTGGATACACAAAAATGTCCTGTGTATGGATTCTAACACAAAAACTCAATTTTGAAGTTAAATTAGGGCAAGGGCCTCATGATGGGCGCCATAAATGTTATCGAAAAATGTGGAAGATAATATCAATATATCAATATAATCCAAATAACTAAATAGAATTGAAATAAACAAGATCAAACACAAAGAACACAATACCTTGCAAACCTTTCTAATTCATGGCTTCCATTGGTCACCTATCTCGAATTGATCTCGTGTATGAATAGAGCCCTCAGAAGGTGCACTTCCTTTCTTTTTTCCAAGATGACAATGGAGAATGGTTGTTGATAGGTTTTGCAAATGAAGAGGATCTTCACAATACAATGAAAATGGTGATAATGGTGTGACATTTGATCTCGAGCTATGGAGTGATTGTGCCAAAGGCGTGCTGTGATTCCTATAGAGTAAGTTTATAAAAAGATTGGATTCTTCAAATGGAGGAATAGGGGTTGTATTTATAGATTTGTGAGAGAGAAGATCATTGGTGTAGAATGAATAAGAAGATCAACGGTTGAGGAAATTTGAGAGGATGCACGCGAATAGGGAGAGGACAACTGTCATGCTCCTTCATGCATCAGAGGAGTTAACTGATCTATGATTGGACAGTTAACAGAATTGATTGGAGAGATAAGTGGCCTGATTGGGGAGTTGACTGAGATGATTGAATAGTGAACTGAGATGACTAATTAGTTAACAGATTTGATTGATAAGTTAACTAATATGACTGGAGGAGAAATAGGACATGTGGGTGAGAGAATACTAGCTAATTAAATATTAAAATATTTAATTACATTTACACGTGGACTAATTGAATTATTTTTCATATTAATTCAATTTTGGAGGAAATAGACAATTTAAATAAATATTTGGATTTATTTAAATATAGAGAACATGATTTGAATTAATTAAATAATTTGGTATTATTTAATTTAGAATGATTTTAGAAGAATTTGGATGATTTAATTAAATAAATGATTTTATTTAATTTTTGGAGGAATATGAATCAAATAAGTAAATTGATTTATTTATTTATTGATAGAGGAATTTAAAATGAAATAAATATTTAAAATAGTTATTTAGCTAGAGTCGTGTCATTTTTAGGTGAAAACACATTGCATAAGGGTCAATAAATGAAATACATCATCATAGGCAAACATGAAATCACATGAATCTCTAGAATGCTCTCGTGCTCCATCAAGATACCTGCAATAAAATCAAAGTGACCACCATCTCAAGCAAAAACTCCTATAATCCTCCAACATGCCACATATGGAAGAAAAGGAACATGCCAAGGTGAAGATGCACCCATTCAAAGAACACAAACATCAAATCCAAGTGATAACAAAAGGCTCCAAGCTGTTGTAAAAGGTAATAACCCACATGACTGGAAATTGCACCCACAACATATGCTAATACATCCAACCATCCATACCTCATAGGTATCAACAACATCAATAAACTCATGCCAACAACATATCCAACCCATATGTACCACAATCACAAGCTCCATGTATAAAACCTGTCAATGAAGAACACATACATCCAGGAATTCCCATTGCATGGGTAATGTCCAATCTGAAAATAGATCCAAGGCATACCAAGTCTATCAATCAACACTTAAACCAAGGTGTGGCTAATCAACAAGCCAATGTAGTATCAAGAACAATCACAATGGTCCACACATGCAATATAAATCGTTGCATACTCTCTCACAACATGTCATCATAAATCTCCCAAGTCCAACCATATCAACATGCTCCTCCAGGAAGTAGCCATAAGACAAAGAGAGAAAACCTGTAAATCATAATGTCCTTCTATAAACACCTCAAAGTGCTAAGTTGTGTCAAGTATGATCTCCTCTACAACCCCAAATGAAAAGCCTCAACAACACCCAACCATTCAATCTCATAAGATCAAATGAACATATATAACATGTAACCAACATGGATGTAAGCCTCTCTAATCAAGGTAGATCAAAATCATAACCATTCCATAACCATGAATAAGCCCAATCACATCTCCTAAACTCCTCATAATGAACATCATAAATTGAACCATATGAACAAGGAGATAACCATGCTAACATCCCTCAAATGAACCATCCAGAACCAATAACTATAGCTCAAGGTCCATATCTATGAGAATATAAAGCATAAAGCAAAATGCATCTAAAAGGATGGGCAATACCTCATAGGTGATAAATCATTGAGTAGACCAAGAGAGGGGAATTAGAATGCTTCTCCAGGATACACCAAGTCACAATGACTCTCTCCAAGAACAAACTCCTCTAGGTCCATATCCAGGTGTAGGCTACTCGGTCTATCTGTTGAAATCTCTAATGAGTAACCATCTCAACAAGTGTCTCTAATCCAAAGAGAACTCTAGCCTCACCTAAGTCTCCAAGTATCCATGAGCACCTCCATGATCAATCCATGCCAAACTCCAAATGTAAAACTGCACTATCATGAAGCTCTAAAACAAATGACCAAAGTACTCAATACCAAGAAAACCAACAAGACCACTATCAATGCTCCTACTGCATATTTGCATAATCAAGAAGCCCACCATGACATCATGATCTAACCATCTCCTCCAAGGAGATCACATGCAACATGCAATGCACACATCCTGTCTCAAGAGAACATGTATCATGCCAATACTCTAAGCTATCATCAAGGGTAAACCATGACATAATATCAACATCTCTAAATCGAGGATAAACATGTCAAACTGACAAATCATAATATGACACCTCAACCAAAGACTTAAAAAATTCCTCCATGGTAAATCAAGATGTCAACATCTCTAATCATATGAAGATAACCATCTACTAACAATGGAAATCAGGATGTCAAAGCACTCTCACTGAAACAAGAATCATAATCAAAGAGCCTGTCCAAGACACCCACAACCACTGCAGAAGGTCATCCATCACAAATGATGAATCAACAATGTTGCCAAAGCTCCCACTGAATCATGATATCAATCTATCCATGACAACAAAGAAACCATCTCCTAAATGAAGATTATCTGAGGCCCCAAACCAATCAAGGAATCCCACTGTAACATTAATAGCTCCCAAAAGGTCGACTAAACCAAAATATCCAACCAAGAAGATAAAACCATCATTTTCAAAATCTCACATAAAACATGTATCCAAGCTATCCATGACATTTTGATAAACATGCTACAAGTCCCAATAACTGACTATCTAGGCACTCTAATCATCCATCCTCTCATCCCAATGCAACATAGGTCAATGTACAAATGACCACAGACAAGGCCAACTAATAAATTTTGCATAAACACTGAATCGATCTCATGGATAAAGACAATCCACATCCAATTCATCTCATTGTAGCCAAGGGCTAGCTAATCCACAAAACTACATAACTCATAGATCCAAAACAAATGTAACATGCAAATTCATCATCACACTAGTAACATGCAATCTGAGATATCAAAGAAGATAACCTATAGACTCCAAGACTCAAACACCAGATCAACACTAGATTCGATTTGCCAACAAGTCCACAAACAAGTAACCATAGTCAAGGAACTAATCAAGCATCCAGGAGATAAGAACAATCTCCTAAAACAACACCACAACACCATCTATAATCATGAATCAAACATCATAGCCCATACCTATCAATCACATACACGATCATGTTGTGCCAATACAAAAGTATACTTGCATATCCATGACACTATAATCATCGTTATCATTGTACTTGTACTCAACTCTGACTGAAATGAGACTCCAAGTCTCACACACGTATCAACCATGTCCTCAAACCAGAAGACAACCTATTTACCTATCTCCATCAAAGTCCAAACTCTAAAAACACCTGTAAACCTATATTTGGAAGTACCAAATCTGAAAACCTGCTATACCATGTTGATGGTCTCATAACAACATGCACTCCCACAAGTTTGTGCCAAAAAATCCAACTAAATGCACTCATAAACGCACCCTGAATCTCAGGCTCCTACAAGTGATCAAACAAGTACCCAACTCTCTCTACACACCAAACTGAAAATCTACATGACCCAAACTATAGTACAGTACAATATCTCTCCAACGCCTATCCGAAATCAAAAATCTGATTATGTATGCAAAATTTATGAGCATAAAACTATCCCAGAAAAATCCCTAACTTCAAGCACCAAATTCTGACAAAAACAACAAAATCTAATCATGAAACCTATACCACTACATAGTGCTCGGAGAGACCTTTTCGACACCTATAAGAAGTCAAAAAAATGATATCGTATGTGAATGTTATGCCGCCTGAAAGAAAATGCCCTCCTAGGGCTAAAAGTGGACCCTTGGCGGGACCCTGGTACCCTACTGACATCATTGTTGACTATGCATGCTAATAGGGCATAGGTGTGCTGACGTGGCATATCTGTCTTGCATCACTATGTCTTTGATGGTGGATTTCAAAATTGTTTTGAAATTTGCTTAATGTCTTCATCTCACGGACCAAAAAAACATTAAAAATGGAGGTTTAAATTTTCTATAGTCTGGATTTGATATTTTAACACTACTATCATTTTAATATTTCTAATACCTGTTGAGCAGGTCTATCCCGCTGTCAATGCCAGTTCCCGGTCGGGCCTGCCGGTTTAGCGGCTGGGACTGAGGGCACTAGGCTCGTCGGCCATGGCTTAGCCAGCTGGCGGCCAACTTGGGCCAGCGAGGCTGACAATCCTGTGCGCCTACGTAGGGACCATCAGTCCCTACAATAAGGCTAGGGGCCAGGGGGGTGGTCTGCGGACCCCCCCACGGACCCCAAATTTTTTTTTTTTTTTTTCATTTTTCATTTCTTGAATTTTTTCACATCCTTTCTATAGTTTTAAACAATGAAATTTAATTTTTGATTTTTCAATCGACTATAGAAATTTTGCACAGAAAATAAAATATTTTTTTTCTACCTACTGCAAATTCGTACGGCATACCTGGGAGGGCAAAAAAAAATATTTTTTTCTCTTGTGACCAAACCATGGTAAATTATATATTTTTCTTCGCCTCTCGGGCCTCCTGGACTCAATGGTGAGGTATGTTTTGTCCCAGGAGGTCATCTGTGAAAATTCCTCCACAAAACCCTCATCAGCCAAACCAAGAAAACCCTCTTTAGCCATGATTTTTCAATCACTAGATCTGCAACATACCGTAACAAATCTCCAATACAGTCTAGAACCCCCAATCTGCAATACAACTTGCACAAAACCTTATAATGTCCCAAATCCTTACATACATTGTCATAGCTTTCATTTTGTACCTGATCTACACACACAAGGGTTATATGTATCCAAAGAGCTCACACATCCCTCAACCATAAACATGGCTCTATTACCACATGTTAGAAATTTGTAGGTCAAATAAGATCAATTCCACATAACCCAATTAGAGAAAATGATGTAGTAAATAACCATAATGCAAAGATCAAATAAACAATCAACAAGATAACACAAGATTCCTTGAGAAAACCCTCAAGAGAAAAAAAACCCAGCCTCCAAAAGCATCCACACTCATATGTATTATTCAACAATAAAGATATTACAAGACATGCCATGAGTCTCCATGAATACCTCTGAACCATCAAGCACCTCCAATTCCATGTGTACAAGCATGAATCCATACATCACCTGCCATGCTTCACAATATGCACTTACATGAGAGAGCTCAATACAATGACTACCTCTCAAAAGCCTCCAATCCACCTACAATGAAATAGCCAACCCTCCCAAACCACTAACCATGTGCTTGCTTTTACAGACCAAGCTCACACAAATACAACTTGTGGTATTGGATAAAACCATGTGCCCTGAAACCATGGTTACACAAAAACATTGACCCCACATTTGACTATTAGTACTAAGTTTTACCAATTAATCAAATAATACAAATAATATCCCAATGTTACAATACAACATAAAGTGGTCCCCGAATAATTACCTAGCATGATTAACCACACCACATAGGTGCATCACAACTAAATAATTATTTAATTACAACATTATAAAATATATCAAATTATGCAATGGTGTACAACACCATATCCGAATAAAATTTTACTTTACAACGTGCAACTTTCCCAAGGATAGTAAGCACTTATGGAATCTACATCATGTTCATTCCAGGCATACAACTTCTGAGGATAATGGCCTTGTTGATTCTTCTTCTAGTTTTATTGAACTTCAAAGGTAATTAGTTTAAAATACTCTTAATTCATCTTTATGCAGTTTATAAGGTAATGATTCTAGAATATAGTTCCTTATTTACTAATCTACACTATAGTTTCGGAGAAGCTGAAATGATTGAATTTCTTTTATGGGTTTGATAACACAGATGCTAAGGGAAGAACTTCTAAGGTATTTCTTTTATCAGGCATATAGTTGAGTACATTATTGATTGAGTGGGAGGTTCAGAAAAAAAAAATGTTTGAATTTAGTTAACATTGATGTTTGAATCACACTCTATGATTTATTATAAGAAGAGACCAAATGAATGATCATACCCGTCTAAGGGTATAATTGGACAATATTAGCTAAATTCACACAGTTTTTTAAAAGCTCCTCCTCAATCTAATGCACAGTAAAAACCTTATGTGCATTATTACATTATTAATTTCAAGACAAATTCTTTATAGATTGTATTGTGACTCCTGGAGACTAATGAACTGTATTGCATTGCATTGCTGAAGGAAATGGTGGGGAATGATGGGAGTAAGGGTGAGGCGATAGGGACACCATCATTGTTAGGCTCCAAATGACCAAATTATAGAAACAAATGTAAGGGGTGCAGGCCTTGCATGCTTGTTCTCTTTATCATTAATCAACAGTACCACCAGAAGCCAATCTTTGATTCTGTCACTGATATTGATGCAATTAAAAGTAGTGAGAAAGATTATTATACTGAGATGTGGAAATGCAAATGTGGCAAACACATCTTTTAGCCATGAAGCGAAAAGGTTCATTCTGCTTAGCTCATCTCAGTGTGCAATGTGTATATGTGTATAGTGATTCGATTATTGTAATTGTGATTCTTTTGGTATCCTTATAAGTTCAAGATGTGAAGGGATTCTCTAGATAAACCTATACAAGAGGCAAAGAGCAATTTCTAGGTTTTATCTCTACCAGGAGCCAATCTATGTAGATATTGAAAGGGAAAAGAGAACCCAACATGCATCTTACAGCATCCTATATTTTACTTAAACAAATATTAAGTAACTTGATGCAAGCACATACTACTATGCCCTTAAAGAAGAAATAGACATAGTTTATTTCCCATCACATTAACCCTTAGAGGAAAGATAATGTAGTTTACAGATCTAAGAAAATTTCAGCAGCATAACGACATGTAAATTAACACTTTAAGAACACGAAAAAAGAAGAAAATAGACAGAAGAGAAGAAACACCAATATACATGGGGAAAACCCTTTTGGGTAAAAAACCCCACACTCCAAAGCATCGAACCAATATATTAATTTGCAAAAACATGTTACAACACACGTGCAAGCTCAAAGCCTTAACATGGAGATTTACATCTTGCTCCTTTGGAGGAAAAATTGACAACATATCACTGCATAAAACTCTCCTCACAAACTTCTCAAGCCTTCAATTTATAGGAGTTCCAATACAAGAAACTACCAAAATGGAAACTCAAAACCATGAGTTACAATGCCTAGTCATGGAGAATCAAATCCACCGTAATATAGAAAGTTACTCAAATCATAATTGACTCTCCAAATATGGAACTCCATTTTTGTCTCCTAAAATCATGCTTTCACAATCTCCTAAAATCTTGCTTTTCAAGTTTTCAATTGTAATTTCTTTTTTCAAGCTCTTTCCATTTTAACAACTCTCATACACCTTACAAGATGTCATATTTGCATTTAGCAACTTCCATGACACTAAGTGACAAAAAACAAATTGCCAATTTACAAATAAATAAATATTTCAAATATTAGAACTTGCAAGGTGTATGACACACCTAATCCCAACATTCTCCCACTTGTCGTATACCTTGCAAGAGCCAAAGAGAAACACAACCAATCTGTGAAACACCAAGGTTACTATACCATCTCAACTGAACTCCACTGTGGTCACGAGCTTTAGAGAAGCACCTGCAACTTTTTCCAAGTGATAACCAATATGACCAAATATTAGGATTCCAAAAAACATGATGAAACACTAAATATCGCATAGACACACCAATGTATCCAACTTCAAACCCATTATAAGAACACAACTCTAAAGTCCAAACACCTCCAAAGAAAGATCAAGCACAAATGCTCCAAAATAGTTAGTACAACAACCGCAAAGTTAGTTGTTTACATCTAACTAAAAAACCCACCATTGATAGAACTTCTGCACATGACATATCCAGCCCATACTGTACCTCTCATCCCTGTATAATCCACTGTCCTGCTCAAAGTTACCATCTTCCATGATAACAAACACACATAAACCATTGATGTGCAAAAAATGTGAAGACCCTTGATACTGCAGTCCAATGAAAAATAATCTACCAAAGACATACATAAATCCTAGGAATCAAACCACATGAGCAATGCCAACCAAAGCAAAACAAAGTCTACCAATCAACACTTACATAAAAGTGTGGCTTATAATCAGATCATGTAATACAAAGAACAATCATAATGATCTACAAACTGCAACCAACCTGCTACAAAACAGAGCATACTTCCACAAATCATTTTTTGCTCACTCTCTCACCTTTGATCTCCTTTACTTCTCCCAAGTCCTCCACATCTCAAATGATATACATTAAAAGAACACATACTATTACTAAAAGCAATAAAGTACAACAATAGTAGATGACCACAAAACCAATGATCATACTAAATGAATGAGAACCTCTAGGAAGAAACATGAGACCATAAAGAGAAACTGCAAACCATATCATGCCCTTCTACCAACACCACCAAGTGCTAAGTTGTACCAAGTAAGATCTCCTTCACAAAACCCCAACTGAAAATCCTTAACAACACCCAACTGTTCAATCTCAAAAGATTAAACAAAACATATATATCTCAAATAACTAAAAAAGGAAGCAACCTTGTCTAACCAAGGAAGATCAAACTTAAAAGATTCATTCCACAAATAGGAATTCAGCTCAATAACATCTCCAAAACTTCTCACAAATCAAACTATATACCTAAGGAGACAACCATACTAAGTAATCCTCAAATGAACCCTCTAGAACTAGAAACTATAGCTCAAGATCCATATCCATGAGAAATCAAAGAATAAAACAAAATGAATCTGAAATAACATGGGCAATACCTATCAAATCATTTTCTACCAAGTGAATTGAGAGTGGGGAATGAGAATGATCCACTGAGATACACCGAGTCTCATAGACTCTCTCCAAGAACAATCTCCTCTCAAGTTCAAACATGAACTCATGTCCATAACAAGTGAAGGCTCCTCAGTCTTTCTGTTGAAATTTCACCATTCCAACACATGATCCCCACAATAAGAGATCTCTAGCCTCACCTCAAGTCTCTCTAGTATCCATGAGCATCCATTAACCAGTACATGCCAACTTCAAATGCATCCTAGAAAATCATGAAGCTTCAAGCAAATGAATAATACTCAAAACCAAAGAGAACTTCAGCAAACCACTATCAAATCTCCCACTGCATGTCTACAAAATCTAGGAACACACATGACGTCATGATCTAACATCTCCTCCTAGGAGATCACTACCTACTCCAATGAACATATCTTGCCAAAGGGACACCATCATGCCAAAACTCCAATCTAGAAACAAGAATCCATCATGGCACAATACCATCTCCAATCACATGAAGATAACTATCGTCTAACAACAGAACTCAATATGTCAAAATAATTTCATAGCATATAAGAATCATAATCCAAAAGCCTTACCATGATATCTACAACCACTGTAGAAGATCATGCATCACCAAGTGATAGATCCACATCACTTCCAAAGCTCCCACTGAAACTGTGATACTGAGCTTTTTGAGACTTTATGATAAACATCCTCTCAATGAATGTAATCTATGGCTCTAACACAATCAAATACTTCACCTACAACATCAATAGTGCAAAAGAATAAAGTAGAACCAAGATCTCCAAGTCAAGGAGATAAAACCATCACTATCAAAAGCTCACACTAAACTGTGTAACCAAGCTATCCATGACATCATGATAAACATGCTACAAGTCCCAATAACCAACTATCTAGGCACTCTTAATCATCCATCCTCTCATCCCAATGCAATATACCTGTAGAGTAAAATACTCTACGTTTTGTTTTAAGTTTCAGTTGCGCGAGTTCCATTTTGCCTCTACGCGTTTCAGTTTTGGCAGTGAGGGTTTTGACACATAGCACGGGTGCGCGTTTTCATTTTGCCTAAATTTTGCCTAAGTCTCAGAGTCGTGTGGAACATGCCAAGTGTCATCAGCGGGGGTACATTCTAAAGTTTCTTTAAGAAACGCGGATGGAGCCAAGTGTCTTTTTACGTTAAGGCGGAGTCCGCCATGTGTCATCTTCCGCATTGCAGTTTCGAGCCACTTTTAATGTTTCAAAGAGAGTCCAGTGGACCCCTTTTAAGTTTCTTTCAGTGCGCGTAGAAGGCGCCAAGTGGCAGCTATGGAAGGTTTCTGTAAGTTTCTCTTTGTTTCGCAGAACGTGCCGCATGTCCTGTTATAAAGTAAGCGGAATGCGACAAGTGTCAGCATCCATGTTCAGTTTCTCATAAGCTTCAAAAGCCCCTTTTAGTGTTTCAAAGAGAGTCTGGTGGACCCCTTTTAAGTTTCTTTCAGTGCACACGGAAGGTGCTAAGTGGCAGCTGCGAAAGGTTTCAGTAAGTTTCTTTAAATGCAGCAGAAAGTATCGTGTGTCCCTTGTAATATCTACGGAGCGCCAAGTGTTGACATCCGCGAGTATCTTCCTTTTGTTTCATCATTGAGTAAAGACTCTGGTGGGCCCCTGGTGAAGTAGGTAAAGAAAGCAGAGCATGACAAGTGTCATCGTCTGCGTGAATCTAAAAGAGTCCCAAATGTTTCTAAACTCAGCAGAGACCGCCATGTGTCATCTTCTGCAGGACTCTCAAAGGTATCTAAAGTCTCTTTAAGTTGAGCAAAAGCCACCACATATCACTTGAGAATAGCAGCGGAAAGCACCACCTATCCCTGTTCCTTTTTGAAATTGCTCGGGCGAGAGGTGTTGTGGGTCCCATTTTTGGTAAGTGATAAGAGTTTTGTGGCTGCGGATTGTGACAAATGTCGAAGGCGGAGCACTCCCGATACAAAGACACAGTAAAAGGCAAGATGTAGCGGAAGCCGCCACGTATCTATTTGCAAATAAGCGGACACTGCCAAGTGTCATTTTCTGGTGCCTCATGAATAATGAAACAGTTTTCAAAGTAAAGCACGCGGATGCTGCCATCTGTCTCAAGGGTTTTGTTTCTTAATATAGCGGAAGCTGCCACGTATATGTTTCTAAATGCAGCGGAGAGTGCCACGTATTGAGTTCCTGTTTTACCGGAAAGATGAAGGAGTTTCAAGTAAAGGGCGCGTATGTGTTTCATCGGTCTCAAGGGTTTATAGTTGCAAAGACTAGCGGATGCTGCCAAGTGTCCTCACCTGTTTCACAGTGGGTAGTGCCACATGTATCTATTTTAGCCAATGAACTTGCAGAAAGGCTAACCATTTCAGATCTGAAAGATATCTTCTATCAGACACTTCTAGTTAAGTTTCAGTTCAGTTAGGCCGTTGGGATTTGATCGTGCGGGCAATCTTGAGCCAGTCCTATGCTATAAATATGGGTCCAGATCGCAGGATAGATAGAATAGAGAGAATTTTCTGCATATAGATTGTTATCAGAGATTTAAGAGAAATTTGAAGACCTTTTGCTGTGGCCAGTAATATCATTTGCCTTTGTTCTGTTTTCTTAATTCAGAAAGTTTGTATAACTGTGCATGTATCAGTGCCTTTTATGTGATTGGAAAATTAATAAGAATATTGAGTTCTGTGCCTTTGCTGATATTTTCTGTGTTATTGCAAAATCTTCTAAGTTGTGAGCCTTTGATTCTATTTGTTTCATCTTTTACATTGATCATGCATTATTTTCTCTTTAATGTAACTGAATCCTAAAAATAGCTTCACTATGCTTAGTATTAAGGCATGAATCATACTCAGGCACATCACCATAGTTAAAATTTTCTTTCATTACATTTGTGTTTTCGTTTACTTTCTATCCCTTTTCCCAAAACACATTTGAGATAAAGAAGAGCCAGCTTCTTTAAAATCTGGAGGTTGTTTCAGGTTGCAAATCCCACATTCTTGAAACTTCCTATGTTGGTGTTGGAAACAATGCAATTCTAAGCATCAACAGTTTTTGGCACGCCCGATGGGACAATTCTTGAAGTTTCTTTCAAGACTGTATGAACCAGAGAGCTACAAGGAGATAGAGTTGTGGACCAGTAACAAGAGCTCAATCTGCTGTGAACCCAGGTATTCTTTTACCACCATTGATAACTAATTCAAGAAGGGTCAATCAGTTTACAGCAACACCAAGAGCAAACATGGGAGCACCTATAGCCCCAAGGAATTATGCAAATTGGAACACTGGCAGTGCTCTGATTCTCCCAATACCACCAGCCACTTGGGATCCTATTCCAGCAAATGCCTTGAAGGCTCTGTCCAAATTCAGTGGGGAAGATTTCAAAACACCTGAAGAACATCTACAAGATGTGTCTGATGTCTGTGCAATACATGTGATCACACAACAGAATGTGGCTATAAGATTGTTAGCAACTTCTTTTAAGGGGAAGGCTCTAGACTGGTACAGATCTTTGACCCCAAATACAATATCTACATGGGACCATCTTGGAGATGCTTTCTTTGCAAGATTTAAAGAAAAGGGTGATAAATTTTCTTTATTGCAACAATTGATTACTATCAAAAGTACACCACAAGAAGCAATGACTGATTTCAATTCAAGATTTCAAAAGACTTGGGAAAGAATTTCTACTATAGCAAGACCATTACCAGGTATGGCTATAGTATTTTATCTTAAAGCCCTAAATTTAGATATATCAGTAATGATTCAGTCACTTGGAGGTCAGACTCTGCCAAAAGCCTATGACTATGCAGTCAAAGCTGAAAACAACTTAATAGATGCTAGAAAGTTGCCCCCAAGGCCTCCCATGCCCATGTTTCCAGAGATTACCTTACCTTTGCCTCAAGAATCCCCTAATCCTATAGCCCCACCTGTGTCCATGTACACATTTCCTCAACAACCTGCTAAAGCAGCTGTCCCTGTCTAGTCATCTGAGATGGATGATGTCAAGAACATCTTAAGGATATTTTCTAATGAGATAATTAACCTGAAAAGACATCAAAATCCCTATCCTAAGCCCTAATATCAAGGTTACCAAGGGAATAGACCTTCTTTTCAGCCAAATCAATACCAAGGCCCTTAGAGACAGGCTAATCCTCAGCCATCAAACCAATTAGTTACAGTTCCTACACCCTTGCAGACTGTTCCTCCCAATCCAAACAGAGAGATTGTCCCAGGGTAGAATAATTATGCAGATGGCACCAATGCCTGGTGTTTCCCTTGTAATAATGCTCATATGCCTAGAGATTGTCCCAGGGGTAATCTACAGCAAAAAATAGTTGAGCAAAGAAGAGTAGATGGACAATTTGTAAATACTTCTGACATTCAATCCTACCAATCTCCTGGTATGCAAAATTTAGTCCTGGTGGCTCAGATGAAGGGATGTCCTTACAAGAAGAATAAGAAATAGCCCCTGAGCATGCTTTGTTTTTAGGGATTGAAGATGAAGAGTCAGTATTCTTGAATGAAACTTCTGCTTCCAAGAAGCCATTGGTACAATCAGATTACTACACCAGAGCCAAGAGAAGGATGATGGAATAGCCTGAAGTCACAAATAAGGAAATTATGGGGATTCCTCCATTTCAAGATCATCAAAACACAGCTGCTAGACAAGAAATACCTCAACCAGTGCATAACCAAGTAGCTTCTGGACAAGTTCAAGAAAAAGCAAGGTACCCTTATTATCCAAGAACCCAAACACTAGGACCTGTGAATGTGGTGGATTAGCTGAAGAGGACTCCAGTACATGTGTCAATATGGGACATGTTAGCTATTCCTAAGCAAAAGACACTATTGCAAAAAGCTCTACAGGGCCAAGCAGTGCCTAAACATACAGGTATCAAAGGAGGGCCTGCTGATAAAGAAAAGCTCAAAGACATTATTCCTCTACAGACAACAACCCTTTTGAACAATGCACCAGAGGTAAGCAAATCCAAACCAGAGCCCTTCTATTTGACTTTGATAGTTGGAAAGAAACTGTTACATAATGTAATGATAGACTCAGGGGCCAGTACTACAGTAATGCCTAAACAAATAGTAGATGCTTTAAAGATAAAGTATGAGCCACTTACTAATGGAGTTATGCAGCTGGATGGGAAATCAGTGCAAACAATAGGGAAAATTAAACAACTCCCATTGTAATTGTATACTTGCCCTAACATAATTGTAAATTAGGATGTGGTAGTCATAGATATACCCCCTGTATTTGGCCTATGTTTATCCATAGATTTCACAGCCAAGATAGGAGGTTATATGTCACTTGATTGGTCTCACCTCATCCTAAGAACCAAATATGGTACAAAAATGAAAATACTATTTGACTCATTATCCAAGGATCACATTACAAATGAACCAACCCCAAAATTAGAGGCAGCTCATGCAATGCTAAATAAAGAAGAAAAGGTCTTTGTTGAAGAGTTAGGTGATTGGACTAAACATGACCAAGAGGAGGAAAATAACCAGTTGTTAACCATGATGGAAAGTGACCCATATGGAAATTATGACTCTACTAGTCTAGGCACTTATGTCATATTTGATGAAGATCATGAAATCCCAAATGTTTTAAGGGAAGTAACACCAAAGACTCAAGAATCTGAAAAGGACTCAGAAATCTGGACCCTAAATTTTGATGGGGCTAGAAGTAAAAATGGTGTTGGGGCAGGAATTTGTCTTGTTGCTCCAAATGGTGAGAAAATTTTAAGAGCTATCCGTTTCCAAATTACCTGTACTAATAATGATGCTGAATATGAATCCTTAGTACATGGGCTCATGTTGGCCAAGAAAAAGGGAGTAAAGAATCTGATAGTCAAAGGAGATTCAGAACTAGTGGTGAAACAAATCAGAGAAAAGGCAGTAGCCAAAAATGTAAGGATGATGTCCTATAGACATAGAATTTGGGACTTAATAGATGATTTTGAAGCTTTCAATATTGAAGTAGTTCCTAGAACCCAAAATTCTAAAGCAGATAGGATGGCACAGATTGGCTCACAGTTTGACCCAGCAACTGATCTATTAGTCAACAATGAGTCAGTCAAAGTTATAGTAAGGCCAACTATTCTAGACAATGATGAAAATTGGCAAGTCTTTGAAAATGATTTTCAGATACTCATTTTTGCAACAATCAGGGGAGTTTGTTGAACAATTGCAACCCAAAATTGAAGAAGCATATGGAGACCAAATTATTCAATTAAAGACCAATAAGCTTCCCAAAGGCTTGATTACTTTAGAAAACCTATTTGATCCAGAAGATGTAAGCCTAGAGAAGAAAAGGTTTCAAGCAAATAAAGCAGATTATTCTGAGATACAAGTGAGTGAAGGGAGAAAACTAAAGATTGGAAATTCCACAACCCAACAGGAAAGGGAAAGACTAATTGACTTGTGTGAAAGATATGACAGAGTAATAGCCTGGACCTAAGAAGACCTTCATGGCTATAATAGAGACATCATTCAGCACACCATAGAACTGACTGAAGGATCTAAGCCAGTCAGATAGAAGCAGAGGCCAGTGAATTCAAGGATTGAACCTCTAATGGTGGATGAGTTGCAGAAACTCTTAGAATCTAAAATAATTTTTCCAATCAAACACTCAACCTGGGTATCCAATCTAGTACCAGTCAGAAAAATGAATGGTGACATAAGGCTCTGTGTGGATTTCAGAGACCTAAATTGAGCATCTCTGAAAGATCACTATCCCCTGCCCTCTATGGAATAAATTTTATAGACTATGGTTGGATCAGAGAGATTTTCCTTTCTAGATGGTTTCTCTGGATACAATCAGATTTGGTTGGCTGATGAAGACCAACACAAGACCACATTTACTACCAAATGGGGAACGTTTGCATATGCCAAGATGCCATTTGGCTTGTCAAATGCTGGGGCCACTTTTCAAAGAGCAATGGATGTAGCATTTGGAGAACTCATAAATAAAATCATTTTGATTTATCTTGATGATCTCACTATTTTTTCCAAGAATGTTATTGATCATTTTGATCATCTGGAATCTGTCTTTAAGAAGTGTCAAGAGTTTGGAATATCCCTGAATCCTAAGAAATGCATCTTTGCAGTACCTCAAGGCAAACTACTAGGACATATAGTATCCAAAGAAGGAGTCTCTATAGATCCAAAGAGAGTCACAGCCATAATAAACTTGTCCCTGCCAGTAAATAAGAAGGCAGTTTAGTCCTTTTTGGGAAAGATTAATTTTGTCAGTCAGTTCATATCAGACTTTGCAGGCCTAATAAGACTAGTGACACTTTTGTTGAAGAAAGACCTGGTGTTCAAGTTGACTACAGAAGGAAGACAAGCTTTTGAGGAGGTCAAGAAAGCAATTTCAACAGCTCTAGTACTTAGGAATCTAGATTTCTCTAAGTCTTTTATAATGTATGTCTATGGAGGAGAGTTCAGTGTTGTTGCTGTCCTAACACAGAAAGATGATCAACAAGAGGGAGAACACCCAATAGCCTTTTTCTCAAGAACTCTTAGGGAGTATAAAGCAAATACAACTTTGTGGAAAAACAGGCATATGCTATGGTAAAAGCCCTCAAGAAATTTAGGCATATGGTGACAGGAAATAAGATTCTGATACTTGTGGCTCATCCTAGTGTCAGAGAATACATTATGGAAGGTGAAATCACTAAAAAAAGAGCAAACTGGATAACAAAGATCCTTGAGTATGATGTAGAGGTCAGACCCACTAAGTTGGTCAGAGGTAGGGGGTTGTGCCAATACATGGTTCAAGACATGGAAAAAATGATAACTGAAGAAACAGAAAAAGAAAATGTATTGAGGATACAGGAGATTGATCAGAATTCTTGGGTCATGAATAGAATTCAGTTTATGAAACATGAGATTTTCCCAAAAGAACTCTCTCAGGACAAGAGGAGATACTATAGGCAGCAAGGGGTCCATTTTATTTTAATTGACCAAGTTCTTTTCAAAAGAAATACTAATCGTATACTCTTAAGATGTATAGAGAAAGATGAGGCTTAGAGAATATTACATGAAAAGCACCATGGAGTCTCAGGGGGACATTTTTCTACAAGAACCACAGCTATAAAGATAAGTCAGGCAGGTTACTTCTGGCCCACTTTATTTACAGACTGTTATCAACTGGTCAAAGAGTGCCAATCTTGTTAGTATTATGTGGGGAAGAGAAGGAATGCAACAATGCCCCTTAGTCCTATAATTGTTGATGAACCCTTTGCTCAATGGGGTCTTGACTTCATTAGAATGATCAATCCAGTGTCAAGCATGGGACACAAATGGATTCTAACTGCCACAGATTATTTTACCAGATGGAGTGAGGCAGTACCACTCAAAGAAGCAACAGAAAAGGTGATCCTAGACTTTTTGGAGGGTATCACTACTCGCTTTGGGCCTCCTCGTACTATAATTTTAGATAATGCTAAGGCATTTTTAGGGGCAAAAATATCTGACTTTGCACTAAAATATGGAATCTATTTGAAAACTTCCTCAAATTATTACCATCAGGGTAATGGTTTGGCAGAATCAACCAACAAGAATCTAATTAAACTTATTAAGAGAATAGGGGTTGATTATCACAAAGAGTGGCATAAAATACTTAATATAGCACTATGGGCTGATAGAATTACACCTAAACAAGTGACAAAGATCTCCCCATATGAATTGGTCTATGGTAAGCCTGTTGTAATGCCCCTGAGCTTGGAGATTCCTGCTCTCCAGTTATTAAAATAGATTGAGATTGAGGAAAATGGCCCCATGCAGGTTAGACTTGCTGAGCTCCTGGAAGTTCAAGAAAAGAGGAATACAGCACATGAATCATTAATGAAACATCAGAAAATAATCAAAGACTGTTTCGATAAGAAGACTTCAAATCCCCATTTTGAAGTAGGATCAGTTGTTTTGAAGTGGGACGAGAGATTTGCTAAGCCGGGTCGACACAGTAAATTTGAGTCATTATGGACTGGCCCCTATAAGATTCATTCATGTAAATAGAAGAATTCATTTGAGCTTGAAACACTGGAAGGTGAACCTGAAGAGATCCCTGTGAATGGGATCTACTTGAAGCATTTCAATTAAGCAGTGTCTCCTATGTATTATAGTTAGATAGTTTCCCTTTCCTTGTTGCTTTGCTTTCCCGCTTTGTTTTCCCACTCTTTCTTTTAAATAAGTGTTCTATGAACACGTGGCCATGGCTCAAGTCTTTTCATTTTTCAAAACTCTCGCATTCACTAAGTCTCTCTCCAATCCCCAAAATTCCCCAAAGTACCCGTATGTAGCCACTTTTATGACGTGTCTGACACTCTGTCCCACGCAGATTTCATAAGATTTACTAACGGTTTTCTAGTTTTAATGCCATTTATGAGACTTGATGTGTCATTAAAATGCCCTAATAACAAGAGTTAAGGCTTAACTGTGTCTCATTTGTTCCTACGTCTGCTCAGAAAATCCCCATTACCTGCAATTTCAATTCATAGCAAAACCTGCTTCATAAACGTGTCTTCCCTGTTTCTAAGCTTCCATACTTGTTACAATAAGTTCACTAGTTTCCAGTATTGATTCAAATATGGCTGAGGCACAGTCTTCACAATAGGGGCTTGGGATTTATGAATCCATTGATAAGCTTCTCACCAGCAAATCATATGCTTCGGCCCCTGCGTAGCCTTTAAGGACCTATCCAAGGACAAGAGTCCCTGAGGTTGGTTACACGATCAACCCAGCAAAGATGAAGGATTTCACAGACAGTATCACGGACCCAGCCCTTCAAAAACCTAGCAAAGCTCTGCGAGAAGGGGCACACCAAAGATGTATCCAGAAGGCCAAGGCAAGACAATCTGAAACATTCAGAATGAGGATATGGACCTCTCAGTTGGCAAAATTCATCGTTCCAAGTGTACATTTATGCCCCGACCTGATTGAGATGTGCACAAAATTGTTTCATGCTCCCTCAAGTACCATTCAAAAGGGACCCTTCATGGTGCAAATTACACCAAAGGCTATCAGGGACATGTTGGCCCTATACCATGACAGACAACCACATTTCCCACCATTACCAAAATGTAGAAAACATGGGCAAATGTAAATAATCAATTGAGGTTTCTCAATTCAGAGTTGTAGCTGGGAGATGAAAACACTCAAATGCCAGTGCTACCAACAGGAAGGGGACAATTCGCTCAGGCTAGCTAGGAAGCATTGTCAATGATGGCATTTATCTTTGGGATGAAGGAGGACATTACTGTATATGACTGGCAAATTGCCATTTTGTTCTGATTAAAGACTGTGGACAAATCCCAGGAGTTTTAGCTGGACTTCTCAGAGTAGATTGCCTATTCAATGGTCAACCAACTCACCCACTTCAAATCAACAGGGGTTTTTAGGTATTCTTCTTATTTGTTTCACCTCATGTTATATCAAAACCCTGCCATCTTTTTGCAATATAGGCATCTGAATATGTATGACCCAAGTTTCGGTCACAATAGGACCATTCCTATGTCCGCATGGACACATGTCTTATCCGAAGCATCTGATCCCTATGAATTTTGGGAACTTTTTGTTGCCCCTGCCTTTGTGTACCTAAGCCCAGAGCCTGTTGAAAATAGATTAACATTAATGTTAGAGGCCTCATGGCAAATTCCCCCATTCCCTGTGATTATTTCCTTGGGTCTCACCATACTATTATTAGGGTCCATGGTTTTAATGGAGAACCAGTGTTGCTACCCAAGATTTTGACTCCTAGGTTAGCATTCTTAGAGGTCACCTGGCAAATGTTTGTGGTTGATAATGACTATGGCACTGGGAAGAAGAAAAAGAAAATGTATGATATCCCATGGGTGAAGAAAAACATGGCCCTACTGGTCAGAGATGCTGAGCACTTGTTGCTGAGGAAGTTAGCTGTCCTGGGTTTCTTTCTAATTGAAGATAAATGGAGATATGACCCAGGCAGTTTCATAACCTTATGGGTCAAGAATAACAATGTCGGCGCTAAAATTGTGCATGAGGGCCATCCCTTTTGGGAAGACAGAAGAAACCCTAAGGAGGATAATCCTGATTTGTATGTAGAATTGACAGATTTGCCCTTTGAGGGGCCCAGGCCATGGGAAATATTTTATAATAAACAAAAGGCCTATGACCTTAAGCTCAAAATGGGCACTGGATTGAAGAAAAATCTATTAAGGGACAGAGAATGGAAAGCAGATAAAATTGAAGCCTATTGGGAATATAGGCAGGAAATATCTGAGACAACTCACTCTTTTGGCAAGGTTGATACAAATGAAAAATGGGAGTCCATTTGGGATGAATGGCATCCCTCTCCAGTCTCTAGCCCTGATACAAGCAGGATCCATAAGAAGGGTGAGGAGTCTGAAGAAGATCCTGAGTCCACTCATACAGTACAGGCCCCAGGACAAGCCTCATCTACAGTCCCTGTAAATGTTTGGCCTCAATCTCTCAGTGCCATAGAAAAGCAAAAAAGTGTGGTGTCCTCACCACCCAGGGCTTCTCCATCAGTGTCAGCCATTGGGGTTTCTAGTTTTGTGCAATCACCACTAGCAGCAGTGGTAAATGTTGAAGAGAAGGAAGGACAGCAAGAAGAAAGGCCAAGGAAACATAAGAAGCTGAAACTTCAACCTGATTCAGATGAGGAGGTAGAACCTACATAGCAACAATCACTGAGTACATCTATTGCTCCTCAGGTGTGTGCTTCTTCTCCTTCTTCTTCTCAGTCTTTTTCTTCTTCCATAGGGGTGGCAATCCCAACTAGCCAAATATTTTCCCCTGCCACCTCTGCTGTGCTAATTTCCCAATTTTCCCCACCTATCACTACTCAGGCCATGTCATCACAGGTCACATCATTCCCTCCCTTTTCCCCCTCTTTTCCAAAGAGAATACCTCCCCAGATTCCCCCTAGCCAACATTTGGCTATTCCCTATGGCTTGCCATAGGGTCATCCTTTTGCGGCTGGGTATATTACCTCTCCCCCTACCTTCCAAGCTCAAGCAGACACTGCTAAAAAGGCTAGGGAAGCCCGGATGGATAAAAAGAGGAAGAAAGATAATAAAGCTCAAGCTGTACCACACATGAGGTCACTATTTGACCCAATCCAGCAATAGCTAACTGTGACTCATTTGTCACCTAATGTAGTCAGGCCAAATGAGCAGATGCAGCCCCAGGATTATACCATGAGTGCAGTGGCTATGGATATGTCACTTTTCAGACCACAAGACAGGGTCGAGCTACTAAATGAAACCACTTCTGCTGTAGCTACTGATTATTTGAAACTATCAAAGAAGTTGTAGAAGGTGGAGGCTGATTTAGCTCAAGAAAAGGCACATTGTGGTAACCTTGCTGCAGAGCTTAAATCAAAAATTGATGAAATAGAGGATCTCAACAAACAGTTGCAAAATACTATTTCTTGTTAGATTCATCAGGCTACACAGAGCCAAAATGCTTCTTTGAAAGAAGAGCTAGTACAAGTAAAGTCTGCAGTGACAACCCTAAGGCAGGAAAAGGCCATGCTATAGAAAAAGGATCAGGAAAACTTGCAACAAGTCACACAATTCCAGCAGAAGCTGCTAAATGAACAAAACAATGCTGCTGCCATGCAGGCCCAACTTCAAGCTGAGCAACAAACATCAAAATAGTTGACACTTGAGTTGGCTAATAGGCCAAAGAATGCAGGGGTGGTGAACCTAGTTAAGGAGCTATATGTCTTAGTATGGAAAAGAATCTCTAAGGAGATTATTCAGCTCAAACCTTCTTTAACTTTCCTGCTACATGCACAACAATTGTGTGACAAGGTAGAGACTTCAGTTCAGGCCACTTTGTCCACTGTTTCCTTGAGGGTTTCAGATTCTCAACTACTGCTGAAGAAGCTGATGACACTACTGATGAAACATTATCAACAGCAGGGATCAATGATAGAATGATTGCTGCAAAAGGGGTGAACGAAGTTCTCAGTTGCAATTTTGCTGCAATTAATTGCAAAGAGCTCCTAGATGTGGTCAAAGAGGGAGTAAAAGACATGAAGAAGCATATTGAAGATCTAGTGCAATTAGGTCTTCCCTCCCCTTTTCCTGATAGCAACACTGTGTTAATGGTTGATGAGATTAAGCCTTTGTTGTTAGCCAGACAGAATGATTAGTCAGTTTTCCAGGGTTTAACAGATTCTTCAACAGTGCAAGAAGTGGAAACTGTCTTGATCCCAATGGCCCAACTTGATTTCCAATTGAAGGCTGCGGTTCATGTTTTGTAGAGTTTTTCACACAAGGATATCATCAACCTTGATTTAGCCTTCCAGGATTTGCAAAATAAACATGGCCTATATGATGCTGAATGGTCTGTTTATCAGATGGCCTTGCAGAATCTGTGAATTTTGCTGTATATACATATTTTTTTGGATTCTTCTTGAGTAGGCTCAAAAGTCCTCAGCGTCGCCAAGACCTGTAGAGTAAAATACTCTACATTTTGTTTTAAGTTTCAGTTGCGCAAGTTCCATTTTGTCTCTGCGCGTTTCAGTTTTGGTAGTGAAGGTTTTGACACACAACGCAAGCGTGGGTTTTCATTTTGCCTAAATTTTGCCTAAGTCTCAGAGTCATGCGGAACATGCCAAGTGTCATCAGCGGGGGTACATTCTAAAGTTTCTTTAAGTAATGCGGATGGAGCCAAGTGTCTTTTTGCATTAAGACGGAGTTCGCCATGTGTCATCTTCCACGTTGCAGTTTCAAGCCACTTTTAATGTTTCAAAGAGAGTCTGGTGGACCCCTTTTAAGTTTCTTTCAGTGCACGCGGAAGGTAACAAGTGGCAGCTGCGGAAGGTTTCTGTAAGTTTCTCTTTGTTTCGTGGAACGTGCCGCGTGTCCTGTTATAAAGTAAGCGGAATGCAACAAGTGTCGGCATCCATGTTCAGTTTCTCATAAGCTTCAAAAGCCCCTTTTAATGTTTCAAAGAGAGTCCAGTGGACCCCTTTTAAGTTTCTTTCAGTACGCGCGGAAGGCGCCAAGTGGCAGCTACGAAAGGTTTTAGTAAGTTTCTTTAAATGCAGCGGAAAGTGCCACGTGTCCCTTGTAATATCTGTGGAGCGCGCCAAGTGTTGACATCCGCGAGTATCTTCCTTTTGTTTCATCATTGAGTAAAGACTCTGGTGGGCCCCTGGTGAAGTAGGTAAAGAAAGCGGAGTGCGACAAGTGTCATCGTCCACGTGAATCTAAAAGAGTCCCAAATGTCTATATAGTGCTTCTAAACTCAGCAGAGACCACCATGTGTCATCTTCCGCAGGACTCTCAAAGGTATCTAAAGTCTCGTTAAGTTGAGCAGAAGCTGCCACATATCACTTGAGAATAGCAGTGGAAAGCGCCACCTATCCCTGTTCCTTTTTGAAATTGCTCGGGTGAGAGGTGTTGTGGGTCCCATTTTTGGTAAGTGATAAGAGTTTTGTGGCCGCGGATTATGACAGATGTCGAAGGCGGAGCACTCCCGATACAAAGACATAGTAAAAGGCAAGATGTAGCAAAAGCCACCACATATCTATTTGCAAGTAAGTGGATGCTGCCAAGTGTCATTTTCTGGTGCCTCCTGAATAATGAAACAATTTTCAAAGTAAAGCACGCAGATGCTGCCATCTGTCTCAAGGGTTTTGTTTCTTAATATAGCGGAAGCTGCCACATATATGTTTCTAAATGCAGCGGAGAGTGCCACGTGTCAAGTTCCTATTTTACTGGAAAGATGAAGGAGTTTCAAGTAAAGGGCGCGTATGTGTTTCATCGGTCTCAAGGGTTTATAGTTGCAAAGACTAGCGGATGCTGCCAAGTGTCCTCGCCTGTTTCACAGTGGGTAGTGCCACATGTATCTGTTTCAGCCAATGAACTTGCAGAAAGGCTAACCGTTTCAGATCTAAAAGATATCTTCTGTCAGACACTTCCAGTTAAGTTCCAGTTCGGTTAGGCTGTTGGGATTTGATCATGTGGGCAATCTTGAGCCAGTCCTATGTTATAAATATGGGTCCAGATCGTAGGATAGATAGAATAGAGAGAATTTTCTGTATACAGATTGTTATTAGAGATTTAAGAAAAGTTTGAAGACCTTTTGATGTGGCCAGTAATATCATTTGCCTTTGTTCTATTTTCTTGATTTAGAAAGTTTGTATAACTATGCATGTATCAGTGCCTTTTATGTGACTGGAAAATTAATAAGAATACTGAGTTCTGTGCCTTTGCTGATATTTTCTGTGTTATTGCAAAATCTTCTAAGTTGTGAGCCTTTGATTCTATTTGTTTCATCTTTTACATTGATCATGCATTATTTGCTCTTTAATGTAACTGAATCCTAAAAATAGCTTCACTGTGCTTAGTATTAAGGCATGAATCATACTTAGGTGCATCGCCATAGTTAAAATTTTCTTTCATTACATTTGTGTTTCTGTTTACTTTCTATCCCTTTTCCCAAAACACATTTGAGATAAAGAAGAGCCAGCTTCTTTAAAATCTGGAGGTTGTTTCAGGTCGCAAATCCCACATTCCTGAAACTTCCCATGTTGGTGTTGGAAACAGTGCAATTCTAAGCATCAACAATACCAATGCACAAATGACCATAGACAAGGCCAACTAACAAAGTCTGGATAAATACTAAATCAATCTTGTGGATATAGACAGTCCACATTTGAGTCATCCCATTGCAATCAAATAGGTGATCAGCCCACAAAACTGCATAACTCATAGATCCCAAACATGAAACATGCAAACTCATCATCACATTAGTAACCTGTAAACTGAGATAACAAGAAGATAACATGTAGACCAAAAGACTCAAACACCAAATCAACCACAGATTTGATTTGCCAAAAAAGTCCACATATGAGTAGCTATAGTCAAGGAACCCATCAAGCAAACACTACAGAAATGATGAGTGACTAATCAAATACCAACATCTCCACATGGAGAAATCTACAAACCTCCTCACACCATGCATGAAGCATACATGCAAACCTGCAACTATCTTACATCCAGAAACACCTCCAAGGAGTCATAATTTCAAAAATAGTTTATTCGCAGGTCTACAAAACCACAAGTTTTGATTAACCATGTAAAACTTGCAAAACCACCATGTCACTGACATACATGCAAATCCATATCCACTTATCATTTGGAAGACCCACAAGTCTAAAAACCACCAATAACAGCTATACCAAAATAATGGAATAACACAGATAAGCATAACCATAGACTTTGAATGGAAAATCTACAAAACCCTCAAATTAAATCAATATAAAACTGAGACATGCAAGTACAACCAACCAAAAGGAAGTAGTGGTCCAAGAACTCCAGGCCCACTTGTAGGCCAACTCCACAACCATAGATAACACCAAGAGTGATTTTATGTGTAAGAAAGGCCAAGTTATGTAAGGAAAATTTCTTTTCTCTTCCACGTTGATGAAAAGCAACAGGGCTATATATGTAAGATTGTTGTAGCAACAAGTATGTATTCTGTGAGGAAAGTTTGTTGTTGAGGTTGAATAGAAGATCCAACATTTGCAGGTTTTTCCCCATACTGGGGTTTCTTGGGTATATCTATGTTATTGTGTTTTTGTGATTGGCTTCTTGTTATTTTTACTTCTGCTATTATTAGTTGTTAATTAACCCAGTAGATTAATTGTAATAAATTAGATAGATAGACAAGAATTGTTTTGGTTCTATTATGTGAAATTTATTGAGCAATTAATCTATAGCTAGGTTATGAGAAATTAACATGGCATCAGAGCACTAAACTCTGAATACAAAGCCAAGATTTGTGACGCAGATTTCAAGAAAAAAAATAAAATCAGAATTTTGTCTCTAGTTTTTCTATGTGACTATGGCAACCAATGTTTGATATGAGGACAAGCTTGAGGGTGCATCCAACTTCTTATAGTGGAAGGTTTGGATTACATCCATTCTCAAGGAGAACAGGTTGTGGATCTATGTTAGTATAGAGGTGACACCACCAATAAATGATCCTATTGCCCTAGATTCTCATGAAGTCAAGGAGGCCAAGGCTCAGAGGATTATCCTTGATGGGGTAAGAGATCATTTGATTCCTCATCTATCAGGGAAAGACACCACCAAGGAGATGTGGGATGAGCTCACAAAACTTTATCAGAGAAAATATCAGAGTTGTAAGATGATGCTCAAGGACAAATTGCATAACACCAAGATGTCCAAGGGCGAGAGCGCGGCCTCTTACTTGTCCAAGCTAACATAGGTCAAGGATGAGTTGGCTGCTATTAGAGAGATGATTGTTGATGATGAGCTGGTGCGTATAGCCTTGAATGGTTTTTTGAAGCATTGGGAAGTGTTTGTCAAGTGCGTTGTCAGTAGAGATTGCCTACTCAACTGGGCAATGCTTTGGGATGATTTTATTTAGGAGGCATTCTGTGAAAGTGGTCATCAAGGAGATCAGACGAAGAAGGTTCAAAATGAAGAAAATATTGCTCTTGCAATCAAGGGTAAGCAGAAGCTCAATAAAGGGCAAACGGAAGGGTCTTCTTCCAAGAGTGGGAGGAAGAAAGATCTGAGCAAGATAAAATGTTTTTGCTGCCATCAGTTCCAGGTCACTATGCCAGTTAATGTCCGAATAATAAAAATAAGGACAAGAAGAAGAAGCAAGTTGTTGCTATAGCAGAGGTGGATGAGTTTGCAGCACGATTTGAGAATGAGTTTTCACTCATTGCCTGTCTCTCAAGTTCAATTGCCAACACAGTATGGTATATTGACAATGGGGCTTCTTGCCACATGACAAGAGTCAAAGAATGTTTCACTAAGTTGGAGGAGATGTTAGATTTCTATATTGAGCTTGGAGACAATGCCAAGTACCATGCAACTAGTGTTTGCACGGTCAAGTTTCAGAGGGAGTTTGGCAAACCTCTGTTAGTGGAGGACATGTTGTATGTCCGTGGCATGATAAAGAATTTAATCTCTATTTCTACTTTGGAGGACAAGGGTTACATCGTGACCTTTGGAAGGGGCAAAGTCTATATTCATCCCAAGGATTCCAAGGTTGCAAAAGTGATTTGACTCAGGCATGGAAACTTGTTTTGGTTACAGTTTGAGCTAGCACATGTGTTGGTAAGCAACTATAGAGGGCTAGGAGAATTGTGGCATAGGAGGATGGCTCATCTTTACCATGGAGCACTTAATGTGCTCAAGGAAATAATGATGGAGTTGCCTCAGATGAAGATAGAAAAACATGAGGTGTGCAAGGGTTGTGCTCTTGGGAAATATGTCAAGACTAGATTTCTAAGCAACAACACTAGATCCAAAGGGATTTTGGACTCGTACACTCAGATGTGTGTGGGCCCATGACAATAGTATCCTTGAATGGGTATGAGTATTATGTTACTTTTATTGATGATTTTTCTAGGAAGACGTGGATATATCTTTTGAAGAACAAAGATGAGGTCTTTAGTAGGTTCAAGGAGTTTAAGGCTCTCGTGGAGAACTAAACAAGGAGGAAGATCAAGATACTGCGGTCTGATAATGGAGGCGAGTATACCTCAAATTCCTTCAAAGATTTTTGTGCTCAAGAAGGTATCAAGAAAGAGTTGACAGTTTCGTACAACCCTCAGCAAAATAGGGTTGTTGAATGGAAAATAGGGCTATAGTTGGAGCAGCCAAGGCCATGCTTCATGATTAGGATATGCCTTGGTTCTTATGGATAGAAGCTTGCAAGATAGCCATGTATTTGCAAAATAGGAGCCCACACAAAGTGTTGGGCAAATTGACTCTAGAAGAGGCATTCACCAATAAGAAACCATATTTGGAGCACATTCACATCTTTGGATGCCTTGTGTATTATCGTATTCCTATGGAGAAGAGAACCAAGTTGGAACCAACTGTAGAGAAAGGTATCCTTGTTGGGTATAGTGAAACCTTTAAGGCCTATTGGGTGTACATTCCTGCCCTCAGGAAAATAGTTGTTCACAGAAATGTAAAGTTTAAGGAAGAGAGGGCTCTTCAGAAGTCTAGTAGCTTGATGAATGAGGAGAAGCAATCACCCATGGTTGAGGCAAAACAAATCCCTCAAAATTTAGTCCTGGAAGCTAGAGAGTAGAGCAAGTAGGCCGAGCAGGTTGATCAGAAGGAGGAACAAATAATTCCTCAACCTCAGATTCCTATTATTGAGAAGAAGAGAAATAGGGCAGTTGAATAGACATTGAGAGAGGCCTAGGTATATGTTGGTGATCCACAGGATTTGGTCATATAGAGAAAAGCTCCCAAACGTTATTCTGAGTATGTGGCACTTATGAGTGAATTAATTGAAGATGAGACTTCCAAATTTCAGGAGGCATCCATGCACCAAGTATGGAGGGATGCCATGGTGGAAGAGTATTCTTCCATCATGAAGAATAACATGTGGGAGGTAGTACCATGGCCAGAAGGTAAGTCTGTGGTAGGCTCGAGATGTATGTATAAGATCAAGCATGTTGCATATGGTAGTGTAGAAAAGTTCAAAGCCCAGTTTGTGGCAAAGGGGTTTTCTCAAAAGGAAGGGATTGACTATGACGAGACTTTTGCTCCAATAGCCAGGTACTCATCCATAAGAGCTATCAATTCTATAGTAACGAAAATGGGTTGGAGGATTCACCAAATGGATGTAAAGACGACCTTCCTCAATGGGGAGATTGAGGAAGAGATTTACATAGAACAACCAAAAGGATTTGAAGCACATGGGAGGGATTCTCATGTATACAGGTTGAGAAGAGCACTATATGGACTCAAGCAGGCTCCCAAGGTGTGGTATTCATGTATTGACAATTACTTGTAGAGCATGGGCTTCATCAAGAGTGAGGCAGATCCGAACCTGTACTATGTTCAGGTGAAGGGTGAACTTCTCATATTGGTGTTGTATGTTGATGAACTATTTCTCACAGGGTTAGAGGAGCTCATAGCCCACTACAAGCGGGATCTTGCAGGAGAGTTTGAGATGAAGGACTTGGTGTTGATGCACTACTTTCTAGGATTGGAGTTGTGGCAGAAAGAGGCAGAGATCTTCCTTGGACAAGGGAAGTACATAATTGATATCCTAAAGCAATTTGTAACCCCATGTCCACGCCACTTGTGACCAACTAGAAGAAGATTGATGCTTCCAGATTAGAGGCAGTGGACCTGACTTTATACAGACAGTTGATTGGTTCTCTTATGTATCTGGTCAACACTAGGCCATGCATTTGTTTTGCAGTGAACTCACTTAGTCAGGTTATTGTGGAACTTAAACATGTGCACTCGATAGCTGCGAAGCATGTTTTGAGGTATCTCTGAGGCACAATTGATTATGGGCTGAAGTATACTTAGTAGGATGGAGTGAAGCTCGAGGGGTTCATTGATGCAGATTAGGCAGGTAGTACATCTAACCGGAAGAGCACTTCAGGGTGCAGTTTCAGTTTAGGATCAGGAGTCGTCTTTTGGTACAACAAGAAATAGAAGTCAGTTGCACTGAGTTTTGAGAAGGCCAAATATATAGTAGCTAGTATGACTACATGTGAGGCTATCTGGCTTCGAAAACTTCTAGTTGGGCTCTTTGATCATGAGCTAGATCCTACAATCATTTATTGTGATAATCATAGTTGTATCAAACTCTCTAAGAATCCAGTGTTTCATGACAAGTCAAAGCACATTGAGATCAAGTACCACTTCATCAGAGATTGTGTGGAGAAGGGGACAATGAAGCTGTAATACATTCCTATGAATGAATAGATAGCAGATATCCTGATGAATCCCTTGATGAAGAGTAATTTTGTATTCTTCAGGGATAAGTTGGGTGTTGTGCAGAACACCTTCCTCGCTAAGAGGGAGTGTTGATTTTTTGTAGCTCGAAAGATGGGCCCGTGTGGAGGGTGGAAGTTGCTTAAGGGCAACTTGAGTTAGATATTTAGCAACAACATGATTCCTTTTTTTATTAAAAGAATATTTCTGGAGTTGTGAGGTGGAGATAACACCAAGTGATTTTATGTGCCAAAATATAAATAAATAAATATTTCAAATATTAGAACTTGCAAGGTGTATGACACACCTAATCCCAATAGATATAAGCTCTTGATTGGTTTATATAATGTCAGAACTCAACAAAAGTACTCCACCTATAACTGCCACAGATTACCTCATGATATTTTACATGGAAGGCTTGATATGGTGATATTGATAGAAAAGAAGTAATATTTTTGATGATTTGAAGCAAGCCATGGTTGGATGGAAATGCTATCATATAATGGGATTTAAAGGAAAATGAAATATGACACCAAAAGCTATCAATGTACAAGAAAGAGAGGGTTTTCCTACTATGATCATTACTAGTATGATCTTAATTTTTTTCTTAAGCACCCAATGAACCAGGGAAATGTTCGCAAGATTAAACAGTCAGGAGTTAGAAATATTAAGGTTTATATTTATAATAAAGTAACTTTAGTGACGTAAGTTAATATTTAGTTGTTAGTAGTTAGTTGGGAATTATTCCAGTAGGGTGGTTCAAGAAGTTATTTATTGAGAAGGCTTTATAAAAGTCATATTATGATGAATCATTTGTATCTCGAATTCAATAATTATTATATTTTGTATTTATTACTATGCAAATGTAGAAACTTCCATTTTCAACATAGGGGAATTTTCTATGGAGCAAGGATAGACAACAACCTATAGAAATCAAAAATTATAAATTATAAATTTCATCCACATGATTTTAAAGAAGTTCAAGACTTTTTGGAATAATCTTCTGTTTATATTATCAAGTGGGGTGTTGTCAAGTGGTTGGGCCAATTGGCTCTCTTGTTGGAGACCTTAGTTCAAATACCCCCAAGGACACATTAGTGCTGATTGGTGTGTTGAAAACTATCTTAGCACTTGTTTACTAGAAGGATGTAGCATGAAAGCATGCAATCATATAACCAAATGTTGCAACTAATAGTTTTGTTATTACCAAAAGATATTTGATATCCATTTGTCTAGGCCTTAATAATACAAAATTTTAATTCATCATTCAAAATAAATGCAATAAAAAGAGGTTATAATAATATAATGGACAAAGGAAAGATGTAACAACCCTCCCCGTTGGCTCTTGGGGGAGACTTGGTGAGTGATTATTGCAACTAGGAAATATCTTCATGGTGTAGGTGAGAAAATTTATGAGGTTAGTGGGAGGACACCACAGAAACAAAAAAAGAATCAACGCCTCTTTATTTCGGAGGCTCTTTCAAAAAAAAAAAGAACAAAGGGGCTAGGGGTTCGGAGGAAGGAAGGGAAAAGAGGAGGGAGCCGAGAAGAGTAGGGGGCAGCTGTGAGGGAGTTCATCCTCTGCCAATCTACTTCTTCATGTAAGTTTCTAAAGCCTTATTAGCAAATCCATGTTGTAAATATCCTAAAATCATTACATTCCTGTAGATGATGCCTCTTTGAGGCAGAATGTTAGCATGGGTGTGGAATCTAGTTTTACCCTGTTACTTGCATTGCTGGTAGGTTTCTCAAGCCTTTGCAACAAACCCATTTTTGAACACATCCTGCTTTCATGATATTACATGAGACCATATTTCTTGTAAGGGGATTGTGAAACAGATTATGTGATTTGTCTCCACATTATGCATACATGCCTACCAGCGCACATGTAAATACAACATCTAGTAAAAATCCCTCTTTTGTTTTGATCTAATGGGTGTCCCTACCCTTTTTGAAAACCTCCATTTAGACACAGGTAGGAAGGCCGCGGGTAAAGGTTGTGGAATTGGTTTTACATCTGCCAATAGCTTTTGTTTGATAGTTTCTTTAACCTTTTCAAAAAATCCATTATGTGCATATCCTGCTACCATTACATTCCATGAGATTGCATCTCTTTGAGATGTTCTGTCAAACAGTTCTCTAGCCGTGTCTATGGTTTACTTTTTGCATATATGTTTACTATAGCATTTACAACTGCAACATCTCACAAAAATTCCCCTCCCATGATGCTTTGATGGATGCCCATACCCTATTCCATCGCTCCCATTTTGCGCAGGCGGCGAAGATGCTGGAAAAGGTTTTGGGATCTGGCTTTACGCCACCAGTTGCATTTGCTTGAATGTTTCTAAAGCCTTCTAAACAAATCCATTATGTGCATCTCCTACAATATAATCGATGTAGTTCATAAGACCACTTTTCTTTAGGCATTCTGTCAAATAGATCACGTTCCTTGTATATGCTCCCACAGTTTCTATACATGTCTACCAGAGCATTTCCAAATGAAATATTTCATAAAAAAATTCCCCCTCTGTTATGCTCTATTGGACGTCCATACCCTGTTCCATAGTTCCCATGCTGGCGCAAGCAGTGAGGATATTGGCAAAGGTTTAAGAATTTTGCTTTACTTCTACCAATCATTTTGCTTAAAAGTTTCTAAAGCTTTTGTAACAAATCCATTTTGTGTGTTTCCCGCAATCATTGATGTCTGTGAGACAACATTTTTTTGGCATGATAATCTCAAGGAGGATGATGTTAAATTTCAACTAAGAGTCCTGTTAAAATCTTGTCTAACTCTCTATTTATCCTAATAGGTCTATGCTAAATGATAATGGTCACATTATGTTTATGTAAACAAAGAGAATTTCTTATTGATAAGTAATCAACTTAGCCCATGTGTTAATGTGATGAGCCATTATGAGTAATAATTATCTCGATGCCCTTGGATGGAAGTGAGCATTTAGGATAGTGTTGCTAAATTGGGAACTTGGTTGTGCTTCCCTACATAAATTAAGCATTATTAATTGTTGGGAATCATTAGAAGGAACCATGTTGAGGTATGAAATAATTATCTGGGAATTTGGAGTTTTGTTATTGATCAATAAACTTTATGAGTTATGGATTTGTTTGGTATGGGTATTGGTATATATTGATCTATTTAATTTTGGTCTTAAACCCTTCTTAGGTTTCCCTTCTATAGTATTTTTTCTATTTCACTTGCATGATGAAAGTTACTTAAGTGATTATGAAATCCTAGAGATAGGCACCTGTGTGTATATTCCTTGAGAGATTAAGGTTAAGAGAACTACATTAGATTTCAATCCTATTTTGAAGTAGGTATGTAGGCAATCCTTAGGTGAGGATATCCCTAAACCCAAGTTAGAAGTGGAGGGTTTATAGAATAGCTCCTTAGTCTAGGTTGTTCTTAAACTTGATCAAAGTTTTGGTCTTGTAGATCACATTTTTCATATTTGCTATTTCAAATTTATACTTTAGGGTTTCGGTTGATTTTGTATACCTCATTTGGTTAAAAGAGATGAGCTTAGGTCTAGGATATTGAGTCCTCGTGCATGGCCTTGAGTGCTTGTAAAGGCTAAGGATGCACACGAGAAGGCCTATCCATCTATGGGGCATTGAGTTATCCACCTGTGAGGCGTTGATTTGGGCATGTACGAGTCTCCTCATCTGATTGAGTAGTGTACTTGATTCTATGTGGTGCCATCCCTTTGATCATGCATGATGACTTCCCATCTGATTTACACTCTAGTATTGTGTACCCTTGTAGTTGTGAGTAGCTCCTGACATTACATTTGATGAGCATCTCTATGTTATGACTTTAGCTCTATGCATTGATATCCATGTCTGCTCCATGATTGATGTGAGTGTTCGCCATTGTATTCCTTTCCTTTATCCTTTTATTTGGACCTTGTGACTACCTTCGAACACGGTGGGGTGGTCTCTTATGAGTCCACATGCTTGCGAGTTGTTGCCACCACTAGTGGGGACTAGTGAATAGGTTATTGGAGCACCAGATTGGAAATGTTTTCACTCTCCATTACCCTATCTATTACTGTACCTATTCAGTCATTGTATCATATTTAGGACTATGTTATTGTATCTTATCCATGGCTATACCATTATGTATTTTCTATTATGTAAACTTTGTACTCTTGCGAGAGAAAATGTAATCATGTAAATTAATGAGAAGAAATGAGATGTTTCCTATTTGGTTTACAGATTCCGATGTGGGTATCAGATCCGCTTGTACTATGATGCTTTTGGATTCATGTTTATGATCTGGAATGGGTTATAGGAACATTTAGGTTGGTGTTTAAAATGAATGTAGTTGTATTAATGTTTCTTTGGAGAGTGATTTAGTCCTCTCATCTGGGATGTGCATTCGGCCATGCGTGGCCTTAAATGATGTCAATCTATCAAATCAACAACCGTATCTGGTTACGTTATCTACTCATGTCAAAACAAAATTATCTTGTTCTCTTTTGGCCCTTACCCTTTGAGGTTCGCGGGGCAGGATGTTACATCTGGTATCAAAGCCCATGTTCACACATTAGGAGCTCTGGCATACTTGAGTCTTCTATGTTTCATTGTGTTTGGCATGTGTGGCGTGAGCTTGTTATATTATTTTTATAGGCTTGATTACTTTCATGCCTTGGCATGGCATTAGTGGGCTAAGTTATAACTCCATGTTTAGAGATCATGGAAGAAATAGCCTCCTTGGCCTTACCTTACTCAGTGGGACTAGAGTGTTGAGTCTTGTATGTTTGTGGGTTAAAGGTAACTTAGATTGCCTAAATACCCTTGTTTGGACTACTCTTGTAAGCCTTGTGCTATAGATGTAAAGGATGGTAGGATGTAGCTATTTGTGGATGTGGATAGATTAGTTTGATTGCTCTGTGCTCTCTTGTAATTGTTGGATGATTGCTGATTTTTCTTATAACCTCTTAATGTGCTTGAGTTGCCACCATTTATCACCCTTGATAACATATTGAAGTCATTGGAATACTAATGGTGCCTTAAACGTTCCCTTAGTAGAATTTGCATGTTTGTATAATGATCATTGGAGGGCATGTAATGTCTTGACTTGAGATGAAATCTATCTTTCTCTCCTCTTCGTAGTTGTCAATAGTTGACAAGATGTTAGAAAAATGGCATATGGATATAATTAGTATGTTAGAGTTGCAATAAGTAAAATAATTAGTGAAGGAGACCTCGTATTTATTATGGTTATGCATTGAAAGTGATTACATGCTTATTAGTGCCTCCTTACTTAACGAGTTTACATGAGAACGGTAATTGTTTGGGGATATATCTTGTTGTTGAAAATTAATCTTCTCCCTTGCATGATGGACTTGAATGAGATCTTATAGGTGAATTCTTGCATTTAATGCAAATCGAAAATAATGCATGTTAGAGTAATAGAATGTTGCATATCTTGCTTGATGAGCAATTGCATGCCATTGACACGCCCATGGTTACTTAAGCTAATATGTGTGGATGCGAATGTAGAGAAATGATTAGAGTTCCTTAAACAAAACTCATTCTATTATGTTATTAGCATCTGATTCTCTTGTGAATGAATGGTATTCCTGTGACTTGTGATATGATGTTGCATTATGTGTCATTATGAGATGTATATCATTATGTGATTATAGAAGTTATTGTAATAATGATTGTGAAAAATGTTACTATGTTTATGCATTGATGTAAAAGTGATAGTGATGATGCTATACATGTTCATGCACCATTGCGTTATGTTGAAAGCATTGCAAGTGAATCTATGATGTTATGGGTAAATGAGTTGCCCTTGTGAAAAGAGAAAATTGGTATGGCTATTTGGGAGTACCTATTGTTTGGTAAAGTTGAGTATCTTGCATTATGTTGCATAGTCATAGGTGAACTATGGTATTGCCTAGGTAAGAGAAATTGTGATTGTATTCCCCGTTATGTGAAAATCCATTGATGTATTCCTATTGAATGTTGTGATTAACCAGTGCTTGAGATATGTGCCCATGGGATGGTGGTACTGCATACCTGTCCATGGAGGATATGTATGGATTATGTGTATGGGAGAAAACCATACCATCTATGTGCTTTTTGTTGTCACCCTATTGAATACCCACCTGAGGATTGTGGATAGGTCAATATGTGGAGGGTAGTAGTAGCAACAAAGTTCCTTGGGAGGGAATTGCACAGCGTATGTATAATGGTGGCACGAAATAACGGTGATCGTTTCAACCTCCTGGGAAAGTGCTCACTGCTTCCCCTTATTAATAGACCAGATACTTGGTTCATATAGTGTTAGCCTAATCCCCTCAATTCTTGAGGATGATATTGAAAGGAAGCTAGGTGTGTGAAAATCGCTTCCTACACTAATCTAATGAGGGGAGAGCTATACAAATTCAATATAATCCTTACAATTATAGCAACATGAAACATATAACAGAGATATTGCAGCAATACACATAGAACTAGAAAGAAAGACAGAAGAAGAGAGACAAGATATATCGTTGGGAAAACCCTTATCAGGTGAAAAACCCCACTTAGAAACCTGCACAATGTATTATCAAAACTGAATATGGTTTACAATACACTTGCAATGCAAGCTTTAATAGTCTTTGACACTCATGTCTAGAGTCAATCTGGTAGCATAACAGTACCTGTCAATCACATACTACATCTTCTCCTCCAAGCACCTACTTATATAGAATATACAAGGAAAAATTACCTCTATCTTGGAATGGGTGTCCAACTTGGCCTCATGGCCCAAAACCCAGGCCTATGGACACTTGGTCAACATTGTAGAATGTTCCTGACACTTGTCCACAGCTCCCATCCCAAAGAGATTGCCTATTTCTAAAATGGGCTATGATAGATGCTCTTACGACTCTTACGACCGTCATAGAATCTGTCATAGCAGTTACAACTTACAATTGTAAGAGAATCTGTCATACACAAGCTATAAATAGCATATTCTCTTACAACATGTCATAGTCTACCTTGGGGCACCCAAAGATGGATTTTTCAAAGATGCTTCATGACACATGTCTTCACTTGTCTTACAAGCTTCTATTTCTGACTCTTACATGTCATAACTTTGTCATAGGAATTCGTCATAACCATTTCGGTCAACATTCCCTTACACAACATCTAAGATGCCGACACATGGAAAAATACTCCTGATACAAAGTGGGATGCCTATCTCCTCGTGTGAGGACAAAATTACAAGTTGTCATCTTCCATGTAGGATGACACATCACCGCGCCACATCCCACAAAATGACAATATGGAATATACAATTAATTTACATCATAGGCAATGAATAAATAAATACTATCAAAATAATGTAAGGAATTATGAAGGTTGAGACATCTTAATTCCCAATATTCTCCCACTTTTCGAACACCTTGTAAGAGCCAATAGAATAATAGGATTTAACTGTTATAGGCTGAGAGGCCCATAGACTCTGAACACCATCTAAACTTCTCTGTGCTAACTAGCTTCATTAATGCATCTACAACATTCTTCAAAGTATCTACCTTCTCCAAATTTACCTTTCCATCCTCTACCATGTCTCGCACGAAGTGAAACTATACATCAATATGCTTTCTTTTGGCATGGAAAGTTGGATTCTTCGCAAGGCAAATCGCACTCTGACTGTCACAACTGACCGTAATCTAACCTGCATCAACACCAATATCTAAACACAATCTCTTAAGCCAAATGGCTTCCTTACAAGCATGAGTTGGTACCATATACTTCGCTTCTATTGTGGACAAAGAAACCATAGGTTGTCGCTTACTCATCCAACTAATAGCACCACCAAACAATGTAAACACATAAGCACTGGTGGATCTCCTACTGTCAATATCACCTGCCAATCTGAATCCACAAATCCATGAATATCAACAGAACATGGAGGTCCTGTAACATTACCATGATAGCATATGGAATACTCAGAAGTACCCCTCAAATATCTAAACACTCACTTAACTGCATCCCAATGTACCCATCCAGGATTAGCCATAAATTGACTAAGGACTCCCACCACTTGGGCAATGTCTGGTCTTGTGCAGACCATAGCATACATCAAACTGCCAACAACACTAGCATAAGGTACTCTGCTCATGTCCACCTCACTAGGAGATTTTGGACAATCCTCAACAGACAACTTTGTCCCCAAAGAAACAGGAACACACAATGATCTACAATCTGCCATGCTGAACCTATCCAAGACGGTCTTCACATACTTACTCTGGCTTAACCAAAGTTTTATGTTGGCTCTATCTCTTCTGATATCCATTCCTAGAATGTACCTAGCTGCCCCTAAATCTTTCATTTCAAACTGTGATGAGAACTGAGATTTAAAATCAGAAATCATATTCTTACCCTTCCCAATGAGCAACATATCATCAACATACAGTGCAGCAATGAGAATACAATCACCATCAAACTTAAAATACACACAATGATCCAATTTCAACCTCACAAATCTAATTGACAATACAAAGGCATCAAACTTCAAGTACCACCTCCTAGGAGACTGCTTCAAACCATACAAAGACTTATTTAACTTGCAAACCAAATTTTCTTTACCTTTCACCATGTAATGCTCTGGCTGTGACATGTAGATTTCTTCCTCCAAATCACCATGAAGGAAAGTTGTCTTCACATCCATCTGTTCTAACTCTAAGTCATAAGTTGTTGCAAGAGATAACAAGAATCGAATGGATGTCATCTTTGCAATGGGAGAGAAGATCTCACCATAATCTATACCCTCCACTTGTGAATACCCCTTCTCAACCAATCTGGCCTTATACTTCTCAACACTACCATCTACACCAAATTTATTCTTGAACACCCATTTGCATCCAATGGGTTTCCATCCAGGAGGCAAAGGCACCAAGTCCCAAGTTTGATTCTTTTCCAAAGAAGCCATCTCATCCTCCATGGCCTCCTTCTAGGAACCTACATCTTTCATATCCATAGCCTCTGATACAGTTCTAGGTTCATCACTATTAGTAAGCAAAGCAAAAGCACAACTAGAATTAAGCAATGTATAACCAAACATCTCAAGTTGCTTTCTGATTCATCTAGACCTCCTCAAGAGCTGAGGTTGAGGTTCAGCTTCTTCATCTAAGCTTTCAGAGCTACAAGAGCTCTCCTCATCATCAGGTCCAACATTGTCTTTTTGTTCACTCTTCTCAGGGGTAGTAAGAAACTAAACAGCATCCTCTTTCTTTTCTTTTTCTTCTGACTGTAAAATAGTGGAAGAAGGTGTTAGCTCTCTGAAGATGACACTTTTGCTATACAACATGTTTTCAACCACAGGGTCCCAAAGCTTGTATCCTTTCACACCGACACCATAGCCAATGAAGATACACTTAACAATTTTGTTCTCCAATTTTGACCACTTCTTCCTAGGCACATGTGCATATGCCTCACAACCAAAAACACGAAGATGCCTTATTGAAGGCTTTCTACCAGACCACACCTCCATGGGTGTCTTACCAACAAGAGATGATGTAGGAGATCTATTTACAAGATAGCAAGCAGTGGCAATAGCTTCAGCCCAAAACATTTGTTCTAGGCCAGCTCCATTAAGCATACTCCTAGCCTTCTCCATCACTATCCTATTCATCCTCTCTGCAACTCCATTTTGTTGCGGGGTGTATGGAGTTGTCTTATGTCTTTCAACTCCTTAAACTTACTAGACTTCAGATTTGCTTCTGAGAAAATAAATCCATGTCCTTCTACTATAGTCATCTATGAAAGATACAAAATATACAGATTTTGATAACGAAGGAACATTAACAGGACCAAATACATCAGAATGAACAAGGTCCAACACACCAGAAGACTTATGAGAACTCGAGTAAAACTGAACACAGTTTTGTTTTCCATATATGCAATGTTCACAAAAGTCAAACTCAAGATTAGAATAATCTAACCCCTCAACGAGGTTCTTATTTTTTAGGGTACGCAGACCCTTCTCAATAATGTGGCTAAATCTCTTATGCCATAACATTGTCTTTTCAGTAGGAAGCTTAACTTCTAAGGCATGAATACAACCATCAGGACTAGATACAACAGGTTTCTTCACTGCTCGTTCAAATGGTGGGGATGAAGTGACTGCTGCCCTCTTCCTTGATTCAGAAGAACTATTGTATTGTGAAATGCATGCCTCCAGCTGAAACAGAGTACCTCTCCTAGTACCCTTAGTAAGCACTATAGCTCCTCTAGTCATCTTGCATCCTTCTTTTGAAAAGACAACATGCACACCTGTATCATTCAACATACTTACAGAAAGTAGGTTCCACGCTAAGCCTGGGATATGCATAACCCCAGAGATCCCCTTCACTCATCCATCAGGGAATCAGATAGAGACTCTTCCACGACCAACAATCTTCAGATGAGAGTCATCACCCAGGTACACTCTTCCACCATCAAACTCCTTATACTTAGTAAACCAGTCTCAATGCGAGGTCATGTGGAATGATGCACCAGAATCAATCAGCCACACATCAACATATGCATGGGTTGCCAGGGCTGCAATGAAGGCATCACCATCATCTTGTGACTTGTCAGAATTTGATTCTGGGTTCTTCTTCTTCTTTTTCTTTCCCTCTTTGCATTCCTTTCAGAAATGCCCAGAATTACCACAGTTCCAACATAGAGCCTTGGAATTTTTAGGAGATTTAGATCTCCCACGAGATTTGGACCTACCCTTCTCAGCTTTCTTGTCCTTCTTTTTCCCTTTCTCCTTAGGTCTTCCACGAATTGCAAGAGCCTCTTTGGCTGCCTCAGAAGACTTTGTCGGCATCTCTTTAAACAACAGCGAAGAAACCACTTCATCCATTTTGAATGTCGATGTGGTGCTTCCAATATCCATGACAAGATGATCCCACAAGTCTGACAAAGAACAAAGCAAGGTCATACAACGATCCTCCTCCTCCATCTTCACACCAATGGATGTCAATTGTGAACCAACATGTTGAAAGCATTCATATGTCTTGCAACAGATCCTCCATCCTACATTCAAAGAGAATACAACTTCCTTCTTAGAAAAAGTTTATTAACCAGGGATTTGGATTGATACACATCTCCTAGCTTCTTCCAAAGCAAGTATGTAGTAGCCTCCTTATGGACATTTAACAGGACAGAATTAGCAAGACTAAGTCTTATGAGATCCTTAGCCTTCTAATCCTTGAGATCCTAATCAGCTTGTTGTTGATGGTGGTTTTAGCACACAGCAACGTAGGTGTGATTGTTGGTTTCACACCTCTCTTGAAAAGTATCCTACCCTAGGTAAGACTACTCCAAGGATAATACAGCTAGGTCTTAGCTTGCTTGGAATCTCTCAGTTGGGATGTTTTAGTTGTGCCTACAAGGGGTCTTACATGCAATCTATAGATTTTTAAGGTGGGACAACAAATACATATAAACCCTTTATAATTTCAGCTGATATAACAATGTAGGATGCTGCTGAAATTCCTAATCTAACAATGGTTTTCAAAGAAAATGCAAAAGGTTTAGGGTTGTAGAGAAATCCTAAGTGACATTCACAATGCATAGTTTACTTTAAGTAGACAAATACTCTAAATTTTAACCAGTTTCTTAGTTACCAAATGAAACTAGGTGTTACAGCACTACAACAAATGATGTTATCTTTAATGGGAATCTAAAAAATTTTAGATTACATTCATTCATTAAATACCCAATAAATGGCACAATTTAACTTATAAAATGTAATTGAACTAAGCACAACTAATCAGCTCAGACTAACTTTACACAGTCATTTACAATCAACAAACAACCAAAAGTATGGACTAGAGCATTCATCAAATACTTTCAACAAACCATGAACATTATAAAAGCACAACTAATTAATTTTGGGAGAGCAAGAGGTAAACCATGAAAACCAAAATGAGTCAACACAAGATACAAATTCTTAAAACACTTATAGAAAATTGCTTTGTATTACTTCAAATGGCAAAATGTCAACAATTCGACATCAAAATCTCTCTTTCAAATAGTGGAAATGACAACCCTTTATATAGGAAAGTGACATACCAAGTTTTTCAATGAACGGTGGAGATTAACTCAAGACCAATGGTCCATATTACACCAATAAATGCATTTGCAACAGCTCATATGAAATCCCAAATTACATTTTGTCTTTTATGAAAAGGATGAAAATAGCCCCTAGATACATTGAATTTAGTCAATTTGACTACTGAACTCAATATATTAATAGAAAAGATCATTTTTAAAGAACAGAAAAGACAAAATAGAGTCACATGCTGTCCCAAATATAGCAAATTATAATTATGATGGGATTACATGTCAGAATATTCAAAAACACATCAAGGCTCTTCACCCAAATTGATTTTGTCTACTTCTGCAAGCTTGTTGCGGTAGTTGAGCCACGCTTCAAGGGCTAGATTGATTTCCAAGGGATCCAGATTCTTCAGATGGCTAACTTGATATTCAAACATCTCCAGCTTCTAACTAAATCTGCTATATATCTTCTTTATTTCTACCCCAGCTTTGTGGAATGCCTTGAATTCATCCCTAAGGTCACTAACTTTGTCCAATCTATCCTCTATAGCTAGTTCAATACTCTAAAAAATGACCTTATGTAACTTGCCTTTGCATTTTTCAACATCATAAGGTGCATAGTCGTTATAAACCTCTTCTAGGCAATCTCTTAGAGAATCATTAATATCATATATCAGTGACCAAAGTTCCTCATCTACTGGCTTATAGGCCTCTTTTATATTTTCAAAAGTTTCTTTTCTCAAATTCAACTGTTGATACCACTCGATAGCCTTTGAGAATTTGTCTCCAGTCAGAATATTTTCAACCACTAAGGTCTGCGCTGGAAAATCTCTGATGCTCTTTATTTAAGGAAACATGTGGGAGTAATATTTGTCAAAGGAATCACATTCCTTGCGCAGATCCTTCCATTTCTCATGAAGTTCAACCAACTTATTATGTGCCTGGGCAGAAGCATCAATAGTCTCGCATCCCTTCTCAAATACTCTGATTAACCAATTTTTAGTCCCATGTGACTTGGCTCTTACCTCACCAAGTTTTGACATTTCATCTATAGATAGGAAAGTAGGCACTACTCTAATATCTCCTCCTGCATCAACTGGCTTGATCAAGAACTGGAGACAAGTCTGGAGCTCCTCATTTTGCTATTTTAACTCTTTCTTCGATAACTCATCTTTATCTAATTGCTCCAGAATAGAGGTGAAAGATCCCTTAAACTCATCAACTCTTTGAGCACGAGTGGTTGGTCCTAGATCGACTGTTGAGATAACATAGTCCTCAACTTTGACTTGCTCTCGATTCATATTAGCTTGTGGGATAGCCATTTCTACAATTCTGGAAGCTATCTCATCTTTATAAATTCTTGATTGTACTTTCACTTTCTTCTGTTTCTTTGGCCTTTGAGCCTGTGACAGTATGATGCTCAAATCTAATTGCATTATTTTCACTTGTGGCTTGGGGTACGACACTCTGTTTTGCAACCACTCATGTGCTGAAGAAGAAGACTTACTTAATTCAATGGTTTTCTCACCATCAGTTTGGGTAGGCTCTTCAAGCAGCCCTTGTTCTTATTCTGTCCCCTTATCTTTACTTACTCCCTTTTCTTCTTCATCAGCTAGGTTTCCCCAGTTTACCATTACATTTTCTTGGGCTGATTTGAAGACTTCTTCTATCTGACCCTTCTCCGGTGGACTATCAGATATATTGATCACTTCAACGCTAACTGCTTTAGCCAAGGATTCATCTGGAATTTCATTACTTGCCTTAATAAATGCATCTTTCTCTGATTCAAGCAATATTTCTATTTCCGGCTCTTACAAACCCAGTTCTGCACATACCATGTCAATTCTTGGCAATAGGGGCATAGCCAAGGAAGTTGAGTCTTGATTCACAAGCATCTGAAAGATAGGACTAGTAGAGGATATGGGCAGTGCAACCAAGTTAGTTTGTCTTAAATTGGCTAGCATAGTAGATCCCAAAGGTAATGAGATGGAAGGAGTTGGCAAAATGGTGGAAATGATGATGGGTGAAGAAATAGACAGTGAAGGTAAAGGAAGAGAAGGTGAAAGAATGCTAGAAATAGGAGGTAGTGTTGTGGTAGTAGATAATTGAGTGGAAGAGATGGAAGATAAAGGCATGGTAGTGGTAGAGGAACATGAGGTGGTAGCAATGGAGGAAATAGGACTGCTAGGGGCATTAGAGGACACTACCAATGAGCAAGAAACAATTGAAACAACAGTGGTAGAAATAGTAGCAGCAGGGACAGCTTCCTGAACAACAGTGGCTGAGGTCATAGGTGTAGTAGGGGAAGCAATGAAAGTGGATGCAGCAGTGGTAGAAGTAGAAATGGAGGCAGTTGTGCTTTCACTTTGGGTAGCAGGAGGTGGGAAGGTTGGTAAGCTTGTATCATCTTGAGCTGCAGCACTAGCTTTGCCGACCCTCTTCACCTTGATTTTTTTAGTTTTGGAGCCTTCTCCAGGACCACTTGGCATATCCCTTTTCTTAGAGGCTCTTGTTCTTGTAGAAGGAGGCTGAACTTTCTTAGGAGGCTTTGAAGAAGGTTTCTTAACTTTCTTAGCCTTTTCTGCCAATGGTGTATGCTCTTCATTGTCAAATTTTTGCCTTTGGAAAGGTTCTACCTCATCTATTATGTTAATTGGTTCATCTTCTTCTCCTCCTAACTCTCTGTCTGATTCTAGTGCAGTATATGTGAGTTGCACTCCTTGTCTCTCCAAAGCAGCTATCTGGCCTCTCACCCAGGCCTTGCTCAGTCTGATTGGTTCTTTCATTATAATATTCAGAGAACTTTCCTCAGCATTGGCCCAATTCGGCAGTGGGATTGGTTGATGATATTGAACCTCCCAAGTTCCCCTGACCATAACATTTTTATCATCCTCCAATTGATTTGGTACTGCAATGATGTGGAACTTTCTTATGAAGGCTAGAGATAATCTTGAATGAGCTTTCTTCATGACTTCATAATCGTCCATACATTTGACCCAAAAGCCCTCAATATGCATTTTGTGAAACAACTTTTTGCTTACAAACTTCTCCACCACTTTATTTGGATCAAAGTGATCCCTTGCATTATAGTAGTGGAGATTGAGAAGTTGGAGTTCCTTATCTAAATGATCAGCTGATGCCAATGAAGGACATGCATAATTCCCTTTGCCAAACCTGATAGGAAACTATACATTGGTTCTATACAAGTGCTTAAGTTTCTCAACATAGGGGATCAATTGCCTAGATAGTTCTAAGAGGAATGTCTTATCATTGATGTATCTAGGAAGTCTGTAAGCTATCCCAATGAAACCTTGTACCCTCAGATATGTAAACTTTTTAAATTGGATATACCACCTTCCATATTTGGTTACTTCATTCATAGCTTCTTTGGAAATTCTCAGGGCTGTGTTACCTTGTAGCAACCTTGCTATATACATCATGAAAGCATCATTTACCCTTTTGAAATGCATCAAAGATTGAGCTGATGTAAGTTGTGGATAACATTCATAAACCTTGACCTGAGTCTGTTCATCATTCCCAACTTCTCCTATCTTAGACAATCCAACATAATGATTTCTTCTTGCTAAGGCATAGACGACATAGGATGTCCATCTAAAGAATCTTTTCTCTTTGAAGTTGCTAAAGGCTTCATGAATGTTATCACTAAGAATTTGTGACCAGTGGAACTTAGTTCCCTTCAGTATCTCAATTATGATGATGAACATCCACTCTTCAAAAGTGGAGGCTGTAGGTAACCCATATAATCTACTTAGAAAAGTTATCAAATCCCCTATCTCATCATGAAAGTCACTTCTGTATAACACTTGAGGGAATTTTCTCATGGCAGACCTTCTGCTCTTTGCCCAATGATCATTCATATGTTTTCTGCATCCATTCACATCTTTGTTGTAGGTTGCCTCTGATCCTTCTTTGTCTAGCATGGTCATTACTGTGTGCCATGGGATGCCAAAGGTTTCAGCCAGGATATCCCCATTGGTGGTTTGGATTGTCCTAGTCATGACATCATATATGTCTGCACATGTTACTATTAGTTCTACACATTGCACAGATGTGGGGAAGGCAACAACTTGTGCTATACCACTGTCTTTTAGTGTTTTGGCTCTAGGAGTTGGATTTGGGCCAAAGGTTCTCAGTCTGAAGTCATCCAAGTCTATGTGACCTAGATCTGTATCTCCTACATCACTCCATCCGGAATGAATCTTTGTCTCTAGGGGAATTCCCTTGAACTTGTACTTCATGATTTGAGCCCGAGCAGTCATCTAACCTACAGGACTAGACATTACAAGCTTGATACCTTGAGAGATTTTACTAATTCCTAAGTTTAGATTCTTCAATGTTAAGTGGATCAATAGACTTCAACTTTATCAAAACTTGATGAATTAGTAATGCATTTGCTAAGTTATTAACATGCCTTAAAAGAATAGAAGTTTGGCATTTATTACATTGCATTCATTTCATAATCTAACTTTGGCAATTCAACATCAATGTATGCAATAAAAACTTTAAAACTACAAAAATCCCATTTAAAACATGTAAAACATCAACATTCATCATTTGCAGTCATCATTACATCCTATCAGATATTTCTCCCTTTGAAAATTTCTTATAAACGATCACTTTGCACCATTTGCGTTGATTTCAGGGTCATCCAACCTACAAACATAAAAGCACTAATTCTGAGGTCAACCAACCTCAACGGGGAAATCGGGTTCAACTGACCACTAAGTTTTCCATAATTCATGTGCATTCAATGTGTTGCGTGGGTTTCAAAGTCAACCGACCTGTGTGGGTTTCAAAGGGTGTAAACACCCTAAAATGACCAAGTCGTTGAATCACTTGCATTTCGTCATCTGTCTAATCACCTACATTTCAAATATTAATTAAATAACTAATTATTTAATTAATTTCACTAAATTCTTCTAAATCACAAAATTGTGACATTAATTAAATAAATTCTCTTTATTTAATTAATTAAATCTAAATTCCTCTATATTCTTCTACAATTAAATAAATTATTATTTAATTAGATCATTATCCTCTTTCCAAAAATCAAATCTACATTAATTAGATAAACCCGATTATTTAATTAATTCAACAAATTCCCTCTTATCTACAATTAAATAATTCTTAATTATTTAATTAAATCAAAGTTATTCTTCCAAAATCATGCACAACAATTAAATAAATTTATTTATTTAATTTACTTTCCAAATCCTCTAAATTAAATAATTTCAATTATTTAATTATTTCTTCCAAAATATCTTCTCTAAATTTAAATAAATCAATTATTTATTTAAATTGCTTTTTCTTCTAAATTTGAGTTATTTCTAAAATAACTCAAGCTTTTTGGCTCATGTAATTAAATATTTCTAATATTTAATAAAGCAAAATATCTTCTTATTCTCATGTAAATCTCTTCTTCTTGTTTTAAATCACTTAACTGACTATTACATTCTGTTAATTGCTTTAACTCATTCTTCTATTCTTGATAACTCCTCTCATGCAAAAGAAAGCAAGACACTTGTCTTCTTCTTATTCATTGCACGTTCCTCAACTTATCTCCTCCGTTGATTCTTCTGAATTATCTGGACCGTTGATCAATCTCTGTTGAAATCTATATAAACCCCCCTCATCTTCTTCATTAAGCCTCTCTCTCTTCGATCGTATTCTCAGGCATACTTAACAGAGCTTTGAGCATACAAAACACGTCGATTGAGCAACCTTATGATCTCTTAACATTGATCTTTGAGCACACTACTTGCTTGTTGCAGCTATGGTTTCGTAACTTGATTGAGCAATCCACACATCTCCAAAAGGGAACAATACAGATTTTGGTAAGAGCTTTCATCTATCTTTTGATTTTATGATAATGGCTTTTACTTAGATTGGTTCATTTTATGTGATTAGTTTTTTGGTTTTATTAGTTTAGATTTAATTGATTTTTCTTCATACACATTCTGGCACGCCCGGTGGGACCCATTGGTCCTGATCTAATATAAATTTGTGAAATTTTTAGTTTGATTTCATAGGTTTTTAACACTTTTTTTAGGAGAGATCCAAAAAAGAATTTTTAAAAGAAGCTTGTTGGGCAAAAACGGACATCACGGTTGCGTCCAGAAAGGTCGAGAGGTGAAGAAAAACATATAATTTGGCCTATTTTGATGAAAGTAAAAATCTGGTAAAAAAATTTTCCTTGGGCACGCAACCCAAGGCCGTACAGTCATTACGCAGGTACAAAGGTCAAAAAAAAAAAAATTGCAAAAAGTTTTTTTGGTTTTCAAAAAAAAAAAGAAGACAAAAATAAAAAAGCAACTCATAAATTTCAAAAAGCAAAATCCAAAAAAAAAATCAAAAGAAAAAAAAGAGCAGAAAAGGTACGTACTACCCTGCACAGCAGGGTACCTACCTGCCAGCGAAAAAGGTACATACCTTACCTTTCTTTTCCATGAGGTTTTCATTTTTATAAAAAAACAATTTTAAATGTTTCTTTTTGAAAAGTTTTTAAAGAACATTTTATTTTTTATAAGAGGAAGGGCAAAACTTTATTTTATTTAATTTCTTTTTAAAATAAAAGTTTCTTTTTAGCCCTTAGCAACAAGTCACATCAATGACCAAGAGCCAGACACAGGGGGCTACGACAGACCCCTCTTCAATGAGCTGTTAAAACTAATAGGCGATTTTCAAACCTCATTATCTTGGTCAAACGGACATGTATTTCAGTGCATTTTTTTTTAAAATAGGCTAGAATTTCATGATCTACATCGTGGTGAAATTGGTTTTTTCTCAAAATTTTCTGTTTTTTCTGAAAAATAATTTTCTCACTGCTGTCTCTGTCTCGTCACAGTTTTTAGGCCTTCCAAGCTGCATAACTTTCACAAACGGACTCAGATTCAGGTGATATTTTTTTTGAAAGTTAATATTTTTCTATCCTCTACACAGTGGTAGTATTGTTTCAAGGATTTTCTAAAATTTATTTTTTAAGACCACTCATTGGCCTATCTTCAATCTGTGACTTTAAACACTTGCTAACTTTTGAGTTTGTGTGGACCTAATATCACTTGTTATAGCTTCTTATTACTCACACAGAGCAAATGGGTTTCTCTAACATGTTCATGCAGGACGAGCGTTGAAGAAATCTTGATTTATTACACTAAGTCTTAGAAACATTGCCTTCTTAAAAAGATAATTGAACAAATCATTTCGGCAATTTAAGTCTTAGGAACGTATTGCTTTTCTTAAGGGACAATGGACATGTATGTGAAAACACCTCAATATTCTAAGGGACAATGGACATGAATGACAAAACACTTCAATTTCATAAGGGACAATTGACAACTACAAACGTGTGTGTGCCTAATTTAGTTGCACCTTATTTTTCTTATAATGGGACAATTGAACCTTTGTTTGACGTGCTTGCTCTTACATTTCTGTACTTCCTTTAGAAGGGCTTGCTTTTGGATTGTGCTTCATCCAAAAGGGACAACCCTAAGTGGAGTTTTCCTTTGAACCGCTATATAAGAGGGATAAGGCGAAAGCCAAGTCCTAACCGACGTCAGCCTTACCTTGTGGTGCCAAACTGAAAAGAGGTGTACTAGCTCTTTGTGGAAATGATTTTCACATTGAGCGAAGTGTTTGATACTCTTAGTAGGATTGGTTAAAGCTTTTAGTAGCTTGTCGCATTGCTCGTAAGGCGTTGGTCCCTCAAAGTCACTAAGAACCATTCTAGATAGAGACTACCCGACCTACCTCCAAACATTGCGGTAATCATCAGTGCAAGGGGAATCGATTTAAGCCCTTAAGATACTCACCATTGGCTCCCTTGAGAAGAGATAGTATTCCCTTGGCCATAAACCTCTTGTGACCTACTTGAGCTTTCCAAGGGGAGGGTGCGATATCCCTACCTATCGTCTCTCGCAAAGATACTAAATATCTGACACCTTTATGGAATGATATTTTTATCGACGAAGTATTAAGCTATGAGCTGATCTACTGTAATGAAACCTTGTCTCTAGGGATAAAAAGTACTTGTTATTGATTGCAATTGTCTTATACCTATGGAAACATTGGACTTGTTTGGAGCCTCGAACATACACTATCTGTTGTGTCAATCCCTTGTTTGTGCCAACATTGTTTGCTGTGTTTTCTCTTGCCAAAAAAATCTAATCAGAAACAAAAACAATCCATCAAAATTTTGCCTTTTAGAAACATCAGACACTACTTCAGCGCCCCTGGTATTACAGCAGCTTGCCTTTGGTAGTATAGTAGATCGCCTTTGGCATAGCAGTAACTTGCCTCTGGTAAAACTCTACTTTAGCGCCCTTGGTATAACAGTAGCTCACTTTTGGTCACTATAGCTCACCTTTGGCATAGCAGTAACTCGCTTCTGGTAGCTCAGTCCGTCACCTTTGGTGTCACAGTAGCACGCTTTTGGTTGCACAGTCTTGCGCCTTTGGTCAAACAGTATAGCGCCTTTGGTCCAGTGCATTGTGCATCAGAGTTTGTCCTTTTCTCAAAGCACCTCACAGAGTCCCAACATTACCTTTCTTGTCCTAGTGTATTCCATGGTAACCACTAGGCTCCAACAAACTATGAAGTCCAAGCAAGTTGTCCCTAAGAAGTGCAAGTCGCCTCCTCACACACCGCAATCGGGTCGTCTCAACATTACTCCCAACGTCACTCCTAGAACACCCGCGGCAAGATCTACTAATTCGCCAAGCATGCCGCACGTCGACCAACCAAGCAATCCTCAAGAGGATAGGATTCCTTTGATAAGTACACCTCAATACACCACCGTCTTGCCTTCAAATTTTGTCCCATAAGGTTATACTATAGATCTAGCCCCATCTCAAGAAGAGCAACACTTTGAAATAGGTCAATCCTCTCAAGTAGATGGGCAAGATCTTGATGAATTCATACAAGAGCTTAGAGTCATGGCTGCCTTTGACAAAATCCTTAGTGAGAACCAAGATCATTTCTTTCGCTTGCTTGTAGAGCAAGGCACCAAGCTACCTCAAGATTTTGATTTATCCTCTCTCAAGGAGACCAACAACACGTTGAGTGCCATACAAGTGGTGCAAACCATGTCCACGGTGACTACGCCCTTACCTGCACAAGGCTCGCAGTATAGGAATCCCCTTTTTTAAAATCCAACAGAAGAGAGGGTCATATCACCGCTTCTGACTCCTATGGAGATCTACAAAAACCAACAAGAAACTCTCCAACGTCAAGCAGAGTTAGCTAAGCAAGCCACCTTAGCTTGATCGAATATGCAACCATCTCCTCAAGTGTCCACCCCAATCGCAAGTGGAATCTTGGTTACCCCATCACGAATAGGTTTCCCACCAAATTACAATCTGGGGAATAACTATGTAGCCATGCAACAAGGGTCTCAACAAATACCACCTCCCATATCATCAAACCTTCATGTCTCTCAACCAATTAGATCATGCAACCCCAACCACAACATTCTTCTACTCTCATCATCAATCTACCTCCAACATCACAAATCACATCTGCCTATGTCCCTCCTCCACAACGTTCATCCACGCTAAATTTCTTCAACACCTTGCCTATCCACCCTCAACATTCCCAACTTCAAGTTTCCCAAAGCTATGTACCACCATCACAACCTAATCAAACGCACTTTAGCTTTCCTCCACCCAATACTTTTCTTCAACCATCACAAATCCAACATTCTTACCTAGCGCCACCTCCACCTCTACCAAATCAAAACCTCCAATTCCAACCCAATTTAAACCAAACGTACAACTCGTATGATCCCAATCAATCTTACGACCCTTATAACACCAGTGTGCATGGCTTACACTATAATCTTTCGTATGGGCAACACCAACCACTTCTGGGGCAACAGGAGATGTTTCCAACCCCTCCCATGACTATGGAGCTAAAAATCATAGAAGTTCAACAACAGCTATCTGATCTTATGTTTGGCCACACCAAGAAGACCTTCTCTTTAGAGGAAGTGTGTCCTTACCCCTTTGATCGGTCATTACCAATGATCCCTTTTCCTCAAAATTTCACTATTCCCAAGTTCGATAAATACAAAGGAAAAGGTGACCCAAAAGATCATCTTAGGGAATTCTATCTTGCTTGCTTCAAGGTCTCACATAACGACACATATCTTATGCGTCTCTTTCCTTGCAGTCTTGGAGGTCAAGCTATAGAATGGGTCTCACACTTACCCACGGGTATCAAGTCTTTCAACGAGCTAGTAGAGAAGTTTGCCACCCACTTTTCTTACAATGTGGAGCATGAGATTTCCATGACTAATCTATGCAACAATAAACAGAAAAATGGTGAAACTTTCATTTCTTTCCTTCAACGGTGGAGACAAATGGCTAGCAAATTTCCTTTCAAGATTCCTGAGAAACAGCTTGTTAGCATATTTGTGCAGAACCTCAACCAAGTGTTAGGTTTTCACTTGTAAATTCTTAGTGCTACAACCTTTGACAAAATCACATACAAAGGAATCAATATTGAGAAGGCCCTCATCGCTAAGGGTGTGGTCAAAATCTTCAAAGAAACGAAAGACAATGCTCCTCATCAATAGACGAATGATAAACCCAAATACTGGAACAAAAACAAAAACGTGGTTAACTATGGTGTGGTTGATTCTAAACATGTCCAAACGTTGCAAACACCGCTACAGCTCTCCAAACCAAGTCAAGCTCCATTTCAACAACAACAACAACAGCGGCAACCGTATCAAAATCAACAACAATGACAACAGGAGAGACCTCAACAAGATTACCCTCCATGACGTCAATTTACTCCCTTGGGAGTGCCTATGGAGTCAGTCCTACAATAGGTTTTACAAAAAGGACTCATCACCTTACCAGATGCACCCCCATATGGTGAACCGGTTTACAAAACTACGCGGTATAGAGAAAATGAATACTGTGAATTCCATCGGAGCAAAGGACATAGAACTGCATCGTGCATGAAACTCAAGCACCTAATCCAAAATCTCATCGATGGCAACCTAATCACTTTTGAGAATGAACAAGTGGCTCAAAACACAAACCAAGATCTTGATATGTACAAGGAACCATTCCCTCATCATGGTCCACCTCCACCTCAAGATAGAGGTAAAGGTATCAATCATGCTTCCACTTCCTTTGATTCCATTGTCGGTCATTTCAAAGAGAGTCAGGTGTCTACCCTCACAATCAAAGGTCAATCTACGGATTGCGCTGTTACAACTCGTCATGGTCATGTCACCATTCATGATCCTACACCCAGTCTTCCAGCTCAATCTGATTATAATCTTGTTGAACATCTCGGGAAAATGCCAGCACAAATCTCTATCTTGGACCTTCTACGGTCATCACCTACACATAGAGTAGTGCTAGAAAAAGCCCTCCAAGAGTCTTCGGTTCCCAACAACATAGAAGTCACGAATTTCCAAGCTATAGTAGGTAACATTGCTTCACCCTACAATGTGGTCTTCTCAGAGAAAGATCTCCCATCCCATGATCCTTGTCACAATGATGCCCTTCATATTGAAGTGCTCATCCATAAGTGCAAAATCAAACGTATACTCATAGATGGTGGTGCTAGTCTCAACATCTGTTCTTTAAAGTTACTAAAGCAATTGGAATGAGGATCATGTCAACACTGATCATAGTATTACAATCAAGGGGTATGACGATGCTGAACACCGCTCAGAAGGTGTTATCCACTTGCCTATACAACTGGGCCCTGTCATGCTTGAAACTCGGTGTCAAGTCCTTGATATTGAGTTGCGTTACAATATTATCCTAGGCCGCCCATGGATCCATGCAATAAAAGTTGTTCCCTCCACATACCATCAGTCTCTAAAGTTCCCATACAATGGTACGGAGATCACTATCCCAGGTGACCCCAATCCTTTTGAATTCTGTCGTGTCTTGCAAGGCAGTTATAAGAATTGCAACCAGGTGCCTAACAATGAAAAGGCCCTTGAATTCCCACTATATGTTGACCCTACAACACTGACTCTAGCCTCTACAAGTAACCCTAATCCTCTTCCTGAAATCAAAGCTCACATCTGTGACATAGGCTTTGGAACATATGATATCTCAAAATCTTGTTGTGTAGGGCGAATGCCTTTATCTCCAAAATCTTACGGCCAACCACCCATTGCCAAAGTAACCAAAAAAGTAGTTATTCCTCCCCCAACATTCCTAACCCAATTCCAACATGGACGGTTATTGGAAGAGGAAACTATTGAAGACATTTCTTCTTAGCTCTATAAGGAGAAAGAACCAGTCCCAGTCAAGCAATATGGCAATGGCTTAAGGATAGTAAAAAACATGGGCTATAAAGGCAAGGGTGGCCTTGGGAAACAAAATCAAGGAACTATGGAACCCATTGTTGTGACAAAGAAGCTAGACAAGAAGGGATTAGGATTTGGTAAGAAGGTACCACACGCCTTGGACATTGAGTATATCCGCGACGAGGTAGATGACACTTTTCCTGCTGATTCGATGTCTACAGAGGATATCATCGATGACTCGTCCCTCCATGTGACCAACCTATTCGCAGAATCCTCCATTTTTACGCTATCCTCTGTATCCTTAACTTCCACCACCAGCACCCAGAATGTCACACTTGTCTACCCGGACCTTATCGATTCGGACCAACAAGGGTCCCCCATTATAGATGTATTTCAGAATGACGAAGCTTTAGTTGAGTTCATGGGACTTCGGGAAGGTATCCCTCTTGGTGATCATAAAGCAGGTTTTGTAATGGAACTAGAGCCAACGGCTTATTTTGGTGAGAATGCCAAATCCTCTAGTCGCAAAAGTGAAAATAAAGAAAGATCTCTAGGTGGAAACCACACTATGGCACCTCCTGATCACAAAATAGTAAAAACAAAGGACGTATCCAAAGGTGAAAACCCAACTGTGGCACCTGAGGATGGAGGATTTGACCTTCCCCTACCATCTAAGTATCAAGAGAAATCAACTCTCCTAGTGGAAGATTCTACAGAGATAAACCTAGGCACAGAGCAAAATCTAAAGACCACATTCCTAGCAGCATCATTATCAGAAACAGAGCACAAGAATCTTAACACATTCTTCTTACAGAGAACCATCAACTTTGCATGGACCTATGCTGATCTGCCAGGGCTAGACCCCAAGCTAGTGGTTCATTATCTCACAGTTGATCCAAAAGTAAAACTAGTCAAACAGAAGTTGAGGAAGATGCACCCACAGATAGCTCTCTTGGTAAAGGTAGAAATACAAAAGCTATTAGATGCAAAGTTTATATGACCAATCGACTATTCAGATTGGGTCTCAAACATTGTACCTGTGTCTAAACCTAATGGGCGCATCCGCATGTGTAATGACTTTAGAGATCTAAACAAAGCATGTCCTAAAGATGACTTTCCACTACCAAACATTGACATTATAGTGGATTTGACAGTAGGTCACGAGATGCTTTCCCTCATGGACAGATTTTTGGGCTACAATCAGATACGGATAGCAAAAGAAGATCAACATAAAACAACATTTACTTGCCCTTGGGGTAACTATTGTTGGTGTATCATGCCTTTTGGTCTAAAGAATGCAGGAGCAACCTATCAGAGAGCAATGACAGTGATATTCCACGACCTCTTTCATCATATCATGGAGGACTATGTGGATGACATACTAGCTAAATCTTCTAGGGCGAATCACATACAGGTTCTAGGATAGATTTTCGACAGGCTTGAAAAATACCAAGTAAGACTCAATCCAAAGAAGTGTGTCTTCGGTGTAACATCAGGAAAGCTGTTGGGATATATTGTATCTCGTAGAGGCATCGAAGTAGATCTAGCAAAAGTAAAGGCTATAGTAGAGATACCTCCACCAAAGAATCTTAAAGCATTAAGGAGCCTACAGGGAAGGTTGCAATCCATTAGGCGTTTCATCTCACAGCTAGCAGATAAATGTCAACCATTTCAACACTTGCTTCAAAAGGATGTCTCATTTCGATGGGACGACAAGTGTCAGGCAGCATTTGATCAACTTAAAGAGTATCTAGCTACACCTCTTGTATTGGTTCCACCAGTTGCGGACAAGCCTTTGATATTATACATCTCCACTACACATTTGGCCCGAGGGGCCCTTCTAGCACAAAATGATGAAATAGGAAAAGAGCATGCAATTTATTATATCAATAGAACTTTGGTGGGATATGAACTCAATTATTCACCAATGGAAAGGGCTTATTTAGCAGTAGTGTTCACCTCCCAAAAGTTGCGGCATTACATGTTGAACCAACACACAATTCTTATAGCTAAAATTGATCCCTTGAAGTATCTACTAGCAAAAGCAACTCTTACAGGCAGACTAGCTAAATGGGTCATGACCCTTAGTGAGTTTGACATTGAATATGTGGATCGTAAAGCAATCAAAGGACAAGCTCTCGCTGATCAACTAGCAGAAGCACCTATGCAAGATACACACCCTATGGTAGCTGACTTTCTGGATGAGAATCTATTTACTCTTGCTAACTCCATAATGTGGAAGTTATACTTTGACGGTTCCTACACACAGCATGGATCAGGGGATGGCATCTTGTTTGTCACACCTCAAAATGACTACATTCCAAAGTCATATCGGCTTGCATTCCCTTGCACCAACAACATTGCTGAGTATGAAGCACTCCTTATAGGTCTCAACACAACAGTTCAATGGGACATCACAGAATTACAAGTATATGGAGACTCACAGCTAGTCATTTGCCAAGTCACGGATGAGTACCAAACAAAGGATGAAAAGTTGGTCCCTTACAAGCAACTAGTGGATGCCTACAAACCACACTTTTCTAGCATCACATTTGAGCAAATTCCAAGAGAGCATAATAAAGCTGCGGATTCTATGGCTTCTGTAGGGTCACTGATTGACATGCCTGCAAATACATAGAAGTGTGAATTCTTGATCGAGCAATTGTTGATACCAGCCGTCGATGTTCCCATTACTGAAATCATCTGCGAACTTGTTGGTCCCAATTCCCCATGGTATGAAGATATCTATGAATACCTCAAACACAATACCTTTCCCCCTGACCTATCATCCACCCAACGCAAAACCTTTATCCGTTGATCCTCTCGTTACATCATTCTGGGTGATACACTATATCACCGGAGTCTTGATGGTATCCTCTTACGATGTCTTAACACAGAAGAAGCTGAAGCTACCTTATGAGACATACACGAAGGTGTCTGTGGTGCACATTCTACTGGTCCTAATCTTGCTAAGAAGATACTCAGAACAGGTTATTACTGGCCTACAATAGAGCAAGATGCTGCACAGTTTGCTAAGAAGTGTCTACAATGCCAGCAGCATGGAGATTTGATTCACGCACCAGCTCATGAATTACAACCAGTGACAACTCCATGGCCTTTTTCTCAATGGGGTCTCGACCTCATAGGATAAATCCACCCTTCCTCTTCCAATGGCCACAAGTTTATCATTACTGCCACTAAGTATTTCACAAAGTGGGTGGAAGCCATTCCTATGACCTATATCACCGGTAAGCAAATAGCCAAGTTTATCCTAAACTACCTCATTTGTTAGTATGGTATTCCCCAAGCCATTGTCACTGATAATGGGAGGCCATTTAAGAACCAGGATGTCCATGCCTTATGCATACAATACAATATCCAACATCGCTTTTCAACTCCCTACTATCTGCAGAGTAACGGCCAAGCTGAGGCGTCCAATAAAACCATTCTCAAAATACTCAAGAAAACAGTCAATGAAGCTGGTCATGATTGGCACTTGCAACTCAATCCTACCCTATGGGCCTACCGCACTAGTATTAGAACACCAACTGGTGCCACACCATATGCCTTGGTCTTTGGCTCTGAAGCCATCCTACCTATAGAGGTTGAGATCCCATCCCTCAGAGTATCCATGCAGGACCTGATCGACGGAGACGAGTATCGCACTTCCAGATTAGCTAAGCTTGAACTACTAGATGAGAGGCGCCTTGCTGCACTTAATCATCTCCATGTCTATCAAAACCGCCTCCGGCGTAATTACAACAAAAAGATCAAAGAAAGATAGTTTCAAGTTGGTGATCTTATACTAAAAGAAAATCAGAGAAATCAAGCAGATCGAGAGAAGAAGGGCAAGTTTGAGCCTAATTGGTTAGGTCCCTTTATTGTCACAGCAGCATATGGATCAGGAGCTTATACTTTAGCTACACCTGACGGCATTCCTCTGGATGAGCCACTTAACAATGTCCATCTCAAGAAGTTCTATGCTTGATCCTCAGAGTATTCCAAAAAAAAAAATAAAAAACATAAAAAATACAAAAAAAAAATCCGTCCTCTGGTGAAAACCTGGCAAACAGGCGCCTTGGATAAGTACCATAGTGAAAACTTGGCAAACAGGCGCTATGTGTAGAGTCAGCATCCATTGTCTATCGAGTCTTGTTCACTCCATGACCAGTTCAAAAACAAGCTTCATCCATCCATCCATAATAAAACCATTGACCTTGTTTGCATTTCCATCTCCCTATCTCGTGTAGCTTGGAAATTTGTCAATGTCCCTCGTCGTCATCCCACATCTTGGTCTGTGTCAACAATTTACACTATCTGGTCCTAGGTCAAATCTTTCTATGTCTTCTTCGGTAGTCACCCATATAGTTTCCTCTACCAGAATGGGGGCAACTCTTTCCTTAACTTAGGTCTAGGATTGGTTCCTTGTTCGTGGTTCGCAATGCACACTTCAAACTCTTTCTCATTGTTCATAGATAACACCCTTTAACGGACACATAGTTCCTACGATAAGGCTATTATCTTCTCAACACTTTTCCTACATCATCACATCAACCAGAGCTACATATTATCTCTTCTCAATCTTAAGGTACCTTGATCCCATGGATATGGGTATGTAGGTAGTTTGGAATACGAAGGAAGTATCCAGTACTCAGGTACATAAGATCCCATCCTTTCACCTTGACCCATCTCATCACTCTATCCAGAACTACATATTATCATTTTTCATCTTTCCTCGTAATGTGCCTTGATCCCATGGATATGGGTATGTAGGCAATCTGGAATACGAAGGAAGTATCCAGTACTCAGGTACATAAGATCTCATCTTTTTCTCTTCCCAAGCTCCTTTCACCTTGACCCACTCATGACTCTGTCTAGAACTACATATTATCACTTTCATCTTCCATCGTAAATGTGCCTTGATCTCGTGGATACAGGGTATGTAGGCAGTCTGGAATACGAAGGATGTATCCAGTACTCAGGCACACACAATCCATCATTCTCCACCCATCTCAATCCATTTAGCACTGTCACCTTTCTAGTCTTCTGTTTATCAAAATCCATTTCGCCTCGACTTGACTGACTCAAGTAGCAAGCTAGCGCATCCTTTCAAAGCAAAAGTCCTTAAACAAACCTAAAGCAAAGCAGCTTTCTTCCAGAGTCATCTACTATCCTGCATTCTAATTGCCAACATCAGCTAAGTATGGCTTATCCAAAGCACCAGATCAACAAGCTTGTCTTTTGCAAAGTGTTCCATGATCGAGACCAACACACGCATCTCCTGCGACATGTGGCACTTCCTATAGCAAGACATTGTCTTTTTAGGTAGATAGCACCCTTTAACAGACACAAAGTTCCTACGATAAGGCTATTATCTTTCCTATCCAGTTTATCCTGAGCAACCTCTTTGGCAAGAGAATATGTTGGTTGTATGTTTACTTTGAAGTCAGTCAATTTGCTTTTTGGTTTATCTTTTGTTCCTTTTCCATTACCTATTCAAGACTACCTCTATTTGTCTATAATCTTGGTATGTTGTGATGCAGTACAGATTGGGGGCATAGTCATTACTTTTGTATGTCGTGTTTGAGGAATTATCTTTTAGTATCTTTCTTAACATCATATTTATCTTGTGTGTGTTATGACCTAGCATCTTACATATTTAAATACTCTTCTTGCATTTACATGTATTGAAGTTTATTTTATGTTCAAGACTATGGCTCATTCACATGTACCAACAAGGTCATATTATGTCTAAGGGATCTAAGTTCAAACCGCTTGCTTGCAGAGTCAACGTTCACGCACTCGGATATTACAGCACCTTGGTCTTTTATACCTTGGTGGCGAACTATCCACATGCTATATCAAAAATAAGGATTGCTCTTTATATACAATTGTGAAACCAATGCAACAAGCTCATCATTCGCCCATCCATTCACCCATGGCCTTATATAGTTTTTCAAGCAAAGATCAATCACCCGTCTTTCTCTCATGTTCTCTCCTTTCTTCTATCTATCGTCTATCCAACCTCACCTCTCTCCGACACAATCTTCTAGTTGAGCGTCAACACAGTTCTTCTGTCGCTTCCCTATCTTTCCTCTCGAGGGGGCACCCTACGCCAGCTACGCTGGGGCAACTACATACACTGGGGCATAAAAATTATATCATGTCTTCAACAATCGATTTCTTTGAAGGAACGCTGTAAACTGCATCGCATCAAAGAGGGGCAAAATGTAGACACCCTAAAATGACCAAGTCGTTGAATCACTTACATTTCGTCATCTATCTAATCACCTGCATTTCAAACATTAATTAAATAATCTAATTATTTAATTAATTTCACTAAATTCTTCTAAATCACAAAATTGTGACATTAATTAAATAAATTCTCTTTATTTAATTAATTAAATCTAAATTCCTCGATATTCTTCTACAATTAAATAAATTATTATTTAATTAGATCATTATCCTCTTTCCAAAAATCAAATCCACATTAATTAGATAAACCCAATTATTTAATTAATTCTACAAATTCCCTCTTATCTACAATTAAATAATTCTTAATTATTTAATTAAATCAAAGTTATTCTTCCAAAATCATGCACAACAATTAAATAAATTTATTTATTTAATTTGCTTTCCAAATCCTCTAAATTAAATAATTCCAATTATTTAATTATTTCTTCCAAAATATCTTCTCTGAATTTAAATAAATCAATTATTTATTTAAATTGTTTTTTCTTCTAAATTTGAGTTATCTCTAAAATAACTCAAGCTTTTTGGCTCATGTAATTAAATATTTCTAATATTCAATAAAGCAAAATATCTTCTTATTCTCATGCAAATCTCTTCTTCTTGTTTTAAATCACTTAACTGACTATTACATTATGTTAATTGCTTTAACTCATTCTTCTATTCTTGATAACTCCTCTCATGCAAAAGAAATCAAGACACTTGTCTTCTTCTTATTCGTTGCACGTTCCTCAACTTATCTCCTCCGTTGATTCTTCTGAATTATCTAGACCATTGATCAATCTCTGTTGAAATCTATATAAACCCCCCTCATCTCCTTCATTAAGCCTCTCTCTCTTCGATCATATTCTCAGGCATACTTAACAGAGCTTTGAGCAAACAAAACGCATCGATTGAGCAACCTTACGATCTCTTAACATTGATCTTTGAGCACACTACTTGCTTGTTGCAGCTATGGTTTCGCAACTTGATTGAGCAATTCACACATCTCCAAAAGGGAACAATACAGATTTTGGTAAGAGCTTTCATTTGTCTTTTGATTTTATGATAATGGATTTTACTTAGATTGGTTCATTTTATGTGATTGGTTTTTTGGTTTTATTAGTTTAGATTTAATCAATTTTTCCTCATACACAAAGGGTACTGACTTGAGTTAGTCACTTAGTTAGTCAACTGGAATTTTAGCGCAAGACAATTGAGATAACTTTCACTACGTTTGCGTGGGACCTGGCCTTGTCGGACCTGCGCGGGATTTGGAGTCAACCGACCGGGTCAGAGGTGGCATATTTCAGCATGAAGTCAGAGGAGGTTACTTTTAGTGCAAGGTCACATTCTTGTTTCTAGTGGGAAGTTTGGTGGCTACCGACTAGGAGATTTTTAAGTCATCCGACCAAGTCGCAGACCGGGTCTTTTAATGCAAGGTCAGCGCAGGATGATTTTAGCACAAAATGAACTCCAAAATTTTGTAGGGCTTTTAGATCTTGCTAACCTAGTCAGTTAAGGTGACAAATGCCATGGAGGTGGGTGGTCAAGGTTTTTAGTGCTAATTGGTTTAAGGATTCGGCGTGGGTTTTCATGGCCGCTGACTGACTGGATGAATCAAAGTGTTACAGGTCGGTCAGACTCAATTTTGGTAGAAAACCCAGTTGTTCAACTAGTTTGGGAATAGGTTTAGACGTGTTCAAATTATGGCTAAGTCTGGTTGAGTTGCTCTATTTTGCCTATGGCAATCAAACTACATTTTCATGAAAGAGTTCAAACTAGGGTTTGAGGAAAAAATGAACAACTTTATGCATGAAACCCTAGCTATATGTCCAAATTCATTACTTAAAATCATGCTTGAAATAGATGTGAAACCCTAACTGCATATAGAAGAAACCCAAAAGGCGAGTTTGGAACCCTACCTGGTTTGCTGAAGAAAATGTGTTTGAGGTGCGTAGGCAGGGAGCGGTCGCGAGATCGATTTCGAGGGCAACGTTGGTGAAGAATGCTTGGTAGGTTGCAAGGGTTCTCCAAAATCTTTGTTGAAATGTAGAAAATGAGTTCAAACAATGTGAATCAACCTTTTATTGTCCCCGACTAAATCGCCATTAATGCACAACGTACGTAGTGTCAGTTAGTAGATTAGGGTTGTGCGTCTTTTGATAAGCTCTGACTAGGCAGGAATTCGAGGTGCATTGGACTTGGTTAGAGGATGACATTTTTAGCATCGTGACAATGGCCTCAGTTACATGCATTTTGTGGGGTTTCAAGGCTCCTCGGGCTAGCAAGGATTTTGATGTCCTCTGACTTAGTCGGTGATCGATCAATGTAGCGCAAGTCAGAGACAATTGATTTTAAAGTCAGAGACAATTGATTTTAGTGCCAAGGTCCATCGGGAGGAAAACAACGCCAAAGTCGGTGGTGAAGGTTTCTAGTGCAAAGGTCGGTCAGGACCAGATTTAGCGCAAAGGACTATTCAGAGTTACTGGAAGAAATACAAAGGTCTTGACTTAACAAAGTTTTGAAATGATTTTCAACATCATCCTTCTAATATGGCAAAAGTGTATTTTGACCACTTGATTACTTAAGAGGTGAAAATCCTATTGACATTCTAGACCAAATTTGAAAGAGGGGGGTCCCTATTTTTTGAAATGGGGCATGTGTGCGAGGCACAACAAATGGTGACTCTGCTAGGAAATGCTCCCAAGCATTTCGATGATAAACTTTCAATTCGAACCCAGAATCTCGGTGTTTCCCACATATTAAATGAAAAAAGCATGATACCCTATCAAAGAATCTAAGATCACTAACTAGTGCAACCATCCACATCCTGAAAACCTGAGTGTGTGCAATTACATTCATTCGCATCCTTTGGCAACTAAGTTCATCCAAGATCCTTTGTGGCAAGATATGAAGTTGGGATCATCCTACCACCAAGAAATACTCAAATGTTGAGATATGATGAGCCTTGAGGGAAGTAAATAGATTTTCCCTTAGTATTTCTGATGCAATGGTAATTGATGAGAATCTTCTCTAAACAATATCTTTTTGAGAATTTTCAGTTGGTAATCTCTTTTCTGATGCACTGTAATGGGTCTGCTATTGAAAAACACCTTTTATTTTTACCCAATGTAGGCTAGTAGCACTTAGTATCACCTATCCTCTTTTAGGATTGATAGTGCATGTGGTAGAATAGGAAGCCAACCCTTTCACTTAACACAAGATCACTCAGACTTGCTAAGTTACTTTAGGACCATTTAAAGTGTGAGAGATATATGGTTAGAAAATACTTTAGGTGCACCAACTATTGACTCATTTTCCATGAACAGACATCATACCCCTTAGAATAACAGCGGAGCCCACGGCTAGACTTAAGCAGAACCTTGGTTTCTCGAAGAAAGGCTTTGGATTATCTACCCAACCGAGAAGCATTTGCAGGTCCGCATATCTACCACCACATTCTAGAAACAAAGACCTCGTGCAAGAGCAATCACAACAAGCAAAAGCAAAACCAAAAGGACAACTAACTAAACAAAGCATCTAACAACTACAAAAGTGAAAGCAGGAAAGAAAATCTAATCTAACAGCAACCTACTCTAACAAAGCAAGCAGACAACCTAACTATGTACACTAGGATGAGGCATGACTGCCTCTCAAGCCTAGAAGTAGTGTTTTAGGAACTAGCCATTGATGGGCAATGGGAGTTCCTCACCAGTAAGGCTCTTGAGTCAATATGTGTTGTCTCCAAGGATCTCATAGATTTGATACGGACCTAACTGAAGCTTATCAAACTTACCATGCTCTCCTTTCTTATCATGGGCTTTATCCCAATATAGGACCAAGTTGGAAATGCAGAAGGATTTGACTTTGGCTCTCTTATCGAACCATCATTTCACTACACCCTGGTGTTTAGCAAAGTTTTCTATGGTGGTGTCACGTTTCTCTTCAAGGTGTAGCAACTGGGCTAATCAAGAAGACAATTGGTCATCAGTTTCAAGATAGTCTTGCATGAATTATAGTATAGGAATCCTTAAATGAATAGGAAAGATGGGCTCAACCCCATAAACTAGGTGATAGGGTGACGTGCCCAAGGCAGCTTTGTGTCAGATTCTATTGGCCCATAAGGCAAATTTAAGCTGAGTGTACCAGTCTAACAGTTTCTTAATGACTTCAAGAAGATTTTTGTTTGTTGATTCAGCTACCCCATTCCCTTGTGAATAGTAATTAGATGAGAACTTGAGAATGATTCCATAATCAAATGCCCAGGTAGAAAAATGCAATGATGAAAAGGCAAGACCATTATCACAAACTAAAGAAAAAGGACATCCAAACCTAGTGACAATGTGCTTTTCAACAAATTCAATAACTACCTCTATGGTGCATTGTTTGCAAGCTATTGCTTCAAACCATCAGGTACAGTAATCAATAATGGTCAGAATATACCTATGGCCTATAGAGGAGGGCAGATTGATCATACTGATAAAGTTGAGACCCCATTGAGCAAATGGTCGTACCTCCACCACTAGTTGTAAGGGCATGGTAGCATGTCTCTCTCTATGTGTAGTGGTCTGATAGACATGATAGGTCCTTGTATGTGAATGTGCATCGTTGAACAAGGTGGTCCAATAGTAGCCGACATAGTGAATCTGGTTAGCAGTTGAGTGACCTAATCTTTGACCTGTCCCAAACTTTTTGTGAAAGCTTGTTAACACCTGATCCACTTCTGATTTGTCCAAACATCTTAGATATATCCCCTCATGATTCTTCTTATAGAGAACTGATCCTTTTATCATATAGCTGCTACTTTTCAGTTTGAGCGCTCTTCTTTGAACTGAATTCAGCTGAGGTGGACAGCATTGATTGAGTAGATAAAATATGATATCCCTGTACCATTCATCCTTTGAAACATCTTCTAACAAGTACTGTTGAGATACTAAACCTGGCCCTACCTCGACCATTGTCCTGGTTAGTGTCTGACCCCTTACCAACTTCATGGGTTGAATATCTATATCAAACTCTTGCAGGATGGTGACCCATTTTCCTCTCCATTCTACTAATTCTCTTCACATCAATAGTGCTTTAACTGCTGCATCTAGGACTATGGCAATTACCTGACTCCTTAGGATGTAGTGACAGAACTTCTTGATTGCCTTTACCAGAGTGTAGGCTTGTTTTTCCACATTTGGATATCTTAACTCTGCGTCTTTTAATGGAGTACTCATGAAGGCAATGGGCCTTTCATCATCTACTGATCTCTTCTATGTCAACATTGCAATGCACGTGTGCTCGGATGCAAATGGTTAAATCTAAAATGGTAAAGTATAATTTGGACTTACCAATATAGGTGCATTGGCTATAGCTTGTTTAATTTCTGCAAAGGCAGCTTTAGCTTCTGGAGTACAATCCATTTGAGTGTCTTTCTTCAACATGGCTTTGAGAGGTCGAACAATTTTGGCAAAACCTGTAATGAACTTGCGTACAAAGTTAATCTTACCAAAATATGACTTGAGTTCCTTCTTGCTGGCTGGGGGAGGTATTTTGAGTATGGCTTGTATTCGGTCCGGGTCGATAGATATCCCTTGCTCAGATATAACGTGTCTCAGCAACTTCCCTTCAGTTACTCCAAAGATACACTTCTTAGGATTGGGTGATATACCATAGTCTTTACATCGTTGCAGTACTTTCCTCAGGTTTGCTACATGATCTTCTCACCTCTTTGAGAACATCATGAGATCATCCATGTAGATAATTATACATTTTCCAACTAGTCCTTTGAAAGCTACGTCCATCGCTCATTGAAAAGTGGCACCAACATTTATTAGACCAAATGGCATTCGATATATGCATAGATGCCCCATTTGCATGTGAAAGATGTCTTCAATCTATCTTCATAATCAACCATTACCTAGTTGTAACCTGAATATCCATCCAAGAAAGACATCATCTGGGATCCATTAACTGTGAGGGTAAAATGTGGATTAATAATAACAATAATAAACCCAAACATCAATAGAATATGAAGGAGAAAAGGAGATTTAAATAACAAAACAAATGATACTTGCAACCTTTTACCTTTCGTCTTCCATTGTTCGCCTTTTCTGTCTTGATCTTGATGGAGATGAATATGGCCCTCAAGAAGCTTGCTTCCTTGCTTCGAAGTCCTCAAGATGACAAGATGAAGTCAGCTGTGATACTTTGTGTGATTGAAGATGAGCTTCAACACACTATTGATGGATGATAAGTGATATGGAAATGGGGGTGCCAAAGGCGCACTAGTGTTTCTGCAGCATAAGTTTGCTCAAACAATAGATATGAAATGAAGAAGAAGAGGGTTGCATTTATAGCAATATGTGAGAGCAGATCAACGGTTGAGAAGAAATAAGAACATCAAAGGTTGAGAATGGTTGAGGAATGTGTGCGAATAGAAAGAGGACAAGTGTCCAAGCTCCATCATGTAACAGGGGAGTTAACAAAATTGATTGAATAGTTAACAGAATAAACCAACCAGTTAAGTGAATTGATTGGGGAGTGGACTGAATTGATTGATCAGTGAACTCAAATGATTAATTAGTTAACATATTTGATTGATGAGTTAACTAATTTAGATTGGAGGATAAATAGGACATGTGGGTGAGAGAATATTAGCTAATTAAATATTTAAAATATTTAATTACATGTGCAACATGGTGAGGTGGAAAGATGAGGTGGATTTATGGAATTAGGACTTAGGATAGAGGAATTTGGGATTAATTAAATAATGTAGGATTATTTAATTATGTGAGACATTAGAAGAATTTAGGGAATTTAATTAAATAAATTGATTTTATTTAATTATGGGATAATGAACCAATCAAATAAACTTAGAATATTTTATTTAATTGATAGAAGAAATAAGAATTAAGATAAATATTAAAATATTTACTTAATTTGACATGAGCCAATTTTAGGTGTATACATTAACAATCTGTAATACTTCATCTAATGATGGCAGTGGGTAATTATCATTTTCAGATGCCCGATTTAAGTTTTGAAAGTCAACACAAAGTCTAATTTCACCATTTTTCTTTCAGATTGGAACCAAATTTGCTACCCAAGTAGAATGCCTGATGGGAAATATTATTCTTGCTGATAACAGCTTCTGTACTACCTTGAAAATCAAAGGTTCTAATAAGGCGTTCACTGGCCATTGTCTTTGTCTGAATGGCTTCACTCCTGGCTTCAACGGGATGGTATGTGTGATGATTGATGTGTCATATGTCTTGAGGTCTTCATAGCTCCATGCTAATACCTCATGGTAATCCCTTAATGCATGAATAATGCCATCCTATCTTTTTCAGTACTAGCCTTTCCAATGAACACATTCTTAACATTTTCTGTTGTCCCCAAATTAAAAGAATCACACTATCCTCTTGGAGATTCTCCTTCTTTCCTTTGGGTTACTAAGTTGTCTGAATCAAACAGTCTTTCCAACTCTACCATTCCTCATGGGATTGTATTTGTTTTTAGATTTAGTACTCCTTCTAAATCCATTTCGGTAGGTTCCATCTCTTCTTCATCTATTATATGAGCAGTGAAAACATCAGATGAAGTAAGAAAGTTGATTATATGTTGGTCATCCTCGAAGACTTGAAAATTTGTCACGTTATCTAGTACTGATGGTGTGGCAACAAAATCAATAGAGAATTTCTTCAACCTTGCCATGGGTTTCGGCTCTAATGTACTCGTTGTTTGAGCCAAGGCATCTGCAACATGATTCTGCCTTCTAGGGATTAGCTGGATATTAAAACCATCAAAGCATTCTATCAAATCCTAGACCCTATTTCTGTACCTGTTCAGTCTCTTGTCATTACATGAATACTGGTTCCTGACTTGTTTTACCACCAACTCTGAATCTCCAAACACCTGAAGGACTCTAACTTTCTTTTGGAGTGCCAGCAGCAATCCTTGCACCAATGCTTCATACTTAGTTATGTTGTCCGTGCATGGAAATTGTAGTTTATGTGATGCTAGATATGAGCTCCCAGTAGGACTGATTAACTCAACGCCTACTCTGGACCCTTGTCTGCATCTTGATCCATCAAACCTTAATGTCCATAGGCGAAAATCTTTACTACTATCATTTCGTTTTGTTGGTTTTTTCTGATGAGGTTCAGGTTGTTCCTTTTTTTCAGTAACTGGTGCCTCTTTCGGGACAATGGGAATTTTCAGTCGCCTTTGCACTTGTTCTACTGCTTCTTGGCAGAGTTGGCATGTAAATTTAGAATGGTGATGCATCGTGTATGCGTTACCAATTTGGCAGTAATAATTCTTCCATTTTAGCCTGCTTTCCAACAGCAACTTGGTCTTTTACAAATTTGGCTATGAAGTCGTGAAACCCTTCAAATATCCCTGGTTCATCTTCCTCTGAGGAGTTTCCTGAATCTGATTGAACAAATGCTTCTATACTTTCTATTCTTTCTACAAGTGGAGGGTTAGGAAATCTGTTGCAGCTCAATATAAGGATCTCCTCTATTTGATTGACATGAGGAAGATAAACCCCCAAATCAACTTCTAAAAATAGAATCTCGTTGGGCTAGTTGTATTCCATAATCATTAGTTTCATCTTTGGTTCTCTTTCAATGTGTATCTGGTTTTCCAATTGCTTCGATGGTAGCCACATATGAGAAAATTTAGTGGCCATGTAACCATTTAAAGTTCTAGACCAATCTCTATTTAGGAGCATACCATACTAATCTAGGATATCTACCACTTGAATGTCTATATACTATTGTATTCTTGGATCAAAAGCTAGCTGCATGTGTATCATATTCAACTCACCTACTACATTAACCTCAGTATTGTCCAGTTGTGTCACCTTCATAGAAGACTTGGCCGGAGTAAGACCCAATGCCTTACAAACTGACGATAGCATTACATTAGTGGAAGCACCAGAATCTACCAAACAGTTGTGAATGTTCCTATTGAATATCCTAAGTGTCAAGAGGAAAGGAGGGATCTCCCTCTTATCTTTATATAGCATCATCTTTTGCTCGACATCAGTCACATGTACTCTTTCCTTCCCTTTATCAATGTTATCCTTGGTAGTATTTTCTTTGGGTGTATAGTCAATTTTGATCCTAGCACCCATATCTTGGAAGAAAGATTATCTGACCTCGAGTATCTTAAGCAACTCATAAATAGAAAGGCTAACCTTCATCTTCTTAAGCTCTTTAGTAACATACTACCCCATTTTTTCTATGTCAGACCGTTGAGAACTTTCATTAGAGGCTCCCTGATATACTGGTTGATTTGTGGCCTTTGGGGGTTAGGGATTATTAGAAGCTTTTGGGTCTGGTGGAATTTGGTATCTATTCAGAGGGATGGATGTGGTAAAAGGACTTTTAGGTTTACTACTTCTCAGATTGTATGGGGTTTTATTATACTGCTAATAAGCGTTCACTTCTTCGGACTCTTCTTCCTCAGGCTGATTATCATCTTGAAATGGAAATGTGTAACTATCAAGTACTAGAGCAGTATCATACCTTTGGGAAGAGACAATTTCATATCTCGTTGGTCGATTCTCCTAAGTTTTGGCATTCTGAATCTCCATTTGGAAGATACTAGATGCTATATGGAATTCTGGGTAGTCCAGCTCGGAATGAGTGTTCATATTATGCAGTTTGCACCAAGTAGACAAAGTTGTCTCAGCTAACATCACACGACTAGGAGGTCTAGTATCATTGCTCTGATTCTCCAAGGGTGAGGGCACTCCTCCATTATTGGGTCTTGTGTTCCAAGACCAATTTAATCATTGCTGAAAATTCTGGTTTTGATATTGATTCTAGCCTTGACTTTGAAACTGATTCTGCTTTTGGAACGAGTTCTGATTTTGACCCCTCTGCTAAATATAAGCATTTTGATTTTTGAGATGGGTAACTTCTACAGTGATCTTCTTCATTTGCTCAACTAACTCTCTAATATCATCTCTATCTTCTTTAGCCTTAGCTACCTCTAAAGCTTGTAGGAAAGGCATTTGTGCGGGAGACATTTCAGCTACTGGGTTTCCTGGACGGACTACTAAAGCTTATGTTGCAGTTGGATTAGGGACTGGATTCATCATGGGGTATGGTTGGCCAAGGCTTGATTAATCATAGGCATTTGATTAGGCATGGCTGCAGGACCTATGTGATTCAATGGACCAGTGGTTGTTTGTCTCAGTTGAGTACTTACAGTGACAGCTACAAAATATGCCTGAGCTAAGGTAGCAGGAATTGGATTGGCTCTTTGCGTGAACATGGATGTCAGTTTGTCTAAAGCTACATACTAGATTGGCAAGGCTGCAGCTTGCCCTATGGCATAAGGAACTTGCAGACAACTAAAAGCTTTCTAAAATCTATTGTTAAAAGAACTTATCATCTCACCCTCACCTTGACGAATCTCCACAAAAGACCAATAAAGATTAGCTGGGGTGGTAGGCATTCAAAACTGATCCAAGAATGCATTCTTCAGGTTCAACCATGAGTTTATGGATGCAGCAAGGAGGTTAGCAAACCAATAATAAGCTTCATCTTGCAAAGAATAAGGGAACAACTTGCATATCACATCCTGATACTGTACTTGCAGCATAAACATGTTACTTTCAAAGATCTTAATGTGCTCATCTGCAATCCTATTTGGATCGTTCATTCTAAACTTTGAGTAGAACATATCTAGGTTCTTTGGCCTATCATGGTAATCATTGAACTAAAATAGGGACTGGTTATTTCCTGTAAAGAAGGCCATGACTGGGGGATTGAAAGGTGCTACAGCTACGTTCCTTGGGGTTGACTGAGCTTTTGGTGCCCTTGGTATCCCTTGGTCCCTTGTTCGTTTGAACTCTGTCAAAGACATCAACTCTTCTCCAGCTAAGCTAGATTTGGTATGTCTTTGTCTAGTCCCCAGACTTGTTAATTTTGTAGAGGGAAATAGTTCCTACCCTCCTTAGATAGTGCCAATTCTATTGATGGTGGTTTTAGCACACAACGTAGGTGTGATTGCTGGTTTCACACCTCTTGAAAAGTATCCTACCCTAGGTAAGACTACTCCAAGGATAATACAACTAGGTCTTAGCTTGCTTGGAATCTCTCAGTTGGGATGTTCTAGCTGTGCCTACAATGGGTCTTACATGCAATCTATAGATTTTCAAGGTGGGACAACAAATACATATAAACCCTTTATGATTTCAGCTGATATAACAATGTAGGATGCTGCTGAATTCCCTAATCTAACAATGGTTTTCAAAGAAAATGCAAAAGGTTTAGGGTTGTAGAGAAATCCTAAGTGACATTCACAATGCATATATTACTTTAAGTAGACAAATACTCTAAATTTTAACTATTTTCTAAGTTACCAAATGAAAATGGGTGTTATAGCACTATAGAAAATGATGCTATCTTCAATGGAAATCTAAAGATTTTTAGATTACATTCATTCATTAAATACCCAATAAATGGTGTAATTTAACTTATGAAATGTAATTGAACTAAGCACAACTGATCAGTCCAGACTAACTTTACACAGTCATTTATCATTAGCAAAAACCAAAAGTATGGACTAGAGTATTCATCAAATACTTTCAGCAAACCATGAACATTATAAAAGCACAACTAATTAGTTTTGGGAGAGCAAGAGGCGAACCATGAAAACCAAAATGAGTCAACATAAGATACAAATTCTCAAAACACTTGCAGAAACTTGCTTTGTATTACTTCAAATGGTAGAATGTCAACAATTCAACATTAAAATCTCTCTTTCAAATAGTGGAAATGGAAGCCCTTTATATAGGAAAGTGGCATACAAGTTTTTCAATGAACGGTGGAGATTAACTCAACACCGATGGTCTAGATTACACCAATAAATGCATTTGCAACAGATCATATCAAATCCTGAATTACATTTTGTCTTTTATGAAAATGATGAAAAATAGCCCCCAGATACATTGAATTTAGTCAATTTGACTACCCAACTCAATATATTGATAGAAAAGATCATTTTTAAAGCACAGGAAAGAGAAAATAGAGTCACCTGCTGTCCCAAATATAGTAATTTACAATTATGACGAGATTACATGTCAGAATATTCAAAAACACATCAAGGCTCTTCATCCAAATTGATTTTGTCTTCTTCTGCAAGCTTGTTGTGGTAATTGAGCCACGCTTCAAGGGCTGGATTAATTTCCAAGGGATTTAGATTCTTTAGATGGCGGACCTGATATTCAAACATCTCCAGCTCTCGACTAAATCTATTGTATATCTTCTCTATTTCTGCCCCAGCTTTGTGGAATGCCTTGAATTCAACCCTAAGGTTACTAAACTTGTCCAATATGTCCTCCATAGCCAGTTCAGTACTCTCAAAAATGACCTTATGTAACGTGCCTTTGCATTTTCTACATCATAAGACATAGTCGTTATAAGCTTCTTCTAGGCAATCTCTTAGTGAATCATTAATATCATATATCAATGACCGAAGTTCCTCATTTGCTGGCTTATAGGCCTCTTTTATATTTTCAAAAGTTTCTTTTCTCAAATTTAGCTGTTGATACCACTCGATAGCCTTTGAGAATTTGTCTCCAGTTAGAATATTTTCAACCACTAAGGTCTGCGCTGGCAAATCTTTGGTGTTCTTTATTCAAGGAAACATGTGGGAGTAATATTCATCAAAGGAATCACATTCCTCACGTAGATCCTTCCATTTCTCATGAAGTTCAACCAACTTCTTATGCACCTGGGCAGAAGCATCAATAGTCTCGCATCCCTTCTCAAATACTTTGATTAACCAATTTTTAGTCCCATGTGATTTGGCACTTACCTCACCAAGTTTTGACATTTCATCTGTAGACAGGAAAGTAGGCATTGTTCTAATATCTCCTCTTGCATCAACTGGCTTGATCAAGAAATAGAGACAGGTCCGGAGCTCCTCATTTTGCTGTTTTAACTCTTTCTTTGATAGCTCATCTTTATCTAAATTGCTCTAGAATGGAGGTGAAAGATCCCTTAAACTCATCAACCCTTTGAGCATGAGTGGTTGGTCCTAGATCAACCATTGAGATAACATAGTCATCATCTCTGACTTGCTCTTGATTCGTATTAGCCGGTGGGATAGCTATTTCAGCAATTCTGCAACCTATCTCATCTTTATAAATTCTTGATTGTACTTTCATTTTCTTCTATTTCTTTAGCCTTTGAGCCTGTGACAGTATGGTGCTCCAATCTAATTGCATTATTTCCACTTGTGGCTTGGGGTACGCCACTCTCTTTTGCAACCACTCAAGTGCTAAAGAAGATGACTTACTTAATTCAGTGGTTTTCTCGCTATCAATTTGGGTAGGCTCTTCAATTGGGCCTTGTTCTTGTTCTATCCCCTTATCTTTACTTACTTCCTTTTCTTCTTCATCAACTAGGTTTCTCCACTTTACCATTTCATTTTCTTGGGCTGATTTGAAGACTTCTTCTATCTGACCCTTCTCTGGTGGATTGTCAGATATATTGATCACTTCAATGCTGACTGTTTCAACCAAGGATTCATTTGGAATTTCATTACTTGCCTCAACAAATGTATCTTTCTCTAATTCAGGCAATATTTCTATTTCCAGATCTTGCAAACCCAGTTCTGCACATACCTTGTCAATTCCTGCCAGTAGGGGCACAACCAAGGAAGTTGAGTCTTGATTCGTAGGCATCTGAGAGATAGGACTAGCAGAGGACATGGGTAGTGCAGCCAAGTTAGTTTGTGTTAAATTGGCCAGCATAGTAGATCCCAAAGGTGATGAGATGGAAGGAGTTGGCAAAATGGTGGAAATAATGATGGGTGAAGAAATAGAAAGTGAAGGTAAAGGAAGAGAAGTGAAATAATGGTAGAAATAAGAGGTAGTGCTGTGGTAGTAGATAATTGAGTGGAAGAGATGGAAGGTAAAGGTGTGGTAGTGGTAGAGGAACATGAGGTGGCAACAATGGAGGAAACAAGACTACTAGGGGCATTAGAGGACATTGCTAATGAGCAAGAAATAGTTGAAACAACAGTGGTAGAAGCAATAGTAGCAGGGACAACTTCCTGAACAATAGTGGTTGAGGTCATAGGTGCAGTAGGGGAAGCAATGGAAGTGGATACAGCAGTGGCAGAAGTAGAAATGGAGGCAGTTGTGCTTTCACTTCAGGTAGCAGGAGGTGGGGAGTTTGGCAAGCTTGTATCATCTTGAGCTATAGCACTATCTTCACTGACCCTCTTCACCTTGATTTTCTTAGTTTTGGAGCCTTCTCCATGACCACTTGGCATAGTCCTTTTCTTGGAGGCTCTTGTTCTTGTAGAAGGAGGCTGATCTTTCTTAGGAGGCTTTGTAGAAGGTTTCTTAACTTTCTTGGCCTTTTCTGCCAATGGTGTATGCTCTTCACTATTAGATTTTTTCCTTCAGGAAGGTTCTGCCTCATCTGTTATGTTAGTTGGTTCATCTTCTTCTCCTCCTGACTCTCTATCTGATTCCAGTGCAGTATATGTGAGTTGCACTCCTTGTCTCTCTAAAGTAGCTATCTAGCCTCTCACCTAGGCCTTGCTCAATCTGGTTGGTTCTTTCATTATAATATCTAGAGAACTTTCCTCAACATTGGCCCAACTTGGCAGTGGGATTGGTTGATGATATTGAACCTCCCAATTTCCCCTGACCATAACATTTTCATCATCTTCCAATTGATCTGGTATTGCAATGATGTGAAACTTTCTTATGAAGGCCAGAGATAATCTTGAATGATCTTTCTTCATGACTTCATAATTGTCCATACAGTTGGCCCAAAATTCCTCAATATGCATTTTGTGAAACAACTTTTTGCTTACAAACTTCTCCATCACTTTATTTGGATCAAAGTGATCCCTTGCGTTATAGTAGTGGAGATTGAGAAGTTGGAGTTCCTTATCCGAATGATCAGTTGACGCCAATGAAGGACATGCATAATTTCCTTTGCCAAACCTGATAGGAAACTATACATTGGTTCTGTACAAGTGCTTAAGTTTCTCAGCACAAGGGATCAATTGCCTAGATAGTTCTAAGAGGACTGTCTTATCATCGGGGTATCTAGGAAGTCTGTAAGTTGTCCCAATGAAACCTTGTACCCTCAGATATGTAGACTTTTCAAATTGGATATACTACCTTCCATATTTGGTTACTTCATTCATAGCTTCTGTGGAAATCATCAGGGCTGTGTTACCTTGCAACAACCTTGCTATATACATCGTGAAAGCATCATTTACCCTTTTGAAATGCATCAAAGATTGAGTTGATGTAAGTTGTGGATAGCATTCATAAAACTACCTGAGTCTGTTCATCGTTCCCAACTTCTCCTATCTTAGACAATCCAACATAATGATTTCTTCTTGCTAAGGCATAGATGATATAGGATGTCCATCTAAAGAATCTTTTCTCTTTGAAGTTGCTAAAGGCTACATGAATGTTATCACTAAGAATTTGTGACCAGTGGAACTTAGTTCCCTTTAGTATCTCAATTATGATGATGGACATCCACTCTTCAAAAGTGGAGGCTGTAGGTAACCCATATATTCTACTTAGAAAAGTTATCAAATCGCCTATCTCATCATGAAAGTCACTTCTTTATAACACTTGAGGGAATTTTCTCATGGCAGACCTTCTGCTCTTTGCCCAATGATCATTCATATGTTTTCTGCATCCATTCACATCTTTGTTGTAGATTACCTCTAATCCTTCTTTGTCTAGCATGGTCATTACTGTGTGCCATGGGATGTCAAAGGTTTCATCTAGAGAGGGTGGACTTAAGTCAACCAGGATATCCCCATTGGTGGTTTGCATTGTCCTAGTCATGGCATCATATCTGTCTACATATGTTACTATTAGTTCTACACATTGTACAGATGTGGGGAAGGCAACAACTTGTGCTATACCACTATCTTTTAGTGTTTTGGCTCTAAGAGTTGGATTTGGGCCAAAGGTTCTCAGTCTGAAGTCATCCAAGTCTATGTGACCTAGATCTATATCTCCTACATCACTCCATCCGGAATGAATCTTTGTCTCTAGGGGAATGCCCTTGAACTCGTACTTCATGATTTGAGCCCGAGCAGTCATCTAACCTGTAGGACTAGACCTTACAAGCTTGATACCTTGAGAGATTTTACTAATTCCTAAGTTTAGATTCTTCATTGTCAAGTGGATCAATAGACTTCAACTTTATCAAAACTTGATGAATTAGTAATGCATCTAATAAGTTATTAACATGCCTTAAAAGAATAGAAGTTTGGCATTTATTACATTGCATTCATTTCATAATCTAACTTTGGCAATTCAACGTCAATGTATGCAATAAAAACTTCAACACTACAAAAATCCTATTTAAAACATGTAAAACATCAACATTCATCATTAATCCTATCAGATATTTCTCCCTTTGAAAATTCCTTAAAAATGATCACTTTGCATCATTTGCGTTGATTTCAGGGTCATCTGACCTACAAACATAAAAGCGCTAATTATGTGGTCAACCGACCTCAGCGGGGAAATCGGGTTCAACCGACCACTAAGTTTTCCATAATTCCTGTGCTTTCAATGTGTTGCACGGGTTTCAAGGTCAACCGACCTATGTGGGTTTCAAAGGGTACCAACTTGAGTTAGTCATTCAGTCAGTCAGTTGGAATTTTAGCACAAGACAATTGAGATATCTTTCACTACATTTGTGCGAGACCTAGCCTTGTCAGACCTGCATGGGATTTGGAGTCAACCGACTGGGTCAGAGGTGGCATATTTTAGTGTGAAGTTAGAGGAGGTTAATTTTAGCACAAGGTGACATTTTTGTTTCCAGCAGGAAGTTTGGTGGATGCGGACTAGCGAAGATTTTCTAGTCATCCGACCAAGTCAGAGACCAAGTCTTTTAGCGCAAAATGAACTCCAAAATTTTGTGGGGCTTTTGGATCTTGCTGACCTAGTCAGTTAACATCACAAATGCCATGGAGTTCGGTGGTCGAGGTTTTTAGCACTAATTGGTTTAAGGCTTCGGCATGGGTTTTCGCAGCCGCTGACCGACTGGATGAATCGAAGTGTTACAGGTCGGTGAGACTCAATTTTGGTGCAAAACCCAATTGTTCAACTAGTTTGGGAATAGGTTCAAATGTGTTCAAATTGTGGCTAAGTCTGGTTGAGTTGCTCTATTTTGCCTATGGCAATCAAACTACGTTTTCACGAAAGAGTTCAAACTAGGGTTTGAGGAAAAAATGAACAACTTTATGCATGAAACCCTAGCTGTATGTCCAAATTCATTAATTAAAAATGTAATTGAAATAGATGTGAAACCCTAATCACATATAGAAGAAACCCAAAAGGTGAGTTGGAACCCTACCTGGTTTGCTAAAGAAAATGTGTTCGAGGTGCGTAGGTAGGGAGCGGTCGCGGGATCGATTTTGAGGGCAACGCCAGCGAAGAATGCTTGGCAGGTTGCAAGGGCTCTCCAAAATCTTTGTTGAAATGAAGAAAATAAGTTCAAACAATGTGAATCAAACTTTTATTGTCCCCAGCTAAATCTCCATTAATGCGTGACATACGCAATGTCAGTCGGTAGATTAGGGTTGAGCAACTTTTGATAGGCTCCGACTAGGCAGGAATTTGAGGTGCATTAGACTTGGTCGGAGGATGACATTTTTAGCGACATGACAATGGGCTGAGTTACATGCATTTTGCGGGGTTTCAAGGCTCCTCAGACTGGGGGGATTTTGATGTCCTCTGACTTAGTTGGTGATCAATCAATGAAGCGCAAGTCGGAGACAATTGATTTTAGCGCCAAGGTCCATTGAGCAGAAAATAACACCAAAGTCGGCGGTGAAGGTTTTTAGCGCAAAGGTCGGTCAGGACCAAATTTAGCGTAAAGGACTATTTAGAGCCACTAGAAGAAATACAAAGGTCCTAACTTAGTAGACTTTTGAAATGATTTTCAAGATCATCCTTCTAATACGGCAAAAGTGCATTTTGACCACTTGATTACTTAGGAGGTGAAAATCCTATTGACATTCTAGACCAAATTTGAATGATGGGGGTCCCTATTTTTTGAAATGGGGCATGTGTGTGAGGCACAACACTTGTGACATTGTATTTGGTTTTGTTCCACTAATAGTTTCCCAGAGGTCTTGATCAACAAGCATGTCTTCCATCTTGAGCTTCCACAACTCCAAAATATTGCCATTGAATTTCTCCACCTCTATCCTTCTGGATGTGCTTGACATATCCTTGCTACAATATGATTCAGAATCCTCTGTACAGACTCCCACTCAACTTAAGATTAGCTCAAAAAACCCCTACCCAACAACTAGGACCAAAGGTGATTAAGTTTTGATACCAACTGAAAGGAAGCTAGGTGTGCGGAAATCACTTCCTACACTAATCTAATGAGGGGAGAGCTATACAAATTCAATTTAATCCTTATAATTAAAGTAACATGAAACATATAACAGAGATATTGCAACAATACACATAGAACTAGAAAGAAAAATAGAAGAAGATAGACAAGATATATCGTGGGGAAAACCCTTATCGGGTGAAAAACCCCACACTCAGAACCCTGCACAATGTATTATCAAGACTGAATATGGTTTACAATACACTTGTAATGCAAGCTTCAATAGTCTTTAACACTCGTGTCTAGAGTCAATCCGGTAGCAGAATAGTACCTGTCAATCACATACTACATCTTCTCCTCCAAGCACTTGTTTATAAAGAATATACAAGGCAAAATTGCCTCTATCTTGGAATGGGCGTCCAACTTGGCCTCGTGGCCCAAAACCCACACCTATGGACACCTGGTCAACATTTTAGAATGTTCCTAACACTTGTCCATAGCTCCCATCCTAAACAGGTCACCTATTTCCAAAATGGGCTATGACAGATGCTCTTACGACTCTTAGATGGTCATAGTAGTTACAACTTACAGATGTAAGAGAATCTGTCATACACATGCTATAAATAGCATATTCTCTTACAACATGTCGTAGTCCACCTTGGGGCATCCAAAGATGCCTTTTTCAAAGATGCTTCATGACACATGTCTTCACCTGTCTTACAAGCTTCTATTTCTAACTCTTAGATGTCATAACTTCGTCATAGGAATCCATCATAACCGTTTCGGTCAACATTCCCTTACACAACATCCAAGATGCTGACACATGGAAAAATACTCCTACCACAAAGTGGGACGCCTATCTCCTCATGTGAGGACAAAATTACAAGTTGTCATCTTCGATGTAGGATGACACATCACCTTGCCACATCCCACAAAATGATAATATGGAATTTACAATTAATTTACATCATAGGCAATGAATAAATAAATACAATCAAAATAATGTAAGGAATTACCAAGGTTGAGACACCTTAATTCCCAACAGATATTAGTTTATGGTATGAGCACCTGTGATAGCTATGATCTTACTCTAATGTGATTGTTTTAGATATGATGCCACCTCCTCACTGGTGTTCCAACACAGTGCTGGTGAGGATGCCGTGTTACTAATGGTAGTGAGCCGAGCTTGAGGACACGATGCCACGTACATAGATGCATGAAGGTATAGTATATATGTTGTGTTCCTACTTGTGCAGAGAGGAGTGGTTGCTTGCACAGAGTAGAGGATTCACTCAAGAGGGCATCGATTCTGATCAGTTGGCATGTGAGTGGAATCTAGCCATGTGCCCCTGGCTTAGTGTGTTTCTGCACGTGTTTTCTCTATGGGTACACACTATGCGGGATGTTCCTCTGAGTAGGACATTGCCATGCGGTATACAGCCATTGCGTGATTTCTTCGCTTGGCATATACCATGTGCGGTGGCACCGCATGAGGTATGTGACCTGGGAGTTCCAGCACAATACCTTTCCATGTGGACATTGTGTGAGTTGGTTGCACCCATATGAAAGACTATTGAGACAGTCACACTTGTTTCCCTCCTTCCTCGTGTGGTGACTAGCGATAGTCACATAGTATTGTAATGTGTATATTTTGAATATTATGAATCCTTCTTTCAGTTATTGGTGACGTTTACTTTGCTTGTGTGGACTAGCACTTTAGGTTATCTTGCTTGTATTGGTTTAGCCACAAATTATGATTTTCTTTGGCATGTAACTCTTGTGGTTACATTTGATTTATTGTTGAAACTATGCACATTTTTCTTATCTTACTGTTGGAATTGAGATTTATTCTTCATTATTTATATCCTTGGTGGCTAAAGTAATTGACTTTTTTGTTTTCGAATACTAGTCCTGTGTTGTGATGTGATTCATCATCGTGTATGGTGAGATCCACCTGTTTGAGTGTATACGAGGAAGTAGACACAGGGAAACCCTTAAGGATTGGGGTATGTGTGAGATGTTCTAAGCTCTAATTCACTACCTTCCTATCATTTGACTATCTCTTGGGGTCTAAAACCCTTACACAAACAAGAGATAGGTCATTGTGGCTTGTATGGAAGGGCTCACTAGGTGGGTCAATGCCATCAAGACACATGGTTATGGATTTTGGACATGGTTATTGGTTATGGACTCATGGTTACCTTGGATTTGGATGGTACTATGACATCCATGTGAACACCTGATGTAGCTTTGTGATGTGAATGAGTATGTATATATTTGTAGGTGGTACAATTGTCGTGTATGTACTTGCATATTAAAATATGGAAGAGAACAAAATTTGCATCATTATGCCTTGAAAAGTGACAAACTATTTCATTATATGTAAAGAGATGTCATGCATGCTATAAAATCAGACGTTGAAATTATGTATATGTGAGTATGTGTGCTCCATTTTATAGATAATTGCATATAAAAGTTAAAGAATTGAAAATTTTATGGCTTGAAAGTGCATTTTTCTACAAATTATGAGAAAATTGTGTGGTTTATGCTGGTATATATGTGCAAATTGATGGTTGTTGCTTTTCCTTGATGGATTTTGATATTATTATGATGTTGAAATGATTGATTATCATGTTGGGTTACATGCTTACTATTGCTTCGGCTATGATGTATATTATATGCACATGTGCTTTGATGTGTGCTTGGAGTGTTGCAGGTACTGAGTATCGAGTCCGCCTGGATTCATAGGCATGAGATTACTCTTATTATCCTTGATGGTGGTTACTGGAGATAGTCACAGGCCATGTTCCCTACCCTAACCATTGTATCCTACTAGTGCAGTGTTCACGTGTTGTTGTCTTATCATCCAGTTACCTAACAATAATGTCTGGATTGCCCCTTATGGTCATGTGTAGTTTGCCAGTGCGGTGGTTGAGGCTTTTCTCCTTTGTTTCTGTTGATTGTTTGATGTGACTTCCTTAGCACCATTCTTTATTTTGATTGGAGAAAACTATTTTATGCTAATGTATATTTTTGTAGGAAATGAGTGCCTTGCCTATTCCTTACCCATGTTTTGGGATTGATTGCATGTAATTGTGCATGTGATAACCTAATTTTTATAATGGTATCAAGTTTCATGGGCTAGTGTATGCTTTGGCTGCATCTTAGCATTTGCAGGCTTCCAAGAGTAAACCTAGTCCTGAGGGCAGGATGTAACAACCCTCCCCGTTGGATCTTGGGGTAGAGTTGGTGAGTGATTATTGCAGCTGGGAAATATTTTTGTGGTGTAGGTGAGCGAATTTATGAGGTTATTGGGAGGATGTCATAGGAACAAAAAAAAGAGTCAACACCTCTTTGTTTCAGAGGCTCTTTCAAAAATAAAACAAAAAAATGAAGGGGCTGGGGGTTCGGAGGAAGGAAGGGAAAAGAGGAGGGAGCCGAGAAGAGCAAGGGCTGGCTGTGAGGGAGTTCATCCTCTGCCAATCTACTTCTTCATGTAAGTTTCTAAATCCTTATTAGCAAATCCATGTTGTAAATATCCTAAAATCATTACATTCTTGTAGATGACACCTCTTTGAGGTAGAATGTTGGCATGGGTGTGGAATTTGGTTTTACTCTGTTACTTACATTGTTGGTAGGTTTCTCAAGCCTTTGCAACAAACCCATTTTTGAACACATCCTACTTTCGTGATATTACATGAGACCATATTTCTTGTAAGGGGATTGTGAAATGGATTATGTGATTTATCTATGCTTTCCACATTATGCATACATGCCTACCAACGCACATGTAAATACAACATCTAGTAAAAATCCCTCTTCTGTTTTGATCTAATGGGCGTCCCTACCCTTTTTGGAAACCTCCATTTAGGCATAAGCAGGAAGGCCGTGGGTAAAAGTTGTGGATTTGGCTTTGCATCTACCAATAGCTTTTGTTTGATACTTTCTTTAGCCTTTTCAACAAATCCATTATGCGCATATCCTGCTACCATTACATTCCATGAGATTACATCTCTTTGAGACATTCTGGCAAATAGTTCTCTAGCTATGTCTATGGTTTACTTTTTGCATATATGTCTACTGTAGCATTTACGACTGCAACATCCCACAAAAATTCCCCTCCCACGATGCTTTGATGGATGCCCATACCTTGTTCCATCGCTCCCATTTTTGGCAGGCGGCGAAGATACTGGCAAAGGTTTTGGGATCTGTCTTTATGCCACCAATTGCATTTGCTTGAAAGTTTCTGAAGCGTTCTAAACAAATCCATTATGTGCATCTCCTACAATCGATGCAGTTCATAAGACCACTTTTCTTTAGGCATTCTGTGAAACAGATCACGTGCCTTGTATATGCTCCCATAGTTTGCATACATGTCTACCAGAGCATTTCCAAATGAAATATTTCATAAAAAAATTCCCCCTCCCTTATGCTCTATTGGATGTCCATACCCTGTTCCATAGTTCCCACGCTGGCGTAGGTAGCGAGGATACTGGAAAAGGTTTAAGAATTTTGCTTTACTTCTACCAATCGCTTTGCTTAAAAGTTTCTAAAGATTTTGTAACAAATCCATTTTGTGTTTTTCCTGCATTCATTGTTGTCCGTGAGACAACATTTTCTGGGCATGATAATCCAAGGAGGATGATGTTAAATTTTAACTAAGAGTCCTATTAAAATCTTGTCTGACTCTCTATTTATGCTAATAGGTCTATGCTATATGATAATGGTTACATTATGTTTATATAAACAAAGAGAATTTCTTTATGATAAGTAATCAACTTAGCCCATGTGTTAATGAGATGAGCCATTATGAGTAATAATTATCTCAATGCCCTTGGATGGAAGTGAGCATTTAGGATAGTGTTGCTAAATTGGGAACTAGGTTGTGCTTCCCTACATAAATTAAGCATTATTAATTGTTGGGAATCATTAGAAGGAACCATGTTGAGGTATGAAATAATTATCTAGGAATTTGGAGTTTTGTTATTGATCAATAAACTTTATGAGTTATGGATTTGTTTGGAATGGGTATTGGTATATATTTATCTATTTCATTTTGGTCTTAAACCCTTGTTAGGTTTCCCTTCTATAGTATTCTTTCTATTTCACTTGCATGATGAAAGTTACTTAAGTGATTATGAAATCCTAGAGATATGCATCTATGTGTATATTCCTAGAGAGATTAAGGTTAAGAGAGCTACATGAGATTTCAATCCTATTTCGAAGTAGGTATGTAGGCAATCCTTAGGTGAAGTATATCCCTAAACCCAAGTTAGTAGTGGAGGGTTTACAGAATAGCTCCTTAGTCTGGGTTGTTCTTAAACTTGATCAAAGTTTTGGTCTTATAGATCACATTTTTCATATTTGTTATTTCGAATTTATACTTTAGGGTTTCAGTCAATTTTGTATACCTCATTTGGTTAAAAGACATGATCTTAGGTCTAGGATATTGAGTCCTCATGCATGGCCTTGAGCACTTGTAAAGTCTAAGGATGCACATGAGAAGGCCTATCCGTCTGCGGGGCGTTGAGTTATCCACCTGCGAGGCGTTGATTTGGGCATGTATGAGTCTCCTCATTTGATTGAGTAGTGTACTTGATTCTATGTGGTGCCATCCCTTTGAGCATGCATGATGACTTCCCATCTGATTTACACTCTAGTATCTTGTACCCTTGTAGTCGTGAGTAGCACTTGACATTACATTTAATGAGCATCTCTATGTTATGTCTTTAGGGTAAGTGCAAAAAGATGGGGGGCCAAAAAGTGGCCAAATTGTTTTAAAAAAAAATTAATACAAAACGCGAGCACATTATGAACTATTATAAATAAATAAATAAAAGCTTATCTCATTTCATTTCTATTTTTCTCCTCTATACCCACGGCCTGCAAACCCTAGGAAGCGCGCTCACATTTTGTAAAAGGCAATTCAACACCAAAATCTTGCTAATTTGTCACCAAAATGTTGTCATGACATCGAGCACACCAAAGGAGTGAGTTTTATTTATTTATTTGTTTGAATTTGTTTCTAAATGGGTAGGTTTGAGTTGATTTTTGATGTATATTTTGTTAATTGTCAGGAAATGTTAATGCACCTCCTCCTCCTCCTCCTCCTCAAAATCCACAAAATCCTAAGGAAATACCTGCGGAACAACAACTCCTCAATCCATTCCTCGACATGCCCCTGGAACACAAGAAAATATAATGGGGCAAATTGAAAACAACAAAAAAGAAATTCAAGATATAATCGCAAGGTTGAAAGATCCTTCCACTTCAACCTTGCATAGGTCCACGCTTGCTGAAACTCTTGAATCTATGTTATCAAATGTAGATTCAATTAGCAAGAAAATATCTAGTTGGACGGATAAAAGGATAGAGTTTAGAGACTATTATGTAGACAAGCTGTCATACCAAGATGTGAAAAAAGTATAAATTACAAAATTAGACTTGTGTTTGATTTTCACAAACCCACAAACAAATCAACCTCCACCCATTACATGCAAGAGGTTCCCTATCCATTGGTGCAACAACCAAGTGATAAGGGACAATTTTGGGCAGAGGTGGTGGATGGTTTTTGACCATCCTCCATGCAATAATAATGAGGTCCCGCAATACTCTTTGAGGAAACTCTACTGCGAGTTTGTCCTCAATAAAGTGCCAAACTATTTTGATATGCGAGACTTCCAGGGTAGAGGTGGGGGGTCAACACAAGATAGATTAGGGGCACGTGTTGATCCACAGTGGGTAGTGAGATGAGTAATCAACAAACCAGCCCATGAGCATGTTTCTATCCCTTCCATTGTGAAGGAGAGTGTTGAGGTCGATACACTTCAGTCCATTAGTGCCTTGACCCAGAGCATCATAGAGCATGCCAGTCCTGCAGCACAGAGTGGGTTGGGAGATAGTACGAGGAGTAGGGTCCCACCACATACTTGTCAGACTTGCGGGTCAGCCTGCTGTTATGACCCCATGGATAGTCAGGATGCAGGTGCACAGGCTACATCTGCAGCTGAGTAGATGGTGATGACAGATACCCTCCTGAGTGAGACTTTCGGCCTTGATACTCAAGTAAATATTAGCAAGTTTATTGAATTTAATTTATTAAATTTTATTTTTGAAATGCAAGATTAACTACTTTAGTTTGATGATTTTAATGAAATTTCAGAGTCATAGCGTTGATGCAGTTTTTAGTGGTTCTCCACCTGCATATTACACTAGATCATCTACTGTTGGGGTATGTAACTAGTAAACAATTATAAATATTACATGTGAATAGCATTGTTATATGAATGGTATTCTAATATCTAATTTTGGATGTTGAATAGGTTAATATTGGAGATTTCATGGCAACACCTGCCAGCGGTGGTGGACTTCAAAGCTTCACGGAGGTAATAAAATAAATAGTTTAATGAATGAATTGTACTTATTAGATTTTTGTATGTGACTTGTGTGCTTTATTGTGTGTACTTCCATGTTTAGATAAACGTGTGTGTATGTTAGGAGCCATGATTTGCATCACTATTATAGTTTTTGTAATTGAATAATGTTGTTTTATTTCCCGATGATGTAGGCTGCGGAGACACCTCCCGATGTTCATAGGGCAATGGAGCATGGTGTGACCTCTGCGATTCATAGCTCCATGGCATTGAGAGGGGTATGAGGCAGATTAGTAAATTTCAATTTACATTCATTGTTATAGTTGTTTATTTTTGAAAAATCAAAAGATTATTGATTTGAAGTTTAATTTCTATCTGGATGGTTTCTATAGGACATGACATCACCACAGCCTATTCCTGCTACTGAGGCAAGTCAGGAGACAGATTATATGGTAGTGGTAAGTGATTATTTTGTTAAATGTTTCATTTTTTATAACATGTAATTTCTATATATTAATGTCTATACTTTTTATTGTAACAGCTAAAGATGTAGGAAGAACTAAATAGGAGCAGCCCTCAGGTTTGTAGTAGACCACCTACATGTGCGTCTCCATCCCCTAGAAGATCAAAGGCTGCCCATGATCTATTCTCTTCACCAGCCATAGGGGAATGACTTTTTATTGTGTTCCTTTGTTGTATGCCTATATGGCATTTGTGGACATATATTTTGTATTGTATATAGTTGACATTGTATGCCTATATGGTATTCTTGTAAGCCTATATTGCTATTTTGTATATATGTTATACTTATATCGACAGATATTGATGTATGCCTATATGGATATTTGGTTAATACAAATCTTTTTTATTGATGGCATATCTACTTGAATTATAAATCCACGTTTGAATGGATATTTGTAGATGGCTACTTCAAATATTTAAAGTCTAATTGTACTACATAGGATGTTTGTTGATCCAATAAGCTAGCTGTTGTTATTCAAGTATCACCTAAACCTCATTTTGGAACTAAAAGATAAAAGTTGTATTTTAAAAAAAAATGAATAACACCTCAAAATGATAAAAGTTGGCAACATAGTAGATGAATAACACCTCAAAATGAGCGCCTAAGGGTGATGTAGTCATACAAGGGTGCAAACAAGTGTTAAAAGCCTTAAAATATCAAGGAATAATCCAAATTCAAGTAAGGCGCATTTTCACACCACGATCATCATCTAAGGCGCCATGCAAAGGAGGTCTTGAGCAACATAAACCTTAGGTGCAATTTCTTGCTTCTACAATAAAATTTGAGTGCCTAAGGAGTGGATTGGTGATGGACATCACTTTGAGCGCCTTAAAAGTGTTTGAAGGTTTGAATTGGTGAATGATAGCGCCTAAAGGTCTTAGAACCAACTAGAATAAGGAATTGAAGAATGAGTTAACCACTTTGAGCACCTTGAAGGAGAGAAGTATGTATATGAAGATTGATTGAATGTTTGGAGTTTAGGCGCACTTTCCTTGTCATCTAATCACACATTAGCACGTAGGAAGAGTTGACATGAAACAATCCTTTGAGTGGACTCCTTGATGAGATCTCTCCCATTGCTTAAACTTGTTGAAATGTTAAAAGCTAAGTCAAATGGATTCTAGGCACTTTTTACCTTCAGAATGACCTTGAATTGGTGCCTAAGCATAACAAGAGAGTTTAAATCCATTCAATATGGCGCCTTGTAAGAGGAGAGCTTAAGAGCATGAGACTAGATGACATTTAAGATTTAAGATCATCAAAATCCAAAGAAATGGGCTAAGTAAGCTAAGGCAACTTTGTTTGTCATTCAATACCTCCATGAGTGCCTAGATTGAAATTGCATCCAAGGACATCTAAGAGTAGGCACCTAGAGGGGAAAAGTCATCCTAAGACCTTCATATTTATTTAAAGCATAAAAAATGCCAAGTATAAAGCTTCATGATGTTGGGCCCTCTTTCACCTCCATATAGATCTAGATTGGCACCTTAGATAAAGTATCACAAATCTATATCATTGAGTAAGTTCCAAGAGAGAAAGGCTTACTTCAAGCATGTTTAACCATTCAAGGTCTTACAAATAACGAATAGAGCCTAAATTGATGCTAGGCGCCTCCTCTTGTCTCTACTATCTAGTTTTGGCGCCTAAGGAGAAATTACATCTAGTGAACTCATTAATTGGTGCCTAGGAGGAAAAGACCTTAAACTTACATTATTGAGTCAGCACTTTAGAAATTGAGCCATTCCTAGTCAATTGGAGTCATAAAATATCAAATACAAAGTCAAATGGGACTTAGGCGCCCCTTCATGTAATTTCCCACCATCATGAGCACCTAGATCTAGAAAGATCATCCAATTGCACTTAGGAATAAGATACAAGTCCAAGACCTCAAATTTGAGCACCTAGAAGTGTGATGGATTGAAGAAGCTACATTGGTGCCTAAGGGTAAGTTCTATCTAATTACATCACCTAATTGAGCTCCTAGGAGGTATAAAGCTTAACATTGACATGAGGACAAGTGCTTAGTAAAGGAGAGTTTCTCAAACATTTAAACATGTGAATGAAGTCATAGAAATGCATTAAGTCATCTAGGCGCCATTTTCCCCTTGTGTACCCTTACATTTGCACCTAAGAAGAAGTTGCTTCAGTTTATTGGAGTGTTTGAGTACTGAGGATTTCTTAGCAATTCTTTGAACCCCTTTGAAGTTGAAGAAGGTATTTACCTAAGTTAAGGCACAAATTTACACCCCAATCATCATCAAAATGCACCTTAGGAGAGATCAACATTATTAAGGAAGTCTAGGCAAGTTCTTCAATTTGTATAACCTCCAAGTGCACCTGGAAAGCAAGAATTATTATAAGTCATCCTCAAATGTTTGAAATAGCAATAAAAAGTCAAATTGGACTTAGGCGCCTTTTGCTCCTCTTTTCACCTATATATGCGCCTAGATTTGAAATAAGATTATTGCATGTTCCTTTGTGCTATAAATTGTTTATCATAAGGATTGATGTGTTTCTTGGTTTGTATTGCAGGAAGATTGAAGGAAAAGAAGTATCACAGAGGTAGGAGCAAGAGCTTGGAGTCACTTTCAAGGAGTCATCATGTAGCTATTTCAAAGGAGTCATTGACATTCATTCATGCCAGAGAGTTAAGATGGGAAGTAATCACTACCAAAGAGACACCACTTCAAGAGGTAGCTGCTCCAAGAAGTCACAACAAGATACATCTCAGGTATTCTTCATCAATGACATCATGTTAGATCACATCAAGTTTGACATACTTCATCAAGTTCCATCATGTCCAGAGATCTTCAATCACTTCAAGTTCCATTCATCTTCAAGTATCAATTAGCTTCTTCATCAATCATTGCTTCAAGGTCAACATGCCAAGTGCACTACTTCATCTTCATCATATCATCAAGCAAGGCACTTCATCCATAATACTTCAAGTTCTCCTAATCTTCAAGTCTTTGAGAAGAGTCTTATACTCCATGTCATCAATGAAGTTTCATCATCTACTCTGAGTCATGAAGGAGCATCATTATCCTCATCTACTCTACATGAAAGAGCATCAAGGAAGGTCATCAACCTACCTACAAGAAGAAGAAATATCATAGAGTTAGTCAAATGAAGCTACAAGCATCATACATATCCTACTTACAATGAACAAGGCAAGATCCACAAGATACATCTCAAGTGTTCATTATCAAAGTAATCATATTGAAGATATCATACAAAGATCAGTTTGGCCACACGAGGAGAAGAACAAAAATTACACCCCTTTGCAACTTTACACTGCCTCCTTCTGACGATTTTTGGGGCAGCAAAAAACCTTTCACCACGGGCAAATGCCTCAAAGATATAAAAAATTGAGAGAGGTTATTGTAGAGACACTCTACATGATTGCGTTGACTTAGACGGAATGTTTCTAAGTGACATATTTTTTGAGTAACATCTCGTCAAAGATTGCTACCTTTTTGCCCTTTGGACTCTTCAAGGATATCATCGGTACAATGTAGCCCAGACTGTTTTGACATGTTTGGGTGAAAAACATGACCATGCCTAGCATAAATGTACCCATCCAGATGCGTTGGAATAGTCAGTTTGGTCGCATCAGGAGTTGGACGAAAGTTACACCCCTTTACAACTTTACACTGCCTCCTGACGATTTTTGGGGCAGTAGAAAACCTTTCACCACGGGCAAATGCCTCAGAGATATAAAAAACTGAGAGAGGTTATTGTAGAGGCACTCTACATACTCGCATTACCTTAGACGGAATGTTTCTAAGTGACACATTTTTTGAGTAACATCTCGTCAAAGATTGCTACCTTTTTGCACTTTGGACTCTTCAAGGATATCGTCGGTACAATGTAGCTCGAATTGTTTCGACATGTTTGGGTGAAAAATAGGACCATGCCTAGTGTAAATGTACCCATCTAGACGCATTGGAATAGTCAGTTTGGTCGTATCAGGAGCAGGATGAAAGTTACACCCCTTTGCAACTTTACACTACCTCCTTCTGACGATTTTTGGGGCAGCAGAAAACCTTTCACCACGGGCAAATGCCTCAGAGATATAAAAAACTGAGAGATTATTGTAGAGACACTCTACGTGATCCTGTTTCCTTAGACAGAATGTTTCTAAGGGACACGATTTTTGAGTAACATCTCGTCAAAGATTGCTACCTTTTTGCACTTTGGACTCTTCAGGGATATCATCAGTACAATGTAGCTCAGATTGTTTTGACATGTTTGGGTGAAAAATAGGACCATGACTAGTGTAAATGTACCCATCCAGACGTGTTGGAATAGTCAGTTTGGTTGCATCAAGAGCAGGACAAAAGTTACACCCCTTTGGAACTTTACACTACCTCCTTCTGACAATTTTTGGAGCAACAGAAAACCTTTCACCATGGGCAAATGCCTCAGAGATATAAAAAATTGAGAGAGGTTATTGTAGAGGCACTCTACGTGATCATTTTTCCTTAGATGGAATGTTTCTAAGTGACATGGTTTTCGAGTAACATATCGTCAAAGATTGCTGCCTCTTTGCACTTTAGACTCTTCAGGGATATCGTCAATACAATGTAGCTCAGACTGTTTCTACATGTTTAGGTGAAAAATAGAATAATGCCTAGCCTAAACATACCCATCCAGACGCATTGGAACTATCAGTTTGGTCGCATCAAGAGCAAGACACCAAAAATGCATAACATGATGATGTAAAAATGTGTATATGTGTAAAAATGCAGCAGGTAATAAAAAAAGACAAACCTTACAAATTAATGTGCATACTTACAACTCAATGTAACATGACTTTACAAAATCAATGTGAATACTTACAAATTAATCTAATGAACCATCCGGGTCTGCTCTACTCTTTATTGTGTCAAGTATTGCTTCATGGTCAGACTCACGCACCTTCCACAAGATTTTGTTCAAAGGTCTACCCCGATACTTTATCAAATAAACATTGGATGCCATGACAAGGTTCGAGTAATGAAGAATCTTCTGATACATGTCAAAGTCCTAAAATAGCCAAACATTAACACTCTTATGTGGGTACCTTCTAAGCCATGTTCTAGTAATAACCACTGAGCCTATAGGGTATTCGATGTTTTCTCCATCTGTAACAGGGGCCTCCAATTTCTTTTTGGCCTTAACACAACGACATAAGTAATAATATGTTCCCTCTTCATTATTTCCATCTACAATAACTACATATCCGTGCCCTACATTGATATGTGTAGCAAATTAGATGAAATTAGTCAACATTACAAAAACACTACAAAGTAAGATGACATTACCTGGTCGAACTAGATGAAATTAGATGCATATACGTGCCCTATATTACCTAGTTGAACTAAATCTGATATGTGGTCAAAGTCAACTGATGATTCCATCTGTGTTAGTTCCAGTGCCGTCAGGCGTTGATACATGTCAAGTGGTCTAAGATAACTTAACTGCCATTTGTTAACCCACTCCTTGACTCGCACTCATCCCAGACTTGAATTGTATAGGAAGAACAAAAGCATGACATCTTTCGCGTATGGATACTCCATGAACCTGCAATTGAGCTTCTGAAAGAGTGCATCTCATTTGATCCTATCAGTGTACAACAGTTCTCATATGGTGCAATGTTAGTGTCATCTATCAACCAAAAAAATCTTCAAACTGAAGACTTACCTTCATTACCTGGACCCATGGAAGCATTACACCACTCGACAATCAATTTTGCATCTGTCAACTTTGCATTGTCTTTATACTTTAACTCTTCTCGTGCTATGGCTCTTTTGATACATACTCCTGCACCATCATGCTCCCCCTTTCCATGCCCGGCCTCACAAAAGTTCCACATGTACCAAATACCTATAAAATTATGCCTCCTACTCAGCCAATAGAAATTCTATGAGTTCTTGAATTGTGACGCATAGTTATCCGACCATATGATATGCTGACTAAACGATATGCCCCTTCTAGCCAAATCATTGTAGAACACTTGAAAGCAACCTTACATGAACTCCATAGAATGCGTGCCATCATCACTAATATAGAAATTATACTCCCTTATGATCTTTCTGTCATCCTCTGTAATATCATTTGCATAAATGAATGCGATGTGCAAAAATATAGAAACCTGTGTGGAGTTATAATATTGTAATTGCACCTCACACTTGTTGTTCATGATGTTAGTCATAAACAAAAATAGAATAAAAGTACACATTAACCTTTATTCATCTTGAAAGATACAATAAATTTAGAGAATTTATGATCCCAAGTCTCCAGTGATCAGGTCTTAATCTTTTGACGTTACTCAGAGGTTGATGTGTGTTGTTGTTTCCATTTTAGGGCCTTACGTAAGTCTCATCTGTAAGATAGTGTTTCCTGTAATGATGCTGCACAGATAGTTATTCTACACACGATATGCTTCAAATAATGTGTCTATCTTTAAATCTTTGCATGATATTGATCATTTTTTGACATGCTTTAACCTCAAATATGTTGAATATGTTCAGTTATCTACAGGATGTCTGCATATTTGTATTATTTGCTTAAGATTATCAATTATTTGCAATTATGACGATGAAATACTCTGAAATTGAAAGAAATTGAAAAGAAAACTTCAAACTAATTTTGAACCTTCAGTTATTGAGCCACATACACATCAGATACAGTCATGAAGAGAAGAAATCAAACCATATGTTCACCAGGACATTCCACAGCTAGATACAGTTGATGCTAACTTCAAAGGAAAGGTATGAAAACAATACATGCAAGCTGATATGCACTCCAAGGGATGCAGCAAATCAAAGCATATATCAAGAATTCATACACTGATTACTCAAGATTTATGATGGATTGTAATCAAAACAGTCTTCTCATTCATTAAGTATGCAAGAACATATATGTATACAACTTTGAAATAAGCCCTGAATATTTCAGCAAACAGATTTCAATTAAGTTTCGAATGATTCAAAAAAGGCATCCCTGCACCTTTTATAGAACAAGGTGAGGGAGCGGTTACAATTGATCTACGATCAAGATTTTTCTATTAAGATCTACGGTTCATACTTCATTGACCAAGTCAACTCCTTCAACATGGCACAGGTTGCCAGCTAGCAACCATCCAAGTAACTCATACTTTCCTAAGTACTTGATGCATGTGTTCCCTTTGTGGTACATCTTCATCTATTCATCAGGTTCTTCATCATCATTTTTATTGTCATGATCATCACTTTTAGTGCTTTCGCTATCCTCATCACCCTGATGATTATCTCTTTGAATATGGACCTGCATAGATATTCTAATACTTTCATATGCTTGCACTATTTTTTCCACTTCTCTGCCATCTTGAGTTCTTGCTTTGGTGATGGCATGTTTATGCATTTGATATTTTCTCTGGAGGGTTTCTAACTTATTCCTCCTGCTGCTCAGTGTTTCATTATAACTCTCCACTCTGACCTTTATTCTTATTACTTTATCCATTACTTCTTCTGTCAGGTGGTTCAAAAGGTCATCAACTACCAGCTGGAAATTACTATGTAGAGCCTTAATTGCAAACTCTTCATCTTGATTTTCAATCTTCCCTTCTACTTTCCCTTCTAAGGTCTCCAAGACCTCTGCGTCATAAGACATCATATCATGTAGCTTCATACTGATATTTCTCAGTTTACTGTTACATCTCTTTAGCACATCACACTCAAACCTGATGTCTTTATTCCAGATATCAATCAATAGGGCTGTGTTATTATTTAGTACTTGATTATTTATGAGAACCTGAGGATCAATCCTCCTTATTTCATCTAAAGCACTCAATGCTTTCTCTATCTGAAAGGACCTTCTTCCTGTCTCCATATGTAGTTTATCCACCCTCCTCCTGGAGGTACCTAAAGAATTCCACCTCTTCAAAGAGGCTTTTACCACTTCCTCAGCTCCATCGAGCGCAGATGACATCCATTTTAACATTATTACTGATTCATGTCGCATAAGGTTCAACCTGTTAACTTCCTCTTGAGAAATTGCAATCAATGGGACTGCTCGATCACTCGATGTATCATCAGGGTTAATTAACCCCTCTATATAGGCATGCAGCTAAGCAATATGCTCTTAATGCTGCTTATTTTTCTCCTTCTCTCTCTTTATCTTCTGGGTCAAAGAATCAGTAATGTCTTTCCCCTCTTGACCTTCTTGGTCTTCATTGGCAAATCCTAGATCTACTGTGGTAATCTAGAATTCTTTCAGAGTAATCTTGCCTCTTTCCTTCTCAACTGTGGGGAGTGCTATTTGGGTAGTTCTTTTGCCTATATCAGGATCTCTTCTAATGGCAAAAGTTAATCTTTCCTTCCTCTTAGGCTTTATTAGGGTTTTTGAAAACAAAGTAGATATATCAAATTCTTGAACTTCAAAACCAGATTCTATACTTATCTCTTTTTATAGCCAGGGAGGAACTTAGTTACTGGATCCTGGATGTCCACCATCATCATTATGCACACCTTGATCTCCAGTATCTGTTATCATTCTTTGGGGTGAAGGTGACTTTCTTATTTCCTCTTCATGACGCTCTTCATGAGGGTGATCCTGTGGTGCTTCCTCTTGTTGAGGAATCTCTTCTTTCAGAGGGTGATCCTGCTAATTATCTGTATGTTTATCATGATCCTGATCTTTTACTTCCTCCAGGGGTGTCTCATCCACTTTAGTATTTTCCTCATCCTGAGGTACACTGGTATCCGTGGATATTATTTCATCTGACTTAGATGCCTCCACTTGATCTTGCACTTGATCTACACCTGATGAATCTACCTCCTGAGCCTTTAGGTCATCATGACCTGATGTTTCTTTATCTCCTGAGGTTTCTCCGTCCCTTGGCCAGACTTCAACTATTTTGGGTTCAGTTGATATTTCTTACTGTTGCTGACCCATATCTGGAGCTTTATCCTCCACTTCCATTTGTTTAACTTCTTCAACATTTTCTGCTCTATTAGATGCACCTGCTATATCTTTAGGATTTACATCCTCTATATACGTCAAGTCTATTGTTGCAGGGCTTGTCACCTGATCAACCAATGCATCCAGCCCTATTTGTTGTGCAATCTTTTCTGGGCTCTTTTCTTTTTCTTGCTCCACCTGCTTTAACTCCTCTAACACTGTGGCTTGGACTGATGGGGTTCCTTGTGGAGTCATGCAGGTGTTAGTAGCAAGGGTTTCCATTTTCTGAGAGGCGACATCTTTTACTACCTCATCATCAGATAGGTCCACAGTCTCCTCTAGTGAGACATGACCTCTTTGTACTGCTCTTGAGGTTTCTTTCCTTTGTTCCTTAGCCTTCTCAGTCTTGAAGTTGACTATGGTAGGAAGGGGTACACCATACTGCAACTCTTTTCTGAACACTTCACTACCTGCCCCTCTTAGCATTATGGGGTCTTATTTTATTTCACCCCTCATTGAAGTTCTCTGTTTCTTAGGTATGGACACCATCACCTGAGGTGCTTTTCTCTTTCTGGTGAGGGGTGTAGGGTCTTCTTCTTCTTCAGGCTCTTCATTTAGAGAAATATCTTCTTCTATGTTCTTTTATTGAGATGCCTGACCCTCCTCATATGTGTCAGTACCTTGTACAGCTGGCCTCTGGATTCTTTTAGCTTTTTGTTTATCCATAGGAGGTGTGGATGATGCTGATGCTTGTTCTGATCCTGATGCACCTTCAGCTGGCACCTCTATTCTTTCAATTACTACCCCTTTAGGTTCATTATCAGTTTTCTTACCTCTAGGGGGTCTCTTGCTTTGTTCTGGAGACTTCATTCTCTCTCCTTTGGATTTCCTGTTCTCTGTCAAGAAATCATCATATTCCTGATCAGGAATATCTTATCTCTTTTTCTTATTATCCACTGTAAGAGCTACACCCTTTTTCTTCAATGTATTTATCCGGTCATCTACCCAAGACTGGGTTAACTATAGGGTCTTGCCTGTAAACTGATCCAATGATATGTCCTCAAGTTGTGTAAGATCAGGTGCTGATATTGTGTCATTATATATCTTTTTCTTTTCATACTCATCAGCTATTAAGTTACCATCATCTTTCTTCAATTACGTTGGCACTAGGATGTAATCAAAAGTCCTGATCTGGCTGAGGGTTAGCCTTTGGTATTTTCTCCTTCTGGCTTCAGCTTCATCCTCACAATCTGCCTAGAAATCCTCAAGATTCTTCTGATGGATGGGTTTCCCCATGATCTTCTGCATCCTGCCATATGGATCATATGAGCTTGCCAGTGGGAATGGTTGTAGTCTCATCATATTTAAGCTAGCTATAGCTTTTTTAATGTTCTCAGAATCTAGGCACATATACCAACCCATTGTAACTGGGAACAATACTGGTGGAAGCTTGTTACTAGCTTTGTAAGCATCCAGTATTGTAACCACTTGTCTCATGAACTCCATCAAAACTACTGCATCATTGGGGTATCTTGGGAGCATGAGGGGTTGACCTTCAAAACCCTCAATTCTTATATAAGAGAATGTTGCATACTGAATAAACCAGGCTCCATGCCTATTTATGACCTCTTGATCTTCCATGCTCAGTCTTTTAGTTTTGTCCTCCTCCATTGTTCTAACTAGATGCATAGAAAATGCATCATTTACTAATTTGTAGTCCTGGAGGTAATTCTGCCTTTGCAGCTCGGGATAATGATCCCAGATGTGAGCATCATTGGTGCTGCCACCAATCTTTCCTTCTATTTTCAAAGCATCAAATGTACTCTTATAGGCACACAAATAAACTATGTAGGAAGTCATATAAAAAGAACATTCTGAACCTCCCAGGTTCATGAGTTGATCATGCAGGGCATCATTTATCATCTTGGCCCACAATGGCCTGTTGTCTGTGTAGACAGACATCAGGATGATGCCATACATCCAGTCCTTGAAACTTCCAGCGTTTGGTTGGCCCGTTGCTTGACTAAGTAGGGCAATCATATATTGGTATTCATCATCGAAATCAAACTTATACAGATGTACCGACAATTTGGCTGCTGTAGGATAAGGACTATTTCTCGCCCTCCATTGGTACATTCTCTTCTGGGCAACCTTCTTATTATTCTCATACTCTACTTCCAGTTTCTTAAAATCCATGCTAACAACCTTCTTCCCCAGTGGCAGATTAAAGGTGGCGGAAAGGCCCTTGACAGACAGATCTGCATATACTCTGTCATGCTTCTCCACCTTTCTTGTGTGTAGATTATAATTTCTAGCTCATTCAATAACTAGCTCAGGAGCTTCCATGGAATATGGGAAACCAGCTGCATTCCACATTCTAGATACAAACATAGAGTCTAGCAAGGTGTTGTTATTCTTTTCATCACTCATTTTAGCTGACCATGCCACCAAATCTGTACTTCCTTGATGTGTATCCCCTATAACTCCATATTTAAATTGCACACCCTCAGGCTGAGCAAACATCAGTTTAACGAATTCAGATTCTGACTTGTTCAACCTCTTGTCAGCCATGATTTCTTGCAATTGACAAGACTGGTCTTACAATTGGTACTTCACGTGCATGCATATATATTACATTTTGCGGCATGATGCATGTTACATTCATTCAAGATTTAGCTCAGCATGATATGCATAATTCACAGCTTCAAACCATTAAACACTATACTACCTGAATATACAAAAAACGACAGTAGGAGGGTTTCAATTACTTACCTGGTGCGCTTATCCTTTAACTTATACTGGTGATTATCCGAAAGTGATCTTGATACCGATGATAATCTCATGCTTCATTCTGCTATAAGTTGTAGGTATATGCAGGTACTCGTATGGGGGTTTGGAAGCTCGGCTCTGTAAATTCTCTCTTTTGTGCAAGGTATGTGTAAAAATGACTTTATAAATTCACTTTATCCCTCTTATTAGGGCGATTTTAGGGCAAATTAATTAATATTACTGATTTTCTGTATGAAACTTTAGGATCTCGCCAGGTGTATGTATCGCATTCGCAATCAATGGGAACCACCTACTGCATTTATGGCATTCAATGCTATGGCGACAAAAGGATTGGGGTTATCTCTGAAGATCGGGTGATATTCTGAATATCGGGTGATATTAAGAATATGACCCCCTTGGTATAATATGATCATCTACTTTGGTAGGAAAAACCTATGTCGAAACATCAGGTCGGGTTGAGAATATCGGGTGATATTGAGAATATGAGGGGATGTTCGAAATATCTGGTGATGTTTATAATATCACCCCTAAACTAAAGTGACTTCTCTCTTGGAAAATTAGGGTGATGTCATCTGGATAATCACTTAGTTCATCGTCTTTGCACTATGACATCATCGTCATGTTATGTAGAAAGGGTCGTTGTTGGAAATATTCCTCCGCGAGGTAAAAAGGATTATGACGTCATCGTCATGGCCATTTCATTTGTTAATCGGGATTATATGACATCATCATGACATTGGGTCTAGGGTGATATTTTGTGATAAGATGATATTCAAAAGATAAGGTGATATTCAAAATATTGGGTGATATTCAAAATATGACCCCTGCAAAGTATATGGTGTTGTTCGAAGGGTAAATGCTTCTATCACCTAAAAATTGGCATCCAGATCTCTGGATAAATGATTTATTAGGTGATAAAATTAGATCAAGGTGATCTTTTATAAGATGACTGATGTTAAGAAATATGACCTCCCCCTCGGAATATCAGGTTTGACCAGGACTTTGACCGTTCATAACTCTCACTCTTTAAGGAATATTAGGGTGATCCAAAAGGCAAACCTGCATGGAATTTTGTAACCTGTCCAATCATAAGGTTATTGACATGAAATATTAACTTTGAAAAACTGACCTCATCATGATGACTTACCCAGTCCCCTCTTTATGCAGGATCATCTGCATTACTTTCTTTTACTAGACCGCCAGCAAGCAGAAAACACAAGCCAAGCCAAACAAAAGTTGGGTCCCTGTTTTGTCAAGTCAAAATGGGGCGTGTTGTGTAACCACACAACAACGCTGTGGCTGTAGACTGTAGTTCTCTGCAAAGTTGACGACTGAAACAATGCTACCAACCGGAAATGTGTCCTTGCATAACTTGAATTGCAAGTCCAACCATCAAGCTCTATGGGCATGTCTTGCATACTCATACACTATATGTTGTCACAAAATATAGGCATAAACTGATACACTGGAATCTTTTCAATAACCAATGCACACCTCTTTGCTTCTTTACCATCTTTTGTATTATATGCCACTATTTTATACTTGCCAAACTCTACTAGTTCATTTCCAACCGCATGTGTTCTTTCCATATGTTCACATATTGGCAAATGTTGCAAGCTACCGCAATGATGACATGTGCCATCCAAGCATAATTTCTTGTAGAATATTTGACCTTCCTCTCTTTTACATAAAACTCTTGATATGAAGTCTCTTAAAGATGTTGGTGGGGCACGTATGGCACAACCCTGCAAAACATTGTTAGTATGCATATCTAAACATATAGACCTATAAACATCAAAATGGTTAGAAAATTCAATATGTAATCTACAACAAGTAGTGCATGTGTGATTTATCTTGACATAGAAAGGTTTTAGAATTTCAAAATATCTTTGACAAATTTTAATTTGAGGATACTTCTTTAGAAATTTACCATAAAACTGTGTTTGAGTCTCATCCAAAAAATGCTTTGGATGTGGCTCATGGTTCTGACTACCAATTCTCCTTCTAACCACATCCCTTTGATTTAGAGATACCCTTGTGTAATTCTTCCAAAAGTCTTCAATTAGTGATCTCAATGCTTCAACAATTGGTTTATGTTTTGTGGTAGTCTCCCCGAGAACGCCCATAATTCATTGGCATTAGTGTCCTCAATTCTTTGGCATCTTCTAACAACTCTTGATAAAGTTTTCCTATTAATTCTCAATTCTTGACTCATCTTTCTAATGAGACGAGTTTTCCTCGTTTGACTACTTACTATAGTCGATGTAATCACATGCCGTGTTGCATTACTATCTTTTGTGCTTGAGGTGTTATCCACACTCTCATACACACTCATTAGATTCTTGACAATAGATTTTTCACTTGAAGCCTCTAATGTTCTCAACCCAAGAATCTTCATGATGGACCTATACTTCATACTTCACATCATTTCAATGAATAGTTGACATCTTGCAGTCTCATTTAACTTTTCAAAGAACAATCTCCAAATCTTATGAGCATATCTTCTATAAGTGCATTTTGGAATCTTACCTTCCATTGGCTGCAAAATATTCTCATCATTATCAATCAAATACTTTGGATTTCTATGCAAAATTCTAGGTGGTGTTAAGTTAGGTAAATTCATCTCAACATTAGGAATTTCATCAATATTTAAATGAGATGGGTTAGATAGCATACCTTCGATCGAAGATGGAATAGATGACATACCTTAAGGTTGAGGTGGGAATGATGGTGTACCTCCTTCATCACATGTGAGTGATGATGTACTCTCAACTTGAGATGTGGTAGATGGTGTCCCTACATGTTGACTTGCGGTAGAGGACTTGTCTCCAACTATGGTATTCAAATCTCTCGTAGCACGAAGTTTTTGCATTCGTTCTCTTTGTGTCACCAATACCATATCTCTTTGTGATGGTTGTGGTTCCTCTTCAATTGGCATGTCTTCATTTATCGTGTCCAATTTCCTCTTCTCAAGAAGTTCCCTCATAGCCATTGCTTTCTTTGCATTCTTAGCTTCTATCTCTTCCTGTGTTGGTTTAATTCTTGATCGTTTCCTCGGCATGACAGAGAATTTGTTTGTAGCATGATAAAGAGACCAATATTAGTTCCTAAGAAATGAATACAAGATAATAGTGGGATTGTATTTTTATTATGTTGTAAGGATTTATTCTTGTATAGTTTGACATCATGGTATGTTAAGGTCTGTTTATTACACATAATTATTAAAGAGCCCAAGTGTAGAAAATATACATGGCATCATGTGAGATTGTAGGCTGCTTTCTTGATTGGGAATGTGTCTATTTTAAACATGTATGATAAAGCATGATAAAGTAATTCAAATAGAATTAAGGAAAATGTAAAGAACATGCATGTAAAGACTTGACATACTTAAAAAATGAAGATTTGAATGGAGAGAGTACCCAATTATGTAGTGTTTTTTTCTTCTTGCATCAAACTCCTCAACAATTTGAGTTTTTCACCACTTGCTTCCTTTTCAATGTTAAATTTGATGGTGTCAGATTGTCATTGATGTCAAAAAGGTCTTGCAGGAGGAACATCAATCAGGAGTTCATATGGTGTGTTGATTATCAGGTGATGGAGTTTATTTTCTTGATAACTTATGTTGATCTCATAGTTCAAAGTGTTCATGAGTTGTTGATCAAGGCACCTGTCAGTTGTTTTGTCATTGTTCAGGGGATGGTTGATCAAGTTATTTATCAGGGTGCTACAATGTATATTTCAATGGATCTTGGTTTGACAACGATCACATGCAAGAGCAATTCAGATTAAGGTTTTATGTTGGATGGGTTTGCAGGTGTATACAAAGTTGAAACATTCATGTCAGTTTATTCTTGATAGGATTGACTCAATGGCAAGGTGATCAAAATCATGATAAGTTTATCACTTGATGAGTTTTAGTTCAAACTTCTATTTGGATAGCTTCAAGTTTGACTCAAGGTGGATCAACACATTATTATGTGGAACAATAGAGGTTCACAGGTTAAAAATATATGATAAATGTTTGGCAAAGATGAGGTAGATATATGCAAAAAGTATCACATTATTAACAAGGACATTAAAGTTGCAAATTCTTATCATATTCTCATCAAGCACTTTGTCTTGTGTATACCCTCTTTCTAATGTTTGCAGAAGTTTTGATTGCAGAGGGTGATATGTCCTTCACAAACTTGTCTAACTAGTTCGTGTGTCAATTGTGATCAAAGACCAACAACATCAAACATCTATGCTTTTAACTCAGTCTTACCCGTCATATGTTGTTTGCTCTTTTTGTTATGTTTGAAAGGTGACCTTCGGCTGCAGGTCATATCACTTAGAAAACCTGCTAGAGGGTTGTTCTAACGTTATGGTTACCGGTCCCTTTTTGGAAGCTCGGGCGGCAAAGTTGGATCAACGGTCACATTTAAATGTATGCAGAGCACGAATTGCATTATCTATGGTCTGTGTTCAAATTGCCTCCGACTTATGAGGAACAACTTTGACATTCAAAATGGCCGTCAAGATAATGATCAAAGAGTTTTTTTTTTAGGCAGTTTTTTTTAAGGAAACCAAATAGAGTTTTTGGAGCCCGAAAATTGAAGATCTCTATTTTATATACAAAAGGCATTAAATTGTCTTTTTAGAAAGAAATAGAATATAGCTAGAAACCTTGCTTATATATCACTAAGTGGTCAGATTATTCCATGTTTTTTTTGCCTTTTAAATGGTTAGTTTTTTAAAAAAAAAGGCTATCATATGGAGTTTGAAATTAGAAATTGTTTTTTTCTAATTTAAAGAGATGACTTCAAGATTTTTGAGGAGATTTTATAAGGCAGATATTTTGGCATAGAGAAATGATTTTTCTTGTGGAAAGAAATTGTGAGAAGATTAAATTTTTTTGGAGAAATGTTTTTTTTGCAGGATCATTAGCAGTGAGATTTTTGATAGAGGTTTTGTGCTTTGAAGAATTTAGTGAAGGAATATGAAGCATCATTGAAGAGATTGAAGGGAAGATGGAATATTAAGAATTGAAGAAAATTTATTCAGAAAAATTCTTCATAGATGAAAATTATTATGCAAGAATATCAAGGATATGAAAGGTCATCAAAAGTTGTTGAAATTGTGTGATTCTACAAATGGAGTTTGTAATTTTCAGAGAAGAGGAACATCAAATACAGAGAAGATGAAATTTAGAGATGATGATAAAGCAATCAATTTTTGAAGATGGAAGATCAAAAGTTTTAAATGGGATTTGATATTATTTTTTTAGATTTGAATAGGCACAGAGGAATATGAAAAAGTTTTTTCTACTTGCAGATGGATAATAATTGCAAATGAAAGGTTTTTGATTTACTGAGAGAAGGTGAAATGTTTTTTTGTTTGCAGAAAGGATGTAAATGATTATCTTGTATATAATGGCTTTGCAGGTGGATTGAAAAAGGAGTGAGTGATGTTGTGCAGATTGATGATGAACTGACAGGGATCAAATACAGATACAGAGATTGACAAGGTGATCAAAAAGATAATATGCAATTGCAATGATAATCAGGTGCATTGATTGTATGACTTGTAAGATAGAGATGAAACAGACAGAGTAAAGTAGTGTTGTTGAGCATATTGGAATACATGATTGATATGCAGTGTTGTTGAATGGAGGATTAGAATATAGGATTGATATGCAGTGTTGTTGAATGGAGGATTAGAATACAGGATTGATATGCAGTGTTGTTGAATATAATACAGGGTTAATAAGGTATAAGGTTGTATACAATGGTGCAAATCTGATTGAACGGCAATCATGTCTTGCACACAAAGTTTGATGTTTTGTTAATAGTGATTGTGTTTGCCAGTGAGGCACAGTATGCCAATGAGGCTTGTGGTCAGTGAGACCTTCCTCAGCCAGTGAGGCTTTGTAAGAAGTTTTTAAAGTTAAGCCAGTGAGGCACTTCATGAGTGGTTTTTCTACCCTGAGAGGGTTTTCCACTCCAGAAATTTATGTGTTATAATTTGTCTCTATGTGTGCATATTTGTGTTTTATTGACAAGTTTTTGGTTCACATCTTTGACTATTATTCTTGTGCATATGAAATCAACAGACCATTAATGTATTTCTTTCTACTTGTCTTCTAAGTTTGCAAAAAGTTAAGAATTAACACAACACTGATTCACCCCCCCCTCTCAGTGTTGTCATTGACTCCTACAAAATTGAATAACACTCAAATATAATTACTAACAACAATACTATTAACCAATCTATAATGTTAAATTCCTAAAATTGAATCACAATTAACATTGCAACACTACAAAAATTGAAACTTGAATAGATATATATCAAACTTGGTGTGAAAACTATGTTAGTTCCTCCTTCTCAAGTTGGCAAAGCAGAAAAGGTGGTGGAAAGATCATGCAAAGGTGGTAGAATGTGTAAAATGTGCATGTGAACTTCCCAACAACATGAAAGCACTTCTTTTTTGTTGGAGCACGCGTAGAATCAGTATGAAAATAGAGCATGTGGGCCTAGATCACAGGGGTCAACACTTTTTTACCATTTCTATAGCAGGCAAAAATGCAAGTGTGTTATAACATGCTCACGTTTTGTGATCCATAAATATTTTACCTATCTCACCTTTGATAGCACCTTTACAATATCTCACCTCTAGTTCCATTAGCTCATGTTCTATATCTCACTTATCTCTCCCCCTCACCTCTCTACCTCTCCCCTCTCTATGTCTCTCAGTCACTCCTTGTCTAACTTAACCCTAATCCCTCGACCCTCAACCCTATCCCTAAACCCTCAAACCTCAACCCTCAACGTCAAAACCTAATCCCTCAACCCTTAACTCTGATCCCTCGACCCGTAACCCTATCCCTAAACCCTAAACCCTAAAGCCTCAACCCTCAACCCTCAACGCCAAATCCTAATCCCTCAACCCTTCACTCTAATCCCTCAACCCTAAACCCTATCCCTAAACCTTCAACACTATACCTTAGACCCTAATCCCTCAACCCTAAACCTTATCCCTAAACCCTAATCCCTCAACCCTCAACCCTAATCCGTCATCCCTCAACTCTAATCCCTCATCCCTAAACTCTAAATGCTATCCCTATTCCTAAACCCTCAATGGGCTCAATACTATACCTTAAACCCTAATCCCTTATCCCTAAACCCCCCAACCCTATCCCTAATCCTTATACCCTCCACACTCTACTCTAACCCTAATCCCTCAACCCTCAATCCTATCCCTAAACCCTCGACCCTTGAACCTCAACCCTCAATGTCAAACCCTAATCCCTCAACCCTTGATTCTGATCCCTCAACTCTCAACCCTATCCCTAAACCCTAAACTCTAAAGCCTCAACCCTCAACCCTCAATGTCAAATCCTAATCCCTCAACCCTTCACTCTAATCCCTCAACCCTAAACCCTATCCCTAAACCCTCAACACTATACCTTAAACCCTAATCCCTCAACCCTCAACCCTAAACCTTATCCCTAAACCCTAATCCCTCAACCCTCAACCCTAATCCGTCATCCCTCAACTCTAATCCCTCATCCCTAAACCCTAAATGCTATCCCTATTCCTAAACCCTCAACGAGCTTGATACTATACCTTAAACCCTAATCCCTTATCCCTAAACCCTCTAACCCTATCCCTAATCCTTATACCCTCGACACTCTACTTTAAACCTAATCCCTCAACCCTATCCCAAAACCCTTAACCCTCGAACCTTAATGTACTCAACCCTCAACGTCAAACCCTAATCCCTCAACCCTTAACTCTGATCCCTCGACCCTCAACCCTATCCCTAAACCCTAAACCCTAAAGCTTCAACCCTCAACCCTTCACTCTAATCCCTCAACCCTAAACCCTCAACACTATACCTTAAACCCTAATCCCTCAACCCTCAACCGTAAACCTTATCCCTAAACCCTAATCCCTCAACCCTCAACCCTAATCTGTCATCCCTCAACTCTAATCCCTCATCCCTAAACCCTAAATGCTATCCCTATTCCTAAACCCTCAATGGGCTCGATACTATACCTTAAACCCTAATCCCTTATTCCTAAACCCTCTAACCCTATCCCTAATCCTTCTACCCTTGACACTCTACTTTAACCCTAATCCCTCGACCCTCAACCCTATCCCGAAACCCTTAACCCTCAAACCTTAATGTACTGAAACCTCAACGTCAAACCCTAATCCCTCAACCCTTAACTTTGATCCCTTGACCCTTAGCCCTATCCCTAAACCCTAAACCCTAAACCCTAAAGCCTCAATCCTTAACCCTCAATGTCAAATCCTAATCCCTCAACCCTTCACTCTAATCCCTCAACCGTAAACCCTATCCCTAAACCCTCAACACTATACCTTAAACCCTAATCCCTCAACCTTCAACCCTAAACCTTAATCCCTCAACCCTCAACCCTAATCCGTCATCCCTCAACTCTAATCCCTCATCCCTAAACCTTAAATGCTATCCCTATTCCTAAACCCTCAACGGGCTTGATACTATACCTTAAACCCTAATCCCTTACCCCTAAACCCTCCAACCCTATCCCTAATCCTTATACCCTCGACACTCTACTTTAACCCTAATCCCTTGACCCTCAACCCTATCCCGAAACCCTTAACCCTCAAACTTCAATGTACTCAACCCTCAATGTCAAACCCTAATCCCTCAACCCTTAACTCTGATCCCTCGACCCTCAACCCTATCCCTAAACCCTAAACCCTAAAGCCTCAACCCTCAACCCTCAATGTCAAATTCTAATCCCTCAACCCTTCACTCTAATCCCTCAACCCTAAACCCTCAACACTATACCTTAAACCCTAATCCCTCAACCCTCAACCCTAAACCTTATCCCTAAACCCTAATCCCTCAACCCTCAACCCTAATCCGTCATCCCTCAACTCTAATCCCTCATCCCTAAACCATAAACGCTATCCCTATTCCTATACCCTCAACGGGATTGATACTATACCTTAAACCCTAATCCCTTATCCCAAAACCCTCCAACCCTATCCCTAATCCTTATACCCTCGACACTCTACTTTAACCCTAATCCCTCGACCCTCAACCCTATCCTGAAACCCTTAACCCTCGAACCTCAATGTACTCAACCCTCAAAGTCAAACCCTAATCCCTCAACCCTTAACTCTGATCCCTCGACCCTTAACCCTTAAAACTTGAACCCTAAAACTTATCCCTACACGCTCGACACTTGACACTATATCTTAAACCCTAATCCCTTAACCCTCGTCCCTAAAGCCTCAACCCTAAATCCTTAAACCTTCAACCCTAAACCCTATCTCTAATCCCTCTACCCTCGACACTCTTATTTAACCCTAATCCCTTGACCATTAACCCTCAACCCTCAACCCTCAACTCTCAACATTAAACCCTAATTCATCAACCCTAAACCCTAATCCCTTAAACCTAAACCCTATCCCTAAACCATCAACCCTCAACACTATACCTTAAACCCTAATCCCTATCCCTCAACCCTTAACCCTTAAAACTTAAACCCTATCCCTACACCCTCAACACTTGACACTATATCTTAAGCCTTAAACCCTCATCCCTAAAGCCTCAACCCTCAATCCTTAAACCTTCAACCATAAACCCTATCCCTAATCCATCTACCCTCGACACTCTAACCCTAACCTCAACATTAAATGCTAATCCATCAACCCTAAACCCTAATCCGTCAACCCTAAACCCTATCCCTAAACCCTCAACCCTCAACACTATACCTTAAACCCTAATCCATCAACCCTAAAACCTAATCCCTCAACCCTCAACCCTAAACACTATTAATAAACCCTCAACCCTCAACACTATACCTTAAACCCTAATCCCTCAATCCTCAACCCTAATCCCTCAAACCTCAACCCTAATCCCTCATCCCTAAACCCTAAATGCTATCCCTATTCCTAAACGCTCAACCCTTGACACTATACCTTAAACTCTAATCCCTTATCCCTAAGCCCTAAACCCTATTCATCAACCCTTAACCCTTAAAAATTAAACCCTAAAACCTATCCATAAACCCTCGACGCTCAACACTATATTTTAAACCCCAATCCCTTAACCCTCAGCCCTAAAGCCTCAACCCTCAATCGATAAACCTTCAACCCTAAACCCTATCCCTAATCCCTCTACCCTCAACACTCTACTTTAACCCTAATCCCTTGACCATCAACCCTATCTCTAAACCCTCAACCCTCAACCCTCAACTCTCAACATTAAACCCTAATCCATCAACCCTAATTCGTCAACCCTAAACCCTAATCCCTCAACCCTAAACCCTATCCCTAAACCCTCAACCCTCAACACTATACCTTAAACCATAATCCCTCAACCCTAAACCCTAAACCCTATCCCTAAACCCAACAAAACTACTTTGCCTTATGTTAGGTTGTTAAACCCATCATTTTTGACAGTCTTCTCTTAAAGATATTTGAGTTGCAAGAATATGTCAGAAAAATGGCTATGAACTTTTTTAATGTTAGTAATGTTATATGGCATGTTTTTCTGGCCCATTTGGGGTTCATTATGCCAATAGGTGTACACACTATGAGAAAAGCTTTGCGTATGGTACATCCATAGTGAGTAATTAACAGTTGAAATCAGAAGGATGATCATTATGAGAAAAGATTTGCATTGGGGTACATCTATGTTTTTTGCTGTCCACCCCGCACTTAGGAGAGGTATATTGTTATGAAATAGGCAAATAATCTCCCATTATTTACTGGCTCTATCCACAAGAACTAATAAATTATACCTTAAACCCTAATCCCTCAACCCTAAACTTTCAACCCTAAACCCTATCCCTAATCCCTCTACCCTCAACACTCTACCTTAACCCTAATCCCTCGACCCTTAACCCTAAACGCTATCCCTTTAGCCTCAACCCTAAACCCTAATCCCTTAAGGTCCTAAACTCTAATCCTTTATCCCTAAATTCTAAATCCTATCCCTAAACGCTCAACCCTCAACCTTAAACCTTAATCATTCAATCCTTATCCACCCCTCTCCTCCCCTATATGGCTCACTCCTATCTCCACCCTCCTCTACCCTCGACACTATACATACATACATATAGGCATACATAGATACATACATACATATAGGCATACATACATACATACATGATTAATAGCCTTGAACATAAAAAAATTTAAGGGGAACATAACGTGAGCGCGTTATAACGCGCTCGCATTATTTCAAACATGACAAACAACACAAACTTTTGCAGAAAAGGAAAAATGCAAAGCAAAAACTAATGCAAGCGCGTTATAACGCGCTCGCGTTATGTTTTGCTTTGGGAATCCCAAGCCTTGGGCTTGGGATTTGCTTTGGACCTCCAACTCAAAGGCTTGGAGTGCCTTTTCAACATCCACAGACGTGTTTTTCCATATTCTTCAAGATTTCACATAATTTCATTTGTGCTAACCCTCAGATTTGCACATGTTTCAAGGTCGAACAAATCAAACACCTGGGTAATGTTAGGCTTTCTCTTAGCTATTTGACGATGTGATTTTTTTCACATTTTAACAATGTTAAGCCTTTCATCTTTAATTTCTTTTGTTTGTGTGTCCATTTTTGGGCAAAAACCACTGTTTGGTCTTTTTTTCATTCTAAATTAACTATTCATTGAAATTTCAAAAAAATTACATATTTAGAAACTATACTCCATTCTACAAATATTAAAAAAAGAAAAAAATGATTTTCAATTAGTTTTCAAAATTTATAGGGGTAGCACAGCCAAAATTCTATTTTTTAGGATGTGTCCACTTTGAAAATTAGTAAAAAATCAAATATTCATCAAAAAATTATCAAAAAAATTAGGCATAAACTACATGCTATTAGCTAACTTCTCACTGAAGCGATTTTAAAAATACCAAAAAAAAGTTGACCTTTTGAGGGAGCCAAAAAACATGTTATGTTATGTTTTTTGAAAGAAACAACACCAATTTTTGTGGCTCCCTCTTTTGAACCCCTTAATCTATGCCATTTTTAAAAAAAATAGTAGTTTAGAAAGTAGACTCGAAGCACTACGAACATTGTTTTGGTTGCATCTCCAAATTTTGAGTGTAACTATGCTCAATTTCTCATCCAAGGCCAGCATTTCCTGATTTCAGAAAAAAAAAGTGGCCACTTAAGACCCTTTTTTGGCCCCCCATCTTCTTGCACTTACCCTTTAGCTGTATGCATTGATATCTATGTCTGCTCCATGATTGATATGAGTGTTGACCATTGTATTCCTTGCCTTTATCCTTCTGTTTGGGCCTTGTGACTACCTCTAAGCACGGTGGGGTGGTCTCTTATGAGTCCACATGGTTGGGAGGCGTTGCCACCGCCATTGGGGACCGGTGAATAGGTTATTGGAGCACGACCGGTGAATAGGTTATTGGAGCACCAGATTGGAGATGTTCTCACTTTTCGTTACCTTATCTGTTGTTGTACCTATTCAGTCATTGTATCATATTCAGGACTATGTTATTGTATCTTATCCATGGCTATGCCATTTTACTTATGTATTTTCTATTATGTAAATTTTGTACTCTTGCGAGAGAAAATGTAATCGTGTAAATTAATGAGAAGAAATGAGATGTTTCCTATTTGGTTTACGGATTCCAATGTGAGTATCGGATCCGTTTGTACTATGATGCTTTTGGATTCATGTTTATGATCTGGAATGGGTTATATGAACATTTGGGTTGGTGTTTAAAATGAATGCAGTTGTATTAATGTTTCTCTGGAAAGTGATTTAGTCCTCTCGTCTGGGATGTGAATTCGGCCATGCGTGGCCATGAATGTTGTCGATCTATCGAATCGACAACCGTATCTAGTTATGTTATCTACTTATGTCAAAAAAAATTATCTTGTTCTCTTTTGGCCCTTACCCTTCGGGGTTCGCCGAGCAGGATGTTACAAAAGACATTATCTCCAAGACGTCATTCCAAATAAATGCAATAAAAAGATGTTATAATAATATAATGGACAAAGGAAAGGCATTATCTCAAAGACATCTTGACAAATTATAAACTCTTTCCCGTACATTCTTACCTTGAATGATACGCTTCGTTCTATCACACCTTTTCAAAATTCTATAAACAGTATTTGTTGTCTGAAACATAATGTGAACGCACAATAGTTGAGCACCAAATGTGAGTTATAACATATGAGATCTTCCTCAATTAGAGGAAATCCCCTTGAGAATATTAAGAACAATACTCTCTCATTACTAGGAATGGTGACCAAGTTTAATAGAGTTTTATTATCTATTTGCATTTCGATATGACACTTTTTAATTATAATTAATATAATTGAGAGAATGGTTTGATGAAATATATCATAAAAAAATTATTTTGGGGATTAGAGCAATTAGTAACCCCCATACTTCTAGTTTGAGAAGGAATTAAATGTGAACTATTTGCTTATTTTGATATAATGTTCCAATGAGGAGTCTTGGAGAGTAATATTGACCTCCTTACATGGTTGTGAAAACCACCTATGTACTTTATCAACATGTCATCCCCTTGGATCTCTTTATCCATTTGGACATACCTTTTTCACTTGCAATATTTGTGCTTCTTGATTATGTTAGTTGTAATATAAGTTATCAATCCCCTACCCATGCAAGCTCATCCAAAGTTCTCATCAATTTATTTCACATACAAGGTAATCATCTAAATCTAGAGTCTAGACATGTGATAAGGTATTTTTAATGCAAATTATATTATCTCTTACTTCAGAGGAGATGATTCCCTTAATATCCAAGACAAAATGAAATTATGTTTTATAAGTTACTAGCATGCATGGACAATGACCAAATGGTAAGTGTGTGATTACAACACCTGAAATTTTGCATATAACATACAAAACAAGTTCATTAATAACATATGAACTAATTGAAATTTCTCTCTTTCCTATTGTTTAGTTACAATTAAAATTAGTATCAAAACAACAAGAGTATGCATTGAGAGGAGTCCCTTGATTTTGACAATTCAATATAATGCATGTATTTTAAAGATCAACATGATGTTTGGGTAGGGATATAATCAAAATCAAAGAAAAAATAAAAAATGAGAAGTTAACACATGGATTTCAAATGCAAATTTGTGGAAAGGTTGAAGAAAATTAACAAAGAAATGAAGGTTTTAACCGTGTGAGGTGATTGACTTCATTTTTCATTAGGCCATCACTTGAATTACAGTTAAAAGGTATGTCTCGGGTGATACAAGGATAATCATAGTTAGGTGATACAAGGATAATCATAGTTATTTGAATATTTTAAGTATGAGGGACTCAACAAGAACACACAACATCTAAAACATTCAAACCAACAATATTGGCGATAAATTTGACAATTCAATGATTTATCATGGATCACTTTTTCTAATATTTGAATACTCGACCCAAGAAATCAACTTCCCTTTGTTCATCTAGTTTCCTATTGTCTTTCTATTACTTTTTATTAAGTAAAAAAGAGTGATCATACAACCTTTCCATTTGAAGTAGGACCGGCCATCATACGTGGACTTTTATCAACCATCCAATCAACATTGATCAACAGTCTTTGCCAATTCATTTACAAAGATTTTTACCTTTCTAAAATTATGAACAATCAATTAGAGGCTTTCTTCATTGTTGATGGGGTCAAATTTTTATGATATGTAATTGTCTAGTCTACCAAACTATAGAAGATCAACAATACAAGATATTTTGTATGTAATTAGAGGTAGTGGAAATTCTTTGTGAAGAAATTCCATGTACGTGAAACATTCATTTTTCTTATGAGAATACTTCATAGATTTTACAACATATGGAGAGAGATAAATGATACCTTTCTTTCCCATATTATCTTTGTGTTGCAATGGTTTAAGGATGCCTTGTTCAGAAGGACCTAAGGCCTTACATTTGTATCCATACTTTTTCAAAAAAATTAAATTCAAGGTTGTATTGTTTATAAGTTGTGAAAAGGATGATAAATATGTATCACAATAAGTATCACTTGATTCTAATCCACTATCACATTGGAAAATTTTATCATAAGCAAATGACTCTCTTGAACCCAAAACTAGTGTGAGGGACCAAATTGACATGATGCTCAAATTAAAACTTCTAGGATTTGAGATTGGAGATTCTTATCGAATATGGTTACATATTAAACTCTAATTTTTAGTTGTTTAAATCCAACAAATGTTTGATTTTGAAGGGAATCATATCCGATGGAATTTACATATTACATATCAAATATTAAACCAAGCTTTGGCCTTATGAACATAGAGTGGACCAAAAGAAAACTACTTACATTGGAACCTGCACAGAATATAGGTCAAATTTTTAAAATAAAAGGTCATGATAAAAGGTTGTGACTTTTGTAATTTCAAAGTTGATTAGATTAGTTTGCTTAATGTAGTTTGAATTACAATTCTAGATTAAATTTCTTATTGTGCATTTCCAATTCCTAGATTAGTCCAAAAATCTCTTCGAAAATACAAAAAATATAGTATAAATTGCATTAGGTAATCTCATATTAATTTGCATTCATCTTTCGATTTCCTAGTTAATTAGTTCATTTTAAATTTCAATTCCAGAAAAGAATTAAAAAAATCATTTGCATACATTCTAGTTGCATACATATCAAAAACCCCCAAAAAAATACAAAAACATTAGAACTTAGAAAAAGTCAAACCCTCGATTCAATCACGAGGTCAAAAGGTCAAGAGAACTCACATAAAGTCTTAGATAACATCACTAAGTCAAAATTCAACTCTTGGTTAACTCAAGTCTATTCTCTCTATCCAAGCATACAAATGTGCCTTGGAATTAGTGGTGAGTAGGTGAGGGCTATCCTTGAGGAGATTGAAGAATTACATCTCAGGCCACAACTAGCACAATAGACACAAGAAGAACAAGAACACGTGCTTAGGATAATACAACACAGAGAACAAATAAAACAAGGTGTTCAAGCCATCGAAGAAAGGTTATAAAAAACTAGGCTCATCAACAACTACAACAAACATCCATTTAAATGTTAGAACACAAGAAACCCAAATAAGAGATTGATAACTAGTGACCCTTCGGATCATATTAGTATCTCCACCACAATGGTCATATAATAACACATAGCAAACCACAATAGGCCCCAGGGCCGGTCAATCACTCTTTGCGATGTTCTACTCCCAAGAGAACAAAACCACCCTGGGTCTTGCCTCCACTTGACTGGCTTCTGCCACGAGAGCGAGAGTGACTTGGAGGTCACCCAAGGTAAAGAGAGGGTCCATGTGCTGCATTGAAGTTGACTCATCCACGCTTGTGCTTGAGTCATGTTTTGAGGGTTGAGCCCAACCACCATGGGCAACATTTTCTCTGGATTTTGGAGGTTGGGATTGAGAGTCCTTGTCTCTTTTGAGAGACTGGTTGCAACCACATCGATGCCCTCGAGAAGGAGAAGAGGGATTAGGTGAAACTCTAGCATCTATCTAGGGGGCATTCCCCTAGTGGTCTAGCAACTCTTGGAGATAAGTAGCCTCAAGTACAACATTACTAGCTTGCTCATGAATTTGCACAAACACATTAGAGCAAATGATGACTTTAGTGTACAAAAAAAAATGAACATCAACATAACAACGAGAAAAGAGAATTGCATTTCTATCTTTCCAAATACTAATGAGAATTTTCACTCTAAAAGCATGCCAAATTTGGGTAGATTTGAGTGGGAGACAAGGCCAATCCCTAAGCAAAACCATGTGCTAAGAAAAAGGAATAGGCTCAAAGGGTCTGAAGAAATCATGAATGCAATTCCAAGCTTTTTGAACTCTAGGACAAAACTAGAAAAGATGCTTGAGACTCTCAATTTGTTCACATAATGGACAATAAAAATTAAGAATATCCATATGAGCCAAAAGAGCACCAAGACGAAGGCCTTGATAAAGAATACATAATTTTTTTTATTAATATTATGATTTCTAAAAAATTTATTTAAAAAAAAAATTATACAATTAAAAAAATAAAATTTACAATGATAAAATTTACAATGGAAAATTAGAAAAATAAAATTTATAATGACTGCTTATTTTTAAGTGGAAAAATTAAATATACTAGGTCCACAAATAACTCCTTTTTAAAAATTGAGCTGGCAGCTAGCCAAAACAAGCTAAGGAGGTGCATGGGGCCCAGGCACAGCGGATTGTAAGAGTTTTCTTGCATTGTGGGTTTGTAAATAACGATATTGATTTTGCAATCTTTATCCTGAGTGGCATTCAAGGTGACTGCCATGGAAACCAGGATTCAATTACAACATCTTTGCAATTTGAATGTATTTAACGCTGGATCACCTCTTCCATGTGAAACTGGTTTGATTTTAGAGAATCTGGGGAATCGTATACTCAAATTAAAATAACAATCACAATTGCATCAATCACGAGATGTTTTAGACTACCCATGTAAAGCTGGCATCATCAATTGTTTTTCTACGCCTTCGTGGTTTAAGCCGAATGATTCTTTTTACGGTAACGAGTATAATTGACCATCGGCCACTACACAAACTTCCCAAATTGTATTGGGAATCAACACAGGTTTAAATATAGCATTTTGTGTCTTAAAATAGTGCCTATACTTATGATTCCCATGAAGTTTTTAACAGGATTGAGTGTTGTAGCAGCTACTGTTAAGTTGACCGGTTGTCTGTTCTGCTGTGTGGACTTTAGATTCTTATAAATTCGTACCATTTTCTCTCTTCCACATTGAGATTATAATTATCAATCAATGTCTGCACTGTTTGTTCTTTTCTTATAGTGAAAATATTAGTTAATCTCATAGCAGATTTCCTACACTGTAGCTTGGGCATCAACCGAGTTTCTCTGAGGAAGGATCAGTGAATTGTAGGTATGCAAATATCCTAAACATAGTCTACAGTGAGCAGGTGGTTTGTTATTTATACTCTACATTTTGTTAAGCTCAAAAGCAAACAGATGCAGGTTAGTTTTTATTCAGGGCTTTGGATGGGGTGAAAGTTAATAGCCCACATTTGTTTGTTATTACGAGCTTTGCAATCTCAAATGACAAACAACATGCCAGCTGTTTAAGCATTACCCTCTGTTAATTGGTTTCTTAGTCCATACCAATGGGAATAATGGATATATAGTCAGGTTTTGGTGAGCCCATTTTTAGTCTTTTTTTTGCTTTATGATACCTAGATGTGCAAAATTTCTGAGGTCTGCAGTTGTATATCAATGTTTATGTTTAGGAATTTTGATTTTCTCATGTCAAAGACATCTTTCAGAGATATTAATTAGAGAAATACTTATGCCATGAACTGGGCACTTTTATCCTTCTGCTTTATTTTTCACTTTTGTTTTACATATGCACAAACAATAAGAGAGAGCATGTAAGTGCTTCCCTGTATCAAATATAGGCAGTCAGGTGTTTAAGAGACAAATGTCTTGAGGTTCACATTCATTGCTCTTGCTGATGCTGTAATTTGTGTTTTAGACATTATGTTTCACAGAGATTGTCAAAAATATGACAGAAGTATTAGTCATGTGATTTAAATAATACTGGAGTCTGAATTGAGGAATTTATGCTATTCATTTTATATTCTGAAAATGATTCCAAAACAGATATGTTTCAGAATTCAGATAGCTATTCTTAGACATCAAATTGGTTCAATATTGAAAGGTAACATTTTGCCAATAAAAATAAGATAACTATTTATGACTTTTGTTTAGGAGATGTAAAATTACCATTGACTATTTAACTATTGAACCATTTAATATATAAACAGAGTGATCTGGAACCATCTATCCAATTGTAAACAGAAAATATGTTTGTAAGAGTCCATTTTTTCTGGTAGTTGGTAAATTTTCTTCTTTGATATATATTTTTCTTAACATGCTAATTAGAAACAGGTTGATTGCTTCTCCTTTGAAACTTAATAAATGGACTGAATTGAATAGACTTGCACTCGGATTCTGATCATTTTTGGGTATCTGGATTGATGTGAATTTGTAAACCCTAATTCAATGTCGAATTTTGACTTTGCAGCATAACTTTCCCAAGGACAGTAAGCGCTTATGGAATCTCCATCGTGTTCATTCCAGACGTGCAGACTTCTGAGGATAATGGCCTTGCTGATTCTTCTTCTAGGTTTATTGAACCTCGAAGGTAATTATTTTAAAATACTCTTAATTCTTCTCTATGCTGTTTATAGGGCGTTGAAGGTAATGATTCTAGAATACAGATCCTTATTTACTGATCTGGACTATAGTTTCAGAGAAGCTGAAATGATTGAATTTCTTTTATGGATTTGATAACGCAGATGCCGAGGGAAGAACTTCTAAGGTATATCTTTTATCAGACATACAGTTGAGTAAATTAATAAATTATTGATTGAGTAGGAGCTTTTGGAAAAAAAAATGTTTGAATTTAGTTAACATTGATGTTCGTGTCATACTCCATGATCCATCATAAGAAGAGAGCAAATGGTTGATCATACCCATCTCAGGGTATAATTAGACAATATTAACTAAATTGACAGTTTTTTTGAAAGCTCCTCCTCAATCTAAAGCACGGTAAAAACCTTATGTGCATTATTACATTATTAATTTCAAGACAAACTCTTTATAGATTGTATTGCGACTCCTGGAAACTACTGAACTGTATTGCATTGCATTGGTAAAGGAAATGGTGGGGAATGATGGGAGTAAGGGTGAGGCGATAGGGGCATCATCATTGTTAGGCTCCAGACGACCATATTGTAAAAACAAATGCAAGGGGTGCAGGCCCTGTGTACCTGTTCTCCTTATTGTTAATCACCAGAAGCCAATCTTTGATTCTGGTACTGATATTGATGCAGTTAAAAAGAGTGCAGCAGATTATTATCCTGAGTTATGGAAATGCAAATGTGGCAAACACATCTTTCAGCCATGAAGCGAAAAGGCTTATTCTACTTAGCTCAGCTCAGCATGCAATGTGTATATGTGTATAGTGATTCTATTGTTGTAATCGTGATTCTTTTGCTATTGTTATAAGTTAAGATGTGAAGGGAGTCTCTAGATAAACCTCTACAAGAGGCAAAGAGCAATATCTAGGTTTTATCTCTACCAGGAGCCAATCTATATAGATATAAGCTCTTAATTGGTCTATGTAATGTCAGAACTCATCAAAAGTACTCCACCTGTGTATATGTGTATAGTGATTCTATTATTGTAATTGTGATTCTTTTGCTATTGTTATAAGTTAAGATGTGAAGGGAGTCTCTAGATAAACCTCTACAAGAGGCAAAGAGCAATATCTAGGTTTTATCTCTACCATGAGCCAATCTATGTAGATATAAGCTCTTGATTGGTCTATGTAATGTCAGAACTCAACAAAAGTACTCCATCTGTGTATATGTGTATAGTGATTCTATTATTGTACTTGTGATTCTTTTGCTATTCTTGTAAGTTAAGATGTGAAGAGAGTCTCTAGATAAACCTATACAAGAGGCAAAGTGCAATTTCTAGGTTTTATCTCTACCAGGAGCCAATCTATGTAGATATAAGCTCTTGATTGGTCTATGTAATGTCAGAACTCAGCAAAACTACTCCACCTGTAACTGCCACAGATTACCTCATGATATTTTACATGGAAGGCCTGATATGGTGATATTGATAGAAAAGAAGAAATATTTTCGAGGATTTGAAACAAATGCAAGGGGCGCAGGCCCTGTGTACCTGGTCTCCTTATTGTTAATCACCAGTACCACCAGAAACCAATCTTTGATTCTGGTACTGATATTGATGCAGTTAAAAGGAGTGCGGCAGATTATTATCCTGAGATATGGAAATGCAAATGTGGCAAACACATCTTTCAGCCATGAAGCGAAAAGACTCATTCTACTTAGCTCAGCTCAGCATGCAATGTGTATATGTGTATAGTGATTCTATTATTGTAATTGTGATTCTTTTGCTACTGTTATAAGTTAAGGATGTGAAGGGAGTCTCTAGATAAACCTATACAAGAGGCAAAGAGCAATTTCTAGGTTTTATCTCTACCAGGAGCCAATCTATGTAGATATAAGCTCTTGATTGGTCTATGTAGTGTCAGAACTCAACAAAAGTACTCCACCTGTACCTGCCACAGATTACCTGATGATATTTTACATGGAAGCCTTGATATGGTGATATTGATAGAAAAGAAGAAATATTTTCGAGGATTTGAAGCAAGCCATGGATGGATGGACATGCTATCACATAATGGGGTTTAAAGGAAAATGAAATAGGACACCAAAAGCTATCAATGTACAATAAAGAGAGGGTTTTCCTACTATGATCATTACTAGTATGATCTTAGTTTTTTTTTTAAGCATCCAATGAACCAGGGAAATCTCCACAAGAAACAGCCAGGGTGTTAGAAATATTAAGGTTTATATTTATAATAAAGTTATTTTAGTAACTTAGTTAATATTTAGTTGTTAGTAGTTAGTTGGGAATTATTCCCATAGGGTGGTTCAAGAAGTCATTTGTTGAGGAGGCTTTATAAAATTCATATTATGATGAATCATTTGTATCTCAAATTCAATAAAATTATTATTATGTTTTGTATTTATTACTATGCAAATGTAGAAACTCTTCCATTCTCAACATAGAGGAATTTCCTATGGAACAAGGATAGACAACTGTGAGAAACCACAGGGTCCTTGGATGATTGCCTACACTGAATCAGCCACCTAAGACAAGTAAAGGCACGCTTATCCTGCAAAAAAGATTCAAAACACAAATATACAAAGCAAATACTTCAATGAAGAATGAATTGGTTGGGATAGATGAAATAGCTCACAATGTGAGATACATATAGGGCATAATCGACTAAAAATAGTCGAGCCAATAATAGGAAAAGCTCACTAAGAATACTGGTGCTCCAAGAATAAGAAAAGCAACCACTTAACTTAGACAAAGCTAATCTAGGCATGCCAAGTATAGCTCAAGGCTAAACATAGAATCCTAAATATGCAATCTTAAGCAAGCTTAATATACACCAATACACCCCCTTAAGCATATCTTAGGTGGGCTCAATGAAGATGGATCCCAGCAACTAGGCCTGATCAGGCACCCATGTACAATGCAATCTCTCATAAAATGGAGAAACAGAGAAAACCATGTGGGAAAAAACTCCCCTTCAAAGATAAAAGAAGAGGACTAAGAAGCCTCCTCGAAGATGATAACTCTGTACCAAGCCTAAAAACACGTCGCTCTAACCATGATGACACGGATATGACCCCCCCATAGGAGAGGAAAAGAGATTGTATAGCCCCCCCATAATGAAGGAGCCCCTATGCCAAAAGAGAATGCGTATGTATGAATGCTAAAAATGATCCATTTGTGACAAATGACATTTCTCCCCTTAGGAAGAAACAACTTTGATGGTGAATACTCAAAGAAGTGAGGTGAAGTGGTAAGGCTCATGGTGTACCCTATCTCAGAACACTGCTCAAATGTCATCATGTTGATGTTGAAACAAGTCACAAACAAATCAGGAGGCTCAGGGCTAATTGAAATAAATGACCTCTCAAAATCATATTAAGACTGATGAAGAACAAGATCCGAAGAATTGATGTATAGATGTGGAATGCTAAAGCATTCCATGTGGCTACAAAGCAAATCCCACGAGATGATGCGAAGAATCACTAGAAGCCCTCAGTGAAGCCTCTCTAAACTTTGTAGTAGTAGCAGGTGTAAGATAATTGTGATCAAAGAGAAGAACAAGATCCTCCAAAGTCTCATGAAGATTCAAAATGTAGGACTCTACAAACAAGCAAGAGATGCTTGGTAGAAATGTGTCCAAATCAGATATAAGACCCTTCTATAAATAATTATTGGAACCTCTTGGAGAAGCAACTCTGAACTCTAAAGTAGAAGTAGGTACTATAGGAGTGTCTTGAACTATAGATGGGGTATCAATGTATGTCAACCAAATAGACTGATCATCCCATGAGGATGTATCCACACACGAAGGGCAAACAAAAGTCTTAGCATCATCCACAAGAGCTTGGTTTATCCACAGAAACATCACTTTTAGACGAAGAATCAAGATCTCCATACAGCTGTTGGTTGATGGTTCAAGCAGTGAAAGGGCACTTAGTGTGCTCTATATGATGTAAAATATCTATAGAAACAGTAAGACCTATTAGTCTGTAGACCATGTCTTTTTTGTTAAACCATTTATTCTTCTATTTATAGTAACTTGGCTCAGGAACGAGTCCAAGGAGATAGGGTAATTGATCCTGTTCAAGACAACAATTATTTATCCCTTGTTTCTAGGACAAATAGTTATCTAAGGTTAGTTTGAAAATACAAGGGTGTAAATAAATACCAGAATCCATGATGAACCACCCCCGAATTTAGAACTTTATCTCAGTTCATTGATTACAAACTATTGTGAATAATCTCCCTGAGAATAAAAAAGAACTTTATAAGTTGAGTGCATGAATAACCCCCAAATTGCTTAATTAATTCCCCTAGATTTAGCAATTTCCTATTTTTAGTGCATAAGAAAATTTAAAAAACTGCCTTTTAAAATAAAATTGGGGAATTTTGGAAAAAAATCAAAAAGAATAGTGGAAAAGAGTGTACCCTACTGCTTTGTGAAATTTGACACCTTGCAGCCCTTCAAATGCCCCAAAATAGGGGTTTACTCTGCCCAAACAAAAAATGCCAAGATAGGAGGGTCAAAAGAAAATAGGGTTTGGTGCAAGGTGTAGGGCAGGGTTTCCTGCTTGGAGTTGGAGAGAATGGGCCGACGCTTAGGCACGCCCTTGCAGACCAAGCTACGTGCTTGCAAGAGGTCATAAAACTTTGTTCTGGAAGCTCACCACATGCTGAGATTCTCACACCATGGCATACCCTTCTACACACTCTAATCGGCCTCAAATCGACCTTGTTGAGGGTTGATGGGACTTTGATCAACCCCTTCCACCTTTCAATTGCCCTCGCAAAGCCCTGGATCAACCTTTTCTAGGCAAAAGGATGGCAGGAGTTCACAAGCCGTTCGACCATTCTTGTGTAGGTCGTCGTTTGGTCCTTTGTATGGGACAAGATTCACCCTTTTCCTAGTCGTTGGGCCTTCCAACACAGATCAGTCTTCACTAGGCCTTCTAAACATAGATCAACCTTCCCTGCAAATGAATGCCCCAAATTATTGCCTGTGTTGACAAATCTACCTCATGTGAGATACAAACCAACAGGGAAAAATGCCTTTAGAGATACCACATCTCAAAATACGGACGATGCCTCCCAAACAGGGAAATAGGGGTTTCCAATGCCTCTCTTGGACCCTATGAATCTTGCCCCTCTCGCCCTATGTAGAAAGGATCAGCCTACCTACCTTTGATTGAAGCCTTCCGGGAATGAGTTAGCTCTACAAGCATGGGCTCAACAGGGACATAGATACATAGAGAATAATTTTCACATAACTAGCATTTTGAACAAAAAATCTATAGATTGATACTGGACAGACAATCAATAAACCCAACCCACTCTGATATCATGTAGAAATTAAGAACATTGAGTGAATATGAGTATCGATTTGAGCCACCTAAGACGAATAGGAGCACGCTTAATCTGCAAGAAAACAAGTATTACAAAATAATAAACATAGAATGCATAATAATGGGATGTTGCAAGTCAATTTTGCTTATTTATAGGGCATTTTGTTGTTTGAAGGTAATCTAGGAATTTTTGGAGGTGTGGTGGCTAATCAAGAGAGGTCACAGTCTCTGGAAGATTCCTTGTTGTTAAAGGAAGGCCCTAAGCCTCTAACACATGTCACAAGCTTCAAATAAAGGTCGTGAGCCTTGTGAAGAGGTTGTGGGCTTCTTACACAGGCCACGACCCTTTTGTAGAGGTCACGAGCCAAGATGAAGTCATGAACCTTCTGCAGAGGCCACGAGCCAAGGAGAAAGCCTCCTGCTTGCTACGTGCCACACAGAAATCCTCCTCTGTGACCAATCAGCCTCCTCTACATATGAATTGGCCTTTAATACTATAGATCAGCCCTTGCACAGAAAAATGCCTTGAGGAGGAGGTTACCAAGTCATCGGCAGGAAGAGAAGACCAGATGCAGATCAGTTTTATACAAATCAACCTTCTTTAGATCTGGGCCTTTCTTGGGAGAGGGATCCCACAACAACACTATCAAGAACTTACATAATTTGAACAAACATCCACACAATCCCGCTCGGATACCATGCGAGAAACCGCAAGATCCTTGGATGATTTCCTACACTGAATCAGCCACCTAAGACAAGCAAAGGCATGCTTAAATCCTATGGAAAAGATTCAAAACACAAATATGCAAAGCAAATACGTCAATGAAGAATGAATTAATTGGGATAGATGAAATAACTCACAATGTGAGATACATATAGAGCATAATCGACTAAGAATAGTCAAGCCAATAATAGGAAAAGCTCACAAAGAATAGTGGTGCTCCAAGAATAGGAAAAGCAACCACTTAACTTAGACAAAGCTAAACTAGGCATGCCAAGTATAGCTCAAGGCTAAACATAGAGTCCTAAATATGCACTCCTCAGCAAAGTTAATAGACACCAACAACAACCTAAAGAATTCATAAATATAAAATTATAAATTTCATCCACATGATTTTAAATAAGTTCAAGACTTTTTGGAATAATCTTCTTTAAATATTATCAAGTGGGGTGTGGTCAAGTGGTTAGGCCACTTAATTCTCTTGTTGGAGGTTTTCAAAATTCTATGAACAATATTTTTTGTCTGAAACATAATGTCAACATACAATAGTTGAGCACCAAATTGAGTCATAACATATGAGATCTTCCTCCATTAGAGGAAATCCCCTTGAGAATATTAAGAACATTACTCTCTCATTACTAGGAATGGTGGCCAAGTTTATAGAGTTTTATTATCTATGTGCATGTAATTATGACACTTTTAATTATAATTAATATAATTGAGAGATTGGGTTTGATGAAATATATCATAAAAAAATTATTTTGGGGATGAGAGGAATTCGTAACCCCCATACTTCTAGTTTGACAAGGAATTAAATGTGAACTATTTTCTGACTTTGATATAATGAGAATCTCCCATATTTGGACCACATACTTATGCTTCTCGTGCTTCATATTTACTTTCTTAAATGACCCTCTATTGCCATATTACACTCCTAGAGTTATCCTATCAAACTTAGGAGCATTATGCCTTCCCCATTTCACATTGGGCTTCCATTGCCATATCTTTACATCAGGAATATCTTGCCATCCCATTGCTATTGGTTCTTTCATTGCCCTACATTGCTTCTAGAGCTATCTTTTTAGATTGGGTAGAAACTTTCTTTCCCCCCCATTTCCTGATATAGTCAGGGTAGGAGGGTCGATGAGGGACTGTCCAACCTTGCAACCTTAATCTACTAACAACATGATCAATCAAAGATGCAACAGAAGTAAATAGCTAACAACAAAAAGAAAGAGGCATTCATAAGCAAATGACATAAGATATATCCTAGAAAAACCCTCAAAGGGAAAAACCCAACCTTCAAAGCTCATTCCTCATTATATTATGATCTCAAAACACATTACATATGCTTCTCGGGCTTTACAGATGCTAGGCCATAGCCCAGGGTTACAAAATATTCATATAATAACACTCTTCCATGATTTATGTCACAATTATCTATTATGCAACTTCTTCTGCTCTCTGCTCTGCTCTCTACTTCACTTCTGCTTCTTCAGATCAAAACACTTAGGATTTGCTTCATATCTTCGTATACTTGATCATCCTCCGTTCACTGCCTTGAAAAAAATATTTATCCTTCATTTATATCCTCTGCAGGCCTTCATAACATTATCAAGTCAGCCAATAGTTAACTGTCCTCATGAAATGTGTAGACACGGATAGGTTAGACCTAAACATAAGGTATTGCTCCACTGGTACATAGAACTTCGTGTGGATCTCCATGAAGGTTGGCTAAGTCCTCAACTTCCTTGAATGATGTTCCTTTTAGCTCCGCAAGTCACGGAATTGCTCTGCAAGCCAATTAGACTCCACTGAAAACTATCTGCTCTACTCTGTGAAAACAGGTAATCTTCTGATAGCAATATCTTTCCGAAATCGAACCTAAATGATCTAAATTTTGGATATGTTGTAGATGATTATGTCTAGATGCTAAGTCCAGCTCCGCAGCCTTTGATATGCAAATGTGGTAAAATGATGTAATCTCCAAGGTCGCTCTCCTGGTACTCTGTAACTTACTGTCAACTATCCCAATTGATTTGAATGCTTTCGGATGCTCCTACATCAGACTCTCGGGGTTAATTGAAAAGTGAGCCTCTTCACTTTGGTCTATTTTATGTCAAAATCAATGTTGTTTCTTTGAATAGGTTTGGCAGCCTGCTCACAGGTACTTGCAACTGCCTCAAGTTTTTCTATGTTCAGCATTCTACTTGCAAGCCTTGCACTGCCTCAATGATCGGTAGTCTGAGCAAATCTTCTCCGCAACCTGCCTCAAGATCAATGCTTGCTTCAGTCACTTAAGAGTTAATCAATACATAATTCCATCCTCTAAAATAATCAGGTTACTTCCTTGATACAGTCAATAAGATACTGAGTTCTCTCTGCAACACTTTTTGATCTTTGTTTCCAGATACAATTCCTTTCACACACTTCAAAATCTTACAATTTTTGTTCTGCATATACTTCTCCTATACTCACCTCTGTTTCTTTATCCTTATTTCCTTTACTCTGGTACACAAACTTTCTCCTCCGGTAGAATATCTTGTCGAGTAAGTGCACAAAGATGAGGGACCAAAATGGGGTCTTAAGATGCCACTTTTTTTCTGAAATCAGGAAACATTGATGTTGGATGAGAAATTGAAGATAGCTACACTCAAAATTTGAAGATGGAACAAAAACAAGAGTCGTAGTGCTTCGAATCTAGTTTCTAAACTACTATTTTTTTCCAAATATAATTAAGATTAAGGGGTTCAAAAAGGGGGAGCACACAAATTGGGCTTGTTTTTCTCAAAAATCCATAACATAGCATCTGGTGTGTCCTCCTAAAATGTTAACTTTTTTTTAGTATTTCAATAATCACTGAGAAATTAACTAACACCTTGTAGTTTATCCTTGATTTTTCTGATAATTTTTTCATGAATAATTGATTTTTTAGTAATTTTCAAAGTGGACACATCTTGAAAAATAGAAATTTGAGCGTGCTCCCCCCTTAATTTTTTGAAAACTAATCGAAAATCAAAAAAAAAATTTGAATACGTGTAGAATGGAGTCTAGTTTCTAAAAATGTAACTTATTTCAAATTTTGATGAATGGTTAAAAAAAAGTTAAAAATACTATACACTGGTTTTTGACAAAAAATGGACACAATAACAAAAGAAATTAAAGATGAAACCCTTAACATACTCAAAATGTGAAAAAAATTATATGGTTAGATAGCTAAGAAAGAGCTTAAGATTATGGTGGTATTTTTTTGAGTTTTCATTGAAAAAAGTGCCATCCTGATGGGGAGTACACTCCATATTATCTCTAGATTTTACTAAAAACTGGTAAAAACACATCAAAGAAAGCTCAGCATAACGCGAGCATGTTATAACACACTTGCATTATGCTGAGCATGTTTGGATAGACACCTGCCAATTGCATTTGCTTGAAAGTTTTTAAAGCCTTTTCAACAAATCTATTTTTTGCATATCTTGCAATCATTGCATTCCATTACAGAACATCTCTTTGAGGTGTTACATTGTACAATTGACATGCCTTGTCTATGCTTCCACACTTTACATATATGTCTATAAGGGCAGTTGCACTTCCTATCATCTCTCTCACTCTCTACTTCCCTCCCCTCTCTACGTCCTACCCTCTCTCTGAGTCTCTGCTTCCCTCCCCTCTCTATCTCCTACCTTCTCTCTCACTCTCTTCTTCCCTCCCCTCTCTACCTTCTACCCTCTCTCTCACTCTCTACTTCCCTCCCCTGTCTACCTCCTACCCTATTTCTGATTCTCTACTTCCCTCACCTCTCTACCTCCTACCTTCTCTCTCACTCTCTTCTCCCCCCCTCTCTACCTCCTACCCTCTCTCTCACTATCTACTTCCCTCCCCTGTCTACCTCCTACCCTCTCTCTCAGTCTCTGCTTCCCTCCCCTGCCTACCTCCTACCCTCTCTCTCTCTTCTTCCTTCCCCTGTCTACCTCCTACCCTCTCTCACTCTCTACTTCCCTCCCATCTCTACCTCCTACCCTCTCTCTCACTCTCTACTTCCCTCCCCTCTCTACCTCTCCTCATCATTCTTCCAATCCAATGAAATTCATAAATTATCTTATTTCCATTTCATCATCCAAATTTATATCTTCGTCCCTCTTTCCATGTCTTGGTTTTCTTATTTCCATATTCTTTGTCGACATTGGAGAGGAGAGGGAGGAAGAGGGAGAGAGGATGGAGATGGCTCGGGGAGAGAGAGGGGAGAGATATGGTGATAAGGAGAGAGAGAGAGAGAGAGAGAGAGAGAGAGAGAGAGAGAGAGTCCTAGTTTTCTTGTTGGAGAGAAAGATGAAAGGAAGCTAGGTGTGCGGAAATTGCTTCCTAAAATAATCTAATGAGGGGAGAGGTATGCAAATTCATTTTAACCCTTACAATTGCAGCAATATTAAACACATATTAGAGATATTACAGTAGCAAACATAATACAAGAATGTAGACAGAGAGAAGTAGACACAAGATGTATCATGGGGAAAACCTTTTCAGGTGACAAACCCCACACTCTAAGACCTGCACAATATATTATCTGAAATAGTTATAGTTTACAATACACTTGCAATGCAAGTTCTTCCAAGAGTCTTCAAATGTTGAATTTGGAGTTATTCCGGTAGCATAATAGTACTTGTAAAAACACTATGCAATATATAGATATTATAAGGCACATTCTAGAAGCATCTTGGGATAGGTGTCAACCTTGGCCACATGGCCATTATCCCACATAAAAGGACACTTGTCCTTTCTGTAAATACATCCCTTACATCTGTCATACATGGCAGATTTGACTTTCTCAACATGGAGCGCTCCAAGACTAAAAATAGACTATGACAGATGCTCTTACTCATCTTACAACTGTCATAGATTTTCCCAACATAACAACTTTAAATGTTGTAAGAGAATCCATCATACAATGCTATATATAGCATATTCCTCTTACAACATGTCATTGCCCAACTTGGGCGCCCAAAGATGCCTTTCCCTCATGCAAAGATACTCACCGACACTTGTCACCACTTGTCATAGGAATCTCCAAACTTGGCTCTTACGCGTCATAGATTCTGTCATATAGAATATCCTCTTCCACATACCACAAGATGCCAACACATGGCATAATAGTGCCACCTCAAATAGGATGCCCAAATCCATGTAGGTTTGACTTGACCATCCAAGTCACATTCTGAGTAAGATGACATGTCACTGTGCCACCTCAACTAAGTGACCAAACTGAATGTACAAGTAAATACAATATTAGGCAATAAATAAATATACAATTAAATAAATAATGCTAGGAATTTGCAAAGGTTGAGACACCTTAATTCCCAACATCATCCCACTTGTCGAACACCTTACAAGAGCCAAAAGAAATGACAAGATTTAACTACTAGGGGTCAAGAGGCCCATAGACTCCGAACACCATCTGAACTTCTCTGTGCCCACTAGTTTCGTCAATGCATCTGCAACATTCTTCAAAGTGTCTACTTTCTCCAATATCACCTTCCCATCCTCTACCATGTCTCGCACAAAATGAAACTGTACATCAATATGCTTTGTTCTAGCATGGAAAGTTGGATTCTTTGCTAAGCAAATCGCACTTTGACTGTCACAACAGATAGTAATCTCTCCTGCATCAACACCAATATCTGAACACAACCTCTTAAGCCAAATGGCTTCCCTACAAGCATGAGTTGCTTCTATATACTAAGCTTCTATCATGGACAAAGAAACCACGTGTTGTCGCTTACCTAGCCAACTAATTGTACCACCAAAAATAGTAAACACATAAGCACTGGTGGATCTCCTACTGTCAATGTCACCTGCCCAATCAAAATCCACAAATCCATGAATACATATAGAATGTGGAGGTCATGTAGGATGACCATGATAACATAGGGAATACTCGGAAGTACCTCACAAATATCTAAACACTCTCTTTACTGCATCCCAGTGTACCCATCCAGGATTAGCCATAAACTGACTAAGGACTCCCACTGCTTGGGCAATGTCTGGTCTTATATAGACCATAGCATACATCAAATTGCCAATAGCACTAGCAAAAGGTACTCTACTCATATCCTCCATCTCAGAAGGAGACTTTGGACAATCATTAATAGATAACTTTGTCCCCAAAGAAATAGGAATAGACAATGGTCTACAATCTGCCATGCTGAATCTATCCAACACAGTCTTCACATACTTACTTTGGCTTAACCAAAGTTTTTTCTTTGCTCTGTCTCTTCTGATCTCCATCCCTAGAATGTACCTAGCTGCCCATAAGTTTTTCATTTCGAATTGTGCTGACAACTGAGACTTCTAATCAGAAATCATATTCTTACCATTCCCAATCAGCAACATATCATCAACATATAGTGCAATAATGAGAATACGATCATTGTCAAACTTGTAATACACACAATGATCTGATTTCGATCTCAGAAATCCAATAGACAACACAAAGGCATCAAAATTCAAGTACCACATCCTAGGAGATTGTTTCAATCCATATAAAGACTTCTTTAACTTGCAAACCAAATTTTCTTTACCTTTTTCTATGTAATGCTCTGGCTGTGACATGTAAATCTCTTCCTCCAAGTCACCATGAAGGAATGTTGTCTTCACATCCATCTGCTCCACTTCTAAATCATAAGCTACTGCAAGAGATAACATGAATTGAATAGATGTCAGCTTTGCAACGGGAGAGAAAATTTCACCATAATCAATTCCCTCCACTTGTGAATATCCCTTCGCAACCAATCTGGCCTTATACTTCTCAACACTGCCATCTGCACCAAATTTCTTCTTGAACACCCATTTGCATCCAATAGGTTTATGTCCATCAGGCAAAGGCACCAAGTCCCAAGTTTTATTATTTTCCAAAGAAGCCATTTCATCTTCCATGGCCTCCTTCCAGGAATCTGCATCTTTCATGCCCATAGCCTCTGTCACAGTTCTAGGCTCATCAGTGTTAGTAAGCAAAGCATAAGCACAACTAGAATCAAGCAATGTATAACCAAACCTCTTAGGTTTCTTTCTGATTCATGTAGACCTCCTCAAAGGCTGAGGTTGAGGTTCTGCTTCTTTTTTTGAGTTTTCAGAGCTGCTAGAACTCTCCTCATCATCAGGTCTCACAGGGTCTATCGGTTCAGTCTTCTCAGGGGTAGAAGGAAACTGAACCGCATCCTCTTTCTTTTCTTTCTCTTCTAGATGTAGAACAATGGAAGAAGGTGTTAGCTCTCTGAAAATAACACTTCTTCTATACAACACGTTTTTAGCCATAGGATCCCAAAGCTTGTATCCTTTCACACTGACACCATAGCCAATGAAGATACACTTAACAGCCTTATTCTCCAATTTTTACCTCTTCTCCCTAGGCACATGAGCATATGCCTCACAACCAAAAACACGAAGATGTCTTATTGAAGGCTTCTTACCAGACCACACCTCCATGGGTGTCTTGCCAAAAAGAACTGATGTAGGAGACCTGTTTACTAGGTAGCAAGCAGTGGCAACAGCTTCAGCCCAAAACTTCTATTCGAGGCCTATTCCACTAAGCATACTCCTAGCCTTCTTTATCAGTGTCCTGTTCATCCTCTCTGCAACTCCATTTTGTTGCGGGGTGTATGAATTTGTCTTATGTCTTTCAATCCCATGTTCTTTACAGAACTTATCGAATTCTATGGAACAGAACTCACCACTATTGTTAGTTCTCAAACACTTAATCTTTTTACTAGTCTAATTCTCAACAAAAGCTTTAAACTCTTTGAACTAACCAAAGACTTCAGATTTTCTTCTCAAAAAATAAATCCATGTCCTTCTACTATAATCATCTATGAAAGATACAAAATATACAAATTTAGAGATCAAAGGAACATTAACTGGACCAAACACATCAGAATGAATAAGATCCAATACACTAAAAGACTTATGAGAACTTGAGTAAAACTAAACATGGTTTTGCTTTCCATATATATAATGTTCACAAAAGTCAAAATCGAGATTACAATCATCTAACCCCTCAACAAGTTTTTTATTTTTCAAGGTTCTAAGACCCTTCTCACCAATGTGGCCAAGTCTCTTATGCCATAACATTGTCTTCTCAACAAGAAGCTTAACTTCCAAAGCATGAGCACCCTTAGGTACCCAAAATGCACTACCATTAGAATTTGATACAATAGATCTTTTAGTTGTTGGTTCCAATGGTGGGGATGAAGTGACTGCAACACTTTTCTTTGAGTTAGAAGAACTATTTCATTGGGAAATGCATGCCTCTGGCTGAAACAGAGTACCTCTCCGAGTACCCTTCGCAAGCAACATAGCTCCTCTAGTCATCTTGCATCCTTCTTTTGAGAAGACAACTTGCACACCTACATCATTCAATTTACTTACAAAAAGCAGGTTCCATGCTAAGCTTGGGATATGCATAACCCCAGAGATCCCCTTCACTCATCCATCAGGGAATCGAATTGTGACTCTTCCATGGCCAACTATCTTCAGATGAGAATTGTCACCCAAGTACACTCTTCCACCATCGAACTCTTCATACTTTGTAAACCAGTCTTGATGCGAGGTCATGTGGAAAGAGGCACCAGAATCAATCAGCCACACATCATCAGATGTATGGGTGGCCAAGGTTGCAATGAAGGCATCACCATCATCTTGTGACTTGTCAGAATCTGAATCTGGGACATTCTTCTTCTTCTTCTTTTTCTCCTCTTTGCATTCCTTTCAGAAATGCCCAGTTTTCCCACAATTCCAACACAGTGCCTTGGACTTTCCAAGAGATTTGGATCTCCCACGAGATTTGGATCTACCCTTCTCAGCTTTCTTGTCTTTCTTTTTCCCTTTCTCCTTGGATCTTCCACAAAATGCAAGAGCTTCTTTGGCCGACTCATATGACTTTCTCTGCATCTCTTCAGATAATAGAGAAGACACCACTTCATCCATTTTGAAAGTGGATGTGGTACTCCCAATGGCAATAACAAGATGATCCCACGAATCCAGTAAAGAACAAAGCAGAGTCATACACCAATCCTCCTCCTCCATCTTCACACCAACGGATGTCAATTGTGCAACCAACATATTAAAGACAAACATATGATCATAAATAGATCCTCCATCTTCCATCCTTAGAGAATATAGCTTCTTCCGTAGGAATAACTTGTTTACCAGGGATTTAGCCTGATAAACTTCACCAAGTTTCTTCCACATCTCCTTCACAGTTTTCTCTTCATGAACATTTAATAGGATGAAATCAGCCAAACAGAGTCTCATAAGACCCTTGGCTTTACAATCTTTGAGATCCAATCATCTTGCGACATTGCCACTGGTTTTACACTGGAAATTGCTTCCCATAGGTCTTTATCAACAAGCATGTCTTCCATTTTGAGTTTCCACAACTTGAAATTGTTGCCATTAAACTTGTCCACCTCTATTCTTCCAGATGTGCCTGCCATCTCCTTCCTGCAACAAGATTACAAAATGCTCTGTGCATACTCCCACTCAATCTAAGATCAATACAAAAAACCCCTACCCAGTAGCTAGGACCAAAACTGGCCAAACTCTGATACCAACTGAAAGGAAGCTAGGTGTGCAGAAATCGCTTCCTAAACTAATCTAATGAAGGGAGAGGTATACAAATTTGTTTTAATGCTTACAATTGCAGCAATATTAAACATATATTAGAGATATTACATCAGCAAACACAATACAAGAATGTAGATAGAGAGAAGTAGACACAAGATGTATTGTGGGGAAAACCTTTTTAGGTGAAAACCCCCACACTCTAAAACCTGCACTATGTATTATATGAAACAGTTATAGTTTACAATACACTTGCAATGCAAGTTCTTCCAAGAGTCTTCAAATTTTGAATATGGAGTTATTCCGGCAGCATAATAGTACCTATAAAAATACTATGTAACTACAACTCCAAACTATGCAATATATATATATATATATATATATATATATATATATATATATATATATTACAAGGCATATTCTAGAAGCATCTTGGGATAGGTGTCTACCTTGGCCACATGGCCATTATCTCGCATCAAAGGACACTTGTCCTTGCTACAAATACATCCCTTACATTTGTCATACATGGAATATTTGACCTTCCCAACATGGAGCGCTCCAAGGCTAAAAATAGACTACAATAGATGCTCTTATGCATCTTACAGCTGTCATAGATTTTCTCAACATAACAACCTTAAATGTTGTAAGAGAATCCATCATACAATGCTAAAAATAGAATATTCCTCTTACAACATGTCATAGCCCAACTTGGGCACCCAAAGATGCCTTTCCCTCATGCAAAGATACTCACCGACACTTGTCACCACTTGTCATAAGAATCTCCAAACTTGGCTCTTACGCGTCATAGATTCTATCATATGGAATATCCTCTTCCACATACCACAAGATGCCGACACATGGCATAATAGTGCCACCTCAAATGGGATGCCCAAATCCATGTAGGTTTGACTTGACCAACCAGGTCACATTCCAAGTAAGATGACATGTCATCGTGCCACCTTAACTGGAAGTGACCAAACTGAATGTGTAAGTAAATACAATATTAGGCAATAATTAAATATATGATTAAATAAATAATGCTAGGAATTTGCAAAGGTTGAGACACCTTAATTCCCAACAAGAGAGAGGGTTGGTCAGGTTTATGAGTTTAGGGTTGCTTAAGTTTAAAGTTTAGTGGAATTATTTAGGGTTTAGGGTGGCTCGGGCTTATGGTTTAGGGGTTAGGTTTTAGGGGCATTATTTAGGGTTTTGGGGTTTTGGGAGAGAGAGAGAGAGAGGTTTAGGGTTGCTCAAGTTTAGGGGCATATTTAGGATTTATGAGTTTAGGGTTGCTCAGACCTTTAGGAGCATTATTTTGGGTTTATGAGTTTCTAGGGTTGCTCAAGTTTAGGGTTTAGGGGTTAGGGTTAAAGGGGAATTATTTTATAATTTCCCTCCAATCCTCCTAATCCTAACACATTAGTCCACCCATCTCCTAATCCATCAATCCCTATCATCCATCCATCATATAACTCACCATTTAATCCACCATCAAACATTCTAAGCTCTAATCCATCAACCCATGAACACATGAAACATTTTCTCCAAAGACTATAAAATCCAAAAATAAAAACAAAGATATGGAGCCATCCAAATCCACTAATCCAATTCCACCCCCCTCTAACACTCCCAATCCTAATCCATCCCCTCCTATATCGATCCTAATCCTAACCCCACAACATCTTCCATCATTCTCCATCAACTATATGCATATCCTAGTCCATCAACCCATGAAGCAATGAAGGATGTGACCCAAGGACTATTAGCAAGGAATCTAAGAACATCATGTACTCAAATTCCTATCCTTGAGCCTAACAAAGAACCTCCTAATAACATGTCTACCACTCCAACACCATCATCCACTCCTATGTCTATCCATTTCATTGAACAGTCTCCTACCATAAGTCCAAGTCAAACCCCATCATGTCTAGCCATGTTATCAAACATCCAAAGATTATTGATCCCATCCAAGAACCCATCACATCCATCTAAGAAACCCAATAGCTATGTTAAGAGCCTAGTCCAAAGCATGTGGAAACACCAACCACCCATCCTAATCAAAATCCAAACATCCCATCCAATCCCATCCTGGATTCCTTACCATCTCATGGTCAACCCCTCTACATCAATCCCATCATTGATCCTCTAACATCTCCTAGTGAACCCCCATCACCACCTCTTACTCCCCAATCTAATGAATATCAATGCATCCCCACTTACCCTATCCATATCTAATATCGCACTATCCATGCTTATCCTCCTTGTGATCAAGATATTATCTATGACCAAGATCTTATCCATGAGCAAGTAACCCACATCACTCCTATCCATCATCCCATTAGCCCTATCCATCATCCCACTAGTCCTATTCATTATCCATCAATATCCCATGATGAGACACTTGGTCCCTAAGAAAACATAGATAGTCAAACAAATAACTCGGATCCTATCAAATCACATCCCAATGAGGATAATGATAATCAAGATCCAAGAATTCTACATCCATTTCCCATTGATCCTCCATCATTCCCTATCGATATATATGTTTAGGGGTTTAGCCTAGTTTCTCGACTTTAGGGTTTAGGGGTCAGGGGCATTATTTGAGGTTTACATGAGTTTAGGGTTGCTCAAGTAAATAGGGTTTAGGGTTTAGGGGAATTATTTAGGCTTTAGGGGTTTAGGGATGCTCGAGTTTAGGGTTTAGGGTTTAGGGGTTATGGTTTAGGGTTTAGAGAGAGATAGAGTGAGGGAACTGACAGAGATTGGGAGAGATAGGGAGATAGAGGTTTAGAGTTGCTTCCAGGGTTAGGGGTTTAGGGGTTTAGGGTTGCTCATTTTTAGAGTTTAGGGGTTAGGGGTTAGGGGTTAGGGTTTAGAGGCATTATTTAGGGTCTAGGGGTTAGGGGTTAAGGTTTAGAGGTTTAGGTTAGGGTTTATAGAGAGAGGGGTGATAGGGAGATATAGAGGAGACCGAGTCTGGGAGAGATATCTCTGTCTCCTCTATCCCTCTCTCTAACTATATCTGCCTCTCTATCTCTCTCTCCCTGTCTCTCTATCTTGCTCTCTCTTTCAATCCCCTCTCTCTAACTCTACCTTTCCATCTCTCCCTCCCTCACTATCTCACTCCCCCTCTCTATCACTCTCCTAATCCCTCTACCTAAAATCTATCTCCCTGTGTCTATAGACATCTCTTGATCTCTTTCCCTATCTCTATCTCTCCACATACCCCTATCTCTTAATCTATCCCTCACTACCTCTCTCTCTCGCCCTCTCTATCTCTCTCCCCATCCCTCTACCTCTTGAAATCTCTCTCCCTATGTCTTTGGACATATCTCCATCTCTTTCCCTGTCTCTATCTCTCCCCATAACCCTATCTCTTAATATATATTCCTCTCTCTGTATTTCCATATCTATCTCTCCCTCACTAGATATATCTCCCTATATATCCCCTCTCTATATATACCTATCTCTATCTCCCTTTTTATCTATCTCTCTCCCTCACATTCCAAGGGGTCAACAGAGAGAGGGAGAGAGATATAGAGAAAGAGAGGCTGATAGAGTTGTAGAGAGGGAGGATAGAGAAATAAAGAGAGAGAGAGAGAGAGAGACTCTCCCATGTAGATACAAGGTTACATTTGTCCCTCCTAGTATAGACAAGTTCTATTTCATGAACCACATGGATATTTGAGTCTAGGGATACTCTTGGACTGTCACTTGATTACCTATTTGATGCACTACATGCATAGTTACAATACATTTTATGTGAGAGCATGACATCCTAGACCATGATTTTGGCAACAACATTGAGAAGGTTATGATTTTTGCATGCATGAAGCTTAATGTTTTCATGCTTCCCAGAATGCGCTAGCATTATGGGAAACATGAAAAATGGGAAAAAAGCATGTGGGATCCATGATTCAGACCCCACATGACTATTATTCTTTCTTTTCATGCAGTATATCGGACAAGAAAATGCTTTTCATGTTGTTTGACATATTAAGAATCATTTTTAGATCAATCCACCACCTTTTTTGTTTTTCAATGTAGAAGAACTGATTTTGAGTGTTTTTGGAGAAAATTTGATTATTTAAACCTAAAGTTTCATGTTTCATGTGTGATATTGTTTCAAACCTAATTACCATTGATATATAGATTGAATTTGATGATATATGTTTGTTTTTTCCATAAATTTCACTAATTCTATTCTAGAGTTATATAAAATTCATAATCAAACTTGTGAAAAAGAAGAATTTGAGGATTTTGAAACCATATTTTAGAGAATTGGTCAAATCCAATATCGAATTCTAAGGTATGTTGAAGTTATGTCCATTTTAAATCACTTATATATGTTCTTATGTTCTTTATGTCTTTATGTTCTTTACAATGATAAATTTAAGAAACCCCTCCTAAAAAAATATATAAAATCCTGGCCAATCTTCTATTTTTTTGGAAAAAAATATTAATTTCTATTAGCAAATCTTTCCTTTTTTGAAAAAAATATTTAATTTTATTGACGAATTTCTAAAATCACTAGAAATTTGTAGAAAATCCTGGCAAATCGGTGCAGTCAGGGTAGGAGGATTCATAGAATGAAATCCATTACATGCAGCAAGAGTAAACACAATGGAAATAACTCAAAGATATAAAGTAAATTTAGATTCATTCATTCAGTATATCATAGAATTCAAATACAAATGGGTTGGCAACATGCGGGCTTACAATTCGGCTCACAGGCCTAATTACAGAATATCAGAATATGCACAAGATATAGCTTTGAAGCTCCTTCACACAAAATCTAAACTATCAATTGTCTCTATTCATGTTCACAACTTTCCTAGGGATCTAATACATCAATATATATCATAACCGGTACAAACGATTCCTCCACGTCAGCCAAGGAAGATCATAAACTCCAATGAAGAGTTGTAGCATGTGTACACTGATAGGTCGGACCTAAATGAATAGAACTCCTCCGCAAATGAATGGATTGATGTACAGATCTCAGGGAAGGTTGGCCACGAACCAAAGATCTTATTGAATGATGTGTCATTAGGCTCCACAAGTTAAAGAAATGCTCCGTAGGTCTTCTCCTTTAGCTGATTGTTTGAGATTGTCAGGATGCTCTGTTCTGAGAAAACAATCGATCTTCTGATAGCGATATCTTTCTGGTACTTGATCCAAATGCTCTGAATTATGGATATGATGTAGATGAACATGTCTAGATACTAAGTCCAGCTCTATAAGGTCTGAAATACAACTATGGTAGAATGTGGACCGAAATACAGAAACTGCTTCTGACTGAACTGAACTTGAAAATAAAAAGAAACAAACTGAACTGTAAACAAACTAAAATGTAAATATTTTTGGTTGATGCAAGATTGCTCTTGAACTAGGGATGCTCCTACATCAGACATCTGGGGTTATTGAAAAAGTGAGTCTCACTTTGTTGGGGCTAGGGGAGAACCAAGACGGTCCACCTCAACCTAAGAAATCCATGATGAATCTTCTTTTGGTCTGTCTTTCCACTTCACAATGTATTCTTTGTATTGTCTTCCTCTAGTGCTGTGTCTAACTCTACTCTCCAAAATGTCTTCAATCTGCTCCGATGCTTGTTGTGGTAACTACTTCCTGAAGTCTTCCTCCATGCTATCGCTAAACTCTACTTCATGATACTGATATAGGTCTGCAATGTTGAAAATAGGTGATATACGTAATGTCTCCAGTAACTCCACTTCATAGGCATTTCTTGAATCAAATTTCTTGAGTATCTTACAAGGTCCAAACTTATTCATCTTCAACTTGTTATATGTTCCAACTGGAAATCTTTCATTTCTCAGGTACATCATCACTTCATCTCCAACTGCAAATTCCTTATGTCTTCTCTTCTCATCTGCATTTTCCTTATCCTTGATGTTCATTTCCTCCAAATGTTTCTTAACCTGATCATGTACTATCTTCGTATGGTCTACAAATTCTTCTGCCTCTGCACTTCTCTTTTCTTCCATACTAATATCTCTCAACTCTGCAACTCCTTAACGGTTTACTCCGGTAACAATCTCAAAAGGTGTTCTTCCAGTACTCCTGTTTATTGAATTATTGTATGCAAACTCTGCTTGTAAAAGAATCAAGTCCCAACTTCCAGTCTTTTCTCCAACCAAACAACTCAACAAATTTCCCAAACTCCTATTTACTACCTCTGTCTATCCATCGGTCTATGGATGAAATGCCGAACTGAACTTCAAATATGTCTTCATCTTCTTCCAAAGTGTCTTCCAAAAGTATCCAAGAAATCTAGTGTCTCTATCTGAAATTATACTCTTAGGTAATCCATGCAATCTTACAATCTCTTTGAAAAATAGGTCAGCTACATGTACTGCATTAGTTGTCTTCTTACAAGGTATGAAATGTGTCATCTTTGAAAATCTGTCCACCACTAAAAATATTGAATCATGTCCTCTCTGTGTCTTCGGCAATCCCATTACAAAATCCATTCTTATGTCTTCCCAAGGTCTCTCTGGTACTGTCAAAGGTTTATACAATCCAGTGTTCTAACTATTTCCTTTTTCTACTTCACAAACTCTATTAGGGTTAGTCGGCAGAAGATATCAATTAAATGCAAATAAAGATTAAACAGAAAAATGAAAAAATACATAGAAATAATAACAGCGAGAGACAAGTTTTAATGTGGTTCACCCAAACTCGGGCTACATCCACCAACAGAGAGTCCAATATTATTATCTAGTAAATCAAACTGATTACAACTAGCAATCCCTGAAACTCAATACCGTTGCAAATGCTACAATACAATATATCAAAAAACCCTAACCCTTAGCCTCTTTTATCAAGCCTTATGTTGGTTACAAAATAGGGTTTTTTTATGTCGGTCCAAAAAAAAAATCGGGGGCTGCACCCTCGAACCCCCGCTCAGGGCCCAACTCGGCCGCCTGAACCCCAGTGAGTATATATGGCTAGTGTACAGTACTTTTCCTAATCAGTCGCCACCTACCAACAATCTTCCACTTGGAGACTGATCAAGCTCCACACCAAACAATCTGCCACTTGGAGACTGATCCTGGATGACACCGCTGCGCGTGCAGCTCCCACTAGAAATAAGCACCCTAGACTCTGTTGTTCTGAGTTTATTGTTTCAGTCTTGAAGACCAACCAAAGCTGAAGAGGAGCTCAGCTTCTCCCTTGTCACTGCCTTTGTAAACATATCCACTAGATTTTCATCTATATGTATCTTTTCCAGCCTTAACTGTCTATTATCCAACACTAACCGAACAAAGTGATACCTCAATTGTATGTGTTTGGTCTTTGAATGCAAGGCAGAATTCTTTGCAAGATGTATGGCACTCTGACTGTCTGTATACAAAAAATTGTTAGCCTATTGTTTGCCCAATTCTTCCATGAAAGATTGCAGCTATATCATCTCCTTGCTCGCCTCTGTTGCAGCTACATACTCTACCTCTGTGGTCGATAAAGCAACCACCTTTTGCAACTGTGAGATCCAACTCACTGTTGTCCCACCTACAGTAAAGACAACCTGTAGTACTCCGCCTGGTATCAATATCACCTGCCAAATCTGAGTCTACATAACCTGCTAAATCAGTATTAGAGCCCCCAAAACATAAGTGTTTATTAGATGTACCTCTCAAATATCTGAGAATCCATTTTACCGCATTCCAATGCTCCAATCTGGGATGACTCATATACCTACTGACAACTCCTACAACATGTACAATATCCGGTCTCGTGCATACCATGGCATACATTAAACTTCCTATAGTTGAAGAATATGGTATCTTGGACATTTTTTCTTCCTCCTCTTGTGTCTTTGGACACATCTCCTTAGTCAATTTCAAATGACTAGGTAAAGGTGTGTTGACAACTTTTGCATTCTCCATATAGAATCTTTGCAACACCTTTTCAACATAAGCAGCCTGAGATCGAGTCAATTTTTTGTTCTTCCTATCTCTACAAATTTTCATACCTAGGATTTTTTTTGCTGCCCTCAAATTCTTCATATTAAATGACTGTGCTAACTGTTGTTTTAACTCTCTTATGTGATCCATGTTAGACCCAACTACAAGCATGTCATCAACATATAAACATAAAATAATGCAGCTGTCATTATCCAACCTCTTAAAATAAACACAATGGTCAGAATTACACCGACTGTAGCCTTGCTCAGCCATAAAACTATCAAATTTCAGATACCATTGCCAAGGTACTTGTTTCAGGCCATACAAACTCTTCTTCAATCTACACACTAGTTTCTCCTTACCTTTGAATTCAAATCTTTGGGGTTGTTCCATGTATATCTCCTCCAAATCACCATGGAGAAAGGTAGTTTTCACATCTAGTTGTTCCAAATGCAAATCTTCAGTAGCCACAATACTTAAGACAGTACAAATAGAAGTCATCTTGACATCCGGAGAAAATATCTCATCAAAATCAATACCTTTTTTCTATGCAAATCCTTTTACAACTAACCTGGCTTTAAATCTTTTCTTACCTCCATCTTCCTCTTTCAGCCTATAAACCCATTTGTTTGGTAAAGCCTTTTTACCTGCAGGCAACTTACATAATTCCCAAGTCTGATTTTCAGCAAGGAGTCCATTTCTTGTTTCATTGCAAGCTCCCACTGAACTTGTGTATCCACCTACATAGCTTCATCATACCCTTCTGGTTCACCAGCATCTGTTAACAAAATAGAATACAAAGAGGGAGAAAACCTTTCAGGAGGTTTACTTAGCCTTGTTGATCGTCTAACATTCACTGGAGTTTGTGGTATTTCTGGTTACTGTTGTGGAGCATGAGGAACCACTGGAACGTCACTATTTGGAGTATTATCCAGCACCACATAATCCTTTTCTTTCTTCTCATGCTTCTGCAACTGATCTTTGTACAACACCTTCTCATTGAATATAACATCCCTGCTTCTCACAATTTTCTGATTTTTAAAATCCCAAAGCCTATAACCAAATTCATCAATGCCATATCCAACAAAGGTACTCTTTTTTGATTTTGCATCCAACTTGGTTCTATTTTCAAAACCTACACGTGCAAATGCTTCACATCTGAAGGTTTTGAGAAAAGAATAACTCACCTTCTTACCTGTCCATGCTTCCTCTAGAACACCACAGCCCAAAGGATCTAAAGGACCTCTATTAATTAAATATACAGCAATGTTGACAACCTCTACCCACATGTTTAAAGGCAGCCCAGCATGCAATCTCATGGTCCTTGCATGCTCCATTATTGTCCTATTCATGCGTTCAGCCACTACATTTTCCTGTGGAGTCCCTGGAACCGTTTTCTACCTATGAATTCCATTAAAGGAACAATAATCTTCAAATTTTTTGCTGCAATACTCATCGCCATTATCAGATCTGAGATATTTTAATCTTTTACCCGTCGTCATTCTCAACTAAGCTTCTCCATTTCTTAAATGTTTCAAATACATCAAATTTCTACCTAAGGAAATAAATCCATACCTTCCTAGTTGCATCATCTATGAATGTAACATAATATCAAGAGCCACCAAGAGAAGATACCTGAGCCAGTCCCCATACATCGGTATGCACAAGCTCCAAATTTTTATTTTTCTTTTGCTTCCCATCCTTGAGAAAACTGACTCTCTTTTATTTTCCATACACACAACTTTCACATAAATCCATATTAATACATTTTAGACCTGGTAAAACTTTCTTAGAATGAAGTACCTTCATACCTTTTTCACTCATATGCCCAAGTCTGTTATGCCACAGTGTTGTCTCAGAACCTGCAACAACTGTTTCAGTCTCTTCCTACAAACCTGCAGCAACCATTCCTAAACTTGTTTGTTTTTTCTCTGCAACAACTAAAGTAGAACGAATAGAATGACCTACACAAAGATATAAGGTGCCTACTTTCACACCTTTTGCTACTATGAAGGCAACTTTTGAAACCTTCCAATTTTTATCAGTAAATGTAACGATGTAACCTTCTTCAGCTAGCTGCCCTGCTGAAATTAAATTCCTACTGAGCCTTGGAACGTGCCTTACCTCTTGTAGTAGCCAATGATTCCCATTCTGCAACTTAATCTTGATTCTTCCCTTTCCAACAATCCAATGGCATCTACCTAACCAACCGCTTAGCCCCTCTATCTCTAGGGGCCCTCCCCCACCTGGATGAAGCCTACCTGGTGAATAGCCCAGAAAATTCCCGTAAGGAGGCAATCTGCCTAAGGTGGGAGTTCTAGTTCCGCCCACCCAACTATCATCCACCCACCCACCCCACAATAGTTGCCCTGGCGTCTCCTCCTCCCACCCACCCTGGGGGCCCTCCCCCCCGCCACTCACCCACCCACCCCAATCAATTTTATAAAGGAGTGGGGTGGTGGATGAAGGAATGAATGTTCCCCATGTTAGTTCGATTTGAGGCAAATCGGGCTAACTACTTCCCCCCACCCCTGCGATGCAAGATTCTATTCTAGAAATCCCCAAACCAGTTACCAATTACCAGTTAGAAAACCATATTTAGGGAGTCGCCTCAGAAACTGAGTCACCCTTTTTTATATAATTGGAGAAGGGGCAGATCGAAACGGTGGAGAATACAACTATTGCTATTATCCGATCATGATGTTCGGGGATAGTGAAGCGGAGCCTATCTCGAGTTGAGTGATCCAACCATACATTCATTTGATAGTGCCATATCCATGGTGCGCAGATCGAGGGTGTGAGATTCTATAGCTTAGCTCCCGAAACCATAGATAGAGATGGCAAGTGTCCCGATCCAATCCCTATTGGAGAGCTGCCTATATATGTCTAGGGCATTAGAATAACCATACTGATCCAATCCCTGAGAGGGCGTCAGAACAACCATACCATTCTCTATTCTAAGACCCTGATTCATAGATCCCACTTCATAGTATAATAATCATGGTGACCCAACCGTCGATGCCCCGGGGTCGAGCCTACTATATATAGAACTATTGGGGCCTCGAAGCTGAAGCTCATTCCGGTGAAGGCTGGTGCAACAGAGATAGGTATAAAGGGCAATCCATAACTTAGATATCGAGAAGAGGGCTTTGTCGGGCTGACAGCAGATAGGTATAAAGGGTAATTCATAGGGGGAGGAGGGCGGGAATCTCTTTGGCTATCTATTCTCTTCTCCTCAAGCTTCACTTCAGGCTGGTAGGCCGTTGGTCAATTCTGTTTCTGGGTTGGGCAGCTCTCCTATCTACAGTAGGCTGAGAGAAGGGTAGGTGGGTGGGTGCCCCCATACCTCCCGAGGGGCAACTATAGCCAGGTGGGGGGGAATGGGGTGGGTGGCTATAGTTGGGAGGGAGAACAACTATCATCCACCCACCCACCCTAGCTTTCCGGGTGGGGGGAGATAGCCGGGTGGGCGGTGAAGTTGGCAAACCCTCAGAACCTCCCCAGATATAAGAGCCTAATCATATAGTGGGAACCCCCCATTCAACCCTCTAGATAGTTCTATAGGGGCAAGTGGGCACACACCCCTATTCAACCCCCAAGATAGTTCTATAGGGGCCAGTGGGGACATAGCTCACTGCCTTCTCTCTAGACAGAGAGTGCCCACCTACCTTCTCTCTAGACAACTATAGAAAGAAAGTGTCTGTCGAAAGCCCACCTACCTAACCACATAGGTGGGGACATAGCCACCACCCAACCCCACTTGCCTAACCACATAAGGGGACACACCCCCCACCCTACCTCCTCTCTACGGATAGAGCGAAACTCCCCAGATAGATATAGAGGGGCCTCACCACATCCATGGGCACCCCCCAACTTGCCTTCAGCCCACTTGTAACTATAGTTTGGGGGGAGGTGGGAGGTAGAAAAGTTGGTGGGGACATTGCCCATCACCCCGGATATATGGGCTTTCCCGGATTGGCAAGGAGCATGCCTGCCTAACCACATAGGTGGGGACATTGCCACCTACCTAACCCCGCTTGCCTAACCACATAAGTGGGAACATATCCCCCAATCAACCCCACCACCCTAACCATATAGGTTGGCTCACTCCCACCTACCTCTTCTCCTTACAAATTGGTGCCCACCTACAACTATAGTTTGGGGGGAGGTGGGAGGTAGAGAAGTTGGCTCACTCCCACCCACCTAACCACATAGGTGGGGTCACACCCCTCCCTATATATATATCTAGATATGGCCCCACTCGCAACTATAGTTTGGGGGGAGGTGGGAGGTAGAGAAGTTGGTGGGAACATGAGTTGGACATCCACCCGAAATAAAGGAGGCAGGGGTGGGTGGGGGGAAATAGTACAGCCCAGGTCATGAATTAAATTCGAGATACCCTACCTTCCCTCCTCTACCCCTGAATTCTTATCATTCCCCTCAATTGGATGTGGTTGACCAACTATGAAATGGCATTCCCCATCCCACCCTGAACATAGTGGGAGAGAGAGATAGCCATTTTTCTTGGGAGGGAAAGAAATCTGGTACTTCTCTTGCTAATGAACTCCCTATCCCACTGGGTAAGGAATGAACCACCAATCCACCCTAACCATATGTGATGTATGAGATTCGCTTAATGGTTCTATTGCCCCGGCTGCAACAATATAATCTACCTCCCAGCAACTATATCTTCTTGGGCCCCCCCCACCCCACCCACAATAATCTACCTCCCAAGGGGGCTCTTGTTTCTAATCTACAATATTGAGGGGTCCCTCCTGGGGGGTGTAGATTAATTGGGGGCCCACACATGACACTCGACCATAGGGAGAGGAGCTTCAGAGCTAGCTCTTATCCAAGCCAACTGGTTCACTAACAGGTGGGACAGGTAGTGGGAATGAGAGACGGGGGAATGAAGATTATCTCTTTGCCGCAACATGCCAAGTGAGTAGTGGACCACGACAAACAAAGTTGTCGGGGCTCGGTATTTATAGGCTCGGATGGAGACTATTGATTACTCCTTCTATAAGTCAGATGATCCAAATTTCCCCCCAGATCACTACATATTCCTCGGCCGCCGGGGGGATGAGTCCATCTCTAAAACCCCATATGTGGCTGCATTCACTTACCTGACTCTCCCTACTCTCCCCACTATTCCCCCCCACCTGGGCCCACCCGGAGATCAGACCATTGCGATGAGGGAGAGAGAGGGGCCAGCCAACCCAATATAATCCATATTCATGGTCCTCCCTATCTCCCCCCACAACTATCATCCAGGGGCGAGTGGAACTAATGCCCCCCAACTATCCCCCCCACCCCCCTCTCCTCTATACTTGGGGTGGGTGGGAGGCTATAGAGCGGGCAACTTGTCATCAACGGCTATCTTCCCACCACTTACTTTCCACCCACCCGGGTGGGGCGTATAGGCTATCTTCCCACCCACCCGGTAGTTCCTAGGCCCTACTATTATAAGGGAACTTAACCCCCCATCAACGAGGGGGTGGGTGGGAAGATATAGTTCCCGGGAATTGATTACGAATAGTTGTTTTGGGGGGTTCAATTTCCCGCCCCTACTATTCGACCACCCACCATGCCATTGGCATGTTACATATAGAATATGGCTATCTGGGCGCATCCATACTTCTCTACATAACATGCCCAATCAATGCCAGGAGGGGAATTCTCATCGTTGAGTTGTTTGAATTCTCCTCGCCATCCTTCACCCCCCAACTATTTTGCTCCCAGGGACCCGAGTTTGACGAAAGTAAGGTCGATGAAGCATCAATAGCACCAGTTGTTGTTGAACTTCTCATTGAATAACCTCCCTTCCTTCCGATGGATAACTGGAGCCCAACCGTGTGGTAGGAGAAAGACTCCCGGCTAAAGAAACTAGCTTCCTATCTAGTCTGGTAATACTCTCTCGTAATGAACAACCCGTTTAGACTATTCACAAACTGGCAGTGAGGGGTTACACTATTTCATTTGGACTCCCCCACCCCGCACCAATGGTTGCCCATGCTCGCTACTCTTTTTTTTGGCGGTTGAGTCTTCTACTCCCTTGGCAACTTCACTAAATAATCCCAACGTTTGAATAAAAATAGCTAGTTGCCTGCCAGCCAGAACTAATAAACTCGAGAAGAGCATCCCTCCTTTTTCTTTGATTAGCTGGATAGGTTGAGTAGTTGGTCAGGGTTGAACTCAGCTATAACTCCTTGGGAAACTAAATGTTTCTATCAGGCGGGGGTGGAAGACAATACCCGGATGGAAGCTTGTCCTCACCATCCATGTCAATTTTCTGTTGGATACCTCCTAACCGATGGAGTCCTAACCGATGGAGAGAAACCGGAAGCTTGTTGAATGAGAACAAGGATGGAAGCTCGAGTATCCCTATCTAATTACAACCTCTAGGTGGCTGGGTAACCCAAGGGAGCATTCCGAACAATCCATATTCTTTTCCAACCAGGCAGGGCTTTGGAGAACAATCCTTCTTTCTGGCCGGGTAACCGGTTGAACTCCTTTGTTTTCGTTACCATCGACTAGCACTGAACACAACTATAGCTAAGGTGGGGGGGTGAAAGTGAGTATTTCTAGCTGGGTAGGATGGGAGGAGATATGCCTCTCCCCCAGTTGTTTATCTCAACTAGAATCATGAGAACTAGGGTTCTAACTAGAATCGCTAGGGTAAAAGTTGACGATCAACCTGCTATGGCAAGAGATTGATTTTCTTGTCCTACCTTTCTTCCTAACCGATGGAGATGACTGATGCTCTTCATTCTATTTCATTTAGCATGTTCCGTATATAAGGCTATCCGGGTTCAACGATTGATGCTTGGTGGATCGACCTTTTACCCACCCCGCACCAACGGTTTCACTAGTTGAATTCCTTCCTTCTGACTAATGAGCCATCCTTCACCCCCGGTTAGCATCTCCACCGATAGAATACAATTACTAAACTATAGACTAACCTGAACTAAAAAAAATTGACTGATAGGGCTGGATAAACAATCTTAATAGGGCTGGCTGGATAAACAATCTCCTCTAACAGTTCGTTATTTCCTCCTCCGGTCGGAAGCTAGACTAATAGAAGGCTTAGCCCCTCACCCAACGAACTAGTTGAATCAATTGCCACTGAGGTAGGCCAATTGGCTTATACTTCATACTCCCTCATTAATTCTCCAACTATAAGTAGGCTAGCTTTCCCTACTTCCATCTCCTCGTTAGGCTAGGCTCCATAACTAAAATTCCCACCCGGGGTGGGCGAGAGGTTATAGTGGACTAAGAAAATCAAATGGATGGGAGTTTAGGGGTAGCTCTGGGTAGCTCTTCAAGATATAGGAATGGGGCAATACATCCAACTTGCCTTCCAACCAGCCAGTTGTTTTGAAATCAATTTGTTTGAATTCCTTCTGGATGGAACTCCCCCTACTATTCAATGGCATTGCCTACCTGAGCATGCTTTATTTTCAATGGGACAACATGAGCTTGATCAGTACTTTTCCTGATCAGTCGCCACCTACCAAAAAACTCCACAACTTTGCACAAATTTCCTAACATCCTTATGTATCTGAGGCCAATAGTAGTTTTCACTTACTAAGGCTATTGTCTTATCAATGCCAAAATGTCCTGCCAATCCTCCACTGTGTTTCTCCTTGATCAAATTATCCCTCATTGAACTTCTAGGTACGCATTACTGATTTCCTCTAAACAACATATCTTCCTGAATAAAATAATCCAACCAATTACTCCTATCTATCACAACAGGTTCCTTACATGCTTTCCAAGGTTCTACAAAATCAATGCCTCCCTCATACATGTTCTTCAATTCATCAAATCATATCACTTCAACTCTCATTTCTATTAACAAGTTTCTTATTCTGCTTAATGCATCAACAACTTTGTTTGATTTACCACTCCTATGCTTCAACCCAAAAGTATAACTCTGCATGAACTCTACCCATCTCATATGTCTCTGATTTAACTTACTTTGACTGTTCAAATATTGCAAAGCTTGATGATCTGTATACAACACAAACTCCTTAGGCAACAAGTAATGTCTCCACTTCTTCAAGGCTTGAATTATGGCATAGAACTCTTGATCATAAACTAAATATCTTCTCCTTGCATCATTCAATTTCTCACTAAAATATGCTACAGGTCTACCTTCTTGACTTAACACTGCTCCAATTGCATTTCCACTTGCATCACAATCTACTTGAAATACCTTATTGAAATCCGGTAATGCCAAAACAAGTTGCTCTATCACTTTCTACTTTAACAACTCAAAACTTTTGTCTACTCCTGATGTCCACTTGAAATCTTTTCTGTCACCTCTCATTCTCTCTGTCATAGGGTTACAAACTGAATTGAAATTTCTGATGAACTTCTGGTAGAACCTAGCTAATCCATGAAATGATCTCACTTCTCCAATGCTCTCCGGTGTAGGCCATTCAACAATTGCTCTTACTTTCTCAAGATCCATCTTCAATCCTTCCATAGAAATCACAAATCCCAAGTATACCAACTCTTCCTTCATGAAACTACACTTCTTGATGTTTATCACCAATTTCTCTTCTCTCAGTCTCTGCAATACTTGTCTCAGGTGTTGCAAATGTTCTTCCTTTGTCTTACTGAAAATCAGAATGTCATCCAAATATACAATAACAAACTTACCCAAGAATCTCTTTAGAACTTCATTCACCAATCTCATGAAAGTACTCGGTGCATTTGTCAATCCAAAAGGCATCATTAACCACTCATACAATCCTTCATTCGTCTTAAAAGCAGTTTTCCATTCATCACCTTCTCTAATTCTAATATGATGGTATCCACTCTTCAAATCCATCTTTGTGAAATATCTTCCTCCACTCAAAAATTCCATGATATATCCATCCTAGGTAAAGGGAATCTATACTTAACTGTGATCTTGTTGATTGCTCTAGAATCTGTACACATTCTCCATTATCCATCCTTCTTTGGTGCTAACACTGCAGGTACTGTACAAGGACTCAAACTTTCTCTGATCAAACCTTTCCTCAACAATTCTTGTATCTGCCTATTCAATTCTTCATTCTCTATTAGTGTCATTCTATGTACAACTTTGTTAGGCAAACTTGCTCTGGGTATAAGATCCATGTGATGATTGATACTCCTAATCAGTGGCAATGCTTCAGGTACATTATCTGATATGATGTCTTCATACTCTGTTAGCAACTCCTTTATCTCCTCTAGTTATGATTCTTCAATCTCCTTCTTCAATGTTTCAGGCTTCTTAGGAATCAAACCATAACACATATTCTCATGTCTCAAACCATCTAGAAATTTTCTTCCATCTACCAAATAGATTCAAGCATTCCCACATACTTCATTCTTAGGATCATCTTCCAAAGGAATCAAATTAATTCTCTTCCCATTTGTTGTTATAGTGTATGTATTCTTTCTCCCATCATGTATAGCTTTTCTATCATACTGCCAAGGTCTACCCAACAATATATGACATACATCCATAGGCATAATATCACACAATACTTCATCATGATAAGATCCAATATGAAATTTCACCAAACATTGTTCACTCACCAGTACCTTATGATCATCCTGAATCCATGCTATCTGATAGGTCTTAGGGTGTTTCAATCTTTCCAACTTCATCTTAGTCACCATCTCCTCTGAAACTAGATTATCAAAACTACCACTATCAATTACAACTTTGCAACATTTACCTCCTCATTTGCATCTAGTTCTGAACAAACTCTTCCTCTACGGTGGTTCCTCATTTTTCTCTACTTGAAATAGTGCTCTCCTCATCACAAGTGATTCTCCTTTCTCTGGTTTGCCAACTAAACTCAGTGATCCAACAGGTTCTTCTTCAACATAGGCTGCTCTTCCACTGTTCTCTGTCCTCTTGCTTGTACTACCCTGATTACACTCAAATACTCTATGTCCTTCACCTCCACACTTGAAACAAGTTCCTCTAAATGGTCTCTTATCAAATCCTTTTCCCTCTCTTTTGTATCCTTCATTCCGGTATGCACTAGGGTTTCCTCTCTGGTAAAAATTTATGTCATCTCTTTGGTAAGCGTTATTATCTCTGTCTTCTTTCTTAAATGGGCTATCAAACTTGGTCTACTCCGAATGTGATCTGTCTCCTCCGCAAAATGTTCTACCTCTCTAAAATTTGCCTCTTCTACCTCTCTATATCTGATCATGCCTCTTATTCATCTTCTCTTCAACTTTCAAGGCAAACTGATATGCTTCCTCCAAAGATGTCATCCTCACCAAGCTTAGTTCTTCTTTAATGTTCAATCTTAGTCCATTGATGTATCTAGCCACTTTCTTCTTTCTTGCTTCACTATGTCCTATCCTTATGATCATCTTATGAAATTCTTCAGTATACTCCTTCACAAATTTCTCCTTTTGTCTCAGGTTCTGCAATCTTTTCAATAGTTCCAACTCATAGTTAGTAGGTACAAATTGATTCTTCAGTTTTGTCACCATCCTATCCCACTTTGTAATCTTTTATTTCCCTCTTCTATTTCTTTCCAACGGAACTTCTTTCCACCATATAGCAGCATGTCCTTTCAGCTTTGTCTTTGCAAATTTCACCTTCTCTGAATCTTTAACTTCCTTATATTCAAGGTATTCTTCCATCTCATTTATCTAGTCAATCAACTCTTCAGGATTCAGATTGCCAATGTAATTCGGTACATCAACTCTAGGTCTCTTCCCAATCTTTGAAATAGCTCGCAACATCTTCACTTGGTCTGATTCTTCTTCTTCATCACCTCCTAGGGTTTCACCAATTTGTTCAACAGATTGAAATTCCTCTTCATCATCACTTTCAACATTAGGTCTCGATGTCAATCCCCTTCTCCTATCTTCCTCAACAACATCCAAATGAATTCTCATTGTTTTCATCATTTCCATCATTTCATTCATTCTACCAGCCATTGTTCCAACAACAACAACTCTCCTTGGAGGCATCTTCTTAGGATCAAGTGCAAACTGCCTCAAGTTCGGTGATCAGGCTACAAGGTGACAACTGCCTCACAATCGATGATCAGTTGTGACACAAGTAACCTGCCTCAATTTGGTGATCTATCCATAGCAAGATCTTACAAAATTTCTTCACCAATTTCACTCAATTTACTCCCAAAGATTTGAACTTTTGCTCTGATACCACTTGGTACAGTCACGGTAGGAGGGTTCACAGAATGAACTGTCCAGACCGTACAACAAGAGTAAACACAATGGAAACAACTCAAAGATACAAAGTAAATGCAGATTTAGTCATTCAGTATATCATAGAATTCAAATATAGATGGGCCGGCAACATGCAGGCTTACAATTCAGCTCACAAGTCTGATTATAGAATATCAAAATATGCACAAGATATAGCTTTGAAGCTCCTTTGCACAAAATCTAAACTATCAATTCTCTCTATTCATGTTCACTACTTTCCTAGGGATCTAATACATCAATATATATCATAACTGGTACAAAATATTCCTCCGCGTCGGCCAAGGAAGGTCACAAACTCCAATGAAGAGCTGTAGCATGTGTACATGGATAGGTCAGACCTAAATGAATAAAAATCCTCCACAAATGAATGGAATGATGTGTGGATCTCGAGGAAGGTTGGCAATGAACCAAAGATTATTGAAGGATGTGTCATTATGCTCCACAAGTCGAAGAAATGCTCCGCAGGTCATCTCCTTTAGCTGATTGTCTGAGATTGTCAAGATGCTCTATTCTGAGAAAATAATTGATCTTCTGATAGCGATATCTTTCTGGTACTTGATCCAAATGCTCTAAATTCCAGATATGATGTAGATGAACATGTCTAGATACTAAGTCCATCTCTGCAATGTCTAAAATGTAACTATAGTAGAATGCAGACTGAAATACAAAACTGCTTCTGATTGAATTGAACTAGAAAATGAAAAGAAAAAAAACTAAACTATAAACAAATTGAAATGCAAATGTTTTTGGTTGATGCAAGATTTCTCTTGAACCAGGAATGTTCCTGCATCACAAATCTTGACCAAAAAATAGGAAAATCCATTAATTACATGGCGAGTCCTTCATAAAAAATAAATTAAATTCCTATGGGAAAGTAAAGGCCTGAAGGTTGCAGTGATTGACTAGTTTAAGGTGTAGTTCTCATGTCTATAATTCCTTAATATTTTAAATCAAACATTGAATATTTTAAATTAGCCCTAAATTATTTTTCACCACCATTGATTTTATTTATAATCTAATGGTTTGGGTTCTATTATGTAGACCAAAATATACCGGCGGAGCTCCAATGCCCATGGGGCCTAAAATTGCATTTGGGACGTTGATCTTAATGGAGATCAATGGCCCAAATGCAATTTTGGGCCCCACGGGCATTGGTGCTCCATGGGTACATTTTAGACCATGGAATTTAACCCTAGTTGTTAGATTATAAATTGAGATCAACGACTCAAATATAATTTCGGGTTTAATGGGCATTAGAGCTCCATGGGTACATTTCAACCCTTGGAATACAACCGCAGTTGTTTGATTATAAATAAAATCAATGATGGTGGTTAAAAATTGGTGATATGGCCCTAAAGTAACCAATAATTATATAATATTATTGGTGAATTAATTTCATTTTCTACTAAAAATTAGAAAATTTATGCGAATCTGATCTAATTAGGTATTGAATATTGTGGCAAATTTTTGAGTTTAAAATTTTAATAAAATAAATATTTTGGTGATTTAACTAGGACTAAAATAAAATTTTGTAAAAATGTGGCGATTCAATTCACCTTATAGCTTGTACTATTAGCCAAATTTTGAATCCCCAATTTCAACTATTAGCCAATTGGCGAATATTAGCCACTAAAAAAATCTCTGGTTCTTTATGTTCTTTATGTTCTAAGATATCTTCTTTAAATATGTTTTCATACTTAGTCAAAAGTTGTTGACCAAAATACATGAACTGTGTATGTATGTCTTCATATATTGCAACCAAAATCAAACTATGGCTTGTGATAACAAAGACAAACTCGAGCAATTGCTTCTTATCACTCTGATACCTCAAAACATTCTCTAGAAAATATATACATGTTCTCAATTGTCATTACATGCACTCCAGCACTGCCACATGTGCCCTTGCACTACCATACATGCTCTAGAAACTCACTTAGCTCATGATGCAATAGCGAGTTCTTCACCAAGCATCTTGCAATTGTTACCATAGCAACTATTGGTTGTAATAAATCCCCATGCCATAGCAGAATGTTTAACCTATCTCATCATTAAATTCTTCTTCCTTCTCATCTTCTCATCTTCTCATCATTATATTTTTCTTTAATAACCTATCTCACCATTTATCCTTCAATGATCTTGTGATTGCCAGGTTGTAATGCACCAATTTACTTATGAAACTCCTAGGGTTTGATCATTTTTATTTTGGACTATTGTTCGAACAATGTCATGTGATATTCCTAACATGGTTACAATGACTTTCCTATACATTTATGATTCCTAGAAAACCCTTCATTTACACCTTGACAAGATATCAAATTATCTTCATACCTAGTTTGATGTTCCTATTGACTGTCATGATAGTCCTAGTTGTGTTGATAGTCCATTTAAGGTTCTTGACAATTCTAATTTGTATATAAGATCATTCATTTTCATCATGTTATCATCTATTACCTTGTGAATAGATGCCTTGACTACCATTTAGAAGAAAAAGTCTATGGCGTTATCTCGAGATTCTAAAACATTTCACAAACATAATTGATTCTAGAAGTTCGATACGACACCATAGACTTTTAAAAGTTTTTTTTGTCAAAGAAAACTACCAATTATGTCATGTCATCGTCTAATCTTATCATCCAAAACATAATTGTGATCTAGCATAAGGGATAGAAATTAATCATAAAAATACACTTCCTAATTTTGGATGAGTTTTTGTAGCACTAGTTATCTCCTTAAGCTTATACACCTAGAGGATTTAAGAGTTTTTGTATTGTAGACAATATCCAAAACTTTTCATTGGATGAAACAACATCACACAATTGATATCTTCTTTCTTATTACCAACTATGGGAATGGCATTGCAGTAGCTTCATGTCCACTCTCTTGCATCGTATATTTGAATGATACTTTCTCATTGGTATACACTTTGATGGAATCCTCATTTCCAATACTACAAATAATCAAGGGAATCATAATTCATGAACCAAAGTTGAATCTGTTCCTCAACATATTCCATAAAAAAATAAAGTTTATGCATAATTGGAAGGGGTTCTATAACATGTCATTATGAAATTAGTAGAACTATAAATTTACTCTTAAATTTCTAGTCATGAAAATGATAATTAAGTCAATAGACAATCCTACAATGTCTTACTTGTGGAACCATGGATCACATACATGTGTGCTAGTATTGGTTTGCAATAAGTGTGGTTGAAAATTAATAAAAAAACATAATAATATTAATATTTGTGTTCTATGACCTACTCAAACCTTCATGGGTAGGGTCTTGTGCATCTTAGGCTAATAATTTGTAAAACACAAATGAGAGTATGATTTTTCAATATTAAGGCATTTGTGGTTCACCACTAGAGTTCACGTTTGTAACTACTTGTCATTGTACTCTTCAAGCATAAAATACCAAACTCATCATTGTTGATCATGCAACCTCTCTTTCTCCAAATGAGAAAGTTCTCATTATGCTATGACAATAGTCTTCTATGTTTATGATGTGATAGTCTATGTGGCTATTTGTAATAGTCATATAGCGCAATTTGATAGTCTTTTCCCTCAACATGACCTCCATACTTAGCAATTTGTCTATCATTGTTTATGGTAATGTTCACATATGGGATATACTTAAAATATTATAGTTTAGGACAAATTGTCATCATGAAAAAGAACTCTACCCTGAATTTATGCACCTTGTTATTCCTAGAAAACCCCTCCTTTACACCTTGACAAGATATCAAATTATCTTCATACTTTGTTTGATGTTCCCATTGACTGTCATGATAGTCCTAGTTGTGTTGATAGTCCATTTAAGGTGCTTGACAATTATAATCTATATATAATCAGTCTAATCATTGCCTCCAAATAGCCCTTCAAATCTCTTTGTCATAAATCACACTACTTGTAATGTCCTTCCATAATCATGGTTGCTTATTGCCACCCTTTCTACTATTTTTCTGCCTTCATGTAGCCTCTTGATATCCTTCTTAGATCTTATGTGCACCTCACAACCATGAAACCAACTTGCACCTTCATTACACAACTAATGCACTTAATATTCCTCTTGATGTCTTAACAATTCTCTGATGACCTTCATCCACCAATATCAATCATTTGGATACTCTTTAGTCCCAATTGACTACTCTATCATGTGAGAATAGAGTACATTGTGATGAACAACAATCCTTTTGTGGATGGTTTGGTAAGCATCTAATTGTTATAATAGTCTTCTCCAACTATTAAAAGACCCCTTATAAGAAAAGACCATAATTGCCCTCTTATTAACAACACCCTCCATATTCAATGATGAGGGTTTTATTCTCTATACTAGCACTATTTCTCCTTTTGACAACATGTCAATCATATTCATAGGTCATGTGATACCATTTCAATGTTGTTCATGGTAACCTTATAGCATAAAGATAGACCCAATTGTTCTTATGATTGATATGATATGATATGATATTGAAAGGACAATCATAATCTAGTCATTTTGACACAATTTTTAGAAGTTGCATGAAGTATGATCAGTCATTTATGACTGTTATATCATTGTTGATCAGTCAATTATGACTGTTATATCAATGTTGATCAGTCATTTATGACCGTTATATCATTGTTGATCAGTCAATTATGACTATTATATCAATGTTGATCAATGATTATAAAAGTTCTAATTATCATTGTCTTATTCATCATGCTTGTAGATATCATCATCATGTTGAGGAAACAAGCAAAGATTCTAACACCAGAAGAGCATGAAGCTGAGAATGAGAGGAAAAGAGAAAGAATGAGGTGAATTCAAGAAAGTAGGAAATTGTCAACCATAAAAGAAGACATTCCACCATTACCAATTGAAGAGGAACATGACACATCTAATGAAACTAAGAGAGAGATGGAATTGGTTGCACAAATGGAATGAATGCAAAACCTCCGTACAATGAGGAAAGTGAATCTCCAAATTGGAGGCACTCCATCATCCACAGGTCAAGTTGAAGAAACACCATCATTATCTTCTCGAATTAGAGACACTCCATCTTTCACAGGTGAAGTAGACAGTACATCTTTATTTTCTTCTCAACTTGGTGGCATGGCATCATTCACACGTCAAGTTGAAGGTACACCATCTTCTCCATGTCAACTTCAAGCCTTTTCATCTTTTTCATCTCCAATTGAAGGTACATCATCTATCCCATCTCAAGTAAATATTGAAGAAATTCCTAATGTTGAGTCAACTTTACCAATTAAAATGCCTCCTAGAATTTTGCATAGGAAGCCTAAGTTTCTAATTGATATCGATGAGAATGTGTTGAAGCCCATGCAGGATAAGATTCCCAAGAGAACTTGCCAGAGATATGCAAATAAGATATGGAATCATTCTTTGAGAATTTAAATGAAAATGGAAGATGTCAAGTATTTGTTGAATTGATGAGAAATCTAAAATTTAGGCCCACTATGAAGATTCTTGGACTAAGAACATCGGATGCCTCAAGTGAAAAATTAATTGTCAATAATCTAATGAGTGCATATGAGAGTGTGGGTTCCACCTCACGAACCAAGGATAGTAATGTCACATGACGTGTCATTACATTGACAATAGTAAGCCAACAAACAAAGAAATCTTGTCTCATTAGAAAGACAAGTCAATAATTGAAAATAAGTAGAAAAACTCTAATGAGAGCCATTGGAAGACATGAAAAAGTTGAGGACCCAAACACCAATGAATTGTGGGCATTCTCTGGGAGACTCCCACGGAAAGACAAAGTTGTTGTTGAAGCCTTGAGATCCCTCATCAAAGAATTTTGGAAAAACAACACAAGGGTATCTCCTAATGCAAGAGATGTTGTGAGAAGAAGAATTGGTTGTCGAAATCGTGAGCCACATCTAAAGCATTTTTTGGATGTGCTCAAACATAATTTTTCAAGAAATTTCAAGAGTTGTATCCTCAAGTTAAAATTTGTCAAAGATTTTTTGAAATTCTAAAACCTTTCTATGTCAAAATAAATCACACACGCACTACTTGTTGTTGTAGATTACATATTGAATTTTCTAACCATTTTGATTTATCGGTCTATATGTTTAGATTTTCATACTAACAATGTTTTGCAGGATTGTGACATACATGCCCCATCAACATCTTCAAGAGACTTCATTTCAACAATTTTATGTGAAAGAGAGGAAGGTCAAATATTCTACAGGAAATTATGCTTGGATGGCACATGTCAGCATTGCGGTGGCTTGCAACATATGCCAATATGTGAACATATGGAAAGCACACATGCGGTTGGAGACGAACTAGTAGAGTTTGGCAAGTATAAAATAGTGGCCTACAATACAAAAGATGGTAAAGAAGTAAATGTTATGCCCTTACTTCTATAGTGTATATGGTTATGAATAGTCAGCTTGTGGCTATCTTAACTCTTAATTAAGTCATATTATCAGTATTATATTGTTATTTAGTTGTTTAGGTCAGCCTAAGGCTTCTATAGGGCTATCTAAGTCTGCCTGGGTGATATCCTAGGCATAAATAGGTATCTATAGGAGGTAGTGAGTCTCATTTCTTATCATATTGTGTATTGTGTTCTCATTGAAGACTGTTGGAGGTATCCCCCTTGAAGTGGCATATTATTATCAAGTATTTGCAACATATTTACTATTATATTTAGATATTGTGCAAGTTATTTCATTACAAGTGGTATCAGAGCATGATCTTGGCACTGTAGAGGCAAATTTTTTTCTCAACATTGGAGGCGATTTTGGGAAGAGCATAACTTTCATATTTTAGCAAATTTTTTAAATATTTTTAAAGGGTTATTGAAGACCATATTAAAGAAGCTACAATCTAGATTTTAGAGGAATTGGACTAGATTTGAGTGAATTATTACAGAATTGTGATTTCTACACAATTTATTTGAGAACTACATATCTCTCACATCTTGCCGAATTGGAGTATAATTTGTATTGGGTTTTTGTATAAATAATAGAGGAGACTACAGTCCAAAGCTTGGATAAATTGAAGCAAAAATAAGTGAGTTATTACAAAATTAGGGTTTCCAACAAATTCACTCTCAAGGCAGTAAATTTGCTAATTTCTTGGATTTTTTTTGGGTAAGTGGTATCTTGGCCCTAGTAAGTTATAGTAAAAATTTTAGAGAATTTACATTTCATTTGTGTGATTTATTTCAAAAATATTGGTTTCCATAATGACGGGGCCTGCAACAAGAGGCAAAAAGAATGTTGCCACACTGGGGAAATCCTCTGATAAGGATGGGGAAACAATAGAGGATAGTAATCCCTATGAGGAAATAGGTAAGTTCAAGGAAGAGGTTAAGAGGGAGATGTGTGGCCTAAGAGGAGATATACCGGACATACGAAGCATGTTAAGTGCCTTTATGAAAGAACAACGAAAGGAGGTCTCAAGAAACCAAGAAGAAGAAGAAGAAGAAGAAGAGGCAGAAGAAGAAGAAACAAAAGAAAAAGAAAAAGACAATGAAGAAGAAGAAGAAGAAGTTCTTGATCAAGCTATTCAACCAATGCAAGGGTACCATGCACTATTCCTCACCTCTTCCTCTATGGCACATCAAAAGGTTCAAGTAAAGGAAGAACAAATTCATCACCATCAAGAGCTAGATGCAAAGGGAAGACACATCTTGGAGCTGAAGTTAATTTTCCAAACACACATGAATAAGCTGAGGACATCAAGGAAATATCTTCTAGTTGAAGTTGCCACATGGGATGATGAAGATTATATGAATAAACTACCACAATTGATCAGCGTTGAGGACAATGCTTTTGTAAAGGTGGAGGGCATGTTATGCCCTTACTTCTATAGTGTATATAGTTATGAATAGTTGGCTTGTGGCTATCTTAACTCTTAATTAAGTCATATTATCATTATTATATTGTTATTTAGTTGTTTAGGTCAGCCTAAGGCTTCTATAGGGCTATCTAGGTCGGCCTGGGTGATATCCTAGGCATAAATAGGTATATATAAGAGGTAGTGAGTCTTATTTCAAATCATATTGTGTATTGTGTTCTCATTGAAGACTGTTGGAGGTATCCCCCTCGAAGTGGATTAGGAGGTTGCCCCCTCAAAGTGGCATATTATTATCAAGTATTTGTAGCATATTTACTATTATATTCAGATATTGTGCAAGTTGTTTCATTACAGTAAAGAGGTGCGATTTGGTTATTCAAAAGATTTTAGTGTATCAGTTTATGTCTACATTTCGTGATAGTATAGTGTACGAGTATGCAAGGCACACCCATAGAACTCAATGGTTGGACATGCAATTCAAGTTATGCAAGGACATGTTTCCACTTGGTACCATCATTTCAGTTGTTGACTTTATAGAGAACTACGCACGGTAGCCACAGAATGAGGTGCAATCACAGTATTACAACTCTACGCAGGTTACTATATTTGTGCAAATAGCATTCATGCATGGAGAATATAGTATAGAGGACGACAGGAAGATCTTGAGGGAATATCATTTTTATATTAGTGATGACCGCACACATTCTAAGGAGTTTGTGCAAGGTTGCTTTCAGATGTTCAGCAGTTATTTGGCCAACAGGAGCATATCATTTCGTCAGCATATCATATGGTTAGATAATTGTGCATCACAATTTAAGAACACACAGATGTTCTTATGGATAAGAAGGATGCATACAATGATTGTTGTTCAACATATGTGGAATTTTTGTCAGGCAGGGCATGGAAAGGGAGATCATGATGGTGTAGGAGCATGTATCAAAAGAGCATTGGCACGAGAAGTGTTGAAGTACAAAGACAATGCAAAATTGATAGATGCGAGATCTATTATCCAATGGTGTAACACTATAATGAGTCGAAGTAATGAAGGTAAGTCTATAGTTCATAGATATTTTTGTTTCGTTGATAATACTAACATTGCAAAATATGAGGGTTGTTGTACATTAACAGGATCAAGTGAGCTACACTCTTTTAGAAGCTCTAATGCAGGTTCATGGAGTATCCATACACGTCATATGGCATGCTTTTGTTCTTCATGTACATATGAAGCTTGGTATGATTGTGAGTCAAAGCAATGGGTTGATGAATGGTGTACAAGAGGCCTAAGACAGATTGACATAAATCGACTACCGACAACACTACAAATGACAGAGATTGAAACATCGGTTGATTTTGACCATGTTTCAGATCTAGTACAACTAGGTATTATCAACATTCAAATTTAATAAAATTCAATATGGCATCTTATCTTGTAATTTTTCTTGTATTGTTGAAGTTATATTCATCGAACTGAATGCACGTATCAATGTAGGGCATGTTTATGCAGTTATTGCAGCTGAAGACAATGAAGAAGGAATAGATTATTATTTGTGTTGTTGTGTTGAGGAAAAAAAGAAATTAGATTCCCCTGTTATAGTTGGAGAAAATAGCAACTACCCTACAAGATCAGTGGTTGTTACTGGAACATGGCTTAGAAGGTACCCACTGAAGAAGTATGATGTGTGGGTCTTCAAGGATTTTGACACACATAGGAAGATTCTTCATTATTCTAACCTTGTTGTGGCTTCAAACATTCATTTGATCAAATATGGGGGTAGACCATTGAACAGGACCTTGTGGAAGGTTCATGAGTATGATCACGAGGCAATACTCAACACAATAAAGAGTAGAGAAAACCCTAATGGTTCATTGGATTAAAGTAATGGAATGACAGAAAGGTATGTTAGTTTTCTTTGCTATCCTCATTTCACCTTGTATATTTTAGCTACTCATTTGAGATAAATAGTGCAATTGCATTTGTTGATATGCGTCAGACAATTGAGAGGGGGGGTGAATCAGTTGTCACAAAAACTTAAAACACTTTATGCAATTAAACATTCATCACTTATCCACAATTATTATGATTTAACAATAAGTGCATGAAATCATAAACTTAACAACATCAAACACAAGAGACACCAGATTTACATGGAAAACCCCAAGGTGGGGAAAAACCATGAAGAGGATTAACTCTCAATATATATTGCAATCTTGAAATAGTGATGTTCAGGGTTGGTCACCCCATGGGCCTAAACATATTGGCTTACTACCATGAAGAACAACTAGGTCTAGCAGACTCACTACCTCAACCCTAAACCTAGCAAGATTATAATAAGGGTTGTTAAACCCTAAGGACTGTTAAACCCTACTGGTGGCTTACTACACTGTCACAACCAAACACCTTTCTTTATTGTGAATAAACAATTCCTCTTCCCTACTCTTCCTCTACCCTACTCTTCCTCTACCCTACTCTTCCTCTGCTCTGCTCTTTCTCTTCTTTCCTCTACCTCTGCTTTGCTCTGCCTTTGCACCTTTCTTAATGTATTCTCATTTTCACCCAAGGACAACTTTTCCATGACTCAACTACAAGCATTTATACACTACATCAACCTTGGAATGATCATCAAGGTTGGCATCAACCATTGAAACAATCTCCAAGGTCTATATTACAAACATTTACAAAATAGGTCCTGACCTATTGCAACATCATGCAAAGGAAATGAAATACAGATCATGCCATGCTTTAGCTGGGACTCAAACATGATCTTCCATGCCACAACATGCTTCCACAATCTTCTAGAGATCTCCACAATCACTGGGATCAACCAGGTCGACCAAGACTAGTTACACGCTACATTATCTGGGAACATTCTTCACACACCATCTCAATTTCTTAATGTGGACCAAAGTCTAGATAGGAACATGATTAGGAGACATCCACAAGCACACTATAATCATCAAGAGCAACAGCACAAAACTTAACCACTTTATCCATAGGAATCTTCTCACCGAAACACATGAAATTTACTGTCTTCAATTGTCATAAAAGAAAAGTAGCTTGCAGACCACCAAACCATGAACCATTGCAACTGCAGGCACTTATCATCATCCCAGACTTCCCTCTAGAACCACATAACAAAATACTTTCTTGCGGAGGAATGCAGAGCCAAATACTATCTTCCTGTCTCAACTGAACTTATAGACAAAGTAGGCTTCACTCTGGTGAACACAACTCACTCAGATCTTCATGCGGATGGCTCAGACCCAAAATGTAGCATCCTCAAACATACCTCTAACTTACTTCCAATCTGTAGACCATGATCTTCAAGCAGGAACAAATGCAGAGCAGTTTACTAGATTGTTCTTTAGCATACAACTCACTGTCTGTACTGCACTTCTCTGTGGCTTACTTGTTTCTTCAAGAGAGGATAGTTTTCATAATATCCTCAACATAAAATTCTTCTAAACAAGTAATGGAATAGGATACAGTTGACACCAATGACAACAAGAATATGTTGACATCAATGACAACACCGATTAGGCACATACTTGCAACAATCTCCCCCTTTGTCATTGATGGCAACATATGATGTGAAAAACTGCAACAACCATCAAGACAAGATTCTCCCCCTTTCTCTTTACACACATGTGCTCTTTCTTTCTCCAAAATTCTCCCCCTTTCTCTTACACATCTACATTCTAAGTTTTTCACACGAGTTCTCTCCCCCTTTGACATTAACGGAAAAGGGCACATACTTGCACTCTTCTACTCTGATCTAATCTCTCTTCTGAACTTTCTTCAACTGACTGCTCCCCCTTACTTGATGCTTTCCTAACTGTAATTTTATGTGAATTCTCTCCTTCTTGGTTTGTCAATTCTAACCTTAGGATCTTGCTGCTACTGTCTTGTTTTCTCTGTCAATCAGCACTGCAATACTCACTGTTCTTTATCAGAAATTCATATTAGCATCATCTACATGTTTCCCTTGGGAGATAATTTCATAATCTTTTTGACTTCAGCAACCATCTCTAATTATTACCTGCACTTCTACACCTTTTTCATATTATTTCTTTGATTGAGAACTTATCCTTGCATATCTCATCCTACAATTCTTTTTCTTTACCAATGTACCTTATCTCTTTTTACCCAAGAACTGGTCTTCAGTGTGGTACTTCTGCACAATCTCTAGGGATCTTAGGAATTCTTTCCAGAACTTCTTCTTCTTTAACTTGACTGTCTTCTTGTTCAACAGGTCCATTTGATTTATACCTACTCAGATATGACATATTTTCTCTGATTTCATCAACCTTGACAATAGCACTTCTCAATGATATTTCCCAGAGTCTTATTGTAGCAGTTTTGACTTGAACTCTATTTTGAATGTAGATAGTAGTATGTGTATATTTTCTCCAGTATGTATCCGGTAGGTCAGCTTCCTCCATCATTGATCTAGCAGCCTCTTGGACTGACCTATATTTCTTTTTAACAAATTCATTCTATTGAGGAGTCCTGGCAGACAATTGTCTCCTTATCCCTTATTCTTTACAAAAACTATTGAATTCATTTGATGTGAACTCACCTCCACTATCATATCTTAAGCATTAGATCCTCAGTTGTATCTCATTCCCAGTCATTGCCTTGAAAGCTCATCTAGTTCATAATCATTCAACTCTAAGCTCATCTACAGATTTTCAAACCGTTTCCAAAGTTACTCATTATTCTCAAGATCAAACAAATTTATGGATATAGGTGTAGTCATTGATTAATAACCATATGCCTAAACTATAGAGCATTATCTTCAACGGCAAACCCAAGCAGAATAAAATACCAAAGCCCTGTCACTTGATTTTATTGGTTAGATACTTAACCAAAATTCATCATCTGTCAGCTTGTCCCTTAAGTACACACTTGACCAATTCTTCTATCATGTCGTAACTCCACATGAAACTCCAAAATTAATATCCAACAATCATCATTGACCTCTTAACATACTTTCAGAACCACACATCAAAATACTTAATAGTAGAAGAATGCAGACAAAAATACTCAGATGTTTTATACTGTTTCAGGCTTAACTTTGAACCACATATAATGATCATCAATTGCGGAAGCATACTGATTCAATCTTTGTTACTTACTTTATATATTTCTCATACCTTAGTCATTTTGGGCTTCTAGACCATAATCCTTTTATACCTTGATCTACAGAGTTCCTTTCAAGCAATCTACCATGTAAGTCCTCATATCTTTGTGTTGAATCTTAGCACTGATTATTTGGCTGGGGGATTTAGAATTTTCAATACAGCTCCCCTTGAGCCATGACTCACAATCTACTTCTTGGAGGAAGTAGCTGCTCCAGAGCCTGGAGCAGACTCATCTCTTCCTTCATTTATTTCCTTCTTGACCCAAACCTTGTTCATTTCTTCCTTGACTTCTATTGGATCAACCTTCTCCACTGATTTCTTCAATTCTTCTTGATTATCCTTCTTTATGTTCTTACTTCTGTAAAATCTTGCAACATGTCTAGGCTTGTTGCAATTAAAGCACATAGTACTTTTCTGACCATTGATCCTTTCATTCATCCTTCACCTGCATAGGTTAGCTTTATGCCCAAATTTATTGCATATATAACAGTAGCCACTGAAGGATTCCATTTTCCCATTTGTCCCATAGCCTTTTCTCACTTGGATTCTACACTCATTAGCTCTATGTCCCATTTTGTGGCAAGCATAGCATCTAATGGAGTTCTGACTAGAGAAGGATGGGATATTTTGATTCACCCTATTTCTACACCAATTAGCCTTGTGACCAAATTTATTGCATAAATTGCAGTAACCATTGAAAGAAGAGTTCCTTTGAGCATTTAGCTATCTGATTGTTAGTCTTCTACTTCTTTGATTCTGAGTCCATATGATCTTGTCATCTTCCTAACTTGTTCTGAATCCTTTGTCTTTTCCAAATGTTATGCCTTCTCTATCATTTTTCTATTATGCTATTAACTTATCATATCTGGCAGCACTCACACTGAGTTGATCTCTATGAGCCTGTACATGTTTCAGATTAGCTTACAAGTCTTCAACCTCTTCTTCAAGCTTCATGTAGTCTTTAACTTTGTCTTTCAGACAATTCTCAATCTTTGTCTTTTCTTCAATGTTCTCTTTTAGAGTTTATTGTAACTGTCTGATTTATCTTCTTAAAACTTCTTTCAAATCCATGTCTTCATCTACAGTTCTTGAGTTGTCTTTGTCAATACTGGTAATTAAGCACATATTCATTTGATTTACAACAACTTTATCACATTCGGTGGTCTGGGAACCTTCTTGTTTTTCAATGTGCAAACTCTTGTTGGTTGAGACTAAATTCTCCTGGATGTTTTCAATAACCGTGACATTTGTACTTTCCATGATCCTTCCCAATCTATTGTTGTAACACTGATAATCTTTGGTCCAGGATGAGTATCCAAGAAAAATGCCTTCCTCAAACTTAGCATTGTCATTTTCCATTCTAATGAGGCATTTGCTTCCAAAGATTTTGAAATATTTCACAGTGGGTATTGATCCACACCATAACTTAGCAGGGGTCTTTCCTTCTTTGGTTGTTAACTTAACTCTGTTGAATGTGTAGATAGTGGTTTGTATTACCTCCTTCCAAAATGCATCTGGCAAATTTGCTTCTTCCATCATTAATTTTGCATTCTCCTGAATAGTTCTACTTGTTTCTTCTATTATCTTAATTTTGGCAGAGAGCTATTTTTCTATCCCATAGATTTCACAAAATGTACTGAAATCATTGGAAATATGTTCTTCTTTCCCAATTCTTAGGCCTTTGATGTTCATGCCTAGCTCATTTTCAAGGGTTTCTTTAAAAATTTTGAGTGCTTCCAGAATCTCTGATTTATCTATTAAAAAACTAACCCAAGTCATTCTAGAAAAGTCATCAATGAAAAACATAAAGTACTTTTGACCATGGAGACTTGATATTCTTGTAGGACCACAAAATTTTGCATGAATTAATTCCAATCATTCAGTGGAGGATCTTTCTTTATCTTTCCATGCTTTTCTTGACAATCTTTGACATTTCCTATAGTTGATGTTTCTTGAGTAATCAATCTCTGGTAGATCCTTCACAATCTAAACTATGTTCATTAAATCATCAAGATTTGTATGGCAATGTCTTCTATGCCAAACCCATCTTTCATTTGTCTGATATGTGTATCCAAGAAATTCACTTTTTCTAAGATGATAGAGGTTCTTTTTAGTTCTTTTTGCAATTGCTATTGTGGCTCTAGATTTTTCTTTGACTTCAAGAGAGTCATTCTCAAATACAAACTTGAATCCCTTCCTACATAACTGTCCAACGCTCAAGAGATTTTGTTTCAAACCTTTTACATAAAGAACATCTTCAGAAATTTGTCTATTGTCAAAATTTGTCGATCATATTCCACAGACTTCAGTAGTGCAGTCATCTCCAAACCTGACTAGCCCTTCATTGTATTCTTTTAGACTAATGAACTTGTTTTTGTCTCCAGTCATATGGTTTGAGCAGCTGCTATCAATAAACCAACAATCTTCATCACTGGTACAAGCTTTAGACCATCTTTGATGGTTGTCATTTTGTTCTTCATGAATCACTTCCTTGGACAATCTACTCTTGATATCTCTTGATGAGCATTCGATTGTATCAAAGAGTATTTGCTTTCCTTTTATCTCCATTCGGATCTCCCCTGAGTTGTTAGACACTTTCCAAAGGGACTTGGCTTTGATACCAATTGTTGATATGTGCCGAACAACTAAGAGGGGGGGTGAATCAGTTGTCACAAAAACTTAAACACTTTCTCCAATTAAACATTCATCACTTATCCATAATTATTATGATTTAACAATGAGTGTATGAAATCAGAAACTTAACAACATCAAACACAAGAGACACCAGATTTACGTGGAAAACCCCAAGGTGGGGAAAAACCATGGAGAGGATTAACTCTCAATATATATTACAATCTTGAAATAGTGATGTTCAGGCTTGGTCACCCCACGGGCCTAAACATACTGGCTTACTACCATGAAGAACAAATAGGTCTAGCAGACTCACTGCCTCAACCCTAAACCTAGCAAGATTACAATAAGGGCTATTAAACCCCGAGGGTTGTTAAACCCTACTAGTGGCTTACTGCCAGATTCACTATCACAATCAAACACCTTTCTTTATTGTGAATAAACAATTCCTCACCTCTGCTCTTCCTCTACCCTGCTCTTCCTCTGCTCTGCTCTTCCTCTTCTTTCCTCTACCTCTGCTCTACTCTACCTTTGGACCTTTCTTAATGTATTCTCATTGTCACTCAAGAACAAATTTTCCATGACTCAACTACAAGCATTTATACACTACATCAACCTTAGAATGATCATCAAGGTCGACATCAACCATTGGAACAATCTCCAAGGTTGGTAGTACAAACATTTACAAAATAGGTCCTGACCTATTGCAACATCATGCAAAGGAAATGAAATGTGGATCACACCATGCCTTAGTTGGGACTCAAACATGATCTTCCATGCCACAACACACTTCCACAATCTTCTAGAGATCTCCGCAATCACTGGGATCAACCAGGTCAACCAAGACTGGTTACACGCTACATTATCTAGGAACAATCTTCACACACATCTCAATTTCTTAACGTGGACCAAAGTCTAGATAGGAACATGATTAGGAGACATCCACAAGCATGCTAGATAATCATCAGGAGCAACCGCACAAACCTTAACCACTTTATCCATAGGAATCTTCTCACTAGAACACATGAGCTTTAATGTTTTCAACTGTCATAAAAGAAAAAATAGCTTGCAGACCATGAACCATTGCAACTATAGGTACTTATCATCATCCCAGACTTCCCTCTAGAACCACATAACAAAATACTTTTTTGCGGAGGAATGTAGAGCCAAATACTGTCTTCCTATCTCAACTGAACTTATAGACAAAGCAGGCTTCACTCTGGTGAACACAACTCACTCAGATCTTCATGTGGATGGCTCAGACCTAAAATATAGCATCCTCAGACATACCTCTAACTTACTTCCAATCCACAGACCACGATCTTCAAGTAGGAACAAATGTGGAGCAGTTTACCAAACTATTCTTCAACATACAACTCACTATCTGTACTACACTTCTCTATGGCTTACTTGTTTCTTCCAGAGAGGCTAATTTTCTCAATATCCTCAACATACAAGTCTTCTAAACAAGTAATAGAATAGGATATAGTTGACACCAATGACAACAAGAATATGTTCACATAAATGACAACATCGATTAGGTACATACTTGCAACAGCATTTGCATTCAAGATTTTAGTATGATGGAGGTAGGCATAATCCTTATGAAGTTGCCTTTGGATAGAAATTAAGGTAGGTTTTCATGATTATTTCACGATGATGTCCTTTACTTTCTATTTCATATTGAGTTTTAATGATGTTACTATGAGTTCTAATTCATTTGAATGATGTTACTATTTCATAATGAGTGTTAATGAGTTTTAATGACAAACAATTGATAGCAACAGTAAGGGCAGCCTCAATTGATGCCCTACAAGACATTGGATCAAGTGAGAACACCTTTATAGTATTGAATTTACAAGTACCAGAAAGGTATTATGACTGAATTTTTAGGATAGGCATCTCCTGGGGCCAAACGGATGGCGCCAATGCATCCAGGTGGGTGGGTAAATGCTAGGGGTATGTCTTTTCAGTGGCAAAGCCTCGTGGTCATTCTTGGCTATATCGAATGCAAACAATCCCTCAAGAGCCCTAAGAAAAAAAATGTGACAAACTTTGGATCGACTGTTCCTTCAAATTGTGACACCTAGGAACATCTTCTTTGTAGTATAGGTGGATGTCAGGTCCACCTACAAACACCTACCTCAATTTTGCAATAACCAATTTTGTTTGCCTATGGTGGCAAGGAACGTGCGCTTCCAAAATGCTTTAGTTTCATGCAGTGGAAAGGTGCTAGGAGTGACATTTTGCATTCCATAGGTCATAGGGTCAAATGGACTTTGCCAATGCATCGGGATGGGTGGGTAAATTCTAGGGGATGTCTCATTTCATGTGTCAAGTGCCCCAGTTGTTTGGAGCAACAGGCTACCGGCAAAGTCCCTTAAGATCCCTAAGACACAAAAACAACCAAACTTTGAGGGAGCGGTTCTTGGAATTTGTGGTAGATGGGAACATTCCATTTGGACCTATAGGTGAATGCAGGGTCCATCCACAATAACCTTTCTCAGTTTCAGTCAACTCCAGTCCGTTTGACTGTGTCGAAATCAAACGCATTCTTGCAAAATGCTTCAATTTCATGTAGTGAAAAGGTGCTAGGAGTGACATTTTGCATTGCATAGGTTGTGGGGTCAAACGGACTTTACCAACGTGTTAGGGTGGGCGGGTAAATGCCAGTGGAGGTTTCATTTTGTGTGCCAAGTGTTGCAAATATGTGCCTAATCAGTGTTGTCATTGATGTCAACATATCCTTGTTGTCATTGGTGTCAACTGTATCCCATTCTAGAAGACTTGTATGTTGAGGATATTGAGAAAATTAGCCTCTCTAGAAGAAACAAGTGAGTTACATATCTCTTTGTAAGAGACAGTGAAGACAATGCAGTTCAAGTGAATTAGATTGCTCCACATTCCCAGTAAGATGAAGATCAGAGTCTGCGGATTAAAGGGTTTGTAGAGGATTGTCTGAAGTTGCTCCAGTCAAGATTTGAGAGGTCCGCATGGAGAATTGTCGAAGTTATGGCTATCTAAGTAGAACTGGGTTTTGTAGTTGTTCAGAGGTGACATAGTGACAGTAATCTGGTCTGGATCAATCCGCATTGGAACATTATGATCTGCGGATCTAGATGTGTGTTTGGGATGTCAGTGTGTATCCTAAACTCAAGTGGTTCATGGTTTGGAGGTCCGCAAGCAATCTTTCTAGTGTGCCAGTCATGACATTTGGTCTTCTTGAGTTCCCGGATGAAGGTGCAAGTGATTCTGATGATTTGAGGTGGTGCGGTTGTTCCTGTCGATTTCATTGTGCTTGTGGTGGTCCACATTGAGGATTGAGCTCGTGATTGAAGATTTGTCCTTGGGTGTTGCTATTCTTTCCAATCTTGTGTTGGTGATGGTGTTACTCACACACAAACATAAAATAAAAGTTACACAACAACCCTTATTTATCTTGAAAGATACGATGAATTCAAAGAATTCATGATCCCAAGTCTCCGTTGATTAGTTCATAATCTATTGACATTACTCAGTGGTTGATGTGTGTTTCTATTTTCCATTTCAAGGGGCCTTACGTTGATCAGTAGATTCTATTTTTTGCAAATATGCTACACAGAAAGGTTACTCTACATAGTATATTTCTTCAAATAATGTGTCTACAGGTTGATATTTGCATGATTTCTACCATTATTTGCAATTCTTTGCATGATATTTTCAACACTACATGCATTTAGCTCAAATATGCTAATGATATTCAGTTATCTACAAGATGTCAGCATATTTCTCTATTCTACTTATTATTTATAATGATTTGCAGTTATGGAAGTGATTCAATGAAATTAAGAAAAAGGAATGACAAAGATAGGGTTTAAAGGATGAGATTCCCAAAATTACTTGACTGAGATCACTTATCCACATACATGTTCCAATACAGCAATGAAGAGAAGAAAACTAGAATCATACTTCACCAGGACATTCCACAAATCTGCATGATCCAGTGCAAATCTTCAAAGGAAAAGTTGACAACAACATGCAATAATATGAAAGCGCTTCTATTGAACACAGCATTCACCACTACATATCCAGAAATCAACTTGAAGATTACGTAAAGTTTACAATTAGGATGTAATCTGAAGTTTCATCTCCATCCAGTATACTTTAGAACAAGTACAATTACAATGATCTGAAGAAAGAACCTTGACATTTCAGCAATTCAGTCCTCAGTAGTCTTAGTAATCCGATCTCCTAAATGAAATTGTCTCAGTCAGATTTAAAATGGTTGACCTTTTTTTTTTACAAAGTAAAGGGGCTCAATATATAGCTCTAATTATCCCCAATACGGTTCTAAAACCCTAGTTAATCAACGGTCTGCATCTCAAGTGCAGCATCAACGGTGGAAAACAAATCCTGCCAAAAAAAACCTGAGCAACATACCCATATCGAGCGTGAGGATGCCCTTTGGAAACCCTAACAGCCACCAAAATACCTTCCGTTGTTCTTTTAATAATGTTTCTTTCACCTGCATTTTCCTCTGCATTGAAAGCCTTTACTCCTCCTGCTTTGTTTGCGATCTTTTGTGATCCGATCCACCTCCTGTGATGTCATCGCCATTAAAGCTTTGCCTTTATATCTACCTGCAAAACAAACACAAAAAATAGATTTAAACTTCATGTCACTGTTGTCAATTTATACCTGGTCAGAATGATAGATTGGCCTTAATTGTAGCAATGTTGGTGCTTTTAAACCCTCCTTTTTATCGCTAGTCAATTTTGCATACATATACCCCTTTGTAGGCTTTGTTTGTATTTCTTCTGTTTTGTATCACGTTCTGTATACTTCACTATCGACGTAACCTTCTTCGTCGGGTCGATAGAATAATTTCATTCCGATCATATCTTTCTGGCCGATGCAATTCCTATCGGCCTGCATTTCTTTGTTCATCAGCGTAACTTCCCTCCGTCGGTCGATCCAAAACTCTTCCACCGATGATACATATATGCCTGATGCCTTCATTTCCTTTGTATCTGGATATATACATCATAAGCATACAAGCAGCCTGGACATACAAAGAGCCTTCCGTATTTAACTTTCTCTTTGCATCCAAGAATGCATCTCTAACTTGTATCTTTTCTTTTGCATACAAGGCTAGTATCTTCTCTTGTATCTATCACTTGTATATTTCCTTGCATACAAGGCCCAATACATACAAACGCCTTTGTATACCCTTTTCAGACTTCAACTTTTTATAAACTGGAGTTTATTCCCTTTTTGGCTCCGCAACATTTATATAATGCAATGTATCTTCTAATATGCTTTAAGGTGTGATACATTGTATATACCAAATTTTAATTTCTTATGAATTATGCTTTGCATGTACAAAGTGCAATGTATGTCCCGAAACATGTACATGTACAAAGCGCGAACATACAACAATAAAACCACTTTTAATAATCTTTCAGTTCCACTACTTGTATATAGCCAATGCATATCACAATGTATGTTTATCCTTGCATCTCAAATATGCAAAGCCCAATATACATATGGCGGACTCAACGGATTATACATTTTAATCTCAACTTTGTCGAGTCTGCGACATGCATATAGTTTTGTATATCGGCTTTGTAAGATACATACAAAGCACAAAACATACAACGACTTTACCCTGTTTCACAAACTTTTTAGTTCAACGACTTGCATATGGCCGTTGCATCTTTCAACATGTATGTCTTCTTTGTATAACATGCAACCATAAAATGCACTCAACAGACTTTAACCGATATTCATTTTAGTTCTCAACTCCGTCGGGTCTGCGACTTGCATGTAGGGAATAAAGTGTTAGCAAATGCATACAAGTAAACAATGCATAGAAACCCAATGACTTAGAAAACTCGACAACCCATTTTGCGACTAACACAAGGACGATATACAAAAGACTTTGTATATGAATGACTTGTATGTAAACAACCTTGTATATGCAACCCAATATGCAAAGGACTTTGTATATGCAACATACAAACCCGATTGTACATTTTACCAAAATACTCATAACTTGCAAAATACAGGGAATTTTAACATGGTTCAAAAAGCAACCCTCACTCATTTTGGACAAGGAATCCACCCATATTCTACTCTGGTACTCAATGCAATTTTTTCATTATTTTCAACAAGGTTTGCAACTTTCACTCTCTTTTTCTCTTTTTCCACCAAACAGACCCACACACAAAAAGCAAAAGCAAAGCCACAACAGGGGTCCTCATTTTGCTAAGGAGTAAAATGGGGCGTGTTGTGAGCATCACAACATCTTGGCCAACTAGATTCTTTGTGCATGATGCGGATGATCTAAGAGAGGTGCTATGAGGTGTGGCATGTTGTTTGAAGAAGATTTCGGTCCCAGCTATGTTTAGCTGACAGTATAGTGATTCGCATGATTGTAGTGCCAACCTTGATGTTTATTCCAAGGTTGATGAAGCATATAAATACGTGTGGTTGAGTTGTGGAAAATCATCCTTGTGTAAAAATGACAAAATCATAAGAAAGGAAGAAAGGCATAGTAGAGAAGAAGACCAGAAGAGAAAGAGTGGTTAAGGATGAGGAGTTAGCAAAGAAGTGTTTAGAGGGCAGAGCAAAAGTATTGTGTGCATCAATGGAACTGAACTTTGCATGAAGAAGATGTTGTTTTCCAGTTCAAATCTTTATGTGATAAACTTATAAAAATATCTGTAGGCAGTGAGCTCTGGGCAGTGCGCCCTGAAGGCATGTGCCTTCCCCATTTTCTATTCTTTTAACAGAGAATAAATCTTATGGGTTAACCCCCACCATGGTTTTTCCCTTAATCAAGTTTCCACGTAAAAATCTTGGTGTTATGTGTGTTGATTTTGTTTATGCTCATGTGTTGTTGATTCATGTTTTCATGGTTATATCATTCATATGTTAATAAGTGGTAAAGAAGTTTAATTGCAGCAAAGGATAAAAGTTTTTGGACAACTGATTCACCCCCCTCTCAGTTGTCTGTCGTTATTTCAACACCAAGCGTCCCAGTCATTCGAGGCAGCAGGCTACCGACAAAGTCCCTTAAAATCCCTAAGACGCAAAAACTACCAAACTTTGATGGAGCAGTTCTCAGAATTCATGGCAACTGGGAATGTTCTGTATGGACCTATAGGTGCACGTGGGGTATGGATCCTAATTAGACTCAGAGGTTAAATTTACCCCACTTTTATCAGCACGGTTTCTCCCCAAATTCCTACGGGGTCAAGGGGTAGTGCCCCTTGCGGAGGTTTGGGGGCAGCGCCCCCAAGACGGGGTCAAGGAGCAGTGCCCCTAGCGCACTCCCTATCACGATACAAGCCAGGGTCGAGGGGTAGCGCCCTCTCGGGGGCTCGGGGGAAGCACCCTCACACAGTTTTTTATTATTTTATTAAGGCGTCGGGAGTTATTTTTTCATTGGCCGACATAAAAAACCGTATTTTGTAACCAACAAAAGTCGTGATAAAAATGGCTAAGGGTTAGGGTTTACGTTGATGTATTGTAGCATTTTGCAGTAGTATTGAGTTGCAAGGATTGCTGGTTGTAATTAGTTTGATTTACTGGATAATAATATTGGACTCTCTATTGGTGGATGTAGCCTGAGTTTGGGTGAACCACATTAAAACGTGACTCTTGTTATTATTTCTATGTATTTTCATTCCTCTGTTTAATCTTTATTTGCATTTAATTGATATCTTCTGTCAGCTAACCCTAACATCCACAATAACCTCTCTTGGTTTCAATCAACTCCAGTCCATTTGACCATGTCGAAATCAAAGGCATTCTTGCAAAATGCTTCAGTTTCATGCAGTGGAAAGGTGCTAGGAGTGATATTTTGCATTCCATAGCTCGTGGGGCTGAACAAACTTTACCAATGTGTTGGGGTGGGCAGGTAAATTTTAGGTTAGGTCTTTTTTTGTATGCCAAGTGCCCCAGTCGTTTAGGGCAGCAGGCTACCAGCAAAGTCCCTTAAGATCCTTAAGACACAAAAACTGCCAAACTTTGACGGAGCAGTTCTCAGAATTAGTGGCATCTGGGAACATTTTTTTTGGACCTACAGGTGCATGTGGGTCTGTTCACAATAACCTCTCTCAGTTTCATTCAATTCCAGTCCATTTGATTGTGTCAAAATCAAATGCATTCTTACAAAATGCTTCAGTTTCATTTAGTGGAAAGGTGCTAGGAGTGACATTTTGCATTCCATAGGTCGTGGGGCTAAACGAACTTTGCCAATACATTGGGGTGGGTGGGTAAATGCCAGGGGAGGTCTCATTTCATGTGCCAAGCACCCAAGTTGTTCGAGGCAACAGGCTACCAGCAAAGTCCCTTAAGATCCCTAAGACGCAAAAACTACCAAACTTTGACGGAGCAGTTCTTGGAATTCATGGTAGCTGTGAATGTTTTGTTTGGACCTATAGGTGCATGTGGGGTCCATCCACAATAACCTCTCTCAGTTTTGGTCAACTCCAATCTGTTTGACCATGCTAAAATCAAATGCCTTCTTGCAAAATGCTTTAGTTTCATGCAACACAACCTTGTCAGGTGCCTTATTTTTTTATATGCTCATCATGAGGCTGAACTGACTGTGCAAGTGTGTCGAGGTGGGCAGGTAAATATTAGGGAAGGTCTTGTTTCATGTACCAAGCATCCCAGTCGTTCTGGCCTGCAAGCTACCGGTAAAGTGACTTTGTCGGTAGTGTATAGCCCGGAATGATTGAGACCCTTGGCACACAAAACAAGACCTCCCTTGGCATTTACCCACCCACTCCGATGCATTGGTGAAGTATGTTTGGCCCTACGAGCTATATAATGCAAAATGTCACTCCTAACATCTTTCGAGTTTGCCAGTAGCTTGCAGCCCAAAATGACTGAGACACTTGACGCATGAAACAAGATCTCCCCTAGCATTTACCTACCCACATGGACGTGTTGGTGTAGTTGGTTCAACCCCACAACCTGTGGAATGCAAAATTTTAGTCTTAGTAACTTTCTAGTTTATCGGTAACTTACAGCCTGGAACAATTGGGATGCTTGGCACACGAAACGAGACCTCCCCTAACATTTACCCGCCCACCTCGACGTGTTGGCGTAGTCGGTTTGGCCCCATGATGACCAAAATAAAAATACGACACCTGGCAACGTTGTGCTGCATGAAACTAAAGCATTTTGCAAGAATGCATTTGATTTTGGCACGGTCAAACGAACTTGAGTTGACCAAAACTGAGAGAGGTTATTGTCAACAGACCCCACGTGCACCTGTAGGTCCAAACAAAACATTCCCAGTTACCATGAATTCCAAGAACTGCTCCATCAAAGTTTGGTAGTTTTTGCTCTTAGGATCTTTAGGGACTTTGCTGATAGCCTGTTGTTCCGAATGACTGGGGTGCTTAGCACACGAAATAATACCTCCCCTAGCATTTACCCACCCACACCAGTGCATTGGCAAAGTCCGTTCAACTACATGACCTATGGAATGCAAAATGTCGCTCCTAGCACCTTTCCACTGCATGAAACTAAAGCATTTTGTAAGAATGTGTTTGATTTCAGCATGGTCAAATGGATTGGAGTTGATTGAAACTGAGAGATTTTATTGTGGATGGACCCCACATGCACCTATACGTCCAAAAAGAATGTTCCCAGCTACCATGAATTCTAAGAACTGCTCCGTCAAAGTTTGGCATTTTTTGCGTCTTAGGGATCTTAAGGGACTTTACCGGTAGCCTGCTACCCCGAATGACTAGGGTGCTTGGCACACAAAATGAGACCTCCCTTGGAATTTACTTGCCCATCCTAATGCATTGGCAAAGTTTGTTCAGCCCCATGACCTATGGAATGCAAAATATCACTCCTAACACCTTTCCATTGCATGAAACTAAAGCATTTTGCAAGAATGTGTTTGATATCAGCACGGTCAAACAGACTGGAGTTGACCAAAACCGAGAGAGGTTATTGTGGATAGACCCCATGTACACCTATAGGTCTAAACGGAATGTTCCCAACTACCACAAATTATGAGAACTACTCCGTCAAAGTTTGGCAATTTTTTTGTCTTATGGATCTTAAGGGACTTTGTCGATAGCCTACTGTCCTGAACAATTGGGGCACTTCACACATGAAACGAGACCTCCCCTGGCATTTAGCCACCCACCTCGACATGTTGGCAAAGTCTATTTGGCCCCATGACCTATGGAATGCAAAATGTCACTCCTAGCCCTGAGGATTCATTCAAGTAGTCCTTAGGTTGATATGACCATTCTAAGCTTGACATATGACTGCTACTATTTGCATATAACTCTACATTTATAAAATGAGTGTTCTAAGATTTTTATAACAACCTTCTCTATTTTGTTGGGATAGCAATATCCTAATATGTGTTGACAGTGCTAAAATGTGAATAATGGTATGATGATTAGTAAATACTATTAGGACCTTGATGACTATCCTAGCAATCATATGACTAGTTTTTTAATTACTAGATCCCCCCAAATGGAAGCTTTTCTCGTCAAAAGGATATATGATTGTCCATGTATTGCATGTTAATTCATGATTGCATGCTTGTCCATAAGTGTACTGTGTCATAGTTGGTCTATTGGCCTTGCTAGGGTTGTCTTTATGTGGGAATGCCATGATTGACTTGATGGGGTTGTCTTCCCTTCTTAATTTAGGATTTTTACTCTCTGATTACCAACACAAATGTCTCTTCATTATGACAGTCCTCTTCTTTCTCTCTTCTATACTCCCTTCTTGTAGACTTCACATTCGTAATGCCAGAGTATAAGTATCCTCTAGGAAGACAATAATGCCTTTGATACATTATAGTCAATCGAGGGTTGCCTTTGATCTTTGTATGACTAACACCTAATTAATTCTAGCTACTTGTATTACCTATAAGCATCTCCTATAATATCACCAAGTTCATGACTAGTTTATGCATACATTGCCACTGGTGGAGGATACATTTCAATGCCTAAAACCTTAATCTATGCCTGCACATGTGTGAACAACATTCAGATATGTATGTTATTCATTCTACCTAACTAGAGCCCATATTTCATAAGGTTTTCTAGGCAAAATACAAAGAGATAATGGAGTGATCCATTATTGTATTGACTGTGACAGCTATGATTAGAGGTCAAAATACATTACATTTACATAATTTCATGCTATTTACATGGTGATTAACCTATTTGTGTGATTAACCCTAGTGTCCATGATAGATCAATGATAGCTCAATGATAGATCAAATGGATAATGGTGAATAAGGGATAGATCAATGATAGCTCAAATAGATAAGATGAGATTATAAGACAAGATATAGTAATATGAGATCATGATATTTAACATATACCAATGTAATATCATAAGGCATGGTATATAAGATATAAAAATGTAGGATCAATGATGTAAATTCTCTAAAATAGAAAAATATGTCAATATTTGATCGTACATGATCATAATAGCTAGGTAGAAATAATGATAAGAGATGGACCATAGACAAGATGCTCAATATAATGATAGACCATGAATGTTCTAAGAAGCTAGAACCTCACTCAATCTGAGTATATATTGGATAATGCTTTAAGAAGTTAGATCAAATAGTGTAAGAACATATGTAAAGAAAAGAGCCATTAGTATCATTAGATACAAAACCAAGGATCAAATATAAGATGTAAGGGATTGAGAGAAAGGACCAAAGAAAAAACATAATTAAGTAGACAAGACAAGATAAGACAATGTAAAGATGAAATATGAAAGACAAAGATCATGAGATCAAAATGTAAGCCATCCATAAAACCATCATAAGCATTGCATAATAACTCCTCACTAAGACTTATAATATGATAAGTTACTAATGTATCATCGTAAAAGCATAAGCAATCATGTGAAGTAATAGAATAATCATGATGAGGCTCATCATCATCATGTATAACGTGAGGTAGCACATTTAGAGAATCATCATGATATATAGGAAGAATATGAAAAAGGTAATGATATATAGACCCTTAGATCCTTAACTTGAGCACTGTGATGATTCTATGAGGTGTAATACGTGTGCACAGACCTAATCCAATGAGTTAGACCCTTTGGAATAATTTAATTTGCATTTTATAGCAAATTGAGTGCTCTCGGCCAATGAGGGGGCAGTTTTAAAATTTTTTGACTTTCTCTCAATTCCACCTTTCAAATCCTCTAAAACTTGGTGGACACCATATGCAGGTATACAAAGCTACATGAAAGATTTCATAGGTTGGTCACATGTGCAAGTTCCATTTTGAGAAAGCCCTACTCTTTTTGGCCTAAAACGACCCTATTTTGGTGTATTTTTGAGATCTCTTGTGTTGGGTGAGTGATATCTACAAGGGGAGTGTTTAGACATGTTAGATATGTCCAATTACACCTTCCCTATCAATATTAGGGCTTGATCAACCCATTGGTCTCTGCTGTTACAAAATAGTCCCTAAAATAGGCCTAATTTGACTATAACAGTCTAATTTTTATCTATTCCATACAAAACAATCCTACCTATGTTTTACATATGTTTAATAAGGTCCAAAAGGGTATCAAAATAAAGTCTTAGATCTCAATTATCAGGTGTATTTAGGTAGTTATTACATAAAAGGTCTTTGAGAAGGGTTACAAGCTCCTAGACCACTTACAAAGCAAGTACATGTTATACTGATCATAGAGCTCTGCCCATGCATGGATAAGGTTGGTATAGTTAATTTAAGCATGTATGAGTTTTTTCAAGTGAATTTCTATAAGTCTTCCAATCAAGATTTGGTTTTGTTCTAAGCCTAGAGTGAAGCTAGTGTGAGCTAGTGGGAGATTGAATTGTTCAGTTCATTGCATGAACATATCAAGTTGAGATCATATATTCTATTGCATGATTCTAGACAAGATATATCTCATATTAAAGGACCATGAAGGTTAGAATTCATGTGGATAATGAAGGCATGATATGTTGTAAGCAAGTGTTTAAGGTAAAGAGCCAAATTGATGTATGGTTGAGCTAGGATGGCATCAAAAGCATAAAGGATATAGCAATTTTGTCAAAAGTTGTAGTTGCAACTACTTTGTGAGACATGTATGCAAAGCGTTGAATCATAGACAAGGCACTTGGGTCATTTGATACAACACCACAAAGAGATGTCCTCTCATGGGATGCAATGATTGCAAGATCTGCAAAAAATGGATTTGTTGAAAAGATTTTAGAAACTTTCAAGTAAATGCAATTGGCATGTGTAAAGCCAAATTACACAACCTTTTCCAAGGTCGTCCCTATCTGTACACCAAAATAGGATGTTTGGAACAGCGTATGGATAGCCGTCAAAGCATAAAGGATATAGGAAATTTGTCACATGTTGTAATTGTAGCTGCCCTTGTAGACATGTATGCAAAGTGTGGAAGCATAGACAAGGCACATGAACTATTTGGCATGATGCCCCAAAGAAATGTTGCCTCATGGAATGCAATGATTGCAAGATATGAACAAAATGGATTTTTTGATAAGGCTTTAGAAACTTTGAAGCAAATGTAATTGGCAGGTGTAAAGCCAAATTCCAAAACCTTTGAAATGGTATCTTTGGAACACAGTATAGACATCCATCAAAGCATAAAAGATATAGCAATTTTGTCAAAAGTTGTAGTTGCAACTACCTTGCGAGACATGTACGCAAAGTGTGGAAGAATAGACAAGGGACGTGGACTATTTGATACAACACCACAAAGAGATGTCCTCTCATGGGATGCAATGATTGCAAGATATGCAAAAAATGGATTTGTTGAAAAGATTTTAGAAACTTTCAAGTAAATGCAATTGGCACATGTAAAGCCAAATTCCACAACCTTTTCCAGTATCCTCCCTATCTAAACACAAAAATAGCATGTTTGGAACAGCGTATGGACAACCATCAAAGCATAAAGGATATAGGAAATTTGTCACATGCTATAATTGCAGCTACCCTTGTAGACATGTATGCAAAGTGTGGAATCATAGACAAGGCATGTGAACAATTTAGCATGATGCCCCAAAGAAATTTTGCCTCATGGAATGTAATGATTGCAAGATATGAACAAAATGGATTTTTTCATAAGGCTTTAGAAACTTTGAACCAAATGCAATTGGCAGGTGTAAATCCAAATTCCAAAACCTTTGAAATGGTATCTTTGGAACACAGTATAGACATCCATCAAAGCATAAAGGATATAGCAATTTTGTCAAAAGTTGTAGTTGCAACTACCCTACGAGACATGTATGCAAAGTGTGGAAGCATAGACAAGGCACGTGGATTGTTTGATACAACACCACAAAGAGATGTCCTCTCATGGGATGAAATGATTGCAAGATATGCAAAAAATGGATTTGTTGAAAAACTTTTAGAAACTTTCAAGTAAATGCAATTGGCACATGTAAGCCAAATTCCATAACCTTTTCCAGCATCCTCCCTATCTGTACACCAAAATAGGATGTTTGGAATAGTGTATGGACAACCATCAAAGCATAAAGGATATAGGAAATTTGTCACATGCTACAATTGCAACTGCCCTTGTAGACATGTATGCAAAGTGTGGAAGCATATAGACAAGGCACGTGAACTGTTTGGCATGACTCCCCAAAGAAATGTCACCTCATGGAATGCAATGATTGCAAGATATGAACAAAAAAAGGATTTTTTGACAAGGCTTTATAAACTTTCAAGAAAATACAATTGGCGGGTGTAAAGCAAAATTCCACAACCTTAGCCAATATCCTACTTGTCTATGCCAAAATGGACATCCATAAAGGGATAAAAGATATGGGAATTTTTTTAGATATTGGAGTTGCAACTGCCCTCAGAGACATGTATGCAAAGTGTGGAAACATAGACAAGGCACGTGAACTATTTGGCATGATTCCTCAAAGAAATGTCACCTCATGGAATGCAATGATTGCAAGATATGAACAAAATGGATTTTTTGATAAGCCTTTAGAAAGTTTCAAGAAAATGCAATTGGCGAGTGTAAAGACAAATTCCAAAACCTTAGAAATGGTATCTTTGGAACATGGTATAGACATCCATCAAAGCATAAAGGATATAGGAATTTTGTCAAATGTTGCAGTTGTAAGTACCCTGCAAGACATGTATGCAAAGTGTGGAAGCACATACAACGAATGTGAACTATTTGACATGATGCCTCAAAGAAATGTTGTCTCATGGAATGCAATGATTGCAAGATATGCACAAAAAGGATTTTTCATAAGGCTTTAAAAACTCTCAAGCAAATGCACAAAAGTAAATTTCAACCAAACACAAATTTTGGCACGTCTAAAACCAAATTGCACAACCTTATCCAACTTCCTCCTTGCCTATGCCAGAATGGGATCTGGGGAACATGGTGTGGACAACCATCAAAGCATAAATGATATAGGAATTTTGTCACATGTATTATATTTGCAGCTGCCCTTGTAGACATGTATGGAAAGTGTGGAAGCATAGACAAGGTGCGTGAACTGTTTGAAATGATGCCTCAAAGAAATGCACAGTCCCACAGAATGCAATGATTGCAAGATATGTACAAAAAGAATTATTTGAAAATGATTTATAAACTTTCAAGCAAATGCAATTAGCACGTTGTTGTGTGGTTACACAACACGCCCCATTTTACCCCAGCAAAACAAGGACCCAACTTTTGGGCGGTATGGTAAAATTAGTCTCAGATACATGTCAAAAAGTTATCCTTTGCATATTAGAACCTCAGGATCATGATCAAAATCCAAAAGTAATATTTGTTGTCAAGAACCTTTTCATGTGAAAGAGCGTAAAATTTCAAACAGGTTTGCCTTTTAAAGTATCTCGAAATTCGTCGAAACAAAGAAGTTATGTTCGGTCAAAGTCCAATCAACAGGTCATCAAGATATTCATATTTTCTTATCATCAGGATCTTAACTTAGTATCTGGACCTTCACTAATGTCCGAATGTCAAATTTGAGTCACCAGCAGTTTAAACATCAACACGGACGGATATTATTTAATATCCCGATCATAGTAAAAATCTTGATCTCAGTGATGTCACATCCACTCAACTTAAAGAAGAATGATGAATTTTCCCACGTCATCAGGATATTACATTGCATCCTAATCTTAACTTACTATCTAGATCTTAAGATAGCATCCTGACACACACTAATATCCAGATGTCAATCTTAAAAGACTTAGCGGTTTGAGCGTTAAATGTCCTGATCTTATATAATATCTGGGTCATATATAATATCCAGATTTGAAGTTCATATCCAAACATCAAGTTTGAAAGACTTGCCCAGTCACCTGTCATAGGCATAATGTCAGTTTGCACCTATATCCTAATCTTATTGAGTATCTAGATCTTAACTTAGTGTTCAGATCTTTTGAATCATATATATACCGATGATGTCACTCTACCTTGACGCAATATAGAGAAGGCATGTATGCTTACGTCATCAGAACATTAAGCCAAAGGGATAAGCCATACTACTTGGTATCCAGATCTTAACTTAGTATCTAGATCTAAAATAACATCCCGATCCCTCAAATGCTCATACCCTATGGAGCCAATGGCACAAGGACACGTGTCCACCTTAATATCCTAATCTAGTATAAGCACACATGATACCCATTGGTAATTCCTTGGTCAACAAAGATTGACCCTACGCATGATGATGTCATATTATTACATCCCGATGAAAGAGATTAAGATCGTACGATTGTGCATTCCCACGGGAGATTCTTGTTATCAAGAAAGATTCTCTGCACTATTGCGAAATAATGACACGTGTCCACATTCACACCCCTACTCACATAGTTTCATCCAGATATCCACCTCAAAATATTCCCCAAAATATTCTTTAACTGGATGTCCCTCATAACCCGCGCTCTTTTTGCATTAAATGTTGCAAAAGGTCCTTGGCATTTTAAATTTAAACGCGTGCCAACAGACACTTGCGGTTATCTTATGCAATATGCTAATTGAAACTATCCAATCACATGAAGATCATTAATGAACCCTAAATGTTCAAGGTAAAAAAGATTTTTCTTAGCCTAATCGACACAATTACACTCTAAGAGCCCTAATTTCAGTTAGTAAGAGCTTCTTGCAAACCATAGTTGAGCTAGGAAGACGAAGTTACAAAGGAATCTTGCATCTGGAGCTTTTGTCTTTATACCTATACATTTAGAATGGGTGAACGAAGTGTATACTGGACAAAATGTCGCATCCATGCATAGACAAATGGGATGCAGAGTTCAAATCGTCCATGTTCCCTAAATTGCGTAGTGTATACAATGAGTTGGGATTCATGGAGGAGACACATTATGGGAATACAAACATCGAAGCATTCAAAGCACAAATTGATGCACATGAGGATGATCTTGTTCTACAGAACACAGTGGCATTTGGTTTGTTTCATGCTGCTAGATTTCCATACTCTACAGAGCCCTTTGACCTATTAGTTGAAGCTACATCGCATTATGATGTTAGCACGAGGAGAATAGAAAAACAAGAGAGATTGTATGCAGATTTATCTATAGATGGTATTATTGAGGTGTTCCGTTTGCCCACTTTTTTGAACATGTATGTACCTGATTTGGATGCATTGGCTAAACAATTTGAGGCCAATGATAAAAACTATAGGAAAGTCATATACCAAGGATGGAGACACCCAAGTAACATGGCCAGAGCAGCTGCCAAAATGTTGGTGCACTTATACAAGTTTGACTTTAATGAGGAAGTGCAATATATGATGTTCATGCTGAGCAGGATGAGAAGATTAGTAGACTGTGGGGTCTTTGAGCCATGGATGTTTGGGTTGATAAGAATGATAATAGAATATAAACTAGGGAACACAAAGGTCCAGTGGGCCAAGATAATTAGTGACACCATTCATGACCAGATGGTCAAATGAAAAGAAGGCAAGGGGATGATCTTTAGGATGACATCCTACTTAGTGTATGCTTGTGTGGCGAAGGGTACATTCAATGGCCTACAGACTGTAGGAAGGATTGGAAAATTACCCAATGAGTTAACACCTTGGGAGCATTTTCCTCAGCTGGAGAGGAGACTCTCAATACACTATTATAAGATGGTTAATGATGCCTTTTTGATGCACCTGGTCTGACTCATGGAGGGAGACTGGACAAAAGGATTCTCATTTGGCACTACAAAGGCCATTAGTGGATATGGGTCTTGGTTCATCCAGGCTAAATCCTAATCATATATCTAGATGGAAGCTTTTAGCGGGAAACCATATATGTTACCAAGATTCCCTACAGATAAAGTGGTACTGATGGAAATGATGAGGCAACAGTTGCCTACATTTGAAATGATGAGGCAACTAATCCATGGTGGGAGCCATAGAAAATGCAAGAAAGGTGGAGGCAGAGTTGAAATATTTGAATTTGAAATTGTTTCCCCTAGCTAGAAACTATGATCCTTACCACCAGATTGAGCAAAGATTCAATAAGAAGTACAAGCACACTGTCCACCTTGAAGATTATTGGGCATATTGTGATGATGAACATGAAGTTAGAAAAAGAGAATATCAGAGACTATCATTGGACCAGATGAGGACCATAGGCAAGCCTGAAGTGCATCCTCAAGTTAGAAAAGATGATGATAATCTTGTAGATCTAGAATATGAGGAGAAAAAGATATACAATGACACTATTTCTGCTGCAGATTTAACACAAAAGGAGGAGACTTCTATTGAGGCCCTCACCGCCAAGGTTATGGCCAGAACCAAGAACTCAGTTACTCAAAAAGTAGAGGAGCTTAAAAGAAAAGGGGTGGCAATCACCAGTGATAAGAAAGGAAAAAGAAAAGAGAGAGAAGAACAAGGATATGATGATTTCCTTGTACATAAAAGACAGATCCTAGGGACAAAGATACTTGAACCTAGTTCATCTGGAACTACAGAGATCACTTCTGAGGGAGTATCCTTGGCGTATTAGCCACTGTCACCTCCTACCAGACCAGTATTTAAGGCAATTCATGTGTCTGTCTCTACATCTCAAATACTCATAACTCAACAAGAGGCTACAAGAGAACAAGGGCAAAGTTTAGTTGGGATTGCCATAGGGGGAGGAGATGATGATGATGAAGATGAAAGGATTATTTCAACACTCAAAAGGAAGAGGAAAGAAGATGTGCTACAAGGTGTCAAAGTACCTTGGCAAAGTAGATATCAAAGCTCTCATATGAGAGTTGTTATTTCACCACCACCACCTCTAGTATTGGTTGATCCGCAGGTGAGTGTAATTAAAGAAATGCAGCATGACGTGCCCATAGAATCCATAGTGAGAGTAAAGATAGAGATGGTACAAATGGCCAGGAGCCAAGCTGAAGAAGATAAAGTTGTAAAAGTCCTTCCCCTGATCTAGACAATTGATTTAATTGAAGATTATGTGGTACAAGATATCACAAATCGCCCTATCGGACCTATGTTACAACACACATAAGTAATAGATAAGGCTGATATAATAGGGGAAACACATGATGAAAGAGATGAAAGGGAAGAAACCCTAGAGGTAGAGGTGCATATGGGATCCCTAGACACTTTGATTGAAAATGTTACCAGCCCAGCTGTGGTAGATTTAGCTTATGTACCTAAATAAAGGGATAAGGAGGAAGAAGTTATCCAGACTGATAAGCCTCAAGGAAAAGGTGTTCCTATGTAAGTAGGCAATAAAGGTGATAATGTGCAAGAGCAAATGGCATAGCAGAATGTCTTGATAGATATGTCTGAACAAGACAAGATAGTTACATCACCTACAGCTACAGGAGGAAAATATGATGAGCAAAAAGAAGATAGCCATCAGGCTAAAGAAGAGGATAAAGGCCAAGAGCCTAAAATAGATAAAATTCTAAAAGAACATGAAGATCTTGCACTATATAATTAGCCGCCTCCATAGCAAAGACAAGAGGAACCACATGAAGAGGATGATCTGGATGCTAGAAGCAAATTGCAAGAAAATGTATAGGAACCAGAGGATCAAGAAAAAAAACAAGGTAAAGGAATTCGAGATGCTCAAATTGAGCAGTCAAATCAAGATACAAGATCACAATCCAATGTTTTGGCTTTAGTAACTTCAGAGGTAAGTCAAGACAAGGTACAATAGGTAATATTTGATTTCAAATCCTTATTTACAATTGATTCTGGTAAGGCAAAATGGAGAGCTAGGACAGTCTCCAGCATCAAGAAAGATCCAAAAACTGGGAAAAGGACAACCCAAGTTGTTGTGCCTATAGTAGATAAGGCCAAAGGAGAGATCCGTCCAGAAGAAAATCAAATAACCCAAATTGATTTAGGCCATATGACCACTAAGAAAGAAGCTCAAGAACATCTTCAAAGTGCAAAAGCAGTGGTAGCCAAAATCAGGAAGCTCAAGGCAAGGAAGAAAGAGTTGAAAAAACAAAATATGCAATTATAACAGTTTATACAAGGATTGGTTAAGTTAGACACCTTGGTGTCCATCTTACAGGCTACTAAGAAGCTGCCTACATTGACTTTAATAAGTGAAGAAGAAATAACTCACATAGATATCTAGAAACATCAAGCCCATGTTATGGAGAAATGGTACTTCATATTCATGACCTCTAGAGAGTAGTTAATAAGGATATCAATATCCAATTGGGACACATTGTCCAAACTAAAGGAAAGCACTGATTCTTTGAAGGGTGAATTCACTCAGCAGATTCACTAGTGTAATTACGCAATGGCTAGACTCAAGAGAGCCAAGAACATGCTAGATAGTGAATTGTTGAAAAGTAAAATTGTTACCAATGCAACCTTTGCACTCATGGGGACATGGATGACAGAAATGGACTATGAACTCAATGTATTAAGGGCTAACATGGATAAAGTAAAGGACATCCAGACTAAAGTTTATGATTTGTTAGATGAAGAATTGAGAGTAATGGAAGAGTTACTAGAGGATGCTATAGAAGAAGAAGAAATGCCAGATCTGGATAATGTTATACAAATGTTCAAGGATAAATTTAAAGAAATGACAAAAGACCCTAAAGAGATTTTTATAGAAGATGTCATGGATGAGATGGTTGAATTAAGTCTAAAGGTGAAGACATATAGTAAAGAAGTAGATAAAAGGACATCAATGATGGATGCATTAGATGAACAGATACATGCATTGAAATATGCTATGTTGAGAGCTACAACTATAAGCAAGTTCCAAGTAGACACATTTGTGCAGGCTTATGATAACTATAAGGGAACAAATGTAGGAATGCAAACACATGAAGAAGATCCATCAGCATAAAAGGGGAATTGCATTTATATGTTCCGACATAATGAAATGAAAGAACATGGAATATTTGAGAATGATAGTTGTATCCACTAGAGGATTGTCAATTGGCAATCTGTGCCACGTGTCTTGCATGTTGACTTGGTCAAAGAAATATGAACCGTTGATTGTAATAGAAAAATATTGATCATAGGATCTTTTGTAACTACATCCTCTTCTTGTTCTATAAAAGGAGATGTAGTGCATTTTGTAGTTCATTCAGAAGCTTAATTGAGAAGGAGTTGTTGAATTTCATTGTCCTCTCTCAAAGTCAATTGTAAATGCATACTCTTTTACATACTAAATGAAGAAGAAGCCCTTTTGATTACAACTAATTGTAAACTTTGAGTACTCAGTGGATAGATTATGGACATGTACTTTGATTTGTTGTGTCCCTTGGAGTGCATTTCATGTTGTGAATGTTGTCTTCATTCCTTTCCTTTCAAGTTAGCATCAATCATATCTAGCTGTGGAACACCCTGGTGAACATATGGTTTGATTTCCTTCTTTTCATGACAGTATCATGAGTATATATGGATCAATGGCTAAAGATTCACTTACTTTCAATAAAACTTAGAAAGCATTTATTCAAATTTGTTTAATTTCATTCAATTATCATCATAATTGCAAATACACATAAAATAATAAACAAATACAAAGAAATATTCAGATATCCTGTAGATAATTGAATATCTTTGGCATATTTGAGCAAATAGCATGTTGAGATGACAAATATCATGCAAGGAAACATAAATAACATTAGAAATCATGGAGATATATGCTTATAGGCATATCATTTGAATAAATTTACAGTGCAAAAGTGAAATCTAGTTAATATGAGTGATATGCAGAAGAATTGATCAAACTTACATAAATATCTGCATCATCTGGTTAAATACAGTAGAATTTAACCTTGTTTGTTAAGAAATTTATAGAAAGCGGGTAAAATCAAGATTATCCAGACACAAATTTCTCTGAATCAGAAATGTAAGGCCTTTGAATGGAAAACAACAATGCACATCAAACTACTAAGTAACGTTAGAAGATTTTGAACTAATCCACGGAGACTTGGGATCATGAATTTTCTGAATTCATCGTATCTTTCAAGATGATAAAGGTTTGATTTGCATTTTTTTATCTATGTTTATTTATGACTAACATCATGATCAACATAAATTGGCGCTAGGAGGGCCAAGCAATGGAATTCTAGTTCCCAAATTTGTTGCCTGGATATCATTCCCACTCTTATACAAGGTGATATTTTCAAATTTCATGAGAATAGGTCTAGCTTTGAGTATTTGTGCAAAGTTCTTATTTGTCATAGGTTATTTGAAGGATTTGATTGTAAATATCATAATCTTGTACATAAATATCACAATCTTTACTGTCAATTGTTTGAAATTCCTCAATCTGAGTCAATATTCACAATTTTTGCAAATACTGCGCAAATATCCCATCCTAAGGGTCAATTAACCTGATATTTACAGTCGATAATCTGGACTTCCAAAATTCTTGTCCATATTTGCATTTCCTGCAAATATCGTGCAAATATCTGGTTATTGTGAACTTTTGATCATAAATATTCACCTTAGAAGAGCAAATACCCTGATCCTTGCAAAAATCTAGTCAAAATATCCATATCATGTCATAAGTTGTGAAGCTCTGACTCACAGACCTAATACCAGGTCTAGATCCATCGAACCTTTTGAAGAATTGCCAATTCATGGACGTAGACCTTGTACAACTGATATTCACCACAATCCTAGTCCTAATTCACCAGTATCTCCGGTCTTACCTATTAGAACACCTCCAGTGTCTCCAGTTGTGCCTCAAATACCTCAAGTATCTTCTGCAATGTCTTTCTTTGCCACTCAGTCACTGCTTCTGTTTGCAGCATCTCATTCTTTACCTAAGAATCTGGACAAAATCTGTCTGAAGTATCATCCTTACCAAGATGCTGAAGATCACATCCAAACTTACAAGGAAGCTTGTTTTGGAGAAAGAATAGAACATGAAGATATCATGTGTAGGTTATTTCCTTACTCTTTAGGAGAATAGGCTTATAGCTGGTACATTAGTCTTTCCTAATCTACCATTCCTACCTGGGATGCTTTAGAAAAAGCTTTCCTAGGAAGATTTAAAATACCAGTAGATCTGGCTATCGCTTATCACATGTTTTCTACAATCAAAAGAGTTGAGGGGAACTGATTTCTAATTTCAATGTTAGGTTTCAAAAAATGTATTCCAAGCTAGTTGATCCATACAACGTAGGTGACGAGGCAGCTAGATCCATATATTATTCATTCTTAGATCCCTTAACATCAATGTTCATCAGAAGAACACATCCAACCATAACTACATTAGCAGGTGCTTTCGAAGAATCCATTAAAGTCAATCAACAGTTAACACCTGGCTTTACACCTAACTCTAGATACCCTACATATCATGTACAACCACAAGTTAATGGAGTCATGATACCTCCAGCCATCATGCCTAGTCCCCTACAAGTACCTCCACTTAGTATCATGCCTCCTCCAAATGGAAATTGCTAGATGATACCTCATCCTGGACATGTATCTCAAGATGTAGTGCAAAACAGTAGCAACGGTAGTTCTTTCTTTAAACCTCAGCAAGACAATGTAGTAGCTATGGCTCAGGAAGAGAAATATGACATAAAGGAAATATCTACACAATTGAGAAAATTAACTACTGAAATCACACATATGAGAAGTCAAAATTTCTATTCTCAATCAAATCAGAATAGAGAATATCCTAAGAAGGGGTATGGAAATAATAATGACATGTCTGGGTATCCTGACAAGGGGTGCAATAATGATAGGAACTTTAACAATAGCAATAACAATGTTGCCCCTAGGCCACCTAGAACCTGGAACACCCAGCGTAACAATGGTTCCTTGCCATCACCATTGGACAATCAGCCTCCCAATGAGCCCAAACAGACTACTAGGGTGAATTTAGCAGAATCTGCACTCACAAATTGGTGCAGAATGCACAATACCAATGCACATGCTGAATTAGACTGGCCTCGGTTCAAAATAGCAGCTAATATTTTCCAGACTGAAGTGTCCAATACTACAGGAGACCTTCCATGTCCTGAAGGAAATGAAATTGTCCCCTTGGGGTATGAGTCCGCCCTTGTGCTGGAAATTTCTATTAATCATCAACATCATCAAATTGCCTCAACCCATGAGAATTACACATTAGCATGTGAAAAGTTTGCATTAGCATTTGAGTCAAATTATGTGTTCCCTTTTGAGGATGAAAATGAACCTAAGTTAGAACCTGAAGAGGTCCATGCTTACCAACAACAGTATCAAGGTAGGCATAATTATAACCCGAGGAGTAATCCTACCAGACCAGTTGGTCCATTGACCACATCTATTCCTCCTAACAACTTCAATACACCACTAGATCCAAAAGCCAATAATAATCCTAGTCCTCTCAAGGTGAATACTCAATATTTCACACCTCAAAATACAGTGACAAAAGCCATCAACCAACTACCCGAATCAGATAAGCTTGTCACATATCTGGTAGAAGAGATGAAAAAGATAAAAATATGCTTATCCTTGTTAGAATTGCTCAAGACTCCAGTCATTAAAAGAGCCTTCTTGAAAACCTTAGATGAATCCATATCAAAGGATGATAATCCTGGTCATAATTCTAATCACATCATGGCTAGAGACCCTGCACCCAAAGAAAATATTGTTAAACATAAAATATAGGTCATTGTCCAAGCTGCTAAAACATCACACATGACTCTATACAGAGATAACTCTGAATCACCTCCATTCTTGCTCACATTAAGAATATTTGGCAAGAATTTACACAACTGTCTAGTTGATTCAGGTGCATCAACAAATGTGATGCCACTATCCATTTGCAACGCTTTACGCCTACATCCAACCAAATCCCTCAAGAAGGTGACACAACTTGATAAAACAAAAGTGAGTGTGGTAGGAGAGTTAACTCATATCCACATGCAGCTCGCATCAGACCCAAGGGTTCAATACTACATTGACATCCAGGTAGTAGATATCCCTGATACTTATGGGATGTTGCTTAGTAGGGATTGGTCCAAAACACTTAATGGTTACATGGCCACTGATTTTAGTCATATGTGGTTACCCTAGAAAGGAATCCCTAACCAGATAAGGATAGAAATTGAACCTAGGATGAAACATATGATAACTGAGTACAACAATACCAATGAGGTGTTGTATGTAGATGTTGAACTAGGAGTTTATGCTATAAGACCTCAAACTATCAGGATTGAAGAAGTCTTGATGAATAACATGTACATACTTGAAGATAGCAATAAAGAAGATAGAGTGATCCTTGAGTCTGATTATGGTTCCATAGATGAAGAAGAGGTGGATCAATTTATTGAGTTTGAAAAATATCTCTCCAGAGAAATGCAAAGGTGCCAGCTAACTAGGAAATCCGTTGAGAATATCCTGATATTTGGATGGTGCAGGTTACATGACAAAGCACATTCAGAAAAGAACTATGAAGCATGTATGGATTTGATCGATTCAGAAAGAACTTGTAGTGAAATAGGGTCATTACCAACCAATGTTAGTGAAATATTTGATGATGATGATACTAATTCTTGTCTATTTTTTCCAGGTACAGAGACATATGAATAGAGCATACATCAGGATAAGGCCTACATGCATAATTTAGAAGAAATCATGATATATGATGAAGATTCTCATGAAAAGGAAAATGTTATCACCCTAGAGACCGATTGCCTAATTGATTCAAACTATGAATTATCAGATGAAGATAGAGGGAGTCACCTGAGGCAATTTGAGGGGTTTTTCTCCAAACAAATTCAAAGACATATTCTACAAGGTGTTCCTTTACATCATGCATTGAATAAAGGATGGTGCAGACTCCATGAAGCACCACATTCAGAAACAACATGTACCTTATGCTTACATATATTGAATAAAGAAGAGCAGTTATGTTCCAAAGACAAATTACATGATACCAAGGATACCCCTAAGGATGAAAGAAAAGAGATTGCATCATATCCAGAAGATAAAAACATTAGTATCAAAGTGATGAAAAGAAAAGATATGTTATGCCCACAAAAATCACTAGGGGTGATAAAGATTGAACCTCAAAAGTTAAAATGGATATCTAGTGGTGCAGCAGCAAGAGCCAAAAAGAAAAGAGAAGGTCCTGATAAGCCATTAATAGAAGATAATCCATGGATTCCTCGGTTTGATGGTTTGAAATCCAAGCAAGGAGCTTGGGTAGGCATTGACCTCATTGATTCGTCAGGAAGGCCTTTCTTAGCAGCATACCGACTACAGTTCCCATGCACTAATAATGTGGTTGAGTACAAATCCTTAATTCATGGATTGTTGTTTGCTCTCAAGAAGAAAGTCAAAATTCTACATGTCTATGGAGACTCAAAATTAGTGGTAAAACAAGTCAAGAGTATCAATACATGTAACTATAAGAAGTTGTCAAACTACCGGCATAGAGTTTGGGACCTAATATAAGGATTTGATGCATTCAACATTAGGCATGTCCCTAGAGAACAAAATCATAGAGCTGATGCACTGGCACAAGCTGCCAGCACATTGGAACCTCTATCCATCTCTAGTATGAAGAGATTTTTAGTAGAATTGATATCAGTGTCATCCATACCTGATAATGTGACTAATTTCCAAGTATTTGACAATGACCAGCATATCCTAAACTTCATAGAAAATAGGGATATATTCGAAGCACAGATCCTAGATGAGAGGACTTGGAAGATCATGTGTGGGAAGAAGAGGAAATCATACACTTTCCAGGGAACAAAATTCCCAAAGGCATGATTGACCTTGAAAGAGATTTCGATTTGGACAACATGATAAAACAAAAGGATCTCCCCAAGACAGATGGAGGAGAGTATTCACCTATCAACATAGGACACAGCGAGGAGACAAGGAATGTCCTAATCGGTAGTGTAACTTTAAGAAACCCCTCCTAAAAAAAATATAAAATCCTGGTGAAACTTCGATTTTTTTGGAAAAAAATATTAGTTTCTATTGGCAAATCTTTCCTTTTTTTTTGAAAAAATATTAATTTTATTGGTGAATTTATTTAAATCACTAGAAATTTATAGAAAATCCTAGAGAATCTTGACAAAAAATAGGAAAATGCATTAATTACCATGGTGAATCCTTCCTAAAAACAAATTAAATTCTTATGGAAAAGTAAAGGCGTGAAGGTGGCAGTGATTGACCAATTTAAGGGGTAGTGCTCGTGTCTATAATAACTTAATTCCTTAATATTTTAAATCAAACACTGAATATTTTAAATTGGCCCTAAATTCTTTTTCATCACCATTGATTTTATTTATAATCTAATGGTTTGGGTTCTATTTCGCGGACCAAAATGTACCCACGAAGCTCCAATGCCCATGGGGCCCGAAATTGCATTTGGGTCGTTGATCTCAATTTATAATCTATAATGGAGATCAACTGTCCAAATGCAATTTCTGGCCTCATGGGCATTGGAGCTCCATGGGTACATTTTTGCCCACGGAATATAAACCCATCCGTTAGATTATAAATTGAGATCAACGACCCAAATACAATTTTGGGCTCGATAGGCATTGGAGCTTCATGGGTACATTTTAACCCATGGAATACAACCACAACTGTTAGATTATAAATAAAATCAATGATGGTGATTACAAATTGGTGATATGGCCCTAAAGTAACCAATAATTATATAATATTATTAGCGAATTAATTTCATTTTCTACTAAAACTTATAAAATTTAGGTGAATCTGATCTAATTAGGTATCAAATATTGTGGCAAATTTTTGAGTTTAAAAGTTTAATAAAATAAATGTTCTGGTGATTTAACTAGGACTAAAATAAAATTTTATAAAACTGTGGTGTTTCAGGTCACCTTATAGCTTGTACTATTAGCCAAATTTTGAATTCCCAGTTTCAACTATTAGCTAATTGGTGAATATTAGCCACTAAAAAAATCACTACTGATCGGTAATGTTTGTTCTGAAGAAGAGAAAGAAGGAATAACTTAGGCACTGAAAGATTATATCTATGTCATTGCTTAGACCTATTATGAACTGAAACATATGATACATCAATCATCACCTATACTATCCCACTAAAGCCAGATGCCAAGCCATTCAGGCAAAACCAAAGGCCAGTCAATGCATTTCTGGAGCCCATAATCTTTGAAGAAGTCAAAAAGTTACTGAATGCAAGGATCATATTTCCTGTTAGGCACTCAACATGGGTGGCCAATCTAGTACCAGTTAGAAAAAAGAATGGTGACATACGTCTCTATGTAGACTTCAAAAATTTAAATACAACCTTAGAAAAGGATAATTATCATCTTCCCTCATTAGATGAAGTTTTGTAGATAGTGAATGGAGCCCAAATGATGTCTTTCCTGGATGGTTTCTCAAGATACAACCAGGTGATAGTAAACAAAATAGATAGACTAAAGACAACATTCACCACCAAGTGGGGAATATTTTCTTATAGACGTATGCCCTTTGGCCTGATTAATGTTGGAGCCACATTCCAACATGCAATGGACATAGCATTCAGAGGTTTAGTGGGCAAGTGCATCATCATATATGGACAACCTGACCATTTTCTCAAAGAAGAGAGGTGACCATATACAAGACCTCGGGAAGGTTCTTAAGAAGTGTGAGAAGTATGGTATCTCACTTAACCCAAAGAAATGCATATTTGGGGTGACCATAGGTAAGTTGCTTGGTCATGTAATATTAGAAAGTGGGATCACCATTGATCCTGCTAGCATTGATTCGATAATGAAGCTACAACTTCCAAGGAGTAAAAAGGAGTTAAAATCTTACTTTGGTAAGATTAATTTTGTGAGAAAATTCATAACAAGATTTGCAGAGATTGTCAGGCTACTCAATGCAATGCTTAAGAAAGAAGCCAAAATTGAATGGATACTTGAAGCAAGGGCTGAATTTGAGGATATCAAAAGGGATATAGAAGATGCACCAATCCTGATCAGCCCAGATTACACAAGAGAGTTTTACATATATTCATTTGCTTCAGAGCATACCTATGCAGCAATTCTAACACAAAGGAGTGAAGAAAAGGAGGAGAAGCCCATCGCCTTTATGAGTTCTCCATTTAGGGACATAGAGCTTAGATATATGGATGTTGAAAGGCAAACCCTTGCTTTGGTCAGAGCAGTAAAGAAGTTCAAACACTATATCTTGAGAAGCAAGACAATTGCTATTGTGCCTGATGCAGCAGTCAAAATGCTCCTGATGCAAAATGAGCCTAGAGAGAAGAGAGCAAAATGGATAATAGTGCTCCAAGAATATGACATGGACATAACTCCCATTAAGCTAGTTAGAGGATAGGCCTTAAGCTAGATGATTGCTGAAATTGATCCTAACTTGGTGAGTCAACAATATGCAGTGAACACAAAAGAGAATGATGACTAGTATTCAGATATCAAACATATCCTGATCGTCGGGAGATGCCCACCAAATATGCAAGCTTCTCAAAGGAGAGCTTTAAAGATCAGATCATAGAAGTACATGATCAAAGGAGGGATCCTTTTCAAGAAGAATTATGAAGGACTATACTTTAGATGCTTGGACAAGCGAGAGGCTGATAAAGTCCTCATAGAATTACATGATAAATTTGGAACAACACATGGATCTCACCTAGCCACTACACATACTATCCTAAGAGCAGGATATTATTGGCCAATAATCTTTAACAATACTACTGAACATATCAAATGTTGCCATACCTGCCAGACTGCTGCCAATAGAGAGAGATATGCTACCCAACCCCTGCAGCTGATTATGGAGATGCGTCCATTTGCCCAATGGGGCATGAATTTCATCAGTCCCATCAATCCTCCATCATCTTTAGGCCACAGGTATGTATTGACAATCACAGATTATTGCCCCAGGTGGACTGAGGCAGTCAACAACAAGATCTGTATTATAGAGGATGTGATCAAATTCTTAGAAAGCAACGTCATCACTAGGTATGAAGTTCCTTATGCCTTAGTGTGTGATAATGGACCAACTTTTGCATCTTTAAAGTTTTTTAGCTGGGCTTTTGATTATGGGATCATTTTAAAGTTCTCTTCAAACTATTACCCCCAAGGAAATGGCTTAGCAGAGTCAACCAATAAGAATTTATTGAACATCATAAAGAAATTGATAGAAAAGAACCCCAGAGAGTGGAATACCTTACTTAAATATGCCTTGTGGGTGGACCGAACTAGAATAAAGACTACATTAGGGAATTCCCCTTACCAGTTACTTTATGGGGTGCATCCCATCCTCCTCATCAACCTCAAAATTCCTAGCTTACAATTCACACAAGAATACTTAGGCATAGACAACAAACAAGAAGTCAGGTTACTTCAGCTCATGCACCTAGAAGAAAAAAGAGATAGGGTGATTGACCAATTTGCCAAACATCAAGCTACTGTCAAACGTTGGTTTGATAAGAAAGCTAAAATAAAAGCCTTCCAGATATCAGATTTAGTCCTATCATGGGACAAAGCACATGAAAGGAAAAGTGATCATGGAAAATTTGATAAACTTTGGGTAGGTCCCTTTTAGATCTCAGAAATCCTAGGTGATAGTACCCTTAGACTGAAAACCTTAACAGGTGAGAATGTCCCATTGCCAATCAATGGACAGTTCCTCAAACATTATTTTCAAGCCTAGAGGAGTCATGTCATGACATTGTATCATAATGTACATTTTGTATAGCCGTTTGTACAACTTTGGTGTTTTTGCTTTTGCTTTGTGTGTTGGTGAGACCTTGTTTTGCTTGGGCAAAATTGGACACCTTATCACTCTTAGAAAATCACTAAAATTGTTGGAATTCAAGAAATGAACATAAGTTCATAAATAGGTTGCAATTCATGTTAAGTAGATACGCCTGATCAGGTCTGTGATATCTTGTTCATCAGTATTACTTTTTTCTTGTTCAAGGAGATCTTCACATGACACACCTAATAGCCTTGGGTTTGTTGAACATACCAATGTAGTGTTAAGTAAAAAATATAAAGGTTACCCTTGCTACCATTGCAATTCTAAACCTAAACCAGCAAGTGATCACACCTTGCAAAATGAGCTTACATGATGATATCTTATGAATATTGATAAAAAATAGAAACAAATATATTGAATATCTAAAAGAGATAATTAGGACATCTAAGTAACTCTACTGGGGCTATAGATGCCTACTGGCAGTGGGGCTCTACTTAGGGGAATTACAACAATAACCTTGTCGGGGCTATGGATGCCTGCTGGTAGCAAGGCTCTATCCAGGTTGGATATGAGGGATGAACCAAATTATGTAGCTTAACACCAGTCACTAGTGTTTTCAACTCATCTTCCAGATGAGGGATAGGAATATCATGCACACACCTGATCCATTCTCAGCACATTGTTATATTGATGAATATGATATCATTCAGGAAGAGTAAGATGTTTTATACTTGATAAGAGTTGGAAAACTATGTTTTAGTTTATCTTCATCTCTTGAATTGTTTGAATTTTTGTTGTTTTCTTTGGCAGCAAGTTGTTGTGTGGTTACACAATACGCCCCATTTTACCCCAACAAAACAAGGACCCAACTTTTGGGCGGTATGGTAAAATTAGTCTCAGATACATGTCAAAAAGTTATCTTCTTCATATTAGAACCTCGGGTTCATGATCAAAATCTAAAAGTAAAATTTGTTGAAAAGAACCTTGTCATGTGAAAGAGCATAAAGTTTCAAACAGGTTTGCCTTTTGAAGTATCTTAAAATTCGTCGAAACAAAGAAGTATGTTCAGTCAAAGTCCAGTCAACCGGTTGTCAAGATATTCATATTTACTTATCATCCGGATCTTAACTTAGTATCCGGACCTTCACTAATGTCTGAAAGTCAAATTTGAGTCACCGGTAGTTTAAACGTCAAGGCGGACGTCTTGGTAGGTGGCGACTGATCTGGAAAATACTGTACACTAGCCATGTATTTTTTGTGACTGACATAAGAAAACCCTATTTTTGTAACCGACAAAAAGGCTTGATAAAAAGTAGCTAAGGGTTAGGGTTTTGATATATTGTATTGTAGCATTTGCAACGGTATTGAGTTGCAAGGATTGCTGGTTGTAATCGGTTTGATTTACTGGATAATAATATTAGACTCTCTGTTTGGTGGATGTAGCCCAAGTTTGGGTGAACCATGTTAAAACTTGTCTCTCACTGTTATTAATTCTGTGTATTTCCATTTCTCTGTTTAATCTTTATTTGCATTTAATTGATATCTTCTGCTGGCTAACCCTAACAAGTGGTATCAGAGCGGGTTGTGTTTGATTATCGTCTGCAGGAAGGTCTCACGGTTCAGTGGGAGCAATGGCAGACGAGGGAAAATTGAAGGTTGATAAATTCAATGCCTAGAACTATCAGTTATGGAAGATGCAGATGGAGGATTACCTCTATCAAAAGGATTTATGGATGCCATTGGAAGGAGTAGCCAAGAAACCGGCAACAATGTCTGATGAGGATTGGAATCTTCTTGACAAAAAGGCATTGGGAACCATTCAGTTGTGCCTGGCACCATTGGTGGCATTCAATATAACGGAAGTGAAGACAATAGATGGTCTGATGAAAGCTTTGGCTAAATTGTATGAAAAACCCTCAGCCTCAAATAAGGTATTTCTCATGAAGCGTTTGTTTAATTTGAAAATGGTTGAAGGTGGATCTGTGACAGGTCATTTAAATGAATTTAATACGATTGTTAGTCAATTGACTTCTTTAAATGTAAAATTTAATGAAGAAGTTAGAGCTCTCTTGATATTATGTTCATTGCCTGAAAGCTGGGATAGTTTGGTAATGGCAGTTAGTAACTCTATTTCTAGTTCAAAGACCCTGAAATTTGATGATGTTGTTGGTGTTATTCTAAGTGAGGAATTTCGTAAGAAAAGCTCAGGTGGATCCACATCAGGCAGTGTTTTGAATGCAGAGAGTAGAGGTAGATCAAAGGAGAGAGGAAAAGGTTCTGAACGTCATGGGAAGTCACGAGGAAAATCAAAGGACAAAAGATCCCAAACCAGAGGATAAAAGGATTGCTGGTACTATGGGAAACCAGGTCATCTGAAGAAAGATTGTTGGTCTCGAAAAAATAAAGGAGACAAATAAGAAGGCAATAAGGAGGCAAATGTGGTAAGCAATAAATCTGAAGATGATGCTTTGATTCTTTCCCTAGATAATGCTGATGATTCATGGGTTTTAGATTAAGGGGCCTCATTTCATGCTACACCCCATAGAAGTTATTTTCTTGATTATGTCCAAGGGGATTTTGGGTTGGTTTATTTGGGAGATAACAAACCCTCTCAGATTGTTGGAAAGGGAAGAATCAAGATTAAGTTGCAGAATGGGAATCATTGGTTACTACAAGAGGTAAGGCATGTTCCAAGGCTTAGTAGGAATTTAATTTTAGCAGGGCAACTAACTGAACAAGGTTGCACTGTTACATTTACTGATAAAAATTGGAAAGTTTCAAAAGGTGCCTTAGTAGTAGCAAAAGGTGTGAAAGTAGGCACCTTATATCTTTGTACAGGTCATAATGTTCCTTCAACTTTAGCTATTACAGAGAAAAAACAAACAGGTTCAGGAACAGTTGCTGTAGGTTTGCAAGAAGAGACTAGAAAAGTTGCTGCAGGTTCTGAAACAACACTGTGGCATAACAGACTTGGGCATATGAATGAAAAAGGTATGAAAGTACTTCATTCTAAGAAAGTTTTACTAGGTCTGAAATGTATTAATATGGATTTCTGTGAAAGTTGTATGTATGGAAAACAAAAGAGAGTCAGTTTTCTCAAAGATGGGAAGCAAAAGAAAAATGAAAAGTTGGAGCTTGTGCATACTGATGTATGGGGACTAGCTCAGGTATCTTCTCTTGGTGGCTCTCAATATTATGTTACATTCATAGATGATGCAACTAGGAAGGTATGGATTTATTTCCTTAGGCAGAAATCTGATGTATTTAAAACATTTAAGAAATAGAGAAGCTTGGTTGAGAATGAGATGGGTAAAAGATTAAAATGTATGAGATTTGATAATGGCGGTGAGTATTGCAGCAAAGAATTTAAAGATTATTGTTCCTTTAATGGAATTCATAGGCAGAAAACGGTTCCAGGGACTCCACAGGAAAATGGAGTGGCTAAACGCATGAGATTGCATGTTGGGCTCCCTTTAAACATGTGGGCAGAGGCTATCAACACTGCTATATATTTAATTAATAGAGGTCCTTTAGTTCCTTTGGGCTGTGGTATTCCAGAGGAAGCATGGACAAGTAAGAAGGTGAGTTATTATTTTCTCAAAACCTTCGGATGTGAAGCATTTGCACATGTAGATTCTAAAAATAGAACCAAGTTGGATGCAAAATTAAAAAGGTGAACCTTTGTTGGATATGGCATTGATGAATTTGGTTATAGGCTTTGGAATTTTGAAAATCAGAAAATTGTGAGAAGTAGGGATGTTATATTCAATGAGAAGGTGTTGTACAAAGATTAGTTACAGCAGCATGAGAAGAAAGAAAAAGATTATGTGGTGCTGGATGATACTCCAAATAGTGATGTTCCAGTGGTTCCTCATGCTCCGCAATAGCAACTAGAAATACCACAAACTCTAGTGAATGTTAGACAGTTAACAAGGCTAAGTAGACCTCCTGAAAGGTTTTCTCCCTCTTTGTATTCTATTTTGTTAACAAATGTTGGTGAACCAGAAGGGTATAATGAAGCTATGCAGGTGGATACACAGGTTCAGTGGGAGCTTGCTATGAAAGAAGAAATGGACTCCTTGCTGAAAAATCAGACTTGGGAATTATGTAAGTTACCTGCAGGTAAAAAGGCTTTACCAAACAAATAGGTTTACCGGCTGAAAGAGGAAGATGGAGGTAAGAAAAGATTTAAGGCCAAGTTAGTTGTAAAAGGATTTGCACAGAAAAAGGGCATTGATTTTGATGAGATATTTTCTCCGGTTGTCAAGATGACTTCTATTCGTACTGTTTTAAGTATTGTGGCTGCTAAAGATTTGCATTTGGAATAGCTAGATGTAAAAACTGCCTTTCTCCATGGTGATTTGGAGGAGGAGGTATATATGGAACAACCCCAAGGATTTGAGGTCAAAGGTAAGGAGAAACAGGTGTGCAGATTGAAGAAGAGTTTGTATGGCCTGAAACAAGCACCTCGGCAATGGTATTTAAAATTTGATAGTTTTATGGTTGAGCAAGGCTACAACAGGTGTAATTCTGACCAGTATGTTTATTTTAAGAGGTTGGATAATGACAGCTACATTATTTTATGTTCATATGTTGATGACATGCTTGTAGCTGGGTCTAACATGGATCACATAAGAAAGTTAAAACAACAGTTAGCATAGTCATTTGATATGAAGGATTTGGGGGCAGCAAAACAAATCCTTGGTATGAAAATTTGCAGAGATAGGATGAATAGAAAATTGACTCTATCTCAAGCTACTTATGTTGAAAATGTGTTGCAGAGATTCCACATGGAGAATGCAAAAGCTTATGTTTTGGGGGCTCTAATACTGATTTAGCAAGTTATGTAGACTCAGATTTGGCAGGGGATATTGATACCAGGTGGAGTACTACAGGTTATATCTTTACTATAGGTGGAATAGCGATGAGTTGGATTTCCAGGTTGTAAAAGGTGGTTGCTTTATCCACTATCGAGGCATAATATGTAGCTACAATAGAGGCAAGCAAGGAGATGATATGGCTATAATCTTTCATGAAAGAATTGAGCAAACAACAGGTTAAAAATTATTTGTTTACGGATAGCCAGAGTGCCATACATCTTGCAAAGAATTCTGCCTTGCATTCAAAAACCAAACACATATAGTTGAGGTATCACTTCATTCGGTCAGTGTTGGATAATAGACAGTTAAGGCTGAAAAAGATACATACAAATGAAAATCTAGTGGATATGTTTACAAAGGTAGTGACAAGGGAGAAGCTGAGCTCCTCTTTAGCTTTGGTTGGTCTTCTAGACTGAAAACCATAAAAATAGAACAGTAGAGTCCAGGGTGCTTATTTCCAGTGGCAGCTGCACGCACAGCAGTGTCGTCCAGGATCAGTCTCCAAGTGGGAGATTGTTTGGTGTGGAGCCTGATCAATCTCCAAGTGGGAGATTGTTGGTAGGTGGTGACTAATCAGAAAAGTACTGTACACTAGCCATGTATCCTCACCATAAGAAAACCCTATTTTTGTAACTGACAAAAAGGCTTGATAAAAAGTGGCTAAGGGTTAGGGTTTTGATATATTGTATTGTAGCATTTGCAATGGTATTGAGTTGCAGGGATTGCTGGTTGTAATCAGTTTGATTTACTGGATAATAATATTGGACTCTCTGTTTGGTGGATGTAGCTCGAGTTTGGGTGAACCACGTTAAAACTTGTTTCTCACTGTTATTAATTCTGTGTATTTCCATTTCTCTATTTAATCTTTATTTGCATTTAATTGATATCTTCTGCTGGCTAACCCTAACAGGACGGATATTACTTAATATCCCGATCATAGTAAAAAACTTGATCTCGATGATGTCACGTCCACTCGACTTAAAGAAGAACGATGAATTTGCCCACATCATCAGGATATTGTATTGCATCTTGATCCTAACTTACTATTTAGATCTTAAGATAGCATCCCGACACACACTAATATCCAGACGTCAATCTTAAAAGACTTAGCAGTTTGAGAGTCAAATGTCCTGATCTTATATAATATATGGGTCATATATAATATCCAGATCTGAAGTTCATATCTGAACGTCAAGTTTGAGAGACTTACCCAGTCACCCGCCATAGGCATAATGTTAGTTTACACCTATATACTAATCTTATTGAGTATCTGAACCTTAACTTAGTGTCCTGATCTTTTGAATTATCCATATCCTGATGATGTCACTCTACCTCGATGCAATATAGAGAAGGCATAAATGCTTACATCTTTAGGACATTAAGCCAAAGGGATACGCCACACTACTTTCTATCCAGATCTTAACTTAGTATCTAGATCTAAAATAATATCCTGATCCCTCAAATGCTCATACCCGATGGAGCCAATGGCGCAAGGACACGTGTCCACCTTAATATCCTGATCCAGTATAAGCACACACGATACCCATTGGTAATTCCTTGGTCAACAGAGATTGACCCTATGCATGATGACATCATATTATTACATTCTGATGAAAGAGATTCAGATCGTACGATAGCGCATTCCTGCAAGAGATTCTTGTCATCAAGAAAGATTCTCTGTGTTGTTGCGAACTAATGACACATGTCCACATTCACACCCCTACTCTCATAGTGTCATCTAGATATCCACCTCAAAATATTCCCCAAAATATTCTTTAACCGGATGTTCCTCAAAACCCACACTCTTTTTTCATTAAATGTTGCAAAAGGTCCTTGGCATTTTAAATTTAACCACGTGCCAACAGACACTTGGGGTTATCTTATGCAATCTGCTAATTGAAACTATCCAATCACATGAAGATCATTAATGAACCCTAAATGTTCAAGGTAAAAAGGATTTTTCTCAGCCTAATCGACACAATTACACTCTAAGAGCCCTAATTTCAGTTAGTCAGAGTTTGCTACAAACTAGAGCCAAGCTAGGAAGATGAAGTTACAGAGGAATCTTGCATCTGGAGCTTTTGTCCTGATACCTCTACATTCAGAACAGGTGAACGAAGTGTATACAGGACAAAATGTCACATCCACGCATAGACAAATAGGATGCAGAGTTCAAATCGGCCATGTTTCCTAAATCGTCTAGTGTATACAGCAAGTTAGGATTCACAGAGGAGACACATTATGGGAGTACAGACATCAAAGCATTCAGAGCACGAATTGATGCACATTAGGATGATCATGTTCTACAAAACATAGTGGTCTCTAGATTGTTTCATGCTGCTAGATTTCCATACTCTATAGATACCTTTGACCTATTGGCCAAAGTTGCATTGCATTATGATGTTAGCATGAGGAGAATAGAAAAATAAGAGAGATTGTATGTAGATTTATCTCTAGATGGTATTACTAAGGTGTTCCATTTGCCCACTTCTTGGAACATGTATGTGCCTGATTTGGATGCATTGGCTAAAGAATTTGAGGCCAATCATAAAAACTACAAGAAAGTCATCTACCAGGGATGGAGACACCCAAGTAACAGAGCCCGAGTAGCTGCCAAAATGACAGTGCACTTATAAAAGTTTGACTTTAACGAGGAAGTGCAATAAATGATGTTCATGCTGAGAAGGATGAGCGGATTAGTAGATTGTGGGGTCTTTGAGCCATGGATGTTTGGGTTGATAAGAATGGTAATAGAATATAAACCAAGGAACACAAAGGTCTAGTGGGCCAAGATAATTAGTGACACCATTCATGACCAGATGGTCAAATGAAAAGAAGGCAAGGGGATGATCTTTAGGATGACATCTTACTTAATGTATGCTTGTGCGACGAAAGGTACATTCAATGGCCTATAGACAGTAGGAGGGATTGGAAAATTACCCAATGAGAAAACACCCTGGGAGCATTTTCCTTAGCTGGAGAGGAGACTCTCAATACACTATTATAAGATGGTTAATGATGCCTTTTTGATGCACATGGTCTAACTCATGGAGGGAGATTGGACAAAAATATTCTCAATCTGCGCTACAAAGGCCATTAGTGGATATGGGTCTTGGTTCATCCAGGATAAATCCTATTCATATATCTGGATGGAAGGTTTCAGTGGGAAACTAAATATGTTACCAAGATACTGTACAGATAAAGTGGTATTGATGGAAATGATGAGGCAAGAGTTGCCTACATTTGAAATGTCAAGGATAAAAGAAGGAAAACCATATAGGAAGTTTCCTATTGATATAAACCGATCGGTGGTAGGAGCCATAGAAAATGCAAGAAAGGCAGAGGTAGAGTTGAAAGATTTCAATTTGAAATTGTTTCCCCTGTCCAGAGACTATGATCCTTATCACCAGATCCAGAAAAGATTCAATAAGAAGTACAAGCACACTGTCCACCTTGAAGATTATTGGGCAAATTGTGATGATGAACATGAAGTTAGAAAAAGAGAATATCAGAGACAATCACTAGACCATGTGAGGACCATAGGCAAGCCTGAAGTGCCTCCTCAAGTTAGAAAAGATGATGATAATCTTGTAGATCCAGAATATGAGGAGAAAAAGATATATAATGACACTATTTCTACTCCAGATTTAACACAAAAGGAGGAGACTTCTATTGAGGCCCTCACTGCCAAGGTTATGGCCAAAACCAAGAACTGAGTTGCTCAGAAAGTAGAGGAGCTAAAAAGAAAAGGGGTGGAAATCACCAGTGATAAGAAAGGAAAAAGAAAAGAGAGAGAAGAACAAGGATATGATGATTTCCTTATACATAAAAGGTAGATCCTAGGGACAAAGGAGATCACTTCTGAGGGAGTATCCTTGGTGTATCAGCCACTGTCACCTCCTAGTAGACCAGTGTTTAAGGCAATTCGTGTGTCTATCTCTGCATCAAATACTTATAACTCAACAAGAGGCTATAGGAGAACAAGGGTAGATTTTAGTTGGAACTGCCACAAGGGGAGGAGATGATAATGATGATGATGAAGATGAAAGGATTATTTCAACACTCAAAAGGAAGAGGAAAGAAGATGTGCTACAAGGTGTCAAAGTACCTCGACAAAGTAGATATCAAATCCTGCATATGAGAGGTGTTGTTTCACCACCACCACCACCAGTATTGGTTGATCCGGAGGTGAGTGTAATTAAAGAAATATAGCATGACGTGCCCATATAAACCATACTGAAAGTAAAGACTGAGATGGTACAAATGGCTAGGAGCCAAGCTAAAGAAGATGAAGCTGCAAAAGCCCTTCCCCTGAGCCAGACAATTGATTTAACTAAAGATGATGTGGTACAGGATATCACAAATCACCCTATCGGACCTATGTTAAAACACACAAAAGTAATAGATAACCTCGATATAATAGGGGAAACACATGATGAAAGAGATGAAAGGGAAGAAACCCCAAAGGCAGAGGTGCATATGGGATCCCTGGACACTTTGATTGAAAATGTTACCAACCTAATTGTGGTAGATTTAGCTTCTGTACCTAAAGAAAGAGATAAGGAGGAAGAAATTATCCAGACTGATCAGCATCAAGGAAAAGGTGTTCCTATGGAAGTAGACAATAAAGGTGATAATGTACAAGAGCAAATGGCATGGCAGAATGTATTGATGGATATGTCTGAACAAGACAAGATAGTTGCATCACCTACAGCTACAAGAGGAAAAGATGATGAGCAAAAAGAAGATAGCCATCAAGCTGAAGAAGAGGATGAAGGCCAAGAGCCTAAAACAGATGAAATTCCAAAAGAACATGAAGATCCTGTACCAGATAATCAGCCTCCTCCAGAGCAAAGACAAGAGGTACCACATGAAGAGGAGGATCTAGATGCTAGAAGCAAATCGCAAGAAAATGTACATGAACCAAAGGATCAAGAAAAAGAACAAGGTAAAGGAACTCTAGATGTTCAAATTGAGCAATCAGATCAAGATACAGGATCACAAGATGATGTTTTGGCTTTAGTTACTTTAGAGGTAAGTCAAGAGAAGGTACAACAGGTACCATTTGATTTCAAATCCTTGTTTACAATTGATTCTGCTAAGGCAAAATAGAGAGCTAGGATAGTCTCCAACATCAAGAAAGATCCAAAAACTAGGAAAAGGATAGCCCAAGTTGTTGTGCCTATAGTAGATAAGGCCAAAGGAGAGATCCGGCCAGAAGAATATCAAATAACCTAGATTGATTTAGGCCATATGACCACTGAGCAAGAATCTCAAGAACATCTTCAGAGTGCAGAAGCAGTGGTAGCCAAAATCAAGAAGCTCAAGGCAAGGAAGAAAGAGTTGAAGGAACAAAATATGCAGTTACAGCAGTTTATACAAGGATTGGTTAAGCTAGACACCTTGGCATCCACCTTACAAGCTACTAAGAAGCCGGTTGCATTGACTTTAATAAGTGAAGAAGAAATAACTCACCTAGATATCCGGAGACATCAAGTCCATATTATGGAGAAATGGTAGTTCAAATTCATGACATCTGGAGAGTAGTTACTAAGGATATCAATATCCAATTGGGACACATTGTCCAAACTAAAGGAAAGCATTGATTCTTTGAAGGGTGAATTCACTCAGCAGATTCACCAGTGTAATTATGCAATGGCTAGACTCAAGAGAGCCAAGAACATGCCTGATAGTGAATTGTTGAAAAGCAAAATTGTTACCAATTCAACCCTACCACTCATGGGGACATGGATGACAGAAATGGACTATGAACTCAATGTATTAAGGGCTAACATGGATAAAGTAACGGACATCCAAACTAAAGTTCATGATTTGTTAGCTGAAGAATTGAGAGTAATGGAAGAGTTACTAGAGGATGTTGTACAAGAAGATGAAATGCCAGATCTAGATAATGCTATACAAATGTTCAAGGATAAATTTAAAGAAATGGCAGAAGACCCTAAAGAGCTTTTCAGAGAAGATGTCATGGATGAGATGGTTGAATTGAGTCTAAAGGTGAAGACATATAGTAAAGAAGCAGATAAAAGGACATCAATGATGGAGCCATTAGATGAACAGATACAGGCATTGAAATATGCTAAGTTGAGAGCTACAACAATAAGTAAGTTCCAAATAGACACATTTGTGCAAGCTTATGATAACTATAAGAGAAAAGATGCAGGAACGCAAACACATGAAGAAGATCCATCGGCATAAAAGGGGAATTGCATTTGTATTTTTCAGCAAGATGAAATGAAAGAACATGGAATATTTGAGAATGACAGCTGTATCCACTAGAGGATTACCAACTGGCAATTTGTGCCACATGTCTTGCATGTTGACTTGGTCAAAGAAATATGAACCGTTGATTGTAATAGAAAAATCCTGATCATAGGATCTTTTGTAACCGCCTCCTCTTCTTGTTCTATAAAAGGAGATGGAGTGCATTTTGTAATTCATTCAGAAGATTAATTAAGAAGGAGTTTTTGAATTTCATGGTCCTCTCTCAAAGTCAATTGTAAATACATACTCTTTTGCATACTTAATGAAGAAGAAACCCTTTTGATTACAACTAATCATAAACTTTGAGTAGTCAGTGGATGGATTCTGGACATGTACTTTGATTTGCTACATCCCTTGGAGTGCATTTCATGTTGTGCATGTTGTCTTCATTCCTTTCCTTTGAAGTTAGCATCAATCATATCTAGCCGTGGAACATCCTGGTGAACATATGGTTTGATTTCCTTCTTTTCATGACAGTATCAAGAGTATATATGGATCAATGGCTAAAGATTCACTTACTTTCAGTAAAAGTTAGAAAGTATTTATTTAAATTTGTTTAATTTCATTCAGTTATCATCATAATTACGAATACACAGAAAATAATAAGCAAATACAAAGAAATATGCAGATATCCTATGGATAATTGAACATCTTTGGCATATTTGAGCAAATAGCATGTTGAAATGACAAATATCATGCAAGGAAACATAATTAACATTAGAAATCATGGAGATATATGCTTATAGGCACATCATTTTAATAAATTTATAGTGCAGAAGTGAAATCCAGTTAATATGAGTGATATACAGAAGAATTGATGAAACTTACATAAATATCTACGTCATCTGGTTAAATACAGTAGAATTTAACCTTGTTTGTTATGAAATTTATAGAAAGTAGGTAAAATCAAGATTATCCAGACACAAATTTATCTTAATCATAAATGTAAGGGCCCTGAATGGAAAACAGCAATGCACATCAAACTACTTAATAACGTCAGACGATTATGAACTAGTCCATGGAGACTTGGGATCATGAATTTTTTGAATTCATCGTATCTTTCAAGATGATAAAGGTTTGATTTGCATTTCTTTATCTATGTTTGTTTATTACTAACATCATGATCAACACACATGTAAAACCAAATTCATGTAATGATAATTGATCATCATATTAAATATTTAATATAAACTATCATATACATAATTTGTCATGAATATAACATCTAGTTTATATACAAAGCCATACAGGCATATATACAAAAATATACATCGGTAACATACAAAAGTGTGTATACAATGCCATCTAGGCATACAAAAAATGTCCCAAAAACTAGTTTTCTATGGACTTTTATGAAATAATCAGCGGCCCTTGCTTGACCATGAAGATGGAGAGCCAACTTGTGACTCATCCTCTCTTTGTCATCGAGTAGACCTCTTCGACAGAAGTTCATCCAGCTCCACATGTTAATACAATCAAACAATATGCACATTAATATAGAAATTGCATGAAATATATAACATCACATATGCAATCGATCACTTACCGCCATCTGATGATCACTCTCCATCATCTTGTCTCTCTCTTTGTCCGTAGTTGGACAGGTTGTAGTTGCAACCTCCTGTGAGAAGCATCAAGAAGCAAAATTGACTAAGAATAAATATCATTTATGTACATCAAATGACATGAGATAAAACAAGAAATACAAAATTATGACATTTTCATGTTATTGGCTCATACCTCGGTCAAAGGATTTGAAGACATCATGGCTGCAACAATGCCTACCTATGCTGACTTATGAAGATGAGGAGTGTCCATATTTAGAATCTGAAAATCAAGTTCAAGATTATTTGACCAAAATAAATACATAACATTATTTTCAAAATGCATAATGATTAGAAATGGTTAAATTTACCTCCGTATAAGTGGTGAATTTATGTCCAGGGGACCAAGGAAACCGTGGAGATGCCGGTGACTATTGAAATCATCAAATTGTCACAAAATAATATTACCATTGATATATCTACAATAATTATGATCATGTGATAAATTACATACCTGTTGACTTGACCTCCTCTCATAACCTGCCAATGGATGGCTAACGGATGTAGGATGAAAACTCTGACCCTATAATTTCATTGCGCAGATAATTACATACATTATTTTTCACTTATAATATAGATAGTCATATAAAATTAATTACAAATTTCAAATAACAATATATTAAATCAAGATGAAACTTATAAAAATAACCTCAGAGTCAATACCAAATGTCTACTATAAGACATCGTCGGTGAGAACAATCTCATCCAATATAGATGCCTCCATTAATGGATATTGCCCCTGCGTCACAGCATCCTGCTGAGAGCCCTGTCATGCATCCTACGTCCCATAATCACACAGGTTCCCACATGAACTGCACAAATGTGGGGACAAATGATGCCTACTACTCTCACTCTCATCAACCAGGGTAAGATCATTGGCATGATGTGATAGAGATTGCGTGAGAGTAATCAATGAATGTAATGTCTCCACCTCAACACTCTCCTTCAAAGTCAAAGGGAATGACCTACGTTCTGGCCTCAATAGGGGTATAGGTACACGATTTTCATCTCGCTAAGTCCCCTCTCTATCTTGGGCAAATCCACCACCTCTACCCTGGAACTTAGAAATTTCTAAATAATTGGGAATCTTCTTGAGGACAAACTCCTAATAGAGTTTCCTCAAGAAATATTGTGGCACCTCACCATTGTTGCATGGGTGCTCATCAAAGACCATGTACCATCTATCCCAAAAGTTTTGGAATATTTCTTCATTCCTACACCAATGAATAGGGAACTGTTTGCAAGTTTCTTCTAATCTTTGGCCAGTTTTGGGATTAATAAAGTGTGCATATAATTGAGATTTTGTAATTTTTTCATTCTTCACTTGTTCATATGACAATTTGTCGACATAGTATTGCTGACACCTCTCCCTATAGTCTTGAAATTTGGTGATTTGTTTCGTCACTGAATCAGTGTGGTAAACAATCTCCTCTAGTGACTTCGCAAGCGCTCTCCTAAGATCAGTGTTTGCACTTGGATTGTTTAGCATTTGAATAAGAGTTTGAAGATGTTTCTTGTTTTCTTCTATTATCCATAGGTAGTTTTCATGACTATCCCTTACATTGTGAGGACGTGAAGGTGGGTTTTGACGGTTTGGAGAGTTTTTGGGGTTGTTTTCACCCTCCTCAGGTGGATTTGGGTTTTCTCTTGCCTCAATAACTATAAATGCAATATAAAAACAAATCAAGCATTCCAAAAGTAAAAAATTCTTCTCAAACTAACAAAAATCAATCAAACCCTACCTTCTTCGGTTGCTAGACCCTCCAAATTTGCTTCACGACGTCTTTGGTGGCGAGGTGGCATCGTGAATTTGTCATTTTCTCTCTTGCACTTGCTTGGAGAGACTTCCCTTGAATGCAATCACTCTTTCAACACTATTTTTTTGCAGACTAACTCCTTTGGCCATGGGTGAATGACAAGAAAATGAGATTTTTTTGAATTTTAAGTAAAGGAAAAATGCGAGTGCGTTATAACGTACTCACATTTTTTTCTATTTTGGACCAAAAAGTCCCATGGTGGCGACTTTTTGGTCCCCCATCTTTTTGCATATACCTTATCATTTCTTCTTTCCTTTCCCTGCTAAGCTTCATACTTGTTCACACACACTTTCTCTTGCACTGCTTCTCAGATGATTTTACACAAACTTTCTCTTGCATTATTTCTCAGATGATTAGTATACAACAAAATTCTTCTTAAGATCAATGCTTCACCTTCTTTTGGTTTCTCTATCAAACATAGTGAGTCAATATGTTCTTCCTCTACATAAACTTCCTCTGCATCAGTTATTGTTTCCACATTATTAGCCTCTCAAGTAACAGGTTCTTGTTGACATTCACTACTTGTTTCTTTTCTCCTCCAAACTTGAAAACAGGTTCTTCTAAATGGTCTTCTATCAAATCTTCTTTCATCTCTCTAGTATCCTTCACTGTGATAAGAATTATGACTCCTGTCATTTCTCCCTTTATAGTTTGACTTATTGTTCTGGTTTTGCTCTGCATAAGGTCTTCTTTCTCCGTATCCTGCTCCTTTTCTTCCAACACATGAATACTTCCATCTGTACAACCTTCTAAACATACAAGTAACATGTTTCCATTTTGATCCATCAATCCATCCATAATCCATCTGCATACAATCTGTCAAAGGCTTTCTTCTTCTTATTTTATTCCAACACATATTTTCAGAATGATTCCTTAATCCACACTGCTTACAAGGGTATAGATCTGTAAAGGGTGGAATTTGGATAATTGAGTTTTTGGTAGTTTTGGGTGTGTATCCTCCTTTCACTCTTTCATTCAAGGACCTAGGGTTGAGTTGCAATGTACTATCATACCCTAGGTCACTATGAGATGTAGGGAAACTTAGATTTGTATGATTTGATTATAAATTATGTTCAATTACACATTAAAACCCCAATTAGGCAAATACGAAAGAAAATGGATGACTATCAGAAAATGCTGCTATAAAAAGATGTCAAATAACAAATAATTGTGCCCCTATTTTCAGGGTTCGAAAGCGGAACAATCAAGGACTAATGAGTGAGTGCCCAAGTCCAAGGCCTAGGTTTTTGTCAATATTTGGAAGCGCAGCCTACAACCTATTCTTGTTGTCATAGAGATTTTCCCATCATGAAATCTGGAGGACTAAAGAGCAAGCGCCCAAGTCCAGGGTGTTGTTTTTGACTCTAATGTGCAAATCTGACACTCTATAATGCCCTCTGTTGGTACTTTTCCCAGACTGGATGCTAGTTCCCAGTCACCCCTACAAAGTAGCCATCAATGATCGACAGGGTTCCCAGGGCAGGGGCCAACAGTATAGGAGATAGACTCTATAAATATCTCCTCTTCTTCTTTAGGCTCTGCAGAACCAAGGGGGGTATTCCCTACTCAACATCTATGAAGTGCATCCATGAATTAGCTAGGATGTTGACATAAAGCAGATGAATCCTCTATTATGCAAACCAAAACTGTGAGATAAGTGCAAAGGGGCTAGCTTTGGGCCTATATTCAGTTGTAGACAAAGGATTTTGGTCCTAAAACTACTTCTAAAGTCCTAAAGGTTTGTATATGAAGTTTGAGTTTGATTTATATCTGGATGCAAAACTAGGACTTTGGGTTACAACAGGGATGCCAAACCAGATCGGTACCTATCCAGGGCTCGGAGTCAGTAGACATATATATGTGAATGTTTACCACAGACCTAAGATAGTAATCAGATTTCAAGGGGTTTCTAAAATGTCTGCCTTACAGACAATACCCAAGAGAGAGTATTTAGTTATTAATGCTTACAAACATCCTTACTACAATGTATTCTTCTCAACACTTAATCCAAAACATTCAATCTACTCCTTGAGCAGAAGTAAGAGACTAAGTATTCAATATAGAAAACCTATATTCTAGAATCTATAACACTCCTTAGATGTTTAGAGTCAGAAGAAAAACACATTCAGTCTGGAGACAAATAACAAAACACACACTATGAAGCATTACTCATTTAAATCAACATGAAATTGATAATTCTGTGCATAATACATACAACATACAACTCATACACTCACAAAGACACCTAAAATAGAGTCACCAGAAAGTTATATTCCTACTGCAGCACCAAAATCTTGTCCAGTTTCCAACCCAGAATGGGTAACATAGTTTGGCCTTTATACCAAGACTGTGCACCCAACAAAAATTAATTACAAGGCAAATCAAAAATCTACTAGATTCAACATATGAGGAATGGCGCTCAGAAATATTCAATGCTGTGGGGAGACAGAGAGGAATGAGCAAACGGAATCGGGATCCGCACCGCCGTTCAAGGACATTCATCTTCAATCAGGTTGTTGACCCATCCATCACTGACCCATACCGCTGCAATTCTATCATTAATGCTTTAGCTACCCAGAGCCTCTCTGAAATGTAGCAATAGTGTACCTCTAAAAATTTTCTGCTCAAAAATAGCTACACACGCTCAGGAAGAATCCTTCACTGCAAGTTCAAAACCTAGCCGCTCGATCAAAAACCCATCGTTGTGATCAACGGTCTCAAAACATGTATGAAGAGTTGCCAACCAATAATATCACGCCACGTACGCACCTTGACCTTCTATTGCTGACCCCTTCTCCTTTCATTTCACCTTTATCGCTTTTGAATATGCAAAAATGAATGCATATACAATCGTCACTGTTCATCCTTCAAAAATCCCTTGTATATGCAAAATGGATATACATACAACTGCCTAATATACAAGGCGGACCCCAGCCATTTATCCATCGGATTTGAAAAACTTTCAAATCCGGGCCTTGTATCTCCTCCTTATGATTATTGCATGGCACATACAAGTGCAACATGCATACAAGGCGGATCTCAAAAATTATGAAACACATTACATTCACCTTGAAATTCAGCTTGTATCTTACCTTTTGGACATCGGCATGTACAAATGCTATATACATGCACACCACAGACCCCAAAATGTTTATGAAGCAACCTGAAATTTCTATCGGGTCCGGAAGCACATTTTTTTATCCTTGTATATTCGTGATATACAACTCACACATACATACAAGTTGCAGACGCCAAGAACCTATAGAACAAAATGAAAGCACCATCGGGTCCGCCTTGCATCCTTTTCCCTTATATATTTTCAAATGTTAACCACATATACATTCTCCTTTGTGTATGAGATACAAAGCCCCTTGTATGTGAGGCGGACCCCACCAAATGCATCTCTTGCTACTTTGTAGATTTGCCGAACATACAAGACCATTTGCACTTTCCCATTGTATATTGCCAAATGTACATTTCCTTGCACACACAAGCAACGAATCTTCTCCAGAATACTCCTGCAATGTATCTTTTCCTTTGTATGTGTTTCCTTACATGTTCTACATACAAGCCCGATATACAAGTAGGGCCGATATACAAATGGTGAATATGCCCGGAATCTTACAGAAGATTCCCCCAATGTATATGCAACCCGATATACATCAAGAAATGTATATAGCTCAAATTTTTCACCATCTCTGGAAGCCGATTGGGATTTCACAAGCTTGTCAACAGATTTGACCTTTGCATACACAGAATTTAGCATTTTTCTCAAGTATGACAGGAAAAAGCAGTGAAATATTGCATATAAGTCAAGGAGCAATTCAAACTAAGGCACTAGGGGCTTGTGGGAATAAACACAAGAACCTGCTGACCCAATTTCAGAATCCTAATCCTAGGTGAACACCACCAATGGCTCCAACTGGGGACGTACAGATGCAAGACTGTAGCGAGATCCAAACTACTCCGAGGCAGACCAGATAAAAATGCAAAGCTCAAAACATAACTGACTACACAAGGCATGTACAAAATATTTACAACTAGTTTACAGTGTGCACAGAAGGTAACCATTATAGGAAGTAAAGCTTCAGGAACTGACCGTGCACTGGAATTCCAATAATTCACCACTTAGGGCCTGGAGGAAGTAAGAATCTCCTCCATGAGTGTCGCTGATTAGGTATGGGCCCATCCATAAGGGCTCAAATTTGTCGTGCTTGCCCTTATCCTGGTTCCTTGCATTCCATACAAGGACCAAATTACCTCTCTGAAACTTTCTTTCTGTAGTTCTCTTGTCAAATAGATATTTTACCCCTTGCTGTCTTTTGATGTTTATTTTCTGCGCCTCCCTTCTCATTTCATCCAGTGCAACCAGCTGATTTATTCTTTCAGTCATTGAGTCTTCAATCTCCTCCTCATTTTATTGCATGAATTTATAAACTGGTAGGAGGTTGTTGACAGGCAATCTAGCTGTTGTACCATATACTAATTCAAAAGGTGATCTCCCAGTTGCTTTCTTGACTGTCACTCTGTCAGCCTACAACGCCATTTTCAACCTTGAATCCCAAGCCCTTTTGTTTTTACCTACCATCCTTTTTACAATTTTCATGAGGCTTTTGTTGCTTGACTCAACTTGACCATTTCCATGTGGGTGATATGGTGATGCATGTAACAAATTAATTCCATAATTACTGCAAAAATTAGTAAATTCACCAGACTTGAAGCACATAGCATTATCTATGACTAATTTTACCGGTACTCCAAATCTGATAATAATATTTTCAAGAATAAAATCCATCACCACTTTGCTGGTAGATCTTTCAGTTGGGATGGCCTCAATCCATTTGGTAAAGTAATCAGTGGCAACTAGAATCCAACCGTGTCCTCCACTAGATTTTTCTGAGATTTCCCCTATGAAATCAATTCCCCATTGTTGAAATGGAGCTTCTACAGTTATAGTCCTAAGGGGCAATGCACCTTCATATTTCAACTTACCTGAGAACCTTTGGCAAGGATCACACCTCCTTACCATCTTCTGCGCATCTGAGAAAATAGTTGGCCACCAGTAGCCAGCTCTAAGAATTCTATGGGCTGTTGTCTGGGCAGTATAATGTCCACCACATACTCCATTGTGCATGTCACCAAGAATATCCTTGGCCTGATCTTCATCCACACATCTGAGTAATACACCATCATGATTTCTCCAATACAACTCTCCTTGAACAATGATGTATTTAATAGCATGTAGCTTCAGGGTCCTTTTCTGATTATTACTGAGGTGGGTAGGATAGTTTAAATTCTGCAAGTAATATACTATGTCCTTATACCATTCAGATTTTGACATATTTATAACTTCATTATGCACTATATTCACTTGGCATGCCTCTAGATTTGACTGTGTCATCAGTCTTGCCAAACCTTGTCCTCTTACCAACTTAGTGATCTGTATTTCAATGTTGAACTCCTGTAGTTTATTTATCCATCTGCATCTTCTTCCAGTTACCTCCTACTGAGTGAAGATATCCTTGACTGTTGCATGAGGCACATATGCGATTACTTGAGAGCCGACCAAATATGGCCTGAAACTTTTGACTGCTCTGACCAGTGCATATGCTTGTTTCTCCATGATGTCATACTTTAATTCAGCAGCCTGCAATGACTTACAAAAGAAAGCTATAGGTTGTTCAAACCCTTCTTCATTTTTTTGCAATAGGCATGCAGCAATAGTGTGGAAAGAAGCAAATGAAAATAATTGAAATGGCTTAGAAAAATTAGGAGATTTTAAAATAGGAGCCATCTTTATAGCTTCTTTTATGTTTTGAAATGATTTGGTTGCTTCATCTTCCCATTTGACAGTTGCATTCTTCTTCAGCATTTTAGAGATATCTCTGGTGGTCTCTGCAAACTTAGGCACAAATCTTCTAACAAAATTAATTTGTCCAAAGAAGGACTGAAAACCTTTCATTGTTTTAGGGATCTAAATTTTGTCAATTGCCACCCTTTCAGGATCAATCCTAACCCCATCCTTGGAAACAATATGTCCAAGCAGTTTTCCTTCCACAACCCCAAAAGCACACTTTTTTGGGTTGAGTGAGATACCATACTCTAATGCTCTAATAAAAATTTGCTCCAGGTGCATATAGTGCTGCTCTTCCCTTTTTGAATAAGCTGTTAGGTCATCCTGATATACAGCCAAGATTGAATCAATTAATCCTGCAAAAGCAACATCCATTGCCCTCTAAAATGTAGCACCTGCATTTGTCAGTCCAAATGGCATCCTCACATATACATACGTTCCCCATGGAGTAGTGAAAGCAGTCTTGAATTGCTCTGATTCCTTTACTTTCACCTGATTGTACCCTAAAAATCCATCCATCATGGATAGAAGTTCACAGCCAGTCACCTTCTGCAACATGGCTTCCATGTTTGGCAATGGATAATTGTCCTTCAAAGAAGATACATTCAGATTCCTAAAGTCCACACGCAGTCTTATGTCACCATTCTTTTTTTAACTGGAACAAGGTTAGACTCCCAAGTTGAGTGTCTGATGGGCATAATTATTCCAGCCTCCCTAAGCTTCATAAGCTCTTCTTACATTTTTGGAGCTAAAGTTGGATTGATAGGCCTCTGTTTTTGTCTAAATGGTTTAGCTCTAGGCTTCAAAGGGATTTCATGCTGGAATAAATCCTCTCTATAAGCTTTGAGGTCCTCATAAGACCAGGCAAATACATGCTAATATCTTCTTAGTAATGCAATCAACATAGTTCTGATATGTGGCTTGAGCTATTTGCCAATGTATACCTTTTTGGGAGCATGAGATGTTCCCAAGTTTATCTCCTCCAAATCATTCTTGTTTGTTGGAGATGCTTTTGTAACAAGTTGGTCCCTATTGTCAAAAGCTCTCTCTAGAGCAACCAGCCCTCTAGGGATCTTATTTGTCTTGAGTTAAATTATTTCTTTCCCTAAGAGATTTCTTTTCCATTTACAACCTCCACAAAATTCTGAAAATCTATTTCCTGGTTCTCATACTCATCAATGCAATGTAGAAATCTCAATAAATCTTTATCATCATCAAACACTTGCCAGTTGCATACATTGTCTGGCACTGCAGGTCTAAGTTTGACCTCAACATTTGTGACATTTGATAGAGTTATATCATCTGGCCTTATGGCTACATTAGCTAGAAAATCTGCCATGACATTTTTTGATCTCTCTGTCCAGTTTATTGAAAAAGCATCAAACAATTCAATTGTATCCCAAACAGCATGCTTATATTGTTTTAATCTCTTATTTTTTGAAGCATACTTATCTCTAACCTGGGAAACAATAAGCTCTGAATCACCAAATACTTTAAGCATCTTGATTCCATGCTTCAAAGCTACATTCAATCCTAATAACAGAGCCTCATACTCTGCAATATTATTTGTACAGGCAAACTTCAACAAGAAAGAGAATTTTAGAAGTTTACCAGCTAGAGACAAAAACACCACTCCAGCACCAGAGCCTTCCTTCGAACAAGCTCCATCAAAATACATGGTCCATAGACCCTGTTGATCCAATTCTTGAATGCGAATATTTCCCTCTTTACCTTCTTGATCATCTGAGACAACTCTGAAATTATCACAGTCAATATCCACAAAACATATATGCTCCTCAGATTCTTGATCCTCCACTGTCTCTAATGACCTTTCTTCTCTAATCAGTTTGACATCCCTACCATTCATAGGGATCACAGCATATGACAAATCCAATTGCATACTCCCACCGATCAATGATGCCCATCTTCTTGACAGCAACATGCCATACTGTGGCTTGATATCAACAACTGTTCTGTTCATTTTGTAGGTCTTCTCAGGATAAGCCGCCAGTCTAAAGTCAACATCCTTCATGATTCCAATGATAGGTACCTCCCTAGCATCCATTACATAGCACTTCCCGCATGCCTTATCTATTTTTAACACAGCTTGCTGCATGATAGCCAAAGGCATGATGTTTGTGGATGCTCCTAAGTCAAGCATACAGTTCTTAATCACTTTTTCGTTCATGACAAGGGAAACATAAAATGGTTCAACCTGTGAAGGGAATTTTGTCATGGTCATCCCCAGATATACTTCAGGAGCCTCATCTTCATCTATACACATGGCTTGTTTCCTACCCTGTGGTTCATCACTCAACTTGGCTTAACAGGGCACACCTGAAATCAGGGATATTGCCTTATTTCTGAATTCTTCTACTTTCATTAGTTCCATCAGTGAAACAGAGACTTTTATCTGCGATAAGACTTGAGTCATGTCAAATGGAGCATAATTTTGAATAACAGTTGTAACTTGTTCCACCATTTTACCCTTATCCTGGGGTGACCCAACCTTAGTTTTCATGGCTCCTTGGCTGTCATTCTTGCCCTGAGAATTTTTGTTTTGATCTTCAACCTAGGGAATTCTACTTTCTGGTCCTTGGGAATCATGACCTGTTTTTTGCTTAAAATTTTGCCTATTATTGTTCCATTGTTTCTTATATGTTTTCGTCCCCTTATGACTATGCACAAGTTGGCTCACAAAAGTATTTTCTGGTTGGTGTGAATTGCTTACCTGAGCTTTACCCCTGATAGTGTAATTGCTTTTGACCTGAGCTACTGCTGCAGCTGTGAGGGCTCTAATTTCTTCATCAGAAGGTCTCCTCAAGTTATTCAAAAAATAGTGTGAATCCTGAGCATAGGCATAATTATCTTTCTCATCCTCATCACAAGGAAACTGCTGCCAGACCTGAATCTCATCATTTGCACTTACATCAGCATCGTGAGAAGAGTATTCTTTGTTTGTAGACAGCGTATTGACATTCTCATCTTCCATGCAATGCGGCTCATTACACTCATCACAGGCAACAACATTGTTGTATAAAGACTGAGAAATCATACATTGTGACTGTGAGTGAGGCATTTGACATATGATACACCATGGGGTGTCATTAACAATATTTACAACTCTCTTCAAAGGATCAGGAGTTTCCTTTGCATTTTGAATCCTTCGACCTGTATTGTTGTTTGGAAGAATAGGCTTACCATTATGCCAATTGGTATTATATGGCATATCATGTAATGATGGTCTTCTTTCTTGTCTTTGGTAAACTAGTCTGTCAGGACCTATCCCCTTTTCATTTTTAGCCATTCTATAACCTAAGTCCTTAACAATAGTTGTCAATTTGTCTAATTTATCCTCAGAAGCAGATGCACTACCTTGAACAGTTTGAGCTTTAGTATTTGGATTTTGCAGGATTTTCACATCATCTCTTTTATTTGTCTTACCAGATGCTTTTCTATTATTTTCAATATTTGTTATAATCTTGAAGGCATCTCTAAGGCTAACAGGGCTTTTGTCTCTCAATCCATAAGTTGTTTTGGCATCAAAAGCATTTATGTACAACACTATGCACATAGGTTCATTAGACCTCAAGTCCTGTGGCAATTTGTTCAACACCTTAGTGAATCTAGCATTGAAATCAATGACCTGTTCATTTGATCCTTTGCTAATGCCAATAAATTCATTGATGAAGAAACTAGGGTCCATTTTGTCACCATATTGTTCTTTGAATATCCTCCTGAAATCCTCCCATGATGAAATGCTTCTGTCAGGCAGACCCCTGTACCATTCCTTGGTTTCATCAACTAAGGATTGCATAAATGATTTCATGAAAATATCCTCATGCTCAACCTCAAAGTTGTCCATGATATTCTGAAAAGCTTTTAAATGGTCTTCTCCTAACACAGTATTATTTCCTGAAAATTTAGGCACTTGCAGCCTCACATATTTGTCAATAAGATTGGAGTAACCAAGAATGCCATCAAAAACTAGTTGTCTGAATCTGTCTAGCTGCATAGGTTGTCTACCAAACTAATTAGCATTGGCATTTCTATTTACATTCTGATTTCTTACATTATTAAATGGTATCCTAGCATTATTTGCATTCTGTCTTTGATCATTGTGTTGATCCTGTATTTCATTCCTATGTTGATTTCTCTGCATATCTGCATTGCCAAGGGTATGAACTGAATCATTCTGAGCAACTCTCAGAGCTTGCACTTTTTGTCTCATATCATCTCTGATTTTTACTGCTTGCAAATATTCTAATTCTGCCCTTAAGCTCTTAATTTCATCAGCTAGTTCCGCTTCTCTAGGCATAGAAGAAGATGGCTTTATCACATTCTGATCATCATTATCATCATCCCTTGGAGACTCAACCTATTCAAATCTATCACTGGGATCCAAGAAAGGGCGTTCTTGAAAAATTTCTGACCTTATTCTCAGAGCACCGCCCTGTTGTTTCTCATATACATTTTGGATTTAAGCTTCTGTGTTCAAAAAATAAGGCATTGTTTGCTCTGAAGATCCTGGATTGTCCTGAATAAATTCATTTTTCGTGGGGCTAGGAGAACCATCTTGACTGGTTCGAACAGTCCCTTTTCTCCTATACATAATTTTTATGGGTAACTCTTCAAACAAAGGGCTACGTTGGGATCTTCTCCCTTGCATATAAATTTTGCTTTACCGGTTGGGAGATTAGTTCGGAGTCGCCACCTATTACTAGGAATTGTTTTCTTTTAAAATCTAGGTTCTCTCATAAAGCAGTCCCCAGCAGAATCGCTAATTTCTGTTGCAACTCAGATGGGCAATAATTTACCAAGGATGAAAAGCTAATACTTTCACTTCACCTCCCCAGTGGAGTCACCAATTTCTGTTGGTACTTTTCCCAGACTGGATGCTAGTTCCCAGTCACCCGTACAAAGTACCCATCAATGATCGACAGGATTCCTGGGCCAGGGGCCAACAGTATAGGAGATAGACTCTATAAATATCTCCTCTTCTTCTTTAGGCTCTGCAGAACCAAGGGGGGTATTCCCTACTCAACATCTATGAAGTGCATCCATGAATTAGCTGGGATGTTGACACAAAGCAGATGAATCCTCTATTATACAGACCAAAATTGTGAGATAAGTGCAAAGGGGCTAGCTTTGGACCTATATTCAGTTGTAGACAGAGGATTTTGGTCCTAAAACTACTTCTAAAGTCCTAAAGGTTTGTATATGAAGTTTGAGTTTGATTTATATTTGGATGCAAAAATAGGACTTTGGGTTACAACAAGGATGCCAAACCAGATCGATACCTATCCAGGGCTCGGAGTCAGTAGACATATATATGTGAATGTTTACCACAGACCTAAGACAATAATCAGATTTCAAGGGGTTTCTAAAATGTCGGCCTTACAGACAATACCCAAGAGAGAGTATTTAGTTATTAATGCTTACAAACATCCTTACTGCAATGTATTCTTCTCAACACTTAATCCAAAACATTCAATCTACTCCTTGAGCAGAAGTAAGAGACTAAGTATTCAATATAGAAAACCTATATTCTAGAATCTATAACACTCCTTAGATGTTCAGAGTCAGAAGAAAAACACATTCAGTCTGGAGACAAATAAAAAAACACACGCTATGAAGCATTACTCATTTAAATCAACATGAAATTGATAATTCTGTGCATAATACATACAACATACAACTCATAAACTCGCAAAGACACCTGAAATAGAGTCACCAAAAAGTTGTATTCCTATTACAACACCAAAATCTTGTCCAGTTTCCAACCCAGAATGGGTAACACAATTTGGCCTTTATACCAAGACTGTGCACCTAGCAAAAATTAATTATAGGGCAAATCAAAAATCTGCCAAATTCAACGCATGAGGAATGGTGCTCAGAAATATTCAATGCTGTGGGGAGACAGAGAGGAATGAGTAGATGGAATCGGGATCCGCACCGCCATTTAAGGACATTCATCTTCAATCAGGTTGTTGACTCGTCCATCACCGACCCATACCGCTGCAATTCTGTCATTAACGCATCAGCTACCCACAACCTCTCTGAAATGTAGCAATGACATACCTTTGAAAATTTCCCGCTCAAAAATAGCCGCACACGCTCAGGAAAAATCCTTCGCTGCAAGTTCAAAACCCGGCCGCTCGATCAAAAACCCATCACTGTGAACAACAGTCTCAAAAAATGTATGAAGAGTCACCAGCCAATAATATCGCGCCATGTAGGTACCTTGACCTTCTATCGCTGACCCCTTCTCCTTTCATTTCGCCTTTATCGCTTTTGTATATGCAAAAATGAATGCATATACAATCGTCACTGTTCATCCTTCAAAAATCCCTTGTATATGCAAAATGGATATACATACAACTACCTAATATACAAGGCGGACCCAAGCCATTTATCCATCAGATTTGAAAAACTTTCAAATCTGGGCCTTGTATCTCCTCATGATTATCGCATTGCACATACAAGTGCGACATGCATACAAGGCGGATCTCAAAAATTATGAAACACATTACATTCACCTTGAAATCTGGCTTGTATCTTACCTTTTGGATATCGGCATGTACAAATGCTATATACATGCACGCCACGAATCCCAAAATGTTTATGAAGCAACTTGAAATTTCTATCAGGTCTGGAATGCACATTTTTTTATCCTTGTATATCTGCGATATACAACTCACACATACATACAAGTTGCGGACGCCAAGAACCTATAGAACAAAATGAAAGCACCATCAGGTCCGCCTTGCATCCTTTTCCCTTATATATTTTCAAATGTATACCACATATACATTCTCCTTTGTATATGAGATACAAAGCCCCTTGTATGTGAGGTGGACCCCACCAAATGCATCTCCTGCTGCTTTGTAGATTTGCCGAACATACAAGACCATTTGCACTTTCCCATTGTATATTGTCGAATGTACATTTCCTTGCACATACAAGCAACGAATCTTCTCCAGAATACTCCTGCAATGTATCTTTTCCTTTGTATGTGTTTCCTTGCATGTTCTACATACAAGCCCGATATACAAGCAGGGCCAATATACAAATGGTGAATATGCCCAGAATCTTATAGAAGATTCCCCCAATGTATATGCAACCTAATATACATCAAGAAATGTATATAACTCAAATTTTTCACCATCTCTGGAAGCTGATTGGGATTTCACAAGCTTGTCAACAGATTTGACCTTTTCATACACAGAATTTAGCATTTTTCTCAAGTGTGACAGGAAAAAGCAGTGAAATATTGCATATAAGTCAAGGAGCAATTCAAACTAAGGCACTAGGGGCTTGTGGGAATAAACACAGGAACTTGCTAACCTAATTTCAGAATCCTAATCCTAGGTGAACACCACCACCCTCCTGCAACTCCACTTTTCATGTATCTTCAACCTGTAACCTGCAATCACAGAAACTTTAGGAGGGGGTTATGGTGTTTAGAGGCTTGCCTCGGTCAAGCCTCGAAGAGACATTTAAGTCTTCCGAACACCGTTGTCAGATAGAGAGTGCATGCCCTTGGAGGCAGAGGTAAAAACCAAATGATAAATTCTCAAAAACACAAATGATGTCACCTTGTAGTGAAGATCTCATGGGAGGAAGAAGCTCTTCATGCCATGAGGAGATGATTGCTCAAATCTGCAAATACAAACACATAGACATTAAAATCTGCTCTTGCTACACAATAAAAGCCTTGAATCACCTTTGGAATGCATAAAGTTCACAATAACAATCTAGTTTTCAAATAAATGCCTAAACATGCTTTTATATGCAACTACAAACACTCCCACCAAGAATTTCTTAATTCTAACTTACCGTGTCGGCATAGGACCCAAATAACGGTCACAAGCCGACACCCAAAATTTGGGACTAACCCAAAATAGGGCAGGACTAGGGTGCAAGCACTCAAGTCCTCCCCCTATTTTGGTCAAGGTTAGGTTCAAGGGATCCCCCTAGGTCCCATTTGTCATGAAACTTAGGGCTCATTTCATCCGGATGTCAAAATATGATGTAAGATGTCCTAAATGTAGCTAAAAGACCCGGGAGCTAAACCTTAGGAGGGAAAAGCCCCCAAGGGAACATTTTCTGACGTTACATTAGCCCCCACTTTAATGTCTGTATAAATGCGAGGCCAATACATTCATTAAAGTATGGTCAACAAACATAGCAAACACGCCAAGCACAGAGAAGACACGCTAGACACATTGAGGACAATGACAGGCAGGCAAAACATGGAGAAGACAATTACAGTCATGCAAAACATGAAGAAAACATCAAATGCATAGAAGACAGTTAATGCATGGAAGATAGGAATGATTTATTTTCTTTTCTTTTTCTCATATATATGAAATGCAGATGCAAGTACAGGAAAGTAAACACACCTCCCATAATGTAGGAAGTACTCATCACACTAGTCTTTAAACTGCATATATGGGGTAACACACACGCAAGACACACCAAACCTCCCAAAATGCAGGAAACACTCATCGCACTAGTCCTTAGACTGCATATGGGGAAATAGACATGCCAAACAAATCAAGCACACCAAACACACACACTTTGAAGACATGGAGAAAACACGGTAGACAAGCGATGGAGTGTTTCTATTTCTAGGCTCATCACCATCTCAGGCACATTACAAGCACACACCAATGATTGGGCTTCACCACAACAATCGCTAAAGACATGCTTAAGGGTTGAGTTAGTCATAGAACCGCTCCCCACCTCTCGACGAGGACTTTTGAAAATGACAGGATGGGCACTCTCCACAAGAGATACACCACCCCGCCTCCACAGAGGGCTTAAGATGATTGATTGATTGATTGATGCAAACAAACTCAGAGTGCGGGAAGTACTCATTGCACTAGTCTTTAAACTGCACCTGAGGACAAGCACTTTGCTAACATCTACAACAGACAACTTACCTTATCTATGCCCCCACCTTAAGGTGGTTGATATCAGGTATCGATATCAAGCACATTAAGGTGGGAAGAAAACAAACAAGGGAACATGGACTTTCACAAAGCCCATGCCCCCAAAGGTGACATGTACTTTACGATCGCCAAATGTTCCCACAAACACATCCCTGCAAGAAACATGTTAGTATCCACATAATCATGATAAATAACAACATCAATGCATATGATTAATCATACAAAGAACTAAGGTTATACTATGAATTTAGAGATCGAGGATAACCGTGGGGCTATATCACAAAAATATCTGAATTGAGCATCACTAAGGCGAGATTCAAAGACAAACAAAGTGCACGGAGCAGCAGTATTGTTAAGGTTTATAAGTGAGATAAAGATCATCAAAATCACTACGCAAAAAGCATGAGTGCTTCTACTAGCCAAGTGTCAAATAAGATATACAACCCCATCCTCATATTAGGAACTAAGTCCAATTTTTGATTTCTCGTGAAAGGGACGCTAGGTCTGCATCAGTATAAATGTTTTTCGTCATCCGCCCGCTAGATAGAAACACTAGAGGAAGGAAAGCAATAAATAAGAGAGGAGAAGCAAGTGTCTTAGAGACAGTCACGTAGGAGGGTGCCCCCAAGTCACCAACTACAACACTATGTCTTTAAGACACAACAAACAACAATGAAATGACAGAGGCAATATAGAAGAATGATGATACAAATAGAAGAAGGTCACAACAGAGGTGGTCTCCTGGTATCCCGAACCTCACAAGAGAATCAAGGGTCATCCCAGGAGGCCTAAACAACACATAACACATCCGGGGGAAACACATCACGAGAGAGATAAAGGGTTAGGGATACTTACCTATTAGGATCTTTCAGGCTAGTGGTCATCAAGTAAATCATCGTCATCCTCCCACTCCCAAATTTTAGAGGAAAGTGGGACATAAGGTACCATAGCCGAATTCTTGTCTTTGTCTTTACATTGTTCACTATTACGATCATCTTTATTTGTTTCAATGTTTGGATCAATGTTTTCTTGTTGAGATGCAAGGTGTTGGGCATAAGCTCGTCACCTTCTCTTCCTTTCTTTTGCATGTCAATTTCTTTCTATTCTATGACTTACTTTTTGTAAGATAGGGTTTTTCTCTTTCATAGGTTTTTGTGTTTTAAAGGAGGAAGCACCAGGATCAAATTTCATTTGTCTAGGTGGAATGTTTTGTTGTCAACAATTACCTCCCGATCCTTGTAAGGATGATGGGGGAGGAACCTTAGCATCATGAGAGATTTGTTCTTTTATTGTAGGAGACATGATGTCTTGCAAAAGTTGTGTCTCTTCTATTGTTGGCAAGGTATCATTGTCTTGTACAAGTATATCCTCATGAGAAGAATCATTTTTCAAAGAATGCCCAGAGGATAAATTTATGTCATCATCACATGTAGTGGATGTAGGAGAAGTGCTATCACCATTGTCTTTTTCATTGCCACTCATGGAGATGAACTCAGTTAAGCTTTCTAATATCATAGGATGTTCACTCATGAGGATTAAAAATTTGTCAAAATCAAGATCTTTGATAAATGCATGCAGAGATATCATAGAAAAATGACATGAAGGTTCCATGTGTATATGTAAGATCAGATTTTAACCATTTTCCAAAAGTATGCAAAAGACAAATGCAAATCTATATGCAAAAATGACCTAAAATGCTTTATTTTTTGTACTTTTTCAATGCAAATAAGTGAAAGAAAAGGTGTTGTAAGGAAATTGATCAAGGGTAGAAAATAATATGTCTGACATCAGTCCAATGAAGTGATAATATCCTTCACAACACACTCTTGATGCAAATCTTAGATGATGCCTAGTCCAAATCTAGTGAAAATACACTAAAATATGTAATTTTTTCACTAAATCTTAATGCAAAAGAGCATGACAAAGGGTATTGTGAGAAAAATAATGATGCATAGAAAATTATATCAGTAATAAAAGCCACTTAATGTCAAAATATCTATCACAACACGCTTATAGTGTCACTCAAGGTCAAACCCTAGTGAAAATATAGCAAAATATGTAAATTTTTCAATTCCAAGACCTACAAAAAGGGCTGTTGTAAAGAATTTTAGGAGGTGTAGAAAATAATAGCAATGATATCAGTCACCTACAAGCATAAAATCTTTTACAACATGCTTAGAGTGCAAACTAGGTCGAACCCTAGGGCAAATATAGCAAAAATGTGCAATTTTCCGCCAAATTTTCAATACAAGAGCCCAATAAAAAGGTGTTGTAAAGATTTTTAGGAGGAATGGAAGATAATAACTCTAATAACAGCCAATTAGTGCAAAAATACTCTTCACAACACGCCTATGGTGCAAAATTAGAGAGTCGATAAGGCCAAATTTAGTGAAAATCAAGGTTTTTCAAGCCCTAGGTTTGAGATCTTGATGTAAAGTGCTATATGAATGTTTTTAAAGCTGATGTATGATGAAAATTAAATTCACTTAGATCTTAAAATTATTTCCAAGTCCTAAGATGCAAAATGCAAGTGCAAATCTAGTGAAAAATCAATGAAAATGCTAGTTTTGTTGAAAATTTCTATGTAAAAAATGCAAATTTTTGAAATCTAAATGCAAATTTACACTAAAATGCAACACTACAGCCAAATTTAAATTTGAAAGAGTGTCTAAGATTAGTAGAAAAATCTGAAACAAGATTTTGCCTACAAACCCTAGTTTTAAAATTACTAGGTTATATGAAAAATGCAAAATTTCCAACAAAACCCTAGCAATTTTATGATGAAAATGCAATCTAAGATATTTAATTTTTGTAATTTTCTGCAATTTAACTCAGATCTAATGCAAAAATCAGAAATTTGATGAAATTCAAATTAATTGATGCAAAATAGAAGCCCTAAAATGCATTTTTTTTCAATTTTTCCAAATTTTTAATTTTTTGTAAGTTTTCCAATGCAATAAGATGAATGATACTATGAATAGATGAAATCACTGCAAATTTGAAGCAAAACACTCAGCAAGGTGCAAACAAGTCCAATAACACGAGTTCACTAAAATGTAAAGGGTGGAATTTGGATAGTTGAGTTTTTGGTAGTTTTTGGTGTGTATCCCCTTTTCACCCTTTCATTCAAGGACCTAGGGTCGAGTTGCAATGTACTATCATACCTTAGGTCACTATGAGATGTAGGGAAACTTGGATTTGTATGATTTGATTATCAATTATGCTCAATTACACATTAAAACCCTAATTATGCAAATACGACAGCAAACAGATGAATATCAAAAAATGCTGCTACAAAAAGATGTAAAATAACAAATAACTGTGCGCCTATTTTTGGGGTTCGAAAGCGAAACAGTTAGGGACTAATGAGCGGCCGCCCAAGTCTAAGGCCTAGTTTTTGTCAGGATCTAGAAGCTCAACCTGCAACTTGTTCCTACTGTCACAGAGATTTTCCCGTCATGAAATCCAGAGGACTAAAGAGCGGGCGCCCAAGTCTAGGGTGTTGTTTTCGACTCTGACCTTGCTACACCCTTAATATTAGTGTACATAAGGTTATGAATAGTTAGCTTGTGGCTATCTTAACTCCTAGTTAAGTCATGTTATCATTATTATATTATTTGTTTAGTTAGACAGGTCAGACTAGGTGTTATTAAGGGGTGTGTCTATTCATCCTAAGCATAATTAGGTATATGTAGGAGGATATGAGTCTTATTTCATGATAGATTATGAAGTGTGTTCTCATTGGAGATATTTGGAGGTTGCCCCCTCGAAGTGGCCTATTATTCTCAGTTATTATCAAGTATTTGCAGAATATTTCATATTATCTTCTTCCATTGTGCAAGTTGTTTCATTACAAGTGGTATCAGAGCATGATCTTGGCACCGTAGAGGCAAAAAAATTTCTCAACATTGGAGGTGATTTTGGGAAGAGCATAAATTTTAGATTTTAGCAAATTTTTAAAATGTTTTTAAAGGGTTTTTGAAGACCATATTAAAGAAGCTACCGTTCAGATTTCAGAGGAATTAGAACAGATTTGAACAAATTATTGCAGAATTATGATTTCTGCACAATTTATTTGAGATCTACATATCTCTCACATCCTGCCGAATTGGAGTATAATTTGTATTGGGTTTTTGAATAAATTATAGAGGAGACTACAGTAAAAATCTTGGAGAAATTGGAGCAAAAATAAGAAGTTATTACAAAATTAGTGTTTCCAACAAATTTGCTCTCAAGGCAGCAAATTTGCTAATTTTCTAGATTTTTTTCTAGGTAAGTGGTATCTTGGCCCTAGTAAGTTACAATAAAACTTTCAGAGAATTTACATTTCATTTGTGTGATTTATTTCAAAAATATTGGTTTCCATCATAACGGGGCCTACAACAAGAGGCAAAAAGAATGCTGCCACACCAAGGAAATCCTCTAATAAGGATGGGGAAACAATAGAGGATAGTAATCCCATTGAGGAAATAAGAAAGTTCAAGGAAGAGGTTAAGAGGGATATGTGTGACCTAAGAAGAGATATATCAGATATACGAAGCATGTTAAGCGCCTATATGAATGAACCAAGAAAGGAGTTTTCAAGCAACCAAGTGAAGCCTTCAAGTCAGCTAATAATGACACAAATTTTAATACTCCTATGGGATCTAGGAATTTGTTTCCAAAGGTGGATATGTGCAAGTTTGATGGCACGGATCCTCTAACATGGATAAACCAAATGGAGAATTTTTTTGAAGTACATCAAATCCCATATGGACAAAGGGTCACAATGGCTTCCCTATATCTAGAACTAGATCAATTCATTTGGTATCGTTGGCTTTGTACTCATCGAAGGAAAAAGGGTCTCACCGTCTCGCGGTCAATTTTTATGGAGGAACTCCAATCACAATATAGCAATAGTGTGACAGACAACTTCTTTAGCCAACTAGCTAAACTTCAACAAACAGGATCAGTTAAGGATTATATTCAGCAATTCCAAAATCTTCCTTAAGAGTGGATACAATTACAGAGGAGAACTTGAATGATTTATTCTTGGGTGGTCTCGAGGATCACATTCAACATGAAGTACGCATGTTCTGTCCAAATTCTATCTCTGAAGCAATGATTATGGCAAGACAAGTGGAGGACAAAACTTTAGCTAATAGAAGGGAAGAATTGCCTAGTAACAAAGTTGACAAGGCTCTTGCATCATCATTTACTCATCCTATTAGGTTAACACCTCAACAATTGGAAGAGAAAAAAGCCAAAGGGTTATGTTTCAACTATGATGGAAAATATCATAAAGGACATAAATGTGATGAGAAGAAGTTGTTCTACATTGAAGCTACCTATGGTGAAGATAAGGATGAAGAAGATCCAGTGGTGGTGGTAGAGGACTCTAACGATGTCCAACCAACTATCTCTTGTCATGCACTATCAAGTATTAATAACCCACAAACACTCAAGGTAAGGGGTTTCCTTAAAAAACAAATAGTGATAGTATTGATTGACTCGGGGAGTACACATAACTTCATCAACAAGCAACTAGCAACAAAGTTAAATTCTTTTGTCTACCCTACCCCCGAATTCCAGGTTATGATTATAGATGGTGGTACAGTCAATTGTTCAGGGAAATGCCATAGTATTAAACTCACCATGGGGGACTACATGATAGACAACCCTATGTTTGCTATACCCATGGCTGGAGCAAACATTGTTTTGGGAGTTCAATGGCTTACTACCTTGGGCACAATTGAGATGAATTTCCAGGAACTATTCATGCGCTTCTACTTTGGGGATAAAAAATATGAGCTACGAGGTTTACGTGCATAGTGTCCACAATTGGTAAGTGCACACCAAATGTCACTAAAAGAGGATGTGGATAAATGTGTGGCTCAATTATTGTCAATGGAAGTGCAACAGCCAAAGATTCCTAATTCACCTTTTAGGAAAGTAGTTACAGTTTTGGATCACAAGGGGGAATTTGATTTGTATGGGCCTCATAAAGGTTCAACAAGGACTGACAACATCAACTTCAAATTGTGGTTACCTAAATCAAAAATCATACAACCTTTCTACAATATCTCTATCTTGGAGAATGCTAGTAGACTCAAAAGTCCATCCACGATAATGTTACCGGAGCTTGATGAAGAAGGAAGAATCATATTGGAACCAGAGTGCATTCTTCAAACATGCACAAAGAAGTTGCGGAATAGAACCCTCACTGAGTATCTCATCCAATGGAAGAATTTACCAGTTGAAGAGGCCACATTGGAGGACAAGGAGTTCATTCAGAAGAATCCACACTTGATTAGCATTGAGGACAATGCTTCTTTGAAGAGGGAGGGCATGCTACACCCTTAATATTAGTGTACATAATGTTATGAATAGTTAGCTTGTGGCTATCTTAACTCCTAATTAAGTCATGTTATCATTATTATATTATTATTTAGTTAGATAGGTCGGACTAGGTGTTATATAGGGGTGTGTCTATTCATCCTAAGCATAATTAGGTATATGTAGGAGGATATGAGTCTTATTTCATGATAGATTGTGAAGTGTGTTCTCATTGGAGATATTTGGAGGTTGGCCCCTCAAAGTGGCCTGTTATTCTCAGTTATTATCAAGTATTTGTAGAATATTTCATATTATCTTCTTCCATTGTACAAGTTGTTTCATTACAAACCTACGAATCTGACACTCTGTAATGCCCTCCTGCAACTCCACTTTTCCTGTATCTTCAACCTGTAACCTGCAATCACAGAAACTTTGGGAGGGGGTTGTGGTGTTTAGAGGCTTGCCTCAGTCAAGCCTCGAAGAGACATTCAAGTCTTTTGAACACCGTTGTTAGATAGAGAGTGCATGCCCTTGGAGGCAAAGGCAAAAACTAAATGAAAAATGCTCAAAAACACAAATGATGTCACCTTGTAGTGAAGATCTCATGGGAGGAAGAAGCTCTTTATGGCATGAGGAGATGATTGCTCAAATATACAAATACAAACACATAGACAACACAAATCTACTCTCGCTACACAATGAAATCCTTGAATCACCTTTGGAATGCATAAAGTTCACAATAATAATCTAGTTTTCAAATGAATGCCTAAACATGCTTTTTTATGCAACTACAAATACTACCACCAAGATTTTTGTAATTCAAACTTACCGTGTCGGCCTAGGACCCAAATAACGGTCACAAGCTGACACCCAAAATTTGGGATTGACCCAACATAGGGTAGGACTAGGGTGCAAGTGCCCAAGTCCTCCCCCCCTATTTTGGTCAGGGTTAGGTTCAAGGGATCCCCCTAGGTCCCATTTGTCATGATGTAAGATGTCCTAAATGAAACTAAAAGACCCAGGAGCTAAACCTTAGGAGGGAAAAGACCCCAAGGGGACATTTTCTGACATTACAAGATCCCAACACAATTCCTTTTCATGTCCATGTCTATTACAATGTGAACAATACATACCTCTTCTTCCCTGATTTGACTTGTTTAAACTTGTAACAACATCTTTACCTCTATCATATCCAAGGCCTTCACTTCTTGATCTGATTACTAGTTCAATAGGTTCTGTAATTCGTTGCTGATGCTTTCCCAATCCTTGTCCTTCATATCTCATTCTCTGCATGATTTTGAAACCAATACCATCACCAACAACTATAGGTTCAGTTACATTGACATCTTCAATCTCACTTTCTAAAGAAGTTTCTGCAACATCACACAAATCATTAGTGTCACAAGAAACATCACAAAGTTTGGGTTTAGATCTCAGACTCTCATTCTCTTCTCTGCATACTGCAAGTGACTTCTCTAACGGATTAACCTATTCTTTCAATCTTGGTATTTCATTCTTCTGTACAAACTACTTTCCTTCTTCAGGTCTTCCAAATTTTCTTCCAGGTTTCTGTTTCTCTTTTCTACCTTTCCAAGCAACTTGAATCCTTCTTCCAATTCTTCAAATCTCTTTTCAACATCCTCAAACAACTTCAACTCTGCTTGTAATTCTTCATTCCTCCTTTTTACATTTTCCAATTCTTCTTCAAGAGCATCATATTTGTCTTCTCCTAGTTCTTTTATTCTTTCCATCAACTCTGAATTATACCTTTTGATTTTGCACAATTCTTCTTCTAGAATATCCTTTTCACATATTTAGTTTTCATTTTATTTCTTCATCCTCTTTCCAATCTTCCCCATCGAAACAAATTAGATGAACAACTTAATTTGAAAAGCTTACATGAATCTTTCTTGCCTTGGTCTTCTTCAGTGGTGACACTTGTTACTTCTAGGGTTTTGCACTTCTTTCAACATATTCTTCCCTTCTAATAGATTCACAACTATCCCAACAGATTCGCAACTAGCTTTGATACCACTTGATGCAATCAAGATAGGAGGGTCCGATGAGGGACTACCCAACCTTGTAGCCTTAATCTACTAGCAACACATGATCAATTAGAGATACAACGGAAGTAAATAGCTAACAACAAAAAGAACAAGACATTTAGAAGCACATGACACAAGATATATCTTGGGAAAACCCTCAAAGGGAAAAACCTAGCCTTCAAAGCTCATTCGGGGACTCATTATATTATGATCTCAAAACACATTACATATGCATCTCAAGATTTACAGATGCTAGGCCACAGCCCAGGGTTACAAAATATTTGTATAATAACACTCTTGGACATGATTTACTTCACAATTATCTATTCTACAACTTTTTCTGCTCTCTGCTTCACTTCTGCTTCTTCTTCGGATCAAAACACTTAGGATTTTGTTTCATATTTTCATATACTTGATCATCCTCTATTCATTGCCTTGAATCAAACATTTATCCTTCATTTATATTCTCTGCAGGCCTTCATAACATTATCAAGTTGGCCAAGAGTTAACTATCCTCAAGAAACGTGTAGACACAGATAGGTCGGACCTAAACATAGGGTATTGCTCCACTGGTGCATAGAACTTCATGAGAATCTCCATGAAGGTCAGACAGGTCCTCAACTTCCTTGATTGATGTTCCTTTTATCTCTGCAAGTCACAGAATTTCTCTACAAGCTAATTAGACTCCACTGAACATTGTCTGCTCTTCTCTATGAAAATAGGTAATCTTCTAATAGCGATATCTTTCTGGAATCAAACCCAAATGATCTAAATTTTGGATATGTTGTAGATGATTATGTCTAGATGCTAAGTCTAGATCCGCAGCCTCTAATATGCAAATGGGTAAAATGTGGTAATCTCCAAGGTCACTCTCCCGGTACTCTGTAACTTACTATCAATTATCCCAATTGATTTGAATGCTTTCAGATGCTCCTGCATCATTTCCTTTAATAGTATTACTTATCCTTTTACATTGGGGGGAAACATGCCTTCCCCCACCTTACATTGAGGTTATATTACTAGATTTCCATTATCACTAGGGACCTAGTGCCTTGCCTTGTCTATTGTGTGTTCATGCTCTTGGATGTAACATTTGTTAGGAATTATTAGTGAATGACATAGAATAATGTAATAAATAATAAATTAACATGTTAATGTTAATTTATTAGATGTTAGTTTTTAGTTATTTATTAGTTATGTGGTAGTTGGTAGTTAGTGGTTTGGGTAGTTAGTAAGTTGGATAGCTTTATAAAGCCATAGAATGTAATTATTTGAAGTGCTGAAGATGAATGGTTGATTGCTATTGATTTGGTTGAGCCTTGGGCTCTTCTTCATTGTGTTGTATTTTCAATATGGTATCAAAGCAGGTGTCCTGTGAGACCTCTCTATTTGCCTTATATTCGCTTGTATTTCCTCCAAAATGATGTAAAAAAAGGTCTAGTGGATACCACGGACCTCATGTGAAATCTGGAGTTTGTAGCATCCACTCTTCTTGCATATTTGTCAGCGGTACTAGCAGATACCACGGACCTCGCAGCGAACCTATTGGCATTCGCCATTCATGTGCATTACTTTTATCTTCCATTGTGTACATTCTTTTCACAGTATTTTCCTCTATTTTTTTCATTCTCATAGTCAAGATTAGAAAAAATTAAAAATTTATACATTCAAAGTTGGAGAAATCTTTGGTGTTGCAGAAATTTCTTTTATACCAGTCTCACTAAAAGAGTTATATCTTTCTTATTTTGCAACAAAATTTAGAAATTTAAAATGTTCTGGAAATATGTTAAAGAGGAGAATAAAACCCAGAAATAGTTTGAGAATGCAGTTAATATTTAGTGAGTAGTTTGATGCATAAGTTAGAGGTAAAATTGTAATATTTTTTCAACATTATGTAAATGGAGAAATTAAGGGTTTTGGAGCCATAATTATGTAATAATTTTTTATTTGCACATAGTAATTGGATGTATTATCGATAGAAACTGACATCCAAATAAATTTTGCATTGAAGGGGAAAAATATGAGACATGTTAATTATCGATAATGCATCATCAAATTATAGTCCCTATGTCAGCACTAAAGGGGGGTGTTAGGAATTATTAGTGCATGACATAGAATAATGTAATAAATAATAAATTAACATGTTAATGTTAATTTATTAGATGTTAGTTTTTAGTTAGTTATTAGTTATGTGGTAGTTGGTAGTTGGTAGTTAGTGGTTTGGGTAGTTAGTAAGTTGGATGGCTTTATAAAGCCATAGAATGTAATCATTTGAAGTGTTGAAGATGAATGGTGGATTGTTGTTGATGTGGTTGTGCATTGGGCTCTTCTTCATTGTGTTGTATTTTCAATAACATTGGGGGCATATGCTCATCCTAGTGACCTATTTATCTACACAAGTGTTTTTGGCCTATGAAGGCCACTTCAGGTCATTTACATTTTCCCATACTAGGGGCAGCCTTATTATCTTTATGTCCATCTCTAGTTTGTGTGATCTTCATGCTAACCATTTGATACTTGATTGTTACACAATGCATTCTTGAAATTTACTTTACATGATTCATATGCTTACATGCTTATTCTCATATTACATTTATTTTCATGTACTATTTCCCCCTACCTTCCAATTCCTTGCACATGATGTATGCAACAAATTGGAGGGGGCATATATTGTCAAGTTAACATTCATAGGATTGAGCTTTTGGGTAGTGACAGATGCTACATAGAGACTTGTCATTGTGTCAAAACAAAGCTTTATAACATGACATGTCATTGTCTAATATGCCACATGACAAAATACAATATCACTTTTCGTATAGGCAAAATTATGTAACCTTCTTCTCATTTTATACTTTTTAATTTTCTAGATAGTTAAGCAAGTTTGCAATTTGTGCCTATTTCATTTGTGAGACAGAAGCTACTCATTGCATATTCTTTATTGGTTTTGCAGGTTCCAATGGAGCACACATGCCAAGGATGATATACACATAGAGATATCTAGTGGAGTCCATTACTTTATATGGACTCAATATATTTTTTATCTCTAAGTATTTGCTTTCATACATGTTTGTGAGTGCTCATTTACATTGAGATACATGATCATTTTAGGACACATGCACCTCATAGTGGGGGCATATTGTAATGGTAAAGTTTGCATACCCGTGCCAATTCCAATTTAGTTTTATGCCCATTTTGAAAAAAACATCTTAATGCAAATACACAAAACAAATAACACAATCTTGTGTGAAGTAAGGTTCATTCCCCAATCCTTCACCCATTCCCATTTACACACATTTCCACATGTCCATCCATACCTTATCCATTTTACACATTTCCTCCATATGTTTTACATTTATTCCCCCCATATCTAGACATTCATTCCTTGCATTAGAGTTATCATTTCCTTATCCTACATCAATTTGGCATCCATATAGATGAATTCAAAATTTGGTTGACTCCTACCCATTTCTTTCCCACCATGAGTTGACTTGGTTCATGTTTCCTATGGCTATGATTTATTGCTATGTAGTGGTATTTGAAGTCATTTAATGTGTATCCATTAATAATTCAAGAATCCATTAAGAATTAAAGCATTCATGGATCAAATCATTCACCTATCATTCTAGGAACACTTTAATTGGAGCACTAAAATGAATCTAAGCTTACTTCATCATTCTAGAGCACTTTCATGTTTGAAGATTGTTGCTCTAAATCATTGCTTCAATACTAACGTTAGTATTTCTAGGGTTTACCTAGGAGAACTTGACCCTATCAATCCAACAACCTCCATGAGGTATTCTTCAATATTGCCAATTCTTGACAATTAGAGAAAGATAGTGAAGCCAACAAATTAGGAGATAGAAGTGTGTAATGTTCCAAATTAAATTTGTAATCTACAAGACAGATTTGTGCTTGTAGAAATGACCTAGACCCGTGGATTGACCCAAAGTAGAACAACTAACAACTGTTTTCATTTTGAGGCAAAAGTAATAGATAGAGAAGATCCATTTCTAGCCCCAAGATGGATGGAATTCAATGCAACATTAGAGTTACTTCTCTTTATCATTCCTAGAGTTAGGTATCACTATTGATTGCATTTGATCTCCTAGCTTAACATTTATTACTGAATTTCTTAATCCCAAGTATCATTTATTTAATCTAGGTTAATTATACTTGATTTGCTTGCATTTATTTAATTTAGTTTAACATTAGAAAAAGTGTTATTTTTTTATAATTATTTAAAATAATTTAATTTGAAAGAAACAAAAAAGCTTGTTCATTAGAATGTATAATATTAAACGACTAGAATGCACTCAATTACGCCATGGTCCCATGTGGTACATAAGTGAATTTTTGCTTAAATTTGAGCAACAGGGTGGTCCCATTCAAATTTTTAATTATGTGAAAAGGATAATTTAGAATATTTCCCCATTTTAGTGGAGTAGCTATTGATTAGGAATTGAAAATATGATGTGGAAAAAAAGGGGCTGAATATAAGCAACAAATACATAATCGAAAAAATGCCACATGGCTCCATACAATTCTTTCCCTCTGTTTTTACATTTCCCTTAAATTTTTGATGAATATTTCCTATTTAACTTTATATTAAAAAAGTAATAGTACAATATTCACACAAAAAGGGGAGGGTGGTAGAGAGGCATACCCACAGACTCTAAAGTGAACATAGTCTAGAGACAACAATTAAACATGACCTAGCCTAAACATAATTAAGCTGCTAAAGCAATGCTAAAAGGAAGAGGATCCTTATCATCAAGTTTTCCCCAAACATCATTGGGGATGGAGTCATCAATAGGCTCTCAATCAATGAGAGCACCTTCTTCTTTAGAAGTATCCTTCGAGGGCTACTGAGCACAAACTAGAGAAATGACCAACTCTAGGCAAGGAAACTTGCTAGAGTTGGGCGAACTAGGAGCAGCTTGTCCATGAGAAGAGGCGGAAGGTGGCCTAGATGGCTTAGCCCAACCAACACAGACATCATTATCTCTAGAATTTAGAGGCTGGGAGCCATGGGAGCGGGAGCCTTTGGTTCTCCTAGTGAACTGACTGTGACCATGCTAACGCCCTCAAGAAGGAGAAGAGGGATCAATCAAAACTCTAGCAACTATGCAAAGGGCATTCCCCTTGTGGTCGAACAACTCCTGAACATGAGTAACCTCAAGTACAACTTTACTAGCTTACATTTGAATCTGTATAAGCACATTAGAGAAAATCATGGCTTTAGTGTACAAAGGAAAATGAACATCAGTTAGAAAAACTAGAAAAGGGAGCTGCATATCTATCTTTCCAAATATTAAAGAGAATTGCCACCTTGAAAGCATGCCAAATTTGGGTATATTTGAGCACGAGACAAAGCCAATCCCCAAGCAAAACCATGTGCCAAGAAAAATGAGTAGGCCGAAAGGATCTGAAGAAATTATGAATCCAATTCCAAACTTCTTGAGGTCTGGGACAAAACCAGAAAAGATGCTTGAGGTTTTCAATATACCCACATAATGGACAATGGGGATTGCCTTGATAAAGGATGCACAATTTTTTTATTAATATTATAATTTTTTAAAAATATATTTAAAAAAATTATACAATTAAAATAACTACATAAAAATTAGTAGAAAAATTAAATATCCATAAAACCACTAGCTCAACAAATAACTCTTTAAAAAATTGAGCAGTGGTTGTCAGTTCTCTTAGAGGATATATTTTTGTGGAGCAAGGGGTCCCATAAACAAAAAAATGCTACGACATAAATTAGAATCTTTTCCTCTAAAATAAGAGCCCCTACTTTTTAGTTTGTTGGTTTTGAATCAGTGCATTTAGGGTGGGGCTGAAACTTTTCCTGACCAGCTTAAGATTTTTCTACTACTTTTTAGATTCCTACCATTTAATTTAGGAAATTTTTGGAGGGAAATTTTTTATTTAATCATTTTAATCTTTTTATTTGTAGCCAAAAAAATCTTGATAAATAATTTAGCATTAAACTATTATAAAAAATAGCTCATGGGACCACCCGTTTTAAAATGCTCCTACAAAATTTCAGCAACACTACTGAAATAATTTAGGAAGCCCCCTCCATGGGCGCCCTACCCAGGCACAGCCGATTGTAAAAGTTTTTTTGCATTGTGTGTTTGTAAATAACGATATTGACTTTGGTTGTACATGTCTACCAAAAAAAAATCGTAACATATTATCTTCATTTTGCGATCCTGAGTGGCATTCAAGGTGACTGCCATGCTCATCCAAATCCCAATTCTCTGATAGCACTTATATGGAAACCAGGATTCAATTACAACATCTTTGCAATTTGAATGTAGTTAACGCTGAATCACCTCTTCCATATGAAACTGGTTTGATTTAAGAGTAACATTAGTGGACTAGAGAATCTGGGGAATTGTATACTCAAAATAAATAAAAAACAATTACAACTACATCAATCACGAGATGTTTTAGACTACCCATGTAAAGCTGGCATCATCAATTGTTTTTCTACACCTTCGTGGTTTAATTCATTTGACGGTAAAAAAGAGTATAAGTGACTATCGGCGAGTACACAAACTTCCCAAATTGTATTGGGAATCAACACAGATTTAAATATAGCATTTTGTGTCTTAAAATAGTGCCTATGCATATGATTCCCACGAATTTGTTAACAGGATTGAGTGTTGTAGCAGCTACTGTCAAGTTGACCGGTTGTCTGTTTTGCTGTGTGGACTTAGATTCTTATAATTTCCTACCATTTTCTTTCTTCCACATTGAGATTATGACTGTCAATCAATGTCTGCACTGTTTGTTCTTTTCTTATAGTGAAAATATTAGTTAATCTCATAGCAGATTTCCTACACTGCAGCTAAGGCATCAACCTACTTTCTCTGAGGAAGGATCAGTGAATTGTAGGTATGCAAATATCCCAAACATAGTCTACACTCTGTTAAGCTCGAAAGTCATCAGTCAGCAGGTGGTTTGTCATTTATACCCTACATTTTGTTAAGTTCAAAAGCAAACAGCTGCAGGTTAGTTGTTATTTAGGGTTTTGGATGGGCAGAAAGTTAATAGCCCACATTTGTTTGTTATTACGAGCTTTGCAATCTCAAATGACAAACAACATGCAAGCTGTTTAAGCAATGCCAGCTGTTTAAGCATTACCATCTGTTAATTGGTTTCTTAGTCCATACCATGTGGAATAATGGATATATAGTCAGGTTTTGGTGAGCCCATTTTTAGTCTTCTTTTTGCTTTATGATACCTATGATACCTACATGTGCAGAGTTTCTGAGATCTGCAGTTGTATATCAATGTTTATGTTTAGGAATTTCGATTTTCTCATGTCAAAGACATCTTTCAGAGATTAATTAGAGAAATACTTATGCCATGAGAAACATTTCTTTTTACATGAACTGGACACTTCTATCCTTCTGCTTTCTTTTTCACTTTTGCTTTACATATGCTAAAACATCTTGCACAAACAATAAAAGAGCATTGTAAGTGCTTTCCTGTATCAAATATAGGCAGTCAGGTGTTTAAGAGACAAATGTCTTGAGGTTCACATTCATTGCTCTTGCTGATGCTGTAATTTGTGTTATAGACATTATGTTTCACAGAGATTGTCAAAAATATGACAGAAGTATTAGTCATGTGATTTAAATAATACTGGCGTCTGAATTGAGGAATTTATGCTATTCATTTTATATTCTGAAAATGAATCCAAAACAGAAAATATGTTTGAGATAGCTATTCTTAGACATCAAATTGGACATTTTGCCAATAAAAATAAGATAACTATTTATCACTTTTGTTTAGGAGATGTAAAATTACCATTGACTATTTAACTATTGAACCATTTAATATATAAATAGAGTGATCTGGAACCATATATCCAATTGTAAACAGAAGATATGTTTGTAAGAGTTGATTTTTTCTGGTATTTGGTAAATTTTCTTCTTTGATATATATTTTTGTTAACATGCTAATTGGAAACATGTTGATTGCTTCTTCTTTGAAACTTAATATATGGACTGAATTGAATAGACTTGCACTCGGATTCTGATCATGTTTGGGTATCTTGATTGATGTGAATTTGTAAACCCTAATTCAATGTCAAATTTTAACTTTGCAGCACAATTTTTCCAAGGACAGTGCGCTTATGGAATCTGCATCGTGTTCATTCCAGGCGTGCAGACTTCTGAGGATAATGGCCTTGCTGATTTGTCTTCTAGGTTTATTGAACTTCGAAGGTAATGAGTTTAAAATACTCTTAAAATTCTTCCTTATGCTGTTTATAGGGCGTCGAAGGTAATGGTTCTAGAATACAGTTCCTTATTTACTGATCTGCACGATAGTTTCGGAGAAGCTGAAATGATTGAATTTCTTTTATGGGTTTGATAACACAGATGCCGAGGGAAGAACTTCTAAGGTATGTCTTTTATCAGGCATACAGTTGAGTACGTTATTGATTGAGTAGGAGCTTCTGGGAAAAAGAATGTTTGAATTTAGTTAACATTGATGTTTGGATCACACTCCATGATCCATTATAAGAAGAGAGCAAATGGATCATCATACCCATCTCAGGGCATAAGACATTATTAACTAAATTCACAGTTTTTTTTTAAAGCTCCTCCTCAATCTAATGCACAACCTTATGTACATTATTACATTATTAATTTCAAGACAAACTCTTTATAGATTGTATTGAGATTCCTGGAAACTACTGAACTGTATTGCACTGCATTGGTGAAGGAAATGGTGGGGAATGATGGGAGTAAGGGTCAGGCGATAGGGGCATCATCATTGTTAGGCTCCAGACGATCATATTGTAGAAACAAATGCAAGGGGTGCAGGCCCTGTGTACCTGTTCTCCTTATTGTTAATCACCAGTACCACCAGAAACCAATCTTTGATTCTGGTACTGATATTGATGCAGTTAAAAGGAGTGCGGCAGATTATTATCCTGAGATATGGAAATGCAAATGTGGCAAACACATCTTTCAGCCATGAAGCGAAAAGGCTCATTCTACTTAGCTCAGCTCAGCATGCAATGTGTATAGTGATTCTATTATTGTAATTGTGATTCTTTTGCTATTGTTATAAGTTAAAGATGTGAAGGGAGACTCTAGATAAACCTATACAAGAGGCAAAGAGCAATTTCTAGGTTTTATCTCTACCAAGAGCCAATCTATGTAGATATAAGCTCTTGACTGGTCTATGTAATGTCAGAACTCAACGAAAGTACTCCATTTGTATCTTGTTGAGCGAAGAATAAACAATAAAGACAAATGCAAACAATAATAATAAATCAAACACAGAAATAAACTCAGAACAGATGCAGAAGACAAAAGACAAGTTTTTTAACATGGTTCACCAATTGGCTACATCCACTATGAGCAGGGGATTGCTCTCTATATTAAACCAGAATCAATGATTCTCATACATAAATATCTGCAGCTATCAATCTCTCTTTTCTAGCAGCTCACACACTCAATAATAATAATAATCTTACTGCTATTCCTATAGCCATATACACTCCACTACCTCCAATAATACTCTATTTTTGACCTCATCATGGGAGTGGGAAAACATGCAAAGGTCGATAGCAAAAAGTGGGAGAAGTGGCTGTCATAACCATTATAAGGAATAAAAATTGGACTGCACAGATGAGCGTTTCACCAACAATCTCCCACTTGCAGTCCAATCCGAGCTGCAAGAGTTGCGCCGAGATATCCCCTACATTTCCAATCTTATCATTACTTTGAAAACTCGACAGGCCTATCCCTTGGCCCACCTCTCTTAGTAGCACCAGCGAATCTTCGATCCTTAAGCACCTTATCAAACTGCTCATCCGCCCCTTCATACATTCCAGTATCAATAGCTTCTAATTCAGCCTTCCAATGATCAACATAAGAATCATCATAGATAGATCTATACAGTGGACTAACCTGATCACCATAGCTTTCATGAGATAGGCTGCTATTACCACTTGTCCTCTTCTCAGAGCCTTTTGGTTGCATGCCAAGAACCGCCCACTTCAAACTCTTGCCAACACCGGGCCCAACACCCTCTATCGTCTTCTCATCCACATTTCCATTTCCCGGCTCAAAAATCCTAATTTTCTCAGCATTCCCATTCGAGTCCCTCCATGGAGATAATAACATAATTGCATTGCCATTACAATCCGATGAAATGTTGCCCTTACCCAATCCAGAACCTTCCAAACCATGCATTGTCTCGTCAATATTTCCATTTTTGGGGTCCAAAATCCCAATTATCTCAGGATTGCTATCGAACAATGTGTTCGCCTCCCCGTTGGACATTCTAAGAGGAGATGACAGTGTAATGGCATGGCCAATATCATTGGAAAACGTGTTGCCATTATCAAATTCAAAAAATTTTGAACCCACAATCTTCTCATTCATGGTGCTAGTTTCAAGCTCAGCTACACCCACGTATCTGATGGTTTCTTCCTTATCCACGTCACTCTCTTCACTGTCATTGTCCTCCTCACGCAATTCCCCATTCTCAAGGCCTGGTTCACTGGCTTCTTCTTCATATTTTTTTTGTCATACTGGCTGAACAAGATACTCTGTATCATAATCCTCTGAACGAGCTTCTACCATATGAGTATGGCCTACGGCGAACTACCCCAAATTGTGTAGCTCCAGGATTATCCATTGACACTCGGAGACCCAGAGGCAATTCTAGATCCAAATTTGGTCAACACCAAATTTAAAGCCTGATCCACCTGCAACAACTCCTCCAAGCACAAAACACAAAAATATACAGCAGATAAACAAAAATAAAATCAGAGTTACAACAAATCTAGCAATTCCACCAAAGTCACCGCCAACTTTGACGGTAGTCTTCTTATATTTATCTGCTTCATCTTCCATATTGGTTGACATATTTTCAAATGCACAATTTTTGATACCAGCGGCATTACAAACTGACTCCAAACTTTCACTCTGATCACCATTATAAACGGGCTCATCTTCAATCACCTTCAAATTTTCGTTCTCATCACCATTAATTTCATCTGCCCTAGGTTCTATGGCATCAACCTGCTCACCATCATCTAACTGATCCCCAAAACTGTCACTATCAAACATACTAAAAAAATTATTAATACAAAATCAGTTTCAGCATCTAATTGATTCAAAGACCTTTGCTTGGCAGTCCACAATGATGAATCTGAAGTAGGATGAACAACTCCCACTTCAGCATGACTCTCTATGACATACAGGGTGCCTAATTTGCTACCTCTTGCAATTACCAAGGCCCCCTTTTTAACTTTGCATCTATTTGATTCAAAACTAATTTCACAACCTTGAAAACCCAATTGCCTAGCCGAGATTACATTTTGTTTGAGCTGGGAAACATATCTAACATCACATAACAACCAAGTATATCCATTTTTCAGTTTTAATGAAATATCCCCTTTACCAACAATATTACAAGATTCATTGTTACCAAGAAAAACCTTACCGAAGTCACCAATGTGTAGATTTTTGAAATACTCCTTGCATGGAGTGACATGAAATGATAAGCCTGAATCAAGCACCCAAACATTAGTTGGAATTTCTTCTTCAGTTAAAATAAGAACACCTGCATCTTCTTGGTATGCTGTGTTGGCTTCGTTACTGCTCACCTTTTCTTGTGCCTTTTTGTAATTCCAACAGTTGTTTTTTGTGTGACATTGCTTGCCACAAAACCAACATTCTCCATTTCTGCTCCTAGACTTTGATCTTCCTCTGTCGATATTTATGCCTCTATCTTGACCCCTTCCTCTATTGTCAGCACTAACAACAGTCAAGGCATCACCATTTGTTCTGTTTTGCCCTCTTCTCATATCTTCATTGAGAAGAGTGGTTGCTACATCATCATACCTCAGCATTGTTTATTTTTTCTTATCCTCTCCTTCTTCAGATCTACTTTTACTAGATACCAAATTGCTTATGGTCATGATCACACTGTCCTAGCTATCAGGAAGAGAGCACAACAGCAACATGGCTCTCATTTCTTCTTCACTGTTAACATCCACAGAAAGTAATTGCCTAAAAACAATATTAAATTCATTTAAATGATTCGACATGCTGTTACATTCTTTCATTTTCAAGTTTACCAGTTTCTTCAACAAGAAAACTCTATTCGTTGCTAAAGCCCTTTCGTACATATCACATAGCTTGTCCCAAATCTGTTTAGTTGTTGTCTCCGTGGCAACGTTGAAGAGGACATTGCTAGACAGTGATAGAATGATGGTTGCAGTTGCTTTCTGGTCTAAGATATCCTAGTCTTCATCTGACATCTTCTTTGGCTTCTTAGACTTCCCTTGCAGCGCAATGGCATGATCCTTTTGAATGAGCAAAGCGCAAATCTAGAGCTTCCACAAACCGAAGTTCTGTCCTGAAAACTTTTCAATTTTCTATTTGTCTGGTTTGTCCATTCTTTTGGAAATTCTTCACGATTCCCAACCAGCTTCACCACTGAGTTGCTTGACCTAGCTTCTTTACCAAAGCTTTGAAACCAATTGTTGAGCGAAGAATTAACAATAAAGACAAATGCAAACAATAATAATAAATCAAACACAGAAATAAACTCAAAATAGATGCAGAAGACAAAAGATAAGGTTTTTAATGTGGTTCACCAATTGACTACATCCACTATGCGCAAAGGATTGCTCTCTATATTAAACCAGAATCAATGATTCTCATACATAAATATCTGCAGCTATCAATCTTTCTTTTCTAGCAGCTCACACACTCAATAATAATAATAATAATAATCTTATTGTTGTTCCTACAGCCATATACGCTCCACTACCTCCAATAATACTCTATTTTTTACCTCATCGTGGGAGTGGGAAAACATGCAAAGGTCGATGGCAAAGAGTGGGAGAAGTGGCTGTCAGAAGCATTATAAGGAACAGATGAGCGTTACACCAACATATCTGCCACAAATTACCTGATGATATTTTACATGGAAGCATTGATATGGTGATATTGATAGAAAAGAAGAAATACTTTCGAGGATTTGAAGCAAGCCATGGTTGGATGGAAATGCTATCACATAATGGGGTTTAAAGGAAAATGAAATATGACACCAAAAGCTATCAATGTACAAGAAAGAGAGGGTTTTCCTACTATGATCATTACTAGCATGATTGAGTTTTTTCTTAAGCACCCAATGAATCAGGGAAATTCCTATAAAATTAAACAGTTGAGGTATTAGAAATATTAAGATTTACATTTATAATAATGTCATTTTAATGACTTAAGTTAATATTTAGTTGTTACTAGTTAGTTGAGAGTTATTCCCATAAAGTGGTTTAAAAAGTTATTTGTCGAGAAGGCTTTATAAAAGCCATATTATGATTAATCATTTGTATCTGGAATTCAATAATATTATCATTATATTTTGTGTTTATTAGTGTGCAAATGTAGAAACTTTTCCATTTTAAATTTCATATGGAACAAAGAGAGACAACAACCTAAAGAAATCAAAAATTATAAATTATAAATTTCATCCACACTATTTTAAAGCAGTTCAAGGATTTTTGGAATAATTTTCTCTTTATATGATTAAGTGGGGTGTGGTCAAGTGGTTGGGCCACTTGGTTCTCTTGTTTGAGATTATTTTAATTACTTTGAGTTATTAGTATCTGCCTTGGCAGTACTATTGCAATGATTTTTTTAATCTAGTGATTAATCTATTACATTAAACCAATCGGAACAAAGTATTATTTTTCATGTTGAATAAATTTTAATTTTTCCTAAGTCTACATGAGAAAATACTATTTTAGGAAAACAAACACACTAAAATGGAATAGTACGGTGGGAGGGAAGTATGGAATGGAATGAAGTAAGGAGCTGACAATACTAACAAATTAACTTGTTTAATTAAATTATGATGCCAGAAATTTTGTTATTAAACAAATAATATTTTTTAATGTTAAACAAATAATATAAATATTAATGAAATAATATAAATAATTATATATTAATAATAGAATAAATATTAAATTATTTATTATATAAATTAGTAGAATTATCATTATAATGTATTTATATTTATGTTAATTTGTGTATAAATAATAATATTGAAATATTCATATTAATATTTAATTTTTATTCAACCTCCATCTCCACACAATTTTCATTAAGTATTATTTTTTAAGTAGATTTCAAATATTAAAAAATAAATTCTTTTTGTGTAAATATTTTAGAAATAAATTAAAAATTATATTAAGAATACTTTATATTAAAAATAGATAATGTTAAAAGAGAAAAACCTCACCAATAAACTACTCACCTTTAGTTTCATATTGATATTTGAAGTTAGGTGATGCAATCAACCATTGATATATGTTTAAATTTATATCCCTTGTTTTTTGTTTTTTTTGGATTGAAGATAGTGCATTCATATTACCAAAAAAGGAGTCAAAGTGTTACATACTATGTGGCCAAGATGGCCACCCACCTAGGATTCACAAGTTTATAGATAGCTACATAAAAGTCCTATGATTACAATTTCAAGCATGTAAAGCCAAAAAGAGTATAACAGAAGTTCAACAATATGACAGTCCACTAAACTTGTTTAGGATTAGCATCACCCATTGGCACATCCATGTCTTCTTCCTTCTTAGAAAGCTCTAGCTCCATATCTGATTCAAGATCCTGAAAGTAATCAACCTCTGCTTCTAATTCTGTGTCAGCATCCACGTCATTTTCAAGTTCAACATGCATATTAGAAACTCCATCCTGATCAATAAAGAGCCTTGGAGAATCATCCAGATCGGGAGCAACTATAGGTACACCTGAATCTTGGGCGCCACTATGTGCCATTGCAAGTTTCTCTGGCTCATCAAATTGTAGGCCTTTGAATTTACTGTGCAGCTCCTCCAACCTATAACTGAAAGAATTGTAAATCTTACTCAAATCCTGTGGTCCCATCTTGGGCAAGTCAGATCCATCTTCACCCTATGTATGATGTCCAATGTCTTCTTCCGCTGCTCTAGAATCTAATTGAGTTTCCACAGAGGCAGTACCCTGTAGAAAAATATTAGATTGGGTGAGTCTAAAATCAGACTCAGTAAGAACCCTCAGTTTGTTTTGGAAGTGATCTTCATTCCTCTTTTTCCACAATATCCATAAAACCTCAGTAGTAAGAGCCAGCCAGAGTCTATTGGTTTCTTAATCAAAACTGGAAAAGTACCCAAACAATATGCCAAGCTTACATTTAGCAACACTCAGAGACCAGTTAGGCAAACCACCCATAAAAATCCCAAACTCTACATGCAAAAGGACAATGAAAAAATATGTGATCACATGTCTCAACAATATTACAAACACTACACATATAGCTATTAAAACCTACTGGTAACTTCATTAGACCAAGTAACCACCTGAAACAACCCTTTTTAGGTTCTAGAGTACTTGACCAAAAGGATAGAAAGGACAATTTTAGGCTTTTATGACTCCATTTACAATCCCAAACCTTAGCACAATGCATGAAGATCTCATCTAAGTCTTTTAACAGTTTATAGATCCTCTTGGGTTCATAGTGATTCAGACTTAATCCATTATTCCATTTAAGCTTACTTAACCATTCAGACTCACACAACAATGATGCCTGGGCAGGAATGGCAAAGAAAGTAGAGAGCAAGATAGAATAGGTCCTTTTTTGTGACTCCATGAGTCCAAATTCACCCTTAAGTCTCCCAATCCTTAATGCCCTTGGAAGTGCAGAGATCACAGAATGAAGAAAGTCCCCTTTTGTGTCATTTGAGACCAGAGCAGCCTTGGATGAGAGCCACAGGTCTTCCATTGTGTTTCAAAGTCCACCAAGGAGATAACTATTCACCCCAATGAAGAGTAGGCCAAAGCAGGTCAGATTTTGAGACAAGAATTCGACAAACCTCCCAAGCTTTCGAAATGGAGGCAAAGACAACCAACCCAAAAGGTTTCACTTTAAACTCCCCAAAGAGGAGATCATGAGGATGCAAACTTTTCCATCCAGAGGCAGATCTCGAGCTTGACAGACTGATATTGTTCCTAACCAAAAATTTCCAAGGTTCATTTCCATCCAAGGCCTTGACAATCCATTTAGCCACCAAAGCTACTCCTTGCACTTTCAGATCCTTCAACCCTAGACCACCAAATTCTCTACCAATGCAGCACCAACTCCAATTGACATAGTGCCTTTTCCCAGCTCCTTTGCCATCCGACCAGCCAGCGACAAAGCTTGCTTGTTCCAGCTTCTAAGTTTAACATCTATTTTGGAGAAGAGCTAATCCCACATCTACCAAAGGGAGGGATCAAGAGCAAAGGGGATGCCCAAGAATCTAACCAATTTTTTAGGACCACCCCACTGACACTCACTAAGGCCAAGCCAATCAGGAGCAGATTCAAACCATCCAAGGAGGATAGACTTATGAAAAGAAATTTTGGCCCCAAATGCCAAACAAAATTTATTTAATCTTAATTTCAAATTCTCAAGATTCACCTTCTCAATAACAGGATATATGGCAGTGTCATCTGCAAATTGTATGTTGAGTAAGGAGCTATTATCAGGGAGCACAATTCCTTCAAATTTTCTAGGCAACAAATCAGTCCTTAACAACTAATAGAGAGCTTCAAAAGCTATAACAAATAAGGCAGCAACCAATGGACATCTCTGCCTTATAGATCTTCCCATTGGGAAAGACTCAGTGAGAACTCCATTTATGTCCAGCTGGGTAGATGCATCATTAAAAAGCATGCTAACCATCTTTACAAATTCATTTGGGAAACCAAATGCATTCAGAATGCAAATAATAAAAGACCATTCAACCCTGTCATAGGCCTTCTTAAAGTCTAAAAGTAGGATCCCTGTGTTCTGCCCAGATTCTTTTGCCCAATTTGTAGCCTCCCAACTAGTTAGGAGGTTTTCCAAGATGTATCTACCCTTGATAAAACATGTTTGAGTAACACTAATTATAGAGGGTAGAATGTCTACCAACCTCCTTGCCAAAACTTTAGCAATGATCTTATAAGAAACATTGAGCAAGGTGATGGGCCTCCAATTCCTTACATTGGACTTGCCCCCCCCTAGGTAGAAGTTTGATTATACCTCTATTGATATCTTCTCCCAAAGAACCATTGTCAATGGATTTCAGATAGACCTCATGTAGATCATCTACAACCCAATGAAGATTGGTTTTATAAAATTCCACTGGCAGCCCATCATGTCTAGGGGACTTACAGTTACTCATAGAAAGAATGGCAGCTCTAATTTCATCTTTGGAAATAGTTTGTCTTAGTTTCTCAGCCATAACATTATTTATCTTCTTGGGGCAAACCTTAGAACAGAGTAGTTGTGCCTCAGCACAAGCCACACCACTATCCTCAGCCTTGAAAATCTCTTCATAGAATTTCTTGAATAGACCTTTGATTTCATTCAAATCTGAGAATACAGGTTATCATTTTCTATAATAGTATCAATGTTTTCTTGTCTAAACTGGCTTTTTAACAGACTAAAGAAGTATTCGGATCCTTTTTCCCCTCCCTTTATCCAATTCAACCTGGCTTTGTATTTAGTTCTCAAACCACCGAAGCCTATGCTTAGTGGCACTCAGTGCTGCAGACAACTCATTATCAAAGGGAACATCCTTAATCTTTTTTTTGATTTCTAGGAATTGCTTCTGAGATTCTTTTTCCTGCCTCCTTCTATCCAAGGCAAACTTTTTACCACACATTTGAAAAATATTTTGGCAAGCACCTATAAGATCCGACCAATAATTCCAAGCACTGTCATGAGAATGGGTATATTTGATGAGGCTTCTGACTGTCAAAATGCCATGCCTGCAATCTTCAATGCCTAACAACATGGTATTAAGTTTGAAGGGGGCAACCACTTTAGACTTGGGAGTACAAACTTGATCAATAAAGGAAATGTCTGTAAAAATTGGATGGTGATCAAATAGGGAACTGGGAAGGACTCTAACTGCATTGTCACCTTTGCAAGGAATAAATCTGAAAAAGTCTTTGTTAGCATAAAATATGTCCAGCCTACAATAAATTCTCCTTTTACCAGCTTGAGCATTACACCAAGAGAACCAAATGCCTTTGTTCTTACTCTTCTAACCCTCTAAAGGGTCCCAAAACCTTAAGGATTTCTTAAGGTTGGTCCAAAAGAACTTCTCATTCCCTTTCCATTCTAACTTCAAACCCCCAATTTTGTCTTCTCTGTTCTCAATCATATTGAAATCTCCAGCAAGGATCCAAGATACCTTTGGAAGAGAAGCAGAGAGCCATTCCCACAATCCCCCCCTCTCTCTCTCTGTGTAGTCATTAGGTGCATAGAGGGGACATATTCTAAATTAGTGCCCTTTGTAGTCAAAGCAGGCCCAAATAGCTCTGTTACAAGGAGAAGCACCAGATTGGGAAAGGTACTGGTCCCAACTTGGCCTAAACAACATGGCAGCTCCTCCCTTACACTTTTGGTGCTTTGTAGACAATTTAAATGAGTCTTTCCATATGATTCTAAGGGTATTATCCAGCTGAAAATCAGTAGCCTTAACTTCTTGAATCAAGAGAAAGTCAAGGTCTCTGTGTTTGTTAGCCAAGTCCCTCACAAGGTATTTCCTGTTTGGAGACTTAAGTCCCCTCACATTCCAACTAATGAATTTCATAGGAAAATAGGCCTGGAGATCAATGTACTGTATTATGCCTTAGCTTTGGAGATGCCCATGTTATCAAAGCATTTAGGGAGTTTACCACCCTTGACTCTTTTGCATTCTAGGGTCTTCCTCCTAACATACTTTCTTTTTTTTCAAACCTCTTCTCCCTTAAGAGCAGCTTCCACACCCTCTACAGAATCCTCTTCAAGTCTAACATCCTCAGCCTCTAGGTTGGGGGGCTCAAAGTCAACCGAATTGGGCCCAAGGCAGGGCCCAGGGAGCCCAACCTCCTGAACCACTTCACACATTTTCCTATCCAAAATTTCTTCTCTGATCTTCATCAGAGCTAGCTACTGAGCAGTCTTTTTAGGGGGGATAATAGGTAATGGAGATTCAACTGCTTTTCTCCCTGACTCCATATCAGATTCAATTAAGCTTTTAGAGATAGGATTATTGTCCCCTTTTAGGACCAAGTCCCAGACAACCTTAATCTCACCAGTTAGAGGACTAACTGAGGCTAAGGGAACTATATTAGCAGAAATTAAAGGAGGCAAAGACTCAATAGGAGGACCCGAGGGGGGCTCATCAGAGGCACCTCCAAAAATCAAGATTTTCTTCCCCACACCCGGCAGAGGGCTCGAGGTGGACTTAACAATTCCCACAATGTCCATAGCTTCAATAGCAGAAGGGGCAACATCAAGTTTCAATTTCTCAAAACTATTTTGAACCTCTCTGATAGAGCCCTCCAGAGAAATAGCACCATGTAGGACAGGGTAAGAGCATGATGAAGCCTCGACCAAAGGAGGGGTTCGATTTTTAGAAGCACCAACCGGGGCCTCACCATGACCACCCCCCCCCCCGACACAGGAAGATCCTTAGGGTCCGTCAATTTGGTATCAAATTTTATGTTCTCATTTTTTTTACTCAATAGAGGGCAATATTTTTTTGATGACCATCAATTTTACAGAAAAAACATGAGTTTAGACCACCAAGGCCTACAATTTCACATTCAACCACTTTATTATCATGTTGAACTTGAATCATTTCAAGAATGGAAACGCCAGGCCTAAGAGAAACCAAAACCCTAGCATCCATATGAGGAAGAGTAACCCTTGATTCTTCCAGTTTCAACACTTTGCTCAACGGCTCAAGGATTTTGGGTAAGAATGCCCAAAACTGAATGGGTAAATTTCTTACTAAGAGCCATCTTGGTATGGAGCAAAATTTGATTACCTGCAATGAAGCACTAGGGCTCCACTGAAATGCTTTAAACAAGGACTTCCCCACATTCCACAATTCTTTGTTCATAATCTTCTTTTGCATATTATGGTTTTTCAAGATAATAACGAAAATCCCTTTTGAAACCATTCTACAAAAAGAAATATGAACCCCTATTTTCTTACCCCAAACTACATTTAATCAATTATCGAAAAAACCCCTTGTAGGCAAGGCATTAACATCTAGGCAAACAAAAAATAGTGTAACTTTTTTAAGCCTATTTCCTCATTAGAAATTGCAGACTTCATTCTGGGATTGGGACATAAAACCATCTTTCTCAACATCTTAGGGTTCTTACCTACTGTGCTTGAGCCTTCCTAGACCTTGGGCATGCCGCACTCGCTAGTTCCACCGCTCGTAACTCACTCTTCCACCACCTGAAAGCACGCATTTTCAGGCGGAGGGGTGGTATGACTAACGTCCAGGGCATCCACAAAAGTCTTTCCTACAGAAATCTGCCTGGTCTTGCTTCCACCAACCTCATTTAATTCCTTCGGATTGCCAAAAGACTCCTCTGGCCGAGGAGCCACTGCTTGTAGCACATTTCACAGTTGAGCATATTGTCTTTTCATTGATGTCAAAATGATGGTGGTTTTCTTTGATGCCAAAATGGTAATGACATCAGTGACATCAGTGACATGGTCTTCATCAGTGACATGGTCTTCTTGGTAATGACATCAGTGACATGGTCTTCATCAGTGACATGGTCTTCATAGTAATGACATCAGTGACATGGTCTTTATCAGTGACATGGTCTTTATCAGTGACATTGTCTTCATAGTAATGATATTAGTGACATGGTTTTCAAATCTCTTAGTTTTGATCTTGTGTGAAGTTGTTCTGACTTAATTATTTTAGTGGATTACAATTGCTTAATCAATGGCATCTCTTATGTTGGTCTGTCAGTGGCATTCATTGCATATTATCAATATTGAATCAGGGCAAGGGCTTGTATCATTTGACAAAAGTTAATATGCATTATATTAACTTCATCTAAATTGGCTTCATGACAGTGGCAGATTTGATGAAGTATGGTTTACAATTCAGTGCTAAAGATATGTTGAGGTTTAGTGTATTTGAAGTGGTAATTGTGTTTTGCTTAACATTTAACAAGTCTTAAAAATTGTGCTAAACATTTATCTTTCCTAACCATACTGCCCATCATCATATTTTGCACTTTATGTTATAATTTTAAAGTGACCAGTGACAGCAGGTTCTTTCTAAGTGATGACCGGTTGAAGGCATCGTTAGTCATTGAGTGGTAAGTTTCTTTAAGCCCAATGCCCTAGCAGAAACGGTGGTCTCAAGTCATTCTAAAAGGCCTTAAATCCAACGATCAGGGTTTAAAACTGAAATGGCGGCCACCGCAGATCAAAGGAACCAGTTTAAATTAGAAGGAATCTACAAACGGTTAGTTGGAGTTACTAAAATTGACAGCCACTGTGTTTCTAAAAGGCATAAAAGCATGCTATTTTTATGTCCTTCACCGAAGATGAAGAAGGTCTCAAGTTAGATTTTTTTTTTGTGAAAGAAAGAGTGACATTTAGAATGTTTCTAAATGAGAAGAATATGAAAAGGTTGAGTTCTTCGAAGGGGTTTTAATTTTTTGTTTTGCTATTTGATTTTTTAAGAGAACATGATATGATTGAGTTAAAAATATGATGTTGGAAGTTGAACCGTTTTTTAAGATATTGTATGATGGAATTTCATCTTGTATAAAGAGAGATTTTGAATGGCAAGTGTTATTGTTGCAGATAAGAGATGATCTTGAAGGTTGTGAGAAGTTTTGAGAGTGGTATTTTGTTATGAAATGTATTTTTGCAGGTATGAAGAAACATCTTATTGACAGAGAATTATGTTGAGGTTTTGAAAGAATGTTGGTGCAATAAATGGATGGAGTTTATTCAATGATCAAGATGGATCAATATTTGCACAGAGAAGGTGGAAGTGTTAAAAGACAAATATTTCTCAAAGAGGATCAATTGTTTAGAATTGCACAGTGAGAAAGCTCATGAAGTGGTGAATTAAATTTTGAGATTGTTTTGCAGAGGTATGAAGTATTTTGAAGATCAAAATTGATTGATTGTAGATGATGATGACAGTTGAAGTTTAATTGTAAAGAATATTTTTGTTTGTTTTAAAAGGGAGAAATAAGGTTTTGTTCTTATTGAAATAGGGAAATCCCCTGAGTTATATTCTTCATTGAAATTGTTGATGTTGTAATGTCAGTGAGACATGCAAAGAAGTACAATATGCCAGTGAGGCAAAATTGTAATGTCAGTGAGACAGTTGTAAACTAAATTTTTGTTAAGCCAGTGAGGCAGTTGAGTGGTTTTTATACTCCAGGAGGGTTTTCCACTCAGGAAATTTCTTGTGTCAAATTTTTGTGTTGGTACTCTGCATAGTTTTTGTTCTATCTGAAGAATTCTATAACTGTGAAGTTAAATTAATCAAAAGAAGTAAAAAGTGTTAAAATTATTAACAACACTGATTCACCCCCCCTCTCAGTGTTGTGTATTCCTACAATTGGTATCAGAGCCTGGTACCCTGTCAAAGCTTAATCAGCTTGGGTAGATCATATTTCTGGAATACTTATCATGGCAAGTCAAGAAGGTTACTCAAATTATAAAGCACCTATGTTTGATGGTTCTAACTATGCTTTTTGGAAATTCAGGATGGAGTCATATTTGTCATCTCTGAGGTATGATGTGTATGCTGCCATTGTTATTGCATATACTGCTACAAATCCTCCTAGCACAGCTGATGAGAAAAGGGCATATGAAAATAATGCTAAGGCTAAAAATGCATTATGTTGTGGTCTTACCAATGACATACTTGTCAAAATCATGGAGTGTAAAACAGCCAAGGAAATATGGGACAAACTGTCTAATATTTATCAAGGAGATGATAAAATCAAAGAAGCAAAACTGCAATCCTACAGAGCCAAATTTGAAAGTCTCAGAATGAGTGATGATGAGAAAGTGGCAGAATATCTTCTAAGGGTCCAAGAAATTGTAAATGCTATCAGAGGACTTGGTGATACACTGGAAGAGAAGACAGTTGTTACAAAAGTCTTAAGGACTTTAAATCCAAAATATGAATCCAAAGTCCCTGCAGTTGAAGAAAGAGACTTAAGCAATGTTACCTTTGATGAACTTCATGGCACTTTCACAGCTTATGAGATGAGAATTAGTAATGACATACCTTCAAGCAAAGAAGCTGCTTTCAAATCAGTCAAAAAAGAAAAGGAGATTTCTGATTCAGAAGAATTGGATGATGATCAAGAAATATCTCTTGCAAGCAAGTTGAAGAAGGGATATGTTGGTAAGTACAAAGGTAAGCTTCCATTCAAATGTTTTGAGTGTGGAAAGATTGGACACTATGCAGCTCAGTGTTCTTACAAAGACCTAGATAGTGATGAAGATGAAAACAAGAAGCAGTTTAAAAAGAAACAGTTTGTTTCTAAAAGGAAAAATAATTTCAGAAAGAAAAGAAGTTTGTTCATCAAAAATGTTGATATGACTGAAAGTGATTCAGGTGATTTTCTTGATGAAAATGCACATACTTTATTTATGGCTATTCTAAATGAAGTTCAAAATGAAAAATGTGAGGAACAATCAAATAGTTGTGAAGCTGTTATTGACTTTGAAGGAGAATTGATGTGTGCATTAAGTCAAGTCAAGAAACTTAAAAAGGAAATCATTGCACAAAGAAGTCAGTTTCAAAAAGAAAATGATATCATGAATAATAAATTAACTTGTTATGAGAAACAGATTACTGATCTAATTCTTTCTCTTGAAGAAAGTAAGAAAATTATTGATGATAAAGACAAAGAGTTGAATAACAAGGACAAGGAATGTCATACACTTGAAGCTGAAATTGTTGATCTGAGAAGAAGACTTGATATGTGCAGAAGTACTGATAAACTTGATGATCTTCTTGATAGACAAAAAGGATTCAAAGATAAATCAAGTCTTGGATTTGAAGAGGGACAATGTTCTCAAAAGGCTAGTACAAAAGGCAAATCAATCATAAGGACAACAAACTACAACAGGAGTGATACTTTCAGGTATAATGCTCACTTTACTGGATATTGTTTTTGTTGCAACAGGTTTGGACATAAAGCCAGTGAATGCAGATTTGGAGTCAGAAGAGAAATGCATTTATTTCCAAGGAACCCATTCATGTTTTTAAGAAGTTTGAAGTGTCACAATTGTAAAAATTTTGGGCATATTGCCAGATTCTATAGACCTTCTTTGCAAATGCAGCAAACAACAAGGAATATTGTTTCAGGTTTGTCTTCTTTGAGTTCTGAAAAGAAGTTGCTTGTTTGGAAACCTAAGGTAATCAAGAAGAGCTTTGATGTTATGATTGCACAAGCTACTTTTCATGCCAAAAGGAAGGAACAGTGGGTGATTGACAGTGGTTGCTCCAACCACATGACAGGGGACAAAGATAAGTTTGTTAAATTTGAAGACATTAATGAAGGTTCTGTTATGTTTGGAAATAATGATTGCATTATGATCAAAGGCAAAGGTACAATTCTTCTTGATGATGAAACACCACTACATGATGTGTATTTTGTAGAAGGACTGAAGCACAACCTGTTAAGTGTCAGTCAAATATGTGACAATGGTTTTAATGTGGTTTTTGATGCACATGGATGTGAGATCAAAAAGAAATCAGGTAAAATTATTGCAGCAGGTCTAAGGACTAGTGGTAACATCTACAATCTTCATAACTTAGAAACTAAAAGTGTTGATAGCCATATCTGTTTCATGGGTCAAATTGAGGAAAGCTGGTTGTGGCATAGAAGACTTGGTCATGTGAATTTTGACAATCTTGTGAGAATCAGCAGGAATCACAATGTCAAAAATATGCCTCATATTTTAAAACCAAGTAATACTATATGCAAAGAGTGTCAGCTGGGTAAGCAAACCAAAGTTAGTTTCAAACCTAAGGAGTATTTTACTTCAAAACCTCTACAGCTGGTACATTCAGATTTGTGTGGTCCTACAAGGACTAAAGCTCTGGGAGGAGAAAAATATTTTATGCTTTTCATTGATGATTTTTCAAGAATGACATGGGTAACATTCTTAAGGCATAAATCAGAGGCATTTGATAGATTCAAAATCTTCAAGAAGATGGTTGAAAAGGAATCTGATTTCAAGCTAAAATGTTTAAGGTCAGACAATGGAGGAGAGTACACTTCAAAGGAATTTGAGGAGTATTGTGAAAAACATGGGATAAGAAGGCAATTCTCCACTCCTAGAACTCCACAACAAAATGGAGTAGCTGAAAGGAAAAACAGGACTGTAAAAGAAATGGCAAGAACCTTACTACATGATGCAAATCTGCCTAATGTCTATTGGAGAGAAGCTGTTCATACAGCTGTATATACTTTGAACAGAGTTCAATTAAGGGTAAAGTCAAATTATACTCCTTATGAACTTTGGTATGGTAAGTCAGCTAATGTTGGGTATTTTAAAATTTTTGGAAGTAAGTGTTACATCAAGAAAGATAATGATAGCTTATGTGGTTTTGAGTCTAGATGTGATCAAGGCATATTTCTTGGTTATTCTACACATAGCAAGGCATATAAGTGTTTTAATAATAGGCTCAAAAGAATAATTGAAAGTACTAATGTTAAGGTGGATGAGGATTTGCAGCCCTATATGCAGTTGATTCCTGACAAGGAAGTTGATCATCATTCACAAAAGGAAGAAGAAATTCAAGTAGAGGAAGAAGATCTTGAAAAATCTGTTGATGTTAAGACAAAGACTCCTTCAAAGGCATATCAAAGAGATCATCCTCATGAGTTGATCATTGGGGACAAGGACAGTGGTGTGGTAACTAGAAGAAAGCTTGCTGCTACACATAATCAAGCACATGTGTGCTTGATATCTGAAATGGAACCTAAAAGTTATGTTGAGGCCAGCAAAGATGAAGCCTGGATTAAAGCCATGGAAGAGGAGTTAAGCCAAATAGAAAAGAACAAAACATGGGAACTTATTCCAAGACCGGAAGGTAAGAATGTCATTGGATCAAAATGGGTTTTTAGGAATAAGCTTGATGATAAAGGTAAAGTTGTTAGAAACAAAGCTAGATTGGTTTGCAAAGGGTATTCACAAATTGAAGGTATTGACTTTGAAGAAACATTTGCTCCTGTTGCTAGATTAGAAGCTATAAGAATGTTTTTAGCTTTTTCAGTTTATAAAAATTTCAAAGTTTACCAAATGGATGTAAAATCAGCATTTCTAAATGGAGATCTTGAAGAAGAAGTTTACATGGAACAACCAGAAGGTTTTGTGAATAAAGATAATTCAGATTATGTTTATAGGTTTAAAAAGGCCTTATATGGTTTAAAGCAAGCTCCAAGGGCTTGGTATTATACACTAGATAAGTTTCTGCAAGAATAGGGGTTCACAAAAGGAGGTGCGGACAGTAATTTGTACTATTTAATCAAAGGTGGGGACATTCTGGTTGTTGAAATTTATGTTGATGATATCATTTTTGGTAGTAACAATGATGATATGAGTCATTCATTTCCTAACATCATGAAGTCAGAATTTGAAATGTCTATGTTGGGAGAATTGTCTTTCTTTCTTGGTCTTCAGGTATCTCAGCTTGAAAAGGGAATATTTATCTCACAAAATAAATATGCCAAAGAGATGTTAAAGAGATTTCAAATGGATGATTGCAAACCTTTGGGTACTCCTATGGAGACAGGGCATAAGCTAAGTAAAAATGATGAATCACCTGAAGTAGAACAGTCTCTGTATAGATTTATGATTGGGAGTCTTTTATATCTCACTGCTTCTAGGCCTGATATTATGCAGGCTGTCTGTTTGGTTGCAAGATTTCAAGCTTGTCCTAAACAATCACACTTGAATGCTGTTAAGAGAATATTTAGATATATTAAGGGTACACTTGATTTTGGTTTATGGTATCCTAGACACAATGATTTTACACTTCTTGCCTATATAGATGCAGATTGGGCTGGGTGTCCTGATGACAGAAAAAGCACAAGTGGGGCAGCTTTCTTTCTGGGAGGCAGATTGGTTGCATGGCATAGTAAGAAACAAGATTGTGTTTCTCTATCCACAGCTGAAGCTGAGTACATTGCTGCTTCTTCATGTTGTACATAGGTACTTTGGATGGTACAATCACTTCTTGATATTAAGGTTGAGGTTAAAAAGCCTGTGTCTATTCTTTGTGATAACACAAGTTCTATCAATATGTCAAAGAATCCTATAATGCATTCAAAAACTAAGCACATTGCTATCAGATATCATTTTCTAAGGGAAAAGGTGATTGAAAATGAAGTTGCTTTGGAATATGTGCATACAAGTGATCAATTGGCTGACATCTTCACAAAGCCTTTGCCAAAGGAGACATTTGAAACTCTGAGACAGAGACTGGGAGTTCTGTCTCTTGTCTCTCTTCAGTAAGTTACAGAGATATTAGATTCAGGGGGAGTTGTCTTCTAGATCATTTTTGATGTCCTGAATCTCATTTGTACATAGTCTGTATATAGTTTTTGTACATATTTTTTTGTGGTTGGTAGTATTACAATATTGTGCATTTGATCAATGTGATTGCATTTACAAGAACAGGACTCTATTGGTTGTTGTATTTTTTTTGCCTTTGACAATTTTATGTCAAAAAGGGGGAGAAATGAGTTATGGTTTTGCCATCAATGTCAAAGACAAAGGGGGAGTTTTGTAGCACATTTCACAGTTGAGCATATTGTCTTTTCATTGATGTCAAAATGATGGTGGTGCAGGAGCACCCACACATGATCAGGATATAGGTCCGCATGATCAGGATATAGGTCCGCATGATGACATACATGATCAGGATGTAGGATAGTTATCATCATGATGACGGGATAATCTATTTTTAGTATGTTTGACTTATCATGTATTAAGGTCCACTGTGACCGATGCTATGTAATAGTTCAGCATAGGAGTAAGTGTAGGCAGTTAGAGATCGGGATAAGAGAGTCTGAGCTGTCCTCTCTCCCAGCCGCTTGGAAGCTCCCAGCCGCTGGGAAGTGATGTTAGTAGTACTCGAAGGATTTGTTATATATACCTTTGATCTGTAGGGTTTTAGACATACAGTTGGAGATAGTTTGCTATAGTTTTGAGATTGATGTACTGGTGTTGAGTAGATATTCAGGAGAGCAGTTCCGACATTGTGAAGCTGTATTCAGGACATTGAATTTCAATTGAATAAGATCTCGTCTTTTGCATTATCTGTTTGCATCTGTGTTGATTTCCTTTCCGTTTTGCACGCTGATGACCTCTTTCAATCCTTCCACCGGTTGATCCTGCAAATCGGTGGAATGGTCCTGTATCATAGATTAGATTGCATTTGTATTTTCTGTTTCTGCATTGCATTGTTCAGGAGATCTATTAGAAGCATGTTGTAAATCAGCCTAGCATCCTCATGTGCTAGGTCTAGAAGATAAACTGTTAGATTTTGGTTTGGAGGTGATCCGGCCCGGTCGTCACATGATCCTTGTGAAATTATGCGGTTGTGAGTGTTTCATGCAGTGGAAGGATACACAGGAGTCTGCATGTGCGTTTCCAGTCGGAACGAGCCGCAACATCATCTGCGAATCCATCGCCATCAGGATCGGGTCATGAAGTTGGTGAAATTTGCATGTTGCAGGTGCATCATGATGTTTTGAGTGGGATATATACTCAGTGTATATATCGCAGTCAGGATCATCTCTCGGGGAAGGTCATCATCCGCATATCGCTAACGGATGCGGGTGTGAAAGTTGAGTTTTTTTGGCTAAGTGTTGAAGAGTTCATCAGGATGATGTGTGACGTCATCGTCATCAGGATATGACGTCATCGTCATTAGGATATTAGGAAATCCCTCTATGCGGGTTTATCCTGTTGTCGCTAAGTGGAAAGGTATCGGCGAAGGCAGGAAGTTGTATTAGCATCATCAGGAGGTTTCGAAGAACCGGATGTTTAATATCATGATGCTGTTGCTTGTATCGTCGGGCAGTGAAGCATCGAAGGCAAGTTGTTGAAGTGGAACGTCATCAGGATATTTGGACAACCGGATATTTGGATATCCTGCTGACGAAGGTGATATTGAATATCATGATGATGCCGCTTGTGTTTAGCACCCGATGAACAGTGCAACCGGAGGAGGTTCGCGCCCGTTGATTATCATGATGATGATGACAGGCGACAGTCGAAGGAGGTAAATAGTAACCGACAGGAGGATATTGGCGATCATCAGAAATATGATGATGCTGTTGAAATATGATGATGAGGTTCAGCCGATAGAGAATTTTATCATGCTGTTTATTTTGTTGGTAGCTCCTTCCTGTTAGGTTGCCTCCGTTGCGTTCCACTCTGCATCATAGTGGTATCAGAGCAAAGGTTAGGATCTTTTGAAAAGGATAAGCAGGATGTCAGACGAAGAAGGAACATCTGAGTTCCCAACAAAGATGACCAACGCTGAGTTGGCAGTTCTGGTGAAGAAGCAGATTGCGGAAAGCAGGGCCGTGAAGGCTCAGAATCAGGAGTTGAAAGATGAGTTAGCAAAGTTGAGGAGCAAGGTAGGTTCTGGTAGAGAAGATGATAGGGAAGAAGAGGATATCCCTAGTTGGAGCGAGGAGGTCGTTCCTGCAGACCAGAGACCGCTGTTGAACGCCCTCAAGGCCATGGAGAGGAGAACCATGGATGTGAAGCTGGACTTGCCAGTGTTTACAGGTAAGATGGACCCTGATTCGGTAATGGAATGGATAGACTGTCTGAACAATTTCTTTGTGACAGAGGAGATACCAGAACAGCAGAGAGTGAAGATAGCACAGTCAAAGATGAAAGAAGCTGCCTTGACATGGTGGAACTTTGTTCAGGATGATAGAGTGCAGGAGGGCAAACGTAGAGTTGCCACATGGAAAAAGATGATGGAATTGGTAAAGGAGGCTTATATTCCTTTGGACTACAGTATCCAGCTACACAAGAGGAAACAGAACCTGAAGCAGAAGGAGCTAGATGTCAGCTCATATACAGAAGAGTTCATGAAACTCTGTATGAAGACCAAGGTGAAAGAAAGTGAAGAAGAAAAGGTAGCCAGATACCTTAATGGACTGAGGTTTAATATTCAGGAAGATCTGAGTCTGCATAACCCAGATACAGTGCAGAAAAGTTTTCAGTTGGCACTGAAGGTGGAGGAAAAGCTGAAGAGAAAACAAGATCAGAACAACAGAGGAAGAGGAAGACAACAAAGAGGTGGAAGAAGTCCTTTCGGAGGCAGAGGACAAGGACAGGGATATCAAGGAGAGTCTAGTCAAGACAATAGCAAGGGCAACAATAGCCAGAGTCAGAGAGAGAATTTCAGTCAGCAAGGAAACTTCAGAGGTAGAAGACCTTACAGAGGAAGGTCCCAGGGCAGAGGATCCATCAGGTGTTACAACTGTAACAAAGAAGGCCATATAGCCAGCAGATGTCCAGACAAGGCCACAAGCTCAGCAGGTGAAAGGAGGACAAATCTGATCAATGAACCTGATAATCAGAGTAGGACAAGTTCTAATGATTTTCAGAGTGTGAATGGTCCTGAGAATTTTGGATATCCAGAAAGTGGAGAGTCCCTGATGATGAGAAGGACAGTAACTACCATGAAGGTACCTGACCAAGAAGCCCCTCAGAGGAAGTCCCTTTTCAGAACCACTTGCAAAGCAGGAGGTAAGGCTTGTAAAGTTTTGATTGATTCTGGTTCTACTGAGAACTTTGTGTCTGAAGAAATGGTGGTGAAGCTGAAGCTTAGGAGATTGCCTCATCCATCTCCATATAAGGTCTCATGGCTTACTCAAGGTCAGCAGACAACTGTAGAAGAGCAGGGTTGGGTAGAGTTTCAGATTGGTGGATATAAAGATAAGTTGTTGTTTGATATCACCAAGATGGATGCTTGCAACCTTTTGTTTGGTAGACCATGGCAATATGATCTGAAGGCACAGCATGATGGTGTCAAAAACACCTATAAAATCACTAAAGATGGTAAAGATGTAACACTATTCCCATTGAAGGAGAAAGAGGAGAAGTCTAAAGGCAAAGAAGTGAAGGTCATGCTGATGGAAGGCAAACAGTTTATGAAAGAAGTGGCAGCAGAAGGTGCAGTTGCATATGCCCTAATTCCCTGTATGAGTGTGAATAAGGAACAACAGCAAGAAGCCAAGAAGGAGAAGAAGCCAAGGCTGATAGACCCAGCTGTCCAAGAGTTATTGGATAAGTACAAAGGTGTTATCTCAGAGGGAATGCCAAGATCCCTACCACCTATCAGAGATATCAGTCATTGCATAGACTTGATTCCAGGGTCTACACTTCCAAATAAAGCAGCTTATAAGCTTACCCCAGAACAGAATGCAGAAGTAGCCAGGCAGATTGAGGAATTGATGAATTCAGGTCTGATTGGAAAGAGTTTGAGTCCATGTGCAGTACCAGCTGTACTAGCACCTAAGAAGGAAGGCACTTGGAGACTTTGCACCGATTCCAGAGCCATCAACAAGATCACAATCAGGTATAGGTTTCCAATCCCCAGAATTGAGGATTTACTTGATTGTTTGGGAAATGCTAAGTACTTTACTAAAATAGACTTGAAGAGTGGATACCATCAGATAAGGATTAGACCAGGTGATGAGTGGAAGACAGCATTCAAAACAAATGAAGGTTTGTATGAATGGAAGGTTATGCCATTTGGTTTGTCTAATGCCCCTAGTACTTTCATGAGGCTGATGAATGAGGTTCTGAAGGAATTCATTGGTAAGTTTGCCATAGTCTATTTAGATGACATTCTGATTTTCAGTAACACCAGAGAAGAACATCTCAGGCATATAGAGCTGGTTCTCAAGAGGTTACATGAAGAGAAGCTGATGATAAACTTGGACAAGTGTTTGTTCATGAACCAGGAGATCACCTATTTAGGTTTTGTCATCTCACAAGGCAAGCTGCAGATGGATAAGGAGAAGGTGAGTGCCATTTTGAATTGGCCAACTCCACAGACCATGAATGAAGTCAGAAGTTTCCATGGGTTAGCAACCTTCTACAGAAAGTTCATCAGAGGGTTCAGTCATATATGTGCACCCATGTTGGATACCATCAAAGGAGGACAAAAGTGCAGGTTTGTTTGGACTCAAGGAGCAGATGATTCCTTTGAGGCCTTGAAGAGGAAGGTGGCACAGCAGCCAGTCCTTGCACTTCCAGATTTCAATAAGATCTTTCAGGTAGAGTGTGATGCCAGTCACATGGCCATTGGAGCAGTACTCAGTCAAGAGGGTAGACCAATTGCATTTTTTAGTGAAAAGCTCAATGATGCTAAGAAAAGGTATTCATCATATGATCTGGAAATGTATGCTTTAGTTCAGTCCCTAAAGAAATGGAGGCATTACCTGATGCCAAAGGAGTTCATAGTCTTCACAGATAATCAAGCTTTGAGTTTCATCAACAGTCAGGAGAAGCTGAACCACAGACATATGAAGTGGGTAGAAACACTACAGGCTTTCACTTTTACCTTGAAGCACAAGAAAGGGGTTAAGAACAAAGTTGCAGATGCTTTGAGCAGAAGAGTTCTCACAGTAAATCAGATTCAGTTAGAGAGTGTTGGCATTGACTCACTCAAGACCATGTATGAGTCTGATGAAGATTTTGGAGAAATATATCAGGTCTGTACTTCTTTTGGGGAGAAATACCATGCTGAGTTCTCTGAATACCTGATCCAAGATGGATTACTGTTCAAGGGTGGACAGTTGTGTATTCCCAGATGTTCTATGAGGTTGAATATAATCAAGGAGAAACATTGTGGAGCAATGGCAGGTCATTTTGGTCTAGACAAGACTCTTGATCTGGTCAGGAGGCATTATTTCTGGCCCAAGTTGCAGTCAGATGTCAGGAAATTTGTAGAAACCTGTGTAATTTGTCAGAAGGCTAAAGGCAGGTCAACTAATGCAGGGTTATACCAGCCCTTACCCATACCTTCCAGACCATGGGAAAGTATCAGTATGGATTTTGTTTTAGGTTTGCCAAGGACCAGGAGAGGATTTGACAGTGTCTTTGTTGTAGTGGACAGGTTCAGTAAGATGGCACATTTCTTGCCATGCAAGACCACTGCAGATGCCTCATATATTGCAGATTTATTCTTCAGGGAAGTTGTCAGAATTCATGGGCTGCCTTTGAGCATAGTTTCAGACAGAGATGTGAAGTTTGTGGGTCATTTCTGGAGAACCCTATGGAGGAAGCTGGGAACCAATTTATCATTTTCCTCTGCATATCATCCTCAAACGGATGGACAAACTGAGGTTGTGAACCGTTCCTTAGGGAATCTACTTAGATGCTTGACAAAACAGCATGGAGAGAAGTGGGACAATATTCTGTCTCAAGCTGAGTTTTCATATAATGATACTGTCAACAGGAGCACAGGAAAATCGCCTTTTCAGGTCGTATATGGAATGCATCCCAGAGGTATTTTAGAGTTGCGAGAACTACCTGCAGCAGATCCTGTTAGTGCAGATGGAGAAGCTTTTGCTGAAGCAATCAAAGAAGTTCATGATCAGGTTAAGACCCAACTCCAACAAACAACTTTGAAATATAAGGAGTATGCTGACAAGAAGAAGAAGGATGTTCAATTTGCTATTGGAGATTTGGTTTGGGTTCACTTGAAGAAGGACAGGCTCCCTAAAGGGAAGTATACTAAGCTCATGCAAAAGAAAGTTGGACCATGTCAGATTTTGCAAAAACATGGACAGAATGCTTATAAGATCCAACTACCACCTGATCTTGGTTTATCTCCTATCTTCAATGTATGTGACTTAACTCCATACAAGGCTCATCCAGATGCAGATCAGGATATCCTACAGAATACAGTTGCTGAAGACATTCCTCCACATGATCCTCCACAGATACAGCAGGTTTTGGACACTAGAGTGGTCAAACAGACCAGGAACAAGAAGTACTTGGAGTACCTCGTCTCTTGGACGGGACAGCCGACTTCTGAAGCAGTATGGATGACTGCAGCATAGATACAGAAACATGGTGCCGACCTGGATACTCTCATCTCAAGTGGACTTGAGATTTCTTCTTTTGGGGAGTATGGTGCAGGAGCACCCACACATGATCAGGATATAGGTCCGCATGATCAGGATATAGGTCCGCATGATGACATACATGATCAGGATGTAGGATAGTTATCATCATGATGACGGGATAATCTATTTTTAGTATGTTTGACTTATCATGTATTAAGGTCCACTGTGACCGATGCTATGTAATAGTTCAGCATAGGAGTAAGTGTAGGCAGTTAGAGATCGGGATAAGAGAGTCTGAGCTGTCCTCTCTCCCAGCCGCTTGGAAGCTCCCAGCCGCTGGGAAGTGATGTTAGTAGTACTCGAAGGATTTGTTATATATACCTTCGATCTGTAGGGTTTTAGACATACAGTTGGAGATAGTTTGCTATAGTTTTGAGATTGATGTACTGGTGTTGAGTAGATATTCAGGAGAGCAGTTCCGACATTGTGAAGCTGTATTCAGGACATTGAATTTCAATTGAATAAGATCTCGTCTTTTGCATTATCTGTTTGCATCTGTGTTGATTTCCTTTCCGTTTTGCACGCTGATGACCTCTTTCAATCCTTCCACCGGTTGATCCTGCAAATCGGTGGAATGGTCCTGTATCATAGATTAGATTGCATTTGTATTTTCTGTTTCTGCATTGCATTGTTCAGGAGATCTATTAGAAGCATGCTGTAAATCAGCCTAGCATCCTCATGTGCTAGGTCTAGAAGATAAACTGTTAGATTTTGGTTTGGAGGTGATCCGGCCCGGTCGTCACATGATCCTTGTGAAATTATGCGGTTGTGAGTGTTTCATGCAGTGGAAGGATACACAGGAGTCTGCATGTGCGTTTCCAGTCGGAACGAGCCGCAACATCATCTGCGAATCCATCGCCATCAGGATCGGGTCATGAAGTTGGTGAAATTTGCATGTTGCAGGTGCATCATGATGTTTTGAGTGGGATATATACTCAGTGTATATATCGCAGTCAGGATCATCTCTCGGGGAAGGTCATCATCCGCATATCGCTAACGGATGCGGGTGTGAAAGTTGAGTTTTTTTGGCTAAGTGTTGAAGAGTTCATCAGGATGATGTGTGACGTCATCGTCATCAGGATATGACGTCATCGTCATCAGGATATTAGGAAATCCCTCTATGCGGGTTTATCCTGTTGTCGCTAAGTGGAAAGGTATCGGCGAAGGCAGGAAGTTGTATTAGCATCATCAGGAGGTTTCGAAGAACCGGATGTTTAATATCATGATGCTGTTGCTTGTATCGTCGGGCAGTGAAGCATCGAAGGCAAGTTGTTGAAGTGGAACGTCATCAGGATATTTGGACAACCGGATATTTGGATATCCTGCTGACGAAGGTGATATTGAATATCATGATGATGCCGCTTGTGTTTAGCACCCGATGAACAGTGCAACCGGAGGAGGTTCGCGCCCGTTGATTATCATGATGATGATGACAGGCGACAGTCGAAGGAGGTAAATAGTAACCGACAGGAGGATATTGGCGATCATCAGAAATATGATGATGCTGTTGAAATATGATGATGAGGTTCAGCCGATAGAGAATTTTATCATGCTGTTTATTTTGTTGGTAGCTCCTTCCTGTTAGGTTGCCTCCGTTGCGTTCCACTCTGCATCAGATGGTGGTTTTCTTTGATGCCAAAATGGTAATGACATCAGTGACATGGTCTTCATCAGTGACATGGTCTTCTTGGTAATGACATCAATGACATGGTCTTCATAGTAATGACATCAGTGACATGGTCTTTATCAGTGACATTATCTTCATAGTAATGATATCAGTGACATGGTTTTCAGATCTCTCAGTTTTGATCTTGTGTGAAGTTGTTCTGACTTAATTATTTCAGTGGATTACAATTGCTTAATCAATGGCATCTCTTATGTTGGTCTGTCAGTGGCATTCATTGCATATTATCAATATTGAATCAGGGCAAGGGCTTGTATCATTTGACAAAAGTTAATATGCATTATATTAACTTCATCTAAATTGGCTTCATGACAGTGGCAGATTTGATGAAGTATGGTTTACAATTCAGTGCTAAAGATATGTTGAGGTTTAGTGTATTTGAAGTGGTAATTGTGTTTTGCTTAACATTTAACAAGTCTTGAAAATTGTGCTAAACATTTATCTTTCCTAACCATACTGCCCGTCATCATATTTTGCACTTTATGTTATAATTTTAAAGTGACCGGTGACAGCAGGTTCTTTCTAAGTGATGACCGGTTGAAGGCATCGTTAGTCATTGAGTGGTAAGTTTCTTTAAGCCCGATGCCCTAGCGGAAACGGTGGTCTCAAGTCATTCTAAAAGGCCTTAAATCCAACGATTAGGGTTTAAAACTGAAATGGCGGGCACCGCAGATTGAAGGAACTAGTTTAAATTAGAAGGAATCTACAAACGGTTAGTTGGAGTTACTAAAATTGACGGCCACTGTGTTTCTAAAAGGCATAAAAGCATGCTATTTTTATGTCCTTCACCGAAGATGAAGAAGGTCTCAAGTTAAATTTTTTTTTGTGAAAGAAAGAGTGACATTTAGAATGTTTCTAAATGAGAAGAATATGAAAAGGTTGAGTTCTTCGAAGGGGTTTTAATTTTTTGTTTTTCTGTTTGATTTTTTAAGAGAACATGATATGATTGAGTTAAAAATATGATGTTGGAAGTTGAACCGTTTTTTAAGATATTGTATGATGGAATTTCATCTTGTATAAAGAGAGATTTTGAATGGCAGGTGTTGTTGTTGCAGATAAGAGATGATCTTGAAGGTTGTGAGAAGTTTTGAGAGTGGTATTTTGTTATGAAATGTATTTTTGCAGGTATGAAGAAACATCTTATTGACAGAGAATTATGTTGAGGTTTTGAAAGAATGTTGGTGCAATAAATGGATGGAGTTTATTCAATGATCAAGATGGATCAATATTTGCACAGAGAAGGTGGAAGTGTTAAAAGACAAATATTTCTCAAAGAGGATCAATTGTTCAGAATTGCACAGTGAGAAAGCTCATGAAGTGGTGAATTAAATTTTGAGATTGTTTTGCAGAGGTATGAAGTATTTTGAAGATCAAAATTGATTGATTGTAGATGATGATGACAGTTGAAGTTTAATTGTAAAGAATATTTTTGTTTGTTTTAAAAGGGAGAAATAAGGTTTTGTTCTTATTGAAACAGGGAAATCCCCTGAGTTATATTCTTCATTGAAATTGTTGATGTTGTAATGTCAGTGAGACATGCAGAGAAGTACAATATGCCAGTGAGGCAAAATTGTAATGTCAGTGAGACAGTTGTAATCTAAATTTTTGTTAAGCCAGTGAGGCAGTTGAGTGGTTTTTATACCCCAGGGGGGTTTTCCACTCAGGAAATTTCTTGTGTCAAATTTTTGTGTTGGTACTCTGCATAGTTTTTGTTCTATCTAAAGAATTCTATAACTGTGAAGTTAAATTAATCAAAATGAGTAAAAAGTGTTAAAATTATTAACAACACTGATTCACCCCCCCTCTCAGTGTTGTGTATTCCTACACTGCCTCGGCCGGCATTGTGCAGATGGACGTCCTCTCACATGTGCCAAGGGTGCCCCTAAACCCAAACCCCCCCCCCCCCCGGCGGGAAAAAGAATTCAAAATATGAAAAGACAGTTAATAGAAAAACTATGCAGGGAAACACAACAAAGTTAAAGCTTCAAATAAAATAAACTCACGCCACCATTATACTAAGGTCTTACGAATATTGCAGAACCAAGAGGACAAAGCGAACCAATGGCATCTCAGGGAGAACCCTACAACTTGCACCAAGAGGGGAACCAAAACCCTCAAACAAGTTGCAGAGCCTCCTCCAGATAGATCATTTATATCCCTTGTTGAAACCCTCTAACACATAATTAATATTATAATAAACTAATTTTCTTTCATTCCCATCTAGTTAATAATTTGATTTATTCAAGTGCTAATTTCCCTTTAAATTATATTTATTTTTGCTATATTTTTTATGCCTTATGGCATGGAATAAACCCATTAGACAGTGGAAATGTATAGCATTTATGTGATCCAATAAATTTTTTACGCATGAAAAATTTCAATTTTATTTATATACTGACCTTATTAGGATGAAACAAAACATGTTGGTCCCCTCACTTTAATGTAAATTTGGCATATATCACAACCAATGGAGTTTGCATTAAGTATTAAAAGCTTCATTTTATTATTATTTTTAAAAATCTTTTATATTATTTTTAAATTGGATTTTTAATTTATTATTAAAATTCATATTTTTCCTTTCTAATTTTCAAAATTAATTCTATCAAAAAAAATGACTTTTTTAATTTTTGTTTTCTTTCTTTTGTTTTCTTTTACAATTATTTATTTTATTATACTTGAAATACATTGTTATGCATGCCTTTATGAGATATTCTTATATTAGTTCCTGCTTTTACTTTCAAGCAAGAAGGATTGCATGACACGCTATAATTTTTTACCATGAAATATATTTGTTTTATTGCATGCTTTTATGAGATATTCTTATATTATTTCATGCTTTTACTTTCAAGCAAGAAGGATTGCATGACACGCTATAATTTTGTACCATGACTAATCTTAATCGCACTCATAAGTTGGCTTTTATTTTTATTTGATTTACATTATTTTATGTTTTAGTGACATTCATTAAAAGCCATGACATAGCCTTGTTATGGATTTGCCATCTTTCTGCTCTAGTAGCTAATTATATCATATTGACTAACAACTAGCACTTGCACCCATAGGAGGTTCAAGGAATACGCCGATAAGAACAACCGACGAGTTTAGAAAAGTTTCTAGCATGAGACAATTTCGAGCACTATAATGCTCACATATAAAAGCCTATCGGCTAATTAACTCGACCTCAAGTATTCCACCAAGCTTAACTTGGAGCTCAAGCTTCACCCTAACAATTAAAATCTTCTCTCACCTAGTAAAATTATCATACATTTGGCTTCTAACAATTTCGTGTTAAGTCACCTTGTGTCTTCGATGGCCAAGTGTTGTCAAGTTGGTCACTCAATAAGCCACCTTATGTAGAATCACTTTATGATAGCTCATCCATTGATAACTAAACAATTGCTATTATTACATAGTATAAAGGCAGGTACTGGCCACTATGTGGCACTTCTTTTATTTTACATTACATCTATTTTATTTACTATATACATGGAAACATATATTTTATTGTATCTACATTTTTTATTTTATGTTATTAAATGTCATATGCTAAAAATTATAATTTCATTATAAATTTTATTTGCGTTTGGTTAATTATTTAATTATTTAAAGGATAACAACATATCTTTGTTTTTACAGGATTCTTATTTTGGATTTATATCATATTTATTATTAAATATTAATATTTTGACATGTAAATGACTATCAAATTTAAGGTAAAAGGTAAGATTTTTTGTTAAGACGCTCACGCCATTACACTCACCTCTTGCTACCATTGTAGATTCTCTTAATATCCAAGGAAAAATGAAATTATGTTTTATAAGTTACTAACATGCATGGATAATAACCAAATGGTAAGTGTGGGATTAGCACTTGAAATTTTGCATATAATGTATATAAAACAAGTTCATTAATAAAATATGAAATGATTGGCATTTCTCTCTTTCCTATTGTTTAGTTATAATTAGAATTAGTATAACAACAATAAGAGAATGCATTGAGAGGAGTCCCTTGATTTTGACAATTTAATATAATGCACAACTTTTAAAGATCAACATGATGTTTGGCAAGGCTAGAGTCACAATCATAGAAAAAATTAAAAATGAGAAGTTAATGCATGGATTTCAAATGCAATTTTATGGAAATCTTGAGAAACATTAACAAAGAAATGAAGGTTTAAACTATTGATAACTGAGGGGGGGTGAATCAGTTATCTTAATTATTTTAACTTTCTGAACTTTCTTAATATTTAATGCAGCATCAATTCAAATAAGCAAACATAACCATGAAATGGAAATACACATGACACAATATTTTTGACGTGGAAACCCTATTAAGGGAGAAAACCACGGGGTGATTAACCCAAGATTGTATTCTCTGTTAGAAGAATAGAAATACAAAATGGCACTTGTCAATTAGGGCTCACTACCCAAGCACACTGCTCACAAGAGGCTCACTGCCTACAAGAGATTCACTGTCTACAAGTTATAAAGAGAGTAACAAGATACTTGAACTGATGAGAAGCATCCACATATACTGGAGTTCAGTTCCGATTAGGCTCAGTATACTGATCTACTGCACTTCATCCTTTCTCTTCTTTTAGAGCTACTGTCCTTTCACATACCGGACTTGCCTTACTGCTTCCACACCGCTCTTCTACTTTTCTTCGCACTACACAATTACACCACTCACACTTCTCATCGAAATCCATTTGGTATATATATCTGCACAAAGGATTTCATCAGTCAGTATTTCCCAAACTTTAGTCTGTCGGTTGAATCCTTGCTTACCAAGTGATGCGAACCAAATAGATACTTATAAGAGTTATCTAACAAGTTGCCCAATCACGAATGATACCTTAAGAATCTTGATCACCATCAACATCTTATCCGGAATAATGTCTGAAGCTCTGCTAGTAAGTTCTTCCTCTGTCTGCTCTACCAAACAGGACCCCAGTACTTGAATGCTTATATCTCTTCACTCTTTCATCACCGGAGGCTCAAATCTTGGAATCTACTAGTCAAGGTATTCCTCTTGACTTCCCCAAGTCCACACTTTCTAAAGATACTTCCTCTTAGAGATCCTGACCTGACTGTCGGACCTTGCCACAACACTCTGTTCTTGCTTACCGGACCACAACACTCTTCAATCTGACTTCCAATATAGGCACACTATGTCCTGTGGATGTGTGGGATGAACTTTGTTGCCATCAATGACAACAATCATGAAGCTCCAATGTGTCTCTTGCCAACAATCTCCCCCTTTGGCATTGATGGCAACACTTAGTGAAAAATGACTAAGTGTTATACTATACTCCCCCTTGGTTGATGCTCTCTTCTAATGTACACTTTTTCAGAGCTCCCCCTTAGCCGGATTCCACATTTTTCACTGTTCCTCACTCCCCCTTTGACATCAATGGCAAAGGGTAGTGTCCGCATACCAAAATTTCCAAAAACAATCTATACTTAGCCGCATAAGTATATGTACATGCTTATACTTACATATACTGAAGTATATCTACAAAAGATGTCTTCAACTGGGCAAATTCTATTGCCCAACTCAGCTTCATCTTGTCCAAAATTGAGATGTGACCACTCAATAGGAATACAAAAGCTTCTGCCCTCTTGAGATCTTTCGGATCACTAGTTCGGGCTGTGGTCTGAGCATCAGTTAGGGCTTCATGCATGGCCTCTAACTTAGGGATAATCATCCCTCTAAGTTCACCCATTCTGCTTAATATGTTCTTCCTCTCCTTCTCAAGCTTCTTAATTTCATTCATGATTACAATAGTTTGACATTCCTGGCTTATTATGGATACAATGAGAGGATCAAAATTTTGAGAGAGGTTTGACAGTTTACCCTCTTGTTCTTTTACTTTCTTCTCAATATCCTTTGTTGCTTTAGTCCAGGATATACAAAATTTATATACTTCTCCATCCTTAAGAGCATTTTCTAAGCTCTTCATCCCAATGTCCATATTTCTCCTATCATTGGTTATAAGCCCTTGTAACTCCAAGAATCTCTTATCCAAAAACTCTTTTCGGACTTTCTCTTCTGCTGTTTTCTCTAAAGAATCAAAATGTGTATTAACAGAATTTACAAGAGACTTTAGATTACCGGATGTGGATGCTGTAGGATCCTTTTGGAAGGATGGCATGATCTTTTCCAGTACACCGGATGCAGTTTCTATGAGTTCACAGTCTTCCATGTGAGACTTTAGCATTTTTTCTTTTGCCTTTGCTTGAGTGAAGGATGCTAGCTTCATGGTTTGCACCGGAGAGAGGGAATCAAAATTAAATGGACCCTAAAGCAACTCTGGTTCATCAAATTCCATCATCTCTTTGGTCAAGAAATCCTTGACTGCTTCTGTTGTGTCTCTTGTCAATGATAGGGCTTTGTTCCCTTTTTCAACCTTACCTGTGGTTTCTGGAATTTTCTCTCCTTCTGCACCCTTATTACTGTCATCTTGTTTTTCCTTTTCCTCTGCTTCTTTCTCTTCTACTCTTTCCTCTTCTTTAGATCTAGAGTCAGCAGTGGAAACCGGAGGAGAGATGTTTGCTTGATCATGTGCCTCCTCTTCCAGAGCAGAGGAATCTAAGTCCTTGTCTTTTTCTTCATCTATCTCCTTTACCTCTTCTACCACTGTCTCAGTAGATTCTTCTTTGTTATCCATTCCCGAGGGATCATCACTTAAATCCTCTACAACAGGAATATTGAATCTTTTATAGGCTTTCCGGAGGATTTCTTCTGTTTCTTTTGCCACTTTATCAGTTTCTCCAAGCATGAGCTGATTCATTCTAGCCTTACTCCGGAACTCATCCTTGCAATCTTTGAAGATCATATTCATTTGCTTCTGAGTGATTGAAGGAAAGAGATGAATGGCTATCTGTTCTCAGATCTCAAGATTCTTTGCCCTAGCATTATTTTTCCTTATCTCTAATTCCTTCTCTAGGCTTTTGGGAATGAGAGATATAATTTCAATAAAAGCCTTATTGTATATGTTCAAGTACTTAACTGTGGCTTCCTCCAAGATCTTTCTATCTGCATCATTGTATGCATCATAGAATTTTGTTATTGGTTGCAAGTTCCCATCCATAGTAACTGCCTTAACTACATCATCTAAGGACAGAGTGGGCCTTTCAACAAACTCTTCTGCCATCTCTTCCTTGTCTTTACCGATAGAGGGTTCACCAAATACTTTCTTCTTTTTCCTCATTTTCCTAACCTCCTCATCTGACTCAATCTCTTCATCATCCTTCTGACTAATGTAAGACCTTGTGGCCTTTGTCTTAGTTCTTTTCTCTGCTTTACCGGATGGTTTTGCTTCCAGTTTTGATGCCTTTGAGGTCTTAGCAGTTGTAGGTGTAGACCTCTTGGAGGATCTGGTCCGGGAGGGGGCTTCTATCGGACCACTTTCCTTTTCTGTTTCTTCCTTCTCTTTCTCTGCCCTTTCTATCTTCTCTCTATTTGCATCAAGTGCTTCTTTCAAAATTCCATGCCTCTTGGAAAACTCTTCTACTTCCTTCCTCACTTTTCTTTTTATTTCTGTTTGTCTTAACCCTACATGGATCTTCATACTTAATTCTTCAAAGGTTCCAAACCTTTCTGCCTTGGGATCCTTGGGCTGACTTAGCATGTGTTGAACATGCAGCTCCATAATTTTCTCATCCACTTCATACACCATAGGCATGATTCACACTGTTCTTGGTTCCACTGCCTCCATTAGGCACTGATCAGTTTCTACCATAAAGCAAACTGTATCCTTATACTTTTCAACTAGAGATTTGGGAATTCTCTCCCTTGCTTGCATCATACTCTAAAAGTTCTTGAAATAACCCCACAGAGCTGTATTTCTTGCCTTAGTATTCCCAAGCCCATGCAGGTAGTCTTTGATTTGAATGGCAACATGTCTGTCATTCTACCATACCCAACCACTGGATCTGGGCAGCTCATTCATAAAGTAGAAAAACAAACATAATATCAGTCCACCATACTTAAAAGAGTTATTCTTGTCCTTGATCTTCTGTAAGTTTTCCATTAGTTGGCTTAGAAGGAGTTCACAGAGATCATAATCTGCATTCTTTCTCAACTTTTCATAAGCAGTATACACAGCAGTTCCGGGTACTGAATTCTCCCTGTTGGAGTGATATATCTTATAACCAATTATGATAGCTGCAAACTTGATATCTGGATCAGAAATATCTTCTATGGTCATTGCTCTCTTATCAAATTTTGATCTGATAGCCTCACTCAGTGTTTGGTTTTTGATAGATTTGAGAACTGGTATCCCTCTGGAAGAGTGCAAACTGATTACTTCCCTAATCACATCCTTAGTGATCTTAAATGGTCTATTTAACCATAAGAAGTTATCATATACTCTGCTCAACACATACCGGACCCATTCATCCTCTTCAAAATAGGGGAAATGAATGCACTGACCAAAATGTTTATTCTGGATGGCCTGGTCCTGTGGTTTGAGTTTAAAAGCATCATCTATTAACTGATTGTGATAGATATTTGCCAGCTTGGATTCCCCAAAATCTTCAATGTTCGCATGAATGTAAACCCTAACATCTTCTACATGCAAAATACCATACGGAATGATGGAAAAAGCACCTGAGGGATCCATTTCTAGAGATTTGTATGGGTGCTTCTTAAATTTAGGGCATGGCCTATCAGAAATCTTCACCACATTCGGAGTAGCCATCTTTCAAAGATTTACAGAGAGATATTCAAGAACGGAGAATACCTTTTACGCTTCTAGGTTTCATAGAGTGAGCCGAATTGATTGCTAGATGAATTGACTTCTGCAGATGATCTTTGATGAGCTTGAGGAGGTTTGTTGCAGAGCTCTTTATCGCTTCTTCTTGAATGCAGAATGAACAAGTGTTTGATAAGAAAACCCTTATATTATTCCGCAAACCCTAATACCAAGTTGCAATAAATGCTCAACTTAAGTCATTCCGGTTTGCCTTGTTTTTCTTATTTGGACGACTTTGATGAACTGGATCAATCTTGTTCTAAACATCTTGCAGATCTTCCATATCTTAAACACAATTTATTTAGATGTTTCTCTATGAACCCTTTAATCCGCAGCTCTCCTTATGCCAATTCCGGCACCAATTAACTGGCTGGGGGAAAAATGTTTTTCCTTTTGTCTCCCCTTAAGCCAGAGCTCACTTTTTACTTTTCAGAAGGAATATCAGCACTAGATTCTGGTGCGGATCCATCCCCTACATTTTATGTACTTCTCTTCACCCAAATCTTGTTCATCTCACTTTGAACTTCATCTACATTCACTTTTCCTTTTCCCTTGTCTTGATTCTGATTGTGATGTACTGGACCTCTTTTGTCTCGATTCTTGTTTCTACAGAATTTGGCGATATGACCGGATCTATTGCAATTGTGGCAAACAATATTTCTTTGCATATTTGATTGATGTCTTTTTGATCTACATTGATTAGCCATATGACCCATTCTATTACATGCAAAGCATCTACCATTGAATGAATTGTTCATTTGCATATTTTTGCATTCATGAGATTTGTGACTATACCTTTTGCAGTTAAAACACTGTCCGGAGAAAGAAGTATTAGTCTGATTCATTCTCTTTTTGCACTGATTAGCTTTATGACCAAAGTTATCGCAGTTGTGGCAGTATCCATTGAAGGATGGATGTCTTTGAGCATTAGGTTGCCTTACTGGAGGTCTTCTAAGCCTATTCCTTGGATTTTCTAATCCAAACTTCTTCTGACCAGATCCGGAGCTTTCACCTTTCTCATATCCCAAGCCATACTTGTCATCTACCCTCTTTTGGCTTTCAAGAAGAACTTGAAGTTGAGCAGAACTTATCTTGAATTTCTCTTTGTATTCATTTGCTATTTGAAGATCCCTTTTAAGAGAGACAATTTGATCCTCAAGTTTTTCTTCATTATCTTTAGCATCTTCAAGATCATATTCAAGATGTCTGATTATTCTATCCATCTTGTGGCAGTCTTCTGATTTCTCCTTGAGAGATTGTCTTAGATCATCTTCAGTTTTTCTTTTCTCTTCAATTTCTTGGGTAAATTTCATAACTCCTGATTCCATTTCATGTCTTACCATAATGATCTCTTTTGATAACTTTTCACATAACTTGGTTTTCTCCTTTAGATCTCCATTTGTATCATTTGGTTCACTTTGACTTGCCAATTGCTGAAGTAGCTCCTTTCTCTTTTTCATAGAGAGACTTAGTTTCCCTTTTAGTTCATTTATGAAATCATTAGCCTGTTTGAGTCTTTCCTTCAATTCATTGACTTCAGAATTAGATTGTTCAAGATCATCTAGGGTAGACTGAAGTTGCTCCCTCATACCATACACATCCATTTTAATTTCCAGATCTTCCTCAAGCTGTTAGGCTCTTGTTTGGAGGAACTTGGCTCTGATACCAACTGTTGATAACTGGGGGGGGTGAATCAGTTATCTTAATTATTTCAGCTTTCTAAACTTTCTTAATATTTAATGCAGCATCAATTCAAATAAGCAAACATAACCATGAAATGGAAATAGACATGACACAATATTTTTGACATGGAAACCCTATTAAGGGAGAAAACCACGGGGTGATTAACCCAAGATTGTATTCTCTGTTAGAAGAATAGAAATATAAAATGGCACTTGCCAATTAGGGCTCATTGCCCGAGCACACTGCTCACAAGAGGCTCACTGCCTACAAGAGACTCACTGTCTACAAGTTATAAAGAGAGTAACAAGATACTTGAACTGATGAGAAGCATCCACATATGCTGGAGTTCAGTTCCGGTTAGGCTCAGTATACTGATCTACTGCACTTCATCCTTTCTCTTCTTTTAGAGCTGATGTCCTTTCACATACCGGACCTGCCTTATTGCTTCCACACTTCTCTTCTGCTTTTCTTCGCACTACACAATTACACCACTCACATTTCTCATCGAAATCCATTTGGTATATATCCACACAAAGGATTTCATCCTTTTTCTAGTCGACATCCGGAATAGTCAGTATTTCCCAAACTTTAGTTTGTCGGCTGAATCCTTGCTTACCAAGTGATGCAGATCAAATAGATACTTAGAGATATCTAACAAGTCGGCCAATCATGAATGATACCTTAAGAATCTTGATCACCATCAACATCTCATCCGGAATAATGTTTGAAGCTCTGTCGGTAAGTTCTTCCTCTGTTTGCTCTGCCAAAAAGGACCCCAATACTTGAATGCTTATATCTCTTCACTCTTTCATCACTGGAGGCTCAAATCCTAGAATCTACTAGTCAAGGTATTCCTCTTGACTTCCCCAAGTCTGCACTTTCCAAAGATACTTCCTCTTAGAGATCCGGACTTGACTGTTGGACCTTGCCACAACACTCTGTTCTTGCATATCAGACCACAACACTCTTCAATCTGACTTCTGGTAGAGGCACACTATGTCCTGCGGATGTGTGGGATGAACTTTGTTGCCATCAATGACAACAATCATGAAGCTCCAATGTGTCTCTTGCCAACATTAACCAAGTGAGGTGATTGACATCATTTCTCATTAGGCCATCACTTGAATTGCAATTAAAAGGTATGTCTTAAGTGATACAAGGCTAATCATAGTTATTTGAATATTTTAAGCATGAGGAACTCAAAAAGTATTGATGCATTTGTCATTGATGTCAAAAGTTGGAGGTTGTCATGTTGTTTGAGTTGAGTTGATGTTGTGGTATTGATTGGTCTTCATCACATTATAAAGATATTGAAGTCTGCAAAGAGTTGCGCTGGTGTTTGTTGATTGAAGTTCATAATTGGATAGAGTTATGGAGTTGTCTCATTGGTCTTCATCTTATTGGTCTTCACCATCAGGAGGAAAGGTTTTGGCATGTCACATCAGCAAGAGGTCAGTGGTTTGTTTCCTGAAATGAGGAGGTGTGTATTATCAGTGATTGTTTGAGTTCCTAAGAGGGAATGCATTTTGGTGTTCGGTATGTGTTGATCATCTCTTTTGATGTAGGCTTGTTTACATGGTGCTGTTGTCAAAGGCATGGTGTTGACAAAATCATGCTTCAATGTTGATTATATCAAGATCATGCTCCAATGTTGATCATCCTTGATGATGGAGTTTATATGATGTTCTTGCCTTGATTATTGGTGTTCATGCTTCGTGTCATATGATCATGTTATAGGAGGCTTGTCATGCATACGGTATGGTCATGCTTAAGGAGTTTGTGTTAAGGAGTTTGTGTGTTGATCATTGAAGGAGTTGATATTAATGTGTTGACCATGATGCCATGATGTTGTGGTTTGTAGCATTTGGTTTGTGGCACTATATTGTCATGTCAAAGATCAAGTGAAGAGTTCTCTTGAAGGTGTTTGGTTTGGTTGTCAGATGTAACTGTGATGGTTGGGTGTCAGGAGTAGGAGACCTCAATGATCTTCATGATGGTTAAATGATCACAGTTGGATTTGGAGTGACCAAAAGTCTTTAACAAACAAAAGGAGTATATCTATGTCAAGATTTTTTTAGTTATGTCAGGGTTTTGAAGGTTCATTCTATTTTCCTTAACAGAAGTAGCATAGAATAAATGACAGTGACCAATAAAAATTAGGGTTTGTCAATGTTGAAGTATGCAAATAGTTTGGGGATCTAAATTACTAAGGGTTTCTAAGATTTAAAAGTCCAAACCCTACCTAAAACCCTAAAAGGTCTAAAGACAAGTGACGGTTTTACTTTTTGTTATATTTTGAAGGTGACTTAGATTCACCAATCAATATAACTAAAGTGACTTGTTAAAGGGTTTTCAAGTCATTCGATGACCTACCCCTTCTCCTAGCAGCACCGGAGCCTTCGGTGAAATTCTTTCAACTCGGCGGGAATTTTGATATCAACGGTATGTATTTAATGTCTTTAGGATGCAAAACGAAGAATCAATGGTCCTTATTTAAATTTGATTCAAACTCTAACGAACCTTTGCTTATGTTAAAATTAATGAGCATCTGAAAGGGTCTGTGTGCATGAGTAGTTTTGAGGTAGTTTTTATAACTACCTTCTTTCTCCTGATGATGGGTGGAATAAAAACCCTAAAAATGGATGTACTCAGGGTTCTTTTGCAGTGAGTAATATATAGAGTTTTGTGTAGGGAACATAGGAAGTAATATTATGATTATATGTGTGATAATATAGAGAGAATAGCAGAGTATATGCATGGTATAATATTTTTATCAGAGAGTATATTGAAGGACTATGAAAATAATGATTACAGTGACCTTATGATGCAAAGATCATGTTGCAAAATGAATACCAGGGTCTTCTACATAGAATGTACAGATTCTTGAAGAATTAAAGGTGATGAATTAATGCATTTCATTTTGTAAGTGTATGTTTTTATCTTGATGTATGTTTTGTTTTTAGTTGGATCTATAACTCAAATTGAACGGTAAGGATCTCAGAGATAATATGAAGACAATGTAAGTGTTGAGGATGTACACAGAATGATGTTAGTCAGATTTATAACTATTCTTTTATGTTGATGATTTGAGAGACAAAATGCTAAGGTAATGTGATACTTGGTGATCTATATTTTAGTGTATACTGAAAGGAAGCTAGGTGTGCGGAAATCGCTTCCTAAACTAATCTAATGAGGGGAGAGGTATGCAAATTCTTTATAACCTTTACAATTGCATCAATATGAAACATATATCAGAGATATTACAGCAGCAAACACAAAACAAGAATGTAGACAGAGAGAAGTTGACACAAGATGTACGTGGGGACAACCTTTTCAAGTAAAAAACCCCACTCTAAAACTTGCATAATGTATTATATGAAACAACTATAGTTTACAATACACTTGCAATACAAGTTCTTCCAATAGTCTTCAAATGTTGATTCTGGAGTTATTCCGGTAGCATAATAGTACCTATAAAAATACTATGCAACTACAACTCCAAACTATGCAATATATAGAGATTACAAGGCAAATATTGAGAGCATCTTGGGATAGGTGTCCACCTTGGCCACATGGCCATTATCCCACATCAAAGGACACTTGTCCTTGCTGCACATACATCCCTTACATCTGCCATACATGGCAGATTTGACTTTCCCAACATAGGAGCGCTCTATGCTAAAAATAGACAATGGCAGATGCTCTTACGCATCTTACAGTTGTCATAGATTTTCCCAACATAACAACCTTAAATGTTGTAAGAGAATCCATCATACAATGCTAATTATAGCATATTCCTATTACAACATGTCATATCCCAACTTGGGCTCCCAAAGATGCCTTTCCCTCATGCAAAGATCCTCACTGACACTTGTCATCACTTGTCATAGGAATCTCCAAACTTGGCTCTTACATGTCATAGATTCTGTCATATGGAATATTATCTTCCACACACCACAAAATGTCAACACATGGCATATTAGTGCCACCTCAAATGGGATGCCCAAATCCATGTAGGTTTGACTTGACTGTCTAAGTCATATTCCAAGTAAGATGACATGTCATCGTGCCACCTCAACTAAGTGACCAAACTGAATGTGCAAGTAATTACAACATTAGGGAATAAATAAATATACAAATAAATAAATAATGTTAGGAATTTGCAAAGGTTGAGACATCTTAATTCCCAACATTCTCCCACTTGTCGAACACCTTGCAAGAGCTAAAAAGAAATGACAAGATTTAACTTCTAGGGGCCAAGAGGCCCATAGACTCCGAACACCATCTGAACTTCTCTGTGCCCACTGGTTTCGTCAATGCATCTGCAACATTCTTCAAAGTGTCTACTTTCTCCAATATCACCTTCCCATCCTCTACCATGTCTCATACAAAATGAAACTAAACATCAATATGCTTTGTTCTGGCATGGAAAGTCAGATTCTTTGCTAAGCAAATCGCACTTTGACTGTCACAACAAATAGTAATATGTCTTGCATCAACACCAATATCTAAACACACCCTCTTAATCCAAATGGCTTTCTTACAAGCATGAGTTGCTGCCATATACTTAGCTTCTGTCATGGACAAAGCAACCACAGGTTGTCGCTTACTCATCCAACTAATTGCACCACCAAATATAGTAAACACATAAGCACTAGTGGATCTCCTGCTGTCAATGTTACCTGCCCAATCAGAATCCACAAATCCATGAATACATACAGAATGCGGAGGTCCTATAGGATGACCATGATAACATAGGGAATACTCAGAAGTACCCCACAAATATCTGAACACTTGCTTTACTGCATCCCAATGTACCTGTCCAGGATTAGCCATAAACCGACTAAGGACTCCCACTGCTTGGGCAATGTCTAGTCTTGTACAAACCATAGCATACATCAAACTACCAACAACACTAGCATAAGGTACTCTGCTCATATATCCTCCGTCTCAGAAGGAGACTTTGGACAATCATTCATAGATAACTTTGTCCCCAATGAAATAGGAACACACAATGGTCTACAATCTGCCATGCTGAATCTATCCAACATGGTCTTCACATACTTACTCCAACTTAACCAAAGTTTTCTATTTGCTCTATCTCTTCTGATTTCCATTCCTAGAATGTACCTGGCTGCCCCTAAGTTTTGCATCTCAAACTGTGCTGACAACTAAGACTTAAAATCAGAAATCATATTCTCACCATTCCCAATCAGCAACATATCATCAACATATAGTGCAATAATGAGAATACGATCATTGTCAAACTTATAATACACACAATGATCTGATTTTGATCTTAGATATCCAATTAACAACACAAAGGCATCAAATTCCATGTACCACATCCTAGTGGATTGCTTCAAACCATACAAAGACTTCTTTAACTTGCAAACCAAATTTTCTTTACCTTTTTCTTTGTAATGTTGTGGTTGTGACATATAAATCTCTTCCTCCAAGTCACCATGAAGGAAAGTTGTCTTCACATCCATTTGTTCCACTTCTAAATCATAAGCAGCTACAAGAGATAATAGGAACCAAATAGATGTCAGCTTTGCAACGGGAGATAAAATTTCACCATAATCAATTCCCTCCACTTGTGAGTACCCCTTCGCAACCAATCTGGCTTTATACTTTTCAACACTGCCATCTGCACAAAATTTCTTCTTGAAAACCCATTTGCATCCAACAGGTTTCCGACCATCAAGCAAAGGCACCAAGTCCCATGTTTTATTCTTTTCCAAAGAAGCCATCTCATCTTCTATGGCCTCTTTCCAGGAACCTGCATCTTTCATGCCCATAACCTTTGTCATAGTTCTAGGGTCATCAGCATTAGTAAGCAAAGTAAAAGCACAACTAGAATCAAGCAATGTATAACCAAATGTCTCAGGTTGCTTCTTGATTCATGTGGACCTCCTCAAAGGCTGAGGTGGAGGTTCTACTTCATCTTCTAAACTTTTAGAGCTGTCAAAGCTCTCCTCATCATCAGGTCCAACAGGGTCATTCAGTTCAGTCTTCTCAAGAGTAGAAGGAAACTAAACCACATCCTCTTTATTTTCTTTCTCCTCTGGCTGTAGAATAGTGGAAGAAGGTGTTAGCTCTCTGAAAATAACACTTCTTCTATACAACACTTTTTCAGCCACAAGATCCCAAAGCTTGTATCCTTTCACGCTGACACCATAGCCAATAAAAATACATTTAATAGCCTTGTTCTCCAATTTAGACCATTTCTCCCTAGGCACATGTGCATATGCCTCACAACCAAAAACATGAAGATGTCTAATTGAAGGCTTCTTACCATACCACACCTCCATAGGTGTCTTACCAACAAGAGCTGATGTAGGAGACATGTGTACCAAGTACCAAGTAGTGGCTACAACTTCAGTCCAAAACTTCTGTTTAAGGCTTGCTCCATTAAGCATACTCCTAGCCTTCTCCATCAGTGTCTTGTTCATCATCTCTGTAACTCCATTTTGCTGCGGGGTGTATGGAGTTGTCTTATGTCTTTCAATCCCTTTCTATTTACAGAACTTATCAAACTCTACCGAGCAAAACTCACCACCGTTGTCAGTTCTCAAACACTTAATCTTTTTACTAGTCTAATTTTCAACAAAAGCTTTAAAATCTTTGAACCGACTAAAGACTTCAGATTTGCTTCTGAGAAAATAAATCCATGTCCTTCTACTTTATTCATCTATGAAAGATACAAAATATACAGATTTAGAGATCAAAGGAACATTAACTGGACCAAACACATCAGAATAAATAAGATCCAATACACCAAAAGACTTATGCGAACTCAAGTAAAACTGAACACAGTTTTGCTTTCCATATATACAATGTTCGCAAAAGTCAAACTCAAGATTACAATCATTTAACCCCTTAACGAAGTTTTTATTTTTTAGGGTTCTAAGACCCTTCTCACCAATGTGGCCAAGTCTTTTATGCCATAACATTGTCTTCTTAGCAGGAAGCTTAACTTCCAAAGCATGAGCACCCTTAGGTACCCAAAATGTACTACCATCAAAATTTGATACAACAGATCTTTTAGTTGTTGGTTCCAATGGTGGGGATGAAGTGACTACAGCTCTTTTCTTCAAGTCAGAAGAACTATTGCATTGTGAAATGCATGCCTCCAGTTGAAATAGAGTACCTCTCTGAGTACCCTTCGCAAGCACCATAGCTCCTCTAGTCATCTTGCATCCTTCTTTCGAGAAGACAACTTGCACACCTGCATCATTAAATTTACTTACAGAAAGCAGGTTTCATGCCAAGCCTGGGATGTGCATAACCCTAGAGATCCCCTTCACTCATCCATCAGGGAATCAGATTGAGACTCTTCCACGACCAACAATCTTCAGATGAGAGTCATCACCTAGGTACACTCTTCCACCATCGAACTCTTCATACTTTGTGAACTAGTCTTGATGAGAGGTCATGTGGAAAGATGCACCAAAATCAATCAGCCACACATCATCAGATGCATGGGTGGCCAAGGCTGCAATGAAGGCATCACCATCATCTTGTGACTTGTTAGAATCTGAATCTGGGACATTCTTCTTTTTCTTCTTTTTCTCCTCTTTGCATTCCTTTCAGAAATGCCTAGTTTTCCCATAGTTCCAACACAATACCTTGGACATTCCAAGAGATTTGGATCTCCCACGGGATTTGGATCTACCCTTATCAGCTTTCTTGTCTTTCTTTTTCCCTTTCTCCTTGGGTCTTCCACGAACTGCAAGATCTACTTTGGCTGACTCGGATGACTTTCTCTGCATCTCTTCAGTTAACAGTGAAGATGCCACATCTTCCATTTTGAAAGTGGATGTGGTACTCCTGATGGCTATAACAAGATGATCCCACGAATCTAATAAAGAACAAAGATGGGTCATACACCGATCCTCCTCCTCCATCTTCACACCAACAGATGTCAATTGTGCAACCAACATATTGAAGGCATTCATGTGATCAGAAACAGATCCTCCATCTTCCATCCTCAGAGAATATAGCTTCTTCTATAGGAGGGTGAGTGCAAGATTATGATGGGCCAAACACTACCCCTAAGTGGCAATGTAAATGTCAAAAATTGAATGAGTTATCTACACAATCTAGAAATAAGGTATTAATAAAAGTTGTAATAAATTGAATGTATTTTATGAGCTACTACTTTTTTTTGAAAATTTTAAAAATAGTTTGGTGAAAATTGGATATTTCAATGAAGCACTACTAAAACTTTCAGAAAACTGTAAAAGTAGGTGTCATTCCAGCCAACCTAAGTATGAGAAAAAGATAATATTCTTCCTCCATTATTTGGATTAAAGTAAAGGACACATGAACAGATGTGACACATATTTTTTTGAATTTTTTAAGTAAATAAATAATTATTTATGAATTTTTTACTGACTTTTTAAAATATTAGAAATTAATTTTTCAGCCAACCTAACTTGGTCAAGAATATATGAAACTCAAAAAATTTAAATTTTAATGTATACCCAATAAATCCTAGAATGTGACACATCTTTTGTATTTAAGAAAGGATTAATATGTTCAAAGTTATGGATGTTTTTCAATATTTATATCTATCAAGAAATCAGACATAACATATGTAGAAAATTAATAATAATTACCTATTAAAATTATTATGAGTCATATATTATATTTTTATAATCTTAATAGCTTCCTCTATAAACCCTTTTCATTTGATTAAATTTAGTTACAAAAAAGTCTGTCAGCTTCAATGATGAAATTGTGGAAAATTTCAGGATAACACTAAATCAGTAGTTTTACAAGTTTCTTTGGCAAGTTTTGAGACTATCACATGCCTAAATATGAAGTAATCCTAAGGCATTATTGGAGGGAATCCATATTTGAGCTAGAAATATTAACATCCTTTCCATCCAAATCTAAATATTAGTCTAAATGTTAGCACTATTTCATCCAACATGTTTTTTCTCCATTGCCATTGTTTGGCCCATCATGATCTCGCACTCACCTAGGAACAACTTGTTTACCAGGGATTTAGCTTGATAAACATCACCAAGTTTCTTCCACAAATCCTTCACAGTTTTCTCCTCATGAACATTTAACAAGACGGAATTAGCCAGACAGACTCTCACAAGACAATTGGCTTTACGATCTTTGAGATCCCAATCATCTTGGGACATTGCCACTGGTTTTACACTAGAAATTTCTTCCCATAGGTCTCTATCAACGAGCATGTCTTCCATTTTGAGTTTCCACAACTCAAAATTAATGCCATTAAAATTTTCAACCTCTATTCTTCTGGATGTGCCTACCATCTCCTTCCTGCAACAAGATTTCAGAATACTCTGCACAAACTCCCACTCAATCTAAGGTTAATACAAAAAACCCCTACCCAGTAGCTAGGACCAAAACTGGTCAGGCTCTGATACCAACTGAAACGAAGCTAGGTGTGTAGAAATCGCTTCCTAAACTAATCTAATGAGGGGAGAGGTATGCAAATTCTTTACAACCTTTACAATTGCAGTAATATGAAACATATATTAGAGATATTATAGCAGCAAACACAAAACAAGAATATAGACAGAGAGAAGTTGACACAAGATGTATGTGGGGAAAACCTTTTCAGGTAAAAAACCCCACATTCTAAAACCTGCACAATGTATTATCTAAAACAGTTACAGTTTACAATACACTTGCAATGTAAGTTCTTCCAAGAGTCTTCAAATGTTGATTTTGGAGTTATTCTGGTAGCATAACAGTACCTGTAAAAACACTATGCAACTACAACTCCAAACTATGCAATATATAGAGATTACAAGGCAAATATTGAGAGCATCTTGGGATAGGCGTCCACCTTGGCCACATGGCCATTATCCCACATCAAAGGACAATTGTCCTTGCTGCACATGCATCCCTTACATCTATCATACATGGCAGATTTGAGTTTCCAAATATAGGAGCGCTTCATGCTAAAAATAGACTATGGCAGATGCTCTTACGCATCTTATAGTTGTCATAGATTTTCCCAACATAACAACCTTAAATGTTTAAGAGAATTCCTCATACAATGCTAAATATAGCATATTCCTCTTACAACATGTCATAGCCCAACTTGTGCACCCAAAGATGCCTTTCCCTCATGCAAAGATCCTCACTGACACTTGTCATCACTTGTCATTAGAATCTCCAAACTTGGCTCTTACGCGTCATAGATTCTGTCATATGGAATATTGTCTTCCAAACACCACAAGATGTTGACACATGGCATATTAGTGCCACCTCAAATGGGACGCCCAAATCCATGTGGGTTTGACTTGACCATCCAAGTCATATTCCAAGTAAGATGACATGTCACCGTGACACCTCAACTAAGTGAACAAACTGAATGTGCAAGTAATTAGAACATTAGGCAATAAATAAATAATGCTAGGAATTTGTAAAGGTTGAGACACCTTAATTCCCAACAAATACTGAGTTTTTGTTGTGTAGTGATGAGAGGATGAAAGTTTTTGCTTGACTATGCATTTAAAGTGTTGGGTTTGATCTGATTATGCACAAAGAGGGAAAGTTGAATGGCAATATAATGCTTTTATATCACTTTGAATGGAGTATGGTTTTAGTGTTATACAGAAGTGTGATCTGATTGAGAACATTGATCCTTGAAGTTTGTAAGGGATGGTGTACATATGCTTCATATGTGAAGAGGTTCATGTGACTGCAGTTGTCTATGTAGCATGAAGTCATTATTCTATATTATTGTTTTGATCATCCAAATGCAAAGATTCAGTGACTAGACTAATGATCATTCATGTATGTAGGATTGGTTGTTGATAGGTTGTTTATAAAACAAGTGAAATTGGTGGCATGATGTCATTGTAATCATGAGTTATTGTATTGTTCTATGATGTCAAAGTAATGTTCCCTTGGATTGTCTGTATGATAGATTGTTCTAAGATTCTTGTTATGTAAAAGAGAGATATCATTGAGATGTTGATTAGGAGAGATAAGGTGATTGAGTAAGAGTTATAGAACTCATCTATAACCTTTGTAATCATTGTAAACAGATTCGTACTCTATAATTTTATCTTTTTTGTATTGGAGTTGATTGTGGAGTTGATGCTCCTAAAAGTTGGTGGAGTTGGTGCTCCTGATGGACTTGAAGTTGGTGCTTCTTGTGTGAGGAATTGGTGTTCCTTTTGTATGTAATCAGTGATATTTTGGTTAGTGAGACTCAATAAAGTTTTGGTGAGGTTGGACAGTGGTTTTTCCCTAGATAGGGTTTTCCACTTTAAACATTTGTGTTATGGTTCCATGATTTTGTTGCTCTCTATGTTTTTGGTATGTTGATATTAATTGCTTTCATATTGGGATTATGAATAAGGGATGGTGAATAAATTAGTTTTATCAGATCACCGATTCACCCCCCCTCTCAGTGATCCTTAGTATTCCAACAAAAATAAAACATGACAACATATAAAACATTCAAACCAACAAGTTTGACAATAAATGATAATTCAATGATTTATCATGGATCACTTTTTTTCATATTGGAATACTCGACCAAAGAAATTAGCTTCACTTTGTTCATCTATTTGCCTATTGTATTTCTATTAATTTTTAATAAGTCAAAAAGGGTGATCAAACAACCTTTCCATTTGAAGTAGGATCCACCATCATACGTTGACTTTTATCAACCATCCAGTCAACATTGATCAATGGTCTTTGCCAATTCATCTCCCAAGATTTTTAGCTTTTTTGAAAGTACTAACAATCGATTAGAGGATTTCTTCATTATTGATGGGGTCCAATTTTTATGATATGCAATTATCTGGTCTACCCAACTATAGAAAATCAACAATACGAGATATTTTGTATGTAATTAGAGGTAGTGGAAATTCTTTGTGAAGAAATACCATGTATATGAAATGTTCATTTTTCTTATGAGAATGTTTCATAGATTTTACATATGGAGAGAGATAAATGATACCTTTCTTGCACATATTATCTTTGTGTTGCAATGTTTAAGGATGCCTTGTTCACAAGAACCTAAGGCCTTACATTTGTATCCATACTTTTTCAAAAAAAAAAATCGAGGTTGCATTCTTTTAAAGTTTTGAAAAGGATGATAAATATGTATCACTTGATTCTAATCCACTATCACATTGGAAAATGTTATCATAATAAAATGAACCTCTTGAACCCAAAACTAGTGTGAGGGACCAAATCAACATGAGACTCAAATTAAAACTTCTACGATTTTGGATTGGAGACACTTATCGAATCTAGTTACATATTAAACTCTAATTTTTAGTTGTTTAAATCCAACACATGTTTGATTTGGAAGGGAATCATACCCAATGGAATTTACATATTACATATTAAATATTAAACCAAGTGTTGGCCTTGTGAACATAGAATGGACCAAAAGAAAACTACTTATATTAGAACCCGCATAATATATAGGTCGAATTTGTTAAATAAAAGGTCATGATAAAAGGTTGTGACTTTTTTAATTTCAACTCTTCAAAAAGAACAAGACTTTCAAATTTAAATAAAGACTATGAACTTAAAAAAACATAATATTGCAAGTAAAACTGTAGAGATTGGAAATGCAAAAAAACTACTAAATAATGAAAATGGCTTTGACAATTTAGTGTTTTGACCAAGTTGAATATAGAGGGCATAGAAAAATGGGCATGGGTTATTTGAAATGGCTTCAACCATATTATAAATGGTCTTCTAATTTGTCTCTTTGAGGGATTTTCTATATTTTTTCTATAAATATGCTTTTTTTAGAAAAAAATGATTTTGAAAAGACTCAAATTGGATTGAAAAATAAATAAACTAAATCTAAAAATTTAAAATAGATCTAGATTATTTAAACCATTGTATTTTTTAATAGGCCATTTAAAACAACTTATAAACAATGATCTACTTACATTAAAAAAAATTGTATCTACAAATTTTTGATACTTAAAGAGCACATCTAGAAAAGTGTATGACATGACCTAGCAAGTATATATGTATAGTGTTGGTTTATAATTGATTTGTCATGCAAGATATTGATTACACACTTGGAAGAGAGATCTTAATTTTAAAGAAAAAATAGAAGAGGCGTACTAGATGTATTAAGCAATGGCATCACGTGGGAAAATGATTAGTACAACTTAATTGACTTTGATACCATGTTAGAAATTAGGATCTTAAGATACTGATCATTACAAATAAAATATAAGATACATGAAATGTGAATTAAAAGATGCATAGATTCAAAACATTACGCAAAATATACATGGGGAAAACCCTTCTGAGTAAAAAACCCCATAAAGAATCATTTTATAAAACACTTAAAAAATTATCTATAATAATTATAGACAAAACCTGGGGCTATACTTCTCCTTACTTCCACATGGCCAATTTTATGTGCACAGTGATAGAATTCACCATAAATATCCAAATTCACTTACCTCTCAATGAGAGAGAAACTCCTTAAATATATAGGAGAATGGGTGGCAAAATATCTAAAGCGGTATAATAGTCACACCTATTCAAAACAACCATTTTTAAATAATTAATAATCTAATAGTTATTGGATTATTAATTATTAAATGGTATATGTTTTATAAAGCATATATTAAACATAAGGTTTTATAACCTTATATTAGAACAATATATAAATGTTATAAGGATACAACCTCTAATAACATTACGTTGTAACAATATCTTCTCCCCTTCCTTACCAAGCTCACTTCTTATGTTACTATGATTTATGGTGATACCTCTTTTGTGGCCTATGATAGTGACTTAGCTACTACTTTATCCCTATATGCACTTGATATGAGGAATCTTGGCTCATGTGATGTTGTACCTAGTGAGAGTGATAACTATTCTTTTACACCTATGGATTCTCCTCCATGCGCCTCTCTTGGTTCTTTTTTTGTTGAGGAATATAGTGATGAAGATACACATGCTTCACCTTCACTTATGATTATTATCCACCTTCTCCCATGCCTAGTGATATTCTTGTTGATTTGGGATTACCTATCTATGATGATTATCCTAGTGATGAGATTTATGATGATTGTGCTTCTTCTATCACTATGATACACATGTTTTGTCTCCACACAGGGTTGTTAGTCCTTATTCTCTATCTTGTATCTCATGGTCCATGTTGATGATATGTTTAGCACTAAATACAATGATAGTTATTTGTATTAGATCATAATGAAAAATGATGATTTGGTTCCTCACACATATTCTAATAACCCCTCTGTAGTGGTTCCCATGGATTTCTCTATGCATCATGATATATAACTTATTGATAGAAACCCAAATGTGGGTCCTCATGTTGTTTTTTTTTTATGTATCTTTGACTGACCATGGAGTATATTATGTTACACCCTCTATTAAACAATCACGTGATCTAGACATACCTAAGGATTATGAACATATAAGGATCATGTATAGTCTTTACTTGTTATACATGAGGATAATGTGGCATTAGTTGATCATAAATATTTTGCATCCTCCACCACTATTACATATAGCATGTGATACATATACATAAAATATGGTACATCCTAGGCATGCTAGTTCACCTTATATGAACTGCCTCATTACTAAGATTGACCATCTAGAATGGTATTTTGATAATTATGCACAAATATTTCAACCATGAGATGATACTACCTAGATGTTCCACATTCCTTTGGCATATAACATTTTGACGTATCCTTCACCAAGTGGATTTGTGGCACCTTGTTTTAAAAAATATGATTGTGGAGATTATCTATTATGACATTTACAATACTTCTAAGTAATGTGCCTCCCTTATTTCTATGAGGATTGGTTGTTTTCTAAGGTGCCCCATCCAACTTGAGTGTTCATGCACTTACATGGTTTTATTTATTACCTCATGTGCTTCCATTAATTCTTTCAAGGATTTGTCTAATGCTTTCATGAAACATTTTCATTACAATATTGAGCCTAAAACATCCATCACTCAACTCATGCAACAAGAACTAAAGGAACAATAGCCAATTAAGATTATATTTTTAGATTTCAAGATTTGACTACTAATGTGAGCACTCCATTATTGGATGATAAGCTTCAATGTATATTTATGGATGGTTTACTTCCAATATTTCAGAGCCAAGTGTGTCACATGCCTCATCACACATGTTTATATTTATGTATTATTGTGTGTAATTGTGAGTGTTTCTTATTAGAAGATCACCTTTTATATTACACTTGTATTTGTAGCACTTCCCCCTTTCTCCATGAATTCATGTCATTTTTCCATTCAAAAAATGGAGGCAATGAGGATGTACCTAATGATATTCCTGATGATCATAACATTGTAATTTCTAAACCAAACCCCTTTAAATAATTCGCTGCATTGGAAGAGCCTCTAAATATGGTATTAGCACAAAGCATGCAACACAATCTCATTACCTTACCTCTTGTCAAACCAATTTGGATAGTTTTAAGCTTGTACCACACAAGGATAAGTACTTTTGTTCTTATCAACACACACATACATTATATTTAGGTAGATGCATGTCATTCAAACATAAAGTTCAATATCTTATATATAAAGGGGAGATAAATATTGAGAATATGCATGAGATTACAATCTCCTCACTTGATGAGGTTAATCATATGAAAGTAAATTATGTCAAGAGATTGGCCTTGTTTATCATGACATGCCCCATGATGAGGCTACACATGAAATAAAAAAGAAACCACCTAATATGCAACCATTTAATAATTTGTTTGTAAAGGATCATCAACAAGAGACTCATGTGATGCAAGAAGAAAATACAAGAACTAATGAAGAACATCAAGTTGATGCATTTTTGGATGAGTGGGATGGTGATGATCCTCCTATATTTTTTGAATGATTCATGAGCATCCCTATAGTGCATATACATACTTATATACCTATAGCTTAGATTTTATTTTGTCTTTTACTTCCTTATTGATTTTACACCTTGGTCTCTTTGATTATGTGAGTTGTTTGTTGTGTTTCGCATGGTCATTTAACCTGAACTATATTTTCTCACATGTTTACCTTCCCCCACTTGAGGGGCACTTGTTTTTTTCCTTTTTCTCTTGCTTTATATATTTTCTCTTATTCTTGTTCACATCTTCTTTCTATCCTCACTTGTCTTGCTTTAGGTCCTTGTTCTTTTTCCATGTTTACCTCTTTGGTTACTTATTATTTCATGTTCTACTTTAACTTATACATCCTTATGCTAATTTATCCATGATTTTATGGTTCATGAATTACCACTTTTATTTCCCATTTTTCCTTGATTGCTTCCTATTTTTTATGCATCTTTATGCCTATATTACTTATGTTTGCATGTCCCATATTTGGACCACATACTTATGCTTCTCATGCTTCATCTTATATTTTTTTAATAAGCCTATATTGCCATATTACACTCCTAGATTTATCCTATCAAACTCAGGGGCATTATACCTTTCCCATTTCACATTGGGCTTCAATTTCCATATGTTTACATTGGGAGTATCATGCCATCCTATTGCTATTAGTTCTTTCATTGGCCTACATTGCTTCTAGAGCTACCTTTTTATACTGGGGAGCAACTTTATTTCCCTACCATTTCCTTTGATATGATTACTTATCCTTGTACATTAGGGGGTACCATGCCTTCCCCCACCTTACATTGAGATTATATTACTAGATTTCCAATACCACTAGGGACCTAGTGCTTTATCTTGTCTATTGTGTGCTCAAGCTCTTAGATGTCACATTGGGGGCATATGCCCATCCTAGTGACCTATTTATCTACACAAGAGTTTTTCCATTTAGATTTTACCATACTAGGAGCAGCCTTATTCACTTTATGTCCATCTCTAGCTTGTATGATCTTCATCCTTATCATTTGATACTTGATTGTTATACAATTCATTCTTGAAATTTACTTTACATGATTCATATGCTTACATGCTTATTCTTAGATTAGATTTATTTTCATGTACTATTTTCCCCTACCTTCCAATTCCTTGCACATGATGTATGCAACCAATTGGAGGGGGCATATATTGTCACTAACATTCATAGGGTTGAGCTTTTGGGTAGTGATAGATGCTACATAGACTTATAATTGTGTCTAAAAAAAGCTTTATAACATGACATGGTATTGTCTAATATGCCACATGACAACATACATTATTACTTTTGTATAGGAAAAATTATGTAACCTTCTTCTCATTTTATACTTTTTAATTTCCTAGATAGTTAAGAAAGTTTGTAATTTGTCCCTATCTCATTTTTGAGATAGAAGCTACTCTTTGCATATTTTTTATTGATTTTGCATGTTCCCATGGAGCACACATGCCAAGGATGATATACACATAGAGATATCTAGTGGGGTCCATTACTTTATATGGACTCGGTATCCTTTTTATTACTTTCATACATGTTTGTGATCATTTACATTGAGACACATGACCATTTTAGGACACATGCACCTCATAGTGGGGGAAAATTGTAATGGTGAAGTTTGCATACCCATACCAATTCCAATTTAGTTTTATGCCCATTTTGAAAAAACATCTTAATGCAATTACACACAACAAATGACACAATCTTGTGTGAAGTTAGGTCCATTCCCAAATCCTTCACCCATTCCCATTTACACACATTTCCACATGTCCAACCATACCTTATCCATTTTACACATTTCCTCCATATGTTTTACAATTTATTCCCCCCATATCTAGACATTAATTCCTTGCATTAGAGTTATCATTTCCTTATCCTGCATCAATCTGGCATCCATAGAGATGACTCTCAAAATTCAAATTTTTTTTTACTCCTACCCATTTATTTCCCACCATGAGCTAACTTGATTCATGTTTCTTGTGATTTATTGCTATGTAGTGGTATTTGAATTCATTCAATGTGTATCCATTAATAATTCAAGAACCCATTAAGAAATAAAGCATTCATGGATCAAATCACTCACATATCATTCTAGGAACACTTTAATTGGAGCACTAAAATCAATCTAAGCTTGCTTCATCATTCTAGAGCATTGTCATGTTTAAAGATTGTTGTTCTCAATTATTGCTTCAACACTAAAGTTAGTCTTTCTAGGGGTTGACCTAGGAGAACTTGAACCAATCAATCTAAAAACCTCCATGAGGTATAATTCAATATTTCCAATCCTTGACATCAAAGAAAGATAGTGAAGCCAACAAATTAGGAGATAGAAGTGTGTATTGTTCCAAATTAAATTTGCAATCTACAAGATAGATTTGTGCTTGTAAAAATGACCTAGACTAATGAGATCGATCCAAAGTAGAGTTGACAACTATTTTTATTTTGAGGCAAAAGTAATAGATAGAGAAGATCAATTTCTAGCTCCAAGATGGGTGGAATTAAATGTGACATTACAGTTACTTCTCTTTATTGACATTCCTAGAGTTTTTTATAAAAGGGGTAAAATGGGTTTTGAAGGGGCCTCAAAAACCTACATCAAAATTCTACCCCTAAGATTAGACATAACAGGATAGTAGCCCAACAAACCAAAAAACACTAAACATAAAGCAAAACAGGCCTAGAGATATAACTACTTATAGAAACTACCAACCAATAGAACACAGCAAAACAAACAGCCAACCCGTAGAGACCCATCAGCATGGTCACATGTTCTTGAATGTCTTGGTCACTGCCAACTCCTGCTTATAGAATTCCTCATGAAGCTTTACAAATCCCAGGAGTTCATCCTTCTCCACTTGAAAGGATTTCTTTTTACTATCTCGTGTCTTAGAGCTTGGGCCACCCTGTTCGTTGGTTTTACCCTGTTTACCACCATTGTCAGTCTTCTGTGCATTACCCCCTTCATCTTTCTCCCCAACCTTACCAACTATGTGCTCTTATCTCAGCTCTTTCAAATTTTCAATGAGGATTCTAATGCCCTTGGTATTGTTCTAGATTGTACACTTGCTGATTTCAAGCATTATCTCAAGATTCTGCTTAATTTCTTTCATCTCCTTCTCCATTTTGTCCAGACAGCTGTCATAATCCTAGCTGTAGGTCACGAGATCCTTTTCCAGCTGATTCATCGAAGGGATAGCCTCCCAATATAGCTGAATCTCAGCATCAAGCTTGTCATTAATTTCAATATTGATTGAATTTGATTTCCTAGCTTAACATTTATTACTAAATTTTTTAATCCAAACTATCATTTATTTAATCTAGGTTAATTATACTTGATTTTCTTGCATTTATTTAATCCAAGATGATGAGATTAGAACAAGAAGGAGATTGGAAAATGTTCTGGAAGACACAAATCTTTCCTTGCTTTCCAAAATAGAACCAAAGAATTTCAAAGAAGCAAGTGAAGATAAGCATTGTATAGAGGCCATGAATGAAGAACTAAATCAAATAGAAAAGAATGAAACTTGGGAGCTTGTCCCAAGACCTAAGTACAAGAATGTTATTGGCACTAAGTGGATTTTCTGGAACAAGTTAAATGAAGATGGTCAAGTGGTAAGAAATAAGGCAAGGTTGGTTTCCAAAGGGTATGCACAGGTAGAAGGCATTGATTTTGAAGAAACTTTTGCTCCTTTTGCTTGGATGGAAGCCATTAGAATGTTTTTGGCTTATGCTAGTTTTAAGAACTTCAAATCCTATCAAATCGATGTCAAATCTGCTTTCCTAAATAAGAATTTAGAGGAGGAAGTATACGTTGAGCAGCCAAAAGGGTTCTTGTTAACAGAGAATAAGGATTATGTGTGCAAGTTAAGAAAAGCACTATATGGACTGAAACAAGCACTCAAAGCATGGTACGCAAGATTAGATAAATATCTACATCAACAAGGGTTCAAGAAGGGAGTTGCTGACAGCAACTTGTATATCAAGATTATATATGATGATCAGTTGATAGTGGTGGTATATGTGGATGATATAATATTCAGAGGTAGTGATGACAATATGTGTCAAGGGTTTTCCATTGAAATGCAAAAGGAGTTTGAAATGTCTATGCTTGGTGAATTATCCTTTTTCCTTGGATTACATATTTCTCAATCAGAAAAGGGAATATTCATTTCACAAACCAATTATATCAAGGAGATGTTGAAGAAATTTAGGATGGAAGCGTGTAATCATGTGAGTACACCCATGGTAACAAGATGTAAGCTGAGAAAAGACGATGAGTCACCTAAAGCAAATCACACTTTATAGGTCAATGATTAGAAGCCTTTTGCATGTGACAGCTTCAAGGCCCAATATAATGCAGGCAGTTGGAATGGTAGTAAGGTTTCAGGATGCACCAAAGGAAACACGTGTTCAAGCAGTTAAAAGGATATTCAAATACTTTAAAGGAACATTGGATTTTGGGTTATGGTATCCAAGTGGTGAAGACTTCACATTAGTAGCATATACATATGCAGATTGGGCAGGCAGTGTGGATGATAGGAAAAGTACAAGTGGAGGAGCTTTCTTCCTTTGTAATAATCTTGTATCATGGATGAGTAAGAAGCAAGCATTAATTTCTTTATCAACTCCAGAGGCAGAGTTTATTGCAGCAGCATCTTGTTGTACTCAAGTTCTATGGATGAGATAGATTTTAAAAGATATCAAGGTAGAGTATAATCACCCTATAACTATATTTTGCGATAACACAAGTGCAATTAATATTTCAAAGAATCCAGTGATACACTCAAGGACTAACCATATACCTATCAAGTATCACTTTCTAAGGGAGCAGGTGGTAGATGAACAAGTAAAGTTAGAGTACATTGCTACAAAGGAATAGATTGCAAGGTTCCCGCAAGAAGTTGGGTCCACATATAGGGGAAGTCGTAGGCAAAGAAAAAATCCTGACAGAAATGGGTACCCATTTAGAAACGAGCGCCCGAGCCTAAACGGGTACGCGCTTAGGAATGGATACCCATTTAGGAATAGGTACCCAAGCCTAAACAGGTACCCATTTCTAAATATGTATTTGAATTTTTAAAAAAATCCCTACACACTTTTTTTCCCACATAAAAGGAACGGGTACCCATTTTAGAATGTGTACTCATTCCTAAAAGCTTAGACTCGGGAAAGGCATGCTAAGCTAACCCCTAGCCTTGGACCTGCAAGTACAAGTCCATGTTCAGAGCAAGAGAAAAGACCAACTTTACCAATATGGCTGACGATGTGTTTTTCTAAAAAAAAATTATGAAATTAAAACCCATTATAGATGACAATATGTAGTTTTCAAATATGTAAATTTTTTTATTCAACTTGTTTTTCTATTTATTAATTAATTTATGAGCAAACTGGTCCATAAACTTTAAATGAGAGGTGTTTGTATTTTTTAATAACTTTTAATTTTTCCTTTTTTTAAATTATATGTCATCAATCTACACATCATTCTTTACAAAATGAAAAAAAGAAAATTTGATTTTTTGATTAGTTTAGCTCAAATTATGTTAGTCGTACACGAGGGGTTTTCAAAAATAGCAATTAGGGCCAATAAATAATTAATCAAAAAAATTGGAAAAAATTATAAAAAATATCCTCATCAAATTTCACTGTAATACACATCTTTCCCCAAAAGGATTTAGAAAAATACTTTTATTTAGGTTAAATTTGTTGGCAAGAGCCACTGCTATGTTAAATATTTGAGTGTTGTCATTGATGGCAACAAGAAAAGGAACAAGGTTGGAACAGAGTTTTTGGTCCGGTGAAGAAGACTTAGTCATTTTGGCTAAGTGTTGGCAATGTACAGAGGCAATGACAGAAAAAATGTGTTTGGATTGGCATTGGTCTGTAGTTGAAGACCAAGTATTGTGGTTCTGGTATGATGTTCCTATCTCTCAGATGATCTTATATCCAAGGTTTCATCTTTTGATCAGTTCCGGAAGTATATCTTCAAATGGCCTAAGTCTGGTAGAACAGCATACAATGCCAGTTAAAGCAGAACACACATTTGTTTTGGTCCGCATTCTTCCGGTGTTGCATATCTTGATGTGCGGTTTTGAGGTGTTGTAAACACTTGTATGAAGCATCTAAATCCAGAGTTGTAGGTTTTGAAGTCCACCGAAAAGATAGTTACAAGCTATTGAGTATCGCTACACTATTTGACAGAGTTTGACTGTGACAGGGTCTGAGTTCTGATGGTCTGCATTTTGCCACTAAAGGATATTTTGCTTTGCGGTTTTGAAGGTATGATCCGTGATGTTTGAGGAGTCTTTGACATGATTTTGAGCAAGTCCTATGGTCCACAGTAAGAGATGTAGTCTGACAAATGAACTAAATCAGTGGCAGTCTAAGTTAGAGGCCGACATGATAAGTTTGAATTGTATGTGGTAAGTTCTATTATTTAGAACTTAATCTTAAGTGGTTAAATAGTTGAGGCTGACATATGTGAATGCAATTCAAGTGTTGTCTAGGTCCGCTGGGAGTTTTGGTGAGTGAATCTGGCTGACAATCTACTTCAGGTATGACTATATGCTACACCGTATTAGGCTGACCTAATATGAAGATCTTAAGTGTTGCAAATATATATATGGGATCGAATTCAATGTTTGATGTGTGGTGCGAATGTGAATATATGTATGTGCGACATGCGAAGTAAAGTGATTGTGTGGAAGTAATAAGAGCAGAAGAAGAGATATCATATTCTTATGTAAAAGCAGAGCAGTTAGAGATGAAGAGCTTTGAGACAATATTTTTGCGATTCATTGGAGCAGTAACCAAGCATGTGTAGATGCAATCTGAGCAGTTCAACCTGGCAATGAGTCATTCTTCTTTCTTCTTTCTTTCTCTAGACAGTGAACCTATTTTGGCAGTGAGCCTTTCTTTGCAATGAGCAATTTGGGCAGTGAGCCCTATAGGCAGTGAGCCTCTATTTTTTGGTATTGATATAACTTATATATTTCTATGCCCGCTAACATCCACCATGGTTTTTCCCTTTTTGGGTTTTCCACGTAAAAATCTTGTGTTCATGTGTTGTGTCTTTATGGTTGTGTTTATTTTTCTTTCATATTATTAATTTTGGAGATTGGATTAATAAACTTATTAAGAAGTGGTTTTGTGGAATACTGATTCACCCCCCCCCCCCTCAGTATTCCTTATTATCAATAAAATTATGATGGTCATACACATGCATGGTATGGTCCTAAAAAAGTGACTTTTAAAAAGGTTTTTGTACAAGCCTATGTAAAATTAATTTGTATCATATGGGTATTATAATAAATTACATGTTTGAAAACTAGATTCAAAATACTATATTTCATATTACTAAACTTTCTTAAGATTTTATGTGTAAGTGCTTCAAATTTTGACTCCAACTGTGACAAACTTTAATTTTCAAGGAAAACACTTCCACTTTTTAGCCAAAAAGTGGACCCAACTTCTTGCACTCACCCTGCAAACATATTTACAAAGCAACTTCTGAAAGAGACATTTGAGTATTTAAGGGAGAAATTGGGAGTAGTATCACTCTCATCCTGTCATTAAGAGGATGTATACATTCAGGGGGAGCTACCCACAACATCATCTTGTAGCTCCATGGAAGAGGAAGTTCAGAGATAAATGGAAGTACCTTTTCCATTGATGTCAAAGGGGGATAATTAGAGTAAGGGGGAGCCCGAGATAGGAGAGCAATACAGATAGGGGGAACCATGCAGAAAGAGAGATTATCTTGTTGTGTTCATAAGTTGGTTGCCATCAATGACAAAGGGGGAGATTGTTGAAATATTTTGTCATTGATGTCAAAGGCACGGAGTAGAGATATCTGTTACACATGCCTATTGAAGAGTCTATAAAATTAGAAGGCCGACTTAGATATGTATATGTTTATGTATATGTATATGTATATGTCTATATATAGATATAGATATAGATATATTGCTTGTTGGATTAAGATGTATGGATGAGAATCTTAAAGTAAGTATTGTTATTAGTGTCAAAGACAAATGAAGAGATTGTTAGAAATGTCAAAGAAGCGATATCATAGAATGCAAGAATAGAATCGTCATTCAGTGGCATATCTAAGGCAAGATTTATAAGACATGTTGGATCAGATATTGAGCAAAGATAAAGAATATAGTTAATATGGATATAAGGTGAATTGGATCAGTTTAAGAATGGTTTACAAGAGGTTATCCGTTATACATTCCCGTTGAAGAGATCATGATATTGGACACCTAACTTAGAGATGGATATGTTTAAATTAAAGATTTAAACATAAATAAAAGAGTATTTAATATGACCGTTGAAGGGAGATCATAATATTTCCCTTTGGAATAAATGAAATATTTAATGCTAGCCAACTTGCATTAAGGTGACCGAATTGCATTGGAGAGAGAGTTTGTTTTAAAGCCAACTAGAAGAAGACATTAAAAATATATATAAAACAAGTATCATATTTATATATATATGATATAAGGAGCAGTTAAGATCATGAATGTCTTATCAAATGTAGTGATCATTGTTGATTATCAAAGGCAGCGATCAATTGTACACCATATGCCATGTTTCGGTTCCTTGGAGATTTGTGATTACTAAAGGCAACAATAAGAAAAAAGGAGAATAAGATGAAATAGGAATAAAGACAAAAGGATAATGAAGTGTATAAGATAAAAGAGGCTGCGATTTGTTTGAAGGCAACTATTTCCAAAAGGTGGCAAATTATATTAAGAGAAGAGGTGTGATCCACTACATGACAAAAAGAAGTGTTAAGGAGAGTTGTGATTAGTTTATGAAGGAAAACAAGGTACAAAAGACACATCTATTCATAAAAGGCATGTCCATTAAAGAGATATAAGAGGTAAATGAGTTGAGGGTTTTAAAACAAGAAATCAATGAAAATATGTGAATAAGAAGCATATCTAAAACAAAAGAAAATGAAATGTAATTTTGATCTATTCTAGAAGGAAATATGTGTGATAGTATGAAAAATAATATGAGAAAAATTATATGAAGAATTAAAGGAAATCTTTATGAAGGATATATGCAGAAACATATGTGAAAAGCATTGCACTTTTACGATCAGATTTATGAAGAAAAATTGATATACATAGTGACCAAAATTTGAAGGAAGATACTGACAAGATTGAATCAGATTTATGAAAGAGATATGTGCATGATTTGGATCATATTTGTGAAAGAAGGATAGTGTGTGAATTGAGATCAGATTTGTGAAGGAGGGAAAGTATATGTGTGAAAACCTGATTTGAAAAGGAAAGACTTACATCATACAGAATCATATTTGTGATTGGATTAGAGTTGCAAGAAGGAAGGGAAGTTGTGTTTGGATCAAATTTGTGATTGTATTAGAATTGTGTTTGGATCAGATTTGGAAGAAATTTATTGTGTGGATTGTCATCAGATTTGAAAGAAGGATATTGTGTAGATTATGATCAATTTTGTGAGAGGAAGATCTTGTGGAGAAGTAAACCATATCAACCATTAAAGGATTAATAGGTTGGATCATATCAAGTAGAGGTTGGAGCCTCTTGCTGGGTTGGAGCTTAGTTTGTGTGTGGGAAGTTGGAGCCTCCAATAGGTTGGTGCCTATAATTCTGTCAAGTGGAAACTGGTGTGTATTGTGAGTTGCAGCTCACTATTTGTTCTTCTTGTAGGCTCCAACCTAATTCACATGCAAATAATGAGCTCCAACTCACAAGACACACCAGTCTCCACTTGATAGAATTATAGGCACCAACCTATTGGAGGCTCCAACCCCCCACACACAAACTGAGCTCCAACCCAGCAAGAGGCTTCAACCTCTACTTGATAGGCTCCAACCTATTAATCCTTCAATGGATGATATGGTTTACTTCTCCACGAGATCTTCCTCTCACAAAACTGATCACAATCTACACAATATCCTTCTTTCAAATCTGATCACAATCCACAAAATAAATTTCTTCCGAATCTAATCCAAACATAATTCTAATCCAATCACAAATCTGATCCAAACACAACTTCCCTTCCTTCTTGCAACTCTAATCCAATCACAAATATGATTCTATATGATGTAAGTCTTTCCTTTTCAAATTAGGTTCAGACACATATACTTTCCCTCCTTCACAAATATGATCTCAATTCACACACTATCCTTCTTTCACAAATATGATCTGAATCATGCATACATCTCTTTCATAAATCTGATTCAATCTTTGTCAATATCTTCCTTCAAATTTTGGCCACTATGTATATCAATTTGTCTTCATAAATCTGATCGTAAAAGTGCAATGCTTTCACATACGTTTCTACATATACCCTTCACAAAGATTTCCTTTAATTCTTCATATAATTTTGCTCATATTATTTTTTATACTATCACACATATTTCCTTCTAGAATAGATCAGAATTACATTTCATTTTCTTTTGTATTAGATTTGCTTCTTATTCACATATTTTCATTGATTTCTTGTTTTAAAACACTCAACTCATTTACCACTTATATCTCTTTAATGGACATGCCTTTTATGAATAAATGTGTCTTTTGTACCTTCTTTTCCTTCATAAACTAATTGCAGCTCTCCTTAACACTTCTTTTTTTCATGTAGTGGATCTCACCTTTTCTCTTAATATAATTTGCCACCTTTTGGAAATAGTTGCCTTCAAACAAATCACAGCCTCTTTTGTCTTATATACTTCATTCTCCTTTCATCTTTATTCCTATTTCGTCTTATTCTCCTTTTTTTCTTAATGTTGCCTTTAGTAATTGCAAATCTCCAAGGAACCAAAACGTAGCATGTGGTATACAATTGATCACTGCCTTTGATAATCAACAATGATCGCTACATTTGATAAGACATTCATGATCTTAACTGCTCCTTATATTATATATTTAAATATGATACTTGTTTTATATATATTTTTAATGTCTTCTTCTAGTTGGCTTTAAAACAAACTCTCTCCAATGTAATTTGGTCACCTTAATGCAAGTCGGCTAGCATTAAATATTTCATTTCTTCCAAAGGGCAATATTATGATCTCCCTTCAATGGTCATATTATAATCTTTTATTTATGTTTAAATCTTTAATTTAAACATATCCATCTCTAAGTTAGGCATCCAATATCACGATCTTTTCAACAGGAATCTATAACGGATAACCTCTTATAAACCATTCTTAAATTGATCAAATTCACCTTATATCCATATTAACTGTATTATTTATCTCTGCTCAATAGCTGATCCAAACATGTCTTATAAATATTGCCTTAGATATGCCACTGAATGATGATTCTATTCTTGCATTTTATGATATTATTTCTTTGACATTTCTAACAATCTCTTCATTTGTCTTTGACACTAATAACAATACTTACTTTGAGGTTCTCGTCCATACATCTTAATCCAACAATGTCCACTACGATTTCTTAGACATCAATCTCACCAACAATCTCAGTCTTTGACAATAAGGATAACAATCTTGTTCATGCATCTTCTTGTTGTCAATGATAACAAGTTCTTATACTCTCGTTAGTTCAATATTATCTTCTTAATCTCAATGACAACATGTGTATGTACCTTTTGTTACAAATATGTGTCTGATGTGTTGTCATTGATGTCAACATATCTTTCTGTCAGAAACAGTGAAGATAATGCAGAGGAGTGATTAGTATTTCCCGTAACGTGAAGATCAGAGTATGCAGATTAAAGGGTTTGTATAGGACTGTCTATTGTTGCTCCAGTTGATATTTGAGAGGTCCACATGAAGATTTGGTGACGTTATGGCCTTCTGAGTAGAACAGGTTTTTGCAGTTGTTCAACAATGAGAGAGTGGCAAGAAGTTGGTCTGGATTGGTCCGGTATGATTATATTGTGATCTACAGATCTAGAGGCATGTCTGAGATGTTGGTGTGTTCCCTCAACTCGAGTGGTTCATGGTTTTGAGGTCTGAAAGCAATCTTTCTAGTATGACAGTCATGGCAGTGTGTTCTGAAGGTTCAGTGTGAAGATACAAGTGATTCTGGTGATACAAAGTGGTGTGGCTGTTCCTGCTAACTTAATTATGCTTGTGGTGGTCTCTGGATTGTGTGGTTGTTGTGTTGGTGGTCTGCATTGACAAAGGAGCTCGTGATTTAAGCTTTCATCTTGGTTGTCGTTGTTCTTCCCAGTCTTGGCCGACCGGATGTTCCTAGCGTGTTGTGGATGATCTAAAGTTCATTTTATGAAGCATGGTGTTAATAGAGGAAGATTCAAGTCTCATCTATGATTGGCCGATCGTGTAAAGATCCGCGGTAAGTTTGGCCAACCTTGTTGATCATTCCAAGATGGATGAAGTGTATAAATAGTTGTTGAAGAGTTGTTAAACATTATCCTTGAGCAAAACAGATTAAATTCAAATAAAGGATCAGAAGCAGAGCAGAGAAGAAAAGGAGTGAGAGCAGTATAGAGTATGAAGTTAGTAAAGAAGAATTTGGGGCAAAGCAAAAGTTTTTGAGTATTCATTGAAATTGAACTAGACATGAAGTAGATGTTATTTCTCAATTAATTCGTTCTGTTCTAAATATATTTTATAGGCAGTGAGCCTCCCTTTTTGAGCAGTGAGCTCTGGGTAGTGTACCTGAAGGCATGTGCCTTCTATTTTTCTAAAGTACTTTTAATAGGGTACAAATATTTGTGGGTTAACCCCCACCATGGTTTTTCCCTTAACCGGGTTTCCATGTCAAAATCTTGGTGTCAAGTGTGTTGATTATATTTCTGCTCTTATGTTGTTGATCTATGCTGTAATGTTTACATCATTAATCTGGTAGTAAGATAATAAAGGAGGTTAAAAGTAGAAAAAGTTTATATTATGTGACAAATGATTCACCCCCCCTCTCAATTGTCTGGTCCAATTCCAACACCTTTGACATAAATGTCAACACTTCCAACAATCTCCCTCTTTTTCATTGATGTCAACACTCTCCTTTTGCATTGTTCCTCCTTACTCTATCTCTCCCCCTTTGACATCAATGGCAATGGGATTTAACATACTTTTCTTCTTCATAATATGATTCTCTTTCTTCTGATTCTCCCCCATCTATAAGGCTCCCCCTTTCTCAGGCTTCCCTTTGCTCTAGTTCTCTCTCTGTCTCTTGGATGATATGCTTCCTTTATATCTACCCAAAAGTAATTTTGATGATCTTCTTAAGTTTTAACAATCAGGAAATTATTTTGTTATCCCATCATTCCCTATGTCTTCAACTCTTCACAAAGGATCTTCTCTTATCTGTCATGCTTCCACTTGACATTAATGGCACCATTCTTCCATTCTATAACTCTCCCTTCTTGAATCTTTCTTTTTGATTTAAATGTTAAGAAGTCTTCATCTATCTCTGATTTTTCTCATCCACGGAGCTATAGCTTTCAATCCTTCTATAATTCTCCTTCCACTATCCAACTATTTTGCTTTTACCAACACATGCTTTGTGTGATCTATTAAAATTTTCACAAGCGTACTCTTCAGGAAAGGACTCCTTTGGATCATTCTCATCTTCTTGTCAGGTTTTTGAAAATTTCTCTCATTAAGTGTAGTCTTACAAAACATCTTTATCATCTCTTCTTCTCATATCTTCTTGCATCATTATAACAAGTTAGAGATTTGTGATCTTTATTCTCTCATCCATAGTAACTTTATCATGAATTCTTCCTTCTTTCATCATCTCATGTCTTCTAGGCTCTCTATCATTTTGACATCAATTCTTCTTTTTCTTCCTTATATTGTAACTAAAGTCTTCTACTACCATATCATAGCTCTTTTCTTATGACTCTCTCCCTTTGATCAATGACAACATAATGCTCATATAGAATATGCCTTTAGTTGATCTATCTTGAATTGTCTTCTCCATGGAGCTAAGTTAATGCAATGGTTAGTGTAAGATTTTGCTAAGGAGATAGCTACCCAAGATCTAGAGGCCTAATGGAAAGCACAAAGAAATGAGAAGATCAATATGCCAAGAATAAACTGTATTCCTATCAAAGAATGCAAATACAACAATGTACAAGATTCCTCTCACATTACAATATGCTATGGCATACCTTGCTTATAAAGGAAAGGTTGAAAGATAAGATGTTGTAGTCATGTGACAAGTGTCTTCATCCTATGACATTAAACAACTAGATCACATGTGTAAGATAAGACAACTATCAACAACTAGAAACAACTAGAAAGCTTCCTAAGTCAACTTAACGTGTGAATATGTGTGAATATTATTTAACTAATAAATAGTTGAATAATATGAATTATTCACACAACAAGGTAAAATAGCTAATAAATATCAAACTAGATATGAAATACCCCTATTCACACTAACACCCCCCCTTAAGTGCAACTTAGGGAGAAGCTAACAAATGCAAAGATGCAACGATGGATGGGTCCCGGCTACTAGGCCATGTTAGGTGCCCATTTACCAACAAATCTCAAGTGGAGTAAAGGAGAAAACTTCATGGTAAAAAACTCCTCCCTCAAAGTAAGAATGCAAGAAGTGTGGGAAGGTAGAGTCAACATGAATCATATGCTACCAATTCCAACACACATATACAATGAATAATCCCCTCGAAGAGAGGAAAAGAAGAGATACCAAGTAGCCCCCCCCCTCAATGTAGAGTCTCCTACACTAATGGTAGATGCCCGACAATGAATGCTAAAGATGATCCACGATCGCCGAACAATGTTCCTCTCCTTAGGAAGAAACAAGACCAAGAATGTATGCAGGATTTCTTCGCATTCCTAAAAGGAATATGAAGGAAGAAAACTCAAAATGTATGAATTTTTTGAACTGTACTCAGGTGTTGCCATGTCAATGTCGAAAGAAGCCACAATCCAATCAGGAGTCTCATGCCAAACTGAAGAATGTGACAATCTAGGATCTAGTGGAAACTGATGTAGAACATGATCCAAAGATAAAGAATATGACTATGAATGTTGCTCAAGGTACTCCAGCTCAATTCCAAACTGTGACAAGTGAAGAGGAGAAGAAAGAACAAGAGGGTATGAAGGTTCCCTTATCACATCTGAAGTAGATGAATCTAGAAGACTATGAATGTCTTGTTGTATTGAATCACTAAAAACCATGGATGTAATACTAATCTCAAATGAAGCAACAAGTAATGGAGATGAGATCTCAATGCATGTCATCTGACTATATTGCTCATCGGTCAATGATGTATCCACACAAGATGTTTGAGTGTGAACATTAGAGATGTCTAAAAATGTTGGAATACAAGAGTCCTCAGCCTCAAGATTTTGACTCATAGATAAAGAAGATGAACCCTCTAAATCTTGATTAGAAATCACAGAAGCAAAAGTCTCAATAGAAGTATCTATAGGATAAGGGGCATCTGTAGAAGTCTCTATGTCATCACGAAATTCAAGCTCTTCCCATTCATTAAGCACTGCAACTATTTTATGATCATATGGTCAAAAAACATCAAGTAGAAGAAGACAATCCAAGGCGGGATCTTCTAGGAATGGAGAATCAACTAGATCTCCATGCATGTCCCAAATTTTGATCCAAAGGTCATGATGACACTCAATATCAGCAATATCCATCTGGATGTCAATATCAACATTGCAACCAATCACTCCTAGGATGTGTTCAATCTTAGAATCCCACACAAATTTCTGCCAATAGGATGTAGGTTGAGGAACAAGTCCATAGAGATGAGGCAAAATATGAAGCCACCTGAAATGCGTCAGGATTCTATCTTGCCAAGACGTATAGTTTCTTCTATCAAATCTTATTACAGCAGTATGTCTTTTAATACCCATGATTAACTCCTCAAATTTAGTCACAATAGACCAATCAAAAGACTCAATCCAACAAAAGCACAAGATTACCCCCCAAAATTTACTTAATTATGAGAACCCCCCAGCAAATTATGATTATGGCACTTTATAATTAGTGTGATTATAGTTCCCACAAGCCAAAATAGCAAAGTGGTCTTTTGATTTTGGTACATGCAAATGCCAAAATTAGGCTATAACTAAAAGTATATTTTCTAAGAAAAACTAGACCAAACAAATTGCAGATCTAAGAAGTACTCTGAAAAATATGCACTTTCAAAAAATATTTCATCAGAAAATGTTATCGTATGACCCCAAATGGAGCCTCAAAAGGTCTAAGAATGAGAACTGCTCATCAACAATGATGAAAATCTGCATTTTTTGGAAAATCTAGATACCAAAATCAAAATTCATCTACACCGCTACGAATCCTATGAAATTCTGCCCCAAAAAAAAAAATTGTGCAAAAATCGAAGCAAATATGACCAAGTTACATGCATTTGAAATCTGAGTGCCAAATCAAAAACTCCATTGGAGAGGAGGGAGAAAAAGCAAAAAATTTGCCGCCAAATTTGGCGGAACTATTGCCAAATTTGGAGGTATGTTGAATGTGGATGTCTTCCAGATAAATTAGAACCTTCGCCAGTACTGGAGGTTCGCTAGATAAACTAGAGGTTGCTCCAAATCTGGAGAAATCTGCCAAAATGTCTGCTAAATCTGGAGATCTACTAACTAAATGTAGAAGCCCTACCAAATTTGGAATTCTGCCAAATCCTCTTCCAAATCTATACAGCAGCTACATTTAGAGGAATGCCAAAAATTTTGCCAATTTTGGCAGATCTGAAGAAACATTTTTAAAAAATTAAACAAGCCAAATGGCCTATCCCTGGTGCAGGGGTACGAATCGGGATATTTGTTTATGGTTTTCTTTAGATATTAAAAAAAGAAGGTCGAAGCTTTTTTTATGAGGGGTGAGCCCCCTTAAAGGGTATGCGGACCCTTAGGGACCCGTAAGGGTTTAGACCCCTCCGCGTGGCCCTATGAGCCCACGGGGGGGCCTGCTCCCTGCGACCAGCATCCAAGTATGGGTTGACAGGTCCATCAGGGCCTGTCGGTACCTTGTACCAACTGCTGCAAAGTTTTAATAATTTTTTTCTATTTTTTTTTCAAAAAAAAATTAATCTAACAAAGTCCGCAGAAAATTTTATACCCAGAAAATTAAAAAACATTAACCAGTGAACGAAAACTTTACCCAATGAATGAAGATTGGTGGACCAAATTTGTTGATGCGGGCACTGTACCTATAGATTCTGTAGAATATTCTCTGCAAAGATTCTATACTAATGGCATAGGAGGGTAAAAAATTTCCCTGATGGCCCAGGGCAAAGTGCTCTGATTTCAATGATTTGACAGTCGATCTTGAGGTTTTTGGGCCTCCTGAATGTGATGGTAAGGTTGGGTTTGACCCAAAATGCTCTGAAGGATCAGGTACATGTTGGATCTTGCATGCACCTCCCAACTTCAAACCATCATAGATTTGGCCTCTGATGTCCGATCGAGATGAAACAAAAGGCAATTTTGACTATCTCGAACCCCCTGAACACAATGGTGTGCTTAGATTTGTAGTAGCATGCTCCAAAATGGACTTGCAATATACAGCTAAAAGAGGGAAACCCTCTCAAAGCTGGTATCTCTCTCAAATCTTTCTAATTCTCCAGGTCATCATGCGATGCAAGAGAAGAGCATACTCAATTTTTCAAGATCCACCATGATTTGCACTCAAGATCTCTCAATAAACTAACCAAAGGCAATCTTCTGGCTCTGATACCATGTAAGATTTGGCTATGGAGATAGCCACCCAAGATCTAAAGGCCTAATGGAAAGCACAAAGAAATGAGAAGATCAATATAACAAGAATAAACTATATTCCTATCAAAGAATGTAAATACAACAATGTACAAGATTCCTCTCCCATTGCAATATGCTAAGGCAAAGTTGATAGATAAGATGTTGTAGTCATGTGACAAGTGTCGTAATCCTATGAAGTGGGACAACTAGATCACATGTGTAGGTTAAGACAACTATAAGACTATCAACAACTAGAAACAACTAGAAACATCTAGAAACAACTAGAAAGCTTCCTAAGTCAACTTAACATGTGAATATGTGTGTGAATATTATTTAACTAATATATAGTTAAATAATATGAATTATTCACACAACAAGGGAAAATAGTTAGTAAATATCAAACTAGATATGAAATACCCCTATTCACACTAACAGTTAGTTGCTCCTGAACTCATACTTCTCCTTAAGGACTTAGTGAATCTTGTGCATGAAGCGCAAGTATAGATTCTTCCTTCAACTCATTATCTTTCTCTAGTTTCTTTCTCCATACCTTTTTAGATCCTTCTCTTTGCTTATTCATGGCTTCCACTTTCTTGTTTTGTCTGGAAGTTTCCTCAAAACCACTTTTACACCATCGTGCTACATGCCCATAGTTGTTGCATTTGTAGCATATAACATTATAATCCACTAACTGACCAAAGGAAGTATAGCTTCTTCTTGGAAACTCATAAGCACTTCTATTCTTGTTCCATCCATAATCATATCTTTCTTGTGTCCTACAACTTCTTACCTTATGCCCAAGATGGTTGCTTTATGGCATCTAATGCTTGGATTCAGGAGTGGAGAAAATGAGTTGACACTTCTATTTGTCATCCTAAATCTTCCCATCTTGTCTCCTACATGGTTAGTTCTAGCATATGCACTATAGTTCATAGTTATATGCCTATAATTATTTCTAGCATTTAACTTACAATCTATTGCTTTATGCCCAAATTTATTGCAAAAGAAATAATAGCCAAAGAAAGAATGATAGTACCTATTTGTACTTACCTGCCTTCGTGGGAGAGGTTGTCTAAATGATCTATTCATGGTTTTCCATGGATTTTCTTATCTTTTATTCCCTTCATTTTTGTTGGATCCTTTACGGCTTGTGAATATGTTTTTGAATCCTCCTTCTTTTCTTCTTTAACTGGCTCATCTCCTTTTAAACTTTGTTCTTCTTCATATCTAACCCCACTCTTGTCACATGTGGGCTTTTGAGCTTTTAAATTTCCTCTAAGATATCTAAACTTTTCACATTCTTCATTTCTCAGTTCAATTGATTTATGGACTTTTCTAACTCCTTTCTTAGAGACACAATCTCAGCTTCCAATTTCTCATAATTTTCTTCCTTTTCTTTTATCTGTTTTTTCATTCCTTCTTCAATACCCTTTACTTCTTCACATTGAACTTTCAAGTCTCGGATTGTTCTCTTAGTTTTTTCCTTAATATTATTTGCTTCATATTGTACTTTCATATCCTTAATCATTTTTTAGCTTCTTCAAGGGCTTGTGAAACCTTAGCCTTGGAGTCAATCTCTTCTTGAACTTTTGATCTTAGATCTGATTTTTTTCTTTTGAGGGAATGAACCTCTTCATATGCAAGATGAATTCCTTCCATAAGATCCACTTCTTCATCATCTTCACATTTTTCTTCCATCACCATGAAAAGTATTTATTCTCTTAAATATTTCTCTTCTTTTCTTTTGTCTTCACTTTTAACTTGCACACATTCAAAAACACAATAATTAGTTTTATCACAATTAAAACATTTATACTTACCTTTTTGTAGGTTGGATTCTTCTTTGAGCTTTTTATCAACATGAGCTTCCTTTTATTCATCGCTGGAGTTATCACTTGATTCATCCTTTGAATTCTTCATCTCCTTTGATGCTTTGAACCCTACCTCTATTTTAGATTTTTTCTCTTCTAACACCATTTCCTCTTCTCTTTTACTCACAATGTTGTCTCCATTTGTCATGACATTATTCATTGTTTCTATTGCCATGTGTATTCCAAGTGCCACCTCATCATTTTTCACCTTATCACCATTTCTAACTTTTGTGTTATCACCTCTTGTTTGTGATTGTTGATCAACATTTTGCATGGTATTTCCTTTTCCCTTATTTCCTTTTCTTTTTTTCCATATGTGCTCTTACGATCTACCTTCTAGTTGTTAGGCTATCTCTAAAGAAACCCTCTTTGATACCAATTAATGAGCACACAATGATACCAATTAAGATCTACCTTCTTCTTGTAGGCTCCAACCTACTTCACATAGAAATAGTGAGTTCCAACTCACAAGACACACCAATCTCCACTTGATAGAATTATACGCACCAACCTATTGGAGGCTTCAACCCCCACACACAAACTGAGCTCCAACCTAGCAAGAGGTTCCAACCTATTAATCCTTCAATGGATGATATGGTTTACTTTTCCACAAGATCTTCCTCTCACAAAACTGATCACAATCTACACAATATCCTTCTTTCAAATCTAATCACAATCCACACAATAACTTTCTTCCAAATTTATTCCAAACACAACTTCCCTTCCTTCTTGCAACTCTAATCCAATCACAAATCTGATTATGTATGATGTAAGATGTAAGTATTTCATTTTCAAACTAGGTTCACACACATATACTTTCCCTCCTTCACAAATCTAATCTCAATTCACACACTATCCTTATTTCACAAATATGATCCAAATCATTCACACATCTCTTTCATAAATCTGATTCAATCTTTTTCAATATTTTCCTTCAAATTTTGGTCACTATGTATATCAATTTTTCTTCATAAATATGATCGTAAAAGTGCAATGCTTTCACATAAATTTTTGCATATATCCTTCACAAAGATTTCCTTTAATTCTTCATATAATTTTGCTCATATTATTTTTCATACTATCACACATATTTCCTTCTAGAATAGATTAGAATTACATTTCATTTTTTTTGTTTTAGATCTGCTTCTTATTCACATATTTTCATTGATTTCTTGTTTTAAGACACTCAACTCATTTACCTCTTATATCTCTTTAATGGACATGCCTTTTATGAATAGCTATGTCTTTTGTACCTTGTTGTCCTTCATAAACTAATCGTAACTCTCCTTGACACTTCTTTTTTTCATGTAGTGGATCACAACTCTTCTCTTAATATAATTCGCCACCTTTTGGAAATAGTTGCCTTCAAAAAAATCATAGCCTCTTTTGTCTTATACACTTCATTCTCCTTTTGTCTTTATTCCTATTTCGTCTTATTCTCCTTTTGTCTTATTGTTGCCTGTAGTAATCCTAAATCTCCAAGGAACCAAATTGTAGCATTTTGATGCAAGAGCATCCCAGGTTGCAGAGCAATCTTGCATCAACAAAAAATATCTGTATTCTTTGTTTTCTTTCATTTCAGTGCAGTTCAGTCATTTACAGTTTCAGCATTTTGTACCACATTTTACCACATCTTCATATCAGAGCTCACAGAGGACTTAGCATCTACATGGTGTCATCTACATCATATTCAGATTTCAAGGGATTTGGATTTGTTTCCAGAAAGTTATCACTATCAGAAGATTATCAGTTTTCACATAACAGAGCATCCAGACAGTCAATTGAAGGAGAAGATTTGTGGAGCACTTTCGTGACTTGTGGAGCCTAATGAAACATCATACATGGCACATAAGGACCAAATAGACCTTCCTTGAGGTCTGCACCAAGTTTCATTCATTTGTGGAGCAATACCATATGTTGTAGGCCGACCTACTTGTTTCTACACGTTACATCTTTCATTGCAGTTTGTAACCTCTTGTGGCCAATGCGAAGAATTCTTTGAGCTGGAAGATGATATATAGTTCTCTTATATGCATCAAGAAGACAGTTCTTAGCGAGTAGTTTTAGAAGGTGATCTAGAGTTTGATTTTCTTTCAGGAAAGCACTTCGATGCCATATCTTGCATATTTGTTGTAGCCCAGAAAGCAGGCCTGTGAGCCTCTTGATTGTAGCCTGCATGTTGCCAACATATGAACATTGTGATTCCTTAATATTCTGAATATATGAATCTTCCATTGCATTCTATATTTGTCTTGTTTCTGTTGAGTTCACTCTAGCTGCATGGTTTGGACAGTTCACTCTATGAACCCTCCGACCATGATTGCACCAAGTGATATCACAGTGAAGTTTTGAATCCTTTGGGAAGATAAGGCATTCTGTAAGATCTTGTGGTGAACAAATTGCCAACCTGAGGCAATTTACTTGTGTTTGTCAATAAATCATTGATTGTGAGGCAGTTGCTACCTTGTAGTCAGATCGCTGAATTGAGGCAGTTGCACCGGATCCTACGAAGAGATGCCGCCAAGGAGGATGCCTGCTATGGCCAATGTTTATGGAAGAATGAAAGAAATGATAGAGATGATGAGGACAATGAAAGTTAGATTGGATGCTATAGAAGAGGATAGAAAAAGAGGACTAAACCCTAGACATGATGTTGAAAGTGATGATAAAGAATTTCAATCTGCTGATCAAAATGAAGAAGCCCTAGAAGAAAAGGAATCAGATCAGGCGAAGATGTTGAAAGTTATTTCTAAAATTGGTAAGAGACCTAGAGTGGAAGTACTGAACTATATAGGGAATTTGAATCCTGAGGAATTGATTGATTGGATAAATGACTTGGAAGAATACTTTGAACATGAGGAAATTAAAGATCTAGAGAGAGTAATATTTGTAAAAACTAAGCTGAAAGGACATGCTGCTAATGGGTGGAAAGAAGTTTAGTTGGATAGGAATAGGAGAGGAAAAGAGAAGATCATAAAATAGGATGGGATGGTGACAAAGTTGAAGAATCGGTTCATACCTGTTGACTATGAGTTGGAATTGTTGAAGAGATTGCAAAACCTAAGATAAAAGGAGAAATTTGTGAAGGAGTACGCTGAAGAATTTCACAGGATGATCATAAGGACTAGACATAGTGAAGCAAGCCAAGAGAAAGTGGCAAGATACATAAATGGATTGAAGATGAATATCAAGAAGAACTAAGTCTAGTGAGAATGAACACAATAGAAGAAACATATCAGTTTGCCTTGAAAGTTGAAGACAAGTTGAATAAGAAGCATGAGTGGAGACAAAAAGGTAGAGGAGGTAAATTTCAAAGAGGTAGAACATATTTTGGAGGAGAAATATCATATGCAGAGTGGAACAAAGAAAGTAGCCCATATCAGAAGGAAGAAAAGGATAATAATTCATACTACAGAGGGAGAGATGACAGAAGTTCCTATTGCAATAGCAAAGGGAGTCATAATTCTTACTGCAATGAAGGACATAGGAGAGATAAAAGAGGGTTTGATAAGAGATCATTCAGAGGAACTTGTTTTAAGTGTGGAGGTGAAGGACATAGAGCATTTGAATGTCATCAAGAAAGTACAAGTAAGAGAACAGAGCAAGAGCGTCTTATGCAGAGGAAGAACTTGTTGGATCACCTAGTTCAATTGGAAAGCTAGAGAAAGAAGAATCATTAGTCATGAGGAGAGCATTATTTCAAGTAGAGACAACTGAGGAACCACCGTAAAGGAAAAGTTTTTTCTGCACAAGATGCAAATTAGGAGTTAAATGTTGTAAGGTTATCATTGATATTGGTAATACTGATAATTTGGTTTCAGAGGAGATGGTGACTAAGCTAAACCTAGAGAAATTGAAACATCTTAAACCCTACAAGATAGCATGGATTCAAGATGAACACAAGGTACTAGTGACTGAACAATGTTTGGTAAAATTTCATATAGGATCTTATAATGATGAAGTATTGTGTGATATTATGCCGATGGATGTATGTCATATATTGTTGGGTAGACCATGGCAGTATGATAGAAAGGCTATACATGATGGGAGAAAGAATATTTATACTATAACATCAAATGGGAAGAAACATCTCTTGATACCTTTAGAAGATGAGCCTAAGAGTGAAGTATGTGGAACTGCTAGAATCTGTTTAGTTGATGGAACAAAATTTCAGGATGGATTGAGACATGAGAATATGTGTTTTGCTTTGATTCCTAAGAAGTGCAGAACCCTCAGTACAGAGAACACCAAAGCAAAAGGCGAAGAACCACCACCAGAGGAGATAACTGAATTGTTGATAGAGTATGAAGACATCATATCAGATAATGTACCTGAGGGATTGCCACCAATCCAGAGTATCAGTCATCATATGGACCTTATATCTAGAGCTAGTTTGCCTAACAAAGCAGCACACTGGGTAACACCAACAGAGAATGCGGAGCTGAATAGACAGATACATGAATTGTTAAGGAAAGGATTGATCAGAGAAAGTTTAAGCCCATGTGTGGTACCTGCAATACTAGCACTGAAGAAAGATGGAGAATGGAGGATGTGTACAGACTCTAGAGCAATCAATAAAATCACAGTTAAGTATAGATTTCCATTGCCAAGAATGGATGACATCATGGACTGTTTGAGTGGAGCAAAGTATTTCACAAAGATAGACTTGAAGAGTGGATGCCATCAAATCAAGATCAAAGAAGGAGATGAATGGAAGATTGCATTTAAGACAAATGAGGGATTGTATGAATGGTCAGTGATGCCTTTTGGACTGACTAATGCACCGAGTACTTTCATGAGGTTGATGAATGAGGTTTTGAAGAAATTATTGGGTAAGTTTGTTATTGTATACTTGGATGATATTCTGATTTTTAGTATGACAAAAAAGGAACATTTGTGGCATATTAGACAAGTATTGCAGAGGTTGAGAGAAGAAAAATTACTGATAAACATCAAGAAATGTAGTTTCATGAAGGAAGAATTGGTATATTTGGGATTTGTGATTTTTGTGGAAGGATTGAAGATGGACCCTGAGAAATTTAGAGCAATTGTTGAGTGGCCAACACCGGAGAGCATTGGAGAGGTAAGATCATTTCATGAATTAACAAGTTTCTACCAGAAGTTCATTAGAAATTTCAGTTCAGTATGCACACCGATAAAAAAGACAATGAGAGGTGACAGAAAGGATTTTAAGTGGACATCAGGAGCAAATAAGAGTTTTGAATTATTGAAGCAAAAAGTGACAAAGCAACCAGTGTTAGCATTACTAAATTTTAACAAAGTATTTCAAGTAGATTGTGATGCCAGTGGGAATGCAATAAGAGCGGTATTAAGTCAAGAATGGAGACCATTAGCATATTTCAATGAGAAGTTGAATGATGCAAGGAGAAGATATTCAGTTTATGATCAAGAGTTCTATGCCATAATTCAAGATTTGAAGAATTGGAGACATTAGTTGTTGCCTAAGAAATTTGTATTGTACACTGATCATTAGGCTTTACAGTATTTGAACAGTCAAGGGAAGTTGAATTAGAGACATATGAGATGGGTAGAGTTCATGCAGAGTTACACATTTGTATTGAAGCATAGGAGTGGGAAGTCAAATAATGTTGCAGATGCATTGAGTAGAAGAAGGAATTTGCTGACAGAGATGAGAATAGAAGTATTAGGATTTGAAGAACTGAAGCATATGTATGAAGAGGATCTTGATTTTGCAGAACCATGGAAAGCATGTAAGGAACCTGTTCTGACAGATAGGAGTAAGTGGTTAGACTATTTCATTCAAGAGAATATGTTGTTCAAAGGAAATAAGTTGTGTATACTTAGAAGTTCAATGAGAGATAATTGGATCAAGGAGAAGCATAGTGGTGGATTAGCAGGACATTTTGGAATTGACAAGATAGTGGCTTTGGTAAGTGAACATTACTTTTGGCCCTAGATACATAAGGATGTAAGGAAGTTTGTGCAGAGTTGCAGATTATGTCAAGTTGCAAAAGGGAGTAGTCAAAATATTGGTTTGTATAAATTTTTGACAGTACCAGAGAGACCTTGGGAAGATATAAGCATGGATTTCATATTAGGATTGCCAAAGACATAGAGGGGACATGATTCTATATTTGTAGTAGTGGACAAATTTTCAAAGATGTCACATTTCATTCCTTGTAAGAAGTTAAATGATGTAGTGCATGTTGCTGAATAATTTTTCAAGGAGATTGTGAGATTGCATGGATTACCTAAGAGTATAGTTTTAGATAGAGATACAAGATCCATTGGATACTTTTGAAGGATATTTTGGAAGAAGATGAAGACAAACCTAAAGTTTAGTTCATCATTTCACCCACAAACAAATGGACAAACAGAAGTGGTAAATAGGAGTTTGGGGAACTTGTTGAGATGTTTATTAGGAGATAAGGCATGAAATTGGGATCTAATTTTACCACAAGAAGAGTTTCATACAATAATTCAGTGACTAGGAGTACAGGGAAGACACCATTTGATGTTGTGATGAGAGTGAAACCTAGAGGAGTTGCAGAGTTGAGAGACATCAGTATGGAGAATAAGAGAAGTGCAAAGGTAGAAGAATTTACAGGATACATGGAGACACTACATAATCAGGTCAAGAAGCATTTGGAGGAGATTAATAGAAAGTACAAGGAGCAAGAAGATGAGAAGAGGAGATATAAGGAATTTTTAGTTGGAGATGAAGTAATGGTATATCTGAGAAAAGAGAGATTTCCAGTAGGGACATACAACAAGCTAAAGATGAAGAAGTTTGGACCATGTAAGATTCTTAAGAAGTTTGATTGAGGAAATGCATATGAAGTGGAGGTACCGGAGACATTGGGTATATCACCTATATTCAAAATTGTAGACCTATATTAGTATCATGAAGGAGAATCAAGTGACAACATGGAAGATGGTTTGAAGAATCAGTTACCACAGAAATAACCAGAGCAGATAGAGGACATCTTGGATAGCAAAGTTGGACGTAGCACCAAAGGCAAGCAGTACAAAGAATACCTAGTCAAGTGGAAAGGAAGACCAAAAGAATATTCATCATGGATTTCTCAGACTGGGGTACACCGCCTTGGTTTTCCTCTAGCCCCAGTAAAGTGAGGGACTCACTTTTTCAACAACCCTGGGTGTCTGATGTAGGAGCATCCCAGGTTGCAGAGCAATCTTGCATCAACCAAAAATATTTGCATTCTTTGTTTTCTTTCATTTCAATGTAGTTTAGTCATTTGCAGTTTCGGCATTTTCTACCACAGCTCGCAGAGAAGGAATTGGCATCTACATAGTGTCATCTACATCATATTTAGATTTCAAGGGATTTGGATTTGTTTCCAGAAAGTTATCGCTATCAGAAGATCGTCAATTTTCACAAAACAGAGCATCCAGACAGTCAGTTGAAGGAGAAGGTTTGTGGAGCACTTATGTGACTTGCAAGGCCTAATGAAACACCATACACAGCACATAAGGACTAGATTGACCTTCCTTGAGGTCTGCACCAAGTTTCATTCATTTGCGGAGCAATACCATATGTTGTAGGATGACCTACTTGTTTCTACACGTTACATCTTTCATTGGAGTTTGTAACCTCTTATGGCCGACGTAGAGAATTCTTTGAGCTGGAAGATGATATATATAGATCTCTTAGATGCATTAGGAATACAATTCTTAGTGAGTAGTTTTAGAAGGTGATCTAGAGTTTGATTTTCTTTCAGGAAGGCACTTCGATGCCATATCTTGCATATATGTTGTAACCCAGAAAGCAGGTCTGTGAGCCCTTTGATTTTAGCCCGCATGTTGCCGGCATATAAACATTGTGATTCCTTGATATTCTGAATATATGAATCTTCCATTGCATTCTATATTTGTGTTGTTTCCGTTGAGTTTACTCTAGCTGCATTGTTTGGATAGTTCACTCTGTGAACCCTCCGACCATGACTGCACCACGTAAGTATACAATTGATCGTTGCCTTTTATAATCAATAACGATCGCTGCATTTGATAAGACATTCATGATTTTAACTTCTCCTTATATCATATATATAAATATGATACTTGTTTTATATATTTTTTAATGTCTTCTTCTAGTCGACCATAATTTAAATATTTAATTTAAAACAAGGTCTCTCTCCAATGCAAGTCAATTAGAATTAAATATTTCATTTCTTCCAAAGAGCAATATTATGATCTCCCTTCAACGGTCATATTATAATCTTTTATTTATGTTTAAATCTTTAATGTAAACATAGCCATCTCTAATTCGGGCATCCAATATCACGATCTCTTCAACAGGAATGTATAATGGATAACCTCTTGTAAACCATTCTTAAACTGATCCAATTCACCTTATATCCATATTAACTGTATTCTTTATCTTTTATCAATAGTTGATCCAACATGTCTTATAAATCTTGCCTTAGATATGCCATTGAATGACGATTCTATTCTTGCATTCTATAAATCAGCTTTGTGAGAAAGATTGGTGCATGATAGTAATCATATTTGAGAAGGAAGAGAGTAATTGTATTTGATTAGATTTGGGTGAAGGAGAAATTTATATCAACCATTGAAGAATTAATAGGTTGAAGCCTATCTTTGTTGAGTTGGTGCTTAGTGGTGGGGATTGGTGTCTCCAATAGGTTGATGCCTATAAGATTCTGTAAGTGGGGATTGGTGTCTCCTGTGGATTGGTGCTCACAAAAGAAGCATTATAAGAGAAGTAGGTCAGTGCCTACAAAAGAAGATCAATCAATAGATATATAAGCAATATTTTGTCATGGTTTTCTCCCGCAAGGGTTTCAACACAAAATTGTGTGTTCTCTCTGTGTTCATAATTGTTAGATATTACATGTGTGATTGATTGTGATTGGTTAAAGTTTGAAAAGAGAAAGTTTTAATATATACTGATTCACCCCCCCCCCTCTCAGTATAATCGTGTGTTTATCAAGGTTTGTGAAGATCGAGCTAAATAGACATGGTGTTATTTCGTGGAAGGAAGTATAATTGGAAAGAAATAGGAATGGAAAAAAAAAAGAATAACAAAATTGGAGAGGATGATTGAAAATTTGAATAGACAATTCATACCGATGGGCTATGAGCTGGAAACTACTGAAGAAAGTGTAAAGTTTGAGGCAAAGGGATAGGACTGTGAAGGAATACACCAAATAATTTCACAAACTGATTATTAAAATAGGGCATAGTGAGACAGGAAAAGAGAAGGTTTCGAGATACATCAATGGGTTAAGGGAAAGTATTCAAGAAGAACTAAGTCTAGTTAGGTTGACCACCATAGAAGAAGCATACCATTTTGTGATCAAGGTAGAAGACAAGCTAAATAAGAGATTTGAGAACCAACAGAATTGATAGAGAGGAAAAGATGAGAGACCTAAAAGAGAGATCACAGTGCGGTGATAGAAGTCCTTACTAGGAAGATAGAAGAGTTGACAATTTCTATTGTAGAGGCAATGGTGCATACCGCAATGAAGAAAGAACTCATGGCCCTTACAACAAATACCAAGCAGATAACAACCACTATTGCAAAGATACATGACAAGGAGATGCATACTACAGAGAGGGATACTAGAGAGGGAGAGAAGGATATAGGAGAAATGAGAAAAGGACTTTCAGAGGAACATGTTTTGAGTGTGGAGAAGGACCCCAAGCACTGGAATGTTTTCAAGACCAAGGAAAGCGGCCAAAAAACAACACTAGAGCTATGTTTATGGAATGCTTGATCTATGATTTACTTTTCTATATTTCCCTTGTATGTTATGATAAACAGGAGTTGGTATTTTTCTAGTATCTCTAGCCAATATTATCCAACCCTTTGCTTCTAGTGCATAAATGTTATGTCTAGTATAATATGTGTCACATTTTGCATACATTTGAATGGAATGTTTGATCTTTGCATTTACTTGACTATGTCTACCTTTCATATGTTGAATCATGTTTTTACATAATGATCATAATTTGTGTTGTGTACCTTGACTTAAGAATCAATTTTGATTTAAGTCTTGTCGAATGTTTAATTATTATAGAATTTAATTGTCTATTTCAATCATTACCAGATTCATCACCTCTATGAATATTCATTACACTAATTACATTTTTCTTCATTAATATTGTTAATGTTTGATATTGTCCTTTTTGGAAAAAATTGAAATGTACAAATTTATGATGTAGATACATATCTTCTAATTATAAGGGGAAGCTCCCTTTATTCAACTAGAATAAAATAATTTTTATAATTTGAAGAAAACTAATTTAATTTTTTGTGCATGATGCGAGAAGAATATTTTACCAAAATAAAATTAATTACAAAAATAGATTTACGATGATACATTATTTAAATCTATCATACAATTTACTCTTTGAACTTATAGTTTGATTCCATTCACAACACACACAAGAAACTTATGAGAAAAATTGAATTATAAGAAGAAAATACATTTCACAATATAAGATAATTTTTTATATTCTAACAAATAATTAAATTCCAAAAAAGGAGTGAGAAAGTGGGGGGAAATTCCATTCAACACTTCAAAAATATGCTGACACAAATTTCTAATAGACAATATGTGTCCCCTAGTTTTGGAATTTCACCACAAAAGTCTTACCATTAATTTTTTAACTGTCAATGTACTTATTTATAATCTTTTTACAAACATTACATGGACATGCAATTTATTCAAAAATTTAAAAAATGAGAAAACTAAGATAGTACCAACGTTGCATATAAAAATATATATGCACTAAAATAAGTGTTTATAAAAATAGCTTTAGCTAACCAATTGTTATCCTCGTTTTTCAATAAGGAATCTCAAAAAAATTGAGTCTTTTGTAAATCTACCCGATGATGTCATTTGTTTGTTAATTTATAAAGTCATATTCAAAATGTCCTTTTTTTGAGTTGAAGAGTGTTGTCAAACTTGGTGATCTCTATAACGAATCAAAGTTTTGTACATGTCAAGTTACTAAGTTCAAAAATTCATGGCAAAACTCTTGAGTTTTCAATAATTGAGTGAAAATTGTAAATGGTGCATCGATCTCCACCTTCTGCCACATTATATAGCAAAGTTCCTAAGCTCCCTGACAATCAACCAAAAAATTACAAAATTGTGTCTAACCTCCACTTCTCTAACGACTTACATTCACACACACGAGAAACTTATAGATGCTATTGCAACACTATTTTAATCAGCTTTCTTTGCAATTTTTGTCTTCTCTTGTTCTCTACAACTTGCATTGGTGAAGCACTCATCCCGTGCATACATTCACAATAGATTCATTCAACAATTTGCTTTCACATATCATCATGTCATCAATTCTAGGGTTTCGATGGGGTTTTCCTTCATTTGTGTTGTGCTAGTGTTTTTACAAATCCTCATCTTGTACACTTGCAACTATAGTTGTGTTATCAATCCAAGGTGTTGCTCTATCCATCGCTATCATAAGTTCACTTATTCATGCTTGTAGCAAATACCCTAGATTTACTTTTGCTAGCAAATGCCATTCATGTGAGTTTGGAAACCTAGCCTTAGTTCATGCATGCTTTTAGGGTTTTTCCATACAATAGTCCTTTGCAAAGCTTAAGTGTTTCTCCCATTCACAAAAATCCATGCCTAAGTAAGATTCCTAAAGTTTGCTTGGTTGACACCTTTCCCCACATGCTTTCTATACCAAAGTTTTAGTCTTGACACAATTGAGAAAACTTCATAAATTTCTCCTAATTTTGTGTTCTCTGCCAACCTACAAACTACAAAACTTCAAAGATATCATGCAACTAAGCAAATTTTGCAAATTGCACCCTTAGCTTTGTTTTATGCTACCTTTGTATTGGTTCCTGCCAGACTTTTAAAACTTCCCTACAAACTTTGCAAATTGCTTCCAAGTTTCAAAATCCCACCATTTTATAGTCCCTCAATGCTTCAACTTGCTTGATTGCTTGCTAGCCTTGCTTTTCCCTTGTGCATACATTGATCTAAAAATCTGTAAAGAATTTTCTACTACTCTATTTGTAATCTTCATCACATCATCGAAAGTCAACCAACCAAAGGGAATGACGTATGATCTCAAGGGAATTTCCTTTCCTTCAAAATTTGCCTCAACACTCTTAGAAATTTATGATATAGACCTTTGTCATATTGACGTCAAGGAGTTTATTCAGAGAGTGAGACAAGTAGATGACAGGTCACACTGGGCCAAGTGAACTAGGTATTGTCCAAGTTGTGACATTTCCTATCTTAGTGCAATCACTTGAACTAGTATTAGCATGTGCTCGACAATGTGATTCTACAAAAAAGGAAATCTTTGGACCAACCAATGAGCTTATTCTTGATGTTACACCTACTGCAATTGAAAAGACTCTTGACATACCAATTTATGAAAAGTATGCTCCCTTAATAGTCAAATCTAGAAGAGAATATTATGATAAGCATCTAGATCATTGCACCAAATGCATAAATAATAATTGGTTGAAAAGGTGAAGGGCAACAATTACCAGATTGCATTACTTAGGTTGAAAAGATGGAGCGGGGGAACGGTCACAAACAGAGTCGCAGAGGCAATGCAAACAAATTTTGGGTTCTTCGAGAAGAATATGGAGGCCTGAGAAGAGGGGATCCACAAGGAGGTGGAGGTATTCCAGGGAATGGCAAAGGTGGGGCGAGACAAATGGAAAATATATTGACGAGAGCGAACACGATTGAACTTGGTCACAGAAGAGTAGGGACTAAGCATAAAACAGATCCTTATAGCAAGAATGGGATCCCAGCTAAAGGCTGGCAAAATGGTCTTCGAAATAGGGGTCAGAGGTATGACAGTAATGGAGGCTTTCGCAAGGAGACGAAATCGATCCCTATGAAAAGTCCAGGATGCAAAATGTTTGTCATGCCGGAGGACTGCATCGCAGAAGCAGTATATCGCTATAAGGATCGGGTGCTTCTGGTGAAATGGTGTGGAGAAGGCTGCTCCAATACAGAAATAATGGAGTGGTGGCTTCAAACGTATGCAAAAAGGGTAAGTATACGCCCCTTAGCTAATTCTTTTTTTCCTAATAGAGTGCATCACAAGGGAGTTGAAATGGACATTTTGTATGGGGATCCAATATTCATTAATGGTTCGAGTTTTCACCAGGTAAACTGGTCTACCAGACGAGTTTTGGAATATAAAAGCCCTAACTAAAATTGGGGATGAACTAGGGGGTTTTGTTGGGATTGAGGACTTTTTGAACGGGAAAACTAGATCGACAGCAAATATATATGTCAAAGTGGACACAAGACTGGGCTTGTACAGAGAATTGGAAATTGTCACAAAATTTGGGAAATGGCCACAAAAAATTGTAAGAATGGATGGCCGCAATATGGGGAGATGTCTAATGAGAAGTTTTGAAGCTGGAACATCTGGGGTTCATGCCATGCATAAACCTCCCCTAAAAGAAATAGATCAAGAAGTCAGGGGGATTACCCCTAAAATGGATAACCAGAGGCTAAATAAGGAAAAGGAATTGCAGGAAGATCTTCAGAGGGCTAAGGAGTGTCACAATAGGGTTGTTTCGCCCTTGGAAGAAGCAATGGTTAATAGGGATAATCAAGGTCTGGAAGATAATTTAACAGGGCAGAATAGGACAGGATCCCTGGTTAGTAAGATTTCTATAGGTGTTTCTAGCCCCCCCAGGCATAAAGAAAACAAGAAAGTAGAGGAGGGTGAGAAGGACCTCTCTAAAGAAAACGAGCACACAATGGATGCGGAGTTTAGAGGGACAATCTCTCCTACACAACAGAGGGAAGAGAATACACTTCGAATAATAGGGGAGGCTCCTCCTTCCTCTGACCTGAATTCAAAAGGCGTCTCTTTTGGACAAGCAGGTGATGAAAGAAGCTTGTGAACTCATGGATAACCTAATTTCAAACAAGGAAGCTTTGGAGTCCTTAGATGAACATCAATATGAACATGCAGAATTAGGATCGGAACACTGGAATTTGATGGGTGATGAGGAGGTTTTGATTGAGAATGAACATGACCTTCTGTTTGGTTACACTGAAGATAAAGAGGATGAAGGGCAAATGGAAATGAGGGAGAAGTTAGGGATAGCTACAACACCATCCAAACAGCATACTCCAGACTGTGGGCAGAGGAAAACCCCTGGAAGGAAGTCCTCCAAAGAGATGAGAGTTAAAGATGGAGAGGCAAAAGGATAGACTAAGATTTCATGGATGTTGAGATCAGGGAAGGGGACTCCCCTTCCCTGAAAGCCATGAGGCTCATAACATGGAATGCTAGGGGCTTAAATGCCCATAACAAATAGCAGCTGGTTAGACGCAAGATAAAGATAAGCTAAGGAGCAATCTTTATCCTTCAAGAAATGAAACTGACCAACGCTAATTTTAACAATTTTAAGAAAAAGTTGAAGAACTGGAGTGGAATCTCAATTCAAGCTCAAGGGGCTTCTAGAGGATTGGCGATTATTTGGGACGAGAAATTAGTATCAATATCCAAAGTTGAGGAAAATCAAAATTGGTTAGCATGCAAGGTTAAGAGTTTCAGCTCTAATATGGAAATTTTGTTGATTAACGTGTATGGTCCTAATGGCTGCATACAAAAGAGAGAAACTTGGCATGAATTAGACAGTTTTTTGGCTAGAATACAAGAACACCACATAATATTAGGTGGAGATTTCAATGCCATCCTTAGCTCAGAAGACAAAAGAGGTGGAAAAGGAAGAGTCTCCCAATCCCAAAAGGACTTTGCTGACTGGGTTGGTAGGAACAATCTAATGGAGATCCTCACATCGAATGGAAAGTATACCTGGACAAGCAGGAGATTGGGTTTTAGTCATATTGCAAAAAGGTTTGACAGAATTTTTTTGGAGGGGATCTTTCGTCTTTTCTCTTTGATTTAGTCAACTCCATCGTGCCATGTTCAGGTTCTGATCATTTTCCAATTCAATTGGAGATTCTAGGTGAAAAGAAGCCACCTCGAAGCCCCTTTAAATTTGAAAATATGTGGTTGCATGAGCCAAATTTTCTGGAATTGGTTAAAGAATGGTGGAATTGGGACTTCACTGAAGGTTCGAAGATGTTCATATTCGTTACAAAGATGAAAAGATTAAAACAGAAGTTAAAAGAGTGGAATAAAGAACATTTCAAGGACATCTTTGCTAGCAAAAGAGATATTGAAGAAAGGCTACATGAGTTGGAAGACAGGGTTATTAAATACGGGATGGATCAAGCAAGCTTCCAAGAGGAAAAACAGCTTATGTCAGCACTTGAAGATATTTTAACAAAAGAAGAAATTTTTTGGAGGCAAAAATAAAGAGAGGTTTGGATAAAGGAAGGAGATAACAACACTAAGTTTTTTCATAACAGTACCAAACAGAGGAGAATAGTCAACTGAATTTCTTCCCTCAAAAGGTAAGACAGTTTAGGGGAAGAATCCTCGACGGGTATAGCTAGGATGGCTGTCACTTTTTTCAAGAATTTACTATTGACGGAAGAGGGGTCTCATCTTCAACCTCAAAGGGAGATGTAGAATATCTCGAAGTTAATCAAAGAGGATCAAAACAGATTTCTCACTCAAGATTTCTTGGAGGAAGAAATCAAGTCAGCGCTCTTCTAGCGTCACCTGGACAAGACACTTGGCCCGGATGGATGGCCAGCAAGATTTTTTCAAAAATGCTGGGATATTTTGGGAAAAGATATGACAGAAGCCATCAATGCATCATGGAAGTCAGGACATCTTCTAAGGGAGTTAAATAATACCTTCATAGCCTTGGTGCCAAAGAAACAGGAAGCTACATCTTCAGATGAGTTTAGACCTATCTCTCTTTGCAGTACAATATACAAAGTGATGACTAAGGCAATGGCTAACAAACTTAAGACTATCTTGCCAGACATCATATTGGAAGAACAAACTGGTTTTGTGTTAGGTAGATCTATTCAGGATGGATGGAGTGATAATTGCCCAAGTGATTCGTTCTATTCAGTCCACCAAGAACTTAGGGATGATTGTCAAATTAGATATTAAAAAGGCGTATGACAAAGTTGATTGGAGATTTTTGTTGAAGACAATGGAAGCTTTTGGTTTTAATAAAAGGTGGTTCAACTGGGTCTTTCAATGCATCTCCACACCAAGATTCTCAGTCTTAGTTAATGGATCTCCTAAGGGCTTCTTTGAATCTTCGAGAGGAATTAGACAAGGGGACCCATTGTCCCCCTTCTTATTCATAATCATGGCAGAGGCTTTAGGAAGAGCAATTTTGAAACAGGTCAATTTTGGGAGTCTACAACTGTTGGAAGTCACAAGTTCTATTCCGCCAGTTTCTCATCAGCAATTTGCTGATGATATGATGTTCTTTGGAACAGCAAAGCGTTGAGAAGCTTTATGCCTCAAGAACCTCCTGAACCTTTACACTCTAGCAGCAGGCCAAGAGGTTAGTAAAGAAAAATCTCAAATTTTCCTTCTTAACACTGACTCTCAAATGGAAAAAGATATTTTGCAGATTTTGGGTTTCAAAAAGGGGCACCTCCCATGCACATATTTAGGCTTACCCCTAACCAAAGGCCTCAGATCTTCAGCCTTTTGGGACAGTTTGACTCAAAGAATGGGGGATAAAATTGCTTCTTGGAAAGGAAAATGGCTTTCATGGGCTGGAAGACTGACAATGATCAAAGCCGTCATCTTAGCAATGCCAATTTATACCATGTCATGCTTGGCTCTCTCGAAGGGAGTTGAGAACAAACTCGATCAAATCATGCGATTTTTTTTTTTTGGCAGGGCACAGAGGAAAAGGACAAGATAGCTCTTGTGGCTTGGGATAAGCTTTGCAGATCTAAGCAGGAAGGTGGGGTCAGCTTGAGAAACCAGGCAATTCAAAATAAAGTGCTGGGGGCCAAACTGATTTGGAGGATGCATAGGGAACCTCATAGGAAATGGGCCCAAATTTTAAACAGGAAATACTTGGGCAATGTCTCTTCTGAAGGGATTCTATCAGCTATAAATACTCCAAAAGGATCTAGGATTTGGAACTTTATGGTTAGATGCAAATCAGTAATCATGGATTTAATATCATGGGATGTTCATGATGGAAACAAAGCTAAATTCTGGTGTGATTCTTGGGCAGGATATCTGAGATTGGATGAAATTTTAGCCATTCTGCATATAAAGGAGGCCCTTTCCAGGGTTTGGGGGACTAAGGTCAAAGATTACATAACCCAGGATTCTGCGGATGGGGTTTTAGGATGGAAATGGAGGGATTTTTCAATGTTTAATTTCAATCCTCATGAGGTGGATCTCCTGAACTAGGAACTAAAGAGAAGAATTTTGGTTTTTTGACAAGGAGAGGACTCCATAGTGTGGTGTGGTTCAAAGACTAGGATGTTTTCAGTTAGAGAAGGCTATGCAAATTTGGCTAAGATACAAGAGGTATCAGGAGCAACATTCCTCTTCAATATTGCTAGAATAAGTTCGAAATTCCCAAAGTAGGATTATTCACTTGGGCAGCTTTAAAGAAAAGGATTCTAATTGCTGAGAGATTTAGGAAGATGGGGTTCCTTGGTCCTTCTCGATACCCATTGTGCAAAGCCCAAGAGGAGACAATGGATCACATACTTCTTGGCTACCAATTTTCTTTTGAATGTTGGAGGTGGTTATGTGCGAAGCTAGGTTGGAAAAGTACTCTTCCCAACGACATATTGACTTTGTTTTAATACTAGCTCGACATCAAATGGCATTCTACTTTTCACTGTTTATGGTTGATATGTCCTACATTAATTTGGGAACTATTTTAAGGAACGGAATAGAAGACTGTTCCAAGACAAGGAAATGAGCCTCAAATCCCTTCAAAATAAGCTTGAAGCAAGTATTGTGGAAATAGTAAACAGTAAATTAAATTCCATTAGACTAAAGGAGGCAGTTTTTTCAGATTGGGATGCAAGCATGAGGTTTCAATGGGATGGTTTGAGAATTCCCCCTGGTTTGGATTGTTGAGACCCAATAGAAATGAGCAACATCAATAAATAGTTTGGAAAGAGCCACAAGTGGGCTGGGTAAAGTTGAATTTCGATGGTTCCGCAAGGGGCAATCCGGGTGTCTTAGGGGTAGGTTGTATAATTCGAGACTGGCAAGCAAGACCTTTAGTTACTTCTGTTAAACCGCTTCCAGGGGGCACTAATAATGAAGCTGAGTTCAAAGCTCTATTACATGGGTTGCATTTGTGCAAAAATATCCAAGTCAAGAAAGTGGAAATTGAAGGCGACTCAACTATTGTCATCAATGCCATGAGAACAAGGAAGACTCCAAATTGGAAGTTAAATGCTCTCCTAGAAAAAGATCAAAGAATGTTGGAGGACCTAGAAGCTTATACAATAAATCATGTCTACCAAGAAGGTAATGGTGAGACTGATTCTTTAGCCAACAAAGGGGCCGACGGCATTGAAGATACAATTATTTCGGGTGATATAGATCGTTTAATTCCCATTAATTAGAAATGTTTTGCAATAAAACTATGGAGGTATACGGCATAAAGCTATCAGTAATATGCATCCTTCGGTACGTTTGGGCAATGTTTTCAAAGTGTGGGAGTCGAGCTCCTTCGAGCGTCATTAATGTAGCCAAGTTGGCTTTGGAGGAAGCGGTCTATTTAATGGGGATCAAAGTGGAGTTTCCACACAATAGCAGTTAAGCTTGTTTGCAGAGAAATGGAGACGCCAATTTGCCTTCGCAGTGCTCGAAGGCAAATGGCTTTTTTGGGCTTCATAACTAATTCGAGGCTCAAGGTGATAACAAAGCCCCACAAGATTCCCTATCTACATTTTTTGGAGCTAGAGGCGGTGAAAATGGTGTTAGGGCGGGATTTTTTGACAAATAGGAATCGATACCAAGTCAATTCTAATATAGCATCCTAGTTTTTGGCATCATTGCTGGATTTAGGGGGCGCAAAGGAAGATATATTCCTTCTATTGCGTGAAGTTTTTAAACCGGAGTTCTTGGGAAATGATTTGGAGGTTGTTTTCTAGGTAGAGCAGGGCGTGGGGATTTTGTGGGCCTCCGACCTATCAATGTTGATCCTTCCGAATGCAAGGGTTCCGTGCCAGCCTTTTCTTCTCAACATGTCCAACAGAGCCCTTGGTCATCACCACCATTGGGCCACCATTGGGAGAAGCTTTTTAAGGTGTTCTCATGCGATTGAGCCAGAGTCGAATGGGGAATGGATATTACGCTTTGCAGAGCTGGTGGAGAGTGGAGACTTTTATGGTATTCCCTAGTTAGCTTTTTGGATTTTGTTGTAAATATTTTTTGCGTCGAACTGTGACCTTTTTGGGAAGCATTTGGATATCAATGGTGAAATTTTTTTTGTAAATTTTTATAAAAGAGTTGAAATGCCAAGGACTCTGTTATCCCTCTCAATTATATGAAATTTCTGAACAATATCAATATAATCTCTCGCTCTACGATTTAACGATCAAAAAATAATAATTACTAGATTGCTAAGGTTCTTCACAAGAGTTAATTCATTAAAGATACAAATGACTTGATTATCTTATGTTGTTAAAACAATGTAAACTACTAAAAATCTTATCCCTTCAAAGAGTATCCAAATTTGGTTTTTATTAATGTGACATTGGATTACCTATTAAGAGATTATATGGAAGCAAATAAAAATCAAAAAACCATGATAAATAAACACAACACCAGATGTACGTGGATAAACCCTTGCCTAAAAAAACTCTACCATCAAAAAGAGGCACAAGTATGAATTAATCTTTAACATAAGCGTACATATGTAACACACTTTCTCCCTTCAATCTAATAGCATTCTAGCAACCCCTGTGTACCTATGAAATCTCTATAAAACTCACTACTCCAAGCCCTCATGCATGTACAAGTATTATTAGGCACATAAAAAGATAGTTTTACAATACCAAGGGCACCAAAACCATGGGCCAAGAAAATGTAGCCTTCAGCGTCAACGAGTGAGGACAGGGGGGTCCTTTGGGCCCACTTATCACATATAATATATTAAACATAGGATTGTAATTAAATATCACACAACCCTAACACCTTATTAAATAGGATCATAGTGAATCTAGTTGCTAAAGAGTTTCACCCTTGGATGTTCTAGTACATGCTCACTATTGTTGAAAATAAGTATAAGATTGATCGAGGAACATTTATTAGTGATCTCTTGCATGATCAGCTTTGTGATGTATGGAAAAGCAAATGTTTATCTATGACTTCCTACCTCATGTATCTCTTAGCAAGAAGAGAAGTATATCCAATGTTGAATAAAGTAGGAATCATCAACCCAAGTCAAAAGAAAGTATATGAACATCACCCACAATTGGAGATGAAGGAAAGCCTCAAACATTACAATACAGTAAACAATGCATTTGTTTATTATATCATCAAGCTATTGTAAACAATCTGAACAAAAGGATTTAATTGGAAGCTATAACTACCATTGCAGATCAAGGAAATTGGTTTTATCCAATTTTCTATATTTACTTAAATTAGAGTTGGAGGATTTACTAGCACTCCATATAAACTCCCTACGTACCCTAGCAATAATCTCATACTATTGGAGTTATACAGGTAGTTGTGTGATGTGCATAGATTACTTTCAACTGAGCACAAAATAGGTGTTTAGTTTCTAATTGTCATTGGTAATTATTCTTGTTCTTCTTAACTTCATGCTAAAATTTGAGAAAAATATGGCATAAATTATGTTACACCCATATAACAAAAGAAGTAATTTGATCAAAGGGGAAACATTGAGAAATTAATAGGATTATTATACAAACATCAACCAAACCTTGAAGATTTCTAGGATGAGTGCAATGAGAAACATGAGGTCAAGAAGAGGGATTACTCTAGATTAATGTTTTATCAAATTAAAGTGTTTGAGATAAGCAGAGTACACAAGGAAGTCACTAATGATGTTAAAGTATTGGATCCTATATACAACTTGCTAGAAAATATATGATCAGCCTATCCTGAAGATGAATTAGTCAATTGTTTAAGATACTTCCATCAAAAACAAGGCTCAAAAGGTTATAGAAAGGAACTTGAAATGGGGAATAGGTACCCAAGACAGTTAAAAAGAATAAGAAGGAAGCATCAAAGAAAGAGAAGACTCTTGATCCCTCTACAAGAGATAAAGAGGTTGTGCCTCCTCATGCCACTATACGGGTGAAATTTTGAAGTTGTGTCACACTTAAGGCCAACTTATCAGCACAAATGAATTTAAGCATTGCCAATTGAAAGTCAATTTTGGTGAAACATACGTTCTAGTTGGATTCATTCTAGTTGAAATAGATTTGAGCCACAACTTTTCCAACTAAACTATCCACTAAATACATATGTAGCATCCCTTTAGGGCCAATTTACCAAAAATATAAAATTATTTGAAAAACTTGATGTTCTAACAACTATTCACTTAAGTAATATTTTTTAAAAAATCTAAAAATACCCTTTTGTAGATCTAAAGTGTAGTTTGTAATTTTATTTTTTTACTATTTTAATTAGTACTTATGTTTTCTTTTTTATTTTACTAAGAGCAGTCATCAACACTAAAATATAATGTTAATTGTCCTCTCAAAAAAATACAGAAGTTTATTAAAAATTTTGAAAAAAATACGATGCACTAGAGGAGAGATTTCATGTCGAGTTGATATATTTTTTCTATTTTAGATAAATAGTTAAGAAAAAATATTACATCCCATTAAAACAACTATGTTTTCATTAGATGCAACTTCCAAGGTTTATTTAAAAATATATATTTATTGAAATGGGGAAAAAATTAATCCATGCACTAAAGTTTCAAGTTATAAATACCCAAAATAATTGAAAAATAAAATAAAATTTACTATATAAAGAGCAATGTCCTACTTAACCTTATTGGTTATCATTTTATTAGCAACTAAATTATAATGTCAATTTTACAAAAAACTACATTCAAATAATTTTTTAATTTAAAAAAAAAAAACATAAATACACTTAAAAATCTACATTATATTAGTTTACATCATTTTAAAATTCAAAATATATACATCACTTTGTAGTGATTCAAGTTAAAATGTTGGATCAATGTTGGGCCATTTCCTTTATAAAAGTGACATGGCTTTGAACTTTCACCCACACAAGACCATCCTACAAAGGGGGTTAGTATTGATGCAGAAGAGTAATAAACTATGGATTCTGGACAATTGGTAAGGAAAAAAACAAAGTATAAATTCAAAGTCAAGAGTTTAGATGACTAAGGAGGTGATTCTAGAGAAGCTGCCATAGCTGTTGCTACTAGTAAAGCATCCCTCCCTTCCCATTCTCCTCTATCAAATCCTACTCCAAACCAACATTCCACTGAAGAGCCTTCACAAAATCCTCCTCAAGTTTCCACTCATGAGGCTTCTGAAGAAAATTCTCCTCAAAAGGAAAACCCTATTCTTGAAGAATAAACACCTCTTGGAAGATCTCTTCATGAACAAACTCTCCTTCAAGAAGAGAATCTTATTCCTAAGAAGTCTCCACTCAAGAAAGACCTCTCCAAAGAAAATTCCTGTGTGATAAGACACACTCTCATCAGGGGTCTATTTTTTCTCATACTCATTAATCTCCACCTCAACATAGCTCTCCCCCTTCTTAGCCTACACCTCATTCCACTCAAAATGTATCAATTTAGAAAGAATCATTACAACTAGTAGATTCAACTAAGTTGAGTGTACCTTTATGGTTGGATAGCATAGTGAAGAAGAGGAAAAGAGATGTTTTTTCCACTACAAATGAGTTCCCTGACATTTCTTCATTGTTCAAATGTCATTCTTACTCCAAGAAGGAAAGGGTCCTTTCCTCTATCACCATGGATGCTTAGAGCAAATATTTACAAAAATTGTTGTCCCCACATGTGACAAGGAAGAAAAAGAAAAATAAATTTCATATTATTAGATTTCTAAAGTTGCACTTGGTGAATCAACTAGAGAAGGTGATAAATAAATCATAAAAACTACAATGTCTATAGTCTTGCACAAAATAGATAAAGATGGGAAAAGTAAGGCACAATTGAAACAAGAAGTAAAACTACTCTCTTCTTATATTCAATGCCTTGTTGGGCATATTAAGTCTTCTTCCATGCCTATTCAACCTTCCTTTTTGGATAAAAATGTGCTAGTTGTGATTAAATTGGATGCATTATACAAGCCACCAAAACTTGGATAGATTCCCTCCTTGCTCAAGGATCAAAGATCATCAAAGAAGTTATTAGTTTATACCACAAGATTTCTTATGATCCTCGTTCTCTTACTAAATTAGAAGAGAAAATGGATAAACTAATGATGCTTGAAGATATTTTGCCTAGAATTCATGAAATGGTGAAAATGGATTTCTCCACCTTAGTTTTAGGCGGCATTTTTTATGGAACTAGCTCCAACTTGCCTCTTGAGTGGTATCAAGCAACCAAATGCAAGATTAAAGTCTTGAGAGAAAGCAAAAAGAAGTGTGAAAAGGTTAAAATAATCTACACTAGCACTTTGGATGAAATCCAGGATTTGATAGAAGCAATTCCTTGCACATTTTTAATTAGTAGAAAGTTATAAATTTAGTTAGCTTTTTTACCAAGAAGTTGATAGAAATAATCAAACATGGATCCTTGGAATCAACATGCTTTAATCCATCTTCAATTGATAATCTTATAAGGATAAAACTCATGTTTAATGATTTCAAAAAGTAATTGCCAAAACATTATAAAACACCAACAAAGATATTTAATGTTGTCACCTCAAGAGATATCTGCGTCTCATATATCTAGGGGCCAGATCTAAAGTTGGTGAAAGAAACCTTGGACAATTTGTTGGAATTTATACAAGGAGATTAGCCTAACAAAGAAGTAATTCATGTTGAAAGTGATAATAATGAAGAACAAACACTGCGTAAATGAATGACAGCCAATTACAAGTTAAATTTCAACTAAAATCTAACATTTTAATATTTGGTGCTTTGTACTAAAGTTTGTAATGTTTATTATTTATTTTCCAAACCCGTATGATTGAATAAGGGGACTTTGTTACACTTTGTAATCTTTATAATAAAAAATTGGAGGTAGCTGGTGGAGCGATTAGGAAGAGAAAACGCGAAATATCTTCTTGTAAATTGTAAAGTACTAACAATTGGAAAGGACTTTTTGGCAATTTATATAACTTTTGTATGGAAGGAAGAAGACTATGTGCTTTGTGTTTTGGAAAAATAAATAAAGTTTACTAATTTGGACTATGCATCAAATTTGTGATTCTAGTTGTCTTTTTCCTATAACAGATACAATCGTTTACTTTCATGAAATCTTCCTTATAACTTGTGAATGTGTTAAATACTCTTTATCTTTACAAATTTTGAAACCATTTGTGTCGAATCAATTGAGCTCTACGTTTCTACTCTATTTGGTTCACACTTGCATTTTATATCTTTATTTTAAATAAAGGGCATTTCTTTTACAATTTTGTAAAATCATTCAAAAACCATCCAATGCTAATCATTCAAAAACCATCCAAAAAGAAGCCATTCTCTACCAAAGAAAAGGAAGGATCTATAACATCCCAAACATAATGCACCCAAAGAGTGAAATCCTCAAAGGTCTTTTCCCTAAACATATGCACTCTAGTGATTTCTTGTCAAACTCATTTTCAATTGTTTGTAAACAAACATCATATATGCACAAGTCAAAAACCTCCTTGACCAAAGACACAAGAATATTCCCCCAAAAAAAAAAAATTGAATCACCCTACTTTGAAGGCCACTCTCAAGTATCAAAACTAAAGGGGATTGCTTTCGTTGAGCTCCTTGTAGTTTAATTCATGACCCTTTCCGAGTCACTCACAACAATAGGGAGGAAGTAGGAGACCAATGTCACTCAATCAAGATGAGGGAAAGGTTGCGATTGCTTGTAGAAATTGTTTGCAAAAAATGCCACAACCATGAAAAGGGTTTACAAGATTTTGGCATTCCTTAAAAGCCTATTGTCTTATAGTAAGGAGGTGAGTACCTTCCTTGCTTGGCCATGGAGATTAAGCTTGAAGTCATCGCATGGGTTTGAAGCTATTGTTGTAATGTTGGGGTCTTGGAGACCTTTAGATACAATATGTGTTTTAAGTTCTAATATAAATCCCATTTTTAGTAGTAGAGTATAATGGAAACTTAATGGCAACTTGATTCTCCCAAGGTTATTCATGAGGTGCATTTAAAATTTATTATATTAGGGGGTATAAAGTTGTTAATAGTTTGAGGCCTATGTTACTCTCTTTGATAATCTTTTAAGGAAAATGGCATTATAGTTGTATTTGTTGTTACATTATCTATATGGAAGTTAAATGACTTATTTGATGTCTTCATTCCTTTACTCATAGTATGAGTTCTCCTATAGTTGTAAGGATATTATAATAGTTTTTTTTATTAGTGGTAAAACAGGTTTTGAAGGGGCCCTGAAACCCTTTAAAACAAGCCGACTAGCAGCAAAAGATCAACAAGACCGCAGCAAAAGGATATTATAATAGTTTCCTTTGGATTAAAATATGAATTATTCTATTTTAGTAATATTAAGGATTTTCGATGTAGCCATAACTCCTTATTTCTTCCTTCCTCACTCCCCATGTCCCACCTTCCCCAAGTTAGAAATCAATTAAAGGATGCATTTGAGTCACTTTAAATTGATATATTTTATATGGATTCATACATGTGCTAAGTGGTTACTTTGTGTACCTTTTTGGACGACGACAGGGTCATGTTGAGTACCCTTTTGGTCTTGGAAAGTTAATGGTTGAATTACTTAAATTTTTAAGTGTAGTGCAAGCCTCTCCATGTCCCTTCCTTGCATTCAAAGCTTATAAGAAGATAGAGTGCATTCCACTCCTCCATGTACAGGACATGGAGGACCATGTGGGTTCACATGGATTTGTAAGGAGTAAATGATTGTGTAAGAAAGGGGGTTCAATGTCTTGGACATTGGGGTTGTCATGTGGCCTCATCACATTGACTAAGTGGGAAGGGGACATGGCATACCTATTTAAACAAGAGTTTTGGTCTTGTCTTGGGCTCTTCTCCTTTTGGTTTGCTTTTTTGGTTGATGTTGTTCTTAATAGAAGGCTAGAGGAAGAGTTCTTGGAAGAAAAAGTGCCTCACTGGGTTGGAGAGCTTGGCCAAGAAGCTGGCTATTCCAACCCAGATCTTCGTCCCAATACTCAAGCAGTAAACCTAGAAGCCTCACCCATATTGGGACAATCCTCGTGGATTCTTGCATAGGGTGAAATCATGTATGCCACCTTAAGAAAGAGGCCAAAATTTTCAAGAAACCATAGCCCCCCTAAGAGTGTACAAGTACAATCTTCATGGAGGGAGAAACAATCAAGAAGAACCCATTCGCCAACACCGAGATCTCTACAAGGCCCTAAAGACTCCACTTTCTCTTGATCCAATTTCTAAAAGAGTCCACATTGGGTCTGAGCCCTAGAAATTTTCCAACCAAAGCATTCTTCAACTTGAACACAACTTTGTCCACAAGGGCATCCTAGATCTTAAGCACCCCATCATGGCCCTAAACCAACAAGACCAAGGGTGCAAAAGCAGGAGAGGGGGAGCCACACAGCTATGCCCTCTGAGTTGTCATTGCCACACATTGTACCCGTCAGGGTCCCCACCACAAGCGAAGTGGGAGAGTTTCCCCTCGCCCAAACCCAACAGCGCAACTTCATCAAGAGAACCAACCGAACTCCTTAGCATTTAAATCCCTCAAATACTTCCCAGAAACATCCGAAGCCATAGTAGCAGCAGGAGACGCATCAAGGGCAGAGGACAAGTTCGGGAAGCAAAAAACCCTTGAGCAAGCCCTGGGCAAAGCCTCCCCTACCACCATTGGCAAAAGGGTGTGAAACCTCCTCATTCGACACCCTAGACTCCTCAAGAGACAACGTGCGCCAAGATTTTGGGACTAAGCTCGCACTTCGACAAACGTCTAGCTAGAGGTCGAGAAGATGCACATTCTCGTCATCAACAAAAGAGATGCCCCAATCATCTTCCTAATTAGAGATGAAAATTGCATCTCCCTCTTCACCCTCGTCATCCTCATCATCTTAGTTGCCTTCATCTGCATCACCCTCTTCACCCTCGTCATCCTCGTCATCTTTGTTGTCCACATTTGCATCCCGTTGCTCGCTTTCCCGCTCTTCATCATTTTAGGTTAGGGAGATGTTGAACATAAGTACTTATAATTGGATGAAATGTATTCTTTAGATTTGAAAAGCAACAAATCATGTGATGCCACATAGGTACACCAACAAAACATGATTTAATGCACAAGTATTATAACTTAATGTGCAACTATGGGTCTACCCTCTTTTGGGGGGTCTTTTTGGACATCTCAACAAAAGCATGTTGATGTGGCATCATATTTGGATGTGAACCTGAAACCTTAATTATAAGCAGGGACCTTGCCAAGTAAGCTGCTATAAAAATTTCGTAGTAATTTGAAAGTGCTACATATGATTTTGGGAGGCACAAAATTAGGGTATCAGCTACTAGGTCCTCTCCCTTGGATCCCAAGAAAACAAATTCGCATATTGCAAAGCACAAACCATGAAACTTAACGTAACAAGTTACTTTAAAAGATCTTTCCTTGAAAAATTTAATGCACAAATCACTTCGAGGTTCCTCTACAACTAAACTTGGGCATTGTAGCTCATATACTTCAAAGCTTAATAATATTGCAAAACCATCATTTTAATGGTACATAAATTATTTTTGAACTGGAAATAACATCGTGCATCGTCAAAAAAGATGTCCTCAACTAGGTGGGAGTCATTCAAAATCTATTCAAGAATTATAAAAGTTAAAATTTACTAGAACTAGAAAGTCGAGCATTACTTGTAAATTGTCTAGTAATTACTTGTAAATTGTCTAGTATTTAGCAAATTTGCATAAGATATTAGCAACAAAATCTTATAATTTCTATTATAATTAATAAACGATGCAGCCTAGACATGTTGCAATACCAAGTTAATAAAAAATAATTAGCATACTCAATAAACATTTTAAACATAGATTTATAATGGTGTCAAATATATTTGATAGTGCCCACTATTGTTACCGAATAATGCAACTGTATATGGAAATACCAATGTATATGAATCAACGAGAATCACCTGCTTAAAAATAAATTATAACATACGGATCACCGGCATCTATTACATCAAACAGATCAAAGTAAATACTAAGCTACCTATATAATTACGGGCACTTTGGTTTGCTTAAACTACAGCCTCCATCCCCTCCATAACTGCTGGAAATAAATTCAAACATAGAGGTCACCAGCATCTATTACATCAAATAGATCAAATTAAGTACTAAGCTATCTATATGATTCTGGGCGCTTTGGTTTGCTTTGAACTACAGCCTCTATCCTCTCCATAATTGCTGGAGTCAACAATGGAATTACATCCAATGCTTTCATGTTCTCTTGAATCTAAAGACAGAACAAATGTTAGAAAAAGAATTAAGCAATAGCTGTGCAATTATTTGCTATACAAGCCTATCTAAGGTGTCAATTAAAAAAATTACCTTTTATAAGAGTGAAATACGGATGCAGATTATGTGATTTAGCATACACAAGGAATGATACAACCACCACAAAAAGGTTGCTAGGATGGCCCAAATAAAGTTACCAGTGGATTTCAAATAAGGAACCTATTACCACAATGAAAAGTTTCACACTAATAATAATCATTTTTCTTTGAATTGCTTTTGTCTTAGATTTTTCTTTGAACTGCTTTTTCTCTGCTAATGGGAAAAATCAAAAATAGCGTCAAATTTATGTCCTAGAAATTTGATCTTAAACCCTCTCATAGATTGAACTCCAACATTAAATCATTTTCAAATTTCAATAACCTCTCCAACTCAATTCGTTTCCCACAAGTGGCATGTTTCTGGTGCACTTCTGTCTTATCATTTACATAAAAACCTTTGAACGGTGTGCTCCTAATACTGCTTGCAATCATCTTATATAAACCCTTTAAACAATGTTGTGCTCCTAATGCTGATTGCAATCATCATAATTGTTGTATCGAGTCATGGAAAATCCCAAAGACGGTTATATTTTAATTCACCAATAAGTCTACATGCACAATATTCTGAGCTAGTTCAAACTGATACAATTCCAAAATTCCTGCAGTAGACCAGAAAATACAACTTCTAACTGTAGAAATGTATAAGATACTGTCACCTAAAGTAAATTAGCTCGATTGATTCAGTTTATCAAATTGAGAAAATAATTCCAATTTGAAAGGGTGGTGTCACCCCACTTTTTATCATTCATCTCTTACAAATGAGGATTTTGTCCAAGTCATCATTCCCTATGGTTCAACATCATCCACAATTAGAGGGATTCAGGTTATATACACTTTTCAGCCAACCTAAAGAATGAAGTTAGGAGCAAACAAAGAAATATAGGGGAATCCCTAATCTAACATATCGTTGTCAACTCTTGCTATGAAACTTTTTACCCAAATGTGTACACGGATTAATTTTCCTTTGATTAATGTAAATGGGATAAAAGTTAAATAAAACAACACCTTTATATAAATATTAAATTGTTAAAAGATTAAGTGGTGTAATTAAGGATTTGAAAGGGTATGTTGGTTGATCAACTCCATTGGAAAACTATTTATTTTGTGTGATGTTTTATTAAGATTCAACTGCATAGTTTTAAAGTCAATCTCATTGACCCATATTTCATGAGTAGTGGTTCACAATAACCTCTCGCATGAACATGAATGTTCAACTTAGCAATCATTGCATCTAGGCGATACTCACAAGGGTGAAGCATCGAGACTTCCTAGTAGGTCACCCATCTCAAAACTACTCCGACTCAAGTGTGCTTAACCATGGAGTTTCCCCCAAGATCAAGCCCATCTAGCTTGCTACCCAGTTCGCAAAACCTTCAGCAAGTGTTGTGCCTTATGAACCATTCATTATAGAACTTCTTAGCTCATTTATTATCAAGTGGTGTTTTCCATAGTTTGTCAAATTATGTGATATTTTATCAAGATTCAACTACGTAGTTTTTGAGTCGATCTCATTGACTCGTATTTCATGAGTAGTGGTTCACAACAACCCATCTATCATGAGCATGAATGGTTCACTTAGCACTCATTGCATCTAGGCGATGCTCACAAGAATGAAGCATCGCCACTTCCTAGGAGGTCACCCATCCCAGTACTACTGACTCAAACGTGCTTAGCCATGGAGTTTCACCCAAGATCGAGCTCACTTAGCTTGCTATCCCATTTGCAAAACCTTCAGCATGAGTTGTGATGAACTATTCATTATAGAGCTCCTTAGCTCATTCATTATCAAGTTGGAGGTGTTTTTCACAGTGTGTCAAATAAAGTGATGTTTTAGTAGGATTCAACTACGCAGTTTTTGAGTCAATCTCATTGACGAATATTTCATTGTAAGCCTGGATATTTAGCATTACGGAATCTCTTGGGTGACAGATCAAGGTAGGTGAGGGCACCAGAGAAATGGCAAGCAGGGCATGTCCAACCAAGGATATAGAGTATTATACCTTGGATGGTCATGGCTGAGGCTGATGTGTATTTGCATGATATTTTTATCCTCTTAATATGCAGCCATAGGTTAAGAACTTGGCATCTAATCACAAAGAGAAGAGATGAGCTAAAATTCAAAGAATTAACTGTTATGTACTCAATCTTTGGTACTATTTAGATGTGTTTAAAATGAATATTTCAAATACTTAATTGTTATTCTGGAATTGTAACTTCTATTAATTAGTCGTCGTTTTTCCGCATTTTATTTTTGTTATTAGTTAAAAATCTATGTTTGGTGATATGGGAAATTGGTTTATCAAAAGCGTTGTCGTCAAGCGGTAGGACCACTTGGTTCTCATGTTAGAGACCAAGGTTCAAATCTGCCCAAGTGACATCTAAGCATTGACAGGCATGCTGAAGCAGTAGTCCCACTTCAGTTGATAAATATAGCAGTAGTCTTGCAGGTGATGCTGGTGGAGCACACTAGAGGATCAAAGGAAGGAGAGAGGAGGAGAAATAGATGCCTTGGAGTATGGAAGAAGAAAGGATTCAAGTTGGAGGAGCACATTGGAGAAGAAAGCATTCAAGCTAGAGAAGCACGTTGGAGGAATGTAGGAGGAAGGAAAGGAGATAGAAGGTAGAAGCGTTCAATCTAGGGGAGCACAGATAGGAGATTGTAGGAGCAGTAGGCCCACAGATGAAGCTAGGGGAGGCAGAAGGATTCCAGAGGATGAATTGTAATTGCAGTGTATCCCTCACTGATAGAACATTAGTTAAAGTGGTATCCCCACAAAGAAATTGTATGGGATGTGGATCCCATGAACAAACCCTCACAATTTCAAGGGTGGGGACCCAATAGAAACCTTGGCTACTTAATTTAAAAAAAAATCTGGGAAATTGGTCCATAACATTTTGCTATTAGAGCCAGGTGTGTAGGCATATAGGAACAGTTGGGTGTGCTGGTTATGGTCGGGTTTGTCGATTAAAAACAAACTGAACAAATAGTCATTTCTTCCACTGTCTCCCTGTAAATAATGGTTTCTCCCTTTTACTCTGTTCTATAGTCATTTCTTCCACTGTGTCCTGTAGATAATGATTTTCCCCTTTAGTCTGTTCTATAGTCATTTCTTCCGCTGTCTCCTGTAAATAATGGTTTTCCCCTTTTACTCTGTTCTATTCTCCCAGGCAGAAGCTGCAAATGGCGATTCAATGGTTAGGAATATAACCTTAAGCATGCCACCATTGACCCTATCTGCTAAATAATTGTTCTTAAAGGTTCACGTAGCATTTGATTGAAGGTTTTTGTTTGCTATTGGAAGTCTACAGAACTTTAAGATTATGTGCATGGCCACACAGGATATATGGAAATGATCTAATGAACCGTAACATTATTTTAGCTTCAAACATTCAACATAAGTTTTATTACTGGATATTACTACTTTCACAGACAATTCCAGTAAAGAGGCTTCTCAATTAGTTTGGAATTATTCATTATACATAGCAGAGAAACTGACTGGTAATAGAACTTCGAAATTTGGTGTAGTTAATAGAGGTCACAGAATTAGTGGGAAATTAGAAAGTGGGGTGCCTTTTGAGCAACTGGAAGCCTTATAAAAACTTTTCCACCAGCTGTTAACACATTTCCCTCAGAATGTCGAGCTTCTGGGTGACCACCGTGTTCGGTAAGCTCTCGACATTATTCAAAAAGATTGATCTAAGATATTTAATGCAATTTACAATAGGTTTTTTGGCTTGTCAATATATTCTATGGTATGCTGACAATGAAACTATCATGGCTTTTAATCTGTATACCAAGAACTTACAACAGACAGATATTTTGGTTGACCTTCACAAAATTGTTTCACCATATGACTGCCCTTATCTCTTTATTGCTCAAATGAAGTTACCTCCCAAAGCAGTAACACATGAAATAAAGGCCCACGTACAAAAGTGCATGAGCAATACAAACAAGGACAAAAGACAATACCCAAATACCACCTTTCTCCATGGAAGGGTTGTATTTTTAATGCTTGCGGATGTGTTTGGGAGACTTGTGCGGCTACAGTACACTAGGTAGAACAGGCAGTTGCCATCTCCTGCTAATGGTCGGAGCTGAACATAGGTCATAAAAACACATCAGAATTCAAAAGGCACACCACAAGAGAAGGAATTTATGAATTTAGTGCAGTCTCTGTCGGACCATTTCTTGGCTTTAATGTTTTCATCCCTTCCATGCAATAAGCCGGTAGCCCTCTAACTTCTAACATTATGGCCTTTGTTTTTTCAAATCTAATTTGGATATTTCCCAAAAAAAAATCCTACATTGGGGAAGCTCCAAGTTCCTAGGCATCTTCACGCTTTCCCCCACCAAATCACTAGTTTAAAAGATATCTGCTCAACCCCTAATGTTTTAACTTGCACCGCAAAATTTATCTAAATAGCACTACCTAGTTTTCATAGTATTTGTGAGGTTTCCATGACCAATTGACAATAACCAAAACTAGCAGGCATTGGAAATTGAACATACAGATGGTGTCTTCTCTCAATCATAAAAAAAGATAATGCTTTCATTTAATTTTCTTGTCTACAGGGTTACACTTACTGGCATCCAAAGTGTACATAATAACAAATTTCACTTTTATTGCCATTTTTTAAACTGAGCTGCTACATTGGTTGAACTCCGTAATTGTTTTAAAGACTAAGATTCACCGACTATGTGTATTAGTATAAAACACGCAAATGCAGGCATTAGTTTGCTTGCAGGTGAAAACTTTTTCTTGGAAGGGTGTGGAGTCTAATGATAGAAGATGGATCATGAACAGTGGAGTGCAACATGAAAGACGGGAGTGAGAGAAGTTCATGTCCTAAAATATAAGGAGAAGAGGCAAACAAGGTCTTTTCTTAAAAGAAAATATGTTATGACGTCAAGAAGCTTAATGCAAAGGAGTGACCACTAATGATAGGACGTTTGTGAAGATGTGGCATAATTAAGCAGATACCAACAACCTGTTTTATTAGACAGCAGCTCAATGAATTATGCTTTCCCATCACTTCACAATCTACATGAGAAATATATTGCCGATCATGATATGGGAACGGAACTAGGTTCGGGTACACCAGTACGGCAAAAAAAAATTGGTCTGGGTATATATATATTAGTTATATAACATATTATAATTATATATATAATATTATAAATTATAAATTATATAATTATATAATTATAATATATTAATATAATCATCCGTTAATGGGTTGGAATGACGGTGGTTAGGACAGACGAAATGAAGTGGAATTGCATGAGAAGTAATTATTTGGAGAGGTGGAGTATTTGGTTTCAATGTATTTGATATTGATGACAGGAAAATGGATTCATTCATTTCATTTCATTTCGAGTCTTGATTGCTGTGGTGTGGCAGTTTCTCATGGTGTTTGGGGCAGATGCTCGACATTTGGGTGGGAGGATGATAGGTGGTGAGCGTGGGAAAGAGAAGGTGGAGACTAAAACACCCAAACAAAGGAAGCGTCGGGTGTCAGGTGAGGAGGCTATGGTGGATTCATGGCTTTCGCAGACAGGGAAATCAAGGACCCTGCTCTCAAGCAATGGATGGTTAGAATATGGGAGCTGGCAAAAGGAATGGATAGGTCTCTTGGTGTGTGCATCGCTCAGCTATGGCTAAGCTTCTTTTTGGACCCAAGATATACAAGAGGTAGACGAAACACCTTCGATGCTGCTCAATCCCTCTCCTATGCGGCAATGCTCTCTATGGCCACCACTTCTTACTTCGATATTGGTAATGTGGTGCATCAGGCAAAGGTTCACTTTGATTGCTTCCTGAAACATTTATATGCAATTAAGCGGCGACAGATTTGTCTTCAGTTAGCAGTGGAGGAGATAGCTATGAAGTTGCAAGTTTCTCTACCGAAGGATGCTATACCTTTGTTTTCGGAGTGTTGTAATGAGGATGAGGATGCGGAAGAAGGCGTCTTGTTCTTCCTCTTGCAACTTCACATCATTAATATCTTCATCAAATTTGTATGAAGCGACTTACATGGAGCAGCATCTTGGGCTTGTTCATAGTTCTGAATCTTCTGATTATTCATTTGCATGCTGCCTCAAGAAGCCTTTCTACAGACTCAAGCAGACTCCCACAACCCTGGTATGACAAAATGAATATATGTCTCCCTAACATAGGCTTTTCCTAATGTCAGTCAAACCACAAAATGTCTACATTCAATGTTTAAAGGGCACATTCCTCATTCTTGCTTTTTACATAGATAACCTCATCATCACAAGGAGCCATACAAACATGATTCCCCATGTGAATTCCAGCCTTCTTGCCTAGTTTGAGATGAGTGATTTGGGCCCTTAAACCCATTTACTTGTTCATGTTTCACAGACACGGCAGGATTTCAGTTTCAAAGCCCAAGTACACACCTGATCATCTTCAATTATTTCATATACAGGACTGCAAACCAACTCTCTCTCCCTTTCACCTATGAGCCAAGCTCATAGGTCAATGCACTTCAGCTAGAGCTGATGCCATCTTAACCCAACAATTGGTTAGTAATCTTAGATACTTGACCCACACTCTCCCGCTTCACACAAGATCAGCATGAGAGCCATTAGAAAGAAGAAAAGACAATTCTTTAGTATAAATGGATTGCTTATAGATTTGGCAATGGTATACTGCAGTGGGTTCGCTTTCGATAATGGGGTTATACAGACTTTGATTGGATCAGCAAAGTTGATGACCTGAAGTCCAGTGCAGCTAACATTCATCAGCATGGTTCGTTCCAATCACTTGGTGTAGCAAAAAACGAAATGCAATTGATCTTATTTGACACAAGAGAGGCATTGTGGTATTGTTCACAATTACAGGGACAGATTCTTTCTTAGTTTGGATGCCCACATGATAATATTCCCACTACTCTATCAAACATTCACATAACACATAACCCAGTACAGCATCAATCTGCCAAACTACTTAGTTACACGTGCAGTACATTCAGCGGCTTATTAATTACCAAGTCATCGACCTGCACTTTCCCCAAACAAAGAATCAAATTTTAGAAATCTTCACCAAATCCCTGGTGGAGGCCAAGTTCTTACATCTTCAGTCTTTGTTAAGCATGAGAACATTGTCCTTAATGAGGGATGGTCCATAATTCCTCCTTCCTTCCCCTCTCTCCCAATTCATTTTTAAGAGCAAATGTTGATATATATAACTAATTAGCTTTGTCAATTAATTATTTATACATCTATTATGTAATTTTTGTAAATATCAATTTTGGGACATTTACTGGTTAGAAACTCAAGTCATCTCTACATCATGGATATTCTTGTTGGCTTGAGCAATCCTCGGTACCTTGTACTCATCTCCCAAAAGACTGAGAATATATCGAGTTTAAGTTATGATAAATTGAAAGAGAATCTTTCCGTTTTGGGAGTCTTCTCCACGATTTCCTGCACATGCAGTTTTGTATAAAAGAACAGGGTGAAATCATGAATTATAGACAGTTGTTGATGTAAATTCTTCTGATATTTTTGAATCAAATTTCCGAGTAATTGTATCAGACATCCATCTAATCAAGCTAGTTTTTAAGTATATGCTTTGATTGATCCTGTGTGTATAAAAGCATTATTAATCAGATATTAACATCTTGCATATTAAGGTTTGTTGATGAATACAGCAAAGATAATCTACTGATACTAGCATGGGAGTAAAATTATGATATATATTTGATGATTTTTGCATGTATAGGAAGTTGATATATTTATGAGAGACTCGAGAAGACGAAGTTGGTTCCTAGGCTTGTATTAGTTTGTTTAAAGAGCAGGCTATGGTGGGCAGCTTAAATCCTAAGCCTGATTTGGCATGAGGAGGAGGTTAACTTTAGTGACTGTTGTGCATTTTTAGGAATAAGAACAACGACTGACTTTTGCATTTACATCCTTTGGCCCTTGGGTTAACTTTAGTGGCTGCTGGATTGTTTTCGAAAATTAAGGACGAACTTATTGACTCTTGCATTTGCATATCTCAAATTCTTGTCTCTTTCTTGTGTCTAAAATTTGGAGGTTTTACTGTTGAAAGTAGTTGTGCTGCTCTCTTTTTCTTTCTAAGAAAATTTTAGTCCTTTCTCTTACAGGTTATCTTCTCCTTGGAGCGCCATTTGGTTATGTTTTTTCACTTTGAAAAGTTGACACATCACCCCAAGCGCCCTTTCCCACTTAAATGTCAAAATGTCACTTTTTCATTTGAATTTGGTGTTGAGTTTGGCCACTTAAGTAAAAGAGTGCACTCTTGTTCTAATTCTTCATTAACATTTATCACTTGAGTGAATAGGTGCTTTTTGAGTCATCTATTTCTTCATTGACATTGAAAAATTCAAACACTTTATGACTTTGTCTTGCAACATAACACTAGACCCCCTAAAAATCTGCCCAAGCTTCTCGGAGACATTTTCTAGTGACTTTGACCCTTTGGTATGATTTTCTCTTCCTTCGGCACATCTTGGACCACCTGCTTGCTTTTTCATGACTCAAAATTGCCCTTGGATACCCTCCCTTCGTCACAACATGCTCTGGAAGTTCTGGCATTCACTTGCCTACTCTACACTTCATTACCTTCCCCTATATCTCAATTGACGTACCACCCTGTCTAGTATGATTGAAAAACTCCTCTCTTAAGCCCTACCAAAGTGCTAGCTTGAATTGACAATAACAACATAATCAACTACTAGCAACAAAGACTTCAAAAACACCTTACATGCAACAAACAACAAATTTTATAGTTGAATTTAACTCGTGAACGAGAAATCACTGACTTGTGATTTACAACTTGACACAATTCAAAAAATTCCGTACGGGTACAACAATGTGGAAATATGTCATGGGCATTTTTTGTGACAATGGCAGAAAGTATGGAAGGAGCAAGCAAGTGAATAATTGATTGTTTTGAATGCAGGCTTTGCAGTTTTGGTTTATGGAGACCATACAATTTTCATTAGTGTATAATTCATTATTGTTCTTTAGCAAAAACTTTTGCTTATAGGGTAATAGCTTTTGCTACATTTGGTTGGATTCACATGTCAAAACCCTTGCATGGAACTAATAATTCCTTAATTGCAAAGCTACAAGCTATCAACTCTTTGTAAATACTATCTTAATTGTAGCAGCATCTAAGTTTAGGAGACGTCTGTTTGAAAGAACCATAGATAATTAGAACAAACAACCTCGGATTCTAAGAGAATTTTCATGATGCGGCATTTGAAGAGGATAATAGATGTTATACATTTGGTATTGCCAAGACTGTAAGAATGGCTCAATAAAACATGCATGAATGTTGATGGGTTTGAAAATATTGCTAGTAATGAACTGCACATTTAGGAATTTAGGTCAGACATATAAAAATCTCGAGAAGATAACATAGAGTGTGGCACATCCTTTGGGGAAATTTAAACTAGTTAATTTTTAACAAATTTTGATCTATTTAATATTTTGTTCAAATATCTTTTTTTGGCTTCTTGACAAACCATCCTACAAGAGTTCAAGCCACAATTTAGAAAGAGAAGATATATTGCGGTAAGCCAATACAATGCAGATGCAATCAGCTTCTTTAAGACTGAAAAGTAAATTGAGACAAAACCATCTGAACCCCATACAATTATAGCAAACCTCACAACAAACAGGACAATAAAGGATAAGATAGATGATTATAACCCTAAAAGTTAGGATGTGATCTTGAACTGGATAACTGATTATCATGATTAAAAAGTAAAGAGCTTGACCTATTGGTAACCGATTGAATGTCATCCATCTTCAAATGACAAAGAATGTGTCCATTTAATTTTTGCATTTCATGTACAATTTCCTTTCCTTATATGATATATCTATGGAAATGTATAGTGTGATAGTTCTTTGTAGCATTCTCTGACAAGTGCAACTCTGAGCAATCTATTGCAGCTTCATCAATCAATCTTGCTTGCGCTCTTTCCTCGGACATTAAAATCCTCAGTGGACCAGCACTATAAGATTCTAATTGCTTGTGTATCCTAGTATTGTCTTCGGATTGCAATTGTATGCCTGGAAGCCTTGATTCACCAGAATTGTGTTATAGACATTAAAGGATATCATCATCATCATCATCATCAATAATATTTATCTCTAACACCTTTAAAAGTTTGATTTATGGTCTGGCTGATTAAGTTGCCACTGTGTTATCATCTATTTTAACCAAATTGATTTTCTGTGAGTTTGTTTACATGTATTCACTCTTCTTCTAATGCATTCCTATCAGATATAGGATTTGAAACTATCAGATCTCTCACATAGACTTTTGGAAAGTATCCAAGTTCAGAACACACCCTATATCTAAAGGACACATTTTCAGATCCTACTGCAAGGTGTAGTCTATCAAAATCGTATTTTTCTGTTGGCAAAGGCACTTGCTAAATCTAACAATACACATGTCTATACTATAATGCAGTTCTTATTTTCTGTTCAAACTATGATAAGTATGCTAAGCATATTACTAATTCTTTTATAGAACCTTTCATTCTAGAATTCAACGGGTAAGTTGAAACTCTTACAAATATTAGGATGGGCAGTACATGTGGAGAAATACTATCGTGCTTCTTAGATTGTAAAGAATGGAAGGCATGAATAAAATACTGATAATGTGGCAATAATCATGAAATTTATAATCTCAATCAAGCAATATTTTATTTCTATTTTTATTTTATCTCAACACTTGGTAATGATTTAAATTTTAAATCAAACCCCTGTATTCATTTAAATTTATCAATAAAGTGCACTGACTCACCTGGTTTTCCTTTGTTGCACCAGTAATAACAGTGCTGACATTTGGATTTGATGCACACCAGGCAATAGCAAGTTGTGACAAAGGCACGTTCAATTCATTTGCAATTGGTTTCAGTCCTTCTACTTTCTTTAATACATCATCAACTAATGACCTGGATGCTAGGTTCTGTACATCATGTAAAAAAATTGAAGAATTACGAAACTTATCGCCAGTAAAGTAAAATGAAAAAGCTATCACTGAAAAGCAATCAAAAACTATATATATATATATATATATAGAGAGAGAGAGAGAGAGAGAGAGAGTTAAGCCACCAAAAGTATGAGGACCGTTTGAAACCAATGTTTGTTTTATAAGCCATAACGTTATTTTTGAATTTATTATAATCACAACATGAAACGGAATGCATCGTTCATTCATCACCATTGGTTGCTCCTCTTCCCTTCAGAACATCCACCAAAATATAAACCCCTTTTATGCTATTCAAAATTAACTCTTTAAAAGTTTAACACTTTACCTTGTCTACTAATATAGAACCTTAAGCATTGTAAAAATGACTAAGAAAAGTACGAGCAAGTCAGCGAGGGCATCAGTTATGTAGTGACAACAAGTAGACAAGGAACAGCATTATGAATATGGTATATAGAAGATTTACTTTCAACCTAGTACCATCTAAATGGTAAAAATATAGCTAAATGTTAAAGCCCAAAGGGTAGCAACTTCACAGATACATAATGTGATTTGTTCTTTGGTGTTAAACCGGAGTCTTTTTGGTCCAGGTCCTGAATACAATTCATTTGGATTTATTCGAAAGCAACAGTATGTACTTCTATGATTTGATCATGCCTGTATTTTGAATGGTTAAACTTAATCTAACTACAATGAGAAACTAATTCATTTTGCTATCACAGCTAAATAAACAATGTCAATAAGAACAAAATACAACAGGCATGTTAAAACACTATAGCAAGCAAGCCAGCAAGGTAACTATATAGTATATGTATATGATATATAGAAGATTTACTTTCAAACTAGTACCATCTAGATGGTAACGATATAGCTAAATGCTAAAGCCCAAAGGGTAGCAATTTCAAAGGTACATAATGTGATTTGTTCTCTGGTGTTAAGAAAGAGTCTTTTCGGTGCAGGTCTTGAATACACTTCGTTTTGGATTTATTAGAAAGCAACTGTATGTACTTCTATAATTCGATTGTGCCTGTATTCTGAATGGTTAAACTTAATCTAACTACACGAGAAACTAAAGGACTTGTTCATTTTGCAATCACAGCTAAATAAACAATGTCAATAAGAACAAAATACAACAGCCATGTTAAAACACTATAGCAAGCAAGCCAGCAGGTTAACTACATAATGTCTTTCATAAGAACAAAAATACAATAGGCATGTTAAAAACTATGGCCAGCAAGGTAAAGGTAGGCAACAAGCTCTTTTAAGGTATAACCTCTGCCAAGGCATTCACAGTGGCTTCATGTTTGTTACTGTTAACTTTCCCGTAATCTGTTTAAGTATTTCAAATCCTACTGAGTAATTGCACATCTCAAACAAGCCTGGAGGAAGAGGAGCCTTTCATCCCACAAGTTATTATTTGGGGAAGGTGCTTTGGATCAGAAGCATTTGCATCCTCAATGCATGTATTAAGAGCAATAAGAGCGGCATGAAACCAGCAAGTCAGATCTGATCAAAAGTATAATAATGTTTCTTTACAAGCTTATATGAAAAGCCAACCCTTCACTTTGAACAATCATATTACAAAGCTACAAACTAGAGAAAGATATGCTAAAGCTCTGTACTTAGACCTTAATATGTAAATTTCTTAAAATATGGCTATCCTGAAAGAATGAATGAAAAAATATATATACCAATGCCCACAAATCACCCAAACAGGTTAATGGGATTCAAAAGTGCATCCACAATTGTCAATAACAAAAACGAGTCATAAAAGATCTACAACATCGAAACGTAACAAGATACTAATAAAGAAGTGTGTTTGTATGAACAAACTAAAATTGAAAAACACGAGGGGAATACAAAACTCATTAATGTCTGAAGATATTCCATGATGGTTTTTTTCAATGATACCCCACCTTGTAATTTTCCAATGCAAAGCGGCTGTCTTGAGGAATAGTCCCTTTAGTGTACTTTCCAGTCAACACTCCAGATGCCAGAGGACTCCATGTAGTCAAACCCAAACCATAGTTATTATAAAGTGGTGCGTACTCAACTTCAACCTGCAAATTAGTTCAAATGACCACCATTAATTCATAAACTTCAATTTTCAAAAATACCTGCATCTATTAGAATACCAAAACCCAAAACTTATTACACCATTTAGCTTCACCATTTCGTTTACCAGTTGTTTTCCATCCATTGTCCTAAGGAAGAAGAGATGCAAGCTAAACAACTTAATAAAGAGACAGCAATAGAACATAGCATCATCACACAGGACAACGAAAACCAAAAAAAGGCATTTTGCTTTCCATAATGGAGATATGGGAGCCAACTTTTGTCAAGGCATAAAAAATAAAATATGAAGGCCAATTACCACATAAAGTCAAAAACTACCTCATAAAGTCAAGTATTACCCCAATGTCAAAAACTACAGGTAAGCAAAGCACAGCAGCCAAGTATATTCTCATTTATAATACTAGGGACTTCTTCTAATGCTATAGTTGAGGTAACAAGAAAAGAACAACAGAAGAAGGCTATAAATACTTCAAATAAAATGAACAATAATAAACTTAATGCTTCGCCTAAATGTAATTCATTATGACATGCTCGTGTAGATTTAGTTGATTATAGCTTGATGAAGGCTGAGTCAATAATGCAACCTTGTATTGACAATTCAAGCCTAAAGGCAATAATTACTCAATGGTCATTTAATAAATAGACGAGACAAAGCAACCATAAAAACTCTTCTTGCATACTGCAGCCAAGCAACATAAAAACCTGGAACATGTTTTGCTATTCAATAAAAGAATTAAGTTGTGCCAAGAACATGTGGTTTAACAAATGAAAGCAGCTAGGTTTATGGTTCTGAACGGGTCATCTGACTGCATATTAAAAATATTTTAAGACAGACTGAGACTGAAGATGTGACAAGTAATACATATTGTCAGATAAACTAATGAGATCATCAACATTCGAAATTTTCAATTATCATCAATTTTGGAAGGCCATTGATTCAACAGGAATCTAAAAGCAAATATCTATAAGTTCATTCATTGCATATCTGGATAGAGATTTTGGGTAGTTGAAGATGAACTGTTCACCATTGTTATGTAAATAACATTTAGTTGATGTAACAAAACTCTTCTTTATCTGACAAAAATGATAAAATCTAAAGCAAGGTAGAACACCAAATCCTCCTCAGGTAGGATGTCCCTTTGGAAGTATACCCAAGATGGGAGAGGTGGGCAACAAACAGAGTTCCTTCTGCATCTTCATTTGTAAGCAGAATGAAGGAAGATACTTATTTCCCCAAGAGCAGAAAGAAAAACTGAGGAAGGCAAACAAAGAAAGCAGCATGTCCCGTGGATTGGTACAGGAGAAACTTGAGGCACTTCTCAAAGTGCCAAAACCTTAAGGGATGACCAAATGTTAGCATCTTGACAAAAGCAAGCTCAAAATCAGGGAGGGTGAGCACAGTCAGTCAGCTTATATGGTGCTTGCACTTTTACTCCCGTTCTTATTGTTGCAGTCTACATGCATTAATCTTCGCAAAGAATCTCTCAACTTGACACCAAATACAGGGAGTCGAACAAGCAAGATCTTAGCAGGAAGAGAAATCCACTGCAAGAGAGAAGAAAGGTTAACCTGTTTCCGCACTCAGCCACAAGAATCCAACTGCATTTTCAGAACGAATACTCTCTCTCGCTCTCTTTTTCTTTTTTCCTTTTATTTTCCCTTCATTGCTTATGACCTGTATATCATTTCTGAAATGTGTGTATATGTGTACTTATAGTAATGGAGAACTCAAGAGCTAAGCTGTGAGCTTCAGAAAATGTTGCTGCACTTGTTTCAGCACTCAGCCATAAGAATCCAACTGAAATTTCAGGATGAGTACTCACTCTCTTGCTCTCTTTTTCTTTTTCTTATTTTTTGCTTTTTTTTCTTCATTGATTATGACCTGTATATCATTTCTGAAATGCATGTATACGTATAGCAATGGAGAACTCAAGAGCTAAGCTGTGGGCTTCAGAAAATGTTACCGCACTTGTTCTTAATGGCCTAATAGTATGCTACAATTTTAGCTCTGTAATTAATCAAATCTGCCCTGCTTCTTTTCCATAACAGAATTCTACGTATTGCCAAATCTAGACCCTTCCTTTCCTTTGTGGAGTTATGATGCTAGAGCATATTGAATTAAATTAGAGTGAAGGTTAGATACTGTTGTTGGAAAAGTTTAAGATAAGGATAGAGGACAAGAATGAAAGATAAAACTTTCATTTAGGGTTGTGTTTGTTCTTCGAAAAGCGATACAAATTCTATTTAAGAGATTGAAATGAAATTGTCTGGACAGTCAGAAATGATGTCAATTAGCATTTAGAGAAGGTCAGCCTTATGGAAGAAATCAAACCTCTTGAACATTTGCTGTTGTTCTTTCTGGTTTGTTGTTCTATCTTGCTGGCTGTCCTAAGGAGCTTCCTCCATTAAGTTTTTGCCAAGTCCAGACTGGGGACGGTGCTTCAATCAAGACCCTAAACCGAAAGCAAGGATAAATCAAAAGCTATAAAGAACATGATCTACGTTTTCCCGTAACTCCAATTCCAATTGAAATTATCCCATGCAGGAGACCAAGTATTTCCCAAACAAACTTAGAAAATAAGCACGTTGCTTAACAAGCTCGGATTGTTAAATCCCTTACTAATCCAGAGGCATCTTGAGGCTTTTCATTGTGATTAATTATTAAAACCTAACCTGGTAAGGTCTAATCAGTAAAGGCAAACCTTCTAGCCAGGTGCGCATAACTGAGAGTCTGAAACCATGGAGATTTTACAATGCTCCTTTGATTACTTATAATTCCTGAGTAGCGAGGATCACCTCGCCTGCAATGATTGGTTTGTAACCTTGCTGAATAATTCTCTCACACGTCCAGGCTTTGAACTAGGATATCCCAATAGGTAAGGGCTAGAATTCAGCCACAGTTCAAAATAGAAGAAAAATAGGTGCAAACTAAAAATAATAATCGAGAGGGGTGCCTGTCAGCTCTCACTGTCCAATTAACATAAACCCAGTTCAGCAAACCTAGTAAAAGCCGAACCCACTATTTCCAAACAAAATTCCCTGATGGCTTTTTCCAATTCCCAAATTTAAAGTTTAAAGAAATCTGAAAAAAAGCACAGATATCAAAGGGGCTGAGACCAATCAATGAGGATGATAGTGTATTAAGGTTTAAATCCCTAAAAGATCTAACTTTGATGGAATGGATCTCCCTACTGGTGACAGCAGCTTAGCAGCCAGAGGTTGCTGGAATAGATGCATCTTTATTTGAGATGTTGTGATCTAGTAGTAGGCATGAGTTTTCCACACTCTATGACAATAAAATGAGAGTGCTTCTGGATATAACCGTGTATGTTTTTACTTCAACATTTCGGATCATACTTAATGATTCATCATCAGGAAGAGGAGATCATACACAATGATCTATCATCAGGAAGAGGTGTGTAAATTACTTCAGCGTTGAGGACTCTCCTCTTCCTGATGATTGAGTATGATCCAAATCGTTGAAGTAAAAACATACACAGTTGTATTCAGAAGCACTCTCATTTTATTATGTTGTGTTGTGATCTGCTTAATGGTAAAGATGTCAATATCTAAAGCTTCTGAAATATGTGTATGCTTACTCAACATATTATAATAATATATGCTTAAAAGCAAAGATGCCCATATCTATCTAACCCGGTTGATTCAATTTTATATTTTTTTCCTAAAAATGCATCTGACATCAAATAAACTGGATCCAAAACTATTAGCCCACCTGAAAAACTCAACTCAAATGAACCAAAATCCACCTAATATCGAAAACTACCCCTACCATCAATAAAACAGTAATTTTCCACCCAAAAGCCTCACCTTATGTCTGGACAGAAGATTGTACTCAGGCTGCTCAACGCAGGGGCCAACCATGTCAAGTCTCTTGGCAATCTCCCAGGCTTCGGTGATCTGCTGGGCGCTCCATTCACTGGTACCCCAATAGAAAGCCCAGCCATGGTCAATGACATAATTCATGGCCCTGACGGTCTCCTCAATGGGTGTGGAGGCATCAGGCCTGTGACAGTAGAGAACATCCACATACTCCATATCTAGGCGCTTGAGAGAAGCCTTGGTGCCTTCGATGATGTGCTTACGAGATAGGCCCTTGTCATTGGGGCCTGGGCCTCCCCAGAAGAGCTTTGTCGATATTACCAGGTCCGATCGCTTCCAACCCAGCTCACGGATGGCCTGCCCCATGATCTCTTCTGCCCTACCATTGGCATACACTTCTGCGTTGTCGAAGAAATTGACACCATGGTCTCTGCAACACTGAAGAAGGCTTTTTGCTTCTTTCACATCCAGCTGATTGCCGAAGCTCACCCACGCGCCATAGGATAACTGGGATACCTTCAGGCCTGTGCGACCGAGGTTTTTGTACTGCATGTTGTGCTTCGACATTTCTCTGCTCTGCTCTGCTCTGCTTCTCTATTAAATGCCGTAATCTCTTAACTGGCTTTATGTGGATGTTTTATGCTCATTTTTGCCATTTGGGGACTCAATACAGCCTTTTTTCATAGTAGGACCCGCCTTAACAACAACGATTTGGGTGGCTCGAAACAGTTGGAAGGGGAATAAATTTTTCAAATGAGAAAGCAACGAATCATACGTTTGGAAGCATTCTACAAGGGTCGTTTTCACACTTTTGGAATAGGATTCTTAACTAGTGTTACTGAAATGATGACTGAATGGTCATCAGTACATTTAACATTTTTAACTAGTGTTACTGAAATGAAATATTGAATGGTTATCAATACATTAACTCAAGTCATTTTCGCACTTTTGGAATAGGATTCTTAACTAGTGTTACTGAAATGAAAGACTGAATGGTTAGTTATCAGTACATTAACATTTTGAGTGTAATGATAAGTCCTTTGTATGTTTCACTGTTCAGTCATATATGTCTATATTTAGTATTATTCAATGGTCAAGAAGAGTATATATTTTGAGTGTAATAATTAAGTATTTTATATGTTTTATTATTTAGTTATATATGTCGATTTTTTTGAAGCTGGTATATATATTCATAATGTCTTGTGGATTATATAAGCATTCAATATAGGATTTTGATTAAGACATTCAAAATACAAAACAATATGAAAAGACATAAATGTCACGGCCATACTTAATAGGAGATCCTTTACCTACACATCATATTGTAGTCAACACCATGAATATAAAAGCATATTAATATATTTTTTCATATTTATGATACACAATTGATAGAACAATTTTATTGTAAGTACAAGACCAAACTGTATAGAAAATCATACCAATCTTATTCAAAATAGACATTCATTGAATGTTTCCCCAAAGGACCAATCTTATTCAAAATAGACATTCATTGAGAATGTTTCCCCAAAGGATCAACTTAGAGACAAGGATCACAACAGTTGCTCTTCATTTTTTATGTTGTTAATATAACGTATATTTTCTATCTTTGAATATCATTTAAATGAGAATGGTGGCAATATTATCAACGAGTTGAGAGACTTAACTTGAGAGATATGAATATCAAACATGTCATCTCAGCATTACTGATATCTATTATGGCCCTTTCTAACATGAGCTCTTGTGACTTGTGTATGGTTAGAGCCCATGCCACTTTGAGGGGATTTTGTGTATGATTGTGCCTTGTAATAGGAAGAACAAGGACAAATCTTGAGTTCTTAATGTCTTATGGTGCACCCACATAATTATCAAAATTTACAATCACACACAATGGCAACTCAAGGGGTTTATGCCTTGATAATAGACTATATAATTTGCAATACCAAGTGTCCCATTAACCAAGCCAGCATCCACTCATATATTGTCCACCAAAATTCATGCCTAGGATCATTTATTGTGCCCTCTAATATTGATATGAGTGTGATTTGATTCTTATTTCCCCATGAATCCATATATGGCGATAGATACATGTATAGTTAGTTTGTAACTAATGTTTACTCCATGTGAATACCCAGATATTAACAATCATATCATAACTAATTAATTAAAGACAAGTATGCAATATGCAACAAAAATCACCTTGCTGCCTAACTTATAATAAATATACTAAAAATATAAATCTATTAATTAATTATAAGAATTGAAATAATTGATCAACCAAACTAGAAAAGAAGACAAAAATGAATCAAGGTTATAAAGAAACATTGTATGAGATTACATTTATTGATCTAAATTCACAATCTAGAAGCTCAAATATTTTTAAGTAACCTCAAGAGTGGGTTGGCTTCTCTATCGTAACGCAATAGTAATTATAGTTGTTTACAAGGGAAGAGGATTAAAAATCTAATGTAAGTGAAAAATAAAAGTGAGATGATGTGCAACAATAATTTACCATTGATCTACCTAATAGAAGAGACAACACAAAACATTTCGTCTACTCTATAATAATATGATGAAATCACAACTTGTTTATACATGATGGGTGATACAGATAGTGTAAATAATGGATAAACCATCCACAAGCAATATAGTGTAGGTTAGATCTAGAATATGGATTCATCATTATTTTTCACCTCTAAGAGTTAGAAGAAGTCCACTTTAGCAAGAAATTAGTTGATTGATCCCCAATAAGAGCAGCACGAGCAATATATTGTAAGGGAGATCTAAATAAGGACTCGTCATTCTTATTCACCTCGAAGAGCTAGCTAGAAGAAGTCCACCTTAGTGAGCAATTAGTTAATTGATCCCCGAGAAGAGTTGAGGGCCTACTTTATCAATTTAAGTATATATAAAAACATAAAATTTAAGTACAAATATTTTTATAATAATTTAAGATACAATAATTAAATATTTATAGCTTAAATAGTCTATAAAATAACTATACCTATTAAATATAAATAATTGACACAAATTAAAGGTCATCTCAATTAAAAGTTATGGTATTACAATAAATTATTAAGCTTTATTTAATAAAGGTGTTGTATAAACTATTAGCTTTATGTAAACTATTAAACTTTATTTAATATTGTAATAGCAATAAACCTTAAATATTTTTTTTTATTTATTTAGTATTTTAATATTTAATTTTAAATGTTGTTACAATATTTTATATGTATATTTCTGAATATTAAATATTCAATAATTTGTATTATGAACTATAATATAATTTTATTGAGGTGTTCGTGGAATAAATTAGATATTAAACAAAAAACTCAATGATGTTTTGAGTGGATGTGGCATCTTTGGTCATTTAAACTTATATATCTATGCCTAAACTTATAATAAGGTAGTGGATGATACTTATTTCTATATTAAACTACCTTTAATTACCCATTCTAAATATTTTGTGTTGTTTTGGAGTTTGTGTTTGTACTTGTTAGGTTTCATATGACATTTTTATTATTTTGAGCATTATGTTATCTTTATACCATGGCTGTATAAGTTTGAACTCTAATGAGGTCATAGAGATGTGATAATCATATACTAGCAATTGCACCTCAGCGTGCAATGGGTACGCCAAGAATGGATGTGGAAAGAAGTTTTGTGTGGAGAAAAGCAAACATTATTTTTTGTATGGGAAATTTAAAGTATACATAGTTTGTAAATTTGAGTTGCTAATTTCAATTAATAAGGGGGTTGTATTTGTAATAGTAGTAAAGAGGAATTTGTTATTTTTTTCTAATATTAGTATTCTGAAAAAGAGAGTATAGAGAATATTTTCATATTTTTTGGTGCATTTTGGTTTGTTGAAACCATGTAATGATGTGTGTTGTTCTACAATGGTTGTTGTTGGTGAATAGTTGTTGTCCATCCATAATTTGAACATTGAAAGAATGTAGTGATATGTGTTGTTGTCTTGCATTAGAATATAAATGGAGTAAATTAAATATGCTGACATAATATTTTGAGAATATATATATTAATTTTAATGCCTGACTACGTCGATAGCTACGTCTCTTCTTAGAACCCCTGAAGAGCTAAATTGAGAAATCATACTTTGCATCGATCTATCCTTGATGACCCTTGCCTTATGGACACAACAATGATTGATGCTATGACCCATTCCATTAATTGCATTGAGCTACTCAATCACGTGCAATGACATACATAGTGTACCCTGCAAACATGTTTGAAAAGAAAAGGAACATCTCTTACATGTCGTTACAAAGCCCCCTAGAGCTTCCAAGAAAAACAGTCTCTAACAATTATTGAGAATGGCCAACCTAAACACATACTTGCTCATAGACCTTGCAAGAAAAGTAATCTTTAACAACCCTCTTATCTATTAAAGTGTTAACACATAGGCTACAACATTAGTGGATTTTCTCAATCTATTATAAGCTTGACAACTGCATTGGCTTCAACCAAATTGTGATATGTAAATCAACTCAAGATAGAGACATGGATAGAGATAGGGGGATAGAGAGATAAAGAGAAATAGGGACATAGAGAGAGAGAAAAAGAGATATAGACAAAGAGGCATATGTATACAGAGAGAGAGAGAGAGGAAAAAGACTTGATGAAATGATTAATTAAATTGGAGGTTTGATGGGCTAGAGGACAAGCATTCCTCTATTTTCTATGAATTTCCACATATTGTGAATTATGTAAGGCATGCAATGCATGCAAGTATAACTTGACAAAATAATGAAACCTTCATTTTGTACTAATCTGGAATTCAATATATTATAAATTCCTTGTTTCTCATAGCCAAGTTCGCCCCCCAAATCGAAGAGGCTACCAAAAACAATTGTTGAAAATTATGGACATTATTGTTATTTTGTTTCTATGTAGCAAATTTATTTGCACAATCGACATGTGACTAATTACTGGTATGGATGTTGCCAATTATAGACCCCTATGATATTCTGGTAACAAATTCTTTATTTTGTACTTGTTTTCACTTAAATAGATTAGTAATTTATTGTTTTTCATACTCATGTTCCCCCAAATTGAAGAGGAAACCAAAAATAAGTATTGAAAATTATGGACATTATTTTGATTATATGGAGAAAATTTGTTTGCACAAAAACCCATCACAAGAAACCATTTCATAAGATCAAGCTTAAAAAAATTATGTCTTCCAAAGGTTTGTCTATAGAAAATAAAGATATAAATTTTGGTTTACTAAACCATGTTAAAGGACTAGTTGGATTTGGAGTTCTAGATAACCTTGTGTGTTGATAGTGGAAGCTTAAAGAGTTTGAGCAAGGCCCACCATACTTTTACTTTTAATATGTGTATAGTATGTACCAAAGGGTGTATGAACACGTAATGTCCCCTTCTAGATTCATGGTTAGTCCATCATTGGGTTCCCATGGACTAGCAGTTTGGTTAAGGAACTGTGGTTAGTTTGGCAATAGTGGTGCTTGTCGGTGATGGAGTTGAGGTTCAAGTTCATGGGATCCAGCTGGCACCCTCTGAGATGGCTTTGTTTGCTCTTGGTCATTACTTACTATTTTTAGTAAGTTTGGGTTCAGTGTCGGTTTGGGATTTTTAGAGTGGGGTTAGATGTGTCTCGTCGAAACCTTTCCAACAAGCTAAAGATCAAGGCATTCCGACACCCTCTTCATATTTATTTTAAAGTCTAAAGTTTAATGTATTTATTAATTGGGACTTTATGAGAAAATGTTATATTGTCACTTTATAAAATAAGTTACAACTTGAAAAGTGATCCCCTAAGGAGTTGGGTGCCCATGGGAGACATAAGGGGATGAAATTAAAATATTAAAACAAATGAAATTCCCTCCATTTGGGGCGTTGGGCTTGGAAAGTGAAATAAAAGGTGAAAACAAAGCTCATTTGCATTATGTTATGTTTATGTTATTTCTCTTTGTGAGCTCTGCTTGGGTTTTGAGGGTTTGAGGGTTTGAATATTTGAACTAGGCTCTTAGAGACAAAAACCTCCCTGAGTAGCGACATTCTACAGGTGTGGAAGATCACCCAAAGGTGTCATTTGAGGTGAATGCATCCAGTGTTCACATATGTGCTTCATGGAGATCGAATGAGTTGATTGTTTGGGATTTCTTGATACATCTTTCGAGGACTATTTGTATCAGCCGATATCATTTGAGGGCTACATATTTTGAATGGATTTGTAGAAGTTTTGGTGATGATTGTTCTTTACCTTGCTAGTCATACATTGCAGCAACAGGTCGTACCCTTATTAGAGTTCATTTGATGAAGTCTCTTGCATATCTCTTCCTCTCACTTGGTTGCTCTACCTTGAAGATAGTTGTTGATCAATAATAGAGCAGATTCATATGCATTTTCAGTAGTGTTTGGTGGAGTTTGTATTTGCAGCCAGCCGTACAAGTGCTTAGGGGATGTGGGTCTTGGAGACTTCACAATATTTGCTTGTAACCTCATTTACCTTGTTGGTGTGGGGACGTCTAGGACTCCTTATTGGTTGTGATTAGTTTCTATGCACCTTCTCTACCATTCCTCAAAGATTTGGATGATTCTGTGTGTACCCATTAGCTGGTCCGGCAACAGCATTAAACTGAAGTTGTATTTCTGCACATGGGTATGTGTTAGTAATTGATATTTGGCCATTCGTCTATCTGGGTCATTGTTATTTTCTTCATATCTACTATATATTTTCTGGGTTTCCATTCTATGTTGTATATTGTATGCTCCGGCAACACATTTGCAGGAAAATTGAAAACCCCTTCTGCATTCTTCTCTCTAGTCTGAAAGATCACATAAAATAAATAAAAATAACACAAAAGATATTTAAAAAATACAAACAAGTACGACACATTACAGTGGTATCAGAGCAGTGTATCCTGCCATCCTATGAGGTTAAATTAGACATGCAGAAGTGAGAATGAGACATGCAATCATGTGCAAATAGATATTATTTTAGACAGAGACAAGGAACATGGAATTCCTAGAGAGTACAGGGAGGGCAGTACCACAGATTGATCCATTTGAATCAGAAACAGATATTATAGTTACTGAGGAGCAACCAGTAGTTTTGTATAGTGAGGAAGATCTCGAAGTTCCACAAATAAATCCCTTTTTCGGTGAGATTTCAGTACAGCCTGAAGAAATGGGAGATAGAGAAATCAGAGAACCTAGCACGCGGGATATTTTAAATGATTTGGCAAGAGGACAATAGCAGTTGATAGACAGGTTGGACAGGTCACATACAACACTTACATGACTTTTCACCCATTTGTTTCCTAATTTGGATGAAGATATGAATAATGGAGACAAGAATAGAGATCAGAATGATAGAGATAGACACTGAGACTGAGCTAATGGAGAATGGGTTGGAGATAGGAATAATGGGGACAGGAATAGACACGGGGATCCTAATGGAGAGGATTCGATGAATAACCAAGGTGCTACACAGCTCACAGCCACAGATAGACCAGGCATTCCTATCTTTGTACCAAGGGATGAGATTCTTGAACAGGATGCTACACAGGTGGAGTTTCAGGATGAGATTTGGAGAGATTTGTAGGCTTTGAGTGCAGAGTTTCGAGTTGAGATGGCTTTCAAGGATTACTCTAATCTTAGGATGAGACATAGACCTAGAGGGGGTAATGAGCAGCAGAATCATGAGCTTCAAAAGAAAGTCAGCAAAATGACCTTGCCCTACTTCGATGGTTCAGGTAAAACCACTACAAGAGCTTGGGTCCAAAAGTTGGACAATTATCTCCAGATCATCCCCATGCTAGAGGTTAATGCCATCACTTATGCAGCCTTGCACTTGGAAGGCAGCACATACAAGTGGTGGATCAATGGAAAGGTAACCTTGGGACATGACTAAATCACATCTTATGTGGAGTTCACAACTAGGCTCATAGACAAGTTCGACAAGGACCCTGAGTTGCAGTTCAAGGAGCTGGCACAGTTGAGACAGAGTGGATCAGTGGACTCATACATTTCAGAGTTCCAAGACCTTTCAATCATGGTCTCAGATATCTCAGAGCGTAGGTTGATCATGCTTTTTGTTGATGGATTGTCCGATCCTCTACGAGGCTGGATTAAGGGGTTGGACCCTTTGACATTGCAGGAGGCCATGAAGAAGGCCCATGATATGGAGTCTTCTGCATGGAGAAGTAAATTTTAGACTAAGAGTTTCCAGCACAGGAGGAAAAAGGAGAGAGACAGGAGACATTTCCATAAGGATTCAGGACATCAGCAGCCTAAGAGTTCTTTTAGGTTAGACAATGATCAGTTGAATGACCTCAGGAGGAAGAAGCTTTGTTTCCATTATAGAGAGCCTTGGGATCCTAAGCACAAGTGTGCTACCTAAGGAAAGGCAAAACAAATAGAATACTTTTCAACAAACGAGTCTGTTGAATTAGAGTCACATTCAGAGCGGCATATAGAAGACAATGATTCATCGACAGATGTTGCATCTGAGGCATCAGATAAGGATGAGGAGACCTCCTTACCTACAGCCCATATCTTGAGCATTCAGAGAGGATCATTCAGGATTAGAGGAGTATTGGGTGGACAACGATGTATTACACTGCTTGGCATAGGTGCCACTCATAACTTCGTTAACGAGGGCTTGGTTGCGAAGAGGAGGTTGAAGACAGAGGACTTTGAAGGGTTTAAGGTGAAGGTAGCTGATGGATTCATACTCACTTGCACTAAGAGGATACCCAATTTGACCATCCAACTGAATAATTACACTTGTCAGTCGAAGTTTTATGTTTTCAGCATGGGTGACATGGATGTTGTGTTGGGTATGAAGTGGTTGCATGAGATAAGAGAGCTCACACTCAACTTGAAGACCATGGAGATGAAGTTTGAGGTGAACAGAGTTCGGCATGTGCTCAGGTGCATTTTAGATGGTGGGTTGAGAGTAGTTTCTCTCAAGTAGATGGAGAGATTGATTCATCATGATTAGGTGCAGTGGGCAGCAGAAGTGATGGTGATGCCTACAATTTCAGAGCAGCAAAAACAAGAGTATCCACCTGACATATAGGCTCTCTTGACTAAATGCACCAAGCTGTTTAGTGACATTCCACCAGGTAAACCCCCTGACAGGGGTATTGAGCATGTGATTGAGTTGGAGGAGGGTGCAAAACTAGTGATTACTACACCATACAAGCACCTGAAAAGATACAAAGATGAAATCAAGAAGGCAATCAAAGAACTTCTCGAGATGGGGCACATAAGGCCTAGTAGGAGCCCCTTTACATCATCAGTGGTCCTAGTAAAGAAGGACGAGACCCTCATAATGTGTATTGACTATAGGGAACTCAACAAGAAGACAATCAAGAGCAAGTACCCTATACCCAGGATAGATGAGCTAATTGATGAGTTACACGAGGCCTGTTACTTCTCTAAGATAGATTTGAGATTCAGTTATCACTAGATTCAGGTTAGGGATGAGGATGTGGAGAAGACGGCTTTTAGGTGTCACTATGGGCACTTCGAGTTCCTAGTCATGCCATTCGGATTGACCAATGCACTAGTCACCTTCCAATCTTGCATGAACAAAGTATTCTGTGAGTAGTTGAGGAGGTTTGTGTTGATATTCTTTGATGATATATTGATTTACAACATGATGTGGGAGGAACATTTGAAACACATTGACATTGTGTTGAGCATTCTGGAACGGGAGTAATTATATTCTAAAATGTCAAAGTGTGAGTTTGGGATGACCGATTTGTTGTCCTTGGGTCATATCATCAATGCTGGTAGTGTTAAGGTAGACCGGGAGAAGATTCGAGCAATTGTTGACTGGCCATCACCAAAGAATCTCACTTAGCTAAAGGGATTCCTTGGTCTTTATGGGTATTACTGCAGATTTGTGAAGGGGTTTTCACAGTCAGCAGTACCCCTCACAAATTTGACTTGAAAGGATGCATTCAGTTGGACAGGAGGTACTCAGGAGTGTTTTGACAGATTCAAGTAGATTGTGAGTACATGCCCTGTGCTGGCAATACTAGATTTCAGCAAACCCTTCGAGTTGCAGTGTGATGCCTCTGGAGAAGGCATTGGTGCAATGATCATGCAAGACAAGCACCCCATAGCATTTGAGAGTCGGAAGTTGAGGGGTGTGGAACGAAGTTACAACATATATGACAAGGAGATGTTAGCCATCATGCATGCATTGGCTAAATTTAGACAGTATCTTGTGGGTAGAAAATTTGTAGTGAAGATAGATCATAACAGTCTAAAACATTTCCTTGGACAGAAGGATTTAAATGAGAGGCAACAGAAGTGGGTCAACAAGCTTCAGGCCTACGACTTTGACATTGTTTATGTCAAAGATAAGAAGAACATTGTTGCCGATGCATTATCCAGAAGGCCCCATTTGTGTGCATTAGGTGTCATTTCAGATGATTAGAGAGAGATGATATCAGCAAAATATGCTAAGGATTCATGGGCTACTAGAATAATAGATGGCACTATCAGAGATAAGAGGTACACAGTGGTAAATGATTTAATCATTTACAAGGATAGGATCTTCTTGGTGCCAGGTTCAGAAATGAAGCAGAAGGTTTTGAGGGTATTCCATGACTTGCCTATGGCAGGGCATCCTGGGTACTTCAAAACTTACAGACAGGTCAGAGAGAGGTTCACTTAGAAGGGCCTCAAGATAGAAGTAATGTAGTATGTGAGAGAGTGTCCAATATGCCAACATAACAAATAGGAGCACTCTTTCCCAAGAGGACTACTGCAGCCCCTACCCATTCCTGAGAGGAAGTGGGATAGCATTTCTATGGACTTTATCACAGGTTTACCTAAAGTCCAAGGTAGGGATTATATTTACGTGGTAGTGGATAGGTTGACAAAGTATGCACACTTCTTTGCCATCCCTACCACCTACACTGTAGCTCAGGTTGCAAAATTGTTTTTCGTGAGGTATTCCATCTTCATGGGTTGCCACGGAACATTGTCAGTGATAGGGACAACAGGTTCCTCAGTAATTTTTGGTAGGAGCTCTTCAGGCTGACAGGGACTGAGCTCACCCCCAGCACAAGCTACCACCCACAGACAGATGGTCAGACAAAGATAGTCAATAAATGGGTGGAAGGATACCTCTGAAATTATGTGTCAAGGTAGCAAAAGGCATGGATTAAGTGGCTTCACATGGGGGAGTACTATTATAATTCCACTTATCACATGTTCATTCTGATGTCACCCTTCATGGCTTTGTATGGGTATGAGGCACCGAGCTTTGTTGATTTATTGTTTGGAGATAGCAGAGTGCCTAAGGCCAAGGATCTTCAAGAAAGTCAAGATATCATGAGGTCTTTGAAGGAGAACATACAGAAGGCTTAGAACTAGCAGAAGCAGTATGCAGATCAGTAGAGGACTGAGTGATCATTTGAGGTTGGTGACATGGTATACTTAATGTTGCAGCCCTATAAGCAGTCCACTCTCAAGAAGAGTGGGGCAGAAAATCTTAACCCATGATACTATGGGCCTTTCAGGATCTCCAAGAAAATTGGAGAAGTGGCTTATGAGTTGGAGCTTCCAGCAGGTAGCAGGGTACACAATGTGTTTCATATATCTCGCCTTAAGAAGGCGTTGGGGCATAATGTGACACCATCAATAGAGTTACCTCCTCTTGATGAAGAGGGGAAGTTGATTTTGGTACTAGAGGCAATAATTAACACTAGGGAATGTACTTTGAGGAGAAGGACTATTAGAGGGTACCTGGTTAAATGGAAAAACCTACCAGTAGAGGATGCAACTTGGGAAAATGAGCAGATAGTGGAGCATCTTGATTTGAGATTGCTTGAGGCAAGCAATCTTAGGGAGGGCAGACTGTAATGCCCCCTTCTAGATTCATGGTTAGTCCATCATTAGGTTCCCGTGGACTAGCAGTTTGGTTAGGGAACTGTGGTTAGTTTGGTAGTAGTGGTGCTTGTCAGTGATGGAGTTGAGGTTCGAGTTCATGGGATCCAGCTGGCACCCTCTAAGATGGCTCTGTTTGCTCTTAGCCATTACTATTTTTAGTAAGTTCAGGTTTAGTGTCAGTTTGGGATTTTCAGAGTGGGGTTAGATGCACCTCGTCAAAACCTTTCCGGTGAGCTAAAGATCAAGGCATTCTGACACTGTCTTCATATTTATTTTAAAGTCTGAAGTTTAATGTATTTATTAATTGGGACTTTATGAGCAAATGTTATATTGTCACTTTATAAAATAAGTTATAACTTGAAAACTGACCCCCTATGGAGTTGGACGCCCATGGGAAACATAAGGGGATGAAATTAAAATATTAAAAGAAATGAAATTCCCTCCATTTGGGGCGTTGGGCTTGGAGAGGGAAATAAAAGGTGAAAACAAAGCTCATTTGCATTATGCTATGTTTATGTTATTTCTCTTTGTGAGATCTGCTAGGGTTTTGAGGGTTTGAGGATTTGAACTAGGCTCTTAGAGATGAAAACCTCCCTGAGTAGCGGTATTCTACAGGTGTGGAAGATCACCCAAAGGTGCCATTTGAGGTGAATGCATCTAGTGTTCACATATGTGCTTCATGGAGATTGAATGAGTTGATTGTTTGGGATTTCTTGATACATCTTTCGAGGACTGTTTGTATCAGTTGATATCATTTGAGGGCTGCATATTTTGAATGGATTTGTAGAGGTTTTGGTGACGGTTGTTCTTTACCTTGTTGGTCGTACATTGCAGCAGCAGGTCGTACCCTTATTGGAGGTCATTTGATGAAGTCTCTTGCATATCTCTTCCTCTCACTTGGTCACCCTACCTTGGAGATAGTTGTTGATCAATAACAGAGTAGATTCACATGCATTTTCAGTAGTGTTTGGTGGAGTTTGTACTTACAGCCAGCCGTACAAGTGCTTAGGGGACGTGGGTCTTGGAGACTTCACAATATTTGCTTGTAACCTCATTTACCTTGCTGGTGTGGGGATGTCTAGGGCTCCTTATTGGCTTTGATCAGTTTCTATGCACCTTCTCTACCATTCCTTGAAGATTTGGATGATTCTATGTGTACCCATTGGCTGGTCTGGCAACAACATTAAATTGAAGTTGTATTTTTACACATGGGTATGTGTTAGTAATTGATATTTGACCATTCTTCTATCTGGGTCATTGTTATTTTCTTCATATCTGCTATATATTTTCTAGGTTTCCATTCTATGTTCTATATTGTATGCTCCAACAACACATCTGTAGGAAAACTAAAAACCCCTTCTGCATTCTTCTCTCTAGTCTGAAAGATCACTAAAATAAATAAAAATAACACAAAAGATCTTAAAAAAATATAAACAGGTATAGCACATTACAGAACAAACCATATCCTTATTTATGTATGATGTTGAACTAAAATTTGTGAGTTCAAAGTACCTTTCAATTTTAAGTAGAGAACGTGACTACATACATAACCTTCCTATGAATAAAATTTGCTTCACCACCCATGACAATTAAAGAGACAAATTTCCTAAAACACAATATCATTAGCCATCATGGGATTACAAAACTAAGCTTAACTGAATAAACATAGTGGAAAAAGGTGTTTCGTTGTGTGATAGACTTGGGGCTATGATCAAGCATTCTGATGGAAAACCCTACATTAAAGATCAACCTATGGTACTCGTACAATGCAAAAAGTGGAGCTTGGTATGGGTTGGTCTAGATCATCTAGCTCCACTGGACCCTCATGAAATGGTACTTTTTATGCCAATGATCCAATGATAAAAAAAACAAAGAGGGACTTTGAATCAGTTGTTTCATGCCAACAATCAAAACATGACATGTGTCCATTGGGCACTACACTTATGTTTCTTAAGGACCAAATATTTCACCTTTAAGAACTCTTTAGTGTACCCATTACACACTAAAGTGTAGCTATCTCTAACAATATCAACATCCCATATCCAAGCTTCATTTATTCATACATGGCATGACCAATACATTTCAAGTCTCCCCTCATTTCACCATCATCCCAGTAGTAGATGATCAATGTTTTGAAGCATTTTGTTGGAATGAATTGTGACTATACCATCCATTCAAAAACATTCACAATGATATTGGTTCATTAGAACAAGATAGTAAAGCCCATTGGGAAAGAATTTGAAACAACTTCCATCCATGGAATTTGCACCGTACATCTCTAGATCCTTTTGACTAGGGACATGCAATGCAAAAAATTATTCACAATGAATGCCAAGTATATACCTAGGCCTTCCATTTCAAATGGATGGGCTCGACATGCTTAGAAAACAAGAAGAGGATTGGTTAAGGGCAGTATCATTTGAACATTGAAAGAATGTAGTGATATGTATTGTTATCTTACATTAGAAAATAAATGGAGTAAATTAAACATGTTGACATGAGTGCAAGTAAATTGTTTTTGAATAGTAGTGGGTAAAAGCTGGTATGCAAGTAAAGGTTTTTTTGTCCCTCTTCTTGTTTCCCAAGCATGTTGAGGCCATCCAGTTGAAATGGTAGACCTATGTACATACATTAGTCTATCTTCTTGCATTGCATTTCCCTAGTCAAAAGGAGTTTCATCGTGAGTGTTTATCAATGGATCTAGAGATGTACAGTGCAAATTCCATGGATGGTAGTTGTTTGAAATTCTTTCCAAATGGGTTGAATATCTTGTTGTAATGAACCAATATCATTGTGAATATTTTTTAATAGTTGGAATAACATGCTTGAAAAAAAAAATATTTACTACTAGGATGGTGATGAAATGAGGGGACTCAAACAAAATTTGGTGTTAAGCATTCTTTCCATTTGGTGGACTTCTGAGATGCTACAAATGTCCATTTTAATCTAGTTCAATAAGTGACACTCTTTCCAATTGTATTGGTCATGCCATTTATGAATCAATGAAGCTTAGAGATGAAATGTTGGTATTGTTAGAGAAAGCTACACTTTAGTGTGTAATGGGTATACTAAAGAAGTCTTAAAGGTCAATTATTAGGTTCTTAAGCAAATGAGGTATTTCCCTAAGTATAGTTCCCAATAGACACATGTCATGTTTAAATCGGTGGCATGAAACAATTATTTGAAAGTCACACTCTCTTTTCTTTATCTCTTTTTCCCTTGATATCTCTTATCTCTATCTCTCTATCCCAGTCTATCTCTTTTTCTATATTCCTCTATCTCTATCTCTATTTTTATAAAAGTTCCATTTCATGAGGCTCCAATGGAGGTAGATGATCTGGACCAACCCATTCCAAGCTCCACTTTTTACATTGTAAAAGTACCATAGCCTGATAGTTGCACCATGTTGCCATGAGTGTCAAGTTGTAGATATTATCTTTCAAAGTTCTTGTATTGTGTAATCGATGCATTTATTATACTTTGACACTTTGTGCATATAATGATTGATTGGTATATTTTGTTATTTGATTTATTGTTTGACAAATTTAGTTTCCTTGCTTTGGTAATTTATTCTAAAATGTTTGGCCCTTAGTCCTTTTAGTCTTGTGTGCCTCATTTGATTAAAGGATGAGTTGTTCATATGTGCATGATTCATGATGAGTTTGAGTTGTGTAAATATGGCATATCATTTGATCTTGGGTTCATACTATCCCCGGTCATATGTTCAGTCATTGAAGTTCTTAGTTAGTCTATTTGGGCGTGATTTAGTCCAATGGCTTTGCATTCATGCACTTGTCATTTTAAGTGTGACATTTTAAACTTTGGGTTTGCTTGGTCGCATTTGGCCAAGCCACATGTTGCAAGGTCATGTTGAAAGTATTGCATCATTAATTTAAATTGAACCACTAGGTTCTTGAGGGACTCTTGATTGTGTTCAATTTTAAAAGGGGTTTCAATCATCTTGTTTCATCTGAAGAATGGTTGCATTGCTAATGTTTTAAGTCATTACTCAATTCATCTTTTTGTAGTCCTGTTAATATTCTAAATCTTTCGCTCTTTGAATAGAGTACATGTGCAAACGACATACAAAATTCACAGTGGGGGACATTTAAATGACACCTCTCTCTCCATCCCTTCATCTGTATCTCTCTCCCCTCTTCCCTCTCTTTGTATATATATATACATCTTTCTCTCATACTATATTAGTTTTAACATGTAACAATTGAATTTTAAAATTGAAGTCCTACAACTTATAACTTCAATTTCACCAAATTGACAATCCATAATTTGATCATACAAATTAAATTATAAACAAATTATAACAATATAAATTGAATAAAAAATGATTACTAATTACTATATAATTATATTATATTTAAATTATTAATTAAAAATATTAGTGCTAATGACCTAAACAGGGCAAAGCTCAATTTTCTTAAGAAGAGTTGTAGTGAAAATCTATTTAGAGATGTCATCGTATAACAAAAGGGTTCCTTGATCTCTTCCATCTATATCCTTGCATCCCAATTTTTTTGTATGGCCGCCCTTTTTATATTCTCTATAAGATTGAACCCTCGTTTTAGTTAAAAATTATAAATCACCGCCTATCTTTCTTTAAAAATCCCTTTTATCTAAAGAATTAAACGAATAGTTCTGTATCTTTAAAAAATGAGGAAAAAGGCAATGCAAATATCTTGTATTGAAATAAATTTCTGCATATTTTTTAAAAAGGCAATAGTGGGGTTTCGATTTTTCTATGCTTAATGCAGAAATTGTAGCAAACAGATTTTAGTTTTTGTGCTGCAAAAACAAATAACCAATGCAAATACCTTAAAAAAATAGATGATTGCCTCCACGGCGTTGGACCGATTCCTCGGAAGGCCATCCGTTCGTTTTCTGTTCGCACTCCCCTTTAGCTTTTGACACGTTTATTTTCTGATATGAGAAAAACTGACAAGTTTAGAAACTTTTCCGGCATGAGACAAATAATATTTATGACACAAAAGACATGTAAACAATCTTTGAAACCATTGACTGGCGGAAATTGCCTTTCAAACTATGAAACTGTAGAAAAACTCAACGAGCAAACGAACATGGCGATTGGTAAATCATTATTCCGACAACAGAAAAATGAACACGCAAGATGATTTCAATCGTCTTACACCATTCTCCCTATCCCTGCGTCGGCGATCTTGAAGCCAACCCAGTCTACTTCACAAAGGGAATGCCTTTGGCATAAAAATCATTTTATCTATCAACTTGTAGATTATGTAAGAAAATGGGCTTTACACTATTTAATGCATGTTTAACATTGTGAGAAAAAATAGTGCATTTTGTGCATTTTGATGTGAAGTGTTGAACTATTGTGTATTCAAAGGAATTAATCAAAGAGTATACAAAATATGCATATATATAGTATATTACATTTTAAATATTTAATTGAATATGCCCCATGCTCCAACCACATTAGTTTGTAATGTTTAATACAGATTATTAGTGGTTGGACAAGTGGACAAACACTTATCAAATGTTTTTGATAAGATAAGTTGGGAAAAGGGTCCCAATCTCTTACATAAACAGAGAGTTTAGAAAGATAACATAAATCATAACACAATACATCAAGAAACAACAAATAAAAAGCACTCGTTGGCTAAACCAATCCAGACCAAGCAACACAACATAAAATAGACAGTGAACAACCCAAGAACAGTAGAGAAGTAACACTAAGAACATCACTAGGGCATGTCCAAATAATAGAAAGTCACACCTTGTAACGAGCAACTAGGGTTTCCCAATCTTTGCACATTGCCTTAAGTTTGTCATCCCATTTAGCAGCACCCATGTCCCTCTATAATTTAGTCTTTTTTAGCTTTTTCTTGGACATATTATCTTCCTCCTGAATTTCTTTGTGTTTCTTCATCTCAGCCTAAAGAACGACTATCCTCGAGACAACTCTTCTCATCATGTCATCATTGATATTGACCAGTTCATTCATTGCCTCTTCAATTTTTGTTAACCTGTTTTGAATTATTTTCATATTCTCATACATTTTCTCCCACTTTTCATTACAACTGTCACAAATATGGTCTTTCCTAGTGATTTGTTCAAGCTTACTCATTCTAATGAGTAGATCATCCAACTTGTCAGTCATCTCAGCCAATTTTTCATTACTTTTCATATCACTATGAACATCCTCCCTCATGACATCTTCAAAATCTTCATACTCCACCTTCTCCTCCTCAACTTCCTCATTCTTCTCCTCAACTTACTCTTAAGACAAAATGTCATCGGACTCCTCAGGGGGAATCAAAACCCCCTTCATCCTCAAAGAGATCATTCTCAGTACTTTGGGAATTGTAAGAGGGAACCGAAGCAAAAGTAATCTCTTGCACATTTGCATCACCGTCTTGATTGTCATCCTTACCAGTAGAGCTCCTTCCACCACTAGCAATGATAGAATTCTTAGCCAACCATGCAGACCTTCTCCCTCCACCAACATTCCTAGCATGTTATCATCCTGAACCCTTTGGGGATATGAGGCATGAAGGCCGCACCAATATCATATGCCTAAGATGATTCAAAAGAGGTAAGTGAAAACCATGAACAGTAGAAAATTTGTCTTCCAATGTAAAATATTTAATCAGATACTGACTTATAGTGGGCCAAGGTGGAGGTAGGGTTTCCCTCTTGTACCCATTTTGATGATGGACCAGGGACTCGCCTTCCTTGAGGGATGAGTCTATAAATTCTTTCTCCTTACTCCTCCCCAAACGTGACACCTTTCTACCTTTGTGTAGCCTAGCTAATCATACTCTTCATTATAGTGAACTAGATACCTCTAATGGAAACTTGACTTTTGCCCTGAGAGCTGATAAATTGAGTTGTAAGGACCTCATCATGCCCCTGCATAGCCTAGAAATAGGGAGAGATGACACCTTGCTTGAAAATGTTCTAAATTTGATTATTTTCTTAAGGTTAGTGAAGGAAGAGGGCTCCACTCTTAGTCATTGTCCTCCCATTTTGTTGTTACCACAATTCACACTATAAACTTGGATGCAAGCAATGAGAAAAACATAGAATTTAAATCTCTATTATCAATAATAAGTCCTTCATACAAGTACTTCCAAATAGAAATCATGATGAGAATAACCCCTCGGCTGTCAATTGCAAACCCATAATTATTCCCCACAAGATCAAATAGAGTCCTTACATGAACAACTTGAGGACTACATTCATTATGATGATTTTCCAACACATGTCCTTGTTTAGACTCTAACTTCTTATAATATATGAATCTACAACGAACATCCACTTTGAACATTAAGATTTGCATGTAAAGTTGATCATCTTCAAAAAATTATTGCACCTATTGATTGATCTCATCATTAAGCATAGTAGCCACAGAGGCCGGGAGATCCTTGCCATCTGTCCAATATGTCCAACTGTCAACCTCAAGCCCAATGTTAGCCAATATGTTGGCAGCCTTATTTCCTTCACGATAAATATAATGGATAGTATAGTTTTTGAAAAAATTTAAAGACTTCTTAACTTCCTCTATATACTCCCTTATCTTCCAAGGAGGATTTCATGAGTATCAAGGACATCATCCATAATTTGTTAGTCAGGAACAAAACATTTTTTATTATAAGAAATAAGTTGACATGGAGAATAGGTTTAAGTCCGAAGACAATAAGCTTAGAAAAGACTTTATAAATAGTATTGCATAAACTAATAGGCCTGAAGTCACTCATAGCAATAACATCACTTTTTTTGACACAAAGACAAAAAATTATTGTTGAATTGTTTAAACAGCTTTGTCGATCTGAAAAATCTCTAGCAGCGGCAATAATATCTCCACCAACAAAATGTCATCAGACTTCCTAACTTCCTCTATAGAGTCCCCCTCTATGTCAATTTGTTGAATGCCATAATATAAGAATCTTTTGATCCCCCACCATATAGCTATCGTATCTTCTTTGTTATTGGTTTTGAAACCAATACATTTAGCGAATCCTTCTATCATGGTTCCTTTTTCATCCCTAATGATACCACCAGAGCAACCATCAAAGTTTAGCTTCATCCAACCCTCTTGAGAGTGTTGCCATTTTGTGTATTTCTAGATCAAAGCTTTTTGAGTATCAACATTAAACAAATTCTTAGTGATACTCCAGTTCTTATTCTAATCTCTTGAGTTATTGGTAAATTTTTAGGTTTATCAATATTTGCAATATTCACATTCTCCTGGATGGCATGGCAAACAAGTTGAGATGCATTCATGGAGTCCCTCCTTGTGTCCCGAAAGATTCTATTATTCCTTTGTTTCCAAAGACCCTAGGTAATATGAGGGAGAGTTTGGTTCTACAACTCTCTTATGACTAAATGTTTAAAGGGAGAGTTACCATTCTAACAATTCACAAAAGTCTAAAGGTCTTCAGACATAATCCACTAGATCTCAAACTTGGTAAAAATCACCTCCCAAACTTCCTTGATAAAACTATGATGAAAAAATAAATGGTTAACAGTCTCTTCATGGGAAAACACATTGGGCATCTATTCGAGAAATTGAACCCATGTTTGAGAAGATTATCTTGAGTAAGGATCCTATTATGATTAGCAGCCCACCCAAAAAAATTAATTTTTAGAATTAGCCTATGATTCTAGATAATCCTCCAATCAGAATGAGAATCAAGAATATTAGTAATAATAGTATAACCAAAATCCACAGTATAACTCCTGGAGGAGTGGGAAGCCCATATGATTTTATCTTCCCTACTAGGATAGAAGAAGTTGAAAACACTGAGATAAGATTGAAAATCAACAATAGTATCTTCCAAATCACTCATTTGAGAAAAAACTTTTGAAAAGTCTTCCACTTTATAATGTGACCTTGACAGTCAACATAGCCTTCTAAAACAATCCCAAATTGTCTTGAAAAAGGATGCACCAACCTAGAGAACTACTACTATGAGAAGATGGGAGTATCATCTAGCCAAATGTCCTCCCAAAACTTTATCTTTTTACCATTACCCACTTTCCATCTTATACATTTTTTTGAGAATGCCTCTAATTTTCATCAAGTTGTTCCAGATCACAAAGTCTCAAGAAAGATTGGTGTCATTTAGAAAGCAAATAACGTCTCTATTATGGAGGTACTTGGCCTTTATCATTAAAGATTAATCCTTATCATCATTCATTAAGTTTCATCTAAACTTTTCTAGAATGGTTTTATTAAAATTTTGAATACTTCTCATACCCAATCCACCATTTCTTTTATTTCTGCAAATAGTTTCCCAACTAACCATTACCAACCTCTTCTTTTCCTCCATCTTAATCCAAAGAAACTTTTTCTATATTTGCTCAATTCTACCAGTCATATTTATGGGAATCTTGAAAAGAGATAAATAATAGACATGAATGTTTTGCAGAGAAGACTTCAAAAGTTGATATTTCCCATCTTGACTAAGTAGTTTGCCTTTCCAACTAACTAGATTTTTTCTGAATTCTTTCTATAATGCCATACTATAAATTATTAGTAATTTTCTTGGTAGTTAAAGGAAGACCAAGGTAAATAGCTGGTACATTTGCTTTTTCACACCCAAGGATCCTAACAATCTTTTGTTCAAGAGCTTCCCTTGTATTAAAAAGTAAAGAACACTCTTTTCATAGTTAAAATGTTGACCTAACACTTCAACATATTGATTAAGAAGATCCTTCCATAACTTCATTTCAATAGTAGAGGAGGCAACAAAAAGGATGGTATTATTAACAAACTATCGATGAGAAGAAGGGGATAAAAAAGAGCAAATCTAATGCCAGTTAGAGTTTGAAAGACAATTAGCTTAGAGATATTCCTGCCAAGGAGTTTTACAACTAGAACAAATAAATAAGGAGAAATGGGATCTCCTTGTCTTATACCTCTTCCACTGCTAAAAACCCCCCTCAAAATACCATTCACAATAACAAAAAAATTGGGCATAGAGACACATTCCTAGATAAGCTAAAGATTTTTATCTCTGAAGCCAAATTTATGTAGGATAGCAAAATTAAAAGACCAAGAAACTCTGTCACAGGTCTTCAAAATATCTAGTTTGAGAACCATACTTGTTTTACTATTATTTTCCATGGAGTGGAGAATTTTGTGAGTATCAAGGACATCATCTAGAATTTGTTGGTTAGGAATAAAATATTTTTTATTATGAGAAATAAGTTGACATGGAGAATAGGTGTAAGTCTAAAGACAATAAGCTTAGAAAAGACTTTATAAATAATATTGCATAAACTAATAGGCCTGAAGTCATTCATAGCAATAACATCACTTTTTTGACATAGAGACAAAAATTATTGTTGAATTGTTTAAGCAACTTTGTCGATCTAAAAAATCTCTAGCAGCAGCAATAATATATCCACCAACAATATCCCAAAACTCCTTAAAAAAGGATGGAAGAAAATCATCAGGTCTAGGGGCCTTGTACGCACCAAAAGAAAATAAATTACTTTAACTTCTTCCTTAGTGATATTTTTAATCATATCTTCATTATTAGCTTCAATCAGAATAGAAGGGATAACCTCCAACATGTTGTAAAGAAGGCTAGAGATGTGCTAGTGTTCTCGGAGGATATCTCTGAAAAAATATTAGCAATATCACCAATTTATTCCTAAGACATAATAATATTACTATTTCCAGCAACCAGTTTAGAGATAGTATTCTTTTTTTTTGTGTCTGAGCATAGATTGGTATAAGAATTGTGTGTTTTTGTCCCCCTTAGTAAGCCATTAAATAAGTGATTTTTTGTTTCCAAAAAAATTCTTCCCTTGACATAAGTTTGTGCCTTTCCTCCCTCATATTTCACTTATGCTAGTAAATTTCCAAATCATTCTGACCAGAGGCCATTCTATCCTGAATATCTTTAAGCTTCGACAAAATCTATTCCTATTGTTTGAAAACATTACCAAAGATAATCATGTTCCATCCCTTGACTCTGTCTTTCACATACTTGATTTTTTGAGCTAAACAAAACATAGTTGAACCCTTAAAAGGTGTATTCCACCAATTCTCCATAAGATCATGAAAATCAAGATGAATTTCATATCTAAAAGGATAGGAGCCTTTTCTTTTATGCGTTAACCGATCAAGAAGAAGGGGGTTATGATCAAAACCTACTCATAGAAGAGTAGAAAGGTGAAGGTTGACAATAATATTCCAAGAGTTGGAAATAATGAATTTATCAAGTTTAACTTGGATAAGATTATTTCCCATTCTTCTATTGGACCAAGTGAAGGCGCTACGGTCAATTCCAGATCAACAAGCCCTGTACTAGTTAAAAAATCTACCAAGTCAACCATGCTATCAGAAAATTCTTCTAAACCCCTCAACTTTTTTGAAGGAAAGAGAGGAGTATTAAAATATCCAGCAAGCATCTAGTTATGGTTTGGCAAAATGCCTAAGGCTTTGGACATCTTCTCCCAAAGTTGTTTTCTAGCTGCTTTTGAATTGGGAGCATACATGTTTGCGAGCATCCAATTCTCATTAGTAAACAAATAAGAGAAAGAAATCACACGATAGTTTTGGATGAATCAATCATCCTACCAACCAAGTGTGAAGTGTTCCACATAGTAACAATCCCTCCTAAAGCACCTTCCACTAGACCGTAAGCACCCAAAAGAGTGCATGAGCCTACATGGTAATCCAGTGATGAGTTGTAGTCCTAAACACGTACATGTAAGCATGTAAGTATGACCTCGCAGTAGTATTCCTCTTGGCGACACATGGATTGATGTTCTTCACTTTGTTTGTACCTCCCCTATCCCCTAGCTAACCTTCTAAGGTCCTACATTTTCACCAATTACCCTATGTCAACAATTCATTTATGTCACTTTCTAGCCCTATCAACTTGACCTACCTACATCACAAGCTGGGAAATTTACTTTCCCTAAGCCTATTTCAACCCTCTAGAGGCCTCCAATTAACCTCCCAAGCCATCTCCAATCATTAGTTTGAACACCCATTTCCTCAATTTTGGGTCACCCACTTTGTCTCTAGATCTCTTGAGGGTGACCCTTCCACTAAAGTGGATCTCCCGAGGGAAACATAGCCTGGAAAACTAAGAAAACCACTCTCTTTAATTCTAATAACTTGTCTCTAGGTCCTGAAGTCATTTTTAGCCCCCTAGGTCCAATCTCAGTCCTTGAAACCACCTACAGAACTTATTCCTTATGGTCGTCTACTTCGACTTTTGAATCTCCCAAAGGTGACATGCCCTGACAGACTGGGTGACTTTTTCATGTTTTGACATGCATGTTTCTCTTCAGTTTGTGCCCAAAATAGCTTTGTTTGTACTCCAATTTGCATGGCTCTTCGACCCTAACTAAGCCTAATATATTTCTAACTCGTTCTAAACCCTCAATCACTCCATTCTTAGCTCCCACTAAGCTATTCTTATCTCCCTATCTATCTCATGCTAACTCCATTCTTCCTCTAATGTCAAACTTTCAAAGCTTGTTCTCCTCTAATCATCCTAGTTCACTATCCAATCAATAAACCTATAAATACCCCCCTCTTATATGCATTAGGGGATACAAATTCATTGTTGCGCATTCATTTAAGCTTTGATTTTTGCTCTCAATAGCATTTATATGCTCATTGTAGGACTTTGTGAGCCTTTTGTTTTTTATTAGCTCAGTTGCCCAAGCTTCAATAGCTTCATAGAATCATTATGCTCTCTAATTGCTTTCAAAATCCCAATCCATAATGCTTCCATAGCTCCCATAGCTCAATTCATCTCATCATAGCATCATTGCTCAATTCCTACTCAAATCCATTGCTTCTATCTTCATCCCTATTACCAAGAAGACCCCACTGCTACAGAGGAGAGGAGGTTGCCATGAAAGAAGGACTTCTGAGGATATGCCAGGCTCATGTGTTGAATTCATGCCAGGTTTTTCATATGTTTAGTAGTTAATTAATTTACCAATTTTCTCTTGAGAAAGTAATATTGATTGTTGACGTTCTCTTGATAGGATTTGCATTATTAGAATAGAATTGCTTTCCATTGCCTAGCATAGTTGTTATTTTCTTTCCTAGTTAAATTTCCTTCATTGCTTTAAGTTAGTTGTTATTTTCTTTTCATTAGTTTAGATGCAAAAATTGATTCACGAAAAACATAAAAACATAGGTTAAACTTTGCTTAAGAAAAATCATCTTAGATTGCATTCATATTTACTTCATAGTAATTAGAACATTCAAAAAATATAAAAATAACAAAAATATTGTTTTGCATTCATAAATAGTTGCATACATAAAAAATCATAAAAAACATAGAAAATAAAACAAAGACACAAAAATAATTCAAGAACTCCTTGGTTCCATCACAAGGTTGATAATCAAATAAAAGTGTAGCAAACCTTTGATTACAACACAAATTCAACTTAAAGTCAAAGTCAACTCAAAAGTAAACACTTGGTAAAACCTAAGTCAACAAAACAAACACTCTCTCTCTCTCACCCAATCATTCAATGTACCCATGTATTAGAGGGGATTGGGTTAAAGTTATTCTCTAAGAGATAGAGGCAATCCATCCTAAACCACAACATACACCACGAATGGTTGAAGAAGAACACACTCTTAGAGTCATTCAAGAAAGGAACAACACACAAGTCATTCAAGCACATGAGAATAGATTAGAATGCCTTAGGATAATCAATGAACAAAATAGTCTTAGCACTAGCCATTGGAACTTATGAAACCCCAACAAGAGACTTAGAGTTAGATACCCTTCAAGTCATATAGTTATCTCTACAACAATGGTCATAGAATGTGCTCATCAAGAATTAATATATATTCAACTCATAGACCAGCCAACTGCCCTCCGTGATGTTCTGCTTCCATGCGAATAGAACCACCCCCGGGTTACACCTCCACTCGACTGGATTTTGCCACGAGAGCAAGAGTGACTTGGAGGTCACCCATTGCAAGGAGATACTTTATGTGTGGTATTGGAGCTGACTCATTTGCATTGTGTTTGAGTTGTGTTTTGAAGTATACATATTTTGGTGAACCTAGCATGAAAAATAAAAAAATTTGATGGGCTCTTTTGCATTGTTGCGTGCTTCTTTCATTCCACTTTCATCTTTCACTTCCATGTTTATTTCATTCATTCTGTGGTGTTTCCTACACCCCCAATCTAGGACAAAACCACACAAAGTCTAGGGGAATTGCCCCTCTAATGAAACTATCACATCTTTAGAATCAATAGCTTCAATCTCAAGTCAATCAAACTTTGAAGACTCAAATTCAAAGGGCATCCAAAAAGAGCCCCACAACTTCAACCAAATAAAAACATGCCAAGTAAGTATTTGGTATGAGATCCATTAACAAGATCAACCCATAACAAGCCATCTCATGTTGACATTCTAAAAATCAACAAGGATACACATTCTCACATTAGAATCGATCCTTCTTATGTAAATTCTTCTATTGCTTCTCCTCCAACATGTGCATACACATCTCATTTTGACAAGGCTATTGATGTTGATTCTCCCCCTCTTTCTAATTTGGGGACACGTTATGGGATTGGGTTAAAAAAATTCTAAACACAAATTCAATGGAAATGGTCTAGGGCACATGGAACAAGGAGTTAAGGTCCATATGGAACCTACACTTCACTTTTATACAATGGGTTTAGGTCATCAACCTTCTCCTCTATCTACATCCCTTGATCCATTGTCTAAGGTCTCTATGGTTTCTTCTTTAAAAAAAATAAACCTTTCTCCACAACAAAAAGGGTTCCTTCCTACTCCACCTACTTATTCTGTTTTATCTAAATAGGAGTGTATATTGTTGAGGCTTCTAAAGGCCTGCTTGATCACTCTTCCTCCTCCTACATATAAAAAGTTTCCACAACATATTCAACCAACACTTCCTTTCTGTGCATATCATCAAGTGCCTAGCCATTCCACTAGTGAATGCTAAGCCTTGCAAGACAAAATACAACACCTTGTTGACATGATTGCTCTCACTTTTCCTTTTGTTGAAGCGCCTATCTCTTCTCTACATGACAAGTGATATTGAGCATGGCCTCTATCCGTTCATTTTTTCCTCTATTTTCTCATGAGACTATTGTGTTGCTACCCACTATGTGGCACCTGTAGCTTTCTTTGTTTGCTCATTATCGTTCATGGTGGTACAATATAATGTACAACCATACTATATTTTGGTAACAACACAATATTATTTTTTATGGTTGTCCTCACCCATATTCTAGGGGGAAAAATAACTTGTTCTAAGGGTGTGCATTATTTCTAATGATCTCCCCTCTTCTTTCTTCCCATTTTCTTTACCTTAAAATATTTGAATATTATACATGCAAATATTTTAAGGGGGGCATATACTTTGCTCACATGTGCATCCATACATGCACCTTGCTTTATTTGCGCCCCCCTGAGGTGTAGCTTATTAATTCACCCCCTTTGTGGCATTGTCTATTTTATGTTCCCTGAAGCGTTCACCCCTGTGGTGTTGGTGTTTGATAAGCCTCCTAAGGCGTTGGTTTTAATACACTCTCTTAGGTATTGGTAGCATATGAGCCACCTAGCATAATACAACTTGCTAGTCTGTGTGCTTAATATGACCTACCTTTGTACGTGCTCATGATCACCTAGCATAATACATCTTGCTAGTTTGTGATCCATGAGGGGTAGTCTATGATCCACCTAGCATAATACAACTTTCTAGTCCATGTGCTTCATATGACTTACCTTTTTACACCCATGGTCACCTAACATAACACAACTTGCTAGTCCATGATCCATAAGGGTATTGTGATTTACATGACCCCTAACGATAGAGCAAGCTAGTGTCTAAGTCATGTACTCTTCTTAGTTCATATTGATTACTTCCCTGTCTATTTGCATGTCTTATATCCTGGAAGTAGTCAATCAACTCATTATATTCTTCTATCCTCTTAAGAATTCCTCTATTTATTGGTTTTTATTTTTATTGCATTTTGGGGATGATGCATGCTATTGAGACAACCCTTCACATCGAGGTCTCTTTCACTTTGCTGACACAAAATTTTTATTTGATTGCTGCGTGTTTTTCTCCTCTATGTATGTGTTTTTCATGTTTATATATATTTGTAATGTTCTAACATAGTGGTTTTGCAGGTTTATGCGTTAACATTATTGTCTTGTGCAAGTTTTTGTTGTCTAATGTACCTATTTTGTAGGTTCTCAGCCTGGGGGTTTGTTTCCTCCACTCGAAGAGTCTGTGCCCTCTATAATATACTTATGGTGTTGTGATGTTATTTAATTTTCTAGTACTATCCTCTTTACTTTAGTATGCGTACTCACGTAGTGTCATAAACCTGCTAAAGTGGGGGCTAAATGTAACAGAAAAAATTACGTATCCTTGCAATTTCATGCTATATTTTGGCCTTTCTTTGGTGTTCATTCCCCTAGTTTGTTTGTAAGCTCATTTTAGCCCTTGCATTAGCCTTTTTCACTTCCCATGGTGCTTAGGCCTCATTTTCCATGTTGCCTTTTCATCAAGTTTTGTTGCCACTTTTGTGTTATCCCTATGATTTCCTAGTGTCTCATCATTTTTGAGTCCAAACTATCTAGACACTAGCACTTCGCGTGGACGTCTGCGTGACACGCTAGTGTCCTATGATATTTTCTTGATTGGTGGTTGTTTTTGAGTGTTTCACCACTTGTCATCTTTGCAGGTCAGTGGTAATGCCTCAAAATGAATCTGAATATCTCGTTAGCCCCTTCCTCTTCCCTCCTCTCTTTCTGAATCTATCTTTTTCATTTTTGCATTCTTCTTGGCTCTCTCTTGGCTCCCTATCTCTTTGGGATTCTCTCTACAACTTTCTACAACATTCCCCTTCAGCTCTCTTACTCTTTTTGGCTTTGTCAAGCCCCTTCATGGTGATATTGTTCTTCTTCTTCTTCTTATTATTGTAGCATTTATTTTGTTGTACCCTTGAGCACCTTGGGATCCTCACACCCCTTCTATTTCCTTCATTCTAGTTTTCACTATTTGCATAATCACAACTCTTGCCATTCCCAAACACACTTGGGATAGGAGCATTCACACACTATTTTCCATATATCTATCTTGGTTTCTATGGAGGTATAAATACCAAAGCAGGGGTTTGACCTGAAGGCAAACCCCCAAACAACCCCAACAATTTTTCTTGTCTTTAGCTATAGGTATTTGGGAGAGTATTCAACCACAATGAGGTTTTACTAGGATCTCTTCCCTTCTCTTTTTCATTCTGTTATTTCTTTTTATTTAGCTATTTTATCTTTAGTATTTTTATTTCTATATTATCTAGAATCTTGTTGGTGCGTTCTCTTTTCTAGTTTCACAGATTGAGCAAGCCACTGGGTGGATTTTCACATTTCTGGAAACTTTTCAAGTTTTTGGGCTGTATGGATGACAACACTTAGTGTGAACATCCATGCGATGTGCTGGCATCCTGGATAGTGGATTCCTCCTTCTTGCTCTAGGTCAGTGCCTCTCTTCATCCTCTTTTTACCTCTGTAATTTATTTTTGTAAGTTATCTTTCAATTTCTTATAAGTTAGAGTTTTCCATGCCAACACATATGTAATGTAATATAGAAATTAGCAGTAGTTTAATTTTTATATTACTATTAGTTACCATCTTTATTCTAAGGTTGGATCTTTTCAAATCACCTAAGTAGTTTATAATTTTTGTTAGGTTGACTACTATCTTTAGTAATAGGGTGTCTCTTACCAAATAACCAAACCAAAGCAATTTCTAGTTTCCATTAGGTTGGTTACCATATTTATTCGTGAGATGGATCCTTCCAAATTGCCAAATTTTTAGTTTCCAAATTATCATCATTAGCACCTTATCATTGGTCTGGCTTGGCCTCTTTTATAGGTGGCTCCTTGACAACCCTCATCACCATTTCTAATCCTCTAGTTTCTAGTTGCCCATTTCCAAGACCTATCTATTCTAGTTTTCAACATGAGTCACTACCATTTTTCCATCCTCAAGTTTCCTTAGGGAGCATATCTCCATAGATCTTCCTACTAAAAAGAAAAGACTAATATCAGGTTTGTTTCCATGCAATTATCATACATGTTTCCAATCTATGCTTAGAAATTACATATTTTAATTGTATACACATGTTGGATCCTAATGATGATGTCATTATCGTTGATTATGTTTTTAGCTTAGTTTGCGTTATTGGCATATAGTGACTACTCTCTTTGGGTGCTTTGTAGGAACAAGTACAAGGATAAGATCAAGAATGAAGATCAAGACAAAGAATAGTATCTCTTCTTTTCAGTAACAAGTATCCTTTTCATTTCATCATTCATGTTATTATTCTCTTCCTCTAGTAAACTTTCTCTCGTAGCCTATCATAAGTCTACTAAAGTGGGGGCAAAATGTAATAATAAAATTTGCATACCCTATAACTTCCTTATTATGTTTTTGTGTCCATTTTAGTTCAAGCCTGTTTGTGTGCATCTTGTGTCATTTTGCTTCCCTTTTCCTAGCCTAAGTCACCCCTATCCATCCATGTTCCCCTTTCCTATGTTGTTCCCATGGTCTTGTTTAGAGTTCCTATGTGTCATTTTCATTTAATTTTTATCCCCCTTCCATGTCCTAACACCACCTTTATTTTCCCTTTAATTTATCCTCCTTTACCTCCTTGTTAAACTATTACATGTTATGCCTAGCCCCATCCTATATTAAAATCCCACCTTTATCCTTCCTAAATCCCACCTTAATGAGCTTAGAATTAATGAGACCACCCACCACTAGATGCCCCCTTAATCTTAAGGTCCCCTAGAAAATTGAGCTTAATTTTTATTCACAAGCAATGCCCATGGTTTGACACCTAATAGGCCATCCTTGATTTTTTATCCTCTCACCACCAATTTAAAAGAATAGCTAATTAATTTATAGGGATTCCGGCCTACTAATTTTCCCTCATTGAGTTCCCTTAGCAAGCTCCTTAAACCAAACCAACTTTACCTTTTTTTACATAGAAAAAGTGAAATTTTGAGTTGCTCGTATGGTTTTTTTATCTCTATGCACACATAAAACCCCAACATTGCCTCAAAAATTCTAGGAGTGAGTTAGCTTCATCCCCTACCTTTCAAATAAATTTTATTTTGCCATTGGACAATGTTTCAACAAGATGTTCAACAGTAGGTTGTTGATTTCCAAGGATTTTAATAGGGTGAGCCACTTCCTTTTATGGTTTTTACTTGGAAATCACTTCATACCTCTACTCCACACACCTCCAAACCATTACCATCCATTTCCATCACCTTTTCAATCCATGTTTCCCTTTCCCACTCTCCCCATTTCCATTGTTGAAGCCTTTGCCTTAGTGTATTGTCATTTCCTCTTAGTTTCCCTCAATCCATTGTCAACCTACCTTCATACTTCATATAATTTACAAGCCCTATCCCATCCTATTCCATTTTCATTAACCCTTCATTGAGTCATTTTTCCAAATTCATTATGTTTCCCATCACCCCTTTGTGAATGTAAGCCTTTGTTTGACACCTTTAAGAGTTGTAAGCCATTTCCATACCAAACCCATACTTGAGTGCTTTAGACTTATGGTTTCCATTGTTATATCAGTCCTCTTCGAAGCCCCAAAATCTTTTATGTTTGAACCATCACCTTATTCCCAAAACCATTCTCCCACCCTAGTTGCTTTATTGGGTCTTCATGTCATTTGCCATCAACACTAAGGTTTTTCATGGTTATGCTTAGATTTGGATCAATTTCATCGCATATATTAGTTTTATAGGCTATTATTTATCAATATTTAAATGTGGAATCATGCTTGAAATCCCACAAGGGGACTGACTGAGGTAGAATCCCCCTTAACCTTTGTTTTTGTAGGGTTCCCTCTCATAAAATTCTTCTTGCAAGTTAAATACAGAGAGTTCTATAGATTTTTTGAGATAGTGTCAAAAACAAAGTACCCCTCAAATCAAATGAAGAACCCTTCATAGAAGTTTTATAAGACAATTTGATAATGTCAAGGCCACCCTAGGAGGTTAAGGCTGCTCTATTGGCTATCAAATAGGATCAAGGCACCCAATAGGCCACCACTCATTAATTTCATGCCTTAAACTATTGATTTTGAGGCTCAGTTTGTTGTCATAGGTACATATTAGTCATTTGGACCCATCCATGATCAAAACTAGACTTTCATCAGGTGAAAACATTGTTAGAAATGAAGGAAACCACTACAATATAGAAATATGAAATAAACTAGCAAATCTAAAATATAAACTGTACAATATCAATGGACATGTAAACTAGCAATAAAGAAACCATCAATACTTAAAATCCATAACATTACATAGAAATTTACGTGGAGAAAACCCTTTTGGGTAAAAACCCCACTGGGAAAAGAGAGAGAAATTGTATTATCTACAAAGAGATTACAATACATCAATTTCCTTCAAACCTACATCCAACTCAACTGCACTTGTGTACCTATAAACAAACAACTCTCATATTCTATACTTCCTCTAGCTTCTAGTAAATATAAATTATGAGCTTGTTGAAGAAGAATCCATAATATGGTGCCTATCTTGGGAATCTAGCTTCTTTTAGTGCCTTACATCTGTCATAACCTCCGCATTGAATAATGCACCTAAGATAGAGAAAAATCCCACACCCACCTCTAGGAACATCAACAATAGGCCAAAAATAGCCTCTTACACCTTCTTACATGTTGTCATAAGATGATCTATCATAGTTGTCCAAAAATAATTGATTCTCTTACAACATGTAAGCTACAATCTAGGAATATTATCTTACACTTATCATAAGTCTATTAATAAACTTGGATGCCCCATTTTTACCTATATACTATCCTAAGATAAAAATAAATAATTATTACATGTCACCGTAATTAAATAATTACTGCAGTCGGTAGATTTTGCTTCCCTTATGTTTGCATTTACAATTACAATATTAGGAGTAATTAAATTAATCAAATTTACAAGGTTGATGGAACCTTAATCCTAACATTTGCCCACTTGACATCATGGATTGTAAATAAAACCATAGGAAAACATAAATCAACTAAGCACAAGAAATAAGGCCCATGGCCTCCCTACACCAAGAGAACTTTTCTATGCTCACAGGTTTGGTAAGATAATCTATAACATTCAACTCAATGTCATTTTTCTTCAACTCAATCTGTCCATTTGCAACCATTTATTGAAAAAAATGGTAATAAACATCCACATGCTTAGTCCGAGCATGATACATTAGATTCTTGGCCAAACAAATTGCACTCTAGATATCACAACCAATCTGAATAGTCCTACAATCAAAACCAATACCTATAAACAATCTTTGTAACCAAACAACCTCCTTGGAGACATGAGCAATAGTCATATACTCTACTTCTATGGTGGACAAAGCAATTGTGGGCTGCCTTTGACTTGTCCAACTCACAACTTCTCCAAATAGAGTAAACACATAGCCACTAGTGGACCTTTGACTATCCAAGTCACCTGCCCAATCTACATCAAAAAATCTTGTATGTCTAATGTCTTATCCATAATGTTAGTACCAAAATAAACCAAATACTAATCTGAAGTACCATACAAATATCTTAGCACCCTCTTTGCATAATTCTGATGCTCTCTACCAAGGTTAGACATAAACCTACTGAAAACTCCCACTGCTTGGGCAATATCTAGCCTAGTGCATACCATTGCATACACCAAACTTCCTACAACATTAACATATGGCACATTAGACATATCCTCAAAATCATATTCACACTTGGGACACATATCTAACTTAATCTTGGTGCCAACTGATAAAGGAATTCTAATTGGCTTATAGTACTGCATATTAAATCTATGCAAAATAGTATTCACATACTTACTTTGAGATAACCAAACCTTTATGTTACCTCAATCTCTCTTGATTTCCATTCCTAATATGTATTTTTCTGCCTCCAGATCCTTCAACTCAAATGCACCTGAAAGTTCAACTTTTAGCTCACTAATCATATCCTTAATGTTATTGAAAAACATGTCATCCACATACAAGGCAACAATTAGTATTCAATCATCAATACATTGAATGTAAACATAGTGATCTTTTTTGATTCTCACAAAATCCAATTTCAACATAAAAGAATCAAACTTTTGATACCACATTCGAGGGGACTATTTCAAACCATAAAGAGACCATTTTAACCTACAAACCAAGTGTTCTTTCCATTTTACCTCAAAACCTTTAGGCTGTTGCATGTAAATTTCTTCTTCCAGATCTCCATGCAAAAATGTAGTCTTAACATCCATTTGCTCAATTTCAAAATCATAACCAGCAGCTATGGATAAAAGAAACCTAATCGAAGATAATTTAGCAAGAGGAGAGAAAATTTCACTGAAATCAACTCCCTCTCTCTGGTAGTAGCCCTTGGCTACCAGTCTAGCCTTGTACTTCTCTAATGAACTATCTTCTCTGAACTTCTTTTTATAGAACCACTTACAACCAATGGCCTTCCTTCCTCTGGGAAAATGAACAAGATCCCAATTATCACAAGAGTTTAATTCCATCATCTCCTCTTGCATGGCTAGTTTCCAAGACTCACTAACCTCTGCAAGAATAGATTCCTTGTAGAATCTAGGCTCATCATCAGTACTTAATAAAGCAAATACACAATAGAAATCTGGTGGGCTATACATGTCAACTAGATTCTGGTGTCTTGTGGATCTTCTCAAGGGTGGAGTAAGAGATTCTTTCTCATGTTATTTTGTATGATTATCTTTTTCTATAATAACAGAGTCTTCCTCATTAGAACTTTCACTTGAACCTTCTTCTTCTTCCCCATCCTCAAATCCATCATTTTGTTCCTCCCGATGTGCATCTTCTTGCTATAAATCAAAATGCACAATCCTTTTCATTTCTTTTTTCTCTAGCTATACAGTATCAAAATAAACTCTAAGTTCCCTGAAAAATCACATCTCTAGAATGTATAATTTTCTTGGTTAGAGGATTCCAAAGTTTAAATAACCTTTAACATTCTCACCATATCCAATGAAGATGCATTTATGTGCTTTTGGATCCAACTTAGATCACTTTTCCTTAGGCACATGAAAAATCCTAACAACCAAAAACCCTTAAATGTGAAACAAAAGTTTTCTTACCTATACACACTTTATAACGAGTAGAGTCAAGAGCCTTACAAGGGGATTTTTTTACCAAGTAATAAGTGGTGCTCACAGCTTCTCCCCAAAATCATTTATCCAAATGTGCATTGCTCAACATACTTTTGGATCTTTCCATAGGTGTTCAGTTCATCCTTTCCACAACACCATTCTATTGTGGTGTATGTTAGCACTCATTTTGACCTGGGGTTGATTTGTCATGATCAGGAGGTTTCTTCATTTGAAGCCTTTATCTTCTTGCCCATTTTTTCTAAGTGTTGGACCTCCTTAGCATTTTTCAACTGCAGCATCATATTTTCCTGAGGAGGAGGTCATCATCATCATATTTGGTTCGATGGTGGTCTGCATCATCATGTTCTTCGTCGACTGGTTTTTCATCGTCATCATCATATTCAGTTATCGGGTGATGTTTGGTTTTTATCCTGATGATGTTGACGAGCTACAGTGCACCCTGATCTGCTTGCGAGGGTGATTTTTCAAAGTATCCGGTGATCTTCCATTTATCACCTTGCCCAAACATGATGATGATGTTGCCCCATTATCTTGAAGGGGTTATTCTCTAAGTTGTTCGACCTAACTTGTTTTTTCTTAAGGGTCGTCGTCATCATCATCATATTTCCTTTTATCATCCTGCTGCTTGCGGAGGTCATCATATTTTCTGCCTTCATGATATTTCGCCGGGGTGATATTTCTATCATCGGGTGATCTTGGTTATGATCATCCTGATGATGTTGTTGAAGAGTTCTAAGTGCGACCCGATATTCACTAGGGTCATCATATTTTGAACATCAGGATGATCTTAGTCAATATCATCCTGATGATGTTGTATCACTTCTTGTTCGTTGTTTTGTCATCCTGATGATGCTGACGTCATCCTTATATCAGGGTGATATCCGGTTCTCTGCCTATCTGCATCATGATATTTCCGAAGGAGGGGGTGATATTTTCATATCACCCGGATATATGTTTGTTCGAGCATCATGATGATGCTGATATCAAGGAGATATCCGCCTGCCGGCTTCGCGCATTATCTACTGGGGGTGATCTTTTCAAGCATCATCATCATATTCAGTTATCGCCCCGATCTTGTAGTGGAGCTACAGTGCAACCTGATATTTGTGCATCAGGAGGATATTTCCAAATATCCGGTTGTCTTCCGAATATCATGATGATGTTAATATGATGATGACATCATCAAGGTCCCGGGGGGGGTCATATTTCTAACACTGATCATCTTGAGGAGATCTCCTGATATTTGCAAACATGATGATGACGTCATCCGGATATGAGGAGGTGCGCAGTAGGCAGATATGATGATGACGTCAGCAGGGTATGATGATGACGTCATCAGGATGTTCATCGGCCAGACTTTTGGTATAAGCTCAGCAGGAGGATGTTCCTCCGATGGATCAGGTTGTGCCGATTATCATGAAGGTTATATTTCAAATATCATGATGACGTCAGGGTGATATTTCAAACAACAGGATATCATGCTGCTGGAGGATGATGATGATGAAGTCCTATACTAGTGTCGTCAGGAGCAAAAGCACCGACATGATATATGCTCATGACCTAGTATATAAAGTGTTAATGAGGTTGCTGCGGGGTGCATGTGGGATAATTGATATCCTGCATTTTCAAATATCATGATGATGAATCTCGGTGGGAAATGCTTGCGATGCAGAATTGTTGTTCTTCCCAAGGCCGCGGGTTGGTGCGCCATTAATGGCGATTGTTGCAGAGGTATGGGCGATGGCGTGGGTGGATCCTGTACCCGATTGAAGGTGTACATCAGCGGACAGTGGCGCAGGGCTCAAGAAATCTTCCTGTCTCCTCCCCTACCTGCTGCATTCAAGTTTGGGCGCCAATCTGGTTGTGTTTGAAGCGCCATTTCCATGATACTGTGTATCTGGCAGGATTTTTGGTCAACATTGTAATTAATTGCTGAGCACCTACCTGGCTGTTATAAGCAGGTGGTGTTGCTCATTTGAAAGGTTGTTGAAAGTTGAAGATTTTGGCTCTGTAATGCATAACAAGCTGATCTGGTTGTTCTGTACAGCTTACCTGTGAGTTTATGTATCTCTTGTTGTTTGTTTTTGGCATGAACCCACTGATTTCATGATTAAACTTATATGAGAAATGCTATCTTGGCATGTGTTGTGTTAATTCTGTCTCCAGTATTGCATGTATTCTTCTTCTGAATCTGGATGTTTGGTAATGTTTAGATTCTAGAGCATAGAGTTCCTGTGTTGAATGTCTGATCTTTTAACTTCTGCTCAAGGGGTAGATTAAACTATTTTCAGGTTGAACATTGGGAAGGATATACTGCAGTAGGGATACCATAAGTAGAGATAACTTAACACTCTGTATTGGGAGATACCTGTAAGGCAGGTATCACATATATCCCCTTGAAATCCAGTTTTAGCTGTTCATGCTGATCATTCACAGGTGTATGTCTATTGACTCCAGGCCCTGGATAGGCACCAATCATGCTTTGTTTTGTGTTATAACCATATCCAGCTTTGCATCCAAGCTTAAAATCCAAATCAAAATCTAAAACAAACATTAGGACATTAGAGTTAGTTTTAGGAACCTCAGTCCTCTTTCTACAACTGCAAATAGGCCCAAAGCTAGCCCCTTTGCTCTTATCTTTCAGTTTTGGTCTACTCACAGGAGGACTCATCTGCTTTCTGACAACATCCCAGCCTTGCATGCATATCCTCATGGATGTTGAGTAGGGAATACCCCCCTAGGTCTTGCAGAGCCTGAAGAAGAAGAGGAGATAAAATATAGAGTCTATCTCCTACACTGTTGACCCCCTGGCCCAGAGATCCTGTTGATCACTGATGGCTACCTTGTAGGGAAATCTGGGAATAAGCATCCAGTCTGGGAAAAAGTCAACAGTGTATATGGAGCTATCTTTTGTCTAATGATACTTGCATGCTTGCAAAACTCATCAAATTCCTTAGAGCAGTATTCCCCTCCATTGTTAGATCTTAATACTTTTATTTTCAATCATGATTGGTTTTATACTAAGAATTTAAAATCCTTAAACTTATTGAAAACTTCAAATTTATGCTTCATAAAGCAAATCCATGTAAATCTAGATACATCATCAATGAAGGTAACAAAATATCACAACTTTCCAATTGAATCATTATCCACATAACCAAACACATCTATATGAATAATTTTTAATTTGTCATTTGCCTTATAACTTCCTAAAGGAAAAGATGCCATGTTTTGTTCACCAAACACACAGTTCTCACAGAAATCAAAGTGATCATGAGAATAAGAGAAAATCCCAACAAATTTTTATTGATAATAGTTTTCAAAACATTCTTACTTATGTGGCCCAATCTAGGTGCCACAACATGCATGTATTTTCATATTTTTCTATCACATACGTAGATTTGCAAATAGTACTGGCATCAAACCTAAATAGAATTCTCATCCTTGTTCCCCTTGCTACCACCAAGATTCCTCTCACCAATCTGCAACCATGCTTGATAAATGTTACATGCATTCCTAAATCATTCAACTTTTAAACAAAAATAAGATTTCTAGCCAATCTAGAAATATGTAAAATACTAGGGAGGGTTTTAATCGTCCCATCATTGAAACACAACAACACCTTTCCCTATCCAACTATCAAATATGTAGTGTTGTCCTTGTACGCTCAAAATTGTGACTTCGGTTGCCTAGGCCTGTCTAGTCATATTTTGGCATGCACACGGACCCTTCCCTCCTTGCCACAGGGCGAATTGCCACATCACTCTTGCTCTCATGGAAGTAGCTAGTTGAGAGGAGGCGAGACACGTTGGTGGTCTGGCTCGTTGGAGAGCTAGACTTTGTAGAGAGGGGTCAGCATGTCCTAGGGCCTTTGATGTTGTGTGCTAATGTGGATGTTTCATTCAATGATTGTTGATGTAGAGATAACTGTATGACCCGAAGGGTCACTAGTTACTCTTCATCTATTAGGGTTTCTACTTTTCCACCTCTGTGTGGGTAAGCTGTTACTTTCGTTGATGGCTTCTTGTCTTTCAATTCAATGGATGATTGCTCATTGTATTTGAAGTTGTCTAAATTTTTCTAGTTGTTTGTAAGACAAATGGATCTTGTTGTGGTCTCAGATGAATTTCCTCAATCTCGCTGAGAATTGCCCTTACTCACTCACCTCTTAATCTGGTGCAGGAGCACCCAAGCCAATCTTGGCTTAATACTTAGTCAAATATGAATGTCCAAACATTTTTTTGGAAGTAATTTAGTCTTAGATCCATGTGATAAGGTCTAAAAGGAGAAATTTTGTGTTTAGAGTCATAAATTAGGTTGTTAAAAATAAAGTCTAAAAATGTAAGTAATAAGAAGAGTTTACCATGTCAAGTTAACAAATCATGTAATTAAAGGCTCCCAAAGGTCATATACTTTGAAATGAAGTCACAACCAATGAGAAACAAGTTTAAAAATGTATATTAGATCCTTCACACATTAGAGGGAAGGCATCATTGAGATTTAAAGCATAGCATTGTAAATAACACATTTTATTAATAGAAAGTTCTATTTTCTAATTTTTCTGCAAATATGCATGTCCCAGTCCGTACCATAGTTCTATATGGAAATTTCATGGTCTAAAACCTACTAGAAATGATAGAGGAGTGAATCACCTTTTTTTTTTAGTTGGTTTGATGCAGATTCATTAAATATTGAGTGAGATATCACATTTTTACTGAAAACTATCCTAAAACTATTTTTTTCTACAAAAGTGCTGCTCCCAGCCATACCATGTGCTTGTACGGAAATTTTAGGACCTAAAACCACTTGGGTTGGATAGAGGAGTGAACTACCTTCCAAATGCAATTGGTTTTAGGTCTTTTCATTCATTTTTGAGGGAGAACCATCCATTTTTCTAAAAACTGCCAAAAACCTGAACTAGGGTTTCTAGAAGTGTTAGAATGTGATTTTTAACCAATTCCACCCCCCACATACCTACAAACTGATAAAATGAGTTGAATTAGAGCATATACACATGTTCCAATGATCTTTAGGATAGAGAATGGAGCTTTGACCACATTTGACCTAGTTCTGACCTAATAAGACCCATGTGTTAGGCCTCTAAAGAAGATAGTCATAAGTTTTAGATGATAAAAGTGAATTTAGAGGGTGTGGTTGGCCAAGTTGAGTCAAATTGGACATACCTTAGAGGTCCCAAGTGGTTTGGGAGGCAGAAGTTCATTATTACTATAAGTTCCTTCATTGACATGTCCTAATTAGGCCTAATTAGCCCTTATTGTTGACTGCATTTTCAATTTTTGAGACACATTTTGAAACAACCTATCCTCATCCTGAGATATGTTAAACAACATGGAAATGGGTATCCAAAACAATTATTAGTTTTCTAAATGGGCTAAAATTGAGAAAGATAAGTGGAAAAAACTCTCTAGGCAGGGCTACAAGGCTTTGGGCTTGTTTCTAAAGCAAGTACATGAAAACCTTGAAATTGGTGAACCAAACCTACATGGTTAAGTTCAATACATCACAACCACACCCTCATTGCATCATAATCCTAGGCACATTTGTGAGCCGAGACAAGGGATAGGTATATGTGGACCAACCTTGAATAGACTTTGGGTTTAACGTAGGGTTTTGATTGACTTAAGGTTTAGTCGTGCATTGACTTTTGTTGACCTTGTGATGGTATTAATGGTTTGACCAAAGAGTTGAGCATGGTTGACCTTGTGATGGTATCAAGGGTTTGTAATTTATCTAAATGCCTAATGTTTTTGTTCTTTTCTTGATATTTTATGAATGCAACTATATGAAATGCAAAACTTGTTTTTGTGCTTTTTTTGGTATTTTTGGAATAAAAGATGCTTTTGAATCTAAGAAAAGAAATATGAATGCAACTAGAATGAATTTTACCTAATGCAATTATTCTATGTTTTGGGAGTTTTCAAATGTTTTGAAACGATTTAATCTAGAAAAGGAAATTGCAAGTAATTGAATTAAACTATGAATGCAAATTACTTTTCGAATGCTAGATCTGACTATTCTATCAAGGAAAAAGTAATAAATTACCAACCCCAAGAGAAATTTCAATTTTCTAATTACTACCAATTAACAAAAAGTATAGAGGAACTTAAAATAAAGAAGACTTGTGAACCTCCACTACCCTCAGAGATCCTTGATGGCAACCTCGTATCCTCCTGAAGCAGCAAGAAGACCTCTTGGTGACAAGACAACACAAAGAAGCAAAATAAGCTTTAGAAGATTTGCAAAGAGAGCTCAATGAGAGCTGTTGATGAGCATGATGGCTTTGATTGAAGCAACATAAAGATTCTTTAAGAGCTTTGTGTGAAAGCTTGATGAACAATGAACAAATAAAAGGCACCTTCATCCTATGTGAGCATGAAAATGCTGATTGGAGAGAAAAAACTTAGCAAGAGCTATGTGCACAATGAATTTGCCTCTCTTTGTGCTTGAGGGAGGGGGTGTTTATAGGCTAGAATATGGGAATTGATTGAGAAGTTAACTCAATTGATTGAAGAGTTAACAAGATTGATTGGGGAGTGAACTGGATTGATTACCCAATGAACTCAGTTAATTAGGGAGTGATAATGCAATAATAGCTTATCACTAAAGAAGAAATGGAGTTAGAAGAATGCATGGGAGAGAATGAGTTGTTAATTTTAGATAAAATGGAGCTAATTATACATGTGTGGGTGCATGAAATAGTCAACTCCAAATTAGGCATCAAAAATCATGCGAACTAGAAGAAAAATGGGCGAAAACAAAGCTATTTCGAGTTGGAAACTTGAGTTTTCCCACGGCTGGAAATGCAACAAGGTCACCCATGGTGTAACATGCCTCTTGTTATACCAACTAAGATTTACTAATTTTAACTCAAAAGAAAAAAGATCAAGATACTGATAGTGAGAGCAATAAATTTTTTCCTTGAATTCATTTGATACAATGCACATTTGAAACATATTTCAAACTCCCATTGCATAATCAAATTACATTTCATCAGTAAAGGAATTGAATATTTCTCATTTCAATTTTTGAAAGAAAGTTACAAACAAGCTTCCAAGAGCTAATAGAGATATAATATGATTCTGATATCTGTCTTCAAATCCTGACCGCCAACTGCATGAGGGGAAGCATCACTCAAGCACTTTTCTGCCAACCACGAACTAACTGCGGTTCCCCACACATTTAACAAACTGGTAAACATCCCTACCCTTCGACGAAGGGATTGGTATGGTAACCTCAAAGAATAGCCTAAACTGGGCTGATGTTGTGTCCTACATATCTAGTATTGTTATACATTGTGGCTACAACCCCAAGCATGATTGCCCTTCCTAGAATGTAAACCTAGATCACAGTGAACTGATAATGTAAACATTTGGCTGTTTACACTACTTTGGCCAAAGTTTTATCACCCCTAACTCAGAATGGATGTCACACACTCATCCATCATTCTAGCTCGATTTGCAAAGACATCTAAGGTTATTCCCATCTATGGATCAACATATCCCAGGCATAACACTGTTCATCCATTCTAGGTTTACCAATCTCAGATTAACCTATTCCCAACTTTTACTATGACACATATGTCGAAGTAATACTAGTTGCAAGATACCATTTTACTATTCTTTCACATTGTACAAATACTTATTCATACTCAATCTAATAATTACTCATATTACACTATTGTCACAAATCTCTTCTATAGAGATTAATATCACACTTATTGCATAATGTGTTTCCCATTATAGAAATATATATACTTTCTATACACACAAGTAAACACTGAAAATGATAAACAAACAATTCATTCCTCAATAACAAACAATACATATAGCCTTTAAAATAGAAAAGCATAACGAATGAGAAATCCACATGCCTGTGATATTAGCTCCAATGGATCAACAAAATTCCTTGCTCAAGATCCTTCCAATGAACTAAATCTCTCTTCCAAGCCAATCAACTCTCTATCTAAACCTCTATGCTTCCTCTCACAATCCACAATAAAATAACAAAAATCTCACAACACTCAACTCAGAATTGCAACAGAAAAATAAGAAAGTTGTTGGCTAGAAAAATTGTGTGGAATAGAATGAGAGAGCTCCCCTTTTATACAAGAAATCAAAGTGAGATTAAGCTACAATCTAGCTTTTAAAAGTGCCACATCTCCACCTTCATCAAAATTGATTTAGAGGTGGCAAAAGGGAATTAAAGAAAAAATGCCACATAAATGAACACCTAAACAACAACTCGGTAAAAACAAATAAAACAAAATTCTTAAGGATAAAAACCTCTTCACAAAATTGACACATATAAGACCATGTTTCCTATTTCCTAGCATAATTGGTTTCAAAGAATAAGTCCAAAAGTACATTGCAAACCAATTGAAGACTCCTTAAGCAAACATAACTATTTTCAGATTTGCTCAACCGTCCAAGACAAAGTCAAACGCTACCCCAAGAGTTTGTCTTTGAATTGTCTTTGAAATGATAACTATGTATTGATATGCACTTCCTATACCGCTTGGATAGGCTTAAAACATGCTTCATATAATAACAATCATAAACTCCATGTAGCATAACATATGCCCCCAAGATAAGCACCCAAATCAACACTCATAGACTGTTGTTCTACCTTGTTTTAAGGCTGCGTCAAGATCATAAATATTTGAATTAACTTTGTTCTCAAAGCTATGTGCTTTACTTCCAATACTCAAGTCATAGATATATGCTATGCTTTATCATTAACACAAGTTCAAAATTGAGTGCTTTACATGGCAGCGATATAAGGCATTTACTAATATATATATATACACTTCCAAATAAACTATTATTAAAATATCAATTGATAATACACATAAACACATTTGCATATTCCGCAAATTATATATATTTATGTAAACCATAAACTATTTGATATATTTGTAAATACAATTATTATCTATTAATATATGTATATACATACTTACGTTTCCATTAATGTCTATACATGTGTGTGTGTGTGTGTATATATATATATACGTATTACATACGTATATGCATATATTATCATTATTTGAAATCAACATAAAACTTATTACTCACATATCCTCTGTCGACATGAGGTCCACATATTCATTAATGAGATGAAAGACATCCACATAAATACTGAGGACATATGAATATGAAATGCACATATACACACATGCACACAAATGTCCTTAGTCCCTCGATACTCTTATGTCTATGAGTTTATCATGGACATATGTCTACATATGTGTATATATATTCATTTTGTGTTCATACCTCGTTGATTTGCAATTCCAAACCTTATCAAAAAGACTTCATTCGATACTTAGACTGATCCATATTCCTCATTCAAAAAACTCATAAAGTCATATCCAAACAAACATTTTGAATATCATAGGTTACTTACCTTTATCCACACTGTCTGACCTAACCTAGGCCAATAGGATAGTGGTGTGTGTTTGCTTAGTTTAGGCTTTCTCCAACATTTACCAGACCAAGTCCTTCTCCTAAGTGATACTTCCCCTCCTTTCCAGAGGAGAAACCTATTCCTGCATCCACTTAGACCACCATCACAGTAGTTAGCTATTCACAATATAATCACATGCTTCATACATTTCATAATAATAATCATCACATTGCATAATTCACTTTCCCAAATATTTTTAATTCAAAATTCACTTTTCACATTGATGTAGAGATTCATAATCATTCAATATTCAAACAAATTAAGCAATCTAGGTAAATAGTAAATGGATAGAAACACACGGGGTGTAACACATGGGTCGCCCCTTTCACCAGTAGGGTTGCCCAAGGGGAGATCTTGATTTATGAGGGTAGCCTGATGCGAGATCCAGAAAGAAAGGGGTCTAGCTGAAAATGCATGATGGGAGATGGTAGAGTAGATGAAAAGGAGGGGTTTTGCCTCTGAAAATAGGTCAATCATGTGCAAGAATCTAAATCTCCACTTGCAAAGTAGGATCTCCCGGCAGGAGATCTGGAAATAATAGGGGGAGATTTGGATTGGTTGAGTGAAACTGAAAACCAAAAGTGGGAGATGGCTTTGGGGGACCTCTAGAAGGCTTCTAGGGGGTGGAGAAGATGAAAAACATAGGGGAAAGGTGAAAACTTACCTACAAGATGCATACAAGGCTTAGGAACAGGGTCGAAAGCTTAGAAAACACAAAGCGAAACGAATAATGAAAACTAAAATGACGAACTTACCATAGATCGTGAGAGTTCGACTAGTTGTTTGCCTTTGTCGATGAGACCTGTAGGAATGAATGCATGCAAAATGACACACAAAAGATGCATAAAAGAAAAAAACTAATCTAAGAATGCATAAAACAAACTAAGCTAAGGGCAAGCAAGACAAGAAATTAGTGAGATCAGAGCGAATTGGTGATGGAATTAATCGTGTGAATAGTCGTAAAGTAGATATCATCGAGGAGATCGCGAAGATGGCCACCTCTTCCTCAGCCACTGAGAATCAGGTACGTAGACCATGAAAAACCCTTCTCTAAACCCTAGGTTGAATTTTGTAAAAAATCTCTTAAAATTGTCTTTTTTTGGTGATTTTCTCCTTGTTGCATTGTCTTTGTTTTATTGTTTAGAGTGGGTCTGGTTTTTCATTTACTGAAATTGGTTGAAAAATAGGAATTTTAGAGCACTTTTTGCTTGGGGAATCTCCACATAGGGTCATCCCTTTTGTCAGGTAGGTCATCCAAGGGGAGATCTGGCTGACAACAGGGTCGCCCAGGGGGAGATCTTTCTAACAACAGGGTTGCCCTGGGGGAGACCCTGTAGACATATGGGTCCCAGGGGGCGACCCTGGTGGGTAAATTTTGTCTGAAATTTGATGTTTTCTAACATTCATTTCACTCTGTTTCAACCTAATTTGACTACTGTATCTGCCTATTTATTGTAATTTTGATGGTTTATATACTTTTTTGTGAGATTTTTCTGCAAGTTTTATAATTTTTAGGATTTTTGCGAGTTGATGAGATATAATCTAAAGTTCTTTTCTGATTTGCAGGACATGAGCATTCGATAGAATGCTTACAGAGAGTAGTTATGGCTCTCAGAGATGTTTGCTTCACTGAGTGATGATGATCGTGTTGTTCTAAGGAAAGTGGGCTTAGCTAGAGTCTATCATGTGCCTGTTATTCATCCTGTGGCATGCATCTACTATGATATCTTGACATACTGGGATGTAGATAGGGACACCTTTAGGTTCCTGCAAGTTTTAGGAGAGTGGACTATCACTCTGTTTGATGTTTATCGCATACTTGTAGCTCCTATGAGAGGACATCTTGTTGTCTTGCCTACTAGTGAGTCCTTTGAGGACAAGGTGTCTTGGGCATAGTTTATGAGGGTTAGTCGCCCCGAGGATCAGACAGGAGTTTAGTTTACCTCTGTGCCATGACTTCTCATTCCTCACTTGAGGAAGTTTTTATTGACTTGATTGCATTGAGGTTGTCTGGAGACAAGGCCTCAACTCGCTTGAGATGGTGTTGGACACCAATTATATAGGGTCTTGAGCAAGGTAGAGTCTATGCTTGGGGGCTAGACATTTTGCCCATGGTATACAAAGATTTCTACCATAGTGCACGATGAGGGGCTCTTTCTTTTAGCCACTCTTCTTTGGTTATGACTTGGAGTTTTTAGCACATTAGGCCTTATCAAAAGCTAGTTTTGATTCCTGATAGGTGACTTCCGAGAGCAGATAGATGGATTCATGTGGGTCACTTTGATGCTTCTTTATGGGTTGTAGCCACTCTTATAGATGAGATATGATTTTTGATCCTTATGTGGACTTGGAGGGATCATGGTCATATGATGGAGAGATCAGAGAGTACTGCCGTGGGGTAACAGAGCTTTTAGACCGTAATGGTCTGGTCGAGGCTCATCGTGTTGAGCGCATCTTGCAGCAATTTGGTGAGGATTTTCATGAGGACTTGCCCCCAATGGCTACCTACTATAGATCTATCCAAGAGATGGGTGAGGTTAATCAGATGACAGTTACTTGGACTCCTTTGACTCCCAGAGTCTTCATTACTACAATTCCTAGATCTTCAAGAGGAGGACAGAGGGGAGGCAGAGGGACCCCTTCCCAAGCACTCATTGTGGTTGAGGGCTCAGATTCTACTGACGAGGACTATGTTCATGATGGGGACGATTCTATAGAAGAGGGCCCACCATAGGATGCATAAGACAATGGTTTTGATGATGCTAATGATGCAGTTGATGTTCATGATGTTCTAGAGGGTCCACTTGTAGTTCCTAGACCTCCTCACTCTGATGAGGTGATGCAGCAACTTGACCCTGATTGACAGTCTGGTGACCCACGTATATCTTTGTTTGCTTTATTGTTTTCACATTTTTGTCCTTTCTTTTCGTGGAGAACTAACACACTTTATCACTTTTCTTGGTTCGATTCGTAGGTAATGTCAAAGAGTGGAGGGCTTTCGTTTGTGAGATTAATGTTGACTTGGCTTCTCCCTTCACTAGGTTGTCTCGAGAGAGTCTTTTGGTTGATCCTAATGTGCCCCCTATTGCTGGGTGACACACTGACATTTTTGCTCCTGCCTATCATGGATGTCAGGCAAGTGCAGATTTGAAGGCCAAGAATCTCATCCTTAAGGGTGAGAATCAAGTGTGCTTTGTGAGATGGCTCATCTTGGACTCAAACGGTGAGATGTTAGTGCAACGAGGCCTTTGCAATCACATGCTCATAGCATGATGCCTCGCTCCCATAGATCTCATGGAGCAATTAGTGGCACACATAGGCAGAGGAGCAGGAGTCTTGAAGGTTCCGTCGGAGGGAACCATCCTTGATTTTACTTTGCTTTTCCTTTGAAATCATGCCCCCTTGCATGGGAAGCCTTTACTTCCCTTGAGAGCATTTTTTCCTTAGCTCTTTGGTACTCTCGTATATGTAAACTTTGAATATATCAACGAATGTGAACTTCGAATATATCAATGAAAGTGTGTCTTTTCATGGTTTTGTCTATCGATGGGTACTCATCTCTTGTGCATTATGGAAGTTTTAGAACTTTTTGATTATGTTTTTGGCCTTCAACTCTAACCATGCAAGTATGATGATGATGACATGTTTTTGTAATTTTGTGGCATATATATGAGATGCAGTTTATGATATGCAGATGCAATAACAAAACAAATGCTAAAATGAAACATTTACTTCTACTGAATGTCATGAGTTATGACATTTGACTTTATTTCTTCGAGACTCTTTTTTGATTTTGGTATGAATGTAATGTGGAACAAACAATATGACTGCTCTTTAATACGATTTTCAATCCAGGAGATTGCAAGTTGTCTTGATAAGAGACCTATTCAAGGCTTTGAGATAGGATTTTAAAACTCAAGTGGGGAGTGGGAATGAAATGGAGTGCTTCTGAATTTAGACTTTGCTAAAGGCTAAACATTGATCATTATATAGATAAGTGTTATGTTAGAAAATGTCCCCTTGGGGGCTTTTCCCTCCTAAGGTTTAGCTCTCAGGTGCTTTAGAATGCATTTAGGTCATCTTGCATGTTAATGGTGACTCCCAATGAGAAAACCCTGAAGTTTCACGGCAAATGGGACCTAGGGGATGGGCTTAACATAAATCCTGCCTGAAATAGGGGGGAGGACTTGGGCACCCGCGCCCTAGTCCTATCCTATTTTAGGTTAGGACCTATTTTTGTGTGCCGGTTGTATGACCGTTATTAGGTCCTATGCCGACATCTCAAGTTTGAATTATGAATTTCTTAGCGGGAATGTTTGTAGTTGCATATATAAGCATGTTTAGGCATTCATTTGTAAACTAGATAAGATGATTGTGAAATTTAGGCATACTTGTGATTTCAAGATATTCATTGTGGCAAGAACAGAGCATTGTTATTGTGTTTGTGATTGTAGATTTGATTTTATCTTCTCATGTGATTGAAGAGCCTTCATTTATGTGAGATCTACACTACAAGGTGATATCTATTGTGTTTTCTATCATTTATCATTTGGATTTTTCCTCTATCCTGTAGGGATACACACTCTTTATCTGACAACGGTGTTTGAAAGACTTGAATGTCTCTCCGGGGATTGACTGAGGCAAGCCTCTAAACACCACAACCCCCAACCCACTTTTCTGTGATTGCAGGTTACAGGTTTTAGAAGTGAAAGAAGTGGAGTTGTAGGAAGGCATTATAGATTGTTAGAATTGCAGATCTAAAAAGAAAACTAAGGCTTGGACTTGGGTGCTCACTCATTGGTCCTTTGGATTCTGAAGTGGTGAAATCTCTGTGATAGCAGGATCAAGTTGCAGACATTCTTTAGAGATCCTGACAAAAGCAGGTATAGTGGACTAGGGTGCCCGCTCATTAGTCCCTAAATTTTTTGTACACCAAACTTCAAAATCTGGTATGTATTTGGTTGTCATTTGATATCTCTGTATGTGATCATTTTCCGTAATTTGTTCGTTTGTTTACAATTTTAAGAAATTAGGGTTTTGAGCATAATTAGACTTAATTGAGCAACAAATTCACACAATTCCAATCTTACCCTATGTTCCAAGTGATAGGAGATCTGTAATAGAGTTCTCTACTTGGTTGAATGTCCTTGAATGTTTAGTGGTGAAAGAAGGATCATGATAAACCCTTGAGACAAAACTATCAACCTCATCATCCCTCTTTTTACATTAAACATTTTGGCGAACCAGTGTTTTTAATGAATTTTGCACCTTGATAAGTGTTGTACTTCAAAATTTCATTCATTTCGTTCATTCATTTCATTTTCATCTTATTGCATTTAAAAAAATTACAAAAAAATTGGAAAAAAATGAAAAAAATGGCATTTTTAGCTTGCATTTTCAAATAATTTGAATTAGTTGCATTTAATTTCATTTAATTTATTTCATTATCATCAGATCTGATTTAAATTACAGAAATTCATCATTCACTTATATTGCATTTTCATTCTTAAATTGTTAAAAATTGCTTGAAATTGTGCATTTTTTCATATAACCTAGTTTTGCATTAACTAGGGTTTGTAGTCAAAATCTTGTTTCAAATTTTACTACCCTTTCAAAACACTCATTAGGACTTATTTATAACTTCAGTGTTTCATCATAGTAGATTTTTTGTAAAATTTCATGTCTAGGGTTTGAAAACCTTGCATTTTCACTAGATTTGGCCTTATTGTCTCTCTAGAATTGCATCATAGGCGTGTTGTGAAGGATTTTTATGCATTAATTGGATTTTATTAGGGTTAATATCTGTATATCCTCCTCAAATTCCTCACAACCCTCTTTCTATTGGGCCTTTGCATTGAAAATTGGTGAAAAATTGCATATTCTATGTGTATTTTCAGTAGGTTTTGGCTTGTCCTCATTATAGGATTGCATCAAAGGTGTGTTGTGAAGGATATTGTTGGTTTATTGGACTGATATTAGACATATTATTTTCTTCCCCTCATCAATTTCCTTACAACACCTCTTCTTTCACTTGTTTGCATTGAAAAAAAAAGGTTGAAAAATCAAGCATTTTAGGTCATTTTCACATATAGTTTTGCACTTGTCTCTTGCATAAATTTTGAAAAGATTTTAAAATATGATTTTACATTGATTTGAAAACATATACACATGGCATCTTCATTTTATTCTTGTTTGAAATATTGGCATGAGTATATTCTGGATTTTAAAAATTTCTCTAATTTCACTAATGAGAATCCTCATGTTCTAGAGCACATAGCTTTTGCAAGTGGTATTGATGTTTCTATGTGTTCTACATATGAGCTGAAATTACTTTGTTATACACATGATTTTAATAGCTTTGCATTACTCATAGGAGCATATCCTTTGATATTAGAAGATTTAACTAAATTCATCTCTAGGATTACTCATGAGAAAGATGAGAGTGAAAGTTCTTTCGTCAACAATGATGATGATTCCATAGGTTATCCTACTTCTCCTATAGTTGAATGTCCAAGAACCTTAAATGAGAAGACTACGGATAACACTATTAATGTTACAACACCTAACCTTCATAACAACACCATACCTTCCTCTCATTCCAATGCTCTCCTTGGCCAAGATGTAGCATTAGTGGATGAGAAAAGGTCTCTCACATTAAATCCTTTAGGGATAGATGTTGGGTATAATCAAGAGGAAAACAATGTTAATTCAATATTCACTAACAGAATTTGCAGCAATATTCCTAAGATGGTTGTGCGTGGGGCACCTAGTGCACCTTTTTGCTTAAAACAGGTGATTACGGTTCAAGGTGCTCAACAACCACCTCGACCCCCAAATTACTTTTTATACTATGCAAGACAAATCACTCAAAGAAATCTAGGTGTTCAAAATGTGTCGCAACAACCACACCACAATGTGATTGCTCACACATATAACACCTGTAATAACAAGCAAAGCAAGCAAGCACCTCATGTGCCTATCTCTCTTCCATGTTCTCAACCTATGCTCCCCCTACCACCCCATCTTACTCACAAAAGTTGTCAAGAATATGATCTTGTTGAGCAGCTTTACGCTACTCTAGCTAAGATCTCTCTTTGGGATTTAAAACAAACATCGCCTACATACCATAGAATGCTCCAAGAAGGTTTACAAAAGGTGATTATGCCTCTTATTATTAAGCCGAATGATGTAGCAGCCCTATTAGATTGTATGCATGCAACAAAAATAGATATCTTCTTTCAACCACATGAGATACTATCGATAAAAGATGAATATGATCTACTTATGATCTTTGTCACAATAAATAAAACATTGATAAAATGAGTTATGATTGACAATGGATCAACTCTTAATGTTTGTGGCATTGACCTACTACACAAAATCAAGGTTGACACATCTTTAATCAAACCGGATAGAACTAGCATTCGTGGCTTTGATAATGTTGCAAAACAAACTGTGGGCACGATAAATTTACTTGTAATGGTTGGACCCATGACATTAGATACTCTTTTTCATGTTATGACTAGTTCTCTCTCATATAATATGATTCTTGGTAGACCATGGATTCATGCCATGGGGGTAGTTCCGTCTACCCTTCATCGATCAATAAAGTTTATTTATCAAGACAAACTTTACACCTAAAAAATGATCCCAATCTGGATAACTGTTCACATATTGACATGAAAAAACAAGCTTACAATCATAGGAGTCTAAATAACTTACAAGTTGACTCATCAAAACCTCTTGCCACATATAATGTTGTGCAAGACTCTAGAACATCAAATGCACTTTTTGGTGACAATTGGGGTTCATTAGATTTTAATCCTTGTAGTGTAGGGGAATATAAACTTAATAACCCTGACACATGAAAAGTTGCATCGATCTCATCTAAGCAATATTTTGAAGCACCTGAGAAACCTAAAGCCTCCTTGATAGAAAACAAAGACAACACTCTTACTTATACTACAAATTAAGAGACCTATGAGGCTTCACCTCTTTTAAAGAAATGACATCCCTCTAAGGTCAAGGATTTAAAATCCTTTATAACAACTATGACTATGTAGGTAAGGGGTGTGGTGTAAATCAACAAGGGATTCGAGTACCTATAGAATCCGCTTCAAGACATTACTCAAGTGACATTAGATATAATCCTTTTAAAGAAAAGAAAGCCTCTCGTCATCCTAAACTCAATGTTAATGCAATTTCAATAAGACCAAAACGACATGCGAGATATCCTGGACTGATAGACAATAATTGTCCACCACAAAATATCCCTTTGAATCAAATAAATATTTTTCCATAGCCACACTCATTGTAGCAAATATTATAATTGCTCTCAAGGGTGGCCTCTTCCTAGATATGTATGTTCTTAACATTGGGATGAATCAGGTAAGTATTTCTAACCCTTTACCTCTGTGTTGTGTTTCCCCCGTGATGTGTTATGTGTTATTTAGGCCTCCTAGTATGACCCTTGATACTCTTGTATGACCCTTATTTAGAAAATGTTAGCAATTAAATTGCAATAGACTTCTAAGAAACAAACCAATATATATATTCTATTTTAAATAAGCTAATAGTTCTTAAAACTACATTTAAATCCACTTTTAATGCTAATTTTAAGAGAAAATAAAGATGAATTTAGATGAGACATTTCTAGTCTCATCAGGCACCTGCTCATTAGTCCCTAACTTTTCCACACACCAAACTTTGAAATTTGGTATGTATTTGGTTGTCATTTGATATCTCTGTGTGCAATCATTTTCCGTAATTTGTCTGTTTGTTTACGATTTTATGAAATTAGGGTTTTGAGCATAATTAGACTTAATTGAGCAACAAATTCACACAATTCCAATCTTCCCCTATGTTCCAATTGACAGGAGATCTGTAGTAGAGTTCTCTACTCAGTTGAATGTCCTTGAATGTTTAGTGGTGAAAGGAGGATCATGATAAACCCTTGAGACAAAACTATCAACCTCATCATCCCTCTTTTTACTTTAAACAATAAGACAAATTGACAAGATTTCAACTTAGACAAGCAACAAATTTTATTTATGTTCGCTAGACTTAGATCATAAATGGCAAGCAAGATAGACCTGTGGTAAAGGATAAATGGAAAAGAACTAGGGTCCCTAAATAGAAGATGATCCTAAAGACTACTAGACTCTTGGCTTTGCTCAGCTAGTGCATGTGTGTGCTTTGTACTTTTCTTTTTTATTTCCTCTGTTAGAATGTCACCCTTAAAGCTTTGAGCTTAGACTGATCTCCACCCAAGAGTACAAACATTTAGCAATCTTCTCTCTTTCACTCTTTTTTTGTATCTCTTTTTTTTGCTTTTTCACTTTTTTGTATTTTCTAGAATGCCTAACTTGATTTTCTCATTTTTTTTGGATTTTTACTTTTTATGAAAATGAATGCTTTTGGAACTTTTGATATGCAAGCTCGATCTCTCAATTCTCACTTTTCTCAACACTCTTATTTTGATCACTCATTTTTTTTATTCACTCAGATTTTAGATTGCTTCCTTCAGAGTTTTGATCCTCCTGACATTTTTGGCCAGGAAAGATAAGGGGCTAAGCGCTATTGGGAATTAAGATGTCTCAACCTTTGCATATTCCTAGCATTATTTATTTATTTGTATATTAATTTATTTCCTAATGTTGTAATTACTTGCACATTCAGTCTGGTCATTAGTTGAGGTGGCACGGTGACATGTCATCTTACTTGGAATGTGACTTGGATGGTCAAGTCAAACCTACATAGATTTGGGTGGTCGACATCTTGTGGTGTGTGGAAGACAATATTCCATATGACAGAATCTATGATGCATAAGAGCCAATTTTGGAGATTCCTATGACAAGTGATGACAAGTGTGAGTGAGGATCTTTGCATGAGGGAAAGGCATCTTTGGGCACCCAAGTTGGGCTATGACATGTTGTAAGAGGAATATGCTATATTTAGCATTGTATGATGGATTCTCTTACAACATTTAAGGTTGTTATGTTGGAAAAATCTGACAACTGTAAGATGCGTAAGAGCATCTGTCATAGTCTATTTTTAGCATGGAGCGCTCCTATGTTGGGAAAGTTAAATTTACCATGTATGATAGATGTAAGTGATGTATGTGCAACAAGGACAAGTGTCCTTTGATGTGGGATAATGGCCATGTGGCGAAGGTGGACACCTATCCCAAGATGCTCTCAATATTTGCCTTGTAATCTCTATATATTGCATAGTTTGGAGTTGTAGTTGCATAGTGTTTTTACAGGTACTATTATGCTGCTGGAATAACTCTAGAATTGACATTTGAAGACTCTTGGAAGAACTTGCATTGCAAGTGTATTGTAAACTATTATTGTTTTAGATAATACATTGTGCAGGTTTTAGAGTGTGGGGTTTTTCACTTGAAAAAGTTTTCCCCACAATACATCTTGTGTCTACTTCTCTCTATCTACATTCTTGTTTTGTGTTTGCTGCTATAATATCTCTGATATAAGTTTCATATTGCTACAACTGTAAAGGTTAAAATGAATTTGCATACCTCTCCCCTCATTAGATTAGTTTAGGAAGCAATTTCTGCACAGCTAGCTTCCTTTCAGTTGGTATCAGAGCTTGGCCAATTTTGGTCTTAGCTGTTGGGTAGGGTTTTTGTATTGATCTTAGATTGAGTGGGAGTCTATGCAGAGTATTTTGTAATCTTGTTGTAGGAAGGAGATGGCAGGTACATGTGGAAGAATAGAGGTTGAAAAGTTTAATGGCAGCAATTATGATTTGTGGAAACTCAAAATGGAAGACATGCTCGTTGATAGAGACCTATGGGAAGCAATTTCGAGTGTAAAACCAATGGCAATGTCACCAAGATCGTAAAGCCAAGGGTCTAGTGAGACCCTGTCTAGTTGATTTCGTCTTGTTAAATGTTCATGAGGAGAAAATTGTGAAGGATCTTTGGAAGAAACTTGGTGATGTTTATCAGGCTAAATCCCTAGTAAACATGTTGTTCCTACGGAAGAAGCTATATTCTCTAAGGATGGAAGATGGAGGATCTATTACTGATCACATGAATGCCTTCAATATGTTGGTTGCACAATTGACATCCATTGGTGTGAAAATGGAGGAGGAGGATTGGTGTATGACCCTGCTTTGTTCTTTACCAGATTCATGGGATCATCTTGTTATGGCCATCGGAAGTACCACATCCACTTTCAAAATGGAAGATGTGGTGTCTTCGCTATTATCTGAAGAGATGCAAAGAAAGTCATCTGAGTCAGCCAAAGAAGCTCTTGTGGTTCATGGAAGACCCAAGGTGAAAGGGAAAAATAAAGACAAGAAAGATGAGAAGGGTAGATCCAAATCTCCTAGAAAGTCCAAGGTACTGTGTTGGAATTGTGGGAAAACTGGGCATTTTTTGAAAGGAATGCAAAGAGGAGAAAAAGAAGAAAAAGAAGAATCTCCCAAATTTAGATTCTGACAAGTCACAAGATGATGGTGATGCCTTCATTGTAGCCTTGGCCACCCATACATCTGATGATGTGTGGCTGATTGATTCTGGTGCCTCTTTCCACATGACCTCGCATCGAGACTAGTTTACAAAGTATAAAGAGTTCGATGGTGGAAGAGTGTACCTGGGTGACAATTCTCATCTGAAGATAGTTGGCCATGGAAGAGTCACAATCTGATTCCCTGATGGATGAGTGAAGGGGATCTCTGGGGTTATGCACATCCTAGGATTGGCACGGAACCTGCATTTTGTAAGTAAATTGAATGATGCAGGTGTGCAAGTTGTCTTGTCGAAAGAAGGATGTAAGATGACTAACGGAGCTATGGTGCTTGCGAAGGGTACTCGGAGAGGTACTCTATTTTTGCTGGAGGCATGCATTTCACAATGCAATAGTTCTTCTGACTTGAAGAAAAGAGTTGCAGTCACTTCATCCCCACCATTGGAACCAGCAACTAAAAGATTTGTTGTATCAAATTCTGATGGTAGTGCATTTTGGGTACCCAAGGGTGCTCATGCTTTGGAAGTTAAGCTTCCTGCTGAGAAGACAATGTTATGGCATAAGAGACTTGGCCACATTGGTGAGAAGGGTCTTAGAACCTTGAAAAATAAAAACCTCGTTGAGGGGTTAAATGATTGTAATCTCGAGTTTGACTTTTGCAAACATTATATAGTTGGAAACAAAATTGTGTTTAGTTTCACTCAAGTTCTCATAAGTCTTCTGGTGTATTGGATCTTATTCATTCTGATGTGTTTGGTCCAGTTAATGTTCCTTCGATCTCTAAATCTGTATATTTTGTATCTTTCATAGATGACTACAGTAGAAGGACATGAATTTATTTTCTTAGAAGCAAATATGAAGTCTTTAGTTGGTTCAAAGAGTTTAAAGCTTTTGCTAAAAATTAGACTAGTAAAAAGATTAAGTGTTTGAGAATTGACAACGGTGGTGAGTTTTGTTCGGCAGTTTTTGATAAGTTCTGTAAAGAGCAAGGGATTGAAAGACATAAGACAACTCCATACACCTCGCAACAAAATGGAGTTGCAGAGAGGATGAATAGGACACTGATGGAGAAGGCTAGGAGTATGCTTAGTGGAGCAATCCTTGAACAAAATTTTTGGGCTAAAGTTATAGCCACTGCTTGCTACCTGGTAAACAAGTCTCCTACATCAGCTCTTGTTGGTAAGACACCTATGGAGGTGTGGTCTGGTAAGAAGCCTTCAGTTAGACATCTTCGTGTTTTTGGTTTTGAGGCATATGCACATGTGCCTAGGGAGAAATGGTCTAAATTGGAGAACAAGGCTGTTAAGTGTATTTTCATTGGCTATGGTGTCAGTGTGAAAGGATACAAGCTTTGTGATCCTATGGCTGAAAAAGTGTTGTATAGTAGAAGTGTTATTTTCAGAGAGCTAACACCTTCTTCCACTGTTCTATAGCTAGAAGAGAAAGAAAAGAAAGAGGATGTGGTTCAGTTTCCTTCTACCCCTGAGAAGACTGAACTGAATGACCCTATTGGACCTGATGATTTCAGAGCTCTGGCAGCTCTAAAATTTTAGAAGATGAAGTAGAACCTCCACCTTAGCCTTTGAGGAGGTCCACACAAATCAGGAAGCAACCTAAGAGCTTTGGTTATACATTTCTTGATTCTAGTTGTGCTTTTGCTTTGCTTACTAATGCTGATGAGCCTAGAACTGTGATAGAGGCTATGGGTATGAAAGATGCAGGTTCCTGGAAGGAGGCCATGGAATCTGAGATGGCTTCTTTGGAAAAGAATAAAACTTGGGACTTGGTGCCTTTTCCTGATGGTTAGGAACCTATTGGATGCAAATGGGTTTTCAAGAAGAAATTTGGTGTAGATGGCAGTGTTGAAAAGTATAAAGCTAGATTGGTTGTGAAAGGGTACTCACTAGTGGAAGGAATTGATTATGGTGAAATTTTCTCTCCCATTGCAAAGCTGACATCTATTCAGTTCCTATTATCTCTTGTAGCTGCTTATGATTTAGAAGTGGAACAAATGGATGTGAAGACAACTTTCCTTCATGGTGACTTGGAGGAAGAGATTTATATGTCACAGCCAGAGCATTACATAGAAAAAGGTAAAGAAAATTTGGTTTGCAAGTTAAAGAAGTCTTTGTATGGTTTGAAGCAATCTCCTAGGATGTGGTGCATGAAATTTGATGCCTTTGTGTTGTTGATTGGATATCTGAGATTGAAATTAGATCATTGTGTGTATTATAAGTTTGATAATGATTGTATTCTCATTATTGCACTATATGTTGATGATATGTTGCTGATTGGGAATGGTAAGAATATGATTTCTGATTTGAAGTCTTAGTTGTCAGCATAGTTTGATATGAAAAACTTAGGGGCAGCCAGGTACATTCTGGGAATGGAAATAAGAAGAGATAGAGCAAACAAAAAACTTTGGTTAAGCTAGAGTAATTATGTGAAGATCGTGTTGGATAGATTCAGCATGTAGATTGCAGACCATTGTGTGTTCCTGTTTCATTGGGGACAAAGTTATCTGTGAATGATTGTCCAAAGTCTCCTTCTAAGACAAAGGATATGAGTAGAGTACCTTATGCTAGTGCTGTTGGCAGCTTGATGTATGCTATGGTCTGTACAAGACCAGACGTTGCCCAAGTAGTGGGAGTCCTTAGTCAGTTTATGGCTAATCCTAGATGCGTACATTGGGATGCAGTTAAGAGAGTGTTCATGTATTTGCAGGGTACTTTCCAGTATTCCCTATGTTATCATGGTCATCCTACGGGACCTCCATATTTTGTATGTATTCGAGGATTTGTGGATTTTGATTGGGCAGGTGACATTGACAATAGGAGATCCACTAGTGCTTATGTGTTTACTATGTTTGGTGGTGCAATTAGTTGGATAAGTAAGCGACAACCTGTGGTTGCTTTGTCCATGACATAATATTAGTATATGGCAACAACTCATGCTTATAAAGAAGCCATTTAGCTTAAGAGGTTGTGTTCAGATATTGGTGTTGATGCAAGACAGATTACTATTTGTTGTGACAGTCAGAGTGTAATTTGCTTAGCAAAGAATCTGACTTTCCATGCCAAAACAAAGCATATTGATGTATAGTTTCATTTTGTGTGATACATGGTAGAGGATGGGAAGGTGATATTGAAGAAAGTAGACACTTTGAAGAATGTTGCAGATGCATTGATGAAACCAGTGGGCACAAAGAAGTTCAAATGGTGTTCGGAGTCTATGGGCCTCTTGGCCCTTGCAGTTAAATCTTGTCATTTCTTTTGGCTCTTGCAAGGTGTTCGAAAAGTGGGAGAATATTGGGAATTAAGGTGTCTCAACCTTTGCAAATTCCTAGCATTATTTATTTATTTGTATATTAATTTATTGCCTAATGTTGTAATTACTTGCACATTCAGTTTAGTCACTTAGTTGAGGTGGCACGGTGACATGTCATCTTACTTGGAATGTGACTTGGATGGTCAAGTCAAACCTACATGGATTTGGGCATCCCATTTGAGGTGGCACTAATATGCCATGTGTCAGCATCTTGTGGTGTGTGGAAGACAATATTCCATATGACAGAATCTATGACGCATAAGAGCCAAGTTTGGAGATTCCTATGACAAGTGATGACAAGTGTTGGTGAGGATCTTTACATGAGGGAAAGGCATCTTTGGGTACCCAAGTTGGACTATGACATGTTGTAAGAGGAATATGCTATATTTAGCATTGTATGATGAATTCTCTTACAACATTTAAGGTTGTTATGTTGGAAAAATCTTTGACAACTGTAAGATGCGTAAGAGCATCCGTCATAGTCTATTTTTAGCATGGAGTGCTCCTGTGTTGGGAAATTCAAATCTGCCATGTATGACAGATGTAAGGGATGTATGTGCAACAAGGACAAGTGTCCTTTGATGCAGGATAATGGCCATGTGGCCAAGGTGGACGCCTATCCCAAGATGCTCTCAATATTTGCCTTGTAATCTCTACATATTGCATAGTTTGGAGTTGTAGTTGCATCGTGTTTTTACAGGTACTGTTATGCTACCGAAATAACTCCAGAATCGACATTTGAAGACTTTGGAAGAACTTGCATTGCAAGTGTATTGTAAACTATTATTGTTTCAGATAATACATTGTGCAGGTTTTAGAGTGTGGAGTATTTCACCTAAAAAGGTTTTCCCCACGATACATCTTGTGTCTACTTCTCTCTGTCTACATTCTTTTTTTGTGTTTGCTGTTGTAATATCTCTGATATAAGTTTCATATTTCTGCAACTGTAAAGGTTAAAATGAATTTGCATACCTCTTCCCTCATTAGATTAGTTTAGAAAGCGATTTTCACAGACCTAGCTTCCTTTCAAGTGCCACCTAAAGTTTTTGTAATCTATTTGAACTTCTCTTCTACTAGGGAAGAATTGGGAAGGTCTACTTGCAAGCTTCTTTTGAACATTGTAGGTTTGAATACTAAATTTATTTAGACCTAACATCTTGGCTCACTAAGATTGGGCTCAATGCAAATCTAGGAGCTAGGATTTGATTAGAATCACTGGGAATGAAGGGGGATAATGGCAATTGTGAAAATGGGGAATCTCTAGGCCCTGAAAGGATGACGTATATCTAGGCAACCTTAGACTCCTTACTGAAATGAAAATAATATAAGAGCAAGTCATTAACTGTAATGCAAGATGAACAGAATGAAACTGAAATGCAAGAAACAAATTCTTTTTTTAACATTTTGATTTTTATAATTTTTTTATATTTTTAGGCATAGCATTTCTTGAGGTGAAAGGCATTGACTATTTTGCCCAATTCCTCTCCCTCCATTGTGCACAAGAGATAGGAACCATTTCCAACATCTTATTTAAGCATGTAAGGACCTATCCAGTTTGGTCTGAACTTGCATCCTTCACTGGCTCTTTTATCGATCAAGTTGCCTATCTTGAGCACTCTGTCTCCCACTTGAAAAGGTCTTGGGACGACCTTTTTGTTATATTGCTTCTTCATTCTCGCAAGGTAAGAATCATGTCTTTGGACAACTCTTAAGCTTGTTTTATCCATCATTTCTAGTTCAGCTAATCTCACTTCTCAATACTCCTCGTTATCCAATAGTCCTTGTAATGACACTCTCAGACTAGGTAGTTCTACTTGCAAGGGTAACACCACCTCTAACCCAAAAGTGAGGGCCTAGGGAGTGGTTCCAATTGGAGTTCTTACACTTTTTCTGTAATCCCAGAGAGTTGGATATAATTGTAAATGCCAATCTCGTTTAGAGTCTTTTACGATTTTGACCAATATTGACTTCAATGTTTTATTTGTAGATTTTGCTTGTTCATTCCCTTGAGGATAGTAAACTAAGGGAGAGTTATGATTGATGTGGAATATCTCACATAACTCTCTCACTTGTGGATTTTTGAATAATGATGCATTTTCTGTTACTATCACTTGGGGAATCTGAAACCAACATATGATTTGATTTAATATGAACTTGGCAATTATGGTTCCTGAAATAGTAGTGAGAGGCATGGCCTCTATCCATTTGGTAAAATATTCTATTACGGTGATGATAAATAGATGTCCATCTATCGATGGGAAAGATATCTTTCCCATGAGGCTGAAGGCCCAAGTGGAGAAGGGCCAAGGGGTAATTATTGGCTGCAAATCTCTCGTTGGTGTGTGGTGAAAATGGGCATAGGTTTAGCATTTTTGACATCTTTTTACGAATTTAATAGTGTCCCCTTATAAGCATGGCCAAAAATATCCCATCATGTGTATCTTCCTTGTTGTGGAATGACCACCAAAGTGTCCTCCACAGATTCCGTTGTGGCATTCTTCTAGGATTTTACGTGCTTCCTCTCTGTCAACACATCGAAGCAACATCCCGTCTAGGGCCCTTCGATAAGCACATCATCTATTAGGATATATCTCATAGTGAGAACACGCAATCATCTTTTTCCCAAGGGAGTCATGTTTTTAGGGTAAGTTTTGTTTGTGAGGTAGTTCATAGTATCTCTATACCAATATGAAGAGGCATATTTCTCAAGGTCTATTATGCAAATCTCTTCATCAGGGAAATCTTCGTTTATGGGCTCCTCTTGAGGAACTGGGTTGTCTTCTAACTAGTCTACTATCACTTGTCCTTTAACTAAGTTTTGATTGACATAAGTTAATTCAAACTCACTTAATAATGTCACAAATCGGCTAGCTCTTCTTGATAGTATTGACTGATTTAAGAAAGTCCTCAATTATTCGTATCATATCATGACTCTAGTTTCTTGATTCAACATGTAGTGTCATAATCTCTGAGTTGCGAAGACTATGGAAAGATACTCCTTTTCAATTTGAGTGTAATTCTTCTCATATTCCAGTAAGGTTTGACTTATGAAATATATGGCTCTTTCTCTCCCACCTTCATCTTCTTGAGCCAACATGCATGCTACGGAAATATCAGTTGCTCTAAAGTATAAGATGAAGGGCTTGTCATGTTTTGGAGGCATTAGCGTGGGTGGTGTCAACAAGAACTTCTTTACTTTCTCAAATGCATTTTGATAGTCCACCATCCAGGTTATGCAAACTTGTTTCTTCAGTAATTGATTGATCAGGTGAATCTTGAAAGTCATGTCTGGTATGAAATGCCTGATTGTACCTAATTGTCCTAGAAAAGTTGTTACTATTGTTTCACTTGTTGGCGGGGTTATGTTTAGGACCGCTTTAACCTTTGCTAGATCAACATCAATTCCTCTTCGAGAAACAATGAAACCTAACAAATTTCTTGTCGTGACCCCAAAAACACACTCTTTAGGATTTAACCTTTGTATTCTCAAAGCCTATTGAAGATCTTGCGAAGGTCTTCCACATGTGTTGATCTTTTCTCTGACTTAGCCAAAAGATCATCAACGTATGTCTCTACTATATTATGAATGTAATTGTGGAAGATGTTTGTCATGGCTCTTTGATAGGTAGCCCTCACATTTTTCAGTCCAAATGACATGACTACGTAACAGAGGGTTTCCCAAGGAGTGGTGAATGTTGTCTTGTTTTGATCTTCTTCTAAGATTTTGATTTGATTGTATCCTGAGAACCCATTCATGAAAGAGAGTATTTCATATCCTGCGGTTGAATTGACAATTTGATCTATGGATGGAAAGGGAAGTCATCTTTTGGGCAAGCTTGATTGATATCCCTAAAATTGAGGCATATCTAAATTTTCCTATTTTTCTTTAAAACTGGGACAATGTTTGATACCCAACTTGAATAATCCACTGGTTTGATAAAGTTGACATTCAATAATTTTTTCAATTCTTCTTTTACCATTTCAGCTACTTGAGGCTTTATGGGTCTCAATTTCTATTTTATGGGTTTTGCATCCAGCTTTGTTACTAAGTTGTGCACCACGATCTTTGGGTCTAATCCAGGCATGTCTGAGTATGTCTATGCAAAAAAGTTAGAATATTCGATAAGGAATTTAGTATATTCTTCCAACTATTCATCATTTAACTCCCCTCCCAATTTTAATACTTTTGGTTTCTCGAGAGTTCCTACATTGATATCAATGGTATGCCCAATTAATGATGGGTGTCCCTCTTTGAATTTTTGAGGGGAGGTGGTAAATCTAAATTTGCTTCGATCTGGAGGATTTCTTTGTCACCCCCAAAATAGTCTTTTGGATGTGGGAGGAGCATGTATCCTTTCTTGTGGTACACTCTTGGGAGGCCATCATAAGCATGTAGATACTCTAAGATGGCCTCATCGTTCTCAACATAATCTCAAGTGGGTTTTTTTGTTTGATCTGCAACATAATTTAGAATGCTTGGTAATTCTTGACTTTCCAACAATGGTTCTCCACGAATTGACACAATGTATTCCAAATTTTGAAGTTGAGCATGTGGCAAAAATAGTGCGGTGGATGTAGCTATTGAATCTACCACTTGGTTCTCTTCTCTGGGTATGACTTTTATAGAGAAGAAGTCAAAGAATTGGACCAATTTTCTGATAGTCTCTTTGTAGGGTCATAATCGTTCTGATTTTATTTCATAGTTCTCTGCAACTTGGTTGATCACCAATTGGGAATCTCCAAAGGTAGAGATCTTTTGGATCCCCATTCTCATGGCTAACATGACTCCTACGGATAAGGCTTCGTACTTAGAGATATTGTTCATGCAAAACAAAATCTAACCTAAAGGCAAAGGGGAGGACTTTTCCTTTTAAGGAGGTTAGGATTATCCCTATCCCTACTCTAGCTTTACAACTAGCTCCATCAAAGTGGAAAGTCCATAATTTTTTATTATTTCATGGTTGAGATGTTTCTCCAAACTCGTAAGTTAAGTTCCATTTTTCCTCTTTTTCTTCTCCTTCTTCGATAATTTTGATTGTTCCCACTAAAAGGTTTTTGAGGTCCCATTCATTAAGGCACGGTATGGTTGTTAAGCTAGATGGAGCATGAGACTTGGTCATGTGAGGATCAAAGGGGAATTCTTTAAGATCATCCATGCTTTGATAGGATACATTGTGAGCACTTGTGTTTGGTTGAGAGTCTTGAGTTTCTTCTTTTTCTTTCTCTTGCATTTTTAACTTTTGGTCTTTTTCCTCCCGTTCCTTCCTGTAAATGTTGAAAGGATCAGGGTCTACCTTGATGACGAAGATATTTCCCAAATGATGGAATTGGATTTCTTGAAATAAGGTGGAGGTGATGGCCTTCATGGTGTGAATCCAAGGTCTTCTGAGGATCATGTTATAATTGGTTTCTTTGTTGATGACATGGAAGTCTGTGGAAATAGTTTTATCCATTAGAGTGAGCGATAGACTAATTTTCCCAACTGTTTGAATATCGTGACTATCATATATCCTCAAGGTGGTATCCTGTTGCTTGATTCCAGGTTTTCTATATCCCATTATTCGCAGGAATGACATTGGTAAGAGATTGACTGCCGATCCTTCGTCCACCACGACTCTCTTTATGATGACCTCTTCAACCTAAATTTATATGTATAACAATGAATCCCTTTTATTACTTCCATCATTTTGAGGGAGTTTTGAGACATCAAATGTGAGAGGGGTTTGTTCCTCTTGTGTTGAACATCCCACTTTTAATACTTCCAAGAATGTTTTGTGGTGTGAGGGAGAGGCTCTCAACAAATTTATCACTTGTGAGAAGACATTTTCTGTCTAATCTATTTGTTCCTCTTCTTGGATTATGAACACTTCTTGGTTTAACTCTACGTGATTGGAACCATTTTTATTGGCCTTCCCTTTCTCATTTTGAGGTTCTTTCTCCTTCCTTTGAGATTGAAGGAGTTTGAGGAAGTTTTGGTGTTGATCCGGAGTAAGTTTGGAGATAGCTTTGTTGTATCCATAACATGTTTTTGTTTCATGGCCTTTTGTTCCATGGAACCAACAATAAGTGTTGGGGTCATAGGAGTGATGGCTTGACCCTTGATTTCCTTTTTGTTGCCACTTGTCATTGCTAGGATTACTCTTAACAACATTGACATCTTTGTCTGAAGAGACATTGGATGTAGTCTTCTCAATTATTTTAGGCATTTTGAGTCTTCCATTAGTATTGTAAGTCTTCCGGCCACTATCGATGGTAGCTTGGTCGATCATCAAAGCACTTTCCAATGCTTCTTCATAGGATCTATATGGTAATTTTTGAACGTCTTCTCTCATGTCCTTGTTCAAGGTGTGTAAGAAAAGATTCCATAGTTCATGATGGTCCATGTTCAAGGCACTGGTTGAGGAATAGAGGACTTGCATCCACCTGGTCACAAAGTGAGCTACAAATTCATTCAATTCTTGCTTCATGGTTAGGAATTCTTTGATTCCTATTTTGACGAGTTTGTTCATGTCAAATGCCATAACAAACTCTCTGATTAGTTGTCTGAATGAGTGAATTGAAGCCTCTGGCAAATGATAGTACCAATCTAGAGCTATTCCTTTGGGAGTTTTCAGAAAGATCTTGGCAACAATCCCATCCCAAGGGAGAAGTTCTCTTATCGCAATGGTGTAGGCTTTGATATGGGAATTTGGATCTCCTTCCCCTTTGAATTTCAGGAGATCAGGCAATGGTCAAGGTAACTGCACGTTCCTTATGTTTTAATCGAGAGGTTCTTTCAAGTACTCGAGATATGCTCTAAGAAAAGGCACTTTGAGATTGAGGGGTTGATAGCAACAACCATGTAGGTGGGTTTTGATAACCCATTGTTTGATTTGTTGGATTTCCTAGCATTACTTGAATGTTTTAAGTAGGAAGATTCATGTTTTGGCATATGTCATTTCTTGCATTCCTAGAATAATAATTGAGGTAGGGGGGATTTTGAGTTGCCCTTGGTCCTATTCAATTCAAATGTCATCATGGGACTTTTGTCTTCTTTTAGGAACTGTTTGTTCTACTTCTAGTGTCCTGATCCTTTGCACTAGAGTTGCGATTAAATCCACAGGTGTGGCAGTTCTAGGTCTTTCTTCATTTCTCATATTATCTCTTCGAGTATTTTCATGGTGGTATGTTTCTTCTCGTGCAACATTTTCTCTTTGTTCTTCTCACAAGGTGACTCTTAGTGCCTCTTGAGTGTCTCTTGCCTCTTATAAGTGTTTTTCTAATCGTTTCACTTCCTCATCGAGATGAGTACTTGATGTGCTTGTGGAAGGTTGATCAGGTCAATGTAATTTTGACCTTACCCTCCTAGATTTATGTGGCACATTTGATATGGCCGAATTGTGTTCCCAAGTTGGATTGTTGAAAGACAGAGAACGCCTGGATTCTCTTTGATCTCTTTGATCTTGTTTGTAATCTAAGTCTTCGTAGTCATAGCAATTTGTTATAGGTACATCCAGGTGGGGAGGCATGTATCTATCGAATGATGGAGTTTTTGGTTACCTTGAAGGAATATTCCCTTGTATTAAGTCAGGTTCCGTCATATTCGGGGGTGCCGTAGACACCACAAAATAAATGGAACAGATTATAGCGAAGGCGATAGAAACTCAAGCAGTAGAAGTGACAATGAAGAATAAGGTGAAAATTCTTTGATGATTTTTGTTTTGAAGTGTTGAATGTTTTGAGATCCAAATAATGGGAATGCAAACTACAAAACCAAAAGATTCTATAATTCACGTTGGGTTCACCAAAATATGTACACTCAAAATTGTGACTTCAGTTACCTAGGGCTATCAAGTCAGATTTTAGCACGCACATGGACCCTTCCCTCCTTGCCATGGGGTGAACCACCATGTCACTCTCGCTCTCGTGGAAGTAGCCAGTCGAGAGGAGGCGAGACATGGCGGTGGTCTGGTTTGCTGGAGAGCTAGACTTCACAAAGAGGGGTTGACATGTCTTAGGGCCTTTGTTGTTTTGTGCTAATGTGGATGATTCATTCAATGATTATTGTAGAGATAACCATATGACCCAAAGGGTCACTAGTTACTCTTCTTTTGTTAGGGTTCCTACTGTTCCACCTCTGTGTGGGTAAGTTGTTACTTTTGTTGATGGCTTCTTATCTTTCAATTCGTTGGATGATTGCTCATTGTATTTGAAGTTGTCTAAATGTTTCTAGTTGTTTGTAAGACAAATTGATCTTGTTGTGGTCTCAGATGGATTTCCTCAATCTCACCGAGAATTGCCCTCACCCACTCACCTCTTAATCCTGGGCACATTCGTGAGCCGATACAAGGGATAGGTATATGTGGACCAACCTTGACTAGACTTTGGGTTTGACTTAGGGTTTTGATTGACCTAAGGTTTAGTCATGCGTTAACTTTTGTTGACCTTGTGATGATATCAAGGGTTTGACCAAAGAGTTGACCGTGGTTGACCTTGTGATGGTATCAAGGGTTTGCAATTTATCTAAATGCCTAATATTTTTATTCTTTTCTTGATATTTTATAAATGCAACTATATGAAATGCAAAACTTGTTTTTGTGCTTTTTTGGTATTTTTGGAAATAAAAGATGCTTTTTAATCTAAGAAAGGAAATATGAATGCAACTAGAATGAATTTTACCTAATGCAATTATTCTATGTTTTTGGGGTTTTCGAATGTTTTGAAATGATTTAATCTAGAAAAGGAAACTGTAAGTAAAATTGAATTAAACTACGAATGCAAATTACTTCTAGAATGCTAGATTTGACTATTCTATCAAGGAAAAAGCAATAAATTACCAATCCCAAGAGCAATTTCAATTTTCTAATTACTACCAAATGATAAAAAGCATAGAGGAACCTAAAATAAAGAAGACTTGTGAGCCTCCACTACCCTCAGAGATCCTTGATGGCAACTTCGTATCCTCTTGAAACAGTGGGAAGACCTCTTGGCGATAAGACAACACAAATAAGTGAAAGAAGCTTTAGAATCTTTGCAAAGAGAGCTCAATGGGAGATGTTGATGAGCATGATGGCTTTGATTGAAGTAGTGTAACAATGCTTGAAGAGCTTTATGTGAAAGCTTGATGAACAATGAACAAATAAAAGGCACCTTCATCCTGTGTGAGCATGAAAATGCTGATGGAGAGAAAAAACTTAGCCAAAGTTGTGTGTACAATGAATTTGCCTCCCTTTGTGCTTGAGGGAGGGGGGTATTTATAGGTTAGAAGAAGGGAATTGATTGAGAAGTTAACTCAATTGATTGAAGAGTTAACAAGGATTGATTGGGGAGTGAACTGGATTGATTACCCAGTGAACTCATTTAATTAGGGAGTGATAATGCAATAATAACTTATCACTGAAGAAGAAATAGAGTTAGAAGAAAGCATAGGAGAGAATGAGTTGTTAATTTTAGATCAAATGGAGCTAATTATGCATGTGTGGGTGCATGAAATAGTCAACTCCAAATTAGGCATCAAAAATCATGCAAACTGGAAGAAAAAAGGATGAAAACAAAGCTATTTCGAGTTAGAAACTTGAGTTTTTCCACAGTTGGAAATGTGACAGGGTCACCCCTTTCACCAGTAGGGTCACCCATGGGTCTCCCGAGGGGAGATCTTGATTTATGAGGTTCACCTGATGAGAGATTTGGAAAGAAAGTGGTCTGGGTGAAAATGCATGATGGGAGATGGTAGAGGAGATGAAAAGGAGGGGTTTTGCCTCTGAAAATAGGTCAATTATGTGCAAGAATCCAAATCTCCACTTGTAAAGTAGGATCTCCTGGCGGGAGATCTAGAAATAATAGGGGGAGATTTGGATTGGTTGAGTGAAACTGAAAATCGAAAGTGGGAGATGGCTCTAGGGGACCTCTAAAAGGCTTCTAGGGGGTAGAGAAGATAAAAAACATAGGGGAAAGGTGAAAAATCACCTACAAGACACATACAAGGCTTAGGAATAGGGTCAAAAGCTCAGAAAATGTAAATTGACAAGTGTTGCAAAAGTGTCAAAAAGCATCGATGACAAAGAGAGAGGGAAAACAACAAAGATGAAACAACACAAGTTGAAAAAGAAGACACGTCACCAAGCGGTTTGCTTCTTAGAGGACATTATTTCACACTTACAAGTATGTGACAAGGATCATGTATCATCATAGGGGTCCTCATGGAGGCTGTGTTTGATTTTTGTGCTTACAGTCCCCAAGGTAGACATTACCTCCATCATATTCTTTGTATGTGGAGAACCAATCCTTATGAGGAGTCATCTGATAAGAGCATCCCAAGTCAACCAACCTATGTTCAGTAGATACAACATTAAAAGCAGAAAGTAAAACCTCATCACCTACATGTTGAAAGACTTTTTAGTAGAGGAATGCCACTGTTTCTTTTTGTTTTTGTATTCCTTCTTCACATGTCTCCTTTTACCACAATTCCAACACTTAACTCTATTCTTCTTTCTAGGAGCTTTAAACTTGCCTTTTGATTCCTTAGGCCCCTTCCGATTTCCTTTTGGTCCTATTTCTTTAGACCTTCCCCTGGCAATAAGAGCATCCATTGAGCTATCCATAGCCTTCTTCCTCATTTCTTGTGCTAGCAAAGTTACAACAATAACATCCATCTTTAGATCTTCGAGGTTAGTGGTGATAGAAATAATGAAATTCTTCCAAGACTCAGGTAAAGAATAAAGAAGCATAATACATTGGTCTTCTTCCTTGATCTAAACATCAACATAGGCTTTTTTGACTCAAAATTAAATTAAAAGAATTTAAATGCTCTGCAATAGATTCACCTTCCTTCATCTTTAGAGAAAACAATTTTCTTTTTAAATATAGTTTATTTATTAGAATCTTGGCTTGATAAATCTCACCCAACCATTTCCATAAAGCATATGCAATCTTTTCCTTAGAGACATTCAATAGAACAAAATCTGCAACACATAGCTGGATTGTGCCTCATGCATTTTTATCCATCTTGTCCCACTCATCTTGACAAACAATATTGGGTTTTTTATCTTTTGTTATAGCCAACCATTGATCCCTCTCTTCAAGGATATCCTCCATTTTTAGCTTTCATAGCTCATAGTTGAACCATTAAATTTCTTGATGTCCAACCGATATGTAGATGTAGCCATGATTTCCACACACACAAATACGTAAAATAGAACTCCCATGCAACACATAAAACCTTCACACTTCCACCCAATAGACAAAGCTGGCCAGGCTCTGATACGAAATGTTAGAAATGAAGGAAACCACTACAATATGGAAATCTGAAATAAACTTGAAAATATGAAATATAAACTATAGAATATCAATGAAGATGTAAACTATCAATAAATAAATCAGCAATACTCGAAAGCCATACACATGACACATAGATTTATGTAGAGAAAACCCTTTGAGGTAAAAAACTCCATGAGGAAAAGAGGGCAAATTTGTATTATCTGCAAAGAGATTACAATACATCAATTTACTTCAATCTTTCATCCAACTCAACTGCACCTATGTACTTGTAGACAAACAACTCTCATACTCTGCACTTCCTATAGCTTCTGTTAAATAGAAATTACAAGCTTGTTGAAGAAGAATCCAGAATATGGTGCCCATCTTGGGAATCTAGCTAATTTTAGTGCCTTACATCTATCATAACCTCTACATTAAATAATGCACCCAAGATAGAGAAAAATTTGACGCCCACCTCTAGGAAAATCAACAACAGGCCAAAAATAACCTCTTACACCTTCTTACACATCATAAGATGCTATGTCATAGTTGTCCAAAAATAAATGATTCTCTTACAACATGTAAGCTACAATATAGGAAGGTTCTCTTACACTCATCATAAGTCTATTAATAAACTTGGATGCCCCATTTTCACCTATTTACTATCCTGAGATAAAAATAAATAAATATTACATGTCATTGTAATTAAATAATTACTGTAGTCAGTGGATTCTACTTCCCTTATGTTTGTATATACAATTAGAATATTAGGAGTAATTAAATTAATTAGATTTACAAGGTTGATGGTACCTTAATCCTCACAAACACTCCATTTAGTTAATTGTCTCTCTATTTCAATAAATCAAGAACATGCCATTTGATGTTTGTTTTGATGGTTCCCTTGTATACTCAACAATATGTTTCTACAATTTCATGTGTATATATTTATTGTTATGCCCAGAGCCTAGCTTATATGTAAAACCTTCATGTATTGTATTTGTTGACATCTTTATCAAGGTACATCATTATGTGGATTACATTGGTGTCCATTTGGTGGTGACTTATACTCTGCTTCCCTCATTGGATAAAGGCACCAATCTACTACAACCACCCATCCCACCAACACACCAAAATAAAACAAAACCTCTATTTTTATCTCTATTTTTGTTTATTTCACCCACATCCATGTCTAGATGTATGCATTTGAATTAGGGGTTATCAAAACATCAGTTAGAATCTCTACATGGTTGTGTATCTGCTTTATGAAGGTGTAGCATCCTTGTGTTTTCAAACTAGCATACAAGCACTTAGTGATAGTTAAATTAGAGTTTCATGTGCATTGGGTATGGTTTGATTCAAGATTTAGTTTCACATTATTATTACTTATTGTCCTCATACACCTAAGGGAATCTCCCTTGGTCTAGCAAAACCTAAAGAAGCAGAAGGTCTTACCCACCTTATCAAATTGGTCCATTGTTGCCTCATCCTGATCATAAGTTGGAAGTATTTGTCTTGAGTTTAACACCCCTAGCACCCAAGAACTACTTGGCTTTAGAGATTTGAGGAGCCTCAACTTTGAGCATCGACATAGAATTGTAATAGCTTTGACATAGAATTATAAGAATTGCATGAAAGGTTGGGTTATTTGCCAGAAAAATGACACTCTGACTATCACATAGAATTGTAATAGCTCTTGGAGTTAGGCCCACATCTGAACACACATGTTTAAGCTAGATGGCTTCTCTAAAAGCATGAGTAGCTACCATGTACTCTGCTTCTATAGTGGAAAAAGTGACCATAACCTGCCACTTACTCATCCAGATGATTGCATCACCAAATATAGTGAAAACATATCAATTGGTGGATCTCCTACCATCAACATCCCCAGCCCAATATAAATCCACAAATCCTAGAATAGTCACTAAGTGTTGATCCCTTGTAGAATTACCATGATAACAAATGGAGTACTCAAAGGTACCCTACAAATACTTAAAGACCCTCTTCACTGCATCCCAATGTACATGCACATGATTAGCCATGAATCATCTCAAGACTCTCACTACTTGGTGATGTTTGGTCTAATACAATCCATAACATACATCAAGCTCCCATAGGCACTAACATAAGGTACTTAGGCCATATCCTCCATCTCACTAGGAGAAGTTAGGCGCTGCTCTACTAATAACTTAGTCCCCATCTAAATAGGAGCACATAATAGTTTACAAGTTGTCATGTTGAATCTCTCGAACACTATGTTCACATACTTGCTCTGGCCCAACCAAATCTTTTGATTTGCTTTATCTCTTATGATCTCCATACCCAAGATGAACCTCACAAACAGGCCAAGTATTTCGTCTCAAACTGTGTTGAAAACTGAGACTTCAATTCACAAATCATGTCCTTATCATTACCAAAAAATAACATATCATCAATATATAATGTGATAATGAGGAAATAATCTTTGTCCATCTTATAATACATGTAATGATCCAATTTGTATCTCAAAATCCCAATCTCAACACAAAAGATTTAAATTTTTGATATCACATCCTAGGTGATTGCTTAAGACCATACAAAGATTTCTTCAAATTAAAAACCAAAATTTCTTTACCTCTTTCAATGTAGTGATCTAGCTATGTCATTTAAATTTCTTTCTCCAAATCACCATGAAAGAAAGTTGTCTTCACATCCATCTACTCAACCTCAAGATCAAAAGTTGCTGCAATAGATAATAAAAACCAAATGGATGTTAGCTTAGCAAATGGAGAGAAAATCCACCATAATCAATTCCATCAACCTGGGAATATCCCTTTGCAACCATTCTCACCTTGTACTTATCAACACTACCATTTGAATTGATCTTTCTTTTGAACACCCATTTGTATCCAATAGGTTTCCATCCATTAGGCAAAGGCACTAAGTCCCATGTGTCATTTTTCTTCAATGTAGTGATCTCCTCATCCATAGCTAATTTCTACGACTCTACATCATCCATACCCATAGCCTCCTTCATGATCTCAAACTCATCAATATTAGTAATCAAAGAAAAATACATCTCTAATCAAGAGGAGTATATCTTTCTAGTTGTTGTCTTTAACGAGTGGACCTCCTCAATGACAGATGGATATTCTATCTCTTCTTCAAAACTCTCTAAACTATCTAAGATCTCCTCCTCTTCAAGTACTTCATGGGATTTTGGTTCAACCTTCTCAGTCTTTGGGGGTGGTTGAACCACATCTTTCTTTTCCCCCTTCTCTAGCAGCAATACTATAGAAGGTTTAACTTTTCTAAAGATAACACTTTTGATATACAAAATTTTTTTAGCCACAGGGTCCCAAAGCTTGTACCCTTTCACACTGATGCCATATCTAATGAAGATACATTTTATATCCTTGTTCTTTAAATTAGACCAATTCTCCCTAGGAACATGTGCATATGCCTCACAACAAAAGACTCAAAGATGTCTCTATGAATACATTTTTTCTAACCACACCTCCATAGGTGCTTTATCAACAAGAGCTAATGTAGGAGACCTATTAACCAAGTAACAAGTCATGGAAACTATTTATGCCCAAAAATTTATTCCACGTCAAATCCATTAAGCATACTCTTAGCACTCTCCATCAACGTCTCATTTATTCTTTATGCAACTCCATTTTGTTGAGGGATTTATAGAGTTGTCTTTTGTCTCTCTATCCCATGATTCTTACAAAATCTATCAAAATCTATTGAATAAAACTCATCACCATTATCAGTCCTTAAAATCTTAATCTTCCTACTAGTTTAATTCTTTATAACATCATTAAACTCCTTGAAATGACTAAAGACTTCATATTTACTTCTAATAAAATATACCCATGTCCTTCTACTGTAGTAATCAATGAAAGATACATAATATATAGATTTGGAAATCAAAGGAACTTTAACATGACCAAATAAATCAGAATGGATTAAGTCCAACACCCCAAAAGATTTATGAGAACTAGAAAAAAATTGAACGTGGTTCTGTTTTCCATATACATAATGCTCATAGAAATCAAATTCAAGATTACAATCATCTAACCCCTTAACAAGTTTTTTATTTTTTAGGGCCCTTAGACCCTTATCACCTATGTGGCCCATCCTCTAGTGCTAGAGCATTGTCTTTTGAGCTGGTATCTTTGTCACATCCCATTTGTTATGCCTAGTTAAATATTTGATTAATAATGAATAATTGGAAAAGATATTTGATTATGATTAACTTTTAAAATGGTTAATTACAATTATTACAAATAACACAAACTGTTTTATGATTTTAAGAATAACATGTATATCAAATTATGATATGATTGTTAATATTATTTAAATGTCAAATTTTGATAAATCAAATCGTGATTATGATGATGACTAACTACGTGTTCTATTTCTATGTGTGATAGGAAATACTAACACTCTCTCATGTTAGAGAGAGTATCATCGAGGAGAAGGATTTAGTCATTTGAATGTGATATGATATGAAGGGATCTGTTCACACACTCACCTAGGCGCATTTAGCTTAGATTACATTTGTGCGAATTGAATTAATTAAATTAATTTTTGCTTATTTGCATCAATTATGAGTTGGAATATATATAAATGCATATATTTTTTTATTATTTATTTAATAATAAAAAACAATAATAAAATAGATCAATTGAGATATTAAGAAAAGAATAATTTTTGCTTTATTTAATTAAGATTTGATTTCTAAATAAAAGCAAATCAAATAAATTGATTAAAAAAAATAGAGATAATTGGGATTGCATTTTTTTTGCTCTAATTTTTCCTTGTTATTAATATAAGGAGATATGATTATTGGACACATGGAAAAAGGAAAAATAGGCAATTGCATTTATTTTTATACACGTGTTAGATTCAGAATTTGGGGGAAGAAAATACTGTTACCTTATGTTTTCATAGAGGTATAGCCTCGTGGATGTTATTAAAAGCCTTCATTCATTCATTCATGGCTAGGGATGCGATCACTCTCAGAATGCTGGTGATTACGCAATTCCATTGAGTGAATGGAGATTATAGAAAGTGTTCCTGATAAGTTTCATTTGTTTTTGTTTAATAATAATTGGCATTCAATCATGTTCTATTTTCCTTAGATTGGTTTTGTCGAGATGATGAGCCAGATGCACTTTCCCTTATTTAATGACTAACTGTGGACATTAATATATGTTTTCTTTTGTTATATGAGGAACCAATCTGAGGATGATATTCCTTTATCCTTTATACTTTGAGGGACAACCTTTTCTCTTTTTTATTCTTCTTCAACTTTTTAACCCCTTTATGAGGCACTCTGTCAAATAAATCTCATGCATTTGCAGACAGATTCCTATGCTAAGCACTGAACATTATTAAAATAAGCTTTACTTCTCTACATCAATAGGTAGACATATGTTGGATATTTATGTGGAACAATTGATGCCTTCCCTATTACTTCCACTTTCCTCTGTCTAACTTACTTGAGAGGGAGAATATTGTTGAATATTGATGATGTTCTTCTAACAACCATATCCCATTCTCAAGTACAACATCGTATTCTTCTACAATTATCATTCTTCCTCAACCAACTAAATATGCACATTAAGTAATAGACTCCAAATCCACATTGCAACCATATCACTATGCCATTGATTGTAACGAATGTTATTAAACTAGTAAATTTATTATTTTTATTATCAAAGAGTTAAAATTTACAACTATTATTTCTAAATTGTAAAGTTTATGATTTTTTTTATGGTAGATGTGGAATTATTTTTATTTTAAATTACTTTGGAAAACACTTCTAAAAATATTGTAAACTAGCAATGAATATTCAAAGAAAATATAGACTATAGGTGCAGTCCCACAATACTTAAAAACTCCTACATAGAAATAGTCATAAATTATATATAGATAGATTCAAATTTGAATATTCATTAGTTGATTAATTACTTTGTATGAAAGCTATTGTTCATATAAACAGTCTTCAAGCTGGTGCGATAATAATGTGCCATCTTTTGTATGCTTACTGTTCTTGTGGACCAAGTTTTTTCCACATTAGATTCTTTATGCTATTTAGATTTTTAATCATATTTCACTCTTTCCACACTAGTTAAAATGAGTTTTTCTTCTTTTCCCCTTTGACACTTTATATGCTTATTTTCTTTCTTTACGTGGGAAACTCTATTTATGTTTAATTAGTTTGCTTCTTTAGAGAAGAATTATATGTGAGAAAAGGAATTTAATAAAGAAGATTTATGTGTGAGGAAACACATATGATTAAGAGATAATAAATAATGGAAGAATTATAGGCATAAGGTAGAATATGAGATGGTACAAGAACAATAGGAATAGGACAATAATATTGAAGGTATTGAGTAATCTTAATTTCTTCGTAAGTCACTTTATAATCTTAAGGTAAGGTGTATAGAAGGACACTAATGGTTAAGCTTAAAAGATATTTGTTTATCAATCCACTAGTCTATGTTGATTAGTGAATTTTAAAATTTTATTTATTTATTTTTTTAATAAATTCTTGGCAAGGTATTGTTCCTTAAGAACTACCAAACATTAATTGTTGAATGTGGTTAAGTTTAAATTGACATGTTAGTAAAGATTGGTGAAAGGCTTGATCTAATATATGTAAACTCTTGCATGCTCTTTTATCTTATTATATTTGAAGGTCATTTAATCAAAGACGTGTTAGAATCCAACATCGACATTAGTCGATCAAAATTATCAAATTATCCCTCAATAGTAATGACCACTTAGTGAATGTTTTACCTTTTCATCCTGATAGAGGTATACTATGTGAATTAATTAGGTAATTGACCTAAAGGTTATATATAAAGGAATCTAGAAATATGGTTGTGAGATGTTTAATTGATCAGTGCTAATCAAATGGGAAATAAAGTTTACCTAATTGAAAATAATGGGTAGCACCTTTCATTATCTTTTAAATTATTAATTATCCTTAGAATCTAAAGACCATTTTAGTGGTTAAGTGGAGTCTTTATTCTATGAAATTCCTAGGTGATTACCTAAGGTGATATGATGTTATCAGTATGATAAGATGGCATTTCTAATGGAACAACCAATAGGTTACAAATAAAGGACCTAGAATGATGGTTGTGTGATGCATAATTGGTTGATACTATTCATATCGACTTTAGTGTCTTAACTATTATCTTCTTAGAAAATATAGTGCATCTAATTGGAATGATACATATTGTTTCATTGTGTGTTTTCCTATTATTAGAAAATGAAATAATCTTTTTGTTTGAATGTCAAGATATCATGGTGAGATGATTAGGATATTATTATGTTTTAGGTATTAGTTATCGCTGAATTGTATAATAGATTTTTAAGAATCTATTTTAAAATTATATGTGATCTATGCTAGCCCGTGAATAGTATAATTTTATATGTTAACCCCGAGAGATGAGTATGGACGGGTGCCATTTATGGGAAATTAGAGAATGTAGGTTGTTTTGCCTACAAAAAAGATGCTATGACCATAGCTTAGAATCAACTATAAGTTAAGTACTTTGTTTGATTTATATTCTCTCCCATAACATGTTTATTAGAGGACATGTGCATTAGGTATATGTTGCATGAGCATATAGGTATGCTAGATTGACAGTGATTCATATGGTGCACATATTCCTTCATGTTGGCTACATATTGCTAGATCCTTTGTGATGGGTTGGGCTTCTCTATTGGAGTAGCATGGGGAAACTTAATGCTTTGTGGTAGGGTGGTTATCACCTTGATGATTCTCTTTCTCTTTTCTTTGGTAGATATTAAATATGGCTTTAAGAAGAATGAACCTGCATTTATAAATGAATAATAATTTGAGTTTTGACTTGTAATGGCTAAAACTATTGTGTAAGGACTTTGTCCTTGTTGGAAATGATTGTAGAAACATATATATGTATGTATGTATGTGGGTATTTTTTATAAAAAAATTTGTAGTCAATCGTTTGACTCTTTTAAAATTTGGATAAACATTATTGTATTTAATTTTACTAAGGAATATTTGATATTTTATCTAATAATTTAATTTTGAGTGGATCTTACAATCTTAGTCTCCAAAGCATGAACACCCTTAGGTACCCAGAAAGCACAACCATCATATATTGATTCAACACTCCTCTTTGTTGCTAGTTTAAATGGTGAAGGTGTATTTATTCTATAGATTTCTTCATTGTAACAATAGAAGAGATATTGCATTGAACCATGCTTGCATCTAGCTAAAATAAAGTGCCTATGTGGACACCCTTAGCAAGCACCATAGCCCTTATCACCATCTTGCACCCTCTAGTTAAGAAACAACTTGCACACGTTCGAATCATTAAGTTTACTTATAGAAAGTAGGTTCTATACAAAACTAAGGATATGTAGTGCACCATTGATCCCCTTCACTCATCCATCAAGGAATCAAATCAGGACTCTTCCATAGCCAACAATCTTCAAATGAGAGTCATCTCCAAGGTACACCTTCCTTCTGTCATATTCTTCATATTTTGAGCATCAACCCCAATGCAAGGTCATGTGGAAAGAGGCACCAAAGTCTATCAACCATGCACTCTCTGACATATGTGTAGCTAAGGCTACAACAAAGGCATCAACATCATCCTAGGAGGACTTTTGAAACTCATCATCAAAATCACTCTTCTTATTTTCTCCTCCATGCAGTCTCTTTTGAAATGGACAGGCTTGTTGTAGTTCCAACATTTTTCCTTGGTATTACTAGGAGATCTAGATCTCCCATGGGATTTGGATCTAGACTTACCTCACTTCTTGTCCTTCTTCTTGCCTTTCTCTTTTTGTCTTCCATGAATAGATAGGGTCACCTTAGTAGATTCAGAAGTCTTTCTTCACATCTCTTCAAAAAATAATGATGCCACCACCTCATAGTACTCCAAATAGCCATAACAAGGTGGTCCCATGAATCTAGCAAAGAACATAGCAAATTCATACACCAATTCTCCTCCTCCATCTTCACTCCAACAGAGTGCAAATTAGTCAGACACTCATATCGAAAGCATTTATATGTTTGGCCATAGAACCACCATCCTCCATCCTAAGGGTATGTTGATGCATAAATTTGTGGGTGTAATCCAGCAACAACATGGGAAACTCTGAGACATGGGAATGCTCCTCAGAGTGACCTCCAGATTTTTAGGGAAGCTAGCTCTTCCGTTCTTTCAGTAGGGTTTGAGAAAAAGGTCAGAAGGAAACCAAGATTGTAGAAAACAAATACCTAATCTAAGGCGATCCGCCAGAATTTGAAACTATTATTTGCACAGTGTCTAACTTTGAATGATTTAACTAGATTCAAAGAGGAAAATATGCATGATTAAAACCAGTTTGAGAAACACATTAAATAGAGGCAGAGAAACAGAGAAATCAAAAGCAAGAAACAGAGACATCCAATATGCACAGAACAGATCTCTTTATTTGAATGATCAGTTACAGAGGCAAAAGGTTGCTGCACAAAATGACTATTATATTCATAAAGAAGAATTTGCAAAGGCAAAAAGAAAGAAATCTGAGTCTGCTGCTCCAACTCTCTATCTGATAAAACTTGTAGAACTCTGAACATATCTAAAGAAGAACTCCCCAATGTGTCTCAAATCTGCCCATTTATAGCCTGAAAAACTCAACAAATTCTCAACGGCCTATGAAAATCCACAACTGAATCCGCAAAATCCGGCACCAAATCTGGCACAAATCTGACTGCAATTGAAGTGGCCACCGAAAACCTTAACTGAATTGTTGTTTCTATTTTTCCTCCATGGCTGGAAAAAATATCTCTATGTGAGAAAGAAAACTCCTGCCGCTATTTTCCTGTAGCTTGCCATAAAAATAAAAATGGCTGCTCACATTTAGGGTTTCACTTTTATCTTTCATTTTTCCCATGGAAGAGAGAGTAACATAAGTGTCTTGATAAAAGTATGTGTCACAATTTAAATAAAGATTTTAAACTTTATTTACCTCTCTCGTAACTTTAATTAAAGCCGAGATAAAACTTAATATTAATAAAGCATTTGAGCTTTATTAGGGGCTCACCACCAAATGTATCTTAATATTGAAACTTATATTAATCATCTCTTATAAAATCCCGTGACACATTATGCATTTAATTAAATGAGATAAAGCATTGTTTCTCCTGTACGTGAACTCCACCACATGGCCGCTTCCGTATGACTTTAAGTTTCTTCAATTTTCCTTCCGCTGCTTACATGTGTCATTTTCCGCACTCATTTCTTTTACTCTCTCTGCTCAGGCTCCTCCATTTAATTAATGGACTTTTAAAATATTTTATCAGCCTTTCAAGTTGTACGTGACCTAATTGATGCAAAAAATGAAACAAAATACTTTATTATTTCTCCTGTGCGTGGACTGCTCCTCGTGGTGGCTTCCGCATCAATTTTGAACTCCTTTTTCATTGCCGCAGACACTTACATCTGGCAGCCTCCGCATAACTTGCATTTTGCTTTCTTGCTGTGAACCATTGATTCAACTATTACATCAATGGTTACTGTGTATTCTGAATGTGTAACCCTATTTCCGCCTGCGAGAGTTTCATTTGATAGTGTCTTTGCTGTGACTTGTAGAATTTGCCCTTGATAGTAGCCATCTTCATTTCTATCAGCTGCCGCTTATTCAAAATGTGTCTCTGGTTATTGCAGCCTGAGCTATTAGGTGAGCGTCCATTAAAACTGTGCCTTCATTTTCTTTGTGCCCTGTCTCTTATGGCTGGCTGCCTTGATTTTCAATGGTGGCAGCATGCTTCATGGCATTGTGTCTCTGAAAAACCATGCCAAAAACTGCCACATTATGGATTGTGCCATAGTTTCTTTATGATGCGCCATGGTCAGCAAGCTGTGTCTCTACCTTTTTGAACTGAGTTTCATGTGATAGCTGCCACAATCTTGATACTTCATATTTCTAATTAGCTACTATTAGATGGAGATACTGTGCCTTCTGGCAGTTGCATCATTGGGCAATAGAGTCAAAAGACTGAAACTATAACATTCATCAAATTGAAGACACATTTGAATCTAAAAATGTATGAAGCTGAACTGAAACACCGTTGACCCAGAATATATCCCACCACTGAAACTGACATTGAACACCGAAACTGAGTTCTGAATCGCCATTCTGCTTTGCAGCTGAGACCAACTGACCATAAACTTTTACTGCAGCCAAGACTTATTGAAAGAAAACTAACAGAAATTGAAACTAATACTACTGCTGTAGCTTATTCTGAACATTGAAACCAAATTACTAACCACTGAAACATACAGGAACATGTCCATTCATCGAAATAGAAAAATAGCTGCCATAACTGATTATGTTGCTCCAATTTATCTTCATCAAACTGAAAATGAACCAGATAAACTGTATGAAGAAATATAACAATATTTTGTACCTTTTTACTTCTCTGCACTCATGAGATTCTCCTTTTGCTTCAAAACACCAGTCATACTTATTTGCATGTTCCTGTTTCAGAGGAGGGTGGGAAGGGAAAATAAAACACTGAAGCTCTTTCCTCTATTTGCAACTGAGAGATTTTGCTAACAAAACTTCTTCAATCACTTCTTTTGCTAAGTCTTCATTTGAATGATGATCCATGATAGCATCAAGATCTAGTTGGTAAGTGACAGAACTACCCAGAACAGTCCTGAATCTGATTGGGATCCCTTCATGCAAGAAGAAATGTGTAGAATCTAACTTTGTTTGTGACGTCATATGTGGTTTTGTACTATGGCAAATGTCTCTCCAGATCTGATCATCTTGTAGAGGCGAAACTTTATCAAGAAGAAGACAATAACCATTTGCAAAAATAGTAAACAAATCAGCTCTTGAATCTTCCTCTATTTCAACATTTTCTCCATGATTTGTTACAAACCTTACAAATGAACCTTGTACTTTCTCAATAGCAGGATCAACCTCATTTTGTAGTTGATAACCTTGTTGTAAAACTAAAAACAAATCCTCATCATAACCCAAATGTTGCTCATGCATCTCTATGTCTTCCTCCTGCAGGTGTGAAACTTCATTGCTAAAATAAAGACATTCATTCTTTGTAGACTTTGATATAATATTAGTTGCAACCTTTTCCTCAAAATGAGATACAGATGTCGTGTCAGTCTGGACCCAGTACTTTTCAGCTTCAAAACCCTTCTTGTAGTACTTTTCAGCTTCTAGAAACCTCACCTCATAAGTGTCTTCTGAATTTGATTTAAGATTTGACAGTAACTCTGGATCTCCCTTTGCCACATATGCTTGATTTTCAATATTAGAAAGACACACAGGAGCCACTTTCGTGCTTGTAATTTGATTCTTGATACTTGATTTTTCTTGAACATCAAAGTGACAGAGAACCTGGTCTATGGCTTTATTGGGCTGATTTGCGGCTATGGAGGCTTGTAAAGGGTTATTTTCAGGACAATTGGGCATTCTCTTGTTATGAGGAAGGATTTTTTCTGTAATAAGATCACATTGGTATGGTAGTTCATAAAGAGTTGGAGGTATGACATATGAATCAGCAGGGTACATAACTTGACCTTTTAACTCATTGATTTCATAAGAGAGGGTTTTAATTAGTTCTTTCACAGCACTCATCTCCTCATGATTTGTCAAATTAGCTGGGAGGGTGGGTGGACTAAAATTTGTATGCATCTGGTTACAAGAAAGAACCTGAGATAGGCTATTTGCATGAGGCATTAGTTGTTCTAAGGGCAGGGGAGGTAGTTTACCAGACAATATGAGATTACTTTCAACCTTATTGGCAAGATCATACGACTGTGGCATAGTTTCACCTCCCAAAGATTGTATCATGACAGAGATCTCAGGGTCTAAAGCCTTTAAATAGTATAGGAAAGCAAAGACTGGAGATGGCCTGATATCAATAGAGAATTTCTTCCATACCTTATCAAATCTTGAATTGAAATCATGTATGGGCTCCATAGGATGCCTCTTGATTGTAATCAGGTTCTAGGTGAGAGTGCTGACATCTGTCCTGTCTCTGAACTAATTGTAGATGAGTCCTCCTAGTTGATCCCATCCAGTGATTGAACCAGGCTGCAAGCTTTTGTACCATTCTTTTGCTTTGTCCTTGAGGGAAGATGCTAGCAACAAGAGAGCATGATTCTCAGTCGTGACATTATGAACAAAGCATAGATTTGCAACATCTTGAATGTGATCTTCAGGGCAAATTGATCCATCTCCTAGAAAGTAAGGCAATGCCTTCCAAGCTATGTCAGGAACTTGACCCTATTGCTGAAGAACAAGAGGACTTGAATCCTAGGCTACAAAGGGTAGATCTCTTTGAATATTTAGGTGCACATATATACCAGGGGCTGCCATGGTCTGCAAGGGCAAAGATTCAAGAAAGATTCACCAATAGAGTCACCAATAGAGTCGCCAAATGGAAGATTCATGCTCCTATAAGCAGATACTTTTGTGATTTTCCATCAAAATCACAAAATGTAGGGCAAAGATTCACTAAATACAAAGAACAAAGTCTTTGAATCTGGTCCCACCGGGTGTGCCAAAAACTGTTGATGCATAAATCTGTGGGTGTAATCTAGCAGCAACATGGGAAACTCTGAGATGTGGGAATGCTCCTCAGAGTGACCTCTAGATTTTTAGGGAAGCTGGCTCTTCCGTTCTTTCAGTAGGGTTTGAGAAAAAGGTCAGAAGGAAACCAAGATTGTAGAAAACAAATATCTAATCTAAGGCGATCCGCCAGAATTTGAAACTATTATTTGCACAGTGTCTAACTTTGAATGATTTAACTGGATTCAAAGAGCAAAATATGCATGATTAAAACTAGTTTGAGAAACACATTAAATAGAGGCAGAGAAACAGAGAAATCAAAAGTAAGAAACAGAGACATCCAATATGCACAGAACACATCTCTTTATTTGAATGATCAGTTACAGAGGCAAAAGGTTGCTGCACAAAATGACTGTTACATTCATAAAAGAAGAATTTGCAAAGGCAAAAAGAAAAAAATTTGAGTCTGCTGCTCCAACTCTCTATCTGATAAAACTTGTAGAACTCTGAACATATCTGAAGAAGAACTCCCCAATGTGTCTCAAATTTGCCCATTTATAGCCTGAAAAAACTCAACAAATTCTCAACAGCGTCTGAAAATCCACAACTGAATCCGTAAAATTTGGCACCAAATTCGGCACAAATCTGACTACAAATAAAGTGGCCATCAAAAACCTTAACTGAATTGTTGTTTCTATTTTTCCTTCATGGCTGGAAAAAATATCTCTATGCGAGAAAGAAAACTCCCGCCGCTATTTTCCTGTAGCTTGCCGTAAAAATAAAAATGGCTGCTCACATTTAGGGTTTCACTTTTATCTTTCATTTTTCCCGTGGAAGAGAGAGTAACATAAGTGTCTTGATAAAAGTATGTGTCACAATTTAAATAAAGATTTTAAACTTTATTTACCTCTCTCGTAACTTTAATTAAAGTTGAGATAAAACTTATTATTAATAAAGCATTTGAGCTTTATTAGGGGCTCACCACCAAATGTATCTTAATATTGAAACTTATATTAATCATCTCTTATAAAATCCCATGACACATTATGCATTTAATTAAATGAGATAAAGCATTGTTTCTCCTGTACGCGGACTCCACCATGTGGCCACTTCCGCATGACTTTAAGTTTCTTCAATTTTCCTTCCGCTGCTTACATGTGTCATTTTTCGCACTCATTTCTTTTACTCTCTCTGCTCAGGCTCCTCCATTTAATTAATGGACTTTTAAAATATTTTATCAGCCTTTCAAGTTGTACGTGACCTAATTGATGCAAAAAATGAAACAAAATACTTTATTATTTCTCCTGTGTGCGGACTGCTCCACGTGGTGGCTTCCGCATCAATTTTGAACTCCTTTTTCATTGCCGCAGACACTTACATCTGGCAGCCTCCGCATAACTTGCATTTTGCTTTCTTGCTGTGAACCATTGATTCAACTATTACATCAATGGTTACTGTGTATTCTGAATGTGTAACCCTATTTCCACCTACGAGAGTTTCATTTGATAGTGTCTTTGCTGTGACTTGTAGAATTTGCCCTTGATAGTAGCCATCTTCATTTCTATCGGCTGTCGCTTATTCAAAATGTGTCTTTGGTTATTGCATCCTGAGCTATTAGGTGAGCGTCCATTAAAATTGTGCCTTCATTTTCTTTGTACCCTGTCTCTTATGGCTGTCCGCCTTGATTTTCAATAGTGGCAGCATGCTTCATGGCATTGTGTCTTTGAAAAACCATGCCAAAAATTGCCATATTATGGATTGTGCCATAGTTTCTGTATGATGCGCCATGGTCAGCAAGCTGTGTCTCTACCTTTTTGAACTGAGTTTCATGTGATAGCTGCCACAATCTTAATACTTCATATTTCTAATTAGCTACTATTAGATGGAGATACTGTGCCTTCTGGCAGTTGCCCTTTGTTGCTTGTTAGGACTCACTTAATAGCTGCACCATGAATCAGTTACTAAGCGGTGTTGTGAATTTTTCATATGAGTCATGCCACAAATTCTGAGTCTCAGTACAGAGATACCGGCAACATTAATACTGTTGAGGCAGCCACTACACAAACCGGTACTAAACCTATATTTGAAATTACTAAACCAAATCAAATAGACACAGATCTATCCCATATTTAAAGTTTTGAAATGGTGCAAAAATGTGTGACCAGGGTACACAAATTCTTTCTCAGGAAATGCTTTTTTACCAGGTATTTAGCTTAATAAATCTCACCCAACTTCTTCTGAAGATTCACTGTGATAGTCTCTTCATACACATCCAACAATACTGAATCAACTAAATAGAGTCTAATGAGACCCTTAGCTTTTCTATCCATTTAATCCTAGTCTTCTTGTGATATAGAAGTAGGTTTGGATCTAGATACTACAACCCATAAGTCTCTATCCATAAGCATATCCTCCATCTTGAGCTTCCCAATCTCAAAGTTTGTGGTCAAGAACTTTTATTCTATCCTCGATGTGCTTACAAATTTTCCTACAACAAGATCTTCTACACAAGCTCCCACTCAATCCAAGACCCATACAAAAATTCCTTGTCCCAATACTTAGTATCCAAGGTGATTAGGCTATGATACCAAATGAAAGGAAGTAGAGGTGTAGAATACACTTCCTTCACTAATCTATGAGAGGAAATATATGCAAAATTAAACTAATCACACAATTACAAGGAAATAAACATAAAAGAAATATACCATAACACAATGATTTACGTGGGGAAAACTCTTTTGAGAGAAAAAAACCCCACACTCAAAAGCAACTCAATGTGTTATTCAGTAATCAAAGGTTACAATACATAAGTGCAAAGTCTAAGCCTTTACAAGAGTATCACAAACTAAAGATCTGGAGTAATTATGGTAGCATAATAGTCCTACAAAACTCACTATCAAAACCTCCATATAAAGCACTCAATAAATAGGAGACACAATACATGAAACCATCAAATGATAATTAGGAAACCATTAGCTAAAACCACCCAAAATGTGGTGCCCAAATCTCTAGTTAGAAATCCAACACCCAAATCTGAAGATGAGTCCATAGGCTAAAAATAGTATATTCCTTCCACCTACCATAAGCTTTTCATAATCCACTCACCAACTTGGGCGCTCTATTTTGGCTCCATTATCTCCATTGAAAGATACATTATGACATGTCATAACACACATCATAAGTTGGTCAACAAGTGTAATTCCCTCTTATAACTCTTTTATGTGTCATAAATGTTTTTACATTTCTAATCTGAGAGGCCCAACTTTCATAGGCCATAAATTTTGATCAGGGAGGCTGATTAGGCCTTTTTTAAAATTATAGATCTTAGATATATCTGTGTATAGGCATCAAGGAATCAATGAAAAATAACGCAAAATATTTAAGTTGGCCAAATATGACCTCTACAACGAAGAAATTGAGTTTTTCTATTTTATAGTCCAAAAATTACTTTTTGTATTCTTAACATTAGGAGAAAGGTCAAGAAACCTTTCCTAACACATTCGTTAGTAGTTCCCATGTCATTGAAGGAAAGCAAATAATATTGTTAGTCCAATTTTAGAGCATAAATAGTGTAAGTTACAAGTTTTGAAAGTAAAGGAAGAAGTGGAGAAGTGTAGTACTCATGAGGATCTCTAGACTACCACGAGGGATCAACTATCCCCATCTCCTCCTCTATCAACTCCATATGTGGGAAAAACTAAGGTGTAGGCATGGCCTCCTCTAGTACTACCTCCTCATCCTTCGGTGTTATCTCCTCACCCTCTGATGCTACCTCCTCTGCTCCTCCCTCAGGAATGTCCTCATCTATCTTGTCATTGATGAGTGCCATAATTATCCTTTATAATCCTCATGTTTCCTATTTTAAAGACATATTTTTTCAAACATTCCCATCTTTTAAGCTAAAACTTTAATTAATATTTGGACAAAAGCACTATGTTAGCTGTAATATGTTTTAATGAATGTCTTAAATTTTCAAATATAATGTGGTATGTTATTTTGCTTATGATGATCTTAGAGTAGGGATTTTTCTATGGGATTAACTCCTTCCTGCAACAATTGAGGGTGACAACCTGCAACCAAAACTATAATGAACCTGCAACCAAAGGACCATCTTCCTGTAGCTGAAGAATTCACTTCCTACAACCAAAGGACCAACTCTTACGACAAAGCTCGTGGGTACCTACAACTATCCAACAATGATTAACTCCTTTGTAGATAAGGATGAATTTCATAAATAGCAAGAAAGAAATTTAATAGATAGCAATTGCCTATCCCTCAACAAGGAATGTGGAAGGATTAAATGAGTCTAGTTATCCATTCTCATGTTTCTTAATTAACTTGCTTGTACCATATCCAGATTAGGGAGTCCTGTTGGAAGCATTCCTCTTTGATTGTTTCAAGTTTAGTCTCCTAGTTTGGTTTCTCTCTCCAAAAATAAGAGCCCTTCCCTCATATGATAGGAAGTGGTTGATTAGTCATAGTTTTCCATAAATGTATGAACTCATGTTGGATATGTATATATTGTTTTGATCCAGTATATCTAGGACATTTAGATAACCCTTTCGCCCGTATTTGCATGGAAATTGATTTAGATAACCCTTTTCCAGATTATGTGGAAATTTGTGTTGGATCCTCTTCTTGGATCCAACAACTTGACTATGAAACCCTTCCTTTTAGATGTCAGTTTTGTCATGAGTATGGGCATCTACAAAGCAAATTCCCTTGGCTCTGTCAGGCGTTGATTGCAGCTAATGTTTCTTCCGATTCTAACCCTAAGAAGGATAAAGGGAAGGCCCCTTTGGTTGATGGGGCTGCCAATAAGGAGGGATTTTTTCCTGTTAATCCCCATAATAGGGGATAGGTCTGAAGAGAACCCTCAAGGATAGACAAACTGAAGGGGTCTTTAATTAGTTTGATGCTCTAGGGGACTTACTTTAGGAGGAGGGAGTTCTAGTGGAGCTGTCATTTGGGGTTGGATACATGGGAGCAGCCTTGTCAGAAGATAGAGAAATAGATACTTGGGATTTTCCTTTGGTGGTTGTGTAGGAGGGTCCGCTGGCTATAGACTTATCCCCTGATTGTTGATTGGTCTTGAATCAGATGGGGCTTTAGTAAAAAAATATGTGGGTGATTCGGTTGATCCAGTTCCTCCACAGGTCAAGGAGGATTTGGACTTGGGTAAAGGTAGTGGATTCGTGCGTACCTTGGGTCTTCAACCAAAGACCCTTAAAAAGGGCCCCCGAAGAAACCGGCCAAGGTGGGTCACAAGAAGGACCATGAGAAGGTTAAACTAATTGGGGAGAATCTTGTGGATGCTAGGTTGGTGAAGACCATTGACTCTCATTTCTCCCAACCTCATACATGATAGTTATTTCATGGAATGTAAGGGGTATGAATAGCATCCCTAGACAAAAGGCTATTCGTGAGATGATTGGTACTCATTCTCCTGATGTTGTCTTTCTTTAGGAAACTAAATTAACCGTGGATGGGTTATTTGATATAGCTCCCAGTATCTGGGTGTGTGGTTTGTGTCAGTGTGTAGGGGCTCATGGTAGTTTTGGTGGTGTGGCCTATTTTTAGAATCTGAGGAAGGTTGTTCCTCTTTGGTGGATCTTGAGATGCTCTTCTATTTCTTTGGCTACCTCCAACTTAAACTCTGGTGAAATCTGTCTTTTCACTAATGTTTATGCTCCTTCTGATCTTTTAGGTAAATCACAACTTTGGTCTCATGTACAATATATTCGGTCGCTCCCCTGCTTCCTTGGATTTTGGCAGGTGACTTTAATGTTGTTAATTGCTTGGTAGAAAAAAGAGGTGGCACTACTAGGCTTGACCCTTCTACTTATCTCCTAAGGGATAACATAGAGATTTTGCATTTGATTGATGTGAAGCCAAGTGACGGTATCTTCACTTGGAGCAATAGAAGATGTGGTGAAGATGCTATTTCTGAGTGACTGGATAGATTCTTAGTCTCATGCTATTAGATTGCGGATAGGTAGAATACCACCTCAGAGATTTTGGATTGGAAGGATTCAGACCACTGGCTGATTAAATTTTCTGTAGTACCCTTCAGTGCTTCGAGGAACCCTTCTTTTAAGTTTCAACTCATGTGGTTGAGAGATCCATCTCTATAAGACTTAATGGGTGATTGGTAGCACAAAGGGAGGCCTGATCATGGCAGGGCTATGTATTCTTTTACCAAAAGACTACAATATGCGAAATATAGGCTCAAGAAGTGGAATAGGTAGTCCTTTGGCAATCTATACCACAATAAAATGATAGCTCAGGCTCGATTAGACATCATCATCTGCCAAATTTGGGATCAAGGTCTTACTAAAGATTTGAGTAGGGAGGAGACTATAACAGCTAAGGAGTTGGAGGAATGGGAGTTGTGGGAGGAGATTTTCTGGAAGCAAAAATCTCGTATTGATTGGATATAAGAAGAAGAAAGGAATATTACCTTTTTTCACAACTTAGTTAAAGATAGAAGGAATGATAATCTTATTTCCTCTCTTGTGTCTCTGGAGGGAACTCGACTCTCTTCACTAGGTGAGATTTCTGGCAAGGCTTCCTGGTTCTTTTCAGCTCTATTTACGAAATACTCTCCTATTAGAGAGGATGAAATTTGTATTCTTGACTGTATTCCCTTTCTAGTTTCCAATGAGATAATGCAGCCCTCATGCTTCCCATCTCGTTGTAGGAATTGGAGATGGTGGTGTTCCAAATGAATAAAGGTAAAGCTCTGGGTCCTAATGGTTTTCCTATAGAATTCTTCTAGGAGTTTTGGGAAATTATCAAGTTAGATCTTTTAGAGGTGGTGCAGGAGTCTCAAGGAAATAAGAAAATGTTAAGGGCCTTGAATTCTACTTTTTTGGCTCTTATCCCTAAAAAGAAAGGTGCTAATTGTCTTGACCAATTTAGGCCCATTACTCTCTGCAATGTGATCTACAAAATTATTACCAAATTGATTGTAGAAAGGCTTAAACCTTGGCTCAACTCATTGATTTCAAAAGAATAAGGGGGATTTGTTGTTGGTAGACAAATTCTAGATGGGGTTGTGATAGCTACTGAGGTCATTCATTCCATGGTGAATTCTAAGAAAAAAAGCCATGTTCATCAAGCTTGATATGGTAAAACCTTATGATAGGGTCAAATGGGTCTTCTTGCAGAAAGTTCTTCTGGCTTTTCGATTTGGTAGGGAGTGAGTGGATTGGGTGATGAGTTGTGTGACCTTTACTTCCTTTTTGGTTCTTATCAATGGGGAGCCTTTTGAGTTATTTAGAGCATCCAAAGGCCTTCGTCAAGGGGATCCCTTATCTCCTTATCTGTTCATTATTATGGTGGAAGGATTGGGTAGATTTCTCAAGGCACGAGTTAGACAAGGGCTGATTTAGGGATGAAGTTGGAGTAATAGTCTACCTCCTCCCTCTCATCTTCACTTTGTGGATGATACTACCTTGATGGACTTGGCCATAATTAATGAAGCTATGAATTTAAGGAAAACTTTGGATACCTATTTCGCTGCCTCTGGACAAAAGATTAATGAGGATAAGTCTTCCATCTTCTTCTTCAATATCCCTTGTCTTATCCAAAGTAGGATTGCTCAAATTCTTCATTTTTAGATTGGTTCTCTTCCTTTGAAGTATCTTGGGATTCCCATTGTTGTAGGTTCTCAACACAGGGAGATATGGCAGGATATTCTAGATAGGTTTCACAGGAGGGTTAGTCATTAGATTTATAGATGGCTCTCGTTGGCTGGGTGTGTGACACTTTTGAAGTCAGTGGTTCAAGCCCTCCCTATTTATAGGTGCTTTGTGCAGGTCGCTCCCTCAAGTTTCATTAAGGAGTTTGATGCCCTTGCCTGACAATTTCTTAGGCATGCAATTTGTCCTTTTTAAAGTGGAGTTTGGTTAAGTAGGAATCTGTCTGTAGGCCAAAGCAAGAGGGAGGCCTTGGGCTTAAGCCTGCAGGGCTGAATGGTCAGGACTTAGTTGCTAAATTGTATTGGAGATGGTGCACTTGCTGAGATTAGGATTGGGCTTGAATTCTCACTCAAAGTACCTTCAGGGGGTGGACCTATCTGATGTGCCCTAATATAGCCTTTTGGGGAAGGGATCTATGATTTGGGATACTCTCAAAAGAGGGGCAAAGCTTATCAAGGATGGCCTTTTCTAGATTTGTAATGGTGGCTTTGAGGCTCTTTTCTGGTATGATTCTTGGGATGGTCACCCCCTATATTAACAATGTTCCCTCATTTGCTTACCCTCTGCAACAATTTGCTTGAATTTAGGTGGAGCAGGGTGGTAAACTTTAAGACTATTCAGGTGTTAGGTCAGGTGGAGGTAATGTGGTGGAAGGAACCTCATGAGTGGCCGCCGGGTGGTAGTGAGGAGGATCGACAAGAGCTTGCTAGAATTTTGGTTGGGAGAATGTGTAACTCTCTCAAAGGAAGGGATGTCCTGGCGTGGGGCCCTAATCCAAAAGGAAAATTCTTGGTTGCCTTGGGTTACTTGGAGTTGGATAGAAAGTTGTATGGGCAGGTTGGTGTTCCTTGGTGGAAAAAGGTTTGGAATACATTTTCTTGGCCCAAGTGTAATTTCTTTGCTTGGCTGGTTGTTCAAAAAAGGTGCCTTACCTGGGAGAATTTGAGGAAGAAAGGCCTCCAAGACCCTTTTATCTATGTGCTTTGCCACAATAGTGAAGAATGCATCTCACATCTCTTCTTTCAGTGTCCTTTCTCTCAAGAGATTTGGCACCTTTGGTGGGGGGTGTGGAATCATGCTTGCATTCATGCCACTTCCTTGGTTGAATTCTGGGAAAGTTTGGGTAGGCCTCCAGCTCAAACCTCATTTCTCTAGACTGTTTGGACTATTGGGCCTATTTTTATTATTCGGGACTTTTGGTTAGAGAAGAATAGGAGGCTATTTCAAGATGTGAGGTTGGGGGTGGTTCAGTTATGGCAAAAGATTTGTAGCAGAATCCAGGAGACTACTTCAGCAAAATGTGATCTCTCGGTCAATGTGGATCCTAATGACTTGGTTATTATTAGGAACCTAAATTTGGTTGATAGTGGTTTGGGGTTCTCTATTGGTAGATAGCCTCGACAGGCCAAATAGAAGCTTCAACAGGAAGGTCAATGGTCCCCTCCTCCCCAAGGAATTTTGAAGGTTAATACTGATAGGTCTCCTAGAGGGAATCCTGGACATGTGGGGACCCTGCATAAGTATAGCTCCAAATCCCTCTAAAGATGCATCTGTGCAGACAACAAAATCTTCTGTCGGATCAGGAACAACTAATATGGGAGCGCTGGTAAGATGTTCCTTAAGGATTCCAAAGGCCTTCTCACACTACTCAGTCCATGTGAATCCCTTCCCTTTTCGCTGAAGGGAAGTGATAGGATGAGCTATTCTGGAGAAACCTTCGACAAACCTACGGTAGTAACCGGCTAGTCCCATAAAGCTCCTCACTTCTGTAACACTAGTGGGTGCTGGCCAGTCCTATATATGAGTTGATGTTCTATATAAACAGGTTGTACGAAGTATGAATTCCTTATGCATGTGTGATAATGATTGATGAACATGAAATTCCTTATGTTGATTTCAATCAATACAGTGTACTTTGTGAATAGGATTATGCTTTTATAACATTTAGTATCATACTTGAAAATCTTATGAGTTCCTTTTATCCTCACCTCTTTGATGACTTCCAAGAGGAAGTACAGTCTTAGGGGGGGAGTATGTGAGGCCTACACTTTTTCATTTCCATACATGTGACTATTTAGCTTACTGTTGTTGGTATTTTTATATTTATGGGACTGTTGTTCCTAGATTTTCAAACTATTAAAATCTTATTATGTTAAAGGAAAACTAATTGGGTGATGTTAGATAGAAAATTGTCATGTGATTTCATTATGTTTATAAGAACTGTGGTATGCTTTAGAAATGCATGTATTAAATTTGCTTTGGCTATGATATTTATATGTGGAATTAACTTTGAAATTGAGTGTGCAGGCATTCCATGAGTGGCCATTTTAAACTCAACTGTAGATTTAGAGAATAAACGTCCAATTGAAAAAAAAAAAGAGAAGGAGAAAGAACAGCTAACCTTGGAAAACAAAGAGGAGAAAATGCGCTGCATTTCTGAATAGGGCTAAGAGAACTACGTAAGTTTAACCTACCATTAATCCTGTTTAGGAATAGGTTGATTATTAAAATTAATTTAAACATTAAACTAAAACCTAGAGCAGAACCCTAGGGGGACTGAGTCGAGTGAAGTTAACCAACCCTATGTAAGTGATCTGGTTTACCAAGAAATTAGGAATAATGTAAAGGATGTAGTGTTATTACTGTTTGATAAAGAACATAAAGAAAAAATAAAAAAAATAGGATAACATAAGAAGATCTTGCACAACGGGAAGGAGAATGAGATAGAAATACAATCAAAATTAAATTCCAAGAAAAGGAAGAGAGGGCAAATGAATAGATGATCGTGCTTTGTTGAAAAATGATCTATCACCTAAAACAACTTTGTTCAAATATAATTCATGAGATTAACCTAAGTCAGGGAACCACGCGTTTCCTTGTCTAGGGTGTGCACACATGTATTTGGTATGCTACCGTCAACTGTATTGCTTTCGCCTTAAGCGTGCACCGCCGAGCACGCTTATGTGTGCGAGGGGGTTTTCAGAGTAGTAAGGGAAAAATTTTGATAGTTCGTATCATGACGACATGACGCATGTGGACATGACACGTGTGTAATAATGTCATGCCCACATTTCTCATGCGTTCACAACACGCTAATCCACGTGTCATGTCTACATGCATCATGTGGTCATGATACGAAATATCAAAAAAAATTCTGCTAACTACTCCGAAAGCCTCCCTCGCACGCGCAAGTGTGCTCGATGTGTTTGTTTAAGTTGTCTAAAAGATAGTTGATACCGAATGATCCTCTCACATATGCATGTAAATATTTTGTCACTATGTTTGGTGTTGGTTTAATTTGTAACGTTCAGGTTTTCTCCGATAGGTGATTGGCATTTATAAGTAGTATTAGTTTTCTCGTTCGCTCGGTTACGCTTTGCTCTATTTTCTCTTATACAGTTTCTTCTGTGGTGATTAATTTTCAAAACGTTAATCTATTTTTACTACTTGGGAATTCATTCGGGAAAGATAATTCCCGTAGTTACAATTTTCTTACAAACGAGCAAATGTGATAGTACAATAATATGACTTTCAATTACACCCCCCCCCCCTTAATAACATTTAATAATAAATTATATATATATATATCTATAATTATATTATTTTGGAAAATTCTTTTCCCAATAAAAGAAATGGTCTTAAAATAAAAGAATATATATATATATAATTATATATATTTATTTAATAATTTATTTAATTCGATTTAATTATACACTTATCATTGTATATTTCTTTTTACCTTGCTAATGGGATCTCCACCCAAATTTATTTATTTATAAAAACATATTTATATATATATATAATTATTTATATATATCTATATAAATATGTATATTTCATATATTTTAAAAATTCCTAGAGTGCAAGCACATGTGTTTGCAATTGATAATGGAATTCCCACTAACATCTTAAATCTTTTTATTAATAACCACAACTCATAACATTGAGGGTTATAAACCCTAAAGAAGCTCTTATTGAAACAAAGTGTTTGTTAGCAGGTGGGATTGTATGGCGGCGGCAGAGCTCCCGGCACAGGGCCGAGCTCATGGAGGAGGGGCGTGGGGTGGATCACATGCAGGTGGCGGTGCTTTGGTTGCCGCGTTCAGCGGCGGTAATGGCACGGTGGAGGGTTAACGTTGGCGGCGGGGTTGTGGGCCTATGGTAGGCCAGAAGCTATTTGGAGCAGGGGATGTGGTTTATTTCTAATTGCGGTGGGGTTTCAAACCCCCACCGCCCCTCATATATTCTTCGGCTGTGTTTATACACAGCGACCTCTATTTCATAACTATTTCAAATTTTCAATATTATTTAGTAATGATATATATATATATATATATATATATATATATATCATTTTCACGATTATACTCAATTTAATACTATTTAAAATATAAATATAGATAAACATTCACAAATGTAATAATATTTTCATTTTTTCAAATTCATTTTAAATAAACTAATAAGTAAATAAATAAGTAAATATATATATATTTCAATTTTCTCAATTTCTTCATTAATATAAATATAAATACTGATCACAAACTTTCACAATTAATTTTTAAAAAACTATTATATATACATAAATTTCTCAATTTCAAACACTGATAAAGAATGTAAATACATATATGTCTAATTTCCACAACTAAATTAATATTTTCATTTATACAACAAAGGTCATGGTAAAACTTATTTTACTATCTCTCTATTCTTTTGATTTACAATATACATCTACTCAAATGGAAAGAACATTTAATCATATCAAATCTGTATTTTCTATTTGCAATTCTATCAAGTAATTTTGTCCTTTTAATTTTGTCCTATCAACTTCTCTACATGGGGGCATGCCAGGTAACTCTGGTGGAAAGACATCTGCAAACTTCCTCAGGATGGGGTGGTCATCTAATGTAGTCTCAGGTTCGTCTTCTGATCTATCACTGACTGTGATAGCAAATAACTGACATCCCTTCCGCATGCAACGCTTAAGTTGCTGAGCGGATACCGTTCGAGCAGTCGTGGGCTTCTATGCAACTAATTGTCTTCTGACAACAATCCAGCTTGGCTCTATGAGCCGCAAGCCAGTCCATGCCAAGAACTATGCCGTAGGTTCCTAAAGGCATCACTCTAAGATCACATGTTGTAGTGAATGAACCCAAGGAAACTTCACAATTTCAGACCACGGAATCAACTGACATCCTGGCCCCAGAGGCCAACTCAACCTCCCACCTAATGTCCTGCCTAGAAGCCACTAGCCTGAACATTCCACTAACAATGTAGATATAAAGGAGTTGGTAGCTCCGGAGTCAAAAAGGATAGAGATGGGAGATTCTGCTATCATACCTGCTGTCTCAATGACTGAGGCCTGAAAATTAGCCTGGCGGTTGTCAACTACTGCAAACATTCGGTGGGATTTACCCACGTCACCCACTGTCTGCTCGGATCCTCCTGCATGATGCTGTCCCCCGATAGTATAACCTAGTGGGCACTCTCTAGCTATGTATCCTGATTCACCACAATTATAACAAGGGCCCCTAACCTGTACCTGTACAGTCTGAGTCTGACTCGACTGCTGCTGTCCTGTTCTACCAGTAGACCCCTGTGAACCCCTATAAGACTGCTGTGATCTAGTGGGTCCCATAGGTGGTCCCTGCTGTCTCCGATCTCTGCGCGGGCCCTGCTACTGCCACCCTTTGTTATTTCCCCCATATGATTTCTGTTGTGTTTTAGCTTTCTGTTGCTGCTGTGTCTGCTGTTGCTGTGGGGGTCTAGGAGGTAATGGTGCTGAACTGTGTCCTCCTTTAGGGAAATGTTGTGTCGGTCTATGGAAGTTTTGTTGATGCTTCTACTGTCCTCGATCCTAGAACTGAGGGCGAGAATTCTGCCCCCGTCCCTAAATCTCTTCAGCAATGTAAGCCTTCTCGGCAGCATCACTCAGTGTCTACAGATCTGCCATCTGAACAGGTCCTGATATACCATGATTTAGACCCTTGATAAACTTGTGTACAGGAGTTTCTCATCATGGAGATATTCTGCATACCTAGATAACTCTGTAAATTTACTCTCGTACTGAGCCACCGGAGTCCCCTCTACTGAAGATCATGAAATTCGTCGATACGATGCTGTTGGTAGTGGTCAGATAGATAACACGCGTTGAAGCGCTCAATAAAAGTCTCCCATGAGAGTGTATCTATGGAAAGGCAGCACTTGCACTCCTCAATGCGCCACCATGTAGCTACGGCATCCCGTAATAAGTGCACTGCCACATAGGCCTTCGTGTTGCCTGCGTAAGGACGCAACATGAAGCACCTGTCCAAACTGATAAGCTAGGCCTCTGCCTCGGCTCCCTCTGTAGTTCCAACAAATGTAGGAGGGTTCAATCTTAGTATATCCCTAATGGGATCCCCTCTGTCACTGCACCCCCTGTAAGGCTCATCTGCATGATGCTCATAAGGTCTAGAACCAAATTGCTCTATTCTCACTGACTCGTCATGCTTGACATGACGTGTGGGGCTCCTGCTCTGGGCCCTGCCGGCCGAACCAACCTCCTCTGTATCAGGTAGCTCGACATACAGCTCCACACGAGGTACCCCCTGTGGCTCTATGCGGGGCTCTTCACGTGGTTCGACATGAGACTCGGCTCATTCTTCCACGTGTGGCTCCTCTCGCGGAACATCACAGGGCTCGTCACGTGGCTCTACGCGCGGCTCAGCTACGGCCGGTGGAAGTCTATCCAAAATAGCCTGTAAGGCTTGTAAAATCTGTGGTCCCATCTCAAGTGGGGTAGGTGGTGCTTACGGTACCTGAGGAACTGATTGTGCCTGTATAACTGGCTAAACTTGTGGGATTGGCTGTTCTGGTGGGACTAGCTATTCCAGTCCCACAGCTGAAGAATCAGTGTGCACCTTAGTGGCTGGAGTGCGGCGGGACATTGGTTGCCAAACTCGTCTGGGAGGCATCCTACAAAACGAAGTAGACTCTAGTCAGTTTAATCGTCGAAGAAATAATGTACCCCATGCGGGTGATCTGCGTGCAGTGATACTCTCAGAGGCTCATAGAGCACCCTATGCAGCGCATCCAGGGGTGAAGAAGATGCATGCAAACTTGAGACAGTTATACCATTGGGCTAGGATGAGACGTGATATTACAAAGTTTGTTGCTCGATGCCTTGAGTGTCAGAGGGTCAAGGCCAAGCATCAGCATCCAGCAGGACTCTTATACCCACATGAGATACCTGAATGGAAATGGGACACCATCTCCATGGACTTCATTGTTGGTCTACCTATGTCATCACGATGCCATGATGCCATCATGGTGATGGTTGACAAGTTGACTAAGGTGGCGCATTTCTCACCTGTATGCACAACGTACAATGCTCCATCAGTGGCGAGGGTATTTCTTGATCAGATTGTTAGGCTACATGGAGTACCTCGCTGTATTATATCTGATAGAGACTCCATTTTCACATCTTCATTTTGGAGAGCTCTACATCAGGTGTTGGGCACACAGCTCAACTTCAGTTCTGCTTATCATCTTGAGACTGACGGCCAGACAGAAAGAGTTAATCAGGTGTTGGAGGATATGCTGCATATGTATGTCATGGATCATCAGTCTAAATGGGAGGAGTAACTGTATCTAGTTGAGTTCGCCTACAATAATGGGCATCACAGCTCGTTGGGTATGCCTCCTTACCAGGCTTTATACGGCAGACCTTGCAGAACGCCTTTGAGTTGGGATCGGTTAGAGGACCGAGTTGCCATTGGTCCCGAAATGATCTAGGATATGGAATAGCAGGTTACCTTGATCAGACAGAGACTGCAGAAAGCTCAGGATAGATAGAAGAAGTATGCAGATGCAAAGAGGATAGATCGAAGCTTCTCAGTAGGTGACAGAGTATTCTTGAGAGTGCGACCACATAAGAGTCCAATCCGTTACAGAAAAGGCTCTAAGCTCGCACCCTGATTTGTAGGACCTTTCGAGATCCTAGAGAGGATAGGACCTGTAGCCTACTGTTTAGCCTTGCCACCTATCTTGTCTCATATCCACGATGTCTTTCATGTTTCAGTTTTACGACGTTATATGTCTGATTTGTCTCACATGTTGGATTGGAGTGCTCTTCAGGTAGAGGCAGACGGACAGCTGGCTTTGGAGCCAATACGCATATTGGCTCATCAGACGCTGGGCTTTCGAGGTCAAGAGCTGGACCAGGTTAGAGTCCAGTGGGATATGTACGATGAGGTCACTGCAACATGGGAAGATGCTACGAGGTTGAAGACACTTTATCCTCACCTCTTTGATGACTTCCAAGAGGAAGTGAAATCTTAGGGGGAGAGGATGTGAGGCCTACTTTTTACACTACTATTCATGAGACTATTTGCAGTGATTTTTATTATTATTTATATGTTGAGAGACTTTTGTTCTGAAATATTGCTTATTAAACCTAATTTATTTTAAGGAAATAATTGTGCAATGATAAGTTAGATATTGTTTTGAAGAAAATGATGAATGGATATGGAAACTTAATATGATTCTATGGTTGAATGTTTAAGATGCATGTATTTAGTTTTGCTTCGGCTATGATATCTATATGTGATATTGACTTCAAGTTTGAGAGTGCAGGTATTGCTAACAAAACCACAAATACAAGAGACCATCTCATACCTATGTTGTATCCCTTGTGAGCTGATCTAGTTCAATGAGGAACTAAGATCAACCTCGTGCTTGGAAAATGTTGTAATATTGTAATGTGTTGATGTTGCATGAGGTCAAGGGAATAAGGGTTATCTTCTGATTTACTTTTATTATGATAAGTGTTGTAAGTAATGATGTTTTTAATCTTGTGTAAATTTTAATTGTTTTAGACCCTTTATCTTGTGTTTTATTTGACTCTGGGAGTTCTAACTGGACAAAAATCAATGCTGGGTTATACCCCATGGGTCTAGGGACCTTTTGGGCTAGAATAACCCTGGGTTAACTTCCATATGGTCACTTAAACTTCACAGTGAAGTTAAGTGACGAATTTGGAAGCATGGGGGACAATGGGATGAGTGGAATCCACACTCAGGCCCACTTCCAAGTCATGGAACAACTCCATGATCCCCTAATAATGGAGTGTTTGTCTCCATGTGCCTCTCTTGTGGTAGGGTTTCCCTTATTTGGGGGTAGTGTGTCATCCACTCCATTTGTATTTTATTTTACTTAATGTATTTTAAATTCACCATGTGTTGTAGGTAGGACTATAGTGGGGAACCTATGGAGTGGGGGTCAATTGTTTTATGACCACTAGGATAATGGATGAGTTTTGGTTAATTGTTTAATGCCACTTGGGAAATTAGGAAATTAGAGGGAATTAGTTTAAAAGAAGGAGAAGGAAGAGAGTGAAGGGGTTGGATTATTGGAAAAGAAGGGTTTCTTGGAGAAGAAGGAGGGAAGAGGAGCTCTACATCAACTCTCATTCCATAATTGGGCTTTGGAAGGTTGGTGAATCAATTCTACTCTCTTATGTGATTGTTGTTTGAAATGTATGTTTGTTTCTGGCTTGATGAATGAGTTTGAATTAGTCTTCTTTGAGTTTTTCTATTAGTTTTTGGGGATTTTGTTTTGGGTGTAGAAAGAGCTCCTTCCAGTTGGAAGGAAATGCTCATCTTGTATAGGGAAGGGGAGGTGTGACTCTCCCTAGGTGTCATCTTGTCCTTGATGTTTGTAATGCCTTGAGAGCATGTTGATAATTATGTAGCCTAGAGGGCTTATGGCCATGTGAGCCTATTGGGATATCCCTGGTGATTGGGTTTATTGGAAGGCTTGAGGCCTTGTGGAGGAGGAGTATATTGTTGGCTTAAGGCCTTGTGGAGGAAGAATAACTTGTTGGCTTGAGGCCTTGTGTTACTATGTGGTATAATGTGAAAAGATGACACCTGGGGGTTAGAGATGTCTACTTCCCTACCCTCCTTGAACTCACCTAAGATGAGTCTTTGTTTTGTGAGTCAACCATGGGAGTTTGTGTTATTTGTTCTATTATTGTTTTCAATATTGTGATGTGTTGTTTTGTCTATTCTACCCTGGTAATGAGGATGGTCTCCCTAGCTCGGGGGTGACCCTCTTGCGGGTCAAAGGTAGGGAGGAGAGCTAGATGGTTCTTGTTGTCTCCCTTGTTGTCTTGCAGGTTAATTTTGAAGCATGTGAAAGGGATTGAAGAAGTTCTACCTTTTTAAGGAATCTGTTTATCTTCCTATTGTATTAAGAACTTGGACTCTAGGGTTTCATTATGTAAAAGATGTTGAGAGAACTTCTCTCTTGAAATTGTTATAAGAGTTGTAGCTTGGGAGTGGAGAGATAATCCTCCCTTATTATGTTTAAAGTTGTGATTTTATTTGGTTGTTACATTTCATCATTTGTGTAAGTTGGAAGAAGAGAGTCATTTACTACTTTGAGTGTATGAGAGTTGTGGAATTCTTACATTAAATTGTTCCTTGATATCAAGTCAAGTTGTGAGACTTGTTTGTTGATTGAATCAATGATAAATAAATTTCCTTGTATTATCTAGTAAGATGTTATTTTCTTTATAGTGTTATGTAAGATGCATTTTGCCTTGAATACAAAGTTAAAACTTGAAGTTAAGTTGCATTGGAAAATAATTTAAATTGTAATATGTGTGTTTTTGAAATAAAAAGGTGAAATAGTTACATGTATTTATTCTATTTTTTTTAAAATGTAATTAAAAGGACAAAATTACTTGATAGAATTGCAAATAGAAAATACAGATTTGATATGATTAAATGTTCTTTCCATTTGAGTAGATGTATATTGTAAATCAAAAGAATAGAGAGATAGTAAAATAAGTTTTACCATGACCTTTGTTGTATAAATGAAAATATTAATTTAGTTGTGGAAATTAGACATATATGTATTTACATTCTTTATCACTGTTTGAAATTGAGAAATTTATGTATATAATAGTTTTTTAAAAACTTAATTGTAAAAGTTTGTGATCTGCATTTATATTTACATTAATGAAGAAATTGAGAAAACTGAAATATATATATATATATATATATATATATATATATATATATATATATATTTACTTATTAGTTTATTTAAAATGAATTTGAGAAAATGAAAATATTATTACATTTGTGAATGTTTATCTATATTTATTATTAAATGTTATTAAGGGGGGGGGGAATTGAAAGTCATATTATTGTACTATCACATTTGCTCGTTTGTAAGAAAATTGTAACTATGGGAATTATCTTTCCCGAATGAATTCCCAAGTAGTAAAAATAGATTAACGTTTTGAAAATTAATCGCCACAGAAGAAACTGTATAAGAGAAAATAGAGCAAAGCGTAACCGAGCGAACGAGAAAACTAATACTACTTATAAATGCCAATCACCTATCAGAGAAAACATGAACATTACAAATTAAACCAACACCAAACATAGTGACAAAATATCTACATGCATATGTGAGAGGATCATTCGGTATCAACTATCTTTTAGACAACTTAAACAGACACATCGAGCATGCTTGCACGTGCGAGGGAGGCTTTCAGAGTAGTTAGGGGAAATTTTTTTGATATTTCGTATCATGACCACATGACGCATGTGGACACGACACGCGGATTAGCGTGTTGTGAACGCATGAGAAATGCGGGCATGACAGGATTGGGGGTATTGGCAGAGATAGTGTGGGGGATGTTGTGTTTTTCTTCTCAACTTATAAAGGGTTTCATACTAACAATTTTATGGAAGCCCTTGCTATTCTTAGTGCTTTTGAAAGGGGTTGTTCCCTTGGTTGGAAAAAAATCATTTGTGAATCTAATTCATAGATTGTGGTAAATATGTTGATGGAGCAGAGGGTGGATGGAGCTAATTGGCAGTTGGCCATTGTGGTTAAGCAGATATTGGATCTTTGTTGCTCTTTGGAGTATGTTTCTTTTCGCCATATTCCTCATGAGTGGAATTGAGTGGTGGATTGTCTGGCCAAGTGGGCCTCATACCACTTGGAGAGATGGGATGTTGGGGATTGGGTCGATCTTCTGTCACCTGATTATACTATGGTTTTAGAAAAGTTAATTATTGAGGATAGAAATAGGTAGGTGGCTTTCTTGGGGTTCCTGGTGGAACTATTGTTGGTTCTTTGTGGGCTTGGGGCCTTTTGCTTTGTATTCTTTCTATGCTGATCAATAATTTTTTACCCCCTCTTTTAAAAAAAATATGTGAATAATTATATATTTAATTATTTAATTTTTTAACCTTGTAACTTTTTTAATGTGTGAAATTATTATCGCAAAAAAGGAAAAAAGAAAAGGAGGTAACATAGTACAAGTTTATTTATTTTTCCTTCTTATCAATATAAACTAATTTTTGTAACAAATTCCACCAAGACAAATGAGTTCTCAAATCTTCTCAATCAACACAGCACACATGTTGGGTGGAAACAACTACTCTGTATGGAAGATCAGGATAAAGACATAATTGATGGCTAGGAATCTATGGGCCATTGTCGAGGGTAAGGAAAAACAACCTACAAGTAGAAGTATTAACCCCAATCTTGTAAATTCTTTTAAAATAGATCACAAGAAGCATTATCAATCTTATTAAGAAGTATAGGAGATGAATATCTCTTACATATAGGAAATCTAGATTCACCTTCTAAATCTTGGAGTTTATTAGAATCTATGCATGAAGGATCTAGACTTTCAAAAATTATTAAATTAATATTAGAACTATTTACAACTCCCATGAATGGGGATGGAAAAGTTATAAATTATCTTGCTAAAATAAAAAATATCAAATCTCAATTGGATGGGTGTAACTGTGACTTAATAAGAGATAAACTTTTATATTTCATTATACAAATAAATATTCATGAAAGATTTAAGAATTTTATTTCTATTTTAAATTCTAAATATGAAAATGAAGATGATCTTCTTGATCTATTGATACTCTCTTCTCTTCTTATTCAAGAAGAGTAGGTTATGTTAAATCTTGATTCCAAAGGGAAAGCATCAGAAGCTCTATTAAGTCAACAAAAAAACAAAACATATAAAAATAAACAAAATTTCTTCAAATCATCTAATTATTCTATAAATTCTCACAAAATCAATAAAACCAATAATCCAAAATGTCCTAATTGTGGTAAAATAGGTCATAAAAAATAAATGTTATTTTAGAAATAAGAATCAAAATGGACCTCCTAAAAATAGAAATGATAAATCAAACTCAAATCAAAATGAAAATAACAAAATTGCCCTATACACTTCTTTATATGCATCATTTGATGATGAATGGATTCTTGATAGTGGAGCATCCAAACATATGGTCTACATGTATGACATTCTATTTGATGTTAAATCTTGTAATGAAAAAATATATTTAGGAGATAATTCTATAATAACAACCAAAGGAATAGGAAAAATTAAGATCTTTAATGAAACCATTGGAGAACCCTTTTTTGTTCCAAATCTAAGGAAAAACCTATTATCATGTTCTCAACTTAATAAAGATAATTTCAAATTTTCTCTTACAAAAGATAAATGGTACATTAAAGATCAAAGTAAAGATATTGTTGCAGAAGGCACTCTAAAAAATTGTCTCTTTATTTTCAATAATATTTCAAAAAAAATTGTTTGTACTTACAAATAAAAAATGAAACACAATTATGGCATGAAAGATTAGGAAATTTAAATAATAGAAGCATAAATGAAATGTCTCGTCATAATCTTGTAATTGGATTACCTAAAATTGAAAACAAATTAGAAACTTGCAAAGGATGCCTCCTAGGTAAACAACATACTCTACCCTTTAACAAGAGTCATAATCAAATTTCATCTAGACCTTTAGAATTACTTCATAGTGATCTAATGGGGCTGTTTCAGGTTCACTCTCTCAATGGGTCTTTTTATGCCCTCACAATTATTTATGATTATTCTAGAATGATTTGGGGGTATTATCTTAAAAATAAAAATGACGTTCTTTCAAAATTTAAAGAATACAAAGCTCTAGTCGAAAATCAGTCTAATTATAATATAAAATCTCTTAGAACTGATAATGGCATTGAATACATAAATAAGATTTTGACAACTTTTGTTCCTTGTGTGGAATACAAAGAGAACTAACTTTCCCTTATTCTCCCCAACAAAATGGAGTAGCTGAAAGAAAAAACTGAACCATCATAGAAATGGTTAGATCTATGTTACACTCTTCTAATACACCTAAATTTCTTATACAACAATACATATTTTAAATAGAGTTCCTACAAAATCCTTATATCTTTCAACTCTCTTAGAAAAATGGTCAAATGAAAAACCTAATATCTCTCATCTACGAATCTTTGGGAGCCCTGCATTTGTTTTCATTCCTAAACAAAAAAGACAAAAACTTGATTGTACATCTTCTTATTGTATTTTTGTTGGATATGGAGGAAAAACAAAATGGTTCAAACTTTATGATCCTTCCAAAATATATATTATTTTTATTAACATTATGCAAAATAAACCCAATAATCTCTTTGCCTTAGATGATGGGTATAAATCCCGAAATATCATAACAAATTCCATGGAACAAACTCACGGGAAAAATAGATTACAAAACAAACTAAAACAAACTATTAACAAATACATAAACAAACAATAACAAACCAAATAAACTAACTACGAGGAGATAATGATGGAATATACCAATATTCCCCCCTTATTACATCATTTCTTTAAAGTATTAATAAGAAAATTTGAAATGATTCAAACTTCACACATGCAAAAGGCTTGGTGAAGATGTCGGCACGTTGTTCTTGAGTAGAGTTGAATTGAAGCTGAATATTGTTTTGTTGAACATGTTCTCGTATGGAGTGACAATCAACTTCAATATGCTTGGTTCGTTCATGAAACACTAGATTGCAAACAAGCTTGAGAACACTTTGATTGTCACAATAGAGGATTTTAGGTTGATTTTGTGGTACACCTAATCCTTCTAATATGTGACATAGCTAAACTGCTTCACAAATTGCTGCACTTGCTGCATTTTATTCTGCTTCTGTTGAGGAATGAGCAACTATGGCTTATTTCTTACTTGCCCAAGAAATAAGACCTGAACCTAAGAAGAAAACAAATCCATTTGTGGATTTTCTATCATCAATATAACCTGCAGAATTTTCACTTGTATACCCTGTCAAGAAGAACTAATCATTCTTTTTATATTCCAAACCATGTTTCACTGTACCATGGATATACCTTAGTACCCTTTTTGCTACTTTTCGATGACACATCTTTGGTTCTTGCATGAATCTTGAAAGATAATTAACATCAAAAATGACATTTGGTCTAGTGTAAGTCAAGTAAATCAAACCTTCAATCATTTTTCGATAGAGAGTTGCATTCACTTGAGGAGATGGATCAGACACAGATAACTGCAAACCCGATTCCATAGGTGTAGACATGGGTTTGGAATCCATCATTCTAAACTTCTCGAGCAAATTCCTAGCATATTTTCTTTGAGATACAAAGATATGGTGATTTGTTTGCCATACCTCTAAGCATTAACAATAGTGTAATAGCCCGAGATCTGTCATATCAAATGCCTTCTTGAGATCAATTTTAGTTGTCTCAACCATTGTTTCTAAGCTTCCTATGATAACTAAGTAATAAACATATACATTAATTATCACAATCTCCCCCCTTGTTCCTTAAGGTAGAGATTTGGGTCATATGGATGCCTAATAAAACCATGTTTCAACAAATGTTCATCAATTTTAATATACCAGCTCTAGGAGCTTGTTTGTGACCATATAGGGACTTAACAAGTTTGTAAACCTTTTCTTCTTTACTACGTACAATGTATCCATCTAGTTGGGTCATATAGACCTCCTCCTTAAGGTCTCCATTGAGAAATGCACTTTTTACATCCATTTGATATAATTTCCATCCAAATTGTGCAACTAAAGCAAAACTCATTCTAATTGTTTTAATTTTTGTTGTGGGAGCAAATGTTTCCTCATAGTCAATCCCTTCTTTCTGGGCATAACCTTTTGGTGTAGGAGCACCTATTTGATCACATGCCTCCATGAGGCAATATTGAGTCTTGTGTTCAATTTTGATGTTTCAACATTGTAATAAGGTCTAATCAACCATTTTTGATGTATTTGAGTCATTTAGAGTTGATAGGGTTAATGCAACAAGTCTTGTAAAAGTGTCATTAGTCTTAAAAAAAGAAGTTATGGTTGGTTGGGAAGTTGAAATGTGGTTGTAATAGCATAAATATGCCTTGTAAACACAGATCCGAAGGTGGGGAAGGTTTTTGGAAGGGATGGAATGAAGACAATACAAGTTTGCATGCCCAAAACAATGTTTTTTCAAAAAATATGACTATTATTTCATTTTGGATGGACTTTAATTTGAATTTAATGATCTGAAATTGATTGGATATGATAGATAATTGAATCACCTTCTAAATTCAATTGGTTTGGTGGTTTTTCATTGAGTTTGGAGAAAGTTATGATCATTTTTGTGACTTTAATTTCTAGATTTCTCCTATAATAGTCCTACTGCAGCGCATGGTACGGCCATGTATGATATAGGAAACCAATTATTTTTATTTTTATGTGAAATATATTTGAATCTAATTTTCAATGAAATTGGTTGCACTCAATTTCATTAAGTTATGCAAAAGTTATTGCAATTTTGGTGGAAATGGGTAGATTCAGATTTACACAGGGCAGCAAGCAATAAAAATTGCATATCTTTCATTTTAACCTTTAGAAGTTGGTAAAAAATTGAATGAAGGTATGTTTTAAGGTTATTAATGATTTACCATTGGTTTAATTGATTTTGGAGAAGTTTTAGATGAGTTTTGACGAAGCCCTAGGTGACTATTATAAAGTTTTTATGCAATTTTGTGAGTTTGGTGCAAGGGTTTGTCAAAATACTCATGGAAAATTATGTCTAGTGGTTTATAAAGAATGTACATGTCTAATATAATGTGTTTGAGCAGTTGGAGAAGTGATTTGGTGTTTGGGAGTCTTAGATCCAATAAACCCTCCTTGAAGCAGCCTAATTAGGCCTAATTGCAAACAACAACAGTGCATTTTTGAGGGGTTTGGTTTGAAGAAACCTATCCTAATTTTTTGATATGTTGTCAATGGGGATAATGGGTACTCATAAATGTCTTTGTTTCATTGAGGTCATGCCCATAACAAAAGTTATTGTATGATAGACCTAAAAAAGGGCTACAAGGCTAGTGGCCTAATAACAAAGGAAGTACTAGTTGTCTTGGGTTTATGTGAAAATTGAGTGTTGGAGTATGTTGTGTTGGGGTCCCTAAGGTGTAAAGTGGTCTATGTTAACCTTGTATGGTCAGAGTAGTTAGAAACCAAGTTATACCCTTGACAAAGGAAGATGCCCTTGAGAAGGTTGTTTGTGAAACTTACTCATTTGATCCCATTGTTGTGAAGTATGTTTCCAATGTTTTGATTGCCTCCTAGTTCTGCATCACCTTTAGCTACAAGTCTAGCCTTATATTTATCTATACCACCATATGCCTTATACTTAGTTTTGAATATCCATTTACATCCAATTGCTTTCTTATTAGGTGGTAGATCAACAAGCTCCCAAGTTTTGTTTTTCATGAGGGATTGATACTTTGCATCCATAGCCTCTTTCCAAGGATTTGATTCTAGTGCTTCCTGAACATTAGATGGTTCAAAATTATCAACAACTAAACTCATTAATGCTAGATTTACCTCATTGTGAGCCATGCTGCGAGTCCTTGGTCCTGAAGTGGAAGTGTCTGGGACTCCATCTAGCTTTGCATCATGAATGGTACTAGTATACCACTTAGGCAAAGGTCTTGTGATATTTCTAGGTGTTGAGTTAGTTTGTTTCTCAATATTCCCATCCATGTTGAAAATAGGAGCACTATCTGGATCAGGTGATGACATGGAAGATGAACTTAACTCACTATTATCATAAAAATGACATCTCTACTGATGCATATCTTCTTTGTGGTAGGATCCATAAGACGATATGCCTTAGACTCACTACTATAACCAAGAAGAATACATTTCATGGATTTTTCATCAAGATTCTTTCTTTGTTGCTTAGGAATGTGCATGTATGCTATGCAACCAAATACACAAAGATGAGAAATATATGGCTTTACCCTTGTCCAAGATTCTTCTAGTGTGATGCCATCAAGTGCTTTGGTTGGTGCATGATTTAGAAGATAGACTACTGTATGGACAACTTTAGCCCAATAAGCATGTCCTAAATGAGAATCCTTCAACATGCTACAAACCATCTCCATGATGATGTGATTTCTTCATTCAGCAACACCATTTTGTTGAGGTGTATAGGCTGTAGTCAGTTGACGCCTAATTCTGTTTTCCTTCAAGTAGGTATAGAATTCTATGCTGGTTTATTTCCCCCTTGATCTGAGTGGAGGACATGAATACGATGATTCATATCTTTCTCCACAAGAGTACAAAACTCTTTGAAGTTGGAAAAGGCTTCATCTTTAGTATGCAAGCAATATACCCATATTTTTCTTATGTGATCATAAAAAAAAAGATGAAAGTACCTAAAACCATTATGACTAGGTGCCATGGGTCTACATAGATCAGTATGCACCAGCTGCAAAGGTTGGCTTTAACGATGCTCACTAGGATGGAAGGGTGCTCGATGTTGTTTTCCAGTGAGACAACTGAAAAAAATAGCACTCGACTTCTCAAGTGAGGGAAGCCCTTTGACCTTGACTTTATTTCTAAGAGTAAGAAAATAGCTAGTGGTTAAGTGACCAAATCAGTGATGCCATAACATAGCAAGATCATTATGCGTAGTCACTAAGGCTTGATTGTGATAAATAGTATCAAGCCTAAACATTTTACCAGTTTTAGAGGCACTTGCAATAATCTTTGAACTCTTAGATTTATCTTGGATGAGACAAAACTTTTTATCATCACTTTTATCAAATTCAATCCTCAAGTTGTGATCAAGAAATTGATTTACCGATAAGATATTTTTGGTAAGTCCAAGCACATACAAAACTTTAGTGAGCTTGCAACAATGTATGCCAAACTGTAAAGAGATATAACCAATACCTTGAATGTCATAGGTGGTATCATCTCCAAGCGAGACTTTACCATGATGGGGTTTCAGTGTGAGTAACCACTCTTTTTTTCCAGTCATGTGCTTTGTAGCACCTGAGTCCACATACCAAATAGAATTTGATTGTGAACTATCTTCTAAAGTGTGGGCTGAAAACACAAACTCCTCTTCTTGAGAGTCTTCTTCTTCAGCAACATTACCATGTTGTTTTTGTTTGCTCTTTTTCTCCCATCGTGTATTGCCACTTTGAAATGGCTTCTTTTGATGTGATTTATTGTTGGTTGATCCTTTGGCCAAGAAGTTGTACTAACAATTTTTCACATCATGTCCAATCCTTTCATAAATTGGACACTTATGAGATCTGGATGAATTACCAAATTTGGGAGGTCCACCAAATTGCTTCTTAGGCTTCTTGCCTTTATGGTGTGTGGTCATGGCATGATCCTCCTCACCATGATCCTATCTTAGAGACTCTTCTTTCTGAAGTAGATTGACTAGCTTCTCAAAGTTAGGTGTCTGTTCAGTGACATTCAAAGTTGTCACAAACACTTTGTATTTTGAAGGCAATGCTCGCAAAACTATAGGCACTAGGGTAGCATCCTCAACGTTTTCACCTAATGCTTGTAGCGAAGCTCTTAACTCAGTAATCCTTTTGAGAAAGGATTCCAATTGTTCTCCATTCTTCATCTTCAGGCTATGTAGTTGACTCTACAAATTCAGGATCTGATTCTGATTCTTTGCCTCATACACTGTCCTGAGCTTGTCCCATGTGTCTTTGGCCGTGGACGAGTCTCATATAAAGAGCTAAACTTCATCAGACACGCTGAATAGAATGATCAATTTGGCCTCTCTGTCAGCTTGATCAAATGTCTTTTTCTCATTAGCATCACTTGCATGTCATTTTGTGGTTCCATCAACCACATTCTAAACTTCTTTAAACTCGAGTTGAGTTTTGAGTTTGGTCTTCCATGCGGAATAATTATTGCCATGTAGCAATTGGGAATCTGGAAGTAGAAACTTTGGAGAACTACTTTCCATAGTGTTAGCCAAATATAGATGCTATTTTATCCTATTTCTCATCACTCAGATCAACAATTTTCTGTAGAGGAGAGGATATTTTAGGAATAAAATTAACATCTTTAAAAGTATAGCCAAGTTGAAATGCCTTCAATAATGTGCTTACAATCATTCATGTTGAAGCTCTTAGAGTTTAGTTTCAAAACAAATATACACCTCTATCACAGTGTCAAAATTATTAAATCTGCAGATTATGCTTGTTCAATCTTCTTTGTTTTATGCCTGTTCAATCTTCTACACAAAAAAATTGAGCTTGGCAATAAACACTGCTTAAAGAAAATTTGAGCTACGTGGCCTAAGGCTATGGCTTTTGTAGTTTAAAAAGTGAGCCAGAGTGACTTTGTACCTCTGGAATATGGATTTCTATGAGAAAATGGCAGAAAGTGTTCAACTATGCTAAGGTGGAGTTTGCATTTGTGTACTTCGGGGCCTCCATCTTACTTTGCCTCAGGACACCTTGAAGAAGACCCATGTTGCCCTCAATGGGAGGCCATGAGAGCCTCCATGTCAGCCTTCAAAAAACTTCTCATGGTAGACCTTGGGACCTATTGCGAGAAGAAAGCAACAAGTTTAAAAAAAACAAATCTCTTCCAATCGTGCTAGTTCAGGTCTACTATCTGGATGCAATTTGTAAATAGTCAAGCAAATTATGGATCAAGCTGCCAAATAGTAATAGGTAGTTCTCAAGCATGTGCCTCTATCCACCTCATGTACCCCTTTATGCCTCCAACATGCAGGTGAACATATCTTAACATTTTCTAGAAGAAATCAACATAAAAATATGCTCCACGTCTTATCATGATTTGATTCTTTCAGGCGCCAATCTAGCTCCACAAGACAATAAACTTTTGTGAGACAATGAGAAGATAATAGTGCAAGATCTATTGTGTAAAGAATGCAACACTTCGAACATGCAGAGACAGGCAGTTAGGAATAACGTCGCTCTGATACCATATTAACATTATGCAAAGTAAACCTGATAGTCTCTTTGCATTAGATGACGGGTATAAATACCCAAATATCATAACAAATTTTGTGGAACAAACTCACGGGAAAAATAGATTACAAAACAAACTAAAACACACTATTAACAAATACATAAACAAACAATAAAAAACCAAACAAACTAGCTATGGGAAGATAATGATGGAATATCCCAACAATTTTGAGTTGAAATGTTTACATTTTAGAATCTCTCCTATCTAATTCTATTGATAATATTATTAAATCTTCTATTCCTAAAAGAAATCATGATCAACTATTGTTAGACACTTATCCTAATCCACCCTCCAAAAGAACTAAATGGGTTCAATCCTTAATTGCAGACTCAAATGAAGAACATTCTCTTCTTCTCAAAATGACTAGAAGTCAACATGCATATGTTGCCTTAATGAATCTATATGAAAATGAACCTCAAACCTTCGAAGAAGAAAATCAAAATCAAAATTGGAAAATTGCCATGCAAACTTAATATAATGCTCTTATAAAAAATAACACTTGGGAGCTTGTTACACCACCATCTAATCGAAACATTATTAATTGTCGTTGGCTTTATAAAATTAAATATGACTCTCAAGGAAATATTGATAAATATAAAGCTAGACTAGTGGCTAAAGTTTTTTCTCAAAAGCATGACATAGATTATGATGAAACATTTGCTCCAGTAGCAAAAATGAGCACTATTTGCTTACTTCTTGCCCTTGCTGCTCAAAATGGTTGGGAAATTCATCATATGGATGTTAAAAATGCATTCCTAAATAGTGAGCTACACAAAGAAATATATATGCATCAACCAAAAGGTTTCTTACAACCAAATAAAGAAACCTATGCTTGTAAACTAAAAAAATCCTTATATGGACTCAAACAAGCTCCTCGAGCTTGGTATTCCAAAATAAGTAAATTCTTTCAAAGCCTAGGATTTTCTAGTTGTAAAACTGACAATGATATTTTTTAAAAATATGAAAATAATCACATAACTATCATTGTCTTATATGTAGATGACTTACTCATCACAAGTAGTCTTACATCATTAATTGATAAATACAAACATGAACTGAATATTACCTTTGAAATGATTGATTTAGGTTATCTTCATCATTTTCTAGGTATGACAAATTTTCAAGATCATCATTCTATTTTTATATCTCAAGAAAAATATGCTCAAAATCTACTTTCCAAATTTAATATGTTTGATTGCAAATTAAAAATTACACCCATTGAAACTAGTATTAAACTTGAAACTCATCCTCCCTGTCAAAAAATCAACCATACCCTTTATCGTCAATTAGTTGGGAGCCTAATCTAACTCACTATATCTCACCTTGGCATTACCTATGCAGTAGGTGTGTCATCACGCTTTATGCAAGAACCTTATGTGCAACAATGGAAAATGGTAAAATATATTTTACGATATATTAAAGGCACTCTTATCTTTGGTCTTTATTATACTCATACTAAAAATACACAAATATATGGATATTGTGATGTTGACTTTGCAAGGGATTCCATAGATAATAAATCTACTTCAGGATATGTGTTTAAACTTGGTTCAAATGCAATTACATGGAGTTCAAAGAAACAATCAACTGTAGTACCACTGAAACAACTAAAGAAGCTATTTGGCTAAATCATCTTTTAGAAGAAATTCAAATGAATTTTTCTAGTATCACACTCCTATGTGATAATCAAAGTTGTATTGCACTTGCCAAAAATCCTATTTATCATCAAAGATCAAAACATATTGAAGTTCAAGCTCATTTTATTTGAGAGAAAGTCTTAAATGGAGATATTATCTTCAATACTGCCAAACTAAAGATCAAGTTGTAGATATTTTTACAAAATCACTGTACGATGCAAAATTCTCCAAATTTAGATCAATGCTTGGCCTCAAGGAGCTGCCATTGAGGGGGAGTGTACATGACAATGACACCTCCTAATGGATAGATCCTAGATGTAAGACCTAATAGGTATAATATAAAACCTCTATGTATTCTATGTATAAGTCCTTTGAACATATTGTAAAATTCTGTTGAAATGAACCAGATAACTGAGAGGGGGGTGAATCAATTGTCTCAAAACTTGAACAATTTTGCACCTTAAAACATTAACACTTGTGCACTGTTTGTTATGATTAAATCATGAAAGCATAAACTCAGAAACATAAACACAATTGCAAGATCATACACAAGTGACACCTTTTTACGTGGAAAACCTTGTTAAGGGAAAAACCACGGTGGATGTTAGTCCACAAGATATATAAGTTATAACAATACTAAAAATCAGAGGCTCACTGCCAAAGGTTTTGAACTGATATGATAGCATCTACTCTATGCCTGAATTTAGTTCCATTGAAGCGCAATATTCTTCCTCTTCTTTGCTCTGCTTTTTACACCTCTTTACTTAACTTCGCATTTTCACACAAGGATATCTTTTCCATCACCAAATTACAAGTATTTATACACTACATCAACCTTGGAATGATCATCAAGGTCGGCATTGCAATCATCAATCGTTGGAACAATCTCCTGTGTATGAGGAAAATCGAGAGGTCAAATGATAAAATCAAAGCAATGATAATGACAACTCAATTACTCATAACATAAAGAGATCAGTCTAAGTAAAAATCCAATATCAATGAATAAATCAATTTAAAACAAGAAAGACTTCACCTAGATTGTATAGTTCTCTTTGTATGAATATAGATTGCTCAATAACCTCGCGAAATCATATTTGCAACAAGCAGATGTAGGTAGTATTCGTGCTCAAAAGATCGATGTGCTCAACAATGCGATGTATGTTCAATTCACTGTTAAGGAATGCTTGAGAATAAATGATCGAAGAGGATTTGCTATTAAGAGGAAGGGGGTTTATATAGGTTTCAAACATGATTGATCAGTGGATGAAATAAATCTATAGAATGAATGGTTGAGATAAATCAAATAACTCATGCTGAATGTGCTCATGACATGTGTCACTTCAAAAAGGTGTTATTATTAAGATAATTGCTTTTTTTGATAAAGATAGATTTGATTTCATAAATTAGAATGCTTTTTCTTCTAACTCATGAGTTGATGAAAATAAGATAAATTAAAGCCTATTAACTTAACTTTAGATTTGCCTTTTTTAGAGTTCTAAAAATAAGATTGATTGTGCACATGAGTTAACATGATATTTTTAGAGGAATTAAAAAGATAATTGAAATTAAATAAATAAATTTATTTAATTGTTTGTGCATGATTTTGAAGAATATGAAGATTATAAATAAAATACTTGATTTCATTTATTTTTAGAGGATTGAGACAATTTAAATAAATTTGCACGATTTATTTAAATTTGGAAGAACAATTTGATTTAATTAAATAAAGAAAATTATTTAATTGTATATAAGAGGATTTGAAATGAATTAATTAAATAATTGGATTTATTTAATTAATGTAGACTTGAAATTTGAAAAGGATAATGTTTTAATTAAATAATTGAAATTATTTAATTTTGGAAGAATATAAAGGAATTTAATGAAATTAATTAAATAATGAGGATTTATTTAATTAATGTTGAAAATTAGTGATTTGGACAAAATTGATGAAATGAATTAAATAATTAGATTATTTAATTAATGTTGAATGCAAGTGATGTGATGACTTGGTCATTTTTGGGTGTCTACATTTTGCCCCTCTTTGATGCTGTACAGTTTATAGCGTTGCATCAAAGAAAATGATTATTGAAGACATGATACAAGTTTGATGCCCCAGTGTAGCTAGCTGCCCCTATGTAGCTGGCGTATGATGCCCCCTCAAGAGGAAAGACAGGGAATCGACAGAAGGACTGGGTTAACGCTCGACAAGAAGATTGCGTGACGATGTAGAAAATAGCATGAGGTGGGAAGAAAAAGGGGAGGGACACTATAAATAGGTCCCAAGGGGTCAACATATCTCATTTGCATCCTTAGAGTTATCAAAATTAGAGCTTGTAGTCTCCTAGCTTAGTTTTGTGAGAGCTTTGAGTGGAGAGAGTTTACAACTTGGAGAGATGCAGATCCCTGCGCATAAGCATTGGGTGGAGTGGGTGCGGACCTACAGGAGACCAGCGGGAGCACCGACAGTAGTAAGTGCTCGATAACCTCTTTCATTGAATTTTTAGGTCATTTCTAGGGTTTTTTCTAGGTTTTAGTTTAGGTCAGCCAAAAGCACTGCGCAATGCCAACGCGCCTTTGGTGGTCAGGAAAAGTGCTTTTGGCACACTTGGTAGTGCAGTGAAGCGCATCTGGTCAAAGCTTGACACCTTTGGTTTTTAGGTAGCATGCCGAAGCACAGTTGGTAGGTTGTCGAAGTGCTATTGGTATTGTAGTAAGGTGCTATTGGAAGACTAGTTAGTCGCTGTTGGTTAGGGTTTGCAAAAAATGTAGCGCAAGTGCAAACGCAGGAAGGCGTGGTTGGATACACAATGAAGCATACTTGTGAAAATCAAGTTGCCTTTGGTTTAGACAGTAAAGTGCTCTTGTGCAAACAATAAGGCAGTTAGGGTAGAACAGTGAAGCGCTCTTGGAGAAAACAAGGTACTTTTGGCTTTTTAGATAGTTTGACCTAGGTTGTTTTTGAACATGAGGTGCTAGGGTTGACCTAGGAGTTGACCCCTTAGGTTAGAGATGTGCAAAGTTGACCTAGGGTTTGTGTCATAGTGTTGTGTTTGTAGATGTCCTTAGTGACTTGAGTAGAATTAGAAAATTTGCAAAAGGTCTGACAAGTGGTTTTGTGGATGCAGAGAGTCCTTCCTCCTCTGATGTCGAGGGAGTGACACCATGTCATTATAGACAAGGTGGTACAGATTACTTGGGAGGAGGATGCCTACTTGGAGTATATGGGATTATGGCATGTGGCACATTTGACATATATTAGGGTGAATCTCACTCTTTTGACAACTATTGTGGAGAGATATCATAGTGAGACTTGCTCATTTCACTTTCTGACAGGGGAGGCTACTATGACACTTGAGGATGTGTATCACATCCTCAAGATCCTGATTGATGGAGAGAGAGTTGACTTCGACCCAGGGCGTGGCGAGGTTGGCATGAGAGAGGTATTCTGCACTAACGGCCTTCAGATAGAGGATAATAAGATCTGTTGGGTTGATGTCCCGAGACTATTTGATAGCATCAGATGGATTGTGGCTACATTGGTTGGTGGCTTCCTCTGCCTAGATAGGTGATCATGAGGGTTATCTGTTGGATGGGGTACTATACTATCAGGGATGTTTACATAGGCCATCCTTTATCAATGGGGCCCTTGTGTTTTAGGGTAACTATATCGGGACTTACATGACTGTGTATACAGGAGAGGACGGAGCCTATCAGCTGGTGTGACATTGTTACAGGTGGAGGCTTGGGAGCACATCCTAGTTATCAGACCGATGACTTAGTGTAAACGCGAGAGGGGGGAGCCATATGCCTTTCTATATGAGGGAGTGATCACACATAGGCGGCTTGGTTTAGTGAGCTTCTAGAGGCAGCAGATTGATGAGATGGACATCTTTGTTTGGTTACCATGGCTACTGTGTGAGGCATGGGAGGATGAGTATGAGAAGTTAATGTATTGCAGATAGGCTTGATATCTATTTGGCAAATGCACAGATATGATTGAGAGGTACCTTCTAGAGAGGGTATTGAGATAGTTTGGTTTGCCACAGGGGTTGCCTGTTGGAGAGGTGACACATGCGAGGACACAACGAGAGGTTGGGGATTAGGATGCTGAGATTCCAATGGCCACAACATTGGCAGAGTTGCGAGGACTTGCCCCAGTTAGGTGGGATTGGGATTTAGGATTGGTTGATCTAGGGACACTGCTAGAGTATGACAGGTACTGGCAGACACACATGCCAGTGAGACTGACCACATCAGGGGTGCCAGGAGCAGTGCGAGAGGTGCTAGTGCCAGGTGGAGAGGCGAGGGTCAGACGAGAGGCCAGAGAGCAGGCTAGACATCAGGCGGGTGGTGAGGACAGGGGCCAGCAGGTGGATGTATAGATGGAAGAGGTGGAGGATCCAATTGTAGAGATTGAGCTATAGTAGGCATAGCAGATTTCACAGGAGGAGATTGCATAGAGGACTCGCTTGGAGCTCCAGATGGTCAGGCTGAGGACGGATAGAGATGTAACAAGGGTGGAGGCTCGACAGGCTGAGGCCTAGGCTCAGGTACATGCACAGGTAGCATTAGAGGCACAGAGAGCATTGATAGCGGTACAAGCTGTGCCAACACCCACAACAGATGATGGGTAGATTGCCTAGTTGACTTTGGAGAGAGACACAACAGTACAACTGCATTTGACAATAGAGGCCACCTTGTAGAGGGTTAGGCGAGAGAGAGATGAGGCACACCGTGCATTGGGTGCTGACCATAGGACTTTGTACAATGAGCTCATCCGTGTACAGGGAGAGATGGTTTCAGCAGGTGGAGAGGTTGAGTATTACAGGGGTCTTTACTTTGGCGCGGTGCTGGTAGATTAGCGGGAGCCTAGCTTCTGAGAGAAGAGCAAGTTAGGGGCATCCACATCATGTAGGACAGGGTAGTCAGTGTCCTCAATTAGAGGACCCTTTGTACCACTAGGGGGAGGAGGACCAGCAGGGGGCCTTCGCTGAGTACAGGTGGATGACATGGATCACAGCATGAGGGCAGCTCTACCCACTAGCTGCCACTAGAGGATGTATTTTGTATATTGTATCAGCTTTGTATCATGATGGACATTATATATTTTAATTGATGCCTGTATGCATCTAATATATATTTTGCGGGCTCTGGATAGCCATGATGTATTTATTGATGTATATTTAGATGTATACATATGAACTGTTGATGTAGACATGGACATTTATATTTGATGACCTTCACATGATTATATATGATGACATATTATGCTCACTGATGTTCATGCTTTTCTTTTGGTACACTTTTATATGCTATGGATGTGATGACATGTATGTATGATTATGGATTTATGTGATGATGTATATGCATATATGATGCTTATAGATGTATGACACATGATGACATGATGATATGATAATGATATGATGATATCTAACATGTGGGTTTTGTAGATATGCACCAGATGGTAATGGAGGTAGAAGAAATGAGACAAAAGAGAATATGAGAGAAAGACTGTTGATCGATCATTGCTTGAAAACCATATAAGGCCATGGATAAATGGATGGGTAGATCGGTAAGCTTTTTGCATTGGTTTCACAAATGTTTATAAAGAGCAATCCTTATTTTTGATATAGCACGTGGATAGTTTGCCACCAAGGTATGAAAGACCAAGGTGTTGTGATATCTGAGTGCATGGACATTGACTTTGCAAGCAAGCGGTTTGAACTTAGATCCCTTAGACATAATATAACCTTGCTGTACATGTGAAGGAGCCATAGTCTTGAACATAAAATAAACTTCAATACATAAATGCAAGAAGAATATTAATATGTAAGATGCTAGGTCGTAACACACATAAGATAAATATGCTACTAAGAAATATGCTAAATATCATTCCTGAAACACGGCACACAAAAGCAATGACTATGCCCCCAATCCATACTACATCGCAACATACCAAGATATAGCTAAATCAAGGTAGTCTTGAATTGGTAATGAACAAAGGAACAAAAGATAAACCATAAAGCAAATTGACTGACTTATAAAGTAAACATATAGCCAACATATTCTCTTGCCAAAGAGGTTGCTCAGGATAGATTGGATTGATTGGGTAGATAAGAGCCGTATCGTAGGAATGATGTGTCCGTTAAAGGGTGTTATTTGTTGAAAGGATAATGTCTGGTTTCAGGAAATGCAACATATCGTATAAGACGTTTAATCTAGTTTCAATCATGGAACATTCTGTGTAAGACAAGTTTGTTGATCTGTTGCTTGGTTGAAGTTGATTGATGTAGCAGATGTTGGCAATCGATATGTAGGATAGCATATGGCTCTGCAAGTAAGTGTATTTGCTTTAGGTTTTGTTAAGTACTTTTTCTTTGAAAGGATGTGTTTGTTTGTTGTTTTGCTACTTGAGTTAGTCAAGTCGAGGTGAATGGATTTTGATAAATGAAAGACTAGAAAGATGACATGTCAATGGATTGAGGTGGGTGAAGAATGATGAATTGTATGTGCTTGAGTACTAGATACATCTTTCGTATTCTAGACTGCCTACATACCCTGTATCCATGGGATCAAGGCACATTACGAGGAAAGATAAAAAAATGATAATATGTAGTTTTGGGTAGAGTGATGAGTGGGTCAAGGTGTTTGGGCTTGGGTTGGTGAAATGATGATATCTTATGTACCTAAATACTAGATACTTCCTTCGTATGCCAGACTACCTACATACCCATATCCATGGGATCAAGGTACCTTAAGATTGAGATGAGATGATATGTAGTTTTGGTTTGTGTAATGATGTAGGATAAGTGTTGTTGTGGGGAGATGGTTGAAGTGCTTGTGTTTTTTCTTTTGTTTGTGTTTTTGGAGGTGTTTTGGTTCTTGTTTGTGTTTTGTTTGAAGGGTGAAGTGTTTGTTGTTTGTGTGAGATTATTGATGAACTGCAAACAAGGAGCCATTCCAAGACCTAGGTGAAGGAAAGAGTTGCCCCCATTCTGGTAGAAGTGTTTGCATGGATGACTGACATAGGATAGTTGATGTAAGATAAGTGATAACTAACATGGGATGATGATGATGGACATTGACAAATTTCCAAGCTATTCTAGATAGGGAGATGGAAATGCAAACAAGGTCAATGGTTTTATTATGGATGGATGAATGAAGTTTGTTATGAAAGAGACATGGAATGAACAAGACTCAATAGATGATGGATGTTGACTCTACACATAGCGCCTGTTTACTAGGTTTTCACTATGGTACTTATCCAAGGTGCCTGTGTACCAGGTTTTCACCATAGGACGAATTATTATTATTATTTTTGATACTCTGAGGATTAGGCATAGAACTTCTTGAGATGAACACTATTGAGTGGCTCATCTAGAGGAATACCTTTAGGTGTTGCTAAAGTATAAGCTCCTAATCCATATGTTGCTATGATAACAAAGGGTTCTAACCAATTAGGCTCGAACTTGCCCTTCTTTTCTTGATTTGCTTAATTTCTCTGATTTTCTTTTAAGACAAGATCACCAACTTGAAACCATCTTTCTTTTATTTTCTTGTTATAGTTACACTGGAGGCGGTTTTGATAAATATGGAGATGATTAAGCATGGCAAGGCACCTCTCATCTAGTAATTCTAGCTCAGCTAATCTAGAAGTACGATACTCCTCTCCATCAATTAGGTTCTGCGTGGATACTCTGAGGGATGGGATCTCGAGCTCTATAGGTAGAATGGCTTCAAAGCCATAGACCAAGGCATATGGTGTGGCACCAATTGGTGTTCTAATACTAGTTTAGTAGGTCCATAGGGTAGGATTGAGTTGCAGGTGCCAATCATGACCAGCTTCATTGACCATTTTCTTGAGGATTTTGAGAATGGTTTTGTTAGAAGCCTCGACTTGGCGGTTACTTTGCAGATAGTAGGGAGTGGAAAAGTGATGTTGGATATTGTATTGGGTGCACAAGGCACAAACATCTTGATTTCTGAATGGTCTCCCATTATCAGTGACAATGGATTGGGGGATACCATACCGGCAAATGAGCTAGTTAAGGATAAACTTGGCTATTTGCTTGTCGATGATATATGTAATGGGAATGGCTTCAACCCACTTCATGAAATACTTAGTGGTGCTAATGATAAATTTGTCGCCATTGGATGAGGATGGGTAGATTTGTCCTACGAGGTCGAGACCCCATTGCGAAAAAGGCCATGGAGTTGTCACAGGTTGTAGTTCATGAGTTGGTGCGTGAATCAAATATCCATGCTGCTGGCATTGTAGACACTTCTTAGCAAATTGTAAAGCATCTTGTTCTATTGTAGGCTAGTAATAACCTATTCTAAGTATCTTCTTAGAGAGGTTAAGACCAGTAGAATGTGTGCCACAGACACCTTCGTGTATGTCTTGTAAGGTAGCTTCGACTTCTTCCGTGTTAAGACATTGTAAGAGGATACCATTGAGACTCCGGTGATATAGTGTATCACCCAGAATTGTGTAATGGGAGGATTGATGGATAAAGGTTTTACGTTGGGTTATAGATAGCTTAAAGGGGAAGGTTCCGTGTTTAAGATATTCATAGATATCTTCGTACCATGGGGAATTGGGACCAACAAGTTCACAAATGATTTCAGTAGTTAGAACATTGATGGCTGGTATCAACAATTACTTGATCAAGAATTCACATTTCTGTGTTTGCAGGCATATCAATAAGTGACCCGACAGAAGCCATAGAATCTGTAGCTTTGTTGTGCTCTCTTGTCAAATGTGATGCTAGAAAAGTGTGGTTTGTAGGCATCCACTAATTGCTTGTAAGGGACCAACTTTTCATCTTTTGTTTGCTACTCATTAGTGACTTGTCGAATGACTAGTTGTGAGTCTCCATATACCTGTAGTTCTGTGATGTCCCATTGAAATGTTGTGTTGAGACCTATGAGGAGTTCATACTTGGCTATGTTGTTGGTACAAGGAAATGCAAGTCGATATGACTTTGGGATATAGTCATTTTGAGGCATGATAAAAAGGATGTTGGCCCCTGATCCATGCTGTGTGTAGGAACCATCAAAATACAACTTCCACATTACTGAGGTAGAAAGAGTGAAGAGATTTTCATTCGAAAAGTTAGAAACCATAGGATGTACATCTATCATGGGTGCTTCTGCTAGTTGATCTGCTAGGGCCTGTCCCTTGATTACTTTACAATCCACATACTCAATGTCAAACTCACTAAGGATCATGACTGATTTAGCTAGTCTACCTGTGAGAGCTGCTTTTGCTAGTAGATACTTTAATGGATCAATTTTGGCTATTAGATTTGTGTGTTGGTTTAGCATGTAATGCCATAACTTTTGGGAAGCGAACACTAAGGCTAAACAAGCTCTTTCCATAGGTGAATAATTGAGTTCATAACCCACCAAGGTTTGACTGATATAATAGATTGCATGCTCTTTTCCTGACTCATCATGTTGTGCTAGAAGAGCCCCTAGGGCTGCAGTTGTAGTTGAGATGTATAAGATCAAAGGCCTATCAAGGACTGGTGGTACCAAGATAGGAAGTGTAGCTAGATATTCTTTGAGCTGATCAAATGCTGCTTAACACTTATCATCCCATCGAAATGAGACATCCTTTTAGAGTAAGTGTTGAAATGGTTGACATTTATTCGCTAGCTGTGAGATAAATTGCCTAATGGATTGTAACCTTCCTTGAAGGCTCCTTAATGCTTTTAGATTCTTTGGTGGAGGCATTTCTACTATAGCCTTGACTTTTGCTGGATCCACTTCACTACCTCTGCGAGATACAATGTATCCCAGTAGTTTTCCTGAGGTTACCCCGAAGACACACTTCTTTGGATTCAGTCTTACTTGATATTTTTCTAGTCTGTCGAAGATTTACCCTAGAACCTGTATGTGATCTGCAATAGAAGACTTTGCTAGTATATCATCAACATAGTCCTCCATGATGTGATGAAAGAGATCATGGAATATCAATGTCATTACTCTTTGATAGGTTGCCCCTACGTTTCTAAGACCAAATGACATGACGCACCAATAATACGTGCCCCAAGGATAAGTGAAACCTATTTTATGTTGATCTTGTTCCACTATCATTTTCTGATTATAGCCAAAAAATCCATCCATTAGAGAAAGCATTTCATGACCAACAGTCAAGTCTACTATGAGATCAATGTTTAGCAGTGGGAAGTCATCTTTGGGACATGCTTTGTTAAGATCTCTAAAGTTAGTACACATGCGGATGCCCCCATTTGGTTTAGCCACCGGTACAATGTTGGAGACCCATTCTGGATAATCAATAGGCTTGATAAATTTTGCATCTAGCAATTTCTGTATTTCCACTTTCACCAAGAGATCTATCTATGGATGCATCTTTCTTAGCTTCTGTTTGACTGGTTTAGCTTTTGGATCAACTGTGAGATAGTGAACTACTAGCGAAGGGTCTAATCATGGCATATCAACATAGGTCCATGCAAAGTTGATGGTTCTTTGTAAGAAGAAGTTGGTAAGATTTTTGTGCTCTTATTTTAATAGTGATGCTATAAGAAATTTAGTCTTTAGATTTTACTCTGTGCCAAGGTTTATCTCTGTAGAATCTTCCACTAGGAGAGCTCATTTCTCTTGATACTTAGATGGTGGGGGAAGGTCAAATCCTCCATCCTCAAGTGCCAGAGTTGGGTTTTCACCATTGGATACATCCTTTGTTTTTACTATTTTGTGATCGGGAGGTGCCACAGTGTGGTTTTCATTTAGAGATCTTTCTTTATTTTTACTTTTACGACTGGAGGATTTGGTATTCTCACCAAAATAAGTAGTTTGCTCTAGTTCCATTACAAAACTAGCTTTGTGATCGCCAAGAGGGATACCATCCTGGAGTCCCATGGACTTAGCAATAGCTTTGTCATTCTAAAATACATCTAGAATGGGGGCCCCTTGTTGGTCCCAATCAATAAGTTCAAGGTAGACAAGTGTTACAATCTGGGTGTTGGTGGTGGACGTTAAGGAGATGGATGATAGCATAAATATAGAGGATTCAGTGAATAGGTTAGTCATATGGAGGGAAGAGTCATCAATGATATCCTCATTAGATGTCGAATCAGTGGGAAAAGTTTGTGCCACCTTGTCTAGAATACCCTCAATGTCCAAGGTGTGTGGTACGTTCCTACCAAATCCTAACCCCTTCTCTAGTTTCTTCTTCACAATAATGGGTTCCATTGTTCCATTGTTCCTTGATTCTATTTTCCAAGGCCACCTTTGCCTTTGTAGCCCATGTTTTTAACTATCCTTAAGCCATTGCCATATTGTTTGACTGGTATGGTGACTAGTTCTTTCTCCTTGTAGAGCCAAGAAGAGATGTCTTCAATTGTTTCCTCTGCCAATAATTTTCCCTCTTGGAATTGAGTTAGGGATGCTGGGGGAGGAATAACTACTTTTTTAGTTGCTTTGGCTATGGGTGGTTGGCCATAAGATTTAGGGGATAAGGGAATCCGTCCTACACAACAAGATTTTGAAATATCATATTCTCCAAAGCCTATATCATGGATGTGAGCTTTGATTTTAGGAATAGGATGAGGATTAGGTTCAGTTGTAGAGGATTTTTTAAATTTTTTAGAATTGACATATAATGGGGATTCATGGGCTTTGTCATTATTGGGCACTTGGTTGCAATTCTTATAACTACCTTGCAAGACACAACAAAATTTGAAGGGATTAGGATCTCCAGGGATAGTTATCTCTGTATGATTAAATGGGAATTTGAGAGACTGATGGTACATTGAGGGAACAACTTTCATGGTATGGATCCATGGGCGTCCTAGGATAATATTGTAAGGTAGATCAATGTCAAGGACTTGGCACCTAGTTTCTAGCATGACAAGACCTACTTGTAAAGGCAAGTGGATAACACCTTCTGAATGGCGCTCAACATCATCATACCCCTTGATTATAATATTTTGATCAATGTTGATATGATCCTCAGAGTATCCCAATTATTTGAGTAACTTTAGAGAATAGATATTGAGACCAACACCACCATCTATGAGTATGTGTTTGATCTTTCGTTTATGGATGAGAACCTCAATGTGAAGGGCATTATTGTGACATGGATTGTGGTATGGGAGGTCTTTTTTAGAAAAGACCACCTTGTAAGGTGAGGCAATGTTACCTATTATAGCTTGGAAATCCATAACCGCTATGTTGTTAGGAACCGGAGACTCTTGTAAGGCTTTTTCGAGCACAACTTATGTGCGGGCGATGACTGTAGAAGGTCCAAGATAGAGATTTGTGCAAAGGTTTTCCCTAGATGTTCAACAAGATTATAATTAGATTGAGTTGGGAGACTTGTTGTAGGACCACGAATGGTGACACGACCACGATGAGTTGTAACAACGTAATCTATAGATTTGCCTTTTATTTTGAGGGTAGACACCTGACTCTCTTCAAAATGACCCATAATAGAGTCATAGGAAATTGAAGCTTTGTTAACACCTTTACCTTTGTCAGGATTTTGACCTTAGCCATAGTTATGGAATGGTTCCTTGTACATCTTGAGGTCTTTATTGGTGTTTTGAGTTGGTGGTTCATCATCAAAAGTGATTTTTTTTCGTCGATAAGGTTTTGGATCATGTGCTTGAGTTTCATGCATGATGTGATCCTATGTCCTTTGGTCCTATGGTACTCACAATATTCATTTTCTCTGTACCGTGCGGTTTCGTAAATAGGTTCTCCATATGGGGGAGCATCTGGTAAGGTGACGAGTCCATTGTTTATAAGTTTTTATAAAATAGTCTCTATATGCTCTCCCAAGGGAGTGAATTGACATTGCTGAGGGTAATTTTGTTGAGGTCACTCTTGTTGTTATTGTTGTTGTTGGTTTTGTTGAGGCAGAGGTTCACTTGGTTTTGAAAGATGAAGGGGTGTCTTTAGTGTTTGGACATATTTAGAATCTACCACACCATCATTGACCACGTTTTTAGTTTTGTTCCAAAACTTTGGTTTGCCATTTGATTGTTGTTGGGGAGCATTGTCTTTGTTTTCTTTGAAGATTTTGACCACACCTTTAGCGATGAGGGCTTTTTCAATGTTGATGCCCTTGTAGGTAATTTCGTTGAAGGTTGTAGCACTAAGGATTTGCAAATGGAAACCCAATTCTTGGTTAAGGTTCTGCACAAATATGCTAACAAGCTGCTTTTTCAGTATCTTGAATGGGAATTTGCTAGCCATTTGTCTCCATCTTTGAAGGAAAGAAATGAAAGTTTCCTCATTTTTCTATTTATTGTTGCATAAGTCGGCCATGGAGATCTCATGTTCTATGTTGTAAGAGAAATGGGTGGAAAATTTCTCCACAATCTCATTAAAAGATTTTATACCTGTGGGTAGGTGTGAGAACCATTCTATAGCTTGACCTCCATGACTGCGAGGAAGGAGGCGCATAATATATGTGTCATTATGTGAGACCTCGAAGCAATCGAGATAGAATTCTCCAAGATGGTCTTTTGAGTCTCTTTTTCCTTTGTATTTATCAAATTTGGGAATAGTGAAATTGTGAGGAAAAGGGATTATGGGTAATGACTGATCAAATGGATAAGGACAAACTTCTTCCAAAGAGAAGGTTTTCTTGGTGTGGCTGAACGTAAGATCAGATAGTTGTTGTTGACCCTCCATAAGTTTTAACTCCATAATTGTGGGAGGGTTTGGAAACATTTCCTATTGTCCTAGAGGTGGTTTTTGTTGCCCATATGGAAGATTGTAGTGGAAGCCATGGGCATTGGTGTTGTAAGGGTCGTATGATTGGTTGGGGTCGTATGTGTTGTATGTTGGGTTTGGGTTGGGTTGGATTTGGGTGTTTTGATTTTGGGGAGGCGGGGGTGGTGATAGGTAAGAATGTAGGCTTTGAGATGGTTGTAGATAAGAGTTTTGTTGTTGGTATTGTGGAGGTGGTGTGACGAAAGAATTTGGTGGAGGAAAGCTAAAGTTTGTTGGGTTTGGTTGTGGTGGTGGAACATAGCTTTGGGAAATTGGTTTTGGGAATGTTGCGAATGGAGATAGGTGTGGGTTAGGTTGAGAGTGGAAGATCGTTGTGGTGGAGGGGCATAGGTAGATGTGTTTTGTGAAGGTGGAGGTTGATTGAGATATGTGTTGAAAAAGGTTAGTGTAGATGATCATTGTGGTGGAGGGACATAGGTAGATGTGTTTTGTGATGGTTGGGGTTGTATGACATTGTTTGGGTTAATGATACAGAGGGTTGATGATGTTGGGGGTGGTGTTTGTTGAGACCCTTGTGGCATGGCTACATAAGTGTTTCCTAGATTTTAATTTGGTGGGAAACCTTCTCGTGATGGGGTAGCCAATGTTCCACTTGCAATTGGTGTGGGCATTTTAGGAGTTTGTTGTATGTTTGATTGAGCTATAGCAGTTTGTTTGGCTAGTTCTGCTTGACGTTGGAGAGTCTCTTGTTGGTGTTTGTAGATCTCCATAGGAGTCAGGAGCGGTGATATGGGTCTCTCTGCCATTGGATTTTGATAAAGGGGATTCTCATATTTTGCAATTGCTCTCCCTTGTAAGTTTTGTTTGGGTATGGGTGTGGTTACAGTTGACATGGTTTGGACTGCAGTTATGGCGTCATGGGTTTTGTTTGGATCCTTAAGATTAGATAGATCAAAATCTTGAGGTAATTTGGCTCCTTGCTCTGCTAATAAGCAAAAGAAATGATCTTGGTTTTCACTAAGGATTTTGTCAAAGGCGGCCATGGCTCTAGGATCTTGTATGATTTCATCAAGGTCATGTCTATCTGCTTGAGAGGATTGGCCTTCTTCAAAGTGTCACTCTTCTTGAGATGGCACTTGAACCGTGGTATAACCAGGTGTAGCAAAATCATGAGGCATGCCGATAGTGAATTGAGTTACATCTACCAAAGGTACATTACCTTCTTGAGGATTGTTTGGTTGGTCATGTTGCAGCCTGTTTTGTGAGTTGGTTGGTCTTTCCATTGGTGTTTTTGGAGTACCCTTTGGAGTCATGTTGGATTGGCTTGGTTGAGGTGTATGAGGAGGCGATTTACACTTCCTTGGGACAATTTGTTTAGCCTTCATAGTTTGTTGGAGTCTAGTGGTTACCATGGGATGCACTAGGACAAAATGTGTTGAGCTTTTGCTAGGTTTTTATTGAGGTAGTTTGATGAACAAGTTTCTAGATCAAAGGCACTATACTATTTGACCAAAGGCGCAGGACTGTGTTACCAAAAGCGAGCTACTATGTTACCAAAGGCGTTAGACTAAGCTGCCAGAGGTGAAGTACTGTTATACCAAAGGTGAGCTACTGTTATACCAAAAGCGAGCTACTGTTATACCAAAGGTGCTGAAGTAGGCTACCAGAGGTGAGGTACTGTTATACCAAAGGCGAGGTACTGTTATACCAAAGGTGAGCTACTGTTATACCAAAGGCGCTAAAGTAGTGTCAGTGATGTTTATAAGGCAAATTTTGAAAGATTTGGATTTGATTTGGATTGGATTTGCTTTGGCAAGAGAAAACACATCAAACAAAGTGGCAAAAAAGACTGACCCAACAGATAGTGTATGTTTGAGGCTCACAAAAAAGCCCAATGTTTCCACGGGTATAAGACAATTGCAAACAATTTCAAGCACTTTTTATCCCTAGAGACAAGGTTTCATTGTGGTAGTTCAGCTCACAACTTAGTTCTCTATCGACCAAATATCATTCCATAAAGGTGTCAAACATTTGTATCTTTGCGAGAGATGATAGGTAGGGATATCTCACGCTCCCCTTGGAAAGCTCAAGTAGGTCACAAGAGCTTTATGGCCAAGGGAATACTATCTCTTCTCAAGGGAGGCAATGGTGAGTATCTTGAGGGCTTAAATCAATTCCCCTTGCACTGATGATTACTGCAACGTTCGGAGGTGGATCGGATAGTCACTATCTAGATTGGTTCTTAGTAACTTTGAGGGACCAATGCCTTATGAGCAATGTGACAAGCTACTAAAAGCTTTAAACAATCCTATTAAGAGTATCAAACACTTTGCACAATGTGAAAATTATTTCCACAAAGTGCTAGTATACCTCTTTTCGATTTGGCACCACAAGGTAACACTGACGTCGGTTAGGACTTGGCTTTCACCTTATCCCTCTTATATAGCAGTTCAGAGGAAAAATTCTCTTAGGGTCATCCCTTTTGGATGAAGCGCAATCTAAAAGTAGGCCCTTCTAAAGGAATAACTAAAATGTAAGATCAAGCATGTCAAACAAAGGTTTAATTGTCCCGTTATAAGAAAAATAAGGTGCAACTAGATTAGGCACACACACGATTGTAGTTGTCAGTTGTCCCTTATGAAATTGAAGTGTTTGGCATTCATGTCTATTGTCCCTTAGAAAATTGAAGTGTTTTTGCATTCATGTCCATTATCCCTTAAGAAAGTAATATGTTCCTAAGACTTAGATTGCAAAAAGATGTTTTGTCCCTTAAGAAAGCAATATGTTCCTAAGACTTAGATTACAAAGATGATTTGTTCAATTGTCCCTTAAGAAAGCAATATGCTTCTAAGACTTAGTACGATAGATGTGGAAATTCTTCTAAGCTTATCTTGCATGAACATGTTAGAAAAACCCATTTGCTCTGTTTGAGTGATAAGAAGCTACAACAAGTTGATTAGTTCCACACAAACTCAAAAGTAGCAAAAAATAAATCAATTGACCAAAAGCACTGTACTGTGTTACCAAAGGTGAGGCACTGTTATACCAAAGGCGCAGACTAATATGTGTCAAATGTGCCACATGCCATAATACCATATACTCCAAGAAGGCATCCTCCTCCCAAGTAATCTGTACCACCTCATCTACAATGATGTGGTGTCCCTCCCTCGACATTAGAGGAGGAAGGACTCTCTGCATCTAGAAAACCACTTGTCAGACCTTTTATAAATTTTCTAAGTCTACTTAAGTCACTAAGGACATCTACAAGCACAACACTATGATGCAAACCCTAGGTCAACCCTGCACATCTCTAACCAAAGGGGTCGACTCCTAGGTCAACCCTAGCACCTCATGTTAAAAAACAACCTAGGTCAAACTATCTAAAAAGCCAAAAGTGCCTTGTTTTCTCCAAGGGCGCTTCACTATTCTACCCTGAGCGCCTTATTGTTTGCACAAGAGCGCTTTATTGTTATACCAAGTGTGCTTTACTGTTATACCAAAAGCACGATTCTGTGCTACCAAAGGTGCTGTAGGATCGCCTGAAAGTATTGTACTACTCTACCAAAGGTATTTTTCTATGTTGATGTGCGGTGTTTCGTATTGTACTTAAAAAAATTAATTTCTTTAAATAAAAAGAGCGATCAGTGGGTGCCACTGGGCGTGCTAGAATGTGTATGAGGAAAATCAAGAGGTCAAATGATAAAATCAAAGCAATGATAATAACAACTCAATTACTCATAACATAAAGAGATCGATTTAAGTAAAAATCCAATATCAATGAATAAATCAATTTAAAACAAGAAAGACTTCACCTATATTGTATAGTTCTCTTTGTATGAATATAGATTGCTTAATAACATTGCAAAACCATATTTGCAACAAGCGGATGTAGGTAGTATTTGTGCTCAAAAGATCGATGTGCTTAATGATGTGATGTATGCTTAATTCACTATTATAGAATGCCTAAGAATAAATGATCGAAGAGGATTTTCTATGAAGAGCAGGGGGGTTTATGTAGGTTTCAAACATAATCGATCAATGGATGAAATAAATCCATAGAATGAATGGTTGAGATAAATCAAATAACTCATGCTAAATGTGCACATGACATGTGTCACTCCAAAAAGGTACTATTATTAAGATAATTTCTTTTTTTGATAAAGATAGATTTGATTTCATAAATTAGAATGCTTTTTCTTCTAATTCATGAGTTGATGAAAATAAGATAAATTAAAGCCAATTAACTTAACTTTAGATTTCCTTTTTTAGAGTTCTAAAAATAAGACTGATTGTGCACGAGTTAACATTATATTTTTAGAGGAATTAAAAAGATAATTGAAATTAAATAAAAAAATTTATTTAATTGTTTGTGCATGATTTTGAAGAATATGAAGATTATAAATAAAATACTTGATTTTATTTATTTTTAGAGGATTGAGACAATTTAAATAAATTTGCATGATTTATTTAAATTTGGAAGAACAATTTGATTTAATTAAATAATGAAAATTATTTAATTGTAGATAAGAGGATTTGGAATGAATGAATTAAATAATTGGATTTATTTAATTAATGTAGACTTGAAATTTAAAAAGGATAACGATTTAATTAAATAATTGAAATTATTTAAATTTGGAAGAATATAGAGGAATTTAATGAAATTAATTAAATAAAGAGGATTTATTTAATTAATGTTGAAAATTAGTGATTTAAACAAAATTGATGAAATGAATTAAATAATTAGATTATTTAATTAATGCTGAATGCAAGTGATTTGATGAAATGCAAGTGATGTGATGACTTGGTCATTTTTGGGTGTCTACATCTCCAAGGTTGACATTACACACATTTACAAAATAGGTCTTGACCTAATACAAAATTAAGCTAAGGAAATGTAGTAAAGATGGATGTAGATCACTCCATGCCTTAGCTAGGACTCAAACATGATCTTCCATGCCATGAAATGCTTCTACAATCTTCAATACATCTCCGCAATCACTGGAATTAACCAAGTCAGCTAAGACTAGTTACACACTACGTTATCTGGGAATAAACTTCAAACACGATCTCAATTCCTTAACATGGACCAATGTAAATGCAGGAACATGATCAGGAGGCATCCACAAGCACGTTGTAATCACCAGGAGCAACTGCAAAAACTCTAACTACTTTACCCATGAGATTTCTCACACTCGAGCACATGAACTTCACTGTCTTCAACTGTCATAAAAGAAAGATAGCTTGCAGACCACCAAATCATGAACCATTGTAGTTGTAGGCACTTATCATCATCCCAGACTTCCCTCTAGAATTGTAGAGAAAAATACTTCAATGCAGAGGAATGCAGAGGAAACTACTTTCTTCTTGTCACCAGTGAGTAATCAGAAAAAGAAGGTTTTACTCTGGTGAATGTGACTCACTCAATTCTTCATACTGGAGGCTCAAACTCAGGATTTAGTATCTTTAGACATGCCTCTAAATAACATCCAATCCGCAAACCAAGATCTTCAATCTACAAGAAATACAGAGCAGTCTTATGGACTATTCTTTAGTATGCAACTCATTGTCTTCACTGTGATTCATTGTTTCCTTTCTGATTCTTCCAGAGGGGCTAATTTTCTCAATATCCTCAACACATAAAGCTTCTAAAGAAATAACAAAATAGGATATAGTTAACACCAATGACAACAAAGATATGTTGACATCAATGACAACCGATTAGGCACATGCAGCAATCTCCCCCTTTGTCATTGATGGCAACATATGATGTGCAAAAACCACAACCACCATCATGAAAAGATTCTCCCCCTTTCTCTTTACACATCTGCACTCTTTCTCTTTGAGTTTTTCACATTATTTCTCTCCCCCTTTGGCATCAATGGCAAAAGGCACATACTTGCACTCTACTGCTCTGAACCAACTTTCCTTTGAACTCTCTGACTACTCCCCCTAAGAAGTAGCCCTTAGAGCATCAATCTAGATCTGGAGGTGGGACTCTAAGCACCACTAAACTGATGCACTCTTGTGCATCTTAGTTTAGAGCAGGAGGGGTGATAACCCCTAAATTTTCTTTGAACTACTCAAAAGTATCCACAAGTAGTCGCTTGGTAAAGATGTCTGTAATCTGATCTTTTGTAGACACATACTCCAACTTGACTTCATTCTCTGTCACCTCTTCTCTTAGAAAGTGATATCTTATGGATTGTAACATCAAAAAATGTCCCGTTGGGGGCTTTTCCCTCATAAGGTTTAGCTCCTGGGTCTTTTATCTGCATCTAGGATATCTAGCATCATATTTTGACATCTTGATGAAATGATCCCTAAGTTTCATGACAAATGGGACCTAGGGGGATCCCTTGAACCTAACGCTAACCAAAATAGGGGGGAGGACTTGGGCACCCATGCCCTAGTCCTACCCTATTTTAGGTCAGTCCCAAATTTTTAGTGTCGGCTTGTGACCGTTATTTGCGTCCTATGCCGACACGGTAAGTTTGAATTACGAAATTCTTGGTGGGAGTGTTTGTAGTTGCATATAAAAGCATGTTTAGGCATTCATTTGTAAACTAGATGATTACTAGCTAGAAATTTGGATTCTCAAGTTTATGTGAAGGTGATTCAAGGCTTTCATTGTGTAGCAAGAGTAGATTTGTGTTGTCTATGTGTTTGTATTTGTAGATTTGAGCAATCATCTCCTCATGGCATGAAGAGCTTCTTCCTCCCATGAGATATTCACTACAAGGTGACATCATTTGTATTTTTGAGCATTTATCATTTGGTTTTTGCCTCTACCTCCAAGGGCATGCACTCTCTATCTAACAATGGTGTTTGAAACAATTGAATGTCTCTCTGGGGCTTGACTAAGGCAAGCCTCTAAACACCACAACCCCCTCCCAAAGTTTCTGTGATTGCAGGTTACACGTTGAAGATATATGAAAAGTGGAGTTGTAAGAGGGCATTAAAGAGTGTCAGATTCATAGATCAGAGTTGAAAACAACACCCTGGACTTGGGTGCCCACTCTTTAGTCCTCCAGATTCTGTGACGGGGAAAAGCTCTGATGCAACAGGAACAGATTATAGATCAAGCTTCCAGATCCTGACAAAAACCTAGGCCTTGGACTTGGTGCCTGCTCATTAGTCCCCAACTGTTTCACTTCTAAACCCTAAAAATAGGTGCATAGTTATTTTTTATTTTACATATTTCTATAGCAACATTTTCTGATATTCATGTGTTTGCTGTCGTATTTGCATAATTCGGGTTTTGATGTATAATTAAGCATAATTGATAATAAAATCATACAAAGCAAAGTTTCCCTACATCTCATACTAACCTAGGGTATGATAGTACATTGCAACTTAACCCTAGGTCCTTGAATGAAAGGGTGAAAGGAGGATACACATACAAAACTACCAAAAACTCAACTATCCAAATTCTACCCTTTATATTTTGGTGAACCCATGTTGTTGGACTTGTTTGCACCTTGCGGAGTGTTTTTCTTTAGATTTGCAGTGATTTCATTAATTCATAGTATCATTCATCTTATTGCATTGGAAAACTTACAAAAAAATTGAAAAATTAGAAAAATTAAAAAAAATTGCATTGCTAGGTTTTTGTTGGAAATTTTGCATTTTTTATATAACCTAGTAATTCTAAAAACTAGGGTTTGTAGGCATAATCTTGTTTCAGATTTTTCTTTTGATCTTAGACACTCATTCAAAATTGCATTTGGCTATAGTGTTGAATGTTAGTATAAATTTGCATTTAGATCTCAAAAATTTACATTTTTACATAGAAAATTTCAACAAAAAACTAACATTTTCATTGATTTTTCCTTAGATTTGCACTTGCATTTTGCATGGTAGGGTTTAAAAATAATTCTCATATCTGATGAGAACTAATTTTCATCATAAATCAGACTACAAGACATTCATATAGCATTTTGCATCAAGATCTCAAACCTAGGGCTTGAAAAACTTTGATTTTCACTAGATTTGGCCTTATCGACTTTCAAAATTTGCACCATAGGCATTTTGTGAAGAATATTTTTGCACTAATTGGCTGTTATTAGGGTTATTATCTTATTCCCCTCCTAAAAATCTTCACAACACCTTGTTATTGTGCTCTTGTAATGAAAATTTGGCAAAAAATTACACTTTTTTGCTATATTTGCCTTAGGGTTTGACCTAGATTGCACTCCAAGCGTGTTGTAAGAGAATTTATGATTGTAGGTGACTGATATAATTGTTATTATTTTATGCACCTCCTAAAATTCTTTACAACACCCCTTTTGCTAGGTCTTGGAGTTGAAAAATTGTGAAAAATTACATATTTTTGCTATATTTTCACTAGGATTTGATCTTAAGTGGCACTATAAGCATGTTGTAATGGATTTGTTGGAATTAGGTGGCTGTTATTACTAATATAAGTTTCTTTCCATCACCATTTTCCTCACAACACCCTTTGTCATGCTCCGTTGCATTGAGATTTGGTGAAAAAATAGCATATTTTAGTGTATTTTCACTAGATTTGGACTAGTCATCATCTTAGATTTGCATAAAGAGTGTGTTGTGATGGATATTATTGATGTATTAGACTGATATCAGACATATTATTTTCTTCCCTTGATCAAAATCTTTACAACACCTTTTCTTTCATATATTTTCATTGAAAAAGTAGAAAAATCAAGCATTTTAGGTCATTTTCATACATACTTTTGCACTTGACTTTTGCATCAAAATTTGAAAAGATTTTAAAATCTGATTTTACATTGAAAACAATTCAATGGCATATTCATGTTATTCTTCTTTCAAATCTTTGCATGAATATATCCTAGACTTTGAAAATTTCTCTAATTTCACCAATGAGAACCCTCATGTTCTAGAACACATAGCTTATGAAAGTGGTTTTGATGCTTATATATGTTCTACATATGAGTTGCAATTAATTTTTTATACACATGATTTTAGTAGCTTCACTTTACTCATAGGAGTATATCCTTTGATATTAGAAGATTTAACCAAATTCATCTCTAGGAATACTCACATGAAAGATGAGAGTGAAAAGCCTTTTTCTGCCATAGAGTATGATGATGATGATGATGATGTACCTTCCTCTCATCCCAATGCTCTCCCTGGCCAATATGTAGTATTAGTGGATGAGAATAGGTCTCTCACATTAAATACTTTAGGGATGGATGTTGGGTGAAATCAAGAGGGAAACACTGTTAATTTGATACTTATTAATAGACTTGGTAGCAATATTCCTAAGATGATTGTCCGAGGGGTACCTAGTGCACCCTCTTGCTTAAAGTCAGTGATTGCAGTTCAAGGTAAACCTCCCTATGACATCTTCAACTATGCAAAGAAAATTACACAAGAAATCATGGTGTTCAAAATGTAATTGCTCATACATACAACACCTGTAATAATAAGAAAAGTAAGAAAGCACCGTAGGCACCTGTCTTTCTTCCATCTTCTCAACCTATGCTCCCTCCACCAACTCGTCTTACTCATAAAAGTGGTCAAGAGTATGATCCTATCAAATAGCTTCACGCTACTTTGGCTAAGATCTCTTTTGGGATTTAATACAAACATTGCCTACATACCACGGAATGCTCTAAGAAGCTTTACAAAAGGTGATTGTACCACCTAATGCTAGGCCTAATGATGTAGTAGCCGTATTGGATAGTATGCATGCGACAAAAACATATATTCTCTTTCAACCACAGGAATTATCGTCAATTGAAGTTCAAAACCAATACGATCCACTTATGATCTTTGTCACAATAAATAAGACATTGGTAAAATGAGTTATGATTGACAATGGATCAGCTCTTAATGTTTGTAGCATTGACCTACTACACAAAATCAAGGCTTACACATCACAAATCAAGCTAGATAAACTTCAAATTCGTGGCTTTGATAATCATCATAGTCAATCATTAGGTACTATAACTCTACCTATACAAGTAGGATCTGTGATTGTGCCTACCCTGATTCGTGTCATGCCTTGTTCTTTATCTTACAACATGATTCTAGGTAGACCTTGGATTCATGCATTGGCGGCAGTTCCTTCCACCCTACATCGTTCAATCAAATTTATATTCAAAGATAAACTTCATACTATTCATGCCGATCCTGAACTAGATAATTGTTTACATATTGAAAGCAAAAACCAGTTTACAATCATATGAGCTTAAACAATTTGCGAGGTAATCCATGAATGCCTCTTGCCACGAATAAGGTTATGCAAGACTCTCCACCATCAAATGCACTTGTTGGTGATGATTGGTGTTCATTAGATTTTAATCCTTGCAGTATAGGGGAACATAAACTTAATAACCTTGGCACATCAAAAGTCGCATCGATCTCATCTAAGCAATCCTTTGAAACCCCTAATAAAAATAAAGCCTCCTTGGTAGAAAACAAAGATAATACTCTTACTTATACTACAAATTATAATACCTACGAGGCTTCACCTTCTTCTAAAGAAGTGGACTCTCTATATGGTCAGGGATTTCAAATTTTTTACAAAAATAACAACTCTATAGGTAATGGTTGCGGTGTAAATCAACAAGGAATCAAAGTACCTTTACAAGTAGCTAGAATTAATTACACAACTGGTATAGGATACCACTCTTTAAGGCCCACTAAAGCCTCTTGTCATCCTAAACTTAATGTTAATACAATATCAACAAGACTAAATCAACATGAGAGATATCCTAGATATGTATGTTCTTAGCGATGCTGCTACCAGGTAAGTATTTCTAACCCTTTATCTCTCTCATGATGTGCTTCCCCCGTGATGTGTTATGTGTTGTTTAGGTCTCCTGGGATGACCCCTGATACTCTTGTAAGGTCCGGGATACCAGGAGACCACCTCTGTTGTGACCTTCTATTTGTATCATCATTCTTCTATATTGCCTCTCTCTGATTTCATTGTTGTGTTGTGTCTTATGGACATAGCATTGCGGTTGGTGACTTGGGGGCACCCTCCTACGTGACTGTCGTTAAGACACTTGTTTCTCCTCTCTTATTTATTGTTTACCTTCCTCTAGTGTTTGTATCTAGTGGGTGGATGATGAAAAAATATTTATAATGATGCAGACCTAGCGTCCCTTTAGCGAGAAATCAAAAATTAGACTTAGTTCCTAATATGACGATGGGGTTGTATATCTTATCCAACACTTGGCTAGTAGAAGCACTCTGTGATTTCTGCGTAGTGATTTTGATGATCTTATCTCACTTACAAACCTTAACAATACTACTTCTCCATGCACTTTGTTTGTCTTTGAATCTTAGCTTGGTGACGCTCGATTCAGAGATTTTCGTGATATAGCCCCACGGTTATCCTCGATCTCTGAATTCATGGTATAACCTTGACTCTTTGTATGGTTAATCATATGCATTAATGTTATTGTTTATCATGATTATTAGGGTTAGCCGGCAGAAGATATCAATTAAATGCAAGTAAAGATTAAACAGAGGAATGAAAAATACACAGAAATAATAATAGTGAGAGATAATTTTAACGTGGTTCACCAAAATCTGGGCTACATCCACCAATAGAGAGTCCAATATTAGTATCCAGTAAATCAAACTAATTACAACTAGCAATCCTTGCAACTCAATACCACTGCACAATGCTACAATACACCATAAGAAACCCTAACCCATAGCCACTTTTATCAAGCCTTATGTCGGTTACAAAATAGGTTTTTTTTATGTTAGCCAATAGAAAAATAACTCTTTTTTTTTTTATTCATGGGTAAACGCTTTTGACCGGAGCTATGAACCAGTTACAATTATCAGGTGGGCGGGGGGGAGACTGGACCTCGTGACCATCTTTACCGCAACGGAATTATTTAGCCAATCGAGCCAGGGCCCCTGCCCATAGAAAAATAACTCTCAATGCCTTTATAAAATAATAAAAAACTATTTGAGGTTTTGTGGGCGTTGCCTCTTGACCCCGTCTTGGGGGTAATGCCCCAAAACCCTCACAAGGGGCGCTACCCCTTGACCCTGTTAATGATTTAGGGGGAAACTGCGCCAATAAAAATGGGTTAACCTCCAAGTCTGATTAGGCTCCATATAACAACAATCTCCCACTTGCAGACTAATCAGACTCCACACCATATCATCTCCCATTTGGAGACTAATCATAACACCGCTGACCCTATAGCTCCCACTGGAAATAAGCACCCTAGACTTTGCTATTCTCTTTTTGTTGTTTTTAGTCTTGAAGACCAATCGAAGCTGAAGAGGAGCTCATCTTCTCCCTTATCACTGCCTTTGTAAACATATCTGCTGGATTTTCATCTGTATGTATCTTTTCTAGCCTAATTGTCCATCATCCAACACTGACTGAATGAAGTGATACCTCAACTATATGTGTTTGGTCTTTGAATGCAAGAGAGAATTCTTTGCAAGATGTATGACACTTTGGCTATCCGTAAACAAATAACTGTTAGCATATTGTTTGCCCAATTCTTCCATGAAAGATTGCAACCATAACATCTCCTTGCTTGCCTCTGTTGTAGCTACATACTCTGCCTCCGTGGTGGATAAAGCAACCACCTTTTGTAATTGTGAGATCCAACTCACCACTGTCCCACCTATAGTAAAGACATAACCTATAGTACTTCACCTGGTATCAATATCCCCTGCCAAATTTGAGTCTACATAACCTGCTAAATCAGTATTAGAGCCCCCAAAACATAAATGTTTGTTAGATGTACCTCTCAAAAATCTGAGAATCCATTTTACCATATTCCAATGTTCCAATCTAGGATGACTCATATACCTGCTTACGACTCCTACAACATGTGCAATGTCTGGTCTCATGCATACCATGGCATACATTAAACTTCCTACAGCTGAAGCATATGGTACCTTGGACATTTTTTCTTCCTCCTCTTGTGTCTTAGGACATCTCCTTAGTCAATTTCAAATGACTAGGCAAAGGTGTGCTGACAGCTTTTGAATTCTCCATATGGAATCTTTGCAACTCCTTTTCAACATAATCAGCCTAAGATAGAGTCAATTTTCTGTTCTTCCTATCTCTGCATATTTTCATACCAAAGATTTGTTTTGCTGCCCCCAAATCCTTCATAGCAAATGATTGTGCTAACTGCTATTTTAACTCTCTTATGTGATCCATGTTAGACCCCGCTACAAGCATGTCATCAACATATAAACATAAAATAATGTAGCTATCATTATCTAACCTCTTAAAATAAACACAATGGTCAGAATTACACCGGCTGTAGCCTTGCTCAGCCATAAAACTATCAAATTTCAAATACCATTGTCGAGGTGCTTGTTTCAGGCCATACAAACTCTTCTTCAATCTGCACACCAGTTTCTCCTTACCTTTGACCTCAAATCCTTGGGGCTGTTCCATATATATCTCCTCCTCCAAATCACCATGGAGAAAGGTAGTTTTCACATCTACTTGTTCCAAATGTAAATCTTCAGCAACCACAATACTTAAAACAGTACAAATAGAAGTCATCTTAACAACAGGAATAAAAATCTCATCAAAATCAATGCCCTTTTTCTATGCAAATCCTTTTACAACTAACCCGACTTTAAATTTGTTCTTACCTCCAGCTTCCTCTTTCAGCCTATAAACCCATGTGTTTGGTAAAGCCTTTTTACCTGCAGGTAACTTACATAATTCCCAAGTTTGATTTTTCAGCAAGGAGTCCATTTCTTCTTTCATTGCAAGCTCCCACTGAACCTTTGTATCCACCTGCATAGCTTCATCACACCCTTCCGGTTCACCAGCATCTATTAAAAAAATAGAATACAAAGAGGGAGAAAACCTTTCAGGAGGTCTACTTAGCCTTGTTGACCATCTAATATTCACCGGAGTTTGTGGTATTTCTTGTTACTATTGTGGAGCATGAGGAACCAATGGAACATCACTATTTGGAGTATCATCCAACACCACATAATCCTTTTGTTTCTTCTCATGCTACTGCAACTGATCTTTGTACAACACCTTCTCATTGAATATAACATCCCTGCTTCTCACAATTTTCTGATTTTCAAAATCCCAAAACCTATAACCAAATTCATCAATGCCATATCCAACGAAAGTATATTTTTTTGATTTTGCATCTAGCTTGGTTCTATTTATAGAATCTACATGTGCAAATGCTTCACATTTGAAGGTTTTGAGAAAAGAATAACTCACCTTCTTACCTGTCCATGCTTCCTCTGGAATACTACAGCCCAAAGGAACTGAAGGGCCTCTATTAATTAAATATATAACAGTGTTGACAACTTTTGCCCACATGTTTAAAGGCAGCACAACATGCAATCTCATGGTACTTTCATGCTCCATTATTGTCCTATTCATGCACTCAGCCACTCCATTCTCTTGTGGAGTCCCTGGAACCATTTTCTTCCTATGAATTCCATTAAAGGAACAATAATCCTCAAACTTTTTGCTGTAATACTCACCACCATTATCAGATCTGAGACATTTTAATCTTTTACCTATCTCATTCTCAACCAAGCTTCTCCATTTCTTAAATGTTTCAAATACATCACATTTCTCCCTAAGGAAATAAATCCAAACCTTCCTAGTTGCATCATCTATGAATGTAACATAATACCGAGAACCACCAAGGGAAGATACCTAAGCCAGTCCCCATACATCTATATGCACAAGCTCCAACTTTTCATCTTTCTTTTGCTTCCCATCCATGAGAAAACTAACTCTATTTTGTTTACCATACACACAACTTTCACATAAATGTATATTAATACATTTCAGACCTGGTAAAACTTTCTTAGAATGAAGTACCTTCATACCTTTTTCACTCATATGCCCAAGTCTATTATGCCACAGTGTTGTTTCAGAACCTGCAGCAACTATTTCAGTCTCTTCCTATGAACCTGCAACAATTGATCCTGAACCTGTTTGTTTTTTCTATACAATAGCTAAAGTAGAATGAATAGTATGACCTGTACAAAGATATAAGGTGCCTACTTTCACACCTTTTGCTACTATTAAGGCACCTTTTGAAACCTTCTAATTTTTATCAATAAATGTAACAATGCAACCTTCATCAGCTAGCTGCCTTGCTGAAATTAAATTCCTACTTAGCCTTGGAACGTGCCTTACCTCTTGTAGTAGCCAATGATTCCCATTCTCCAACTTAATCTTGATTCTTCCATTTCCAACAATCTGATAGGGTTCGTTATCTCCCAAATAAACTAGCCCAAAATCCCCTTGGACATAATAAAAAAAAACCTTCTATGGGGCGTAGCATGAAATGAGGCCCCTAAATCTAAAACCCATGAATCATCAGCATTATCTAGGGAAAGAATCAAAGCATCATCTTCAGATTTATTACTTACCACATTTGCCTCCTTATTGCCTTCTTGTTTGTCTCCTTCTTTATTCTTCCGAGACCAGTAATCTTTCTTCAGATGACCTAGTTTCCCATAGTACCAACAATCCTTTTGTCCTCTGGATTGGGATCTCTTGTCCTTTGATTTTTCTCATGACTTTCCATGACCTCCAGAACCTTTTCTTCTCTCCTTTGATCTACCCTTGCTTTCTGCATTCAAAACACTATCTGATGTGGACCCTCCTGAGTTTTTCCATCACATTTCCTTGCTAAGGATAACACCAACAACATCATCAAATTTCAAAGTGTTTGAACCAGAGATAGAGTTACTTATAGCCATTACCAAGCTATTCCAGCTTTCTAGCAAAGAACATAAAACCAAGAGAGCCCTCACCTCTTTATCAAATTTCACTTTTACAGAAGTTAATTGATTGGTAATCATATTAAACTCATTTAAATGATCTGTCATAGATCTACCTTCAATCATTTTCAGATTAAACAAATAGTTCATGAGAAATACCTTACTTGAGGTTGATGGTTTTTCATACAATTTAGCCAAAGCTTTCATCAATTCACTTGTTGTCTTCGCTTCTGTTATATTGAATGCCACAGATGGTCCAAGCACAATCGAATGGTTCCTAGTGCCTTTCTGTCTAAAAGTTCCCAATCCTCATCTATCATTCTTGCCGATTTCTTGGACACTCCTTCCAACGGCCTCCATAAATCCTTCTGATAGAGATAATCCTCCATATTTATCTTCCATAACTGATAGTTCTGCCCATTAAATTTATTTACCTTCAATTTACCCTCATCCACCATTTCTCCCAATTAACCGTGAGAGTCCCACTCAACCATGAGACCTTCCTGTAGACAATAATCGAACACAACTTGGCTCTGATACCACTTGTTAGGGTTAGCCGGTAGAAGATATCAATTAAATGCAAGTAAAGATTAAATAGAGGAATAAAAAATACACAAAAATAATAACAACGAGAGACAATTTTAACGTGGTTCACCCAAACCCGGGCTACATCCACCAACAGAGAGTCCAATATTATTATCCAGTAAATCAAATTGATTACAACCAGCAATCCTTGCAACTCAATACCGTTGCAAAATGCTACAATACATCATAAGAAACCCTAACCCTTAGCCGCTTTTATCAAGCCTTATGTTGGTTACAAAATAGGGTTTTTTTGTTATATCAGCCAATAGAAAAATAACTCCTGACACCTTTATAAAATAATAAAAAACTATTTGAGGTTTCAGGGGCGTTGCCCCTTGACCTCGCAAGGAGCACTGCCCCTTGACCCCATTAATGATTTGGGAGGAAACCACACCGATTAAAGTGGGGTAAATTTAACATCTGAGTTTGATTAAGCTCCATATAACAATGATTATGTGGACACTAACATGTTTCTTGTAGGGATGTGTTTGTAGGAACATTTGGCAATTGTAAAGTACATGTCACCTCCGGGGGGCATGGGCTTTGCAAAAGTCCGTGTTCCCTTGTATGTTTTCTTCCTACCTTAACATGCTTGATATCGATGTGTGATATCAACCACCTTAAGGTGGGGCCATATATAAGGTAAGTTGTCCGTTGTAGATGTTAGCAATGTGCTTGTCCTCAGGTGTAGTTTAAAGACTATTGCGATGAGTACTTCCTGCACTCTGAGTTTGTTTGGAATCAATCAATCAATCAATCAATCAATCATCTTAAGCCCTCTAGAGAGGTGGGGGTAGTGTATCTCTTATGGAGAGTTTCCATCATGTTATTTTTAGAAGTCCTCATCGGGAGGCGGGGAGTGGTTTTGTGACTAACTCAACCCTTAAGCATGTCTTTGACGATTGTTGTGGTAAAGCCCAATCGTCGGTGTGTGCCTGTAATGTGCCTGAGATGGTGATGAGCCTAGAAATAGGAACACTCCATCACTTGTCTACCATGTTTTCTCCATGTCTTTAAAGTGTGGTGTTTGGCGTGCTTGCTTTGTTTGGCATGTTTGTTGGCCCATATGCAATCTAAAGACCAGCGCGATGAGTGCTTCCAACATTTTGGGAGGTTTGGTGTGTCTTGCAAGTATGTTGCCCCATATATGCAGTTTAAAGACCAGCTTGATGAGTGCTTCCTGCATTATGGGAGCTGTGTTTACTTTCCTTGTGCTTGCATCTGCATTTCATATATATGAGAAAAGAAAAGAAAATAAATCATTTATGTCTTCCATGCATTAACTGTCTTCTGTGCATTTACTATATTCTCCGTGTTTTGCGTGACTATAACTGTCTTCTCCATGTTTTGTGTGCTTGTCATTGTCTTCAATATGTCTGGTGTGTCTTCTCCGTGCTTGGTGTGTTTGCTATGTTTGTTGACCGTACTTTAATGCATGTATGGGCTTTACATTTATACATACATTAAATTGAGGGCTAAATGTAACATTAGAAAATGTCCCCTTTGGGGGCTTTTCCCTCATAAGGTTTAGCTCCCAGGTCTTTTATCTGCATCTAGGACATCGAGCATCATATTTTGACATCCTGATGAAATAATCCCTAAGTTTCATGACAAATGGGACCTAGGGGGATCCCTTGAACCTAACCCTGACCAAAATAGGGGGGGAGGACTTGGGTGCCTGTGCCCTAGTCCTACCCTATTTTGGGTCAGTCCCAAATTTTTAGTGTTGGCTTGTGACTGTTATTTGGGTCCTATGCCGACACGATAAGTTTGAATTATAAAATTCTTGGCAGGAGTGTTTGTAGTTGCATATAAAAGCATGTTTAGGCATTCATTTGTAAACTAGATGATTACTAGCTAGCAATTTGGATTCTCAAGTTTATGTGAAAGTGATTCAAGGCTTTCATTGTGTAGCAAGAGTAGATTTGTGTTGCCTATGTGTTTGTATTTACATATTTGAGTAATCATCTCCTCCTGGCATGAAGACTTCTTCCTCCCATGAGATCTTCACTACAAGGTGACATCATTTGTGTTTTTTGAGCATTTATCATTTGGTTTTTTCCTCTATCTCCAAGGGCATGCCTCTCTATCTAAAAACACTTTTCAGAATGTTAGAGTTGGCTATGATTGGAGCCACCCAGGATCTAGGACTTCATGAAAGCACAAGAGAGATCAAATGAAAGAATAATGCTATTCTATCATTTAATGCAAAAGATTGATATTGATGTTACAATGTGCATGATATGACTTGCTTATAAAGGCAAGGTGAGAGCTAGAAAGGTGGAGTGGAAGGTGGAGATATTCCTACAACATGTGCCAATTAGAGGATGATAAGTAATTGCACATGTGGAGGATAAGACAACTCACTCCAACTATCAACAACTCAACAGACAACTAGACATCTAGAAGACTCACTAAGTCAACTTAACATGTGTGATTAATGTGTGATGTGTGAATATTATTTAACTAGTAAATAGTTAAATAAGATGAATTATCCACACTAGGGTAAACCGGTTAGGTGATAACCCTGTTCACACCAACACCCCCCCTTAAGTGCAACTTAGGGAGTAATTGACTAAAGCAAGATGTAATGATGGATGGCTCCCGGCTACTAGGCCATGTTAGGTACCCATGTACAACAAATCTCAAGTGGAGAAAAGGAGAAAACCACATGGGACAAAACTCCTCTCTAAAAGTGAGAATGCATGAAACAATAAAAGTGAAAGAAGTGATAGTAGGAGGACTCAACATGACCCCCCAAGGACAACTTCTATCACATATATACAATCAAATACTCCCCCATAGGAGAGCAAGTGTGAGACTGTAGGTCCCCCCCACAATGAAGCAGCTCCTGTGCCGATGGTGAATGCCTGAAGATGAACGCTGGAAAGTGTCCTGTACCTGCAAACAACATTTCTCCCCTTAGGAAGAAACAAGTCCAAAGGATGATGTTGAAGAAACTCCATCTCAAGGTATGAGGGAAAAAACCTCATGATGGATGCCTCTGAAGACTGCTCAAGTGTCCACATGTCAAATCAAGGAATGCCACAATGCAATGATGTGTGTCCAATCCAAAATCTTGTGTAGACTGATGAAGAATAAACTCCAAAGATGAAGTAGATGGGATAACAGTTGTGCTGTAACTATCATCAAAGAGGAGAGATATCCCCTCAAGTGTGTCCTCCAAATCTACAATATGAGACTCACAAAACAAGTCTGATATACCTGCCAAGAAAGTATCCCACAAAGCTGTGTCTGAAAGACTAGAATGATCCTGCTCAACTGAAGTAGATGAAACCATGTTGATGTCGATCTCTGAAGAAGCAGGAGGATGAGGTGAGGGTGATGGAAGCTCAACACTAGTCTCATGAACCAAAGTGGGTGAAAGAACACCAAGGTTCAAGTGACCAAACTTCTCCTTAGAAACATGATTCACACTTGATGCATGAGTGTGAATTTCAATCAAGGGATCTACATCATTAGAAGACACAAACTGGGAGAAAGTATATAGGTGAGATGCATGATCAACCATCCCAACTGCAATGATATCTCTGCTCTCCAAGTCTCGAATGATCACTGAATTAGGAGTGAACTCAACTGTCTTACCTGCACCACAATGAGTAATCTAGTAGATGGAAAGGAGATTGGTTGACAAGGAAGGTACACATAACACATTGTTGAATGTACACCGTCCAACATCAATTGTCCCTTTTCCAAATGCATGCATGTATGTATTGTTACCAATCAAAATAGGTGTCGAAGTACATGACTCAAATGAAGAGAACATCCCCTGTGATGATGCCATATGATGAGAAGCTCTAGAATCAAGAAGCCATCTCTCTGACTGAAGACTTGTTGAAACAAAGAGTACATGTCCTTTTCCTTTGTTTATCCCATTGGCAATTTTTGCTATCCTTGCATGTGTAGATGATGATGGTGTCGAAGAAGAGGATGTACTAGGTGATGATGATGGCATTTGGATATTGTGCTTTTGAATAATGTGAGTCAACTCATCAATTTTTTTCTCATAACACTTATGCTCATCATGTCCTAGTTTCTTGCAATATGCACACTTTGGTCTCTCCTTCTTAGATGATTCCTCCTTGTGAGAGGATGAGGACTTAGGTGATTTGGTTGATTCCTTTGCTTGCTCATTGTTCTTGAGATCCTTATTTTTCTGTTTCTTGCCTTTGCTAGTTGAAGTCTTTTGATCCTTTGTACCTTGATTAGCAAGAAGTGCTTGAGGTTTAGTAGACTTCAATTTGCCCATGTGTACTAACTTATCTTGCTCCCTTGTGAGTGATGCAACAAACTCATCAAGTGAAGGCATTGTGAAAGTTTTCCCAAGTGCATCCATCGTAGCATAGAAGTTAGAAACAAAAACTGAATAGTTAGGACCAAGCTTTGCAAGGATTGAAAGAATCAATTGAGTGTCCTCTTTCTCAATTCCACATTGTTTGAGCTGTAATCTAAGTAATTTTAGTTTTGTGAAGAAGTCTTGGATGCTTGCAAAGTCGGTTGGCTTCAAACCAATTAATTCATTCTCCAATTTGAAACCTCTCATTGTATCTTGTTTACCAAAGAGATTTTCTAAGGTAGTCCACACTTGATTAGGTGTTGTACAAGATTCAATATGAAAAAGGTCAGGAGAGATAGACAAGCATAGTGTTCTATAGGCTTGATCACATCTATTATACCACTTTCTGTTTTCTGTACCCATTGTTACTCTATGAATTTTCAAACTTCTTAAATGAATCTCCATTTTAGTTTTCCACTCATGATAGTTATATGGTGTGAGTAGAGGAAGTTTCTGTGAATCCATGATGCAAGAGTACAAAAAAGAACACAAGACACCCCTATTACTCAATCAAAGAGATCACTCCCCCAAAAAAGAATGATTGTGGCACTTTATACTTAGTGCGATTTACAATTGTCCTTAAGGGACCAAAATTGGGAAAGCATGAAAATATCTTAAAATTGAGATTCAAAGGAGATTACAATTGCTCACAAGGATTAACCACAGCAAACAGATCCCTTCAAAACAAGTTTCACTTGCTCAAGTGCGAAAATGCCCAAGTTATCACTCAAAAGACAAAAAAATGACAAATGAAATAAAATAAACTTGGATAAGAATCTGAGAAAAGTGCATGGATGGATTTGAAGATCTCCTGAATACCTTTTCGATGCCACAAGAATTGCAAAAATTGGAGATCGTGGCAGAAAGTTGTGAGCTCGGAAGCAAAAAATAAAGATCTGTCTTCAAACTGCTGTAGTAGTTGCCTGTAGTAGAATTTTAGAAAAATATTGACACCACTGTGAATTTCTCTCTTTTAGCTTTCCAACAATATCTCGTTTTCCTAATTTCGCCTCCGTGGGCAAAAATGGCCCCCCTGCGCTGATGTCAGTGGAATATTATGAGAATATTCCCTTCTGGCAGGAAAAAAAATGCCTCCCCTCCGGAAAAAGCAAAAAACTACCAGAAAACCTCCTACGGACTGGAAAACTGCTAGTTCTTAGGCCAAAACCACCTTTCATATGTGGAAAACCTCCTATTTGTTTTGGTGGCGGTTTGTGATTTTAAAAACACCGCCAATTACAATGAAGGCTTCGATGAATGGTTTTGTTTCCACCGGAAGTCTGGTGGGGCTGTTGATTGAGGGCCAATACCACAGTTTAACTTACTGATACCGCTGATTGTCTCAGAAACCACCTGTTTGCAATAAAAAACTGTCATTGATGGTACGAAAACTGCTTGTGACGGGGAAAAACTATGGGTTTCAGGCCAAAAATGCCTGTTGATTGTGTGATACCGCCCTTTTAGATAGGAAAAAATTGGTTTGAATACTGAAACTACGTTCAACTATGTTGAAACCACCTTTTGGGGATCGAGTTTAGAAAAATTTCAGGCTTCTGATTGAATCCTCAGAGGCAGATTGACGCTGCCAATGAGATTTGAGGAGGCCTCCAAGTGGTATGATTTGCCAGATTAAAGACTGCCTGGGAGTTTAAATAAAGACTCCTAATTGATTTTTGAACGATGTAGGTGGCTGTGATGAAACCACAGATGAAGATACTGCTGATAGAATTTATTAAATCACTGAAAGGGTTTAGACTAGCCACTTGTAGGATGATCACGGCCAAGGAAGTATTAAAATGTCTGCTGAGTCTGCTGGAGTTTTAATGATCGCCACCAGTGGAGTGTAAACACCGTTGGAGTGTTGATGACCATAGCTGCTATGAGTGGTTTACAAATGGTGCAAACTGGCGTTGAAACCGCCGAGTGAAATGCCACTGGGAATATCCAACGAGTTTAACAAAATTTCTGGTGTGAGTTTATTTTCGGCGTGATGCAATCTAAAGAGATCACCGATGCTTGAATGCTGAGATTCAACTGACGAGTATAAAGAATTTTCCGGCGTGAGATTGGGAGGTCTCCTGTGGTGATGCCCGCTGAGAGAAGCTAGCCATTTAAAACAGATTGTTTTTGCTGAAAATGTTTGCAGACCAAATGAATGATCACCGACTGTATGTTAGATCTGCCGCAGATCCCGCTGGTAGATGCCACAAATCGCATAAGGTAAGGAACCACCAACGAATTTAGAGAATTTCCTGCAAATTGTTTATGGCGTGAGATATTTCAGCCGAGAGGTAACATCAAACCACCATATAAACAGCTGATGGGCTTAGAAACTTTTTTGGCAAAAAATTTATGGCGAGAGACAATTCTGTGCAGTGGCCGCAGAGAACGCTGACTGTATATACTGCCAGAAAGTTTTGTCTTTTACCACAACTGAGAATTATTAAAAATGCCTTGGTCACTAGGATTGTATGGACACCAATCTATAATATGCAGACCACCAGGAATGTGAAGACTGCGGATTTAGTAGGGGGAAGATTATTTAGCAACCGCTGATGAACTTCAAGCCCGCCGACTTTTATATGCAGGTCATCGGGATTATAGATCTGCTAGTGGTTGATGTCTATCACCATTGAAATGTGGATAGACCACGGGGGTTTGGATGCTAGAGATGATCTAGAGAGACCGCTGAAGATACCTCAAGACCACCGATGAAATTTTGAGTGATGTCCGCTGAGATAGACGTTGATTTGCCTGTCGAATGGATCTCTGAAACGCTGCTACGAGAGAATGTTTAACCGCTGAGAATTTGAAATAACTCTGGTTGCTCACTGCCAGTGGTCAATTCATACCACATGTGGCACCCCACCGTTTCTCTAGAGATCACAAGTACCCTAAAGATCTGTACCCTGCAGACAACGTACCAATATTTTGCAGAAAAAATCTTGCAGAAAAATGATTTTAATCCTGCAAACAAAGCTTTTAACCGTTGGTCAAAGAGTAAATTTAGATTCGACCCAATGATGCTTATGCAAAGATTCTGACATTGATGCAGTCACTGTGTCAAAATTTGATAGATTCTGCCTTCGCAGAGAATATTCCCTGCGACAGATCCGTACGGCTGGGAAGTAAAAAATTTTTGCCTTTCGGTGCAACTTTGTCCAATTTGGACCATTTTACTGTCAATTCGTATTGATTTGGCCACTCCGGATGCAATGGCGGTGTCTGATTTGGGCCAAACTACTCTAAAATTGCTGGTACCTCTCAGATCACGCCAAATAGCCCCAAATTGAAACCCTCGTCAATTTTGCCTCCGATGTCCGATTTGGACGAAACAAAAGGTGATCTTGACTATTTTGGCTGCTCTGAATGCAATGGTGAAGTCTGATTTGCAAAAATACACACTAAAATGCACCTGCAATACAAGGGAAAGAAGGGGAAACCCTCACAAAACTGGTATTTCTATCAAATCTTTCTAATTCTCCAGGTCATCATTCGATGCAAGAGAAAAGCATACTCAATCCATCAAGATCCACCATGAATTGCACTCAAGATCTCTCAAAAATTGAATAACACAAAGTGATTCTTCCTAGAGCTCTGATACCATGTTAGAGTTGGCTATGATTAGAGCCACCCAGGATCTAGGACTTCATCAAAGCACAAGAGAGATCAAATGAAAGAATAATGCTATTCTATCATTTAATGCAAAATATTGATATTGATGTTACAATGTACATGATATGCCTTGCTTATAAAGGCAAGGTGAGAACTAGAAAGGTGGAGATATTCCTACAACATGTGCCAATTAGAGGATGATAACTAATTGCACATGTGGAGGATAAGACAACTCACTCCAACTATCAACAACTCAACACACAACTAGACACAACTAGACATCTAGAAGACTCACTAAGTCAGCTTAACATGTGTGATTAATAAGTGATGTGTGAATATTATTTAACTAGTAAATAGTTAAATAAGAGGAATTATCCACACTAGGGTAAACCAGTTAGGTGATAACCTTGTTCACACCAACACAGAAGACTTGAATGTCTCTCCGGGGCTTGACTGAGGCAAGTCTCTAAACACCAAAACCCCCTCCCAAAGTTTCTGTGTTTGCAGGTTATAGGTTGAAGATACAAGAAAAGTGGAGTTGTAAGAGGGCATTACAGAGTGTCAGATTCATATATCAGAGTTGAAAACAACACGCTGGACTTGGGCGCCTGCTCTTTAGTACTCTAGATTCTGTGACGAGAAAATCTCTGATGCAACAGGAATAGATTATAGATCAAGCTTCCAGATCCCAACAAAAACCTAGGCCTTGGACTTGGGTGCTCGCTCATTAGTGCCCGACTGTTCCACTTCCAAACCCCAAAAATAGGTGCACAGTTATTTGTTATTTTACATCTTTCTATAGTAGCATTTTTTGATATTCGTCCGTTTGCTGTCATATTTGCATAATTAGGGGTTTGATGTATAATTGAGCATAATTGATAATCAAATCATACAAATCCAAGTTTCCCTACATCTAATAGTGACTTAGGGTATGATAGTACATTGCAACTCGACCCTAGGTCCTTGAATGAAAGGGTAAAAGGAGGATACACATACAAAACTACCAAAAACTCAACTATCCAAATTCCACCCTTTACATGGATATATGCTTTGTCCTTGAATGCATTACTGGATTCTTTGATATGTTTATAACACTTGTATTGTCACAAAAGATTGAAATTGGATCTTCATACATAACTCTGATGTCTTTAATGTCTGCTTCATCCATAACACTTGAGTGCAACTGCATGCTGCTGCAATGTATTTTGCTTCTGTAGTAGACAAAGATATTGAGTCTTGTTTCTTACTTAACCAGGATACCAGCCTTTTTCCTAAGAAAAATGTACCTCCACTTGTACTTTTCCTGTCATCCACATCTCTAGCCCAATCTGCATCAGTGTATGCATTGAGAGTGAAATCATTGCCTTTTGGATACCACAAACCATAATCCATTGTGCATTTCAAGTATCTTAGTATTCTCTTAACTGCCGTCACATGTGACTCTTTAGGTTCTACTTGAAATCTTGCCACAAGACAAACTGCATACATTATGTCAGGTCTAGTTTGGGTCAGATAAAGTAATCCTCCAATCATAGATCTACCTTTTCTGATCTGCCATAGGTGAGTCATCATTTTTTCTCAACTTACAACTAGTTACCATGGGAGTGCTTATCGGTTTAGAGTCTTCCATCCCAAACTTCTTTAACAACTCTTTCACATACTTAGAATAAGAAATGAAGATACCTTTATCTAATTGATTGATTTGTAGACCTAAAAGAAATTCATCTCACCAAACATGGACATTTCAAATTCATTTTGCATTTCCCCAGCAAAAACCATGCACATACCTTCATTGTCTCCAAAGATAATGTCATCAACAAAGATTGCAACAATTAGGATTTGTTCATCATTGATCTTGAAATAGAGATTGCTGTCAATGGTACCCTTACTGAGCCCTAACTATATCAGATATTTATCCAATCTTGCATACTAGGCCCTTGGGGCTTGTTTTAGTCCATACAATGCTTTTTTCAATCTGCACACCATGTCACCTTGATATGATGACTGGAATCCTTCCGGTTGTTCAATATAGACTTCTTCTTCTAATTCTCCATTCAAGAATGCAGACTTCACATCCATTTGATATACCTTGAAATCCTTGTAGACTATAAATGCTAAAAACATTCTTATTGCTTCAATCCTTGCCACTACTGTAAATGTTTCCTTAAAATCTATTCCTTCAACTTGAGAGTATCCTTTGCATACCAACCTTGCTTTGTTTCTTACCACTTCACCATTCTCATTCTTCTTGTTCCTGAAGACCCATTTGGTGCCAATTACATTTTTATCTACTGGTCTGGGAACAAGATCCCAAGTATGATTCTTTTCTATCTGCATCAGTTCTTCTTCCATGGCCTTTACCCAATTTTCATCATTGCAGGCTTCATTTACATTTTTAGGTTCCACTTGAGAAATCAAACAATAACTAACCTGCTCATCAACATCTCTTCTTCTGGTCTGAACTCCTTTACTCTTATCTCCTATGATTTGATCTTTAGAGTGATTTAACTTCACATACCTGGGTGTCTTAGTAATGATCTCTGGAGCTTGTTCTTCTTCCTCTGAGTTTTCTTCTTGCTGCACTACTACTTTGCTTGTAGGGACATCCAATTCATTAGATTCATATCCATTTGAAACCTCTTCCTTTCTTTCATCAACTTTGACATTTGCACTCTCAATGATCTTCTTCAATCTGTTATTGTAACACAGGTAGGGCTTGCTTTTGGTAGAGTAGCCAAGGAAGATGCCATCATCACATCTTGCATCAAACTTACCTAGATCTTCATCTCTTCTAATATAACACTTACTTCCAAAAACTTTGAAGTATTTCATAGTGGGAACTTTACCATGCCACAATTCATAAGGAGTCTTGGAACTATTACCTTTGACTTGAACTTTATTTAGAATGTATACAATGGTGTGAATTTCCTCTCTTCAATATACTTCTGGTAGATCAACCTCCTTCATCATTGTTCTAGTAGCCTCTTGAACTGTCCTGTTCTTCCTTTCCACTACTCCATTTTGTTGTGGGGTCCTAGGTGCAGATAATTGTCTCTTTATCCCTTGTTTCTCACAGAAGAAGTTGAACTCATTTGATGTAAAATCTCCACCTCTATCAAACCTCAAGCACTTTATCTTCAAATCTATCTCATTCTCAACCATTGCCTTGAATGCTTTGAACTTTTCTAGGGCTTCTACTTTTTATTTTAAGAAGGTAACCCAAGTCATTTTAGAATAATCATCAATTAGTAACATGAAATACCTGTCTCCTTGTAGACTTCTTACTCTAGTAAGTCCACATAGATCTGTATGCACTAATTTTAGGAGTCCATCAACAGATTGGTCCTTGCTCTTGAAACTTATTTTTGTTTGTTTTCCAAATTGGCACTCCTTGCACAAAGTATCAGCAGGCTTCACAAGCTTGGGCAAATCTCTTACAGCTTGAGTGGAACTTATCTTCACAATGTTGTCAAAATTGATGACATAACCAATTTTCATCATTTTGAGCCAACAAATAATATTCATTAGTCCTTTTCAAATGATAAATGTTACCTCTTGTCTTCTTACCAGTTGCAATCACTGTGCTGGAGCTTTCCAAAATCTTGCATCCATTGTCCTTGAATCTAAGATCATAACCTTTGCCACACATCTGACCAACACTCAAAAGATTGTGCTTTAATCCATTCATATATAAGACATCATTAGTGTTATGCGTGCCATCAAAAGAAATGGATCCTTTTCCACAAATCTTACCAGCTGTATCATCACCAAACCTAACCAGTCCTTGATCATATTTTTCCAAATTTATGAACTTACTTTTGTCACCGGTCATGTGATGAGAGCATCCATTGTTAATAACCCATTCATCTTTGTCTTCAACAACCTGAGTAGCCAAGGCACTTTCCATTAGTTTTTCTTCCTTCACACAACTAGCAGGATTAGTAGACACAAGTTCTTCTTTAATAGCAATAAACAAGCATTCATTACCAGATGTACTAGCATTATCTAGTTCACCATCTGATACTCCATCATCATCAATATCTTGAACATAATAACATTTCTTTGGGATTCTAGGTCTATCAGGTTTTGGCTTAGGAACTCTTGTGGGTATCTAGAAGCATAATGACCAAATTTACCACAACTGAAACATTTGAAAGGTAATTTGCCTTTGAACTTACCAGTACCTTTGGGCAGACTGTTAACAAAGTTGGCTTCAAGTTCTTCAAGCTCATAATCTAGTTCCACCTTGTACTTGTTAGATCTGGGAGTTTTTTCTAAAGTGCTGGCCTTGAAAGCAGTCTCTGTCTTCAGAAGGGAATCACCAAGTTCTCTCATTTCAAAGGCTACCAATTTCCTGAGTAGCTAATCTTTTGTAATCTTTGTCATTGTCATTACTTCTTCAATTGTGGCCACTTTATGACTATATGATTTAGGTAGTGATCTAAGAATTTTGTTCACAACTTCAATATCCTCAATTTTTCCTCCTATACTTCTAATGCTACTCACTAGTTCGTTGACCTTCTGCATGAAGGATGTTATATTGTCATCTTCACTCATCTTCAAACATTCATATTTTGCCTTCAAACTCTGCAACTTGGCGCTCTTCACAGATTCATCTCCTTCATATAGATTCTTTAGTTTTTCCTAGATTTCATGAGCAGTTTCCATCTCCATGATTTTTGTTACTTTGATGTTGGATAAGGCACTTACCAAGGCATCTTTGACTTTTATGTTAAATTCAAATTCCTTGATCTCATCTTTAGTTTGCAGACCATTCTTCAGTATTTCATACTTATTTTTAGTTATTTTCCAAATACTATAACCCAAGCAGAGGAGATGGATTTTCATGTGGATCTGCCAGACAGAGTAGTTTGTTCCATCAAACTGCGGACTTTCCTTCTTATATGACATCCTGGATCAGCCTCAAGCAGTCAAGCTTCCTTCTGAGGAACTTGGCTCTGATACCAATTGTTGAAATGAACTAGACAACTGAGAGGGGGGGTAAATCAATTGTCTCAAAACTTGAACAATTTACACCTTAAAATATAACACTTGTCCACTATTTGTTATGATTAAATTATGAAAGCATAAACTCAAAAACATAAATATAATTGTAAGATCATACACAAATGACACCAAATTTTTATGTGGAAAACCCTGTTAAGGGAAAAACCATGGTGGCTATTAGTCCACAAGATATATAAGTTATAATAATATTGGAAATCAAAGGCTCACTGCCAATAGGGCTCACTTCCCAGAAAAAAGGATCACTGCCAAGGGGTGGCTCACTACTAAAGGTTTTGAACTGATATGATAGCATCTACTCCATGCCTGAATTCAGTTCCATTGAAGCACAATATTCTTCCTCCACTCTGCTCCACTTTTTACACCTCTTTACCTAACTTTACATCTTCACACAAGGACATCTTTTCCATGACAAAATTACAAGTATTTATACACTACATCAACCTTGGAATGATCATCAAGGTCGGCATTACAATCATCAACCGTTGGAACAATCTCCAAGGTCGGCATTACACACATTTACAAAATAGGTCTTGATCTAATACAAAATTAAGTTAAGGAAATGTATTAAAGATGTATGTGGATCAGTCCACGCCTTAGCTGGGACTCAAACACGATCTTCCACTCTATAAATGCTTCTACAATCTTCAATATATCTCTGCAATCACTGGAATTAACCAAGTCAGCTAAGACTGGTTACACACTATGTTATCTGGGAATAAACCTCAAACACGATCTCAATTCCTTAACGCAGACCAATGTAAATGCAAGCACATGATCAAGAGGAATCCACAAGCATGTTGTAATCACTAGGAGCAACCACACCAACTCTAACCACTTTACCCATGAGATTCTTCACACCAGAGAACATGAACTTCACTGTCTTCAATTGTCATAAAAGAAAGATAGCTTGCGGACCACCAAATCATGAACCATTGTAGATATAGGCACTTATCATCATCCCAGACTTCCCTCTAGAACTACAAAGAAAAATACTTCAATGTGGAGGAATGCAGAGCACAATACTTTCTTCTTGTCACCAGTGAGTAATCAGAAAAAGTAGGCTTTACTCTAGTGAATGTGACTACTCAATTCTTGATACTGGAGACTCAAACTCAGGATTTAGCATCTTCAGACATGCCTCTAAATAACTTCCAATTTGTAGACCAAGATCTTCAATCTACAAGAAATGCGGAGCAGTCTTCTGGACTGTTCTTTAGTATGCAACTCATTGTCTTCACTGCGATTCACTGTTTCCTTTCTGATTCTTCTAGAGGGGATAATTTTCTCAATATCCTCAACATATAAATCTTCTAAACAAATAAAAAAATAGGATAGTTGACACCAATGACAACAAATATATGTTGACATCAATGACAACACCGATTAGGCACATACTTGCAACAAATTCTTCTCTTTGTAAATCTTCCAGTTATAAAAAACATTGTATTAAGACCTACGGGCAATATGTAATGAACTTGGGGGGCTGATTTGAGGAGACTCGGGCTCCAATAAAAATATTTATAAGACCTCGCATCTTGTAAGAACATTGGGATTATTAATTATGACAAGATGACTTTCATGTAGTCTGGAATACATGGTTTTCATTTTGGCATATATTTATGTCCCTATTTATCCTTGTCAAGAAGACCTGCATCACTGGGGTAGTTCATTTTTTCTTTTAAAGAAATTGACAGGATTTGCCTCATATTAACATTAAGGGGGAGTGTTAGAATATAATATTATTAGGGGTCAAACCCTTATAATATATAATGTTCTTAATATTATTTAAATGCCTTAAAAAGCATTTAATATTCTTTGTAAACAATTAATAAATTAAAGAACTATTTAAATAGTTCTTAATTTTTTTTTTTTGGGGCAAGTTCTACCATAAGGGGGTAGATCCCATTTCATATATTAAAAAGAACCAGAAATTACATAGCCAGTGAGATGGTGTTAATACCATCTGCTAACACATTGATCCGCTCAAGTTGTTGAGCTAAAAACAAATCGCCATATACACTTACAAAATTTCCAAACGCAGTCATATCACAATTGTCAAGTCCTTCTCTAAAAAGATTCATTGCTTTAGATACCTTCTGCTTCTTCTTGATGGCTTATGTGTCAAACAAGCCGCATATGTAACCTTTCTTCGGGTTTAGCTTCACATTTTGGCCTGCATTGATAACTGCTACCTGGAACTCCTCCTTAACCAAGAAGCCTATGAACCTAGAAGCTCTTGCCAGGGAACTGGTTGCTTGGGCAATGTTGACATAGAACCGCTCTATCATCACCCCATCGTGCAAATGACTACCACCTTGACTGCATTTCTTAGAGCCTCTTCCTCTGTTTTGAGGAGGCGGCTTAGCTGCTGGTCTAATGACTCATCATTGCATTAACATACCAAGCCAAAATGTTTTCTATTTGCCATTCCTTTCACTCTTTCTCAATCACTACGAGGTCTAAGAAAACACGCCAGTTACAAAATTGGTAGAATGTGTATAAATATTTGATGGAGGTCAGTTCCACTCTGTCTCTTTCTCCATTCTAAAGTAAGCAAGTATTCATGTTTCTGACTTTTATAGCCATGCGAATCATCCTCCCAATCTTTTGAATAAGCAACCAAATCTTTCTGAATAAGTCCTTCGGATTCAATAGAATCCAGTCTTGGCTTTGAGTCTAGTCGTGCCCACCATCCAATGGTTTGGAGAGACCCAACCATCATTTCATCTGACGCAGTCTACTTTCTCACAGTGATCTATGTACTGCTATTTCTTAATTTCCACAACAAGTGGATTTAAGTTGTGATGCCTCTACAATTTGGTGGTACATTACTCAGGTACCACTTAGAGTTTGTTTATCCTATATTGATATGGTGATCTTATCCTTAGCAATATGACAATCTAGTGGTTTAGCTTTATAGGTTAGGTGCTCATCATGTCTAAGTCTTACTATGACTTTTCCATCTCCATCAGCTCTGCCACATGAGCATCTAGATTTGGCACATTATATTCTATGACTGTTTCCTTTTGAGACGCCCCTATGTTGGCTAGCACATCCACCACTCGATTGGCTTCCCTGAACATGTGAGTAATAGAGTAGTTCTCCAATTTTTCCAAAGCTAGTAATATCTTTTCCAACCAACCTCTTAACTTCCTGTTGTTTACTTGTTTGGATTTTACCACGTTGATACAAAGGAGAGAGTCTCCTTTGATTTCCACCATTTTGATATTTATTTTTTCACATAACCAAACTCCTCTTAGGAGAGATTCAAACTCAACCTCATTATTGGTTGCTGTTTCAAAGTGACATGAGATGGCTCCTACAAATTTTCTATCTCTGTCCCTAATTATCACCCCTCCACCAGCCAACCCTGGATTTCCTTTTACGGATCTATCAAAATTTAGCTTAAACTGATCATGAGGGGGTTTAGACCACTTGACTATGTTTCTTCTAGATTCCTTCTTAGCAGAGGAGGATGAAGTCCACTTCAGTTCAGGCTATTTCTTCTTCAACCTTTCATCAGAAAGAGTGAACGAGCGATTTTGATTAGAGTACCCCTTAGCATTTATTATCTCACAAATGCCAATTCGAATCTTTTTTATAATTTCTTATGTGTTCAAACTTTGTTCTTGGAAGATTCAGTGGTTATGTTCTTTCTAAATTTTCCAAACCACCATCGAAGGGGCCACGATCCATACTTCACCCCACGTGGCCTTGGAGCCCAAGTTCGGCCAGCTTGTCAAGAATTTTCTCAAATCACTCTGCCTTGTCGTAGACCCACCTATGGAGTCTAGGAGCCAATCCCAACATTTTGAGGCTACATTACAATTTAGTAAGAGATGGTCTACCAATTCCTTAGCATTTTCACACATTGGGCATCTGCTGGGACCTTCAAAGCTAATAGACCATAATCTATCTCTAGTTGTCCATAGAAATGCTCCAGCTTTTGGAAGCAAACTCTTATTCCAACAAAGCTTCTTTGGGCATATTGAATCATCATTATTAAAAGTTTGAATTAAATAACCCAGCTTTACAGAATAGTTACCTGATTTGCATCCACTCCAAATAATTTCATCAGCCTAGTGCGAAAGGAATATTCACCTTTGTTTTAGAATGTTGTCCAGGTTGTTCTTGTCTTCTTCTTGGATGTTTGATGATTCTATTGATTTCCATTTGAGCCCTAAGCCTGTCTAGCTATAGCTCTTTCCACATAGTGCACGACTGAGGCTCCCAATTCCAATTCCACATCAAGTATCCAATTAGGATAATTGAAGAGTTTGTCTAGCGATTCTTCCCCATTCCAAGAGTCACACCAGAAACGGGCCTGCCTACCATCTCCAACTTTCCAAGACAAGTGATTTGTAATGATAGTTCTAGATTCCCATATGAATCTCCAAATAGTTGAACCACCCTCAAAATTTGCAGCTATGAGGATTCGACTTGGTTCCTCGCTGTCTAGGTACTTTTTCTGTAGGATCTTGCACCATAGTTTCTCAAGATTTTTGTATAATTTCCATGCCAACTTAGTTCCTAGAGCTAATTTTTGTGGAAGCATTTTCCTAATCCTGGCTCCATCATGTTCTTTTAGGAGACACACCATATCCCAGCTTAGGAGGGGAATCCTCTTATCCTCCTTAGCTCCTTCCCATATAAATTTCTTCAATTTTCTTTGAAAGTCTGCAATAACCTTGCTTGTCATTTTGAGACATGACATGACATACACTAGGACTTCCAAGAGCATCAATTTGATCATTAAAATTCTTCCTGCAAGCATTAACCATTTATTTTTCCAGGCTTCCAATTTTTTATGACAATTACTGAGGACTTCTTCCCAGTGGTTCAATCTGCAAGCTCTTGAAAAGAGGGGGACTTCAAGGTATTTTGAAGGCAAGTGACCAATTGTAAAGCCAAGGATTCTTGCAATTCTTCTTTGTATAGCCTTCTTTGTGTTGAAGAAAAAAATTTCTGATTTTTCCATGTTGAAGGCCTGACCTGAGTTGCTCATGTATCTGTCCAATGCCATTTTAATAGTTTCAACTTCTTCCATCGTTGAATGTCCAAAGAGGGCAGTGCCATCAGCAAATTGACTATGAGTGATTGGATTGAGTTCCTCAGCCACCGAAATGCCATTCCAAATTTTGTTATCTCTTAGCTGTTTAAAAAATCTTCCCATGGACTCAGCCATAATGACAAAAAGGAAGGGTGATAGAGGATCACCTTGACGGAGCCCATTTGTGACTTTGAAGAATCCATACATTGATCCATTTACCAAGATTGAGTATCTGGGGGTGGATATGCAGGCCAAAATAATCTCTATCCATTTTGAAGTGAATCTGAATCTTTTTAGAACTTCTAGCAAGAACTTCCAATTCACTTAGCCATATGCCTTACTAATGTCTAGTTTGATCACCATTCCTTTCTATTTGTTTGTGACTAGAGAATGGATGACTTTTGAAGTGACAATGATGCATTCTATAATTTCTCTACCTAGGACAAAACCATTATGTTCTTCATAAATTATTTTATCCATCATCAATTTCATTCTGTTTGTTAAAGCTTTTGAGATGATTTTATATATTACATTGCAAAGTGCAATTGGCCTGAAATCTGAAAAATGAACTGCAGTCTAGTTTTTTTAGAATCAAAGCAATCATAGTATTGTTAATGTCATTGATGAATTGCCTCTTTTTCCTGAATTCCTCTATTAATTCCCAAATGTCACGGCCCATAAAATTCCAACACTATTGATAAAACTTTGTCGGAAAGCCATCCAGACCTAGAGCTTTCTCTGAGTCTAGCTAGCACGTTGCTTGCCTGATTTCATCCAAGGAAAATGGTTCCAAGTGTCTTTTGTTGTCTTCCTCTTCTAGCAACGGTGGAATGCAAGAAAGAAGATCTAGATCAAAGTTCACTATTGCTTGGTGGTTGCCAAACAGACTCTCAAAATGTTTGACCGCTTCACTTTCTATTGATTCTCTATCTTTTGCCTGTGATCCATCACTTTTCTTGATTGCTGTTATTCTATTCCTCTCTCTGCAACTTTTTGCTAAGGCATGGAAGAACTTAGTATTGCTGTCTCCTTCTTTGAGTCAAATATCTCGGGCTTTGTCTCTCCAGTAAATTTCTTCCTTGGTGAGCACTTCTGAAGCTTGTTCCTTGAGGTCTTATTCTTTATCATAATCTTTTGCAAACATACCTTCCCTGATCACTTTTTCGTTTAGAAGTTCTGACTCCTTCTCAATTCTTTCTTTTTCTGAAAAGATGTTTTTGAAGTAGGATTTATTCCAAATCTTCAGTTTGTTTTTAATGTAGCCTACCCTCTTCATGAAATGAAAGCTTATTGTCCCTTTTATTGCAGCACTTTCCTTCCACCATTCTTCAAGGTGTTCCATTAAATTGGGATCTCTCCACCACATATTTTCAAACCTGAAATAGCTTCTTACTAGTTTTTCACTTAGGCATAATTCTAATTGCACAGGAAAGTGGTTTGAGGCCATGAGGGGTAGAATTGTTGTATTACAGAAATAATCATCTGACATCCAGCTGGGGCCAATAAAGAAACGATCCAACCTTTTGGCTATGTTGGTCAAGCCCTCTCTTCGGTTGGTCTAGGTGAAGCATCCATTTTTGGGGATGTAATCTGTCACTCCCAAGTCATTGATGAAATCCCTGAAGTCCCACATTACTCTGTTCATGCTTTTCAATCCCCCACTCTTTTCCTTGATGTCCATGATTGCATTAAAGTTGCCTCCCATAATCAACTTTTGACGGTCAAATTTTTTCAAAGATTGATAATTTCTTTCCAAACAACTGCTTTATCCTCCATTTTGGTGGGCCTGTAGATGTTGAGAAGGAAGAACTCCATATTCGTCAGTAGACTTTTGGCCTCGCACAATATCCAATTTTGTTTGGACTCTAAAAATCTCACGTTCATCAAATTTGGGTTCCATAGGATACCCAATCCCCCAGCCGTCCCATTAGAATCTTGGAAGCAACCTGACCATGTCTTGCAATATTTGGAAAGCTTGAGGCCTTCTTCCCTACTTAACTTGGTTTCTTGCAGAAGCACAATGTTGCTGGTTATTTTCTCCAAATGGCGCTTGATCAAGCACCTTTTGTCAGGGGCTTTTAGGCCCCTAATATTTTAAGTTAGGAGCCTCATTTCCCTTCAAGGGAGGCCCTGGTTCCCTTGGATTTAACAAAAAACTCTTTAATGTTCTTCAAACCTAGCTCGCTGGCATCTCTTTCCCTTCTTTGCTTATTTGTTCCCCCCCTCTCCTTTTGAGACTTCTTAAGGAAATTCAGAGCCATTTTGCTAATATGTCTGATTCCCATCTTGCTGAGCTCATCATCTTTTGACATATCCTCATCTGTCGTGCTATCATCCGATTCCATGTCTTGATTCATATCATTTATTGGGATTGCAATCTCTTTTTGGAGTTCAGCCACCCTCGTACTTGACTCTCTGATTGAGCTCTTCCCTTGATCTCCTGTGTTCAGGGGCAAAATGTTATTGTTATTTTTTGGGAGGCATCCATCATCCCTCGAATGAGTTTTGTTTGGCACCGAGATTGACTTTAAACCTGCCTCGCAATTTGAAGTGGAGCCTTTGATCATTGGTTCTGGTGGCTCTTTAGGGGATGTTCCTTTGGATCCCTAATCTTCTTTATCCATTTTTTGGTGGTTTTTTCCTTGCAGCGATAATCAGCTTCTGAGTGGGTTCTTCCACACCTCAGGCAATACTACTTTTCCTCCTCTACCTCCAGATTTTGATGCCAGTGATTTCCAAACGCATAGCAAGATTTGCTTCAAGATTTCCTTGATTGCTGTAATTTTTAACATGGCGTATATGTATGAGTCACCATTGATTATCTCCTCATCCATGTTGATTAGAGTGCCTAGGGTTCTTCAAATCTTTTACAAACACTCTTCTGACCAGTAGTCAATAGGTAAATTGTATAGCCTAACCCAAATTGGCCGATCATAGGGATTCATCGCCACTGGGTTGAAATTGGGCTGCCATTTTTGCATGTACAACGGATTATTCTCCATTGTCCATAGCCCACCTTGTAGAATCTTCTCTTTTTCTTCTAGCGAATCAAAGAGGACTATGAAGAATCCTTTGGGGAGGAATTTTATTATTTTTTGTGCCATCTAATTCTTCATTATCCAAGCCCTAATTTTCTCTCTAAGATGCTTTTGCCCAATGAATCTGTAGATTATTTTGAGATCTTCCATCATCTCCAGGTTCGTCTCAATCTCCTTCGCTAGGTCAATTGTTATCCATTCCAGATGTCCTTCTTCTGAGCATAGGGTTGCACCCTTTCGTTCCTCCTTTGCCGCATCATCTTGGCTTTTTGAGGTGTCTCTACTCTACTCTTCACAGTTTTGCTCCATTCCCTTCTTCAATATGTTTTTAAAGCTTATTTTAAAAACTATAAAAAAAACAATTAATATGAAAATATATAGTTCTTAATTTATTAATTGCCTAAACAAGGTTGTTATTGAAAAGGTGTGGTAACTACCTTTTTGGATAGTTTTACCACCCTTTCTCCCTATATTTAAGGGAGGATTATTCACCATTTTGGTGTGGAGAAAATATTATTAGAATTTGGAGTAATCTACACAAGAGGCCTGTGGAATTTTGGAGAGGAGTATATCCCCAGGGTTTTTCTATTTTTTAATAGACTACTATGTAAGTGATCTTATAATAAAGATACTATTTTTGTGGGATTTTTTACTAGTAATGGTTTTCCCCACATAAATTAATGTGCACTATGTAAATTCATTATTGTTTCTTATTAATTTAATTATTGTATTATCATAGTTTAAATATTTTACATACTCTAATAGATTTTCTCCATGCATGTACTAGATTGTTGCAGTCAATAAGAAAAAAAAGTTTTCCATCTTAATATCTTTTACGCTTCGAATGTGGTGAATTGATAAAGGTACTAATTTTGTATTAGTAGTTGATAGAAGAAAGGGGAAGGGCATAGTCAATCCAAGTAAGGGCCCACTTGAGGTGGACTGCAACCTATTAGCATTAGATTCTTTGTAATTAGAACTAGATTTGTTTGTTGTTATTTCATTTTAGTTAAATAAGTTAATTCAATTAGCCTCAGAGTTTATAAGGTAGATTGCCTCTTTCAACATTACATTCCTTATTTTGTAAAGAACATTATTTTCCTGCTATACACAATTGTATTAATCCCCAAAAATCTTTAGCTGTACACATAGTACTGATACCATACCAAGAGATCTATCCTTGGATTGATAAAGTAAATGCGGTATGTCATCACTCAATGAGTTGCTTGATATGGGATGAGAACATCCCTTGAGTTGTATGCAAGCCTTAACTGCATTAAGTTTATTGGAAATTGACAGTACTCCACAATCATCCTCTACCATAATAAGAGGTTGGGATCAATGTTTTCACCACTATCTCTGGCCTGGTCCTCAAAGTTCCCATGTAATCATAACACCTAGAACAAGTGAAACCCATGGAAGTGCTCCTTGTTGTGCATCAATAGACTCCTGAACAAATCTATAGCATGGGGGCACATGGGGCAACTCTTTAGGTTACTTGTCCCCAAGTTGTTGTAACACTCATATAATAGAATTATATGTCTCCACTAAGTTGTTCATATCTATCAAGGAGGAAACTCCTTGGAAATAGGCTCACACAACTCTTTTCCTAGCCACTACCCCTCCATCTTAGCATAGGGGTCCATGGTAAAGTCCTTGTTGGTCAAAGTAGTTGATGCTCATTTAGAAGCATCAAACTTCCCAAGTTGACTGGGCATGTCATAGCTCTTGGATGTGTTGAGTTCAAATGGAGCATTGCTTGTTGATAAGTTATAATGTGCTCAAGAATCCACATCATCACAAGAGATGGGTGACTGAAAGATCCCCCCATCAAGAAATATTGTAGAGGTCTCTATAAACCAATGCTAGTATGTCAACTTCCCATGCATAAATTGTGTGTCACTCTAATCATTGGATAATTGGTGCCCAACACCATCTAAGCACAAGAACCTTCTTGTCTCATGACAAGTGAGTGGCAATTAGGCCAATTAGAACCTTATATAGGGGAGAAATGGAAAGTGAAGGAATGGATGTAATATGGTTGCTAGGATTGTCACCAAGTCAGGTATCTCCCATGATGGCTACCCATGCTAGCCTCTCAAACTCTAACTCTCTTGAATAGTGTAAGTCATTTCCCTCGAATAGGAACACCAAGGATGTAATAGACATCATAGAGAGTGATGGTCCACTCTATAGAAATAGAAGGAAATTAGGAAGTGTTCCAATCAACATCCTAGTATGTAAGGATGTCACAACATATGTGAGATGATGGATGAACAATTGGTATTCATGCCACTCTAGCTAAACTAGCTCATTAGAGAGTGGCATAGTCTACAGAGGATAATGCCTCCAATGTGTCCATGTACGAAGCCTACTCATGGGTGGAATTCCATTGTATATAGGTGTCCTATAAGGAAGAAGCACTTAGTCAGACTTTAGAAAACTCTTAAAAAATGAAAAGTTGAATAACCCAAAAAAGTCATTAAAAAGTTGAAAACTCATAAAAATTAAATTTATAACCTTTAGAAAATGATTTCAAATTAGGCAAACATCAGTAAAATGAAAAAACAATCACAAAGTGACCTCAAAATATTCAAATTTCTCATCATCCTTGTCCACAGGGGTGACTAGGAGGGTCTCTCAGATGACATGTAGGGTAACTCAAGGAACCTAGGTTCAAGTGGTAGAGACACCTAAGCAACCTACCCTAGTAAAATGGGTGACCCCAACCATTCCTTAGTAAGCCCTAGAGGGCCCAAAAATAGTGAAAATTGGACAAAAAATAGTAAAACAAAAGCATGAAAATTACCTAAGCATAAAAATTAACTGTTTGCAATTTTTTTTTTTTTATGTTTGACCAACAATTTTAACAAAAATAATCAAAAGTAAAGATAGGGTTTGGAAAGAGGTTTTTCTTGATTCTTGCACCTAGGATCCATAGGAGGTTGAAAGGTGGCAATAATATTGATCTCCTCATCATTGGCTCTCAATCAACTACTCATTTATACATTTTTGTCATTATTTAACTATTTTCCCTCTTTTACCTCTTTTAACTCTTCCCTCTCTTCTCTCCTCTTTACCATTACTAGTGAAAATGACCTTTGTTTTCCTCCATTCTTTACTTTTGTAGGGTAGGTTTTGCTTTCGTATCACATTTTCTTTCATCATTCTTATAGGTCATCAAGGAAAAGCAAGGTGACATAGATAAACATTGAGCCATGAATCAATGATACATCCTCTCATCCTTGTTTCCTAGTTACTTTAAGCTAAGCATTTATCAATATGCACTTGAGTTACTTTGTCAATTTTTGTTTTACAAGTTATAGGTGAGCAACGAGGGAAAATAACAAAGGTAGTATCTCTTAAAACCATGTATAAAGGTAAATCCTCTCATCATTTTTTATTCTTGCTTACTAAATTATCATATTACACATGATTGACCAATTCATTTTGTAGGTCTAGATGTAGGACAATGACAAATGTAAGTACAAGTGTGGGTCTTGCAATGCCAATTTTTAGGGATGGTACCTACCTTCTATGTAGACTACCATACTCAAGGGGAAAATATGTAAGTTCCCAAAATTGCATAGGCCAACATGATAGTCCAATGATGAACTGACAGTCTATCTCATGACCCACATGGTGTGAGACACACATCTTCTCAACATTTATCTGACTTGATGGTAATTCCCTCATCCTTCCTAGCCTTTTGTCCACCTAGTCAAATCCTTAGGTTAGATTTTAATTTCTCACGCTTTTTTGAACATTTTGAATACCTTCGATTGAAGGGTCACCCAGACAACCTAACTGAAGTTGTAGGGTTGCCTAGGTGACCTACCTTAGAAAAGGGGTGACCCTATCATCTATGGAGGTTGTATGATTGCTATTTTAGTCATTTCTCCACCATTTTTGCTTCTAATTATGAGTTGATTTTAGTCCTAATTGAACCTTATCTTCCTCTAACTAATTCTTCTCTCCTCTTGACTCAATAATAGCTCTAGTTATCTCCCAATCACCTCCCCTTGATTGTGAAGATTCTCACCTATTTATACTCCCCTTGCCGTTGGCATAGAGGAGGTTGTTCATTTTTTCATTTGTAGCCAACTCTTTGTGAGAAGCTCTCATTCCTCTCCCTCTCTCTAAATGAGGATTGTGAATCACCTTAGAAGACTTGGCTATCCTTGTACCAGTAAACCCTACTTATAGCATTCTCATTTTCTAATATAGAGCTCCCATGCCTATTTTTAGTTTCTACTTAGAAGCTTCAAAAGCTTCCCTTAATCATCCATATAATTTCTCAATTTCCTTAGATCTAGTTTTTCCATTTATCCTACTACTATCAAGAAGGATCACCCTATTTCTACAAAAGAAGATACATAGGCTAGAATCCCTGAGGATGCATGCCAACATAGGTTCTTCAAAGAAGCTTTAGAATCTTCATACAAGTTTCACATTTTATAGAAGCTTTCATTTCTTTTGCACAAATAGATTAAGTGGTAAATAGAAAATCTTAGTTTGCCCGAGGATAGTAATATTCCATTATTTATCCTTGGTAAGAGTAGAGCTTTTACTGCTTTCTTAGATTATGAAGATTTGTTTATCTTTTAGATTAGAGTAGATTAAGTTAGATTTAGTTTTATTTGTATTCTTCAAAATCCATTGATCCCAACACAAGACACTTTAATCAAGAAAACCCTTGATCCCAACATGAGGTAACCAATAAATCAACATTCAGACTTCCATATCCAAAACAACAAAAACCAAAAAATTCAATTAAATTGCATTTAGGAAAATCCATCTAGTTGCTTTCATATAAATACATATTTCTTTTATGCAAGTAAATTAATTAGAAAACATTTGATTTTGAAAAGCACAAAAATATAAAGTAGATTTACTTTTCCATCATCATCATAATCTTGAAAACACAAAAACAAGCAAAAAAAGTGGAAGCCCTCGGTAACATCATGAGACACTCAACCAAAAATCAAACAAACACAAAGCAAGCTCAGCTATTCAAACATTCAATAAGTCAAACCATGCAACACTCAAGAAAACAAATAGAAACAAGATCAAACAAAAGAATCAAAACCTTTCTTTTGATCTTCCTTTTCCTCAATCAACATTTTACACTCAATGTGTTCTTGAATAAAGGAAGATTGGGTTGAGGTGGTGTTGAGTGAGATTGAAGAAAATCAACCCATTCTTAGATAAATTTGAGAGGACAATGAATGAAGGTACATAGAAGAAGAGGCTTGCATTAGAGAGTTCACTCTCTTAGAGGAGATCATCAGATTAATTGATTCCACAATAAATATGCAATAGCTTTACAATTACTTGTATGGGAACATCCAAACACACTAATAGTTCAAACCCCACCTCATCAAATCAACAAAATAGTTTGCCACCAGATGCTCCTCCCTAGTGAAGTAAGAAAACCTATCAATGTGACCCCCACTCAAAACAACCATTTCACTACTATTTGTGACCCTCTCCTTCCATGTGAAGAGAGTAATATTGCTTAGCTATCTTTTCCCAGAAGAGATGGAGTAATTTGGTTGACACCTTTCGCAAGGGTGGAGTGCATATGCTATCCTACGTCTAACTCACTCATGTTGTACTTGGGTCAATTTTAGACATCACAAGCACTAGCATATAAAACATTAAACATATCCTCCAAATCATCACCTAACTTAGGACATTGATCCAATGATAATTTAATACTAATAGGTAGAGGAATTTACTTACAAGCTTATAGTCCTGCATCATAAACCTCTGCAAAATACTATGAACATTCTACTTTGACTAAGCCAAAGCTTTATGCTAACCCAATCCCTATTGATCTCCTTACCAAGAATGTATTTTACAACCCCCAAATCCTTCATATCAAAAGCACTAGATAATTGAGTTTTAAGCTTCCTAATCCTTCCCTTACTTTTTCCAATAAACATGTCATCAACATACAAGACAATGATAAGCAATCGATCATCAATTAATTTAAAATAAACACAATTATCATATTCACTCCTAACAAACCCAAGGTCCAATGTGAAAGAATCAAACTTTTATTACCACATTTGAGGTGACTACTTTAGACCATACAATAACCATTTTAGCCTACAAACCAAGTTCTCCTTCCCTTTTACCACAAAACTACTAGGCTTTTTGATATATAATTCTTCTTCAAGATCTCTATGCAAGAAAGTAGTTTTTACATCCATTTTCTCTACTTCTAAATCATAAGAAACAACATTAGAAAGAATGAATCTAATAGAAGTTAGTTTTGGACCAAGAGAAAATTTCACCGAAACTAGCTCCCTCAACTTAGGAGTAACCTTTTTCCACTAGTCATGCCTTGTATCTTTCCAACTATCCATATGCTCCTAATTTCTTCTTAAAGACCCATTTTCAACCTTCCTTGGGCAACTTGAAATTAGATTCCAAGTGTCACATTTGTCCAAGGCGATCATCTCATCTTGCATGGCCTCCATCCAAGACTCACACTACTTTAAAAATTCTAGATTCATCATAAGTACAAGATTAAACAAATACACAATAAAAATATGGTGGGTTATACATGTTAACTAGTTTTTGTTGTCTCATAGACCTTATCAAGGGTTTAATAAGAGGCTACACCTATTCTTACTTTAAAATCTTTAAATATAAACCTTATTCTTCCTCTACATTCTCTGTCCAAGCTATTTTTCTTCCACCTGTGCATCTTCCTACTTCTCTATTTTAATTTTAAAATGCATGCTTTTCTTTTCCCTTTCTTTTGGCTATATCTAATTAGACTTGACTCTAAGTTCCTTGAAAATCACATCTCTAGAGTATCTTATTTTTGAGGTTAGAGGATTCCAAAGATTATAACACTTAACATTATCATCATAACCAAAAAAATATATTCATTAGCTTTGAAATCCAACTTAATTCATTTTTTAAGACACATGAACAAAATCCTCACAATTAAAAAATCTAATATACAAAACAAAGGGCTTCTTACCTATCCACACTTCACACAATGTTTTATCAACCAAAGGACATGGAGACCTATTATTCAAATAATAAGCAGTACTTACAACCTCAACCCATAAACATTGATGCAATTAAGCACTACTTAGCATGCTTCTAGCTTTATCCATTAATGCCATGTTCATTCTCTTTGTGGTGCCATTTTGTTGTGGCATATACAAAGTTATTTTCTACCTTACAATACCTACATGTCTACAAAAGTCACCAAATTATCTAGAGCAATATCCCCCTTAATTATCTAACCTTAATACTTTTATTTTTGATCTATCTAATATTCATCAAGAATTTTAAAATATTTGAATTTGTTGAAAACTTTAGATTTCAGAAAATAAATCCAAGTATTATGTGAACAGTCATCAATAAAGGAAACATAGTAACAAGATGTTTTGATTGAAGCAACATCCATATGACAAAAAAAATCACTTGAATAACTTCTAATAATCCATTTTCTTTAGTGCCACTAAAATTAAACTTCACTATACTTTGTTTACCAAACACACAATGCTCACCAAAATCAAATCCTATAGAATAACCAGACAAACCATCCACCATATTTTTATTAATGAGGGTTTTAAGCAAGATTTTTCACCAATGAGGCCCATGTCACAGCATACATGAATCTAAGTTTTTAGTTACATTGGCTAAGTCACAATAAGTAAATGCAACAAGCTTGAATAAAGTCCCACATCAGATTCCTTAGCTGGCACTAAATTTGTGCTATCCAACTTGCAACCACTCAATTTGAATATGACCTGCACTCTAACATCATTTATTTTAGAAACTAAAAGAAAACTTCATGCTAATCCTACAATGTGCAACACATCTATGAGAGATTTTACTTTTCCATCACTAAACATATTTACCTTCCCTTTGCCAACAATATGATGAGAATAGTTATCGCTAAAGAACACCTCACCATTATCATATGCTCTAAATGAAGAAAACCACTCCTTGTGAGCATTCATGTGATATGAGGTACCTGGATCAATCGACCACAAGTCATTATTAACAATTTCACCTAAAATAAACAAAGCATCATTTTCATCATAAGAGGTTTATCATTAGAGGGATCATTAGAAGACTTCTTCTTGTTTCTACATTCCTTCTTTAAATGGATTTGTTTCACATCATTCCAACATTTCTTTACTCTTATCAAAGGTTTTAGACCATCCTTTGTACTCAGACCTCTCCTTATCTCTTTTCCTTGGGTCTACCCCATACATGTAGTGCATCCTTGGATCCCTCATCCATGGATTTCAACTTCATTTCCTCAATAAGGAAAGTGGCAACAAGGAAATCCATTTTGGGATTGATAGTGTAACCACTCAATGCAAGGATTAGATTCTCCCAAGACTCAGGTAAAGAGAAAAGTAACAAAATAATCTTATCCTCCTCTTCTAACTTAACATCAATACTACTTAGTTGACTTAAAATGAGATTAAAAGCATATAAATGCTCAACTATGGAGTCTCCTTCCTTCATAGATAAGGAATATAATTTTATTTTTAAATAAAGCTTATTTAGTAGACTCTTCATTTAATAGATCTATCCAATTCGCTTCCACAAACTAAAAGTAGTAGCCTCCTTTAAGATATTTAAGAGAATAAAACTCGCAAGGCATAACTGTGTGATTTGTTGTGCCTTTTATCCAAATTTATTTAATCTTCATCTGAAACATCTACTGGATTAGACTCTATTGTCACATATCTCCATTGATCTCTCTCTTCTAAGAGATCATCCATTTTTAATTTCCACTGCTCGAATACAAAGCCACTAAACTTCTCAATCTTTGATCATGATATGTTTTCCATGGCTTCTCTAACTACTCAGATCTCTAAAACCACTAAAACAATACTCCCATTAGAGATAAAACAATAAATAGACTATATAAGTGCACCTACAAAAGAACCTTACTATCCACTATCCCATGCCTCCAATATATAGAAATGTCAAAAAGTAAAAAACCATCAAGTGGTATCCAAAACCATGAGCCATGACAAAAATCTAATGCCCCAATGGTCATGGTCAAGCATTTTGGAATAGTATATCACTCCTCTTACACCTCTTACACATCTTACACCCTTCTTGTACACAACATAGATGTCATGGATTCTATCATAACAATCAAATTGACCAAGATCCTAATCCTAGGTGCTTAATGAAGGAATTCAATGTTTGTGCCATAACACCACCAAATTGGAAACATGTTTTATAACTTCTAATTTTGACATTTTTCAACGCCTTCTTACACAATATCCCAAGTATCTAGAGAATAAATAATAAATAAATAATCTCCTCACATACACATAGGCATCGCATTTACCCCACTCTGATAGTCATATTGACCACTTTTCCAAAACTAGGCACTCCATGAGGGTATTCAATCCATTTGTCATAACCTTTAAATTGGGAAGATACTCTATAACTCCCAATTTTAACTTTTTCAATGTAGCACCCCTATTCAATACCTTCTTGCACAATATCCCAAGTATCTTAAATAATAAATAATAAATAAATAGTGTCCCCACACACACATGGGCATCCCATTTATCTCACTTTAACATGTTTGGAGATCATACATTATTTATTGTTAACATAATTAAATACAATTAATCAAGACTTATGATTGCAAGGTGAATGGAACCCCTTATCCTAAAAGGCATCTAGATTGCCTTTCATAAAAAAATATGAAAACCAATTAATTTTTTATGGAGGGTTTTATGTCAAATCCAAATTATTTTTACAAACTGATTTGGAAGCAGAAGCCTATCATCCTTAGTTTTTTAAAATATATCCAAATACATAAAAATACTAATCAACAAACATATGTGCATACTTAGCTCCATTAATGGGGGATTTTCTATGTGTCATAATATGTTGCTATGTACTAGGTGTAATTTTTCGCTTGCCCTCCATGCTTGACATTTAGGAAAAGATTTCCTATAGTTTTTCCAACCATACATCTAATGCAAAAAAGACTTAGAAGGAACTATATTTGGTAAACCTTATACCATATTAATTTTATACATCAAAGAAATATTTTCATAGTAAATTATATCCCAACCTTTCATGGAAAATTCTAAAATTTTAGGCTCAGTTTCACTTAGATGCTTTGTTTCATGATAATGGATCATTCAGCGTGATCAGAAATATTTGTCTTAAAATTTTAGGCTTAGTTTCATCTAGATGCTTTATTTCACGATAATGGATCATTCAACGTGATTAGAAAGAAAAAATAGTTATCATTCGATGAATAAAATTTATAAAAATTGAACAAATTATTTTTGTCTAATTTAACACAACCAATAATTTTAAATCTTTTTTTAAAATTTTAATATAAAAATTCTTATAAAATTCTACTTTAGACATATTTTGACAACAAAAAGTAAATTAATTTTAAGGTAAAGAACAAATAAAATATCATATATTTTTCCATTAGGGACATTCAAAACACTCATTGTTTCAACTTTAAAACTATTATTATTTTAAAGTTGAAGATGAATGCTTGTTTCATTAGGAGTCACATATTCAAACACTTTTTATTGGATGCCATGTGTTGAGAAGCACTAGTCAATAATCCACTAGTAGTTTAGTTTCATTAAAGAACAAGGGCTGTGGTGCAGCTGCAGTCCCTACCTTGCACTAAAAGGAATCATTTTTGTAGGCCTGTGGAAAACTGTTGAGATAGTACCAAAAGTAATTTATTATCTTCTTTTTTTAGTTATTTATAATCTACATAAGTATAAAAGCAATGTAAGATTTCCACCATGATCCCACCACTACCCCTGAAACATAAGAAGGAAGAAGAATGCATAGTCAGTGTCATATATGATTAAAAATTAATTTTGATTTGTTCAGTACTTATAATCCTTATGGAAATTGCAGTCTTTATATTCCTTTTGAAATAATACGTTTCCAACATTGTGAGAAGCATGTTTGGTTCAACTAAGTTGGAGGAACAAAGACATGGATGTGAACTTCTGATCTATGCTTACACAAATTGAAAGTGGAATTGCTTTACTTGAAAACTTGCTGTTTATTGTTTAGGAGGACCAAAAAGCCCAACAAAATTGACAATTTAGAAACTACTTCTATAATTATGGTACTACTTGTGAAGGCCAAAGAAAATTCTTGGCCAAGCAGAATAGTGAGCAAATAAAAAACAAGGCCTATCAATATATTAAGACCCATCCCATACAAAATGAAAAGCTCCCAGCTACTCATAAAATGGAAAATGTTAACTAATTGCACTTATTTTCAATGCTTATCCAAATGACTAATATCAATTGTCACATTAGTCCCAAAAAAACATTAATAACTTTGTAACATCAAAAAATGTCCCCTTGGGGGCTTTTCCCTCATAAGGTTTAGCTCCTGAGTCTTTTAGCTGCATTTAAGACATCTTGTATCATATTTTGACATCCCGATGAAATGATCCCTAAGTTTCATGACAAATGGGACCTAGGGGGATCCCTTGAACTTAACCCTGACCAAAATAGGGGGGGAGGACTTGGGCGCCCGTGCCCTAGTCCTGCCCTATTTTAGGCTAGTCTCAAATTTTGAGTGTCGGCTTGTGACCGTTATTTGGGTCCTATGCTAACACGATAAGTTTGAATTACAAAATTCTTGGCAGGAGTGTTTGTAGTTGCATATAAAAGCATGCTTAGGCATTCATTTGAAAACTAGATGATTACTAGCTAGCAATTTGGATTCTCAAGTTTATGTGAAGGTGATTCAAGGCATTCATTATGTAGCAAGAACAGATTTGTGTTGTCTATATGTTTGTATTTACAGATTTGAGCAGTCATCTCCTCATGGCATGAAGAGTTTCTTCCTCCCATGAGATCTTCACTACAAGGTGACATCATTTGTATTTTTGAGCATTTATCATTTCATTTTTGCCTTTGCCTCACAAGGGCACACACTATCTAACAATGGTGTTTGGAAGACTTGAATGTCTCTCCAGGGCTTGACTGAGGAAAGCCTCTAAACAACACAACCCCCTCCCAAAGTTTATGTGATTGCAGGTTATAGGTTGAAGATACAGGAAAAGTGGTGTTGTAGGAGGGTATTACAGAGTGTCAGATTTGGAGATCAGAGTTGAAAATAGCACCCTGGACTTGGGCACCTGCTCTTTAGTCCTCCAGATTCTGTGACGGGAAAATCTCTGATGCAACAGGAACAGATTACAGATCAAGCTTCTAGATCCTAACAAAAACCTAGGCATTGGACTTGGGCACCCTCTCATTAGTCCTTGACTATTCCGCTTCTGAACTCTGAAAATAGGTGCACAATTATCTGTCATTTTACATCTTTCTATAGTAGCATTTTTTGATATTTATCTGTTTGCTTCCGTATTTGCATAATTAGGGTTTTGATGTATAATTGAGCATAATTGAGCATCAAATCATACAAATCCAAGTTTCCCTACATCTCATAGTGACCTAGGGTATGATAGTACATTGCAACTCAACCCTAGGTCCTTGAATGAAAGGGTGAAAGGAGGATACACATACAAAACTACCAAAAACTCAACTATCCAAATTCCACCCTTTACATTTTGGTGAACCCATGTTGTTGGAATTATTTGCACCTTTCTGAGTGTTTTTCTTTAGATTTGCAGTGATTTCATTCATTCATAGTATCATTCATCTTATTGCATTGGAAAACTTATAAAAAAATTGAAAATTTGGAAAAAAATTGCATTCTAGGGTTTGCATGTTGCATTAATTAATTTGAATTTCATCAAATTTCTGATTTTTGCATTAAATCTAAGCTAAATTACATAAAATTAAAAAAATTCAATAGATTGCATTGCATTTTCATCATAAAATTGCTAGGGTTTTGTTGGAAATTTTGCATTTTTTCATATAACCTAGTAATCCCAAAAGCTAGGGTTTGTAGGTAAAATCTTGTTTCAGATTTTTCTACTAATCTTAGACACTCATTAAAATTTTCATTTGGATTTAATGTTGCATTTTAGTGTGAATTTGCATTTAGATTTCAAAAATTTGCATTTTTACATAGAAAATTTCAACAAAAATTAGCATTTTCATGGATTTTTCCTTAGATTTGCACTTGCATTTTGCATGATAGGGTGTTAAAATCATTTTCAGATCTGAGTGGAATTAATTTTCATCATACATCAGCTTACAAGACATTCATATGGCATTTTGCATCAAGATCTCAAACCTAGGGCTTGAAAAACCTTGATTTTCACTAAATTTGGCCTTATCGACTCTCTAATTTTGCACCATAGGCATGTTGTGAAGAGTATTTTTACACTAATTAGCTGTTATAAGGGTAATTATCTTCTTCCCCTCCTAAAAATCTTCACAACACCTTGTTATTGGTCTCTTGTATTGAAAATTTGGTGAAAAACTGCATATTTTTGCTATATTTGCCCTAGGATTTGACTTAGATTTACACTCCAAGCATGTTGTGACAAATTTTATGAGTTGAGGTGACTAATATAATTGCTATTATTTTCTGCACCTCCTAAAATTATTTACAACACCCCTTTTGCTAGGTCTTGGAGTTGAAAAATAGTGAAAAATTAGATATTTTTGCTATATTTTCACTAGGGTTTGACCTTGAGTGGCACTATATGGTGCAGGAGCACCAAGAAGACTAAGGTCTTGTTTTGATGTTCATTTTTTTTTTCCTCCAATAAGGTCATGAAGACCATTTTCTTATGTTGTAATCATGATGCCATAAGGACTATGTCCAAATATCTATCCTCATATTGTTGAGGTAGTCACATGTGTAAAGCCTTCTTAAGGCATATAGAGAGAGTCTTCATGTTTGTGAGCCTTGTTAAGGCATGGAAAGAAGTCCAAAATGATGTCAAGGATTCTAAGGTCTAGTTTAAGGCCTAATTGCATTGTAATCTTGTTTGAAGGCAGTTTCAAACTCCTAAAACTGATGTAACTCTGTTAACAACACATGAAGTAGTTACTGCAGTTAAAAGAAAACAGGGTATCCGATGGTTATCACACAGTTCCGTCGACCAAACTACCCTTTAACTTCTTCAATGCCTTTGAGGAATGTTGATAAGAACCTGCAAATACCATTGTATGAAGGGAGAAGCATTTTTGGAGAAGAAATCAATAAAGTATAACAAGTTCTGCTTGTGTTCGACTATTTTCCTGTTGTTGCTGCACGTACCCTGACTGCGTATAGACAAGTGGTGATTGTTGGTTATATTTGAATGAAGGCTTGGTGAGTTACCTTCAAAATGCATATGTATTGAGTTCTTGACACTTCTTTATATCGTTGTATTCCTCCTTTTTCTGTAGGGTGGTCGGAGAGACCCTTAACTAGGGTTCTGACAGAAATTCAGTATGTCCCCTCCATTCCACTGACTCCCAAACTCTATGATTAGTGGAATGAGTTTTGTGATGTTTGTTTTAATCTGTTGCAAGAGAAGTTTGGGCAGGAACCTGTTATTACTAGGATTTCATTGATTAGACTTAGCAAAACCATGTGCTAAGTGTTTGATAGAAGCAACAGTAGTATGGATTTTGATGACAGTTGATTCAAACAATAAATGAAGACTAAATTCCATGGTTTTGGGAGGTCCCTGACATGTCTAAGTGGTCAAGAGAGTTATAAGCCTCCATTTAAGAGTACTTGCTTCACAAACTAGGCCTAATTGGGGCTCTAAAATACTAGGAGGGGCTATTGGTTGAGGCATACCATCCAAAACAACCTAAAACCATTCTTGGATATGTGATAGGGGATCATAATGGGTATCTTCTAATTGTCTGAGATTTGCATTTGAAGGTCTGTGCTAAAAATTATTAGGATTGTTGTCATTTTCTAGGGCTACAAGCCATTTCTTGGGCTTGTGAAGGAAGTATCAATCTTGAGTCTAGTTTGCCTTGGCCAATGGATGGAATGGGTCCCCTAACATCCCAAACCAACCTTTCCATGATGATCTATGATTTTATTTCTTCTGTTCCCACTTTTGTGTAAAGACCTTTGATTTTTGGGCTTTTGAGTGAAATAGAACCTTGTCATCTTGTCTATCTTCTCCTATCCAATTTGCCTCTACATCACTATAAGTGTGTTGTGATGGATTTTTTGGAATTATGTGGCTGTTATTACTGATATAATTTTTTTTCCATCATATATTTTCTCACAACACCCTTTGTCATGCTCTTTTGCATTAATATTTGGTGAAAAAATCACATATTTTAGTGTATTTTCACTAGATTTGGACTAGGCATCATCTTAGATTTGCATCAAGAGTGTGTTGTGAAGGTTCTTATCATTGCATTAGACTGATATCAGACATATTATTTGCTTCCCCTAATCAATTTCCTTACAACACCTTTGCTTTCACTTATTTCCATTGAAAAAGTACAAAAAATCAAGCATTTTAGGTCATTTTTGCACATAGTTTTACACTTGTCTTTTGCATACTTTTGGAAAATTGTTAAAATATGATCTTACATATACACATGGCCTCTAATAAAAACAAAAACAATAGGTTCCCTCCTAGACCTTACATGAAGAGAAAGGTCCCTGAACCTGAAATTGTGTTTACACCTCATGATAGAACAATCGGAGACACTGAAGGACCTCTTTACATCACTGTGAAAATAATGGGAAACCCTGTGGATGGAACACTTATTGATCCTAATTGCATGAATAATGTTTCCACTAAAGATTTCCTCTTTGTACATCAATTAATGCAAGGATCTTATGACCCGTCAGACATGATAATTAAAACACATAAGGGAACCTTTTTAAACACTTCTGGGAAGATATCATTGTTGGTCACTGTATTCGAGAAACATGTAGAATGATGGTTTGATGTTGTCCCTATTTCTGACAACTTTCACATTAAATTGGGACACCCTTGGTTAAAGGCTATGAAAGCTGTCCCTTCAACAATTCATAATTGTCTAAAATTTCCTTTTGATTATAAGTATAAACCATTGGTTATAAGAAAACATTGTACACTGGATTACTTTTGGGACATATCTGAAATGAAACCAAAGCCATGTACAGACTTCAACTTCTTGAGCTATAGAAATTACAAAACAAAACTATTACATCCAATGGCCGATCCTTCTATGCAAGAAGTAACAAAAGACAAGCAACCCACATTTGAAGAGAACCCTATACTGAAAGGACAAGGTCCCTATGCTGAGATTCCTCCCCTGCCATCCTTACAAGGATTGGGAGGTAATTGTTGACAAAAAAACATTCCACCTAGACAAATGAGATTTGATCCTGGTGCTTCCTCTTCAAGAATGAAAAAACCCATGAAAGAACAAAGCCCTATCTTACAAGAGATAAGTGGTAAGAGAAAAAGAAATAGAAAAGAAAGAGAAAGAAGGAGAAGAAGACAAGATTATGCCATAAACCTTGCATATCAACAAGAAAACATTGATCCAAACATTGAACCAAACAAAGATGATCCTAACAATGATAAGATTTGGGCTATGGTACCTTATGTCCCACTTTCCTCTAAAATTTGGGAGTGGGAGGATGACGATGATTTACTTGATGACCACTAGCCCAAAAGATCCTACCAGGTAAGTATCCCTAACCCTTTGTCTCTCTTGTGATGTGCTTCCCCCGTGATGTGTTATGTGTTGTTTAGGTCTCCTAGGATGACCCTTGATTTTCTTGTAAGGTTTGGGATACTAGGAGACCGCCTCTATTGTGACCTTCTATTTGTATCATCATTCTTCTATATTACCTCTCTCTCTAATTTCATTATTGTGTGTTGTGTCTTACGGACATAGTGTTGCGGTTGGTGACTTGGGGGCACCCTCCTACATGACTGTCCCTGAGACACTTGTTTCTCCTCTCTTATTTATTGTTTACCTTCCTCTAGTGTTTCTATCTAGCAGGCAGATGACGAAAAAACATTTATACTGATGCAGACGTAGCGTCTCTTTAGTGAGAAATCAAAAATTGGACTTAGTTGCTAATATGATGATGGGATTGTATATCTTATCCGACGCTTGGCTAGTAGAAGCACTCTGTGCTTTCTACGTAGTGATTTTGATGATCTTTATCTCACTTACAAACCTTAACAATACTGCTGCTCTGTGTACTTTATTTGTCTTTGAATCTCACCTTGGTGACACTCAATTCAGAGATTTTCATGATATAGCCCCATGGTTATCCTCGATCTTTGAATTTGTGGTATAACCTTGGCTCTTTGTATGGTTAATAATATGCATTGATGTTGTTGTTTATCATTATTATGTGGACACTAACATGTTTCTTGCAGGGATGTGTTTGTGGGAACATTTGGCGATCGTAAAGTACATGTCACCTTTAGGGGGCATGGGCTTTGCGAAAGTTTGTGTTCCCTTGTGTGTTTTCTTCCTACCTTAATGTGCTTGATATCGATGTGTGATATCAACCACCTTAAGGTGGGGGCATATATAAGGTAAGTTGTCTATTGTAGATGTTAGCAATGTGCTTGTCCTTAGGTACAGTTTAAAGATTAGTGTGATGAGTACTTCCTACACTCTGAGTTTGTTTGCAATCAATCAATTAATCAATCAATCAATCATCTTAAGCCCTCTCTAGAGGCGGGGGTGGTGTATCTCTTGCAGAGAGTACCCATCTTGTCATTATCAAAAGTCCTCTATGGAGGTGAGGAGCGGTTCTGTGACTAACTCAACCCTTAAGCGTGTCTTCAGCGATTATTGTGGCAAAGCCCAATCATTGGTGTGTGCCTGTAATGTGCTTGAGATGGTGATGAACCTAGAAATAGGAACACTCCATCACTTGTCTGCCATGTTTTCTCCATGTCTTCAAAGTGTGTGTGTTTGGCATGCTTGCTTTGTTTAGTGTGTTTGTTGCCCCATATGCAGTTTAAAGACTAGTGCGATGAGTACTTCCTGCATTATGGGAGGTGTGTTTACTTTCTTGTACTTGCATCTACATTTCATATATATGAGAAAAAGAAAATAAAAGAAATCATTCCTGTCTTCTATGCATTAACTGTCTTCTATGCATCTGATGTATTCTCTATGTTTTGCGTGACTGTTCTCCGTGTTTTGCGTGCTTGTCATTGTCTTCAATGTGTCTGGCGTGTCTTCTCCATGCTTGGCGTGTTCACTGTGTTTGTTGACCATACTTTAATGCATTTATTAGCCTTGTGTTTATATATACATTAAAGTGGGGGCTAAATGTAATGTCAGAAAATGTCCCCTTGGGGGGCTTTTCCCTCATAAGGTTTAGCTCCTGGGTCTTTTAGCTGCATTTAAGACATCTTGCATCATATTTTGACATCCCGATGAAATGATCCCTAAGTTTCATGACAAATGGGGCCTAGGGGGATCCATTGAACTTAACCCTAACCAAAATAGGGGGGGAGGACTTGGGCGCCCGCACCCTAGTCCTGCCCTATTTTGGGTCAGTCTCAAATTTTTGAGTGTCGGCTTGTGACCGTTATTTGGGTCCTATGCCGACACGGTAAGTTTGAATTATGAAATTCTTGGTGGGAGTGTTTGTAGTTGCATATAAAAGCATGCTTAGGCATTCATTTGAAAACTAGATGATTACTAGCTAGCAATTTGGATTCTCAAGTTTATGTGAAGGTGATTCAAGGCATTCATTATGTGGCAAGAGCAGATTTGTGTTGTCTATGTGTTTGTATTTGCAGATTTGAGCAATCATCTCCTCATGGCATGAAGAGTTTCTTCCTCCCATGATATCTTCACTACAAGGTGACATTATTTGTGTTTTTGAGCATTTATCATTTGGTTTTTGCCTCTGCCTCACAAGGAACACACTCTCTATTTGACAACGATGTTCAGAAGACTTGAATGTCTCTCTGGGGATTGACTGAGGCAAGCCTCTAAACACCACAACCCCCTCCCAAATTTTATGTGATTGCAGGTTACAAGTTGAAGATACAGGAAAAGTGGAGTTGCAGGAGGGTATTACAGAGTATCAGATTTGGAGATCAGAGTTGAAAATAGCACCCTGGACTTGGGCGCCCGCTCTTTATTCCTCTAGATTTCATGATGGGAAAATCTCTGATGTAGTAGGAATAGATTACAGATCAAGCTTCCAGATCCTGACAAAAACCTAGGCATTGTACTTGGGTAGCTGCTCATTGGTCCCCGACTGTTATGCTTCTGAACCTCGAAAATAGGTGCACATTTATCTATCATTTTACATCTTTCTGTAGCAACATTTTTTGATATTCGTCTGTTTGCTTCCGTATTTGCATAATTAGGGTTTTGATGTATAATTGAGTATAATTGATGATCAAATCATACAAATCCAAGTTTCCGTACATCTCATAGTGACCTAGGATATGATAGTACCTTACAACTCAACCTTCGGTTCTTGAATGAAAGGGTGAAAGGAGGATACACATACAAAACTACCAAAAACTCAACTATCCAAATTCCACCCTTTACAAACTTAGCAAACACTTGCTTCACAAAGGGCCACATAAAAATACAAGAAATGCAAGACCAATGAAAGCCACAAAGCTGTGCCTTATCATGCCACAATGCCCCTAACAATCATGCCATCATGCTAAGAGGGAGAAGGTAGTGTAAGACTAGGATAAAACAAATACCCTTTAGAGCTAGCATCTATAACAAATAAAATCTATCTTATGTAGTACAATACATCATAATGTGTTTCTTTAATGTTTCAAGAAAAGAGTTTTAAGAAATTTTTTTTCAAAGAACCGACATTTCACATCCATGCTAACATAACCCCTTGGAAAGCCATGCTCAAGGATAATCTTCTCTATGCCTTGGAAAAGGAACTCCCCTAAATCTAATAAAGAATCACAAAAATTAATGCTAACAATTCAACAAAATATGCAAACCCAACAATTCTGGAAGCAATGCACCTTTAATGAATCATATACCAAAGCTCAAAGAGACAAAACACACTGAATTAGAACCAAATGCAAGACTATTCAAAACCAATTCTTTGTCACATCTAGATTACATTCGAGACTGCAGAATAACTGGATAATACAAACACAACCAATAAAAATAGAACTCTCCACAAAACAACAGATCTGTACCATCAAAAATAATTGGGCTCCACAGTCAATGTTACATACTTACACAATCATATAAGCATTGGAAGGAAAAGCATCATTATCTACATACCACTAGATTTATATTATCAAAAAGAAATTTAAGCTTGGAAGGTCTTTACCAAAACTATATTTTTATGATGATAAATCAGGTAGGTCACTCAAAATATGGATAAATTAATACTTTAGCTCATCTAGAAGATTTTTTGAAAACAAAAAACAATTTCAACAAGTAATGCTGCTTTTCATCATTTATCTCTTTGTCTATTCTACAACTTTAGATCTAGTGGATCCAAGGAATAAAATAACTTACAAATACACAATTTTCCACATACCATCAGATCCATTACATCACAAGAAATAATGTTTACCCACAAGTGCCACTAATTATTATCCTTTATCTCTGTGTCTGTCTACCACCCATTTGATCCTTAGCTCTAAGGGACCCAAACAAAAAAGAAAAAAGTAAGGATTCATCTATTTCCACAATCATATAGGTATTGGCAAGATATGCATTAAAGAACAATTTGAGCACAAGAAATGTGACATTTCAGTATCTATTATGTTCCACATCCCTTGAATCCACAGCTCTATGGAAACCAAACAATAAAGAAAAGCTGAAATTCTTCTATTTATGCAACTTTATGTGATTTAGAAAGAAAAGCACAATTCTCCACATACCACTAGATCCATAACATCTAAAACCACAACTAAGGCCAACAATAAATATTATTTTTCATCATTTCTATGTCTTTTTCATCATTTGTCTCTGTGTCTGTTCAAGACCCATTCAATCCTTAGTTTTATTAGATCCCAAAAAAAGAAGAAGATGAGATTAATCTATTTGACTATTAAAACAAACTTTAAGCATTGGTAACAAAATAGAAATCATCTATTTACCATGAAACCCATCATGCCAAAATAACAATTTGATCTCACAACCAAGGTTGCCTTTTATAACTTTTATTTTCCTTTATGAGCACCTATTCAACAATTAGCTTCATTGGAACTATCCTAGCAAATAGAAAGTTGAGAATAATATTTTTACACAACTTAGCAGGTATTGGAAACAAACTAATAATTTTCCACAATACCACGTGAGATAGGGAAAAAAGCTACAAGCATGCAGAAAACAAGCTACAACTAACCCTAGCTCCCAATGGAGTGCAATCTAGCCTAGAAAACCAATCAAACAAATAGAAATAAACTAAGAATCTAAGCTAATATCGACCTATCTCCATTGTCCTCCTTAACCTTGCATTATTGTTCTCAGATTTACAAGTTTATGCAACAATCTAGAGAAGCTCATGTATGTGATTTAGCAAGATATTGGAGATTGTTCAGAGATGTCTAGGATAAATCAAGCCAAGAGATCATAAGGGATCAAAATGAAGCTGAATGAGTGATTTTATAGAATACCCTATTCGAATGGAGGGCTAGGATTTGATGTTGACCTTGGATCAAAATGGAGGGCTGAGATGAGTTAGGGTTTTCTCACCACTAGATGACAAAATTGAATTTAAAATTGGGAGAAATGGTGATGTGTAATGTGATTCAAATTAAATAAATTTGTGCAATTTATTTAATTTATTGAAAGGATGCATGTGAAAGGGGATTTTGGCAATTAGGTGATGGGATATTTGTATGAATTAATTAAGTGAAGAGGGACATTAGGATATGAATAATTAAATAATTAATTAAGATTAATTATTTAATTATAGAATAAACGTGGACAAATGATTAGAAAGGATGAAATTGAATTAGTTGAATTATGGAATTTGAAGGAGAAATTGTCCTGTCACATTTGTGACATGAGGATGTTTTTAAGTGTCTACATTTTTCTCCTCTTTGAGATGATGTTTGAGATGATAAGATTTATGTTGAGTAACATAATTTCAAAGAAGCTAAGGAAATGGGTAGAGGAAAAGGATGATGATGGAAATATAGGATGATTGTGCCCCCTCGAGAGGATAGGCCGGTTGGACAAACATGAGTAGGCTCTCAAAATGAAAAAGGGATTGGTCAAGGAAGAAAGATAGGGGAATGGATAGAAGAAATGGATGATACGTTAAGCTACAATGAAGGTGGAGGAATGCGAGAGAGAGATAGTGGAGGAATGAAAGATTGGCTAGAAGAATGGGATGAGATCTTTCTTTGATAGATTTTTTAGCTTCTCACTTGCAATTTTTTCTACTTATCATCATAGAACTTATTATGTCAAGGGACAAAAATCACAATGGCATGATAGAGGCCAAAGTACAGAAATGTGATCCCTTGCAAAACAAGCACATGACAGGCAAGGAATGCCTGACTCAGACTAGTAACTGTGGTACCTTGTCGGAACATGCGATGAGATAACTATGAGGTGTGCAAGTCCTTATGCAAGGAAGCAGTTATTCTTTCCAATGCATAGGATGTCTTTGATTCACACCCAATGGAATCCTAATCACACGCAAGGCACCAAGTTGCCCCAGTCATTTTGCCAAGATAAACCGCAAACAACAATCAAAGAAAAAGGTCTGGCTCTATCCTCGCTTCTCTTCATCACTTAGGGATTGCCTTGAGAAGCATAAGAATGAGACAACAAAACAATCTAGTAAGATAAGATGGACTAGACCAACAACCATTTGGACCTTTTGCCAAGTGATATGTGTTTGATTGATTGAGAATGGATGAGGGAGGCCTGGTTTTAGGATATGAAGCATGTCGTATAAGACACTGGTCTAGTTTTGACAATGCCCCTACCTGTCTAAGGCAAGTGAGATGATTAAGTCTGGTTTTAGATATGAGACACCTCGTATAAGATGCTTGATCTGGTTTCAAGAGTGCAACAATTTAAGACTGATGATTGATAGATGATAGTGTCTAGTTTCAGGAAATGAGGCATGTCATATAAGACACCTGGTCTAGTTTCGACAATGTCGTATCCTATATAAGACAAGTGATAGTTGATTGGAAGTCGTTTGATAGTGAATGATCATGATTAGGCATTTGATCATGTTTGACTGAAGGCTTATTGGGTAGTTTGTCTTGTTGATTTTGGGATTGGTTTGAAGTACGTGTTTCTGTGAAATATTTGACTGTTTGATCAAAGTGTCCATATCACCAAAGGATGGCTTATTATGATGGTTGACTCAATAGGCCCTAAGGGACTGACCTAGTGCCTCGGGGACTCATCAAAGATGGCCTTGCCTAGGTGAAAGCTCAAAGGCAACGTAGTTTGACAAGGTGGTTGACACTATTTATTACTTGAGATGATTTGAAGAACTGATTTGAATGATATGATGATGTGATTGATTTGATTGATTTGAAGAAGTGATTTGACTTGAAATGAATTGATTGATTTGATGGATTGATATGATGAGTTGATTGATTGATTTTATTGTTTGGATTTTTGTAGGATATTTGATTTTTTTGTGTCTTGGGGAATATTTTGATTTTTTGGGTTTTGACATGTTTTGATTTTTTTGGATTTTTGAATGTTGTGATTTTTTTGGTTTTTGGAAATGTTTTGTTTTTTTGGAATTTTTGGAGAATTTTGGAATGTCAATGGATGCCAATTTAGATAGCCTTTGTGCTAGATACCACTGACAAGGGAGGACCAAGTCTAGGTGGGAAGGGATGAATGGAAGAAAGGGTGGGTGATAGTGAATGGAAGGAACGTACACATAAGAGGGAAAGGATGTGATCTCCAAGGACTATGTCGCATAAGAATAACATGCCCTATTCTAGGTGGAATGCTTAAGATTTGACCTGACAAGGCTTATGACAATAGGATAATGATAGGATCATTTGGAAAGGATGAGGTATATCAAGAGATATCCAAAACATTTGTCAACATTTTGCCCCCAATCTTTATCAAGATCAAAAGAGGAAGGGAGGATGAATAGACTCGATATGATAGGTATATGGGTATAATGGATAAGGATGGTAAGATAGGATGGTATGGAAATGGTAGGACATAATAGGATGGAAAATGATCGGGTGGTATGGATGAGACAATGTGCCCCCAAGTGTAAGTGACAAAGAAGATCAACCTACACATGATGCCTATTTGCCAGGTTTTCATCATGGTACTTATCTAAGGCGCCACCAAGGGTGGTTTTCACCTTTGGATGAAGGGATTTCTCTTTACTTTTTTTTTTGACTTTTTGACTTTTTGAATTTTTAATGGGATAGGTGGAATGTGGATAGGAGGGACTCAAGTGTCTAGTGCCATGAAAGGTGATAGTGTTCCGTTAGAGATGGATGTCGTTGCATGGACCATGTCATTATGCTCACAAATGTTGGTAGGGGGATTTCATGAAAGAGGGAAATGAACTTGGTAGATAGTGAATTATGAAAGGTACGATAGTGGATTATGATGTGGATTATGTAGGACTTATGCAATGATGGATGAAACGTTTATGCCAAAGGAACATGATGTGTGAAATATGTAGGATAATGGATGAGGGATGGGGAGATGGAGGTATGTGGATGTGTTGCGGAATGGAAGGGAACCATGACCAACGGTTGCACACACCATGATAAACATTGAAGCTTTTGATTGGATGGTGGTGTAGGAAGCAATGGGGTTGTTTGCTTAGTGGATCGGTGATGTAAGCATTTAGGGACCCACATAGACTTAGTATTTGTATGATTTTTGCTTTTCATGTGGGATGGAGGAATTTTATATTTTTGGATGGAATAAGACTTTTGGATGGAAGAGGATGGTTGGGATTTTTGAGAGGTGGATGTCTCTTTTGACTTGTTTTCTTTTTTCTTAGGAACCCATACCATTTTAGTTTTTGACTTTTCTTGTGATGGTATGGGCTTGGGTAGCTTTTTGATTGTATTTTGCTTTGAATTTTTGCATTGATATCCTAAGGTATGAGGATCCTTAGGATTTTTGGCCTTATGAAAGGAAGCATCCAAATGTTTATTTTTAAATCCCATGTGGCGAGTGGAAGCTTTATGTTTGGACAATGTGTGCATTTATTGGTCATGATTGGGATTTTTAGAGGATTTATGGATGATAGGGATATTAGGTGTTGGAAGCAATGGAGGTAAAGCAGATGGAGGGATGGTAGGAGTTGGAAGAAGTGGAGGTAGATTGGATGGTAGAAGGTTTATGGTCACATGCTTTTGACATTTGTAGGATGATGGAGGTGGAATGGTAACATAAGTTTTGGGTACATGATAGGATGTGTGATGGAAAGTGGACTTAGGAGGAATAGAAGGAATACCAACATCTTTAGATTGTTTACCTTGGGGTGTGTATCCAAGGCCATATTGGTGCAGGAGCACTAAGGAGACCATAAGGATCTATGCCTTGTTTTCATGTTGTTCATGTTGTCTTGTTGATTCAATTAGGTCGTGAAGACCATTTTCAGGCATTGTAATAAGGGCCATTGCAAATGGATGCCATGTTGATGTCAATAGTGTACGTGGGGTAGTCATAAGTTTCTCATACTTGTAGCCTTTTTATGGCATATAGGAGGTGGTCATGGGTTGAATGCCTTGTCAAAGGCCTATCACTCTTGTAAAAAAGGTCTAAAAATCCCAAACAGGGATAACACACCTATAAACACTATGGAAACCCATGTAATTAGTTGCCAATGCTGGCAAAAACAGGGCAATAGGTGGTTGCAGGGTAGTTTTGAGACCTCCCACCAATTCCAACTACCTCTAGTCAGTTGTCAAGGTTGAGGACAGTCTTCAAAAGACCTTAAACATGATCATTGATGTAAGAAAGTAAGTTGGAAGGAGAAATAAGTGAAGAAATCTTAGTTTTCCTTTCAAATTCCTATGTCTTTCACTACTTCTGCCTGTGGTACTTCTCTGTACGGAGGTGTCATAAGGCAAATGATTGTGGAAGGTTGGAGGTATGAGTTAAGTTCTTGTTGCAATTGATTGGAGGTCTTGAAACATCTCTGTATTTGAATTCTCTATATTTTCTTGAAATCAAGTTACTAAACCCTACCTTAGGGTTTCTGATAGAAATTATGCCTTTTCTCTCCATTCCACTGGTTTGAATCACTCCTAATTAGTGGAATGGACTTGTCTTTGTCTTTTTTCATGTGTTATGATAAGGTTTGGGTAGGGGGTCTAAGAAGGAGGAAGTTTTGTTGAAGAATCCTAACATCACCATGTGTTAGGTGCTACCAAGAGAAACAACATAGTGAAATTCATACATAGTCAACTATGAGGCCATAAAAACCTTGAAATCCATTATTTTTCCACCCATGTGAAGTGTCCAAATGGTTCAGAGAGTTTGGTGGTTCCATTTAAAAGTACTTGCTTTGTATTTTTGGGCTAATTGGGGCTCTTTGTAGTAGGATAGCCTTATTGAAAGTGGCACATGTTGCAAAACAACCCATAGTGAGTCTTTGATATGTTGTAGGGCATCCAAAAAGGGTATCTTAGGATTGTATAAGATTTGAGTTTGCAGGCCACTAGAAGAAGTTGTTGCTGACTGTTCTCATTTTAAGGGCTACAAGGATCCTAATAGGTTTGTGAAGGAAGTCCTAAACCCAAACTTGTCAAACCTTAGCCAATGGTCTGGATGGGTCCTATGGTATGCTAAACAAGCCTTTACATGATGGTTCCAAAGAAACTAACTATTGTTCCAACTTTTTCATGTTGATCCATGAATTAGGTTCTTGAATGTTTGGAAGAGGGTCTTGTCAAACTGTGGAAACCTCAAACTATCCTAGGTCCTCTACATCATAGTGGTATTAGAGCCATAAAAGGTTTTGTTAGTTGGTTGTGTGTAAGACCTGGTATATGTCAGTAGAGGAGAGTGAAGGAGAGGCTAGCAATATGCCTCCAAAAGGGATGACCACTGAGGTGGTTAAGAAATTCAAAGAGATGGAAGAGAAGATTAAGAGTGGAGTCAAGGAAGCACTCCAAGATGAGTTGAAGGCACTGAGGATAGGGAAGAGGATAGATGAAGGTTTTGATGGAGAGGAAGAAAAAGAGGAGGAAGAAGAAGAAAATCAAGAAGAGGAAGAGATACCTGTAGATCAGAAACATTTCCTTGAAGCCATCAAGGCAATTGACAAAGATTCATTAGAGGCTCGGATGGAGATTCCAATGTTTAGTGGCAAGATGAATGCTGATGAAGTTATGGAGTGGATTGAGGCCCTAAATAACTACTTTGAATACAAAGAAGTTCCTGAGAACAAGAGGGTGAAGTTTGTAAAAATTAAACTCAAGGGTGCTGCCCTCACATGGTGGAATTACACCCAAGGTGAGAGGGTAAAGAGTGGAAAGAGCATGATCTCTTCATGGAGCAGAATGTTGGAGAGGATCAAGTCCCAATTCATTCCATCAGACTATGAGGTGTAGATCTACAAGAAGATGCAAAATCTTAAACAAAGAGATTTGGATGTGGCCACCTACACTGAGGAGTTTCACAAGTTATCTCTTCGTTGTGGACATATGGAGGATGAAAAAGGTAAAGTGGCAAGGTATCTAAATGGTTTGAAGTTTAGTATACAAGATGAAATCAGTATAGTAACCCCTAAAACCATGGACAAATTCTTTCAAATGGAATTGAGGGCTGAAAAGAAGTTGAAGAGGAAAGGTGAGCAACAAAATAGAGGAAGAGGTGGCAGAAATTTCAAAGGTAGGGGCACTTTTGGAGGCAGAAATCAATCCCAAAGAAGTTAAGGGGAATCTAGTTCTGAAGAACAAAGTGGAGAATTAGGTTCAAGAGGAGGATTTAGAGGAAGGAGACCCAATAGAAGGGGTAGATATGGTGGACCAGGGAGAGGTCCTAATGTCTTCACAGGGAGGTGCTACAATTGCAACCAAGTGGGACATCCAGCCTTCAAATGTCTTGAGAAGCAAGCCTCAATCTCTCATGGAGGAGAGAGAAGGAACCAGATGATCCAAGAGGAAGATTGCCAAATTGTTAACTCTCCAATTGGAAGTGCAGCCCTAGTCCATGATGGAGAAAACTTGATGATGAGGAGAACCATGTTGAAGGTGCCTCAAACACAAGAACCCCCTCAGAGGAAGACATTGTTTAGGACAACATGCAAGGCCTATGGTAAGATATGCAAGGTAATTGTTGATTCAGGTTCAACTAAAAATTTGGTTTCTATTGAAATGGTAGACAAGTTGAAATTGAAAAGACTTCCTCATGTTAGTCCTTATAAAGTGTCATGGTTGAATAAGGGGAAACAAGTTTTGGTAGATGAACAAACTTAGGTAGAGTTTGAGATAGGGGAATATAAGGACAATATTTTATGTGATATAATCCCCATGGATGCTTGTCATTTGTTGTTAGGACATCCATGGCAATATGATGTTCAATCCCAACATGATGGTAAATCTAACTCCTTTATCATAACCAAGAAAAGTAGGAAGTATAGAATGGATCCTTTGCTGGATGAGAATGTAGAGAAGAGTGTTGGATCAAGTGTCATGATTACAAGTGGTAAAGAGTTTTTAAACACCCTTAAGGAGGAAGGAACCCAAGGGTATGCTCTGATTTTGAAACCTAAAAATAGTCCTAATTTACATGGTCCTAGTGAGGAAGAGGTTCCCAAGGAGGTGCAACAATTGTTAGAGAAGTATAAGGGTATCATGGTAGAGGAGATGCCTAATGAATTGCCACCTATCAGGGACATAAGCCATCAAATTGACTTCATACCAAGGTCTACTTTTCCAAACAAAGTAACCTACAAGATGACACCTTCTCAAAATGAAGAGATTGCCAAGCAAGTGCAAGAATTATTGGATAAGGGATTGGTGAGAAAGAGCCTTAGCCCATGTGCTGTCCCAATAGTTCTAGCCCCTAAAAAGGATGGTAAATGGAGGTTGTGTACAAATTCTAGGTCCATTAACAAGATTACTATAAGGTATAGGTTCCCTATGCCAAGGATTAAGGATTTAATGGACTATTTGGGAGGGGCTAGATACTTTTCCAAGATTGATCTTAAGAGTTGGTATCATCAAATTAGGATAAAGCAAGGGGATGAATGGAAGACAACCTTCGAAACAAATGAGGGTCTTTATGAGTGGTTGGTGATGCCATTTGGCCTATCCAGTGCCCCAAGTACTTTCATGTGTCTCATGAATGAAGTGTTGAAGGATTTCATTGGCAAATTTGTTGTGGTGTACCTTGATGACATTCTTGTTTTTAGGACCAAGGAAGAACATTTGTAGAACTTGGATCGGGTTTTGAAGAAATTACATGATGAGAAATTGATGATCAACATGGAGAAGAGTGTTTTCATGAAGGAAGAACTCACCTATCTTGGTTTTGTCATCTACCAAGGCAATTTGAAGATGGATCCAACAAAGGTAGAGGCTATTTTGTCATGGCCAACTCCTAAAACAATAGGTGATGTAAATTTTTTTCATGGTTTGGCAACATTCTATAGGAAGTTTATAAGGGGTTTTAGTCATATTTGTGCACCTATTTTGGATACCATTAAAGGGGGGTAGAAATGTAAGTTTTCTTGGACAAAGGCAGCCAATGATTCTTTTGAAATTCTAAAACAAAAGGTAGCACAACAGCCCATTCTTGTTTTACCTGATTTTAATAAGTTGTTTGTGGTGGAATGTGATGCTAGTAACCTTTCTAGAGGGGTTGTCTTGAGTCAGGAGGGTAGACCAATTGCCTTCTTTAGTGAGAAACTAAATGATGCTAAAAGAAAGTACTCTACTTATGACTTGGAGTTGTATGCCATGGTGTAAGCCTTGAAGAAATGGAGGCACTATCTCTTGCCTAAAGAATTCATGGTTTACACTGACAATCATGCACTTAATTTTCTGAATTCATAGAAAAAACTCAGTCATAAACATATGAAATGGGTTGAACAACTCTAAGCCTACACATTTTCCATCAAGCACAAGAAGGGGTAGGCCAATAAAGTGGCAGATGCATTGAGTAGAAGGGTGTGTATGGTGTAAGAAATTTAGTTGCAAAGTGTGGGGATTGATGCTCTCAAACATATGTACCAGGATGATGAAGATTTCAAGGAGGTATATGAAGTTTGTTCACATTTTTTAGACTCTTATCATTCTGATTTTTCTGAGTTTTTGTTGCAGCAGGGGTTTTTGTTCAAAGGCATCCAATAATGTGTTCCTAGGTGTTCCATGAGGGAGAACATCATAAAGGAAAAGCATTATGGTGGACTAGGAGGTCACTTTGGGCTAGACAAAACATTGGATCAGGTGAAAAGGTTTTATTTTTGGCCTAAAATGCAATCAGACATTAGAAAATTTGTTGAGGGTTGTAGTATTTGTGAAAGAGCAAAGGGAACATCATCTAATGCTGGTCTATATCGGCCACTTCCTATTCCTCATAGGCCATGGGAAAGTATTAGCATGGATTTTGTCTTGGGTCTTCCTAGGACTCAAAGAGGCTTTGATAGCATTTTTGTTGTGGTGGATAGGTTCAGTAAGATGCCTCATTTCTTGCCATGTAAATGCACTAATGATGCTTCACACATTGCTGGTTTGTTCTTCAAAGAAATTGTTAGAATCCATGGTTTGCCTCTTAACATTGTGACTGGCAGGGATCCTAAGTTTGTGGGCCACTTTTGGCGTACCTTGTGGAAGAAGTTGGGCACTAAATTGTCCTTCACTTCAGCCTATCACCCTCAGACTGATGGCCAAACTGAGGTAGTGAATAGGTCCATGGGAAATCTTCTCAAATGTCTTACAAAGCAGCATGGAGAGGCATGGGATATGATCATCCCTCAAGCTAAATTTGCTTACAATGACTCCACCAATAGAAGCACAGGAAGGAGTCCATTTTGAGATTGTCTATGGTGTTCACCTAAGAGGCATTCTTGAATTGAGAGATCTACATGGATTGGAGAGGAAGCGTGCTCAAGGTGAAGACTTTGCATTGGCCATGAAGGACATCCATGACAATGTAAGAGAAACTCTTTAAAGGAACAATGAGAAGTACAATGAGAAAGCCAATGAGAGAAGGAGAGATGTGCAATACAAGATTGGGGATTTGGTCATGGCACATTTGAAGAAGGAAAGATTTCCAAAGGGACAACCAACCAAACTCCTCATGAAGAAGATAGGCCCTTGCCGGATTGTACATAAGTTTGGGCCCAATGCCTATGAGATTGAGCTTCCTCAAGGCTTGGCCATATCTCCTATCTTTAATGTCTCAGATTTGTTTCCTTATAGGGGTGGTACTGATGTAGATGTGACAGTAGTAGGACATGAGGAATGGGTTAAGGGTCTCCCACCCAATCAACCCTTGAAATTGGAATGCATTTTGGACACCAACGTCTTAAAGAAGACTAGAAGGAGGACTTACAAGGAGTACCTTGTGAAATGGAGTGGCCTACCTGTTGAAGATGCCACTTGGATGAGTGAAGAGGACATTATCAAACATAGTACTACTGTTGCTGATTTGACTCCTCAAGAGACTTGAGTTCTTTTCACCACATCGAGAGTATGGTGCAGGAGCACCAAGGAGACCATAAGGATCTATGCCTTGTTTTCATGTTGTTGAAGTTGTCTTGTTGATTTAGTAAGGTCTTGAAGACCATTTTCATGCATTGTAATAAGGGCCATTGCAAATTGATGCCATGTTGGTGTCAATAGTGTAGGTGGGGCAGTCACAAGTTTCTCATACTTGTAGCCTTTTTATGGTATATAGGAGATGGTCATGGGTTGAATGCCTTGTCAAAGGCCTATCACTATTGTAAAAAAGGTCTAAACATCCCAAACAGGGATAACACACCTGTAAACACTATGGAAACCCATGTAATTAGTTGCCAATGCTGGCAAAAATAGGGTAGTAGGTGGTTGTAGGGTAGTTTTGAGCCCTCCCACTGATTCCAATTGCCTCTAGTCGATTGTCAAGGTTGAGGATATCTTCAAAAGACCTTAAAAAATGATAATTGATGTAAGAAAGTAAGTTGGAAGGAGAAATAAGTGAAGAAAGCTCAGTTTTCCTATCGAATTCCTGTGTCTTTCGCTACTTCTGCTCATGGTACTTCTCTGTACGGAGGTGTCATAAGGAAAATGATTGTGGAAGGTTAGAGGTATGAGTTAAGTTCTTGTTGCAATTGATTGGAGGTCTTGAAACATCTCTATATTTTCCTGAAATTGGGTTACTAAACCCTACCTTAGGGTTTTCTGACAGAAATTATGCCTTTTCTCTCCATTCCACTGGTTTGACTTGCTCCTGATTAGTGGAATGGACTTGTCTTTGCCTATTTTCATGTGTTATGATAAGGTTTGGGTAGGGGGTCTGAGAAGGAGGAAGTTTTGTTGAAGAATCCTAACATCACCATGTGTTAGGTGCTACCAAGAGAAACAACATAGTGAAATTCATACACAGTCGACTGTGAGGCCATAAAAACCTTGAAATACATTGTTTTGCCACCCATTTAAAGTGTCTAAATGGTTCAGAGAGTTTGGTGGTTCCATTTAAGAGTACTTGCTTTGTATTTTTGGGCTGATTGGAGCTCTTTGTAGTAGGACAACCTTATTGAAAGTGGTACATGTTGCAAAACAACCCACAGTGCGTCTTTGATATGTTGTAGGGCATCCAAAAAGGGTATCTTAGGATTGTATAAGATTTAAGTTTGCAGGCCACTAGAAGAAGTTGTTGTTGACTGTTCTCATTTTAAGGGCTACAAGGATCCTACTAGGTTTGTGAAGGAAGTCCTAAACCCAAACTTGTCAAACCTTAGCCAATGGTCTGGATGGGTCCTATGGTATGCCAAACAAGCCTTTACATGATGGTTCTAAAGAAACTAACTGTTGTTCCCACTTTTTCATGTTGATCCATGAATTACGTTCTTGAATGTTTGGAAGAGGGTCTTGTCAAACTATGGAATCCTCAAACTGTCCTAGGTCCTCTACATCACATATGAGTGTGGAAGGATTTTGACATGGATGGGCTCCAAAATACCTTGTTCATGAAGGTCTAAGCCTTTTCCATGATAATTTAGTTTTTGGAGTATGCGGTTGACAATGGGACTAGGTGTGTTTTGGACACTAGAAACAAGTTCATTATTGGATGTAGAAGGTGAAGTGGTGGATAAAGGTTGTTGTTGTCCTAAGGATGACCACTCATGGATGAAGGCAATAAGACCAAGTGGATATGATGGTAGACTTGAAATGGGGTTGATGGTGGTTGTGGAAGGATCATTAGGATCTTGCTTAGCATTGCGTTCACTAAGATCCAAGATATTTTTTTGATCTTCTATGTTTTCTTGGGAGGCAAGTGTCTCATCATGACAAGTGGATATTATACATCATGTATGGGTGACATGGCAATCTCTTGACCATGGAATGCATAAATTTGACAAAGAGGATCATCATGGTCTTCTTGATCATATATGGGATCAGATCATAGATGGGATCAAGTATGTTATGAATGGGTTGAATGGAGGTGGTTTGATTTTGATTTGGATGAGGAGGTAATGTTTCCTCATGCTTAGGATAATGCTCTTGACTTCCTCTAATAGAGGTGGAAATGGAATTGGATAACTCTTGTAGAGGCTTGATGGTTTGTGGACCACATGATGGGGTTGAAGGATTAGAGGTGGCATTTGATGGCTCTTTGCTAGGTCCTAAGGTAGATGTTTCACATGGGGATAGGTTGTTCCTAGCTAGTAGAGAATGGATCACATCCTTTGCAAGTACATGTGTGGAAGGACAATATAGTGGATGGACAATAAGGGTAGATGATGTGCACTCATGATTAGGATTAGAAGTTGAAAGTTCCCATGGTGGAGGGATAAGAAGGATGGATGGTGTTGGCTTAGGGTTTGGACTTTGATTGGATGAAAATTCAAAGGTATTGGATGAATTAGTGGATTTAGGTTTTCTTTTGTAATGTTTAAACTTAGGGTGTGGAGTTAATGGGGGAATAGAGTGTGGTAAGGATAGTGAATGGCTTCCATGGACTAGGTTGATGTCTCCCTTATCAAAGGTGGCATTAGGACTTAAAGGAATTTGATTTTGTTGCAAAGGTGGAGTTAGGCTCACATGTGATTGTTGTGATGTGGATGAATAGGTTGATATGACATTGACTTGACATGTGGATGTGTTGGGTGAATATTTTGTCTTCAACTAACTGAAGACAAAATGGTTATATCGACCACAGTGTAATGAGATAAATCTCTCCTCTTAGCAAGGGGAGGTTCCCTATCAACTATCACAAACTTATTTAAACTAAATACTAATTCAGGGTGAGACTATATCATCCAATTCTCTTTTTTCAGAAATGATGTTTACAAAATGAAAAAGCACTTTCTTGATACAAACTGAATAACCAAGAAACCCACAAGAGCACAAAGTCTATCATTGCTTCTTTTAGTAGTTTATAACTCAAAACCAAGTAGAATAAGGTGCAGCCCAAAGTCTTCACCAAAAACTATGACAAAATATATGATCACATAAGATAATAGTAGTTCAAAGCCTTTCCAATATCTTTTACTTCAAAACATAAAATCACAAACTAAAGATAATTGTTGTAGCACGAAGTCCCCACAATCAACTTTAGAACATCTCCCAGATTATTCACACTCACATTACAATTTGATCAAGCAGATAAGATAGTATTAAGAAAATGACATAAGAACAATTTCCAATATGCCACAAGTTATTTCAACACAAAGATTGAATGATCACTTGATTTCTTATTCCCTTGATAAAATATGATTTACAATTTGAACACAAAGTCTCAAAATGATCTTCAATTTGGCAGAGTTTTGCTTCAATAACTAAAAGATAGATAATTACAATGGGGGTCCTCTTTATTTATAAGAGGAACCGAGAGCAAAAATAAGAAAAGAAAAACTAACTATGACTTATTCAACAAAGGAGTCCTTTTTGATTTGGGACTTCCTATGTTTTTACATGTAATTACATATGAGAAAGGCACACGTAAATATGTCCAGACTTATTCCAAAAGTACATCTGAAAAATGGAAAATAAACTAAGTAATGGAAGAACTGCTTCAACTTGTATTGCCGTCTTTCTTCATATGGCAATCATACATGGTGAAAGCTACTTGCATCCCAAGACTGTCTGGACTAACAGTGTTCTTGAAAATCATCCTGGCTCTAACTATGGCATCTCTGACCGTGGTGACTGATTTTGCGTGACTAGTTAACTAGGCCTTCAGATTATCCAAAGTTAACTGATTGTCAAGAATATTGTCCATGGAGGCCATTGAAAATATTTTGTCCTCAAACTCTTTCTGAAACATATTTTCAAATTCTTGAATCATCTCTTCTGTAGAAATAAATTGGTTATCCTGTGACACAAGATTGCATGGCAGCTCCTCCAATTTATGCAAAAGACTAACATCACTCTGATCACTTAGCTTTCTTGCAGTTTCCAGGTCATTGATCAAATCTTTCAGCACATGGCTCTGATAGGTCAATGCCTCTTTAGTTTTAGTATAAGAATCTCTATTTGGGATGACACCAATTGATGTCAGAGCACTTATTTTTAGTTTTCTAATCTCCACCCACTTATCATGATTCTGTTCTAGGTGGTCGATATCTTGAGAAATAATATCAATCAGGTCATCCAGTTCTGCTCTTATTTTCTCCATTTTGTCTGTCTTCTCAGATAGCTCTGTAAGCAGAGAGATTCCTTGTGTGCACATCCTTTCCAAGTACTCTTCCCTTAAGATGAGTTTTTTCTGCTTTCTGGATAATAGGGTCTTCTACAGAAATGGCCTCGGGAGTTACTGCTTCTGAATTCAAAGTGATTTTCCTCACCACTACAGTCAACTGTTCAACCATTGCCTTGTAATGATCTTTCATTTCTTTCTCTTTGTCAAATTTCTGAATCAGAATGTCCATTGCTAACTACATATCATTCTTTGTACTTTCATGAGTTATTTTGCCTAACTCAACTCTAGAGATAGAGTAATCATTCATACTAAAATTTTCCATGGTTGCATCTTGTGGAGGTCTTGCAATCTCCAGAAATTTATGTCCCTTGTCTCCGAGCATTCTTGAAAGAATCTTTGGCTTCTTTGGGGTCTTGGATTTCGTAGGCAGCATCTTACTAAAATCAAAGTCATCTGGAGAGATGGCTTGTTTCTTCCTTTTTGGTGTATAAGCTGACAACTATGGTGGAAGCATAGAAGTACTCACGTTAGGATCTATTCCCATTGTTGGTGTCACTGGAACTGCACTTGCACTAGAAGTGGAAACAATAGGTGGAGTATTAGTAAAAACTGCACCTATTACATTTACATTAGATACCTATTCAGTATTCATTACAAAGTGATCAAAAATAGAAGTATCCCCAATATTAACAGATGAAGAGGACAAGCTAGGAATAGACTCTGAGGAATGAAGAACATCTTCAAAAGTATTTTGAGGATTGTCAAAAATTGTTTTGGAAGGTGATGGGGATTCAGAAGAGGGGATATCAATGGGTGAAATAAACAAAGGAACTGCAACAGGTGTATCAGGAAAAGGAGAAGAGACTCCTGTTTCTTGTTGTACATTCTCTTGTGGAGACAAAACTTCCTCTCCTTGTTGTTCTGTAGGTTTGTCTTCAACCTCCATTTCCTCAATGGTTGGTTCTTCAGTGTTCTGTTTCTTAATTTCCATATCTTCTATTTCAGACTCTTTCTCCACAGCCTTTGACTTCTTTGTCACAAATTTGACCTTGGGCTTATGTGGCTTGGAAGAAGAGGGAACATCACTCTTGTTCTTTGTCCTATTCTCCACCTTTTTACCTGTTTGCTCTTGAATTTCAGTTTCTGATCCTATAAGGAATTCTTTCAAAGCAATTCCCTTATCTGCTAGTCATTTATTGGTGTTCGCTAATATAGGCTCAAATCTTTTCCTCAAAGAGGTCAATTCTTTTTGAGACCATTGGATAGGAGGGAGAGGAGAGCCAACAACCTATTCAGTGTTATATCTATCATCGATCAACTCTCCATCATCCACTAGGTCTTTAGGAATATCAACCAATCCCAGATATTCAATCTACTCTAGAGATAAACGGCCATAATCTAACTTTCTAATATCTTCTTCTGTTCTCAAATCTATCTAGACGTCTTTGACCATAGGTTCATGGAACTGAGTTTTCCTCTTGATCTTATCTTTCACACCTATGTAATCAAACCTTGGTCTTCTTTTGAATTGTTTCATGGTTACCAGCTGCATTTCAGTTTCCATGGCTCTAGCCTCTGCAACAATTGATACTGAAAACCTGCCAATTTCAACTGGAAACCTAAAACCTGGTTTCTTGAGCTCCATTTGTTTATTATGTATGACAATCATTTGTCTACATAATTCCATTAAAACAAGTTTGTCTGAGAGAAACCTTGGCAACATATAAGGATGACCTTGGAAAAAGCCAACCCTTAGATATGAGAAAGAAGGAAATTGTAAGAACATGCATCCAAAATCATTCACCACTATCCAAGCTTCATCTGAAACTCTTCTTTGTTCTAGTTGAGGGTCAAAAAGACACAAAAATACTGCGAAGAAAGCATCATTTACCCTCCTGAAGTGGTGAATAGAACCCTTCAATGTCAATTGAGAATAATACTGATATACAGGAATTACTCTCCTATCTGCTTCTGATGTCAAACATGGAAAGATTCTCATGGAGGCTACTATATACACCAGGTAAGAAGTCATGTAGAATTTGAAGGTAGTGGATACCTTTGTCAATTGCTCGTGTAGAGCATTGCTAATTTGCTCACCCGAGAAGATGGCTTGTTTACCTTGGAGTATTACCTTGATGAAAGGGTACATCCACTCATGAATTAGTGAGGAAGAGGCCAATCCTCTTATCCTGCTAAGAAGAGTTATAAGATCACCAACTTCTTCTATAAAGTCACTTCTAGGAAAACTTCGTGGCCACCTAGACAAATTTGACCTTGAAGTCTTGAGCCATTTAGTATTGACTACCTTCTTAGCTTTCTCAGGATTTTTGTCATACTCTTTTTGTGCTTCAGCAAAATCTAGTTTTATCACTTCTGTAATAGCAGGGCACATGAAAACTTTATCAATAAATTCAGGATCTAATTTGATTATCAGATTGCCATTTGTATCCATCACAGCCCTAGTATCTCTATTGTAAAACTGAGCACACTGAAGAACAAACTCTGTGTTATGGGCTGCCACTGGGAAAGATGACACCAAATGTATGTTACTAGCAATAATCTTCTTCATTGTAGAACTGGGATTATTGGACTTAGTTCTTTCCACAAATTTAGCCATGTCCACATGGCTAATCTCTGTATCCTGAATGTCATCGACATTAGAAGTAATCAAGGTGATTGGAAAAACACCTTGATACTTATACTTCATCACTTTCGACTTCTTTGGAGACAACCCAGTCATCTAAAAAAGCTATCACCAGAAGGATGCCGATGAAGAGAGATGTCGATGAAGAGAGAAAATTCACAGAAGAAACTGCAACAAAAAGCCATGATCATGCAATTAGGGGAAATACTGGTAATCTTGGAAAATTGCATGTTGACGATCACGACTATGGAGATACGCTTGAAAGGGCTAGAGTGCGAGCAGGACAAAAAATAGAGGAAAGCGGGCTTAGAGAAGCAAAATTGAAAATATCCCAGAGTTAGAAAAATTTGAGAGGGTGAATGCATGGGTGGCAAAATTTTCCACGCTTGCATGTATGGGATAGTTTGCAAGTGCCAGGGCGGCCATTTTTACCGACCTTGCAGGTAAACTAAAAATTCATGTACATCAGTGGCAAAATTAACTGCTTTTGCATGTTTTAGGAGAATTGCAGTGTTTTATATTTCAAGCGGAAAAAAATGCCGACAATGCACGAGATATGCATTGCAAGTGCAGTTGAAAAATCTGTGTATTAGCGATGATTTCTACCGCTTTTACATTTTTGGGAACGATTGTGAAAAGTTCGCAAAATTTGCCGTTGTTGCACATGCTTTGAAGTCTATATGCGAGAGTGGGGTTTTCTATCGCTAACGCATATAGAAAGTAAATGGTTTTAACGGCAGCAGCTTTAACCACCATTACAGGTGGAGCTAACAAGGCCCCATGTAGGGGCAGCAGAAAATGCCGACAATGTATGGGATATCAATACAAGGAAAGAAATGTGAAGGCGGCGGTTTCTACCACTTTCCCACTTAAGAGCCAAAACACTGAGGAAGAACCCTAAGTCTCATACAGACAGGAAAACAACGACGCTTTCTAACAACGCTAAAACCTAAATGAAAAACTAGGGTTTAAACAGGATCAAGAAAAGAAAAATACTGCACCACAATTTAACAACGCAAAAAGAACCTAAATGAAAACTGTAGCATAAAGAATAAAATGAAAACAAGACAAAGATTATAATGACCTACCTGGTCCACAAAGCACTAGATGTAATGAAGAAACCGTGATCAAGCAAATCTGGAATCCCCACGAATTTTGTGAAGAGATTTGGTGTGAAAGGTATTTTAATCTTGTTTAGAGGTTTCAAATGTGAGTAATGAACAAATTAGAAAGAGATAAAATACTTAAAAAGACTCAAGAGTCATGCATTAAACATGGCATGAGTTCATTAGTGCACACTATGAGTTGTTGATCTCGTGAGATCCGTTCGAGTGACAAAAAATGTTGATGTTACATGAGGTATCAGACTTTAAAGTGATATGCTCTAGCAGGGTTTTCTATCGCTATTACATGAAAAAGTAACAAGAAATATGCATGTGCGGCAGATTTTACCGCTCGTGTATGCATATAAAAAAAACAAGACAAATACATCATGTAGAGGCAGGAATTTTGGTCAACCTTACCTTTTAAACAACAATGCACGTGCAAGAGCGGTGAATTTTGCCACTATTACATGTGAAGACAAAATTTTCTAACACCCTCAAAATAGTCAAAATTGATTATTTGACAAGCTTATGACCTACTCAACTTTCACAATTTTTGAGAAATCAACCCAAGGAATGTCATAAACTGTTTCAACGATGTTAGAGGACTTTGCACGAGGCCAAGAGCACTTGTCTCGATTTATGAACTTAGAGTGTAGACTACGAAACGAACAAGTTTCGTAGGGGTTGTCTACAAAAATGAGCGTAACTGATTTTGAGAACAACAGCTAGCTCTAACTGGGGAACTTCCATCGATCGAACTTGGAAATGATTGAAGGGAGGTGAATCTAGTCTCTAAGGGCCTTCATCCATGCCATTGGCCATAGAGTCAAGCTACCAAAAAGAAAAAGACACAAAAGACTAAACAAAAACACAAAAATAAAAACACAAAACTATACAAATGTATAAATAAACTTATCTACTACTTCACGGATTGAAGTGCTATAGATGTTGTCCACTGTGAGGTAGGAAGAATGGTGTTCCATCCAGATACTCCAGTAAGAAGCTATTTTCACCATAGAGCTGATGAATGATGAATGGGCCTCTCCATAAGGAATCAAACTTCCCATGGATTCCTTTTGGTTCTCTCCTCTTGTCCCATAACAAGACTTGATCTCCAATTTGAAACTCACGAGTCCTTGCTTTCTTGTCAAAGAGTTTCTTTACCTGACTTTGATGTTCAGCGATACGATCCACTACCATAACTCGCTACTCCTCAAGTTCAGTTAGGTACGTGATCGTTTTGTCAATAGAACTTTCAAAAGTTCTATCTTCTACTGCCTTTGCCAACTTTAGTGCTGGCAACTCCAAGGTAATAGGTATCTCTGCATTTAGACCATATAGAAGCTGAAATGGTGACATACCTATCACCCTTTTAGGGGTAATCCTGTCTACCCATAAAGCATCAAACAATGCTTTATGCCAAGTTCTCTGATTATCTTCCACCAGTTTCTTGATAATAGTAACCAGATTTTTGTTACTTGATTCCACCTGACCATTTCCTTGCAAATAATAGTTCGAAGAGTGGGAAAGAATGATCCCATGGTCATAGAAAAAGTCAGTAATCTCATTGGAAGAGAAACAAGTAGCATTATCTGCTACTACCTTGCTTGGGACTCCAAACTGGGAAATAATTTTTTCCTTAAGGAAATTACATACCACTTCAGAAGTAGCATGCTTAACTGGGATGGCTTCCACCCACTTGGTAAAATAATCTATCGCGGTGAGAACATAGTTGTGTCCCACACTTGATGGTGGGTTCACAGTACCAATGAAGTTGATGCCCCATTGCTGAAAAGGTTCTTTAATCACCACTGGCTTAAGAGGTAGTGCGGTCAACTTAGGTTTTGCAACAAATTGTTGACACAACTCACACCTACGTACCCAATTGTACGCATCCTGAAATAGTGTGGGCCAATAGTATCTAGCCCGTAGAATCTTATGAGCCATCATAGGTGCAGAAAAATGTCCTCCACAGGCCAAATTGTGGAAAGACTCTAGAAGTCTACTTTGTTGCGCTTTATCCACGTAACGGAGAAATACTCCATCAAGGCTTCTTTTGTACAAACCATTGTCCTAGAGGACATAGTTAGCCACCTTAAGTTTAACAATTCTTTTCTCCTTATAAGATAGATGGGTAGGACACTCACCATAGGTAAGAAAATGAGAAATATTTGAATACCACTCATCTATAGTAGTGACAAAAAGAACAGTTGGCATATCCTCAACTTCTTCTTCTTCATCCCCTGTCTCTTTTGGGACATTATCAACAATCAATTGACACAAACCTCTACCATGCACAAGCTTGTTAGGTTTGATATCTTAGTAATCCAATTGCCTCTTTTGGTTCCAAACTCTTGTTGAGTCAGAATCAACTTTACTGTTGTATCAGGCACCAGAACAATAGTATGTGAATTCAGAATATAGAACTAGAAATGATTAACTGCCTTGACCATGGCGTAAACATGTTTCTCCATATTCAAATATTTCAATTCATGAGCGTTGAGAGGACAACTCATAAATGAAATGGGAGACTCCACACCTTCTTCATTCTACTGAACTAGAATGGCTGAAAGTGTATGCTCAGAAGCGTAGCTATATACTACGAAATCTTTGGTATAATTAGGACAAACAAGGACTAGAGCATGAGCTATAGCCCTCTTGATATCCTCAAATGCCGCTTTACCTTCTACACTCCAATGGAAAGTAGCCTTACCCTTCATCATGTTGACGATGTGATGGGTTTTCTGTGCGAATTTCAGAATGAACCTCTATAGAAAATTCACCTTTCTGAAGAAAGAATGAACTGCAGTCTTACTAGCAGGCAAAGTAAGACTTTGAATGGATTTGACTCTTTCTGAGTCAATTTTAGTGCCTTCTCAAGATATAATGTGATTGAGAAGTTTACCTTCTGTAACCCTAAAAACTGACTTCTTAGGGTTGAGAGAGATACCATTTTGCCGACATCTTTCTAGCACTTGTCGTAAATGATACGCATGAGCATGATGTTGTTTGGAGAAAATAGTCAAGTCATAAAGATACACCATGATGAACTTCCCCATATCATCTCTAAAGGCAAGGTCCATTGCTCTTTGGAACGTGGCACCAACATTGATCAAACCAAAAGGCATCTTGTGATATGCAAACATGCCCCAAGGTGTTGTGAAAGCAATCTTGTACTAATCTACTTCGCTGACCTCTACTTGATTATATCCCAAAAAACCATCTAACATAGACAACATTTCTGAACCAGTTACTATTTGTAACACTTGGTCCATGATGGGTAAGGGGTAATTATCCTTTAGAGAAGACTAGTTGAGATTCCTGAAATCAACGCAGATACATATTTCTCCATTCTTCTTCCTTACATGAAGTATATTCGCGATCTAGGTGGAGTGATGAATTGGAAAGATTATTCTTGCATTCAACATTTTCTGAATCTTAGAAAGGATAGTACCTGATATTTTGGGATTGTATTGCCTTTGTTTCTGCTTGTGAGGCAATGACCCAACTTTAAGAGGAATTTCATGCTGAACCCCCTTAGGCCTGAAGGACTTTAGATCATCATAGGAATACGCCAAAACATCAATGTAATGATGAAGGAGTGTAATGAATTTGAACTTCTCATTAGCAGTGCAACACTTCCCAATGTTGACCATTTTGGGATCTACCTTAGAACTCAAATTTACTTGCTCAAATTCCATAGAGGAACTTGAATCAAGTTGTTGTTGCCGCTTAATGTATCTATCATGCTTATCAAATAGCTTTTCCAGGGAAACCAAACCTTTTGGAATCTTATTCCCTTTCAGTTGAAGAAACTCTTCACCAGTTTGTGAATCTATTTTAGAAATGTATTCCCGTGGTAGAGATTCACTACCTTCAAAATAGAGCTCATCAAAGCTATCCATCTTTTCCAAGAAAGCTATGATTTGGTTATCACCATTGAACACCTGCCAATGGTCAACATTATCAAGTACACTTGGTCAGAAGACCAACTCAATTATGTACTTGTTTCCTTTGAAATCTTTAAGAGGAACCATGAGAGTGGCGGAGACAGCTAATGAATCTGCATGATCATTAAACTCTCTAGGCACTGCAGAAATGTTAAAAGCATCAAAACCTTCAATGTAATCCCATATGTGATTGTGATAATGTCTCAATCTTTCATTTTTGGTCTGATACAAATTTCTCACTTGACAAATTGCTAATTTAGCATCTCTTGAGCATGAAGAATTTTAACACCTTTAGCATGAGCAGCTTCCAATCCGAGCAACAATGACTCGTATTCAACAATGTTGTTGGTATTGTCAAATTGCAACTTGTATGAGAAAGGGAAGATATCACCTTGTGGAGATATCAAAACAACTCTAGCTCTAGAACTAGTAGAGGAACACCTACCATCAAATTCTAAAACCCAAACCTCATTAGAATTTGATTTTTTGGAATTTCTTTGACCAGAAGATTCTTCTTCATCAGTGAGGGAAGAATCTGGCATTACTATACCTTCACCTGGACTTTCATCTGAATACTCTTCTGATTCTCCATCTGAATTGTCTAAGCTATCACCTGATGAGCTTTCATCTGATGAACTAGGAATATCTTTAGTAGATAGGAAATAATTACCCATTCCCAAGGACTCAAAAAAAATTTGGGCTTTAGGATTTGCCATTTGGGTAACAATGTATTTTGCCTCTTTCTTAGGAAGCAACTTTTGGATGACGCCTTTAATAGGTATCCTTGCTTTGGATAAATCCATGTTCAATTCCCCACCCACATCTTTACAAAAATTACACCCGAGCAGAATGTCATAAGAAGCTGGAACATCAGCTACTAGGACGGTCATCTTAATCCTTTTGTCTGGAAAGGCTGCAAATGCAAATTAGGCATCTTTGATTTGACCCAAAAGTGGTACTTGCTTATTTTCCATGGAGAAACATCTCCCAAAAGTCTTAGTTAAGGTGAGGCCAAGGGCATCTGCTACTTTGGTAGGCATACATTATCAGAGGCCCCAGAATCTATTATGCAATTGCTCAACTTATGACCATTTACCAATAGAGAAACATAGAAATGTTCTATTTTTCCTAGGGCAACAAGGGGAGTAGTGACAAGATTATTTTGGGTAGATTTGTTCTTTGAGGAATCATGGGCAACTTTTGGAAAATCTTGTCCTGTAGGGACAGTCTTGTTTTTGATGTATTTAGCTAACCTATCAAACTGTTTAGGATTAGCTTGTAAATACTCAACTTCAGACATTTGGATCTTGGTCTTCCTAGCATGATCTATTATATCAAATAACTGAAATGAACTAGAGATAGAGGAAGGAAATCCATCATTCTAAGTTTTATTAGGGGTAGTACTAGTTTGAGGGATAGAAGTAGAAGATATAGGATTGTTAGATGTACTTACTTGCTTATTGCCGACCAGGTCCTTTGACTGAAAAGGCAACGGAGTTCCCCATTTGGCAATCGAGATCACTGGTTGATGTTCTTCTCTTGCTTTTCCTTTATCAGCTTGTTGAGTTGACTAATTTTGGGACCTAGTAGAAATAGCATATGCTCCATCATACACTTCTTCTTTTTCAGCTTCATCTTGGTAATTCAGAAAACCAATGGTAGAGTCACCAGCTAATTCTTCTTCTCCTTCTACAAAAAGATCAGCATCATTCTCCTAGTCCAACTCAGGTTGGAAATAATGATCACATTTTGCTTCATAATAGCTAACAGTTGAGTTGACCGGTGCTGCTTCAATGGCGAGCTTCCCTTGTGTAGGTGGAAGACAATTGTGTTGCCCTTGATTTTTAGCAGCATTGCCTTGATATGAATTGTTGGGAAATGTCCTCCTTGGTATATCTCAATAAGAAGGAAGGGCAGACATACCTTGTGACATTTGCTTTTTCAGAGATAGAAATTCATTTGCTAACTTTTGCACCATAGGATCCATGGTGCTTGTGGAAGAATTATCAGCAGAAGAGGGACCTCTATTTCTATTAGAATCTCTTCTTATCTTACCTACAAGGATAAGATCATCTTCCACTTCAGTAGCCAAAATTTGAACTGTATGAAGATCTACAAGGCTAGCCCACCTTAACAGAAAGCTCACCTTGGGAAGCTGAGTATTGATAAAGAAACACTTAAGATTCTCCGTTGTTGGCTAAGCACTTGTAGGAATCCTGTTTGTCAGCTTATTGAACTTGGTGATAAAATCTCGCATGGGTCCATGCGGCTCTTTCTTCATCTGTGCTAGCTATGCTAACAAGGCATGAGAATCTTTCGCAGGTTTAAACCTGGCTTCAAACTTGGTCTTGAGAGTGTTCCAGCTTGTTATAGTTTGAGCTTGAAGATAATAAAACCAATCTGTAGCAGCATCTTGCAGTGTTTCTACAAAAATTCTTACTGCTACATTTTCATGTTCCACACCTAATACACCATAGGCTATGTAGAAAGTTGTAATGTGTTCATCAAGGTGGACTTTCCCATCACCATAGAACTTAGGAAAATTCTTTCTTGAACTACGAGGTAGTTCATGCAAAGGTGGGGTTAAATTTAGAGGACCAAAAGTGTTACCCCAAGGGCCTTGAGCTGCCATGGTGCACTGATTAAAGGGTAGGATAACAAACTTTTGTGGAATATGAACCGACAAAACTCTGCTAGCACCAGAGCTAGAAGCTTCAACTAGTATTGGAGATCTGGCATTAGTAGGAGGAAAACTCCTGGTTCGCTGAAGGCGAGGTCGTGGAGGCAAAAGACCAAAGTTATTTTGTTGCATCAACTCAAATACAGGATCAATAATGCCTTGAGCTCTCTTGCTTCTTGTATACCGTGAATCTGCCAGAATGTAGTGTACTCAACAAAATTTTGAAAAATCTCAGAACAAATGGAAAAGAACTAAAAATGGTTCAACACAGAGAGTGAGGCTTCAAGTTGCACGTTCCTTCCCTAGTAGAGTCACCAAAAACTGTTGGGTGAATATTTTGTCTTCAACTAACTGAAGGCAAAATGGTTATATCAACCACAGTGTAATGAGATAAATCTCTCCTCTTAGCAAGGGGAGGTTCCCTATCAACTATCACAAACTTATTTAAACTAAATACTAATTCAGGGTGAGACCATATCATCCATTTCTCTTTTTTTCAAAAATGATGTTTAAAAATGAAAAAGCACTTTCTTGATACAAACTAAATAACCAAGAAACCCACGAGAGCACAAAGTTTATCATTGCTTCTTTTACTAGTTTATAACTCAGAACCAAGTAGAATAAGGTGCAGACCAAAGTCTTCACCGAAAACTATGACAAAATATATGATCATAAAAGATAATAGTAGTTCAAAGCCTTTCCAAAATCTTTTACTTCAAAAACATAAAATCACAAACTAAAGATAATTGTTGTAGCACAAAGTATCCACAATCAACTTTAGAACATCTCCCAGATTATTCACACTCACACTACAATTTGATCAAGTAAATAAGATAGTATTAAGAAAAGGACATAAGAACAATTTCCAATATGCCACAAGTTATTTCAACACAAAGATTGAACGATCTCTTGCTTTCTTATTCCCTTGATAAAATATGATTTACAATTTGAACACAAAGTCTCAAAATGCTCTTCAATTTGGCAGAGTTTCGCTTCAATAACTAAAAGATAGATAATTACAATGGGGGTCCTCTTTATTTATAAGAGGAACCAAGAGCAAAAATAGGAAAAGAAAAACTAACTATGACTTATTCAACAAGGAGTCCTTTTTGATTTGGGACTTCTTATGTTTTTACATGTAATTACATATGAGAAAAGTACACGTAAATATGTCCAGACTTATTCCAAAAGTACATCTAAAAAATGGAAAATAAACTAAGTAATGGAAGAACTGCTTCAACTTGTATTGCTGTCTTTCTTCATATGGCAATCATACATGGTGAAAGCTGCTTGCATCCCAAGACTGTTTGGACTAACAGTGTTCTTGAAAATCATCTTGGCTCTAACTATGGCATCTCTGACTGTGGTGACTGATTTTGCGTGACTAGTTAACTTGGCCTTTAGATTATCCAAAGTTAACTGATTGTCAAGAATATTGTCTATGGAGGCCATTGAAAATGTTTTGTCCTTGAACTCTTTTTGGAACATATTTTCAAATTCTTGAATCATCTCTTCTGCAGAAAGAAATCGGTTATCCTGTGACACAAGATTGCACGACCGCTCCTCCAATTTATGCAAAAGACTAACATCACTCTGATCACTTAGCTTTCTTGCAGTTTCCAGGTCATTGATCAAATCTTTCAGTACACAGCTCCCATAGGTCAATGCCTCTTTGGTTTCAATATAAGAATCTCTATTTGGGATGACACCAATTGATATCAGAGAACTTATTTTCAATTTTCTCATCTCCACCCACTTATCATGATTCTGTTCTAGGCAGTCGATATATTGAGAAATAACATCAATCAAGTCATCCAATTCCGCTCTTATTTTCTCCATTTTGTCTCTCTTCTTAGATAGATCTGTAAGTAGAGAGATTCCTTGTGTGTGCATCCTTTCCAAGTACTCTTCAAATACTCTTCCCTTAAGATGAGTCTTTTCTGCTTTCTAGATAATAGGGTCTTCTACAGAAATGGCCTCATGAGTTACTGCTTCTGAATTCAAAGTGATTTTCCTCACCACTGTAGTCAACTATTCAACCATTGCCTTGTAATTATCTTTCATTTCTTTCTCTTTGTCAAATTTCTGAATCAGAATATCCATTGCTGACTGCATATCATTCTTTGCACTTTCATGAGTTATTTTGCCTAACTCAACTCAAGAGATAGAGTAATCATTCATACTAAAATTTTCCATGGTTGTATCCTACGAAGGTCTTGCAATCTCCTAAAATTTATGTCCCTTGTCTCTGAGCATTCTTGAAAGAATCTTTGGCTTCTTCGAGGTCTTGGCTTTCGCAAGCACCAGCTTACTAAAATCAAAGTCATCTAGAGAGATGGCTTGTTTCTTCCTTTTTGGTGTATAAGCTGACAACCATGGTGGAAGCACAGAAGTACTCATGCTAGGATCTGTTTCCATTGTTGGTGTCACCGAAACTACACTTGCACTAGAAGTGGAAATAATAGGTGGAGTATTAGTAAAAAATGCACCTATTACATTTACATTAGATACCTGTTCAATATTCATTACAAAGTGATAAAAAATAGAAGTATCCCCAATATCAAAAGATGAAGAGAACAAGCTAGGAATAGACTCTGAGGAATGAAGAACATCTTCAAAAGTATTTTGAGGATTGTCAAAAATTGTTTTGGAAGGTGATGGGGATTTAGAAGAGGGGATATCAATGGGTGAAACAGACAAAGGAACTACAACAGGTGTATCAGGCAAAGGAGAAGAGACTCCCATTTCTTGTTGTACATTCTCCTGTGGAGACAAAACTTCCTCTCCTTGTTGTTTTGTAGGTATGTCTTCAACCTCCATTTCCTCAGTGGCTGGTTCTTCAGTGTTCTGTTTCTCAATTTCCATATCTTCTATTTCAGACTCTTTCTCCACAGCCTTTGACTTCTTTGTCACAAATTTGATCCTAGGCTTATGTGGCTTGGAAGAAGAGGGAACATCACTCTTGTTCTTCATCCTATTCTCCACCTTTTTACATGTTTGCTCTTGAGTTTCAGTTTCTGATCCTGTAAGAAATTCTTTCAAAGCAATTCCCTTATCTACTAGCCAGTTATTGGTGTTCACCAATTTAGGCTCAAATCTTTTCCTCAAAGAGGTCAATTCTTTTTGAGACCATTGGATAGGAGGGAGATGAGAGCCAGCAACCTGTTCAGTGTTATATTTATCATCAATCAACTCTCCATCCACTAGGTCTTCAAGAATATCAGCCAATCCTAGATATTCAATCTGCTCCAGAGATAAACGGCTAGAATCCAACTTTCTGATATCTTCTTCTGTTCTCAAATCTATCCAGACATCCTCGACCATAGATTCATGGAACTGGGTTTTCCTCTTGATCTTATCTTTCACACCTCTGTAATCAAACCTTGGTGTTCTTTTTAATTGTTTCATGGTTACTAGCTACATTTCAGTTTCCATGGCTCTAGCCTTTGCAGCAGTTGATACTGAAAACCTGTCAATTTCAACCGGAAACTTGAAACCTAGTTTCTTGAGCTCCATTTGTTTATTATGTATGACAATCATTTGTCTACATAACTCCATTAAAATAAGTTTGTCTGAGGGAAACCTTGGCAGCATATAAGGATGACCTTGGAAAAAGCCAACCCTTAGATATGAGAAAGAAGGAAATTGTAAGAACATGCATCCAAAATCATTCACCACTGTCCATGCTTCATCTGAAACTCTTCTTTGTTCTAGCTAAGGGTCAAAAAGACAAAAATATTGCGAAGAAAGCATCATGTACCCTCCTGAAGTGGTGAATAGAACCCTTCAATGTCAATTGAGAATAATACTGATAAACAAAAATTACTCTCCTATCTCCTTCTGATGTCAGACCTAGAAAGATTCTCATAGAGGCTACTATATACACCAGGTAAGAAGTCATGTAGAATTTGAAGGTAGTGGATACCTTTGTCAATTGCTCATGCAGAGCATTGTTGATTTGCTCACCCTAGAAGATGGCTTGTTTACCTTGGAGTATTACCTTGATGAAAGGGTACATCCACTCATGAAATAGTGAGGAAGAGGCCAATCCTCTTATCCTGCTAAGAAGAGTTACAAGATCACCAACTTCTTCTATAAAGTCACTTCTAGGAAAACTCCGTGGCCACCTAGACAAATTTGACCTTGAAGTCTTGAGCCATTTAGTATTGATTACCTTCTTAGCTTTTTCAGGATTTTTGTCATACTCTTTTTGTGCTTCAGCAAAATCTAGTTTTATCACTTCTGTAACAGTAGGGCACATGAAAACTTTATCAATGAATTTAGGATCTAGTCTAATTTTCACATTGCCATTTGCATCCAGCACAACCCTAGTATCTTTGTTGTAAAATTGAGCACACTAAAGAACAAACTCTATGTTATGGGTTGCCACCGGGAAAGACGACACCAAATGAATGTTACTGTCAATAATCTTCTTCATTGTAGAACCAGGATTATTAGACTTAGTTCTATCCACAAATTCAGCCATGTCCACATGGCCAATCTCTGTATCCTGAATGTCATCAACATTAGAAGTAACCGAGGTGATTGGAAAAACACCTTGATACTTATACTTCATCACTTTTGACTTCTTTGGAGACAACTCAGTCATCTAAAAAATCTATCACCAGAAGGATGTCGATGAAGAGAGAAAATTTGCAGAAGAAACTGCAACAAAAAGCCATGATCATGCAATTAGGGGAAATACTAGTAATCTAGGAAAATTGCATGTCGACGATCATGACTATGGAGATATGCTTGAAAGGGCTAGTGTGCGAGTAGGCCAAAAAATGGAGGAAAGCAGGCTTAGGGAAGCAAAATTGAAAATATCCTAGAGTTAGAAAAATTTGAGAGGGTGAATGCATGGGTGGCAAAATTTTCCGCCCTTGCATGTATGGGATAGTTTGCAAGTGCCAGGGCGGCCATTTTTACCGACCCTGCAGGTAAACTAAAAATTCATGTGAATCAGTGGAAAAATTAACCGCTTTTGCATGTTTTAGGAGAATTGTAAGTGTTTTATGTTTTGAGTGGCAAAAAATGCCAACAATGCGCGAGATATGCATTGCAAGTGCACTTGAAAAATCTATGTATTAGCGATGATTTCTACCGCTTTTACATGTTTGGGTTCAACAATTGTGAAAAGTCAAAAAAAATTGCTGTTGTTGCACATGGTTTGAAGTCTATATGCGAGAGTGGGATTTTCTATCCCTAACACATATAGAAAGTAAATGGTTGTAACAGCGGAAGCTTTAACCGCCATTACAGGTGGAGCTAACAAGGCCCCATGTAGGGGTGGCGGAAAATGTCGACAATGTATGGGATATCAATACAAGGAAAGAAATGTGAAGGCAGTGGTTTCTACCACTTTCCCACTTAAGAGCCAAAACACTAAGGAAGAACCCTAAGTCTCATATAGACAGGAAAACAATAATGCTTTCTAAGAATGCAAAAACCTAAATGAAAAACTAGGGTTTAAACAGGATCAAGAAAAGAAAAATACTTCACCACAATTTAACAACGCAAAAAGAACCTAAATGAAAACCCTAGCATAAAGAATAAAATGAAAACAAGACAAAGATTATAATGACCTACTTGGTCCACAAAGCACTAGATGTAATGAAGAAACCATGATCAAGAAAATCTAGAATCCCCATGAATTTCGTGAAGAGATTTGGTGTGAAAGGTATTTTAATCTTTTTCAGAGGTTTCAAATGTGAGTAATGAGCAAATTAGAAAGAGATACAATACTTAAAAAGACTCAAGAGTTGTGCATTAAACATGGAACTGTTGGATCTAGGGCATACAACTGAGAGGGGGGGTGAATCAGTTGTATAAAACTTCTTGTTCTTTCAAACACTTGATTCTTTGTTGTTAGTTAGCAGCATATCAATTAATCATCCATGAAAGCATAATACATAAACACAAGAGCAAATAAGCATCAACACATTGAACACCAAGATTTTGACGTGGAAAACCCGGTTAAGGGAAAAACCACGGGGTGATTAACCCAAGAATTATTCTCTGTTAGAAGAATAAAGAAAAATGAATGGCACATGCCAATTAGGGCTCACTGCCCGAGCACACTGCTCACAAAGAGGCCCACTGCCTACAAGGAGACACACTGTCTACAAAGTGATAAAAATCACAGTCTTGAACTGGAGAATGACACCTCTACCATGTCCGGATCAGTTCCAATTAAGCCCAAAAACCTCTGTTCTGCCTTTCGCACTTCTCTTCGCTATGCCACACTCATCCACACACACCACACCTCGAAATGAACTCACAGACCGTTATTTGTACAAGACATCGACTTAGGATCAAACATCTAAGTCGGCAAACAATCATAAGAGTATCCGCAAGATGAATAACACATCCGGTCGGCCACCACAAGAACATTCGCAGGATGAACAACTCATCCGGTCGGCTAAACAGAGCAAGAACTTCATCCGGAAGAATAACTTCAATTCTGGGCTCTACTATCAATGTGGATCAACAACACAACCTCAACATGATCCAGAAAACTTCACAAGCCTGCCTGAATGTCCGGATACATCCGCACTTCCTTTGCTTGCTGGAATCTCTTGTCTTCCTCATCCGGAACTTCAAGAACACAGTCTATCGCCACTGTAGAAGGTACTTCCAGACCTTCAAATCATACATTATCAATGCGGACCAATGACACAACCTCAACATGATCCAAGAACCTTCACAAGCCTGTCTGAATGACCAGGTATGTCCGCATTTCCTTTACTTACTGAAATCTCTTATCCTCCTTATCCGGAACTTCAAGAACACAGTCTGTCGCCACTGTCATAATGCAAGAGGTACTTCCGGACCTCCAAATCATACACAACTCAAGATGGCACATCACAAGGACATCCCAAATACTCTTTCCAATCCGTAGATTAGGATTGTACAATTCCGGACCTCACCGGACCTTTCTGTGATCCTCTGTCACCTCTAAGCACTTACCGGAACCGGTTCCACACAGACAGCCATAACTTCTTCAGGTCTTCATGCGGACCTCTGAAAACTTGACTGAAGCATCTCAAGACTCATATCTACAAACCCTTTAATCCGCATCCTCTGGTTCTCAACCTATCCAATATATTTGCCTTCTTCTCATCACTGTTCTTCACTGTTCCTGACTGAGGGTAATTTTCTCAATATCCTCAACACACAGCTCATCCAATCCTTCTTGTCAATGTAATATGAGTATGTTGACATCAATGACAACACTGGTTCACCTCATACTTGCAACAATCTCCCCCTTTGTCATTGATGGCAACATATGATGTGAAAAATCATCAAGACAAGAACTTCTCCTTTCTGTCACAGCTCCCCCTATCAACAACAACTTTTTACATGTCTTCTCTCCCCCTTTGATCATTAACCACTTGTTTTTCACATGTCTTCTCTCCCCCTTTGACATCAATGGCAAAGGGCTCATACTTGCAATTCTAATACATCAGAATCATTCCAGCTGCTCCCCCTTAGTAGCAGCTCCCCATCATCAATCCGGATCACAAGATATGACTGTGATATCCACCGAACTGATGCACATCAGTGCATCTTAGTTCATCACCGGAGGGGCCATGACCCCTAACTTCTCCCGGAGATATTCAAAAGAGTCCTTGGGAAGAGGTTTTGTAAAGATATCTGCAATCTGATCCTTGGAGGGAACATACTCCAATCTGACTTCTTCCTTGTTTACTTGTTCTCTCAAAAAGTGAAATTTGATAGATATGTGCTTAGTCTTAGAATGCAATACCGGATTCTTAGAAATATTAATTGCACTTGAATTATCACAGAAAATTGTGATAGGCTCCTCATATTCAACTTTGATGTCTCTTAGCATCTGCTTCATCCATAAGATTTGAGTGCAACTACCTACTGCTGCAATGTATTCTGCTTCAGTTGTAGATAGAGATATTGCATCTTGTTTCTTGCTTAGCCAAGAAACCAATCTCTTCCCCAAAAAGAATGCTCCACCACTAGTGCTCTTCCGGTCATCCACATCTCCTGCCCAATCTGCATCTGTGTAAGCATGAAGAGAGAAATCCGGATCTCTAGGGTACCATAGACCATACTCAACTGTTCCTTTCAAGTACCTAAAAATTCTTTTGATTGCCATAACATGAGATTCTCTAGGATCAGCCTGGAATCTTGCCACAAGACCAACAGCCTGCATTATATCTGGTCTAGTTTGAGTGAGATACAACAATCCACCAATCATTGATCTATACTTTGTCTGATCTGCCTTTGGAGAATCATCATCTTTGCTTAACTTACATCCGGTTGCCATAGGAGTGTTCATAGGCTTTGAGTCTTCCATACCAAATTTCCTTAACAATTCTTTCACATATTTGGTCTGAGAAATGAAGATCCCTTCTTTTGTTTGAGTAATTTGCAGACCCAAGAAGAAATTCATTTCACCAAGCATAGACATTTCAAACTCACTTTTCATCTGATTTGCAAAAGTTTTGCACATACTATCTCTTCCTCCAAAAATGATATCATCCACAAACACTTCAACAATCAAAATGTTTTCATGATCAATTTTGAAATATAAGTTACTGTCAGCAGTACCTTTGTTGAATCCAATCTGCACAAGATGCTTATCCAACCTTTCATACCATGCTCTTGGGGCTTGCTTCAATCCATACAAAGCTTTCTTCAACTTGCAGACCATATCATCATTATCAGACAATTGAAATCCATCTGGTTGTTCAATGTAGACTTCTTCTTCCAGATCACCATTTAGGAAGGCAGACTTGACATCCATCTGATATACCTTGAAGTCTTTGAAGGCAGCAAATGCAAGAAGTAATCTGACTGCTTCAATTCTTGCCACCGGAGCAAAAGTCTCTTCAAAGTCAATTCCTTCTATTTGAGAGTAGCCTTTGCAGACCAATCTAGCTTTGTTTCTGATTACTTCACCAGCTTCATTTAGTTTGTTCCGGAAGACCCACTTGGTTCCAATTACATTCCTGTCTCTAGGTCTGGGAACAAGATCCCAAGTATGATTTTTCTCAATTTGCATCAATTCATCTTCCATTGCTTTGGTCCAGTTTTCATCATTGCAGGCTTCATTTATTGTTTTAGGTTCAATCTTTGAAATCAGACAACATTCATCCTGATTTTGAGCAACATTCCTTCTAGTTTGTACACCTTTGCTTCTGTCACCTATGATCTGATCTTCAGAGTGGTTCAGTCTTACATACCTTGGAATTTTGGGAGTATCCTGCACTGCTGCTTCTTGATTAGGCTGATTCAAACCTATCTCTTCTTCCTGATTTACCGGATCAGGCTGACTCTGTCTCACTGGAGAGGATTGAGGTCCTTGAACACTGTCTTGGTCATCTTCATCAAACTCATAAAATCTTGAAGGCTTCTCAATTCCTTCATCAACTTTCACATTGGTGCTTTCTATCATCTTCCTCAATCTCTTATTGTAACACCGGTATGCTTTTCTTTGAGTGGAGTAACCCAAGAAAATTCCTTCATCACTTCTAGCATCAAACTTTCCTAGATCTTCATCTCTTTTAATATAACACTTGCTACCAAATACTCTGAAATATTTCATAGTAGGAGTGATGCCAAACCAGAGTTCATAGGGGGTCTTACCGGTGTTGTTTCTGATTTGAACTTGATTGAGAGTGTAGACTGCAGTGCTGATAGCTTCCTTCCAAAACATTTGAGGAACATTTGCTTCCAACATCATTGTCCTGGCAGCTTCCTGAATGGTCCAGTTCTTTCTCTCAACCACTCCATTCTGCTGTGGAGTCCTAGGAGCAGACAACTGTCTCCTTATACCCTGCTTCTCACAAAAATTAATGAACTCACCAGATGTAAATTCACCACCTCTATCAGACCTTAGACACTTTAGTTTCAATCCGGTTTGATTCTCTACCATAGCTTTGAAGATCTTGAACTTCTCAAATGCTTCTGATTTTTCTTTTAGAAAGGTAACCCACATCATCCGGGAATGATCATCAATTAACAACATGAAATATCTATCACCTTGCAGACTCTTGATTCTTGTCGGACCACAGAGATCAGTATGTACTAATTCCAACAATCCGGTAGAAGACTGATCTTTGCTTTTGAAAGAGACTCTGCTTTGTTTACCTAGCTGACATTCTTTGCACAAACTATTTGTAGGTTTCATCAATTTTGGAAGATCTCTTACGGCCTGAGTATTGCTTATCTTGATGATGTTATCAAAATTTACATGGCACATTCTTCTATGCCATAACCAAATCTGATCAATTTGAGCAAACAAACAACTTTTATTTGAACCAACCAGATGAAAGATATTACCTTTTGTCTGAGTACCGGATGCAATCTCAGTTCTAGAGCTTGTAAAGATTCTGCATTTTCCATTTTTAAACCGGAGATCATAGCCTTTGTCCACTAACTGACCAACACTAAGAAGATTGTGCTTCAATCCTTCAACATACAGTACGTTACCTGTTTTGCTCTTTCCATCGAAGGAAATAGTTCCCCTGCCTCTGATTCTGCCAGCAGAATTGTCACCAAACTTTACCATTCCTCCTTCATACCTTTCCAAATTCAAGAACTTATTCTTGTCACCAGTCATATGGTGAGAACATCCACTGTCAATAACCCAATCATCCTTTTCTTCCACTTGAGCAGCCAAAGCTTTTTCAACAACTTTGTGATTGACAGATTCAGAGAATATTGAATCTTCTTCTTTGATGGCAATAAACACCCACTCATTTCCGGATTTGCTTCCTAGTTCTGATTCATCATCTGTTACTCCTTCATTGTCATCTTCTTCGTGAACATAATAGCAATTCTTTTGAAACCTTTGTCTGTTAGTATTAGACCTTGCAGATCTTTCCAGACATCTTGAAGCAAAATGACCAATTTTATTGCAGTTGAAACGCTTAAAGGGTAGTTTTCCTTCATACTTACCGGATCCTCTTGGCAGTCTCTTTGCAATGAGGGCTTCAAGTTGAGCTGTTTCTGCTTCTTCTTCTTCCATGTCTCTTCTTGCTTGATCATACCATGACATTTTCCTTGATGAGTTTTCTCCCAGATCAAATCTCTGTTTGCCTTTCACATAGGCACTGGCTTTGAAAGCAGATTCAGTCTTGGGAGGATCATCTCCAAACTTGGTCATTTCAAATGCAGCTAGTTTGCCAGCCAGTTGTTCTCTTGTGACAGTTGTGTGGGCTCTGAATTCATCAATGGCAGCAACCTTGATTTTGTAGGCAGCAGGAAGGGATCTTAGGATTTTGCAGACAATCTCATTTTCATCTAAAGTTCCACCAGCATTTCTGATTCCACATACCAGCTCATTCACTCTTGGCATAAAGGTAGTGATGTTTTCATCATCTCTCATTTTCAATCTTTCAAATTTCCCTTTCAGACTTTGCAACCTTGCACTTTTGACAAACTCATCTCCTTCATACAGAAGTTCCAGTTTAGTCAGGATCTCATATGCAGTTGGTAGGTCAATAACATTCGAGAGATCTGAGTCATTCAATGCGCTTAGAAGAGCTTCCTTGGTCCGCAGATTGTTTTCAGCTTCTATGATTTCATTCAGAGTTGTCGGACCACCTTGTGGAGGTACATATGGTTTTGAAACCATAGCCAAGTATGCTTTTCCCATACATTCCAAGTGACACTTCATGTGACCTTTCCAGAGAGTGAAGTTGGTTCCATTGAACTTCGGACTATCCTTCTTGTATGACGACATCCTGGATCTCCTCAAGCGGTTAAGCTCCTATCAGAGGAACTTAGCTCTGATACCAATTGTTGGATCTAGGGCATACAACTGAGAGGGGGGGGGGTGAATCAGTTGTATAAAACTTCTTGTTCTTTCAAACACTTGATTCTTTGTTGTTAGTTAGTAGCATATCAATTAATCATCCATGAAAGCATAATACATAAACACAAGAGCAGATAAGCATCAACACATTGAACACCAAGATTTTGACGTGGAAAACCCGGTTAAGGGAAAAACCAAGGGGTGATTAACCCAAGAATTATTCTCTGTTAGAAGAATAAAGAAAAATGAATGGCACATGCCAATTAGGGCTCACTGCCCGAGCACACTGCTCACAAAGAGGCCCACTGCCTACAAGGAGACACACTGTCTACAAAGTGATAAAAATCACAGTCTTGAACTGGAGAATGACACCTCTACCATGTCTGGATCAGTTCCAATTAAGCCCAAAAACCTCTGTTCCGCCTTTCGCACTTCTCTTTGCTATGCCACACTCATCCACACACACCACACCTCGAAATGAACTCACAGACCATTATTTGTACAAGACATCGACTTAGGATCAAACATCTAAGTCGGCAAACAATCATAAGAGTATCCGCAAGATGAATAACACATCCGGTCGGCCACCACAAGAACATTCGCAGGATGAACAACTCATCCGGTCAGCTAAACAGAGCAAGAACTTCATCCGGAAGAATAACTTCAATTACGGGCTCTACTATCAATGCGGATCAACAACACAACCTCAACACGATCCAGAAAACTTCACAAGCCTACCTGAATGTCCAGATACATCCGCACTTCCTTTGCTTGCTGGAATCTCTTGTCTTCCTCATCCGGAACTTCAAGAACACAGTCTGTCGCCACTGTAGAAGGTACTTCCGGACCTTCAAATCATACATTATCAATGCGGACCAATGACACAACCTCAACATGATCCAAGAACCTTCACAAGCCTGTCTGAATGACCAGGTACGTCCGCATTTCCTTTACTTACTGAAATCTCTTATCCTCCTTATCCGGAACTTCAAGAACACAGTCTGTCGCCACTGTCATAATGCAAGAGGTACTTCCGGACCTCCAAATCATACACAACTCGAGATGGCACATCACAAGGACATCCCAAATACTCTTTCCAATCCGCAGATTAGGATTGTACAATTCCGGACCTCACCGGACCTTTCTGTGATCCTCTGTCACCTCTAAGCACTTGCCAGAACCGGTTCCACACAGACAGCCATAACTTCTTCAGGTCTTCATGCGGACCTCTGAAAGCTTGACTGAAGCATCTCAAGACTCATATCTGCAAACCCTTTAATCCACATCCTCCGGTTCTCAACCTATCCAATATATTTGCCTTCTTCTCATCACTGTTCTTCACTGTTCCTGACTGAGGGTAATTTTCTCAATATCCTCAACACACAGCTCATCCAATCCTTCTTGTCAATGTAATATGAGTATGTTGACATCAATGACAACACTGGTTCACCTCATACTTGCAACAGGAACGAGTGCCATTAATGCACACTATGAATCATTGATCTCGTGGGATCCGTTCAAGCGACAAAAAATGCTGACGTTGCATGAGGTATCAGACTTTAAAGTGATATGCTCCAGTGGGGTTTTCTACCGCTATTACATGAAAAAGAAACAAGAAATATGCATGTGCGGTGGATTTTACTACTCGTGTATGCATATAAAAAAACAAGACAAATACAACATGTAGAGGTGGGAATTTTGGCCGACCTTACATTTTAAACAACAATGCACATGCAAGAGCGGTGAATTTTGCCACTATTACATGTGAAGACAAAATTTTCTAACACCCTCAAAATAGTCAAAATTGATATTTTGACAAGCTTATGACCTAGTCAACTTTCATGATTTTTGAGAAATCAACCCAAGGAATGTCATAAACCATTTCAACGATGTTAGAGGACTTTGCACGAGGTGAAGAGTACTTGTCTCGATTTGCGAACTTAGAGTGTAGACTATGAAATGGACAAGTTTCGTAGGGGTTGTCTACAAAAATGAGCATAGCTAATTTTGAGAACAACAGGATGGACTAGGTTTTGGACTTGTCTCATCCTTGTAATTAAAGAGATAGCCTCCTCGAATTATGAACTTGGGCTTAGGAGGAGGGGCTCCTTGGAGTGCAAGCTTAGGTCTTGGTTTTGTCATCATTGGGATTAAGAGGTACACCTCTAAGTATGATTTTGGGCTTTGGTTTGGACATAGGATCACCAAGGATTAGGACCATGTTGACAAGTACTGGACTAGGATTAGGGTAATGATAAGGTGGAATGACTAGGAATGTGATAGAGTATGAGATTGATTGGATGATTAGGTGGGTGATTAGGGATGATTGGGGTATGGTTGGGTTGTGATTAGGATGACTTGGAAATGATTAGGATAGGATTAGGATATGATTAGGGGTGAGGTGATTGGGATGAATTTGGTTGAATGATGTAATTAGAAAGGGTGATTAGGATGTGAAGGTTGAATGATGAAGATATGAGTAGGATGTGATTATGATGATGTCGAATGACAAGAATAATGGTTAGGATGAAAATTGATTGGGATATGATTAGAATGATGTTGATTGGATGACAAGGATGATGTGGAATAACAAGGATGAATGTGTTGGTGAGAATGTTGTGAATGATGTGTTTGCTATAGGGATGACTTGGAAGATCTACTCCCTTTCTCTTCTTTTTGCAACCGTGTCTTTACCATACAAGACTTGTGAATTTTGGGATGCTACGGGGATGTCAATGTAAGGTGATGAGGCCCAGACTATGATAGAGGCTAATGGATATTAGTCTTCAAAAAGTCTAGCTCCAAGAGGGTACTCTCACCTACTAATGACCTTGTCAAAGTATAAATTGGATTTATCAAGACCTTGAGATGTGGGAGAAATGATTGATTAAAGTGAACCCATGAGTTTCAAAATTCACTTGGAAGGATGGACTTAAACTAGCCTTGTGGTATTAATCCCAAGTTGTGATTGATTTGAAAAAGATGTCAAGGTCTCTTGGTCGGATTTGTACTTGTGATACAATCAAGCTTCAATAGTTTCTCCCTATGTTTCAACCTTAGGAAGACTATTTTTGGGAACCTCTATAGATGTCAAAGGCTGAATGAAATTGAATATATGTAGTGGGTGAATAGAATCATCTATAATTCTTTGACATAGTTGTAGTCGGATTTGATTGGGAGAGTAGATGCTCAAAGGTTTCCATACGGTTGTGGTGTATTGTGATTAGGATGAAATTGTTTGGATTAGGAATGAACGGTTAGGATATGAAATAAGATGAGATTGATTAGATGAGGAGTGAAGATGATGATGTGTAGTGATGAGATTAGATGACTTTGGATTGAATAGGAAGAAGTTGACTGGATTATGAATGAATGGCTAGGATATGATTAGGATGTGATTGGTTAGATTAGAATTAAGATGATGATGTGTAGAGATAAGATTAGATGACTTGGATGATTCTGATGAAGTTGATTGGATTATGAATGAAGATGATTAGGGTTTTGACTATGGATAATTAAGATGATGGTGATGAAGTTGATTAGATTATGAATGAAGTTGATTGGATTATGAATGAAGATGATTAGGGTTTGGACTAGGATGATTAAGATGATGGTGATTAGATGAAAGAGGTGATTAGGGTTTGATAAGGATGACTTTGATATGATTAGGATGAGTTGATTGGATGAGGATGACAAGGTGTAATGATTAGATTAGATGATTGGGATGGATTAGGATGAGGTGAAATGATTAGGAATGATGAATAGGATATGATTAGGATGATGTGGAATGATTAGGAATGATGATTAGGATGGGATTGAATGATGATGATATGATAAGGATGAGATTAGGATAGGACAAGTAGGATGATCAAGATGTGGATGGTTGGATGATGTGATTAGGAAAAGTGACTAGGATATGATTGGAATGTTTAGGATGAAATTGATTGGCTTAGGAGGGTGATTAGGATACAAAGGTTAAATGATGAGGATATGATAAGAATGTGATGGTAATATGATGACTTGGGAGGAATGTGTGGACAAGAATGTTTAGGTTGATGATTAAGCAAGCACACACATCAATCATAGAAGACACTTGGCAATCAGATTGGCTATTTTTGGTGACTCTTGACAAGTTTGAAAACACTTGTAAACATGTACAATCTTAGGCTAATCAAGGATACTACGTGCTAAGTCCCCACTCGGATTGCTCCAGATATTGAGACAAGGCAGACAACTAGAGAATTTGGTGAGATTGGCTCCCCCTTACATGAGACGGGCACACCAACTTCTCTTACCCTTCGATCCTAGGGACCGAGAGAGTTCCTATCTCTGTAATGAATAGTACATGTGGGGCGGCTTGGGAGGTCCAACCTCTTGCACCAACAAGTAAAAAGGGTTTTTGGCCACTAGTACAAAGGTTCTTAATCAGTGTTTCGAGATATACTAGTGTCTCTACATGGCGGTTCACTCAATTAAGAGGCCTCCTAGCCCTTAGAAAGGGTTTTCATGCATCACATGGATACTAAGGGAGACATCCGTTGGTATAGAACAGTGGCACTAGGTGATTGATGAATTTCATCACAACCACAATTATTTATATAGCAGACCAAAATGAAAGTATTGCTTGGGTCATTCCCTCTCACAAATTGGGAGGCATGCCCTCTAAAGGTTTGCACAAAATCAGTACAAACACATGTTTTTGATCTCCAAGGTTATACGATGATGCAAGGAGAGAGCATATACATGTGTTTGACCACACTAGACAATGTTCATTTAACCTTAGAAATTAAATGTGTGGTGTGATTTATGCAAATGTTGAGAAGTGTTTTTGATTCCCAAGATCACTTAAGGCATGAGGAAGAGCATACACACTTCATAACCTAAACACAATCACCAAGAAAAGAAGACACTAATTCATTTTATGCCCCAAACCAGGTGTGAAAACAACAAGATAATGTTCATTTTAGGCACCAAATCCAAATGTTCCTATGATAATAAATCACACACATGAGAATGAAAGGAACCCTGCATCAAATTCGTTAGTAGTTTCAGTTAAGAGTCTTCTCCCAATGAGTGCCACAAGCTACAAATCAAATATTAGTAGTAGAAAATCCCCATGACAATGTAAAAAACATGAAATATCTAGTAGACACCCCCCTTTGCAAGCCACGAAGACAAAAAGGCCCAGAAATTGAATCTAGAAAATATCTACAAAAATTGATCAGTCACAGTGAAATAATTTGTAGCATCAAAAAATTCAGGAAATTTTAACCAATTTCAAAAAAATTTCTTTGAGATTGGACCAAATTTGCACTAGTTATGCTCGTTTAAAGTTTAAAATTAGGGTTGACTTTTACTAGAAAAATAGCTAATAAAAGGGCTCTATTACCTAACAAAACCTATACCGTTGTGTAGTTTGTCGAGTCATCTTTCTGATGAGCCCTTGTTTCTGATTTGTTGAGCCCGTATGCCCAAGTTATGAGCAAAAGAAAAAAAATACTAGGAGGCATGTAGGAGGCAAAGTAGGCACTAACAGTTAACTGTAACTGCTAGCTGTCTGGATTAGCATGGTCACATGAAATAGTTAGGCACCCTACGGTTAGTGTTTTCTATTCGTGTTGGGGGTTAAGGTAAATAGTTAGTAGTTAAATCAAAGTTTGGTCACATGTAACTGTTACCCTCGTTGGTGGTTAAGGTTAAAGCTGGTAGTTTAGGGTTTAGTCAGGCCCCTGGTCACTCATGTGACTAGGGCCCAAACAAAAGAAAAAAAAGAAAAAAAAGGAAAATAGAACAACCAATGGGCCTGGCTGCCTATGCAACCATAGGCTCGAAGCAAGGGATTAAAGGGAAGCCACCAAGCTAACTGTAGGAATTTTAAACTTAGGTTAGTGGTTATTAAAATAATGTTTAGAGAGCCTGGTGGTGACTAGGGTGCGTCTCCACCAGGGATGGAGATGAGGTTAGGAGTAGAGGGAAGCTAGGGCTAAGGTGGCGGTGGGGAGACACTAGTGAGCTGAGGTGATGAACATAGGCGGTGAGGCACGAAGTAGTGGCAACCAGGTGTCAACCAGGAGCAGTGGACCTCCAATTGCTAGTGGCTAGGGTTTTCTTAGTGGTGACAATTCATGATGTGGTGGATGAACGATGGAATTAGGGTTTAAACTAGGTGGTTGAGATTGTTAGGAAGTGGCAGAAGAGTTTGGGAGGTGCTACATTAGGGTTTTGTGAGGAGTGGAGCAGGAGTGTTAGGAGCGGTAGAGGTGTTGAGAAATGCCACCAATGGTGGTGTTTTGGGGATAAAACATGTGGTCTGGAGTAGTGATAGGGACACAATGATGGTGGAAGAGATCCAAAGAGACTAGTGTTAAACATAGGTTGGAGATTTGATTATAAAAAACCTTAATCTGCAAACAATAAAATCAACCCCTGCAACCAAAATGTTGACCTGCATCCACGCATATAAAACCTGTAACACAAACATGATGAGTTTGACATTTAAAGAAAAAACCCCAACCTGGAAACTATTAACAAAACCTACAACCACGATAAGGTAGAGATCCGTATGGCGAGGTCCATATGGTACAGAACCGTACGGATTTGTACTGTACGGATCCAAAACTTAAAAAAAATTCAAAAAAATTTCTGCAAGAAAAACATAGGTTGTTTTGTGTTGTTTTTCGCTAAAAGGGCCTCTTAGACTCAACGGTGAGGTCCGTTTGAGACTAGGAAGCCACCTACAAATTTTTCCTTTCAAAAGTTGACAAAAACTAATTTTTTCATGTTGGGTTCACCAGAATGAGATAGGGAAAAAAGATACAAGCATGTAGAAAATAAACTACAACCACCCCTAGCTCCCAATGGAGTGCAATCTAGCCTAGAAAACCAATCAAACAAATAGAAATAAACTAAGAATCCAAGCTAATATCGACCTATCTCCATTGTCCTCCTTAACCTTGCATTATTGTTCTCAGATTTGCAAGTTTATACAACAATCTAGAGAAGCTCATGTATGTGATTTAGCAAGATATTGGACATTGTTTAGAGATGTCTAGGAGAAATCAAGCCAAGAGATCATAAGGGATCAAAATGAAGCTGAATGAGTGATTTTATAGAAGACCCTTTTCGAATGGAGGGCTAGGATTTGATGTTGACTTTGGATCAAAATGGAGGGCTGAGATGAGTTAGGGTTTTCTCACCACTAGAGGACAGAATTGAATTTAAAATTGGGAGAAATGGTTAGGTGTAATGTGATTCAAATTAAATAAATTTGTACAATTTATTTAATTTATTGAAAGGATGCATGTGAAAGGGGATTTTGGAAATTAGGTGATGGGATATTTGTATGAATTAATTGAGTGAAGAGGGACATTAGGATATGAATAATTAAATAATTAATTAAGATTAATTATTTAATTATAGAAGAAACATGGACAAATGATTAGAAAGCATGAAATTTAATTAGTTGAATTATGGAATTTGAAGGAGAAATTGTCCTGTCACATTTGTGATATGAGGACATTTTTAAATGTCTACACCACGAGATCCATAATAACAAAAATACACAACTGGAGCTAACAAGTAAAGTTATTTCTCATATATCTGTATCTTCTCAGTGCCCAAATGTTCAATCTTTGATTCTATTGGATCCCATGAAAAAAAGAAGTTAATATTCATCTACTTGCATAACATTGCAGGCATTCATTTAAAATGTATGAATCTCCACATAGCATTAGATCCATAATACCCAAAAACAATTTGGGCCAAGAACCAATGTGGTGCAGTGAGGGTAGGAGGGTTCATAGAATGAACTGTCCAGACCATGCAACAAGAGTAAACACAATGGAAACAACTCAAAGAAATGGAACAAATGTAGATTCAACCATTCAGTATATCATAGAATTCAAATGCAATTTGGTTGGCAACATGCAGGCTTACAACTAGGCTCGAAGGCCTGATTACATACATGTGCAAGATAAATCTTTGAAGCTCCCTTCGCACAAAATCTAAACTAAGAATTATGAATCAATTGCTAGCTACTTTCCTAAGGATCTATTACATCAATATATATCATCTCTGGACCAATAGATTCCTCTGGGTTGGCCAAGGAAGATCACAAACTCCAATGAAGAGTTGTAATGTGTGAATATAGATAGGTCGGATCTAAATGCATAGAACAATTCCTCAAATGAATGGAATAACATGCGGACCTCTAAGAAGGGTTGGCCATGAACCAAGGATCATTGAATGATGTGTCATTAGGATCTGCAAGCCTTCTCCTTTAGCTGATTGTCTGAGACTGTTAGGATGTTTTGCTCTGAGAAAATAGTCCACTTCTGATAGTGATAACTTTCTGGTAACTAATCCAAATGCTCTAAATTCTTGATATGATGTAGATGCTAAGTCCAAATCCATGAGATGTGAAATGCCAATACCAAACCACAAGCTGGAACTGCTTCTGACTGAACTGCCTAAACTGAACTGGAAAAGAAACAAACTGAACTACAAACAAACTAAAATGCAAATGTTTTTGGTTGATGTAAGATTGTTCTTGAACCAGGGATGCTCCTGCATCACAATGCTACTTTCCATCATTTATATATGTATGTTCAATACCCAATCAATGCTTAGCTCTAATGGACCCAACAAAAAATGAAAAAACATGAGATTAATCTATTCCACATAACAACAAATCGATAACATAAAAACACAATTCATGCCAATAGAAAAGGCTACCTTTCATAACTTATATATCTGTCTATCCATCACCCATTCAATCCTTAACTCTATTATACCCAAAGGAATTTTTTTTCTTTTTTTTTAAAAATTCTAGATGTTGGTCTAATTTTACGATTTGGATCTGAGTTATATATCATTTTGTGAATTTTATAGAATACCAAACATAAAATTTGTAAACAGATAAACATTGATCTACATTGAAAGGATCCCTTGATTTGGTACAGATTGAAATTACATCCTTTTATGAAAATTTTCATAATTAGGATTCAAAGAACATACCTTTGGGCCATTATGTAAGAATACTTTCCTTCAAAGTGGCAACAACAATAGAAGACAAATATCTCCTTGGGCCTATATCTATACCATCATGTAGTCTAAACTTGAGCTCCAAATACTCTTCCTCAGATACAATTTCTTAAATATCCTCAGATCTCAATTCAAAACAAAAAAGATCCAAAAATCCTTTAAAAACCTACTGGACGACCTTAAAAATAATTAAAAAACAACCTTATCACATTACAACCACAAGTCCTTGGAGGCTTCAAAAAATCTTCCAAAACTAGCCCACTTCCTATTTTATAGCACTAATGCCTTTGATCACATTCGGCTACCATATTCAACCATTTAAAAAAACTAGATAGAATATTTTGATGAGATACAATTGATGAAAACTTTGTGAGATTATTTTGAGAATGAGGCATTGACAACTTGATTAAACCCAAAGAGATAGATTCTCTCGCCATGATTTAAAGTTTAAACCCTCTCAATTAAGTAATTTCATGCAATGTTTTGATGGGTTTTTGTTGGTCTTTACCATGTTTCTCTTCTCAGCTATTAACAAAAAATAATTGGGGAAGAGCATTGAAAACCTCTTTATTTATAAATTTAGTTAAAAAATTGGTGTAGTCAGGGATAAAGGGTCCAAAGAATGGACTATCCAACCATGTGGCTAGAGTAAACACAACAGAAACAACACAAACACAACACAAGGATATAATGCAATGGAAGATTTATATGCTCAATATCTCATACAATTACAATGCTTATATTCCGGCAACATGCAGGCTACAATCTGGCTCACATGCCTATTTTTCAAGTTACAACATACATGAATGATGTGGCATTGAAGTGCCTCCAGAAAAGAATTATCCTTCTATCTTATTGCTACATATCAACTACTGACTTCCTAATGCATCTAATAAGTGTATATATATAATCTTCCAGCTCATAGAATGCTCCACGTCAGCATCAAGAGGTCTCAAACCCCAATGTAAGATGAAACATGTAGGTCGGCCTACAACTCATGATAATGCTCTAAAAATGTATGAAACATGTTGCAGTTCTCAATGAAGGTCTATCCAATCCTTTACTACCTTGTGTGATGTTCCATTTAGCTCTGAAAGTCATGAAAAGGCTCCGTAAACCTTGTATGCTCCAACTGACTATTGAATGCTTTGTTCAGTGAATGATGATGTTCTTCTGATAGCGATATCTCTCCACAAATGAATCCAAATCACATGAAATCTGAATATGATGTAGTTACCCTAGTGTAGAAGCTAAATCCTGCTCTATGAGCTTTGAAATGAAGAGGTGGTAGAATGCGGTAGAAAATAAATTGCAACTGACTGAAATGCTACTAAAATACAAGAAAAAAAAGAAAGAAAATATTTTTTCTTGATGCAAGATTGCTCTTCAACCTGGGATGCTCCTACATCAAACACCTGAGGTTTTTTGAAAAGTGAGTCCCTCACTTTGCTGGGGCTAGAGGAAAACCAAGGTGATCTACCTCAGCCTGAGAAATCTATGTTGAATATTCTTGTAGTCTTCCTTTCTACTGTACTAGGTACTCTTTATACTACTTGCCTCTAGTGTCGCATTCCATTCTTCTATCCAAAATCTGTTCTATCTGCTCCAGTTGTTGCTATGGTAATTGATCCTTCAATTCAACTTTACTGATGTCACTTGATTCTCCCTCATGATATTGATAAAGACCTACAATATTGAATATAGGGGATATGCCAAATGTCTCCTGTAACTCTACTTCATATGCATTTCTCAAATCAAATTTCCTATGAATCCTACATGGTCAAAACTTCCTCATCTTTATCTTGTTGTATGTTCCCACTGGAAGTCTCTCTTTTCTTAGATATATCATGACTTCATCTCCAACAGAAAATTCTTTATGTCTCCTCTTCTCATCCGCTTGTTCCTTATAATTACTATTCATCTCTTCCAAATGCTTCCTGACCTAATTATGTATTGTCTCCATGTACCCTGCAAATTCTTCTACCTCTACACTTCTCTTGTTATCCATACTAATGTCTCTCAACTCTACAACTCCTCTAGGTTGTACTACTATCACAATCTCAAATGGTGTCTTCCCTGTACTTCTGCTCATTGAGTTATTGTAATGTCCCCTTCTCACAAGTCCAAATTTTCACAATCTTGTTTACAATTTCAACTTACAAAAAGAGAACATTAGTACACTAGTCTTTCTTTGAATTCCCACTTATTATAATATATGCAAGAAATATTTAAATTACATAATCACATTGCCTTATAGGGTTATACTCTTATGATCACATCATTATACATTTCACTTTTTCCATCATTATCCATCATATTTGGATTCATGCATTAATCATTAATTCCATGTGAGAGGAGGTGATAGGATGCCTTATGTCAATTACCATAATGGGTCCACTAATTTATCCTTTGACTCGAGGGGTGGATACTCACTAGCTGAGTCAAGGCCACTATGATATTCCTTGGTATGAGGAGTGACTTTTTACACAAGATATAACCAAGGCCACTATATAATAATCCTTTGGCATGAGGGGTGACTTCTTCACCAGCTGTGACCAAAGGCCAAATCCACTTGCCTCGAGGGGTGCCATTGCACCAGATGAGACAAGGGTCAAAACACACCCATGGTTGGCTAATTGTCCATCCACATGATCACACCTCTCATATGGAGTTAATGGATTAATTGCCATTATTCCAACTGCTCATATGATTCAACAAGTAATATGTCTTATTTCATATAATAACTAACATTTCATTATGAGAATTTCACTTCTTTCATCCTCGTCATATTATTGGATTAGTCATTGGACAATTACATAATGCAACAAAGATACATATTAAAATATGAAATTTCATACATAAACATATGTATATTTGATCCTTCTTAATAATCTTATCATTTATATTTTACAAAGCATAAATTGAACAAGTAAATATAAATTTACTTACCTTGGCTAGTGACTGCAATTACCTTACTGCTGAATGCTCTTTCTTCTGATTGTAAGTCTACTACCTATATGATGACCATTACTAATTGAAGTTATTGATTATATGTCTTGAGGGGCAAATCAGCATTGACTCACGTTTGATTCCTTGATAAACGATTTGAGGCTAATTTGAATTTTAAACCAATCGATACTTATTCCCTGTCATGTATTGAGTGTTCAATGAGATGATTATGTTGCAAGTATGGGCCTAACTGGTGTTGTCATTGATGTCAACATACTCATGTTGCATTAATGAGAAGGATTGGATGAGCTGTGTGCTGAGGATATTGAGAAAATTAGTCTCAATTAGGAACAATGAAGAACATTGATGACAACAAGGTAAAAGTCCAAGATAGGTTGAGGATCAGAGGATACAGTTTAAAGGGTTTGTAGATATAAGTCTTGAGATGCTCCAAGCAAATTTTTAGAGGTCCGCATGAAGATCGGAAGAAGTTATGGTTGCTCAAGTACAACTAGTTCCAGCAAGTGTTCAGAGGTGATAGAGTGACATAGATAGGTCCGGTGAGATCCAGAAATGCACTATCCCATTTTGCAGATTTGAGGAAGTGTTGAGAATGTCCTTATGAAGTGTCAAGTCGATTGGCTTGTGGTTTGAAGGTTCGGAAGAACCTATTCTTTTGTGACAGTGATGACAAACTGTGTTCTTGTTGTTCTGGATGAAGGAGAGAAGGATTCCAGTAAGCAGATGAAGTGTGGATGTTCTTGGTGATTCAGGAAAGCTTGTGGTGATCTGTGGATCATTTCCAGTTCATGTTGGTGGTCTGCATTGAAGTTAAAGTTCGTATTTGAAGAATAACCACCGGATGTTGGTGTTCTTCCTGAGACTGGCCGACCGGATGTATTACATGTCTTGCGGATGTTCTTGTAGGTGTTTGCCGACTTAGATGATTGTTCCTAAGTCGATGTCGTGTATAAATAAGGGATTATGAAGTCATTTCAAAGTGTGTCTTGTGGAGATGAGAGTGTGGTAGCGAAGAGCAGAGCGAAAGGTAGAGTAGGAGTATTGAGCTTAATGGAACTAATTCAAGCATGATGAAGATGCTATTCTCCAGTTCATGTATGTGATACTTATTTCTTTGTAGACAGTGTGTCTCTTGTAGGCAGTGAGCCTCTTGTGAGTAGTGTGCTCGGGACAGTGAGCCCTAATTGGCATGTGCCATTTTGTTCTTTCTATTCTTCTAACAGAGAATACATTCTTGGGTTAATCACCCCGTGGTTTTTCCCTTAACCGGGTTTTCCACATCAAAATCTTGGTGTCTTATGTGTTGATGAGTTTTTGCTTTTGATTTGAATGCATTATGCTTCATGTTTAATATACTACTAATCACCAAGAAGATTTAAGTGTGTAAAGAGGAGAAAGTTTTGCACAACTGATTCACCCCCCTCTCAGTTGTGTGCCCTAAGTCTAACAATTGGTATCAGAGCCAAGTTCCTCTAAAAGGATCTTAACCACTTGAGGAGATCTAGGATGTCGTCTTACAAGAAGGATAGTCTGAAGTTTGATGGAACCAACTTTCCTCTTTGGAAAGGTCGCATGAAATGTCACTTGCAGTGTATGGGAATGACGTACTGGTCCATGGTTACAAAAGCATATGTACCTCCATAGGGTGGTTTGACAACCCTAAATGAAATCACAGATGCTGAAAACAATCTGCGGACCAAAGAGGCTCTTCTAAGCGCATTATCTGACTCAGAGCTCTCAAATGTTATTGACCTACCAACTGCCTTTGAGATTTGGAATAAACTAGAACTTTTGCATGAAGGAGACCAGTATGTTAAATGTGCAAGGTTACAAAGTCTAAATGGGAAATTTGAAAAATTAAAGATGAGAGATGATGAAAATATTACCACTTTTATGCCAAGAGTGAATGAGTTGGTTTGTGGAATTAGAAATGCTGGTGGTGTCTTGGATGAAAATGAGATTGTTGGTAAAATTCTCAGATCCCTCCTTGCTTCTTACAAAATCAGGGTTGTTGCCATTGAAGAATTCAGAGCCCATCCAACTGTCACAAGAGATCAATTGGCTGGGAAATTGGCTGCATTTAAAATGACAGAGTTTGGAGATGACCCCCCCAAGACTGAATCTGCATTCAAAGCCAGTGCCTCTGTTAAAGGTAAATAAAGGCTTGATCCAGGAGAGAATTGTTCAAGGAAATTTTCATGGTATGAAAAAGCAAGAAAAGATTTGGAAGAAGAAGAAGTAGAAACTGCTCAACTTGAAGCCCTTATTGCAAAGAGGCTACCAAGAGGATCCGGTAAGTATGAAGGAAAATTACCTTTTAAGTGTTTTAACTGCAATAAGATTGGTCATTTTGCCTCAAGGTGTCCAGAAAAATTTTCAAGGCAAAATCCTAACAAGCCAAGGTTCCAAAAGAACTGTTACTATGTACATGAAGATGATGATAATGAAGGAGTAACAGATGAATCAGAGATAGGAAACAAATCCATAAATGAATGGGTGTTCATTGCCATCAAGGAAGAAGATCCAATGTCCTCTGTATCTATCAATCTTAAGACTATGGAAAGAGCTCTGGCTGCCCAAATTGAAGAGAAGGATGATTGGGTCATTGACAGTGGATGCTCTCACCATATGACAGGTGACAAAAATAAGTTTGTAGATTTGGAAAGGTATGAAGGAGGAGTGGTAAATTTTGGTGACAATTCTGCTGGTAGAATCAGAGGAAGAGGAACTATTTCTTTTGATGGAAGAAATAAAACTGGTAATGTACTGTATGTTGAAGGTTTGAAGCACAATCTTCTTAGTGTTGGATAGTTGGTGGACAAAGGCTATGATCTCTGATTCAAGGATGGAAAATGCAAAATCTTTGAAAGTTCTAGAATAGAGATCGCATCCGGTACTCAAACTAAAGGTAATATCTTCCATTTGGTTGGTACTAGTAAAAGCTGCTTATTTGTTCAAGTTGATCAGAGTTGGTTATGGCATAGAAGGATGTGTCATGTGAATTTTGATAATATCATCAAGATAAGCATTACTCAGGCTGTAAGAGATCTTCCAAAATTGGTGAAACCTACTAACAGCTTGTGCAAGGAATGTCAGTTGGGTAAGCTAAGCAGAGTCACATTCAAAAGCAAGGAATTGTCTTCTACCGGATTATTGGACTTAGTTCACACTGATCTTTGTGGTTCGGCAAGAACCAGGAGTATTCAAGGTGATAGATGCTTCATGCTGCTAATTGATGACTATTCCCGGATGATGTGGGTAACCTTTCTAAAGGAGAAATCAGAAGCTCCTGAAAAATTCAAAATATTCAAGGCTATGGTAGAGAATGAAACAAGATTAAAGTTGAAATGTCTGAGGTCTGATAGAGGTGGAGAATTCACATCCAATGAGTTCATAGAGTTCTGTGAGAAACATGGAATTAAGAGACAGTTGTCTGCTCCTAGGACTCCACAGCAAAATGGAGTAGTGGAGAGAAAGAACCAGACCATCCAGGAAGCATCTAGGACCATGATAATGGAAGCAAATATTCCTCAGATCTATTGGAGAGAAGTTGTTAGCACTGCAATCTATACTCTCAATCGAGTTCAAATCAGAATCAATACCAGTAAGACCCCTTATGAACTCTAGTTTGACATTACTTCTACTGTAAGATATTTCAGGGTCTTTGGTAGCAAATGTTACATCAAAAGAGATGAAGATCTAGGCAAGTTTGATGCTAGAAGTGATGAAGGAATATTCTTGGGTTACTCTACTCAAAGCAAAACATACCGGTGTTATAACAAGAGACTGAGAAAGATGATAGAAAGTACAAATGTGAAGGTTGATGAGGGAATAGAGAAACCCTCAAGGTTTTATGAATATGATGAAGATGATCAGAATGGTGTTCTGGTTCAAGGAGTTCAATCCTCTTCTGAAGGTCAGATTCAAACTGATCCGGTAAATCAGGAAGAAGAGATAGGTCTGAATGAGCCTGATCAAGAAGTAGAAGTGCAAGAAACTCCCAAAGTTCCAAGGTATGTAAGACTGAACCACTCTGAAGATTAGATCATAGGTGACAAAAGCAAAGGTGTGCAAACTAGAAGGAAAATTGCTCAAAATTCAAATGAATATTGTTTGATTTCAAAGATTGAACCTAAGACAATAAATGAAGCCTGTAATGATGAAAACTAGACCAAAGCAATGGAGGAAGAGTTGATGCAAATTGAGAAAAATCACACTTGGGATCTTGTTCCTAGACCTAGAAACAAGAGTGTGATTGGAACCAAATGGGTCTTTCGGAACAAACTAAATGAAGTTGGTGAAGTAATCAGAAATAAAGCTAGATTGGTCTGCAAGGGCTACTCTCAAATAGAAGGAATTGATTTTGAAGAAACTTTTTCTCCGGTAAAAAGAATTGAAGCAGTCAGATTATTTCTTGCATTTGCTGCCTTCAAGGATTTCAAGGTGTATCAGATGGATGTCAAGTCTGCTTTCTTGAATGGTGACTTAGAAGAAGAAGTGTACATTAAACAACGAGATGGATTTCAATTATCTGAGCATGGTGATATGGTCTGCAAGTTGAAGAAGGCACTGTATGGACTAAAACAAGCCCCAAGAGCCTAGTATGAAAGATTGGACAAACATCTTTTGAAGATTAGTTTCAACAAAGGTACTGCTGATAGTAACTTATATTTCAAAATTGATCATGAAAACATCTTGATTGTTGAAGTATTTGTTGATGATATCATCTTTGGAGGAAGAGACAGTATGTGTAAAACTTTTGCAAATCAAATGAAAAGTGAGTTTGAGATGTCAATGCTTGGTGAAATGAATTTCTTCTTGGGTCTGCAAATTACTCAAATAAAGAAAGGAATCTTTATTTCTCAGACCAAATATGTGAAAGAATTGTTGAGGAAATTTGGAATGGAAGATTCAAAGCCAATGAATACTCCCATGGCAACCAGATGTAAGTTGAGCAAAGATGATGACTCTCCTAAGGTAGACCAAACAAAGTACAGATCAATGATTGGAGGATTGTTGTATCTCACTCAAACTAGACTAGATATAATGCAGGCTGTTGGTCTTGTTGTGAGATTCTAGGCTGATCCCAGAGAATCTCATGTCATGGCAATCAAAAGGATCTTTAGATATCTAAAAGGGGTAGTTGAGTATGGTCTGTGGTATCCTAGAGATCATGATTTCTCTCTTCATGCATATACAAATGTAGATTGGGTAGGAGATGTGGATGATTGGAAGAGTACCAATGGTGGAGCTTTCTTTTTGGGAAAGAGATTGGTTTCTTGGCTAAGCAAGAAACAAGAGGCAATATCCCTATCTACAACAGAAGCAGAATACATTGCAGCAACAGGTAGTTGTACTCAAGTTTTGTGGATGAAGCAGATGCTAAGAGATATTAAAGTAGAGTATGAGGAGCTTATCACAATTTTCTGTGATAATTCAAGTGTAATAAATATTTCTAAGAATCCGGTGTTGCATTCTAAGACTAAGCATATATCTATGAAGTTTCACTTTCTGAGAGAGCAAGTGAACAAGGATGAAGTCAGACTAGAGTTTGTGCCCTCCAAGGATTAGATTGCAGATATCTTTACTAAACCTCTTCCCAAGGAATCTTTTGAGTATCTCAGGGAGAAGTTAGGGGTTATTGCCCCTCCGGTGATGAACTAAGGTGCACTAAGGTGCATCAGTCTGGTGGTTATCACAGTCATATCTTGTGATCCAGATTGATGGGAGCTGCTACTCAGGGGGAGCAGTAGGTATGATTCTAAAGTGGTGAAGTTACAAGTATGTGCCCTTTGCTATTGATATCAAAGGGGGAGAAAAGACATGTGAAAAACAAGTGGTTGCTGATCAAAGGGGGAGCAGTAAAGACATGTGAATGGTTGCTTGATGTAGAGCTGCCATGGGAAAAATTTCAAAGATACGTGGGAAAATGCTCACAAATCGCATTCACAATCTACATACAAAAGAAATAAAAACTGACTCATGATTACCAGTTTGCTACAGTGCAATATAGATCGATTTACCTCCACAGCCCGTCACAAAATGTATCGGGTCCTTGTATCTTTTCCAATGTACATTAAAATGTACATACTTCAACATACAAACTCTGACCTGCTACCTCGAGGTCCTTACCTACTACTGCCAGTTGCCTCTTGCATCCGCAGACCAAAATCCCTTCAACATACCTTCGGGTCACCACTCCAAACGGTCAGTCGTTGTATTAACTGCGAATGCATATTTTGACATACATTCAGACATACAACTCAAAACATACAATTGCCAAATGCTCCTCTAAAAGATACTTTCCTAGAAATGTTGGCCGCGGACTTTCCCTTATATCAACCCAATGTATATTTGAAATATACATTCGTCACATGCAAACCATGAAATGCAATTTAGGGATACACATGAACTGCCTCTACCATACAACTGAAGTATACACACAAACTGTATACAAAAGACATATACTCAAAAGTTGTATATCTCGACACACCTTGTAAACATACAAAACCTGATATGCATTTTGCGGGATATTCTCCTTGATGATTGTACCTTTGACTCCACCGTTAACCCTTTTGTATGCATCAAGGGTTTCTCTCTCCTTTGTATCTGCGAAGGCTTGTATGTTTCAACATACAACAGCGATTATCCTAAAGCGATATACTCACAACATACAAATGTGATATACTCATAGATTGTATGCGACATACAAACACTATATATACATCAAATGTATATCAAAGCAAAACCCTCAAAATTTCACAAATTTTGCACAGAAAATCCTAGGATCGACCCGATTTGTTTTCTTAACAATCTTAACCTTGATTTCTACCTTCAAAACCTAGCACATAAGGATGCTAGGGTAAATCATTGTATGCTATAACTTGATCCCAAAAACATGAAATGCACAAACAGAAAAATAGAAAAGAAATCTGAATTACTGTACATGGCCATTCCACCGATTCAGAGAATTAACTGGTGGAATGGATAAGTGAATCCATCTTGACTGCCAAACCAAGAAAATCAAGTACACAGTAAAATGATATCAACAGGATCTTCTTGATTCTTATTGTAGAAAATATAAGCTATTACTCTGTTCAGTTTCACAAACAACTTCAGCAATACCAAAAAAAAAACTCTACCACTAACTGTTTGATGTATCCCTTCTAAAGGATCTGAGCTAGGCTTATAAATAACTACTCAACAAGAGTAGTACAGACTCGATTCCCAGCAACTGGGAGACTTCCAAAAGGCTGGGAGAAGATAGCTAGCATAACAAACTTCTAACTAACTACACAAAAACCTAGATTGACTTAAAAACATAGGAAATTGGTCACATGGACTTTATTACATCATAATACATGAAACATACTATATTTAGATGAAATCTATATTTTGAAGGGGTGCTCCTGCACCATTGCTGTTGATAGGGGGAGTTGTGATAGTAAAAACAAGTATGTTGATAGGGGGAGCAGTAAAGACATGTGAATGGTTTTTCACATCATATGTTGCCATCAATGACAAAGGGGGAGATTGCTACAAGTATGGGCCTAACTGGTGTTGTCATTGATGTCAACATACTCATGTTGCATTAATGAGAATGATTGGATGAGCTATGTGCTGAGGATATTGAGAAAATTAGTCTCAATCAGGAACAGTGAAGAACAGTGATGACAACAAGGTAAAAGTCCAAGATAGGTTGAGGACCAGAGGATGCGGTTTAAAGGGTTTGTAGATATAAGTCTTGATAAGCTCAAGGCAAATTTTCAGAGGTCCACATGAAGATCGGAAGAAGTTATGGTCGCTCAAGTAGAACCAGTTCCGGCAGGTGTTCAGAGGTGATAGAGTGACACAGATAGGTTCGGTGAGATCTAGAAATGCACTATCCCATTTTGTGGATTTGAGGAAGTGTTGAGAATATCCTTATGAAGTGTCAAGTCGATTGGCTCGTGGTTTGAAGGTCCAGAAGAACCTATTCTTTTGTGACAGTGATGACAAACTATGTTCTTGAGGTTTTGGATGAAGGAGAGAAGGATTCCAGTAAGCAGATGAAGTGCAGATGTTCTTGGTGATTCAGGAAAGCTTGTGGTGATCTGTGGATCATTTCCAGTTCATGTTGGTGGTCCACATTGAAGTTAAAGTTCGTATTTGAAGAATAACCACCGGATGTTGGTGTTCTTCCTGAGACTGGCTGACCGGATGTATTACATGTCTTGCGGATGTTCTTGTAGGTGTTTGCCGACTTAGATGATTGTTCCTAAGTCGATGTCATGTATAAATAAGGGATTGTGAAGTCATTTCAAAGTGTGTATTGTGGAAATGAGAGTGTGGTAGTGAAGAGCAGAGTGAAAGGCAGAGCAGGAGTATTGAGCTTAATGGAACTGATTCAAGCATGGTGAAGATGCTATTCTCCAGTTCATGTATGTGATACTTATTTCTTTGTAGACAGTGTGTCTCTTGTAGGTAGTGAGCCTCTTGTGAGCAGTGTGCTCGGGCAGTGAGCCCTAATTGGCATGTGCCATTTTGTTCTTTCTATTCTTTTAACAGAGAATACATTCTTGGGTTAATCACTCTGTGGTTTTTCCCTTAACCAGGTTTTCCACGTCAAAATCTTGGTGTCTTATGTGTTGATGAGTTTCTGCTTTTGATTTGAATGCATTATGTTTCATGTTAAATATACTACTAATCACCAAGAAGATTTAAGTGTGTAAATAGGAGAAAGTTTTGCACAACCGATTCACCCCCCTCTCAGTTGTGTGCCCTAAGTCTAATAGATTATATCAAAATAATTGCTGGATGGTGAGAATTGTAAGTCCATGCGATTGTTTTCTCCCCTATGATTCGATATTAATTTTTTCTAAGGACTCTACAAAGGTTAGATTTGATTGTATTCCATCCTCCCCTCCTTATTTTATTTCTCTCCAACCATCTTTTATACTTGGTCAAATGCATTTAGAGTTTTCTCTCCCATCACTGGACACTACCTTCAAGAAGCGTCGTTGATCGCTGCTTTCACAATTTAATTGTATTACTTCTACAATCTTTAAAAGGTATTTATTATTGTTTATAGCATCGTTGACTGTGTAAGGGATATTCATTGATTTTGTGTAGTTGTTACTCCTTATACCATTCACCAATCCTAACAATCCTTTCATTTATTGATAGTCGCTTTCATATAGTAATCATTATTTTTATGAGTATTTATCTATGTTGGTCACTGATTATAAGACTTTTTTTTTTCTTATATACCCTCACTATCTCTTTATACTAATTGCTGATTATATATAAGACATTTTGTCTTATATCAGTCCCATTATTATTATAAATATTCAACTTATGAGATGTATTTAATAATAATTAATTTATAATTTATAATATTCAATTTATATTTATATAATATAATAATATATATTATATTTATATTTTATATTCTATATTTAATAATATATTATATTATATTATTATTATGATTATGATAATATCGAAATCAATGATATTTATTTTAAATATACATAATTATCATTTAAATTGATCAAATTTCAAGAACACAATCGTATATGATATTTAAATCTTTAATTTAAAAAGAACTTAAATATCAGGACATGACAACCCTCCCCACTCAAGTTTGCTTGTCCTCAAGCAATCACAATGAGTTCTTTCATTATCTTTTAATGTCTATCTCCAATGAAGCCATGGTCTCGTTCTAAATGGATAGAACAATTAAGTTTGATGAATATAAGTGATTACACCAATTTGTAGGTTAAAAATTGAAGTAGACAACCCAGTAGCTCAAGAATGTAAGAAACCAGCTTAGGCAAGTAGGCAAGTAGTTCAAGTAGACAAACAAGTACCCAAGTAACTTAAGCATGCAAACCAAGTAGCTTGAGTCACTGGAAAGACAACATCGTTAACATTCTCATAGTTTTTAAGAATAAAGTAATTTATAAGAACACATCTTGTTGAAGATACATGAAGTAACACATGGATACATGTGTTACATATACTTAATACAATAAGCATGAAGCACACAAGTATATGTACGTAATACACAAGCATGAAATATACATGTAACATGCAAGTATACACATGAATATGAAATATGCACATGAATACAAGTCATGACTTGCGCATTTGAATATATGTAAGTCATGGAGTACACACATGAATACACGCAGTCATAATTATACAATTGAATGCACAAAGTCATAGAGAATACACTCAAATACAAATCATAGAGCACATACACTCAAATACAAATACCAAGTTATAGAGTATACACTTAAATACCAGCCATAGAGTATACAATCGCAAGTCATAGAAGATATACTCAAAATACAAGGCATGGAGTATGCAATCACAATCATACCCATACAAGTCATAGAGTACACAATCACTAGTTATACAAATACAAATCACACATGTACAAAGTCATAGAGCGTACATTCGAATACATAGTCCTAAAATTACACTCAACTATGAACGCAATTATGCTTGACTACAAAGTCAGAGAGTATACACTCAAATACGAATACAAGTCACAAAGTACACCTTCAAATACAAATACTAGTCAGGGAGTATGCATTTGAATACATATTCACATTGAATACAAGTCATACAATTACAACTTCATACAATTGTAAATACAAGTTATAGAGCATGCACTCATTCAATTTCAAATATAGGTCATACAATTCACAGAATCATAGAGTAGACACTTGAATACGATTAAAAAGTATACTCTTGAGTACAAATACAATTTCATAGAAAGTATACTCTTGAGATCCGATTGTATTCCATCCTCTCCTCCTTATTTTATTTCTCTCCGACCATCTTTTGTACTTGGTCGAATGCCATTAGAGTGTTCTCTCCCATCACGGGACACTACCTTCAGGAAGTGTTGTTCCATGAAATGATCGCTGCTTTCACAATTTAATCGTATTACTTCTACAATCTTTAAAAGGTAATTATTATTGTTTATAGCATTGTTGACTGTGCAAGGAATATTTGTTGATTTTGTGTATTTGTTACTCCTTATACCATTCGTCGAGCCTAACATTCCTTTCATTTATTGATAGTCGCTTTCATATAGTAATCGTTGTTTTTATGAGTATTTATCTATGTTGGTCGCTGATTATAAGACTTTTTTTGTCTTATATACCCTTCACTATCTCTTTATACTAATTGCTGATTATATATAAGATACTTTGTCTTATATCAGTCTCATTACTATTATAAATATTTAACTTATGAGATGTATTTAATAATAATTAATTTATATTTATATAATATAATAATATATATTATATTTATATTTTATATTCTATATTTATATAATATATTATATTATATTTAATAATATAATATATTATTATTATGGTTATGATAATATTTAAATCAATGATATTTATGTATAATAATATTATTTATTTTAAATATACATAATTATCATTTAAATTGATCAAATTTCAAGAACGTAATCGTGTAATGCCTCGCCATGCAACCCTAGAGATAAGTTCAACTAAAGCAATAAAAAGGTAGGTTTTTTTTAAAAGGAAGAAACGATAACAAAACATAACATAGACTAATAGCATCAAGTTAAACTATCATCTCTAGGGATTACATAGCTACATTATTGCAATTTAACAACAATCAACAACTTACATAGTTTAATCCAATAAACCAACTAAATCAAACTAGTATATTTCATTACGACATCCAAATACATCAAGAAGTTTGCATTAAGGTTACAAGTACAAAATAGTATATCTTTCAAGAGGAATTACATAGTTTCATTGTTACAAAAGCTTATTTTCTGAATACTTCAAATTACATAATGAATTCCACTGATAAATAAATCTAGATGCAAATAGTACAAATAATTGTCTTCAAATATAGGTGTAAACTAGAATCCGCTACGAGAGATACATCCATGAACTATGGCACCAGATAAACCAATGGAATAATGTACATCCACCCGACCATGTGGAACCCTGAGGTCCACCCCCCATGCTAGGAGATAACAATGAGGTCCCATGACAATAGACAGTTAGGTAGACAGTAGTCTAAAAGGAACAAGGACTACACATGACTCCATTACAACATAGGTAACTAACACAAGTAACTCAACAATGCTTCCAGAGGCAATCACATAATGAATGGGGAAAAACAATTAGGGAATGCTAGACTGCAATAGGGATGAGTGTCATCGCATGGTCCTAACATGGGTTACCCTGATAGTCTCTAGCTAGATGCCGGCCCCCATCCATGGGTTACCCTAATAGTCTCTTGCAAGGTGCCGACCCCCATCTATGGTTACCCTGACAGTTTCTTACTAGACGTTGGCCCCATAGGGTGACTCATACGGAACCAACATTCCTTTCGTGAGGATAAGGAAGTTGATCTTGCCAACTAGGCCTTCTCATCCCATCCTTATCCTGAATGAGCACTACATGTATGGGTGAGGTATCCAATTATCTTAATTAGTGTGAAAACTACCCAACCCCTAGATTTATTATTAGGTTATCACTTGATTACAAACTCCCAATGTGTTACCTTGGCTAGCCACTTTGGGCACTGGCCCCACATTGGAAGCCATTCCCTCTTCCCTGCATCTAGATTCTCACAACCCAAAACATACATCATGCATGAACTATCACTTTTCTCAAAATATACATCATTTCATGTTACACGAAGCAAGGCATTCCCATCTTGCATGCTCATTATAATCACATGAATAAGTACCTTGAGCAAGGCATTCTCCATCTTGATCATGTATCATACCAACATAAAACATGAGACAATATTACAAGAGTGCATTTCATTCATCTCACATTCATACCCTCCTAGGCCTCTGGAAACAACTTCTATAACACTTGACAACATTAAAACATAATGGTCACACATCACATGCACTTTCCAAAGCACATCCTAAACCAAGATCAATAATTCAATAACAAAACCACAAATGTAACATATGATCTGATGCACTAAAATGGTCTTAAAGAATGTAACATTATTCCAAGCACGATCAATCATCTAACAATATAAGGTAACTCTATCCCAACAATGCAGAACAATAATAACTTGAAGAGTTACCAATTATTCTATAACAAAAAATTCAGTCAAACAAGATGCTACCTGTTATTAGACTAAACCACTTTCTACACTAATGTGGATCTTATTAAAATTCTGGACAACTTTGTGATTTCTATTCAAAATAATTGTATAAGCAAAACATAAAAGAACATAAAGTAGATTAAAATCGATCATCTATTTAAATCTTTAGAAAGTATATGAGTTAAATACTAAATGTTTTATATCATATCAAACCTAACCTCCACTTACTCACCCAATTTCATAACTAAGCACAATCTTTAATTTAAGTCATAAATAAGATTAGACTCCATTATATGACCACAAGATTCCTTAAGGTGAAGAGGAAGCAAGATATATATACTTGGCAAGTCTTACTAAATCTAAACTAAATGTTATCTTCCACCAAAATGTATCAGAGATATCTAGACATATAACAATCATAAATTAAATTCATAGACTAACTCTATGCACACTACTGAAAATATTCTAATTCATACTAAAATTAAAGACTTAACTAAGGTCATCATACACACCCTATAACTAGATCTAAAATAACAATTCAATATTTATAATATGATAATTTACATCAATTTGACTAAGACAATTATATATTAAGAAGTCTTATTTATTATCCATATCCTACTCTCTTACAATAGATAAAACTACTAATATTCTTAAATATACAAGATAAAATCATATTTACAATATAGAATCTTTCTATAAATACAAGATAAATACTTTATATATAACAAGATAATTTCTTTCTTTATTTACAAGGCAAAGTCATATTTACCTTTAAATAAATAAGAAAAAATCTTATTTAATAATTCAAGAAGAATGGTACATTATAAAGGAATAAAAAAAATAAAAAGATTTAGTTTCTAAATAAAAGAGGATTCTAAACAAGTCTATTAAGATTTAGTTTCTAATTAAAAGAGGATTCTAAACAAGTCTATTAAGATTTAGTTTCTAATTTACATATTAAAAAAATTCACAAAAGAAGACTAAGAAAAAATGATCTATAAGTTAAATAAATTTGAATAATAATAATTTAAATTCAAAAACTAATTTAAATCAATATTTAAAATAATATCATAACAATCTGATATTTTTTTATTATGATAAATTCTATTAACTTAACTAAATAATTAAGTTATGAACTTTACAAATTTACCAATATTTTCTAGAAACACAACAATTAAATATCATATAATTTAAATAAATATTCTCTAATTATAAACTTGATTACATTCTAATAAATAAATAGATTATTAAAAATGGTAAAATCAATGCAATACAAATTGTGACAGGAGTTAAAATAGAATCTTCCTAAAATGATTTCAATTCATTAAACATTGAAATGAGATAATTTCTAATTACAAGACTTGCTAACTAAATTCTCTAGCACGGGTTGAAAATCCTATGCTTATGGGAAAATAGATTAATAAAATCTTATTTATTTTCCATCTACAATGTCTTGCTTGCAGATCTCAATAAAAGAATTGTTGAAGAATTAAAGGGTTTGATTTGGCACACGCTAGCATCCTAACTTGGCTTAGAAGGAAAGAAGATATATTGTAAAAGTTTAATGTTTAATGTTTAATGTTTGATGTTTATAGGTTGAGAGAGTTGGATTTCACCTTTGGTTTTTAAGTTTATGTCCAGATTTAAGGTGTTGTTTTGAAAAACATGTTTAATTGCGAGGCTGGGCAAAAACATGAAAAATGAAAGTGCCCGAAAATCAAATTTGACAATGACCTAGTTGAGATATTGGCATTTCTACTTGGAATCCACCTTTGGTTTTCATTTATAGCATGAGAATAAAGAGCAGTTTCAAAAAATGTTTTTCAGCAGGTTGGCACAAATTTGACCAAAAAATAAAAGTGCCCAGAATTAAAATCAGAGCTCAACCCAGTTCGAATTTGGTCGTTCCTAGTTGGAAACCAAGGTCATAATTTCATTTATGAAAGAAAATAAAGTGCTGGATAAGAAATGGTGTGTTTTTGCCCAATTTTCAAATGCAAAAGAATGACTGAAAAGAGGAATTTAAAAGCCACTTTTTGCCAACCATAATACAATCATATAACATTGCATAATGAATTTCTATCCAAACATAAGTATTCAGCTAGAAATATAAAGAAATATAATGGGAAAATACCTTAAATCCGTTCTAGTCTGCAAATAAGGAAGATCTCTTCCCATCATGACCTATGAGCATCCAAATTTGAATAGCAAGAAGACAATGGAATTCTACAACCAACTAGTCTCTGCCCACAAAATCTCTACAAGAATCTTCCCCACTTTCTTCACAATTTCAGTCTCCCAAAACTCTCCCTAAAATTTCCCATAGAACCCCCTTCAAATATCCCCACTATCATAAAAATAGTCAATGACAATAATTTCCAACTCATAACTCTCCCGTTATTGAAACCCACTTTCTAAAAAATAAATGCATTCAATAATCACCTCCATCCAGATTCTCCAATCTAATTAATTATTATTCATTTATTAGACAATTCACCAAATATTATTAATTCGAGAATATAAAATAATGTCTTAAATAGTTACACAAAAGAATATTTATTCACATAAATAAATATTAAATATTTATAATTTATTTATTTATTATTATTATTACTATTATCTATTTTAGTAATTTAGTTTTTAACAAATACTTAATATACCTAAAAACTAATATTATTTATTTAACAAAATAGATTAATAATTTCTATTAAATGAAACAATAGACCAGACTAATCTACTCAAAGACTACACCCAATCATTTTCCAAAAATAACATACCAAAGAATAATAGACTCACAGTCATGCACCAACGACCAAACTGATGAAACTCAGGACTAAGAACTCATACTCATTGAGAATGATGTCAACTAAGGGACCTCATGTCATCTTCATTCCACAACTTCCATTGGTATGAAGGCACACTCAGATCTGCCAATTCAGGTGGAGTCAATGCTTGGTACCTACAACCTGGAGCAAAACAAAAGTGTCAAATACAAACATATATATAATCTAAACAGACACATAGTGACAGAGAATCACAGCGTAGTAGGGTACTCATTATGAGTAATACTACACTATCCCATCACAAATATCCACATTAAACAAGTTCATTAGTAACTGAGCACATAGTCAGATAGTCGCATAAATCATGTAGTAAAACTAGTCTACATACTCAATTAACCCATAAATGATCACAACAATAAGCATAATGTATTAATCATAAAGTATCAATAGTGTCATCAACTACATTATAACAGTGAGCCTACCATCAACATGTTTATCATACCTTAAGTATTTCGATTATTTTACCTTCTTCTTCATGCTCCTTAGCCCAACCACCTACTCATCCAAGGTGAGAATGGAGGGGCACTACATCCTCCCCCCCCTAAAACTTGACTTCCTCCTGGAAGTCATAGACTTGGGTAGAAACATAACATCCATATCAAGCAATTACTCATAAGACATGCACAATCATTCCATAACAACAAGAAGAACATCAATTCTTTACCTCTAAGGTGTATCATGTGATTCCACTTATATCTAATCACACATATTTTAAGAATTACATCCAATTTAGAGAATCACATCCACATATAATCAAGGAAAAATTCATCTCATATCTTATTTCCACTAATTACCAACCATGCAAAGTGCAATTCTCTGCAGATTCCTCCCTTGAACATACTATCAGAGGTTCGAAATGAACATGATAGAAACAACACTTAACACAAAATGGAGCCAATAGAAACACACATTCGGAATAGCCACCATAGAAATTTTAAAAATAGATGCAAACCCAAGTGGGGAAATAATCAAATCCAACCTTAAGTCACAAAGTGCCGGCAATTTCCAACAATAAATCAAGTACAAAGAAAAGAGTTTTTGTGACCATTCCTGTCATAAGAAGTTCAATGAAACAACCCTCAAAATTTCTAAAACAACCAAAATACAAAACAAATTCACATCAAGATGTGACTAATGTTAGCCACAAAAAGGGAGTATCCGCTACATAACACTCAAGGACACAAGGTCTAGAATGTGTTAGAGAATGTACACCAACACTCAAATAATTAAGTTAACTACATCCTCTTATCTAAACAACTTTTATACAAAGATTTAAGGCAATACAATCGCTACTTATTTACTTGAACAACTTCTATCTTTAATACAATACAATTTCTTTTTACCAAGCTATGGAAATATGCAATTGCTTCCTTATGCAAGAAGATATAAAGGAAATGTATGATGTCACACACAGGAATAATTCAAAACTATAATTGACTTACATTATCACATTCATGATCTCATAGGCCTAACACAAGCTCCCGTTTGATTTCCTGCACACAGTTCTTACATAGGCATATACAATGATAACTTTCATAAACCACAATAGATCTTCCACATGTGGTCATGACCAATTGGGAAATAGATGCCAGGTTATCAACAACCATGTTAAGATACCCCACACATGACAATATCACATAACCACATGACTCACCAAATGATTAAATCATTCCAATACTTAATTACATGCACTAACAGTAACCATGCTTCTTTCTTATAATGCACTAGTGACCACAAGAGAAACTCAAAGCCTCAACAAAACAATAAGCACTAACATTTAGGGAAGACATATTGTCAAATATATCATCACATTGTCAGAGAAGAGGAAGAGAGAACACACAGACACATAAGTAAACAAGACATAATCAAAGCACAAGTCTATAAGCTTATCAACCTTCTAATGTCATACTAATGCACAAAGGTGAAAGGTACCATTACCAACTCGCCACAAAGAGAAAATCACTTAACCTAGAGCAATAACAACAATCCAGAGGTCTCAGTGTTGCAACCTGGCTCTGATACCAAGTGTAATGCCCCGCTATGCAACCCTAGAGATAAGTTCAACTAAAGCAATAAAAAGGCAGATTTTTTTTTTAAAAGGAAGAAACGATAACAAAACATAACATAGACTAATAGCATCAAGTTAAACTATCATCTCTAGGGATTACATAGCTGCATTATTACAATTTAACAACAATCAACAACTTACATAGTTTAATCCAATAAACCAACCGAATCAAACTAGCATCTTTCATTACGACATCCAAATACATTAAGAAGTTTGCATTAAGATTAAAAGTACAAAATAGTATATTTTACAAGAGGAATTACATAGTTTTATTGTTACAAAAGCTCTTTTTCTGAATACTTCAAATTACATAATGAATTCCACTGATACATAAATCTAGATGTAAATAGTACAAATAACTGTCTTCAAATACAAGTGCAAACTAGAATCCGCTACGAGAGATACATCCACGAACCATGGCACCATATAAACCAATGGAATAATGCACATCCATCTGACCATGTCGAACCCTGAGGTCCACCCCCATGCTAGGAGATAACAATGAGGTCCCATGACAATAGACAGTTAGGTAGACATTAGTCTAAAAGAAACAAGGACTACACATGACTCATTACAACATAGGTAACTAACACAAGTAACTCAACAATGCTTCCAGAGGCAATCACATAACAAATGGGGAAAAATAATCAGGGAATGCTAGACTGCAGTAGGGATGAGTGTCATCGCATGGTCCTAACATGGGTTACCTTGACAATCTCTAGCTAGATGCCGGCCCCCATCCATGGGTTACCCTGACAGTCTCTCATTAGGCACCGACCCCTATCTATGGTTACCCTGATAGTCTCTTACTAGACGCCAACCCCATAGGGTGACTCATGCGGAACCGACAGTCCTTTTTTGAGGACAAGGAAGTTGATCATGCCAACTAGGCCTTCTCATCCCATCCTTAGCCTGAACGAGCACTACAGGTATGGTGATGTATCCAATTATCTTAATTGGTGTGAAAACTACCCAACCCCTAGATTTATTATTAGGTTATCACTTGATTACAAACTCCCAATGGGTTACCCTGGCTAGCCACTTTGGGCACTGGCCCCACATTGGAAGCCACTCCCCCCTTCCTTGTATCTAGATTCTCACAACCCAAAACATACATCAACGCATGAACTATCACTTTTCTCAAAATATACATCATTTTACATTACACAAATCAATGCATTCCCATCTTGCATGCTCATTATAATCACATGAATAAGTACCTTGAGCAAGGCATTCTTCATCTTGCTCATGTATCATACCAACATGAAATAGGAGACAATATTACAAGAGTACATTTCATTCATCTCACATTCACACCCTCCTAGGCCTCTAGAAACAACTTCTACAACACTTGACAACATTAAAACATAATGGTCACACATCATATTCACTTTCTAAAGCACATCCTAAACCAAGATCAATAATTCAATAACAAAACCACAAATGCAACATATGATCTGATGCACTATAATGGTCTTAAAGAATGTAACATTATTCCAATCATGATCAATCATCTAATAATATAAGGTAAATCTATCCCAACAATGTAGAACAATAATAACTTGAAGGGTTACCAATTATTCTATAACAGAAAATTTAGTCAAATAAGATACTACCCATTATTAGACTAAACCACTTTCTACACTAATGTGGATCTTATTAAAATTCTAGACAACTTTATGATTTCTATTCAAAATAATTGTATAAGCAAAACATAAAAGATCATAAAGTAGATTAAAACCGATCATCCATTTAAATCTTTAGAAAATATATGAGTTAAATGCTAAATGTTTTATATTATATCAAATCTAACCTCCACTTACTCACCCAATTTCATAACTAAGAACAATCTTTAATTTAAGTCATAAATAAGATTAGACTCCATTATATGACGACAAGATTCCTTAAGGTGAAGTGGAAGCAATATATATATATATATATATACTTGACAAGTCTTACTAAATCTAAACTAAGTGTTATCTTCCACCAAAATATATCAGAGATATCTAGACATATAACAACCATAAATTAAATCCATAGACTAACTCTATGCACACTACTTAAAATATTCTAATTCATACTAAAATTAAAGACTTAACTAAGGTCATCATACACACCCTATAACTAGATCTAAAATAACAATTCAATATTTATAATATGATAATTTACATCAATTTGACTAAGACAATTATATATTAAGAAGCCTTATTTATTATCCATAGCCTACTCTCTTACAATAGATAAAACTACTAATATTCTTAAATATACAAGATAAAATCATATTTACAATATAGAATCTTTCTATAAATACAAGATAAATACTTTATATATAACAAGATAATTTCTTTCTTTATTTACAAGGCAAAGTCATATTTACCTTTAAATAAACAAGAAAAAATCTTATTTAATAATTCAAGAAGAATGGTACATTATAAAGGAATAAAAAAAACAAAAAGATTTAGTTTCTAAATAAAAGAGGATTCTAAACAAGTCTATTAAGATTTAGTTTCTAATTAAAAGAGGATTCTAAACAAGTCTATTAAGATGTAGTTTCTAAATTACATATTAAAAAAAATCACAAAAGAAGACTAAGAAAAGAATGATCTATAAGTTAAATAAATTTGAATAATAATAATTTAAATTTAAAAAGTAATTTAAATCAATATTTAAAATAATATCATAACAATCTGATATTTTTTTATTGTGACAAAGTATATTAACTTAACTAAATAATTAAGTTATGAACTTTACAAATTTACCAATCTTTTCTAGACACACAACAATTAAATATCATATAATTTAAATAAATATTCTCTAATTATAAACTTGATTACATTCTAATAAATAAATAGATTATTAAAAATAGTAAAATTAATGCAATACAAATTGTGGCAGGAGTTAAAATAGAATCTTCCTAAAATGATTTCAATTAATTAAACCTTGATATGAGCTAATTTCTAATTACAAGACTTGCTAACTAAATTCTCTAGTAGAGGTTGAAAATCCTATGCTTATGAGAAAATAGATTAATAAAATCTTATTCATTTTCCATCTACAATGTCTGTGTTGTGTAGTGCCCCTCAACTTGTCGTCTATCAGACTGATGTTTGCTTAGTAGTATTGGACATTATGACAGTATCTTAGATCGTAGATGATGGATCTCTTGTTATTTTGTTAATTCATTATGGACCTAATCATTATGATAACAGTTGTTGATGTTGGATTCTATTATTTTATGCTCTAGAACTTGATAAATGAATTAGATGTTACAGATGTTTTGATGTTATTCACTATATGGGATTGAGAGACAATTGATCATTTTATGTTGATAACTAGTAATCAGATACCTTGTTCAACATAGTTAATTGTTTATTCATAAACGTGAATGGAACAGTGTCGTATTACTCGCTCTCGAGTACCCTACCCCACTGCAATTTCCATTCACTATAGGACTGCATGTGGATATATATCTTGTATGTTTAACTGTGCGTTGCTGCAGGATGCAGGTACTAGGCACCGACTCCACCTAATTACCAGGTCTGAGCGTGCCTTTGCCAATGGATTAGTTGTTTGGAGTTAACGTGGGGTCCCTAGTCCGTGTTGCCTAGTTGTCAGTTTACCCTTGTGGTCGTTGTCTGTCATTTGATCATGACTTGCAGACAGGTAATGTTGTACCTTGGAGTCTAACTAGGTCAGAAGGTGTCTAAATGTGTAAGGTATCATTGTGCATTAAATAGAATCATTTTACGGAAATTATAATGTTGATAATTAAATATATTTATAAAAGATGTTAATTGAGCATAATGTTGATAGTTGTTAATAATTGTTGTAAATAAATTATTATTTTATTAGAAGTATAGTTTGTAAATAAAAAAATTGTAAGAAATTTTGTATTGTTTAATATAATACTATTTATAATGAATATTTAAATAAATAAAATAGTTGTAAGTTATGTTGTCATTAGTGATTTACAACTTAATTAATAAAATAAATTAAAATATAGTTGTAAAATTATAGATTGGCGTAATATTACAATTTTATTAATAACAATATGGTTGGTCGGTTATAAAGTAATTAAATTTTGTTGGAACTGTGTATTAATATTTAAAAAAGAAACCTCTTGGGATCATTGAATTAAATAAAAAAATATATATATATTTAAGGTGGGATGCACGGGATCGCGTGCCGAGTTCCTTGGAAGATGGAAGGGACTGCTTTATAAAAGGGTAGGTTGTAGAGGCAAAGAGGGGGGATTGCAGGTAGAAGAAGAGAGAAGAAGGCTAGGAAAAGAAGCTTGGAACTTCAGTAATTGAAACAGACTTGTCGATTCATTAATCAAAGCCAGGTTCCACTAAATGCCTAATTTCTAAATTTGAATCTGTTTGGTTGATTGCTTCTTTAATTGCAAACGAAATTATTTGGTTAAATGGTTTTCTGCTTGAACCTTTTGTCACTTCTGCAAATGTTTATTTTTCTATGGACGGATTTAGATGTAAATCATTCAGCCTGTAATAAATGGAATTTTCCTTACAATTCTCCCACCATCCTCCAAACCCTTATCTGAAAAGTGTTTCTTCAGATGAGGTCGCCTCAACTGGGTTTCCTTCCTCTGTATAACAACAAAATTTTTGGCATTGTCATCTTCGCTCAGTCGTATTTACCTGTAGCAGATTCCACCATGGTATTGAGTGAGGTTTTCTACATTTGTCTTGGGGGCACACATATATAACTACCAGATCTTAATGGCATCGAAACTTAGTTTTGTTGATAGAGAACAGATACGGGCAATGGATCAGTTATACATATAATCCGATGTTGTTGAATCACCGTTAAAACCCTAATAAACACATCGACCATTCCATGATATGATAACACAGTTAAGTATAGCAGATTCACTGGGTGTAAAGATTAGATTTTTATACTTTCTGTTGAATATTGCCTATATACCATCCTCCTTGGAAATGTTCCATCTATCAGATCATTGAGTCTGTAGGGAAATTTCTAAATTCTATACAATAATTTCTCTATCTTCTGTCAAAATCTTAAAGAAATTTCCAAAAAAAAACCTGCATGTGTTATAGCGGCTTCAAAAAGGTGATTGCAGCTTTGTAAGACAGCAATCTGATTTTCTTTGATCAACGATTCCCAAAAACCAGTGACACCTGAGACTTTTTAAACCACGATTTCCTTCTATAACAGCTATTGCAAACATCAGTGACCTTATATTCCTTGTGACATCATTGCTTTCTTCCGATCTGCGGGTAAATTCTCTGCTTCAGCAATATGCTCCTTCCTTTTTGTGTTTCCTCTAATCAGGTGTTTAACTTGTCTTGACTGATCTTTGTGACTTTGGTTTTATTTCTTGCGACCTAATCTCAATATTAGAAGATCTCACATTGAACAAGAACTGTGGTTGTAAATTTTCAATCTTCCCTTAACACTGGCAGCTTATTGCTTCCTTCTTCAGTCCTCCTTATTGCTTAGGCTCTCATGATCTTACTTGCCTACAAATAAATAATTACTATCATATTGAGTGAATACTGTCATCCTTAGCAGATAATGGACTTTGTAGTGTCTAAACAGATTCATCATCTAAGTTGCTTTGGATTCTTGTCATGCATCGATCATTCTTTGCACTCACAGCGAATCTGGCGGGAATAATGCCTAAAAACATTATGTTTCCTATATTTGCTAGACGCTGAAACCTAAAATTTAGTCAACTTATTATGTAGATTGCATATCCTGCAAATCGTGCCTTCTTCACTGGATCGTTGTTTCCAGCTAGACGCCACTTTCTATATACTAGCGGCTAGTGCAATCATAACCATACAACCACCACAGATTTAACTGTTGTCTCAATGATTTGAAAGGTATATGATTCGTAGACAAGTTTTCCTTGTGTTGACTGGCTAAACTCCATCGTAAGTTGAAGTGTTGACAATGCTATTGGTAAACACTTGACCAACTTAATTTCGGCGTGTAAGGGAGAATGCACTCTACTTAAATATCATCCATTTCAACGGTCAATCAGTCAATAGCAATTTTACACCTCATTCACAACAAAAAGTGCATGATATTTAGGAATAAGGAGGAGAATGAGTCAAATTATGAAGACGACTGTCATTAATCTCTGTACAACAAACAGAGAGTCAACAAATCTTTGCAGTTAAGTTTTCTATGTTGGAGAGACTTTAAATTCCATTAAACTTGCCGTGTAAAAGAGAATGAGTTAATGTATGAGAAAGACTACCATTAAACTTTGTAGAACAAACAAGTCTTTCGCATGTAGCATAGTGTATTCTTCTGCAATTATTGTTCTTAGCCCATTAAATATGCACAGCAGCAGGAAATATTACCCAGCCAGAGTTTGGAAAACATAGATAGTTTATTCAACAATCCTTTTGTCGTTGTCTTCGGTGAGATATTTCACTTCCAATTGTGACGCCTCATATAAGGTGATTTGTTAGTTAAATAAACCTTTCTACATTACTATTGAAAATTATTACATTTTATACAAAATCTGGATTGCAGTGGTAAATGTAATAAGGAAATTAACAATACAGGTATTTACTTATTCTCAGATGGAAGATATTTACCATCCAATGACTCATAGTATTCACTATTATTGTTTTGTCATTATAATTATTAGTATTTTATTATCATTATTGTTATTAATATTATTATTATCGGCTCAACAAAATATATATATAAAAATTATAGTTAAATGTCCAAACTAATTAATTAAACCTTATTATTGCAAATCTATAGTCGGGTTGGTTAATTTATACGACAGGTTAATTAGATTTGAATATCTATATCTTGTGTGAGAGAACGTTTAAGGTTAGTTATGAATTCCATATTATAGTAAGTTGTGTAATTCTTTTAGAATGAATTATTGGAATTCATTTAGTTAAACCTAGTGCGTTATCCATAGTTGAAAGGAATAAAATGATGAGAATTTAGATGATCTAGGTTGCAATGTATTAATTTAATTGTTTCATTTAATTTAAAATTAATTGATTTGGAAAAGAAATAATGTAATCTAGTATTCATTTTATTACGGAAGTTGTTTACACTAAACCGAGAAGGAATTGTAGTGTTTAATCTCTAGAATCTGAATTGAACTAAATGAGTTGTCGTATAGAGTCGAATTGAGGGTGGTCAAACTTGAATTCCAGAGGCTAAGTTGTCGTAGTTGAGTACTTGCAACATGTGTATAGTTGTTTTTGTATTTACGATGTAATAACGATTATGTGGATCAAACATAGTATGAAGTATAATGAGATATTGTCAAAGTTGCTTATGTGTTTTGTAAAGTAATAATCTTTGGATAAGATATTTGTCTAGTTGTGACTATCTGGTACCCGTTTTGTCGTAATTGTCGTATGGAGAGACCTGGAATCTGTAAAAGAGTGAATGTTGTAATGTTATAGGCAATGGATAACAACTAGTGTTATGATTCCGTTTGTAATGCAAGAGGGTTTGTGCCTTGCAGTGATCATGTATGTGTAATATTATAATGTATTGTGTGATGGTTAGGGTTTACTAGGTATTAGGAAGGAGAGTGGCTTTCAACGTGGGACCGGCGCCCAAAGTGGTAGTCAGGATAACCCGTTGGAAGTAGATTAATCAAGTGATAACCTAAAATGAACTAAGGGGTTAAGGGTAGATTTCACATTAAACAAGATTAATGGATTCCTCTCCCATGGCCTGTAGTGCTTGTTTAGACTAAGGATGGGTAGAGAAGGCCTGGTCGGCATGATTGACTTCCTTGTCCTCATGAAAGGAAGGTCGATTCCGCATGTGTCACCTTATGGGGCCGATGCCTAGTGAGAGGCTGTTAGGATAACCATAGATGGGGGCCGGTGCCTAGTGAGAGGCTGTCAGGATAACCCATGCTAGGACCGTGCGATGACACTCTCCCTACTACAACCTAGCATTCCTTGTTTGGTCTCTCCACATATGTTAAGTGTTGCCTCTGGGAGTTGTGTTATGTTATTTATGTTATTGCCATGTGTTGTATTGGTGTTTGGTCATCCTTTGTTCATGTTAGTCTTTGTCTACCTAACTGTCATTGTTTGGGACCTCATGTTAACTCCTAGCTTGGGGGGTGGACCTTAGGGTTCCACATGGTCAGGTGGAAGAGCTTTATTATCCATTGGTTATTCTTATCAAAGTTCATGTGCAAAAAAGATTTATCCCAGTTTTCAGACAATTGTACTTGTACCAGTTGATGAAGATGTATGTGTAAAATCTTGTACCAGATTTGTGTAACAGATCATTCATAATGTATGTAATGCTGATGTAGTCTGAAATGGCAATGTAATGATGTAATGATGTACTTATGTGTAAGGAAAGCATTTCAGTTATGTAATTGATCATGTAGATTAGATTATATGATGTCATGTAATGAATATGAATAAGCTATTTAACTGTGCATTGGATTTAGATCAGATACTGATTATGTTAGTTGAATTGTTAAGTAATGCAGCCTTGAAACCTTGGAGAACATGTTGTAAGTGTAATGGTGTAAATAGTTATGTTAACATTACTTTGTTATCTTAATTATTTAAAAAAAAAAAAAAAATTCCTGTTTCAAATAGATTAAATGTGAATTTTCTCTAAGGTGTTCAAGGCGGGGCGTTACATGTTGCTTGCAGATCTCAATAAAAGAATTGTTGAAGAATTAAAGGGTTTGATTTGGCACACGCCAGGATCCTAACTTGACTCAGAAGGAAAGAAAATATAATTGCAGAAGTTTAATGTTTAATTTTTAATGTTTATAGGTTGAGAGAGTTGGATTTCACCTTTGGTTTTTAAGTTTATGTCTGGATCTAAGGTGCTGTTTTGAAAAACGTGTTTAATTGCGAGGTTGGGCAAAAACATGAAAAATGAAAGTGCTCGAAAATCAAATCTGACAATGACCTAGTTGAGATATGGGCATTTCTACTTGGAATCCACCTTTAGTTTTCGTTTATAGCATGCAAATAAAGAGCAGTTTCAAAAAATGTTTTTCAGCAGGCTGGCACAAATTTGACCAAAAAATAAAAGTGCCCATAATTAAAACCAGAGCTCAACCTAGTTCAGATTTGGCCATTCCTAGTTGGAAACCAAGGCTAGAATTTCATTTGTGAAAGAAGATAAAGTGTTGCGTAAGAAATGGTGTGTTTTTGCCCAATTTTCAAATGCAAAAGAATGACTAAAAAGAGGAATTTAAAAGCCAGTTTTGCCAACCATAATGCAATCAGCTAACATTCCACAACGAATTTCTATCCAAACATAAGTATTCAGCTGGAAATTTTAAGAAATATAATGGGAAAATACCTTAAATCCGCTCTAGTCTGCAAATAAGGAAAATCTCTTCCCACCGTGACCTATGAGCATCCAAATTTGAACAACAAGAAGATAATGGAATTCTGCAACCAACTAGTCTCTACCCACAAAATCTTTACAAGAATCTTCCCCACTTTCTTCACAATTTCAGTTTCCCAAAACTCTCCCTAAAATTTCCCACAGAACCCCCTTCAAATATCCCCACTATCATAAAAATAGTCAATGACAATAATTTGCAACTCATAACTCTTCCATTATTGAAATCCACTTTCTCAAAAATAAATGCATTCAATAATCACCTCCAGCCAGATTCTCCAATCTAAATAATTATTATTCATTTATCAGACAATTCACCAAATATTATTAATTTGAGAATATAAAATAATGTCTTAAATAGTTACACAAAAGAATATTTATTCACATAAATAAATATTAAATATTTATAATTTATTTATTATTATTATTACTATTATCTATTTTATTAATTTAATTTTTAACAAATACTTAATATACCTAAAAACTAATATTATTTATTTAACAAAATAGATTAATAATTTCTGTTAAATGAAACAATAGGCCATACTAATCTACTTAAAGACTACACCCAATCATTTTCCAAAAACAACATAGCAAAGAATAACAGAGACTCATAGTCATGAACCAACGACCAAACTAATGAAACTCAGGACTAGGAACTCATCCTCATCGAGAATGATGTCAACTAAGGGACCTCATGTCATCTTCATTCCACAACTTCCATTGGTATGAAGGCATGCTCAGACCCACCAATTTAGGTGGAGTTGATGCTTGGTACCTGCAACCTACAGCAAACAAAAGTGTCGAATACAAACATATATATAATCATCTAAATAGACACATAGTGACAGAGAATCACAGCGTAGTAGGGTACTCATTATGAGTAATACTACACTGTCCCATCACAAAACACATCACAAATATCCACATTAAACATGTTCATTAGTAACTGAGCACATAGTCAGATAGTCACATAAATCACGTAGTAAAACTAGTCTAAATAATCAATTAACCCATAACTGATCACAACATAAGCATAATGTACTAATCATAAAGTATCAACAGTGTCATCAACTACATCATAACAGTGAGCCTACCATCAACATGTTTATCATACCTTAAGTATTCTGATTATTTAACCTTCTTCTTCATGCTCCTTAGCTCAACCACCTGCTCATCCAAGGTGAGAATGGAGGGGCACTACATATCGTATATGATATTTAAATCTTTAATTTAAAAAGAACTTAAATATTAGGACATGACAACCCTCCCCACTCAAGTTTGCTTGTCCTCAAGCAATCACAATGAGTTCTTTCATTATCTTTTAATGTCTATCTCCAGTGAAGCCATGATCTCATTCTAAATGGATAGAACAATTAAGTTTGATGAATATAAGTGATTACACCAATTTGTAGGTTAAAAATTGAAGTAGACAACCAAGTAGCTCAAGAATGTAAGCAACCAGCTTAGGCAAGTAGGCAAGTAGCTCAAGTAGACAAGCAATTAGCCAAGTAACTTAAGCATGCAAACCAAGTAGCTTGAGTCACTGGAAAGACAACATCGTCAACATTCTCATAGTTTTAAAACATAAAGTAATTTATAAGAACACATCTTGTTGAAGATACATGAAGTAACACATGGATACATGTGTTACATATACTTAATACAATAAGCATGATGCACACAAGTATATGCATGTAATACACAAGCATGAAACATACATGTAACATGCAAGTATACACACGAATATGAAATATGCACATGAATACAAGTAAGTCATGACTTGTGCATTTGAACATATGTAAGTCATGGACTACACACATGAATACACACAATCATAATTATACAATTGAATGCACAAAGTCATAAAGAATGCACTCAAATACAAATCATAGAGCACATACACTCAAATACAAATACCAAGTTATAGAGTATACACTTAAATACCAGTCATAGAGTATACAATCGCAAGTCATAGAAGATATACTCAAAATACAAGGCATGGAGTATGCAATCACAGTCATACCCATACAAGTCATAGAGTACACAATCACTAGTTATACAAATACAAATCACACATGTACAAAGTCGTAGTGCATACATTTGAATACATAGTCATAAAATTACACTCAAATATGAACACAATTATGCTTGAATACAAAGTCAGGGAGTATACACTCAAATACGAATACAAGTCACAAAGTATACCTTCAAATACAAATACTAGTCAGGGAGTATGCATTTGAATAAATATTCACACTTGAATACAAGTCATACACAATCATACCAGGTATGCGCATATGAATACAAGTCATACAATTACAACTTCATACAATTATAAATACAAGTTATAGAGCATGCACTCATTTAATTTCAAATACAAGTCATACAATTCACAGAATCATAGAGTAGACACTTGAATACGATTACAAAGTATACACTTGAGTACAAATACAATTTCATAGAATGTACACTTTAGTACATATGCAAGTCATGGAGCATACACTTGAATACAATTATGATTCATAGAGCATACATTCGCATACAAGTACATTCATCGAGTACACACTTGAATACAAGTAAATATAAGTCACGACACATACATTCGAATACAAATACAAGTATACTCAAATACATATACATGTTCTGATGAAGGGGTAAATCATAAAACACACAACAATAGAAATTGCACACAGAAAATAGAACTTTCTTTATTGATTTGGACAACTTATTACATTACAGAAGCTCAAATATGATCAGAGGAATCAACCCTCCACAGGCTGCAACACATTACAACTTCCTCTCACAAGACTCTAGAATCATTTGCCATCTATAACTGCAAATCTGCTAGGGTTTCTATTTTCCTACCTATTCTTGACTCTACTATTGCCCATGGTTCCCAAAAAGGGTTATTAATAGGCTTTTTGGTGGCCAACAACCTAATTTCAAAATTTGCATCTCCCTCCAAAAATAGGTCAACTTTCGGGAGCCGTAACTTTTGATCCAAGTGTCTGATTGATGAATCGTTTTATGCGTTGGAAAGCTTGTGGAGTGTTCTACGTGCTAAGAACCTTTTCTATCAGTTCTGGCCATTTTTGGGCTTGTACAGAGCCGTCTAGTGTCTCAAACCTGAGTTTGAATAATTTTTAGGTATTTTTCGAGAAATGAAAACTTTAATATCTTTCAGCTCGCAAATGATCTTTGCGTGATTCCTTTGCCAAAGGTATTATTTTTTAGTTATGAATCTTCCTGTAAATTTCTACTTCAATCCCTGCCCAAATGTAAACTCTCCTAAAACAGCAGGTTTCTATTTTTAGTAGTTTGGAAAAACTGAAAGTTCTACATCATTATTCAAGCGATTATGGAACCAAAACCATAAATTTTGAAAAGAAATAGAAAAAACATCAACAATTTTGAAACACATATTTTTTGGGTGATGCAAGATTGCCCTTACACCACTGGATGCTCCTGCATCAGACACCCAAGGTAATTTGAGAAGTGACCCTGTAACGTCTTAGGTGTTTGTGTGAGGAAAACCTAAACAGTCAACCTCTGCCTTAGACAACCAAGAAGAATTTTTAATAGGCCTTCCTTTCCATTTCACCAAATATTCTTCATATTGCCTGTTTTGATTACTTCTTCCCACACGACTATCCAAGATCTCTTCTATCTCCTCCGTTGAAGTAGATGCCAGAATACTTCACTATTCTTCTATTGGTCCATCCTCTGTGCCACCTTCATGATATTATGTTAAATCAACAATGTTTAACACAAGGGAAATATTGATCCCACTCGGCAACTCTACCTCATATACATTTCTTGAATCATGCTTCTTAAGGATTCTGCACAGTCCAAATTTCTTCATTTTTAACTTATTGTATGTTCCAATTGGGAACCTTTATTTTCTCAAGTGAACCATGACTTTATCTCCTACATGGAACTCCTTATATCTCCTCTTCTGATCTACCTTACCCTTGTACTAAATATTCATCTTATTAATCTACTTTCTCACCTCTTCATGCAAATTCTTCAGATGTTCTGTAAAGTCTTCAGCTTCGGCACTTGTCTTTTCTCCTTTGTCTAGCTTCCTTAACTTAGAAGCATTTCTTAGGCTATTGCCATATACAATCTGGAATGGTGATTTACTAGTACTCCTATTGACAGAATTGTTGTAAGCAAATTCTACCTGTGGTAAAATAAAATCCCATCTCTTGGGCTTATCTCCTACTAAGCATCATAGCAGGTTACCCAAACTCCTATTCACCACTTCCGTCTGTCCATTAGTCTATGGATGGTGTGTAGAACTGAACTTCAAATATGTCTTCAACTTCTTCCACAATGTCCTCCAGAAATAACCAACAAACTTGGTATCTCGATTTGAAACTATGCTCTTTGGTAGACCGTGTAATCTCACCACCTCTCTGAAAAATAATTCAACAATATGAACAGCATCATTAGTCTTCTTGCAAGGAATGAAATGTGCCATCTTCGAGAATCTATCCACCACCACAAAAATGGAATGATGTCCTCTCTGTGTCCTTGGTAAACCTGTAGACGCCCTAAAATGACCATGTTGTCATACCACTTGCATTTAAGCAAATCTGTCTAATCACCTTCTTTTCAAACGTTAATTAAATAATCTAATTATTTAATTAATTTCACCAAAATCATCAAATTCTTCTAAATCTCCTAAATTCAACATTAATTGAATAAATTGTATTTATTTAATTAATTTCATTAAATTCCTCTATATTCTTCCAAAATTAAATAATTTTAATTATTTAATTAAATCATTATCTCTTTCAAAATTCAAGTCCACATTAATTAAATAAATCCAATTATTTAATTAATTCTTCCAATTTCTATCTTATCTACAATGAAATAATTCTACATTATTTAATTAAATCAATTATTCTTCTAAATTTAAATAAATCATGCAAATTTATTTAAATTATCTCAATCCTCTAAAAATAAATAAAATCAAGTATTTTATTTATAATCTTATATTCCTCTCTCATGCACAATCAATTAAATAAATTTATTTATTTAATTTCAGTTATCTTCCAATTCCTCTTAAAATATCTTGTTAACTCATGTGCACAATCAATCTTATTTTTAGAACTCTAAAAAAGGCAAAATTACAAGTTGAGTTATCTATTCAATCAATCTTGTTTTCATCATATCTTAATAAAAATATCCTTATGGATTGACACATGTCGTGTGCACATTCATCATGGTTATTTGATTTATCTCCTCCACTGATTCTTTTGAATTATCTAGACCATTGATCGATCTCTGTTGAAACCTATATAAACCCCCCTCATCTCCTTCACAAATCCTCTTTGATCACTTATTCTTAGGCATCCGTTACAACACTTGGAGCATACATCGCATCGATTGAGCACTTTACGATATTTTGACATTGATCTTTGAGCAGCTTACTTGCTTGTTGCAAACATGGTTTCGCAGCGTTATTGAGCAATCCACATTTCGACAAAGAGAAAAAACAATCTGGGTAAAAGCTTTCTTATTTCATTTGATTTATAGATCATGTCTTTTTATTTAGATTAAATCTCTTTATGTTATGGGCTTTTGATTTGTTTGTTTTGATTTTATCATTTAAACATAATCAATTTTTTCTCATACACATTCTGGCACGCCCTGTGGGACCCACTAATCCCTCTTTTTCTATGAGAAATTGATTTTTTTTGAAGTACAGTACGGAACAACGCAAAAGACACATCAAGCGCTATTGGCAGTATAGTAAAGTGCTCTTAGTAGTACAGTATAGCGCCCTCTGGCAATACTGTAGCACCTCTGGTAGCATAGTAGCGTGCTATTAGTGAAACAGTCCAGTGCGTTTGGTAGAGTAGTAAAGCGCTTTTGGCAAAATAGGTTTTCTAATCTTGTTTTGTGTTTTTTACAGGGTTTACTCACATATCTATCCTTGATTGACTGACAAGCTGATTTATTTGTCTTTCAATTATTTTTTATACTTCCTAAGCTGATGTATTTAGGAGTATTTTCAATTTTTGAGTTAACCTATCTATTTGCGGCATTCTATGAGTTTTCTTGGTCCCAGGTTACAGATTATATCAACCATACATCCCAGATCTACAAAGTAAACATGAAATTATCTTTTGACCTAACCTTTTTTGACAAAATACAACTTTTTTTAGAAATGGGACAGTAAAGCGCTTTTGGTAGTACAGTACTACGCTTTTGGTAGCATAGAGAAGTGCTTTTGGTAGCACAATGCATCGCCTCTTCTTTGCAGAGAATCACTTCCAACAACATAGTTCAATGCTTTTGGTATTACAGTAAGTCACCTTTGCTAACACAGTGTAGCTCTTTTGGTCATGTTCATTTTTTTTGCTAGCTTGTGAGTTTTTGTAGAACTAATCGATCTGTTGCAGCTTCTTATCACTCACATCGAGAAAATGGGTTTTATTAGCATGTTCACGCAGGATGAGCATTGAAGGAATCTCAAACTATTGCACTAAGTGTTAGAAACATATTGCCTTCTTAAGGGATAATTGAACAAATCACTTTGGCAATTTAAGTCTTAGGAACATATTGCTTTCTTAAGGGACAATAGACATGTATGTGAAAACACTTCAATTTTCTAAGGGACAATGGACATGAATGCCAAACACTTCAATTTCATAAGGGACAATTGACAACTACAAATGTGTGTGTGCCTAATCTAGTTGCACCTTATTTTTCTTATAAACGGGACAATTGAACCTTTGTTTGACGTGCTTACTCATACATTTTAGTTATTCCTTTAGAAGGGCCTTCTTTTGGATTGCGCTTCATCCAAAAGGGACGACCCTAAGCAAAGTTTTCCTTTGAACTACTATATAAGAGGGATAAGGTGAAAGCCAAGTCCTAACCGATATCAGCCTTACCTTGTGGTGCCAAACTAAAAAGAGGTGTACTAGCTCTTTGTGGAAATAATTTTCACATTGAGCGAAGTGTTTGATACTCTTCGTAGGATTGGTTAAAGCTTTTAGTATCTTGTCACATTGCTCGTAAGGCATTGGTCCCTCAAAGTTACTAAGAACCATTCTAGATAGTAACTACCCAATCCACCTCTGAACGTTGCGGTAATCATCAGTGCAAGGGGAATCTATTTAAGCCCTCAAGATACTCACCATTGGCTCCCTTGAGAAGAGATAGTATTCCCTTGGCCATAAAGCTCTTGTGACATACTTGAGCTTTCCGAGGGGAGGGTGAGATATCCCTACCTATCATCTCTCGCAAAGATACAAATGTCTGACACCTTTATGGAATGACATTTGGTCGACAGAGTATTAAGTTGTGAGTTAATCTACTGCAATGAAACCTTATCTCTAGGGATAAAAAGTGCTTGATATTGTTTGTAATTGTCTTATAGCCGTGGAAACATTGGGCTTTTTTGTGAGCCTCAAACATACACTATCTGTTGTGTCAGTCCTTTTTTGCCAATTTGTTTGCTGTGTTTTCTCTTGCCAAAGCAAATCCAATCAAAAAACAAATCCAAATCTTTCAAAATTTGCCTTATAAACATCACAGACACTACTTTAGCACCTCTGGTATAACAACAGCTCACCGTTGGTCTTACAGTAGCTCGCCTTTGGTATAACAGTACCTCACCTTTGGTAAAACTATGGCAGTGCCTTTGGTATAACAGTAGCTCGCTTTTGGTAATAGTAGCTCACCTTTGGTATAGTAGTACCTCACCTTTGGCAGCTTAGTCCATCACCTTTGGTATAACAGTAGCTCACTTTTGGTGGCACAGTCCTGTGCTTTTGGTCAAACAGTATAGCGCCTTTTGTCCAGTAAACTGTGCATCAAAGTTTGTCTTTTCCAAAGCACAAGCAGAATCCCAGCCTATTGTCGTAGTGTACTCCATGGTAACCACTAGACTCTAGCAAACTATGAAGACCAAGCAAGTTGTCCCTAGGAAGCGCAAATCACCTCCTCACACACCTCAATCAAGCTGATCCAATGTTACTCCCAAAGTTACTCCCAAGGCACTAGTGGAAAGATCGACCAACTCTCCAAACATGCCACAGCTTGACCAACCAAACAATCCTCAAGAAGGTAGGGCCCCTTTTGTAAGTACACCTCACTATACCACCGGCATGCCTCTAGATTTTTTTTCACAAGGTTATACAGTCGATCAAGCCCCATCTCAGGAAGGTAGGGTCCCTTTGGTAAGTACACCTCACTATACCACCGGTATGCCTCCAGATCTTGTTCCACAAGGTTATACCATAGATCAAGTCCCATCTCAAGAAGAGAGACACTTTGAAATAGGTTGGTCCTCTCAAGAAGATGGACAAGATCTTGATGAATTCATACAAGATCCTAGAGCCATAGCTGCCTTTGACAAAATCCTTAGTGAGAACCAAGATCATTTCTTTCGCTTGCTAGTAGAGCAAGGGGCCAAATTACCCAAAGGTTTTGAACTATCAAACTTAGCGAACCTAACAAAGACACCATACCTGCAGTCCAAACCATGTCAACAGTGACCACATCCTTACATGAACAAAAGGCACAAGGGAGATCGATTGTACAATATGAGAATCCCCTTTATCAAAAACCAATGGGAGAGAGACCCATATCACCACTAATAACGCCTATGGAGATCTACAAACACCAACAAGCTACTCTACAATGGCAAGTAGAGTTAGCAAAACAAGCCACCATAGCTCGATCAAACATACAACAAACTCCTAGAATGCCCACACCAATCATAAGTGGAAACTTGGCTACCCCATCACGAGAAGGTTTCCCACCAAATTACAATCCGAGGAACAACTATGTAGCCATGAAACAAGGGTCTCAACAAATACGACCCCCAACATCGTCAACCCTTCGTATCCTTCAACCAACCAGGGTCATGCAACCCCAACCACAATATTCTTCTACGCTCATCCTCAATCAACCTCAACCATCGCAAAACACATCTACCTATGTCCCCCCACCACCACGATCATCAGCGCTTAACTTTTTCAACACATTTCCTAATCACCCTCAACATTCCCAAAACCAAACTTCCCAAAGCTATGTTCCACAACCGCAACCTAACCCAACAAACTTTAGCTTTCTGCCACCAAACTCTTTTCTTCAACCATCACAAAGCCTACATTCTTACCTAGTGCCACCCCCACCTCCTCCAAATCAAAGCAACCAATTCCAACCCAATCTAAACCCAGCATACAACACATATGACCCCAACCAATCATATGACCCTTATAACACCAATGCCCGTGGCTTACATTACAATCTTCCATATGGGCATCAACAACTACTTCTAGGACAACAGGAGACATTTCCAACCCCTCCCACGACTATGGAGCTAAAACTTGCGGAGGTTCAATAACAACTATCTGATCTTACGTTTGGCCACACCAAGAAGACCTTCTCTTTAGAAGTGTGTCCTTATCCTTTTCATCAGTCATTACCCATGATCCCATTTTGTCACAATTTCACTATTCCCAAGTTTGATAAATACAAAGGAAAGGGGGACCCAAAAGACCATCTCAAGGAATTCTATCTTGCTTGCTTCGAGGTCTCACATAATGACACATATCTTATGCGTCTCTTTCCTTGCAGTCTTGGAGGTCAAGCTATAGAATGGTTCTTGCACCTCCCCACGGGTATCAAATCTTTTAATGAACTTGCAGAGAAATTTGCCACCCATTTCTCCTACAATGCAGAGCATGAAATCTCCATGACTGATCTATGCAACAACAAACAGAAAAATGGTGAAACTTTCATTTCTTTCCTTCAACGATGGGGACAAATGGCTAGCAAATTCCCATTTAAGATACCTGAAAAGCAGCTTGTTAGCATATTTGTGCAGAACCTCAACCAAGAATTGGGTTTTTATTTGCAAATTATTAGTGCTACAACCTTCAACAAAATCACATACAAGGGAATCAACATTGAAAAGGCCCTCATTGCTAAAGGCGTGGTCAAAATCTTCAAATAAACTAAAGACAATGCTTCTCAACAACAAACAAATGATAAACCAAAGTTTTGGAACAAAAATAAAAATGCGGTCAACGATGGGGTGGTCGATTCTAAACATGTCCAAACATTGCAAACATCACTTTAGCTTTCCAAACCGAGTCAAAATCTACCTCAACAGCAACAACAACAAAGACAACCATATCAAAACCAACAACAATGACAACAAGAGCGGCCTCAACAAGATTACCCTCCGCGGTGTCAATTCACTCCCTTGGGAGAGCCCATAGAGTCTGTCCTATAGAAGCTTTTACACAAAAGGCTCCTCACCTTACCAGATGCTACCCCATATGGCAAACCTATTTACAAAACTTCTCGGTACAGAGACAATGAATATTGTGACTTTCATAGGAGCAAAGGGCACAGAACCGCATCGTGCATGAAACTCAAGCACCTAATCCAAAATCTCATCGAGGGAAACCAAATCTCTTTTGAAGATGAATCACCAGCTCAACACACGAACAAAGACCTCAACATGTACAAGGAACCATTCCCTAACCATGACCAAGGTCCTCCTCTAGATAAAGGTAAAGGTGTCAATCATGCTTCCACTTGCTATGACTCCATTATGGGTCGTTTTGAAGAGAGTCATGTTGATGCAGAGGCATCCACACTAACACCTTGACATACAGCATGTATGCCTAAAACCCATCATCATCATCATATTTTCCTTAACACTGTCAGCATCATCATATTTTCTCTGCCGACCGATATCCTCCTGATGACAAGCCTTCGACCCTTCGCCTGTCAGCAGCATCATCATATTCGACTATCGGCAGCATCATCACATTCGGGAAGCGCGATCATCCTCCTGACGATCACTATTCATCTTACCGCCAACCTCTATCTTCAGCATCATGTTCATCAGCAGGATACAGAACATCTGGTTCCTCCCATATATCCTGATGACGACAACCTCTTGCACCCTTCCTTCGATGCTTACGTCACCCCGATATCCTGATGACGATTATCCTGATGATGATGACGTCACATGCAGCTCCTTCAATATCCTACTGCCCCGATATCCTGATGACGATTATCCTGATGACGATGACGTCACATGCAGTTCCTTCAATATCCTGCTGTCGGCCAAACTTAACATTATCGGCCCGCGATGGTTTTATCAACCCGATCTTCTACCTTATGCCGATACGCTCCCCCTCGGCAACACCTGATGATGATCACCCCAATGCACATTCACTTTATGCAAATGATTGCATCATGCTCACCTCCACTTACTCAGATGATGCTCGAAGTAACTGCAGGATATACATAGAAATATCCTGATGATGCCGTTGTGACGAATTTCCAACCTTAGCAAATTTCCAATCCGCTGAACCTCCTGGGATGACCCGATCTACTTTCAAGGCGATCTTCTAGACTCGAACTATCAGCACGACCTAGGACATACCCATGCTAGGGTCCTCAACACCTCTTAATCGCGATCCTGCGCACCTGCATGCAAACAAACACAAAATGCAGACTAAACCCTAACCTACTATACATAGCCATTCCACCGATTCGACGAATCAACCGGTGGAATGGATCAGTGAATCCATGAAACCACCAAAACAGCAAATCGATCACACAATGGAATCCAAACAGAGAATCGACACAACAGGATCTCTTTATTGATTTCAAAAGATGCAATACAATGCTCAGTCTTTCCCTCTGTCTCACTCTCTGCACAGTCTGATCGATGATCGATCTATATCTAAATCCAACCGATCCTCATGCATAAATAGGATCCCTTGCGAGTACTACTGACCCGACTCCAAGCGGCTGGGAGCTTCCAAGCGGCTGGGAGGATCCAACTGAACACACAGCATAACAGCTATCTTAACAAACTAGCTAAAAATAGTAAAGTATGGTCAACATGACCTTATTACATGCATTGGTCTTACAAGACCTTCTTGGAAACATTAACAAGACTCAAAACAAACTAACTGCCTCATGGAGGCCAGCTGTCAGGTAGGTGCTCCTGCACCATACTCCCCAACAGAAAAGAACTCATGTCCCATGAGTTTGGTTGTGGAAGAATCCCACCTTTACACTTTGTCATGTCAGTGTTCTGACCTGTTCCAGCTTTGTCCTCTGCTAGCTCTTGGCTGCTCCAAGACTTCTGAACTATAACTTGCTTTCTTGCAAGTAAACCCTCATGCCTATCAATGTAGGCCCTTCTCTCACATACCTTGTGTTTGTCAGATTGTCTGACCAGAACCTCTGTCTGAACTACCTCTTGAACTTCTGCAATGTTCAACTCTGTCTTTCTTTCAACCTTTATAGGACAAACAATAGTCCCAACTATGACAACATCCTTGTCATCCCTCTCAACTGGTTGCTGTTTGCAAACCTGCTTCTGAACCTGCTGCTGACCTCTGTCAGTCACAACTGAAACTTTCTTCAAACTGTTGTCCTTAACAACTCCTTTCCTTGCAGTGTCTGCAACTGCCTTTATGCCTGCTCCTATAGGCATCTGCACAAATTCCTTCTTTCCCACTGAAATGATTTTGGCTGCCCCCTGTGCTGCAGCATCTTCCTGCAATGGCATCAACCTAATAGTCTTCCCATCTTTCTTGATGGTGTAGGTATTAGCATACCCATCATACAGTACCCTTCTATCAAATTGCCATGGTCTACCCAACAGTAGGTGACAACATTCCATGGGCAAAATGTCACACAAAACTCTATCATGATATGCTCCAATCTGAAAATCCACATATGCCTGTTCATAGACAAAAAGTGATTGACTATCACTCACCCAAGATGCCTTGTAAGGGTGATGGTGTGGAATCCTTTCCAAATTTAGTTTATCCACCATTTCCTGAGATACCATGTTGTCTGTTGAACTAGTATCAATGACAACCTTACATACCTTACCTTTGCTCTTGCATGTGGTCTTGAAAAGAGCTCTTCTTTGCATCATATCCTTTGATGTCTGCAAACTAGTTCTCCTAAGCATCAATGCTTCTCCCTCCTCAAGATATCCATAATGTTCAGGAACTCTATCTCCTTGATAAGTGTTTGAACTCTGCACACTTTGCTCTACTTTCTCTTCTTGCACAAGTTGTACTCTCTTGTCATTCGTTCTATCATTTCTGGATGATGAACATTTGCTTTCTGGACATTTGAAAAATGGATGACCAAACTCACCACAGGTGTAAAACTTTCCTAAAAATGTAGTAGAACCTCTACCACCTCCAAATCTGCCTCTATTACCTTTCCATCCACCTCTGAAATCAGACTGTCCCTGTCCTTTACCAGTGTCTTCTTGACCCTCATTGGTTTGCCTTGTTGTAGGGGCTAATCCTCTTCCCCTCATATTGTTTCCTCTTCCTCTCATGGACTTATCTTGTCCTCTATTCATCTTTTCTTCAATCTTGATTGCCATTTGATAACAATCCTCCACACTCTTAGGGTTAGCTAAAACTAACTCATCCTGTATGTTCAATCTCAAACCAGCCAAGTACCTAGCCACCTTTTCTACCTCATTCTCATGATGACCAGATCTCATACTCAACTTATAAAACTCCTCAGTATATGCCTTCACATCCATTTCCTTCTGCCTTAAAAATTGCAGCTTCTTAAACATCTGAATTTCATAATCCTTAGGCAAGAATTTACCTTTTATCCTTGCTACCATCTTATCCCATGAAGTGATCTTTGACTTCCCTTGTTTCCTTCTCTCGGATTGTACATAATCCCACCATACCAAAGCATGACCTCCTAACTTGATCTTTGCAATCTTTACCTTCTGATCCTCAGCAACATCTTCACATTCAAAGTGATTATCAAGTGCAGCAATCCAATCCAGCAACTCATCTTCATTCAAACTTCCATTATACTTGGAAACATCAACCTTTACCTTAGGTTTATCATTCTGCACTGCCTTTAACAGTTTTGCAAATCTCTGGTCTTCAGCATCCAGATCTTCAGCTACCTCTTCATACTCTTCAACAGCATCTTCATCTTCTTCAGACTCACTGTCTTCCACTTCCCTCTTTTTGTTCTTTTCCAGGGCTACAAGCCTGGCTTGAAGTGCTTCAGCAAGCTCCTTCATCTTCCTCATCTCTCTGGCATGTTTTTCCTTCATCTCCTGCAATTCCCTTGCAGTACCATTACCTTTCAGAGGCATTTTGTCAACCTCTCACAACTCTACCTCTGTCCTTTCAGTGACAGAACCAACTCTACTTCTGCCCTTTCGGTGACAGAATCAACACACAACAGCCCAGACCTTTTGCTGAGCTCTGATACCACTATGATGCAGAGGCATCCACACTAACACCTTGACATACAGCATGTATGCCTAAAACCCATCATCATCATCATATTTTCCTTAACACTGTCAGCATCATCATATTTTCTCTGCCGACTGATATCCTCCTGATGACAAGCCTTCGACCCTTCGCCTGTCAGCAGCATCATCATATTCGACTATCGGCAGCATCATCACATTCGGCAAGCGCGATCATCCTCCTGACGATCACTGTTCATCTTACCGCCAACCTCTATCTTCAGCATCATGATGTTCAGCATCATGTTCATCAGCAGGATACAGAACATCCGGTTCCTCCCATATATCCTGATGACGACAACCTCTTGCACCCTTCCTTCGATGCTTACGTCACCCCGATATCCTGATGACGATTATCCTGATGATGATGAAGTCACATGCAGCTCCTTCAATATCCTGCTGCCCCGATATCCTGATGACGATTATCCTGATGACGATGACGTCACATGCAGTTCCTTCAATATCCTGCTGTCAGCCAAACTTAACATTATCGGCCCACGATGGTTTTATCAACCCGATCTTCTACCTTATGCCGATACGCTCCCCCTCGGCAACACCTGATGATGATCACCCCAATGCACATTCACTTTATGCAAACGATTGCATCATGCTCACCTCCACTTACTCGGATGACGCCCGAAGTAACTGCAGGATATACACAGAAATATCCTGATGATGCCGTTGTGACGAATTTCCAACCTTAGCAAATTTCCAATCCACCGAACCTCCTGGGATGACCCGATCTACTTTCAGGGCGATCTTCCAGACTCGAACTATCAGCACAACCTAGCACATACCCATGCTAGGGTCCTCAACACCTCTTGATCGCGATCCTGCGCACCTGCATGCAAACAAACACAAAATGCAGACTAAACCCTAACCTACTGTACATAGCCATTCCACCGATTCGACGAATCAACCGGTGGAATGGATCAGTGAATCCATGAAACCACCAAAACAGCAAATCGATCACACAATGGAATCCAAATAGAGAATCGACACAACAGGATCTCTTTATTGATTTCAAAAGATGCAATACAATGCTCAGTCTTTCCCTCTGTCTCACTCTCTGCACAGTCTGATCGATGATCGATCTATATCTAAATCCAACCGATCCTCATGCATAAATAGGATCCCTTGCGAGTACTACTGACCCGACTCCAAGCGGCTGGGAGCTTCCAAGCGGCTGGGAGGATCCAACTGAACACACAGCATAACAGCTGTCTTAACAAACTAGCTAAAAATAGTAAAGTATGGTCAACATGACCTTATTACATGCATTGGTCTTACAAGACCTTCTTGGAAACATTAACAAGACTCAAAACAAACTAACTGCCTCATGGAGGCCAGCTGTCAGGTAGGTGCTCCTACACCACATGTATCTACCCTCACAATCAAAGGCAAATCTACAGAGTGCATTGTTACAACTCATCGTGGTCATGTCACCATTCGTGGTCCTACACCTAGTCTCCCAACTCAATCCAATTATAATCTTGTCAAACATCTAGGGAAAATGCCAGCACAGATCTCTATCTTGGACCTTCTATGCTCATCATCTGCACATAAAGTGGTGCTAGAAAAAGCCTTCCAAGAGTCATCGGTTCCTAACAACATAGCAGTCACAGATTTCTGAGCTATAGTAGGTAACATTGCTTCACCCTACAATGTGGTCTTCTCTGAGAAAGACCTCCCATCCCATGATCTGTGTCACAATGCTGCCCTTCATAATGAGGTTCTCATCCATAAATGCAAGATCAAATGCATACTTATAGATGGTGGTGCTGGTCTCAATATATGTTCTCTAAAGTTACTTAAGCAATTGGGATACTCTGAGGATCATGTCAACATTGATCAAAGTATTACAATCAAGCGGTATGATGATGTTGAATGCCATTCAGAAGGTGTTATCCATTTGCCTATACAAGTAGGCCCTGTCATGCTTGAAACCAGGTGTCGGGTCCTTGACATTGACCTACCTTATAATACTATCCTAGGATGCCCATGGATCCATGCCATGAAAGTTGTGCCCTCAATGTACCATCAGTCTCTCAAGTTCCCATTCAATGGTACGGAGATCACTATCCCAGGAGACCCCAATCCTTTTGAATTCTACCGTGTCTTGCAAGGCAGTTATAAGAATTGCAACCAAGTGCCCAATAATGACAAAGCCATTGAATCCCCACTATATGTCAATCCTGAAAACCTGACAAAAGCCTCTGCAAGTGCACCTCATCCTCTTCCTAAAATCAAAGCTAACATTTGTGATATAGGCTTTGGAACATATGATATCTCAAAATCTTGTTGTGTAGGGCAGATGCCCTTATCCCCTAAATCTTACAGCCAACCACCCATTGCCAAAGTAACTAAAAAAGCATCTATTCCTCCCCCAGCATCTTTAACTGAATTCCAACAAGGAAAATTATTAGAGGAAACTATTGAAGATATTTCTTCTTGGCTCTACAAGGAGAAAGAACTAGTCACAATACAAGTCAAACAATATGGCAATGGCTTAAGGATAGTCAAAAACATGGGCTATAAAGGCAAAGGTGGCCTTGGGAAATAGAATCAAGGAACAATGGAACCCATTATTGTGATGAAGAAACTAGACAAGAAGGGGTTAGGATTTGGTAGGAAGGTACCACATGCCTTGGACATCGAGGGTATCCTCGACAAGGTGGCTGAAACTTTTCCCACCGATTCGACGTCTAATGGGGATATCATTGATGACTCTTCCCTCCATATGACTAACCTATTCACCGAATCCTCCATTTTCATGCTATCATCTATATCCTTAACATCCACCACAAACACCCAGAAAGTAACACTTGTCTACCCTGAACTTATCAATTGGGACCAACAAGGGTTCCCCATTATAGATGTATTTCAGAATGATGAAGCTATAGCTGAGTTCATGGGACTCCAGGATGGTATCCCTCTTGGCGATCATAAAGCAAGTTTTGTAATGGAACTAGAGCCAACAACTTATTTTGGTGAGAATGCCAAATCCTCCAGTTGCAAAAGTAAAAATAAAAAAAGATCTCTAGGTGAAAACCACACTGTGGCACCTCCTGATCACAAAATAGTAAAAATAAAGGATGTATCCAATGGTGAAAACCCAACTATGGCACCTGAGGATGGAGGATTTGACCTTCCCCTACAATCTAAGTATCAAGAGAAGTCATCTCTCCTAGTGGAGGATTCTACAGAGATAACCTTGGCACAGAGAAAAATTCAAAGACCACATTCCTGGAAGCATCATTATCAGAAACAGAGCACAAGAATCTTAACAAATTCTTCTTATAGAGAACCATCAACTTTGCGTGGACCTATGCTGATATGCCAGGGTTAGACGCTAAGCTAGTGGTTCACTATCTCACAGTGGATCCAATAGTTAAACTAGTCAAGCATAAGCTGAGGAAGATGCACCCACAGATAGCTCTCTTGGTAAAAGTGGAAATACAGAAGTTGTTAGATGCAAAGTTCATTTGGCCCATTGATTATTTAGATTGGGTCTCAAACATTGTACCTATGTCTAAACCCAATGGGCGCATCTGCATGTGTAATGAATTTAGAGATCTTAACAAAGCATGTCCCAAAGATGACTTTCCATTACCGAACATTGACCTCATAGTAGACTTGATTGCAGGTCATGAAATGCTTTCTCTCATGGATGGATTTTCCAGCTACAATCAGATAAGGATAGTAGAGAAAGATCAACATAAAACAACTTTTACTTGTCCATGGGGTAATTATTATTGGTGTGTCATGCCATTTGGTCTAAAGAATGCAGGGGCAACTTATCAAAGAGCAATGACAGTGATATTCCATGATCTCTTTCATCATATCATGGAGGACTATGTGGATAACATACTAGCTAAATCTTCTAGGGCAGATCACATACAAGTTCTAGGATAGATCTTTGACAGGCTCGAGAAGTACCAAGTGCGCCTCAATCCAAAGAAGTGTGTCTTTGGTGTAACATCAGGGAAACTATTGGGATACATTGTATCTCGCAGAGGTATCAAAGTAGACCCCACAAAAGTCAAGGCTATAGTGGAAATGCCTCCACCAAAGAACATCAAAGCATTAAGGAGCCTTCAAGGAAGGTTGCAATCCATTAGGCATTTCATCTCACAGCTAGTAGATAAATGTCAACCATTTCAACACTTGCTCTAAAAGGATGTCTCATTTAGATGGGACGATAAGTGTCAAACAACATTTGATCAGCTCAAAGAGTATCTAGCTACACCTCCTGTATTGGTTCCACCAATTCCCGATCAACCTTTGATATTATACATCTCAACTACAACTTTGGCCCTCGGGGCCCTTTTGGCACAACATGATGAGTTAGGAAAAGAGCATGCAATTTATTATATCAATCAAACCTTGGTGGGATATGAACTCAATTATTCACATATGGAAAGAGCTTGTTTAGCAGTAGTGTTCACTTCCCAAAAGTTGCGGCATTACATGCTAAACCAACACACAAATCTTATAGACAAAATCGATCCATTGAAGTATCTACTAGCAAAAGTAGCTCTCACAGGTAGACTAGCTAAATGGGTCATGATCCTTAGTGAGTTTGACATTGAGTATATGGATCGTAAAGCAATCAAGGGACAAGCCCTAGTAGATCAACTAGCAGAAGCACCAATGATGGATACACACCCTATGGTAGCAGACTTTTCAGACAAGAATCTCTTCACTCTTTCCAACTCAATAATGTGGAAGTTGTACTTTGATGGTTCCTACACACAACATGGATCAGGGGCCGGCATCTTATTTATCACACCTCAAAATGACTATATTCCAAAGTCATATTGGCTTGCATTCCCTTGCACCAACAACATAGCCGAGTATGAAGCACTCCTCATAGGTCTCAATACAACAGTTCAATGGGACATTACAGAATTATAGGTATATGGAGACTCACAACTAGTCATTAGACAAGTCACAGATGAGTACCAAACAAAAGATGAAAAGTTGGTCCCCTACAAGTAACTAGTGGACGCCTACAAACTACACTTTTCTAGCATCACATTTGAGAAAATTCCAAGAGAGCATAACAAGGCTGCGAATTCTATGGCTTCTGTAGGGTCACTTATCGACATGCCTACAAATACACAAAAATGTGAATTCTTGATCGAGCAGTTGTTGATACCAACCGTCGATGTTCCAGTTACTGAAATCATCTGCGAACTTGTTGGTCCCAATTCCCCATGGTACAATGATATCTATGAATTCCTTAAAAACAATACCTTTCCCTCTGAACCATCATCCACCCAACATAAAACCTTTATCTGTTGAGCCTCCCATTACACCATTCTGGGTGATACACTATATCGCTAGAGTCTTGATGGTATCCTCTTACGATGTCTTAACGCGGAAGAAGCCGAAGCTACCTTCTGAGACATACATGAAGGTGTCTGTGGCGCACATTCTACCAGTTCTAATCTCGCTAAGAAGATACTTAAAACAGGGTATTACTGACCTACAATAGAACAAGATGCTACACAGTTTGCTAAGAAGTGTCTACAATGCCAGCAACATGGAGATTTAATTTACGCACCAGCTCATGAACTACAACCTATGACAACTCCGTGGCCTTTTTCTCAATGGGGTCTTGACCTTGTAGGACAAATCCACCCATCCTCATCCAATGGCCATAAATTCATTATTACTACCATTGAGTATTTCATGAAGTGGGTCGAAGCCATTCTCATGACCTACATTACTGATAAACAAATAGCCAAGTTTATCCTTAACTACCTCATTTGCCAGTATGGTATTCCCCAAGCCATTGTCATGGATAATGGGAGACCATTCAAGAACCAAGATGTCCATACCTTGTGCACACAATATAATATCCAACATCACTTTTCAACTCCTTACTATCCACAGAGTAATGGCCAAGCTGAGGCTTCCAATAAAACCATTCTCAAAATCCTCAAGAAAATGATCAATGAAGCTGGTCGTGATTCGTACCTGTAACTCAATCCCACCCTATGGGCCTATCGCACTAGTATCAGAACACCAACTGGTGCCACACCATATGCCTTGGTCTATGGCTATGAAGCCATCCTACCTATAGAGGTCAAGATCCCATCCCTCAGAGTATCCATGCAGAACCTAATCAATGGAGAGGAGTATCGCACTTCCAAATTAGCTGAGCTAGAACTACTAGATGAAAGACGCCTTACCGTGCTTAATCATCTCCATGTCTATCAAAACTGCCTCTGGCGTAATTACAACAAAAAGATCAAAGAAAGACAGTTTCAAGTTGGTGATCTTGTACTCAAAGAGAATCAGAGAAATCAAGCAGACTGAGAAAAGAAGGGCAAGTTTGAGCCTAACTAGTTAGGTCCCTTTATTGTGACAACAACATATGGATCAGAAGCTTATACTTTAGCTACACCTGACAAAATTCCTCTAGATGAGCCACTTAATAGTGTTCATCTCAAGAAGTTCTATGCCTGATCCTTGAAGTTTCCAAAAAAACAAAAACAAATAATCCATCCTATGGTGAAACTTGGTAAACAGGCACCTTGGATAAGTACCATAGTGAAAACCTAGCAAATAGGCGCTATGTGTAGAGTCAGTATCCATCATCTATCGAGTCCTATTCATTCCATTTCCATTTCACAATAAACTACATCCATCCATCCATAATAAAACCATTGACCTTGTTTGCATTTTCATCTCCCTATCTAGAATAGATTGGAAATTTGTCAATGTCCATCATCATCCCATGTCTTGATTTGTGTCAACAGTTAGCATTGTCTTGTCCTAGGTCAAAGTTTTCTGTCTTCTTCATCGGTCACCCATGCAAATTCCTCTACCAGAATGGGGGCAACTCTTTCCTTAACCTAGGTCTAGGAACGGATCCTTGTTCATGGTTCACAAGCACTTCAATCTTTCTCCTTTCCATAGATAACACCCTTTAATGGACACATCACTCCTATGATAAGGTTGTTATCTTCCCAACACTTTTCCTACATCATCACACCAACTAGAACTACATATCATCTCTTCTCAATCTTAAGGTACCTTGATCCCATGGATATGGGTATGTAGGCAGTCTAGAATATGAAGGAAGTATCCAATACTTAGGTACATAAGATCTCCTTTCACCTTGACCCATTCATCACTCTACCCAGAACTACATATTATCATTTTCATCTTTCATTGTAATGTGCCTTGATCCTGTGGATACAGGGTATGCAGGCAGTCTGGAATACGAAGGATGTATCCAATACTTAGGCACATACGATTCATCATTCTTCACCCATCTCAATCCATTGACATGTCACCTTTCCAGTCTTTCATTTATCAAAATCCATTCACCTCGACTTGACTAACTCAAGCAGAAAAACAACAAACATACGCATCCTTTCAAAGCAAAAGTTCTTAACAAACCTGAAGCAAAGCAACTTACTTACAGATCCATATACTGTCCTGCGTATCAATTGCCAGCATCAGCTAAATCCAGCTTAACCAAAGCACTAGATCACAAAGCTTGTCTTCTGTCGAGTGTTCCATTGTCAAGACTAAAACATGTGTCTCATGCGACATGTGGCACTTCTTGCAGCATGACATTATCTTTTTAGGTAGATAGCACCCTTTAATGGACATATCGCCCCTACGATAAGGCTGTTATCTTTCCTATCCAATCTATCCAGAGAAACCACTTTGGCAAGAGAATATGTTAACTGTATGTTTACTTTTTAAGTCAGTCAATTTGCTTTTTGGGTTTATCTTTTTGTTCCTTTGTCCATTACCTATTCATGGCTACCTTGATTTATCTATAATCTTGGTATGTGGTGACGCGGTAGGGATTGGGGGCATAGTCATTGCTTTTGTGTGCTGTGTTTTAGGAATGATCTTTAGCATCTTTTTTGGCAGCATATTTATCTTGTTTGTGTTACATCCTAGCATCTTACCTATTTAATACTCTTCTTGCATTTATGTATTGAAGTTTATTTTATGTTCAAGACTATGGCTCATTCACATGTACAACAAGGTTATATTATGTCTAAGGGATCTAAGTTCAAATTGCTTGCTTGCAGAGTCAACGTTCACGCACTCGGATATCACAACACCTTGGTCTTTTATACCTTGGTGGCGAACTATCCACGTGCTATATCAAAAATGAAGATTGCTCTTATAAAACAATTGTGAAACCAATGCAACAAGCTCATCATTTTCCCATCCATTTACCCATGGCCTTATATCATTTTCAAAGCAATGATCGATCAATAGTCTCTTGCTTCCATCTCTGCTTTTCTTCTCTCTGGTGCATATCTACAAAACCCACATGTTAGATATCACAAGTCATAGCATTTATATCATCATACATCTATAAGCATCATGTCATCATATGTCATACATCTATACACATCATGTCATCATATGTCATACATCTATAAGCATCATGTAAGCAACATGCGTCATCACATAAATCCATAATCATACATACATATCATCACATCTATGTCATCAAGAAGTGCATACACAAAAACCATGAACATTAGTGAGCATAATATGTCATCATATATATCATGTGAAGGTCATCAAAATACAAACTATATGTGTCTACATCAATAGTCCATATGTATACATCAATAAAGTACATCATGGCTATCAAGAGCCCACAAAATATACATTAGGATGCACACATGCATCAGTCAAAATATACAAGTGTCCATAAATCATGTGAGTGCAGTAAGGCGCGGATGGATACACAGTGCAAGATACACAGTGCAGCGTGCTTGTGTAAAATAAGTCTCCTTTGGCAGATGGCAGTAAAGCACATTTGCAACAACAATAAGGCACTTTAGGTAAGACAGGGCAGCGTGCCAGGCTAAAACAAGGCACTTTTGGTTAGGTTGGAAGAGTGACATAATTAGGGTTGACTGAGGGGTTGACCACCTAGGTTAGAGAAGGGTAGAGTCAGTATCAGGGTTTTGCACCATAGGGTAGATGTCGGTAGGGATTTGGAGAAATGGTTAAAAGGTCTGACAAGTGGTTTTGCGAATGCAGAGGATGATGCCACTGCTGATGTCAAGAGAGCAACACCACATTATAGGTCATGAGGTGGTACAACTGACATGGGAGGAGGATGTGTTCCTAGAGTACAAGGGATTGTGGCACATGGCACACCTCACACACATTAGGGTGAATCTCACCCTAGTGATAGTGGTGGTGGAGAGTTACCACAGTGAGACATGTTCATTTCACTTTTCGACAGGGGAGGCTACAGTGACACTTGAGGATGTGTATCACATCCTTAGGATCTAGATTGATGGAGAGCGAGTTGATTTCGACTCGGCATGGGGTGAGGCAGGCTTGATTGAGGTGTTCTGCACAGACAATCTGAGGATAGATGACGGCAAGATTCAGTGGGCAAACATTCTGAGACTCTGCGACAGGATTAGATGGATAGTATCTTCACTGATTGGCAGCTTCATGTGCCCAGATAGGTGATCCAGAGGATTATCTATAGGATGGGGCACTGTACACTCTGGGATGTTTACACATGGCATCCAGTATGCATGGGGCCAGTGTGTGCTTGGACAACTATATTGAGATATGCATGACTGTGTCTACAGGAGAGGCCAAAGTCTCTCAGCAGGGGTGACTCTACTACAGGTGTGGGCATGGGAGCACATCCCAGTGATCAGACCTATTACACAGCACCATCGGGAGAGGGGGGAGCCCTATGCATTTCTATATGAGGGAGTGATTACACATAGGCAGCTTGGATCTGTTAGCCACTAGAGGTGACAGATCGACAAGATGGACTTATTCATTTGGAGGCCATGGTTACTATGCGAGGAGTGGGAGGATGAGCATGAGTAGCTGATGTACTGTCGCCAGGATCGATACTTATTTGAAAGATGGACATATACCATTGAGAGATACTTGCCAGAGCAGGTACTCAGACAGTTTGGACTACCACAGGGATTGCCAGTTGGGGAGGCTACCCATGCGAGGACACAGAGGGAGATTGGGGACTGGGATGCCAAGATTCTAGTGGCCACAACCTTGGCAGAGGTACGAGGACTTGTCCCCATTAGATGGGACTGGGATTCCGAACTAGCAGACCTAGGTACTTTACTTGAGTATGACAAGTACTGGCAGACACACAGTCTAGTGAGATTGACTACACCAGGTGTGGCAGGGGTAGTGGGGGAGGTACTAGTCCTAGGTGCGGAGGCTAGGATGAGACGACAGGCTAGAGAGGCCCGACAACAGACAGGTGGAGAGGCTGGAGGCCAGCAGGTAGATGTAGAGATGGTGGAGGAGGGGGATTCGGTCATAGAGACTGACTTACAGTGGGCCGAGTGGCTATTACAGGAGGAGATATCCCGGAGGACACGACTAGAGCTCCTGATGGTGAGGGTTAGGAGAGACAGGGACATAGTGAGGGTAGAGGCAAGACAGGCCGAGGCCCTAGCACAGGTGCAGACACAGATAGCAGCAGCAACACAGGCAGCCTTGGTATAGGCACAGTCACAGGTAGCCCTGGTATAGGCACAATCATAGGCACAGTACAAGTATAGGCACAGGCTGCACCTGCATCACCAAGGGATGATGGGTAGTTAGCCCAGGTGACCAGGGAGAGGGACACAGAGGTACAACTACGGTTGACAGTAGAAGCCACACTATAGAGAGTGAGGCGGGAGAGAGATGAGGCACGTCGTGCATTGGGTGTTGATCAAAGGACACTCTACAGTGAGCTCATCCGTGTGCAGGGAGAGCTAGTGTCGGTAGGTAGAGAGGCTGAGTTCTACAGGGGACTCTATGTTGGTGCAGTGCTAGCAACTTAGCAGGCACCTAGTTACAGAGAGAAGAGTAGGTCCAGAGCATATGAGTCTCGCAGGATAGGGTAGTCATTGTCCTTAGTTAGAGGACCCTTCGTGCCACCAGAGGGAGGAGGACCGCCAGGGGGACTTGCACTGAGCACAGGTGGAGGATAGGGGCCGCACCAGGAGGGCAACTCTACCCACTAGAGCATGCACATTTGTACATTGTATCATTTTTGTATCATTATGGACACTTGTATATTTTGATTGATGCCTACATGCATCCTGATGTATATTTTGTGGGCTCTTGATAGCCATGATGTACTTTATTGATGTATACATATGGACTATTGATGTAGACACATAATTTGTATTTTGATGACCTTCACTTGTCAGACCTTTTAACCATTTCTCCAAATCCCTACCGACATCTACCCTATGGTGCAAAACCCTGAGACCGACTCTACCCTTCTCTAACCTAGGTGGTCAACCCCTCAGTCAACCCTAAATATGTCACTTCTAACCTAACCAAAAGCACCTTATTTTAGCTTGGTGCACTGCCCTATCTTACCTAAAGTGCCTTACTATTGCTACAAATGCGCTTTACTTCCATCTGCCAAAGGTGACTTGTTTTACACAAGCATGCTGCACTGTGTATCCATCCACACCTTACTACACTTGCAAAGATGACTCATTTTTTTGACTCTTGTGCCAATCACGCCTAACTACCTAGTCAACTATGCTATGCTGCTATGTTGATAGCGCTGTGGGTTTCTACTAGCCGTGCTGCAATGCAGCACCTCAAAACCATAAGCGTTGAGATTTTACCAAAATCACTGTACTAATCTAGCAACTATGCTTTAGCGCACCAAAAGTGCCTAGACCGACTACCAGACGTGCCATACCATCCTGCAGCGCTTTTGGTTGACCTAAAGACCTACCTAGAACTAACCCTAAAGCTAACCTAAAACATCAAATACAAAGAGGTTTTCAGACACTTATCGCTACCAGAGCTCATGCTAGTCTCCTGTACGTCTGCACCAGCTCCACCTGATGTTTATGCATTGGGATCGGCATCTCTCCTCGCTGCAGGCCCCTTCTCTTCTCAGCTCTTACACACTAAGTTTGGAGGCTCTAAGCTCTATTTTTAGCAACCCTTAGTGTGAAAATAAGGAGTGTGGTCCCCTTGGGACCTATTTATAGTATCCCTCCCACATTCTTTTTTCTTCCCTCCCCATTCTTTTTTCTGCTACCTTGTCGCGCAATCTTCTAGTCAACCGTCAACCCAGTTCTTTTGTCACTTCCCTACCTTTTCGCTCAATGGGGCATATGCTAGGGAAACTACCTACACTGGGGCATCATAAATTGTATCATGTCTTCAACAATCATTTTTTTTGACACAATGCTATAAACTACATTGCATCAAAGAGGGGCAAAATGTAGACACCCTAAAATGACCATGTCATTGCACCACTTGCATTTCAACAAATCTGTCTAATCACCTGCTTTTCAAATGTTAATTAAATAATCTAATTATTTAATTAATTTCACCAAAATCATCAAATTCTTCTAAATCTCCTAAATTCAACATTAATTGAATAAATTGTATTTATTTAATTAATTTCATTAAATTCCTCTATATTCTTCCAAAATTAAATAATTGTAATTATTTAATTAAATCATTATCTCTTTCAAAATTCAAGTCCACATTAATTAAATAAATCCAATTATTTAATTAATTCTTCCAATTTCTATCTTATCTACAATTAAATAATTCTACATTATTTAATTAAATCAATTATTCTTCTAAATTTAAATAAATCATGCAAATTTATTTAAATTATCTCAATCCTCTAAAAATTAATAAAATCAAGTATTTTATTTATAATCTTCTATTCCTCTCTCATGCACAATCAATTAAATAAATTTATTTATTTAATTTCAGTTATCTTCCAATTCCTCTTAAAATATCTTGTGAACTCATGGGCACAATCAATCTTATTTTCAGAACTCTAAAAAAGACAAAATTACAAGTTGAGTTATCTATTCAATCAATCTTGTTTTCATCATATCTTAATAAAAATATCCTTATGGATTGACACATGTCATGTGCACATTCATCATGGTTATTTGATTTATCTCCTCTGTTGATTCTTTTGAATTATCTAGACCGTTGATCGATCTCTGTTGAAACCTATATAAACCCCCCTCATCTCCTTCACAAATCCTCTTTGATCACTTATTCTCAGGCATCCGTTACAGCGCTTGGAGCATACATCGCATTGATTGAGCACTTTACGATCTTTTGACATTGATCTTTGAGCACCTTGCTTGCTTGTTGCAAACATGGTTTCACAGCGTTATTGAGCAATCCACATTTTGACAAAGAGAACAAAACAATCTGGGTAAAATCTTTCTTATTTCATTTGATTTATAGATCATGGCTTTTTATTTAGATTAGATCTCTTTATTTTATGGGCTTTTGATTTGTTTGTTTGATTTTATCATTTAAACATAATCAATTTTTCCTCATACACAAAACCAAGAACAAAATCCATACTAATATCATCCCATGGCTTCTCTAGTATAGGTAGTGGCTGATATAGACTTGTATTCTGACTTGCTCCTTTCACCATCTGACATACTCTGCAACTCTGCACAAATTTCCTCGCATCCTGCTACAACTATGGCCAATAATAATTTTCACCAACAATAGCAATGGTCTTATCTCGACCAAAGTGTAATCATGTTCTCTCTCATGGAACTCCTTGGAATGCATAACTGGCTTCCTCTAAACAACATGCCATCTTAGATTATGAAATCCAACTATTTTGTCCTGTCCAAAGTAATAGGTTCCAAACAAGCTTTCCAATCCTCTACAAAAAAATTGGATCTTCAGGATACAAACTTTTGAGCTCATCGAACCCAACAACCTCTATCTTCATTTCTGTCAAAAAATTTTGCCTTCTGCTCAAGGCATCTACAACTCTGTTGGACTTCCCACTCCTGTGCTTCAAAACAAAAGTATAACTCTGCAAAAACTCAACCCATTTTAAGTGCCTCTGGTTCAACTTTCCTTGACTATTAAGATACTACAAAGCCTAATGATCAGTATATAAAACAAACTTCTTTGGCAAGAAATAATGTCTCCATTTCTTCAAAGCCTAAACTATTGCATAAAACTCTTGATCATAAACAAAATACTTTTTCTTGCCATCATTAAGCTTCTCACTAAAATAGGCAATGGGCTTACCTTCTTGACTCAAAATAGCTCCTATAGCACTACCACTAGCATCACAATCTACCTGAAATACCCTATTAAAATCTGGAAGTGCCAAAAAAGGTTGCTCTGTGACTTTCTGCTTCAATGTATCATAGCTTTTATTTGCTTCTTTAATCCATCTAAACTCTTTTCTATCCCCTCTCATTGTCTTAGTTAGGAGTGCACAAATGCTACTAAAATTCTTGATAAAATTTCTATAAAAACTTACCAAACCATGAAAAGATCTTACCTCGGAAGCACTCCTTGGTATAGGCCATTCAGTGATAGCCCTCACCTTCTTTGGGTCCATCTTAAGACCTTCCTCTGAGATAACAAATCTTAGGTATACCAACTCCTTCTTTGCAAAACTACATTTCTTCAGATTGATCAACAACTTCTCCTCCCTCAGTTTCTCAAAAACTCTTCTGATATGCATCATATGCTCATCCCAAGTCTTACTACAAATTAAAATATCATCTAAATAAACAATAACAGAACTTCCCAAAAATTCTTTCAATACCTTGTTCATGAGCCGTATGAATGTGCTCGGTGCATTTGTTAGCCTAAATGGCATGACTAATCACTCATACAAACCTTCCTTTGTCTTGAAGGCTATCTTCTAGTCATCTCCTTCTCTGATACGGATCTGGTGATACCCACTCTTTAGGTCAACCTTTGTGAAGTACTTGGCTCCTCTCAAATAGTCCATTATGTCATCCATCCTGGGCAATGGGAATCTATACTTGATCATGATCTTATTGATGGCTCGAGAGTTTGTACACATTCTCCACTCTCCATCTTTCTTTGGTGCTAGTACTGCAGGTACCGCACATGGACTTAGGCTCTCTCTTATCAATCCCTTCCTCAACAACTCCTGAACTTGTCTGTTTAACTCTTCACTCTCTGCTGGAGTCATTCTATGGGCTGCCTTATTTGGCAAACTGGCTCCTGGTATCAAATCCATTTGATGACTTATCTTCCTCACTGATGGTAAACCTTCTGGTACATTATCAGAGACAATATCTTGAAATTCTTCCAACATTTCTGAGACTTCTGCTGGTACATCTTCACATTTCTCTTGACTAATCTTAGGAATCAATGCAAAGCAATGACGCTTATGCTTCATACCCTCCAAAAATTTTATACCATCTACCAAGCAAATTCTGGCAGTACTACATACCTTTTCTTCCACCTCCTTCAAAGGCTTCAACTTATGATGAACTCCATCCTTTGTTAGGGAGTATGTGTTTGCATGGCCATCATGGACAGTGCTCCTATCACACTACCATGGCCTCCCCAATAATATATGACATGCATCCATCGGTATGATGTCACACAACACCTCATCATGGTAGTCACCAATCTTGAACTTCACTAAACACTGCTCATTGACCAAAGCTCTATGGTGTTTCTGCAACCATGCAATCTGATATGGATGCAAATTCTTTTTTCTTGTCAACCATCTCCTCTGAAACAAGATTATCAGTGCTTCCACTGTCAGTAATAATATCACAAGACTTACCTTCACATTTGCACCTTGTGTAGAATAAACTCTTCCTCTGATTGGGTTCTTTCTCCTCATTCAACAAAGTTCTTCTGACAACTAGGGTTTCTCCCCTTTCAGCATCTTTAGAGTGCTCAGATTGAGCATCTTCATTGACATGTGTAACTTGTGCATTACCTTCAGGTCTTCTATTTGTCCTTCCTTGATGTTGTGGACACTCGTATGCTCGATGTCCTTCTTCTCCACATTGGAAACAGGTTCCTTTAAAACCTCCTCTTCCAAGTCCTTGCCCAGGTTTGCCTCTTCCTCTTCATCTTCCTCTTTGCTCACCATTGTTCTAGTCACGAGGGCGATAAGTATTATCTCCTCTCTGATTTTGACTAGTGTCGACTTCTTCACTTTTCTTTGAATCTTCATTTCAGCCCCCATAGGGTCTTCCACTAGTCCTTTCGCCTTGACCTCTTCCCCTTTGCTTGTTGTCAAATTTTTTATTCAACTTCTCTTCCACCTTTAGGGAAAACTGGTATGCATCTTCTATGGTGGTCATTCTGACCAGGCTCAGCTCCTCTTGAATACTTGGCCTCAACCCATTAATGTAATGGGCTACCTTCTCCTTATTGGCCTCTGCATGACCAGTTCTAATAGTAATCTTATAAAACTCTTCTATATACTCCTTAATAGACTTGTTGCCTTGCTTTAATCCTTGTAGCTTCTTCAACAACTCCATCTTATAGTCCACAGGAATAAACTGTTTCTTTAGTTTCTCCACCATCCGATCCCATTTGGTGATCTTTCATTTTCCTCTTCTATTCCTCTTTAACTGGACCTCTTTCCACCAAATATTGGCATGTCCCTTCAATTTTGTTTTTGCAAACTTGACCTGATCTGGGTCTTCCACATTTTCATACTCAAAATATTCCTCCATGTCATTGATCCAATCAATAAGCTGTTCTAGATTCAAATCTCTAGAATATGTAGAAACTTCCATCCTGGGCCTCTTTCCAATCTTAGATATGGCCCTCAACAACCTAACTTCTTTAGGATCTCTTGTAGCTTCTTGTTCTTCCTCAAATAGCTCATGTTCTGCTTCATCCTCACTTTCTTCTCTTGTTCTTGGCTCAAACCCTCTTCACAGCTCCTCTTGCAATGCATCATTTTATCTTTGTAGGGCTCTAAAACCCTCTTTTGTCAAAGCATTCCTCCCAATATGATTTCTTCATGGAGACATCTTGATCTTCACAGCAAACCCACAACCTCAAGTCCTGGTGCAAACTGCCTCAGTCGGCAATCTGTCTACACACTCAGGAACCCTTGCTCTAATACCACTTGATGAAGGGGGTAAATCATGAAACACACAATAACAAAAATTGCACACAGAAAATAGAAATTTCTTTATTGATTTGGACAATTTATTACATTACAAAAGCTCAAATATAATCAGAATAATCAACCCTCCACAGGCTGCAACACATTATAGCTTCCTCTCACAAGACTCTATCCAACCATCTGCCATCTGTAACCTCAAATCTGCTACAGTTTCTAAATTCCTGCCTATGCTTGACTCTACTACTGCCCAGAGTTTCCAAAAATGGTTATTAATAGCCTTTTTGGGGGCCAACAACCTAATTTCAAAATTTGCATCTCCCTTCAAAAATAGGTCAACTTCTAGGAGACATAACTTTTGATCTAGGTGTCCAATTGAGGAACCGTTTTATGCGTTGGAAAGATCGCGGAGTGCTCTACGCGTTAAGAATGCACTTTGCTAATTCTGGCCATTTTCGGGCCCGTACAAGGCTGTTTAGTGCCTCAAACCTAAGTTTGAATAATTTTCAAGCATTTTTAGGGAAACAAAAACTTTAATATCTTTCAGCCCGCAAATGATCTTTATGTGATTCCTTTGCCAAAGGTCTTATTTTTCAGTTATGAAGCTTCCTGCAAATTTTCACTTCAATCTGTGCCCAAATGCAAACTTTCCTAAAATAGCAGGTTGCTATTTTTAGCAGTTTGAAAAAATTGAAAGTTCTACATCATTATTCAAGCGATTAAGTAACCAGAACCATAACTTTTGAAAATAAATGGAAAGAAGATAAACAAGTTTGAAACACATCTTTTTTTTGGGTGATGCAAAATTGCCCTTACACCACTGGATGCTCCTTCATCATGTTCATAGAGCGTATATTCGAATACAAGTACACTTGGATATAAATACATATTAGAGCATATACTTGAAACAAATACACTTTATAGAGCATACACCACACATTAGGTATACATGTGGATATATGTATTACACAATGTATACAAATACAAGTCATAGAGCATGTACTCAAATTCATAGTCATACTTGAATGCAAAGCATAGAGTATACAATTTTTAAATACAATACAATTACATATTCATAGTTATAAACTTAACGAATACACTTAAATCTTGAAGCTTTCATATCTAGGAATACACGTATACACACCAAGCATGAAGGTACAAGTATGACTACTTAGGAAGCATGTAGTAAGGAAGCATAAGCATACACCTATAAGGCATGGGGCATCTACTTGAATACACATGAAGAATTATACACACCAAAAATACACATAAATATCCAAGTGGCACGCATATGCTCACATATGCAAGTATGAAGCAATGCATGAAACTACACAAGATTACATAGATAAGAAGTAATACACGTTGATACACACCTAAATACACGTAAATACACACAGACAAGAAACATGAAGTTAATACACACAAGAATACAAGGAGCCTACAAGTAAGGCAATGAAGCATAAATGCATGGAGACCCAAAGCATGAATACACATAAGATGCAATAATACACATGGTATTCACACAAGTATCCACAACAAGCATGAAGCCTAAATATGTAGTACACATGGTATTCACATGAGTTCATAAGTCATCAGAGAGAAGATCCATGTTGTATCATAAATACTTTTAGATTTCTTCACCTACAAGAATAACTCTTAGAAAGAGATGTTAGTATTTTTTAAAAATCAATTCCATAATGAAATCATTACATAGAATCATTATCAATAATTAATACGAATGTAATGTTACCTTGGTGTGCATATTTAATTCCCGCAATCACAGATGTTAACAACATATGCAAATTCATATATTCTTTCATGAGGATCATAATACTATATACTTATTATTCATAGGATGGTAGGATGACTGCTTTGATACCACTTGTAATGTCCCCTTCTCACAAGTCCAAATTTTCACAATCTTGTTTACAATTTCAACTTACAAAAAGAGAACATTAGTACACTAGTCTTTCTTGGAATTCCCACTTATTATAATATACGCAAGAAATATTTAAATTACATAATCACATTACCTTTTAGGGTTATACTCTTATGATCACATCATTATACATTTAACTTTTTCCATCATTATCCATCATATTTCGATTCATGTATTAATCATTAATTCCATGTGAGAGGAGGTGATAGGATGCCTTATGTCAATTACCATCATGGGTCCACTAATTTATCCTTTGACTTGAGGAGTGGATACTCACGAGCTGAGTCAAGGCCACTATGATATTCCTTGGTATGAGGGGTGACTTTTTCACCAGCTATAACCAAGGCCACTATATAATAATCCTTTGGCATGAGGGGTGACTTCTTCACCAGTTGTGAGCAAAGGCCAAATCCACTTGCCTCAAGGGGTGCCATCGCACCAGCTAAGACAAGGGTCAAAACATACCCATGGTTGGCTAATTGTCCATCCAGATGATCACACCTCTAATTTGGAGTTAATGGATTAATTCCCATTATTCCAACTGCTCATATGATTCAACAAGTAATATGTCTTATTTCATATAATAACTAACGTTTCATGAGAATTTCACTTCTTTCATGCTCATCATATTATTGGATTAGTCATTGGATAATTACATAATGCAACAAAGATACATATTAAAATATAAATTTTATATATAAACATATATATATTTGATCCTTCTTAATAATCTTATCATTTATATTTTACAAATCATAAATTGAACAAGTAAATATAAATACTTACCTTGGCTAGTGACTGCATTTACCTTTCTGTTGAATGCTCTTTCTTCTATCTGAATTACTCTTGTTTCTTTCTTCTGATTGTAGGTCTACTACCTATATGATGATTGCTGCTAATTGGAGTTATTGATTGTATTTCTTGAGGGATGAATCAACATTGACTCACATTTGATTCCTTGAAAAATGATTTGAGGCTAAGCTAAATTTTAAACCAATCGATACTTATTCTGTAGGAGTCCGGACAACACTGAGAGGGGGGGTGAATCAGTGTTGTATTAATTTTCTAACATTTCACAACTTTTTGCAAGCTATCTCTTACAGAACAGATGGAAAGGAATACATTAATGATTTGTTGAGTTTATATGCACAAGACTTACAATAACAGATGTAAACAAAACATGATCAAACCAATAATATGCACACACATAGAAGAAATCAAGACACAACCTTTTTACCGAGTGGAAAACCCTCAGGGGTAGAAAAACCACTCATAAAGTGCCTCACTGGCTTAATTGGAAAACATGCCTCACTGGCAATACAAATTGTCTCACTGACAAATACAAAGGTCTCACTGACCACAAGCCTCATAGGCATACTTTGCCTCACTGGCAAACACAATCACTATAAACAAAACATCAAACATCGTGTGCAAGACATGATTGCTGTTCAATCAGATTTGCACCATTGTATACAACCTTATACCTCCTGTTAGATCTTCAAATCAAAACAAGCTCCATATACAAATATCTATAAACAATTTTCTCTGCAAATTAATCAGATCCATTCAACAATACTGCATATCAATCTTGTATTCTAATCCTCCATTCAACAACACTGAATATCAATCCTGTATTCCAATATGCTCAACAACATTACTTTACTCTGTCTGTTTCATTTCTGTCTTACAAGTCTCAATGTCTTGATCAATCAAATTTATGATTCATGCACCTGATTGTCAATACAATTGCATATTGTCTTTTTAATCACCTTGTCAATCTCTATATCTGTATTTGATCCCTGTCAGTTCATCATCAATCTTTGCATGTTGATCTGTACAACATCACTCACATATTTCTGTCAAATGGTCATTCTATTTAAGTTCAATCCTACATCTGGATACACTCAACAACACAGCATAATAATCTATGTTTCATCAATGTCTATTTATATGTTTGCATCAATGCACCTGAAATGTCCTTTCACCTTCAAAACACATTTTCATTATCCTCTACTTTGCATAATAATTTTCACCTATAAAAATTTTTCTGTATAAATCTTTTCTTCAATTTTGATCTTCCATCTTCCCTTCAATCTTTTCAATGAAGCTTCATATTCCTGCAAACAAAACTTTCTCTGATAGAAAACAAAAACAATAAATCTTCAATTAAACCTTTAATCTTCCTTGATAAGAAAATAAAATACTTCTTCACTATCTTCAGATCCCCTCTTTAGATTTCCTCTGTATGAAGACAAAAATAAAATAAAATCATCTTAACACTTCAAAAAAAATCTTCCACAATCATTTGTTTCAAAATCTCTTCATATTCCTCTGACCCTTATCAAAAACACCTGCATCAAAAATTATATCTTTTTCATCTTCTCTGCAAAATTTTTCATATTCCTTCAATCTGAATATCTTCTCTGATTATCTTCTCTCCTACAAATTCCTTCAAACAAATTCTTTCTCAAAAAAAATATAACAAATATATCTCCTCTCTTTGCTTTTCTCTCCAAGAGATAATTCAAGAAAGAAAATCTTTCTTAAAAAAAATAACTCCTTAAAATTCTTACTTACCTACCTTTTCTCAATCCATAATTAGAAATTTCTTATTTTTAAAGTCATAAAAAAATTCCACAAAAATGGGGTCGACCACTTAGTTGTTTTTTAAACAAGGCTTCTAAAAATGAAAGAAAGCCATAAAAGGCTTAGTAGTCGGGTTCCAATTTATAAATATTTGAAATCTTTTTATGCATAAAGCATTCCACGATAGCAACCATCTAACAATAGCTTGCATCTTTCCTTCGGGCTCCACTACGCACCACATACTCATTTTAAAATGGAAACAAACATTCAAAAATCTGCTAGAACTCTTCGCGCCCACCGTAAGTTTAAATGTGATCATTGGTCAAAGACTTGGCGCTCATATGCTACCGCTGCCATCGATCTCCAAGGGAAAGGGCCGGTCACTTCCATGTGTTAGAAACCCTTTGCTAGGTCACCTTAAGTGACCCGACTTGCTATAGCAAGTCAACAAAAGATTAAAACATAAAGAACATTTGATATATGATGGGTTTAAAAAGGGATGAACAACTTAGTTTAGAATCAACAAAGACTTAGGATTATCTTCATAGGAAAAACACTTAAGTCCTGTAACATTAAGGTGACATACCACTTATATGAACAAGGAGCATGATGACATAATGACTACAAGAAATATGAAGGAGGAACAAATCAACACCACTCAACATAGATCCTCAACTCAACTTAGCACTGATCCACTTCCCGACTTAGCCATAAAGCAACATATCAACCTGAAGTATCTGAGACCCAACATGAAACAAACTATGAACATCAACCATCTGATTACTGATATCAAACCATCCATGCTACTACTTTATTGCAACAAATGTCGTGAGATGAGTATGTAAAGATCTGCATGTAACAACTTTTTGTAATCTATATCTGCATGTAAAGATCATTTCATTGCTCTATCTTGATATTTTGTAATCAACACATCCTTGTTCCAACCTTGATGACCAAGCATTCACACTGACCAAGCTGCAACATGATAACAAGATAAACACACAAAATGATGTGATGATATAAACTCTACACATGATGATGTGAACTCTTTGCTCCTCCTGATCCTTTAACAAATATGTATCTCTACACAAAGAACATAAGGCCAAACCTGATCAACCAAGTCCTGATGACATCAAACTAACTGAGAACACCTTTTTAACATCAATGACAACCTGTCACCATCAATCTCCCCCTTTGTCATTGATGGCAAAACCACCTGATGCATTTTATCTTTCTCCCCCTTTTTGACATCTTGATGACATCACATGTGATTGAAAGACAAACTTTCAAAACAAACAATTCCTCTTCAATGATAAATCTCCAATGAATCTATTTACTTCCCCTGTACTGCTCATACAACATAACTCACTCAAGATGACATGATGACCACTTTTGATAAGATCTTTTCAAATCTCCCATGATAGAGACAACTCAATCCTCTGATTAACTCCCCCTGAGAACAATTCAAACTCCACAAAAAATGTTATAGCATGATTATAACAATTATAATCACATTAAATTATGAACACTTTGAAGGCATAAATTCATGTTAACCTTTCAACATATGACCAACTTTGCTGAACATTATCATCTGCTACTGCTGATTTAAGACATACCTTTAACTTCCTCTTGTTCTACACAAGATACTTGTCAATTCTGATACAAAACCACATCAGATGAGAGTTCCTTGAGAACACCTTTACTGAAGCAACATGACAACTCAACCATGTAGGTACAAAATAGGATCAAGTCACAATATCACCAAACTCTTTGAGGAACAAATTTGCAGGCAAAAATCATGAAGACTCCTTATGACACAGTTCTCAACACAAGATGCCAAGAAGACCATTTTTGATAAGACTTTTACTTGCCTCTGATACAAGATTCACCATCAATGTCATAAGAAACTCTTGATTGTCATAACTTGAAGCTCATACCTGAAACCACCACACACTTTGAACAAACCTTTCTAAACCATATTAATGAAGAAGAACATGTCAAATTATTGCACATCCTTTTTGACATGAAAAGAATGAAGACCATCCTGCTGATCCTGCACATCTCTTTACAACACACTGTTAAATCTGATGAAACATACTGCAATCAACAAGAACTCTTGCCTCTTGACTTTATCATTCAAAACAAGATATTATTGCAATAATACTTTCCAAAACACTTTGGATTGCAATACCATGACAATTCAATCTTTGTAATCAGGATCATTTGTCTAACAATTTTTGCATTTGAACTCCTGAAACATTTTTCAATACCTTGAAATCATAATAAGCCAATGAACACCTGTATCACTGTCATACTCCATCAATTTTATAAGCAACTCTAGATGTCATGGCTTGACATACATACCTTACCACTTCAAAACAAGAGGCACACAATTTTCTCATACCTTTCTGAATCATTTTAATGAGGAAGAACATGTCAAATTATTATCCCAATGATCACTTCTAAATGAACATTCATTCTGCAACAAAGAGTGAGGATCATCTTTTGCAATCACAATGTCAAACATCAAGAGCACTTCCATATGAGCATCCAGTCCATCAATTTTGCATACCAACTGCATTAATAAGCTCTTCCTGCATCACTGATATACACTAAAAATCAACTTAGTTAGCAACATCTTCAACAACTATCTCACAAGATTGGAAAATATGATAAACAAGACAAGATCACCATTCAAAAGATCTCCTACTGAACTTCTTGGGGTCAAATGATAGCACATGAACAACTCCCCCTCACTTCATGTTATCTGTTATGTAACAGATGAAATGACTTGTGCAAGATGCACAAGCTTAGATTCTGACTTCTCTTTACCTTCTTTCTGCTTCCAAATTTTTACAGGTGCTTTCTTCCTCCAAACCTTTTCTGCCTCTTTGCATTTCCAACCTATCAAATTAGATGATGCAGATGATGCTTTTCTGCAACTAAATGCTTTATGACCAGGAGAATTGCAATTATAACAAACTATATCATAATCAAATGACTGATAGTACCTTTGAGAACTTATGTTAGACTTCCATGCAGAATCATACCTTTTACAATTCCTTTGCATATGTCCAACATGATTGCACTTGTAACAAATAAGGTTAGTATTCCTTTTGCAATCAACTGCTTTATGACCAAAATGATTACAAGTATAACAGTAACCATTAAATGAATAGTTATACCTGTACATGTATGCTTGTCTAACAGGAGCACTTCTTCTGAAATTTCTTCTTCTTTGATTATGCATTTTGTTTTCAATGGCAGTATTCAAATCAATCTTCTCTCTGGGAGTCTCTCTGACTTTTGAACATTCTCCTTCTTCAAATCCTAATCCAGTTGTGTCATTATGCTGCTTCTGTTTGCCCAACAACACATGTAACTTGCTTGTGCTTTCTTCAAACTCCTGATACTTCTTAGATAAAGTCTTCAGACTATCATAATCTTTTCTGAGTTTGATAATTTCTCCCTCTAGTTTTAGATTCTCATTCCTTCTAACTTCAAGGTCAGATATTGATACATCAGCTATCCTCTTAGCTTCTTCAATTTCTGTCTTCAATCTAGCAATTAGTTTGTCAGAATCATCAATATATGTCTTTAAACTAATAATCTGACATCTGGCCTCTTCAAGATCTGTAGAAACAATTTCAAGTTCTGAAAGTGCATTGACTTTTGATTCTCTTTCTTGTTGCAGCTTGAGCTCACTCAGGGCATATATAAGCTCTCCTTCCATATCAATCTCACAATCTTCTTCATCATCATCACTAGTGATGCTAGCTTCTTCTAAATCAGATTGGGATTGAACATCAACTCCTTCATTTGAAAGTTTCCTTTCATGGTCACTCTTCTCAGATAATAAGTTGTTTTCTTCTTCAGGTGCACTACCTTGATAAATTTTTATCAACTTTTTCCAGACATCCTGAGCTGTTTCACACTGCACCACTTTACAAGAAATATCATTAGATAAACCAGATAAAATAACCTTCTTGGCTATATGATTGCAATTAATAGCTTCTTTGTTATTTGTAGAGTTAGAATATCCATTCTCAACAGACATCCATATATCATATCCTAAAGAGGATAAATAAGCTTGCATTCTCATACACCAAACTGAAAAATCTGAACCATTAAACAAAGGAGCATCTGAAATCTTTTCTTCTAATACAATACCAGACTTAACATGGAGAACATCTTTATCAACTGAATTTATATCAACATCTGAATTTGATATGGATAATGTCTTTTGTGTCTTCTGACCAGAATGATGCTTAAGATTTCTCATGTTCTTATTTCTCCTGCACTTACCCATTGAACTCCACACACAAGACCTACCCAAGCTGATTAAGCTGTAGAAGGGAAACTGGCTCTGATACCAATTGTAGGAGTCCGGACAACACTGAGAGGGGGGGTGAATCAGTGTTGTATTAATTTTCTAACATTTCACAACTTTTTGCAAGCTATCTCTTACAGAACAGATGGAAAGGAATACATTAATGATTTGTTGAGTTTATATGCACAAGACTTACAATAACAGATGTAAACAAAACATGATCAAACCAATAATATGCACACACATAGAAGAAATCAAGACACAACCTTTTTACCGAGTGGAAAACCCTCAGGGGTAGAAAAACCACTCATAAAGTGCCTCACTGGCTTAATTGGAAAACATGCCTCACTGGCAATACAAATTGTCTCACTGACAAATACAAAGGTCTCACTGACCACAAGCCTCATAGGCATACTTTGCCTCACTGGCAAACACAATCACTATAAACAAAACATCAAACATCGTGTGCAAGACATGATTGCTGTTCAATCAGATTTGCACCATTGTATACAACCTTATACCTCCTGTTAGATCTTCAAATCAAAACAAGCTCCATATACAAATATCTATAAACAATTTTCTCTGCAAATTAATCAGATCCATTCAACAATACTGCATATCAATCTTGTATTCTAATCCTCCATTCAACAACACTGAATATCAATCCTGTATTCCAATATGCTCAACAACATTACTTTACTCTGTCTGTTTCATTTCTGTCTTACAAGTCTCAATGTCTTGATCAATCAAATTTATGATTCATGCACCTGATTGTCAATACAATTGCATATTGTCTTTTTAATCACCTTGTCAATCTCTATATCTGTATTTGATCCCTGTCAGTTCATCATCAATCTTTGCATGTTGATCTGTACAACATCACTCACATATTTCTGTCAAATGGTCATTCTATTTAAGTTCAATCCTACATCTGGATACACTCAACAACACAGCATAATAATCTATGTTTCATCAATGTCTATTTATATGTTTGCATCAATGCACCTGAAATGTCCTTTCACCTTCAAAACACATTTTCATTATCCTCTACTTTGCATAATAATTTTCACCTATAAAAATTTTTCTGTATAAATCTTTTCTTCAATTTTGATCTTCCATCTTCCCTTCAATCTTTTCAATGAAGCTTCATATTCCTGCAAACAAAACTTTCTCTGATAGAAAACAAAAACAATAAATCTTCAATTAAACCTTTAATCTTCCTTGATAAGAAAATAAAATACTTCTTCACTATCTTCAGATCCCCTCTTTAGATTTCCTCTGTATGAAGACAAAAATAAAATAAAATCATCTTAACACTTCAAAAAAAATCTTCCACAATCATTTGTTTCAAAATCTCTTCATATTCCTCTGACCCTTATCAAAAACACCTGCATCAAAAATTATATCTTTTTCATCTTCTCTGCAAAATTTTTCATATTCCTTCAATCTGAATATCTTCTCTGATTATCTTCTCTCCTACAAATTCCTTCAAACAAATTCTTTCTCAAAAAAAATATAACAAATATATCTCCTCTCTTTGCTTTTCTCTCCAAGAGATAATTCAAGAAAGAAAATCTTTCTTAAAAAAAATAACTCCTTAAAATTCTTACTTACCTACCTTTTCTCAATCCATAATTAGAAATTTCTTATTTTTAAAGTCATAAAAAAATTCCACAAAAATGGGGTCGACCACTTAGTTGTTTTTTAAACAAGGCTTCTAAAAATGAAAGAAAGCCATAAAAGGCTTAGTAGTCGGGTTCCAATTTATAAATATTTGAAATCTTTTTATGCATAAAGCATTCCACGATAGCAACCATCTAACAATAGCTTGCATCTTTCCTTCGGGCTCCACTACGCACCACATACTCATTTTAAAATGGAAACAAACATTCAAAAATCTGCTAGAACTCTTCGCGCCCACCGTAAGTTTAAATGTGATCATTGGTCAAAGACTTGGCGCTCATATGCTACCGCTGCCATCGATCTCCAAGGGAAAGGGCCGGTCACTTCCATGTGTTAGAAACCCTTTGCTAGGTCACCTTAAGTGACCCGACTTGCTATAGCAAGTCAACAAAAGATTAAAACATAAAGAACATTTGATATATGATGGGTTTAAAAAGGGATGAACAACTTAGTTTAGAATCAACAAAGACTTAGGATTATCTTCATAGGAAAAACACTTAAGTCCTGTAACATTAAGGTGACATACCACTTATATGAACAAGGAGCATGATGACATAATGACTACAAGAAATATGAAGGAGGAACAAATCAACACCACTCAACATAGATCCTCAACTCAACTTAGCACTGATCCACTTCCCGACTTAGCCATAAAGCAACATATCAACCTGAAGTATCTGAGACCCAACATGAAACAAACTATGAACATCAACCATCTGATTACTGATATCAAACCATCCATGCTACTACTTTATTGCAACAAATGTCGTGAGATGAGTATGTAAAGATCTGCATGTAACAACTTTTTGTAATCTATATCTGCATGTAAAGATCATTTCATTGCTCTATCTTGATATTTTGTAATCAACACATCCTTGTTCCAACCTTGATGACCAAGCATTCACACTGACCAAGCTGCAACATGATAACAAGATAAACACACAAAATGATGTGATGATATAAACTCTACACATGATGATGTGAACTCTTTGCTCCTCCTGATCCTTTAACAAATATGTATCTCTACACAAAGAACATAAGGCCAAACCTGATCAACCAAGTCCTGATGACATCAAACTAACTGAGAACACCTTTTTAACATCAATGACAACCTGTCACCATCAATCTCCCCCTTTGTCATTGATGGCAAAACCACCTGATGCATTTTATCTTTCTCCCCCTTTTTGACATCTTGATGACATCACATGTGATTGAAAGACAAACTTTCAAAACAAACAATTCCTCTTCAATGATAAATCTCCAATGAATCTATTTACTTCCCCTGTACTGCTCATACAACATAACTCACTCAAGATGACATGATGACCACTTTTGATAAGATCTTTTCAAATCTCCCATGATAGAGACAACTCAATCCTCTGATTAACTCCCCCTGAGAACAATTCAAACTCCACAAAAAATGTTATAGCATGATTATAACAATTATAATCACATTAAATTATGAACACTTTGAAGGCATAAATTCATGTTAACCTTTCAACATATGACCAACTTTGCTGAACATTATCATCTGCTACTGCTGATTCAAGACATACCTTTAACTTCCTCTTGTTCTACACAAGATACTTGTCAATTCTGATACAAAACCACATCAGATGAGAGTTCCTTGAGAACACCTTTACTGAAGCAACATGACAACTCAACCATGTAGGTACAAAATAGGATCAAGTCACAATATCACCAAACTCTTTGAGGAACAAATTTGCAGGCAAAAATCATGAAGACTCCTTATGACACAGTTCTCAACACAAGATGCCAAGAAGACCATTTTTGATAAGACTTTTACTTGCCTCTGATACAAGATTCACCATCAATGTCATAAGAAACTCTTGATTGTCATAACTTGAAGCTCATACCTGAAACCACCACACACTTTGAACAAACCTTTCTAAACCATATTAATGAAGAAGAACATGTCAAATTATTGCACATCCTTTTTGACATGAAAAGAATGAAGACCATCCTGCTGATCCTGCACATCTCTTTACAACACACTGTTAAATCTGATGAAACATACTGCAATCAACAAGAACTCTTGCCTCTTGACTTTATCATTCAAAACAAGATATTATTGCAATAATACTTTCCAAAACACTTTGGATTGCAATACCATGACAATTCAATCTTTGTAATCAGGATCATTTGTCTAACAATTTTTGCATTTGAACTCCTGAAACATTTTTCAATACCTTGAAATCATAATAAGCCAATGAACACCTGTATCACTGTCATACTCCATCAATTTTATAAGCAACTCTAGATGTCATGGCTTGACATACATACCTTACCACTTCAAAACAAGAGGCACACAATTTTCTCATACCTTTCTGAATCATTTTAATGAGGAAGAACATGTCAAATTATTATCCCAATGATCACTTCTAAATGAACATTCATTCTGCAACAAAGAGTGAGGATCATCTTTTGCAATCACAATGTCAAACATCAAGAGCACTTCCATATGAGCATCCAGTCCATCAATTTTGCATACCAACTGCATTAATAAGCTCTTCCTGCATCACTGATATACACTAAAAATCAACTTAGTTAGCAACATCTTCAACAACTATCTCACAAGATTGGAAAATATGATAAACAAGACAAGATCACCATTCAAAAGATCTCCTACTGAACTTCTTGGGGTCAAATGATAGCACATGAACAACTCCCCCTCACTTCATGTTATCTGTTATGTAACAGATGAAATGACTTGTGCAAGATGCACAAGCTTAGATTCTGACTTCTCTTTACCTTCTTTCTGCTTCCAAATTTTTACAGGTGCTTTCTTCCTCCAAACCTTTTCTGCCTCTTTGCATTTCCAACCTATCAAATTAGATGATGCAGATGATGCTTTTCTGCAACTAAATGCTTTATGACCAGGAGAATTGCAATTATAACAAACTATATCATAATCAAATGACTGATAGTACCTTTGAGAACTTATGTTAGACTTCCATGCAGAATCATACCTTTTACAATTCCTTTGCATATGTCCAACATGATTGCACTTGTAACAAATAAGGTTAGTATTCCTTTTGCAATCAACTGCTTTATGACCAAAATGATTACAAGTATAACAGTAACCATTAAATGAATAGTTATACCTGTACATGTATGCTTGTCTAACAGGAGCACTTCTTCTGAAATTTCTTCTTCTTTGATTATGCATTTTGTTTTCAATGGCAGTATTCAAATCAATCTTCTCTCTGGGAGTCTCTCTGACTTTTGAACATTCTCCTTCTTCAAATCCTAATCCAGTTGTGTCATTATGCTGCTTCTGTTTGCCCAACAACACATGTAACTTGCTTGTGCTTTCTTCAAACTCCTGATACTTCTTAGATAAAGTCTTCAGACTATCATAATCTTTTCTGAGTTTGATAATTTCTCCCTCTAGTTTTAGATTCTCATTCCTTCTAACTTCAAGGTCAGATATTGATACATCAGCTATCCTCTTAGCTTCTTCAATTTCTGTCTTCAATCTAGCAATTAGTTTGTCAGAATCATCAATATATGTCTTTAAACTAATAATCTGACATCTGGCCTCTTCAAGATCTGTAGAAACAATTTCAAGTTCTGAAAGTGCATTGACTTTTGATTCTCTTTCTTGTTGCAGCTTGAGCTCACTCAGGGCATATATAAGCTCTCCTTCCATATCAATCTCACAATCTTCTTCATCATCATCACTAGTGATGCTAGCTTCTTCTAAATCAGATTGGGATTGAACATCAACTCCTTCATTTGAAAGTTTCCTTTCATGGTCACTCTTCTCAGATAATAAGTTGTTTTCTTCTTCAGGTGCACTACCTTGATAAATTTTTATCAACTTTTTCCAGACATCCTGAGCTGTTTCACACTGCACCACTTTACAAGAAATATCATTAGATAAACCAGATAAAATAACCTTCTTGGCTATATGATTGCAATTAATAGCTTCTTTGTTATTTGTAGAGTTAGAATATCCATTCTCAACAGACATCCATATATCATATCCTAAAGAGGATAAATAAGCTTGCATTCTCATACACCAAACTGAAAAATCTGAACCATTAAACAAAGGAGCATCTGAAATCTTTTCTTCTAATACAATACCAGACTTAACATGGAGAACATCTTTATCAACTGAATTTATATCAACATCTGAATTTGATATGGATAATGTCTTTTGTGTCTTCTGACCAGAATGATGCTTAAGATTTCTCATGTTCTTATTTCTCCTGCACTTACCCATTGAACTCCACACACAAGACCTACCCAAGCTGATTAAGCTGTAGAAGGGAAACTGGCTCTGATACCAATTGTAGGAGTCCGGACAACACTGAGAGGGGGGGTGAATCAGTGTTGTATTAATTTTCTAACATTTCACAACTTTTTGCAAGCTATCTCTTACAGAACAGATGGAAAGGAATACATTAATGATTTGTTGAGTTTATATGCACAAGACTTACAATAACAGATGTAAACAAAACATGATCAAACCAATAATATGCACACACATAGAAGAAATCAAGACACAACCTTTTTACCGAGTGGAAAACCCTCAGGGGTAGAAAAACCACTCATAAAGTGCCTCACTGGCTTAATTGGAAAACATGCCTCACTGGCAATACAAATTGTCTCACTGACAAATACAAAGGTCTCACTGACCACAAGCCTCATAGGCATACTTTGCCTCACTGGCAAACACAATCACTATAAACAAAACATCAAACATCGTGTGCAAGACATGATTGCTGTTCAATCAGATTTGCACCATTGTATACAACCTTATACCTCCTGTTAGATCTTCAAATCAAAACAAGCTCCATATACAAATATCTATAAACAATTTTCTCTGCAAATTAATCAGATCCATTCAACAATACTGCATATCAATCTTGTATTCTAATCCTCCATTCAACAACACTGAATATCAATCCTGTATTCCAATATGCTCAACAACATTACTTTACTCTGTCTGTTTCATTTCTGTCTTACAAGTCTCAATGTCTTGATCAATCAAATTTATGATTCATGCACCTGATTGTCAATACAATTGCATATTGTCTTTTTAATCACCTTGTCAATCTCTATATCTGTATTTGATCCCTGTCAGTTCATCATCAATCTTTGCATGTTGATCTGTACAACATCACTCACATATTTCTGTCAAATGGTCATTCTATTTAAGTTCAATCCTACATCTGGATACACTCAACAACACAGCATAATAATCTATGTTTCATCAATGTCTATTTATATGTTTGCATCAATGCACCTGAAATGTCCTTTCACCTTCAAAACACATTTTCATTATCCTCTACTTTGCATAATAATTTTCACCTATAAAAATTTTTCTGTATAAATCTTTTCTTCAATTTTGATCTTCCATCTTCCCTTCAATCTTTTCAATGAAGCTTCATATTCCTGCAAACAAAACTTTCTCTGATAGAAAACAAAAACAATAAATCTTCAATTAAACCTTTAATCTTCCTTGATAAGAAAATAAAATACTTCTTCACTATCTTCAGATCCCCTCTTTAGATTTCCTCTGTATGAAGACAAAAATAAAATAAAATCATCTTAACACTTCAAAAAAAATCTTCCACAATCATTTGTTTCAAAATCTCTTCATATTCCTCTGACCCTTATCAAAAACACCTGCATCAAAAATTATATCTTTTTCATCTTCTCTGCAAAATTTTTCATATTCCTTCAATCTGAATATCTTCTCTGATTATCTTCTCTCCTACAAATTCCTTCAAACAAATTCTTTCTCAAAAAAAATATAACAAATATATCTCCTCTCTTTGCTTTTCTCTCCAAGAGATAATTCAAGAAAGAAAATCTTTCTTAAAAAAAATAACTCCTTAAAATTCTTACTTACCTACCTTTTCTCAATCCATAATTAGAAATTTCTTATTTTTAAAGTCATAAAAAAATTCCACAAAAATGGGGTCGACCACTTAGTTGTTTTTTAAACAAGGCTTCTAAAAATGAAAGAAAGCCATAAAAGGCTTAGTAGTCGGGTTCCAATTTATAAATATTTGAAATCTTTTTATGCATAAAGCATTCCACGATAGCAACCATCTAACAATAGCTTGCATCTTTCCTTCGGGCTCCACTACGCACCACATACTCATTTTAAAATGGAAACAAACATTCAAAAATCTGCTAGAACTCTTCGCGCCCACCGTAAGTTTAAATGTGATCATTGGTCAAAGACTTGGCGCTCATATGCTACCGCTGCCATCGATCTCCAAGGGAAAGGGCCGGTCACTTCCATGTGTTAGAAACCCTTTGCTAGGTCACCTTAAGTGACCCGACTTGCTATAGCAAGTCAACAAAAGATTAAAACATAAAGAACATTTGATATATGATGGGTTTAAAAAGGGATGAACAACTTAGTTTAGAATCAACAAAGACTTAGGATTATCTTCATAGGAAAAACACTTAAGTCCTGTAACATTAAGGTGACATACCACTTATATGAACAAGGAGCATGATGACATAATGACTACAAGAAATATGAAGGAGGAACAAATCAACACCACTCAACATAGATCCTCAACTCAACTTAGCACTGATCCACTTCCCGACTTAGCCATAAAGCAACATATCAACCTGAAGTATCTGAGACCCAACATGAAACAAACTATGAACATCAACCATCTGATTACTGATATCAAACCATCCATGCTACTACTTTATTGCAACAAATGTCGTGAGATGAGTATGTAAAGATCTGCATGTAACAACTTTTTGTAATCTATATCTGCATGTAAAGATCATTTCATTGCTCTATCTTGATATTTTGTAATCAACACATCCTTGTTCCAACCTTGATGACCAAGCATTCACACTGACCAAGCTGCAACATGATAACAAGATAAACACACAAAATGATGTGATGATATAAACTCTACACATGATGATGTGAACTCTTTGCTCCTCCTGATCCTTTAACAAATATGTATCTCTACACAAAGAACATAAGGCCAAACCTGATCAACCAAGTCCTGATGACATCAAACTAACTGAGAACACCTTTTTAACATCAATGACAACCTGTCACCATCAATCTCCCCCTTTGTCATTGATGGCAAAACCACCTGATGCATTTTATCTTTCTCCCCCTTTTTGACATCTTGATGACATCACATGTGATTGAAAGACAAACTTTCAAAACAAACAATTCCTCTTCAATGATAAATCTCCAATGAATCTATTTACTTCCCCTGTACTGCTCATACAACATAACTCACTCAAGATGACATGATGACCACTTTTGATAAGATCTTTTCAAATCTCCCATGATAGAGACAACTCAATCCTCTGATTAACTCCCCCTGAGAACAATTCAAACTCCACAAAAAATGTTATAGCATGATTATAACAATTATAATCACATTAAATTATGAACACTTTGAAGGCATAAATTCATGTTAACCTTTCAACATATGACCAACTTTGCTGAACATTATCATCTGCTACTGCTGATTCAAGACATACCTTTAACTTCCTCTTGTTCTACACAAGATACTTGTCAATTCTGATACAAAACCACATCAGATGAGAGTTCCTTGAGAACACCTTTACTGAAGCAACATGACAACTCAACCATGTAGGTACAAAATAGGATCAAGTCACAATATCACCAAACTCTTTGAGGAACAAATTTGCAGGCAAAAATCATGAAGACTCCTTATGACACAGTTCTCAACACAAGATGCCAAGAAGACCATTTTTGATAAGACTTTTACTTGCCTCTGATACAAGATTCACCATCAATGTCATAAGAAACTCTTGATTGTCATAACTTGAAGCTCATACCTGAAACCACCACACACTTTGAACAAACCTTTCTAAACCATATTAATGAAGAAGAACATGTCAAATTATTGCACATCCTTTTTGACATGAAAAGAATGAAGACCATCCTGCTGATCCTGCACATCTCTTTACAACACACTGTTAAATCTGATGAAACATACTGCAATCAACAAGAACTCTTGCCTCTTGACTTTATCATTCAAAACAAGATATTATTGCAATAATACTTTCCAAAACACTTTGGATTGCAATACCATGACAATTCAATCTTTGTAATCAGGATCATTTGTCTAACAATTTTTGCATTTGAACTCCTGAAACATTTTTCAATACCTTGAAATCATAATAAGCCAATGAACACCTGTATCACTGTCATACTCCATCAATTTTATAAGCAACTCTAGATGTCATGGCTTGACATACATACCTTACCACTTCAAAACAAGAGGCACACAATTTTCTCATACCTTTCTGAATCATTTTAATGAGGAAGAACATGTCAAATTATTATCCCAATGATCACTTCTAAATGAACATTCATTCTGCAACAAAGAGTGAGGATCATCTTTTGCAATCACAATGTCAAACATCAAGAGCACTTCCATATGAGCATCCAGTCCATCAATTTTGCATACCAACTGCATTAATAAGCTCTTCCTGCATCACTGATATACACTAAAAATCAACTTAGTTAGCAACATCTTCAACAACTATCTCACAAGATTGGAAAATATGATAAACAAGACAAGATCACCATTCAAAAGATCTCCTACTGAACTTCTTGGGGTCAAATGATAGCACATGAACAACTCCCCCTCACTTCATGTTATCTGTTATGTAACAGATGAAATGACTTGTGCAAGATGCACAAGCTTAGATTCTGACTTCTCTTTACCTTCTTTCTGCTTCCAAATTTTTACAGGTGCTTTCTTCCTCCAAACCTTTTCTGCCTCTTTGCATTTCCAACCTATCAAATTAGATGATGCAGATGATGCTTTTCTGCAACTAAATGCTTTATGACCAGGAGAATTGCAATTATAACAAACTATATCATAATCAAATGACTGATAGTACCTTTGAGAACTTATGTTAGACTTCCATGCAGAATCATACCTTTTACAATTCCTTTGCATATGTCCAACATGATTGCACTTGTAACAAATAAGGTTAGTATTCCTTTTGCAATCAACTGCTTTATGACCAAAATGATTACAAGTATAACAGTAACCATTAAATGAATAGTTATACCTGTACATGTATGCTTGTCTAACAGGAGCACTTCTTCTGAAATTTCTTCTTCTTTGATTATGCATTTTGTTTTCAATGGCAGTATTCAAATCAATCTTCTCTCTGGGAGTCTCTCTGACTTTTGAACATTCTCCTTCTTCAAATCCTAATCCAGTTGTGTCATTATGCTGCTTCTGTTTGCCCAACAACACATGTAACTTGCTTGTGCTTTCTTCAAACTCCTGATACTTCTTAGATAAAGTCTTCAGACTATCATAATCTTTTCTGAGTTTGATAATTTCTCCCTCTAGTTTTAGATTCTCATTCCTTCTAACTTCAAGGTCAGATATTGATACATCAGCTATCCTCTTAGCTTCTTCAATTTCTGTCTTCAATCTAGCAATTAGTTTGTCAGAATCATCAATATATGTCTTTAAACTAATAATCTGACATCTGGCCTCTTCAAGATCTGTAGAAACAATTTCAAGTTCTGAAAGTGCATTGACTTTTGATTCTCTTTCTTGTTGCAGCTTGAGCTCACTCAGGGCATATATAAGCTCTCCTTCCATATCAATCTCACAATCTTCTTCATCATCATCACTAGTGATGCTAGCTTCTTCTAAATCAGATTGGGATTGAACATCAACTCCTTCATTTGAAAGTTTCCTTTCATGGTCACTCTTCTCAGATAATAAGTTGTTTTCTTCTTCAGGTGCACTACCTTGATAAATTTTTATCAACTTTTTCCAGACATCCTGAGCTGTTTCACACTGCACCACTTTACAAGAAATATCATTAGATAAACCAGATAAAATAACCTTCTTGGCTATATGATTGCAATTAATAGCTTCTTTGTTATTTGTAGAGTTAGAATATCCATTCTCAACAGACATCCATATATCATATCCTAAAGAGGATAAATAAGCTTGCATTCTCATACACCAAACTGAAAAATCTGAACCATTAAACAAAGGAGCATCTGAAATCTTTTCTTCTAATACAATACCAGACTTAACATGGAGAACATCTTTATCAACTGAATTTATATCAACATCTGAATTTGATATGGATAATGTCTTTTGTGTCTTCTGACCAGAATGATGCTTAAGATTTCTCATGTTCTTATTTCTCCTGCACTTACCCATTGAACTCCACACACAAGACCTACCCAAGCTGATTAAGCTGTAGAAGGGAAACTGGCTCTGATACCAATTGTAGGAGTCCGGACAACACTGAGAGGGGGGGTGAATCAGTGTTGTATTAATTTTCTAACATTTCACAACTTTTTGCAAGCTATCTCTTACAGAACAGATGGAAAGGAATACATTAATGATTTGTTGAGTTTATATGCACAAGACTTACAATAACAGATGTAAACAAAACATGATCAAACCAATAATATGCACACACATAGAAGAAATCAAGACACAACCTTTTTACCGAGTGGAAAACCCTCAGGGGTAGAAAAACCACTCATAAAGTGCCTCACTGGCTTAATTGGAAAACATGCCTCACTGGCAATACAAATTGTCTCACTGACAAATACAAAGGTCTCACTGACCACAAGCCTCATAGGCATACTTTGCCTCACTGGCAAACACAATCACTATAAACAAAACATCAAACATCGTGTGCAAGACATGATTGCTGTTCAATCAGATTTGCACCATTGTATACAACCTTATACCTCCTGTTAGATCTTCAAATCAAAACAAGCTCCATATACAAATATCTATAAACAATTTTCTCTGCAAATTAATCAGATCCATTCAACAATACTGCATATCAATCTTGTATTCTAATCCTCCATTCAACAACACTGAATATCAATCCTGTATTCCAATATGCTCAACAACATTACTTTACTCTGTCTGTTTCATTTCTGTCTTACAAGTCTCAATGTCTTGATCAATCAAATTTATGATTCATGCACCTGATTGTCAATACAATTGCATATTGTCTTTTTAATCACCTTGTCAATCTCTATATCTGTATTTGATCCCTGTCAGTTCATCATCAATCTTTGCATGTTGATCTGTACAACATCACTCACATATTTCTGTCAAATGGTCATTCTATTTAAGTTCAATCCTACATCTGGATACACTCAACAACACAGCATAATAATCTATGTTTCATCAATGTCTATTTATATGTTTGCATCAATGCACCTGAAATGTCCTTTCACCTTCAAAACACATTTTCATTATCCTCTACTTTGCATAATAATTTTCACCTATAAAAATTTTTCTGTATAAATCTTTTCTTCAATTTTGATCTTCCATCTTCCCTTCAATCTTTTCAATGAAGCTTCATATTCCTGCAAACAAAACTTTCTCTGATAGAAAACAAAAACAATAAATCTTCAATTAAACCTTTAATCTTCCTTGATAAGAAAATAAAATACTTCTTCACTATCTTCAGATCCCCTCTTTAGATTTCCTCTGTATGAAGACAAAAATAAAATAAAATCATCTTAACACTTCAAAAAAAATCTTCCACAATCATTTGTTTCAAAATCTCTTCATATTCCTCTGACCCTTATCAAAAACACCTGCATCAAAAATTATATCTTTTTCATCTTCTCTGCAAAATTTTTCATATTCCTTCAATCTGAATATCTTCTCTGATTATCTTCTCTCCTACAAATTCCTTCAAACAAATTCTTTCTCAAAAAAAATATAACAAATATATCTCCTCTCTTTGCTTTTCTCTCCAAGAGATAATTCAAGAAAGAAAATCTTTCTTAAAAAAAATAACTCCTTAAAATTCTTACTTACCTACCTTTTCTCAATCCATAATTAGAAATTTCTTATTTTTAAAGTCATAAAAAAATTCCACAAAAATGGGGTCGACCACTTAGTTGTTTTTTAAACAAGGCTTCTAAAAATGAAAGAAAGCCATAAAAGGCTTAGTAGTCGGGTTCCAATTTATAAATATTTGAAATCTTTTTATGCATAAAGCATTCCACGATAGCAACCATCTAACAATAGCTTGCATCTTTCCTTCGGGCTCCACTACGCACCACATACTCATTTTAAAATGGAAACAAACATTCAAAAATCTGCTAGAACTCTTCGCGCCCACCGTAAGTTTAAATGTGATCATTGGTCAAAGACTTGGCGCTCATATGCTACCGCTGCCATCGATCTCCAAGGGAAAGGGCCGGTCACTTCCATGTGTTAGAAACCCTTTGCTAGGTCACCTTAAGTGACCCGACTTGCTATAGCAAGTCAACAAAAGATTAAAACATAAAGAACATTTGATATATGATGGGTTTAAAAAGGGATGAACAACTTAGTTTAGAATCAACAAAGACTTAGGATTATCTTCATAGGAAAAACACTTAAGTCCTGTAACATTAAGGTGACATACCACTTATATGAACAAGGAGCATGATGACATAATGACTACAAGAAATATGAAGGAGGAACAAATCAACACCACTCAACATAGATCCTCAACTCAACTTAGCACTGATCCACTTCCCGACTTAGCCATAAAGCAACATATCAACCTGAAGTATCTGAGACCCAACATGAAACAAACTATGAACATCAACCATCTGATTACTGATATCAAACCATCCATGCTACTACTTTATTGCAACAAATGTCGTGAGATGAGTATGTAAAGATCTGCATGTAACAACTTTTTGTAATCTATATCTGCATGTAAAGATCATTTCATTGCTCTATCTTGATATTTTGTAATCAACACATCCTTGTTCCAACCTTGATGACCAAGCATTCACACTGACCAAGCTGCAACATGATAACAAGATAAACACACAAAATGATGTGATGATATAAACTCTACACATGATGATGTGAACTCTTTGCTCCTCCTGATCCTTTAACAAATATGTATCTCTACACAAAGAACATAAGGCCAAACCTGATCAACCAAGTCCTGATGACATCAAACTAACTGAGAACACCTTTTTAACATCAATGACAACCTGTCACCATCAATCTCCCCCTTTGTCATTGATGGCAAAACCACCTGATGCATTTTATCTTTCTCCCCCTTTTTGACATCTTGATGACATCACATGTGATTGAAAGACAAACTTTCAAAACAAACAATTCCTCTTCAATGATAAATCTCCAATGAATCTATTTACTTCCCCTGTACTGCTCATACAACATAACTCACTCAAGATGACATGATGACCACTTTTGATAAGATCTTTTCAAATCTCCCATGATAGAGACAACTCAATCCTCTGATTAACTCCCCCTGAGAACAATTCAAACTCCACAAAAAATGTTATAGCATGATTATAACAATTATAATCACATTAAATTATGAACACTTTGAAGGCATAAATTCATGTTAACCTTTCAACATATGACCAACTTTGCTGAACATTATCATCTGCTACTGCTGATTCAAGACATACCTTTAACTTCCTCTTGTTCTACACAAGATACTTGTCAATTCTGATACAAAACCACATCAGATGAGAGTTCCTTGAGAACACCTTTACTGAAGCAACATGACAACTCAACCATGTAGGTACAAAATAGGATCAAGTCACAATATCACCAAACTCTTTGAGGAACAAATTTGCAGGCAAAAATCATGAAGACTCCTTATGACACAGTTCTCAACACAAGATGCCAAGAAGACCATTTTTGATAAGACTTTTACTTGCCTCTGATACAAGATTCACCATCAATGTCATAAGAAACTCTTGATTGTCATAACTTGAAGCTCATACCTGAAACCACCACACACTTTGAACAAACCTTTCTAAACCATATTAATGAAGAAGAACATGTCAAATTATTGCACATCCTTTTTGACATGAAAAGAATGAAGACCATCCTGCTGATCCTGCACATCTCTTTACAACACACTGTTAAATCTGATGAAACATACTGCAATCAACAAGAACTCTTGCCTCTTGACTTTATCATTCAAAACAAGATATTATTGCAATAATACTTTCCAAAACACTTTGGATTGCAATACCATGACAATTCAATCTTTGTAATCAGGATCATTTGTCTAACAATTTTTGCATTTGAACTCCTGAAACATTTTTCAATACCTTGAAATCATAATAAGCCAATGAACACCTGTATCACTGTCATACTCCATCAATTTTATAAGCAACTCTAGATGTCATGGCTTGACATACATACCTTACCACTTCAAAACAAGAGGCACACAATTTTCTCATACCTTTCTGAATCATTTTAATGAGGAAGAACATGTCAAATTATTATCCCAATGATCACTTCTAAATGAACATTCATTCTGCAACAAAGAGTGAGGATCATCTTTTGCAATCACAATGTCAAACATCAAGAGCACTTCCATATGAGCATCCAGTCCATCAATTTTGCATACCAACTGCATTAATAAGCTCTTCCTGCATCACTGATATACACTAAAAATCAACTTAGTTAGCAACATCTTCAACAACTATCTCACAAGATTGGAAAATATGATAAACAAGACAAGATCACCATTCAAAAGATCTCCTACTGAACTTCTTGGGGTCAAATGATAGCACATGAACAACTCCCCCTCACTTCATGTTATCTGTTATGTAACAGATGAAATGACTTGTGCAAGATGCACAAGCTTAGATTCTGACTTCTCTTTACCTTCTTTCTGCTTCCAAATTTTTACAGGTGCTTTCTTCCTCCAAACCTTTTCTGCCTCTTTGCATTTCCAACCTATCAAATTAGATGATGCAGATGATGCTTTTCTGCAACTAAATGCTTTATGACCAGGAGAATTGCAATTATAACAAACTATATCATAATCAAATGACTGATAGTACCTTTGAGAACTTATGTTAGACTTCCATGCAGAATCATACCTTTTACAATTCCTTTGCATATGTCCAACATGATTGCACTTGTAACAAATAAGGTTAGTATTCCTTTTGCAATCAACTGCTTTATGACCAAAATGATTACAAGTATAACAGTAACCATTAAATGAATAGTTATACCTGTACATGTATGCTTGTCTAACAGGAGCACTTCTTCTGAAATTTCTTCTTCTTTGATTATGCATTTTGTTTTCAATGGCAGTATTCAAATCAATCTTCTCTCTGGGAGTCTCTCTGACTTTTGAACATTCTCCTTCTTCAAATCCTAATCCAGTTGTGTCATTATGCTGCTTCTGTTTGCCCAACAACACATGTAACTTGCTTGTGCTTTCTTCAAACTCCTGATACTTCTTAGATAAAGTCTTCAGACTATCATAATCTTTTCTGAGTTTGATAATTTCTCCCTCTAGTTTTAGATTCTCATTCCTTCTAACTTCAAGGTCAGATATTGATACATCAGCTATCCTCTTAGCTTCTTCAATTTCTGTCTTCAATCTAGCAATTAGTTTGTCAGAATCATCAATATATGTCTTTAAACTAATAATCTGACATCTGGCCTCTTCAAGATCTGTAGAAACAATTTCAAGTTCTGAAAGTGCATTGACTTTTGATTCTCTTTCTTGTTGCAGCTTGAGCTCACTCAGGGCATATATAAGCTCTCCTTCCATATCAATCTCACAATCTTCTTCATCATCATCACTAGTGATGCTAGCTTCTTCTAAATCAGATTGGGATTGAACATCAACTCCTTCATTTGAAAGTTTCCTTTCATGGTCACTCTTCTCAGATAATAAGTTGTTTTCTTCTTCAGGTGCACTACCTTGATAAATTTTTATCAACTTTTTCCAGACATCCTGAGCTGTTTCACACTGCACCACTTTACAAGAAATATCATTAGATAAACCAGATAAAATAACCTTCTTGGCTATATGATTGCAATTAATAGCTTCTTTGTTATTTGTAGAGTTAGAATATCCATTCTCAACAGACATCCATATATCATATCCTAAAGAGGATAAATAAGCTTGCATTCTCATACACCAAACTGAAAAATCTGAACCATTAAACAAAGGAGCATCTGAAATCTTTTCTTCTAATACAATACCAGACTTAACATGGAGAACATCTTTATCAACTGAATTTATATCAACATCTGAATTTGATATGGATAATGTCTTTTGTGTCTTCTGACCAGAATGATGCTTAAGATTTCTCATGTTCTTATTTCTCCTGCACTTACCCATTGAACTCCACACACAAGACCTACCCAAGCTGATTAAGCTGTAGAAGGGAAACTGGCTCTGATACCAATTGTAGGAGTCCGGACAACACTGAGAGGGGGGGTGAATCAGTGTTGTATTAATTTTCTAACATTTCACAACTTTTTGCAAGCTATCTCTTACAGAACAGATGGAAAGGAATACATTAATGATTTGTTGAGTTTATATGCACAAGACTTACAATAACAGATGTAAACAAAACATGATCAAACCAATAATATGCACACACATAGAAGAAATCAAGACACAACCTTTTTACCGAGTGGAAAACCCTCAGGGGTAGAAAAACCACTCATAAAGTGCCTCACTGGCTTAATTGGAAAACATGCCTCACTGGCAATACAAATTGTCTCACTGACAAATACAAAGGTCTCACTGACCACAAGCCTCATAGGCATACTTTGCCTCACTGGCAAACACAATCACTATAAACAAAACATCAAACATCGTGTGCAAGACATGATTGCTGTTCAATCAGATTTGCACCATTGTATACAACCTTATACCTCCTGTTAGATCTTCAAATCAAAACAAGCTCCATATACAAATATCTATAAACAATTTTCTCTGCAAATTAATCAGATCCATTCAACAATACTGCATATCAATCTTGTATTCTAATCCTCCATTCAACAACACTGAATATCAATCCTGTATTCCAATATGCTCAACAACATTACTTTACTCTGTCTGTTTCATTTCTGTCTTACAAGTCTCAATGTCTTGATCAATCAAATTTATGATTCATGCACCTGATTGTCAATACAATTGCATATTGTCTTTTTAATCACCTTGTCAATCTCTATATCTGTATTTGATCCCTGTCAGTTCATCATCAATCTTTGCATGTTGATCTGTACAACATCACTCACATATTTCTGTCAAATGGTCATTCTATTTAAGTTCAATCCTACATCTGGATACACTCAACAACACAGCATAATAATCTATGTTTCATCAATGTCTATTTATATGTTTGCATCAATGCACCTGAAATGTCCTTTCACCTTCAAAACACATTTTCATTATCCTCTACTTTGCATAATAATTTTCACCTATAAAAATTTTTCTGTATAAATCTTTTCTTCAATTTTGATCTTCCATCTTCCCTTCAATCTTTTCAATGAAGCTTCATATTCCTGCAAACAAAACTTTCTCTGATAGAAAACAAAAACAATAAATCTTCAATTAAACCTTTAATCTTCCTTGATAAGAAAATAAAATACTTCTTCACTATCTTCAGATCCCCTCTTTAGATTTCCTCTGTATGAAGACAAAAATAAAATAAAATCATCTTAACACTTCAAAAAAAATCTTCCACAATCATTTGTTTCAAAATCTCTTCATATTCCTCTGACCCTTATCAAAAACACCTGCATCAAAAATTATATCTTTTTCATCTTCTCTGCAAAATTTTTCATATTCCTTCAATCTGAATATCTTCTCTGATTATCTTCTCTCCTACAAATTCCTTCAAACAAATTCTTTCTCAAAAAAAATATAACAAATATATCTCCTCTCTTTGCTTTTCTCTCCAAGAGATAATTCAAGAAAGAAAATCTTTCTTAAAAAAAATAACTCCTTAAAATTCTTACTTACCTACCTTTTCTCAATCCATAATTAGAAATTTCTTATTTTTAAAGTCATAAAAAAATTCCACAAAAATGGGGTCGACCACTTAGTTGTTTTTTAAACAAGGCTTCTAAAAATGAAAGAAAGCCATAAAAGGCTTAGTAGTCGGGTTCCAATTTATAAATATTTGAAATCTTTTTATGCATAAAGCATTCCACGATAGCAACCATCTAACAATAGCTTGCATCTTTCCTTCGGGCTCCACTACGCACCACATACTCATTTTAAAATGGAAACAAACATTCAAAAATCTGCTAGAACTCTTCGCGCCCACCGTAAGTTTAAATGTGATCATTGGTCAAAGACTTGGCGCTCATATGCTACCGCTGCCATCGATCTCCAAGGGAAAGGGCCGGTCACTTCCATGTGTTAGAAACCCTTTGCTAGGTCACCTTAAGTGACCCGACTTGCTATAGCAAGTCAACAAAAGATTAAAACATAAAGAACATTTGATATATGATGGGTTTAAAAAGGGATGAACAACTTAGTTTAGAATCAACAAAGACTTAGGATTATCTTCATAGGAAAAACACTTAAGTCCTGTAACATTAAGGTGACATACCACTTATATGAACAAGGAGCATGATGACATAATGACTACAAGAAATATGAAGGAGGAACAAATCAACACCACTCAACATAGATCCTCAACTCAACTTAGCACTGATCCACTTCCCGACTTAGCCATAAAGCAACATATCAACCTGAAGTATCTGAGACCCAACATGAAACAAACTATGAACATCAACCATCTGATTACTGATATCAAACCATCCATGCTACTACTTTATTGCAACAAATGTTGTGAGATGAGTATGTAAAGATCTGCATGTAACAACTTTTTGTAATCTATATCTGCATGTAAAGATCATTTCATTGCTCTATCTTGATATTTTGTAATCAACACATCCTTGTTCCAACCTTGATGACCAAGCATTCACACTGACCAAGCTGCAACATGATAACAAGATAAACACACAAAATGATGTGATGATATAAACTCTACACATGATGATGTGAACTCTTTGCTCCTCCTGATCCTTTAACAAATATGTATCTCTACACAAAGAACATAAGGCCAAACCTGATCAACCAAGTCCTGATGACATCAAACTAACTGAGAACACCTTTTTAACATCAATGACAACCTGTCACCATCATATTCCCTGTCATGTATTGAGTGTTCGATGAGATGATTGTATCAAAATGCCCGCTGGATGGTCAGAATTGTAAGTACATGAGATTGTTTTCTCCCCTATGATTCGATATTAATTGTTTATAAGGACTCTACAAAGGTTAGATCCGATTGTATTCCATCCTCCCCTCCTTATTTTATTTCTCTCCAACCATCTTTTATACTTGGTCGAATGCCATTAGAGTGTTCTCTCCCATCACGGGACACTACCTTCAGGAATCGTCATTCCATGAAATGATCGCTCCTTTCACAATTTAATCATATTAGTTCTACAATCTTTAAAAGGTATTTATTATTGTTTATAGCATCGTTGACTATGCAAGGGATATTCGTTGATTTTGTGTATTTGTTACTCCTTATACCATTCACCGATCCTAACATTCCTTTCATTTATTGATAGTCACTTTCATATAGTAATTGTTGTTTTTATGAGTATTTATCTATGTTGGTCACTGATTATAAGACTTTTTTTGGTCTTATATACCCTTCACTATCTCTTTATACTAATTGTTGATTATATATAAGACATTTTGTCTTATATCGGTCTCCTTATTGTTATTATAAATATTTAACTTATGAGATGTATTTAATAATAATTAATTTATAATTTATAATATTTAATTTATATTTATATAATATAATAATATATATTATATTTATATTTTATATTCTATATTTATATAATATATTATATTATATTTAATAATATATTATATTATATTATATTATATTATTATTCTGAATATGATAATATCTAAATCAATGATATTTATGTATAATAATATTATTTATTTTAAATATGCATAATTATCATTTAAATTGATCAAATTTCAAGAGCGCAATTGTATATGATATTTAAATCTTTAATTTAAAAAGAACTTAAATATCAGGACATGACAACCCTCCCCGCTCAAGTTTGCTTGTCCTCAAGCAATCGCAATGAGTTCTTTCATTATCTTTTAATGTTTATCTCCATTGAAGCCATGGTCTCATTCTAAATGGATAAAACAATTAAGTTTGATGAATATAAGTGATTACACTAATTTGTAGGTTAAAAATTGAAGTAGACAACCAAGTAGCTCAAGAATGTAAGCAACCAGCTCAGGCAAGTAGGCAAGTATCTCTAGTAGACAAGCAAGTAGCCAAGTAACTTAAGCATGCAAACCAAGTAGCTTGAGTCACTGGAAAGACAACATCGTTAACATTCTCATAGTTTTTAAGCATAAAGTAATTTATAAGAACACATCTTGTTGAAGATACATGAAGTAACACATCGATACACGTGTTACATATACTTAATACAATAAGCATGAAGCACACAAGTATATGCACGTAATACACAAGCATGAAACATACATGTAACACACAAGTATATCCACGAATATGAAATATGCACATGAATACAAGTAAGTCATGGAGTACACACATGGAAACACACAGTCATAATTATACAATTGAATGCACAAAGTCATAGGGAATACACTCAAATACAAATCATAGAGCACATACACTCAAATACAAATACCAAGTTATAGAGTATACAATCGCAAGTCATAGAAGATATACTCAAAATACAAGGCCTGGATTATGCAATCACAATCATACCCATACAAGTCATAGAGTACACAATCACTAGTTATACAAATAAAAATCATATAGGTACAAAGTCGTAGAGCGTACATTCGAATACATAGTCATAAAATTACACTCAAGTATGAACGTAATTATGCTTGAATACAAAGTCAGAGAGTTTACACTCAAATATGAATACAAGTCACAAAGTACACCTTCAAATACAAATACTAGTCAAGGAGTATGCATTTGAATACATATTCACACTTGAATACAAGTCATACACAATCATACCGGGTATGCGCATATGAATACAAGTCATACAATTACAACTTCATACAATTGCAAATACAAGTTATAGAGAATGCACTCATTCAATTTCAAATACAAGTCATACAATTCACATAATCATAGAGTATACACTTGAATATGATTACAAAGTATACACTTGAGGACAAATACAGTTTCATAGAACGTACACTTAAGTACATATGCAAGTCATGGAGCATACACTTGAATACAATTACGAGTCATAAAGCATACATTCACATACAAGTACAATCATAGAGTACACTCTTGAATACAAGTAAATATAAGTCACGACACATACATTCGAATACAAATATAAGTATACTCAAATACAGATACATGTTCATATAGCGTATATTCAAATACAAGTACACTCGAATACAAATACATGTTAGAGAATACACTTGAAACAAATACACTTTATAGAGCATACACCACACATTAGGTATACATGCGGATATATGTATTACACAAAGTATACAAATGCAAGTCATAGAGCATGTACTCAAATTCAGTCATACTCGAATGCAAAGCATAGAGTATACAATTTTCAAATACAATACAATTACATATTCATAGTTATAAACTTAACAAATACACTTAAATCTTGAAGCATTCATATTTAGGAATACACGAATACACACCAAGCATGAAGGCACAAGTATGACTACTTAGGAAGCATGTAGTAAGGAAGCATAAGCATACACCTATAAGGCATGGGGCATCTACTTGAATACACATGAAGAATTATACACACCAAACATACACATAAATGTCCAAGTGGCACACATATGCTCACATATGCAAGTACGAAGCAATGCATAGAACTACATAAGATTACATAGATAAGAAGTAATACACATCGATACACACCTAAATACACGTAAATACACATAGACAAGAAAAATGAAGTGAATACACACAAGAATACAAGGAGCCTACAAGTAAGGAAATGAAGCATAAATGCATGGAGACCCAAGGCATGAATACACATAAGATGTAGTAATACACAAGGTATTCACACAAGTATCCACAACAAGCATGAAGCCTGAATACGTAGCACACATGGTATTCACATGAGTGCATAAATCATCAGAGAGAAGATCCATGTTGTATCATAAATACTTTTAGATTTATTCACCTACAAGAATAACTCTTAGAAAGAGACATTCATATTTTTTAAAAATCAATTCCATAATGAAATCATTACATAGAATCATTATCAATAATTAATACGAATGTAATGTTACCTTGGTGTGTGTATTTAATTCCTGCAATCACAGATGTTAACAACATATGCAAATTCATATATTCTTTCATGAGGATCATAATAATAGATACTTATTATTCACAGGATGGCAGGATGACTACTCTGATACCAATTGTAATGTCCCCTTCTCAGAAGTCCAAATTTTCACAATCTTGTTTACAATTTCAACTTACAAAAAGAAAACATTAGTACTCTAGTATTTCTTTGAATTCCCACTTATTATAATATATGCAATAAATATTTAAATTACATAATCACATTGCCTTATAGGGTTATACTCTTATGATCACATCATTTATACATTTCACTTTTTCCATTATTATCCATCATATTTGGATTCATGCATTAATCATTAATTCCATGTGAGAGGAGGTGATAGGATGTCTTATGTCAATTACCTTCATGGGTCCACTAATTTATCCTTTGACTCGAGGAGTGGATACTCACCAACTGAGTCAAGGCCACTATGATATTCCTTGGTACGAGGGATGCCTTTTTCATCAGCTGTAACCAAGGCCACTATATAATAATCCTTTGGAACGAGGGGTGACTTCTTCACCAGCTATGACCAAAGGCCAAATCCACTTTCCTTGAAGGGTGCCATTGCACCAGCTAAGACAAGGGTCAAAACATACCCATGGTTGGCTAATTGTCCATCCACATGATCACACCTCTCATATGGAGTTAATGGATTAATTCCCATTATTCCAACTGCTCATATGATTCAACAAGCAATATGTCTTATTTCATATAATAACTAACATTTCATTATAAGAATTTCACTTCTTTCATGCTCATCATATTATTGGATTAGTGATTGGACAATTACATAATGCAGCAAAGATACATATTAAAATATAAATTTCATACATAAACATATATATATATATATATATATATATATATGATCCTTCTTAATAATCTTATCATTTATATTTTACAAATCATAAATTTAACAAGTAAATATAAATACTTACCTTGGCTGGTGACTGCATTTACCTTACTGCTGAATGCTCTTTCTTCTGATTGTAGGTTTGCTGCCTATATGATGACCGCTGCTGATTGGAGTTATTGATTGTATGTCTTGAGGGACAAATCAGCATTGACTCACGTTTGATTCCTTAATAAATAGTTTGAGGCTAATTTGAATTTTAAACCAATCAATACTTATTCCCTGTCATGTATTGAGTGTTCGATAAGATGATTATATCAAAATGCTCGCTGGATGGTTAGAATTGTAAGTCCATGAGATTGTTTTCTCCCCTATGATTTGATATTAATTATTTATAACGGCTCTACAAAGGTTAGAATGCCATTATTTATTTCTCTCCAACCATCTTTTATACTTGGTCAAATGCCATTAGAGTGTTCTCTCCCATCACGGGACACTACCTTCAGGAAGCGTCATTCTATGAAATGATCGCTCCTTTCACAATTTAATCATATTACTTCTACAATCTTTAAAAGGTATTTATTATTGTTTATAGCATCATTGACTGTGCAAGGGATATTTGTTGATTTTGTGTATTTGTTACTCCTTATGCCATTCGCCGATCCTAACATTCCTTTCATTTATTGATAGTCACTTTCATATAGTAATTGTTGTTTTTATGAGTATTTATCTATGTTGGTAGCTGATTATAAGACTTTTTTTTGTCTTATATACCCTTCACTATCTCTTTATACTAATTGTTGATTATATATAAGACATTTTTTCTTATATTGATCTCCTTATTATTATAAATATTTAACTTATGAGATGTATTTAATAATAATTAATTTATAATATTTAATTTATAATATAATAATATAATAATATATATTATATTTATATTTTATATTCTATATTTATATAATATATTGTATTATATTTAATAAGATAATATATTATATTATTATTATGATTATGATAATATCTAAATCAATGATATTTATGTATAATAATATTATTTATTTTAAATATACATAATTATCATTTAAATTGATCAAATTTCAAGAATGCAATTGTATATGATATTTAAATCTTTAATTTAAAAAGAACTTAAATATTGGGACATGATAGTTATTGCATGCAAATTATGCTTGTGGTAGAGTTATATCCCAATTTCCTGCCTTATCTCCTATCAAGCATCTCAACAAGTTACCCAAACTCCTATTTACCACTTTTGTTTGTCCATCTATTTGTGGGTGAAATGTTGAATTAAATTTTAGGTCTATCTCCATCTTCTTCCACAGTGTCCTCCAAAAATATCGTAAAAATCTTGTATCCCTATTTGACACTATATTCTTTGGTAATCCATGTAATCTCACAATCTCCTTGAAAAATAGGTCAACAACATGCACTGCATCATTTATCTTCTTACAAGGAATTAAATGATCTATATTTGAAAATCTATCCACTACTACAAATATAGAATCATGTCCCCTCTGTGTTCTTGGTAAAACTAATATGAAATCCATGCTTATATCTTCCCAAGGTCTCTCTGGTACTATGAAAGATTTTTATAATCTAGTATTCTGACTACTTCCTTTTGTGACATATTCTGCAACTCTGAATAAATTTCCCTACATCCTTATATATCTAAGGCCAAAAATAATGTTCATTCGCCAAAGCTACTATCTTATCAATTCCAAAATGTCCTACCAATCCACCACTATGCTTCTCCTTGATCAAAATTTTTCTCATTGAACTCCTAGGTATACATAATTGATTTCCTTTGAACAACATATCCTCTTGAATGAAATAATCCAAACACTTGCTTCTATTTGTCACAACAGGTTCCTTACATGTTGTCCATGCTTCTACAAAATCAAGATCTTCTTCATGCATATGTTTCAGTTCTTTAGAGCCCAGTACTTCTACCCTCATCTCTGTCAGCAAATTCCTTCTTCCACTCAATGCATCTACAACTTTGTTCGACTTTCCACTCTGGTGCTTCAATACAAATGTGTAACTTTGCATGAACTCTACCCATCTCGTTTGTCTCTAATTTAACTTGACTATTCAAATACTACAAAGCTTGATGGTTAGTGTAGAACAAAAATTATTTTGGCAACAAGTAATATCTCCACTTCTTCAAAGTTTGAATTATGGCATATAATTCCTAATCATAAACTGAATATCTTCTCCTTGCATCATTCAACTTCTTATTGAAATATGTTACTGGTCTCCCTTCTTAACTTAACACTGCTCCTATTGCATTTCTACTAGCGTCACAAACAACTTGAAATACTTTATCAAAATCTGGTAATGCTAACACTAATTACTTTGTCACGTTTTGCTTCAAGAATTCAAAACTCTTATGTGCTCTTGATGTCCACTTAAAACCCTTCTGGTCACCCCTCATTGTCTCTGTCATTGGTGTGCATACAATACTGAAATTTTTGATGAACTTCTGATAGAAACTTGCTAATCCATGAAATGATCTTACCTCTCCAATGTTCATAGGTGTTGGCCACTCAACAATTTCTCTAATCTTCTTAGGGTCCATCTTCAATCCCTCCACAGAAATCACAAATCCCAAATATACCAGTTCTTCCTTCATGAAACTACATTTCTTGATGTTTATCAACAATTTCTCTTCTCTTACTTAATATGTTGAAAAAGTTCTTTTGTTGTTTTGAAAATAAGAATATCATCCAAGTATACAATAACAAACTTACCCAAGAATTTTTTTAGAACCTCATTCATCAACCTCATGAAAGTACTTGGTGTATTAGCGAATCCTAAAGCCATCACTAACCACTCATACAACCCAATTTCATTTGTCTTGAATGTAGTCTTCCACTGATCTCCTTCTCTGATCCTGATCTAATGATATCCACTCTTTAGGTCTATCTTTGTGAAATATCTTGCTCCACTGTCATGCCCACATTTGCATGTGGACATGAACACCCAAACCAACAATTTTTTTTAAAACATTATTAATGCAAGCTACTATCATGTATCACACAATAACCTAATGTGTACACTTTGTTTCTTTGCCATGCAATGGCAGACCAAAAATGCCACATGTTGGATCAAAACTTTAAAACCCTAAAATTTTGCTATTTCCCACCATCATCCCTAATAAGCCATTCTAAAATTTTCACCTAACTTGAAAAAAACACATCCATTCCATCCATATTGTCAACCCAAATAACCTTGACTTTATTCGCTTTCACCATGAAAAGAAAATTATATTAAAAACACTATTATATCCCTAAGTTCTAGCTAGTATCGGTGAGACAATACTATGTCAAGAAGACTCAATTTTGAGTCTCTTCGATAGTTCGAAGGCATAAGGGGACAAAAATCTTAACTTGATAGCATATTGCCCTAAGATCAGCATATATTGAAGAGATTGATAGATCAAGGAGATAGAGAGGTATCGGGGTGAGTCATTTGGCAGTCTCTTCGATATCCCAAACACATGAAAAATACATAAAAAAACAAACTGAGGCATATTGGCATGACACCAAAATCTGTCACGTCGATTGAATGAAAAGCTTTGAAAAATAGTTTGAAAAGGGGAACTCAAGATGTCAGGGTGACATGATTTCTGGTCTCGTTGATGAACGAACAACATAAAAGAATACTAAAGATTTCAAAGTGACTCTACCATATCGAAGAGAGGGAGTTTTCAGTCTCTTCGAAAAGGCAAAGAAATAAAATTAGAGACATCAAGGGGACTAGTGAATATCGATGATAATTCTCCTAGACAAGATATTCAAGAAGATTTCATGTTATCAGTGTGATGCCATTTAGGGTTACATCGAAGTTCTGAAAGACATAAGAAATAAAACAAATATGGAAATAAAATGAGATTGTAAAGATCACCATCCCAAGGAAACAATGACAAGACATATTAGCGATGATCAAACAACCTCTATTCAAAAAATAAATATCCCTTTGATGACGTTAAATTACTATGAGATGCCATTAATGCATCAGAACTGAGCATACTGAGTGCAAAATTTGAGAATATTGCCAAAATCAATCACAAGGAGTCGAAGCAGGGCACAATAGATAGTGATTCAGAGCTAGAGGAGATAATCAAGTAAGTACCTCTAAACAACCTACATATATATTGGTTTGAATTCCTATTCATAGAATTAAGATCTTTTTCGTAAGACCAAAAATGGAAGAAAAAATTGAAAACCCTAAAAGTACAAGATAGAAATTGGGAGATAGGCATTTAAATCAAGATTTACTAGATCAATGCCCAGGGTCAGGGAAAAAGTCTAGAAGAAATTCGCAGTTGAATCCTCATGCAAAGAAATTGGATGATACATACAAATAGATAGGGGATACCTGGACTCCGATCAAAGGATATGATCTTTTTATTTACCACTATAGGAAGATGCATATACATAAACCCGTCTCAAATCTGTGGAGGCTAAATTTGGGTAAATTAATAGTGCCAAATGTATTTGTAAATGTGTAGTTACTAAAACTTCTGGCCAAAAAATACAACCCTCATGCCTGCTTGATTGAATTAAATGACAGGTCTGGCTTCATCCCTATCACTAGAGATTACATAGCAATGGTGTTTCAATTAGACACTAGCTTTGATGTAAAATTTAGAATCAAGCACCTATTGGTTGAATACCGTAACATGAGCAATAATTATAAAAGATGGAGATTGCCCTTACACAGACCTTGTGATGAAGGTAATAGACTCAGAGTATTTTCAGGGGTTGAGGATCCGCCCTACTCAATAGAATTATTTGAGGATTATTTCAAATACACATATTACTCTGTATGTCAATTAGTTGGGGTCAAAGCTTCTGTGTTTATGGAAATTGCACCTATGGTCTTAACTGCTAATGTGCAAAGCCAGGATGCACAATATTTCAACTATGCTAAATATCTGGCAAATGACCTTCATAATGAATTGGTCTCTATAAAAAATGGAGGGAATAAATTTAGGCACTATTCCTTATTTATGCATTTAGTTTTGTATGAAGGACAAAATATGGGTTTGTGGGATAAATGTTTAAAGGTGAGAGATCTGGACAAAAAGGAGAACATAAAACTTATGCAAATGTGGACTACTATCTGGGATAGTAGATGTGATAATTCCCACTATTTATATTTTGAAGAGTATTTTGTCAAGCTAATGTATAAGTTATTTGGTCACCCATATGATTATAGTTTATCAATAGAAGTGCAAAGATTTCTGAGACCCATGAAAAAAATAAAAAGATCAGTCACAATTGGGGTGATTGGTATGCATATCATGATTGTACAAAAATAAGTCTTTGGATATGAAGGGCCACCTTTCCTATTGCCAAAAACATGTCCAGATCAAATTGCTTACCTGGAGATTGTGAGATAACTAGCTTTTTCTAACTTTTTATAGTTGAAGAATCACAATAAGCAGTCATTGATGCATGGTACCTTATGCTTTGGAGATTTTACAGTTCTCACTAAAAAGGGATACTAGTTGATTGATAAAAAATTGGAACAATTCAGATTGCCTTTTGGAAATGCCTGAGGAAATTTTGACCTAGAACATTTCATAAATAGTGTTAAAGTAAGTCAAAAGTTGAAAAAATATCACCATATATTGTTTGTAGATGATGACTTGATAAGAAATGTTGATGAAATTAGTGCGGGTGAAAGAAGAAGTCTATATCACAAAATTATGCTAGTTGACACTTGGAGGATGGCATAAAATCCCAGCTATAAAGGAGCCTTCATAGAGGTTGAAGATCCCATTGAGAAATTAGAGGTGTTGATTACACATGCATCTGAACTGACTCGGGGTGTTCCCCCTAGGATTTTTGACAGAAAAGGAAAATAAATCAAGGAAATATAAGTTGAATATGAAACTCCCCTATGTCATCTTTCACCTCAACCCACACCAAACATAAGTTTCTCTGCAGATTCAAATATTGCAGAAGAAGAAGAAGAGTTTGAAAATGAAGAGGAAAGGGTGTAGAGTTATGAGCTTATCATTAAGGGGTATGAACCTCCTATGGACATGGAAGTGGTTACAATGGAAGCTCCAAATGAATTGTCAATAGATATTAGACATCTAGCCAACAAGAACTTTATTTTAGACAATGATTTTATTAAAACACTTGAACTTAAAGCCTTTTTGTATGAATACAAGGGCAAGCATGCTAGTGAGAAGATGAAAGACATTGTTTCTGAGTTTTAGGATGAGGTATTACAAGAGCTTCAAATAGAGATTGACAAAGAAATGGAGACTATGACTTCAGAGAGAGGAAGAATACTACTTCAAGAGGCAGGGGTAATGTTAGTTCCTAGATGGGATATGGCCTCAGCCATTATGTTTTCAATACTTTTAAAAGAAGTCAAGATAAAAAGTTACAATTGAGCATAGAAGCATTGGATAAGATCAGGACAGGATCAGGGTATGATCCTGACAAGAAAACATTGCTAATATGGGCATTATATCCTCCCAACAAAAGACCTCAGGTCATTGAGAATCCTGATAAAGCATTCGGTCATATTATGATATAGAGGATTGAGGATACAGATCCAATGGAGACAGCTAATCTGAATATCAATGTTACTAGATTCACCAAGGCCCAAATTGAGAGATTAGTCAGAAATAATAACACATGTATTAGAAAATGCAATGTTAAGACGAGAGCTTGCCACTCATAAGAATAAGTTGCTAGCATCATCTAGTAGTCGTCTACCTTATCAAGAACCAGATAAGAGAATGATAGAATCCATAGGTGATGCAAACTACTGGAAAGTAAAGGATGAGAAATTTCAAAAGAAGAGTGATAAATTGAAAAGTGACATAAAAGTTGTCAAATATCAAATGGCTTCTGAATTGATAAAAAGAAGAGTTGAAAAGATGATGAAACACAGTGATCAAGTATGGGACTTACATAAAAGAACCCATAATTATTATCAAGAACATAAAAGATTGCATCTCAGATTGCTTGAGAAGAAAGAAGAATTAAAAGCCAAAGCAAACATTGATGAGCAGACACTTAAGGAATGCAATAGACTAATTATTGAACATGAAAGGTTCAATACAATATTGATAGAAGATATTCGTGATTTTGATCTGCACTGGGATATGGCATTTCCTAACTTTTTCAACAATGAGGGTAATATACAATATAAAGGTCTATGGAAAGATGTGTTGGCTCAGTTATTGCCCATAGATTTGGAGAAAGTCAATGATGAAGACAAAGTGATAGAGAATACTCATAAATAGTTGGATAAAATCTTTCAGCTAGAATCTATCATGAGTGACATAATTTCCACAGATACTTGTATATCTTAGGAATACATTGATCACATTGCCAAGGTAAACTTGTTTATTGCCAGAATAGTGTGAAAGAAGCATGGAGAACATAATGAAATTTTGATAGTTTTGCTGATGTATAAAATGATGTATTGCTTTTAGCAATGAGAATAGGTGAAGTACATTCAATAGAAACTGCAACATGGAGAGGGGTACCTTGCTAGGCCTATGGTCAGGGGTGCTCTATGAAGATTAACATATCCAAATCTTAATCAAATTTGCTTATGCCCATAGTCTCTATTTCTTAATTATGCTTAGTTATGAAAAAATGCAATATATGAATAGTCATGTCAATTCAGGCCTGAAGCTTGTTTGCTTCCCATATTTATAAGGGAAACTAAGGCCTAGTCTAAATCATCATCTTTCAAGCAAGACAATTATATATTCCATAATACTATTATCTCCAGTCATATTTCAAGTTCAAGACATTACACTTCTATGATATTTTAATATTATAATGGGCAAGGATGGTCAAAATTATGGATATATCTATGGTGTTCTGATTTTCTGTTGAAATTCAAGTTTATAAGCTGCTTGACTGTCTCCATTTTAGCTATTTCTTGTTATTTAAATCACTAGATTTATCAAGGCACATTTGTTGTCATTGTGTAAATGCTTTTTTGATTGGTTTCTATTAGAAGTTGATTTAATTCCTTCTAAGTGATTTATCTTTACTGGTATCTGCTTTGAGTTAAATCCTTTAAAATAAATCATATTGGTGGGTTTCCTTCAGATAGAATTAAATCCTTTCAGGCAAACACAGTAATTTGAAAGAGTCAATTGGATCTTAAAGAAGAGTCTAGCAACTAAATATCTTGCATGTTCACATAAGGTGTGAACATTTAAAAGGTGCCAGATAATTAGAGTTAAGCCAAGTAGTTCTACAAATCATTTAAGCCTTGACCCCATTTACCCAATACAACTAGGTATTGGTCTTCCCAAAACAATATTTCAAAACCTTTCACACTTTCAAATCTCAAACTTTAGTATTAAAAATTGCTTTCATCCTTACAATCCACTTCACACCCATATGCCATTGTGAAGGTCCACAAGTCTGCATTAATAGTCAAGGTATACCCACCTAGGTCTGGCAGAGCCCCAAGTGAAGGGGGTTTCAGCCATATTTGCTCCGTGTCATTAGCCAAAAGTGTTAAGAGATATTGGCAACCTCTTGGGGTTTGAAAACCTATGTTTTTGAGACCTAACACCGTACAAGTGGGGAGAGGGATTTTGAAAAATGGCGGGTATAGAAAAACACTATTTGTATACCCTACGTAAATGGAGGTAACCTAATAGGGTTCAACATCACGTTACATATGCCATGAGGGAATAATTCATAAATTAATTCCCTCCTAGGTTTTTCTAGGTGGATATGAAAAAATAACCCTACCTTCAAGCACAAGGCCTAATTACTAAAATTAATTTCAATTTCTAGCATTCTACTATTTAAACAACCATTAATTCAATTAAAAAAAATACAAGATTTCCATTGACAATTAAACCAAATAATTAATTATTGTTTTAATCTCAATTTTGCAACTTTAGTGGGGCATAAAATAAGATATGAGAATCTTAATATAATTAAATAAATTCTATTACTATATGCTTTCAGAGAAATATTTTTTTATTTATTTCTAATTACTTTAAATAAGGACAACAATTAATTAATAAATTTAAATACAATAACTTCATTTTATTCCAAACCCCACTAATATTCCCTAAAATAACTACATAAAAAGTACAATTTCCTTATAAAATAGATCCATATTAACATTAACTATACTAATTTGAAATAAAGTAACTAAGTAATAGAACATTCTAATTAGAAGTCACTAAATGATATCACAATAATTTCTATTCTCAACTAAAAACCAAATCAACAAAACTAAACTAAACTAATTTACACTAAACACCATTAGTTACCACTAGTTTCTAGGGCAACACTACTAATTAAAAGTTAGAATTATAAAAGAGTTTGATACACTCACAGGTTTGAAGAGAGCAAGGAGGCAAGAAAGAAGAGGATTTCCTCAAGTTTGCTTATTAGTGGTTCTCTCACTTGTTCATTCCTTCACTCCCTATTAACACACCTATTCTCATTTTGGGCTGGAGGTTTGGAAGAGGCAAACAAGGATGTAAAGTTACATATTCTAGCATTTCCCATTTACTTATTTCTAGGTCTTCCATTAATATAACAGTATTGTGTTTCCAAACACACTACTATTGTTTGATCTATATATCCATGTAAATTGGAGGTATCTATTTAGATTTAGTTGTTTGGTTAAATTTGTTCTCTTTTTTTTATATATTATATTTTGTGCTTAAATAAAATATAGAAATGTATGAACAAAACATATGCACAAATGTTAAATTTTCTATTTTAAATAAAACAGATACGAAATATTATTAATAGGGTAAGTGCACAAAGATGAGGGACCAAAAGGGGGTCTTAAGATGCCACTTTTTTTCTGAAATCGGGAAAGATTGATGTTAGATGAGAAATTGAAGATAGTTACACTCAAAATTTGAAGATACAACAAAAACAAGAGTCGTAGTGCTCCGAATCTAGTTTCTAAACTACTACTTTTTTCAAAAATGGTTGAGATTAAGGGGTTCAAAAAGGGGGAGCACACAAATTGGTCCCATTTTTCTCAAAAAAACATAACATAGTGTCTGGTGTGCTCTCCCCAAAATGTTAACTTTTTTTTAGCATTTCAAAAATCGTTTTGGTGAGAATTAGCTAACACCATGTGGTTTATCCCTAATTTTTATGATAATTTTTCATGAATAGTTGATTTTTTACTAATTTTCAAAGTGGACACATCCTGAAAAATGGAAAATTGAGTGTGACCCCCCCTAAAATTTTTCAAAACTAATCAAAAATCAATTTTTTTTAATACATATAGAATGTTGTCTAGTTTCTAAAAATGTAACTTATTTGAAATTTTGATGAATAGTAAAAAAAAGTTAAAAATACCATACACTGGTTTTTGACAAAAAATAGATACACTAACAAAATAAATTAAAGATGAAACCCTTAACATAATCAAAACATGAAAAAAATTATATGGTTGGATATCTAACAGAGAGCTTAAGATTATGGTGGTACTTTTTTTGACTTTTCATTGAAAAAAGTGCAATCCTAATGGGGAGCACGCTCCAGATTATGTGAATTTTGTTAGAATTTGGAAAAACATGTTCTTGGATGACCTAAACATAGTCCAAGCCTTTAGGTTGGAAGTCCAAGGCAAATCCAAGCCAAAGCATAACATGAGCACGCTATAATGTGCTCGCATTATGATGAACTGAAACACTCACTCCCTCCCCTCCTCTCTCTTTCTCACCTCTACTTCCCTCCTCTCTCTCTCTCTCTCACTCTCTACTTCCCTCCCCTCCCTACATCCTACCCTCTCTCTCACTCTCTACTTCCCTCCCCTCTCTACCTCCTACCCTCTCTCACTCTCTACTTCCCTCCTCTCTCTACCCCCTACCCTCTCTCTAAGTCTCTACTTCCCTTCCCTCTCTACCTCTCTACCTCCTACCTTCTCTCTCGCTCTCTTCTTCCCTCCGCTTTCTACCTCCTACCCTCTCTCTCACTCTCTACTTCCCTCCCCTCTCTACCTCCTACCCTCTCTCACTCTCTACTTCTCTCCCCTCTCTACCTCCTACCCTTTCTCTCACTATCTTCCTCCCTCCCCTCTCTACCTCCTACGCTCTCTCTCACTCTCTACTTCTCTCCCCTCTCTACCTCATACCTTGTCTCTCACTCTCTTCTTCCCTCCCCTCTACCTCCTACCCACTCTCTCTCTCACTCTCTACTTCTCTCCCCTCTCTACCTCCTACTCTCTCTCACTCTCTACTTCCCTCCCCTCTCTACCTCCTACCCTCCCTCTTACTCTCTTCTTCCCTCCCCTCTCTACCTCCTACCCTCCCTCTCACTCTCTTCTTCCCTCCCCTCTCTACCTCCTACTCTCCCTCTTACTCTCTTCTTCCCTCCCCTCTCTACCTCCTACCCTCCCTCTCTCTCTTTTTCCCTCCCCTCTCTACCTCCTACTCTCTCTCTCACTCTCTACTTCCCTCCCCTCTCTACTTCCTACCCTGTCTCTCACTCTCTTCTTCACTCCCCTCTCTACCTCCTACCCTCTCTCACTCTCTACTTCCCTCCCCTCTCTACCTCCTACCATCTCTCTCACTCTCTTCTTCCTTCCTGTCTCTACCTCCTACCCTCTATCACTCTCTATTTCCCTCCCCTCTCTACCTCCTACCCTCTCTCCCACTCTCTACTTCCCTCCCCTCTCTACCTCCTACCCTCTCTCTCACTCTCTTCTTCCCTCCCCTCTCTACCTCCTACCTTCACTCTCACTCTCTTGTTCCCTCCCCTCTCTACCTCCTACCCTCTCTCTCACTCTCTACTTCTCTGCCCTCTCTACCTCCTACTGTCTCTCTCACTCTCTACATCTATCCCCTCTCTACCTCCTACCCTCTCTCATTCTGTACTTCCCTCCCCTCTCTACCTCCTACCTTCACTCTCACTCTCTTCTTCCCTCCCCCCTTTACCTCCTACACTCTCTCACTCTCTACTTCCCTCCTCTCTCTACCTCCTACCCTCTTTCACTCTCTACTTCCCTCCCCTCTCTACCTCCTACCCTCTCTCTCACTCTCTTTTTCCCTCCCCTCTCTACCTCCTACGCTCTCTCTCACTCTATACCTCCCTCCCCTCTCTACCTCTCCTCATCATTCTTCCCATCCAATGAACTTTCATTAATTATCTTGTTTCCATTTCATCCTCCCAATTTATATCCTCATCCCTCTTTGGATGTCCTAGTTTTCTTGTTTCCATGATATTTGTCATTAATGGAGAGGGAGATGGAGGGGAGAGAGAGGGGAGAGAGAGGGGAGAGATACGGTGATAGGGAGAGAAAGAGAGTCCTATTTTTCTTGTTTTCATTTCCTTCATCGATAACCTAGTGAGGGAGAGATAGAGGGGAGAGGTAGGGAGATAGAGAGTTTAGGGGAATTATTTAGGGTTTAGGGTTGCTTGGGTTTAGGGTTACTCAATTTTAGGGTTTATGATGTAGAGAGATAGAGAGAGGGGACCAATAGAGATTGGAAGATATAGGGAGATAGAGGTTTAAGATTGCTTCCAGGGTTTATGTTTTAGGGGTTAGGGGTTAAGGTTTAGAGGTTTAGGTTAGGGTTTAGAGAGAGAGGACTGATAGGAAGATATAGAGGAGACCGAGGGGAGAGATAGGGAGATAGAGGGTGAGGGACATGGCTAGAGACATAGGTAGAGAGATTGAGAAGTAGAGGAATTATAGAGACAGGGAGATAGGGGTTTAGGGTTGATTGGGTTTAGGGGTTAGGAGTTTAGAGAGGGAGAGATAGGGAGATAAAGGTTTAGGGCATTATTTAGGTTTTAGGGGTTTAGAGAGAGAGGGAGATAGAGAGATAAATATATACTTATAGATATATACTTATACATACAGAGAAAACACTTGTTTGCATGCATGAAAACATGTAAAGGTTTCATGCTTCCCAAAATGTGCTCACATTATAACATGAATGCGTTATAACACGAGCGTGTTTTAGGAAGGAAAAAAATGGGAAAAAAACATGTGGGATCCATGATTCAGACCCCACATGTTTGTTATTCCCTACTTTTCATGCGTCCTATTAGACAAGAAAATGCTTTTTCATGGTGTTTGACATTTTAAGAACCATTGTTTGATCAGTCCACCACCTTTTTTGTTTTTTCATCATAGAAGAACTAATTTTGCATATTGTTGGGCAAAATTTGATTATTTAAACTGAAAGTTTCATGTTTCATATTGTCTCAAAGCTAATTTTCATGTATTTAGATTGAATTTGATGATATATGTTTTTTTCCATAAATTTCACTAATCCTATTCTAGAGTTGTATAGAATTCAATATTGAATACAAAGGAACTTGCCAAAAAGATCAATTTGAGGATTTTGAAGCTAAAATTTGGAGGATTGGTCAACTCAAATATCGAATTCTAAGGTATGTTCTTTATGTATTCATTTACTTCACTTTATATTCTTTAGAACACTCAAAATCACTAAACGTGGAACTAAGTTAAAAAAGTCATCTTAATGTGCATTAATAGAATTAGAATCATTAAAATATGATATATACATGAATTTGTTGTATCTTGAATCATTAATAGAATTTGTTGTATCTTGAATTTGATCTATGTATTATCATCATTCTCTCTAATGTAACCAGTTGTATCAATATTTAAAATATAGTGCCAACTCTAGGTTTCTCCAAGAAATCAGACTGGTTAGGCTACAATAAACTCTATATTATAGTCTTTCATCTTCATACACTGCAACCAAAATCAAACTATGGCTTGTGATAACAAAGAGAAACTCTCAATTGCTTCTTATCACTTGTGATAACTTAGAACATTCTCTAGAACATATACATGTTCTCAATTGTCATTACATGCACTGCAACACTGCCACATGTGCACTTGCACTACCATACATGCTCTAGCAACTCACTTAGATCATGATGCAATAGCGAGTTCTTCACCAAGTGTCTTGAAATTGCTACCATAGAAACACTTGGTTGTAATAAATCTCCATTCCATAGCACAATGTCCAACTCTCAATGCATGGTTACCACATGTAGGCTTCTATCACTATATTATCAATTTATGATCAAACTCTTCAACAAGATCTTGAACAATCCAGAAATCTTAGTATGTAACAAGTTCAACACCTTAAAGTTCAATTGAGCATATTGACCATGACATAACCAATTGGTATCCTCAAGAGTTTCTTTTAGAGAATCTATTTTTAATAAACACATTTGCAATGGAAATATTCTATTTGTTGTCATGAGAACTTCTGCTACAACTTTTTCCACCATGATTTTTATCAAAACATTTACAAGTACCATCATGAAACAAAACTCTATAATTATTTTCAATAAGCTAACCTACACTCAATAAATTATTCTTAAGGCCATCAACTTACACTAGTTTATTATCTTTTACAACAAATTACACTACTTTATTGTCTCCAAATTTTGATCAACTCTTTACAACTTTATCAACTGGCATTAATAAGTCTTCATTGACTATCATATGATTTGAGAAACTAAAATCAAGAAACCAAACATTATCTTAAGATTTCTCTTCTGCATGACAAAAGACAATTTAATATTTGAATTGAGATGCTTTCCTTCATTTCAAGTGAAAATTGCTTTCTTATGTCACATGTGACTTTGTTTGAGCCTACACTCCTTTTCAAAATGCCCAATTTCTTTTTACAATGATGGAATTTAATATGCCTTTTATTTGTAGAACATCTACAACCTCTACTACTATAGTCTCTTGGACTCCTCTATTCAAAAAAAATTGTCTACCATTTTCATTATTGGGAATTGTTAAGAGTTGTTGCTTCCTTCTCTAATTTTGGCTTTTGTTGCAAAAACCCCCTCAAAGTTATATGTAGTCCCATCTACTTACTTGAGATGACAATGATCACATAGAAGCATATACATGACTTCATACTTGTCTTCATGAGCTACTCTAACTAATTCATCACCTACAATATAAAAATTTGGGCCATCCTTTAACATGCTAGTAGGTCTAGTTTTACCTTACACGAGTATCCATTTGGAATGGTTAGTCCATCACAATGTGCTTGTCATAAATCTCCTTAGTGCTAGTGACTTCTTCTATCTTGGCTTGAGTAGGTGTATCAATGGGAGGTTAAGAATTTAGTGTGTTTGAGAAGATATGTTAAGAAAATGTGAAACTAACCTAGAGACTGTGCCTACCACCATTTGTAAATTAACATAAACAATCAACATGTGCTCATCTATGTCATTAAGAACATCTAGGCCTAGACTATCATTACACATTCCACTTCTAGAATCTAATCATGTCAAAATCAACAAGTTTGGAGTCATCATATATGTTGATTATTCATTATACTTCTAGCATCATCATTGTCTTATTCATGATGCATATAGAAATCATCATCATGCCGAGGAAATGAGCAAAGACTCTAACACCGAAAGAGCATGAAGCTGAGAATGAGAGGAAAAGAGAAAGAATGAGGTGAATTCACAAAAGTAGGAAATTGTCAACCATACATGAAGACATTCCACCATTTCCAATTGAAGAGGAACATGACACATCTAATGAAGCTAGGAGAGAGATGGAATTGGTGGCAAAAAGGGAACAAATGCAAAACCTCCATTCAACAAGGAAACTGAATCTCCAAGTTCGAGGCACTCCATCTTCCACAGGTCAAGTTGAAGGAACACCATCAATATCTTCTCAAATTGGAGGCACTCCATCTTTCACAGGTGAAGTTAAAGGTACATCTTCATTCTCTTCTCAAGTTGGTGGCACGCCATCATTCACACATCAGGTTGAAGGTACATGATCTTCTCCATCTCAACTTCAAGCCTTTTCATCTTTCTCATCTCTAATTGAAGGTACGTCATCTATCCCATCTCAAGTAAATATTGAAGAAATTCCTAATGTTGAGTCAACTTTACCAATGAAAACACCTCCTAGAATTTTGTATAGGAAGCCTAAATTTCTAATTGATATCGACGAAAATGTTTTGAAGCCCATGCAAGATAAGATTCCCAAGCACACTTGCCAAATATATGCAAATAAGATATGGAAATCATTCTTTGAGAACTTAAATGAAACTGGAAGATGTCAACTATTTGTTGAATTAATGAGAAATCTAAAATTTAGGCCCATTATGAAGATTCTTAGCCTAAGAACATTGGATGCCTCAAGTGAAAAATCAATTGTAAAGAATCTAATGAGTGCATATGAGAGTGTGGGTTCCACCTCACGCACCAAGGATAGTAATGTCACACGATGTGTCATTACATCGACAATAGTAAGTCAACAAACAAAGAAAGCTCACCTCATTAGAAAGACAAGTCAAGCATTGAAAATAAGTAGAAAAACTCTAATGAGAGCCATTGGAAGATGTGAAAGAGTTGAGGACCCAAACACCAATGAATTATGGGCATTCTCTGGGAGACTCCCATGGAAAGACAAGGTTTTTGTTGAAGCCTTGAGATCCCTCATCAAAGAATTTTAAAAAAATAACACAAGGGTATCTCCTAATGCAAGAGATGTTGTAAGAAGGAGAATTAGTTGTCGAAACCATGAGCCACATCCAAAGCATTTTTTGGATGTGACTCAAACACAATTTTCCAAAAAATTTCAAGAGATGTATCCTCAAGTGAAAATTAGTCAAAGGTATTTTGAAATGGTAAATCCTTTTTATGTCAAAATAAATCACACACACACAACTTCTTGTTGTAGAGTACATATTGAGCTTTCTAATCATTATGATGTTTATAGATATATATGTGTAGATTTGCATACTAACAATGTTTTGCAGGAGTGTAATATAAAGTGTCCACCTAGATCTTCAAGAGACTTCATATCAAACATCTTATGCCAGAGAGTGGATGGTTGATTGTTCCATAATAGCTTATGCTTGGATGTCATGTGTGATCATTGTGGTGGGTTGCAACAGTTTCTAATGTTTCAACGTATGGACAACACACATGCAATTTAAAATGAGCTAGTAAGTTTTGGTAAATACAAGACAATGGCATATAGTCTGAAAGATGGAAAAGAAGCAAAAAGGTGTGAATTGGTCATTGAAAAGATTCCAGTGTATTAGTTTATCTCTATTTTTTGAGATAATATAGTTTATAAGTATGCAAAGCATACCCATAGAGCTCGATGGTTGGACTTGCAATTCAAGATATGCAAGGACACATTTCCACTTGGTACCATCATTTTAGTTATTGACTTTGCATAGAACTATACACTACAGCCACAGAATGAGGTGCAATCACAAGATTACAACTCTACGTAGGTTGCTAAATTTGTGCAAATAGCATTCATTCATGTAGAAGATAGTACATAGGACGACATGAAGATCTTGAGGGAATATCATTTTTATATTAGTAATGATCACACACATTCTACAAAGTTTGTGCAAGGTTACTTTCATATGTTCTACCATGATTTGGCTAGTAGGAGCATAACATTTCGTCAGCATATCATATGGTCAGATAATTATGTATCACAATTCAAGAACTCACGGATGTTCTATTCATTGAGCAGGATGCATATGATGAATGGTGTTCAATATATGTGGAATTTTTGTGAGGTTGGGCATGGAAAGGGGGAGCATGATTGTGTAGGAGCATGTATCAAAAGAGCATTGGCATGAGAAGGGTTGAAGTATAAAGACAATGCAAAGTTGACAGATGTGAGATCTATTGTTGAATGGTGTAACGCTACAATGGGTCCAGGTAATGAAGGTATGTCTACAATTTGTAGATATTTTTGGTTGGTTGATGATACTAACATTGCAAAATATGAGGACTATTGTACATTGATAGGATTGAGTGAGCTACACTCTTTTAGAAGCTCTAATGTAGGTTCATGGAGTATTCATATGCTGCGGATGGTATGCTTTTGTTCTTCATGTACATATGAATCTTGGTATGATTGTGAGTCAAAGGAGTGGGTTGCTGATTGGTGTACAAGAGGCCTAAGCCCAATTGACATGTATGGACCACCAAAAGCACTACAAATCATAGAGATTGAATCATCGGTTGATTTTGACCATGTTTAAGATCTAGTTCAACCAGGTATTATCAACATTCAAATTTAATAAAATTTAATATATGCCATCTTATGTTGTAGTTTTTTCTTGTATTATTGACTATATTCATCGAATTGAATGCACATATTAATGTAGGGCATGTTTATGTAGTTATTATAGCTGAAGACAATGAAGAAGGAATGGATTATTATTTGTGTCACTATGTTGAGGCAAAAAAGAAATTAGAGTCCCCTGTTATAGATGGAGAAAACATAGAGTACCCTACAAGATCAGTGGTTGTTACTGGAACATGGCTTAGAAGGTACCCAGTGAAGAAGTCTGATGTGTGGTTGTTCAAGGACTTTGACACACATAGAAAGATTCTTCATTATTCTAACCTTGTTGTGGCATCAAATGTTCATTTTATCAAATATGGGGGTAGACCATTGAACATGACCTTGTGGAAGGTTCATGAGTTTGATCACGAGGTAATACTTAACACAATAAAGAGTAGAGCAGACCCAGATGGTTCATTGGATTGAATTAGTGGAATGACAGAAAGGTATGCTATTTTTCTTTGCTATCCTCATTTCAGCTTGTATATTTTAGCTACTCATTTTAACTAAATAGTGTAATTGCATTTGCATGGAGGATTTAGTATGATGGAGGTAGGCATGATCCTTATAAAGTTGCCTTTAGAAGGAAAGTAAGGTAGGTTTTCATGATTATTTCACAATGATATGTCTTTTACTTTCTATTTCATAATGAGTTTTAATGATGTTACTATGAGTTTTAATTCATTTTAATGATGTTACTATTTCATAATGAGTCTTAATGAGTTTTAATGGCAAACAATTGATAGCAATGGTAAGGAAAACCTCAATTGATTCCCTACAAGACATTGGATCAAGTGAGAACATCTTTATAGTACTAAATTTTCATCTACCAGAAAGGTATTATGACTAAATTTTTACATTTGGCATCTCCTGGGGCCAAACAGATGGTGCCAATGAATCTGAGTGGGTAGATAAATGCTAGGGGATATGTCTTTTTTGTGGAAAAGCCTCATGGTCATTCTTGGCTATATTGAATGCAAACAATCTCTCAAGAGCCCTAAGAAAAAAATGTAACAAACTTTGGACCGACTGTTCCATCAAACTATGACACCTAGGAACATCTTCTTTGCATGTATAGGTGGATGTCAGGTCCACCTACAAACACCTACCTCAATTTTTTTAAATCAATTTCATTTACCTATGGTGGCAAGGAACGCATTGTTCCAAAATGCTTCAGTTTCATGTAGTGGAAAGGTGCCAGGAGTGACATTTTGCATTCCATAGCTCGTGGGGCCAAACTGACTGTGCTAATGTATGGGGGTGGGCAAGTAAATGCTAGGGGAGGTCTCATTTCATGTGCCAAGCGTACCAGTCGTTCGGGGTAGCAGGCTACCAGCAAAGTCCCTTAGGATCCCTAAGACCAAAAATTGCCAAACTATGACGGAGCAGTTCTTGGAATTTGTGGCAGCTGGGAACATTACATTTGGACCTACAGGTGCACATGGGGTCCATCCACAATAACCTCTCTCAGTTTTGGTCAACTCTAGTCCATTTGACCGTGCCAAAATTAAATGCATTCTTGCAAAATGCTTCAGTTTCTTGCAGTGGAAAGGTGCTAGGAATGTTATTTTGCATTCCATAGCTCGTGGGGCTTAACCAACTATGCCAATGCATCGGTGTGGGTGAGTAAATTCTAGGGGAGGTCTCATTTCATGTGCCAAGAGTCCCAATCATTCGGGGCAACAGGCTACCGACAAAGTCCCTTAAGATCCCTAAGACAAAAAACTACCAAACTTTGACAAAGAAGTTCCTGGAATTCATGATAGCTGGGAATGTTCTGTTTAGACCTATAGGTCCATGTGGGGCCTGTACACAATAACCTCTCTCAATTTTGGTCAACTCAAATCTGTTTGACCGTGCCAAAATCAAATGCATTCTTACAAAAAGCTTCAGTTTCATGCAGTGGAAAGGTGCTCGGAGTGAGATTTTGTATTCCATAGCTCGTGTGGCCAAACCAACAATGCCAATGCATCAAGGTGGGTGGTTAAATGTTAAGGGAGGTCTCATTTTGGGCTCCAAGCATCCCAATCATTTGTGGCAGCAGGCTACCAATAAAGTCCCTTAAGATCACTAAGACAAAAAAACTACCAAACTATGACGGAGCAGTTCTCAGAATTTGTGGCAGCTGAGAACATTTTGTTTGGACCTACAAGTGCATGTGGGGTCTATCCACAATAACCTCTCTCAGTTTTGGTCAACTAAAATATGTTTGACCATGCCAAAATCAAATGCATTCTTCCAAAATGCTTCAGTTTCATGCAACACAACCTTGCCAGGTGCCATATTTTTTGTTCTACTTGTTGTGGGGCCAAACCGACTATGCCAAAATGTTGGAGTGGGAAGGTAAATACTAGGGGAGATCTCATTTCATGTGCCAAGTGTACCAGTCATTCGTGACAACAGGCTACCGACAAAGTCACTTAATATCTTAAGAGCAAAAATTGTCAAACTTTGACGGAGCAGTTCTCAAAATTTGTGGTAGTTGGGAATGTTTTGTTTAGACCTACAGGTGCACGTGGGGTCCATCCACAATAGCCTCTCTTAGTTTTGGTCAACTCAAATCCATTTGACCATGCTGAAATCAAAAGCATTCTTGCAAAATGCTTCAGTTTCATGCAGCACAAATTTGCCAGGTGCCATATTTTTGTTTTGTTCATCGTGGGGCTGAATTGACTGCACTAACACATCAGGGTGGGTGGGTAAATGATAGGGGAGGCTTCATTTCATATGGCAAGCATCCCAGTGATTCAAGGCAGCAGGCTATCGACAAAGTCCCTTAAGATCCCTAAAACCAAAAAATGATCAAACTATGACGGAGCAGTTCTCAAAATTCGTGGCAGATGGGAATGTTCCATTTGGACCTATAGGTGCATGTGTGGTCTATCCACAATAAAATCTCTCAGTTTTGGTCAACTCCAGTCCATTTGACTGTGTTGAAATCAAATGCATTCTTGCAAAATGCTTCAGTTTCATGCAGTGGAAAGGTGCTAGGAGTGACATTTTGCATTCCATAGCTCATGGGGATGAACCAACTGTGCCAACACATCAGGGTGGGTAGTTAAATGCTAGGAGAGGTCTCATTTTGTGAGCCAAGTGTCCCAGTCATTTGAGGCAGCATGCTACTGGCAAAGTCACTTAAGTTCCTAAGAGCAAAAACTGCCAAACGTTGACTAAACATTTCATAAAATTTATGGTAGTTGGGAACATTCTATCTAGACCTATGGGTGCATGTGGGGTCCATCCACAATAAGTTCACTCAGTTTTGGTCAACTCAAATCTATTTGACCGTGCCGAAATCAAATGCATTCTTGCAAAATGCTTCAGTTTCATGTAGCACAACCTTGCTAGGAGCCATATTTTTCATTCTGCTCATTGTTGGGCTGAACCAACTATGCCAAACATTAGTGTGGGTGGGTCAATGTCAAGGAAGGTCTCATTTTGTGTGCTAAGGATCCCATTCATTTCAGGCTGTAAGTTACTGGCAAAGTCATTTTGACGGTAACTTGCAGCCCAAAATGACTAGGATGCTTGGCACACGAAATGAGACCTCCCCTAACATTTACTCACCCACCCAACACGTTGGTTAGGTCAGTTTGGCCCCACAAGCTATGGAATGCAAAATTTCACTCCTAGCACCTTTTGACTTTATCGATAGCTTACAGCTCAGAATGACTAAGACACTTGGCACACAAAATAAGACCTCCCCTAGAATTTGCCTACCCACCCCGATGCATTGGCGTAGTCAGTTCAGCCCCACGAGTTGTGGAATGCAAAATCTCACTCCTAGCACCTTTCAACTTTGCTGGTAGCTTGCAACCTGGAATGACTGAGACACTTGGCACATGAAATGAGACCTCCCCTAGAATTTACCCACCCACTTAGACATAGTGGCACAGTTGGTTCAACACCATGACCTGTGGAATGCAAAATTTTAGTCCTGGCACCTTTTGACTTTGTCGGTAGCTTACAACCCAGAATGACTAGGATGCTTGACACATGAAACAAGACCTCCCCTAGCATTTAGCCACCCACCTCAGCACATTGGCATAGTTGGTTTGGCCCCACGATGAGGAGAACAAAAAATTTGGCACCTGGTAAGGTTGTGTTGCATGAAACTGAAGGATTTTACAACAATGCATTTGATTTCGGCACGATCAAATGGATTTTAGTTGACAAAAACTGAGAGAGGTTATTGTGATGGACCCCATGTGCACTTGTAGGTCCAAACAAAATGTTCCCAGCTACCACGAATTCTGAGAACTACTATGTCAAAGTTTGGTAGTTTTTGCGCTTATGAACTTAAGTGACTTTACCAATAGCCTGCTGCCTTGAATGATTGGGACACTTGGTGCATGAAATGAGACCTCCCCTAGCATTTATCCACCCACTGCAATGCGTTGGCACAGTCAGTTCGGCCCCATGAGCTAAGGAATGCAAAATGTCACTCCTAGCACCTTTCCACTACATGAAACTGAAGCATTTTGCAAGAATGCATTTGATTTTAGCACGGTCAAATGGATTGGAGTTGACCAAAACTAAGAGAGGTTATTGTGGTTGGACCCCACATGCACCTGTAGGTCAAAATAGAACATTCCTAGCTACCATAAATTTTGAGAACTGCTCTGTCATAGTTTGGTAGTTTTTTGGTCTTATGGATCTTAAGGGACTTTGCTGGTAGCTTGCTGCCCCAAATGACTGGGATGCTTGGCGGATGAAATGAGACATCCCATAGCATTTACCCACCCACCCTAATGTGTAGGCACAAACGTTTTGGCCCCACGACGAGCAGAACAAAAAATACGGCACCTGGCAAGGTTGTGTTGCATGAAACTGAAGCATTTTGCAATAATGCATTTGATTTTGGAATGGTCAAATAGATTTGAGTTGACCAAAACCAAGAAAGGTTATTGTGGATGGACCCCATGTACACCTATAGGTATAAACAGAACATTCCCAGCTACCATGAATTCTAAAAACTACTCCATCAAAGTTTAGTAGTTTTTGCTCTTAGGATCTTAAGTGACTTTGTTGATAGCCTACTGCCTCGAACGACTGGGACACTTGGCGTATGAAATGAGACCTCCTCTAGCATTTACCCACCCACCCCAACATATTGGCATAGTCAGTTCAGCCCCACGAGCTATGGAATGCAAAAGGTCATTCCTAGCACCTTTCCACTGCATGAAACTGAAGCATTTTGTAAGAATGCATTTGATTTCGACACGGTCAAATAGACTAGAGTTGACCAAAACTAAGAGAGGTAATTATGGAAGGACCCCACATGCACATGTAGGTCCAAATGGAATGTTCCTATCTGCTATAAATTTTGAGAACTGCTCTGTCATAGTTTGACACATATTTCATCCATTTTCTTTATAAATGACAATCAACTTACCCTTTAGAAGCTTGTGCATGGTGTTTTTGAACATCATACGCTTTTTGGAAAAGTCTTAACATTTTCTTCTTTGATCAAAATGTAGTTGTTTTGCATATTGAAGACATTCTTATAGAGAAAAATCAGAAATTCCTTGCCTAATTAGCATTTTCAACCTAGGGAGTGATAGTTTATGGTAGTGGAAAGAGTTTGGAGGCCCTCATGGTGTTGGATGTTCATCTTTTACAGATCTTGTATAATTTAAATAAATAATTTCAATTGGGAGTTATATCTAATTGCATAAACTAATGGCTAGGGATTTGATTTGATTCATTTGTATGAGTACAATCCAGTTTGATCATTGTACTAATGTAATAGGGATGATATTTTGATCTTATTTGGGATGCAGGGATATGGAGATCAAGGTCTTATTGCATTCAAGGAATTGTCTACAAGGATGTATACAAGTTCATCACCCATGATTCACATATCTAGAGTCATTATTGGCAATCAATTGTTCATATGCAAGGTATTATCTTTGACTAGACTGTCATATTTCCCTGATGTTATGACCTATTAAGATTATCACAAAACTCATTAGGAACCCAAAGAATTCACTATTACATCTAGGGTGATTATGGATAAAATATGGGTCATAATTTTACATGAATAGTAGGTTATGAAAACCCCATACGTATTATATCAAAAGGAGAATGTTACAACAATCTTGAATGCAAAAATGTAGTTATCTTGAGGCAGCCATCTCCTAACATTGTTGCAGCATGTTACAAAAGGGTTTAATTCATTAATTGTGCCTATTATTTGTTGTGAAGCAAATGCAATTGACATGTGTAAAGACAAATTCCACAACCTTTGCCAGCATCCTCCCTATCTCTACCAAAATAGGATCTTTGGAACAACATATGGACAACCATCAAAGCATAAAGGATATAGGAATTTTCTCACATGTTGTAATTGCAACTGCCCTTGTAGACATGTATGCAAAGTGTGGAAGCATAGACAAGGCAAGTGGACTATTTGATAGAACACATGACTTTTGTCTTTCATTATGGTTTATCTTACTACTCATTATTGGTGTGTACTTCACTTGAAGTTATCATGAATATGTTTGAGGGTTTGTATTCTTCATGGTGAAGGCTTGGTTGTGGTGAATTTTGTGTAATATTGAGTCTTCTAGTTGTTTCTTCTCTTTGGATACTATGACCCTATTACATGGTTGGATTAAAGTGGGTTCTCAAGTGTCACTTCTTTGGGTTAATTGTGTTTTACAATAGTGGTAAGGGTTTGTGAAGTTGACTGTGATGAATATTATGTAGGTTTTATTTTGAATGGTCGAAAAGGGTTTGGTTTCTCAAGAAGTATTATATATTTGGACTTCATCTTATAAGAATTAAATGGTCAAGGTCAATGACATTGCGTTAGTCATAGTGACAAACCCTAGAGGCTTTATTAATGTGCTTGGAATGAATTTGTAGATTGTTTTGTGGTAAAAAGAGGGGTTGAGGTTTTAGTTTTCGATGGTTTTTAGATCCTCCTTTCACTACAAACATTCAAGGACATATCAACCAAGTTGAATCTCTACTATGCGAGAGCATTCACCTAATAGGTTGGGCTATCACTTGGAATGATGTGGAAGCTCAAATGTTATCAATCAATATCTCAATTTAATGCTCAAATACCCTGAAAACCCTAATTATGCAAAATAGTAAGCAAATTGATGAATTATGACAAATCCTTGTAGACTAAGGTAGTAGGAAGAGATTGATAACTTACCATTTTTCAAATTTTAGAATGCGGAATAGTTGGGGACACTACCACTAATGCCCCTGTCCAAGGTACTATTTTCTCTGCAGAATCCTGATCTTCTCCTGACACTGATATTCTCTGTACTTTTTGTTTCTGCCCCGGAAGATGTGGAGGACACCTCCACTAGCACCCTAGTCCAATGTCAGATGTTTTTTGAGATGTCAGAAGCTCTTTGGATACTGATTATCACAATCTAGATTGTTTCTATGTTTACAACCTCAGAGGACACTACCACTAACACCCGTGTCCAAGCAGTCCTTTTCTTCAAGGATTTGGAATTTGCACACTGTCTTACTGTTCTCTACAACTACACTATGTCCAGATGCAAAACCTGTAACCTGCAATCACAAGGAGAGTGGTTGAAGGTTGTGGTGTTTAGAGGCTTGCCTTAGTCAAGCCCTGGAGAGATATTCAAGTCTTCTGAACACCGTTGTTAGATAAAGAGTTCGTATCCCTACGATATAGAGGCTAAAATAAATTGATATATGATTCAAACACAAATAGATATCACCTTAGAACTGTAGATCTCACATAAATGAAGGCTCTTCAATCACATGAGAAGATGAAGCTAAATCTGCAATCACAAACACAATAACAATGCTCTGCTCTACAACAATGGATATCATGGATGCTCTAAAATCACAAGTATGCATAAAGTTCACAATCATCTTCTAGTTTACAAATGAAACCCTAAACATTCTTATATATGCAACTACAAACATTCCCGCTAAGAATTTTGTAATTCAAACTTGAGATGTTGGCATAGGACCTAAATAACGGTCATAAAATTGACATTTGAATTTAGGGCTGACCCAAAATAGGATAGGACTAAGGCGCTAACGCCCAAGTCCACCCTCCCAATTTTGGTCAGGGTTCATCAAAATAGTATCCCCTAGGTCCTATTTTCCATAACACTTAGGGGTTTTCTCATCGAGATTCACAATTAATATGCAATATGATCTAAATGCATTCTAAGGACCCGGGAGCTAAACCTTAAGAGGGAAAAGCCCCCAAGGGGACATTTTCTGACATAACATAGATGATGGTAATGAAAAATGTAGAGTGCCTTCTAAAATGACTATTTTTCTCTTGAATATTGTTGTGGTTGTTAGTTCCATGTGTATAGTCTCATTGGTAAGATGTATTGTTATTAGCCCTTAAGAACAAAGTGAAAATGCTTTACTTTGATTGAATATGTGGATAGCAATTATGTATGTGCATATGAGAAAAATGTTACCTTAAAAGAACTTGAAATATTTGCAAGGGCTATAGGATAGACCTATGGCTTTATTGTAACTCTAATATGACTTTTAAGGAAACTCTTATTTATGGAATTGTTATTGTGTATATTTTTGCAATAATTAAGCTCAAAGTACATATGTTGCAATAATTGCAAGATATGCACAAAATGGATTTGTTGACAAGGATTTAGAAACTTTCAAGCAAATGTGATTGGCAGGTGTAAATCCAAATTCCACAACCTCTCCCTACCTATGCCAAAATGGGACCTTTGGAACACGGTATGGACATCCATCAAAGCATAAAGGATATGGGAATTTTGTCAAATCTGTTGTGGTTGCAACTACCCTAGTACACATGTATGCAAAGTGTGGAAGCATAGACAAGGCACATGAACTGTTTGACATAACACCTCAAAGAGTGCCATCTCATAGAATGTAATAATTGCAAGATATGTACAAAATGGATTTGTTAATAAGGCTTTAGAAAATTTCAAGCAAATACAATTGAGAAGTGTAAAGCCAAAATACGATCTTTGGAACATGGTATGGACATCCATCAAAGCATAAAGGATATGGGAAGTTTATCAGATCTTGTAGTTGCAACTATTTTAGTAGACATGTATGCAAAGTGTGGAAGCGTAGACAAGATACATGAACTATTTGACATGATGCCTTAATGAAATGCTATCTCATGGAATGCAATGATTGCAAGATATGCTAAAAATGGATTTTTTTGATAACGCTGTATAAACTTTCAAGAAAATACAATTGGCAAGTGTAAAGCCAAATTCCACAACCTTAGCCAGTATCCTCCTTGCCTATGCCAAAATGGGATCTTTGGAACACGGTATGGACATCTATCAAAGCATAAAAGATATGGAAATTTTGTTAGATGTTTTAGTTGCAAATGCCCTCGGAGACATGTATGCAAAGTGTGGAAGCATAGAGAATGCATGTGAATTGTTTGGCATGATGCCTCAAAGAAATATCATCACATAGAATGCAATGATTGCAAGATATAAAAAAATGGATTTTTTGATAAGGCTTTAGAAACTTTCAAGCAAATGCAATTGGCGGGTGTAAAGACAAATTCCACAACCTTAGCCAACATCCTCCCTTAATATGGCAAAATAGGATCTTTGGAACATGGTATGGACATCTATCAAAGCATAAAGGATATGGGAATTTTGTCAGATCTTGTAGTTGCAACTGTCCTAGTAGACCTGTATGCAAAGTGTGAAAGCATAGACAAGATACGTGAAGTGTTTGACATGATGCATCAATGAAATGGCATCTCATGGAATGCAATGATTGCAAGATATACTAAAAAGAGATTTTTTAAGGCTTTATAAACTTTCAAGAAAATACAATTGGCGGGTGTAAAGCCAAATTCCACAACCTTATCCAGTATCCTCCTTGCCTATGCCAAAATGGGATCTTTGGAACACGGTATGGACATCCATCAAAGCATAAAAGATATGGAAATTTTGTTAGATCTTGTAGTTGTAATTGCCCTCAAAGACATGTATGCAAAGTGTGGAAGCATAGACAATGCACACGAATTGTTTGGCATGATGCCTCAAAGAAATGTTATCACATGGAATGCAATGATTGCAAGATATGAAAAAATGGATTTTTTGATAAGGCTTTGAAAATTTCAAGCAAATGCAATTGGTGGGTGTAAAGACAAATTCCACAACCTTAGCCAACATCCTTCCTTCATATGGAAAAATAGGATCTTTGGAACATGGTATGGACATCCATCAAAGCATAAAGGATGTGAGAATTTTGTCAGATCTTGTAGTTGCAACTACCCTAGTAGACATGTATGCAAAGTGTGGAAGAATAGACAAGGTACGTGAACTATTTGACATGATGCCTTGAAATGAAATGCCATTTCATGGAATACAATGATTGCAAGATATGTAAAAAATAGATTTTTTTGATAAGGCTTTATAAACTTTCAAGAAAATACAATTGGCGGGTGTAAAGCCAAATTCCACAACCTTATCCAATATCCTCCTTGCCTATGCCAAAATGGACATCCATTAAAGGATAAAAGATATGGGAATTTTGTTAGATGTTGTAGTTGCAACTACCCTCGAAGACATGTATGCAAAGTGTGGAAACATAGAAAAGGAACGTGAACTGTTTGGCATGATGCCTCAAAGAAATGTCGCCTCATGGAATGCAATGATTGCAAGATATGAACAAAATGGATTTTTTGATAAGGATTTATAAACTTTCAAGAAAATGCAATTGGCGGGTGTAAAGCCAAATTCCAAAACCTTGGAAATAGTATCTTTGGAACACGGTATAGACATCCATCAAAGCATAAAGGATATGGAAATTTTTTCAAATGTTGTAGTTGCAACTACCCTGCGAGACATGTATGCAAAGTGTGGAAGCATATACAAGGAATGTTAACCATTTGACATGATGCCTCAAAGAAATGTTGTCTCATGGAATGCAATGTTTGCAAGATATGCACGAAATGGATTTTTCATAAGGCTTTAGAAACTTTTAAGCAAATGCACAAATGAGATTTTCAACCAAATGCAATTGGCATGTCTAAAACCAAATTACACAACCTTATCCAACATCCTCCTTTCCTATGCCAAAATAGGATATGGGGAACATGGTGTGGACAACCATCAAAGCATAAAGGATATAGGAATTTTGTCACATATTATATTTGTAGCTGCCCTTGTAGACATGTATGGAAAGTCTGGAAGCATAGACAAGGCGCGTGAACTGTTTGACATTCAATGCCTCAAAGAAATGCATAGTCTCACAGAATGCAATGATTGCAAGATATGCACAAAATGGATTATTTGGAAACAATTTATAAACTTTCAAGCAAATGCAATTGGCATGTGTAAAACCAAATTCTTGTAACAATAATTGATCATCATACTAAATATTTAATATAAACTGTCATATACATAATGTCATGAAAATAACATCTAGTCTATATATAAAGCCATATAGGCATGTCCAAACAAAGCCATACAGGAATATACAAAAATATACATCGGTAACATACAAAAGTATATATACAAAGCCTTCTAGGCATACAAAAATGTCCCAAAATCTAGTTTCCTATGGACTTTTATCAAATAATCGGTGACCCTTGCTTCGCTGTGAAGATGATGAGCCAACCAGTGACTCATCCTCTTTCTCTTGTCCAGTAAACCTCCTCAACAAAGATTTATCCAGCTCCACCTACTAATACAATCAAACAATATGCACATTAATATAGAAAACATGAAATATATAACATCACATTTTTAATTGATCTCTTACCACTAGCCGATGATCACTCTTGATCATCTTTTCTCTCTCTTCATCTGTAGTTGGATGGGTTGGAGTTGTGACCTCCTGTGAGAAGCATCAAGAAGCAAAATTGACTAAAGATAAATATCATTTATGTACATCAAATGACATGAGATAAAACAAGAAATACAAAATGACATTTTCATGTTATTGGCTCATACCTTGGTCAAAGGATTTGAAGACATCATGGCTGTAGCAATGCCTGCTTGCGCTGACTCACGAAGATGAGGAGTCTCCATATTTGGCATCTGAAAAAAGATTTCAAGGTTATTCAATCAAAATAGATATATAACATTATTTAAATGCATAATGATTACAAATGATTAAATTTACCTCCGTATAAGTGGTTTTGCATCTAGGGGACCAAGGAAACTGTGGAGGTGCTGGTGAAGCTCCCTGTTGAAATCATCAAATTGTCACTAAATAATATTACCATTGATATATGTACAATAATTATGATCATGTGATAAATTATATACATGATGACTTCCTCTCATAACCCACCAATGGACAGCTAACAGAGGTAGGATGAAGACTCTGACCTTGGAATTTCATTGAGCAGACAATTACATACATTATTTTTGACTTATAATATATAGTCATATAAAATTAATTACAAATTTCAAATAAGAATATATTAAATCAAGATGGAACTTGTAATAAATTACCTAAGAGTCAATACCAAATGTACGATGTAATACATCATCATTGAGAACAATATCATCCAATATGGATGTGTCCATCATTGGATGCTGCCCCTGCATCGCAACATCCTACCGAGAGTCCTGCCATGAGTCCTGTGTCCCATAATCACACATGTTCCCACATGAATTGCACAAATGTGGGGACAAATGATGCCTACTGCTCTCACCCTCATCGGTCTAGGTGAGATCATTGGCGTATTGTGCTAGAAACTATGTGAGAGCAGTCAATGAATGTAGTTTCTCCACCTCAACACTCTTCTTCAAAGTCGAAGGGAGTGACACACATTCTAGCCTCAACAAGGGTCTAGGTACATGGTTTTGGTCTCATTGAGCCCCCTCTCTATCTTGGATAGAGCCACTACCTCTGCCCTAGAACTCTCGAATGTCAAAATAATTAGGAATCTTCTTGAGGATGAACTTGCAATAGAGTTTCCTCAAGACATATTGTGGCACCTCATTGTTGTTGGACGCTCATCAAAGACCATGTACCATCTATCCCAAAAGTTTTGGGATATGTCTTGATTCCTACACCAATGAATAGGGAACCGTTTGCAAGTCTCTTCTAATCTTTGGTTAGTTTTAGGATTAATAAAGTGTGCACATAATATAGATTTTATAATTTTTTCATTCTTCACTTGTTCATAAGACAATTTGTTGGCATAGTATTGCCGACACCTCTCCCTATAGTCATGAAATTCGATGATTTGTTTTGTCACTGATTCCGTGTGAGAAATAATCATCTCTAATGACTTTGCAAGTGCTCTCCTACGATCAGTGCTTGCACTTGGATTGTTTAACATTTCAATTAGGTTTTTGAAGATGTCTTTTATTTTCTTCTATTTTCCCTAAATAGTTTTTTTGAGTGCTCTTTCATGGTGAGGACGTGAAGGTGGGTTTTTAGGGTCTGGAGGGTTTTCGGGGTTGTTTTGACCCTCCTCAGCTAGATTTGTGTTTTCACTTGCCTCATTAACTATAAATGCAATATAAAAAACTAATCAAACATTGAAAAAGTCAAAAATTCTTTTCAAACTCACAAAAATTAATCAAACCCTACCTTCTTAAGCTACTAGACCCTCTACATTTTCTTCACGACATCTTTGGGAGCGGGTTTGGCGAGGTGGCATTGTGAAAACATCGATCTCTCTTTGCACTTGCTTGGTTTCACCTTCCTTGAACATGCTTGCACTATAAACTCTAATTTTTCTCTCCAACTCTCTTTTTGGCCATGGGTATTCAAGAAAATGAGTGTTTTTTTTGCACTTTTAATTAGAAAATAATGTAAGTACATTATAACGCGCTTGCGTTTTGCTCTGCATGGGACCAAAAAATCATGTGGTGACTTTTTGGTCCCACAACTCCATGCACTTACCCAACAGTATATGTGTGAAAAAAAACATGATATACATTCGTTATTATGAGATGAAATTAGGTTGAATGTCACAAAATTTGCAATCTTGTTTTGTTTTTTTAAATTTTTTTAAATAGAAATAAAAATAAAAATATTTTTTTTTTTTACTATGGCCATGGTAGCTTTGTGCAGGGCACAGCCCCTTACAAGGGTCTATGGCTTGCACATCGACCGCAGGCTGTGGGGGGGGGGGGGGGGGGAAGCAGGCTTGTAGACCTATGGGGGGTCAGATTTCTTCCCACTGCCTACTGATGGTGCTGGTGGTTAGGGCCTACATGCCCTAATGCACCAAAAGAAATTCATTAATTATTATTATTATTTTTTATTTGTTCTTTCTTTTTATAATTATTATTATTTTCTTTTTCTTTGTGTTATTTAAATGTATTTGCATGATTTCACCTCCCTGTTTAAAAGAAATAGAAGCTTAAAAGAAATCAAATTTATATATACATTGACAAACATACTTTATATATATGACTTATTTATTTTGAAATAATTTATTTTCATTTATTTCGATTTCAAGCATAACTATATTTGTATACACCAATGAAGTAAAACAAAAAAAAAGAACAATACACTAATGCTTATTTACATTACTCAACCCAAATCACTAAATTGGTTTATTTTCTTTTTTTTTATTAAATGTATACATGGATATAATAGAGGTTTAAGTATTTTAACTCTATCTTTAAAATTGAATACTTATACAAAGGAAAGAGATATTTATTTTGGTCAACACGCATTAGTTTCTTTCTTGCTAATACTAAATATATTGATTTTATTTCCCTTAACAACTTCACACCAAATAGAAAAAGTTAAAATGGAACTATCTACAATTTTATTATGCCATCGTATTCAAGTTTAATAATGAGAGAACAAAGATCTTCATTCATGTTTTCATAACAATAGGAGTACAACTAAATGAATCATTTTCCCTATGATACTATTCATACCCTAAAAACATAATTAAATCAAAGTAGTTACATTCTTTTCCTTTCTTTTCTTCTACTCTATATGCTCCAATGCAGAGGAAATATTATTTACATATTTAAGAGCTTAACAAGAGGGAGGTGAACATTTTTTAAGACACAACTATTCTTGACACATTCAAGGGACTTTTACAATCACATAGTGACTCATAGACCATAATTTAACAACTTACAAAACTTTCCTAACCACATTCACAAACTTAATCCAAGGTTCTCACTATAAAATAGGACTCTTTGGTATATAATAATTGCTCTTCAATAAGGCTTAAAACTCTTTAATAGGAGACTCTTCTCCTTTCTTTGTCCATTATCACCAACCTACAAAACAAGGAAAAACTATATCCAAGGACCAATAGAGGTGCTCACCTCCCAACCATTGGCTTGCTCACAAGCCACCCTCTAGCTAGGAAGCAACCTATGAAACCCAAGGGGCACACCAAAATAATACACCATTCATTCCTCACAAAAAGAACATCACACAATCCCAACCAAACATTTATATAACACAAATGATTCCAACAAGAAATCCAAAATAGGGGGAGTAGAGTAGAAAACTCTACCTTGCGGAAAATGAAAACCAATACACCAAAAACCACATATGTATATCTCCATTACTCTTCAAAATCTCCAAAACCTCCATAACCATTTTAACACCAAAAATCCCAATATTCCAATACCAAATGGCACTCATGCCACACAAAAAGAAATATATGGTGCTCATGCCAAATCTCTCTCTCAAGAGAGTGATTCTTTCCCCAAGGAGGATTCTTACCTCCCTCAACCCCTCACATGGGTTGCTCACAACCATTTGGAAAGCCAACCCAACAACACAACTACAAACCCATCACAACAATTGAGGAAAAATGCAAGAACACAACCACACATTCACTCATTTTCCATTTTCCATAAACATTCAAGAACAAAATTTAATCTACAAAGAAAGAAGCCTACCTCACAAAATCTTTTCCCAAAAGTTGGTGAAGCACAATTTTGGTGAAGTCCCTCCAAGTGCTCCACTAGCCTTCTTCTTCAATCTCCCCAAATCTCTCACTCTCAAACTCTCAACTTCACAAGTGAAATTGAACTCCCAAGTGTTTTCTCCATTTTCAAAGAGGGTATAAATAATGGATGACATGTCACACCTTCTATCTAAAAGAGAAGGTACCACTTGGAATCCACCTCATCCCTCTCCACCAACCCTCAAACCCCAAGGAGCGATTTGACTCCTCATGGCTCTCACACATGTGTGAGGCCTAGGGGAGAGGAATGTACTTATACACTCTTCTCCAAATTTCTCCTTAAGTTGGCTCCCACATGTGTGGAGCCTTGGGATGAGGTGGTACTTGGTCAAATCCTCATCCCCAAACCTAGGAGATTGGAAGGAGATTGTGACAAGTCCACCATCTCTCTTTCCCAAACTTACGCCACTTTTTTCCCAAGGCACTTGGGAGTGGTCTAAATCAATAAAGTTCAAATATTTCAAATCCTGAAAGACTCCTAACCCTAAGGTATATGACCTAGGGGCTTAAAATGAATAAAATACTATTGGCAAACAAATTTGTTTCTTTTAAATAACCTTCATGAATAACTCTGTTTCGCCCTTGAATCAACAACAACCTACTTACAACAGTTGAAGAATCATACGACTATGTCGATTTCTCTCTGTGTTTGAGAGGGGTAGCTCCCTCGTATGATAGGGGTATATGGATTTTTTGGGGTTTTTAGAACAAATTGAATAACGAAAACTAATAAAGAAATGAGAAGTAATCTTATTGATTCAAGTTCCACACATTCAAGTTGAGATACCAAAACTTAACATGATAATCTTTTCCACATGCAACGTTTAAAGGAAAGCAAATGGTTATCATTGATTAAACATAGGAATATCAACAACAACACATGAAATCAAATTGAACACACATCTAAAATGTTTCTTTATTTCTTTCTTTCTTGAATAATACTATTCGATTCCTTTACACAATGCCTTACGAAAAAGTGGAACCCCTTGAATGAATTACAATGTTGTATTTATAGGTGAGGTTAGTAACCACTTAAGGTAACTACCTTAACCATTTTTTGTAACTACTTGGTGTAACTACCTTCATAAGTACACTAATTTTGAATAACTAACTTTCTTTTGTAAAGATAGTCACTTAGAGTAACTACCTAACTTAGGCACTTAAAATAACTACCTTGTAAGGAAGAGTTAGGATGAACCTAACATTACAATTAAAGATAGAAAACTAGACTCAAACAGGAGAAACTCAATTATAAAAATTATTTACAAAACAAGCCAAAATCATGACTTAAGCCACACACAAACACATAAAAAATGAGAACTATACAATATGCAACAACGCATTTATTCCATGCTTGTCAAAGGTGTCGCTGATGGAGCTGCTGATTCTGGAGACTGATTCTGTTGACCGGATCCCTTTTCTTTAAACATTCTAAAAAGTTTGATAGCTCGAGTAATAGATTTCCCCTTAGGAATTAGGATGTTAGCTATCCTCATCTTCCAGGTCTTCAAGTTCCTGTAGATGTTGCTCAACTCTGACACCATACTTGGAATTTGGGAAATAGAGATCTTCAAGGAAGTATAGAGATTGATCAACTTGTCCATTGCATTCTCATTGAAGACCTCTTAGTTGAAAAGTTGTTGATCAACCATGTTCTGGAAACCATTTTAGATTACTTGTGAATCTTCCATCAATGATGCACTCCGGAGGATGGTGGTGAGCTAATTCTGGAGTTTTACACAAAATTGATCACAAGCAAGTATAAGCTTTTCTTGCTCTATTGAAACCTGGTCAATGATTACCAATTTCCAACTTACACTTTCCACCCAAATTTCCAAGTAGTTTTCCTCTGTACCAGGTAGGATCTTCTCTGCTACAAGGATGTTGACATCAATCTCCATCATCTTCCAAAAATCATTCATGATATCTTTCCAATTTGCTTCTTCTTTCCTAACACTTTTCAAGTTGTTTTCAATGGTCTCCTTTTTTATTAAGGCATCATCATGAACAACCTTTTCTTTAACAAAGAAATCAAATGCAATGGACTTGACTTTGTTCACCCAACTCTCAGTGGCTTTCCCATAAATTTGATATTTCTAGAGGTTATCAATAGTACTTCTTTCAATCTCTCCTTCTTGGCCCAAGATGATTGATTGGTGATCAACATTGAGTGGCATGGTAGAATTGTCAACTATGGACTTCAACTAGGAAGACAAATTCTGCACTTGTTGCTTCAGCTGATCCTTTGACTCATTTTCCTTTTTAGTCCTTTCTGCTAGCTTTGCTACTACCACATTAAAGTTTTGTATGTCAACCTCATGAGTGGATGGACCCATATCGATCCTTTTCATAACAAAATCTACAAGAGTAGCTTCATTTACATTTTTCTCAGAGATGGGCTGAGCTATCTCAAGGCACATATTTCTTAAATTTGAATTGGTCTTTATTTTTTAAGCCACCTTGATCTTTTTTGGCTTCTCAAATCTCTTGAAAAGATCAGATATTGTGTTAAATTCAGGAACCACTAACTCTTCTACCTTTCTTTTCTTCAACAGACTTTGTTCCAACCATGGGAGGGAAAGGTTTTTTAAGAGCTCATGTACATTACTTTGTTGAAGATTTTGTTGTTCAGGTACTGGTGAGGTTGCCTACTCTTCAACTTGTTCTGTTTGACATACTGGATCCTTTGAGGAAGAAGGTTCCATAATCGAAGTAGGATGTTGTACTTCATGATGAGGGGATTCAATGAGAATTGAAGGTGACATAGTTGGTATGCCCTCATCAAACCTTGAATCATCCAGGACTTCTACTGATTCTTATTCTTTATCTTCTCTTGAAGTAGAGTCTACTTCTTTATCCCTTGATCTTGATTTCTTCTTCTTTTGTCTGGGTTCATCTTCGCATGTGTTCTGGAGATTACTTCTTCTTGGAGGATCTTCATCTCCACCACTTCCTTGAGTTTTCTGATGAGAAAGAACATCCATAACTGGTGTATGAGAAGGAACTGATGAAGTAGAACTATCTTGGTGGTCACTTTTTCTTCTTGATGTCTCCTTTCTACTTGTTGGTTTTGTAGCAGTCATTTGAACTATCTTCTTTCTGATCCACACTTCTGACTTCTTAATCACAAAACTAGTTCTCTCTTTAGCGTCTCTAACCTCTAGATCTACCCAATTAATAGCAGGAAGAGGTTGAGCCTAGATTTATTTAAAATAGAAGGGATCAATCAGATCTGATTCATCATCTTCAATACCTTCAATGATCCATTCCAACTTGAATTCACACATTTGTTTCAGGGTGAATCTCATCCAATCTCTTTTTCTGACTTCAAATTCATCTTCACAGTCTTCCCAAAAGTCTTCAATATTAGGGAAATGAAGATACCCAAGACCAAGCTTCAGATTATTCTTGACATAGTCTTTTCTATCAAAGGGGAACCTCATTTGGTATGTGCACAAATTGATCTTAGCTAGATCCTTCTCCAGATTTTCTGCTCTTGAGCTAGACTAACATCTATAATGACCGAGGCAAATAGGGAAGGCAACTCCTTTGTTCTTCCTATCTTTGCATTTCTTTTGAACTAACACCAGCTATCTACAAAGCTTGATCAAAACAAGTTTATCATCCACGTATCGTGGCAACTTATAAGGATAGCCATTGAATCCTCCTACTAGAAGGTAGGTGAATCTCATAAACTGGATGAAGTAACTTCTATACTTCTTTATCAATAGTGCCACTTCTTTTGATATTTTGATAGCTGTATTTCTTTGAAGTAGCCTCACTACTAGCATTGTAAAGGCATCATTCACTCGTCTAAAATACACAAAAATTTCCTCTAATTCTAGCTTCTTGTAGAATTCATAAACTTGTGTCTCCTAATTCAGAGCACTAGTGGTACTCAAACCTGGCCATGATCTCAAATTAGCAATTGCATATACCAAGTAGGATGACATGTGGAAGCGTTGGCTTGTCTTGAAGTGGACCAACTGATCATGTATGCAATCACTGATAAGATGGCCCTAATCAATGAACTATTTCCTGGCTGATATGATCATGATGAAAAGATACATCCACATCTCGAACTCAATTGAGTCTGGGCTACCTGTCAATTTGTGGAGTAGGGCAATCAAATAGAAGATCTCTTTGATGAAAAGAGAGTGATGAAGTGTCTTGGGAAGTTGAGATTGCCTACCTCTTGGTTTCACCATCCATTCTTTAGCCAAGTTGTTTAAACATTTGCTTCTGTTGTCACTAAAATATTTGTAGGCTTTTTGCTTATCAAAACGAATGAATTTCTCTTTGTATGGTAGCCGGAGGATGATGGCGATAGAAATCCCATCGAACTTGACCATCAAGTGCCCGTTAATAGTTCTGATCTCTCTAGCTTTAGGATTGTATCTCTTCACACATTCTATCACTAATTCTAGACATTACAATGCTATAGGAAAGCAAGCTACATCTACCATACCACTTTATGCTATCCCGTGGGACAATTTTGACCACTCTCCTTCCATTAGTGATGTTTGGATGTCTTGCAGGTTAATGTGCCCCATTTTAGTGTCAAATACCTATGAAAGCATAGTGTCAATCATTGGAGCATATTCATAGTCCTGAGATTTGTACTTCATGATGAGGCTTTTTGCAAGTTTTGCACTGAAGTTACCTCTTGCACCAGCATGAAAGTCCCTGAGATCTTTTTAGCAAATCAACTTCGTGAAAAATCTATTTATGAGGAGGCTGTGAGATTGAGATGATTAGCGAATGAAAATAAAATTTCTTAATGTCTTTTTAGCATATCCCCTTCACTTACATTTTGCAACCATCGCATTCCATTTGATAATATTTCTCTGAGGCAAACTGTCAAACAGTTCATGAGCCTTTGTGTATACTTCCACATTTTGCATGTGTACCTTATCAGACTAGTCACAACTAAGACTCCATGAAATTATGCTTCAAATTATGCTTTGTTGGATGTCCATGCCCTATTTAAAACTCCCATTTTTTTAGCATAGGCCGAATGCATTTACTTGAAAATTTCTATCGTCTTCAACAAATCAACTGCAACATTTATTGAGACTACATTTCTTTCAAGCAATTTGCCAAAAATTTCATATGCTTTTCCTATACTTACACATTATACATACATATCTACCCGATGCATTTGCAACTGTAATAATAAAAATTCAATTTCAATTATGATTTGATGGACATCTATATCCCGTTTGATTTTGGCACTAGGTGGGAGGATTTTTGCAAAGGTTCTGGAAGTTGGCTTTTCATCTGCCAATTGTATTTTCTCAAAAATTTCTAATCCTTTTCAACAAAGAGCATTTTGAGAACATTCTGCAATCACTGTAGTCCACTAGACCATTTCTTTGAGGCATTTTGTTTTGTGTGTTTTGTTTTACTGCACAAGGAGGACGTTGGCAAGGGTCGAGGAATCTAGTTTTATAGCTGATAATTGCATTGTATGAGAACATGTATCTTTGAGGTATTTCATCAAACAGTTTGTGCGCCTTGTCTCATACTGGCACATTTTGGATGCATGTCTGCCAGAGAAATTGTAATGATAATATCTGTCAAAACTCCACCTTCCATTATACATTAATGGATGTGCAAACCGTCAGTTCAAAACTCTTATGCATTCATTTACTTGAAACTTTCTGAAGTCTTGTCAACAAAACCGAATTTTGTGCATATGTTGCAATTGTAACATTCCATGAGATGAGATCTCTTTGAAGCATTCTTTTTAGAACAAGCCATGGATAGGGAGAGGATGGCAGTGGTTATGGATTTTGACATTACACCCACTAGTTGTAGTCACTTGAAGGTTTCTGAAGCCTTTTCAACGTATCCATTTTGTTCATATCCAGCAATCTTTGCATGCCATGAGACAACGTTTCTCTGATATTGCACCGTCAAACCTTTCCTATGCGTTGTCTATGCTTCCCATTTTGCAGAAATACGTATCTACCAAAGCATTTTGAATCATGCTTTGATGGAGGTTTGGATGGATGTGAAGAAAAATTAGTTTTTACATCAACTTCTTGGTTCGGTATAACCAACTCCTTCCTTTACATTGGTATTGGCATCATTTTCGGTGCAACATCATCATGGAGTCTTAGTAGCTTAAGAGAATCTTGAAACTTCATCGGGGTTTTGGAGATAATTCCCAACTTCGTCGGTAGCAAGAGCTACTTTCAAAACCACTCTAATTCTCTGATTAAGAAAATAGAGTGTCTTCATCAGTGATGTGGAGGAGTTTCAAAAGTTTTGGTGAGGACCGATGGAAACTTTTGAAATCAATTTTATTCATCATTGGTGTTATAAGATGCTTGTGAAACCAATCAAATTTATCGATCTCAAAAGCAAGTTTTCCTTTATCGGTATGTTGATCACGAGGCTAACAGCTGTCTCTAATTAGGGACAAGGACTGTAAAGGACGTAAGATGAACCTAGAATCTTAATCAACAAAGATCAGTGCATGATCGATTGGGCAATAGAGTCAATGAAAGGGAGAGAAAACTGGAACAACTCAAAAGTGCACGGACAAGCCAAAAATGAAACAAGGAGAGGAACAAAACAACAAGAAATGAAACACACCCAAAAATTCCTAATTAACTTATATACAAAGACAGAAAATAATTTGTCTCACTGATTAAAATGCTTTAGATGTTGCCCATTGTAGGGAAGGGGCAATGGTGTTCCATCCATGCATGCAAGATAGAAAAAATTCTCTCCACATGTGTCTCTGATCCGAAATGGTCCTCTCCAGAGAGAGTCAAATTTACCATGAAGACCCTTCAACTCCTTTTTCTTATCCCAGATCAACACAAGATCACCAAACTTGAATGATCTTACTCTGGCCTTCCTATCAAATAGTTATTTCACCCAAGTTTGTTGTTCCTTGATCCTATCAACAACTTCATCTCTTTGCTCTTCTAACTTAGTGAGATAAATGATCCTCTTCTCCAGTGTGTCTCTGAATTCTTGATTCTCTAGTATATCTTGGAGTTTTAGTGCGGATAGTTCTAAGGGTATTGACAACTTGGCTTCTATACTAAAAAGTATCTCAAACGGTGACAATCCAGTGGCTCTCTTCTTGGTCGTACAATCCACCCACAATGCTTCATACAAATGTTTATGCCAAGTCCTCTGATTTTCATCAACTAATTTTCAAAGAATGGTAATAATATTTTTATTACTACCTTCAGCTTGACCATTTCCCTGAGGATAGTAATCTGATGCGTGAGAAAGGATGATCCCATATTTATAACAAAAAGATGATATCTCATGAGAAGAGAAGTTAGTGGCATTGTCAGTGACAATCTTATTTGGTACCCCAAATCTCACTAGAATGTTCTATTTGATAAAATTGCAGACCACTTCAGAGATGGTTTGGTTTACTAGGATGGCTTCAATCCATTTAGTAAAATAATCTATTGCCACAAGAATATGAGTGTGGCATGCACTAGAGTGTGGATTGATAGGACCTATAAAATTAAGACCCCATTATTGGAATGGTTCTTCAATGACCACTGGTTTAAGTGGCATAGCTGCAAGTTGTACTTTTCCTTTAAACTGTTGACATGACTCACATTTCTTGACCCATTCATCTACGTCACAAAACATGTCGAGCCAGTAATAACAATTCCTTAGAATTTTAAATGCAGTGACTAAAGAGGAGAAATGTCCCCCACATGCTTCATTGTGGAAACTCTGGAGTAACTTCTTCTGCTTCTCTTTATCTACACATCTCAAGAATGTACCATCGATCCCTTTCTTATAGAGAATATTACCCCAAATGATATATTTTCTAGCTTTTAACTTGATAGTTCTTTTCTCTTTTGGAGTTAGATGAGTCAGGCATTCCCCATATGTAAGAAAATATGCTATATTTGAGAACCATTCATCTGTCAATCCTACAAACAAAACTTGAGGCAACTCGTCATTCTTTTCTGGAGGTTCTCCAATTGTGCCATTTTTAGCTATGAGCTTACATAGGCCTCACCCTCGTACCAATTTGGTTGGCTTAATATCAATATCGTATTCTTGAACTTTGGCAATCCAAGAAGCCCTTTTATTGACACCTATTTCTTGCTAGGTAAGAATGGTTTTGATTGAAGTGTCTGATACGAAAACCTTAGAATGTGAATTGAGAATATAAAACCTAAAATGTTTAACTGCCTTGACCACTACATAAGCAAGCTTCTCTTCCAGAGAATAATTCAATTCATGCTTTTTTAGAGGAACACTCATAAATGTAATAGGTGCTTCTATATGATCGTCATTTTGTTGAGTCAAGATAGTAGATAAAGTATGTTTCGAAGTATAACAATATATAATGAAATCTTTGGAAAAATCAAAATGAACTAAAACTAGAGCATTTGTAGTTGCAGTTTTAATAACTTGGAATGTCCTTTTGCCTTGTTCAGTCCATTTGAAGACTACTTTATCTCTCATCATGTCTACAATGTGGTGAGTTAATTCAAAGAAATCTGGTAGGAATGTTCTCAAGAAATTGATCTGGCCAAAGAAGGACCTCACTCTAGGTTTTCTTGATGGTAATGGCAACTTCTAGATAGCTTCAACTCATTCAGGATCAATTTGAATCCCATCTTTAGACACAATGTGCCCTAGTTGTTTTCCTTCAGTAACCCTGAAAATGGACTTCTTGGGGTTTAGAGGGATTCCTTGTTCATGGAAACTCTATAAAACCATCTCCAGATGTTGAATATGGTCTTCTCTTTTTCTTGAAAAGACAGTGAGATCGTCTAAATGCACTACAATAATCCTATTTTTCATGTCACTAAAGGAGACGTCTATTGCACATTGGAACGTTGTGTTGGCATTAATCAATCTGAATGGCATTCGATTATAAGTCAGAGTTCCCCAAGGTGTTGTAAAAGTAGTTTTATGTTAATCCTCTAGGGTTACTTGTATCTAATTATACCTAGAAAACCCATCAAGTAATGACATCATTTCAGATCCAACAATGGTTTGCAAAACATGGTCCATCACGGGCAGAGGGCAGTTGTCTTTCAAAGATGCTTGGTTAAGATTGTGAAAATTGACGCAAATTCTAATTTTGCTATTCTTTTTCCTCATAGGTACTATGTTTGCTACCCAAGTTGAATGATGAATAGGATATATAATTCTGGCCTTTAATATCTTATTAATTTCTACAAAGATAGCATCGGCAACTTTAGGATTGAATTGCCTCTACTTTTGTCTTAAAGGAGTGGCAAACATAGTACCTATGGTGTTATTATGTTTGTCATCATAACACCATGCGAACACATCATTGTACTTGACTAACAGAGTGATGAGCTTCTATCTTTCATTTGTCGAACATGCTTTGCTGATGCACACAATTTTAGGATCATCTTTAGTGCCTATGTCCACCTTATCATACTAAGAAAGATTGGGATTGTTTTCTTGAGCCTTATTCTTCAAATAACTATCATCTTTATCAAATAGGCTGTCTAGAGTAATCAACCCCCTTGGGATGGTATTCCCCTTTAATTGCAACACTTCATCTTCTGCAAAAGTCTCACTTCCTTCAAATAACAAATTGACAAAAGTACCAGCCTTCTCCAAAAAAGACACGATCTATTTATCATCGTCAAAAACCTGCCAATGTTTATCATTATCAGGCATGCTTGGTCGATACACCAATTCAATTTTATATTGATCTTTATTGAACTCCAAATGTGGAAGTAATAGAGTTGCAGAAACAGCAAGGCAGTCAGCTTTAGAATTGAGAGCTCAAGGAATCATGTTAGAGACTAAAATTATCAACTAAAAAATAATTATAAAACAACATAATCATAATTGTTTCCAAAAAGTTGATCACAAAAATTTCATAGCATGAGATTTATATTTTTCTATGAAAGAGATAAACAACATTGTAAAAGTACATGTATCTAATTCTAAGGTAATAAACAATCATGAAAATTAAAGTTTATTGCATAGCTATGAATCAACATGAAGTAGAACTATGTGAAAATAAAACACCTTATTTGTTTGTCATGGAAGTGTGGTAGTTCAATTCTCCAAAAGCTCTTTTGTACCATCTGGTATCTTTTATTCACTCTTGTTCAACTGTCAGAGAGGAAAGATATCATCAAGGCATTTATCTGCCCAACCTTGGACTCTCTAGTCCCCTAGTATCATTCCTACTGGAATGACCCGGCCCACCGTAGAGATGTATCATGAAGAGAAATCCAATGCCATTTGAGATTGGTGTCTAGCCCTACATCTTCCTAGTTAGTCACACACTACAGGTAACCCCTAACTAGTATGACCATGTGACTGGAAAATGTATCTGGGTCAAGAAAAACTAATTGACACCACTTATTGTTATTAGTGTCACCTTGGCCAAGGTTTCTTTCTAAGTAGGTGCAACATGACTTGACTGGTCGTATAGTTTAGTTTATTTCACCCTACTCGGCTTGGTTAAATTATTTAAAGGCAAATTTTGATTTAGTCTTCTCGTGTCACTACACGCTGACTATTGCACTATTAGTTTTACCCTTGTAATAAAGTCCCATGACTGAGAATTGAATTTTGGTTCCCTGAATTCTGGTTATCAAGAAGAGGACTAGTCAAATAAGTTACCAATTTATGTTTTTCAGCTTTAATTCATTCTAGACCAAAAGAAGTCTAAATTTTAGAACATATAATTTATTTTCTTCCTTGTTATAATAGACTGTGAAGAAATCTTTTAACTTAAAAATCTTCCAAGATTTATACCTCTTCCCTTTGCGGACTAGAATCTTTGTAACTCATACATCTTCATGATTCTTTCAATGTATATGAATTTACACAAAAGTTTCTGAGGTGTAAGTTTAGACTTATCGTGGTTCATCTTAAAGAGTTTTCTCAAAATTTGGCGCAAGACTTTGCCAATTCTTATTGTTAAGCAACCCCGCCTTACCTTGGTTCGAGGAAAAGTGTTATCTTATTCTCTAAAGTTGTTTCTAGACTTCACTAAAGTTTGGACTACACCAATAGACTTGCATGTTTGATTCTTACTTCCTTGTTGGTCTGTGTTTTCCAAACTCCTAATGCAGTTAATGATATGAAGAAAGAAACTAAGAGAATGGTGTGTACTTTCGTAGGTGGTGAGTATGAGGAACTAGTCTTTCTAAGACTACTTCCAGGTGATAAAAGATCTTTGCACCTTAAAAAATTTTAGAGGAAACTTTAAGCAATGTTGACAAGAGAATGCTCAATAGGAGAAAGATGTCATGCCTAATTCCTACTGCGTCGGCTTTCCTTGAGCAATTCTGAAGCTGTCACCTCTTTATTTCCTTCGATGTCTTCAATTTCCTCCCCGCCCGTTGACTCTACTAGCTGTGTACCAAAGTTTTTCCTTCCATTGCTTCCATCTCCTATTTTGTCTTTTTTTCCCCCGCCGATAAAAGAAAAGAGTCTGAGATTAAGAAAAAAGATGATGATGTTTCGAAGGAAGATCTCCATCCAAGATAACTCTCGTTGTCCTTAGGGTTCGCCACTCCCTTTTGTTTCTTTCCGCACAACATGCCACTCCATCCGACCCACCTTTCACTTCTCTAACAAGATGACATTCGAAACTTAAGATGTCTAAATCAACTTTTGAAAATAAATCATACATCATGAAATTATTAAGATCAACTCTCCACACAATTCGTGATGTTTTTTTTCAAAAAGAAAGATGCAGCAGTGGGTGGGTCGATAACCCTAACCCCACCAAATTTGTTAACTCACAACTTATAATAGTTTCCCCCCCCACCGTGAAGGATTAAATAATAGGAAACCAAGATATATTTTATACGTTTGAAAAGTTATAAAAGTGTATTACTAAGAATAAAAGTCCCACCGATTTAGAATACCTAAAGAGGTTATTTCACTTGATAGACATGAGGAGTTTTCTAAGTGAAATTGATGAAAGAGATGAATAAATTAAAAGTGTTAAATGATAGAATTAAATAGAGATAGGTAAAGTTAAATTCATTAAGAAGAGTCAACCACTATTATTATTTTTTTATAGAAGATAAGGTGACGTTACTCAACTAATGGCTTAGGCTAGGAGAACTTAATCTTAGTTGACTTAAGGTTTACCTGCCCACTCAGGTCTTGACATTCCCACCTAAGATTGTAAAGACTATTTTCAATTTACTGATGGTCTCAAATGGCACTGGATTTCTCTTCGCTCACTTCTCGTTCCTGATGATACCTTTCCTCCCCCTTTAGAGGAGATTTATCCTGCAACCACTTGGTCAATCATAAATAGTCAATCTGATAACACATTACCACTTTTATCTGTATTAAAATAATTGTGAAACATCCATCAATATACTTAATGGAACCCAAAATATTCATATACATTGCATATGCCTATTCATCTACTAAATATCAACATTTATACATATACATGTTCAACATTTGAAGGAAAACATCTCATTATAATTTTAGATACATGGTTTAAACACAAATCAAAATAATTAAGACACAAGTGGGATGTAATATATCTTTCCCCTTGTGAATCATCGTCCTCAATGATTTAGTGTATCAAATTTAACAAAAGGTTTTCATTATTTAATCAAACATATAAAGAAGTTTAACTATTAAAAACATTGAACAATTGAGGAAATTTTTGCTGCATATCAGTGTAATCTTCCCAGGTGGCACTGTCTTCTGAATACTAGTCCCACGGGACCTTGCATTGAGCCACTTCTCTATTACGTAAGTGGCGCTTACGTACCTTGAGCACCCTGACTGACTCGATTGTGATTATTCCTGGGTCTTGAACCTGTAAGGAGTACCAATCGATCATATGTGTAAAATCAGATATATACTTTTTAAGATAAGAAACATGAAAGACATCATGTAATCGAGCAAGAGCTGGTGGTAGAGCAATTTTATAGGCAACCAGGTTGATTACTTCCAGGACTTCAAATGGTCCAACATACCGGGGTGCAAGTTTAGTGGATTTTCCAAATCTTATAGCACTGTTATTTGGTTTGACACATAGAAGCACTTTCTCCCCCACTTCAAATTGTCTGGAAGTACGTTTGGCATATGCATAAGTCTTCTGTTGATCATTAGCTTCTGCTAACCTTTTCTTGATCAACTTTACTTGCTCTTCCATGTTAGATAACATTTCTGGACCGAGGGTTATCCTATCTTCCAGCTTATCCCAGCTGATAGGAGTTCTACACCTTCTTCCATACAGTGCCTCAAATGGTGCCATTTGTATGGATGATTGGTAAGAATTATTATACGCAAATTCAACTAAAGGGAGGTAATCTTCCCATTTGTATTGTTGATCCATACAAAACATTCAGAGAAGGTCCTCTAAAATCTTATTAACTCTTTCTGTTTGACCATCTGTCTCAGTATAGTAGGCAGAACTAATATTCAATTGTGTGCCCAGGGCTGAAAATAAGGTTTGCCAAAATTGAGAAGTCATTCTAGCATCTCTATCAGATATTATTTTCTCAGGTATTCCATGTAACTGAAATATTTCTCGTATAAATTTATGAGCAATAGTGGTTGCACCATCGGTCAAATTTCTTGGTATAAAGTGTGCTACATTGGTGAGTTTGTCTACCACTACCAATATGGTATTATGTTTATTTCTAGACATGGGCAATCCTTGGACGAAGTCCATGCTGATTATCTGCCACTTCCAATCAGGTACTGCATGGGGTTGTAATAATCCCGCGAGGTGTTGATGTTTGGCTTTGAATTTTTGGCATTCTAAACAACTTGCTACAAATCTCACCACATCCTTCTTCATCCCTTTCCAAAAATATAAAGGTTTAACATCTGCTATAAGCTTGGTAACCCCGGGGTGTCTGAAATATGGTGCAGAGTGCACTTCCTTCTAGATCAAATTCCTAAGTTCAGTATTTTCAGGTATGTACATTCTACCCTGATACCTTAACAATCCATCATTTTCAATTTTGAATCCATCATACCTTGGATCTTGAGGATCAAGTTGAAGCGTCATCTTTACTTGCTGATAGTATCTGTCATCTATTAATAGATGAAGCACCCTATTCCTAAAATCTGGGTACACTGAGGTTATTGCATTGATATGTCTATGGCAACTTAAAGCATCTGCCACCTGATTTTCCTTCCCTTTGATGTAACTGATCTCAAAGTCATAATCAAAAATCAACTCTAACTATCGCCTTTGTCTTACATTAAGATTTGGTTGAGTAAATATGTATTTTAGTCCTTGATGATCAAATCGGAGCTCAAATGGTTTTCCTAACAAGTAGTGGCGCCACATTTGCAAGGCATACACAATAGCAACTAGCTCCAAATCATGAGGTGCATAATTCTGTTCATAGATTTTAAGCTTCCTTGATTCATATGCTATTACTTGTCCATTCTGCATGAGTACTCCACGCAAATCCTTCTCCTGATGCATCAGTCACCACCACAAATTGTCCTTCAAGATCTAGTACTTTTAATACCGATGCAGAGACTAGTTTCTCCTTGAGTAATTCAAATGCCTTCTGACACTTTTTTGACCATACAAAATTTTTCCGTTTCCTTTGCAATGATGTGATTGGACATGATATGCATGAAAAATTTATTACAAATTTCTGATAATAGCCAGCCAAACCCATAAAGCTCTGTACTTCCTGCACATTTTTGGGAATGGGCCATTCAATTATCGCTTTTATTTTAGTGGGGTCTACAACAATGCCTTCTTCAGAGATAATATGCCCTAAGTATTGAATTTATTTTTGGAAGAAGGTGCATTTGGATAACTTTCCATATAGCTTGTTTTCACGCAAGTGCTGTAATACAAACTGTAGATGCTGGAAATGTTCCTCTTCATTCTTTGAATAAATTAAAATATCATCAAGGAAAACCAAAACAAACTTATCCAGACAATCATGAAACACACTATTCATCAAATTCATAAACGCGGCTGGGGCATTAGTAAGCCCAAATGGTAGCACTGTGAATTCATAATGTCCATAGCGAGTTCTGAAGGCTATCTTATAAATATCTTCTTCCTTGAGTCTCAACTGGTGATATCCTGACCGAAGATCTATTTTAGAAAAGACTGATGCTTCTTGCATTTGGTCAAATAAATCACCAATGTGGGGTAGTGGATACTTATTTCTGATGGTTAATTTGTTTAACATTCTATAGTCTATGCATAGTCGAAGGGCTCCATCCTTCTTTTTGACAAAAATCACTGGCGCCCCCCATGGTGACACACTTGGTCTAATCAATCCTTTGTTCAGCAATTCCTGTAGTTGGGACTTCAATTCCATCAATTCAACTGTTGTCATGCGATAAGGGGCTTTAGACACTGGTGTAGCTCCAGGTACTAACTCTATAGAAAAATCAAATATTCTCTTAGGGGGTAAACCTAGTAACTCTTCGGGAAATACATCTTGATAGTTTTGAAGATAGGGGTATTTTTCTACAAAAGTTTCCTGAAATTTCTCATATACCTTTTCATTTTGGTTATAACTGGTTGCTTTGGTTTCATCCATTTTCTCCATTTTTACCACAAATATTTGGCAAACTTTCTTCCCACTCTATTTTAATTGCATGGCAGAGAGTCGTTGTAACGGAACTTCATATTGGATGCCTTGCACTTGCACTCTATTTCCTAGGTCATCTTCACACTCAATTATTTTATCATAGCAATCCACTTTGGCCTTGTGTTTTTCTAGCCAACTCATGCCCAATATGACATCATATGAGCCTAGAGGTGCTACATATAGATTTACCTCTGATACAAGACCTGGAAGTTCAACCCTGGCTTCGAATAAACACTGCTCTACTCGAGCTCTCGATTGGTTAGCATACTCGACCATCCAAGAATTAGCCATGAATCCGACTCTTTTAGGAAATCTACACAACTTATGTGAAATGAAATTTTTTGTAGCTCCTGTGTCTATGAGTATGGTTATGGGATTCCTGTATAGCATACCTGGAACTTCTACAAGAGTAAACTGATACTCATCTTGCCTATTGTCCACCATGGCGTGAATCCTCTGTTGAAATGATGTCTGTTGGGAGGGTAGAGTGTTCTTCTTTTGTTGTCCTCCTTGTCCTCTTGTGGAACATTGGTTGGCATAATGTTCTCCTCTGTAAGAAAAACATCCTCCTAGGGGTCCTCTCCTTTCCATTCCTTTATTATTCTCATTATTTCTCCTATACTTGTCAAAACTCCTTCTGTCTCTTAGCTGATCCTAGCAATCCCCTTTATGTCCTTTTAAATCTCTGTTCTTTTTATTGAAGTTACCTCCTTTCTTTTTGAAGGGCTGGGAATTATGTGTCCAATTTCTCCTTTTTCTATTCCTGTCCCTAATAGAGTTGTCTTTCTTAAGTTTTTGTTCCTATCTCACAGCCTTTTCATGGGCTTCATTCATGGTAGTGGGTGCCAAGACATCTACTGACCCACCAATACAGTTATTGAGTCCCATAATAAATTTCCTAATTTTATATTTCTCATCCTTCTAGAATTGGGGAACATATTTAAGTAATTGGGTGAATTTCTCCCAATAAGCATGCACTGAGAGTTTGCCTTGCCTCAACTCCTGCAAATCTGTTAACTTTTGTTCAAAAAAAAATTACGGTAGCCACCGTTGCCTAAAAACTTCCACAAATTGATCCCATGTCATATCCATGGATGTCCAACCCAATTCTGTCTTTTTATTCTCCCACCAACCAGTGGCTTCTCCAGTTAACTGATAAGTTCCCCATACCGCCTTCATATTATCAGTATAATCTCTTATTTCAAAATACTTTTCCATACCTGTCAACCAGGCCTTGGCAGCATCACCCACCTTAGATCCATCATATCGAGGAGGTTTTACTTTCTTCATGTCGTTGGAGATAATTCCTTGAATAGTCTTGTCTTTACCAAGCTGGGTTAAGGTATGTTCTTCATTTCTGGTTGGATGAGTGTGAATGTTTTTAGAATTTTTGTCCCTAATTCTAGATTCATGTTCTTCATCTTGATTCCCGATGTGTCTATTCTCTCTCTGTTCTAACTGTTGAAGTCTAGTTTGAGTGTCTTGCATCATTTGCAGAAGTCTATCTAACTTGGCAGCAGAGGTCTTCAGGGGTTCAGTCTCTCCCCTACCCTCAAGTATTTGAGCCATCTTTTCTTCACCAAATAAACCTGGTAAAATAATTATACTCTTAGTCTCTATATCTTTTTTTATCCACATGAATGCTTAACAAGTTACACACAACAAAATTCATTTTATTTACACACTACAAAATTTTAATTACAATACTTTTTTTTTACAAAGTTTCACTACAGAGCGCTCATCTAAGAGCTTTCATCACTACCAATTATGGGCTCTTCCTACCCTTCAAATTCAAAATATGGAATTAACCGATAACCTAGAGTGGGTACCCGGGTTTCCTTCAAGTCATAGGACATATTACCATTTTCAAAAGAAATTACAAATTGGTTAACAGTTTTTGGTTTAGTAGATGCTAAGGAAGTAATTCCCACTATTTTTCTTCTAGTATTTGCCCAGGTTTGTTTTTCCCTTTTAAGTCATTTGATGGCATCAGCTAAAGTTTCATCATCTGAAGGTATAATACAACATTGGTTGTCATATTTAGCATTTATTGTTTTCCAACACAGAATGTTACCTGGTTCTCGTGTTCTCTTACGTTTTGCAGTATAGACCCGCATCCTGGCAAAAACCAAAATGCTTGTTTCAGTTCAAGATGTTCTAAGTTTTTCTTTTGGTGGTGAGCCCAAGGTTTCCTAGTTCGAGAAAGGTGCTGGCTTTCAGTGTCGAACCCGATGAGCTCTGATACCTTATGTCAGAGACTAAAATTATCAACTAAAAAATAATTATAAAACAACATAATCATAATTGTTTCTAGAAAGTTGAGCACAAAAACTTCATAGAACGAGATTTATATTTTTCTATGAAAGAGATAAACAACATTGTATCTAATTTTAAGGTAATAAACAACTCATGAAAATTAAAGTTTATTGCATAGCTATGAATCAACATGAAATAGAACTGTGCGAAAATAAAACACCTTATTTGTTTATCATGGAAGTGTGGTAGTTCAGTTCTCTAAAAGCTCTTTTGTACTGTCCGATAGCTTTTATTCACTCTTGTTAAATTGTCAAGGAGGAAAGATATCATCAGGACGTTTATCTACCCAACCTTGGACTATCTAGTCCTCCCGTATCATTCCTACTGGAATGACCCGGCCCACTACAGAGAGGTATCATGAAGAGAAATCTAATGCCAACTGAGATTGGTGTCTGGCCCTACATCTTTCTAGTTAGTCACACACTATAGGTAACCCCTAACTAGTATGACCATTTGACTGGAAAATGTATTTGGCTCAAGAAAAACTGACTGACACTACTTATTGTTATTAGCGTCACCTTGGCCAAGGTTTTTTTCTAAGTAGGCGCAACACGACTTGACTGGTCGTATAGTTTAGTTTATTTCACCCTACTTAGCTTGGTTAAATTATTTAAAGGCAACTTTTGATTTAGTCTTCTCATGTCACTGCACGCTGACTATTGCACTATTAGTTTTACCCTTTTAATAAAGTCCCATGACTGAGAATTGAATTTTGGTTCCCTAAATTCTGGTTATCAAGAAGAGGACTGGTCAAATAAGTTCCCCGTTTATGTTTTTCAGCTTTAATTCATTCCAGACCAAAAGAAGTCTAAATTTCAGAACATATAATTTATTTTCTTTCTTGTTATAATAGACTGTGAAGAAATCTTTTAACTTAAAAATCTTACAAGATTTATACCTCTTCCCTTTGCGGACTAGAATCTTTGTAACTCATACATCTTCATGATTCTTTCAATGTATATGAATTTAAACAAGAGTTTCTGAGGTGTAAGTTTAGACTTATCGTGGCTCATCTTAAAGAGTTTTCTCAAAATTTGGCGTAAGACTTTGCTGGTTCTTATTGTTAAGCCACCCCACCTTACCTTGGTTCGAGGAAAAGTGTTATCTTATTCTCTAAAGCTATTTCTAGACTTCATTGAAGTTTGGACTACACCAATAGACTTCCATGTTTGATTCTTACTTCCTTGTCGGTCTGTGTTTGCTAGACTCCTAATGCAGTTAATGATATGAAGAAAGAAACTAAGAGAATGGTGTGTACTTCCATAGGTGGTAAGTGTGAGGAACTAGTCTTTCTAAGACTACCCAAAGTAATTGTAAGAAAAGAATTTCTTGCAGGTGATAAAAGATCTTTGCACCTTAAAATTTTATAGAGGAAACTTTAAGCAATGTTGACAAGAGAATGCTCAATAGAAGAAAGACATCATGCCTAATTCCTACTGCGTCGGCTTTCCTTGAGCAATTTTGAAGCTGTCACCTCTTTATTTCCTTCGACATCTTCAATTTCCTCCCCGTCCACTGACTCTACTAGTTGTGTACAGAAGTTTTTCCTTCCATTGCTTCTATCTCCTATTTTGTCTTTTTTTCCCCCATCGATAAAAGAAAAGAGTCCGAGATTAAGAAAAAAGATGATGATGTTTCGAAGGAAGATCTCCATCCAAGATAACTCCCATTGTCCTTAGGGTTCACCACCCCATTCTGTTTCTTTCTACACAACATGCCACTCCATCCGACCCACCTTTCACTCCTCTAACAAGATGACATTCGAAGCTTAAGATGTTTAAATCAACTTTTAATAAATCATACATCACGAAATTATTAAGATCAACTCTCCACACAATTTGTGATGTTTTCTTTCAAAAAGAAAGATGTAGCAGTGGGTGGGTCGATTACCCCGACCCCACCAAATTTGTTAACTCACAACTTATAATAGTTCCCCCCCATCACGAAGGATTAAATAATAGGAAACCAAGATATATTTTATAGGTTTGAAAAGTTATAAAAGTGTATTACTAGTCCCACCGATTTAGAATACCTAAAGAGGTTATTTCACTTGATAGACATGAGGAGTTTTCTAAGTGAAATTGATGAAAGAGATGAATAAATTAAAAGTCTTAAATGATAGAATTGAATAGAGATAGGTAAAGTTAAATTCGTTAAGAAGAGTCAACCACTATTATTATTTTTTGCTAGAAGATAAGGTGATATTACTCAACTAATGGTTTAGGCTAGGAGAACTTAAACTTATTTGACTTAAGGTTTACCTGCCCACTCGGGTCTTGACATTCCCACCTAAGATTATAAAGATTGTTTTAGATTTACTGATGGTCTCAAATGGTACTGGATTTCTCTTCACTCACTTCTCATTCCTGATGATACCTTTCCTCCCCCTTCAGAGGAGATTTATCCTGCAACCACTTGGTTAATCATGAATAGTCAGTCTGATAACACATTACCACTTTTATCTGTATTAAAATAATTGCGAAACATCCATCAATGTACTTAATGGAACCAAAAACATTCATATACATTGTATATACCTATTCATCTACTGAATATCAACATTTATACATATACATGTTCAACATTTGAAGGAAAACATCTCATTATAATTTTAGATACATGGTTTAAACACACATCAAAATAATTAAGACACAAGTGGGATGTAACAAATTGCTTCTATGGAGAATGCGTCAAAGAACTCTATTTGATCCATACCAAGTTTTGATATTTTCTCAACTTGTCATTCTTTGTTTGAAACTGATTTCTTATTTGCTTGACAACCAATTATGCATCTCTGAGCACTCTCAACATTTTGATTCCTTTTTCTTTGGTAGTCTCAAGGCCTGGAAGGAGTGCCTCATATTCTGCCATATTATTAGTGTTGTCGAAAACCAATTTGAAAGCCATAGGAAACTTCTCCCCTGTAGGTGAAATAAGAATAATTCCAGCCCCTGAGCCAGAAGAAGAATAGCTACCATCGAATTCCATAGTCCAAAGGCTAGAAGACATGTTAGGAGAGATAACTTCAGGGGCTACCTCTTTTTCCTGCATGAGCATATATGTGCCTGGTCCCGTTTCTTCATATAGTATTTCTTCCCTAGGATCATCTGATTTTAGGACTGTATACTTTGCTTTTGGTTTTGGATTTAGCCTAACTTTCTTTCCATTGATTGGGATCAAGGCACGGGACCAATATAACTATATTTCTCTGCCTAAATCCTTATAGAAACTTCTACTAAGCAGCATGCCATAACTTGTGGGAATGTCAGCAACTAGGATTGTAAGTTTTAGTTTCTTTTGGGGGAAAGCGGCTAAAGCAACTTGTGCATCTTTCAGTTGACCTACTAATGGGACCATTTTAGATTCCATTGAGTAGACTTTGTCTGAGGGTTTATTTAATGACAAGCTGAGAGCATGAGTAACTTTAGCAGGCATAACATTGTCAGATGCACTAGAATCTATTATGTAGTTGCTTAGTTTACAATCAACTATATATAACAAGACATAGAATGGGTCAGGCTTATCTGGGAGAACAACATTTACCAACAGGGCATCATTTTGTAGAGATTCACCGAAGAGATCATCATGTGACAGTTCTTTGTGTTGTGAGTCATTTGACTATTGATGTACTGAAGAAAAAGGATCAGGTTTTCCTTTAACAATATGCAACAATCTCTCCAACTGATGAGGATTTGACTTTAAGTAGTCGAGTTGAGAAATTTGCACCTTTGTTTTCTTGCAATGCTCTATGAAATAAAATGCATCATCAGACAAGGGAGATGAATCACCAAGAGGAGGGCTCTATGTACCTTTACCTTTTGTGGCTGTAAGAGGTTGATTCTCTAGAGGATGTTTTCTTGTTAGAATTTTTGGAGTATTTTCTGGAACTTTATGGGCAGATCCAACTTTGGCTTTTTGTTCATTCTTCTGATACTGATTTCTTATGGAGACATTACAAGAATGATTGTTAATATTGTGAACCTCTTCTTTTTCATTATCAAACTCATACTCAAGAAAGCTGATTATGGGTTGGCCATAGGTCTCATTTGTCTCATCTTCTTGAGAGACATACTCTTCTATTTTCTCATTTGATAGATTCATCTGCTTGACCCTTGCTATTTCAGGACAAGTGCTGCCATCATGGTCAGTAGTCAGATGAAAATCACACATAGTCGCAGTTTGTTTTTGACTGGAAGAAGGATGTTCAATAGATAGTCTTTGTGCTGAAGGAGGAAGCCTAGGTGGCTTGTTCTACTGATATGGTACATAATTTCTCCTAGGTATATTTTGATATAGCGGAGGTGGATTATGTGGAAGTTATTTCTTAAGCAGGAGCAAATCATTGGCTAGCTTCTGAATCATTAGGTCTGTAGTGGATGGATTAGAAGACTGTACCTTCCCTTTCTGCAAGTCTTTATTCCATTTTCTGGCAGTCAATAAATCATCTTCAATTTCAATGGCCATGGTCTGTACAGCTTCCAAATTAGTCACTCGTGCTCTTCTTAAATGAAAACTTATATCTGGAGGTTGTGTATTTAGAAAGAAACACTTTTGATTCTACACAATTGGTCTTTTAGCATTTTCAATTCTATTCTTCAACTTGTTAAAACGAGCCACAAACTCTCGCATCAGCTCGTGAATCTCTTTCTTCATTTGAGTAAGTTGTGCTAATAATGCATGCTCATCTTCAGTGCTTTTGAAATGATCTTTGAACTTTTGGCTCATAGTCGCCCATGAGTTTATAGTTTAGGCAGACAAATGTTGAAACCATTCTACTGGTCCTTCGGTCAAAGATTCTACAAACAACCGGACAAAAACATCTTCATGCATAACACCTAGAACACTGCATGTGGCAAAGAAGGTGTTAATGTGCTCATCTATAGAAACTTTTTTGGGTAAAACTTTCCTAGATCCATGTGGTAAGTCATGCAATTGATTACCCAAGGTGAGGCGGCCAATAGCTACTCCCTAAGGTATAGGTTGAGCCATTTGTAGTGATGGAGTTGGTTGAAGATTTATGACAATAGGAACTGTAGTCCCGTGCAAGGTTAATGTTTGGTAAATGGAAGAGGAGATAGAGGTTCTAGTAGGACTTCTTGCCGGCGAAGGAGGTCTACTAAAAGATTTAATATTCCTTTTTGGGGGAATAAAAGATTGAGAAAAGTTAAGACTTGCTAGCTTTTCAAAATCGGGATCCAGGATACCCTTTTCACGGTCTCCTCTGGTATATCTCTTGGTGGCCAGGTTGATTTTGAGCAAGATTCACAAGGTGATACTCTTGAATAGGTTCGATAGGTGGACCAACTTATCTATCCCTTCTTGGAGCTATTTGAATAGGAACACATCTATTAGCTATTTCCAATTCTTCTTCTGCGATGCCTTGAGCTATTAACTGAGCACAAACATGAAATTTTGTTCCTATATCTTCTTCTTCATCAAGTACCGTGTCTATTTCTTGATATTGGTGATTTGACCTCCTATATCTCTAACCCAATACTCATAAGTCAGTAATTATATCTTCTTGCTCAAGATCCAACCAATTAACATTAGGTTGTAAAACAGGTCCATCTCTACGTTGTAGAACCATATTTATTGATCATAAAAATTTTCATTGAACACATTAAGGTGACTTTTTCAAACAAAAGAAGTATGTTCGAATAGTCCCCAGCAGATTCACCAAAAATCTATTGGTAAACAGATTTGTTGCTTTTAAATAACCTTCATGAATAACTCTATTTCTCCCTTGAATCAACAACCTACTTACAACAGTTGAAGAATCACAAAACTATGTCGATTCCTCTCTGTGTTTGAGAGGGGCAGAACCCTTGTATGATAAGGGTATATGGATTTTCTGGGGTTTTTAAGAACAAATTGAATAATGAAAACTAATAAAGAAATTAGAAGTAATCTGATTGATTCAAGTTCCATACATTCAAGTTGAGATACCAAAACTTAACATGATAATCTTTTCCACATGCAACATTTAAAGGAAAGCAAATCGTTATCATTGATTAAACATACGAATATCAACAACAACACATGAAATTGAATTGAATACACATCCAAAATGTTTCTTTATTGCTTTCTTGCTTGAATAATACTATTCAAGTCCTTTACACAATGCCTTGCGAAAAAGTGGAACCCCTTGATTGAATTACAATGTTGTATTTATAGGTGAGGTTAGTAACCACTTAAGGTAACTACCTTAACCACTTTTTGTAACTACTTGGTGTAACTACCTTCATAAGTGCACTAATTTTGAATAACTAACTTTCTTTTGTAAAGATAGTCACTTACAGTAACTACCTAACTTAGGCACTTAAAATAACTACCTTGTACGAAAGAGTTAGGATGAACCTAACTTTTCAATTAAAGATAGAAAACTAGACTCGAACAGGAGAAACTCAATTATGAAAATTATTTACAAAATAAGCCAAAATCATCACTTGAGCCACACACAAACACATAAAAAATGAGAACTATACAATATGCAACAATGCATTTATTTCATGCTTGTCGAAGGTGCCATTGATGGAGCTGCTAATTCTGGAGACTGATTCTGTTGACCGGATCCCTTTTCTTTGAACATTCTGAAAAGTTTGAGAGTTGGAGTAATAGATTTCCCCTTAGGAATTAGGATGTTAGCTATCCTCATCTTCTAGGTCTTTAGGTTCCCATAGTTGTTACTCAACTCTGACACCATACTTGGAATTTGGGAAACAAAGATCTTCAAGGAAGTATAGAGATCGATCAACTTGTCCATTGCATTCTCATCGAAAACCTCTCAGTTGAAAAGTTGTTGATCAACCATGTTCTGGAAACCATTTTGGATTACTTGTGAATCTTCCATCAATGATGCACTCAGGAGGATGGTGGTGAGCTGATTCTAGAGTTTTACACAAACTTGATCACAAGCAAGTATAAGCTTTTCTTGCTCTGTTGAAACTTGGTCAATGATTACCAATTTCCAACTTATGCTTTCCACCCAAATTTCTAAGTAGTTTTCCTCTGTACCAAATAGGATCTTCTCTGCTACAAGGATGTTGACATCAATCTCCATCATCTTCCTGAAATCATTCATGATATCTTTCCAAGTTGTTTCTTCTTTCCTAACACTTTTCAAGTCTTTTTCAATGGTCTCCTTTTTTCTTAAGGCCTCATCATGAACAACCTTTTCTTTAACAAAGAAATCAAATGGAATGGACTTGACTTTGTCCACCCAACTCTCAGTGGATTTCCCATAAATTTGATATTTCTGGAGGTTATCAATAGTACTTCTTTCAATCTCTCCTTCTTGGCCCAAGATGATTGATTGGTGATCAACATTGAGTGGCATGGTAGAAGTGTCAACTATGGACTTCAACTAGGAAGACAAATTCTGCACTTGTTGCTTCAGCTAATCCTTTGACTGCTTCTCCTTTTTAGTCCTTTCCACTAGCTTTGCTGCTACGACATAGAAGTTTTGTATGTCAGCCTCATGAGTGGATGGACCCATATCGATCCTTGTCATAATAAAATCTGTAGGAGTAGCTTCATTTACATTTTTCTCGGAGATGGGCTGAGCTATCTCAAGGCACATATTTCTTGAATTTGAATTGGTATTATTCTTGAAGCCACCTTGATCTTTTTTGGCTTCTCAGATCTCTTGAAAAGATCAGATATTGTGTTGAATTCAGGAACCACTAACTCTTCTACCTTTCTTTTCTTCAATAGACTTTGTTCCAACCATGGGAGGGAAAGGTTTTCTGAGAGCTCATGTACATTACTTTGTTGAAGACTTTGTTGTTTAGGTACTGGTGAGGTTTCCTACTCTTCAACTTGTTCTATTTGACATACTGGATCCTTTAAGGAAGAAGGTTCCATAATTGAAGTAGGATGTTGTACTTCATGATGAGGGGATTCAATGAGAATTGAAGGTGACATAGTTGGTATGCCCTCATCAAACCTTGAATCATCCAGGACTTCTACTGATTCTTGTTCTTTCTCTTCTCTTGAAGTAGAGTCTACTTCTTTATCCCTTGATCTTGATTTCTTCTTTTGTCTGGGTTCATCTCCGCATGTGTTTTGTAGATTACATCTTCTCGGAGGATCTTCATCTCCACCACTTCCTTGAGTTTTCTGATGAGAAAGAACATCCATAACTAGTGTATGAGAAGGAACTAATGAAGTAGAACTATCTTGGTGGTCACTTTCTCTTCTTGATGTCTCCTTTCTACTTGTTGGTTTTGTAGCAGTCATTTGAGCTATCTTCTTTCTTATCCAAGCTTCTGACTTCATGTTCACAAAACTAGTTCTCTCTTTGACATCTCTAACCTCTGGATTTGCCCAATTAATAGCAAGAAGAGGTTGAGCCTGGATTTCTTTAAAATAGAAGGGATCAATCAGATCTGATTCATCATCTTCAATACCTTCAATGATCCATTCCAACTTGAAATCACAGATTTGTTTCAGGGTGAATCTTGTCCAATCTCTTTTTTTGACTTAAAATTCATCTTCACAGTCTTCCCAAAAGTCTTCAATATTAGGGAAATGAAGATACCCAGGACCAAGCTTCAGATTATTCTTGACACAGTCTTTGCTGTCAAAGGGGAACCTCATCTAGTATGTGTACAAATTGATCTTAGCTAGAGCCTTCTCTAGATTTTCTGCTCTTGAGCTAGACTCACATCTGTAATGACCGAGGCAAATAGGGAAGGGAACTCCTTTGTTCTTCCTATCTCTGCATTTCTTTTGAACTGACACCAGCTATCTACAAATCTCGATCAAAACAAGTTTATCATCCACGTATCTTGGCAACTTATAAGGATAGCCATTGAATCCTCCTACTCAAAGGTAGGTGAATCTCAGAAACTAGATGAAGTAACTTCCATACTTCTTTATCAATAGTGCCGCTTCTTTCAATATTTTGATAGCTATATTTCTTTGAAGTGGCCTCACTGCTAGCATTGTAAAGGCATCATTCACTCATCTAAAATACACAAAACTTTCCTCTAACTGCAACTGGCTGTAGAAGCCATAAACTTGTGTCTCCTAATTTAGAGCACCAGTGGTACTCAAACCTGGCCATGATCTCAAATTAGCAATTGCATATACCAAGTAGGATGACATGTGGAAGCATTGGCTTGTCTTGAAGTGGACCAATTGATCATGTATGCAATCACTGATAAGATGGTGCCAATCAATGAATTATTTCCCAGCTGATATGATCATGATGAAAAGATACATCCACATCTCAAACTCAGTTGAGTCTGGGCTACCTGTTAATCTGTGGAGTAGGGCAATCAAATAGAAGATCTCTTTGATGAAAGAGAGTGATGAAGTGTCTTGGGAAGTTGAGATTGCCCACCTCTTGGTTTCACCATCCATTCTTTAGCCAGGTTGTTTAAACATTTACTTTTGTTGTCACTAAAATATTTGTGGGCTTTTTGCTTATCAACATGAATGAATTTCTCTTTGTATGGAAGCCAAAGGATGATGGCAATAGAAATCCCATCAGGTGCCTGTCAATAGTTTTGATCTCTCTAGCTTTAGGATTGTATCTCTTCACACATTCTATCACTAATTCTAGACATTGCAATGCTATAGGAAAGCAAGCTGCATCTACTAGACCACTTTCTGCTATCCTGCGAGACAATTTTGACTGCTCTCCTTGCATTAGTGACGTTCGAATGTCTTGCAGGTTAATGTGCCCCATTTTAGTGTTGAATACCTCTAGAAGCATATTGTCAATCATTGGAGCATATTCATAGTCTTGAGATTCGAACTTCATGATGAGGCTTTTTGCAAGTTTTGCACTAAAGTTACCTCTTGCATCGGCTTGAAAGTCCCTGAGATCTTTTCAGAAAATCAACTTCATGAGAAGTCTATTTGCGAGGAGGCTGTGAGATTGAGATGAGTAGCAAATGACAAGAACATTTCTTAATGTCTTTTTAGCATATCCCCTTCACGTACATTTTGCAACCATCGCATTCCATTTGACAATATTTCTCTGAGGCAAACTGTCAAATAGTTCATGAGCCTCTATGTATACTTCCACGTTTTGCATGTGTACCTTATCAGACTAGTCACAACTAAGACTTCGTGAAAATCTGCTTCAGATTATACTTTGTTGCATGTCCATGCGCTGTTTAAAACTCCCATTTTTTGTAGCATAGGCCGATTGCATTTACTTGAAAATTTCTAATGTCTTCAAAAAATCAACTGCAACATTTATTGAGACTACATTTCTTTCAAGTAATTTGCCAAACAGTTCACATGCTTTGCCTATACTTACATATTATACATACATGTCTACCCAGTGCATTTGCAACTGTAATAATAAAAATTCAATTTCAATTATGATTTGATGGACATCTATATCCCATTCGATTTTGGCACTAGCTGGGAGGATTTTTGCAACGGTTCTAGAAGTTGGCTTTTCACTTGCCAATTGTATTTGCTCGAGAGTTTCTAATCCTTTTCAACAAAGACCATTTTGAGAACATTCTGCAATCACTGCAATCCACTAGACCATTTCTTTGAGGCATTTTGTTTTGTGTGTCCTGTCTTACTACGCAAGGAGGATGGTGATAGGGGTCAAGGAATCTAGTTTTATAGCTAACAATTACATTGTATGAGAACATGTATCTTTGAGGTATTTTATCGAATAGTTTGTGCGCCTTGTCTCATACTCGCACATTTTGGATGCATGTCTGCCAGAGAAATTGCAATGATAATATCTATCAAAAATCCACCTTCCATTATACATTAATGGATGTGCAAACCGTCAGTTAGAAACTCTTATGCATTCATTTGCTTGAAACTTTCTAAAGTCTTTTCAACAAAACTAGTTTTGTTGTATATGTTGCAATCGTAAGTTTCCATGAGATGACATCTCTTTGAAGAATCCTTTTTAGAACAAGCCATGGATAGGGAGAGGATGGCAGCAGTTATGGAGTCTAACATTACACCCGCCAGTTGTAGTCACTTGAAGGTTTCTGAAGCCCTTTCAATAAACCCATTTTGTTCACATCCAGCGATCTTTGCATGCCATAAGACAATGTTTCTCTAAGATTGCACCATCAAACCTTTCCTATGCATTGTCTATGATTCCCCTTTTTTAGAAATACATATCTGCCAGAGCATTTCAAATTATGCTTTGATGGAGGTTCGGATGGATGTGAAGAAAAATCAATTTTTACGTCAATTTCTTGGTTCATTATAACCAACTCCTTCCTTTACGTCGGTATTGGCATCATTTTCAGTGCAAAATCATCGTGGAATCTTAGTAGCTTAAGAGAATCTTGAAACTTCATCAGGGTTTTGGAAATAATTCTCAACTTCGTCAGTAGCAAGAGCTACTTTCAAAACCACTCTAATTCTCTGATTAACAAAATAGAGTGTCTTTCATCGGCGATGTAGAGGAGTTTCAAAAGTTTTGGTGATGACTGATGGAAACTTTTGAAACCAATTTTCTTCATCATTGGTGTTATAACATGCTTGTGAAACCAATCAAATTTCTCGATCTCAAAAGCAAGTTTTCCTTTATCGGTATGTTGATCACGAGGCTAACAAATACTCATGAAAAGACCTCTCAAACCTCCTCAAAATTGACCCCAAATTTTAAATTCAAAATAAGACACACAAGCAACCAACTCATCACCCATGCCAACTCACATTTACACACAATTTGAAAAACTAAAATAATCACAATAATTAAATCACATTACACATCAAACAATTACAAAAGACTTTAGTCCCCATATAGACTAATTTAAGGCATCATAGGGAATTCATAGGGGTTTCTAGTTGACCTCCAAATTTCCATTGGGCATGGAAGGTACTTGCACATCTCAATTGCACGTCAATTTTTCCAATAAGCATATATACATAGCCGAAGTAACTTGAATTAAATTCCAGTTATAATCATATTCAATGCAAACATCTCTACTATAACAATAATCAAAATCCATATGAAAGTCAATTACATATCAACACAATTTCAATCATCATTTCACAATATCTCCTAATGTCATCACATATGCACCATAATGATCTATCAACACATATATCCAATTTCAATTCATCTCAAATTATCTAATAACATAATCCAATACACATAATTAGACAACATATATGATCAATCAAAACATATCTCCATCAAATAAATTCAAACTATGATAAATCTATCTCATAATTAGGTCACCATCACCAAATGCAAGTAAATAGCTAATATGATCAAATGAACAATGTCTACTATAGTCTCTATTCAAATGTCATAATCCAAAATCCATAGTCTAGTGTCTAGGTATCCCAATAATAATAAGTCCAATGTCCAAACATAACAACCATAACATGTCTAATAGGGTAACTCAGTAATCATAAATGAATGGGCCTCACATCCTCCCCCCCTAGGATTACGCTTCCTCTTGGAAGCCCTCAAATAGGTGGGGATAGAGTGTCCTCATCTCAGTAGTGTCCTCTCATGTATCTGAAACCTCATCATAGTAGTCCCACTAAACCCTGACATGATCTAGCTCCCGCTCTCAAAGGGCCAACATCCATCGAGCCAATATGTGAATGGGCTCCAAATCCAACTACCCATCTGTCTCTAATTGTAAAACACCCCAATCCAATACATGTGAAACATCAGGTACATATCTCCTCAAAATTGATACATGAAATACATCATGGATACGTGATAGGCTAAGTGGCAAGGCTAAATGATAGGCTACAGGACCTATCCACTCCAAAATCTCAAAGGGACCCACAAATCAAGGTACAAGCCTAGAGCCCTTTCCATAATGGATTGGACTCTTATGTGGTCGCACTGTCAAAAATACCTTATCGCCAACTAAGAATCTCTGATCCAATCTCTTGGCCTTGATGTACTTCTTTTGGCAATCATGTGCCTCCTATAGATGCTGTCTAATCAAAACCACTTGTCACTCCATGTCCTATACCATCTCAGGGCCAATAGCTACTATGTCCTCAATCTGATCCCAACTCAATGGTGTCCTACAAGGTTTGCCATATAATACCTAGAATGGTGCCATACCCAAAGAACTGTGGTGACTGTTATTGTATGCAAACTCCACCAGATATAAATAATCCTCCCATCTAGGCTATTGATCCATCACATACATCCGTAACATGTCCTCTAATACCTAATTCACCCTCTTTGTCTGTCCATCTATCTTAGGATGATATGCCATGCTGAAATTAAGTTGTGTGCCTAATGCCTATTGTAATGTGGGCCAAAATGCTCAAGTGAACACTGAATCTCTATCTGAAATGATCCAACAAGGAATCCCATGAAGTCTAACAATGTGATCTAAGAAGACCCTCACCACTGCAAGAGCATTATAAGTATTCTGCATAGGAGAGAAGTGTGCAACCTTGGTCAACTTGTCAACTGCCACCATGATGGCATCATGGTGGCGAGATGACAAGGGTAGACTAACTATGAAATCCATGGAAATGGTGCCCCATTTCCACTCAGGTATCTCATGGGGGTCAAGTAATTCTGCTGGATGCTAATGCTCAACCTTGATCTTTGACACTCAAGGCATTGAGCAATAAACTCTGCAATGTCTAGATGCATACCTACCCAATGATATAACTGTCTAAGATTTGCATGCATTTTCTTCACCCCTGGATGTGCTACATAAGGTGCTCTATGAACCTCTGTCAATACCACTATTTGTAGATCCCATGAAAGAGGTACATAAATCCTCCCTTGATGATGTAGTAACCCATCTGCATCTAGAGAGTATCTTGCAAACTTGCCCTTAAGGGCTCTCTGAGACTGTAACTCCTGTTGAACCTCTCTGTACCACTCATCCTCTGGACGTTGCTGGAGGATACATCCTCTCAATTCTATACTCATAGTCATAACCATCACCTCATGTCATCTCCTACTCAAGGCATCTACAACCACATTCTCCTTGCCTTTGATGTAATGCACATCAAAGTCATACTCACAAAGAAACTTCATCTATCATCACTAACGAGCATTAAGATTAAGCTGTGTAAATATATACTGAAGACTATGGTGATCTATATGTAACTCAAATCTGTGTCCCAATAGGAAGTGTCTCCACCTAGTCAAGGCATGAACTACTACTGCAAGCTCCAAATCATGTGTGGGTAGTTCAGCTCATTGGTCTTAAGTTTTTGTGACTCCACCCTCCTGCATAAGTACTGCACCAATACCCTCTATAGAAGCATTTGTACACACAACAAAGTTTACCATCAGATCAGGTACTGCTAAAATTGATGCACTAGTGAGACACTCTTTGAGAGTCTGGAATGCTCTCTTAAACTACTCTATCCACTCAAACCTCTTCCTTTTCTGCTGAAGGGAGGTGATGGGATGTGCAATCCTGGAAAATCCCTCAACAAATCTATGATAATATCCTAATAAACCTATGAAGCTCCTAACCTCAATGACACTAGTAGGTTCTAGCCAATCCATGATAGCTCTTATCTTTGATGGATCTACTAAGATATCATCACCAGATAAGATGTGACCCAAGTACTAAACCTCTGATCTAAAGAAGGCACACTTCACCAAGTTACCATAAAGATGGTTCTCCCTCAAACATTGCAAAACCTAGCGTAAGTGCTCCTCATGCTCCTCCTTCATCTGAGAATATATCAAAATATCATCCATGAAGACCAATACAAACTAATCTAAAAATGTACAGAATACCCCATTCACGAGACTCATGACCACTGCAAAGGCATTCATCAACTCAAATGGAACCAGTGTGAACTCATAGTGCCCATACCTAGTCCAAAATGTTGTATTATGGATATCTGCCTTTGCAATCTTCAACTAATGATAACCAAACTTAAGGTCTATCTTTGAGAATACTGTGGCACCCTGCATCTGGTCTAACAAGTCATTGATCCTTGACAAAGGGTAATGATTCTTCACTGTCACTTTGTTCAGCTATCTGTAATCCACACATAGATGAAGGGACCCGTCCTTCTTCTTAACAAAGATGACTGGTGTACCCCAAGGAGAGATGCTAGCATGAATGTGACCCTTCTATAATAACTCCTCCTACTGTAGCTTGAGCTCACTAAGCTCATGGGTAGTCATCCTATAAGGTGCTCTGGACACTAGCTATGCTCCTAGCAGAAGATCTATGTGAAAGTCTATCTCACAACAAGGAGGCATCCCTGGAAGCTTTGAAGGAAGTACATCTACAAAATCCCTAAGCATAGGGTGATCATCTAAGGTAGTCTCTTGTCCATCCTCTGATCTATCAGTCATGGATATGGCAAATAACTGACAACCCTTTCGTATGCACTGCTTAAGCTACATAGTGGAGATCATGTGAAGGGAGATAGGTCTCTAGACTCCCACAAGCTCAACTGAAGCACCTTGATCATCAATACACTCAATGGTCTTATGCTGACAATGTAACTTATCCCAATGGGAATCAAGCCAATTCATACCTAGTACCACTCCATAAGATCCCAAGGGAGTAACTCAAAGATCCATTGATGTGGTGAAAGTTCCAAGTCCTAAGGCATAACCCTTAACCATTGAGTCTACTAACACCTTGGCCCCTGAAGCTAACTCAACCTCCCACCTATCATCCTACCTAGATGCCACCAGCCTACAACACTCCACTATAGATGGGGAAATAAAATAATCAGAAGCTCCAGAATCAAATAAAATAGTGATGGGAAGTCCACTAATAGTACCTGAGGCCTCAATAATTGTGTCCTGATGCTCAGCTTGGCGGTTCTCAACCGTTACAAAAAAATTGGTGGGATCTACCCACATCTCCTATTGTCTGCTCAGAACCACCTACTCGCTAACCTCCTGATGCCACAAACCCATGAGGGCACCCTCTAACTAGGTGCCCAACACCTCCACAAACATAAAAAGGGCCCCTAGTATAAAATTAAACTGACTGAGTCCTACTAGACTAATGTGCTCCAAGTCTACTAGAGCTAACATGACCACCTCTAAAGGACTGATGAGAACAGGCTGGTCTCGCATTCTGTGTCTATGGATGCTAATCTCTGTGCTAGCCCTACGCCTGCCATGCTCCAGAGTGTCCACCTTGTGCCACCTGTTATGGCCTAGGCCTCTGTCCTTGATGACGTTACTACTACTGTGTAGCTCTCGAAGGTCTAGGAGTGGACCCAAACCCTCCCTTCTATGGGACTGGAGGCCCATAGAAACTTTGATCCTGCTAAAACTAATTATGGTTCCTTGAGCGATCTCATGCCTCCTAGGTCTTATTCTGAATCTCCTCTGCAATATAGGCCTTCTCCATAGCATCTTGTATGGTCACGGGATCAGCCATGTGAATAGGACCTGCTATACTAGGATTCAAGCCTCTGATAAAATGGTCAACCTGGAGCTTCTCATCTGAGAGGTAGTCCAAATACAGAAGTAAATCTAGGAAGTACTTCTCATACTATGCCACTGTAAGTCCACACTGCTACAAATCATGAAACTCATCAATATGCCATTATTGATAATGCTCAGACATATATATCGCTCTAGAATGCTCTAGAAATGTATCCCATGACAAGGTGTCAAGCTCCAAATAACACTTCTGCTCCTCCTCACACCACCAGGTAGAAGCAATACCACACAAAATATGAATGGCCAGACATGCTTTTAGGTTGTTGTCATAAACACCCAATGCAAAGCACTGGTCTAAACTGAGAAGCTAAGATTCTTCCTCAACACCAACTGTTGATCCTAAAAAAGTAGGAGGTTACAAGTGTAGCAACTCCCTAATCTCACTCACTACAACTCAAGGTGCTCGCAACACACCTACTACATCCTGTTGCTATACTCGAGGTTGTGGCTCGAGATGAACTGACTCCTCACCATCATCATATAAAAACTCTATCCGAACACAAGGAGGACTCCTACTGCACTCTCTATGCTCTGACACATGCCCCCCATGGAATGTTGTGAATGCTCGACATGTGAGGCCTCCCCTATAGGTGGTAGACACTCCTAGACAACTCCAATCAACTATTGTAGCGCCTGAAGGATCTAGAGTCAAAGGTTCTATTACGGCTATTGATTTATGGACTCTGATGCAGGTAATGCCGAATGTCTTTCCTGAGAATGTGGCCCCTCAGTGGAACGACTGCTTCAATGTCCTCTCCTAGTCCTAGCCATTCTGCATGTGTATGTTGCAAATGTCAACTACTAATGTTTTAATCTTATGCACCTAAAGTCCCTATATTGAACCAGTGCTTTGATACCAAATGTCATGCCCACATTTGCATGTGGACATGAACACCCAAACCAACAATTTTTTTAAAAAACATCATTAACGCAAGCTACTATCGTGTATCACACGATAACCTAATGTGTGCACTTAGTTGCTTTGCCATGCAACGTTAGACCAAGCATGCCGCACAAGCAGGGAGAGGGATTTCAAAAAATGGCAGGTATAGTGAAACATCGTTCGTATACCTTACTTAAATAGAGGTAACCTAATAGGGTTCGATGTCACGTTACATATGCCATGAGGGAATAATTCATAAATTAATTCCCTCCTAGGTTTTTCTAGGTGGATATGAAAAAATAGCCTCGCCTTCAAGCACAAGGCCTAATTACTAAAATTAATTTCAATTCCTAGCATGCTACTATTTAAACAACCATTAATTCAATTAAAAAAATACAAGATTTCCATTGACAATTAAATCAAATAATTAATTATTATTTTTATCTCAATTTTATAACTTTAGAGGGGCATAAATAAGATACGGGAATCTTAATATAATTAAATAAATTCTATTACTATTTTCTTTCAAAGAAATATTTATTTATTTATTTATTTCTAATTACTTTAAATGAGGACAACAATTAATTAATAAATTTAAATACAATAACATCATTTTATTCCAAACCCCACTAATATTCCCTAAAATAACTACATTAAAAAATACAATTTCCTTATAAAATAGATACATATTAACATTAACTATACTGATTTGAAATAAAGTAACTAAGTAATAGGACATTCTAATTAGAAGTCACTAAATGATATCACAATAATTTCTATTCTCAACTAAAAATCAAATCAAAATAACTAAACTAAACTAATTTGCACTAAACACCATTAGTTACCACTAACTTCTAGGGCAACACTACTAATTAAAAGTTAGAATTATAAAAGAGTTTGATACACTCACAAGTTTGAAGAGAGCAAGGATGCAAGAAAGAAGAGGATTTCCTCAAGTTTGCTTATTGGTGGTTCTCTCACTTGTTTATTCCTTCACTCCCCATTAACACACCTATTCTCATTTTGGGCTGGAGGTTTGGAAGAGGTAGAGAGGAGGATGTAAAGTTACGTATTCTAGCATTTCCTATTTACTTATTTCTATGTCTTCCATTATTATAACAATATTGTATTTCCAAATGAATTGCTATTGTTTGATCTATATTTATTCATGTACATGGGAGGTATCTATTTAGATTTAGTTGTTTTGTTAAATTTGTTCTCTTTTTTTTATATATTATATTTTCTGCTTAAATAAAATACAAAAATGTATGAACAAAACATATGCACAAATGTTAAATTTCCTATTTTAAATAAAATAGATATGAAAGATTATTAACAGTATATGTGTGAAAAAGTAAACATGATATACAGTTGTTATTATGAGGTGAAATAAGGGCCGAATGTAACAAAATTCGTAGGCCTATTATTTTTTTTTGTTTCAAATAGAAATAAAAATAAAAAGATTTTTTTTTGTTTTTACTACGGCCATGGCGGCCCTGTGCAGGGCGCAACCCTTTACAAGTGCCTATGACCTACACAATGATCGCAAGTCGTGGGGGGGGCGGAGCCCCAAAACCCCATAGGCTTGCGGGCTTGTAGGGGGTGGGAGTTCCTCCCACCACCCACTAGCGGCACCGACCTGTTAGGGCTTGCATGCCCTAACGTGCCAAAAGAAATTATTTATTTATTTTTTATTATTATTTTTATTTGTTCTTTCTTTTTATTTTTGATTCATAAGAGGTGAGTTTTATATTAATGCAAAAAATTTTAACCTGGCCTACACCAGGTGAGATCGCAAAAGAGGATCTCATCCCCATGGTTACAAGATTACATCTAATTTCTATAGCCATGAACATATTGACCCATCCGACATTCTGCCTACTTATTGATGGCACAATAATTTGAAACCAACTCTGCCAAAGATGTAAGATTAAAAAAAAAAACACTACAATTATAGATGTGCAACTACTGCCATCAATTTTAACTTGAGAAAATAATTTATTTCTGATCTCCATTATCTAAAGGATATTCTCCTTTTTTTGAGCTCTGAGTTGATCAAGGTCCCCCCCAGACTTTTGTTCATCAAAACCAGATTTGGAGTGAGACAAAAACTAAAATTTGTAGCCTTCATCCTCTTTTGATTTCTATTTCACTTCTTTTCCTTATTGTTTGCCATTTATTTACATCGTCCCCCATCAATAGAGGCCTCCATGGTTTGAGAACCCTCATCCCTAACAATAGATTTGTACATTGTTTGATTAGTGTAGCAGAAGTGTCCTTGGGGGAGGGGGTTTTGAGTGTAGCATCACTGCCAACAACATAATCAAGCCGGCAAGAAGCATTCACAGGAGGCAATTTCTAATCTTGTTTTTCTTCTGGAGAGAGCATTACCAAACTTTCCCATATTCTTGTTGCAGAAAAACTTCTTTTGGAGAATCACAATTCTTGGGTGAGTTCAAAATAGAATAACGCTTGGGGGAGCATCTTTCCACCATGAGGCTCCCCATTTTCTTGAGATTTCATAGTTAGGCATGATGCAACAATGTGTCCAGTGTTGTAACATCTTCTACACCTGAATAATAAACCTTCGTAGTCCAATGATTGCAACCAGCTGTTATCATTCGCATTCAGGATGATTTCAGTAGGGAGAACTTTGGAGGTGTCTAGCTCAACTAGAATCTTGGCAAAGGTCCATGTGAATAAAATCACTTGAGTTCACATCTGTGCATATGAAATTACCAAGAGTATTCCCAATAGCTGCAAAACTAGATTCACTACAACAAATCCCTGTGATTAGCTCCCTTTTTTTGCTCCTTTTTTTTGCTTCCCACCCACTATTTTAATGTATTTTTCTCTAATTTTTTGAAAAAGTCAGCGCTATTTATCGGGATGGCTCTATTTTTGGCATTTCTTGCAACGATTAGAATAAGTAGGTGTTAAATTAGGCAAAAATTAGCACATAATTTAGTGGCCCAATTTCGTGCCTCATTTAGCGCTTGATTTAGCAATTGATTTAGCACCCTGATTTAGCACCTGAGTTTTGCACCTAATTAAACGCCTAATTTAGCACCTAATTATTGGTTACTTGAATTTAGGAGTATTATTATAGGGTTTATGGTTTGGGCTTGGGGGTAAGGTTTAGAGGTTAGGGTTTAGGGTATAGGGTTTAGAGAGAGATGGAGATCCAATAGGGAGATATATAGGAGACCGAGGGGAGAGATAGGGAGATAGAGAATGAGGGACATGGCTAGAGACATAGGGAGAGAGATTGAGAGGTAGAGGGACAAAGGCGATAGGAGAGAGGGAAGAGATAGGGAGATAGAGGTTTAGGGTTACTTGGGTTTAGGGTTTATGGTTTAGGGGTTTGGGGTTTAGGTTTTTAGTGGTTTAGGGTTTTCTGGGGTTTAGGGGTTAGGGGTTAGGGTTTAGGGGCATTATTTAGGGTTTAGGGTTTAATTGTTTAGGGGTTAGGGGTTTGGGTTTAGAGGTTTAGGGTTTATAGAGAGAGAGAGGAATGATAGGGAGATATAGAGGAGACTGTGGAGAGAGATAGGGAGATAGAGAGTGAGGCACATGGCCAGGGACATAGGGAGAGAGATTGAGAGGTAGATGGATGATAGAGATAGGGGAGATAGGGAAGAGATAGGGAGATAGGGGTTTAGAGTTTCTTGGATTTAGGGTTTAGGAGTTTGGGGTTTAGGGTTTCTTGAGTTTGGAAATAGCTAGATGGAGAGAGAGGAGATAGATAGGGAGAGATAGAGGAGACAGAGGGGAGATATAGGGAGATAGAGAGTGAGTGAGATATCCAGAGAGATAAGGAGGAAGGATTGGAGAGTAGAGGGATGATAAAGATAGGGAGATAGGGGTTTAGAGTTTCTCAGGTTTAGCCTTTAGGGTTTTAGGGTTAAGGTTTAGGAGCATTATTTAGGGTTTACAGTTTAGGGTTTAATGTTTAGAGAGAGGACCAATAGGGAGATATAGAGAGTGAGGTACATGGCTAGAGACATAGGAAGAGATAGGGATTGGAGAAGTGAGGGACATGGCCAGAGGACATAGGAGAGAGATTGAGAGGTAGAGGAACAATAGAGATAGGGAGATAAGGAGATAGAGGTTTAGGGTTTCTTGGGTTTAGGGGTTTGGGGTTTAGGATTCAGGGGTTTAGGGATTCTCAAGTTTAGGGTTTAGGGGTTAGGGCTCAGGGGCATTATTTAGGGTTTATATATGTTTTAGGGTTAGGGGTTAGGTTTTAGGGTTTAGGGGCATTATTTAAGGTTTAGAGGTTTAGGTTGCTTGGGTTTAGGGTTTAGGGGCATTATTCAGGGTTTATGGTTGCATGTCAAAAGAAGTCTCTCTCTCTCTCTCTAAATCCCTCAACCCTAAATAATGCCCCTAATCCCTAACCCCCTAACCCTAAACCCTAAACCTAAGCAACCCTAAAACTCTATCTCCCTATCTCCTCCCTTATCTCCCTCTCTATCATCCCTCTACCTCTCAATCTCTCTCCCTATCTCTTTAGACATCTCACTCACTCTCTATCATCCTTATCTCTCCCTCTGTCTCCTCTATCTCTCCTAATCTATCTCCTCTCTCTCTACCTATCTATCTCTCCCTATCTCTTGCCTCTCTCTCCCCTATCATTCCTCTATCTCCCCTATCTCTCTAGACATCTCTCTAGTCACTTTCTATCTCCTATTGCTCTCCCCTTGTTCCCTCTATCTCTCCCTATTTGTCTCCTCTCTATCTCTCTCTACCTAGCTATCTCTCTCTATCTCTTGCCTCTCTCCCCTATCATTTCCTATATCTTCCTATCTCTCCCTTCCTATTTCTCCATCTGCCTTATCAAATGAAGGAAATGAACAAGAAAACTAGGACTCTCTCTTTCTCTCTTCCTCTTTGTCTCTATCCATCTCCCTTATCAAGAAAGCAAATGGAACAAGAAAAATAGGACATGAAAAGAGTGATGAAGATATAAATTGGTAGGATGAAATGGAAACAAGATAAAACTAAAGTTCATTGGATGGAATGAATGATGAGAGGAGAGGTGGAAAATAGAAAATAGGAAAAATTGGTGGGATCTAAAGGGAAATTGGAAAGGAAAAGGAAAACTAGGAAAGCTAGGAAAATGATTTAACTGAGAGAGAGAGAGAGAGACGTTGCTTGGGGTTAGGGGTCCAGGGTTTAGGGGCATTATTTAGCATTTATGAGTTTAGCATTGCTCAAGTTTAGGGTTTAGCACATGGCCAAGGACATAGGGAGAGAGATTGAGAGGTAGATGGATGATAGAAATAGGGAGATAGGGTAGAGATATGGAGATAGAGATTTAGAGTTGATTGGATTTAGAGTTTAGGGTTTAGGGTTGCTCAAGTTCAGAGAGAGAGAGAGAGAGAGATGATAGAGATAGGGAGATAGGGGAGAGATATAGAGATAGAGGTTTAGAGGTGATTAGATTTAGATTTTAGGGGTTTGGGTTTAGGGTTGCTCAGGTTCGGAGATAGCTAGAGAGAGAGAGAGAGAGAGAGAGAGAGAGAGAGAGAAGAGAGAGAGAGAGAGAGAGAGAGAGAGAGAGAGAGAGAGAGAGAGAGAGAGAGAGGAGAGAGAGAGAGAGAGAGAGAGAGAGGAGAGAGAGAGAGAGAGAGAGAGAGAGAGAGAGAGAGAGAGAGAGAGAGGAGAGAGAGAGAGAGAGAGAGAGAGAGAGAGAGAGAGAGGAGAGAGAGAGAGAGAGACGAGAGAGAGAAGAGAGAGAGAGAGAGAGAGAGAGAGAGAGAGAGAGAGAGAGAGAGAGAGAGAGAGAGAGAGAGAGAGAGAGAGAAGGGTTGCTTAGGTTCAAAGATAGCTAGATAGAGAGAGAGAGAGAGGAGATAGATAGGGAGAGATAGAGGAGATAGAGGGGAGAGATAGGGAGATAGAGATTGAGTGAGATGTCCAGAGAAATAGGGAGAAGGATTGAAAGATAGAGGGATGATAGAGATAGGGAGATATGGGAGAGATATGGAGATATAGGTTTAGAGTTGATTGGATCTAGAGTTTAGGGGTTTGGGGTTTAGGGTTGCTCAAGTTTAGAGATAGCTAGATAGAGAGAGAGAGAGAGAGGAGAGAGATCAGGAGAGATAGAGGAGACAGAGGGGAGAGATAGGGAGATAGAGAGTGAGTGAGATGTCAAAGAAATAGGGAGAAGGATTGAGAGGTAGAGGGATGATAGAGATAGGGAGATAAGGGAGAGATAGGGAGATAGGGGTTTAGGGTTGCTTGGGTTTAGGGGTTAAGGTTTAAGGGGCATTATTTAAGGGTTTAGGGTTTATGGTTTAGGGGTTAAGGTTTAGAGGTTTAGGGTTTCTTTTTTAGAGAGAGAGGACCAATAGGGAGATATAGAGAGTGAGGGACATGGCCAGAGACATAGGGACAGATATTGAGAGGTAGAGGAATGATAGAGATAGGGAGATAGGGAGATAGAGGTTTAGGGTTGCTTGGGTTTAGTGTTTAGGGTTTAGGGGTTTGTGATTTAGGATTTAGGGGTTTAGGGTTTCTCAATTTTAGGGTTTATGGGTTAGGGGTTAGGGCTTAGGGGCATTATTTAGGGTTTATGGTTTAGGGGCATTATTCAGGATTTACGAATCTTCAAGGATCTAGATAGTGTGGCTATACACATTGCTACACATGTTGGTGTCTAGTTAGACACATGGAACATCAACAACCACATGTTATGCTTCCATACACGTGTGCCACCTAATGACGTTTGTACTGCAAAACATGATCATATAATTGGCACTATATGCATATGACACATGGTGATGTCCACATACACCACATGCCACAATGATCTAGTTGGCACCATACAAGTTTGAGTACATTTGTTCTCATCCCATCCATATAAGAAATGCACCATACATGTTGGATACTTGTCAACATCTACATGGAGCATAACTGATGGTAATCTTGAACAAATGCCTACTTTGTACATTTTGTAGAGTAAAAGAGGTATAACAAATTTTCATCCTACCTCTCTGTATATTTCCTTTGTTCATTTTGAATAGAAGTGACATATATGTTAGAACCCTTCTATATTTGAATGTGTTTTGGTTTACATATCTATTTTCCTTTATGTATTCTATGATCTTATTACATTAACAGACAATATAGGATTGTCCCTCAGTTCACCTTGGGAATTAGATTAAATAACATCTAAAGTTGACTGTAAATTAACATGGTGAGCATTTTGTACATTATAAAACTAAATTTTCACCTTTTTGAAAACTAAATTTTCCTATTGAAATTTTGAAGGATGAGATCCATATTTAAGTGCATTAGACTTAAGAAGTTTCAATTCAATGTTTCTTACATTTGCACACAAATCCATGGAAGAATAATAGTTGTTTAGGTACATTGTCTCAGCTTGGATAGTAGGTAATAAGCCCTTAACAAATATTCTTTGCAATTCATCATTAGGAATTTGATAGTGTATCTTTGTTGACAAAGTTTGAAATCCAATAACATAATCATGATTGCACTCATTTGATCCTTGTTTACATCCTACTAAATCTAAAATTGTAACCTTTAAACCTGTTAGGACCTCCATGAATTTGCTTGATCCTATTTGGTTTGATGCTCTCCTTTTCCTTCAATCTATCTTGGAACCTATACTTTTGCCAAAATGTTCTAAAATCCAGTCTCTGGAATATATATCATGGCCATTGTGAAACTATCTTGACTATTTTTTACGATATGAGTGTTTTTGTTTATTACCGTTGTCTCGCAGGTTAAGTGAATATCTTTTGTAGTTATGTGGGAACAATAGGAATGAAATATGGTACATACCGCATTCTCATAGAGCATAAAAGAATAGGTTGAGGCTTGGTGGTAGGAAGTGGTTGATATGAAGAAGCTACCGCTACCCCGTGGATGATTCATCTCACACTTGCAGCTTGGCGGTGTTCGAGTGCAGATAGTCTCTTCTCGTAGTCCCATAGAGGTTTGAAAAGTAACCAACAGCATTGCAATAATAACATCAGGAGGCATCACTTACTGCATCCCTACAAGGGTTTCAACTGAGGCCCATGATAGAGTGGCAAGAGGAGAGTGTAATGGGTTTTCACCCAGCTGTCCCACAATGGTCATCATAACATTTGTGGGTGGGCAGTAAATAGAAGGACATTAGGTAATAATTTCCCGCGGTCCTACAGGGGTCAATCTAAGCATTTGTTGTCTGGTGGTAAAGGATGAAATAGAAGTGTAGTGGTTGTAAGCCCCCGCTATCCTGTAGCCAGTCTGGGTGAGCCTTGCAGTGACGCGGTAAAAGAAATCAATGCCAAGCACATTCAATGTGGGGTCACGGTTATCAAGATATGCTATCAAATATTGATATGCATACCTAGTCATCACATCAAATCAAATCAATGGCTAATATTTGAAAGGAATTGAATGCTAAGATTTCATGATCTCATGGCACGAACCAGAGTAATGGTGATATGATGAACTCCTTGGCTGAATAAGATTCAAATATTTCTTGGCATTTGCTCATTTTAGAAAATTCAAACGTAACTTGGAGAAGGCGTAGCTCAGCTCAGTGTGTTTCCTGCAAACTACAATTGACCAGGTAAGTTCATTCCTGCACTCTCTGATTAAAAGTTGGCATATATTTCACTTTGTTTTTCAGTTGCTGGTATAGTAAGTTGAATTTTGTAAAACCCTAGCCTATTCAAGTCATTAAACATGGCACCCAAGAGATCTAAGTCTGCCAGTAAAGGTAATGAGCTTGTAGTTCCCAAGAAAAGACCACTTCAACAATCTCTGCTAGAAGTATTGCCTCTGTCCATAGACAAGGGTCCAAAGAAGATGTTCAAAGATGTAGCAGAAGGGTGTCGAGATGCTACAATCCCTATCTTTGGGTGGGATTTGTTTTGGTATTTTTATGCAAAAAAGGATGGTGAGGGACCAGTGGGAAATCCATGGAAATTGGATTTGGCAACGTTGGTGGTGCTCACTGTATTTGTGGATGTGGAATTGATTAGGGCACTAGTAAAATATTACCATCCTACCACTAAAATAGTCAAAATGCCAAATGGATTGCCATTGGTGACAATAGACAGGAATGCAATTGTTGGTTGTTTTATGTTGAACAAGCAAGATCTCACTCAAGTGGATTTGCATAGAAGTGAATGAGATTACACAAGCCTGAGGAAAACACTTAGGAGAGATGAATTGCCAATATATATGAGAAAGGGGGCCAACAATAGAAAAATTGAGATTCCATCAAATGCTATTGAGCCTTTCCATGTGGAAGAACTTGTTGTATATTTCAAGAGAACCTATTTTGCACTGTGCCAGGTCTTGGGAATTGATGCACAAGGAAGAATTCCAACTAGCTTAATGATGATGGCTATGAAAATACATCCAAAGGTGAACAGTGAATACGACTTTGCATCTCATATTGAGAAAAAACTACATGAAGGATTCTTGTGTGTGAAGGAGAACAAGCAACCCTTAGATTTCAAATTCTATTCTTTATTGTGTCACTTGATTCTGTATCAGAACAAAGGGAGATGGTCAAGCAAAATGGATCTGAGTATGGTTGATGAGAAAGGACAAAGATTGCTGACTCAGTATTGGTGTTTTAAGTGGGATTCCTATTGCCAGAATAGTAACTACATTGTATTTCATGATTTGTTTGTTGTCAAGATATTGAATTCTCTTGGTATCTGGTTTCCTATGTTGACTAAGGAAGTCATGGTAATGCTGAGGCTGCTTGCACAAAAACTAGAGCAGGGCCAAAATTGTAATTTTGTTGATTGTTTTTTTATGCTAGATCATACTATAATTAGAGTGTATGGTTGCCCCCAACCACCTCACATATTGCCAAAATTTGTATCAGACATAATTGTATTCATGGAGTTTATGTGGCAAATGATGTGGATGGAAAAGGAGGTAATGAAAAGATAAAAGAAACATACATTTCTACCTAATGCTACAATTTTTGGTGATTGGTCTATTGGCTATGACACTCTTGAAAATTTGCAAGCCTTTTTAAAGGTGAAATATTCTTTGAAATTGGGCATCGAGAGGAATTGTGACCCTGAGGATCATATGAATCTTGTGAGACAATCAATTCTGACTAAAATGGCCATATCCCATCAGGTTCTGTTTGATGAGGATGTGATAAGAAATCTTGTCACTTTTGATGAGGTATACAATAGGAAGAGAAAATGGGATATCTTGAAAAAGATTGAAGATGAAAAGAAAAAGCAGAATCCCCTATTTCTTGGATTATTTGTTGAAGAAAAAGACCCTCTGAAGAGAATTAATGCAATCATTGTTAATTTTGAACGTATTTATGGTAAATCTGAGAAGCAGCCTCCTAAGGCTACTAAACTTCTAGTGAAAAGGTCTGCAGGGATTGAGATTCATGAGTCTACTCCTAATATTTTGTCAGTGCAAGATCCGCAGGTCCCAAAATCACCACTAGGAAAGAAGCAGAGGACAAAAGAGGTATATCCGCTTGTCCCCTATGAAATGATTGAATAAGTGGGGGATACTGATGAGGTGGCTAACATCTTGAGGCACATGGGAGATAAGCAAGAGGTTGATCAACCATTGGTTAGTCAACCCACTGATGCACATAAGCCTGAGGCTAGGAAGGGTGAGCAACCCAAGTTGAACCAGAGTTAGAGAAGGATGAAAGGATTATAGCATCCATAAGGTTCACAGAAGATGACGACTTCATCAAAACTCCAGAGTTTAAGGATTTTTGGCTGAAAATGAAAATGAAAGAATATAATGAAAAAGTGGCAATAAATAAAATGGGTGTTGATGAAGCACAACATGATCAAATCATTACACAAACTTCAAAGATTTGAAAGTAGATGAAATTGATGTGAGTCCAAATGGGGCAAGACAAATGGTCTTGAAAATTAATATGTTCATCATCCCTGGCCTTGAATTGAAAAAGGTATTTTTGTTGACCAAGTTAGATGTCAGGATTATCCACAACTTGTTTCAAAATTTGATTATGAAGATGACATAAGTGGATGTGGTTTTAATCCAAAGACAGAGACCCTTGCAATCTGGACTACTCAGAAGAATACAAGCAAACCAAGATTACTTGATATTGTTCAAGAAATGAGGGGTACAACTATGGTAAAGACTTTTCAAGATACATTAGCAACAAAAGTAGCTGCTTTGAATGTTCGTACTGCTATGTTTACTCATGTTGTTGTGAATAAGTTAGAACAAAGGTTGTAAGATTATGAGCAAACTCAGAAAGTAATGAATGATGAAGTAAACAAATTGTATTTTGAAAATGTGAAATTAAAGAAACAATTGCAAGCTGTGAATTCTTCTCAAGGTCAAGCCATTGTACCCTATCAGCCCCTTGTGCCACAAACAACCAGTGATGTCATAGTGTCTACTGAAGAATTTAATACATTAAGATTGAAATTTGAAAAGGAAATTATAAGTTTGAATAAACAAAATGAAATGACAAAGAATGAGGCAAAGATGAAAGTTTTTGAAATTTTTGAGAAAATTTTGGAGCATAGAGTAAAATTGGTTGTGGATAAGCTTGGGAGTGTGCATGATTTCTACTCTTCTTTATCTTAGTCCATTGAGCAATTGAAGATAAACTTTTCTATTTTGGATTTGTTGTATAAAAAATGGCAACTCTATCATCACACTTTGGTTACGATGTGCTTAGTAGTGCAAAGGAATCCTGATGCCCCCATAGCTTTGAAGCCCATTGAGAAAATGGTCAAAATGATCATTGATGAATACCAGTATGTGAATGGGGAAAGCCGGAAGATGCAAGCAAAGGTTGAATGTTTTACTATGTTCAAGCATAAATTTATTCCTTTCATACTGACAGAAGAAGAGAAAATCAAAAGTCTTGACACATGGAAGATGAAATTCAGCCAAAAGGTATTCCAAGTTATGGATTTTTTGAAGAAGGATGGAGATATCAGCATTCTTAGTTTCAACATGATATTGGACCTAGTAATTGCCTTGGATGCTGGGTATGGAAAATTTGTGATGGATGTCAGAGCTTTGCTTGATAAAAGATGGAAAGATCACCAGGAGAACTTGCTTCAGATTTAGTCTTACTAATGGCCTAGTGATTTTACAATATATAAATGGGAGAAGAAATATCTTAGAGATGAATCATCAGCAGCACAAGTTCAGGTGCAGAGGAGCAATGAGCCATATGTTGGCCTTAAATAGCACCACCACATCTTGAATGCTCTCCTTTTGTCTCTTTATGTTTTCTTCATGTTTTCAAAATGTATTCAAATATATTTGAAAATCTAAATTGGACTTATAAAAGGAAAATATTGTAATATCAAGGGTTAGGAGTACAAAGATCCATTTTGAATGTGAAAGGTTTGAAGCTTGTTGCTTCCTTTATAAAAGGAAACCAAGACCTTATGGCTCGGGATTTATTTGGGATTTTGATTTTTTGAAAGAGACATTGCACTGCCTATACTTTGAAGCGAATCAATATAAAAGTTGCTATTCTCTGGTGCTCAACTTTTGGTTCTCATTTATTTGTTGAATTGGATTGCTAATAATTTATTTGGTTGTCTCCAATTTACTTTTTCTTTGTTATTCAAATCAACCTATCAAGTATATTGTTGATTTTTCAGAACACATTTGATGTTTCTTGTGTGGTTTGTTTATTCGGCTCCTTCAAGCAAGGATTAAAATCCTATAGGTGAATCACAGTAACTTTGGAAAGTTAAATTGGGTTGTTAAAGAAGAACCTGATAACTTACATATTTGCTTGTCTATGCAAGTCATAGACCTAGAATTGCCAAGCAAATCAAGTTGTAGCTAAAAGGGAAGCACACATTCTTCTTAGAGTGAAAACTCTGTAACCCAAAGGCAGGCACCGGTCATTCTCTTTTAAAAATCATTCCCTTGTATATATTTTCAAAATCTAATTTTGTTTTTCTATTTTAGGAGTAGGGTTTAAAGATCTATAGAAAACATTAATCCAAATCATATGCCAGATTGGGTTAAGTACTGAAGTGGATGATTTAATTGACAAAATTACATAAGTTCCTTAATTTGTTCTGAAGTCACCAGCAAACTTGAAAGTAAATTGTCATTGGTGAAACAAGGTAACACCCACCTAGACTTGAATAGAGCCTAAAGTGCAGAGAATTTTGATTAATCTGATCAATTCTGTTAGTTGGCCAAATTCACATAAAAAACCTAATCATAAGATTTGGCATATCTTTAGGGTTTTATAATTTGCAAATTTGAGTACCAACAAAACCAATATTGACATTAAAGTGATGTACAAAAGCATTGGCCAAATCATTGAAGGAATGAATAGAATTATGAGGAAGAGAATAAAGCCATTCAATTGCATAATCCTTTAGTTTCTAGGGAAGAGATTTGTAAAAATTTTATCATCATAAACCTAATCAAAACAAACTCCCAATTGTGTCATAAGGTCCCCTTTACCACTATACATTACAAAACTAGGGGCCACCAAACAAACTAGAAATGGATAAGAAATAACTCAAGTGAAAGTGGATTATGCTTGATTTCTCCTATGATATCCTTTGATTACTAGGGGTAATGCATCAACTTTACTTTGCATCTCATCAATTCTTTTAAGGATGACATCTATGTTGGAAGGATGAACATTAGAAGTTATGATTAAAATGGGAGTGGAAGTGGCAACATGGGATAATACGTGGAGTGTAGGTTGATTGGGGGACAAAGAATGAAGTTGGAATGATAGCACTAGAAGTGGGAACATAAGTAGTGGGTGAAAAGTAAACACAATCAGGGGATGATTGGAAGGTACAATATGAGAAGTAGGTACAATGAGAGGATCAATGATAGGAGCGATGAAAAATTGATAAGCAATACAGAGAAGAGAAGAAATATGTGTCATGGCTAATGCAGGAGAAGATGTGGAAGGAGGCACACTAGACGACGAGGCTTGTGAAGGAAGGGGAGGAGACACACTATTTAAGGAACTTGATGAGCTTATCCTTTGACCTATATCACTTAATACTTCCATCACATAAGGATTATCCATTAACAAGTTATGAAGAACATCAATCAAATTTGAATAATTAACATTATTGCTCAAATTCGTAAAGGTTTGATATAAGTATTTGTGTAGTAAGATTCATGTCTTACCTATCCATATGTGCAACATGTGCATCATGATGAAAAACATCTTCCCCATTAAAATATGTAGTAGTCATCAAATCCTCAATCATAACTTCCTTTCAATGAATCGAGGCCATTGTAGAGTTAAGCCTAAGGTTTCATCTTAGTGTAAAATGAGGATTAGGTTGAGACCTTGACATTCAAGCAAAATATAAAGCAATGAAAACAAAATTGCATCCAAGAAATCCTAATTTGTTTTGCCAACAATTCATACCAAAGATTGAACAATTTAAGGATATTGCAATAGGTAATTTGTATCGACACAAATAATATTATTGAAGCATTTCAATGTTTAGGCCATAAGAATCATCCTTTTTTAAACATGGATTGCAAATAATTCTAAAAATTTAGAAGTCTTGGTCATTAACATTATTGTCTTCTACAATGTCATCTAGTGTATCATTGTCAATGTTCATATGTTCTTTCAAGTATTTAATATTATCATCATCCTCATCTTGACCTGCATCATCTTCATCATCATTGAAATTTGACTGTAGACCATCTATATTGTTACCAGATGTATTTGGATCATCATTTTCTATACCATCCATATTGTTGTCTTCCATAACATCATCTAACTCTGGATTGTTGTCTTCTTGTGCCTGAACATAACCATCTTCAACATCATCATGGATGTCAATTTCTTCGATGTTCTCTAATCCCTCTCTCATTTTGTTGGCCATCATTATTTTGCTCAGTATCCACTAATGCATCGTCAAATACATGCCTTAATCTTGGATCATAATGTATGACAAATATCCATTTCGGGTCTAAAATATCTTCATAGAAAAATACCTGCACATGAACGACATACATATATTAGACGTATGGTATAACAATTTTATTGATTAAGAAACACATGTATATATTCACAATAAACTATGAATTAATAGATTAATGAACACTACCGCTTCTTGTTTGAGTTAAAGAAATACCTGCTCACAATGAATTGGTAGAACATAAGGCTCCTTATCCTCTAATAGGAAACATGAGGAATCTATAGAAAACAATCCACTATGGGTATCATGTCTTCGTGTCCTCTCAAATGCTTCATACCATCTACACTTAAAAATACAACATTTAAAAGAGCGATAATCCAACTCAATAATTTCTTGTATTTTCCTAACATATTGTAGATTCTCTTCAATATATTTTTATCTTTTGAGCTTGATCAACTGGATTGCTTGAAGTCAACCATGATGCCACAATCGAAGGATCGTCTCTTTACATCTACACTTTCTACACGATAATGTCGACCATATGCCCACATTGCTGGATATTTCCTCACCTATGAAAGACCATTTATTTCAGTGAAAACAAATATAATGACAAATATTAAAATAGTTAATAGTGTCAAAACTGTAAGGAAACAACATTTTGTAAAATTCCAACTGAACCTTTCTTTCACATCCTCTAGACATGTTGATTTCATCTTTTGTTATGTTTGAATCTATACCTGCATCTTCTATTTAATTTTGAATTTGTTCAGTAAACCATTCTAGTGTGCAATCTTTGCCCCATTCCCCAAGAAGATCAGTGGGAAGTGGAGTATTCCTTGGGTTCGATCTCTTAAACTATCTCCTTGCTTCTAACACTACTTCTTTATTTTTATCATACAAATCAATCCATTTGTTCATAAAGTCCATGTGGTACAGAATGAACTTGTGGAGTATAGCACTTTCGTCTACACCTATTACATGTCAACATGTTTATTTCAAACTCCAAATGTCATGCTATTAATTTGACAAATAAATTACAGAGTAAATTAATGATTGCAAGAAAAACAACCACATTGATCATAAATTTACTTACTAATTTCTACTTGAACACCATTAGATTGTGGTTTTTCTCCATCAATAATATTTGATGCTCGTTCTTCATCCCAAAAGCATGGCCCATCTTCAAAATCCTTACCAAGGAATTCACATAGGAAGAAAAATGCTTCATTCAATACATACCCTTTAGCCATGCAACCCTCTGGATGTGCCTTTGTCGGACATATATTTTTAGAGTTTTCATGTACCTCTCAAAGAAAAACATCCACCTCATTCATATGACACTCGCCAATTCAATGTCATCGACTAGGTGTATAAGTAAATGGACTTGTAGGTCCATGAAACTTATAGGGAGCTCCTTCTCAAATACACATACAATTTCTGCAATTTCCTTCTTCCATTTTGGCATTTCACATTCGTGGATCTCCTTAGAGGTCACCCACTTAATATAAGAATAGTAAATTAGTATGAACCTTTAGTCAAAAATTAAAATGCAATATAATATCTCTATGTCTCTCACACATGAACATTTCATATAACCACATACCTTGTAAATGCTAACAATCGACTTATGGCATTCCTTATGTCAATTGTAAGACAAGAATCCCTCCTAAGTGCCTATGGCGTGATATGCTATCAAACACATTTATGAAAAGGTCATTAATAATTTTTTCTCACACAACAAAATATCAAAATATATTTAGTACTTAATCAATGTTACCAGTAAATGTTAAATGATGATATATAATACCTTCATAAAATTATGAAAATCATGTTTTTTAAATCATGTGATATATCCATCAACTATAAAAGCTTTAGCCAATGATGACCCATAGCTAGTAGGTGTCCTTATTGAACAGATGACATTTTTTAGTTGGTCTAGCTCTTTTTTTTCAAAATCCATGGAGCTTCTGCATATCTTTCATTTTCCATGTTTGGCCACAAATGTTTTCTATCAATTTTGGTACACGAAAGAGCAATATCTCTCCTCGAAGACAAGGTGTCCTTCTCTTTGCCTGATATATGTCGAAATATAGAATCTAGGACATTTTTGAAGATGTGCATAAGATATGATAGGTGAGATATTAATAGATCCTTCCAGTAAGGGAGCTCATAAAATATGGATTTCCTTTTCATTCCTTCTGGCATATTAACTACAACTTGTTCTGGTTCTTCAATTGAATCACCCCAATCAAAAAAGTCCTCCCAAGCTTTCAATTCAGCATCTTCATACTTCTTAAGCCAATCACTTGGACCCATAATCATGGGAGGGCCTCTATTTTTAACTTTTCCATCAAATTGATTCTTCAGGCGATTTCTAAACTTATGATCTAGTGGTAGAAAAACCTTGTTGTTTGCGTAAATAAATTTATGTAGATCTTTAGAATACCACCCTTGAAATTGTTCTGCACATCTTGGACATGCAAATATCCCCTTTGTTTGAAGCCCTGCAATTCAATAAGTAATGTTAATAACATCAAAAAAATAGTATAAAACTAAGTATGAAAGTTGGGATGAAAATAAATTATGAGTAAATATGTAAATATTTGATCTTACCAGAACAAACACCAAGTCCTGGGAAATCGTGAATAGTCCAACATAGCACACCATACAACATGAAGGACCTATTTGATGGGGGATGTGATATGCCATACATTCTTATACCTTTCCATAGAAATTGCATCTCATCAATAAAAGGCACAAGATAAACATCCATGTTTTTAACTTGATGTTTTCTTGGAACAATAAGAGTCAGCATAAGGTGCTCCTTTCTAACACTCATCCATGGGGGAATATTGTATACTATCAATCAGACTGGCCAAACACTATAATTTGAGCTCAGGAAAGAGAATGGGCACACTCCATCAATTGCAAGACCAAACCTAATACTACGGGGTTCATCTTTGAATTTTCTTGGCCATTTTTCCTCTATGTGTTTCATTGCTTTGGAGTCGGCCAAAATTTGCATGAATCCATCTTTACTCCTGTTCTTTGCATGCCAGTCCATCAATTGTGCAAGTGACTTGCAACGAAACATTCATTGAAGTCTAGGTATAAATGGCATGTGACGTAAAACCTTCTTTAGAACTATAGGACCTTGTACATCTATATGATATCTCTTCTCCTTGCATACAGGGCAATCTACCTTGTTTTGATATTCATCTCTATATAAAATGCAATCATTTTTACATGAATGAATTTTCTTATATTCAATCCCCAACTCAAAACAACAGATGCGCCTCTCTGCAAGTTGATGGCAACACATTCTCTTCAGGGAATATTTTAGTTTTTAGTGCCCTATAAGATTGCTAGAGATTAAATAAATTGAATGTTTGACTTATGATGAACATGTTTGATATGTCAATCTATACTAAGACTGTTTATATACAATATATGGTTTTAAAATCCCCTTAAAGAAATATAAAGGAAGTTGATGAATGTTTACGAATTATGTACACCAATTGACAATGCAAAGTAAGAAATAGATTTCAACTCACTTCAGTAGGGTAGTGAATCCTTTGTTTGACCAACCAAATAGTGACTTGATTTCTAATAATATTAATGTGCATGCCAGTTTTGAGGTTCTACTTACACCTGATTTGAACACAGGTGTCTTCATTGCTTGCTTGATGGAGTCTTTTAGGTTGTTATCATCAACATTACGTTGGTGGTAATTACCCTTTCTATCATCATTACTATCAACCATATGATCATTATTGTCATCATTGTTTCCATCCCCAAAGAAACCTGTAAGCATTTCATTCAATCCAACTTCATGCACTGCATTTTCACTATCATGATCATCATCATTAAGGCTAGGTGGCATGTCATCAGTGTATGCAGATCTCATCAGCTCTTCAAATTTCTCAGCAAGTAGTATTCTCTTCAATCTTGCTCTTTTCACCCTAGTATTGTTTAAAGGATGGTTTGGATCATCTCGTCCAAATCTTAATAACCCAGTTGGATCTTGGGTATTACTATGTGTTTCATCAACATCTTCTACCTATCAACAAATGCAAGCATTATTTAATGTTTGGCAACAATTGGATAAATCATAAATGTATCAATTTCAAAGAAATATAATCAAATATGGCTTAAAAAATAAAAATATAAATTGTATGAACATATATACATCAGTTGAATAATGGAACATTATTTTATAAACCACCTTTTTTATACAATATTTAAATAAAACACAATTTTGACAACATAGTTTATAAAACATCAGTCCACACTCATTTATTATTCTTTAGTTTTCTGCCCTTAAGAACATCCTTAGGGAGACCTTGTTCTTCCCTCTTCTTTCATGCAGGAGTGCATTTTAAGAAGGGGTAATCAATCAATAACTCATCCCCAATGGTAAGGTCCATAATAGCCTCAACCATTATCAATCTATCAACCCCTCTTTCCATATCTCCATCTTTATCATTTATAACCTCAACAAATTGACAATTCGGTCGTACAATAGTGTCCCTTCCCTTACTACTATTTATAAATCCTGCAATATTTTTGTGTGTTTATGCACACGTCCATCTATATACATAAGATGACCTCTATTCATTTCTTTTCCACTTTCCAATTGGAGATGATGTGTATAGATATTCTAATTTAAACCATATGCTAAAATGCTAGGCTTATATTCTACTAGCCTTCTCCATTCACCATTGTAATATGATGGACCATAATATGGCATTAATCTCCCAGTGGTTTGTTCTGAATTATTTCTGTGTTTAGATCCCACATGTACATTTTAGAAAATAAAGAGGCCTAGATTTGCTCCATGAATATTGGAGGGTCATATCATGTAGCTGTATGCCCAAAACTGAAACACCCCATACACTCTAGGTAGTTGTTGATCACTAGGCCAAGCGCAATATAGTCGACGATCCAATGTCTCTTTGTAAATTGATCTCAAACTCAGGAGCAAGTCATAATCTCCATCACATTCATTCTCATAGGGTATGTAGTCCACCTTCCCCTTGTCTTTAAGCAAATTATGCATCTTTAAACCGGTTCTTGTTCTGTTGCTTGTTTTCATCAATTCCTCATCTTCCGATCTAGTATATTGGCACATATTTTTGTTAGATGTATCATCTAATAAATGATCATTGCCCTCTAGGCTAGAAGTTAGTGATCCAGGAAACTTTAAACCAAGAACTTTATCCTGCAAGTATCCATTAAGAAAAAAATTAGTTATTTAAATAATATAAAACAATGTTTAAACGAAGTATACATGTTATTCATATCAAATTGGAAAATTCCTTACCACAATTCCTATTGGATTTGAATCGATTGTAGGAGGCATACTACTGAATGGAAGCTCATCATATATGTAATGTCTTTGTACAATCACTCATTTGAATTGTTTCTTTCCATGACATACAAAACATCCACAAACAATAATTTTTTGAAAGTATTCATCCCATGTACTATAGTCCTGACCAACCTCTTATTTAGTGCAATCATTTGTTGTGTCTACAGGATCCATTGTCATATCCTCTTCCACCCACTATCCTCTACATGATTTAACAGTTTTAGGTTGACGTCCACGTACATATCTTTTTCTTTTGCTAGTTGAACGCTCAGGCTATGCATTTGCTCCAATCTCCATCTAAAATAATTAACACCATGCATTAATTTATATCAAGATTGGATAATACATTATAAATTTCAATAATACTGTGAAAAAAGATGGACATATCACAAAATGCCATCAGATCATTTCTTCCTAAGTTAAGTAAAAATTTGAGTACCTGATGTCCCGCTTCATCCATTATGTCCTCATTTGATATGACACGATCTGTTGCCATGGCCTCGTCTGGCCCCTATAATATACAACATAGTAAATAACGTTTAGTACACCAACTATATCATTTCAATGAATATGTTATCCAACACAAAACCTCACTTTAGTCATATATTTGACATATTGATATCATGTTTTGGCCATCCTAATTTTCAAACTTTTCCCTTGATCACAGAATCACATTTAATCACCATTTCTGTACATTTTCAACCAATAAGTTTGACCTTAGAGGCCTCATGGATAGAAAAATGACTTTATCTCCTCTATGTTGTAGCATTTGTGAATTCATAAACACCTTCCTCCTTTGGTTGAGGTTGCTTTCTCTTCTTACCTCTATTGTATCTGCAAATTCCATTGTCATATCTATTTCCGCCCACTTTCCTCTCTGCAATTTAGTAGTTCTACGCCATCCATGTCCTCTCTCCATGGCCTCCTTTGGATCCTGTAATACACAACAATGACAATAGTCACATAATAGCTATGCACTAAGAGAATATTATTGAAATTATCTTGTTAATACACTCACTTTTCATTAAGATGCACTATGAAAAACAAAATAGGACATTGCAACATTTTACTCTTCACGAAAAGTTTACACGCGGAATCTTGACAACTAGAGCTCAAATCTTATGATTACAAGATGACTACAAAATCACATCAAAAAGACATTTATTTCATATTTGACTCTCTCCTTTTTCTTTTATGGGTCATTTTAAGGCTATATATATCTCTCCAAGTGGCCATAAAACCATCAAAACTATCATAGAACACTCAAAATAGTCTCAAAGAGTCTTTGGCACCAAAATTTTAAATTCTTGATGGAGGGAAGGATGCTTTGGATTTTAATTTTGAAATCACGTCATTAGATCTTTGTTAGGTTAATCCTAGCCATTGGATATTATTTAATTATAGGGACTTTATGTTATATTTTACCATTACCTTTCACTCCAAAATTAATGGTTTCCTTTGAAAAGAAAACCCTCCATTAGCTATCATAACCCCAACCATCTGTTGAAGTGAACTTAAACATTATGTGCAATTGTCATTGCTCATATTAAGCACCTACCTCCCTTCTTAGTGGTCCCACATGTGTGATGTATGCTAATGAGTCATATGGTACCTGTGCTACATGTTTAAAGTTTAATTTTTGCTCATATTGTTGGAAAAAAGCCCAAAAAGACCTTTGATCTTTGAGTTTTATACTCTATAACATGCATCTCCTTGATATTTTCATCTAATGTATGATTGGTTTCTATTCTTTCAAACCATATATGCAATAAGTCATTAGTTTGAGAGAGGGAAGTTTTGATTTACCATGAAATCCAACATTTATTCTAGTTTTTTTTTCCCTCAAATGTGAGAGTTTTGTCACCTAGGGTTTGATATTTTGGAGTTTTAGTAGAGGGTTTGATGCTATAATTTATGTATAGATATATTGAAAGACTTAATGATCTTTTGTTTTCTTGTAGGGTTTGTAACAATTAAGAAGATGAAGGGGATGGTGTAAGAGAGAGGCAAAGATCCTTTGAGTACCAAGATTTGATTGCCTAATGGGCAATCCATCAAATCTTGGTAACATGCTTTCGTAGGTGATGAAATTCTGAGCCCTTGACATTGATGTAACAAGCCTGTGATCTATGTCACAAAGGATGAAGGAGGAGTATGCATTCATGGTAGGAAAGTGAAATTACAATGAAATTTTGATATGATTGAGATGTAGTTGGGGTATTTAGGGATGTTGTCATCATGCCTTAAGGATTGACAAGATCTAAGGAATAACTAGATGTATAAATAGGACTACCACAGGTATGTGAGGAAGTGGAAGGTTGTCAGATAGTGAAGGAAATAGTTCATGGCCTCTTAAATCAAGCCTCAATATTATAGTGAAGTCACATAATATAAACAAAGATTGTCATGACTTAGCTAAAATGTTGTCAATCTCCTATAACATATCTTAAGGTTGTCCTTAATCCCAAATCCAACTCTGAAATGTTAGATGGAAGGTCATGGCTCGAACTAAAATAATTGGTGTCAAAATGATAAGTTAGGGGACCATCATAGTGTTGATCTACTATTGTAGTGGGATCTTAAGGATTCAAAGATTGTCATATCATTGCTATTGTCTAAATACCACCTAATGTTGTACTAACAATGATTTAGAATCTTTATTAGCAAGTCAATGGACTGATATGGGAATAAAGGGCAGCCACCATATGATATAGGAATGTGACTGACAAAAATAAGCAAAGGCATTGCTAACATTATAAGTTAGGTAATCATTTATTATTAAAAAATGCTATTATAGCAACCACCTTAAAATTTTGCCTTGACTATTAATGGGGGTATCAAAGATCATCTTTCAACCATTAGGATTGTTATAACTTATATAATTGTTGGTATATGGTGGATTACTATCATTATAGGGGGATGATATCAAGGACCATCATTATGCCTTGTTATAGCTGATGGACAATCGTCCTAAGTATTGTTACAACCCAAAAGGTCTATCACAACCCCAAAGGACTATCACAAATGTTATTAGGTCATCCAAACCATAGGTCCAATATTCACCATCATATGAATATCATAATTAACATTGTAGAGGTTGTCATACCATGAGGCACAGGTAACAACAATAGGAGGTTTAAAAGAAACACTAGCAACATTAAATTATTGTCATAGTACACCTAGGATAGCTAGGTATGCATCCATAGAGTTACTACTATAAAATGAAAATCACAATACCATAAGCATTGCCATAAGCTGCCAATATAGTCCCAATATCATGTCATGATAGTAAGAGAAGAGTTGTTTGGTTTTTCCAAAGCCATATCACTTGCATAAGGATTGTCACCAACCATCTATGTAAGGTCATGAAAGAGTGAGTCATTATTGAGCTAATCATAAGAGAAGCATGAAGTCAAAATGTTATCATGGAAACAAGATATAGTTACTTATTATAAGGACAATCCAAATTTGGTGAGGTTGCTACAAGCAACCAAATTTGGCATTCCATTAGATAGTGATATCAACTTCCAAGCAAAATACATCATTTTGCACTGATATACGCTAAATTAGGTGCACTTTGTGCCACCTTTTGCGCCCCAAAAAGATTACATTTAGACCTAAAAGTTGGCGCTAAAGTCGGGGATAACTGCACCGACTATAGCACCGACTAATGAATCAAAAATAAAAATAAAAAAATTCCCATCTGCACATACCCCAAAACAAAAAAATACAAAACAAAACTTTATTGATTTTTGGTGTTCATTTTGTGTTTGGAGATCAAGTGTTTGGCATACAGAGATCGAGCGTTTGGGTTTTTTGTGCTTGCCCTTATTTTGGGCAAATCCTTGGCAATGGCGGGACCTATTTTCTAACCCCAATTTCCTTTCCATTCCTAAAGCACATACTCACTTTCTTACATCTCAAAAGTCCCAAGTTTGAGCCATGATAGCCTTTACTTCCAGATATCTCATCCTTTCAATTCGTGTTGCTCTTCTTCTATTCGTGCCAGGTAAGGGCATCGCCTCTCTTTCATCTACTTTTTTTTCCCGTCAGATGTCGGATTTGTTTGGATAAATGCGGGTCTTGTAATATTCATAGGGCATCTATTGAAGATAATTAGGAGAAAGGCTTTTCATAATAGATGACAGATTTCCACATTCCATAATATTATAAATGTGTGCTTCAGGATTAAACTATGTGAATCAGATATCTCAACCTTTGCTTAAAGGAAATTGTTGTCTATCTTGATATGGATGAAATCACATTTTGCCACTAGTTGATAAAATTTCTCTTTGGCTTTATTTCAATTGATGTATAAGCTTACTTTCTTGCAGCAAACTTATAGAGGAAAACAACTTCATGATTTGCTCTACAAAGTAAAGGTCAAAAACCTTGAGGAATACAGAAAAATGGACGAAAACTTTCATACTTGGCAGTGTGTACTTTGTTTTCCTCCATAGACTGGCTGAAAATAATTTGCCCTAGGTCACCTCAAAATGTCAAGCAATAGAGGGAAGAGAGCAAAGGGAGCAGACTCTGGCCACAATGAGGTAATTCATTGTCAATTTATAGATTTTTGTAAATGTTTCCATCGTTTCTTTGATTTTTAGTTTTTAGTTTTTTATTTCTAAATTTAAAAGAAGAAATTTATTTTATATATATAGGGACGTGAAACTGACAAAGATAAAGAGGCATTGGCTTCCATATTGGGGGTAGAGGTAGTGAACAAATTGGATAGTGTGGACTTGGCAATGCTTGCTAGATACATAGAAAAATGATCTAGTAAAGCCCCTGAAACATTGCAACCAAATCAATAGTGTCAAAGGGAATCAATTGATTCCCCAACCAGTCCTAGATCGGGGAAAAGATCAAGGAGCAAATCAATAACAGTAACCTCTAAGAATGTGGAACAGGGAGCAAAGGCTTCCAATGTCCCAGTCACTCCTGGGACACAGACTTCTTTGACCACCATGCCATGTTTTGCATCTTGCATTGGTACCTATGATACCAAGATAGAATACGATGTGGTTTCAGGGGAAGTCTAAATGACAGATGCTAGGAAAATGTTTGTGAATAGGTTGAAGGAATCATGCCTTCAATGGTTCAAAGACCATCTACATTTGCCATTCTCAAAGATACCCATGCACCTGGAAAAAGCAGGTATCCATGACATGGAGACTGAATTTGGTACAGGTTGGTCTGTAAAGAAGATAAAGCTACGAACATCTCAAAACTACAAGAGATTTCAGTGCAACCAAACAAAGAAGATAAAAAACCTCCCTCCCGAGCTAAGGCTCAAAAAAAGGCTAATTGATGTAAGTGTGAAAGTATGGAAAGAACTTGTAAAAGTATATGAGAAGTCCGATGCATAGAAGAAGTCTGGTAAGGAGAGTACGTAGGTATTTGAATTTTCTCATAAGATTATATCAAATTTATTAAATGATTTTTAAATTTTATTTGTGCATAATTAAATTGAATTAGTATATGTTTCAGGACAAGGCCTCCAAGGTTAGGCATAACAAACTTCGTGCAACGCATCACAGTGGCCAAAAAGGTTTATAGGCCTTGATCTGTACATTTGTAAGTATATTTAATATGTTAAATGATATTTTTTTAATTTCCTAGGAAAAAGTAAATGATTGCATATTAATTAGTTTAACTAGTCCATGTGCCATGTTTTGACAGGAGGAGAAATATGGCCTACATCCAGGCCAATTTGAAAAGGAAATGTTACAAAGCAAAAAGTGGACCGATTTTGTAATCTAGATGGAGAATGAGGTATCAATAGTTGACTTTCAATAACTTAGTTGGATATTGTTGTGTTAATATGTCAATTTGCATTTCTTGTGTTGAGTTGTTTATTGATGCGTAGGATGAGTTCTAAAGTGCTTCTTTGTTGACCCTAGATCCCACTCAATTGTCCCATTATTTGCAGTCTTGGACATGTGCACATGTCCTCCTAGTTACCTTATTGCAATGTTGAGATTTGAACTTCAGTCACTCTCATTATGAATGCACCTTTTTACCTTTATAGAACAATCCTTGGACATTTTTCACAATAATTTTAATCCACAAAGCTCGACAACTGTAAGGGCAATCACTTATATACAAATGTGAGTTATGTGAATAGGCCACTGAATCATCCACACATTTGTTTATATTGAATTAATGTATAGACAACAGATCCTTTATTGAATCATTAGGTGGTGATAGAACTTATGAAAATGATGAGTCCCTTATCAAAGGCACATCATTGATATCTTTATCAAAGGCACATCATTGAATATTCCAACAGTTGCAATAATGTAGGGCAATCCTCTATCTTGTGATCAACATCATGATAAGTATACATTGGAAACTTTGTGCAACTATGTGAGGTATGCCCAGGTTCTCCACACTAGTAGCAATAGATTCCTCTATTGCATACTCTACCATGGCCTCATTAATTTCCTCCATGCTCCATATATTGTGGCTCCTAATAGCACAACACCATCTATTGTGGTTGTGACTGGGGTTGCGTGGTTGTGTTTAATTTTGTTTTCCTCATGCCTTGTGGAGGACTTGTACTACTTTGTAGGTGGCAGTGTCATGGGTGGATGTGTGACAAACCTTGCACTAGTAATTGATAGGAACATCCTTTCACTTTTGCAGTAGTGGACAATTTCATGAGTCTCATGACATATGGTGCAATTAGGTATGTGTTGAGCAAGAGGGAACTATGTGGCATTATAGCTTGAGCTCCCATGACTAGATAGTTTTAAACTCACTTGCATGGAAGATGCATTAAAGGTATCAATTATATATGTTCCATGATTTAAATCCATTATTTTGTGGTTCTCAGTATGATAGAAAGAAGGATGTTGTTGCTTCTTAGACTTGTTGCACACCTTGCACTAGGTCCACAGGCTGGTGGAATGATATTCAAGGACACAATGGCTCTCAAATCATATTTGTTTTCAAGGAATCAATTTAAAATGGTCTGAGGCCTAGCTTTCATTCCAATCTAGGATTCCATCACAATAATGTCATATTACAATCTTCAGATATCTGTATAGTTTATGTGCATGGTAGCAACCATTTAGTAATAATTCCTCACACACCACACTATAACTGAGATGTGTGAATGCCCTAAAACTATACAAGTTTAGTCGAAACACTATCATAAGATCATGCTTGATAAGATCATGGATACATCATAGTTTAGGTGTGGGTAGGACTTCCTTAGTGTATCCCTAACTATACATTGTAGTAGAATCATTATATTGACCATTCCAAGTTTGGACTAGCTGGGACAATGGAGTTTCAAGACTCTTGTCAGCCAAAGGAAGGTTGATATAAGAAATTTGAGGGACCTAGGGTAGTGACAGTCATATAGGACTGGGTTTGTGTTAGGTTTGGAACCCATAAAGTCTTGAGGTCTTCTTAGAGGGGTGATATGTGACTAGGGTATGAAGGCTAGGACTTTGTATGTAATCTTAAGCCCTCCTTTTGGATTTGTTGGAAGCCTTCTTCACTGATACATAAGGATTGTCAAGACTCCTATGATAATGCATTAGAGAGGCACTGAAATCACAAAGGATATGAATGTTATTAGGCCATCACCCATTGGAGAAGGGATTGTCATAAAGACATGATAGTGTTACCTTGTCATAGTCACACATGGGATAGTCTTTGTGGTGGTAATTATAGTCACTAAGTTTACATCCACCTTCCTAGGGTCTGCAGAAATGCCTGAGGTTGAATATGCCTATGTTAAAGATCTTGCCATGAGTATTTTCCACGCTTTTACCCCCCCTAATGATCCAAATATTGAATATAAAGCTGTGGAAATTATTGACTAACCCTACTACTGTCACAGTCAATTTGCTAACATGCAAGACAGTCATGAGGTTTTTCTTGTTTTATTCAAGATTTATATAATCTTCCTTATTGATAAGATGGGGGTGTCCTATTCCAAAATTGTCTATGACAAAATACCAATGGAGACCTCCCCAATCCTCATCTCAAGTTTCAAATGCACAATGAAATGATGGAGGACAATCATAACTGTCATAATAGTACATTAGCAATTTTTGTCTCAAGGTGGCCCTTGAGACTACCAAGGGGATGGATATAGAGTTGGGATTATGGTTTTTGTTTAGAATCCTTGTGTCATTGACCTAATATCTATTTGTGGCAATGATCCCAATAGTCTAAAGATTACAAATTGTTGTCAAGAAGGGACTGTCATAGTTAAGTGTGGTACAGTGATACAATTTCATCTTGGTTGAGTATTGTATAAATCTCAAGCTATTTAGAATGCATGGGGGTATTAGGGTGTGGTATCACTATATAGGTAACCATCAAGTGATTTCTTCAACCCAATCTTGGCCTATATAGTACCCAATGTGAAGAGAAAGATAGTGTTGTCCAAGAACCTTGTTACGGTCACAAATGAGGGCAGTCTTAGCTATTGTAACCATAGTTGGAATCCCTTGTTACCATAACATATGTGACCTAAAACCATGACTCTATGAGCATAATTTATTTGAAACTCCTTTGAGAAGATCCCACTATGGGAATGAATCATAATTCAGTGTTAAATAGGATTGTTGTCATTACAAAAAATCTAGGATAGTCATTGTATCCTCTCATTGCCATCATAGAATTAATGTAACTATAGTTTTCAATACCAAAGAGATGGAATTGATGGTAACCATAAGGTCTGTGTTGACTAGTCTCAATCATCCATCCCTCAATGGTAAAAATATTGTCCCAAAGAAGACAATAATGATGATATAAATACAGACACAAAATAAGACCACTTTATATTCTTCTATTTTAGAGGATTGTCTCTACATTGCTGGTCCAGATTAAGGAAGACATGATTTAAGAGTTCATTGGATTTGATGGCTACAAGCCATTCATCAAATCCACACAAGGTGGCATGGTCAGGTTTCTGAATGCTTAAGTCCTCCTTTGTCAGATCTTGTAGTTGCAACTGCCTTGTTAGACATGTATGCAAAATGTGGAAGCATAGACAAGGCACATGAACTGTTTGACAGAATGCCTCAAAGAAATGTGGTCTCATGGATTGCAATGACTGCAGGTTATGCACAAAATGGATTTGTTGAAAAGGCTTTAGAAATTTTAAAGCAAATGCAATTGGCTAGTGTAAATCCAAATTCCACAACCTTTGCCAGCATCCTCCCTACCTGTGTCAAAATGGGAGCTTTGGAATAGGGTATGGACATCCATCAATACATAAAGGATAGAGGAATTTTGTCAAATGTTGTAGTTGCAACTACCCTGTTAGACATGTATGCAAAATGTGGAAGCATAGACAAGGCACATGAACTGTTTGATAGAATGCCTCAAAGAAATGTGGTCTCATGGACTGCAATGATTGCAGGATATGCACAAAATATGGAATCATAGACAAAAAACATGAATTGTTTGACAAAATTCCTCAAAGAGATGTCATCTCATGGAATGCAATGATTGCAAGATATGCACAAAATGGATTTTGCAAGGACACTCTCAAAATCTTTGAATTAATTGTTGTGCCCAATCAAATTTTTTGCTTCATTAAGGCATTTTGTGAGAGTCTAGAAAATTTGTCGTCAAAAAGTCAAAAGTCAAAATTTCTAAAAATAGAAATTTTTTATTTTTACAAAGTTTCTTAAAATAGACGTCAAATTAGGTTTTCTGGGTTTCTTGAGATATGGATGCTGGCAAAATTTTCTAAAAATAGAATCATTGATTCAGGTGTCATGCCTGATTCTGCTTCACGATCGAGGTGGTCTAGATGGAATCTACAAAAGGTCGTGTTTTCTCTACTGGGTCAATTCTGCTTTTTCAAATGGTGAAGCATGAGCTCCAGAGCCATCAATGGAGTAATTTCATCTGCCAGAGATTAGTTTCAAGTTTTTTGGACTGTTTAGACAACGTAGAATTGTCTAGCAGTCATTGATGGATGAAGAATGGAAAACAGAGCATGGTGAATCTGGAGAACAAAGGAAAGTTAAAAATCATCAAAATTTGACTAAGTCTGGAAAACCTAGGCATCCCTAGAGGCTTGGGGTGCCCATTCCTCCTAGAGTTAGAATTTTTCATGTTTTTCAAAAAATGTCAAAAAAAAGTTTTGTCAGCCCACTTCCATGAGGTCAAAAGTAGTCAAACTCAGTCAAAAGGCCCATAAAAGTAGGGGATTCATCTCAGATATGCTCAAGCTATCCATTCTACCCTCATCCTGATGCATGTCTCTGAAATCCTGAAATTGGCTAAGTTTGATGTCCTAAAGCCCTGAAAAACTGACTAACTCTGAAATCTGGTGGATCCTCAAAAATCTAAAATTTGCATGTTAAATCCCATGGACCTGAGACCTATCTCAAACATCCTAAAAGTATATTTCAAAATATTTAAAGTATAGGAAATTCAATATCTAAACATATACTTAAATATATTTTGAAATATACGTCAGGCAGGACCTTCGAAATCTAGCGGAATTCAAGATTTGTGGCAGAAATTGAAAAATTCCAAAAAATTTCCAAGGCATGGAATCTCAGGCACCCCAGGAGGCTAGGGGTGCCCATCTTCTCCAGAATTAGTTTATTTTTCATGTTTTTCTGGGAACGAAGAAAAGTTGCAAATCTTCAAAAATGAAAATTTAAAATCTTGAAAAATGGCTAAGGCATGAGATTCCAAGTGCCCCTGGAGGCTAGGGGAGCCTAGGTTATCCAATGTTAGAATTTTTCTTGTCACGACAGTGTTTCCTTCCAGCCATTTCCTGATCTTCATCTGGTGACAATTTCTAGGAATCAAAATTGTAGTCAAACGTCGTCAAATCATTAGTTCAAGGCTGGAGATCAAATCAAGGTTGATAAAGCTTCAAAATGCCATGATTAGTCAGCTTTTTTAGTCAACGGTGATAGTTTGTTGTCTTGTTGAAGTCAGAGGCAGGCCATGTAGGAGTCAAAGCGAGTGCAAATGTTTCAAAATGAATGAAAATTTGGCTAACACTTTTGCAATCTCATGTGTTTGATGACATCATCAAAGAAGATATTTTTAATCATCTCTCACATGAAGCCATAGGCAGCTATAAAATAGGGATTCTTCCTATTCGAGTATATCTACTTGGAATTCTTTAAAAGTTACTTTCTTCGTGGATAAGATTCAAGCTTTGTGCTTTCACAAAGAAAGTTGTTGTTTTTCACCCTAAAGTTCTATGAAAACAAGCTTTTGGCCTTCTTTATTCATTATTTTTGCAGGTTGCATCCAGAAGAAGAGAATTATTGTCTTTCCATGAAGATTTGAGAACCCAAACGAAGTGCTTTTTCAGTGTTCTTCATAGTTTCAGGATTGGGAAGCACAGAGGCACACTTTTTTGAGGTCCATTTTTTTAGGGGATCACTTTTCAAAAATAGGGCCAGAGCTTTTTCAATTTTCATCGAGATGGGTCCATCTAGAATTTCATCCTCTTGAAGATTGGGAAATTTAATTTTTCTAGGAATCTATTTTTTTGCTGCTTTTTCAAGAAATCCTCAACTTTTTCAAAATCTGATAATATAGGTTGCTTCAAAACAGAATTGCCTACAAAACCCATGTGCCAACTTTTTCTCTTGAAATCAGCTTTTTAGAAGATATTATTTCCAAAAATATCAATGGATGACATCACCAATAAAGCAGCAATAAAGATAGGGATGTGACTAAAAAGAAAGCAATTTTAACTCAATGCTTTTTGTTTTTAAAGCATTTTCTTTCATCCAAAGCTTATCCATCCTTAAAATAGCAAAAATCACTTTGTAATAGTTGGAGCTTTCTTTGCTTTAAAGCAAATTGTTTTAAAGCGGTTGTTAGTTGTAATCTTTTTCTTAGAATAGAAATAAAGCTTGTGAGTTGGCAAGTTAGTTAGGTTAAAATCAAGGAGGTTTTAGGGTTCCCTACTCCTTTGATTTAGTATAAATAAGGGCAGCCTTGCCCATTGTAAGTAATGGTAATTGTGATAGCGAAATCTATTGTGCCTATTCTAGCCTGCAGAAATTGTTATTTCAACTACTTGTTCATTGTGTGTTGTTTGTTTTCTAGTGTTTGATCGCATTTTGTATGCCTGCCTTTAGCTACAATATTGTTGTCCTGGAGTTGTATCAACTTTATGATATTGGAAATAGAAGTCTCATGCCTACCATTTTCTTTGATTTTCTATCTTTGATCATCTGGTTTTGTTGTCAGATGTGTGGCTTGTGTAATCTTGTTTCAGTTTTCATCTTAAAGAACAATGAGTCTTCTGATGTGAATCTGGAAGAAGTTTATTAAAGCTTTTATGTTAAAAACAAATCATTCCTTGTTAAGTTTTAATCCATTTGCTCTGAATTTACTTAGGAGATTAAAAGTGTCATTTAGTTTAGGCCTAGCTATAGTTAGAAGTTTCAAAAAAGGAAAAACCTCTGCTGCAACGAAAAGAGTTTTATAACCTTGTGCTCGTAGCTGAGAAACAAAAAAAAGATAGGCAAATTTGTTTTATTTATCTTTTAAGTGAACATCAGCAAAAAGGGAACTTCTCCTCATAATAGGATAGTAGTTTATCTGTACATAGTTATCCATTTCCAACTCGCATTCTAGAGGTGCGAATTGAAATGCCAACAATTTTCTGGCACCCACCGTGGGGCAAAAGGCATAAAACTTCAAGCAAGCTTAAGCTTATGTCACAAGAATGACTCTATAGCGTCCTGTTGCTCCAATTCAACAACCAAATCTTACACCACCTACTATTCAACCAAATCTTATACATGTGGAAGGAGAGAAAACAGACATCATTAGTAGCCCAAGGAGTTTCATATTTGCGCAAAGGAAAGTCCTGGTTAGTGGAGAAATGCGGCTACTATTCTTGATGAAGAAGAACACAAAGCAGATCTTGTGACCGAATGACTAGTATTACCACCTCCCACATTGTAGTAGATAATCCTGGCTCATAGGGTTTATACAAGAAGGGGGAAAGACGATACTACAGATCCAGTCTTCCAAGATCTTATTCCTACAAAAGTTGGAGAAGCATCCAACATAGTTCTTGGAATCCAGCTAGTTCCTGAAGTCAACTAGGAAGAACCTCAAGAGGAACTAGTAATCTAGCCTAGAGCAATGGGAGATGCTAATAATAATGCTCGCAATAATCAGAATCAGCGGCATCCACACCCATTACCTTGGGGTAACAATATTGGACCTTTGGCATTAGCAGAATATCATGAGCTTCCTAAAGGATCAAGAAAAAAAATTTCAAATTTTCATGGTGATGGCAAGCAGCATCCTGATGAGCACATTTCTACCTTCACTACCACCTGTGGGATTCTTGGCATTGCACATGAAGATGTTGCAGTGCGTTTGTTTGTGGAGTCATTACAAAGTTTAGTAATTGAATGGTTTAATCACCTTGCTGCCAGCTCTATCACAAGTTGGGAGTCGATGAGGGAGAAATTTCTCACCCATTTCAAACCTGCAGAAGATAGTCATGTCTTGTTTGCACAACTCTCGAATATCAAGAAAGACAAAAGTGAGCTGATACAAGAGTTCGTGGCCAGATTCAACTGTTTGGTTGGAAAATTTGCAAACACCTTAAATCCTTCATTAGAAATTCTGCTAAGTTGTTTCACAAATGCATTGTCTTTAGAAATTTCTTTTTACCTCAAGCAAAGACACACTACAGAACTACAAGAAGCTCAGGAGTATGCTATTGAATTAGAAGATCATATGATCACTTCAGGAAAGATCCAGGGAGATTTAATCAAACCACTGGTGCTCTTGAATGTTGTACTTCTTCAACAAGTTCCATCTCCTTTAAGTATACCAAATTCTTTCATTAACTATGTCAGTGATCAACCTGCTTCACCTGTACATCAAGTATCACCTATGCATCAAGAGGCAGATGTGTCTTCTGCAATACAAATCTATTGCTTGTTCCACACAACACACCAACATGATGGAGAAAATTGCCCTGAGATGAGAATATTCATGCAAATATCAAAAGCATCAAATGAAAATCAAGAATTTTTGGATAATCCTGAATGTCTCTTTGACGAATCCGATGGAGGCTGTATGAAGGGATTTACCAAGTGTAAATCAAATATTAAAAGGGATCATTTTCCTAACTCTATTTCAAGTGACATCATGTGTTTGCATATGGAACATGAATGTTCATCGAAAGCTGAAAATTTGCATAATTTCTTCAAATATGAAGGATTGTTGATGGAAGAACATGAAGAAATGCACAACTTGCATACTTTGTCTGAGGAGGAGGAAGTGCAACCATCTTCTCAAGAGAAAAATTATGAGGAAGAGATCAAATATGTTGTGGAGAGCAATAGTGAATCCAATTTGTTCTTCTCATCTTTTGAAGGTTGGTTTGAAGAACCTGTGTCAGATACATTCGAAGGAGGAAAGACCATAGAAGCATTGCAATTGGAGCAAGAAAAAGATCTTCATTTTGAAGATGATTCATCATTGGAGGAATTTCTCAAAAATGGAGATCATATGGAAGATTCATCATTGGATCTCAACAGTTTTCTACATCACTTAGAGAGTGGTTCTTCAGTAGAGGATACTCTAAATTTTCTTTTACAGTTTAGCCCATCTTCATCTTTGTCTCAAGAAGTTTTCATACACACTAATGAAGAAGATGATGCTAAATTCATCCATGAACCTATGCGAGAAAGAGACATCACAGATATGATGAAGTCAACACAAAATGCAGCATATGAAGAGACTTGTGGAGAAGAAAAGTTCATGGAATATTTAGTCTTGCTCACTAAAGAGAATCAATTGGAGAAATCAGAAATCCTCGACCAGTGTATGGTGAGATATGTTGTATGTGAAATCGATCAAGTAGAAGAGGAAACACAAAGCTTAAAGGAATCTGTCTTTGATCCTGCTTGCCTATCAGAAGAAAAAAGATTTATGATTGCTGAAAATAAGACTCTACCGGATATCCGCATTGAAGAGGATTACTCTATGGAGGATGATGAGATTCAAAATAATGAATGGAAAAGTGAGATGTCTAGTGAAGATGTTATCCATCAAGTATACTTCGATAATGATCAAGAGCACGAGCATTCAGACCTGGATGATTTATCAGATTCTAAGGATTGGATGAACGAAAACATGACCAATGAAGAAGAAGTTCCTGAAGAACTGGAAAAATGGGTGATGACAGCTGTGGATCCGGTGAGCCAAGAATCAGTAATGAGGATTGTGTATAAGTAGCTTACACCTTTTCCAGAAGATGATACATTGGCTGAGTTCAAGGTTGCGTATGTCTAAGATATAAATGAAAGTCAAATCTTATATGTGGTGACTACCATTCCGACAAGCATACTTTGGCCACAAGACATTCCTTCATATCTTCAAAAAAGGGTTTTGTACCTTCATCTATTACAGAGGTTGCTTACTTTAGAAGAAGATGCTCCACCTGATCTCTGGCATATCAACCAATTGCTCATAAACTTCTCATGGCCTAAATGTGAATACCTGCCTAAATCATGGCTCTTTGAGGAGATGTTGTAGAGAAAGAAAAGTTTTGTGTTGCCAAGACAATCTTTACAGCTAAGGAGAGATGGTTCTTACTTTTCTGAATCAGTTGATGGTTTTGTGTGACAATCTTTGTTCTTCTCGTCCTTGCTCAGGAAAAAGAGCGTTTGTGTGAACTTTCTATTCTCATGATGTGTTTCCCCTTTCCGTGATGTGATTGTTATGTCGTAATGTTTTTCCCCTTTTTGCAATGTGACAGTTGTGTTCTTTGTGTTCTATGAAGTTCCAACTCTTAGGTGATTTTAGGAAGTCTGGTTTTAGGTGATGTAGGGAAAAGTCTTGTTCTAGGTGATTAAGAAAATGTCATGACTCTATTGCCCAATGGATAAGGCACTAGTCTAAGATAAAAAGTCCAGAGATTCTCAGTTCTCCTATGCCGTAAGTATCTGACATGGTCCCCAGACAGAGCCAATTGTTGTACCCAACCAAATTTTTCGCTTCGAGGCATTTTGTGAGAGTAGAAAATTTGTCATCAAAAAGTCAAAAGTCAAAATTTCTAAAAATAGAAATTTTCTATTTTTAGAAAGTTTCTAAAAAATAGACATCAAATTAGGTTTTCTGGGTTTCTTGAGATATGGATGCTGACAAAATTTTCTAAAAATAGAATCTTTGATTTGATTTTGCTTCATGATCGAGGTGGTCCAAACAGAATATGCAAAAGGTCATGTTTTCTCTACTGGGTCAATTCTACTTTTTTAGATGGCGAAGCATGAGCTTCAAACCCATTAATGGAGTAATTTCATCTGCCAGAGACCAGTTTCAAGTTTTCAGGGTTGTTCAGACAATGCAGAACTGTCTAGCAGTCATTGACGGATGAAGAATGGAAAATAGAGCATGGTGAATCCAGAGAACAAAGGAAAGTTGAAACTCATCAAAATTTGACTAAGTCTAGGAAACCTAGGTGCCCCTGGAAACTTAGGGCACCCATTCCTCCCAGAGTTAGAATATTTTTCATGTTTTTCAAAAAATGTCAAAAAAAGGTTTCGTCAACCCACTTCCATGAGGTCAAAAGCAGCCAAACTCAGTCAAAAGGCTCGTAAAAGTAGGGGATTCATCTTAGATATGCTTAGGCTATCCATTCTATCCTCATCCTGATGCATGTCTTTGAAATCCTGAAATTGGCTAAGTCTGATGTCCTAAAGCCCTGAAAAACTAACTCTGAAATCTGGTGGATCCTCAAAAATCTAAAATCTTCATGTTAAATCCCATGCATCTGAGACCTATCTCAAAAATCCTAAAAGTATATTTCAAAATATTTAAATTATAGGAAATTCAATATCTAAACATATACTTAAATATATTTTGAAATATACCTCGGGCAGGACCTTTGAAATCTAGCGGAATTCAAGATTTGCGGCAGAAATTAAAAAATTCCAAAAATTTTCGAAGGCATGGAATCTTAGGCACCCTAGGAGGCTAGGGGCGGCCATATTCTCCAGACTTAGTTTATTTTCATGTTTTTCCAGGAACGAAGAAAAGTTGCAAATCTTCAAAAATGAAAATTTAAAATCTCAAAAAATGGCTAGGAATGAGATTCCAAGCACCCCTGAAGGCTAGGGGAGCCTGGGTTATCCAATGTTAGAATTTTTCTTGTATGGTAGTGTTTCCTTCCAGCCATTTCCCGATCTTCATCCAGTGACAGTTTCCAGGAATCAAAATTGCAGTCAAATGTCGTCAAATCATTAGTTCAAGGCTGGAGATCAAATCAGGGTTGATAAAGCTTAAAAATGCCATGATCAGTTAGCTTTTTCAGTCAACAGTGATAGTTTGTTGTCTTGTTGAAGTCAGAGGCAGGACATGCAGGAGTCAAAATGAGTGCAAAAGTTTCAAAACGAATGAAAATTTGGCTAACACTTTTGTAATCTCACGTGTTTGATGACATCATCAAAGAAGATATTTTTAATCATCTCTCACATGAAGCCATAGGCAGCTATAAAATAAGGATTCTTCCTATTCAAGTATATCTACTTGGAATTGTACTTTAAAAGTTTCTTTCTTTATGGATAAGATTCAAGCTTTGTGCTTTCAGAAAGAAAGCTATTTTTTTCGCCCTAAAGTTCTATGAAGACAAACTTTTGGCCTTCTTTATTCATTATTTTTGTAGGGTGCATCCAGAAGAAGAGCATTATTTTCTTTTCACAAAGATTTGAGAACCCAAACAGAGTGCTTTTTCAGTGTTCTTCATAGTTTCAGGATTGGGAAGCACAGAGGCATGCCTTTTTGAGGTCCATTTCTCTAGGGGATCACTTTTTCAGAAATAGGGCCAGAGCTTTTTCAATTTTCATTGAGATGGGTCCATCCAGAATTTCATCCTCTTGAAGATTGGGAAATTTTATTTTTTCGAGAATTTGCTTTTTTGTTGCTTTTTCGAGAAATCCTTAGCTTTTTCAAAATCTGATGATCTGGGTTGCTTCAAAATAGAATTGTCTACAAAACCCATGTGCTAGCTTTTTCTCTCGAAATCAGCTTTTTAGAAGATATTATTTCCAAAAATATCAATGGATGACATCACCAATAAAGCAACAATAAAGATAGGGATGTGACTAAAAAGAAAGCAACTTTAATTCAATCCTTTTTGTTTTTAAAACATTTTCTTTCATCCAAAGCTTATCGATCTTTCAAATAGGAAAAATCACTTTGTAATAGTTGGAGCTTTCTTTGCTTTAAAGCAGATTGTTTTAAAGCGGTTGTTAGTTGTAATCTTTTTCTTAGAATAGAAATAAAGCTTGTGAGTTGGCAAGTTGGTTAGGTTAAAATCAAGGAGATTTTAGGGTTCCCTACTCCTTTGATTTAGTATAAATAAGGGTAGCCTTGCCCATTATAAATAATGCTAATTGTGATAGCAAAATCTGCAATGCCTATTCTAGCCTGCAGAAATTGTTATTTTAGCTACTTGTTCATTCTGTGTTGTCTGTTTTCTAGTGTTTGATTGCATATTGTATGCCTGCCTTTAGCTACAATATTGTTGTCCTGGAGTTGTATCAACTTTATGATATTGGGAATAGAAGTCTCATGTCTGCCATTTACTTTGATTTTCTATCTTCGATCATCTAGTTTTGTTGTCAGATGTGTGGCTTGCGTAATCTTGTTTCAGTTTTCATCTTAAAGAACAATGAGTCTTCTGATGTGAATCTAGAAGAAGTTTATTAAAGGTTTTATGTTAAAAATAAATCATTCCTTGTTAACTTTTAATCCCTTTGCTCTGAATTTACTTAGGAGATTAAAAGCGTCATTTAGTTTAGGCCTAGCTGTAGTTAGAAGTTTCAAAAAAGGAAAAACCTTTACTACAGCGAAAAGAGTTTTATAACCTTGTGCTTGCAGTTGAGAAACAAAAAAAAAAGGCAAATTTGTTTTATTTATCTTTTAAGTGAACATCAGCAAAAAGGGAACTCGCCTTCATAATAGGAGAGCAATTTATCTATGCATAGTTGTCCATTTTCAACTTGCATTCCAAAGGTGCAAATTGAAACGCCAACATAATTAAGCACTCTGGAACATATCTTAACATTGTAAGCTTTGTGTGTATTCTAGGTGCATGCAGCCATGCAGGTTTAGTGGATGAGAGTTGTACATACTTCAATCACATTTGCAACCCTTATTGCATTACACCTATAGTTGATCATTATGTGTGCATGGTTGACCTCTTTCCCTATGCTGGCTATCTTGAAGACACCCTAAACTTTATCTTTCTTTCTAAATCTCCAAATTTTCCCTATTCCCGCTCACATTGAAGACCTGTGAGCAGGAATAGGGCTAACATTTTTTCTTTCTAAAATCGGTCGGATAACATATTGCCAATTTCATTTTTTTTTCAAACAAAATAGACCTTTATCTTAAGGTTACTCATGAACCTTAAATAATTATTGAAAAAAAATTGTGCATTCTTTAATGACATGTAAGAGAATTTAATCAACTGCTACTTAAAAACTCTAATGTTTCTGTCTAATGTAGGTTATTAGATTAATAGTGAAAAAGAACATACATGGACCGAGCAATTTGTGGCACTTAAGGTTATGTAATAGAATTTACAGTTGATAGTTAAATTGTATAACAATTTTTTTATGATCTTTACTAACATTTATTAGAATTGTTGCATGTTTTACATCATTGGAATGACATATTAGCTGTAACTTTTTTGAAATTTTATTATGGTATGTGCACTTTGATATGATGTGATATGATTATGGTTTCGTTTCATATGTTGTAATATTAGATATATAACAGAAAAATAAATTATTGCATGAAATAAATAATAACTTTTCATTTTAAATATTTTTTTTGCAGAACACGGGTCTTCCAGAAGATCAAGATGATCCTTATGATATAGATCTAGGTTATGTTGGTTCTGGTATAGATCACATGGCAGAGGATGAAGATGACGCAGATACATAAGACACTAAGGCCAATGACGATGATGATGACGACAATGATGATGATGATCATGATAATGATGATCACGATGGTGATGATGATGATGAGGTAGTTGCTGGTAGTAGCTAGTGACATTCATGATCATATAGATTGCATCATGGATCATTGTTGATATATCATTATGATGCCTCTTTTCATGGTTACTATCATATGTATCATTTTGACTTATATCATTTGGACATGTATCATCTTGACTTGTATCATTTTGAGTTATATAATTTATCATTTTTACTTATATCATTTGTACATGTATCATTTTGACTTACGTCGACTGTTGGACATGTAGCATTTTGACATGTTATTGATCTATTGACATATTTGACTTTCACTTGTTTTAGTTATATATGATGATGATCTTATCAATATTGACTTGTCAATTTATATATAATGAAAGTGGTTGATGATTTTTGGATGGATATTTATTACGTATGATGATTTTAATTTACTGCTTAGGATAGATGTTGTCAAATTCAATTAAATTATAGATATTTGACTCACTTGTTTTAATTATAGATGATGATCATGTTATAATAATTATTTTGTTATTTAATCATATGAGTTAAATAATTAAATTACTTACTCTATAATTATATGAGTTATTTAAGAGGCATGATATATTTAACTAATTAAATTGAAATAAAACATATTAAATTAATAAATGTAAGCAAAACAAGAAGCATTTTTAGAAGCAAAAAAGGAAGAAACAATGGAAGCCAAACTAGAAGCAGACCAGAAGCAATCTTGGAAGCAAAACTTGGAATTATCTAGGAAGCAAAAATAGAAGCAATTCAGGTAGTAAACAAAGAAGTAATAATGGAAGCAATTTTAGAAGCAACAAAAGATGCAATAATAGAATCCATATTAGAAGCAACAAAAGACGCAAAAATGGAAGAAAAATTGGAAGCAACAAGTGATGTTATATCGGAAGCAAAACCAGAAGCAAAATTGGAAGCAAAACTGGAAGCAAAATTGGAAACAAAATTGGAAGCAAAACCAGAAGCAAACCTAGAAGCAAAACTGGAAGCAAAATTAGAAGCAAAACTAGAAGTAAAACTAGAAGCAAAACCATAAGAAAAATTGGAAGCAAAACTAGAAGCAAAATTAGAAGCAAAACTGGAAGCAAACCTAGAAGCAAAATTGGAAGCAAAATTGGAAGCAAAACTGGAAGCAAAATTGGAAGCAAAACCGGAAGCAAAACTAGAAGCAAAATTGGATGCAACAAGTGACATTATATGGAAGCAAAATTTGAAGCAAAACTAGAAGCAAAACTGCAAGCAAAACTAGAAGTAAAATTAAAAGAAAAATCAGAAGCAAACCTGGAAGCAAACCTGGAAGCAAAACTAGAAGCAAACCTAGAAGCAACACAAGAAGCAAAACCAAAAGCAAAATCAAAAGCCAAACTGGAAGCAACAAAATTCGGTGCTAAATCTGGCTCTAAACTCGGTGCTAAACCCGGCGCTAAATCCAACATTAAACCCGGCGCTAAATCCAGTGTTAAACCTGGCGCTAAACTTAGTGCTAAATTTGGCACCAAACTAAAATGCAGTTTGGCACCAAGTTTTGTGCGGGCAGAAGTGTCCAATTCATGAAATCAAATGCACTAAATTTTGGCACTATTTTAGGCTCTAATTGCCTCTTTTGTTGTAGTGATTCAAACCAGTAATGAAAGGGGAGATTTGGGAGGCGAACACAGATTAACATAATAGCAAATGATTTCGTGGCCAGATCAAAGTTTAGATGCCATGATTTTAGGAGCAACGTACTTTTTCCCCACATCCATGTTTGATTGAGGATGACATTTTTGTCTTCCTTATTGTCAAAGACCACTGTAAAAAACCCTTTCACACTAGGATAAATTTCTAGATTCTTTTCCATTAGAGGACCCCAAGATTTTGAAATCCATTCATGCAATGCAGGAAGGCTAGGCCACATTCAACTAAACCTACCAATTAACCCATTCTCAGAAAAAAAATTCCTCATTCTCACGCACTTCTTTCAACAAAATGGCATCAAAATTCAACTCCAATGGTTTTTCCAAGTAGTGAACCAACCTCTTGTTGATAATACCTGAATGTCTTGCCTTTGGTGTGATCCCATGTGACACAGATCTAGATTTAGGGTTTCCCGGAAGGGTGCCATACTTGGAATCGTCCTCAACTCACTCAACATTACCCAACCCACACTTTTCCACATCCGCAAAGGTGGTTTTTGTGGTGAGTTTGTCACCAGGGGGCGAGGACAAGGAGGATCTTGGGGGTGAGCTACCTGTGCACAAGCCATTCCCATAATCCCGTGCGCCAACGTTTGCCCTGATCAGTGTTGGAGATGCGGAAGCCTGTCAAGCATCATCATGCACAGATGCGCCCCCAGATCTGCCAACGGCCAATGAGTCTGTAGCAGAGATATTTCCAATGCCTAGCAAACCAGCATCAAGTCCCAAAACCCCAACCTCACCATCCGCAGAAGCCCTCAAGTTTGGCAATTTTGGTATTTTCGGCAGCGACTCCATAATTACTTGTTCTTTCTTTTTATTATTATTATTTTTCTTTTTCTTTATGTTATTTAAATGTATTTGCATGATTTCACCTCCCTGTTTAAAAGGAATAAAAGCTTAAAAGAAATCAAATTTATATATACATTGACATACTTAAGATTTTTATATATATATATGACTTATTTATTTTGAAATAATTTATTTTCATTTATTTTGATTTCAAGCATAACTATATTTGCATACACCAATGAAGTAAAACAAAAAAAAGAACAACACGCTAATGTTTATTTACATTACTCAACCCAAATCACTAAATTGGTTTATTTTCTTATTTTTTTTATTAAATGTATACATGGATATAATAGAGGTTTAAGTATTTTAACTCTATCTTTAAACTTGAAAACTTATACAAAGGAAAGAGATATTTATTTTGGTCAACACACATTAGTTTCTTTCTTGCTAATACTAAATGTATTGATTTTATTTCCCTTAACAACTTCACACCAAATAGAAAAAGTTAAAATGGAATTATCTACAATTTTATTATGCCATCATATTCAAGTTTAATAATGAGAGAACAAAGATCTTCATTCATGTTTGCATAACAATAGGAATACAACTAAATGAATCATTTTCCTTATGATACTATTCATACCCTTAAAAAATAATTAAATCAAGGTAGTTACATTCTTTTCCTTTCTTTTCTTCTACTCTATATGCTCCAATGCAAAGGAAACATTTTTTACATATTTAAGATCTTAACAAGAGAGAGGTGAACATTTTTTAAGACAACTATTCTTGACACATTCAAGGGACATTTACAATCACATAGTGATTCATAGACCATAATTTAACAACTTACAAAACTTTCCTAACCACATTCACAAACTTAACCCAAGGTTCTCAATACAAAATAGGGCTCTTTGGTATAGAATAATTTCTCTTGAAGAAGGCTTGAAACTCTTTAATAGGAGACTCTTCTCCTTTCTTTGTCCATTATCACCAACCTACAAAACAAGGAAAAACTATATCCAAGGACCAATAGAGGTGCTCCCCTCCCAACCATTGGCTTTCTCACAAGCAACCCTCGAGCTAGGAGGCAACCTATGAAACCCAAGGAGCACACCAAAACAATACACCATTCATTTCTCACAAAAAGAACATCACACAATCCCAACCAAAGGTTTATATAACACAAATGATTCCAACAAGAAATCCAAAATAGGGGGAGTAGAGTAGAAAACTCTACCTTGGGGAAAATAAAAACCAATACACCAAAAACCACATATGTATATCTCCATTACTCTTCAAAACCTCCAAAACCTCCATAACCATTTTAACACCAAAAATCCCAATACTCCAATACCAAATGGCACTCATACCACACAAAAAGAAATATATGGCATGCCAAATATCTCTCTCAAGAGAGTGAGTTTTTCCCCAAGGAGGATTATTACCTCCCTCAACCCCTCACATGGGTTGCTCACAACCATTTGGAAAGCCAACCCAAAATACATTTTAACCAACCCAACAACACAACTACAAACCCATCACAACAATAGAGGACAAATGGAAGAACACAACCACACATTCACTCATTTTCCATTTTCTATAAACATTCAAGAACCCAATTTAATCTACAAAGAAAGAAGCCTACCTCACAAAAGCTTTTCCCAAAAGTTGGTGAAGCACAATTTTGGTGAAGTCCCTCCAAGAGCTCCACTAGCCTTCTTCTTCAATCTTCCCAAATCTCACTCTCAAACTCTCAACTTCACAAGTGAAATTGAATTGCCAAGTGTTTTCTCCATTTGTAAAGAGGGTATAAGTAATGGATGACATGTCACACCTTCTCTCCAAATGAGAAGGTGCCACATGGAATCCACCTCATCCCTCTCCACCAAACCTTAAACCCCAAGGAGTGATTTGACTCCTCATGGCTCTCACAAATGTGTGAGGACTAGGGGAGAGGAGTGTACTTGTACACTCTTCTCCAAATTTCTTCCTAAGTTGGCTCACACATGTGTGGAGGGATGAGGTGGTACTTGGTCAAATCCTCATCCCCAAACCTAGGAGATTGGAAGGAGATGGTGACAAGTCCACCATCTCTCTTCCCCAAACTTACTCATGACACCTTTTTTTCCAAGGCACTTGGGAGTGGTCTAAATCACTCAAATTCCAACATTTCAAAGCCCAAAAGACTCCCAACTCCAAGGTATATGACCTAGGGACTTAAAATGAATAAAATACTCATGAAAAGACCTCTCAAACCTCCTCAAAACTAACCCCAAATTTTAATTTCAAAATAAGACACACAAGCAACCAACTCATCACCCATCCCAACTCACATTTACACACATTTTTAAAAACTAAAATAATCACAATAATTAAATCACATTACACATTATACAATTACAAAAGACTTTAGTCCCCATATAGACTAATGTCACACATCACAAGGAATTTATAGTGGTTTCTAGTTGACCTCTGAATTTCCATTGGTCATGGAAGGTTCCTGCACATCTCAAGTGCACACGTCAATTTATCTAATAAGCATATATACATGGCCGAAGCAACTTGAATTAAATTTCAATTATAATCATATTCAATGCAAACATCTTTAGTCTAACAATAATCAAAATCCATATGAATTTCAATTACATATCAACACAATTTCAATCATCATTTCACAATATCTCCTAATGTCATCACATATGCATCGTAATGATCTATCAACACATATATCCAATTTCAATTCATCTCAACTTATCTAATAGCATAATCCAATACACATAATTAGACAACATATATGATCAATCAAAACATATCTCCATCACATAAATTCAAACTATGATAAATCTATCTCATAATTAGGTCACCATCACCAAATGCAAGTAAATATCTAATATGATCAAATGAACAATGTCTACTATAGTCAATCCAAACATCATAATCCAAAATCCATAGTCTAGTGTCTAGGTATCCTAATACTAATAAGTCCAATGTCCAAACATAACAACCATAACATGTCTAATAGGGTAACTCAGTAATCATAAATGAATGGGCCTCACATCCACTCAAACAATCCATGATGTCATCCATCCTTGGCAATGGAAATCTATACTTGACAATGATCTTGTTGATTGCTCTAGAGTCTGTACACATCCTCCATTCTCCATCTTTCTTCGATGCTAGTACTGTAGGTATGTTGAAATGAACCAGACAACTGAGAGGGGGGTGAATCAATTGTCACAAAACTTAAGCAATTCTGCACCTTAAATCATTAAACACTTATCTAATTTTTGTTATGATTAGAACATGAAAGCATAAACACAGAACCATAAACACAATTGCAAGATCATACACAAGTGACACTAGATTTTTACATGGAAAACCCTGTCAAGGGAAAAACCACGGTGGGAGTTAACCCACAAGATATATATGTAAAGCACAATACTAAAAAATAGAGGCTCATTGCCCAGAAAAAGGCTCACTACCAAAGGTTTTGAACAGAGATGTTAGCATCTAGTCCATGCCTGAATTCAGTTCCACTGAAGCACAATATTCTTCTACTCTGCTCTGCCTTTTCTCTTCCTTACTTATCTTCGCATATTTTTCACAAGGACACTTTTTCCTTGACTCAATTTCAAGTATTTATACACTACATCAACCTTGGAATGATCATCAAGGTCAGCATTACAATCATCAACCGTTGGAACAATCTTCAAGGTTGGCATTACAAACATACATAAAATAGGTTTGGACCTAATGCAAAATTAGCTAAGGAAATGTCATAAAGATGTATGTGGATCACTCCACGCCTTAGTTGGGACTCAAACATGATTTTCCATGCCATAACATGCTTCTGCAGTCTTCAAGAGATCTCCACAATTACTGGAATTAATCAAGTCGGCTAAGACTGGTTACACGCTACGTTATCTGGAAGTAATCTTCAAACACCATCTCAATTCCTTAACGCGGACCAATGTAATGGTAGGAACATGATTAGGAGGCATCCACAAGCATGTTGTAATCACCAGAAAGAACTGCACAAAATCTAACCACTTTATCCATGAGATTCTTCACACCAGAGCACATGAACTTCATTGTCTTCAACTGTCATAAAAGAAAGATAGCTTGCAGATCACCAAATCACAAACCATTGGAGTTGTTGGCACTTATCATCATCCCAGACTTCCCTCTATAACCACAAATAAATATACTTCAATGCAGAGGAATGCGAAGAAAAATACTTTCTCCCTATCACCAGTGAAAAAACAGAAAAAGCAGGTTTTACTCTGGTGAATGTAACTCACTCAATTCTTCATACCGGAGGCTCAAACTCAAGATTTAGCATCTTTGGACATGCCCCTAAATAACTTCCAATCCATAGACCAAGATCTTCACTCTCTAAGAAATGCAGAGCAGTCTTCTGGACTGTTCTTCAGTATGCATCTCATTGTCTTCACTATGATTCACTATTTCCTTTCTGATTCTTCTGGAGGGGCTAATTTTCTCAATATCCTCAACATACAAAGCTTCTAACCAAATAATAAAATAGGATATAGTTGACACCAATGAGAACAAATATATGTTGACATCAATGACAACACTGATTAGGCACATACTTGCAACAGTCTCCCCCTTTGTCATTGATGGAAACATATGATGTGAAAAACTAAAACATCCATCAAGACAAGATTCTCCCCCTGTCTCTTTACACATCTACACTCTTCCTCTCTGAGTTTTTCACATGATTTCTCTCCCCCTTTGACATCAATGGAAAAGGGCACATACTTGCACTTTGCTGCTTTGATCCAATCTCTCTTCTGAATTCTCTTCATCTGACTACTCCCTTTGAGAAGTAGCCCTTACAAGCATCAATCTAGATCTAGAGATGGATTTTACCTCTGAACTGATGCACTTATGTGCATCTTAGTTTAGAGCAGGCGAGGTGATAACCCCTAACTTTTCTCTGAGATACTCAAAAGTATCCTTAGGCAGAGACTTAGTGAAAATCTCTGCAATCTGATCTTTTATAGATACATACTCCAACTTGACTTCATTCTCTGTTACCTTTTCTCTCAGAAAGTGATATCTTATGGATATGTGCTTTGTCCTTGAATGCATTACTAGATTCTTTGATATGTTTATGGCACTTGTATTGTCACAAAAGATTGCAATTGGATCTTCATACACAACTTAGATGTCCTTCAATGTCTACTTCATCCATAACACTTGAGTGCAACTACATGCTGCTGCAATGTATTCTACTTCTACAGTGGACAGACATATTGAGTCTTGTTTCTTACTTAACCAGGATACCAGCCTCTTTCTTAAAAAGAATGCACCTCCACTTGTACTTTTCCTATCATCCACATCTCTGGCCTAATCTGCATCAGTGTATGCACTGAGAGTGAAATCATTGTCTTTTGGATACCACAAACCATAATCCATTGTGCCTTTCAAGTATCTCAATATCTTTTGACTTCCATCACATGTGATTCTTTAGGTTTTGCTTGAAATCTTGCCACAAGACAAATTGTATGCATTATGTCAGGTCTGGTTTGGGTCAAATAAAGTAATCCTCCAATCATAGATCTATATCTTTTCTGATCTGCCATAGGTGAGTCATCATTTTTACTCAATTTACAACCAGTTGCAATGGGAGTGCTTACTGGTTTGAAGTCCTCCATCCCAAACTTCTTTAACAACTCTTTCGCATACTTCGACTAAGAAATGAAGATACCTTTATCTAATTGATTTATTTGCAGACCTAAAAAGAAATTCATCTCACCAAACATGGACATTTCAAATTCATTTTGCATTTCCCCAGCAAAAACCATGCCCATACCTTCATTGCCTCCAAAGATAATTGTTATCACCCAGTTTTGCACCCTTGCATACAGTTGTGAAACCTCTACAAACTGGAATAACATGGGAATGATCTCTAAGTGTGGGACTTTGCTAAAGAGATCAAACCTCCGGAGAAAGTCGGCTTCCTTCTCTAGTTATCACCTAAAACTATTGAATTTTGAGGGGAAAAGGGAGAGGAAATGCTTGTAATGGAAATGAAATAGAACACTTGAAAAATAAAGAGTGATGCACCAGACAGATTAAAAGAGACTTCCACAACACTGAGAAAATGCATAGTATAATCAGATACAACAAGTAAACATACACAGATTAGATGATTCTAGCAGAGGTAAAGAGCAATATGATTGAGAGGAATAAAAGAAATTCACAGACAACCATATGTAGATTTACACAGAACGAGCAAATCAACAAAGGAGGTAAAATAACTTGCATATATCCAATGAAAGGCAAGGTTACAATATATGAAAACTCTGTTTGGAAACAAAAAAGCCCTATGCAAAAAAATTTCCAACCCTATTTACAACATTCGAATGCATACTTATAGCATTCTGAAACTAACCTAAGTTGGTTACAAAAAAAAAATGCTCCAAGAGCTGTCATAGAAAAATATCTCCATCGATGGTTGTCTAGCTACATCAGTAATGGCGTAGAAATATGGAACTGGGCAGATGGGAAGATATTTAGAGTCTTTATTGCAGCTGCTTACTCATTGCCAATCTTCTGCCAACGCATCAGTGAGGAGATATTTTAATCATGAATGCGAGTAGCTTCCATACCTACAGAAATGAATGCAAAAACTATCTACATCTTGTTCAAGAAGTCGCTGAAACATCCAGTCAACCAAAATATGCAACTCTAGATCTGAATTTGAAAAAGTGACAAAACTCCTGAAAAACCCTGCTAAATGAAAGAGGGGACCAAAATATGCAACTTTGCCTCTTACAGCAGTTCAAAATTCACCAAAATGAAGGAGATACAGGCGGTCAAAGATTTGGTCAACCACCTATATATATCGCTTCTGCATCTCTATGTATATCGCTTGCATTTGCCGCCTGAATCGGCATTCAAAAAAAAAAAAAACTTTTCTCTGCAACTCCTTCGCACATACATGGCGCTTTGCATATCGGCCCCTGTATATCCTTTGAACTTTCAAAATTACATATACAAACAAGCTCCCTTGTATATGCGGGCCCTACCACTTGTATGTTAGCTTGTATCTGGCCTTGCATCTTTGAAATGTGCAAGCGAATCATACAAGCAGAAAAATATATACAAAGTGCCTGCCTTGGTGGACCCCACCATTTGTATCTCCTCTTCTGCATATGCAAAATACAAGTTGCGGACTTCAAAACACCATTAGTTACATTTCATTGTTTTGTCGGGCCCAGCTTGTATCACCTCCTCATGTATATTCTGACTTGTATATTGCAATATACAAGCACCACATACATGTAAGCCACGGATTCCAAACCTTTTATGAAGTAGATTGAAAGCATTTTTGAAATCCGTCTTGCATATGTCTTTGTATCTATTCCTTTGTATGTCAAAACATACAAACACCTTTCAAACATGGCAGACCCGAAAACAACATAGAACAGATTGAAACTTATATCGGGTCCGGACTGTATATGTTAGCTTTGTATATCCGCTTGTATGTGCGAACATACAAACACAACATACAAACCCCCTATATACAAATAGGGAATCTTTGAAGGAATATTCCTTGAATGCGTCTTTTAATTGTATCTTTGTATGTGCGAACATACAAAGCAATATACATTCCTCTATGTGTTGCATTTGTATGTTTGGCCATTGTATATCAGCTTGTATATCTGAATATACAAGTAGATCATACAAATGCCAAATATACAAGTGGGAATACTTTACGAAATATTCCAGGAATGTATAACCAATATGCAAACCTTATCTTGCATGCAATCTCATTTGAACCTACGGGCCCTACCACTTGCATGTCCCGCCGGCACTATAGCAAATGTATATTTTGGCCTTGTATGTGCAGATATACAAATGCAATATACAAACTCCCTTACATACAAATAAGGAATCTTTACGGAATATGCCTACGATGTATCTTTTTTCATTGTATATCCGATTGTATCTTCACTTGTATATCTGAATAGACAAGCCCCTACATACATGCAAACCCGATATACATTCAGCGAATATTCTAGGGATCTGCGATGTATATTCCATCCTTGTATCTGCCCTTGCATCTTTCAGCGAATGTATATTTGCTTGTATGTCGAAAATACAAAGGCAAATATACAAACCTCCCAAACATACAAATGAGGAATCTTTGAGGAATATGCGATGAATGCACATTAAACCTTGTATGTTTCATTTGCACCTTTCCTTGTATATCGCCGATATACAAATCGAGAATATTCCCGGGGACCTGCAAAAGATTCCTGAAATGTATATGCACCTTTGGAGCCCAATATACATTCAAAAAATGCATATAACCTAATTTTTTTATCATTTCCTAAGGTTAATGGAGATTTGCAAGCCCGCCAAATGAACATTTGAACTATATGTTGACCAAAACTTTGACCATGGATAACTTCTTTATTTGGCCAAATTTCAGGGTGGTGTAAAAAGCAAACCTGCCTATTTTTTCAAGCTCTTTCCAATGGTAAGTTTTTAGGCAAGGCTTTTTGGGAAATTTGGCACTTTAAGCTTTATAGGAACAATTTCCAAAGGATTTTCAAGGAAAATACCATATTGACTGTTTGGCTCTGGACAGAGGAAAATGGGTCAACAATAATGTCATCAACAAAGACTGCAACAATTAGGATTTGTTCATTATTGATCTTGAAATAGAGATTACTGTCGATAGTACCCTTACTGAACCCTAACTGTATCAGATACTTATTCAATCTTGCATACGAGGCCCTAGGGGCTTGTTTTAGTTAGTACAATGCTTTCTTCAATCTGCACACCATGTCACCTTGATCTGATGACTAGAATCCTTCCGGTTGTTCAATATAGACTTCTTCTTCCAATTCTCCATTTAAGAATGCAGACTTTACATCCATTTGATATACCTTGAAATCTTTGTAGGTTGCAAATGCTAAAAACATTCTTATTGCTTCAATCCTTGCCACTAGTGCAAATGTTTCCTCAAAATCTATTCCTTCAACTTGAGAGTATCCTTTGCATACCAACCTTGCTTTGTTTCTTACCACTTCACCGTTCTCATTCATTTTGTTCCTAAAGACCCATTTGGTGCAAATTACATTCTTATCTGCTGGTCTAGGAACAAGATCCCAAGTTTGATTCTTCTCTATATTCATCAGTTCTTCTTCCATAGCCTTTACCCAATTTTCATCATTACAAATTTCATTTACATTTTTAGGTTCCACTTGAGAATTCAAACAATAATTAACATGTTCATCAACAACTCTTCTTCTGGTCTAAACTCCTTTACTCTTATCTCCTATGATTTGATCTTTAGAGTGATTTAACTTTACATACCTAGGTGTCTTGATAATGGTTTCAAGAGCTTCTTCTTCTTCCTCTGAGTTTTCTTCTTGTTGTACTACTACTTTGTTTGCAGGGACATCCCGTTCATCAGATTCATATCCATTTGATACTTTTTTCTTGGTTTCATCAACTTTGACATTTGCACTCTCAATGATCTTCTTCAACCTGTTATTGTAGCACCGGTAGGCCTTGCTCTTGGTAGAATATCCAAGGAAGATACCTTCATCACATCTTGCATCAAACTTACCTAGATCTTCATCTCTTCTGATATAACACTTACTACCAAAAACTTTGAGATATTTCACAGTAGGAACTTTACCATGCCACAACTCATAAGGAATCTTAGATTTGTTACCTTTTACTTGGACTCTGTTTAGAATGTATACAGCAGTGTGAATTGCATCTCTCTAATAAACTTATGGTAGGTCAGCCTCCTTCATCATTGTTTTGGCAGCCTCTTGAACTGTCATGTTTTTCCTTTCAACTACTCCATTTTTGTTGTGGAGTCCTGGGTGCAAATAATTGTCTCTTTATCCCTTGTTCTTCATAGAAGAAGTTGAACTCATTTGATGTAAATTCTCCACCTCTATCAGACCTCAAGCATTTTATTTTCAAATCTAGCTCATTCTCAACCATTGCCTTGAATGCTTTGAACTTTTCTAGGGCTTTAGCTTTTTCTTTTAAGAAGGTAACCCAACTCATTCTAGAATAATCATCAATCAACAACATGAAATACCTGTCTCCTTGTAGACTTCTTACTCTGGTAGGTCCACATAGATCTGTATGCACTAATTTCAGTAGTCCATCAATAGATTGGTCCTTGCTCTTGAAACTTATTCTTGTTTGTTTTCCAAATTGGCACTCCTTGCACAAAGTATCAGCAGGCTTCACAAGCTTAGGCAAATCCCTTACAGCTTGAGTGAAACTTATCTTCACAATGTTGTCAAAATTGATATGACACAACCTTCTATGCCACAACCAACTTTCATCATTTTGAGCCAATAAACAATATTCATTAGTCCCTTTCAAATGATAAATGTTACCTCTTGTCTTCTTACTAGTTGCAATCACTGTTCCAGAGCTTTCCAAGATCTTGCATCCATTGGCCTTGAATCTGAGATCATAACCTTTTCCACACATCTGACCAACACTCAAGAGATTGTGCTTTGATTCCTTCACATATAAGACATCATCAGTGTTGTGCTTGCCATCAAAACAAATGGATCCTTTTCCACAAATCTTACCAGTTGTATCATCACCAAACCTAACTAGTCCTCCATCATATCTTTCCAAACTTATGAACTTAATTTTGTCACCAATCATGTGATGAGAGCATCCACTATCAATAACCCATTCATCTTTGTCTTCAACAACCTGAGCGACCAAGGCACTTTCCACTAGTTTTTCTTCCTTCACACAGCTAGTAGGATTAGTAGTCATAGGTTCTTCTTTAATAGTAATAAACAAGCATTCATTTCTAGAAGTATTAGCATTATCTGGTTCACCATCTGATACTCCATCATCATCAAGATCTTCAACATAATAACATTTCTTTGGAATCTTAGGTCTATCTGGCCTTGGTTTGGGAACTCTTGTGGGGCACCTAGAAGCATAATGACCAACTTTACCACAACTAAAATATTTGAAAAGTAATTTGCCTTTGAACTTACCAATACCTCCGGGAAGATTGTTAACAAAGTTGGCTTCAAGTTCTTCAAGCTCATAATTTGGTTCCACCTTTTACTTTTCAGATCTGGGGGTTCTTTCTGAAGTGCTGGCCTTGAAAGCAGTCTCTGTCTTTGGAAGTGAATCACCATGTTCTCTCATTTCAAAGGTTGTTAGCTTCCCTAGCAGCTGATCTTTTGTAATCTTTGTTACTGTCATTATTTCTTCAATTGTGACCACTTTATGACAATAAGATTTAGGCAATGATCTAAGAATTTTGTTCACAGCTTCAATATCCTCAATTTTTCCTCCTACACTTCTAATGCTACTCACAAGATTGTCGACCTTTTGCATGAAGGATGTTATGTTGTCATCTTTTCTCATCTTTGAACATTCATACTTTGCCTTCAAAATCTGCAACTTGGCACTTTTCACATATTTATATCCTTCATACAGATTCTTCAACTTATCCCAGATTTCATAATTGGTTTCCAGCTCCATGATCCTTGTTACTTTGACGTCAGATAAGGCACTTACCAGGGCATCTTTGGCTTTTATGTTCAACTCAAATTCCTTGATCTCATCTTCAGTTTGCAAACCATTCTTCAGTATTTCATACTTATTTTCAGTTACTTTGCAAACATTGTAACACAAGCAGAGGAGATGATTTTTCATGTGGATCTTCCAGACAAAGTAGTTTGTTCCATCGAACCACGGACTCTCCTTCTTATACGACATTCTGGATCTCCCTCAAGCGGTCAAGCTTTCTTCTGAGGAACCTGGCTCTGATACCAATTATTGAAATAAACCAGACAACTGAGAGGGGGGTGAATCAGTTGTCACAAAACTTAAGCAATTTTGCACCTTAAATGATTAAACACTTATCCATTGTTTGTTATGATTAAAACATGAAAGCATAAACACAGAACCATAAACACAATTGCAAGATCATATACAAGTGACACCAATTTTTTACGTGGAAAACCCTGTCAAGGGAAAAACCACGGTGGGAGTTAACCCACAAGATATATATGTAAAGCACAATATTGAAAAACATAGGTTCACTGCCAATAGGGCTCACTACCCAGAAAAAGGCTCACTACCAAGGGGTGGCTCACTGCTAAGGGTTTTGAACTGAGATGTTAGCATCTACTGCATGCCTAAATTCAGTTCCATTGAAGCGCAATATTCTTCTACTCTGCTCTGCCTTTTCTCTTCCTTACTTATCTTTGCATCTTTTTCACAAGGACACTTTTCCTCAACTCAATTTCAAGTATTTATACACTACATCAACCTTGGAATGATCATCAAGGTTGGCATTACAATCATCAACCGTTGGAACAATCTCCAAGGTCGGCATTACAAACATACATAAAATAGGTCTGGACCTAATACAAAATTAGCTAAGGAAATGTAGTAAAGATGCATGTGGATCACTCCATGCCTTAGCTAGGACTCAAACATGATCTTCCACGCCATAACATGCTTCTGCAATCTTCAAGAGATCTCTGCAATTACTGGAATTAACCAAGTCAGCTAAGACTAGTTACACGCTACGTTATCTGGAAGTAATCTTCAAACATGATCTCAATTCCTTAACATGGACCAATGTAAGGGTAGAAACATGATCAGGAGGCCTCCACAAGCACGTTGTAATCACCAGGAGCAACCGCACAAACTCTAACCACTTTATCCATGAGATTCTTCACACCATAGCACATGAACTTCACTATCTTCAACTGTCATAAAAGAAAGATAGCTTGCAGACCACCAAATCACAAACCATTGGAGTTGTAGGCACTTATCATCATCCCAGACTTCCCTCTAGAACCACAGAGCAAGATACTTCAATGCGGAGGAATGCAGAGCAAAATACTTTCTCCCTATCACCAGTGAATAAACAAAAAAAGTAGGTTTTACTCTGGTGAATGTAACTCACTCAATTCTTCATACCGAAGGCTCAAACTCAGGATTTAGCATCTTCAGACATGCCCCTAAATAACTTCCAATCTGCAGACCAAGATCTTCACTCTCCAAGAAATGTGGAGCAGTCTTCTGGACTGTTCTTCAGTATGCATCTCACTATCTTCACTGTGATTCACTGTTTCCTTTCTGATTCTTCCAGAGGGGCTAATTTTCTCAATATCCTCAACACACAAAGCTTCTAACCAAATAAAAAAAGGATACAGTTGACAACAATGACAACAAGATATGTTGACATCAATGACAACACTGATTAGGCACATACTTGCAACAAGGTACCACACAAGGGCTTAAACTTTCTCTGATCAATCCTTTCTTCAACAACTCCTACACTTTTGTCTGCTTAGCTCTACATTTTTTGTTGGTGTCATCCTATTTGCCACTTTGTTAGGCAAATTAGCTCCAGGTATGAGATCCATATGATGACTAATACTCCAGATTGGTGGCAAACCTTCAGGCACATTCTCTGATATGATATCTTGGTACTCTGTCAATAATTTAGTTATCTCCTCTGACAATGGTTCTCCTCCTTTTGTGGTGGCAGTTTTTACACTTAGGGTACCACACTTCTTTGGAATCAATGCAAAACACATGTTCTCATGTCTCAATCCATCCAAAAATTTCCTTCCATCTACTAAACAGATTCTAGCATTGCCACATACTTCACTTTTAGGCTCATCTTCCAAAGGTATCAAGATATGTTTCTTCCCATTTGATGTTTAGTATAAATATTCTTCCTTCCATCATGTATTGCCTTTCTATCATATTGCCATGGTCTTCCCAACAATATATGGCATACATCGATCAGCATAATATCACACAATACCTCATCAACATAAGATCCTATATGAAATTCCACCAAACATTTGTGCTCATCTTGAATCCATACTATCTTGTAGGGCTTCAGATGTTTCAATCTCTCTAGATTTAGCTTTGTCACCATCTCCTCTAAAACCAAATTATTAGTACTATCTCTATCAATATTAATCCTACAACATTTACCTCCTGATTTACATCTTGCCCAGAGCAAAATTTTCCTTTGTGATGGTTCCTCAGTGGTCTCTGCTTGAAATAGGGATCTCCTCACGATTAATGAATCTCCCTTATCTATCTTTCCCACTGAACTAGGTGATCTAACCGGTTCTTCCTCCGCATAAGATGCTCTTGCATTATTCTCTATCCTTCTGCTAGTACTCCATTGATGACATTCAAATGCTCGGAGTCCTTCGCCTCTACACTTGAAACAAGTTCCTCTGAATGTTCTCTTGTCAAATTCTCTTTCATCTCTCTAATATCCTTCATTGCAGTAAGAATTATGATTTCCTCTGCTACTACGGTATAAATTCATGTCATCTCTCCAGTGTGAATTGTTGTCTCTATCTTCTTTCTAGTATGGGCTACTTTCCTTGTTTTGCTTCACATATGGTCTTTCTCCTTCGGAATATGTTCTACCTATCTAAAATTTTCCTTCTCTACCTCTTTGTCTTTGCTCATGTCTCTTATTCAACTTGTCTTCAACTTTCAGTGCAAACTGACATTCTTTTTCTACTGTTGTCATTCTCACCAAACTTAGTTCTTCTTGAATGTTTATCCTCAGTCCATTTATGTACTGCACCACTTTATCCATGCTTGGTTCACTATGTCTAGTCCTTATGATTATCTTATGGAATTCTTTAGTGTACTCCACAGATTTCTCCTTTTGTCTTAGGTTTTGCAATCTCTTCAATAATTCCAACTCATAGTCAGTAGGTATGAACTGATTCTTCAACTTTGTCACCATCCTATCCCATTTTATGATTTTCTCTTTTCCTCTCCTATTCCTATCCAATTGAACTTCTTTCCACCAAATAGCATCATGTCCTTTCAACTTAGTTTTTGCAAATCTTACTCTTTCTGGATCTTCTATTTCCTCATATTCAAAGTATTCCTCCATGTCATTTATCTAATCAATCAATTCCTTGGGGTTTAAATTTTCGGTATAGTTTGAAATCTTAGTTCTAGGTCTCTTACCAATCTTAGAAATAGCCTTCAACATTTTTACCTGACCTGATTCTTCTTCTTCTAGGGCTTCTTCATTATTGGTCAGTTGCTTGAAATTCATCATCATCACTCTCATCCTCATATCTAGGGTTTAGTCCTCTTCTTCTATCTTCTTCTACACCATCCAACCTAACTTTCATTGTTCTCATCATCTCTATCATTTCTTCCATTCTTCCAACAACATTGGCAGGTGATCCCACAATACTGGGTTACACTTTTTGGACAAACTTGACATTGAAACGAATATTTTGAGCTAAATCTTCACTTTTGGACACCTATAGATGCTAAACCGTGAGGAATTTGAAGATGATGGAAACTAGTGATTTGTGACATTTTGTCTTTAGATTCTAAATATATATATTTTTAAAATTTTTGGAATCAAATTGCATTTCTTTTTCCATCTCCTTCGATAACTAGTTTTTAACAGTAAATGTCATTTTTAAAGAGTGATGTGTACTATAAACCACATAACTTTTTTACTATGAAGGATAATTTTTATTTTTTTTTTGAATTTAGATTTGTAACTACAATATCTAGAGGATGCATTTGGTTTCATAATGTTTTATTGAATATATTTTTTAATTAAGTTTTGAAGTCAAACCAATTACAATTTAGACATAGATCTACTATAAAGAGCATAACTTTTTTTGTATGTATCGGAATTCAATTTTTTTTTGTTGAAATAAGGACATCAATACCTAGACGGCATGTATTTTTTATAATTTATTTTCTATATTTTCCTACTTTTTCATATGTATGAAACAAAAACCTTGATGTTCATTGAAAAACCTACATTCACAAGAAATAAAAATGAATATAATAATCAAATTAAATATATATTTAAAATTATACTTTTTGGGAAGCTTATAATAAGGACTACATACTTACAAAACATAAATTTTAAATGAATTCATTTGATGATTGATGATCCCTTAAAAAGTAAATCAAAAGTGGTTTTTTATTAGCATTTTGATAGGTGTAGAGGAGACTCCATTATATGTATGTTTTAAAACTAGAGAGGTTCTATCCAAAGGGGTTTGATCTAAGGGGGTTTGATCAAACCCTTTTCAATTAAAATCCTTTAAATAGAACCTTTCAAGGCTTAAATCATCAAATTTTTTAAAAATATGTGATTTTAGCAAAAATCAGGATGTCCCAGAAAGTGTAACCCATTATTATGGCAGCACCCTGGCCATAGCAGATACTCTCCTTGGTGGTATCTCTTCCTAGGATCTAGTGCAACTGCCTCAATTCAGCGATCTGACTACATTGTTGCAACTGCCTCACAATTGGTGCTCTGTTGAAAAACACAAGTAGACTACCTCAGGTCAGCACTTTGTTCACCACAAGATCTTTCAGAATGCATTCACTCCCAAAGGATTCACAAACTTCACTTTGATACCACTTGGTGTAGTCAGGGATATAGGGTCCAAAGAATGGATTGTCCAACCCTACAACTAGAGTAAACACAACAAAAACAACACAAAACAACACAAGGATAGATTGTAATGGAAGATTTATATGCTCAATATCTCAGATAATTACAATTCTTATATGCCGGCAACATGCGGGCTATAATTTGGCTCACAGGCCTGTTTTCCAGGTTACAACATGCACGAATGATATAGCATTGAAGTGCCTCCGGATAAGAACTATCCTTCTATCTTATTGCTACATATCAACTACTGACTTCCTAATGCATCTAATAAATGTATATATTATCTTCCAGCTCATAGATTGCTTCGCATCGGCATCAAGACGTCTCAAACCCTAATGCAAGATGAAACATGTAGGAAATGTGCAGGTCGGCCTACAACTCACAGTAATGCTCCGCAAATGAATGAAACGTGTTGCAGTTCTCAATGAAGATCTATCCAATCCTTTACTGCCTTGTGTGATGTTCTATTTAGCTCTGCAAGTCACGGAAAAGCTCCACAAACCCTGTATCCTTCAACTGACTATTGAATGCTCTATTATGTGAATGATGATGTTCTTCTGATAGCGATATCTCTCTACAAATGAATCCAAATCTTATGAAATCTGAATATGATGTAGCTACCACAATGTAGAAGCTAAATCATGCTCTACGAGATCTGAAATGAAGATGTGATAGAATGTGGTAGAAAATAAATTACAACTGACTGAAATACAAGAAAGAAAAGAAAGCAAATATTTTTGGTTGATGCAAGATTGCTCTTCAACCTGGGATGCTCCTACATCAAAAATAGACTAAAATTCTCATCAAGGAGTAGTTTTGCCAATTCTTTATGTTATTTGTTCAATCACATGTAGGTTGCTTTTTGCTATATGGAAACAAAAATATTGTTAGGCTACCTTTTTCAAAGCATAGGCCTATCAAGTGAACCAAGTTGGGAGGTCTATGTGGGTTGGATATGGTGCTGCCTTTACTAGATATGTGAGGTCTACTTCTACTCCCACCTCTCCTACGGCTGGACCGAGTCCCAACGAACTAGATATTCCATAACCTAGAGCCACTTGTGCATGTCTCTATACCCCGTCTATGCCACTCTTACTTCTACTTCTATAATTGAAGCTCCTACTCCTTACCTCACCTCTACCAAGCAATAATTGTTGAAGAAAATGAGTTTCTAAATAAAAATTATTTACAAAGTTTTGAATTCATCAAAACATGGAAACTAACGGCATCCGTAAATTGTCGGTACGTTTTCATCCAGAACCAAGCCCAATCATGGATATTTTGTTTCTCATATTCAATTCTAGAACATACCTCACATTTATTTCCAATCTACATACCAAAAAAAAAAAAAAAAAATCACAACTTGACAATACATTATCTATATTTCACCAACAAGAATTGTTTGTAGTGAATCAATTTGTCATTTTGAAATGAAATGATACTTTGAAAGTGAAAAGGCACTACTACGGTGGTGTTAAAATGCCACTAAAAATACCCTGAATATGTTAAAATGCCATTGAGAACACAAGTAGCTTCGGCAATCCACAGGAAAACCAGGGGATGTTAGAGAAGGAAGAGCAAAGAGGGTAAAATACATTGTCATATATGTCCCTTTAGAAATCAACACAATGATCCCTGCAAACCCTATCGAAAATACCATTACAAACCCCAAAAAAAAGGCTGATAATTTTTTCCCCAAAAATAGAAAACCATACCACCAATGGCTTTCACCATAATTTCCCCCATAATTTCCCATACCCTGAACTTTTTTAAAGAAAATGTGGCACAAACAAGTACATTGGAATTACCTAAATCATTGGGAAAATCTATGCAAATTGGTCGAAAAACTTCAAATTCACTGCCTCAAAAATAATTTGGAGGATATGGAGAGTGAATGTAGAAATGAAAATGTGGGTGACGCATAAGAGTTAATGCTACAATAGTCCGTGACATTAGTAAGGCTGTCAAAAGTCTTGGGGAACTCAAGGAGCTTCTAAATTCTTAGTAGAGCTGTGCCCTATAAGGACTGCAATTGCCAGCTGCCCGAAAACATCCATATTCCCTGCCACGTTCAAACGTAGCCAGCTGCACGTTATTTTTTTACTAATATTTATAAATAAAAGGAGGCTCTCCACTTTCAAGACTATTACATTGATGAGTTTTATTTTTTTTTTTACCAAAAAAAATTAAAGTCAATTCTTTAGCTCAAAAGAGAAGAGAAAGTTGAGAATGCACACTAAGGGCCCAGTAGCCGCCCACCCTAACTTCGTGCACGTCAAGCACATAGCTAGACATATCGAATTTCGACGATTTCAACATGTCGCCCCATACATCCGCACCGATGTGCCAGTAACCGATCGCCATCACATTTGTACACTTGTCTTAATTTCATTGGTTAATTTACAAATATATTGGTGCATTTGTGAACATGTACAAATGTTGTGAACATGTATTGGTGCATTTGTGTTAATTTATTTGGTTGGTATTTTACATGTATTGGTTCTTTTTAAAAATTTAATTGGGGGGTCAAGTGATTAAAAACATAACGGTTATTGGGGCGTGGGCGGCAACTAGCCCCTCTCCCTTAGTAGTAGATTATTGGAAGAGCTTTGAAATAAATTGTAAAAGCTTCAAAAGTCAATTCTTTAATTAAAGAGGGAATGACAAGTTGAAAAAGCAAATTAACAATAAGTTATTGAAAGGAGTTTTCAAGAATAATATGAATCAATCTTAAAGATGGAGATTTTGTTTCTAAATCTACTAATCGATTATAAAGAGAATTAAAACTAATAAAAAATCTATTCACAGATCTAAAATTATTATACTTCAAATCTTTTAATTGATCTTAAATCTAAATCTTTTTTAGCTTCATTAACATTATTGTACAAATTTAATAATTTTTCAGAAGCCTCAAAAACTACAATACAAGAATTAACATAGACATACAATTCATGTAACATAGAAAAATTTATGACATTGAATGCTTCTTCATTTAAAATGTTTCATCTTTCTTACACATAAAAAATGTTGGTGCAAAATTAGATCCTAAGTTTAGTAGCATAGTTGGATATTATGCTAAAAAAAAATATAATTAACAAATTAATATAAAATCATACCATAATAAAGCTAAGACAAGATTTTTGAAGTAGAGAAACTATTTAATGAAAGAAAATCCCACATGCATTAATAAAATAAATATTTGAAATCTTACAATGCTTACAATCTCTCTACTCAGAAAAACAAAAAAAAAAGAGTTTCAAAATAACAAGATAATTAAGTACCAACATAAATAAAGACCTTTTATTTTATAGAAATGAAAAGAAAAATTATGTAACTAAATTTTATATTTTCCACCTTACATTATTGTGTGCCTAAAATATTCTTCATAATAAAAGATGTATATACATATGTACCACCAAAGAATCCTAACTAAACCACAAATAAGATGTATAATAATCTTAACTTAATGAATACAGAGAATAATAATCCTAGTGACCTTACTAAGTGCAAAACTTTATTAAATATATAGAAAATCTATACACCAAAAAACAAAAATTAAGTATAAATTTTATATATAAAATAAAATAAGTAAATCTATCATATAATTATTATACTTAATAACTAGAACTTTAATGATCAAGAAAATATTAATTTTAACGAATTCTTCAAAATTTTATCAATTTTTTTTTCTTTAAATATAAATATAAATTTGCATTCAAAAGGTTGTCATTTAAAAAATTCTCAATGGATATAATAGTGGAAACAATTTTACCTATTGAACAAATTGTAATAGCTTTTTCATTTTAATATTCCTCCTAATTTTAAATTTCCAACTTTGTTTTGCAAGATATCCTTTTCATGTTTGAGGGTTAGAATAATATGTAATTTTAGTGTTATGATTAGAATCATATATGACAAATTTTAGGGTTAGGGTTAAGGTTAAGGTTAGGGTTAGGATTAGGATTAAAATTATATATGACAAATTTTAGGGTTAGAGTTAGAATTATATATCCTTTTAGGGTTAGGATTAGAATTATATACAACAAATTTTAGGGTTAGGGTTATAATTATATGTAATTTTAAGGTTAGGGTTATGATTATAATTATATGTAATTTTAGGATTAGGGTTATATGTAATTTTAGGGTTAGGGCTAGAACTAAATGTAATTGTTAGGGTTAGTATTATATGTAATTTTAGGGTTAGGATTAGGGTTATAATTATATGTAAATTTAGGGTTAGGGTTAGAATTATATGTAGTTTTAGTGTTAGGGTTTGTAGAATTATATTAAATTTTAAGTTTAGGACTAAGATTAAGGTTAGGGTTAGAATTATATGTAATTTTAGGCTTAAAATTAGGGTTAGGGTTAGAATTATACATAATTTTAAGGTTAGTGTTAGGGTTAAGTTTAGGGTTATATGTAATTCCTAGGATAGAGTTAGGGTTATAAATACATATAATTTTAAGGTTAGGATTAGAACTATATATATGACAAATTTTAGAGTTAGGGTTAGAATTATATGTAATTTTAAGGTTAGGATTAGAATTATATATGACAAATTTTAGAGTTAGGATTAGAGTTAAAATTTGTGTAATTTTAAGGTTAAGATTAAAATTATATATGACATTAAAATTAGAATTATATGTAATTTAGTCATGGCAAGTCGTTGCAGAGTCTTTTTACCTTGCATCGTTGTACGTGGAGGTGGGACTGGGGGACCACGATATTGCTGAGATTGTTGTGCTTTTTCCATTTACCCACATCGACCACGATATTGCTGAGATTGCTGTGCTTTTTCCCACATCGTTGACCGCATAAAGGAGTATAATGTTACCGCGCAAACAATGTTTGGGAAACCACAAAATGATGGCAACGCCTATCCAACATTTTGGATGCACATTTCACTGTATCAATTAATTAATTGAAATTCAGAATCATGTTATATTATGAATTTGTTAGAATTATATGCAATTTTAGAGACAGGGTTAGAGTTTGAGTTGCAAAATTATATGTAATTTTAGGGTTCAAGTTAAGACTAGGGTTAGGGTTAGCATATCTATCCTTAGAAAAATAGATAATTTTTGAAGTCTAATTAAGAATGTAGTGTACATTTTCTTAATGGATAAAATCAAAACAATGGGTAAACAGTGTCCTAGTTATAACTAGGAATTGGGAACTAAGTCTTTGCTGAATTTTCTTTGTACAAATTCAAATTTTGGTAAATTTCATCAAGAATAACAAATCATGAATTTTTTATGTTAGGGCTTTGACTTTTATTGGACATTGTTTTGTTTGTTAAGTTTCTACTAGTTTTTTATTATTATTTTTTATTACTTTGATGTAAGCATTGGTCTATATTTATCATTTATTAATTTATAAAATTGATATTTGCAATTTTAGGGTTAAGAGCTATATTATTTAACTCTAGAACTATTTAGTTTAATGAAGTAAAATTGCATGCTTGGATTCATTTGTCTCTCATGAAATAATTACTATGTATAAATGAAGATTTTTTAATAAAAGTTAGTGACGTAATTTGATTTTGGTATTGTTTTTATTTGTATTTATTTTTAGAGTTTAGATAAAACTGTTAGTTTATCTATTCTTTATTTTGGATTAGATTTCTATTTGTCTAAGTAATTTAGGTTACATCCATAAGTATGTAAATGACTCTTTTTTTCCTTAAAATCAAATTTAAAAATTTGGTTTTAACGTCCAAGTAATTGCTATGAGCCAATTTAAAAGGTTATATATATTTATAGAGGATTATATATAAAGGTTTTATATATATTTATAAAGGATTATATATATAAAAAATTATAGTATAATATATATATATATATATATATATATATATATATATATATATATATATTTTTAGAAGATTATATATTTCTAAATATATAGATAATAATCTATACTATATAGTATTATATTATACTATACTTTCTAAATAATCTGACAGGAATAGGGCAGACTACCCTTCTGCGTTGTCCTCAACACACTTTATCTGTCACATTGAGTTAATTGCAAGATAGCCATGTACAAATTCCTACGTTATTGGCTCCCATCCAAAGGTGGAAGTGACACTCGATCATTCTGCTTCTTACTAGGTCAGGTTAAGAAATGGAAGTGGGGCTATTGATACTAAGTCCGTTGCGAGGTGAACCTCAATCGACGCACTCTTTCATTAGCTATCGACATTTGCACTCCTTCGCCTTCCAACTACTCCATTCTCTCACCTATCATCTATCATGGAACGCCCTGGTCGCAGACCCCTAACCAACAATGATAGGAAAGGACCTATTATAGTATAGGGACTATTAACAAGAAACTAGTAAAGAAGCATCATTTCCTAATTATTATTCCTATTCCTCCCCCCTTTTCTCTCCACCTGTCCGAGAGAGACTTCTGAGAAATCAGACACATCGATACTAAAATGGTCCTCTTCCCAGGGGTGTTGCTCCCAACTACTCCCTACCCCCACCTTTATAGCAATCGTGGGCAAGGATGGGTTGGTTTGGGGCTATAGATAGGCGAATGTAGTTAGTGAGTTGTGGGAGGGACCCCTACTATATATTGGATGAGCCTTATCCCTTTCCACCCGTATTTATAAATGGGGTTAGGTGGGAGCCAAATCAAACTATCTCCTCCCACCACCCCAGGGGGAGAACCTGGAAATAATGGGTGGGGGGAGTGTCTCAAGTAGGGGGAATTGTGGTTGGGAACAATGCCCCCATCTAGGAACTATAGGAGGCAAGGAACAATGACAACCACCACTCAACAAACTCAGGAATAGGAAACCACCTTCCCTATTTACCCCTATTGAAATAAACTACGCAATACTCAAGGATACCACCAACCTCTCTTTCACCCAAACACGGCCCCGTAGGGCCCTTAACCAAGCAAACACCCACCCACCCCAGGACACAATTGTAAAACACACACACGAGAGAGAGAGAGAGAGAGAGAGAGAGAGAGAGAGAGAGAGAGAGACCCAAACACATACAAAACACACTCAAGTGAATGATGGATAGGGAGAACACAACCTAAAACTAGAGGGTGTAAAACAGAAACATAAACAATTGGATCGCCTTAGTTACCATTCCTTCCTCAATTTGATAGAATTTGATTGCTTCATCCATTCATTCAACAAGGGGGCAAACCAAGCTACACAATCTACTCCAACAATGTTATACCTTTCCCTCACTCCGCTCCATTTGGGGGGTTCATACTAGATTAGGCCCCCTAGGGTGGCAATAGTTGGGGGATAGGGTTGGAGACTGATTGAAATAGTCTTGATCTAGACAGATCGGAATGAGGCACAACTTATGGATAGAAATGAGGTGTCTTTACGAATGGAGATGCCAATCTCTATCTCAGATGGAACCAATACCCACTAATTCTAGAAATGGTTCCGCTCTATCAATGATTACTCAGTTGAACTACGAACATCAATAGTGGAGCTAACCAACCAAAACCAACCCTATATCATAATTGGGAAGGTAGTTATAGATGCACAAGGGGCACACAGAACCATAACCAAGAGTAGCAAATCTGGTTGATCTAGTTCTTGTAGTTCCATATTTACCAATTGTTGATCCAGTGGATTCTGTAGTTGGTTATGCAAATCATAATGAAAGCAAATAGCAATTATAGTATTCATAAAGATGTCAAAATATTGTTTGACATACAGATATGAATCATATTATACTATTGAATAACAAGCCTTATGTGTGTTTGGGAGCTTCTAATGATTAAATAAACTAAGTTATAACTATGACCACAATTCTAGAAAGACGCAAAAGTGCAAGCCTATGGAATCATTTTTGCAGTTAGACCACTAGCACTAAAAATTGTCTTTACATTGGATGCTTTGGTGTCTTGATGATTCCTACCCTATTGATTGCAACCTCTATATTCATTATAACTTTCATTGCAACTCCTCTAGTTGATATTGATGCTATTCAAGAACCTGTTTCCGATTCTCTTCTTTATGGAAACAATATTATTTTTGGTGCTATTATTTCTCCCTCTGCAGTGATCCTGCAAGATGATCTTCTGGCTTTGCTTCGGGGTCACTTGGCACAGGTTCATCAACTGGTTCTAGTTCAACCTAGGATACTACCTTTGCCACCTTTACCTATGTAGGTGAATCAATGTAGTTGGCAGGAGCAAAGGTAGTTAGAGAGCCTATTCTTTGGGATGAAAATCTAGCTTCCACTTCTTCCCAAGGGGGATAAAGAAAGTTCTCTTTGAAAAGATGAAGTTCAGGAATTATTGTTCAAATCCCCTTTCTATAATAGGGTTGAATGGGGGAGGGGCTAGGTTCCTTTAGTATGCCATTCTATGCTAAGTCAAGATCTGAACGAAGTAGTTACCTGACGAGGATACAATGTATCACATTCCGAGGGGTTGCACATCATAAGGTTACACAAGTTTCTCTCCTTTTGACTATGTTTTAGGGAGCTCGGGGGTTACAATAGGGTTTTAAAAAATGACCTGTTATGGACTATATGGTACCACCTGATAAAAAGGGAATTCGTGATTCAAAAACATAAGTTTTGAGAAAAGTTATACCTTTCTTTATAAATATATAGACAATTTCTTTGAATCAACAATTTATGGATCAAGATAATGGTGACTGAATTTTAAGTCGCACAAACAAGAAAATTGAATTTCAACTATAACTATTTAGTCAACACAAAAAGTTGCATGATTCATTGAAAAGAACAAGAAAAGTAACATGCACAAACAAAATCTCATCCAAACTTTTCCACATCATTGAATTTTTGTGTTTCAAAGAAAAAGAGACTTCAAAGTTTAAATGACATTCAATTTGAAAGTTTTCATCTCAACTTCATTCTCTTGGATGTATTGACAAACTAGTACAAGGCTTCTTAGAAGGAGGAAATATAGAACCATAGTCCAAAGTCACTAACAAATGAAGAAAAAAAGAAGATGGATGATGGCATTGCCCAGGTAATTAGATTTTGTGCTAGTGAAGAAAGCCATTAGAGGGTAGTTAGCATTATCATGATGATATTTATTAGAAGAATTGTTATGATAAAATGACCTTTTAACAACTTGTCTAAAAATGCATGATCATGGTGAGAAGTATCAAAGCCCAACTCATGTTACATATGTAAACTATGCTATTTTGAGATGAAACAAGCAAAGGCGACAATTTTTATGACTAAGAGTTCAAAGAAAAAAAATCAAATGGAAAAATACTTAGTCTCAAAACATTGAAGTTGTTCCTTGTCTTTTTTTTGACTCCACATTTATTTGCCTTCTTTAGGAGGATAATTTGAGATGGGATTGCCTTACAATCTTGATCCTATGATTATGTAATTTGAAATCCATAATTTATCAGCCTAGACCCCAAGTGTGATTTGGAATTTAATAAGATTGCTCATAATTATACAAAGATGTTGTATTTGGTCATAAGAGTAGCATAGACAGGAGTAACAAAATCATATACCCGGGATTGAAGTTGAGTCATATGTATATGTTGGGCACTTTGGATGCCTCCTAGATTTCATGGAAAAACCTACTCTTGTAATGACACCTCGATGACACTTAAATTAATAAATAAAACAAAAAAAAGTTGAAAGGTGGCACAAGGGAGGAATAAACCCCCAATGCTCCCAGCTAGTGGGTGTGGCTCTGTAGGTAGGGCGTGACCTAGCCACCCCTCCCACTCCCATCCACACCAACATTACTCAATTTAGGGTGCCTAACCCTTGTGATTCACCCTTTCTTACTAGAGCTCCTCCTTCCTTGGCAACATTTGTTGTGGACTCTACACTAGCTTGCAACCCCTCCACAGAGGGCATCACCATCTCCACCTAATGGTCCTCGCGGTACACTTTTATCCCATCTTTTTGAGTTCCCATTTGAATTGGGCATAAAGTGACAACACTTCTCCATCTACATGACCGACCAGTATTGCCCGTCCATAGAATTCCTCTGCCTTGCTAATGTCTCCTTTCACCTAACATCACCAACAAACACCATTTGCCTTCAATTAGAAGTAAGAATAAGAGAAATCAAGATCTCCATGCCTAGTAAATGTTTTTTTTTTAAAATCAAATGGGAATCTTGCTAGCTTACCTCATGTAAAAAATTGGCATAGTTCCTGAGCAAAGGCGGATTGTCGAGATTTGCCTTCAACATCTCTTCATAATATTCATTTGTAAGCTTGCAACAACATTCTTGTGGTTTTCTCATGTGGGGAAGCGCCAATGAAAATGTGAGAAATCTATTTTGAACATGCGAGAAGAGAATTTGAGCAACTTAGAATGGTGGTATCTATAGCTCTCACTTGTTTGTGAAATGCACACGAGTGGACTTAATTTATGGTTGAGGGTAGATGAAGTGATCTCGTAGAAGGCATTACTTGACCCTGTTTAACACCTTCCCAATCCATCATTGTCCATTGCTATTCTCTGCCATGCAACTATTGCTCATTATAATGAATTATTTGAATTAAATAGCTATTATTTGAATTGTCTTTTTTTTTTTTACATTTACACAAAAAATGAGATCTCTCACTTCCACCCTTGATGTGATTGCACAACGCCTCTCGACGTAAATATTAAGTTGTAATGCACGTGCACCGACAATATTTTTACAAGGCATGTCATCATGGTTCTAATCAAAGCTCATTCGATGACTGCCTTTGCCAACAACCCTTCATTAACAGGCATGAGGAAACTTCTAAATGGCAGCAATAATATGTTTTATTAAAAAATTAAATACTAATGCTAGTATCATGGAATCAAAATTTAAGGTTGGGTTTAATTATATGCAGACCTGCTCTTTATTATTCTCCCTATCTTCTGCTTTTCTTTCGCCCGATGATGTGAGACTTTCTTTAAAGAAAGCAACCTTGTGTTGAATAATTTCTTTCTATCCTATGTATATGAGGTGGTTGTGTTTTGATTTGGTATGGCATGGAAATGTAATAGTTTCTCAGAGGTAAGTACCACTATGGGCCATATGCATTATGGAGCAATAACTGGTATGTTGCATATGCTTCTAGATATTTTGTGGTTTTCTAAGATTCAAGGCATGCAATTGTTTGTGGCATTACATCAGTTGGATTTATTAGAATAGAATAGATGAATAGAAGATTTTTAATGTTCACGAGGTCAAGATAGTCTATGAAATAGTACACCCTATTTTATTAGCTTTCTGAATAGTTGATCTTCTACTATTTAATTTAATGATAAAACCTTGTTTTCTCAACTCTCTTCTTTGAATAAATCATGTAAGTTTTTACTAAAGGACTCGAGTAATTAGCCCGAATGCCATTATAAGCTTCATAGGCCTATAGAGCAAAACAAAAAGCTGCAAATTGTTATGTGTCTTTTGTTCTCTAATACTTTAAACCAAATGTACTACTTATTTGTGTCTTCTTCCCCAAGTTTCTCTTAAAACCATTATGCCACCATAGCCTTTGCCATCTCCTACATCATTCCATACTACAAACTCCATATATCTTTCAAAGGTAGGACTCTTGCAACTATCGTGCTCGTGAGTTTCTATGAGACATATTACATCTCTTCTTTCTTCAACAGGCCTTAACCTAGGCCTACTCCTCCATGAGTAACCTCTACAGTTCCAACATACTAATTTTAAATGCTCCTAAGAAGGACCTATTTGTTATTTACCTTGAAGATGAAGATTCAAGGCAAAATCCTCACCTCTTTTTACCCATGCTTATTTTATTTCATTCCATATTGCCATTGTTTTCTCCACTCTCCCTTTGTTGCCCTCTTGTTGTGTCAATGTATTTCAAGACATTAGATTGGTAATGTGCATCTTTCCATTTTGTAACTGCGTCCACTTACCTTCATTCCTTTCTGCCCTTACTTTAGCCAATTCTCCCCTTATAACTAGAAAAGAATAGTTGTGTCAATCCACAAAGTGTAAGAGGGACTTTTATTAAAGTCCATATGGTGCTCTTTATAATTTAAGTGTCACAATTACTCTATTTTTAAATATATGTCATGCTGGTGTGAGATAGATGGAGATTTGTTGATAAAGTCAATTCAAACTGCATGGATTATTTTGTGTTTCAGATATTATTGAAATCCTTGAAGAGTTATAGTGTTTTTTTGATGTTTGATAAACATTGATCATTAACCTTGGCATGTGCCTGTGAGGAAACTATGGTGGATGGAGTTTTGGAAATTAAAGCTAGTTCATGTACTTCGAGAATTTCTTCAATATTTTTTTTAAATTACTACACAATTATTGATCATCACACATTTGGCCTTCATAACTTGTGTTGATCACAACAATTTACTTTGTCATAACTAACCTACATCAAATGTGCCAGAAAGGAGAAAGGATACAGTTCAATCACAAGCTTATATATGGCAATGCTTGGTAAAGACTAGCCATGCCACAAAAGCAATATACAAACAATGCTTATATGCATGATGAACTAATCATATTACATGCAGATCTCACTGGGTTCTTGTTATGACAACTTCCCCTATACATGTAGCAATCAATTATTTAGAACGATGCTTTATTAAGAGGTCCCATCTTATGTGTGCAGTATTGTCATTATCGACAATAAGTATTTTTATGGGTACGTATTTTGCCTAGTTTATCCTTCTTTCTAAACATATGCAATCCTATTCCAAGAAACTATCTCAAGTCTCCAATAATTTTTTATATATTCGATCTACTTTCCCTTTCATATTAACAAGCTTCATGTGCATTCTACCTCCTTTGCTAGGATATTTCTCTTAAATCCATAAATGACAATTGGACCATGTTCCTAATATCCAATGCAGTAACCTAAGTCGTTCAATATATTAAGGTTGAACTATGCATTCCCTCATACACTGGTGCAGTGTCCAAAATACACTTGGCTAAACTATATGAACTAAACATCTAGTGTTCAAGTACTTTACCATTAAAAAAACCTATCTATGGGAGACATGAAATGGATTATCCTATTACAGTATGATCATGACTTCATAATTCAAAGCTCGGCATAGTAGAGCTACATGATTTGTAAATTTGTTACAATCAGTACAGTTAAAAGGTTGTGAAATATAAGATAAATTATAAAAATATTAAATCTTGTGTAGACACCTAAAAATGTCTTCACCACCTAACCAACCTCCGAGATCACCAAACATATCAATTTCCCTTCTAATCAATTAATTAAATTTTTATTTAATTAATTATCCCTTTCAAAACCTGGTTTCCATTATTTCATCCTTTAAAATTGAATTAATTTAATTAATTCAATAGTCTTACTTAGCCAATTAATTAAATAAATGTGCAAATATTTATTTGATTAATTTTCCCTTTTTCCTATTAAGTAGATAAATCATGTATATCTAATTACGCCGAAGGCGTTCCCTTTGTGAAAGGATGGGCTTACTTCACAGATCAATGGTTCACATTCTTCAACAGGCTTGCAAAACGATTGAAATGTCTTGGGCCATTTGATTTTGCCACCTCATCCGCAATTTTTTTCTAAATTTATGTTCACATTTACAAAGCAGTAATAATTTGTTTTTGGCTCGCCAGTTGTGACAAGTGTTTAATTTAGACTGGTTTTATATTTTATTTTTTTGAAATCGCCCTTCCTTTTTCTTGGTTTTAAACAACCATGTGGATGAATTTGTTAGTTTTTATAAATGGCCATGTTGCAAAGGAGGATAAGTTTTATCAATAATCATACAAGTTAATTATTTTAGATAATATTTTGACCACAATTTATATGTTTTAAAATGTCGATTTTTTCTTTGTATTGAAATAGATTTATGTATTGTTTTAAGAAAAATACTTATAGTTTATTAAAAGAAGTTTGATATAATAGAATTATGTTTTAGGTTTCATAATTTGATAATGTATAGTTATTAAAACATTAAATTTATGTGGTTTTAAAAAAGAAACAATAGGAAATTATATCATATGGTTTTAAAAAAGAAACAACTAATTAAAATATTATACAATTAAATTAAACTAAGCAACCAAGGGAGGGGCCTATCAAGTCACCCTCCTCAAAATAAACACTAAATTAACAAAAGAATTTATCAACTTGAATATGTTGGTTATTTCTTCAAATTAAAAAATATTAGTAATCTTTTAAATATGACTCACTTCAAAAACAGCATTTACTTGTTGTCTAGCAAATATCTTAATACTTTTCTAATTTCTGAAACTTACATTTTTCTTAATTATTAACTATTCAAATAAAAATAAAAAATCTTCCTTATTAAACACAAAACCCTAGAAAACAACAAAGACTTAATTTTCTAACATGATGTTAAAAAAAAATTCATTTCATTTCCTATGACTTCCAACACTAGGTTTTTTTATGGTAGACTTTATATCTATCTAAGTTTTAAGAAAATTTTAATATTTATTTTCCTAATTAAGTATATTTCATTTAATCAAAAAAATATAAATAGATTTCTAATATATTATTATATTAAAATGGATAGAAATATTAAAAAATATATACATTATAAATATTTAAATTAAATATAACACATATTATATATAAAATATACTGTACATTATAGAATTAATTTTTAATATTCCCCTAAATTACATCTTATTTTAAATATAGAAATTATTAAAATTAAATATAACACTGTATACTAAAATGAATATAAATGTTAATAAATATTAAAAATGTATATACATATTAAATATTTAAATTACATATAACATACATATATTATATAAAATGTAATGTATATTATATAATTAATTTTTAATATTTCCCTAAATTAGATCTTAGTTTGTATATATAAGTTTGTTATCACTATCTAGCAAATATCTTAATACTTTTCTAATTTCTAAAATTTACATTTTTCTTAATAATTTTCTAACATGATATTAGAAAAAAAATTCATTTCATTTCCTATGACTTCCAACGCTAGGTTTTTTTATGGTAGACTTTATATCTATCTAAGTTTTAAGAAAATTTTAATATTTATTTTCCTAATTAAATATATTTCATTTAATCAAAAAAATATAAATAGATTTCTAATATATTATTATATTAAAATGGATATAAATATTAAAAAATATATACATTATAAATATTTAAATTAAATATAACACATATTATATATAAAATATACTATACATTATAGAATTAATTTTTAATATTCCCCTAAATTACATCTTATTTTAAATAAATAAATTATTAAAATTAAATATAATATTGTATACTTAAATGAATATAAATATTAATAAATATTAAAAATGTATATACATATTAAATATTTAAATTACATATAACATACATATATTATATAAAATATAATGTATATTATATAATTAATTTTTAATATTTCCCTAAATTAGATCTTAGTTTGTATATATAAGTTTGTTATCACTAGATGGGCTTTAAGCACCCAATAGTTTATGTTTGTATCTATGGACATGCTTAGGAGATTTTTTTTCTACATGGTCCTCTCTATATAGGCCTTAAAAATAACAAATACATATAATATGACAAATTGAGGACCCCACATATGCTTTGAACCTTCCACCCTTACCAAATTCATAACATTTAGCTAACCTAGACTTCACTTGCTTGTAAAACTAGTGAGGGCACCTTGGTGTGCAATGGGTTCACTGAAGAGTTGTGGAAGTTCAATTGCTATGTCTTTAAGTGAATGATGATTGTCTTTTATCCCTATGACCCATGTCATTTTTTTTTTCTGGAGTGTCATTCATTAATTTGCATAATCTTAATGGATTTGAAGGTCCCTTTTTTCTTAGTAGCCACTTCAAATGTGTGTGCTTCCTTTCTAGATTCTTGTCCATACATTGCACCTAGGTTCACTTGCATTGGATTAGTTGTCACCTATGCATATTAATAATAGTGAATATAATAATCATATATATAATATATAAATTATATAATTATGATTAATATTAATAATAAATATTTAATAGTTAATATTTATAATATAATCTTGTTTTACTAAATATAAGATAAATAAAAAAGTTATCAAATCAAATATAAATGTATGATTACTTAATAATCCACAATCATTTTGGGGGTTGCAAGAAAGTAGGCATTCTTGTGAAAGAGAAGGGGGGGAGATATAGACATAGAGAGATAAAGAGAAATAGAGAGCTAGAGAGAGACAGATATATAGAAAGAGGTTGAGACCTAGAGAGATAAAGAGAGAGAGAGAGATCTCAAAGAGAGGAAGTGTGTGAGTTTAATTTATTTTCAATATTAAAATATAATTTTATATTATTTATGTGTTCTTATATATATATATATATATATATATATATATATATATATATATATATATATATATAGAAATATTTATTTAATTTATTCTCAATATTATTTTTTTCTTTCTCTATATATGTCTCTCTATCTTTCTCTATCTCTCTTACTATCTCTCTTTCTTTCTCTCTCCCTCTTTATCTCTATATCTTTGCCCCCCTCTCTCTAATGCATTATTTCTCTACCTCTTTAGGACTCTAATTAAGCTAAATAAGTAATAATAAACTAATATTACATTATAAAATATATTTATATTAAAAATTAAATATTTATACATATTTGTTATTTGATTATATATTAATTTAATCTCTTCTTTTAGATCATATATTGATTATATAGCACATCTCTCTCTCTCCCCCCTCTCCTAAAGAAAGAGAAAGACATGTATAGAGAGAGCGAGAGAGAGAGAGAGAGATAAAGACAAAGATAAAGAGAAATAGAGATCTAGAGGAGACAGAGTTATAGAGAGAGGTAGAGTGATAAAAAAAGATAACATAAGTGGTGTAAGAGGAGCTTTGGAATTGAGCACCAAGGGCATGAGCCAAGAAATCTGGTACAATGCATACAATTTTGCAATGTGTATCGGTATCAATATACGTGTGTAACTGAAAGAGATTTGAAAAATCTAACAATCACATATTCCTTACTACTCACAATAAATTTTTGGTAGACTATCAAAATTTATAGGGAATCTATATATATTTAGTGTGATGTTGCCATTTTACCATTGGAGAAATTTTAGTTGACAGGAAAAAATGAGGATAAAGGTTAATAAGTGAGTATATTAATTGAATTCTTATACTAATCAAATTCCTTATAAACTTATAACATGAATAGATTCCAATCAAATTTATGATTATCTTAACATCATTTTATTTTATCTTTATAGTTAATTATACTATTTTAATTTTTTTTAAATATATGGGGGTTGTGTTTTAGGTTTTACTTACACGTACATACATTAGATTTCCAAAGTCCATAATATAGAGTATGAGTGTTTCCAAAGTCCATAATGTGGAGTATGAATGTTTCCAATTATACTGCACGTAATGATTATAAGTATAATCTTGAAACACTTATACTTCATATTATGTACATAGTCACAACATAAGCTTTCATGCCCTACTACTATTGTAGAATACCTCTCTACATGATAAATTTACAATATATTCATATAATACTTAAACAAATCGTATTAGCAAAAATCATAAATTATATAATATTTTTTTTACATTTAAAATATCCTAATAAAATATTTTAAAATGACCCGTATAAAAGACTTGTCATTTTAATTTAAATATGAAGGGAAAAAATACTGTATTAATATATTATTTTATGAGTTAAAAGACTTCGCATTAAATATGTAAGAGGTAAACAAGTGTATGTGGGCACATGTTTTTAACTCTCTCTCTCTCTCTCTCTCTCTCTCTCTCCTCACAAAAGAAGAGAAAGATGTGTATATATAGAGAGAGCGAGAGATAAGAGATATGTGCTATCTTTCTCTTTCTCTATTTCTTCACCCCCTCTCACCCTCACTCCCTTCCTCTTTATCTATCTCTCCACCTCTCTCTATATCACTAGCACAATTTAGCCTTTTTAAACTGATTTTACCTTTCTTAAGCACTCTCTCTCTCCCCCTTTGTCTCTTCCCTTCTCTCTAATCTATATATGTCTCCCTTTATCTATGACTCTCTCTGTATCTCTATCCTAGAGAGGGAGGCAGAGGCAGAGATATAGAGAGGTGGAGAGAAATATAGAGATAGAAGGGGGGAAGGAGATGGAGATAGAGACAAATAAAGAGAAATAGAGAGCTAAATAGATAGATAGCACATATATCTCCCATATATTTTTCCTTGCCCCCTTCTATCTCTATATTTGATGGATATAGAGAGAGAGGGAGAGATAAGAGATGTGTTCTATCTTCCTCTTTCTCTCTTTCTTCACCCCCTTTCCGGGCCTTTGCTCCCTCTCTCTTTATCTATCTCTCCACCTATTTCTATATCACTTGCACAATTTAGCCTTTTTCAATTGATTTTACCTTTTTTAAGCACTCTCTCTCCCCCAGATGACCTAGGTAAGATGATCGACGATCTCCAATCATTTACAATTGTGCAAGACGATTGAAAAGGTTTTGACTGTCGATTTTGTTTTTGTTCACATTTTTATTTTTTCGTTTTTCTTTTTGTCATTTCAGTGACTGTCGACGAAATATACTAGGTGGAAAAGTCTTTTTCCCAAGCTCGCCACATTGGGCATCACAGAATGATTTTTCTGTATTACTTTGAATGGAAAGGTTTAACATGGCACTAATTTTTCTAAAAGCTTTAAGTTTTGAAGCAAATTTAAATAGACCTCTTTACACTATTCACATGGTTACATTAGTCTCGTATTTTAGTGGAGGTTTTATAATTTAAGATTTAAAAGTGGAGAGAAATATAGAGATAGAAGGGGGGATGGAGACAGAGACAGAGAGATATAGAGAAATAGAGAGCTACAAAGGAAGGTAGAGGTAGATATATAGAGAGAGGTGGAGAGATAAAATTAAAAACATGTTCCCACATTTGAAATATCCTAATAAAATATTTTTAAAAGGACCCTTATAAAAGACTTGCCATTTTAATTTAAAAATGTAAAAGGGTAAAAAAGGCTTGTTACTAAGTGTTATTTATATTTATAATTAAATATTATATTATCTATAATATAAATTGATTTTTATAAGATAAGTAGCAAAAAAGGGTGCCGATCCCATGACAAAACAGCCACCAAGGGCTCACCAAAACTCGAACAGTTCAGAACAAACCATTAAAGTTTAAGCAACATAACAAAAAGACTACAGAACCAAGAAATAAACAAAACACAAGAGAAACTGGGCACCACAGAGATAGCAGACCAACCACGAACCAACAACAGACAAACCCCCAGCCTCCAAAGGCTACTCGAACATCTTGTCCCAGTCATCAACTAGGAACTAGAGCACGTCATCATACTCCATCTTCTTGTCCGTCTTCTCTTGACCTTTGGGAACCTTCTTCTGGAGAGCCAACAAAGTTATGGCAGCCCTGTGCATGACCCTGACAGAGAACTTGGCCAGAGTATTAAACTTCTGCTCCAGATGGGTCATCCTGGTCTCCAGAGTCTCTTTAGCCTTGCCCTTGTTGTTTTTAGTACCTTTCTTCTTCTTACTAGTCTCTTTAGTCTTTTCCTCAGTGCTGTCAATAACTGAGCCTTGCACATTTAAATCTGGGAAATTGCTGGGTCCTTCTTCACCAGCTTCTAGCACCTCAATCTTGTTGCCTTTGTTAACAGAAACATCACCACCCATTTGCTCAGTCTCTTCCACCATAGTGTCCGTATTGATATTGGCCCCAGATTTTGAACCCTGGAGATCTACGAAACCCTTCTTGTTATCATCTTCAGAGATATCCCTCCTTGCACTTCCTCCTCAACCTCAATATTCTTGTCCTCCGGCTGGTCCTCTTCCTGCATAACCTCAATCTCCTCCTTCTCAGTCACAGCAGCTTTTCCCTTGGGCAAGGAAGCCGGCTTAGTGGCCAACCCAGATGACCTCCTGGTTGTCGGAATGCACATTTTGCTTTTAGTGGGTGTATAAGCCTCATCTTCAGCACAGTCAGAGTCCCCATTATCTTCATCTATACTGACTTCTTCAGCCACCGAGGTAGCTTTAGAAGTCCTAATCTCACTAACAGTGTCATAGCCTTCTTCCAAGGCCCCCCGTTTCTTCTTACTGTGAAGGGCTATCATAACTGCTTGTTCTTTTTGTCGGGGTAGTAGCAGGAGAAGTGGAGGTGAGATCATCGATGGTGGGTTCAGGGCTAATAGCCATTGCAGGTTTTTTCTTACCACTTTTTAACGACTTAGCATAAGAATCAGGAGTAACTTCAGTTATGATGACCGGGTTCTCCCTCACCAGTGGAGGGTTATGGGGTTCAATCCTGATAGGAGTGGGAGCTTTGGTGGACACAGAGCAAGGTGAAACTCATACAGTCTCATGATGAGACCTTGATACAGCAAAAGTTCAGGTTTATTCGAGTCAAGGGCGTGCTGCTCTTTGGCAGCGATAATGGACTTACTCCTCCTAAAGTGATTAAGCAGAGCGAAATGATAGTGAAAGAACCTCCTAAACCTCCCTTCAAGGGTAAAATACTTCATGATCATGAAACATACCTCGTCCCATGGCGGAGGTAAAAGCTAGCGGTCAAAACCCCCTTGCAGACTATTCAGAACCTCGCCTTTATTGAGAAAAAGCTTCATGCCTTCAGGATCAGAAACCTTACTCTTCCTAGGATGCTTCGTCCCATCTGTAGGGGCCAATAGCCATCCCAATCACCTCTTCAGAGACCTCAAACCCAACATTGCCAACTTTAACCTTTCTGCCATTATAAGACTGCAGAAACTAAATCGAGAGATTCTCATCGTAGCCTTGAAGGCATTCCAGGTAAGAGGTGACCCCGCCCTCCTGACAAATATGCCATATCATCTCATTGTTTTTGAATTCCTCGCACGTCTCTGGTTCAATCCGAGACCTATCTCCCCCCATAATACTATCAACAAGTAAACAATGCAGTCGGTTAAGCAAGTAAACACAGTGCAGTAAAAGCAGTCTTAGTATAATTCTTGCCAAACTTCTTGTTAGTGACAAAAACCAACATAGATTTTAATCTAATAGTAATAATGATACCAGTTTTTCCCACGCCTAAGGTGGCGTACTTGCTATTAATCTTCAAGCATACACATTTACTCCCTTTCAAATCATCATTTTTAAGCATTATAAGATCATCATTAAATCTTATGTTGAGCTTTCTCGAGATGTGAAACCAGGTCTTCATGTGGCTAGGCGTGTGAGCGGCCTCCTCAAGTCGCCAACTCACCATGTTATCAATGCAGCTACAGTTGAAATGACAAGACCCTCATTGTCTAGCTAGCACTTAACCTTCATGGCATCCACCAATCTGTAATTGCCGTCCAACTATCCGAAGATACTAGAACTCTAGTTGTCCCACCCTCTCTCCCAAACAATAGATCTCATGAGGCACTGAGGGCAGGGATTAACTCCTCTATAATGAGGTTTTGAATCGGGCGCGGGAGATTCTTATCAGTTTTCCAACACCGCCATGTGTCCATGCCTTGCCCCAAATTAGCCATCACGTCAGCCACTTTGTTTCCCTCCCGATAAACATGATCGATGGTCATGTAATTGAAGCCGAACAATAAGCAGCTGATGTCTTCGACTAAGCTCTTTAGCTTCCAACTATTGTTAGACCTCCTAGCCGCATCAATAATTAACTTAGAATCTCCTTCCACTTGAAGGTTCTCTATACCCAAAGCGTGGGCTATCTTAAGACCTTTTAGGAGTGCCAGAACTTCAGCCATATTGTTAGATTGTTGTCTGATGCCCCCAGCATAAGCCGCAATGGGGGCGCCAAGAAAGTCCCTAAATATCCCACCACCACTGGCTGACGCAGAAATCTTTTTTTTCCGCTCCATCAAAGTTTAGTTTGGTCCAACCTCTAGGGGGCGGTCTCTAGCGGGTGTTAAGCTTGGCCGTCCTGTTAGAGGTGCCCACTTTGCTCATATCCTCCTTCAGACACCAGTTCTTGGCAATTTGAATTTCAATAGAAGTAGGGGGGTGCTCAGCCACTTGTATAGAGTAGGAAGAGGTGTTTTCCGCAATCGCTATGCAAAAAGACAGAAAAACCTCATCAGTATTACCGGGAATTTCTTTGAAAATACGATTATTTCTTTCTTTCCACACACTCCATCCCAAGTGCGGGGGAATCTGTCTCTAGAGCTCCTTTATCCTGGGGAGAGAGAAAGGAGAGGACCAACTTTGAGCGAAGTCCTCCAACCTATCATGATATTGTATTTTTTTTATAAAATACTACTTAAATTAATTTATAAGAAATCTAACAACTTAACTAACTTTCCATGGGTTGTGTGTGTGTGTGTGCGCAAGTGAAAGAGAGAGGGGGAGAGGGGAAGAGAGGGAGGGATAGAGATACAGACAGGAATAGATAAAGAGAGATAGAGATAGATAGATAGATAGATAGATAGAAGGGGAGAGACAGAGGGGGAGAAAGAGAAAGAGAGCAGTTTAAAAAAGACCGTAAAATCAATTGAAAAAGGCTAAATTGTGCAAGTGATATAGAGAGAGGTGGAGAGATAGATAAGAGGGAGGGAGCGAGGGGGAGAGGGGTGAAGAAAGAGAGAAAGGGGATGATAGCACATATCTCTCCCTTAGCAAATAAAGAGAAATAGAGAGCTAGAGAGGGAGGGAGAGGTAGAGATTGTTGGAGAGATAAAATTAAAAACAAATGCCCACATTTAAAATATCTAAGTAAAATATTTTTAAAAGGACCCCTTTATAAAAGACTTGTCATTTTAATTTAAATATGTGAGAGGGCAAAAAAGATTTTGCATTAATATATTATTTTTATAAGAGTTAAAAGACTTCACATTAAATATTTAAGAGGAAAAAAAGTGTAAGTGGGCACATGTTTTCAATTTTAAAGTTTCAAAAATTGGTTCATTAGTATAATATTTTTATAACACAACCTAACAAACAGTAGATTTAGCTTTGAAAACTAATTTCTATATAACAAATATTTTTAAAGAAATGTATTAAAAATAATTATTATGATAAAAAAAATTAAAATATAATATTAAATTAGTAATTAGTAATCTCTGTGTGTGTGTGTGTGTAGAGAGAGAGAGATTATACATGAGAGGAGATGCTCACTAACTGTTACATCCCTCTTTTTGAAAACAATTATGCTATTTACTTTCTTGCAAATTTCAGTAATTTAATATGTTGTGAACGACATGGAAACTGACGATTTATCTTACAAAGTTGTTATATGAAATTGTGGAATCTAATGATTACGATCAAAGTGATATTGTAGACTAAATGTCTTTATAATAAATGCAATGATGTTTGGGATATATTATGCTTTGATTTGGAACATAGGTGCTTTGACCACAAAATTGTATGTGAGTCTGTTGTTGCAGGAACAGGTGGACCGTGTTCGACGGGAAGAGAAAGTATCTTCGAGAGAGAGTATAGACTCTGGAAATTAACCATGGGTGTTTGTTACTGAGATCACCAAACAGGTAGATAAACTTTGGAACCAGCAAGTTAGTCTTGTTTGTCGGTTGGGTTAGTTAACTAGATGTCGACGTTAGAAGATAAAGTGTAACATCCTAGTCGAAAGTCGTCATATAGAATCTTGGAGTCGTCGATGTCGTCGTAAGTTCTCCATAGCAAGTCGACTTATATAGACGTTTATTATTTCGTTTATAAGTAATTAAATAAACCTTCTTGTGGCGAACTGCGGATCTCTTCTCGTAGTCGAAGGATGCGAGAAGTCGTTTTGAGCGTCTAACGATATAGGAAACTTGTTTGCGTTACGATCAATCCATCGTGATTGTCGTAAAACGCGTCGAACTTGTGTTGTGAATTTATTCTTTCTTGTAGATCGACGAATGTCGATTTGAAGCCATAACGTGTAATATTTAGTTTTGGTCGTTGTTTTGCAGGAGTCTTTTCTTCTAGCTTTGACCGCGAGTTGTTGTCAATCTAACCTTGAGCTTTCTTAATAAGATGGTCTTTGCCTCTTTTTCCTTTTCGACCAAAACGATGCTCTAGTCATTTCCTAACCACCGCCATGCCGAACTTAACTCCACAATACATCGTATAGTGGCTTTTGATTGAATTAGATGCCTTGGTATTCGAGTGAAGGCGGAGTTGTTATGTCTTTTAGCAAGCCACGTCGCCATAGGAGCCACCACTTTTTGAATGGTCGTGATAAGTGAGAAGTCGGGTTTATAATCAGTTATGTCGACCCATGTGTTTAGATTTATGTCGACCGAGAATTCTTTGGAGAGATTCCTTTTACCATGACGTGAGAGGAAGGTAGCTTGCAGTTGAGAAAGGGAGTAACCGTTAATAAATGCTGATACTCCATCATCTAGGAGGGTGGAGAGGCTTTGGCTGTTGTTGTGTGAAAGAAGAAGAAACTGCGGAGTTTAGGGGGAAAAACGGCTGAGAGAAACGTGATTCCTTTACTCCTGCATCGTGGAAAGTGTGGAGAGTTGAGAAGTTGCGAAGGGAGTAGTCGGAGGTAGTTTTTAGAAGTGGGAGAGATTAGTGGAAGGCGGTTGAAAGTTGTTATAACCTTCTTCATGGGCAGTAGGAGTGAGGGGAACGTGAAAATGAGAGTTTAATGTGAGTGAAATACTGGTTGGTGTGGAGAGATACGGGGGACGACTGGTTAACTTTGTCAAGAAGAGAGGGTTATCGGGGGAAGAAGGCAGTAATTACCCTTGGTAGCGGGCTTTTTCGTTGAACAGTAGTTCCTGTTGTTTTTGGAATTGAAAATCGAGGAAGGGAAGGAGGAATCGGTTGGTCGATATTAGTCTGGGGCTGAGTTTTCTACGGAAGATTTCGGGAAAACAGTGAGGACGGGGATAGGAAGGTGTTGTGGGTAAAGTCTGGGGAGCACAACGTTGAGGGAGCAGCGAAGACTTCCAGTTTAGAGTGATATTCTATTGTAGAGTGACAGGTTCTAATCTCTCTCTCTCTGCACTGTCTTTGCACGTAATTTATGCCTTGTCTGGCAGCGTATGTGTATTGCTATCGTTGTAAGAGATTTTGTTTTCAAACACATGTTTCGATAATCTTGAAATAAGTCTACCCCACATAATTTGCATCGTAGTTTCTGCATAAGTGTGTGAGTGGAGAGTTTAGTCTGGATGCCGCATTGGAAGCTTAGAAAAAGCTATGTTTCTTTAGTCATTAAAACTTATAACGTAGCAATATATTTTTGGTTGTATAATGAAGAGTACATCAGGATATCTGTGAATATGGCCAGAGAACCGTATGTTTCATCTTTAATTACTGTTTGGCTCTCTGACCGTGAATAAGTGCTTGAGATATGATTGTTGAGACTATCTTGCATAGGATAAAATGTCCCTACTCGAGCTAAGCCTCGAACCTCTCCTATGTTGTCAATTAAACAATTATAACTATCCCACTTGTGTAGATTGAACAACATTTAGATTGTTACGTGATTGAAGCACCTTTTAAATTATTAAATCATTCATTAACTAATCTAGGAGATCTATGAAAGTTTTTGAGTTATTATCTTCACTCTAAAGACATTTGTTAACCCAAGACCAGTCATCAACAATACTCCAATAGAGTATTTCTTGTATGGCGATGAACTACCAGATTCAACAAGTGATGTTAACGCAACCAACTAAAGTGGGGGTTTTATTTTTGTGAATTAACGTGGGTAGGGGTTATGGAACCCACATTTTGTGTATTAAATAAAGTGCATGCGACGAATTTGGTGTCGCTATTTTATTGAAGACCTTTTTTAGTCTAAAACTTTAAACTACGGGATTACGAGTAATTATTGTATATACGTGAGTAAGTCGTATAAACTTATGGGAACTGGATAGCTAAATTAGAGACCACTTAGGAGTGGGCGTTATTAACGATGTTTTTACATGAATATGGGGTTTGAAACCATAAACTCAGGATTAGAGTAAATGTTGCGCCATGCGCTATTACAGGAGGAAATCCTAAATCCTTGAGGTCATCAAGGTCGTCAATTAGTTCAAACTATACAAATAGGGAACTGTAGGATTTCGATCAGTTCAAGTTGAGTAGGGTGGGTGAACCAAGTTCATGCGTTTTTAGAACGCTAATTAAAAACAAATCCTTTGGCCAAGGTGGTGTACTATCCTCAAAGTGCATCGAACGTTCATTGTAACTGGATGGCGTTTCTTGTGGAGTGTCGTGCATGACTAGAGGGAATCTAGGGATCTGCACGATAACAAGACACGTAAGTTACAACACCAGAGCTCAGATGGCAAACACCGATGGTTATCCTAAGTCTATCCTCTTGAGTAGGGTAGGGCCACTTCCGGTTAGGAAGGAGTGTGGGAGACCGACGATCTGTGGTTGGAGGTTAAGCTCCTTGAAGATACTTTCTCTTCCAAATACTGAGGAATGCCGAGTCTTGAATGTGATGGGTCGACAATCGAGATGCATGTTAATGGTATGTTTCCAATATTTGTTGTTTCAAGAAAATTTTCAAATTGTTAAAAGAACAAAGTGTTTAATGTATATCATTCCTTTCAGTTTTAAGAAAATGAGATCATGTTTATGATAAAATGGAAAAATGTTGTATTGGATTATAGATAAGTTTCTTTTGCATTGGATTACCTAGAAAAAAAAATTATTACCGTTGTGAAAACCTAGTTACTTCTTGTCATTTCGGATTTGGATGTTACATATGGTATCAGAGCTAACCAGGTTCAACACTAGGGCTGATGAGTCCACTAACCTGATTAGGAAATCAACATTATGCGGGTAGCTAATGATTTGATTTATTGTGCCAGGATGGTATACACCAAGAGAACCGCAAGAAAATCCTTCGCAGGTAATAAGCGTTATCTGCAAGCTAAGCAAAAACGGCTTGCGATGATCAAGACCATAGAGAAAACTAATGACGAAAATGACATATGGCTTGATGATGTGGAAACCTTAGCCAATGCTATGTCACGACTTAAGCGAGTAAGGAGAGAACTCCTAGAGGGAGCAGCGACGGCAGCTCGAATCATGATCAACCGCTGCTCCTAGATTTTAACTGATAGTGTACCTGTTAGTGTACCTGAGGGTGTACCTAGTAGTATACCCATGATCACTAGAGATCCTCGTGTAGTACCTAGAGCTGAGATTATTGAGCTATCTTTTGATAGTGAGTCTGCGGGTTATACACCTCGTGATTATGTGTCGGACAATGAATCCGAAGGTTACACCCCCCTAGTTAATACTGAGTAAAAACATGAGATATGTCTATCTCTAATGATGTTGAAACAATTTTGCAAAATGAATAAAGACAAAATTTTGGTTTGAGAACAATTATGATTATGATCAAATGTTGTGTTCTTTTGATGATGTTTAATGTAATAAGCGTAAAACTGATTAGTATATGTTTAAACAAGTGTGAAACTAATCTAGCATGGACCAATCAGGGTTTAACGAGGGGGAGGATCGGGAAGGTCATAACTCTCGGGAAAACTCCACTAACAAGTTGGATAGGATTCTTAACATGCTCACTGAAACCAAGGAAAGGTTGAACAAGCTAGAGAAGAAAATGGATGAAACTGGCAACACAGAGGGTGGAAATGAGAACTCACATTACACAAGCAAGAGTAAGCATTAGGAAAATGGCACGTCAAGTGAACATCCTGACGACAGTGAAGCCCAAAGAAAAACCAAGGATAAACTTGCATTAGAGTTATCTAAGGATATGAAGAAGGTTAACCCTCCAAAGTTCGATGGAACGAAAACTGGAGATGCAGCAGAAGCATGGTTAACGGAGATGGAGAAATATTTTGAGATCAGAAATTACTCTGAGGTTACTAAAGCCGTGTGGGGAGCCTATCAGCTATCTGGAGAAGCGTCCACTTGGTGGATGAATAAGAAAATGGAGCTGGAATTAAGTCCCTTGAAGGTGACATGGGATGAGTTCGTTGAACTATTCCGAAAACGGTGGTTACCTCAGTTATATTTTGATCAGAAGTTAACAGATTTCCAAAACCTCAGGCAAGGTGAACTATCTGTGGTCGAGTATGCAGAAAAATTCACTAGATTACTGAAGTATGTCCCTCAATACCAAAAGGATGAAAGGTTCCGAATCAGAAAATTCATCATGGGACTCAATCCTCAGATCGGCGGTGAGGTGGAGGTGCATGGTCCAAGCACAATGGATCAAGTTTATGAAAAGGCAATTAAACAGGAGCAGAAGATCAAATCTATCTCTGCTTACCGTGATAAGAAACGCAAGAAGTTTGATAAGAACTATAATGATCAGTCCTATAAAAGGAAAAATGAGAAGGGATATGGAAACAGGAGGTTTGATAAGGGAAATTGAAAGAATCAAGGAGGATTTAGTAATGAGCGAAGAAGTGAAGACTATAAGACAAATGTAAATTTTAAGAAGAATGGTGATTCTGCAAGTAGGCCATCTGAGAAGCGAGGACCTATAGGAGGATGCTTTTCTTGTGGAGATCATTATGCCAACCGTTGCCCCAACAAGAAGCCGAATGGGAGGCCTAGGAACACGGAGCTTCCTTCACAACAGGAAGCCTTTCAGCAAAGGATTCATGCCGCTCTTGACAATCGGCAAGCGGAGTATCAAATCACTCCTATTGAGATGACAGGTACTTTATTCGGAGTTCCTGTTTCTATTCTATTTGATACTGGTGCAACAGAAAATTTTGTGTCACCTAGAGTCTTAAGTAAATTTTCTAGAAAAGCAGGCTTAATGTCAAAACCTTGGACAGTAGAGTATGCAAATAACTCAAAGGCTCAGGTAGAGCAATGTTTGTTCGAAGCTAGGATTGATGTTTCTAACTTCACCACTGAGGCAAATTTGTACGTAGCACCTTTAGGGTCCTACAACGTCATCCTAGGAATGAACTGGTTGTGGAAACATCGAGCCAAAGTAGATTGTTTTCATAAAACCATTGAGTGTCTGGATGAGACGGGCAAAACAGTAAATCTCCAGGGAATTCAAAGGGAAATAAGGGTTAGATCCATTTCTTCAAAACAACTAAAACGGGCTAGGCGAAAGGGATGTCAACTTTTTGCGGTCAAGATGGACCTAGTAGAGGAAACCTCGGAGAAACAATCATTTGAGGAAAGATATCCATATCTATACAACTTCAGGGATGTATTTCCCGAGGAGTTACCAGGCTTGCCTCCGAAGAGAACATTTGACTTTGGCATAGATATTAAACCAGGATCGGAGCCAATCTCTAAAGCTCTGTATCGTATGACTACCACAGAACTTATGGAATTAAAAGCTCAGTTGCAGAAGCTATTGTCTAAGAATCTAATTAGACCAAGTGTATCACCATGGGGAGCCCCGGTTATCTTTGTCAAAAAGAAAGATGGAACTCTAAGGCTGTGTATAGACTATAGGATGCTTAACAAGGCAACTATAAAGAACAAGTATCCCTTGCCACGAATTGATGATCTATTTGACCAAATGCGTGGCGCATCGGTCTTTTCCAAGATAGATCTGAGATCTGAATACCATCAGTTAAGGCTGAAAGACGAAGATATTCCCAAGACAGCATTTAGAACGAGGTATGGTCATTATGAGTTTACGGTGTTGCCGTTTGGATTGACCAACGCACCTGCTGCTTTTATGAATCTCATGAATAGTGTATTCAGAGATTGTCTTGATAAGTTTGTGTTAGTTTTCATTGATGATATTCTGATCTATTCCAAGGATGAAGAGGAGCATGCACGACATCTTCAAATCGTCTTGCAACGATTAAGGGAACACAAATTGTATGTGAAACTCTCCAAGTGCACCTTCTTTCAGAAAGAAGTATAGTATTTAAAGCACATAATATCAGCCGATGGGATATCAGTTGATCCGGCCAAAATAAAAGCTATTATGAAATGGCCTGAACCTACTAATGTGTCAGAGGTACGAAGTTTTATGGGATTGGCAGGGTATTACAGGAAATTTGTGTTGAATTTCTCAAGCATTGCTAGCCCCATTACCTCTTTGCAGAGAAAAGGAAAAAGGTTTGTTTGGACGGATGAATGTCAGAAGGCGTTTGACTTGTTAAAAGAAAAATTAACAACTGCTCCAATCCTAAAAGTTCCTGATCCCGAGGGAGAGTTTGAGGTTATCACTGATGCCGCGGGGGAAGGATTGGGAGGTGTGCTTATGCAAGATGGCAGGGTAGTAGCCTATGAGTCAAGGAAGCTGAAAAATTATGAGCAGAACTACGCTCCTCATGACCTAGAGATGGCAGCAATGGTTCACGCCCTTCAGATGTGGCGACATTATTTGTTGGGAAGGACTTTTATTCTAAAATCTGATCATCAAAGCCTTCGCTACATATTCACACAACCTAGTCTCAATGCAAGGCAAAGGAGATGGTTGGAATTAATATCAGATTATGACTTTGAAATTTCTTATATCAAAGGCAAGGAAAACCGAGTAGCTGATGCCCTAAGTAGAAGAAGGCACATAGCCTCCATAATCTCCATACATGCTAACTTTAAAGACTTAGTAATGCAAAACTTATCTGGAGATGAGTATTATGAACAAGTGAAACAGGCTCTGCACTCAAACCCTAAGGACCCAAGATATGACGGATTCAGTTTCGAATCCAATGGATTGCTGAGATTCAAGGGAAGAATTTATGTTCCTGATTCAGTAGAACTTAGAAACCTTGTGTGGAAGGAAGTGCACTGTGCTCCTTACTCTGGACACCCTGGTGTAACTAAACTGTTAGCGGATGTAAAGCCGCTATATTTCTGGAAGGGAATGAAAAGCAATGCTACAAAGTTTGTAGCTAGTTGTTTGGAGTGTCAGAAAGTTAAGGCAGAACACCAACATCCTGCTGGATTGTTATACCCACATGATATTCCAGAGTGGAAATGGCAAGTTATTAGTATGGATTTTGTCCAGGGGTTGCCGATGTCTAAGAATAGGCATGATGCAATATTGGTTGTTGTGGATAAACTAACCAAGGTTGCACATTTCATACCAGGAAATTTGACAGATGGAGCACATCTTTTGGCTCGAAAATTTGTGCAAGAAATTTTCAGATTGCATGGAGTACCTGAAAAGATAATATCTGATAGAGATGCTCGGATAACTTCACGGTTTTGGCAAACCTTATTTTCTGCATTAGGAACTAAACTGAATGTAAGTACTGCCTATCATCCTGAAACTGATGGACAGACTGAAAGAGTGAATCAGGTATTAGAAGACCTTTTGAGAATGTATTGCATGGATCAGCAATACAGATGGGAGGAATATCTACCTCTTGTCGAATTTGCCTATAACAACTCCTATCATTATGCCATTAAGATGGCACCATTTGAAGCATTATATGGAAGGAAATGCAGAACTCCTATAAGCTGGGATAAGCTGGAAGATAGGATAAGCATTGGACCTGAAATGCTTGCTGATATGGAAGAAAAAGTTAAAGTGATTAGGAAGAGGTTGGCAGAAGCCAATGACAGGCAAAAGAGTTATGCAGATCGCAAACGAGTGCCTAGACACTTCTCTGTTGGCGAGAAAGTGCTTTTGCGAGTGAAACCCCAAAAGAGTTCTATAAAATTTGGTAAATCTTCGAAATTGGCTCCTCGTTATGTCGGACCTTTCGAAGTACTTAAGATTATCAATCCAGTTGCCTACAAAGTTGCTCTACCTCCAGCCTTGTCTAAAATGCATAATGTTTTTCATGTTTCGTATTTAAAGAAATATTTTGTAGGTAATAACCACATCCTTAACTGGAATTCCTTACAGATGCAAGAACCCGGGGTGGTTGTGATCAAGCCACTCAAGGTGCTTGAAATGCGTAAACTTCGTTTACGTAATCGAGAAGGTTTGCAATGCAAAATTCAGTGGGACCAATATGGCGAGGATAGCGCCACATGGGAAGACTACAAAGACATTTATCAAAGATTTCCAAAACTTTTTAAAGACATTAATGTTGCATTATAAAAAAGTTTGTTATAAGTTTAAAATTTTTGCTTGATAAACTTAATCGAGGACGATGATTTTTAAAAGGGAAGGATATGTTACATCCCTCTTTTTGAAAACAATTATGCTATTTACTTTCTTGCAAATTTCAGTAATTTAATATGTTGTGAACGACATGGAAACTGACGATTTATCTTACAAAGTTGTTATATGAAATTGTGGAATCTAATGATTACGATCAAGGTGATATTGTAGACTAAATGTCTTTATAATAAATGCAATGATGTTTGGGATATATTATGCTTTGATTTGGAACATAGGTGCTTTGACCACAAAATTGTATGTAAGTCTGTTGTTGCAAGAACAGGTGGACCATGTTCGACGGGAAGAGAAAGTATCTTCGAGAGAGTATAGACTCTGGAAATTAACCATGGGTGTTTGTTACTGAGATCGCCAAACAAGTAGATAAACTTTGGAACCAGCAAGTTAGTCTTGTTTGTCAGTTGGGTTAGTTAACTAGATGTCGACGTCAAAAGATAAAGTGTAACATCCTAGTCGAAAGTCGTTATATAGAATCTTGGAGTCGTCGATGTCGTCGTAAGTTCTCCATAGCAAGTCGACTTATATAGATGTTTATTATTTCGTTTATAAGTAATTAAATGAACCTTCTTGTGGCAAACTGCGGATCTCTTCTCGTAGTCGAAGGATGCGAGAAGTCGTTTTGAGCGTCTAACGATGTAGTAAACTTGTTTGCGTTACGATCAATCCGTTGTGATTGTCGTAAAACGCATCGAACTTGTGTTGTGAATTTATTCTTTCTTGTAGATCGACGAATGTCGATTTGAAGCCATAGCGTGTAATATTTAGTTTTGGTCGTTGTTTTGCAGGAGTCTTTTCTTCTAGCTTTGACCGCGAGTTGTCAATCTAACCTTGAGCTTTCTTAATAAGATGGTCTTTGCATCTTTTTCCTTTTTGACCAAAACGATGCTCTAGTCATTTCCTAACCACCGCCATGCCGAGCTTAACTCCACAATACATTGTATAGTGGCTTTTGATTGAATTAGATGCCTTGGTATTCGAGTGAAGGCGGAGTTGTTATGTCTTTTAGCAAGCCACGTCGCCATAGGAGCCACCACCTTTTGAATGGTCGTGATAAGTGAGAAGTCGGGTTTATAATCAGTTATGTCGACCCATGTGTTTAGATTTATGTCGACCAAGAATTCTTTGGAGAGATTCCTTTTACCATGACGTGAGAGGAAGGTAGTTTGTGGTTGAGAAAGGGAGTAACCGTTAGTAAACGCTGATACTCCATCATCTAGGAGGGTGGTGTAATATACAGCTCCAAAATTTTTTCCAAAATATAGAACAATGATAAACAGTGTTAGCACAACTAAACTCCTCCGCACTTCTGATCACCAAGATCCCAACTAGGCGAGGTGAGAGCATACTGTGCTTTGGATTACAAATTAAAACATTGTGCAAACAAGTAAACATTCATCTGCATATGCAGGCATCCACAAACTGTGGGAATTCACCACTTCAGTGGGTATGAAAGCAAGAACGAAAAGTACAAGCCATCCACTTATTCAGTGGGTATTCTCCATTTGTTCAATGGGTAAAATGAACAAGAAAGATAAAGATTCTTTGCCCACACTGGCGGTTGAACCATCCAGGGGTTATAGAGTGTGCAATATCAATTGCTTGTTTACAAATGAATAACAAGTTGCTTATCAATAAAGAATTATCAATCTAGTTCATCATATTAGTTCCAAGAAGATTTGGCATCATGAAACTCCCTGCATAAGAAACTAGCATCATTATTCACATGATACATCTGCCCAAACAGAGTAATAAGCACTGATGACCCTGCTGTGATTTATATCTCAGAGATAGCAGAGAGATCCCTGCTGAATGGATATCAAAGCTATAACTGATAACAAAGCTGCACTTTATACATCAGCACTGAGAAAGACCATCGAATCATCTCAAACCATCCCATTTCATACATCAAGTCTATACCACATTATACCCTGCACCAATAAAGATGATTAAGATGCATAAAACATGGATAATTCAAGCTGGAAATTCACTGTATACAGTCACTGATGAATAAATCTGGAAAATATCATTGCTGACTCATCACAGTACAGCTGCCCTGCATACATGTTTATTTGCAAATGTGAAGTATTCATGAACAAGACTGTCCACAATCAAACCCACATCACTCATTCTCTTCAGCCTACAAAACAGGTTATGACTGCCCACAATCAAAACCCAATCTGCAAGTACAAAGCAATCTGTCTAAGACTCAGCTATACGGCCCTCCATGACAACAAGACAATTCCATACACTATAGATTTGCCCAAAGATGAAATAGTTATTTCTGCAGTAGAAGACTCAATGCATAACAAAGATAATACCATAACAAAACTGCCCCAAAGACTGAGTGCCAATCACCAACACAAATCATACCAGTTCATGGTACGGACATAGGGAGATACGGATGTTTTAGTACTTTAGATTTCCTCACCCAAACATCATCAAATGACTCTCAATAGTGGTGCCCAGGCATATCAAATAACTTCCATATAGCAAAAAGATTCAAGAAGAATAAATGATTTACTTCCAAAATCACCCTCAGCTGCAAATGTACGGCACTCACAAGGTACGGCTGCACTTTATAAAATCAGACTTTGCATTAAACTCACAACAAAGATTATGGATGATGGCGTCTAGGGAATATAAAAACAATTGCAAAGATTTTGGATTAATTCAAAGTCCCAATGATATTATTTTCAATTACTTTGAATCTACAAGTATGGCCCAGCAATGTACGGACCAGCAGAAAGCTTCTTCCAATAACAAAGAAATTGATCAAAAACACTATCAAAATTATCTACAATAGCTTTCAAGGGAAAAATACTGATTTCCCATATCAAAATCTCATCAAAACGTTCATCTTTATCAGCTCCATGTGATTTTCTGAATGAAAACCACCATTAATCTCAAGAGGGTTTTTGTCCTCAAGAGCATTCTGCAAGAGGGTTTTCGTCCTCAAGAGAATATGGAAGAACTCTTTGGTTCAATCCATTTGCAAACAAAACAAATCCAAAAAAACTCACATAACCCCTCCAAATGAGAGCTCATTTTCTTTTATAAGGCACTCGAGGAGTTACAAAGGAAATGAATTATTTCTTGAAAATAATAACATTTTCCTTCTAACTTAATTTATTTCTTTTTTCCTCCACTTAAGTGCTCACTTTTATGTGCCTACATAAAAGAATATGTTTTCCCCTTTCAAAAGAGCTATAACACTTAATAATATTTAATTATTTTTCACCCTTAGGAACTTAAGTGAAAAATATAATTAAAATAGCTCATTAAATATTAAATTTTGCGGGAAATCCCAAACGGCCTCCGAATGCCAAATAAACTGAACCAATATGCTTTGTAAGGTTTGGGATGAGCAACGATGCCTTCTGGATGACTTTCCAAAAATAGAAAATTCCTCCAAGAATCCTGGAGAGCAAATTAGAAGCCCGATCAAACTTCAGAAACCAACACTGTTACCCAGAACATCAACTGAGCTCAAAGCCATGAGAAATAATCCATTTACACAAGGAAAAACCAAATAATTGTTCTGCAGACCGAATCAAGACCACTCCAAAAATATTGGAATTCTTCCCAAACATGTCGAATAGCCTCCAAGAGGCTAGGAACAAGCACAAAACTCACAATATTCAATGTGCCAAAAATAGAACATTACAGGTGGAGAGGCTTCGAATGTTGTTGTGTGAAAGAAGAAGAAACTGCGGAGTTTAGGGGGGAAAACGGCTGAGAGAAACCTGATTTCTTTACTCCTGCATCGTGGAAAGTGTGGAGAGTTGAGAAGTTGCGAAGGGAGTAGTCGGAGGTAGTTTTTAGAAGTGGGAGAGATTAGTGGAAGGCGGTTGAAAGTTGTTATAACCTTCTTCGTGGGCAGTAGGAGTGAGGGGAACGTGAAAATGAGAGTTTAATGTGAGTGAAATACTAGTTGGTGTGGTGAGATACGGGGGACGACTGGTTAACTTTGTCAAGAAGAGAGGGTTATCGGGGGAAGAAGGCAGTAATTACCCTTGGTAGCGGGCTTTTTCGTTGAACAGTAGTTCCTATTGTTTTTGGAATTGAAAATCGGGGAAGGGAAGGAGGAATCGGTTGGTCGATATTAGTCTGGGGCTGAGTTTTCTACGGAAGATTTCGGGAAAACAGTGAGGACGGGGATAGGAAGGTGTTGTGGGTAAAGTCTGGGGAGGACAACGTTGAGGGAGCAGCGAAGACTTCCAGTTTAGAGCAATATTCTACTGTAGAGTGACAGGTTCTAATCTCTCTCTCTTTGCACTGTCTTTGCACGTAATTTATGCCTTGTCTGGCAGCGTATGTGTATTGCTATCATTGTAAGAGATTCTGTTTTCAAACATATGTTTCGATAATCTTGAAATAAGTCTACCCCACATAATTTGCATCGTAGTTTCTGCATAAGTGTGTGAGTGGAGAGTTTAGTCTGGATGCCGCATTGGAAGCTTAGAAAAAGCTATGTTTCTTTAGTCATTAAAACTTATAACGTAGCAATATATTTTTGGTTGTATAATGAAGAGTACATCAGGATATCTGTGAATATGGCCAGAGAACCGTATGTTTCATCTTTAATTACTGTTTGGCTCTCTGACTGTGAATAAGTGCTTGAGATATGATTGTTGAGACTATCTTGCATAGGATAAAATGTCCCTACTCGAGCTAAGCCTCGAACCTCTCCTATGTTGTCAATTAAACAATTATAACTATCCCACTTGTGTAGATTGAACAACATTCAGATTGTTACGAAAATTGAAGCACCTTTTAAATTATTAAATCATTCATTAACTAATCTAGGAGATCTATGAAAGTTTTTGAGTTATTATCTTCACTCTAAAGACATTTGTTAACCCAAGACCAGTCATCAACAATACTCCAATAGAGTATTTCTTGTATGGCGATGAACTACCAGATTCAACAAGTGATGTTAACGCAACCAACTAAAGTGGGGGTTTTATTTTTGTGAATTAACGTGGGTAGGGGTTATGGAACCCACATTTTGTGTATTAAATAAAGTGCATGTGACGAATTTGGTGTCGCTATTTTATTGAAGACCTTTTTTAGTCTAAAACTTTAAACTCCGGGATTACGAGTAATTATTGTATATACGTAAGTCGTATAAACTTATGGGAACCGGATAGCTAAATTAGAGACCACTTAGGAGTGGGTGTTATTAACGATGTTTTTACATGAATATGGGGTTTGAAACCATAAACTCAGGATTAGAGTAAATGTTGCGCCATGCACTATTACAGGAGGAAATCCTAAATCCTTGAGGTCATCAAGGTCGTCAATTAGTTCAAACTATACAAATAGGAAACTGTAGGATTTCGATCAGTTCAAGTCGAGTAGGGTGGGTGAACCAAGTTCATGCGTTTTTAGAACGCTAATTAAAAACAAATCCTTTGGCCAAGGTGGTGTACTATCCTCAAAGTGCATCGAACGTTCACTGTAACTGGATGGCGTTTCTTGTGGAGTGTCGTGCATGACTAGAGGGAATCTAGGGATCTGCACGATAACAAGACACGTAAGTTACAACACCAAAGCTCAGATGGCAAACACTGATGGTTATCCTAAGTCTATCCTCTTGAGTAGGGTAGGGCCACTTCCGGTTAGGAAGGAGTGCGGGAGACCGACGGTCTGTGGTTGGAGGTTAAGCTCCTTGAAGCTACTTTCTCTTCCAAATACTGAGGAATGCCGAGTCTTGAATGTGATGGGTCGACAATTGAGATGCATGTTAATGGTATGTTTCCAATATTTGTTGTTTCAAGAAAATTTTCAAATTGTTAAAAGAACAAAGTGTTTAATGTATATCATTTCTTTCAGTTTTAAGAAAATGAGATCATGTTTATGATAAAATGGAAAAATGTTGTATTGGATTATAGATAAATTTCTTTTGCATTGGATTACCTAGAAAAAAAAATTATTACCGTTGTGAAAACCTAGTTACTTCTTGTCATTTCGGATTTGGATGTTACACTAACCCCATATCCAACAAGGCTTGATATTATTTACAAACACAAAATCTGCAAGTGATCCCTCTTGGCTACATTGCACAACATCAAGACAATTGTTCTTGCTACTTCTATGTTTCATGCAAGGTGCCTCATGTCTGGAAATGTGTAATCTGTCTCTTTTTCCAAAGAATTTGACATAAAATGTTGCCATCTTTGGAGAACAGATGCTTGGCCTACATAAATAGTACTATTGGGAGATGGTTACCTAGACTAGATAGATATTGAGCTTCTACTCATGTAAAATGGGGCGTGCATGTTCTTTTCATTGCCAAGCCAACTATATTATTGTTTTAAGATTACCTTGTTTGTCATGTATGACTTCATTAAATGTTTTTAGAATCAAATACATGGGATAATTAGCAACCTACATTTGGATCTCTCCACTTGAACCTAGCTTATATATAGTATGCCTAGGTCATGACTAATGGAATGCAATTGAACCTAGGTGAAATACATGAACAAGAAAGCTAAAAAATTTGAAGTAGCTACTAAGGAAAAAATAAGGATCTTTCAAAATTCATTAAGATTATACAAATTAATTCATGACACTGGAGAAAACCAAAAATGACATGGGTCATAGGGATACAAGACAATCATCATTCACTTACAGATGTGGCAATTGAACTTCCATTGCTCTTTGGTGTACCCATTGCACACTTAAGGTGCAATTGTTAGTTAATATAACCTACTAATTAACCTATCCCTACCCTAGTTAATTAAATATCAATTATTTAATTACCTAACCTAACCTACATGACCCTAAACCTAAGATTAATTAAATAAAACATTATTTAATTAATCTTAACCCCTCATTAACCCATTCCCTAATTTTTTCCAGCGATGTTAATTAGGCTAATTACCCTGATTAAAATGCTCAAACCTAGTATAACACCATTTCCCACATCCTCCAAATAAAAAATTGATATTTACGTCTCATAAATCATTTTTTAATGCACACATGTCAAACATCTCATCAAACACCTCTTACACCCCTTACAGATGTCATAACTCATTTATTTCCACTCTTCCCCAAATGAATTTCTCTTCCCCATGTGAATTTTAAGTTCACATCTAATCCATCTCACCCAACCTCATTTAATTCACCCTTCCCAAGATGAATTTAAAATTCATCTTTATTCACAACCCTCCATTTTTGGAGATTAAATCTAGGCCCTCCACATCACATGCATTCACAACCATTGATCTCCCAATTCAATCTCCACCCTTGGGTCAAATCCTCTCCCAAAAAGCCTATAAATACAACATCTCTCAAACCATTTTAACATCCATAATTTGAACAAAGTTATTATGCCAAAATCTCTCCTCTTGAGCTAGTTTATTAGTGAATTGCATAAGTTTTGAGAGCATTTCACATTGTCTATTATCATCTTGAGTAAAGCTAGAGTGCTTGGGTCCAACACTCTCCACCTTATCTAAGGTTTGTGGGTCATTTGTGAAGGTATAACATTTGTTTTCATTGTATTTCTTTGTGTTTGCTTTCATTTTGATTTCCATAAACTACATCTTGATTTCAACCAGTCTTTTGAAAGAGCTAACTTCACCTCGCAATCCATGTGCTTTAACTATGACATCCATATTTAACAGTGACTCTTCTAGCCATTTTATACATTAACATAGAAGACTCTTCCATTTGATGAATCTCTCGAGTTTCAGGCTAAATCTATTCTCAACTCACATAGAATAGCTGAATGTCTTTCTCTTAAGGATAAGTGATAAACAAAAACAATTATCATATGAAAATATGTAGCCGGCTTTAACTTGTCAGACATGCTTCTCGTAGAGCTGCTTCTATCCACCAAGCTCTACCTTGAACTTCATGCCCATGATAATTGATTGATCTAAGTTTTAAGAATACATATTTAAATGATACAAACACAATGGAAAGTAATAATATAGCTTATACTGGTGGTACAGCCTTCAGTGTTTCCGAACTCAATAATGAGAACTGAATATCCCAACTGTAGGGTGTATAATGCATGACCTAAATACATTTTCCAAATTTAGAAAAAGAAAAAGAAGAGGAAAGACAAATTATTAGTGAGGAGAATTATAAGTAATTGTGTCACTTGCTCCTAAACCAACAGGAAACCTCGACATATAACAGCTAAATGTGTAAAATTAAAGAGATGTTTTTGTCTAGTGAGTAAAACCCAACTCCAAGTGCCGTACGCACATCTCTTACAGTGCAAGTTGTGAAAAATCGATATTCAAATCATTCAGTTCCCAGATGACCACTTTACCATCCATGCCTGTAAAAGAAACCACAATTACAAAATATAAATTGCAAGAAAGATGATGCCTATAAAATACATATCAGAGTGCCTATCTTGATGTATCTATGAGTGCATCCATGTGTCTACGTGTGGAGGAGATACCTGAGGTGCTGAAATGCCTTAGAATTGTTTCTCCTGGATGTGGTAGTGGAACAATACAGCTGAAATAACAAACCGCACCATGTACAAGAGTGCAAGCAATCAGGAAAATTCCGAGTGGTGTAAAGTTTGGTAATTCAGCAAATATATATAAGCTTTCAAATTAGGATGAGTCAAATACGTTATGCAATTCTCGTGCGATCCTCCAGGAGCTCTGGATGGTTCAACAGAATCAATGTTCGACCCATGTTTTGCCTGACCATAAAACTTTCCAAAAGCTTCTGAAAACTGCAGGCACAAAAAATAGTGAAGATAGAACCTTCTAGAAACATCAGATCAGATAGAATTTATTATTTCTTAAATGCCTTCCTAGAAAAAATCTTTGGCAAAGATTAATATGCTTCTGGTAAAAAAGGGAGAAATATGCCTACAGTTGGGAGTCTCAGGCACCTGTATTTGCATAGAAAGTATTAAAATTTACAACAATCACCTTCTGTGGAGTATTATGGATAACTGGCATGATTGGAATTTACGTAGGAGATCAAGGGAGTTAGATACAATTAAAGTATTGAAGCAGTTATCATGTTCTGAAAGAAAGCAGTAGACAGAAGCATATGGATGTCTTAATAAGTTAATATGCTTCTCTCAAGAGAATGAAGGGAAAATTGCAACAATGAGAGGATGGAATTCAAATAGTAAGTTAGGCCTATTTCCAAACCTATAATTAATTGCCTGATAATCTAAAGATGATACCATCAGTGTGATTTTACATCAACAATCTACATATGATTAATAAGAAAACACACTCGTACCTGTGAGCCATATTTTGAACTAGTCGCAGTGGATTTTTTTTCATCGAGAAATTTTACAAAGCTCCTGAGGTCATGACACATTATATCATGGGAAAGATATGTCGAAGTGTCCATCTCTATAATCCAGCCCTCTATAACAGAGCACATAAACCAAAAGTTACGACATCTTGATCAACTAAAAACTATGACCTACCATGTCCCGTTGCTGTCTGCTGCAAATAGCATAGGGTTGCAATCAAAGCCTACACCCACCACCATCCTCTCTGATAGAAACAGTATCTGGAGAAAAACAAGTTAAACTTATTTTATATGATTATCCTACTTTATCCATGTATGCACGCAACCAAATAACAGTGTTTACTTCTATTAACTCATAGGAAAAAACTTGGAATGGAATACAAAAACAAAATACTATATTGATATCAAATCACAGCATTCATGTAGTTCAACCTATCGATAAATTATCGCAAAAGAAAATGCATAAAGTGAAAAAAGAGAGAACGCTGACCCACATCACGAAGTGGCAAGTCCCGAAACGCTACTTCCTGGGCCACTGCCGACGGTCCCACGTCATCAATGAAATATATCGTCGAACTATGTCCTTCAAAAAACAATACGAAACACACTAATTCCGTTACCAATTTACAATGGTACTAGGTAATTAAATGTATGACAAGCCAAAAAAATAAGAAACTATTTTTCCATAATAAAATGTAAAGACACTGAGATGCATGATGTTAAAGTGAGTGGGTGCATAACAAGCCTCATTTTCACAGCTCGTTATTTAGAAACTGAGCAAAAACCTAAAGATGGGATGGAAAATTGCTTTGCAATAGTTTCTTTGTTAATGTAGAGTGTAGACAATATGTATATCCTAAAGCTCAAATTCTCTACAAAAGAAATTCATTTTTTTCAGCTAATCAAGACAAAGTAGCTGAAATGCAAACTGGACTGATTTCAAAGTCGGGTAACATTTTAGAAAAAACAAATTAAAGATATTCATTAATTGTATTGTATCTGACACTCAAAATACTGACTAGATAAATAAAGAATCTATTCAAATGTAGCTACTCTTTGATCAGCAATTAAGCAGCCTCACCTCACTCCCAATCAGACAGTAATTGGAGCTCTTCTCTTGTGAGCTCACATTGCATACTACAAATTATTGTGCATCCACCAAGGACGAGTATTTCTCTACTTCTTTTCTTAATATGCCTGGAAGTGAAGACTATGTAGTATTTCCTTTAAGAAAAGGAAAAAAATACAGATCTTGCAAATGGTTGAATAAAAAAGATGCCCGTGCATCATAAGCTTCCTACTTTTTCTCCTCTTCCGATTGATCAAGAAGGAAGTCAATGGTGACCATGTAGAGGATCATGAGAGAACAAGGGCCAGAATAGATAGATTGACTTCAAAGTTTTTGATTTAGATTGAGATGCCCCATCTGTATTCCAATACAATTTTTTTTTACTTGTATGTCATTATCAAGTATGGGAAATGCCCCTTCATTCATAATACCATATATATTTGATAGTTCTAAGTTTCAAACAAAACTTGCATCCTGGAACTGCCCTTAGCTGCAACGGGTTCATGAAAGAGAATGTATTTGACTGTGGGATTAATGATGTGAAATTGATACAATTTATATGAGATAATTTCATTTATTAGGACTGACGTTACACAAATGTTCCCAGTCAATTGTACAGGGATAATTAACACACTGAAAATAGTTGACACCCAAAACAAAGAAACCATCGATGTTTACAGTCAAGATTAAAAAAATTATTAATACTGCAAAGATGATGTCATAAAGTAGGTTATAATTGTGCCATCACTCTCCTTGTTTCTGATTTAAGTTCTGCGGCATGTCTTCAGTCTCAAGCTCTCTTTACAGTGAAGGCCTTCTAAGGGCCATAATGACACACCTCCACCACCCCCCTACCCCCCTTCAAAGACATACCACCCTCGATGATTCCACTTTCAGTCTTTTCAAAGGATATTTATTTTCCTTTGAACAATCTTTGGTTTAACCTATTTTCTATAATTTTAATCTCTTCCAATTTACCTATTTGATTGCAGATATCTACTACTAATATGTCATAAATACCTTTCAAATTTTTCCATTAAAATTCAGTGTCTATTGCTAAAAACATTCTTTAGTAACCCATTTACAGGATATAATTCAGTGTTAAGTATTTGATAATGTTTGATGTCTTATATGTCATTCAGACGGGAATAGATCTAGACGCTTTATCTAGTCTATCTACTATTACCATTACTTATTCATTTTGTTTGGAAGATAAGGGTAAATGAGAGACAAGCCCTACACATCTAATTAAGCATAATAGTTACCAAGGGCTGCCGTGAAGAGACGTGACCTCTCACCTTGCAGGGAGACATCCTACCATATGTGCCCCTTGACTCTTATATACAACCTATAACCTATCACCCTATTCATATCTCTTATATTCTACGTTCTAGATTATGCTGCCTTGTAACCATAGTTGGTGACCAAAAACATTTTGGGACTTCACATATTTCCCAAGCTTGTGTTGAATTGTACCAACATTTTTAAATAAACAAAAAGAAAATTAAATATTAAAAAATCTGAATAAAGTTCATCATAATTCACACTGAAATTTTCTAGGCTTGTGACCTACAAAGATTTATAATGAAATTCACAAATTAACAAACCGTAATCCAAAGATATCTCAAGTTAACAAGTTGCAACATGTTGATAAAACATCATCTGTGAAAGATGAAGAGAATGCCATCTCAACAATCACAATCAATTTCTTTTGAATCAGGTTCAGCATCTCAAGTCAGCATAGAAAATTTCATAAAGAAACTAATTACCAATAAGATTTCTTTGACCAATAAGAATATCCAAACAAATGTTAAATCTTCGCTTGGAAAACAATTTCAAACTGAGACTATGTTGTTGAATAATGGCACTGTTGAAATTTAAACAGATCTTCAATATAATAATGTGAAAGAAAAGACTCAATCAAATTAAATCCAAAGTTGAAGCTTATTGACACCCTTACTACCTGAAAGTGTTCAATTCTAACATTGGAGTTACAAGGGTTATAATCACAATTGCACAAGATATATAGTTGCACTCCTAGCTAGGTGTATTCAACCCAACAAAATCCAATCCATAACTTACAACAAAAATCAATGCCTATCAAAGTTGATCTGGGATTAACTGAACTTGATTTTATGGATCTCTTGTGGAAACTTGACAAAATCATATTGTCTTTTGTACTCTTTGTGTGCTTTGAGGCCAATGTCTTTTTGACATGGGAGGAAATGTTATATACCTAATTGCCATTTTTGTCAAGGATTTCTGTGAGGAGACACAACCTCTCACTTCATAGGGACACATCTTATTGTGCATATCATAGTTGAAAAACTCGGACTCGGCAAAAACTCGGCAGACCCAAAAATTTTAAAAACTTGGGACTCGGCAATAACTCGGGGAAAAACTCGGCAGATTTATCGAACATTTAAAAATGCATAATTTTTTAAAAATATTCTTAAAAAACACACATTTCTGAAATTGTAGAATGCATTGCTGATTTCCTTCATATATAAGTCAATATTAAGAGTTTAATACATATCATAGACAAAAAAAAGAGTTCAACCTTCGAATACATATGAAATTCCAGTTTGATGATACATATCATAGACCAAAAAAAGAGTTCCATTATCACTAGAAAATATAAATCATAAATTTCTTCTACGACTAAAGCTCAAAAGAGTTTTGTTTCTCTTTGTGGGTGGTGCAGAAGTCGCTGGGCCTGGTATAGCTGGGGTATCCTCAACAGGATCCTCATCTATAGGATCAAGTGGTACATGTGAGGAACCCGCCCCTGATGGCACATCAATAACATCATCTGACTTTGTCTCTGAATCCTCATATGCTGTGGCATTCGCTTGCCATTCAGCTGTATCCCTCTCATAGCAGCTATATCATCATCATCACGTGATGGATCAACATCAACATCCTTAGCAATCTAATCTGAATATGGATCAATGTCGTCAAGGTCCAATGCCTGATATGATTCCTAGGCTTCTACCTTCTCATGTAACCAAAGGTTGTACCGCACATAGACAAGGTCATTCAAGCGCTTTTGAGTCAACCTATTGCGCTTCTTTGTGTGAATGGCCTCAAAAACACTCCAGTTGCGCTCACAACCGAATGCACTACAAGGTTGGGATAAAATCCGGATGGCTATCTTTTGAAGATTACGCATTGAGGAACCATAATCATCCCACCATAAATCTGCAAGGATAACATTTATAACTTTGTAAGGATTTTAATAAACTTAAAAATTAAAATAAATACTAAATGAAAAATAAACATATGTTTTTTACCTGGTTGCAGAGTGGATCTCCTACGAATGGCATCTCTTGAAGAAAAAAAAGGCCCATCCTCATTCTTATAGGCCTATAACTCATCGAGTATGATGTCTCAAAGGTTATCATCAAAGACCAACCTCTCCATGCATGTGTTCAGGGCAAGCTTAACCTCTACATCTGATTTGAATGAAGAGGAAAAGAAAAATGCGGGGTTCAAATAGTAACCAACAGCATAAATATGTTGGTGTTGTCGATTCCACCTCCAATTAATAATGCGCCATATGGGTTCATATTTTGTTTTATTCGACCCATACAAATGTTGAATGGCCTCTTTGGCCTTATCCATGGCCTCATATAGATACCCCATGGGCTTTTGATCCCCATCCACCAATCGTAGAACCCTAACCAATGGTTCTAACACCTAAATCAATAGTGGATGAAAATAAAATTAGAGAATTATAGTAATTGAAATTCAACAAATATAAATATAATTTTTTTACAAAATCAGCAAATTTTAATATTAGCAAATAAATAAATAAATAAAAATTAGTGTTTGAAAACTTATCTTGATTATCTCCTCCATGATTTTTTTCATGTCACCATCATAAACTGCCTTCACGACCCTCTCTGCTTCCAGCTTCCTATGATAAGGACTCTCCAACCACCTTTCGCACACAAACATGCACCTAAGGTGGGGCAATAATGCTGCTTTACTTTGCAAGGTAAGGAAATTAGTGGCAAAGCGTGTGACTCCTGATCGTGTGAGCTCCTTGCCACCAGTGTACTCTCTCATAAGATTTAGGACCCATGTGTTGTTGTAGATGTATTTTGTGATATTTCTTGCCTCTTCAACCACATTCTTCACCCAATTTATTTTTCCAATGTCCTCAAGAAGGTGGTCAATACAGTGGTCAGCACAAGGGCTCCATAAAATTGTTGCCACATATGCAACTGCATTGTCAGTCACTATTTGGATGACATGTTCCACTCCCACCTCCATCACCACCTCATCCAACAAGTTGCACAAGGTTTCTGCATTTTTTATTTGATTGGAGGCATCAACTGACTTTAAAAAGACTAGCTGCCCTGCTGAAGCCACTAAAAAATTGATGAGAGTCATGTTCCTGGCGTCTGTCCATCCGTCAGATAAAATAGTGCAGCCTTTTCTTTCCCAAATTTTCCTCTGATCCTGTACTAGTAGATGTGTGTGTTCGACCTTATGCAACAATGGCCCACTCAACTCATGACGACTTGGGGCCTTGAACCCCTTCCCTGCCACAGTCAATGCAGTGACCAAGTGCTCCCAATAAGGACTCGAAGCGACATTGAAGGGAATATTGTTGTAGTACCAAAATCCTGCACATGCCAACTTCGCCTCATTATGCACCTCTCTATTCCATGTATTTGCAAGACCATCCAATGAAGGTTGCGCACTAGGAGTGTTCCGAGAAACAAAAAAGCCATCAATCCCTTTGCCTGATCATCGTATCCGTGGCCCAATGAAAGGCGTAGAAGAGGCCTCTATAGATACACCTCTATAATCTGACCCTGTAGAACTGAAATCTCGGTTTGGGGTTGCTATTGCCTTGGCTGCTCTCTTTTTAGCTTCTTTCTTTCATTGATAATACATAAGGAGGACGTGTGCCTCCCTCTGAACCTCCAGAGGAGCTTTGTCACATAACTCAACATCATTGCAAGGGACCTGTGCAAGGTGGTATTTAAGTCGATTAATGCGTCCGGACATAGGTTTAGTGCAATGGTTACAAATGACATCTCCTTGCTTTGGACCTGGTGTCCCATGTTTCCAACAAGGGTCCTTAGGTTTGCCACCGGTTCTTCTACCTCCAATTCCACTTGCAAAAGCCATAAGTTATAACCTGTTACCTATCAAAAAAGAGAGAACAAAAAAAGTTCAATTAAAAATTTAAATTTGACAATAACACAGTTGACTGTTGTATAGCTGTATTTTGACGATTTTGCTATAAAAAACAATCGAAATTATAAAAAGACTATCATATGAAAGGAGAGATTTTGGACTGTATTATTTATAAAATAAAGGCTAACTCTAGACTATTTTATTTTATATAATATTAAATTTCCTGTATAAATTTTGACAGTAATTTGCAATAGTATTACTGTATTATAAAATGACTGGTCACTGTATTATAAAAAAATCAAAATTTTAAAATGACTGTATCATATGAAAGAAGAGTTTTTGGACGAATTGTCAAAATTTATATAGGATTATGATGATTTTTATTTTTGATAGTTCGTCGAAAAACTCTCCTTTCACATGATACAGTCAAATAAATTTTATAAATAATTAAAAAATTGAAATTTTAAAAACACTGTATCATATGAAAGGAGAGATTTTGGACTAACTGTTCGTCCAAAATCTCTCCTTTCATATGATAGTCTTTTTAAGTTTATAATCGATCATCATCGATTTCATCATATCCTATATAAATTTTAATAGTTCGTCCAAAATCTCTCCTTCGATAGTTCGTCCAAAATCTCTCCTTTTAACAGTTCATGTGATAGTCTTTTTATAAAACATAAATCTTCCTTCGACAGTTCGACTTGCCTTTGTTCGACTCCACACGATTTTGGGATTTCGCCTCTAAATCACATGATTTCGCCTCTAAATCACATGGTTTCCCGCCGCTGGGAGAAAGGGTTTTGCGGAGTTAAGAAAATGAAGTAATAACGTTTTAGGTTTTGCGTTTTTCTTTCAAATTTTAACCTAACTTTTCGCGCCGCGTTTTTGTAGGCATTCCACGCGAGTTTGGCTATTTTTATGCGATTTTTTGATGAAAAACGCGCCGTGAGTTTTTCAAAAACTCGGGCCGAGTTATTCAGCAAAAAACTCATGACCGGGATTGACTCGAGTTTCCGGCGATTTTTTCATCTATGGTGCATATCCCTTGACTCACATATAGAACTTAAACCTATCATGCTGTTCATAACTAATAAGTAATAACTAGCATTCTATTCTATATTCTATCTATTCTTAAATATGTAAATCCTTACATATATTTTACGTATACCTGTTTGGTATACTACACATACTTAAGGGGAAAAAAATATGTAGAACTCCTCCGAGGATAACAGCTTTGAACCTTTCTTCTACACACCTTTTATAAGCACTGTATTATCAACAAGGATGCTTCCAGTGAAAATTTTATAACTTTATTTATTTTTCAAGTAAAACTTTGCTAAATACTCATATTAGTCATGGAATAGTTAACATGTTACTGTCTTGAATATGCAACTTTGAATCTTAACCTTGCATTGAATATTCTTCAGTTCTTTTCCTTCCAATGGCATTTACATTTAACAGTGGTAGGCATATCATCACTCAAGCCTCCCTTGTAATAGAATAAACAAGCATTGGATGCAACTGATGGAAAAATACAACTACCAATGTAAAACTCATGGTGACCATCTGCCTCATTCTAGAGGAAGTCACAGTGGCCCAGAAACCAATATTTTCATTTTAAGAATGAGAAATTCTAAACCACAAAAAAATAGAAATAAATGGCTTCCCAATGAGGCATTGAAAGTGAATATTCATTCTGAAAATTTTGTTGTTTTATGGCAAGAGATTATAACAAGACAGCAGAGAAGCCACTGACCTACATAAGCTAAGCTGTTACCACTTGGAGACCACTTTGCCCCAAAAGCCCAACTGAAAGCAAGATCCAGCTGCACCACTTGCTGCAATCATAGTTGGAAACTATTTTGTCAAAAGAGTACTAACTTGGGCTCTTTCTTTCTAAATGTAACTGGGTGTAACTTAATTCCTTAGATATGAGAAACAAACTGATAAGAAGAAAACATTGATGTCATAAGAAAGAAAGCCAGAATTCATTTGTAAAGCTTTAATTCATACTGTTAAAGCACTTAAGGCACATATGATAATCAACATATATCAACATATGAACTTAACATAAATGCTGCAAGTTGGAATTACAGATATCAGATTGCTTAAAGATGATGGCAGGGATCCACATTAAATGTATTAATTTAGATTTAAAAGTTGATCTTTTCACTATTTACAGCCATGTGTCATGAGTATTGTAAATTGAAATTTTGTTTTCCAAGAGAATGAGGCCATACGCAAAGGAAGGATAACTTCACAGAAATTTGTGTGAAAGAGAAATTACTCTATGATAAGGATCACTTCCAATCTGGATTCTGCTATACAGTGCTTCTAATGCCATGTTACACTCTAGATACTTTGCAGAAATTAGATTGCCTAAAGAAGATGGCAAGAACCCCCATCACACTGGTTATATAATGGTTTTAGAATTGATTGGAATTTTGAGAATCATTTCTTCTTAGGAAATTAGCAAAGAAGCACAGACTTTTTAGCTGTCAAGAAATTTGTGCAGTTTGTCAGGCCATGGTCTAGTGGTAAGTTGGAATGCTTACCACTAGGATGACCCAGTTTCCATACCTAGTAGGCAGGCTCTCCGCAATAATACAAGTGTAATGTATAAATTTTTAAAAAAATTGTAATACCATCTCAAGGAAATTCGTAGAAAAGATTGCTTGATAAGGATCAGTCCTTATGTGTTATAAGATTCCATGATTTGACCTAGGTTCGAGTCCCATGGGCTGAGAGCCCTTCCATTATAGGAGGGTAAAAGCTCACATTTCAGCCTCCATTAACTTTTGTACAGCCTAAGAGGGACTGATGGTGAAGACGTGTACACCATAGAGGGGCTATAGATCAAATCGATAGTGAGGGGTTGTACACCTCATTGAATAGTATATAAAGTAAATGGGAAAACAATTTCCTACTGATCTTCCAAAGGGGGGCAATCTGACACACCAAATTGATGCCTTGCTTGGTGATGACCTAAAAACCTACCTTTACCTTTACCTCAACCTTTCTAACTTTAGGCTTACACTCTATATAGACTCAGATCACTAGGTTGCTCAGATTTAGGGCATGAGATGTAACCATTCTTGGCACTTTGTTCTTCAAAGAGGCTTTCCTCTTTGGGTGTTCCTGGCCATTGACAATGTTGACTAATTTGCTTCTTTAGTCTATCAACATCTCTATTGATTGGCTTTGTCTATTCAAATATCCATTTGACTCCCCTCCCGGCCTTCTTCAACCCAAGGAGGTGATCAATAGAGTTGTCAAAGGTTAAATACTAACAGTAAATTCAAGTAACCTAGATGTCTTCTTCATAATCTACCAGCCCTGGTTGGATTTTTGTGTCGAGCATTTTCTATAGATTTGGCACCATCATTCAATCTGACTATCCCTATTATCACTGGTCAAATGGCCTAAGGACCCCTCTTGATCAGCAGAAGGTGTGCTCTCACAAGTTATGCACTGAGATAAACCACCATATTTGCATGATGAAAAGAATTGTTATCTTTTCTCTCTCCAGCAAGTATATGAGGAGCAACTTTTTTAGGTGCTCTTCTTATTATGATTTCTTGAGATTGCATCATTCCATGGACAAATACTTGTGAGGTTTTTGGCTATTACAAATTTGCATGATGACAGAATCTTTCGCTATTTTGATAAGAAAAGTCTTGCATTTTTTCTTAGAGAGGATGTCAATCATTAGCATAGCAGCTTACAAGAGAACATCAGGTCTACCAAGAGGATGAGCTCCTCCTTTTAGCCCGTCCTCACATAGTTTCACACAGAGATGGGGGAAGGTTAGTGAAACACTGTTCTACCTGTGTATTGCTACTAGAACACGTCAACCCTCATGCTCATTCTAGGCATTAAGGATCTGATTTGTTTGACATCAAGGGCCTTCTAGTCCTCCCTACTTGTAGAAGAGGTTATGAGGATACGCTTCCATTACTAGATTTGTCTGCAGTTGTAAAAGTTCATCACCCTTGAGTGAGAGAAGTTCTAAATCTTGTACTCTATATCCTTCTAAAATTGTCCAGCCCAACCCGTGGACCTTCTCCTATGAAAATTATTGGGTCTTGCCCTGGCCATCTAGTAGGTGTGGGTGATGATGCTACTACATACACATGACAATTTTGGTTTTCAGCCTTGTCCTCTATATCCAACTTTGGTCTTTATCAGCTTTGTGCTTCACTGAGGGATCCTTCCCTTGTATGGTTTTTTTGTGATTGTACTTGCATCATATATTTTGGGGTCTAAACTCTTTGGGCTTTCCCCATCTTGTCATGTTCATGCCTACATGTCTATTATCATAGTGTTTGAGAATTTAGTTACTAAATGCATATACTTTTGAGTCCCATTGATCTATTTCAGTCATTTGTAGACATATATAATTTCAGTTCATATAGGTTTTCTATATGTTATGTCTGGTGCTGTGCACTTAAATAGTAGCCCCGTTGTTCAAAGACAGCTGCACATCCAACCAGCTGGCAATGATTACATCAGCAGTAGTTACATTCTTTTTGTTAGTATACATTTTCTCTTCAGTAGCTGCACACTTCACATTTTGGAATGGCAGAAGGCTAAAAGGTTCACCCTTTTGCATATATATATATATATATATAGAAGTCAAAGAGTATTGGTGCCTGTAATGGACCATTATTCTTTGCAGCTGGGGAAAACTCCTTTGTAAATAATATTATTGATTACAGTATCCTTTGTGTTTTATGCAAATCAAACTATATTTTATTTTTGTGTAATTCACTAATCTTCCTTACAATATAATTGTTAGGTTGCTAAAGCTTTTTGTTATAATTTGCATCTTGAAAGTTTCTTTTCAACATGGTATGAGACTTGGAATGTTTCTATGGCTATAGAGATGGGAAGTGTGGGAAAAATACTGCATTGACTTTTGTTTTCTATGGCATTAAATTATTCAATGCAAGCTAGAGTCAACAGCAGCACTTGTGACTGATTTCTGTGAATGATACCTTTACAACCATCAAACCTGCCCCGATACTTCCCTTTTCTATCACCCACTACTAAATTACTAATCAATACAATTAGTCTTAGTCAGACTCCAAACGTCATTGGGATCTGCTTAAGGAGCCAAGACCTCCTGTTCCAACCAGTTCTCAAGCATCAAAGAAGCTGCCTTCAATGATTATCTGTCACCCTCAAGGGATCATCTCCTCAATTTTCTTCATCTTCCTGCTCCAAATCAAGCTGTGAAGCCTTCCTTTCTGAAGGAATGGAGAATAGGTGTTACCTCAAAATGGAACCCTTTCGTATTCAATTTCCTTCAGTAGAAATGGCAAATATATTCTATTATTTTATAGAAACACTACTGATTTATCACTTCATGGGAGCATATCCAAGACCTAAGGCCCTCAAATCTTGGATGTGAGAACAATCAAAAGATTCAAAACCAATCAGCTCAATAGACATTTATGATTAAATTCTCAACTACAGTATTAAAATAAGTAATAATCATAGGGCCTTGGTTTATGAAAAAGGAAGGACACTTTATGACGCCATTGTCACAAGATTTTAACACCATAGATGATCTTATTAATTTGGTGTCAATGTGGATTCGATTGCCTTTGCTTCCATTGGAATTTTGGGAGGAGGCCTCAGTCAAAAGAATTGTGAACTCAATTAGTGAACACATTGCCTTTAGATATAATATAAGGTTAGACTATTTTTCACACACAGGCATTTATTGCTTATGAGAATTATGTAATAACACCACACTAGTTGTCTAAAAAGGTAACTTACACAATGTAAGTGACAACCACCAATGTAACTCCATTGTACATTAACAAATACAACAGACACATTGAAGTGTGTGCCACACTATTCTCACAATATATGTGCATTCATTCTTCTAATATTCCAATGTGTGTACACTGTATTTATTAATGTATAGGGAAGTTACATTGGTGGTTGTAGACATATCTAATGTAGTGTTACTACATCATTATCAAAAACATAAGTCTACACACAACTATCATTACAAATTATGTGATCAAAGCACTTATTCATAAGCTCTCAAGAAGAAGCTTTTAGGGATAAAATAATAATATAATATTCTCATAAAAGTGCCACTGTAATATCCCCAATGCAATCTGCCCTAAAATTCTGGAATTAATTTTCTGAATTCTGCCCTAAATCTCTGCACTTTAGGTTTCTGCTCTAAAACCCTAAATTCTGATTTTTGTTTTCTACTCAAACCCTAGGACTGATTCTGATTTTTATTTTCAGAAGCATAAATACTTATAGGCAGCCAATAAACATGCTCCAAACATCCATAAAATATATGTCAAACATGTAAAAACATCAACAATGATATCAACCATGAAAACCAACCATCCAAAGGCCAAACATGTACCAAACCAATCTGATTTCTGATTAAACAAGTCTGCTGCTACAAATCTGAGTATGCTGATTTGGAATTACACCAAATTCATGGGCTCAAACATGACAAACATGGCCCAGAGTTCTGCTCGTATAAGTTCAACCTAAATTAGCAAAAATGAAGTTGCAAAAATGACTCAAAATAATGAAGTTGCCCTCCTAGGGAAGTGGCATGAACCCTGGTCAATCTTTGTCCAAAACTCCTCCAAAAGGGTGGCGCTCAAATCTGCTCCAAAAGATGTGGCTTGAATGCTCAAGATCCTCCAAAACTCCAATGAAGTTGAAGCATGAACTCTGTGTGAATCACCTCCAAGATGGAATTGGGTTTTCGCCCAATCCACCTAATATTCTCAAGGGTTTTCGTCCTTGGAATATGCTGACCTAAAGTACATACAAGAGTAAAACTCCAAATGAAAAGATGTGATGTGAATGATTGATGGAATGACCTCAAAACATTCCTTATTTATAGCCCTCCTCAAGACCAACCTCCTTATGGTAATTTTCTTTATTTCATTTTATTATTTTCTCCTCATAGGGCCGACCTCCCTCTAGACACCCAAGTGCACAAATAAGAATATTTTATTTTGTTGTCTTCCATCCACCTTGGCCGACCTAGACAAGGTACTATATTTCCCTTATTTTATTTTTTCCATCCTCCAAGAGGAGCGAACCACCTAGGCATCTCATACATCATAATTTTTGACCATAAATTAGGTTGTCCATCTCCAAGGGAAATTATCTTAATTTATTATTATTTTTCCTCAAACTCCCTGTTAGCAACTATAATTTTGGCAAATTCTCAGTGCTTGGCAGCATTTCATTTGATGGTTTTAGTTGAGTTTCAGGGCCCATGGCACTTGGCATGCTCCTAACTTCTAGAATTAAAATTTCTCAATCTATGATTCAACAAGAGAAATCCTTTGGCACAAAGTTTTTATGGGTTATCAGGAGTGTGTGTGCCAGTTTGCATTATCCCAAGATGTGTTTTAACAGGTTTTTTAATCTATCGCCACTTCAAGCCGGGTCTAGAGGGTCCCGCAAAAAAAGTTCAAATTTCCCAGTTCTGATAACAAACCTGTTGTTGATTTGCCTTCATATGTTCTCAACTCCGTTTTTGTGGCAATCCAAGGTGTCTTTGTGTGAAAACGGAAAATTTTTTATACACCAATCTCGGGGACCCAATTTACAAAGGAGGTCCCAAAAATCTTTTGACAGTGTGAATTTTGAGGACATGGGTATGTTTTAAATAATTGATTATGGCCCTACGCAAGTTTTCACAGTCTCCGGTCGTCCTGTGTGCCTGCAATGTTGATGTGCCATTTGCCAAGAAGGAGAAATTAACTGATTGCCACTTTTCCTATGTTGTAAAATGCAGTTTTAAAACATTTATGTCTTACTTAAGTGGCAAATATAATCTAATATTTTAAGTGATAAATGTGTTAAAACAAACATTATATCAATAATGTTTAAACTTTATAAAGATAAATGCATTTTTGAGCTTGGCGCAGCAGTGCACGAATCATTCCTTTCTCCTCTCTTAGGGTTGTGCTACTGCGATGGGGCTCCCATTGGTCAAGTATGACAGAATTATATATAGCAGAACACTATGGGAAGCTTTCTTCTCCATGGGATTTGTTTTTAAAGAAATATTTTGACTATTTTATGGGAGCAACAACCAAATGGAGAGTCCTCACGTTTTTTGGCTTTGGGCAAGGATTTGGAGCTATTTGTGAAGTTGTTTATGGTCATTCAACTGCTTAAAACTTGTCTGGGATCATTCCAATGCCTAGAGAGTAATTTTAGTTATGTTTTGAAAGATTTTTTGCTACCAGTAACATGAAAAACGCCCAGCACCATAAAAAAATGACCTAACAGTGAGAGGAAATGAATTAGACAAATATGATATTATAAAATAAACATTATAAACATAATGTTTATACCTTAAAAACAAAAACAAAAGCATTGAGTGAGCTGAGCGCCAGCACACAACCCACTCCACCTCCCTTCCTCAAGATTGCACTGGTGGGTTGGGCCTTTTATTGGTTAGCTTTGGTCAAGATTACTTCATGATATGCAGATTGGGTGCGCTATCTTCTCAATGGAGGTATTCGTGGAACCTTTTTGGTCAGATATAAATAGAGATATTGCAGGTTGGAGAAATTCTCACGTTTTTGGCTTCGAGGCAATGTTTTGGGGGCTTATATTGGTTCAAAATTGCTGCTACATGGTCTGAAATCATCCACTGATCATTCCTAATGCCTGGGCAGTGATTTTAGTTATGTATGGGACATATTTTGATTACCAACAACAACAAAAACGCCCCTACATCAAGAAAAACGTCCCAGTACTGTTGATAGCACCTCCACAGTAAAATAGGGCCAATAAATTAATTTTACCAGCAGGGTAAAATTGTGTACATGAATACAAGCAGCTGGAGCTTTACAACTTGATTTTGGAGTCCCGAGGAAGAAATTGAACCAATCAAATGAACAAGTTTCCACAATTTTTAAAGAGGAAAACATATTTTAAGAGCAATATCAATCTCAATTCAACAAAACGGATCGGATTGATTTGTGAAAATGTGTTACCAAAAGATCCAATCAGTTGAAGACCACAAATTCCCAAGTTGCAAATATTAAATAAATATAATTAAAAATTTGTAGTGGGAAATTTTGGCCGACATAATTTGTTTTTCTTTATATAGAGTTTGAAAAGTTGTAGTAAACGGATTTTGGGCTTTGGATACAAGCTATCCACACATTTGGGAAATAGTTTTCTATAGGAGGAGGTGATTGGATTTTGGGTTGCAGGGGCATATTCTGCTGTATAAGTGAATAAATTTCTGAATGACATTGTTTCTTTCCAGATTGATTTATATGAATAACACTACATGTGTGTGTTTCTTGCAATTGTCTCCTTGAATGTAACCATCTCTTTTGTGAATGAAGAAATCAAAGGATTTTGGAGTTCATCTATGCACACTTGCTACATTGAATGTCTTATTTACTGCTTCTGTTCAAGTAATAGATTAAATATGCTTTGAGTAAGACATAGGGAGCGATGTGCTACATTAGGGATAGTTAAAGAAGAGTTGCAGCAAATAATCTTTCTTGGGTGTATCATTCCTAGGCAGTGATACAAGTATATCCTCTGGATATGAATTTTTGGTGTCATAAAGGAGCATTTACATTAATAGGTTTGACTCTGTTGCCCTCATAAAGCACCAATCTGGAGCAAATTTGCCCAAAGGTCCAGGGAACCTAAGAATTTAAAGACAAATCATTTGAATCAATTTATTTTATTTTTTGTTTTAGTTTAGGTGCTGCATGTTCTCAAATTTAAACAGTGAAGATAATCCAAAAATATTGTCAGTCTAGGGTTAATCTTACAAATCTTGGTATAAATATATGAGAACATATTTGCCTGGTTGTAAATGAAAGATACATTTAATGCTGTCATGATAAAGGATACCCCCCTAGATTTGGCAGAGCCTAAACTGCAGGGGAGACAGATGCTAATAATCTCCCGTTAGTTGGCCAATTCTCCCATTGAATTTGATCATAAGAATTGGCAAATCTTTAGAGTTTGATGTGTGCAAATTTGGGAACCAACAAAATGGTAACTCTACTGGGGAGAAAACACAGATGAGTTTTTATTGGAAAGAGTCAACTGAATTGATGAATTGTCTGATTTGGAAAAGTGTTGCAGCTTGTTTGAAAACTTGTAAAAGGGGCTCTACTAGAAGGATGAACCCAAAAAGCTGATTGATATTTTGTCCTCTTTGAGAGGTGGAGACTCTGAACTTGTTTGAGGCTGCAATACACTCCCAGGTACTCCACTTTGATTGTATTTTCAAATCAGATGTCAAAATGAATTGTCTAGTTGCTGAAAGATACAAAGCTATGAATTTTAATGGTATTCATTGATACCCAAATGCTATTCCTGGTGAAGTTAGAAAGTGTTTGCCAAAATATAATGGAAAAAAGTCAAAATTAGCAGATAAACATTTGCAGGAGTTTTGTGATTTAATGGCAGATTATGAGATTGAAAATGAAGATGTTGTTATGAGGCTTTTTGTTCAAACTTTGCAAAATGATGCTAGAGACTAGATTTTGTACTTACCTGAGTGCTCTATTTCTTCATGGAATGAGTTCAAAGTTGCATTTGTAGAACAATTTGGTGAAAGATTTGATATGGTTTCATTGATTACAAGTTTTATGAACATTCAAAAGGAGAATGAATTAATTCCAGCTTTTAATTTAAGATTTTCAAAAGAAATCAAATGTATCCCAGAGTACATAAGGCCAAATGTTGCATTTTGTTTAGTTGTTTACCTAGGTGCATTAAAAGAGGAAATGAGTTACATGTTATGGGATAAAGAGCCTGCTACACTTCATCAAGCCTTTGCAAGTGCAATGGACATAGAAAATAATCAAAAATATAGGATGATAAAAGGACAAATGGTTGCAAGTGTAGGTTACTACGAAAGCTCTCATGCAGGTATGCAAAGCAAATCAGGGGGTATGTTTTCTATGCCTCAGAATGTTGATGGTATTTTATCTCAAAATAATACTAGTTATAATTGTCTGATTGATGAGAGTAAGGAAATGCTTGGTATAAGGAATAAAGATGAAGAGCTCATGACACAACATAAAAATAAAGTTTGTAATGAAGAAAATAAAGTTTGTGATCAGCCCACAAGAGAGAAATATGTAGATACAGATTGCAGAGACATACATGAAGTTACTTCTTGTAGCAATGTTGTTGTTGAAGGATAAAAGGAATGCACAAATATCAGGTATGGTGGACCAGCTTGTGAGTTGAATACTTATACTAATAATACTGATTATGATGCACCTGTAAGTGAGTATGCCCCAGCTATTCATGATAGTTTATATGAAGTAGAGATGGAGGTTTTTGTTTTGCATGAACAGGATACTTGCTCATCCGTTGTAATGTCCCCAATTTTCCTACGCCTAAGGAATAATAATTATTTTAATTATTTAATGTTACCTGGCAAAAATGTGCTAAGTTTAAAGGGTAATATTAAATAATTATATTAAAAGGTTATAAAGTGACTTATTTTAATGCCAATCAATAAAGTCACTTTATAATATTAAGTTAAGTGTTTTAGGTGGGGTAAATTAAAAAGGTCCTTTGAGAGAAGTAATATGAAGAGTCAAAGGAAATAATATTATATTCCTCTCAAAAGGTTATAAAAGGACATTGAGAGCTCATTTGGAGGCATGCTTGGAATTTGTATTGTTATTCTGTTGGATTGAACCTGCGTGTTCTTCCTTTTTCTACCTTCTTGTGGACGGAAACCCACTCGAAGAAGATCAATTTCGGTAGTGGGATATCTACCCTAGCTGATGATGGTGGTTTCTACCTCAGGGAACCAATGGAGTTGAATAGAGTTGAAATATTTTGTGGAGTTTCTTGTTTGTGATCTAGTTTAATATTATTGTAAAGTAATTTAGATGATTTGGGAGTTTGTTGAATCATATTTTTTGGAGTGTTTGAGTTATTCTCTATTGTAGCCGTACATTGTTGAGCCGTACCAGCTGAAAAGGTACAATGGATATTTGAAAATATTGTTAGTGGTTTTAAAGCCAATCATATTGTGTTACCAATGTATGCTATAAACACTTCCTTTAAGACTATTTACTGTTGGTCTGAAGCAGTTTTGAATTGATCTGAGGATGTCTGTACAGTTGGCTGTACTATGCAAAGTAGAGGAGATCTGAGTAAAAATATTATGGAGGTTTTGGGATTTGAAGTTGTTAGGATGGTCTTTGTATGGCTTTAATGCCATCTTTCCATACATTCTGTTGTGGTTTTAGTCAATGTGGAATTTAATACAAGCATCCGTACCATTGCTGGCCGTACAGGCAGCTATGATAGATTTGCAAACAATAAAATCTTGAAGTCATTGTTGATCCAATGTGTATTGCAACATCTTAAAGCATCCTCGGAGATTCCATTTTCATAATCCTTTGTGTGTTTGAATGCAAATTGTATCCATCTTGAAGAAGTCCGTACTATCCTGCCATACGGGTACTCTGGAGGGGTCAATCTCATTTCCAAATTCCTTGATGAAGTCTTTATCCTCAAACTTGTTTGCATTAGTTCTAATTTGGTCAAATGCTTCTTTTGGGACTGGTTTCATGTGATTTGATAGAGTATTAGGAAATCTGGGAATTTTCCTTGTCTTCCTCAGGCCGTACGATTATCCATGAGGATGGATTTCTTGTTGTTAAGTCATTGTCTTAGACACAGTCTGTTGTGTATTTAAAACCTTAGTTTTCAAGCCCTTCTCCAGTCTGATTTATGAATCCAGAGAGTTATCTTGAAATCCCTGCATGTTACATACTGGGTCTAGTGCCGTACAGGTCTGAGTTTGAGCATATTAATGTCTGATTTCACATTTTGAAGTGTAGACAGTGAGATTTTGAAGTGTAGACAGTGATCAGTCAAGAATAGTAGTTTTGTAAGCTTCTCTAGGCATTGTTGTTGAGATTTTATGAAGTCAATGCAGCTCTTTGATGATCTTATACATTGGCAGCTGGCCTATGAAGAACATCATTAAATACAAGTCTGTTACAACAGGGGTCGGTTCTATTTATCCTTGGAGATTACATTCAGCGTAACATCTACTTGACTTGTAGGAGCATGGTGAAGCCTTATTGCACGGAAGAAAGATTGCATTTTTCAAGCTTTCTTTGCAGATTCATATTAAACTGCTACATTGTAATCATCTTTCTTTTGCAAACACATTGTAACCCCTGGATGGTTCTACCACTAGTGTGGATAAAGAACTTTTCTTTCTTTACATTTCTACCCACTGGACAAGTGGCGAATTCCCACTAAATAAGTGGATGGATTTGTAATCTTTCATGTTTATTTCATGCCCACTGATAAAGTGGTGAATCCCCACGAAATGTGGATGCCCGCCACAACGGAAGAAGTGCATTTTATTCCTACATATTTGTTATTGTAAGCCAAATCACTGTATGCTCTCACCTTGCCCTTTCCGGGATCTGGGTGATCAGAAAGTGTGAAGCATTTAGTTGGTTTATGCAATTATTGATAACACTGTCATATCATTTGTATATTTTTAAAAAAATTGGGGTAGCATCTTACATCCGTGAAGCTATTAGGTGATCGGGTTTGTATGGATGATAAATATGTTGGTTCTTCTATTAATGTTGACCATGGCCATAATATGGAAATGGAAGTGTTTACTTTCAATGATGAATGCATTAATGAAGGTGCATACTCTGTTGAGGGTGGACAAGTTTCAGATGTTCATATTGATACAACAAAGGATAGTATTGACTGTGATATCTGTGGTAAGGGTGATTATGAAGCTTTTGACAATGGGCTATATTCTGAATTTTTCAAGCCTTCTTTTGAAGAATGCCAGGTGGAGTTTAATGATGAAATTGTTGAGTACAATAATGAGGGATATGAGGATGTTTCTAAAAGTGAGCTCCTTCAGCTTGCTGGTCATGGTAACTGTGAGTATGATCAATTCTTAATTGATTATGATTACTTGTATGAGCAGGGTTTGCAAATCTTTACTTCATAATTGAAAGGTTCATATGAATGTGAATGTCAGTGTCCAACATAGAAAGTTGAAATAATGCCTACATATGAACATTTCTTTTTTGTCTTAAAAGATGATTTCTTGCTGAAAAGAGGGCAAACTCCAAATATAGATTCAATGGTTGTGTATGAGCTTTTCACTTTTTCTAATTTGGAGTTGGTATATGATAGAGATAACCTGCAGCAGGGGTTATCAGGGATGTCTTATGAGTGCTTCACATTTGATATGGAAGTAAGAGATGAAGCCATTTTTCATGATACTCGTCACCTAGTGGACTATGAAATAGTTTGTTTCTTAGATCAACATGATGGATATCTAAGGATGCATAGTAGTGATTTTGTTGATAAAAACCATTCCAAACATAGGAATGATATATTTGACACATGTTTTTTGTGCCTATCAATTGCTGATGTTATTCTGTAACATACACCCCTCTATACATGTTTTTGTTTGACTGATTTTTTTTGTGTTTTGCTGGTTTAATGTTCAGGTTTTCATTGCATGTGTTTGCATGTATGGTTTTTGCAACATTGGAAGAGAAAATGCATCATATATGGAAAACCCAGAAAAAACTAGAATAGATAACAACAAAATAACACCAACCCAGATTGTATTTAGCCAAGATATGAATTATAAGTGCATACCTGGATGAAAATATGCAACTTCATACAGATGCTGACGGAGGACCAGCCATACAAGCCATAGGGATTTGCTCACAACTTCTGGGAATGCTACAGTTTACTTCTGCAATGAAAAGAAGATTAGATCCTAGTCCAAGTTGACCTCCTTGATGAATAGAAATGACACAATAGGCAGCTCGTTAATTAATTTGAAGACCCGTCTCCATCTCAATTGGTACAGCCCACGTAATGGCAAATGACAGCAAGAACTCCTTCAAATATTTTCTGTTTTGCATCAGCAATGGACTCCCTCTAGTGGTGACCAGATTCTCCTCCAAATCGAAGCCAAACAAGCAAGAAAATCAACACTCAGAAGAGGTTCGGCCTCCCATGAAGTACGGCCTGCAGGTCTGAGGGTACGGCCTGCTAGAAACTCAATACGGCAGCCACAAAACTTGTCCAAAGTGCTCAAATCTGCTATATAAATCTCTGCCCTTCAATGCAAGTCACTAATTCATGAAAATATGAACCTTCCTTGCACAAATCAGCACCAAAATGGATCCAGTTAATGCACAAATGGAACCCTTGTATGAAGCTCCCCTAACCCTCTCCTGATGCAATCTTTCATACACGACGAAAGGCAAATCTGCAAAGGTTTTCGTCTCTGCAATTCGATGTTCGAAACCAAAGGGCCAAGCTCAAACCCTAAGCACGGGCAAAACTCAATATCAGAGCAAAATATCATAAAGCAAGCATAATCAAATGAGGCTTCTTTTGAGTCTTTTATTTGCCCTCACTCCAATGCCCAAGATGAGAGGGATTTAATTTATTTTTAATTTTAAAACATCACCTTATCTCTCCATGAAGGTGGGCGCCCATCCCTAGGCACACAACTTGTTACTTTAAGTTATAACTTAATATTATAAAGTTATATTATAACTTAAAGTCACCCTTATAACATAATAAGTTAAATCTTTAATTTAACTTATTTTAAATCGACAATGCTCTAGAAGATTCGACCCTGCAGATCTCATGCCCTGGCTACTGCACTGCCCTGCTAAAAATAGAAACTGGCTCTGTCACGACTTATTATAAATAGTAAGTCCCCAATCTAACTCCCTGAACACGACCATTAGCCTACGGGAGTCTCGTGATAGGCTAATCTCTAACAAACAACTGACTGGGCTCAGTAGGGATCATTACATATTCAATCAGTGCATATTGATACGAGTAAAATTGACAGTGGCACAATCAGAAACATGACAATATAATTCCTTGATAGCAATAGTGAACATAGTACTTCCAAATTGAGCTCGGGTCTATCTGCTGAAAACAAAATATTTGACAGAGGTAAATTTTGGTTTTTTATTTTTGGCGGACCAGGGCCACCAAATAAAGTTTGGAGATATGGTTTTTAATATGATGGAGCAGTTACAGAATAACCCAATGGATTTGGCATTTGGTCTGCACCCCGGAGACTTCTGGATTCTCTCCATGCCTGCAAGAGGCATGCATCCCCAAACAAGAGCCAATGTTAGCACCTATAACTTTGGCAAATTATCAATGTTTGGCAGCATTTCATTTGATGGTTTCAGTTGAGTTTCAAGCCCCATGGCACTTAGCATGCTCCTAACTTCCGGGATTAAAATTTCTCAATCTATGATTCGACAAGAGAAATCCTTTTGTGCAAAGTTTTTATGGGTTATCAGAAGTGTGTGTGCCAGTTTGCGTTATCCCGAGATGTGTTTTAACAGGTTTTTTTAATTTGTCGCCACTTCAAGCTGAGTATGGAGGGTCCTGCAAAAAAAATTCAAATTTCCCAGTTTTGATGACAACCCAGTTGTTGATTTGCCTTCATATGTTCCTAGCTCCGTTTTTGTAGCAATCCGAGGTGTCCTTGTGTGAAAACATATTTTTTTTAAATCGAGCTCCCAAGGGCCCAATTTACATAGGAGGTCCCAAAAATCTTTTGGCAGTGCAAATTTTGAGGACATGGGTATGTTTTAAATAATTGATTATGGCTCTACGCAAGTTTTTGCGGCCTCTGGTCGTCCTATGTGCCCGCAGTGCCGATGTGTCATTTTCTAGGAAGGAGAAATTAACCGATTGCCACTTTTCCTATGTTGTAAAATGCAGTTTTAAAACATTTATGTCTTAAGTGGCAAATATAATCTAATATTTTAAGTGATAAGTGTGTTAAAATAAACATTATTGATATAATGTTTAAACTTTATAAAGATATGCATTTTTTAGCTTGGCGCAGCAGCGCACGACTCATTCCTTTCTCCTCTCTAAGGGCCGCACTGCTGCGATGGGGCTCCCATTGGTCAAGTATGGCAGAATTATATACAATAGCACACTATGGGAAGCTTTCTTCTCCATGGGATTTGGTTTTAAAGAAATATTTTGACTGTTTTATGGGAGCAGTGACCAGATGGAGAGTCCTCACATTTTTTGTCTTTGGGTAGGGATTTGGAGCTGTTTGTGAAGCTGTTTATGGTCATTCAACTTCTTAAAACTTGTCTGGGATCATTCCAATGCCTAGAGAGTAGTTTTAGTGGTGTTTTGGAAGATTTTTTGCTGCCAATAACATGAAAAACGCCCAGCACCATCAAAAAACGACCTAACAGTGAGAAGAAATGAATTGGGCAAATATGATATTATAAAATAAACATTATAAACATAATGTTTATACTTTAAAAGCAAAAACAAAATCATTGAGTGAGCTGAGCGCACCAGTGCACAACCCACTCCACCTCCCTTCCTTAAGGCTTCGCTGGTGTGTTGGGCCTTTTATTGGTCAGCTTTAGTCAAGATTACTTCATGATATACAGATTGGGTGCGCTATCTTCTCAATGGAAGTATTTGTGGAACCTTTTTGGTCAAATATGAACAGAGATATTGCAAGTTGGATAAATTCTCACGTTTTTGGCTTTGAGGCAGAGTTTTGGGGGCTTATATTGGTTCAAAATTGCTGCTCCATGGTTTGAAATCATCCACCGATCATTCCTAATGCCTCGGTAGTGATTTTAGTTATGGCTGGGATGTATTTTAATTACTAGCAACTACAAAAACACCCCTGCATCAACAAAAACGTCCCAGTACTATTGATAGCACCTCCACGGTAAAATAGAGCCAGTGACTTAATTTTACCAGCAGGGTAAAATTGTGCACGGGAATACAAGCAACTTGAGCTTTACAGCTTGATTTTAGAGTCCCAAGGAAGAAATTGAACCAATCAAATGAATAGGTTTCCACAATTTTTAAAGAGTAAAACAAATTTAAAGAGCAGTATCAATCTCAATTCAACTCAATGGACCGAATTGATATGTGAAAATGTGTTGCCAAAAGATCCAATCAGTTGAAGACCACAAATTCCCAAGTTGCAAATATTAAATAAATGTAATTAAAAATTTGTAGCAGGAAGTTTTGGCCGACATAATTTGTTTTTCTTTATATAGAGCTTGAAAAGTTGTCGTAAGGGGATTTTGGGCTTTGGTTACAAGCTATTCACACATTTGAGAAATAGTTTTCTGTAGGAGGAGATGACTGGATTTTGGGTTGCAAGGGCATATTCTGCTATGTAAGTGAATAAATTTCTAAATGACATTGTTTCTTTCCAGATTGATTTATATGAATAACACTACATGTGTGTGTTTCTTGCAATTGTCTCCTTGAATGTAAGCATCTCTTTTGTGAATGAAGGAATCAAGGATTTTGGAGTTAATCTATGTACACTTGCTGCATCGAATGTCTTATTTACTGCTTTTGTTCAAGTAACAAATTAAATATGCTTTGAGTAAGACATAGGGAGTGATGTGTTACATTAGGGATAGTTAAAGAAGAGTTGCAAGAAATACTCTTTCTTGGGTGTATCATTGCGAGGCAGTGATACAAGTATATCCTCTAGATATGAAGTTTTGGTGTTATAAGGGAGCATTTACATTGCTGGGTTTGACTTTGTTGCCTTGATAAAGCACCGATCTAGAGAAAATTTGCCCAAAGGTCCAGAAAACCTAAGAATTTAAAGACATCATTTGAATCAATTTATTTTATTTTTTGTTTTAGTTTAGGTGCTACATGTTCTCAGATTTAAATAGTGAAGATAATCCAAGAATATTGCCAGTCTAGGGTTAATCTTACAAATCTTGGTAGAAATATATGAGAACATATCTGCCTTGTTGTAAATGAAAGATACATTTAATGCCATCATGATAAGGGATACCCCCTAGGTTTGGCAGAGCCTGAAGTGCATGGGAGATAGATGCAAATAATCTCCCGTTAGTTGGCCAAGTCTCCCATTGACTTTGATCATAAGGATTGGCAAATCTTTAGAGTTTGATGTGTGCAGATTTGGGAACCAACACTCCCAAAGTCATTTCCATCATTTTTCTTTCATCCTTTCATTTTCTTTTCTCTCCCTTGGTCGCTCGTCACTAGGGAAAATTATTTTAATTACTTTGACCTCTCCAATAAATCCACAAAAATACACAAAGTCATCCATTATGATCAATTTGCCCAAATAAAATTGGCTACGTATGAAATCTAGCCAATTAGGTTATTCCCTTAGCCCTCCGGCTTAGCCTACAGGAATGGAATAGGCTAGCCAACTTTGATAGGTGATCACTCAGAAAATGGGGACATTACAGCCACTTTAAAGCAAACCTATCCCTCTCTTCTAAAAAAAGGGAAACAAAACAACTTTTAAAGCAATTTAATCCTAAAACAAATAATTAAATACAAAAGCCTAAAAATAGGCTCATCTCTATCCCCTATTAAAAAATAGAAACTTTTGTCATTTAAGTCATTTGTGAAAATCTAAAATGATTCTGACTTGCAACTTTGTCAAACCTTTTGAAGTCTCTGAAATACGGTTAACTTTTTCTGCAGCCTATGAAAATTGTTGAAACCCTATCTATGAGATTATGCCCAACACTCGAATTTAGATTTTCCCACGCTTGGGGAAGTTTTGTCATGGCAAAGCCAGCCAGAAAGTGCAATTGTACAAACTTTTAGGTGGCAATGCCAGCTGGAAATGCGCCATCTTGTCTTAATGTTTGTCGGAGAATTTGAGTGGCAATGCCACATGAAATGTGTGCCACCTTTAAGTTGTTTTACTCTCTTCATAACATGGTCGAACTTTATAAGGTTACTGCCACCTTTGCCACATTTTTCCCCTAATTGTGCCACTGATGAAGTGCACCAAAGTCTTCTTTTCATGTCCTTTAAGTGATGGTGGAGTTTTATGTGGCAATTGCCACTCAAAAGTTCAATTTTCTTCATGTGTTGAGCTGTTGTTTTTTCATAACTCAATAGCCACCTCTTTGTTGCATTTTCCTTCTTTCACTACACACTTGTCACATTGACTAACACATTCGCCACTTTTGGCTGAATTTTTTGACGGCATTACCACTTGACAGGTGTGATTTCTTCTTGTCACAGTTTCACAATATGGTTGCCAGCTGAGTCAGTTTTGAGGTGGCATTGTCACCAATAAAGTGTGACACCTCCTTTCATGTTTTTAGATTCAAACTGCTAGTTGAATTTTACTTAGAAGATTGCCACTCAAGTCACGATTTTGTGCTGGCATTGCCAAGCAAAAGGTGTGACATTTCTTTTGTTTGCAGGTTGAGATTTCATCACCATTTTCCACTTATCGCATTTTCATAATGGCAATGCCACTTGAAAAGTGCGACACCTTATGTTTTTTGCTAGTTACGACTTCCTTCGGGCTTCACCACCTTAAAATGGCACTATGTTCATTGTTTGTTCTCTTTACTATCACAATTCTCTTAAGACATCGCCACCTTGATCGGAGTTTTAGACTGACATTGCCACCAATAAACTGTACCATCTACACTTAATTGAATGAAGTTTCTCCTTGTTGTATTTTTACTCTTACCACCTTGATTCTCATTTTGTGCTGGCCATGCCACTAGAAAAGCATGACAAGATTGTTACTTGTCCTTCCTTCCATGCTCAGCGCCCCTTACCAATGATCTTGCTGCTAATTAGGCACAGTTTGGTCTAGGCTTCACCATGTCAAATCAACACCATGCTTTTGTACTTAAACACCTTGCTTGCTGTTCTTTGAAAGTCATCCTTTGTTTGGTCAGATTTGTTGATGATCACAGTATGCTGCCCATGAAGAATCTGTTAAGAGTAAAAGACCACGTCTAGACAAACATTTACAAGCTGACTGGGAAGACTGAGCTGGAAAGGATTGACAAAACTTGAGGATCATTTGGCAACAATCTTGACGAAAAGGAGCACGGCAATTGAGTTTTCCGTAGTGGTTCCAACAAATTATCAAAATCAACAAATTTTGTATTCAATTTGGCTTCCATTTTGAGGATTATTTTATCATAATTCCTATAATTGGCAACAGTAAGTATTTGGTGACTCCAGACATTAAAATTTCAGTCTGTTAATTTCTAGGCTTTAGGCAAAACAAGATTTTGTATATTGGCCACAAGGGTTTTGACATTAGTTTTTACAGGCAATTTCAGACTTGAAAGCTTTGAAAACAATATAATTTTGAATTTATAAAAGTTTGGAAAACTTAAAACAATTTTAAAATTAGGGTTTCTAAGACCTGTAGGTGTTGCTGCCCTGTTTCCCACCCTATTGTTTCTGCCCTGCACTATTGTTTCTGCCCTGCACAGACCCTGTTCTTGCCCTGTGCTGCCTGTCTGCTGTTTCTGCTAGTTGGCTCTATAGTCAATATGGCATTCGCTTCTCATTTTTTGCAATATTCAGTCTTTCTTATGACTGCCAGCGTTCTATAATTGGCCTTATAACACAGTGAGCTCTTCTAGAATCAGCCTTGTGGTAGTCTTGGCTGTTTTAACAAACCTTTGCCATTCTACAGTCGGCCTTATGACAGTCTTGGCCCTTTTAAGTTTTAACAAACCATTGCCCTTCTACAGTTGACCTTATGACACTCTCAGCCATTTTAACAAACCTTTTCCCTTATACAGTCAGCCTTACGACAGTTGGTTCCCACAAAAATAAGTTAAAATAAAAAAACCATGTCAGTCAGCTTTCTTGCAGCAATTTTTAAAGTCTACAACATTTTCTCCTTCCAAATTGATTTGTCTAGAGTAACCATCTCCTCAAGATTCCTCAATTTGATACCAAATGTTAGAAGAACGAATGCACAGAGATCGTGAGAACCGTGTGGTATACACTCCAATGTGTGTACACTGTATTTATTGATGTATGGGGAAGTTACATTGGTGGTTGAACTTACATTGTGTAAGTAACCTTGTTAAATATAACTCATGTGGTGTTATTGCATCATTATCATAAGCAATAAATACCTATGTGTACAAAGTAGTATCCCATTATATTATATCTAAAAATTACAGCCTCTAAGCTCACTCTTAGACCTAAGATTATCAAGTATGCCCAGAGTTGTGTCAATGGGAACTGGAAAAACCTCTCCAAATTGTAGGCCCAGGAATGAAATGCAAAGGAAAGATTGACAAAATGAAACGAACGGGAAATTAGACAACAAGAAAGTATTCAATGAAACTCATATTCATTCATTCTGTTGGTGCTCAAACTTGTAGTTTCCCAAATCCCTAAAGCTAGGTCATTCCTAAGTGCCAGGGGTGCCAAACTCAGGGGCACAAGACCTTCAACTTATGATTAGGCAAGGACAACAATGGACCAATTTGATAAGGCTGGGTAATTCCTCCTTTTGCTTTAGGCTCTGCTAGGCCAAGGGGGGGTATTCCTTGAGGTGTTATACTAAAGATAATTATAGAGAATGACATGAAAATAAAACTTAAATAAACCATAACCATTGCATAGGAAACTCCCATTTCATTGTCACTAAGTGCCTATATGCTGGTTTGACAATACAAGGGTTTTACACCTTCATAAAGCAGATAAACAACTATGTGAAGAATCTCAAGATGTTGCTTTAATAACCCTTAATGATATTGCACACATCTAGACATGGAAGCAAAGATAACAACAAAGCACACGTCCTTGAGATAAAGCTCACGTAGATCACAGAGATTAAGCAATGCTGGTGGAACAGTCACAATAGTATAAAAATAAAGACTGATTTTTGTTATTTTGAATGTGTTGGTGAGATGGGAGGTTGAACACAAACTTGATGGGTGCCTTTATCTGGTGAGGGCAGCAAAGTCTTAAGATTTATGAACCAAAGGGGAACATGAATATAACCCGCTCTATGATACCTTAATGAAGGTAGTAATACGGACCATACCTCTCAATCCCACACATAAGCTAGGCTCTATGCATGCAAACAAGCAAGTAAATGACGTTGTAGAACATCTAATTGAACATACCTTAGTTATCCATAAAAAAAACCTACAAACTTCTTGTGTTATTTTGATAAGGTGCCTTGCGAAAGCTTTACAAGGAATTTTACTGCCTTCTAGCTGACAAACTAGTCAGAAATGACACTCAAATCAGCACGTGTGACCAGGAAGATCAATAAAACCATCATAAATACATACAATGTTCATGGAAACATTTAAAAGATGCCAAACCTACACATTAAATCATTCCTTAAGGATTACAATGTCATATCACACCCTCTGGGAGAAAAACCAAAAAAAATACAATCAAAATGCCCTAAACCCATTACAGGAAAAAATATCACAATGGTCTGCAACCTTTTCTCTTTTTGTTTCTGTCCACAAACTTTTCTCCATCATCCTCTTTTTAATTGAAAACTTGCACATATTTATATGTCTTCCAACACCATCAAGCAGTCTTGAGGGAAGAACCATGGTCGTCTGCAAGTGCACAAGCCGCCCATGTCTGCTTACATCATCTTCACATGGCCATATACTTGAAAGTTTGAAACCATGCCCTTTGCATCAGCAACCATATGTCTTTGTACACAAATCATGTCTTTGAGGCGTCCACAAGTACTAAGAGGCATTTGAAAGTCTTCCTCTATCTAATTGCATCCATTTGAGAACATTAATGGTGTCCTAGGTCATGCAGGGAGGTAGCTAGGGTTTTTTGTTAGAATGAAGAGTTCCGAGACTTCGCATGCCAAAGGGGGGAGAAAGTAAAAAATATCCCAAAATCTCAAAATGGCATGCTAGGATAGGAAAGTCCGAAATCCCAAAATGGAGGGAAATGGGGACTTTGAAGGAATGGCATGCTAGGATGGGAAAGTTTGAAATGGCATGCTAGGATGGGAAAATCCCAAATCCTAAAATTCTGTCGAGGCCTAGAATTAAACTGAAAACCTTCACACTTAGAATTTTTTGAAGTTTAGACTCATGACAAAACAATGAAGGCAAAGCACAAAAAGACCAAGGATGCCCATTTAAGAATTCTTTGATTGGTTGTCAGTGATGCGCAGAGTAAGGGTTTAGCGCTTGAGATATGAGAGAAAGCCCAAAAAACCTTGAAAGATAAAGGAAAATACCAAAAAATCCAAAAAGATCTAGGAAAACCGAGAAAGAGGAAAATATTCAAAATGTTATAGGGTTTAGGGTTTGGGGTTAAGGTTTAACAAGGTTTAGCAGGAAGGCCAAGGCAACAAAGAGGATACAAGTCTTAGAAAATTTTTGACTGTTGGGGCAAGTGCCAACACATTCAAAATGTGATACAATATACATATTTATCAATATGAAATGACTATTCAATTCATCTTCTAGGTGGTTGTTCAACTTCTAGTGTATCTAGAAAATATAAAATATTATTCTACTAGGTTTGACTACACCTAGGATTATTTACAATAGTGTTACATGCCCCCTTAATCTATGGAAGTAGTTGTGAAACCAATGTTTGTGTTGCTCATTGGGCAACTTTTCCTATGTATTTGGCACTTCATTTTCTTGATACGAAGCTCTAGTCTTCTACAAAAGGTTTTGCCTAGGTGATAGCTTGTTCCCTTCTATAATTTTAGAATTTTCAACAACCGAGATATTGACTAGGTAAAGACTTGAGTTTGTTTTCTCAAGTCAAGTCAGTCATCCACGACGCTATATCCCATTTTTATAGAATACCACACCCTTTTGCTATGAAATTTGTGAATTCACCACCATTTTTTGTTCTGAGTAATGAATAAATTTGCAAAAGAAGACTATTCAACTTCTATCTCTATCACTTCTATCTTCAAAGCAGGTGAATTGAACCTACATTGATTGTGCCCATGACTAACCCAAAAGTGTGTTGCAGCTACACCATGTGGCCTGAAAACTGAATAACCTAGGCTAATTGCACCCATGAGTAACCCAAAAGTGTGTTGAACATGCACTGAATGACCTGTTTTTTGGTCAAACTGAAAATGTGAACCCTTGCCATCCACAATGCTCTCAAATGAAGACACGTGTCGACACATAAAAAACTACCCATGTAGTAAGAAAAATTGTGTTGAAAATGAAGGCATATGATGATCTCACTCCATGCATAGTCATCAAAAATCATAATGAAGTGTGCAATCTTAGATGTTTAGATGTTGAGCTAAACATTACTTACTAAGATGTTGTGGTGATAAGCGGCAATATGCTATAATTTGCAATATGCTGCAATGACAAATCCTCAATAGACAATGTGAGAAATCTCCAAGTACCATGCTCGAAGAACTCGAAATCTGAATCCTAATGTTCCTCCCTGTAAGATGAGAGTGGAGAGTTGTTGCAAAGGCCCTCCTAGAAAGAGAATATATATGAACCTGTGAATAGAGATGCATAACTCAATGATGCCCTCTTTGGTTTCATCACAAGTATCTATTAAGCTGCCCTTTTGGGGTTTCAACTTACAACTCAAGTGCACAAGTATAATCAACAAGAGGCAATATTGATAGCCTCAAATAATCTGTACTAAGCTGCATATTTGGCCGTCCTGGCATGCTCATTATCAATGTCCCAATCAAAAGGGGAAATCATAGGTACTAAGAGCATAATTATCCTCTATGGGAATTGAGTGCAAATCTAAAATTCTCTTAGTAGGTTGTTAGTCAGTAGTAAAAGTATCAATATCTACAATGCTAAGCTCATCATCAACTAGATTGACAGCAACATCCACATCATGAGTATACAAGCTCAACAAGCTTTCATACCTGTTGTGACGTTTTCACACATTGCCCCAATGCAAATGGGGACCCCCTCTTTTTTCCGCTTTTGCCGTCGTTGCGTTGGTTTTTTCCTCTAAGTTTGTAGGTTTGGTAGTATTGATTTGCCCAAGTCTCGCCAAGTTCTTGCTCAAAATCCATGAAGTGATTGAAGAAATTGACTAAGGAGTGGAAAACTAGCCTAAGGGATCCGTATGCCTTCACCCTGACGCATGTTCCTAAAACCCTGAAATTGGCTAAGTCTGGTGTCCTAAAACCCTGAAAACTGACTAAGTTTGAAATCTGGTGGATACCAAAAAATCTAGAATCTGCATGTTAAATCCCATGGATCCAGGACCTATCTCAAACATCCTGATAGTATATTTCAAAATATTTAAACATATACTTAAATATATTTTGAAATATACGTCAGGCAGGGACCTTCAAAATCTTGTTCCCAAAATCCGATTCATCAAGGAATTTGTCCAAGAGGGAGTAAAATCCACGACTTTTCTTGTCCAAGACCCCCTAAAATCCGCACCAAAATCTGTCCAAGACCTACCAAAAGTGCGACAAGGATAAAGGAATCCAGGACAGCGAAATGTGCCTCTTGGATTGAGGAAAAATCCACGACTAGGAATGTGAAACATGGAATTAATCCAAGACACCCTAAAAGGTGCAAAAATTCCATAACATGATAGAATTTGTGCTCCAGGAGAGAGAAAATCCATGACTTGATAGAATTTGCGCTCCAGGAGAGAGAAAATCCATGACTTGATAGAATTTGCACTCTAGGAGAGAGAAAATCCATGACTTGATAGAATTTGTGCTCCAGAGAGAAAATCCATGACTTGATAGAATTTGCGCTCTAGGAGAGAGAAAATCCATGACTTGATAGAATTTGCACCCTAAGAGAAAATCCATGACTTGATGAAATGTGCACTCAAGGATGAAATGATCCAAGGCAAAGGAAATATGCGACTAGGACAGAGGATAAAATTCCTTAACTCTATGAAATTTGCGCCTTAAAGAAGAATCCTTAACTCCAAGAGAAGTGTGAACATCATCCAGGGTAGAGTTGAAATTACGATCTAAGCATGAAGAAATCCACAACCCTCAAGAAATTGCGCTTAGGATCATCCTGGACTCCATGGAATTTTCCTTGATCCATCTAAATGTGCACCTAAAGAAAAATCCACAACGTAGTAAAATCCGCGAATGAGGAAAAGTGCAACAAGGATAAGGAATCCTTGACCTAGTCAAAATTGCGACAAGGAAGAAAAATCCATAAGGTAATGAAATTTGTGCCAGGAATTCATCCACAACATCATAAAACTTGCGCAATGAAGAAACTCCATAAGCTAGCAAAATATGCGACAAGGAATTTATCCACAAGATGGCTAAAAGTGCGACCAGGATTTTCCTTGGGCGCAAAATCCATGCCGCCAAGGAAAGTGCGGTCTAGGACAAGGAATTCCATACCGAGACATCATTTCAAATGCGCCTAAGGAAAATCCATGCCAAAGTGAAAATTGCGACTAGGATAGAGGAAAATTCCAAGATTTAGTGGAAATTGCGCCTAAGAAAATCCTTGACACCCTTGAAAATGCGCCTAAAACAATCCAAGGAGAAAATTGCGCCTCGAAGGAAACAATCCACAACTCAGTAAAAGGTGTGAAACGGAAACAACCCAGGAGACTATGAAATATGCAACTTGGAATTTCAAAGGAAAGATCCATGATGAATATGAAAGTGCGCTTGGAGTGCCTAGCCAACTTGAACACAAAATCACGAAATTCAATGAAAATCTAAGGAAAGTGAAGAAAATCTTTTGTTTACTCAAGAATTCGTGAATGGAATTGATCAATCATGCAAGTTTATTTCATGTTTTATCTGAGGATTGCATTGCATTTAAGGATTTTGTTCATCATGACTACTCAAGGTTTTCTTTATTTTGCAGGAATTGAGGACAAGGATAAGTTCCATGAAGAAGATGATCAAGGATGATCCAAGATGTTCAAAGTGGATGCAAAGAGCTTCAAAAGGCTGGAGAAGGAGATAATCCTACGACAAGGAGACTTGACCAATCCAGAACAGGACATCACTCCATTCCATTGCCTGCCTTTCTCCTCCTAACGCTCAACATGATTGGCACAAGGAAGGCAACATCAAGGATTCCAGTTCAGTGACAAGAAGACTTCGCATGAATGCTAAAGGAAGATGAAAAAACCTTTCAAGACTTCAATGAGACAGAGAATGCAAGCGTCAAGGACAATAGGTTACACTTCAAGTTCCACATCAAGGGCTTCAATTCCAGAAAAAGAACAATCCTGGGAAATCCAAGAACAAGAATCCAGTTCTTCATTCATCAAGGGAACGAGCCCTACACCATGAAGACAAGGATTACATCAAGAATCCACGCCAATATCAGGAAATCCAGATAAAGTACAACACCAAAGACAGAATTCCAAGTCCAAAGTACACTAAGGTGGCATCCAACCATCATCAACCGATCAAAGCTTGCCAAGTGTACCAGATATATTGAACTTGAGACAAAAGAGCAGGATGAGGTGGCGCTTGCCTAGATAATGCCTTGTTGGAGTCCCAGTCAACATGGGGCGCCCTAGCACATGTGTCATGTTCTCATTGACCAAAATGTTGATCTCACCTACCTCCTCTTTAGGGTTTTGTTTGACTTGATCTGGGCCATTGATTCCTAGAATCAATCTTGGCCCTTCTTTGTATTTTTGAAGCCTATATAAAAGCCCATTCACCCCATTTTTAAGGGATATGAGGAGATGATTAGAACATTCTTCTCCTTAGTCAATTCTTCTTCCTTAGAAGTAGTTAGTTCTTGATAGAGTAGAAGCTTTTGAAGCATTGGAGAGACTATGGCGAAATTGTTGTAAAGACACTACCAGAATCAATATATTTTTATTGAAGCTTGATGAAATTTGTGTTATTTTGGGATGTTAGCATGGTTTCCTATTTCTCTTGGATGATTCGAAGCAATTTTAGATAAGTTTAGTTGCAGTTCATTGATATGATGAATTCATGTGAAGATATTTGATGAATTCCTTGGTTCATACTTTTTGTGGTTTGCTGATGGTAAGCTGCAATGTAAAGTTAGCTTGAACCCCATTTTGCAATAGTTTGATTGTGGATGTTCATTCAAGTTGCGCCAGCTGTGGGTATTTGAATGCATATTCGCAGTATGAAAATCCTTCATTTCCTTTGAAGATTGCACTAGTTTCGTGTAGTTGTTGCTCTCATGGCGAAACAAAGCTTGGTTCAAGGGAATTTGTCTATCAAAGCATGATTCATTATCTCATTGTCCTTAGTATTAGATTAGCTTTCTCTTAACCCTCTCCTTTTATCATTCCTTTTTAGATAGATTGAGGAAGTCTTCATTCATTCACAAATCCAAGGAGTAAGGAGTAGATTTCATCCATGAAGGAGCAATTTAGCGTAAGTCCCTTTGTGATTACCAACAAAATCACATCATTTCACTGATGTCTATCCATGTGCACGTCAAGACCTGACATTCAAGGAACCTTGGAGTAGTCTCACTCAATCACATAGTTCAGCGTTTGAGATGCTTTGTTCAAGAGAGGATAGAATACTTAGTGTTTTATTCTAATGTTGTTGTCGTCATAAAACCGGCATCAACAATATCTATAATGTTGAGTTTATTATCAACTAGATCGACAACATCTACATCAGGCGTAGATGAGCTATCATTTAAAATGGTGGATTGGACTCTCTTATAGAATTTTGACAATAGGCGAGCCTTAGTTTGTCGTCTGGAGTGATCTATCCATCCAAAATGCATATGCCTCATTGATTTGGTAGGCTAATCTCTGACATAACAATGTTTTGTAGACAGTGTGTTTTGACCACATGATAGATAAGGATGTAGATCAAAACAATCACTGGAGGTATGACTTTGACATCCACAAAGACAATATGTTTGGACTCGATGGGTTTTAGTGCAATTTGATTTTGATTGACTTGGCAACTTGTCAATTTCACATGGCTAACCAATAGGTGAAGACTCAACTTGATTGATGTTCAGAATAGCTATGGACAAAAATTTGATAGGTTTAGAATATTTTGGTGTAAGAAAATTCACAACACCTATATACCCTACACCAATATGATGTTTGTTGAGTTTTATTGTCTCCAAGACACACGCTACAGGTGGAGATTCAACAATAGGAGGAATAATAGGTATTGTATCCATGATGGGTTTTGACAACACACTTTTTTATTTAGATACAACATTGTTCTATAACACAGGAGGGCGCTCAGCACTTTTATTCAAAGACTTTGTCTTCACAAGCATTTTGAGTTGAACTACTTGAAGACAGAACATCATTGTTGACATATTTCTTCTCTACTGAGGCGTTGGGTGTCTGATCTTGTAATTGATCTTGCAACCTACTGATTTCTTGCTGCAACATCTTGTATTGATTGCAAATCTGCATAAACAAAGGCTTGTATTGACGTCAACATTTAGATATTATTTCTACTTCTTGTTCGTTACTAACGTTAATTTGCAAGGATAACATGCCATTGGTGTATAATGTGGACATGACTACAAAGATTACACACACATCCAAGTCGGATTCCACCGATAATGCTTGGAGACAATACAATTCACAACACCTTATGACTTTTGTTATCAAATGGAGATGGATTGGTTCCTTATCACTCCAATAGGTTTCCTTTTCTATATACTGCCAAACCGATATACCAAACCCCTCAATATGCTCGCCCTTCTGATATACCAATCGACATGTGGAAGAAGCTCATCCTTTTGATATACCCGGTGGTACGTGAAAGGGACGTTAAAGCACGTGAGAGCAAAGAGGTACATGACACTTAGGTAGCACGTGAAGAGGATTTGTCCTGTTAATAACACCTGCTTAGAAAGAAATCAAAATTTCTTCTTGTCAGGACTAACGTCTTACAATGGTGACGAATGGCTAACGGAGGGAAATGGAAAATGAAAATGTCCTTATTTCTCCTTGACGATTTATAGGGACTATGCCATAGACACAGTTGTTGCAGCTATGTTAGGTATTAGATGCAGTAGTTCAATCGCGACGGTTGACCTGTAACTTTGTAAGGCATCGTATATACCAAAAGATGCAATTTGTTTAGGTTTGCAAAATTTGTTTAGATTTTTGAATTTTGTGAATCACAATGACTTATTTTGCAATATAAGTCATAAAATGAAAATATTTCCCCCATTTTTAAAAAATATTAAAATATTCTTCAAATATTTTCGCTTTTCTAGAAAAAGTTTTTCCTCCTTAAATTTTAAAACTATATTTGAAGAAAATGAAACTTATATTTGGAAAAAATGAAGCTTATCGAATTCCTCTGGTGGCTTGAAGATGCACGCAAGGATCTGAAGAGATGCCTTGCTGGATTTGGAAGACTGAAGGCTTGATTTTTGGAGGTCACAAATGCTAGGACAAAGAATTTTCAGATAGCACGTGGATATGACATGCAATATGTAGAGGGTACGCGATATGCAAATGGAAACACAAGTTAGGGAGTCAACTGTGCGCAAAGATTCAAATTAAAATTGCAGATTTTGCTGAACATTTCATTCTATGGATGCGTTTTGATGGAAGAAGGATGCAATTTTCACAATAACATGAACACAATTAGCATGAGATACTATAGGTGCATGGGTAATGTAGGTTAGGGCACACATAATACCTAAACACATAGATGAAAAACACATAGGACATACCAAATACTTCAAAATAATGTACATGCTTTTGTGCTTGGACACAACTGGCAGATTGTATTGCAAGCAATGGGAGTGTATCTGAACCCTCAACCTTGCCTTTGATTTGAACCCTCAATCTTTCTTATGCTCGAGTTCAAACGAGTAGACAAGAAAGGACTGGACATTTATTGGAAACTTGTAACAACTGGAGTAGTATTTTATTGCAAGAATTGAGGATGAATAACCTACTTTGATACCAATGTAGGCTAGGGAATGAAATGCAAAGGAAAGACTAAAAAACGGAAATGGACAGGAAATTAGACAACAAAAAAGTATTCAATGAAACTCATATTCCATTCATTCAAAATGTGATACAATGTACATATTTATCAATATGAAATGACTGTTCAACTTCTAGTGTATCTAGAAAACATAAAATATTAAATATTATTCTACTAGGTTTGACTACACCTAGGATTATGTACAATAGTGTTGCACAAATTAATTCTTCTTAAAACTGGAGGAATAAAAGGGGGACAACCAGTGGATTATGAGAAACCTCCCTTCAAATGTCATGTGTGCCCTTCTCCATTGACAACCAGAAAAGGCATGTTTACTAAGTCAGAAATCAAATTCTCCCCTCTTCTCCACTCCAAACTCAAACTAATTTAATAATTAGATCCTTCTGCTAAGCAATCTTTACATCTACCAGTGGATAAGTGGAAACAAATAAGAAGACAAGCTAGTGAGGTTGATTAATTTCGAGCTCAAGCTCAAGTTTAACATTGTAATGCATCAGCGAATGCACACTAAGACAGATACAAAGGAATGAAGAAGAACATGACTATATCAACTCGAAGTAATTCCTACCATAGTTCGCAAACTTGGATTCGACTCGGACTCGGCAAACCAAAAACTTCCAACTTAGCAAAAACACCTATGTTATAGTATATTGTTTGTTTTATCTTATATGTGTTTCTACTTTCTATAATTGTAAAGATTGAAAATTTGTAGAACACTCTCCTCTTTACATTAGTGTAGGAAGCGTTTCTGCATACCTTGCCTCCTTTCAATATTATCAATGCCCATAAAAAGGTGAAATAGATTGGGGGCTTGAGAGTTTAGGGTGGAATAATGGCACAATAGAGGAAGAGTTTGTTGAAGAATGGATTTGACTCTTGGCGGGGGTGATAAGCAGGGCAGGGTACTTATTTTTCTACAATACTAGGTCAATCATAGAATGGACTTTGGTGGGCTGATTGGCATTGCTGATCATGCTTGACTTGGGCTGCAAAAGGCAGAGATTATGATGTTACCATCTTTAGTATTTGGTCTATACCGAGCAACATCAATACAGGTAGGAAAAGGACAAGGAATGCATTAATCTTGCACAGTAGTTGCAGGTCCTTCTAGAATGATGATTTGTTGAGCTCCATTTGTTGTCTCTTCAGCATCATGATTGGCTAGGTTGTTGACCTCCATGGCTGTAATGCTGGATTTGGCATTCTTCTATTTGTAATATGTTTCCAAAGGAGTTCTATACACTTGAAGACATCTACATCTGCAATAATTAACACTTCCTTTTATGCAAGTAGACAACTACTCCTTTTGATGTTCATTGTTGATGCTATTTGAGTGGCAAGTGACAGGTTGTTGACATGAAGCAACCTGGAAAATTATTCAATTTAATACATGTGCATTGATGCAATCAAACCCTTTGTGTCAAGAGAACTGCAGAGGTGATATCTATGCCTTTACTAGAAAGAAATTTGTCCAGATAGGATCTTGAACAGGCCTCTATGAAAGGCCTTACATGAAAGGCCTCTATGTAAGGCCTTTCACCCCTTCTAGCAGCATGGAAATGACACCATGGATGGTACAAATGAGACATCCTCATTCCCTCCTGTTCGTTCCCAGGTTGCATTGAATGTGAGATGTCCAGGGTTGTTGGGAGCTTGATTTGCTATGACAGGCTAATGGTGTGAAGAATTTGCTTGAATGCTATGATGAAATTTTTGATCAGTCCTTGACTACCTAGTATCCATTATGATTATTGCCAATTTAATGATCATTGGTAACTGCTAGAAATGTTAGCATTAGATTTGATCGCCACCAAAGGATGGGTCTTATACACCATGTCTTCTTTCTCAAACATTTGTAATGGTGTCTCCATCTATCTTCTATACTTGAACATCTGATTCACTGAATCAGTTTTTTCAGGGTTTGACACTGATTTAATAAACAGTAAAAACAAGGCCCATGTGATTCATTCCCATGTCCTTGGCTTTAGGCTCAGGAATTTCCTTAATTTGGTGGTAATAAAATGCTACAGTTTTTGTATTAATAGTTTTTGAATTAAAGCATTTTTTTGTGTGGTAGTGCCGATTCAGTTTGTTGGGTGATTAGGTCATTGGATGCAGAGCTCGAATTAAGTGAAACAACTTGTAATAGAACAAAAAAATTGTTGAGACTACCTGGCATACAATATTGTTTTGGAATGTAGTTGGTCACAAGTTTGATATCTGCGGTAGTTGAGACTTGAGACAAAGAAATGAGTAATATTTCCAAATAATTGCCTTTGGGACTTGCCATTCATGGCAATAGGCGGGAGGTTATGGAGTTTGCAATAGTAATTCATTATCTCACAGAAGCTTATATGGAGTTGTATGCTAGAGTTGGGGCGATACAATATAGAGGGAGAGCTACTAACATAGAGGCTTGATTGCAATCCCAGCTAGGGGGTGGCGATAGGGTACTGGACCTTGGAGTATTTATAAAAAATTACCATCAACAACTTTTATATATACAAAAGTCTAACCATCAATATAACCTGTTGCAAGGAATTTATGGCTGGACAGGATCAAACCCCCATCCCTGCTCCTTGATTCTACAAGCTCCATGCACCGCAACTGGATCAACACTAGTCTGGTTCCCAACAACCCCTCCTAACAGGCCTACACCTTGCAACTTCTTCCTCTATTCATTTTCAACTCTTATCTTAGAATGCCACCATAACCATCTCCATTTCTTCATCTGTGAGTGCATACCTACGCAACAACTCCTCCTTAGTCAGTATGGGACCACAATAGATTTTTAATATATCTCTTAGCTCCACCTCAAATACTGCATCCAACTTGTGCTTCCTAGGGTACCTCATGGGGTGGCCTGCTTTCCTACTCAACCTTGCATTCTTCTTACTTGATGGGAATGCCTATATCAAAACTAGGAAAGAGATGAAAATCATCAAATTCATGTTATCACCTTTTCCATTTTCAAGTCTCACATATTTTACCATACTAATGGCTTCGAAGAACCTCAAAGTGATTGTGAAAAGAGTGTAAATCCACCAGCATGCAAACCTTTTGCTTTCAACCCCCTCTACAACACCAGTTTTCCTTTCCTTTTGACATTTGCAATTGATTTTGCATGATACAAAATAGATACTGATTCTGATCCTCAATCAGAGCTACCATTTTCCTAATGAATTCTGTCACCACCAAGAGTAATGTCCACTTTCCATTATTACCTTCAATCCCTTTCCTACCCAAGACCATGCACATCATGGTAAGGGTATCTATCATGTTTGTGTGGAACACATTCTTCAGATTCCTATTGGAGAATGCACCAGTGAAGGATGCATCCTCTTCTTCAACATCTCTCTTTCCAGTAACCATTGTTTATACACAGAATAGAGCAACCAATACAAGACCAATAAATCCAATCACACATGGCAAAAGCTTATGAAGATCCAAGTTCATATGATAGCTAATATAAGTTTTAAATTCTTCACTTCCCCAACAATTGCTCCAAACTCTTTGTTCCCCACCCTCCATTATTGTTTTCAAATGAACTTATGCAAATTTCCCAGGAAGTAGGACTGCCAAGCAAAGAAGACACTGTAGAAGTGCCATTAGAGCACAGTTCTATTCCTGAGATTGGTAAAAGTAGCAACAACACTCAATCTGGCTTCTTATGAAGATAGTTTCAGGGTCTAGAGGCTTGGAGATCGTGAACAATTGTTCTTACATCAGGAAAATATTAACAATCAAAAAAGATACTTCTGTGAGAATTGCTCCAAGACTCCTTGGTTTCCCACCCATTATCATTGCTAGCAAATGAGCTTATGCAAATTTCCCAGGAAATTGGAGTGCCAAGCAAAAAAGACACTGCAGAACTCCCATTAGAGCACAGGTCTATTCTTGAGATTGGTAAAAGTAGCAACAACACTCAATCGGGTTTCTTGTGAAGATAGATTCAAGGGCTAGAGGTTTGGAGAGCATGAACAACCATGCCTACATTGGGAAAATTGTAATGTCCCCTTCCTAAATTGCCCTAAACTTACAATTGCAATAAATTAGGGTTAGGGTTACATCTTACCAATGTAAATATTACTTTGAATAATGCGATTCTGAATTTGAATCCTGCAGTCAAAACATAATCAACATATACAATTTTCTGCATAGATATATGTATATATTCAATCATGAAGGTTAGTCAAATTACACTATATTCAAACTCATAAATAATATCACTATTTGAGAAATCCTACATTCATTGTCATGCAGATAACTCCATTTGTTTACAACATTCAGCCATAGAAGAGGAGGCATAGGGAGACATGGCAGGGTGCCTTTTGACAGCAGTTCTCCCTTCAAGTAGTCCCCTCACCATTCTTCTCTGACTGGTGAATCTTAGTGTGCCAATAAACCCTCAAGATGGGGACTAGGGAGAGAATTCTGCCCTTGGGTGCCTTTATCCATTTCTCCCTTTTACATGACAGTAGGGTGCCCTACTAGCTGTTCTCCATACCTGTCAATGTAAGGGTACCTTCAGCTATTCTCCCATAGTGCATATTTCCCCCCCCCCTATCTCCATGTTGACAGTTTATTGCAGTAATTTTCATGTATTTTAATATATGACAGTGATATGCAATAAGTAAAGATAATTGACAGGCAATAATGATATGACCTGATGTATATTCAATAATGTTTCTTATTGAATTCCTAGTTGAGTTCAGACTTAGCAATGTATCCTTTTGCTGTCCTTAACAGTCCATATGACTGAGTAAATAGATATATTTCTGCAGATCGAATGTCTGCTATTATATTTAATGACCTAATGATCCAAATTGCTTGATGATTGATCCATTCAATGATTGATGATTGATTGCTCTCCTATCTCCCATTCTTTATATGGATATGTCTTTTACGAACAGCAATACTCTTCAAGGAGTTGCATCACTTCCAAACAGATCGCTGCCTTTTTTCTTAACTAATCTATCTCACATTTCTCATAAAAATGATCCTTCCCTTTTGTATATTCACATCACTTCATATATTAATAAAAATAAAATCGCACCGTATTCATATATTAACCAAAATACAATCGCGTCACCTTCATATGATCGTTCCACATTTCTATATAATATACGATGGTTTTTGCACTTGAGATGAAGTTGACCATGGTATGTAGTCGGCTTACTTAAAGCATGAATGTTTAAATCTTTAATTTAAACATAAATGATCGCACCGTGCTGTCTTAAGTGAATAAGACTTTTTGTCTTATTAGTAGATCGCTCTATATCTTAAATATTTATCTTTATGAAACCGTATTTCTCCATATGAACATATCTCACAAATATTAACATCTAACTTGACTTAAATGTGGCACTCCGTTTGAGAAGGTGGTCGGCCACTTTGAAAAACAAGTTTTAAATTCAAATGTAGTCGCTACTTATTAAAATCCACTTAGCATAGTATGGGACATTACAGTCCACCCCACCCAAGATTGCTTGTCCTCAAGCAATCACAACTAGGATGCTCCTAAAATAGTCAGCATCCCAAATCAATCTTTATTGAAGAATGGTTGTTATCTATTTGTCTCCATTCCACCGCCAACATAACCTTTTCTAAAGTATGAGGATAATGTATTGTCCAATATCCTTCTAGTTTATATACCTGTATTTCCCAATATCTCCCCACAATAAAACCAAGAGTTGGTAACCGGGTAAGGTCCCTAACTTAAGACAAGTTTTCTCTCATCTAAGGGAGACATCTTGCATAGTTTGAACCCAAGAAACGGAAGCATCAATCTAAAAATCAATTTCTTCTCTAGTATTAACTACATCTTTAAAGAACCAATTAAGTTGGCCCAACCTTCGCACATGGATATCCTTTTGAGTTCACGCAGGAAAGTGAGCTTTCCATATATAAAGATGGGAATTAGAGGCACGGCACGCATCTATGACCTTAATTGCAATGATCTTTATACCTTTTTGGTTTACTTGTTTGTATTGTTCATAATAGTCTTGATGACCCTCTAATGGAGTATCATGGTATGCCCTCATAATCTTTTCTTTCATTTTCGATCCTGGGATTTGTGGGTTATGGGTTCCTAATATAACTTAGCATAGGCTTATGTAACAATTTTGTTGTAACTTGATTTGTATCAAATTTATCTAAGGTACCTACATGCCTAATACTGATGTCCTTGATCTTTTTGAATGTGGAATTACTTTGATCAAGAAAATAACTTGTGAGGAGACCCCTGAAAGAAATGAGCTAATATAGAAGTGAATTTCGTTCATAAGATAGGTTTACTAGATCAATTTTGTAGGTTACAAGTTTGATCCATGTATTGCCATTGTTTCTATGAGTGTGAGATAGATCATATGGTTGTACATTTGATCTTGTTCCAAAGGAATAGAACAATTTATTCTTAATGATGTTCCTCCTCCATGAAGCTTGATGAATATATCCTCCTCCATGGTCTGAAAATTCTGTGAGTATTTCCCAAGTGATTGCAACCACTGGATGCCCAAAACCACATCCGTCTCACCAATACCCACCACATAGAAATCATCTGTGACCTAATGATTGACTAACATAATGCTCAACTAAGATATCTTCTTAGTGCAACTCATGGTAAAACCATCTGCAACCATCACATTGAATCCAAGAAAATCCTCCACTTGAAGACCTCTTTTCATCACTAGGCCTTCATCAATAAAGTTGTGGGTTGCCCCACTATCTATCCAAATAGTGACACGCTGACCCTACAAAACTCCTCACCCTAAATGGATGATATCTAGGAGTACCAACAAAAGTAGCAATAGTACCACCTGAACATTCACCTGTTACTTTCTCCTCATGTTCAACCTTCTCTTCCTGTTCACTTTCGGAGCTAGCCTCTTCTTTTTCCTCCTCATTACCAGAAGTAACCTCTATATAGTGGACCTTACCTCTCCCAAGGCATCTATGTCCAAGTTCCCAAGGTTCCTTGCAAGAGAAGCAAAGCTTATTTCTTCGGAGTTCACTTTTGGCCTCATTGTCTAAAATTGTTTTTTTAGGCCATAGCACAAAGCACTACCTTTTTACCATCATGCTTGAAATTGAGTTCCATGGTCTAAAAATTCTGAGTATTTCCCAAGTGAGTGCAACCACTGGATGCCCAAAACCACATCCTTCTCACAAATACCCACCACGTAGAAATCATATGTGACCTAATGATTGCCTAACATAATGCTCAACTGAGATCTTCTTAGTGCAACTCATGGTAAAACCATCTGCAACCATCACATTGAATCCAAGAAAATCCTCCACTTGAAGACCTCTTTTCATCACTAGGCCTTCATCAATAAAGTTGTGGGTTGCCCCACTATCTATCCAAATAGTGACACGCTGACCCTACAAAACTCCTCACCCTAAATGGATGATATCTAGGAGTACCAGAAAAAGTAGCAATAGTACCACCTGAACATTCACCTGTTACTTTCTCCTCATGTTCAACCTTCTCTTCCTGTTCACTTTCGGAGCTAGTCTCTTCTTTTTCCTCCTCATTATCATAAGTAACCTCTATATAGTGAACCTTACCTCTCCCAAGGCATCTATGTCCAGGTTCCCAAGGTTCCTTGCAAGAGAAGCAAAGCTTCTTTCTTCAGAGTTCACCTTTGGCCTCATTGTCTAAAATTGTTTTTTTAGGCCATTCCTTTTGAAATGATTTCTTGTTGTCCTTTGGTGGAAATGATTTATTCTTTGATGGTGCAAAAAATTCCATGTTTCTAGCTCTTTTAATTGCCTCTTGCAAAAAAGGTGGCTCTAAAGGTTTTACCCATCCTTGGAGTGGCTCCTCTAATCCCTCTATGAAGAGATAAGTCAACCTGTTTTCCGACACATCCGGTACCATCACTGTAAGCCTTTGAAAATCAAATACATAAGCATCAATTGTATCCTTTGGTTTAGATGGGCCAACTCTCTGAAGTGGAATTCAAGATCTTTCTTGTCAAACCTATCAATAAGCCTCTGAGTAAAGTTTGCATAAGTAATAAGGCTATAACCCTGTGTAACCATCCCGTGATACCACCATTCATGTGCATCACCCTCTAAATGCAAAGTAGCAAATTTGATGGATTCATTTTCCAACACGAGGTTCAAACAGAGATAGTTATCTAATTTCTGTACCCATGCACGTGCAGTGCATTTAGCAAAACCATCAAAAGAAGGAAGGGATACCTTACCCAACTTCCGTTGTAAATCCTGGTTCTGTCCTCTTTGACCTCTAAGCATGTTTCTATATTTTAACTGGCAAAAACCTTGTAGAGACATTGTAGCCTGAGACTCATCCCCAAGTGATTGCCACTTTTGTAAATAGTCTCTAAAACTCTCACTGGCAACCTGCTGTCCACCACCCTGAGTCAACTACTAATCCAAGAAATTAGGCATTAGAGGCCTAACTGTAGATGCCCAAGTGGTTCTAATACCATATTAGGATTGTTTCCATCATTTGCTTAGTTGCTTGCCTCCCCATTACTCCCATTATTGCTCCCATTGTGCTGGTTACCTCTATTGTTGTTTTGATTTGCATTGTTGTTTTGCATCATCTGGGTGATTAGTTGTACCAACTGTTGTTGTCCCCTAGCAAGATCATTAAGGATCTACATTGTACTAGGATTCTGATGTTCATCTCTATCCCCATAATGTCTTCTTCAGATTCTGACACAAGAAATTGCTGCCTTCTCCTATATGTGATGTACTCTCTATCTTTGGGATTCATAAATCAACATGCCAACATTCCAACTATCATGCAAACCCTCCAGGCTGGCAAGATCTCTCGCTCTGATACCACTATAATATCCCTCCCTCAAACTTGCATTATTTCTGATTTATACTACACTAACATTTCATCAAACAATTTGCAATATGCTCTACCACTGAAATTTCTGAGTTTGTGTGTTATGTAACAACTTGCTTAATGGTTTTACATTAAGAAACAATTACATTTGCAACTCAGCACTCAAGATAATAAATGAACATTTTGTCGAACAATTTGAAGCCTTTGATTGAGTTGGAAACAAATATGATATTCAATACAGAGTGCTGTTATAAATCAGAAATTACGGAGATATGAAATCTATGGTTTCCTAACCTTCAACGTTGCCCAGTTGCATTAGAAATGGATGATATACAAAGCTTGCATCTTGTTGTCTTCACTTTTTGTACGCTATTGCAAAAGATGCCCCTCCAAAGAAGTGGTGGTTCACTTCCCAAGCACCAAGTAGGAATAAAAAATGATTCTTTAAACACCCCAAATTAGGCGACCAGATCTACAATAGTATTTGTGCCCCCTTATAAGACCACACACCTTCTTGGATTCGCGTCTTGCACGTATACTATGTTGCGGCCTCTTTAATAATAGATGGATGATCTTAAAATATGCTGCGGCTGCTAGGCAAAGGCTGCGGCTAGGAAAAATACTCCTCAAGGAGTTGCTTCCACAATAAATGATATCTTTGCCTCAATAAATCGCTTCCATCATATGGGCGCTAGAATTTAGGGTAAACCCTCCTCAAATACTTTCAATACAATCTTCTCTCAAACTCCAAATTTATATTTGCTTGCAAATCACATAAATTGGCAACAAAATCTTCCTAGAAGCAAATACACAAAACCTACACAAAATAATATAACCTCCCAGCACAAAATCCTTCAATCTACAACTAATCCGCACACTTGTGAACCTTGAATAGATTCATCTCTATATTGACTAGGGAAGATCTTTCACCCCCGAAATCAATATTCCCAAGGGTTTTCGTCCTAGGGTTTTTACTGAACCAAAGCTCCAGTTCTCAAGGAGACTCAAGAAAATAAGATGTTAAGAAGAAGCAAAAATGAGTCTCCAACCTCCTCTTATATTTTCCCTTGGAATTTTCCCAAGATATAATTTAAAATTACCTTTTTTAATAAACCTTCAGCACATTATAAAGTGACTATAATATTTTGCTTTTTGGCTCCCGCTAATTCACTTTCGAGAGCATTATTAATTAAATACAAGTTGTCCGTAAAATTATAATTTGAGACAACTTTATTTAATTAAATGAATTATTCCCTCTCCGAAACTCTGAATTAGCCTACGAGAATAAAATAGGCTAAATGGTCATCTTCAACACCTAGGCCAAAGAAGGGGACATTACAATATATGCATCATTAGCACTAACATCAGAAAATGTTTGGAAAAGAAAATGGATGGGTCCCTTGAAATGTGTCAAGACTCAAGTATGAGAAGGAAGAAGGAAAAATGGATCACCAATTTCTCAAATTCTCATCTGCTCAACAAGTTTGCCAGAAATTTGCAGGCCTTTTCTCATTCATTCTCAAATTTGACACCACCAACATCAGTTAATGCTCTTTAAGAGGTGCTCACTCAAACCTAAAGCCTGTCAGACAGTATTGCTTCACCATATAACATCACCATTCATTTAATGAGCATTATAGTAAGAAAGGAACAATGGTAGATTTGAAAGTGATGTTTCCCCCATTTATGGCATAATTCACAAGATCAGCAAAAATATCACACGTAATTTATTGGTTCATTCCAAGTCAAGAATTAGATATGATTGATTTTGTCATCCTGCAGAAACGGAAGTTTCAACCACACTATCAATATCCCAGTTTTACAATCTGCCCAAAAGAAAATTTGAGGGCTCCAAGCCCCCATGGCAACCCTGGTTTAGCATGTGCAGGTGGATTATTATCAAACTCAGAGTTCTACTCTCACAATGTACTTACAACATGCAGGGAAAAATACAAATAAGGTTTCCAAAGCATGGGCTCTTCTGCAAAGATTATCCATACCAAACAAACTTGACATTGAACTCATTAATATAGACGATGACTCTTGACTAATGTTGAACTCATCACAGAAATTTGTTCATCAATTCCAACATCTCAACCAGCTTCAAGGATACCTGGGTTTTGTCTTTTTTTATCCAAGACACTACAGAACAAATGGCTAGCTTACTTCTTTGAATTAAATATACTTAGCCAAAGTTGGGGCTACAGCAATGAATACCTTTGTGCCAATTTTACAATGCAACTCAACATCCAAATGCATACCCAAAATATTAGCCCAAACTTCAAGGTCCTGTTCTACTATGTCCATCTTAGTACGAATCAAAAAAGATTTTATATCCTATTATAACAAACACAAAATATTTTTTTCATCACTAAAACTCATTAGTTTTAAGTTGTGGCCCCACATAATCAAAATTCGTTGGCATTAAAAATACCAGGGATCCCTCTCCATGTGCAACCTCACAATAATAACAAACACAAATTGTTATTTTATTATCATTCAAAGTTCATTGCATTAATTTGTGGTTGTACCAAATACAACGTCATTATTGTCATACAATGCTAAGGATCCTCCTCCACGTGCAACCTCCTAGTCCCCACCCCATTAGGCATACAATTTAGACATACTAATTCTTATTCATTTTCTTCCACTAAAGTCCTAATCAAACACACATCCACTAAAGTCCTAATCAAACACACATTCATTCATGCCATCATATTCCTTCCATGATCCATTCTCCTTACGTTGTTCTTATTCAAACCATTGTTGTGTCATTCTTCAAACATCTACTCCAGCAACTGTAAGGAGACCCATACACATGCACTCCAATCAACACAGCTACAAGGTTGATACTACACGAGTTATGGATATTCATTGCATTACTGCACATGCCACAGGGGTCATCAAAAAGAAGATGGCCACTTTTGATCATTGCCAACAAACACTTCCATCTTACCATATTGTGCCAGATTTATAGGAATTTTCAGGGATCCATTCACAGTCACATCAAAGTGACAGCATGTGATTGCATGATTTGGTTCATCACCGATCCAGTTTGATTTTTTAAAGACCTCACAACTATGGTTGCATGTGTAAACAAGACAATGGTATCAATTAGGACAGAGACAAGTGCATTTAGTTGGGCCATAATCAAGAAATAAAACTAATGCTACTATTTCAAACAACTTGAGACTTTCAGACACTTCTGTGTGGAAGAATTCATCTCTTGGTACTAAAAAGTAACTATCAGTCCATGAGAATAAAGGGATAGATATACAGGACTATCCACCATGTTTGTCTTCCAACACGGTGATCAAAGCATTTAGAAATTACTATAATGACTAATGAATATGGGAAACTTCAACCATTACTAAAGCAGCTAACCAGGCACATAGTCATCTTCAATAACCAATTTAGGCATAGCAAGAATACTCTGACTGCATAATAGTTTGCATTCTACAGCCACTTATGAGAATGCAGTGTCTCGCAACATGCTGAAAGAGACTATGTAAGCACTGACCAAATAGGCTGATAATCATACACCAAAGGAGACCAAAAAATATAATGTTGTGTTGTATACACTCAAAGCACGTGCATAAACTATCAAGAAAAACTATGGTATCCATACAGTAAAAAATTTTTGGTGGTTGGCTTTGTAAGATCGATTGAAATCACGGCTAAGTAATATTAATTGTCAAGAACTTTCTAAAATTATCTTCATTCTCCACCATACACACACACACACACACACACACAGGAGCAAAAACAAATATTGATAGTGAATAATTATCTAAAGTTGAAAATGGACCTCGCCAAACTTCATATCACAAAAAGGGCTGACTGTTGAATCCCTGGAGAGACAGTAAAAGAGTACATTAGGTTGTGTCATGCTTAAGTTTTGAAGTCACCACTTGACAGAAGAAAACCTTTTACCACTATAAATTCTCAAGTTGTATAATTCAGATAGATATTATCAAGCAAAGGCACAAATATGGTTTGCTATATAATGACATGGCAACTTAGTTAGCAGAAGACCTCATTTGCACCAACCTTGTATCAACTCCTTTGATGAATGTAGAGAATACGCGACACTTTCCATCTGCAGAACTTGTTGCAAGAAGAACCTGGAAACCAAATGTCAAAAATGAAAATTTAAATTTTAGATATTACAAATTTACAAGCATGAAAAAATGCATATGTATGACTGGTGTGGTCATCTGATTCAAATGATGGTCCACATAGAAATGAACAAAAAAAATCCAGAGACAGCTATAAAATTACATAAACAAAACGACCCTGCAAGTGCAAGTGCAAATAAAGAAAATGGGAAAATTCACAAACAGCTAACAGAACAGCAGGTGATCCAATGAGCGTCAGCATTTCATATAATCTTAACATGTCACAACCATCAATCATGATGGGTGACAGCTATAAACTGTGAAATCTGAAACAGTTTTTGTTGTGTAGGGTTGTGGATAAAGAATATAGATTAATATTAAGATATTGTGTTCACAATGATCTTGTAACACAATACTGGTGAAAGACATATTAACCTTGGTGAGTGCTCACTTTTTTTTTTGCTCCCAAGAATTTCCAGAGTAAACTTGCCGAGTCTCGGGGGCCAAGTTTTTACCAAGTCTGCATGAGTTTTTTGGTGAGTACTCACTGAGTCCAAGGGTTTGACTCACCTGCATGCCAAACACACAAAATACTGAAAAAAAATGGTTTATTGCCTTTTAAAAAATTATGAAAATGGTGTGCACCATGAAGATCTGCTGCCCCTCGACCCAGCTGGGGGTGCTGCCCCTCAACCCCACTAGGGGTGCTGCCCCCATACCCCCACCAAACTCATTTGATACATTTTGTAGCTGTATTTTGCATAAAATTTATATTTTTTTTCAAAAAATAAAGTATTTTTTAAGCTACCGATTTTTTCCTAAGTCAGAAATTTTTGGCCTTCCGAGTCTGAGTCGAGTCCAAGTTTGCAAACTATGCTTATATTAGTGCACTCAATGATGATAGTCACTCTATATTTGATGACTTCATCTTTGAGCCACCTTTATTTTAATACTGCCATTGCTTGCTTACCTCTAGCCATTTCTTTCCCTTCCCTGCTAAGGTCATCGTCTAGTCTAGATTTTGCTTTGATTTCAAAGGACTATTTGACCTTGAGTCACATCCTAGAGATCTGATTGACTTTATGAGATTGGAATCTACCTTTCTAGCCCAGTCACTAGGTTCTTTCTTGTTGACATTAGAATTTGAAGGTGTATATCCCCTATTTGTACCCCCTTCGACTATAATCGATTTATTTGCAACACAGTCAACCCTCCCTAGGGCCTACTAGCCATGTTTAGTGAAATTAAAAATCTCTCCTATGTCATAGGTCATTAGAAATATCCCTTCACTTTATCGATCATTTAATGGGCCCCATTGATTGTTTGTGCGCATTCCTGGGGGTTTCTAACTCATTTGGGGTAGCTACTACAATATACTAACCAAGAAGCACAATGTTGTGAAAGGAAGCAAGGTACACGGAATAGTTTCCTACACTAATCTAATGAGGGAAGTGATATGCAAATTTTTCAATCTTTACAGTAACATAGAAGAAGATACACAAATATAAAACATAACAGAATACCACAACACAGAATATACGTGGGGAAAACCTTTCCAGGTAAAAAACTCCACACTCAAAAGCACCACCCAATGTATTATCCAGTAAACAAAGTGTGATTACAATACAATTGCAGGGCCAAGCTCTTCCAAGAGTTCACCACTATGTAGTATTCTGGAGCAATTCCAACAACCTAACAGTACCTGCAAATCAACTATACAACTCCAACTCCAAGAACCTGTATATATTGAGAAGTGCTACGAATGGGGGTAGCTTCTAGAGCAAGTCAACAAAAGAATCTCATCCAAATCCATATGGCCCAATTTCCAAGGCCATAAAACATGCAAATGACACTTGTAAGAGATTACTTTCATCCCTTACAACCCCCAAACTTGGGCGGCCCAAATTTGCCCAAAATAGGTATGACAGATGCTCTTACATTGTCATAAAATCTGTCATATATGACAACACTTACAACCGTAAGAGAATCTATCATAACTGACTATTAATAATTGATTCTCTTACAACTTGTCATAGTCAAACTTGGCCACCTACCTTCTCCATGCAAAGATGCTTCTTGACACTTGTCACACCTGTCATACCTGTCATAGAATCTTCTATTTCTGGCTCTTACATGTCATAGATTTTGTCATAGGAATCTATCATAACTCTTACGCATCGTAGATCTCTTACAACACCCAAAAGGTGCTAACACATGGCAAAAGACTTCTACCACAAAATGGGACGCCTAAACCTTCAAATGTTGACTTGACCATCCTAGTCACCTTCCAAGTGGGATAACATGTCAACATGTCACCTCACACTAAGTGATAAAACTGGATGACCAATATTAAATACAATTTAGGCAAATAAATAAATATACAATTAAATAATAAATGCTAGGAAATTGCAATGGTTGAGACACCTTAATTCCCAACATTCTCCCACTTGTCAAACACCTTTCAAGAGCCAATAGAATGACATGATTTATCTGCTAGGGGCCAAGAGGCCCATAGACTCCGAACACCATCTGAACTTATCTGTGCTCACAGGCTTCGTCAGTACATCTACAATATTTCTCAAAGTGTCAACCTTCTTCAATATCTCATTTCCATCTTCTACCATATCATGAACAAAATGAAACTGAACATCAATGTGCTTTGTTCTGGCATGGAAGGTAGGATTCTTTGCTAAACAAATGGCACTCTGACTGTCGCAACAGATAGTAATATGTCCTACATCAGAACCAATATCCGAATACAACCTCTTAAGCCAAATGGCTTCCTTACAAGCATGAGTAGCTGCCATGTACTCTGCTTCAGTCATGGACAAAGCGACCACAAGTTGCCGCTTACTCATCCAACTAATAGCACCACCAAACATAGTGAACACATAAGCACTGGTGGATCTCCTGCTGTCAATGTCACCTGCCCAATCAGAACCCACAAATCCACGAATACTTACAGAATGATGAGGTCCTGTAGGTTAACCATGATAACATAGGGAATACTCAGAAGTACCCCGCAAATATCTGAACACTCTCTTAACCACATCCCAATGTACCCGTCCAGGATTAGCCATATACCGACTAAGAACTCCCATTGCTTGGGCAATGTCTGGTCTTGTACAAACCATCGCATACATCAAACTACCAACCACAGTAGCATAAGGAACTCTGCTCATATCCTCCATCTCAGAAGGAGACTTTGGACAATCTGTAACAGATAACTTTGTCCCCATCGTATCAGGAACAATCAAAGGTCTGCAATCTACCATGTTGAATCTCTCCAACATGGTGTTAACATACTTACTCTAGAATAACCAAAGTTTCCTGTTTGCTCTGTCTCTTTTGATCTCCATCCCCAGAATGTACCTAGCTGCCCCTAGATCTTTCATCTCAAACTGTGCTAACAACTGAGACTTCAAATCAGAAATCAAACTTTTACCATTCCCAATGAACAACATATCATCAACATACAATTCAATAATGAGAATGTGATCACTATCAAACTTGTAATAAACACAATGATCTAATTTCAATCTCATAAATCCAATACTCAACACAAAGGCATCAAATTTCTGGTACCACATCCTAGGAGATTGCTTCAAACCATATAAAGATTTTTTCAACCTGCAAGCCAGATTTTCTTTACCTTTTACCACGTAGTGCTCTGGTTGTGACATATCAATTTCCTCCTCCAAGTCACTATGAAGGAATGTTGTCTTCACATCCATCTGCTCCACTTCTAGATCATACGTTGCTGCAAGAGATAACAGGAACCAAATAGATGTCAGTTTCACAACGGGAGATAAAATCTCACCATAGTCAATTCCCTCCACCTGAGAGTATCCCTTCACGACCAACCTTGCCTTAAACTTCTCAACACTACCATCTGAACCGAACTTCTTCTTGAACACCCATTTACATCCAACAGGTTTACATCCAATAGGCAAGGGCACCAGATCCCAAGTATTGTTTTTCTTTAAGGAAGCCATCTCTTCTTCCATGGCCTCTTTCCAAGAATCTGCATCACTCATACCCATAGCCTCCCTTACGGTCCTAGGCTCAACATCATTAAAAATCAAAGCAAAAATACAACTGAAATCATGCAATGAATAACCAAACCTTTCAGGTTGTCGCCTTATCCTCGTGGACCTCCTCACAAGTTGAGGTTGAGGTTCTTCCTCTTCTTCTTCTGAACTATCAAAGCTACTAGAGCTCTCCTCATCATCAGGTCCAGCAGATGTCTTCGATTCAACTTTCTCAGGGGTGGGAGGAAGCTAAACCACATTCTCTTTCTTTTCTTCGTTCTCTAGCTATAGAACAACAGAAGGACTGAGCTCTCTGAAGATCACACTTCTACTATACATAATTCTCTCGGCCATTGGGTCCCAAAACTTGTACCCTTTCACACCAATAGCATAACCGGTGAAGATACATTTTACTGCCTTGTTCTCTAACTTAGACCTCTTCTCCTTAGGCACATGTGCATATGCCTCACAACCAAATACTCTAATGTGTCTTAATGAAGGCTTCTTACCAGACCACACCTCCATAGGTGTCTTATCAACGAGCGCCGATGTAGGAGACTTGTTAATTAGGTAACAAGCGGTAGCAACAGCTTCGGCTCAAAACTTTTGTTCAAGGCCAACTCCACTTAGCATACTCCTAGCCCTCTGCATCAACATTCTGTTCATCCTCTATGCAACTCCATTCTACCAAGGGGTATACGGAATTGTCTTGTGCCTCTCAATGCCATGTTCTTTACAGAACTTGTCAAAATCTGCTAAACAAAACTCACCACCGTTATCACTCCTCAAACACTTAATCTATCTATCCTTTTGATTCTCTACAAGAGCTTTGAACTCCTTGAATCTCGTAAAGACTTCAAATTTACTTCTAAGGAAATATACCCATGTCCTTCTACTGTAGTCATCAATGAATGAGACAAAATAAACATATTTCGAAATCGAAATAACATTAACAGGACCAAATACATCAAAATGAATCAAATCCAACACCTCAGAAGATTTGTGAGAACTAGAATAAAACTAAACACAGTTTTGTTTTCCATATATGCTATGTTCGCAGAAATCGAACTCAAAGTTACAATCATTCATACCCTCAACGAGGTTTTTATTTTTCAGGGTCCTCAAACCCTTTTCACCAATGTGGCCAAGCCTTTGGTACCATAACATTGTCTTCTCTGCTAGAAGTTTCATCTCCATAGAATGAGCACCCTTGGGTACCCAGAAAGCACGACCATTGGAAGTAGAGGCAACAGTCTTCTTAGCTGCTAGTTCCAATGGTGAGGATGAAGAATTTGAAGCTCTCTTCTTTGAAACAAAGACAATATTGCACTGAATCGCGCATGCATCAACCTAAAACAGAGTGCCAATCCGAACACCCCTAGCTAGTACCATAGCTCCTCTAGTCATCTTACATCCTATATTAGAGAAAACAACCTACACACCCACATCATTCAGTTTACTTACAGAAAGAAAGTTTCATGCCAAACTAGGGATATGAAGTACACCATTGATCCCATTCACTCAACCATTAGAGAATCTAATCAGGACTCTTCCACGGCCAACAATTTTTAGGTGAGTCATCACCCAAGTACACCTTCCCACCACAAAATTCTTCATACTTTGAAAACCAATCTTTGTGTGAGGTCATGTGAAAAGATGCACCGGAGTTGATTAGCCACACATCCTCAGATGCATGAGTTGCCAAGGCTGCGATAAAAGCTTCTCCATCATCTTAAGAGGACTTGCCAAAATTTGAATCTTTCTTTTTCTTTTTCTCCTCCTTGCACTCCTTATGGAAGTGATCAGATTTACTGAAGTTCCAACATAGAGCCTTGGACTTTCCAGGAGAATTAGATCTCCCATGGGATTTGGATCTACCCATTTTTGTTTTCTTGTCCTTTTTCCCTTTCTCCTTGGGTCTACCATGAATCGCAAGAGCCTCCTCAGCCACTTCTGAAGTTTTTCTTTGCATCTCTTCGGAAAGTAACGATGCAACCACCTCATCCATCTTGAACTTGGTGGTAGTACTCCCAATGGCCATCACAAGGTGGTCCCACAAGTCTGGCAAAGAACAAAGCAAGGTCATGCAACGATCCTCCTCCATCTTTACACCAATGGAGTTTAACTGAGCAACTAACATGTTGAAAGCATTTAGATGATCCGCAATAGATCCTCCATCTTCCATCTTCAAAGAGTACAGCTTCTTTCTCAAGAATAACTTATTTACCAGGGACTTGGCCTAATAAATTTCTCCAAGCTTCTTCCATAGTTTTTCTGCCGTAGTCTCTTCATGAACATTTAACAAGACGGAGTCAACCAAACAGAGTCTCACAAGACCCTTGGCTTTTCGATCTTTTGAGATCCCAGTCTGCTTGAGACATTGCCGATGGTTTTGCGCTAGATATAGCTTCCCATAGATCTTGATCTACAAGCATGTCCTCCATTTTGAGTTTCCACAACTCGAAATTGCTACCATTAAACTTCTCCATCTCTAATCTTGTAGATGTACTTGCCATCTCCTTTTTGCGTCAAGATTACAAAATACTCTGCACAAGCTCTCACTCAAACGAAAATGAGCTCAAAAAACCCTCTACCCAACGACTAGGACCAAATTGGCCAAGCTCTGATACCAACTGAAAGGAAGCAAAGTACGTGAAATAACTTCCTACACTAATCTAATGAGGGGAGTGATATGCAAAGTTTTCAATCTTTACAGTAACATAGAAGAAGATACACAAATATGAAACATAACACAATACCACAACGTAGAATATACGTGGGGAAAACCTTTTCAGGTAAAAAACCTTACACTCCAAAGCACAGCACAATGTATTATTCAGTAAACAAAGTGTGATTACAATACAATTGTAGAGCCAAGCTCTTCCAAGAGTTCACCACTATGTAGTAATCTGAAGCAATTCCAGCAACATAACAGTACCTGCAAATCAACTATACAACTCCAACTCCAAGCACCTGTATATATTGAGACGTACTAAGAATGGAGGCAGCTTCTAGAGCAAGTCAACAAAAGAATCTCGTCTAAATCCATATGGCCCAATTTCCAAGGCCATAAAACATGCAAATGACACTTGTAAGAGATTCCCTTTCATCCCTTACAATTCCCAAACTTGGGCAGCCCAAATTTGCCCAAAATACGTATGACAGATGCTCTTACACTGTCATAAAATCTATCATATATGACAGCACTTACAGCTCTAAGAGAATCTGTCATAACTGACTATTAATAACCGATTCTCTTACAACTTGTCATAGTCAAACTTAGGCGCCTACCTTCTCCATGCAAAGATGCTTCTTGATACTTGTCACACCTGTCATAGAATCTTCTATATCTGGCTCTTACATGTCATAGATTTTGTCATAAGAATCTGTCATAACTCTTACGTGTCATAGACCTCTTACAACTCCCAAAAGATACCGACACATGGCAAAAGACTTCTCCCACAAAATGGGACCCCTAAATCTTCAAATGTTAACTTGACCATCCTAGTCACCTTCCAAGTGGAATGACATGTCAACATGCCACCTGACACTAAGTGACAAAACCGGATGACCAATATTAAATACAATTTAGGCAAATAAATAAATATACAATTAAATAATAAATGCTAGGAAATTGCAAATGTTGAGACACCTTAATTCCCAACATGTTGCACTACCACTGAACTGTTGTAGCACATTTGTCCTTTAGCTACTGTACTCAGAGTTGCAGGATACGCCATCCCTCACCTCCTTGGTACACATACCAACATACTTGGTACAAAGACGGGTACAGTACGACACAAAAACGGCTCAAATACCATACCGGAAAATTTCAATTTTTGCAACCGCGTTGGATTCGTAGGGATTCGGTTTTAAACCAAAAAAATTCCCGAATCTTGATAAAAAATAGTGAAAAATCTGTAAAATGCAGAAAAATAATGTAGTTTTTTTCCATATAAATAAACCCACGAAAAAAACAGAAAAATATATAGAAAGCCGCTGGATTTTTGAAATCCTTTTTGTACACTACTTCGGCGAGCAGAATACATCTCTCCATCGAATATAGAAATGGCTTTCGTTTTTATTTTTTACTGTCTAATAAAGTTTCTTTTGCGATATGGGATATGGCTTTGGTTTTTATTTTTTATTTTTAATAAAGTTTCTTTTTATTTATTTTTATTGTTTTCTAATAAAGTTTCTTTTGCAATATGAGATATGGCTTTGATTTTTATTTTTTACGTTTATAACGTTTGGTTTTTATTTTTTATTTTTTACTTTTATAAAGTTTGGAGCGGCACATAACTACGTATTGTTATTAAATAGGGAATAATGTTTGTTATTAATATTAATATTAAGTTTATTTATAATTTTATTAATATTAATTTTATAAATACGTAATTTATATTATTATTAATATTAATTATATTTAATAAGTTGTAATTTATAAAGTTTAATATCATTTATTATTAGAGTAATTTTATCTATATTTAATAAATTTGTTAGTATTTAAATTTAATAAGTTTAATATTTATTATTAATAAAATTATAATATTTAGGTATAAAATAATAAAATATATTTTAATATAATAGATTATTTAAAAATATATTTTATTATTTTATACCTAAATATTATAATATATTTAAAAACATATTTTCCAATTAAATCCCAAGTAATTGAATTACATTTATACTTCTAGTTTGCTAAGTCAATCCCTATCCTAAGTAATGCTCCTATGGCTATAGCAACATTTGTAGATTTGTCTAAGATACAAACACATGACTCCACATACCACTAGCAATGCCGGACCGAGCAATACAAGCTCCTTTCTATCATAGTTCATGACTCCATATTGTGCTTTTTGTTTTGTACACCTAAAACAGTTGACAATATTTGTATATCTAACAATGTTGTTTCCTTCAGCTAACCGCTTTTATACTCATGTGATCAATGTATACTGTGTATGTGATCAAAGTAGTTTCTATTTGATTAGTTTATTGTGTCTTTAAGGTTTATTTATCAAAGGGTGCATCAAACAAGTTTTAAATCCTTAAAGATCTCTATATTTCATGGGTTTTTCAATTTGCTGAGTATACGTTGAGTTTGGACGCCAAGTCCAAGTTTGGGTCAAAAATCAGCTTGGCGAGTCCAAGGCGAGTCCAAGTCTTGTAACACTGGTTTAACCTATCTAATCCTTTATGTCTAGATAGGGCAAGCATGTAGTCATAGGATTATTTTCAGTCAACAAGAATAAAAATCATTTGCCTTGAGTTGAAGAGTGTCTCAACCGTTTGCCCAAGGTGAATCCAAAAATACACTTTTATTTTTATTCAGCATAAACGTGAACCACCCTAAAAACCACTATAAAAATTGTGAATAGCAAGTACATATTGTTCATGATAGGTTAGTTTTTATCTTATAGGGAGCTTCCTCTTCTAATTTGAAAAGCGGTTCTCCTACACATCTATTCCAATTTGTGTTGCCCTGAAAGGTGCAAATTAAAATGCTAACAATCCTTCAATGCCCTCCCTTCATTAGATGCCTGTGACTACAAAAAAAAATGTGACTGTAAATGCAATGTTTTGGCTACAACTACAAATGCTCCCTTCACACAATGGTGAGTTTCTTTCACACGGCAACTATCAACTCTTCATGCTTCCTTCACATGACGGTCTGCAATGTTTTTGTCTGAACTGCAGTACGTCTTCCTTCTTGATTATCCTTCAATTTTGTATTTCCCAACTCTCTTCATATTCTCATGACCAATGTTGTACCCTTCCAGGCTTCCCCAACACTATCAACCTACTTTGATACTAATGTTAGTATGGATCAACAATGAAGAAAAGAGAATGTGAAGAATAAGGTATTGCATAATGTATGTCGGCCCGATTATTTGTTTGCTAAATCATGGAGGTTATAAAACAGTTACAACAAGATGTTTATATAAACATACACATTTATTTAATGCATGCTTCTTTTGTAAGTTTGCAGGGGTGAACTATTTACATGAAGACATTCATTTACAATATTGAATTTCTCATTTTATACATTTTGAAAAATCCTAGAGTTATTTAAGCTCCCAGTGATAAGAGATCTATATGAAAAGACCTCTTGAAATTCTGAAAAACCTGGCATAAAAAATGTATGTGGTGCTAACCTGGGATTTGTGTTAGAAATTAAGTGAAGTCAACTTCATCTGCTTGTCAATCTTTAGACTTGACACTACTTATTGAGCTGAATTGGAGAGGTTCTACCCTTGTATACGAGTCAGTTGTACACTTTTAGGTAGTGTATCTAAACAAATCGTCCTCTCTGTTGAACTAGCATCCACACTACTAAAAAATACATGTTGGCGTATTCCCTGGATATGATCTTGTGCTTGTAATCCTCAAATTGCTTTGTCATAAATGCAAGCTTGAGAGCAGCTATAATCAACTTGATTGGAATGTATTTATCGAGAACAATGAAACAAATTCATAGTTACAGGACTTGGTAAGACTCACCAGACTTAGTGAGCCCCAAGGTGGGTAGAGCAAACCGAGGGCAAGTCTTGGGACCCAAGTACCCAGCAAGTCTAGTCAGACTCGTCGAGTCTACTAGACTCTCTGAACCCAGTGAGTCTTGTCTACAAAACTTGACCATGACAATTAAGTGGAAAACTAGAAAAAAACAAACAAAATCAAAACACTTAAACCTAAAACACATAAAATGATCTTTAACACTTCAAAATGATATTCATTTCATTTGCAAACACAAACAAGGAGAGAAAAAGAGAATTGAAGCTAAAAATACAATCCATTGAAACAAAAACTAGCAAACATAGTTAGGGCCTAATTACTGCTCTATTGCTTCAACACTCGCATTTTTTAAAGGGTTTGGAGGACTCTTGGAGCTTGGTTAAAAGCAATAAGAGTGTGAAAAATGGCATGCACCATGAAGGTCTTTGTGGTCTTAAAGGATTTAATTTGCCCCTCAACCCTACTGGGGGCGCTACCCCTTGACCTTGCTGGAGGCCCTACCCCTTGACTCCCACTCTAGTTTTTAAAAGCAAAAAATAAAAATCATTTTGGGCCATGCCGAAGGAAAACCAACTGTTTCCCAATTAAATCCCAAGTAATTGAATTACACTTATACTTTTGGTTTGTTGAGCCAATCTCTATCCTAAGTAATGCTTTTATGGCCGTAGCAATATTCATAGACTTGTCTAAGATACAAATGTTGGACCCCACATAGAGCTAGCAATGCCCGGCCAAGTGATACAAGATCCTCTCTACCATAGTTCATCATTCTGTGTTGATATTTTTGTTTTAGAAGCCATGAATATCATAATCAATGAGTCTTGTACACCTAAAACACTTGAGAATACCTATATATTTTAAAATGTTGTTTCCTTCAACTCAAATCTGCTTTTGTATGCATTTGATCAATGTATACTTGTGTAGTAGCTTCTAGTTAATAAGCTTATTAAGTTATTATGTCTTTAAAGTTGATTTATTTAAGGGTGCATAGTAAAAGTTTTAAATCCTTAAAAAAATCTCTATATTTCATGGTTTTTCAATTTGCCAGGTCTTTGTCGAGTCTGTGTGCAAAGTCTGAGTTTGAATCAAAAATCAGTTTGCCGAGTTTGAGCTGAGTCTGTGTCTTGTAACTATGATCTATCAACATTGTTGTGCTAAGTGATAGACAAAGTGTTTGCTTTTGGAGTCACCATTCTTTTCATGGCCTCATATGTATATTATGGGCCAACTATTGAATGGTTGGGCCTTGTGTCTTTTCCACTAGGTCCTTGCTTACAAATCAAAATATGGTTGAATCGTATGCATTCCACTTAATATATGGCTCTTTATGTATGTAATTCATTTCTATTTTTACCATTTTGTATGATTTAGAAACAAGGGCATATGATCTTTACTAAGTCAGAGCCACATTTATCTTTTTGTGAATCCATCCTTGCCATCTCAGCTCAAGCCATTGAGTCCATACCTTTTTTTGTCCTTTTGTGGGTTGCTTTAGCTGGGAAAAAACGACTAAAAGTAATTCGGTGGACACAATGAATGAGACACTTTGAGTGGCAACAAGTCATGAGATCAAATCCTCTCTCTAGTTCCTTGATCAAACTGCTTTGTTTGTTTGCTGTGTGGGGGGCAAGCATCAAAGCCAAATCTATCCTTGAATATGCTATGGAAGAGGAGTGAATCAGTTTGGATGAGCTCAGGTTTCACCATTATAGATTAAATGATTAATTATGTGACCATCTTAAGAAACGTCTTGACTTCATGAATTTAACACTAGAGATCTGCCTTTTATTTAGGGAAAGAAGAGTCCTAATTGAATTTTCCAATAAACAATCAAATAATGGATCATAAGTTAGAATCCTGATTTCTTATGACCCTCTTTAGTGGCATTAGAACCTTGTTGTCTAATCCATTTGTAAACAAATTTCAGTTACATGTAAATGCAGGAAAAACCATTTCAGCAAAAATTTTGATATATTTCCTGTTCAACACATGAAAATTAACTAATAGACTGTCTTTAGTGCAGTCAATTATCTGCACTCCTATTAGATGTCTCAATTAGAATTTATAATTTTAAAGAGAAGTAGAGAGATAGACAGAGAGTACATTTCCTATAAAAAGATGCATAGTTTTGGAATATGCTTACATTGTTGGGGTGCCATGCAACACTCGTCACAGATGAATTGTGTTTTTTTCGGATAAGCTTGCTGACCCACCTGTGCAAGAGAATCTACTATCAGCCAAAACGAGTCTTTCATCCATCTCTGGTACCAGAAAATAAAATCCTTAGTATATATTCAAGAAAAACAAAAGAGATTAGGAATTATGAATAATTCTTTAACCTAAGGCAAGGGTTTTGGCTCATCCACTTAGGCTAGAGTTCGATAAGAATGTGTTTCCTCTGTATTTTTGCAGATTCTTAATCTGGGTCCACAATCTTAGGGGTTTGGTAACTTGTTTCATCACATTCTCTCCTTTCAATAATACATTATTTGAGCAGTACTCATTAAATCATAAACTACGATACACGAGAATTACATTTCCAATCATCAATAAAAAGGCAATGGTAAAGATTTCTGTTTATATCACAGACAAGCCAGAGGCTAATTTGGCATGAGACCACCCCTTGTAGAAAGCCCACAAGGGCATTTCTTTCCATTTACCTTATAGACATAGACACCCAAAGACATGCAATTCAGTTAATAGCATAAGGGGGATGTCATTCAAATCAGTGTACACGAGTAAATGCATAAAGATACAACCATATTACATAAAAATATAGCAGTGTACCTCAAGGAAGTGTCCCCAGGGTTTTTCTCCCATTCCCCTGTCTAGGGATGTTTGGGGGACAGGAGGATGGGAACAGAACATCCCCTTCCCATCCCCAATTTTAAATTTTTTGGGGGAACATCCCCAAGACATCTCCCTAATGTGGGGGGTGTTTCCCAAACCGTCCCCCTTCTACAAAGAATGACAGGATAGCATACCAAATCTGTCCCCAACATCCCTGTGACATCTCCCACCCCTGTCAAACTCAAACCTAAAAAAGTACTCAAAACAAAATATAAACCAAAACCTAACCATTTTATGTTTTCATCATTTGTTATTTTCATTGTTACAATTTATTTTGCAAGAAAGAAGAGAAAATGGCATGCCACCAAACCCCCACTCTGGTTTAAAAAACAAAAAATAAGTTTGTTTTGTGCTACGCCAGATGGAAAACACAAACACCTTGTCCCCCTTCTACAAAGACTGATAGGATAGCATACCATATCCATCCCCAATGTCCCTGTGACATCCCAAAGATGTCAAGACATCCCTGTTGGCAACAGACACTGCTAGGCACGTCAGATGTTGTCATTGATGGCAACTAAATCCATCTTACACATCCGCATTGTATCATCTGCTCATACCGGAAGTCAGATTACAGATTTGTCTAAGTCCGGATAGACAGGAACAGGGCATATGACAGGGTTCAGCATTTTGGTCTGCATTTCTCCACAAGAAATCATATTGTGCTGCGGATCTGAGGGAATGTTAAGGGATGTCAGGGCTACCTAAATCCAAGATTTTAGCCTCCAGTGATGAAGGGATTGTAAGTTACAAGCATCTGAGTATCAAGTTTTGGTTAGACAGTTCAATTCGGTGAACAACAGGCTGACTAGGTGTTTGATCCTTGTGCGGATGAAGAGAAGTAATTGATCAAGTAATTTATGAGATCCAGTGGTATTGGCCGACATGTGAGGTGACCTGGATACATAAGTTCTGGTCCACATTGATGTTTGTGCATGGATTCAACCGACAGAACAATGTTCTTGAAATAGTTTCCAAGTTTTCTTAAGGCCAACTACAGTTGGGGTAATTTCATGTTGCGGATATATGTGATCGATGGGTGCAAGCATTTTGTGGTATGGTTGTGCAAATATGAGGTGAGAGGTGCGAAGTGTGGGAATATCAAGTGCGAAGTAGAGATCTGAGCCTCGGATCATGGCAGAACAGTAAAACAGGGCAATGAGAGATGAAGTGTGCAAAGGCAGTGTACTAAGCTTAACCGAAACTATTATTTTGCATAGTTAGATGCTACTCTTCAGTTCAAACATTTCAATGAACTCTTGTCATCAACTTTGTAGGCAGTGAGCCTCCTTTGAGCAGTGAGCTCTGGGCAGTGTGCCCGAAGGCATGTGCCTTCCCAATTTGTAATTCTTTTAGCAGAGTATAAATCTTGTGGGTTAACCCCCACCGTGGTTTTTCCCTTAACCGGGTTTCCACATAAAAATCCCGGTGTTATGTGTGTTGATTATGTTTCTGCTCATGTGTTGTTGATTCATGCTTTCATGATTATATCATTAATCTATAAATAAGTGGTAAAGAAGATTAAATGCAGCAAAAGGTAAAAGTTTGTAACAACTGATTCACCCCCCCCCCTCCTTAGTTGTCTGCCCTAATTCCAACAATTGGTATCAGAGCGAGGTTCCTTAGAAGAAGTTTAACAGCTTGAGGAAGATCTGGGAAAGTGTTTTCAATGGGTTCATTCAAGCATTCTGATGGTATCAATCAACAACTTCAAGTAGCCTTAGAAGATCTTGATCTGTCCAGAGCAGAAATCAGAGATCTACAAGAAAACCTTAAAGATGTTGAAGATTTCATTGAGACCTTAAAAGGACAATGAGCAAATCTAATGAAAAGAGGAGGGAGCTACTTCATCAACTAGCAAATCAAAATGAAGACAATAACATGGATGAGGCCCTGAAGGAGAACACAAAGGAATGCAAGAAGCTAGCAAAAGAAGTTGTTGTTCTAAAACATGAAATGGAATCAGGGGTGATGAAGCTAACCAAGGAAATTGAGGAAAGGAAGAAAACTGAGGAAAACCTAAATCAGTCTCTGAAAGAAAGAATAGAAGAGTGTTGCAGATTAGACAGAATAATTGGCCATCTAGAGTCTGATCTACAAGAAACCAGGGACAATGAGGAAGAACTTGAAAGGCAAATTGTCATTCTCAAACATGACCTAGAAGTTGCAAATGAATATAAAGAGAAATTCAAGATAAGCTCAGCTAAACTTGAGGTGTTGCTTGATAGTCAGAAGAAGGCAGATGACAAGCATGGTCTGGGATTTGAGAAAGGTGAAAGCTCTGGATCCGGTCAAAGAAATCCTTAAGCAAGAAATCAAAGAAGGAATCCTAGAAGACCTCCCGTAAGACAACCTAATGCTCAAAGGTATCCATCTTTTAATGACAATTGTTTCAAATGCAATAAGTATGGTCATAGAGCTAATCAATGCAGAAGTCAAGTGAATCAAAATGCATCATCTTTCTCCGGTCAATGCTTTAATTGCAAAAGGATAGGTCATAAGGCTGAGGAATGCAGAAGTGGATCAAGGAATCCTCCTAAGAACAAACAAGTGTTCAATGGAAGATGTTTTACTTGCAATAAGTTTGGGCATATTGCAATGCAATGCAGATCTAAACCTACTCCAACATGTAATTGTCAGAAAAATAAGATTGTGTGTTTCAACTGCAACAAATCTGGACACATTGCTAAATTTTGCAGAAGCAAAAAGGAGAACTCACAAGCAGGTAAAGGAAAAACAGAGCAGAAGTTGGACAAAGGCAAGGGCAAAGTTGATATGAATGAGATCTAGAATGAAATGAACAAAACATGGGTGAAGAAAGGTGAAATGAATGTTGACAATGGGTCCGCACCGGAATCCGGTGCTGATAATTCCTCTGGGAATTGAAACAGGAGCTCTGGCTCAAGGGGAGCTGCATTGAAAATCTAATTGCCCCTGCCAGTAAGTGGGTGCCTGAATCTAGCACAATGAATGAAGATAAAGAAGCCTATTGCAGATCTATTGAAGTAAATTCTGGAAGAAAAGAAGCTAATGTGATTGATTGCGGAGCAATTGAAGATTGATTGTATGCAGAAACAGTGTAACCGGATGTATTAGGGCAGAGCATTTATTACAATGACGAATTAGGTTTTGCAGAGCATAAAAAGGTCATTCATTCAACACTTGAATCACTTTGCATTCAAAGAGAACAAGGAGAAGAGCACCTGAGCTGAAATTTCAAAGATTTGAAGTGCGAAGAACAAATTTGACAACTAACCCTAATTCCGTGAAGAAAAAGGTATTCTTCTGCGAAGCTTTGAACTTGTGATCTTTTTGAAATGGCTACACCTCTAGTTGTGGATATCACTGAGTGACCTAGGCCAAAAGTTTAAAAAGCATTCACACAAATCAGTAGAGGTCAATCTGTTAGGTGCCTTCTCAAATGTTCCGTATGGTGTGTTGCACGTTGAAGATATTAGGGCTTATATTCATGCTAGCATAGATGAGTTTGGGGATTCGAAGTTAGTAGATTTGTTCAAGAATCATCTGAGGGATGAAATTCATGGTCTTAAACCTGAGTATAAGGCACTGCAAGATAAACATTTCATTTAGATTATAGGGTTTCCATCCTTCGATGAAGATGAGTGGGTCCGGTATGTGCTGAGTCGGATGCATGATGAGTTTATGTGGTTAATGAAACCTTTCAAGATCACCAAGGACACCATCAAGGCCGTGACAAGGTTGAACTCATCCAGTGGACTGCCAATGTTGAAGTCAGTAAAAAATCAAACTGTAACTGATGCTACCGGTTCAAAGTTTGACAAAAGGGCAATGACAATAAATGACATCACTGATCTGGATATCAAATTTGCATCAATGGTGATTGGATACAAGATATATCATTCCAACAGGGAGAATTCTGTATCCGGTACAACCATCTATGTAGCTTATCAGATGTTGAGAGAGAATGCTGACTATGACTTGTGTGAGTTGCTGCAGAACCAGCTGATGGAAAACCTGAACAAGATCAAAAAGGACAAGAAGAATACATTCAAGTATGGTACATTGGTATTATGTTTGTTCTTCTATTTCATAAATGAGTTACCCGGCAAGAAAAGCATGTGTTGGACCAGTGATAAGACTGTTGCCATACAAATAAGAGAGCACTTGAACAATATTGGTGACTCCAATGCCCAAAGGACTACTCTTTGGGGATATTTCAAGAATTTTCGGAACATGATGCAATCAAGGGAAAGAATCCCTACATCTATGGTTGAAAAATACAAGGATACAGTCTGTTTTATGGTGGATACAGATTAGTGTTTAATGGAAGCAATTGAACCAAGAACTGTGTGGATCATGCCCATGGGGTATGAAGTTGATGAGCAAGCATTGGATATGTATGCTCAACACCTTCTGAATAAACCAAAGGACACCACAGTTGAAAGATTTGGGACATATGGTGAATTCAGTGTGAAACTGCATGTTGAGCTCTAGAAACCCGAATCTAAGAGAAAGATTCAAAGGCAAGTTGAAATGTATGCAGAAAGCATTGGCATAACAAGAGAAGCTGTGAGACAAAACAGAGAAAGGATAGAGAAAGCTAAGAAGGAGAAGCAAGAAAGAGAACAGGGAAGTGTTCCGATGGAATCCTCTTCTAAGCCAAGAACTACTAGGAGTACAGGTATAACCTCTGTTGCATCACCTTCTCCTATTGCCAAGAAATTCAAAGAAAAACCTACCGGTAAGGAAGGAAAAAGAACAAAAGTAATAGCCAAAAGGTCATATGTTAGTGTGGAGGAGGACAAAGAAAAGACTGATTCAGATCATGAGGTTAAAGAGTTGAAGGCCTCAGGCACTGAGGTTGCTAAAGTGTCTAAGGAGAAGCCCTCTGAAAGCAAAAAGGTAAGTAGAAGGCAAAAGACTGAATCCCATGCTAGAAGACCCACTTTGTCTGTAAAAGAAATTGTGAATGCTATAACGATTCATCGGAATATGAAACCTATAATAGAATACTATGACACTTCTGATGATGCAAACAAGAAAATTTTGGAGGATGCCATTGTAAAATACTTGAATACATACAATAGAGCTCTTGTGGAAATTTTGTCTGAAATCCCTAAGAGTCTAAGTAACATTTTGGAAATGAGGAAAGAAGCTGCTAAAGCTAAAGATTTAGAGCTAAGAGAATATGTGTTGTCCACACTATGTCCGATAATATCTAGAAAAGAAGTAGATAAAATTTTCAAAGAAGTCAAAGAGGAATTCAGAAGCAAAATCCGGATGAATAAGCTAATGATTGGAGAACTGGATGAGGTAGTCAAAGAAACAGAGCAAATTTTGAAGAAAGCTCTGGACAAAAATAAATTCAATATTGTCACAGAAGAACCAATTGACATTGATGATGCATCCATTCCAAATGTTGAGGAGTTGAAAGAAAGCAGTGTTCCATGGGGACCCTCCCCCCCTAAAACTACCCGTCCCCAAGTCCGGGACGTTACCGAGACTTGGGGACTTCTGCGAGACGTCCTCCCGCCATCCCCCCACCGCCGTTGGTACGCAGGAAACTTCAAGGAAACTTCGGGGACTTCTGGACGTCCCTCGAGCGTCTCGGGGACTTCTAGACATCCCCTGCACTGGGGGCAGCGAAAAGTTTTTTTTTTTTTTTGGTTTTGCTGATGTGACAGATTTTGCTGATGCAATCCATCATGGGTTCAACTACCTAGGGTTTCATGTGGGTTGTTTTGTGATCAATATCCTAATGTTTCAAGGCAAGTTTCAAGTGATTCAGAGGTGTATCAACCTATTGTTCCAACTGTTTGAGGGTGTTGTGTGTTGCGTGATGGATTGATTGAGCCAACAATAGATTCATGCTAGTTAGGTTTTAGATTCAAGTGTCTGGCATACCATCATGCTAGGGTTTTGATTCTTTAGAAGGTCCCCAGAGTTTCAAATCATAGGTTGCTTCAGAATCACAGAGGTCACTCGTCAAAATTGCTATTTTTATCAATGGTTATTTTCAGTTGTGTCTATTTCAAGTGTTCTATTACAGGCGATGGATAAGGGCCTATTTTTAGGCCGCTTTAATTAGTTTTCTAAGAAATCTCAAATTCGACAATTTCATTTGTCTTTAAGTAATAGACTAATAGTATTCAAGTAAATTTTGCTATTTTACTAATTTGTCAAAGTTTAATTTGAAATGTTATTCTTAAACATCTTTTTATAACTAGTTATTCAAGTACCATATGTATATCAACGCCCCACCCCCCGCCGCCGTCCCCAAACTTAGACCCTTTGTCCCCCCGTCCCCGAGACCCGTCCCCGTCAAGAAACTGATGCAGAGGTGGCACAAGGGAAGCAACACACAAGGGTTTAATCTACTGTCCTTTGCCCACTCACCCACTTCAAACAGCCTTCAACCAAGCAACCAAAGGCACATTCAAGGGTGTATGAAGGATTTGGTATCCTAGTGATGGCTCCACCTTCTAGGCTTCTCCAACACCTCAGGACAGATCAACAAACACCTTCTATGCAGTTGGTTTGATCTCCAACTTCCCAAAACTCTTCAACCTATACCTTGACTAGTAAGGCTACTAGCCCTCCAAACTAGGTTTTCTCAACAAAACTTGACAAAATTCCAAATGACCAAGCAAGCAAATGATGGTTTTAGATACCCTCTATGGAACCCTATCAAACTGCCAAGTCTCCTGTTCCAACTCTACTCCAGCGATCCAAAACACTCATTAGGTCTCTAGGCCTAATTGATCAATTTAGGCTAGGTTACAAAGCAAGTGCTCAAAATTGGGTGCATAGATCAGGGGCAGGAATTTGGAATGTCTCTACCATGCCCAAACAACTCAAAACCATCATTTATTTGCTCACCCTCTCAGGATTCTATCATCTACAACCTCAAATAGCATGAATTTGGTCAAATACAATGAAATACTTGACCTAGGGCATCACCTTAAAAATCGAAAACAGCATCTCCCAGCCAAATGCTTTTGGAATCCTATAATACACATCCCTAGCTTGCATTTCACCAGTTTTTATGAATTTTCACCGGTGGGAATGCATTCTAGGGCCGGATTTCTATTGCAAACCCTAGAAAACAGGGTTTCTAGACCAGTCTTGAAAGAAAAATCAATAACTTTTGATGCCGACCACTTCAAGACCTCAAACCAGTTTCATTTAAACCCCGACTCCAAACACTTTCAGAAAAATAACATTTGCACACGTGACAAGTCCGTACAGTCTGTACACAGCGAGAAAAGCAGGAAAATTTGTTGTTTTCTATAGTTTCAATGCCCCAAAACTCCGTACCAGATGTCCTCTGCCGTACAGGAGTGAAATACAATTGTGTTTAACCGATCCAAGTCGGTGTCTAACTTCCAAAAGCAGATTCAACCGCCCAAACTAAGTTGTAATCGGCCAATGTGTCATTGACACTATTGGCAGCCTTTTACACTATGGAGTTTTTGCATTTTCAAAGGGATGGTGATTTGGTTTGCTTGTCTAATTGAATCAAACCACCATCATACTCCCTAAACCATGCTAAAACACTAGAACAACCCAAACAAACTCAAAAAGCCAATATTAGACCTACTAGGCCTAAGTGGTTCAACAGGGTTCCAAGTGGACTAAGACTGAGTGGGGTTTATATGGTCACCCCAGACATCTTGACCACACAAGAGGACCTTCTATCCATGGCTAAAGCCTTATTACAACAAAACCACAACTTTCAAAAAAATGCAAACAAAGTGACTTTAGGAACCAAGGTGCTCCTAGGTGCCCTGCACCAGAAACTCCGTGGAACATTGAAAGAAAGTGAACAACAAGCTGACATCTCTGCTTCGGAAGATGAAATGCTAAATAAAGGAGATGAAGAGATGGTGGAGGAAGTTAAATTTGATGGTGCAGAGGACACTCAAATTCCTCCGGACCAATCTGCTGGAGAATATACAGAGATGAATACAGAAGTAGATGCTCTTGGTGAAGATGACTCTGTGAAAAATAAAGAGCAAGAAGCAAAAGAGGTTAAGGACAAGAATGAACAAGGAGAAACAGCAGAGAATATTGAAGAGCAAAAGCAAGATGACAATACCGGCAAGGATCTGAAAGATGGAGCTGCATTTTTGGCAAGAGACACTACAGATGCAGTGAAGAAATTACTTGAGAAAGACAAGCTTGAGTTTGATGAACCGGAGCTGATTCAAGGACCTATCAATTTTGACACTCTTTCCCCTCTACAAAAGATGAAGTTAGCATCTGTGGTACAAGCAAAAGCAAGAGAGAAGATTCTGAAAACTCACATTGAGGACAGTGAGTTGCTTGGTCTTGCCTCCGAAATTCTGGAAAAGATTATGCCAACCTTTCAAAAGGATTCTTCCAACTCTCCTTCTGGTCAGTCGAAGAGTCTGATAAACTCTGTAAGTACTCATTTTGAAACCTTAGAGAAGTCAGCAGAAGTTAAAGTCAGAAATGAATTTAATGAGAAGAGGTTTGTTGAAATAAAGAAAATAATTAGTTATGACAGATCAAGGCTTGATACTAGTGTAAAGAGTATCCAAAATGCCCTCTCTGAAGGTGCAGAGATTTACAAGTTTTGTCTAAATCGGTCTAAAGTTGTTTAAGATATTGAAAAGAAGATTAAGGACTTAGAGCTCAAATTGTCTAACATTTCTCAGTCATATAGTCCTTTAACTGAGTCTGTAACTACCAAAGAATGCCAAGTAGTGAGTTTGCGGAATGAATTGAGTGATTTGGAGAAGGAAAAGGTTAAAGTTTTGGGTAGATTGGATGAGCTCCTGGGTCTGATTTCCCCCAAGTTAGAAACCATGTATAATCTATTGGCAGAATCCCAAGCTGCTGCTGCTACTAGTTATCCTACTGATCTTCAAAAGGCAGAATCACAGGCATTTTTGTTCAGTGGGAATATATCCGTTTTGCGCAGCATAAAGAAGAACTGGGATAGTGAATTGTCACGATTGAAAAACATTTTTGGTGATATCTTTTTACTGATGAAAAACGCTTAAGGATTGTGTGTTCATATGCGGAAGTATATACTTAGAGATTTGACCCTTGTACATAAAATTTTTGCATGAGTTTTGATATGCGGATCCCAGCATTTGCCATTGATGTCAAAGGGGGAGAAGAAAAGCAATGAAAAATGAGGAATTCAGCTAAGGGGGAGCATTGGAAATCACAAGTGTACATAGTAAGGGGGAGCTGTTCTAACACTTAGTCATTTTTCACTAAGTGTTGCCATCAATGCCAAAGGGGGAGATTGTTGGCAAGAGACACTGCTAGGCACGTCAAATGTTGTCATTGATGGCAACTAAATCCATCTTACACATCCGCATTGTATCATCTGCTCATACCAGAAGTCAGATTGCAGATTTGTCTAAGTCCGAATAGACAGGAATAGGGCATATGACAAGGTTCAGCATTTTGGTTCGCATTTCTCCACAAGAAATCATATTGTGCTGCGGATCTGAGGGAATGTTAAGGGATGTCAGGGCTACCTAAATCCAAGATTTTAGCCACCGATGATGAAGGGATTGTAAGTTACAAGCATCTGAGTATCACGTTTCGGTTAGACAGTTCAGTCCAGTGAAGAACAGGTCGACTAGGTGTTTGATCCTTGTGCGGATGAAGAGAAGTGATTGATCGAGTAATTTATGAGATCCAGTGGTATTGGCCGACATGTGAGGTGACCTGGATACATAAGTTCTGGTCCGCATTGATGTTTGTGCATGGATTCAGCCGACAGAACAATGTTCTTGAAATAGTTTCAAAGTTTTCTTAAGGCCAACTGCAGTTGGGGTAATTTCATGTTGCAGATATATATGATCGATGGGTGCAAGCATTTTGTGGTATGGTTGTGCGAATATGAGGTGAGAGGTGTGAAGTGTGGGAATATCAAGTGCGAAGCAAAGATCTGAGCCTCGGATCATGACAGAACAGTAAAACAGGGCAGTGAGATGAAGTGTGCAAAGTCAGTGTACTGAGCTTAACCGGAACTGTTATTTTGCATAGTTAGATGCTACTCTTTAGTTCAAACATTTCAGTGAACTCTTGTAATCAACTTTGTAAGCAGTGACCTCCTTTGAGCAGTGAGCTATGGGCAATGTGCCCGAAGGCATGTGCCTTCCCAATTTGTAATACTTTTAACAGAGTATAAATCTTGTGGGTTAACCCCCACCGTGGTTTTTCCCTTAACCGGGTTTCCATGTAAAAATCCTGGTGTTATGTGTTGATTATGTTTCGCTCATGTGTTGTTGATTCATGCTTTCATTGTTATATCATTAATCTGTAAATAAGTGGTAAAGAAGATTAAATGCAGCAAAAGGTAAAAGTTTGTGACCACTGATTCACCCCCCCCCCCCCCCCCCAGTTGTCTGCCCTAATTCCAACAATCCCCCACCCCTGTCAAATTTAGACCTAAACAAGCACTTGAAACAAAAATAAATAAACAAAAACCTACCCATTTTATGTTTTCATCATTTGTTATTTTCATTGCTACAATTTATTTTGCAAGCAAGAAGAGAAAATGGCATGCCCCCAAAGCCCCACTCTGGTTTAAAAAACAAAAAATAAAGTTTGTTTTGTGCTACGCTGGATGGAAAACACCATTTTTTCCTGAGTTTTTCCCAATTAAATCCCATGTAATTGAATTCCATTTCCACTTTTGATTGGTTTTCCAATAATGCTACTATGATATACACCATTTTGATTTATAATTAACATTTGTGGTTTGACAATTGACATTGAAATATCAATTATCAGCTGTGTTCCTAATTCTGTATTTAATTTTGTACATCTTGTGCAAAGTTTGGTTATTTTTCACTAGTATGGGAGATGGGTTGGGTACTAATATGCCATTTTCAAAAAACAGTTGGCAATGGCAAAAATAAAAAATATTTATATATAATTTAAATTTAGAAAAAATAATCATACAACAGATATGCAAAAGTTAAAAAATTTAAAATACTTAAATGCATAATTTTTTTTTTAAATTAGCATTTTAAAGTATTAAATAGATGTCAATGAAAGCAAAGATTAATTATATTGATATTTGATAATCCTCATCATCATCATATAAAAAATTATTTTAATCCATAAACAACTTAGGATGGGAAATAAAGACTGTGAGGAGAACACCATTGTTTTAAAAACAAGGTACAGAGGTCCTCAGAAATGACTATGTTTTGAATTAATTGATAAAACTTAATGCATACACACATCTCAAGCCATATTGTTGTTTCTCATAATACTATTACCTCTTTGGGATTTGATAGGAAAATTTCTGCTACAAAAAAAAAAACTTGCAATTTTTTATGCAAAATATAGAAAATTATAGATCTATTAGTACTTTTCTTTAGTTTTTTTAGCTTTTGTCAACCACATAGCAGCACTTAAGGAAAACCGAATGTAATTTATATAATACATCAAAGGAACCTCTACAAGAAGTTGCCTACTTTTCAAGGGATGGTTCTAGGAGACTATAGAGACACAAGAAACTTCATCTCAAGTCTCCTAATGTTTGGAGACATCCCCATATGGGTCTCCAAGACAAGTATGTGTTTTCGATAAGGGAGACAAGTACCAAGGGTCAGGATACAAGTCCCCTAGTAACTATTTTATTTTGATATATTTATAGTTGAAAATCTTGCCAAAAACTTACTTGACTCGTGAGTACTCCCGGGTCAACTAGGTTTGGCTTGTAACTGTCAAAAAAACCCAGCGCCAAGTTTTTGGCAAGTTTCGTAATAAACTCACTGAAAAACTTGGCAAAAACTCGCAAGATTGAGTCAAAACTTGGCCCACGTTGGAATTCGCCCTTGCTTTCACTATAAACTCATGAGTCTTAAGTCAAAACTCCACCCACATTGGAATAAAATAATCTGCCTGAAAAAAAACAGTTTTTTCATCATTTTTCACATTGTTTTTTTTAGCATATGACATTAAGGTTTGTGTGGTCTTAAAGGCCTTAATTTGGGCTTGGCGGCGGGGACTCCGCCCCTCAACCCAACCCTATATCCTAACAAGGTACGCACCCATGGTGCTGCCCCCAGGCCCCTCAAGGGGCGCTGCACCTCAACCTTGATGGGGACTTGTTGATGATTGTTTTTCGACAATTCAACAATTAGAGTGAAATACAAAGTATCTGACTCCCTCTTGAGCAAAGCCTCTCGAATGCTGAACTAGGTGATCAAACAAGATGACTCCAAGGTTCCTTTCTGATGATTTTGGTAAGAGACCGCTCAGCGACTAAGTATGATTTTGCTGTTTAAACACAAAGGGACTTACGCAGACTCTTCTCCTTTCATTAGCTTGTTCCTCCTTCGGTGTGGATGACATATATACAAGACTTAAATGATAAGGAAAATGAAAAAGGTTAAGGGCTCAGAAAGTTAATCTAGGTCAATGAAGCAATGATGTTGTATGAATAGACAAACCCCTAAGTAAACCTAACTTCACTTCGCCAAGGATGCCTACAACTACAAGAAGTTGGTGCAATCTCCTAAGGTTTGCGAATGGTTTTCAAATCATGAAGGTTCATATGAGCACCCATAAGACGGCGCAGCTCAAACAACCATCCACAATCGAACTTAAGCAAATAAGCTCAGACTAGCTTTACACAACACTTCATCAGTGATGAATGTTAAAAGCATGAGCTAGGAGTTGATCAAATATTCAGTACAACAAACATTATATCAAAGAGCTTCTAGTCTATTTCTAATCTATTTTGAAACATCTCTCCATCCCATTGAAGTACAAGAAACCAAGTTACTCCACAAGATAACACTTAACACCAAACAAGTAGCTCCAATGTCTTTGCATTACTCTTGAGAAATATTTACAACAATTCCAAGTCCTCTCAGAAAATTTCGAGAGTCTCCTATTCTACCCCTAAAATCTAAAATCTATATGTTACAAATGAGGCAACAAGGCCTTTATATAGTGTCCAGTTTTACAATGAATGGCTAAGATTCATTCAATAGCCAAGGGTCTAGATCATGCCACCTCATAGGTAGTTACAACAACTTGCTATTTTTAGCAAAAAAGAGAGAGGCAATGAAGGCACGTTTTCCAATGTGATAAGGTAAGGCGAAAGCATTTAAAATATTCCTCCACATAGGAATCCCTTTGGCTTCTTTCATTAAATGATACATTGAATGCATTAAATAATGCGGCTAATCAAAATTGAATGATGTGTACTCGCCACATAGATGCCAACTCAGCATACTTTGAAAATTGTATCATCTTTGTGTGATGTATTCAATGTGATTGCTTGAACTTGTATGTTTAGGAATACAACTTGCCTTGTTCATTCTTCTTGTAACTGGATGTATGATACTTGTAGCTCATTTGATTGACTTTGTAATGTTTCTTCTTCTTGTAAGCAGGTTGATGTGAATCTTCTTTGATGTTTCTTCTTAAAGAGTGTAGTAGAGATATGATGACTTGAAGTAGAATGTATGATAATCTTCATTCATGAAGAGTAGGAGAATCTCTTGGACTTGAAGGTTGAATGGAACTTGAAGTTAAATGGATGAAGTGCCTTGCTTGATGATAGGATGAAGATGAAGTAGTGCACTTGGCATGTTGACCTTGAAGTAGCCCTTTGAAGTGTAGATGATAACATCTTCCTTGGATGTGAAGTAGATGTTGATAACCTCTAGAAGAAACTTTGAAGCTTGACGAACCTTGACTTGAAGCTTGTAGAACTTGACATAAAGCTTGGATGGATGAATGTTTCGAACATGATTATCCTTGATGAAGTACACTTGAATTTGATGTGATCTAACATGATGTCATGGATGTAGGGGACTTGAACTTGATCCTTTAGAGTGGTGTTCCCTCTACAACTTGAAGATGACTTAGATGCTTATCCTTTAGATGATTCCTTGGCTTCACCAACACTCTTCTCAACTTGATGATGATCTTGAAGTGATCTCCAAAGGTGGCTAGCATGATGCTTCTTCTTGCAATAACAATTTCTTGACTTCACTCCTTGGATGAAGGTAACTCCGGACTTCTCGCTTGAAGGTGACTCCTTGTATAACTCCTTAGCTTTGTTAATGCTCCTACAAGACAAGGTAAACGATATATCAATGACTTTATAAGATAAAACAACTTTAAACATGTAATAACGCCATTTCAAACTTAGGCGCAAATATAGGTAAAAATAGGAACAAAGTGCGCCTAACACAAATTAGTCCCACATTCATTAATTTAAATGATTTCTAGCAATTGTAATGTTTAAAAGAAGTCAATCCCCTATAAGGTTCATTCAAAAGGTCTTTTAAACACAATTTCTTCCTTAGGCGCCAATCTGGGTGGTAGAGGTAAGAATGGGCGCCCACTCCAAACTTATTTCCTGATGTTTCAAGGCGCTCCCTTCTGGATTTGAATGGATGTTTGTCTCTAGGCGCCAAAAATGGATTAATATAAGAGTGAAAGGGCGCCTTGGATTAATGGCCTCATACTTATCATTTTTATGATTTAAAACAGTAGCAAATGCCTTGGGAGGACTTCCACACCTAGGCGCTCATGTATGATAGCTTTAAATCTCATTGGACGGCTTCGAGTGTATCCTTTTCTAGGCGCACATTTGGTGTTATTTAGACAAGGATTAGCGCCTAGGACTGTTTGATTGTTTTCTTAACATTTTGAAGTTCCAACTCATAAAACATGCCTCAGGAGGCTTCTTTCTCCCAAGCGCCCACTCCTCAATGAATTTCTTACTTTAAGGCTTTTGACACTAGCATGATTTATCTTATCTAGGCGCTAAAGTGATACCCTTAGATGCAACTTCTACCTTGGCGCTCACTGAGGTCACTCAACTGCAAATTGGCGCCCTGATCTTTCATGATGTTGAATAAAGGCAAAAATGCGCCTAACCTTAAAGGTATGAGTCAGTAGGAAGGTATAAGGGCACCTATCCTTAAAGTACCACACACATCAAATTTTAGGTGCTCTCAACTAAGTTCCAACACATGCTCTTCAAGGCGCCTAGATCTATACTTGAAAACACTCCTTCTATGTCAAGGCGCATCCTTAAACATGAATTTGACAAGATCTTCCCTAGGGCGCCTATTGAGGTAGTAGGAAGGTATAAGAGCGCCTACTTCAAGATGACTTCTTCCTTTTAAGGCGCCAAAATGATGTTGATTCTTCCAGGGCGCTAGAATGAGGTAATGTGGACTAAAGTGGGCGCCAATTCTAGTTAGTGCAAATTGGGCGCCATCCACAATTGACTTGGACCTCTCCTCCCATCAAGGCGCACTTTTTGAGTGTCTGCAAGTGAGAAAATGCGCCTTAGGTCTTTCAGAGCAAATTCGCGCCTAGAAACAGTAGTCCCGGAGCATAAGGTATATTGAAAAATATATTTAAGTATAAGTTGAGAGATTGAATTTCTTATACTTTAAATATTTTTCAATATACCTTTCAGGATGTTTGAGATAGGTCTCAGATCCACTGGATTTAACATGTAGATTATAGAATTTGGAGGATCCACCAGATTTCAGACTTAGTCAATTTTTCAGTGTTTCAGGATTTCAGGCTACCAGACTTAGTCATTTTCAGGATCTCAAACATCATGATAGGAGTTAGTTTAAACACATCATGCTCTTTCATATTAAGGCGCAATTTTGGGTTAGTTTGAACATCTCTATGCTAAGGCGCCAAAATAGCAAAAGCAACACTAATTTAAATCTAGGCGCCAAAATCAAAAGGTTTTGATACAATCTTTCCCAAGGCGCCAAAATCAAACTACTTTGAAGGTAAAGGGCGCCATCTAACTCATCTATCTAAACTTCATCCACACCGGGGTGCAATTTTGAGTGTTCAAACTCCTTATAAGCTTAGGCGCCTAATCTTATTGGGCTTAATGTATCATACTGAATCAACTTTGGAAGTCACAAAAACTCCCTCCTTAAAGGCGCCCAAAACACATGACCTCAAGGCGCTATAAACCTCATTTCACATCAAGGCGCCTAAATTCACTTGCACCTAAGACTTTCTCTGGAGGTTGCTTAGACACCATAAGGCGCCTAGACTCAAAATGCTCAAAATTTCAACATATTCACCTTTACGCGTTCAAACTTGTAAGTGACTTAGCCATCATTTTCCCAAGGCGCTCATTTTGAGTTTATTCACCCACTCCATTGCTTAAGGCGCCATAGTGAAGAGGAGCAACAAGGACTGGGCGCCTAACATCAATTGAAGGCGCAAATTGATGATCATTTGGACCTGTGATGAGCGCCTAAGTTCCTAGATTACTCCTTCGTCGAATTCTTGGATCATTGAAGGTCTTCGATGTCAATTTGAATCAAGGCGCCCTATCTTGGAGAGATTGAAAGTTGATTGTCCTCTAGGCGCTGATGTGAGTTTGTTCAGATGATGAAAGGCGCCCTAAGTTCTAGGCGGAATTTTGAGGTGATCCTAGAGCAATTTCGCGCCCAGAATTGACAGCGCCCAAGGTAAGGTATATTGAAAAATATATTTAAGTATAAGTTTAGAGATTGAATTTCTTATACTTTAAATATTTTTCAATATACCTTTCAGGATGTTTGAGATAGGTCTCAGATCCACTAGATTTAACATGCAAATTCTAGATTTTTGAGGATCCACCAGATTTTAGACTTAGCCAATTTTCAGGATCTTCAGGATCAGGATACCAGACTTAGTCTTTTTCAGGATCTCAAACATCAGGATCAGGTCATCGAGGGGCTCTAAGACTCAAACACCACTGACTTCATCATGAAATAGCTTTAAGACATCATACAAGACTCAGCAAAGCACTGGAATTCAAAAAAAAGGGGGTCCCCATTTGCAATGGGGCGATGTGTGATTTGGTCACAATAGGACTCTAACCCCAGACATTGCAAGGGGTTCTACCCCTTGACCCTGCTAAAGGCTGCCACCCTCAAACCCCCACTCTAGTTTTAAAAAGTAAAAAATAAAAATTGTTTTGGGCCCATGTTTTCAACAAATGAATTTGTAACATGTTAATACACATATGTAATTTATAATCATGACACTATGATGTGAATTGAACTTGTCTCTTGATATATAAATGAAGGAAAAACTACTTATGATTTTGTAAATTCAGTTTTATGCATGTTTTTTAAGATAATTTTACAACTTTGTGTTTTTAATGTTTGGGAATTTTGCCAAGTTTTTGCTGAGTTTTTTCCTAAGCTTTCGCGAGTCTAAGTTTTTCAACTATGTTTCACACACATAATCCTCCCCCTGCCATCTCCAAAATCTAGGAAAATTTTTCCCATTCCTGAAACTGCGTCCCCCTATCCTAGAAACTTGAAGAAACACTGAAATATAGTCACTTATCCCTGCACTGAAGTTTCCTGCTGATTAAGATTATAAATTGTTCAAATTTTGTACTAGTAGGTTTCAACCTCATGACCAAGCTCAAGAGTGAACCAGACCTTGCCAATCAACCTGTACCTAGAGTACCATTGACAATGGATTTTTTTCCAAGCTCTTAGCTTTTGACAGCATAATCATAGACTAATATTATCATGAGAAACTTCACCGTAATCAGCTTTTCTAAAGCTAAACTAAAATGAAATTCTAGGAACATAGGAGGGAGGGGTGGGAGTTAGCTAATTACAGTGTTGTGACTAATAGCATTATGAAATGGATGCAGATTTTATCCAATCAAATCTGCTTTACACTTGGTTACTATATTGCGCAAGCTTAAGGCAAAAGAAGCATTAGATGCACATCGATCAATTCAACTTGGGTGTCTAGCTGAATAATAAGACCACCCATATTGCTATTCTCAAGGAGTTAGGCCTACTCAAACAGATTTTGATGGGCAACAGAATTAATTTGGTGCAGATGAAAACACATCAGAGGGAGATTGCAACACCATAACTGCAAAGGTATAATAATGCTGAGATGAATGCATGAAAAGAAGCACCATGAATCACCATGTATCTCTGCTTTTCATATTGTCAATCAGGGATTTCCCTCCATTTTGTTTTTATCACTTTCTTCTCTTGCTTCAGCTATAGTGAAAAGCTTCTATTGTAAATACAGTTCAATAGTTGATTTAAAGTCCGCAGATTTTGTAAATATTTGGCAAACAGGATTGTATCATAAAGTACAGGGCCACAGGCAGTATTTACAGTTACAGAGGATAAGTTGTTCTAGATATAAAGTATAGGTAGTGCAATTGGTTCCAAGCAGTATTTTGTAAAGAAATTTCGTAAAGCTTTTTTGATTATTCAAATACATACTCTTTACTTTTTTTAAGAAAGAAATTGGATTAATGACAGACTGAAAAAACATGTTTCACAATAAAGATTTCAATAAAAAAGCAAACTGGCAACTGTAATATAGAGATGCCAACAGCATTGCCAATTTGATGGAAAGCAACATGTTTAAAATAGATATGCACAGAAAAATTCTAGTTCTCTAATATTCAATCGAATTGTCTTACCAATTTATTATCACTCTCATTCTTCCAACATCCTTACATAACAATGATCTTTCTTTTACAATTATGTACTTACATGAGCAAATAATTTGTACCAAACTTGCACTTGTAATGTCCCCTTGCTAGGTGACTTTCATGATGAGTAATTTAGCCTTTATCTCCCGAAGGCAAATTGACGAAATAAGGGAGATATTATTAAATTAATTATTTTATAAGGTTATTACTTAATTTTAAATCAAAAGGTAACCTTATATTTAATTAATTTAATATAGTGACTTAAAATACACATTATATCATTAAAGTCACTAAAATAAAATAATAAGATTTTTCTAGAAGCCTCTTGAAGTGGGATTAAAAAATGTATAAAAGAAGGGGCAAAGCAAGCTTCCAGGCATCCGATTATTGTCATTTGCATTTGATGAGTTTTGTGGAGCCAAGGGTTTCTGCATATTTGGTCTTTGGGAACGAAAACTCCCATAGATTAACATAACTGAGGTGGTGAAATATCCTCCGAAGGGTTGCAAATTGGAAGGGATACTTCAGTCCTTTCATTTGTGCTTAAATCTGAAGTATTAACCAAGGGTTTGCAGGTAATTATTTGCAGATTAGAAGTTTTTTTTGTTGGCTGCTACAGTGCCGTGAATAGTGCCTCTACAGTACCGTGAACAGTACCACTACAGTAAATGCTACAGTGCGTGCACAGTGTTGACAGCAGCAACATAGGTGATCAGGTTTGAAGGCAAACAAATAATATTAGTGGACTGTTTGAAGGCAGAAATCCATCAGCCAACAGTCATACAGGGGCGGCTACACCAGGACTGCGATTTGGGGTTTTGTGGAGCTCTTTTCCATAGAGTTTGGTTGTTCCTCCATCGTCTTCAAGGGTGCTGTAGCAAACCAGGGTCTCTCTGTTATTTGCATCTGTTATTAGCACATAGATATTGCTGCTGTAGATGACTGTGTAATCAGATTTTGGGCATTTGAAAACCACGAGTCTTGGCATGTTATGTTGGGTTTACCTTCAATGAATGGAGTTATAAGCTGCAGACTCATTGTTTATCTCCAGCATTTAGATTGCATGATAATTGTTTGATGTAATGCGTATATCAATGGAGTACTGGTTTCTCATATCAGAATGCATGCCAAGTGTTTGTCATTATGTCAATTGGCTGTAGGTGTCTTTTTCTCATATGTAGTCATTAATATGCAATTGAAAAAACACCAAAAGATAGTTTGCATTTCATCTTGAGACATCATAGGAGTCATTTACCAGCATATATAATGTTACCAATTGGAGCTAAGTGTTAAGAAAAGCAAACAGAAATTTGTATCAGCATAATATTCCTTTGCATAGTAAATGTTTGACAAAATTCTTGAAGGCCAAAAATCAGAAAATTGTAATCAGATTTAACAAGGGATATTACGGTGGTATCAGAGCGGTTTCCTGCCATCCTTTGGGTTTGAAATCGGCTCATTAAATGCAACAAAGTGACAGGTCTAAAAGGTATACAGCTAGAGAAGAAAGAAAGCAAAAGCAGTGGCCACAACTACCTGAACAGGACACTTTATCAGCTGCTTTAACAGCAAGACAACGAGAGGTCGGTTCATCCGGCACTATGGGTGAAAAAGGTGAAGGTAGCCCTATCAAAAATAGAGGAAGAAATGATGAAAAACAGGAAACATGTGAGCTCTTTAGACAAATGGCTACAGGGCAGCAGTAGGTGGCAGATGTTGTGCGGGCACTTACTACAATGATACAACAAATGAACCCTCAGAGAAGACGAAACCATGAACCGGATGATAATAGGAGTGTGGTTGGGACACCTAGGGCACAAGCATCTTCTCACATGGCAGATAGGCCTACACGTCCTACTTTTTTAAGGAATGAACAAGAAGAGGAAAATGCAGAAGAAGAAGGAGAAGGAGAAGAAATGTTCGCGGATACTCTTATCGCAGCTAATGATGAATGGGAGTTGTTGACACCACAGGTCAGGGAGCGCATGAGCTTTGATAGGTTTGTAAGTCAAAGAAGAGAACACTACAGGGGAAAGCAAGAAAAGAGACCGAGAAATCAAAATAATGATTTGATGTATGCCGCCAGCAGAGTTACATTACCCATGTTTGATGGTAGTGGGAAGGTTACAGCTCAGGCTTGGATTCAGAAGCTAGACACCCTCTTGACTCTTAGACCCATGACAGAAAGAGATGCAATAAAATATGCTACTTTTCACTTGGAGGGAGCAACCCACAATTGGTGGTATCATGGATTAGAGACATTGCATCATAATAGTATCACTTCATATCAAGAGTTTGTTGATAGACTGGTGGAACGCTTTGATAAGAGAGATCCAAAGACATATTTTAGAGACTTGGCACAGCTTAAGTAGACTGGGAGTTTGAAGAGTTACATTAGTGAATTTCAGAAATTATCAGTCATGGTCTCCAATATATCTGAAAAGAGATTGGTTGTGCTATTCATGGAGGGCTTATTGGAACCGTTGAGAGGATGGATAAAGGCTTTTGATCCCCTAATACTGCAGGAAGCAATGAAAAAAGCTAGGAGTATGGAACTTGCAGCCCCCCAAAGCAAGTATACATCTAAGGGATCTTCTTCTTACCGGGACAACAAGACATTTCCTAAGAAGAAAGAAATTTCAGACTCAGGGAAAATCAGCAGCACCGTTAGATCGCGAGACATTTAATGACTTGCGAAGGAAAAAGTTGTGCTTCTATTGCAAAGGTCCCTATGATGCAAACCATGACTGTCCTTTAAAACCTAAAGGCAAAGCAAACAGGATTATGTGGGCATTCTATGAGGATTCAGAGTCGGACCAACAATCTGATCAAGAGGAATCTAATGAGGAAAAACCTGATGATGAGACAGATAAGCATGAAATTGAGGCTGAAAATGTTGAGGAAGCGAATTTTCAAGAAGCACGCCTTACTAGCATACAGCAAGAGGGCTCATTCAGGATGCGTGGGGTTTTAGCCGGACAGAAGATCATTACCAGCTCGATACAGGTGCCACGCATAACTTCATTGATGCTAGGTTGGTTGAAAGGCGCGGAATTCGGACAGAGGAATTTGAGGGCATAAGAGTAAAAGTTGCTGATGGATATACACTTAAGTGTGACAGGATGATTCCAAGTCTTCCCATGCGATTGAATAACTTTGAGTTTAAGGCAGACTTTTATGTGGTAAACATGGGAGAAACCGACATGGTTTTAGGAATGAAATGGCTTCATGATATTGGGGAATTTACCATTAACTTTAGGGAAATGGAGATGAGGTTTAAGGTGGATGGGAAGACTCGTGCTAAAAGCCATCAGGGATACCAGCTGCAGGATGATATCTTTCAGAAAAATGGAGAGACTTATGCACCATGACTGTCATGTCCCAACATTAAGACATTATTTGTCATCATCAAATTGGACGATAATTATGTATATAATAATATTTAATAAATATATATAATGTTATTAAATAATCTTATAATAGATTTATTGTACTTATATATAATAAATATAAAGACAATTATAATATTATATATTATATAAATATAAATATGTATATTAATATTAATATAAATATAAATAAATGTTATTATAATATAATTATCATATAATATATATAAGACAAATGTCTTATAATATATAAATATAAATAAGAAATATTATTATAATCATTTATTATTATAATTATAATAAATATAAATATAAATATTATTATTATATAATGATTATAATTATCAATGTAAATATTAAATCAAATATTAGTATAAAGTATGATCATTATAAATATATATAAAATCAATATTAACTAATATTCTTGGAAGATATCAATAAACGGCTATGATTCATATACAGCAATAAATAAAGATAGACCAAGTTTATTAAAACAAAGATAAATGCAGCGATTATGTTAGAGGAAGCAAGTTAGATTATTAATAAATAAAAGAGGTGCATATTAATTAAAGGTTATTTTCTATAAGACACATCCCTTCATTAAGGGAGGGTATAAAGATGGGAAGAAGATAACATAAAGGACAGAAAGAAAGGAATGAGAAATATATATATCTAGAGAGGGTAAGGAAAATAGAAAAGAATACACAAGGAATATAATTCTGATTTATAAATATAACAGCAAGAAGGATATAATATAGAATTTTTGGAAATGGTAAATATATTCATGGTAGATTTAAATCTGCAATATATAAGGAATAATATATTTTTGAGTTGTAATATACCATTTCAGAGATACTTATGTACATTAGCAGCCTTATAAGAACATCAGATATATTTGAGACATAATTTATATGCTTTGAGTTAAAAAGAAAAGAAATATATTAAAAGGGAATAATTCTCTTTATGAAGTGTTGCCTCTCTTGGCAATAGTTGCAGCCATACACCATTGAAGATATAAAAAGGAAGTGTGAAGCAAAAAAGATCATATAGTAATATAAATCAGCAAACAACAGATTGGTCTTCCATTAAATACAAGTATTAGATCAGCACAAGGTATTATATCAACAAGCATTACTAAGAGCAATCAATCATACAAGAAGTAAAATTGTGTGCAAGGTTAAGAAATTTTGTTCTTCCTAAAAGGGGACATTACAAGTGGTATCAGTGCAGTGTATCCTGCCATCCTGTGAAACAATCTTATGCAAGCATACACTAAGGAAAATTTTGAACCAAAAGAGAAGAAAAAGAAATATAATGGAGAAGAAAGTTTATAATTGCCCGAGTATGAGCAAACCAAGTCAAGACACGATAGGTAGGGAGAATGTCCTCCATTGTGCTCTTGTCTAATTATGTTAAGAGGATGATAGGTAGGGAGAATGTCCTCCATCATACCTCAACAAGACACGATAGGTAGGGAGAATGTCCTCCATCGTGCTCTTGTCTAATTATGTTAAGAGGATGATAGGTAGGGAGAATGTCCTCCATCATACCTCAACAAGACACAATAGGTAGGGAGAATGTCCTCCATCGTGCTCTTATCTAATTATGTTAAGAGGATGATAGGTAGGGAGAATGTCCTCCATCATACCTCAACAAGACACGATAGGTAGGGAGAATGTCCTCCATTGTGCTCTTGTCTAATTACGTTAAGAGGATGATAGGTAGGGAGAATGTCCTCCATCATACCTTATTAAGCCACGATAGGTAGGGAGAATGTCCTCCATTGTGTTCTTGTCAAATTATGCTAAGACGTGATAGGCAGGAAGTGTGCCCTCCATCACGATCTAACTTGCAAAGGATCAGCTTCAGAGATAACTTTAGTGTCCAAGTTAAGAAATCAGTATATATCTTACAAAGGAACAATGGGGAAGTATAATCAATTTCATGAATCAAATTCCTTTCTTTCAAAACTCTCCTTGAAATTCTTCTCTCAATTCATACCAAAAATCATATTATGGGCCCATAACCCACAAGGATCATTCTTCATCTATAACACTTATATTTCATCAAGCACATCACTATTCAAATAAAAGCTTACCAAATCTTTGATCATAAAATTTCTCCCCATGACATCATATAATCAATTACTCCTCAAGAATACAAGTCTTCTCAATTTTGAGGTCAATAACATATGACAAGTATAAGACCGAAACTCATAATCAAAGATCAAGATATCTTCATCATTCATTGGAATCTTGGAATCTCAATGCTCCCAAAATCTTCTTTAGCATTGAAAATATTTTCATTGCCTAAAACCACATCTTCATCTATGATACTTGCATCACATTATTATTCAAAACATCAAACAAATGCTTACCTAAACATTTGTCTTCATTAAACATTTCAAGTATTATTTGGTCGCAAATTCTCTTTCATGAATCACAATCATTTTCTCTTCACTAAAGCATGTTCATTCCAAATCAAAACTATGACTTCGTCTCAACACATCGGAAGGTAGCGCAAAGTAATGAAAGAACTCACTGTGATTGCTTGAGGACAAGCAATTTCAAGTGGGGAGGGTTGTCATGTCCCAACATTAAGACATTATTTGTCATCATCAAATTGGACGATAAATATGTATATAATAATATTTAATAAATATATATAATGTTATTAAATAATATTATAATATATTTATTGTACTTATATATAATAAATATAAAGACAATTATAATATTATATATTATATAAATATAAATATGTATATTAATATTAATATAAATATAAATAAATGTTATTATAATATAATTATCATATAATATATATAAGACAAATGTCTTATAATATATAAATATAAATAAGAAATATTATTATAATCATTTATTATTATAATTATAATAAATATAAATATAAATATTATTATTATATAATGATTATAATTATCAATGTAAATATTAAATCAAATATTAGTATAAAGTATGATCATTATACATATATATAAAATCAATATTAACTAATATTCTTGGAAGATATCAATAAAAGGCTATGATTCATATACAGCAATAAATAAAGGATAAATGCAACGATTATGTTAGAGGAAGCAAGTTAGATTATTAGTAAATAAAAGAGGTGCATATTAATTAAAGGTTATTTTCTATAAGACACATCCCTTCATTAAGGGAGGGTATAAAGATGGGAAGAAGATAACATAAAGGACCGAAAGAAAGGAATGAGAAATATATATATCTAGAGAGGGTAAGGAAAATAGAAAAGAATACACAAGGAATATAATTCTGATTTATAAATATAACAGCAAGAAGGATATAATATAGAATTTTTGGAAATGGTAAATATATTCATGGTAGATTTAAATCTGCAATATATAAGGAATAATATATTTTTGAGTTGTAATATACCATTTCAGAGATACCTATGTACATTAGCAGCCTTATAAGAACATCAGATATATCTGAGACATAATTTATATGCTTTGAGTTAAAAAGAAAAGAAATATATTAAAAGGGAATAATTCTCTTTATGAAGTGTTGCCTCTCTTGGCAATAGTTGCAGCCATACACCATTGAAGATATAAAAAGGAAGTGTGAAGCAAAAAAGATCATATAGTAATATAAATCAGTAAACAACAGATTGGTCTTCCATTAAATACAAGTATTAGATCAGCACAAGGTATTATATCAGCAAGCATTACTAAGAACAATCAATCATACAAGAAGTAAAATTGTGTGCAAGGTTAAGAAATTTTGTTCTTCCTAAAAGGGGACATTACAATGACATGGTTGAGTGGGTAGCAGGGTGTATTCCAATGCCAACACAGGAAGAGAAACAAAAACCAGCCTATCACCCAGATATACAGGAGTTGAGGATCAAGCACTCCAAGGTGTTCAGTGATATTCCACCAGGCAGGCTTCCAGACAGAGGGATTGAGCACATAATAGAATTGGAGGATGCTAAACCCGTGATGATCACTCCTTACAGACACCCCAAGCAGCTAAAAGATGAGATTGAAAAAACAATTAAGGAGCTGCTGGCTATGGGGCACATTAGGCCAAGCAAATCACCTTTTGCTTCAGCAGTAGTCTTGGTCAAGAAAAAGGACGGTACCCTTCGGATGTGCATCGATTACAGGGTGTTGAATAAGAGGACAATTATGAACAGGTACCCTATTCCTCGTATTGACGAGTTGATCGATGAACTTCATGGTGCTCGCTATTTCTCGAAAATAGATTTGAGATCAAGTTATCACCAGATTAGGGTCAGAGAACAGGACATCGAGAAGACAGCATTTAGGTGCCATTGTGGACATTTTGAGTTTGTGGTTATGCCATTTGGGCTAACCAATGCTCCTGCTACATTTCAGTCCACTATGAACAGGGTTTTTCAGTCACAGCTGAGAAAGTTTGTATTAGTCTTCTTTGATGACATTTTGGTATACAACAGAACTTGGGAGGAGCATATCGCCCATTTGGGTACAGTGTTGGGAATTCTTAGCAGGGAGTCCTTGTACGCCAAGGAATCCAAATGTGATTTGGGCATGATAGAGTTGCTATACTTAGGCCATATCATCAGTGTAGAAGGTGTGCGTATGGACCCTAACAAAGTTAGAGCTATTATTGAGTGGCCTACACCTGAGAATCTTACTCAACTTAGGGGATTTTTGGGTTTGTGTGGCTTCTACCGCAGATTTGTCAGTGGATATTCACGACATGTAGCACCACTTACAGATTTAATGAAGGGGCATTTGTTTGGACACCTGAGGCACAGGAATGTTTTGAGAAATTTAAACAGTTGATGACTACTTGCCTAGTTCTTGCCTTGCCAGATTTCACTAGACCCTTTGAGCTACAGTGTGATGCTTCGAGTGAGAGGATTGGTGCAGTCCTTATGCAGGACAAGCATCCGATAGCTTTTGAGAGCAGGAAGTTACGAGGTCCAGAGAGGAGCTACAGTATTTATGATAAGGAGATGTTGGCCATTATGCATGCATTGGCCAAATTCAGGCAATACCTTGTCGACAGCAAGTTCTGCATTAAGACAGATCATAACAGCTTGAGGCATTTCCTAGGACAGCGAGATCTCAATGATCGTCAGTAGAAGTGGGTGAGTAAATTGCAATCATATGACTTTGACATTACTTATGTCAAGGGGACTCAGAACGTAGTTGCTGATGCTTTGTCTCGCCGTCCCCATTTGAGCTCTATGGTGGAGATTTCAAAGGATTGGAGACACTTGATTGTGGCAGAGTATGCCAAGGACTCATGGGCTTCTAGCATAATTGAGGGGTCAGTTCAGAATGACAGGTACTTAGTTGTAAATGATTTTATCATTTACAAAGGTAGGATATTTTTAACCCTAGGATCGAAGATAAAGAACACAGTGATGAGGTCTTTTCATGATACACCTATTGCAGGGCATCCCGGGTACTTCAAGACTTACAGGCAGGTTCGAGAGCGCTTTACTTGGAAAGGGCTCAAGACAGATGTTCTTCAGTATGTCAGAGAGTGTCCTATTTGCCAGCAGAATAAACAGGAACATACATACCCTGCAGGGTTACTTCAGCCACTTCCGATTCCTGATAGGAAGTGGGAGTGTTTATCCATAGATTTTATCACCGGTTTGCCGAAAACCCAAGGACGAGATTGTATTTATGTGGTTGTTGATCGATTAACGAAATTTGCTCATTTCTTTCCGATCACAGCTACATACTTAGCTGCACAGGTAGCAGAACTTTTCTTCCGTGAGATATTCAGGTTGCATGGGTTATCTCGGAGCATTGTTAGTGATAGGGATAGTCGGTTCTTGAGTCATTTTTGGCAAGAGTTATTTAGACTATGTGGGACAGAGCTTACCCCGAGTACCAACTATCACCCACAAACGAATGGCCAGACAGAAATTGTGAATAAGTGGGTGGAGGGATATCTCAGGAACTACATTGCAGGGCAACAAAAGGGTTGGGTTAAGTGGATATACCTTTGTGAATACTGTTACAATACCACTTACCATCTTTCGATTCAGATGACACCATTTATGGCCCTGTATGGTTATGAAGTGCCCAGTTTCCTCAACTTGCCGATGAGTGACAGTAGAGTGCCTAGTGCAGGAGATATGTTAAAGGAGAACCAGGATATTATGAGAGCTATTCGGGAGAATATCCAAAGGCACAGAATCAACAAAAACAGTATGCTGATCAGAAGAGAGTTGAGCGGTCATTTGAGGTTGGGGATATGGTGTATCTGATGTCACCGCCCTATCGACAATCCACTCTCAAGAAGAGTGGTGCAGAGAAGCTCAAGCCACGTTATTATGGCCCTTTCAGGATTATCCAGCGAGTTGGTGATGTGACTTATGAGTTAGAATTACTGGCAGATAGCAGAGTACACAATGTTTTCCATGTGTCACGCCTCAAGAAGGCATTAGGTCATCGCGTGGTTCCTTCTACTACCTTACCACCCTTGGATGATGAGGGAAAGTTGATTCTGGTGCCTGAGGCTATTTTGGATGTTAGGGAGAGACAGTTACAAAGACGGGTCATCAGAGAGTACTTGATCAAATGCAGGGATTTACCGGTTGAGGATGCCACTTGGGAAGGCGAGGAGATTCTTCAGCATCCAGAGTTAAGATTGCTTGAGGAGAAGCAATTTCAGAAGGGGCGGACTATAATGTCTCCTTCCTAGGTGACTTTCATGATGAGTAATTTAGCCTTTATCTCCCGAAGGCAAATTGACGAAATAAGGGGGATATTATTAAATTAATTATTTTATAAGGTTATTACTTAATTTTAAATCAAAAGGTAACCTTATATTTAATTAATTTAATATAGTGACTTAAAATACACATTATATCATTAAAGTCACTAAAATAAAATAATAAGATTTTTCTAGAAACCTCTTGAAGTGGGATTAAAAAATGTATAAAGGAAGGGGCAAGGCAAGCTTCTAGGCATCCGATTATTGTCATTTGCATTTGATGAGTTTTGTGGAGCCAAGAGTTTCTACATATTTGGTATTTGGGAATGAAAACTCCCATAGATTAGCATAATTGAGGTGGTGAAATATCCTCCGAAGGGTTGCAAACTGGTAGGGATACTTCAATCCTTTCATTTGTGCTTAAATCTGAAGTATTAACCAAGGGTTTGGAGGTAATTATTTACAGATTAGAAGTTTTTTTTGTTGGCTGCTACAGTGCCATGAATAGTGCTGCTACAGTACCATGAACAGTACCGCTACAGTGACGCGCTACAGTAAATGCTACAGTGTTGACAGCAACAACATAGGTGATCAGGTTTGAAGGCAAATAATATTAGTGGACTGTTTGAGGGCAGAAATCCATCAGCCAACAGTCATACAGGGGCAGCTACACCAGGACTGCGATTTGGGGTTTTGTGGAGCTCTTTTCCATAGAGTTTGGTTGTTCCTTCATCGTCTTCAAGGGTGCTGTAGCAAACCAGGTTCTCTCTGTTATTTGCATCTGTTATTAGCACATAGATATTGCTGTTGTAGATGACTGTGTAATCAGATTTTGGGCATTTGAAAACCAGGAGTCTTAGCATGTTATGTATTTGGGTTTACCTTCAATGAATGGAGTTATAAGCTGCAGACTCATTGTTTATCTCCAGCATTTAGATTGCATGATAATTGTTTGATGTAATGCCTATATCAATGGAGTACTGGTTTCTCATATAAGAATGCATGCCAAGTGTTTAGTCATTATGTCAGTTGGCTGTAGGTGTCTTTTTCTCATATGTCGTCATTAATATGCAATTGAAAAAACACCAAAAGATAGTTTGCATTTCATCTTGAGACATCATAGGAGTCATTTACCAGCATATATAATGTTACCAATTGGAGCTAAGTGTTAAGAAAAGCAAACAGAAATTTGTATCAGCATAATATTCCTTTGCATAGTAAATGTTTGACAAAATTCTTCAAGGCCAAAAATCAGAAAATTGTAATCAAATTTAACAAGGGATATTACAGCACTGCAGTAAGGTAGTTGTAGACTGTCAAAGTACTATTTGACAAGTTAGCTGTTATGCACCTAGGGATATGATATTTTAATGCATATAGGCGGATGGAGATGACATGTGGCACACATCCCTTAAGTTAGTCATATTGGGTTATGTGGACAACTTATGTAATTAATTACACAAGGTAATGAGTAGGCCTATATTGGATGTAGTGGTTTACCCCTTTGTTATGTTATTAGGCGGAGGTCTATATAAAGAAGATGACTATCATTGTAAGAACATGCGAAGAGTATGGTATTGTGTTTGGGATCTCCTAGAGATATAAAGTCAAGTGGCTTCTTCCTTAAGGAGTATTGTTTGGTGTTGCCCTACCTCAAGGAATTATTCTATTTCTGCATATATTGAATATTAGGGCATCTTGGCCCACGAACATCTCGTGTTATGCATGATCTATATTCTATAATGGCTTAATACCATTATTATATGTGTGGATTTTACCAAGTGGTATTAGAGCTATGATTTGGGCAAAGGTGAGGACGAAACCCTTATTTTCGAAAATTTGCCTATATTTCACAAATGGCTGTGAATCTTATACAATTTTTTACTGAAGTTTGAGGATCAGATAAGAAAGCTACAGTCCAAAATCAGCCTTTAATCATCAATATTGAGTGAGTTATTGCAATTTTAGGGTTTTTCATAATTTCACTCTGCAGGTTGCAATTCGCGTAAGTTTTGATTTGTTTACATTTCTAGAAAGCTCGCCAAATTTGATTGGGGATCTGTTATTTGCATTTTTGGATTTGAGGCCGACAACATTATGAAATGATCTAGTCAAAGTTGGGTTAGTGATATGTGGTAGAAAGGTGTTTGAACATAATGTTATTAGGGGTCATACCCTTATAACATTTATATAATGTTCTAATATAAGGTTATAAAACCTTATGTTATAAAGCATACACCATTTAATAATTAATAATCTAATAACTATTAGATTATTAATTATTTACAAATGGTTGCTTTGAATGGGTGTGACTAATACCCCTTTAGGTATTATGTCACCCCTTCTCCTTTATTTAAATAGGTTCTCTCTCATTTGAGAGGGTGTGAATTTGGAGTTTTATAATGAATTATATCACTATGCACATGAGGTATTATTGGCCATGTGGAAGTATGTAGAGGAATATATCCCCAAATTCAGTCTATTCTTTAATAGACTATATTTTGTAAGTGTTTAAAAAAATGATGTTTTAGGGGGGTTTTTACTAGAAAGGGTTTTCCCCATGTATATCTTGCACATAATGTGTTAAATCTATGCTTGTATAATGCTCATTTTATTTATTTTATATTTTGTTTATAATGATTAGTATCCTAAGATCTTAATTTCTAACATGGTATCAGAGTAGGTTAGGCTATACTAATCATTTTTACAGGTTATACTAGAAGATATGTAGAATTTGATGAGAAACCTCCTTATGTTCAATTAACACATGTGCAAGGCCATTTGTGCAAAGCATCTGGTGTGTCATTTCCATTGTTTAAATCAATTCATCAAAACCGGGTTAGGAAATGCTACTCATTCTTATAGGTGATATCTAAAGAGAATTTTCATACTATTTTTTCCTAACATACTCATGAAATTTCCCCTAATGGCTCCTTCTATGTGTGGTATCAAGTTGAAAGGTGAGGTTGCCATTCATTTTGCCCCTTATCCTTGACGACGTCTTTTGATATATTGTCTTTTTTATTAGTCCTATATTTTTTGGTTAATTACATCAAATGATTTAAATTATCATGAACCCTATTAATCAACTTAGTAATCATATGTTTTTTTTAAAAAGCTATATGATTTTACCATCAAATTGATGTATTTAATAGACTAAATTCTTTAAAAAAAAAAGATAAAGGTCATCCCTTTTAAGATGGGTTGTGTCTTCCCTTTAACTCTTGAGATACTAAGGTCAAACCATACTAAATGAGAAAGTCATCATTTTTTTAATAGAAAGAGTGATATCATTTATATAAGGAGACTCATAAAGAGTCTTATCTCTTTTAAAAGGATATGAAGGTAAGAAAAATAAAAAGGAGGTCGAATCATCCATGAAAAGATATATCTTTTACTAAAAGAAAGACGTATCCCTTAAGGGAGGACGATTCTAACTTTTAAAACCAAGTCGCATCCCTTAATGAAAATCAAATCATTAATGAATAGGCATTTCTAAATGTCACTTCCTTTCGTAAAGTCACTTCCTAAGGAAAATTGCTCCCTTTTATGAAAATTTGAATCCTTCGTATCATTTAGGAGAGTCTTATCATTTAAGAAAGGAATTTTTATCGTTTAGGAGAGTCGACCATTACATCAAAGGTTGGGAGTTGGGCTTTACACTATGATGTCCCGATATTAAGGCATTGTTTAAATTAAAGATTAAACATCATGATAAAAGACAGTGAAGTTGCTTTCGTGAAATATGGTGCTTAATCAAGTTGAATAAAAGAGATAATTGTGTAATCATATATAATTAATATATAATATTTAATTTTCAATATAATATTATTTATTAAATATTTTAATATAATTCGAATATAATATATAATATATTTATAACGAGATATATTATATTATCAATTTAAATATTATAATTATCATATAATATAAATATATATGAATATATATAAATAAAATATAATATATTATATATTATTTAAATAATTAACAAGATATTAGATATTATTATATACTATATAAGACATGATATTAATAAAGATATCCCTGTTCAACAAAACTTGTTCAAACTTACTCCCAAAAGTGATGGCTTAGTCTCTTAATATCCTCTTTATTAATAAATGGCTCCTCCTTAACACTTTATCCCTCTAAATGAGCCTCTCGACTTCCAACTTAAATACACCTTTAAAATAGCTAAACGACTCAAGTTGTTTACTATTTGGCACGACTTGTTCATACAAGGGAACGACTGATGTTATTAAGTCTCCAGAATAATAAATCGCTCATATGGAGCGGCTAATATAAGATAGACTTATTCCAACGTATGTATGGAGCGATTTGAAAGGTATTGAAGACAACGGTTAATATAAATTAAAGCACTCAGATTGGATTATTGTTGAGACAGCGATTAAGAATGAAAGGGCAGCGACCCATATTTAGTTCGTATTAACAAAAGGTACGATCTTTTGAAGAGTGGTATTGTTTGAAAAGGTAATGATCTTTGTGGAAAGGTGTATCCTTTGCCTCCACTGAGAATATATATATACATGGAGTAATAAGGATAAATAGGACACACCAGCAGATATACAAGTATAAACATGCAGAGTAAAATATATATACATTCTGATTTTTTATCAAGAGGAAAGAATAACATATTTTTCTAGATAAGAAGATATCTGATTTGAATAGCCAGATTAAGGAAATATATAAGAGGACTTTATGATCAAATCTATGAAGACCATATAAGGCAGATGTGACCAGATTTATAAGGCAGATTTGTGAGAACGTTGATGGTTGATTTGCAATAAGAATTTAAGACAGATTTATAGCAAATCCTAAAGATGATTTTGGGACAGATATCTGAGGTAATAACAGCAGCAAATGCAATAATTGATAACAGCAGAGAATTATTCATTACAGCCATTCTAACATGCTATAACTTTCTCATCTCATTATTCTACTAAGCTATTATTCTATCATTCTAATATTCGATTATTATATCATTCTTTCTTCTATCATTATATCATTTTGTTCTTCTATCATTCTATTATTTCATCATATCTATTATGCATTATTCTTCACCCTATCCTTCTACTCTTCAATCATTCTATCATTCTATCATTCAATCATTCTATATTCTATCATTCTATCATTTGATTATACTATCCTTCTATTATTATATCATTCTATTGTTCTATTATTGAATCAATCAAATGTAAGGATTGAAGGAGGCAAGATAGGGTAATGCTGTTTACGGGCACATCATGCTAAGCACGCCACTCCGATGGTGGAATTGGATATTCCTACCGCTCGGAGCCAAGAGGTGGGTTGTTTTAAGACACTCGTGCTCTTGGGCTTAGGTGGGTGTAGTTTACAAGCACCCCTTTCAAGGCTTTCCATTCACACCAAACTATGATTGGTTGTTAGGATGGATTTTAAGGAGTTTTGGATAAGGAACATGGATAGGGAAAGCAAATACAAGTTTATCCGCCAAGTATGCCAACCCAAGGGTGGAATTGTCTTAGTTTGGACATTCCTACACCATGGGCCAAGGGGTGAGTTGTTTTAAGACACTCATGCTCTTGGGCTTGGTATGGATAGCTTCGGATGGACTTATCATATTCCTCATCCAAACCCTATTATGATTAAGACTTCCACTATGCATTATGACATTGGTAGTTTATGTGGTTTTGAAATAAGGATTTATCTTTGCTTAAAGCATTTAATTAGTAAGTTTTAAACCCTAACTATATTAAACTTGTGATTCTAGGGCAAGATTTAGGGCAAATCCCAAAAGGGGACATTAAATACACTCGCAAGCCGCATTTGCTTAAAAGTTTCTAAGAACTGTTCAACAAATATATTTCGACCATATCCCATGATCATGGAATTCGATGAAGACCACATTTCTTCTAGGCATTTTGTGAAACAGTTTGTGTGCCTTGTCTATGCTTTCACATTCGATGTATGAGACAATCCTTTTAAGTACTCTCTTGATGTGTATTTTTCTATGATATTCAAATAATGTTCAAATTTATACTTGTAGGTTTCAAAACATTTACTAAAGCATATAAACTTTTGAATAGACATCTTTATTGAGTAAACAAGAATTAATTTTAAAATTGATTGGTTTAATTGAAGGCTCAAAAGAAAGGCTCACTAAATGTCTTGATTTTAGAACATGTATAACATTTTTTTTGTTTTATAAAATTAAAAAAATTGAACTTTGAAGTTTTTGGTTTCTTGGGATCTTAGCATCAATACCTATAGTGACATTGGCATTTAAAATTATAGTAATGTTTATTAATTGAATGTGAGTTTGTGTGTATTCTTGGTTGCTACATTAAGATATGCATTTATTAAGTTCTTTCAACTAGTTGGCCTTATATCATTGATAAGCAGGATTACTTAGGCCTTTGATCAAATCAAATCAGACATGACATATCCCTCTACCAAGCCCTTAATTGAACTTTGAAGTTTTTGGTTTCTTGGGATCTTAGCATCAATACCTATAGTGACATTGGCATTTAAAATTATAGTAATGTTTATTAATTGAATGTGAGTTTGTGTGTATTCTTGGTTGTTACATTAAGATATGCATTTATTAAGTTCTTTCAACTAGTTGGCCTTATATCATTGATAAGTAGGATTACTTAGGCCTTTGATCAAATCAAATCAGGCATGACATATCCCTCTACCAAGCCCTTAGTCGTTGGTCAGAATTGCTCCACAATGATCATTTAATCCATTTTGTTAATGCCACCTCCATTGCATGTAAACAAAGTTGATGTTTGATTAATGAATAGTGTGATGGGCTTGGACCCATCATGACTTGGTTTCGATGTCTTTTCACCTATTATTCCCTATTTTATGCCCTTTTTTTTGGCAAGTGTTCTATGTCTTTCACATTCTTATGATTGTGAAGCCCCTCGCGCCATGATTACACCCAGGTGGACATTCTATTAAGGGGCATGTAATCATAATGACAACAATATTTATATCCTTTGAACCTTCAATTATTCTAGTGTCTATATATAGCCGCTTTACTCATTTAAGATCAAGTTCTATCTATTTTCTTTCACTTTGATTTATTTACTTTGAGCTATTTTATTAATAAATGACATTACCAATATTATGTTTATTGTTAAATATTAATACCATTACATGTAAATGGCTATCAAATTTTAAATGTTAGGTTAAAGATTCTATATAAATGTAATAACATAAGACTTGTTAGCATTGCAGGATTTAGATACATTATCTTGTTCTTTGCCATTTTGAGTTATTCTTATTAAAGTTTCTAATACAAATCTTAGTTTTGCAATAAAGAGATTTGCAAGGGATAGTGATTGATCTAAGATTAAATTGGAAGCTTATAATATTAATTTCAAGTGTTTACTATTGTTATCTTTCTATAAATCATGGTGAATCTTTATTTGATTCCTGAAAGATACAAATCCATTTGTGCATAACCTACAATCATTATAGTCCATAGGAACACATCTCCTTAAGGCATTCTATCAAAAATTCATGTCGTGACTATAGATTGATCCAATATTTTTCACAAGAGGTGAAATGTTAGAATAAAAATTATTGAAACTATCAAATACTTAACTCATTGTTTGATTCAACAACAAGAAAAGTCTATAATATTGATAGTCATGGGTAAGGAAAATACTTTGCATTCTAATGAGATGGTATCCTCTCTACTTCAAATACTTCAAATTCTCTAATTTATCAATAGGATTAAGAAGTGTTTTAAACCCTAATCCCTTCACAAACTAGAAGTATGGGGGTTACCAATTGTTTTCATCCCCAAAATAATTTATTTTTTATGATATATTTCATCAAACCCAATCTCTCAATTATATTAATCATAATTAAAGTATCATATTGACATGCTCATTGACATTAAAAACTCAATTAAACTTGGCCACCATTCTTACTAATGAGAGTATAGCGTTCTTAATATTCTTCAAGGGATTTCCTCTAATAAAGCAAGATCTCTTAGACTATATCATGCCACAACTCATTTTTAGTGCTCAACCATTGTATGTTCAATTATATTTCAAACTGCTAATATTGTTCATAGAATTTTGAAAAGGCATGATAAAAATAAGCCTATCATTTGAGGTAAGGATGCATGAGCGAGAGTTTATAAAATACTAAGACATCTTTGAGATAATGTTTTTCCTCTATCCATTATTATCGCCTCTTTTGATATGTAATGTCCCCATTTTAGCTCACCATGGTTTGTGATGGGATTAGCCTATTATTGGCCCTTATAGGCTAAGGCAGATGGTTAGAGGGTTCCAGCTAGTAGAGCGGGAGGCTTATTCCCATCCAGAGTTCAGGTTTAGTCTTTGTTTGATTCAAAATCACACACTTACTATTTATAGTAAGTGACTATTTCAAGACAGTCAGGGTTACTATCTATAGCAGGGCACCTGAACATGCTTCATTTGCAGTGTCAATCCCTTACACCATTGGTTTGATTAGATAATGAGGGATTTACTATTTATAGTGAATCTGTGGTTGTAGAGATGGACCCCTGCTATTTTTGGTAAGGCGGTTGGATACACAGAAGGTATCATGGTGAACCTCCTTGTTCAAACGGAATTAGGAAATCATAAGTATTTAAGGAGTTATTAATTTTTAAAATGGCCTAAATGATATTTAATTATAAAAGGTATATTATAAGGTTATAACTTAGCCTTATGTAAGTGGGGCCATTTTGACTTTAAAAGCAATTAATGAGTTATATGACCTTATAATATATGGTTCATTTTATAACATAAGGTCATTATTTAAAGGGGACTTTATTATGAAAGGTGATATAAGGGTTAAATGGAAATTAATAAAGTGATATAATACTTTATTAATTTATATGTTGAGAGGGAGACATAAGGACTTAATTAAAAAGTGGACTTCAAAGGGAAATTAAATACACTTCATTTGGATAAGTTATAAAAGGGCATCAAAAAGCAAATAGATTCATTAATGATGATCATTTGACTTTGCTTTTTGTGAGAGCTTTGGGAATTGTAAAGGAAACCTAGGGTTTCTTGAGATTTCTTCATTTTCAGCATTGGAGAACGAAATATCTTCAGTGTTTATGCAATTTTGAGGTTGTGAGAGATCAATTGAATTATTGCTTGTGTGGTGGCTTCATTACGGGAGTCAATTTGTGCATTCCAAAGGTTAATCATTTGCAGATCAGAAGTTATAATAAGCTAATTTGGAGAGTTTGCCTTTAGATTTTACAAGGGTTTTGAAGATTAATCAATTGGAGATCAGAATAAGGGTTTATACTTTATACAGAGCATTTAAGAGGAGAATATCAAGTCGCTAAAATATTTGTTGCATTATTTGGTCTTCATTGTGAGTGTTTCTTATGTATTCGGAGTATATGCTGATTTGAAGTAACAAATCTGAGTTGCATGTGCTTCAAGGAGTTGTATTTCATTTGCATACTATTGTTCTGCTGTTTCCAGCCATGTGTCTCACATTTCAGCAAATGGGTATGTGATATTGCTTCATATTTTGGCCATACAATTTTCTGGGTATTTGTGATTTAGATATTAGAGGATATTCTCTCAACTGGGTTCTTAATATTTTGACAAAATACTGAGTATTTTTGAAGATATAGAAATATAGAAATTTCAGCAGTGCCCTTTGAAATATTCAGTTAGTGTGAAAAATATATACATTGCAATATCTCTTTCTGCTGTACTACATTGTCATACCCAACATAGCATAAATATCAAAAATAAAATCAGTCATCAGTTGCATAAAAATATCTTAGAAGATAGGATGGATATTACAGTGGTATTAGAGCATTTAGAATTTTATAGAACATCCTAAGCGGGATATTAAAGTGGGGGCCATTTGAATATTAATGAGTAATTAATACCTCCTTCAAAAGTACACTAAACTTATGATATTGATTAAAGTGCACATCATAATGATTTTATTTTGACTTTATATTAATGGGGCCATTAATGATATAAGTTAAATTATAAAAGTGCATTGGTTTGGGCGCCCATTTAATGAAATTTAATGAAGTCAAAACAAAAACAAATATTAAACATATTTATAAAGTCATTAAGCTACTTGGAGGTCGTGCCCTTTTGAGGAGAATATTTATAAGGCATTGGGAAAAGCAAATCATTCATTATTACTCTCTCAACTCATGAATGTTTGGCTCTAGAGAAAATACAAGGGTTTGAAGAAGAAAAACCAGTCTTTGAGAACGAAATCTCTCAAGGAGTTTGCATCTATAGGTGGCTTTACATCAGAGGTCACAATTGTGCTTATTGGAGGGTTTATACATAGAAAATCAGAAGCTTTCATTCTACTGCTACAGTGACGCTACAGTATTATTCTGATATTTAAGGGTTTTAAAGAATATCAAATAACTACTAAGTGATTACATACTTCATCTGCTGTTTGTGTATGGCAATCTCCATACGAGTTTAGGCATCTGGATATATCAGACCATTTGCTGCCATTTGAGTAGTAGAAAAGCCTTGCAAAGGAACAAATCGATCATCTACAGGTTGTCACTTGGCTGCCAGAAGATTGCAGTATTAAAGGGTTAATGTATAGAGATCATTTCAGGTATAGGAATGATGAAAAGGCTTTAATAATTTGATGTTGTGAATAAAACTCAATCTGTTGCTGCCAGTTAATCATTTCCAGAATTCTGGGTTGGCTGCTACATTTCCAGAATAATATATATTCAGCATCTTCTATGATTGGTATGCATTTTATATTGTAAAAAGTTCATAGAGGCAATCTATTAATAAAACCATTTCATTCGCAGCTAGTTATTTTCAGATTTCTTTCATTTCTTTTTATGTTGCATTTTTATATTGGAGAAAACACAAAAAAATTCATATATATTTCAAAAATCAAAACAAACATCCATCATTTGCCAAGCTTTGGAAACCGGAGAACTAGAGGGGTTCTTACATAATATCATCTCATAATACCAAGACTATTAGTCGCGACATTTGGATAGTATAAAATTATTTATATATTTTCTTATTTACCAAAAAAGGTTGTGTTAGCATGCATTTAGCATTTTTATACCTCATGTATTGACAAAATCCTCTAAATATCTTGGGTATAAAAGAACCTACTTATAATGGGTGGTTGTCGCCCTAATAAACTGTCCGTAGAGCAAGCCTAAAAAGGATAGCTCACTCGTTGCTTTATTTTTTTATGGATCATTACTATATGTTAATGACTTTATTTTCCTTGTAGAAACATAGCAAATTATACATAATTATACTTACGAAAATCCCATATGATCTCCTTAATAAGATTGTTAGATTATTTTTACGTATTGTCATAGCATATTATATGTTGACTTTTATTTTAATTATGGGCTTTTATTAGTTTTGCACCAAAAATAAAATTTATTGATTATTATATTACTAAATATGTTGGTAACCTTATTGATAGGACATAAACCTTATCTATGTCTTCAAAATATGGCGTAGTTGCTATCACATGGATGGAGTAATATTTAAACAACTATTTTCTATAGCTCTTTAACCAAAAGTTGACTACAAAGTCACTACAAAAGAATCAATGTGCTTAGGAGACTATTGGAAATGTTTTTCACCTGAGTGCTATTACAGGTCCCACTTTATTAGATGATAAAGCTATTTACTCTTACTCAACACTCCTATTTCCATAAATAAAGCACACTTGAAGTTCATGGGCACTGCCTTCAAAGGAAAGTCCTTCTATCTTAATATTATTCTTGAATTCTGTAAGACTAATTATCAGATGGCAGATATACTATGTCAAGAAGATCTAGGTTGGGCTCCCAGTAATTATAAAAAATTATATATGCAATATATCATCAATCCTCTGTGCAGTACCAAATTCTCCAAATTCAAATCTATGCTTGGCCATCGAGGGGGAGTGTGCAATCCAATAGCACCTCTAGATGTAAGACCTAAGGCATAAAATAAGACCCTAGGCATTTTAACACCTTGGGATGTAAAGTATAAGATACCTAACTAATACTAATTGAAATTTTTCTTACTTAGACAAATTTACTTGCACTCAAGTCTTCAACTACTTAGTCTACTTAACATCACATATGGAAAGATAACAAGACAACTTGCATGAATCAACTTGAAGTTGGGTACTTGTATTATTACTTGATTCAACTCAATGCAAATGTCTTATTACAATGATGATTGCCCACAATGGCATGATTATACAATCTTATTCAAATGATTACAAGAAAAGGCCTTCAAGCCTAGATGTATACAATGCTTTCAACTTCTTCACAACTAACTCTATCTCACTGGTTTATGTAGATCACTTCAATTGAACTCAATGATGTCAACTGGATGTCAACACCTCACAATGCAACAAAGGAGCATCACCTTGTCAATTGAGGGAGCATCACCCCAACTCTTGAAACTCGCAGGCCTCAAGATCACAAGCATAAAGCTTTTGTAGAGAGAAAATTTTGCCAAAAGATAAGATCCCAAATGAGTACTCTCCCCTTTTTATAGTGCTCTTCAAAGGCATTTGAAGAGCACGTTTTTCAATGCACAGAGGAACCAAGGCACGTTTCCCAAGAAGCATATCCAAGGGAATATTCCATTTGATGACTCCCTCTGAGTTGGCAACCTTATCCAATGAGTCGGAACAGATCCCAATGCAACCACTTGGACCAATAAGAGATCAGATATCTGCAATGTGCTCATCCAAACCAGGGCGCTAGAATGACACTGCACAGGTGAAGAAGTGCGCCCAACATCCCAATTGGATGTCTCTCAAAACTAGGTGCCCATACTGGGTTGTCAGAGGGTAGATGCGCCTAGCATATCCAGTGGCTTCAAAATGCATGAAATCACCTGAAATGGTCAGTGATGGCTCTCCGACGTTGTTTGAAGTCATCTCAATGATTAGGTGCCAAATTGAGATGATTTCTTCATGAAGTTGCACCTTGCTATGGTTAGGCGCCAATTGGGGTTTACAGAGACCCAAGAGTGCGCCTAGGGTTCTAGGCTTCATACTTGTATTTCATTGTTTCAATCAATGGGAAATACTCTGGAATGCCTCCTCCTTCAAATACTTAATCTCAAATGCAAGTTTACATGATCCTTTGCAAGGCGCCAAAACTAGGCTATCCAGACTGAGAAATGCGCCTTGACTCATTTAGCCATTTTCTAGCAATGTTTTCAATGTTTGAAGTATATTGAGGATTGAAACATCAACTTATATCAAGGTATCAAGATTTCATGTTGAATTGGACATGTCTTGGTGAAGGCGCAAATATGAGGTTGGAGATGAGGAAAAGTGCGCCTCACTCTCTTAACACTTCTCTTGACTTAGGCGATGATTTCTATTGAAAGGATGATCTCTTGAATCAATCTTGACCCTTTGATGATGCAATTACCCTTTCAATCCACTATCTAGCTTAGGGCGCCATTCAAAGGTTGTTCAGTCATGATCTAGCACCTTAGGCGCACATTTGGGTTTGGAGAATCATAAAGTAGTGCCTTGGCTCCTAGGCGCAAGTTTGGAGTTATGAGGCATCAAGATGGCGCCATTGAATCTCTAGACAAGTTCCTTAGCATTTCAAACATTCTTGCTTCTTGAAAACTCCTCCTTCATGCTTGGGCGCAAGTTCAAAGTCCTGGAATCATGATTTAGCGCCTTGTTGCTCTAGGCGCACATTTAGGATTGTGCAACATGATATTTGCGCCTAAAGTGAATAGGCCTTCTTCCTTACTCAATTCACTTAGACAACTTCATCTTGAAGACCAATCAACTTTTCCTACCAAGGCGCCCTGTTTGATGTGCTTCATAACATGATGCTTCTATGCTAGGCGCCATTTTGAGGTTGGAGGAGAGAGAAAGTGCACCTAACCTATCTTGGGTGACTTCTAGACTTCAAATTCCCTTGTTAGGTGTGGAGCATGCTCAAATGGTGTTGCTCTTAACATCTTTCACTTCCAAACCCTAATTGAAGACTCCACATCCTTGGGCGCACATTTGGCACCAGACAGATAGGGAAGAGCGCCTTGACTCTGAGAGTCAAGTTCCTGCTTACTTGGCTTCCAGACTTAGCCAATTTTGCCAGTTTTGTCACAAGTTGATAGTTTTTTACTTTGTACCTGCAAAACAACATACTCAGTTAGTCAAAAACCAAATTCATTCCCTCATCTTTTAGAATTAGCCTTCGGGAATGAGGAACAGGCTAATCCATTCTTCACTTGATGATCAAGCTGGAAACGGGGACATGACATAAAGAGTTGTCATTGAAGGGGAAAGAGTATGTCTGACAATGGCAGCTCTATGTAGGACCTAAAAGGCAATAAGTAAGACCTCATATGGTTAATTCCTTGCATTATATGTAAGCCCTATGGGCATATTAAAAAATTATTCTCTGTAAATCTTCCACTTGTAAAAGCATTGTATTATGTAAGACCTACGGGCAATATGTAATGAACCTAGAGGGGGGCTGGTTTGAGGAGTTCCAGGCTCTAACAGAAACATTGTAAGACCTTGCATCATTTTTTAAAACACGGGATTATAAATTGTGACAAGATGACTTTCATGTAGTCTGAAATACATGCTCTTCATTTTGACATATATTTCTGTCCCTGTTTATCATTGTCAAAGAAGACCTACGTTACTAGGGTGCTTCATTTTTTCTTTTCTAGAAATTGACATGTGATGCCCCCTATTAACATTAAGGGGGAGTGTTAGAACATTCAACATAATGTTATTAGGGATCATACCCTTATAACATTTATATAAAATGTTCTAATATAAAGTTATAAAACCTTATGATAAAGCATATACCATTTAATAATTAATAATCTAATAACTATTAGATTATTAATTATTTACAAATGGTTGCTTTGAATGGGTGTGACTAATACCCTTTTAGGTATTATGTCACCCCTTCTCTATTTAAAGAAGTTCTCTCTAATTTGAGAGGGTGTGAATTTGGAGTTTTATAGTGAATTATATCACTATGCACATGAGGTATTATCGGCCATGTGGAAGTATGTAGAGGAGTATATCCTCGGGTTCAGTCTATTCTTTAATAGACTATATTTTGTAAGTGTTTAATAAATGATGTTTTATGTGGTTTTTTACCAGAAAGGGTTTTCCCCATGTATATCTTGCATGTAATGTGTTAAATCTATGCTTGTATAATGCTCATTTTATTTATTTTATATTTTGTTTATAATGATTAGTATCTTAAAATCCTAATTTCTAACAAAAGGAGGTATATTGAAAGAATTATTTTTTTAAAAACCCTGGTTCAATGGGGTTGCCTAAGTTTGATGGAAGTGGTAATGCATTAGAATGGTGGCTCCAATATAAAATAGCTTATGGTCAAAATCTAACTATAGAAACTACATTTTCGTTTACCCTTAAAAGGTGAAGTTGACCAATGGTCTACAACATTGTATAAAGACGTTTCTTGTTTGTTTCCTTAGATAGATGGGCACCAAATGAAATAATAGGAAGAGGAGGACAAGAAGGAGAAGAGGATAATGAAGAGAAGAATAAAATTACTTGCATTTTAGCTCCAAGGAAGGAAGCTTCAAATCTTCAATTTCATGGATGTATTCAGAAGGCAAAGGTTATTGTTTCTATAAAACTTAGCAACAAGTATAATTTCATTAGCAAGGAACATAGCCAAGAAACTACAGATACAAGCAAAGCAAATCAAGGACAGTCAAATAGAGGGTAAGCATATTCAATTTTTTGAATATTTGAAGCTCTCCATAGATACATATGTTTTGCATTCAAACTTTTATGCTTTGGATATTGTTTGGATATCCTTGGTTAGTATAGTTGGGGGCAATAAAATCAATGTGCAAAAGAAGTTCATTAAGCTTTGGTATAGAAAGAAAAAAGTTACATTGCAGCATATTACACATAATGAACACCAAAGGAAAGTCAAGGTAAAGCAAGTTCAAGAATATATTGAAGATTGCATCAAAGAATCAGAGGACAAAAAAGAGGAGTAAGATGTAGAGGAAAAAGAGGAGAAGACTATTTCTCTTCATGAGCCAACAAAACAAGTGGCAACAAATGGTGAAGAATCAAAGAAGGTCCCAGAGATAGCAAAGGGTGCAATATATATGCATCCACATCATTGTGAGAGGCAAGAATCATGGAGGAAACCATCGTGGAGGCATGATACTACATAGAATCAAGAGGCCAATCACTGTGGATCTACATGGAATCAAATGAGCAATTACAACAATCAATGGCATCATAAAAGTAATGGTTATTCGTGGCAAAGGAGGACTTACTATGATGAGGAATGAAATCAAATGGATGCAAAAAAATGTGGATCAAGGATGTTGGCAATAGACACTGCTAGGCATGATAGGTGTTGTCATTGATGGCAACTAAGATCGTCCCAATCATCCGCACAATACAATTTGTTCACACCGGAAGTCAAAGTCAGAATTTGTCTAAGTTCGGGTAGTCAGAAACAGAGCAGGTAACAAGGTCCGGTATCTTGATCCAGATCTATCCGATGGAAAGGCATGGTTTGTTGCGGATCTAAGGTAATTGTAAGCATTTTCAAGACACTCTAAATCCAGAGTTTTGTCCTCCGGAGATGGACTCAAAAGACATTAGCTTCTGAGTATCGGGTTTCAGTTTGACAAAACAGACAGAAGAAGAACATGTCGACCTTGTAAATGATCTTAACTCCGGATGTATAGAAGTTGTTTATTGGGCAATGTGTGATAATCAGTGATGGTAGCCGACATGATTGATGATTTGCGAGTGCAAGTTTTGATCCACATCTCATATTATGTATGAATCTAGCCAACAGAGCAGAGTACTCTACAAAGTTCTAAGTGTTCTTGAAACCGACTGGTAAAATGATTGTAGATCATATTGCAGATATATATACCCGATGTAATTATGAATTTGGTGTGTGTGTGTTGCGACTATGGAGTAATTGTGAAAAGAAGCAGAGATCAAAATTCAGATGCTTGCAAAGCGGTAAGAGGAGGAGAGTAAGGATGAAGTGTATCAAGTCAGTTTTCTATGCTTAACTGGAACTGAACTCCAGCATTGATAGATGCCAAATATCAGTTCAAATTTATTGTAACTCTTCTTTCTTGTAAGCAGTGAGCCTTCTTTTGAGCAATGAACTTTGGGTAGTGAGCCCGAATGCATGTGCATTCCTCATTGTAATACTTTTAACAAAGTATAATCTTTGTGGGTTAACCCCCACCGTGGTTTTTCCCTTAACCGGGTTTCCACGTCAAAAATCTTGGTGTCAAAGTGTACTATTTATGTTTCTGCTCATGTGTTATTGATTAATGCTGAAATGTTTACATCATTGATTTAATTATAAGTTGTAAAGAAAGATTAAGAGAAAGAAATTGTTAAATTGTGTGACAACTGATTCACCCCCCCCCCCCCCCTCTCTCAGTTGTCCGGACCTAATTCAACAATTGGTATCAAAGCCAAATTCCTTAAAAGAAACTTAACAGCTTGAGGAAAGATCTTGGAAGGAGTTTTCAATGGGTTCACTCAAAGATCAACTTCAGCTGGCTCTAAAAGATCTTGATCAGTCTAAAACAGAAATATCTAATCTGAAAGATGAAATCAAGGATGCTGATGATACCATTGAAATGTTAAAAGATAAATTAAAGAAGTCTTTGGGAAGGAATAAGGAGCTACTTCTACAATTATCCAGTTTAACTAAAGCAAATGGCATGAATGAAGCCTTGGAAGAAAAAACAAAGGAGTGTGAGACGCTATCAAAAGAAGTTGATGTTCTAAAAGTTGAGATGGAATCTGGGGCAATGAGGTTTACCAAAGAAATTGAGCAAAGGAAGAAGACTGAAGAAGATTTGAATCAAACTCTAAGAGAAAAAACTGATGAATGCTACACATTGGACAGTATTGCTGGTCATCTAAAATCTGGTCTACAAGAAAGCAAAGACAATGAAAGAGATCTTGAAAGACAAATTGTCATTCTCAGACATGATCTAAAAGTTGCAAATGAATACAAGGAGAAGTTCAAGATAAGTTCAGCTAAACTTGAAGCAATACTTGAGGGTCAGAAAAGGGTTGAAGACAAGCATGGTCTTGGATATGAGAAAGGTGAAAGCTTCTGATCTGGACAAAGAAACTTTCAACCAAGGAATGGGAGAAACAGACCTAGAAGACCTCTGATAAGACAGTCTAATGCTCAAAGCTATCCATCTTTCACTGGAAATTGTTTTAAGTGCAATAAATTTGGTCATAAAGCCACTCAATGCAAAAGTAGAGTAAATCAAAATAATCCATCCTTCTCCGGACAATGCTTCAATTGTAAGAGGTATGGTCATAAATCCAATGAATGTAGAAGTATGATAATGAATAACTCATCAAATAGAGGAAATGGGAATCCCTTCAATGGCAAATGCTTTGCATGCAATAGATTTGGACATATGGCCAATCAGTGCAGATCAAGAGGAAATCAATCAAATGGGCAAAGAAATGTAGTGTGCTTCCATTGTAACCGATCCTGTCATTTTGCAAGATTCTGCAGAAGTAGGACTAATGAAATAAGAGGTCTGGTAAACAGAAAACCGGATGAGCAGAGACAAGAATGAGATCCAGAATGAAACAAGTGAGACATGTGTCAAGAAAGCAATTGTGAACCATAGCGATGGGTCCGCACCGGAATCCGGTGCAGATAATTCCTCAGGGAATTAAATTAGGAGCTCTGGCTCAAGGGGAGCTGCAATAAAAATCAAAATCCCCCAGCCAGTAAGTGCCTGAATCTGGCACAATGAGAAAAGAGATCTTGGATTGTTTCAGATCATTTGGAAGGATTTCCGGAAGAAAAAAAGGTGGATATGGCAAATTGCAGAATAATTCATGAGAAAATGTTCAACAAACAGAGTAACCGAATGTACTAGGGCAGAGCATTTATTACAAAGACAAATTAAGCGCTGTGGAGCATAAAAGGGTCATTCATTCCCCAAACAGATCACTTTGCATCAAAAGAAAGCAAGAAGTGGAGTGAAGGAGCTCCAAGCTGAGAATTCTCAAAAACTGAAGCGCGAAGAGGATCCTCAAGCAAAACCCTAACCTGTGGAACAAGGCCTGTAGTATGGCAAATAAGAGATCACCTTCTCAATCTTGGTGACTCCCAAGCCCAAAAGACTACCATTTGGGGTTACTTCAAAAACTTCCAAAGTTTAATGCAAGCAAAGGAGAGAATCCCTAAAACAATTGTGGAGAAGTATAAAAATGACATGTTTCATGGTTGACACAGATCAGTGCTTGATGGAAGCTGTAGAACCAAGGACAGTTTGGATAATGCCTATGGGTTATGAGGTGGATGAAAGAGTCTTGGATATGTATGCTTAGCATCTTCTGAGCACACCTAAGGATACCTTTGTGGAAAGGTTTGGAACTTACAAGGAACTGAGTCTAAAATTGCATGTGGAACTTAGACAACCGAAGACCAAGAGGAAAGTGCAGAGGCAAGTTGAAAAGTATGCTAAGAGCATTGGCCTAACCAAGGAAGCAGTAAAACAGAACAGAGAAAGAATTGAGAAGGCTAAAAAAGAAAAACAGGACAAGAAACAAGAAGATGCTCCAGTGGAACCATCCTTCACTTCAAGGTCTACTAGAAACTCTACTGCTGCTACTATTCCTTCTAAAACTGCAAAACCAGAAGTCAGACCATCCAGTGAAGCAAGTAAGAGAAAGAAAACAAAAGCCATAAGAACGAGTGTGGGCACAAAAGATGATGAGACAGAGACAGATGAAGTCAAAGAAATAAAATTCAAGAAACCCAGAACTTCGAAGACTTTTGAAGACCAACGTTCCAGAGGCATTAAGACCTGTAAAAAGCAAGTACCTGGTAAAGTCGCTATGACTATTGATGAAATTGTAAAAACAATCACTGTTCATGGAAACTTAAAGCCTATCAGAGTTTACTATGATAATTTTGATCAAGCAAATAAGAAAATTTTGGAAGATGCCATTATCATATATTTGAACAAATTCAATAGAACCCTATTGGAAATTTTACAAGAACTTCCTAAGGGTTTAAGGAAAGTACTGGAAATGAGGAAAGAAACAACCAAGGCTAAAGATCTAGAACTCAGAGAGTATGTCCTTTCTACTTTGTGTCCTGTAATGACTAGAAAAGAAGCAGATAAAATCCTCAGAGAAGTCAAAGAAAAATTCAGAAGCAAAGTTCGGATGAACAAGCTGATGCTTGGCAAAACTGAGAAAATTGCAAAAGAAACAGAGGAAATTTTGAGAAAGGCGGTAGACAAGGATAAATATTATATTATTTCAGAGAAACAAGTTGAAGAAGACAATTCTCTAGTTTCGGAACTGGAAGCTCCAAAAGAAGAGATTAACAAGGGAATTGATGACCAAGGTGTTAATTTAGATCCTCCGGAGTTAATCGATGAAGAGACCAATGTTGATTTTGATTCATCAAATCAGAATGTTGGAGAAGTTCAGAAAAAAAACATCATTAAGCAGCAATCTGAGTTTGGTGAAGCCTCTGCTCCGGAAGAGGAACAAGTCAATCAAGAGGACATAGAAATGACAAACAAAATAATTGATGCAAAAGAAACTCTTCCACCTGATCTTTCCGAAAAAGATGAGGATATTGCTTCAAAACAGACACCTCTAGATCAAGCAGTGAGTGGTGAAGATAGAGAAAAGATTTCACTTGCAAGTGATACAAGAAATGATAAAGCAGAGGAAGAGAAGGAAGAAAACCAAGAAGACAAAGCAAAAGAAGATGGTGCAAATGTTGAAGCACCTAAATCATATGCTAAAAGTTTTGATGAACAAATGGATGATTCAGAAAATGTTGCAAGAGACACTGCAAATGCAGTGAAAAGTCTTCTTGAAAAAGAGATGATTAAGCTTGATGAGCCTGAACTACTCCAAAGTCTAACCAATCCAGATGCTCTCTCTCCCATTCAATTGATGAAAATAGCATCATTCACCCAAGTAAAGGTTAGAGAAAAGTTGCTAAAGTCCCACATGGAGGATAATGAGCTACTGGGGCTTGCATCCGGGATTTTGGAGAAGTTAATGCCTTCCTACCAGAAGAGTCCATCTGATTCCCCATCCGGACATCTGAAAAATCTTGTAAGTTCTGTAAATACTCATTTTGAATCCTGTGAAAAATTTGCAGAGGCAAAGGTCCGGAAAGAGTTTCTGAATAAGAAATTTAGTGAAGTACAGAATCTAATAGGAAATGATAGGATGCTACTCAGCATTAACATAAGGAGTATTTAGAATGCTTTAAATGATGGAAGAGATATGTACAAATTCTGTCTATCATGGCCCAAAATTAGTGAGGATATTGAGAAGAAGATAAAAGAGCAAGAACAAAAATTGTCAAATCTCTCACAGACTTTTGATCCTCTAACAGTTTCACCCATAAGTCAAGAATGTCAAGTAATTAGCTTGACTAATGAGATAAAAAGGCTTGGTAAAGAAAAAAGTAACATTATGAAAAGAATGTGTGAGCTCCGGGAATTGATTGCCCCCAAGTTAGAAACCATGTTTAATGCCTTATCAGAAGCTCAGACTGGACTTCAAACAAGTAATCCTTCGGATCTGACAAAGGCAGAAGCATATGCAATTTTGTTAAGTGGGCACATCTCTATTTTGGATGGAATAAAGAGTACTTGCGCCTCTAAACTTGTGCAATTAAAAATAGTTTTGCAGATATTCTCAAGTTCATGTGAATTGAACTTAATGACTAGTTGTACATATGCGGTCCTATATACAAATTTTTTGAGAATTTTGGCTTGCGGAGCCCACCCTTTGCCATTGATGTCAAAGGGGGAATGAAGATCAGTGAAAAATGAGGAATCCAGCTAAGGGGGAGTACCGAAAAGCAGTGTGAACAATAGTATGGAGCACAAGCTAAGGGGAAGCGATTCCAACACTTAGTCATTTTTCACTAAGTGTTGCCATCAATGCCAAAGGGGGAGATTGTTGGCAAGAGACACTGCTAGACATGAAAGGTGTTATCATTGATGGCAACTAAGATCATCCCAATCATCTGCACAACACAATTTGTTCACACCAGAAGTCAAAGTCAGAATTTGTCTAAGTCCAGGTAGTCAAGAACAGAGCAGGTAACAGGGTCCGGTATCTTGGTTCGGATCTATCCAGTGGAAAGGCATGGTTTGTTGCGGATCTAAGGTAGTTGTAAGCATTTTCAAGACACTCTAAATCTAGAGTTTTGTCCTCCGGAGATGGACTCAAAAGATATTAGCTTCTGAGTATCGGGTTTCAGTTTGACAAAACAGACAGAAGAACAGGCCGACCTTGTAAATGATCTTAACTCCGGATGTATAGAAGTTGTTTATTGAGCAATGTGTGATAATCAGTGATGGTAGCCGACATGATTGATGATTTGCAAGTGCAAGTTTTGATTCACATCTCATATTATGTATGGATCTAACTGACAGAGCAAAGTACTCTACAAAGTTTTAAGTGTTCTTGAAGCCGACTGGTAAAATGATTGTAGATCATATTGCGGATATATATACCCGATGTAATTAGATGATTTTGGTGTGTGTGTGTGTGTTGCGACTATGGAGTAATTGCGAAACGAAGCAGAGATCAAAGTTCAAATGCTAGTAGAGCAGTAAGAGGAGAGTAAGGATGAAGTGTATCAAGTCAGTTTTCTATGCTTAACTGGAACTGAACTCCAACATTGATAGATGCCAAATATCAGTTCAAATTTATTGTAACTCTTCTTTCTTGTAGGCAGTGAGCCTTCTTTTGAGCAGTGAGCTCTGGGCAGTGAGCCCGAATACATGTGCATTCCTCATTGTAATACTTTTAACAGAGTATAATCTTTGTGGGTTAACCCCCACCATGGTTTTTCCCTTAACCGGGTTTCCACGTCAAAAATCTTGGTGTCAAAGTGTACTATTTATGTTTCTGCTCATGTGTTATTGATTAATGCTGAAATGTTTACATCATTGATTTAATTATAAGTTGTAAAGGAAGATTAAGAGAAAGAAATTGTTAAATTGTGTGACAACTGATTCACCCCCCCTCTCAATTGTCCGGACATAATTCAACAAAGGATGGGATCTAGGTACCATCAAACTAAAAGCATTGCCAAGATCGTCTGTGGATGGTTGGATGATAGGACATAGCGCCATATTTGTAATGACTTGTAGCAGTCTTACTATTTGACTACTACTAATGTTTCAGGGATGAAACATGTCAAGGAGAGATGGCGTGTTATGTACCTATGGATATGATATTATAATGTATATATGTAGATGGAGATGCTGACATGTGGCACACATCCCTAAGTTATATTGGGTCGTGTGGACAACTTATGTAATCAATTATATTAGGTAATGAGTAGGCCTACATTTGGTTTAGTGGTTTACCCCTCCATTATGTTATTAGGAGGAAGTCTGTATAAAGAAGGTGAATATCATCGTAAGGACATGTGAATAGTGTGGAATTGTGTTTGGGATCTCTTGGAGATATAGCATGGAGTGGCTTCTTCCTTAAAGAGTATTGTATGGTGTTGCCATCCCTGAAGGCTGAGGGGAATATTCTATATTTGCATATACTGGATATTAGGCCATCTTAACCCACAAACATCTCATGTTGTGTGTGATCTATATTCTACATTGTCTTACTACCATTATTATATCTGTGGATCTTACCATTAACTATAATACTCATCAGAATTTCTTCATTTCCTATGAGTAAATCTCATAATGCTGTTAACAGTATCAGATTGTAGCATGCATGTTAAAGAGAAGCACAGAGAGAAATCAATTACCAGTTATTATCTTGCTCGTAATAGCAAATACAAACACTTTTAGCTCCACTTCCAACAGCAAATTTGTTCTCTGATACAAGAAATAAAAAGATGGTCAGCTGAATGAAAGTTTTACAGTACAATTAACACCAACCCTAGCTAGTCTTACATAATAAATTTTCTGGCAAGTCTCCAAAGCATTATATTCCCATATAATTATAGAAAAACAGTTTGCATTCAATATGACATAAAAGTTATTTCCTATGAACAATTATAGAAACCCAATTTGCAGTAAAGATATGCACAAATTTTTATCTTACCTTTTATGGGGCTCCTCAAAATGAAGAGATTGCCTTGGAAAAGTTAGAAGTCTGGCATTTACTTTTGAGTCCTAATGATGTGGAGATAATATTAAGATCCAGATTAGGGATTTAATAATTTAAACTTTAGGGTGAACAATCATTCTTTTAATAATTCACAATAATATTCACAAAGTATTCAAAGTTTTACCCTTTTTCTTATAAAACGTGTATATTATAGAAATTGGAGCATCCGTATCTCTTCGAAAGTAGACACCAATGAACACCCATTGAAGCAAAATGAAACATGGATCAGTTCAACAGGTCCTCATATGAATTTGTAACACCCATACAAGTTCATAAACAAATAAAGGGAAAATTTTAGTTGAAATGTCAATCTAGATAACTTTCACAAAGCTCCAAGTGGTATTTAAGCTATTACATTTCCCAATCTAACCACTGCTTTGGAAAAAACACATTGTTTAAAGTACAATAATATTTGGATCTGATGTGTAAACTATATGGGCCTTTGCTAGTTGGTGTGTTGTGTTGACGCCTGAAAAACCTGTCCCCAAAATGCCCCATTTTGCCACCAAATTCCATCTAAATCCCACTTTAACATATAGTTTATAACCAATCAGAGACATCTTTCATAGGTTTTCGTATGTCTGCCTTTTGAAAAATACAAGGAAAAAAGGCCCAAAAATGACTAAGTCGAAAATTCTATGTGTTTTCTTGTGTTTTTTACATTTGTCGGAGGTCGGAGTTTCGGGCTTCTTTCTTCCGTCCAACTTTCCCTCTTGGCTCCAAAATCCTCCAAGGCTAAAATTGCCTAAGTGTTAAGTTATTGAAAAATTCATCTAAGTGTATCAAAGGTCGGAGTTTGGGCCTTTCTCCTTCGGTCTTCTATAAGGCAAGTGTTGGGAAGAAGCCCTAGGGGCCAAAGTCCAACAAGTCTACCTGTTCAAATTATTCTAAGTATGAAGTGGGCGGAGGAAGGCAGACGTCGGGGCTTCCTTGATCTCCCTTCTGGAAGGCATAAGGCGAAATGGTGAAGGCCCAAGGCCCGACCCCAACGCCTTCATATCTATACATGGGCGGGGTCGAGGCTTCCCTCCCTCCTCTTCCAGATGTTGTAAGTTGCAAGGCGGAAAGCCCAAGCTCCGAAGTCCGATTTGTCGAAGCTCGACTTCCTAGCCTTGTTCTTTCAAACACGCTAACAACTTTTCGAATCACCATAAATACTAAGTGGGTGGCTGAGGACCAAGTTTTTAATGTGGTTGGTGGAGTTGGTGAGGTTTCCCCTCCCATTTCGCCCTCAGATCGGATTGACTCATGCTATAAATAGAAGATTGAAGCTCTTTTCAAGGGGTTGGTCACTGAACCAATTGTCTAGTCTAGAATCGTCTAAAGAGGATTTTAGGGCATCAAATCATGCCAGTCTAGTGTGCAAGTGAAGGGATGTATCCAGCAGACTGTAGGAAGGATGTGGAAAGCAGATCTATATGCATTGGTATGTCTCCATGGGAGTTTGTAATGATTTTGGTGAATGTATAATCGTAGTTGTATGTTTTCCCTTGCCACATTTGTTGGCACGATTGTAACTGGGATTTGGAGGTGTGTGACAACACCCAAGTTAATACAAGGCTTTGTATTTGCCATTTCTTTGTTGCTCATGAATGTAATATGCACATGCCTGTAGGATTTTTATGCCAAATTTTTGTTTCTATTTTCTGGTTTCACTGTTGATTGTGTTTTTTTTGTTTTGTTTGTGTTTTTGCATATGATGTTTGAAATATTGCAATGAAATACGGTGCATGCAACAAAACCCAGAAAATATATAGCAGATACACATAAAATAACGAATACCCAAATCATAAAATTACTCAAATATAATTGTGGTAACATACCCATTTGCATTTCTTCAAAGTTGGAAGTCTGATTTACATAAGCCAGCAAGCTGGTCACATGCAAATGCTCACAATGTGCAGCAATAGATGATCTTCCTCCGGCAATTGTTTACAACACAAAGTATAACCCTAGGCGCCCAAGCCACATGCCCAAATAGCTCCAGTTGATAGGCGTTTCTCCTCTTTTGAAGACCCACGTCCCCTATGGGAATGTATGGCCCTACTGGGAAGGAATATCAGCAAGTACACAATGCAAAACCTCCACAAATCTGCAAAACTCTGCCCAATCATATTGACAAACAAGGTGCAGCTAGTTCCCACGCCAATACAAGGAGAAATGAACACCAAAACCCATACAAATCTGCACAACAAGGTACGGCCAGGCTATGGACTGGTACGGCCAGCAAGGGAAATGAACACAGTCCCAAATAACTCTTCAAATCTGCTCCAATCTGCCACTATAATGTTTGTTGTCTGCTATTCATAAAATCTGGGCAAATAAACCTGTAAAAAGCTCCATTAATTTCATTAGATCAGCTCAATGTGAAGTCCCTGAATGAAACTCCCAACAACCCTCCTGATGTTGTCTTCCAAGCACGAAGAGAGTGATCTCACAGAGGTTTTCGTCTCTGCGAAACCCTTGTTCCAGCCTCAAAGCAAAGCTCCAAGTTTTCACGACAATAGTTTCAAGAGTGAATGAATGATTCAATGACTTCTCATTTTTTCCTTTTGTCCCTTCACTCCCAACGCCCAAGAAGGATATTTCAATATTTTTTATTTTTAATTAAGTCCCATGTACCCTCATAAGATGGGTGCCCAACTCCTAGCACTTTACCTTTTTAAACACAACTTATATCATCCCCATATTAGTCACTTTTATAAAATAAAGTAACTATGTCTTTTAAACTATTATAAGTTAAATATTTAATTTAAGTTATATTTCGACAATTAAATACTTTATTCCTCGATCACCTCGAAATCATGTGATAAGTGCTAGGTACTCCCAACTGGCAGTGCCAAAAATGGAAATGACAAGCAAACCTCACTGGTGACCTCTTGCCTGACTTACTATAAATAGTAAGTCCTAGTAAAATGTGACCAAAGAGGTTCCCTAACCATCCTCCATTAGCCTACGGGAACCCTAGAATAGGGTAACTGCTCCACCTGTTGATCTGGGCTAAGAAGGGGACATTACAATGAATCATTGCAGTTCTTTCCTAGATTATTAAGTATGTCCATTGCATAAAGATCCATCTATGATATATATGTGAATATATGTTTAGTTCTATCGATCCCCTGTTGTGTATTTTCTTTCCTCCTTGCATTCTATGACTCTGTTGCCCATTGGAATAGGCACCAGTCCATATTGGGGATGGATCAATCACCTTTTAATGAAACTCCTGTCCTATTAGCTGTAGGAGTAGGAGTAGGTTTAATTTAGGTTCTACATGTTGTTCAATTTAATTTAGGTTCCACATGTTGTTCATGATTCATTGCAATAACCAGGGATAAATCTGAAGCGATGCAAAACTATTTTAATCATTAGTGAATCATGAACATGTATGCCTACACTATGTATCTTGTGTATTCGAAGTTAAGTGGAGTCATCTTAAGAAATGTAATGAAATTATATTTGGGTGCAAATGCATAGTGCAGTAATCAACTTAATACAGAAGCATGTGCAGCCAGTTTGTCTTGACCTAGTGACAGCTTTGGAGGTCAAGTGTACGTTGGGTATGGTTGTATATGTTTGTGTTTTATTTCATGCCTCTAGGAATATCCCTCCTAGGTCTAGCTAAGCCTGAAGTGCAGAGGAGCATACCCACTCTTGTCAGTTGACCAAAATCACCCTTTGCTTGTTGATAAACCTCTTCTAATCACCTTGACAACACACCTAGCCTTGGTGATTGTAAAATGTTTTAGGGTTTTGGGTTGTAGTTATTTTGGATGTCAACATTTTGGCACCGTTGCCGAGGACAAATTAAGGGTTCAAAGAAATTGAAGACTCTGTTGGTGAGCCGAGAACCGAGAATCAATTTTGTAGCCTTGAAGATTGTCATGCTTCAAGGATTTTCTCATTTAGTGAGGTGGTGACTCTACTATCGAAGAAAACAAAGTATTGTTGTTGTGTGCACGTTTCAAAGAGATTTCAGCTAGTTAAGGTATATGTTTTTCTTCCAGCTTTGACCATGGTTTCTTTCTCAGTAAAGGAACATGTTATTTTCTATTTTTTTTCCTACACAAGTGGTTTGTAGTTAGTCATGGCCAATTGGTATGAACATGGATACCCTAGGGAGGCTCCTTCCTGTGCATCTTCTTATGTTGCAGACCCTAGGAACTATATGGCTTTTGACCATCCGGACAATGCATTTTCTGATCATGGCTTTGCAAGTTATACAAACCCAAACCTATTTGCACCCTTGTATAATCAAAATGAGTCGACTAGGCTGCAATATGAAATTGAAAAAAAAAAGCAGTTGCTAGAGTCTTTGTTACAGCAAGGAATTAGAAAGCCAAATCAGGCTACATCAATCCAGGCCGCAATCTGATCCCCTTCCTGTTGTTCCCAGTTGCTCTTTTCCTCGGCCTCCTCCTATTGCAAATGAAAATACATACAAGCAACTGGACCTCTCATGGGTCGATTATGAAAGGCAATCCATGCCTAAAAAGATTTACTATCAGATGCCTTTATTTGATGGGTGTGAGGTTTATGATGGGAAGGCACATATTATGGCGTTTTCAAACTTCGTGGACAAGTTCCAGTTTGAAGATGAAGATATGTGGATGAGATTCTTCGTCAGATCCCTGGGTGGTGTGGCAAGAAAGTGGCTGGTCGGTTTCCCTAACCAACATTTTGCTTCCTAGGATCAATTAATGGTTGCATTCGAAGACTTTGCAAGTAGTTTAGACCATGTATTTATTGTCCAAGAACTAGAAGATATTAGAAAGCAGGAAGGAGAGTCTAGCATGGAGCTCAGCCACAGATTTGCGGTTGCCCTGTCCCACATCCCAGAAAATTTCAGACCTGATCTTCCTGTTTGTATTGACATGTATCTGAGAGCTTATGATGTTACCTTAAGCTCAAGTTCTGTACGGGAGGAGTTTAATCTAATGAGTATGCAACAGGCATACTTGTTTATTGATTATGTTGAAAAAGTTAAGAGGGATATGATTGCAAAATCATTATCCTCAAATGCAGATGTGGTTGGTAATGAACAGGATGTTGTAGGCAGCGAGGATGTGAATGCCTCATGTGATCCAGACACAATGTCAAGTGATGATTGTGTGTGTAGGAGGGTAGAAGGAGATGCTGGTGCAGTGTATGACAGTGATTCAGATGAAAATAGTAGTGACTGCACCTACCTTCAATTGGATCAGTCATCAGCGGGTGATGAAGATGAGAAAATCAATGATGATTTCCAATCTGGTGAAGAGAAATATGACCCTGCTGCCTATTGTAGTATTGTGGACTGCCTGGAAGGTATGTATGCAAATAAAAAATTGAATGACTCAGCTCATGTAGTTGATTATATAGAGCAAACATGCATTGATGAAGCAAATAACAATGAAGGTATGAGTATAAGGCACAATGTCCTTTATGAAGAACATGCAAGTCCATCAGATAGCATAATTTATGATTATCATTGGTGCATGGATAATCCTCCTTTTGAAAATGACTTAGAGTTCAGTGAATTTGAGCTATCAACTTTGAAAGTGGAGGGTCATATGCTATATGACCCGGCTGCCTGTGGACACCAAGTGGATAGGGAGGGATGTGTACAAAATGATTTTGAGGGTGAAAAAGAGGCTGGTCTCTTGTTTGGTGTATTACCCTTATTTATCCCTGATGATGACATTGAGGCCATTGGCACTTGTTTGCATGAGGATGATGCGGATTATGCCTCAGCTGGACATCATGAAGGCACTACTACAACTACAAGTGATTATGAGGTAATAGTTTCCAACTGTGAGTGCTCTGTCACAAATGATTTTCTAGAGCTTTGTTTGGGGCAATTATCTCTTATTGATGTGGATCATGTTGAGGGCACATTTTTGAACTCATTGGTTGGGCCTGATAACAATGAAGCTGGGTATTCTTGTGTGAGTCAACCTGTTAATTTGCAGGGTGAGGAGGAGAAAATCATTAGTGATTTTCTTAGCAGCAATTTTTACACAGCAGTGTGTGTCAAGGAATTTGAAACAGAGAGGCAACTTGAAGATTGTGAGTCTTCACTTGAAGTGCCTCAAATTTCTGATATATGTGGTAATGGTGCAGATTTAAATTTGAATCATGCCTTTGATTCAGTCATGGAGTGAATACATTAGTATTTGTGGTGCAGCTGGGTCACAAGAATTCGATCATTCATATGACATAGCCCAGCATGAGACCACACCTATGCTGGATGATTATCAACTTGATATTTTTCTTCATGTTGATATTTATGCAGATCCAAAAGTGCATCATGCTAACAAGGAACTTGAAGGTGGGTATTTTTATGTGAGTCAACATGATGATGAGCCATATTATCTATGGCTATCTTGTCCTAGTGATAATTATTTCCTTTGTCAACATGATGATATGAATGTCTGTAGTTTGTATGTGCATGCATGCAAAACTTTTTTATTGCTGACGTTGGGTGATCAATGTACGAAAGGATTGAGGGAGATCAACTCCTTCAATAGGCTTGTCTTTAATAGGGGCAAGTTGTTTCACCAGTTTTTCTGCGGGGTTGGCTTGCAGTGTCTCAAAATTTTGGGTGCAGTCTTCTAACTGTATGTTGTTTTGTAAATATGTTTTGTGTTGTGTCCTTTTGTGTGTTTTGTGCCTTTTTGGTCTACCTAGAGATCTAAATCCTCGCTGTAACATAGTTTGCCACACGTCCCCAACCAGAGCCAGTGTTGACGCCTAAAAAATTTGTCCCCAAAATGCCCTATTTTGCCCCCAAATTCGATATGAATCCCGCTTGAACCTATAGTTTATAACCAATCAAAGACATCTTTCATAGGTTTTCATATGTCCGCCTTTTGAAAAATACAAGGAAAAAAGGCCCAAAAACGACTAAGTAAAAAATTCTAAATATTTCCTTGTGTTTTTTACATTTGTCGGAGGTCAGAGTTTCGGGCTTCCTTCTTCCGTCCTGCTTTCCCTCTTGGCTCCAAAATTCTCCAAGGCTAAAATTGCCTAAGTGTTAAGTTATTGAAAAATTCATCTAAGTGTATTGTTGTACCCATACAAAAATTTTCGTCTATGCACACAAACACCCTAAAAAGATGCCTAAACACACCTCTCAAGCACCATGTCGCCTTGTCATTATTTGCTAACCCCACATGTACAAGATACATCAAAGGAAATTGATACAAGGCCCGAATGGAGAAGGATTCAAATAAGCCAAATTGGTTATGTTATGCCAAATTAGATTTTTGCTTCATAAAAGGCATTTTGTGAGATTCTGAAAAATTGGTCGTTAAAAGTCAAAAAGTCAAAATTTCTAAAAATAGATGCCAATTTTAGGTTTCTGGGTTTCTTGAGATACGGATGCTAGCAAAATTATCTAAAAATAGAATCTCTAATTCGAGAGTCCTGCCTAATTCTGATTGGCTGATATTGTTTTACGATCAAAGTGGTTCAGACGGAATCTGCAAAAGGTTGAGTTTTCCCTACTGGGTCAATTCTGTTTTTTCAGAAGGCGAAACACGAACTTCGAGGCCATTAATGGAAGAAGTTCATCTGCCAAGGGTCAAATTCAAGTTTGCAGTGTTGTTCAGAGGACATAGAACTGTTGAACGATGCAAAGGAACCAAGGAAAGCAATGCAAACACATTTGGCAAATCAAAATTCAATTTTGAAAATTTTGAAAATTTTTCTAAGGCATTTTTTAGCATTTTTGGTTAAGTGTGCTCCACCTTGGAGCATGCTTCATGGAGAAGAGGCTTCAATAAGAGCTTCAAGTGTTATGGGCCTAATTTCCAAACTTCAAGGCTTTCCGTCATCAAATGAAGAAGTTACGGCAAAAGAAGCTCCTCAGGCAGAGACAAAAGACGTTGATTCGAGCGGTCTTTGTCAAAAAATGGCTAGGGCAAAATTCAAAGTTTCCAAGGCCAAAAGTCATGATAAAAAAGCATGGAGAATGGTGAATCAATCACGAGGTTGTCATGGAAATCTCAAGGCAAAAGCTTCAAGATCTTCAAAGGCCAAAGAACGAGAGAATTGAAAAAGGCAAAGGGTCTTCAAAAAAGCGCCTATATTGGGCTTTTCACACACCTTTTGGTCACATCAAAAAGGTGCCTATATTGGCTACTTTGCACGCATTTCTACCACTTCAAAAAGGCGCCTAAAATGACCATATTGCACTCCTTTTTGCCATTTCCAAAAGGCGCCTATATTGGCCAAAACCCACGCCCTTTGATGCCTTAGAAAAGCGCTCATTTTGCCCAAAACCCACACCTTTTTAACCCTCTCAAAAGGCACTCACTTTGCCTATTTTCCACACCTTTTTGGCCTTGACAAAAGGCGCTCAAAATGAAGGATTTGCACTCCTTTTCAAGTGTTCTAAAAAAGACAATATGCCTCCATTTTGGCGCCCAATTTGCAGGAGAGAGAAGATCCAAGGCTATAAATAGAGGTTTACTATTCACTTCTTCATTCTTCTTTGTTGCATGGGGCTAAAAATAAAAGAACTCTATTTGTGAAAAAAGCACATTGAAACCGTAGGAACTGAAGGCAAGCTATAAAAGAGATTCTTCTTCATTGTTATTATCATTTCCAAAAGCAACTTGAAGGCATAGAGGCAGTGTTCAGCTTGAAGACTCCATTGTTAAAGGATTTTGAAGCTTTTGAAGGCAGATAGAAGAGGTTTTTTAAGGAGAGGCGCTTCACCTAGAAGGCCAAGATCACACATTGTTGCATCATTCCATGTCTCTATCTTGTGTCCCAAGGCACATCCACACATAAGAATTCAAAATATCAATCTAGTGCGCCACCTATGGGAAGGGGTTGCTAATTAGTTAATACACTTTCAAGAAGAATTCACTATCCTCATCCAATGCGCCAATTCAAAGGGGATATGTAGCAAATCTTTGAAGACTATTAAAGAGGATTCCAAGTCTTTATCCAATGCGCTCCATTCTAGAAAGAGAAAGATCTTAAGTCTGATCTAATCCGCCATAACAAGAGGATTTTGAAAAGCTTATCTATTGGCTCAGACCAAGGAGAAATCACAATGATCATCCAAAGCCAGATTTGATCTCCATTGAAGTTCGCGCCAAGTTAAGTAAAAAGGAATTAAATTAAATGCTTTTCTAGTGCATTTAATAGGGTTGGCCTAGGCAGTTAGGCAATTTTTAATGCAAGTTTTTGTATATATATCTCTTGTTGTTCTCATTCTCATCATTCATTACAGAACGAATTCATTCTAAAGAGCAGAGGTAAAGGTGATTTTGACAAAGTGCAGGTCTGATTGTATCAAGTTGAGTTTAAATTTGATTAAATTCTGAAGGTATCCATTCAAGTCAGCCTATTTGGTAAGTCTGATCTGAGCATAACTGATCTGATTTTTCTTTTATTTTAATAGGTGCATTGAAAATCATTTTAATGTTAGGAAGATGAGTGAGTTTATGATGAAATCCTTGGGTCTAAACGACATGATTTCCTTGTAAAAAAACTTTATGCTAGAGGAATAAAAATCAGAAGTATAATATTAAGAAGGCTGAAGTAGGTTGTTGATCATTTTATTTGAGGTTGCTTATTCATGTCCAATTTGTAGGATCATGGCAATGACCTCAAAGGAGAGACAAGCAAGGATCCGCATGGATGCTAAGAGCAAAGTTCCGGAATTAAAGCTCATTTCAAGATGGACAAACGTCGGAGACACTAACATGGGCAACAGTAATCTAGAAGATATCAAGTCCGTGCTTCAGGAACCCACTAGGGGTAGTCTTGCTAGAGCCATCGTGAGGAGTGGAGCTATTGAAGCTGCTTATTTTCCACCAGCTCTACCTTGTTCAGAAATGATTATTGAATGTGTTAAAAAGTATGATGTGGATAATAGGCAAATTGTGGCCAAGGATGGAACAGTGTTAGCTTATTTGCAAAAGGAGGCAATTGGAGACACCTTCAACATTCCAACTAAGGACAGGATGATCAGCATTTCTATACATCAAGGTCAACAAGAATATGATGTTGATTCAAAGAAGAGGTTGCAAGAGATGAAGAAGCACTGGATGGCCAATCCATCCATGAAGTTCAATACAAATAACCCTCCACAGTTTCACAAGTCAGACTTTCATCCGGAGATTGGATATTTAATCATGTTCCTCAATAGAGTAACAGGAATGCCACAATCAGCAACCTTTCAATCATGGATGTATTCTTTCATCAAGTTAGTCCTCAAAGGGAAAATGATTGATTGGACTAGGCTCATTAGTCAAAGCATACATGAACAGCTTATTAACTTTTCAAGGACTAAGTCATTCCATATGAGTTCTTATGTAGTATATCTTCTAGCAAGGAATGAAGTTTATTCGGGTCTGACTAGAAAAGGAAAAGTTGGAATTGGACCTAATAAGTACTTGTCGCATCAGTGTTATCCTCATTTACATTTCAAGAACATCAATCATTATACAAGGTTCAATGATGCATTTGCTATGTTCATATTGAAGAAATTAAGAGGAGAGTTCTACAAAAGATTATCAAATGCAGCAAGGGAGTTTATTGGAGCATATGGACATTGGTATACTCGGCATGAAAGGTATACATACATAAGGATCCAAGGTTTCACATCTTATCCGTACAGGTTACCAAGATATCCAACCAACAAGATGGTGATGTTAGAAGTCTCAAGGCAACTCCTGGAACTCATCAGGCTGCAAAAGTTAAAGAAGAAAGGAGGAATCCAGTTTCCACTTGTCCTTGGACAAAATCTTGAGTGTCCATCATTAGCAGCAGCTGAATATTCTAAGACAAAACTTCAGGCATATCATTTACAAACTCATGGCACCAAGAGGCTTAATTTTGATCCTTTCAAAGTTTGTTGGAAATACAATAGGGAGTACAAGCATGTCATGCAGTTAGAAGACCATTGGGCAAATATGAAAGATGAAGATGATCTTCGGACACTCCAATGCTCAAGACTTACATGGGATCTAGTTAGAGCATCCAAGGTATTTAGGATCCCGGATCAATTCATAGAGGATGATACTATGTTTATAGATGAATTGGAAAAGATAAAGGATTTGCCTTATACAGTTGATTGGTCAAGAAGGGATGTATCTGAAGAGGAGTTGATGGAGCCAGTCCTAGCTATGACACAAGCATGTATAACTCGGCTGCTGCAAGAAATGAGCGAAGAAGGGCGAGTTCTTACATACAACAAAATGGATGAAGAAGAGTCAAGACAGCATAGCGCACATAGTGGACTCCAACATAGTGGGAGTGACCAAGGTGACAATCCAACTAGGAAGAGGAAAAGACCTAGTCAGGATCAAGGAGAATCAAGTCAAAGACCTAAGAAGAAGAATAGCCAATCTACTTCATCTAATCTACAGGAAGGTACTTCAAATACTCATAATCCAATACAAGAAGTTGAAGTAATAGAAGAAACTGTGTTGATTCCATCTGAAGAGATTCATTCAAGTCCAACTGTTGAAATAGAGGAAGATAATGTTGCTGATCAAGAAATAGAGGGTCAAGTAGAATCTAATGAAGAGGCAGCACGTGTATAGTACAATCAAGTACAAAGACAACAAGATCTTTCTACATTTCCATCTTGGTTGAGGCAGAGAATTGAAGAAAGTACAATCATAGAAGCATATCAGCCTACTCTGATAGAAAAATTGCTCACAAGTACACAGAAGAGTAATCAAAAGAAGTAAGCAACTGTCTTTTCAAAAATCACTCAAGATCCTTCTGGAAATAGAGAGGTACATGTAGCTGTTCCTAGAGTTGAAAAGGATCTAGAAGATATGGCACCCGGAGATTACAATGTAACTACTATTGATATGGGTCCAATTACAGGAGAACAAATTGAGGAACTTCAAGAATCAGTGAATAGTGTAAAAATCATGCTAAAACAGGAAAAAGAAGCTAAGTTACAGGTGGAACAGGACTTCAATACACTAAAGCAATACATCCAGCAAGTCATGCAACCTATTCAGCAGAAGGAAGCCACTCCAATACCTCCGTCCATTCTTCCACAAGAAACAGTGTCTCAAGTTGAAAATATGAGAATTTCATCTCAAATAATGAAGGGGTGGATAGAAAAAACAGAAGAGAAAGCATATACTTATCTTGAAGAGATCGTGCAAGTTTATGATAGAGTCATTAATCTCAAGGATAGAGTTCAATCTCTACTAAAGATATGTGTTGAGTTCAAGCCTATCAAGGAGCAATACATGCCACAACTCAAGAGTTTGATGGAAACTCCAATGGAAGATCTAGTTCGAAATAAGGTAGTTGATCAAAATACTCCGCATGACTTCACCACTTGGTATTTCTCCTTTCACAACAAAGGGCAGTTGATTGATAAAATTGAAGTGGATATGTCTAGAATAAGAAGTGTTCTTTTGAGGACACACTGCATTGACAACAACATATAATCCTTATGGGGAAATCACCATTGAGAACATGAAGCAGCAGGTCAAGGCATTCTACTTTCAGGATGATGGGATTGATGAGGGACAGTTGGATAACATATTCACACTTGCATTTCATCTTGGAGCAAACAAGTCTTGGATAGCTGATTGGGAGAAGACACTTGGCGTCTATGAGTCAGATGTAATAACGGCAAAAGGATCCATTAATGCTACGACAAGTGTACCAATGGGAGATGTGGCTCAAGTTGTGTCTAGATTCATTGCATCTCATAGTACTATCGTGTAAATGGAATATGATGTGGCATCCTTATCTTCTTAGGAAACGTGTCTTTGTTCCCTCTTTATATACTAAAAATAGAAGTTTGTTGTAACCACTTGCTTAGGTGGCATGATCTGGTCCATTGGCTTCCCCAATCGATCTTGACCCTTCATACATTCTTGAGGTCTATATAAGGGCTCCTTTTGCTCTCATTTGTACAATTGAAGACTCTGAAAGATTGTTGCAAGAGCTCTCTGAAATAATATAAGACTCATTGTTTGGTGATTCTATATATGTTTCTAAGTGTTGCATGGTTTGGATTTCTTCAAGCGAATATTAAGATTAGATTAAGTTTTCTTTAAGTATATGTTAGTTGGTGGAAGGCTTTATTATTGTTTGTGGTGAAATCTTTATGTTCACACCATTTGTAGTTTGTGGCTTGCAAATTGTAGTGTATGGTTGGTCTGAACAAAATTGAGCTTAACTTTGATCTCTATGTTTGTTGAATTCTTCATGAGCATAAGTGATTTAAATATCTTGTATAACCTTAGAAGATTGCATCAATCTTGTGTAGTTGTCTGACTTGGCGAAGCAAGATTTGGTTTGATTTCACTTGAGCAGTAATTGTTCCTTACATCTAGGATTAGATTAGTTTCACTGAACCTTTTCATCTTTTGCTTTTTCTTTTATCAAATTGGTTAGAATTAGGATCAAGTGCTTTATTGCCATATCATACGTCATAAACTGTAGTACTTAGATATCCCGATGTCCACCCCCTTTCATTGAATCAATAAGTTGCTTGAACAATTGTGTAAGTCCCTTTGTGTTTACCAGCAAAATCATATGAAGTCACTAAGCTATCCCTCACAAAATATAAGAAAAAGAACCTTGGAGTCATCTTGTTTGATCACTTTGTTTAGCATTCGAGAGGCTTTGCTCAAGAGAGGGTTAGATACTCGGTATTTCACTCTATTGTTGACTTGTCGAAAAACAAACATCAACAATACCCACCTTGGGATCAGGTGTTTTCCATCATCCTTGACCGTTTAGAGCTCAGATCCGGCAAATCTTTGAGGTCTGAAATAAACAACCCCCAAATTTTTTTTTTCCAAAAATATAGAATAGAGATAACACAGTGTTAGCACAATGAATGCATCTAACTAAATGCCTCACACTTTCTGATCACCCAGATCCCAGAATGGGCAAGGTGAGAGCATACAGTGATTTTGGCTTACAGTAGAAAATATGCAAGAAAGAGATACACTTCTTCCGCTGCGGCGGGCATCCACATTTCGTGGGGATTCACCACTTTATCAATGGGTAGATATGCAATAATGAAAAATACAAGTCATCCACTTATTCAGTGGGTATTCTCCACTTGTTCAGTGGGTAGGAATAAGAAAGAAGAGTACATTACTCCACACTGGCGGTAAACCATCCAGGGGTTATGATGTGATTGCATATTAAAGAAAGGATACAAAGATATTAACAACATACTACTCAAGAGAGATACATTGAGCAAGATTCATTGTAGCCTGTGATATGCAACTCGTATACAACCAGCACCAAAAAGATCAATAAGACTGCTCAATACTAACACTGATCAATGCAATCTTTAAGCAAGAACCCCTGCTGTCACTCTAATCACTGCCATTTGGACTATCTTCTACAGCTGTACGGCTGCCTGTGCATGGTGGAACTTCACAGAAACATCACAACTCACTGAATTCAAGTTAAAATCAGAATAGGATATCTCAGAACTGAATTGCACCCTTTCAAATGGCAATTAAATACTGTAGATCAAAACTGAGACAAAAACCAGTCCATTATTGAACATGTACAGCAGCACTAAGCATGTTTATTCTCTCATCAAGACATGTTTATGCCATAGTTCTTTCCCAGACTGCCTCAGACTGTTCAATAACAGTTTACAAACCCAATGAATGATAAAGAAATCAAATAAGACAATGATCAGTTTCCTGAAATCAAATGCCCTTATACAGGTCCGTACTATACCAGCTGGTACGGATCATTCATAACATTAAGGATTCCCTCCAAATTCAAGAAATGATATATCAAAAGAATTGCCCAACCATTTCAAACAGTTTAAATTCAATAGAAACTTCAAAGGAATCAGCATTTGATTAATAACTCAAAACACCCTCAACCAGCTTGTACGGCCTGGGATGGTTCGGCAGCATCAAAACCTCCCAAGTTTTGCCCAAATCTCATAGAAATACATCTGTGATGAGGCATCCAAGGAATACAAAGCCTTTTGAACCAAATTATTAATCAAACAACAAGATTCGTTGCATAACCAAATTCAGACTTCTTCTAAGGGTACAGACAGAAATGTATGGCCCAGCAAGAAAAATATCATCAGAACCTCAATCACAATAATTCCAAAATGAAGTCTCAATCCAAATATCATCAACAAAGCAAAAAACAATCATTGAAGTCCAAAGGCAAACTCTGTGTGAGATTACTCCAGAAACTCCATCTTCAGCACAAATGGTGATTTCTGTATGAAACCACACCAACTTCAGCTAGGGTGGATCTCTCACCACCGAAACCGATCTACTCCAAGAGGGTTTTCGTCCTCAAGAAGAATTCTACAAGAGGGTTTTTGTCCTCAAGAGAAAATGGAAGAACACACAGGTTCAATCCGGCAAAGTAACAATATCAAAACCAAGCATGTCTAAACAATGAGCCCAACTCCTCTTTTTATAACTTTTTGAGGGAAATAAAATATTATTTCCTTTATCCCTTCATATTTCTCCTCAAACAATATAAAATAATTCATTATGTGTGCACAACTTAAAGTCACCATTTTTAATTAAAAGCTCTTTTTAGTTTTAAAGACCCCTTTATCAAAATAAAGGAAATATCTGCTTCGCAAGGCCCCAAAATGATGCATCCATGATTTAAAACCTTTCTTTTTCTTTCCAACGAGCTATAACACTTAGATTTTTATTAATTATTTTCACCCCTAGGAGCTTAAGTGAAAATAATAATTAAAATAGCTCATTAAATAACACCATTTTGCGGAAAATCCCAAACACCCCCAAACTGCAAAATTAAGCATACCAACATACTCCATGATGTTTGGGAAGATGAATGATGCCTTCCGGGCGACTTTCCAAAAATAGACGGCTTCTCCAAGAATTTTGGAGAGCAAACCAGGAACCCGATCAAACATCAGAAAGCATCACAATGATCATAAGCACCATCTGAGCTCAAAGCCATAACCAAATGCTCTGTAACATTGATTTGTGGCCACTCCAAGAACATTGGAGTTCTCCCAAACATGTCGGATAGCCACTAAGGGACTAGGAACAAGCCAAAAATGCCCATAATAATCAATGTGCCAAAAATGGAACATTACATCATAACAACAAATTTTCACTTTCCAAGGGCAAAAAATGCATTTTTTCACAAAAATCAGAGTTTGGACAGCGAGAAGAAAGTCCTGATTTTCTTGGACAGTGAGCATACAAAGGCTTAGTTTGATCTTTTTAAAGCAGGACAGCGAAGAGGAAGGCTTTTCTTGAAGCCACAAAGTCACCATGCCAAATCGGCACTCATTCATGAATATTCAAAGGATAAGGAGTATTTGGATCTTGCGAAGATAGTGGAGGATGCAAACACCATCCTGCGGACGAAGATCATGCATCTGGATCCTATCATTATCCCAGAAGAGGTTAAGGTTGATGAATTCAAGCAAAATCTCAATTCTCAGACTTAGCCATTTTTTCACTATCTGCAGGAGAATTCTATTTTGGGTAGTTGGAGGGATTTCCAAAGCAGTTTCTATTTTGAGAACTGACTTTGCTTTTCAAAGATAAACTTATTTTTGGATTTGTTTTGGAAATCATGCAAAATATCTTTAAGTGGAACTCAATGTGTAATAACATGCAAGTTCAATTAACTGAATTGCATGAGAGATATTCTATTATTTTAATTGCTAATAAGCTTGCATGCTTCCCATGCAACATTAGGGTTAGGTTGGAGAGTATTAGTTAACTCTTCCTTTTATTTCCTTGCACCTTGGGTTTTTAGTGATATAAATAAGTCCTTTGTGCACATGTAAAGAGGCATTCTTTTTTCATAGAGATTTTTAGAAAAGATTTTAACTTTCCAGCTTCTTCAATATTCAAGTTTCCAGTATCCAATATTGTATTCAATCAGTAAATAAAAAGCAAAGGCAATTCTCATGCCTCATTTGCTTAGATTGTCATTCTCGTATATTCACCTGATTGTGTTCTTGTTTTGTTCTTTAATGGATTCCAATATGCCTATTTTGCTTCCAAGTATCCATTAAAATGTATTATTTGTGTTGAAGGCTAGGTTGATTCAACGAATCTGCAAACTTTGCATTGCGGGAGGAATTGAAGGAATAAGTCGTATCTTTGCATCGCCTTATAGTTGATCTGGTCTTGGCATTCATAATTGTATAGTGTTAATTTGTTCAATCAATCCAATCATGTGTACTTACCTCACTCAACCTCTGAATTTAGCTAAGTAGCGTAAGCATGTAGCCTAGGTGATTCCAGTCAGAAAGCATAAAAATCTTTGCTTCATTGTCGAATGTGCATCTCTGCCTTTCCGCACGTTGCAAACCCCAAAAAAGATTATAAAGTTTTTAGTTAAGTTTTATTTTACAAGGAGCTTCCTCTACAAATTCGAAGAGCAATTCTACTGCACATCTGTCTGTTTTTCTTTCCCACCGAAAGGTGCGAAATTAAACGCTAACATGTATCGAAGGTCAGAATTTGGGCCTTTTGCCTTCGGTCTTCTATAAGGTAAGTGTTGGGGAGAAGCCCTGGGGGCCGAAGTCCGACAAGTCTACCTGTTCAAATTATTCTAAGTATGAAGTGGACGGCGGAAGGCAAACATCGGGGCTTCCTTGTTCTCCCTTCTGGAAGGCATAAGGCAAAATGAAGGCCCAAGGCACGACCCCCGACGCCTTCATATCTATACATGGGCAGGGTCAGGGCTTCCCTCCTTCCTCTTCCAGATGTTGTAAGTTGCAAGGCAGAAGGCCCAAGCTCCGAAGTCCAATTTGTCGGAGCTCAACTTCCTAGCCTTCCTTGTTCTTTCAGACACGTCGACAACTTCTCAGATCGCCATAAATGCTAAGTGGGTGGCTGAGGAACAAGTTTTTAATGTGGTTGGTGGAGTTGGTGAGGTTTTCCCTCCCATTTCACCTTCAGATCAGATTGACTATTGCTATAAATAGAAGATCGAAGCTCTTTTCAAGGGGTTGGTCACTGAACCAATTGTCTGGTCTGGAACCGCCTAAGGAGGATTTTAGGGCACCAAATCACGCCAGTCTGGTGTGCAAGTGAAGGGATGTATCCAGTAGACTGTAGGAAGGATGTGTAAAGCAGATCTGTATGCATTGGTATGTCTCCATGGGAGTTTGTAATGATTTTAGCGAATGTATAATCGCAGTTGTATGTTTTCCCTTGCCACATTTGTTGGCACGATTGTAACTGGGATTTGGAGGTGTGTAACAGCATCCAAGTTAATACAAGGCTTTGTATTTGTCATTTCTTTGTTGCTCATGAATCATTGCAGTTCTTTCCTGGATTATTAAGTATGTCCATTGCATAAAGATCCATCTATAATATATATGTGAATATATGTTTAATTTTGTCGATCCCCTGCTGTGTATTTTCTTTCCTTGCATTCTATGACTCTATTGCCCATTGGAATAGACACCAGTCCATATTAGGGATGGATCAATCACCTTTTAATGAAACTCTTGTCCTATTAGTTGTAGGAGTAGGAGTAGGTTTAATTTAGGTTCTACATGTTGTTTATGATTCGTTGCAATAACCAGGGATAAATATGAAGCGATGCAAAACTGTTTTAATCATTAGTGAATCATGAACATGTATGCCTGCACTATGTATCTTGTGTATTCGAAGTTAAGTGGAGTCATCTTAAGGAATATAATGAAATTATATTTGGGTGCAAATGCATAGTGCAGTAATCAACTTAATACAGAGGCATGTGCAGCCAGTTTGTCTTGACTTAGTGACAGCTTTGGGGGTCAAGTGTACGTTGGGTATGGCTGTATATGTTTGTGTTTTATTTCATGCCTCTAGGAATATCTGTCCTAGGTCTAGCTGAGCCTAAAGTGCAGAGGAGCATACCCACTCCTGTCAGTTGACCAAAATCGCCCTTTGCCTGTTGATAAACCTCTTCCGATCACCTTGACGACACCCCTGGCCTTGGTGATTGTAAAATGTTCTAGGGTTTTGGGTTGTAGTTATTTTGGGTGTCAACATGCTGGTTTTGTTGCATTGGGTCCTTAGCTTTTGTATGGTTTTCTTCTGGCTTCCTAGGTGCATTTTGGTTTGTTATGGGTGGATTTGTTATGGAAGGCAAGAGTGTTGGCTCCCCCATGGACCCACTATGCAGAGGTGTCACCAACCATAGATTGCAGATGATATTCAATTGCGCTAATATTGTTTGTTGAATTTAGTCAAATGCATTATAAGTTCTGAAGGGTTAGCAGATCATAGCAATCCATGCTCTTGTGTGACAATCTTGGTTGACTTCAACAATAAGCTCTCACAAATTGCGCAATCATCAGAGGTTAGGGGATGCCTAGAAAGCCTTCTGGTGCAACAGAATGTGGACTTGGTGGAGACTGCCTTCCCTCTGGGTGTGACACTAGATATTAAGGAGAATGTTGACAAGCAAGGTTTGTTGTTTGTACAGGGAAAGCTTTAGGATGTCATAATGGATGTTAGTAATCTCTCAACCATTTACCAAGATTTATGATTGGTAATGATGCATTTAATAGTCTCTCATCATAACGGTCTGCTTGAAGTCATGAGTCGCTACACACTGCCATTGTAATGTCCCCTTCTTCCACTTGAGTCCTCGGCGAAGATCTTTTAGCCTATTTAATTCCCGTAGGCTAATAGGGAGGAGATTAAGGGAATATTTAATTAATTAAATATTAAGTCATCCTAAGTTGCTCCTAAGGATTACTTATATTTAATTAATTGTTTTGCTGAACTAAGGAAATACATAAAATGACTTTATAAAGTGTCAAATGAAAATTAAAAGAGGTCACTTATGTTTGAGTGGGAAATTAAAGAAATAAGGAAATAAAGTAATTTCTCTCAAAGAAGGTTATAAAAGGAGGATGAGAGGAAAAGTGTATTCATTCTTGACATTTCATTTTTTGGATTTCTATGAGAGCTTGAGCATTCATTTAGCTAAACCCTAGGACGAAAATCCTAAAGGAAAATTGGTTTCATGGACGAAAACCCACTTAGCCAATCCTTGGTGATCCAGAGTTCACAGGTGTGCAAATTGATTAAGTTTTGAAGGAGCTTATGCAAGATTGAATATTTGAAGATTTGCAAGCAAATATCAAATATGATTTTGAGGTTGTGAGGGTTTCAAAACCCCAGCTTGGATGAGACGCCTCTAGCTTTGTTTGTGTTGGAGATTTTTGATTTAAATAAGGTTTTGAACACTATCAATAAGCAGCCGCAGCCTTTGGATGTACTAGCGCTGCCTTCCTTTAAAATATCTATTGTTGTTACTAGAGGCGCAACCCTTGTTGTGAGGCATATTGCATTCTTAAGGGAGTTGGGTGTTACTTGGTGGTTCGTGGGAATTCTTAGGGAAAGGAGCAACATCAATACCATGTCACACTCTTCCTAGTGAAGGTCGCAGCCCATTCTCAAGGTTGCAGCATATTTGGAAGGTGTCTTACATCAATCTAGGAGTTGTGGATGAGTGGTACTGTCCTTTATGGTCATTCCTATCTGTGAAATGTCTGGCCGCCCCGGTTGGAAGAAGATCCTTGCTGATATAGTACAGTTTTGAAGATAAATCAATCAGCTTCCAGCCATCTATTAATCTATATCAGCATAATATTCATTTCGAAGAATACTGGATGTCATTTTGGAGGTTAGAAGAATAAGCATTTTATATATATCTGTAATTCTGATTTCTGGAACAGCAGTCTTTATTGTTCATTTTAATTGTTCCTAGTTCATTTTAATTGTGAAATCTATGTACAATGGCATAATTAATGATGAATATATGATTTAGCATTTTAGTTACAGCTGTTCGAAGTGATTGCAATCAGAATTTCTACATAATAGACTCTATGCAAACTGTTTGACGAAATGTCAGCAAACTAAAATCAGAAATATTGCAAGTTTGTGGGCAAAATTTTTGGTAGGGTCTTTAAAGCCATGCCCGGAGGTTGGAAATTTGGTGCATTATGTGGAGTGAGTAGAGATTATAAAAGGTGTTCAATTTGAAGGGCTGGTGATGGGAGAATGAATACTAAGTCAGTGGCAATTTTTGGGCAAAGGGGTTTTCAAAAGGGCCTATGACTCTTTGGAGCACCTGGAGGTTCTGGGGTGGCACGTTGGGGGGTCTCCCACCTTCTCTAGCTTTGGTTGGCTGTTGGTTGTTTGTATTAGGTTATGTTATATGTTGTAGTGCTTAGCTTTCTTTCTTGTTTTGCCTGCTTCTCCCCTTCAAGGGTTTACTCACATAGGTGTTTAGTTTTTGTCTATGTTGTGATTTTTGGGATGGGGCCCCATAATAGAACCCTAGATATTGATCTAAAAAAAATTATTTACATCTGATTCAAGTAAAAACATCATAAATAGTTCAGGAAAGACTCCTTTTTCTGCAATTCCCCCATTTTCTAGTCATCTTTTCTTCAATTAGTACAAGTGTAAGATAACAAGTCATAAATATAGAAAATCATATATTTAATAGAGTTGTAAATTGGATGAAACAGTGATAGGATGGGTGTTTGTATTTATGTATTGATATGATAGGCCATGTCTCTTCATATCAAACCTTAATAACTAATGAAGCTTAATTAGGTACATAGATGTCCTCTCATGTTGGAAAAGCTTTGAGCTTGAAGCACAAATAGGGTACTAGAGGGCATTTACAATAGTGATGCATAGAATCAAGATTGATGCATCACAGATCATCTTAAAAGGCATTAATGATTGTTTTGTTTATTATGCACTGGCTATCTAAACTTAATTTATTTTTTTATGTTAAAACATAGTAACAGAAAATGCCAAAAAAATACGTATAACCGCATTTAATACATAACTACCCCCAAAACCACGTGTTTCTAACTTATCATGCCCGGTTTATTCAAAAAACTAGTCAAAATTGGGTCAAAGCAGGTCAAACTGTCAATAAAATGCAGGTAATTGAAAAAACACGTTTTATACGAGTGTAATTCAAAAAACTGTCAGTTTTCTCAATCAGCCCATAGGTTTTTGCCTATAAAGCCCTCTAACATTTGCAATTTTTTTGTGTGTTTTTACAAGTATTTTAGTCTTTTAATTTGTTGTTTTTTTCGTATGCTTTTTCATGTTTTAAACCCATGTAATTGAATTCCATTTATACTTTTGGGTTGTCATGTCATTGTCGTGTACGTATAATCTAACTATGGGTTAAAATATGTATATTTTTCTATTTTTTAAATGCTTTTTGCAGGGGCACACCGAAAGTGTACCCAACCACCAAAAAATTGTCGTAATGGCGTACCCAAACTAGAACACACATTTTTTTATTTTTTTAATGCTTTTTGTATGGATGTACACAAAGCGTACCCCCAACCCAAAAACATTGTCATATGGGGTACCCAAACTAGAACGCACTCCTTATTTTTTATGTTTTTTGTATGGACATACCCAAAGTGTACCCCACCCCAAAAAAATTGACGTATTGGCATACCCAAACTAGAACACTAATGGTTGGTGGGTGTGTGTGTGCACGTGCGCACGCACATGTGTGTATGCATGCATGGGTGTTTGCGTGCGTGAATGTGTTTGCGTGTGTGCATGTGTGTGCATGAGTGCACGCGCGTGTGCATGTGTGTATGCATGTGTGTGCGCATGTGTCTGTGTGTGTGTGTGTGTCTATGTCTATCTATATCTATGTGTGTCTGTGTCTAGGTCTGGGTGTGTGTGTGTGTCTATGTCTATATGTGTGGGGTTGTGTGAGTGCATGTGCGCACACGCACATGTGCATATGTATGTGTGTGTCTCTCTCTCTCTCTATGTGTGTTTGTGTGTCTTTGCATGTGTTTGTGTGTGTCTGTGTGTCTGTGTGTGTGTGTCTATGTTCATGTATGTGTGTGTCTTTGTATGTGTGTCTGTGTCTGTATGTGTGTATCTATGAGTGTGTCTGTCTATCTATTTGTCTGTGTCGGTGTCTCTGTCTTTGCGTGTGTGTGTCTATGTCTATGTCTATGTCTGTGTGTGTGTGTATCTATGTCTGTTTCTATGTCTGTGTGTTTGTGCGCATGTCTATGTTTGTGTATGTGTCTGTCCGTGTGTGTCTATGTCATGGTGTCTGTGTGTGTATGTGTCATGGTGTCTATGTGTATGTTCGTGTGTTTATGTATCTATGTGTACATGTGTGTGCATGCATGCATGTGTGTGTGTTGGTTGCCTAAGAGTTGTATGAGTGTTGTATCCAGCTGTATCCATAGTAGGGGGTCGTGAAGAATACTCATATCCATATAACTCTAGTGTAAGCCAAAGAACTTTCTAATTGCCTTAGGACTCAAATCCATGACATTCTCCTCCTTGTTCCTCACTAATCGTTCCTTCAAAGAATATCCATTAAAAGTCCATACCATAGTTGCAAACTACTATGATTACTCATTAAACTTGCGAGTAATCGCAAGCCAAAATCGGTCGCAAGTTACTTGTGTCATGTCCCCCTTTTTGGATTAAAATAATTTATAATATTACTTAAGTTGGGCCCAATAATTTCTAATTTTAAGGGGCAACTTAATAGTATTATTATAATTAAAATAAAAGGTGCTTTTTAAAAACTAGTATTAAAAAAAATTAAAAATAAATTAAAATTAAAATAAATAAAAAATAAAAAAAATATTTATAAATACTTGGAGGGAAATTTAGGACCCAAGGGCCCAATTCAAAAAGGTATATCAAGGAGGCACCCATCTTCATTCGAGGATCATTCAAGTTATCCTTTTGGCATCCAATTTTCAGATTTGAACAGTTTGTTCAATTTAGGGCATCCAAAGACGAAAACCCTTGGTTGTTCGGCATTTTTAGAGGACGAAAACCCTCTTGGATTTCACATTTGGGATCAAGGATGAAAACCCTTGCTTCAATATTGGGTGATTCTATCTGGGAATCACAATTGTGCGGATTCATGGAGGATTTGGAGATATTTCCAGTTTGCTACAGTGGCGCTACAGTGTTTTTTTTGCAAATTTGAGTTGTTTTCATCATTCCATGCTGGTCGCCACAGTTGGAAGGGCAAATTTGACATTTTTGACATTATTCCAGAAGTTCCCAGAGCTGCCCTAATTCAATGACAAAATTCATATTCAACAAGGAAACGCCAAAAAGTGAATATCAACCAAATTTGAGACAGTTATGAGGCTGCTGTACATTTTCTAGAGCGGCCGTACCACTCCAGCCAATGCCATACAGTTTCAACAGGCCTGAAAATTCAAAAACAGCAGTTGGAGGGTTTCATAACAGCAGGGAACATCTTTTGGAATTTTCTGGACAACCGTACAACTGCAGCAACCTCTCCGACAGATCGTACAGCCCTCCAAACCCTGGCTATGCCAGCCGTACGGATCCAGCAGTGAATGCAATAAATTTGTAAAAATTCTACAATTTCAGCTTGGCAATGTAAACTGCTGTTACAAATTTTTTTGAAATAAAATAAATTATTCTGTAGGGCTTTCATCTTTTTTTTTGCCCTAGGGTTTATTCTGATTTTTAGCAGCAGTTAGGGTTTATTTCAAATTCAGAAATTCTAGTCTCAGAATTAAATATTGGCTGTAATTTTCAACTGTCATTGGAAGATCAGAAATGAACATTAGGGTTTTACCATAAATCTATTTGGGGACAATACAACTTGCAACAAAAAACTCAGCGTCGAGTTTTTTAAAAACTCACGGAGATTCAACGCCCAAAAATTTGCCTAAAATCGCAAAAAAACCATCAACAACACGCCGAGACGATTAAAACTCACCCAATGACATATAAAAACAAAAAAAATTGCTACTTAACAATTTCGGGAAAGATTGAAAATAGTGTGGGTGTAATTTTTCATGATTTCTATAGTGTAGGTTGCAGTTGCACAACAAACTGAAGGTGTGGATTAAGTGTTTTGGCATGATTTCAAGTCACAAGTTGTAGTTAGAGGGCAAAATACATAGGTGATAATTGTCTTTTGCTTGCTAATGCCTAATTTTGATTTATATATGAAGGAAATTAGTAATATGTTCTACAAATTTAGTAATGTGTATTTTTGAGGAATATTTTTAAAAATTTACGTATTTATAAATGTTAGATAAATTTGCCAAGTTTTTCCCTAATATTTTGCCAAGTCCCAAGTTTTAAAAAATTTTGGGTCAACCCAGTAATTGCCAAGTCTGAGTTTTTGAACTATCATCCATACCATAGTTTAACTACTCGTCGAGTTGCCGAGTTTCTGCGTCGAGTTCCAGGCACTCACCAAATCCATGGAACAAACTCACAATGCACAGGGATTTTTCGCAGTCACAGGAAAAAACACGGAATAGACACTGAAAAAACACAATTTTCTGGTTTTATAAGCCCTATGCGTCCAAGGTAAAGAAACACACTGGCGTTGCCACTCGACCCCATTGGGGGCGGTGACCCAAGACCCCACTAGGGGCGCTACCCCCACCAAACTCATTTGATACATTTTGTAACTGTATTTTGCATAAAATTTATATTTTTTAAAGAAATTTAAACATTTTTTTTGTTGTAGAGTTTTGTCGAGTTTTTCTAAAGTTATGCCAAGTCGAAGAACTTTTGGTCTGCCAAGTCCAAGTATGCGAACTATGGTCCATACTTCAGCACTTGGGTGCTTGTACCAATTGGGGACAACCAACCAACCAATATCATAATCCCTTACATTATTCACATTGAAATAGGTAACCCTCTTATTCCATGTATGAAAAAAGAAATGTCTACCAAAACATCTTAATTCAAGCTCATGAAAATAACCTATGGTGTCTATGAAAAACTTCATGGGGTCTCTATCCTTTACAAGAGCTTTCTTTGGGTATCTAGACAAAGTGAGAGAAACCTCAGATTCAAGACAACCCATTTCTTGCTCTTTATTCTCACTACTACTTGCTCTTGGATCCATCACATGTAATGTCCCTTTTTTTGAGACCTTGGAAATAATTTAAGTTGTCCGAAAAACAACTTTAATTTTATAAAAGGCAAATTCTATTTCAATATTAAATTATAAAGTACCCCAAAATGATAAATATAAAGTGCTTTTAAAAGAGAGCAAAAGGTAACGTTATAAACTAGTGTTAGGGATGGGGTCCAAAAGCAATATCATTTTATAAGGATTCAAAAGTCGCTTTTTAAAATATCAAGTTTGGGGGCAAAGTGTTTTTTTTTTTTAAAAGCAACAAAAAGCAAAAAAGTGCTTTTTTCAAAGAAGTAACGAAAAAACAAAAATCTTTTTTTCGAAAAAGCAACAAAAAAGCTATAAAAGAAGGTTTTGTGTCCAGAAAAGGGTTACCTGCTCATTTTATCAATTTCTTTTCTCAAGAATAAACATGCGTTCTTCTCTTCACGAGTACAAAAACCCTCTGGATTTGTGAAGCTTCAAGGACGAAAACCTTCATTCCATTTCGAGTGATTTCATGTAGGAATCACCATTGTGCTGAAAGTTGCAGATTATGTTTCAAATTCAGTTGGTATTTTGTTGTGGTTTGTGGTTTTTCAGTATTTTGGGTTTACGGAGATTTTTTGAGTTTACAAAGATTTTTCTGGGTTTGCAGTGTTGTACTTGTGGTATTCAATTGATTGTTACATGGTACAGTATATATCCAAAAAAAAATAGTGCGTTGTTTCTAATTACAGTTTCTGTGATTTTAATTCAATGTGTGAGAATCAGATTTACAGATGACAATGTAATTTATTTACATGCAAAAATTTAATATTTAAATTGTGAGGGTGTTGCAGCTCCAAAAAGGCTGCCGTACTATTTTATTAGCAGCTTTGGAATTTAGAAAAGAGTTGACCGTACCATATTAAACTTGGATGAAGCTGAAAGTTTGAAGGGCCATACAAAAGTTTTTATGAGTTGAAAGTTGAATACATCTTGGAGCCATACCATTTGAAGATTCCAAACTGTTGTACAAGTCGTAAAGGAGAGTATGAGTATTAAGATAGGTCGCAGCATTTAATAAGGGCAAAGTATAATTTCAAACTCTATCGCACTATTCTTTAAGCAGGCCACACCATTATTTAGTATGTTGTTCCAATTCAAAGAGCAGTCATACAACATTAAGGGGGTAAAAATAGAAATTTTTGAGTAATGCAAACTCTGATTTCTTTGTTGTACTATCTCTTGAAAGAGTTGTACACCTCTGGGTTTGCTCTATAATAAGTTAAAGCTGTGTTAACAGCTTATATCTAATTTTTCTGAGTAAATAACAGAAGCAAGGAAGGTCTGAAATTCATCATTTTAGTTGCAGATTCATAGCTATTAAAAAATAGTTGATAGTACTCATTCAAATCTGCTACTTGGCTTTACATTCAAGTGAATTTTAAGTGGCTAAGCTAAAGATTAATCAGCAGTTGATCGGATTATTGGCCCAACTATAGCACTTGATCATCACTCAGTTATATCAGCTCAATCCGGGTAAATATTTTATGTGTTTTCAGTTTACCAGCCAACTGTTTGACGAAATGTCTACTTTCAAATTGTTGGTCAGATGTTAGTTTAATTCCTAGATTTGGTTTGGTTTAAGAAGAGTAATCTTTGCTTAATCTTTCATTGTAAGCATTGGAAGGTTTACAGCCATCTGTATTGAGCTCATAAAGATCCTGGTCAGTTCAACCATTGGATCCATCTTTACTTTCTATATTATCCGCCAATTTGGCATGTATCGGAATCAGGTGAGTTGTCGACCATTTTGGCGTTGACACAATTCCGCATGTATTCAGTCATTTTAACTTGATCAGAATTTGCACTCACTATCAACCAGTTTGGCTTGATCAATTCTATGTTTTTGTTTATACTGTAAGTTGGTCGGCTTGCCGCCCACCAACATCTTTCAGTTAATTCCACTATCCTCATTCTAATCTTCGTATGCTCTCACTTTGCCCACATCAAGAACTTGGTGATCAAAAAGAGTTAGAATTTGAGTAATCACAAAATTTTATTAGATTTGAGCTAACGGTTCCGAAAGGGACATTATAGTAGTATCAGAGCTGGTTGTCTTGCTAGCTTGTTGGGAAGCTAACAATCTTTTGCATTTTGCATCTGTTGCATGTTAGTTTCAGCAGTTGTGTGTTAGTGTTCCGAATGAGAAATTCCATCCAAGAATTTTCATTGAGCCAATTTGCATTGTACTTTCAGTTTGGTGTGTTGACGTGAAGATTTCTGGTGTTTTTGTGTGGTTTGTGATTATTTAAAAAAACATCAAAAAATATTGAATGTGTTTCCAAAATTTGTGTGTAATTTCCAAATTTTTGGTGGAGGTGTTATCAGCATCAAATTAAAGTTATTTTTGTATATATATGCTCTTCAACACGTGGTACGAAGCTGGTCGTACCACATGTGTTGAAGAGCATATATATACAAAAATCACTTTAATTTGATGCTGATAACACCTCCACCAAAAATTTGGAAATTACACAAATTCTGGAAACACACTCAATATTTGCTGGTCATACCACGTGTTGAAGAGCATATATATACTATCACTTGCACCCATAGAAGGTTCAAGGAATACGCCGATACGAAAACCGACGAATTTAGAAAATTTTCCGGCGTGAATTTTTTTATTTTCACAGCGTGAGACAATTCCAAGCCCTATAATGCTCACATATAAAAGCCTATCGGCTAATTAATGAAGTTACTAATGTTTGTGTTGGAATAAAGGCTATTGCAACCTTTTTCAAAGCTTATTTTATTAATAAACACTGTTGTACAATCTTTATGATGTTGGCTGCCCAATCTTGAGCTGCTAATAAAGATACTAAAGGAGGGCATGAGGTTTTGTAGAGGATTTGTATGCTTTTGAAGGTTCTTGAAGTGGCGTACCATTGGAAGAAGGGGCCATACATGTTCAAGGGAGTATTTCTTGGTGCCTTTGTTGTTTTATCAGGTCCGCAACAAATTTGAACAGCATTCTAATGCTGTACAACAGTAATAAGGTCAGCTATAAGTCCTTAAAGATTGAAGATTTATTTTATTATATTTCAGATGACAAATCCTTCTAAAATCTGCCATTTGGATTTATATTTTGAAAAGATTCCTACAGTAACAAATCTGAAGTTATTCATTAAGGTTTTCAATTGTCAATATTGTAAATTTCTATTCGGTTCACCACTGGAAATAATTAAGGAAAATAGTAACTCGTTGTTTGTAATCATCTGGAAGGTCTTCTACTGGATTCTTTAATATTCTACACTTGCATTGTAATCATTGTTTGGATGGCATATCCGCCAAGCGATTGCATTTCATTATCCACCATTTAGGCGTTGATTCAGATCAGCTTGTAGTCTACCATTTGGCATTGACCCGATCTGTAGTTATAATCAGCCAATTTGGCTTGAGCATATTTATTTTGTCCACCTGTTTGGGTGCTAATTGTAAACTAGTCATTACTACCAGTAAGCTACATCATTTAATTTCTAGTCCACATCCCGGTTTCCATATGCTCTCACCTTGCCCACATCAAGATCTTGGTGATCAGAAAGGACTTGGGTTTGTGTTGATTGCAAAGATTTGGAATTTTTGGCTAACAGTCCAGTTAGGGACATTACATTGTCCTAATGCATCCATTCAAGTGCATCATTGCTTCTGAGAGAAAACTCGTGTAGTGGATTTGCTAGCGAATGAGGGTGTGAAACAAAAGGAGATGTCGTACATGTAAAGTCACAAGGTGGTAGATTGACCTAACCTCTCCAATCCTCTTGATTATGATTGTCCCCCATAGAATATTGTATTGTTATGTTGGTCATTTCCAATGGCTCGTCGAAGACTCTATATAGAGTTAAGTGTGATATCATTGGCGGCAGTGTTCAAGGTGGATATCTCCTGCCTATACAAGCATTATATATTTTCATTCAAGCAAGCAACTAGTAAATGGGAAGCCAACATGGAGTGTGCAGAGTTATGACAGGCAAGTTGGGCTTTATGATGGCTTTGGCATGTGGTGCTATTTGTGTTTTGGTCTTGATATCAGTATTCTTTGAAGGTTTTTTAGGTTTATGTTGTGGTATAATGTTAATGACAAGTGGTGAAGGTAACAAACCATAAGCATAAGAAAATTTTCAACTATAATAGTGCTAGGAAGTTAAAATTCATCAAAGCTATCCTTGGCTTTGAGGGAATTGAGGATAATGGTAGGGTTCATTTGAGGGGCACAATAATGGATGATTTCTCAAAGAAGCTGAAGGTGGCAATGAATGATACAGCAGTAAGAGAAAGTTCATTGGATCTTCTAGTTCTTCGAGGAAGGATTTTCAGTAGAATGAAATGGTGGGTAAAGGGTATCCAGACTAGCACTCCAGCTGTGGAGGTTCAGGACAAGGAGCCTGTGGATGGTTCGGATGTAGATATTAAGGCAATGGATGAGACAATTCACGCATTAATAGTGGATATGCAGACATTAAGAGAATTTTTGTCAAGACCTTCATATGGTCATGAAACATATGGTATTCTCTCAAGACACATGGATAATGGAGCTCACCAATGGATATACGATGCCACTATTCGAAAATGATAAGACTGGTGAGGTCTATTCAAAGGGCTGAGATTATAAAAGAGTACAAATTTAAATTTTAATGTGTTGGATAATGTAGTTTGGCTGAATGTTCCCTCGGTAGAGTTGGTTGTTGTCTCTGGAAATGGAGTATATAATTGGGCATATGATAGATGGCTAACAACTCCTCCCACCACTGGTATGATTCAATGGGGTGTCTTGCAGATGCCCTAATTCTAATTACTATGTTTTGCTTTGGTCTTGGGTATGTGATTTTTATGTGGCTATGTAATATCAATCGGGATGGTCTAGTAGAGGAGTCTCTTTATAGTTGTTTCTGCTAGTTTGTCAATGCTATCTATATCTAGTAGTGGTCTTGCTACGCCCTGTAAAAGGGTCGTTCATGCAGTTTCTCTGTCTTTGTGATGTATGTTGTTAATAGTCTATGGGGAGGGGCCTCATTAACAAAACCACATATATTATGTACAAAAAGCTAAAACACACATCTGTTCTCACAAATCATGTACAGAACTAGCATAATACAAATCTGTTGTTATAGTTCTAATTATTGTTTACTGCCTTCTCTATTTCCTACTTAATTGTTCTTGCATATTCTTAATCCTCATCATAAGTATAAACCTTCCACACATATAACCTAATTGAATTCTTTGAGTGGGTTGTCCATCAGGATTTACCCCTAGGCCCGGATCAAGAGTAGGCCTAAGTAGATCAGATCTGATTGTAAAGACAGGTAGATTTAGGTATGAGTAGTCTTGCAGAGAGCAACAAGAAAGCTACAAAGGCAGAAGCCAATTAGATGAACTTATGTTTTTAATATTACAATGTGTATGGTTAAGCCTTGCATATTTTATCAGTGCATGGAAGCAATCTTTGACAGAACTTCTGAGACTTAAATAGGCACTATTCACTCATAGTGACATGAGTTGTAGACTTAAAGTCAACTTATTGGCTAGTATGTGCAACTTTTTGGGTGGTTAAGTGTTTGATTGTCACCCAACTATCCAACATTAAAAGACAACTCACACTATTGATTTGAGGACATTGCCACATGTAGATGTTATATAGTCTCAAAATATAAGCAAAGCAATTTCTAATAGAATGTTGATGCAATCATTGTGTAAATTATCATGACTAATCTCGTTCTTCTTTATATTTTGTGTTCATAATAATGTGCTCTATGTCTCATCCATTGTTCTTAATGCTCTCCTAATTTTTCCACAGCACACAAACACATCTTTAGATGCAATCAGTGACTAAAACCTCATAAACTTCATTTTAGACTATTTACTCAAGTATGACGAGCTTAAAGTTACTCATAAACTAGAATCAATTAGGTTAAGTGTTTGACTGTCACCCAACTATCCAACATTAAAAGACAACCCATACTGTTGACTTGAGGACATTGCCACATGTAGATGTTTATTATATAGTCTCGAAATATAAGCAAAGCAATTTCCAATAGAATGTTGATGCAATCATTGTGTAAATTATCATGACTACTCTAGTTTTTCTTTATATTTTGTGTTCATAATAATGTGCTATATGTCTCATCCATTGTTCTTAATGCTCTCCTAATCTTTCCGCGGCACACAAACACGTCTTTAGATGCAATCAATGACTAAAACCTCATAAACTTCATTTTTAAACTATTTACTCAAGTATGACAAGCTTAAAGTTACTCATAAACTAGAATCAATTAGCTTAGCTTGACAGATTTTCTAACAAATAACTTTGTCTACTACTTTTCTATTACAAAACCTTAATTTCTCTCAATTTATTGGCCACAGAAAGGCAGTTTAAACAAGAAAAATCACTTGACATTCAAAAACTATTCAACGGTTCATTGATAGAGGTGGAAGACTGAGCTCAATGTGGGCTATTAAACTTTCAATCCTGAAAGAAAATAGTAGAAGATACATTTAAAATTATCAAGTAAATAGATATGACAAACGCCTGAGAAGGAATAAAATAGATTACAACCAAAAGAATTATCTTATGCTGAGGAAACCAAACACAGATCTGAACAATGATAAGTAAATTTGTATGTAATTTTTTTGTAGAACACTGAAGACAGTGGTAGCAGCAAGGGAAAGTTAAAATAAAATCCTTACACTTCCTCCTAAGAATTATAAACTGCAATGTGAACTTGAAAGCTTCATGTTGGGAAGATATTCTACATAATACAATCAGTTTACACTAATTCCACATGGCTATAAGATTAAATCATGGACCATTAATTATTACATTGCAATAGCCTGTATTTATAATCAGGCAACTAGTACACCATGAGATCCATGTAATATCACAGGTACAGGCTACAAACCACCTCCTAAATAAACTAGTTGTTACAAACTAACAACATGCTAACAAAATTGTAATAATATTGAACAACATCTAATATGTCTAACAACAGCTAGGTACACGAATGTTACCTCTTGGGCTCCACTTAACACAAATAGCAGCACGATTGAGTCTGAGAATCACAAGCGTTGGCAACCATTCCACACCCTCTAAACTCCAAACATACCTACAGTTTGAAAGCCAGAAATTGATATGCTACATATTCCAAGGTCATTGTATCTTTATTTTTAAGTTCAACACAACTATTAAGTAAATGAGGTGCATCTACAAGGCCTTGTGAAGAACAATTAAAACAAGGAAAACCAATGATTAGTGGGTAATATCTTACGAATTTCTATCATGTGACACAGTAACAATCTTATTTAATCTTATACCCCAGTCTATCCCTGACACAAGTTGATCATGCTGCAAATAACATAAGCATATGTCAGTCTCTCTCTGTCTGCTACACCCACATACATATAGAATCTCAATCAAAGCTACATGTCCACAATTAGTCCAAACTTAGTATTAGAAATGGAAACATTGCAACAAATGCAAAAGAAAAACATCAAATACAGAAAATACCTTCTGAAGAATGTGTATTCTATTCCATATAGAACTGCCATCAGGTGATGCTTTGTAAATATGCACTTCACTGTTGTTAGGGCAAACAGCAACCACTGCAAAACAAAACAGTTCATCAACTCATTTGTACCGAGGAAACCCAAACGAGGAAAGATGAAAAACGATAGTCAAGAGGAATTATGCCAGATGTTGACTTTTAATACAATCAAAACTTCCCATTTTTCCAATGGCCTAGACGCCAATCCCAAACATTCTAGGGACAGGGAAATGGGTCAAGGCATCCCCCTCTCCCCCCCTTTTTTTACAAAACTGGTGCGTCCACTATAAAGTGGGGATGTCTAGGGGATGTCCCCTTATTTTTTTGCTAAAATTGGGCATGCTCCAGCATCCTTGTGTCATCATGGCATCTGCTGATGCCTGCAACTTTTAAACAACAATTAAAAAATTCCAACAAAAAAAAACGTGGAAGGATTCCTGTGAGCCTGTTGTGACTGAGATTGAGCCTTCTCACTCAGAGTAGAAAGGAGAGTGAAGAATCTAGGTGACCTTCCAAATTTAGCAAAGTTATATTGATAGCACTCACCTACTGAAAAGTGTCGTGTGATCCCTGTTCATTCACACAGGAATAGGAAGATTCAATCCACGAAGCTAGAAAATTCTGTGATTCTTTGCCAAGGTTATTCTTGAACATCGATGCTTTTCCTTCCTCAAACAAAATCAAGTTGAAGCAAAATGCATTCAAAAATAAATAGATAAATATCAACTCCTTGGCATCCACTTTACTTTACAAAAGCAAGAACGTAAAGAGGAGGGAATCACTGGTCAGGAATAACGAATAAAACACAGCCATTAATGTTGAGTGTAAAGCAAACTCATCATATCATCTAATTGGTGATTGTCAGAGGTTTATTCGAATGCCAGCTAAGAGCCACCCACAAGAGGAGACCATTAATTGAATTTGTTTCAGACTGAAATTGACTCACACACCTATGTGGTTTCTTCCTTTCCATTGTAGAGAAGTTATCAAGAGTTATATACTTTGTATGGGCTCATGTTTATTTTTAGTAGATATATTTTAATGTTCACATTTTTCAAAATTCAGCTTCTTTTAGTTTGTTTAAGTTATTTTCAGGTATTTTTAATTTGTTTGCATTTCTAAAAATTCAAATATCAAATTTTGTATATTATTTTATTTGCTCACCCTGCCATTCCTAAAATCTGGAAAAAAAAATTACATCCTAAAAAATTGGAGAAACACTGAATTTTCTCTAGTTGTTGAAAAGGATTAGTCAAGAAAATTGTCAATGCTTCCTAGACCATCATAGAGAACAGAATCCTTTTCTGGTACCACATATTACAGAACAAGAAACCCCCTCGCTCATATCATTCCATTAGAAACTTGTGACAATAGTTTCCACGTGTAGAATACATAGAATATAACATCTAAAGAATCAGGTCAAAATGAAACAGATTATACAAAAACAATAGGAAGATGTAAATAAACAAAAGAAAATTTAGGCTTTAAAGCTAATTATGGACTTCGTTTTTTAGAACTTGGTTTCTCACTTCTACATTCTCTAGGGTCCAGCTGGGGGCTACAAACTGTAGTGCTAAGAAGACTAGAAGAGGGAGAACTAGGTGGAAATTATCTCTGGAGTTTGAAATGATGTCCAATTATAGGGTGCTTAAGTTCCCTGTGCCACCATATTGTTGCTCACATACCTTCTCCCACATATTTAATCCTAAGTTGCAGGGTTCTTTGCAAACAGCGGCCGTACCCAGACCGGGACGTCTAGGTACGGATTCTGGGCTGGGTCCTCTGTGGGTTCTCCCAGGGTCCTGCCCGGGGCCCCTGGGCAGGACCCTGGGAGAACCCACAGAGGACCCGGCCGAACCCACGCGAACCCGCGGCCAGGCAGCGCCAAAAAGTGCTTTTTAAAAAAAAAAATTAATTTTTAAAGCATTTCATTAGCATTTAAAACAATTAAAATGCCCTAGTAACCCTAAAAAGCACATTTGAAACTAATAAAACATAAAAACATGAGTTATTTTCATTCATTCATGCAAACAAAAAGGAGAGAGTTTTTTTTTGTCTCCAAGCCACCATTGTTGGTTCTTGAAGGTTGCTGCCTCTTTCTTCGAAGGTGAAGGCTAGGAGAGTGAAAGAACTACACCAAAAGGGAAGGAAACGCTGCACAACGAAGATTTAGCTACAAAGGTGAGTGATTTTTGTAATTTTTTCCAAGTTTTCATGAATTTTTTCAAGATTTTTGAAGTTTTTCAATTTTTTTTCAACTTCTTTTTTTGGTTTTTTTTTAAGTTTTAGATTTTGTTTGTAAACCTTATATGCATAATAAAGGGGTCATAATGCCCCTTTTTTTTCTTTTGTTTTGTTGTATAATTTTATACAGAATGGCTCAGAGTTCTGCTTCAGTTGGTTCTCTAGACAAGCTGTTTAAAATTGATGCATCATCACCTCTTTGGCGACATACAGCCATGATAGAACAATTACCTGGTGGTGGGGGCAATTACCTGGTGGTGGGGGTTATCTTTGGCGTTGTAACCAATGTTTGAAAGAATATAAGAGCTCATACAGTCGAGTGAAAGCTCACTTATGTGCTATTCCCGGCACAGGTATAAGAGTTTGCCTAGGGCCGAATAAAAAAGGGTTGTCAAAGCAACAAATAGTGGATTATATCAAGGAACAAGAGGATGGCGACATGCTAAGTAATAGAGGAAAGGAAAGAGTGCATCCTCTTTCCAATAAGGGACCACAAAAATCTCTTGTTTGCTTCACAAAACCAGCTGGCCCACATCCTTTCATGCCACCACCATCTTCTGGAGAAGACACTACTCAATCTGAATCTTGTAAAAGAGGCCCATTGGAAAAAGCCTTCAAGAATGAGTCAAGGGAAATTGCAGATGACAGCATTGCTCGTTGCATTTATGCCAATGGACTTCCTTTCAACCTTGTTAGATCACCATATTGGCGGGATATGGTGTCCACAATTGCCAAGGCACCTAGTGATTATGTTAGTCCTGGATATGAAAAGGTGCGCACCACCTTATTGGCCAAGGAAAAAGCTTCCGTAGAGTTGTCATTGAGGGCAATCAAGGATACATGGATTGAAACAAGAGTGTCCATCATTTCTGATGGATGGAAGGATTGCAAAAATAGGCCACTAATTAATGTCATTGCAGTGTCGCCTAAAGGGGCTATGTTTTTGAAAGCGGTTGATTGTGAGGGGCAAGTGAAGGATGCAAGCTTCATTGCCGATATCCTCATACAAGCCATTGACATGGTGGGCCCTGAAAATGTTGTCCAAGTTGTAACAGATAATGCTAAAAATTGTAGGGCAACTAGTTCAATAGTGGAGGGTAGATATGGGCATATTTTTTGGACACCATGTACCGTTCACTCTCTCAACTTGATGATGCAAAAGATTGGCACACAAATTGAGTGGGTCAAGGAAATCTACACAGAGGCCGAGGAGATTCAAATGTTTGTGACAAATCATCACATGTTACAAGCCATCTTTAGGACCTTCTCCAAATTGGAGTTGTTGAAGGTAATTTTATTTTTATTTTTTACTTTTAGCATATTTAATATTTTTAAATTTTTGCTAAGTTGCTACTTGCTACTTTTTATTATTTTATTTTTTATATGATGTTAGGTTGCCGAAACTCGTTTCGCATCACACACAATTGTCTTGCGACGACTTGTGAAGGTGAAATCAGCATTGGGTGCCATGGTCATCGACACTCTTTGGAGTGTATGGAGGCAATCACAGACAGACAAAGCCCAAAGAATCAAAGCATTGATCCTTGATGATGAGTGGTGGGTTTGTGTGCAATATGTTTTGGATTTCACCGAACCCATCATGAGTATGATTAGGTATGCAGATACAGATCGACCATGCTTGGGTGAGATTTATGATGGTGTGGACTCCATGGTTGAAAAAATAAGGACCATAATAGAAGCCAAGGAGCAAGACCCCACAGAAGCATTTTTTAAAAGAGTACAAAGGATCATTGTTGACCGTTGGAACAAGATGACCACACCCTTGCATCTCGTAGCATTTGCTTTGTCTCCAAAGTATTACAGCAGAGAGATACTTACCCTACCAAGGAGGGTGGCACCATATAGAGATAAAGAGGTTGCTAGTGGGTACAAAACTGCATTCAAAAGACTATGTCCAGATGGAGATTTAGAGAAAATTGTCTCAGGTGAATTTGGTGAGTTCATATCTTCAAAGAATCAAGATGTTTTTGCTCTTCGAGACAAGTACAAGAAAGATGCTCAAGAATGGTGGTACCTACATGGCCAAGACTATTTTCACCTTCAACCTCTTGCAATAAAAATTCTATCTCAAGTATGTATCTTTTTTTTTTTTAAATTAACTTCCTCATTTTTCTTTCTAATTTTTAAATTTTATGGTATGCAAATTTAACTTGTATGGTATGCAAATTTAACAGGTTGCAAGTTCATCTTCAGCTGAGCGGAATTGGAGTACATACTCCTTTATCCACTCAGTTAAACGAAACCGATTGGGTGCAAAAAAGGCCGAGGATTTGGTCTATGTGCACTCTAACTTGCGTCTCTTGTCACATAATAAACCTGATTATAGTGCGGAAGCAACAAAAAATTGGGATCTAACACCTGAGTGTGCTGATTTAGATGCTACTACTGCACAGCTTGCAGTAGTCTCTATTGATGAAGTCCATGATGACAATGAAGCTACACATGACATAGACTTGCCTACTGGGAGTGGTGTTCCAATTGATTGTGCTTCAAATGATGATGATAATGCTTTGGACGAAGACCCATATGATGCTTATTAAGTTATTAAGACTTTAAGTTATTGAACAATGGATATTGATTGTAATTTTGAATTTTCATTTTCTAGTGACATTTGACTCTTTGAGAAATCACTAAATTATGTCATAGACTCATATGAATTCCAATTCATGAGTATTTTGATTTACCTTAATGCAAGTTATGACATATGAGGTATGTTGATAATGATATTTTATTATGTTGTTTATAACTTTATTGGCAATTTGAATTATGAGTAATACTGTTTTTAACTTTAAGTTTTAGTCTTAGAGTTTACTGTTTTAAATATAAATTAAAAATATATATATATATTGCCGTACCGTACCCTGGCAAAAAAAAAATATTGCCGTATCCACATACCCGAACCCCGTACCCGTATCTGAACCCGTACCAGGACCAGCAACTTAGATTTAATCTTTACAAATTGTCTAGCTCATTAAATTGTTGGCATCACTTATCAGATGTCTTTAATAAGCCAATCTCTTACATAGGTAAGCCAATCTCTTACATAGGAATCAACAAATATGCTTAGAACTCCAAAATGTTAATGCAAAGTGTTCTTAGAGGTAAAAGTTTAAAGCAGACAAAGTCTACTCCATTAGAGAGAATTTGGCGGATCCATTGATGGAAAGAGCAAGTGCATCAATTAGAATTTAGTACACCATAATTTCTGCATATTAATATAACTCTATATAAGACCACATAGACAAAAACCCTCGTCTTGATTCAATTATCACCCCCATCAATCACCAAAGAGATTCTCAGAAAAGTAAAATTCTACGACAAGACACCCAAGAGAAAGGTGTGCCATGTTCGGTCATTGTATGTAAGCACAACCATACTGTCCAACTACAAAGACCTGCCAGTTTTTTCTACATGATGTAAGATGGACCCAGACTAGAAACTAGTATAGACAAGAGTCTAGCAACCATCTAAGTTAGTACAGAGAAAGCAAGGCTACCATTCTTCAATTACTAAAAGAAAACTACACCTATCCCTTTATAACTTGGAAATGCATGGAAAACAGATAAAGAGAAATTGCATACTTGGCTTCGACTTGCCTAGAGAGATGGTAAAGCAAAGACCCTCAGATAACTTGGCATCCTCTCACAAAATTGGCATGGTTGCTGTTTAACCATCATCAGCTTCAAATTAACAAGACTTGGCTAGAAGAGCTAGTCTCTGCAGAAAGGGATGGTCTTATTGAGATTTGTGAGAACTCGAGCAAGAAGCCACAATCTCAGTTTTCGATGACGAAGAGCTTTCTTGCTACTTTCCCAAGAGCTAAACTTTCATGAAACTGACTTAGAGAAACTTTTCTAGGCACTAGTTTGAGCAAAGTTGAATCTTCGCTATGAAAACCACACTAGCATCTACTTCTCTGAATGGGAACCAAAGTGTATCCAAGTGTATTTCAACTTTGATGTGAGCATCCAGATTAGGAGGGTTACCTAATTTTATGCTAGAGAGGATGAGGATAACGAGGGACTAACTGGTTTGCATGATAATTAATAAATGGTGCAGAATTGTTGCCACATCAGTTATCTCAATCCACCTAGGATCGGATGGTGTAGGCTCGTTGCATGATTGTATCTAACCAGTTTAGTACATCTTAAATACATATCTTCGCATTAACATAATCACCTAAGGATTCAAAATACATAAGTCATGTGAAGAGGTTGGTCTGGGATGTAACTGAATTGTTTAACTGTCAATTTTGGTACAGTTCACAAAGTTAAAATTGTATTTCACTAAAGGGACGCATGAAAGTGCACCTTTGTGCGTCACTTTGATTTAACTACAACTAAAGCAATGTTTAATGTATTTCTGGCTCTAAAATGGGGTGTTTAGCATCTTAAATGATCACATGGATGTTAGATAATCTGTTCCAAGCTGATTCCCTTCATCTTATTTTCTTTTTCTACTTGGTAATGTGTCATTCTCTATGTAATAAGTTAATGATGTATTTGAGTGTAATGTCCCCTTTTGGGATTACCCTAAATCTTGCCCTAGAATCACAAGTTAGGGTTACAACTTACCAATCAAATGTTGTAAGCAAGATAAATCCTTGGTTTATGTAATGTCCCTAATAAGAATTATACTAATTTTATCCTAAACTATCAACTTTCTAAGCAAACAATGGATTTAGAGAATACCTTGGCCTGACTTAATCCCTGCAAACAAGTTAGAGATCAATTACAATAATAACTTATCAAATAGAGTATCAGGATTAAACACCAGTAAGTCCATGGTGAATTAGCTAACCCAATTATTAAACCTTACCTTGGGATGCTCAATCATGGGGGAGCATGGAAGAGAGTGACTTGATGGGGTAACTTAGCCTCCCTAGGACCCTGGGCGTATTAGAATAATATCTTTCTATTTATGTTATTAATGGTCATCCAGTAGTTTCTAACTTTGTCTCTTGTTAACGACTGTTTCTTTTTAGAAACATCGTCCTTGTATTTCTATTTAAGGAGCCTTCGTCTCCTCTGTATAATGAACAACATCGATTCTTTGTAACATGGTATCAGAGCCGATCTGAGTCGAACTCCCTCACAGGAGGGCTCAGGATCTTGGGAGAGCTCTTTATTTTCTAATCATGTTTTCCTCAGCGGCTTTCTTCAGGGTTTATGGAGATTCTGATCGCCGTTTTCCAGTCTGAAATCGCGTGTTATTTTTTTTTGGAGCAAAATCGCATTTGCAGAGGTCACGTGTGGAGAGATTCGAGATTCCTGTGTGTCGTGTCTCATTTTGCTGAAAATCACGCCGTTTTTCTTTACCTCTGGTAATCGCGATTTGGAGGTCGCGATTTCTGGGTCTTCAAAGCAGATTTTTGAGCTCACGGATTAGGGTTTTCGACCGTTTTTTATCTTGGTGGTCGCGGGTTCTGTTGTTGGCAGCGTTCTCTGTTATCTCTTTGGGTAGTTAGAATGATGACCATTAAGGGAGGGTATTAGAATAATATCTTTCTATTTATGTTATTAATGGTCATCCAGTAGTTTCTAACTTCATCTCTTGTTAACGACTGTTTCTTTTTAGAAACATCGTCCTTGTAATTCTATTTAAGGAGCCTTCGTCTCCTCTGTATAATGAACAACATCGATTCTTTGTAACAGGGCGGATATACCATCCCCCTAATCCTCATGTGGCGCATGCCATTCATACGAGGTGTCCTCTTCCTTATATGGTGCATGCCATTCATATAAGGTATCTTTGACTTCATGTGGCGCATGCCATTCATATGAAGTCGCCTCGGCCTCATGTGGCGCATGCCATTCATATGAGGTCGCCTCGATCTCATGTGGCGCATGCCATTCATATGAGATCACCTACCTAGTGAGGATCTGTTATCCCCTCATCTTGCCATCTTTTCTCATTTCCCCATGATTGATCTCCCTGTGTTGTTACACCATGATAAGTGAGTGAGGTTACAAAGGGTGTCCTGGTAGCCAAACTCTCTAGGCCTAAAGGCAATACCCTTCTACTAAAAGGCAGAACCCCTTTGGCCCATATGGGCTCATCTTGTCCCCCCCCCCTGGGTGGCATACCTATAAGAGGGCCCTCTCACCGTTCCCCCTTTGCAATTCTCCCTTCTCCCATCATGGTGGAGGTATGTGCAGAATGAACTAATCAAATTCACATCTACAAATAATCACATCAGCAATAATAATTTATGATAACAAGCATAAACCATTAACCATATTTAAATTATACATTCTACTCCCATATGAGTATCCTACCACAAGTAGATTAATGGACCCTTCCTCAATTTAATGTTTTTTTCTATATATCTTCCTTGCAGATCTGTATATCTGTTTTCTCTTGATTGTATATCATATTTGTTCTTGAATCCCAATATATGTTGTCCCTCTCTCACACCAATCTAAATTTATACCTTAAACTTCCTATGAAGAGATGTATCTCTTTGAAGAGAGATAACCTTTTAAAGGGACATGATTCTTTGTTAATAATGCTGATTGCTGCCTTAGACTTAATCAATGCATGATTGCTGCTGTTATTGCCTTTGATTAATATCAAACCGATCCCTTATTTAATCGCTGCCACTCAAATAGAATCGCAGCCTTTTATACACTATTATGCTACCTCTATCAATTCGTAGATAAGACAAGGAATCGCTTGTCTTATACATAAATCGCACCCTTTACTAATTTGCTGCCCTTTGCAATGGGATCGGCCTTATAATATCTGCCTAAATATATTTAATTTATTAATATTTCAGTATATAAAATATATTTGTATAATATTTAAGTATATAAAATATAGTATATTTAATTTATAATATTTAATTTAAATATATTTAAATATTAATATTTATATTTATATTATTAATATTTATATTTGTTATTAAGCCATTATATCAATATTGTAGGAGAGACTTCTGCACGATGCCGCTCACTCCTGAATTTGTAGCTTCTGCCAAATCTTTGGTGCCATTTCAAGTTTGCCCCCCTGCTTCCGATGGAAATGCCTCCGTTTTGCAAGCCCATGAAGGGGATCTGCTGGCGGGGAAGGATGATGCAGGACAGATCCTCAAAAATCCTTCTTTGGCGAACCCTACTTCGGCGCCTAGGGTTTCTGGCCTTCAATGTTTGGAATTCTTTCATTCAAGCGATCCATTTTCTCTCCGCCCTGATGTTGGATCTCAAGGATCAATGGAATCGAAGTCCGGACAAAGCCTTTCCTTCAGGGATATGGTTGCTGGTTTGATTTAGGACAAATTAAATCCTGCGGCTTGGGACGCTCGACCGCTGAAGGGCAATTCAGTTTCTTATGAGCGTGGGACATCCAAGAGCAGCCCAAGAACCATCATCAGAAAGGCACCCTCTTCTCCTATTCTAGTTTTCCCGGAGAAGCTCATAAAGGAGGTCAATGAAGGTGAGCAGTTCTTTTCTTCCAATGGATTAATTGGCCAGTTCAATCGCCTTTGGCCAAAATTACCAAATCTGCATAAGTGGATTTCATCAACTTGGCAGCCCATGCTCAAAGGTTATGTAGAAGTCTACCCTTGCGCGCAGGGGTTTTTTATTGTGGTTTTTGATTGCAGGTAGGATAAGGATGCCATTCTGCAAGAGAAATGGTGTTGGGGGCAAAACTTGCTCCTTCTCAAACCATGGTTTCCAGACTTCAACCCTGCTACTGCATCCTTTTCCGTAAAACCTGTTTGGATTCGCCTTCCAAATCTTCCATTACAATTCTGGTTTGCAGACTGCTTTAAGGCGATTGGTGATTCTTTGGGTTGTTTTTTGGATGTAGATTCAAACACAACTAATTTCACCCATACAACTTTTGCACGCATCTTGGTAGACATGGATGTCACAAGAGAGCCTTCAGGGTTTCGGACCGTAGCTGGAAGCAACTTCTAGATTATGAAGGTTTACCCTTCCGATGTAGGAAATGTTTTGAAACCGGGCATATGGCCAATTCCTGCTCCAAAATTGTTAAGAATGTCGTTCAGCAGTCCTGGTGAGATAATGCGCAGCCACATCATTATTCAATTAAAGCCTCGGCAAAGTTGAAGGAGGAAAAGTCAGAATCTTCTCAAAGTCTTGGTTCATCCCCAAACTTGGAGGCAGAGGAAGATAAAACTCATAAATAGCAAACAGATATGAATAATTTTAATTCACCAAAAGTTGATCCCGAGAATATGAACTCAGTCCCAATCACCAGTTCTGCTCCAGTGAGTGGCGGGAAGTCTCCGGCAAAGCGTGGGGTGAATATTCCTCATATTGTCCCCCGAAGTTTGGACACCATTAAAATACAAAAGACTGAGGCTGAGGAAGGATGGCAAGAAGTGTAGATTAAGAAGAAGAAAGTTTTAAAGGCGGAGCTGAATCAGATTAAAATGCAATTGCAATCTCACATCAAATTGGATGTCCAAAATGCAACTTAATCTAAGCAGTGGTTTTGGGGAGTCTTCTCTCATCCAAAGTTGCATTTGATGCTTAGATCATCATTGAAAAAAGGAGAAGTTTCAAAATCATAATTTGTGTTTGTGCCCATGCTTTAATGGGCTGTCAAGGTTTGCTAATGACTGTCTTTGGATTGATGCAAATATTGTTGCTTGCTTTTTGCACCCCTATTCTTAGGGCATGCATTTGGTTTATTTTGTGCTTTTACTTATGGGGTACGGCTCCCTTATGCCTATCTTACGGATCAAAAAAATATATATATTTATATTTGTTATTTATAAATATTATAATATATCTTTGTTAATTAAAATAAATATATCATATTTTAATCATATTAAACTATTTATATAATAATATTATTTATTAAATATTATACATTAATAATATATGTTTATTTAAATATTAATACATACGCAATTATCTCTATCATTCAAAAAGACTATGGAGGGAACGTGACAAAAAAACCACATCGTTATATTTAAATCTTTAATTTAAACAATGCCTTAATATCAGGCTATCACATTGAGTCATACATTTATTAAGGTGCATTGGATTTTGGAGTTATATGTAATGAATAAATGCACTTATTATAGGCCATATGATGAAACTATGGTGCCATTTGCATGAAGCAACATGATTCTTGATATTATCACCCTTGATGGGCTAGTTATGGTGCCACTCAATCTCACAATCTCTATCCTGATTCAATCATTCAGTTAGAGAGCCAGTTACAATTGATCAAAACAAATTTTATGATTTAATTAAGGATTACCCCACCTTGGAGTTATCACCAATGATAACTTCAAGGTGACGCATCTACTTAGTGATTGAGTGTGATTGTTCAGTTCAACTTGTGTGTAATGAGTTTATGTGTCAATCAAGCCGGTCAATTGATTGATAGGTCTTCAGTTGCATGTGTCAAGTGTCCAATTTGACTGGATGGGGTATAATGATAACTCCAAATTTGCAAAGATGTAACCATCATGATGTGAGATGTGAGCTCTATTTAAGCACATCAGTGCCAATGTACAATACAGACTCAAATGTTGGATAAATGAATAAAGTGCAGGTTGCTAGAATTTATTCAAAGCAGTCACTTGTTTTGCAGGTTGTGATGATTTTGAAGCGCTAAAGTCTCTCTTCTGCCTATACCAATGTCCTGAGTTTCTCCAAATTTAGATTGCTGCTTGAATGGTGTTTTAGAGGTTTTATTGTGTCAAGTTTCTCCAAATTTTAATTACTGAATGCATGGTGTTTTAGGGATTTTACTGTGCCTATAACCTTGCTGCAATTTAGAAATCAGCAAGTCTCTGATTTAAAGACAGCAGCATTGATAGACGTTTAGACTACTGTTTGTAAACGATACTTAGTGTCCACAGGCTTATTGTCATTCGAGTTTAATGTAGTATCAGAGCGGCAGGTTCACTGGTTTTTACTCTCTAGTGAATGGTGAACAAAGGCATGCAATGTCAGCAAGCTACAAGAAAAATTCAGTTTGGTATGAAGCCTTCAATCAGCCTATTGATGATTGATTGAATGCCTGTGAAAGACATATGCACATGAGATTGGCATTTGATGATTAGAGAGTTATTTACTAGCTGGGCTGGTTGCATTACTAATTAAAGTCTTCAAGTACCTGCAAACATGGGTAGCTCCAGCATGCAAAGTCTTAGGGAATGTCACTGGTTAGAGGGAGCCTCCAACTTTATCCCTTGGAAATTCAGAGTGCAAACTCTCATGGAGGAGCTGGATCTTTAAGGTGTTGAGATTTTATCTCAGTTAGGAACTTCTGCATAGATTCGATGTGAGCATGCTAGAAGTGGTTCGAATTATTCTATTTTGCATTTCACGTAAGTGAAAAAGTGAAAGTTTTTTATATAGCTAATTAAGTCTAATAAAGTATAGATATACATTAATGATTTCGACTTATCTTCCAATGCATCTCTTGCAAGAGATAAGGAGCTTTTTGAAGATTAGATTTTTGGCTAAGTAGCATAAAGATAGGCGCAAGATAGAAAAAAAAGATAACACAGTGATAAAATACAGTGCAGCTGTCTTTGGAACAGTTTGTAGAGGTTTCCTTGTAAGTTTTTAAAAGGAATGAGAAACTGATTTGAAGGTGTAATTATCTGTGTTGTTTATGCTTTCGTTGTTGAAATTTTAACTAATGTGTGATTGATGCAACGTTAAAGAATTAATTCTTGTTCAAAGACATTAGGACAACAATTGCCTTGGTTGAAATTTTTCATGGTATCAGAGCAATTGAAGCAAGAAGAAAATTGTGACTTTTTTTTTTCTGGAGGTCACTTGGGCAGATTTGTTGCAGGAGTCACGTGATCTTTTCTAAGGAAAATCACGATCAAGAATTTACAAAATCACGCAAGTTATTTTGTATAAAAATCACAACGGATTTCTTCAATAAAATCATGAGGATTTGAAGGATAATCGCAGTGCCAGAAAAGGTGAAAATCATGACTGATTTTATTTCTAAAAATCAAGGTTTTTTTTCTTACAAAACTGCTCCGGATTTGTTCACGAAAATCAAGATTTTTAGCCATTTTTTACAATCCGCTTGAGTGGTTTGGTGAAATCTAAGACTAGAGTTTCTGTGACAAATTTTTCAGGTATTTTTTGCAAATCATTAAACAATTTTTTTTGCTGTGTTTTGAAATCCGTGGCTAGGGCACGAAGTTTGGCACTTTCATTTCCAGATTTTTTGTTCCAACAGCTAGGACAGTTTTGTGGAAAGAATTTACAGGTAGCAAGGGTTCTATGGCATCAACTAGCCTCAAGTTTGAGGATAAATTGGACGGTGCATTAAATTTCTTGCATTGGAAAGTCAGGGTGTCTTTGTTGTTGGAAGCAAATGATCTTTGAGATATCGTCAAGGTTCAAGTGACTCCACCTACAGATTCGCAACAGTTGGCAACTCATGTAATGCCTCTTACCCAATTTGCCCTAGAAAATTCACATGCCACAAGTTAGGGTTAGGGTTTCAGAATTACCATTTAGACTATCTTCAAACTACATAATTCTTGTGCTCTAATTCTGCAATCATGACATAGAAAAACACATATACAAAATATAGATATACAAATATACCTCTTGAAATATTAGTGTTAGATAAGATTTTCCTTGCATTCAAATTTATAAACAATATTCATATAGAAAGATCATCTATTTATTACTATGCAGTTAACTTAGTTTATTCACTCAACTCAATCATAGAAGGAGATGGTGCTAAGTAGCATGGCAGGGCATAGACTGTCAACAATACCTCCATGGAAGCCCCTCAGAGAGGCATGGCAGGGTGTTACTCAGTTCTCCCTCCAAACAAGCCCTAGGGGGGCTTGGCAGGATATAGGCTATCAACAAGGCCTCCATAAAGTCCCCTCAAGGAGGTATGGCAAGGGTGTTGATCAGTCCTTCCTCCAAACAGGCCCTTAGGGGGGCATGGTAGGGTTCCCTCCACGTAATCCCCTCACCATTCTTCTAGGGCTGGTGAGTCTTATGACATATATATATGTATATATAAATGACAGTGATATAAATAAATTAGTGAATAGTCACTAATCTGACCTGTTAAATAATGTTTAGCAATATATTCTTTGATGTCTTAGCAGTCTATATGACTGTGTATATTTATATAACCTTTTGTATATTTATATTGCTTGTAGATCTGATGATCGATTCTTTTTATATGAGAACTATTGTGTATTCTATAAATTATTCTCTACGGTATATCCTATCCCTTCTCTTCTCACCTGCAGTCCTCTCATGAAATGACTTCTTATATATCTTGTCTCTTTATGAGACACGACTCTTCTCGAATAGATACAGTCTCTTCATAAAGTTCGTTGACCAGTCTTAAACTTAATTTAACTTTCTTTACTTGTCGATGTCTTTGTAATTAACGTCACTTCTATAATGAGTCGCTTCATAATATATAGTAATCATTGTCTCATATATAAGATGATTATTCACATCTTTCCCTTGGCCGATTTTTATATGTATATACATGTATTTTCATCGTCGTCATCTAACATGAGTACCTTGTAAATCTATTGCAACATAACCATTCTGCAATGTATTGTCCCAATTATTCTTCTGGTTCATATACTTATGTTAACAGCTCTATTTGTTATATATTATTTCGCTGCTCCCCTTAATAAATTCATTCATAAACTAATCACATCATGTACTAAATATGATTACTTCTCATCACAGGATAAATTGTTCCATATCCAGATCACACCTTATGTATGTTTTGATCGTATCAACATCACACATATATTTATTCGGTAATTATATGATGAAGTCGGCCATAAGTAAGTGTTTGATTTATAATTTGTATTCCCAATTTCGGGGTCATGACAACTCATAATAAGAAAGAGGTAAAGGCTAAGCAAATGATCATGGATGCGGTAAAGGATCATTTAATTCCACATTTATCTGAAAAGAAAATAGCCAAGGAGATGTTTGATGCTCTAATTAGTCTTTACAGAGTGAGAACACAAACAAGAAGATGATATTGCAAAACAAACTCAAATCCATAGAGATAACTAAATCAAATTCAGTTACTAGTTACCTGATGAAGGTCACACATCTTCATGACCAACTTGCAGTGGTTGGGGAGAAGGTTGAAGATGTAGAGCTAGTGAATTTAGCATTAAATGGTTTCTCATCTTCATGGCAAGCATTTGTTCAGGGTATTTGTGCCCATGAGAATCTTCCTTCTTTTGAAAGACTATGGGATGACTCTATCTAGGAGGAAACTCAAATGGAGTCAAAAGCAAGTAAGAAAGGTGGTGACAATAATTTAGCCCTCTTTGGACAGGCCAAGAAAAGTAAAGGAAAAGGGCCTAGTAGGTGTAAGGGAAAGAATGAGGATTCATCCTCACAGCTAGGGAAGAAAGGCTTGAGTAAAATCAAATGTTTCATTTGTTATAAATTCAGTCATTGTGCATCACAGTGTCCAAATAAGAAGGGCAAAGGGAAGCAGCAGCAGAAGCAAGTGGCAGCCTCTACAAAAACTCAGATGACCGAGTTTGCTGCCAAGTTCAGGAAGGATTTCTCAATGGTATCTTGTCTTTCGACCAGCACGATTCCAAGGGATGCTTGGTATGTGGACAGTGGGGCATCTAAACATATGACATCAACTTGGTAGTGTTTTACCAATTTAGAAGAACATGACTCTAGAGTTCAAGTTGAGCTTGGTGATAATGGCAAGTATCCAGTAGCAGGAGTTGGTACAATTCCCTTTCAAGTCTAGTCAAGTAACTCTTTAGATTTTGATGATATTTTGTTTGTTCCTCGTCTCAAGAAGAATTTGCTTTCAATTTCAGTTATAAAAGATAAGGGCAATGTAGTAGAATTCAAAAATCAGCAAGTTCTTGTCAGGTCAAAAGAATCTAGCCTAGATGCCATTGAGAAGATTGATCCCTCCAATGTAATGCAGGTGGTTATTGATGCAACATATGTGTGTAGAGCAATAGAAAAATTAGTTGGGGCCACCTACAAGTACATCGACTACACCCCTTATTGTGTGCATAACATTAACAATGCACTCAAGGACATTAGCAAAATTGAGTGGGTCAAGAAGGTTGTTGCGGATGCAAGGGAGATGCAAATATTCATTTGCAACCACCAAAGCTCCTTGGCATTTTTTCAATCCTTTTTTATGAAGGAATTCCTCAAATCAATTGAAACTCGATGCTTCTTACTTCATCCTATTGTAAATAATGCTTGAGTAACATCAACACTTGCAACTTATGAGTAACAATAGTACTTCTTATGTGATGCCTCTTAGTGACACAAAATTGAGGACAGCCATCTTGGGCAAAAATTATTCCAAGATGAATTTGTTGATAAAGGAGATGAAGACCACGTGGGTCTCTCATGGTTATAGCATCATCATGAATAGGTAGATGGATATTAGATACCACCAACTCATCAATATTATAATTTCATCTAACAAGGATGCCGAATATCAATTTCAAATCTTAGGAGACACCATCGAGGAGGCTGATCCATTCAATGTAATGCAAATGGTTAATGATGTAGCATATGTGAGCAAAGCAATGGGAAAATTAGTGAGGCTGCCTACAAGTATAGCTACAACACTCAAGGACATTAGCAAAATTAAGTGGGTCAAGAAGGTCATAAGGGATGCGAGGGAGGTGTAGGTGTTCATTTTGTAATAAGCTGCCCTGATTTTTGTTGAAACAAGATGGCAACAATGAAATGTTATGAGCAATGATGTCTTCCACACTCTTCTGATCACCCAGATCCTGATGTGGGCAAGGTGAGAGTATACAAGTTCTTCAAAGTTAGCATTCAAAACCAAAACCATAAACGGAGAATAATTTCCACTTATTCAGTGGGCATCTGCTTATGCAGCAGGCATCGACTTAATTGTGGGAATGAAACTGAAAGGAAACATCCACTTATGCAGTGAGCAACCACTTGTTCAGTGGGAGAAATAGGAAGGAAAACTAGGCACATCCACTTATTCAGCGGGAAGCCATTATAAAACCACTTATTCAGTGGGGTAAGAAAACTAAAGCATTAAACTATCAATCCCACTAGCGGTACTACCTTCCAGGGGTTACAATGAAATATTGCAACTAAATTAAATACTCACAATATAAATATAGGCTGCAATAACATTCAGTAACCCTGATTTCCAACCTTATTGAACTGCTAAAACAAATTAGCTCATGCAAATTACATAAATGATGAAAAAAAAACATGCTAACTAATCAATATGAACACCAAAATATACCATACAAGAAACTATGGAAGAAGTTTTGATTGAAGTCCCTTTTGACACTACTGTAACTTTGTTGCAGGTTTGAAAATACTATGACAGCAATGAACAAAACCTCAGATCAGTCCCAAATCATAGATTCTCCACCTCCAATCTCATGACGCCTAGGTATGTAGATTATTATCCATAAGATTTGCAAGGAAAGAACATATGCCTTCAACCCAAAATCCAACGCCAAAATGACCATCAAACTCCACTGCAAAACCTCAAGACAAGGGCATCAATCTAGCAAAAGAGAAACAAATGCAAATGACAACAAAATCCATTCAACACAAAGGCAAACTCTGTATGAAATTGCTCCAATAGCTCCACCTTTAGCACAATGGTAGTTTCTGAATGAAACCACACCCAATCTACAAGAGGGTTTTCGTCCTCAAGAGATAATGGAAGAACTCCATGTTCAATCCAACAACATAACAATATCAAATCCAAAGCATAACCCTCAACAATGAGCTCCAACTCCCTTTTATACCATTTGGGAGCTATTTTAGGAAAAAGTGTTTGTTTGTTTTTTGTTGCTTTTTTGAAAAAACACTTTTTGCTTTTTCATTGCTTTTCGAAAAAACATTTTTTGTTTTTTGTTGCTTTTTTGAAAAGCAATTTTTGCTTTTTCGTTGCTTTTTCGAAAAGCTTTTTTTGTTTTTCATTGCTTTTTTGAAAAGGTACTTTTTGCTTTTTCATTGCTTTTTTGCAAAAGCACTTTTTCCTCTCCAAAAGACCTTTATTTGAATTAACATTAATATTTCATGTGCAAGGTCCCCTTTTTAAGTGTATCTTTTAAAAGACTTAATTACCTTTCCGAAGATCTATTACACTTGAGTTATCTTTTGAAATATTTATGACATTAGATAACTTAAATGAATTTAATAATTAATAGCTCAATAGTTTACCCAATTTTACGAAAAATCCCAAACTGAAGTGAATTGCAAAATAAATCATACCAACATGATATTGAAGGTTTGGGATGAAGAATGATGCCAACTTGCTCTCCAAAAAGTTTGGAGAAGCCACCCGAAGTCGGAATTAACTTCTGAAAGTGTCAAACTGATCCATGATGCTTATTGAGTTCATTTCCAATAACCAGAATCACTGCTAACCAAACCCAAGCACTCCAAAAAGTTTGGAGTTCTCCCCAACTCACTGCTACTGTCAGAAACTCAACATGAAGAACCCAACTTTCTCGAGAAAATTGGAGTTTTCCCATTGAGTTAGAAATGTCCCAAAAAGGGGACATTACACATTTGCAACCACCACAACTCCTTGGCATTGTTTTAGTCCTTTTTGATGAAAGAATTCCTCAAGTTAATTGAAACATGAAGCTTCTTACTTCATTCTATTGTAGACAATGCTAGAGTTGCAAGACCCCTTTCAACTTATGATCATGACATAGGAGTGGACTACGTTGGGGGAATCTAAGATAGAGTAAATGAAGAAGGTGAAGAAGGTTATGATTAGTAATGTCTTTTGGTTGATGTGAGAAACAATACGTCTATTGTATTCCTAATTTTCAATATCATCTAATACAAGGATTTTGACACTCCCAAGCTTGTGGAGGACTACATGTGCATTGATAGCATGCTTGGCCAGATGAAACCACCATTCATGAGACTCCACCCTAGAGTTCTCCCACAAGCATGTTCAGCCCATTATTCAATGGAGGTGGTAGAAGCTTAACACCCCTTTGCACACGACCACATATGTGGCAAATCCGAAATCATATGTGGCAAACTCTTCTTTGCCAATGGAATTCCATTCCATATTGCTCGATTTCCTTATTTCAAGGAGAATATGACTATGGTAGCCAAAGCAAGTACTTGTTATGTGGCTCCTAGGAACACAAAACTGAGGACAACCATCTTACCATCTTAGACAAGAAATATTAATGAGTGAAACGAACATCAACCACCTCTCCTCACCAATGACCAAAACAAAGAGAGAGGAGGAGAAGACAACCTGCTCCTAGAGTTTGGGATTCATAAAGCAAAGCTAAGGAGCTAGGGAGGAACACCTAATCCCAGAGTTCGGATTCGATTTGCTTATTGGGGGAGCAAGGGAGGACCACCTAAAGTTAGAGTCTAGATTTGCTTCGATCACCAAGGAAGTGAGGACCACCTAAAACTAGAGTTCAGGATTCACTTCGCTCAGCAAGATTTCTTATTCCAAGGTGAATTTGTTGATGGAAGAGATGAAGGCAACGTGGGTCTCTCATGGATATAGCATCATTAGGAATTGGTGGATGGATATTAGACACCACTCAATCATCAACACCATAGTTCGCATACTCGGACTTGGCAAACCAAAAAATTTCCAACTCGGCAACTTAAAAACATACTTAAATTTCTTTAAAAAGATAGATATTTTTTGCAAGATACAATTACAAAATGTATCAAATGAGACTATACAACATTGGGAAAGTGTTTTCTATTAGATTTGAATACAAATAGAGTACAAAATCGCATCATCACGCGAATACAACAGCCAGCTGATAATTGATATGAATTTATGATGATTGTCATTAAAAATCATCATAAATTTGTTCTTCAAATCTGCTATAAAATAACTCCAATTTGCTAGAGAATACTCGAATGCTGGTGTGATCTTTCCCCTTGGACGTGTAGGGCTTAAAAGGATCAAAAACTGTGTTTGCAGCGTCCAAACTGCATTTTTCCCACATATTTTCCATGTTTGATTGACAGTGCCTATTTGTGCATCATGAGTACTCGAGCGAGTCAAAGTGGAAAACTCGCCTAAAACTTGTTTTTGCAAAACTCAGTAGTTAAAGTCAAAAAAACTCAAGGATGGAAAAAACTCATGAGTACTTGGTGAGTAGTTAGCCTATGGTTGTGGACATGACATGAACAATGCACTCAAGGACATTAGCAAAATTGAGTGGGTCAAGAAGGTTGTGGCAAATTCATGGGAGATATAGAGGTTCATTTGCAAACACGAACCTCCTTGGCATTGTCTTAGTTGTTTTTGATGAATGAATTCCTCAAATTAGTTGAAACCCGATGCTTCTTACTTCATTCTATTATAGACAATGCTTGAGTTGCAAGAACCCTTGCAACTTATGATCATGACGTGCAAGTGGAAAAGGTGAGGGAGTGCAAGACAAAGCAAATGAAGAGGGTGAAGAAGATTGAGATCAGTGATGTGTTTTGGTCAGATGTAAGATACCTAACATCTATTGTATTTGTAGTTTTCACTGTCATCAGATATTAAGATTTTGATAATCCCAACCTTGGAGAGATATATAGGCGCATTGATAGCAAACTTGGCCGGATTAAAACACCATTCATGAGAGAGATCCCACCCCGGAGTTCTACCACAAGCATGTTTGGCCCATTATTCAACAAAGGTGGGGGAAGTTGAACACCCATTTACATAGCCGCATATGCAGTGAATCCAAAATCATATGTGAAAAAGCAGAGTAGAGTTGCCCCAACTAATGACAAGGAAGTGAAAAATTGTCACATGAAGGCTTTCAACAAAATGCACAATCCAAAATAAGCTTTAAAAATTAGAAGAGTAAATCAAATTTACTAAACTAGACAAGGCCACTTTGGCATAAGAGAAGCTAGATATTAAGGTAAAGCACAATATATAAGGATTTAGAATGGACAATGTATAGGATAACAAGGTAAAGGGCAAAATAATGAGGACATTAAGCCAAGGGCTAGAAGTAGGGCAATACAACAATAAAGTAGAAGCATGTAATAATAAAATAACATGCATACAATGAATGTAACAATGAAATAACAAGCATGCTAGAAATACTTAAATAAGGCCAACTTGTAGATGCGTTAACCTCTGTAATGTCCCCTTCGCATGCATGATTGATTGGCGAAGATCCTTAGCCTATTTTAATTCTCGTAGGCTAATTGGGATTTTCGTAAGGGAATAATTAATTAATTAAATTAAGTTGTTTCAAATTATCCTTTTTTCGGGCAACTTATATTTAATTAATTATTTTAGTGAAGTTGAACATTTTACTATAAAGTGACTAATTCAAGGGTCTAAAGCAAATTAAAATAAAAAGTCACTTTATGAGGAAATAAAATGGAATTTTCGAGAAAGTTCTAAAGGTGGTTACAAAATATAATTTCTAGAATGATCCAAAGGGGTTATAAAAAGGAGGCTGTGAAGAGAGATTTTCATATTCTTGGCTTTGTATTTCAAACCCCAGTTGTGGAGATTGAGCATTTTTGTTCAACTTTCAGCCTAGGACAAAAAGCCTACAGCGAAAATTGGTTTCAAGGACAAAAACCCTCCTAGCCAATTCTGGGTAGATTCATACAAGATTCACGGTGTACTTAATGTGTGGAATTTGTGAAGATTGTGCTGAAGAGTTTAAGATCATTTCCAGGTTTGTTGCAGCTTGAAAGATTTTCAAAAAGATTTGCATAGCAAATATTAATCGGTATTTGAGTGTTTTGTCTTGGTTTGGAATTTGGTGTTGATTGATCGAAATATTATTTTTATCCAAAACCCAATGTGAAGTACCTGTATTTTGGGTGAAAATATATACAAAGAAATTGTATGAAGTGGAATGCATATGTGCTGGCCCAAGACCAGTCGTACCAAGTATCTAGCTGGCCATACCTATTTCCAAATACATGTTTGGCACCTAGCAATAGAGATTCATGTTTAATTAATTATACCAAATAAGGAATCATTGATGTGTGAATGAGGAGCGATTAAACTTTGGTTTCAAAATATTTATTGTTTTTGGAAGCATTTTCAAGTTTAAGACCTTGCCGCACCTGGCAAGAGAGGCGTATGTGATTGGAAGGGAGTCGCGGGAAATAAGTTAGTGGAGCGCTTCATTTTGGTGGGCCCTTTCAAAGTTACATGTTGGCCGCCACTTTATGAAGTTAATTGAAATGAGAATAGAGGAGGCAACATGAGGAATTATTGAGGGAGTCGTTGCTTCATGAAAGGGATTTTGGGCTCCTAGTTGCTAATTGCCCAATATATGTGCAAGTTTCTTTGAATGTGAAGTGAGTAGCTACAATTTGAAGGAAATTCGGGGGTTTGCACTACTACAGCAGTGTTCATATAGCTGAAACAGGGGATTTGGATGCATTTTCAGTCATATGCCATTTGGAGAGTCAATTAGATTGCAGACCCAGTGATTTCTCTAGCATTATTTCCCTAATTTTATCAGTATTATGTGAACAGCAACAGCAAGAGACTGTAACCAGCAGTTCAGAAGTTTTGTAACAGCATTATGGAGAGGGTACAGGGCTAAGTAGTGGCAGATTAAGCCTGTTTGTTTACAGTGACTTGCAACATCATTTCCTTGTATTATCCAGCATCATTCCAGTGCATTACCAGTATCATGTAATCAGCTCAGCACAAAGGGGATTAGTATGAAATTTGTATCAGTTTTATATAATTTGTATCAACTGATTTCATATTTATAAGTGTTATCTTTGTATCTTGACATTGAATACTAGAAGGGGTTGTGTTGGCCAATTGTTTGTGAAATTGTAAATGAAAGGTTGATGCATGACAACTGTTTGTTAAAATGCCCATGAATTGTTCAAATGCCTGCAAACGTTTATAAATATGCCCATGATAATTAAAGATAGTTGCAACAGTTCCTAAGCACTAAACTCAGAAATATTGATTGGTTCAATGTTCTACCAACTGTTTGACGAATTGTCTAGGAGTAGGAAATCAGAAAATTTGCAAGTTTGTTGAAAAATTCTGGTAGGGACATTACAATGATATCAGAGCTGGTTTTCTTGCCAACCTACTGGGTAGTCGATATTTATTGCATATCAGATTCAGCAGTTGCACTTGCATGTCAGTTTCAGCAGTTGTGTAACAGAATTTCAGTAGTTGTATGTCGATATTCAATGGGTACATGTCAATTCAACAATAGCATGTTTTGAGGTTCAACAGTCATTTATCATTCAGAAGATTGTCAAAGCTTTGATTCTTCCTTTCTGTGAATCATGGCTTTAGATTGGGAAAGAAGCTTTACAATGCAGGAAAGAAGCTTTACACCTACCCCAATCAAATAATGATTTGCTCTGCATTTGGGAAGAATTGGAGAGTTGTTTATTTATGGTAGATCAGTTAGACTCTGTGAGGATGCAATGTGTTGTGACTCCATTAGTGACTTCTTTGGTTAAGCTAGAATTTATGAGACACCCAGACAAAGATGTGAGACTTACAATTACCTCTTGTGTCAATGAAATTACAAGAATAACAACTCCCAAGGATCCTTATAACAGCACTATCATGAAGGAGATATTTCAGTTGATTGTGGAAAGTTTTTGTAACGTCCCCTTGCTGGATCAATCTCTATTCTGTCCAAATTCACAAAACCAAATGGAACAAGCATATAAGGTAGTTAAAGATACATCTCTTTACCTAGGAATAAGATGAACTAATTCTGTTCTGGAAGCCTGCAATCAGTTAGGTAACATTGCAAATACAGTTCATGAAATAAACCTATTATTATTGCAAGGGAATCATATATTCATCATATGCAGCAAGTTTGATTTATAGGTGAATCTCTAATTTCATCAACAGTCCCTCAATGTAGGGGTTGGAAGGGAAATTGCAATAGGGTGCCTTTAGCTGTTCTCTCCCTTTCACAGTGCAATAGGGTGCCCGAATAGTTGTTCTCCCTACTTGCCACTGTAGCAAGGTGCCCTAAAGTTGTTCTCCCTTAAAGCAGATTTCCTTCCTTACCCTTTGACAGACTGTTGCAGTGTTATATGTATATTTTAATTCTTATTAACATATGGCAGAGATGTGCAATAGATTCAAATATAAAACTAAATAATAATCCCTATATTACCACAGTGGATTGGAATATTAACACCTTAGATTCTGATCTGATTAATAAACCATTCAGTATGATGTATTCTCCTCTGTTGTTCAACCACTTTTGTTTTCTCCTTTTTGGATATCCCTATGTCTAAGTGAAATGATGCATCTCTTAGAAAGGAGGCAACTATTTGAATGGATGTGTCTTTAGTTAACAAATTTGTCTTAACATCAATTGTTGCCTTTGGTGATTGAATCCCAGCGTTGCCCTCTTTAACAATTGCTTCTTCTAATATAATGATGATCATTGTCTTTTACATCACTTTTCATTGCATATAACAATTGCAGCATTGTATTAAGCGCTGCCCCTTCATGATATACATCGCAGCCTTTTGTATTGGTTTAACACTTGCATTACTCATAAAAGATGATCGCTGACTTGTGGCACATACCTCATATTAAGCCTTTTGTCTTATTCACCAAAATATGTATGTTAATAGCTCCATTTGTTATATATTATTCGCTGCTCCCCTTAATAAATTCACACTCATAAACTAATTGCATCATGTACTAAATATGATTGCTGCCCTTTCACTCATACTTTATCATATTACTTCTCATCACATGATAAATCATTCCATATACAAATCGCACCTCATATATGTCTTGATCGTATCAACATCAACATATATTTATTTGGTAGTTTTTACATTATATGATGAAGTCGGCCATAGGGAAGTGTTTGATTTATGATTTGCATTCCTATTTTGGGGGCATGACAGTTTTCAGGGTTTGGATGGTATCAAAAGTCCTTTTGCTAAGAGGGTGACAATTTTAGAAATTGTTGCAAAAATCAGATCATGTGTTATTATGTTAGATCTTGATTGTGAAGAACTTATTCTTGAAATGTTTCAACATTTCTTGGCAGTTGTTAGTAAGAATCATGCAAAAAATGTCATAACTTCTATGCAAACCATTATGTCTTTGATTCTAAATGAGAGTGATGATATCTCCTAGCCATTCTTATCTATTTTATTAGCTGTTTTGAGGAAGGAGCAGAATATTTCTCCAGCTGCACGAGTTGGCTAAAAATGTTGTTAAACAATGTGGGCAGAAGCTGAAGCCATACTTATCAATTGAAATGATAGCTGAAGGATTACTCCTAAAGGAAGAAGAAGCATGATATGCATCCGCAAGAGAAGAAGAGTACATGAGTCTTCCTGAAAGTGCTGAGATAGAAGAGTATGCTAATTTGGAGCTTAATGAAATTATCAAATCAGCAACTGTTGATAAGCAATTTGACAATTCAGAAACCTTGATGTTTTGTGAGCAGAGTCACCTTGCAGAAATAGAGCAAAGGCCTAAAGAATTGCAAGAATTGAAGAATCAGTTCTTAGTCATAGAAGAGAAAGTTTTAATAAGAGTTGACAACACACACAAGTTCATTGAAGACCTCATTTGGAAGGCTCAAGTTGAGAAGAGACAGAAAGGCATTAAGGGAGGAGCTACTCTTGCAAATTTGCAAACTATCATTGGAGAAAATGAAATCAGAGTACTTGCAATTTCTCATAGACAGGGATCATGCCATCAAGTTTGCAGAAGAGACCTTCAGTGCATTCAAAAAAAGGAGAAAGAAGTTGACGAGCTCAACCTAGAGCTAAGCGTAGCTCACTTCTTACTCTACAAAGCTGAAATCCAGTCATCTATTGCAGCCATACCCAAGGAACAAGAATCTGACACAGGAACTATGGAGGTCAAACAGATAGTTGAAGGAATTGATGAGCTCCAAAAGAACTATAATTTGGAGCCAAGTTACCTTTGGAGACATGAAGAAGAATTCGAGGATGTAATACTGCACAATGACTTATGTTTTCCTAGTACCACAGAGATTCAACATGTTGATAGCATTTGGGAAGAACATCAAAAGTGTAATCTCGTGGGGCTAGAGGAGCAATAATCTCATGACGACATGTTTTCTACTTTGGAACAGAATAGACTTTGCACTTTCAGGATGCCACAGGGAGATGAACACTATCATGAATCAGAGATTGGTTGGGTGGGAAGTATTCTTCCTAGTGAAGAAGCCTCAAGCACCACCAGAAGATCTCTAGATGAAGCTCACATGAATACCAAAGTAACGCAGCATAAGCATGGTGGAGCTACTTCATTGTTGAGTATCCATGCACAAGATCACCAACAAGGTATGTTGGAGATTAGTAGTGACAAAAGGAATGTACCATGGCGGATTACAGCTCAAAATTTCAGACTTGGTGCTGTTGTCATCCTTCAAATCAGTAATCTCAAGGGATGGGGCATTTTTTAGTTGGTAACTGTTGGGAAAGGATTTTCAGCCTTTACAGAAGTGTTTTCAGTCATTACAATGATCACATTTCTTGTTCTTGCTAGGAGATTTCAATTTTGCAACTGTTGTTCCATTTTCAGGTTGCTGACTTTGATAAAATCAGATTATAAGATGTTATTTCCAGATTTGAACAGCTGCAAGATTGATCATTTTGAGGTCATAGATTCGATTTGGGTGGAAAACCAGGTGATGCATGACTATCGTAATTTGTTTTCAGCCTGCACACATGTTGATTTGTGTCCTTTCTTGGAAGGAACAGCTTACAACATCATTAATAAAGATCATCTTGAGAAGGTATGTGTTGTGAATTATGCACACTTGATGATCAAATTATTTTTTTTGCTGCCAAGAGACATTGTTGTTGATGGGGTTGAGAGCTACACTTGCTGGTCCAAATTGTTCCACCTGTCAAGCAAGAGGATTGTACTTGAAGGTTGCATGGAAATTTTCATACCTTGGCAAGCAGACATCATTGGACTTCAAGACAAAGAGGACCATTTGAAATGTTTGTTCACATTTTTGGTTCCAAGATGGGAAGCTTGTACTTGTGATAGGGTGAGATATGCATATCTTTTTGTTTTCAGCCCATATGAGGACAAATTGTCTATCGGAAAGGTGCATAGGAATATTGTGGACAGCAATCTTCATAGACTTCTATGGCAAGATAGACGTCATTTGACCGGAGAAGGATCCAAATTCTATGGACATCACAGTATGGTTCATCACATTGGTACAATAAAATTGGAACTTCAAAGTTTGCACTTGCCTGAAAATTCCATATGCTGTTTGGTTGGAGAGATACAATGGAGTTTGGGTAAAAAGTTGATGAGATATATTTGGATCTCTGTTGTTTGCAGAATGGATCAATCAATTGGAATTAAAAAATTGAATCGGCATTGTTTGAAGACAAGTAAATTTGGTAGGAAAGACTTTTAATGTCCCCTTCGCAGGCATGATTGATCGGCGAAGACCCTTAGCCTATTTTAATTCCCGTAGGCTAATTGGGATTTTCATAAGGGAATAATTAATTAATTAAATTAAGTTGTTTTGAATTATCCTTTTTTTGGGTAACTTATACTTAATTAATTATTTTGGTGAAGTTAAACATTTTATTATAAAGTGACTAATTCAAGGGTCCAAAGCAAATTAAAATAAAAAGTCACTTTATGAGGAAATAAAATAGAATTTTCTAGAAAGTTCTAAAGGTGGTTACAAAATATAATTTCTAAAATGATCCAAAGGGATTATAAAAGGGAGGCTATGAAGAGAGATTTTCATATTCTCAGCTTTCTATTTCAAACCCCAGTTGTGGAGATAGAGCATTTTTGTTCAACTTTCAGCCTACAACGAAAACCCTAAGGCGAAGATTGGTTTCGAGGACGAAAATCCTCCTAGCCAATTCCGGGTGGATTCATAAAGGATTCACAGGTGTGCTTAATGCGTGGAATTTGTGAAGATTGTGCTGAAGAGTTTAAGATCATTTCCAGGTTTGTTGCAGTTTGAAAGATTTTCGAAAAGATTTGCATAGCAAATATTAATCGGTATTTGAGTGTTTTGTCTTGGTTTGGAATTTGGTGTTGGTTGATTGAAATATTATTTTTATCCAAAATCCAGTGTGAAGTATCCGTATTTTCATTGAAAATATTTACAAAGAAAATTGTATGAAGTGGAATGCATATGTGCTGGCTCAAAGACCAGCTGTACCAAGTACCTAGCTGGCCGTACCTATTTCCAAATACATGTTTGGCGCCCAGCAATAGAGATTCATGTTTAATTAATAATACCAAATAAGGAACCGTTGATGTGTGAATGAGGAGCAATTAAACTTTGGTTTCAAAATATTTATTGTTTTTGGAAGCATTTTCAAGTTTAAGACTCAGCCACACCTAGCAAGAGAAGCGTATGTAATTGGAAGGGAGTCGTGGGAAATAAGTTAGTGGTCAAAGTTACATGTTGGCCACCACTTTATGAAGTTAATTGAAATGAGAATAGAGGAGGGAACCTGAGGAATTATTGAGGGAGTCGTTGCTTAATGAAAGGGATTTTAGGCTCCTAGTTGCTAACTGCCCAATATGTGTGCAAGTTTCTTTGAATGTGAAGTGATTAGCTACAGTTTGAAGGAGATTCAGGGGTTTGCACTACTACAGCAGTGTTCATACGGCTGAAACAAGGGATTTGGATGCATTTTCAGTCATATGCCATTTGGAGTGTCAACTAGCTTGCAGACCCAGTGACTTCTCTAGCATTATTTCCCTAATTTTATCAGTATTATGTGAACAGTAACAGCAAAGGACTGTAACCAGCAGATCAGAAGTTCTGTAACAGGACTGAGAAGGTGCAGATTAAGCCTGTTTGTTTACAGTGACATGCAAAATCATTTCCTTGTATTATCCAGCATCATTCCAGTGCATTACCAGTATTATGTAATCAGCTACAACACAAAGGGGGTTAGTATGAAATTTGTATCAGTTTTATATTATCTATATCAGCTGATTTCATATTTATAAGTGTTATCTTTGTATCTTGACATTGAATACCAGCAGGGGTTGTGTTGGCCAATTGTTTGTGAAATTGTCAATGAAAGGTTGATGCATGACAACTGTTTGTTAAAATGTCCCATGAATTGTTCAAATGCCTGCAAATGTTTATGAATATGCACATGATAATTAAAGATAGTTGCAACTGTTCCTAAGCACTAAACTCAGAAATATTGATTGGTTCAATGTTCTACCAACTGTTTGACGAATTGTCTAGGAGTAGGAAATCAGAAAATTTGCAAGTTTGTTGAAAAATTTTGGTAGGGACATTACAAATTCACCCTTGGCTTTAGTACTTGTGCACCTATAAGCAAGATACCTGCTTAAACACGTTAAATGTGGTTGACTTGTAGACGCATTAACCTCCCCCTTGGCTTTAGTACTTGGTCACAAAAGAAACAAACTTATTTCTAGTTTGTTTGAACAACCATGATACCAAAACAAAAATATGAGGAAAGTATAGCCCACGTATCTTTTTTGAATTTTGTGTATAAGAGGATCAATCCACCACTATAATTTTTGTAATATATATGAACTCTATGTTACACAAATAAAGAGTCTACGATGGAAGATTATTTTATATACTTCTTTTTGTTGTTTAATAATGCTGGAAGCAGTTGATTGAATTGCACTACATCATCCATTCCCCCAACTAACCATAAGATCATCAATACTAACTCTTGCTACACTAACGTCCTAGACACTTGTAAAACAGGGTGATTCCAAATATTGATTAGCAAGAGAGGGAGCAACTAGCTCATCGAGCTTGACCCAATGATCGGGTCGTTGGGTTATACTTAGAAGAGACCCTGGTTCGATTATCGAACCGGTGCTTCTGTGTCCTACTTCTGGGTCTAGGCTTGGTTTTCCCAAGGTTGGCAGATTGTGGGCAGATGTCAGTCTCCCCAGGACTGGTGTCTCACCCTGTTCTTAGAGTGCCATAAGTGGCTACTCCAGGCTGCTGGGCCGCTGATACCCTGGGTTACAAATATTTTAAATAAAAAAATAAATCAAAACAATATATTAAAAAAAAAAAGGAGGAGCAACCACATAATTACGACTAAGAATGAATTATGATATGCATCTATCATCCTCCCTCTTCATTGTTAAGTGTCCACTTAAAATTAATCAATTCAAAATCAGGGAAGAAAAGGTAGGAAGAGGTAAAGTTGGGTCATTGGCAATGTCTTCATGGTGGTGTCTTTTAAGTGGCAAAAGAGAAGGTACCTGAAAGTGAAACCATAAAAGCCTGAGAAGGCATAACATTTGCTGGTTTTGCTGAAGCTGCAACAGTATCAATAACTGCCAAACTTCCTAAAGACATAGGCACAATAGTTTCCATATTGCTTGCTGCTCAAAACGTTTGCATGGAAAGGTATAGGCTTACAGTATGAGAAGAAAAAGCGCTGTCTAAGGAAGGAGATGAATAAATAGTTCCAAAAGTGAGGATGGCATTGGAGAAAACTGCAAACCCTGGAGTTGCCAATATGTGGAGTGCTATATATGACGGCTCTGTTTTCAATGATGATGAAGTAGAAATATTACATAGCTCAGCTAGAAATAATTGTCTGCAACAAAAACAGAAGTTTATCAAATGGGATAATGGACATTTGGCTAAAAAAGTTGTGGGTCCTCTTGTCTCTAAAAGATGATTTTAATGTCTATATGAACGATCTTGGGCTTTGCTAATTTTGTAGACCCAGGGCAGTAGAAAAGGAACATATCTCAGCTAGATATAAAGATTCACAAAGGAAAAATAGAACCGGTTGCTAGTCCTCCAAACATCATAGTTGCTCTACAAAACTTTTGTACTATGCAGTGCTCACTCTGGTCATTGCCCGTTAATTAATAAAATCTCTCTTTTTCACTTTAGCAAAGAAGTTTTCAGGTTTAAATTTGGGGAAAGGGTTCATGATAATCCAAATAACTACTACAGATAAGTGCTCAATACTAAAAAAATCTCATTTTTGTGAAATTCAGTATTTTTTCACTCAGTTCGATAGAAAGATGGAAGCAATGCAGCAATAACTGCTTGATACTGGCTCCAGCAGAAAGCCAGGCACAATTCAGCTCAAGTTCAACATTCCAAGATTGAGGAAGCTTATTAGTTATTTCAGCTGGCGACAATGCTTATGGGGACTTGTGTCAGAAGCCTCTGCTTGACACATACAATATTAACGGTTAGCTTCAATTACTATAACTCAATTTTCAGTTTCTGGAGTTTCTGGAGTTTCTGTTTATCTTTTGCTCTTTATATATGCGAGTTTGTCAAGCACTCTGAGACTTGCAGAAGGTGTTTGCCAAGCCTACTCATAATGACAGAACTGAAAAGAATGATGCTTTAGCTACAGAAAGGGCATTGTGGTCAATCAATCATTTGAGCCTTTTATTCTGTGCAATATAATGGAAGCAACAAAGGACAAGCGACTTTGTAAATGCCGTTTCTAGATTTACTTATGTTATTCGGTCATATGCTGGTTTCTGTGTTTGGCAGTTCCTGTTAGGATTCAGTTAATTATATGTTATGTCATATAGAGAAGCTTTGTTATTTTGTTTCAGCATTCACTAGAAGTAAATTGTAATGATGGATTCTGCCGATTTGGATGGTTATCTCGAGGTTGGAACTGCATGGCATCTTGCATGTGCAAAAGGATCTATATAAGGAGCTCTGATCTCTAATCCACATGCATCTTCATAAAGATGATAAGATCATGTAGCTTGATTCAAAACGTCAATGAAATCAAATTGTATCACTGATTCATTCCAGAAACTTTCCTCTATTTGTTAGGGACCTTGGAGGCCTTAGACTTACAGTGGTAGGTGCTTTGTGAGGTCCGAAATCGGCCAATTTGGAATGTAAAGTCAGTGTCTGTTTCAGATTTGGCTGGGGAAGCAAGGTGAAAATTGTGTTGCTCAAGTTGAAGTTAGGGAAAGGATTTGAACCCTTGAGCTTCAGTGCCTTTACTTCGAAAATTTTAACACTACGCTTTTCTTTAAACAAAAAAGGAAAAAGAAAAACTGCTACAAAAAGTGAGTGATCTGTGAGAGCTACTTACTGGAAAGTTCCGCATTCCAGGCATGGCAAGTGATGCACTGGCTCAGCTGGTGAGCTGCCACGGCTGCCATGGCCGCACACAAATTCAAACTCGGTTGCAATTTCAATAAATTGCCAAGGGGAAAGAAGAAAATCTTGGGTTCAATTCCACCACCGTGTTGCCTTATACTTGAATTTAGCGATAAATGAATGTTATTGAACTCAACTTTTAAGACAGCTGACTTTACGATCCACCCTTAACCGTGAAAATTAGAAGAAAAACACCAGAAACAAAGTGCTTTCCTTCTCCTCCTCCTCTGGCACAGGCGAATACAGAAACTTAAATGGCCATCCGCATTTAAAGATGAAAGAAAATGCAAAAATCTAGATTGGAAGAGTAAAAATACGAGAGATTGTTCCCTTTCTGCGTTATTCTCCCGGATTGGTAAGCAGCCTAATTATTTCTTTGCTAAATGCTCTCTAACGAGTGCAATATAAGCATGTAATGAGATGGGTAGAAATGAATGCTTTATTTTACTCATTTTAAGGTAGAGTTCAAAACAAGTTAGTTTGTTTTTGTTTTTTGTTTTTTTAAAACAATTGGATTACATACACAGTGGCATCTATGTCTTTTTATGGCGGATTATAACCTTATAAGCATACATCTAAACCAAAATTCATCCTTCAGCTAAGATAAGCATACATCTAAACCAGAAGTCATCCTTCAGTTAAGTAGCCATGAGCAGGGGGGTCATGTCCGTCAAAGTCACCATACATCTAAACCAAAAGTCATCCTTCAGTTAAGTAGCCATGAGCAGGGGGATCATGTCCATCAAAGTCACCATACATCTAAACCAGAAGTCATCCTTCAGCTAAGTAGCCATGAGCAAGGGGATCATGTCCGTCAAAGTCACCTGAGGGTCGAACCTGTCCCAATCGCTCCTCTAGAGGTTTGAACCTTGGTGGATGGCATAATCAACTTACCATAATCCTCACCAATTGTGCTCAATCAATTGAGTAACAAGTTTTACTTTCATTCTTTTCCTTTTTTTAATATGTTTTAAGGGTGAAAATTGCACCTCATTTCCCCTTCATTTTGAATTTATTTTGATCGTTTGTTTTGAATATAATAAATTAGTATTTAAGTGTTAGATTTTATGTAAGCATTGGTATATAGTTTGTACCTTATCAAATTCCCAATCTTTATCTTCTAGTTAGAAGGGATTTGTCCTTCATATTTGTTACTTCTTGTCCTAGGTCAAAGTTGTTGTTGTGGTTCATAACCACACATGTGGTTTTAACCTCCAATTTTCAAATTCAAATATAATTAGGGCCTAACCCACTTACTTCCAACCAGTCGTTATCTGATGACTCAAGCACAAAATATTTAAATTGTGGCACTAAGGTATAATATAAAAGGACAAACCCTAATTCATTTTAAAGAATCCATCATCTAGATCCATAGCATCATAACATCCTATCATCCAAGCACTTGAGCATCTAGGAGCATTGCATCAACATCTGAGATCATAAGGGCAACATAGACATTTAAATTTTTATTGGTGTATCTTCCAATTGGTTCTAAATTGTTAAATTGATCAAAGTGTTTGACTAAGGCAAAAGGAGGGGAGCAAGTCGCCTCCCATGCCTAGCACAACAAGCTTTAATGGTGTCTTTAGGTGCCACCAAGTCTGAATAATAAGGGAAAACAAATTTATGAAGATAAGAAGTGTAGATATAAAGGTTGTCGCAAAAGTTTAAAACTATAGATATTGGTTCGAGACCACAGGTGCAAGTATCAAATCCACAAGTGTAGAATTGAACTTGGACTAAGTGCATGTCATCTTTCAATATGTTAAAGTTTCACATCTCAAATCTAATAGAAAACACCAAAGTTGGACTATTAAGCATAGATTACAACAAAACATTTTTGTATCACAAATAAAGCTAAGTACTTGCATCTTCTTTGTCAATTTCAAAAAGTGTGTTTGTGTAGTGTTTCCAACTCATCTCTAGATTATAGGATAATCTAATTGTTAGTGCTTATTTACATTTATTTACGAGATAACTTACAGGAAATCATTTTATTTCTTTTCATTTTGGTGAATCCCTTTGATCTTACACCCCTTAGTGTTTGGCCTTTAAGATTTGAATTTTTATTTTACTTTTAGAACTAAGTTTTTTTATATTTCTAATTTTTACATTAGATCCAAATCTCATCTTGATATGTATTGCCTTCTAGGGTTTTGTCTTTTACTTTTATGCCAAATTGTCCCATCATCCTCCACATCTCCCACTAATAAGAAGTCTTAGATTGAATCCACAATAGTTGTGAGTCAAGTTGAGAATATTATAGTTGAGAATTTGTATGATAATACTTATCTTAATGGGTACGCAACATTTGATCATGATTCCCATGTTAAGCAAAGGGACAAGAAAGATATAGCTTTGATTGCACATATACTTACTTTGGATCTTGCAAATTTGGCTAGTGATGATAATCCTACTACATTAGTTGATGTTCTCCAAAATTTGTTGATTAATAAGCCACGTGGATTGGAACTAAATAAAAGTATTGATGAAGGATAAGCTCACCAAATCCTATGAGTGGTGTGTCTCTCCTCCCCTCCCTCCCAAAATGCTTCTTTATTTATCCCTCCTAGTTCTTTTACTCCTCACTATGTACGCCATATGTTCCTCATTCTTCCAACCCTCCCCAAACTAAACCTTTCATTGTGCCTACCTCTCACATCATGCCTACTTCTTATGTTCCACCTACTACTCATATTTCCACATCTCTTCCTACTAGTATTGTGCCCACTACCCATGTTCCTCTCACTAGCGTTATCTCGACTTCTCATGTTGCCATCACCCCATCATCCTCCTTTATGTCACAACTCATTTACACCCCACCTTTTATTTCTCATGTTGTCACTTCCACTCATATCCCCACTCCTAGTGTTCCTCTATCTACCCTTATCACTCTTCTTCTTGGGCTTGAGAAGATGGAAAGTAAATTTGATGTCTTGCCTAGTGAAACAAAAAGGACATATCTATTGAAAAAAGCACAGTCCGCTTGCTTTTGAGATTATGACTAGTCCATTTTCAATTAGATTTGTAGCCTGTAGATTTGAAATGTACAATGGTAAAGGAGATCCCACAACACATTTGAGGTCCTTCGATGCTACATGTTTGGATTTTGAGTATGATGATATGTTATTAGAAAAGCTCCTCCTACATACTTTCAACGACTATGTTATTGAATGGTTATATTCACTTTTGCATGGGTCTATTCATTCTTTATTCAAATTTGGCCAATGTTTTTGTGAGCCACTTTAGTATGAAATGTCAATTTGTAGGTTTCCATTGCCATTTCATATTTGTTTGATTGCAAAGTAGGATCTAGTGAGTGTATGCATGATTATGTTACCAATTCTAATCCTTGTGTTCTAGGATGCATTCCAAATTCTCTATGATGAGATTCAAAAAAATTGTTAAGGGATTATTGCCTATTATTGAACAAAGTGTGTATCTCAAATAGTTATGTTTCATTCATGGATTTATGTGCAAATGTTTAGATAAATTTACTAAAGGTTGATGCACTCAAGTATGGTTATTTTTATGCTCGTTCTACATCATCCCACCCTTCTAAGTTTCAAAAGAAAAATAGTTTCCATAAGGGTGGTGAAAACAATAAAAAGGCCTAATATTAATCATGTTGCTACTACTTTGAATGTTAAAACTTTCAAGCCTCGAAATTTTAGAAAAATCACTAGACTTTATGAGCCTTTGGACAATGTGCTTGAAAATTTACTTAATACAGATATGATCACACTTCCTCCTTTTATGCTATTCAATACATCTAAATTTATGTCTAAGCTATATGATGAGAAAGCACTTTATAATTAACATAGAGTAAATGGTCATGATACTCGACGATGTATGTTTTTAAAGCATAAGATTCAAGATAGATTGATGATAATATGATTCATGTTGAGGGTATCAATCGTGGGGGCAATCATTCAATTGTTCCTCCTAATCAAACTTTACGGATTGATACAAATCCTTTTCCTACTCACAATCAATCTAATAATGTGGATTTGCTTGAGGATCATGAGGTACATAAACATATTGATGGTGTTGAGAGTGTTGATTTACATGAATGTGAAGATCATTTTGTGGGCATCATTAATGAAAATTCCAAGGGTGTTTCTTCATCTTCTATGTTATTGACTACTTTTTCATGTGAGGAGATTCCATTAAATTTTTATTATGGTCCTTTGTATGTTAGAGGTTATGTGTATTTCAAACCATGCGAAGGTATACTTATTGATCCTACTTGTTAGTATAATCTATACAAGGAAAAGTTTTTGTTCAAACATCATTTTAAACAAGCTTATGCACATTTAGGCATTTCACTAAAGATGACTAGTGGTATAATGATTGAGATTATGGGATGTATTATCTTTCCTTTAGCAGTGGTTCTAAAAGCAATGTCTATTTTATATCATACCAAATTCCTTCTTTGGGTGGATGCTATGTAATACTTGGGTGTCCATAAATAGAACTACTGGCAATCATTCTTGTATTCCTTGAAGTTGCAAAATTTTCTAGTCTCATGTCTCTAAGATGTCCTCATTTTGACCATCATTTAGATTCAATCTAAGAATTCCTTCAATGGACCCCCCTTAGTCAATTTGTGCTTCATGGTATGTTTTGGACCCCTTCGAATCTTTGTCATGTCGTAAAATGAAAAAAATCCAAGCTAGAGGGTTTTGAGGTTAATTTTTAGGCTCTGGTAGAGTTTTAGAACTTTCATGGACTTTTGCACATTTGTGAAAAATTCTCTCCGACCTATGCTTCTTAATTACCACCTTGTTAGGAAAAGGTGTGTTGTACACCTTGCATAAAAATGAAATATTTAATTATGTAAAATAAATATTTATTTGTGGTACATCTTAATTGATGTGTTTAGCCACATTAAATATTTATTTGGGGTCACTTGTACAATTGTATGTATCATTGGGTTAGTTATTTTATGTGTGGAGATAAAATAATTAATTAATTAATTAATTGGATCATAAAGTGAAAACTTAGTTGCAAGAATTAAATGAGGGGTCAATGGTTTTGTGAACTCATGGTTTTGAGTCACGTGGTTTTGCCCAATACCACAAGTTGTATTTGTGTGAGCTTGAGTCTATAAAAGCAAGCACATGGTTAGTGGTTTGGGTTGGTTGGTTTAGTGGGATGTCATTGTATTGAGTTTCTCTTGTGAGTGCATATGTGAAGCATGGCATGGGATGTGTGGATTCATGCTTAGACACATGGAGGATGCATTAGAGGAGCTTGATATTTTAAAAGTGTTAATGAGACTCTGTAAGTGTATTGTAATGTTTCATTACTGAATAATACATTGAGTGTGGATACTTTTGGAGGCTGGGTTTTCCCACTTGAGGGTTTTCCCAGGATATATCTTGTGTTATCGTGTGGCTTATCTATTTGATCTTTGCATTATGATAAATATGTAAGCTTTTATGCATCATATTCTCTCATAAGGTTATGTAGGAATTGGTTTGATCAACTAGTAATTTACTAACAAATGGTATCAAAGTTATATCTATGGTTGAGGGGAGGTGTGAGCTCCTTGCTTTTGTATAACCCTTGTTTGTGTAGATTTGGTGCAAAATTGATGCCATGGCAATGTAGGAAAGATTTGGGACATTACAAGATATGAGGGTTTTGTGTAGGTTATTGTTGTGTAGATTGGGGGTTTTGGGGTTTGCAAATTTGTTGTGTTTATTGCAAATTTGGAGTTGCAAAAATGTTTGGCAAAAAGGGTTTTTTTTATTTGTTTCAAACGAGGGTTTTGAGGAGGAAGTTTCATAGATGACCTCCTGGGACAAAACAAACCTCGCCATTGGATCCAGGAGGCCTAAGAGGAGAAGAAAAACATATAATTTGCCCTATTTTGGCCACCAAGGCCTGGAGGCAAAAATACCCCCTAGGTACAGTCATACAGCGTGGTACGTTATCTGCAAAGACAAAAAAAAATTAGAAAAATAATTTTAAAAAAATTCCTTGTGCAAATGTTTTTTTTTTCTATAGTTGAAAAAATTGATTGAAAAAAATATATATTTATCAAAAACTATAGAATTTTTTTTGAAAAGATTAAAAAAAATGTTTTGATACGGTACAGGGTCCGCAGACCCCTGTACCAGGGTCGAGCCATGACAGGGCCAGATAGCGGCAGTAGGGTGGCTATCGACTGGTCTTGGTCAACGGTGACTAGGTTGACAAGCCTTTTGGACCCCGGTCAAGTTAGAACCTGGAGCCCTCAATGCCTAAGAGGGGCAAGAAAAATAAAAAACTGGATTTCGTGACATTAAACTGGATTGAAACTGATTTTGGGTCCATGATTCAAGGTTTGAAAAAAAACTTTGAAAATTTCAACAGATTTAAAACCTTTTGAAGTCCGCATATGCCTATGCCAACTCAGCCCTGATGACATCAGCGCCATGTCAGTCGACCACCTCCACATCACCCCATGTCAGCACCACATCATTTGGTAACACATTAATGATGTTAGTGACCGTACAGTCATACAAACAGGTCCCCCATGGGGTTGCTTTTAGCCCTCAAAGTGCCTTTTCTTCTAAGGGTCTATAACTTTCACCCACGGTTTCAGATTTTCAACTTCTTATAGGCATTGGAAAGCTCTCTCCGAGAACTACATAGTGGTATAGGTTTGGTCATCATATTTTGATGTTTGTGTCAGAATTTGGTGTTTGAAGCTAGGCATTACTTTGGGATAATTATTTTCTCATAACGTTTGCATATGGAATCAAATTTTGGATTTTGGATAGGCACTGGAGAGATCCTGCAATGTACTATAGTTTATATCATGTAGATTTTCAGTTTGGTGTGCAGAGAGAGGTTTGTAATTGTTTGATCACTTGTGAGAGCTTGAGATTTAGGGTGTGATTGTGATTGCATTCAGATGAATTTTTGGGCACAAACTTGTGGCAGTGCATGTTGTTATGAGACCATCATCATGGCATAACATGTTTTTAGATTTGGTACTTCTAGATACAGTTTTACAAGTGTTTTCAGAGTTTGTACTTTGATGGAGACAAGTACACAGGTTGTCTTCTAGTTTGAGGACATGGTTGATACACGTGTGAGACTTGGATTCTTGTTTCAGGGGAGTTGAGTATAGGTACAATGATGATGATGATGATTATGGTGTCATGGATATGTAGGTGCATTTGAGTATTGGCACGACATGATCATGTATGCAGTTGATAGGTATGAGTTATGATGTTTGATTCATGATTACAGGTGGTGATGTGGTTTACTTTTAGGAGGTTGTTCTTATCTCCTGGATGCTTGATTGGTTCCTTGACTATAGTTACTAATTTGTGGACTTGTTTGGCAAATTAAATCTGGTGTTGATTTGGTGTTTGAGTCTTTAAGTCTATAGGCTATCATCTTTGATATCTCAGTTTGCAAGTTACTAATGTGATGATGAGTTTGCATGTTTCATTAGTTGGGATCTTTGAGTTATGCAATTTTGTGGGTTGGCCATCCATTTGGTTGCAGTGCGATGACTTGAATGTGGATTGTCTATATCCACGAGATCAATTTAGTGTTGATGCAGTCTTTGTTAGTTGGCCTTGTCTGTGGTCATTTGTGCATTCATATGTTGCATTGGAATGAGAGGATGGATGATTAGAGTGCTTGGATAGTCAGTTATTGAAACTTGTAGCATGTTTAGATCATGATGTCATAGATAGCTTGGTTACATAGTTTTGTGTGAGCTTTTGATAGTGATTATGGTTTATCTTCTTGGCTTGGAGATCTTAGTTCTACTTGGATTTATTGGATTACAGTTGTGTGTGTGGACCATGGATGATCTTCATTTAGGAGAAGGTTATCATGATACCATGGATAGCTCGTATCATAGTTTAGTGGGAGCTTTGGTAGTGATGTGTATTTTTTACCTAGTGATGGATGATCTTCTATATTGGTTAGGTGTCATGGACAAACTCTTGGATTATGATTCTTATGTAGTATGAGTGCTTTGACATCTTGGGTACTATTGTAAGGAGATGGTTATCTTCATGAGATTGGAGATGTTGATCCTTGGTTTAGAGGTGTTTGGTATTATGTCATGGTTTACTCTTGATTCCGGATTTGAGTTTTGGCATGATACAAGTTCTCTTGAGACTAGGATGTGTGCATTGGTGCATGTGATCTCCTATGAGGAGATGTTAGATCATGATGTCATGTTGGGTTCCCGATTATGCATTTGGAGCATTGGAAATGGTCTTGTTGGTTCTCTTGAAATTGAGTACATTAGTCATGTGCTTGGGAGCTTCATGATAGTGCGGTGTTGCATTTGGAGCTTAGCATGGATTGATTGGTTGTAGGTGTTCATGGATACTTGGTGACTTGGGTGAGGCTAGAGTTCTCTTGGGATTAGAGGCATTTGTTGAGATGATTAATCTTTGGAGGTTTTAACAAGAATATTGAGGAGCCTACACCTGGATATGGACGTGAGTTCATGGAGCTAGAGGAGATTATTCTTGGAGAGAGTCATTGTGACTTGGTGTATTCTAGAGGAGCATTCTCATTCCCCACTCTTGATCTACTCGACGGACTATCATCTAAGAGGTATTGCCCACCCTTTAGATGCATTTTGTTTATGCTTTATCTTCTCATGGTTATGGATCTTGAGCTATGGTTATTGGTTTTGGCGGGTTCATTTGAGGTGTGTTATCATGGTTATCTCCTTGTTCATATGGTTTTGATTTATGATATCATTTATGAGGAGTTTAGGAGATGTGATTAGGCTTATTCCTAGTTTTGGGAATGAATATTTGAGTTTGATCTTCCTTGGTTAGAGAGGCTTACATCCATGTTGTTATTACATGATACATATGTTTCATTTGATCTATGAGATTGAATGGTTGGGTGTTGATGAGGCTTTTCATTTGGGGTTGTAAAGGAGATCATACTTGACACAACTTAGCACTTTGAGGTGTTGGTAGAAGGACATGTTATGATATGGTTTACAGGTTTTCTCTCTTTGTTCTATGGCTACTTCTTGGAGGTTCATGTTCATATGGTTTGACTTGGGAGAGTTATGGTGACATATTGTGAGGGAGTATGCATCATTTGAGTTGCATGTGTGGATCGTTGTGATTATTCTTGGTACTACATGGTTGGATCATTAGCCACACCTTGGTTTGAGAGTTGATTGGTAGACTTGGTATGCCTTGATATGTTTTCAGATTTGACATTACCCATGAAATGGGAGTTCCTGGATATGTATGTTCTTCATTAACATGTTTTATACATGGAGCTCATGATTGCAATTTATGGGTTGGATATGTTGTTGGCACGAATTTACTGATGTTGTTGATACCTAGGAGGTATGGATGGTTGGATGATTAGCATATGCTGTGGGTGCTATTTCCAGTCATGTGGGTTTGTTACCTTTCACAACAACTTGGATTCTTTGTTATCACTTGGATTTGATGCTTGTGTTCTTTGGATTGGTGCATCTTCACTTTGGCATGTTCCTTTTCTTCCATAGGTGGCATGTTGGAGGATGAGAGGAGTTCTTGCTTGAGATGGTGGTCACCTTGGTTTTGTTGTAGGTATCTTGATGTAGCATGAGAGCATGTTGGAGATTCATGTTGTTTCATGTATGGCTATTATGTGTATTTCATTTATTGACCCTTATGCAATGTAGACAACAAGTGGGAGAATGTTAGGTAAAGGTGTGTTGTACACCTTGCATAAAAATAAAATATTTAATTATGTAAAAGAAATATTTATTTGTGGTGCATCTTAATTTATATGTTTAGTCACATTAAATATTTATTTGGGGCCACTTGTAAAGTTGTATGTAACATTGGTTTAGTTATTTTATGTGTGGGAGACATAGAATAATTAATTAATTAATTGGAGCATAAAGTGAAAACTTAGTTGCAAGAATTAAATGAGGGGTCAATGGTTTTGTGAACTCATGGTTTTGAGTCACATGGTTTTACCCAATACTACAAGTTGTATGTGTGTAAGCTTGAGTCTATAAAAGCAAGCACATGGTTAGTGGTTTGGGTTAGTTGGTTAAGTGGGTTGTCATTGTATTGAGTTTCTCTTGTGAGTGCATATGTGAAGCATGGCATGGGATGTGTGGATTCATGCTTGGACACATGGAGGATGCATTGGAGGAGCTTGATGTTTCAAAAGTGTTCATGAGACTCTGTAAATGTATTGTAATGTTTCGTTGATGAATAATACATTAAGTGTGGATGCTTTTGGAGGCTGGGTTTTTCCCTCTTGATGGTTTTCCCAAGATATATCTTGTGTTATCTTGTGGCTTGTCTATTTGATCTTTGTAGTATGGTAAATCTATAATCTTTTATGCATCATATTCTCTCATAAGTTTATGTAGGAATTGGTTTGATCAACTGGTAATTTACTAACTCACCTTCCCTCTCTATTTGCAGAGTTTTTAGCCTCACACACATGTTTGCACTTTGTGCAAAGTGCTCTTTGACCTTCACTTCTTGCACCCTTTGTGTTCTTGTGGAGTTTTGAAGTTTGTAGGAAGTTTACACTTCTAAAAGATTGGCCTTCTAGCCCCACATCCACATAGTTTTTCTTTTTTGCCTTCTTTATCTTTTGCAAACTTTTAGAGTTCTCGTGCACATTTGCATTTCTTCCATCCCTCCCTCCTAGCTCCATATCTCTAATTCTCTATCATTATGTATGTTTTCATTCCTCTTCCTCACTCTTAGTGTTCCCCATAGACTTTAGGACTCCATAGTCATCTACGCACTTCAACAAACTTGCTTCCTAGCCCTACTTCCCCAAATCCCCACATTCCCACATTCTTCTTTCTTCCATTTCCTATAGATATTTCAGCTCTATGAGAGATTTAATTTCAATTCTACAATCATCTTAGAAAGACCTTAGTAACAACACAAGACAACTAGATTAGAAAGCCCTTAATAACAACATAAAGCACCCAAAACATTGAAATCAATCAAACAAAGCAAAAATTAAAAAAACATATGATTAGATTGTATGTAGCCCATATAGAATCTCCTAAATTGCAAGTAGTTAATTAAATCACATTTAAATTTGGAAAAAATGCACGCATTTAAATTAAATTAAATCATTTAGATTTGATTTAAGAATTCCTTCAATGCCCCCCCTTGGTCAATTTGTGTTTCATGGTATGTTTCAGACCCCTTCAAATCTTTATCATGTGGTAAAATGCTAAAAAAATCCAATTTGGGGAGTTTTGGGTCAATTTTTAGGCATTGGCAAAGTTTTAGAACTTGCATCCAAAGTTTTGCACATTTATGTGAAATCCTCTCTAGCCTTTGCTTCCCACATCCTTGCCTTCCCTCTTTATTTGTAGGGTTTTCACCTCCACATGCATGTTTAGAATTTGTGCAAAGTACACTTTGACCTCCACTTCCTATACCCTTTGTTCCCTATGGAGTTTTGGAGTTTGTAGGAAAGTTTCCACTTATGGTTGACTGGCCTCCGAGCCCCACATCCCCATAGTTTTGCTTTTCTACTTCTTCTTTCTTTTGTAGACTTTAAGAGTTCTCATGCACATTTTCATTTCTTTCACCTTTCCTTCTTGGCTCCATTCTTTGATTCTCTATCATTTTGCATGTTTTCCTTTGTCTTCCTCACTCTCGGTGTTCTCCATAGACTTTAGGACTCTGTAGTCATCTGTGCACTTCGATAAATTTGCTTCCTAGCCTCACTTCCCTAAATCCCCGCATTCCCACATCCTTATTTCTTTCATTTCTTGCAAAGATTTCGACTCCATGAGAGATTTAATTTTAGTTATTCAATCATCTTGAAAAGCCCTCGGTAACAACACAAGGCAACAGGATTAGAAAGCCCTCACTAACAAAATGAGGCACCCAACACATTAAAATAAACCAAAACAAAGCAAAAATTAAAAAAAAAACATATAATTAGATTGCATGTAGCTTATATAGAATATGTTAAATTACAAGTAGTTAAGTAAGTCACATTTAAATTTGGGAAAATAAAAAAATAGAATAATGCTTTATTTCATGCATCTAGATTAAATCATTTAATTCATTTCAAAAAACATCATGATTGAAAGCCCTTTATCACATCACAAGGCACTCAACAAATTAAATGAAGCAAACAAAGAAAACATACAAAAATGTAACAAATAAAACATACACCTTCCTTCTCTATCCCATTGTCAAGCTCAAGTGTCCTAGGGTCAGAGAGGACTGGGTAAAATCTATCTTAGATGAGCTCAAAAATACTCAACAAAACCAAGAAGCACCCAACGCAAAATAAATTTAAGAGCAAGTTGCTATCTTGAAACAAATCAGCAAGAGAACAACAGGAGACATGTACGAGAACTTGCCCTCCTACAAGAACTGATTGAGTTAGAGGAACATATTCTCAATTATTTTTGTGCCTTTGCTCAATAGGAATTAAACTTGATATGAGTCAATGACCCACCTGGGAATAAAAGAATCATTATAACTATGCCTCTTAAGAGGTTTGCAAGATAATGTCCATACATCCCAACTCCAACTCATGCCTTAACACAGTTGTCCGCCATCAAGCACTCCTTCCTCATGAAGTGAGCAATCAGGTTGGTGACACCCATCCTATGCATTAACACCATCGACCCTCATAAGAATGTCCTTCCTCATGAAGAGAGTAATCATTTTGATGCTTCCTCACCCCATTAGATCTTGCCATGTGAGAAAGAGAGATTTGATAACACCATGAGCCACATGAGTGCAATGAATGTTCTAACTCAAATCCAACTCATACACATTTGTGTTGGGTAGATTTGGACCAACACATATTTTGGTGAACCTGACATGAAGAGTAAATCTTTTTGGGATGATCTCTCTCACCACTTGTATTTCATTCCATCTCACCTTCTCCTTCTCTTATGTCATCCCATTTTATTATGTAATACCTAAGGTATTAATGAATATGTCAAGATTGGCAAGACCTTAGGGACCAAGTCCCTCTAATGAACCCATCATGCCATCTTTTGATTATTATATTGCTCATTTTGATCCCATGGAACCTATCTCAAATAGGTACAACTATTAGGATACTGATTTAGATGTTGGGTGTTTAGAACATGACGATAATGCCCATGTGGGCCAAGAATTCATAACTTTTAACAACCTTGCATGTGGTCAATATCAAGGACCTATCTACAACCAAACTTGAGCCAACCAAGAGATCGTTGAGTTCTAGTCTAAGCCAAAGACAAGAGCCCAACTTGGCTACTTGTAGGGACTGTAAGCACAAAAATCACACACAACCTCCACAGGGACCCCTATGATGATTATAATCCTAGTCATGTACATGTGAATGTGAAATAATGTCCTCTAAGTAGAAACCTCTTGGTGATGTGTCTTCTTTTTCATCTTGTATTGTTCCCCTTTGTCGTTTTCTCTCTCTTCGTCGTCGACACTTTTTGACACTTGTCAATTTGCGTTTTTCTGAGCTTTCGACCCTATTCCTAAGCCTTGTATGCATCTTGTAGGTATGTTTTCACCTTTCCCCTATGTTTTTCATCTTCTCCACCCCTAGAAGCCTTCTAGAGGTCCCCCGAAGCCATCTCCCACTTTCAGTTTTTAGTTTCACTCAACCAATCCAAATCTCCCCTATTATTTCCAGATCTCCCACTGGGAGATCCTACTTTGCAAGTGGAGATTTGGATTCTTCCACATGATTGACCTATTTTCAAAGGCAGATCCCCTCCTTTTCATCTCCTCTACAATCTCCCATCATGCATTTTCACCCATACCCCTTTCTTTCCGGATCTCTTACCGAGCAACCCTCATAAATTAGGATCTCCCCCCAGGTGACCCATGGGTGACCCTACTGGTGAAAGGGGTGACCCATGGGTGACCCTGTCGTGTTTCTATCCGCAGAAAAACTTGAGTTTCTGACTTGAAATAGCTTTGTTTTCTCTTGTTTTTCTTCTAGTTCACATGATTTTTGATGCCTAATTTGGAGTTGACTATTTCATGCACCCACACATGCATAATTAGCTCCATTTGATCTAAAATCAATAACTCATTCTCTCCCATGCATTATTCTAACTCCATTTCTTCTTCAGTGATAAGCTATTATTGCTTTATCACTCCCTAATTAATTGAGTTCACTGGGTAATCAATCTAGTTCACTCCCCAATCAATCCTTGTTAACTCTTCAATCAATTGAGTTAACTTCTCAATAAATTCCACCTCTCATCCCTTCTTCCAACCTATAAATACCCCCTCCCTCAAGCACAAAGGGAGGCAAATTCATTGTGCACACAACTCTTGCTAAGGTTTTGCTCTCCAATCAGCATTCTCATGCTCACACAGGACGAAGGTGCCTTTATTTGTTCATTGTTCATCAAGATTTCACATAAAGTTCTTTAAGCGTCCTTACACGCTTCATTAAAGCCATTGTGCTCATCAACAACTCTCATTGAGCTCTCTTTGCAAAGCTTCTAAAGCTTCTTTCACTTCTTTGTGTTGTCTTGTCAAAAAGAGGTCTTCCCGCTGCTTCAAGAGGATACGAGGTTGCCATCAAGGATCTCTGAGGGTAGTGGAGGCTCACAAGTTTTCTTTATTTCAGGTTCCTCTATACTTATTGTCAATTGGTAGTCATTAGAAAATTGAAATTGCTTTTGGGATTAGTAATTTATTGCTTTTTCCTTGATAGAATAGTTAGATCTAGTATTTTAGAGTAATTTACATTCATAGTTTAATTCAATTACTTGCAATTTCCTTTTCTAGATTAAATCATTTCAAAACATTCGAAAACCCCCAAAACATAGAATAATTGCATTAGGTAAAATTCATTCTAGTTGCATTCATCTTTCCTTTCTTGGATTAAAAAGCATCTTTTATTTCCAAAAAAGCACAAAAACAAGTTTTACATGTCATACAGTTGCATTCATCAAATATCAAGAAAAAAAATAAAAACATTAGGCATTTACATAAATTGAAAACCCTCGATATTGTCACAAGGTCAACCACGGTCATCTATTTGGTCAAACCCTTGATACCATCACAAGGTCAACAAAAGTCAATGCACAACTAAACCTTAGGTCAATCAAAACCCTAAGTCAAAACCCTAGGTCTAGTCAAGGTTAGCCAACATATGCTTATCTTTTGTCTTAGCTCATGAATGTGCCCTAGATTAAGAGGTGAGTGGGTGAGGGCAATCCTTGATGAAATAGAAGAAATTCATCCGAGACCACAACAAGATCCATTTGTCTTACAACAAATAGAAGCATTTAGACAACTTCAAATAGAACGAGCAATTATCCAACGAATTGAAAGACAACAAGCCATCAACGAAAGTAATAGCTTACCCACACAAAGGTGGAACATTAGAAACCCTAACAGAAGAAGAGTAACTAGTGACCCTTCAGGTTATACGGTTATCTCCACAACAACAATCATTGAACGAAACATCTACATTAGCACACAACATAGGCCCCAGGACACGCCGACCCCTCTCTATGAAGTCCAGCTCTCCAATGAGCCAGACCACCATCATGTCTCGCCTCCTCTTGACTAGCTACTTCCATGAGAGCGAGAGTGACATGGTGGTTTGCCCCGTGGCAAGGAGGGAAGGGTCCGTGTGCGTGTCGAAATCTAACCCGACAGCCCCAGGCAACTAAGGTCACAATTTTGAGTGTACAGGGACATCGCTATGCAAATTGATAATGAGGTCAACTACCTCAAAAGTGATTTAGAAAAAGCTTGAATGGTGTGAACAACCCTTGACACAATCTTTTAGAATGACCAAGTATCCACTAAAAGGGAAAGACTTAAGGATTGAACAAAAGTGACAATGAATGGGGTTACTCAACCCCCACACTGTGAACAATAGAACCCAACTCATGGTGGTGAAATGTATCAAGTAGAAGAAGAAACCCAAAGGCACTTATAACTACCTTGGTCTAATGAATTAGGACACTTGAGGTTGGAGGTTCCATGTAGTCACTTCAAAATCTAGCCTAGATGAATGATCAACAAAGGTCTCTAAGGCATTAGCCTCAAACCAAAACTTTCGCTATGGACGTAAATAAGCCAAGTTAGGGGGAAACTCAGCTACCTCCTTATGTTAACTTCTACTTGCCTATTGCAATAAATGAGACTTTTATGCCTCCTTTGCCTCATTGTACAACATGACAAGCTTAAACCAACCAGGCGGGATGCCTATAATTCAAACTCTAAATCAAACAATCCCACCAAATTTTCAACCTCTGATTGTACCTCTCCAAAATTATCTATCTTTTCCTATATATCAACAAATGAACATACCTTCCAAGTGCAACCCATGTAGCAAGCTCCATCTATAAGGCTCACATTTGGAGGAACCCTCCTTCCACACATGACCCCTTCTCTAGGATGTACCTCAAGTACTTGAAGAAGCTCTTATACCGTACAATTATCAATGTGATGTTTCCTCAACCACTCCTTGAACTACCTAAATTCAAAGGAGTAGGAGATCCCAACTCTCACATCAAGGCATATATCGTAGTTGTTTAGGAACTCCTTCCCTGGGATGGAGCTGTCACAAGAATCTTCCCAAAGACTTTGGAAGGGATAGCCATGGATTGGTACTACAAGCTTGGATAAGCATCCATCCATTCTTTCTGACAACTCATCAATGATTTTGTAATCACATTTGACATGAATAAATTATTAAAAACAAGAATTTGAGAGTTCTTGAGTGTCAGACAAGAGCCTAATGAGTTAGTCATGCACTTCATAATATGATGGAGACAAGTTCTCTATTCATCTACAAGTGCACCCAACATGGATTGTAGGGAACTCTGTGATCTTTTCCTGTGTGTCTTAAGTAGAGACACGTGGGAGGATGTCCAAACTCTCTCTTATAGATCATAAAAAGAGGCTCTCGAGAGCACTCTCAAGATAGACCAAGTTGTGATCATTAGTGATAGGAAGGAATATGGTGTCAATGGAAAATTGGTCACTCAAAGCAATAATAACAACAATAGTAACCCCTTGGCACCTAAAATTCTACAGACCAATCAAAATTCCACAACTAACAAGATTATAGATGTCCTACCACCCAAGAATGGCAACAATAGTCATAACTACATTATAAATAGATGTGGTGTTGGCTATAATTATTTAAACTCAAGGAATCAAAATGTCAGCACTGTTGATTATCCCTTGAGAAATAATTTTGATCAACATAACAGACAACAATGAAATGAGAGCATCTATGACAACAACCGATACGATCCATATCGAAGACCTCCAAATTTGAACCTAATAAATACTACTTGTTCCATAAGAGAAGGGGGCATGACACTGAATCATGTTAGGAATACCATTGGTTTATATCAAACCTCCTAGAGGAACAAAAACATCTATCTATAGATATGTTCCTCCTCCCTCCAGGAAGTTACCCAAACTGTAATTTTTAGGGGTTGGTTGCCCCTCAAAACTCAAATTTAAGGATCTACCAAGATCCTTGCCTATCATATCAACAAGGAAATGGTTCTAGCCAATCTAATTATTCTAATCAAACCATGTCAAGAATAACTATTTCTACCCCAATAGAAGAATTGAACACCCTAGGTTAGCTGGGGATTAAAGGAGAAATGAAAATGATTAAACTTATTAAGCTAATTCAAAATGGTGACATTCACAAGAATTAGGCAATCCTAAAAAGAGAATAGCATGGACATGCAATCTTAGTTGTAAACCTTGTGCCATTAGTTTGTACAACCTTGTAGATGAACTTAAGAAGATATTCACAAAGATTTATTTTATTGATCTTCTAAGGAACTCTCATTTGCATCACATAGCCCTCTTGGAGGTAATAGACTAAAATATCCAAACCACGTCACTCCACCTCTAGAAGAGTAGATCAATCAAGTGGACCTCAACCTGAGTCCCCCGAATGCAAAATTACACGATTCAATATTTTTCTTTGACCTCAAATGAATGCTAATTGAAATAGAGATATTAAGGAGAGGGGATCATACCTTATATCTATAGGTATGGATCTATAACATGTGCATTAAATGAACCCTTGTTGATGATGGGTTGTAACAAACATTATCCCATGTTGGAGAGAATGGGGTATGGACATATAAATATCACAACTTACAGAGACACTCTACAAGGCTAGTAAAGTCTCAAAGCAACAACCATTGGGAAAATCATGCTTCCTATCTCTTTTGGACCCAAGATGGTCCCAACCCCATTTTATGTACTAGATAAGAATATAGGGTATAACCTACTACTGGGAAGACCTTGGGTCCACCAAATGAAGGCGATCCCTTCCACACTATTTCAAGAGATTTGTTTCCTCCACTTAGGGAAGACCTATGTCACCAAGGGAGATTTAGAACCCTTTAACATACTCAAAGAGGATACCACTAAAATAAAAATTGGGATACCAATTAACTATGAGATTGGAGTGACTAAGGTTATAGTGCCTAAGCCTACTCTCTAAACCATGTGACTAAGAAGGAATAAACTCCCAACCAAATCTCAACCATTTCTAAAAATCTAACCATTAAGACAATGGAACCCACCTATGAACGAGGAAATAAGACCTTCAAAAAGGGGAAGCCTCTAGGTAAGGCTTGATCATCTCAACCAAGACCACTGTGAAGATAATAGAATTTCCAGAAAATGGTGAACCTTTCACCTTCACTTTCAAGGAGGTGAATCAAATCTACCTAGTCGATATATCTTTTGATGTGGATATTTGTGTAGATGTGGAGGAAGATGCATCATCTAAACAAAATGACCCTAGCTCGATACACCTACAAATAAATGAGATTCCCCAACTACCTCCTACAAGGTGGGTGACTCCTACACAACAAGGCCCCATCAACATAATCAGCATCTTTGACAATGTTCAAGGGTTAGACCCCAACATCTTTGTTAATGCAAAATAAGATGCTTTAGAGAATGAGTCAAGAATCATGCTTCACCTAAGAACCAAAACAATTCCAATTCCATAAATAGGTGAAGCCTCATCAAGGACAATGATGGGACAAAGGTTCACACTCATATAAATTCTTAGAAATCTCACAACCATGGATAGCTATACTCTTGATGAACCTCTAAGGGACACATCAAGAAGCAAGTCGTACACTCCCTTGATGCCACCAAATGAATCCTACAATCCCCTCACACTTGTGAGTGAGTTCCACACTCTTTTTATACCTACAAGTGACTCTTATACTACTCTAACACCCCCAACTAATCAAGTTCTCATGATTCCTAAGGGAATGGATGATCATAAATAGGATTACTCATTTGATAAAGAATCAACGAATGACCCCTAAAGTCCCCTTGAGGACCTTGATAAGGGTTGCTCCTATAGACCAATTCTCTCTTGCCACTTTAGTTAGACCCAATGACATCTGGGAGATACCATTAGTTCAAGTAGATGATTAACAAATTCCCTAATGAAAACGAGACAAGCATAAGGGAATTTTGATAGAAGACCAAAATACACATCACCATTAGAACAACAAACTTAATGGTCTTAGAGATTTTAAAGAATTACGTCAACTATTCTATGGAATTACACCATGCGCTAAATGGGAAATTAAGCATCAACTTCATTATCCTAGAGGAACAAGAAGAACTACAAACTCCTTATGAGTTGCATTAGTTTTTAGAATCCATCATAGATTGCACTGACATTTAGATGTACCTTAGATAGGAGTTCAACCTATTATATAACGTCTTAATCAATTAGGGATCATTCATTATGAATTGAATTTCACCTTCATGCATTTTTCATGCTAGTACACATTGTGAAACCTAAGACTCCTAGGAATAACATGAGAGAAGTCAAGAAATCATCATCCACACCTTTCAAAAGAGGGGACCGGGTCCTTAGAAAAGGGAGTATAAAGAATAAAAGTCATAAAAACAAGAGAATGTTTCACAAGGATGTGAAGGGTCTGTATCTAATGAAGGAAGATGTCGCTAATGTAGCCTACCTTTTGTGTACCATGGAAGGTGAAGAGTTTGGTGAGACCATCAATGCTTTTCACCTTAAGAAATAAACAAAAAAAAATACATATATATGTATGCAAATGCATACATACATTCAAAAAAGTAAAACATGCATTTCAATATGTTCCATCTATCCTATCACTTATCAGTGGTTTTACTCTTTGTTTGTCTTAGTAGAAGTCTCAAGTTGGACTAAGCACAAACTCCCTAAAATCATCTATATTATTTACCCCTTACATTCCAAACAATTCAAAATGAGTCTACTCAAAGATTAAAATTGGGCCTAGTCTTAACTATCATCAAGTTTAGCTGAAAAACATGTCAAGTCTTCTAAGTCCATAGTACCTAATATAAGATAACATGCAAGTCTCCCTAATTCTCCTTATTAAGTGGGAAGTCTTAGAATCCACTTGTAACCCTTTGGTTGCATCTAGTCCCTTACTCGCCTTACATAACCTTTGGTTATAAGCCCTTGCTTCTTACTAGCAATGTGGGGTTAGGTCAAGGGGTCCAAAACTCTAATTCTACAAAGCAAAATGAAAAAAAAAACATTTGCACAATATCTATACTCTCAAGTTGATACCCCAATAAAAGCTACAAGGGTGACATTCTTAAGAAAAAAGAGTCAATAAGCAAAGTACACAAAGAGACACAAACTAGGTGAAACAACCAAGAATCTAGCCTATATTTGAAGGGCCATCCTTCTTGAGAATGCTTTTTTTTACCCTAGGATTGACCTATTATCCATCTCTAATCTAATTCTAGAGGGTACTTATAAAACTTATTGCTTCTCATTGTCTAACGCTTGTCTAAATAGTGAGTCTAGATCAAGATCAATACTTATCATTAAATAAAACTCATAACAATTTTTTTTCATAACATTTCCCATTCCCACTTGATTCCCTACTTCACATATCTCATAGGCTTAGGTAGTTGTACTATTCTAATAAACCTGCAATCCCTTAAGTAAAAAATCCTATGAAGATCAAACCACATTATTAGTATCATAAACATAAAATATAATAAGTGCAATCATGTAATAATAAAGTCATACATGTCAAAGCAATAATCATGTCATCCATCATGTGAGTCCATATGCATCTATACAATATCCATACATAAGTTGCATCATAAAAATTAAAAAAACCATAGCATAACATAGGCATATACATGAGCATCCATCAATAAATGGCAATCCAACTCTAAACTAACCATGTGCATAGTGGGAAAGCAACATAACGACATCAACCATACTAAAATATAGATCGATGTCCATAAGTAATAAAATTGGTACATTATAAATAAAGGTCTCACTGTCTAAGTACAGAAGCTCCAAGGTGGGAGGCATAATCCAAATAAGTACACATCTGTATAAATCTCCTGATGTAGGGGGAAAGCCAAAAACATTTGCAATTGCCAAACATGTCAGTGTGTCAAAAGGAACCCCAAATTTGCTTTGAGCTCTTGATCCTTCAGGGCTCCCTCTCTTCCATCTGAGGATGAATTGCAGCCATAGTTGAGATCCCCTCATCACAAGCTTTACCTAATTCTATTACCATTGACCTAGAGCCCAATTTTTTTTCCCTCACCATGAGCACACACAAAGTCCAAAATGAACCAATATTGTATATATGGGCTTGTTTTCCATCCTTTTGAGAGGTCATTCATGCAAATCAAAGAAAGAATAGGTATACCTCACACCCTACCATCATGGTTTTGAACTGGCAACGAGAGCTTACAATGAAGGTAGTATCTCTTTAACCCCACATCAATGGTGAGTACTCTTATTGATCCTAGCATTAGTTATTTTTTTTAGATTTCCATATATTACACGTGATTTTAGTCTTTAAGTTTGTAGGTCTAGATGTGGGACAACAACATAGGTAAGTGTAGATCCCACACACCTCTTTCAAGAAACGGCACCTCCCTTCCATGTAGAATATTGTACCTAAAGGGGCAAGTATGTAAGTGTCCAAAATTACACAACCATACATGATAGTCTGATGACGATCTGGTGATTTAGCTCATGACATGTGTGGCATGAATACACTCTCTCTCTCCGAACCTTTCTAACTCTAATGGAAGTGCCTACTCAACCCTAATGACCTCTCTTTGCTTTTTTCTTGACCTCTCCAACCTCTCTCCTTATGTTTATAACTTCTAGCTAACCAAAATTTAATTTTTGACCTTTTAATCAGTGAGGTTGCTCGATCTTTCTTGGGGTCACCCAAGTGACCCTAGGGTTTCCCAAGCACTTCAAGGTCACTCGAGTGATTTGACTTGACATTATAAGTGGCTTTCCTTGATATTATGAGTGACCTCATTGGTAAATTAAGAAACCTCGGTGATATAGAATGGTGCATGAGAGCTCCCAATTTGGTTGTTTTACCACCAAATTTACTTCTGATTAAGAGTCCAATTGAGTCTTGATTGTACCTACCAATCGTTTCTCTCGAGTTATCCCCCCAATCATGTTTTTAATTGCTAGTTCCCTTCCCCAATCATGACTATGATCATATTTCCCAACCTATAAAAGTAACTTCATTCTCATTTCTAAATGGTCTTTGGATCTTGATTTTTACCTTTTGTGTGAATTTGATTCTACTGCCCCTCTGTTAATAGTTGCTTGAGTAGGATAAAGAGTCAATTCTTAGGTATCAAAGCTAATTTTAATTACATAGAGCATAAAACATTCCTAGCAAGCCTTAATGGTTCTTTCTTCTTGAAGCGTTAGAAGCTTGCACCACCACTATCACAACATTTTGTTACATATATCTTAAGCTTAGTTCCCTATCATTTACCCTTCTTCCATCAATCCAAGCACCCCAGGCTACAGAGAAGTGGACAATATGGAAAGTTGTGTTGAAGGCACAAGACAACTGAGAGGGGGGTGAATTAGTTGTATCAAAATGTCATAATTCGCTTATCCTCATTTCACCTTCTTTATGTATAACATATCCTCATTTCACCTTCTATATGTGTAACATGATTTTCTTATCATCATTTCATCGTCTATAGGTCTACTATACCCTCATTTCAACTTCTATATGGGAGAGAGGGAGAGAGAGAGAGAGAGAGAGAGAGAGAGAGAGAGAGAGAGAGAGAGAGAGAGAGAGAGAGAGAGAGAGAGAGAGAGAGAGAGAGAGAGAGAGAGAGAGAGAGAGAGAGAGAGAGAGAGAGAGAGAGAGAGAGAGAGAGAGAGAGAGAGAGAGAGAGAGAGAGAGAGAGAGAGAGAGAGAGAGAGAGAGATTCACAATCCTTATTTCACCTTCTATATGGTCTACATAATCACATCCACATCAGTTCACTTAAACCCTTAATCTGTTATGAAGATTAAAGATGAAAAGCAGATAACAAAAACTTACACACATCAACACCATACACAAGAGAACACCGGATTTTATGTGGAAAACCCTAAAAGGGAAAAACCATAGTGAAGATTAGCTCACAATATAATGTAGTAGCAATACCGAATTACAAGAGGCTCATTGCCAGGGGGCTCACTACCCAAAAGAAGGAATGCTCACTGCAAGTGGACTCACTGCCCACTGAGAAAGAAAGAAAGAAGATAAGGGTAACTCACTGCCATGATTTGAACTGATATAATTGCATCACACCTATGCATGGAGTTCAGTTCCAATGAAGCTCAATATACACCTCAACACAAACAACACCTTCACAACATCACTAAAAATTGTAGACACCTTCTACTCACCACATTTGGTAGCCTAACACATGAAAGCTCTTGCTACCTTGATCAACTTTGCATCATTCACATCATCCCCATCATACACACATGCATCCACGAATCCTTGACACTTATTTATACCATTATTACCCTTGAGACAATCTTCAAGGTCGACAAACACACAATGTTTGAATTAGGTCTGGACCTAAACATTCCATGGCACAAGGGTATGAAGGCAAACCACTCTATGCCTTATCTCAAACTCAAATCTATCTAGCATGCTACACAACACTAACATAATCACCAAATCAACTCCTCAATCAGTGCAAACATTCAAGGTCAACCAAACAGTGTAAACGTAAGGAATTCTTGATCACATGCTTCCACGATCACAACCATGACTTGCAAACCATACATAGGGCTTTAACACAATATAGAAACATCCACAAACATCTTGAAGTCACTTGGAAACCAACAAATTCAGGCACAACAACTTTCACCTGAACACTACAACTTTCACATGAACACAACTTTCGCCTGAACACAATAACACTGTCGAACTCTACGACACAATAAATTGCTTTCCGGAGCACTAAATCACAAACCTTTTGGATGGAAGATAGGTAAGATCCTTATGAACACATATCCAAAACCATAGCACTTGAAACCTTTTTGCGGAGGAATGCAGAGCAAAATACTTTCTCCCAGACAGCTCTGCTCAACTCAGAAACACTATCAAATACTGTTCTCAAACCAGTGAACATAACTTTCACTGCACAACAATCAAGAGCACCAAATTCTAGATTTAGCATCTTCAAACACTTCTCGACAACATATCCAAACTACACACTCAAATCTCCAACATAGAATAAATACGGAGCAAAAACTCGAACAACACTCTGCAAGTCAGAAGACTTCTTCAACACACTGTTTCCACTATTAATCAAATTTACTCAAAAGCACTTGGAAACTCAATATCAGAAGCATATCCTTAACATCTTCAGCACTTCAACACAACAACCAAACTATCTTGAGCAAGACAACTTAATCAAACAACAACAATTTCATCCGAAGACACAGTTGACACCAATGACAACAAAAGCATGTTGACATCAATGATAACAATGATACTGTACATACTTGCAACAATCTCTCCCTTTGTCATTGATGGCAACATATGATGGGAAAAACCATCATGACACAACTCTATACCAATCTCACTCTCCCCCTTTATTTTATACATCTTACTCTCTTTCTCTCCCTTTGTTTTTCACATGAACTCTCTCCCCCTTTGACATCAATGGCAAAGGGTGACACACTTTTTCAAGCTCTCTCCCCCTGATTATGATATTGTACATACTTGTACTGTTCTCAATTGCTTTGAATACTCCCCCTTAGGAGTACACACCAACCTGTATCAACTCTTACTCCCTTGACTGCAACAATCATCAACACCACTACCTACTCCCCCTGAGAGGTAGCTTCCAACTCAGTTTCTAGAGGAAGCATCTGCACTAGAAGCTATATTCTTAGCCTCTATTACATTCATCTTAATCCAAATCTTACTCATATCCTCCTTAGCCTCTGCTGAATCAATTCTTTGTACTAGTTTTTTTTCTCTATTGGAATATCCTTCTTCATGCTTCTACTTCTATGGAACTTTGAAATGTGTCCAAGCTTACTGCAATTGTAGCACACAACATTCCTCTGACCATTGTTCCTTCCATTCATTTTAGATCTGCATTGATTATCTTTGTGCCCAAATCTATTGCATATAACAGTTGCCATTAAAGAATTGAATCATTCTGTCATTGTTATAACCATTCATTCTTTGATTTATGCACTTATTAGCTTTATGACCAACTTTATTGCATGTGAAACATTGACCAGAAAAAGATGGAACATTTTGATTCATTATACTCCTACATTGTGTAGCCTTATGTCCAAATTTATTGCAAGAATGACAATAGCCATTGAAAGATGGGTACCTTTGAGCATTAGGTTGTCTAACTGGTGGTCTTCTAGCTCCTTTCTTCTGATTATAGATCTACTTGCCATTGTTCGTCTTGTCTTTAGCTTTTGATGCTTGACCTGATTTTGAGCTTTCATCTTTTTCAAACCCTAAGCCTTCTTTATCATTGGGATCTTTCTAACTTGTAATCATCTCATCAAGCCTTGCAAAACTTATCTTGAATTTTTCTTAATAGTTCTTTGCCTTCTGCAGATCTAATTTCAATTTCACAACTTCTTCCTCCATCCTTGTACATTCTTCAAATTTTCCTTTCACCATTGAGTTCAGACATTCCTCAATTCTTACCTTTTCTTCAGCTTGCACTTTCAAACCAATCATGGATTCATTTTCTAATCTCAATTGTTCACTGACCTCCTTATGCCTTTGTTTGAACTTCTTGACTTGTTCTCTTAGTTTTCGATACATTCATTTGCCTCTTTAACATTCTCCTTCAAGTTTATGATTTCTTCTTCAGTCCTCTAGGTCTTCAAGAGCAATCTTGAGTTCTTCATTATCAGCAGATATGCATTCATCTTCTAAAAATTCAACAGCAGGAATTTCTTCTTCTATTGCCTTGATCTGATGTTCATCCTTACATGCCCCAACCATTGTTTTAGGTTCTACTTTAGAAATTAATCACATATTTACATGTTCTTCAACAACTTTCCTTCTTGTTAATACATCTTTGCTCTTATCACCAATGATCTGGTCTTCAGTGAGATGCCTCTGCACATGTTTGAGAGGTTCAAGGATTCTTTTTGGAGCTTCTTGTTCTTCAACTTGTACTTCTTTTTCAAAAGCATTTTCTTCTTCTCTAAAAGAGAACTCATCTGAATCTGATACATATCTATTAACCTCATAAATCTTATGTATGTCTTCATCAACCTTGACATTCACACTCTCAACAATCTTTCTTAGCCTTTTGTTATAGCATCGGTAAGCTTTGCTTTTGTTAGAGTACCTAAGAAAAATACCTTCATCATGCCTTGCATCAAATTTTCTTGGATCTTCATTTCTTCTGATATGACATTTGCTTCCAAAAATTTTGAAATATTTAACAGTAGGAATCCTTCCATACCATAGCTCACAGGGAGTCTTTGTATCATCTCCTCTTACTTGTACTATGTTCTGTATGTAGACAATGGTCTGAATTGTTTCCCTCCAGTAGACTTCTGGTAGGCTTGCTTCCTTTAACATAGTTTTTGCAACTTCTTGAACGGTCCTGTTCTTCCTTTCAACTGCACCATTTTGTTGATAAGTCCTAGGAGTAGATGATTGCCTCTCTATCTCATGGTCCTCATAGAAGATGTTAAACTCATTTGAAGTAAGTTCTCCATTAGAGTTCAAGTATCTGATTTTCACGTCTATTTCATTCTCAACCATAGTTTTAAATGTCTTGAACTTGTCTAGGGCTTCTGATTTTTCTTTAAGAAAAATAACCCACATGTCATTCTGGTATAATCATCAGTTAATATCATAAAGTACCAGTCACCTTGAAGACTCCTTTCTTTGGTAGGACCACAGAGTTTTGTATGCACCAATTCTAATAGTCTGGTAGAAGATGTCTCTTTCACTTCGGAACTTCTCCTCACTTGCTTTCCAACTTGACATTCCTTGCAGACAACATTAGCAGGTTTGATGATCTTTGGTAGGTCTTTCATAGCTTGAACTGTACTAATCTTCACTAGACTATCAAAACTGATGTGACAGATCCTTCTATGACATAGCTAACTTTCATTGATTTGAGTTCATAATGAAACACCATCACCTTCTTTGAGATGATAAACATTTCCATTTGTCCTTTTTCCAGCAGCTATCAGAGTTATGGATTTCTTTCTAATCTCAAAGCCATCATCCTAAAACATGAGATTGTATCCTTTGCTACATAATTGTCCAACACTCAAGAGATTATGCTTTAAGCCTTTGACATAAAGAACATCATCAGTAACATGCTTTCCATCAAGATTGATTGAGCCTCTTCCACATATCTCAGTAGTACAATCATCACAAAAACTACTAGTCCTCCATCATGTTTCTCAAATTTAACAAACTTGCTTTTATCACTGGTCATATGATTTGAGCAACTACTAGCAATAACCCAATAGTTCTTTTCTTGAGGAGCATCTTCATTATCAAGACTTACCTCCACAGAATTTTCTACATTTTCTTCCATGCATCCTTCAAAGTCATCTATAACAGTATCATCCTTCTTGTGCACCATCCCAGATCTACCTCAAGCTGTTAAGCTTTCTTCAAAGGAACCTTGTCCTGATACCAATTGTTGAAGGCACAAGACAATTGAGAGGGGGGGTGAATCAGTTGTATCAAAAACTTCAAACCCTCATAAACATAATCACATCCACATCAGTTCACTTAAACCCTTAGTCTGTTATGAAGATTAGAAATGAAAAGTAGATAACAAAAACTTAAACACATCAACACCATACATAAGAGAACACCAGATTTTATGTGGAAAACCCTAAAAGGAAAAACCATGGTGAGGGATTAGCTTGCAATATAATGTAGAAGCAATACCTAATTACAAGAGGGCTCACTGTCCACTAAGAAAGAAAGAAAGAAGAGGAAAGGTGGGCTCACCGCCATGATTTGAACTAATATAATTGCATCACACCTATGCATGGAGTTCAGTTCCAATGAAGCTTAATATACACCTCAACACAAACAACACCTTCACAACATCACTAAAAATTGTAGACACCTTCTGCTCACTACATCTAGTAGCCTAACACATGAAATCTCTTGCTGCCTTGATCAATTTCAAATCATTCACATCATCCCCATCATGCACACACACATCCATAAATCCTTGACACTTATTTATACCATCATTACCCTTGAGACAATCTTCAAGGTCAGAAAACAATAATGTTTGAATTAGGTCTGGACCTAAACATTCCATGGCACAAGGGTACAAAGGTAAACCACTCTATGCCTTAGCTTGGACCCAAATCTATCCAGGCATGCTACACAACACTCACATAATCACCAAATCAACTCCTCAATCAGTGCAAACATTCAAGGTCGACCAAACCATGTAAACATAAGGAATTCTTGATCACATGCTTCCACGATCACAACCATAACTTGTGGACCATGCATAGGGCTTTAACACAATCTAGAAACATCCACAAACATCTTGAAGTCACCTAGAAACCAACAAATTCATCCACAACAACTTTCACCTGAACACGATAACTTTCACCTGAACACAACAACACTGTCGAACTCCACCACACAATAAATTGCTTTCTGGAGCACCAAATCACAAACCTTTTGGATGGTAGATAGGTAAGATCCTTATGAACATATATCCAAAATGTAAGCACCTAAAACGTTTCTATAGAAGAATTCAGAGAAAAATACTTTCTCCATACACCTCTGCTCAACTCAGAAACACTGTCAAATACTGTTCTCAAACTGGTGAACATAACTTTCACTGCATGGACCATCAAATTCTGGATTTAGCATCTTCAAACACTTCTCAACAACATATCCAAACCACACACTCAGATCTCCAACATAGAATAAATGTGGAGCAAAAACTTGAACATCACTCTGTAAGTCAGAAGACTTCTTCAACACACTATTTCCAATATTAATCAAATTTACTCAAAAGCACTTGGAAACTCAATATCAGAAGCATATCCTTAACATCTTTAACACTTCAACATAGCAACCAAACCATCTTTAGAAAGACAACTTAATCAAACAACAACTTCATCAGAAGACATAGTTGACACCAATGACAACATCGATACTGCACATACTTGCAACAAGTTGAGCCCTTAAGGACTGATATGCCATAGCTTCATTGAGCATCTATCTGCTACCCCTCTAGGTGTGAGGTGACATTGTATTTATTGCTTTCAATTCATAGTTTAGTTTTCTTTTGAAAGTGCTAGATTAGAATTTGCAAGTAGATTAATTAGATTCAAATCTTGCCTAGATTGGTGATATTTTGTCACCATATTATGGTTTAGAATATCTAGAATTCATTTATTTTTGTTGAAATTAGATAGCTTATATTAGATTAGATCTAATTTCATTTTGCAATCATATTGAAATCCCTCAATAACAACATGAGGGAACAAGATTGGAAATCCCTCAATAACAACACGAGGCACCCAACATATCAAAATCAACCAAAATAAAGTAAAAATTGAAACACCTTATTAGATTGCATTTAGCTTATATAGAATCCCTTAAATTTCATGTAGTTAATTAAATCACATGTAAATTTAGAAAAAAATAAAAAAAATAGAATAGTGCTTTATTTCATTGATTTAGATTAAATCATTAGTTAATTCATTTAGGGAAGCATCAAGATTGAAAGCCCTTGATCACATCACAAGGCACTCAATAAATCAAATGAAATTAACAAAGCAAACACATAACAAATGCAAAAAATAAAACATACCTCTTCCTTCTCTATCCCACTATCAGGCTCACGTGTCCTAAGGTTAGCGAGGGTTGGGTAAAATCTATCTTATACCAGCTCAAAAACACTCAACAAAACTAAGAAGTACCCAAAACAAAACAAATTTAGGATCAAGATACTATCTCGAAGAGGAGAACAACAAGAGATGTGCAAGAAAATTAGCCATCCTACAAGAAGTGATTGAGTTAGAGGAATATCATCTTAACACTTTTTGTGCCTTTACTCAACATGAATTAAACTTGAGCTGAGCTAATAACCCACCTAGTCATAGAAGAATTGTTATAAATATGTCTCTTCAAAGAGTCATAGGCAACATCCACACATCCCAACTCCAACTCCATGCCTCAACATAGTTATTTGCCATCAATCACTCCTTTCTCGTGAAGTGAGCTATCAGGTTAGTGTGACACCCACCCTACATATTAATACCATTAACACTCACATGACTATCCTTCTTGATGAAGTGGGTAGTTCTTCAGATGATCCTCTTCTCCATTGGCTCTTTCCATGTGAGAAATAATGATCTAACAACATCACCAACTACATGAGTGCAATGCATGTGCTGACTCAAATCCAAATCATACACATTCATGTTGGGTAGATTTGGACCAAAACAAGATCACACAAGACAAGTCATCATGGGCACCAACCTTAGAGATGTACTTGGGTGCATTGATTAAGGTTGGCTAGAAAATTTAGTAAGTTTTTAGACTCTTCTTACTCTCTTGCATATACATAAAAGGTTTGGGATGGATGTTAGACATCATCATTTGATTGATTATCATATTGTGCATGCTCATCGCAAGTGAAGCTTGGCGTACACACCTAAAGAGTTGAGTTAGTTGTTGAGGAGATCTTAAGGAGCATGGAGTATGATGTGTGGAACTCATTTGTTCTTAGATTAGTCTCGCAAGGAATGCAACAATAATTTCTCACTACTATTGAAGAAGGTCATATCTCACATGGTTTTCTCCTTGATTGAGAGTGTTGATCTCTTGTGAAGGCTCAAAGCTTGATATTATATTATATTTTTTAATTACTATGCATACATTGGTTTTATTACTTTGAAGGTTAGGCCTTTTCTAGTATATTGGTCTCTCTATCTCTCTTGTGTGGTCATTCTATTATTTCTTTCTTTCTTGTTGTTTCTTTAGTGTTGTTATGACATAATGTTGCTAGAATTTGTATAGATCACAGACACCCTGTGACATATTTTATCATAGTATTAATGATGAGAATCATTTTGTATTTTATTTGGTATCAAAGCTTAGTTTTGGGTTTTAGTACTAGTGACTTTAACATTTCTCTACATTTATATGCCTACCTATTATAAGGAAGAACAATGTAGACTTCATGGTACAATTGCACATTCAGAGGTAGATTGTCCAAAGTTCAAGTTAACATTGGACATATTTCAAAAGGAGATCAAGAATCTAGAAATTATGCCTAAAAATGATGACAAAACCATGAATAGAACTCATAATAGTTATGGGACAAAAACAGTGTTAGAAACTTATGAATTTCCATTTAAGGATGATAATGAGCTTGAAGATAATCTTAACGAGGTTCAAGCATATAACTAATTTTAGAGAGGCAATAATTACATGTTGAGAAGCAAGGCTAAAGAACATTTCACCAGCTCCACTCTAAATAATATTCAAGTACCACTAGACAAAAAGGCAAGTAGTAATCCTGTCCCACCTAAAGGTGCAACAACATCTTCTCAATCTGAACAGAGTATGCCATCATCTTCAAATGATAGATTGATTGATTCACTTAAATTTGGATATAACATAGTGGATGATATTAAGAAAACAAAGACCAATACTTCTATGTTTGGTTTGATTTAGATGATTGATCAGAAAGAAGTATTAATGAAACCTTGGTTGAACTGAAAGGGAAAGGAAAAGAAACAATCAAAGTTGTCAATGCACACGTGGCCATCTATAAGGAAAAGGTAGAATCACCTCCATTTATCTTGACTATCTAGATTTTTGGAAAGAATTTGCATAATATTTTTGTAGATTCTGGTGCTTTAGGAAATGTCATGCCTTTCTCTATGTGTTAAAATTTGGGATTAAGTCTGGCCATGTCACACCCCAAATTTTGACTATGTTTTACTTTTTACTTGTATGTAATTAGTAGATAATTTGGCATGGATTAATGATTTGACTTTATATGGAAATGTCAGGATAAATCAATGATTTCATGAGTTTATGTTTATATGTTTAAAATTTAGACATGTGATTATATGATATGATTATTTATTCAGAAGGTATATGGATTGACTAACGATACACTAATACTAGTTTGGTGATTGCAAGTTGTAACCAGGAAATAGGTTTTTCCACCCTATGAGAAAGAGAGGGAGAGCATTGTCGGAGAGAAGGTGAATAGACGTATGGATAAGAACAAGTTGTTTCCATCTAAGTCTTGTGTTTTCACAGTTTAGTGAACCTTCCTTGAGTTTGGTAAGTCATGTTTGACCAATTGGTCTAAGTTTGGTTTTTGACTTGACAAATCATCGATTCTCAGCTATATTTATTAAGCTGAGGTTTTGTCTAAAACTAAGTCAGTGTAGACTTGGACCGTCGAAAAGGAAATAGTCGATAGTCATCTTTTGTCTTTTCGTAATACGAATATATATCTAGTTATATTAATAGAGAAAGTAAATGCTAGTAGTTAAACTATTTTATTATCAGAACTTCTGATTGGAATGACATTATGATAATTTCTCTATTTGGACATTTAAATGATTTTGAGAGGGGGAAAATACCTCAACCCCATTCTCATAGTTTATCGTGCATTCGAAACAATGTAAGTATACATTGTATACAATGATACTATGTTGTTAGATAATTATTTAATTTCAATTATTAGTTATAATCGACTATTTGTAGTCGATGTGTTTTTATTAAGGACATGGTGTTGATTTCAAATTCAATCCATCACTCAACCCCTTTCTCCCATGATAGAGATAAATAAGGAGTTTCAAACAAAGTGTTGGAGTGGTCTTTATGACCAGTAGCACCATTGTCTCTACATGCCACCGTGGAGTATTATTAGGCTAAGATGCAGGAGAAAGTTTGGGGTAATGGAGAGTAAGCTCTATTAATCACCACGAGAATATGCAATTAAGGCAACAAAAGAGGATAGAAGAAGGAATTTGAGTTTCTTCGGTGGGGAAATTTTTTTAGGGAGAAAGATTGGTATCTCGTCATGAAGGAAGGAAGGAAATTGTGGAAGGATCATAGCTTTTGTACTCTATTGAACTTCGATCAGGTTCCATGCTTTCTCCTTAAGAAAATATTATATTAGACTAAAAATTTTTCTATGATATCAGCTCTGTAGTATGCTCTATTCAAGGCTGATAGGCTTGATCATTTTTTGTGTTGAAATGAGGTCGTAGAGTCTTTTACTCTGTGTTTTAAATGAGGTCTTAATCTTTTTTTGTAGAAGTCATATCTCTACATTTCATAGTAAGAGACTTTGATTCTCTTTTCTTTTTATGCCTATAAAAGGCTGAGATCATATGTATATTATATATTATATACAATTTATATGGGTTGAAAGGCCAAGTTATCTCTGTATTTCTTATACATTAAATCCATTTCTGTATATCATATACAGTAAAGTCATCTATGTATTTCGCATACAGGAAAGTTATTTCTGTATATTGCATACAGTTTAGACATCTTAGTATATTGTAAATAGTATAAGCACTTTTGTATATTTTTTATAGCATAGTTAGTGCATGCAGGCTAAAAGGCTGAGTGAGCTATGTATTTTAACTTTAGAATGTTAAAATTTATTGGTATACTATTCACAGTATATTATGTAGCCTTAAACTTTATCGGTATACTTTTTATAGAATACAGTGTAGAATTAATCTGTAGAAAGCCAAAGGCCATGTAGCTGGTGTATAAACACCAATCATAGTTTAAGAGGTTCAAGTTATGGTTGATAGTGAATTTTTGTTATGACCAAGCCACTATTTGAGATCTTATCTCTACTAGAAGGCTGTGACAAGGTTGGGGTGTATTGTTATAACCTTTAGTTAACTAGTTCAACTGCTAGATATGTATTAATATTGATGTAAATTAGAGACTAATCTATTTGATAACTCTGATGAAAATATAAGAGTAGAGTATGGTTAATGAGAGTATAGACAAGTGATTGATTCACATTTCTTAGTGGAGTATACATATTACTTTTGATGTCTTAACCCAAATTTTTTGAGATGGATGTCCTCATATATATATTTAAATGATTTGAATATCACTGTAAACACTAAGTATAGTGATATAATATCACATAAACATTCTATAACTATGATAAGTGTTATCATTATATTTAAAAGGTGTTGTTTGTAAGTTCATAGTCTATTATATATTGAAAGTCGGTGGACTCAAGTAGATCAAGAGGTCAAAATTATTTGATTGTTATTGAAGATTCAACCTATCTAGGTTAAAGATTGTATTTAATCAAGTGATTAGCCATGATAATGATAGTACTCTTTATGATCTAATATGAATGAGGATATACCTCGTGTACCATATTTTTACATGTTTTGAGAAATGAGAATTTGATTAATACTCAAGTGGTCAAGAGGAGACTAGTGGTTATTATATTCATGATTACAAAGTATTAATTGTAGAAAACAAGTGTTTTTGATATACTAATGTATTGGGTAAGAGACGTACAAACCCTAGAATCAAATTCAAAGAGTTTAGAAAAAATTAAAACTCTCAAGTAGGTTATGACATTGGTTAAGTTTATTGTATATTCTGGTCGACAGTAAAAAGGTCAAGAATACCATAGATCAAAACCATATAAAGAGTCTAAGAAGCACTTTGATAAATCTTAATTATTTATTGATAGAGTTGAAACTTGACATATAACACATGAGTGCTTAATCTTTTAGAGTCTTTGAGTAGAATGACAGGAAGTCATAGACCCTAATATTTGCAAGAATGCAACTAGGGACTCTCTAAAAAGTTAAAATCATCTAAATATACACATTGTGTATATATATCCTAGATTAAGGATTAAATTCTAAGTCAGATTGACTAGAATTTGAGTTTAGTCAAGACAATTCATGTCTAGAGTTACTAGTCAAACAAGTTAAACTATAGGATGAGATAGTTTACAAGTTGAGTTAGAGGTGTGTGAACACACAACTAAATTTATTGCAAACATTTATTTATATTGAAACTTTGGCCAAAGTGATGCATCTATCTCTGCATGCATTAGTCGGTTCACAGTGTCTAGATGGAGTGACCTGTCGGAATGATCATACTTAGCTAGAAGATTGTCTAGAGTCATATGGTTGATAGAGTTATGTACGACACAACACTAGAACTCAGATGGAAACATGTTGGTACTTTATGTCTATACTCTTCGTGAAGGGTAGGGCCACTTCTAGGAAGGAAGGTGTGCATGGGACTGCCGGTTTGTGGTTGGAGGTAAAGCACTCGGATGATGCTCTCCCTCTGTAGCAGAAGACTTGCTAAGACTTGAGTGACAAATATCAAGATTCTAGAGACAATATTATTTATGTTATACTTCATGTTAAGACTTATGATTGATTTATGATGTAAAAATTATTCTTTTTGCCAAGTACAACATATTTGTAAATGTAAAGTGAAATATTTTCACTATGATTTATGTTTGAATATATTGTATTTCAAGGTTGAAAATATTCAAAAAGGATATGCTTTTTATTTCTTTGTAATTATGCACATGATAAAAAATATTTCACTCATGTTTATCATGTTCTTTTACTTTCTAGTAAATTGTATGTGTAATTTTGAGTAATATGAGATGGCATGTTACATGCCAATTCAAATAGGAAAGTTGTACAACTCAAATAAAATTGAAGTCCATGTGGTTGGTGAATTGAATCACATACACATGCAACTCGCTTCAAACCCTTAGATACAACAATTTATTGATATTCAAGTGGTTGATATCCTAGATGCTTACAGTATATTGCTTAGTAGGGATTGGTCTAGAACATTGAATGGCTATAAAGCTACCAACTTTTCTTGCATGTGGCTTCCATGGAGAGGTGTGGAAAATTAAATTAGGAATGATAGAGAGCCATATATGAAGCACTTGATCACCAAGTAGAATAAGACCAATGCAATTTTGTATTCTAAAAATAAGTTAGGTGTTTATGCAATAGAAAAGAATAAGAAAGTGGAATAAATCATGTTCACAAGGATTTCCAATCCATAAACAATGGCATAGTAGTGCCAAGTGTTGCTAATTTTGAATTGCCATCAAAATAGTTGATTTGGGCATAATTAAAGGTGGAATTTTCTAAATAAATGTAATTAGTTGTGATCCACTTGTATATGAGGATCAAGTACATCAATTGAGACAAGAAAATAAAGTAGAAATCTTTCTTGAAAGGCCTTTAACTAATGATATGCATCTCATTATTCGTAGATGTGAGAATTTTTTAAATTTATTACAAAAAATTAGTCATGACAAGCAATTTTTGGGTACTATAGCTGAGGTGATTAACTTATCCTTGTTGATTTTTGTCAAGTTTACAATGAACAAAATTTCAAGTATTCTCGGTCCTCATTTCTCTTAGTTGTAGAGAAGGTACATGCTAAAAATGCTAATTAGAACTCTAATTTAGTAATAGAAAGGATTGAAATAGTCAATGATAGTTTTGAAAATGACTCTAATCAATAGAATTATTACGATTTGTGTCTTGTGATTGATCATGGAATGATTTTATAACTTGATACATTGATTAATCAAGTAAAAGGGGTAGAAAAATGAAAACAAAGTGTATATGCTCTTGAAGTTGAAGAAAATAGGTCTAAAAATGAGAAGCTGACAACACATGTCTAAAAGAGACTTACAAATGACACTTACCTCATCAAATAGGCCAAGAACAATAGAGAACCATGTATGGATTATGAAATTTGATGGTTCTAGGTCTAAACAAGGTTGTGGTGCTAGTGTAGAACTCATAAATCTAAGAGGCAAGTCATTCCTTGATGCTTTAAGACTATAATTTACATGCACTAACAACACTATTGAGTATGAGGATCTCATCCATGACTCCTATTTGCCCTCAAGAATTTTTTTTTATTATTTGCAATTCTTGGGAGACTTAGGATTGGTAATCATACAAGTTAGGAATTAATATGCATACAATAAAAAATATTTTTCAAGGTACCACAACAAAGTATGGGACTTGATAGAGGACTTTGATGCATTTAACATGCAGGTTACCCCATAGAGAAGGAACCACACTATTGATGTATTAGCAGTGGCTACAAGTACCTTGTAATTAGTTGTACATTCAAAGTTTAAGATATTTTTCGATGAGTTAGTACCCACTCCATCCATCCAAAAGAATGTTAAAATTTGTAGGCATTTGAAGATGATCAATATATCATAGGATTGATTAAAAACTTGGGTGTATTCAAATCTCAGATTATTGATGAGATTGATAGAGATGATTTTCAAGTGGATGAAGAAGGGGTCATAAATATTAAAACTATCACTATTTATAAAAGAATGGTTACACTTGAGAGACTATTTCATACAAATCATATAGGTAAAGAGAGGAAATCATCTCCTTTAGATGGTGGAATGTATGAATCTTACAACTTGGGTGATGGTACTAAAACAAAGAATATTATCTCAAGCAAGGCTTGCACGAATGAAGAAAGACAAGGTATTATTCAAGCACTCAAGGAATGTCATGAGTTTATTGCATGGATTTATAAAGAATTGAAGGTATTTGACACTTCTATAATTACCCATACCATCGCATTCAAGCCTAATGTAAAGCCCTTCAGACAAACAAAAAAACTAGTGAATACATTGCTTGTACCATTGATTTTCAAATAGGTACAAAAGTTTTTATCGGCTAGGATAAATTTTCTAGGAAGTCACTCCACCTGGGTTGTAAATCTTGTTTTATTTAGGAAAAATAATGATGAAATCAGATTGTGTTTTGATTTCTATAACTTGAAGATAGCCTCATAGAAGGACAATTATCCACTCCCTTCATTGGATGAAGTGTTACAAATAGTAAATAGTTCTTAAATCATTATTGGATGGATGCTCAGGGTATAATCAAGTGATGGTGAACTATAAGGATATAATAAAAATGACATTTGCAATGAAATGGGGTATATTTTCATATAGAAGAATGTCATTTGGTTTGATCAATGCAGGGGCTACATTTCAACATACCATGGACATAACATTTAAAGATCTTGTTGACAAGTACATAATCATTTACATGGATGATCTCTAGATGTGTATCCTAAGAAAATAAGTGACCACATATCAGACTTAAGATAAGTGTTGCAACATTGTAGAGAGCATGGAATCTTCTTGAATCCAAAGAAATGCATATTCAGAGTTACTGACTTAGGCAAGCTCCTTGATATGAATGTCATCTTTGAAAATGAAAATCTATTGATCCATAAAGAGTAGAGACAATTTTGAAAATTACTTTATGAGGTAGTGAGAAAGAGTCAAAGTCATTCTTTGATAAGATCAATTTTGTACATAAATTTATAATAGGCTTAATTGAAATTGTTGGACCATTGAAATCCATGTTGAAGAAGGAAGCAAAAATTGAATGGACTACCGAAGCATAGGGTGCAAGTTTAGAAATTAAGAAATTTATTGCAAATACTCTATTGTTAATTAGTCTTGATTACACTCAACCATTCTACATCTCTTCTTTGCCTTGGAACATTCATGTGTTTCTATTTTGACTCAAAGAAAAGAGATAGGAGATGAGAGGCCAATTTCTTTTATTAGTTCACCTTTTAAAAATGTTGAAGTTAGGTATTCTAATATCATAAAACAAGATTATGCATTGATTAAGGCTATTCAAAAAATTAGACATTACATTCTACAAAGTAAGGTGTTTGCATTATTTTACATATAATTACAAAAGCCAGGTTGATATAAAATGAGTTGGGTGAAAGAAGAGGCAAGTTCATGACTATATTACAAGAGTTTTATTTAGAGATTCAAACCATAAAATTCATGAGAGGACAAGGTTTGATCAAATCCATAGCTGAGATTGATTCTCAAATTGTTTTCCAATAGTATACAATGCAATCCATTATCTATGATGAGTGGTATGCTAATTTGGCCTTTTATTTACTCAACAAGTGTCCCAAACTTTTAAATTCTTCTTAGAGGAGAGAATTATGCCTAAAGAGCAGAAACTTCATGACAAAATTGATAATTTTTTATTGAGGAAACTATGAAGGAATATACTTAAGATTTCTAGGCAAAGATGAGGCAACCCAAGTGTTGAAATATTTTCATGAGAGGTTTGGTACTAGACATGGTTCAGGTGTACAACACTTTAGATACTCAAAGCTAGTTATTATTGGTCACATGTTTTAAGGATGCTCATTGATAAGTTCATAATTATCATACATGACAAGTTTTATCTCATGGAGAGATGAACCTAACCATGCCTTTACAACTTGTAATTGAGGTTTGTCTCTTTTCCCAATGGGATCTTGATTTTATTGGAGTTATTCACCCCCATTATTTTTTCAAACATAAGTTTATACTCATGGATACACACAGTTGCACTCAGTGGACTAAAGCTCAATTATACAATAATTGCACCACCGACATTGTTATCAATTTCCTTGAAGAGCACATTATAACTAGGTTTGGGATGCCTCTTGCTTCGATATGGGACAATAGCCTAGCCTTTTCTTCTATTTAGTTTTTTAAGTGGGCATAAGACAACAAGGTAATTCTCTTCTAACTATAATCCACAAGGAAATGATGTTGTTGAGTCCACAAATAAGAACTTACTGACGTGATAAAGAAAATATAACAAAAATTCTAGAGAATGACAAATAATGCTAAAATTTGCTTTATGGTCTGATATGACATAGATTAAAGATTCCTTGGGTACATCTCCATATTAGAGTGAGTAATATATTCTTATTATTTAAGCTCTTCTAAGACAATGGGGGTGTTCCTTGAGGTCACTTAACAAATTCAAAAACCTAGAATCAGACCAACAACTACCACACCCAAAACATCCATAAATTGTCACTAAGCTCATAGCATGTTGATAGTTGTAACTAGACCTAAAAGAGCTCAAATAAGTATATAACAACAAGTATGTACATGCAACTAAAGATATAACAAGTATGCATCACCATTCACAAATCCCCTTAATATCACATACACATGTGCATCTTGGAGACAATAATAGCATGATCATCTTAATGTATTCATCTTAAATTTACTTAGGATATGAATAAATTTGTAATACTGAATCATACTAGTGAGTAGAGCCTAACCATAATTCCTAAACTAATAATGGTAACCATAATTATATTTTAATAAAAAGATTGATCTCATAGTCATCCTAGCAAGTGCCTATTCAGTTAGGAAATAGAGTGATACCATGCCAGATAGAAGGATGCATGTATGAGACTGCAATAGAAATAGAGATATCCATGTGCACAAATCATGAGAACAAGGAACATTACATATCAAATATTATTAAATATCCATCTCCAATCAAGAAAGTCCCACATGCATTAAGGAAAAGACTGTTGTAAAGCCTTTACATAATTTTACAACATTGCCAAGATAACTAATCCTTAAAGCATACAAATTAACAAGTTTGATAAGAGAGAACTAGTGGCATAATATCCCCTACGAAATTATTACCAGCCATAAAGACATGTGATCATGTAACTACCTAGCTTGACTATATCTTCCTATAGTTCATACAGAAAACACCCTTCCCTTACAGTGGTGCAATTGTCATTAATTGAATCCATAGATTACATTCAGACTACAAGTGCAAGAAATTGGCTCAAAGATCAACCCTAATTACATCCTTTTTACATATATATAGTATTGCATTTCGATTAGGCTCATAGGTAGAGTTGTAGGGGCCATTTGCAATCGACACGTCACTCCTTAGTACAACCATTTGCATAATAAATATTAATTAGATCAATTGATTGATACCATGGGGTTGGGTAGGAAGCATCACCGTGCCAATTAAGTCATCTAGTATCAATTTGCAGGTCTGCAAGGGAGGGCATTCCATACAATCATTTCCAAGTTGCCCATGCCCATTTCATTAGCAATAACATTGATGAGCACATGAATCCATACTTTAGAGGGGTCCACACATACATACAAGCATTTGAAAGTCTTTATAGGTTTAGTCACTTCCATTTGAGGGCATTAAATGCATGCCAAGTTATATAGGGAGGTGGGTGTGAGTATTCTATTTGAATGATGAAACTTTGTGGTAGATATGCATTTGGGGTTTACAATTTGTGAGAGGTTAGGAAAGTCCGCATTGTGGGAGTGTGCTAGAAATAAAAAGTTTAGGTGCAACTTACAATTATGGGAAGGGGCCAAAATTCCATAGAGCAAGTGAATGGCATAATGATGGAGATGGGAAGTAGGCAAAAAATTGAATGGAGGAAGAAAAAGTATAACATAAAGATTTGATAGAATAGTAGAACTGGGAAGCATGGACATAATTTATAAACTTTGCAAGTTGTGTGAAATCTTTGAGGGTCCATGATGTAAGCGGGTGGAAGTCATAGGAAGACATGCAATTCACAAAAGAGGTAGGACTACAAAAGAGTTTTGGAGCTTTACGGGGTAAGGTGAGAAAAAATTAGAGATGGGAGAGAAACATGCAATTTGTGTGTGGGAGAAGAAAGTTTGATAATCAGTAGAGGTGGTGGAAGGTGAAGATTGGAACACAATTCATAAGAATTTACAATTGCTTGGAGTGTCTAGAGTTCTAAGAAACATGAAGCCTATTAGCAAGAAATGGAGATGGGATACCAGTCTGGAGATCCGGTCCTCAGTTGAGTCTTTGTAGTCAGTTTATACCCTGATCAAGTAGTTAGAGATTGATAGCAAAACATAAAGAATAACAGAAACAACGTATCACATACATATCATAGTAACAAGACAACACATAATTACTCGGTACTGACAGACCTCCATATATATATATCAACAATAATCACAGGTGATACATCATATATCCATCCTCTGGTAGGTCTAAGTCTCTGTCTCACCAGTTATATACATGACTTCTATGCCATTCTTTACATCAGAACCTATCACATATCATACTTCTATTCTTCTATGCTATATCATCATATCCTATATCTATATATACTATATCTATTACATATCGTGATGTGTCTCCTATCAACTCTAGCCTCCACATAGCATGTGCGCTAGCTTCCAGTCAACTTTCTTTATTCTCTACACCCTAATAACATCATTCCCCCCCTCAAAATTATGTCTTGTCCTCAAGACATGAAAAATCAGCTGCTAGGTAAGATAGTCTTATAGATCTGCTTGAGCTGTGCTAAACTAGTGTCCCATTGCTTTTTGGCTTTAGCCAACATAGTTATTTGTCCTTCTATTTTTATATATGTATCTTATGCTTCTTATATACTTGTCGATATTTGTATGGTCTGTGTAGTTTGTTTGGCTTCCGTAAAACTATCGGTCAAGTTAGCCAATCTTAGGTTGACCACCTCCCTTGGCTACTTTATCTAGCTCCTTATTTGATCTCTTTGGTCCTGGAGCTGTTGATGTTGATTGTGAAGTGTCTCCACCTATACCCTTATCACTCTATCCTTATCCATTAGCAAATCATACTGGGCTACCACATTTGTTATTTGTAGTTCTAGAGCATCCATTTGAACTTTTATTGCTTTGGTGGACTGTGTCCATTTAAAAAAAAATTGTAAATAATGTTGACCTCCACAATGCTCTATTGTATACTCTTGATATGTGTTTCTAGTTGAGTGTGTGCCTTGGCACACTTATTTGTCATATCCACCAGTCTTTTCTTGTTTAATTGCTCTATTACCTTCTTCTCTAGCCGGCTAGAGTACTCCTTGAATCCCTGTGTTCACTATTTCAGTTGCTCTGACAAGGGTAGGGTAGTATCTCTAGGTGTCTCCGGCATCTCCTTGGCCAATGTATTCACCGCATCTTGTAGCAGTCCACTCCCTTCCACATGTTGCTTCAAAATTTCTGATCTCGCTGAGGAATGGAACACATCTCCCAACTACAGCTTCTATAATGAGGATATTCTGATAAGGTTCACTTGGCCTTCTACCATCGGTAACTGCGCAACTATGGTGTTAGAATGGGTGTTATTTGCTTTTGTTATTCCAAAAACTCTTTGATGGACTCAATTGAAGATGAAGAGGCCTCTGGAATATTAGTTTTTTTTTTCTCCTTTGTTCCTCCCTATTCTCATGTGTGTTCCTTCTTCTTTCTCTTCTACATTATGTGTTTGTGGGCTCGTTTGTTGTTGTTGTGTATTTGTCTCCTCCATCCTTGTGTTCTCTGAAGGAGGTGCCCCTTGTGTAGAAGCTTCTAGCTAACTTCCCTCTTGGCTTGCCTCTATTATGTTTTCTCCTTCTGTCAGTATCTTAATGTTGTGTGGAGGTAATGGTTCCGGTTGTTGTTCTTGTTCTTTCTCCTTGATGGATTGATATATCTTTGTTGTTACCTCATCAATTTCTTTTTGAAATTTTCCCTTTTTGTTCTTGTTTTCCCCATCAATGTATCTACTCTTCATTTTCTCCTCAGCTCCATGGCTTGTAGTTGTATCAACTCATTCTTCTTCTCTGGTGACAATGTGTCATTGAGTTTCTCAATGGCATTTTTCCTTATTTCCTCCTCTAATTGGAGTGCCCTATTTCTCCTTTCCCTCAAAGCTTCTATTAAGCTATCTAGAAATCCTTCCATAATTTCATCTAGCGTCTTTTCCTTATTCCTCATTTATTATTCCATTGCTTGAACTATTAGTTGTTTATTTATTTATAGATGAATCATCATATAGAGCAGTGGTTTCTTGTACCATACCTATATTCTCCATGCATTGAGTAGTGCATCTAGATTGTAGAGCTCTTGTGTCGGATCTTCTACTTGTTGTTGTGTCGGTACTTCCTCTGATGTTTGTTGTGCTCTTTTTCTTCTTTTTAGCTTGGATTCTTACTCATCCCCTTCTTCTTTAGACTCAATTTCCTCTGGCATTTCTTGTGTTTTCTTTCTTTTCTCCTGTTGCTTCTACCGGGGAGCCTTCTTCTATGTATTATTCTTCATTCGTGATAAAACTTCTGATGTTGTTCTTCCTCCAGATGACATGGTGGATGATGATGGCACCTGTGATGTGGTTCTCTCTAGTCTTCTCACTACTGGAGTCTTCTTGGTAGGTATGGGAGCTGATGTGGCCGGTTTTGAAGTTGATGTAGTTCTCTTTCCTAGAACTCCCCACTATTTGTGCAACCTCTCTCTGTTCTTATCCAAGTGTTCCTCCACATGCTTTTTGTGCTGCATATCCATTACCTCTGAGTATGTGCCAAATCTCTTTGCACTTGTATCCTTCATTTTTCTCAGTAGGTTTTGTATATAAGTCAGAACTTCTACCTCAGTTATCTCATAGGGTAATTGTGGTACCCATGTTGTTCTAGGCTCTACTGCTTCTATGTAATTGAAATCCTTATCAACAAAAAATGTGACATCTTTTATATATTGCTTCACCACTCCATATGGAATTCTCTCTCTTTCCCTCATTTCTTCTTGTAGGGTTTTGAAGAACCCCCAATATGTGGCACTGAATTATTTTGTGTTGAAAAACTGAGCTATATGCCTTTTGACCTCTAGCCCCACTAGTTTGTTTTATTGCCATTGTTTTCCCTTAAACCCCGGTAACTCATTCAAATAATAGAATGTAAGGTAAAGAATCAAAGTACCATACCGAAAGTTATAATTTGAGTCCTTAATCTTCTACAAGTTCTCTAGCAGTTATTATTACATCACCTCACAAAGATCAAAATCCTTTCCCTCCTTCACCATTTGATAGGCGGCATGGATTGTAGTGGTTGTGGCTGAACCCTCTTGATTGGCATAGTAGACCTTGTATGCAATGTCCATGGAGTCATATTTCACCCACAGATCTGTGGTATCCTTCACATGCATATTTCTACCATATGGTATTGCTCCAGTGAATTCCCTCACTTGATTTGTTCTGATGGCCTGTATTTTCGATATGGGTCCTACGTCACTTAACCCTGTGAATGCCCTAATGGCCTCCTTTGTGATTCTGTAGGGTTTATCCAAATATATGAATTCATAATGGATTCTACTTAAAATGATCCTTACCTATTCATGTGCATCTATGAAGTCCGGGAAATCCTTCCATACATCCAGTTTCTTTTATGGTATGTTTGCATATTCAGGCAAATACCCTGTGCCTCCCAACAATGTGTCCCTCAGCTCCTCAAATTTCATGTGATTAATCTCCACTAAGGTGTTATGAATATACTTCCTCATGCCCTCCATGTATACCACATCTTCTGGCACATTTGAGAATACATCATCTTTATCCACTTCTAGGGATTTCTAGGGATACTTCTTGAACTTTAGCTATGGCTTGTGTGTGATGTCAATTAGTTTTCCATTGTGTATTCTTTGGTTTCCTGCATTCTTCTACTCTTCGCTGCTTTGCTTGCCACTTGATTCTTCTCTTGGAGCTCAAATTTTGTCAAAGTATGGATGCAAATTAAGGTTCCTCAGGTTTGATTAGGGTTAAATACCTTTTCTTTTTGCCCTAATTCTTCCCACTTTCCCTTTTTATTCTTTCTCTTTGTTAGTTTATTTCTTTGCTTCTTATGACGTAAGTTCTACCCCTTGTTAGTGGCTAGTCTTTGATACACTGTGTTGCCATGGAAGAATCTCTCTGCAATCAATTTCTTTCTTCTGAAGATTGATGATCTGGTGGTTTGGCATCCCGAACAACCTCCCCATGATATTTTCCTTACATCTTTTCCCCCTTTCTTCTTCCTCTTTGCTTGTGACTATCCTTCCTGTATCTATGGTAACACAGTCATCTTGATATGTCGATTACTCTACTTCCTTTGCTTCATTTGCTGAGATTTATGAGATGTAAGCTTCTTGTCCCTCCCTAATGTGTTGCAAGTGATCTAAAGTGGGTTTTAATGAAATGCAGAGGATTGCGGTATGTCTTCTTTGCCAGTCCTGATCATGAATATGCTCCAGTAGCCAAGCATTTTCCTTGTTTTTAGTCCTAGTTCCTCCCTCAACCAAGCTTCTAGAACTTCCTCACTATCTGTGATGTAGTGACCATTCTCTATCTTCACTTCTCCCTTAGAATTAAGCTCTTTTATTGTCTCCTCTACATCCAACCTTGTAATTGTGTAGAGATTCTTTGCATCCTTTTCACTATCTTCAGTCTAATTGGCTTCTTCTATGTATGCTTCCTGCATTGATGACTGGGCAAAGGAATGTTGACAATCTTGTTATTATTAGCAAATGATAACTCTCCTTTCTGGGAGTCTATGATATTGTTTGCATCCACAAACCATCTCAACCCTAAAATTGCATTGAAAGCTTCTCCTTGATCCTTCATGGCTACAAAAATGAAGTCTAAGACTTGTTTGACCCCCATTAGGTTAACTTCCACTTGATTCCATGTTCCCATTGTCAGCATATTAGATCCATCTACCAAAATTATGTTGTAAGTTATCTCTGTTAGCTTAGGTCTTCCTAACTACTCCCATAACTTCTTTGTAATTATGTTGACATCTACTCCTAGATCTATCATGACATTCCAAACCTTTCTGTGATTGATGTGAACATGCACCATAAGTGGTTTTGTCTTCCATTCTCTATATGTTCTTCCTATCCTCTAGAGTTGACTCTTCCGACCTTGCTTCTTATTCTAGTATTTAGAAAATTGCTTCAGTTTCTCAATAAGTCTGTGTTGTTGTGTCAATTGGGCTAATTTATTAAGAGCTTCTACTTCTCCTTCGATGAAAAATTGCTTGTATTTCTTCTCCTTTTCTTGTTCCTTCCTTATTGTTTATTTGGATTCCTTCACAACTTCCTCATGCTGCTTCCTAGAGGGAACACATTCTTCTTCCTCCTCACTGTCTTCCTCTTCTGTCTCAATGATATAATGTCTTTCGATATTTGTTCCTTGTCTTGTCAGCACCACAACTTTCTCCTTCCTTCTTCTATCTTTTTCGGTATGTTTTGGCTTGTTTCTTTGGTAGTACTCTTCTTCTTCTATAGATTCATTTGAAGATATTTCTGTTTCCTCTCTGCTATTCTTCTGATAAGTTTTTTCTCCTTGGCCCTTCATTTCCCTTCTTATGATCCTAGCTCCTTTTTGGTTATCAGGTTGTGTAGCTCATCACTTTTGGATTGTGCTTGTGCATTTTGGAAGTACTCTTGTGCTCTTTCACAACAAAATAAATCATGCTTCGTACTGCTACAAAATGAACATTGTGTTTTCCTTTTAGCCCAACATTCATTAGCAAAGTGTCCTAGCTTACCGCAATTGAAACATGTTGCATCCTCCCTCCTTTGACTTCTTCCACAGCTTTTGCCTCCTTTGTAACCTTCAAATTACTCTCTATCATCATTATTATATCTATTCCCATAGGATGGACTGCTAGAATTTGAATTTTGTATTGCATTGATATTTCGTTGATTTCTCCAATTTGGTTGTTTGTGGCCCTGATCATGTGAGTTTCTTTCTACATAGGACGTGTTATTGCTCTCTGCTAAGTTTGTGTACCATGTTCATCGACAAATTCTCTTTTCCTCTAGAAGTTTTTTGAAGGATAGTCTTGTGTCTCATGGTCATCCCATTCTCTGCATAATCCATAATATACTGAATTGACTCTTTTTGTTGTTGCTTTGATGTCTACTTTTATTGTGGTAGCCTATCTTTCACCTTTCATCCTAGGACATTCATTTCTCAAGTGACCTTCTCTTGTACAGTATGAGCACCAAATATTAGGTCTTTACTTATGTGTATTTTCCTCATGCTTGGCCAAAATCTCCTATCTCGGCTTCAATTTCTCCAATTCCAATTTCAACTTCTCCAATTCTAGGTTTTCCTTTATCTTATCTTGTCTACGCCAAGATTGAGACTCTATCCGGTAGGCTAGTGTCACTGCTTCTACATATGTTTCAAATATTCTTCCCTCTAGGGCTTACCTTATTTCAGGGCTTATTCAGGAAATAAACTATTCTATCTTTTGGTTCTCAGTCAACGGTTCCTCCAACTTCCTAGTTATCTCCTTGAATCTTCTATCAAAGTCCTTTGTTAATTCTTTATCCAATTGCATCAAATCTTTCATCTCACTTACCCCTTTTGTCGAAACATCTAAAACTCCAAAATTCTCCAAAAATAGCTTCTTGATATTATATTATTCCTTGTCACTATTTGGACATGTCTCCTTATACCACTTCAATGCTTCATTCCACAAGGTGCCTATGAAGTCAAACAACTTAATTTCATCTCTTGTTACTCCCTTCTGGTTCCAAATAGACTCCAAAACAAAAATGTGTTCTACTGCTTCAGTAGTGTCCTTCTCAATGATTGGTAACTTGATAAGAATATCCATGACTGGTCTTCTTAAAGTCTCCAGTACTCTGCAGTAGGTTTCCTCTGGTCTGCTCCTTTAGTTTGGCTATCTTCTATCAACTCACTTTCCTTCTCTTCCATTTTCTCTCTATAGTCGGATATCAAAGTAATCTTCTTCTAAAACTTGTATGAAATTACTCCAGATCTCTTCTATTTTCTTTGCTTCCTTGTTTGCTTGAATATCTTCCTTCTCAACTAAAATTCTCTTGACTTTATATGGCACTTGGGGTGACTCATGGTCAAGGGGTTGTGTCTCTTCATAGTGTCTCTCAATTAGGGGATACTCTTTTTCTTCTTTTTCCCTTCCGCATTCTTCTCCAATAGCACATGTAGTGGCGCACTGAGCAGCATCCTCCATGACACGCTTGTCTTCTTCTTCCCTTCTGGTAGCACCCTCCATGGTGCACTCAACAAATTGTTCCTCGTTTCCTTCCACAAATTCTATTGTCCTCTCTTTTTCCATCTCCTGTGCCCTTTCCATCCTTCTGTAGTAGCATTCTTGTCATTCCTGAGTCTGCTTCAATCTCTCTTTTCTGCTTATCTCCATTCTGGTTTTGATGTCTTTGCCAATTTCTCTTTTCTTCCATTTCTCCCCTTTCACCATGGGTTTTCTTGATTTGGTGTTCCATTAGTCCTCTTATATCCCATGGAATCCTTGTTTGAAGAGTCACATCTTTTGAAAGATCCTTGCGGACCCTACCCCCTTTCCACTTGCCATCCCCTTAAGTGCCTGTCCCCCTCTCACAGAGGTAGAAACTTAAGGAGACCTAAATTCCTCCACAACTTGACAATTTTCTTTATCAACCTCGCCTTCTCTTCTCTCTAGAACTCTGTGCTACTCCTTTGGATATTTTGCCCTTTTAATCTTTAACTACCTTCTTTTAGGGTCCCGACAATGAAACTAAATGTTAGCAAGAAATGGAGAGGGGATACCAATCTAGAGATCTGGTCCTCAGTCAAGTCTTTGTAGCCAGTTTATACCCTAGACATGTAGCTAGAGATTGATAGCAAAACATAAAAAATAACAGAAACAGAGTCTCACATACAGATCATTGTAAAAAGGCAACATAAAATTACCCGGTACTGACAGACCTCTATATATATCTTAACAATAATCAAAGGTGATACATCATATATCCATCCTCTGGCAGGTCTAAGTCTCTACCTCACCAGTTACATACATGACTTCTATGCCATTATTTACATCAGAACCTGTCACATATCATACTTCTATTCTTCTATGCTATATCATCATATCCTATATATACTCTATCTATTACATATAGGGATGTGTCTCCTGTTGGCTCTGGCCTCTGCATAGTGTGTGTGCCAGCTTCTAATCATCTCTCTTTATGCTTTGCACCCTACTAACAAATCCCATAGGGAAAGGAAGTAGAGAATAAATTGCACAAAGGGAGGAAAATTTCATCAACAACATAGGGCATTGGGTGTGGAAGTCAAGATGTAATTTGTATGAAATGTGAGTAGAAAAAAAAAGTTTGACAATGAAAGTAATAGAAGAATGCAAGGATCAGGATGCACTTTGCAACATTGCATGCCTACTTGAGAGTTTCAAACTTCTATAGTATAGAGTGGATGGTGGTGGAGGTGAGTGAGCTATTTGTAAAAATTTCTCAATTGTGCCAAACCTCTACAACTTTGAAATCAACTAAACTTGACTTCAAAATCCCTCCACACTCAGAAATTTACCATGAAGACTTCCAAAACACATAAGTCCACTCCCTATAAGGATGAAACATAAGCATTGGTACTATAAGAAGACCATGCCAATGTAATGGAGCCCATTGAATGACCACCATTGGAACAAAGATATTACCAAGGCTTAGCCAAGAAATTTCAAAAATAAATGCGAACCAACAAAACATGGATGCAACAATATTTTTGCTAGTGACAAAAGCATATAAGCACATCAAATCAACCAAATAGAGATAGTGCTAACATTTGTATCCTCAAGTTTAGAGCTTGATCCATCTTGGAGATCTAAGGGATAGCCATAATTAGCTTAATCCTTGATTTTTCAAGAATACTTAGGGGGCTAATTCTATTCTCCAAACTTTGTAGATCCCAAGAGCCTTTTCCAACTTCATGTTCATTAGCTAAATTTTATAAAAACTAGGGAGGAAGGACAGTGTTAGTGCTAAGGGGAGATGAAAATTCACCTCCATGGCCATGCTTCCTTCTTCCTTTTTGATCTCTCTTAGTCCTATTAATTTTTCAGGTTCCATTTTTATTTTGTGTCCCCATAGCTTTATGTTAGTGTATTATTTATGGTTTGTCTTTTTGTTTTATGGTTTCTCATGTGTAGGCATTTTAGGGTTTTTCTTGGGTTTTTTGGGAGTGTTGTTGAGCTTGGTTACTGGTGTTATCTAGGCATTTGCCTTATGGGGGGTGGAGTGATACGATCTTGGGTACTTACTTGATAGCATATCTTTTTAGGAGGAGGGTGAGGGAGTTGGCAATACAAGGTCTAAGAAGGAAGGATTAGATGGAAGATCATACAAAGCAACACTAGTTTTGGAGGAGGTATCTTTAGTTTTAGAAGATGTAGTGTTTGTGGACAATGGATGGGACCAATAAGGAGCCCCTGGACAAGGTAATGCTCCTACAAAAACCCTAAGGACATGTCCTAATGAGCAAATGGTTAAAGCTTTAAACAATGAAGAGAGCAAGTTGAAAAATGTGGGCATATTTTTTATTTGTTTAAGGATAATTTGCCTTCTCAAAAATTCTTTGATGATTGGGTTTTGACTATGTGGGGAAAATTTGGGAATTTATGTTAGAATGGTTCAAAAGGGATTTTTTTTCATTTGTTTTAAAATCAACTAATATGTAGAAAAGAACTATGGAGAAAAAGTTTTACAATGTTGGAAAAATATTTTTTAGGCCTTTGCCCTAGGACTTGGTGGTTTAACTAGAGGAAGTAGTTTTCGATTCTTCATCTAGATGGATTGAAGTTTGTAATCTTCCTCATGTTTTTTTTCTGCTGCCCTACCTTCTTAAACCCTTAGGTGAAGTCTTATGAGTTGACGATACTAAGGTCTATTTTCCTCATTTAAATGCAAGAGTGTTAATCTCATTAGATTTGGCTAAGGATATTTTTTATAACATTGCCTTTCCATTGCATAATAAAGAGGATTCTTGCAAAATTATTGGTTTGGGGGCCTTGGTTCTTGTTTTTTTTTTAAAGGATGGACACATGACAACAAACTTGCCTAATCTTAGGGTCAATAAAGAACTCCATAAAGAAGAGAGTTCTTTAAATATTATGTTGATTATTAAGAATGTGGTTGATGGTAAAAAGGTTAGTAGTTTAGTTAAACCTGGTAATCTTGATTATGTGGTGGTTAGGGTCATTGTTCCTTTTGATCTTAACCTTGATAGCATCCCAAGAGATAAGACTCTAAATTTTGGAAGAAGTGATATGGAGTTAGATGAATCTCTCAAGAGAAAGGCTTGTCCTAATCCTCCCATGGCTAGTGTTAGTCAAGGTACAACTAGTAAGGTAGATAATTTTCCCAAAAGAGGCCCTAGTAAGAGAGCTAGGCATAGTCCTGATTGTCTTAATTATGAGGAAGAAAGGTTTGCAAGTGATAGTGATAATTTAAATATTGGTCCATTCTCTTTGGCTTGTGTTAAGGAGAATAGCAAGAAAGAGGTTAAACTTTCTCCTAATTTTGAGAATCTTTGTTGAGGAAAAAGAGGTTCATGTTGTCCTATTTTGCTCCCCAGCTAAATAGCCCAAACCCATAAAATATCTAAGTGTTTTCCCCTTTAGGAATGCAAGGAAAAACCCCCCAAAATTGACTAAGTCCAAAAAATCTTCAGTTTTCCTTGTGTTTTTAGCATTTTCAAAGTTTGAAAGTTTGGAGTTCTCCCCTTCGTCATGCCATCCTAATCGGCTCCAAACTCCTCTTTGTTCTTTGCAAAATTTCTAAGTACTTCGGGTGCCAAAGGTTGGGAGTTTCCTCTTTTCCTTTTCTTCTAGCAGAAGCTGGCAGTTGGAAGGCCCAAAGTCTGAGCTCCACTCTTTTCATTTGGAAATATTTCTAAGTGTTTTGGGGGGGTCAAACTTCAGACTTTTGTTCTTCCCTCTTTCTTTCTTTTGGAAGCTGGAAGGCTCGAAGGCTAAAGTCTGTCGTTTTCAAAGGAAAGGCAAAGCATAGCGGCAAAAGTGAAAAAGATGTGAGGCGTGTTGTTGCGCGGTGCTGATATGTGGCCGAGTGTTTTCATAAAATTCTCTAAAGACGGAAGGCCCAAGGCTCGACTTTCGCCGAAACCTTCAAAATGGCCAAGTCTTTAAACTTGTGGGGCTCGAACCTTCTTTCTTCTTCCTTCTTTGGGAAGGCGTAAGGCAGAAGGCCCAAGGACTAAAGTCCACCAATTGTAATTTTCCCTTTGTATAGCGAGCTCAAGGGGCGAGGTTTTCTCCTTTCTCCCTCTTTCTCTTGGAAGGTGAAAGGCTGAAGGCCCGAGGCTCGACCTCTGACAACTTCTGTAGTTTTCAAAAGTGAAGGAAAAAGATGCAAAACCAAAGGTTCGCCTTGGTTTACCAGGATGAAATTTTGCCGATAAGGCAGGATACAAGCCAGAATCAAAGGTCAAGCATTCAACTCTAGCTAGAGTTTGTTGTTGAGCATTTATTGTTGTAGATAGAGAGTTAGATGTAAAATTTCAACGCAGATATTTGTTTTAGCTACTCCAGAGAAGATTTTTTTTGCATTTATGTCAAAGATAAAACAAATGTATCCAGGCATTCCCTTTGCAGAAATATCTTTTGATAGGCCCATAGGGCAAATTTATGGCAGTAGATGATTGTACTTCAATGTAAAATGCTATATAAGCATGAAATCAAATGTATTATTATCGGTTGTTGGTCTAAAAAACCACATCTTGTATCAGCTGTAACTGTGCCTCTTTGACAAAAGAACTTGATAAGATTTTTACCTTTTCATGCACTTCTTCTACTCTGTGTAATACTTCTGTTTGAGTATCCATTTCTGAATGCTTCTTTCCTTTCAGATTTCAATTAGTTTCTTTTACCTCTGTAGGTAGTTTGTGATTTGTGTATGCTGATTTGTTGGTTGTTGTTATTCTGTGCATATATGGTTGATCTGAGGGTGAAACATTCAAACCTGGTGTATCACCTTTTCATTTCCAGTTTCTCCTTCTCCCCCTTTTCCCCAATAGTGATAGATTAGGTTTAGTCTTAGTATACTTTGAATCTCTTATTCAGAAAGAGGAACCAACCTTTCTATGGAGGTTTGATTTCATTTGCAGGGTCCCACACCTAGAAATCACTCCCATGTTTCATTGGATTCTTGCAGCACAACGCTTCAACATAGGGTGCAAATCCAAGTGACAACAGTTTTTGGCATGCCCGATGGGACTAATTTTACTCTAAATTAAGAATTAGGCTGAGAAATTGGTGTTGTTCTCAGTATTCTGTAGTTTGGCAGACAAATTTCATGCACCTAGCGACTCTATAGGCTCCTGGTTTCATATCAGTCCAACATTATATGCCTAGAGTACAGACATGAGCTTTTTCAAGAGGTAACAATTATCAGTTTGTTGAATTACTTATTGCTACTTCAATAAGAAGTAGGTTATTTAGGTCTCCTGCTAAAAGGAATAACAATGTTGTTCCATCTCATTCAAGATCTCAATCTACACCTCCTGTTAGGTTTCAATACTCAAAAAAGTGTTTGCACATACCTAGAATAAATTTGAATACACTAAATATGGCTCTGCTAAGAAACCTGCCCTTTGTGACCTTTAATGGAGGCAACCCTTTAGAGTTGGTTGCACATAATGATATACCTACTTTAGCCCTAAAGAGTATCTCATTCTTTATGGGTGATGGTTCTACTACACCTATTGAGCATATCAAAGACATATATAATGTATGTTCAGTCCACCATATTCAACATGAAGATGTGGCTATTAACTGATGGTTTCATCCTTTAAGGGGAGAGCTCTTCAATAGTTTAGGAGTTTACCCCCTACTTCAATACATGATTGGGATGAGCTGGGTGAAGTAGTCTACAAGTAGTTTGGAGAAAGCACAGATAATGTTTCTCTGCTGGAACAACTGACAACCATAAAGAGGGCTCCCAACAAGATGATGGATGACTTCAACTTCAAATTTCAGAGGATGTGGGAAAGGATTCCAACTCTCCTCAGGTCTATTGAAATGAACCAAACAACTGAGAGGGGGGGTGAATCAATTGTCTCAAATCTTTAACAAATTCCACAGCTTACAACATTAAACACTTGTCCACTGTTTGTTATGATTAAATCATGAAAACATAAACTTATAAATATAAACACAGTTCTAAGATCATACACAAGAGACACCAGATTTTTTACATGGAAAACCCTGTTAAGGGAAAAACCACAGTGGATGTTAGTCCATAAGATATATCAGTTATAACAATACCGAAAATCAGAGGCTCACTGCCAATAGGACTCATTGCCCAAAACAAGGCTCACTGCCAAGGGGTGGTTCATTACCAAATGGTGGCTCACTGCCAAGGGGTGGCTCATTGCCCATGGTTTTGAATTGATATGATAGCATCTACTCCATGCCTGAATTCAATTCCATTGAAGCGTAATATTCTTCCTCTACTCTGCTCTTTACACCTCTTCACTTAACTTCGCATCTTTTTCCTAAGGACATCTTTTTCACAACCAAATTACAAGTATATGTATATCATTCATCAACCTTGGGATGTACATCAAGGTCAGCATTACATTCATCAATCGTTGGAATAATCTCCAAGGTTAGCATTACAAACATTTACAAAATAGGTCTTTGACCTAATACAAAATTATGCTAAGGAGATGTAGTAAAGTGTATGCAGATCACACCACACCTTAGTTGAGACTCAAACATGATCTTCCATGCCACGATACACTTTTACAATCTTCAATAGATCTTCGCAATCACTGGAAATAACCAAGTCGGCTAAGATTGGTTACACACTACGTTATCTGGGAACAATCTTTAATTTCAATCCAAAATACTCCTCACAGACCAATGAAAAGGCAGGAACATGATCAGGAGACATCCACAAGCACGTTGTAATGATCAAGAGCAACCGCACAAACTCTAACCACTTTACTCATGAGATTCTTTACACCGGAGCACATGAACTTCACTATCTTCAAATGTCATAAGAGAAAGATAGCTTGTGGACCACTAAATCATGAACCATTGTAGTTGTAGGCACTTATCATCATCCTAGACTTCCCTCTAGAACCACAGAGCAAAATACCTCAATGCGGAGGAATGTGGAGCAAAATACTTTCTTCCTGTCACCAATGAGTAATCAGAAAAAATAGGTTTTACTCTGGTGAATGTAACTCACTCAATTGTTCATAACAGAGGCTCAAACTTAGGATTTAGCATCTTCAGACATGACTCTAAATAACTTCCAATCCATAGACCAAGATCTTCAATTTACAAGAAATGTGGAGCAATCTTCTGTACTGTTCTTTTATCAACAACACAGTCACTTACTGCAACTCACTATTTCTTCCGGAGGGGCAAATTTTATCAATATGCTCAACATATAAAGCTTCTAAACAAATAACAAAATAGGATACAGTTGACACCAATGACAACAAAGATATGTTGACATCAATGACAACACCAATTAGGCACATACTTGCAACAATCTCCCCCTTTGTCATTGATGGCAACATATGATGTGAAAAACTGTAACAATCATAAAGACAAGATTCTTCCCCTATCTCTTTACACATCTTCATTCCTTTTTTTCTGAGTTTTTCACATGATTTCTCTCCCCCTTTGACATCAATGGAAATGGGCACATACTTGCACTCTACTACTCTGAACCAAACTCTCTCCATCTGACTACTCCCCCTGAGAAGTAGCCCTTACAAGTATCAATCCAAATCTAGAGGTAGAGCTCTAAGCACCACTGGACTGATGCACTCTTGTGCATCTTACTTTAGAGCAAGAGGGGTGATAACCCCTAACTTTTCTCTGAGATACTCAAAAGTATCCTTAGGTAGAGGCTTGGTGAAAGTGTCTGCAATCTGATCTTTTGTAGATACATACTCCAACTTGACTTCATTCCCTATCACCTTTTCTCTTAGAAAGTGATATCTTATTGATATATGCTTTGTTTTTGAATGCATTACTGGATTCTTTGATATGTTTATGACATTTATATTGTCACAAAAGATTGTAATTAGATCTTCATACACAACTCTAATGTCCTTCAAAGTTTGCTTCATCCATAACACTTGAGTGCAACTGCTGCTGCAATGTATTCTGCTTCTGCAGTAGATAGAGATATTGAGTCTTGTTTCTTGCTTGACCTAGATACCAACCTTTTTCCCAAGAAGAATGCACCTCCACTTGTACTTTTCCTGTCATCCACATCTCCGGCCCAATATGCATTAGTGTATGCACTGAGAGTGAAATCATTATCTTTTGGATACCACAAACCATAATCCATTGTGCCTTTCAAGTATCTCAATATTCTCTTGACTGCCATCACATGTGACTCTTTAAGTTCTACTTGAAATCTTGCCACAAGACAAACTACATGCATTATGTCAGGTTTGGTTTGGGTCAGATAAAGTAATCCTCTAATCATAGATCTATATCTTTTCTGATCTGCCATAGGTGAGTCATCATTTTTTTTTCTCAAATTACAACCAGTTACCATGGGAGTGCTTACTAGTTTAGAGTCCTCCATCCCAAACTTCTTTAAGAACTCTTTCACATACTTAGACTGATAAATGAAGATACCTTTATCTGATTGATTAATTTGCAGACCTAAAAAGAAATTCATCTCACCAAACATGGACATTTCAAATTCATTTTGCATTTCCCTAGCAAAAACCATGCACATACCTTCATTGCCTCCAAAGATAATGTCATCAACAAAGACTGCAACAATTAGGATTTGTTCATCATTGATCTTGAAATAGAGATTGTTGTCGGTAATACTCTTACTGAACACCAACTGTATTAGATATTTATCCAATCTTGCATACTAGGCCTTGGGGGCTTGTTTTAGTCCATACAATGCTTTCTTCAATCTACACACCATGTCACCTTGATTTGATGACTGGAATCCTTCGGGTTGTTCAATATAGACTTCTTCTAATTCTCCATTCAAGAATGCAGACTTCACAACCATTTGATATACCGTGAAATCTTTGTAGGCTATAAATGCTAAAAACATTCTTATTGCTTCAATCCTTGCCACTGGTGCAAATGTTTCCTCAAAATCTATTCCTTCAACTTGAGAGTATCCATTACATGCCAACCTTGCTTTGTTTCTTACCAGTTCACTGTTTTCATTCATCTTGTTCCTGAAGACCCATTTGGTGCCAATTACATTTTTATCTGCTGGTCTGGGAACAAGATCCCAAGTCTGATTCTTCTCTATCTGCATCAATTCTTCTTTCATAGCCTTTACCCAATTCTCATCATTACAAGCTTCATTCATAGTCTTAGGTTCAATCTTGGAAATCAAACAGAAATTTACCTGTTCTTCTGCAGCTCTTCTTCTGGTCAGAATTCCTTTGCTCTTATCTCCTATGATTTGATCTTCAGAATGATTTAGTTTTGCATACCTTGGTGTCTTGGTGATAATTACTAGAGCTTGTTCTTCTTCATCTGAACTGTCTTCATGCTGTACCACTTCTTTGCTTGTAGGAACATCTGGTTCATCTAATTCATATCCGCTTGATACCTTTTCTTTCCTTTCATCAACTTTGACATTTGCACTTTCAATGATCTTCTTCAACCTATTATTGTAGCATCAGTAGGCTTTGCTCTTGGTAGAATATCCAAGGAAGATACCTTCATCACATCTTGCATCAAACTTACCTAGATCTTCATCTCTTCTACTATAACACTTACTACCAAAAACTTTGAAGTATTTCACAGTGGGAACTTTACCATACCACAATTCATAAGGATTCTTGGAACTGTTACCTTTGACTTGAACTTTGTTTAGAATGTATACAACAGTGTGAATTGCCTCTCTCCAATATACTTTCGGTAGATCAACCTCCATCATTGTTCTAGCAGCCTCTTGAACTGTCATGTTCTTCCTTTCCACTACTCCATTTTGTTGTGGAGTCCTAGGTGCAAATAATTATCTCTTTATCCCTTGTTCCTCATAGAAGAATTTGAACTCATTTGATGTAAACTCTCCACCTCTATCAAAGCTCAAGCATTTGATCTCCAAATCTATCTAATTCTCAACCATTGTCTTGAATGCTTTGAACTTTTCTAGGGCTTTTTCTTTTTCCTTTAAGAAGGTAACCCGAGTCATTCTAGAATAGTCATCAATTAACAACATGCAATACCTATCTCCTTGCATACTTCTTACTCTGGCGGGCCCACATAGATCTGTATTTACTAATTCCAGTAGACCTTCAACAGATTGGTCCTTGCTCTTGAAGCTTGTTCTTGTCTATTTTCCAAATTGGCACTCCTTGCACAATGTATCAGCAGGTTTCACAAGCTTGGGCAAATCTCTTATGACCTGAGTGGAAATTATCTTCACAGTGTTGTAAAAATTGATGTGACACATCCTTTTGTGCCATAGCCAACTTTCATCAGTCTGAGCCAACAAGCCATAGTTATCATTTCCTTTCAAATGATAGATATTTCCTTTAGTCTTTTTACCAATTGCAATCATTGTTCTGGAGCTTTCCATGATCTTGCATCCACTATCCTTGAATCTTAAATTATAACCTTTGTTACACATCTAACCAACGCTCAAAATGTTGTGCGTTAACCCTTTCACATACAAAACATCTTCAGTATTATGCTTGCCATCAAAAGAAATGGATCCTTTTCCACAGATCTTACCAGTTGTGTCATCTCCAAACCTAACCAGTCCCCCATCATATCTTTCCAGACTTACAAACTTACTTTTATCACTAGTCATGTGATGAGAGCATCCACTATCAATAACCCATTCATCTTTATCTTGAACAACTTGAATAGCCAAGGCACTTTCCACTGGTTTTTCTTCTTTCACACAGCTAGTAGGATTAGTAGACATAGGTTCTTCTTTAATAGCAATAAACAAGCATTCATTACTAGGAGTACTAGCATTATCTGGTTCACCATTTGATACTCCTTCATCATCATCAAGATCTTCAACATAGTAACATTTCTTTGGAATCCTAGGTCTATTAGGTCTAGGCTTAGGAACTCTTGTGGGGCATCTAGAAGCATAATGACCAACTTTACCACAACTGAAACATTTGAAAGGTAATTTGCCTTTGAACTTACCAGTACCTCTAGGCAGATTGTTAACAAAGTTGACTTCAAGTTCTTCAAGCTCATAATCCGGTTCCACCTTGTACTTGTCAGATCTGGGTTTTTTTTTCTGAAGTGCTGGCTTTGAAAGTAGTCTCTGTCTTTAGAAGGGAATCATCAAGTTCTCTCATTTCAAAGGCTATCAATTTCCTATGCAGCTGATCTTTTGTAATCTTTGTCACTGTCATTATTTCTTCAATTGCGGCCACCTTATGACTATATAATTTAGGCAGTGATCTAAGAATTTTGTTCACAACTTTAATGTCCTCAATTTTTCCTCCCACACTTTAATGCTACTCACAAGTTCATCAATCTTTTGCATGAAGGATGTCATGTTGTCATCTTCACTCATCTTCAAACATTCATATTTTGCCTTCAAACTCTGTAACTTGGCACTCTTCACAGATTCATCTCCTTCATATAGATTCTTCATCTTATCCCAGATTTCATAAGCAATTTCCAGCTCCATGATCCTGGTTACTTCAATGTCGGATAGGGTGCTTACCAAGGCATCTTTGGCTTCTATATTCAACTCAAATTTCTTGATCTCATCTTTAGTTTGCAGACCATTCTTCAGTATTTCATACTTGTCTTCGGTTATTTTCCAAACACTGTAACCGAAGCAGAGGAGATGGGTTTTCATGTGGATCTTCCAAACGAAGTAGTTCTTTCCATTGAACCATGGACTTTCCTTCTTATATGACATCCTGGATCAACATCAAGCAGTCAATCTTTCTTCCGAGGAACTTGGCTTTGATACCAATTGTTGAAATGAACCAGACAACTGAGAGGGGGGGTGAATCAGTTGTCTCAAATCTATAACAAATTCCACAGCTTAAAACATTAAACACTTGTCCACTGTTTGTTATGATTAAATCATGAAAACATAAACTTAGAAATATAAACACAGTTCCAAGATCATACACAAGAGACACCAAATTTTTACGTGGAAAACCCTGTTAAGGGAAAAACTATGGTGGATGTTAGTCCACAAGATATATCAGTTATAACAATACCAAAAATCAGAGGCTCACTGCCTGGAAAAAGGCTCACTACTAAGGGGTGGCTCACTGCCAAAGGGTGGCTCATTGCTAAGGGGTGGCTCACTACCCAAGGTTTTGAACTGATATGATAACATCTACTCCATGCCTGAGTTCAGTTCCATTGAAGCGCAATATTCTTCCTCTGCTCTGCTCTTTACACCTCTTCACTTAACTTCACATCTTTTCCTAAGGACATCTTTTTCATGACCAAATTACAAGTATATATATATATATCATTCATCAACCTTGGGATGTACATCAAGGTCGGCATTACATTCATCAATCATTGGAACAATCTCCAAGGTCAGCATTACAAACATTTACAAAATAGGTCTTTGACCTAATACAAAATTATGCTAAGGAGATGTAGTAAAGATGTATGCGGATCATGCCATGCCTTAGCTGAGACTCAAACATGACCTTCAACACCACGACACACTTTTAGAATCTTCAATAGATCTCTGCAATCACTAGAATTAACCAAGTCGGCTAAGACTGGTTACACGCTACGTTATCTGGGAACAATCTTCAATTTTGATCCAAAATACTCCTCATGGGCCAATGCAAAGGTAGGAACATGATCAGGAGACATCCACAAGCACGTTGTAATGATCAGGAGCAACCACACAAACTCTAACCACTTTACTCATGAGATTCTTTACATCAGAGCACATGAACTTCACTGTCTTCAACTGTCATAAGAGAAAGATAGCTTGTGGATCACCAAATCATGAACCATTGTAGTTGTGTGAGGACTACCCTTTTTACTTTCTGTTCTTGTGACTACTTACATTACTGATACTGATACTTTTATAGTTGTGGGACAGTAGTTCCCAGATTTTCAAACTATTAAACTTTATTATGATAAAGGAAAAACTAATTGGGTGATGTCTGGATAACGTTTACATTTCAGAAAAGTTAATTAGGTGATGATGGAAACAAAATTGTAATATGATTTCATTTATGCTATTTAGAACTATGTCATGGTAATGCATGTTTAAGTTTCTTCAGCTATGATGATCTTGTAATTGAGTGTGCAGGATTTACTAATCAAACCACAGATACTGGAGATCATTCTGCACCTTTTTGTTGTTATCCCTTGTTAAGCCGATTTGGTTCCACGAGGAACCAAGATCAACTCTGTGTTTGATGTAGTGTTGTAGTGTGGTCTTTCATAAGGTCGAATGGGTTAGGTCTACCCTCTTGTAACACTGAATTATGATTTGTGTTGTAAAAAAAAATTGAATTTGAATTTCTTTTCTTTTATTTAATTTTTTTTAGGCCTTTTCTTGTGTCTTAACTTGACCCTGAGTGTCCTGAATAGGTTAAAGTTGACCCTGGGTTATACCCCATGGGTCCAGGGTCCCATTTGGCATGGGTAACCCTTGGGTAACCTCCATATGGTCATCTTATGAAGTTAAGTGATGAATTTTGGAGGTATGGGAGGGATAGGATGGGTTGTACCAACACCCAAACCCATCCCTCTTCAATCCCCAAGGTAAGAGATGACTACAAACCCATCAATTATGGAGGAATTGACTTGAAGTCATCCTCACCATTAGTGAGATTCCCCATGAGTTGTGTGGTCATCTATAATGAAGGAAGGAAGAAGAGGCATGGGTCACCTGTCTTTTCCTCCTTTAACTCCTTTTATTTCTCCCATGCATAAGAGAAATGACATGGGGTAAGGGATAAGGAGGACTTTAGGGATGGGTGAGTGACATAAGCCAACACTCATCCCTTGGGACACAATAGTAGTTTGGGGAAGAGTGAGGAGGTGACAAGTGTCACCTCCCCATTCCTCTAAACTGAGAGAATTTTGGGTTATTTGAATCCCATTTGGGGATGGGGGGAGAGTTAGTTGAATTTTGGAGAGTTTTATTTTATTTAAAAAAAAAAAAAATTTGCTTTTGAGAGAGAAAGGGAGAGGGAGTTTGGTGGCTTAGGTGGGAGGAGATTTCAGTGGAGCTCTTCATCAGCTTCATCCATAGAAGGGCTTTGTAAGGTTGGTTTTTATTACCTTTCTTTCGTATATCTGATTGTTGCATGAAAAGTGTGTGAAAGTTATTTATTTGCTTGTGTTGTAGATTTTGTTATTGTGGGGAAATGTTGTTGGGTTGTTGACAAAGCTTCTCCCACTTGGGAGAAATGCTCATCAAGTGTGGGGTAGGGGAGGAGTGATCCTCCTCGGGTGCATACTGGTTCTTTTGGGATGTTGAAAGCCTTGAGGGTATGTGAGTGTGACTTTGAAAAGAATTGTGTTATTTGGCTTGAGAGTCCAAATACGAACTCTTTGGAAAATTTGTTATCAAATTTTGGCTTGAGGCCAAGAGAAATTGTGTTGGTTATATTATCTGTAAGGGTGACACTCTGGAGTTGAGTGTGTCCACTCTCCTACCCCTTGTGAAGCTCACTGTAGTTGAGTTTTTGTGTTGTGTAATTTATCCACGGGTGTATGTGAGTTTTGGGTTTGTTGTTGTCCCTTGTTGTGAAGTGGTTTGTGGAAATACCCTAGGTGTGTGAATGATCTCCCTAGCTCAGGGGTGACCCTCTTGCGGGTCTACGGTAGGGAGGAGAGCTAGATGAGTGGTGTATTCTTTTTTTTTGGATATGCAGGTTTCCTCTTGAAGCTTATTGATGGAATTGGAGGAGTTCTATAATTAGGGAGAATGTATCTCATCCTTACTATAAGAGAGTTGGTTCATTAAGTTTCATCCTATTTAAGTTCATTGTGGAGAGATTTTCTCCCTCTGAAGTTGCAAGAATTATAATTTGGGAGAAGAGAGAAATTCCTCCCTTATAGTGTTTGTTAGTTATGAATTTTGACAGTTTATTTTATACTTGGTGTAACTATTTGTTAAGTGGTGAAATGTATTGTTGATTTAGACAAAGGTGATAAATTTTATCTATAGTATTGTTTGGAGGAAATTATGAATTTAGTTAATTTTTAGATATTGTAATTTTAACTAGTTGTGAGCCAATGTAATTTTAACTATTCTTTCCATTCTCTATTTTATGCTAATATGCATTAAATTGAAATTAGCAAGTTAGATTTAATAGAAGAAAAAAATTAATTTTACTATACCCCTTGTTTAACACTATTTGTATGAAGTCTAATTTCAGAATTTGCATATATATTAATAAAATTGTAAATGGCAGTTTAATAGATTTATATTTAATTCCCTGTATTTATAATTTCAATCATTAGATGAACTGGGATTGTAAATGACAGTTAAATAGAATTATATTTGAGTCTCTGTATTTAAAATTTCAATTATTAGATGAACTGTGATTGTAAATGGAAGTTAAATAGATTTATAATTAATTCTCTGTGTTTTATAATTTCAAATTATTAGCTGAACTGTGAATGGAATATTTTTGAGAGAAGTCGTGAAATATATATATATATGTGTGTATATATATGTATATATATATGTATATATATGTACATATATATGTATATATATGTACATATATATGTATATATATGTACATATATATGTATGTATATATATATGTACATATATATATATATATATATATATATATATATATATATATATATAAAATTAGTTTTCTGTTTGAGCCATTTTAATTTGACATATAAATGAAAAAACTGTGATTCACACTGGAAACGAATAATAGAGTATATATATATATTTAACTTAAATAAATAAATTTTAAATCGTTTATAAAACCAAATTTGAATGGGAAATGAAAATTGTTACTCTCTATTTTTTTTGTTCTGTGGTAAACACAGAGAGGAAAATATATAAAAAAAAACATTTGCAATGGCGGTGGGGTTTGAACCCCACCGCAGGCCCTTCCCACACCCCCGCTACCTCTCCTACCCCTCGCAGCCCCAAGGGAACTACGGTCTCCGTAGACACTCCACACCCCCATCCCCGCGACTACTCCCGTCCGCCGCTCCCTGCATGGCCTCCACACCTCCGCCACGCCCTGCCTCCCACGCAATCTTTAAACCCCGCGCTCCACCTTTGCCACCCACGGCGGCCATCTCCACCCCGCCTCTCTGGTCCGCCCTCTCCGCCCCAGTGACCACTACTATGGATTTCGCTCCACCAGTACGCCGCCCTCCATTGCCTCTACATTTCCAAACAAAAAAAAAAGAACAAAAATAATGTTAGGGCACAATTGTAATGACATAAAGATATTAGGGCTTCAGCCCTATAATGAAAGTAAAATTGTATGGGATTTATAAAAGAAAACTTAACATTTTATTATAAATATATATATATATATATATAAATACAAATAATAATAGTAATAATAATAATAATAAAATAACTATATTTGTATATATATTTATATATGTAAATATAATCCTCTATATATATATTATTTATTTGATATAAATTTATCAGAGAGGCCATTTTTTCTTTACAACAATAAGGAAAGATATAATTATAATTTAAAGAGAGCATAATTAAATATATTTTAATATTTAAGGAAGAGTTTCTCAGAAGTTTCAACAATCAACACAAATTAATAATCAGGAAAATGAAGAGGAAATTATGTTCCTTCCATTTAAAAAGAACACTGGAAATAAACGTAAAGAAGCCATCACAGACATTCCATGTGTGGCCAGTTTAAACTCAACTGTAGTTAGTAAATGTCCAATTGAGAAAACAAAAGAGAGAGAAAGAAGAAGAAAAACTAACATTGGAAAACAAAGAGGAGAAAATGTGCGGCATTTCCAAATTGGGCTAAGAGAACTAAGTAGATTTACCCTTCCGATAATCCTGCTTAGGAATAAGATGATTTTACAATTAATACAAACGTAGAGGTGAATCCTAGGGCAGAGAAAACTAGGAGACTGAGTCCAGCGAAGTAGTAAACCAGTTTATGTGATCTGGTCCATCCGGAAATTAGGAATAATGTAAAAAAAAAATAATACAGTGATAACTCTGATTGATGAAGAATATGAAGAAAAGACAGGATAAACATAAATAAAACTTAGAAACCAAAAGAGAGAGAGACCGAAATATAAACAAAATAAATTTCAGAGAAATAGTTAAGGTGAACACGATAGAAATACAATCAAAATTAAGATCCAGAGAAACGAAAGAGAGGGCAAATGAATGACCTTGTTGAGAATACTAAGTCCGAAGGAGGAGTATATTTCAGGAAACGAGAAATGATACAGATAATCGTACTTTGTTAAAAAATGACCAAATAGGAAGATCAAGTGTAAATTCATTATGAATAAGGCATCGTGGGAAGTTGTTAAACTATTAGGGAACCCCATAATAAGTGTATTGTTTAATGGTTCCCACTCATGCCGTGAGGCGTTATGCTGCCAGAATCTTCCAAGATTTAGGGTTAGGAACCTTCATATTACAAACCTTGTAGCGACGTTAACAACATCGTGGAGACCCCCTTGTTGGACTACTTGCGTCTGGGTGAATGCAATTGTACTTAGTACCCCGCCGACAACTGTAGTGTTTTCACCTTGAGCGTACACCACCGAGCATGCTTACGCCTGCGAGGGGGTTTCTAGGGAAGCGTGGGAAATTTTTTGATATTTCGTGTCATGACCACATGACAAATGTGGACATGACACGTGTGATGCGTGTTGTGACCGCCTGGAAAATGTGGGCATGACAAGTTGTAGGCACTTATTATCATCCCAGGCTTCCATCTAGAACCACAGAGCAAAATATCTCAATGCAGAGGAATGCAAAGCAAAATACTTTCTTCCTATCACCAGTGAGTAATCAGAAAAAGTAGTTCTTACTCTGGTGAATGTAACTCACTCAATTATTCATACCAGAGGATCAAATTCAAGATTTAGCATCTTAGCATCTTCATACATGACTCTAAATAACTTCCAATCCGTAGACCAAGATCTTCAATTTACAAGAAATGCGGAGCAATCTTTTGCACTGTTCTTTTATCAACAACACACTATCTTCACTACAATTTACTGCAACTCACTGTTTCTTCCGGAGGGGCAAATTTTCTCAATATCCTCAACATATAAAGCTTCTAAACAAATTACAAAATAGGATATAGTTTATACCAATGACAACAAAGATATGTTGACATCAATGACAACACCGATTAGGCACATACGTGCAACAAGGTCATCTCCACAAGGTGCTTTTTATATTTTCTGAGGGCTTTAAATTCTGATATTGCTATTATGATGTAATATATGGGTGCTTTTACCTTACTAGATGCACATGAAATAGATTTAAGAGCTAAAAATTGCTTGATACAGGCCAGAAAAATTGCTCCCAGGCTGCCTGTACCTATTTTCCTAGAACTGCCTTCCTAGGTTCAACAACCCACTATTGCTCCCATACTAGATCCTAAAGCCTCTGAATTTGCTCTTCCACAAGAAGACAATGACTTTAAAACCCTAATGGCCAACATGGATACAACATCAGTGCTATATATATTCAAACTGCTCCTAAACCCCATCAAAATTATAACTAGGGGCAACCTTCAAATCAGAATTGGAATCAGGGTTATAATTCCAATAAAAATCAAAATTGGAACCAAGGTTACCAGCCAAATAGGTACCCAAATAATAATCTTGCTCAGCCCTTACAAACGGTTAGACCTATCCAACAAATACTGACTGTTAATCTAGTTAAGGCCTTGGTCCCTACTCAAAACAATCTGGCCCAAGATGTAGATTAGTGTTATCCTTGTAACCAACCTCACAATCAGTCTACTTGTGCATTTCGAGCACAAGAATGAGCCCTAATGGTGCAAAATTTTCACACTCAGCAAGCATCATTGGTGGAAGTAGCCAACAACAACCTGAAGGTACCAAATGAGGCTTCTTCTGATTCCAATCTAATGCTTTGGACTCTTGAGGACTTCTACATTGTTAATTAGCCTATGGATAGTGTGATCATGCTCGTTAGTAGTATTGCAGACAACACGAGATTCAAGAAGAGTCAGTTAGAGGATAAACCCATGCCTACTATGTTACAAAAGGAACCTATCCCAAAGGTAAAATGGGCCAGTGCTACAAATTCAACTCAGAACAGAAGGCCTGTTGCTGCAAAAGAGGTTCCATTAGGCCTAAAATTGCCTGAACAAGCTACAGACCAGTCAAAGAGGGGAACATGGATTCCTTCCATGCACAAAATAACAACTTTTCCCCTGAATATTGTGGAACAAATGAGAAATAAAAGCTTGAATGTGTCCATGTGGGATGCATTATTGATTCCCTCTCAAAGGGATTTGTTGTAGGAATCCTTAAGGCAATTCCCAACAGCTGAATCAACAGTCTAGAAGGAAAAGGGCCCAGTCAATCTTGTACAACCAAGTGAAGAGAAAGGGGGTCCAACAAAGAAGCCATCCCCACTCTACTTATCTATAATCATTGGGGAATTCCTAGTGCACAATTGCATGATTGATTTAGGGGCTAGTATTTTAGTTATGCCAAAGAAGATAGCAGATGCATTAGGCATCAAATATACCCCTGTTTCATCAGGTGTATTGCAGCTGGATGGTACTTCTGTCAACACTGTTGGGGTGATCAAAGGACTAGATTTGACCTTACATGCTTGTCTAAACTTTACTATTAGTCAAGATATTTTAGTCATTGATCTTCCTCCTTTCTTTGCTATTTGTTTGTCAAGAGACTTCACAGCTAAGGTAGGTGGCTACCTTTCTTCTGATTGGACTCACATATTGTTGAGGACAAGGTATGGCACAAGGTTCACCATTAAGGTTGAACCAATTTCAAATTATTAGGTAGAAAATTATGATGATAGCCTTGTGAACCCTCATTGTATGATTCAGGTTGAGGAAGTGCATGATTTAGGGTCTGTTGAGGCAGTATCTTCACCCCTTCCAACCCTAGATCTTTTTCTTGATGAGTGGGCAAAGGAGCACTTTGATTTTGATCCCTATGACACCACTGAGACAATTGGACTAGGCACCTACATGATTCATGAGGGTAATTCCTCTGTCCCCTCTATACTTAAACCAAATGATGATTTTGATGGCTCATGGAAAATGTTCTTTGATGGTGCCAAGAGTAGAAATGGAGCTGGTGCAGGGGTGTTACTCATCTCTTTGATGGGTAAGAAACTAGATTTTGCTCATAGACTGCATTTGTCATTCACAAATAATGTTGCAGAGTATGAGGCATTGGTCCATGGCTTGCTACTAGCAGAAAAGAAGAAAATCAGACACCTGGAGATCTTTGGGGATATTGAACTAGTGGTCAACTAGGTTAGGGAAAGATGTGCAATAGAAAATTATCTTCTGAGAGCTTATAGACATAGAGTTTGGGGCTTGTTTGAGAGTTTTGATGCTCTCAACCTACAAGTGATCACAAGGAAATTAAATGCTGAGGAAGACCAATTGGAAACAGTTGGTGCCCAGTTTTCTCCCCCCATAGACATCTTTCAAGGCCCTGATCAACATGTCAAAATAGTGGTCAGGCCCTCAGTCCCTAATAATGATGTGAACTGACATATTTTTGATAGTAACGAGCAAATTGTAAACTTCATCCAAAATGAAGTTGAGTTCTCATCAAATGCACAGTCTAGACTGCAAGAAGGGTATGGTGATCAGATTATTCAATTAGAAACAAGCAAGCTGCCCAAGGGTTTGGTCACGCTGGAGGCTATTTTCAGATATGATGATGAATTCAAAGGCAAAGAGAGAAACATCATGTGTAAAAGGGAGGATTATCATAATGTTTCTATCACCTAGGACAAAGATTTACTGTTGCTAGGAAAGGTATGTTGTGACGCTGAACAATAAAAATTTATTCACCTTTCCTAGAAATACAACGATATTTTTGCATGGAGTTATGAGGATCTAAAGGGCTTCTACTTTAATGTTGCCCAGCATGCCATAGATCTCAACCCAGGCGCCAAACCCATATGCCAAAAATAATAGCCTATAAATCCCAAAATCGAGCCTCTGATGAGGAAGGAGCTTGTAAAGTTCATTCAGGCCAGAATTATTTTCCCCATCAAGTATTCCACCTAGGTAGCTAACTTAGTACCAGTGAGGAAGAAAAATGGTGAGATAAGGTTGTGCATGGATTTTTGAGATCTGAATCGCACCTCCTTGAAAGACCATTATCCTCTGTCGTCCATGGACCAAATCTTGTAAATTGTTGCAGGGGAAAAAAGGTTTTCATTGCTTGATGGTTTTTCTAGTTATAACTAGATATTTGTGAAAGAGGACAGATTCAAGACAACATTCACCACTAAATGGGGAACCATGGTGTATGCAAAGATGCCATTTGGGCTCTCCAATGCTCGCACCACTTTTTAGAGGGCAATGGACATTGCTTTCAAGGGATTTATTAACAAGTTCATCCTAATCTATTTGGATGTTATCACAGTCTTCTCCATGAGAGGAGAAAATCATATGTTGCATCTGGAGAAGGTTTTTGAAAGATGTAGGGAGTTTGGGGTGTCTTTGAACCCCCCAAATATGTATTTTTGATATCTCTCAAGGCAAGCTTCTGGGCCATTTAGTGTCCAAAGATGGGATTTCCATGGATCTAGAAATAAGTCTAGCTCTTCTTTCTCTTCCTCTACTTTTTCATAAGAAGACTTTGCAGTCATTTCTGGGGAGGGTTTTTTTTTTTAGGAAATTCATTCCTAACTGTGCTGGTTTGGTCAAACCACTGACCCTTATGCTTAAAAAGGATGTTGTTTTTAGGTGGACCAAGGAGGGGAAAGATGGATTTGAGAAGATAAAGAAAGAAATTGCCCAGGCTCCTACTCTCATGAATTCTAATTGTGAGAAAAACTTTATCCTTTATGCCCATGGAGGAGAAAGCAACACTGCAGCTGTTCTGATGCAACAAAATGACTGAGGTATGGAGCAACCCCTAGCTTTTTTCAGTCAGACTTTGAAAGATTATAAGGTCAGGTATAGTCCCATGGATAAATAGGCTTTTGCCATTGTAAGAGTGTTGAAATTTTTTAGATATATCCTAGCAAATAACCATATCAAAGTATTAGTTTCTCATCCTAGTATGAGAGACTATATAATGGGAATCAAAATTAGTGAAAAGAGAGCAAGTCGGGTCCCCAAGATCTTGGAATATGATGTTACTATAAAGGCAAGTAAGTTGATTAGAGGCAGAGGATTGTGTGAATAGTTAACTCAAACTACGGTGGATGAAGTGAACTCATCCTATCATTTGAATGAGGCAGAACTTACAACTGAACTAATAGTTGTAAGTTCCTAGACAACAGACATGGCCAGATTCCTATCTACTGGCGAGTATCCTTATGGATTGGACATAACCAAGAGAAGACATTTTAGGTTACAATCCATTCCTTATGCTTTGGTGGATGGGGTTCTCTTTAAAAGGAATCTGGATGGGATCTTGCTGAGTGTAGACATTGAAAATCATCCAGGTCTTGTTAACACATGACCTTGTAATGTTTTGCCCTAGGTCCTAGGTCATCCCATTCCTAATTCCATTATAATCCTATCCTAATCCATTATCTAATTAATTAAATAAATTTTATTTATTTAATTAATTTCACTTATCCCATGCTAATCCACTTTCCCATTAATTAAATAATAATTTTACATTATTTAATTAATTTCCATATCATTTCCATATCATATCCTAACCACTTTCCAATTAATTAAATAAAATCTATTTGTTTAATTAATTTCCCAACTAATTATTCTCACCTCTCACCACAAATCAACACTTTTCCATCTCTCCATCCACTAATGTGTGGTAGTACATCTTTCATGTGTTGTAGTACAACTTTAATTTAATATCCTTCACATGTACAACTAATAGAATCTATTTTTAGTATTTGTGTACACAATCACACATGAGACCCATTCCTTTTATTCTTCTTCGCACACTTGTCACATGACTACGATTTATTGAGGTGCAAGGAAACCCTAATCAACCCTAATCGATCTCAACCGTCCATATCATTCAAAATAACTCTCAATCACAACCGTCCATTCAAATTTGCCTTTTCTATAAAGGTAGCCTCTCTTGAGCCATTTGTAATGAATCTTCTTCTAGTATCCTCATGTTGTCGAATTTTCCTCTCAATCATCCATCATCAATCTATCATCCATCCATCTTGCATCATTCAATCATTCATCTATCAATCCCTATCTTCATGTTATGCTGCTGAATTGTGAGTAATCAACATTCATCTATTTTGGGTGCAGCACTCTCCACCTTATTGACAGATTGTGGATCAATGTGAAGGTATTGCATTGTTTTGTTTGCATTTTGTTATTGTTTTCCTTCATGATGATTTCCATGATTACATTGAAGAAGATCAAGTTGACATATTGCTCAGTGAGTTCCATGCTGGTCCAACTGGAGGCCACTTCTCTGCAAGAGCTACATCAATGAAGATAATGAGGGTAGGTTACTTTGGCCCACATTGTTCAAAGATGCCCATGAATGGGTAAGAAAATGCAAAGAGTGTGCTCTCTTTGTTGGGAAGAAAAGATTGGCAACCCTTCCAGTTCATCCTATTCAAGTAGATCAAGCTTTCTCACAGTGGGGCCTGTATTTCATTGGCATGATCAACCCTACATCTAGTGCTAGACACAAATGGGTTTTAACTACAATGGACTACTTCACCAGGTGGGTTGAAGCTGTCCCACTTAAAGGGGCTACATAATCAACAATCATGGGTTTCTTGGAAGAAATCATGACAAGGTTTGGCGCTCCTCACACTATCATCTTTGATAATGCAAGAGCATTTACTAGTTTTAGGATAGCTGATTGGGCTTTGAAGTATAATGTGTTCTTGAAGAATTCATCTAACGATTACCCTAAGGTAATGGTTTAGCTGAATCTACCAACAAGAGCCTGATCATTATTCTGAAGAGGACCATGGAAACAAATTAGAGACAATGGCATAATAAGATCAGATTGGCTCTCTGGGCTAATAGGATCACCTATAAAAGAGCCATTAGTAACTCTCCTTTTGTTCTCGTGTATGGAAGAGAGGCTAGATTGCCTTTATCTTTGGAGCTTCCTTCATTAGAATTGGCTTAGCAATTGAAACTGGAAGGAGAAGATGCTAGGTTTGTGAGGATGGCTGAATTAACTGAGTTAGAAGAACTAAGATAGTTAGCCATGGCTACCTTGGAAGAACATCAGAAGCAGACCAAGTAGTACTTTGATAGGAAGGCCAAGGATTAGTTTTTCAAGGAAGGTGATCTTGTTCTGAAATGGGATTCTGACATAGACAAACCTGGAGGCCACACTAATTTTGATGCAATTTGGAGTGGGCCATATATCATCACCAGTTGCAAGAAAGCTAATGCTTTCAATCTTTCAAAGATGGATGGTGAAGTTCTATCGATCTTAGTCAATGGGATCCATCTCAAACCTTACTTCTAAGGTTCGTCTGAGATTCTGTATATATTATTTATTTTGTTTCTGCTTGAGGTTTTCCTTTTCCCTAAGTGCTCTTGCATAGGCTGCACTCTCATTAGGAGAATGCATGCCTTGTTTTCCTTTTGTGGTGTTGTTTTGAGGTAGGTTTCATTTGCTCCTAGTATGCTTCAACCCTTTTGACTCTATGCCCAATGAATGCTTAAGGCCACAGGCTCCCTTTTGTTTAGCAGGCAAACATCCATAAGAAGTCACCAAAATGTTGTCCTATTTGCTCCCCAACCAAATAGCCCAAACCCATAAAATGTCTAAGTGTTTTCCCGTTTAGGAATGCAAGGAAAAACCCCCAAAATTTGACGAATTCCAAAAACTCTTGAGTTTTCCTTGTGTTTTTAGCATTTTCAAAGTTTTGGAGTTTGGAGTTCTCCCCTTCGTCATGCCATCCTAATCAACTCCAAACTCCACTTTGTTCTTTGAAAAATTTCTAAGTACTTCGGGCACCGGAGGTCGAGAGTTTCTTCTATGGCCGAAGGTAGCAGTTGGAAGGCCTGAAGTCCAGGTTCCGCTCTTTTCCTTTGGAAATATTTCTAAGTGTTCCAGGGGGTCAAACTTCAGACTTTTGTTCTTCCCTCTTCCTTTCTTTTGGAAGATGGAAGGCCCAAAGGCCAAAGTCTATCATTTTCAAAGGAAAGGCAAAGCACGGTGACAAAAGTGAAAAATATGTGAGGCACACTATTGTGTGGTGCTGACACATGGCCGGATTTTTTCATAAAATTCTCTAAGTGTTTCGGGCGTCGGGGGTTGGACCTTCTTTCTTTCTCCTTCTTACTTTTGGAAGCCAGAAGAAGGAAGCCTCGAGGCTCAACTTCCACCAAAACCTTCAAAACGGCTAAGTGTTTAAAGTTGCGGGGCTCAGACCTTCTTTCTTCTTCCTTCTCTGGGAAGCCATAAGGCAGAAATCTCGAAGTCTACCAATTGTAATTTTCCCTTTGTATAGCAGGCTCAGGGGCAGGTTTTTCTCCTTTCTTCTTCTTTCTCTTGGAATGCGGAAGGCTAAAGGCCCGAGGCCCGACCTCCGACAACTTCTGCAATGTTCAAAAGCGAAGGAAAAAGAGGCAAAACCAAAGGTCTGCCATGGTTTACCGTGATGAAATTTTGCCGATAAGGTAGAATATAGGCCAAAATAGAAGGTCAAGCATGTTTGTTGTTGAGCATTTATTGTTGCAGATAGAGAGTCAGATGCAAAATTTCAATGCAGATATTTGTTTCAGCTACTTCAGAGAAGATTTGTTTCTACATTTATGTCAAGGACAAAACAAATGTATCCAGACATTCCCTTTGCAGAAATATCTTCTGACAGGCCCATAGAGCAAATTTATGGCAGTAGGTGATTGCACCTCAATGTAAAATGCTATATAAGCATGAAATTAAATGTAATATTGTCGGTTGTTGGTCTAAACAACCACGTCTTGTATCAGTTGTAACCATGCATCTTTGACAAAAAAAAGATTTTTACCTTTTCATGCACTTCTTCTGCTCTGTGTAATACTTCTGTTTGAGTATCCATTTGTGAATGCTTCTTTCCTTTTGGATTTCAATTAGTTTCTTTTAACTCTATAGGTAGTTTGTGATTTGTGTATGTTGATTTGTTGGTTGTTGTTATTCTGTGCATATATGGTTGATCTGAGGGTTGAACATTCAAACCCTGTGTATCACCTTTGTATTTCTAGTTTCTCCTTCTCCCCCTTTTCCCTAGCAGTGATAGATTAGGTTTAGTCTTAGTATACTTTGAATATCATATTCAGAAAGAGGAACTAGCCTTTCTCTGGAGGTTTGATTTCCTTTGCAGGGTCCCACACCTGGAAATCACTCCCATGTTTCACTGGATTGTTGTAGCACAACGCTTCAACACAGGGTGCAAATCCAAGTGATAACAATTCATATAGATAATCTACCCCCTTCCCTTTATTATTTTTATGAATATTGTAAACTAGAATATTAGAGGTTTGGAGGATTATGAAAGAAAGTTTGCTATTATATGTTTTTTCAAAGCTAAAGTTGATTTGGATGCTTTATTTATGCAAGGAGTAAAATCCATGGGTTATGCTTTAGATAACTTTTTAAAATTTATCTGGCCTAAGTCTATATGTATTGCTTCTAATCATAATAAGGGAAAGGGGATAATGTTATTTTATTAAATAATAAGCTAGTTGAATGTATTGTTGATAAATGTTTCTCTCCTTGTGCTAGGATTGTTTGGATTAAGTTGACTATTAAGGATAAGATTTTTGGATTATGCTCAGTGTATGCTTGTAATGACTATAAGGAAATATCTAATTTGTGGTTATGGATGTGTTCTAATCTGCCTAGGATTCCTTGGGTTATTGGTGGTGATTTTAGCATGATTGATGTCATAGAGGATGAATTGGGAGGTTTAGGTTTGCATGGAAAAAAAATGAACTATTTTTTTGGTCTAATATGAAGAGGAAATTAATTTTTTTTTATCATATGAATGGCAATAGAAAAGATAGTTCTAATGTGTGGTTTTAATGGTCTAATATGTAGAAAGGAAATAGAAGAGTCTTTTGTAGAATTGATAGATTTCATTTTGATAAGAGTTTTTTTCAAATTTCTCTAGTAGTAAGAATGTGGTAAGTGTTTATCCTTATCCACTATCTAATCATCATATTCTGGAGCATTTTTTGTTGTTATATGGAGCCTAATCAGACTCAGAGGTTAAATTTACCCCACTTTTATTGGTGCGGTTTCCCCCCAAATTCCTACGGGGTCAAGGCGCAGCGCCCCTTGCGGGGGTTTGGGGGCAATGCCCCCAAGATGGGGTCAAGGGGCAATGCCCCTTGCGGGGTCTCCCTATATAGGGTGGGGTCGAGGGGAAGTGCCCTCGCAGGGGCTCGGGGGCAGCGCACCTGAAACCTCGCATGGTTTTTTATTATTTTATTAAGGCATCAGGAGTTATTTTTTCATTGGCTGACATAAAAAGCCCTATTTTGTAACTGATAAAAGTCATGATAAAAATGGCTAAGGGTTAGGGTTTCTGTTGATGTATTGTAGCATTTTGCAGCGGTATTGAGTTGCAAGGATTGCTGGTTGTAATCGGTCTGATTTACTGGATAATAATATTGGACTCTCTGTTGGTGGATGTACCCCGAGTTTGGGTGAACCACGTTAAAATTTGTCTCTCGCTGTTATTATTTCTGTGTATTTGCATTTAATTGATATCTTCTGTCGGCTAACCCTAACATATTTTTGGGTTTGATACTTCTTTTGCTTAGGCGAAGCATTCTTTTAAGGGTATTTTTAAGTTGAAATTTACTTGGTTAAAGGATAACTCATGTTGTAAGGGGGTCAAAAGTCTTTGGAAATTTGTAATGAAACAAATTGTACAATAGAAGAATATAATAGGAAATATGCTGCAAATACTTGATAATAATATGCCACTTCAAGAGGGCAACCTCCTAATCCACTTTGAGGGAGATACCTCCAGTAGTCTTCAATAAGAACAGAATACTCAATATGATGATAATAACTAACCTCTACCTCCTATATATACCATACTTATGCCATGGATACCACCCAGGCTGACCTAACTACCTATATAAGACTATATTAATGATTATATAACTTAAATAAGAGTTAATGTAGCCATAAATTAACTACTCATAACCATATACACACACTATAGGATTAGGGGTGTAGCATGCTCCCCACCTTTACAAAAGTATTGTCCTTAACATGATCAATTGTGGTCACTTCTTCATAAAATCTCCATCTTCTGATGTGGTAACTTCAAATAGAAAATATTTCCATATAATGAGGTAATTTGGAATTATCGATGTCCTTAGCTTCTTCATGTGTGTCTAGAAAATTAACTTCGGCTCCAAGACGTGTCTTCCTTCTATATCTTTCTCTTAATGGTGATGAATGTGTTCTTCCATTTCTCTAACCTTTTGGTGTGCCTTTGAGGAAGAGGTGAGGAATGGTAGATGGTACCCTAACATTGGTTGAATGGCCTTGATTAGGGAATAATTCTTTTTGAATTGCACCAAGTAGTGATAATGCATGGAAATATGTTATGGGTTTGACTTCTTCTTTTTCCTCTTCTTATTCTCTTTCTTTTCTTCCTCCTCCTCCTCCTCCTCCTCCTTCTCCTCCTTCTCCTCCTTTTGCTTCTCTTGTGTCTCCTTCTCCATCATCATCATCATCATCACCATCATCATCTTATTCTTCTTCATCTTCTTTTTCTTCTTCTTCTTCTTGCATATTCTTCATTTGTAACACGTTTCAAGATCTCATTTGTAATAGAAAATCCATTTTCTTGGACATTTCATAGATCCCCATCTTCATTGATGAAATATCTTCCTTTACCTTGGTGATTTACTCATGCACATAATTAGTATAAGTCTCCCCACTTTTTGTATCCTCATTTTCTAGAGATTTTCTAGGTGTGACATGATTCTTTTTGCATCTTGTGGTTGGCCCTGCCATGATGGGGAAAATAATTTTGCAATAAATCACACAAAACAAATCCAATTAATCTAAAATTTTTATTGTAACTTACCTGGGCCTAGACCTCACTTCCCCAAAAAAATCTCCAAAAAATTCATTAATTTGCATCCTTGAGAGAGAAATTGGTGGAAACCATAATTTCACAATAACTTCTTCAAAGCTGATCCAAATGATCTCAAATCTATACTGTAGTAGTTTTGACATGTCCTTGAAAAACCCACTAAAAATATTGAAAAGATTCACTAAAATGACAGAAATATGCGAGTTACACATATGGTTCCTAAGGTTGTCATCGATGTCAACACTGCCACAAGGTTGTCATTGATGTCAACAGTATCCTGGATGTGTGATGGTGTTCATGGTTGGATGTCATGTTGAATATAATGAGATTACTGAAGTTCATGGTTGGATGTCATGTCTTGATCAATGCAGAATTGAATATAAAGTTATATTAAGATGGAAATTAGAAGCATCAAGAAGATACATTAATATGGGAATTAGAAGCACTAATATGATCTAATGTGCTGCTACTGGTGGCCTAATCCAAGTTCATGATGATTGGATTACTGGAAGAGTGTTTTATAGTTTGAAGACAGTTACTATACGACAATAGATTGCTCTGCATTTCTCTGCTTTATCAGTTATGGCTATGCAGTTCTAGAACTATGTTCAAGGTGCAGTACATATGATAATTCCAAAGTTTGAGATCATTTGTCCTTCTATTGTGAAAGTTATACATGATAGAGTACTGACATTTGTTCTAATAGAGTGAGCTGGGGTTGAAGGCCTGTTGGATTGCTCCGCATTTCTTTGGATGTGAATGTTTGGATTTGTGGTTTTGTTGACATGTTTATGAATGTGCATTACATTCTTCCTTGCAATTTCAAGGTTCTTGGTGGTCTGCAAGCTCAGTTTCTCAATGATAGTATGTTGTAGTGTGCTCTAGATGACATGTTGTTCTCAGAGTTCATGATTGAAGATGTGTGGCACAAAATCTTTGATGTGCAGAAGTAAAGGAGTGTTTGAGATGTTGTATGAGTCATGTAGACTCATCTAGATAAGTTTCATGAAGATCTTTCTTGTTTCCAATACTGCACAAGGTTTTCAAATTGTTGTGGCCATTATGCTTCAAGTTTCACATGTCTTTGCTTAAGGCTATCCTATTTTCAAATGAGATGAGTGTGCGGATGTAATTCCTTGATGTTTGATGCTGTGAAGGATGTTTTGGACCTAATTAAGCAAGTGTTGATGTCCGTAAGGCATGGGTCTTCTGCTGGTGTAGCATGTAGTCTTGTTTAGGACTTATCCTCTATAAGTTTCCCATTGTGTGTTGTCTAGCCGACTTGTAAATCTACTTTTCATGTTGTCTCTAGTCGACAAGAAATGTAATCAATGTAATATCTTGTATAAATTATAAATCAAATTGAGTTAGGCGAGGTGTGATTGCAAAGTGATTGATGAGGTTTGCAAGCAAGAAAAAGAGCAGAATGACTGCATTATAATGTGTGACTGAAGGAAAAAGAGCAGAAGTTGTAGATGCTATCCTGATTCATCTTGAAGACTTATATGTGACAATGATCAAGTGTAGAGTGTGCCTAACTCATCTGATCATCAGAAGGAAATGTGAAGAGGTAGTATTGCAATCATCAAAGGTGTGAATTTCAATGTTAGTTTTTAGACAATAGAAAGACTGTCATATTGTAATCTGTTCTAAATGTGTTATCAATTCAAGGAGTAGTAGCTTCCTTGGCAGTAACCCTAAAACAAAGTATTCAGGGAGTAGTAGCTTCCTTGGGAGTGACCCTAAAGTAAAGTTTTTAGGGAGTAGTAGCTTCCTTGGGTTGCAGCCCTAAAATAAAGTTGTTATTTGAGCTTCATATATTATGAGTTAATCCTCACCATGGTTTTTCCCTTCTTAGGTTTTCCACGTATATTTGGTGTTATGTGTTGATGTGCATTGTGTTAATCTTTCATGCTTATGTTAATACTAAAATGCTTAAGTTTTAATCTACTTCGAATAAGTTGAAGTTGCATAGATACTGATTCACCCCCCTCTCAATATCCTAGTGTGTTCAACAATGCGCTTCCCAAAATGACCTCTAAAATAAAAATTTTGCCTTGTTTTTTGCCTTCATAGTGCCAAGATTATGCTCTGATACCACTTGTAATGAAACAACTTACACAATAGAAGAATATAATAGGAAATATACTACAAATGCTTAATAATAATAAACCACTTTGAGGGGGATACTTCCAATAGTCTTCAATATGAACACAATACTCAATACTCAATATGATGATAATAACTAACCTCTACCTCCTATATATACCATACTTATGCCATTGATGCCACCTAGACTGAAAAAACTACCTATATAAGACTATATTAATGATTATATAACTTAAATAATAGTTAAGGTAGCCACAAGACTACTACTCATAACCATATACACACTATAGGATTAGGGGTGTAGCAAAAACATTTATCATGCTAAGGGCAAAGTGCTATCTTGTGACTTTAATTGAGTAGGTATTGTTGATACTATTTATAATTTCTTTAGGACCTATGGTAAAATTCAAACTAAGAGGTTGGTGGAGTGTTTTAGAGTAATTCAAGAGAGTTATTTGGATTCTAAGGTGAGATTGCAAAATGACCTTGTTAATGAAAGTATTCAAATATAGGTTGATAATCTTAAGCACAAGCGTAGATGTGAAAATGTGTGGATAAATTGGCTAAAGTTAGATCTAGATTAAATTGGTTGAGGGTTGGTAATAAAGGTTTGATATTATTTTTTAATTATATTTGAAAGCCAAATCTATGAGGGAGAAAATCTCTAGTATAAATCTTAATGGAGTCCTAATTGAGGATGAGACTCAAATAAGGGAAGCTTTTGAAGTTTTTTATAAAGACCTTTTTACTTTTGTTGGTGTGAATTTTGATATTTTTAGAAATAAAAGTATTATTAGGAAGATTGTTCCTAGGAAGATAAATGATGTTGGTGCTTTAAAACTTGAGGAGCCTTTTACTATGAATGAGATAAATTATGTCTTTTCTTTTACTAATATATAAAGCCCTTCAGGTTGATGGTCTATCTGCCAAGTTTTATAAATGTAATAAATTTTGAATTTCTCCTTATTTGCTACAACTTTATAATGAGGCTATTAATGTTTCTTCTTTGGGTAAGGACATTAATAGAAGCATTATAAAGTTGTTACCTAAGGATGGAGATCCTTCTCTCATTAAGAATTAGAAACCTATCACATTATTAAATTATCTTATAAGATTTATGCTAAATTGTTAGCTAATAGACTTAAAGATATTCTTCCAAATGTCATATCTCTAAATCAAATTATCTTTGTCAAAGGGAGATACATTTTGGAGAATCTTTTACCAGTTTGGAAGGCATGAATTGGGTAAAGAATTTTGGACATAATGTGTGTATGGCATTAATTGATTTTAAAAAAGCTTATGATAAAATTGAATGAAAATTTATTCTAGATGTTATGAGGTCTTTGGGCTTCAAATATATGTTTTGTTAATTTGTCAATGTTCTATTTTAAGAAGCTACAACTTAGGTAAGTATAAATGGTGTTTTTTCTTCTCCATTAGGGCTGCAAAAATTTGTTAGACAAGTCTATCCATTGGCCACATCTTTGTTTGTTATTTCTATTGAGGCTTTGTATCATGTTATAAGACACTCTTGTCTTGGCCCTCCTCTTAAAGGTTTAAATTTTCCCAATAATGAGATTCTCTTAGAATGCCAATTTGTAGATGGTACTACTCTCTTCCTTGTTCTGAAAAAAAAGAAACTTTGATAATCTGCATACAAGATTGAGTTGTTATCTATCACAAGTTATTTATTTTATGTTGGAAAGAGGAGCCTCCTAATTGGTTAGTAAGAGATGGTTGGGAATGGGATGGGCCTTCTAAATAAGTATGGTATTTGGGTATACCTTTTTCTCTTGCTTCTTTAAGAGAAATGTGGGATTGGATCATGGATAAAGTTGTGAAAAAATGATAAATGACACTCAAATTATCTTTCTATGGCAAGTAAATTTCAAGTCTACCAAAAGATATTCTCTTCTGATTCTCTTTTTTTTCCTCTACTTGGTTAGTGTGTTCCTCTCACTTGAGCTAGCTAGAAAAAATGATTAGGTCTTTCCTTTGGTGTGATGGAAAGGATAGTAAAGGGAGGCATGTGGTCAATTGGGCTTGCTATTGTAGATATAGAGATTTTGGGGGCATGTGCTTGAAAATTTTATATGCTCAAGTTATTTATTTAGCTATAAAATAGGTTTTGAGGGCCTTAGATGGTTGTGATACTTGGGAAGTGTTGGTTAGGCATAATATTTGTAATGGTTTTCATAAATCTAGACCTAATTGGAAAGGTATTGGGTTTGTTGATCTATTGCTTATGAATTTCAAATACTTTACTTGTGGTTTCGTCATCTTTAAGTCAATCTAGAAGGCTTAGGAGCAAGTTAAAGGGTATGTGGTTGAAAGATGTTTCAAAAATCAATATGGATCCTTTTTGTCCTTTTAGATCTATTTGGTGGTCTACCAAAGTTAATGGGAATCCCTTTGCTTTGTAAAAAGGTTGCTCTGCACTTGAATGGTTTAATAAGGGTATCAAAACCTTTGGAAAAATTATTAATGAGTCAAGGATCATTTCTTGGGATGCTATCATAAATGCATATGATATTCCTATTTCTCTGAAAAGAACTTATTCTCTTATTGTTTCTACTATTAGTAATAACTGTTTGGTTCTTGAAAGGACCTATAATACAAGTCTGTGGCTTAATTTTTATTGGGTTTGTGGGAATAAGCTAATTGAGATCTTTGCAAAAATATTTATAATATGTTAATAAAAATGGATAATTTTCATATTCATTTTAATACTTTCTATGGGGTCAATGATTCAAAGATATCATGGTCTTCTAGGCTCAACATTATTTGGTCCAGAGTGATTGAACCCAATAAATGTTTCTTTAGATGGTTTTTGTTGAATAAAAAGCCCGTTGCTGGGGACATCTTGTCTGTTGACCATAGTTTTTGCTTAGTTTGTGTTGGAAAAGAGTCTCTTAAGCATCTATTTTTTATTGTTATTTTACTAAACAATTTTGGAACTATTACTTTCCTATTTGGTTTGTATGGGTAGGAGTTAAGGTTATTATTTGGCTTGATATTTTGTTTGGTCATATTGATGATGCTAATTGTTTCCAAAATCATTGATAAGGTCTAGTTGGTCCTATCCATAGAAGTCTTATGGTATTTATGGATATGTAGAAACATGAATATTTTCTAGGGTGTTTGTGGGAGTGTTTTTGGTTTTTACAAAGAAGTCATTCTTGCATTTATCTCCTTGTAGGTTTGTGAGAAGGTTGGTAAAAATGAAGAAGAGATCCAAAAGATTGTTGAAAATCATTTAAGAGGAATGAAGGTTGGAGGTTCTAGCATGGGTAGTAATAGCTCTAGCAGTGCTAAAGGTGGTGATTCCTATGATGTTGGTAGTAGGCCCTCAAAGGAGATTGATGTCTCCAAGTTGGGTATTTTTGAAAATTATCCTATCTCGTCTTTCCCAGAGCAGTGGCTAAAAAGGTGCATGAAATATACTATTTAGGCTCTTGCTAAGAAGATTGAAGATATTATGGATGAAGAAGAAAAGTTTGTGAATGAGAAAAATAATATTTCATAAGTTTGTCCTTTGGTTTTTCTTTTGATCTATGCTAGTGGGTTTTGGTCTATGATGGTTTATTAGATTTGAAATGATGTTTTGTATATGGGATATTCATACTGATATTGTAGTTCTATTGTATGGCTGCCCTTTAGTTATGGCAAACCTGTGAGATGTAATGGGAGTTAGGCTTGTGAAATTGATCAATTTTTTGGGGTGGTGATTGCTAATACTTTTGGACTGTTATAGTGGATTACTCTATGGGTTATGATTCTGTCCTTTTTTCTCATGATTTATAATACTTGATGCTCTTTAAGTTATATTTGTATGCTTATTCAATATATATAAATAAAACTAGCTTTTCTAGATCATCTTTAAATTTTTAAGCTTTTAAAAAGTCCTAGCCTTCAAATCCATTTTCTTTAAATTGTGTCTCATTAACTATCTCCATCCCATGTTTTGAAGACTTATTCTAAACATTGGCCTTTTTCCATCGTTATCTAGGATCTTGCTCTTGACACCATTCCACTTTGAGTTTTAATAAAACCTTCCAAATATTTCTCAAGTTCTTGTTATTTCTAACTTTGCATTTACCTTTGTAGATTCAATAATTCTTTGAAAATATATTCATATTCATGGCATCCCCAAAATCTAATTGGAAGGATTTCATAGTCTAAATCTTAGATCCAGTCTACCTCTCATACCTTTAAGGTAATACTCTTTGGAAGTAGAATAGTGGGATCTAGATCCACACAAGTTCTAGCATAAATTGAAAGACCCTCACCATGTAAAGGCCTTGAGATATCAATAGATAGACTCAGAGATTTATCAAGCATTTAAAATGCATACAAGGACCATAACTCCTAAGGAAATGTATACATGTTAATCCATATCATAACTATAGTGGGCATTTCCTCACAGGGTTTGAATTTCACATGCCAGTGCTTCATGAAGAGTTCAACATTTTGAAAGAAATAGGGATCTCCCTCAAAAATTGTATCTATATCAAAACCTTTAACAAGTATGGTAATAAAATACCCTCTAGTACAATCTTGTAGCTCATAATATCCAATCATTTTCCATAGCCTGTGAGCTCACACATACAAGTCCTTGAGAGGTAACTACATACCCAAGAATTTATATATCATACTTCTACCATGTAGGGTGGAAACATTTTTTTTAAAATTCTTGTAAGTTAGTGTTGATGATTGGAGAATCCTCCAAAGTAGGCATGCATTGATTTAAAGTATTTTGCATTGATCAATTTTGTGCTTGCCACCAACTACATGCATCACATTGATCTCTTTCTTTGGAATTGAGGTACTTGATCCTATAAGCACACTTTTGAAAGAATGGGAGGGAGAGATCCTCCCTACCTAGATCCATAAGGGATAAACTAGAATAAACAGAACATGAACCAAAAGAATAAAAAAGAGAAGACATATGCAAAAACTCAAAAAACCCTAGCAAAGCTCATTTTCCTTGGCATTCTAATCCTCCTCTTATCATTTAAATATTTAAATGTCTCATTTGACTAATTTAGGTTTGATTGTGCTTAGTATTTATAATTTAACTAGACATCTAAATTAATTATTGGATGCGATTTATTTTTCCAACATTTTGGCTAACCTTTGATTTTGTACCCAACCTAGGGTTTTTCCCTAGGTATCCATCTTCACTTTTTAGTTTTAGATTTAATATTTTTCAATATTTGATCATCCATTTTTTAGATACAAGACTTATTGTGCATCTATTAATTTATCTTTTGATCACTATTTTATTATTTCCTACAATTTAGCTCTCACTATCCTTTATTAACTTTTCCATTTCTATATTTATACTTGTGTGATTTCATTTCCAAATCTTGTGTTTGCTCACCCATTTTTAGTCATGGATGCATTCTCATCCATTCTAAACAAAATCACTACATTCACCAATATAATTTATGATGATGACAACTCTTTCATTGCATAGCTAGTGACTGGACTTTAAATACATCCTTCAATTCTATTGATATATCTAGGTATGATGGCCCATGCAATGATGCTCCATCTCTTTTGATTACTCATGACATTGCTATACCTAATGATGATGATATCATACATATAACTCATGATAGCACTTCTTCTACATCCTTTAATACTCCCATACATACTCTGTATGATCCATTATCTCTTGATAAATTGGTTCATAATATTCATAATGATCCTATCATTAAAGAACCTAAGATTCTTGCAATTGATGGATGTGTGAAGATGCTTCTTTACATTTTAGATGTTTCATTTCTTCATATTAAAATAAAATCAATGATGATAACTTCTTGATGCATACATTTAGAAAAATGATTGGAGAAGTGTTTCAATGGTTTGATGAGTCCCATGTTTATTTTATTTTATTCCATTCTTTAACAAATGACTTTATCAGTTTCTTAACTAGTTTCCCTAGGGTGAGTTCTCATGTAGATATTGACATTTCAACCTCTAATGGTTGCATGCTCAATAATGATAGGGAATCATCTACCACATTGTATGGTATATCATGATGGATACCTCTAGTAATTCATTTGGATCTCATTGTGAAGAAAACATGGTCGATATAGTCACACATGTATGAAAAAACCTTTAGGTTCTAGTTGTTAGAGTTGGCTATGATTGGAGCCACCCAAGATCTAGGACTTCATGAAAGCACAAGAGAGATCAAATGAGAGAATAATTATATTCTATCAATGAATGCAAAATATTTTTATTAAATTGATACAATGTACATGATATGCCTTGCTTATAAAGACAAGGATGAAATGTGGGATGTTGTAGTCATGTGACAACTATAGGATAAGATGCCAACTATCTACAACTAGACACAACTAGACAACTAGAAACATCTAGTAGACTCACTAAGTCAACTTAACATGTGTGAATTATGTGTGATGTGTGAATATTATTTAACTAATAAATAGTTAAATAACATGAATTATCCACACAAGGGTAAACTAGTTAGGTGATAACCCTGTTCACACCAACACTAGTTTGATTAATCTTATTGTAATATCTAGTGCAAATAATTTCTCTATCTCTCTAAATATATATACAATACATATGGTCAAAAACCACTTATTTTATAGGGAGCACTTGATCCTTGTTTACAAAATATTTAGTTCTCTAAGTGATTAAATCTACGCTTTTCTTCTAATAAGCATCTAATTCTCTAGTGAGAAAAGATTTTGTGTTCAAAATGACTAATAGTACACAAAATTATCATGCAATCTATCATACATATAATTGTCTAATAAGAGGCCAAAAAGATAATATCAATCAATGTCATGAGTTTTCTTTCATTGATCTTAATAAAACACTAGAGTACAACATCATTGAGCATCTACAACACACTCAAGCTAAGATAATTTATGGGATCTTCTACATACATATGAAGTAAATAGGGATATATTACAACAAGATTTAAGCAATCTTATTGTAAAATCTAAGACTAAACCTACATAACTATGAAACAACTTAGAGTCTCTTTAAAATAATGAAAATACTATTATTGTAGTGCCCACCTATGTGTTAACTCTTGCCTTGTCCTAATATTTTTATGATAGGATTAAATGTTATATTGAGTTGATTATGATATGATGTAATTGTAGGATGGAGATGTGACTTGCTAGATTACATGTCCTCATTGGTCATTATATGTTGCTTGAGCTATGATCTTTGTTGTCAGATTTGATGCTTCACCTTGAGTGTGTAGGATATATACAAGTGTTGGACCAATGGATGGATGTGGAGGAGAACAACATGGATTCACTTGACTTTCTCACCATGCCTAGTACTTGTGGTCAAGTTAGTAAACTTGTGACTCTTGTGGTATGTTTGGTTGTTTAACCCATCCTATTTGGTTGTGAATAAAAGGATGTTCCCTATTTTTACCTAGTTCACCACTAGTTCAAATTGCTGGTGCTTTTGGATATTTATGAACTATAGATGAACTCACAAAGTGCTTGTTTCCTTTGTGTGTGTTTATTTAACTTGATTTTTCTTGCATTTTATTGGGTTTTCAAAATGATTGTTGTGGAGTGTTTGCAAAATAATCCTAAATGCTTAGTCAAAATTTAGTTGTTTAATTACCTTTGTGAAAAGGTCTTATATGCATTTTAGTATTGTGGAAATATTTGGAAAATGTTAGAAGTTAAAAGAAATTATTTTAACTATATGCATTAGTTAATTTGATAAATTATTATGTTAGCCATTAAAAGGGTAATTTTGCAAATGCATTAGATTTAAATGATTAGTGAAATATCAAAAGGAAAAGTATCTATTTGCAAAATATCAAATTCTAAAATATCCTCTTTTGAATTAGCATGTTAGTGTGAAATGGAAAAGAAAGTGAAATGGGGGTTTAGGGATTTTTGGAGTGAAAAGGGACAAGGAAGCATTTTATCATAGTCATTTTTCTTTATGTTGTATTATTCTTTCATTTTTCCCTCTTGTGTGTGTGGATGCTTAGATTGAGAAAATGAAGATTGGAAGGGATTTGTTTATGGATTGGGAGATTTTATGAATTAGATTGCTTGAAGATAGGATTGCAATGCATGTGTGCTTGCTTGTGATTGATTTCTACCTAAAGGATCTCCATGGAAAATCTTGCACAAAAAGAGGTATTTTCCATTTAATAAAAGAATGCAGTGTCTTCATGTAAATTCCTTGTTTGGTCATGCTCCCATATCAATTGGGATAGGCATATAGCTTGTTTGAATATGATTAAATTGGATTTAGAAAGAATTTATTTTGTTAAGCATTTGTTAGAATTGTAGATTTCAATTCTTTAGTTGTAGCTTCATATTATTTTTAGAATTTTCAAAATGACACCGTTAGGCTAGAAAAATTTCTCCAAAATTTTATGTGACTACATATTTTTGGTATTGGTTGGATTTAAAACAAAAGGGTGTTGTTAAAAAATTGATTGGGTGTTTCGTCTAGTTTTCTTGAGAAATGTGAAATGGCCCAAAAACCCTTAAAAAATTCTCCAAAAAATCATGTGACTGAAAAAATGTGATCCCTAGCCTATTTAGACCAAGAGGGTATAATTTAAGCTTGAAATTATGTACTTCTTGATTTATGGTAAAATTTAGTGAATAGTGAAAAGCTTGAAACTTCCATTAATGGTGATTGAGCTTTTTACATGGTTCTTCAAATTGGAAAAATATGAATTTTGGATTCTAGGTCATGTAAAAGTTTTTTATTTTATGGGATGAAATGTCTCATGTTGGAAATGTGATTTCCTACCTTTTGAATATGGGTGTCATGCTTTATGGCCTCATTTTCTGTGCTTTGACTTGAAAGGCCTCATGTTGGATATGTGTTTTTCAACCTCTTGGATGTGAGTGTTATGTGTTTTTACCTTTTTTTCCATGCCTTGATCTTTTTAGGTCAATGTTTACTTTTTTGAAAAAGTCAACTTTTGGACTACTTTTCGTTAAGTTGTTGGTACTTGATAGGTCCTAGTGACTATTTTCATGAGTGTGATGTGATGCCAACTCATTTCTTTACATTGGTGGTTGTTACCACATCTCTTTGTGTGTTACTGGTTGGAGTTCATAACCCTTGTGCATCATTGTTTTACTTTGATTGCAACATGTATGTTTATTACATGTGATGAAGTTGTGTCCTTTTTTCTGTGCTATAGCCATATGGTGTAAATGATGATTTTAGAATGTATAATTAGATGAATTGTAATATGGCTTTGGAGTGTTTTTCCTTCTTTCCTTAATTGTATTGAAAGGAAATGATTGGTGTTGATAAATAGTAAAGGATAAGTTATGAGGATTAAAAGTATTGATGCTTTTCATATTAATCTATTCCTTTCTCTTACTTCTGCTTAGGTCATGAGTATCCATGTGGTGATTTATGAATTATAAACCATTGGTGTGTGTGTATTCAAGTGTGATTGTGCATTGAATTACTAGTGTATTGTTATCCTTGAATTATGCATTGGAGGTGGTCCTTTATGTGTGTGTATTCAAGTGTGGTTGTGCATTGAATTCTATTGGATTATTGTTACCCTAGTGTTATGCATTGGATGGTGTGTGATACCCATGTTTAACCATGGTGTGGATTATTGGTGTCTTGTGTGAGACCCTTGTTTGTGTGTGACTCTAGTCATGCTAGAAGTGTATCCACAATCTTCTCTCTCTATAGCTTGGGGGTTGCCTAGAATGGCATAGGCATCTATTTCACTCGATGATGGTAATATGGTTGGGAGGTGGTACCATTCCCTATTGGTTCCCATTTGGAAGATCACTTGGGAGCTTGAAGAGCTCTTGGTTTGGTGTATTTGCCATCTTGTGTTATGCCTTGAGAAATATAATTGTAATCATGTTATCATTGTAATTAATCTTGTATTTGATCTTGGTTTATGCCCATCCATGTATTCTTTGGGCGTGGGCTATAATTTTAACAATTATTATGTTATGTATTTTGGTAGAAAATGCATGTGTAGGTGGTTAATTCTGTTTGAGCATCATATATGTTACTATTCATCCTTTTGGAAAAAAAGAACTTAAGTGACATTTAATTTCATGGATGTGTTGTAGATGTTAATTGTACTCCATGGTGTTGTTGGCATTCATCCAACTCTTATTTCCATTAAGTTATGATCAATTTGATATGTCATTATAGCATGATTGATAGGCATGATCTCATGCATTACAAAGTTGAAATTTTACATATTATTTAGAAATAAAATATTTAGGTGAATTAAGCATTGGGTTTTGTTATCAAAATGTAAAGATATTCAATATTGTATCATTTCCTTTCTTATTTATGATGCATGGAAAATTAGGCTCTATATTGTGTTTTACTAGCATGTTAGGGTAGACTTGCTAGGCTAGAATAGAGAAGTAATGTGTAGTTGATATTTGTAATGATGAATCTTGGTGTTTTTGTCACAACCCCTAATTTCAATAATTAACTTTAAATTTAAATATTACTATTTTAATGATCTTTGACTAATTTGGAATTATGTGCGTTACAAGAATACTCTCTCGACGGAAAGAGAGTATCATTGAGAAGGGGGCGTCTAGCCGATTGATGGTGACTTGTGGTGAAGAGAATCTGCACACACCACATAGTTTTTTGTAGTTTAAATTGCATCAATATAAATGTGTGTGTGTGTGAAAAGAATTTCATAATTAATCTGGTTGATTAGATAGAAATATTTAGTTGCATTAATATTGCATTTCATTAAAATAATCATTTGACTGGTTGATAATAGTTGTTATAGACTAGTATATTTATATTTAAAAAAATATATCTAAAATATGCCGAGGTATATCTTGTTTCCATAGTTTCTTTGATTTTCTCTTGCAATTTCTTTTTGGTTTTTATTTTTTAATTTTTCCAATTTCTTTTTTGGTTCCATAGTTTTCGTGATTTTCTCCAGCTTTTTCTCTTTCCAACAGTTTCCAATTTCTTTTTTGGTTCCATAGTTTTTGTGATTTAGCTTTTTCTCCTTCAATGGTTTTTAATTTCTTTTTAGTTTTTTTCTTTGATTTTCTTAAGTTTTATTTTTATTTACTTTTTTGGTATTTTAATTTTTTTTCTTATAAATTTAGGCAGAAAAAATGAGTGCTCTCATCTCCACCCCGATGTGACTATATAACGCCTCTCAGCGTAATTAATGGAAATATTTTGGAATAATTATTTAGATAATTTGATATGTATAGATAATGATGCATTGTCATCTTAAAAATATTGTTTTTTTTTTGGGATAATATTTCTAAATTCTTTTAAGCCTTATTGAGATAATAACAAGATTTTAAAGTTGGAATTAAAAAAACAACAAAAGATCAAAAAAATAGAAGAAAATCAAAGAAGATAAACTAAATTAGAAAGTTCACTAAAATAGTTTATAAGTTTTAAAATTTGTTTTAAAGATGTATTATGCGGAAATTGTGATAGTTTTATTATTTTTTAAAGTTTCCATTGTGTTAAGATTTATTTCTAAAATATATGTAGTTAAGGATATGGATATGCTTTGTTTTTTTAAGATAAAATATATATATCGAAATAAATAAATAAATAAAGAACTAATTTAATTAGCTTTGTGTTTTATTTTGCTTTAAAACTGCTTGATAGATTCGCATGGGGCTCGGGATAAAGATCTAAAAATTATTTTATCGAGTTTCATGTTTTAACGCTTTAAAGATAGCTATGGGATAGATATGAAGTTAGCTTTATGTTATATGAAGTTAAGGGTAGCAGCTTAACATCACCACAACCACGAGCAATGGTATTCTCATAATCACCTCTTCTGTTCTTTCTTCTATGTGTTGGAAATAAGCCACACCCGGACCGACGATGGACTAGTCCAAGAGGGGCCAGTAACTCAGTGGTAGAACACTCCAGCAACGAATGGAAGGTCCTAGGTTTGAGTCCTAGCTGGTCCATGTCTCAACATGGTATTAGAGCCAGGCCACGCTAGGAGCCCCAAGTACACGAGAGGTGTGGCTTAAGGGGGGGTGTTGGTGTTGGAAATAAGCCACACCTGGATCGACGATGGACTGGTCCAAGAGGGGCTAGTAGCTCAATGGTAGAGCACTTTAGCAGCAAATGGAAGGTCCTATGTTCGAGTCCTATCTGGTCCATGTCTCAACAAGATTTATGTTTTTAAAATTGGAAGTTTTTGAAAAGAAAAAAAAAATATAAAAAATATAATCTTTTGCTCTTCTGTTCTTAGCATTCTATTTATTTTCTGATGTTTAGGGTTTTAAGAAATCATGGCAGTGAAAAAAAAATGCATGTGAGGCATTGTCACTCTCTCCAGGCCATGACTCTTCATTTCAATCCCTTGAGGCACTTTATCAAATAGTTCATACGCTTGTTCATTCTTATTTTATTAAACATGGAACTTTCCTTGTTGCTTGTATTATAGCCATAAACCTTACTTCCAATAGCTTTTTATCGAACATTAAAAGTACCTTGTTGTTCTGGCAACAAAAGCAATGCCATAGACAGTTGGAACTTGAATCCGTTGAAAGAAGAATTTCAATAAATGTTAAGGAAGATGGTGGGAAATCTTTAAAAGTCTCCCTTTTACATCGCCTATACATCATTTATACCGTATGAGGCAGCTTTGATTCCTTCCAATATTCCTCTGATGGTAGACAACTGCGTGTTTCTTTGTAGATTTTCTTAAAACTTAAAACCATTTATTTTCTTACGGTAGATTTATAGAGATATTTTTACTTTTGATAAGCAATGCCAATTCATGCCTGAAAGTATAAAAACTTCCTTAATTTGAGCAGAAAGTGATCTTGAAATGCACGACCTTACATTTTGAATTCAATAGGATTTCTGTAGTTGTCAAGCCCACTTTGTGCCATAATAGTTTGCAGCTAACCTCCATTTCTTCTTTCTTTAAAACGATTGTTATATTTTTAATAACTTTAAGGTCTTACAAAACTCATATAATGTCATGCTTAACATGTTAATACGTTGGGAATGAAAAAAATAAAATAAGGAGACATGTTAATAAAAGTAGTGAACTTAAATTTTATTCTCTATACTCTTAAACTCTCCTTCCATCGAATTAAGTTTTCTCAAAAAAAAAAAAAAAAGGAGACATGTTAATAAAAGTAGTGAACTTAAATTTTATTCTTTATACTCTTAAACTCTCCTTCCATCTAATTAAGTTTTCTCTTTTAATAATAAATGAGTAAAGAGATGAAATAGTAAGTTAAGATCCTTAACTAGGAATTTAATTAAACATGGAACTTTCCTTGTTGCTTGTATTATAGCCATAAACCTTACTTTCAATAGCTTTTTATCGAACATTAAAAGTACCTTGTTGTTTTGGCAACAAAAGTAATGCCATAGACAGTTGGAACTTGAATCCGTTGAAAGAAGAATTTCAATAAATGTTAAGGAAGATGGTGGGAAATCTTTAAAAGTCTCCCTTTTACATCGCCTATACATCATTTATACCGTATGAGGCAGCTTTGATTCCTTCCAATATTCATTTGATGGTAAACAACTGCGTGTTTCTTTGTAGATTTTCTTAAAACTTAAAACCATTTATTTTCTTACGGTAGATTTATAGAGATATTTTTACTTTTGATGAGCAATGCCAATTCATGCTTGAAAGTATAAAAACTTCCTTGATTTGAGTAGAAAGTGATCTTGAAATGCACGACCTTACATTTTGAATTCAATAGGATTTCTGTAGTTGTCAAGCCCACTTTGTGCCATAATAGTTTGCAGCTAACCTCCATTTCTTCTTTCTTTAAAACGATTGTTATATTTTTAATAATTTTAAGGTCTTACAAAACTCATATAATGTCATGCTTAACATGTTAATACGTTGGGAATGAAAAAAATAAAATAAGGAGACATGTTAATAAAAGTAGTGAACTTAAATTTTATTCTCTATACTCTTAAACTCTCCTTCCATCGAATTAAGTTTTCTCAAAAAAATAAAATAAGGAGACATGCTAATAAAAGTAGTGAACTTAAATTTTATTCTCTATACTCTTAAACTCTCCTTCCATCTAATTAAGTTTTCTCTTTTAATAATAAATGAGTAAAGAGATGAAATAGTAAGTTAAGATCCTTAACTAGGAATTTAGAGAATATTTAAATTATTAGTAAGATAAGATTCTTAAATTAGAATTTAGAAGTATTTAAATTATTAGTAAGTTAAGATCTTTAAAATAAAGATTTAAAGAATATTTAAATTATTAATTTTAGGTATAAAGTTGTAAATTTGATTTTATAATTGAATTAGCTCACAATACAAATCATTTTGTTGGAATTAAATTAATTGTTTAAAATTATTATGAAATTGCAAATGAGTTTTATGTCTGGCAATGATTAAAAGTAATTATTTTATATGTTAGTAAGATTCAAAATTAGAAACTTAGAGATATCTTTTAGTAAATTTTAGTATGTCGGATTTATAGTTTATGATGATAGATCTTATACTGGTTAGAATCACATAATTTCGGGTAGTAAGATAGTAAGCTGATGAATTTATATTATTTTGATTATTTGATACTCTTGAAATGTTTGGTGTCTAAGCATTAAGATTTGGGTACAAAAGTTAAGAGAATGTTAAGTGGTAGCCTGGTTTCAAAGCATCTTGAGTTAATTGATGTCGTGTTTGCCTTGTGGCTCGGATGAGAGAGCCTAATTTCTTCCTATAAATCTAGGATGGGATAATTAAAATTACCAATAGGAATGATCCTACTTAAAGTAACCCTGAATTACGAAGCCTCTGCGCTGCGCGTACGTAGGCAAGGCCATCACAGATGAGCCCCCGAGGCATTAGGTCGACCCCTTAGGGCCTGTAGGTTCGTCATCTTGTGCATGGATATCTAATATGTTGTTTATTGATTTTGCAGGACTAATGTTTATATCTAGTTGTGCAGATTCATGCCGAAAGACTTGTGCAAGTTACTATTGCGAAGACAAGCATTATACGAATGGTGTAGGTAACTGAACAATCTGAAGGTGATTATTAGTTATTCTGTAAATTGTACTTCTCATTATGTATTATCGATGTATTGGGAACAATTATAAAAGATATAATATGACTTCCTTCTTGTACTTGTAAATGATCTTTGCTTATTATGGAAACTCGCTAAATGTTAAACATTTATGGATATTCCATTAATGAATTGATTCACTTTCCATTTTTGGATTGAGTTGTTTTTCGTTGGTTACTTTTTGTAAGTAGCATCTTCAGACTTTACAGTTTTAAATTCAATTCTACATGATCCTATTGTTTATATTTAGAACCATCTATGTTTGGGATGAGATTTAGTTCATGGTAATGCATGCATGTCATTATTTGAGTAGCATTTGCATACCATCTTAAAAGGATTTATAATGTTTGGGAAATATTGATCATGAGATTTTTGGGATTAATTGTTTATGAAGTTGAAATGAAACTTGAAACTATGTTTTGTTCATCATTTAAATATTTAGTAGATAGAATCAATGATATGATGTTATGTAGTCTACATTATGCTAGGAGTTAAATTGCTCTTTTATGTTTGTCGCATTTGATGTATGATGTCAATGCTTATGAAATATATGTTATGCTTTGAACATTGCTATGATTATGGACTATAATCATTAGTTTATGTTATGCTTTTAGTTGTTGTAAGAGTTAAGACCTGCCATGTATGATTGTTTTGTACATGAGGCAAATGGGTACATGCTTGTGACTAATAGAACTTTGGATTAAAATGAATCCTTTGTATTATGTGATTTTTATGCATGTTGTTGAACCTAGAGTGCAAGTGAATGTTTGGTTCAAACCTTTTCTAGTCAGCTCTTAGATTGAGGTTGTTATGCCTTCTTTCAAGGCTAGCATCCTATAGGCTTGTTCGACCTAATGCTACCCTTGTCTTGGTTTGTGTGACCTCATTTCCAACCTTTGAGGTTCCTTGCAAGTTATCCATTCCATTATGTTGGAATGTGTGCCTTTGTGTATTTGTTCCATCTTGGTATGTGTAATGAAGTGGGTGTCACTCTCATTCCAATACTTGAGTTTGCAAGAGAATGGATCATGGACTAGTGTATGATCTCTGCCTTAGAGGAAACTCTACCCTCTCGCATGTTTGTTGTGGTGACCTTGTCACACAACATGGTTAAACGTTCTTGTGTTTTCATGTTTTATGCATTAGCATTGTGTACTTTGGGTGTTGTGTTCTTTCATGACATCTCCAATGTATAGGCATGTAATGTGACTTGTTGATGTCACATTATCACATAGAAATTGTTCGTCCACATTTTGACCATTATGTCTTGGGTGAAAGATTGAGGCATTACAATTATTTTCTAACTCTAAGTATCTTTCACATAAATCAATCATATAAGATCATTTTGCATTGCACATTATAATTGGATAGGAAAAAATAGATATAATATGTGTATTAGTTTATAACAGTCCCAAACTCAACACAAGTAGTAATGATTAATTGCATAAACTTAAGATAGATACATCAAACTTGCAAAAGTCACAGGTAACCATAAATGGATTTAATAATATTTCAAAATAAAACTTGGTTGTTATTAATTTACTATTTGTTTTTGGGTCAGTTACTTAAGATACCTTATTCCATATAATGGTTGACTACTCAATGAATAAAATTAGTTTAGGGGATCCATGGATACATGCCATGGGAGTAGTTCTATTGATCCTTAATTGGTCATTAAAATTTACATTCAAAGATAAATTATACATGGTAAATGCCAATGAAGATCCTTTCCTCTTTTTTCAAATGATAGATTCTCAAAGTACCATTGCCACTTAAACACAATTAATTAAAGAAACATTTGAACCTTTAGAAGATACACAACATGCTAATGCATACCATGAGGATGATCAATACACCTTACGCTCTACACCATCATTGTTGGGGAATATAACATAAACATTAATGATTGTGATATCAATCCCTCACTTGTGGATCCACATATGCTAGGAAAAAATTTTGAAGACCAAGAAAAATACACAATCTATAAATGGGCCTTGTCTTCCTATTAGTGACCCTAGATTGGAAGATACTCAGTGATATACCTTTACCCTCCTTTTAACAATTACAAAAATAATATGGTCCTAGCTTTTTTTTTTAATAAAATTATGAATACAAAGGTAAAGTCTTAGGTCTTCACGAGAATGGTATATTAGAACCATTACAACTAAAATATCATTTTGATAAACAATGTATCAAATATCTACCTTTGCATGTTATAAAAACTATGAATAAATCTAAAAAGAAACAAGAAAGATTGATGTGCATAACATCTCTTGAGGGAGAATTATCACCACCTCTCCTAAATTCAAAATTAATTGATATATCTTTGGTACATACAATTCCTTCAATGTAATGTACATACACCACTAGGGCTTTGTCTAATCTACCAAATTTATATGCTAACATTCTTCCCTCCAATCATGCTTGGTGCCCTCCCTATGTCATGGATGCTCACTCATGTTGGCAAGCCCATTCCTTCTTGGAGAGTATTAAAAATTACCCAATTGACTTTTCATTATGGATTATGCAAAGACACCTTTCATAGTGGAATGTTGACACACATCTCTTTTTGTTTCAAGATCCTTTTTCTTTCCATTCCCCCTTTTATTTAATTTCTATTTATCTTCGTGTTTCAACTACTGGATTTGGGAACCTTGATGCAAGTCAATGCAAGTGTCCTCAACACACTTCATTCATGTCAAGACCAAAAACATAGTTGCCTTTTCTTCTTGGTTAATAATCAGCCTTTTTTATTTAACTATGATTGTTGTGCTTCTCCTTTTATTCTCATCAAACTTGGCTTATTTTTGTCATGCCCACATTTGCCATGTGGTCATGACACGATATCCACATGTCATGCCCACATTTGTCATGTGGTCATGACATGAAATATCATTTTTTTTTCCCACCTGACTCTAAAACCCCCTCGCAAGCAACATGCACGCTCGGTGACACACGCATGTAACGTGCTTGTATTTACAACACACGTTAGGCACGTTGCACAAAGGTGAGGAAGTCAAACACAATGCGGGATGATGCAAAACTACTTTCGTAATCCCTACGGTAATGATAGCAACTAAGGTGGTGTGCGTCGCTAGAAGCATTGCTAAGAGGGGTGGTCCCATCCAAGAACCAACCTAGGGTTTCCTAAGTGAAGTGATATGGTTTCGACCTAAGTCGAAACCTAACCCTAGATATAACTATCAACTAAAATAATATTAAAATAACATAACCTAACATGATAAGGCTAGATAATCCCTAACTACCATTTGATCTAATTACGATAATAACAAGATTAAAAGCCTTGAATAAAACATTTAACCATATAATTAACAAGAAAGTAAAGTACTGAATATAAATTAATTAATTAGTTCGAGGAATCCCAATCCCAAAAAATTGACAACAAAATGTTACTAAGGGATAAATTTCCCTAAAATTTCGGCAGCATAATGCCACCGTAATAACTATGTGAAAAGTAAAAATAAACTAAAATAAAAATCTAACTTTAGAGCCTTTACACAAATTAAAACAAAATTAAATTAATTAATTATCTCAAAAATGTCAACTATAAAATTAAAACATTTACACTAAGTCAATTTAACTAAATACTTCAACTATAGAGCTTGAATAAATTAAATTACAATAAAATAAATAAATCACCACTTAAAGTTCTAAAACAATAGAACACACCAACTCACTAAGTGAGATTAAAGAAATAACAAGTGGTTTAAGGTTTAAACAACCTCCTAAAACCTAAGGCATCACAAAGCCCTAAAAATAGTTTATAAAAGCAAGTTAAATCTCATTTGTCCTCACAAGTCTAGCTATTTGTTTTATTGGTGCAGGTTGGACAAGTTGCAAGGGAGGAAAAAAATCCCTTCCCCAAGTGGGAAGGTTATTTTCCCCAAGTGGGAAGGTTATTTTCCCCAAGTTCAAATTTACTAACTATTTTATTTGTTTCTCCATTTTGTTTTGTTTTTCATTGGCTAACATGCAGGTTTACATTAGTTTTCTAAAATCTCCATATGATTACACAGGTTTTATTTTTGTTTTCTAATAGCTTTCCTTATTTCCATGTTTTCAATATACAAAAGTTTATGGTTAAAGTTTGACAAGCATCCCAAGCTTTCAAATAAAATTATTTGTTTTGTTTCCAAAATAAATTCTCCCTGGCTTTATATAGAGAGTAAAATATAATATAACAATGGCATCACTTATAGCAGAGGGCCAAATACAACAGAGACAATGTTAGTAGAGAAGGGTTTTATTTTTTTGTTGTTTTAGCAGAGAAGAACACACTACCGGGGGCAGCGACACTATGTGTGCCGTGACCCTTAATAGGGGCTCGTGGCACCCACAGGGTCACAGCCCTAGTGGCTGGGGGGTGGAGGAGCCTCCACTCCCCCACAGGTCCATGGGCCTGGGGGGTGGGTCTCTCCTCCCCGCCTCCCAAATGGGGAACAATGGCCGCGTAGGGGTTTCCATCCCCCACGAAGGCTGAACCAACAATACTTTTTTTTATTTTTATTTTTAATTTCCATAACACAAAAATAAAAGCCCTAAAACGAAAACTCCATATGATTTTATTAAAATGTTTTTCATTTATGAACAAAACTAACTCACCAATATTATTAAAACGTATAAATATATAATAATGATATTATATATAATTATATATAATTATATATACTTGTATATATATATATTTATATATATAATATTTATTATTATAATCCACTGTATTTATAAACAAAAAACAAAAGACTAAATAAAAACAAGTTTTAAAATATATATATATATATATATATATATATATATATATATATATATATATATATATATATATATATATATATATATATATATGTTAGGCAAGTGCCATCTTGGGGATGGCTCCCTTTATGTATAAAATAAGGCTGAAAAATAAAATTTATTTATTGGCTACTACCCTAATGGGTCTACCATGCTTATGTAGATACATATCTATATAGAGGCTATCAGTGCCTCGAGACTATATTCTAAGATTGTGATCAGTCTTTCTTACATTATTTCATGCATGATTTTCATTATACCCTCTGCAGCCTCCAACAACCTCCCCACTTGTCCATCCGTGAATTCTCCTTTATTTTCTTGCAGAAGCTTGTGGAAGTTCTCCAGATTTCTTTTCTCAATGCCTTCCCTATAAGCAGTGAGAATAGCATTGGCCTTTTTTGATCCAGTCTTTCTTACAAAAGCCGCCTTTAGAGTCTCCTCTGCCCGATCTACTCCAACTGCCTCAATACCCCCCATCACCACTGCATGGTTTACCTGCGCGACCAGCCGAGCTCCCCAAGATATCCCATAGAAAGAGCCCCCCATGATCAGAGAGATATTGGAGAAGAACAGTTGGTAAACACGTCCATCATGAACATGTCCACCACTCCACGAGCCTCTGCCAATCACTTGTAGAATCGCCTCTCAGGCGGCTTCCTCCCTCAACTGAAACAAACACCCCACCTACTGTTCCTTCCCTTCTTCCAGGCAATGACACTCAACTCCCATGATCTTCGCCATTTCTTCAGAATGGAGATTACCTCCCCTACTCTTCTATTAATAGAAAAAGCTTTCACCATCAAAGAAGCAGCTACGTACTCATGACAAGAGTCTGTTCTGAGATGCAAATCTTGAGAATATTTTCATATCTAATATATCTCTTGCCATGACCAGCTCCCTTGGATACTTGCTAGTCCTAATCAAATGTGATAACCACCGGATGGTTCCCTCGATGTTCTCCTTCCATCTTAGCATCTTCCATGTCTGCCTGAAGTACCTTTCCTAAACCATCCCAGCTTGCAGCGTCCGAACTGCCAAGTCCCTCTCGCCTCTCGTGACTCCTTGATTTGCCAAGAAATCAGCTGTCGTATTAGCTTCTCTAAAAATGTGAAAAATAGAAAAATCAAATTCCTAAAGCATCTCCCTAACTCTCCTTATGCCCTTATTTAGAAGCCAATTTTCCATGCCTTTTCTTATAATCGCATTTATGATTATTTGGAAATCCCCTTCAATGTCTATTTTAGTCCACCCTCTTTTTTTGTACTCTGCTACACCTTGAACAAGGGCTTCTAACTCTACATAGTTGTTTGTAGCTACCCCCAGAGATCCTGCAGCTACCCACAGGAGTTTACCTTTTTCATTTCTGATAATGAAGCCATATCCTGCGTACCCTAGATTTCCCTTAGAAGCCCCGTCAAAATTAAGCTTGAGTCTTCCACTAGGAGGGGCCACCCATTTGGTTTGTTCCCTTCTCTTCTTCCCTTTTCCCATCCCACAAGGAATCTTCAAGCCTGGACAAATCTTCATGATGTGATCAACCCAAGAAGTGAATTTACTTCCTCCTCTAAACCCAGCTTTTGCATTTAGGATCTCTATTAAACCATTCTCTGCCTTCCTTATCAGCTTATCTATAGTGATCTCTTTCTCCTAAAAAATTCTCTGATTTATTTCCCTCCAAATATGCCATACTATCATGGATGGGAGAGAAGTCCATAATCCTCCCCAGAACCCTTTCTTTTGTAGCATTGGCCAACTTTTCAAAAAATCTACAACCGAGTTGTTCTTTGCTCCTTTCCACCCTAAAAGATTCAGGAAATGGTTCCAACATGCCTCTGCTACTTGACAGCTCAAGAGCAAGCGATCTAGAGTCTCCTCATTTTGTTTGCATAATACACATCTATTTGGACCATTTATACCCAGCCTCTGCAACTTCTCCCCTGTTAAGATGCTCCTATGAAGAACTGTCCATAGGAAATCCTTGGCTTTGGGAAGGACTTGATTATCCCAGCAAAGTCTTTTTGGCCAGCATTCGAATGAACTACTATTTCTTTCCAATTTCAATAGATGATATCATATCTTAACTATATACTGTCCCGACTTTGCCCCACATCATTGAATTTCATCTGGCTCGTTATTAATGCTAGCTTTTCTTTCACTGAGCGCTTCCCTAAATTAAATTTTAACTTCTTCTTCTACATTAAACTCCTCTGCTTTGACCCATTTGGCTCTTCCTTGAGCATCAAATTCTTCAATATAGTCCGCCACCTTTTCCCCTTTTACTTGAATCATTTGGATTTTCAAGTCCTGTAGCTCTTGTATGCTATCTAGCGGTACCCAGCCTTCCCATGAGTCAATTCAAAAATTTGCTTTTTTCCCATCATTTATACTCCATGTCAAGTGATCCAAAATTAGAGGTCTGCATTGTTTCACAAATTTCCATACCGCCGATCCACCCCCAAGATTGGCTAGGGTTAGGATTCTATTCGGGTTCAGGTCATCTAGATATTTGTTCTGCATTATTCTGCACCACAATTTTTGGGGCTGCTTGACCATTTTCCAAACCAATTTAGCTCCTAAAGCTTCATTTTGGATCTTCAGTTCCCTGATTCCCATACCTCCTTTTTCCTGTGGGCACGTTACTTTATTCCATCAAATTAAAGGAATTCTTCTGACATCCTTGGATCCTTCCCACAAAAACCGTTTCCAATCACCTTCCAACTTAGTCTTACCTTTATTTGGAATAGGAAAACACGACATCAAATGAATTGGTACTGCCCCTAACACCGCTTTTAGTATAGTGATCCTGCCTGCTAGAGTCAGCCACCTTACCTTCTAGGCTTCTACTTTATTTTTGGAGTGGGATATCACTTCTTCCCATAGGTGTGACTTTACTACCCCACATAACAGAGGAGCCCCTAGATATTTGGTCGGTAATGAGTCAACTTGATAGCCCATAATGGTAGCAATCTGTTGTTGCCATCTTTTCGAAGTGTTAAAGAGATACATTCTTGATTTCTCCTTGTTTATTAATTGTCCTGATAAATTAGTGTGACTATCCAGTACTCCCCTTATTGCCTCTGCTTCTGAGATACTACCTTCTCCAAATAACATAGTGTCGTATGTGAACTGAGCATGAGTGATTGGTTCAATATTCCTGGCCCCCCGATCCCCTTTCCATCCCCCAGACTTCTGCCGATGTCTAATCATTCCTCCCAAATCTTCTACCATTAAAATAAAGAGGTAAGGGGACAGAGGGTCCCCTTGTCTCAGGCCTTGCGAAATTTTGAAAAAAACACATAACGAACCATTTACTGCTACTGACATTCTTTCTGTGGAAATGATTGGAAGATGCCTTCGAGCCATTTCTCTCTAAATCCTCTTGAGTATCCTTAGTAAGAAGTTTCATCTGGCTCTGTCGTATGCCTTGCTCACATCTAGCTTGTTTAACATATTTTTTTGTTTTGACTGATTTATAGAATGGATTACTTCATTGACCAATATAATATTGTCGGCAATTTCCCTCCCCTGGCGTGAAGCCATTCTAGTTTTCAGGTATAATTCTTCCTAGAATCGGCTTTAATCTGTTTGATATGGTCTTGGCAATTATTTTATACACCATGTTGCATAATGAAATGGACCTGAAATCACTCACCATTTTGCACTCTATTTTCTTTGGAATTAAAGTGATGACGGTGTTGTTGATTTCCCTTATGAATTTGTTCTTCTTTCTAAAATCTTCAACAATCCTCCAAACCTCCTTGCCCACAATAGACCAACACTTCTGATAGAACAAAGCTGGGAAGTCGTCTGGACCTGGTACCTTATCTGGATGCAACTGGAAGGATGCCTTCCTAACTTCCTCTTCCATGAATGGTTCCTCTAATTTGTCCTTTTCTTCTTCCCTGAGAATTTGCTTTATACAGCTTGTGGCTGGTTCAATATTCCTCCAATCGAACCCTTCTTCTGGAGCCAAGAAGTTCTAAAAATAATTTACAATCTCTTTCTCAATTTCTTCTGGTTCCCTTAAATGACCCCGTTCTTGTTGGTGAGCTCTAAGATTTTGTTTATCATTCTTCTTGCTTTTACTGAATTGTGGAAAAATTTTGTGTTTCTATCCCCTGCTTCCAGCCAAACCTCTCTAGCCCTATTCCTCCAGTACTCTTCTTCCCTTGCTAGGAGTTCATCCCATTTTGCCATTAATTCTTTTTCTTTTATAAAGTCTGTTTGAAACATCCCTTCCTTTATTATTTTTTCGTTTAGAGATTCTAGTTCACCCTCCACCCTTTCCTTCTCCTAAGAGATATCTTTAAAAGTTTCTTTATTCCATTCACTTAATCTTCTCTTTACATGTGCCAATCTTTTACAAAAAATAAAAGTAACCAAGCCTCCATTTCCCGAGATCTCTGACCACCACTACCCGATAAGCTCTACCAATTCTTCCCTCCTCCACCACATTTTTTTGAATTTAAAATAGGAGTTTCTGGGCTTAACCAAAGCACTAATCTCTAATTTGATAGGATAATGATCAGACATTGAGCAAGGTAATATACTTGATTCCATCCCCATATTGGTTTCCAACCATTCCATGCTACACAGAAACTTGTCCAAACGTTCAACAATATTGGCGAAGCCTTGTCTTCTATTGGTCCGAGTGAATCTTCCTTCCTTGGGTGGGATGTCTATTAGTCTCGCCTCCTCCACAAAATTCCTAAAATCTTTTGCAGAGCTATTTTCTATTCTCATGCCTCCTCTTTTCTCTTCTAAACTCAACACCGCATTGAAATCTCCTCCAAAAATCAGCCTTTCTTCTCCTATTCTCTAGCATTTATCTAGAATGTTTCTCCATACCTCTCTTTTTTCCTCTGATTTGACTGGACCGTAAACACTAAAAATCCAAAAAGTAATATTCATACGAGTCAAGAAGACTTTACCTGAGATCCAATTTTCACAGATTTCGATATCCCTAATGTCTACTTTGGATGGATTCCACATCAATCCAACTCCTCTTGCCGTCCCTCTTGGTTCACTAAATAATCCTGTCAAAGGTCTACAATGCCTCAGAAAATTCATCGCTTCTTCCTGAACCAACCTAGTTTCTTGCAAAAGTACTATATCCATCATTTGTTTAGATAATTGGCGCTTGATTGAGAACCTTTTGTTAGGGGTATTTAATCCCCTAACATTCCATGATAAGATTTTCATGGCTTCCCAAGGGAGGCGCTTCCTCCCTTGGATCTCAACATGTAGTTCCTAATGCTTTTCAGCCCTTTTTCTGCTGCATAATCCTCTCTCTTTTCCTTATCTGACTTCCTCCCTACCTTCTTCCTTGTACCAAATTTACCTCAGATACCTCTTGCCACAGTCTGGCTAATGTGTTTATGATCAATTATTCCAATCTCCTCCCTTTCCTCAGCAGCCTCCTCATCCTCTGACCAAGCTTCACTTAAGTCATCTCCTTCTTCCAAGGTTTCCATTACGACCTCCCGAGAAGATTCCTCCCTTCCTTCTTGATTCTCTTTTCTCACCGATGCCTCCGATTCTTCTGGAGGATTGTTTTTCTCATTCATCTCCCTCTTGCCTTCAGAATCCTTGATATTTTCCCTAGGTAATCCTTCTGCATTTTCCCCAGGCTCAAGTTTTGACTCCATCTCACTCTCCTTTTCTAGGTTCTTTTGTTCCCTAACTGCCGATTCAATCGATATTCTCGATCTCCTTTTTGAAAATGGAGGCATTTTGTTGTCCCTCTCAAATTCCTGGTTCACCAATTCCTTCCTTTCTTCTCCTGCACTTCCTTTGTTCGCAAGTGGGGAGTACTCCAATTCTTGTTTTTGTTTTCTAGGGCATCTTGATTCCATGTGCATTTTACTTTTACAAAGAAGACAAAAAAATTTCCTTTCTTCAAATTCAATTTCCTGTTCCCCAACTCCTGCCGAAGTAATCAACTTTATTTTCATAGGGAATCAACTTTATTTTCTTCAAACTCAATTTCCTGTTCCCCAACTCCTGCCAAAGTAATCAACTTTATTTTCCTTACTGCTATCAATTTGATTCTTGCATAGTAGATCAAATCACTGTTTCCCATATCCAGATCCACCACATTTCCCAAAGTGTCACCTATTTGATATAAACAACTTCATGACCAATACTCAAATGGGAGATTATACAACCTTATCCAAATTGGTTCTTTATATGGATCAAGGTTTTTTGGGTTAAAGTTTGGTCTCCATTTTTGAACATAAATGTAATCTGGACCAATCTTCCACAGAATTTTTTCCAGTATTTTATCCCTTTCTTCCTCCCCTTGGAAATCAACTACAAAGAATTGCTTTGGAAGGAAATGAACAACTTCTGTCGATTCCCAATTTTCATTGATCCATTTCTTGATCTGCATCTTTGATCTATTCCTTCTGATTACCCTACCTATCAACACCAATCATTCTAGGGCTTCGATATCTTTGTCAACTTTTTCTGCCACATTTAGCTCTTCCTCCCACAGCTTGTCTGACTCCCCTCCGAGGATGTCTGCAAAGGTTTTCCTCGCGCTTCTGATTGGTATTGTGTTGACTCCTGTTGTGGCATATGGCACTTCGCGATCTGAGTTCAGAAAACCTTCACCACCTTTTTCTTCAAATAAATTGTTTTCCTACTTTTTTGCTACCTTTGCTTGCTCTATTTCTCTCAAAATAAATGATCTATATATATAAATATATATATATATATATATATATAACCACCTCATAGATATTAAAAATAGGCAAGGGTAAAATTTGTTTTTCTTCAACAATATAAGAAATATAGGTCTTTTATTTAGCACTAAAATAAATATATATACTTTTTTTTTGTTTAAAAAAACCATAGGCCAATTTATTTCATCCATCAAATAATTCAAGCAAGATATTTTCCTTTTGTTTTCTGGTAAGCTCACATACTTAGAATATAAAAATGTAGGGGGAGAGAGAGATTTTTATTCACATTATTTAAATTTGCAGATGAGATCAAAATAAGAATAACTTAAATGCCATATATTATATTGAAATGAACTAATTCTTTTACAAGGGGATTACAATACCACAAAAGGCTTCCCAAAGAGAGTTTTACTCTCTTAAGCTACAAAACTTTTACAAGGCTCAAAGCCAAGGCATACACATTGCCTTCATTTTACAACTCAAAACTTGAGACACTATTATCCACTTCATGGCTCCAAATCTCAAGCTCTCCTTCAAGAGATAAACCTGCAAAACAAGAAAGTATTCCAAGGCCATGGGAAGCTCACCTCCCAACCGTTGGCTTGCAAGCAAGCTACCCCTGAGCTAGCAGGCCCACTAGGCTACCAAGGTTTCACATAAACACAACAAGCAAAGCACTCATCACAAACACACTAACACCCACCCAAGAGATACGCACTCGCAACCATTTTGTTGTCAAAATGGTGAAGGGGGAGATTGGGCTACCCTCCAACTATAGAGTTACCAAAACCAAGCCAACACATGGAATATTCTTACACAACTCAATATCACAAAACCAACAACTCCAAGTACTCAAAAACCTTCCAAAGACTTCCATAACTCTTTTCAAAAAACTTCCACAACTCCTTCCAAGGCCAACACATGTAGCCATAACCATATTAGGCCAAAGCCTTTCCAAAACAATAAGCAACAAGATCATAATGGAGGTGGTCCGACTCTCAAACCCCAAACATGACATACCTCTCCTACGAGAGTTGATGTCTACAACCCATTTCCCAAAATAAGAAAACAACATGAATAATACTCACAAACACATATCAACAACTATATGCAACAACACAAAGAAAACTAAGGAAAGCATGAAACTAATAAGCTAATAGGCTTGAGAGGCTACCTCTCAAGATTTCCAAGGTTAGAAGATTTGAAGAAGAGCTCCACAAAAGCCTCTATTTCCAAGCTTCTACTTTTCTTCAAATTCCAAAACCCAAAGAACAACTCTCCCAACCAGACAAGAATGAAAAATGCAAAAATAAAGAACCCTTATCCCTTCAACAAGAGGGAGTTAAATAGACTTTTCCCACAAGCCTTGATGAATGAGAAGGTGACACTTGTCACATTATCCTTCATTCACACAACCCTCTCACAACCCCACAAGAATGAGGAGGTGACACTTGTCACCTTCCCATTCAACTATGCTACACACTCTCCCACAAATGCTCTCACACGTGTGAGAGGATTGGGAGAGGGGATCACATATGTGAGACCCCACTTGTGCTCTCACACGTGTGAGAGCATAGGGAAGAGGTCTCCCACATGTGAGGGATTTGGAAGCTTCCAAAACAATCATGACAAGGATAACCTTACCCTAGGTGAGTGGGGTTAGTTAATGTGGTATGGTGACTTGCCACCCACCTTACACATCTCCCAAACTCGTCACCTTACCTTAGGGGTAGGTTAGCTCAAGAAAGATTTGGTAGGATTGACAGCAAGACCATGGTGTTGACAAATAGAGAGGAATTGACGAAGATGGCCAAGATGGTGAGGCATATCTTGGCTAAAGACAAGAATATCATCAATATAGGGTTGGATGAATTTGGCATAAGGTCAAAAGATAACATCCATTTTTTGCTGAAAAATGGACGGAGCAGTTTTTATACCGAACGGAAGGATAGTCCATTCACACAGACCCTGGGGAACAGAAAAGGCTGTTTTATAGAAATCAACACTTTTGAGGCCAATTTGCAAGAACCCTTTTGTCAGATCAAATTTAGAATACACATGACTACCTTGAATAGTCTGCCAAATATGATCTTTACTAGGCAGAGGATGCCGATTGTCAACAAGACAGTCGTTTAACGACTTATAATTTACAACAAGCCATTTTTCAGGCAATTCTTTACCATTCTCATCTACCTTTGGTACATACATTGCATGACAGGAGAATGGTGAGTCAGACGTTTGAATAATTTTGAGCCTTTCAAGCTCTGCAACTTCATCTTTGCAAGTTATTACTTCAGATGAACTCATTAAAAAATAATTAGCTTTAGCCTTAGGCATGAGTTCATTACCTTGAGGATCCCGCTTCAAAGGGAGATCACATGTCAGGTTCCTTTTCTGCTTCTTTAAATCTTTTGTCATAATAGTGTCAGCAAAAGCAGTTTTAATCTCTGCAAGAGATTCTTGACCTTCATCAATTTGTTTGGCTAGCCAAACAGTATTAACTGGTTTCTTTTTCTTTTCCTTTTCTAGCTTTGTGGAATAAGCTAGATCTTGATATAGCCTTGGCAACTGATATATGCCTCTGATAATAATAAAATTAGAGTCAGTGGTAAAAGGTTCCCATTGTTGGATAGCTTTGCTTCCAATTACACCATCATAGCCTGCAACTTCATATTGAACAAATATTAGATTATCCGTAAAACCATCAAACCCAATTTGAATAGGAGCAATGCAGAAAGAGGAACTATCTTCTTTTTCAGAATTTCCAAAAGTAATCCCTGTAGTGCCTTCCATCCAGGCATCTTTCGGAAAAGCATTGTATTGTGCAATATTTAAATCTGCTCCAGTGTCAATAAGGAATGCTAGAGGGTATGCCATTATACCTGGAAAGTGAATGGTCAGGATAATACCAGGGCATGAAGTGGTTGGCTTAGCAGTTCGCTTGTAGGCTTTCATCTGTCGGCTACTTGAACCTTCTTCAAAGGTGACTCTAGGCTCACCTTGTTCTTCTACAGCATCATGAATGAGAGGGCTGTAGGGTTTTTCTTCACAATACAGTTGTTCTTCTATAAAAGAGGCTTGAGCAGGTAACTGTATGGAGCCAACAGAATTGAACTGGCTGACAAACCTATCAAGTTCAAGGGCTTTCTCCATTTCGTCTATGAGATAGAAGTTTTCTTCCTCATCAATTTTTGAAATTTCTGCCTGAGCTTGAGTAATAACCTTTTCAAGAAAGGCTTTTCTATTTCTTCTCCAAATGCGCCTTGCCATACTTCCAGGAGAAGGAGCATCAATAATGGATCTCTGATCCATTGGTAGTGCTGGTAACCGTTGAGCTGGAGGTCTAGGGAGCCAAGGTGATGGTCTATAACCATGCAGAATCTCTGTGGGAGAGACTGACAACATAGGAGCTCTTCTGACTGGGATCTTAGCTCTAGTTTCCTGAGATGGCTGTAGAAATACTTTCTGGACTTGAGCTGGTCCAATTGAGCTGTCAGTTTTCTCCATGTTTCCTGACCCACATCCATGGTTTGGAGTCGAGATTCAATTTGGACAATATCTTCAATAACCTTGTCCAATTCAACACGGGTGTCCCTTCTGAGCATTCTGCAATAGAAGGAGACTTCCGAATCCTCATCAGAGGATTGAACATCTTTGGTCATTAATTTGACTTGAGCTTGAACCTGTTCTTGAGCTGATTCATATTCTTCAGACGCAGATTCAGTACTTGATTCTGAATCTGCACTTGAGAGGATAATATCCTCTGAGTCTGATGGAAAAGCATTGATGAATTCAAATTCATCATTTTCAACCCCTGCTTCACGGGCTGCACGGACTTTACCTTTTCCCTTTTTCTTATTTCTGTCTAGGAACTTATTTGCAAAGTGATCACCCTTGCAAATATAGCAGGTAGGTTTCCATTTCTTGGAAGCCTTTTTTCGCTTATCTCTTTTCCTGAAGTATCCCTTTTTCTTGGGATACTTATGTTTGAATTTCTTCTTTTTCTTCTTGTAGGACTTGTCAGAATCACAATTATAACAAGAAGATTTTCCCTTTTCTGGGAACTAATTAGAAGGCATAATCTGGTAACAAATAGATGAAGAAAGTAAAGGTTGTACCTTTTTTATTTCTTTCTTCGCTTTTCCTTCTTCACATATCTCTTCATTAATCTGTGTTAAGAATTGAACTAACTGTGGATATGTTAGTTCTTTCATTTCTATATTCTCTACTACCAGATTCTCAAGAACTTTCTTGTGATAGAATTCTCCTATCACAGTACCAAAACTTTTTAGAAAAGTAGTGAACATGAATTCATGATTCTGCTCACGACCTGACAAATAGAAATTCTCATATTGGATATCACAATATTGCTTGAAATATTTGAGGTCCTTGCATTTACCTTTGATAAACTTGTTGTAGGCCAACTTTTCTCTTGTGTCTATTTTTCCAACAAATAGACGTGTCAATTGAGCACAGACTTGATCTGTACCTCTGTCCAACAGACTTTCTCGGTAAGCATCATCTAGTCGATCCTAGACATGTTGTGCAATGCCAGTCATTGCATTAAGAGCCTGCTTAATCACCTGCTTTTCATCAGCATCAGCATTAGTGGATATATAATTTGTTATCCAGGCTCGCATAGCATCTATACCTCTTGTATTTTCAATATCTTCAAAATGATCAAAATTAACAAGGGGCGGTGTATCAGCTTTCAGAGTTTGAATATTTTTAAATGGATCAACAGGATTAGATCCATTAGGATTAGAACTAGAACCACGAGCCATTTGGAATGTTCCTTTGGCTTGCTCTTCTGGAGTGGTTTCTCTCAAATTCTCGGTAGAGGGATCATAAACCTTTTCAAGTACAGGCTGCCTAACTTCAGTCTTTAACTTAGGTCCTTCATATTGAGCCTGTAGATATCCCTTTGCACTGGAAGGGAAATTCTTTGTTCTTATAGTCTACTGTTGTCGAACTGTATGGGTCACGGACTGAATATTCCTAGACTCTTCTTGCAATGCAGACTTTATATCAGAGCATTCCGATTTGATGGAATCACTCATAAGCAGTTGTGATTGTGCGACTGAATGAACTTCTTCAGAGATTTCAACAAGTCTCTGACTATTATGCTTCACATGCATATTTGTTGTGTTCAATTGAGAACCAAGCACATCACAATCTAGTTTGGCTTCACTTCTGACTTTCTGCAAAAGTTCTCTCTGTTGTTCTAAAGATCGTTGCTGGGCAACCCACCATATTTCAGCTTGGCTTTTGAACTCAGTATACTAGGCTTTGAGTTCTTGAAGATCTTTGTTAACAGAGTTCATCCACTGATCTATGAGATGCTTTTCCAAGCGTTCAAGAGTGGAGATTAGAGAATGGAAATTCTCTTGAGCACTAAGGCGTGCTTTCTCAGCCTTGACTGCTTCGATCTGATGCCAGATCTTTCTATCCTCAGCTAGAAGCATAGATTTCCTTAAACAAAGGTTTGTCCAGTTAAGCAATTTGCTTTGGCTCGTACCTTGGGAACTTTCAGCAATGGGAAATAAATGTAGAGGCCAGAAATCAGCTTTATAAGTTTCGGTCATATCAAACAAGATGAAATCCCTAAAGGGTGGTATGGTACCGGGAACTAGACAAGGGCCTGCTGGAGTAGCTATAGCCTTTTCATGGGACTCAGAAATATCCTGTTTAGGTATAGTAGCTTGTCGGGCTGAAAACATTCAGAAATGGCCAGATTTAGGAGGAAATACAAAAGAGCAGTCTTCACATCTATACAATCCATTATCTAATTTAGAAAACTTTTTATGGGTACATGATGATCTAGTAGGAATGGCTAAAGTTGTTGAACTGCTAGACTTTGCAATAGTAGGAATTGTAAACAAACTTTCAAAACCCTTAGAGGGTTGTAATCTAACACTCTGGGAGCGGGGTAAGGAGCTCACAGATGGACCAGGTTGGTTGTAGTTGAAAACTCTCTCTGTTCTCATGGAAGGTCCAGTGCCCAAGGCAGACTGGTTACCGGATGAGAATCTGATTACTGCCTAATCATCTATTTCTTCAATTGAGATGCCTCTCAACTGTGGTTGTTTCTCATTTTCTGCTTCTGCTTGACTATCACTATCCCAAAGATCTAATGCCCATTCCTCAGGCATCTTAATATCCTTGTGCTTCACTATTTTGGGAGCAGTCAACTGTGTGCTGTCACTGGAGGATGTCCAGATGGTGGAAAGACCTTCGAACCCTTGGGCTTTTCTGGGATTAATCATTAAGGGTATAACCTTATTATACAATCTATAGTGAACCAGAAATGTCAGGGAATGGTCAACAGATTTCTTCTTCATGAAGAGGTTCATCGTCTTGAAGTTATATTCAAGAACATCTTTGAGGTTTCCATCTTTTAGACTTATAGGGAAGTCTAACAGGCAATCTACATAGATGGGACCTTTGGACATTGAATCACAACTAGCACCAAGAAGGGAATGAGACAATTTATAAAAGCGGGCATCTTTCATCATCGTCATTACGATGATAGGTAAGCCTTTTCTATAATGGCCACAGATTCCTATTCTGACATAGGACAGATGCATGAACTGTGGATTATCAAGACTAGCTAAGGCTTCTTTCTGAAACTTTGCTACAAGGGCATCTGAGAAAATATTTAACTTGCCCTTACTTCCACCTGTAACAACATGTTGCAGGGTGGCGACATGACAACGTTGCAAAGTTTTATAACCAAACCAATTTTTCAAACCTTTATTCTTATTAAACATATCTATAACACCATTAGGTACATCGTTATAGATATCAGAAGATTTAATCGTGGGCACACGAAATTCCTTATTAGGAAACTAATTACTAGCAGAAACTTCATCTAAAACATTACTACTTGACTCAGGAGTAGAAAATGAACTTTCATTATCAGCAAAGAAATTGGTAAACTTAACTTCTGTGTTGTGATCTACGGTATGGTCGTTGCTTTCCATAGTCGATCCAGAAGTGCTTGCTCTATCCATTCTACGCTCGAAATACAAATTACTGCCTCAAATCTGCCTTGACGCAACAAGCTTAAACGATACTTAACACAACAAGGACTTACAACAAGATACTGGTTTGTATGAGCAATACAGAGAGCTATATAAGGAGCAATACAGTGAATAGTATAACACTTATTGGCTAGTTATGGTTAGACAACAACGATAACAACAGACAATAACATCATCAGCTCTGATACCAACTTTGTAACACAGCTGCAAATGACAAATGAAGTGCAGAATAGAATATCTGATCCTTAGATAGATCTTATGTATATTATTATGACGTACACTCAGGAACATTACATTCATCATCTTACAATGCGCGCTGGCATAGACTCAGACATCTATGTGGAAAGAGGAGCTTAAAACATAAAGAGCAAGCTAGAGATAATAGCACTCTTGGTCTTTAAACTCTTCTTACAACATAAAGAGCATGCTATGACTCAAACCTATGACTTAAAGAGCAAACCAGAGATAATGGTACTCTTTTACTCTAGACTCTCTAGGATTTCACTTCACCAGAAATCGTTGAGAAGAGAAGGCGTCCCTCTTGCCTTATATAGGGAGTGTGGGCAAATCTTTAACCTTGTCTTTCACAATTCTTTTGAAATCCGTCCATGAAGGGTGGACACGTTGCAAACCTTATCCGAAGGATTACCCGGTTGAGGATAGGGATTCCTCTGGTGGGACCAATTAATTTGTGAACAAAGATAAGGCTGACCAACCGACAAAACTTTACAAGATTCCTTTGGATCACGAGAGGAATAACTCGTGCTTACGATAAGGCATGTAAGCTGGCAGCTTTTACTGTGGTGTGGCCCACATCTATCATTTTCAACGAGAAGATAGATGATGGATGACAAGCCCATCCATTAGCCTAGGACCCGGTACTATTGGAGGAACTGGAGTTGAGGTGACCTGACTGGTTGAACATGCAGCCTTCACAGAATTCTCCATCCGGATGAGTGCAATCTGGTGAGCGGTAATTTCCACTCACCAGATAATATTCATTAATATTCATTGAAAAATCATACTTGATAATCGTGACATAACTTATAATAAAGCATATGCACAAAAGCACCACAACATTACATCAACATAAAATTAAAAATTACATTATAGGGATTTCATTATTTTCTTGGCGCATCTTCAATTTTCTATCATCAAAAAAGGGGGTTGATCTTCATCAGGGGAGTAAACAACCTTCTATCTATTTTACAATAGGTTCCATTGTATCTTTTTATCACAACTCTTTGTTCAAAAATAGGTGCCAAAGCTAGGAGTATAACTCATATTAACAAATGATGAATTTGGGACATGTGGATTAGATCATATGAAAGAAAAGTGTCCCTAGACCTTGTCCTACACTAGTCTAATCTCTATTTAAATTCCATTAAAGGGTCCATAAGGCATATCTAGTTCTAAATTTCTTATTTTGATCATTAATTATAGTCAAACAAAGATATCTTTATATATCAAAAATAACAAATCACCTTAGAACTAAATATATCTAATAATCCTATTATCATTTACATATTTCTTTCTCAACTCTAATTAATTTGGGTTTATTTGTGCTCATTATTTCAATTAGATATCTAAATTAACTATAAAATTTATTTTATTTTTCCAACCCTTACATCTTTGTAATATTTAATCCAACTAATCATAAGATTATTTATATTAAAGATTGATGAGGCTATGTTTTGTCTTGTTTCTCTTGCTTTAAGTGCATGCTTCCTAAGACATTCCCAAACTTATATATATTGTTATGTCAGAAAATGCCCCCTTGGGGGCTTTTCCCTCTTAAGGTTTAGCTCCCGAGTCCATAGAATGCATTATAAGCATCTTGCATGTTAAATTTGAATCCCGATGGGAAAACCCATGAGTGTTATGCAAATAGGACCTAGGGGATGCTATTTTGATGACTCTTGACCAAAATTGGGAGGGTGGACTTGGGCGCTAGCACCCTAGTCTTGCTCTATTTTGGGTCAGCCCTAAATTTAAATGTCAGTTTTATGACCGTTACTTAGGTCCTATGCCGACATATCAAGTTTGAATTGTAAAATTGTTAGCGGCCTGAATGTGTGTAGTTACATATATAAGCATGTTTAGGACTTCATTTGCAAACTAGATGGACATTATGAACTTGTGATCTTATGCTAAAGTGATTCAAGGATTTCATTGTGTTGCAAAGCAGTGTTGTGTTGTTATTGTGCTTGTTTATTGCAGATTTGGCTCCATCTCCTCATGGCATGAAAGATATTCTTCCTTCCATGATATCTACATCTTTGAGGTGATATCTATTTGTGTTTGAATCATTCATCAATTTGTTTTTGCCTCTATCCCGCAGGGATACACACTCTTTATCTGACAACGGTGTTCTGAAGACTTCAATGTCTCTTCGGGGCTTGACCGAGGCAAGCCTCTAAACACCACAACCCCCAACCACTCTCCTTGTGATTGCAGGTTATAGGTTTCGTATCTGGATGGAGTGGAGTTGTGGGGAATAGTAAGACAGTGTGCAGATTTTGAATCCATTAAGAAAATGACTTCTTGGACACAGGCGTTAGAGCTTCCGACACCATGAAAAACATCTAACCTTGGACTTGGGCACTAGTGGAGGTGTCCTCCACATCTTTCGGGGTAGAAATGGAATATACAGTGAACATCAGTGTCGAGAGAAGATCAAGATTCCAAAGAAAAAATAGTACCTTGGATATGGGCATTAGTGGAGGTGTCCCTGACTATTTTGCATTCCAAACTTAAAAAAATGGTTAGTTATTAATCTCTGCCCACTACCTTAATCTGTAAGGATTTGTTGTAATTCATCAATTTGCTTACTATTTTGCATAATTAGGGTTTTAATGGTATTTGAGCATAAAATTGAGATATTGATTGATAACATCTGAACTTCCACATCGTTCCAAGTGATAGCCTAACCTGTAGGTGAATCCTCTTGCAAAAGTGTGATTCAACTCGGTTGATATGTCCTTGAATGTTTGTAGTGAAAGGATGATTTAACACACACATCCTTGTCGTCTGTTATCCCCTCTTTTTCCTAACATATATACATTGACTATGTCTATAATCATCCTTAAGACATTGAAAGCATGAAGATTGGTATATAATATGTTGCTAATTAATTACGTGTGAATTAATGATTGTTAATGAAATATGATAGTACTTTATGTTAATTTTTGTAGTTGTGATGTATAGATATCATGTGATGGACTAACCCCATGTAGCAAGCATGTGGCTACATTTCATGAAGATTACTTGGTAGCTCGCAACAAAGGAGGTGTTGATGTCCACAACAAATAGTACAGGCACTCGCAAACAAAGGAAGAAGATCTTGAATTGAATGGAATGAGTTATCCATAACTCTCCACTCTTTGATGGTTATCCTTCGACAGTTGATGTAGTCATGAATAACAAAGGAATCTCAGATTGTGCTCCATGTTTTGTTTCCAGTTTTGACTATTTTTCATAATGACTAAAGAGAGTTACAGTAGGACTGTGCCATCTACATTATCTTTATGGCAGTTTAGTTTCCTATTCCTAGTTTTCTTTGTAATAAAGTCCTCTTCCTATGTTGTTGGAGAATGGGCAGTTATGGTATTTATTGCTTAGTAGTTTTGTTCAAATAGGATAAGTCTGATCTTGTCTATATGGATTGTTAGATTCTATATACGGGACAAAGGTTAGACAAAGATTGTGTGATCAGAATTGTTATTATATTTTCCCTTCAACATTTAATAAAGAAACACATGTTTTGAGTTTAGTCAATGGTGTTAGAGATACAATAGAGATCTAGTTAGATTTTGTGGGATCACAATCACTCAAGCAAGGGCCATTTGAGGTAATTGTGTCTCTCCTATACATGTTTATATGTTTAGTTTATGTTATATGTTTATGTGTATGTGATTAATGCATGTTGTAATGAGTTTATGTCATGTGAATTACTTAGATATTGATAATCTATGTTGTTGAGTCAAGGTGATCACCAATTAACTATTAGTTGTTCCTTTATTTGGAATTACATAAGACCATTTGATTTACAACCGACTGAATAACATTGGTTATTTATTATCAACATTGCTTACTCATAGTACGTGTCAATCCTTGCAAATAGAGTTTGTTTTCTTTTCAATAGTTTATTCCTATGCACAACCCCAAGATTACAATTCAAGAATCCTCAACTATACACATAGTACGAGCACCATCCAAGAAGAATATGATTCCTTGGTTTGACAATTTAAATGTAACACATTATAGCTAGTAGGTTATTTGATATAGGATCCGTTGGTCTGTTGAGTTGTGTGCATGCCCTTTTTGCATCAATGTACTGGTTAATAATGGAGTTCAACATTTTTGACGCAGTTGCGAAGGATGGTACTAAGCTTTAGAATTTCTGAGTTCTTTTTGATTTGAATTTGTATTTACTTTCATAGGATATAATATTTCTTTTTTAGCATTTGGAATTTCTTAGACATTCAATCTATCTCCAAACTATCCACTTACATAGTGCAATAATAGAGCTATTAGCTTATACATCATTGTATGCGGTGACCAAGAGACTAGAGAGCAAGATTTCTTCCAACTAGTTCAACAGAAGAAGAAGAAGAAGATTACTTTGAATTACCCCTTGGATCAGAGGACACTGAAGATTTTAAAGATATTGCAATTTGGCATCAAGACACAATGGCGGAAGAAGCAGTAGAAAACCCAGCTGAGCCAGTTACCTTTGCCTTTCCTATTATAGACCGGGCAAGAGTTGATACCTTGAAGAAAATTCCTCCTTCAGCCCTACCAAACTTTCATGGGCTAATCACTAAAGACCCAAATACCTTTCTCTTTGAATTTGATGTACTCTATAGGAGATATGACTACACTACATATGCATACAGAATCAAGCTATTTCCAGCCACCCTTAAGGATGTTGCCTTGTGATGGTTTATGAGATTGGGTGAGAACTTAGTAACAAACTGGGCTACCATGAAGGATAAGTTCTTGCAAAAGTACTAGGACTATTGTCATGGCAGAGATATGAAAGGATATGACATCTTCAAAAAGTCACAAAAGGAAGATGAACCTCTGGAAGACTATGTTGAAAGATTTTAGTTTTGCCTCAAGAAGTCAAGACAGAACAAGCTCTCTCCAGAGTCACTCAAATTGGTCTTCCTAAGAGGTTTGAATGAGGAATGCATGGATGCACTAAATTTGATTGGAATAGGGGACATCTCTCAACTTGAGTTTGATGACATTTGTCAAATCTGCAGAAACTATTCATAGTCAACCTTGAAGAAAAATAGAGGCATGAGAACCCTGTCTTCCACTAAATCATCTACTGGAGTCTCTAGGGTAGAGATCAACAATCTACTATCAAACATGAAAGAAGACATCATTAGCCATTTGGTAGCACAACTTGACACCTTACATATCAAGAAGAAGCAAGAATCAATAGAGGCAAATTTGGTTGAGTATTGTCCACATTGCCGACAAAAGAAGGCTAACTGTAGATGCAAGGGTATTGCCGGTATTTCTGAGGGAAGGAGTGAGAAAGAAGATTTTTGAGATATATAATATGAAGAAGGTCAAGTGTTTTACATTGCACAATGTAGGCCTTGGTAGTAAAGACAAGGTATGCCTTAGGACCCCTTGACCAATAATATGTCATTTCCATCATTTGGTTCAAACTGGAACAATGCACCTTGGTATAACCTACCACAACAACAATGGGAAGCTATGCTACCTAGCTGGAACCAAAAATAGGGAGTATGGCCACATCAGCCATTCCAACCCTCAAATTATAATCCACAATGGCAAGCCAATCAAAACCCCTAGCCATAATAGTGGTGTGGAAATCAACCTTGGCAAAATCTAAATATGAACTACCTGCATCCACAATAAGCCCTGCCTCAACAAACTGCCCTTATGCTAAATGCAACTTCACCCAGTCTTGTTCTGCCTAGAGCCACTCAATTGCCAGCCCAACTTGCACCTAACCCTAACAACAATCCTGTTCAACAGGATTATACTAATGAAGCCATCCAATACCCAACCTATATGGTTGAGGTTAGTGATGTGTACCTGCGCTCAGGGAAAATGATTACTGGACCTTCATCTCCACTTTTCACATAACTTGCTAACGAGGAACCAACATCTGTCACTAACACACATCTAAATAACCAGCATAGCCCTACTGAGCAAAGCTCTTTGCAGGAAGAAACCATTACTAGGATCCCTCCATCTCTAGAGAGATTAAACATGCAAGCACCACCTCCATCTGAACCTGGCTTTGATTTTATTGGTCAAATGAAAATGTTTGTGTAAAAATTCCCCTCATCCAAGCTATTAAAGATGTACCCATATATACCAAGGCTATAAGGGAATTATGCCTTAAGAAACTAGGAAGAAAAAGAAAAGATCCTCAGACAGTACATGTTATAAGACAACTTGCTGATATCATGTTAGGTAACATGGTTGTCCCAAAATATGTAGATCCTGGAAACCCTGTGGTTGATGTGAACATCAATGGTACCCTTATCTAAAACACCTTGATTGACTCAGGTTCAACCATCAATGTAATGACAAAGGAAATAATGAATAACCTTCAGTTGGATAACCTAAGACCTACTCCAACAATATCACAGTTGGTAGACATGTCAACTATCAAACCAGAGGGGGTCATTGAAGATCTTGTAATTACATTAGATTCATGAGAATACCTTACAAAATTTATGGTCTTGCAGCCCAAGGCCAACCTAGGAGGATATCCAGTCATCCTAGGGAGACCCTAGTTGGCAACAAAAGATGCCTTCAAAGGATGTAGGTCTAGGAATATGATAATTTCCAATGGGAATATAACAAATAAATTGGTCCTTTATCCACCTATACAACCTTTTATTGATATGGAGCAAACTATTTAGCCAAACCTAATGGATACTGACCAATATTCTCTTCAGAAACTAATGACAATTGAACGAAGCCCATTATTGAATATCTAGGATGAAGATGAAGTGCTTTCCAATGTCATACAAAACACTTATGGAAGGGACCCGCAACACGACCCATGTCTAGTATGCCTGACCTATCCACTGCACAATATTCTGCCTTCAAACAACACACCAACCTATCCTTCCACCAAAAACATGTTTTATCATTTGCTGCCCCATAGTTGTAGCCTTAATTTACTAGGATTTGATATTGCCTTTGTCATGGCATTTGCAACACTGGTAGACATTACACTAGGCAGGACACTTAATATCAACAGTGAATTGACATCTATCCAGAAGACTGAACTGGTAACAATCTGCAGACTCACAAGACAATATTTGCAAGGGACTATCATTATATGAAGGTCATTGACCCTAACCTCTGCATGCATGGGATATACATCAATGAGGGATGTAGGCCAATTAGGTAGCCTCAAAGGAGGATGAGCCCTGCTGTGAGAGACATAGTGAATAATGAATTGTAAAAACCACTGGATGCAGGATTCATATATCCAATATTACATAGCCAATGGGTATCCCCACTAGTCATAGTAACAAATAAAGGAAGTAAGTGGTGAGTTTGTGTAGACTACAGAGACTTGAATACTACCACCAGGAAAGATCACTTCCCTCTTCCCTTCATTGACCAAGTATTAGACTCTTTGGCTAGGAAAAACTATTTTTCTTTCCTTGATGGATTTAGTGGTTATAACCAGATCAAAATAATCCCTGAGGACTAGGATAAGACCACATTCACATGCCCATGGGGGACCTATGCCTATTCAATCCTTCCATTTGGACTCTGCAACACACCTGCCACATTCCAGAGGGCTATTTTAAGCATCTTTTTTTTACCTTGCCCATGGATCTATGGAAGTATGTATGGATGATTTTACCACTTATGGAGATTCTTATGAAGAGGCCCTGAAAAACCTTGGAAAAGTACTCTAGAGATGTCAAGATCATAACTTGTCCCTTAGTCATGAAAAATGTTTCATGATGATGCGAGCAGTAGTGCTTGGCCACTTTGTGTCCAAGGAAGGCATTCAAGTGGAACCACACAAAATTGAAATTATTTCAACATTGTTTGTTCCTAAAAAACAAAAACATGTTAGAAGCTTTCTCAGCCATGCAGGGTACTATAGAAGATTCATAGAGGATTTTAGTAAGATAGATGCCCCTTTGTTTGTCTTACTATCTAAAGATGTGGAATTTAAATGGACAACTGACTGTCAGACATCCTTTGACAATCTCAAAGAGTCATTGACAAAGACACCTATACTTAGAGGACCTAATTGGGCAGTACCTTTCCATATCCATACAGATGCTTCTGACTTTGCTGTGGGGGTTGTGTTAGGACATAAGGAAGGAGATTTGGAATATGAAATTTACTACATCAGTAAGAATCTACAAGGTGATGAACTTAACTATACTTTCACCGAGAAAGAAATATTAGTTGTTATCGCAATCAATAAATTTAGGCATTATATCACTAGGTATCCTATTTTTATTCATATTAACCATGCAGCAATAAGATATTTGATGAACAAACCAGTGGTAAGTGGCATATTGGTTAGATGGCTCTTAATACTTTAGGAATTTGATATCACTATTGTGGACAAGCCTGGGAAGGCCAATGTTGTTGTTGATTTCCTCTCCAAGCTACCTACTTGTAATGAGGATCCAGTCATTGATGATTCATTCCCAGATGAGCACTTATTTGCACTGACTGTACAAACTCCTTGGTATGCAGATATAGCAAATTATCTAGTTGTAGGGAAAACACCTCTCACCAAGGGAGAGGTGCCACCTAGTTGAATGCATCTTTCCCTATTCTTGGGTGGCTGGTTACCTCTTCTACAAAGGCCCTAATAATATCATGAGAAGATGAAGTATATGACATTCTCAAGGCATGTCATGATGAACCCTATGGTGGACACTTTGTATCTAAAAGAACAATCAATATCTTGAATACTAGATACTATTGGCCAACCTTGCATAAAGATACAACTCTCTATATAAGAAGATGTGACCGCTGTCAAAGGATGGGCATACCTTCAAGAAGTGATGAATGCCCTTGCATCCACAATTGGTGGTAAATGGGGCATTGATTTTAATGGGCCCTTTGATCCTCCATCTAATAATAAAGAATATATACTTGTTTTCACTAATTACCTAACAAAATGGGTGGAGTTGAAAGCTCTGAAAGTAGCCAGAGACAGTAAGGTCACTACATTCCTATATGAGGAAATATTTACAAGGTATGGAGTTCCAAAGGAAATAGTAATAGATCAGGGGCCACAGTTCATATTAGCCCTAATTACTAGCCTTATTCAAGAATATGAAATCAAACATAAGAAGTCCACTCCTTATCATCCACAGTCAAATGGACAAGTTGAGGTCACAAATAGGGAGATTGAGGCAATATTAACAAAGACAATTGCATTACATAGGAAGGATTGGGTAGCAAGACCATCCGAAGCAGTTTGGGCATATAGAACTACCTGGAAGACGACAATAGGGTATACACCTTATGAACTAGTTTATGGTAAGAAAGTTATCCTTCCTATTGAGTTTGAATACAAAACATTGAGAACTGCCATACAACTTGGGATGGACCTATCAACAGCTCAAAAGGAAAGGTTGTACCAACTTAATGCCTTAGAAGAGTTAAGGATGGAAGAAATCCATCACCTTAAAATAATATAAAAATAGAGAATCAAATGGCATGATCAATATATCAAAACCAAGAATTTTTCTCTATGACTCCAGGTATAAAGATTATAAAGGCAAATTGAAGACTAGATGGTTAGGTCCTTATGAGATCAAAAAAGTTTTTTTCAATGGTGCAGTCCAACTAACTACAATTGATCTAGTAAGACTTTCATTGATGGTTAATGGACACTGATTGAAATTGTACAAGAAGCCTTTGAATAAGGCTACCTTCCTCCAACAATTGAGAGAAGATATGGGTGCTGAAGTTCCACAGCATCCTACCTCAGATGAGGCATGTAGACAAGTCTCAAATGATTACAACACTTCAACAATAGATCAAGCAACCAGATTGACTGCATTACCACATTACGTTTGATTGCTATGAACCTTGTACATAAATAAAACATAAAAGAAATCAATCAATCAAAGTTCAGGCTCCATCAACTCAACTCCTACTATCCAGTTGAGCATTACTTTAGCTGCCAGCCATTTCACTGAAGGTACCTATAGCCAAAGGCTCTATACTATTTTTAGGGACCTGTACAGTTACACATGCATCAACTACAATGGTCGGCGTTCCTAAGAGACCTGTAGCCGCTGCACCCGTAGCCAACACACATGGGACTTGTTCACATCACGTTCTGATTGAGTGCATGCAATCACTCTTGCTTGTAGCACCCTTTCTCACAGCATCCACATGCTGCCATTTTCCATTATTCATTGTACCTTTATGCTACATGTCACAATGCTACCACACATTCCATCTACACACTTCTTCAACGTCAAATCAATTTGGTTCACTTCGGCCAGTTCATCGAGCACATTAAATCTAGCCACCATGTAATCATATTCCCATGCAACATTTCCAAGTTAGACATCACTTCATAGGTATTTATCTCACTATTGCTTTAATTAACATTTATTACTTATTATTTTATGGATTTCAAACTTCACACATCATTATTTTTAACTATTATGCCCAATTCGAATTGCTTTCAAACGTCTCTTCCGTACACTAAACCTATCATCTCATTTGAGGATAAATGACACCATAGTTGGGGGGAATTCCATACGTAGGAATTATTTCATGTATATTAAAATCTCTCCCTTCATAATTATGACTATCCATGCCGCATAACATACAATCTAGCAGATAGCAACTAGCAATAAGCGATCGGTAGAAGCATTTGCAGAAGAACAGGGGATTGAAATGAGGTAACTGAGTTTGCAGAGTGCAATTGGGTTCAATAGCAGAGTTTCATGAGATATCATGATGGGTGGAGAATCGATCAGGAGAGAGCCTACTTTCCACACGACATTATTGTTTGATAGGGATTGCATGCCTATCTTTCAACAAGCAGGGTGGTTGGATTATTCTCTTAAGCTGACAAAGTTTAATGAAGCCATGACCCAATAGTTTGCGGGAACATTCCAGAATAATGAAACTACAGTAAGAGGCTTGCGGGTTGACACATCTGTAGTTGCCATTGTCGAGGTATCAAGGCTATAGGCAACTGGAGAAGAATTCCCTGTAAGAGCTGACGTCATTTCAGCAAGGGCTGAATTCAATCAACCAAGAGAAAAAATTGAATCTACATCTCAAGGTACCAAATGAGTCTCTTTACCTTGGTAATGGGTCTCTGTTGCTACCTATATTATTGGATATTGTACCTGTGATGGGAGGCAATCTTTTCTTTATACTGTGCATTTCAAACTTTTAAGCCATCTCCATCACGAGAGGGTAGTGAATGTTCCAAATTTCTTGTTCAATTTGTTAAAAAGAATGTATGGTGAGTACAGAAGGATTTAAATAGCCAGTCTTCATTATCTCATCATGGCCTAGTTGTGCTATTAATAAAAAGGAGTTTATCTATTCAATACCCCGATCTTTCTTGGGAATGTTTTCTTGAAATTAATCATGTTGATGAGGGACCTTTGAGGGTTGAGCCAGAGAGGGAAGAAGAGGAACAGGTAGAAAATGTACCAACAGGGGGAGAAGAGGAAGCACTAACAACCTCTTCCCAACCAAAAGATTCACCTACTCACTGCCATGCAACCCCTGAGGAGCATCCAACTTCGAGTCCTGATAACCCTATAGAAAAACCTGATAGGTCTCCCATACCTGTAGCTTCACTAGTGTCAACCCCCTTGCCAAAGCATTCACCCTCCCAGACCTCTAACTACACAAAGCAAAAGACAAAATGAAAATAGAAGCGTGGAGCTACCAGCTCACCGTCCGCAGTGTTGGAAACAAGGCAGATAACTAAGAGGGGGGGTGAATCAGCTATCTCAAAATTTCTCTTTATTTTTGCTATCTTAATAATCAGAGTTGCATCAAAACTTGAAAGCAGGTGTAATCATAAGAATAGAAATAAAACCAACACATATGACACAAGAATTTTTATGTGGAAACCTTGTTAAGGGAAAAACCATGGGGTGACTAACCCAAGATTGTATTCTCTGTTAAAAGAATAAAGGAGTACAAAATGGTACTTGCCAATTAGGGCTCACTGCCCGAGCACACTGCTCACAAGAGGCACGCTGCCTACAAGAGACTCACTGTCTACAAAACTTACAGAAGGTAATCAGGTGTTTGAACTGATGAGAAGCATCTACAAATGCAAGAGTTTAGTTCCGGTTAGGCATAATACACTGATTTGATGCACTTCATTCTTCCTCTGTCTTAATACTGTTGCTTTGTCACATACCAGACTTGATTTGTTTCTTTCACACTTATCCCTGCTTTTCTTCACAATTTATTTCATCACTTGTATATTCCACACACCTACATACTAGAATCCATCTGGTATATATATCCACATCAAGGATTTCATCAACTTTTTAGTCGGCAACAAGAACACTCAAGATATTTACAAGTTACTAATCTGTCGGCTAAATCCATGCTTGATTTGTGATGCGTATCAAAAGCATAGGCATAGAAGTCATTAATCATGTCGGCCAACAATGTATAATCCCACATATTGCTTGATCAACACCTTTAATTCATCCAGATTGAAGTCTGATACTCTGTCGGTCAGTTCTTCCTTTGTCTGCTCTACCTGACTAGAACCCAATATTCAGATGCTCATATCTTCTTCATTCTTTATCACTGGAAGCTAAATCTTTGGAATACAGTAGTCAAGATACCCCTCTTGACTTGTCCAAGTCCGCAACTTACTAAGTTACACCATCTAAGAGATCCGGACCTGATTGTCAAACCTTGTTACATACTCTGTTCTTGTTCACCAGACCAAAACAATCTTCAAATTAACTTCCGGTATAGACATACTATGTACTACGGATGTGTGGGATAGACTTTGTTGCCATCAATGACAACACTCATGAAGCTACACAGTGTCTCTTGCCAACAATCTCCCCCTTTGGCATTGATGGCAACACTTAGTGAAAAATGGCTAAGTGTCGCAGTAACTCCCCCTTGTCTTTTGCACTGTTTTATCGGAGCTCCCCCTTAGCTAGATTCCACATTTTTCACTACTCCTCACTCCCCCTTTGACATCAATGGCAAAGGGCGGAATCCGCATATCAAAATTTTGCAAAAATTAACCTATACATGGCCGCATAAGTATATATATATATGTTATACTTACATATACTTAAGTATATCCCCAAAAGTGGCCTTCAACTGTACAAATTTTGTGGCCCATCTCTGCTTCATCTTGTCCAAAATGGAGATGTGACCACTCAACAAAAATGCAAATGCTTCTTCCCTTCTTAAATCTGCCGGATCACTGGTCTGGGCTGTGGTCTGAGCATCTGTCAAGGCCTCATGCATTGCCTCTAGCTTAGGGATAATTATCCCTCTGAGTTCACTTATTCTATTTATTATGTTCTTCTTTTCTTTGTCAAGCCTCTTTATTTCATTTATGATGACAATAGCCTGACATTCTTGATTCATTAAAGAGGTAGTAAGGGGATCAAAATTCTGAGATAAACTTGACAGTTTACCTTCTTGTTCTTTCACCTTCTTTTCAATGTCCTCTGTCACTTTGGGCCAAGATAGACAAAATTTGTATATGTCCCCACCATCTTTAAGAGCATTTTCAAGGCTCTTTATTCCAATGTCTAGGGTCCTCCTATCATTAGCAATGAGTCCTTGTACTTCAGTGAATCTTTTTCCCAAAAACTCCTTCCAGACCTTTGCTTCTGCTGATTTTTCTAGAGATTCAAAGTGAGTGCTAACATAATTTACCAAAGATTTCAGGTTGCCAGATGGTGAGGCCGAAGGATCCTTTTGGAATGATGGCATGATCTTCTCCAGCATCCCAGATGCAATCTCCAATAGTTCACAGTCTTCCATTTGATATTTTAGGAGTTTTTCTTTTGCTTTGGCTTGAGCAAAAGATGCTATTTTCATCGTCTGAACCAGAGAGAGAGAGTCAAAATTTAGTGGCCCTTGAAATAGCTCAGGTTCATCTATCTCCATCATTTCTTTTTTTAAGAAGTTGTTCACTACCTCTGCAATGTCTCTTTCCGGTGATTGAGTCTTCTTTTCTTCTTGTTCTTCTTCTTTTCCCTTAACCTCTTCTTCTTGAATCACCTTCTCTTCTCCTCTATCTTCTCCTTTAGCTTCAGAGTGTGGAATGTCTACAGTGTGATCCGGAGGAGAGATGTCACAAGAGTTTGTTGCTTCATGAACTTCCTCTTTTAGAATAAAGGAATCCAAGTCCTTAGACTTCTCTTTATCTATCTCTTTTGATCTTTCTACATCAGAAGATTCTTCATTGGTTGCATTTAATCCTTCAACATCCATGGTAGAAAGTTCTTTAACTGATTCCTCTATAATAGGAAGATTGAATCTTTTCAAAGCATTCCAGAGGATATCTTTTGTCTCACTTGCTACTTGGTTAGTTTCTCCAAGCATAAGTTTATTCATTGTTGCCTTACTCCGGAACTCATCCTTACAATCCTTAAAAATCATGTCCATTTGTTTTGGAGTGACAGAAGGATAAAGATGAATCATTATTTATTCCTAAATCTCTAGGTATTTTGCCTTTGCATTCTCTTTTCTCAGTTCAAGTACCTTTTCTAGACTCTTGGGAATTAATGATATAATTTCAATAAAAGCTTTATTGTAAATATTCAGGTACCTGACAGTAGCTTCTTCCAAAATCCTCTTGTCAGTATCACTGTATTCATCATAGAACTCTGTTACTGGATGCAGGTTCCCATCCACAGTAACTGCCTTGATGATGTCATCAATGGAAAGAGTGGGCTTTTCAACAAATTCTTCTGCCTTTTCTTCCTTATTTTTACTAGCAGAGAATTCCCCGGATGTTTTCTTCTTCTTCATTTTCTTGATTTCCTCATCAGATTCTGTTTCTTCATCATCTTTAAGACTTGTGTATGACCTTGTGGCTTTGGTCTTCATCCTCTTTTCTCCTTTTCTGGATGTCTTGACTTTTGGTTTGGTTGCCCTTGAGCTTTTAGGAGTAACAGGTGCAGAGCTCTTGGAAGATCTAGTCTGGGAGGAGGCTTGTACCGGAACATCTCCTTTCTTTGCTTCTTGTTTCTCTTTCTCAGCCTTCTCCATTTTCTCTCTGTTTGCATCTACTGCATCTTTTGATAGGCCAAATCTTTTGGCAATTTCCTCCACTGCCCTTCTTACTTTCCTCTTTATCTCTGGTTGTCTTAACTCAACATGTATTTTTACACTTGGTTCTTGAAAGGTGCCAAACCTTTCTGCGTCAGGGTCCTTAGGCTAGCTCAATAGGTGTTGAATATGTAGCTCCAAGATTTTTTCATCGACCTCGTATCCCATAGGCATTATCCACACAGTTCTGGGCTCAACTGCCTCCATTAGGTATTGATCAGTGTCAACCATGAAGCACACTGTGTCCTTGTATTTCTCAACTATGGATTGAGGTATCCTCTCTGGCTTGCATCATGCTCTGGAAGTTTTTATAGTAACCCCAGAGGGCTATGTTCTGAGCTTTAGCATCACCAAGTCCATACATATAATCTCTAATCTGGATTGCAACTAGTTTATCATTTTGCCAAACCCAACCACTAGATCCGGGTAGCTCATTCATATAGTAGAAGATTAGACACAGTATTGGACAACCATATTTAAAGGAATTCTTCTTATCCTTTTTGATCTTCTACAGGTTTTCTAACAGTTGATTTAGGAGAAGTTCACACAGGTCATAATCTGCATCTTCCCTCAACATCTGATATGCTACATAGATTGCTATCCTAGACACAGAATTCTCCCTACTAGAATGATAGATCTTGTATCTGATTATCATTGAAGCAAACTTGACATCTAGATTTGTGATGTCATCTATGGTCATTGCTCTTTTATCAAATTTAGATCCGGTGGCTTCAGTTACTGTCTAGTTCTTGATAGATTTAAGTGCAGGTAACCCACCGGATGAGTGCAGTCCAGTCACTGCCCTGATGGCATCTTTAGTTATTTTGAAGGGCCTCATTAACCACATGAAATTATCATGCATCCTGCTTAGGACATATCGGACCCATTCATCTTCTGCAAAACATGGAAAGTGTATGCAATGTCCGAAGTGTTTGTCCCGGAGGGCCTTGAATTCAGGTTTGAGTTCAAAACTCTCATCTATTAGCTATTTGGGATATATGTCGATCAATTTTGAGTCTCCAAATTCCTTAATGTTGGCATGGATATAGACCCTAACATCTTCTATGTGCAATACCCGATGCAAAATGCTAGAAAATGCGCTTAAAGGATCAATTTCTAGAGATTTATACGGGTGTTTCTTGAATTTAGGACGCGGCCTATCAGTGATCTTGACAACCATTGGAGTAGCCATTTTGTAAGAGATTCAGAGAGATATTTTTAGAATGGAAGTACCTTTTCACGCTTTGGGGTTTGAAAATAGGAGCCGGAACAAGTCACTGGTTGAATTCGATTTTCCAGTTGATCTTTGAGTGAATTGTAGAAACTTCATTGTAGAGCTCTTCTTTTCTTCTTCGCAAATGCAAGTGTGCAAATGATGAGTGAAAGAACCCTTTTATTCTTGCGTAAACCCTAATTTCCTTTTGTAATAAATGCACAACTTGAGTTATCTGGTTACCCTGTTTTAAGAGAGATCTTGAATCATTGTGCTGAACTTAGATTCATTGTCAGTGAGGATTAACAATGTATCTTCTTTTCTTCAATCATGCCATGGGTCCCCAAATCAAAAGTATTTCAATTCTAAATCATACCGGATCTGTCTGTGAAAATCCTACTTTACCGGATAGCTATCGGAACAGGATTAACTTGAGCAGTTATAAGTCTTACAAAACTCCATGCAGATCTTTCACATTTTGACTGAAGATTATTTGAAGGTTTTTCTAAGAACCTTTTAATCCGCAGCATTTCATGTGCCGAATCTAGGCACTAGTTGACTGGCTGGGGGAATTTGTTTTTCTCTGTGACTCTCCCTGAGCCAGAGCTCACCTGTTTAGTTTCCAGAAGGAATATCTGCACCAGATTTCGGTGCGGATCCATCCCCAATATTTTATGTACTCTTCTTCACCCAAATCTTGCTCATTTCCTTTTGAACTTCATCCGCATTCACTTTACCTTTACCCTTATCTTTTTTTTGATTATGTTGCACCGGACCTTTTTTATCCTGATTTTTACTTTTGCAGAATTTGGCAATATGACCGGATCTATTGCAATTGTAATAGAAAACATTTCTTTGCTTATTTGATTGATATCCTCTTGATCTGCATTAATTAGCCATATGTCCCATTCTATTTCATGAAAAGCATCTACCATTGAATGAATTGTTTATTTTCATATTTCTGCATTCATGAGCATTTGGTTGAAACATTGTCCGGAGATTGATGGATTAGTCTGATTCATTCTCCTCCTGTACTGAGTTGCTTTATGACCGAAATTGTTGCAATTGAAGTAGTATCCATTGAAGGATGGATATCTTTGAGCATTTGGTTGCCTTACCGGAGGTCTTCTAGGCCTATTTCTTTGATTTCCTGATCCAAAGTTCTTCTGACCAGATTTGGAGCTTTCACCTTTCTCATATCCCAAGCCACGCTTATCATCTACCCTCTTTTAGCTTTCAAGAATAACTTCAAGTTAAGTTGAGCTTATCTTGAATTTCTCTTTGTATTCATTTGTTGTTTGAAGATCTTGTTTAAGAGTGTCTATCTGATTCTCAAGTTGTTCTTCATTGTCTCTAGCTTCTTCAAGATCTGATTCAAGATGCCTGATTATTCTGTCCATTTTGTGGCAGTCCTCTGTTTTCTCCTTGAGGGATTGTTTTAGATTATCTTCAATTTTCCTTTTTTCTTCAATTTCTTGGGTGAATCTCATAACCCTTGATTCCATTTCATGCCTTACCATAATGAATTCTTTTGACAGCTTCTCACATAGCCTATTTTTCTCATCCAAATCTTCATTAGTATCATTGACTTCACTCTGATTGGCTAATTTTTGAAATAGTTCCTTTCTTTTATTCACAGAGATACTCAGTTTTTCTTTTAGCTCATTTATGAAATCTTCAGCTTGTTTGAGTCTTTCTCTCAAGTTATTGACTTCAGAGCGGGATTGTTCAAGATCATCTAGGGCATACTGAAGTTGTTCCTTCATACCATATATATATCCATTAAGATTCCCAGATCTTCCTCAAGCTGTTAGGCTTTGTTTAGAGGAACTTATCTCTGATACCAATTGTTGGAAACAAGGCAGATAACTGAGAGGGGGGTGAATCAGTTATCTCAAAATTTCTTTTTCTTTTTGTTATCTTAATAATCAGAGTTGCATCAAAACTTGAAAGCATATGTAATCATAAGAACATAAATAAAATCAACACATATGACACAAGAATTTTTACGTGGAAACCCTATTAAGGGAAAAACCACGGGTTGACTAACCCAAGATTGTATTCTCTGTTAAAAGAATAAAGGAGTACAAAATGACACTTGCCAATTAGGGCTCACTGCCCGAGCACACTGCTCATAAGAGGCACACTGCCTACAAGAGACTCACTGTCTACAGAACTTACAGAAGGTAATCAGGTGTTTGAACTGATGAGAAGCATCTACAAATGCAAGAGTTTAGTTCCAGTTAGGCATAATACACTAATTTGATGCACTTCATTCTTCCTCTGTCTTAATACTATTGCTCTGTCACATACCAGACTGGATTTGCTACTTTCACACTTATCCCTACTTTTCTTCACACTTGATTTCATCACTTGTATATTCCACACACCTGCATACTGGAATCCATCCGGTATATATATCTGCATCAAGGATTTCATCAACTTTCTAGTCAGCAACAAGAACACTCAAGATATTTACAAGTTACTGATCTGTCAGCTAAATCCATGCTTGATTTGTGATGCGTATCAAAAGCATAGGCATAGAAGTCATTAATCATGTCGGCCAACAATGTATAATCCCACATATTGCTTGATCAACACCTTTAATTCATCCAGATTGAAGTCTGATACTCTGTCGGTCAGTTCTTCCTCTGTCTGCTCTACCTGATTGGAACCCAATACTCAGATGCTCATATGTTTTTCATTCTTTATCACCGGAGGCTAAATCTTTGGAATACAATAGTCAAGATACCCCTCTTGACTTGTCCAAGTCTGCAACTTACTGAGTTACACCATCTAAGAGATCCGGACCTGATTGTTAGACCTTGTTACATACTCTGTTCTTGTTCACCAGACCAAAATAATCTTCAAACTGACTTCTGGTATAGACATACTATGTACTGTGGATGTGTGGGATAGGCTTTGTTTCCATCAATGACAACACTCATGAAGCCACATAGTGTCTCTTGCCAACAATCTCCCCCTTTGGCATTGATGGCAACACTTAGTAAAAAATGGCTAAGTGTCGCAGTAACTCCCCCTTGTCTTTTGCATTGTTTTACCGGAGCTCCCCCTTAGCTGGATTCCACATTTTTCACTACTCTTCACTCCCCCTTTGACATCAATGGCAAAGGGCGGAATCCGCATACCAAAATTTTGCAAAAATTAACCTATACATGGCCGCATAAGTATATATATATATATGTTATACTTACATATACTTAAGTATATCTGCAAAAGTGGCCTTCAACTGTACAAATTATGTGGCCCAACTCTGTTTCATCCTGTCCAAAATGGAGATGTGACCACTCAACAAAAATGCATATGCTTCTGCCCTTCTTAAATCTGCCAGATCATTGGTCTAGGCTCTGGTCTGAGCATCTGTCAAGGCCTCATGCATATCCTCTAGCTTAGGGATAATTATCCCTCTGAGTTCACTCATTCTATTTATTATGTTCTTCTTTTCTTTGTCAAGCCTCTTTATTTCATTTATGATGACAATAGCCTGACATTATTGATTCATTAACGAGGTAGTAAGGGGATCAAAATTCTGAGATAAACTTGACAGTTTACCTTCTTGTTCTTTCACCTTCTTTTCAATGTCCTCTGTCGCTTTGGGCCAAGATAGACAAAATTTGTATATGTCCCCACTATCTTTAAGAGCATTTTCAAGGCTCTTTATTCCAATGTCTAGGGTCCTCCTATCATTGGCAAGATACTCCTACGTCAAAGCCCACCAATAAAATCATCCTCTTCTTCATCCAAAGCCAAAAAGAAACAAGGTAGCAAGGAAACAAAAGGTAACTACTCAATCAGATAGGCACTCAGACCACCTAAAGGAGAAAGGACTTTTAGGGGGGAAAACCTAGCCTAAATAGAAGAATGTGGTTGATGTACACATTGATACAAACTTTGAAATAAAGCATCTATTTTTTGATAGGGAACAAAGAAATGTGGGCCACACACTTATCTTGGAGACTGATACAGAGTCCGAGGAGGATGATTTATATACAGCTAGGAAATGACATCAACCTCCCGCTGATACTGAAAACCCAGGCTTATCAGCCTCTCTAGATGAAATTATAATAGAGGAATTATTGTTGGACTCTAAAGATACAATAGAGGAAAAGAAAGATGAATTGCAGGTAGCCCTGCAAAAAAATGTAGAATTGGAGAAGCTGTTGAAGGATTACCAACAAAAGGAGACAAGGTTAAATGAATGAGTTAAGAATTTGGAGGATCACCTCCATGTTTACCATAAACAAGGGTCATGATTAGATCATTTGGCCCAATTGGCCATTATAGAAATTAATATTATGAATTTAGAGCCTGTACAACTAGAAGAACAACCAGAGGAACCTGTCTCATTAATCTTATTTACAGTTACCTTGCAGTTGTGGAATAAGATAGATGAATTGGTAAAAGAAAAAGGTGAATTGAAGAAGTATACCAATGAGATAGAGGTGAACAATACATAAATTAAGAGACTAAAATTAAAAATGGAAAGGATGGCAGATATGACTGTCCAGCTAATGAGGTGTTAGCCACCTACAAGGGTTTATGCCCTTTATCTACAGGAGTAGTATTTAAGCTTTCAATTTAGCCAACTTTATAGTGATGCCCTTGTTTGACTTTTTACACCTGCTTTATTTCTAACAGCCTACCAAAAAGCTACCCCTGAGATGCATAATCAATTGTGTGAATTCTACTTGCATGATTTAGCCATTCTATATGACACCCAGTAGAATCCCCTAGTTGTTATTGGAGATGTGCAATTGAAGGCCCTAGCATCATTCATCCATAATGAGCATAGGAGAGGAATTTTATAGAAGCAATATAATGAGAGAGAGAAATCACTCCCTCTCAAACTTAGGGTAGAATCCCCAAATCCTAACAAGATAGTGGAGGAATGGATTAATCTAATTGAATGTCCGGAGGTGGAAATCAAACTCCTGGAATGTAGAGCAATGGATTACAAGAAATTTAGGGAATTAGCCAAGGGGATTGGTAAGGAAGCTTTGGGTTTTTCACAGGGTAGGTGGAAAGAGTTGACACTAGCATTGCAAAGGAAAGAGCCTCATTCAGTATTCAACCTCTCAGCAACAATCAATAGGGCACATAAATATATCAGATTAACCAATGAACATGAAATAACTTGGCTGCCATTGGTGTTCTATCCTCCCCTACTTCTTTATCCAATTCCACATTGGCTGGAGCAGAGGACAAACCAGGCAGCAGAATGGGCTAGGTGGAATAGGTTGGCAGAGCATAAGGGCTTCTATATCAAACAGGACAAAGGAGTGGAAGAACCTACAGATTACAGGGAGATAGCTCTTCAATACAATTAGAGACCTTGGTTGTTGGAGGACCATCAACATGTTTAGTTGGGGGGTGTGATGAGGCTATGTTTTGTCTTATTTCTCTTGCTTTAAGTGCATGCTTCCTAAGACATTCCCAGAATTTTTTATATATATTGACTATGTCTATAATCATCCTTAATACATTGAAAACATGAAGAATTGTATATAATATGTTGTTAATTAATTGTGTGTGAATTGATGATTGCTCATGAAATATGATAGTACTTTATGTTAATTTTAGTAGTTTTAATGTATAGATATCATGTGATGGACTAACCCCCCATGCAACAAGCACGTGGCTATATTTCATGAAGACCACTTGGAAACCTGCAGCAAAGGAGGTGTTGACATCTACAACAGACAGTACAGGAACCTGCAACCAAAGGAAAAATACTCTAAATTGATTGGAATGAGTTATCCATAACTCTCCACTCTTTGATGGTTATCCTTCGACGGTTGATGCAGTCATGAATAATGAAGGAATCTCAGATCATGCTCCATGTTCTATTTCCAGTTTTGACTATTTTTCATAATGACTAAAGAGAGTTACAGTAGGACTGTAACATCTACATTATCTTTATGGCAGTTTAGTCTCCTATTCCTAGTTTTCTTTGTAATAAAGTCATCTTCCTATGTTGTTGGAGAATGGATAGTTATGGTATTTATTGCTTAGTAGTTTTGTTCAAATAGGATAAGTCCAATCTTGTCTGTATGGATTGTTAGATTCTGTATATGGGATAGAGGTTAGATATAGATTGTGTATCAAAATTGTTATTTTATTTTTCCTTCATCATTCAAAAATGAAACACATGTTTTGAGTTCAATCAATGGTTTTAGAGATATAGTAGAGATCTAGTTAGATTTTGTGGGATCACAGTCACTCAAGCAAGGGCCACTTGAGGTAACTATGTCTCTCCTATATGTTCATGTGTTTAGTTTATGTTATATGTTTATGTGTATGTGATTAATGCATGTTGTAATGAGTTTATGTCATGTGAATTAGTTAGATATTGACAATCTGTGTTGTTGAGCCAAGGTGATCACCGATTAGCTATTAGTTGTTCCCTTATTTGGAATTACACAAGACCATTTGATTTACAACCAACTGAATAGCATTGGTTATTTCTTATCAGCATTGCTTACTCATAGTACGTGTCAATCCTTGCAAATAGGGTTTGTTTTCTTTACAATAGTTTATTCCTATGCACAACCCCTAGATTACAATTCAGGAATCCTCAATTGTACACAATACGAGCATCATCCAAGAAGAATATGATTCCTTGGTTTGAAATTTTAAATGTAACACATTATAGCCAATAGGTTTCTTGATATAGGATCCGTTGGTTCGTTGAGCTATGTGCATGCCCTTTCTGCATCAATGTATTGGTTAATAATGGAGTTCGACAAAGATTATGTTCTTGAACTACTCGTTTCATTCTTAAAGTTCACTACCTAGAAAAAAAGGGTAATTATAAGCTTCATGTACTATATGTAGGTGGCCATGGGATCTACTAGATTATTAAATTAAGCTCTACATTAGAACTGTGAGTTATAAAGTCTGAATTAATTGAATTTTTTTACAAAACCTTAAAAATATAAAACTAAAAATGATAGCAACGTTTTTATATTTTAAATAATCGTGTGAGTAGGTTTTTTCTTGATTAATTATGCTGAGAGATATTTTACAGTGGTAACAGTCTCATGTCATGAGCATGTACATAAAAACCCTTTAACTTAAATACAACAACAAAACAAAAGAATTATTGAAATAATGAATGGTGGCTTTTTCAAAAGTAAAATTAAAATTTACATACAAATGTAAAATAGCTCTTCAAATAAAAATAAAGTAAACAATGTAATAAAATAAAATAATTCTTAAATTAAAATTAAAATTTATGTGTCCATGTAGTAAATAAAATAATTTTGAAGTAAAAAAAAAAAAACTCTTAAGTAAATAAAAAAGTTGTAGATATCTTTGTATTTTTGATATAAATGTATTTAAGATATCTATACTAGTTTCTTAATGGAAAGTTTTGTGGAACAATGATGACCTCTACATGTGATGTGATCAAAAGTTTATATGTATATATATACACACACATGATAGAATATATATATATATATAATTTTGAGATAATTTAATATAAATATAAGGGTTTGACGATTTGAATCCTATGCCCTTGGAGGTCTCTCTCATTCTAACTGTCCTTTATCGAGAAGAGGTAGGCTTATGGTGGTTGCTAACTAAAATAAAAACCTATTAAAAATTGAAATGTGTTTGAAACAATGAAGGTGCTAGATACCAAGAGTCGAACTCCTAACCTAAATGGACATAATGAAGAATTGTAACTGATTTCCTTATATAACAAAAAAACACAAATAAAATCCATTAAATATACTCTGGCTGACAAGTGTCCCTTTTTCAAATTGGGTTTCATTCCTTTTAAAATAATTTCATAACACTAAAATTATTTTTATTGCAAATTTCATCACATTATTGACTATTAAAGAGAAAAAACATGTCATAGTGTTAATAAAGAGATACTTATGGTACACTAGGTGATTTTTATTTACAACTTATTCACTTTATTTTGGTGAATTTAAGTAATATTTACAATATCCACATTTTACATAATTTTTTAAATTGTATCAAGCATATAAAAGTATATATTACCAAAAAAATAGGTGAAATGTTTTCACTTGAAAATAAATAATAATTGTTTGACAATTATAGACAAAATTTGAAATGTTTTTTATTATGGTAAGCTGCAAACAAGGGTACATATCCCTTTAACAAAAACCCCGACGAGTAGCAAAACAAGCCCAGCAAGCCACCAATAGCAGACGAGCTGCAAACTAATATAAACTGAGCATGTTAAAGTCCATGAAAAATAACAGGAACCATAACCAAAAACAACAACAAGAACAGAAAGAAAAGATACTAGAATAAATGGCTCCAATCATCCTTAAGGAAGCCATACATTTCATTATAGTTCACAAAAGTCTTCAGGTCTATGCCATGTCTTTTCACTTTAAAATCCTGAAGAACCTCCAGAGTAGTGGCATCACGATGCATAACCTTCGAGCTCAAGGAGGCCATGACTTTCAGCTTCCCCTCCAGGGCATCCAATCTCATTCTCAGCTTGGCCATTTCACCCTTGACCTAATTACAATTCCCACACTCCCTCTACCTAGGGGTGGTCTTCCCTACCAGTTCCATTTCATCCTTCTGATTCGGTCTCCTCATCTTTAGTGTCATAGTAGGAGTTGTTCAATTCCTTGAACAAGCTAGCACCTTCATGGTAATTAGTCTGATCTGGGGTGAGTTTAACTTGTTGGATTTCCACTTCTACCTCAGGATCCAAAGCACTAGAATAATCCACTATTTTGATAGCCAGGGTTTGAATGCTAGAAAGCTTGTTGGAGTGACGAACGCTAGGTCTCCTAGTAGCAGTACCACTAGTCTTGTTCGTACCCACTATTTTGACCGCATCCTTCTCCTTGTAAGCAACCCTCTCCACTCTCTCCTTGTCAGCTCCTTTGACATTCTTTTGATCCTCCTCAGGAGAAACTTCCCTAGTCCATCTCCTTGACCCGAGTTATAACACACTTAGGTTTCTTGGTCTTAACTTTCTTCGAGGACTCTGTCAAGCCACTTTTCTTCCAAACCCTCTTCCTATCCCTAGAGTGGGTGGGGCTATTCTTGAGGTCATAGAGACCCTCAGTATCATCCTTTTGAGGGGAATTGCCAGAAGTATTGGTTGAGGTGCCAATAATAGGGGGGAGGGTTTGACAGTGGGAACCTCAGGGGTGATCATCATGTTCTTCAAAATCGAAGGAGTGTTCATAGCTTTTGTTTTTTCTTATTTGAGCAGGACACTAGGGTTTCAACAGTAGGGGTTGTAGAATCCAAGGGGGACCCAGTAACCATAGGGGGATTCTTCAAAAGGGACCTACTAGTAGCAAGATTCACACTGCCCACAGGAGTAACAACATCAGTCTTAATAGGAGTGGACCCTTCCTTAATAGTAGAATGCAGAGCTTTCTCACCCAGCTGCTCATCATGCACATCCTCAACCAGAAAGGTCCAGATAGGTTTAGGAGGGCGTAGGGAAAGGTGAAACTGGTAAAGGTGTAGAATTAAGCCCTGTGAAGGGAGACTGCTATAATACTGGGGTTACTAGCATGAGCATCTTAAGCTACTTTGACCGAAGATTCAAGGGAGGACAACAAATAAAATGGGAAACTGATGATAGCTTTATGTCTGAAATGGTTCAATAGTGCAAAGTGATAGTGATAGAAACATTTAAAGTGACCCTCCAAGGTCACATATTTCATCAACAGGAAGCATACCTTGTCCCATGGTGACATCAGGCTATCTCTTTCAAATCCTCCTTGCAATCTGATGGGAGTTTCTTCTTCCTTGAAGAACAAAGCCATGCTTTTATTGTCTTGGACTTTTCTCTACTTTTTTAGCTTCTTGCCTTTGCAAGATAAACCCATGGCCTGGGCTATGGTTTCCTCACTGACCTTGAACCGTACTCCACCTACTTGAACCACCCTTGAGTCCCAAGACATAGTAAACTAAATAGACAAGTTTTCGTCAAACCCATTGAGGCATTCCAGAAAAGGGGTGATGACCCCTCATAGCAGATAATCCATAACATATTATTGGCCCTAAATTCCTCGCAAGAAATGGGCTTAGTTCTCACCATGTCACCCCCCATACTCAACCTGTTCAAACCCCTATATAAAAGTTTGATCGACTGTTGCAGGAAAAACTAGAAGCTGATAATGGAGTTAGTGATCTTTCTAGACTTTCTTATCGACTAAAAACCTTTGCACTTATGAATTTTACTCCGACAGCAGTAAGCATGAATTGAGTTATCCTTGCAAGCCCCTTTCCATTCCAAGTCATAATTACCATAATTATGATCCAAGTGTGGGAGATCATTGGAATGAGGTGTCGCCAAAATTTGAACCCATCATCGTAGGCCACATGATTCGGATGAGCTGGTAGGAGGTGATGTGGCTCTCTTCACTCCAGCTTGTCCTTGACAACATCATTTTCTTACCCATGTGTCTAGTGACCCCATGACCGGAGATAATACTCCCTCTTATCTCATGATAAGGCATGTTATCGAAGCTAAACTTCCAATGAATACAAAGAATACAAATGAAAATATATTCCACCTTAGAAGAAGTCCAATTAATAGTATCCATTAAGTGGGTATCCGTTGTGCCTCCAAGTATAGGTAATCTTTGATGTTTCTAGGGAGATTACTGATATTTCTCCAACATCTCTTAGGATTGAGGTTAATCTCCAAGTTGGCCATTGCATCTGCAACACCATTACCCTCTCTATATATATGTTTTAATTCAAACTTATCCAATCCCAAGAGGAAGTATTTAATGTCTTGAATAATATCGGCAACATGCCATCCCACTCTAGCTTTCTCTTGGACATCATCAATAATGAACTTCGAGCCACCCTCTATCAACAAGTTTTTAATACCAATGGATAAGGCAACTTTCAACCCCCATAGGAGAGTGATTGCTTTAGCCACATTGTTGGAGTTTTCTCTTAGCCCCCTAGCATAAGTAGCCACCATCTCCCCCTTATAAGATCTCAGGACCCCCCACCACTAATAGCCTCGAGGTTTCCCTTAGCAACCCCATCAAAGTTATATTTCATCCATCCTTTAATGGGGGGAGTCCATTTAGTATTTCCACAGGCTAGCTTTTTAGTAATATCCACCTTGAAAATATGGAGTGGAACATTCCACTTTCTAAGGATATTGATTTCTTCATTCTTGGGATGGGTCTCTGCAGCTTTCAAATTACTATTAGAAACATTTAAATTAGCAACTTGGAGAAGATACAAAAAACTTCCTAGGCAGATTTAGAGCTATCCCTAAAGATCATGTTATTATGCTACTTCCATAGACCCCAAGTAAGAAGAGGGGGGACTTGATACCACAACTCCTTACAGATAGGGTGGGAGAAAGGGGTAGTCTAGTTATTTATGAAGGAGGTCAAATCTTTATTCATACTCCAATGAGTACCAAGGTTTTGGAAGGCCAAACTGTTGTTATATGGAGCCTAATCAGACTCAAAGGTTAAATTTTCCCCACTTTTATCAGCCCGGGGGCAGAGCCCATGATGGGGATCTAGGGGCAAAACCCCCACCAAAGCAAAAATTGCCTATTATTTTATAAAGGCATCAGGCTATTATTTTATAAAGGCATTGGGAGTTATTTTTATATTGGCCGACATTAAAAAACCCTATTTTGTAACCGACATTAGGCTTGATAAAATCAGCTAAGGGTTAGGGTTTTCGTTGATGTATTGTAGCATTTTGCAGCGGTATTGAGTTGTAATCAGTTTGATTTATTGGATAATAATATTGGACTCTCTGTTGGTGGATATAGTCCAGGTTCAGGTGAACCACGTTAAAACTTGTCTCTCGCTATTATTATTTTTGTGTATTTCCATTCCTCTATTTAATCTTTATTTACATTTAATTGATATCTTTGCCAGCTAACCCTAACAATTGGTATCAGAGCCATGTCTGCGGAGGAGTAATGCAGCTCACAGCGTGTGGAGATAAGGCAGCATTTATTTTTCGATCTTCATTCTAAGAAAGTTTTACCAAGTCTGAAATGTATTAATATGGATTTATGTGAAAGTTGTGTGTATGGAAAACAAAAGAGAGTCAGTTTTCTCAAGGATGGGAAGCAAAAGAAAGATGAAAAGTTGGAGCTTGTGCATATAGATGTATGGGGACCAACTCAAGTATCTTCTCTCAATGGCTCTCGGTATTATGTTACATTCATAGATGATGCAACTAGGAAGGTTTGGATTTATTTCCTTAGGTAGAAATCTGATGTATTTGAAACATTTAAGAAATGGAGAAGCTTGGTTGAGAATGAGATGGGTAAAAGATTAAAATGTCTCAGATCTGATAATGTTGGTGAGTATTGCAGCAAAGAATTTGATGATTATTGTTCCTTTAATGGAATTTGTAGGCAGAAAACAGTTCCAGGTACTCCACAAGAGAATGGAGTGGCTGAGCACATGAAGAGGGCAATAATGGAGTATGCAAGGACCATGAGATTGCATGTTGTGCTGCCTTTAAACATGTGGGCAGAGGTGGTCAACACTGTTGTATATTTAATTAACAGAGGTCCTTTAGTTCCTTTGGACTGTGGTATTCCAGAGGAAGCATGGACAGGTAAGAAGGTGAGTTATTCTTTTCTCAAAACCTTCGGATGTGAAGCATTTGCACATGTAGATTCTGAAAATAGAACCAAGCTGGATGCAAAATCAAAAAAGTGTACCTTCATTGGATATGGCATTGATGAATTTGGTTATAGGCTTTGGGATTTTGAAAATTAGAAAATTGTGAGAAGCAGGGATGTTGTATTCAATGAGAAGATGTTGTACAAAGATCAATTACAGCAGCATGAGAAGAAAGAAAAGGATTATGTGGTGCTGGATGATACTCCAGATAATGATGTTCCAGTGATTCCTCATGTTATGCAACAGCAACAAGAAATACCACAAACTCCAGTGAATGTTAGAAGGTCAACAAGGTTAAGTAGACCTCCTAAAAGGTTTTCTCCCTCTTTGTATTCTATTTTGTTAACATATGATGGTGAACTGGAAGGGTATGATGAAGCTATGCAGGTGGATGCAAAGGTTCAGTGGGAGCTTACAATGAAAGAAGAAATGGACTCCTTACTGAAAAATTAGACTTGGGAATTATGTAAGTTGCCTGTAGGTAAAAAGGCTTTACCAAATAAATGGGTTTATAGGATGAAAGAGGAATATGGAGGTAAGAAAAGATTTAAAGCCAGGTTAGTTGTAAAAGGATTTGCACAGAAAAAGGGCATTGATTTTGATGAGAAATTTTCTCTGGTTGTTAAGATGACTTCTATTCATACTATTTTAAGTATTGTGGTTGCTGAAGATTTGCATTTGGAACAACTAGATGTGAAAACTGCCTTTCTCAATGGTGATTTGGAGGAGGAGATATATATGGAACAACCCCAAGGATTTGAGGTCAAAAGTAAGGAGAAACAGGTGTGCAGATTGAAGAAGAGTTTGTATGGCTTGATACAAGCACCTCGGTAATAGTACTTGAAATTTGATAGTTTTATAGCTGAGCAAGGCTATAGCTGGTGTAATTCTGACCATTGTGTTTATTTTAAGAGGTTAGATAATGACAGCTACATTATGTTATGTTTATATGTTGATGACATGCTTGTAGTAGGGTCTAACATGGATCACATAAGAGAGTTAAAACAATAGTTAGCATAATCATTTGCTATGAAGGATTTGGGGGCAGCAAAACAAATCCTTGGTATGAAAATTTGCAGAGATAAGAAGAATAGAAAATTGACTTTATCTCAGGTTGCTTATGTTGAAAAGGTGTTGCAGAGATTCCATATGGAGAATGCAAAAGCTGTCAGCACACCTTTGCATAGTCATTTGAAATTGACTAAGGAGATGTGTCCTAAGACACAAGAGGAGGAAGAAAAAATGTCCAAGGTATCATATGCTTCAACTGTAGGAAGTCTAATGTACACCATGGTATGCACAAGACCGGATATTGGACATGTTGTAGGAGTCGTAAGCAGGTATATGAGTCATCCCAGATTGGAGCTTTGGAATGTGGTAAAATAGATTCTCAGATATTTGAGAGGCACATCCAATAAACACTTATGTTTTAGGGGCTCTAATACTGATTTAGCAGGTTATGTAGACTCATATTTGGCAGGGGATATTGATACCAGGTGGAGTACTACAGGTTATGTCTTTACTATAGGCAGGACAACAATGAGTTGGATCTCACGGTTGCAAAAGGTGGTTCTTTTATCCAACACGGAGACAGAGTATGTAGCTGTAACAAAGGCAAGCAAGGAGATGATATGGCTGCAATCTTTCATGGAAGAATTGGGCAAACAACAGGCTAACAATTATTTGTTTACGGATAGCCAGAGTGCCATACATCTTGCAAAGAATTTTGCCTTGCATTCAAGACCAAACACATACAGTTGAGATATCGCTTCATTTGGTCGGTGTTGGATGATGGACAGTTACGGCTGGAAAAGATACATACAGATGAAAATCTAGTGGATATATTTACGAAGCTAGTGACAAGGGAGAAGCTAAACTCCTCTTCAGCTTCAGTTGGTCTTCAAGACTGAAAACAAAACAAAGAAAATAGAACAACAGAGTCCAGGGTGCTTATTTCCAATGGGAGCTACAGGGTCAACGGTGTTATGATCAGTCTCCAAGTGGGAGATGATATGATGTGGAGTCTGATCAGTCTCAAAGTGGGAGATTGTTGTTATATGGAGCCTAATTAGACTCAGAGGTTAAATTTTCCCCACTTTTATCAGTGCGGTTTCCCCCAGACGGTGGGGGTCTGGGGGCAATGCCCCCAGCGGGGCAAAAATTGCCTATTATTTTATAAAGGCATCGGGCTATTATTTTATAAAGGCATCGAGAATTATTTTTTATATTGGCCGACATAAAAAAACCCTATTTTTTAACCGACATTAGGTTTGATAAAAGCGGCTAAGGGTTAGGGCTTCCATTGATGTATTGTAGCATTTTGCAGCGGTATTGAGTTGCAAGGATTGCTGGTTGTAATTGGTTTGATTTACTGGATAATAATATTGGACTCTCTGTTGGTGGATGTAGCCTAGGTCTGGGTGAACCACATTAAAACTTGTCTCTCATTGTTATTATTTCTATGTATTTCCATTCCTCTGTTTAATCTTTATTTGCATTTAATTGATATCTTCTGCCGGCTAAACCTAACACAAACTCCACACCTCCTTAGATAACTCATAGTGGAGAAGGAAATGAGATAGATTCCTCCTCCTTCTGGCAAAGGATACACCTATTAGGGATTTGGATCCCCCTGATTTTTAGATTATCTTGGGTTAGGATCCTGTTATGGGTGACAAGCCACCAATAGACCTTACGAATTAGGTTGTGGTTCCACACCTTTCTCTAGAAGCTATTATCTTCAACAGAGTCTAACAATAGACTGTAAGCCGATTTAACAGAAAAGGTACCCATTTTATCTTTGGCCCAAAGAAGTTCATCCATAGAAGGGAATAAAGGGATTCTGCACCTTTGGAGGTCTTGTTACAGCTCATCAACAATTTGGTAGAGGTCACTATGACCTTGATAGTAGTCCAACAACTATTTCCACTGGAGAACTCTGCCCTCTTGCAGCATATAATCAGAAGCCTAAACCCCCCAAAAGCTAGTGGCCAGATCAACAACTCTCTTGAGGTTCTGATTACTAGAAAGAGGTTGCTCCTTAAACTAGTTATCATCTTAGAATCTTATAACTCTCCCATTGCCAGGTTTCTACTTGATCCCTTTCTAGAGCAGGGCTCTAGTTTTTAGGACATTGTTCCATATAACAAATCCTTTGGGAATTCTAGTGGCAACAAGAAACTGATTGGGAGCCTCATTAGAAAGGTATTTAGCCCTCATTATGTCACTCTAGTCTTTAGTATCAATCAGAAGGTTCCAACCAACCTTCACCATAAGAGCTTCATTGGTCAGGTGAATTTTCCTAGTCCCCCCAACCCTCCTTTGAGTTTAGGTAAACATACTTTATCCCAATTTATGAGATCTATCCTTTTCTTCTCTTCCATCCCCAACCAAAGAAAGTTCCTCTGAATTTTTCAAAATTTTCAGCAATGTATTTGAGGATTTTGAAAAGAGATAAAAAGTAGATGGGGATCCCCTGAAGAGAATCCTTCAAGATTTGAAACTTACCGGCTTGGCTCAACAGTTTACCCTTACATCTAGTCAGTTTCTTCTAGACCCATTCAAGAATAGAATTCCAAAACATGGGAGAAACCTCCTTAACAGATAAAAGGAGACCAAGATAGGTCCCAGGTAGCTCAGCTCCAACACAACCCAAGATGTCCTTGATTTTCTATTGTAGGTCAGTCCTCGTGTTGAAGAAGTATATTTGGCTTTTCTCATAGTTGATACATTGGCCTGAGACAGTAACATACTCACTCAACAATTTCTTCCATCTACGAGCTTCAACCATAGAAGCAACACCAAAGAGGATGGTATCATCAACAAACTACTGAATGACGACAGGGTCCACCGAGGTGGCAGGTTTAATGCCTTTGATAACTTTAGCCCTCAACAATTTCATTATGTTTCTACTTAACACTTCAGCCATCATTATGAAGAGATACAGGGATAGTGGGTCACCCTGTCTTAGCCCTCTTCCCGCATTGAAGACCCTCTCAAGATTCTATTCACAAGAACAGAGTACTTGATAGTAGTTGTAGGATAGGGTTTAGGATTTTAAATATGCAGAAATGAAAGTACAACAAACCCTAACTGCAATAGAAAGCAAACTAGCCTAGAAATTTATCAAACAAGCACAAAAACCAGTAAAAATCTATGCTAACTTTGACTAACTTCTATTGTCCTCCTTAATCTTACATTTTTGTTCTCAGATTTGCAGGTTGTTGCACAATCTAGAGAAGCTCAAGTATGTGGGCAGCAAGATATTGGAGATAGTATATGAGATGTAGAGCTAAAAAATGCCTTCTAAGAGCCATTAGGGGGCAAAATGAGGCTGACTAAGTGGTTTTATAGAGGAGTTGATTTGAATGGAGAGCTCAGATTAAAAGTTGAATTGGAGGCCAAATCAAGGGCTAGGATGAGTTAGGGTTTCCTAACCACTAGAAGACAAAAGTGAATTTAAAATTCACAAATATGATGAGGTGGAGGATGTTTAAATTAAATAAACTTGGTTAGTCTATTTAATTTATTTGAGGAAGGGGACATGTGAAAAGGGATTTTTGATGGGATTTGATTTATTTGTTTAAATAAATCAAGTAAAGGGGACATTAGGAAAATGAATAATTAAATAATCAATTAAGATCAATTATTTAATTATAGAAGAAATATGGATTAAAAAGGATGAAATTGAATTAGTTGAATTATGGAATGTAAAGGGGAAATTGTCCTGTCGCATTTGCGACATGAGGACATTTTTCAGTGTCTACATTTTGCCCCTCTTTGAGATGATGTTCGAGATGATGAGAATTATGTCGAGCAACATCATTTCAAAGAAGCTAAGGAAATGGATAGAGGAAAAGGATGATGATGGAAAGATAGGATGATGATGCCCCCTCGAGAGGATAGGCGGGTTGGACAAACACGAGTAGGCTCTCGAAATGAAAGGGATTGGTTGTGGAATGGATAGAGGAAATGAATGATACATTAAGCTGCAATGAGGGTGAAGGAATGAAGATGCGAGAGAGAGATGGTGGAGGAATGAAAGATTGGCTAGAAGAATGGAAATGATATCTTTCTTTGATAGATTTTTGAGATTCTCACTTGCAATTTTATTCTGCTTATCATCATAGAACTTATTATGTCATAGGACGACAATCACCATGGCATGTCAAAGGCCAAGGTGGAAAGTTTAATCCCTTGTGAAATAGGCACATGATAGACAAGGAATGCCCTAACTCAAACTAGTAACTGTGATACCTTGTTGGAACATGCGATGAGATAACTGTGAGGTGTGCAAGTCCTTATGCAAGGAAGCAATTATTCCTTCCAGTGCATAGGATGTCTTTGATTCACTCCCAATGGAATCCTGATCACACGCAAGGCACCAAGTTGCCCCAATCATTTGCCAAGATAAACCACAAACAACAATCAAAGGAAAAAGGTCCCGCTCTATCCTCGCTTCTCTTCATCAATTGGGGACTTCCTCAAGAAGCATAAGAACGAGACTGCCAAACAATCCAAATGAAAGATAAGATAAACTAGAGCAACAGCTAGTTGGAACTTCTGCCAAGTGATATGTGCTTGATTGATTATGATGATTTGATGAGAAAGGAGCCTAGTTTTAGGAAAGAAGCATGTCGTATAAGATGCCTGGTCTGGTTTCGACAATGCCCCTACCTGTCTAAGGCAAGTGATTGATTGAGAATGGAGGAGGAGCCTGGTTTCAGGATAGAAACATGTCGTATAAGACGCCCAGTCTGGTTTCGACAATGGAACATCCTGTATAAGGCAAGTGATTGATTGATTGACACTAGTGTTGTTGGTCATACGAGCAACACCAGGGTTTGATGGATGATGCTTGATAAATGAGGCATGTCGTATAAGGAACAGAATCTTGGTTTTGACGATACCCCATTCCGTATGAGATATGTGATAGTTAATGTTTATATTGACATATGATTATCACGAGGCGATTGATTGATTGGGCTAGTTTAAATAGCTTGTCTTTGTTGACGTTTGGGATTGGTTTAAGTGTGCATGGCTGATTGCTTTGGTCTGATTGAAGTGTCCATCTCATGAAGGGACAACTTATTATGATGGTTGACTCAACGGGCCCTAAGGGACTGGCCTAATGCCTCGGGGGTGCATCAAAGATGGCCTTGCCTACGTGAAAGCTCAGAGGCGACGTAGTTCTACCATGCGGACTATGGATGATTTAAAGAATGGATTTGAATGATGTGATTGAGTTGAATGTTTGAATGGATCGATCGAGAGATTTGATTGAGTGATTTAGTTGAGGGATTGAATGATTTGAAGAATTAATTTGGTTAGAATGATGTGATGGATTGAAGTGGTGATGAGTTGAGTGATTTTATGGCTTGGATTTTTGTAGGATATTTGATTTTTTTTGGAGTTTTGGAGAATATTTGATTTTTTTGTATCTTTGAAATGTTTTGATTTTTTTGTATTTTTTTTTTGTGCTTTTTGAATGTTTGGATTTTTTTTTTTGGATTTTTGAGATATTTGATTTTTTTGGATTTTTGAAATGTTTTGATTTTTTTTTGTGTTTTTTGAAAATATTTGATTTTTTTGGTGTTTTTAAATGTTGTGATTGTATTGGATTTTTGGGAATATTTGATTTTTTTTGTATTTTTGGATGTTTTAATTTTTTGTTTTTTGGGATTTTGACATATTTTGATTTTTTTGGTATTTTTGAGGATATTTTGATTTTTTTGTGATTTTGAGAATGTTTCGATTTTTTTGGATTTTGAAAATATTTGATTTTTTGTGTTTTTAAATGTTGTGATTGTTTTGGATTTTTGGGAATATTTGATTTTTTTGTGATTTTGAGAATGTTTCAATTTTTTTGCATTTTTGGACTGTTTAGAGGAATGGCATTGGATTGCAATTTGAAAAGCCTTTATGCTGGATACCAATGACAAGGGGAAACCAAGTCTAGGTGTAAGGATAATAGATGTGATTGGATGAAAAGGTGGGCAATAATGAATGGAATGGATGTGTAAGAGGGCAAGGATGTGATCTCCAAGGACTATGTCGCATAGGAATAACATGCCCCATTATTGGTGGTATACTTAGGATTTTTCATGACAATGCTTATGACCATAGGGTAGTGATAGGATTGTTTGGAAAGGATGAGGTATGCCAAGAGATATCTAAAGCATGTTTCAACATTTTGCCCCCATTTCTTTATCAAGATCAAAAGAGGAAGGGAGAATGGATGGACTCGATAGGTATGTGTGTATGTAATGGATAAGTATGGTAAGATAGGATAGGAAATGATAGCATGAAAGTGATATGAGGATGAGACAATGTGCCCCGAAGTGTAGGTGACATAGAAGATCAATCTACGCATGATGCCTGTTTGCCAGGTTTTCATCATGGTACTTATCCAAGGCGCATGTTTACCAGGTTTTCACCGTTGGACGAAGGGATTTCTCTTTACTTTTACTTTTTTTTCCTTTGACTTTTTTGACTTTTTGACTCTTGACTTTTTGAATGGGAGTATGTATATGAGGGATTCAAGTGTCTAGTGCCATCCCATTGGAGAGTGAAGTCGTCGCATGGACCATGTCAAGGTGCTCATCAATGTTGGTAAGGGAGAGTGCGTGAAAGTGAGATGGTTAAGGCAGATAGTGGGTTATGGAGGGAACGATAGTAGATTATGATGTGGATTATGTAGGAAATGATAGTGGATTATGATGTGGATTATGTAGGAAATGATAGTGGATTATGTAGGAAACGAAAGTAGATTATGATGTGGATTATGTAGGAAACGAAAGTGGATTATGTGGGATTTATGTAAGGACGATGGATGAAATGTTTTATCCCAAAGCATGGACCACAGGGAGATGAGGTGTGAAATATGTAGGAAAATGAATGAATGATGGGGTGATGGAGGCATGGAAAGGAATCATGACCAACGGTTGCACACACCGTGTTAAACATGGAAGCTTGTGGTTGGATGGAGGTGTAGGAAGCAGTGGTGATGTTGGCTTAGAAGATGAACGATGTAAGACTTTAGGGACCCACATGGACTTAGTATTTTTATGATTTTTTCTTTTCATGTGGGATGGAAGAATGTGATATTTTTGAATGGCATGGATGGAAGAGGATGGTTGGGATTTTTGAGAGGTGGATGCCTCTTTTGATTTGCATTTTTGTTTAGGGACCCATACCATTTTGGTTTTGGACTTTGCTTTTAGAGGTATGGGTTTTGATGGATTTTGGCATGTAGCTTGCTTTGACTTTTTGCATTGATTCTCTAAGGTATTACGACCGTTAGGATTTTTGTCTTTATAAAGGGAGGCATCCAACTGTTTATTTTTGAATCCCATGTGGCGGGTGGAATGAGTGGAAGCTCTATGTCTACAAGATGTGTGCATTTGTTGGTCATGATTAGGGTTATGAGGTGATTTATGGATGATAGGGATATTAGGTGTTGGAAGCAGCGGTGACAAAGTGTATGGACAGAAATTAGGAGTTGGAAGAAGTGGAGGCAAATTTGATGGTAGAAGGCCTATGGTCACATGCGTTTGACATTTATAGGATGAGGGAGGTGGAATGGTGACATATGTCTTAGGAACATGATATGATATGCAATTGAGAGTGGTCGAATTAGGATGAGTGAATGAAGTACCAACATCTTTAGATTGTTGACCTTGGGGTGTGTCTCTAAGGCCATATGAGCATGGAGGAGCATTGACATGGATAGGCTCCAAAATTCCCTGTTCATGAAGGCCTAAGCCTTTGCCTTGATGATTCATGTTTTGGAGCATGCGATGGACAATGGGACTAGGTGCAGTTTGGGCACTAGAATTGAGCGGATTATTTGATGGAGAAGGTGATGTGGTGGATAAAGGTTGTTGCGTTCCTAAGGAAGAACACTCATGAATGAAGGAGGATAGGGCAAGGGAATATGATGGTGGACTTGGAATGGGATTGAAGGTGGATGTGGAAGGATCATTAGGATCTTTATTATGTTCATGTAGATCCAATTTATTTGTTTGATCTTCTATGGTTATTTGTTCTTGGGAGGCACATGTCTCATCATGACAAGGGGAAGTGGTTGGATCATGGATGGGTAAGGTAGCAAGCTCTTGACCATGGAATGCATAGAGTTGGCTAAGTGGATCATCGTGGTCTTCTTGATCATGGAGGGGATCGTGAGAATGGGATCAAGTGTGTTATGGATAGGTGGAATGGAAGGGGTTTGATCTTGATTTGGATGAGGGGGTAATGCTTCCTCATGCTTAGGATTATGCTCTTGACATATCTCTTGACTTGGAATGGAAATGGAAGTGAAAGTGGATGTCTCATGAATGGGCTTAATGGTGTGTGGACTATATGATGGGGTTGAAGGGATGGACATGGTATTTGAGGACTCTTTTGGTAGGTTAATGAATGGGTGTTAGACATAGGGATGATCTATTCTGTGCTAGTAACCCTTGGATCACATCCTTGGCAAGGGTATGTGCGGAAGGACAAAATAGTGGATGGATGATGAGGGTAGATGATGTGGACTTGGATTAGGAGTGCGGTGGTAGAATGTACTCATAGGATGGATGAGGTAGACTTAGGTTCCCCTTGTCAAAGATAGCATTCGAATGTGAAGGCACTTTGTCTTGCTGCCAAGGTGGACTTGGATAATCTTGTGAATAGGCTTGGGGTACTAGAACCTTCTTCTCTAGGATCAACATGGAATGACATGTGTCTTCATATCGTTGTATGTCTTCTTGCGGGATTAGGACCATGTTGTGCTTGACTAGGATGACTAATGACGTGGAGTGATTGGGATGAATGAGATGTGATAGGGTATGCGATTGATTGGATGATTAGATGGGTGACTAGGGATGATTAGGTTATGGTTAGGTTGTGGTTAGGATGACTTGGATATGATTAGATTAGGGGTGAGGTGATTAGGATGAGTTTGATTGAATGATGTGATTAGAAAGGGTGATTGGGATGTGAAGGTTGAATGATGAATATATGAATAGGATGTGATTATGATAAGGTGAAATGATTGGACAATGTGTTGGAAGGAATATTGATGTGTTTGGAATGATGTGTGTATGAGGGATGACTAGGAGGATTTATTCTCTTGTCTCTTCATTTTGCAACTGTGTCAACCAAATGAGACTTGTGAATTGTGGGAATTGTGGGATGTTATGGGATGTCGATGTAAGGTGATGAGGTCTAGACTATGATAGAGGCTAATGATACTAGTCTTCAAAAAGTCTAGCTCCACGAGGGTACTCTCGTCTGCTAATGACCTTTCAAAGCACAAAATTGGTTTTGTCAAGACCTTGAGGTATGGAAGAAATGATTGATTAGAGTGAACTCATGAGTTTCAGAATTCGCTTGTGAGGATGGACTTAAACTAGCCATGGAGTATTAAGCCCAAGTTTAGATTGGTGGGAAAAGATGTCAAGGTCTCTTGGTCCACAGATTTGTACTTGTGATATAGTTAAGCTTCGACAATTTCTCCCTATGTTTCAACCTTAGGAAGACTAATGTTTAGGAACCTCTATAGATGTCGAGGATTGAATGGTACTGAAATATTGCGATGAAATCTGATTGTAAAGGAATGGAATTGGATATGCAATGGGTGGCTTTGGCACAGTTGCAATCAGATTCGATAGGGAGTGTAGATACTCCAAGTTTTCCCTATGGTTATGGTGCATTGTGATAGGAAATGATTTGGATGGAATCAATTGGATTGATTAGGATGATGACTAGGGTTAAGGTAATTTGGAATGATTAGGATGAAAATGGATTAGGATATGGTGTGGAATGATAAGATGAAATTTATTGGATTCGAATGGCGAGGATGATGAAATGTAATGATTAGGCATGATGACTAGGATGGATGATGGTTATATGTAATGATTAGGAATTATGATATGATGAGGATGTGAGTAGGATGTGGTAGAATGATTAGGATATGATGTATAGGATGGATTAGGATGATGTGATTAGATGAAAGGGGTGATTAGGGTTTGATAAGGGTGACATGGATATGATGGTGAAGAATGATTAGGATGGATTTGATTGGATGAAAGGGGTTATTAGGGTGAGTTGGAAATGGTTAGGGTATGATTAGGATATGATTAAGATAGGGTTATGATGACTTGGATGTGACTAGGATGATAGATAGGATGTATAGATGATTTGGGTATGATGTGGAAATGATAAATAGGATAATTAAGATGAGGTGGAATGATTAGAAAGTGATAAGAATGTGATTAGGAATGATTAGGATCGATGTTGTTTGGATATGATAGGATGGTGTAAGGATAATGGGATTAGGAGTGGGATGTGGTTGAATGATGAGGAATGGGATGATTAGGATGAATGAGATGTGATTAGGAAGGGTGATTAGGATGTGATTAGGGTATGATGGTTAGGTGTTGGATTAGATTTGGAATGTTGGTTAGATTAGGAATAGGATGGTGTGGAAGGATGACAATGTAATTAGGATGTGACTAGGATAGAACAAGGATGATGTGGATCATGTGAATGATTAGGGTGATTAGATGACGAAGAGGATGTGGTTAGGAAGAATGATTAGGATATGAGGTTGAATGGTGAGGGTATGATAAGAATGTGATTAGGATAGGGTTATGAAGACTTTGATGTGACTAGGATGTGACATGGCTAAGGATGGTGATCAAGATGAGTTGGGAATGTTATGATGATGACATGGAATGAATGTGTGGAAAGAATGTCGAGGGATGATGATTAGGCAAGCACACACATCAAACATTGAAGACACTTGGCATTTTTGTGGCTGTTTTGATGACTTGCGATGTTTTGCAAACACTTGTAGACATACACAATCCTAGGGCTAGTCAAGGACTGTATTTGTTGAATCCCCTAGCTGCGCTTATTCAAAGCGGGTAGCTCCAGGATCTTGGTAGCACCGGCTCCCCCTTACAGTGCACTCACTTCTCACGCATACCAAGATCCAGGTTTCCCAAGACTCGTCCCCCCACCAAACCTTAGGATTGTCCCTGCTACCTCGGCTAAGAACTGCATGAATCAGGGCCGCTTCAAAGGTTACCCTTCTACGTCAACAAATAGAAGGTTTTTAGCCACTATACAAAAGGGTTCTAGTGAATATCCGGGGGACTGGCACCTCACGAGCATCCAACAAGCCACTTAAGGCTCTAACTAACCCTACTAGGAGTTTAATATACACAAAGGTATGCCTCCTTTCGAGCTAGCACTGTACGGTGAGTGCTCATACCGGTTAGACTTGGCTTTTGCCTTATCCTCAATTTATATAGCGGGCCGAATGAAAGTCCCGCTTGGGGTCACAAATGAGTTCTCCTTGCAGATGTGTCTCAAGAGCAGGCCCACTCTAAGGCTGACAAAAGCAAGACAAGTTAACATGTTTTTGATCCCCAGGCTCGCACTAAGTTGTAAGGGGAGAGCATACACATGTGAACTTGCTCAAACTCGCATGGGGGGTTCATTGACCTTAGAAAATAAATGTGTGGTGTGACAAATGCAAGTGTTTAAGAAGTGTTTTCGATTCCCAAGATCGCTTAGAGCATGAGGGAAGAGCATACACACTTCAAAAACACAAGCAAAGTCACCAAACAATACAGACAATGATTCATTTTAAGCCCCAAGATATGTGTGAAAACAACAAGTTATGTTCATTTTAGTGCCCAAATCGAAGTGTTCCTATGATATCAAAACACATGCACATGAAAGAAATTGAATCCCTGCGTCGAATGTGTTAGTAGTTTGAGTTTGATTTCTTTGACCAGTGAATGCCACATGCTGCAAATCAGACATTAGTAACATAAAATCTCTATAACATTGCAAGAAACATGAAATTTGAAGTAAATGCCTTGTTTTGCGAACCTTAAAGTCAAAATGGTCAAAAAATGGAATCTGCAAAATATCTAAAAATTTTGATCAGTGACAGAGAAATAAATAGCACCATCAGAAAATTTACGAAATTTTGAGCAATTTGAAAAAAAAATTCGTCAAAAATTGATCAATTTTGCATGAGTTATGAGCCTTTGAAGTTTTAAACGAGGGTTGACTTTGAACAATAAAATAACTAATAAACAACATCATTACCTGAAATTGACCTTACCATTACAAAATTGGCTGAGTCTGCTCCGTAACCCCGCTTGTTTCATGCGATTTTTACCTGTTTTACAAAAGTTGTGAAAATTTGAAAAAAGCAGCCTATTTAGGCATGTGTAGGGCAAAAAGGCTCCTGGCAGTTAATGTCAACTGTGACCGCTAGTGGTTAGTTCTCAAGTGGTCACATGTGTGTTGTTAGTGTCTGAGCGGTTAGCTATAACAGTTTATGCTAGCCCTGCCCTTGGTCATCCATATGACCAGGGGTCGAGCGAGGATAATAAAAAAAAAGTAGGACTTAGGGCCGCTATCCCCCTAGCTCCAGGTCACCAAATGTGACTGCTACCAAATGTTAATGGACAAGCCACTAACTGTGATCCATATCCCTATTTCTGCCTTATGGATTCAAGCTGCCAGCGGCTAAATCAGAGCCCGCATATAGGGTTTAAAAAAAAAAGACAATGCAGGTCGGTCGAAGGTCATGGGACGACAGAAGCTTGAGATTTAGGGTTCTATGAAACAGTGGAGGCAACAAGGGCGAGCGGTTAAGATAGTCGACAAGAGACTATGGATGTCATCGCAAAAATAATCAAACCCCTACAAAGCACAGGGCCTAAAGCCCAAATCCGTAGTCGAAGTCCATGAAGACGGCTTGCCTTTGACAATGGTGACTACCGTGGTTGAGGTCTGAAAGAGTGGAAGGAAGGTGGGGAACAAAGTGGGCCGAGACTGCTATGAAATGAGTGGCGACCGGACATGTGGGTGTCGCAGGGGCTAACCAGGCAGTGGGAATAGATAGGGGCTAAGAGCCTAGGGAAGCAACTGCACCACAGAGGTGGTGACTGGATCGTGAGGGTAGAGATCAGAGGTAAAGGTGATATGCAGGACAACGACAGTTTTTTCAGGGGTGGCGACAACAACGATAGTTTTTTCAAGGGTGGCGAGAGGTTGGTCGCCACCAATAACGGTGGTTATTTTATTAAAGTCGATTGTCTCATGCCGTGAAAAATCTCACTCACCGGTCAATCTAAACTCGTCATTTATTCCTTTTCCAACAGGATCTAACAATTTCAAACCTCCAGCAGAGTTTAACACTGGCCTCCTAACACCATTGACATGAATTTGAAGGTTCGGCAGTATTTTTTCAAAGATAAAACCAGAGGAGTATTCTCCTCAAACAACGGTATCATGCGGTTTCTATCTGCAAACTCAGCGGTTTAAAACCAAAACCACAACAATGGTTTCTATGTACGATTAGTGTTTTTTTTCACCTATTGGGGGTGTTTTTTAATCCTCTGTAAGCGGTTTTGGCCGTAATACAGGCGGTTTCCCACACAATAAAAGTTGTTTTCAGACTATTACCAGTGGTTTTGGCTCCTGTAGGGTTGGGTTTGACCTATAGAACAGTGGTTTTGTGATTTGTGAACTGAAGGCAGGCTTAGGGTTTCCTGAGCAGCGATAGTAGTATAAGGGAGGTGTCAATTGTAGAAACAGCAGGCTATGGACTGCAACGACGGCCGCGGGGGCCGAGCTGCCAAAGGCAGTGGTGACTGGAGCTTACGGGAAGGCAACCATTAGGACATGACAGATGTTTGAAACTAGACGGCCACTAGGGTTTAAAGACAATGATTAGGAATATTTTAAATGGGGACAATGAAGCTTCAATGGCGATCGACAACAATTTTTCAACCTGTCACATAAAAAAATGACCCTGTAACACATGAACATGAATTTAAAATCAAAACCACACCTGCAAAACAAGTGTCGACCAAGGTCAGCATCCACAGGGGGTCTGCGGGTCTGTACCATACGGATCTGTACTGTACGGATTCACAGGCCCTAAAAAAATTTCTCAAAATTTCAAAAATTCATAGTGAGCAAAATATGAAGTATTTTATGTCATTTTTCATTTCTCAGACCTCCTGGACTCAACGGTGAGGTCCGTTTGAGCTCCAGAGGCCACCTACAGAAACAAACTTTCATAAATCACCAAAAATGTCAAATTTTTCACAGATTCACGTCAGGTTCACCAATGTAGGATAGGGTTTAGGATTTCAAATATGCAGAAATAAAAGTACAGCAAACCCTAACTATAATAGAAAGTAAACTAGCCTATAAATTTATCAAACAAGCACAAAAACCAGTAAAAATCTAAGCTAACTTTGACTAACTTCTATTGTCCTCCTCAATCTTGCATTTTTGTTCTCAGATTTGCAGGTTGTTGCACAATCTAGAGAAGCTCAAGTATGTGGGCAGCAAGATATTAGAGATAGTATATAAGATGCGGAGCTAAAAAATGCCTTCTAAGAGCCATTAGGCGGCAAAATGAGGCTAAATAATTGGTTTTATATAGGAGTTGATTTGAATGGAGGGCTCAAATTAAAATTTGAATTGGAGTCCAAATCAAGGGCTAGGATGAGTTAGGGTTTCCTAACCACTAGAAGACAAAAGTAAATTTAAAATTCACAAATATGATGAGGTGGAGGATGTTTAAATTAAATAAACTTGGTTAGTCTATTTAATTTATTTGAGGAAGGGGACATGTGAAAAGGGATTTTTGATGGGATTTGATTTATTTGTTTAAATAAATCAAGTAAAGGGGACATTTGGAAAATGAATAATTAAATAATCAATTAAGATCAATTATTTAATTATAGAAGAAATATGGATTAAAAAGGATGAAATTGAATTAGTTGAATTATGGAATGTAAAGGGGAAATTGTCCTGTCGTATTTGCGACATGAGGACATTTTTCAATGTCTACAATAGTAACACAAGTCTTGATCAAATTCAGGGCTTTATCTTGGTAACCAACATTCCCAAGGACTTTGAAGAGAAAGTCCCAAGAAACCCTGTCATACACCCTCTAGATGTCTAGTTTAAAGACCATACTAGGAAGATTACTTCTATCCATAGAATGAATAATTTCATGAGTAGAGATGGTTGCATCCAGAATTTGTCTGCCAGGGATAAATCCTTTTTAGCTTGCATAGATCAATTTGTCCAACAAAGGTTGAAGCCTGAAAATCAGGGTTTTAGACAAGATTTTATAGACCATATTGCACAAGCTTATGGGTCTACATCCCCCATAGAGATGGGGTCATTCTTCTTAGGGACCAAGGCTATAAAAGTGTTGTTCAGTTGTTTCAGGACCTTCCTAGTTCTAAAGAAGTCTTTGGCAGCCTCTATGACATCATGACCAACAATATCCCAAATCTCCTAGAAGAAGGCTGGGGGGAAGCCATCTGGTCCTAGGATTTTAAAGGCAGCCATAGAGAAGAGACTAGCCTTAACTTCTTCCTTCAAAACTAGTTTAGTAAGGTCATTATCTTCTCTAGACAGTTGGGTGGGGATGTTTTCCAGTAGTTGTTTGTTCATATCTCCCATCTCAGAGGATCCTTGATAGGCTAAGAAGTTTTGAAAATATCTGGAAGCCACCTGTCCTGACCTAGAACTCAGTATTGGCTTCAATCTCCCATTCATCAATCAACCTTATTATGCTATTTCTCTTTCTGTGTCTCATAGTAGATTGATGGAAGAAGGCTTTCTTCCTATCACCCTCCTGTAGCCACAGCACTCTGGATTTTTATTTCCAATAGATTTCCTCTCTTTTCAGCATTTCATTCCATTCTTTTCTTAGAGAGTCTTCTTGCTTATAAGTATCTTCCGAAGTGTCACCTTGGGCCATCTACAACTGGATATCAGAGAGTTTGGATGAGATCCTTTTCTTATGCTCAAAGATATTCCCAAAGGTGTATTTGTTCTAGCCTTTCACTTTGGTTTTAACAATGATGAGTTTTTGGGCCCGCCTATACATAGGAGATCCTTGTATAGGGGTACTCCACTAGCTAGAAATGTGATTATTGAAGCTTTGATGGTGAGTCCACATTATTTCAAACTTGAAGGGGTAAGGACCTTTATGATCCCTATCTTTCCAAGATAACAATAGAGGGTTATGGTTTGAAGTAATTCTAGGGAGGGCTTCCAGGAGATAAGAACTAATATACTCCCAACTAGAGGTGACCAGGAATTTGTCTAGCTTAACTTGAATCATGTTATCCCCATTCCTCCTATTGGTCCAAGTGAACAATTGTCCTTGGAGGTCTAAATCCATAAGACCAACATTATTAAGAAAATCTGCAAGGTCAACCATGCTATCTGAATAGTCAGTGATACCTCCCAGTTTCTTCGAGGGGTATAATGTAGAATTGAAGTCTCCAACAAACATCCATTGTTCATTCTTTTTGTCCCCTATGTAAGAGGTTAAATCTTCCCACAAATCCTTCCTTGAATTTCTTTGATTAGGGGCATCTATGTTAATAATGTTTCAATTTTTTATGTGAATGAACTTGACACTCAAACTGTTTGAGTGAGGTATTCTCCTTTGACTATAATCTTATTCCACATCATGATAATTCCTCCCAAAGCTCCAGTCGCGTCACTATGCAAAAGTCAGCATTAGGCCATAGGCCTTTTTCAATAACTTAAAAGCTATATGCTCTCATCTTAATCTCTTGTAACAAAATAATGTCAATTTTGTAGTCTAATATACAGATCTTGACCAAGAACTATTTTTTAGGACTATTCAGTCCTCTAATGTTCCATGAAAGGACTCTCATTTATGGAACTTTTTGGAGGTGGCCTCCAGTGTCCTTTGTCTACCCATGGCTATATCCTTGTTGACTTCCCATTGCCTTATTTCTCTTTGGGAGGGCTTACCTGCTTTGGTTTCTACTCCAACATCTGCTATCTTTTTCCCTGGGTTCCTCCCTTTCCTTTTAGCTGTTGTCCAACCATCCAATTCCTAGTCAATTCTTGATCTGCTTGTTCCTTTTCCCAAGGTCATGTTAAAGGGACTATTCCTTGGTGAATAAATTCTTTTTATCTTACTTTCAGTCTCCATCCTGACCACTGGGCTATTGATCTGCTTGAGAACAAGGCCTGAACCCGCAGTTGACTCTATCCGATTAGCTAGACTTCCCCTCTATTCAGGAATGGTTACTGTAGTGCAGGGGATTTCACCTTCTTCTATATCCTTTTGGGGGGTGTGAGGTTTTCCTCCTATTGGATCTCCGCCCGCTCTGAGCCCTGCTAATCAACCACTATGAAATGCCTGTTGATCACCCCCTAGGGACTGGATTCCTCTGCAGAATGGGGTTCTTCTACAGTTTGACCCTTGAGGCTGCTAGTTTCCTTCACCTCTCCCCCATACATGACCCTTCTAAGGAGAGCTTATAATATTAAGAATATACTCCATGAAGGGGTAGTCTTCTTCATCCTTCTTCTCATGAACCCCAGTACTAGTACAGGGTTGCGTTCTAGGGGCTTTGCACTGTGTTATCATATGTCCCTTTTTAGCATAGTTTTGACAGAACACCATTGTGTTTTCATACTGAATGGTCTGAGTCCATTTGCTACGCCCTTAATATTGGTGTACCTAGGTTTATGAATAGTCGGGTTGTGGCTATCTTAACTCCTAATTAAGTCATATTATCATTATTATATTGTTATTTAGTTGTTTGGATCGGCCTAAGGCTTCTATAGGTCTATCTAAGTCGGCCTGGGTGATATCCTAGGCATAAATAGGTATATATAGGGGTAGTCAGTCTCATTTCATATGATATTCAGTATTGTGTTCTCATTGAAGACTGTTGGAGGTATCCCCCTCGAAGTGGATTAGGAGGTTGCCCCCTCGAAGTGGCATATTATTATCAAGTATTTTCAGTATATTTACTATTATATTCAGATATTGTGCAAGTTGTTTCATTACAAATGGTATCAGAGCATGATCTTGGCACCGTAGAGGCAAGATTTTTTCTCAACATTGGAGGCGATTTTGGGAAGATCATAACTTTCAGATTTTAGTGAATTTTTTAAAGATTTTTAAAGGGTTTTTGAATACCATATTAAAGAAGATACAGTCTAGATTTCAAAGGAATTGAAGCAAAAATAAGCGAGTTATTGCAAAATTAGGGTTTCCAACAAATTCGCTCTCAAGGCAGCAAATTTGCTAAGTTTTTGGATTTTTTTCTGGGTAAGTGGCATCTTGGCCTTAGTAAGTTACAGTAAAAATTTTAGAAAATTTACATTTCATTTGTGTGATTTATTTCAAAAATATTGGTTTCCATCATGACGGGGCCTGCAACAAGAGGCAAAAAGAATGCTGCCACACCGGGGAAATCCTCTGATAAGGATGAGGAAATAATAGAGGATAGTAATCCCAATGAGGAAATGAGTAAGGTCAAAGAAGATGTGTCCTCAATTAAGAGGGATATGTGTGACCTAAGAGGAGATATATCAGATCTACGAAGCATGTTCAACGCCTATATGAATGAACCAAGAAAGGAGTTCTCAAGCAACCAAGGTGAAACCTTCAAGTCGGCTAATAATGACACAAATTTTAATACTCCTATGGGATCTAGGAATTTCTTTCCTAAGGTGGATATGCGCAAGTTCGATGGTAAGGATCCTCTAACATGGATTAACCAAATGGAGAATTTTTTTGAAGTACATCAAATCCCATATGGACAAAAGGTCACGATGGCTTCCCTATATCTAGAACCAGATCAATTCATTTGGTATCGTTGGCTTTGTACTCATCGGAGAAAAAAGGGTCTCACCGTCTCATGGTCAATTTTTACAGAAGAACTCCAAGCACAATATAGCAATAGTGTGACAGACAACTTCTTCAGCCAGCTTGCTAAACTTCAACAAACAGGATCAGTTAAGGATTATATTCAAAAATTCCAAAATCTATCATTAAGAGTGGATACAATTACAGAAGAGAACTTGAATGATTTATTCTTGGGTGGTCTCAAGGATTACATTCAACATGAGGTACGTATGTTTAGTCCTAGCTCATTAAATGAGTCTTTTATCTTGGCACGCAGGGTAGAGGAGAAATATTTGATTCCTAGAAAGCAAGGGGCTAATATGACAAGAGAGAAAGGATATTCAACACCTTCTCTTCCTCAACCTACTAGGTTGACTCCCCAGCAAATTGAGGAGAAAAGAGCAAAAGGGTTGTGTTTCAATTGTGATAGCAAATACAGTCAAGGACATAAATGTAGTGAAAAGAAATTGTTCTATATTGAAGGTCCAAGTGAGGAAGAAGAGGAGGAACCCATATTAGAGGAGGATAGGGAGTCAAGTGAGGAATCACATGATGCTTAGCCAATCATTTCTTGTCATGCACTCTCAGGTTTCAGTGCACCACAAACTCTCAAGGTAGTGGGTTTCTTAAAGAAGCAGAAAGTAACAGTGTTGATCGACTCAGGTAGTACTCATAATTTCATCAGCAAAAAGTTGGCAACTCGTCTAAATTGTTTTATATATCCAGCCCTAGAGTTTCAGGTTTTGATTGCAGATGAGGGTACAGTTAGTTGTTCAGGGAAGTGTCATAGCATTAAATTATCCATGGGAGATTATCAACTTGATACCCCAATGTATGCAATATCCATGGGTGCAGCAGATATTGTTTTGGGAGTACAATGGCTTACTACATTGGGAACAATTGAGATGAACTTCCAAGAACTATTCATGAGATTTCAATCAGAAGGAAAGGCAGTGGAGCTAAGGGGGTTGAAGGCAAAATCCCCATAGATGGTAAGCTCTCATCAAATGCAAAAGTTGCTTAAGAAAGGAGCAGATGGATTTGTGGCCTAGCTATGTTCATTAGAAGTCTCTCAATCTAATGCTCCTACTCATCCAAATTTACAAGCAATAATTGATCGTCACTCAGTGGTTCTTGGAGATATGCCTAAAGGACTTCCTCCAAAGAGGGATCATGACCACGCCATACAACTAGTTCCAGGGAGCCAACCACCAAATATCAGGCCTTATAGGTACCCACACATACAAAAAAGTGAGATAGAAAAAATTGTTGAGGAGATGCTAGAGGCAGGAATTATTAGGCATAGCCAAGGTGCTTACTCCTCGCCTGTGGTGATGGTGCGTAAGAAGGATGAAACTTGGTGCATGTGTCTAGATTATAGAGTGCTCAACATGTACACCATTAAAGATAAGTTTCTTATTCCAGTCATTGATGATTTGCTAGATGAATTGAATGGAGCTATGTATTTTACCAAGTTAGATCTTAGATCTGGTTATCACCAAATTCGGATTAAGGAGGAAGATATTTGTAAGACACCATTCCGAACTCATGAGGGTCATTATGAATTTTTGGTGATGCCATTTGGCCTTACCAATGCACCATCTACATTCCAAAGTTTGATGAATTCCATTTTTAAGAAGTTCTTGAGAAAGTTTGTGTTAGTGTTCTTTGATGATATATTGATTTATAGCAAGACTTGGGAAGAACATTTGCAGCATGTAGATCAAGCATTACAATTACTCAAAGATCATCAACTCTATGCTAAGCCATCCAAGTGTGCTTTTGGTCTTAAGGAGGTGGAGTATTTGGGACACATAGTTTCACATGAAGGAGTAAAGGTGGACCCTAACAAAATTAAGGCTATCATGGAATGGCCTATTCCAAAAACCATTAAGAAACTGAGGGGTTTCTTGGGATTGACAGGGTACTATAGAAGATTTGTGAAGAATTATGGTCGTATAGCAGCACCCCTCACCACTCTCTTGAAGAAGGATTCTTTTCATTGGAATGAGTCTGCTAATGTAGCATTTGAGCAATTGAAGGAGGCTATGTGTACAACTCCAGTGCTTGCCACTCCGGACTTCACCAAGGAATTCATTGTGGAATGTGATGCTTCTGGAAATGGGATAGGAGCAGTTCTCATGCAAGAAGGTCGACCAATTGCTTTTGAGAGTCGTCAATTAAAGGGTAAAAATCAGCTCAAACCTATTTATGAGAAGGAAATGCTAGCAATCCTTCACGCAGTTAAACAATGGAGGCCTTATTTAATGGGTCGACACTTCAAGGTTAAGACAGATCATGATAGCCTAAAATATTTTTTGGAACAAAGACTATCTTCTGAAGAGCAACAAAAATGGGTCACTAAGATGTTGGGATATGACTTTGAGATTGTATATAAGAAAGGGAAGGAAAATATTGTGGCTGATGCACTTTCTAGGAAGGATGAGAAAGATGAAGCCTTATTGTGTGCCCTTTCAATATTACAAGCAAATTGGGTGGAAGAAGCCAAAGCAGAATGGCAAAATGATGTTGCAACAAGTAATCTCATCCAACAATTAAAAAGTGATCCTAGTAGTTCAGATAAGTTTTGTTTGAAGGGAGATATTCTTTGGTATAAAGAGCGTTTGTATCTCTGCAAGAATTCCACTCTTAAACACAAGATTCTCACAGAGCTACATGAGTCCCCAGTTGGTGGTCATTCAGGATTTTTGAAGACATATCATCGGGTCAAGCAAGATTTTTTTTGGGAAGGGTTAAAAGGTGATGTTCAAAAATTTGTGGCTGAATGTTTGGTTTGTCAAAGAAATAAGGGGGAGACAATTAAGACACCAGGTCTCTTGCAGCCCTTATCTATTCCTAGCCAGCGTTGGGAAGAGGTATCCATGGACTTCATCACAGGTCTTCCCAAATCTAAAGGTCATAATGTCATCATGGTAGTAGTTGATCGCCTCACTAAATATGCACATTTCATTGCATTATCACATCCTTTTACAGCAAGTGCAGTGGCAAAAGTTTTCTTGGAGAATATCCAAAAGCTACATGGTACACCTAAGGTCATTGTCAGTGATCGTGATCCTATCTTTACTAGTCACTTTTGGAAAGATTTATTCTCATGTTTGGGTACTCAATTGGCTCATAGTTCTTCATACCATCCTCAATCAGATGGGCAAACTGAGGTTGTTAATAAATGTTTGGAAGGATATCTACGTTGTTTCACTTCAGAAAAGCAATCTCAATGGGTAGATTGGCTACCACTGGCAGAATGGTGGTATAAAACTTCTTTTCATAGCTCATCAAAAATGTCTCCATTTTTGGCACTTTATGGATATCATCCTCCTTCCATCACATCATCATTAAGGGTGTCACCAAGAGTTCAGGCAGTAGAGGACCACTTGCATCATCAACAACAGGTACTTTCAGGACTCAAGGAGAATTTAGCTATGGCACAAAATTGAATGAAACAACAAGCGGACCAACATCGTAGTGAAAGAAATTTTGAAGTTGGGGATTGGGTCTTCTTGAGATTGCAGCCTTATAAACAAATCTCAATGAAGCAACACAAAAAGACTAATAAGTTGTCTCCAAGATATTATGGGCCATACCAAATCATGCAAAAGATTGGTAGTGTTGCCTACAAGCTAGAGTTGCCACCAACAACAAAGATACATCCAGTTTTTCATGTTTCTTGTTTGAAGAAGGTAATTGGGCAGAATATTCCTACTCAAACAATACTACCAGAACTCGATGAAGAAGGAAGAATAATTTTGGAACCAGAGGTCATTCTTCAAACTCGCATAAAGAAGCTGAGGAATAGAACCCTCACTCAGTATCTTATCCAATGGAAGAATTTACTAGTTGAAGAGGCCACATGGGAGGATGAGGAGTTCATTCAAAAGAATCCACACTTGGTTAGCATTGAGGACAATGCTTCTTTGAAGAGGGGGGGCATGCTATGCACTTAATATTGGTGTACATAGGGTTATGAATAGTCGGCTTGTGGCTATCTTAACTCCTAATTAAGTCATATTATCATTATTATATTGTTATTTAGTTGTCTGGGTCGGTCTAAGGCTTCTATAGGTCTATCTAAGTCGGCCTGGGTGATATCCTAGGCATAAATAGGTATATATAGTGGTAGTGAGTCTTATTTCATATGATATTCAGTATTGTGTTCTCATTGAAGACTGTTGGAGGTATCCCCCTCGAAGTGGATTAGGAGGTTGCCCCCTCGAAGTGGCATATTATTATCAAGTATTTTCAGTATATTTACTATTATATTCAGATATTGTGCAAGTTGTTTCATTACACCATTGACCATACTTAGACTCCAGAGTTATAGAGTTAGGAAGGGTTTTATGAATATCAATACTAACACAAAAGAAAGCAAATACTAACTTGGATTTGGCTTTTGTAGTGTTGTCCAAAGCAATCAAATGCTTGAAAGTGTTGGTAAACCAAAAAGCATTACTCATTCCAAATAAGGAAAGTATTACATTTCATTATTCAAATATCCATAGTTGCACAATAATGGCATGTTTCCAAATAAGAAGTACAATTACATACACAAAAAAGGGTGTTACATTACATCTATTTTAATATTACAAGTACAAGATATTACATCAATTACATCGATGAGAGTATTTATACAATTACAAATTGGCTATGCAAGCCATACAAAGATTAATACAATGGAATATACAACATGAATCATATAACATAAGAAACTCTGTCCTCAACTACCATGACCCCACTGGTCTTTTGCAAGCCAAGGCCAAGAGCGTGGTTCAGGGACTTTTTCCACCCAACCATGAAGTACTGGACTTCCCCAGGTTTCTTCCTTACTCGAAGAAAGCATCGACCCTGCACAAAGAGCCTAGCAACCTAGAATGGTAAAGGCAGAAGGGAACTCTTGATGCAAGCCTGATGCCTATATGCATTCCTAATAACTACAATGACATATTTCTTGCATGCAAGATGTGGTAGAGACATATAACATAAAATCTAGGCTTTTCTAATCCATCTATTTCAATGGTACAAGTAGCCTTGGCCAAAGCAATAATTAACAAAAGTGGTAATTTACAAAAAATAAATTACTGTCTCTAGGAGCCCACATTCGACATCCTGTCCTAGAAGTAAAATTACACAAAAAAAAATACCATTTCACATAATTCTAAAGAAAAATTGTTTAAGATTAAGCATTCATCATCAAGATGTCCTATTTCGAAAGAATAAAGTTTACTTCAACCAATTTGCTATTCTGGTTTGCATGTTTTGTCTAAGTTTACTATTCCAACACTATTTAATGATTTATAAGAAAAATAAGTTATTTTTCTAATTTTGTGAAAATATACTTGTTTGAAATAAATCGATCTATTTATTTTCCTTCATTGCTGATTGTTTTCATCTCAGTGTTTTGGTGTATATTTCTCCTTATTTAATGGATTTAAAATTAAAACTGATTTATATATATGGAAATTTCACAATTCACATTGTTATTGTGGCTGAATTATAGTAATATTAAAATAATATAAAAGCCTATGTTAAGGTAACCAAAAAATAAAATATGAATACTTATATATGTATATCTATATATATATATATATAGATATACATTACAAACCTACAAGTGATAATTTCTCAGCAATAGAATATATACAGTGAATGATTAACATATTGTAAGTGTTGTTTATACAACATACATACAAATACAACAAGCATATATATATGCATATAACTTTTACAAGGTAAATACAACCAACGGATTTTATGACAGAGAAGAGTATATATAGCAAAGGTTTCATATTTTAATTTAAAGATTGTGAAATCATTCAAGGGAGGCGAACCTCCAATATGGAGCTGCGTGGGCGACTATGGCTCTCCCATAGGCCGTAAGGCCTGTAGGGGAGTCATACTCCCCACGACCCCCTTATAAGGCCGCGTTTGCCAATACATGGCTATTACAATTACAATTAACATAGTGCTTTTTACATATGATTTCATATCATGCGATTTACTTATGATTTTCTATAATGTGATTTGCATATGATTTTGCATAATGTCATTTACATATAGTTTTAATTGGTTTTCAATACTAGCGATTAGATATGATTTCAATTGGATTCAATACTGGTAATGTTTAATACGACTTTACATAATAATATACAGTATATGCTGTGGCAAATACATAGTAATATAATAATATAATAATATATAATATATATATATATATATAATTTTAACAGCAATTTATCTGACATATATACGACATAATTAACAGTGGTAAAATATCAATATACGTATACAGGATATACAGTTACAAACAACAATAATACATATAAATTATCATACAGAAATAATGATATCAAATTCATTATAATATCGGTACTTATATAATCAAATTTATAATAACAATGAATTTATCATTTCACATAGAAACAGAGATTGACCAAACAAGCACTTATTCACACAAATTGAAATAATGACATTATGGATTTGCTTAAAAACCTGTGAATACACTCTCCGATAGTTGAATCCCTTCCTATCCTCCACTCTTCTTCGTGTTCCTCGAATGCTTGCTTTGCCCAAATCTAAAATCTTCTTCTTGTGCTCTTGTTCTTCAAAATGAATATTGTGATTGAATCTTGTGTGTTTGAGAATGAGAGGATTTTTCCTTCTTAATAAGTTTATTTTTTGTCTCCAAGTCTAACAATAGACAGATAAAAATATCCCCACTAACATTAATTTCATCATGGAAGAAATGGCATGCAAAGGTCGATGCAATAAGAGGGAGAAGTGAGCTGACAAAACCGTTACAAACAATAAAGATTGGACTACATAAAAAAAATAGTCAATGTTACACCCACACTTTTTTTTATTTTTGTTTTTGTTTTTTTAAGTTTGTTTTCTTTTTCTAAGTTTTACCTCTAATTTATCAAATAAAACACATTTCTATTTTTCAAAAATACATATTTAATAACTAATTTAATTTTGTTAACTAAATTTTGTAACACAATTATTTCTAAAATAATAAATAATTATTATTCTAACTTCAAATAAAATCAATGAATAATTTAAAACTACCTTTTATTATTCTATGAACATTTCTAATATTAACTAACAATTAATTAAATAATAACTATCAAACATCACAATGATTTCCTTTCTAGTAAAATAAGAAGCAATAATCAACATGATTAATTTATGCAATGACAATGCAACTATATGCCATCTAGGTGCCTGTGTGTGCAAGGTAGAGTTCACTCCATCCCAACCTTGCCAGGTAGCTAACCACCTCTACCTTAACCACGTCCTTGTCTTCGACAACCTACAACTCATGAAACTCAGATTTTCCATTAATAGGTTAATGTCCAAATAGCCGAAGCATTATATTTCATTATTTCAGAATAAAATAATGTTCACTATATTTCATCATTTCAAAATAAAATAATATTTATCTAATCCACACACAATTGTCCATAAAATAGTTCCAATTATAGTAAGTTCATAATGCATCAAATTTGAGACATGACAAAAATAAGATAGCACAAAGAATTAGCTGGTACAGGTAGACCTTCATATATATATATATAGTAACGACAATCAAATGTACACATCCTTTGCCCATCCTCCGCCAGGTCTAAATCTCTATCTCACCAGTTACATACATGACTTCTATGTCATTGGTTACATCAGAATATACTCCTATTCTCCTAGCATGCTTTCTTATATTCTATTATCTCCTATATATATATATATATATATATATATATATATATATATATATATTATATCTAAGGGTGTGTTCTCTGTTAGCTCCAGCCTCCGCATAGTGTGTAGTGTCCTCCGGTCAGTTTTCGTTATGCTCTATACCCTGTTAACATCACCTCCCTACAAAATTATGTCTTGTCCTCAAGACATGCCTTGCTCTGGTTGAAAATATTTCTTGAGTCTAGCACCATTGACATATCTGGATGATAGTTTTCCCTCCATATTCTTTAGTCTGACTACTCCAAAATCTACAAATTCTTCAATGTAGTATGGTCCTAGCTACCTTGTCTTTGAAGTTTTCCTTGCTTCTTAAACTTGTTGTCATACAAGAGTAATAAGTCACCTTCCTTGAATGTCTTGTTCCTTAAGTTTCTATCATGCTAGGCCTTCTGTTTGTTCCTTTCCAAGTTCAGATTATATGCTACTATCAATCTGTCCTCATCCAATTTCTCTAATTCTTCAATCCTCTACGTGAGAGAGTCTTCTTCACCTAACTTGAGGGTCCTTGTTGTCTAAAAAATTGGCAATATGAAGTGTACCGATATTATAGCATCTATTCCATATACCAGTTTGTAGGGAGTGAACTTAATGGTTTTTTTGAAGGTTGTCCTATATGCCCATAGTACCGCAGGTATTTTTAGATCCCAATCTATTTTGTTCCCATTGCACATCTTTGCCAATGCTACCCCAATGATCTTATTCAGGGCTTCACTTACTCCATTTGCTTGTGGATGATATGGTGAACTCCTGTTGTGTGTTATCATGTAATTGTCCAAAAGCTCTGAAATCATCTTGTTTACAAAATGTTTACCTTGATCATTGGTTACGCTCAATGAACAACCAAACCTGGTAATTATATTTTCATAGATGAATTTGGTGGTAGGTTTTGTTATGCAGTCTCTTGTTGGTTGTGCTTCAGCCCATTTAGTTAGGTATTCCACTCCAGTAATGATGAATCTAGCTTTAGAATGCTTTTCCGGTGGGTCTATAGGTCCAATGAAGTCAATGACCCACTTCTGAAAAGGTAATTGTGCTGAAATTGGTCTCAGTGGCATTTCATCTCTTGCAGTAGGTATTCTTGTTCTTTCACATACATCACAATTCTTCACATATCTCTTTGCATCTTTGAAAAGTGTAGGCCACCATAACCTGGATAGTTTGATTTTCCTTACTATCATGTCTCCGGCATTATGTCCTCCAACTATCCCTTCATGTGCTTCCCTTAGAATTTATTCTCTTTCATGTTCATATACTACCGTTTTGATGATATCATCTTTTCCTTGGATATGTATCTCTCCTTCAATTAATGTGTATGGAAAAGATTTCTATATTAGGCTAAATGTTTCTCTTGTGATGTCATTTCTGATGGAAATTCCACCGTAGCAAGTAGGTATGCTATGTTTTCCAGTTCTTTCGATACCACAGTTACTCTAAAAAGATTTGTGCCAGGTAGTTCTTCTTCCTGTACCTCAGGATCTTCCCCTGTCTCAATTTTGGACAAGTAGTTAGGTCCCTGATTGTGCTTTCCCAGTTTCACCATGATTGGGAATTCAAACTCTTGAAACAAGAGTAGCCATCGACAAATTCTTCCTTGGATGATTGGTTTGTTGAGTAGGTATTTCAATGGTTCATGATCAGTATAGAACACAAAAGGTGTTGACAAGAGGTAATGTCTGAATTTTTATAGTGCATATACCATTGCTAGGGATTCTCTTTAAGTTGTGGTATATTTCTTCTCTTCTTTTGATAGTTTCCTGCTTGCAAATGCTATAGGGTGATCCTCAGAACCTTTTGGTTGGGTCAACACTGCTCCTAGTGCAATTCCTGATGCATCCACATGAACATGGAATGCGTTTTCCCAGTCCGGAAATATGAGTATTGGTGCTTCTGCTATCTTCTGCTTCAAAGTGTCAAATGACTTTTGGTGTTGCCCATTCCAGGTAATACTTTTGCCTTATTTTTTCTTTAATAGTTCTTGTATAGGTGTGGAGATGGCTGCATATCCCTTGATGAATTTCTAGTGGTAACCAGTATACCCTAGGAATGTTTTGACATCAAATGTGGTTTTTGGTGGTGGTAAGTTTTGAATAATGGCAACTTTTAGAGGATCAACCATCAATCCTTCTTTACATATTATATGACCCAATAGTTTTCCAAATGGTACCGCAAAAGTGCATTTCTTCAAGTTTAGGGAAATTTGCAAGCTCCTACACTTATTCAATATTAATCTTAACATTTGTGTGTGATCTTTTACCAGTCCAAATACAATCCAATCATCCAAATAGACTTCCAAAAAATCATGTATAAACTCCTTGAATGCAATGACCATGATTCTACTGAATACTACAGGTGCATTTTTCAATCCAAAGGGCATAACAATATACATGAAAGATCCTAGTTCAGATGCAAGTGTTGTTTTGGGTCGATCTTCCTCTCTAATTTTTACCTGGTGATATCCAAAGAATCCATCAGTGAAAGAATAGATTTCCCTATCGGCAACTAACTCCAAGATTTCCTTTGTAAATGGTGTAGGGAAAGGATCATGAATACAAGCCTTATTCAATTCTCTATAGTCTCCACAAATCCTGATTTCCCCTATTTTCTTATTCTATACTACCATTGGATTGATCCACTCTGCTTCCTCCACTGTCTTTATGATCCTTGCTTCTAGCATCTCGTCAAGTTCTACTTTGACTTTTTTCTTCATGTTTGGATTCATCTTGTATGGCCTTTTCTTGATTAGTTTGTAGCCTTATTTCAATTGAATTTTCATTGCTCTAGCTTCCTCTTGGATTCCTTTCATCTCTATGAAATTTCTAGGGAGCAAATCCTCCAAATCAGAAAAAATTTCTACTACTTGTACCACTTCCTTCTAATCCTAATAGTCTCCTATCTTGGCTAGCTTAGGATCTCCTTATTTCGCAATGTTTTCTTCCCTTATTCGAATGGGCTTGTTGTAGTAATTTTCCTTGATGTCTGTTGATTCCGCTAGCTCTCTTTCACCTTGTTCTATTTTTATTTCAGGTTCTTTATCCTCTTCTTCTTCCTGTTGTGATATTTTGTAGCATTTTTGTTTCTTCGGATATGATTATTTATTCATCCATTCTAAGACTTTCCAAATGCCTTCTATTTTTGCCGGTAATGAGCTCTATTTCGTTTTGGCTTCTTCTTCTTCCGCCTCTTGTTGAAAAGTGATCTCCTAGATTCTGACGAGTGTTGTGTGTATGTTTTTGTCTGGATCAAAGAATTGGAAAGTATGAATGAAGTATTTTTGCAACTCTTCCCAAAATCTAGTTTCTTTCCTCCATTCTTGATTTATATACCATGTCCGTGCAATTGGTGATAGTGTCCAATAAAAGAAGTGGGTATACAGTACCTAATTATATTGATTTATGTCTTTCCATACCATTATACACATGGACAAATGTTCTTGTGGTGAAATCTGACCTGAATACTTGGGTATTGTGTCATATTCTCCTTCCTCCGATAAATATCTTGTCTTGATGAATATTTTGAATACTGTCCACCAGTTGATTGTGTCTTTGTGTGTGTTCCACCAATTTACAACATTGCATACTAATGTGTGTTGTGCACCTTGTAATCTTATCTCTTCATCTGAAAAAACTGTCTCCATTACTGCTAGATATTTATGTAGGTCCTGTAGGCACGAAAACCTAGGCAACTTGATATGTGAAATTCCTTTCAAAAATGTATCTTACCTAGTGAGATATTTGATCCATATCTTCCTTATCCTCCTTAAATGTGCCACATGTAATCTTTGGTGAGTTCTGATGAAGTGCAGGGGATAGTGGTATGTCTTCTTCACTCGTCCTGATCATGAATATACTCAGGTAACCAAGCATTTTCCTTATTTTTAGTTCTAGTTCTTCTCTCATCCAAGCTTCTAAAACATCCTCACTATCTATACTATAGTGATCATCCTCTATCTCCACTTCTCCCTTAGAATTAGGCTCTTCTGTTGTCTCTTCTGCATCTAACCTTGTAATTATATAGAGATTCTTTGCATCCTTGTCACTGTCTTCATCCTGATTGGTTTCTTCTATATATGCTTCCTCCATTGATGATCCCAAAGAGATATTGACCACTTTATTCTCATTGGCAAATGCTAACTCTTCTTTTTGGGATTCTATGACACCGTTTGCATCTACAAACCATCTCAAGCCCATAAGTGCATTGAAAGCTTCTCCTTGATCCTTCATGGCTACCACAATTAAATCTAAGACACATTTGATCCCCATTAGATTAACTTCTGCTTGTTTCCATGTTAGATCCATCCACCAAGATTATATTGTAAGTTGTTTCTATCAACTTAGGTCTTCCTAACTGTTCCCACAGTGTCTTTGTTATCATGTTGACATCTATTCCTAAATTTATCATGATATTCTAGACTTTCCTGTGGTTAATATGAACATCCACCATTAGTGGTTTTGTCTTCCATTCTCTATCTATCCTTCCCATCCTCTGGAGTTGACTCTTTTGATTTTGTTCCTTATTCCAATACTTAGAGAATTGCTTCAATTTCTCAATGAGTCTGTATTGCTGTGTCAATTGGGCTAACTACTTGAGAGAAACCACTTCTCCTTCGGTGAAAAACTGCTTGTATTACTTTTCCTTTTCTTGTTCCTTTCTTATTGTTTGTTTAGCCTCCTTCACCACTTCTTCATGTTGTTTCTTAGTAGGGACAAATTCTTCATCCTCCTCACTGTCTTCCTCTTCTATCTCAATGATATACTAGCTTCCAGTATTTGTTCCTTTTTTCTTGTCAGTACTACAGCTTTCTCCTTCCTTTTCCTTCTCTCTTTTCTGATATGTTTTGGTGTGCTTCTTTGGTGGTACTCTTCTTCCTCTATAGATTTAGTTGAAGATATGTCTATCTCCTCTCTGTTGTTCTTTCAGTAAGTTCTTGCTCCTTGATCTTTGGGTGCCCTTCTTATGATCCTCACTCCTTTTTGATTATTTAGGTTTTGTAACTCATCACTCTTAGGTTGTGGTTGTGCATTATGAAAGTATTGTTGTGCTTTCTCACAAGAGAATAAATCATGCTCTGTGTTGTTACAAAATGAACACTGTGTTTTCCTTTTGGCCCAACATTCATTAGCAAAGTGTCCTAACTTACTGCAATAAAAGACCGTTGCATCCTCCCTCCTCCTTTGACTTATTCCATGGCCTTTGCCTCCTTTGTATCCTCCGAATCATTCTTTGTCATCATTATTATAACTATTTCCATATGATGGACCCCTAGAATTTGAATTTTTTATTTCATTGGCATTCCTCAAATTTCTCCAACTTGGTTGCTTATAGTCATGCTCATATGAGTTTCTTCCAAGTTCATATATGTCATGTTACTGCTCTCCACAGACTTTTCATTGAACACAAATGACGCTTTTTGCAACTTTTGAAATATTATCACCACGACCAAATGGATTGAACATTTCAAAAACTAAGAGAGGCTATTTGAAGGGACCCTATGTGACCCTATAGGTCTAGACAAAACGTTCCTAGGTGCCACAAATTCTGAGAAATAGTCCGTCAAAGTTTGGCAATTTTTGGCACTAAGGGCTCTTAAGAGAAAGCATCGACACAGTGCAGCCGAGAATGATTGGGATAGTTGAGGTACGAAACAGGACCTTGCCTAGTGTTCACCTACCCACCCAAATATGTTGGCACTATTGGTTTGGCCCCACGATGCACAAAACAAAATTTATGCTCGCCGACAACTTTTCATTGAACACAAATGACGCTTTTTACAACTTTTAAATTATTGTCGCCACAACCAAATAGAATGAACATTTCAAAAACTAAGAAAGGTTATTATGGAGGAACCCTATGTGACCCTGTAGATCTAGACGAAACGTTCCTAGGTTCCACAAATTCTGAGAAACAGTTTGTCAAAGTTTGACAATTTTTGGTACTTAGGGCTCTTAAGAGAAAGCATCGACACAGTGTAGTCGGGAACGATCGGGATAGTTGAGGTGTGAAATAGGACCTTGCCTAGAGTTCACCTACCCACCTAGGCATGTTGGTGTTGTCAGTTTGACCTCACGACACATGAAACAAAATTTATGCTCGCTAACAACTTTTCATTGAACACAAATGACACTTTTTGCAACTTTTGAAATATTGTTACCACGACCATATGGAATGAACATTTCAAAAATTGAGAGAGTTTATTGTGGAGGGATCCTATGTTACCTTGTAGGTCTAAACGGAATGTTCCTAGGTGCCACAAATTTTGAGAAACAGTCCATCAAAGTTTGGCAATTTTTGGCACTTAGGGCTCTTAAGAGAAAGCATCGACACAGTGCAGCCGAGAATGATCGGGATAGTTGAGGTGCGAAATAGGACCTTAGTGCAATATTTCATTTCTCTTTAATTGTCCTCTTCTCCTTCTTAACTTATTTGTATACTTGATATCACATTAATTAGAATAGGATTAGATTAGGGTTTTCAATTGCATTTTAAGATTCATGGACACACTAGAGGACATCAATAGAACTAAAATTAGAGACATGATCATACATATATACAAATATAAATCAACTACACATATAAACGACATGAGAAATTTAGTGTACGTAATCATACACATAAACAAGAGTGTTGTACATAACCATACACATAAACAAGAGTATTGCACATAAGTATCTCATAAGAGACATGATTGTAGAGAAGGAACAATTTTTTTTTTATACAAATATACAAATCAGCTATATATATTTACAAATAAGCATGAAATTACAAAGTTTTTTCATTTACAAACAATCCAATGAACCATCTGGGTATGCTCTACTCTTTATTGTGTCAAGTATTGCCTCGTGGTTAGACTCACTAACCTTCCACAAGGTCCTTGAATGGTCTTCCCCCATATTTGAACAAATGAACGTTTGATGCCACAAAAAGGTTAGAATAATGAAGAATCTTCATATATGTGTCAAAGTCCTCAAACAACCACACATCAGACTTCTTCATTAGGTACCTTCTTGTGTATGAGGAAAAATCAATTTAAATTAAACTAAACAAATCAAAAACCCAATAACATAAAGAGAACCGATCCAAATAAAAGCCATTAATAATAATCAAAGAAACATGAAAGCTTTTACCGAGATTTGTATTGTTTCCTTTGGATTGAATGTGGATTGCTCAATATTGCTGTGAAACCATAGTTGCAACAAGCAAGTGTAGTGCTCAAAGATCAATGTCAAAAGATCATGAAGTTGCTCAATCGATGCGATGTATGCTCAAAGCGCTGTTAAGTATGCCTAAGAATAAGATCGAAGAGAGGTAATGAAGGAGATGAGGGGGGTTTATATAGGTTTCAAGGAGGATCGATCAACAGTCCAGATAATTCAGAAGAATCAACGGAGGAGAACAGTTGAGGAACGTGCAACGAATAAGAAGAAGACAAGTGTCTTGCTTTCTTTCCTATGAGAGGAGTTATCAAGAATAGAAGAATGAGTTAAAGCAATTAATAGAATGTAATGATCAGTTAAGTGATTTAAAACAAGAAGAAGAGATTTGCATGAGAATAAGAAGATATTTTGCTTTATTAAATATTAGAAATATTTAATTGCATGAGCAAGAAAGATTGAGTTATTTTAGAGATAACTCAAATTTAGAAGAAAAAGCAATTTAAATAAATAATTGATTTATTTAAATTTAGAGAGGATATTATGGAAGAAATAATTAAATAATTAGAATTATTTAATTTAGAAGATTTGAAAGCAAATTAAATAAATAAATTTATTTAATTGTTGTGCATGATTTTGAAAGAATGATTTTGATTTAATTAAATAATTTAAGAATTATTTAATTGCAGATAAGAGGGAATTTGTTGAATTAATTAAATAATTAGGTTTATTTAATTAATGTGGATGTGAATTTTGGAAGGTGACAATGATCTAATTAAATACTTTAAGAATTATTTAATTGTGGAAGAATATAGAGGAATTTGATTTAATTAATTAAATAACGAGGATTTATTTAATTAATGTCGCAATTTTGTGATTTAGAAGAATTTGGTGAAATTAATTAAATAATTAGATTATTTAATTAATGTGTGAAATGCAGGTGATTTGATAGATTACGAAATGCAAGTAGTGCAGTGACTTGGTCATTTTAGGGTGTCTACATTTTGCCCCTCTTTGATGCAATGCAGTTTACAGCGTTGCTTCAAAGAAGATGATTGTTGAAGACATGATACAATTTACTGATGCCCCAATGTAGGTAGTTGCCCCAGTGTAGCTGGCGTAGGGTGCCCCCTCGAGAGGAAAGACATGGAAGCGACAGAAGAACTGTGTTGACACTCGACTAGAAGATTTTGTTGGAGATAGACAAGGTTGGATAGATGATAGATAGAAGAAAGGAGATAGGAGAGAACATAAGAGAAAGACTGTTGATTGATCTTTGCTGGAAAACTATATAAGGCCATGGAAAAATGGATGGTGTAAATGGATGAGCTTGTTGCAACGGTTTCACAAATGTTTATAAAGAGCAATCCTTATTTTTGATATAGCACGTGGATAGTTCGCCACAAAGGTATAAAAGACCAAGGTGCAATAATATCCGAGTGCATGGACGTTGACTCTGCAAGCAAGCGGATTGAACTTAGATTTCTTTAGACATAATATGACCTTGTTGGAACATGTGAATGAGCCATAGTCTTGAACATAAAATAAACTTCAATACATGTAAATGCAAGAAGAGTATTAAATATGTAAGATGCTAGGTTGTAACACACACAAGATAAATAGAATGCTAAGAAAGATGCTAAAGATCATTTCTCAAACACGGCACACAAAAGCAATGACTATGCCTCCAATCCGTATTGCATCTCAACGTACCAAGATTATAGATAAATCAAGGTAGTCTTGAATAGGTATTATAAGGAACAAAAGATAAACCAAAAAGCAAATTGACTGACTTACAAAGTAAACATACAGCCAACATATTCTCTTGCCAAAGAGGTTGCTCATGATAGATTGGATAGGAAAGATAACAGCCTTATCGTAAGAACTCTGTGTCCGTTAAAGGGTGCTATCTACCTAAAAAGACAATGTCTCGCTACAGGAAATGCCACATGTCGTAGGAGACGCGTGTGTTGGTCTCGACAATGGAACACTACATAGAAGAGAAGCTTGTTGATCTAGGGCTTTGGTTAAGTGGTACTTAGCTGATGTTGGCAATCTGTATGCAGGACGGTAGATGACTCTGGAAGGAAGCTGCTTTGCTTCAGGTTTGTTAAGGACTTTTGCTTTGAAAGGATGCACTAGCTTGCTGCTTGAGTTAGTCAAGTTGAGGCGAATGGATTTTGATAAACGGAAGACTAGAAGGATGACAGTGCTAATGGATTGGTGTGGGTGGAGAATGATGGATCATGTGTGCCTGAGTACTGGATACATCCTTCGTATTCCAGACTGCCTACATACCCTGTATCCACGGGATCAAGGCACATTACGAGGAAAGATGAAAGTGATAAATATGTAGTTCTGGATAGAGTGATGAGATGGGTCAAGGTGAAAGGAGGAGATCTTACGTACCTGAGTACTGGATACGTCCTTCGTAATCCAGACTGCCTACATACCCATATCCATGGGATCAAGGTACCTTAAGACTGAGAAGAGATAATATGTAGTTCTGGTTGGTGTGATGATATGGGAAAAGTGTTGAGAAGATAACAGCCTTATCATAGGAGCGATGTGTCCGTTAAAGGGTGTTACCTGTGAACAATGAGAAGAGATTGAAGTGTGCGTTGTGAACCACGAACAAGGAACCAATCCTAGACCTAAGTTAAGGAAAGAGTTGCCCCCATTCTGGTAGAGGAAACTGTATGGGTGACTGCTAAAGAAGACACCGAAAGCTTTGACCGAGGACAAGACAGTGTTAACTGTAGACACAAATCAAGATGTGGGATGACGACGAGGGACATTGACAAATTTCCAAGCTATACTAGATAGGGAGATGGAAATGCAAACAAGGTCAATGGTTTTATTATGGATGGATGGAAAGGCATGCTTTGTGCACTAGACATGGAGTGGACAGGACTCGATAGACGATGGATGTTGACTCGACACATAGCGCCTGTTTGCCAGTTTTCACTATGGTACTTATCCAAGGCGCCTGTTTGCTAGGTTTTCACCAGAGGATGGATTTTTTTTGGATTTTTTTTTTTGGAATACTCTGAGGATCAGACGTAGAACTTCTTGAGATGGACACTGTTAAGTGGCTCATCCAGAGGAATGCTCAAGTGTAGCTAAAGTATAAGCTCCTGATCCATATGCTGCTGTCACAATAAAGGGACCTAACCAGTTAGGCTCAAACTTGCCCTTCTTTTCTTGATCTGCTTGATTTCTCTGATTCTCTTTGAGTACAAGATTACCAACTTGAAACCGTCTTTCTTTGATCTTTTTGTTGTAATTATGCCTGAGGTAGTTTTGATAGACATGGAGATGGTTAAGTGCGGCACGGCGCCTTTCATCTAGTAGTTCAAGCTCAGCTAATCTGGAAGTGCGATACTCCTCTCCGCCGATCAAGTCCTGCATGGATACTCTGAGGGATGGGATCTCAACCTCTATAGGTAGGATGGCTTTGGAGCCATAGGCCAAGGCATAGGGTGTGGCACCAGTTGGTGTTCTGATACTAGTGCGGTAGGCCCATAGGGTGGGATTGAGTTGTAAGTGCCAATCATGACCAGCTTCATTGACTATTTTCTTGAGGATTTTGAGAATAGTTTTATTGGAAGCCTCAGCTTGGCCGTTACTCTGCGGATAGTAGGGAGTTGAAAAGCGATGTTGGATATTGTATTATGTGCACAAGGCACGAACATCTTGATTCTTGAATGGTCTCCCATTATCAGTGACAATGGCTTGGGGAATACCATACTGGCATATGAGGTAGTTTAGGATAAACTTGGCTATTTGCTTACCGGTGATATAGGTCATAGGAATGGCTTCCACCCACTTCGTGAAATACTCAGTGGCAGTAATGATAAACTTGTGGCCATTGGAGGAGGAAGGGTGGATTTGTCCTATGAGGTCGAGACCCCATTGAGAAAAAGGCCATGGAGTTGTCACAGGTTGTAATTCATGAGCTGGTGCATGAATCAAATCTCCATGTTGCTGGCATTGTAGACACTTCTTAGCAAACTGTGCAACATCTTGCTCTATTGTAGGCCAGTAATAACCTGTTCTGAGTATCTTCTTAGCAAGATTAGGACCAGTAGAATGTGCACCACAGACACCTTCGTGTATGTCTCGTAAGGTAGCCTTGGCTTCTTCCGCATTAAGACATCGTAAGAGGATACCATCGAGACTCTGGCGATATAGTGTATCACCCAGAATGATGTAACGGGAGGATCGATGGATAAAGGTTTTGTGTTGGGTGGATGATAGGTCAGGGGGAAAGGTTTTGTTCTTGAGGTATTCATAGATATCTTCGTACCATGGGGAATTGGGACCAACAAGTTCGCAGATGATTTCAGTAACAGGAACATCGACGGCTGGTATCAACAATTGCTCGATCAAGAATTCACACTTCTGTGTATTTGCAGGCATGTCAATCAGTGACCCTACAAAAGCCATAGAATCCGCAGCTTTGTTATGCTCTCTTGGAATTTGCTCAAATGTGATGCTAGAAAAATGTGGTTTGTAGGCATCCACTAGTTGCTTGTAGGGGACCGACTTTTCATCTTTTGTTTGGTACTCATCTGTGTCTTGGCGAATGACTAACTATGAGTCTCCATATACTTGTAATTCTGTGATGTCCCATTGAACTGCTGTGTTGAGACCTATGAGGAGTGCTTCATACTCGGCTATGTTGTTGGTGCAAGGGAATGCAAGCCGATATGACTTTGGAATGTAGTCATTTTGAGGTGTGATGAACAAGATGCCGGCCCCTGATCCATGCTATGTGTAGGAACCATCAAAGTATAACTTCCACATTATGGAGTTGGAAAGAGTGAATAGATTCTCATCTGGAAAGTCTGCTACCATAGGGTGTGTATCTTGCATGGGTGCTTCTGCTAGTTGATCTGCTAGAGCTTGTCCTTTGATTGCTTTACGATCCACATATTCAATGTCGAACTCACTAAGGATCATGACCCATTTAGCTAATCGGCCTGTGAGAGCTGCTTTTGCTAGTAGATACTTCAATGGATCAATTTTGGCTATAAGAATTGTGTGTTGGTTCAACATGTAATGCCGCAACTTTTGGGAGGCGAACACTACTGCTAAACAAGCCCTTTCCATTGGTGAATAATTGAGTTCGTATCCCACCAAGGTTCTACTGATATAGTAAATTACATGCTCTTTTCCTGTTTCATCATGTTGTGCTAGCAAGGCCCCTAGGGCCGAAGTTGTAGTTGAGATGTATAATATCAAAGGTTTATCAGCAACTAGTGGAACCAATATAGGAGGTGTAGCTAGATACTCTTTGAGCTGATCAAATGCTGCTTGACACTTATAATTCCATTGAAATGAGACATCCTTTCAGAGTAAGTGTTGAAATGGTTGACATTTATCCGCTAGCTGTGAGATGAAATGCCTGATGGATTACAACCTTCCTTGGAGGCTCCTTAATGCTTTTAGGTTCTTTGGTGGAGGCATCTCTATTATAGCCTTTATTTTTGCTAGGTCTACTTCGATACCTCGACGAGAAACAATGTATCCCAACAGCTTCCCTGATGTGACACCAAAGACACACTTCTTTGGATTGAGTCTTACTTGATATTTCTCAAGCCTGTCAAAGATCTGTCCTAAAACCTGTATGTGATCTGCCCTAGAAGATTTAGCTAGTATGTCATCCACATAGTCCTCCATGATGTGATGAAAGAGGTCATGGAATATCACTGTCATTGCTCTCTGATAGGTTGCTCCTACGTTCTTTAGACCAAATGGCATGACACACCAACAATAGTTACCCCACGGACAAGTAAAGGTTGTTTTATGCTGATCTTCCTCTGCTATCCTTATCTGATTGTAGCCAGAGAATCCGTCCATGAGAGAAAGCATCTTGTGACCTGCTGTCAAGTCAACTATAATGTCAATGTTTGGTAATGGAAAGTCATCTTTGGGACATGCCTTATTAAGGTCTCTGAAATCATTACACATGCGGATGCGCCCATTGGGTTTAGATACAAGTACAATGTTGGAGACCCAATCTGAATAGTCAATAGATCGTATGAACTTTGCATCTAACAGCTTCTGTATTTCCACTTTCACTAAGAGAGCTATTTGTGGGTGCATCTTCCTCAACTTTTGCTTGACTGGTTTAACTTTTGGATCAACAGTGAGATAGTGAACAACTAGCTTGGGGTCTAACCCTGGCATATTAGCATAGGTCCACGTAAAGTTGATGGTTCTCTGTAAGAAGAATGTGTTAAGATTCCTGTGCTCTATTTCTGATAATGATGCTGCTAGGAATGTGGTCTTTGGATTTTGCTCTGTGCTAAGGTTTATCTCTGTAGAATCTTCCACTAGGAGAGCTGACTTCTCTTGATACTTAGATGGTAGGGGAAGGTCAAATCCTCCATCCTCAGGTGCCACAGTTGGGTTTTCACCTTTGGATACATCCTTTGTTTTTACTATTTTGTGATCAGGAGGTGCCACAGTGTGGTTTTCACCTAGAGATCTTTCTTTATTTTTACTTTGCGACTGGAGGATTTGGCATTCTCACCAAAATAAGCCGTTGGCTCTAGTTCCATTACAAAACTTGCTTTATGATTGCCAATAGGGATACCTTCCCGAAGTCCCATGAACTCAGCCAGAGCTTCGTCATTCTGAAATACATCTATAACAGGGGACCCTTGTTGGTCCCAATCGATAAGTTCAGGGTAGACAAGTGTTACATTCTGGGTGTTAGTGGTGGAGGTTAAGGATACGGAGGATAGCGTAAAAATGGAGGATTCTGCAAATAGGTTGGTCATATGGAGGGAAGAGTCATCGATGATATCCTCAGTAGACGTCGAATTGGCGGGAAAAGTTTTAGCTACCTTGTCGAGGATATACTTGATGTCCAAGGCGCGCGGTACCTTCTTACCAAATCCTAATCCCTTCTTGTCTAGCTTCTTTGTCACAACAATGGGTTCCATAGTTCCTTGATTCTGTTTCCCAAGGCCACCTTTGCCTTTATAGCCCATGTTTTTTACTATTCTTAAGCCATTGCCGTATTGCTTGATTGGTATTGTGACTGGTTCTTTCTCCTTATAGAGCCAAGAAGAAATATCCTAAATAGTTTCCTCTTCCAATAACCGTCCATGTTGGAATTGGGTTAGGAATGTTGGGGGAGGAATAGCTGCTTTTTTGGTTACTTTGGCAATGGGTGGTTGGCCGTAAGATTTTGGAGATAAAGGCATCCGCCCTACACAACAAGATTTTGAGATATCATAAGATCCAAAGCCTATATCACGGATGTGGGCCTTGATCTCAAGTACAGGATTTGGGTTACTTGTAGAGGCTGGCGTCAGAGTTTTAGGATCAACATATAGTGGGGATTCAAGGGCTTTTTCATTGTTAGGCACCTGGTTGCAAATCTTATAACTGCCTTACAAGACACGACAGAATTCAAAAGGATTGGGGTCTCCTGGGATAGTGATCTTCGTACCATTGTATGGGAACTTTAGAGATTGATGATACGTGGAGGGAACAGCTTTCATTGCATGGATCCATGGGCGGCCTAGGATAATGTTGTAAGGTAGTTCAATATCGAGGACTTGACACCTGGTTTCAAGCATGACAGGGCCCAATTGTATAGGCAAGTGGATAACACCTTCTGAACGACGTTCTGCATCATCATATCCCTTGATTGTAATACTTTGATCATTGTTGACATGATCCTCAGAGTATCCCAATTGCTTAACTAACTTTAAAGAACAGATGTTGAGACCAGCACCACCATCTATGAGTATACGTTTGATTTTGCGCTTATGGATGAGCACTTCAAAATGAAGGGCATCATTGTGACAAGGATCATGGGATGGGAGATCTTTCTCCGAGAAGACCACATTGTAGGGTGAAGCAATGTTACCTACTATAGCTTGGAAATCTGCGACTGCTATGTTGTTGGGAACTGAAGACTCTTGGAGGGCTTTTTCTAGCACTACTCTATGTGCAGGTGAGGACCGTAGAAGGTCCAAAATAGAGATCTGTGCTGGTATTTTCCCTAAATGTTTGACAAGATTATAATCAGATTAAGCTGGAAGACTGGGTGTAGGGCCACGAATGGTGACACGACCACAGCGAGTTGTAACAGCACAATCCATAGATTTGCCTTTGATTGTGAGGGTAGACACTCGACTCTCTTCAAAACAACCTACAATGAAATAAAAGGAAGTGGAAGCATGATTGATACCTTTACCTCTATCCTACGGAGGAGGTGGACCATGATGAGGGAATAGTTCCTTGTACATATCGAGATCCTTGTTCGTGTGTTGAACTAGTGATTCATTCTCAAAAGTGATTTGATTACCTTCGATGAGGTTTTGGATTAGGTGCATGAGCTTCATGCAAGATGTGGTTCGATGTCCTTTGCTCCTATGGAATTCACAGTATTCATTTTCTCTATACTGCGTAGTTTTGTAAACAGGTTCACCATATGGGGGAGCATCTGGTAAGGTGATGAGTCCTTTCTGTAAGATCTGTTGTAGGACTGACTCTATAGGCACTCTCAAGGGAGTGAATTGGCGTCGCAGCGGGTAATCTTGTTGAGGTCTCTCCTGTTGGCATTGTTGTTGATTTTGATATGGTTGCCCCTGTTGTTGCTGTTGTTGAGGTGGAGCTTGACTTGGTTTGGAGAGCTGCAGCAATGTTTTCAAACTTTGGACATGTTTAGAATCAACCACCCCATCGTTGACCACATTTTTGTTCTTGTTCCAAAACTTGGGTTTATCGTTCGATTGTTGATGAGGAGCGTTGTCTTTTGTTTCTTTAAAGATTTTGACCACACCCTTAGCAATGAGGGCCTTTTCAATGTTGATACCCTTGTATGTGATTTCGTCAAAGGTTGTAGCACTAAGAATTTGCAAATGGAAACCTAACTCTTGGTTGAGGTTTTGCACAAATATGCTAACAAGCTGTTTCTTAGGAATCTTGAAAGGGAATTTGCTAGCCATTTGTCTCCATCGTTGGAGGAAAGAAATGAAAGTTTCACCATTTTTCTGTTTATTGTTGCATAGATTGGTCATGGAAATCTCATGCTCTGCGTTGTAAGAAAAATGGGTGGCAAATTTCTCTGCTAGCTCGTTGAAAGACTTGATACCCGTAGGTAAGTGTGAGAACCATTCTATAGCTTGACCTCCAAGACTGCGAGGAAAGAGATGTATAAGATACGTGTCGTTATGTGAGACCTCGAAGCAAGCAAGATAGAATTCCCTGAGATGGTCTTTTGGGTCACCTTTTCCTTTGTATTTATCGAACTTGGGAATAGTGAAATTTTAAGGAAAAGGGATCATTGGTAATGACCGATCAAAAGGATAAGGACACACTTCCTCTAAAGAGAAGGTCTTCTTGGTGTGGCCAAACGTAAGATCAGATCGCTGTTGTTGCACTTCCGCAATTTTTAGCTCCATCGATGTGGGAGGAGTTGGAAGCATCTCCTGCTGTCCAAGAAGTGGTTGTTGATGCCCATATGGGAGATTGTAGTGTAAGCCATTAACATTGGTGTTATAAGGGTCGTAAGATTGGTTGGGGTCGTATGCGTTGTACGTTGGATTGAGATTGGGTTGGAATTGGATGTGTTGATGAGGAGGAGGTGGGGGTGGCGCCAGGTAAGAATGTTGGCATTGCGATGGTTGGAGAAAAGAATTGGGTGGAGGAAAGCTAAAGTGTGTTTGATTAGGTTGCGATGGCGGCACATAGCTTTGGGAAACTTGATGTTGGGAATGTTGAGGGTGGCTAGGCAATGTGTGAAATAAATTTAGCGAGGATGAACGTAATGGAGGAGGGACATAGGTAGAAGTGATTTGCGATGGTTGAGGTTGATTGAGGATGAGAGTAGAAGAATTTTGTGGGGGGGGCTGCATGACTCTAATTGGTTGAGAGACATGGAGGTTTGATGATATGGGAGGTGGTATGTGTTGAGACCCTTGTTGCATGGCTACATATTTGTTCCCCAGATTGTAATTTGGTGGGAAACCTATTCGTGATGGGGTAACCAAGATTCCACTTGCGATTGGTGTGGACACTTTAGGAGGTGGTTGCATATTCGATCAAGCTAAGGTGGCTTGCTTAGCTAACTTTGCTTGTCATTGGATAGTTTCTTGTTGATTTTTGTGGATCTCCATAGGAGTCAAAAGCGGTGAAGTGGTCCTCTTTCCTGTTGGGTTTTGAAAGAGGGGATTCTTATACTGCGAGCTTGGTTTCGACAAAGGCGTGGTCACTGTTGACATGGTTTGCACCACTTGTATGGTGTCTTGGTTGTTGTTAGGCTTGCTAAGCATGGATAGATCAAAACCTTTGGGTAATTTGGCTCCTTGCTCTGCTAGCAAGTGAAAGAAATGATCTTGGTTCTCACTAAAGATTTTGTCAAAGGCGGCCAAGGCTCGAGGATCTTGTATAAATTCATCAAGATCTTGCTTATCTTCTTAAGAGGATTGATGTATTTCAAAGTGTCGCTCTTCTTGAGATGGGGCTAGATCTGTAGTCTAGCCTTGTGGCACAAAATCCTGAGGCATGTCGGTAGTATAGTGAGGAATGCTTACCAAAGGGACCCCTTCTTCCTGAGATGGTACTTGATCAATAGTATAACCTTCTGGAACAAAATCCTGAGGCATACCGGTGGTGTATTGGGGTGTACTTACCAAAGGGACCCTACCCTCATGAGGAGTGCTAGGGTGGTCAAGGTACGGCATGTTCGAAGAGCTGATTGGTTTTGCCGCGGGTCTTCTAGGAGTAACCTTGGGAGTAATGTTGAGACGGCCGGATTGCGGTGTGGGAGGAGGCGATTTGCGCTTCCTAGGGACAACTTGCTTGACTTCATAGTTTGCTGGAGCCTAGTGGTTACCATGGAATACACTAGGACAAAAGGTAATGCTGAGATTCTGCTTGGTGTTTCTGAAAGAAAAGACAAACTCTGATGCACAAGTAACTGGACCAAAGGCGCTATACTGTTTGACCAAGGGCGCAGGACTGTGCAACCAAAAGCGTGCTATTGCTATACCAAAGGTGATGGACTGAGCTACCAAAGGCAAGCTACGGAGACCAAAAGTGAGCTACTGTACCACCAAGGGCGAGCTGTTGTAATACCAAAGGTGCTGAAGTAGTGTCTAATAATTTTTTTTTTGTTTCTGATTGGATTTGGTTGTTTTGGCAAGAGAAAACACAGCAAACACAGTTGGTAACCAAAAAATAGGAATGACACAACAAATAGTGTATGTTCAAGGCTCACAAAAAGCCCAATGTTTCCACAGGTATGAGACAATTGCAAAAAAATAATCAAGCACTTTTTATCCCTAGAGACAAGGTTTCATTGCAGTAGATCAACTCATAGCTTAATACTCTATCGATAAAAATATCATTCCATAAAGGTGTCAGATATTTAATATCTTTGCGAGAGACGATAGGTAGGGATATCTCACCCTCCCCTTGGAAATCTCAAGTAGGTCACAAGAGCTTTATGGCCAAGGGAATACTATCTCTTCTCAAGGGAGCCAATGGTGAGTGTCTTAAGGGCTTCAATCAATTCCCCTTGCACTGATGATTACCGCAATGTTCAGAGGTAGGTCGGGTAGTCTCTATCTAGAATGGTTTCTTAGTAACTTTGAGGGACCAACGCCTTACGAGCAATGCGATAAGCTACTAAAAGCTTTAACCAATCCTACTAAGAGTATCAAACACTTCGCTCAATGTGAAAATCATTTCCACAAAGAGCTAGTACACCTCTTTTCAGTTTGGCACCACAAGGTAAGGCTGACATCAGTTAGGACTTGGCTTTCACCTTATCCCTCTTATATAGCGGTTCAAAGGAAAACTTCGCTTAGGGTCGTCCCGTTTGGATGAAGCGCAATCCAAAAGCAGGCCCTTCTAAAGAAAGTACTGAAATGTAAGAGCAAGCACATCAAACAAAGGTTCAATTGTCCCGTTATAAGAAAAATAAGGTGCAACTAAATTAGGCACACACACGTTTGTAGTTGTCAATTGTCCCTTATGAAATTAAAGTGTTTGGCATTCATGTCCATTGTCCCTTAGAAAATTGAGGTGTTTTCACATACATGTCCATTGTCCCTTAAGAAAGCAATATGTTCCTAAGACTTAGATTGCCAAAATGATTTGTTCAATTAACTTAAGAAGGCAATGTGTTTCTAAGACTTAGTGAGATAAATCAAAATTTCTTCAACGCTTGTCCTGCATGAACATTTTAGAAAACCTATTTACTCTGTGTGAGTGATAAGAAGCTGAATCTGAGTCCGTTTGTGAAAGTTATGAAGCTTGGAAAGTCAAAAAACTCACAATGATTGTATGACCTCGGGTTGCGTGCCCGAGGTAAAAAAAATTCACCTTCACCGAAATAGGCCAAAATATATGTTTTTCTTTGCCTCTCGATCGTTCCAAATGCAACCGTGATGTCCGTTTTTGCCCAACAAGCTTCCTTTAAAAATTTATCTTTGGATCTCTCAAAAAAAGAGTTAAAAAACCTGTGAAATCAAACAAGATTTGTATTGTTCCCTTTGGATTGAATGTGGATTGCTCAATATTGCTGCGAAACCATAGTTGCAACAAGCAAGTGTAGTGCTCAAAAGATCAATGTTAAGAGATCATAAAGTTGCTCAATCGATGCGATGTATGCTCAAAGCGTTGTTAAGTATGCCTAAGGATAAGATCGAAGAGAGAGGTAATGAAGGAGATGAGGGGGGTTTATATAGGTTTCAAGGAAGATCGATCAACAGTCCAGATAATTCAGAAGAATCAACAGAGGAGAACAGTTGAGGAATGTGCAACGAATAAGAAGAAGACAAGTGTCACACAAAAGCTGTTTTATTTGAGTTAAACACTTTCTTTTCTAAAGATAAGACATATTTTTCATAAATTAGAAAGTTTTTTTTCTAATTTAAGAGAAATTGATAAAAACAAGGTTGAGTGAATAGATAACTCAACTTAAGATTTGCTTTTGCATGATTTGAGAGAAATTAAATAATAAATTATTTAATTGTGTGTGCATGGAGAAGAAGACTTAATTTTAGAAGATTTGAAAGACATTTGTAGATAAAAAAGCAAATTAAATAAATAGATTTATTTAATTGTTGTGCATGATTTTGGAAGAATAAATAAAATATTTGATTTATTTTATTTTTGGAGATTGAGAGAATTTAAATAAATTTGATTTGATTTATTCAAATTTGGAAGAATGAATTTGATTTAATTAAATAATTGGGAATTATTTAATTTGTTTGGATAAGAGGGAATTTGTAATCAATTAATTAAATAATAGGATTTATTTAATTAATGGAGACTTGAGATTTAGAAAGAAGATAATGATTTAATTAAATAATATAAATTATTTAATGGAGACTTGAAATTTGAAAGAGGATAATGATTTAATTAAATAATATAAATTATTTAATTAATGGAGACTTAAAATTTGAAAGAGGATAATGATTTAATTAAATAATATAAATTATTTAATTAATGGAAGAATAAGGTTGATTTTGCTGAAATTAATTAAATAAAGGGGATTTATTTAATTAATGTTGAATTTTGAAGTTTTGGAAGAATTTGATGAAATTAATTAAATAATTAGATTATTTAATTAATGTTGAAATGCAGGTGATGCTATAGATTAGACAAAATGCAAGTGATTCGAAGACATGGTCATTTTAGGGTGTCTACACTTCTAAGTCATGTTCTAGTAACAACCACTAATCCTATAGGGTGCTCGATGTTTTCTCCATCTATAACAGGGGCATCTAATTTCTTTTGTGCCTCAACACAATGACACAAATAATAATATGTTCCTTCTTCATTTTCTTCAACTGCAATAAATGCATAAACATGCCCTGCATTGATATGTGCATTTAGTTCGATGAATATAGTCAACATTACAAAAAAACTACAAAATAAGATGGAATATTGAATTTTATTAAATTTGAATGCTGATAATACCTGGTTGAACTAGATCTGAAACATGGTCAGTCAATTGATGATTCAATCTTTGTCAGTTGTAGTGTTGTTAGGAGTCAATGTGTGTCAAACGGGCTTAGACTTCTTGTACACCTTTCATTAACCCACTCCTTTGACTCACATTCATACCAAGTTTGATATGTACATGAAGAACAAAAACATACCATCTGTCGTGTATGAATACTCCATGAACCTGCATTAGAGGTTTTAAAAGACTGTAGCTCAATCGATCCTGTCAATGTACAACAATTCTCATATTTTGCAATGTTAGTATCATCAACCAACCAAAAAAATCTACGAATTATAGACTTACCTTCATTACCTAGACCCATTGTAGTGTTACACCATTCGATAATAGATCTCACATATGTCAACTTTGTATTGTCTTTGTACTTTAACTCGTCTCGCGCTAATGCTCTTTTGATACATGCTCCTGCACTATCATGCTCTCCCTTTCCATGCCTAGCCTCAAAGAAATTCCACATATGCTGAACACTATTCATCCTATGCATCCTGCTCGACCAATAGAACATCTGCGAGTTCTTGAATTGTATCCTACACCTGGTTAAATATTATCTATGAATCTACAAATCTTATGCTTAGAGGAAAATATCTTATTCTTGACCATAGCCAAAGCTAAGGTCTCATTATCAAGTTCACATAACTCTTCTTATTTAAGAGGTGATTGGTTGGACTTCCTCAAACTTAGTTTACTCTTGAGAAAGAAGAGTACTTTGCATTTCCTAGATAATGAAATACATCCAATAAATGGATGATGAAATGTACATCCAATAAAACTAACATATTTTTTTCCTAAATGATGAAATACATCCAATAAATGGATAAACTAGATTTAGTGTCATAGGGTTTTAATGCATCATTAATGTAATAGGTTTTTAGTGCCTAGGGCTTTAGTGAGAAATTTCCAATAGGACCTTATTTTATGTTTTTGGGTGTGCCATAATAGGATCATTTTGTTGAAGCTCGAAACCACAAAGATCATCATTTTGTGTTAAGAAAACTTGCATTATTATCTTCACAATAAATAGATGAATTTGGAGATAAATTAGGTGTCCACATATCATTGATATATTTAATAGGAGTTCATGCTAACATAATCATAAAGTGAAGTAAGCAAATACATAAAGAACATACCTTAGATTTTGAGATTTGAGTTCCCCAATTGCACAATTATGTCTACTTCATTTTTTTGGCTTCAAAATCCTAAAACAATTGAGCTTTTTGGCAAGTTCCTATGTATTCAATGTTGAATTCTATATAAATCTAATAGGATTAGTCAAATTTATGAAAAAAACAAATCTATATCATCAAATTCAATCTAAATACATGAAAATTAGTATTCAAACAATATGAAACATGAAAATATTAGCTCAAAGAATCAAATTATGTATAAAAACATCCAATTTACTTCTTCTACGTTGAAGAACCAAAAAAAGGTGGTGGATTAAGTAAATAATGATTTTGTAAATGTCAACACTATGAAAGGTGCTTTTTGTCTGATAATGCATAGAAAACAGAGAATAACAGAGCATGTGGGTCTGATTCACGGATTGCACATGCTTTTTGTTTGTTTTTTTTGTACCATAAAACATACCTGCATTATAACGGGAGCACATTTTGTCGTGCATGGAAAGTTTTAAGTGTTGTCTAAATTCTAAAATGACTACTATGACAATATTTTCATTGTCCCAAAATTACTAAATACCCTATAACCAATACCCTCAACCCTAAACCCTATCCATCAACCCTATGCCTTAAAGCCTATACGCTAGACCCTCAACCATGTACACTCAACCACATAGAGAGAGAGGGCACAAAGAGAGGTGAGTGAGAGAGAGAAGAGAGGGAAGGATCGATAGAGAGTGGGAGAGAGAGAGAGAGAAGGTAAGGGTGAGATGAGTTTCCTTCACAATAATGCGAGTGCATTATAACACACTCACGTTATTGTTTGATTTGGTAATTTCCAAGCCTTTGGCTTAGATTTGCCTTGGGCTTCCAACCTAAAGGCTTGGACTAAGTTTTGAACGTCCAAAGATGTGTTTTTGCAAATTGTAAAAAAAATTACATGTAATTTTGTGCGTGCTCCCCATCAGGTTTGCACTTGTTTCAATGACAATTCAAAAAAATACCACGATAATGTTAAGCTTTCTCTTAGCTTTCTAACCATATAATTTTTTTCACGTTTTGAGTATGTTAAGGTTTTCATCTTTAATTTCTTTTGTTAGTGTATCTAATTTTTGTCAAAAACCAGTGCGTGATATTTTTGACTTTATTTTTTAACCGTTCATCAAAATTTCAAATAAATTACATTTTTAGAAACTAGACTCCATTCTACACGTATTAAAAAAATTGGATTTTCAATTAGTTTTCAAAAAATTTAGGGGGAGCATGCTCAATTTTCTATTTTTTAGGATGTGTCCACTTTGAAAATTAGTAAAAAATCAATTATAGATGAAAAATTATCAGAAAAATCAGGGATAAACTAAATGGTGTTAGCTAATTTCTCACTGAAGAGATATTTGAAATACTAAAAAAAAGTTAACATTTTAGGGGGCCACACTAGACGCTATGTTATGTTTTTTGAAAAAAATAGGACCAATTTGTGTGGCTCCCCTTTTTGAACCCCTTAATCTCAACCATTTAAAAAAAAGAGTAGTTTAGAAACTAGATTCGGAGCACTACGACTCTTGTTTTTGTCACATCTTCAAAATTTGAGTGTAACTATCTTCAATTTCTCATCCAACATCAGTCTTTCCTGATTTCAGAAAAAAAGTGGCCACTTAAGACCCCCTTTTGGTCCCCCATCTTTGTGTACTTACCCATTTCTATTATTTGTATTGGTAACATCCATTGTTAATTAGTTCTCTAGAAGTTAAAATTTATGTTCTAATTATTATTGTAGTTAGGAGTTGGGAAATCTACTATTGTAAGTTTTAAAAAAATGTTATTTTCTATACCATCTTTTGAATACTATCAATTTGCAAGTTCAAGAAAAGACTTTGACGTTAGTTAGATTGAACACCCAAAGGAGTGGGAGTCACTTAAGTGCTCAGAAAGGTAGGAATAATCTATTGGTTATTTTTTTGGGTCATCCCTTGAGTTAAATAGCTTTGTGTAAATCCTTGATCTTATTTCATGAGGTAATTTTGAGAAGAGTATGGAAGTCCTAAAAGCGGATTTAACAACGCAGTTTGGTTAATTAAAGCATTGTTTATTAGGGGTTCTAATTATATGCTCTTAGTTTTCTTAATGAAGGTCGATGGCCTATCCCAAAACTTTGGATCATTAGTTGTTGGTTAACGTTCATAGTGTCAACATAAATATTGGACATTGAATTCAACCCAACTTATCTCCTAACAAACATATATGTCACAAGGTCTACCACACATAGGTAAATTTAGATTGTGGATTTTTTAATGTGTTGGTAAGGAGAGATGATTTTATTGTACATCTTCTAGAATAACATATTAAACTCTTGGATAAGTTTATTTGGTTTTATACATGTGGCAGAAAATTAATGATAGACTACACTTGGGTCGATAAGGATGCTGAAATGGCCTAGGAATGAAGTTTCTAACTGAGCCCAAGTTAATAGACCATATTGGTAGGTATATAAATAGTTTTAAGATATGCACTATCTTCATATTTGACCCTCATAAGGACTAGGGAATTTTTAACCACTTTAATATGTTCCTCAATAGTGTGAGACCTATCAGGTTTATATTTGGGGAGGATTTTTTTGGTTTCACAAGGAAGGTTATGAGGCTACCTAGCTATAGCAATGAGTTCCTCCTACTAACCAGACTTGCACCATAACTGGAACTTCTAGGGATTGAAATATATTTATTAGCAAAAATTGAGCAAAAGGGATTAGGGAAGGATTGGTAAAGGGAGTTATCATAGTCCTAGTTGCAAAAGAGTTCCTAGAATTTAGCTTTCTTGCCTTCCCTTTACTAGAGCATGACTTCTTTAAATGAGTAAGGTAAAGGAGTTCATAACTTCTAGAGGTAGATCGTGCATAGACTACACTTGGGTCGATAGGGATGCTGAAATGGCCTAGGAATGAAGTTTCTAATTGAGCACGTGAGTTAATAGACCATATTGATAGGTGTATGAAATAGTATTAAGATAAATCATTCAAGCTAAAAGGAAATATCCTATATGCACTGCCTTCGTATTTGACCCTCATAAGGACTAGGGAATTTTTAACCACTTGAATATGTTCCTCAATAGTGTGAGACCTATCAGGTTTATATTTGGGGAGGATTTTTTTGGTTTCACAAGGAAGGTTATGAGGCTACCTAGGTATAGAAATGAGTTTACTACTAACCAGATTTGCACCATAAATGGAACTTCTAGGGATTGAAAGGGGCTTTAGATCCCCCAAGGATTTTTTTCTTCGTCTAGGCTTAGTGGCTTTTACTTAGGGGTGATTATGCTTGCTCCACAATGAATACCAATGACTCAAGACTTAACTCGGAGAAACATTCATAATTCAACAAGGGACATCTTTTGGTCTTTTTTGAACATGGTTAGTTTAAAATTAAGGTAGGAGTAAAACATTTTTTTTTCCTTTAATTTTGTTAGTTTCATTTTCAGAGTATTTAATATCTTCAGATGTGTTTTCTTACCATATATGTTTCAAATCTAAAGATCTTATGCTATTTCTATTTTACGCATTAGAAATTAATCTAGAGGTAAGTTTGTTAAATTGTACGTTTTTTCAAGTTAAGTCTTGAGTCATTGGTATTAGTTGTGGTTCAAGCATAATCACCCCTGAGTGAAAATAGTAAGCCTAGACTAGGTGAACAAAGCCATGGGAGATTCAATATCCCTTTCAAGAGAAGGGAGAACCACTTATTCCACCTTATCGTTAGCGCATGTCAAAACACACTTCAACACTTTCCCTTGCAAAAAGACTTCACAACACGCCACTAGATGGTCTAATAGATCCCATAATAATAAGAAAAGCTAAAAATAAACTGCAATAATTTATGATAGTCCTTAAACACATTTATAACACTCCAAATTTTTTATTTAAAATTGAAATAAAATGAATACACAACTATCTAACTTGTAGATTATTGTTTTGACAATTTATTTAAATAAAATGTAGAGAAAGGTATTGATTTTCATTATAATTTGATAATAAGATTACATCAAAGTTTATAAGAAAAATTAGACAAAATTTCCTCTTACAAAATTGATCTAGATTATAGATTACAACACCTACAAATGACTCAAGACATAAACCCTAAACTAGAACCATCAACATTGACATAGAAATTAGACATGGAAAACTAGATTCTATAAAATGACAGTCTTCAACCATAGTGCTCCCAATCTTCAATCCTCCTCCCTCTTCAACCTACAAGAAAATCCCTTTCTAATGGAATCCAAATCCTGTATTTACTTTTGTATCATTGTCCTTCAAGAATGGTGCCCAAATCTTGAAGCTTCCTTAGCAATCTTTGGTGTGACTCTTTACCATCCCTTGGGTGGCAAGAAAACTAAAAAGAGACAAGGGTGTTCCATATTGGTAGATTCCATATTTTGCTTATGACGTGTCATAAATGCTCTTATAACCTATCATGTATTATAACTCAAAAAATGTTCTCAAAGATGCTCTAACAAGCTATCATAAGTAGATCCTTGACATGAGTGCCATAAAAAAATCCTTAATACATCCACAAGTGTCATGAAGAGAACCTCAAAGAATCTCACCAAATGAGATACACCAAACTAATATAAACATTACATATAATTAATAAAATATGATTATTTGATTATTTCCATAGCTAGGGACCACCACACAACTATAAATGAAAGCAACTACACACCAACCTACATTGAAAAAAATATATATATTTTTTGATAATGTCGATTACGTGAACCTGGAGATTCTCTGCAGCAACCAGACGTACAGTTTGCAGACTGAATGTCATCAATGCTCCGGGTTCTCATGCAACTGTAATATTATCTTACAGTCTTTGACATCCAAGCCATGACTTCATCCAAAGTGGAGGTGATAGCATCATCCAGTCTGCTATTGCATTCATTTATTTATGAGCACATGCATTCTAGTGTAGTGAGCATCTAAGGAAGAGAGGAGGTGACTTCTTTTCAATTGAGGATAGGTGTAAAATATTTTGTAGTTGCAAACAGATATTAAAAGAGAGATCACTGCAAAGCATGCATGCATTGAAATATTTAAGTTGTTCTAAGCTTGATGTGCTCCAAGAGTTGTTTCGATTTGCTGATGAGCTTTCTCCTTCAATTATTTTCATTGATGAAATTGATGATGCATATTCAGACCTCCTAAATGTGAAATTCAGTGAACTATGTTGGATTTCAACCAGATGGGTTTGATTCGGGAGATGATATAAAGTTTATTCCTGAAAAAAGTCGAGTTGAGAGTCTTGACCATATTTTGTTGTGTCCTAGAAGAATAGATTGAAAGATTGATTTCCCCCTACTAGACAAAAATAAGGTGTATATTCCAAATACACCCCTGAAGAATGACTTTAGTGTAAGAAGCCCCAAAACAATAGAGCATATAACTGAAATAAAACTAACATAATCTAGCTTGAATTTTGTATATTGTATGCTTTGTTAAATTAGCAGTCATCCATTTATAGTTTTTAATTTATAGGATCTAGAACAATCTCAAATTTAAAACATTCTTAATTTTTTATGCGGACAGCACATGCGGACAGAGGTTATAGTGGTGCGTGTTAGGACTTCGTTTCGTGGGTCCCACTAGGTATTGATTCCTCCATTAAAAATAAATAAATACATAAAAATAAAAATAAATAAAAGTTTCTTGAGACTTCTAAACAATCTTAGTTTTCAGAGCCTCCTATTTTCTAGAAGTTTCATAGTTTTGGAGTTTTCTACTAACATTCCCCCCTTAAGATTGACTAGATTCTAGAAGGGATTTGAAAAACAAGAGAAAAAGAGGATAATATTATCCTTGCCCCCACTTTGTTAGAAAAACTACCCACAAACCACTTATCAATTAAATCAAATCTACACATGTCCATAAAGGTGCAATGTAGTGGTCAAGTCACAATGTTGTTGTGGCGGCTACCAAGGTTCAAACCCTTGCTAGGTCACTAAGCTCGCAAACCTTGTGCCTCCACTAGGCTAACATGCTCGCATGATGTGTGCCTTTGCTAGGCTATCATGCTTGTAGACTGTAGGTCTTTGTTAGGCCATTGAGCTCATGGGTTTGAACAAAGGTGATAATGCTTTGGGGATTAAGGCACCTTAGTAGTGGTCTCGACAATAAAGCCAATGGGAAGAGATCCCCCTATAAGTGGTCTTTGTAAGCTTGGACAAGCTAAAAACCTGAGTTTACCAAAGAAAAAAAGAAAGATCTACACATAATTATTAAGTATGTAGGCATTTCAACATTAACCTTTCAAGGAGATTAACACATTAATCAGATCTACAAAAATTTCAACAACATTCCAACATGTAAACAACACATAGAAAAGAAAGAATGAGAGAGATAGAAAGAAAATCAACCACAAGAAAGAGAATGACACAAATATACCCTAGAAAAACTCTTTTGAGAAAAGCATGAACATAAACATCCTTTGTCAATATAACTAAAGATGCCAATGAACTCTCACTGCACATATAGGGAAAGTATTAGGAGCTCTCCATGACACCAACAACCACTGTAGAAGATCATCCATCACAAAGTGATAAATCCTCATCACTACCAAAGCTCCCATTAAAAGTGGTCCAAGCTACACATGGCATTGTGATAAGCATCTCCTAACTAAAGATCACCCATAGTCCTCATAGAATCAAATAATACATCTGCAACCAACAACTCCCAAAGTAGAACCATGATCTCCAACCAAGAAAATATGACTAACTATGTAACTGCACAAAGCTCCCACTAAACTATGATCTAGAGCCTCTCATGTCACCATAGTCAATAGCTATAGGTCCCAAAATATAACTATCTCAAAAATCCAAACACCATATCTCTTCCTAATAGCATCAAACATACCAATGCACCTAGGTGACCAAGAAAGACCAACCCAACAAAATCCACACCAGATAACCCAAGATTTGCACACATGCAGCATCTCAAAGGTGACAAAAAATCATGACCTAGTACTCTAACTGAAACCAAAGAAATAGAAAAACACACAATACAATAAATAGATTCACCGCCACATTATTAACATGCAAAACAGAGACAACCAAAGATAACATGTAGATTCTCTACAACTCAAACACTAGATCAACTCTAGATCCAATTTGTTGCAAACCCACAATAGAGTAACCACAATTTAAGAACCCAACAAACAACTTTGCAGAAATGTTAAGTGGCAAAGCACATACCAACACTTCCACACTTGAGAAGGATACAACCAACCTCCTCAAAACATGCATGAAGCATGAGTGCAAATCTACAACTGTCTCCATCTAGAAAACTCATGAATAACAATTTCTTTATAGATCTACAAGACCAAAGATTTTGGTTGATATATAAAACCTACAAAACCATCCATGAAAGTTTGAATCCATTTAAACATCCAGAAACCTACAAATCTATAAAACAAAATAATGGAATGCCACGAATAAGCATAACAAGAAATCTATAAAACCCACAAATATAAAATAACAAGATTTTGAAACATGCAAGTACAAATATCCAAAAAGATTAGAGAGTTGTCCAAGAACTTCAGGCCACCAAAAGATCAATTCCGCAACCATGATCAATACATGCAAATGGAGGAACCAGGTTGTCCAAGAGCTTCCAAGTTACCAAAAGGCTAACTCCAAAACCTCTATGCAACTAGGGGCTAATCATCTAATGCTTTCATGAAACCAAGGGTTGAAACCACAGACCCAAGTTCCATATGGTAGTCAACACAGGTAGTGCTTTTCCATGTGACTAAGGGGCCAAAAGTAAGCACCCAAGATGAACACTCTTCCACTATACATGACCACATGATAAAGGAACACAACCACCATGTCAGAGGGCAGTCACATATTGCCAAATAGGAGCTCCAAGTCACAACTATGTAGCATGCAAATGCATGACCAACTTCATTGAACCTCTCTACAATTCCACCAGTGCTTGCCATACTGTTTCTTGAAATAACAAACCAAATCCACTATAAAATCCCACTCGTACAAGGATTAATAACTATCTAATTCCTTCCAACATATTCCCATAAGCTTGTCAGGCTAAGAAATTAACAATGGAGCAATACTCAAAACCAAATCAACTCACAAGCAACCACATGCAAACAATAAAACCACCCTTTCTCTAACACCAAATGTTAGGAAAAGTATCCACAAACCCCTTACCAATTAAATCAAATCTACACATAATTATTAAGTATGTAGGTATTTTCACATTAACCCTTCAAGGAGATTAACACATTAATTAGATCTATAGAAACTTCAATAGCATTCTGGCATGTAAACAACATATAGAAAAGAAAGAATGAGAGAGATAGAAGGGAAATCAACCATAAGAAAGAGAATGACATAGATATACCATGGGAAAACCCTTTTGGGAAAAAGTCATCCTCCAAAGAACTGAACCAATGTATTATTCAACAACAATAAGCTAGTTACAATACAATATCAGGCTCTTGCCTCCATGGAGATCAACATCCTCTTCCTCTAGTCTTGCAAAAAACACCTCTTACATCCTCTATCCCATGCCTCCAATATATATAATTAAAAAGGCCTAGAAAATTACCAAATAACAATATTATGGGCCCAAACATGGTCTAAAAATACCATGGTATGAATTCTCATGCCCCTTACATGTGTGGAGCCATTCAAGAATAAAAATAACTCTTACACAAGAATCTTTGACTTTCATTATGTAAGTTGGCATATGTAACTCTCAAACACTCCTCCATGAAGCACTAATTACATCCCATTCCCAACTAATAATAGAAAATGCTCTAATAAGTCCACTATGTAACCCCTCATCAATGCTCTTACACATCATAATATCTCTTACGCCATATCTTTGTCATAGATGCTCTTACGCATCCTTCATGACAAGATATTCTTTTACAAACTTATTTACACATGTAAATACCAAAATAAAAATTACATATGGCATAATGGCCTAGGCAAAGTGGACGTCCCATTTCATGAGGACACATAAAAAATTAATAATTTGACCATTAGGACTTGCAAGGTGTATGACACACCTAATAACAACACCCTTAATATCCAACTCGATCATGCCAAGCATTCCTCAAAGCTTCAAAAAATTGGCTTCTATCATATTCCTGATAAATATACCAATTGTTTGTTCATCACTAGGACAATGTTGTAAATTGATAATTTGAGTCTAAACAAGGTCTTGACTGCAATGAACATCAATCTCTATATGTTTGTTCTTAGCATGGAAGACCAGATTGGTTTCAACTTGTATGGTGATTTAAATATCACAAAATAAAGTAGTGGTAAAACATTGAGCAAGGCTAAGCTCAAATAAAAGATTTTGAATCCAGACTACTTTCTTTGTTGTTCGTTATTTAGCCTTGCATGAAGATAAAGATGTAGTTGGTTATTTTTTGTTACTACATGTAATGGCGCCTAGTCCAAGTTGAAAAACATAACCACTAATATATTTCCTATCACCTATATCACTATCGCAATCTAAATCTATAAAGCCAACCAAAGAAATTGAGGACCTATAACCATAGTGGATGTCATAGTGAAATGTTCCACAAATGTGTTGCAAAATTATTTTTGTAGCCAACGAATTACTTTCTTTGGGCTCTTGCATAAATCTATATACCAAATTGATTGCAAAGCAAATGCCTAGTTTGGTATGGGTTAAGTGAACCAAGCTACCAACAAGTTGTTTTTTATAAAGTGGCATCTACCTTCTTGGAAGTATAATATTTAGTAAGCTTGAGTTTGAATTTAAAGGGAGTAAAGGTAGGCTTGCATTCAAGCATTTTAAAATTTTCTAAGAGATCCAAAGCATATATTGATTGTGAGATAAACAATCCATCATGTAGACTACAAACTTGTAAACCAAGAAAATAATTTAGCTCACCCAAATCACTTATATTAAATCTTTTTAAGATCTAATTTCAAATCATTGCAACAAGACTAATTTCATCTTGAACTCTCTTCACATAAAGATTCAAATCTGGTTTGCATTTTTGAAACCCGTGAAATTAAAAATGCCTATCAATCTTCTCATTCCATGCTCTAGGTGCTTGTTTAAAACCATATAGTGACTTCTTCAACCTACAAACAAAGTTAGGATATTTTTATCTAAACAAATAGTTGGATAATCCATGTATATTTCTTCATGTAAATCTTCATTCAAGAAATCATCTATAACATCCATTTGATAAAAATGCCATCCAAGACTAGTAGCCAAGGAAATAACAATTCTAACCATATTCATTCTAATGACATGAGAAAATGTTTCTTAATATAATCAATGCCCTCTTTTTGACTAAAGCCCTTAGAAACCAATCTAACTTTAAAATTTTATGTAGCACTATTTGATTTAAATTTTGTTTTATAAAATCCATTTGCAACCAATAATATTCTTACCCTTTGGGAGAGGCACAAGTTCCCAAGTTTGGTTCTTTATTAGTGCATCATATTCTTCTTTCATGGCTTTCTCCCATTCTTTTTTTCTCTATCTTGCTCATATGAATTGGATAATTAATCTATATAACACTTTGGCCATGAGAGCACTTACATTCCTTCATTAGACATTTGATCCTTTCCCATATGTCTCTTCAACACTCATCTTTTTTCTAGCTAAAAACTCATCATCGTCATCATCACTACCTACAAAAAGGGCCAATCACAAGTATTAATTGTTTCATTTTTAGTGGTATTATCTTTGTTGCACAACTCATAATTATCAACATAGTCTTGATTTTCTTGTGAAATATCTAAAAAGTTAGAAACATTTGTTATTGTAGAGTGAGAAGAAGTGGCTGTCATTTTTGAGTGTTCATCAAATTTTACATCTCTATAATAAATACCTCTTTTGTTGCCAAATCATATAACCTATAAGCCTTTGAATCTTCATTGTAACCCATAAACAAACACTTATCACTCTTAAGTTCTAACTTTTTTCTCTTTTCATCAAGGATGTGTGCCCAAGAAAGACACCCAAATACTTTAAAATACCCAATATGACTCTTTCTTCCACTCCAAACTTCTTCAAGGATTGCATTTGTAAGAGCTTTCATAGTATTCTATTCAGAATATATGCAGCACAAGAAACAACAAAACCCCAAAGTTTGTTGTGCAAACTTTTAAAATTCAACATACAATGATCCATTTCTAAAAGAGTTATATTCATCCATTCAACCATATGGAACTATTCTTTGCACCTTAATATCATAATTTTCACAAAATGATTCAAATGCATAATTGCAATATTCATCCCCATTATATGTACTTAAGCACTTAATTTTCTTGCCACTTTAGCTTTTAACTAATGCCTTATCAAACTTTTGAAAAACTTCAAATACTTCACTTTTCCTTTCAAGAAAATAAAACCATTCTCATCTACTATAATCATTAATAAAGGTGAGAAGATGCATGGAACCTAAAAGAAATGATAACCTAGTTCACATAAACCACTATGAATCAATTGTAGTGGATTACTGGCTCTCCATGCTTTCCTTGAATCAAAAGGATCTTGATGGTGTTTACCTAGAACACATCCTTCACACACACCTTGAGAGGCTAAAATTCACATTAATCCTCAAACCATATTCATTCTAGCCATATCTTGTAATTTTTATAATCTATATGCCAAAGTTTTGACATACAATCATTCTTAGCAATAAAATCATGACAGAATGGGCTCTTATTGTCAACAAATCCAACAAATTTGAAGAGACACTCATTATGATCAATTATACAAGTAGTAATTATATTAGTTAAGTCTCTTCTATCTCTAAAAATAACCTAGTAAGAAGCAACAACAAACTCATTTATAGTTTCAAAAAAATTGTATACTGAAATTAGATTTAATCCTAATCCCTCAACCAATAAAATATTTTTAAAGTCCCATTTCTTACGTTAACTCTTCTAGTCCCTAAAATAGAAAGTTTTGTTTTGTTTTGTTTCCAATAGTAATTTCCTGATCTAAATTATTTCCCTCATAAAACTCAATGAATAATGATCTATCCTTGATCATGTGAAAAGATGCTTCTAAGTATAATGCCCATTCCTTTTCAGAATCTGAAGCAAAATAACCCCCCTTGACAATGGATTCAACTTTTTCTTCACAAATTAGCTTTGAAGAACTCAACTAATTTCTTCGAGGAGATGGCCACAAAACTATGTTTTTCATTCTAACCTTCCCTTCTCTTTCTTGTTGTACTTTAGGCTTAAATTGTGTTGCAAGTATGTGCCTAATAGGTGTTGTCATTGATGTCAACATATCCTTGTTGTCATTAGTGTCAACTGTATCTTATTCTATTACTTGTTTAGAAGACTTGTATGTTGAGGATATTGAGAAAATTAGCCTCTCCAGAAGAAACAAGTGAGTTATAGAGAAGTGCAGTACAGACAGTGAGTTGTATGCTGAAGAACAATCCGGTAAACTGCTCTGCATTTATTTCTTCTTGAAGATCGTGGTCTATGGATTGGAAGTAAGTTAGAGGTATGTTTGAGGATGCTACATTCCAGGTTTGAGCCATCCGCATGAAGATCTGAGTGAGTTGTGTTCACTAGAGTGAAACCTGCTTTTTCTGTAAGTTCAGTTGGGACAGGAAGAAAGTATTCTACTCTGCATTCCTCCGCAATAAATTATTTGGCTCTGCAGTTCTAGAGGGAAGTCTAGTATGATGATAAGTGCCTACAGTTGCAATGGTTCATGGTTTGGTGCTCCGCAAGCAATCTTTCTTTTATGACAGTTGAAGACAGTGAAGTTCATGTGTTCCGGTGAGAAGATTCCTATGGATAAAGTGGTTAAGGTTTGTGTGGTTGCTCCTAAGATTATAGTGTGCTTGTGGATGTCTCCTAATCATATTCCTATCTGGACTTTGGTCCACGTTAAGAAATTGAGATGGTGTGTGAAGATTGTTCCCAGATAATGTAGCGTGTAACTAGTCTTGGCCGACCTGGTTGATCCCAGTGATTGCGGAGATCTCTGGAAGATTGTGGAAGCGCGTTGTGGTGTGGAAGATCATGTTTGAGTCCCAACTAAGGCATGGTGTGATCTGCATTTCATTTCCTTTGCACAATGTTGTAATAGGTCAGGACCTATTTTATAAATGTTTGTAATACCAACCTTAGAGATTGTTCCAATGGTTGATGATTGTAATGCCGACCTTGATGATCATTCCAAGGTTGATGTAGTGTATAAATACTTGTAGTTGAGTCATGGAAAAGGTGTCCTTGAGCGAGAAATGAAAATATATTAAGAAAGGTCCAAAAGGCAGAGCAGAGATAGAGGCAAAGGAAAGAAGAGGAAGAACAAAGCAGAGGAAGAGCTGAGCAGAGGAATTGTTATACTTTAGTCACGATATAGAAAGGTGTTGATCATGGCAGTGAGTCTGGCAGTAAGCCACCAGTAGGGTTTAATAGCCCTCAGGGTTTAACAGCCCTTATTGTAATCTTGCTAGGTTTAGGGTTGAGGCAGTGAGCCTGCTAGACCTAGTTGTTCTTCATGGAAGTAAGCCAGTATGTTTGTCTTGTGGAGTGACCAAGCCTGAACATCATTATTTCAAGATTGCAATATATATTGAGAGTTAATCCTCTCTGTGGTTTTTCCCCACCTTGGGGTTTTCCACGTAAATTTGGTGTCTCTTGTGTTTGATGTTATATCCGTGGTTAAGTTTTTGATTTCATGCACTCATTGTTAAATCATAATAATTGTGGATAAGTGATGAATGTTTAAATTGCAGAAATTGTTTAAGTTTTTGTGACAACGGATTCACGCCCTTCTCTCAGTTGTCGGGCACATATCAACAATTGGTATCAGAGCCAAGTTCCTCTGAAGAAAGTTTAAAAGATTTAGGAAGATCCAAAATGTCTTACAAGAAGGAAGCGTCGCATTTTGATGGAACAAATTATGTTCTCTGGAAGGCTCGGATGAAAATCCATCTTCTTTCTCTTGGTTACAATGTTTGGAAAGCTGCAGAAATAGAATACACCATACCTAAAAATGGTCTAACGACTGAAGATGAAATCAAAGAATATGAGATAGATATCAAGGCAAAGGATGCTCTGCTAAGCTCATTAATCGACTCAATATTGACGAAAGTGGTAGATCTTGAAACTGCAAATAAGGTATGGGAAAAATTGAAAAATCTGTATGAAGGAGATGATTCTATGAAGGAAGCCAAGTTACAAAGTCTGAAAGTGAAATATGAAAGTTTGAAAATGAATAATGATGAAAACATATCAGCTTTTATGCAAAGAGTTGATGAACTTGTCACAGGGATAAAAGCCATAGGTGGAACTCTCGAAGAAAAGGAAATTGTATGAAAATTCTTAGATCTCTGCCCAAGTCCTACTGTCACAAGGTAGCCACGGTTGAAGAATTCATGCAAGTAAAAACTGTTAACAGGGATCCGTTGCTTGGTAAGCTTACTGTTTTTGAAGTGAGGGAGTTAGATGATGCTCTACTGAAAGTTGAGACAACCTTTAGAGCCAGTGCTCCTGGAAGTACTTCCATATCAGAAAAGTACAAGGTAGAATCCAATGATGAGTTTGATGAAGTTGAAGCCAACTTCGTGGACAGACTGCAAAGAGGATCCGGTAAGTATAAAGGGAAATTACCTTTCAAATGTTTTCCCTATGGCAAAGTAGGTCATTTTGCTTCCAGATGTCCTGAAAGAATTGAAAGAAATAGAAAAGGATATGAGAATAGGCCTAGGACCCAAAAGAAGTGTTATTATGTTGAAGATTTTGATGATGATGAAGGAGTATCAGATAATGGTGAACCAGATAATGCTAGTTCCTTTGTAAATGAATTCTTATTCATTGCTATTAAGGAAGATCTCGTGTCTACTAATTCTTCTAGTTGTGTGAAGGAAGAAAAACCAGTGGAAAGTGCTTTGGCTGCTCAGGTCATTAATGAAAATGATGAATGGGTTATTGATAGTGGTTGCTCTCACCACATGACTGGTGACAAAAGTAAGTTTGTACGTTTGGAAAGATGTGATGGTGGAATGGTTAGGTTTGGAGATGATACATCTAGTAGGATTTGTGGGAAAGGATCTATTTCTTTTGATGGCAAGCATAATACTGAAGATGTCTTGTATGTGAAAGGATTAAAGAACAATCTTCTGAGTGTGGGTCAGATGTGTGACAAGGGCTGACTTAAGCTTCAAGGACAATGGATGCAAGATCAAGGAAAGCTCTGGAACAGTCATTGCAATTGGTAAGAAGACCAGAGGTAATATCTATCACTTGAAATGAACTGAGAACTATGGCTTGTTGACTCAGACTGATGAGAGTTGGTTATGGCATAGAAGGTTGTGTCACATAAATTTTGATAATATTATGAAGATAAGTATTGTATAGATTGTTAGAGATTTGCCTAAGCTTGTGAAACCTGCTAATCCAGTTTGCAAGGAGTGTCAATTTGGGAAACAGACAAGAACAAGTTTTAAAAGCAAGGACCAATCGGTTGGAGGACTACTTGAGCTAGTACATACAAATTTGTGTGGACCTACCAAAGTAAGAAGTTTGCAAGGAGACGGGTATTTCATTTTGCTCATTGATGATTATTCTAGAATGACTTGGGTCACCTTTTTGAAAGAGAAAGATGAAGCTCTAGATAAATTCAAGGCATTTAAGGCAATGGTTGAAAATGAGATGGATTTGAAAATCAAATGCTTGAGGTCTGATAGTGGAGTAGAGTTCACATCAAATGAATTCAATTTATTTTGTGAAGAACATGGAATAAAGAGATAGCTATCTGCGCCTAGAACTCCACAACAAAATGGAGTTGTTGAAAGGAAAAACAAAACAGTTCAAGAAACTGCTAGAACCATGATGAAGGAAGCTCATCTTCTGGAAGCTTATTGGAGAGAGGCAATTCACACCATAGTATATACCCTCAACAAAGTTCAAGTAAAAGGTAACAGTTCAAAAAATCCCTATGAATTGTGGCATGGTAGAGTTTCTATTGTGAAATATTTCAAAGTTTTTGGTAGTAGATGTTACATTAAAAGAGAAGAAGATTTAGGCAAGTTTGATGCTAGATGTGATGAAGGAATCTTCCTTGGTTACTCCACCAAGAGTAAGGCCTACCGGTGCTATAATAAGAGGCTGAATAAGAACATTGAAAGTGCAAATGTTAAAGTTGATGAATATAAGGAAAGGTCTTCAGAATCAAGTGGATATGAGTCAGATGATCCAGATGTTTCAGAAGTGGTACAACATGAAAACATCACAGATGAAGAAGAACAAGCTCCGGTAAGTGCTACCAAAACTCCAAGATATGTAAGAATTGGTCATTCTAAAAATCAAATCATAGGAGATAAGAGCAAAGGGATTTTAACCAGAAGAAGAGCTATAGAGGAATAAGTAAATTTCTATCTAATTTCTAAGATTAAACCTAAAACTGTGGATGAGGCTTGCAAAGATGAGAATTGGATAAAGGCTATGGAAGAGGAATTGATGCAGATAGAGAAGAATCAGACTTGGGATCTTGTTCACAGACCAGCAGACAAGAATGTAATTCATACAAAGTGAGTCTTTAGAAACAAAATGAATGAGAATGGTGAAGTGGTAAGAAACAAAGCAAGGTTGGTATGTAAAGGATACGCTCAAGTTGAAGGAATAGACCTTGAAGAAACTTTTGCTCCAGTAGCAAGGATTGAAGCAATAAGGATGTTTCTGGCTTTTGCAACATACAAGATTTCAAGGTTTATCAAATGGATGTGAAGTCTGCCTTCTTAAATGGAGAGTTGGAAGAGGAAGTCTATATTGAACAACTCGAAAGATTTCAGTCATCAGAACAAGGGGACATGGTATGCAGATTGAAGAAAGCATTGTATGGATTAAAACAAGCTCCCAAGGCATGGTATGCACGGTTGGACAGGTACCTGATTCAGATACGGTTTAGTAAAGGTACTACAAATAGTAATCTCTACTTCAAGATCAATGATGAACAAACCCTAATTGTTGTAGTTTTTGCTGATGATATTATTTTTGGAGGAAATGAAGGTATGTGCTCAGTTTTTACTAGAGAAATGCAAAGTGAATTTGAAATGTCTATGTTTGGAGAGATGTAATTCTTTTTAGGTCTGCAAATAAGTCAATCAAATAAGGGTATCTTCATTTCTCAGTCTAAGTATGTGAAAGAGTTGTTAAAGAAATTTGGGATGGAAGACTCTAAACCATTTTGCACACCTATGATAACTAGTTGTAAGTTGAGCAAAGATGATAACTCACCCATGGCAAACCAGAAAAAGTATAGATCTATGATTGGAGGATTACTTTATTTGACTCAAACCAGACCTGAAATAATGCATGCAGTGTGTCTTGTGGCAAGATTTCAAGCAGAACCCAAGGAATCACATGTGATGGCAGTCAAGAGAATTCTGAGATATTTAAAAGGCACAATAGATTATGGTTTGTGGTACCCTAAGGACTGTGACTTTACTCTCAGTGCATATACTGATGTAGATTGGGCCAGAGATGTAGATGACAGAAAAAGTACAAGTGGAGGTGCATTCTTCTTGGGAAAAAGATTAGTATCTTGGTTCAACAAGAAATGGGATTCAATGTCTCTGTCTACTGCAGAGGCAGAATACATTGTAGCAGCATGCAGTTGCACTCAAGTGTTATGGATGAAGTAGACTTTGAAGGACAACAAAGTTGTGTATGAAGATCCCATTGCAATCTTTTGTGATAACACAAGTGCCATTAACATATCAAAGAATCTAGTGATGCATTCAAGGACAAAGTACATATCCATCAGGTATCATTTTTTGAGAGAAAAGGTGATAGAAAATGAAGTCAAGTTGGAGTATGTTTCTACCAAGGATCATATTGCAGATATTTTTACCAGGCCTTTGTCTAACACTTTTGAGTATCTCAGAGAAAAGTTAGGGGTCATCACCCCTCCTGCTCTAAACTAAAATGCACAATAGTGCATCAGTCCAAAGGTGTTCAAAGGTCCGGATTGATGCTTTTAAGGGATACTTCTAAGGGGGAGTAGTCAGAGAGTTCAAAAGAGAGATTAGATCAGAGTAGAAGAGTGCAAGTATGTGCCCTTTGCCATTGATGTCAAAGGGGGAGAGAAGTCATGTGAAAAACTTAGAGTGCATATGTGTAAAAGAAAGGGGGAGAATTTTAGAGAAAGAAAGAGTGCAGGTGTGTAAAGAGAAAGGGGAGAATCTTGTCTTGATGACTTAGAGTGCAGATGTGTAAAAGAAAGGGGGAGAATTTTAGAGAAAGAAAGAGTGCAAGTGTGTAAAGAAAAAGGGGGAGAATCTTGTCTTGATGACTTAGAGTGCAGATGTGTAAAAGAAAGGAGGAGAATTTTAGAGAAAGAAAGAGTGCAGGTGTGTAAAGAGAAAGGGGAGAATCTTGTCTTGATGGTTGTTGTAGTTTTTCACATCATATGTTGCCATCAATGACAAAGAGGGAGATTGTTGCAAGTATGTGCCTAATCGATGTTGTCATTGATGTCAACATATCCTTGTTGTCATTAGTGTCAACTGTATCTTATTCTATTACTTGTTTAGAAGACTTGTATGTTGAGGATATTGAGAAAATTAGCATCTCCGGAAGAAACAAGTGAGTTACAGATAAGTGCAGTACAGACAGTGAGTTGTATGCTGAAGAACAATCTGGTAAACTACTCTGCATTTATTTCTTCTTGAAGATCGTGGTCTATGGATTGGAAGTAAGTTAGAGGTATGTCTAAGGATGCTACATTCCAGGTTTGATCCATCCGTATGAAGATCTGAGTGAGTTGTGTTCACCAGAGTGAAACCTACTTTTTCTATAAGTTCAGTTGGGACAAGAAGAAAGTATTCTGCTCTGCATTCCTCCGCAATAAATTATTTGGCTCTGTGGTTCTAGAGAGAAGTCTGGGATGATGATAAGTGCCTATAGTTGCAATGGTTCATGGTTTGGTGGTCCGCAAGCTATCTTTCTTTTATGATAGTTGAAGACAGTGAAGTTCATGTGTTCCGGTGAGAAGATTCATATGGATAAAGTGATTAAGGTTTGTGTGGTTTCTCTTGGTGATTATAGCATGCTTGTGGATGTCTCTTAATCATGTTCCTATCTAGACTTTGGTTCGCGTTAAGAAATTGAGATGGTGTGTGAAGATTGTTCCTAGATAATGTAGCGTGTAACCAGTCTTAGCCGACCTGGTTGATCCCAGTGATTGCGGAGATCTTTGGAAGATTGTGGAAGTGTGTTGTGGCATGGAAGATCATGTTTGAGTCCTAGCTAAGGCATGGCATGATCCATATTTCATTTCCTTTGCACAATATTGTAATAGGTCAGGACCTATTTTATAAATGTTTGTAATACCAACCTTGGAGATTGTTCCAATGGTTGATGATTGTAATGCCAACCTTGATGATCATTCCAAGGTTGATGTAGTGTATAAATACTTGTAGTTGTGTCATGGAAAAGGTGTCCTTGAGCAAGAAATGTAAATATATTTAGAAAGGTCCAAAAGGCAGAGCAAAGATAGAGGCAGAGGAAAGAAGAGGAAGAACAGAGCAAAGGAAGAGCTAAGCAGAGGAAGAGCAGAGCAGAGGAATTGTTATACTTTAGTCACAATATAGAAAGGTGTTGATCGTGGCAGTGAGTCTGGTAGTAAGCCACCAATAGGGTTTAACAGCCCTTATTGTAATCTTGCTAGGTTTAGGGTTGAGGCAGTGAGCCTGCTAGACCTAGTTGTTCTTCATGGCAGTAAGCCAGTATGTTTAGGCCCATGGAGTGACCAAGCCTGATAATCATTATTTCAAGATTGCAATAAATATTGAGAGTTAATCCTCTCCGTGGTTTTTCCCCACCTTGGGGTTTTCCACGTAAATTTTGTGTCTCTTGTGTTTGATGTTATATCTATGGTTAAGTTTCTGATTTCATGCACTCATTGTTAAATAATAATAATTGTGGATAAGTGATGAATGCTTAAATTGCAAAAAGTGTTTAAGTTTTTGTGACAACTGATTCACCCCCCCCTCTTAGTTGTCCGACACATATCAACAATATTGTTGCCTTTGATCATTCTTCAAAAAAAAAAATTCTCAACATGTAATTTTCACCTCCACAATACCTACAAATAATGGGTTTTCTTTCTTCTTGCTTTTCTACACCATTTCTAAAATTTTGTTAGGAGCATCATCATTATAAAACTTTATTATAAAATTTTCAAAAAAAATCCCATCAAAAGATGCTTTGAAATTATTTTTAGCTTCTTCTTCAGATTTAGAAATTGACATACCCTTGGTAGCATATGCATGATTCTTCTCAATATGCCCTTCTTTAATAAAGTAAGACTCTTCATCTAATACTGATTTACAAAATTGTTCAAAAGATTGTTAGAGGGCTTTGGGATTTAGCCAAATAACCATTTTCCTTGATTATTTAAATATTTAAAATAGGGAAGCAAGATTGCTTTCAACTATTGCAATCAATAGAAAACCCTTTTTGTTATATTCAACCCCTATTTTTCCTAGTTGAGAATTTAAGTATGAAGCTTTATTTAAATAATTAGCTATTTCCCCAAAAGCAACATGATCTAAATTTATTAATTTTTCTTTTATGTAAAACATATTAACAATATTAGCATCTTTGTAATCATTTTTTAAGTTTCCTACAATTCCATTAGATTATCCATATCAACAAATCTTCTATTGATATTTGACCTCAAGGCTTAACCAATAATACCTCTTCCCTACTCTAATTTGTATTTCCACAAATCCTTTTCTTTGTCATTTTGTTGAGGTGCTCAAATTTCTTTGTTGACCATCCTCCATAGTGCCTTCTCTCTTAGAGGATTTTTTAATATAGTCTTCCAATTTGCAAAACCACTTCCATAAAAAATTGGCAAATCTTCATTTGCAAAGCCCATGAGTTTAAAAAATCAACCCACAATGGGTTAAAAAAAATCTAGAAAAATAATTTCAAATCTTATTTACCTAAAAAAAACCAATCTAGCCACACCTCAACCCTTCAACACCAAAAAAATTGTTTTGATACCTTGTAAAAAAGGCCCAAAACAAGGAAATATGCCAGTAAAATAGAATAATAGGGTAGCCAAACAAAAAAACAAAGCATAAAAATAGAGCATATAACTAAACAAAAACTAACAAAATATTACACATCAACTTGAATTAATCTAGCTTGCATTGTGTATAATCCAATGCATTACATTGAATGTTTTGTAAAATGAATAGTCACCTATTTATATTTTTAGGTCTACAAGATCTAAACCAGTCTCGAATCTAGAACATTCGGACTAATTTATTAAGACTTCTAGACAATCTTAGTTTCTAGAGTGTCCTATTTTCTAGAAGCTTCATAGTTTTAGAGTTTTCTACTAACATTTAGTAGATGATGTTAATCTAGACCAATTTGTAATGGTAAAGGATCAATTTTCTAGACCAACTATAAAGTTATATGCATTGAAGCTAGAATTCTTGCATTGAGAGAAAGATGTATGAAGGTGGCAAAAAGGTTGTTGAAAAAATATTCAAAAACAATACATCTGATGTAGTCATGTATTTTGTTTCCATTTCTTATGTTGGAGAGAGTACTTGATTTACAAGCAATGGTTTCCAATAATGTGAATTGGCTTATTCATTCTAGAACTTTTTCTACATGTGGACAGCCTAAGACAATGCTAATAATCAATCCCTATTGAAATGCAAAAAAGTGAAAAAGGCTTTGGAATTTTATATCAACATCTAGAGTGATGTTTTATTCTAGTAATTATAGACATGTTGAATTTAGTTGTTGTTGGGAAGATTATCACATTAGGAAAGACATAAATAGATGTTCCTACTTTAAAGTGTGATTCTATTTCAAAGTTAAGATTTGTTGATAGTCTCTCAAGTTGTGTGGCAAAGATAGTTCATTCCATAGATCCAAATTAAATCCCACATGTGGCACAAATTCATTTTTCTTCGAAAACACATATTGTTGTTCAAGATTGTATTGTTTTAAAATATCATATATAGGAAGTTACCACCAAGAAGGATCAAAGTTATCAAGGAGGATTATGCAAAATTGACATCTCAAAATGTTATAATTTTATGTTGAGCATGTGGGACCCACCATGGCTTATAATTTAAAAGTGACTTTAAGTCTTCATTTAAGTCACTTGGTCCCACTTTATGTTTTGAAAGTGATTTAAATGAATTAAGTAACTTTAGGGTTTCCTTTCATCTGGTGGTTATAAAGTTGGTTATGGACTAGTTATAAGCTAGTTATGACTTGTAACCACCAAAATGGGTTATAAATAGATGATCTCATGTCATTGTAAGGGATCTTTTTAGAAATAAACAAGGAGAGAGAGCTTGGAGAGAAATTTGTACATTATGTAAGGACACTTTTTCTACAATAGAGAAGACCCCTTGCAAGGTTTTTATGCCTTGAGCATGTGGGACCCACCATGGCTTATAATTTAAAAGTGACTTTAAGTCTTCATTTAAGTCACTTGGTTCCACTTTATGTTTTGAAAGTGATTTAAATGAATTAAGTAACTTTAGGGTTTCCTTTCATCTAGTGGTTATAAAGTTGGTTATGGACTAGTTACAAGCTAGTTATGACTTGTAACCACCAAAATGGGTTATAAATAGATGATCTCATGTCATTGTAAGGGATTGTTTTAGAAATAAACAAGGAGAGAGAGCTTGGAGAGAAATTTGTACATTATGTAAGGACACTTTTTCTACAATAGAGAAGACCCCTTGCAAGGTTTTTATGCCTTGAGGATGTCTATATTTTGTGAAGAACCATTCAATCTTGTGGATTCTTTATCTTATTTGTGCAAGATTTTGTTCCTTGTTGGCTAATGAAACTGACCACTCCCATTGAGTTCTCTACTTTATTCCAAGTGGATATTTGGTAGTATGTAGCATATCACTACCAAGAGGAACTTTACCTTTATTTATCTAAATAGTGTAGTTTTTATGATTACACATATTATCTATGATTTATTTTCCAAAAATATTTGTATGTATCTAAATATATTTGTATATTTCACTATCTATAAGATTTTCATGGGTGTTCAATAAAGGGAAACCTCCCTTGGTAATTGAGGAGGGACTTAGTCTTATGAGCTACTCCTAATCAATTTGTGTTGACAAATTTTAGGCATAACAACTTTTGGCACCCACCATGGTGCACAAAACAAAATTTTAAAGGAAGTTCCATATGCACACGAGGAAGAGCATATGACCATCTACGGAAATGATCCCATGCTTCCAAAATACCTCAGCTATCTCAAGGTTTATCAAAAAGATATCACACACAATCTAAGGAGGTTCATTTTTAACAATAGGACTAGTTCCAGATGCTAAAGGGAAGATATTGTGCTTGATGAAACAAAACATAGAGATGATACCAATGCATGAGTGCCATATCCTACTCCACCAATGAGAAGATTTATTTTCCATTACTAACAAGGAATTAACCTTGCTCTACCAACTCCTTGACAATAAAGGAGTTATAATCAAACTAGTTGTGCAAAGATTCTAGTGTAGTCACAGTTAGAGGGTTCACAGAGTGAACTGTCCAAACCATGCAGCTAGAGTAAACACAATGGAAACACCACAAATGTAGAATGCAATGGAAGATTCAAATACTCAATATATCATATATTCAAAATGCTTATATGTCGGCAACATGCGAGCTACAATCACAAGGGCTCATAGGCTTGATTTCAATTACAACAAATATGCAAGATATGGCATTGAATTGCCTCTCTAGAACAAACTATCTAATCTAAGCTATCATCAAATCTAACTATCAACTGCTAACTTCCTGATACATCTTAGAGATTTATATATATCATCTGCAAGCTCTGAAAATCCTCCACGTTGGCCAAGAAAGGTTACAAACTCCAATGAAGGAATGTAACGTGTCGAAACAAATAGGTCGGCCTTAAACATTTGGTAATGCTCTGCAAATGGATGAAACTTGGTGCGTACCTCAAGGAAAGTCTATCTTATCCATATGTGTCATGTATGGTGTGTCATTAGGCTCTGCAAGTCACGGAAGTGTTCCACAAAGCTTCTCCTTCAACTGGTTGTCTGTATGCTCTGCTCTGTGAAAGCTGATGATCTTCTGGTAGTGATAACTTTTAGCAGACAAGTCCAAATGACATGAAATTTGGATATGATGTAGATGATGATATGTAGATGTTAAGTCCTACTCCGCGAGCTCTAATATGAAGATGTGGTGAAATGTGGTACAAAATTCTAAAACTACAAATGACTAAACTGAACTGAAAATGAAAGAAAAGAAATAATGCAAATGTTTTTGGTTGATGCAAGATTGCTCTACAACCTAGGATGTTCCTACATCAAATTCATAAGGTTAGATAATGTTCATAAAGGCTTCAATGCTTTCTTATACTGTTTAAAAAAGATTCAAGTTCACTGCAACTAATCTTGAGAATTATGTAAATATATAAAATAGTGCATTCAATAGTTGCCCTATTGTCACGGGGAAATCATAATGGGACACTAAACCTAGCTTGACTTCATTATTTACCAATAGGATCTTGTAGGAACTTTTTGAATTTATTAGGAGATGGTTCTATTCATCCTGAAAAGCATTTAACCTCCTTCATCATTTCTTGCAGAATCCTGGGTGTAGGTCATGAAGACATGTCACTAATATTATTATGGAGAGCCTCATAGACACAACTATAGATTGGTTTGAACACCTTCTAGCTAAAAGCATCACAATAATCAACAAAGAGAAGAAAATATATCTTCCCACTGAAAGATTCTTCAAAAGGTCCACAGAGATCACTATGAACTAGGTCAAGAATATTGGTGGCTCAAAATGACTACCCACTCTCAAACTGCTTCCTATGTGGCTTCCTGATAACACAAGTGGAGAAAAATACATGTTGTTCTTAATGTGTGGAAGTCCAAGCATTACATTCTACTTGCTTAATGTAGTGAAGTACACAAGATTCAAATGACCAAAGTGTTGATGCCACAATGAGCATGTTTGGCCAATATTTGTTGAAAGAGTATGGCGTTGAGAAGGATTAGTACCAAGAATAAGAATCCATCCTTGTGTAGACCCTTGAGCCATAATCTATGAAATGTTCTTATCTTTTACAATACAATATTTTTTATCATATATTTTATCAAAATTAACTTCCAAGTTGTTGTCAAGCAATTGACTCACTGAAAATAAATTTTTCATGTCAGCCATAAAAAAACATTATGCACTTCACATTCTTTATTAGAGAATTGAAGAGGAATGACTCCTTTACCTTTGAATTCCAGAGAAGAGTTGTCACCAAGGTGGACTATTCCATTGTGTTCATTTAACTATGTGAACCATTCTTTTCTTCTAGTCATATGTTTGGTGGCATCCGAGTCAATATACGAGCTATCTCTTTCATCTTTGGTATTTAGGTGTGACTAGACATGTAGTTGGATTACCTCTTCATCACACTCATTTTTATAATTAACAAAATTATTTTGATGTCACCTTGATTGGAATCTTTGTTGATTCTTTTTGTTTTTGTATGACAAACCATTATACCAACAATCCTTAGTATCATGGGATTTTCCACAAATGTGACATTTTGTGACTACTTTTGCTACAACCAATGGCTCTTGATTTGATTGCCTTTTTTATTTGAAGAGAGGACTCTCCCTTCATCATATTCTATGGTTAATTGTTGGGCTTCCTCTTGTTGAAGTAGTCTAACCAATTTTCCATAAGTGACATCTCTATTGGTTCTATTTAAAGATGTCACAAAATGCATATATGATGGTAGAAGAGCTCGTAGAATGATTAAAACAAGATTATTATCTTTTATTATTTGTTGTATTTCTAAGAGTTGAATCTGTATGTCAATCAACTACATCAAGAATTCATCCATTTTTCTCCTTCTCACATTTTGATTGTATGTATTTCTCAATGAGGTACAAAGTTCTAGATTTGTTATTTACCTCATACACTAATTGCAACATTGACCAAGATTCATAAGTTGTGATAGTGTTGTGAATGTGTGTTTGGACTTGATCATCCACAAAGAGTGATCAACACCAATGCCTATTAGTTGCTTTTATCCCAGGTTCTTTGTTTAGCTACATTAAGAGTTTTAGGTTTCTTTGCTATAACAACCTCCCATAATTCTTCACATTGGAGGATGGTCTTCATTGTTCCCTTCCATGCTGGGTAGTTTGATCCATTCAATATTTTCTTATTTTTGAGAAATGTTTTGTGCCTACCATTGTTAGATGCCCTTGCCTCCTATGGTCTTACTAGGACACAAATGCTTGTTGGGATTAAACTAAGAATACTTTTCACAAAGATAGAAAATTGAGATGACACTATAAACCTGAGATGTCTTTTGATAAAAGAAAATACAAATTACATTGACTCTTCTCTTTTTTAAAACAACCACTATAACCTTTATAACTTATAATTAAAATAAAATAAACAAAATTCCACCCTTCTTAATATTGCTATACATGAACCTTAATGGAAAATATATTTTTTGTGTCTTTAAGGAATGGTTGATTAAAAAAGCTAGATGTGGCTTAAGAGGAGCTAGAAAAACAAGTGCCACGTAGTGGCCAGTACCTGCCTCGTAGTGTTGTTATTATAGTATTTGTTTAGCCTCATAGTGTTGTTATTATAGTATTTGTTTAGTTGTAATTTTTTGTTGAAATTTTTTTGTTGAGTAGTTATTGGTTGTATAGACAAATTGCATTCGAATAATTAAAAAATTAATTTTTGAAGAGTGTTGAAATGTCTTGGGTAAATAAAATTCAAATCTCAAAAATAATCTAGGACTAAAATATTTCCTGAACTATAAAACTAAAATTTACAAAGCCTATTAAATAACACAAATATTTCTTTAAAATGTAATAATACTAATACTTTTATAATTTAAAATGCATTAAATGCATTAAAATATTGTAAGTTTGAAGAATAAAATTAAAAATGTAATAATATGGTGAAATATTTTTCGTGATACTAGATTTTTAACTTTTGAGTAAATAAAATTGAAATCCTATATTTTTGACTCTTAAGTAAATAAAATTGAAATCCCCAAAATAATTTAATTTTATAAAATAAAATGTGTATCTAAACCTAACCCTAGTTGGGTGTGGAGAGATTTGAAATGTCTGTGTAACATATTAAAATGCAATAATATTGAATACTATTACAATTTAAAATCCATTAAAATATTGTAAGTTTGAAGAATAATTAACAATATATTAACAATAACATATTCATAATCACTACACTTAGTCACTTAATTTTTTGTTTAAGTAATAATAGAAAGTATTTTTAGAGAACTTTTGACTAAATAAAATTGAAATCCAAGATTTTTAACTCTTGAGTAAACAAGTGCCACCTAGTGGCCTTATAGTGTTGTTATTATAGTATTTGTTCAGTTATAATTTTTTTTGTTGATTAGCTATTGGTTGTATATAGTATTTGTTTAGTTGTAATTTTTTTTTATTAGGTATTGGTTGTATAGACAAATTGCATTCCAATAATTAAAAAATTAATTTTTGAAGAGTGTTGAAATGTCTTGGGTAAATAGAATTGAAATCTCCAAAATAATCTAATTTGGTAAAAATAAAATAGGACTAAAATATTTCCTAACTATAAAACTAAACTTCTACAAAGTCCATTAAATAACACAAATATTTCTTTAAAATGTAATAATACTAATACTTTTATAATTTAAAATGCATTAAAATATTGTAAGTTTGAAGAATAAAATAAAAAATATAATAACATGGCGAAATATTTTTTGTGATACTGTAGATTTTTAACTTTTGACTAAATAAAATTGAAATCCTAGATTTTTAACTCTTACTAAATAAAATTGAAATCCCAAAAATAATCTAATTTCATAAAATAAAATGTGTAGAACCCTAACCCTAGCTAGGTGTGGATAGATTTGAAATGTCAGCCTAAAATATTAAAATGTAATAATATTGAATACTACAATTTAAAATACATTAAAATATTGTAAGTTTGAAGAATAATTACATAATATAATAACAGTGTGGATAGCTGTGAAATGTCTGCCTAAATTAAAATGTAATAATATTGAATATTATTACAATTTAAAATGCATTAAAATATTGTAAGTTTGACGAATAATTACATAATATAATAACAATAACATATTCATATTTACATCACTACAGTATTTTATCTTAGTCACTTAATTTTTTTATTTAAGTAATAATAGTAAGTACTTTTAGAGAACATGATTTTAATTATTTTAATTAATCTAATATTATGGTTTAGTAATAATTTTAGGTGCATTCATTTAATAAAAGTATGTGGTTCAGCTCCATTTAATTAGACATCAATGGTTAAGATTAAATGAATAGTTAATTTTAGTGAAATTAGGTTATTTATGTGTAGAAAAATATGCATGCTTTGTAAAGAAAAAAAATTTAGTGTTATTTTATTTTACGAAATTAGGTTATTTTTGGGATTTTATTTTTTTTTACTCAAGAGTTAAAAAATCTAGAGTGTCATGAAAAATACTTTTATTAATAACTAGTTAAGAACAAGTGTGCTTATAGTTTCCTTGGCACAAGCTCATTACCTAGAATGAATTTGTTTTACGGCGTGAGAAAATTTTCAAAGCACTATAATGTTCACATACAAAAGACTATCGGCTTAGGATTTGTTATTTGAAGCATTCAAAAACCCTAAAAATTTAAATGTCAAGATTAAAAACAAAAACCAAGGCCGTTTGATATTTTAAAATAAATAGCACAAAGTAACAACTCATGGATTAAAGATTTAATGATCAAGAAACTATTGAGCCAATGAAATAAATAACAACCACTGCACCAACCCAAATTAATTGAAAAACCTGCACGAGCACAAGGGAATAGATAAATAAAAGAGTTATAGCAAACACAATGATACTGATGGATAAAGGGTTAAAAGGCCTATGAACTAAAAAACAATTTTAAAAAAATTCAAATTTTTTCGCAACACCTGCAAATGGACTCCATAAATGTACCAAAACCTGCATAACTCGATAGATTGTCCTCGTCATAATTTTGATTTGGAAAATGTAGGGTATTTATAAAATTTTGGAGTAAAAGCAGTTTGGGTAGTTGAACGGTAATAGTTAGGTGAACTGCACCAGTTTTTAATATTTTCAATTTGTTATGAATAAGTTTTGATTTAGGTTTTTAGATTTGTAACAAAATAGTCTTAAAATTATTAGGGTGTAAATTTAATATAATAAGAAGTTGTTTCCTATGTATTAAATATTCAATGTTCATATTTTCACTTAAAATTTAAATATAAATTTTCAAAATTAAATATTAAATATTTAAATAATATAATAATAATGATTAAAGAGTTAATTAATTAATAATACTAATACTTTTATAATTTAAAATGCATTAAAATATTGTAAGTTTGAAGAATAAAATAAAAAAACATGTAATTAAATTAATGATACTATAGATTTTAAAGTTTTGACTAAATAAAATTGAAATCCAAGATTTTAACTTTTGAGTAAATAAAATTGAAATCCCTAAAATAATCTAATTACATAAAATAAAATGTGTAGAACCCTAAAAACTAAATTAAAATTAAATTACTTTTAGCTAATGAAGTAAAAATTAATCGCCATCCATTTAGGCATGACTTAACTAGTGGGAGACAAAATTTGTGTTCAAAATTTGTTTACTTGCCACGTGCTCCCTCAAACCAAATTCTCTCCATATTTATAGTTTTTTGTTGCACTCTCTCGACAATCCGACAATCCACAGAGAAGAGGTCATTTTTTTTCAGCCAATGACAATACAGATAAATCATTTCTAAATAATTTTTTGTTAAAAATTTATCATGTTGACATAGGAAAAGTACAAATTTAAATCAAATTTGTCCGACAAGAAAAATAATCCTATCTTTTGATTGGTTTGCAATCAATAGATTAATAACTAGATAAGTGCGAAATCATGGCAATAGTACCAGCCGAAGGCAGGTACTAATAAATTTCATAGTATGGCTATTTAAAAATAAAAATAAAATAAAAAAATTATACTTGGGAAGAGTCCTAACACTTACAAAATACCTATTACATGCAAATGAACAACTTAAGCTCAAGGAAAATTAGCTCCTACCTTGCAACTATTTTTATTGTAACTGCTGGATTTTAAGATTTTAATTTCTTTCATCTAGACTGCAAGAGCTCAAATTCTTCTCCACTCTAATACCAACTGATGAAATTATATATTTTGTTCATCATTAGCTTGTATTTATACAAAGAAATCCAACAATGTGTGTTGGTTTTTTGAATATATATATAAAACAAAGTAACAAACAAATATAACAAAGCAACAAAATCCCTAAAATATCTAGCTACCAAACAAATAACATCCTAATTTTGATATGCAGTTTTTAACATATATAAAACTATATGTCGAAGCTAGATTGCATGCTTTATGAGAAAGATGTATGAAGGTGACAAAGGGGTTGATAAAATATTAAAAAATAATGCATTTGATGCAATCATGCATTTTTCTATTGTTGCTTATGATGGAGAGAGTACTCTTGATTTACAGGCAATGGTTGCCAATATTGTGAATAGGCTTATTCATTCCAACACCTGTGCTACATATGGAAAGCCTAAGACAATGCCAATAACTGAGGATGCCCCTCAACTGCCCACAGATCCCTATGGAAAGGCAAAGAAAATGAAGAAGAAAGCTTTGGGCTTTTATATCTGCATCTGGAGTGATGTTTGAATCCATTAATGCTAGGCATGTTCAATTCAGTTGTTGCTGGGAAGCGTATAGCATTGGGAAAGCTAAAAATACATGTTCCCAATTTAAAGCATGATTTCACTTCCAAGTTAAGATTTGCCAACATTCTCTGAAATTTTATGACAAAGAAAGATCATTATGTTTATTCAGATTTCTGTTAAAGCCTACATACTGCACCACTTCCATTTACTGCCAAAGCGCATATTGCTACATAAGCTTGCATTGTTGTAGAAGATTATATCCAGGAAGTCGCCACCACGAAGAATCAAAGTTATTAAGGAACGTTGTGTGAAATTAATATCTCAAAATGTTCAAATTTTGTGTTGAGCATGTGAGCTCCACTATGGCTTATAATTTGAAATAACTTTAAGTCCTCATTTAAATCACTTAGTCTCGCTTTTTGTTTGGAAAATGATTTAAATGGCTTAAGTCACTTGAGATTTTATGTTTTTCTTTTGTCATGTGGTTATAAAATTAGTTATGGGTAGTTATAATGCAACCATTCAGGATATAAATAGATTATTTCATGTCATAAAGGATCTTTTAAATCAATAAGAGACCTTGGAGATCCATTTGTAAGTTTTGTAAAGACACCTTTATTATAATAGAGAATATCCTTTACAAGGTTTTTATACCTTGAGGACATCTATATTTTGCCAAAAACTATTCAATCTTGTGGATTCTGTTATATTCTCAATTTTGTTGTTGGTTTGTTGATAAAATTAAAAGTAATCACTTCCATTCAGATATCTACTTTATTTCAAGTGTATATTTGATAGTTTGCAATATACTACTACTAAGTGGAACTTTACCTTTATTTATTTGAATAGTGTAGTTTTTATGATATCACATGGTATCTAATGATTTACTTTCTAAAAAATATTTCTATGTATGTAAATATGTTTGTATATTTCACCATCTATAAGATTTTAATAAGTGTTCAATAAAGGGAAACCTCCCTTGATAATTGAGGAGGGACTTGTTCCATCAACTTCTCATAAGCAATTTGTGTGGACAAATTTTATAGATAACACTTGTTAAATAACCATTATAAAGAGTAAAGTGTGTCACCTTTAGAAGAGAAGTGTGGTGATCACAATGCACACAAATAACCATCATAAAGAGTAAAATGTGTCACCTTTAGAAGAGAGTTGTGGTGATCACAAGGCACACACAACTTATCAATCTTGTAAAATAACCCTACCTTGATGTGAAGTGGTGACAATAGCCGAAAACTAAGTCATTGGAGGATGACTCCAAAAATCTACAACAACAATGATGGTTCTCTAGTCATACTTGATGACCAAGTGAAACTACTTTAAAAATGAATCCCACTTCATATGCCTAACTTCTTCAAATTTGTTTCGAGACTAAAGAAATTGTAGAGGTAAGTGATTAATATGGATAACAATTTCTTTGTTGAGAATATAGTGTCTCTAGTATTGATAGCTTCAACCTAGGCATACAACTTGTTATCATAAGTTGAGTAATTCCACTTAGTAGAGAAGGTTTCTTAATGACAAGCCAAGTTGGATTTCTATTCTAGTTCAAAATGGCTCCAAGTACAAACTACAAAGCATTTGTCTCAATCTTGAAAGGTTGTGAGACATTGAGCAATAGAAGAACATGTGCTAAATGCACTTTCTTCAATGTGTTGAAGGTACATGAGTGTTTCATTGTCTAGTAAAACATAATATTGTTCTTTGCCAATTGATGAAATGGCAAGATAATGCTAGGATATCTAAGGATGAACTTATGATAGAATTTTGGACAACCAAGAAAGCTCTATAACTATGTGATGGTAGAAGGATTTGAGCATTTGAGAAGAACATTGACCTTAGTAGGATCCATCAGTGTTCCATTGGCATCAATAATGAAATCGAAGTGGGATATTGATTTCTAAGCCTTTTTAGGCTACGGAGTGCCCTCATCCTCTTTGGCCACCCTATCCCTTTTAGTGGACACCATAGTTCCCTTCTCAATCTCCAGGCCAGGGGAGTCAAATTTCATGTTGGCTTTCTCAGGGGTTTTAGACTAACTCCGAAATAGAGATCCCCGTGGGAGTATTTCCTTGGTTTTCCACAATTCTGGGTCCCTCTTTGGGGCTTTTAGGAGAGATTTTGGGGGATCCATTAGCTTTTTTGCCCTTACCCTTAATAGCAGGGGTTGGGTCTGATGGAGTATCCTCCAACAGACTAACTTTGATTTGCTTCGGTGGACACATTGCCAAATGGAAATGATAAAGCCTAAGGATGAGCCCTTGGTGGAGAGGGATGAGCAAATGGTTAGGGTTCTTAGCCTGGATTTCCTTAGCAGACTGAATGGAATTCTCAAGGGATGAAATCAGAAAGAAGGGGAAACTAAGCTCCAGCTTATTCCTTAAATGGTTGAGCAAAGAAAAATTATAATGATAAAATACATTGAAGCAACCCTCCAATGTAAAATACTTCATAATCATGAGGCATACTTGCCCCCACAAAGCCGGTAGATTCTCTCTCTCGAACCACCATGAAGTTTAACAACTACTTCCCCCTCTCTGATCAAGAATAACCCCATATTTTCAAGGTTTGGCACCTTGCTTCTACGACTATTCTTCTTACCCTTGATGGGCAACCCTGTGGTTTGCCCAATAATTTCTTCTGAGACCTCAAATCCAATAGCCCCCACACGAACCTACCTATTATCATCATCCCATGACTTTGTAAATTGTCAGGATAAATTATCATCATGGTCGATCATGGTCGATCATGGCTTCCAAGAAGGGGGCCAATTCACCTTCCTGAATGATGTGCCACACCATACCTGATCCTGCCTGAACTCCTTGGGTGAGGTCAACTTGATTTTAACAATGTTACCACCCATTCTAAACCCTTGTAAACTAAGCAGACAGAAAGAGAAAAGCTTGTGAAGGCAAATTTTATGAGAATGCCTTGCAGAATGCGCATAGGAATAAATAATTTCGTTCCTACAAGTCTGTCGCATCAAAGCGCATGAAATCCCTGAATTAAATTCAGAGTAATTATTTGACAGATACGCAGAGCCCTTCCACCCTAGTTCTCTTCCTCAGAAAAGACTTGCGCCCGCCACCACATGCAAAAGTAAACATCACTGGAGTCAAGGGTGGAAGGAAAATAATTACTACCATGTCAGCCTATTGTCCATTCACCTCTCCATGCAGTCTCATGCCACCTCAACATCCTTTTAAGCCTCCCAATCAACCCCCTTTGATCCACCTCAATACTCTCACTCTAAAAATTTTGAATAACTCTAACATTGTTCCCGCCACTATGGGTTTGAAAACCAACGACTCCAAACTCATTTAAAATCATGCCACCCCTCCACATAATAAAATAATCCCAACCACATCCAAAATGTGCAAAGGATGAGCAGCCCAAAATACTTGTCTCTACCTGGCTTAAGTGTGATTGCATCCATCTTTATTAATAAGGATTTGAATTCTATGAGGCAGACTTGATGAAAGCCTCCAACACTGCCATCCATTGCTATTGGTCCCAAGGTTTGCCATGGCATCCACCACGGATTACTTTCCCTGTAGGTATGAGAAACCTTGCACTCTTCCAAGGCATTAAGAAGTAGATGAATATCACCCACTATATCCACCAGACTCCAACCAATACTGGCCAACCCCAAGGTAGCATTGACAATCAACTAAGAATCTCCTTCCACATGCAGATGCCTAATGTTCATAAAAAGAGCAAACTTGATACCCTAGAGCATAGCTAATGCCTCGGCCTTATTGTTACTCTTAATACCTAACCCCTTAGTGTAAGTAGCCACAAACATCCCCGATTTAGATCTAATAATGCCTCCTCCATTGGCCTCCCCAAGATTCCCTTTGGCCGCCCCATCAAAATTAAGTTTGAACCAACCTTTTTGAGGCAGAGTCCAACAAGTTCTGGCCCTAGCAATCTTCTTTGAATTATCAATGTGGAAGATACTCGGATTAACTGCTCATTGTTGTAGCAAATTTTGCTCTTTTTTCCCTTGGGGGTTCTCTGTCGCTTTATACTTACATGAATTGATGTTTTCAGCAAGCAATTTAGAAAATGCCTAAAAGAACTCCAAGGGAGTTCTAAATTTCTCCCTGAAGATTTTATTATTGCATTCTTTCCACAAATTCCACGCAAAATGAGGAAGGATTTGCAACCAAAGTTCCTTAATGACCAGGAATGTGGGTCGAAAGGGTGGTCTCCAAGCTCTGACCAGAGAAGCCACACTATCATTGGAAACCCAAGACATATTTAGCCTCTGCATAGTAAGACCCCAAACCTCCCACGAGAAGTTGCAAAATAGAATGAGGTGAGTGACAAACTCCTCTTCGCCACAAAGAACACACCTATTAGGCATCTGAAACCCTCTCTTCTTTAAATTGTCTAAGGTCAAAATTTAATGAATCAGAGACCACCAAAAGAAATTAATTTTGGGTAAGAGCTTAAGCAACCAAACTTTCCCCCACAAACTATCCTCCCCTGGGTCTAACAGCAGACCATAGGCACTCTTCACAGTGAACATGTCCTTATTATCTTTGTCCCACACCATTTGATCCTACTTTGGAAGTAAAGAAAGCTTGAAGTTATTCAACTCCCTTTGTAGCTGAAGCGCCACCTCTTTATCCTCATTATGGTCCATAACACAGTCTATAATACCCTTCTAGTTCCTTATGATCCCATGTCCTCCAATGTAGTTGGCCACTTTACATCCAAAGAACCTATTAGCTTTGTCAACTAACTTGCCATACTCAAGCTCTCTGAGAGGAATGTCCTTCAACCATCTGTCCTCCCAAAAGTTAACATGTTTACCATCTCCAATATTCTACCTTACTCCTTTATTGAGGAGTCCTCTAGTTTTAAGGGTCCCATTCTAAATGGCATATCCTTTAGGGAGGCCAAGATCAGCAAGCGGTCTACAGCCCTTATCTCCACTAAGGTATTTAGTAGCCATAATGTCTCCCCAATCCTTGTTGCCTTGGATCAGGTTCCACCCTATCTTAATCATAAGGGCCCTATTCATGAGATGAATTCTTCTTAATCCTAATACCCCTTGCTTCTTGGGGGTGCATACCTTCTTCCAACCAACAAGAGAAATTCTCCTTTTCTCCTCCACCTTGGACCAAAGAAACTTCTTCTAGATCTGCTCTATCTTCTCGGCCAATCATCTCAGGATTTTGAACAAGATGAGGAAATAATTAGGGATGCCTTGTAGAGAGGCTTTAAGAAGTTGAAATTTACCGGCTTGACTCAACAATGATCCTTTCCAGCCAACCAGCTTCCTCTGCATTCTCTCTATGATCAAGTTCCAATACTCAAAAGTGACTTTGGTGGTTGTGAACGGGAGTCCAAGGTAGGTAGCTAGTAAGCACACACTAGAGCAACCCAGGACTCTTGTAATTTTTTGTTGCAGTACTTCTTGGATGTTCAAGAAATAGATATGCCTCTTTTCAAAATTTATGCTTTGCCTTGAAGCCTCTTCATAATATTTGAGCAGACTTTTCCACCTCCTTGCCTCAACCACAGAAGCAATCTTGAATAAAATAGTGTCATCCACAAACTGCTGAATAACCGACGCCTAGGTTGTGGAGGCAGGTTTAATGTCATGAAGAGCACCACTCCCCAATAGATTGCACACATTTCTTCCAAGAACCTCAACCAACAAAATGAAGAGGTAAGGTGGCAGAGGGTCCACATGTCTGAGTCCCCTACCAGAGGAGAAAAAACCACGAGGGGAGCCATTGACCAACACAGAAAATCTAACCGTGGAGATACATTCTTTCACCAAGTTTATCACCTGATCTTGGAAACCAAATCTCCTGAGGACATTAAGCAAAAAATCCCAATTGACCCTATCATATGCTTTGGAAATGTCTAGTTTAAAAATCATACCTGGGGTGTTGCTCTTAGAAATAGAGTGTATGATCTCATGAGTAGTGATGGTTGCGTCAAGGATTTGCCTGCCCGGAACAAAGCCTTTCTGATTGGTAGCTATAATCTTATCCAAGAGAGATTGTAGTTTGAAGACCAGGAGCTTAGTGAAGATCTTGTAAATAGTGTTGCAGAGACTGATAGGTACGAAGTCTATCATGGAATTGGGCTCAGATTCCTTCAAGATCAGAGCTATGAAAGTGTTGTTCAACTGTCGCAAAAGCTTGTCCATTCTAAAGAAATCCCTAGTCGTGTTAGTGACATCTTTCCCAATCACATCCTAGAATGTATGGAAAAAGGATGGTGGGAACCCATCACAACCCAAGGCTTTGAATGTCCCCATGGAGAAGACCATCGCCTGGACTTCCTCCTCCGTGACTGGTTTATTCAAGAGGCTGTTGTCACCCTCAGACAAGATGGTAGGAATGGAGTTCAAAAGGGCCTCACTTTCCCTAGGGGAAGCATTAGTATGATGGGCAGCCAAGAGGGACTAAACATAATCGGAGGGTAGCCTCCCGAGCCCTTCATCATCCTCGACCACTGCCCCATTCTCATCCCAGATTTTATTGATAGTATTTCTCTTCCTATGCTAAAGTGTAGATTGGTAGAAAAAGGATGTATTTCTATCCCCTTCCCTTAGCCATTGAACCCTTGATTTATGTTTCCAATATAGTTTCTCCTCCTTCAAGGTCAACAGCCAATCTTTAGATAGTGAATCATCAAGAGCCTACAACTCCTCTGAAGAGTCTCCTTGTTCCATCCTAGTTTGAACATCCAATAGTTGTCCCATAATATTCTTTTTTCTGACCAAAACATTCCCAAAGGTATAATTGTTCCATCTCTTAACTCTATTCCTAACATTGACAAGTTTTTGAACCACTATACATAGCTTGCCCCTGAACATGAATTTTCCACCAATCAATCAGGCAATTTCTAAAGTCAGGGTGAACCACCCACATCATCTCAAACCTAAAAGGAAAAGGACCTTTGATGCTCCTCTCCTACCAGTTTAATAGCAAAGGATTGTGGTTCGGGCCCACACAAGGGAGAGCCTCCAGACTAACCAGGTTTGCTATGGTCCAATTGGAGGATATTAAGAATCTATCCAGCTTGACCTGAATAAGATGTTTCCCTTGCCTTCTGTTAGACCAGGTGAAGAATTAGCCCACAAGTTCAATGTCCATAAGACCAGCATTGCTTAAGATCCCCTCCAGGTCAGCCATGATGTTAGAATAGTCAGCGAGGCCACCCTTTTTTTAGATGGGTAGAGGGGGGAGTTCAGGTCTCCCACAATCATCCAGTGAGTTTTCTTAGATAGCTCAATCTTATCTAATAGATAATCCCAAACCTCCTTCCTCCCAAGATGAGAGTTCGGAGCATAGACATTGACCAGGGTCCACTGATTATTTTTGCAAGAGAAAGAAACTTCAAGATAATACCTGGAATAGGTCACCACCACCCCCTGAAGATTCTGGTTCCACAAAGTGACAATGCCCCTGATGCTCCTTGAGCTTCACTTATGGCAAAGTTAGCATTGGGCTAGATGTTTTAATCACCAGTTTGAAATTTTCCTCAGACATTTTAACTTCCTGTAGTAAAAGAATATCCACCTAATTGTCATAAATACAATTATTAACAAGCAACTGCTTGTGAGGATTGTTTAGCCCTCAGATATTTCATGAAACAATCATCATTTCTTAGTCCTCCCAGGAGAGACCACCAAGGTGGTCTGCCTACCAATAGTTATTTCCCTCGCGACCTCTCGTTGTCTTGTTTGCATGTGTGAGGGTCTTCCTTTGCCATGTTCCCCTCCCACATCTACTGTATTTTTGTTGGGGCCCTTCCCTTTTCGCCTCGCAGTCGACCATCCCTCCGAATCCTCCAAATTTTTTCTAGTGCCCGCTCCTGGGGACGAGGAGAAGCTTTTCTCCAGAATACTTGCTCCAAGCTTGATACCCCTCATCCTTTGGTTAGGACTATAAAGAAGATTATCCTAAACATTCTCCTTGAGAATAGTAGCCTCTTTCATAGGGGTTTCGAAGGTCTAGAATATCTCTCCTTCCTCCCTCTCCTCAGAACTACCACTAGGTCCTTCTGTCTGGCCATTAAAACCCATATCCTGAGAGTCCACAGCCGCATTCTCCACTTGCCCTTGAACCTCCCCTCTGGACTCAAGACACTAGTCTCCCCCCGCGAATACATCTACCTCAACATTCTTCACTGGGGAACCTGGGGGGGAATCAACTAGATTGAGGATATCCTCCTTGAAGGGATAGTCCTCGGGGCTCTCTTTCAGTTTCTCCCACTCCTCCCTAAGAGGTGGGGGGTGCTTGGGAGCTCGACACTGAGTAAAGACATGTCCAGGTTTCATACAATTCTAACAGAAGACCCTACAGTTCTTATAGAGATTACTATGGTTCCATTTCCCAAATTTAGATTCTAGAAGAATGAAAGTGGGTAGGGTTTCGAGGATATCGACATTCACATAGAATCTAGCATAAACCAATCTTGCCTTAGCCTTGGTGACCTTATCAACTGTCACGTAGTCCCCAAAGGAGTTCTCGATCCAGGCAAAAATTTCCTCATCCCAATATTCTAGCAGAAGACCCGAGAGCCTAACCCAAATCGGAGCAGATTGGTTGAGATCAGCTTTAGGATCAAATCTGGGTTTCCATTTGCACAGAGAAAGAGAGTGCTTCTCATACAGCCACGAACCACTAGCCAGGACCGACAACAGATTCTCCTGGGATGTGAATTTAAAAAGGAACATCCCACCTGCCATGGTGTTGGTCGAGATACTACCCTTAAGCACCCATTTGGTAGCCACCAATCTTCTGACCAAGTCTATGTTGGGTCTATAAGCAAAGAACTTCCCAACCAAAGTGTTCTCCATAGACGTCACCACTCATAGGATGGTCTAGTCTGGCAGTTTAAGAGCCTTTCCTTCCTCACACTTAGAGAGAATTGGGAAATATGTCCCGCTAGTACCGCCACTTTGAGCAGCATCCACAAGGGCCTCCTTCCATTTCTTAGATCCCTGATTCAAGGACGAGAACACGTGCTCAACACAATTGCCCATGCTAGAAGATGGTTCCCCAGACACAAGGGGAGGGGGCTAGGTCATGGGCCCCCTGGACTATCGCCAACCATTCCTGCTCGAAGACAAATTCAAAAACGGGCGGGATAGTTGCAGAGCTAAAAGATTTGTTGATGCTAGGAGAGTAACAGTTAGAATGTTAGTTTTATGTTAGTAATAAAATATAAATTAGTAATTAGTACTTGGGAAGTTATATTCCCATAAATAGGTTAGTTGGTTTAACATGGGAATATGTAAGGCTATAAAGCCAATGCAAAGCAATGTAAAATGTATCTCGATTGAATCTAAAATATATCAAATATATATTTTTATGGTGTTATTATGTGATTTACAATACTGTTATTGTGCTCATCATTTCAATATGGTATCAGAGTGATTTTATTTATGTGCCTATGTGTTAAATCTGGAGGTTGAAGAATGATTTGTATATTGAAGGAGTTGTCCCATGTTCTAATCCAAGCATGTAGACATGATGAAGTCGTTTGAAAAATTGGTTGTTTGAAGGTGCAAAAGGAAGGCATCTAAGAAGAAGGTTGCTAGTGATTACAGTTTCAACCTCTGCCCGTTTCAAATCTCTACCTCTATGTAGAAGGCGTTTAATATCCTCTTAAGAAGGCGTATAGATTAAGGCATTTTATTTTTGTGGAAGAAACATTGTTGTAAGGACGTGCTTGTTATATTGCCTGTTATAACTGCATATTTTCACAAGTGTAGCAGTGCAAACCATTTGTATTGAGATATTGCGTTGAAAGATAGGAAGAAATTGTAGTTTTCTTTGAGTCAAACATTTGTTGTGTGTGGAATTTACTGATGGTGGAAATTCCAAACATGGAATACAAAAGTATAGAAAAGATCTTGTTTGTTTGGAAGCTGTTTGAAGTAAGGCACTGGAGAATGAAATATTGGCAAAACATTCATTGCACTTCCTCATATTGTAATTGTGGCGGAGAGCTTGTCATAATCTCTATTGAGCAGATATTTCTGCCTTAAGAAGTTTTAAAAAAAAAACATTGGATTCATTTTGGAAAATGACCCTATTTTCAAGTGATCATATTGAGCAATATTTGGCTGCTTGAGTTGGAGGTTCTAAGATTGCAGAATGAAGAAATTGCTAGTGAATTCTTCATTAACATCTATTGGTTGTTTGAGGTGGTAAAAAACAAGTGCTAGAGGATAACATGGAGGTGCAGTGATTTCAATTCAAATGCATAGTCATTTGAAGGCTATTTTCCAACAGTGTTTGTATTTTAAATGCGTTTTTATTACATATGCATAGCCTATTTTACATCCAAAATGTTGTTGGTAATCTGAGTTTCACATTACTAGATATCTGTAAGTTGATTCTTATTTGTTGAATAAAGTTTTGTTTTCTTATTCTTGCAGTAGTTTAATAATAATATTAGTGGTGAACATCCAAGCATGATGCATAGGTGAGTTGGTGAAATTTGTGGAAGTTTAAGTGAAGGAGGTAATGAGTTCAAAACTTGATTATGCCTCATAGTAACTTTTTGATGATTTTATTTTTGGAGGTATAAAGTTGACTAGTGTATGGGTCCATCATTGGTTGAAATCAACATCATTATTTTTAGCATTTGCATATGGCCACACATTATGCTTATGTTCTTGATGCCATCCATGCTATCCCTGATAGACTTTTGGGAGACTTACATGCCTATGCTATTGAAGGTTTAAATGCTACATCTAATAGGGTTTTTAGAGATTTGCATGCAACATCAAGTGGATAGAATGTAACAAGTTCCATTAGAAGTTGGAGGAAAACGAAGGTTCGAGGTTTTTCTCATCTAGAGCTAGCTTCTCACTCAGAGATGATACCTTGCATGAGAAGCATCAATTTCAATTTGTGTCCCTTCATGGATCAAGGGGGGTTTAGCAGTTTTGGTAGTACGTGTGGGTGCAGTTTGTGTATTCACCTTGATGTTTTCTTTTGTACATTGGAGGAGAGATTTGGTTCCCATAGAATTGGAGGAGGGATATTGACACTTTCGAAGGAAAGTGGACTCTTGAAGGAGGAGAGTTGTGTTCCCAGAAGGAGGGATTATTGACACACTCGGTGGAGTTGTTGACTCTCGAAGGAGAGTTGTGTTCTCTCAAGGGATTATTGATACTTTTGGTGGAAAGTGGACTTTCAAAGGAGGAGAGTTGTTCTCTCAAATGCAGCACTAGAGGAGGGATTATTGACACACCCAATGGAGTTGTGGACTCTCGGAGGAGCGTTGTGTTCTCTCATTGTGCATAGAGGATGGGATTATGTTCTCTTATGTGGTACAAAGGATTTTGAAGGTTTGACAATCAGGAGCTCCTCTGACAAATTCAGTTTGGTATTTCTTGGGTGAGCAAGGAGAAATGGTGAAGATTCTTCAACAAAGTCTCTAGAATGGCTATTGTGTTCATTCCTTGCAGTATTCCATCCTTTGTTCAGATTGATGTAACAAGGGCGGGAATGTTGGATTATTACATCTTATTAGTATATAGTTTAGATATTAAATAAATCAATAGTTAGAATGTTAGTTTTATTTTAGTAATAAAATATAAGTTAGTAATTAGTTCTTGGGAAGTTGTATTCCCATAAGTAGGTTAGTTGGTTTGACACAGGAGTATGTAAGGCTATAAAAACCAATGCAAAACAATGTAAAATGTATCCCAATTGAATTTAAAATATATCAAATATATATTTTTATGGTGTTATTATGTGATCTGCAATATTGTTATTGTGCTCACCATTTCAATAAGATATGATGCCTCCTTTTACTAAAAACTCTTAAGTTTTAAACAAGAAAGGGAATATCATGTTGGCAGCCACATCTTACTCCTTGCCATGTTCCATTTTTAACTTTTTATATAAACTGCTTGGACAATTAAGACATTTTTTCAATAGTATAATGATAATACTTTTTTGCCTCATATTTCTAGTAAGATACTTTAATTTAATTTATGCTCACCAAAATTAGTCTAGGGGACTAAAAGTGACACAATGTATAGAGGACAAGTGGAGTGCAAGGGCATATCCCAAGAAAAATACAAAGCAAAAAGTGAACAATGCAACAATGGAAAGCTTATTCCAAAGATGATCCCTCGAGGTCTTAGATAGCATTCCTGTAAGGAAAGCACAGGTGCGGAAAATAGCTTCCCTAATGTTAATTCCCAGGGGACAGTGTAGACCAGTCACTTTTGAAATTACAATAACACAGATGAATACACAAGAGAAACCAAAATAGACAATAGTTAGAACACAGACACACAGAATTACGTGGGAAAACCCTTACGGGTAAAAAACCCACCACCACAAGAAAACAATCTTTATTACAGTAAGATATACAGTTACAATAAAGAATTCAGCTTCTTGCTCTGGTGTTTGATTCTCGACATCATACACAGTTCATCTCCCTGTACATTTACAGAACGAACCTCTATTCAAGTCTCATCATCATAATACCAACGACACCTATAGACATATCATTCTATTTCCAATCTGCAAGAACAAGAGTCGTTACAGACTTCTGCTCTAACTGATAGAACAGATTCCTCATACGTCGCTGCCATCTAACCGTCGCAACGGTTCACATTTCAGTGAGGCGTTTAGTCCCACATGTACCAAGTCGCAAAGGACTTTGCAGTTTATAACCGCCAACAGGCGAAAGAGTATTGTCAGCAATTTTGTTGCCGACAATACCAAGTCTCCAAGTCCATCGGCATAACAACTCCCATCGGCCCTCAGACTTCACCTCCCACCGATGAGCATTGTCTCCCCGATCACCAAGGTTACCATCGGTATGACATTCTCCATCGGCAAAAGATCTAGCCCTCGCTCCGACAGAGGTTTGTCTCAACGATACCAATAAGACTTCCATCAGGATGTCCGCAGTACATCGGCCCAACACCTTTAGCCGACGGGTATTCTCTTGCCATCGGAGTGACTACTCCTGTCGGAGTAACTCCACAGTGTTTGGCCGATAGGCCCTTGTCTTGCCGACGACCGTAACCTTCGTCGGAGTGACTACTCCTGTCGGAGTAACTCCACAAGGTTTGGCCGATAGGCCTTGTCTTGCCGACGACCGTAACCTTCGTCGGAGTGACTACTCCTGTCGGAGTAACTCCACAAGGTTTGGCCGATAGGCCTTGTCTTGCCGACAGTTGAATGCTTCCATCGGGGTGACACTCAGCATCGGACAAACCTTCGATGCTTATTCCGACGGCCCTTGTCTCACCGATGCCAATGGTCTTCAACATGGTCCTGCCGATAGTGCTTCGTCACAGCGATGCCGACATCGCATATCCTCAGACCAATGAACCAAGGAACAGTTGAACTAAAAAATTCATTGAACCTACCAAATGGACTCTAGAAAGGTTCAACAAAGAGGTTCAAAACATAGGTTCAACTAAGAGGTTCAAGTAGTAATTTGAGACACAAGTTCTCTTCAATCTCCCACTTGTCGAAGACATTACTGCTACCTCTTAGTCCTCATTTGATTATTGAGAACTATGGGCCCGAAGACCCATTTCATCTGAGCACCATTTGAACTTGGCTGTGTTCACTGGTTTAGTTAAGGCATCAGCAACATTTTCCAAAGTGTCAACCTTTTCCAGCTTCACCTTCCTGTCTTCCACCATATCACGAACAAAGTGATATTGGACATCAATATGTTTTGTCCTAGCATGAAATGTAGGATTCTTTGCCAAACATATGGCACTTTGACTGTCACAATGAATTTGTATTTGCCCTGCATTAAAACCAACATCAGAACACAACCTTTTCAACCAAACAGCTTCTTGGCATGCACGAGTGGCTGCCATGTACTCTGCCTCTGTTGTGGACAAAGCGACTACAGCCTGTCGCTTGCTCATCCAACTGATAGCACCACCATGTAACATGAACACGTATCCACTGGTGGATCTCCGACTGTCAATGTCCCCTGCCCAATCAGAATCAACATATCCCTGAATACTGATAGATCTCTTAGACCCTTCTGAGTTTCCATGATAACAAATAGCATAGTCAGAAGTTCCCTTCAAATACCTCATAACTCTTTTCACAGCATCCCAATGTGATCTGCCTGGATTCGCCATAAATCGGCTCAAAACTCCCACTGCTTGGGCAATGTCTGGTCTGGTACAGACCATTGCATACATTAAACTGCCAACAGCACTTGCATAAGGTACTCTCTTCATGTCATCAATTTCATTTGAAGATTCTGGACAATCTTCAACAGATAATTTCGTTCCCTGCAAAACTGGAACAACTAACTGTTTAGAATCAGACATATGAAACTTATCAAGAACATTGGTAATATACTTCCTCTGGCTGAGCCAAATTTTTCTCTTAGATCTGTCCCTTTTGATCTCCATTCCCAGAATGTACTTTGCTGCCCCCAGATTTTTCATTTCAAATTTCAAGGACAACTGAGATTTTAATTCTGAGATCATCCCCTTACCATTGCCAATGAACAACATGTCATCCACATATAGTGCAATTATAAGAATCTGGTCACCTTCAGTTTTATAATAGACACAATGATCAGATTTAGATCTCACATACCCCAAGGATAAAACATACGTATCAAACTTTTGATACCACATTCTGGGAGACTGTTTCAAACCATAAAGAGACTTCTTAAGTTTGCATACCAGATGTTCTTTACCTTTTTCCACAAAATGCTCTGGCTGAGACATATAAATTTCTTCTTCAAGGTCTCCATGAAGAAACGCTGTTGTCACATCCATCTGCTCAATTTCAAAATCATATGCTGCTGCAAGTGACAACAGAAATCTAATGGATGTCAACTTAGCTACAGGAGAAAAGATTTCTCCATAATCAATACCTTCCTTTTGGGAATACCCCTTAGCAACCAGTCTTGCCTTGTACTTCTCAATACTACCATCTGGACCATATTTCTTCTTAAATACCCACTTACAGCCTACAGGTTTTCTTCCTTCAGGCAAGGGCACCAGATCCCAGGTTCCATTCTTCTCCAATGATGTCATTTCACTATGCATGGCTTCCAACCAGGAATCTGAATCAGGTACACTAATAGCTTCTTTCACAGTCCTAGGTTCATCAGTATTAGTAAGTAAAGCATAGGCACAAGTTGAATCAGGTACTGAAAACCCATACCTATTTGGTTGTCTTCTTTCACGTGTAGATCTCCTCAAAGGTTGAGGTGCAGGTTCAGGTTCTTGCTCTGGATCAGAATCTTCGGAGCTACTTGAACTCTTATCTGAAACATCTACACTTGGTGCTTGTTGTTCCTCTTTTACAGGAGTCAGAGGAACATTCACAACACTCTTTTCTTTCTTTTCTTCTGTCTTTTCTGGCTGAGGATCAACAACCAATGGTTTCAGCTCTCTGAAAATTACATTCCTGCTGTAGATTACCTTTTCAGTTTCAGGATTCCAAAGCTTGTATCCTTTAATACCGACTCCATAGCCAACAAAGATACATTTAACTGCCTTGTTATCCAACTTAGATCTTTTAACTTCAGGAATATGAGCATATGCCTCACAGCCAAAGACTTGAATATGTCTTAGAGAGGGCTTCTTACCAGACCATGCTTCCATAGGTGTCTTATCAACCAATGCTGATGTAGGAGAACGATTCAGCAAGTAACAAGCTGTAGCAACTGCCTCAGCCCAGAACTTCTGTTCAAGACCAGCATAACTCAACATACTTCTTGCTTTCTCCATCAACGATCGATTTAACCTTTCAGCAACTCCATTCTGTTGTGGAGTATAAGGTGTAGTTTTATGCCTTTTAATTCCATGGTCTACACAATACTTATCAAAATCCGCATTGCAATATTCACCACCGTTATCTGTTCTCAAGCATTTTAGTTTTCTACCAGTCTGATTTTCCACAAGAGTTTTAAATTCTTTAAATCGACTGAACACTTCTGATTTGTTTTTCAAAAAATATACAAATGCCCTTCTTGAATAATCATCAATGAACGATACATAGTATCTTGATTTAGATAAAGAAGGAACATCAACTGGACCAAAAACATCAGAATGCACATAGTCCAGAACACCAGAAGATTTATGAGAACTAGAGTAAAATGAAACACAGTTTTGCTTTCCATATATACAATGTTCGCAGAAATCGAACTCCAGATTACAATCAATCAGCCCATCTACCAGATTTTTGTTTTTCAAGGTTTTTAAACCTTTCTCACCTATGTGACCAAGTCTATGATGCCAGAGCATTGTTTTCTCTGCAGGAAGTTTAACTTCCATAGAATTTATGTCATGTGTTACAATAGTAGCCTTTTCAGATTTTGCAGAGACATTATTACAGCACACTGGTTTAGCATCTAACCTATACAGAGTTCCAATGCGTTCACCTTTTGCCAGAACAATAGAACCTCTAGTCATCTTACAGCCACCATTCACAAAAGTAACTTGCACTCCAACATCATTAAGTTTACTAACAGAAAGTAAATTTTGAGCCAGACCTGGTATATGAAGAACTTCATTCATTCCCTTTATTCTGCCATCCGGGAACTGGATTCTGACTCGACCTCGGCCAACAATTTCCAGTGTTGAATCACTAGCCAGGAACACCTTGCCACCAGCATAGGGTTCATACTTTGTGAACCACTCTCTATGAGATGTCATATGAAAGGATGCTCCTGAATCAATCAGCCAAACATCTTCAGAAGCAGGTGTTGCTAGAGCAGCAATGAAAGCATCAGCATCACTGTGTGAAGACTCAGAGTCAGAGAAGTTCTTCTTCTTCTTTTTCTCCTCTTTACAGTCTTTCTTGACATGACCTTTCTGTCCACAATTCCAGCACTTCACCTTGGACTTCTTGCCAGGAGATTTTGATTTCCCCTCTGATTTGGACTTAGACTTCTTGTCCTTCTTCTTGCCTCTTTCCTTTGATCTACCACGAACTGACAGAGCCTCTTTGGCCATTCCAGAAGATTTCCTCCGCATCTCTTCAGACAACAAAGAGGCAACAATAGTTTCCTGAGAAAACGTAGTTGTTGTACTTCCAATAGCCATCACCAGATGGTCCCACGAGTCAGGTAAGGAACATAACAGAAGCATACAGCGATCTTCCTCTTCTATTTTTACACCTATAGATGTCAACTGAGCAACAATCGTATTGAATGCACTCAGATGTTCTGCTACAGATGCACCTTCATCCATCTTCAGAGAATACAATTTCTTTCTGAGGAAAAGTTTATTTACCAAGGACTTGCCCTGATAAATATTATTCAACTTTTTCCACAAATCACTTGCAGATTTCTCCTCATGGATGTTCAATAGAACAGAGTCAGATAAACTCAGTCTTATCAGTCCTTTGGCTTTTCTGCATATCAGTTCCCAATCTTCTTGCTTCATGCCTGTAGGTTGAACTCCAGACACAGCAACCCAAAGATCTCTATAGACTAACATGTCTTCAACTTTAAGTTTCCACAACTCAAAGTTTGTGCCATTGAATTTCTCAATGTCTATTTTGTCTGATGTACTTGCCATCTCTATTTAATTTAAAAAATAACTTTCTACAGAACTCCCACACAACAGAATTAACACAAAAAACCCAAACTACCGACAAGGATAACACAACGGGCCAGGCTCTGATACCACTTGTAAGGAAAGCACAGGTGCGGAAAACAGCTTCCCTAATGTTAATTCCCAGGGGACAGTGTAGACCAGTCACTTTTGAAATTACAATAACACAGATGAATACACAAGAGAAACCAAAATAGACAATAGTTAGAACACAGACACACAGAATTACGTGGGAAAACCCTTACGGGTAAAAAACCCACCACCACAAGAAAACAATCTTTATTACAGTAAGATATACAATTACAATAAAGAATTCAGCTTCTTGCTCTGGTGTTTGATTCTCGACATCATACACAGTTCATCTCCCTGTACATTTACAGAACGAACCTCTATTCAAGTCTCATCATCATAATACCAACGACACCTATAGACATATCATTCTATTTCCAATCTGCAAGAACAAGAGTCGTTACAGACTTCTGCTCTAACTGATAGAACAGATTCCTCATACGTCGCTGCCATCTAACCGTCGCAACGGTTCACATTTCAGTGAGGCGTTTAGTCCCACATGTACCAAGTCGCAAAGGACTTTGCAGTTTATAACCGCCAACAGGCGAAAGAGTATTGTCAGCAATTTTGTTGCCGACAATACCAAGTCTCCAAGTCCATCGGCATAACAACTCCCATCGGCCCTCAGACTTCACCTCCCACCGATGAGCATTGTCTCCCCGATCACCAAGGTTACCATCGGTATGACATTCTCCATCGGCAAAAGATCTAGCCCTCGCTCCGACAGAGGTTTGTCTCACCGATACCAATAAGACTTCCATCAGGATGTCCGCAGTACATCGGCCCAACACCTTTAGCCGACGGGTATTCTCTTGCCATCGGAGTGACTTCTCCTGTCGGAGTAACTCCACAGTGTTTGGCCGATAGGCCCTTGTCTTGCCGACGACCGTAACCTTCGTCGGAGTGACTACTCCTGTCGGAGTAACTCCACAAGGTTTGGCCGATAGGCCTTGTCTTGCCGACGACCGTAACCTTCGTCGGAGTGACTACTCCTGTCGGAGTAACTCCACAAGGTTTGGCCGATAGGCCTTGTCTTGCCGACAGTTGAATGCTTCCATCGGGGTGACACTCAGCATCGGACAAACCTTCGATGCTTATTCCGACAGCCCTTGTCTCACCGATGCCAATGGTCTTCAACATGGTCCTGCCGATAGTGCTTCGTCACAGCGATGCCGACATCGCATATCCTCAGACCAATGAACCAAGGAACAGTTGAACTAAAAAATTCATTGAACCTACCAAATGGACTCTAGAAAGGTTCAACAAAGAGGTTCAAAACATAGGTTCAACTAAGAGGTTCAAGTAGTAATTTGAGACACAAGTTCTCTTCAATTCCTAACATTCAAGATCACAAAAAAGTGTCATGGATGTGAGACCATGGAGGTCACTAGGTTTGTGATGCCTCACAAATATATGGTATGAACTTGGAAGTTGTCCAAAGGGCCTCTTCCTACTAAAGTGAGGGGTGGAAATAAGAAGTAATAAATCTAGTATGGGTCCCTCTAGTATACATGCCTTTGGAAAGTTGTCAATGAAGGTCAAATATCTCCTTTAGGAACAGAGCAAGACATGTGTAGTCATCATAAGCTATGAAAGCCTAGAAAGAACCAAGCAGGCCTTTAAAGAGAAAAAAATATCCTTTGATCTTATAATGGGGAGAGGATTTGAATACAAATCGTTCCTAAGTCTTTAGTTCTAAGGAGCATATTTGGTAAATACAATGCCGGTGAGGAATATGGTGGTATGTCTCAATGCGAACCTAGTGGGAGAAAACTTTGAGTTGCATAAGAGGAAGCTTTAATCTACAAGGTAGTTAGAATTTGTGTACCCTAGGGGAGATGAGTCCATCACTAAACTAGAGATATAGATCTAAGTAGAAAAAATGTTTTGAAGATAGTGGCTCTCTAAGTGCAATCCATGTGGACTAGAGGTACGCTCTATAAATCTCAATACAAATACCCCTATTTATCTCCCCATTGGAGAGATCAAGAGCATTCACTAAAAATCTTTTTTGTGGTGATCTAGTAATATCAAAGCCAGTAAGGTGTAACAAGGAAGAAGCTCTTCTATACCAACAAGACCCAAACCCATGATTTTCAAATACCATAGATGATCTACGAACAAGACAATGATGCCTCAAATGGAAAATTTGGGAGAAAGACATCAGTCTCAACCTACGTATCATAGTCACCACATGAAATATTACTAAAGTAATAAGAGGACTTGTGCCAAATTCTACAAAGATGATGGCTTGAGGGACTCGTCTCTTAGTACAAATATGTTTAGGAAGCATTGTAACCAATACCTTCTCTATCTGACTTCAATCCACAACCCGAAGGAATGGGCCCAAAATTTTACAACCACACAAGAGGGTAGGCATGACCAGCGAGTGAAATAGGTGGATCTTTATCTGAATGTCCTAAAATTAAACTTGAAAGCATTGCTTTTGAATGTGGTAAGAGCAACATATCCTTGTCTTAGTCTCGACTCAGTAGTTAGCATCAAGCTAAAGTACGGGCTAGAGAAGAGGACCCCTAAGCAAACATATGAAGACACAACCTCAACCTTCTCATCTCTATACATAAGAATCACCTCATATAACTTCTTTTTGGAAATATTTTCCCCAAATTAACCTAAAGTTGATTGTTTTCACAAAACAAGGCTAAAATATTAAGTTGTCTCTCGAGTCCCCTCACCAAATAAAACATAAAGATAATGTAATCTGCAAATAAGAGATTAAAAATAAAAACTCTGAGAAAAGTAAATAACCATTATATTTGATAAAATTTCATCTAATTCATTGATATATAAAACCCAAAAATTATAAGAGAAATATATATATATATATATATCACTTCTTTTTATGTGTAGGCTCATCTCTCGACGTACATAATTGTATATATATATAGCACTTCTTTTTTATGTGTAGGCTCATCTGTCCACGTACATAATTGAGAAAAGCAAAAGAGGATCTAGATCATATAAAAGACTACCACTTATTGCAAGGAAATATTTTAGTATTATCAAAACAACAATGATGAACATTTCAATTATGTAAAGTTGTATATTAAAGTATAGTGGCGTTCTTGGAATAGTTGTGTTTGCTCACGTTTATCATGATACACAATAATATTAAACAAGAAAAACACTAATATTATGCAAGAAAAAAGGTGATTGTCTTGGTCGAACTCAATCTAAAAACATTAAATATATAAATAAAAAATAAAAAATGATAAATATTAAGATAAGAGTCCAACGTTCTTCGTTCCACCATAACATTATAAGAAAACGAAAAATGATCATTAGAGTTATTGAGAATCATTATGGTGTTTACTTGATAATTTATGATGATTATAATTGTAGTGAAGTTTGTAATGGTGAAAATTGTATATTTTGTGTATTATTATTTTTTTCTTTTCTAATTTTATTTTGATTGTGTTGTTTACTAATATAATGACTAGTGTCTAAATAGTGTATTTCAATGTAAAAGTTGACAAATAACTTGATCTTTACCTAATTTCATCTGTACAAATTTCTCAACACTAGACTTGATTTTTAGTTTATCCATTCATTATCTTAGGTTAAATTTATGAGTATGAAACTAATCCAATTTAGTTTCGTGGGTATGGAAATGACCACTAAGCTTGCAAATTCGAATATAAATTTTGGGCCCAAGGTGACTCCCTCTAACTAGTTGTTATGTGCTTACTTGAACACGAAATTCATTAACTTGTGGGTAAGGGTGTTGTATTTAAAGAAAACCCCTAATTCATTTGAAGCACATATAGGACCTAGCTTAAGAGCCTCCTTACAAATTGCACCATCACAAGAGCGTTGCAACAACAATTACACATGTCTAGGCATATTGCATCATCACTTGCTATCTTCAATCATCGTCCCATACAATTGACTGAATTGTAGAGGTTTGAACAAAGAGGAACAATCCTAGCCTAGCAAACTCCTAAACAATGTCTATCAACACCACTCCTTTTCAAATAGAGTTTATAGATATCAAGGTGAATAGGTTCCAAACATTAGAATCAAAATAGTTTAGATGTGCAATATAGGTTTAAATCTACGCATATCATTTAGGTCCGTAGTCGTGAAGATCAATTCTATAGTTGTGGAAATGAACCAAAGTAGCAAACAACAACTTTCTCAATCCCAAGAGAATCATCTTGCAAGTCCTAATTTTCTAGCACATTGGTGAATCATTTAGCTACATCTATCAAAGTCAAATCAACATCAAACCTAGAGCTAAGTAAAGTTATTTTATTTGCTTAATTCTGAGCATTTATTTCCATAACATTATTAGTCCCAACTCTTATCCTAGGTTAGATTATTTATTTTCCCTTATATGAATTGGTGAACCCTACAATTTTAGACCCATAGGGTTTACATCTTTTACATTAGGGTTTTAGATCTAGTATTTTTTATTATCTATTTTTCCTTTCAGATCTAACTAGGATTCGGATCCACCCTTATTTGCACTTAATTAATTCTTTTTAAATTTAGGCAATGTGCCTTAGATATGGAAACGTGTACAAGAACTTGCCTAGCTGGATGCAACAAGATGTAAGCATTAGAACTCAATGTTATCCTAATCATGAACCTCCATAGGTCCAATAATTTTATGAATGTCTTCAACTATTGGCATGAGACTCAAACGTGTTACACACAACTTGATTAGGTCTTCATTAAGAAATTTGACAAGTCACATCCCATAAGACAATGAGAAAACACTTGTTGATGATGTGGTATGATATAATAAGACAAGATTAATCTCTAATATCAATTTGAATGCTTTGTGTTTAATACATGCAATACCACATAGTAGAAATATTATCTAGATATTAATAAATAGGTGTGGTAAAATTGATGATTGTAGCAAGAATGAACCATTGCGCTATGCATTGACCTCTATGGTGATAATAGGATGACTATGACACTTCAAGGAACCTGCAATCTAATGTACATAAAAGAAAATATTTTTGGTGATGCAAGATTACTCTTACACCCTAGATGCTCCTGCATCAGACACCCTAGGTAACTAACAAGGTGAGTCCCTCACTTTGAAGCAACTAAGGGAAAACCAAAATGGTTCACCTCAATAGTAGATATCTATGTTGATTTTTCAATTAGCCTTCCCTTCTATTTCACCATATATTCTTCATACTTCTTATTCCTTGTACTCTTTCCAATTCTATTGTTTAGTATTTCTTCAATTTCTTTAGCTTGCTATTCCAGCACCCACTTTCTTAAATTTTTTCTTTGTTCCTTCTTCTACCTCACCTTCATGGTTTAAAACTAGCGGGGTTCTATCCAAGGGGGTTTGAATCTAAGGGGGTTTGATCAAACCCTCTTCAATTAAAATCCTTTAAATGGAACCTTTCAAGGCTTAAATCATTATATTTTCTAAAAATATGTGATTTCAGCAAAAATCAAGATGTCCCATAAAGTGTAACCCATTATTGTGGTAGCACCCACAAATAAAAAATGTTAAACACTAGGATATAATAGAACCTCTAGGCAACTCTACTTCACATGCATTATTAAAATCAAACTTTTTGATTATCTTGCAAGGACCAAAAATTTTTATCTTCATCTTCTAATTTGTACCCTATGAAAATCTTTATTTTCTCATATGTACTATCATTTCATCTCCATTTTTGTATTTCTTATGTCTCCTCTTCATGTCAACCTTCTCCTTATACTTAGTATTCATCTTTTCCAACTAGTTTCTTACCTCCTCATGCAACATCATCATGTGTGATCTGCAAATTCTTCCACCTCAACACTTCTCTTCTCTTCATTTATGATATCTCTCAATTTTGATACATTCCTTGGATTATTTTTCGTATAATATCTCAAATGGTGTTTTCCTTGTACTCCTATTAACTAAATTATTGTATGAAAACTTTGCTTGTGCTAATACCATGTTCTAATTACCTATTATTCCACTTGATAAACACCTCAACAAGTTACCTACACTCCTATTCACTACTTTTGTCTTCCATCACTCTGCAGGTAATATATTAAAGTAAATTTCAACTCGTTCTTTATCTTCTTCCATAATTTATTTCGGAAATAATCAAGAAACTTGGTGTCCCTATCAGAAACTATGCTTCTTGGAAACCTGTGTAATCTCACAACTTCCTTAAAAAATAGATCAGCTATATGTACCACATGATTAGTTTTCTTGCATGCTATGAAATGTGTTGTCTTCAAAAATCTATCAACTACAACAAATATTGAATTGTTCCCTCTCTATGTTCTTGGAAAACCTAATACAAAATCCATATTGATAATTTCCCAAGGGTTCTATGGAATTGGAAATGACTTGTACAATCCAACTTTTTAACTATTACATTTTACAACTTGACAAATTCTACAATTTTGAACATACCATTTTACATCCTTATACATATATGAACAATAACAGTTTTCACTTACCAATGCTATTGTCTTGTCAACACCAAAATGTCCCACTAACCCATGCTATGCTTCTCTTTTATCACATTCTCCCTCATTGAGTTTCTAAGAATACATAATTGATTTCCTTTCAACAACATATCATTCTAAATCAAATATTCGAACCATTTAGTTCTATCCATACTTACAAGTTCCTTGCATGCTCTCCATGCCTCAACAAACTCAACATCACCCACATACAAATGCATCATTTCCTCGCATCCAACTAATTCAATTTTCATTTAAATTATGAAATGTTATCTCCTACTCAATGGATCAACATCCACTCCTATGGTTCAATACAAAAGAGTAACTTTGCATAAACTCTGTACCCATCTTACATGCTTTTGATTCAACTTACCTTGAGTATTCAAATACTATAATACATGATGATCTGTATATAACATAAACTCTATTCTCTCTATCTTTGTAATACTAATCTAATGTGTGACAAATGTTCCTCCTTACTCTTACTAAAAATTAGAATATCATCCAAATAAATAATCACAAACTTACCCAAATATGGCTTGTATACCTCATCCATTAATCTCATAAATGTGCTTGGTGCATTAGTCAACCTAAAGGGCATAAGCATCCACTCATACAATCCTTCTTTTTTCTTGAATGTTGTCTTCCATTCATGTCCTCTTATTTTAATCTGGTGATAACTACTCTTCAAATCTATCTTGCTGAAATATTTTGCTCCACTCAAATAGTCCATTAAATCATATGGAATCCTAGGTAATGGAAATCTATAGCTCATTGTGATCTTATTTATTATTCTTAAATCTATAGACATTCTCCATTCCCCTCTTTTCTTTGGTATAATTAATTACTATTGGTACCGCATAGGGAGTCAAACTCTCTAATAAAACCCTTCTTCAGCAATTCATGCACTTGCATATTCAACTCTTTATTTTCTACTAGCATCATTCTATGTGCATCTTTATTTTATAAACTTGCTCCTAGAATCAAATCCATATGATTACTAATATTCATCACAAGTGGTAATCCATTTGGTAAATTATTAGATACTATATCATTGTATTCTATCAATAATTCTTTTTTTTTGGTGACGCCTTTCCTTCATTTACAATACCACATACTCTTGGAATCAATGCAAAACACAAATTTTCATTCTTTGGACCATCTTTTAACTTTCTACCATCCACCATACAAACTCCAACATTATCACATAATTGTCCTTCCTTCTCTTTCAGTGGAGAAAGAATATGCTTTTCACCATCCTTCATTAAAGTGTAAGTACTTTCCCTACCATTATGTATAGCTTTTTTTATCATATTGTCATGCTCTTCGCAACAACAAATGACATGCATCCATAGGAATAACATCACACAATACCTCATCCCAATATGATCCTATTTTGAATTTGACTAGACATTACTAACTTACAACATATGTTCTTTATGTAACCATGAAATTATGTAAGGACTGGGATGCTCTATCTTTTTAAACTGAAACTTATTAACCATATTTATTCACATTAGATTATCAGTGCTACCACTATCAATGATAACTTTACAACACTTACCTTTAGTCTTGCATATTGTTCTAAACAAATTTATTCTTTGCATTAGTTCATCTGTATCTAAACCATCAGGTTTCAACAAAACTCTCAATCATCAACAAAGACTCACCTCTTTCTGGTTCATCTACTCAGCTTCATGATCAAAATGATTCTTCATCTACATGTGTGGCTCTTGTGCTTCCTTCAAGTATTATGATATTACTTCCTTGAGATTGGGGACAATCAGATGCCCTATGTCCTTTATCTCCACACTTGAAACAAATTCCTCTAAATGATCTTCCACCTCCTCTACCATATCTTCCTCTAAATGAACTATCACCTCCTTTTGCTTCAAAATATTCATGATAATGTCCTCTACCAATGCCTTGATGTCTTCCTCTCCAGAACCTATTGCCTCTTCCTCTTTTCCTATTCTACCTCATATAAAAAAAAATCTTATTCAAATTATCTTCCACCTCCTATACAAATTGATATGTTTCTTCAACCCTCTACAAACCTTACCATATGCAATTCTTCTTGAATAGATTCCCTTTATTCATTAACGTATCTTTCCACTTTCTCTTGATTAGCTTCACTATGTCATGCCCCACCTATATGATTCTTTGATATAATCATTTACATTCTTTTCTTTCTATCTTAGCTTTCAAATTAAGATATGTGGAAAAGTTAGCAAAATTTAAGATAATGATATGTGGAAAAGTTAGCAAAATTTAAGATAATGATATGTGGAAAAGTTAGCAAAATTTAAGATAATGATATGTGGAAAAGTTAGCAAAATATTGTCAACTTTTCCATCATTTACATTCATACATGCTCCTTGTCCACTCTTCTTATTTGGGAATTTCTTGTATACCCTATTTCTGAGTTATAACACATAAAGCACCCTCAAACATGTTCATTTTCCCGTGTAAAAAAATCATGGCAATATTAGCTTCTGAATTTTGAGATCTCTCCTCAGCCTCTTCCATATCTTTATTACCTTCATGTTTGATCCTCCTTTGTGCTCTATTCCTCTACCCAATACCAATTTCAAGCTCAAATTCACTCAAATCTTCTCTTCCACTAGAATGTGTAGTGGGTATAACATTGAAAGCCCAACCAAAATTTTCATACATGACAACATACATTTGTTTCAAACCTACTCTTATACCAATATGATATCTATTATGTTATGGAGCCTATTTCCATATTACAATGTATTTCAAATATTGTACACTCTTAATGTAACCTCGCCGGGGTTTGGGGTCGGGCCGAGCCCTGAGTAGGGGTTCAGGGGCAGTAGCCCCCGAAAAAAAAATTAGGATCCCCCTTTTTTCGTGGGTATAGATATGTGTGGATCCCCCTTTTTCCACGAGTATAGTTATGTGCTTTATTTATACTTGTATATGGATGGAGTCATCACCCATGATTAATGGGAACTATTATGGGTTAACTTGGCCCATGGTTTGGTACCCATTTTTTTGTAAAACCGCTATGTCGATTACCTATTGATGTAATTATAAATAGATGGACATACAATAGGTAAGAGATAGGAAGAATTGAGAAGCTGAATAGAGTGTGTGAATTCAAGTGTGAATTAGGGAGAGTTTGTTGAGCGCAACTCCAAACAATATTTGTGCATTGTAATTGTGAGAAGACTAATCTAAGCAAGTGTTTCTTGGTGGACGTAGCCCACATTGAGTGAACCACGTTAAATCTTGTCTTCATATTGTGCAATTTTTATTTCTGTTCTTTATTTATCTCTCTTCATAATTCTTGTTGCTACAATTCTAAGAAATTATTCTGCATTGATTTATGTTTTATTTATAACAATCTCTAAATTGATCAAGATACTCTTAATGAGCTCACTAATTAAGGATTCTAGCTTTTTTACTACTCAATACAACCTCTAATCAAGCATAAATAATTATTACAGTCCTTAAAACAATGGAATGGTCACATATAAGCATCGAAGCATTAGAAAACATGAAACAACAATAAAGAAGACTTGACAATGACTAGAACACACAAATTTGGTCTAGAGAAATCCTAGAAGGGAGAAAACTATACTTTGAAGAGCAACTACTCTCCATCTCCACTATAAATCAATCAAGTACAATCAAGAATAGTGTATGTAGGTTTGACAACATCTAATACAACTCAACAATAAGTTACAAGAGCTCAACTATAAACCAAACAATTGTTATGTTCCAAAACCCTACTCAAACATGACCAAGAACACAAAATCCACTTGCTTCGAAGGTAAGCATGAGTGCCAACCCATGTGTAGGCATTAATATGTGTTTAAATAACTGTCTACTTGCTTCCCAAGGTTGGAGAAACACAAATCAATGCAAAGAAGTGGAAATGAACATACAAAATCCTTTATATTCTTTTTTTGCATACCAGAGAATGAATTTACCAATTCTATGGTATGAGTTTGTTGCTTTCTAGCATGTTTGCCATAGCAAATGGCATGTTTTTCAGGATGAACTTGCATTCACCATGGCAACTAAGGTGTTTGCCCCTAGTCTAAGCAACAATTTCACTAAAAATGGCAAAAACACTCAATTTTATCACTTGTAGGCAAACTCATCTTCCTCCCCAAGATGCTCCAAATCATCCCAATTCTTCAACAACCCTACATATAATCCCATGATGTTTTAAAATTGACAGAAACTAATTTTCTCGATGAATGAACTCCTTTATTGAAATGGAGATAAAACTAACCAAATGATTGTGACCAAGCTATTTTTTCAAATCACTTGGATGGATGATTTTAGTTATCCAAAATCTAATTGTTAGTTGTTGACATGGGTGAAAAAATTCAAATTAATGCCTCTAGGGTTATGTATTTAAAGGCATCATCTTAGGTCTTTTATAGGAGGAACACATTAAGAGGACAACATATTCATACATATCTCTAACAATATTGCACATACATTAGTACATTAGCAAACACTCAAGATCTATCTACAAGCAATCAAGTGACACTCCTTGACAAGGCTCTCATTCAAAGAACGTTATTGGACACAAAGCAATCACCACCTCATGTCAACAATCAACTCAACACATTCACTGCCATCTACACATTGACATTCATTGCCAACCCATTATCTCTTTACTTTTACTATTAGCTCATTTTCAAGGCTTGACCAATGTGCAAGGAATTCCTAAACCTATGCAAGCCCCACAATGCTCCTTAGCACTGCCAAGTTTTCCTTACATCAAATATACATCTTGTGCACAGGGGTTACAAGTAATGAACGTCAGATTTTACTCTAGACATAATTGCAAAAATTAAGACAGGATTGCGACACTAAAGAGGGTCACTAGTGTAATTCCATCCGAAACACTCAAATTCTCATGATTCGGTTGTTTCAGTGACCTAATCAATAATCCACTCACAAATATCAGTCCTTTATCACAACATATTAGTAAGTAAAGTTTAAATCACGAGGTACGCAAACATAAACTTTCACATTTCTATCTAACACATTTATTTATAATCTTTATTAACTTGCATCAATCATATTATCAATCAAACATAACTATTTGTATTAATCTAAAATATAATTAGCCGATAGGCTTTTATATGTGAGCATTATAGTGCTCAGAATTGTCTCATGTTGTAAAAAAATTCAAGCCAGAAAATTTTCTAAACTCGTTGGTCGTTCCTATCGGCGTATTCCTTAAACCTCTTATGGGTGCAAGTGCTAGTTTATATCAATCAAACATAACTCTTTATATTAATCTAAAATATAATTTACTTAATAATTTCTCATTAACTATTTATTTAACATAATTTAACATAAAATTAAAATAGGGTAATCTTTTATTTTCCTTCGATATGATTATTAGTATGGATTAATTAATTGTTTTAATATTGATCTTAACTTGGACTTTGGAGGCACTTGGGATGTATTCTTAAAGGCATACAAAATGATTGATTTAGTATTATTAGTTGTATGTATAATAATGTGGTTTACGCTAGTTAGGTAGTCCCCAAAAAAAAATTATTTTATTTTATATTTTTTAAGTAAATATTTGCGTAAGCTATACGCAAGAATGGAGATCCACGCCAAAGATTGAGATGGAAAATACATTATTATTATTCTTATAGAATGCATGTGTGCGCTCATAGTCAAATCAAGCACAATCGTGTGCTATAATCCCTAAGTTTTTCAACCCGAATAATGAGGTTGCTTTGAGAATTGTGTAATATTATTTATATGTTTGATTGAATTTGATTATTCTAGAGGAGAAAAGTACATGCTCATTTTTTATCTTCCCATTTATAATTATTGTTTCTTTTACATTTATTTTTGGTTTTGTCATAAGTATATTGTCTTGACATTTAATTTGTCTTTTTTCACATATATTATTATAATTTTGTAATTATTATTCTAAATTTAATTATCTTACTCATAGAAATGTATGGTCCAAATCTTTAAGGTCTTTTCTCTTCAATTAAACCATGTTTACGAATCTATCTTTTGGATAGATTCACACTTGTAGTCTTGTCCCATTTTTTCAAATTCTAACTTCATCATTCTTGAGGCCCACAATCCCAAAAATTGGCCATTGCTTATCTACTTGCATGTCAAAACAATTAGAATTGAGCACCCATGATCTTGTGTTAAAGATAATCCCTAGAAAAATAGTAAGCATCTACGAATTGATTATGTGAAGGAATTAGATGAATTAAAAAGGGAATCACATGCATTATCAATTTGATCCATTAGGATTGCATCAACATCAATGGATATTATCATCATCATATGTATTTTGCATCTTAGTCTTATGTGTCTTTGATCCTTGTACATTAGCAAAGGGGTTTGATTTGATATGAAGGAAGTTTTATAATTCCCTCTACATACAGCATACCCCCAAGGTGCAAAACAACAACACATTTGTCTCAAACACAAGTACACACATAGACAGACAAATTTTGGAGATTAATATGTTTTGAGAACAAAACCACATTGAAGGAACATGACTGCTCTAAGAGGATTGGATTACGAGCATGTTCATCCCAGATATTAGAAACATCGATATTCATCTATCTATGCCATTATGCATCACTTTAGCATCAAATCTAGAATCTATCACAACATATTAGTCAATCAAAGGGAAAAAATAATAGTTGTGTTTAAAATAGCTACGCATATATGATCCCTCTCATTTCTATTTTTCTTTCTTGACTCATTAGGATCTGATTGCTCATCTACTGCTTTATAATCTTATTCATACTACTAGATCAATTGTACAATGTGTTTATTTTTCCTACATTTTGGTGAACCTACAAGATCTAACACCACCTAGGGTTTTGTTCTAGGTTATGCTTCATTTCCATGTTAAGACTAGGTGTTCTATACCTCACAAGTCTTGGCGCTAAGGTTGTAGCAATTATTTAATAATTTTAAAATAACGTGCCCACATGAAAAAGGCACCCCACTTAGAAGGAATCTTGAGATTCCTTAGTTTTCACTCCTTGCCATGTGTCATTAATCTTATGATGGTTATAAGAATTCATTGAATAGGGGTTTACTAGATGGACTATGACCAACATCTTTGACCAACTAAATATAGTTGTCAGTAAGAGGTGTAAGAGTAATTACGATCTAATCTTGGAGCACTTGGAGTTACTTGGAGCCTTCTAGATCTTGGGGGCCAAACAATCAACCCATGAGTTACTTACCATTCCAAGAGGAGTTACACTTGAAGGAGGGTGCATGGGTCCAACTTGGACTAGTTGGACAAGACTTTGCTCATCGTTTTGAGCCCATGGTTTTGGTAAACCATTCTTCAATTGCCTTGGCCTATGTAGAGGAAAACTAATGCGTTGTAGACTTAAACAAAATTCAGGGTTAAACCTAACTAAACAGTCCACTCTATCATTGCATTCCTACATTGAATTATCGACCAAGGAGCGTAAGCTTATGATGATGCCTACACTATATATGCCTTCAAGACTCATTTCTATCCTAAACTAACTCATACAAACTTATTCTAATCAACTTAATTGACTGAAGTTCACAAAAATGAAAGAACAACAAAAATGGTTAAAAACCTAGTTGCTACAAGTACCCTCAGCGTAAGCTGAAGATAGCTATATTCAAAAGAGAATTATAGAATTAACCTTGAAATACACAGAATGATAAAAGAATTGACACTAACCTCCGGAGGACTTCAATTATGTATTTTATTCATGAATCACAACTACTAGAAATAGCAATCACGATTTCTTACTTATTTCACAATGCAACGTATAAGATATCATGAAACAATTTAACTAAAAATACATGAATAATAAGTGAATGTATGAAGTGAGAGTTAGTACCTTGGGTGGCCAGCTCAGGGAACTATCTCACTTCTTCTGGAAACTAAATCTACTTTAGATCTTCACACATTTCCCATGACACGTAGTTGAATTCAATCCATATCAAAGACATAATCTTCTTTAGATTTTATTCAAAATCAAAACATGTCTGCAATAATTGATAACTGCAAAAACAAAGTAACAGCTGTATAGATAGAAAGTAAAATAACAACTAACTAATCAATGAACTCATCCCCTAACTTATACAAAAGTGGGAGAGTTTTATGCGATCTTCCAACTAACTGTGATCATCAATTCATCCATGGATATCAAGATATAGTTTTGAGATCAACTTATTAATTATCTAGAACAAAGGAAGTAGAGTCATATTCAAACAGAAATCCCACACAATGGCTCATGAATGAAAACACATAAGTTGCGGTTAGACTTCTAGAACAAGTCTTCTTCTTCTCTTGCATTTATTTTCCATGATGACCACGTTCATCTCCATCGATCTTCACTTCTGGCACTTGGACTGCACTTCAATTAATTCCCCTGTTCTGCACTATGTTGCAATTACTCCTTCCTGGATGCTATGTCTTTGCTGCACAAGGTTAATTATCCAACATATATACACAAAATAATCTTTCATATTAAACTTATGAAATCCTATCTATATTACATGCATATCAATAATTTAAATCATCCACTTGATAATATAACCACCATATTCCATTTATCAGCATAGGTTCAAAGTCTCTGAGAAGTATATATGAAACAGCATATAATAAAGGTAATGTTTGTAAGGTTCTTGCAAGATCATGTGAAAAGGTCTTAAAAACATATAAAAACATTATAAAAGGAAGTCAATATTTCAACCCAACATTTTCCCCCAACTTAAACTTTTGCTTGTCCATAAGCAAAACCAAGGAACTACCATCTAGGGTAGAAGGTTATAATGCAAAGTGATTTTTCTGAGGTCCATGTTTTCTTTGACTCCTCCCTGTTTGAGATAAAATCCATTGTAACATGCAAGTCTCTCCATCTTATTTAGCTCAGCATGCCTACACTTATCACCTCTCCCTCCTATCTAGTGTGGTACCGGGTAGAGAAGGATAGGAGGCTGATAAGTAAGAGGCAACCATGCTACTCTCTTTTGCTCTGAGATCTGGATGTACCTACATAAGCTCTCAAACATATTCATGAAGTTGTGCAAAGAGTGGGGTTCCTTCTTTTGTAATTCTGGAGTTAGGCTATCCCACCTGTTCTGCACATACCTTTGACAATTATGAATGATGGACACTACTAATCTCGGTATCCTTCTGTGATCCCTGAGTCTTAAATCCATGATCACCTTACTTGGACCCTTATGAGAAAGTAATGCTGATGCAGGAGCATCTAGAGGTGTAAGGGCAATCTTGCATCACCCAAAAAGAAGTAATTCAAAACCATTATAGTTGTTCTCATTTCTTCCCATAATTAGTGTTTTTGGTTCCATAACATCCAGAATAATAATGTAGGACTTTCAGTTTTTCCAAAACTGCTAAAAATAGCGACCTGCCTATTTAGGAAAGTGTACCTGCTATTTTTAGAAATTTTGCATTTGGGCACGTAATGAAGCAAAAATATCCAGAAAGTTACATAATGGAAATATAAGACCTTTGGCAAAGGAATAAGGTAAAGATCATTTGTGAGCTAAAAAATATTAAAGTTTTTATTTTCTGAAAAGCCCCTGAAAATTTACGAAACGAGATATGAGGCACTAAAACTTCTCATAATGTCTCAAAAAGTTGATGAAAATCTATTTAAGAATTTTTGATGTGATAGTTTACATCGCGAGCTTTCCGGTGCTTAAAATGGTTCGTCAATCGAACTCCCGGATCAAAAGTTATGCTTCCCAGAAGTTGACCTACTTTTGGAGGGAGTTGCAAAATTTAAAATTTAGCTGGAGGCCGCCAAAAAGTGCTATTTATGACTATTTTGGGAACCCTGGACGGTAGTAGAGTCAAGGGGGCCAGTGTGGAGTTAAGAATAGGTGGGAAAACAGAAACCCTGGATGATTTGGGGTTACAGAAGGCTAAAGATTCTAGAGTCTTGAGGTTGGGAAAGCTGTAATGTGTTGCAGCCAGTAGAGGATTTATCCTCTGATTGTAATTGAGCTTCTGTAATGTAATGAGTTACCTAGTTCAATAAAAGAAAGTTCTATTTGTTGTGTTCAATATCTGTTATTGTGTGTTTGTGATTTACCCCCTTCATCAAGTGGTATCAGAGCAAGGGTTCCTGAGTGTGTAGACAGATCGCCGACCATGAGGTAGTTTGCACCAGGACCTGAGGTTGTGGGTTTGCTACGGAGACCAAGATGCCTCCACGAAGAAATCATGTTGGGAGGAATGCTTTGACAGAAGAGGGTTTTAGAGCCCTACAAAGGCAAATCGATGCATTGCAAGAGGAGCTACGAAGAGGGTTTGAGCCGAGGACGAAAGAAGAAAGTGAAGGTGAAGATGAAGAAGAGCTATCTGAGGAAGAACAAGAAGCTGTCGGAGATCCTGCAGAAGTTAGGTTGTTGAGGGCCATTTCAAAGATCGAAAAGAGGCCCAGGATCGAAGTTTCTACATATTCTGGAGATTTGAATCCAAAACAGCTTATTGATTGGATCAATGACATGGAGGAGTATTTTGAGTATGAAGATGTGGAGGACCCAGATCGGGTTAAGTTTGCAAAAACAAAGTTGAAGGGCCATGCCAATATTTGGTTGAAGGAGGTCCAATTAGAGAGAAACAGAAGAGGAAAAGGAAAGATCTCCAGATGGGATCGGATGGTGGAGAAACTAAAGAAGCAGTTCATTCCTGTGGACTATGAGATGGAGTTGCTGAAGAAGCTGCAAGGACTGAAGCAAGGTAACAAGTCTGTTAAGGAGTATACAGAAGAGTTTTATAAAATTACTATCAAGATAGGCCATGCAGAGCCCAACAAGGAGAAGGTAGCCCATTACATTAATGGGTTGAGGCCGAGTATTCAAGAGGAGTTGAGCCTGGTTAGAATGACCACCATAGAAGATGCGTACCAGTTTTTCTTGAAGGTGGAAGAGAAGCTGAATAAAAGATTTGACAACAAGCAAAGGGGAAGAGGTCAAGGCGGAAGGACTGGTGGAAGACCCTATGGAGGCCGAAATGAAGATGCAAAGAAAAGTGAAGAAGTTGGCACCAGTCGAAATCAGAGAGGAGATAATACCTACCAACCTTGTGACTAGAACAATGGTGAGCAAAGAGGAAGAGGAAGAGGTAGACTTGGGCAAGGACTTGGAAGAGGAGGTTTCAGAGGAACCTGTTTCCAATGTGGAGAAGAAGGGCATTGAGCATATGAATGTCCGCAACAACAAGGAAGGATGAATAGAAGACCTGAAGGTAATGCACGAGTTGCACATGTAGATGAAGATGCATAGTCTGAGCATTCTGAAGATGCTGAAAGGGGAGAAACCCTAGTTGTCAGAAGAACTTTGTTGAATGAGGAGAGTGAACCCAATCAGAGGAAGAGTTTATTCTGCACAAGGTGCAAATGTGAAGGTAAGTGTTGTGATATTATTATTGACAATGGAAGCACTGATAATCTTGTTTCAGAGGAGATGGTTGACAAGTTAAAGTTGACAAGAAGAAAGCATCCACATCCATATCAGATTGCATGGTTGCAGAAGGACCATAGAGCTTTGGTCAATGAGCAGTGTTTAGTAAAGTTCAAGACTGGTGACTACCATGATGAGGTGTTGTGTGATATCATACCGATGGATGCATGTCATACGCTGTTAGGGAGGCCGTGGCAGTATGATAGGAGTGTTGTCCATGATGGCCATGCAAACACATATTCCCTAACAAAGGATGGAGTTCGTCATAAGTTGAAGCCCTTGAAGGAGGTGGAAGAAAAGGTATGTAGTACTACTAGAATTTGCTTGGTAGATGGTAGGAAATTTTTGGAGGGTATGAAGCATGAGCGTCATTGCTTTGCATTGATTCCTAAGATTAGTCAAGAGAAATGTGAAGATGTACCTGTAGAAGTTTCAAATACGTTGGAAGAGTTCTAGGACATTATCTCTGATAATGTACCAGAAGGTTTACCACCAGTAAGAAAGATAAGTCATCAAATGGATTTGATACCAGGAGCCAGTTTGTCAAATGAGGCATCCCATAGAATGACCCCTGCAGAGAATGAAGAGCTCAACAGACAAGTTCATGAGTTGTTGAGAAAGGGACTGACAAGGGAGAGCCTAAGTCCATGTGTAGTACCTGCAGTACTAGCACCAAAGAAAGATGGAGAATGGAGGATGTGTACAGACTCTCAAGCCATCAATAAGATAACGATCAAGTATAGATTTCCATTGCCAAGAATGGATGACATCATGGATTGTTTGAGTGGAGCCAAGTACTTCACGAAGATTGACCTGAAGAGTGGGTATCACCAGATCCGTATCAGAGAAGGAGATGAATGGAAGACAGCCTTCAAGACAAAGGAAGGTTTGTATGAGTGGTTAGTCATGCCATTTGGGCTAACCAATGCACCGAGCACATTCATGTGGCTCATGAATGAGGTACTGAAAGAATTTTTGGGAAGTTTTGTTATTATTTATTTGGATGATATTTTGATTTTTAGTAAGACTTGGGATGAGCATCTGATGCATATCAGAAGAGTTCTAGAGAAGTTGAGGGAAAAGAAGTTGTTGATTAATCTAAAGAAATGTAGTTTTGCAAAGAAAGAGTTGGTATACCTGGGATTTGTTGTCTCAGAGGAAGGTCTTAAGATGGACTCAAAAAAAGTAAGGGCTATCATTGAATGGCCTACGCCAAGGAGTGCAACGGAGGTAAGATCTTTTCATGGTTTGGCAAGTTTTTACAGAAAGTTTATCAGCAATTTTAGTAGCATTTGTGCACCCCTAACTGAGACAATGAGAAGGGATAGAAAAGAGTTTAGATGGACTAAAGGAGCAGACAAGAGCTTTGACACATTGAAGTAGAAAGTCGTAGAACAACCTGTTTTGGCATTTCCAGATTTTAATAAGGTATTTCAAGTAGATTGTGATGCTAGCGGTAGTGGTATGGGAGCTGTTTTGAGCCAAGAAGGTAAGCCCATTGCCTTTTTTAGTGAGAAGCTTAATGATGCCAAGAAAAAGTATTTTGTTTATGATCAAGAGTTTTATGCAATAGTCCAGGCTTTGAAGAAATGGAGACATTAGTTGTTGCCAAAAGAGTTTGTTTTATATACTAATCATTAGGCTTTGCAATATCTTAATAGTCAAGGAAAGTTAAATCAAAAGCACTTAAAATGGGTTGAGTTTTTGCAGAGTTATACTTTTGTTTTGAAGCACAGGAGTGGGAAGTCCAACAGAGTTGTAGATGCCTTGAGCATAAGGCAAAATTTGTTGACAGAAATGAAGATAGAGGTTGTTGGGTTCAATGAGCTCAAAAGTTTGTATCCTGAAGATCCAGATTTTGCAGAGGCTTGGAAAGCTTGTCTGGAGCCTATTACTTTGGACAGGACAAAATGGTTGGATTTCATAATCCCAGACGGCATGTTGTTTAGAGGAAGCCAGTTGTGCATTCCGAGGAGTTCCATGAGAGAGAACCTGATTAAGGTGAAGCATAGTGGAGGATTGGCTGGACACTTTGGTCGAGATAAGACCATTGCCATTGTCAGTGAAAATTATTATTGGCCGCAGTTGCAACAGGATGTGAGAAAATTTGTGCAGAGTTGTAGAGTGTGTCAGATGGCAAAAGGAACAAGACAGAATACAGGGTTGTATCAACCATTACCTGTACCGGAGAAGCCATGGGATGATATTAGCATGGATTTTATTCTTGGTTTACCAAGGACACAGAGAGGACATGATTCTATTTTTGTGGTGGTGGACAGATTCTCAAAAATGGCACATTTTATTCCTTGTAAGAAGACTAATGATGCTGTTCATATTGCAGAGTTATTTTTCAAGGAAGTGGTGAGACTACATGGTCTACCAAAAAGCATAGTTTCAGACCGAGATACCAAGTTTGTTGGTTATTTCTAGAGGACATTGTGGAAGAAGTTGAAGACAGACTTGAAGTTCAGTTCTGCACACCATCCACAGACTGATGGACAGACAGAAGTGGTGAATAGGAGTTTGGGTAACCTGCTACGATGCTTAGTAGGAGATAAGCCCAAGGGATGGGATTTGATTTTACCATAGGCAGAATTTGCCTACAATAATTATGTCAATAGGAGTACTGGTAAATCACCATTCCAGATTGTATATGGTAATAGCCCGAGAAATGCTTCCGAGTTAAGGAAGCTAGACAATGGAGAAAAGACAAGTGTTGAAGCTGAAGACTTTGCAGAACATTTGAAGAAATTGCATGAAGAAGTGAGAAAGCACATTAATAAGATGAATATTCAGTACAAGGCTAAGGCAGATCAGAAGAGGAGGTATAAGGAGTTCCAGGTGGGAGATGAAGTCATGGTTCACTTGAGAAAAGAAAGGTTCCTATTTGGAACATACAATAAATTAAAAATGAAGAAATTTGGACTATGCAGAATCATGAAGAAGCATGATTCAGGAAATGCATATGAGGTAGAGCTGCCGAGTGGGATCAATATTTCTCTTGTTTTCAACATTGCTGATTTATCAGAATATCATGAAGGTGGAACAGAGGATGGACCAACAGAAGTGCAGTGGAGTATTCCGGCATCTACTTCAACAGAGGAGATAGAAGAGATTTTGGATAGCCGGGTGGGAAGGAGCACTCGAAACAATCAATACGAAGAATATCTAGTGAAATGGAAAGGAAGGCCTGTTGAAAATTCTTCTTGGTTGTCTAAGGTAGAGGTTGACCATTTGGGTTTTCCTCACACAAACACCTAAGATGTGACAGGGTCACTTCTCAAATTACCCTGGGTGTCTGATGCAGGAGCATCCAGAGGTGTAAGGGCAATCTTGCATCACCCAAAAAGAAGTAATTCAAAACCATTGTAGTTGTTCTCATTTCTTCCCATAATTAGTGTTTTTGGTTCCATAATATCCAGAATAATAATGTAGGACTTTAAGTTTTTCCAAAACTGCTAAAAATAGCGACCTACCTATTTAGGAAAGTGTACCTGCTATTTTTAGAAAGTTTGCATTTGGGCACGTAATGAAGCAAAAACTTCCAAAAAGTTACATAATGGAAATATAAGACCTTTGGCGAAGGAATCAGGTAAAGATCATTTGTGAGCTAAAAATATTAAAGTTTTTGTTTTCCGAAAAGCCCCTAAAAATTTACGGAACAAGATATGAGGCACTAAAACTTCTCATAACATCTCAAAAAGTTGATGGAAATCAATTTACAGATTTTCGACGTGATAGTTTACATCATGAGCTTTCCGGTGCTTAAAACGGTTCGTCAATCGAACTCCCGGATCAAAAGTTATGCTTCCTGGAAGTTGACCTACTTTTGGAGGGAGTTGCAAAATTCAAAATTTAGCTGGAGGCCACCAAAAAGTGCTATTTATGACTATTTTGGGAACCCTAGGCAGTAGTAGAGTCAAGGGGGCTAGTGTGGAGTCAAGAATAGGTGGGAAAATAGAAACCCTAGATGATTTGGGGTTACAGAAGGCTGAAGATTCTAGAGTCTTGAGGTTGGGAAAGCTGTAATGTGTTGCAGCCAGTAGAGGATTTATCCTCTGATTGTAATTAAGCTTCTGTAATGTAATGAGTTACCCAGTTCAATAAAAGAAAGTTCTATTTGTTGTGTTCAATATCTGTTATTGTGTGTTTGTGATTTACCCCCTTCATCAAATGTTAGCCATTGGGTCAGGGTCTAAGGCTTCTTTCCTAATTGGCAATGGCTCCTTCTTTTCCTGTTCCTCATACTGGTCCATCAGTTCTCCCTTAAGTTGTTCATTTTTAAAGTATGACATTAGTGCTTTGATCTATAGGTCTCCAACATAGATGCAGGGGTTCCATTCTGTGTCCTCATCCATCAAGAAATTATGCATATAGTATTCACACAACTAGTCCTATTCGTCTAAACAGACCTCCTTGAAATATTTGTAAAAAATGTGCCTTGAATGCAAGTCAAGTTGATTATTGATAAATCTATTAAACTAAAAACTAAGGATTTTCTCTTTTAGAAACAATGCATAAACCCTTGGTGGAGGTCTGCATCCAATGATTTGCTTGGCTCTATTAATAACCCTTGCCAGACGATCCTCCAACCTTTTGATTTTCAAATCCTTTTCTGCAACTGATGTATTAAGACTATGTTTCTCGTTTTCCCAATTCTCTTTTTCTTGCTTAGTCTTATCAGTCAATTTCATTAGTTCAAAGCCCAAAGACAGTGTAGTATGGTACTCTGGGGTCTTTGTCACAGGAGGTTGGAGAGTGAGTACTTCTTCTTCCTCAATTTTTGTTTTATTTTCAGCCAATTGTGTCAACAAATCTAAGTTAGAACCATGGCCATAAGTCTGGATCTTCTCCTCCAACTCCTGAATCCTTTTCTCTTTCTCTTTATCTTTCTCTTCATAACCCTTTACCTGTTCCTCTAGTTGTCTTATTCTATCCAAGGCTTCTTGAAGTTCCTTCCTAATATCTTTGTCCTCTAATAATTCCTTTTCTTTTTCAACATTTTCATCATTTCTTTCTCTAGGAACATCAAAAACTTCTTTAGTAGAATCATCAGGCACAGGTTTTCCCATCTTTCTTGCAGATAACAAATCTTCTGACTCAGAATTAGAAGAAGAAATATACTTTCTTTTCCTTGCAGGCATATCAACATTTTCACAACCATCTGCAGAGACATCCTCAAGAGGGTTTTCTCCTCTATCTGAATCTAGATTTAGTGGAGTTGGATCATTGTCTTGCTAGCCTATATTTTTATCCTCTCCTCTCTATTTCTCAACAACTTTTTCTTTGGCACCTTTCCTCCTTAACCTATCTGAGAGTCTAGGAGTGATTGTCTCCTACTTATCTGCCCTTTTCCTCCTTTTATTGTCCCCCTTCTTCCTCTTTTCCCCTGCACTTTCTTCTTTGCTCCACTCTTGTGCTTGCTCACTCACTTCCTACTTTTCTTTTCCTTACCAGATGTTGAAGGAGTGGTTCTTTTAGTTTTAGGGGCGGATGTTGAGGGTTCTTCAACTGATACAGACCTAAACTCTAGAGGGTTCTCATGTTGTGGCTCTTCCTACTCAGTTTCAAAAGGAGGCTCAGGCTCATATGGAATCTCATCTTCTGGTTTTGGTGCCTCTAAAAGTGTTGAAATGTCTACACATTGTTTAAAAGCTTCCCACCCAATCTATGGTTATTGAATCCTTAAACTCCTCTTTATTAGTTGTTGGGTGAATATTTTGTCTTCAACTAACTGAAGGCAAAATGGTTATATCAACCACAGTGTAATGAGATAAATCTCTCCTCTCAGCAAGGGGAGGTTCCCTATTAACTATCACAAACTTATTTACACTAAATACTAACCTCGAGGTGAGGCCATATCATCCATTTCTTTTTTTTCAGAAAAGATGTTTACAAAATAAAAGAGCACTTTCACAATACAAATTTGAATAACCAAGAAACCCATGAGAGCACAAAGTCTATCATTGCTCCTTTTACTGTTTTACAATTTAGAACTAAGTAGGATAAGATGCAGCTCAAAGTCTTCACCGAATGCTATGATAAAATATACGATCACAAAAGATAATAGCATCTCAAAGTCTTTCCAATATCTTTTACTTAAAACATAAAATCACAAACTAAAGATAATTGTTGTAGCACAAAGTCTCCACAATCAGCTTTAGAACATCTCCTAGATTATTCACACTCACACTACGATTTGATCAAATAGATAAGATAGTATAAGGAAAAGGACATAAGAACAATTCCCAATACGCCACAAGTTATTCCAATGCAAAGATTAAAAGATCGCTTGCTTTTCTATTCACTTGATAAAATATGATTTACAATTTGAACACAAAGTCTCAAAATGCTCTTCAATTTGGCAGAGTTTTGCTTCAATAACTAAAAGATGATATTTACAATGGGGGTCCTCTTTATTTATAAGAGAAATTGAGAGCAAAAATAGGAAAATCCTAACTACTTTGACTTTTTCAAATAGAAAAGTCCTATTTGACTTAGGACTTCCTTTGCCTCACATGTAATTACATTTTAGAAAATTACACATGAATATATCCACAACAAAATTCAAATTACATATCCAAGAATAAAATAAACTAAGGTATTAGCTTCCTCCATCATTCTTCTTTAGAAAATTCTGGTACATGGCCTGTATAGCTGCCATTTCACATGCATCTGGCTTAGCTGTATTTTCTGAGATAGTACGGGCCTAAAGAACTGCATCTTTTACTACCTTTATTGCCTTCTCATGTTTGTCAAGGTTGTCCTTCAGGTTCTCAAAGTCAAATGCTGATCATAGAGGCTGTCCATAGAAAGTATTGAGGGCACTTCATCTTCGTATTTCTGTAGAACCATCTTTTTGAAGGAGCTTATCATTTCATCTGCCGAGAGGAACTTATGATCTTCACCTATGAGGATGCATGGGAGTTCTTTCAACCTGTGCAGAAGCGTGACATCCTTGTCTTCACTATTTTCACAAGCTTGACATAAATCCTCAAGTAAACCTTTTATTATATGGATACGATGAACCAGAGATTCCTTAGTTTTAAGATATGATTCCCTATTTGCGATGAACCCACTAGTAATCAGATTCTTTATCTTAATCTTTTCATCTCTATCCACTCCTCCAAGCTCTCTTCCTGATCCTTGAATTCTTGGGAGAGTAAGTCAACCATATTATGAAGCTCGGCTTTGGCTTTATCCATCTTTTCTTTTCTTTCTATAGTGGTCTTCAGTAGAATTCACCCTTGAGCTAGCAACCGTTCAAGGCAACAACAGGAATAGCATCATGCTGAGTTAAATTCAGGGGGCTGCCCTGGTTGAATGCAACAAAAGGCTGATTTCGGACTGCAGGAATCATTGTAGCTGAGATTCTTGTGACAGTATGAATTCCAATAGCAGGAGGAGTAGACTTGGCTCTTCTTGAATAGACACGAGTTGTCTTGGATTTCTCAGCGGTTATCCCTCTTCTCCTAGGTGGGGATAATTGTAAATATTCAAAAGATGAAGAACTGCTTCTGGTTTGTATCCTTCTCATTAGCAGAAATATACTGATTTGTTGAACCAAAGCTTAGAGTCGCCAGATATGTAGGTTTTTAACCTCTTACAGGTCTGAAAATCACTGGCTGCACATCAAAACCAGCAATAACTGAAGTATTTGAACTGTTTCTAATTCCACAGTCCCACCGGGCGTGCCAAAAACTGTTGTCTCTCAGATTTGCACCCTTGCTGAGTTGTAGAACTTGGCAATCCGGAGAAACATGGGATCTTTCCAGGTCTGTGGGTCACCTGTGATGGAAAGAACCTCCGGAGAAGGCCGGCTTCCTGCTGATACTCCACCTAAACTACTTATACTAAGGTCTTTGCAGAGAAAAGAGTAAGAAAGATTACATAAAAATGAAACCTACTGTCTAAGGTGATGCACCAAAAGATCATCAGGAAACACACATGAAATGACACACTTCAGAACCAGTAATAATAAGAACCCTCACACAACCTAGCAAAATTCATAACCCTTGCATCAATGTTTTGTAAGAAGGCTAAATAACAGCAGTCTTGTTAAAGAGAAAGAGGTTTTCTCACTACCCACAAACTGATTGTTATCCCTTGCACATCTCACAACCTGCAAAAATTATAAAAGAAACCCCTGCATAAAGGTACCAACATGAAAGACAGATTCAAGGATAGAGAAACATCACCAGAATCTGTAGTAACACTGAGGACACACAATATCAGAAGAAATAGGAAGGTATGAAGTGCTTATTACTACCAAAAGAGTGTTACAACACTGTATATCTCTAAAAAATGTGTTACAAAATTGTTCACCTCTGTAAAAGAACTCTAAAAATTACAATATACAGGGTAGTGAATAGCAAGAACCACTAGAAAATGAATAAGGAAGAAGGATATATACTTCCTAAACAGCTGAAAATAGATAGACATCCACCACCTCCATTCCCGTGCATCTCATAAATGCCCACAAAATATCTCTCTAAAATCCTCCAAAAAGGTTTCCTAAGGCATAAATGGTCAAGGGATGCCATCTGCTATCATAAAGGCACTTGAAAATGTGATAAAATGCCTTTAAATGCTCTCTGTGGCTTCTGACATACGTCAGATCTGTGTCATAACTCCTGCAGCATCATAAATAACAAACAAATATCCAAATAAAAGACATAATTACACATTTTCTGTATCTAATAAACATTTAACTAAGAGGTTTATAATTCCACCACCTTAGTAAATGTTTTACAATTTATAATCATAAGACCTATGCAGAAAATGGCATTATGACATAACAAGGATGTCCATACCTCCTAGGAAAAATAACATGACACATCACATCATCTCACATCATGCCTATACACGGTTTGAAGCAATATATTTTCAATGACCCTTATACCTCCATATGCATCACCATGCCATTACTTTACTTTCAAACCACCCTGTTACCCGGCAACATCAAGTTTTACATACATCATTATTCACCTTATATCTCCTATGGGATGTCTTCACAAACTAAGGCATCCGACCTAGTAAGAAAAAGATATTACCAACCTTATATCTCCCAACACCAAACACTTAGCATATTACACCCTCGACCTTGATGCCTTGGCAAATTCTATCATTTTATTCCATGTGACTTGGCTTTAAAACATAACAAAAAGGCACAAAGGCCGCGGCCCCATCTCGCATCACTAGGCTTGGACGACTTCACAAGTGTTTACCACGTCGCCATATGAAGGAAAATAATGTTTTCAAAAAACAAAAAACATAATGCAAAGGCTTCCATCGAACCCTAAAGAGGAAGACCTAAACACATTTCATTTGCATTTGCTCTCTGTTGTTCGCCCTAGCCGCCATGATGGTTTGAAGGTCGAAAACACATCATTTCTGGTTGATTTCTAGCAGATATTGGTCGATTCTTTGGTCGATTTCTGAGGTAAATGGCATTCTTTGATGTTACAACTCCTTTGAAGTCATTTTTTTGCTGATTGGGGCCGATTTTGACTGTAAAATGCTATCTTTTCTGCCGTTTTTCACTGCGAAATGATGCATTTCTGTTGTGTTTCTTATGTGGCCGACCCTGCTGTTTGTAGCTGGCTATTGTTCTGCGCCTTTGCTGTTGAGGAAAACTTTGTGGTTTGGCAACAATAGATGGCAGAATACTGAGGTAACTCGTTAACTACTGTTGCGTCCATTCATTTTCTGAGTTTGCTTCCTCAGATTCGCTGCCCAAAGCACACGATTCTGAGCATACCTAAGCATATTGTTAGAAATGGGTTGAAACTCTATATTTTTTGTTAGTGTTGAGGCACGTTTTCATGAAAATTAGGCATTTGTTGCATTAAACTTAAAAAAAAAATGCATCCTCCTCTGTTGTTCGCTGTCAGAAGACACAATGTTGGTCATTTTCTGAGGAATGAGTCTGTAGAACTACAAAAAAAAAAACTCTTGCATTCTGACCTATTCTGCATTTTTCTCTTAGATTCGAACTCTATAGAGTCGATTTTGCATCTCTTTGGCTATGAACAAGCCTTAAAACAAAACTTGGAAAAAGGATATATATGCCTTGGTGCTGTTCTGAATTTGTATTTTCCATTGTGCTGTAGCTGATCTTGAAATTCCATTTTTCAGTGATTAACAAATTCTGTGGCATTCGAATTTTTAAGAAAATTTCATTTTCTGAGTGATTTTCTGCCAGAAGATAGTATTTGTTGATCTTTTCTGAGTCTATATGTTTCAAGTGAGCTGAAACTCTGTATTTTCCTCTTTGCTGTTTGTTGAGAGCTCAGAATCCATTTTTTGTTGTTCATAAACTCTGTGGCATTTGATCTCTTCTGGCTGTGAACAAGTTTCAACTTGCCATGATCAAGGGTTTTGTATTTCTATGAAGATAGAAGACAGATAAGGCTGTTATAAAACTTGAAACTGCCTTTTCTTCCTCATTTTATATAATCCAGACCTTATCCTTTGCATTTTCTGGCTATTTGTTGTTATAAAGGCATACTTTTGAACATTTCTGAGCACATGTTTGAAAAACCGCAAAAAACTCTTGCTATTTTTGACAGTGCTGAGGCATGATTTCATCACAAAACTGAGGATGTAGTTTGAAAAGTGTTTAAAACACTTACTTTTCCTTCATTTCTGCTGCTTTTTGGCTGTGAATACGCTTCAGAAAAGTTGGAGAAAAAAAATGGCAAGTATGCCTTGCTGCTCTCAAAAACTGTATTTCTTTGAATGGAATTCCTGCTTCTGTTGTTGGCAAGTATTTGAAACATTTGCATCTTCTCTGAAAATTGCATTTTCTGTGTCTAATTGCTGGCAGAAAGCACGATTGGCCATTTTCTGAGTATTTCATTCATTTTCAGAGTTTCCTTCTGCTGTATTTACCGTCGGGGACAAGCTTTGTAGGTTCTGTGCTTGAAACATCTACATTCCATACTCATTTTTTATGCTCTTCATACTCCAGGTTGGCCTGGCATGTATATGCATCCCAGACAGTAACACTGCCTTCATGATCACAGCTTGCATTTTGCTCTACCACACATCATTATCCCAAATATATTTGGAATCGTGACAAAAGCACTTTATGTGCAAGTGCTTAATAAGAATTCCTCAAGATGTTTGCCTCAAATTTCTTAAATTCTTTCATTTTCTGCTCAAATTTTTCTAAAGCATCTGAAGTTTGTTTGAGTTCTTCTCAATAGAATGACAATGTTGCTTGACTATGGTTATTTGTTTTGATGAAGTTATTGGAAACCTCACAGCAACCTCCTCCCTGTTTTCACACTCAATGATGCCTCTTTGATCTGAAACATACCTCCATCTACTGAGATAGCACCATCTTCCTGTTTCCTGATCTAACATGGAGAGCTTGAACAAGCGTAACCTGTCAATATTTATCACAGGGAAGACTTTTATGATAGACCCTAGTGCAGAAGCTTAAGTTTCCATGAAGGCCTTTGCCCAAATAAATCCAAACCATGTCACTAGCATGGAACTTGTGGTCTGTTTTGTGCTGAGAATGGTTGCTCCTTTATTTGCATTGGTTGTACCTTATGCTGCTCTCTCTTCACCATTATAGGCTGTCCAAACCTGTTACATGATTGCTGTCCTGTCGTGCTTGTTGGTTGTTCTTTATGATCTTCAGCTGTTCTGATGATCATTGTTCTGAACGTTCTCATACTTTGCTGTCCTGTTTTTGACTTTTGACTGTTGGCTGTCCTCTGTGGTTTGCTGTCCTACTTTGACTGTTAGCTCTGGACAGTTGTATCAGTTTTTCTGAGTTGTTACTGAGCTGGGCTCGACCCTTGTGGGAGCCACATTTCTTCCACTCATAACGTAACTGAATGAGTCAAACAGAAACATAATGACATTTGTCTCTGCACATGAAACAAACTTGTTAGAAAATAAATGCATGCTTGCAGTCGATATTCTTGATTTTCTCAAAAGCTTTTGTGACGCTAACTGGTCCAGTGCATTTGAAAACGCAAATTGTACGTTTATGTGTGCATATCATGTGATGTATGATGCCCCGCCATTGCTCTAACATCATTTTTCAAAATTTTACGCAGATGACGGGGTAGCAAGGAGACAGCGGCTGGATGCGAGGGCAAGCCGACGATCTAGGACAACACAAGATGCGGCAACAGTCTGAAGACTCGTCATTCAGGGAATGATGAGTCACCCTACCTCACATGCTATTTGCTTTTTGGTCTTTCATAAATGTATAGTTTGTCCTTTTCATTTTGTAATTGAATCAGTTAGTCTCACGGCTTGTGTGAGAACCTATACACTTATTTCTCCAATATATATTGTTGGTTTTTTAAAAGATTTGTACAATCTCTTAAGTTCTGAAATATATTTGAATGCAACAATACAATTTCATATCAATTTGTATCAGATGCGCTTGGGTTTAACATAGCAGCAATAAAATGTACCTTAAGAGCTGTTGCTCTAAAAAAATTGGAAAGCTCTGCTTGATTTAGCTAGTAGTGAAATCTAGGTAACAGGAGGAAGAAGGGGTGTTACTCTTATTCTTGGTCCTGTTTTCTACTTTCTTGCCTATTTGCTCCTGAGTTTCAGTCTTTGACCATGTGAGAAATTCCTTTAATCTGATCCCTTTGCTTTCCAACCATATGTTTGTATTGGCCAGGATCGGCTGAAATCTTTTCCTTATGGCAGTTTCCTCTTTAACTGACCATTTCACCTCTGGAAGAGGTGAGACTTCAACATTCTCAGTGTTATATTTGGGATCTAGAACATCCCCATCATCTTCCATTCCATTTGGGATATCTGCAAGGCCCAACTCTTCTATCTGACTCAAATGAAGTCTGCAATAGTCTAACTTCCTAATCTCATTTTGTGTCCTAAGGTCAACCCAAATATCTTCCACCATTGGCATATGGAAAGTTGACTTCCTTTTGATTTTATCTTGTACTCTCCTGAAGTCAAAACGGTCCCTTTTCTTGAAAGTTTTCATGGTGACCAACTGCAATTCAGAATCAACTATTTTTGCCTTGTTAGCTAACTGAACTGAGTACCTTCCAATTTCTATGGGAAACTTTATCCCTAACTTTTTCAGCTCCATTTGTTTACTATGTACTACAATCAGTTGCCTACATAATTCCATGAGAACAATTCGGTCACTGGGATATCGTGGAAGAATATAAGGGTAGCCGGGATAATATCTTACTCTAAGATATGTGAAAGTAGGAAACTGTAAGAACAAGCAGCCAAAAGAATTCACAACTTCCCAAGCTTCATCTGAAATCCTCTTCTGAACAAGTTCATTGTCCCATAAGCACATAAATACTGAAAAGAAAGCATCATTAACCCTACGGAAATGATGGATTGATCCCTTCAGAGTAATTTGAGGATAATACTCATACACAAGAACCAATCTCCTATCGCCAACCTGAGTAAGATCAGGAAAGCTCCTCATGCTAGCAGCAACAGAGACTAGATATGAAGTCATATAAAAATTGAAAGTAGTATTGACCTTCACCAATTGTTCATGCAAAGCATTACTGATCTGCTCTCCCCATAATATTTTATGTGTGCCCCGAAGAATCACCTTGATGTATGTGTACATCCATTCCTGAAATTTGGAGAAAGAAGGGAGTCCTTTGATATGACTCAAAAGTGTGATCAAATCACAAACCTCCTATACAAAATCACTCCTAGGGAGATCCTTCGGCCATCTGGTCAGATTGCTTCGAGTAATTTTCATTCATTTATTGTTTATGTACCTTCTTGTAGCTTCCACATTTGTATCATAGTCTTTTTGCCATTAAACAAAATTAATTTGTCCAATGTTTTCAATAGGACACATGAAGATTTTATCAAGAAACTCGGCATCCAACCTCATGATCACATTCCCTTGGGAATCTGTCACAACCCTAGTATCCTAATTGTAATGGCTAGCCACCTGAAGAATGAACTCAGGATTATGGGTAGAAACTGGAAAAGAGGCAACCAAGTGAATGTTGCTGTCAATGATCTTTTGCATGTGTCTGGAAGGATTTGTCTGTTTAGTTCTGTCCACAAATTTTGTCATATCCACATGCCCTATTTCTGTATCTCTGATTCATCAACATTTGACTATACTGAAGTGACAGGGAAGACCCCTTGGTATTTGTACTTCATGATTTTGGCTTTGGATGGAGACGGCTCTGACATCAGCTCTGGAGAGAATTCTGGAAAAGATATCTACCACAGACGTTTGTTGAAAACTGCAAAAGGCCATGATCCCGCAGTTAGGGAAAAATGGATAAACTGGGAAACTGCAATTCGATGATCATGAATAGGGAAGCAAGCGTTGAAGGGATTGAGTGCACGCAAATCAAGAATTTGGGTGAAATTGAGCTAAAGGCATCATTTGTAGGAATTTCCCCAGTGTTAGGAAATTTTGCAGAAATTCATGCACGGGCGGTCAAAATGACCGCTCCTGCATGTGGGAAGGTTGCATCTCATGTCAAGGCGGCGAAAAGGCCCGCTCCTGCATGTGGGATCAAAATGAGGTTTCCATGTAGGGGTGGTCAAAATGACCGCCCTTACATGTGGGAAAATTGCAAGGTGTAGTTGTAAGATGCAACGTCGGTCAAAATGACTGCTCTCACATTGAACTCACAAATCACATGTAATAACGGCTTTTTCCACCGCTTTTGCATGTGAGAAGGTTTATCTTGGTAATCCTATGTAAGGGTGGCTAAAATAGCCGCTCTTACATGTTAGCTCTTGATAGTCCATGTCCTAGTGGTGAGTTCACCCGTCGATGCATGTAACAAACTCAACTTTGAATGTAAGGACAACAAAGTCATGGGTGTCGAACATCGCCGCCCCTATACTTAAAAAATAAAAATACTGATCAGTTGAAATTGCCAATGACACAGGTTCAAATGAAAGAAAGACAAACTTCCTTAAAACTACCACTAAGGTTTTAACAAAATGACCATTGATAAAGAAAAAGACAACAAAAAAATGTAGACAATCATCTATTCTTCATGCAAACCCTCAGCTCAGAAAGGTAAAAAATGAAAAGAGGGAAAACAGAGAGTTACCTGGTATGAGCGCTAGGCAAAAATGAAAACCCTATAATGCAAATTGATTTGATCAGGTCCGCATGCCAAAAGGGTAGGTCGAGGGTTTCCATGAGCTCAGAGGATTATCAGGAAAAAGAAATGAGTAACAAATGACAATTAAAAGCATTTAAAAAGCAAAAAAGAGTCATCTTAAATTCCCACACAAAGTGCCATTAATGCACTTGAGAGATCTTGGAGATGCTCAGGCAGTTGGTTTTACCACCTTTACATGTAAGGCGAAAACCAAGAAATTGTATGAGCGGTCAAAATGACCGCTGGTGCATATCAAATTAATCACCAAAGTGCTCTGGTGGTCATTTTGACTACTTTTACATTTGAACAATCATATTACATGCAAAAGCAGGGTTTTTAACCGCCCCTACATGTGAACTGTGAAAAATTTCTAACACCCAAAAAGGTCAAAAATGGATATTTTGACAAGCCTATAACCTGGTCCATTCTCATGAACTTCGAGAAATTGACCAATGGAGACATTACAAGCTATTCTCAAGTATTAGATGACTTCGCACGAGACCAAGAAGACTTACCTCGATTTGCAAACTTAGAGTGTAGGCTACGAAATGGACAAGTTTCGTAGGGGTCATCCTACAAAATGAGAGTAGCTGATTTTGAGGACAACAGCTGGCTCTAACTGGGGAGCTTCCTTTGATCATCCTTTGAAATGATCAAAGGGAGTAGAATCCAGTCTCTAAGTGCCTTCATCCATGCCATTAGGCCATAGAGTCAACCTACCAAAAAGGAAAAGACACAAAAGACTAAACAAAAATGAAAAATAAAAATACAAAACTATACAAATGTACAAATGAACTTATCTGATACTTCAAGGATTGAAGTGCTTCAGATCTTTTCCACTATGACGCAGCAAGAATGGTGTCCCATCAAGATACTCCAACAAGAAACTATTTTCACCACAAAGTTGATGAATGATGAACGGGCCTCTCTATAGGGAATCAAACTTCCCATGCATTCCTTTTGGTTCTCTCCTCTTGTCCCATAACAAGACTTGATCTCCAATTTGAAAATCGTGAGCCCTTGCTTTCTTGTCAAAGAGCTTCTTCACTTGACTTTGATGTTCAGCAATACGGTCTACTACCATAGCTCATTGTTCTTCAAGTTCAGTTAGGTACATGATTCTTTTGTCAATAGAACTTTCAAAAGTTATGTCTTCTACTGCCTTTGCCAACTTTAGTGCTGGCAACTCCAAAGTAATAGGTATCTCTGCTTTCAGACCATACAGGAGCTGAAACAGTGACATACCTATCACCCTTTTGGGGGTAATCTTGTCTGCCCATAAAGCATCAAACAACGCTTTATGCCAAGTTCTCTGATTATCTTCTACTAGTTTCCTGATAATAGTAACCAGATTTTTGTTACTAGATTCTCCCTGGCCATTTCCTTGCGAATAATAGTCTGAAGAGTGAGAAAGAATAATCCCATGTTCATAACAAAATCCAGTAATCTTGTTGGAAGAGAAACAAGTAGCATTATCTGCTACAACCTTGTTTGGAACTCCAAACCAGGAAATAATATTTTCCTTAATCAAATTACATACCACTTCAGAAGTAGCGTGCTTCACTATGATGGCTTCCACCCACTTGGTAAAATAATCAGTTACAGTGAAAACAAAGTTGTGTCCTGCACTTGATGGTGGGTTCATAGCACCAATGAAGTCAATGCCCCATTGCTGAAAAGGTTCTTCAATTACAACTGGCTTTGGGGGTAATGCAGCCAACTTAGGCTTTCCAACAAACTATTGACATAACTCACACCTACATACCCAATAGTACCTAGCCCGCAGAATCTTATGAGCTGTCACAGGCACAAAAAATGTCCTCCACAAGCTAAATTGTGAAAAGACTCCAGAAGTCTGTTTTGTTGTGCTTTATCCACACAACAGAGAAAAACTCCATCAAGGCTTCTTTTGTACAAACCATTATCCCATAAGACATAGTTAGCAACCTTTAATTTGATAGTTCTTTTCTCCTTATAGGATAGATGAGAAAGACACTCACCATAGGTAGGCAAATGAGCAATATTTGAATACCACTCATCTGTAGTAGTGACAAAAAGAATAGTTGGCATATCCTCAACTTCTTCTTCTTCATCCCCTGTCTCTTTTGGTACATTGTCGGCAATCAATTGACACAAACCCCTGCCACGCACAAGCTTGGTAGGTTTGATATCAAGATCAAACTCTTGGATCTTAGCAATCCAATTGCCTCTTTTGGTTCTGAACTCCTGTTGAGTCAGAATTGACTTTACTATTGTGTCAGGCACTAAAACAATAGTATGTGAATTCAAAATATAAAATCGGAAATGCTTTACCACTTTGACCACGGCATAAGCATGTTTCTCCATATTTGAATGTTTCAATTCATGAGCCTTCAAAGGACAACTCATGAATGAAATGGGAGATTCCGCACCTTCATTCTGTTGAACAAGAATGGCTGAAAGTGTATGCTCAGAAGCATAACTGTATACTATGAAATTCTTGGTATAGTCAAGACAAACCAGAACCGGAGCATGATCTATGGCCCTCTTGATGTCCTCAAATGCTGCTTTACCCTCCGCACTCCAACAGAAAGTAGTTTTACCCTTCATCATGTTGACAATGTGACGAGTTCTCTCTGTGAATTCTAGAATGAACCTCCGCAAAAAATTCACCTTTCTAAAGAAAGAGTGAACTGTAGTCTTACTAGCAGGTAGAGTAAGACTTTGGATGGACTTGACTCTTTCTGAGTCAATTTTAGTGCCTTCTCGGGACACAATGTGACCAAGAAGTTTACCTTCTGTAACCCTAAAAATTGATTTCTTAGGGTTGAGAGAGATACCATTTTGTCGACACCTTTCCAACACCTGTCGCAAATGATACGCATGATCTTGATGTTGTTTGGACAAAACAGTCAAGTCATCAAGATATACCACAATGAATTTTCCCATCTCATCTCTAAAAGCGAGGTCCATTGCTCTCTGGACAGTAGCACCAGCATTGATTAAACCAAACGGCATCCTACGATATGCAAACGTGCCCCAAGGTGTTGTGAAAGCAGTCTTGTACTAATTTTCTTCATTGACCTCTACTTGATTATATCTCAAAAAACCATCCAGCATAGACAACATTTCCAAACCAGTTACAGTTTGCAACACTTGGTCCATGATGGGTAGGGGGTAGTTATCCTTTAGAGAAGATTGGTTGAGATTCCTAAAATCAACGCAAATACAGATTTCTCCGTTCTTTTTTCTTATAGGAACAATATTCACGATCCAGGTGGAATGATGAATAGGAAAGATTATTCTTGCATTCAACATCTTCTGAATCTCAGAAAGAATAGTACTTGATATTTTGGGATTGTATTGCCTCTATTTTTGCTTGTGAGGCAATGACCCAACTTTGAGAGGAATTTCGTGCTGAATCTCCTTAGGCCTGAAGGACTTCAAATCATCATAAGAATACACTAGAACATCAATGTAATGGCGAAGGAGTGTAGTGAATTTGAATTTCTCATCGACAGTGCAACACTTCCCAATGTTGACCATTTTGGGATCTGCCTCAAAACTCAAATTTTCTTGCTCAAATTCCATAGAGGAACTTGAATCAAGTTGTTGTTGCTGTTTAATGTATCTGTCATGCTTATCAAATAGATTTTCCAGGGAAACCAAACCTTTTGGAATCTTATTCCCTTTTCGTTGAAGAAACTCTTCACCAGTTTGTGAATCTATTTCAGAAACGTATCCCTGTGGTGGAGATTCACTACCTTCAAAATAGAGCTCATCAATGCTATATCCGTCTTTTCCAAGAAAGTGATGATTTGATTATCACCATTGATCACCTGTCAATGGTCAGCATTATCTGGTACACTTGGTCGAAAGACCAACTCAATTGTGTACTTGTTACCTTTTAAGTCTTTATGAGGAACCATGAGGGTGGCGGAGACAGCTAATGAATCTGCACGATCATTAAACTCTCTAGGCACCACAGAGATATCAAAAGCATCAAAACCTTCAATGCAATCCCATACGCGATTGCGATAATGTCTCAATCTTTCATTTTTGGTCTAATACAATTTCTCACTTGGCAAACAACTAACTCGGCATCTCCTTGAGCATGAAGATTTTTAACACCTTTAGCATGAGCGGCCTCCAATCCGAGTAACAATGACTCGTATTCAGCGGTGTTATTGGTATTATTGAATTGCAGCTTGTATGAGAAAGGGAAGATATCACCTGGTGGAGATATCAAAACAATTCCGGCTCTAGAACCGGTAGAAGAACAACTACCAACAAATTCTAAAACCCAAATCTCATTAGAATTTGATTTTTTGAAATTTCTTTGACCAGAAGATTCTTCTTCATTAGTGAAGGAAGAATCTAGCATCACTATACCTTCATCTACACTTTCATCTAAATATTCTTCTGATTCTCCATTTGAATTGTTTGAACTCTCATCTGATGAACTAGAAGTATCTTCAGTAGACAAGAAATAATTACCCATTCTCGAGGACTCAAACAAAATTTGGGCTTTGGGATTTGCCATTTGGGTAACAATATATTTTGCTTCTTTCTTAGGAGTGGATTTCTTATGCTTGATCTGATATTATGCAACCAATTTGGTTATTAAATCAAATGTAAATTGTGGTCCTTGGTTAGTTACTATTTCTCTTGGCACTCCATACCTAGTGAAGATGTCTTCATACAAGAATTTTGCCACATTGCCATCTCGTGCAAACTGTAATGCCTTAACTTCAACCCATTTTGTCAAGTAATCAGTACATGCCAGGATATATTCTTTGGTGTTTGATGTAGGAGATATAGGACCCACAAAATCCAAACCCCACTTGTCAAAAGGAGCCAATGAGATTTGTGGCTACAAAGGCATCTCATCACTTCTAGTAGGCCTCCCCATTCTCTAGCATCTATCACAGCTCCTAGTGTACTTGCCAACATCTTTATGAAGCATTGGCCAGTAATATCCTGTTGTTAGTATCTTGAAGGTTGTCCTCTTAGCTACAAAATGTCCCCCACAAGGCTCATTATGACAAGCCTTCATTATATCAAATACTTCATCCTCTTTGATACATCTTCGCATAATATTGTCTAGTCCAGTGTAAAATAGAAATCTAGAAATCCAAGAGTAAGAGAAACATTTATGAACTAGCTGCCTCTTCTCCCTTGGGGAGAAGTATCCTGGAATCTTCCCTGTAACCAAATAATTGGATATATCTGCATACCATGGAGTGTGTATAGTGAGAGTAAATAGATGCTCATTAGGAAAAGAATCATCAACCACTCCATCTAAAGACTGTGTAGGTAGTCTGGACAGAAAATCAGCAATATCATTGGCCTTGCCTGGTTTGTCAACAATTGTAATATCAAACTCTTGCAACAACAATAACCACCTTACAAATCTGCCACCCACTATGGGTTTATTCATCAAATATCTGATGGCTGCATGATCTGTATGGATGAAAACCTTGTAACCAGTTATGTAGTGCCTGAATTTATTAATTGAATAAACACCGCCAACATCTCTTTCTGTATCACAGTATAGTTTAACTCAGCTCCTTGCAGATTCTTACTTACATAGTATATGACATACTCCTTGTTTCCTTCTTGTTGACCTAGTACTGCCCCAATGGCAAAATCTGATGCATCTATATGGATGTGAAAAGGCAGTGACCAATTCGGACCTCTGAGAACAGGGGCTTGTGTCAAGGATGTTTTTAGCTTTTGAAAAGAGATCTGACAATCTGATGTCCATTCAAATTCACTGTCCTTGGTCAGTAGGGTAAACAGAGTGGCAACAATCTTGCTAAAATCCTGAATTAACCTCCTGTAATATACTACATGGCCTAGGAAGCTCCTTACATCCTTCTTTTTTTGGGGAATAGGCAGGGTAGATATGATCTCAATCTTCTTTGGGTCAACTTGGATGCCTGCACTTGAGATGAAATGTCCCAAGACTATTCCCTGTGTCATCATCAAAAAACACTTTTCATTACTCAAAGAGAGGTTGTGCTTTGTACATCTCTTCAATACCTTCTCAAGTTGTGTAACGCTTCATCATAGTGTCACCATATGTGGTGAAGTCATCCATAGAAATCTCCATACTGTTACGTGCAAAATTAGAGAAAATACTTAGGACTGCTCTTTGAAATGTAGATAGAGCGTTGCACAAACCAAAGGGTAAGACAGAGTATACATATGTCCCCCAAGGGCAAGTAAACGTTGTCTTATCCTGATGTTCTAGAGCAATCTTAATCTGGTTATAACCACTAAAACCATCAAGAAAGGAAAAATATTTCTTGCCTGCTAAAGAGTCAAGAACTTGGTCAATAAAGGGCAATGGAAAGTGATCCTTCCTGGTAACAGTATTCAATTCTCTATAATCAACACAGACCCTCCATTTGCCACCTTTCTTGGGGACAATAACCAATGGTAAAACCCATTCACTATCTGAAATGGGGTAATAAATCCTGTGTACAAAAGCTTCTGAAGCTCAGCTTTAACAATTTCTCTGAGGGCTAGATTCATGTGCCTCTGTTGCTGCCTGATTGGTCTATATCCATCATCTATGTATATCTTGTGCATGCACAAGGCAGGATCAATGCCTTTCATATCATTGTAATCCCAAGCAAATATTGCTAAGTGTGTATGTAATATTTTATGCAAGGATTATTGTTGTTCATCAGTCAATGTATTGTTAATGTTCAACATTTTACCTGGCTTGACTTCTATTTGTTTAGACATTTCTTGAACGGAAGACAAATCAAGGTTGGGTAATACAGGTAAGCATTGCTAAGGTAATAACGCATGGAAGATTTGGGAGACTTCTTCTGATGAACTGCTGGGTATTATGCTACTCAAAGGGTCTTGTAAGCAAGATAGGCAGTCTTGCTGTTGTGGGTGTCTCCCACAATTGTTTTGTATAACATGAGCAATTAATTCATCTTCATCTAGAATATTCAATAAAGGACTGCATTCTATAGTCATCAGGGTTTGTAGGGAATAGGTGTCCTCATCCTCTAGGCTAGGCCAAATGGTTTGCTCAAGCTCATGGTATGGCTGGGCTGGTGGATATAAAACCAATTTCTTGGTCATTGTCCCATTAGATATGATCATGTTGCCAGACCTGCACCCTGTAAATGCATCAGTAGTGGAAAGCCATGGTCTACCTAGTATAAGAGGATATCCAGCAAGATTAACCTTAGGCTGTAAAACTATGAAATCAATAGGGTATTCCCAAGAATCTAATGCAATGACCAAATCTTCTATGACTCCTTCAGGTTTGACTGTAAACCTATCAACTAATTGCAAGACGGTCTGAGTAGGCCTAAGGTTGTTCAATTGGAGTGTCTGCATTGTCTCCTTGGTCATGACATTAATTGTAGCTCCTAGATCTATCAAAGTATTATTAATTAGAGTCCCATTGATCTTTACATCCACCACTAGGCTACCTGGATCTATGTATTTGGGAATAGTTATATTACCCAACATAATGTCAGCAAGATTACCTAAAACATGCAGTATCTAAGGGTCTATTTTCTTTCTTCCTAGCTTCTTTATGCAAAGATCCCTAATAGTTTTGGTATAGATATGAATATCCTTGATGGCTTGGATTAAGGGAATTTTGATGCTTATATCTTTTAGCTGGCTGAGGAGGACAGTATCAGTTTGGGCTATTTTCTTTTGCATGGCCAAGCACTCAGAAAAAGGAGACTTCTATTGTAAGGTAGTTTGGGCATCTTGGGTTGATTCAAGTTCCAAGGGTGGCTTATCTGAGGCTTCTTTAGTGGGTTCTTCATCTTCAAGCTCAGTAATTTGGGGATATGAAGGCTCTGCAAGTTGCTTCCCTGATCTAAGATGAACATTACTCACTTCCACCCCATAGGTGGATATTGCATTACCTCGTTAGTATAAGCCTGCTGGATAAGCTTGTTGTTAGGGTTAGGTGCAGGTTGGGCAAGGATTTGGGTAGGTCTAGGAGGTGGATTTTGAGGTGGTGGCATTATGGCTGCTTGTTGTGGCTGAGATGGAATCATAGGTTGCTCAAATTGTGCATTTTACTGCCATTGTTGGCCCTTGTTCCACTGAGGCTGTCATTGTTGCTACTAAGTAGGCCACTGAGGGTTATGGTTGGGACCTTGGAAATTTTGTTGAGGCCATGAGTTAGGCTGTTGTTGGTTCCAACCAGCTTGTGGAGTAGGACATTGGGGGTTTTGCCATGCATTTGGGTTACCAAGCCATTGTTCAGCATTCCAAGAAGAGAAGTTCTAATTTGTAGCAGGAAAGGGAGAATTAAAACTCAGTGGATCAGAGGTCATACCTTGCCTTTGCTGCCAAGGTCTCCTCTGAGCTATAAAGAACAATTGCTCATCTTCTCCTCCAAATGGTTACAATTCTAGCCTCTCAATCTTTTCTTGTTGGATGTTGGCCACCTTTTCGCATTTACAGTTGGCCTTCCTCTGTCTACAGCTGGGACAATACTCATTAGGCATTGCATCTACCTCTTCTTGTTTCTTCTTGCTATGGGGAGTGTCCAGCTATGTAGCCATATGGATAATAATGTCCTCCTTCATGTTGGTCAGTAGGTTACTAATCTCTACTCTTGAAACTCCATTAGTTGCCTTGCTTGTGATGGCTGCTCTTTCTCCCCTTGGTTTTCTAGAAAATGTTCTAGAATAATTTCTGTAGGCTGTACAAATATCTTCAAAGGGAAGTTGAGGTATATCCCCTGTTCCAATGAGATTGAGGGCATCCATGCTGTCATCATTAACTCCTCTAAAAAAGACCAGCTTTAGTGATTCTTCAAACAATCTATTCTGAGGGTTTTTCTTCAAGGTAAACTGGAATCTTTCCACATAGTCTTCTAGTGGTCCATCCTCTTTCTGTGACATCCTAAAAATGTCATCTCTTCTCCTATCATGTCCTCTGCAGTAGTCTTTATATTTTGCCAGGAACTTTGTCTTCATGGTATCCCAGTCTGGAATGACATCTTTCCCCAACCCCATAAACCATCGTAAATCAGCATCTTTTAGTGTAGCAGGGAACAACTTGAGTCTATAAGGATCAATGGTGTAGTCATAACTCCTACACAAGACATAAAACTCGAACAAGAAAGTGTCAGGATCTTCGGTCACCAAGCCATAGAAAACAAGAAATGCAGAAGGTGGTATATTTTCAGAGTAGTAGCCCGTGCTTGGTTTGGGATAGGGAATTCAAACATCGCTTGTCCTGGAGGATCATCTACTACATCATCTCCCATGGTTCTAAAAGTCCCTTATGTGGAAGTGGAGGAAGTTGATGGAGATGTAGGGGGTGTTGATGAAGATGTAAAAGGAAACTCTCCTTCAACACTTCCTACTGTGTAGTTGATAAAATCAGCTGTGCCCTCGTTATTCTGAGAAGTTGAAGGGAGGAATCTACCTCAGTGATCTCTCTACCTCCGCATACAGTAATTTGAGCTTTATGTTTCAGCAGTCCTGTATAGTGTTAGTAGAATGCTTGGTGTTTCTTGAAAAATAAATTTATTAAATCTAATGCTGAAATCAAGATTTAACTAGGAAAGCATATAAAACTAATGAGACTATGAAGATATGACCATCCCCGGTAACGGTGCCAAAAATGTAGAGGAAAACTAATGCATTGTAGACTTAAACAAAATTCAGGGTTAAACCTAACTGAATAGTCCACTCTATCATTGCATTCGTACATTGAATTATCGACCAAGGAGTGTAAGCTTATGATGATGCTCACACTATATATGCCTTCAAGACTCATTTCTATCCTAAACTAACTCATACAAACTTATTCTAATCAACTTAATTGACTGAAGTTCACAGAAATGAAAGAACAACAAAAATAGTTAAAAACCTAGTTACTACAGGTACCCTCAGTGTAAGCTGAAGATAGCTATATTGAACAAAGAATTACAGAATTAACCTTGAAATACACAGAATGATAAAAGAATTGACACTAACCTCCGGAAGACTTCAATTATGTATTTTATTCATGAATCATAACTATTAGAAATAGCAATCATGATTTCTTACTTATTTCACAATGCAACGTATAAGATAACATGAAACAGTTTAACTAGAAATGCATGAATAAATAAGTGAATGTATGAAGTGGGAGTTAGTACCTTGAGTGGCCAGCTCAGGGAACTATCTCACTTCTTTGGAAACTAAATCTACTTCAAATCTTCACACATTTCCCATGACATGCAGTCGAATTCAATTCATATGAAAGACAGAATCTTCTTAAGATTTTATTCAAAATCAAAACATGTCTAGAATAACTGATAATTGTAAAATAGAGTGACGACTGTATAGATAGAAAGTAAAATAACAACTAACTAATCAACGAACTCATCCCCTAACTTATACAAAAGTGGGAGATTTTTATGTGATCTTCCAACTAACTGTGATCATCAATTCATCCCTAGATATCAGGATATAGTTTTGAGATCAACTCATTAATTATCTAGAACAAATGAAGCATAGTCCTATTCAAACAGAAATCCCACACAATGGATCATGAATGAAAACACATAAGCTGCGGTTAGACTTCTAGAACAAGTCTTCTTCTTCTCTTGCATTAATTTTCCATGATGACCACGTTCATCTCCATCGATCTTCACTTTTGGCACTTGGACTGCATTTTAATTAATTCCCCTATTCTGCACTCTGCTGCAATTGCTCCTTCCTGGGTGCTATGTCTTTGCTACACAAGGTTAATTATCCAACATATATACACAAAATAACCTTTCATATTAAACTTATGAAATCCTATCTATATTACATGCATATAAGTAATTTAAATCATCCACTTGATAATATAACCACCATATTCCATTTATCAGCATAGGTTTAAAGTCTCTGAGAAGTATATATGAAACAACATATAATAAAGGTAATGTCTCTAAGGTTCTTGCAAGATCATGTGAAAAGGTCTTAAAAACATATAAAAACATTATAAAAGGAAGTCAATATTTCAACCCAACATCCTATATATTAAGGACTTCAAATATAGATTATATGGTATGTTTTATGTAGGGATATGCTACTCAATTTTTTTCAAATCTAGAGTTTTGATCTCCTATGAAGCACTGCAACTCATGAATGTATTGTAACTAGTTTTGAAGAAATAATACATTTGGTTGTGCTTTGGAGGTTGAGTTTATCTTTTACAAGGATTTTCCTAGGCTTATTTTTGCTTTTGTGCCATTACTTTGCTAAAATTACTATAGATCTAGTTTACTTGCATTGTTCTCCATATTGGATTAAGTAGGAATTTTTTATACATTCATTTCATTTGGTATTAGAGCCTAACCAACTTTTTAGATGGGCTCTTTACAGTCTAATATTCTCTTTTAAGAATAGATATGGCATGTAAATCTAGAATGGATGTCAAGGAATTTAATGGAACCAATTTTGACCTTAGAAGCTCAAGATGGAGGATCTTCTAGTGGATAGAGACTTGTGGGTTACAGTTTCTAGTTATAAACCCTTTGACTTGAAAGATGAATATTAGGTAGTGGTTAACAAAAAAGTAAGAAGCTTGATCAACTTTGCATCAAATTTAGAGCTCTTGAATGTTTTGGGAGAAACCACCACCAAGAACCTCTAGAAGAAGTTACAAAATTTCTACCAAACAAAGTCTCCTATGAACAATTTTTTTCTATAGAAGAATTTATAATCTTTAAGGATGATTAATAGAGATATTGTGATGGAGCACATGAATGCATTCAATATTGTGGTGAGCAAGGTAGCTTATGTGGATGTGAACATGGATGGGGAAGACTAGTGTAGAATCCTCCTATATTATCTGCCCAATATGTGGGACAACCTAGTTATGGTGATTAGTAGTACCATCTCAAAGTTGAGTCTTGATGAGGTGGTGGGTGTATTCCTCTCATGGGAGATGAGGCAAAAAACATCATAATCTATGAAAGATTCTTTAACTATGAGAGGTCATTTGAAGGAAAAGGGCAAGAGCAAGAAGGACATGTAATCTAAATTTTAGGGGAGATCTAAGTCTCTTAGAAGATCTAAGATCAAGGGTTAGAATTATGGTAAGACTTGTAATAGCCCAAGCTTATGCTCAATACATTAATGGAAAAAAATTAGACGAACAATTGTTTTTGTGATACAAAAGTGGCATTAAATAAGGCACACAACACTCCTACTCAGCCAAGGTGTCATAACAAATTGTAATGATACACTTGGCACACACACTAAAGGACAAAGGAAGGTGACACAAGTGGGAGACTTAAAAACACCATGGGACACAATGTCATGGTTGGCATGGAAAATGAGACAAGGAGGAGATTTAGGATTTCTAAGGTCACTAAAAAACCCCTACAAAATCCATACTAGACCACCCCTTTGATATCTTAAAGATACAAAAAGCATAGAGTAAAAAATGTTAGAAGTTTAGACTTCAGGGAGGAACTTGCAAAAGTTTAGACTTCCCCTTCAGCCTTGGAAGTAGGACTTTCCATTTGGGTTCCTTTCCCAACTTGCAACTAGCACCAAATGCTACCTCAGACTTCGGCATCAAGTTTGCACTTACAACTTGCTCCTACTTAGTTTTCAAGATGTAGTTGCATTCTACACTTTCTTGACCTTCAAGTTTCAGGATGTAGTTTGCACTTCTACAAAGTGCGAAGGAACTTTGAACCTCAGCTCAATTTGACTTTGGAATTTAGAAGCCATTTTCAATTTGCATGTATAAAAAATGCAAAGGAACTTTGAACCTTGGACCTCCAATGACCTTAGACTTCATAAACCAATAGCAACTTGCAATATGCAATGTGTGAAGGGTCTCCAAACTTTTGACTCCCTGCACTTCAGGTTTCAGAAGTCAATTGTAACTTGTAGTTTAAACTTTTAAACCTAGCTTGCAATTGCATTTTAGACTGCAAACCTAATTTGTGACAATAGGGAGTAGAAAATAGCGAGGTTTAATTTCTCTCTTAACGAGGCATAACTTCCTCAATTTTTATGTTGTTATAAAATGGTTTTGACCAAACATTCAAGGGATTGTCAAATCCAACTTGGCCACACAAGGACCTATTAAAGGCACAATTCCCAAGGAGAAAGGGAAATACTAATTTGAAAGAACAAGCATGTAAAACCATACTTACAAAATATGACAAAACATTACAAAATGTTATGTATGTTTGATGCCAATGTCGACACATGCCAAAAGAAAATATAGGATCATCGCCACCTATATGGGTGAAATGTAATTCAACGTTAATGCATCCATAAACATAAATAAAACATTATATAATTCAACCCAAACATGGTATAATATCATGATCTTAACATTACAATCATGCTAACACCTTCACAAGATGAGATATATAAAAATACAAAATGATATCAATAATTTATAAAATTTAAAGGGTCTTATCCTAAACATGGATGGATCATAACCCACATAAGAAAATGCATCAAATCATAACCATAATCTTATTACAATAGTCTCATGGACCCAATTTATAATCATTACAAAATTATACCAAATAAGAGATACAGATGCATAATACTATAAAAGAGTCCAACACACTCTCCAATGAGCATCCTCCAAGTTCACCTATCCCCAATGGTGTTTTAGCACCACCCAACCATGTGGTACCCTCAAGCCCACCCTACTGTCCTAGGAGATGGTTGGATTGGATAAAAGCACACTCATACAAGCAAGGAGAACACGACAACACTCATGCCAATCAAATGCATACAATATCACATGTGAAAACTCGCACCAAATTAAAGCATACATCACATGTGGCAACTCATGCCAAAACAAAGCATATGAAACAATATATGGCACAAACGGCAATCAATACATAAATAAATGATCACAAATCACATCAAATACAAAATATAACTAAAGAAAAGGATGAGGATCCTAGAGATAAGACAAGGAGTGTCATCACAATAGCACAATGGCTTCATTAAGAATTTATGGCAATCACCAACTCCTAGAGTTATGACATTCCCTTCACAACTAAGACCGAACCCTCATGAGCATTCAAACAATAGTTTGGAAAGTTTGATTAATCATTTTATTAACCCAATGTGTATTACATTATCACTTAATTAAAACTCTACCCCACTCCATCTAGTGATCTCTTCGTATAGTGAAAAATGGTGAGAACCACTCCTTTCGTACTCTATACCTCAACCCTAAGATTCCAACACTCCAAATTTACAATTTGGGTGTGGTACCAAAATTAATGCAACAAATTATTACATATTACCAGAAGATGCAAAATTCTAAAACATTACGGAGATAAATAAAACTTTTATTTAAGGTCTAAAATACAAATGCTATTTATTTTCCAAAGACCAAAACCCATAAATTATCCCTAAATTCTCCATTAATGGAGTTGGGATGCAACCTTACTTTTCTAACTTTTGAATTAAAATAAATTTCCAAATTTAAAGAGTGCCCTTTCAATTCAAAAATTCCTTTCGATTCAAAAATTCACAACACTATATTGCAATCAATTTTTCCAAATCTTAAGAAATGTGGATTTTAGGAAAATTTGCCATAACTTGGCCTCAAAATGCATATTTTCAAAAATAAAAATGCAAAATTAAACTACAAATTTGAAACCTAGATCATTCCTATAGGATGATGTCATATGCCTCCACCCAATGTGGGCATGGAAAAAGGAAGAGATTTCGTTTAAAAAGCAAAATTAAACGAGAAGATAACTTCTTCCCAAACTTGCAACAATGGAAGAAACCTCCACTTGAGAAAGCATGCACAAGCAAACACTCCTTCAACTTGCAAGCAATCCCAAAGCCATTCCAAAACAATCCAACTTCAAGCAATTCCATCCATTCTTTCCCTCCACACTATTTTTTCCAAAGAGGAAGAGAGAGGGTTTGAGCAAGAAAAATGCAAAAATAAGAAGTGAGTCAATATTAAAACCTCCCATTTTTTCTTTTATCCTCTTTCTTTATTCCCTTTTTTATTTTTTTATTTTCTATTTTAAAATTGCCTTTTTGAAAGGAATAGATATTTTAAGTAAAACATAAGCATTATTTCATTTCTTTCAAATGCTTAGCAATTTAACTTTAAACATATTTTAAATAAAGCTAATTTGCATTCAAATAGCTAAATAATATTTTCCAACTATAATGCGAATTCTATTCTCTTTGCACAAAATACTTTATTTCTAAAGAAGGCAATTAAATTCACTTTGAAAGCAAAGAATGACATAGACTTTTTTCCACTAACATATAATTATTATCTTTTTGACACAAGCACCAAATATTTTGCAAACATAGTAAACACACATTTCAAAGTAAATTTAAATGCAATGCAAAAAGATAAAATAAACACATGCAAAGGACTCATACACACTTTACGAGTGTCCACAACATGCAGACTCTAAAATTGCCACCAATTCAGATCTAGGTTTACATGCAAGGATTCACAAGACTAATCTCTCACTCGAATTGAGTGAGATAGAGGTTGACACACATATTTTACCCAAAGACAACCATCTCTAATAGAACCACCACTGGGGAATAACCATGTACCTACACACTTAGGTCAAACAGTAGGCACACCTACTCCACATAATAATAGTCGAAGAAACATAATCCACCCAACATTATATTAATCCATCACATCTAACTATAAATCATTTATGATAGCAAGATCTAGGAAACAAGATGTATAATCAACCATATTTCATGATGTTGAAACAAATATAATAATCACAACTATATTAAATATAGTGAAAATAGTGAAGCTATAACACTGTAATGATCTAAACATATAAACGCACAACATATCCATCCCATAATGCATAGTCAGAAATCCAATTTCAATACAAAACCTCATCAAGAACACATCAATGATCATATAAAACATCTCCACAAAAGCATCTAGAATACACCATCAAAACACCAAGATGGTACAACAGGGCTCATCGAAAGGTTTGGTACAATGGCTCAAAACACATGAATCACACAATACATTGATAAAACACTAGATACAATAGATATCATATAAATCGAAAAGTACATAAGGAAAACACACTAGTGCGAATTACAAGACCAACCACATTAAGAAGGGCTACAAGAAGAAGGGAAAGGAGTTTGATGATTATTCAAACTTGAAAGCCTCTAATGAAGACATTGGTGATGTGTTAGTTGTAGTCCTTGCCACACATGCATGTCAAGATGCATAGTTGATTGACTATGAAGCTTCCTTCCATATGACTCCCCATATGGAATGGTTTTCTAAGTATGAGAATTTTGATGGTGGGAGAATTTATTTGGAAGATAACTCATCTCTCAAGATCATTAGTGATGATAGAGTCATTCTCATTTTGGAGATGGGAGGATCAAATCCCTTTCTAGTGTTCTTCACATTCTCAGTTTGGCAAGGAAAGTAGAGTTGGTAAGAAAGATGGATGGTGTGGGTGTGCAAGTGATCTTTAGTAGGAAGGATGAAATATGGTGTGTGAAGCATGGTATTAGCTAAGGGAGTTCATTCTACAACTCTATTTCATCTTGATGAAAGCCTCGTAGAATGTAACAATTTTGTCGTTCTTGATTTGGGGAATGACGAGCTTCCTACTAAAAAGACAATGTTGTGGTGTGAACATATGGTCCAAATTAATGAGAAAGACCTTGGGGCCTTAAAATGTAAAAAAATGTAGAGGAGATAACTAAATGCTCCCTATATATTTTTGTGAACATTTCATTTATGGAAAACAAAAGCATGTTAAGTTTTACTTGAGCTAGATAGATTTGTAAAAAAAATAGATTTAATTCATTGCTGTGTATTTGGTCTTGTTGATGTACCTTCACTAGGAAAATCAATGTATTATGTTTCTTTCTTCTAAGAATTCTCTAGGAAAACATGGGCATTCTTCCTTAGGCAAAAAATTAAGGTCTTCTAAAAATTTAAAGAGTTCAAAGCTCACGTTGAGAATGAGATAGAGAAAAACATCAAACTGTGGAGGGTGGATAATGGTGGAGAATTCTATTTAACAAAGTTTGATATATTTTTAAGGGAGCATGGTATTGCAAGGCATAAAAAAAATCCATAAAACCCTAAAAAATGGAGTTATATAAAGAATGAACAGGACGTTGATGGAGAGAGCTAGGAATATGCTCAATGGAGTTGGATTTGGTTAGAAATTGTAGGAAGAATTATGAGTAGAACTTGATATCTGATTAACAAATACCCCACATTTATCATATGGCCATGTAACACCAAAGAAAGGAGGTGAGTAGATAATGTGTACAAATTGAAGAGAAATAATTAAAATCACAATTAAGTATGGATTTCCATTACCTAGGATGGATAATTCGATGGACTATTTGAGTGGTGCAAGATACTTTAGCAAGATAGCTTTGAAGAGTAGTAATCAAAAAATCAAAATAAGAGAAGGAGATGAATGAAATACATCATTTAAGATAAAAGAAGAATTGCATAAGTGGTTGGTTATGCTTATTAAGGCCCAAGTTTTTTAGTTCCCAATCATGCATAATTTGTGTCTGAATCCATAAAATGCCCTCTGTTTGTATTTACTCATTTTACCCAACATATATATCATGTCTAAGATATTTTAATATGGGCCCCCCATCCTAAGGTTCACCTAAAAAATCCTCTAAGTCTCTAAGAGTTTCCCCCTGAAAAACCTTAGTTTTGGCAGTTCGGTGAAAAGATGAACCACTAAACTAGTTTAGCATTTTGACTTTTCCTTGAACCACTGAAACTATGAAGTATGAAGGAAAGAGTAGGCACCAAAGATCAATTACAGTGTTTCGGTGAAAAGATGAACTATCAAACTAGTTTGGCGGTTCAACTTTTAACCGAAACGCTGAAAAGGAAATGCAAAGGGAAGAGGAGACAAAAAAGAGAAAGGTTCATGAATTCAGGGAATCACCACCATTCACTAAAAGAAGGAGAAGAAAGTAAAGGATGGAGATAAAAAATAAAAGAGACAAAGGTTTTAGTGAGTTTTCCAGTTTGCGAACTCACTGAAACGTCGAAAATGGTTCTAGGTTTCACCCTTTTGCCAAAGAAGAGATGAAGAAGATAAAGAGAAAAGAAATAAAGTGAAAGCGCTTGGCTTTCAATGAGTTCACAAGTTTATGAACTCACCAAAACACAAAATAGGTTCGTGAGCTCCCAATCTTGTTGAAAAGAAACCTTGAAGAAGGAAGAGACAAAAGATGAGATGGTTCTCAAGTTTCAAAAAGTGTCGAAATGCTAAAAACCAAAGAAAAGAAGAAAAGAAAGATGAGAAAAAGAGAACCAAGTAGATTTTTGGCAGTTCAGTAGGTTTGCAGGTTTTCACTAAGGTTAAAATGTGCCAAAAGTCAAAGAAAGGGAATTTTTAAAGTGTTGTAAAAGCTAGTTGGTACGCTTTTTCATGATTTTTCCAATTTGAATACTTGCCTATTTCTTAGATGCCATTAATGTAAAATAAATATGAAAATAGAGGTTGGTGGTAAGGTAGGTAGGATTGAATGCAGAAGTTATAGCGATGGGTTGGGTAGTTGTTTCCCTCCCAAATGCAAAAGTAAATGTAATGCTATATATTCTTGTTTAGAAGAGGTTTTGGGGGTTGGTCTTTTCTTGTTTCCACCAGACAGTTAGCATACAGAAACAAAGCAAAATACTTCCAAGTTTTTGCAGCATCCATTTTAGTTCTTCATGATACGATAGCTAAAAGTGTAAGAAGTATCCACTGTAAAATCTAGTACCATTCACTAGATTTCTCCAGCCTTGTATGTATTTCTCTTAGAAATCATCTGAGTCGTAGCTAGGGATTCCCTTTGCTATGTTTAATAACATGAATGTAATATTTTATTTGATGAATGTGATAGTTCCTAAAACATTGCAAGCATTGTAATGATCATTTTAGTATTATATATGGATGAATGCATTATAAGGAGGGATTACTAAGTATTTCTAGTTTGATATCAGATTCATGTTTCTAGACAATCATATGTTCTTTTTATTTCTATGATTCCTCTATTGAACTAGGGAATTTGTAACACATTTGGACAAGCGCCCGTCTATGAAATATCTAATCGCCTACACCCACTTAAAATTACAACAACTAATTCAAATTGTGAAGTAATTTATAGATTTGTATGCATTTTGGTTGTGTTTTAGTCAAGGAATCATTTCACCAAAGAAAGCAAGTTTCATCCTTTCTAACTAAATGTGCATACCCACATCATGCATAGTTGCATTGATGCTTTTCTCAACTTAAAAGAGGTTATTTGATATAGTGAGCTATTGTCTAATCCAATGATAGCTTTAGGGAACTTAGGACAACACCTTGTATATCACTGCTTTTGTTATTCTATTACATATATTTCGTATTGTGATCAATCCCTATTGAGGTACCACTAGGAACACCCTCCTTGGTCTAGTTGAACCAGAAGTGAAAAGGAGATTACCCACTCCTATAAGATGACCTTTAACCATCCTTAATTTGTTGATGAGCCTCTATTCTACTTTCCTAATGACATCTCCTAGCTTGGGAAGTAAGATTATACTCTAGGGTTTTGGACCTACGATTTTGTTCTTAACAATGCCCTTTGGGTTGATTAATGGATTGAGCACATTTGTGAGATTGATGAATGAAGTATTGAATCCATATTTGGGTAAGCTTGTGATTGTTTATTTGGATGACATTCTAATTTTCATTAAGACTACGGAGGAAAGCCTAGAACATATTAGATTAATATTACAAAGAGGAGAAATTGTTGATCAATATCAAAAAGTGTAGTTTCGTGAAGAGAGAATTGGTGTACTTGGAATTTGTAATCTTAGTGGATAGTTCAAAAATGGATCCACAAAAGATGAAAGCAATTTTTGGTTGGCCTACACAAGAGAATATTCTAAAGGTAATAAGTTTTCATGGATTAGATAGCTTTTATAGAAAGTTCATAAGTAGTTTTAGTGGCATATGTGCACTAATAGTTAATACTATAAGAGGAGATGAAATACAATTTAAATGGATTGTAGGAGTATACAAAACCTTTGAATTATTAAAACAACTAGTGTTAACATTGCCAAATTTTGATAAGGTACTTTATGTCAATTATTCAATGCAAGGAGTAGTGCCATTGGAGCAATATCGTGTTAGGAAGGTATAGAAGTTACATATTTAAGTGAAAATTTGAATGATGTAAAGAAGAGGTATTTAGTGTATGATCAAGAGTTTTATGCCATAATTCAAGCATTGAAAAAGTGGAGACACTATTTTTTGTAAAAGGTGTTTGTGTTGTATACAAGTCATCAAGCATTATAGTACTTGAACAACCAAGATAAGTTGAACCAAAGACATGTAATATGGGTTTAATTCATGCAAAGCTATTGTTTTGTATTGAATCATAGGAGTGGAAAGTCAAATAAAGTTGTACCTGAAATGAGTAGGAGAGAAAATTTATTGATTGAAATTAGGGTTGAAGTAGTTAGATATGAAGAAATGGACCATTTGTATGAAGCTAATGTTGATTTTGTTGAAGCATGGAAAACATGTAATGAACCTGTAAGTATGGATAGAACTATGCATCTTGATTACTTAATTTAAAATGATATGTTTTTCAAAAGAAGTCAATTATGTATTCCTAGAAGTTCAATGAGGGAAAATTTGATAAAAGAAAAACATAGCGGTGGATTAGTTGGACATTTTGGTATAGACAAGATAGTAGCATTGTTAAGTGAAAACTATTTTTGGCTACAAAGGCATAATGATGTTAAAATGTATGTTTAGAATTGTAGAAATTGTCAAGTTATAAAGCTAGTAATCAAAATGTTGGATTGTATAAATCATTGTCAATTCTAGAGAAGCCTTAGGAGGACATCAGTATGGATTTTGTATTAGGTTTTCCAAGAACAAAAAGAGTTCATGATTCAATTTTCTTTGTAGTTGATAGATCTTATAAGATGGGACATTTCATAGCATGCAAGAAAACAACTGATATGGAATTTATTTTTAAGGAGGTTGTGAGATTACATGGATTGTTAAGTATACTTTTTACAAAGACACAAAATTTGTTAGTTACTTTTAGAAAAACATCATGGAAGAAGATGAAAATAGAGTTCAAATTTAGTTTATCATATCACCCATAGACTTATGGATAGAAAAAATTAGTGAATAGAAATCTAGGTACTTGTTAAGTTGTTTAGTAGGAGAAAGAGTAGGTAATTGGGATATGGCCTTACCATAAGTTAAGTTTGCTTATAATAATTCCATAAATGTGAGTATAGGAAGAACACCATTTGATATAGTATATGGAATTGATCCAAGGAACATATAAGAGTTGAGAGACATTGGAAATAAAGAGAGAAGAATTTTAGAAGTAGAAACATTTGTAGATTACATGGAGGTATTGCTTGAGGAGGTAAGAAAATAGTTTCCAAGTATACTGAGAAGGTTGACATAGAAAGAAGATATAAGTAATATGAAGTAGGAAATGAAATAATGGAATATTTGAGAAAGGAAAGATTTCCACAAGGCATATACAATAAGCTAAAGATGAAGAATTTTGGCCCTTGTAAGATCATCAAGAAATTTGATTCTAAAAATGCATATGAAGTTGAATTAGTTGAAGGTTTGGGTATATTAACATTGTATATTTGTATGAGTATCATGAGGGAGAGTTGGGAAAAGAAAAAATAGAGATGAATTGGATAAATTAGATTTCAAAATAGTGAGCTAAAGAGATTGAGGAGATACTGGACAAAAAGGTTGGAAGTACACATTTGTATGAAGAGTATTTGGTGATATGGAAAGGAAATTTGATTGAATACTCAACATGTTTATCTATAGCAAAGGTGAACCATGTTATTTTTCCTTTATTTGTCTCAAATTGAGAGACTCTCCTTTTCAATTGTTTGGGGTGTTTGATGTAGGAGCATCTAGGGTGTAAGGGTAATCATGCATCACCCAAAAATATTTTCTTTCATGTTTGTTATGTTTTGTAAGTTTTTAAATATATTAACATTCATCATATTCTTACTACAAAAGCTAATTAATACCACAAAGGCACATTCTTGTTTTATTCACCTTTTTTAACACATCAAAGTTCTAAATAGTAATCTTACTATGTGATAATGCATATTGATCCCAAAGCCTGAAAATTGATCTTAGAGCTTGAACACATAGTTTCCTAGCATGCCACATCATTTCCAAGTGTTTTGTTCAATGGTTAATGTGATGTGAGTTATCAAATTTCTTATGGAAGACCTAATTGAGTTGTGCACCAAACATTTGAATCTCATACTAGCATTGAAGATGTTCATAAGCTTATTGGTCCCAAGGAGGTTCATGAATAGGACTACATTGGGTTTTTATTCTTACATCTTATCACATTTATCTAAGATGGGTCCTTCTACACATTTCCATGTGCTTTAAGCATTGTACCGCTTTGTTGGTCAATGTATAACATCTTGCTTGCACTTGCTATAAAATACCATTCATTCTAAATTAGAAGGTAGTTCAAAGTTAGAGAGTTAGCTTATCACTAGCTCAATAATAGATTAATATTTTTAAGATCTAAGAGAATCATATATTTTCTTAGAAGATTGTAATTAAAGAATCACACAGTGATTGTGCCTATAAACCATTATAATTGGAGAGTAAGGTCCCATTATATTGTAAGCCCTTGAACAAAGATTGTTGATGTATTTAAGACGTGAATCAATGAAATCACTATTCAATTGATTTAATGTGTTTTTATTCCAATATGTGAATCTATTGAGTGATTGTTGTGTTGGCTTCATGGATGGATAGTTCTTAATTAAACTCTCCATCTATGACTACATCATATCCATAGAGAAAGTAGTCAAATCATCTTGATAAATTTCCATAATTTCATTTATTAAACTATAAAAGGCTACATCCATAGCCCTCTAAAAAGCATCTATAGAATTAGTCAACCGAAAAGGAATCCTACCATATACATACATTCCCCAAGGAGTAGTGAATGTTGTTTTATAATGTTATCAGACTCCTTAACTACTACCTTATTATAGCCTAGAAATCCATCTATCATTGATATTAATTCATAACCATTAAAGAAGGCTTTCCATGATAGGTAGGAGAAAGTTGTCCTTTAAATAAGAGATAGTTGTCCTTTAAATAAGAGATAATTGTCCTTTAAATAGGATATATTAAGGTTTTTGAAGTTTACACATAACCTTATGTCCCTATTATTTTTCTAACTGGGACTAGGTTTGATACCCATGAAGAATGTATAATGAGCTTGATAATTCCTTCATCTCTTAGTTTGGACAATGATTTTTACATATGTCAAAAAAGAGTGGGATTTATAGGCCTTTGATTTTGTTTTAAAGTCTTAGAATTTGAATGCAAGGGAATAACATGCTAAAATATGTCTTCTCTATTAGCTTTAAGTTCATTGTAGGACCAAGCAAAACATTTTCTATATTTTCTCAATAAAGTAATGAGGAGTGCTCTTATAGTAGGGTTAAGTATTTTTCCAATATAAACCATCCTTGGTGTCAATGCACTACCCAAATTGATTTCTTCATCTCCCTCTAAATATGGTTGCTTCTAGCCTTAAAATGGTCTTCCCCATCAAAGGTTGTTTAAAGCCACCAACCCCTTTGGAATGGTATTTGTTTTCAACTAAGTGATGTCATTTCTATACAAATTCTCCTTTCCATCATGTTTCTCTACTGTAGTTCCTAATTCATATCCTAATCATCAAGTTCACCCACATAATTGAGGAACTAGTATATCTTATCATCATTTTTAAAAACCTACCAATTGTAAACATTATCAAGAATAGTAGGTTTGACAAGTACTTATACTCAAATAGTACATAATGGTGACACCCATCCTCATGAACATGTAATTCTAGAACAAAAAGGGCATCAACAATAATATCCTCTAACCTCTCTATATAGTTTATACCAAAAGCATCAAACATTTCCATAATGTCTCATACAAAATTTATGTATTGGTTAAGGCACTTGTCTTTTGCATTATAAAATTTTCTAACCTAGGAAATGATAAGCTCTGAGTCTCCAAAAACTAATAATTTTAATTTTATGCTTTAGAGCTAGATTCATTTCTAATAATAGTGCTTCATATTTAGTAACAATATTAGTACATTATAACCTTATTTTATATAAAAACTTGAAAACTTTACCATCAAGAGAAATGAAGATAACACCAACTCATGATCCCTGCTTTGAACAAGCTCCATAAAAGAACATAGTCCATAGGTCATGTTGTCACTTGGATTTGCACCCTGTGTTGAAGAGGTTTAATGGTCTTCAACAATCCAGTGAAACATTGAGATGACCTCCAGGTGTGGGACCCTGCAAGGAGGCCAAATCTCCAGAGAGAGGCTGGTTCCTTCGCTGAATGGGGAATTCAGCTATTCCTAAGACTAAACCTAATCTATTCACCGTTGGAGAAAAGAGAAAGGAGGATGAAACTGGAACTTAAAAGGAGGTGATACACCAAGTTTGAATATGAAGTTATCACAGAACTGAGAATGCATAAAATAAAGAAATACAGCTAATAATTCACACAAATCTAGCAAATTCAAACAGAGGTAAAGAGAATGACAATATTGAGAGGAAATAAACATTCACAGACAATCAGTCCTGAATTACACAGAGCTAGAACAACAAAAAGGGTAAAAACACAATGTGTATTTCAACAAAAGGAATAGTTACAACAAAGGAGAGCTTTGTTTGGAATACAGGAGAATGAAAAAAGTATCCAATTATTTTCTAACCCTCATTACATCTTACAAATATGCATATATAGCATTTCAATTACATGATCTCAGTCATTTCTCAATAAATTCACCCCCATGGGCTTGTCAGAAAATATCCCTATAAAAGGAATGTCTGTCTACAAGAATTCAATGCAGAAAATCTCTTAGATCATGGAGTAGTAGAGAGATATTTTTCCTCTTCAATGCAAGCATCTGATTCACCACCTACAATAATCAATGCAAAATATCTAACAATGGGGGTAGTTGAGCAGATCAGATTTTGCATTAATGGCTGATGAAGAAAATTCAAATAACATTTTCTTGCCAAAATCCCTTTTCACAGAGCTTTTACAACACTTTTAAATATCTACATTTAGATATTTCTGCATTAATGGCTGATGAAGAAAATTTAAATAAAATTTTCTTGCCAAAATCCCATTTCACAGAGCTTTTACAACACTTTTAAATATCTACATTTAGATATTTAAAGTTTACAATATATTAAAATTCTCTATTTTTTCTAATTTCTCACTTTTCTGGAAATTTTGCCCTGAATTTTGCCTTTATCGACAAAATCCCATTTTGCCGAACCATTTTGTCTTTTCCTTTTGCATATTTCTATCTTTAGTCGGCAACTTTGTCTTTTTCTGAACTATGGCTTATTTCTTCATTTTTTCCCTTTATCGGTAAAATGTATCTTTGGTGAACTTTCTTCGGTTATCGCTTTTTGCCTTTGTCGACAAAAACTCATTTTGCCAAACTTTGCTCTTTGCTTCCCCTTTTGTCTTATCTGCAAAAGTAGTCTTTGGCGAACTTTTCTTCTTTGGCTGCTTTTTGCCATTATCAACAAAATTTACAATTTCTGAACCACTTCGCCTTGTTTCTATATTGACAAAGTTCCAACATTTTGAACTTCGCCCCTATCTTCTTTGTCGGTTAAAAGTTACTTTGCCAAACCTTTGGCTTTGTGTCTTTTGACTTATCGGTAAATCCTTCTATCGACGAACCAAAGCAACTCTGAAATTTTGAGAAGCTCGGCCTCCTTCTGCTTCCTTGCCTTGTTGGCAAAATGCTCCGTTGGTGAACCATGGAGATTTCGAACTCATGGAAAGTTCACGCTTTATGAACTTTGCCAACAAAGGCATTCTTTTGTTCTCTTTTAACTTAGCCAATTCTCACAAATTTTGCCCATTGCTTTCCTTTTTCGGGACTTTACCCGATCGACAAACCTCAAAATTCCTGAACCACTTCTTTGAGTTCGTCATTTGAGAAAATCACCGATAAGGCATTCCTTTATCCCTTTTGCCTTGGACAATCTTGAAGAAGCCCGCCCTCCTGCTGCTTTATCGGCAAATCGCCGAATCGGCGAACTTGAGAAAATATGAGCTTTTGGAAAAGTTTGAGAAACATGACAATTGCCGATAAAGGGGAACTTCTTCCATGCATTGGTCATTTTTCCCCAATTCAAGAATCTAGAACTTTGTTGATAAAGGCCAAAAGGGGGCCAAAAATTAAGGCAGGGACTTTGAATTTTCTAGGTTTTTCTAGTTTTTTGCAAGGATTCTCCTGATGAATTTTCAGGGATTTTTACAAGGAAAACACTGAGATTTGAAGGATTTTAGGCATTTAAAGTTAAGTTTCAACAAGATTTTCAAGGTGGGCTAATTGACTCTAGGAAGAGGAAAATAGGTCAACAGGTCATTAGTTTTTGAGCTTATGTTTCAAGTGTATGTTGATGGGTCTACAAAATTTTATTATCATAATATCCCACAAAATTGTTAGGTCTATTTTCAACATATAGAGCCACATTTAGTGCTCTCTCTAGATCTTCAATTATTGGAATCATTTCATTCTCCCCCATAACCTCACTTATTTTTTCATGGAGTGAAATATTGGCATATGATAAATCCATCTAAACATTTATTCCAATGGATGCTAACTAATTTCTTGAAAGTAGTATTCCCCATTTGGTAGGGTGATTCACGATAGTGATATCCATAAACAAAGATTTCCCTAGATAGGTTACTAGGTGAAATTCAATAGTATTTACCACACTAAGCACATGTACTTATGTTGAACCCATGGTAAAACATTTTCCAATATATTTTAAAGATTCATGCCTAGTTCGTTCATAACTTCAAGAGATGTGATTCTCATATATGCTCTAGAATCAAGCATACAAGTGTGTACATGCCATTCATTTATGAACAAAGATGCATAAAAAGGTTCAGTTCACCTATTTGGATTTTGAATAAGATCATGCCCATATAAACCTATAGGTTCTCTTCAACCTCTATTGTACCTTGAGGAATATTAGAGATTTCATTAGTTTGTTCACTTAGTACTGATTTATTGTTCAAATAGCTTAACAATCTATCTCTATGCTCAGGGATTTTAAGCAAATCTATTACCTACACCTATATTGTACTTGATCGAATACATGTAGGTATTGTAATTGTTGGTGCCTGCTTAATCAATTAGGTCTCACATGCTTAACATGCAGGCACCTTCCCAAGAGATCATCAAGTTTTTATGTCATCAGGTGTTCATCGGTGACATTGCCTATCGGGCAAGCTGGTGAGAGGTTTGCCGATGCCTTGTGTTCAGCTGATGGGGTGTGCATCGGTGTGATATGGTCTATCGACAAAGGAATTTTTGAACCAACCGATGTGTTCGATCTGGCCGATGGAATGCCATCGGCGTAACATGTGATATCGGCCAGGCAGGCAAAGGGTTCGCCGACGTTAAGGATCTTACCGACGGAGTGTAGTTTGTATGTGCCATCGGCACGACATGGTGTATCGGGTGGACCATGGAATGTTAAGCCGATGGGGATACTCTGGCCGATGGGGGTTGTGTAGTATTGTCAGCGAGAGCAGTGATGTTCACGAGGCTATTTTTACTCTGGCCGATGGGAGGGGGTCACCCCGACGGAGGTGCGCATCGGAGTGACTTTGCTTATCAGGCAAATCCTATAGTGTTGCTCCAACGGTTTGGGTCTCGTCGACGGGGGGCTATGGAGTGCCATCGGCATATCGAGGCGTTATCGACGAAGGAGCTTTCTGTTGCTCCGATGGCCTCGGTCACACCGACAGGGGATGTCCATCGGTGTGAGGTGTAGCATCGGTATGTCTGATGGGGGTTGCTCTGATGGTCTATGTCTGGCTGACAGGGGAGTGTGATGTCTTCATCGGCATGATCGATGGGATCGGTGGGAGAATTTTTGGACAAACCGATGGAGATGGTCTCACCGAAGACTTGGAAACGGTGTAGCGATCGGTGTGACACAGGAGGTCGGCGAGAGGATTATTGGTTGCTCCGATGATGTATGTCAGGGTGATGGGCTATTGGTGAAAGGCTCGTGGGTCGAGCAAAGCAAAATGCTCGACACTTATTATGCTCGTGGCCATGCTTATAAAGTGCTAAAGGGTCTTCGCGGGGTGCATGTGGGATATATGTTTCCTGCATTTTTGAATTATCAGAGCGATTGTATTTTGGCGGGAAGTATCTAAGGCACGTTGTTGCTGCATTTCCTAGTGGCCGTGGGTGGTTGAAGCCTTTAATGGCGACTGTTGCAGGGGTATGGGCGATGGTATGAATGGTAAAACTGCCCGTTTAAAGTGTGGATACCCAGGTGGTGATGCAAGGCTCGAGGCCTCCCCTGTCTACTCCCCTACCTGCTGCATTTACTTTTGATGAGCGCCATTCTTCTCATGTGTACTGTATCTAGCAAATTTTGAAGATCTGCCATGTAATGAATGTTGAGGGCCTTCCTTGCTGTATTTAGTAGGTTGTGTTGCTCACTTTGTGGTTGTTGAAAAACTGGACATATCTGGCTCTGTAGTAATACACAACTGGTTTTGGTTGCTCTGTGCAGGAGGTCTTGTGAGTTTATGTATCTCTTGTTGTATGTCTCATGCATGAATCTACTGATTTCATGATTGATTTTATATGAGTAATGTTGTATTTGCATGTGTTTTGTTATTCTATCTCCAGTATTGCATGTGTCCTTCTTCTAAATCTAGATATCTAAGGGATGTCTGGGATTCTAGAATATAGAATTCCTGTATTGAATGCTTGATCTTTCAACTTCTGCTCAAGGGGTAGATTAAAGTGTTTTCAGATTAAGTGTTGGGAAGGATATATTGCAATAGGGATGCCATAAGTAGAGATAACTTAACATTTTGTTTTGGGAGGTGTCTGTAAGGCAGATATTGAATTCCAGTTTTAGTGTGTTCATGCTGATCATTCACAAGTGTATGTCTACCGACTCCAAGCCCTGGATAGGCACCAGTCTAGCTCTGTGTCGAGGTTATACACCAGGTCCAGGTCTGCATCCAAACATAAATCAAACTCATACTTTCAAATCAAACCATTAGGACTATAGAAATAGTTTAGGACCAAGATCCTCTAATTCACAACTGAACATAAGCCCAAAGCTAGCCCCTTTGCACTTATCCCACAGTTTTGGTCCTCATATAGGAGGATTTATCTGATTTGTGTCAACATCCCAGCTAGTTCATAGTCATATTCTCATGGGTGTTGAATAGGGAATACCCCCCTAGGTTTTGCAGAGCCTGAAGAAGAAGAGGAGATATTATAGAGTCTATCTCCTACACTGTTGGCCCCTGGCCCAAAGATCCTGTTGATCACTGATGGCTACTTTGTAGGGAAATCTGGGAAAGAACATCCAGTCAGGGAAAAAACTAACAGAAATTGGCGACTCCGCTGGGGATACAATGTCATATCCATGAAGGTGCGAGTCTAAAGGATTGAATAATCATACCTGGAAAATGTTCTGTTGCAGCAAACAAAGGAAAAAAGTTGTATATGTGGCTCTGCTGTTGAGGGACCTAGAAGGAAACAAATGTATTTTAAGCTTCAGCCAGTTTGAAGCTCATTCCTCTACCAAGGAGGTGGCGAATCTGATGAATGAGCCTATCAGCAGCTGTAACATTTCCAGGTATTTGTACAAGTTTTAAAAGATTCCCTATTTGGTGAGATAGTACTGGTTAAAAGGGAAACATCGGTGAAAGCAAAGCTTGCATGCTTTTGTTAGAACCTACTCTGTATTTCAAAAGAGCATTCAATATTCTTTAAAAGACTCATTTAGAGGACTTTAGGCAGGTTGAAATAGCAGTCTGAATTATAAAGGCCTAAGGTCATACTGTGATTGAGAATCTGAGTTGAAAAGAGGGTTGCAAAAACACACAATGATGTATTATCAGCCCATGCACCCTTGTGAGGTGTCAAATGCAAAAATGTATAATAATCAGTCCCAACCATGTCATAGAAAAAGTTTTAGTATTGACAGATATAAGCCCATCAATTTCAATGACATTTGTGGCTACCCAAATGCTTTTCCACCTAAAATTAGAAAGTATATGCCTAAATTCAATGGTTTAAAGGATGAATCAGCTGAGAGACACTTGCAACAGTTTATAAATGTGATAGATGATTTTGAGATTGATCATGAAGATGTAGTCATAAGGCTATTTTTTCAATCTCTAGATGAAGATGCAAGGAATTGGTTTTCCTACCTTCCAGCCCACTCTGTCAGCTCTTGGCATGATTTCAAATCTGCATTTCTAGAGCAATATGGTGAAAGAATTTTTGAATATGCAGTTATTAGTGACTTCATGTACATCCATATTGAAGAAGATGAGTTAATTCTAGCCTTTAACCTCAGATTTATGAGGGCATTGAACAGAATACCAGAGTGTATGAGACCTAATGATGCATTGTGCTTAGTTGTCTATTTGGGAGCCTTTGATAAAAAAATGAGTTATAGATTGAGAGACAAGGAGCCCACCACATTACATCAGGCATATCAGTTTGCAATAGATATTGAAAACAATTGGAGGTATGGAATACAAAAGGGTTATTTCTCTAAAAAAATTTGTTGTTTTGCAGCCCCCAATGTAAATGAAAGATTTAATTCAGAGGAGGATGTCCTGATTTGCCCAGTGAATGAAGTTGAAAACAATGGTTTTTCAAGTAATATTTACATGCCAGCCCTTATCAAAGAGCATTCATGTTTAAATGATCCAGTTGTGCGAAGTTGTGATCATATGGATCAACAATCAATATCAGTTTCATCAGAAAGTGTTAGAGGGCTGGAAAATGATGCAGATAGCTCAACTTCAGAATGCATTGAAATAGCAAAAATTTTGTATGTGGGGCAATCAGATGTTAAAGATGATGAGGAAAATATCCATGACCAGTGCATGGATCAGGTTTGTTCTTCTTATGACTCTGGGTCTGATAATGATGAAGAAGAATTGGACTGTCATGAAGAAGAAGCAAAGAACTTTGCAGTGAATGAAAATCCCCTTTATGATGAGTTTGCAGATGTCTTTGATGCTGTGAGTCCTGACTTTTAGTGGTGCAAGATTAACCCTCTTTTTGAGGATGATGGTGAATATGAGGAGACAGTGGACCTTGGTGTTACATCAGTTTGTGAGGAGGGGACATATGAATCAAGTATCTTCAGTTCTTGTGAAGATAGTATGGATTTGCAAACTGTGGATAATGTTTGTTCATCATCATTTGATCCAGACTAGTGCAACTATGGGTGTGTGGATCAGGATTTGTTTTCAATATCAATAAATATTGGGGGTCTCATATTTTCTGAATGTCTTCAGTTTTTGGATCAGCCGGATGAATGTCTGATGATGTGCAGCAGCCATGTAAATGATGAAGAGTGCCAAGAGCAATATGTTGTACTGTATGGAGAATATAACATACATATGTTACCTAATGCTAAAGAATATTATGATGTGTATGGTTATGTGTCTAATTTTGAAATCCAGAGTGACAGAGGCAGTACTACAAGTGGCAAGTTCTCAAAAATGGTGAAATATCTAATTGAGCAGATGACCTTGTGGGTAGACTATGTCAATCTTTTCAGTTGGGATTGGGATCTTTCAATTTGGAATCAGGCATTTGAAAAGAAAAAGTTTTGGTTCTTCGTTTTTGGCTGCCCTGGGCTGCCAAAATAATTTTTGAAATCTAGTATGTGATGCAGGTTGGTGCGGTGCGGGTTTGACTCTGTAGCCCAATAGATAGGGACTGGTCTACATCCTAGAGATCTGAGGTTCTCGCTGCAGTCTTGCACCTGCATGTCCCCAATCAGAGCCACTGTTGGTGCCTGCTTAATCAATTAGGTCTCACATGCTTAACATGCAGGCACCTTCCCAGGAGATCATCGAGTTTTTCTGTCATCAGGTGTTCATCGATGTGACATCGTCTATCGGGCAAGCTAGCGAGAGGTTTGCCGATGCCTTGTGTTCAGCCGATGGGGTGTGCATCGGTGTGATATGGTCTATCGACGAAGGAATTTTTGAACCCACCGATGTGTTCGATCTGGCCGATGGAATGCCATCGGCGTAACATGTGATATCGGCCAGGCATGCGAAGGGTTTGCCAACACTAAGGGTCTTACCGACGGAGTGTAGTTTGTATGTGCCATCGACACGACATGGTGTATCAGGTGGACTGTGGAATGTTAAGCCGACAGGGATACTCTGGCCAATGGGGTTGTGTAGTATTGTTGGTGAGAGCAGTGATGTCGGCGAGGCTATTTTTACTCTGGCCGATGGGAGGAGGTCACCCCAACGGAGGTGCGCATCGGAGTGACTTTGCTTATCGGGCAAATCCTGGAGTGTTGCTCCAATAGTTTGGGTCTCGTCAACGGGGGGCTATGGAGTGCCATCAGCGTATGGAGGCATTATCGGCGAAGGAGCTTTCTGTTGCTCTGATGGCCTCGGTCACACTGACGGGGGATGTCCATCGGTGTGAGGTGTAGCATCGGTATGTCTAATGGGGGTTGCTCCGATGGTCTATGTCTGGCTGACAGGGGAGTGTGATGTCTTCATCGGCATGATCGATGCAATCGGTGGGAGAATTTTTGGATGAACCGATGGAGATGGTCTCGTCGAAGACCTGGAAACGGTGTAGCGATCGGTGTGACACGGGAGGTCGGCGAGAGGATTATTGGTTGCTCCGATGGTGTATGTCAGGGCGATGGGCTATTGGTGAAAGGTTTGTGGGTCGAGTGGGGCAAAATGCTCGACACTTATTGTGCTCGTGGCCATGCTTATAAAGTGTTAAAGGGTCTCCGCGGGGTGCATGTGGGATATATGTTTCCTACATTTTTGAATTATCGAAGCGATTGTATTTTGGCGGGAAGTAACTAAGGCACGCTATTGCTGTGTTTCTCGGTGGCCGCGGGTGGTTGAAGCCCTTAATGGTGACTGTTGCAGAGATATGGGCGATGGTACGAATGGTAAAACTGCCCATTTAAAGTGTGGATACCCAGGTGGTAGTGCAAGGCTCGAGGCCTCCCCTGTCTACTCCCCGGCCTACTACATTTACTTTTGATGAGCACCATTCTTCTCATATGTACTGTATTTGGCAAATTTTGAAGATCTGCCATGTAATGAATGCTGAGGGCCTTCCTTGCTATATTTAGCAGGTTGTGTTGCTCACTTTGTGGTTGTTGAAAAACTGGACATATCTGGCTCTGTAATAATACACAACTAGTTTTGGTTGCTCTGTGTAGGAGGTCTTGTGAGTTTATGTATCTCTTGTTGTATGTCTCATGCATGAATCTACTGATTTCATGATTGATTTTATATGAGTAATGTTGTATTTACATGTGTTTTATTATTTTGTCTCCAGTATTGCATCTGTCCTTCTAAATCTAGATATCTAAGGGATGTCTAGGATTCTAGAATATAGAATTCCTGTATTGAATGCTTGATCTTTCAACTTCTGCTCAAGGGGTAGATTAAAGTGTTTTCAGATTAAGTGTTGGGAAGGATATACTGCAATAGGGATGCCATAAGTAGAGATAACTTAACATTCTATTTTGGGAGGTGTCTGTAAGGCAGATACCATAACATCCCCTTGAATTCCAGTTTTAGTGTGTTCATGTTGATCATTCACAGGTGTATGTCTACCGACTCCAAGCCCTGGATAGGCACCAGTCTAGCTCTATGTTGAGGTTATACACCAGGTCCAGGTTTGCATCCAAACATAAATCAAACTCATACTTTCAAATCAAACCATTAGGACTGTAGAAGTAGTTTAGGACCAAGATCCTCTGATTCACAACTGAACATAAGCCCAAAGCTAGCCCCTTTGCACTTATCCCACAGTTTTGGTCTTCATATAGGAGGATTTATCTGCTTTGTGTCAACATCCCAGCTAGTTCATAGTCATATTCTCATGGGTGTTGAATAGGGAATACCCCCCTAGGTTTTGTAGAGCCTGAAGAAGAAGAGGAGATATTATAGAGTCTATCTCCTACACTGTTGGCCCCTGGCCCAGAGATCCTGTTGATCACTGATGGCTACTTTGTAGGGAAATCTGGGAATGAACATCCAGTCAGGGAAAAAACCAACAGAAATAACATTAGTGTTAGGTATAAACTTGATTATCCTCTTAGATAATTTATGATCACTTTTATTTTAGACAAGGATCTCATGTATTTTCTAATTCCCAAGTCTTTTCTTAGGATAATTTCTATTTCCCTAGAGGATAAGATTTTTTATTTTAGTACATCAGCATTAACCACTTGTGAAACACCAACTTTGTCCCTAGGAATATATTTTATTGTGGTGGCAAGATTGTAGATGGAGGCTTTCCTTTTCTCTAGTGTTTCTACAAGTTCTTCTTGTATGGTTACCATAGGTCTTGCTCTAGATTTTCCCTTAGATCAGCATAAGGGTTGTTACCATATTTATCACTTACAAGGCTCTTTATCACTTGCTCTAAAATTTTATGTGTTGCTCCCTAAACTTACCTCTTAAATTATAATCACTTTTTACTTGAGTGACCACAACTATATTCAAGTCTTTTATGTCCTTACTTGATGACCTAAACCTTTTATATTTTCGTTTCATCTTTTATTTTAGATGAGCATTGTCATGAGTAGGAAGCTCATATTGCTTGGCCATATTTATATAATCATGTGAAACTATACTTTTATTATAATAACTTGTCTTAGATCGGTAGGTCTTTCTATTATAAGTATAACCATAAGCATATGATTCTTAATGGTATGGTCATGTTGATAATAATCTTCATATTATTTTTTCATTATACTCTTCTTTGGTTTCTATTAATACATTTGCAATAACACGCTGAGCAGGGTATGAGGCATGTAACAAGTACCACACCAAGATATATTTTTTTTAGGCATTTACATCTCCTCCATTCAATGGATTTGGAGAATCCCTCCCTAAGGCTTATGTTTAGGGCACCTTTAGATATAATTATTTCTATTTGTGATAGGTTTGTTAGGACTATCTAGATTACAAGGCAAAATAGCCAAGCAAAGTGGTCTATCTAGTTTATATGGCCCTATTTTATTTTATGGGAGACATTTCTCATTGTGAGAAACTTTATAGGTGAACTCTTTTAAAACACCCATAACTTTATCAAGTTTTTCATCCATTGCAATGATCTTGCTTAACTAACCTCTCTCAAGTGGATATATTTTTACATCATTCCTTTTAGAAACCTTGCCTAAAGATCTGATGTTTCCCTCAACATTTTTAGCCATTGCATATTCCTCTTAACATTGAGGATTTTAATACCTTAGAAGGAAACTAACTTTGGAATTAAAGGTATTACAATATAAGACCAATCACATTGACTCAGTTGGCCTTAAATATTATGGAATCTTCATCATTACTCTCATGAACCTATTATTTAAGTCTAACATTGATTCATTAAATCCTTTTGCTATGGTTTCTAGTTCATTGATAGTGAATCTAGAATCCACTCTATCTCCATATTATACTTTGAAAGACCTTTTGATGCACTCTAAGAAGATATACTTTCTGTAAACAAACTTTTATACCATTATCTAGTATTTTCATCTAAATAATACACAAACAATTTCAACATTACATCTTCGTCTTCAAGTTCATAGTCATTTGTTACATTGATAAAGATTCTCAAATTATCATCACTATATCTATTGCATTATTTCCCTAAAACAAAGGTAATCTATTCATGATTTCATGAGGCATAAGGTTCAAGTAATTAGGTACCCAAATAATCAATTTGCATATATGTTTTATCTCCCAAGTGTGGCCATATAGGCCAACATCTTTATTGATAAGAATTATTTTTGGAGGTGGAGGAGGTCTTCTATTACTTTGAATATGAAGCTTCTCATATATAGATTCAGCCTAGTGAAGTTTGTGGTTAACTTGATGGTTAGCAAGCACATATTGTTGATGAGTAAATTGCACTTTAAGCTAGTCCATCATATCTAACTGTTGTTTGAGATGCCTAGAAATATCTTCAAGATTATCAACATCAAGTTGAGTAGGTTCAAAAGTTTGATCATTTTCATAAAGGTTTCCAACATTCACATAATTTTGATCAATTAATCCTTGTTCAATATCTTGGTGTGGTGACATAGGAGTGTTTGGCCTACCTACTTTTCCAAACATTATTTCCAAATAAGTCGTTTGGGACAAATTTTTATCTTTAGGTATATATTGATGCCTATTTGGAATGGTTTGTACTCTATGATGAGACTAAACCAAGATTCATTTATTACTTTTGATATTTAATAATTAATCTTCACAATGTTGTTAGCTCAACTCTATGTAAATCTAGGGACGTAGATTTTTTATTGTGTTAGAGAAAAATGTATGAAAAGAGTTGTGGGTAATTGAACTAGGAGATTAATATGAATGCAAGTTCTAAGGTGAGAATGACTAGGTTCCTTAATAAAACATAAACAAAACATAATCCTCTATATCTGACACACTTAGAACCATAAACAAACACTTAACCAAGTGTTAACTAAATGTTAATTTAACCGAGTCTTTAACCACTACTTCATCACTGCCAATTAAAAATGCTTTGGCTGCAAGTGACTAGTCTATAACACTCAAACCATGTTGTGAGGAAATACAAATTTGTGTTACAATAAAAAGTAAACTGTACAAATTTGATATTTGAATAATAATATTGAATGATACATTAACAACTATTATAATCAATTCAAGAAACTCACAACACAATCATATACTCATAGTACAAATGTAAATGCACAACACACCTCCCAAAACAAAATAATATGTTGCTACAATTAAGGAGTGAGCAAGACCGTTCTCACCCTTGTTGTCACAATGTTCAAAAATTACTTCAACAAACATCTAATTCAATTAATAATATGGTTAAAAAATCATACAATCATCTTTTATATCTATCTATTGTCCACACACACACATGAAATTCTTGTCAACTAAACAAATTAAAATAGGACATGTCATTACACAAGGCCTGATAATTTACATGGTGAACCTTTTACAAGTAACAAACATGTTAACTCACTAACAGAATAACATATAAACTCTTCAAAGGAACAAAATAAAAGGAGATAGTTTACTTGTATGAATGCCCATAAATGACCATAATAGCCAAGATAACAATTTTTAACCATCAACTATTTCTAACCAATATAATGTTGTAGCAAGTAGACTTGCAAAAACTAATGGTTAATTATAAAATGGTTCTTTCTAGCAACACATAGATGTATTCATCACTCCTTAACTTTGTTGGCACCTAAAAGACTTAGAATTGCTACAAATCAAGATGAATAAAGGCATACACTTAAAGTAATTTTTAGAGTAAAATCTATGCCTTCACTACTATTTATTTTCTTTTCAAAATCAAACATTTATAACATCATTAAAGGTTCTAATCGGCATGGTTGGGTTATAAAGGAGGAAAAATAAGGGAAACGATGCAGGAAATAAGGCTATGTTCAAGTCTCATAATTTTCCCTCAACTTACCTTCTTGTACGCCCCTGTGTAATTAAAGATAAAAAAAGTGCATATCATCTAGACTAAATTATGAGGAACATGATGTGATGTGGACCTTGGGGAATAATTCCCTAAATTGTCTTTATAACATTTCATGCTTTCTGAAAGTGGCATTGGGTACATAGGTAGGTTATTTTGTTGCCATCCTCGAATAGGGGTCTAGATAATGGAGGGTTACCATTTCAATCCTATCCACCATACCCCAATTATCTTTATCATTTTAATGTAGAATATGATATTCTCTCTGGCTACCTAAATGTTGGATACCCCAAAAGTTCTCTACACTTCAATTTTGAAGGTAGTGTCTCCCATCTTTGTTGGTAGGCCATTTCATCTTCCATAATCTTTAAACAAACTTCTTCTACTACTCTTATTACTTCAGCCTTGACACCTTCCATTAATTGGTTGGATTCAAGTGTTTTAATAAACTTAAATGTTCCCTCAAATATCTCTAACAAAAACATGCTCTCCTTTCACAAGAATTTCAGCCCCAATTTCTTCTTCCTCATATAAATATCTCCCTTTTGTCCAATGGAGGTGATTCTACACATAAGAGAAAGGCTCTCATATGGGCATCCCCAACATAAGGATTAGGGTTCCAATCTACATTATAAAGAAGTAACAAATTATGCGTATATGCTTCAAATAAACATTTTTTGTTTTGTCATCCTCATTCAAATATGTAGAGCAAAATTGTTGGGGTGAAATTATGGAGCTCTAAATCCCTACTATCATTTGTTCTAGTTGAAACTTAAAATATTTCTCCTTAAGATATAAAGCATATACCCTGGGTGGGGGTCAAATAGAAGCTAGCATGTAAGCAATAGAACAAACATTCTTCATGGATAATTACAATGTATTGATTTGCCCTTGATTCTTTTCATAGTTTTGAACTTGTTTCTATATTTTTTTAATTATTTCCTATTGATTATGAAAAATGATAGTCCATTATTCTCTCATTTTGGCCATTGTCTAGCCTAAACCATAGGTCCCCATATTATATGATTCTATTTGACTTTGGTAGCCACATCATCAAACTCTTTTAGTTTTGCCCTTGACATTATCAAATCTTTTTACTAATATTTAATTATCAAATTGGTTATTCGCAATTCACTGGTGTCACCAAAGTCATCTGGAATTTATAGCATACTCTCAATTTTTTTGGAAAGCTTAACGTTATCTTTCTCTAAAACTGCTAAGGACACACATTATTGAGATTGCACTAGAATATTATCCTTTAGGGTTTCAAAGGATGATAATAGAGGTTCATCTGTAGGATATTTGATGTGGTTGGCAAAGTCCCCTAACACCTACACCCCAAATTTACTTTTAATAACCTCACTTGTAATTTATGCAAGGGTAGAGAGATTTTAAGTAGAATGAAGTCATCTTCATTGAGGTTGGGTAGCTGCTAAAATAGGGGTTTGATACTCCTCATCAGATTCTGTGAAATAAACACCCACTATTCTTTTCTAGGCCAACTATGGCCAAACTCATCATTGGTTGATGCAAAAGGTATGGTTGAATTCCTACCCTTCCTTCTACTTACAATAATCACTATAAAATGTTCCTTCCGTAACTAATTTTCCTAGGAAATAGGGGAGGTTTAGTTTTGTAGAATTTGAAGTAAAATAAGTTTAACCAACCTATGATGTGCTAAGTTATTAACCTTATCTATTTGTATTTGTATATCCATCCTTAATAATAATTATACTAAGAAATATGACATGTTCATAATGTGGCCATGATCCAAATGAGACATCAAATTGAAGTGCACACTAAAAACATAAAATATCTACCTTCATAGGTGATGTATTATATAATGATAATTTCCACATCATCCCATGGAGCTAGTAAAAAGATGCTTCTAGTTTCTTGAGCCACAATACTATCTACAGACTCACTCGACAATAGGAAAGCATCTTGGTATTCATCAATGTTGGGTCTAATGTAGAACCAATTATCACCCTCCACAAGTAACCTAGTTGTAGTAGCCAAAAGTTCCTCATTCAATGTGAATTGTAAACCATGAAAAGTAACTTGATTACCTTGGAGGCCATGAGAAAAATCTAGGGTAACATTGTCATCATAACCACAAAAGCATTCAAAGAATTGCAACTAGCTTGCATTTAAAAAATACCCAGTGCCTGAGGAAATTGTTGGATAAATTTGGCTCCAAATGTTGGTGCCAAAACATCCATGCATTTTAGAGTTGTAAATTACATTGTTAGAGTTACAAAATGTAGAAGAAACAAGCCTAAACAAAGCCCCACACTAAGATCCTCTAGCTACCACTATATTTCCTCTCACCAACTTACAACTAGACTTGTCAAATGTCACATGCACTCCAGAATCATTTAAATTAGATACAAAAAGTAAGTTTATAACAAGTCATGGAATATGAAAAACATTATTGAGGGTTTTCACCCTCCCATCACTGAAACTGTCAATGCTACCGTCTGCCTTATACTTGATTCTGAAGACCCATTTGCATTCAATAGCTTTCTTCCCTGGTGGAAGATCAACAAGTTCCCATGTATTATTCCTCAGTAATGCCTGATACTCTCCATCCATGGCATCTTTCCAAGGTGGTGACTCAAGAGCTTGCTGCACTATTTCTAGTTCTGGACTCTGCATAACTATACACATAAGGGCCCTGTTTACTTCTTCATGAGACTTGTTGCGAGTTTTAGGCCCATTAAAAGATGTGTCTACAACTGCATCATCTTTAGCATCCTTCATAGTGGCTTGATACCACTTAGGAAGCTTTTTGTGTATAGGAGATGAGGCTTGAGGTGGTGAAAGAGGGGGAAACTCATCCAACAGAAACAAAATCTCTTCTTGAGCTTCTTCACTAAGTTCCTCATCTTTAGGTTCAAGAATTCTTGGTGTTTGTGAACTAACATGTGATGGAGAGGAAGAGGTGTTGCAACCAAATTCTTCATCAAAAACAACATCCTTGCTAATGTAAACCTTGTTTGTGACTGCATCCATAAGTCAATATCCCTTCGACTCTGAACTATACCCAATAAAAATACATTTCACAGACTTATGATCCCATTTTGTTCTTTACACCTTGGGGACACGCATGAAGGTAGTACATCCTTAGTTGTGAATTCCCCCCCCCCTCGATCTGAGTGAAGGGATTTGAGAGTCTGACTTGATGACCATTCTTCGAGGGCTTGAAACTCTTTGAATTTTTTAAAGGTTTGATCTTTGTGAGCCAAACAATAGACCCACATTTTTCTTGTATAATCATCCACAAAGAGAAGAAAATATCGGGCATTCTAATGACTGAATGGCATAGGTCCACATTGATTAGTCTGAACCAATTCTAAGGGACTTGAGGATCTATTTTCTACAACAAGAAAAGGAGCCCTATGTTGCTTTCTGGCAAGACAATGTGAGAAAATAACTTTTGTTTTCTAAATGGGTGGAAGTCCGTTCACCATATTTCTCTTACACAATGCAATAAGATAACCAAAAATGAGATGGCCAAATCTCCTATGCCAAAGTTGTCGATACATTGGTTTTCACTGCAAGGGCTTGATCTTCATTTAAAACATCAACTAGTTGGAACATCTTTCCTATCCTTGAAGCACGAGCTACAACTGATCTATTACGAGTTTTGTCTTTGATAAGACAAAGTTTCTCACCATTGTGGTGATCAAATTCAACTTGCAAGTTGTGCTTTAGTAACTGACTTACAGAAAGTAGGTTCTTTGTGAGCTGCGGAACATACAAAACCTTTGTAAGTTGACATTTGTGAGTTTTTAGTGGAAGGGAAATATCACCAATTACCTGAACTTCATATGAGGTATCATCACCCAATGAAACATGCCCATAGGAGGTGGATGGAGTGAGGTCACAAAACCATTCTTGTTCCCCTATCATATGTCTGGATGCACTAGAATCAACATACCAGACTGAACTGTTTGAAATGGAGGCTTTAGTTTCTGCAGCATACAGGAAATCTTCTACTTCTGAATTACCTGTAGATGCAGCATTACCTTGTTACTTATTTGGCTTTTTCTACCAATGGGGATTCTTCTTCTTGTCCCCCTGAAAAGATTTACATGGCCTTCTATGACTGGATTCACTATTAGCATAGGAATTGTACTAGCACTCTTTGAGTTCATGTCCCTTTCTTCCACAATTAGACATTTCTTTTTGTTGTTAGAAGAGTTGTCTTGATTTGGTTTAGACTGACCTAATGGCCCACTCTGACATTCAGGTTGTTTTCCCTTCTGCTTTGCTGCGAGGGCCTAATTGTCTTAGGAGTCTGAAGTCTCACCATGGATTGCTTCTTCCTGTTGAAGCAAGTTTACCAATTCTTCAAATGAAGGTGATTTACTCGCCACATTTAAACATGTGACAAACACTCGAAACGAAGGGGGTAATGCTCTCAGAACAATAGATACAAGAGTAGTATCTATGACTTCTTCCCCTAACGCTTGAAGTGATATTCTGATTTTGACAACACTTCTAAAAAATGCCTCTACCTTCTCACCATTTTGCATTTGTAGACAATGTAGCTGATGCTACAGATGGAAGATTTGGTTTTGATTTTTAGCCTCATTGACTATTTTGAGGTGATCCCAAACCTCTTTCGTAGTAGCGGCTGTACAGATGCGAGTTTGAACCTCATCTGTCACTCTAAACAAAGTGATCAATTTGGCCTTTTGATTGGCCTTATCAATTTTTTTTATCATCACCGAATTGTTGAGGTCTAGTTGTGTTTTGAGAGACTACATCCCAAAGGTCTTCGAACTCTAATTGAGTTTACACTTTGGTTTTCCAAGCAATTATCTCCTCTGAAGAGTTGAGAATTACGAAGCATTATTTTAGGTGCACTAGGAGCCATTGTATATAATTTTGAATGTCCTTATATATCTGATGTAACCCTTATTTCTTCCTGACATTTTACAAGGTCAATGCCACAAACGTCGTTGTTACAACTTTATTACGCATTAGATGTAGTCATTTGACACAAAAAAATTACCCATAAATGTGGATCAGAGGCATCATTAATACGTAATGCTACTATTTTGTTTTGGTTTTTGAGTTTCCAAAACTTAATATGTGCTTTCAAAAATAATAATTGCCCCAAATTTTGAATTTTAAGTGCAACAAAATAATTAATTTTGCCTATTTTTTTTATAATGCTTAAACTATAGAAAAGAAAAATCATTTTTAAAATAATTTAATATTTTTGCATTATTAATAAAATACTTTTCAAATTCTAAAGTTAACTTTGTAAAAATTTTAGGGCTTCTTCAAAAAAATGAAAAAAATTGCACCTTTATATGCTTCCTGATCAAATTGCTTTGCCTGATTATGATCTTTTGTTTACAAACTAAATTCACAGATCAACTTTAGTAATTAATTCACCTTTGTTTGAATGTTTCCTCCTCCTTTGATCTGCTTCACACCTTCAAACTACAACAAGCACTCCTCTAGATGCCGTTGATGTCAAACGACTACTTTAAACCTTCATACGCCTGAGTTTGGAAGCGGTTTTGTTATACACTCAACAAAAATGACTTGGATGCCTTCACACGGGAGTTTTAGGTGCCTTCACATGTCTGGGATGCAACAAATTTAATTTAAAAATGCCTTTACTAGCATTGACTTTGATATTAGATGTAGATTTCAACTCCTCTTTGGATAGGATTTATGCACCCTTCACAATTTGCATCCTTCTTTGGACGCCAAACAAATTTCAACTACTTTGGACACCTTTGACATTTTTGCATTGCCTCTTCTGCAACATTTGGACATCTTTCTTCACAATACAAATATGATTCCAACGTCTCTTCTATGTATTGAAATGCCTTCTTTTAGTGCCTCTTCTGCAACATTTGGACACCTTTCTTCACAATACAAATATGATTCCAACATCTCTTCTATGTATTGAAATGCCTTCTGTTAGCACCTCTTCAACAACAAGAACCTCAAATATTTGAACACCTCTTTTAACGCCTATTTGATTTCACCCAGTGAGAACAAGCCACACCTAGAGTTTTGGATAGCCTCTCAACCAATCATCTTACAATCTCTAGGTTTCAAAACACACAAACTCAAAATTTAGAATGCTTTGATACCATATTGACGAGCAAAGCAAAGAGCAAAGTCTATTATGTGAAGCAACAAATATAGATACAAATATTAATGGTTCGAATAACCACTTAGTCAGGCATACCCGACCAACCAACTATAACTATCAAAGATAGTTATAAGTTGGTAATGTTAATAATAGTTACAATTCGGTGCATTATCCTTCTGTTTCCTAATTGTGGGTGGCGACTCTGTTGAAATCTCTGAACCGATGAAAGCTAAAGAAATTACCAAAGTAGAAGGATGCACGAGACAAGATCATTACAGCAAGGGCATCCCAACAAGCCTGTGAGTTCAGATCTTGCAAATCAAAGATGGAGGGATAAGGATTCTAGTGAGTACACTCCTCTCCCTATTGGTGATCTCATTTCCATGACAACACCCCTTTTGGGTGATAATAGAAATAATTTGTAAATAAGACAAGAACAAAGGGAACATGTTATTACTTATGCTACTCGAAATGTTCCTGAGGGTAATGTTGATTCTAATGGTGATGAAATATTCTATGTTGAACCACCCCCTGCCTCTCAAAGTATAAGGACTTCTCCATGTTAGTGCCTGAATTGATTGGTAGTTTTCTGAGCAATTTTCATTCAGGCACTCTCCCTAAGTATCCAAAAAATGTTCTAAGTAATGGACCTCCTCAGCATTTTTCAGCTGCAGCATCATATTTTCCTGAGGAGGAGGTCATCATCATCATGTTTGTTTCGATGAAGGTCAGCATCATCATCTTCTCCGTCAACCGGTTTCTCGTCGTCATCATCATATTTCGCTGTCGGGTGGTGTTTGGGTTTTATCCTGATGATGCTGACGAGCTACAGTGCGCCCTGATCTGCTTGCGAGGGTGATTTTTCAAAGTATCCGGTGATCTTCCATTTATCACCTTGCCCAAACATGATGATGATGTTGCCCCATTATCTTGAAGGGGTTATTCTCTAAGTTGCTCGACCTAACTTGTTTTTTCCTAAGGGTCGTCATCATCATGATATTTCCAGTTATCATCCTGCTGCTTGCGGAGGTCATCATATTTTCTGCCTTCATGATATTTCGCCGGGGTGATATTTTATCATCGGGTGATCTTGGTTAATATCATCCTGATGATGTTGTCGAAGAGTTCTAAGTGCGACCCGATATTCACTAGGGTCACCATATTTTGAACGTCAGGATGATCTTAGTCAATATCATCCTGATGATGTTGTATCACTTCTTGTTCGTTGTTTTGACATCCTGATGATGCTGACGTCATCCTTATATCAGGGAGATATCCTTTTATCTGCCTATCTGCATCATGATATTCCGAAGGAAGGGGTGATATTTTCATATCACCCGGATATATGTTTTTGTTTTGTTCGAGCATCATGATGATGCTGATATCAGGGAGATATCCGCCTGCCGGCTTCGCGCATTATCTACTGGGGGTGATCTTTTCAAGCAGCATCATCATATTCAGTTATCGCCCCGATCTTATAGTGGAGCTACAGTGCAACCTGATATTTGAACATCAGGAGGATATTTCCAAATATCCGGTTGTCTTCCGAATATCATGATGATGTTAATATGATGATGATGTCATCAAGGTCCGCGGGGGTCATATTTCTAACACTGATCATCTTATGATGATCCCCTGATATTTGTAAACATGATGATGACGTCAGCAGGATATGATGATGACGTCATCAGGATGTTCATCGGCCAGACTTTTGTTATAAGCTCAGCAGGAGGATGTTCCTCCGATGGATCCGGTTGTGCGGGTGAAGGCGAATATCATGAAGGTTATATTTCAAATATCATGATGACGTCAGGGTGATATTTCGGGCAACAGGATATCATGCTGCTGGAGGATGATGATGATGATGTCTTATACTGGTGTCGTCAGGAGCAAAAGCGCCGACATGATGTATGCTCATGACCTAGTATATAAAGTGTTTATGAGGTTGCTGCGGGGTGCATGTGGGATAATGTTATCCTGCATATTCAAAATATCATGATGATGAACCTCGGCGGGAATTGCTTGCGATCGACTATTTGATGATCTTCCCAAGGCCGCGGGTTGGTGCGCCATTAATGGCGATTGTTGCAGAGGTATGGGCGATGGCGTAGGCGGATCTGGTACCCGACTGAAGGTGTACATCAGTGGACAGAGGCGCAGGGCTCGAGAAATCTTCCTGTCTCCTCCCCTACCTGCTGCATTCAAGTTTGGGCGCCAATCTGGTTGTGTTTGAGCGCCATTTCCATGATACTGTGTCTGGCGAGATTTTTGGTCAACATTGTAATTAATTGCTGAGCACCTACCTGGCTGTTATAAGCAGGTGGTCTTGCTCATTTGAAAGGTTGTTGAAAGTTGTGGATTTTTGGCTCTGTAATCCAAAACCAGCTGATCTGGTTGCTCTGTACAGCTTGATCTTGTGAGTTTATGTATCTCCTGTTGTAGGACTTGGCATGAATCCACTGGTTTCATGGTTGATCTTATATGAGTAATGCTATCTTAGCATGTGTTGTGTTAATTCTGTCTCTAGTATTGCATGTATTCTTCTTCTGGATCTGGATATTTGTGTGATGTTTAGATTCTAGAGCATAGAATTCCTATGTTGAATGTCTGATCTTTTAACCTCTGCTCAAGGGGCAGATTAAACTGTTTTCAGGTTGAACATTGGGAAGGGTATACTGCAGTAGGGATGCCATAAGTAGAGATAGCTCAACACTCTATATTGGGAGATATCTGTAAGGCAGATATCATGTGTATCCCCCTGAAATCCAGTTTTAGCTATTCATGCTGATCATTCACAGGTGTATGTCTATCGACTCCAAGCCCTGGATAGGCACCAATCATGCTGTGTTCTTGTGTTATACACCATGTCCAACTTTGCATCCAAATTCATATCAAACCATTTCATACTTCCACCTGTTAGTTGTAGGAGTAGGATTAGGAACCCCCTGCATGCTCTCATATCCAACCAGACATCATGTCCAAGAATGTTGCCAGCCTTGTGATCTATCATGCAGATCTTGGTCCATACATGAGAGTATTCTGCCTGTTATTGTCAAGTTAGATCCTTCTATCTTTGAGCTAGTCAAGGTTACATCTTAAGTTATAGGGATACCCCCCCTTGGTGCGGCAGAACCAGAAGTGAAGGGGAGGAGCTCACGCAACCTCCTGTATTCAGTTGGCCTGAATCTGCCTGTGCATTAGAAGTGGCAAACCCTAATGCTGATTCAGAAGAAATGTCAACACTCCACAAAATGAATCTCAAGTAGTGCCCATGCCTATTGTACAGTCTACTCATGAATCCATAAACATAACTCCTTATGTAAGATTGCACTCTCCTTCACCAAGAAAGGCCAAGTCCACTAATGCAAATGAGTGTCTTATACCTAATGTAGCCTCTGGTTCTAATCAAACTGATGAGGAATTAGAAAGGGAAGTGATTAAGTTAAGTCTTAGAGTGGCCATGATGGAGACTTTGAAGAGAAAAAAAGACCTACTCTTAAGACTACATGCTATGAATAATTCCAATAATATTAGCAATTGTAGTACCCTTGGTGTATCCACTAAGACTAAGCAACAAATAGGAGGCCCAATACCAACTGTCCAACAGGTTCTTGTGATTCAAGTCCCAATGAGTAACCCAGTTATATCAGTGCCTATAAGCCAATACCAACCACACCTATAGAACCTAAATGCTAGAATGGTCAGCCAGCCGGTAGGTCATAATCCTCACCCTGGGCAGGAAGGAATGTAGTATCAAAATCCTTAAGCAGTGTAAAATGCGGGTCTCCAACCAAATGTCCAAAACCAAAATATACCGCAACATTTGCAAATCCCCCCAAATCCTCCCATGAATCAACATAACCAGGGTGGGCAACCATTAGTAAATCCTTTTGCTAGGAGACCATTGCAGTTAGAAAGGTACATGCAATTAGATTTCACTGGCATACCAGGTTACCCTCACCTTCTAGAAAATGCATTCAGAAATTCTATCACAAAGTTTGCTAGGAACAATGTTGTATCTAGTGAGGATCATCTAAAGGCATTCTTGAATGTCATTGATGATTTTGAGGTTGAGGTTGAGGATGTGGTGATGAAACTGTTCATGTAGTCATTAACAAAGGATGCAAGAGATTGGTACAGAAGCCTACCTGAGGCTAGTATTGATTGCTGGATAGAGTTTAAGAGGATCTTTAAAGAACAGTATGGGGAAAACATTGACCCATGATTTGTTCTCAACGAGTTTACTATTACTCAAAAGGGGTACAATGAGAATGTCCCTGATTTTAATGCTAGATTTATGAAAGTTTGTAATAAAATCCCACCCTATATGAGACCAAATGACCACATGTGCTTGATGATTTACCAGAATGCATATGACCCCAAGATGGGATATGAACTAAGAAATAGGGAACCCCATACACTTAGAGATGCTTTTAAGGCTGCTTTGCACATTGAAAACAATAGAAAGGCCTCTGGGAAAATTCCTAAGAGGAGTGACTTGAACAATAGAAAGGCCTCTGGGAAAATTCCTAAGAGGAGTGACTTGAAACTTACTTCTCAAGACAAAGGACGGGGCAGTAAAGCTCTTGTTGTTTCCGAATGTGAAAAATTATAGAAAGAGGTCAAAGAAATGAATATTTCTATGGCCAGAAGTGATAAAAGGGTCTCAAATGATAAGCCACCTTTTGTCATACAAGAAAGAATGTTGAGGTTGTTAGATAAACCATATAATACTGATTGACAAAATGGGAAGCCAATACCCCCTAATAATAGGGGAGGTTTGTCTAAGGAAACTCTTGATCCTTTGAAGAAGGGGGTGCATGCCTTGGATGAAAATCTTTGGTGTCTGATGTGTCAGGCTCCTCATTCTCCTGCTTCATGTGTTGTAGCATTGTCTCTGACTGATAATGCAGACCCCTGTGATGAGTGCAATGATGGGGAATATTATGAGGACCATAATATAAATATGGTTTTTGACCATGAATGTATTATGTAGGATTATGTTACATCTGAAGAAGAAGATTCAGTAGATTAGATCACAACAGAAAGGGGAGAATTGAATAGTTCATCTAAGCAACACCCTCTCCTAGGTAAAAGTGAAGATGATAAACATGTTTTCTAGTTGAACACTTAAGATTCTAATGTCTACTTGAGAAGACCCTCTGATGAGGAAATAAGAACCCTATTTGCATCCAAAATTGCTCAGGCTAAGAGTGATCAAGAAAACTCAGGGAGAACGTAGAACTATGGGAAATGCAAGTAGCATTTTCATTAAAGAGAAAAAGAATACTCCCAACCCTAAGAAAGATGTGGGTGTTGAGGCTAAGTCCAAGGAAATGGTGGGGAAACATAATCCACATCCTAGGGCTAAGGTACCAGTTGAAAAGGACAGTGATAAGAAAGTCCCAATGGAAGAAAAACATGGCAACGACAACACACCTCAAATTCTTGTTGTAAGTACTGATGCAACTAATACTAATATGTTGCCTAAATATGTCCCATTGGACATTACCCATGTGTTCAGTCAAATCAAAGTGACAATTCCCTTGTTAGAAATGATGAGAATACCAGAACATAAAGACAAAGTTGTGTCTGCAATAAATGAGGCAGTTCTAAGTATGCCAGGGGTGACAGGTGATGATGGTAAGCAATCTGAACAAAAGAAAATAATATCTAAGGATGTTAAAAAATGGAGTGCTAAGATACCAGAGATATATAATGGGAGCCACACTGCATAAATGCCCTTCTCAGGTAGATCCTTTCTTTGTCACTTTGATGATAAAGGGAAGGTTTCTAAAAAATTGTATGATTGACTTAGGTGCCTCTGCTAATATAATGCCGCTCAGAGTCATGTAGACATTGGGCCTACGAGTCATTAAGGCCTATGGGAAACACTTTGCTATGGATTCTAGGGAAGTTCCTATCATTGGAGTTATCAAGGACATAAGCTTTACACTTGCATCTTATCCACATAAATAGTACAAGATGATTATGATGGTAGTAGACATCCCTCCCATGTATGGAATGTTATTATCTAGAAAATGGGCCTCCACTATGGGCGGCAACATCCAAATGGATTCATCTTATTTCATGATTCCCATGGATGGCAAAGAGGTGAGACTTGACAGGGAGAAGAAGTCCCTCAGATAATAGATGGTATTAATGAGAATGATGATCAGATATGTTTCCTCGATGTTGCCGTGGACAAATTCAGAGTTGAGGAAATTGAGAATGATCAGGATGAACACTCAGATCACAATCTTGAATCATCCCCAGATGATGATGGCTTGCAGTCTATGCAATTTGATGGAGCCTATTCTAGATAAGGTTCTGGAGGAGTTATGCTCATTTCTCCTTCTGAAAAGACATTCAGATCATCCTTTAAATTAGGTTTTGGGTGCACCAACAATGTTATTGAATGTGAAGCTTTTCTTCTAGGTTTGAAAATGACCCTTAAACATGGAGTCAAGAAGCTCAAGGTTCTAGGGGATTCTGAGTTAGTATTCTCACATACCAGATCTAAGTATGCCTCCAAAAACAAAAGGCTTAGGCAGTACAGAAATGCTGTCTAGGATACAATAGAGGAATTTGATGCTTTCTCTATTGATTGGGTAGAGTAAAATAAGAATGTATTGGTTGACTTCCTAGCTAACGTTATAGTCAGATCATAGGATATGACCCTAGAAGGTATCTCAAAAGTTGAGATATTGACAAGGCCTTCTATCCCACATAATATCTGCCATTGGCAGGTTTTTAAAGATGATCAAGACATGTACAAATTCATGAACTATATTGATGAGTACCATGCACAAGAAATTGACTTCCAGGAGTTTGTGGAAACAGTGGATGGAAAATAAACTATGTTTAGAAATGAAATCATCCAGTTGAAAACAAATAGAATTTTGAGAGAACTGGTTGCCCTAGAAAGAGTATTTGATGGAAATGATAGGCAAACCGCCAGGTCCACACCAGTACATCAAAATGATCTCGAGGAGGTGAATCTTGGGACAGAAGTTCACCCAAAACTTGTCTACATTGGTAAGTTTCTAAACCCTAAGATCAAGACAATATTGATTGCTTTGCTTAGAAAACATAAAAGAGTTTTTGCATGGTCTTATGATGACCTTAAAGCATATAGGGAGGACTTATTCCAACATGAAATCCCATTAAGTCCAGATGAAAAGCCTTTTAGGCAAAAATAAAGACCCATAAATCCCACTATGAGGCCAAAAATGCAGTAGGAATTGACAAAATTAAGTGAAGGGGGAATTATCAAGCCCTTTAGGCATTCTACCTGGGTGTTTAATTTGGTCCCTGTCAGGAAAACGAATGGGGACATCAGACTCTGTGTTGACTTTAGAAACGTGAATATGGCATCATTGAAGGATAATTATCCTTTGCCAAATATGGAAGCCATGTTACAGAGGGTAACGAGCTGTGAGCTCTTATCAATGATGGATGGTTTTTTTGGATACAACCAGGTAATGGCCAAGGAGTCTGAGCAGTATAAAACTGCATTTACTATTCCATGGGGTACTTATGTGTACATCATGAATGCCTTTTGGATTAACAAATGTAGGAGCCACATTCTAACAAGCTATGGATGTAACTTTCTCTAATCTCATAAATGTGATAATGGTGGTTTATCAGGATGATTTAACTACCTACTCAAAGGATGAACATGGTCATTGTTCCCATTTGGAAAAGATTTTTGAGAGGTGTGGAATTTGGCATATCCTTAAACCCCAAGAAGTGTGTGTTTGGGGTAACATAAGGGAAATTATTAGGCCATATTGTGTCCAAGGAAGGAATTGGGATTGACCCTGAAAGGGTTGCAACTATTGATAAAATCCCAATACCCAAGAGTGTCAAAGGGATTTAGTCATTCTTTGGACAAGTGAACTTCTTGAGGAGATTTGTTACAAATTTTGCAGAAACCACCAAACTAATCTCTAGAATGTTGAAGAAAGGAGAGACTGTCACATGGAATGATGAGTCGGTCAAGGCTTTCAAAAGTATTAAGGAAGCTATAAAGGAAGCCCCTGTGTTGAAATCACCTAATTTTTCTAAGCCATTTGAGTTGTTTCCTTTGCCTCATTTCACAATGTAGCGGTTGTTTTGTTACAAAAAAATGAAGGTTATGAACAACATATTGCATTCTTTAGCAAATCTCTCCAAGCTGCAGAACTGAAATATGACATAACTGAGAAACAAACTTATGCACAAGTGAAAGCTATCAAGAACTTCAAACCTTATTTAGTAGGTGCTACTGTTATTGCATATGTTCCTACGACTACTGTTAAGGATGTCTTAACTCAGCAAGAGGTAACCAGAAGGAGATGTAGACGAATTAATAGGATCCATGAGTTTAACATCGACATTCAGATGACTAAGTTAGTAAGGGGGAAAGGATTAGCTAAATTAATGGCTGAGGCAGATTCAAAGGCTAATCAAATAAACAATGTTGAAGTCTAGCAAGCTATTCCTAATTGTGACATGAAGGGATTTGAACAGTTCAAGGATGTTGTATATTACTTACAAAAAATATCTTGTCCTGAAGGTATAATTGAAAATCAGAAGAGGATATTGAAGCTACAGGTCATAAAGTATGTAATCGTTGAAAATGAGCTTTGGTGGAGAAATTTAGAAGGCATCTTTCTTAAATGTGTAAATGAAGGGCAACCATCAGAGATCTTGGAAGAAATGCACCATGGTGTATGTGGAGGTCATTACATGGCTAAAACAACAACCCATAAGGTTTTGAGGGTTGGATATTGGTGGCCCAAAGTCTTCAAGGATACACACAAATTGGTTAGGAGTTGTGATGCTTGCCAAAGATTTTCAGGAAAACTATTTTTTTTGGGAATCTACCTCTTAGAGCAATGATAGTTGAGGCTCCTTTTCAACAATGGGGAATTGATTTCATTAGAGAGATTAGTGAAAATTCAAGTGGAGGACATAGTTGGATCTTGGTTGCCACTGATTACTTCACTAAATGGATTTGAGCCATTCGAACCAAAAAGGCAACCAACAAAGTTGTGATTGATTTTTTGATGAATAATGTCTTGACAAGATTTGGAGTACCTGAAAGGATAATATCAGACAATGTGATGTGTTTCAGGTCAGATGAATTCATAACTTTTTGCAACCAATATGGGATATCAATTTCCTACTCTTCCCCATATCATCCTCAAGGAAATGGACAAGTTGAATCAAGCAACAAGAGCTTAATGAAGATTGTTAAGAGCATGATTGAAAAAAACAAAAGGGCTTGGGATTCTAAATTGAGGCTGGCTTTATGGGCAAATAGGATGATGGTAAATAAGGCCATTGGGTAGTCCCCATTTGATTTAGTATATGGTTTAGAAGCCAAGATGCTAATAAATAACTTGTTGCAAGTGTACAAATTCCTCCAAGAGTATGAGGAAGATATATCAAATGCAATGCAAAATAGAATAAGTCAAGTAACATAGTTGGATGAGACGAGAAGGTTAGTACAACAAAATAATGTCAAAGTACAACAACAAGTAAAGCACTTGTATGATAAAAGGGCTACTGAGAGGAAGTTTCAAATAGGAGATATGGTTCTGCAATGAAAAACAAGAGCTCAAGAGAATGGAAAACATGGTAAGTTTGATGCTTTCTGGTTAGGACCATACTTGCTTAGCAACACACATGGAGAGGACTCCTAGTTTTTGCAAAATTTGATTAGAGAACTTCTTGATCTGCCAATGCATGGACAGTTCTTGAAGCCATATTTTTCATAAGGTATGGTTTTATTCCATGCATAATGTATTTTTGTAGAGTTGTTTTCCTGCTTTAGTTTTGCTTTTGCTTTTGTTTTGTTGTGTTATGTGGTCTACTTCTCCAGATGTTTTATGTGATCTCACTTTGTTCTGGTTGAACAAACGTCCCCAACTAGAGCTACTAGCAGGACTTTAAAATTTTTACTTAGCTTTCTATTGTAGCCTGCTCTGTGTTCCAAATCTGGAAGTTCTTTGCTAGGGTTTAGGTTTGAAAATGTTGTAAATCTTGTTCCTAGGTCTCAAACCCTAAACCCTAGGGCTCGTGTAAGCATTGAGGTGCCTTTTGCTCTAATTTTGTGTTGACTGCTTGTTGCCTGTTGTCAGTCCCCAAGTTATAATGTTGTGTCTAGGTCCTCATTCATCTTCCGGCCCCTTGGTCCCATAGTTACTGGACCTACCTTTGCGCCAAAGAAATTTGTTATATGCTTAAGGTTTGGCCCAAGCCCCTTAGTAAAAATTTGGCCCCTCTTTACCTAGTCGAACAATGTTGTTCTAAACGCACGTGCTCGAGTCCCCTTTTAAAGTGTTTGCCTAAGGATTCATTTGTCTACGCATGGCATGCTCTAATCAGTTTTTGTCATTCTATGGTGAATATTATAATGAGGTAAAAGATGATGGCGGAACCACAAAAGTAATAACAAATGGAGGGCTCTCTTACCAAGTTTTTCTATGGGATTTATGGTGGGTCTTGATGTGTTTATGTGGCAAGATTTCAAAGCGTTTCACCTTTCCGCTCAACCTGTGTGGTGGACCCATAAAAGGCTTGCAGAATAGCGGGAGAAGGGTACGTGGACAATTCCAGATGACATGTTTTTTAGGCTGATCGTATAGGTGCCATGTGGCATGATCTAAATGATGTTATGCCATTTCGCAAGTCTCCATCTACTGCTTTGTTTTATGCTCGTGGAAGCGCGAGAGAGGGCCATGTGGACAGTGCTGACTTTTCTAATGAATGATGGGCCCCTTGCTGAGATGTAAGGGTCATACAGGTGGATTGATGCTATTCGTCTGAAATCTTTAGCGCATATTGCAAAATATTTTCAAAGTGTTCAAACAAATCTAAACCATCTGATTGTGCTTATTCACCAAAGATCTATAGTTCGTATGCAAACAATGGAAACGACTAGTTGCATGCACAGGCTCATGCGAGTTAGTAGTAATGGCAGAAAAGATGGTTTCCAGACCAATGATTCACGTAATTCTTTGCATAAAAGCCTCATTCCAAAGTATTTTCCTTTTCCATTCAAGACTGTCAAGCATCTGAGAAGGGATTTTCTAGTTTTTGAATCCTTCACTACATCAATTAGGTTTTTCAGCGTGTAAAACCAATAGGTCCTTTAAACTATGACAATTCTCTCAGGTGCGAATTGCATAGCCTGTTGCTATATGTGAAATTAAGTTCTAGGGTTTTTGGTTTCAAATAGGGTAAACTTGTATGTCGAAGATTATCTAAAATTTGCCCTAGTCATAATCTGAAATTACCAGAAACTCTTAAAAAACCCTGGAAGGAAGCCCTAGTCCCTGAAGAACTTTGAAAATGAGTCCACCTAGAGCCCAAGTTGCTTCATCTTCGCATAGTCAATCCCTGCATGAAGACCTTTTAGTGCAACTCCCTGGTTCTTCTGCCCAAAGAATTAAGGTTCAAGACCCTGGATCTAATGAGGGTCTAGTTATTTCTATGCCTGTAGAGATGCAGATATCCTAGTGACAGGGTGGGACTTATTCTACCATTGGTATGGCAAGATAAATGCACCTTCCCCTCTCTCAAATGTACGTAATCTTGATTTAGGCAAGCTAGTGGTCCCAAATGTCTTTATGGACATTGAATTGCTAAAAGCCATGGCCTACAAATATGATGAGACTGATAGGGCTATAAGGAATGTGGAAGGACAGGTTCTGGTGCAGATTGATAAGGGATCAATCTCTAAAAGTTTTAGAGTCAACTTTGCTGCTAATAACTCATTGACCCTGATATCTTCAAAAAGAAGTATCAATAAGATAAGATTAGCTACAAGGTTGTGCATTTGCCTCGACATAGGGAAAAGGATCATAGAGGCAGGTGCATGAAGATCCCACTGAATGAAACTGAGCCTTTCGTGCTTGAAACCTTTTAGGCTTACTTTGCAAAAATATACTATGCATTATGTCAGTTTTTGGAGGTAGACAAAAATGAAAGAATTCCTATCCCATTTACTTACATGGCTGCTGACATTCAACATGTATTGCTAACATTCAACATGTATTGCTGAATGATGAATTTGACTATGCTACTTACCTTGCCAACCACATTCACGAGGGGCTGGTGGGTATCAAAAAGGGGAAGGAAGTGATGAAATTCTGGTGGTACTCCTTGTTGTGTCACATGTTTCTATATGAGGGAAGAACAAGATGGGACCTGAAACTACAGGTTTACCAGGTTGATGAAAAGGGATGCCAGCTCCCAGTCCAATGTTGTACGCATATTTAAGACATGCATTGTCATAAGGCTAGTTATATTATATTCAGGGATTATTTTGCTAGCAGGGTGTTGTTTTTTCTTGCAAGGATCAGAAACTAGAATCCCCAAGTAGATACTGAAGTTTTTGAGACCTATGGTAAGGAAACCTACTCTTGGCATTCGACATAATTAGGGAGATTTCATTCTCCATCCTAACTGCATGGTTTTAAGAGTTTTTGGATGCCCAATTGGTCCTCATATATTACCAAGGTTTGTACCCCTGAGCGTTGGTTTCCTCGAGGTTATCTGGCAGTTGGTTGAATTAGAAAAGGCCCCATCTGGTAGATTAGAGGAAGGGCTCCTTCTTTCCTTTCTTAATAATTTTCTCTAACTTCATAATGAACAGGGAGGGTTTTGACAAGTTGTATGATGAGCTCAAAATATTCAGGATGGATTAGGAACATGTAAGAAACTTTGATCCTGAGGGCTTCATAAATGACCTTAGAAAAGACATAAAGAGATCCCAATTTGTCCACTATACTTATGACTCTGAGGATGTAATAAGAAACTACAACAATGAGAAGGAAATTGAGCAAAGAAGGATTAAATGGACAACATTTTTGAAGTATGAGGATAATAAAAGAAAGAAGGATGCTTCTTACCTGGGAGCATTTGCAAGTATTGAGCACCCAATTATAAGGATTGATACAATTCTGGAGAATATTGATAAAATAATTGGGGAGGCTATTTCCAAAGAGGAGAAGGCGAAAGGTAAGGCTCCAGTTGTAGAAGACAGGGCAACATACCAACCTCTGGGTGTTGGGACACTTAAATATACATTCAAAAGAGGACCTAAGGGTGTGGTAATTAAAGAGCAAGCTCAACAATCTCCCCCACATGCCCAACTTTCCTCATCTCCTCCACCAATGCAAAAAGTGACTTCTCCCTCTGCACAAGTAATAGAGCTGGACTCACCTCCAAAGGAGTCATCCCTAAAGAGAAGAAAAGTTGAGGAATCCCCTCTCGTAGATTATCCAGTAGTTTTTGATCAAGAGGATGAATTTGAAATAATAGGGGATGTTATAATTAGAGAATACCTTCTCCTAAGAGGGATGAGAACATGCAACCGCCCTTGGATAGACTAACAAAGATCATCATTGAGGGAAAATATAATACATATGACATGACGACCTTGGCTTACTAGAAATTATTGAATGATGAACAATTCATCAAGTCTCAAGAATTTTCTAATTTCATAAGGAGGTGTAGATAGGATGAATATGCTAGAAGATTAAAAGAAGAAATGGCAAAATCCCCTCAGGAAACATAGGAGCAAGTGTCTTTCAGAGTATTGACATGGATGAAAGTAGAAGATAAGGACATTACTCCTATGGAAGGTAGGCATATGGTCAGAGAGAGTGGAATTTATTGCTCCCTGAATGGGATATAGCTTCTACCATTGCCTTGGATACCATTAGAAGAAAAGATCAGGGGGTTTTTACTACATAAGAAGAAGTTACAATGGATCTGTCTGGTGCAGGTTTTAATCCAAAATGGGAGACTTTGGCTATATGGGCATTGGCTACTAACACCAATAAACCCCTCGTTGCTGAACCTAATCAAGACTTAAGGGAAAGTTTGATTATCAAAATAGTGTTTGATATTCCTGTAGTTGACGTAGCAGCGATGACAATTGATGTTGCCAAATTTAGTAAGGCAACTACAGATGCATTGCAAAATAAATATGATGAACTGTTGGAGGAGCATATGCAAGTTTTGCATGAGTATAACAAATTGAAAGAAATAGAAGCTCAGTGGCAATGATAGCAATAGAAACAACATGCATCAACATCTTCCCCAATTAATGGCACTAGTAGTAAGAGATGTGGGAACCATGGTTGCTAGTTCTTATTTAGCTCCACCTCAAAAATCTAAACTTGAAAAGGAGAATGAAAAATTAAAGAAGCAACTCAATTCCTTTGAGGAGATTTTCATAGACTTTAAGGAAGTTTAGTAGGGGGATAATATGCACATTGTTTCAAATGTGCTTGGACATTTAATGAGTAAAATTTTGAAGGTGGAAAATGTCCATAGGGACTACTACAGACTATTGATGATAGTCAAGAAGATTGTTGAGGACAAAGAAAAGGTTGCATCCCTATTGAATAAATGGATCCCAAGGACTACTTCCCTATTGGGAATGTATAAAGGATCAACCCATGAGCCTGACCCCCCAAAGGAGATCAAGCCTACTTATAGAATAATCAAGGTAGCAGGGTAGTTACAGGGATTTGTGAGCCAACTTGAAGAGAAGGCACATGCTAAAATTTAGGAGTTTGATAGTGATGTTGCAAGGCTAATACTTGAGATTAAAAAGGAAAATGGATAGGTTAAGCCTTATCAGATATGGCTTTCTCATTTTGAGGCTATTATTCCAACTCTTTCTTTTCTGATATGCAGAGAGGATAGAATTGATGTTGATATCTTTAGAAGCAGGATTGGAAGACTGTGGGATACATATTAGCAGATAGAGGAGTTTCTGAGAGAGGTTGAATACATTTTGACAAAACATGATAATAAGTATACACCTCGTGTTGATGAATTCTTGACATTCCAATGGCCTACAGAGGAGTAGTATAATGCCTGGGATGATAAATATAATAATCTGTCAGAGTAGGGGTCCTTTGCTGACTTTTATTTCTTATTATTTAATTCTTTACTCTAAGGGGAAGTATTCTTTTATCTTTTCATGCCCACTCAGCATCAACGCACATCCTTCAGAGTCTCAACCAATTATTGTGTCTTCTTGTGGGCCTGCCTTTTGTCCTTATTTGCGAAATTAGTATCTCCTAGGATTTTGGAGATTTCAAGAAGGTTGTTAAAGAGATGGTAAATATATTGCAACAACCTTTTGCAAATGCATTTTGGAGGCAAAAGATTTGCACTTGTTCATGTAACTATTTTTGTCCTTTTGGGATATTCTCTCCATGGGTAGTTGCATCTGTATCTTGTTATGAATAGGGGTTGTCAAATGAAAATGTGACACTTGTCATAAGGCCTGAATCTTTTTTTGGTCCCTTGTTTCTATAAAAGGGAATCCGGATCCTTTGGCGAGAGATCTTGGAGAGTTTGTATCACAGAGCACGTAGTAATAGAGTTAATTTTCTTAATTTAGGTGTTTTCTGAGGGTAGAATTTAATGTGTATGTGAATTTTGTATGATAGTACTAGTTTATAGCCTAAACATACTGCCAAGTTCAAAGCTATATTGTCTCCTTTGTTGTACACTACATTTCATTTATGAATAAAGTTCAATCAAGGATTGTTTTATTCATCTTCCAGTCTTTCCTATGTATGAATGTTCTTATTATGGCTTTTGCTCAATGAGTGAATTTAAATGCTTTATGGAAAATGTTGAATGTAATGAAAGCTTGTAGGGATTAGTAAGTAGAATTGGTTTTGAACTAATAAAAGTGTGACAGTGTAATGCATTGTTACAGAGTTTAATGAACTAGGGAAAATATTGTCATGTAGGGTTTTCATTTATATCTATTTTGACTCTATAGCCTTGGGATTGGGGCACCGATCTCTCAGAACCTGTGTCTGATACAACTCCCTGGTCATCTATATTGAAAATCAAGATGAATTTCCCATTCCCTGAAGTAATTTATATGTGTAATATTATTTCCATGCTCTCTTGCAAAATGAAGATATAGAACCCTGAAGATCTAGCCAGTTACTTTAGCATATTTATCATTCTTTGGTATATTTAATAGATCATATATGCTTGCAACAATATTTTGAGATAAATAGCAAAGAGATCTAGAATAAATATTGTAAAGGATTACCCTCCTAGGTTTTGCAAAGCCTAAAGTGTAGAGGAAAAGTGTAACATAGCTTTTCCTATTCGCTGGCCAATCCCTCAAGGCAAATCGATCATTAGAATTGGCTATTCTTTAGATTGCCCTTTTGAGATCAGGTTGGGAATTTAAAAAAACCAAAACATAATAAAAATGATGTAATAGAAATAAATCTAACAGCAACAACACAGTTATCTGATTTTGTAAAAGCAATGGAGTCTTTGACACTTTTTAGACTTTTGTTTGTCATGGCTAGCATTTTTCATCTGTGCAAGGTTGTAAGAGAAAATTATTTGTCAAATGATAAATGAAACAACATAAAGCCTGAGTGGTTTTGATGCCCATAATGCTCTATTAAATCTAGAGGTGCATTATGCAAGATTTGCGAGAAGATATAAGAAGAAATAGTTGGGGCCAAAGGAGCACGCCCATTGATTTGGTGTCTTCAAGACTAATCTTCTTAGGGATTTGGAGCACCAGAAGCTAGATCCAAGTGTTATCCATCAATTCACAAAGTTCTAATATTTGATAGAGGATGATTTATGCCATTAATAGTTGGGGTTTTGGATCACTAGAAGCTAGATCTAACTATTATCCATAGAGTCACAAAGTTCTAATATTTGATAGAGGATGACTTATGCCATTAATAGTTGGGGCTCTAGGTGCCATTATTTCTAATATTTAGTGCTCATGATGCACCCATTCTACCCATTGACGACATACACGATGACTTTGATTGGAGAGATAAGGGCATTGCATTAATGGAGGTGATAATCTGTCTTCTATTATTTTATCTATAATAGGTTTTATACTTAATTAATTGTATATGTTTATTTCTCCTAATATCAAACGTTGTAGGGTTCACAAGAATGACTAGTCTTTGGGAAAATAAGGTATATGAATTATGCAGGTTGCAAATGGAAATCTAGTGTTGAATAACTTTTCTTTGAATCAAATGCATGTTATTTTGACACTATAAGCTTTCAAGGTTAAAATATCTAGTCTAGAAAATGTTGTCGCATGTAGAAAATATTATTCAATTGCATAAATGTTTCATTTTATAGGAAAAATGTTCTTCTTAATACAACAAAACATTTTCAATTAACATGCATCTATATTACTTATCAACCAACCCACTACACTTCATTAATCCCTGTGGTGAAGCCACTGCACCTCTTAACGATGCAAGTGCTAGTTTGAAAATTAATGCACTTTTAAGGAATTTTGGAGGAATGACTAATGTAATTATTAAAATATTTCTTTTTAACATTACATGCCTATTTCAATTCTTTTCACAATTAAACAATATTGAAAAATGAATACACAATATTTACACATAAATAAATACTAATTTCTGATTAAACATATATTTTGTTTCACTCAAGCAATTCTCAACACATTGCAAGGCATAATAAAATATGAACTTTGCCCAATACTAGCATAAATAATTTCACAAGCACTCACAAACATTACTGAAAATTATTAAATGCAATTAATCACATGATTCAAACAACCTATGCAAAACACATAAACATATTTCATAGGTTATCACAAGACTTAGGAATCTAGAATTGATCGATTTAGGTCTAGGCTCGTTGGGCCACACAACACTCATCTCATAACTCAAGATCGAGCAAGACGTGAATAAGAATGCAATATTTTTACCCAAGTCAATTGTCTCCAATTAAATCAACATTAGGGAAACCTATGCTTGCACACAAGATAGTTGAAGAATAGTGTATAGCAACCAATTAGATAATATCCAAAGATGATATGAAATTCTACGTCTAACTAAAAATCATCTAGCACCATCATAATTCAAATATTAAGATGCATAATAATCACAACATTGAACTCCGTAATGTAAGCATAATCACATATAAGAGTGAAAATAGTGAAGCCAAAACACTGCAGAGCTCAAGCATATCAAATCCCACACATATGAATCTAAAGTAGATGATCCACACACCTCAATGACAATGCAAAATAAAATCACAAAAAAGTATGATATCAATATCAAAACTCAAAATTGAGCAACATAATGAGGCACATACACTTGGGGCCTTACAAATTCTAATTAATATTAGAGCCAAAGGTTTGGCCCTTGATTCAAATGCCACCACAAATTTTCGAACCTATCACAAATTCATAGAGTAAGATAAAGGAACATTATATAATATTGAAGATGTGGTGAGGCTAAGTTGTTATCAAAAAATTAGACCGAGGAAGACTTTGATGAAGATTAGGGTAGTTTTATTATTTAGAGTTAAGGTTTCTATTGCATGAGGAGAGGATCTTAACAATGTAAGTATAGTCTAGAGACTAAAATTTTAAGATCTAAAAAATCTAGAGTGTTCCTCTTAGATAATTAGGGAGGATTCATAAGTGGTCGATTGAGGTTGACACATGGCAAGATCTAATTGGTGGAGGAATTCTTTGAAATTAAAATATTTAAGTTATTATTTTTTAGAGGGAAATTTTGTAAATTTCTAGAGGCCAAAACTTGGGAAGGTAAAGTCAAAACTTGGTCTTATTTATAACATCAACAAAATATTTTCAAGATCTACCCCAAGAGAAGGGAAAGAAAATCTCTAAGGATTGTAGGAGTAGACAGTGTGAAGAAGATGGAGAAGGGTTTTCTTGCACAGCCCCTAATTGGCACCAACTATCAATCTTGGTCTCAAGATGTGAATTTTTCCTTGATGGCAAAAGGTCTATGGTAAGTTGTTGATGGCTCTAAAGTTGAACCAACTAATAAAGGGTAAGTTTTGTAAGAAATCAACTAGGAAAAATCTAGGGTGCAATGATTGTAAAGAATGTGAATATTGAGCTTTAATTCTATGTGGTGGAGAAGGAGTATTGGAAGGAATTGTGGGATGAACTAAATAATATCTTCAATGCACCTAATGATAGTTCAACATACAATCTTAAAAGGGAGTTTATGAGATTTCATCCTATAGAGTTTGATAAGATGGAGAATTATCTATCAAAGATCATTTATACATTTAGCATTAGTTAGGCAAATATGGACTTAACTATCAAAATAAGGATAAAAAACTAGTGGACATTGTGATAGAAAGTCTCAAGTCACCTTGTAAATCTTTTCTCTCTTCCTTTGTTTTAAACAATGCATTATTCAAATCTCAAGTTTCTTTTCATGATTTGTGTAAAATGTTAATCATGGAGCAAGATAAGCTCATCTGGCTCAGAAATATTGAGAGTAAGCCACAAGATCATATTAACAAGAAAAAATAAGGAAGTGAGAGGGAGGGTACCTCTTTAGGAAGAGGAAGATGTAAAGAAAAAGCTAAAGAACCAAGGAAAAATACCTATGATAAAGGGAGAGGTAGAGGACATGGAAGTTATGGGACATGCTTCTATTACAAGAAAAATGGACACATAGTCTATGCTTGTCATTAGAAGAATAAGGATGAAGACAAACAAATATGTATAACTATAAGAGATATGATAATTCAAAGTTAGATATGTGAAGAAGGATGAAGCAATCTAAGGAAACAAAAAAGATGGAGATAATGCATTAATTGCCAACAATGCTCTTCACACTATTGCTTCTCAAAGTGAGTGGATTCTTGATTCTATTTGTACACACCATATGTCTATTATTGTATCTCTTTCTCATTCCCTTAGCTCCCCAAAGGAGAATAAGGCATTCATTGTGAATGATTCCTCCATTCCCATTGTTTGAAATGGAGATGTAAGTCTAAATAATGGTATCATACATGATGTTTATCATGTTCTTAATTTAGGTTGAATATGTTATTTGTACATTAAATAACACGAGGAAAGAAGATAGAAATTTAGCTAGATAATTTTTTTGAAGGATATTAACAATCAATTTATCATCATGGAAAGTTGATATTTAGACATTAAGGTTAAGTCTTATAAGTTCATTGATTTTGGAAGTGAAGTACCTTTTGCAAGAATCTCAAAAGAAAGTGAAGATAGCTAATTACATGGCATGTGTGGCTAGGACATATCAATTTTCAAATTTCATGGATTTTGGAGGTGAAGGACCTTTTGCAAGAATCTCAAAAGAAAGTGAAGATAGCCAATTACATGGAATGTGTGGCTAGTAGATATCATTTTTCAAAGTAGACATCTAATGGTGTGATTGAATTTTTAGAGTGCCACCATTAGCAGAGGTATGCTAAGTAGTATGTGAAGGATATGTGTTGGGGAAACATCACAAAGAAAGATTTCCCAAAGGAGATTCTTGGAGAGATCCCAAGCCACTTGATCTTATTTATTCTAATTCATGCTACATGAATCAAACTTTAGTATGTACATTCTTACATTTATTTATGATCATAATATGACACATTGGATCTATCTTCCAAAAGAAAAATCTTCAATTTTTAAAATTTTAATCAATTCAAAGCAATGGTAGAAAATCATTCAAGATAGTTTATTAGATAAATCATATCTAATAGAGTGAGATAATATCAAGGTAATGAGTTTAATAATTTTTCTTACAAGCATAAGATTGTTTAACAAAGAATTGTCAGCTATACACCTCAATAGAATAGAGTAGCTAAGCAAAAAAACATTACATTGAACAAAATGACACGTGTGCTTTAAGAAAAGGCATTATTGAATAAATTTTGGAGGAAGCTATACATTATGCAAACCATATTTTGAATCAGGTGCTTACTAAAGCTATGAGAGATGTTATGCCATATGAGAAATAGCATTCAAGAAAGCCTACTATCTCTTTATGATTTTTTAATGCATTTCTTGGGCTCATATTCTAGATAAGAAAAGGAAGAAGTTAGATCTAAAAAGCCACAAATGTAAGATGGTAGGATATTTAGAGGTCTCCAATGCTTGGATATTGTGGCATGCTTCCATTTGTGATGCCATTGTAAGGATAGATATTAGATTTGATGAAAAAACATATTTTGAAAAAGGAGATAGATATTCATGTCTAGACAATGTGGTTCCATTGAATGAAGTAGCACCTCCTAAACCAATTTTATCCTATGGAACCATTGCACCACATGTTCCTCAAATTGAAGAAGGTTCATCATTAGCAGTTACATAAGAAGATGAAGGGTTCATAGTTGAATAAGATAAGTCATTTATAAATGAAGTAATGATGATTTGACAGAAGAACATCAAAAGTCAACACAAGAGACACCCCTATTCAAGAAAAGAGACTACCCAAGTGGGCAATTACTACACTTAGATGGCAATGAAAATAAAGGGGATCCAAAAACTCTCTTGATGATAAGAAATAGAAAGAACAACCAAACACTTATGACAAAATTAATGAATACGCGCAATCGATAAACATGTGAGGAATCCCATTGAAAAGAATCAAAGGAAGTGATGAAGAATAAATATAGATCCTCGATGAAAAATGAAACATGGGAAATAGTTCCATATCTAAAAGGAAAGATTGTCGTGAAATGCAAATGGGTCTATAAGATCAAATATGCATCTAATGGGGAGATAGAGAGATATAGGACCCATCTTGTGGGTAAGGGATTTTCTCAAAAAGGTATTAATTACTCAAATACTTTTTCTCTAGTAGCTAAGATAGAATCCATTAGAATAGTACTTTCCATGGTAGTTTTGTATGGATGAGAAGTATATCAAATAGATGTAAAGTGTGCTTTCCTACATGGGGATCTCCTCAAGGAGATATACATGGAACAACCCCTTGGATTTGAAAAGAAGGGAGAGCCACAATTCATTTGTAGGCTCAAGAAATCCTTATATTTACTAAAGCAAACTTCTAGAATTTGATATGAGAAGATTGCCAAATTCTTCATTAACAAAGGATTTGCTCGATCATGTTAATTCAACCATAATGTATATGTCAAGACTAAGGGAGATCATATCTTAAACACTATGTTATATTTTGATGACCTTATTCTCACATGACCTTTATTAAGGATGATTGATGACACCAAGAAGGAGCTTAAGGGAGCCTTAAATCTTGGATTACTACATTATTTCCTTAGAATTTAGATGACTTGGGAGAAGCAAAGGATCTTTATATCCAACCTACGTGTGCTTTGGACTTTCTCACCAAGTTTAATATGTTGGATTGGAAGCCTTCCTTGACTCCCTATTAGTTGGGTGTGAAGCTTTTTGTTGAATGTACTTCACCCCTTGCTAATGCAATACTTTATGGATAGTTAGTTAAGAGTCTTATCTACTTAACTCACACTAAACTTGATCTTTCATTTGCAATTAGTTTGGTTTCTAGGTTTATGAAAGAACTTAAGGACAATCATTAACAAGAAATAAAGAATATTCTCAAATATATCAAACAAATAATTTGTATGGAAGTCAAATATTTGAAGACTAGTGATAACAAGTTAGTGGGATACAGAAAAGACTAGATAGAAGATATTCATACTTAGAAATCTACATTAGGATATACTTTTCATTTGGGATCTAGACTAGTTACATGGCCTTACAAAAAGAAACACATGGTTTCTCTTGAGCTACTAAAGAGGCAAAGTATTAAGGAATTGTGAATTTTGTCTAAGAGATTGCTTACATTTACTAACTTTTAGAAGAGATTGGTATTGTTCAATCTAGGCCTACTACTTTGCTATGTGATAATTAGGGAGCTATTCAGGTTGTTTATAATTTATTAGTTTGTGCAAGGACTAAACATATTGATATTTATTAGTAGTTCATCAGGTAGTGTATCCAAGAAGGAATGATTGATCTATAATATATTGTGAGCTAATCCTTACTGTTGTTTTTCCCTTTTTGGGTTTTCCACGTAAAAATCCTGGTGTCTATGTATTATGGTTTATGGTTTCATGTTTCATGCATAACTTACTTCATTGCAATTGAATATGCTAAATAGATTGAAATGTTTTATGCTTAACTGGTTTAAGAGAATACTGAGTCTCCCTCCCCTCTTAATATTCAGAGTGTTCAACATTAATTACTCAAATACTTTTTCTCTAGTAGCTAAGACGGAATCCATCAAAATAGTACTTTCCATGGTAGTTTTGTATGGATGAGAAGTATATAAAATAGATGTCAAGTGTACTTTCCTACATGGGGATTTCCACATGGAGATATACATGGAACAACCCCTTGGATTTGAAAAGAAAGGAGAGACACAATTCATTTGTAGGCTCAAGAAATCCTTATATGTACTAAAGCAAGCTTCTAGAATTTGATATGAGAAGATTGCCAAGTTCTTCATTAACAAAGGATTTGCTCGATGTTAATTCAACCATAATGTATATGTCAAGACTAAGGGAGATCATATCTTAAACACTATGTTATATGTTGATGACCTTGTTCTCACATGACCTTTATTGAGGATGATTGATGACACCAAGAAGGAGCTTAAGGGAGCCTTCGAAATGACAAATCTTGGATTACTACATTATTTCCTTAGAATTTGGATAACTTGGGAGAAGGAAAGGATCTTTATATCCCAACCTATGTATGCTTTGGACTTGCTCACCAAGTTTAATATGTTGGATTGTAGGCCTGCCTTGACTCCCTATTAGTTGGGTGTGAAAGTTTTTGTTGAATGTACTTCACCCCTTGCTAATGCAATACTTTATGGATGGTTAGTTAGGAGTCTAATCTATTTAACTCGCATTGAACTTGATCTTTCATTTGCAATTAGTTTGGTTTCTAGGTTTATGAAAGAAAATAAGGACAATCATTAACAAGAAACAAAGAATATTCTCAAATATATCAAACAAATAATTTGCATGGAAGTCAAATATTTGAAGAATAGTGATAACAAGTTAGTGGGATACACAAAATACTAGATAGGAAATATTCATAATTAGAGATCTACATCAAGATATACTTTTCATTTGGGATCTAGACTAGTTACACGGTCTTACAAAAAGCAACACATGGTTGCTCTTGAGCTACTAAAGAGGCAAAGTATTAAGGAGTTGTGAATTTTGTCTAAGAGATTGCTTAAATTTACTAACTTCTAGAAGGGATTGGTATTGTTCAATCTAGGTTTACTACTTTGCTATGCGATAATTAGGGAGCTATTCAGGTTGTTTATAATTTATTAGTTTGTGCAAGGACTAAACATATTGATATTCATTAGTAGTTCATCAGGAAGAGCATCTAAGAAGGAATGATTGATTTCCAATATTACCAGATAAAGGATTAGGTGGTAGACATCTTCACCAAGCCTCTCATTAAGGATGAGTTTATTTAATTATGAAAGATGCTCAGAGTTTAAGAAGCTTCCATCAAGGGGGATGTTAAGTGATGACATCTTCCATATGTTATGTGTGCCCATTAAGTCAGGATGTAAGGGAATGTTAAAACATGAAATCTTGATTGTCGGAGCTAATTGAGTGACAAGTCATTGTTCACTCATTATGATAAGTAATATGTTCTTTTAAATTTTGAAATTTATGTGGAAAGGTCAGCCCAAGGAGAAGCGCATGTTTCTCTCCTTCGTAAGAGGCATATTTAGGCAAGGCAAATTTGCCTTATTACTCACTTGTTCATTCAAGTAAGGTTCTTCAATCTAGTGCTCTTTCGTATCTTTAAATACCACCGATATCTCTATTTGTTTCTCTTGGATGACATTTTACTTTCTTGCTTTGAGAAGATGCTTGTAAATCTAATGACAAAGTTTGGTGAATCCAAAAACATAGATGAGGGTGATCCCACATAACTGGGTTACAATTGCATTGAGGAAGAAAAATTACCTGTGCATGGAAATTTTTTTTGGAGGGGTTCGTTCGAACGGGGGTGTTCATTAGAACCCAAAAATGGGTTCGGCTGCTAGAGAAAAATTATACAAAGATCCTTAGGCATGGATGGTTGTTAGTTATGTATAGTGTATATTGTTATTCTTTTATTTATGAATGATATCATTTTGACATCCCACTTAAAATAAAGGACTTCAAAGACAATAATATATCTTAATATCATTCTTTGACTTCCATGGACGGAAAACAAAACTTTTAGTTCAACACTTATAAACAAAAGACAAAGCAAGCATGCCTCATGCACAAAGGTGAGAGCATTGAAGTGGTATCCTCATATATATATTTTTGGGTTCTTTTGACTAGACAACACTTCAACTTGAAACCAACAACAAAGTCTAGACTATGAAAGGGATATAAAATCCTTCCCACCCTTGAGAAATAGTGCTTTCAAATTCAATTTCAAAAAACCCAAACCAAAATTTGGCTCTTTCATTCTCTATTTGTATTGCCTCTCCTATATGGGGTTGAGATTTTGGGGCCTTCTCTTGAGAAAGTAGATTGTGACCAAATAGAGAGAATTCTTATTTAATGACATCCAAACACCTATATGTCAAGCGATTAGTTTCCCATTCCATCATTCTTGTAGAGTTTGGCATAACACCACTCATTACAATATCATAGTTTTAGGGCAATGATTATGATACACAAGCTTGGATAGATGATAAACTCTCAATATGGTATTAGATATCCATATTTAGTATTTAGATCCTCTATGCAACATGCACATCGTGCGACCTACTTTAGATGATATGCTAAAATCTCTTCGTTATTAAAGCCTCGATATCGTCTTTTCTCAAAGCTTCAAATTTGTTGTAGTTTCATTTTGAAGATTAGAACATCTAACCTCAATGGTATACCAAACTCTATTTACCTTATAGCTCTATGGTTCCTTTGGTATACTTTGGGGTTTATTTCCATCAACGTTGAATCAAAATAAACAACCACATTCCATAGGAACATCATACTCGATAGATTTATTCCCCAGAGCTAAAGATTGTGGATCAATTTGCATTTAGATGCTCTCCTTACTTTAAAATCATGTGATAGTTATTCTACATCTTTAGAGACTCACTTACATCTTGACATGACTTTATAACTAATGGAGACAAGAGATGTCTCCCATTTTTTAAGTAGATGTTTGACCTTCATCACCATCTAATTAGAATCAAGACTTCAAGTATGACCCCGTATGATAATTATATCTTTCCTCTGTTCTATTCTATTCTAAAATTAAGTAATTAAAGATTTCCAAATTAAAATACAATCTTTAAACAAAATTGTGAGACATCTAAAATACAATTTAATCTCAACTTATATCTAATATTAATAAAATTTAATTATTATTTACTTTCTTGTTTATATGAAATGCATCACAACTCTCTATTTTTCACTTTACATTATACTTTTATAATAATTCCATAAGACAAGTTTTGGCTTCTTGTAGACAATAATATTATTTGTTCAATGTGAATTGTGGAACAGAGTCACTTATTCTTATTACTAACGTACATGGCCAAGTTCCTACTACTTTGTCACAACTTAAGTAACATACCTATACAAACATCATGTGAAAAGAGTGTTTTTTACTCCTGTATAGGTTCTCAAGAATCTCAAAAGAAACTTGTTGATGCTTGGACATATCAAATCATGTGGATACAACTTTCAAAATCCCCCATAGAAAGTGCATTCTCTTTTGTACGCTTGGATTAGAAGTTTGAAAGAAGAAGATCATGTGCGTGCAGCCTTGCAATTGGGGAGCAACAGTGAATCTGGATGGATTTTTGAGGGCCCCAGGAAGACACAAAATCAAATGAAAAGCATCGAGCATGCTGCAAGGTGGGGCTGCACAAAAGTTAATGGTGTGCACAAAAGTCTCAAAGTAAACGCTTTGTATGGGAGCGAGGCTGATATTTTCAAATATTACCAATAGTGGTAAGTTCCGTGGTGGAATTAGTCTTTTGAATTGCTTATTTTGCAGTCAATGGGAACATGAATAAAGAAGAGACTCCATCTGGGCTCTAGCCTGCAGGATCCATTATGCTATGGTCTGTGCTACTTTCCCCGAAAGAGGTGACTTCTTCACATGACGTTATCTCCCACATAAGATTCCGTGAACTGGCAGTCTTTCTTGGAAAGTGGTGTCCATGACTGCCAACCACTGTGCAAGTTGAAAATTGTGAGATTGTGGAGGATCAATCATTGTCAGCTGGAATGTTGAGCAACGCACTATCCGTGAATTCAATTTCAACCCAAATCTTAACAAAGATCATTATGGTACGTCTTCATAGTTTTTACGCATCCATTGCAGAAGAAGAGTAGTGCTCTGCTCTTGTGCGCGTTTTGTTTTCATTCAATCCAATTTGGGAGGGTGGATGGGGTTTGATGTTGTTGGTTTTGATCTCTGGAGTCACATTTCAGTGTCATTTCATGGTGCTATTGGGATCTCTAGTCACTAGTCTGTGCGTGTTTTGTAGGACATTCCCTAAACATTTTTTGCAAGCCTCAAGAATGTTTGATTAATTTATGGTTCATTTGCATTTTTAAGTCCATGTCTGAGCTTTTTCATGACATTTCTGGATGTGGGTTTTCGCGGTTTTACAGCATTTTTGTAAACATGAAGGATGTTTGGTTAGTTTATGGTTATTTGCACACCCGGCATCCTGTAATTACTTTTCAATTGCGATGATTATGATGATGCTATCCGCTAGCTCTTTCTGCTGGACTTTATGACAGAAGGGCAGGGCTGACACAATATGAGGGCGTTACCCGTGATTAGTTTATGATTCATTTGCATGTTTCAGTGTCCGTTTCAGTGTTTTGTTCGTATTTCCGGATGTGGGTTTTCATGGCATTTTGGAATTGCATCTAATTGTGATGGTTATGATGATGATATGAACTAGCTTTTCCTACTGGACTTTATAGGATAAGGGCAGGGCAGGGAAGGGCTGACACAAAATGAGGGTGTGGTCCATGTAATCAGATGCCAAACAGCATGTGGGTACTTCAGAAGGCCCGGAGTTTTGCCTTGCAGGTAGTTGTGGTTGCTATTTTGGTGGTCCGTCTTCATGGCCTTAACCAAGAAGGACAATGTCTTCTTGAGATGAAAAGAAGTCTAAATGACACATTTGGTCGTATGAAAAGTTGGGTTCCAACGGATCTCGATCCCTGTGATTGGGAAGGTGTAAGCTGCGTGAACAGCATGGGTGGCCCTAGAGTGTGGTCACTCAATCTCAGTGGTATGAATTTAACAGGGAGCATATCAGCGGGTATTTCAAATTTGACTTTTTTGAAGGTTTTTAATGTTTCTAAGAATAAGTTATCAGGCGAGATACCGCCTGAGCTTGGCATGCTCCTGCAATTAGAGATTCTTGATCTGAGCACCAATAGGATGCAAAGTGAAATCCCTATACAGTTAGGGCAGTTGTCATCCTTGAGAAAACTTTATTTATTTGAGAATTATGTTAGAGGAACTCTGCCTCAGGAGCTTGGCAATCTGTCATCTCTTGTGGAACTTGTTATCTATACCAATAATCTCACTGGTCCGTTACCTCCTTCGTTCAAAAATCTCAAGAACTTGGAAATCATCCGAGCTGGGCAAAATATGTTGTCAGGGCCCATTCCCGCAGAAATTAGTGAGTGTGATAGCTTGCAGGTCCTTGGATTGGCACAGAATCAATTTCAAGGGGAAATTCCTAAGGAGTTGGGAAAACTTCAGAATTTGACAAATTTAGTACTTTGGGACAATGAGTTTTCAGGTTTTATTCCTAAAGAGCTTGGAAATTGCAGCAAATTAGAAATGATTGCTTTGTATCAAAACAATTTAGTTGGAGGTATTCCAGTGGAGCTTGGGAACTTGAAAACTCTAAAAAAGCTATATCTTTATAGGAATAATTTGAATGGCACAATCCCATGGCAGTTAAGCAATTGTACATCTGCAATTGAGATTGATTTTTCTGAGAACATGTTAAGGGGATTCATTCCTAAAGAGCTCAGTCACATAAAAGGCTTGCACCTGCTTTATCTGTTTCAGAACAAACTTAATGGAATCATTCCTCGAGAACTGGGACAATTAAGGAATATCTGGAAGTTGGATCTTTCCATAAATCAACTCAGTGGTAGCATCCCAATTGAATTTCAATATCTGACCTGTTTGGAACACCTACAACTTTTTGACAATGCATTAAGTGGCACTATTCCTCCAGAAATTGGAGTTCACAGTAATCTTACAATACTTGATGTATCAGAGAACAGTCTAAGTGGGAGCATACCAAGTCATGTTTGCAAATCAGAGAAACTGACATTATTAAACCTCTGGTCAAATCAGCTAGTGGGGAATATTCCTTATGGTGTGAAGACATGCAAATCTCTGGTACAGCTGCGACTGGGAAACAACAAGCTGACTGGTAGCCTACCCATTGAGCTCTGCCAGCTTATAAATTTGACTGCTATTGAAGTATATCAGAATCAGTTCAGTGGAACAATTCCACCGGAGATGGGGAACTGCAAAAGTTTGGAAAGGCTTCATTTGTCTAATAACTACCTGGTGGGTCACCTTCCTCCTGAGCTTGGGAATCTTTCACAGCTAGTGAGTTTTAATGTCTCATCAAATAAGCTTACTGGAAGCATTCCCCTGCAGCTTGCCAATTGTACAAAGCTACAACGGCTTGATTTGAGCAGAAATGCTTTTACTGCCAGTGTTCCAAAAGAGCTTGGCAATCTTATTCTTTTGGAGTTGCTCATGCTTTCTGATAACAAACTATCTGGAAGGATACCTGGCATTCTTGGAAGGCTTTCTCATTTGACAGAACTGCAGATGGGTGGAAATTACTTTTCAGGCCCCGTGCCACCAGAGCTTGGTCAACTTACAGGTTTGCAGATCGCATTAAATCTGAGTTGGAATAGGCTGTCTGGGCAGATACCAGATGAACTAGGCAACCTGAGTTTGTTAGAATCTATTTATCTCAACAACAATCAATTTGTCGACCAACTTCCTCCTTCATTTGCAAAGCTTTCGAGTTTAATAGTATGCAATGTTTCATACAATAATCTTACTGGGCCATTGCCTAATATAACTATATTTCACAAAATGCCTGTTAGCTGTTTCATTGAAAATCAAGGGCTCTGTGGAGCACCTCTTTCAGATGCATGTCAGCCCTTGTATCAATGGCCATCTGTCTTGCCTCCTGAAGCAACTAAAACATCAATGGGGCAAATTGTGGCCATAACTGCTGCAGTAGTAGGAGGAATTTCACTGGCTATTATTGTTAGCATTTTTTGCCTTTTTAGGCGGCCAGTGCGTGTGCTTGTCCCATTTGAAGACCAGCATCCTGTTACTTCGGATGTTTATTTTTTCCCAAAAGAGGGCTTTACATATCAGGACCTAGTAAAAGCCACAGATAATTTCTCTGAGGATGTTGTGATTGGGAGAGGAGCATGTGGAACAGTATATAAAGCAACCATGCCTTCTGGAGAATTGATTGCTGTCAAAAAATTAGCTTCTCAAAGAGAAGGAAGCAATGTAGAAAACAGCTTCAACGCTGAGATCTCTACTCTTGGTAAAATCAGACACCGCAATATTGTAAAGTTATATGGTTTTTGCTATCACCAGGAATCGAATCTTCTTTTGTATGAGTATATGCCAAAAGGAAGCTTAGGTGAACTGCTTCATGGAAAGTCATCTGTATTGGATTGGGAAACTCGCTACAAAATTGCTCTGGGAGCAGCAGAGGGGCTATCCTATTTACATCATGACTGCAAACCACACATTATTCATCGAGATATAAAGTCCAATAACATTCTACTTGACGATAACTTTGAAGCTCATGTGGGAGATTTTGGACTTGCCAAGATGATTGACGTACCATATTCAAAGTCCATGTCTGCTGTTGCAGGTTCATATGGCTACATTGCTCCAGGTAAGATATGCTTCCTTCCCAAGGAAATGTCAATTTATTAATTCTGAGATTTTTTTTGTGGTTCATGTTGGATGAAGTATACAAGTATAAGTATTTTGTGATTTTGTATTCTTCCATGGTTGCTTCTCTAATCGGTTTAGTTTAAATTAGTTACATAAGAGTATGCTCATATTTCCTTCATATGTGTTCTTCTAAGCTTCACTCATAAAATCATTCCCCTATAATTTTGTAGATCAAGCTATGGATTTAGGAATTGGATATTAAACATGCAGAAATGTAAGGATATAAACCAAAATATCAGAAGAGGTGGATGTGCAGGATGTGCAAAGGGCTTTTGCACTATTAAAAGGGTACCAATGTTTGTCTGCGAAACTATGTTGTATCAAATAATGAACGAAATGCAGAAAATGTGGTTTTTAGGAAAAGATACAGCCGGGGTCCAATTTCAATCTGAAGATAAATGGCAAGAAAAGTAACACATTTGAACAGTTCTTGAAATTTGCAAAGACTCTGGCAGAAACTTCCTAACAAAGCATTAAACATCCCTAAACAAACAGGAAAGATCCCCGGAAATCCAAGACATTTCTTTTTTTAGCATGTTCAGTGTTGTTACCCCTACCAGAATGGTTTCCTGGGCTGTTGGATTGATGAACACATATTCCACCCACCAGAAACTGTTTCCAAGATTTATAGCAGTGATTATGTTTCTAAATAGCGACTCCTGCTTGTTCATATGCACTTAAAAGTATCTGCTTCTTTTTGTCTTGCTTTGCAAATATCATTCTGGAATCAAAGCCTGGTTGTCCTGTCAGCGGTCATTATGCCCCTGCATCTAGGATGAAAACATTTTAGCACTTTTGCTCCCTTTTCAACAGAGAAATTATCTATCTTTTTTCTTAATAGTTCCTTCAGGTTCTTCTAAGGCTTTTGGTCATTGAGTTATTAATTTCTAATGAGAGTTGCGAGCTTTGCGATGTAGATCTCTTGGCTTTTCACTCGTTGTGACAAAACTTGTATGCCTTGAAACATTCAGCTTGTCTGAAGGCCTTGCTTTACTTGAAAATTGCTTCTATGTGTTTTAGTTTGAAAAGATAAAGCTTGAAATTGCCTCCAAAACTGATTTTCAGGCATAATGATGTCAAGCAGTAGCATCATTTCTATCCACGGAGTCCTCTTCTCAATAATGTTGCTCTTAGCTAATTTGGTCTAATTTTTAATTGGAGTGATTGTAGACTGAATGTGATCCAATTGTTTTATGAAGAGCATCACACAATCAGTTGCAAAGCCCATTTGATACTCTCTTGTGTCAAGTTATTCAGCTTTCAAATAGGTAGGTTCAGCCGTAACTATGGTGCCTTATTTTCTAAAGCAGTTTTTTGAGGTCAAATTTCTTGATGTCATCCATTTCCCAGAAGGTTTCACACGGGAAATCGAACTTGTTACCTGTTGTTTTTCTTTCCATTGTTTATTTTCATTCTATACCTATTCTTGACACTAGACTTTAGTTTTATTACCTGACTTTGTATTCCTCGTGCTTTTTTTAGCTATTATAATGTTCTACCTTGGTATTTTGTGTAGTACTTAGTGATTCATTTGCAGGGGACAAGTCAATATTTGCTTGAGCATTCACATGAATGTACAATTCAAGGTTGTTCTGTTTATGGTTCTATGTGCAAAGTTTCCTCAAGATTCTCAATTTAATATAGTTAATGAAGATGTTGTTGGTGGAACAAAGGGAATATTGAATTTTGCTCTAGAATCCAACAAGAAGAATAAGTTTATCAAAACTATTCACCAAAATTACTCGACTAAATTATGGTGGCTCTCACAGTTATACACTGCAAACCTAGTTGGATTCTTCAGTGCTTTCTCCACTTGTAAGCTCCACTGAACAATCTCTAGAATTGTTTGTGGTCTAATGTCTAACCAGAATACATAATATGCTGCAATATTAATAACATTGTTTACAACTGCATAGATCCTTATGAATCAACTGTAGGGAATCTCACAAAAATCCCACTTGCAATCTGCCAAATCTAAAAATTGTTTTGGCATAACCCTTCATCTTCCTATTCATTTCTGGTTCTCAACATCAAAGAGGTCCAGAGCATCATATAGGCTCTTGTAGATTTTGTCACAACATATGCCTTATCTCAACTTCCTTTCCTATGAAAAAATTGGTTGCCTTTGTATGATGTAGTTTTTAGACTAACGGCATGAATTTCGTCATTGTATAAGATATAGCCAATATTCCTGTTTTTTTTAGTTATAATATCGGGGTTCTACATAGGGGGCCCCAACACTGCAACAGTTAGAAAAACAACTATAAACCAGCTTATACAGCAACAACTACTACATAGATGATACAAGGCAATACACCCTACACTATATACCAGAGGCACAATAAACCATACTAAACCAACTTCGAAAAAACAACAAAAAAAAACCACACATGCTATTCTCCCAGAAACCCCGACAGACCTAGCAGTACCAAGCCACTCTGCAAAAAACCCTAAAGCAAAACTGGGGAGAAGCTGCCACAGACTACCACACACAGCAAGATACCATACCTCCTGTCAAATACCCGTGAAAAATTTACATATGCCCATGGGGATTGTAATTGCCTAGAGGAGCTGTCTTTAATCTTTCTGAGACACAGTTGTAGATCCCGTTTCCTAAAACCTGGATTACCTCCAGCATAGGCGCAAACACACCAACTGCAGTCAACATGCCATGAATCTTGAGCTCTTTTATCACCTTTGTTCTCTTCACCGTCAGCAACCCATTCTCAAGAAGCAACATTGTGAAACTGCTTGTTAGCTCTAGTGTGCTATTATGGAAAGAGATCACCATGTACCACATAGCCATGTGCAAATCCTGGCAGAATTCTTCTAGAATTTTGTTTTCCACCCAAAGCTCATGAACCTCCTCCTACAATTGCATTATTGATGCTTCCATTACGACACCACGGGATTGATGCCTTTGCTTTCCAGACACATACATTGGTTTGCTTGTGAACATCTCTTTTTCCCCTGCCATATCAACCCCTTCAACTGGAACCAACAACTCCATTATGTTATCCTATATCTCCTCGTTCTCCACAGCCTTTTTCAGCTTATGCTTGAAGTCCTTTAGAATGATAACCCTCAGCCGGAAATGCCATTATTTGGTAAACCTTCCTCTCCTAATATTGCCTTCACTAATTGCAAGTTGGCCCCTTCTTCATAGTTGAATATCCTCTTTAAATGATGGTTTGGAAAAGGGCCTTGTCGTAATGAATCCCTAGATGGTTCACCTCTCACCATTGATAAAAGAAGGCCCACACAGATCAACAACAACCACCCACACCAACTACCTTAGCCAACCCAAAAAAACTAGCTACACATACTAGAATTACATTGCTCAATACACCACTTCCTTGATGACACCACAAGTTATTAATTCCAAGGCACCTCTCAAAGACCCTACCAAGCAGTAAAGCGTGCGAGTTGCCTACATCGTCATTACAATCCTTCCTCTTTATTTGCAAACCTTACTCCCTCATGACAACTTACCATCACATTAAAATCAACCTAGGGTGGCCGATCCATATCAATGATTAGGGCCAAGTTATCCCAATCTAGCATATCCTTACTTTCAATCATAGAGAATTCCTTTTGCCACAGTTACCAGATACTCCAACCCCTCTCCCTTGGTACGTGTATTGCCATATTGGATACAGACACTCATAGGATATGGCTCGGATACGTCTTGGATACCGTATCCGGCCGTACCAAAAAAAACCTTATTTTTTTCTCCTGTGCCGGATATGCGCAGATGCGGCATTCTCATGATATTTGTGCCATATCCCAAAAATATTAACCCTAGAATGGTGTCAGATATGCGCAGATGCGGCATTCTCATGATATTTGTGCCGTATCCCAAAAATATTAACCCTAGAATGGTGTCGGATATGTGCAGATGCGGCATTCTCATGATATTTGTGCCGTATCCCAAAAATATTAACCCTAGAATGTTAAAAATTGCCACAAGCAACTATTCCATGACCTGGCATGCTGATTTCTTGTTGCAGGGAACTACTCTGGACCAGCACACACACGATCGAAAATATGTCTTTCTACGTGTTGGTAAACAGATTTGTCACCGTGAAATAACCTTTGAAAATGACCCGTTGCCCTTAGAGCGGTGACTAAATTGTTCCAATAGTTGGAGAGATCGCGACAGAGCAACGATCTTCCTCTGCGTTTGAGAGGGGCAGCTCCCTCATATGATGGGGGTATTTGTGGTTTTTGTGTATTTTTAACCTGAAAGTACAGAAAGGAGGAAAAAGAAAATAACAGGAGAAATGGGCATGTAGAAACCCTCGTGGTAGACGTACGAAAACCAATAGGAGTTTCACAATCTTATTGAAAAGTACGAGGGGGTTTCACCACAAAGCTAGAAACCACTTTCCTAAACTCCATGATGAATTTCGTGACATATGTGCAACAACGATGAAGAAAGATGGCAAATCTCAACATACGAAGAGATAATTTATCTTAACACTTTCAAATCAGGATATCGAGACATGATCGTACTTCATCACCCCAATTGCATGCTTCAATGGATAACTTTGATTTACACAAATACATAGAAAGATCACCAATTTGACATATGAGAAACTAGTAATCATAACTTAGAAATACATCAAGAACATACGAACTGAAATGCATTCTTCATTGTCTTTTCGAAATTATACAATTCCAAAAGTAAACTATACAATGTGTAAGACCAAAAATGTTCCAAGAAGTTTATTCATAAGTTCCCCCTGCAAGAGTTCTCTCTAAAGAGTCCCCCTTTACATTTCAAATAGCCTCATATTTATAGGCTTTTTCCATAACCACCTAGTAACCACTTTGTAACTACCTCACAACTACCTAGTAACTACCTTTTTGAAATACAAAAATATAATGAACCTTATTTTTGGTTATGTTTTTCATCACTTTTCCAGAAATAGGGTTCATTTTCCAACTTTTGGATTACAATAAGTGACATAAGTGACTTTTTACAAAAAGGTAACTTAAACTTGTAACTTTCGAGTTGTGAACTCCCCTAAGTTCTTTCCATCTTCACCTGCTCCATTTTGGTAATGCTAGACCATGACAATTCTTCTGAATACCTGAATCTTAGATTCCTGTGTTTGCGCATACAAAATATGGACTGTGGAAACAATATGTCTTCTACTAGCAATATCAGCATGATAGAGGTAGATTGAATAACTTTGCACATGTTCCCACTCTGATTATAACCATAAATGCCATTGCCATCCATTTTTCATTTCAGTCCCAAAGAATTATGTAGAGAGGGCTAGTTGAAGGAGATACTGCATGTTCTTCTTACTTCATATATCCTATCTCTATTTGATCAGATGGATGTTGGTGATCTATTTCATGGTATGAGTCAAATCACTAAACTGTGTATTCTATGCCATAAGACCACCTCATTTGCAATTTTGACAACCTGTTGAATTGATGAAAATGCTTCATGAAGTCATTTCTGACACTGAGATTTATCTAAAGATTTCCTTATAATGATGCTATCTCTCAGAGTGATAAAGAAGTGCATATGAACAAAGGATTGGAGATTTATAAGATAACCCATTTGAAAACAATGCTCTGTGAAATTGTATCTTTCCTATGCCACCGATCACCTCTCTTGTTTTCATGGTCAAGTGTGACTATACAGACTTCACACACAAAGCATGATATTGTCAGCTTCCGAATCAAATCGTCCTCTATCCATGACATCTTTTGATTTAGTGTGCATTCCCAATTTTCATGTCTTTTTGTAGGACCTCAAACATCACCTTGTCTCGATGATTACATTGTTGTAACAAAGAAAATGTCTACAAAAAGTACTCTTTAATTTGATACACATTTTATCCTCATAGATGGTAGCAAACATGCAATTTGAATTCATAGTCCTTGTGGTTTCAATAACTTGTCATTATGTGCTTATGTTGGACTCCTCCTGGCTATATCTAGACTCTTTGTCATCAGAATATTTAAAGTCATCTTTGAGAAACCACATAAGAATAGTACTATGAAATCTAGTCAGAAGAAGAATGAGTACATAAAACCAACTTTAACTTTCTTGTCCTTAGTAATATTAATTTTGCAATCTCGGATCCGTGTAAGCATTTTACTTCTATGAATCGGTGGTAAAGGGTATCCTTGGACCAGAATAAAGCATAGTGAGGTTGAAAGGTAGTGAACAATGCAAAATATGAAAGAGACTTTTTCCATGAATTCATAACATTCCCTTGAATAATAGGGAGGTTTGTATAAAGCATGATCAATTCTTGTATACTCATCTTCATTGCCACCTGCCTTTGTGAAATACCCTGAGAGTATTCTCAATAACAGTCATATTCTTATTTGTGTCATAATCATGTATGCTTTCAACTCATCTTAACATTTCTAGTGCCCTTTTCACCAACATTATTCTTGAAAGATGGTGCATTGTTGTTTGTCCTAGTGCCATCGACCACAAAAACATCTTGATGGCTTTTCATGAGAACCTCAATATAAGTAAAGACTAGCTTGATGTAACCATGATTTACAATGCTTATCAGTGACGTCACCGGTGTTCAGACCATGATGACTATAATTGTAGGTAAAGATGCATATTTTAGCTCCATCTTTTCCTTGAAATTGCACTTAAACTTTTGTGGCTGTATCATTATTCATCCCATTTCCTCAGTGATTTTATTTGCCATACCATCCAATCTTTCCGACTCATTCTGATATTTTTATACATTCCATATCCAACAATCATTGCATTCAATAAATCCAACTTGAGGCGTTCGGCCAACGTTCATGGTATTGTATATGTTTTTATATTTTCGCATACTTTTCTACATAGCATATCCAAGGTAAAAGTCCTCTTTCCATTATACTTTGTGGATGCCCATATCTTTTCAGATGTTGTCATTTAGCAAGCCGTGGGTATGATCTTACACCACTGGATTGCATTTGCTTAAAAGTTTCTATAGTCTTTTCAACGAATCCACCTTGTGCTTACCTGACTACCATTGCATTTGCTTGCAAGTTTCTATATTGTTTTAAATCAAATCCACCTTACACATATTCTGCTATCATTGCCTTTCATGAAGCCGCATTTCTTCGAGGGATTCTGTAAAGAAGTTTCATCACCTTGTCTAGGACATTCTGTCAAACAGTTGACAAGCTTTGTCTATGATTTCACATTATGCAATGGCTACGGAATTTGGCCTTGCACCAAGGTGACTGCGGCTATTGTGACTAATAAAAATCCATTTCCAATCATGCTTTGATTGAAGTCCATACGCTGTCCCAGAGCTTTCATTTCTGCTCAGGCGTGGAGTATGCTGGTAAAGGTTGCTGCAGTTTTACTCCTGCCGGTTGCATTTTCTTGAAAATTTATAAGACCTTTTCATTGAAACCGTTTCATGAGTATCCAACCGTCATTGCATTGCCATGAGAACGCTTTTCTTTGAGGCCGACTGTCAAAAATATCATGTGCGTGGCTTATGCTTCTTCACTTTGCGAGCATGTCTACCAAATAGAAATCACATTCCATTATGTATTTGATGGATATACCCACTTTTTTCAACATTTCCATTTTGGCACAGACTCGGAGGATGCTTTACAAAGGTTGTGGACTGGTATCTATACTTGCAAGTTTATTTTGCATGAAAGATTCTAAAGCCTTTTTTTTTAAAAACAAATCCACTTTAAACATATAATGCAATCATTATCGTCCTTGAAACCATATTTCTTGGGGGCATATTCTGTTAAACGGTTCACATGCAAAGCATTTGCATTTTAAAATATCTGACAGAAATTATCCTTCCATCAATGCATTTGGATGGATCCCTAAACCGTTTTCCAAAACCGCTAGCTGAGAGAAAGCTGGTAAAGGTCATGGAGTTTGGCTTCAGCATCAACCAACTGCATTTTCTTAAAAGTTTAATTCTAATAGATGTTTGTTAACTTTGGTTTTATGTTCTACAAAGGCAAAGAAGAGGAGGAGCAAATCATAAGTTGCATTCTAGGAATGTCAACGTTGAAGATAAGAGATCTGCCTAGTTTTGTAAGGGCAAAAGACGATTCAGATTTCATGTTCCAACACCTCAACAAGCAAGCGCAGGCCACACTGAAAGCCGCTGCAATTGTGATCAACACATTCGATGAGCTGGAGCGGCCTGTCCTCGACCAACTGTCCTCATATTTTCCGGTTATGGCGATTGGGCCTTTGTTAAACCAAGGCAAGGAGAGCATATGGAGTGAAGAAGAGGAGGAGCAAATAACGCAACTAAGAGTCTTCGCCTTTCGAACAAAAACATTTTGTGCATATCATGAGAAAACACTTCTTTAGGGCGGGCTGCCAAACTGTCCGTGTGCCTCGTCTGTCTACCAGAGTATTTCAAACTGTAAAATCTGACAAAAATCTCCCTTTCATCACCTTTGATAGATGTCCATATCCTGCTACGGAAGATCTAATTTGGTAGATCGTGAGGCTGTGGTTCCACACCTGCGAATTGTATTTGTTTGAAAGTTTCTAATGCCTTGCACTCACTGCATTCCATGATACAACATTTCTTTGGGGCATTCTGTCAAACAGTTCATGCGGCCTGTAAATGCTTCCACGTTTTGCAGAAACATCTCCCAGAGCATTTACAACTTATGCTAGTACTTGCACCCATAAGAGGTTTCAAGGAATCCGCCGCTAGGAACTATTGATGGCGTGAGACAAATTTTCTGAATATTATAATGCTCACATATGAATTCCATTAACTAAATCTTTGAGGCATACTGTTAAACAGTTTTGCACCTTCCATACACTTGTTCTATGGCTTTTAATCAAACACATGCAAGGAGAATGCTGGTAACGATGACCCAATTTGTCTTCATGTTTCAAAAGAATGCATTTGCATGAAGTTCGGGTAGTTATAATAACTAATTCTTGTTTCATTCATCAGCCCTTTTACATCATTTCAAAACCTCCATCGGTAACTTATACAAGTTTTATAACCTTTTAACTTCTCCAAAGAAAGTTTGAAAACAACTACTCTTTTAGTTTGCTTTGGTAGTTAGGGTAACTACTTTTCATTTTGGTCATTGGCTTTGGAAATGCGTTTCGAGTTATTAAAAGCCACAACTCATACTTTCCTTTTTCAAAACTTACAACTTCATGGGTTTTGAAAAAGTGAAACTTCCAAGAAGTTATTAAAAATTGAAACCCACACATTCGTTTTAGTTAGCCAAAACTGAAAGTTAACGCGAACTTTGCAAAAAGCAAAAGTTGGTGTGAACTTAGCTGAATTCAAAGCAGACTCCAACTTAAGCTTGACTTGCATTAATTTCTCCTTTTCGCGGCTTGCCCCAGGCAATTTAGAAATTAATATCTACACATGGGAAAAATGTATCTTGCATCATGTAATCAAATGAAGCATTGTATTATTTTTAATAAACTCCACCCCACGAATGTTAGCTTGATCAACCGTGCAAGTGCGAAAACTGATAAAACTTGCATAACTTTTGACTGGAGCGTCGGATCTTTATGAAATTTTGGCCAGTTGTCCATAAAGGTGATATAAGGCCGTAGATAAAAGGATTCCTCTTGAACTTCAATAGAATTCCCTCTTTAATTGTTTTCATAATCCACGCGTAGAAAAATTTAACTTTTAATATCTCGCAAACCATGAAGCATACAGCTCTGAAACTTTGCCACATTTTGCAAAATGGACATAACAACACCCCTGTAAGAGGATTTCCTCTCAGCTGCTTGAAATCTTCAATTTTAATTGTTTTTCTGATTTTGCCATGTAACAGAACTGCTCCCTGGACTACAATTGAAATAGGCGAACAATTTCTCCTTCAAACTAGAAAGAAACTTGACACTTAGGGAGAATCAAAGATAATTACTGACTAGGGATGACTCAACATAGTAACTTTGATGCAAAAGTTTAAAATTTGGCAGGTTGAGAACGAGGCCAACACTACGCGATTGTATTTACTCAAATAATCGCATTCATTCTAAAGTTGGAGATATAGTGTCAACAAGCAATGGAGGAAGAGGCAAATTTTATTAATTGGTGATACTTTTTTTAATTTTTGGCTTTTTTGTTTTACTTTACATTGTAAATTTTTATTTATTTATTAAGTTTAATACATTTAACTTTTAATTTAAGTTTAATTTATTAATATATAATATATTTGTTAAATATATATTATTTATATTAAATTTAAATTATTTAATATTATTTATTGCTAATCTATCTATCTATCTATATATGTCGTATCTAGCCGTATCCATATTAGGGGTCTTGAAAAATAGCGGTATCCGTATCCGATACCGTATCCGTGTCCATGCAATTCTGCCTTTTGCTTTACCCCTTGATTAGCCATAAAATCAACAACTTTGTTCTACAACCTATAGCAGTGAGAGATTTGAAGAGAAAGAAATTTCAATTTTCACACTAGAACTTCTTCTAAGATATCTTTCAATTTCCAATCAGGACATTGACCTTTCTTTACCGCATTGACAACAATCTGAGAGTCCTCGTCTGCTTCCACCTCTCTATACCCTACAACATAAGTGGCTTTCAAACCAGCCAGCAAAGATTCCCATTCTGCAAAGTTATTTGTTTGCTCTCCTAGGAAAATAGAACCTCCTAGCACAAAGTTACCTTTGTTGTTTCGTCAAACATAACCTGCTCTTTCTAGGCCTAGATTGTCTTTAGAGGCCCCATCAAATTTAGTTTCACCTCCCCTCTTAACACTTGCCATTTCAACTCTGCCCTACACTTGCTTTTGTCTAATCGCCCTTGAATGTGTAACTTGATTGGCCATTGCTCTACAACCCTCACTTTATTAGAAGATAGGCGCATTGCCACTTTATGAATTTCTGAAGCTACATATTCTATTATTAGAGACTTTATTAGGTTCCAACACCTATTTTGCTCCAACCATAATCCCCAAAGCATGCATGTACACAAGTCGTTTTCCATAAACATTGAAGATTAGAAGAGCATCTCTGTCAGTCGCAGAGTTGCTGATTGAGAGAGCCCGGAAGAACCCATATCATTTTCACTTTTAAGTCTAGATTTGACCAAATTGTCCAGGCATATTCACATTGCAAAAGGATATGATACACCGATTCTGCCTTTTTGCAGCATAGAGGATCTAGACGGCCCAAATATATTCCTTTTCATTAAATTATCATAAGTTAGAATCCTATTCCTTGCAGCCAGCCAAACAAAAGTTCAACACTTTGGAGGGGCCTTTGCACTCCATATCAACTTTGTCGGCCAATCTTTATGTACTATAATTTGTCTATTACTTTTCACGGCATATCCAACTCTGACTTTATATTGGCATTCTTTATTCCCCCTCTAGCATATCTCATCCTCCTAAACCAATGCTGGAGGTCAAATAGCAAATAGAATGGCCTTCACTTTGAGTGCCTTCTTTTCCTCTTTCGAGTTTTGAAAACTGTCAAAGTCCATCCAAGAACACTATAGAGCCCCATTTTCATAGGATTCTAACCAATAATCCTTCATTTTTTGTAATGTCCCCTTTTTAGCTAGAATCAATATTTGACGGATTAGCCTATCATCAGGTCCTCGTAGGCTAATATTGGTGATTAGAGGGCCTTGAAGGGGAGTTAATTGGTTCTCCAGATGGCAGTTGGCAGTGTTTTTTTCTCCAGTTCCTTGGCATATTCTGAGGTGATCATCTCCATGGTTTTCTGGGTCTGTTTATATACACTTACTATTTTTAGTAAGTCAGTTGGATGTTGGGGGCCAACCTTACTATTTTTAGTAAGGCATTTTGATGAGCAGAGGAAGCAGTGGGTAACATCATGGTGTTGACAGAATCAGTTAAATGTTGATATTTAGGGAGTTATGATTTATTGATTATTATTAAAGTGTTAACTTTAATAATAATTAAATTTTAAGTGAATATCATTAATGATGTTAATGACTTTTATATTATATGATTTTATTATATCATGAGGTCAATTAAATAAGTCATAAAAGGGGACTTTATATTTAAAAGGATATAAGTGATTTTAAGTGCACTTTATAATATAAAGTTAAGTGCCAATTTCAAAGGGAGACATAAGGACTTTATTAAAAGGGGATTTAAATGATTTAAAAGAATACTTTATTTTATAAAGTTGCCCAATTAAATGAAATATTAAAAGGAGTTATAAGGCGGGAAAAGTAAATGAAATGAAATGACAATCAAATGCAAATTGAGAATGGAAATATAAAAGGGCAATCAAAGCTCATTTTGCATATGCATTATGATTCATTCATTGTTGAAGAAGAATTTGGCTAAGGGTTTTGCTGAAGACTGGAGAGTCTGAAAATCTCAAGCTTTTTGAGGACGTAGCCCTTCAGGTAGAACAACTTGCAGACAACTTCACTCAGAGGTTGTGCTTGTGCTTCAAAGAGTTACAGGAGAGTTTCATATTCAAGGGTTTGAATGAAATATCAGAATAATGCAAATATATTGATCATTATTTTAAGAGCGAATAGAAATACAGGAGAACTTCAATAAACAGGTGGCTGCCAGGCAAGGGTTTTGGCAATTTAATTTGTATGCAGCTTTGCACTAGGCGTGGGAATTGGTGATAGTGATCGTTGCTGGAGTTTATCATCATTGCTGCTGTTGTTATACTGCTGCAGACTTTATACTTCATTTTGACATTCAATTTAGAGGGTTTCAAGGCATATCTTACTTGTGAGTTCATGATTTGTAAACCCCAATTTTCTAGGTATTGTTGTTTTAGATAATAGGGGATATTTTATGAACTAGGTTGTCAATATTTTGTGAAAATACTGAGTATCTAAGTTGATATAAAAATCTGGAATTTTCAGCTGTGTATTCCCTATGTAATGTTCAGTTTTTTGAGTTGAAAATGATTATTGCAATATCTTCTATTTTGCTGCATTATATTGTTGTATCAAACATTGCAAATATATCAGAAAACCATAAAACAAATAAAAACAGTCAGACAAAATCCAGAAAGTAAATATCCTATCAGGGGTGGGATATTTCATTTTTATGCCTACCTCCCTAGATTAAAACCTTCTAGATTCCTCAAAATTGCGCATGTTGATCAACAACACATTCCTAGCCTAGGAGTTCGGCTAGAAATTCGCCTTTCTACCGTTACCAATGTTCCACGTAAGGCAAGCCGCTATAAGATCTTTGGACTCCACCATAAATTTCCATATCACAGAACCTGTCTTTATTTCATCATTAGTGATGAAGTCTAATGGTGAGACATCACCCATATATTTAAGGCGAAGAATATTACACAAGAAAAGGGATGACTTAGTTAAATAGGACCAAGTCAACTTGGCTCCCAAATCCAAAATTTGAATGACCAAATCTTTAACCCCCACTCCCCCTTGAGATTGATGAGAACAAACCTCACTCCATTTCATTAGAGGAAATTTCTTTTCCTCTCCAACACCTTGCCATAGAAATTTCCTATAGATAGAGGCTATAGGGTGATTAATTGTAGATAGCTAAACACACACATTAGTTATAGTTTATCTTTTGTGTACTCAGTGAGAGTAGTTATGACTCATCGGTTGTTGTTGTCATTGGTAGTTGTCGATGCTTGGAATCCCTTCGCAACCATCGGCTAGTTTAAATACTTCTCTTGTAGTCGGAAAAGGGACCACATGCTGATATAAATCCCTGTACTACAAATCTGTATAAGAGCATACATGAATAAAAGAGATTGTTACATCATTCTAGAATCTTGGTATGAATCATTGATGTTCATTTATTCTGTTTACTCTATTATGTTTAAGTTGTATTAAAAAGGCAGTAAACATTGATTGCTTTAGGAAGCACTAATGTAGTCGGTCATAATTGTAGTCGGCCGTAGTCAGCCAAGTAAATAATCATAAATTAATTAGTGTTGTTATGTTAGGAGTGTTATCGGGAATTAACCTCGACGGTTGGATAGTTATAGAGTCGTTGCCAACGGTTGGTATCTCAACCAACCTTGCCCAAGTTATATATTGGCTTAATACTTTGTAGTCGGGGCGACCCCACAGCATTGTAAGATTGTAGTGTAATACTGATACATTCAGTGAATGGGAACAATGCTTTATTCTGTGCAATGCTGTTATAATTTCATGCTCTGTGTTATGCACTATACTACTTAATTCTGTTTACTTCATATTCTGTGAAACACACCATATTGCAGTAAACATTTGGCGCCGTTGCCAGTTCGAAAACGGGTCGAGGGTGACAAGTCGATGACAAGTTGAGTCGTCTGATGCTATCGGGTGACAAGTCGATGACAAGTTGAGTCGTCCGATGCCATCGGGTGACAAGTTGATGACAAGTTGAGACCATCGGATGACAAGTTGGCTATCGATGACAAGTTGAGTCGTTGAAAACCATCGGACAAGTGGCATCGTCAGAAACAAGCAAACCGTCGGGTGTAACCAGGGTCAAAAAAAAAAAAAAAACACAATGAAGATGGCATCGTGATGGGGCAGCCGACCGAAGAGCCAGTACAAACAAACGAGGATCAAGACGCTCTGACGGAAGACCTCTGTAGTTTGCAGTTGGTCATCTGGGATCAAATGCACGTCAACCAAGAGGTCGACCATCTCCTCACCCGAGTAGCAATTAATGCCCATACAACTCAATAAGGATAAGAATAGAGTACCAAGTGGGCATGAAACACCAGAGGAAAGAACACGAAGATCATTGAGATTAAAGGAACAAGAAGAACGAAGGAAAACACTGAGACAAATTGTCAATGAACATCATCATGCCAACGAAGGAATTTTCAAGTCACCGCTGACAAATAAAGAAAAAGGGAATGAAAATGAATTGATAGAAGAAATTGAAAACAGCATATGCCGCATCGGAGAGTTATCCATATCGGACGACGAAGGGCCGAGAGTTGGAAGATCTGAGCCTAAGACCCCGGGGCGGAGGGAGTTTCAGAACGAACCCAAGGAGACTCAAGGTGTAGAGGACGTTGACAGAGGACGCGGGGAAGACTTGAACGTGGCCGACAGTGCAAGTGACGCACCGGGACGTTGCGAGAGAACCAGTTTAGTCAGGTCCAACACACAAGGAGGGCATCAGGGAAGGATGGTGACTCCGCCAGCCGAAAGGCAGAAGCTGCCAAAATTTACGGGGGATGGGTCAGAAGATCCAGTACGACACTGTAAGACGTGCGAGACGATTTGGATAGCCAATGGGCAAGATGATGTGGACTACTGGCTGAAAGCATTTCCAGCGACACTGAGAGATAGTGCCATCGACTGGTACACAGAGTTGGCCCAAGCACACAGGGCATCATGGAGATTACTTAAGAAGGCATTCCAAGACGAATTCAGACTTCTGAGGGATGACAGTGAAATTGTAGCGGAGATCTACAGTACGAAGCAAGGGAAGCACGAGAACGTGTGAACCTACAATCGGAGATTGAAAGAATTGTTGGGAAAACTAGAGACTCAGCCGGCCGACGGGCTGAAGAAGTGATGGTTCATCGAAGGGTTGCGTCCATCGCTGAGAAAGAAAATGAAAGTTGTGCCTCCGTCATCATACGATGAAGCCTACAATCGAGCGATGGATATAGAGAGTGAAAATAAAATATCCTTCCGAGGGAAAAGGAAGACGGACGACGAGGAGAGTACGGATGACAACAGCGACAGTGAGTCCAAGACCGTGCAAGCACTCAGGAAGGACATGATGAGAATAATGAAAGAACTGAAGGCTGACAAGGAGAGTATGAGGGAAGCCAGAGAACTGTGGTGTACAGATTGCAAGGGGGAAGGTCATACAAAGACAAATTGTCCGAAAAAATTATTTTGTGATATCTGCCAAGTGATGGGACATTCCATCAAGGAATGCCCATACAATCTGAAAGCAAGGGGTACGCAAGTACTGTTCACTCAAGGAGAACCGTCAACCCCACCGAACACACCACCAAAGCCCCAGTACAATAGCCATGCATCCCCTGGAGGTTACCAAAGCAATAGAAGTCCGAGAAACAGATTGCAGTACGACAGCAAAGGGCCGCCTATGATACAGTGCCGGCAGTGCAACGAGTGGGGACACTTTGCAAGAGAATGCCCGAACAACAATCAGAACACAATAAGTGCATTGTGCAAGTGGTGTGGGCTTGGTGACCACGAAGAAAAAGACTGTCCGAAGCAGAAAGGGGTAAACCTTATCAATCTCAAGGAAAATAATGAAGAAATTCTTGCTATCACCCGAGCACAGTGGAAAAAGGCCACTTATCCAGATCCCCGTAAGGAAAAAGAAAGACTCCGTGAGGCACGAAAGGAAGTAGAAGCTGCCATGAAAATCGAACGGAGGAACTCAGACAAGAAGGTAACTGCAACCCTACGATCGGAATCAGATAAGAACATAGCAAGTCAAGTATTGCAAACTACCGTACCAATCAAATTGGCAGACCTCCTCTAGAGCTTACCTCAGTTAAAAGTAGCACTATCCAAGGTAATAGAAGGTAACTCGCACGCAGACGAAGCCCACACAACAGAAGATGTTATAGTGGAACCACCGCCAACGGGAGAACAAGTACTCGACCCGAGGTTGCTAGCGGTTGACACCGGGAAGAAACCGGCCGTAGTGCATATGGAAATACTTGGGAGAAATTTGACAAATACAATAGTCGACGGAGGATCTGGAGTAAATGTATTACCGGAAGAAACCTGGAAAAGCCTCGGGAAGCCTACTCTATGGCCACAAAACTTCCAGTTAGTGGGAGCCGACCAGCACGTGATCAAGGCGCTGGGAGTGCTAATGGCTCAAAAAGTAAGAATCGGTACCCAACAATTTTTGTTAAATTTTGTAGTCATAACAGCACATAATGCGTCGTACGATGCATTACTCGGCCGAGGATGGCTAATAGCCGCCAAGGCCAACCACAACTGGAAGAAAAACACTCTGTCCATAGAAAATAGATGTAAGAAGTTTGTCATTGATTTGAAGACACAAACCGTCAGCGAAGAGTTGGCGTCAGATTCTGACTCGGATGAAGGGAACTTGACAGAAGGTGGGAAGGGGCCAATGGAGCCCGATGATGAAGGGGTGCTGGAATTACAGGAATGCTCAGAAAATGAGACAAAATCATTTAGTGGGCTATTCCATTGGCAGATGGAAGATTACGAGTTCTTTCAACCGAAATGTAATATGATTTCAATAAAAGAAGTCGGTGAGAGCTCTTCGATGAACAATGCAAGCCCTCGTAGTGCAAGTCCTGGCAATGCAAGTCATGGCAGTGTAATTCTTGGTAAAACTCGGTCGAAGAGTGAAACACTCGGCAACTATGAAAGTCTCGGCAACTCTCGGCCGACGAATGAAAGTCTGGGCAACTCTAGGCTGACGAGTGAAAGTCTGGGCAACTCTAGGCCGACGAGTGAAACATTGTTCACGAATGAAGCACTTGATGGATTGACACACTCGACCACTTGGTAAAAAGGAACCAGTAATGAGTGACAAAGGGGAGGAAGGCAACAATCAGCCGGAAGTAATAGAGCAAATATTGGCAGAGACAAGTCGACCAGGAGAGGCATAGAAAGAATATACAGAGGGTGAAGCTAAGATAGATATACACTTGCACATACATTTGAACCAGACAAGGTGTTCAGGTATGAAGAGACATTGACAAGCAAGGTGAATTGGGGTGATGAAACTAACGATGGGAACACAACATTGAAAAAATCGCCCAGAAAGAGACCATACAGAAAGAATAAGGACTATAAAGTAATTCTGCCGACTTGCAATTTTTTGGCGATCGGTGAAAAGCAACAGAGAAAAAATGATGTTAAAAAGTCGGACAGTTTGCCGAACTTCCGAAAGACAACAATTATAGTTCCAAGAAAGACAACAGTTCCGGTCCCTGCAGATGATTACAAAATCAATAAAGCCGGAGTTGCAGATCGAACGTGGACCCCGTCGGAGAAAAATAGAAAAATCAGATTCGGGTTGACATGGATGAAAAATTGGAAAAGAAGGAAAAAAAATGTGGGGAAAAATGGGAAAAAATTGAAAAAAAAGGAAATCGTACGCCGTACGACATCAGCCGTACGACATCGGCAGTACGACCAGGCAGCATGACATCGACCGTACGACATCAGCCGTACGACCTGAGGTGTGCGACATCAGCCGTACGACTTGGGCTAACCAAAAAAAAAAAAAAAAAAAAAAGTCATATGACGTACGACTAGACCGTACGACGTACGGCTAAGTCGTACGACGTACACCGTACGGCCACACCGCCCTTTAAATACCCCACCGTGCAAATCTTTCTTAGGAGATAGAAAGTCCAGATAGGGAAAATGCAGGGAAAGAGAGGAAATTGCAGGCGCTGTACACTGTTGAAACCGTACTCCTGAGGCCATACTATGAGTTTTTGGATTGCAGATGAGTGTCTGTTTTTGTCAGAAAAATGATGTGCGCAATGAAGCTCCGAATGGTTTTGAAGGTGTTATTTTGGGCTTGGTGGCGGGGGCAGCAACCTCGCCCTGTATTGCGACAGGGAGCGCGCCAGGGGCGCTGCCCTCGGACCCCGCGAGGGGTGCTGCCCTCGGACCCGTTGGGGGCGTTGCCCCCAAACCCCCATCAAATCAGTCCTGTCTTGATCCAGTGAGCAATGGGGTGCAACATTCGCAGCATTCAGTGTGCTATTAGATTGGGTCCCTTGGCTAGTCGGTCTACTGGCAGGTGTTCCAAATGTGTGGGTTCTACTTTTACATAGCTCCTACTTCAGCATTGTTGTCGGCAAAAGCTTACTTAATGTCACTTGATGGTTTTCTGTCGTCTGGAAGACGACTAATTTTGTGGGGGGGATGATGTAGTCGGTCATAATTGTAGTCGGCCGTAGTCCGCCAAGTAAATAATAATAAATTAATTAGTGTTGTTATGTTAGGAGTGTTATCGGGAATTAACCCCGACGGTTGGATAGTTATAGAGTCGTTGCCAACGGTTGGTATCTCAACCAACCTTGCTCAAGTTATATATTGGCTTAATACTTTGTAGTCGGGGCGACCCCACAGCATTGTAAGATTGTAGTGTAATACTGATATATTCAATGAATGGGAACAATGCTTTATTCCGTGCAATGCTGTTATAATTTCATGCTCTGTGTTATGCACTATACTACTTAATTCTGTTTACTTCATATTCTGTGAAACACACCATATTGCGGTAAACAACTAACACCAAGAACATATATATCGGAATGGCTTGTAGCACAGATTTGATTTTAAGAAGATGGTTAGTTAGGCCAAGCCATTTCCCACTCCATGCAGATAATTTAGCCTGAATTCTATCCAATGTTTCTTGCCATAAAATACTACCAATCTTTCTAGTGAATAAAGGAATCCCCAAGTACTTACTAGGAAGAACAACCACGTTAATTTCCAATGTATTACACATTTTTTTCTTAACCCTTACATTTTTAGATTTGGAAGTGTTTATCAGTTGACCTGAAACTTTGGCATATGCTTTCAAAATATTTGAGAATGCCTTTGCTTCCCTAGCCAAGGGTACACCAAAGAGAGATGTGTCATGCACATATTGCAAATGTGACATTGGACTAATCCCATTTGTACATGCAAAGCCTTGAATTCTTCTACTTTCACAATCCTTATTTATGTGCCTACCCAAAGCTTCCGCCATAAGAATAGACAAATTTGGAGCAAGTGGATCCCCTTGCCTTATACCTCTGGAGTGACTAAAATACCTAGCCGATGCTCCATTGACCAACACAAAAAACCGTGCTTTAGTCACATAATTAAAAATCCATTTTATCCATTTCCCACAAAAACCAAAAGTTTCTAAAATTTCTTAAGAAAAGCCCATTTTACTCTATCATATGCTTTGGCTATGTCTAATTTATTTGCCATAGCAGAAACTTGCGATTTCTTCATAGAATGCAAAATCTCATGGGATGCTATAATCTAATCCAAGATCTGTCTACCTTCAATAAAACCTGCCTGTTATTTAGAGATTAACTTTTGCATCATCAACTTCATCCTTGCTGCCATTGCCTTAGAGAAAATCTTGTTTATTGTTGTACATAGAGCCATACGTCTATAATCCCCAAAGGACTTGACCTCCACCTTCTAATCCTTTAGCACCCAAAAAAGTAGACTTAGAGTCCTTTAGCACCCATTCAGTTCTCAAAGATTCATTTATTGCTTCCAATACATCCAGCCCTAGCAGCTCCCAAAATTCTTGAAAGAAGTCAGCAGGTAATCCCTTTGGGCCTGGCACACTCTTATCTCTTTAAGGCCATGACTGCACACTACACCTCTTCCAATGAGAAAGGAGCCATCAACATATCATTTGTAGCTTCCATGATTAGCTTAGGGATACAACCTAAAAAGGAGCTATCCTCCAAATTCTCTACATCTTCCGTTGTCAGCAACTTTTCAAAAAATACCTTTGCCTTGTTTTTGATCTCTCTCTGTGATGTTATACATTCCCCATTGATATCTTCTATTAAGGATATCCAATTAGCTTGCTTCCTAGCTTGAGACATAGCATGAAAGTAATTAGTATTTCTATCCCTTGATAAAACCTATTTGTCCCTTGCTTTTTGATGCAGAAAATTTCCTCTTTATTTAACATCATCCCTTGTTGGTGCAACAACTCTTCCAAATATGAGTATTCATTTGTTAAATCTTCAGTCTAAAATCCTCACTAATTGCTTTCTTCTCCTAAAAAATATTCCCAAAAATCTCTTTATTCCAACTTTCTTGGCTTTTGCGTCAACATTTTCAACTTTTGTTGTAGACAAAACATAGCTGAACTGTGAGAAACCCTATGTTCCCCCCACTGCTCTTTTACCATCTGATGAAAACTTGGATGCTCTAGCCACATGAATTGAAACCTAAAATGACCTTCTACCTCCACATTCAACCAAATAGGATAATGATCTGACCCAGCCACGGGTAGGATTAGAGAGGAGGACACCAAAAATCTATCCAGCCACTCAGCAATATAGTTGAATCCTTTTCTCCTATTATTCCAGGTATAGACTCCTTTCTTTGGCTTTAAATCAAACAAGTTATTCCCTTGCACAAAATCATTAAAATCTTTGGAAGATTTTGTAACTTGGAGCATACCGTCATATTTATCTTCAGAGGATAGCATTGCATTGAAGTCCCCACCCAAAAAGAAGGGTTGGTCCCCAATGCTAAAAAAATTGTACTTTACTTCATTCCATACCTTCAACTTGCGTATCATAGAGTTTGGCCCATAGATATTAAAGAAAAAACCTGCTAGTTCCCCTTGGAAGCTGTGAAAGGAACAACACATCCAACTCTTCCTAGAAGAAATAAGATTTACAGCCACTTCACTTCGGTTCCATAATATCCCCAATCCACAAGAAGCACCTTGAAAGTCTATTGCTTCGCACAACGATTTACACCAATACTTAGCTAAAATCCTAAAAAAAGAGGCTCTTGAGCACTTAGTCTCTTGTAGTAAAATAATATCCAGCTCCCTGTCTAGAATCAATTTCCTAAACAACCTTTCTTTGTTAGTTGCATTAATGCCCCTAACATTCTAAGATAGGAACTTTATCTTTCCAAGGTCCTCCTTTGAAACACTGATAGAAAATCTAGAATTGTAGATTGGGAGCTTACTCTTATTTCCTCATCCATTTTCTCACTGAAAATAATAGCCTCTGATTTCCATCCTTTTCTCTTTTTAACTGTTTGAGAATCACCTTCCTTTTCCTTTTGTAGCATTGTAATCACTCCTGTTCCCTTAACTGGTGTGTGCTCTTCCACCCTTTCCTTTTGAAGGATACCTTCATTTCCTGCTGACTTAAGATTATTCCTATAGCATTTACTTTTGGCAAAATTCTCCCTTCATTTGCTGATGGAGCCATAAGTTGAGGACTATTCCTTTGCACCAAAGGATTGCTATGACTTTCCACAAGAGATTTCCACATAGGAGGATTATATACCTTAGACGAATATACCTTTGATGCAGAGCAGAAGATATCTTTGACTTCCCATTTCATAACATCTGACTGAGCAAATTTCCTCTTCAACCTGACACAATAAGAAGCTAGACGGCCTAATTTATGACATTTGTAAAACCAAAATGACACTCTTTTATAATCCAGCTCCTGTAAAAAGGATCTATTACCTACCTTAATGTAGATGCTTTTATGTAATGGTAAATCCCTATCTCCACATACTTTAATCCTAGCAAACACCATTATAGATCTGTCTAAAGTAACTGGATCTATTTCCTTAAAATCCCCCAAACTTCCAACTTTATTCTTCAAGCAATTTTTGTTCCAAAATTCCAACAAAAGCCCCATACATTCTTATCCAGGTATTTTCAAAAGAAGAGAAAATTGGGGAACTAGAAAAACTTACCTTCCAAGACGAAACCTGAATCTCCAACTTATAGTAGAGCCATATTTGCTTTGCTAATACCTTGAGTTTCAATGTCGACTTTGGGAGGAGGAATGCAAAATAACCTTTTGGTAGAGGGAAAATCTTTGCTTCTTCTTGCCATTCAAGACAAATCCAATCTCGAATCTCTTCCTTTGTTAGGCATTTATCTCTGAATCAACCTACCACCGCCTTTGACAAGAAAGATTTTGCTTCCTTATTTATCTCGATGGAATCCAACGACACCACAAGAGTGTTGCTATCTACTCCCACTAACTTTGGAAAACCATCATATTGAGCCAAGATCTTACTGCCAATATTCCTCTCCTCATGCTATGAAGACCCTATCTCCTTATACTGGTGAGATGGTTCCCCCTTGTCATGAACAACAATACCTTCAAAATCATTGGAGATTTTACTTACCCACAATTTTCCACTGCCCTGACCACGATTCCTCCATTGTAATGCTATTGAATTTGCATGCGAGGTTTTCCTGGGTGGTTCTAGCCCAAATCCTTGTCTTTTGATTTCAATTTTTGTTCAAAAATTACCTGTTGGATGCTGCCATGCATTTTCCTTCATAGCATCTCCATAGCCAATATCCCTGTTAGCACGCTGTAATTTCGGCAATTTTGCACAAAACATATTTTAAAGCCTTGAACTTGAAACTTACCTAAGTGTCAATTCTTTACAATTAAAACCTTCTCAACTATTATTGGTTCCTAATAAACTTCTATACCAATTAGAGTTGTTCTCAAATTGATATGTTCTCAATCAACTAACTCCAACTTAACAATTTGCTAACTGGGTTGGTCCCGAACTGGCTTGATTACCGATTAGAGTTTGTTTTCTCCTTCTGATGCTCTTGAAGTTTAGGAAATTTTGTCCACCAATTGTGGGACTAAACATCATTATGCCACATTCAAGAACTTGTCCCTTTGCACAGCCTTGTACGATTAGTACTTTCCTGAACTACAATTCAAAATTTCAAACGATACTTGATGTAGGAATCCCCAAACATGCCTGAAATAAATATCAGTTAGTGGATCCATGCATTGTGCAATTTTAACAAGGCTAAAGATATGGAATTTTCTCATCCCACAGCTTTGGATGTGTTGAGGTTCTGGGGCTGTGCACCTCCTTCTGTGGTGGGTGGCCTTGAGCGGTGCAAAAGAGGTCTCCTTTGAGAGAGAAGGTGGAACCCACACGATTTGTAGACAGGGCTAGGGGCTTGGGATTCTCCTCTTGCAACACAACTTAGTCTATGACACCAGTCACCAGACCCAATGAAGGATTGTGCCTGTTGTTGCTAGCTCTAGGAAACTCCAACAATGGAAACCCCCATGGTCAATAGTTATCTTAAGTTGTGGTGGAATCTTTGGAGAAGGCTGGTTCCTTTTCTATTGCTAACCTAAACTAAATGCAGGAAAACAAACTAACTCTAGTGCTAACCACTCCTAGTTTATCATTGCTAGGAAAAGGGTTAGAAGGAGGAGAGGGTTTAGGAAGGGGATAGGGTTAGACAAGCAAAATAAAAAAGAGGCAATGCTCTGCAAAAAGGTAATCAATTGACTCTCCTTTCAGTGTTCAACATTCCATCCATACTTGAGTGCAGAGTGTGGCCGAGGCTGGTTCAACTAATTTTCAGTCTTACTCATAGCAGCAAAAATGTTTCTTGGGAATAATGTGGCAAACTAAAAGAAAGGATTTAATTGGGAAAAAATTGGAATCCAAAAAAGTGCAGACAAAAAAAAAAAACTGCTGTTTTTAATATTTAAAGGTAATTGCATAGAGATAGAGAGGTTGAAGGAAAACGAGAGTTTACACCAGAATTTTAGAATATATTTTCTTAATTAATTTTTAGATTGTTGATTACATTGCACAATGTATAGTACATTACTGTGTTGGCTTGGGATTGGTACACTGCTCAAGGGCTTTGACGGTTGTTCGATTGTGACATCTATGAAGAAGTGTTTACAGTTCCTTGGGCTTCTATTTTCTCTCAGTTGCAGTTTTTCGTTAATGATGCTTTGATGTCTAGCATCATCGCTCCATAGGAAGTTGAGTTGCTTCTGAAGGTAAAGATTTTTGTATTGTAATAAATTTCAAACTAAAATCTTGGCATTTTCTCCAACAACAGACATGTTTTAGACTCTGCCCAGTTGGTCTACGTCGTTCTTTGTCGTTTTTCTTCCATGTCTTAGCAGAAGCAAAGAAGAGGTCTGTTGAGATTCATCAAGGCATAAGAGTTGTTGTTCAATAGCAGAGAACTCATCATAGAAAGAAGAGGATGTGAACTTTGAATAGACAAAATTTGCATATTGAGGTCTGCCATATACAAAGGAAGGCAGATTCAGAACAGGAAGTATGCAAATTCTCTCATTGGAGTGCATCATATAGTAGTGGGAGCTGATCCAAAGCATAATTTGCAGCATTGCCATATAAGGGTGTGCACCCTATAGTAGAAAGGATATTTTAAGGTTTGAAGACTTGCAAAACAGCACATTAGTTCACACCACAAAGTGTAGGGGTGAGTTTCTAATGAAAGGTTACAAGTCAGAGGAGGAACACCATTATGAGGCGTGCTAGGTGAATGGAAAAGCTTGATTTCAAGTACAAATAGATTGCAGGTGCATTATCAGGTGCACGCCCTTATGTAGGCTAAACATGGTTTCGGTGATGAAAGGCATGCCAAACTATGTTTAGATCTGCATCCAACAAGCAGGGAGAATAAGGTTTAAAGGCAAAAACCATCAACACTATGCATAGGTGCGCACACCTATAAATAGAGAACACGAATTTCAGGTTTTAAGGCATGCAACATCCATATTAGATTCCTGCCATATGAAGATAAAACGAGCATTCCAAAATCAAAATCCGCTAACACCTTTATCAGTGCATGCCAATACACACATGTAGCATGCATTAACTCTGGTGGTTGTATCGAGCACTAATAGGGCGACCTTTGGGTGCAACGGCAATCGTGTTTCCAACAAATACTGCATTTGTGGTCAATGCCATCTTACTACATCAAAGTACCCCTATAAAAGGAGAGCAAGTCAATGGATAAAAAGCAACGAGGAGGGGAATAGAGTAGATTGAAGATTAGACATCAGAGAGGTGTGAATCTTGGCATGTACTTGTTGTGAACAATTATAGTGCACATGGATCTGTTGTAACTTCTGTCATATGAATATATACATAATTTGATAGTTTGCGCCATCATGTTGTTTGGTCTTTCCTTAAGATTAAATTTCTGTGTTCTCTCGCATTGGGTTTTCAATTTTTGTGATTGTGCTGCGCGAATAGACTGTCTTTCATTAGACCCTTTATTCATGATTGTATCACTGCAGCTGCTGTTGGATGCCCATAAGTCACTCAGCTGCAATGCTGTGGACTTTGAATCCTTCCTCCAAGCTTTTCTTGCCATCGAAAAGGGTCTGATAGATTTTTACCAGGTACAACAGCCAAAATAGCATTTCTTGCAGCAAGCTACTGGACAATGAAAAATAAGATTACAGCCATCTAGTTAATCATATATGGAAATGTTCAACAAGCACTTCTTATTCCCTATTACTTTCTCTTCAAAAACTACCTAATTCTTTCTTATTTCTTAAGAAATCGTATCATGGCAGCATTATCTTGTTTTGAGGTGAAATGGATGGAAAAATGATGGAAAAGGAAGGTAAAAGAATAAGAAAAGAAAGGTGAGAGCATGCTAAATATGTACCAATTTAGGACTCATCCTCACCCCCCAACCTACCATATTGCACATCATCATGCAATCTTTATTCCTCATATTGGGACTGAAAGCTCATCGCACAATTGGTTGAAACTGTAGGGCTTCTGATTGGTTTCATTTGTTCATTTATAATAACCTCTGAGCTTTTTATATTTATTGTTTTGCTCCTTGACTTTTGCTACATTGACCAATGCATCCATTCTTTGAGGATGATCGACAATCATGACACTTAAAAGACTCCTCGGTTGCGTGCTTGGCTATTGGAAGATCTAGAGAGCAATGGCACACCAACACCTATATGTTGACTGGATGTAGAAGAGTGGTGGACATGGATGCAAGTGAGTGGGAGGAGCACATTAGTGGTGGGTCGGAAAGTGTGGAGAGAGGACTCTTGCTTGATGAATTCCACTTGGGAGAGTGCGTCTTGTTGATGTGTTTTTTATGCACATGCAAACTCAGAATAAAATACCGAGGTATTCTATCCTCTCTTGAACAAAGTCTCTCAAAGCCTAAACAATGTGATCCAATGAGACAACTCCAAGGTTCATGATATGTCAGGTCTTGACTTGCAATGGATAGACTTAGTAGTTGATGTGATAATGCTAGTAATCACAAAGGGACTTACGCTGAATTTACTCCTTATTCGAATCAAATATGTTATTCTCCTTGTGAAATGGAACTTCTTCTAACCGGCTACGAAAAGAAAATGCAAAAGGACAAGAGTTTAGAAAACTATTCTAAGGACAATGAGATAGTGAAATATGCTGAGATAGACAAACTCCTCATGAAACCAAACTCCGCTTCGCCATGAGAACCAACAACTATACGAAGTCGGTGCAATCTTCTAAGGAAACTCAAGGATTTTCATGTTGTAAATTTTCATCCAAACACCCACTGCTGGCGCAGCTCGAACGAGCATCCACAACTGAACTAAAACAAATGTGGTTCAGGCTAACTTTGCAAAATGACTTATCATCGGCAAATCATAAAAAAGTATGAACCATTTAAGGAATTCATCGAGTATCTCCACATATAAAATTTACATCAATGAACTTCTAATCTAATTCTACTTTACTTGGAAACATCTCTCCATCATATTTAAGAATTAGAAACCTTGCTAACATTCCACAATCACACAAAATCACCATGCGAACTAACAATGAGCTTGTATTGATTTTGGAAATGTATTTTTACAATAATTTCATATGCATCTTCAATGACTTCGAAGAGTCTCCTCTAATCTACTTCTACCTTGATAGCATCTACTCCTACTTCTATCTTGATCTCCTTACAATACAAATGAGAGAAATGGGCCTTATATAGGCTCCAAAATTACATGAATGGCCAGGATTGATTTGAGAATCAATGGCCAAGATTGAGACAACAAGGCAGTTTGTTACAAAAGTTACTATTTTTAGAACATTGAATGCGGACGAATGATGTGGCGAACTGTGATTGGCTTGATGACGTGCGCATGCCACCTCAGCAACTTCTAAATTGGTTTGATTTTCCTCATGTTCACACTGCTTAGAATATTTTCCCAAATTTGCTGGATTTTCACCTATGGAACTTTGCTTCTTCTCAACTTGGGAATTTTTTGAATTTTCTTGTTGTCTTCTATGCCTTAGTGCAATTTATGGATTTGTGATGAGGTAGCTCATGCTCATTTCTTGTGTCTTCTCTTCTTGCGTAGGATGTCTTCACTCTAGCTCGTTGAGGATATCATGAAGCGTGATGAAGGTTATTGTTCTTTGCCTGATGCATGAAATGAGTGACTTCTGTATGATGACTATTTATGCACAGTGAAGTGATGTTCCTCCTTCGGACATATGAAGTTGCCTTGGATGCATGATGCTGATCTTGGTATAAACACTCCTCTGTGTGGCAATGATGTCTTCCTTACGAACTCGAATAACACTCTTCTTGCTTTGAACCTCTCCTATGCAACTTCTTGCCATGTTCTTTCTATTACCTACACAAAAGAAACATTTATCAATGCAAAGACATTTGATCTTCAATCCACACTTAATCTCTTAACATTTCATTCAACCATCTTGCAAGATTTCAAGCGCTGATCTTAGGTGAGCTTGTGCAGTGAAGAAAGTTTTGTTTTCCGCTGACTGAAATCATCCTCAAATCAGGTGCACCTTTTGTGATAGTATGCATTGAATGCATATTGCAATGGTGGGGTAAATAGGCACCTATGAGGATGAGCGCAGATTTTCTACATGCATGTATAATGTGTTCTATGCGAAGGTAAGCCAAAAGTGCGCCTAGAATGTTACCTTCAATCCTCCATGAAGCGACCAAATGACAAAGCATTTCAATATGTTGGCTTGATGCTTGATAAATGAACAGGAGGATGACAATTTCCATAACCTAGTGAATGTGGGATAAATCTTATAATGTAAACTTCCAATCATCCCACCTTAGAAGAACGAAGAAAATCAACTTTGTGAAATATAATAGAATTTGTAAATACTTGATTTGATCCCTTACTTGTAATTTTCTGCTCTTATTCGCTGCAAGTCTGCTATTTCTGCTCTGATTTTTAGCTTTGGAATGAATGTTTTTTGAAATGACAATTATCCTTAATATATACACATTCACCATATCATCCTCTAGGCCAACTTGTATGGCATTTTGCAAGTTTTTAGATGTTTAAAACTGATTTTCAGTCTCTTATCTGGCCGATCTGCTTATCCACTTATGACTGGCGAACATTTTGAAGGTGCATGTATAATGTATGTTATACATAGTAGGGTGAAAAGTGCGCCTAAGGACAGGTGCACATCTTGGGCATGTTTGCATTGAATGTTTTATGCAAGCCTTCATCAAAAGTGCACCAAAGGACAGGCGCATTTGTTGTGCATATATGTATAAAATTCGTATTGCATGAGCAAGGTAAAAATGCGCCAAGATTGGAATGAGCGCAAGTTTTGGTGTAGCGTGTATGAATTGTCTTATGCAAGGTGTGGAAAGAAGTGCGTTTGAGAGAATGAGCAGCCTTTTTGGGATCACATGTATAATGTTTGTGCAAACCTCCTCCAAAAGCGCGCGTAAGGTGAAATGGTGGACTTCTTGAGCATGTTTGTATAAAATGGCAAAATACAAGGGTGTCTTAAAAGTGTGCCAAAACCAAGACGGACATTTTTTGTGTGTATGTGTGAAGCACGTTATGCAAGGTGGTATGGAATGTGTGCCAAAATGTCTGAGCGGACTGTTTTAGTGCTTGTGTATGATGTTTTTTTTTACATGATCCAAAGACCATCAATAAGTGCGCTTGGGCAGACTTTTTGCCTGAGCATGTATGATGTCCATTTTTCACAATGCAAAGACCCACAGAAAGTGCGCTTTTCCAGACTTTGGCAATTTTTAGTACCCGAAATCAAGTATATTTCAAAATATATTTAAGTTTCCTATACTTTAAATATTTTTAAATATACTTTCCAGGATGTATGAGATATGTCTCAGATTCATGAGATTGAACATGCAGATTCTAGATTTTTGAGGATCCACCAGATTTCAGACTTAGTCAGTTTTTCAAGATTTCAGGATATCAGGATTCCAGACATAGTCAATTTCAGGGCTTCAAGACATGCATTAGGATGAGATGATACGAACTCCTTAGCAAGAATATGTTGAGAGTTGGGCAAAACAACACTACCAAACCAACAAGCTCAGAGAAAACCTAAACCTAAAGCGAAACTAAGGCAAAAAGCAGAAAAAAAAGAGGGGGTCCCCATTTGCAATGGGGCGATGTGTGATTAGGTCACAACACGTCTTTGAGGAGAAGCATAGGTAGTGGGATGTGTTGATGATTGTTTTTCGACAAGTCAACAATTAGAGTAAAATACGAAGTATCTGACTCCCTCTTGAGCAAAGCCTCTCGAATGCTGAACTATGTGATCAAACAAGATGACTCCAAGGTTCCTTTCTAATGATTTTGTAAGAGATATCTCAGTGACTAAGTATGATTTTGCTGTTAAACACAAAGGGACCTACATAGACTCTTCTCCTTTCATTCGACTTATTCCTCCTTTGATGTGGATGATGTGTATACAAGGTCTCAATAACAAAGAAATAGAAAAGGGTGAGGGTTTAGAAAACTAATCTAAGGTCAATGAGGTAATGATGATGTATTAAACAGACAAACTCCTAATCAACCTAACTCCACTTCGCCAAGGATGCCTACAACTACATGGAGTTGGTGCAATCTCCTAAGGTTACGCGAAAGGTTTTCAAATCATGAAGGTTCATATGAGCACCCATTAGACGGCACAGCTCAAACAAGCATTCACAATCGAACTTATGTAAATATGGCTCAGACTAGCTTTACACAACAATTCACCAGCGATGAATGTTAAAAGCATGAGCTAGGAGTTGATCAAATATCCAATACAACATACATCACAACAAAGAACTTTCTAATCTATTTCTAATCTATTTGAAACATCTCTTAATTCCATCAAGATTCATGAAACCATGTTATTTTGCAAGACACCACTTAAACACCAAACAAGTAGCTCCAATGTCTTTTGCATTAATCTTGAAAATATTTACAACAGCTTCAAGTCCTCCCAAAGAATTTCGAGAGTCTCTTTTATTCTACTCCTACTTGCCTACTACTAATGATCTACTGAATTACAAATGAGGCAACAAAGCCTTTATATAGTCGTCCAAGTTACAATGAATGGCTAAGATTGATTCGATAGCCAAGGGCTTAGATCATGCCACCTCACAGGTAGTTACAATAATTTGCTATTTTTAGCATAGAAGAGAGAGGCAATGAAGGCACGTTTTCCAATGTGATAAGGTAAGGCGAAAGCATTTAAAATATTCCTCCACATAGGAATCCCTTTGGCTTCTTTCATTAAATGATACATTTAATGCATTAAATAATGCGGCTAATCAAAATTAAATGATGTGTACTCACCACATAGATGCCAACTCAGCATACTTTGAAAATTGTATCATCTTTATGTGATGTATTCAATGTGATTGTTTGAACTTGTATGTTTAGGAATACATCTTGTGGATCTTGCCTTGTTCATTCTTCTTGTTGACTGGATGTATGATACTTGTAGCTCATTTGATTGACTTTGTAATTCTTTCTTCTTCTTGTAGGTAAGTTGATGATCTTCCTTGATGCTTCTTCATGTGGAGTAGATGATGATGATAATGATGTGGCTTTCTTCATGTAGAGTAGAAGACTCTCTCAGACTTGAAGGTGAAAGGACTTGAAGTTTAGATGGATGAATGCCTTCGCTTGATGTAGAAGTTGATGAAGTGATCTTGCATGATGATCTTCGAAGTGATCCTTCGGAGTGTAGATGACAACACCCTCTCTGGATGTGGAGTAGATGACCTCTCAAGGATACTTGAAGATTGGGAAAACTTTACTTGAAGCTTGGATAGATGAAATGCTTCTAACATTTGATGATGATACCTTCCTTATGATGGAGCAGCTACTTTATGACTTTCCTTGAAGGTTGAAGAACTTGAAGTAGAATTGATACCTTAGGAAGCCTTGATGAAGATGATGTCCTTCGGGTGGATGTCTTCTAGACAATCTCAACTTGATGCCACTTGATGAAGAATTCCAACACAAGGATGATGAAGGATACCCTTGAAACAACTACATGATGCTTGAAGTGATCACTTTGAGCAGCTTACGATGCCTTCTTCTTGTGGACTGCTTCCTGACTTTCCTTCCTACATGAAAGTGATTCCAGCCTTTAGCTCCTTTCCTTAGCTTCATCCCTCGCTTGGAGATAACTCTTTAGCTCCTAGGATGATTTCCTAGCTCCTGCAAACAAACAAAGAAGCAACATCAATTCCTTGATAATACTTGATTTATAACATATAAGAATGCATTTCCAAGCCAATTGCAAATTAAATCTTTACTTAAAATTTCACTCTAAAGCACTATTTTTACTCGTTCTAGGTGCATTGGATGAAGTATTCAAAGTCTTCCTAAAGAAATGAAATGCATACACCTTAGATCAAATTTGCACATCCTCCAAAGCAAGCGCACCGGTTGAGATATTTGATATCTTCTTGTTATATGCGCATTAGTTAAGGATTTCGAAATCTTCTAAAAACTTAGCATTTTAAAACCATCCTCATAGTGGCGCGTTGGTTCAAGGTTTTGGATCCTCCTTGAAAAAGTCTTTTAAATTTTGTATTGAACCCTTTCCTTCCTCAAGCGCATTAGATAAGATTTTTGAAATCTCCTTCAAAGTGTATCAAAGCCTTCCCACATGTGGCGCAGTGGATGAGAGGTTTGATTTCTTCTTGATCTTTTCATACAAACCTGAATTCTTCTCCTCCTTCTAGGCGCATTGGATGGAGTATTCAAAATCCTCTTCTAACTTGCTTTCAAAACTCAACTTTACTCTCACCTACAAGGTGGCGCAATGGATCAACGTTTTGATTTCCTCTAGAAATTTGCTCTGAGACTTGACTTTGTATTCCTCTTGAAGAGGTCGCATTGGTTTGAGATGTTAGGATTTTCTAAGATTTGTGCATTGGTTAAGGATTTGAAATCCTCTAGCAATTGGCTTAGATCAACAACTTGAATCCTCTAGATTTTATCTCCATAATGGCGCATTTGTTGAAGGGTTAGAGATCCTCTGGGTTTAAGCACATTAGATGGATATATTAAAATTTTCTTAAAAAAAAACTTTATCCTCTCCCTCATGTTTGGCGCATCGGTTGAAGGGTTAGAGATCCTCTTGCTATTTGTGGATTAGATGAGGGTCTTTGAATCTTCTAGATTGGCGCACTAGTTCATACCTTTTGAATCCTCATAGCATTTGGTGTACTTGATTTATTTTTGAATTCCCCTACCTTCTTCCACCTTTAGCGCTTTGGATGAAGGCTTTGAAATCATCCTTAATGATGGCTCTTTGGATAAGAGCTTTGAAATCTTCTAAAATTGGCTCTAAGATTTAACCTTTGAATTTGACCTTGGTTGGAGGTCTAAGATTTTCGCATTGGTTGAGAATTTGAAATCCTCTGAATACTTGCTTTGAAACCTTCTATCAAGTGCAAAAGATCTTCCTTCCTGAGTTTTGGCGAATTGGATCATCATATTAGAATCCTCTGGATTTTCGCATTGGTTAGGCATGTTGAAGTCCTCTGAAATTTGCTTTGATCCATTTGACTTAGGCGCATTAGATGAATGTTTAAAATTTTCCTCAAAACCTTATGCTTTTCCTCATCAAAATGATGCTTTCGTTTGGGCGCATCACTTCAAGGGATTGGTTTCCTCTAGTGATAGCGGATTGGTTTGAGGAATTAGGATCCTCTAAAATTCGCATCAATTGAAGCGCATTACTTGAAGGCGTGGAAATCTTCTAAAATTCACATCACTTGAAGTCTTGAAATCCTCTTGACCTTTCGTCTCCCTTTATGGCGCATTGGTTCATCAATTGGAAATCCTCATCTTGTTTTGTAATTGAAAGCGCCTTTTTTCATCACGATTTTGCGCCACTTGGATGTCCCATCGCATTAGATAAGCTTTTTGAATCCTCTGGAAACTTAGGCGTTTTTCAGGGTTGGCGAGGTAAAGGTATATTGAAAAATATATTTAAGTATAAGTTATACTTTAAATATTTTTCAATATACCTTTCAGGATGTTTGAGATAGGTCTCGAATCCACTGGATTTAACATGCAAAATATAGAATTTGGAGGATTCACCAGATTTCAGACTTAGCCATTTTTTCAGGATTTTCAGGATTTCAGGCTCCAGACTTAGTCTTTTCAGGATCTCAAACATTCTTCAGGAAGGGTCTCATTATTCATTACTTGGATGGAATTTGATCAAAAGTCTTCATCACTGCAAGTTCATCCTCCATATAAGACCTCCAGTTATAAAGCAAAAACCTTCTAGGAGAAAGACTTATTGTTGGATTGGCAGAGGAAATGAACCTAAGACATCATCTAAGACTAAATGCAAAGCATCAGAGCTCAAAAAAAAGGGGGTCCCCATTTGCAATGGGGCGATGTGTGATTTGGTCACAACAGGATGTAATGTCCTCTTTTTCCGAGTTATCACCCAACAGGAGGCGGCTAGCCTATTTTATTTCCGTAGGCTAAGTCGGGAGTGGCAAGGGAATAATCTAATTAATTAAATACTAAGTAGTCCTAAGTCACTTTTGGATTATTTATATTTAATTAATTAGGTTGGACCTATTTGTAATTCAAACTGACTTTATTATAAAAGTGAGCCACTTGATAGAAAAAACAAAATAAAATAAAGTAAATTGCTAAAAGGAGGTCGGCCAAGGAGGATGTTTAATTGGTGGCTATAAAAGAAAGTAAAAAGCAAGTCATTATCATCATTCATATCTTGTCATTTTGCATTGGAGATTTCCTCTTGTGGCTGTAACTTAGGTTCAACATATTCCAAGGACGAAATCCCTTAGGAATATTGGGGGATTGGATGAAAATGCAATTCCATCTTGAGGTGGATTCATACGGAGTTCACATTTGCACTTCATTGGCAATTTGGAGGAACGGATTGAGCTTCAAAGACATTTATTTCTGCAGATTTGGAGAAGAAGACCTAGGGCCAAAATTGTGAGATTTGTGGCCAAATACAATTTTGAAGATTGAAGAGATATTCAGATTTTTAGATCAGCTTGGGAGGGCCACATTTTGGAGGGTTTTGAGTGAAGATTCTTGCTAGTGTTTCACCCTAAGCAAGGAGCGCCACCTAGTTTGAGGAGGATTTGTGGATCATCTTGAGTCCCAAGGGTGTACAAGTAAGTGCTAAATCAGGTTGCCCATCTACGGTTTGACATAAGACATCATTCTCCACCATTTTTGGTATGTATGAGCCTTCATTTATCAATGTAAAGGTCTGATTTGTAACAGCAGAAAGCTGGGCCTTTTTTGGGCATGTTTGAGCCTTGAAACTTGATGTAGTTTCAATTCTGAATAATCGGATTTGTAGCAGCAGACATTTATATTTAGAAATCAGAATTATATGCCATTTGTTTTGCATTTGAATGGTCATATTATGTGGTAGAATTCATGGTTGATGTTATCGTCACAAGGGTACATAACTGGCATGTTTATTTGAGCAATTGGCATACATATATTCGCTGTCCAAAAACCATTTACAATTCAGAAACAGAAAATCAGATTTTAGACCTAGGGTTTGAAAAGATAAAAAATAGAAATTTAGGGCAGATCTTATTAGGGATCTTACAGTGGTATCAGAGCAAGTGATCTTGCCAACCTGAAGGATTTATATAACATGAATGTCGATTTATGAATCCTGAGGATAGAGAATACATTACATACAAGAGAAGACAACAGTTTATTGGCTCAGATTTTGAAGAAGAAGACATCATGGGTGACAGGAATCATGAGGATCCCAACACTAGAGATATCCTCAATGATATTGCTAGAGGACAACGTGATCTAATGCAGCTTTTGTCCCAATTTGTGCGGCATAACATGACAAACAACAATGGAGATAAGAATAATAACGGGGACTATCAGCATACAGGTGGAAACAATGGAAGCAATGGGGAGGCTAGCAATTCAAGGACTAATACCAACACTCACATTAGAATCACTCAAGCTTCCGTAAGTAGACCACTTATGCCTACTTTCTTGGATCAGTAAGGAGCACAAGAGGGTGGACAACAGGTTGCAGGTGAGAGCTTTAATGATTACACGAGGGAATGGCAATCTCTAGGTGATGAGTTTCAAGCTGCAATGTCTCTATAGGATTTTTGTCAATTGAAGTATAGGAACATGCCTAGAGCGATGAGAAATCACAACCATGATTTGCAAAGGAAGTTGGGGAAGGTAACTATTACTCCTTTTGATGGTTCGGGTAGATGCACGACACGTGCATGGATTTAGAAGATGGATAACTATCTCACTTTGAACCCTATGTTCGAGAAGGAAGCAATTCAGTTTGCTACTTTACACTTGGAGGGAGATGCACATGATTTGTGGTAGAATGGGATGGTTACACAAGGTTATAGCTTTATCACTACTTATGTTGATTTCACTGAGAGGCCGATTGACAGGTTTGACAAAACTAATAACGAACAGTTCTACAGAGAGTTGGTCCAACTCAAACAAAAGGATTCAGTGGATGCCTATATATCTGAATTTCAAAAGCTTGCAGTTTTGGTTTCAAATGTTTTAGAGAGCAAATTGACTTATCTTTTCATTGAAGGTTTAGAGGAGCCTCTTCGTGGTTGGGTGAAAGCCCTAGATCCGCCTTCATTGTAGGATGCTATTAAGAGGGCTAGAGGCATGCAATTTTCAACACCTTCCAAGCACAAGTTCCAAAGCAAACCCTTCTCTTCCTCAAGAAAGGATCCCAAGAGGAATTTTCAGAAGGAATGGCCTAGAAGGACGAATCTAGACATAGAAGCAAGGTTGCATGGACACGGATACGGTATCGGATACGGATACGACTATTTTCCAAGACCCCTAATATGGATACGGCTAGATACGACATATATATTAGCAATAAAACATATATATATATATTTATTAGCAATAAATAATATTAAATAATTTAAATTTAATATAAATAATATATATTTAACAAATATATTATATATTAATAAATTAAACTTAAATTAAAAGTTAAATTTACTAAACTTAATAAAAATTAAAAAAAAATATCACCAATTAATAAAAATTTGTCCCTTCCTCCATTGCTTGTTGACACTATCTCTCCAACTTTAGAATGAATGCGATTATTTGAGTAAATACAATCGAGTAGAAAGACATTTCCGATCGTGTGCGTGCTGGTCCAGAGTAGCTCCTTGCAACAAGAAATCAACATTCCAGGTCATGGAATAGTTGCTTGCGGCAATTTTTAACATTCTAGGGTTAATATTTTTGGGATACGACACAAATATTATGAGAATGCCAGATCTGCATGTATCTGGCACGGGGAAAAAATAGGGTTTTTTTTGGTACGACCGGATACGATATCCAAGACATATCCAAGTCGTATCTTATGAGTATCTGTATCCGATATAGCGATACGTGTACCAAGGGAGAGGGGGTGGAGTATCTGGTAATTGTGCATAGAAGCCAAGAATGAGCTAAGGAGGAAGAGGTTGTGTTTCTCATGCAAGGAACCTGGGGAGCCTGGTCATAGATGCCTTGGGAAAGTCAAACCTCATTACATAGAGGTCACTTCCGACATTGATGATGATGGAGTCCAAGACACTAGTTCGAACAGTGAGAATAAGGATCAACAATTAGTGCTTGATGCTACAGCTACAGGTGACATAGTACATGGTACTATTGCTACATTGTCAGGAGCTCCTAAGTATCATCCTTCTAGAGTGAGGAGTTCTGAAGGGACAACGGGTCACATGTTTGGTTGACAGCGGGGCCACTCATAACTTCATTGATGAGAGTTTGGTGGTGAAGAGAGGATTGCAGGTAGAGTTTTTAGCATTCAGTGTGATGTTTGCGGATGGATTCAAGATGAGTTGCACTAAGAAGATTCTGCATTTGAGTATCTAGTTAGGTGACTATACGGTTACAATGATTTCTATGTAGTCGGAATTGGTGATACCGATGTTGTTCTGGGAATCCAGTGGTTACATTCACTTTTCAAGATTTTTAGAAGATGGAGTTGGAGTTCATGTTGGATGGGAGGAAGATAGTGTTGAGAGCATTGGCAGATGGAGCGCCAAGGGTAGTGACAGCAAAGAGGATGGAAACATTGTTTAGACATGGTGATGTTGCATGGGCAACCCAATGTTTTGTGTCTTCTAAGTCCTCTTCTAGCAGTATCATGTGGATATCTAGTCAGTGCTAGATAAGCACAACATGGTGTTTGGAGAGATTCCTCTTGGTAGACCTCCTGATTGTGGATTTGAGCATGTGATTGAGTTGGAGGAGGGCTCCAAGCCCGTCATCACCACTCCTTATCGTCATCCTAGGAGGTTCAAGCATGAGATAGAGAAAACAATTAAGGAGTTACTGGATATGGGACACATCAGACGTAGCTCCAGACCCTTTGCTTCTTCGGTGGTCTTGGTGAAGAAGGATGGCACGATGAGGATGTGCATTGATTACCGTGCCTTGAATAAGAAGACCATCAAAAACAGGTACCCCATAACTAGGATCGATGAGTTATTGGATGAGTTACATGGAGCGGTATATTTTTCCAAGATTGATCTTTGCTCAGGGTACCACCAGATTAGAGTCCGTGATGAGGATATTCATAAGACCACATTCAGATGTCATTACGTGCATTGAGTTCTTGGTTATGCCCTTCGGTCTTACTAGTGCTCCTGCAACTTTCCAGTCATCCACGAATCATATCTTCAATAGGTAGTTGTGGAAGTGGTATTGGTATTCTTTGATGATATCTTGATATATAGTAAGACATGGGAGGATCACCTTAGGCATATTGACGAGGTGTTGGGCATCATGGAGGCACAATCCCTATTTGCTAAGGCTTCAAAATGTGAATTTGGAATGACAGAGATTTTATATTTGGGACATGTGATTGGCGCTGACGGAGTTAAGGTACATTAGGAGAAGATACATGCTATTCTGGATTGGCCGCCGTCGAAGAACATTTCATATTTGAGGGGTTTCTTTGGGCTATGCAGTTACTACAAGAGGTTTGTGAAGGGGTTTTCACAGTTGGTAGCACCTTTTACAAGTCTCACTAAGAAGGGTGCATTCAGATGGTTGGATGAGGCTCAGGCGACATTTGATAGACTTAAGGAGGTGATGAGCACTTGTCCAGTATTGGCTCTACCTGATTTCTCTCAGCCGTTTGTGTTGGAGTGTGATGCATCAGGTGAAGGGATAGGCATCCCATAGCTGATGAGAGTAGGAAGTTGAGAGATGCAAAGCGGTTGTATTCCATCTATGATAAGGAGATGCTTGCCATCATGCATGCGTTGGCAAAGTTCAAACAGTACTTGGTGGGTGGAAAATTTGTGGTAAGGATTGACCACAATAGCTTGAAATATTTTCTAGAGCAGAAGGATTTGAATGAGAGGCAGAAAAAGTGGGTAAGTAAGATTCAGGCATATGATTTTGCTATTGAGTATGTTAAGGGGAAGAAGAATGTTGTTGCCGATGCTATATCTAGGAGACCCACACTTTGCTCTATGACAGATTTCAGCTGATTGGAAAGCTCACCTTTTGGTTGAGTATTCCAAGAATACATTTGCATGCGAGCTCATGGATGACAAGATTTAGGATGACAGGTATAAGGTGATTGATGATTTGATATACTACAAGGACAGAGTCTATTTGGTACCTGAATCTAAAATGAAGGATATGATTTTGAGGGTTGTTCATGACACTCCTTTAGCAGGTCATCCAGGGTTCTTCAAGACCTACAGGCAGGTGCGTGAGAGATTCTCTTGGAAGGGTCTCAAGGATGATGTCTTGTGATATGTTCGAGAGTGTATGACTTGTCAGCAGAACAAGTTAGAGCATACTTTCCCATTAGGTTTACTTCAGCCATTGCCCATTCCAGAACAGAAGTGGGAGAGTATATCTATGGATTTCACTATAGGTCTTCCGATGGTCCAAGGCAAAGATTGCATATTTGTGGCTGTTGATAGGTTGACTAAGTATGCACATTTCTTTGCTATTTCATTTGAGTATAAGGCACCTCAGGTTGCAGAGTTATTCTTTAGAGAGGTGTTTAGACTTCATGGACCTCCAAAGTGGCAAAGACCATTGTCAGCGATCGGGATAGCAGATTTCTCAGTGTGTGGTTGTTGATAGGTTGACTAAGTATGCACATTTCTTTGCTATTTCATCTGAGTATAAGGCACCTCAGGTTGCAGAGTTATTCTTTAGAGAGGTGTTTAGACTTCATGGACTTCCAAAGTGGCAAAGACCATTGTCAGCGATCGGGATAGAAGATTTCTCAGTGTGTTTTGGTAGGAGCTATTCAGATTGGTTGGTATGGAGTTGACCTCGAGCACTAGCTACCACCTACAAACAGATGGGTAGACGAAGATTGTGAACAAATGGGTGGAAGGGTATCTATGCAATTATGTCGCGGGGTAGCAGAAGGCTTGGATCAGGTGGTTGTATTTAGGAGAGCTTTGTTATAATACCATCTATCACATGTCGACAGGCATGTCTCCTTTCAGAGCCTTGTATGGTTATGACACTATGTCTTTTGTAGACAACATTTGATGACAGCAGAGCTGCCAGAGCTAGAGAGATGATGCAGGATAGCTAGGATATCCTTAAGGCACTTAAGGATAATCTACACTGTGCTTAGAATCAGCAGAAGATGTATGCAGATAGGCATAGGGTAGAGTTGACATTTGAGGTTGGTGATCCAGTTTTCTTGCGCCTACAGCTGTACTGATAGTCTACACTAAAGAAGAGTGGTGCAAAAAAACTAAAGCCTCGGTTCTATGGCCCCTACAAGATTGTGAGGAGAGTTGGAGAGGTTGCATATGAGTTGGAGATGCTCGAGGGTAGCCAAATTCATAATGTATTTCATGTATCTTGCCTCAAAAGGGCAATTGGGCAGCACATTAAATCTTCTCTAAAGCTTCCACCATTGGATGAGGAGGGAAAACTCAAACTTTTCCTGATGCTATACTGGATGTTAGGGAGCGCGGGTTGAGGAATAGGGTGATCAAGGAGTATTTGGTTAGATGGAGAGACTTGCCCCTTGAGGATGCTACTTGGGAAGGTGAACATATTCTGCAGCATCTGGGTTTGCAATTGCTTGTAGACAAGCAATTCCGGGAAGGGAGGACTGTAATGTCCCCTTTTTCCTTGTGATCATCCAATAGGAGTTGGTTAGCCTATTTTATTCCCGTAGGCTAAGTCGGGAGTGGCAAGGGAATAATCTAATTAATTAAATACTAGTCCTAAATCACTTTTGGATTATTTATATTTAATTAATTAGGCTGGACCTATTTGTAATTCAAAATGACTTTATTATAAAAGTGAGCCACTTGATAGAAAAAACAAAATAAAATAAAATAAATTGCTAGAAGGAGGTCGACAAAGGAGGAGGTCGGCCAAGGAGGATGTTTAATGGGTGGCTATAAAAGAAAGTAAAAAGCAATTCATTATCATCATATCTTGTCATTTTGCATTAGAGATTTCCTCTTGTGGCTGCAACTTAGGTTTAGCATATTCCAAGGACGAAAACCCTTAGGAATACTAGTGGATTGGACGAAAACCCAATTCCATCTTGAGGTGGATTCATACGGAGTTCACATTTGCACTTCATTGGCGATTTGGAGGAACAGATTGAGCTTCAAAGACATCTATTTCTGCAGATTTGGAAAATAAGACCTAGGGACAAAATTGTGAGATTTGTGGCCAAATACAATTTTGAAGATTGAAGATATATTCAGATTTTTAGATCAGCTTGGGAGCACCACATTTTGGACGGTTTTGAGTGAAGATTCTTGCTAGGGTTTTACCCTAAGCAAGGAACGCCGCCTAGTTTGAGGAGGATTTGTGGATCATTTTGAGTCTCAAGGGTGTAGAAGCAAGTGCCAAATCAGGTCGCCCATCTAGGGTTTGACATAAGACATCATTCTCCACCATTTTTGGTATGTATGAGCCTTCATTTATCAATGCAAAGGTCTGATTTGTAACAGCAGAAATCTGGGCTATGTTTGGGCTTGTTTGAGCCTTGAAACTTGATGTAATTCAATTCCGAATAATCTGATTTGTAGCAACAGACATTTATATTCAGAAATCAGAATTATGTCATTTGTTTTGTATTTGAATGGTCATATTATGTGGTAGAATTCATGGTTGATGTTGTCTTCACAAGGGTACATAATTGGCATGTTTATTTGAGCAATTGGCATACATATATTCGCTGTCCAAAAACCATTTACAATTTAGAAACAGAAAATCAGATTTCAGACCTAGGGTTTGAAAAGATAAAAATCAGAAATTTAGGGCAGATCTGATTAGGGATCTTACATGGGAGCCATGGGCATGTTTTGCTCGAAGAGAGTGATCCGTGCCGTTAGATTTGTGAATGAATGGCTGGTGGGTTTGCAATTTGACAAGAACCTTGGATGGTTGAAGTTTCCGCTTTGCCTAAAGGTCCCAACCCTAAGAGATGCCCATTTTGCAACAAACCCACTTGAAGGTGGAATAGAGTAGGTGGACTTGCTTTCATTGAATACTTGTTATGAGGTTCCAAAGGATAAAATGCGCTAAGGCATTATCTTTATTTGAATAGGGGTGCACTAAAAATGCTCTACAAGATGCTTGGAGTTATTGCTTCACAACAAATGAACCAACATCTTGTTTAATACCTTTGCTTGTCCACCTAGCTATAGGTGAAATGCTGAGGAATAACTTAGTGTCTATTTGTTCCCCTAGCATAGTATAGAACTACCTAAAGAATCTTTTGCAACAACCTAAAACAATTGATTTTGGCAGTCTAAAATGCACGCATACATGTTCAAAGAGCAGCTAGGTGCCTCCTTATCTTCTCACTACCTTCTTGCATGAAATTTCAAATTATCATAGGCATTTTGCTGAACTTATCTACTATTACAAACAAATAGATGTTCCCACGCCATCTCTTAAGCGATACTCTTAAGAAATCCGTTGAAATAATTTTCCAAGGTCAGTTTGGCTTTTTTAAAATAGAGTGTGCATGCCAAAATTACGGTTCACCCATTTACTCGTGTTGCATAACTAGCATCCTCCTATAAATATTTGGACAACACTCTACATCTTTAACCAATAAACATAAAAACTTACATGTGCCAAGGTGTCGTGCCATTGCTGCCTAAAACGAATGGGGCTCATGCACCAACTTCATCTTTGCTTCACCAGTTGGTATACGAATCTTATCTGCATTTAACAACATTTTGTTTGCCACTTGGAATTGTCATGTTCTTGTTGTGACTTGAAAGATTTACCCTTTTATATCTTTGAGTAGATGATGCAAAATTTGTTGTCATCGATGTGATATTCCAACTTCTCGTGTGGAAATTGTACTATTCACACTATCATTACGAGTGTTGAAGATTTCATAGGGCAAGCCATGATATCTGCCACTTTGTTGTTAACCCCTTTCTTGTACATTATCAACAACTCAAATTATTGCAGTAATGGCAACCATTTGAAATGTCAAATTTCTTGCACTTTCCTCTATGCCTGTAAGAATTTTAGGGTCTTATCATTATTGTACATTATAGTCTCCTTTCCAAGAAGGTAATGGCTTGAACCAGGGGAGAAAGCTCCTTATCATACGATTCACCAATGTTTTTAAAAGACCTTCAGTGAAATGTTAGAGGTTGATTTTGGTGTATGGGTTCTGCTTCTCATTTACATCATGAAGCTCTACTTCATGAATGGTAGATTTAACAGGTTGATCCAAAAATTGGTTTGAATGTTTGGATCGTGTTTGATTCTATAGCTGGGCAAATGGTGCAAGTGCACTTGCAACAAAGAGAAGGTCACTTGGATGACTTGAAGAGTATTTTGTATTGCTCTAAATCCACTTGCAGCAAAGGAGAATCTCTTTGACACTACTGCAACTAAATTAGTGGCATCCTGTAGGTCATTTGGAATTAATCTTTTGCCAAGGTTGTTTTGTTTAAGTGATCTATATTGCTTTCAACAATGTTTTGAGTGTTGGAAATGTGGCCAGTGAATATGGTTGGAGTTTGGGTTGGATGGTGTATTGGTGGTGGTCTAGAACAACACCATGGAGTCTTGGAGCTGATTTTCCCTTCATATATTGCTGTAAGTCAATTTTGGCCAATTCTACATGCTAGAGGACATTAGTGTGGAAGATCTTCAATGAGATTGTTTTGTCTCTTATTGGCAGCCGTTGACTTTGCTTGGCCATGTTTTGTATGCTCATGTGGGATCCTTTTAGGGTGGCGAACAATTATGTGGGGTGGTAGATTGTTCAATTGCTAGAGGCTGCAATTGTTGGCATTTCCTATTGCGGGGAATGTTTCTAATCCTTGCTAGCAATTGTTGGGCTTGAGAGGATGCTTGTTTGGGTGGCGATGTGGATGAGTGGGCAGTTGGATAGTTGCAAATATGCAATTGTTCCCATTCCAATGTGTAGATGAGGAAAAATTGCACTTCAACTAAGAGGTATTAGTAAAGGAATTTTCCACTACAACTGCATTCAGGACTGTTTTAGTTTTGCTATTTACTAAGTTTCAAGTTTCAACAGACTAATGTTACTAGTCCCTTTAGATGTTAAGAAATGTAAATAGAAACTGTCCTAACTAATAAAAATATGAAGGAATGTTGATAAAATGCCAAAAATGGAACACAGTAAACAAAATTTCAAAGTTTCAAAGACAGAACAAAAAAGAGGAATTGCACAGGAACCTGGTATCAGACGGAGGAGCTCTTTGCCAGGGACACCAGCTCGTGGTGGGGATGTCAACGCATCACGCTATAGTCCGGACAGTATAAGAAAATAAGAAACTTCAACTCTGTTTGACTTTGAATCACTTGTCCTGCACAACACAAGATGAAATACAGTCCCAGTACCTTCCAAGTGATAGAAATATACTAAAATTGAAGAGAAGTGAACAGTACAAGTCCAAATAAACAAAATGAATAACAAAAACGAAGAGATTCAAGGGGAGAGTTCACAAAACCAATGAAGGAAATGGAGCTTCTCTCTCAAATCTCGAATCTGCAAGAAAATGAAAAATGCTGGGGCTGTTTTTGGGGGTTTACCTCAGGTCAAACCCTTGTTTTGGTATTTCTACCTCCCCAGCAACCAAGATTGAAAATATGGAAATAAACATGTGTGCTATTATTTTCTATGTGTGTCTAGAAGGAATAACAACAGTGACAAACAACTTGTAAATGTAAAATAAAACTAATCTACTCAAGCTTGAGAGCAAACTAGTGTGAATGTTTGAAGGAGAGAAAGGAAAATGGAGGTAACCCACACAAAATGCAGCAAGCAAATAGATGGATTACACTACACAAATGAACTACAAATAGAGGGTAAATGGAACTCAATCACCTTGTCAATCAAAGATGCAAACTGCTCAACTGTAGATGAAGAACCCAACAAGCAATGGTCCAAGAAACCCCATGAAGAAGCTATAAACCCTCAAGAAATCTCACATAAGTTTGTATACAACAGCACAACCACAAAAATCATTGAGAATGCCAAAATAGAAAGCTACTTGTGAGCACAACAAGAGCAATAACTTAGCAGATTTTTCAAGAATTGTAGAAGAGAGCCAAAGGAGTTCAAAAGATTGCTTGAAATTGAAAGGAATTGTTTTCAAAATGAAAGAATGAGAGGGAAAATGAAGAAGGCAGGTCAAAGAAGGCCATTCGAGAGCACAGAGGTGTTACAAAGAATCTCCCACGTTGTAGAAGGTGGCCAGTAATGCCCAGAAACAGTCACTTGATTCCACATACACGTGGGATGCTAGTGCGACGTGTGGATGTCCACGCTAAGCGCTAGGGTCCAAGTGACTTCAACTCCTGGTCACATGAAACACCTTAGGAACAAGACACTAAAACAAAATTTAACGAAAATAAGCACATAGGTTAAAACACAACACAAACACATATGTGTGGGTTAGGGAAAAAGGCTAAGACAGGGCCAAAGTGATCCTAAGAACATACTAGGGGAGTAGACACCAAAATAAGTGCAAAATGTAGCATGAAATTGCAAGGGTATGCAATTTTCGATGTTATACAATGCAATCATCCATCTTCCCCCTTGTGGAGAAAAGTAAAACATTGAGTCATCGTGGAGGTTCAATTGGCTCAAGCAAGTGACCCTCATTGCTGATTCGATTAAAGAGAGAAGGTATTTGCAGAGTCCTTGTATTCACAGGAGCAGAGTGGAGCTAGAGGAGTGTGAAGGTTTCTTTGTAATGCTTCAAAAGGCCATTGAAATGGCATTGTACTCCATGTAATCACACCAAATAGTGATGGGATGCTAAATGCACACCCATCTTGGAGTTTTTTACCCTTTTTGGATTTTCTTGAGATGAATCATTGTGTCATGTGATCTATTTTCTTGCATGAATGTGCTCTATTAATTGTTGTTTTCCTTATTGTTATTTGGATTTCATATTGCTAAAAGTGATTTAATCCTTTCAAGAGTATTAGTTGAGAGTTGTGAGGAAAAGTTAATCTAGAAATTCATATTTGATGTGTCATTAAGTTTGTCAACCTAGTGGTTTATGGATCAAGTGGTATCAGAGTTGCAAGTTCTTGGTTGCTGAGTAGGGTTGTGGATAAGTTATACCACTTACAAGGTCAAGTGCTAGTGATAACCTAGCTCCTTACGAACCCGGAATTGGAACAAGGTAGTGGAATAGGACTGTAAGAGTAATGGCTACAGAAGGAGAGGAGGAAGGTGAGATCTGTTTCAGAAGACTTGAAGATGTGGCTAGGATCTCCAATTTAGTGGGGAAGATAGACTGGATTGAAAGCTTCATACAAGCCATGGTTGAGAAAATGGGAATGCTTAGGCACGAGGAAGAAGAAGAAACAGTGAAAACTGAACCAAAACAAGGAGAGTCATCCACATAGAGTGTATTTAAGGCTGAAGCTAAGATTGACATACATCCATATGACAGAGAGATTAGTGATGAGAAATTGGATCAGTGGATATCCTAGATGGAGGTGTACTTCAGCTTTCATCGGTTTACTCCTTACGAACTGAATTCATTTGCTAGGATCAAGTTATCAGGCCATGCTCTCACATGGTATGAGAGCTATGCATTATCCCTTAAATGTTGAAAAATTGCTTCTGTTTTGAAGTGGGAAGACATCAAGAAACTTCTAAAAAAGTAGGTTTATCTAAGGCTCCACAAGGACACATCCTTGGCTTTAAAGCCGTATCCCTGTCCCCAGTGGTATTTCTAAGATGGTGGGACCAAGGGGACGTCCCTTGGTTGTCCCCAATTTTTGCCCAAACGTTGGAACATCCCTGAGATGTCATAAAATACAGTTGAATGTTTGTGAGACGTTTTGTCATCCTTGGGACACTGGGGACATTTGAGATTGCCCTCAACCGTCTGGGGATGTCCAGGCACCTTGGGTGTAAAAAACGTTTTCACTTGTTTTTAAAAAAATATACTTGACTTTTTAGCATCTTCTCAACAGTAGTTATTTTAGAAGAGGAAGGAAAGAAGTTTTGAAGAGGAAAGAATGGAAGGGGAATACGATTTGCATGCTGCAACCACTATTTTAAGACATTTCAGCCATTGCAAGGTAGGCTGTATAGTCACCATGCTTGTATAACAGTTAGTTTTCTTTTTTTTTTTTGGTCATAAAAGTCAGGGACTTAGTTTTTTTTCCCCCCAATTTGCTCTTAGTTATGAGCGACACAAAACCACAACCCTATAGCAGCTTGTCAAACATTTCTTTCATCTTTGCCAATAAAAATGAGTAGTAGTGATGAGTGTGAGATGGATAGTGAAGAAGTAAATGTCGACATAACCCAAGGCACAATGAAGTTCGAGGAAGTGTTGGGGGTTACTGTTCTTTTGAAAATCCAAACACAAGTTCTATTGCAACATCAACAAACTGTTTTGCATGTCCTTCATCTACTCTTGAGAAGTTTGCAAAAGGCCCTTTCAACTCCAAAAAGCCTTTGATGCAATTTGTCACCATTTTGAGCAATAACGAGACCAAAAATTCAAGGGGCAACAACAATCTTTGGTTGTGTCATATTTGTAAAACTGATTTTGATGGGAGTTACAGTAAAGTTGGGCACAATTTATTAGGTGAGAGTGGACCCCTTAGGGTTTGTGGGGAAATAATGTTGGAACAATGGGTTGAAATGGCAAAGTCGGTTGGGGAGAGTGAGGCAAAAACCACTACTAGTAGACATGCATCCACACTATTACCATCTATTCAAGAGTATTTGAGTGTATTAGTTCGAGAGGGTTATGGTAGAGGGAAAAGGAAGACCACTTCTATTACAAGTGGGAAAAATATAGTGGTAGGGTTCTTGAATTTGCAACAATGTGAGGAAGCTGATGATTTAGTGGTCAATTTTTTTATGCCTATGTTGTCCAATTTCATGTGGTAAGGTCTCTTTATTTCAAAGAAATGTTGAGAAAAACAAATGCAGTTTGACCCTCCAATGTAGCACTTGGAGAACACAGATTGCATACCTCCCTCCTCAACAAACAATATTCAAAGGTGAATGTATTGATGGAGTGATGCAGAGTAAAGTAACCATTCAGCTTCATACTAGCCTTTAGCATATCACAACATGACCAACACCTGGTCTCAGACCCAACAACTTCATTCTACACCTTCGAGGATGCCTAACTGCATCTAACAATCCTTCAATTCTTCTACACAGGACTGCAGGACAGCAATCTTCACTATGCTCTTCATACACTGTTATAATCTCACTGCTTCATGAGGAGGATGGTCACCATATCCACTTTGTCTTGATCACTATTGGGATAAACCCTATCTCAGACAACTAATCAAGTCTATAACCTGCCAAATCTCTATTATCTTCTTTGGCAAAATAAATGACATGCCAACATACCTGTGCTCTTCTCTTTATTGCTGTCCTCTACTCCATTCCAAGACACAACACTGCAGGGTCATCTACATGACCAAATCAATCAAACTGTCCTCCTACCCTCACAACCTCTACAAGGCATTGTATTACCTAATATACAAACCATTCCATTGATCAGTAACAGAGAGGATCAATGGAATGAAGAAATAACCATCAGACTGTCAGAAGAAGCTCAAAACTAAGTTTCCCAAACCACTTTTAAACAAAGGAGAGATACAGAGGAATGCAAGGGTTTCAAGAGACCAAACAAGTTGCAAGTGACAGGTAGTTCAACCACCTAAACATCCATCACAAATACCCTTCACCCACAGGCCATACAAGTACGGATTTCGCAGGGAAACAGCGAATTTAAAGAAGTGAACAGCAATTCAGAAAAAAAACAGTTTTTGGGAAATTGACCATATCTCCCACCTAGATGATCATCAAGATCCCAAACTAGTCTCAAATTAAAGGTACTTCAAAGTACTTTCCATCCATCACAAGTTTTGGCAATAACAAATCCGTACAATCGCGGGTACTGTAGCAAAACAGTGAAGAAAACAGAAAAAAAGCAGAAAAAAACAGTTTTGGGTAAAACAGAGATTCCTCCCTTCAAATTCAACATTAAGACTCCCTATGACTACAAGACTGTCCTACCTAGGACCAATAACCTAACAATAGTAGATTCTAGTAATTTGGACATAGTCCATTACAAGCATGACTTAAAGCCTCATTACAACCATTTAGTGGTCTCAAGGACCCCATTAAACAAATCAAAGATCAAATAAACCCTGATATGAAGGTGCTCCTGCACCATGGAGGACGTGACGTGAACATGTATTAGGATAGGTTGTGTCATTGTCATGGATGGGTGGACTGATATTTGACATTGGCCGCTCATTAACATTATTGCTACATGTCTTGCTGGTTCATACTTTCTTAATGTTGTTGATTGCTCTAGGAAATGTAAGGATGTTGATTACCGGTTTAGCCTTTTGAGGGAGGCCATAGAGGAGGTTGGGCCTTCTAGTGTTTGTGCAAGTTGTGACAGATTTAGCTCGTGTTTGTAAATTAGCTGGTTTGATGGTTGAGAGTGCTTACAAACACATATTTTGGATTCCATATGAGGTACATGCTTTGAAAGACATCAAACAAATAGATTAGGTGGAGACAATGGTGGCTGAAGCTAGAGATGTACAAATGTTTGTATGTAACCACCACACGACTTGCATGATTTTGGGCATTTTTAAAGAAAGAATTCCTCAAACTAGTTGAGATTAGATATGCTAGCTATTTCATTTTTTTGGGGAGGATGTTGAAGGTGTAAGAGGCTCTACAAGCCATGGTGCTTTGTGGAGAGTGGAAGAAGTGAGCTGAATAAAAAATTGGAGGAATGAAAGTGAGACAAAGGGTGCTTGATGACGCTTGGTGGTCCACTATCAAGTAATAAATTTTTATTTAATATGTTTGTACTTTGTTTTTATTTTAATTTTTATTTAAAAAATAATATTGTTGATGTTTTTTAATTTTTAAATGTTGCTTGTAGATATATTTGCTATTATATCATCTTTTGTGGGGTTAATCAGGTATGTTGATATAGACTCTCCAAGCCTTGGAGAAAGAAAGAAAGAAATTATATGAATCTCCATAGATGACCAAAAGTAGGTCAATGGGACTAGAGGTTACAACAGTTAACAATAAAAAGTTCTAGGAAGAGAGAACCCTAGAACCAAAACAATAAAAGTACATAAGACAAAATAAAGCATTGTGCCACTAACAAATAGTAATGAAGGGTGAACAAGAGCCCAATAGCATGTGCCGGTGAAGACTGGAAGTAAATCTCATCGAATATCTCTATTTGTGTTTGCAATGGAGGGGGTCATCTGAAACATCATTTGTCACTGTAAGAGATAATGCTTGCCCTTTTGACAACATGCTTGATCAAATGAAGCAAACAATTTGTGACAAAGATCCTGAATCACATTTCTATGATGAGCATATCAGGCCTATCATCACGAAGAGGTGGAATACAATGAACACCCCACTTCATATGGCTGCCTATACTCTTAATCCCAAGTGGTATGTTGCTGGACTTGACAGAGCTGGAAGTAAATTTTGGGAGCATTGGTTTCAATTTGTCAATCTTTGGGGTCCCACATTCAGTAGAGTAGAGGCTAGGGTGGATAGGATCACTCTTGGATGGTGGATATGGCATGGGAAGGTTACATTGGAGTTGAGGTAGCTTGCTATTCACCTACTCTCGCAGGTTGCTAGTTCCTTTGTTGCAGAGAGGAATTGGTCCGTCTATAGCTTCATCCACTCGATTAAGAGGAACATGCTTATCTCTAGACGAGTGGAGAAAGTAGTTGCAATTCATAGTGCCTTGAGACTTAAAGATCGGCAAATGTCTGAGTTTTATAGACTTTAGTTGTACGTAATCATGGATACGATAGTTATTCAATGGGTAGACTCATATTTCATTAATTCATTTGCAAATGATATTGGCCCAGGGTTTGTAACAATAGCTCCAAATGATGTTTTTACTCTTTCTATGTTTCACTAAACATGATATCATCCAGATGTACTATGACAAAGTGGTTGATGGATGCCTTAAGAAACTGAAATGATCCTAGATCAATCACTGCTGTAAATGTGCAACCATTAGACACCTGCCTGGGATTGAAAATTTGGAAGAACTAAATTTTGACCTGAAAAACTCAGGCTGCCATGTATCGTTAATTCATTTGCAAATGATATTGGCCCAGGGTTTGTAACAATAGCTCCAAATGATGTTATTACTCTTTCTAGGTTTCACTAAACACGATATCATCCAGATGTACTATGACAAAGTGGTTGATGGATGCCCTAAGAAACTGAAATGATCCTAGATCGATCACTGCTGTAAATGTGCAACCATTAGACACCTGCCTGGGATTGAAAATTTGGAAGAACTAAATTTTGACCTGAAAAAATCAGGCTGCCACGTATCTGGATCTGTATAGTTGAAAAGTTTTGAAATCTAAACTACTGGAAAACGATGAAATATGAACAGCTGTAAATTCTAGACTTGAACACATAATCTGATGAAATCAGAAATTCCTGAGAACCACTGTAAACTGGAAATTTCTGATGAAAACTGGTATAACAGGAAATCTGAAGTTTGTTAAAAACTGGAAACTAGACTTATCGAAAATCCAATAAGTGAATTGTTTTTTATTTATTGATTTTTTGAAACCTTGAAAGAAAATCAGAATTACGAAATGGCTGGAAAATAGATGACATTTTGCATGGAAGGAGATTTACTTTCCTGGGAGGGTGTAATCTAACTCAGACCAAATCCAGGGCAGTATGGACCCTGCCTTGGTCAAACACAATCTTCAGAGTTGTGTAAAAGAACTGCTTTCCTCCAAACTTAGCGTACGCTACTGCCTAAGTGTCTATTTATAACACTTTTCCCACTCTAGCTCTTTTGCCTCCTACATGGGGGATAATTTTTGATCGACCCCAAATACTGGTCCCAATAGACCCATCAAATTGGCTTTAATGAACCCACAAGATACACTTAACAAATTTATTTTAATGGACCCAACTAACTGAAGTGCACAAATTTTGTATCAATTGTTGATATCATAACAAGTACAAATAAGATTCATAACAGTTTATTCATCAGTCTCATGAATGTTGCAGTGGATAGCACAAACCACATGGCATCACCAACCACTTGTAGAACAATAGAAGCCTTGTTTGTTCCTGAACACAGTATTCCAACAATCTTCTTCATGAATTCTGACTTGATGATAATCCAACTTCAAATCCAAATTAGTAAAATATTTGGATTTCTAAAGCTAATCAAACAAATATTCAATCTTTGCCACTTTGGCAAATGATCTTGATTCTTGACAATTATCTTGTTCAAATTTGAGAAATCCATGCACATGCAACATGAGTTTTCATTATTTGGAACACACACTATAGGCAACTGACATGGTGACTCTTATGTCTCCACCTAATAGCTGTCATTCTTTTCTTGGTATGATTCCAAAGATATGCCCTGTTGTGTTTCTGAGTAGACATCATAGAACTTGTTGTCTCCACCATGCTACTTGATGAATTCCCCATGCAGAAATAGCAGTAATTGCATTATCCCTTTGAGCCCCAAGGTTTTCCTAGGGAAAGAAATGATGCCACTTTGTTGCTTACCCCTTTTTTGTACTTGATCATCCAACTACCATGGAAATGCCGTCCATTTGAGCATTGCCTTTCTTTTAGCCTAATCTGTCTATTTAAGAATTATAGGGGCTTATGATCTTGGTGAACTATATTCTTTTTTTGAGATGGTATTGGTGTCATTGCTCATAGCTTTTACTAGCATAAAGCTTCTTATCATATGATTTACCATTGCTCTTGCAATGGTTTCAACACGAAATGTTATAGGTAGGCCATTTTGCGTAAGTAGCACTCCTAGTGCATATATATAAGCATTTGCCTCAATCTCGAATAATAACTGTAGATTCAAAAAGGCCCAAAGCTTTAGCTTCTCGTAAGCAGTCTCCTAAAGTTTGTCCATGCAAAACTTACCTCCTCCTTTAGACAGGGTATTAAATAGTGTTGCTATATTTGAGATTTCGGCAATAAACTTATAAAGATATTAAGTTTCTCTTACAGAACTTTGCACCTGTGTCAGGTTTGTTGGTCTAAGCCATGATATGGTGCAAATTTTATTAGGACGGGCTTGATTTTTCCTTTGCAATTGATTAATCTTAGATACAAAAGTGATTGATGCTTAAACTTGCATTTAGTTTTGGCACTTGGTTTGTAAGACTTGCTTAGGAGCTCTTTCCATGTCTCAATAAACACAAGCATATTTATCCTGGGTCTCCGTTTCCCCCTTTGGGCCTTTGAACTTGGAGCCTTCAGCTCTGTCTTAGAAGGAGGTGGTGAGGAAGTCAGACTCATCCCTGACAGTGCCACGTCAGTAACTAGAAAAATAGAGCCATCCTTTTCCTCTATCTTGTGTGAGGATGCAAAGTCCAAACACCTCCTTGCACTAGGATAAGCAAGCTTTCACATTGCTCTCTGCCATCCACAGCCTGGCTTCCATCACCTCATCCACATCGGAATTCTCCCACTTAGGGTGCTGTGAGATTGGAACTGGGCACCAGTCTGGGAGTGCTTGAGCAAGAGCCTTCAGAGATTAACATTTTTGTCTCCCCAGTCACTGCCAAGAGGTCAACAACATTGTGAATGACATCCCAAAGAGATTTATGAAATCTGGCAAAATGAGGGGTTTATAAAGGAATTGGAAGGTATAAAATGCAAGGGGTGGTCGTGACGAGCATTAGGAGAAAATTCTCCCTTAAAAAAGAGTACGTTTGCTTAGCAACCAAAATGTCATCCCATCCATGCTCATGCAACACATGTCGCACAAAATCTTCCCTCATGGCTTTTTCATTTGCAAAATAGTGAGACAGTTGTTTGGACCAAATTGCACCACCAAACGCCAAAGTTGAGTGAGAGAACCTAGAATACACCCTTTGAGCACCTAAAAAGGTTCCATATCAGGTCCAGGCAAACGGAAGGATAAAGAGGAGTGAAGGACAAGTCTTGTTAAGGTTTGCCAACTGGCTTATGCATTTGCATTGATAAGCCCCTGCCAATTACGAGGTGCCTTTAGATTCATCTACCAAGAAAACTTTATTTCTCCATGTCATCATTTGAGATTTTAATTGCACTATATGATGTCTCTTTCAATAACATTCAAATCCTTTCCTATATTGGAAAGTCAATATGCCTCCAGTTGTATCTTCCTAGAGGGATGATAATCCTTGTTAATATTTTCAAAGGAGCTCTTCTAGGCTTGGCCAATCTGAAGATAATGAGTCCTCTATCTTCAAAACACCCCTAAGTCTAACCTCGCATTGGCCAGTAGATTGGCAGGTCTATTAGCCTCCTAAAAGCAGTGACTAAAGGAGAGATGGTAAAAGTCTCCACAAATTCCTGTGCTCTTTGAAGATTATGGTTCAATTTGTAGTTAGGGGTGCTTTCTTTAATCATCCCATTGATGATAATATGGGAATCACCTTCTATGACCCAGCTTATCACCCCTTGAGACATTGCGAGTTGGAGCCTATCCACAACTGCTCAGGCTTTTGCTTCACTGTTCAATCCCTGATGAAGAAAGAAAGCAGAGGCAGCCACAAAAACCCCATTGTGAGATTGGAGAAGGGAGCCCCTTTCGGCTAGATCAGGTTTGCCCCATGAGACCCCATCACAATTGAGCATTGTCCAAACCAGATCAGCAGGAGAGCATCTGACATGGGATTGGTCCCTACAAAGAACTCTTTTCCTATTAATGGGAGTTCCAATCGAGATATTACAACATGATAAGATACTCGTTTTCATATCCTTTAAGATAGATACAAATCCTGACCAAGAACTTGAACATATCTCACTGTTGCAGAGGGCATTCTCCTTGTGAAGGGTTTGCACATAACTCTTACACTAGATTATTGCATGCCCTGTCATCTTCAACCTGGCGTACTGCACCTTGTGTTAATCATTGTAGCCCTGACAAACCCATCTTCAATTTGTGAAACCATTGGTCAGCTTCTCAATGTCTGCTTGTTCGCTATAAATGGGTATATTCTGTTTAGCATCTATTTCAAATAGAGAGTAGCTAGGGCTTGAATTTGAGGACTAAGTCTGCTTGCCTGACTTTCTGGTCTTGCTCTTCAAAGTTTTTTCAAATGAAGGTTCTACATATGCACCTTTTCCTTCTTCATTGTAACAAACATGAATTGAACCAACATATTTGTCAGGGTAGAGATAATATTCTCGATTTGGAAAACATCTCCTTAACTATTCCTGCTCTCTATTGCCCCAATATCAAAGTCTCTGGCATTTGAACATACTCCATCACGGAGTTTGAATTCTTGGGTCATATATTAGTTTTCGACAAACCGTGCAATGATATAGCTCCCACTAGAAATTATTTTTCCATATATTTCATGCAATTCCTCAGTTTTTCATCTAATCTGATTATTGACTCATATTGACCAATACATTGTTGAAACTAGCGGGTCTGAAGAAAAAAAGCTCTTGCTACCAATCAATAATGAAGACCACCTATTGATCTGAGAAAGCTTCTTTATTATCAATTGATTGCAACAGATTCTAGGCAATATACAAACAAGGCTATGACAGCAATTCGATACATTTGCAAGGGTTAAGTTGTTCCCACACATTCACTCAAGGGCATAATTAAGGGAGTGTAGACTTTTCTACATGCAGTTGTTCACTGAGATTCTTGATGCTAATTTAGTTAACGAAGACCTGGTTGATGGGACAAAAGGAAATTTTGAACAATCCTCCAGATTCCACCAAAAAATACAAGTTTATCCATAAATAATGAGTGGTAATTCCATTTCTGTTTCTCTTATTGTTTTTTCATATAATTCACTCTAGGGATGATTATGCCCCAACGAATCTATGATTAAGGGCTGAGACGAAGTTTTTATTATATTCATCTCTAAATTATCTATGGCTAGTGCTCATTAAACACCTTCTGAGATTGTAATGTCATGAAACCAGTTATACTCACCTGTTGGCTGAGATTTTAAGCATCTCATTTATGGATATGAAAATGGGCCTCAATGAATATGTTTTTGGCAGAACATTTTCGTATTGTAAGTCTCAATGAATTATTTAAAATCATTGTAAATGATATCACTCAAGAAAGAGACAAAGTTTTATTCATTCATGCTAGTATATAAGAGACTCAAAAGTGGTTGCTAATTAAAGGAAAATATCTAGTGTACGTGATAAACTAAAAGGAAGAGTCAAGAAGCATTTTAGTGATTGATAGTACATTGAATATGTTATAGGCATAATTTAGAAAATTTGTTGATAAATTACTTATATGAATTGAAAATAAAACCAAACCATTTCTTGTCTTTATATTTTTTCCCGATTTTGCTTTAGGCTTTTGCAAGTAGTTCTCTTATTAAATTTGTGTGAAATGTTTGGTTTCTGAGAGTTCACCTGCATCTATTGGTGTTCAGAATATGCATATACAATGAAAGTCACAGAAAAATGTGACATCTACAGTTTTGGAGTTGTTTTATTGGAGCTGCTTACTGGCCAGCCCCCGGTACAACCACTTGATCAAGGAGGAGACCTTGTCACCTGGGTGAAAAGCTCAATTCAGAAAACACAACTGACATCTGGAGTGCTCGATGATCGAGTAGATCTGAGCAAAAGAAGGGTGGTTGACGACATGGTGCTGGTTTTTAAAATTGCTTTGTTCTGTACCAGCATGTCACCTTCTGATAGGCCAACAATGCGAGAAGTGGTGGCGATGCTGATTGAGGCCAAGGAAAAATCAATAACTGTGCCTTCTTCACCAACATCTGAAACACCACTAAAAGAAGATAGTGAATAAAGGTATTGATCATCACCTTTTTAGTTTTTAATAATCGTTGAAACATTTTGATAAAGGAACATCTCAATGTTAAAGAATGTAGAATTGACTTGTTGGTTTACATAGTGCTCTGTTTCTTGTTTTTCATTTACAATGGTTTTCATCTTTATTGTTGCTTGACCTTAAAGTTAGGCATCAAAGTCCACTTGACTGCCGTTTTCTTGTGCATTTCGTTTCATAGTCCTGTACCCAAGAAATAAATTAGAAGGGCAGGGTATCCTTCAGTGTGAAAAGTAATTTAATATGCAAATTGTTAGTTGCACTACAAAAATAGTCAGCATTATCAAGAAGATGATGTTTTTAAAATAAAGATTATACCTTTTTCCACATTTTTGATGCATATTTCTTACAAACAAAAATTATTCAATTTCACTTGACATGATAGTAAGACAGTCTATGATGGCCTTTGAGGGCTTCAAATATGATCTGTTCTGGCAATGCCATATTGATGGAATGGTTTTTGATTTGAATAGATAGAAGACAGATGATTGATTGGGTGTTCATTTCCTTATAATGGTCCAAACACTATTGTTTGAGCTATTCTATAAACATCCTGTTCTGATTACTATATGTAGTTCATTGCTCTCAGTTTATGATAGACATCAAAGATCATGCCTTTTTCCAAATTTTTTTATGCAGATTTTCTTACAAATGAAAAATATTCACATTCACATGACATAATACTTAATAGTATGGCAGTCTTTGATGGCCTTGGAGGCCTTCAAGTATTATCTGCTTTGGAATGCCATATCCATGGAACGGTTTTTGATTTAAACAAATAGAGGATGCTTGATTAGGGTGTCCATTTTTCCTAATAATGGTCCAAACATATTGTTTGAGCTATCCTATAAACAGTCCTGTTGTTATTACCATGTTTGGTTCTTTGCTCTTGATTTATGATAGTCGTCTATCAGCAAAATTCTGCCATCTCTCACATGTACCCATGGTGCCTCGGGACTGACTAAACTAGGCAGTGCAATTGCAATTTGATAGGATTGGAGAGGGTTTGATATGGACAAAAGCTTGTCTGAGGTGCCAAGGATGTGCTATTACCAGATAGATGAGAAGTGATAGGAAAATTACTTATATTCGAGACATTTTTTTCCAGAAACATCTAGTAATATTGAAAAGTGCAGAAGACTATCTCCATGCTGATTACAATGCATTCCTGTTCTTCACTTTACAAACTTGTGCTGGTAGCTTTTTTTTATAATAGTTATTCATTTGATAGCATAGTTTAGGAATGTCATTTAATGCCATCTCTGAGGGTAGAACAGTAAAATAGGGCCAACTTTCTACTTTTGCTCTGCTCTCATTCGAGACTCATTCAAAATATTCTTAATTACATATCCTGTAGTTGTACTATTCTGGACTTAGCATATCTGGGTTTTATATGACATTGTTTGGATGAGTATACTTCATTATTTTCTATCTTATAGCATTTTGGCAGGCAACATCCCCATCAGTTTGGATGTACATGGATCATTTGCAAAAACACCTGTTTATTATCAAAGGAAGATAACATTATAATTTATAAAAACTAATAAAAAATCTTGCTATTAGCATGCCATCCTTTATATGTTACAGCCCAAGAACATTGTCGATATAATATGAAACCACATGCCTTAGAATTGTACAGCATAAGAGATTCCTAACTTTCAGAAGCCTGTTTAAGAAAAGTGAGCCACTCTGTGGCCCCAGAAGTATATTTTCAGGTCTTTTATAAATCTGAGAATAGACAGTGACCTCAATATCAGATTATTAGGTCTTTTGTGAAACTGAGAAAAGATGAGAGTTTAAGAAGAATCATTAATTGGAAGTCATACCATCAGAAATTACATCTTGTGGGCTTTTCAAAAACATATGTTAGGGACATAATTTTTAAACCATGAAGAGATAGTAATGATTACAAAAAGATACTAAAAAATGCAGGAACAAGATTGACACAAGATAGTAGAGCCATCAAATTGACATGAGAAAAGAATTAAAAAATTGTATTTACAGTGGTAGAGACTCCACTTGTCATTGAAATTATCATTAGCTTTTGGACATATTCTGTGTTCACTGTTTTTCAACAGAAAAGTTACAACCATACTGTGCGTTGATGGTACCACCACATATGCATTATATACTTGGATCCCTAGTTTTCTCATCAAGTGGAGTGACCTCCTCATTGAAAGATCTGCTCAGGATGCCTGTCATCTTACGACTGATGGTATTACAAATTGTAACAGTCCATAGCAAATTGTCTTCAAATTTGTCACAACTATTTATGCCATCTAAAACTGGAGGTACCTGCTCCCTGTAAGTTTAATACATTTGTTATAACATGCTCTTCTTTTTTATGTTTATGGCTAAAATCAGATATGCTATTCTCTAAAACAGAAGAAAAGCACACAGGAAAAATGATTTATGATTTACTTGTAATTTAAATACTTCATATAGAAAACTGTAAGTAATTGATTTTGAACCTGAATTGCAGTAAAATAAATGTTAAGGAATTCAGGCTTTGAATCTGTACAATTTTTAGTTGTGTTGGACTGGGAAGATGTATGCTATTATTATGTAAAAGTGGTGTACTCTGGCTAAAATGTTCTGATTTATAATTCCATAATGATGCAAGATTCGGAGAAATAGAAAATTCTGAAGTGTTGTTGACGGCCTTCATGTTTTCAGTTGTAAGTTTGCTTGACTTGCTAAATTGATTTTCTTGTGTTCAATGAGAAGATCATTCTTAGTTTTCTTATGGCTTAGGTTAGTGGTATGGTCTTGTTGCAGGACAAACAATTCAATGAGTATTTAAAGTGAGTTATTGTTGATTCAAAGTTGTATGGTAGTTTCTTGGTGGATTCTAAGTAGCAGCCTTCACATTATCTATGTTGTGAATTATTGTTGGTCTTGGAAAGGGCTCTTCTTGAGTGGGGGTGGGTGTTGCAACTAAGGCGCTTTGGTCTGCTCTCTTACCATATTGGCTGTCATGTGCAGCCCACTCGAAGCCTCATGTCTCCAGCCTAACGTGCTATTGGCTCAGCCAAAGTTGCATGGACACAGACACGGATATGGCTATTTTTCAAGGTCCCCTAATATGGCTACGGCTGTATACGACATTCATAAAACACACACACATACATAAAACACAAACTTATAATTTATTAGAGGAGATTTTCATTTTTAGATCTGATATAGACACATAATTGCTACTATATTTCAAAATGTTTATATTTAGATATAATTTCGTCATCAAAACAAATACATTGATAGAATCACATGCTATCAAAAGCGTCATTACTATTCTCTTGATATTGGAGTTCCATATCATCAAGATTCTTTGGAGAGCCAATATAGTTGGATTGAGTACAACCACGAACTACACTCTCAAAACTAGATGAAGATGCACCAGAGGATCCTCTTGCTATGTTAGAATCCTCAACAATGAGATTGAGACATGTTGATGATGTTTTTGTGACAACAACAACAATAGAACAATACACCAAGTGCTCTATCCTCTCTTGAATAAAGTCTCTCAAAGGCTAAGCTATGTGATCTAGTGAGACAACTCCAAGGCTCCTTTCATGTAATAATAGATAAGCTCAGTTGTTGGATGTGATATGTTGTTTACACAAAGGGACTTACACAATCGTTCAAACAAGATTCTTGTTTCACTTTCGAAGGAAGATTTCTTGAAATTTCTAAGTACTACAACTTAAGGCGTATGATATTGCAATGAAGTTCTTGATCCTAATTCCTAACAAAGATTGATAAAAAAAAGTGCAAAAGGATGTAAGGTTTGGAGAAACTATTTTAATCCTATGTGCAAGAAACTATTATTGACCAGGTGAAATCAACCGACTTTGCTTCGCCAAATCAAACAACTACACAAAGACGATGCAATCTTCTAAGGTAATGTATCATGTTCAAATCACTCGCATTCATGAAGTATCAACAAACACAAATAATTGAAGTTAAGCTCATTGGGCTTCAGTCTAACCATGCATTGCAACTTGTAAGCCACAAATCACAAATGGTATGAACTTAGAGATTTCACCATGAAACAATAATCACTTCCACCAACTAACAATGTACTTGAAAATAAAACTTATTCTAACTTATTCTATGCTTGAGGAATTGGAAACCATGCAACATTTGAAACAAAATAATATCACCAAATCAATGAGTCTTGTATTATTTTAGAGAGCTCTTGCAAAAATTCTCCAAAGTCTCAATCTTACAAATGAATGAGAAGTGAGGCCTTTTATAGTCCTCAAAATACAATGAATGGCCAAGATTGATTTTGGAATCAAGGGCCAAGATCTTGCCACATCAGCAATTAGTTACAACAACTTGCTATTTTTAGCAAAAAGTAAAAGTTGACACAACTTGTGTACATAAAAACTCATAGGCAATGAAGGCACATTTTTCAAGATGATAAGCATGAAGTGGAATCTTTGAAGCATCTTCCACATGGGCGTCCTCTTTGGCTTCTTGTCTGTTATTGGCAATGCTTCCTCATCAAAGTCGTCATGTGGTGCCTCCATCTCTTGGTCTTCTTCATCATCTTCAATCATAGTTGCCTCATGACTTTCTTGTGGACTTAAATGATCTTCCTCGACTTGATTCTCACGCCAGATTGACTCCAGAGATTCATGAACATTTCCTTGATCTTGCACATTCAGAGCTATTGGAACTTCTTCTCTTTCTTGATCTTCCACTGTAGATGTCACATTGGCATTTCCGGAAGGATCTTCTCCTTGCCTAGAAGAAGTGCTAGCTTCATGTCTTGAATTTGATTTCTTCCTTTTGCTACATTCACCTTGCGAGCTATCTAGTCTTTTCCTCTTTTTTGATTGAGTTCTTTCCTTTGAACTATCACTATATCCACTGGATTCACTGTTGACCTCATTATCATGTTCACTGCTAGTTTCACTATCACTTGCTTCTTTGGATGGTTGTGAATCTACATCTTCCATTAAGTTGTATGTGAATTGATAACCTTTATGAAGCATTTTGTGTATTTGACGATCCACATACTTTTTGGTGCGAGCTATGATTGACTGTATCCAATCATCATGTGTAACTTCCCTTTCGGACCAATTGATGATGGATGACTTATTCCTTTCTTCATCATATGTACTTTGGAAAATGAACCTATTGTCTTCTTCACGCTGATCAGGAATATTGAATACTCTGTTTGCTCTTACCAAATCCCAGGACAACCTTGAACATTTTCTCTCTTTTATTTCCTCTTCATCTATTGCATCGACCCAATGATCTTCAATGTGTGCTCTATGCTTATATTGATCCATTCAAAGATATTGCGAGAAGGAATGTTGAATGAAGGATTGTGAATGTGGAACGGGAAAGCGAGCTTTCAAGGAAAAATTCGAGATTTCAAGATCTCTTTTATGTCGAAAATCCAAAAAAAGTAAAAAATCAGAAAAACAAAAAAATAGACATGGATTTCTCAAGATCTTCAAGGCAATTCAAGATGGATCATCCTCAAGATGATGTTCTTCAGCTTTGGTGGACTTTGAACGCACAACTCTATCCTAAGAGTTTGGACGACTTTGCATCAAGGAAGGGATGTAGAATTCACGACACCAATGGACACGAGGAACTGTATTGTCTAACGTTTTTCTCAAGAATGGAATTAGCATTGCAAGGAAAAATTTCTTTTTCACAGGTACATGAGCCAGTTGTTTCTACAAAGGTGCTTCCCGAAGTTTTATTTGATGAAAGAGAATTCTTCATAAGTTTCAAGGAAATGATCAAGAAGAGACTGAGCATTGAAAAGGATTTGCTTGCCAAAGACATGTTGATTCCCGGTGGATGGTGTAGAATTCATAACACAACTTATTCGGAACTCACATGTTCATCTTGTCAGGAAGCTATTTATCAAGTGAAGGATCAATTAAGGTTAGAAGAAGAATCCGAGGTAAGATTAAGATTGGACAACTTATGGGTCAAATGTCTTCAAGAAATCAATTCACCATCCAAAGGAGAAGATGTTCCCATGTTATTCAACAATGAAGATAGCACAAGGGAGCTTGATAATCAAGTTGAGAGTCCATTTGCATACCTTCTTCCAAGTAAGAAAGAGCCTATTGAAGAAGAAGTTGAAAATGTAATAGAAGAAGTTCAAATGAAGGTAATTGAGGAACAAGATGTTGATTCCTCCATCAAAGAAGAAAGTAACTCGAGTTCATTGCGAGAAGAAGTCCTTGATGAACACTCATTCATGCTACATAGGGAGATCCTTGAAAATGAGTTGCAAGAAGTACAAAAAGAGTTGTTGGAAGATTATCAATTAGATGCATTACAAGAAGCACTTCAAGCCATCATCGAAGAGTCATCAAATGAAGAGCAATTCAGAGGGGCGCTAGAGGCTTTCATACAAGTTGCTGTCATGCAAGCCGAAGTCAAGTTGATGCTGAGCCCGTTACTGGAGATTCAAAAGGAGCTTGAAATCCTGCATGTTTCAAATGCAAGTGGATTGATCCATCACCAATGGCGACCTCCCGATGCGTGCGTGAAAGATGAGCAATATCCATTCGAAGACGAAGAACACTAGGTTGTCTCTTTCCCTGCTATTAATTGGAAGGATTTTGAATTTGATGATTACGAATTTACAGATGATGAATATAAAGAATATGAGTTTGATTATGGAAATTTAGGAAGAACAACTTGTATTTGGATTAATCATGGTCCCAATGAACTACCACAGTTGATAATATTGAATAAATTTTTTTCTGAATTTGAAGATTGTGTAGCAAAAGGATGTTTTTCAGAATTTAAGGATGAATTTGCAAAATTGAGAACTGTCACTTGTGAGTTACTGCTTCTGTTCATTCTGAGAAACCATTCGAGGTCGTGTATATGCTTAGGTCTTTTGAGTCTTGTCCGCTCTTTGTACATAGTTAGAGTAACTTTTCTTTTTCGTTCTGTCGTAGTTTAGATTTGCCGTCCTTGATGTCATTTAACTCAAGTTTTGTTTTCTGTGGATTAGTTTTGTTTTCAATAGTTTAGTTGTTTGCTTTAGGTTTCCTTTTGTGGGATCCCGATTTGTGAGAAGGGTGATATACTACAAAATGGCATCATTTTGCTATATCATGTTAGTTCATTTCTTAGACAATTATTCATGAAATTCTTAGAGTCGGAAGATCTTTTTCTTTCAATTTATCAGCAAGTTAGAATTTGCACTTGACTCAGAAATTAATCATATATTGTGTCTTGACACTGCTATCTTTTGATTATAATGTTTTAAAATGATAAATCTAAATCTTATGAATTCTTATGTCTTCTTTTAGAAACATGGGTCATGACTGATGGATTTCCCGTGGATTCCATCGCTAGTGTCAAATAGCATGACTGCTTGCTCATGGGGGATAAGTCAGTTGTTTAGTATTACTTGAAGTATTTTGAGATCTTATACCTTACACACTTTAAAAATCCTGAAGTATCTAAGTGAGTCTCTGTGAGCTTACATTAAGTGAAAAATCTAAGGTCCACCTTTGCCGCCATCAGAATTCTACACCCAGCTAGCTGAGTTATCAACGTAACCTGTGCCGTCAAAAAGCATGTGTTGCAAGGGTAAGTGGTACTGCATTGTACTCTACCGAATCTAAGCTTAATAGAATATCGAAAAGAACTGCAATGCAAATCACAATCACACACTATAACTCAGTTAGATGGACAATCGAGTAATCTCTACCGGGGCTATGGACGCCTGACCGGCAGTGGGGCTCTGCTCGAGTGCAATTATGAGACAAACCCATCGGGGCTATAGACTCTCGCTGGTAGTGTGGCAATGTCCAGGTAGTTCATGAGGTGTGTACTAATCATGTAGCTTAATGTAAAGGAGCTTAGATGATCTTAGTTGCCAAGGGATGGGAATGAACGCACGCGCACACACTTGGATCCTTGGAATATGGATAGTCGTGCTAGCAGTTGGTTTTGATTCCTTGATCATGTAGTTATGTTTATTCGGTCTAGTTTGTGGGTGTACATTGAAATTTTGAAACTTGACTTTTGTTTATCTTCAGAATGCTTAAGAACCCTATTTTAATTGAAATTAATCTTTAATCACACAATGGAAGATGAAGTGTCTTGATCCAATTTATGATTCTTTTCCTTTTCGAGTGTGTTTTCTAAGTAGTTGATAAGTTTGGCAGGAATTATCCAAAGGTTTTGAGTATGGATTGAGTCTTTTTCTTTGAAATGTTCAGGAACATTTATTTGGATTGGCGCTAGATGTTGTGACCTTTTCACACATCGCCTCATTGCAAATGGGGACCCCCTCTTTTTTCCGCTTTCTGGCTAGGTTTGCTTTAGGGTTCAAGTTTTCTTTGAGTTTGTATGTCTGGGAGTGTCTTGTCCAAGTCTCTTCAAATTCTTGCTAAGGAGTACATATGCCCTCATCCTGATGCATGTTCTGAGATCCTGAAGTTGACTAAGTCTGATACCCTGAAGCCTGATATCCTGAGATCTTGAAAAACTGACTAAGTCTGAAATCTGGTGGATTCTAAAAAATCTAGAATCTGCATGGTAAATCCCATGGATCTGAGACCTATCTCAAACATCCTGGAAGTATATTTCAAAATATTTAAAGTATAGGAAATTCGATATCTAAACATATACTTCCACCCAGGGATCTTCACCTTCAAAATCTGGTGGAAAAAGTTAAAGTCTTGGACCTTGAGCGGAAATTTCTCATGCAGGGGGAGAATGTGCCTAAGATGAGCGGAAAATCCTCATACATAAGGATAATGCGCTCCAAGAAGAAATTCCTTTCACACAAGCAAAATGCGCCAATGAAGAAGTCCCATTGAACAATCATTTAGAACTTTTGAAAATTCTCCAAGGAAAGTGAACATTTGAAGACAAGAGCGGAAAATCCTCATGTACAAGGAATATGCGCCCTAGAGAAAAAATCCCTCTAAGCAAGGAAAATCCGCCCTAGGAAGAAAGTGCTCTTAAGGAAAATGCGCCAATGTAGGGAGAAGAGCGCAAATTCCCTCTAACCATGGAAAATGCGCCCTAGAAAAGGTTTGAGGTGTTTGTTCAAAAATGAGAAATTCCATCTCCTTGCTTGAAACTTCATTGAAACCACTGAGTTTGAGAGAAAATGACTAAGTGTGAAAGTCGCAAAATCCTCCTGTGTGAGGAGAATGCGCTCCAAGATGAGGGAGAATCATCACCAACAAGGAGAATGCGCCCTGAGAGAAGATGCATCTGGAAATGGAGATTGTCATGCAATGAAAGTTTGAACAGTGAAAATTCTTGGAAACTCCCTTGAAGAAGTCATTACAACACTTAGAAAATTTATGATTGGGAAGAATGGAAATTCCTCATCTATAGGGAGAATGCGCCCTAATGAAGGTCTCATTTTTGAGTCAAAACAATTTAATGTTATTCTCCTTAGTTGAATTCTTGAAATCCATGTGAAAACCTTGAAGAAATTCGCCTAAGTAAGAGTTGCAAGTGAAAGAAAATCCTCACCCATGAGGAATTTGCACTTAAAAGGATGGAAAATCCTCACCCATGAGGAATTTGCGCCTTAGGGAATCACTCATCTGGACATATGGAAAGCCAACAAGAGGAAAAACCCTTTGAACAAATCCTTAGTCCAAAATAGACAAGTTCAAGAGGAGGTCGCAAAATCCATGCTCTTGAGGAATATGCGCCTAGACTTTATCATGAAACTTCAAATCAAATCCTTTAAGTAATCACTTCCATTGTAAATCACTTGCGATTTAGACAAATTCGTGAAGAATTTTTGAAAGTGAAAGAGCACCTTATAGCAAGGGCGCAAATTCCAAGCACTCATGGAGAATGCGCTCACTTGAGATTACTTGAAATCACTAAGAGTCCAATTTCATTCGCCCAAGGGAGTGAGAGGAGATGAAAATTTAGAAGTGAAAATGCCCAGGGTAGAGCGCAAAATCCTCATCAATGAGGAGAATGCGCCATTTCCAAGTCTCCTATTTTGAAGGAAATTCAACAACCTTTGAAGGAGATGTTAATTTCATCAAGGTTCAATCAAGATCCAATGCAAAAAGTTTGAAATTTGCCAATGTGGAATGAAGTTTGAAAGATAAAATGATAAGTTCATATGGAGGAGGATGGAATTCCTCATCAATGAGGAGAATGTGCTCTTCTAATTCTCTTCCCTCTAGCTCAATCCAACAACTTTGAGAATGATTTCAGTTTCATAGCTCAATCCAAAAACTTTGAGAGTGATTCCAACGAAGGTCTAAGGGAAAGATTAAGAAATTTGATGGATTCACTAAGGAACAAGTCAAAGTTCAAGAAATGAAAATGAGAAATGAATGCCTAAGGTAGAGCGCAAAATCCTCATCAATGACGAGAATGCGCTTAGAGTAAAGTGCCTTCTAAAGAAAATCCACTCCATCATCAACAACTCTGAAAGAAATTTCAATTCCATTCACCAAAAGGAAGAGTTTGGGAAGTTTGAGAAAAATGTCTAAGGAAGAAATGGAAATTTGAAGATGAAAAATCCTCAAGGTCGCAAATTCCTCATCAATGAGGAGAATGTGCTCTAGGATGGCGCATATTCCTCTAACACAAGGAGAAGCCGCCCTTAACATCAAAAGAAAATTTGCTCAATGCAAAAGCAAGTCGGCCTTAGTGAGGAAAATTGAGTTTAAAACAAAGAGAAAATCATGAACTAGGCCGACCTAGTGGTTTAAATCTTCATTTCTTCACATTCATTTCAAAACAAATAAGCAGACCTGAGTGAATAAGAGCAGAACTTCACCTAAAAAGAGCAGATTTCATCCAAGAAGGCAAATTTATAAAAGCCAAAGGCTAGAGTGGGAGCGCTACAAAGGAGAGACTTATTTCTTCATTCTGCAGCAAATTTAAAACTGAAAAAATCAGACCTGCAGAGCAGAACAACAGAATTCAGAGCAGAAATTTTTCATAAGAAGAGTGAATTTAGTGAAGGAGAGAAAAATAAGTAAGGTTTTTTATGCTCTTCCTTACATCAAGTGTGATTAGTTTTGGATAAATATGTGTAAAAAATTGCTTTAAAATCATGATTTATTTATCCCACATTTGCAAGGTGGTAGAGATTTATCATTTTTCCCCTTTATATCTAGTGTCATATCAATGTACTAACTTAAGATATTTTCCACTTGTAGGTAGATGATGAATGCAAAGGAACGCCAAGCCTTGATCAAAAGCGATATGAAAGGAGTCATGCCCGAGACCAAGATCACATCAAGATGGAGGAACTTGAGCGACACCAACTTGGGACACATCAACATGGACGAGATCAAGAAGGAATTGAATAAGCCTAGCAGCTCCAAAGTCATCAAGGAGATGTTCAAGAACGGAATTGTGCAAGCCGCATGCTTTCCACCCGCATTGCCAAGTGCCGAATTGATGCTAGAGTGCGCTCGCCATTATGACCACCAAGGAAGATGCATTGTGACAAAGGATGGCAAAGTGTTAGCTCACCTAAGGAAGGAGGCTATTGCGGATACATTTGACATCCCAAGATAGAAGTCTACCACATATTGCACCAAGGAGAAGGCTCAACAAATAAATGATTCTGGAGCAAAGGATTGTTTGAATGAGATCAACACCAAGTGGATAGCACAACCAAGACACCATCATAGCAAGATGCCATAGAAGCTCCATAAATCAGATTTCCTTTCGAGGTATGGATACATAGTGATATTCTTGAGTCGAATCATGGGTTGTCCGCAATCGTCTACATTTGAGACGTGGATGTTCTTCTACATGTAGGAAATTGTGAAACGCAAAAGGATGATTGACTAGGCGGAGATGATAAGCAACAATATCCATGAGCAATTGACAAATCTGGAAGAAACAAGGTCATTCTACATGAGTTCATATGTCATTTACATGCTAGCAAGATGTGAAAAATATGCAGGATTGACTTGTAGAGGCAATGTTGGACATGGCCCCGGACAGTACAAGGTGTATGATTGTTATCCACAATTGCAATTAGCAGCGATTGGCCACTATCGGATATTCAACGATGCATTCTCCATGTATATTGTGAGGAAATTGCAAGGAGATATTCATAAAAGGTTATCAAAAGAGGCCATGAATTTGGTGAAGAAGTATGGACGATGGTACATTCAATTTCCAAAATTCACCTACTTAAGAATTCAAGGGTTTTCGTCTTTTCCTTACCGCTTGCCAAGGTATCCTACTGACAAGATGGTATTGCTGGAGGTGACAAGGCAATTAACAGCATATGATAAAATTCAAAATAATAAGAAGAAAGTCGGAGTCAATTTCCCAATTGGAATTGGAAGATTAGAAACTTGTTTATCACTGCAAGCTGCACAGAATTCAGAGTATGAGCTACAAGCGTACAATATGGTACTTCATGACTCCAGAAGAGACAATTTTGATCCATTGAACTCCGTCCGAAAGGCATTTGGAAGGCAATATAAGCATAGAGCACACATTGAAGATCATTGGGCCGATGCAATAGATGAAGAGGAAATAAAAGAGAAAATGTTAAAGGTTATCCTGGAATTTGGTAAGAGCAAACAGAGTATTCAATATTCCTGATCAGCTTGAAGAAGACAATAGGTTCATTTTCCAAAGTACATATGATGAAGAAAGGAATAAGCCATCCATCATCAATTGGTCCAAAAGGGAAGTTACACATGATGATGATTGGATGCAGTCAATCATAGCTCGCACTAGAAAGTATGCGGATCGTCAAATACACAAAATGCTTGATAAAGGTTATCAATTCACATACAACTTGATAGAAGATGTAGATTCACAGCCATCCAAAGAAGCAAGTGATAGTGAATCTGGCAGTGAACATGATAATGAAGTCAACAATGAATCCAGTGGATATAGTGATAGTTCAAAGGAAATAACTCAATCAAAAAAGAGGAAAAGACTGGATAGCTCGCAAGGTGAATGTAGCAAAAGGAAGAAATCAAATTCAAGACATGAGGCTAGCACTTCTTCTAGGCAAGGAGAAAATCCTTCCGGAAATGCCAATGTGACATCTACAGTGGAAGATCAAGAAAGAGAAGAAGTTCCAGTAGCTCCGAATGTGCAAGATCAAGGAAATATTCATGAATCTTTGGAGTCAACTTGGCGTGAGAATCAAGTCGAGGAAGATACTTTGAGTCCACAAGAAAGTCATGAGGCAACTATGATTGAAGATGATGAAGACGACCAAGAGATGGAGGCACCACATGACGACATTGATGAGGAAGCATTGCTAATAACAGACAAGAAGCCAAAGAGGACGCCCATGTGGAAGATGCTTCAAAGATTCCACTTCATGCTTACCATCTTGAAAAAGTGCCTTCATTGCCTATGAGTTTTTATGTACACAAGTTGTGTCAACTTTTACTTTTTGCTAAAAATAGCAAGTTGTAACTAATTGTTGACGTGGCAAGATCTCGGCCATCGATTTGCAAATCAATCTTGGCCCTTCATGTAATTTTTGGAGTCTATAAAAGGCTCATTTCTCTCATTTGTAAGACATTAGAAGTAGAATTGCTGTAAGCAAGTAGAGTAGGAGTAGAGTAGAGGAAGCTCTTCTAAGTTGTTGGAGAGAACTCATGGAATTGTTATAATCACTTCCAAGATTAATGCATTTTTCATTGAAGCTTGGTGACAATTGTATTGTTTTGGAACGTTGCATGGTTTCTTATTTCTCGAAGATGATTGAAATGTGTTTCCAAGTAGAATAGAATAGATTAGAAAGTTCATTGATGTGATGAGTAAATGTGAAGATATTTGATGAATTCCTTTTGGTTCATACTTTTCGTGAGTTGTTGATGGCAAGTCACTATGCAAAGTTAGCCTGAACCTTCATTTGCTTTAGTTTGATTTTGAATACTTGTTCAAATTGCGCCAGCTGTGGGTATTTCGATGAATGTTTACAATATGAAAATGTAATGTCCCCAATTTCGAGAGCATTAGAGTTTAGAAGATTAGCCTATTATTTGACCTTCGTCGGCTAATAGTCCTGGTTAGAGGGTCTTCAATAGTTGTTGCCTAGTCACATGGGACATTACTTCTCATCAGTTCGTCATTGGGTTCAGGTTTGGGCCTTCGTTTGATGTTTCTGGACTCAGTTATACACACTTACTATTTATAGTAAGTCACCATTTCAGGAGAGTCAGTGTTTCTATATATAGCAGGGCACCTGGACAGGTCTTGATTGCAGTGTTGATCCCTTACTCAATTGGTTTGATCAGGTAATGAGGGATTTACTATTTTTAGTAAGATTGTGGTTGTAGAGAGGGACCCCTGCTATTTTTAGTAAGGCGATTGGATGCACAGAGGGTACTATGGTGAAACCCTAGGTTCAGATAGAATTGAGAAATGATGTCTAATTATGGAGAGAAGTGATTTTTAATTATTATTAAAGGTAATCTCTAATCATAATTAATTATTATTATAAAGTGCAATTCAAAGTTAAAAAGTCACTTTTTATTCAATGGGGCCATGACCTTTCATTTAAGTGACTTAAAGTGCAATTAATGGATTACATTTTGGAGGCCAAAATATTAAAGTATTTCATAAAGTTAATGTGCACACAAGTTATATTATGTTAAATGATATTAAAGTGCATTTATTATTTATGAATATGAGAGCCCAAGTTTGAAGACTTATTATAAAGTTTTATGAAAAACCTAAAAGTGGATTTCAAAAGGGGATTAAAGGCACTTAAGAGTTGAGAGGATATAAAAGGTTTCAAAAAGCAAATCAAACTCATTGTTGAATGATCATTTGTCTTTGCTATTTAGTGTTCTTGGGATTTGAGCTTGAGACCAAGGGTTTCAGTCATCTTTAGCCATTGGAGAACGAGATCTCTTCAATGTATTTGCAATCTTGAGGCTGTGAAAGATTAGCGGAATCATTGCCAGAGTGTGGGCTTCAATCAGGAGTTCAAATTGTGCATATTAGAGAAGATTTGAGCTGGAAATGAATATATTTCATGAGTTTTTGGTTCATAGCTGTAGACAGATGTAATGTTTCCTTTGTCACAAATCAAAATCCTTTTACCTTGTTCACAAATTTCAACTTGCAGCAAGAGAACATTAGTACATTTTTCATTTAAAGCCAACATATATAATTCATACATAGAACATTGCTTTATCATTTCTATGATTAATTGTCAGTTCATCATTGATTTCTATCAATATACATTACTATGCCAATTACTATTATTCATCTATGATCAATTTCTATGCATATCATTATTATGAATTCATAGCTACTTTCAATGCATATCATCGTTGCTAATCTTTATGATTGCTTTTAATGCACATTATCTTTCATTCTCATTTCACAAGTTAATCTTATGATCACTATTCATATGCCTTGCATATCATTAACATTTCACATGTTATTTTCATGATCAACTTCAATATGCCTTGCATATCTTATCATGACATTTCATATGATGTATGATCTTCATCAATACAAATTGCAAATCTACTAATTTAAATGCCATTTACTAACATCCTATGGGTGATAGGAGGAGAGTATCATTATCCACTATGGGGCTCTATTGCCTCTATCCTTAGACTCAATATGGTATCCTTAATACCTTAGAGTTAAGGCCTCTTGAGACTCCTTGGTACTCTTATGATGCCTTACATCAAGTAACCAAGGCCTATGCATCACTATCCTTCCACCATGGGTACCTTATACCTCATGTGACAAGGCCTCTATGTGATGATTAACCTTTGCATCATAGGTACCTTATACCTCATGTGACAAAGGCCTTAATATTACCCATGTGGTCTCTTGGTACTTTTCCTTTCACCTCTCATATGAGGTTAGCAAATCACGTATCATTATACATAATTGTTTACAAGATAAATCACTTGAGTTATTGCATACTAGATATTAAATGAAATATCATACCTTTTGCTTGGTCGAGGGATTGCTGATGTATAAATGCAGTGATTATTGTTTGTAATGGATTTTACCTTCAATGTGTAATCGCTGATGACATTGATTACTGCTGCTATCTATCCCTTTGAACAATCAATGGTATGATGCAATGTTTCAATGTTTGATGATTGATGTTATCGTGGATGCTCATACCCCGGCTACGGCTGGTAATTTTATCGCTGTTCTCTTCCTTTTGGATATTAATTGCTGATATAAATCTTCCAAGGATTACTTTCGATCTGTTGTCATAGATAGCCTACGAACTTGTTTAATGGTGCCGATGAGGTGATAAGATGTGATGGAACGATTATATGTTGTGTGATGATGATTTCTGTTTGTAGATGCTTGATATTCCAAATGATTGTTTTGACTGGTTAATTCTTGTGTTTGATTATTCGATTGATTGATAAGTGATTCCTTCTTTATATACGCTCCTCTTATGAATTCGGCCTGATGGAACTCATTTCAGCAATGCCCAAACTGATATACTATCCCGAACTCTCCTCAAACCCTTAGGTGCTAACCATAAAATCCTCGATTCTATTGTAGGAAGGCCCGAACTCAGCACTAGATCAATGGACAACTATCTAAGATGTCAACCTGCTTAAGACCCCAAATTTATACCAAAGTGAACATTTGAAACCCCACGAACTGATCTAGTAAGGTACGGCCGCTTGCAATTTTGAAACTTTATAATGGGAAGATAAGCTGATATATCCTCAAGGTGCCCACGCATTCTCCTTCAAACTGATTGCTCACTATCAATAAGCATTAAATGTATTTTATGAATATTATCTTCCTTGATTCGCTGGTTATTATATCAATCTACATCTTCCCTAATGATCCTTGATTGATGCCATCTGATGTTTGATCTGAATGTGTTGTGTGCTTGTTTCCTTGATGATCCATGCTATCCCCCCCTCCAAACCAAAGAATATTCCATTCTTTATATCATTCGGCATATGATAATAAGTTGCATCCCTTTCACAATCGGCGCCTTTTACCTTTTAATTGTTGTTTTTGTCTTTATTTAATATTTATTTTGCCTCATTCCATCGGATCACTGCCTTGGGATTTCTATCGGTTTTTTTAGCAATTGGTAGTAAGTAATGTCCTTGAGATTAATAATAATTTACCATTAATTGGTTTTAGCGCCGCCTCAGGATATTGTTTGTTGATATGTGTAGCTATTTTTTAAGGTTCTCCTTTAATAAGGTATCCGTCACCCAAATGGGGATTGGCCCATACTTCAGTTACTTTATAGATTTATATATCATATTATAATATATATAGTAATTAATCTATATCCATATTTATATGATATATATTATTTGTATAACCTATATTAGTCATATTTGCTAATTTTATCTTACTTTACGTATGGCCTCCACTAAGGCTTCTCTAAAGTGGAAATCAGTCCCTTTGTATTATATAACCTATTTAATTTATAGTATGTACTTAGTTGCCACTAATAATTTATTTGTATAATAATTTATATCATTATTAATAATAATAATGATATTCAATCTACTTATTTTTTATCTAATATAATATTTGTATGGAATATATATTGGTTAATAATAATATAAAATATATATTATTTCAAATTGATATTTTACGGAGGCAACTTCGTGTTTCTCTTATCATGATGCTTAAATCTTTAATTAAACAATGCCTTAGTATTGGGACATGACAACAGAGATATTGAGAACAGATTTAATTGATTTTGTGGAGTTTTGTGATTGAGTTTATCTTCTTTGCTGGGCCATACCATTTCGTCAACCAGCCGTACACATAAGAGGGGTTTTGTGAGTGATTTTGTGAAGGTTTGCTGCTATAAACCTCTTCAATAGGGTTGCCTCATTACTGCAGTAATTTCCAGCCAATTATTGAAGGGTTTTGAGGAGTCTAGACACCATTTGTTGCTACTTGTACCCTATAGCAGGGCCGTACAGCCTGGAGGTGGTTGTGGGCACTTATGATCAGCAAATACTCGTCTATGGGTCACATTTATTCAGCATTTGTGGGTGCCTAGGGTTTAATGCTGAGCTGATTCTATTTGCAAATCAACATCACTTCATTCCTAGGAGTTTGGAGCATATTTCTTTAGCTCACATTGCTGGTCCTCCGTCAGCACAGAAATGAAGTTGAAGATCTCCATCTGGGTATGTCATTGTAATTCATATTTTGCCATAATATGAACTGGGTCTCTGTTATTTTACTTATATCTATCTTAGTTTTTCTGGGTTTTGGTTATATACCCCATATTCTATGTTTTTATTGCCAAAAATCAAACATGGAAAAACATTATAAACCCTAAACTAAAACTCAGCGGAAAATGAAAAAAAATATTGGTATAATGTCCTATCAGGGGTGGGATACTACAGAAAATCATTGGATTACCTTAGAAGATTGCACCGGTTTCGTGTAATTGTTGGTTCTCATGGTGAAGCGAAGCTAGGTTTGGAAGGAATTTGTCTACCAAAGCATTATCCATCATTTCATTGTCCTTAGATTAGATTTCTCTTAACCCTCTCTCTTTTGCATTGTTTTATAAGTTTGATTGAAGAAGTTCCATTCATTCACATCAAAAGAGTAAGGAATTTCATCCATGTTCGTGAAGGAGGAATTTAGCGTAAGTTCCTTTGTGATTACCAGCAAGATCACATCAAATCATTGAGTCTATCCGTTGCAAATCACGTATAAGGAACCTTGGAGTGCTTTTGTTTGATCACATAGTTCAGCATTCGAGAGGCTTTGTTCAAGAGAGGATAGGATACTTGGTGTTTTATTCTATTGTTGTTGTTGTCACAAAAACATCATCAACAAGACGTATCAAAGCCTTTATGGATACATCAATGTCATTCATTTCAAGCTGCAAATCCCAAAGCCTACAAGGTCCCTTTTTATAGTCCGTGAAGGAATGCAACAAGAGACGAAGATTGTTATGGGCATATATAAAGTCCTTTGCTTTACTAGCTGCCAACCTTTTACACTTCACAAAATGGATGAAGCCGTATGTGCTTCAATTCCTTTCAATTAAAGAAAATCTCGAAAATTATAAAAAATAAAATCAAATGTCAAGACTCAAAAATTATAGAGGCAAAAAATCAAATAAAAAATAAAACAAGAAATAATTTAAATTGGAATATAGCTCATAGAATGTTAAATCTGTGATAGAAGTCTAATTGCCATTTTTTGTAGATGTTTTAGTCATGGACTCATGGCATTGTGGAAGTTCCACCACTTCATAGGGTTTATTTTTTCAGACCTACTATTGCATCAACATCTGTATAAGTTCCATCAGAGGATGCATATGTCCCAAACTCATCTCAAATATTCGTTGCATCTCTAGAATTTGTATACATCTTCTTCAAGGCTTTTTTATATCCATCAACTACCTCACTATCCATACTTGGTGTTGTTCTATTTAGCATTGCCAACATGTCAACATGGTAGTACATGGGGTTCAAAGCATGTGCCAAAAGTTGCAAAGGGATTGTCATTTTATCCCACCTCTTCTTGATCATCTCATATATCTGCTTGTAAAAAATTCGTAGGGATCTAGCTCTTTTGCCATGATGATGTGTCTGATATGCTTCACCATTGTATCATTGCAACGATAGATGTTTCCCAATATTGGTTTATCTGTGTCACAATGGCAAATGAAGGTATATATTGACTTAGTGAAAGAGAGCAAGTAGTCTCTTTGAGCCCACCAATCATCATCAAGAATGATAGTTCTAATATTATTTGCTCTCTATTTGGGATTGCCTCCAAACTACCCAAACATCACTAATCACCATGATTTTTAAGGCTTGTTTCATATCTATGAGTTTTTTAAGAACAATGTAATGTGTGACAAAGTGAGTCTCAACCACGTTCAATTAAAAAAATGAAGTTAAAAAATATAATAAATATATTTTAAAAAGAAATCTTTTATGCCATTTCATAAAAATGATCTATTTCAAGATACAAAATATAATTGGAAATTTAGAAAAGGTACTTTCAATATCTCCAATTTAGCAAATTGTCTATTAATGGCTTGTGACATCTGGTGATTACAAATAAACATTTGAATTTCTTTAGCCTTTTCATAAATCTTTTGTATCCATTGGATTGTGCCAATTTTTTGTAGCATCAAGTTCAAAAAATGAATTGCACAAGGGGTCCACTAAATGTTGGAATATCTTGCCTCCACGATCAACCCTATTGCTTTGCATACCTTTGCATTATTTGTGATGATTTGAACAATGGTTTTTGGCCCCAATAACTCAATTTCCTTAATTAGAATATTGGTAATAAATTGGGTATCTTTCTTATCAGACTTGCATTCAATTGCTTTCAACAACATTGCCCTTTTGGACTCATCACAATCACATTAATCAATGGCCTATTTCGAACATCCTTCCATCCATCACAAATGGTAGAATTCCCTAAGATATGCCATGAAGCTCAAATCATCTACAATGATCTCTGAATAATGTCTCTTTCTTTAGCCCAAAGGGTGTTAAGAACCTTTTCATAGCCTAGACTTTTGAATCCTTTTGGCATCTTATTGATTGACCTAACCATCTCACACCAATACGGAGAGCATACCACATTAAATGCAATCCCAATTACATACAAGCAATGAGCGATTGATTGGTCTGTATCCTCTCGACCTTGCAAATTAAATGATTTTCAAGAGGTCCTAAGTTGCTTTTGTGACTTGTAGATGTCCTTGGCTGTGGATGCAAAGGGGGCTATTTGAAGCTCCTTGACGAAGTCCTGCGAATGGAGTTAACCACTTTTTTGATGCTTAAACAACAATAATCAGCTTCATCTTGCTCTTTTTGATATTTTGCAATTTGTGTCCCCTTCCTTGGTTGACCATCAACATCTAGTTCGAGGCATACAACATACCATGTCCTTGGTTTGTGGCAAAGGTGGCCACAAACCCTAGTATATGAACCTTTTTACTCCTTTAGGCATTTGTGACATGTCCATTTATAACCTCCACCACCTTGAATTTGCCAATGATGGTGAAATATTTCCACAATGGAGATTTAGGGTCAAGTTTTATCCATTGGCTATTCTCTTTGCTAAAATTGGACAATGATGATGCCATGATATATTTAAGTTTCAAACTGTAAAACAAAAAAAATGTCAACATTCTAAACTATTTTAAAACTATTTGTAAATATTTTAAAAATTAAATTATAATTTAAAATAATTATTAAAAAATAAACTTGAACAGCTAAATTTATAATGAGTATGTAACAAAAACACAATAAAAATTTGTATAAACACAATTTAAATTTTAATAAAACAGAATAAAAATAAATTAGAATGCAATATTAAATGAAAAACAATATAACTTAAACACATAAATATTTAATATTATTAAAACTTACAAAATATAAAAAAGATATTTAACAAATCCATATTAAGTTAAATTAAATTGAAAGAACTAAAATAATGAATAAAAAGTAACTTTAAATAATATTATACAAAATGAATTGAAATTTAAAATATAATTAGCAAATATGTTATACCTAATAAATTAAATATAATAAATAACAAACTTAAAAAAATCATAAAATTAATAATATAAATAAATAATATTAAATTAAAAAGTTAACTATTTTAAAATAAAACCAACAGATCAAAAAAATGTTATTTTTTTTTTAAAACATAAATAAAATAAGCATAAAAGAAAATAAAAGAATAAAAGTTAAAAGTTCAAACAAAATTTTTGACAAGGCAGCAACGAACATGTCCGCAAACACTACATCCACATGGGATGATGGTGGCAAAGCAAGAAGAAAGGAGCCTGCCATGTTGTTTACTTATTTATGATCATTCTATTCACAATCATGGTGGGGGCGGGGAAAAAAATAACAACCATGGTATGTATGTGGCAAAAAAGGTTCAGTTTGTATAAGAGGTGGAATGAATGAATGAAAGATTTTAATAACGTCTATGAGATCAAGGAGTCTATGGGACCAAGAGTAGTAACAAAACGAACAACATGCAAATCCAACTTTGGGAAACAAGGGCCCCACGGAAGTCCTAAGCAGTTTTTAAGCCCGTTCTGATGTTGGATCTTCTACTGTGGATCTTGATCAAAAAGCTCGTCGTCTTGTCCAGATTTATCTCTTCAAATAAGGCCTTTAGAAATGGTAGAAATGGTGTATAAATAGAGGGCATTCCTCTCATCATTTCATCCAATTCAATTTGGGCATTTCTTTATTCAAAGTTCTCGGTTCCTAGGCTGCCAGGTGTTTCTCTCCGATCTTTTCATAACTATCATTTATTTTTGTTCTCTTCATCTTGGAGTATTTCATTCTGTAATTTAAGTTGAGCAACATTACTTCATTCTTGTTACAAATGGTTATCAAATTCTTCATGGTGTTAGAGTGGGAGTGAAACCCTCTATCAATTTTTGAGAATCTTGCTCTACGGGGTGCAAACTGTTGAAACTTTGGTTTAGATCTAATAAGAAAAAAAAAAAAAAACAGCATGTTTTCCTTTTTTGTTCACCAAAAAAATTATCGATTTAGGGAAATTCATTCAGTTTAAATTCGATGTCCATTTGGGTGTTACAGGTTTGTTTTGGACTTGATCTTGCGAATATCATCACTTTTGCATCCGGACTTCAATTGAACCCATTCTTTAAGTGTTGGAAAGCTGGTTTGTAGATCTATGCATAAATATGCACTTTGATACTTTTTAAAGCATTCTTCTATGTTTTTGATATGTCTGAATATGGAGGAAGCTCCCACAATATTAAGTGGATTTGTTGATCTTTGGACTTGCATAGCATGTAGGAGATGGGCCTGGAGATGCCGCTATAGGACCTCTTATTTATTAATCCAATGGGATTTATTTAACCATAAGCACTGACTTGTGGTTATCCTTGGGATATGTGATTTAATAATGGCCCTATCTAATGGATGACCTTCACCATTATGGTCAGATTTCAGATGTTAGATTTTGTGGGTTTCAATTCATTTCATACGTAAGACAGTCAACCACTAGCACACTTATTTGATTCGACTTATCTCATATGTGAGACGAAAGTTTGCACTCTTTTTGGGCATTGCCATTATCTACAAGAAGAATCAAGGTTCAACCTCTCTATCTGCAAGTGGAGCAGTGTATTTCGGCGCCTCTTCATTTCTCTCTCATGATCAGTTTGAGCTTTAGGGACTCCCTGTATCAGGGATGACCAGATTAGCTTGTTCTTGAGAGGCCCCAATCAATCTTAAGGTGGAATGTTGGAGATTGTAATCTTGACTTGTGCTTATTTCCTATGGGTCCAATTGAGTTACCAACATGTGGTACACCTTGGGCTACCTTTTCTCTTATTTTGTTACTTTGTACCTTGTATAGGGCCTACATCTGTTAGTAAGGCTGCTCTTATTAAGTGGCCTATATGTGTGAGGTTAACATTATGTTATTTTGGGATATGTGCCTTGGCTAGGCCTATCATCTTTTCATGTGTAAGAATGGTGTATAATTAAAGGGCATTCCTCTCACCATTTCATACAATTCATTTTGTTCAATTTTTTTTCGCAATTTTTGGTGCCCAAGGGCACCCCCGTATGCATTGAGGTTTAGGGGTTTCTCTCCGATCTTTTCATATCTTTGATTTATATAAAAAAAATTCTAGTCTAAGGGTATCACCAAATCTATGTGTGCTTCACTTCATCTTGGAGTATTTCATTTCTGTAATTTGAGTTGAGCAATGTCACTTTGTTCTTGTTACATATGTTTATCAATTTTTTCAAGTCATGCATTTCAGTTTACATCAGCAAGACAACTAACTAGAAGTTTGGATTTATACACTGTTTTTTGTTGCATCCAGGCCTTAGGAATCTGTTGGCATGCATTTCTTGTTTGGGCTACCTGTGACCAAGCAACAAAAGTCTATGTTTTTGTCGTAGCAGATAGGTTTTCAAAGATGGGTATCGCAGTTTCATGCAAGAAAAGTTTCTCTGGTGCTAGAAACAAATGAGTCTCCTCTTTAATCATGTTTGGGTTCATTTCAAACTATTAATCATATCTGATTATGATTCAAGGTTCATAAGTCATTTTTTGCATGCCTTGTAGGAGATGTTGGATAGTTGATTGGACTAGTTTACAATATTACATCCTCAAACTGATGGTCAAAAAATATTAGTCACTCATACATTTATCCATTTGCTACACGTACAATAGTGCATATCCATGCACTTGGGATGATAACCTGCCCTTCATTCAAGATTGCTACAACAAATCTCTACACAATTCTATATGGCATAGTTCATTTCAAACATGTCTTGGGTTCTAACAAACTGTGCCCTTTGATCATGCCTATCCCACACTAACAAGCACACAGTCATGGTCACAAAAGAAGTGGACAAGGCAAAGAAGTTTAGGCAACACATTCAACAAGTGCATTAGTAGGATTAGTTGATCCTTTTGCATCAACAATAGAAATACAAAGAGTGCTATGACACATCATACACCTCATAAATTGAAGGTGGGCAATAAAAGGTATGGTTGTATCATTTTCTTAGAGAATGCTTCAAGGGTCTACAACAAAAGATCAATCTTTTGAGCACAATTGTCGATAATACTTTTGTTCTTGATCTACCACCACATTTGTGTTGTCATCTAGTATTCAATGTGGCACTCCTCAAGCCATACTTTTCACCTCTTTTTGAGCCAATAACAACTCAATATTCTTTAGATTGGATCTTGGACAATTATAGACTATGCCAAGAGATTAGATTATTGAAGTTACAACCATGTGAACTTGACATGGCAAACCAGTTGTTCAAAGTGGTCAAGGCAAGGCAATATGTTGATTAGGGTAAGTATTCTGAATTTTAGCAACATCAAGTTTAGTTTCCATAACTGGTGAAGATGTGATGGGGTCGTCATTTCAGAAGATAGGATGAACGATTTGATTTGAGCCAAGCCACAATGGCCTGCATTCTTACCTTTGGCTTTCTTGTGCAACTCGCTCCAAATCTCATGGCACTAGACCATACTGCCACCATCTTGGCAAAGCGGAACTTCTTTGATCAATACCTCAACCAATGCTCTGCGAGATAGGCCTTTCACGAGTTGATGTGCAAGATAGAGAGCTTCTTCATAGGTCAAGCTCAATGTGAAACCTTCACACCACATAGTGCAACAATAGATGGTGCTTCCACAGTTTGTGCCTTGTTAGTAAACCAGTATGTGTCACACACATAGGGAAGATGAATTGGCACATAAATGGGAAGGCAAAACATCAGTCGATATGTAACTTGAACTGTTATGTAACCATTTTCGATTGTAATTGTCTTTCTTGAATTCATTTATACTTTGTCCGTGGCCCATAAGGTTGACATGCACAGAGAAATAGATTGCATTCGAGTTAGGCAAATTAGTAGGAAGCACTACCCAAATTTTCTGATCATATGAATTCTCATTCTTAGTTTTCTAGTTCTTTGTAGACATCTCCACAAAAGCATCTAGCATACATTGTCAGGACTCAGAACACCTCAATGGTACAATAGACCTCATTGGAAAGTTTGGTGGAACGGTTCATACCACATGAATCACACAATACATTGATAAAACACTCGATACAACATATATCATATAAATCGAAAAGTACACAAGGCAAACACACTAGTGGGCATTACATGGGTTCTATCGATTATGCTCATCTCTGTTAATTTTCATCCTTCTGCACATGCCCCATAGATTAAAATGATGTATAAGGTGTTTGAGTGGGAAAAACATCTATCTGAACATGCAACAATTTGTAAATTTTCGAGACTATGGCCAAATTTGTGCGACTTACATGCATGGTTCATGACATAGTGAAAGCACCTGGAGGATGAAATTTTCATCTTCCCCCGTGCCTATGGATTTTTCATATTAGAATTTGACTCAATAAGTGATAAGGGTTTTCTGTTACAGGCTAGGCCGTGGGATTTTCAGGGGAATCTTTTGTGCATCAAGCCTTGGTTCCCTACTTCGATCTACATTCAAATACTTTTTCTTCAACTTTTTTATGGGTAAGATTGCCATATCTATTGATACAATTCTATAAATTGAATGCTTGGAGGCTACTGGCAACAAACTCAGAAGATTCCACCACATGTCGGAGGCAACTTCCAAATATTCTTGCTCCACCTATGCCTACATTTGTGTCAAGATGGACATTTCTAATGGTCTGCTTGTGGAAATTTTCCTACTATTGGTTGATCAGAGCTGGCGACAACCAATGGATTATGAGAAGATTGTGTTCAGATGTAGACATTGTTATTCCACAGAGCATCTCACTTCCCTATGCCCCAAGAAATCCTCCAAATTGTTGGCTTCAGCATATAGGAGCAGTCCTAAACCCATGTGGTGGGTGGGTGCTGAAGTGCATCATCATACCATTATGTAATGTGCCATACTTATTTGTATTTTTTAAGAATCTTTTTATGTGTTATTTTAATTTTTAGAGGTGTTCTTATAGACTAGACAGAAGATGCAGAAGGGGTTTCAGTTTTCCTGCAGATGTGTGTTGCCGGAGCATACAATATATGGCATAGGATGGAAACCCAAAAAAGATACAATAGATATGAAGAAAATAATAGATACCCAGATCATAAATAAGCCAAATATGAATTACTATGACATACCCATGTTCAGATTTGGAACTTGATACATATGCTGGGACTGGACCAGCCAAATGGGTCTCATAGCATCACTTCAAATCTTCTAAGAATGAGAGTATTTACGCTTACAAAGTGAACAGCAATAGACAAGACTCCCAAATGCCTCAGCTAGTGACAATAATGGCTGCAAGCAAGGGTGGAGAGCCTCTACAAACTCCCACGTCTCACCATGATATGTACGGCCTGGCTGGGATATGCAATCAGCAAATAAACTATCCAAGAATCAGTCCAAACTCCTCCATTCTGAACTGTAACAGCTGCATCAACAAGGGCGACCAAGGTAAGAGACCAAGCAGCAACCAAACTCCACCAAACTCCCTCAAAATGGTATGGCCAAGCTGTAGGATGGTATGGCCAGCAAGGGGAATGTGCAGCAGCTTCTAAACTCTCTTCAATCTCATCAAAATCAGTCCCAACTCCATTGCAATCAAGTGAACATTAAAATCTGCAAGTGATATGATCTATGAACCCTTGAAATGTAATGTCCCCTTCCTAGGCGACACATGGATGTGCAGTGGTTGGCCTATTATTTGGGTTCCCGTAGGTCAGCAGAGTGGTTAGGGGACCTATCCAGGGGCAGTGGAGCTTGGCAAGAAGCTTTACAGGCCATTCCAGACAGTTTGCGACAGCTTTCTATTTTTTAGGAAGGGTCCCTATTTTTTAGGGTTTGACTGGGAGTTGACCAGAAGGCATCAGGGGACCTCCAAGAGTATTTTGGGAGATTTGGTCACAGTTCCTATTTTTTAGGAGGTATCCCTATTTTTTAGGAGGGGACTGTCAGTTAGCCTGCCACTTGGCGACCTCACCTTCATGGCACGTGCATCATCAGTTTTCAGTTTCAGATGGCCAGGTGATGGAAATGGAATAAAGGTTGAATATTAAAGTGTTGACTTTAATATTTAATAAGAATAAAAGAAAGTGATTAACAATGTCACTTTATATTAATAAAATATTAAAAGGACCCCCACCTTGATGACATAATGTTGTGTTAAAAAGGTGGCCTTTTTAATGATGAAGTTGGACCCTCAACTTGGGTGCCCAACTTGGGAGGCTTTATAAAATAAAAGAATCTTTTAAAGATTCTCATTTTTGATGCCCTTGCAACCCTAAAGTGGATGCCACTCTTGGGGAGGCTCATAAAGTGAGTTTTGATTCACTTTTTGGGGTATCTTTTTGCATTTGTTATTCATTCTTTTGGCAGATCTGAACTCTGAGGAAGAGTTGCAGCAGCTTTTAGTGCTTTGGGAACGGAAACTCTCAAGGATTATGGTGGATTGGACAACAACCCAGTTCATCTTTGTGGAGGGCCTACTCTGGGTCTTCGTTTGGGCATTATTGGACAAGTTTTAGGTGACTATATTGCAGATCTGAGCTTGCAGCAGTATAGATCTACCACACTCAGCTGCATGTAGAGCCTCTCCCAGGCCAATACCACCATTTGTATGCAATTTGCTTTGCAGATCCAGTTTCTACAATGAATATAATATGCAGATCTGATGGGTATGTGACTAAATTTCTTAGTTGGTGTTTTGCTGTTCATTAGTTGCTTTCAGTTCCCCTTTGTATTGGATCTTATTTGCATGTACATCTTTTGCCATCTTTGGCAAAACTACACATTTCAAGAAAACTAAAACCCCTTCTGCATCTTCTGTCTAGTCTATAAGATCACAAAAAATAATAAAAATCATAAAACAAACAAAAATTACAAATTTTTTTTCCTATTTTAGCAGTGGTCAGAGTTAGAACCAGCAGGGTTCTTACATGAAATCTCATTCCACAAACTCCATTCCGACACAATTGTGAATACTAAGTGTATCCACCTCTAATGGCACCTTTGAGTGATCTTGCACACCTGTAGAATGCCGTTACTCAGGGAGGTTTTCGTCTCCAAGAGCCTCTGGTTCGAATCCTTCAAACCCTCACAAGTACAAACCCTAGCATAGCTCAATAAGAGAAATATCATAATCATAGCATAAGAAATGAACTCCACTTTTTCACCTTTTATCTCCTCAAGTTGGGCGTTGGCTTTCTTGGAGGAATTTTTATGTTTTTAAATTGCTTTTATCCCCCTAGGGATGGGTGCCCACACACTAGGCATAAGTGACCTTTTAATATTTCATTTTATGAGTCACTTTATAATTTAACATTAAAGTCCCTTTTAAATATTTCACTTGAACTTACAGACTTTAAAATAAATGCCAAGACAGTGTCGGAATGCAATGATCTATGGCTCATCGGAAAGCCATCGACGAGACGAATCCAACCCCACGCCGAAATCCCCGATCATGCACTGACCCCAGACTTACTAAAAATAGTAAGTGTGCCACACAACACCCAAACTGACATTGACAACTGCCAACTGGATCCAAACCACAATGACACCTCTGAATTGCCCAAACCAATGCCAAAACACCATGGTTCCCTCACCATACTGTCAGTCTACGGGAACCCAATGATAGACTAACGTTGTATCTAGAAAGGGGACATTACTCATTGTCCCAAATGTCACATGGATAATGCCTTGGTCTTCTCGCGTATTTGTGAGGTGCTTCCTGGTTTGGCTTTTGTGAATGTGAGTGCTTCCCAGCTAAGGGTTGTGAGATTAATTACATTGGGGTGAGGACTTGCAAGAACGGTGCTTCTCCTTCTCCCATTTTGGAGGGTGTTGTATAGATTGTCTTTAAGAGTGAGGATGTGCTTCTAGATGACATTACCAAATTGCAAGGGTGTGCAAACCCTTCTCATCCTGTGATGGTGGATCCTCTAATTGACATAGAAGCTGATACTAAGGTACACATGGTCATAGTGGATGAATTACAAGCCATGCAGGAGCACGGACAAACACAAGTAAAAAGTAAGAAGGCTCACACTCAAGTGAAGAAACATACGATGATTTTTAGATCTTCCAGTAAGGATCCTCTAGGACATTAAGGTTGTTGAGGCTGTTTGTTTGTTTCCTTGGGGGATTGTATTATGGCTTCTCCGGGAATATAGCGTTGCATACTTTTTCAAGTTGAGGAGAATCTTTTGTAGATGGCGGGACTGGAGTTTTCTACGAATTTTGAGGAATATTTTTGTACAATGATGGATCTGATGAGCCCATCGACTACTAGAATCCAAGCTTAATTGTTCTTTTTTGCGGCCCCTAGGTGCCTAACCCAGGTTAATTAGCAAAAAAAAAAAACAAAATTATTAAAATAATGTTTTATTGTATTATAATATTAATATTGTATAAGGCTTATAAATATTACTATACGTTAAAAATATTAGGAAATATGTATATTGCGTCTAATATTCTTGATTTTAGGCTATAAATTGTATATATTCTTGATTTTTATATGTTTTTGGACTGATGAACCCAAAATGAACCCAACCCCAAAAGTTCTTTTGGCTGAATCCATGAACCAAATCAGTTAACCCGAACCTGAACCCGTACTAAGATCCATAACTTAGATTAAAATTCATGACAACAAACTTAAATTGACAAATGGATAGATTTTGAGTACGCATATTTCACATTATATTTTGATTGTAAAAACACTAAATAGGCCTTATACTGCAACTAGTTATGTCTTAAGTATTTTCTTAGAGGCCCTTGCTGTCCTTGTAACCTTTCACTGATTTCTAGAAATATCCTCAAGCTGCTATGTCCCTATGTGATTGAAATTACAAGTGATGATGTTTTTTAGCTTTGAATAGGATAATAAAACCTCTAGAGGAACTGGGAAGCCTTCTGTAAAGATTTGGATCACTTGATGAGGTGATCCCCTTAGATATTTTCTTCAAGAGATCTTTTGTATGATAAGTGTGAAGATATTGTCATGCTTCTAGAGTAACTAATGCTCAAAATATTGGTAGAAATCATCCAAAATCAAGACATCATGGGAATCACTTGTAAATGATGTTATTTTCTTTTGGTTTTATTAAATATAAACATCCCCGATTTTCCAAAATCTCAAATTGATACATTTCCCATTCCATGATTCTTCCTTGGATTTCATCTTTCTAAAATTTTCTTGGAAACCTCTTGAGGCCCGCATTGGGCTATAGGGCGTTGCATAATATTTTCACAAGACATTTGATGAGCTCAATTTTTGTGTCTAACATATTAAGATGTGAAGCATTTAGAGACAACATAAAAAATTGCATGGCATTGGTACAAATTTGAGAGTTGCTAAAGCAATTTTATGTTCATCTTCACAATGACTGTTGATGAAATACATTTCCGATAGTTGTATTCAGCATTCCAATGCTTATGCATCAATAGCACATTTAGAAAGCAGGTTTCAAGTTTCACTTAGATCTTCAATGAGTTTTTGGCAACTAAATTTAATCATGGAGCTTATTATGGGAAGCCAACATTGATGGATAATCTCATGTTGTTAACTAAGCAAAATGAAAATAAGCCATTTGAATGGAAAGAAAGAAAGAAAGAAAGAAAAGAAATAAAATATATTAATCTCCACAAATGACCAATGATGGGTTAAGGCTTTGTTAACTAGACAGTTCTTGGTTGATGCCAGACTTATTACAGTCTTTTATTATTAGAAGTATAACTAGAGTCAAATAAGGGTGCCCTCTCTCGCCAATTATTTTGAGGTCTAAATAGACGATCTTGAGGACTTTCTTGGGCAGAGGGCTTATGTTGATGATGGTTGTACCTTACATCATGTCTTGGTTGCTATAATGCTTTTCATTGATGATGTAGTCCCTTGTTCATTCTCTAGAGGGTTTCTACAAGAAATTAGATGCATTTTAAAGCTCTGACAACTACTTGTTAAACTTAATAAAACTAATGCTTTAGTAATCTTTGATAACTAGTAGTTAAGCTTTATAAAACTAATGTTAGGATCTTCGATACCTTGAAGCACTTTCAAGTGTTTGGACAATTTAGTCTCAAGATACAAGAAATATCCATATTTAGATCTTTTTCTTTAGTGTGGGTTGCCTCTATAGGTCCCTTTGGATGTGTAAATGGAATATAAGCTATGTATCTAGAATATAGGTGTAAATTTTAACTTTTCTACTTTAGAAAGAATGATAGCTTAAGTTCCTATTTACCGTGTATATTTTTCTAAGAAGCTACGTTCATTTCATTGCATTTATCGAAACAACAATAAAATCTAAGCAAATATACTAGAGCTTGCTTAAACAAAAGAAACCAAATAGAGCATAAAAGAAGTAAGCAAAGAGGAAGGAAATGCGTCCTTGATTTGAAGGTTGAAGTTGAAGAAGGTTGGTAGAAACTGGGTGAATACTAGAAAAGTGATGCATAGACATTCTGGACCAGATTCTTGACTATGCAGGAAACAAACGATAGCGACTCGTACAACACATAGGTCACTTGGATTCTGCGGTGATGACCTAGTATAGAAAGGGGAAGTGTCTAGAAATAGATGAGCAGGGCCTCTGGAATTAGAAACAAGAAACTGCAGACTTGATTGAACTTCTATGGTAGCGACCTAATACAAGTGTTGGCTTGCTTTGAGTTTTGGGGCTTCACACTTTCACACCTTGGTTGTCTTCGCCTACTTGCTGCCATGGTGCATGCAAACTTTAGATCTATTTTTTTGAGAGACATGGAGGTTGAAAGTATTAAAGTAATGTTTTATTTATAATGGTCAATTAGCTTTTAGGATAGACTTTAGGAATATTCTTTATTCTTTTTAGTTGTTAGTCTTATCCTCTTTGTTGTCGCTTTTATCCTTTTTGGATAAAACGTTTGTAATCTTATTCAGGGATGCTTTCACTCCTTTGTTAATATCGAATATCTTGGTAATCATTTTGTGTTTGATAATTCTTATAGAAAGTTGTATGAAGGACAAGAAAAAATATTATGATTGCTTGGGAACTTGCCTCAGTCAGGTCCCTAAATGGTATTTTTCAACCTCTAGGTAGCAATAGATAAAAGCTTGGGCTGTGTGTTTGTCTAAGTGTAATAGTGTAGAATAACAATAAATACTGGAAGATTAAGAAATCCTATGGAGGCTTCTATAGGTGTGTGTTGGTTCTCTAGTGTATGGAAAAAGATATTGGAAATGGAAATTGTCAAGATGCCATGGGGAAAGACTGTGAGGCTACAAGATTTTAGACAATGGACAAAGCTATGGGAGATATAATGGCTATGGAGGAATGGCTAAATGTTGTAGATAGTTCATAGGAATGGAAGAAGCTTTAGAATACTCTTGGGAAGAAGTTTTTCCAAAAATCAGAATTCAAAAGATAGAGAGGGAGTTCCAAAATAGCTGCAAAAGTATAGAAGATTGAATGTCTTAAATGATATTTAGAATTGTGTTTTTATAAAATTCATGCACTTGTTAGCCATTCAAAAATGCAGAAATGCCATAGGAAACAACTTCTTACTATTTTTAAACAACTAAGTGTGCACAGACACTACTGCGATCATGCTATTGTCTAGGTGGGCATAAGTTTTTAGAAAGTTAGAAAATTATTAGAAATAAATATTGATCTAGATTGAATCTACATGGCATTTTGATAGAGGGTTTTAGGCTTGGGAATTGGGTAAATGAATCTTATAACATACTAAGGGGATGGACACTAAAATAAGTGTGTAATATGGAGTTGAAATTGCAAAGTAGTCAATTTCTAACTCTATAGGATGGTCATGATATTGTTATTCTAAGACTATTGTGCTTCTATATTCCATCATTGTTTTCGTTGCTTTCCCTTTATATATCCTTTAGACACCCTCACCTTCAAATGAAGAGATTGATTAATAGTAGTGAAGATTCAAACATTTGATAATATAGACTATGCAAAAATTTAGCCGAGATCACTTAACACGAGATGTGGAGGGGACTGATGTACCCCAATATTTGATAAAGTCCAAATAAAATAACACGCTTGAGATAGGGTTATAACATAGAATACTCCTTACAAAAGGATTTGCTCCAATATTTATCACTATTAGAGCCAAGCCAACACTCCATATCTCACATAATGCCATTACAATGATATGAGGCTCTATGTATATAGCCTCTCATCTAATAAATCTAAGGTTAGTGTCATGTCCCCATTTCCGGAGTGATCACATATGGTATGAGTATTTAGCCTATTCCTCATTCCCGTAGGCTAAAACACATGGTAAGGGAATGAAAGTGATTTTGGCTAGATAATTTTCATTGTATTTTCATATAAGCCAAAATTATAAAGGCTTCATCGTATGGGAATTGCAATTTCTATTGTAATCTCTCATATTCAGGGGGGTAGGACCTATAATTGAGGGGCCAAATTCATAGTGTATTTTATAAGGCCAAAATGTAAAAGGGGAAAATGAAATCTTTAATTACATTTTCTCTAATCTACTCTTATAGAGTTTCGAGATAGGACCTATTGACAAATATGTGATTGAAGTGTGTTCAAAGAAAATAGGTCCAAGCTAAGCAAAAGGTGTTCAAATGCATCATGGCACTTCACCAATCGACTCGGAGGGAAATAGAGTTCAAATTTCAAATGTTCATTTCAAAAAGGCATTCGCATGGGATAAGGAGTTCATTGGATCATGTGTTATTTTCCAACGGCCACTTGCATAAGGGAAATCGATTGTCAAAGATATCTCCAATGGATTCAAAAAGCACCAACAGTCACCTAGGATCATGTGCCAATGGCTATATAGGAGCATGTGCCAAGCGGTTAAGGAAGGGGTCTAATTCATTGGATCATGTGATATTCTACCTCCAAGAGCATCGACTAGCATTTAATTGGCCAAGACAAAGGATTCAAAGATAATTTGCCCAAGGAATGATTAAGGGAGACTTGCATAGAGGTGCGAATAGCACCAAAGGAGATCTATTTGCATTGAAAGAGGTGCCAATGGCCTCAAGGAAAGGATTCGGCCAAAAGAAAGTATAGACATGTTACATTTGCCAAAGACATGACATATTCGCCTAGGATGAGGAACTTCGCCCAAGATAGGGGTATTTGCCCAAGCCAAATAATCACATGGGGCTTTCAAATGCATTCAATATCATTCGCCCATGATGGAGGTTCGGCCAAGCATGATACATTCACCAAGGATAAGATAGAGCGAAAGGTATTTGCCAAGACAAGTGGAAGACATAGGATCGATGCATGATAGAATAAAAGCATTTAATGCCAATACAATCCCATTCGCCTAGACATGAGGATATTCTTCCAAGAGAAGAAGTCACCATGAAAGGATAAATCAATGATAATGCAATTATATTTACCCAAGGAGAATCACATCTATCAATGCACAAGTCCAATCGGCCATGAGAGGAGAAGCATAAATAGAGGACATCATTTCATTTGAAGGCATGACTGATTTGGTATGTTTTTCTATTCATTTCAAGCTTGAAGATTCCGATTTTCATGCTTTCTTGCAAGGAGATGTGCCCTTGCCAATAAGGAGATGACCCCCTATGAATTATGAGATGATATTGCTTCTAATTTCACCATTGGATTCAAATTTGCAGGTATTAGGAGATATTGCAGGTTTTGAAGAAGTTTCACAATCATTGGATATCATTGAAGAGTAGTATTGAAGACTTGTATCAAGTACTTTGGCCTTTTCCAGCCACACACACATTTGCTACAATTATCACAGCCACTTGAAGAGTTGTTACAAGAAAGGGGCGGCAATCATTGTATTCGGGCAACAATCATTAAGCAAGGTTGATGGTCATTTCCAGCCAATCGACCAAGTCTAGGAATTATCATTGGGTAACTTGAAGGAGCTTTTGTTTTGCTGGTTGCAACAGTCATATCAGGCCTCTAAATCAGTTATATCAGGCCATCATTATCTACATTTCATGGTGTTCCATAGGACAATAAGAGCTGGAATCATTTGGCAATAGATTGGCAACATCTTTCATTATTGGGCTATCCTTAGATCCTATATTTGAAACCATTTGTAATAGTTTGAAGGTCTGATTTCATTTCAGTATATGACTGTCACAGTGGACAGCGAACTATTGTTTGTAATTGCATCATTTCTATTGAAGGTTGAGTATTTGTGTACTTGTTCAATTTCATTTGAGTGGGCTAATTGGTTGCAAGTATTCTTAGCTAAGTTGCAATAAATTTTCAGTGATTACTACTAAGGAACATTACAGTTAGTGTAAAGTTGTAAACCCCCTTAATCCACACATCAAACATTGGATCAACAAAATGCTAAATCTAACTTATTCCACAAGTTACCCATTTGACCCAATATAACTACCCTTAGGTTATGCGCAACATAAGTTGGCTACTCCATGGCCGCATATATATCATATCATATTCCTTGGCACATAACAAGCCATCCCTCTTTAAAATGTTTTATCTATGGAACATGAGAAGAAGCCAAATCATATGATTTAAAAAAATTGCTTTCAATTGGTACCAAGTTTGATCATTCAACCAACTATATGAGATGTTCTTATGATCTTTGATGTTGACATGTTTCCTTTGTGCTACTTTGTTTCCATGTATATCCGTGGCTGTTTCTCTTTAGATGGTGAGTATACCCATTGCTATTGCTTATTAGATTTTTTAGTAGAGAGACGATGCTGCTCCTTGGTTGTGGAGTTTATTTATAATTGTTGTTGTGCCTACATGGTTGTTGTTGCTCATGGTCAAGTGGGCGTTCACGTCAATGTGCTAAAACATTTGAAGACTCATCTTCCTTATCTTCCACTTGTTCTTTTGGCTCTTGAGTAGGTGAAGATTTGAGTTTCCTTCACTAATTCCATTGTTTGCCTTTACATTCTTTATTCTCCTCTATATATTCTTCTTCATGCTCTTCTATAGTTTCTTGATCTTGTAGCTCACACAAACTTGTTCTTCTAAATCTTGATTGGTTCCTCATCCTCCGTCCCAACAAGGTCACCTTCTTCTTGTGCCAAAGCTTCATGAATTTATTTTGCATGCTAATTGTGGACAATTTATATAATTTCTAACCGAATATTTTACAAAATATACCTACTCTGCATAGGTATAACTAAGAAATCCGATTGCAAAATATATTTGTTCATAGTGGCCTTCAAATTCTCAAAATTTTGAACCTTCTTCCCATATCGCTTGGCCAAGTCAATGTTAATAAAGACAACGACCTTCTCCTTTTGAATACGTCTATGAACCTGAACCTGCAATCTTAAGTTTCTTTTACTAGAAACAAGATGCTTGGACCACTTTCCTACTTCTCTTGATCCAAGCCCGTAGGGTTTTGTAATGTCACAAATCAAGTTTTTTTGTAATATTTTGACTTTTTTTGTGTTTCTCTGAATTCTGGAAATTAAAATAAACTGAAACAACACAATAAACTTGCATACAAACAACTGAAAACACTTGATCAAAACCCTCAATCACATCACATGGTAAATCTGAACGAAGTATTATTAATTATGATTGCTGGTACAAACCCTAGATCAAATCACATATGCAAAACTGAACCAAATATGAAAATAGAAGTATGCCAAAGTCTGATTTTATTAATATGCAACTGCTGGAAGTGATTTAGAGGGCTGAATACATCATCATAAAGTCCAGATCTGATTTTTATATGCTATCAATAAGTACAATGCTGATCATACATGAATTATTCAGATTTTTCAACATCAAACCAACTCACAAATTTATTGAAAATGCTGATCAGACCTATGTAATTGCAGATCAAACTTAAATGGCTGCCCAAAATGGGTGGCGACTGGTTGGAAATGGATTGTATGGCTGTGGCTAAGTAGAAAATCAGCTTGAACAACAATCACTCCTATTTAAATAATTATTTCAACTGTATGGCTCCCTGGATGAAGTTTGCAGACCTGGTATGGCTGGAAAATGGTGTTTCAAACCTCAAATGATGCCAAAAAATGTGTACAGACTGTCCACACAGCTGGAGTATCCCAAATCAACACTTAATACCTCCAAAAATGATTTGCCACCCTTGGAAAATAATTTCAGAATTTTTATGCAGCTGGGCAACCTCCAAAAATAGTGCCAAATCCTTAAATGATGTCAACCAACAATTCCCCCTTGTAGGAAAAATGTCCAAAAATTCACGAACAATATTTGCTTGCAAATTCAATCGATAAATCCTTGAAATTGCAAACAAATCGCCAAATTAGCTTAACATGCAAACCCTAGGTGGAATTTGCCAATGCCAAAGATAAGGGTTTTCGCCCTCACCTCCAAAAATCAAGAGCCAAGAGGGTTTTTGTCCTCCCGGATCATTGAAAATAGTCAAGGGTTTTCGTCTGTGGAGGCTCAAACTAAAATGCCAAAGCTCACAATGAAATTGCCAAATGAAACTTGATGATGCAAGTGGAAGCCAAGCACCTCCTTTTAAACATTTCCAATTTTGGGTCCATGATTAAATTTCCTCCAAAATAGTGTTTAAAAATACTTTTTATTCTTATTTAATATTAGTATTTAAAAATACTTTTATTTATTACTAGTATTGAAAAACATATTTTATTTTATTTTTTCTTAATAATATTATTTAAGTTGCCTCTTAAAATTAAAATTTGTCGGGCCCAACTTAAAATAATATTATTATTTATTTCCCATATTTTTCCTCAGCTTACAGGAAATAAAAATAGGCTAGAGGTCTTCTCCATGACTCTATTTCGAAAAAGTGGACATGACAGGTTTCTTTCTCATCTTTATTTTTTGTTCTTTTTCTTTCTTGTTTGTCCTCCTTCTTTTCCTTCTCCTATCTAGGTAAGAAGACTTCTTCAGCTTCTTTACAGGAAAGTTTTTCTTTTTCTTCAAGACTCATCCACCAATCCAATGGTTGGTACAAAAACAGAAATTGAGAATATACTGAAAGTGCTTTGTGAGAACACCGATTTTAAAATATAAACCACCATTCTTGAGCATCTTCATCTGCTTTTCTATAAAACTTTGTATCTTCATTAATCCCATTTCAAATAAAATCTAGGGTTTCTAGAGAATTTGTTCAATGGTTCTCCTTTTCTATTCAAAATCTGAATGTAAAAACTTGTAAGAAATTAGATCTGACAATTTCCTTTTCAATGCAAAAACTGGGACTTGATTTGCTTACCCAAATTGCAAGAGATGGAGTTTTTTTCTCTTTACTATCTAGGTCACAATTGAAAATTTGACAGTACAATAATTTTGGAAGATCAATTTCTCAATGTCATAGATCCCTCAATACTGCATGGAACATTTGATGCGACCACTTTGTAGAAAGCTCTCGAAGAGTACTTTCTCATTGCCCAAGCAACATTATGATTAAACAACCTGGCTAGGAGGAATTTGAACTGGAAAATCTGAAAATGAGGCATTTTTCTTAAAGAAATCAGCAACTTGACTCTTGATTCATTGAAAACTTCTCCAATTTTCCCAAATCACCAATTTGATATCATAAGAAAAGATGTAGGCATCTAGTAATAAAAAATATAAAAAATGTAGATAAAATCTCACATGAGATAGAGGGTACAAATATACCCAAAAATATGATATATCTAGAATAGACGAATACGATTGAGGTATAGTTATACTATTCGACAATTCTTATGGAAGAAATCACTCAAAGTAATTCCTACTATGAGATATGGAGGTTACTGATGTATAATTATTGAAGAGTTAAGGTTACACAACACATATTACAATACACTTTATGTAAAGAATCGCTCAAAGTTCTTCCATTATGATAGTCAAGTCAATGCTCAATAGATCACATGGTGTCATTAAAACATTATTAGTCTCTCATCTATTAACTCTAGTGCTAGGGAAAATGATATGTTCCAATATCCAGTATACATAAGTTATTAAAATAAATTTAGATAGTTTCTTAATTGTCAATAATGTTTTTCTAAGTTAGTTTCTATTTCTGTTTTAGCTTAGAATGCTTCTATCTGTATTGCTTTATTATCTATTTCTGCTTTAGCTTAGAATGTTTCTATCTGTATTGCTTTATTAGTTATAGTTTCTTTATAGAAACATGTCATTTTATCTTTATTTAAAGAGCTTTGCTCTCTTGTATGAATATATCATTCTGATTATTTTATTTACATGGTATTAGAGCAGAATCGAACTGGGAAACTATTTTTTAGAATTTTTTTTTGCCTTTTCTTTTTTCTTTGCTCTGTACGCGGCCGTACTTTTTTGTATGGCGCCGTACCTCGGCTCTCTGGCTCGCATCTTCTTTGGTTCGTGGTTTGGCAAGATTTGGCGTTTTTTTTTGTGATCGCAGTTATCTCTGCGTTAAAAACCCTTGCTCGCGTTTTTTCTGTTCATCTGTTGGGGTCGCGATTTTCTAGAGCTCTACTCTGTGGGCGGCATTTTCCTCACTGTGCTCGCATTTTTTGGTTTCAGTGATCATCCTTTGGCGTGATTTCCACCGATTTTCTTGGAGGCGATCTGTGTTCTTCGGTGTGTGATTGAATCGCGTTTTTTTTTGTTTCCTCTACAGGTGTCTTCACTTCCTTGTTTGCTGCTGAAGGTGTTTGTACGTCGCGATTTCTGGTTTTTTGCCCCGTTGAGCCTCAAGGACGTGTCCTTTTTCTCTTCATCGTCGTTTTTGTCGCGATTTATGATCACGTCTTTCTCTTGGTCGTGGATCGTGGTCAAGGGCTCTTTAAAGTCATCGACTTTCGAGAAGAATTTGTGGTCGCAGTTCTGCATTTTTTGTCTTCGACCGCTTGAGGTTTCCAAACTTCGGCAGGATTCATTTCCTTCAGTCAATATTTTCTGATCGCTGTCAGTTTCTGTCGGAGATTTGGTGGTTGTGACTTTGCATCGGTTTTGAAAGGAAAATCAAGCTGGCTAGGGTTCTGTATTTTGTTACCTCGGGATTTGTGCTAGGGTTTTTGACCCTGTCTCGGGTTTCATGCCATCTGGAGCTTTTTACCTCGGGATTTGTGTATTTTGTTTGCACCTCTGTAGATCTGTAGGTACTTTTTTGTTTCTCAAGATTTGTGCCTCGAACTCCGTGCTCAGATTTTTGAGCCTGTGTTTTCCGTACTCTTGGGATTTGCACCTTGAAACCCGTGCTAGGGTTTTGTTCTCTGTCTGTGCCGTAAATCTGCTCGGATTTTTGTGCCATCATCTTGTAATCCTTTTTTTGTGCCTCAAAAAATGTGAAAGATGGCGTCCTGGTCCAACATCATGTTGGAAGGCAGTCAGAAGTTCAACGGCCGCAATTACAACACCTGGAAGCAGTGCATGTTAACAATCTTCGAGTATCGGTGCCTTGACCAGTTTGTTCTGGGCAAATCTACACACCCTCCAGTGGCGAGTAAAGATCAGGATAAATTCAATGAGCAAAATCGGGAAGCGGTAATGCTTATCAAATTATTGGTCATTGATGATCAGCTATCCCAAGTTTCGTCACGCAAAACAACAAAAGAAATTTGGGATTCGTTGAAGGACCTTCATGAAACGTCCGACAAAAGCGGAGCGTTCTTTATGAAGAACATGCTTTTCTCGATCACGATGGATGAAAAGATGTCTCTGCAAGAGCATCTCACCAAAATCAAGGACATTCGTGATCAATTGGAGGCGATTGGTCGGAAGATGGACGAGGAAGATATGGCAGTCATCACTTTGAAAAGTCTACCACAATCTTATGAGCACTTTATCGAAATGCTCAAAATTACGTCAACTAATGTTGACTTGAAGTTTCCAGAGCTGTGCAACAAACTTCTGCAATAGGATCGATGGAGACAATAGTTCGGTAGCAGTGCTAGTTCCTCCTCTATAGAACAAGCATTTACTGCCAAGTCCTTTCAATAGAATAAGGGCAACAATCAGCTCTCAACCATCTAGGTAGGGTCACTCCGAGGACCCTTCGAAGAAGAAAAATATTCAGTGCAATTACTGCCATAAGTTTGGCCATATGAAGAAGGATTGTCAAAACGCTTGGCTTCTGCGCAGTCCAAGCCAGGAGAGTCCACACCATTAGCCCATGTTGCAGAGCACACTGAGCAGAAGGAGTCTGCTTTCTACGCCTTTATGGCCCAGACACCAGCAGATCTTGTCAACTCTTCTGCTTGGTATTTTGATTCAGGTGCATCTCGGCATCGTGTACCAGACTGTAGATCTTCTCACCAAGTCTTTGACCTTGGATAGGTTTGTCAGATTTGGGGGGCACCTTGGTGTAGTTGGTAGATTGACCATTAAGCGGGGGGTATTAAAATAAATTTAGATAGTTTCTTAATGGTCAATAATGTTTTTCTAAGTTAGTTTCTATTTCTGTTTTAGCTTAGAATGTTTCTATCTGTATTGCTTTATTAGCTGTAGTTTCTTTATAGAAACATCTCATTGTATCTCTATTTAAAGAGCTTTGCTCTCTTGTATGAATATATCATTCTGATTATTTTATTTACATAAGTATTGCAGAACAATTACATAAGTACATGACACAAGATGTATCATAGGCCAGTGTGCCTTGATATTTAATACACTAAAAAAAGAAATTAAAGACAAAAAATAAAACTAGAAATTGAAATACCCTTAAGGTAGGGTTACACCAAAAAATATTCCGTAAGGAAAGAATTACACCAAGATATCTTCGATTATGAGATCCTGATCTGCTACCTTGATCTACCTAATAGAAACAATCCATAATTCTAATCTGTTTTACTTTCACAATCATTGATGACTATATATAGCCATTCATTTAATAATAGCAGGGGAGGTTATAACCATTACACATGAGGACGACTAATCTAATTATGAATTATATTTTATTGTACAAATTATCCCCTTGACCTAGTACATAAGTCACCCATTGGTATATCCTATTTAAGCATTGATTATCTGTGCCCCAAGTTGGCTAAACATAACAAATTTATTTAAATTTATACAAACTTTTGGATAATTGTTGAGAAATTTAACAAAATTATGTATTCTAGTTTTTTGAAAACTGGTGAGAAATGAGGCAACTAGCAGTGATAGACCATAAAGTTTTCTAATTTCTTTGTTATTACGTAGTCATGAAAACCAAGTTTTTCTGTTTAGGTATGTATTCCAATCCTAAGTGAATTATATTTTCCTACTTAAATGAGGTGGTATGACAATAGGCTGCAATTCCTCAATGATGTCACTAGCTGATAATACGGCTCTTGTCTCAAATAATTAATTTTAAATTGCATAGATAATTGAATATTGAGTTGGTCGAGGGTTTCTACTCTTTAATGGAATGCACTTGAATATTTTCTATGCAGAGTTACAATACACTGAGGAGATAAGAGAGCATTTTCTGTAAAGGGATGAATCTCACCAATGATAGTTTCAAGAACAGGTCAGATGGTTCTAAGGTCAAATTATTAGATATCTTTTTTGGGTTGTTCTATGTAAATGATATTATTTTATGAAGAAATGAGATAATGTATAATAATGTAACACTTTGACCACAAGCTGGCTACATGGTCATATTACAGGTTGCCATTTGTAGCCTTTATCTATGTCTTTTTGTAAAAAGCTATTATGTGGCTATATAAATGCAATAAACAAATATTTCTAATTCCTTGTATTCGCTGAGAATAAAGCAATCTTTTTTTAATATCTTAGAGGGTTTACATTATATCATTAAATGTTAAAAAGTGTTTTTACGATTTAACAGGCTTCAACAAGATTGTTTGCCATAAGACTGAAAAATATGGCATAACCAGAGGCGGATTAGTGAAAATGCAGTATAAAACATTTGAGTAATGACTTGGACTATAACAAGCTACAGAGAGCAAACTAACTTTACTCAAAATCCCCTGAGGTAGATATCTTTCTTTAACCACAAAGTACTAGAAAATGACTCAGCAGTGTCAACACAAGCTAGTGACATTGCTGGAACCTCTAGGTGACTGAAACCTGGAGCCAGCCAAATCTTGGTTGATGATGTCAATGTTGGAGTTTGTGGCCCCTCTCAAGTGGTTGTTACGGGAAAGAAACAGACAGGTGGTTCCTTCTTCAAACCACAATAGGTCTAACAAGGCTTCATCCATACGCTGCAGTTTCTTCTCAAGCTGACTGAGTTCTGTCCTTTTATCTTAAATGCTTCCATAATGTTTGTTAAGCCCCATTAAAGGAGCAGTTCTTTCCCCTGATTAATTATCTATTTACCAGATAATAGGTTTTATAAGCTTTTGTTTCTAGGATATAAAGGACAGAGATATTCATTAGACAATAGATTTCTATAATTCTCTTAATTTGACAACCATTTTACCTTCCCCTCTCATAATTAACTGAAGAGGGTAATTCTGAAGTCAACTATTATGTCTACAGAATATTTGACCATGTCTAATCAAGTCATCTACAAGGTTTGGTCGAGGATGGTTTCTCAGAGAGACAGAAATTTGTGTTGTGTCCATCTCTAATACATGAATGGAAGAGTTAGGTCCACAAGGTGTTCTTTTGACTCTCTAGTCATTATAACAAGGAAGGTCAACATCTTTGTAGATTTAACGGTCTAAATGTAGACATGTAATCTGTAGGTAGATTCAATTACCTAGCATAGGTATAATTATGCAGATAGATATTCCAAAACTGTAATAGCACTTTCATTGTCATGATAACAAGGGTTCATGCTTTTCAATAATTATGCTAAATGCCTATGTACATTCAATTCCTTTATTGAAATCATAAACGTAGAATATATACATACTGAATGTATTCTTCACTATATGAAATGAAGCATTATTAATGAAGGACACGATCCTTCAAAATAGAGTCCTAATTTCTTATCTTAAGTTTCAAATCAAATGTATTCTGCGTGGTGCAACACCATAAAAGCTAACTATATCAATTCCTTGTTGCTCTATTTGAAGATCTATGATCTTCTTCTTTCATTTTGTCAAGCTTCTAGAATATTTAATCATCAATCAAAAGGGAGTTGAGAGGAATGATAAGACTAAAGCATAAGATTATGAACACATCAAACAAGCATACTTATAATTTAACTTTGTTTAGCAATGAGGAACGTATTAAGGCAATTACCTATTAGAGGTTTCTGTAAATTATTCTACTTAGTCTTGTCCCCTAGCAATCATGCCAAACCAGTGCACTTTGACAATTAAAGAAAGAGGGTACATTTTTGATCTGATTTTAGATCACAATCATGTAGATTGATCAAGATATTGTTCACATTTGTTTATCACAACCACACCATCACCACAAGGTTCAGGTCTTTTGTGGGAGGTGTCAAATGATAAAGTTATTGTTTACTCTGCACTAATACAGGGATGTTATCAGTCCTTTTTTGTTACCCTTTCTCAGTGTTGTCCATGTCCTTGGTATCAGACAGATTGAATACATGAGGTTTCATCTTCATTGAAATAAGGTTTGTATCCATTTCTTTCCAGCCAAGGATTCCTCAAACTACTCTGTTATGTCCTTAAATCCTCGAGGACAGAAGTCATAACTAGATAGATAAATATTAAATATTCATACAATACGCAGATTTCCTAATGGTCCTATTCACTTTAAGGAATATTTTCACATCTCAAAAGCGAAGTCATATATCAGACTGAGTACCCAACAAAGATTGGAAATGGTACATCAAGCTACAATATCTCAACTCTACTGCATGTGAGACCTCTGTTATACCCAAGAATGTTTAGGGAAGCTGATCATAATGATCGTCACAAAGTATTCAAATTTCTAAAGGAAAGCGATTAGACTAAAACACTATGGTCCATTGAGACTTATAAATGATGACAAACAGTCCAAAGGTGTGATCATCCAAACGAATTAGAGATTACCTAAGCACTAACTCATACACCTTTAAAACTACATATTAAACAATCCAAGTTGCAGGCAAGTCACATTACTTCCATAGTTATCAATTCACAGATCTGAGAACGTTTCAACCTTATGACAGTATTGCTAAATAATGAATGACAACCCCATTAAATTTTCCGTTCACTTTCCAAGCTATAAATTATGTATAATAATTCAAGGTTTTCTCACTAACATGGTAATGTACTAATAACAGACCTACAGTCTTAAATACTAGTAGTAAGCTACCACATTTTGTAGATTAGGATTCAATGTAAAAACTGAATCCTACAAGATTTCACTCTCCTGATTTGATAAAGATGAGAATGGACGTGAAGATACATATCCAACTGACACAAATACGTATGTTGCCAGTTTGGGTTTGGGCTCAGTCGTTCAATGATTTGTTTTCCTGGTTTCGGTACGGCTGGGTTTGGCCACTCAATATATATAAAATATATAAAAATATGAAATAATATAAATATAAAAATATTAATATAATATAAATATATTAACACTAAATTTAATATATAAATATATTAGTAATATATATATATATATATATATATATATATATATATATAACCTTCTACCAGCTCCCTTAATGGACTGTTCTGGTCCATTGTTAGCATTGACACGTTCTTCTCCAGGTATGTCCATAAATCTCCAAGGGAGCTTGAAATGAGTCTTCTTAGCAGTTTCACTGCTTTTTTCATCTTTGGGTTGTCTTCTAGTGCCTTAACAGAAAGACTCCACCGATGTCATCGTTGCTTTTTGTTATATCATACTTCTCAATGGCTGTGATGGCCTCACGTCTGTATCACTATCCATTGAATGTAATTTACAGCTATCGTTTTGGTCCAAGCTTTTATCCCGGAAGATATCGATGGTATTGGATAGAAGGACTTCTATGAAAAACTGGTCGTGCCTATGTGCTTCCTGCCTGTCTAGTAATTGTTTCCAATGACCGCTCGAATTGCTTAAAGTGCATGCAACGAGCCAATACAGAAGATCTGCCCTAGCTGATTGGGAACAGGTAAGTCTCTACAGTCGTAGAGGTTCGTGGATAGAGATATTTTGTGAGCCATATTGGTATTGAGAGAAGAGAGAGAAAACTTCCTGTTTTAATGTTTCAAAGGTGCTATGATTTTCTCCTGATCTTGTTAAGATTTCTCACATGTGATAGGTTGCTTCCGAGTTCTACGGTTCAGTCCAGCCTGTACTGGAGATGATATTTCAGGTTATTCCTGCAAATTGACGCCATTCCAAGCATGTAAGCTGTCCACCATAATGAGTTCTTCAGTCTGGTCGATGGCGTAATTTGCCAATGTGCCTGCCATTTTGTTTGCTTCCCTGTTACAATGCTGGATTGAGTAGTAATGCATTTTATCCAAAATTGGCCAAATTTGTGCAAGGATGTTTTTGAGCTTCCAATTGGAGGTATTTCTCTTTAGCACCATGTTGATGGTGATCAAAGAGTCACCCTCAATATCAATATCATTTATGCGTTTACTTTTGCATATTTTTCTCCCAGTTAGAAGTGCCTGGAATTCAGATTCATTGTTCATTCCTAGCTGTAAATTTTTAGAGATTGCACCAATAAGCCCGCTGCTCTCGTCCCTGATTATGCAGCCAGCACCAGAGACCCCAGTGTACCTTGGGGGGCTCCGTCAAAATTAAGTTTGAATTTGCCTTTTGAGGGTGGATACCATTTGATTTTTGTCATATATATATAATGTTCATATTTAGCCACTGCTGATTTATTGTAACCTCTGAAGGCTGCATTTCTTAACAGTATTTTCCTTCAATATAATATAATATTATTTCTTAACAGTATTTCCCTTCAATATAATATAAATATTATATTATATTGAAGGGAAATACTGTTAAGAAATGCAGCCTTCAGAGGTTACAATAAATCATCAGTGGCTATATATGAACATTTGATGAACAAAGACTGCCAAGTATCTAGAGATTACAAAGGATTCAAAAACTACAGATAAATATGTGAACCACCCATTACAAATAGTATCAAGGAAAAGCTAAAGAAGCAAAGAAGAACCATTTGTAGAGCAGTATCTGTTCTGTTTGCTGTTGTATTTCCGGCATGGAGGCCTAAGTATAGCTGCCATTCGAGTATATTGTCAAATCTTTGTCCTCTGACAGTGCATATCAAGTGGCACCATCATTGAATGAATAGTAGAATCTGGAGCTTCATGTGCAAACTGTGAAAGATTGATTCAAGCAGCATGTATTGGATACAAATTCAGAGTGTATGGTGGAAAAATGTGTTATAGATATTGCTCAGAATTCATATGCTCAAAACAAGTTTGTTCCTAGACAAAACTCTCTCCTGGACATTTATGAGAAGAAAATTTACAGAGTTTAACTGTGATTTATAAAAAACATTTATGAGGCCTAAGTATAGCTGCCATTCGAGTATATTGTCAAATCTTTGTCCTCTGACAGTGCATATCAAGTGGTACCATCATTGAATGAATAGTAGAATCTGGAGCTTAATGTGCAAACTGTGAAAGATTGATTCAAGCAGCATGTATTGGATACAAATTCAGAGTGTATGGTGGAAAAATGTGTTAGATTTTGCTCATAATTCATATGCTCAAAACAAGTTTGTTCCTACACAAAACTCTCTCGTGGACATTTATGAAAAGAAAATTTACAGAGTTTAACTGTGATTTATAAAAAAACATTTATGAGAAGAAAATTTACAGAGTTTAACTGTGATTTATAAAAAAACGTTAATGAGAAGAAATTTCACATAGTTAACTGCAAACAAAAACACAAGTTTTTTTGGTACTAAAAATCTATTTTTTTGAAAAGAAAAGCAGGGGTACACGAGGACACATCCCTGGCTCTAACAAGCACGTCCCTGTCCCCAGTGGTGTTTCCGGGATGGGGACTTACCAGGGGACGTCACAATGGCGTCCCCAAAAAAATTTCAAACAGTGGGACGCGTCCCCATTGAAGGAAACATCCCCAGAAAAAAGGGGATGTCTAGCCGTCCCAGAGGCGGTCAGGGACGTCTCAGACATCCCTCAACCGTCCCAGGGACAACCAGATGTCCCCGCGTAAAAACAAAAAACCAAATGCATTTAAAACAAAAAAAAAGACACCTGTTCAAATTTCGGTGGTTGGGAAAGGGGCGTGGGGGTCCCACAAACCCTCCCACGCCCTAAAACATATGATTTTAAACTTTTTTCACATTTTTTATTGCAAATGTCAAAACAAGGAAAAGAGGCCGCCGCTGGAGGAAGGGAAAACCACTCAGAACAGTCACTTAGATAAGCTGCTAAAACCATTTGGAGGTGATTTTTGGAGGTTTAAGACACATTTCATTGCAGGGGAAAGCACCACTTCATCTTGAGTTGCAAATATCAACTGATTGTGAACTTGGTATGCATCTTTTGACCTTTTTTTTTGTTTTTCTGATTTTTTGTTTGTTTGTTTTGGTTTGTAATTAGTTTTAATTTTTTATTTTATTTTAGTTTGTTCATTGTCCTCAAAATACAAAGCTCAAACAATCAAAGATTCGAAACCTTTCAAACTCAGAGTCATACATAAAAAATTGAAAAAATGAACAGCAGTGAGGAAAATCAAAATGTGCATGAGGTGGGGAGTGAAGAAGAGGTTGAAGTAAACAGAGTGGATTCTGAAAATCAAAACACTACAACTTCTATTGGAAGTTCAGCTCAAAAAGACCCTTTTGCATGCCCTTCATCCTCTCTTCAAATTTATGCAAAAGGTCCTTTCAACCCCAAAAAACCCTTGCTTCAATTTGCCACCAATTTGACGACTAATAAGGCTAAAAATTCAAGGGGCAGCAGGCATTGGTTGTGTCATGTTTGCAATACTTATTATCATGGGAGTTATAGCAAGGTTGAACAACATTTATTGAGTGAGCCTGGCCATGGGGTTAGAATTTGTGAAAGAATAACATTGGAAGAATAGGTTGAAATGCTCAAGCTGGTAGTGGAGAGTGAGGAAAAACATGCGGCTACTACTACTAAGAGTAGGAAGCGTTCATCTAGAACAATGCAATTGCAATCAGGTGGAGAGCATTCCAGTGTATCAGTTGGAGAGCATTGTGATAGAGGGAAGAAGAAAGCTACTTTTACTATAGGCGCAACTGAAAAAAATGCAGTGATAGGGATGATGAATTTGCAAAAGCTTGAGCAAGCCGATGATTTAGTGGCACTTTTGAATATTGTTTGTCAAGGAGGGAGGTACGCAATCTATGTTCTCCAGGAGGAGCATAAGAGGATCCAATTGCTATTGCATCTTTCAACATGGTTTTGAAATAAGGAGACCTTGCCAAATGAAAAGAGATGGCATGGGCATAATAATGGAGGAGATGAAAAAAACATGGATTAGGACTGGTTGTTCCATTGCGATGGATGGGTGGATTGATATTCGACATCGGCCACTCATTAATATTGTTGTTCAATGTCCTGCTGGTTCATACTTTCTTTGAGCCATCGATTGCTCTGGGAAACATAAGGATGCTGATTACCAGTTTGCCCTTTTGAAGGAGGCCATAGAGGAGGTTGGGTCATCTAATGTTGTGCAAGTTGTGACAGATTCAGCTCGTGTTTGTAAGTTGGCTGGATTGATGGTTGAGAGTGCTTACAAACATATTTTTTGGACTCCATGTTGTGTACATGCTTTGAATAATGCTTTGAAAGACATTGGCAAAATAGAATGGGTGAAGACAGCAGTGGCCGAAGCTAGAGAAATACAAATGTTTGTATGCAACCATGAAACTTCATTTGTATTATTCCGATCCTATTCAAAGAAAGAATTCCTCAAACCAGTTGAGACTAGATATGCTATCTATTTATTTTATTGGAGAGGATGCTGGAGGTGCAGGATGCTCTACGATCCATGGTGGTTTGTCGTGAGTGGAAAAAGTGGGCTCCATCAAATACAGAAGAAGGAAATAAGGTGAGAGATTGGGTACTTAGTGAGGCTTGGTGGTCCAATATCAGGTAAGAAATTTGTACTTAATACGTTTCTAACTTTCTACTTTGCTTTTTCTTTAAATTGTTAGTATTACTAATTTACTAGAGTCTAGTGTTAAATTGTTAATGTCTTACAATTTTTAAATGTTGTTTGTAGATATATTTGCTCTATCATATCACTTGTTGTGGGGGTGAACAGGTATGCAGATACAGACTCTCCTAGCCTTGGAGAGATTTATGAGACTTTTGATAGCATGCTTGATCAAATGAAGCAAGAAATTCGTGACAAGGATCCTAAATTACAATTCTATGACCAGCATATCAGGCCTATTGTCACAAAGAGGTGGAACACAATGAACACCCCTCTTCATATGGTTGCCTATGCTCTTAATCCGAAGTGGTATGCACCTAGACTTGGCCGAATGCTTCCTTCTGAGGATGATGAGGTAATGGAGGGGCTTATGGTAGCCCTTGGTAAGATGTATAGAATTGAGGAGGCAACCATACTTCAAGAGTAGTGGCTTCAGTTTTCTGATCTTCAGGGTCCTACATTCAGCAAACCAGAGGCTAGGATGGATAGAGCCACTATTGCACAGAAAAACCCCATTGGATGGTGGAAATTTCATCGGAAGGACAAACCAGAGTTGAAACAACTTGCTATTCGTTTACTCTCACAGATTGCTAGTTCCTCTGCTGTAGAGAGGAATTGGTCCACCTATGGCTTCATCCACTCGATCAAGAGGAACAGGCTTACCTCGAAACAAGAAGAAAAACTAGTTGCAGTTCATATTGCCTCGAGACTTCAGGATCGGCAAAGTATTGAGTATCGACATACTACATCAACACATTGGGATGTTGATCCTAAAGATGTTAGGTAGATTGACGAGGAGGAGGTGCAACCAGGAATGGTCAAGCTTCCATTGAATGTTCCACTTCAGACAGAGAGTGACAGTGACATGGATAGTTCTTTTGATATTGATAGCCCAAACGAGGCATAGATTGTTGTATTTTGAAGTTTGACCGTTTGAGACTTTGAGTTTAACTTTAATTTTAGAATTTGAACAACAAAATGCTTTAACACTGCTGTCATGAATCTCATGATTAATTTTATTGCTGTTTAATAGTTCAAATTTTAAACTTTATACTGCTGTTATACTACTGTTATACTGCTGTTATGAGTTATCTAGATCTGTTGTAATTTTATTGATGTTTATACTGCTGTTTATAGTACTTTATACTACTGTTATGATTTATTCACATATTGTTATTGTTGTTATCAGTTATTGACATATTTCTCTCTATATAGTATATTTTGAAAAATTCATATATATATATATATATTGAAAAATTCATATATCGCCGTCCTTTGCCATCCCCAAAAAACGGCCCTCGGACTGCCGTCACGGTCCTCGAAACGCTGTGGAACACAGAAGAAAAGTTTTCTGTTTTTTCAGGGTTAACCCTTGGTAAGCCCAGGGTTCGTTCTTAGGATTGTGGGCTCGTACCAGGTACATCTCAGACGTACTTGGGACAAACCCACAGTCTTGGGTATAAACCTTAAGTGTACCCAGGAGGGATTTGACCTGAGACCTGTACCCCGACCGGTTCAATACTGGTATGTCCCTGGAAATGGGCAAACTTGGTAACATAGATAGATATTGTAATGAGATGCAAGATATCTAGATTCCATCATGCCATAGAACCACAGTTACCAAGTTTGAAATATTCGATTTGTTCAGGAGGTCAAAAAATTTCAAAACGATTGGATAAAATTTCTATAGGAATTGAAAAGTCTGGACTGAACAAGACAAATCTGTCTGGTTCCAAGAATCTGGATCCTGCTGGATTTGAACCAGATCCGGCTGGATGTGGTAACAGTGCATTGAACACCCCAGTTAAGACAATTCAACACAGTTCATTGCTTGTATATATATTCACTATTGTCATAGGACAAAATCTCAAAAACCCATGGCTGCCATTGTGTTGCTTCCTCATACAACAGAGGAAAGTAAGATTAAACTAAGTTTTCCATATCCATTAAACCCAAGTCTGTTTGCAACTTATCATGAAACCAAGGTAGAGAAGAAATCTAGATGAATTCCAGTGAATCCAGTAATCGATAAGAATGTCTCAATCCATGTTGGACAGTGAGATAAGTAAGAATCATGAAATACATCAGTACAAATTTACAACAATGATGACATAGTACAATAAGTGACAAATCCCTTAGAAGTAATACGTAAGTCAAATGAACTCAAGAAGACTCTCAGCTATTGTTAAGAATAAGTCGCCAACCAACGAAGAATATCTCCAAGGAAAAAAGAGAGGATATCATGTGGGGACTTTTCTGGCAATCATATAGCTCAACAGGTTCACCTGTATAACTTTCTTCTGAATGGAACCTTACCTTTTGCGTGCAATTTTAAAATAAGATTGGGGTGAGACCATGGAGAAAATTCCAAAGAAGAGTAAATAAAATGCATTGAACTTAATAGATAACAGGTATTAATATTGTCTTGGCCAAGATCTCACAACATCACACTGGTTTGGCATAATACAAGTATAAATGAATAGAAAAGGACGAAGGGGTAAATCACCTGCCACATCAATTACAAGAAACAAGTGTTTATGACAAGGAAGATAACTCAGATCACTAATACAATTATGATTGGCTAAGATGAAACTATCACTATGATGTAAGAAGTAATATTAATAGTTCATGAGCGAGGTGATGAAATTTGAGTAGACCTTAATCATAATGTTAGTTCAATTTGAATAGTCCAAAGAAAACAAAAGATCCCTCTCTCAGTTCAGATAAGGATTTCCGTGAGCAACTTTTGCCCTTACAGTCATCAAAGTCAACCGTGCAAAAGGCCATTAAGAAGTCTAGATGTATACCAACAGTCGTCATAAACAACTCAGAATTCAGTCATAGAATATCATCCTCACAGATGCTTACATTATGTACTTCATTATTTAAATCAGTATAGAGAAGGGATGTTACTCCTGACAAGACCCTACAGTCTTCATTCATTCAAACCGTGACATAAGTCTATAACTATGAAGAGAGGCAGCCATGATCTATAGTAAGTATAGGTTTAAAATGATTATATGTCCAAAAGTATCCAAGTTTGATAGTCTAGTTGACAAGGTCAATTTCAGAGGTTTCTATGCTTCTTATAACCATGGCTTATAACACCTTTTATCCAGAAGAACCATGGGGCCTCATTAGCTATTCTAAACCCCAAATCTCAACTTTTTACTTAATGAAGATAACAAAACCCTTGTTATGAGCTTAATGAGAACTTATGGTTTGAGTCTCATGACTCGATAACCTTATAGGATCTTATTATACAATGTCATAGCACTGTGTTATGCTTTTCTTGAGTATCTGGTCCTATCTGGTGAAAAGTATCATAACTTGACCTTATTCAAACAAGAACACAAAGGGTGTTGAAGGAAAAGATTAATTTTACAGATAGTCATCCATTCATAAAATCTTTTTTCAAGAAGGCAGCAACTCAGATATTCTCTATTAAGGGAGAATACCCAAACAATGAATAAGGGCATTAGGGTTTCCTAAATGCAGCGAGAAGGGTGAGAGTAAAACTCCTTAAGGTCTTATGCCATAGGAGTCTCATTCTAATTTGTCCCCACTGAGTAATGTGGAAGCCATGATGCCCTTGTCCATCAATTGAAGTATTTATAATTCAACTACAAATATTGGAAAGGATAAAGCAACCTGAATAAGCACCAAAATGGATGAAGAATACAGTCCAAGCAACATCACAAGCTCCAATGCAAAAAGCCCCAAAACTCTTTTAATCTCCTTTTTGTTAACAACATAAATGATAACCCATTCACAGAGTTCTCCATCTTGCTAAAAGGAGAAGGATAACAGAAAACTTCCCCATATTATTTGCCCATGTTTTCAGGGCATTAAGGGAGGAAATTGAATAACAAAAGTATGCCCTTTGTGGAACTCTCAGCTCTCAACTGTCTCAGCTGTTGAGCAAATAAAACCCCAAATTTGTTCCTTCGTGCCCTATGGCATGATTACAAACAAATCCAAAGTCATTATACCATTTGCTGAAGTCAAAAGGGATTTTGTGATGCTTTGAAAAATTAATAATGAGAGGAAGAGAAGGTTCCTCAATGTGACTATGCTGGGGATTAATATTCCCTCCAACAAATATAATCGTTCCTTTACTTCAAAGGTAGGTTCCATTAGTATAGTTTTTCCAATTGCTTAAAGACTAATTTTAACAAAATGATGACTTCTCTAGTGCACACCACTTGCCTTCGCACCAAACAGTGAATTGAAGGTTTGTCAGGACAAGAAAAGCAAGTTCTAGGAAATTGAGGCATGTGAAGCATATCACATTGCTTATAAGATAATTAGCTCAAAATCAAGATGACTGAAGTGTCAAGACAATTCAAGCAAATCACTTTAACATGCCAAACATGACAAAAGAAATGCACATGCAAACATGATGTGGTGTGTGCGTGCTCCCATCATCTCTTTCTCTCGCCTTTCCATTGTCTTAATCTGAACCTGCCCTCCCATATCATATCCTTTCTCGTATCTCACATTGTGTCCCTATTACAAACATGGACATCATGAAATATAATTACTGCATAATGAATTCCTATCTGATAATCATTATCCCCGATAAAATCTGATTAATCATTAATTAATGCACCAATAATTATCACATTAAGTTTATTGCCTCAAATCAAATTTTAGTGATTCAAATCTAATTAATATAGAATTGGTTAAATAAATAATCAGAAATGTAATAAATATTCAAAATTATGGGGCACTGCAATGTTGAGCTCAAATGCGACTGATAGCCAATAGTAATAACAATTGACTAGACAATATAACACGAGCACTGAAAATTGTTAGGAAGCACTCTGGTTACCATAGAAACACAACAGAGCGCTATGCTTCTGTGAATACTAGTTAACAATGACTCTTATAAACAAGGAAAATTGTGAAGGATGGATTCTATATTAAAAGTAAGAAGGATTGGTGAGTCTTGGCAATTTAGAAAGTAAGAAATATATGCATCACAGGATGATTCAACAGAAAAGACAGTGTATTTAACCATAAATACATGTATATTTTTGCATGAGAACCTGGCAAATATTTATTTGGAAAATTTCTTCCATTTTTTTTTTTTTTTTTTGAATAATCAGTCAATTGGTGGTTGGTGGAAAGTAGCCCATAGAAGTACCATGCTGATGGATGCCTAGAAATATAATTATAAAGATACGTAACTGTATATGATGTTGAAGGTGTATACTGTATATCCTCTTTTTATTTTTGGATAACTTATGGTTGTGCATGGTGTACAATAAACACCTTCTCTGTGATTGACTTGCATAGTGTATAGAATAGTCTCGCCTAGGCCAACAATGGTTTGATTTTAAGGCTAAGATGAATGACCGTGTGACACAAGTCTTTCCACTCCCATAATTTTCGGGGATTACTAGAAAATGAAATTGGGTTTCCTTCGATATAATCAACAGCTTTGATCTTAGGCACTGTAGATTGTCCAGAGCATAGTTGCAAAATTCTCCGAGTATTTGGCGAGTTTTAAAAAACTCGCGAGTTTTTTTGCCTGGCGAGTTTTTCCTGCAAGAACTCTCCGGAATTACTCGTCGAGTTTTGGCAATATAATCTTCGGTTGCGCACAAGAAAGGTACAGGAAGAGGAAGATGTAAATTTGTAAAATATATTAATGTAGTATTTACTTTCAATTTTACAAAAACAATTTGCTATTTTCCTTTTGTTTCAGACTATCAGTATCAACGCATTCCACATGAGGATGCCATTTTGTACCCAATTTGCTTTCAAATCAATCAAATACAACCAGACTCAGCTTGTTTTTTTTATATACTCATTTATTGACTCATTGGATGCATCTTATCATTGAATTTTGCAAAAAAAATGCGTTTTTAATGAAAATTAAGCAATTTTTAAGTTGCCGAGTTTTTTGCCGGGTTTTGCTGAATCGTGTTTTTTGGGCTTGGCGAGTTTTTCAATTTGGCGAGTTTTTCAACTATGGTCCAGAGGATTCTCCATGCACACTTCAACTGTTAAGAATATTCTTCTGAACATCAATAAGCCCCTTGTTTCAAGTCTTTGGCCTCCTAAACGCCCCATCAACCATGTTTCAGAGACCAAAGCTGAGACATCTTGAAACCACCATCAACCTATTAGATTCACCTACAGTTCCCTTGAAATCAAATTGGAAATTGCAGCATGAGCAGAAATCTGAAAGACGAAAATAAAAGGACAATGTCCCATCCAAAACCATAGAAGAGAAGAGGTTGGTACAAATCTGGCCCCAAAATCCGAGTTGAAGCTGTAATACCTGACAGTGCACACTTTTTCATTATACGACCTAATAAATCATTATACTATCTAGACTTTGAGAACTGTCATAGCTACCAAAGTTGAACATCCAGAGGCTGAGAATTTTCACGGTTACCAAAGTTGAAATCACATGCACTAACCTTTAATCTTCCCTAACACGGCTATCCATTATTTAAGGGATTTTCACACCAACCATCAACCCTGATTGTTATCATCGTATCTTGTAAATTTCTGCAGCATAGACTATGGACATGACACATCAATCATCAGGAAAGACTGATATTTAACAAACAAAATTTTGAGCAGTAACCATTGTTGGCCATCAAATACGTCTTGCAATTTGTTATTCTTCTGACATGAAAAAAACGGAGCGAATGAAAAGCCCTAGAAAGTTCTGATATCTTTCAGTGTTTGCCTTCATCTTCCAATCATTATTGGAAGTAATAATTCTTGATTCAGATAACAGATTGGTATCTTCAAATTCATGTTGACGAACACATGAATGAATTTTCCCAGGATAGCCTAATGCCATCTGTGTGTCTCCTGCTTCGGCAAAAATATCAGTACAAATTGCAATATTAGCTACGAACCATAGACTTTGCCGCCTTTTATCTTCATGGAAAACCCTAGAAAGAAGATTTTGATATTGATTTAATCAAGGGGCCATATATTTCTGGAAGTTAAGAGTCTGTGAATTTTTATTAACCACTAGTTTTAATAAAATGAATGAAAAATTTCTAAAAGATTTTCTATATTCTTAGAATTTTATATATTTTGTGAAAAACATTAGTTTTCCAAAGAGAAGATTTTTTTTCTAGCAATCATGGTGGATCTTCAAATCTGTTGGTGAAGACAATTCCAATAAAAGATTTGATTTAGTTATATCATTAATGGTTTTGAAGGCCATGCTCTCAAACTGCATTGTTTCTTGACCTATTTGTAAACAAATCTTCCTTGACAATGTTCTACATTTATTTGAGGCATCCGCTAGAAGGCCATTGTAGCCTGATGCTTCATTTCTGGAGTTCTGTTTGGAGTTCTTTCTTAGTTAGAGGCATGCCATTTTTGGGGTGTTTTCATTGCTCTCTTGCATTTCTGCCATGCTGTATTAAGCCTGATATGAACATTTTGACATAGGGGTGAACTGCAATAGCCTTTATTTCATCTTGAGATGAGCTTCTCATCATACTCTTTATAGCCATAATAGCTCAGTGCTATGTTTTTGTTCATTTGAATTTGTTGTCTTTAATTTTTATCTTTAGCTAGGATTTGTCAATGATTTTGGGCAATGTAGTTAGAGATCTTTGTAGAGTGTTCTCAACACTCTTGTACTTTTTGTAATGGGCACCCTAGTTTTGTTTTGAAAACATCACTACTGAAATGAAATGCAACAAATGGATTCTTACACACCTTTCTGATCACCTAGTTCCCGATACGGGCAAGGTGAGAGCATACAAGTGTTTCAGACTAGACAATTAAAATACTATTGCAACAAATAACAACATCCGCTTATTCAGCGGGCATCCACTTAATCGTGGGAATCACCACTTGTTCAGTGGGGGATGTTGAAAGAAAGCATAGGCACATCCACTTATTCAACGGGAAGCCTTAACAATGAAACCACTTGTTTAGTGGGGTGAGTAAATGAACAAGAAATAAACAGCCCCACTGGCGGTATGACCTTCTAGGGGTTACAAACATGAGCACAAACACTCTTTAATGACTATGCAACTCAAAATGTTCCCAAGCTGATGTGATGTAATTCTGATGTAAATTTCAGACTGTTGTAGTTTTATATCAGATTTCTATTTACTCTGAAAACATCAGAAATCAAGAGAAACTCATTCATTATTGAGTCATAATCGGAAGACAAGGAAGTATACCACTGTAGAAGCCTTTCCGACTGAAGATAGGTGACTGAAATGTAGCAGAGCACACTAAGAAACACTGTTGTAGCTGACAACATTGTAGGAACCCTTAAAATCTCTGATCAATAGTCCATATATCACCATGACTTCTCACCGACCATGAAAACTCACTCTAAACCATTGCAAACCTCCTCTAAACCCCTTGGTGCCAAAAACTAACACATAAGACAACTGAAATGGGAGGTGTTTTGCACACTATGCCCTCACGTCCAGCTGCAGGAGGTACGACCTGTACCTGCCGTACGACCAGCTGGGAAACCCACCAATCTTCCTTCAAACTTTGCTAAATCACTCCACAAAGGGTCATCCAGGTAATGGAAGATTTGTCATTACAAATTAGATGCATTTCGACCCAAGGTTCACGCCCAACAAACGTTTTAGAGTAGCAGGCCTGGAAATAATGGTACGACCGAACATGAGGCTTTTCTACACAAACTCCCACAAAACATCAGTAGCTTCAATCCACGACAAAAAAAGAACAATAAACTTCACACCAAAAACCAAATAACCAAATCAGAAAACATCAAACCCTTCCTTCAACAAACTGCTGTAGACAAATTTTATTGAAGCTCTATGTGATTTCAGAGGCAAAATCACCCAATAAACTAGCTAGGGTTGATCTTTCACAATCGAAACTAGAGAAGAAATGAAGTTTCGAACACCATAGGGAAAAGCTTAGAAGCTCTCACAAAAATTTCATATAAAAAATGCATAACCTTCAAATGAGCATTGAAATCCTCTTATATAAACACTTTTAGGGCGCTTGGGAAATATTTCTTTTTTGAAGATAAATAATCCTTTTTGCTCACTTTAATTATTCATTTTTTTCCCATGCCTAGGCGTTAACTTTTATGCGACCCATCAAATAAAAAAATCAAATTACCTTTCCAATGAGCTATTACACTTAAGTTATCTTTTAATATTTCCAACTTAAGATAACTTAAGTGAATTTATTAATTAAATGGCTTAATAACTCACCCAACTTACGGAAAATCCCAAAATGAAGCGAATTGCAAATTTGACCATACCAACATGACCTTGAAGGTTTGTGATGATGATTGATGCCAAATGGGTGACTTACTATAAATAGATAGCTTCTCCAAGAAGTTTGGAGAGCTTCCAACAAGCCCGAAACCAATTTTGAAAGCATCATAGGACTCCACAAGATCAATTGAGCTCATTGCCACAAACCAATCTCGCATTCGACGAAACCAAAGCTCTTCAAGAACTTTGGTGTTCTCCCTTCCACGCCACTTCTCCACTACCTTCTTGAATTTTCTAGAATGTGTAACTCCCCTTTTTGGGCGCCAAGTCTAGCTGTCCATTTTTCCGCCCAAGAAATTGACAATTTGAAATTTTTAAAGTTTTTGAAAATTTGTAACACAACTTCCGTGGGCCATAACTTTTGATTCGGGCATCCAATTGACAAATATAACTAGGCGTCAGAAAGCTCGTGAAGAGGTTTACAACGCACAAAATCATCTCAAGATCATTTTGTCCACTTTTTGAACCCCAACGAGGCTTCTAAAGGCCTCAAATTCAAATCTAAAGTTCATTAGGAGCAATTTTTCAAGATAGAAACTTTAATACCTTTCAAACTATAAATGATATTCAGATGATTTCTTCACCATTTGCATATTTTTGCAATTCCACTTCTTGGGGTAAATTTTCAGGTCCATACGTACCCAAATAGGCCAACTTACTAAAAATAGTAGGTTACTATTTTTAGCCTTTCTGAACTTCTGATAGTCCTAAACCACTAAAATGTCATCATGGACTCCAACACGACTAAAAAAACCTACAAAAACAAAGAAAAACAACTTCAAATTTTTTTGGGTGATGCAAGATTGCCCTTACACCACTAGATGCTCCTGCATTAGACACCCAGGGTAATTTGAAAAGTGACCTTGTCACATCTCAGGTGTTTGAGGAAAACCAAGACGATCAACCTTCATGCCTTCCTTTCCATTTAACCAAGTATTCTTCATATTACTTGTTTTTGGTACTTCTTCCCACACGACTATCTAGAATTTCTTCTATCGCCTCCTCTGAAGTAGGTGCCAGAATACTCCATTGTTCTTCTGTTGGTCCATCCTCTACGCCACCTTCATGATACTCTGTCAAATCAGCAATGTTGAACATAGGGGAAATGTTGATTCCACTCGTCAACTCTACTTCATATGCATTTCTTGAATCATGCTTCTTCAGGATCTTGCATCCAAATTTCTTCATCTTCAACTTATTATATGTTCCCACAGGATACCTTTCCTTCCTCAGGTGAACCATAATTTCATCTCCAACCATGAACTCCTTAAATCTTCTTTTTTGATCTTTCTTAGCCTTATACTGTGAATTCATCTTATTGATAAGTTTTCTTACCTCATGCAAGTTCTTTAGGTGCTTTGCAAATTCTTGGGCCTCGGCACTGCTTTTCTCTCCTTTATCCATCTTCCTCAACTTAGAAGCATTTCTTGGACTACTACCATATACAATCTAGAATGGAGATTTACCAGTACTTCTGTTGACGAAATGTTGTATGCGAACTCCGTCTGTGGTAACATCAAATCCCATCCCTTGGGCTTATCTCCTACCAAGCATCTCAACAAGTTGGCCAACTATTGATTCACTACCTCTATTTGTTCATCAGTCTGTGGATGATGTGTAAAACTAAACTTCAACTCAGTCTTCAGCTTCTTCCATAAGGTCCTCCAAAAATACCCAACAAACTTGGTATCTCTATTTGAAACTATACTCCTTGGTAGACCATGTAGTCTAACCACCTCTCTGAAAAGCCCCGAATGATTGGGGCGCTTTGCACACGAAATAAGACCTCCCCTGGCATTTACCCGCCCACCCTAACGCGTTGGCGAAGTCCGTTCAGCCCCACGACCTATGGAATGCAAAATGTCACTCCTAGCACCTGTCCACTGCATGAAACTGAAACATTTTCTATGCTATGATTGCTATAACTAATTAGTAACATGACTGTCACAAGGTGGTTGGGTAACTCTTTTGTATAATAGTCCTTTTGTAAAATGAATGATGTGTGTTCTTGCTGAGTGGCAAACCCTCTTCCATTGTCATAGAAAGAAACATGCACATTAGGTCTTATTGGGAAAATTCTCAAGCATTGGATCAATAATCAATCCCATGAAGATACTAAAATCCCCATGATGACAATTCCCTAGATCTATAACATATGATTTTCAATTTCAAAACACGACTGTGCTATTTATAAGTCATAAATGACTGATCAACATTGAGAAATGACAATTTCAAAGGCTTATAACCACATTTGCACTGATGACCACACTTTGTAACTTTAATAACATCTAGACAGTCCTTCAAAACTTGCCTAGCAACCTAAAATATTACCCTAGCATAATATGGACAGTCACTAATGACTGTACTGTTGGACAATCACTAATATACTGGACAATCACTAATTTAACTCTTCTTCCATGAGAATTATCTTGCAAAGTTCCATAGGACTATTACTAAGTATGCCCCTCAAGATCCTTGTCTTCCTAAGGATATAAGAGCCTTATTTCATATGCATTTTCTTCGATTAACATGGTTTCATGACAAGTCTAATGGCTCTTTCTATGGTTGCAAGTTAGATCAATATGTCTTCACAATTTCAACAAGTTACATGAGGGTTTCATGGAGGATTATTCACATGACAACCATAACAAGGGCTATTATTAGTCAAGATAATGTCATGATAAGGTCATCCAAATGGTGTCATAACAATAGGAAGCTTTCATAGGAAGAAGGAAATGTTTTGATGGTAATGGAAAGGGTAGATGAAGAGGTATTTTGTTGTCTTATATAGTCATGAACAAGTCAAGAAGGAACTATCACAATCAAATCTGCAATGTGAACATCACTAGTTTTCTAACACGGAATGAAATGTGCCATTTTTGAAAATCTGTCAACCACTACAAATATTGAATCATGCCCTTTCCATGTCCTCGGTAAACCAAGAACAAAGTCCATGCTGATATCCTCCCATGGTCCCTTTGGTACAGGCAATGGTTGATATAGCCTAGTATTTTGACTCACTCCTTTGGCCATTTGGCATACTCTACAACTTTGCACAAATTTCTTCACATCATGGTGAAATTGTGGCCAATAATAATTGTCACTAACAAGAGCAATGGTCTCATGTCGACCAAAGTGCCCTGCCAACCCTTAATCAAGTTCTCTCTTATGGAACTCCTCGGAATGCACAACTGGCTTCCTCTGAATAACACACCATCTTGGATTATGTAATCCAACCATCTCGTCCTATCCAGGGTAACAGGCTCCAAACAAGCTTTCCAAGCCTCTGCAAAGTTTGGATCTTCAGGGTACAAATTCTTGAGTTCATTGAATCCAACGACCTCTATCTTCGTCTCTGTCAACAAATTTTGCCTTGTACTTAAGGTGTCTGCAACTCTATTTGACCTTCTACTCCTGTGCTTCAAAACAAAAGTATAACTCTACAAAAACTCAACCCATTTTAAGTGCCTCTGATTTAACTTCCCTTGACTATTAAGATACTGCAAAGCCTAATTATCAGTATATAAAACAAACTCTTTCGACAACAAATAATGTCTCCATTTCTTCAAAGCCTGAACTATAGTATAAAACTCTTGATCGTAGACAATACTTTTTCTTGGCATTGTTAAGCTTCTCACTAAAAGAGGCAATGACCTTACCTTCTTGATTCAAAACAATTCCTATGGCACTGCCACTAGCATTACAATCTACCTGAAATACCTTGCTGAAATCTGGAAGTGCCAAAATATGTTGCTCTGTGACTTTCTTCTTCAACATATCAAAACTCTTTACTGCTCCTATTGTCCACTTGAACTCTTTGTTATATCCTCTCATTGTTTCAGTTAGTGGGGCACAAATGCTATTGAAATTCTTGACAAACTTCCTATAAAAATTTGTCAAACCATGAAAAGATCTTACCTCTGTAGCAGTCCTTGGCGTGGGCCATTCAACAATAGCCCTTACTTTTTTTGGTCCATCTTAAGATCCTTAGTTGAGACAACAAATCCCAGGTATACCAACTCCTTTGTAAAATTGCATTTCTTCAGATTAATCAACAATTTCTCCTCTCTCAGCTTCTCTAAAACTCTTTTGATATGCATCAGATGCTCTTCCCAAGTCTTACTGAAAATCAAAATGTCATCTAAATAAACAACAACAAACTTTCTCAAAAACTCTTTCAATACCTCGTTCATGAGCCGCATGAATGTGCTCGGTGCATTGGTTAGCCCAAATGGCATGACGAACCACTCATACAGACCCTCTTTAGTCTTGAAGGTTGTCTTCCATTCATCTCCTTCTCTGTTTCGGATCTAGTGATATCCATTCTTCAAATCAATCTTCGTAAAGTACTTAGCTCCACTCAAGCAATCCATAATATCATCCATCTTTGGCAATGGAAATCTGTACTTGATTGTAATTTTGTTGATGGCTCGGGAATCTGTACACATTCTCCACTCCATCTTTCTTTGTTGCTAGTATTGCAGGTACCACACATGGACTTAGGCTCTCCCTTATCAGTCCTTTCGTTAATAGCTCGTGAACTTCTCTGTTCAACTTTTTATTCTTGGACGAGTCATCCTATGGGCTGCCTTATTCGGCAAATTGACTGCTGGTTCAAATCCATTTGGTGACTTATCTTCCTCACCAGTGGTAAACCTTCAGGTACATTATTAGAGGCAATGTCCTAAAATTCCTCCAGCATGTCTGAGACTTCTGCTGGTACATCTTCACATTTCTCTTGGCTGATCTTAGGAATCAACACAAAGCAATGACGCTCATTCTTCATACCATCCAAAAATTTCCTACCATCTACCAAACAAATTTTGACAGTACTACATACCTTGTCTTCCACCTCCTTCAAGGGCTTCAACTTATGACGAACTCCATCCTTTGTCATGGAATAGGTGTTTGTATGGCCATCATGGACAACACACCTATCATATTGCCATGGCCTTTCTAATAGCATATGACATGCATCCATTGATATGATATCTCACAACACCTCATCATGGTAGTTTGCAATCTTGAACTTGACTAAACACTACTCATTGATCAAAGCTCTATGGTTCTTCTTCAACCATGCAATCCAATACGGATGTGGATGCCTTCTCCTTGTCAACTTCAACTTGTTAACCATCTCCTTTGAGACAAGATTATTAGTGCTTCCACTGTCAATAATAATATCACAACACTTACCTTCACACTTGCACCTTGTGCAGAATAAACTCTTCCTCTGATCTGGTTCTTTCTCCTTATTTAACAAGGTTCTTCTGACAACTAAGGTTTCTCCCTTTTCAACATCTTCAGAGTGCTAAGATTGCGCATCTTCATCTACATGTACAACTCGTGCATTACCTTCATGTCTTCTATTTGTCCTTCATTGATGTTGGGGACACTCGTAGGCTCGATGTCCACATTGGAAACAGGTTCCTTTGAAACCTCCTCTTCCAGGTCCTTGCCCAAGTCTTCCTCTTCCTCTTGCTCTTTTCTCACCATTATTTTAGTCACAAGGGCGGTAGGCATTATCTCGTTTCTGATTTCGATTGGTGCATACTTCACTTTTCTTTTGATCTTCATTTCGGCCTCCATAGAATCTTCCACCAGTCCTTCTGCCATGACCTCTTTCTCTTTGCTTGCTTTTGAATATTTTATTCAACTTCTCTTCCACCTTCAGAGCAAACTGGTCTGCATCTTCTATGGTGGCCATTCTGATCAGGCTCAACTTCTCTTGAGTACTTGGCTCCAATCCATTAATGCAATGGGTTAGCTTCTCCTTGTTGGCTTCTACATGGCCTGTTTTGATAATAATCTTATAAAACTCTTATGTATACTCCTTAACAAACTTGTTACCTTGCTTCAATCCTTGTAGCTTTTTCAACAATTCCAACTCATAGTCCACATAAATGAACTGCTTCTTTAGTTTGTCCACCATCCGATCCCATCTGGTAATCTTTCCTTTACCTCTTCTATTTCTCTCTAACTAGACCTCCTTCCACCAAATAGTGGCATGGCCCTTCAACTTCGTTTTTGCAAACTTGACCCGTTCTGGATGCTCCACATCTTCATACTCAAAATATTCTTCCATATCATTTATCCAATCAATTCTCTTCCGGATTCAGATTCCTAGAATAGGTAGAAACCTCAATCCTAGGCCTCTTTCCAATCTTCGAAATAGCCCTCAACAACCTAACTTGTGCAGGATCTCCTGCATCATCTTGTTCTTCCTCGGATAACTCTTCTTCTTTAGCTTCATCTTCTCTTTCTTCTCTTATTCTTGGCTCAAACCCTCTTCGCAACTCCTGTTGCAATGTATCGATTTGCCTTTGTAAGGCTCTAAAACCCTTTTCTATCAAAGCATTTCTCCCACCACGGTTTCTTCGTGGAGGCATTTTGATCTCTAAAACAAACCCACAACCTTAGGTCCTAGTGCAAACTACCTCACAATTGACAATCTGTCTACACATTCAAGAACCCTCGTTGTGATACCACTTGATGAAGGGCTACACCACTCAACACACATGAAACAACAGAGATTCCCGCCAAAAATGTGAGGAATGAAAGCAAGCAACTTTTATTTCTTTGGTAAAATGAAGTACAAAATCCAGTATTACATGCTACAACAGCATGGGCTGTTTCACAATAGAGAAAATCCTACTTTATCAAAGATTCCTACAATCCGGAGCCACAACTACACATCTGGAACTATTCGCATAACCATTTCCATTTCCCTTTTTATTTGGCACCAATAACATCCATGCCATTTCTCCACTACCTTCTTGAATGTTCTAGAAAGTGTAACTCCCCTTTTTGGATGCCAAGTCCAACTCTCCCATTTTCCTGCCCAAGAAATTGACAATTTGAAAATTTGAAAGTTTTTGAAAATTTGTAACACAACTGCGCTGGGCCATAACTTTTGAATCAGGCGTCTGATTGACAAACATAACCAGGCGTCGGAAAGACCATTTTGTCCACTTTTTGAACCCCAACGAGGCTTCTAAAGGCCTCAAATTGAAATATGAAGTTCATAAGGAGCAATTTTTCAAGACGGAAACTGTAATATCTTTCAAACTATAAATGATATTCAGACGATTTCTTCACCATTTGCTTATTTTTGCAATTCCGCTTCTTGGTGTAAAATTTCAGGTCCATACGTACCCAAATACACCAACTTACTAAAAATAAAAGGTTACTTTTTTTAGCCTTTTTGAATTTTTGACAGTCCTAAACCACTAAAGTGTCATCATGGACTCCAACACAATTAAAGAAACCTACAAAAACAAAGAAAAGCAACTTCAAATATTTTTGGGTGATGCAAGATTGCCCTCACACCACTGGATACTCCTGCATCACAAGCCTTGAGAGTAATCAGACTCCAATGCTAAATCCTATGTCAAGCCGAATAATCTCAAGTTGTAACCAATTGTGTCCGATTAGCAAATACCTAACACCTTCAAATAACCAACACATGATACCGTTTTTTTTAACAATACAACTCCAAACAACCATCAGATATTGCTAATATTCTTGAATTCTCATGGATCTACCAATAGTGACACTCCTTAGGTTACTTAGGGTCAGGAAAATTAGACTAATCTAGAAATTGATAACATTCAATGTATGGTCCAAAAACTAAGTAATTATATCAACTTGCAAAGGTGAGTCCCATAGAATCCGAAGAACAATGTTTCACAATTGAGTACCAATAAAAAAAATTGTAACTTTCAAAAAACCAATTGACAATGGAACACACATTCAAACAATGGAAGTATCCCCACACCTTTGGATAATCCAAACTGACCAAACAATACTCAAGGACCAACATGAATTTGGCAGATCTTTCTCCAGTTGATGCAAAATACATTCTACAACTCAACATGGAGAAATAATTTGTCTTAATTTTAGTCTATCCCTCAATATTTTCTAAAAAGAAATGGATAACTTTGAGTTTGTACCGAAAGAGGAAAATGAAGTGGTTAATGGTAATGCACGATCAAGAATCACTAAGGTTCTTAAAACTTATGAGTTCCCTAATGAAGAAGATATCAAACTAGTAGTTGGAAAAGAAGAAATTCATGTTTATTAGTAGTATCAAAAAGGATATCCTTACACACTTAGGAGCAAAGCTAAAAAGTCATTAACAACCTCCAACTCCTATTAATTTGTTTATTCCTCTTGATATAGGTGTGAGTAATAATTCTACACCCCCAAGGGATCTAGTTCTTCGACCAAGCCTAAAGTTAATACTTCCACCCAATTAACTAGATAGACTAAAGAACAAAATAAATCTGGTTATAACATAATAGAAGATTTGAAAAAGACCAAAGAAAATATTTGTTTCTTTGAATTGGTACAATTAATAGGATAGAAAGATCTTTTGTTAGATTCTTTATTTCCAAAAGATAAGAAAACTGATAGAACATCCATTGCTAATGTTGTGTTGTATAAGTAAAAAATTGAAACGTCTCCCCTTTTTTGATCATTCAAAATTTTAGTTAAAAACTTACACCTATTTGGTTGATTTAGGTGCATCCAAAAATATGATGCCTTATAATAATCGTCACAAATTGGGATTGACCTCAGTGGAATTAGACAAAAAGGTGGTGTGATTGGACAAAACCAAAGTGAACAGGGTTGACAAGCTCAATCATATACATATACAACTAGTAGTAGACCTATGGATTTAGTAGTACATCGACATAAATGTGGTAGATAGACTAGAAGCCTATGTAATGCTCTTGACTTGAGATTGGTCATGAACTCTAAATGGGTATGTAGCAACTGAATTCTCCTACACATGGCTTCCATGACACAGACTGACAAATCAAATCTACGTAGATAGGGAGTTGAGATTGAAGCATCTCATTATTGTGTACAACAACACCAATGAAGTGCTCTATAGTAAACTTGATTTAGGAGTATATGCCTTAGAGATTAAGCAAAAATTTGAAACACATCAAGTTAATACTTGAGACAAAATCAAGGACTACAAAGGATGACCTTTAGACTTTCAAATTTGGTGGTTTCAACTCTAAGCAAGTAGTTGGTGTTAGAGTCGAATTGATAACCCTATTGGCACCCAGTTTTTTTATGTTCCTGAGCATGCATTAATTTTGCCTAAAATCCTTTTGAAGTTCATCAAAATGCTTCGTAAAATGTTGCTTCTATTTTTTCCATGTTTCGTTTGCCTTTGGAAATGCGAAAAACTCCTAAAAATGACTAAGGCATTGCAAGGGTAAAGAAAAGAAGAGAGAGAAGGGGAAGTCGACTAGTTCTCGGTCAGGTGGAAATCCCAGATCAGATGGAACAAGTTGAAAAGTTAAGTCAAAAGATAAAGCGTATAATTAAAAAGTTTTAACTTGTTTTTCAAAACACGTTTTTTATAAAAGCACTTTTTCATGTGTTTTTTGAAGTTTGAAGTTTGTGGCTATTCTCAGGCTGCCATGGGTGCCTCATTCGACTCATTTGAAGGAAGATATGGGACTTAAATGCGCAGGCAGGTTGATGAAAATTAATGGTTGCAGACGAGGTAGGTGATTCCCGCCCAATAAAGCATCGCAACTCTATATATGCAAGTGGCAGAGGTTTTTTAGCTATTGGTCTTGGAAGCAATTTCCTGGAGGTGTAGAAATTTGTGGTGATTTAGGGCTTCAACTCATGCCAGTCTGGGTAGTAAATGAAGGGATGTCTCCAACAGTCCGTAGGAAAGCTCATCGATGAATATTTTTAGGCAATGGTATGTCTCCATGGCAGATTGCAGTGATTCAGAACATTGAATCGCAATGCTGCCCCTTTGCCACATTTGTTGGCACGAATGTAATTGCAGTTTTGATGTATGTGACAACATATTAATGCATTGCAAGTTTTGTAATGGTCATTTCTGTGTTATGTATGGGTTGTTGCAGTTCTTTCATGGATTACTAAGTATGTCCATTGTATGTTAATATATTTTGGATTTGTATGTGAATACATTTCATGTTTCTGTTGATGGTTGCTAGGGATCTCCTTCCTCTTTGCTGCTCATGACTCTGTTGCCCATTAGAATAGGCACCGATCCAATTTGGGGAAGAGTCAATCACTTTCTTTCAAATTAAATCTATGTTCTAGGTAGTTGTAGGAGTAGGAGTTGGAGTAGGATTAGTTTAGGTTTTACATCCTGTCCGTGATTCTATATAATAACTAGGGATACATTTGAAGCAATACAAGACAATTTAAATCATTGGTGAATCATGTACATGTTTGCCTGCACTATGTATTTTGTGTATGTGAAGTTTAAGTGGATTCATCTTGAGGAATATGATGTTATCATCTTTGGGTGCATATGCATAGTATAGTAATCATCTATATTGAGGTTTATGTGGCTAGCTATTCTTGGTTTAGTGACAGTGTTTGGATTCAAGTTAGCAAGTTGGGTTTAGCCATGATCTTTAGTTGTTCATCTAGTTGTCTAACCTTAGGGAACAGCGTCCCAAGTTTTTAAGCTGAGCTTGAAGTGTAGTAGAAAATACCCACTCTCGTCCATTAGCCCAGAATCATCCTCAACCTTTTGATAAACCACTCTCTAATCATCTTACGACACCCCGGCCTAGGTGATTGGGTAATGTTTTAGGGTTTTGGATAGTGGTTATTCTAGGAACCAACATTTTGGCGTCGTTGCCGAGGATAATGTTACTTTAGCCATTGCTAGGTTCTAAGCAGCTGGAAATATTTTCAACACCCATGTAGCAGTCTTGGAGTTGTGCATTTTGTTTGGGCAAGTTTGGCATCCCGTCAATTTACACCAACATTTTGGTGCCGTTGTCGGGGATGAATTAAAAGGTCGAAGAATTTGAAGGCCCTAGTGCTACTTAGTTTGCAGTTTGCTTTGTGCTTGGGTAAGGTTGGCCTCTTGTCAACTTACACCAACATTTTGGCATCGTTGCCGTGGAAGAAAAACTATTGCTGGGTTGAAAGGAAATTGAAGACTCTGCTGCTTGGAGAGCCCAGCAATTAATTCAGCCTTGGAGTTTTGTCGCACTTCAAGGATTTCCTCTTTTGGAAGAGGTGGCGACTTTGTTGTTACAACAATAAATTTATTTGCTGTTGTTCCTTGCTTGTTGTTGGTGTTTTTGAACGCCTCAGTTTATGTGCAACAACTAGTGAAATTGAAGGTTCATGCTTTTCTTCCTACTCGTTGAAATTTGTGTTGCTGTCATGTTGAAGGAACAAATTTGTAATGCCTCATTTTTCTACCCAGCATTATAGAATGTTCTAGTCATGGCCAATTGGTATGAATTTGATTACCCTAGGGATGTTTCTTCACAAGCATCTTCATATGTATTAGACCCTAAGAACTATGTCAGAGTGGATTCCCATGACCATTCTAGCAATGCATATTCCAGTCATGACTGTGCATGTTATACAAACCCAAACCTATATGCACCCATGCAAAATCAAAGTGACTTATTAATGCAACAATGTGAAATTGATAAAAGCAAACCGCTGCTAGAGTCTTTAGGGCAGCAAGAGAAAGAAACACAAAATCAGATTAGGTTGTTAGAGTCTAGGGTGCAATCCAATGCTTGCCCTGTTGCCCCAAAAAATCAGATTGCTTAGTTCTTTGTTTCTCCCTTAGATCTAATGTATAATTAGTTAGACCTCTCATGGGTTGATTACAAAACATGCAGCATGGCAATCAAGATCTAAATCAGTTGCCCAAGTTTGATGGATACAACATTTTGGGAAGGGGACACACATGTTGCATTTTTTGAAATTCATGGGAACACATCAGTTTGAAGATGAAGACATGTGGATGAGGTTCTTTGTTAGGTGCTTGCGTGGAAATGCAAGAGAATGGATTCAAAACTTTCTAGGACAATCCTTCGCCCCTTGGAATGAACTTGTGGCTGCATTTGGAGATGAGTTTGCAAAAGGTTTAGACCCTGCTAATCTTGTCATAGAGCTGAAAAAAATCAAAAGACAAGAAGCAGAGTCTGGCATGAACTTTAGTCACAGGTTTTCTATTGCCCTTTCCAACATTCTTGAGGATTTCAAACCTAACATTCTTGCTTGCATTGATATGTTTTTTGAAGTATATGAAGTTACTGTTGGTGATAAACATGTTGACTGGAACAACGACAACGCGGATACAAGCAATTAGATGAGTTCAACTTTAAACTATGATGATTGTGTAGTTAGGAGGGTAGAATGTGAAGGTGGTGCATTATATGGCAACCATGTAGATGATGAGGATAGTGTGTGCACTCACCTTTAGTTGGATTGTTCATCAATTGAAGATGAAAATGATGAAATTAATGATGACTTTCAGCTTAAGAATGAGGTATGTGTCATGTTGAATGAAGAGGAAGGCATGTGCATGAGTGAGTAGCAAATTGGATTAGCGCAGAGGCTGAGCATATTATGTGTGCACATGCAAGTGATGTTCAAAGTGAGCAAGAAAGTTAATTCTTGTTTGATGAGCTGCCTTTTTTTTCCATTTGATTTTGATGAAGCTGTTCCAGTTTGTTTGCATGAGGATGACTTGGATGTGGCTGCCCTAAATGATAACCGATCTGAGATAAATGTTAGTGTAGTCGTGAAAATCCAATGTGAAGAGTTTTCCCTTGAAGAGTGCAATGGTGGTGATCATGTGGACGCATATGAGAGCCTATTTCTTTGGTGCAAAGTTTGTTTTTTTCCCCATGCTAAGTGTTCTTCAAATCACTCACAAGGAAATGATATAAGAATGAATGTGGAAGAAGAAGTGTGTCATTAGTGTTGTTGCAGTAGTGAGTATGACAATAGATTGTCAGAGTGGACTTGAAACAGAGAGACAATTTGAAGAACTTGGTTTTTCACTTGAGGCGTCTCATAATCTTGATTTGTGTGTTGATGGTTTGGATTGTAACTTGAGTCATGCTTATGATTTAGAAATTGAAATTTGTTGCAACACATATGAAAGTTGTGTTCAAGAGCTTTGTGGAGATGCAAATGAATATGAGTCTTACCACTTTGACATGGAATGTTTACTGGCTCTTGAATGTGTTGGTGTTGTTGTCGAGGTTGAGTCCTTAGTGTGAGACATGGATGTAAGTGAACATCAAGGCATGTGTAAGCCTGAAGTTCAATATGTTGCAACCCAACTAGAAGGTATATCTGAGGTGGATTTTTCTAGTTTGCTTTGCAAGATGAAGTGTCTTCTCTTGTGGATCAATGATGCATTTAGGCACAGTTTTTGTTGCCAAGTGAATTGGAGGTGTTCTCTTTTTCCCTTGTTTCACATGAAGAGGTCAGTAGGTATGCCAACTTGACAATTGATGATGGAGGTTTGCATCCATCTATTTCTTTTCTTGATTTTGCACCCCTACTGTTATGATAGTGCATGATATGGATTGGATTAGGTCAAGCACTTATTTCTTATGGTTACCCTGCAACAGTGTTTCCAATGGTGAAGCTTGCCTTCACTTCAGGAAAATCTTGTGCAACTTGGTGCATGCAGATGAAAGACTTTGGTTGTTGCAGTCGGGTGATGAATGCAAATTTGGTTTGAGGGAGATCATTTCCTTCGTTTAGCTTGTCTTTGACAGAGGCAAGTAGTTTCACTCATCATGTGCAGGTTTGACCTACAACATATTAAAATTTTGATTTGCAACCAATACCTTCAGCGTTTATTCTTTTATGCCAATGGTTGCATTATTTTGTTGTATATACTTTCGATGTGGTGTGTTGCCTTGTAAATACATCTTGCGTTGTTCCCCCTAGTTCATTTTTGCTTTTTGGTCTGCTCGGAGATAGTTGGTTCTCGCTGAGCCAAGTTTGACATACATCCCCAACCTAAGGCAGTGTTGGCACCTAGATTTTAATGTTCCTGAGTATGCATTAATTTTGCCTAAAATCCTTTTAAATTTCGTCAAAGTGCTTTGTAAAACGTTGCCCCTGTTTTTGCCATGTTTTGTTTGCCTTTGGAAATGTGAAAAAACTCCTAAAAATGATTGAGTCATTATAAGGGTAAAGAAAGGAAGAGAGAGAAGGGGAAGTCGGGTAGTTCTCGGTCGGGTGGAAATCCCCGAGCGGATGGAACAAGTTGAAAAGTGAAGTCAAAAGATAAAGCGCAGAATTAAAAAGTTTTAACTTGTTTTTCAAAATGTGTTTTTAACAAGAGCGCTTTTTCATTGGTGTTTTGAAGTTTGAAGTTTGTGGGTATTCCCAGGCTGCCATGGGTGCCTCAGTCGACTCATTTGAAGGTAGATATGGGACTTAAATGCGTAGGCAGGTTGATGAGAACTAATGTTGGCAGACGGGGTAGGTGATTCCCGCCCAACAAAGCATCACAACTCTATATATTTAAGAGGCATAGTTGTTTTAGGGATTGGTCTTGGAACCAATCCCCTGGAGCTGCAGAAATTCATGGTGATTTTAGGGCTTCAACTCATGCCCATCTGGGTAGTGAATGAAGGGATGTCTCCTGCAGTCCGTAGGAAAGCTCATCAATGAATATTTTAAGGCAATGGCATGTCACCATGGCAGATTGCAGTGATTTAGGGGAACATTGAATCACGGTTTTGTGTTGCCCCTTTGCCACATTTGTTGGCATAAATGTAATTGCATATTTGATGTATGTGACATCATATTAATGCATTGCAATCTTTGTAATAGTTATTTTTGTGTTATGTATGGGTTGTTGCAGTTCTTTCATGGATTACTAAGTATGTCCTTTGTATGTTTACATATTTTGATTTGTATGTGAATACATTTCATGTTTCTGTTGATGGATGCTGAGTATCTCCTTCCTCTTTGCTGCTCATGACTTTGTTGCCTATTGGAATAGGCACTAATCCAGTTTGGGGAAGAGTCAATCACTCTCTTTCAAATTAAATCTTTGTTCTAGGTAGTTGTAGGAGTAGGATTAGTTTAGGTTTTACATGCTGTTTGTGATTCTATATAATAACCAAGGATAAATCTGAAGCAATACAAAACAACTAAAATTATTGGTGAATCATGTACATGTGTGCCTGCACTATGTATTTTGTGTATGTGAAGTTTAAGTGGATTCATCTTGAGGAATATGATGTCATCTTTCAGTACATATGCATAGTGCATTAATCAACTATATTAAGGTTTATTTGGCTAGTTGTTATTGGTTTAGTGACAGTGTTTGGAATCAAGTTAGTGAGATGGGTTTAGCCACCATTTTTAGTTGTTCATCTGGTTGTTTAACCTCAGGGAACACCTTCCCGAGTCTAAGTTGAGCTCGAAGTGTAGGAGAAAAAAGCCCACTCTCGTCCATTGGCCCAGAATCATCCTCAACTTGTTGATAAACCACTCTCCAATCAACTTGCGACACCCTTGGACTAGGTGATTGGGTAATTTTTTAGGGTTTTGGATTGTGGTTATTTTGGGAACCAACAAAACCTTTGAGGGGAAATATTCTTGGTAGCATACCAACTACAATTCACATGCACTAATAATTCCATAGAGTACAAAGTGCTAATTCATGGGCTTCAACTTTCTTTGAAGAAGATCAAATACCAAAAAATGTTGGGAGATTATGAGATGGTGGTCTATCATGTGAGTAGAGTATACATGTGTGATGTGGGAAAAGATGACCCTAATCAACAATGAAGTAACTAGGTCAATCTCTCCGCATATAACATTAGAACACTCACAAGCCACCAAGGGCTATAGACTTGGGTATTGTCCCTAGAGAAGAGCCAAGTTATAGGTGTTGGTGGAGTCTTGGGGTTTTGTTTTTGCTATGATTTGAGATTGATGTCAACGAGTTGACTAAACTATGCAAATAGGGAGATCTAGTGATAAAACTGAGTAACAGAGTAGGCTACAGTAACAGAGATCAGAAAACAGGAACGGAGCAGAGCAGAGCAGATAGAGAGGAACTTGTCACCAAAAGTAGAAGCTTTTGGGGCAGAACACAGGTGCTGGGCGCCCTAGTCCTAGGGTTTTAGGGTAGAATCTCTTTTGTGCAGAGGTCTCAGTCTCTGTAACTTCTGTCTGTCCTTTGTCTGTCGACATCCGAAATCCTTCGCTCCAGATTTGCACACAGAATGAGGAGAAATGTTTGGGTGCTGTATAGAGGGTTACCTCAGTCAAATCTCCGTGTAAGTGTTCCCATTTCCACAACAACAGAGATAAGTGTGATACAGAGTGTGTGCCCTAGGTAGGCAGAGGCAAATACTGATAAAACAACAATGATCAAATACAAATGGAACAAACTCACCATGAAACCGTAATTGGACTTGATGTCACAACACTAGTCGCAAATTAGGAGACCTTGGAGAGAGAAGGAAGCTTCTTCAGATACCTTCAAGGGTTAGTATGATAGCAACAATAATAATCTACAGATAGAGAGCTTCAGATTTCGTGCATAGAGCATATATCAAGTATTCAAATAATCACTTCGTCTTTCTTTCAAATAAGAGGGAGAGAGCTACATATATATGAATCTCAATTACATCTGAAAGAGTTCGCGTTAGACCAAGACAAGGTGTACCACCCGATGTACTATTTTGGCCCTCGAAAACTTAGTAGTTAAGTCTTTTAATATTATTTCTTAATTAGGCCTCGAAAAGGGCATTTTACGAATGAAGATACACAAATACATAGAAGGGAGTGCTAAACCTAGTGTGAAATTGTGAGAGGTCACAATTTCCGACAGTACATTTAGCCCCCACTTTAGTGAGGATATGAGCTTACGTTCATACACACACTAAGTACATAGAAAACATATCTCTTTACTAATCATCGAAGAAGTAGAATGTCACCAAGTTGAGAGGTGCGATAGCCCCCAAGCTTAGGATTCTACGAGTCTACAAATGCTTAGAAAAAGAGGTTACACACATGCAAGACACATAACACAGGTTACACATGTACATATAACATTTATCTGAAAGTAAAATAAACACAGGATGAGACCAAATATTACATGCCGAAACAACTACGATTAGCAAAGATAATATGATCAAATCCAAACATACACAGAGCATACACAGAAGACAAAAAACATGCCAGATCTGATTCTCGGGTTAGCAAGCTGCATTATGCTAGGAATCAAACTGAGAACACACATCATGAGCCACAGGCTAGCAAAATCTGCTATTTACTAGGTGGTTGTGAATGTGTAGCAAGATGGCAACATCACATGCTAGTAAGATCCGCAGATTTACTAGGTGAGTTCCATATCAACATGTAGGAAAATGAAAGCATCATAGGCTAGTAAGATCTGTAGATTTACAAGGTGATCTTCATGTCAACAATATCAGAGATTATAGGCCAAGCAAAGCGTGTTGTTTGCTGGGTAACTCTGGTAAAGTGCTACAAAGATGATCAAAAGGTGCTGTGATAACACAACCAACCACATGGTGTTTGAACAAAGTGAGGCGCATGGCTGAGTGTATGCCCCCACTTTAAAGTAATTGCTAATGCCATCAGGGAGCAACTGCCTTTAAGGTAGAGAGATCAATACACACACAACATGCACGAGAGCTTTTTGGAAGCACATGCCCAAAATGATATGTTTCCCCAAAAGCTACATCGCGGTCAAGCAATATTATATAATAGCACTAGGGGATCTACTCGACTGGAGTCAGTATATGAATGGTTGTATAAAGGGACACTCGTTTTAGGAATTGGACACATCATCATCCAGCCAGTAGAACTACAAAGACAAAGGAAGAAATATCACATGAAATCAAAAGAAAATAAAGATCAGGTCAACGAATGAAAATGATGCTAAATTATCCTTGGCTTTGTATCATCCTTGAAAGGCATAAAACTGCATTTACGATAAATAGAAGAATGGAGATACATAGAGAAGAATGCTACAATTGATTCGTTCCCTTTGTATCCTTGCGGCAACAAGAGTGTCAACGGTCATCCAAAGAGAACTAACAAAACAAAGTACATGCCATGCAACACGTATGGGGATAACATCACATACAAGCATAACACATAACACAAGGTACCACTCTCACGAGTCGGACTATAGCAAATCATCCTCCTCCCAATCTTGCTCATCATAAAGGGATGTACAAGATGCTAGAGGAACTACGAGTTTAGTACAAGGAGCGAAACCAGGTTCATGACGTAATAGATCAATCACCAGGGAAGGATCGTCATGCATGCCCCCAGAGGCCAAGTCCATTGATTTTGTGAAAAGCAAGGACAACTCACTGTCAGAATAAACCACAAGAGGTGATGTAATAGTGCTAACAACGGGGTCGCGAGCACTATCAATCATAGGAGAAGAAGAAATAGAAGAATTACGTAGACTTGACGGTTGCTTAAGCATTTGGTATGGCTGATATGGATAAGGCTCACGCTTACGCTTGGGCGAAGGTGGTAGAATGTCAATGTCAATGGTGGCGGGACACATGACATCAGGGAACCCCTGGTGTCGGGTACACTGGGATGGATCTATTTGTGATAGAGCACTACTCAAAACAACTCTGTCAATGGGTTGGTCTAAAGGCTCAACAAATGGTTGGCTAGATGGAAGAGATGATGGGATGGAACTCTTCATAGACGGAGACAAGGATACTGGGACCACAAAGACGGTCTTTTCAACTTGCTCAGTCGTCGAAGAGGTAGGCAACGATGGGACAATGGGTGGAGCTAAGTCAAGGGACAGCTGCATGGGAGAAGGACTAGAGGGGAGAGGTTCAACTCCTGCGGCAAGCTAGCGATCCATAGCACGATGTCGTCTCTTGCATTGTTTCACATTCTAATTTCGTCTTGTATGATTCAGAGCATTCTCAGGAGGAACTGGGGAGTCTTCCAACATAGGCTCCTTTTCTTAGTCTACCTGAGGGGTAGGAGGAGGATCAGATGGAACTATCGAAGGTTGGGAGACAACGGGGGGAGGATCTCTCAAGGCAGGCTGGCGTTCTCTCGGAGCCTACGGAACATGCAGAGATACTGAGACAACCATGAATGATTGAGAAACCACAGGGAAAAGCTCCTGCGCCACATATTGTTTTCCTCTAGATTCCGTAGAAGCAGGAGGAACGAAAGCAATCCTGGAAGGGCAAGGAGATTTGGATTGAGCAGGGTGTTTGCCTCGTGGTCCTTTGTAGGATGGTGGAGGTGGCACCTCGGCATAAAGACCAAACACTCGGGGCTAGGGAAGGATTCCCGATGTGGGCTGTGGTTCATTCACCACCTGCATAATAGGAGGAACTACTGTCACAGCCACAAAAGATCGAGAAACCTCAAGGGTAGCAGTCGGAATAGCACATGAGGAAAGACCAACAGACAATTGAGCAATTCAACTAGCTTTGAATTTATGATAGTGTTGATGATTACAATATACAGCCTTCTAGCCCTCCTTCTAGCGCCAGAAAACTGTTGATGACTGTTTTGATGCAATCATAACAATAAGTTAAAATTCACATAAAATGAACTGAAACTATACTTGAAAGACAAGAAGGAATCATTTGGTGATTCAACTAATCCCAAGTCTACAATGGTTCGGTTGGTCAAGTTCAGTTGGTCAATGTGAAGCTGTAATGTTCAAGGGGCCTTACGTAGTTTAGGTTTATTTTGTGGTTTACTGGACTAAGAATATGCAAAGAGGTCATAGATTTCAACAAGTATTCTGTTCATTTGCATACAAGTGATACCGGGCTGCAAGTTTCAGAGGGTTTTCTTGAATTTTTTGCAGCTCTCTTATTTATCTATTTATGAAAACTGTCTACTTATAGCTCTGTTATGCATGCTTCTTCAAATTTGAGACAATTTCCTTTAGATTCCTACGTTTTCAGCTAAATATTTCAGATGGGTTGGGAAAAGTTAGAGAGATCTAATCTATACCTCACTTAATCTACAGAAGGATCTAATTGTTTCTGTTATGCACTATGTAAATACCACAGTAATTTGATCAAATCCACAGTAAAAACCCTAAATGTAAGTTCTGAGCATTTTCACAAACATACATTTAAAATTGCAAGCTCTCAAAGAAGATATTTCAAAATACAAAGAAGGGCAGGAGAACACTCAGAAGATAGATGCAGAACTCCAGATTCTATTGTATTAGAAACGAATAGTCGTACATGATTTACAATGTAGGAATGACTCTTAGTTTCATTGATCATACTACAGAGAACTTACAAGCTTTACAGATACAGTAAGGCAGCCAGACATTCCACGCGCACCTTATTGCAGACAAACAGGCGACCTCCTTCTTCTACTTCTAAATTATGCTAAGCTAACTTGCTGTGTTTTCCTAGAATCCCTATTGTAGGCCCTAAAAATCCCTGTTGTAGGCCCTAAAAATCCCTGTTGTAAAGTATTACAGTGTAGAGAGGCACAATATAAAGACATTCTGATGGTCCTTACTACAGCAAAAAACCTAACTGAACCCCTGGTTCAAACCCCTGGTTACAGCAATAAATACAGGTGAACCAGCTCTCAAAAATATCTCCGAGCAGTGGTCAAATTTGGGCGAAATATTGCCCCTTCTGAGAAGTTCCGGCAGCTGGGTAATAACTTCTGTTTGTCTATTGTGATAATACTCCCAGCTGCAACCTTCTTCTTCACTTGAATGGCCTTGACTTTTCGCATTTCATCCTTATCTTCTTGCTCCTGAGATCAGATCTTCTTCCTCCATGAGGTCACTGTGTTGACTTTCCAGCTGCTTCCTCAACTGCAAGCCTGCAAGACAAGACAAGCAATAAGTATTTCATTTATCACATAAACAGCAGGAAATTAAAATAAGCGTTTAAATCTAGGTGACTGCGCAAGACTGAGAAAATCGGATCAGAATACTCCTCAAAACGCGTCCAAAATGCGCTCAAACTGCTCAAAGTTCATCGGGTCAACCATCGCTGACCGGGAAAATGCCAAAAGCGCCAAAAAAAACACTTTAAAACTCCACCGCTTCATTTCCCGCCCATCGGCATGATCATCGCTGACCAAAAGAATACATGTTGGTCGACATTCACTTCATCATCATGATATTCGGAAAATATGATGCTCTCCCTTCTGAAGGTCCAGATGAATGTCATCATGATATTTTGCTTCAGCATGTTGGAGAAAAGAACAACATCATCATCATCATCATGTTGAAGAAGAAAAGGAGGATATGAATATGATCATGCTGCCGAGGAAAGGAAAATGATGGTGACGTCATCATGATATTCGGGCTTCATTGAAATGCTAAGGATGACGTCATCATCATGTTCAGTTAAGATCAGGGGGCTAATTATGATATCGGGTCACCTAAGGAGCATGATCAGGATGATGAATGTAATATGATCCTTTTGCGGCCAAGGTAACCCTCTCGAAAGATCAGGATGATGATCATGATTATCAGGATATTAGCTTCTTCGTTTATTAGATCGGGATGACGTCATCATGATATCCGGAGCCTTTGTTAAACTTAAAATATGACGTCATCATGATATTTCGCCAACCGGATCATGTTTTTAGAAAAATCCTGCCGAAGGGAAAATGTGATGATGATGATCATCAGGATACTTGCAAAAGGTTGTATTTCATCGGCAGGAGGACTTTGCGAAATATCAGGTGGACAAACAAGATCATGATGATCTTGACGATATGACAGGATAAAAAATATATGATGATGATCCTCCTTATCGAATTATCCAGATGACGTCATCATCATAATTTGTCTTCGGAGCACAAGGATGAGTTAAGGTCATCATGATATTTGCGCTAGGGTGATATTGTAAAATATGATCATGCTGTTGAGGAATGCAATATCGACTTCTTCTGAATAGATAGGGTGATCATCATGATATTGCAAAAAAGGCGATCAGGAAGATATGAACATGATGATCCTCTTATCGAATTATGATGATGATGTCTCCATCACTTAGCGAATTTCAGCGAATATGACCCTCTTGAAAGACCAGGATGATGATCATGATTATGCAAAAGGATATCAGGAGGATATGAAGTCGTCATCATCATATTTCGAACTTTAGCAAATATCATGATGATGACCCTCCGAAGGATTATAACACGCGCATGCAAATATGCCGATGATGAATTTTCTAAGTCAGGGTGATCTTATATTATCAGCATGATATTTTAATTTTAGGCGATGCAAAGATATCATGATGATGCTCGCGATACAAAGACCGCTCGACGGGGGAACTTACCTTGACTTAAAGTTGATGTCATCAGGATATTTGAACCTCAGGATATTATCGGGGGGGCGTTTCAAATATGATGATGATGATGTTCTTCATGCAAAACCGAGTTTATAATATATGACCCTCCTAAAAAATATCATGATGCTGCATAATGCGCATAAGACCATTTGACGGGTAAAGGGAACTACCACCTAAGATTGACGTCCGGATATTGCGACTGCATGATTTTTAGCGGGTGATAGACCAAGATCATGATGACCTTGACAACATGACTTAGGATATAAAAAAATATGATGATCCTCTTGCGAATATCAGGTTTGACCAAAACTTTGACCGTGCATAACTTCCACATATGGACGAATTTTCAAGTGAAGTAAAAGGCAAACCTGCATGGAATTTCAAGCTCTTTCTAAATATGAGGTCACAGAAACAAAATATGAACTTTGACAAACTGACCTCATGATGATGACCAACCTGATCCAATATCATGATGATGATGCACCTGACCTTCATTTTTACCAAACCGCCAGAAAGCAGAAAAACACAAGCAGAAGCAAAAAGCAAAACATCAGCAAGGGTCCCCATTTTGCTAAGGAGCATAATGGGGCGTGTTGTGAACATCACAACAGATAGGAGACAAACATAAAATGATTGCGAGGACGAACAGGGTCAACTAGTTGTGGCCAGAAGTAATCAATTGAAAAGTTTCCATGAAGAGCCAAGGACTTAAATCCACTATGATATATAGTGTGCACTTGTCCTTGAAATGGAAACTTTAAACACTTATGGATTACGGAAAGGATCGCCTTGCTCAAAGCGAGCCGTGTATAGCCCAACTTCACATGGAATTGATCTGAGGTTGGAATGATGACAAAAGACACATCCAGGACTTTAGGTCCAACTTGGACGGAGAGAGTCAAGGCACCAAGAGTAGGTCGATTGGAACTATCATGCGCTCTAACCGAGATTTTTGATCTCTCGTACTTGTCTTGATATAATTCATGCACGTAGAGGAACTCCTCCATAACTACATTTGCCAAGCATACAGGATCAATGAGTACTCCCTTTGTGGGTTTATCATTAATCCTTGTGGTAATGTAGAGAGGACCGTCAGGTGCACGAATAGAGGCATTAATGTGGGTAAAGGAAATGCCAAGCTCGGATTCATCTGGTTCTTGGTTATGGTAAGCATTTATCAAGGAAACTAGGTTCTTTAATTTCTTGTCTTGATGATCATAAGTTATAGAAGTAGGTAGTTTTATCCATAGATGGTTCCACAAGGTTAGTAGCATGGTTACGAAGCAGATTTGTATAAATTTGCAAGTTTTAGTTAGGCGGAGCTACGGACCTATTCCCTTTGTCATTCTCACTGGCTACCTAGATAACATTAGAGTTGACGAGGTCTTGAATTTCGTGTTTAAGATGCATGCATTGCTCGGTGTTGTGTCCAGGGGTTTGATGATATTGACAAAAGGCCTTTGGGTTGAAAGAAGGAGATAGCGGTTTAGAAGTGTCAACAGGGCGAATAGGCGGAAGATGGATGAGGTTATTGTTAAGAAGTTGCAACATGATGGAATGAAGGGATTCAAAAAGCTATTAAAACTGTCGATTCCTTGGTTTGAATTTGTAGGGGGTTGTAACAGAAGGTGTTGCGACTGCAACATGTGATTGAATATTTTTTGAAGAGTTAGAAGAAATTTTGATGAAGCTTTTGTTTTGTTTCTTGAATGATTGAAGATGTGTAGAAGCGGCTTCGGATTGACCAACGTGAGCCGATTAGGAAGAGCCCACATATTGACTAACCAATAGTTGGTAATCATGGAGAGCTGGGCAAAGATGTGTAAAAGAAGGATAACACATAAAGAGAATCTTATCACGGATATGTGGTTGCAGGTTCCCAATGAAAACCCTTTGCACATCAGCATCCAGAAGAGAATAAAGACTTTGAGAAAAGAGGGCTTGATAGCGCCCAATGAAGTCAGTCACTTTCTCTTTCACTCCTTGCTTGCAATGAACCAAATCAGTCAATGTTAATTGAGGTCCGATGTTGGCTTGAAAGTGTTGGAGAAATTGACTGACAAGTTGTTGAAAAGAATTAATTGAATTATTAGGTAGAGAGCAAAACCAATCCAAGGCCGTGTCTTTGAGCGACCTAGGAAAGAGTTTAGCTAAGAGAACATCTTCAAAGAGAAAGTCACTGCACAAGGTTGTAAAGGCTGACACATGGCTATTCAGGTCTCCTTTTTCAGAATACTTCTCAAAACGAGGAACTTCAAACTTATCAGGCATTAAAGTTTTAAGGATAGCAAGGGATAATGGACTACGAGTGTAATAGGATGGAATGGTAGGGTGTGATTGACTTTGACTCATACTAGCTATTTGTTGTTGTAGGGAATTGACATTTTGTAAAAGTTGGTTTATGATAGGATCAACAAGTGAATTAACTTGTGAATGGATGGAATGCGAAGGGGATGAGCTAACATGATTGGCATTTTGGTAAGTGAATTGTGGACGGTACTGGTTAACAAGACACTGCGAAGTAGTTGGAATAAGGTTTTGATAGGTAGACTGAAAGCTAGAGGAAGGTGGGACAAAGGTATAGCTCCCCCTTATCACCCTAGAACTAGTGTTAGCACTATTACTAGATTGTGCAGCGACGGTGACAATTGTAGAAGAAGTGAATGTTGGAATAGAAGATATCGCTATGGGTACCAACACTTATGTCCCCATTTGGTGTTGAGAGGACGTGTTGTTGAGAATATTCACGCAGTTAGCTGACGACATAATGTTGTTATCCACTATGTGAACAAGACCGCGTAGAACTTCCACACCATGTGGATCATTGAGCAACAACTTTCTTAGATTCTCTATAAGAGGAACAACCTCCCCTGCCAAGTGTTCCATGCCCAGGAATTGCTGGAAACTAGCCAACTCACTGTCTAGTTTATGAATTCGGGCTCTAGAACATGGGCTACAGAGTTCTCAAGAGCATCAAGAGAAGGTTGTGTTTCAGAGATCATCAGGAAGGTGAGGATGTAAGTATGAGATGATCGCCTTTCAGAACTCCCTGGTATGAATAGGTTATCCAATTGAAGTTCCGATGTTGCAACATCAAAGCTAACTAATGGATGAGAGGCCATTAGGATTCGATAACTTATTCCCACATGATATTCGTACTCGGAGCACCAGGTCACAAAACTCATAAAGCGATTATGAATTTTGGGACACTCAGGTACTCTTAGGAAGCAATATAGAAGAAGAGTAATGACAATACGGATATGCTGATTAAGGGATAGAAGAAAGAAATATTGTTTGTGTTTTTATGTTTTCAAAAAGAAAGAAAATCATGATCAATTGTCACTTTGCTTTCTAAATTACATACATAAAGTAAAACAAGATATGCAAAATAAGTGTCTAATCAAGTTATAAACTAATCAAACACTACTAAGGATCTGAGCAATAAAATTAGTAAGTGCAGATGTAAGATACGTCGAGTTCACCAAAATGTGATGTGGGAAAAGATGATCCTAATCAACAATGAAGTAACTAGGTCAATCTCTCCTCACATAACATTAGAACACTCACAAGCCACCAAGGGCTATAGACTTGGTTACTGTCTTTACAAAAGAGCCAAGTTACAGGTGTTGGTGGAGTCTTGGGGTTATGTTGTTGCTATAATTTGATATTGATGTAAAAGAGTTGATTAAACTATGCAAATAGGGAGATCTAGTCATAAAGCTGAGTAACATAGAAGGCTATAATAAGAAAGATCGTAAAATAGGAATGAAGCAGAGCAGAGCAGACAAAGAGGAACCTGTCACCAAAATCAGACGCTATTGGGGTAGGACATGGGTGCTGGGCACCCTAGTCCTAGGGCTTTTAGGCAAAACCACTTTTGTGCAGAGGTCTCAGCCTCTGTAACTTCCATCTGTCCTTTGTCCGTCGATATTCAAAATCCTTCACTCCAGATCTGCACACACAAGGAGGAGAAATGTTTGGGTGCTGTATAGAGGCTTGCCTCAGTCAAACCTCTGTGTAAGTGTTAACACTTCCACAACAACAGAAATAAGTGCAATAGAGAGTGCATGCCCTAGGTAGGCAGAGGAAAATACTGATAAAATAGCAATAATCAAATACAAATGGAACAAACTCACCATGAAACCCTATTTGGACTTGATGTCGCAACAATAGTCACAAATTAGGAGACCTTGGAATGAGAAGGAAGCTTCTTCAGATACCTGGAAGAGTTAGTATGATATCATCAATAATAATCTATAGATAGAGAGCTTCAGATTTCGTGCATAGAGCATATATCAAGTATTCAAATAATCACTTCGTCATCCTTTCAAATAAGAGGGAGAGAGTGTCAGGACCCCTTTTGACACATTTAAATTCATTTATTAAGGTAGGAAAAATAATTTGTTAATTAAATTAGAAAATGAAAGAAGTATTTATGATTAGTTTAATTATTAAATAAATTAAAAATGATAAGTAATAAATAAGTAAACAACCGATGATGGCATGGTTCGGTGGTTAAGTCGCTCGGTTGTAGTGGCGGCCACTAGAGTTCAAACCCCCGCTGGGCCAACGAGCTCGCAAGGCTTTACGCCTTCGCTGGGCCAATGAGCTCGCGGGTTTGAAGTGTTCTTCCTAGGGGATGAGGTCCCCCAGTTGTGGCCTCACAGATTCATTGCTCCGGGCAAAAGCATTCGCGTGGAGCCGAAGGGCGTGTTGCACCAGCGTCGCCGGTCACGTTAAAAAGTTTACCAGGCGCATTATCTTTAAAAAAAAAAAAAAAAGTAAACAAATATTAAATAATAATGAATTAATAATAAATAAAATTAAAATCATTCAAATAATTATAAAATATGAAATTATAACAAAATGAATTGAAATAAATAAAATTAGCCAATAAATAATTACTAGATAACTAAAATCATTTTTGAGTTAGAATGATGAATTAGTGGAGAACACTAGTTAGTCATTTTTTATTAAGTGTTAACTAAAATGATAAAAGTGTTTTGACTACCTCTTAGCGTGAGTTATCTCTTTTTTGATTGATCTGTTAAGTGAGGAAATTAACTTAGTTTATGGAGATAATTTCTCCTCTTGATGGAGGAAATAAATAAAATAAAGATCTATAAATAAAGAAAAGGGAGAAGAAGAAAGGAACAAGATTTTCATGACAACTTCATGCTGCTTCAAAATTTCTATAGCTGCTTCAAGAGACTACTTCAAGAGGATTAGCGTGCTCCAGGTAGGTGTTGCTTATACCTCCTTTGATTTTAACAAATGGAATGAGGAAATTGTAGATTTAGTTTAAACAAGTGAATGAAAGAATTTAGATATTGCTTCAGGGCAGATTTGTTATTTCGGTTGATGTTGAAAGAAAAGAAATTCTGTTTAAAAACTTAGTTTTGCAACTTAGGAAAATAACAACACTATGCTCTTCTTTCTCTCTAAAAAAATGTCAAATTTTGTGAAAATAAATAAATAAATTAGCTGGAAATTCATTGCATATTCTCCACATTCCAATTACAAACATAAACTGTCATTGCCATACACTGCTCATCTTAATTTCACAACATTATGTAGATAGGGTTAGATGAAGGTTGCACACAACCCCTGAAATATTCTTTTGAACATCTTCAATTATTACAGACCTCTACATTTCAAAGAAAAAATATATATACATACTCTCTTTTACACAACCTTTAAATATAAAATTATTTGTAGTCACACTGTGTTCACCATATGCAAATGCCAGGTCTTAGAAGAGGAAAAAAACCATGTAAAAACACATTTAAACAACATACCCCTTGCATGTGCCAAGATTGGGAGCCTGGACGGGGTACAACATCCATCAAAGCATATATATTTTGAAGCAGCCTGTGTAATAACAGGGACAGACTGTTATACATAGGTTGCGACCTTTAAAGGTGACAACCTATGCATAGTAGGCCGCGCCTGCTGCCTTAGGCCACAACGTATGGGCCGAAGCCCATATGGCTCAGCCATGGCTTGGCATTAGGGTTTTAAACCCTTAACAAAAATTAAGAAAGTTTATAACTTTCTAATATTTTTTTTACTTGTTTTTTTATTATTATAATTTATAATAAATATTATATCTTTAAAACAAATAATAATTCTTAAATTAATTAGTAATATATATATATATATATATATATATATATATATATATATATATATATATGAATTTATAATATTAGTATAATATATTTTAATATATAAATATATAGATTTTGCATAACTAAGTAAAGATTTAAATATGAGGTAAGGATTTCAAAAGTCCAATAGATTTTTTTGGCTCTGCTAGGGTTACATAAATATGTGTTGCCAAAGCGACGCTCTCGTAGCCATTCTCGACCTCTTGAGGAGGGAAAAATCACACAGGAGCGTAAGAAGCAACCATCTCCTCCCATTCAGTTTGGCACACGCCCCACTAAATTCTTGCAGAATCGTTTTTCTTCTTTTGAAAATCTGGATTTTGAGGAAATGGAGGATCTACTATGAAATTCCTCTCTTGGAATGTTCAAGGTCTAACTGACCTCGCTAGGAAGTACTCTGTTAGAGCTACTTTACAACAATATGCTGCAATTGATATTCTGTGTCTGCAAGAGGTTAAAATTGCAGGTTTTTTGCTTTCTTCAGCTTGCCGTTCTATTTGGCCAGCCAGTAAATTATTTTGCACCGCTCGAGGTTGGAAAAGGTGGCGTTGCTACACTTTTGTCCCCTCAATGGCAAGGTTCAATGGTGGCTCATGGGGTGGACCCCACCAACTGTTAGTCTGGACACTGCTCAATATTGATAATCATTCCTTTGGGATTATTAATGTTTGTGCATCGAATGATGCGATGGAAAGATCTCTTCTCTGGTGATGGATTGCAGACTCCTTACCAGTGGCCACCTGGCTTATTTGTGGGGATTTCAATATGGTTGAGACGGCGCATGATAAATATGGCATTCTACCTTTTCGGTGGCCAGTTGGGGAGAGAGAGGCGTGGTTCCACATGCGCAATAAATTGGGTTTTTTTGATCCCAATACTGGTCATCGCCATTCCCACCCTTTTCGGCATACTTGGTGTAATTTGTGAGCTGGGTCTGACAGGATTTTTAAATGCCTTGATCGTGCCATGATCTCGGCCCAATCTTTCTTTTCTTTTGCCACGTCAGACTCCCTCCCGGTTGAGCCATTAGTGGATGTGACGTTATCAGACCACTTTCCAATTCGGTTGTGCATTGAATGGCATGCCACTCAGGCACGCGCTAGTAAGTCTCAGTTTTTCCTTCACACCTCTTTGCTGTCTCACCAACCCACGCTGGCACATATTGCTACTATATGGAATTTAGAATGTTGCCCACCGCAAAATACTGGCTGGATATAGTGGTGGAATGATGCCATCACCCGAACTGCGAGGTTTCTTTGCATCTATGGCCGTCAGCTAGCCATTTTTAGATGACGATCTTATGAGGCTACAACTACTGCTTTGAAAGCAGCCACTGAGGCATTGGCAGCAAACCCATTTTTGCTTACTCTGCAAATCAATGTTGCAGACTTAAGGCATCATAAGCAAATAGCTGATAATCATGCTGCCAGAGGAGCACAACTAAAAGCCAGGTTGCATTGGGTAAAAATAGGTGACCGTGCCTCGAAGGAATTCTTTCTAGCTCTCCGAGCCAGACATTCCTCGCATGACATTAAGCAAATCAAGGAGGATAATAGTGTTCTTTCAGAACTACCTGACATTCTCCAGGCTTTTGTAAGACATTATGAAAAAGTTTTCACAGCTCAGGAATACACTTTTGAGCGACAAATTGCATTACAAGATTGCTTTGCAGTGGTTCCAACTAGGCTTTCTCCAGCCCAGACACGCTTTTGTGATCAATTACTGACCATTGAAGACCTCAAGGAAGCAGTTTGTTCTATGGCTGATGACAAAGCTCCAGGAATTGATGGTTTTCCCTGTGAATTTTACAAATCCCTTTGGGATTGCTTAGGAAAAGATTTGCATAATGTTTACCTTGAAGCTTTTCATTCAAACTCTTTAGGCAAGCTTATCAAATATAAAGTTCATACCTAAAGCTGGAGATCTTGAGGACATTTGCAACTGGCGACCCATTACACTCCTCAATGTTTCCTATAAGATCATTGCCAAAGCCCTTTTGTTGAAGCTCCGCAATCTATTACCTTTGATTGTCCGCCTTGAACAAACCAGATTTATTAAATCCAGGTATATTTTAGACAATATCATTGCAGTTTGGGAAGGCATGGAATGGGCAAGAAAGTCTGACCAAAAAGCCATTTTCTTCAAAATTGATTTTGCTAAGGCCTGTGATCGCATTGAATGGCGTTTTATTCTTGCCATGCTTGCAGCATTAGGGTTTGGTCCATCCTCCATACAATCTGTCAAAATGCTATTTTCAGATGCATCTGCCTGTATCACTATAAATGGCCAGCAATCTCCAACCTTTGGCCTGTTTCGTTCCATACGTCAAGGCTGTCCTCTTGCGCCTGCTCTGTATGTACTAGCCGCAGAAGGTTTTGAATACCTTCTTGTCCATTCGGTATCACAAGGTCTTGTTTGTGGAATTTCTCTACCTAATTCTTCCTGCCAATTGGCTAATGGTCATTTTGCTGATGACTCCTTTTTAACTTTACTGGAAGAGGAAATTACAATGAAAAGTGCTCTTCGCTGCCTCGAAACCTTCTGTTTAGCCTCAGGTTCTTCCATCCAATGGCACAAAACCCTATGTTACAGGCAATCCGTTCTTCCCATTCCACATTGGATCTAATAGTATGGCTGGCGTTGGGTTTCTCATGGTGAAATCTTCCGATTTCTTGGCATCCCTTTTGCCTTCCAAGCCACCTCTGTAGATCTCTGGTAGGCAGTTCTTTCTCGAGTGGAACAAAAACTTGCCTTCTAGATATCTAAGCCACTTTCTCTAGCTAGGAAATTCCAGGTATGTTCTAAGGTTTTAGCAGCAACTCATGTTTATTACTCTTCTTGTTGGGCTCCTTCAAAAGCCTCATATGCCAAACTAGAAAAACTTTTGAGAGATTTCCTTTGGACCTCTTTTGAAAGTCGCCATGGTTTTCACCGTGTTGCATGGGAGTTTTGTTGCTTACCCAGAGATTCAGGTGGTCTTGGTCTTCTTTCCACCCAGCGCCAAGGCACTGCTTTGTGTGTAAAATGGATCATTCGTGCTCTCATAAGCAATGAGGCGTGGAAAATTCTGCTCAGACATAATATAGAAATGGGCCATCCTCTTCACAGACCTACTTGGAAAGGAATTGGGTTTTTTAACCATCCTTGTCATGAGAGAGCCCGTGCAAATCTCAGGGACCTTTGTGGATAAGAGGATTTGGAAAGCCTAGGAGAAAGTTAAACCATGGCTTCGCTCGACTGGAGTTGGGTTTCATGATGGCCTCTCATTTAATCATCACATGATTTGGTGGTCACCCATCTTAACCACTGCAGGCCAACCATTAGCCAAGTTGCCCTGGTTAAAAGCTCTCAGATTTCATAAAACGGGTATCCAGACTCTTCAAGACATTTTTCATAGACCTACCATGAGGCTTATGGCATGGGAAATTCTTCGAGTTTGATTTGGTCTTCAAAGACATGATCAGGCCACCTATGATGGCATTGTCAATGTTATTCCAGCAAACATGATTCACAAAGTGGGAATCCATTCCATCAAGCCTTGGTGGAGACACAGGAAGTGGTATCCAGACACTCCAATGCAAAATTATAAGCCTAGGGTTGGTTATAGTTGGCTCTCACCTCATTTGCTAATGGTAGACACTCTCAATAAGCGATGGCTGCTTCAATCTTCAGTGTCTATTTGGCACAATTGATTTTCCACTGTATGGTCAGCCATTCTTGAGCCAAAGCTAGCCCATTTTGCCTGGTGTCTTCTTTTTCAAGGTTTACCAATAGGGGCAAGGCTTTTTCATCTCGGGGTTCAGGGCCCCCGTTGCCCTTTTTGTGGCCAACCTAAGACTTTTCAACATCTCTTCTGGTTTTGCACCAGAGCTCAGCATATGTGGCTTTGGATTCATGATTTCTTTAAGCCTTTTCGACCAGAGCCTCTTTCATGGTAGATAATACTTTTGGGTGATTCTCGCAGGTTCCCTGCAAGATTTACTTAGATTTGACATATTTTCAGGGTGGAAATTCTCTTTACAATTTGGAAAGATCGTAATTCCTACATATTTTCTAAAAACCACATTGGAACATCTGTTTCTCTTTATGTTAAAGCTATTATATGTTCTAATAATCTACTGCAGATTCAAGTTCAAGCAAACAAAGTGGCACTTGAGGTTTCCCACTTACAGGAACTTTTGGATCACTAGGGTAATGCACCTTGCACAGTGGCACGGGTACCTCCCTCTCCTTCCTTTGTCAGAGAACACTCACCTTCTCATTGCCGAGGGCGAAGGAGTGGGTCTGCTAGGGACTCCTGACCCCATTCTCAGCCTCCTCCTCACCGTGGATCTCACCGTCACAGGCGATCGTCCTCTTCACACAATCAAGGATGTATTTCTGGCCGTCCTGTGGGTGGTCCAGGTGATAATGTAGGTTGGCCCTTTGGTGACAATGCAGGTGGGCACGTTGGTGACAATATTGGTTGGCCTGTTGGTGGTGCTTTCAATCCAACCAACACTGGTTGGGATAGCAGCAAAGCTTTTCCACACTTGAATCTAGCCATTTCACCTCAGCGCAAGGAAACTAATGCAGAGAATGAGAATGAACAAAATGATGATGGTTGGGCTCCACCTGATGTCATCCCGGACCCCGCAGCAATATGGGGCAACCCGGATGACAAGGACCCCCCTTCTGCTGGGGTTGCATTAGCTTCATGATTTTCATTTCTGTTATGTTTTTATAATTTATGTTATGTAATTTCGGGTGAGTACCCTTAGACTTTCTGGAACTTTCTGGGCTCTGCCCATATGACAATTTTTTTGGGGTGTGCCTTTATACCACCGAACCCATTTTTTGTGGAACTGTTTTACTTATCTTTTGATTAATAGACAATATCGCATTTTCATAAAAAAAGGATATATATATATATATATATATATATATATATATATATATATATATATATATATATATATATATATATATATATATGTTACAATATAAGTTGAATTAAATAAATTTTAAATATAGTTTAGATTATTTTCGATGTCTATATACAAATTAATCTCTTTGCAACAGAAGTAAATGATTATGGGTTATAAACATCATAATATTTCTTAGTAATTTTACATTTGGGTTATAAAATATATAGTAAAATATTGTAATTGTTCTCTTTCTACAATTCAAGGTTCTACTTCTTCAAATACAATGTTTGGATGGTTTTAACATTTCATATTGTACAACTCGATGCATTTAACAAATTAGATACATCAATCTAGGGATTCAACCTTCAAATAAAGTTAGAATGAGATTTGAAGAGAAAACATTAGTTTTAAATGCCTTAATAAATGATTTAGTAAACACCTCAAACTTCTTGGAGTAACTCAAACTTGCACATTAGTGTGTGTGCTTGAACCCTTAACATGTTGACAAATTGAAATTGCTTTTTTAGTTTATTCTTGAAATCCCTTTTATTTTAGGACTAATTATATCAAGTTAGTAGTGTTCTTAAACCCCTAGAGAATGCATTACTACATGATTGAGTCAAAGATAAGAAACTCACTAGTATAATTGAATTTATCAACTCACTTGATTAAACTTGGAAATATTTGTATTAATTGTTTTCATCACATGTGATTAAAATAAGAATGTAACTCTTCAATTTAGTATTCAAGTTCATGTATGTACTTTTTATTTAATGATGTTATTTTTAAGAGATAATTTCATTTTCAGTTTTTTTCAAGTACAATTTAAATAGTGAATTAAACTTGCAATGCAAATTAGTTAGTCACAAATTATGTTTTCAATTTCGATCAACCTTCAATAATAGTGTTAGATGGGAACTTGTTAGATATTATTTCCAATTCAAATTATGGAATTGTAATATTTCAATGGATGTATAGTTTAGTTTCCCATATTATCTTTTGTAATATTATTCAATGAATGTGAAATTTTCTTTTCTTTCTAGTTAGGTAAACAACTTAATCAAGAAATTGAAACAAAAACCATCTCGTAGTGTTTGGTATCTATAGTGCATGTGGGTCACATTTACGGGTAATGTCGTCGCGTTGAACTACTGCACATACTGCATAACATAGCTGCAATAGCAGTTTCTGTGGCATCGACCCTTTAAATCGTCGAGGAGTAATAAGGAACATCACGATGTTAAGTTCGAGGGACGAGTAATGTCCCTCGAACACCAAACTAACAAGATTAATTTTCTGAACAAACGAATTGATCCAACTTAGAAATTATCTCCCATTACACGGTTTTACTTTAAAGAGAATTTGGAATCACCTTGTAGCATTATCGAAATTAGAACACTCTTCATGCAAGGGAACATAATATCAAAAGGGGGAAAAAGGGATCATTAAATGTGTAGTTGTAAAGTTTTATTTTGATAGGATTAGGAAGTAGTGAATTTAGAAAACAAGTATTGGTTGAGAAGACCAAATACTTATTAATTGCTCCATTCGTGCGTAGCAGTCACAGAGAAACTGTCTTGGGAAACTGGGCCCTAGAAAGGGATGCGTACCCACACTAAACAATTCACATATAACATAGAATAGAAGACAAAACTACATATAAACTACTCATTGATCCCGTTTGGAAGCAGGTATGTAGGCAGTCTGGGAATGAAGAATGTTCTCAGTATGCAGGTTTTCAGGCACGGGGTCGGGAGATGTTAAAACTCTCGTTCTTTTGATTCAACCCTTCAATATAGTTATTTCAAAAAGGGAATCACTCCAACAAACCTGAGGTGAAACCTTAATATAAAGATGTCATAGAAAAACATTCAACATATAACTCGGAAGAATCCCGAATGGATTCACTTGACTTCTTGAGGCTTTAGGCCAAATTCCGATGTGAGACTCAAGCCATTAAAACATATATATATTACTTTGAATGATGACGAACTTGATGGACCCCCATTAGTCAGGGGGTGTAGTCTTGAACGAGTGGCTCAGGATTCGTTTGATTCCCAATGGGCCTAAGTCTCTGGCCAGAGCACATTCCTATTCCCTTTATGGATAGATGCCTATCCCGTTAGGATAGATGCTCGTCATGTTTGGATGGAGAACACCTGTTACTTATGGAGAGATGCCTATCCCGTAAGGATAGATGCTTGTCCCGATTGGACGAATGCCTATCCTGTTTGGATAGAAGTACCTAAGTATATGATTTAATTGAATACATAACAACTTGATTAAAATTAGTAAACAAGAAAATTAGTGATAAATTTGGGTAATAAGGACTGGGTCGTTACAGAGAGCTACATATATGAATCTCAATTACATTGGAAAGAGTTCGTGTTAGGACGACACTAGGTGTACCACTTGATGTAGCAAAGCTGACACACGAAATTCAAACTTTATTTTGGGGCAAAAAGGTTGGACTCGGGATTTGGGCGCCCTGGTCCCGACTATTTTAGCTCCCAAAAACTTAGTAATTAAGTCTTTTAATATGATTTCTTAATTAGGCCCCGAAACGGGCATTTCACAAATGGAGATACACAAACACATAGAAGATACACAGATACATAGAAGGGAGTGCTAAACCTAGTGTGAAAATGTGGGAGGTCACAATTTGTGACAATACAACATGCAAGGATTATGGTTTGGTGAGCTACAATAGTTGTTTCTAGGACTTGATAAAAGGCTTTCATGCATTTAATATCCAAGTGATTCCTAGAAGAAAAACTATATGGCCAATGACCTAGCAGTTCCCTTTAACACTCTCAAACCAATTGGTAATTTTTAGATTAAGAGTTTCTTTCTTGAGTTCTAGGACCTATGCCCTTTGTTGCCAATAATGTCCAATAACTCCAAGTGTTTGAAGATGACAAACATATCCTAGATTTTATAACAAATATGGAGTATCTGAAGATAAAATCATAGATGAACACAACAAAAAACACCTAGTCATAGATGAAGATGGAGCAATCAACTTGAAGACTAACACCATATCGTAAGGTATCATCACATTAGAAAGATATTTCTACATTGATGATCAAAGAGACAAGTTAAATCCAACGAATTCAAAAGGGAAATTACTTGAGCCATGTGATTTAGATGAGATTGGAGATCCTACAAATGTGTTCTTAGGGAAGGTATGCATTGAAGTAGGGAAAAAGGAATAATTCAAGCACTAAAAGAATTTGGAGATGTCATAGCTTGGACATAAAATATTGAATATCTATGAAACTTCCATCATTACCCACATAATCCCATTGAAGCCAACTTCAAAACCATTCAGAAAGAGGCAACATTTGGTCAACAAATTATTAGAACCTTTGATATTTAAAGAAGTCTAGAAGTTGCTTTTAGCCAAAATTATATTTCTAGTCCTAAATTCAACCTAGGTGGAAAACTTGGTACCAATGTGAAAAAGAGTGGTGAGATATTCTTGTGTGTGGACTTTAGAAACCTCAGTCAAGCATCTAGAAAGACAACTATTTGGTACCCTCCTTGGATGAAGTTTTGCAAGTAGTCAATGGAGCACATATGATGTCCTTTCTAGATGGGTATTCTGGGGGCAATCAATTCATGGTCAACTACAATGATATAATCAAGACAACATTTACCACCAACTAGGGAACATTTGCCTAGTATAAGATGCCATTCAACCTCATCAACACTCTCACCACTTCCCAATGTACGATGGACATAGCTTTCAAAGACCAGATTAGAAAGTGCATAAATATATACATGGATGACACAATAGTGCTTAGAAAGCATGGGGGATAACATATCAATAATTCAAGGAACATATTCCAGTGATGCCGCAAGAATAACCTTTCCCTTAATCCCCAAAACTACATCTATAGAGTAACTGAAGGGAAGCTCTGAGGACATGTCATCCCTGAGAAAGGAATCTCTGTTGACCCTAATAGGATAAGTTCAATTCTCAACATTCAACTACCAAAAACTAGGAAGGAGCTCAAGTTATTCTTCGATAAAATTAATTTTGTCAATTTTTTTTAATCTTGGTTTGCCGAGATTGTCCGTCCTCTCAATGCAATGCTAGAGAAAGATACACAAATTGACTAGACTCCAACAACTCAAGCAACATTTCATAAAATGAAAAGTGTAATTGTCAATGCCCTAATTCTTGTTATCGTCGACTATTGTCAACCATTTCACATATATTCACTTGCTTTATAATATTCAATAGTGGGAGTCTTGATTGAAAGAAAGAAACTAGGGGATGAAAGGTTGGTGGCCTTCATGAGTGCTCCATTGAGAAGTGTAGAAGTCTATTATTCCATGATGGATAAATAAGCCTTCACACTCATTCAAGCAATCAAGAAATTTTGACACTACATAGAATCAAATCCATTGCAGTTGTTCCAGACCTTACTGTCAAGACCATGCACATGCAAAATGAACTTAGAGAATATTGTGGGAAATGGATGACAATCCGTCAAGAGTATGGCTTCAAATTGCAATAAATGAAAATCGTTCGAGGTCAAGGATTGAGAAAAACCCTCATTGAGTTAGATCCCCAAATCACCTGTTTAGTTTATACTATAGATTTGGTTTCAAAAGATTAATGGTATAAGGATCCGGTTTGATACTTTCAGACAAGAGAGTGCCTAGTTCATTTGATTTTGACATAGAGAAGAGCCTTGAACCTTAAAAGGACAAACTACATTATTAAGTCTAATGTCCTGTATTAGATAAAAATCAAAGGGATTGGCTTGAGATGTTTGGATCATAGAGAAGCCATTGAAGTCATCTAGGACATTCCTGATAAGGTTGGGATTGGTTGTAGTTCTACAAGTGCTAGTGCTCACCAAATATTGAGAACTGGATATTACTAGCCTACTATATTTAAGTATCTCGAGGTCGATGTTAAACATTGCCATATATGTTATATGTCTACACACTAGCAACAAAAACCTACTATGCCACTTAAGCTAGTGATCGAAGCTAGATCCTTTGTCTAGTGGGGCTTAGATTTCATTAGTCTTATCAATCTGAATTCCTATAATGGGCATACATTCATCTTAGTTACCATAGACTATTGCACGCACTAGATTGAAGCACAAGCTTTTAAGAATTGCACGATTGAGGTAGTCATAAAATTCATTGAAGATCATTTGATTATTGGGTTTGACATGCCCTATGCTCTGGTATGTGACAACGCCGCTTATTTTTGATATATTAAGTTTACTGAATTGACAAAGGATCACAAGATTGTACTAAAAATTTCCTCTAATTAATATCCACTAGGGAATGGAGTCTCAAAGTCATGTAATAAAAATCTTTTGGATGTAACTGGAAAGACTATAGACTAAAACCTCAGAGATTGACACAACTTGTTGAAGTACATCCTGTGGTTAGACTGCATCAAAGTGAAAGGATCCTTAGGAACTTCCTTGTATCTACTTTTGTATGTAAAGAACTTTGTATTTTCCATCAACGTAAAAATCCCCAGCTTACAATTCATCAATGAATACGTAGGATTTCAGGATAAGGTAGGGGAAATTGTTAAACTTCTTGGCTCTAGAGGAGAAGAGAGACAACAGGATGCTACTCTACGACACTTTAGTAAACATCAAGGTGTTGTCAAATATTGGTTTGACAAGCAAGCAAAGATCAAGTCTTTTAGAATATCCGGTTTGGTCTTGTTATGAGACCAAGTTCATGAAAGGAGAGACAATCATGGAAAATTTGATTGACTTTGGTGAGGGCCTTTCCAAATCTCAAAGATTTTAGGAGACAATACCTTTAGACTAAAACTGTCGACTAGAGAACTAGTCCTAATACAAGTCAGTGAACAATTTTTCAAACATTACTTTGGTGCCTAAGAGTTAGATAGCCTATTACAAAGGGAACATAGATGCATCTAGGACTATTTTGCTAAACCACCTGTATCTTGATTCTGAATAGAGTTTCTTTGGATTATTTCTAAGTCATTGTATCTGTAACGTTAGGTATATAGTTAATAGCTTGTCAATTATTGGCAAGATGGAAACCATTTATGAATTGAGAAAATCAAGAGAATTTTAGGAGAAATAAGAAATCAGATTAGCTTAAACACTTTTCACAAATTAAAATGTTTTAATTTGTTTGAATGCACTTATTATAAGCATGCCATTTGGTGAAAAATCTAAAAGTGAATTCACTTTCCTTACACTAGTGGCCTATCTTGAAGAATGCTTTAAATATGCTTGCCTAAGAAAAAGGAAAGTAAAATCAATCAAAATTTTCTCTTTAGAAAAGAAGGAACTTGAGAGAACTCTATTGGGGCAATGGATGATTGGGTGGAAATGGAGCAATGCCTATGTGATTCGGCCAACAATTTTACCTATATGAAAACATATGTTTGTAAGCCTTTGCTTGTTACAAGTGAACCACTAAAACTATGTAGTTAAATGATGTAGATTATAATAACCACTTTGACAAAACTTACAAAGGAAATTAATACACTAGTCACAATGGGCAACTATGATTTTGGTGACTCTCTTGAAAGAGTAATTGGTTCCTTAATTCATGAATGGATTCTATTTTCTAGTACTTGGATTAGTTATTAATCATTTCCCATGTTTCACCAACTTATTGATTCATAGGTTATAAGTAGAATTTCTTTTGGGACCATTGCAAGATGGTTGGTTGACAAATACATTCTCATTTGTTTTGTTTATTTTGTTTGGGCATTTCTTGTTGGAGAAACAACACACCCCCGTTCAAAACTAGGGAACCCCTATACTAAAAATGTGGCTTGATTAATGCCGCATCTTTCACTTTGCACACATTTGTAACATTGACTAATCTTATCCCTATGTTTTCCATAGTTGCCTTTTCTAGTTGTAGCTCAAATAATTTCTTTTGTTTTGATTTTTTGCATCCCCTATATTAACAAATTGTCACTCATCCTATGTTAGGACCCATTGTCGTGAATAAATTAAAGTCCTTTACGTTCTTCCTGACATGAACTTCAAACATGTTGAAACTAAACTATTGATTTGAGTCGACTTGCCATTAGATGCTTGTTTACTTGCAATTTCAAGTTTGTTGAATGTTGAAGGTCAATGACATATCTTTTGGTGAGCAAACTGGACTTGAGTTAGTTATAAATTGAAATTGATTCATTACTTCACATCCACTATTTTAAATGTTTATTTCCAAAGTATTCCTAGATCTACAAATCCTTATTAATTTTGAATTTTAAATGACTTGCATCCATAAAGATAAATTTGTAAGTCTAAGTTATTGACTAGAGTCAACTTGCTAAATAAACTATCATTTACCTAAGAATTCAAGTTCAAAAACAAGTCATGTAACCCAAGGCATTGTTGGGAAAGGTGTGTTGTACACCTTGCCTAACCTTGCATAATACGTAAAATGTAAAATGTAATGTTTAATTGTGGTGCATCCTAGATATGTGAACATCACAATGGGTTAGACATTCTTGGGGCCACTTGTAAGTTTTATGTAACATTGAGACAAATATTTAATGTGGGTTGCAAATTGAGAAAATATTTAATATTGGGAAAACTTAGTACCAAAAAGGGGAAACTTAGTACCAAAAAGTAAATGAGGGGGACATGGTTTAGTGAGCTCCTGGTTTTGAGGGACATGGTTATTTATACCACTTAGTGGTTTTGTGCAAGATTATTTCTATAAAAGCAAGCACATTAGTTGTTGAGGTTGGCTTACCTAACCTTTGGCTTGTTGGCTAAGGTTAAATTGAGCTTCTCTTGTAGGTTGCATATGTGAGGAGAGGAAGCATGGATTGGGTTGTGTGGTTATATGATTCTCATTTGTTTGTTCACATGGAGTGTAATTACGGAGCTTGATGTTTCAGAAGTATTCATGGAGGCCATGTATTGTAAACTTTGTTAATGAGATAATACAATGGGTGTGGATGTTTTTGGAGGCTAGGTTTTTCCCTCATGGAAGTTTCTCAGGGTATATCTTGTGTCATCTTGATGGTATGCTTGTCTATTCTTTTTCTTGTGGATTATGAATACTTGTTTGCATATTTATCTTTAATGGGATTATGTGGAAATTGTCTATTATGGTTGCAAATTTTCTCTCTTTTGGTATCAGAACTTGGTTGCCAGGTTGTGGGAGGAGATCTCCTAGGTATTTGTAACCCTTGCTATGAGAATTTTTTTTGTATAGTTGAATCCATGGCCTTGTAGGAAAAGAATGAAGACATTTTCAAGCTTACATGTGTGTTTACAGACTTGGGTTGTTGCAGATCTGAGGTTTGATGGAGTTTTGACAAGTGGGTTTTCTGTTTGGGCTCTTTCTATAAGGGTTTTGGGGTTGAGATTTTATTGGAGGCCTCCTAGACAAAAATAAGCCTCATCATTGAGTCTAGAAGGCCCAAAAACCTATGGATAGATATAAAACTCAACTATATTTGGTGATTTTTTTTACCATTTCTAAGGCTTAGAGGAATTTGGGCAGAGAATATTCTGTATTGCTGCATGGTGTCATCAGAGGACCCTGTGGGTATAGGGAATATTCTCTATATAGGCGCCTACATCACCTGTGTAGGTACAATCTGCATAAATATTAATTTTAAGAAAAAGGAAAAAAGTGATTGGATGGAGGGTGCTTTTTGATGTTATAGCCAGTGTAGGGTACGAGGGTCGTTGTCAATTTTTTGGAAGGATGTAGGGACGGTCCATGGTCACATGGTGACCAACTGCCAATGACTAGCGGCTAGGGGATTGACCCTTGGTTGCGGCTAGCCTGTGGGGGCTGAGCCCACCGGGTGGCGCGACTCATTCAATCGTTGGGCCACCACCACCACTCATTTGGAACCAACCAATACCACCACTTGTTCTTAGCTAGTTTGCTATCGCCAGTGGTGGCCATGTCACAACACCACCAATTTGTAGCTTGCCAGCCATTAGAGAGCCACCAACTCTGGTTTGCAAATCCTAATAGGGTAGCTTTTTCCGAGAGGCATAACTTTCGCCTAGTATGTTAGATTTTAACTTCTTATAATCAATAGAAAGCTCTTTCTGAAGACTATGTTATGATATCAATGGTTTTTCTAGATTTTACTGTTTTGGATAGAAAATGCCAGTTGGAAGCTGATTTTTCTCTTCGTAATTCGATGGGTCATATTTTGAGCATATGATGTCCAATTTTGGACTTCTTATAGGCGACTAAGAGCATTTTTTGAGCACTTCACAATGGATTAATTTTGGAGGAGATGTTATGTGATTTGTTCACGTACATTTCTGTTTGAGATATTTTTGGTTTCTTTGACTGTGGTAATTTATGAGTTTGTGGTGAATCAAATCAAGAGGTGATTTTTTGTTTGAGTCATAGAAAATTTACATGTTTATCTCTGATTATTTATGTTTCACAAGGTTACCAATGTATGGTTGAATTTGCATGTTACATTGTGAGATCTACGAGTTGTGCATTATTGTATGTTGCTTGTACTTACAAGTTGCATGGATAACTCGGATGTGGATTGTCTATACTCAGATATTTTAGTGTTTATGCAGATTCTATTTTGTTGACTTGATTTGGTCACTTGGTTCATTGGTTTGGTTGTCATTATGAGGTAGAGAGATAGTTTTACCTGATACAGTTGTGTTATGGGACCTAGACTTGTTGACTATATGGTATAGATGTGTGACTTAGTGGGAGTTTGATGAAAGTACATTGGGTGGTAATCATGGTGTCATGGAGGTTCCTTGTGCCCTTGGGGACTTTGGCATGACACGGTTGTTATGCAGATGAATTTTTGGTGTTGGATTGATTCCTGATTTGCAGGTGGTGGTTTATTTTATTAGTTTGGAGATCATGGTTTGACTCTACTCTTCTAGAGCTGTTAGTGTTGCAGTTGAATTCTTTGATTGTTTTGGGGCCATGGATGATCTTCAGTTAGGATATGGTTATCACAATGCCATGTGTAGCTTAGTATCGTGGTTTAGAAGGAGATTTGGCAGCTATGTGGATTCATCAGTTGGTGATGGATGATGTTTTGCAGTGGTTGTTGGTGTCATGGAGGAGCTCTTGGATTCTATTTTTTGTGTGTAATGAGAGTTCTTTGACATCTTGTGTTCTATTAATAGGGGATGGTTATCTTCACGTGATTTGGAGATGTTGACATCTTGGTACCATGGAGGACTCTTGGAGTCTTTGGTGAGGTGTTTGTTATGATTTGTTAGTTTTGATAGTTGATCCTTGTTTACAGGATGGATCTTATTGTGCCATGGCAGACTCTTGATTGTAGATAGAGTTTTGGCATGATGCAGGTGCTCTTTGGAGCAAATATATTCCTTTGAGACATGATTTTCCTTCGAGGAGATGTAGATCATGATGTCATGGTGAGTTCTTGATTATGCATTTGGAGCTTTGATGGTGATTTGTGATGATCCAATTGATGAGTAGTGTTACCATTTTGCTTGTGAGTTTCCAATTATTGTGGTGTTACATTGGAGTTTGGTTGGCATGAGATGATTGGTTGTACACCTATTTTAGATTTGGGTGAGGCTAGAGATCTCTTGTTTCTTGGAGATCATGTGTTGAGATGGTTACTCTTTAATGAGATTTCAATAGGAAGACCGAGGAGCCTACATCTGGGTTGGATGTGAGTTCAACATGGACCTATTGAGGAGATTGTTCTTGGAGAGAGTCATTATGGCTTGGAGTATCCTAGAGGAGCAATTTCATTCCCCACTCATTGGTCCTCTTGATGGCGAATGATCTGATAGGTATTGCCCATCTAATTTTCAGATGCATTCTTTCTTTGTGTCTTGTCTTCTCATGTATGCTTAAGTCTTGAGCTATGGATGTTAGTTATAAGGACTTGTTTGAGGAGTAGATGCATGGTTATGATTTGTTATCTCGTTATGTTTTATCTTGAGTTGAGGTCAATATGTTTTGAAGAGAAAAATGAGATGGTTAGTGGCTTTGGGCATATTCTTTGTTGAGGGAATGGAGGTTTTGTTTTATCTTTGGTTTGAGAGGCTTACATCTTGATTATTTGGATGTTGAGGAGGCTTCTTGATTTGGGGTTTTAGGAAGGAGATCTTACTTTTTCACAACTATAGCACATTGGTTTTGGTAGGACATGGTTTTGATTTGCAGGTTATCTCTTGTTGGTCTAACACTTCTTCTTGGATGTTCATGTTCACATGACATTGGAGTTGGTTTGTCTATCTTCTATGATGTGGAGAACTTGGGAGAGATATGGACTTGTGGTGAGAGTTATGTTGTCGCTATTTTTGTTTGCAGGTTTTGCATATCAGTGTGTGTGTTCTTTGATGCTATGTAATAGAGGATTTAGCCACATCTTCTATGTGAGTGCTATTGGTGGATCTTGGATTCCTTGATTGATTTCAAATTTTACATTATCCATGCAGTGGGAGTTCTAGGATGTAAATGTGTCCTTTGTTGGATGTTCCCATTATACTACAGTGTTGAGGGTCTTGAGGCTTGTTATCACATGTTTATGTGTTGTTACCTTGGAGGACTTCTTTATGTAGGATAGATTATATAGAGGGACTTGTGATAATTGTGGTTTGGGTTGGATATGTTGATGACATAAGGTCTACTTGTTATGATGAGTATACCTTGGATTGGAGGTATGGTTAGTTGGATGTGTTAGAAGCTAGCCGTGGTTTCTATTCTAGCTATGGTGATTAATTCTTGGCAGCTACTGAAGCCTATTTGTTACCATTGGATTTGGTGTTTGTGTTTGGATATTAGTTGAGGTAGGTTTCTTGCTTCTATGTTATAGTTTAGGGTGGCATCTCTTTGGATTGGATGATGGAGGACGAGAGGATTCTTGTTTGAGATGGTGTTCACCTTGGTTATTGTTGCATGTATCTTGATGAAACACATGGAGCACATGGATGTTTACACGGTGCATGTTGGGTATATGGATTGTTTCCTTGATGTTTGAGTTTATTTTTTGACCCCTTATGCAATGTATACAGCAAGTGGGAGAATGTTGGGAAACGTGTGTTGTACACCTTGCATAATACGTAAAATGTAATATTTAATTGTGGTGTATCCTAGAGATGTGAACATCTCAATGAGTTAGGCATTCTTGGGGCCACTTGCAAGTTGTATGTAATATTGGGATAAATATTTAATGTGTGTTGCACATTGGGAAAATATTTAATATTGGGAAAACTTAGTACAAAAAAGTAAATGAGGGGGACATGGTTATGTAATACCACTTAGTGGTTTTGTTGAAGATTATTTCTATAAAAGCAATCACGAGTAGTTTTTGAGGTTGGTTGTTTGGCTTGCCTAACTTTTGGCTTGTTGGCTAAGTTTGGATTGAACTTCGCTTATAGGTTGTATATGTGAGGAGATGATTCTCATTTGCTTGTTCACATGGAGTGTAGTTAGGGAGCTTGGTGTTTCAAAAGTATTCATGGAGGCTATGTATTTTAATCTTTGTTCATCAGATAATACAATGGGTGTGGATGCTTTTGGAGGCTAGGTTTTTTCCCTCATGGAGGGTTTTTGTAGGGTATATCTTTTGTCATCTTGATGGTATGTTTGTTTATTCTTTTTTTTTTTGTGGATTTTGAATACTTGTTTACATATTTATCTCCCATGGGGTTATGTGGAAATTGTCTATGATGGTTGCAAATTTCCTTTCAGGCACTAGACTTGAGAGTGTAATAAATTGGAAAGCATTCACCACCTTGTGTCTGACACATCTAATTTTCACCACCAAGACATTTATGGATTCGAGAGTCCACTATTTTGATTAACTTCATGGCTCCTGTCCGTATCTTGTAAATTTAAGTTGTCAATTCAAAAGAGAAGGGAAATTTTAGGATTGAGAGTGTTTTATGCCAAGTTTATCCACCATTTTGCCTCTAGATATTAACTTGTTTTTTGCGGAAGGAATTTAGGACCTCAAAAGCCATATCCAAAAGTACATAAAAATCTTGCATTTGCATGACCTAGTCTAAAGAACAAAAGGTTACTTTACAAGACTCAAGATATGACTAGCCTCTAGTTTATTCACTTGCTCACATCTAACAAAGTTGATTTTTAAATCTAGATTCATTATAGACTCGTTTGCCTTTATCATATATCATATATAACCATTTCAGATCCATTGTGAATTTAAATCATTTAAGAAACATGAAACCAAAAAATCCAATTTAAGTACACAACCTTAATTTGAAATGATGGCAAGATAACTCTTCACAAAGTTAGATTAGGACATGTGGACATACAATTTAAATGAGTTTTGTGAATATGATTTATTGAGGATGGTTATTAATGTTCTTTCTCTCAGAATGCATGAATATCTCGTTCATTCATGTCATATTAATAATGTAAACTTGTAACCAGATTTTGTTGAACTCAATGAGCTCATAAGGTTATTAATTAAATTTATTTAAGCTCAAATCCCATGATTAACTTGCCTTTTAAAGGAGTTTGGATGAATTTGCCTTAAAAATTGCATAGGTATTGAAGTGTCAATAATGAAGAGATGCAAGGAGCCATTGAAGATATTTCAACTAGTTGTAGTCATTCAATCCTAAAGCAAAGGATATATAGTAATGAAACAAGCCGAATATATTGATACACTACAATACATGCATAAGGACCTACATTTTGAGACATTGTATCATTTCTTTAAGAACTAGCTAAAGAACGAGGATAAGATCATGGTGTCAGGGCAAATTAGGGCACCATATTTGCTCAAGCTATTGGGATGTTCAACACATTCTCATACTAAGACCTAGTAATGGATATCTTTTCCCATTGCTCTATTGAGGGAGACATCATTTACAACATAGACAAGGAATTGATAATTATTATGTGCAAGTAAATGCAAACATATATAAACAAGCTAAGTTAAGCCCACCCTATTTAATTTACAAATACATGTAACATCAAGATAAGCTATGAAGAAACTTGCATAAAAATGATGAAAACTAAACTAAAGTCCTCACCAACAAGCTCCTTTGTTGCACCAAGTAATGGTGGTTGTACCCAAAGATGGATGCGGTTGAGAGATAATATGTTAGGCGCTCAAATTGGCAACATACCATTGCATTCAAGTGATATGTTGAAAATAGCTTATGAGGGGTGCTATTATAGATTTTTGGATGGGTGGATGAAGGGCTAGGATTGATTGGAACAATCAATGGATGAGAATGTTTGAGAGGATTGGGTTGATGCAAAGCCTCCAAGTGTCACCTTGTGAGAGGTGATCAAAGGAGGTCCCAAGATTCAAGGGGAATTAAGGGTGGAGGATTGTCTTCGAGAAAGTGGATGGTGGAGATCCAAAAAGTAGATTTTTGAAGTGATGTGCAAATCCTTGTCCATGCCTAGGTATCAATCATTTACAAATCAAGGCCATACCTTTGACCCATGTAGAGTTTAAGAACTTGTGCAATATTTACCTTGATTAATCATGTTTTAGAATGTACAAATGATTATGGAAGGTTAAAGATTTGATTTATACAACTAATGATTGATGGACAAAAGAAGAATTAAATAAATAGGTATATTTGTGTAAGTTTTGGACATGGGAATAAGGAACTTAGATAAATAAATATTTAAATTTATTACTTAAGGTTGGATTATAGATGAAGGATTGATTAATCAAATAGATAGTCTTGATTTATTTAGTTAATGCGGGAGGAATAATGGATTTATCAATTAAATGATATAAAATTATTTAATTAATATTGGATGGGAAATTAGAATAATTAATTAAATAAATGAGATGTAGTCAATTAATTATAGAAGAATGATTATGTGATGATTGAATTGGCAATGAGATGATTTTAGGTGTCTACAATTATGATAAGTTTAGAGGCGTTTTGTGACATGATTCACCTTCCACACCTTACATTATGGTATGTGCATCTTTGTCTAAATAGTTGTTAAGAGAAAAATAATGTTTTAGAAAACCTACAAGATTGGGCAAGCCCTAAGGAAGACGTGCCTCCACACAAGAAGCTAGTGGAGTATTCAATCAATATCTTTTTTGGGCATGTTAATGATGCAATGGTTTTGATGTGTATGCTTTTTATACACAAGGATTCTACACATTTGAATGCTTTTTTGGTACCTTTGCTAATTTGAATTTAGAAAACCAAATTATCGCCAAATATGGTGACCAAATTTCTACAACTTTAAAGAATCTTTTTTTAAAAGCCAAAGATGGAGGATATTTTTATGTGTTATCATTGTGCCACCATGAAATTCCCCCCTCTACTGATGAATTGGAGACATGGTTGCAAAATTTTGGTGCATGTTATTTTTAGAGGGCTCCATGACAAACTGCTATGAGAGAAAAATTGTAGCAATCAATGATAAATTTTATTTTGTGGTATATGAAAGAATTCACAAGAATCCTACGGATTGCATGCATCCAATACTAGTAGAGGAACTCAAAGCTAACCAATCAATCAATCAACTTTCATTATGGTTGAAGGTATGCTAATCAATCAACATGTTATGCTAAAATATGTGCTTCAAAAAATTGCTATGTAATTTGTTTTTAGTTGTCCAATTCAATTGCATTGGTGTTAAGTTGAGAGATAGGGAGTATTTTTGCCGCTCCATTCAAGCTCATCGGAAAAACGTAAAATTTCATGTTGATTCCTAAAATCGGTGATATGATTAATTCATTTTGTAATGCCCACCTATGTATTGAATCTTACCTTGTCCTAACTATTGTATGATTGGGTTAAAAGTTTTAATGAAATGATTTTGATATAGTGTAACAATGGGATGGATGTGTATCTTGCTAGATTACATGTACTTTGGTCGATTTATGTTTCAACTATGATCTTTGTTGTCAGATTTGATGCCTTGCCTGAGTGTGCAAATATTCCTATAGGTGTGGATTGGTATATGCTTGGATTTAGTTATGTCCAATCCTCATTGTCTTATTATGATATGTGATCTTGCATGTGCTCATGAAACTTTACACTGGGATTGACTCTTATGCATTAGTAGATTTGAATCATGCTTATGTTAGATGGTTTTTAATCAGATGTGGATTTTGGTATATCATTGGTGGCTATATGCATGCTATACTTTGGTTATTCTATATGGGATAGGTACACTTGATAATTTCCTTGTGTGTGTAGGTACACGTTTTCCCCAATGGTGATTATTTTGAGACAATTAATTTGGGTTAATGTGTGATGTGTTAGTTTTTATCATTTCTCATCTCACTCAAAGTTGAGCTACGAGATGTGCCTTGTGTGGCCATGTGAGTCTAAATCTGAATCAATCGATTATGGATTCGCAGGTCATGTGTAGACCTATAATTGTGTTTGCATGTTTGCCAATTCCTATGATTATGTTGGTCATTTTCCGTAAGTTGCCTGATTTTGGTGATTTAAGTTATTTAATTATTTTTCTATAGAAACTGCTTGATTCTTGTGATTTAATTTAATTAATTGAATTTCATGGATTTATTGTGTGCTAGTGGGATAAAAGTGTATGTTGGGATGCACTTGAAGGAAGATTTGGGAGGAGAATCTTATGGATTTTGGAGGGTAGTGTGAAGGAGATTGCTTGAAATATGATTGGGAAGGGAGCTTCCATTTGGCCAACAACTCCACCTTCTTTATTATGGTGTTTTCATGGGAGGTAAGGGTTTCAATCTCCCTCTTTGTGCTTGAAATTTCTTGCATTCATGCCATTTCCACCCTAAGTGGTTGCATTGGCTCTCTTTGTAGGAAAGATTGTTTGGGGAAGATTGTTGAATCAATGGAAATTGATTCAACAATCTCCATATGTATGTATTTTTGGAAAATGACATTTTATGCCAAAACTATGGCAATTTTTAAAAAAATTTGATCTGTGATTGAATAATGTATTCCTTGTCCATGGTTTTTCAAGAGGGTATGCTTACATTTTGAAATTTGATGTTTGAATTTTTGGTGAAAAATTACATTGAAAACCCCCATTTTGGAAAATGCTTGTTTGTTCATTGTTGAAATTTTCCATTGCTTATGAATGTGTTATATGTGGGGATATAATTGGTCTTGGAATGGGATGGGAGAAACTATTAGGACTATGAGAAATCTTCCTTGGCTTCATATGTTGGCAACTGTAAAATCTTGTTCCTAGACATGCCCCATTTTGCCCCCAAATTCCATTTGAATCCCACTTTATACCTCCATTGTTGAACCTATAGTTTATAACTGATCAGAGATATCTTCCATACGTTTTCATGTGCCTGCCTTTGAAAATGCAAGATAGGAAACCCAAAAATGACAGTCTAAAAAACTCTAAGTGTTTCCTTGTGTTTTGGCCTTGGTTGAAGTTTTGAAATTTCAGGCTCCTTCCTTTCATTGTGCTGTCCCCGTCGGCTCTGAGGTCCGAGGCTCAAAATTTGCCTAAGTGTTGAAATTTGTTTATCTGAAGCAAATTTTCATGGGTTGGAGTTTCAGCCTTTCATCTTCTTCAAGTGTTGTGGTTAGAAGGAGGACCTGAAGGTTGACGTCCAATGAGCTCTTTCTCTTCTAAGTGTTTCAGAGGTTAGACTTCGGGCCTTTGGCCTTCGGTCTTCTTCATGGCAGGTGTCAGTGAGAAGCCTTGAAGTCTGAAGTCTGACAGGTTTACATGTTCAAGTCCTTGTAAGTGTGAAATGTGCGGCAGAGGTCAGAGGTTGGCCCTTCTTTGCTTTGAAGAAGGTGAAACAGAGAAGCCCCGAAGGCCAAATTCTGACGGGACCCACTGGTTGGTCCCACCGTGAGATACGTGGCGAGTTCTAAAGCATTCCACCATTCTACGGATATTATTTTTTTAAGGCAAAAGGCTTGGCGGAAGCGCGGAAAGGTGACATCTGACAAAGAGTCCATCAGGGATCATTACCACGGTCTATTGGGTGCCACGTGGCATCATTCTATCTCTTTTTCATTGTTTTACGGAGTATTCTAGCAAGGCTTTGTTTGAGGCTGTGAAACCATGGGAGGTCGCCACGTGGATGAGGCTGAGTCATCTTCTCTTCAGGGAAAAAGCCCGAGGGCTGAGGTCTGCCAAGGCAGTGAAAGTTTTCTAAGTGGTGCAGTACTGCAGAGTTTCAGACATCGGAGCTTCCTTGTTCTCCCTTCCAAAAGGCGTAAGGTGAAATGGAAAAGGCCCAAAACCCGACCCCCGACGCCTTCATATCTATACATAGGCGAGGTTAGGGCTTCTCTCCTTCCTCTTCTAGGTGTTGTAAGTTGCAAGGTAGAAGGCTCGAGCTCTGAAGTTTGATATGTCAGAGCTCAACTTCCTGTCCTTCCTTATCCTTTCGGACATGCCAGAAACTTCTCAGATGGCCGTTATTTTTTCCATTAGCATGGCAAAAGGAGTTTGGTATTGTATCAACATGCATCCTTCATGTCTCAACATGTATTTTTTCTTCTTATGGGCTTGCCTCTTGTCCTCATCTGCGTAATCCTTATTTCCTAGACTTTTCGGCTTTTAGGAATGCTGTTGAAGAAACAATAACTGTATTGCAACAACCTTTACAAATATATTTTGGAGGCTAAGGATTTGCATTTGTACATGTTACTATCTTTGTCCTGATTGGGATATTCTCTCCATGAGTGGTTGCAGCCGTATCTTGTTATGATGATGAAGTCGTCAATGAAAAATGGAACATGTGTATGTGGCCTAGAGCTTGTTTGCTCCCTTGTTTCTTTGTTTTGGGTAGTAGTGTGTGTGTGTCTTAGTCTAGAGTAATAGAAGAAAGTTGCATGCCATTTTGTGTTCAAATTTATAGAGAAATGTGTCATTTTCAATCCTGAATGTATTGTCATATTGGTTGTAAAATTCTCTCCATTTGTGTAATCAAGAAGTTGGACCGCGTTGGTTTTCCTCTAGCCCTAGCAAAGTGAGGGACTCACTTTTCAAACAACCCCAGGTGTTTGATGCAGGAGCATCTTAGGGTGAAAGGCAATCTTGCATCAACCTGTTATGTAGTAAAAAGTATCCCTATGCCTTTTTACCTCCTAGTTTACCTCCTAGGTCTGCGTTTTTACATTATGCATATTTAAAACTTATCCCAGAGCAAATTCCCCCAAAACCCATGTCAAATAGGGGCTAGTTTTAAATTCTTAAACATGACCCAAATTGGCCTTGGGACTTGGGCGCCCATGCCCAAGTCTAGGCTGATTTGCCGGGACCCAAATTTAAATGTGTTGGCATAAGACCTTTAAAAAGGTTTCCCTCAGTCGGCCTTTTTAATTTGAATTACGAATATTAGCGGGAAAGGATATATAAGTGAGTTTATGTCTTCATTTTACACCTAGATGGATAATGTGAACTTGTGATATTGAGCTAAGGGATTACAGGGCATTCATTGTGTTGGAAAGAAGAATTGTGTTGTTATTGTTATATATGATGGGAATGATGAGGTTGTTGGTGTTTTAGAAAGAAGAATTATGTTGTTATTGTTATATATGATGGGAATGATGAGGTTGTTGGTGTTTTAGATAGATTCAATCAAACCCTCCTTTCACATTTACCATTCAAGGACATAAACTGAATCAAGTCACTTCTCTTGCAAAAGGACTCAACTACAGGTTTGGTGTCACTTTGAGATGATAAGTAGAGTTGGAAAGTATTGATAAATTTTGTTAAACCCTAATTTGATTAAGCCTTAAACCCTAATTATATGAAATCATATACAAAGGGACAAAACACGAAAAATGATCGCACATTAAAGCACTAAATGTATATTAGAAACATACCACGATTTGGATTCCAAAAAGTGGAAACTTCAGGGACCCTGGGGCGGGCGCCCTAGTCCAACATGCCACTTTTTCTGTAAATCTAGAATTGTGAGGTGATGTAGACAACAACCTGCTTCAGAGTTTCTGGCAATGAAAATCAGGGGGACATAGGGGCAGGCGCCCTTGTCCAGAAGGGAATATTCTCTGCTGTTTTCTTTAGATCCTGAATCTTTATCCTTTGCTCTGATCTCTTGCAACTCCTCTCCACAAGATTCCTCACCTATAATCGGCAATCACAAGAAAGAGGTTGGGGGTTGTGGTGTTTAGGAGCTTGCCTCGGTTAAGCCCCGTAATGGCATTCAAGCCTTCCAACACTGTTGTTAGATAGAGTGCATGTCCTTGGTGGACAGAGGCAAAATCAAATGATAAGATAGATTTATTGAAACACAAAATAGATATCACCTTGGAGGTGAAAATCCTCACGAAGATGAAGTGCCTTCAAATCATGAGGAAATGAGTTGATGGAGCCAAATCTGCAACAAACACATACAAAGACAACACAATTCTTCTCTGCAACACAATGAATGCCTTGAATGCTCTTTGCTTAATAATCATAAGTTCAGCTTAATCAACTCTAGTTTAAAATGAAGTCCTAAACATGTTTATATATGCATTCCTGCTAACATTCGTAATTCAAATTGAAAAGGTCGACAAAGGGAAACCTTTTAATGGTCATTAACTGACACTTTTAAATTTGGGTCCCGACAAAATAGGTTTGAACTAGGGCACGAGTGCCCAAGTCCATAGGCCTATTTTTAGTCATGATTCACATTTAGCATGGGCCCCTAAGCCCCCCATTTTTCATGGATTTTAGGGGATTTTGCTCCGGGACAAGTTTTACACATGCATGATTAAATTAAGGGGACCTAGGAGCTAAACTTAAGAGGTAAAAGGTCCTAGGGGAGACATTTTATGACATAACATTTAGCCACCACTTTAATGTGTGTATGATCTGACGATCCATATATGCATTAAAGTACGGTTGAAAACACATCAAACACGCCAAGCACATGGAGCTAAGGCATACACAAAGGTTGAGGAACTATTTCTAGCCCCCAGTCTCAGGTAAGCACTAGAAAACACATTGAAGACACACAAGACACAATGAAGACAATAGGAAGCATGCAAAATATAGAGAATACAATAGGAGCACGTAAAACATGATGAAGACATGAGAGCAGTCACGCAAAACACGATGAATACACTAATATAACATTTTCATATATGTAATAAAAATCTAAGAAGTGGGGGGAGCTCATCGCTATGCCCTTGAAACCACCAAAAACACGCACTACAAAACCTAAAATGTAGGGGGAGCTCATCGCTACACCCTTGATACTACACCAGGGGGAAAACACGCCGAACAAAACTCGAGTGTGGGGGGAGCTCATCGCTACGCCCTTGATACCACACATGGGGGAAGACACATAAAGAAGACACATGGAATACGTGAGTGCCATATAGCATGCCATAGACATACTATACGTCTTATACACGACAAATACAGGTGATGGAAGGAGCTTATTGCTAAGTCTCACCATCTAAAACACGCTGCAGACACACCTGATGGTTAGGCTTATGTTGCAAGGTGTGCACCCTTGGTCTCCTTATGTTGTGCAGCACAACACTTGGGTTCGTGACAAGGCTTAATCGCCTCCCGTGGATTCATTAACTCTGGCGATTGTATTGGACATTAATAGGTCAATCTTTTGGTACAACAGAAACTGTCTTTGCAACAATTGGTATCAGAGCATGGGTCATGGGTTCGAACCCCTTTCTTGCGCTAGGGGGGATTGTTGCAAGGTGTGCGACCTTGGTCTTCTTGTGTTGTGCAACGCAACGCTTGGGTTTGTGACAAGGCTTAACTACCTCCTGTGGATTCATTAACTCTGGCGGTTGTATTGGATATTAATAGGTTGATATTTTGGTGCAACGACAACTGTGTTTGCAACAACTTATGCTACAACAACCACCAAAGACACGCTTAAGGGAGGATAGCTCAAGATCCAACCCCGCCTCCTGATGAGGACTTTGTATAAAAGGATGTGCATTAGCTCAAGAGATACACCATCCCGCCTTCCGCATAAGGGCTTTGTATAAAAGGATACGCACTAGCTCAAGAGATACGTTATCCTACCTCATGGAGAGGGCTTTTTGATTGCAATTTAGATAAGGATGTGCACTAGCTCAAGAGATACAACATCTCGCCTCACAGAGAGGGATTACAAACACGCTTCGTTAGTGCCTAAATCATCAGACATATACCATTATATATGCCCCCACCTTAAGGTGGTTGATGTCTCTTATCGATATCAAGCACATTAAAGTAGAGAGAAAACACGCAAGGTAACAAGAGATCATGCAAAGCCCATGCCTCCAAGGTGACATGTGCTCACAATCGCCAAATGTTCCCACAAACACATTGATAAGATATGATAAGATAAACAACAAGATGGTTAGAAATCTTACTCTAAGATGATAACCAAATCAAATCATAAAAGATATGCATGAAAACAATCACATCAAGGGCCAAGGCTATACTCATGGGTTCGGAGCCGAGTATAACCATTGGGCTATATGTAGGTACCTTAGAATCAAGCATAGCAACAAGGTGAGATACCAATCAAAGTGTACAAGAGAAGATTGAGTGGATTGTAAAATGTTAGTCACAAAAAATGCCATAAGAAGATACATCACATGGAGTGATTCTACTTAGTCAAGTGTCGGATATATATAGATCAACCCCATCTTCATATATGAACTAGGTCCATTTTTGCTTTCTCGCTGAAGGGATGCATGGACCTTATCAGTATTAATTTATTTTCATCATCTGCCAACTAGGTAGAATCACTGAAGAAGGTAAACAATAAAAATGGGAGAGGAGAACAAGTGCCTTAGGAACACCATGTAGGAGGATGCCCCCAAAACACCCTCTGCAACACTATGCCCCTAAAGCATGACACACACCAATAAAATAGAGGAGAAGCAAGATAGAAGAATGATAAAACAAATAGAAGAAGAGTCACAATAGATGCGGTCTCCCAGTATCCTTGACCTTACAAGAGTATCAAGGGTCATCCAAGGAGACCTAAAGAACATATAACACATCACGAGGGAACACAACACATAAGAGGAGGTCACATAAGTGAGCAAAGCTATGCTATGACAAAGGTGATCAACACGGTTAGAAATACTTACCTATGTATAGAACCGAACTAGTGGTTGTCGCTGAGCAAGTTATCTTCCTCCTAACCTCGAATGCAAGAAGAAATAGGTACATAAGGCACAATTGCCCAACTTAAATTATCATCCTTTGACTCTTCAGCGTTAAGCTCTTGTTTTCTTGATTGAATGTAGATGGTGAAATATTCTCTTGTGGTGGTGTATTTTGAGCCAAGGCTTGTCTTTTCTTCCTTCTTTCTCTCCCTAGTCTATTTCTTTGTTTTTTATTAGTGATGTTGTTAAGAGTATTATCATTATTTTCCATGGTTTTCAACATCTCAGAACAAGAAGTAGCCATGTGATTATCTCTTAATGGTGCATTGTGTTGGTTGTTTTAAATTCCCAACCTGATCTCAAAAGGCCAATCTATAGAATAGTCAATTCTAGTGATGGATTTGCCTTAAGGGATTGGCCAACGAACAGGAAAGTGGAATGAGTCCCTTTTTCCTCTACACTTTAGGCTCTACAAAACTCGAGCGGGTGTACCCTTTGGAATAAACCAGTACTTATTTCAAATCTTATACTACTTATCTTAAATACTGTTTCCTTAAACAAATATGTTCTCTCTAAAATATGCCAAAAGAATTACTGATATGCTGAAACAATGGGCTAGATTCTCAGGGTTTAACACAACTCTCTTGCATTAGAACATTGGAAAAAAATTACAAATTTAATACAGAAATGAAACTTTACTTTGATTTTTAATATGAATGATCAAGGAGTTGTATCAAGACAATAGTTCTAAGAGATCAGTGCCTAGATTCTGGGTCATAGAGTCAAAACAGATATAAATGGAACTAAATATAATAATATATTCCCAACTCATGTAAATATTGCAATAATGTATTACACTATCACACCTTGAATAGTTCAAAACTAATTCTACTTAAGAATCCTTGCATATATCTAGTACATTCAATATCATCTTTAAAGCATTAAATTTACTCTTTGAGTAAAATCTATTAAGAAGGATATTCTTACATAGGAAAGACTGTGAAGATGAACAAAATCGATCCTCAATCAATTTATATTCATAAATGTAATAAAGAACACAATTGTAGGAGACAATATAGTTTGAACTTTGACAATATATTCAAACTTATGAACTGGTACTGTCATACAGATAGGTGCAAGTACATCAAATTCTATTTTTAAATAACACCTACAATAGGAAAACCTAGTCTAAAACTATGTGTACTGTGATACAAAAATTCTCCAAGATCATTGTCTAAGGCCCTGAGTTCCCTTTTATAGAAATAAGGGAGTAGACAAGCCTCAGGCCTTAAGACAGATGTCATAAATTTTCATTTGTCAAATTTCTACCAACCAGGAACAAGAATAACTGATTGTCAGGCATATATTTATAGGAGCAAAAGTTGTTACATGTGCAACCACAAATCAGGCTATCTTAGAAGATGTATGTAGAAAGCTGCCATAACAAACTCTACCGACACTTCTTCCACTCTCTTCACTGTCTCTGCATTTTGACTATTTGGAAGACTTGGTGATATAGATGAAGAGAAAAAACAAGGAAACCACTACAAGACAAAATGCTTTGTTTGAAACTGAAAATATCCTCGTGCTGATTCTGAATAAGTGAAAGATGCCATAGAAGCACATTCTCATTTGAAAAGGAGACAAATGATTAATAACAAAATATCAAGTGTTATGGTACTTAAAATCCTATAGATTAGACAAATTATTATATTTATCATCCTAGGCCTTGTATTGTTCTTCTATAGGCCACTAGAATGCTAAGAACTCATTAACACGAGGTACATACTTGTTATCATATTTGGCTAAAATTAACTCATTATCTCTTACAAAATCTTCAACATGCTGGCATGAGTCCCATAGTTTACTTACATTTTTTCTGAAAAGGTCCATATCAATTTTGTTGTCTTTGAAAGAAAGAGTTGGAGTGATAGCCTCAAACTAAAAAAGCCAGATCTGATAGGGCTTGATCTCACCATCATCCTTTTTGATTTGAGGCATCAATTTTGCCTCATTACTGTCAAAATCTTCAATCGTAGCTATTGCCTTCTCTTTAAGTTGGTTTACAAACCCCTGTAGCTCCCTAGCTGCTTTTACTATAGTGTAAGTTGGCTTGAATTCTCTTGGGGGGTCAATCTCATGGGCTGATCCTTTATACATACCAAGTAGGGAAGCAGTCCTTGGGACCCATCTATTTAACAGGGGCATGGCCTATTCTTTGTCTTCAACAATTTTCTTTATTGCCATTGATAACTTGTAGTAACAATTATGAATGCTTTCTGCCTTTTCCATTATCTTTCCCATCAATAATCCGAGAACAATTGAAACAATGTGCATATTATCTCCCTGTTGCTCCTTCCTGGAGTCTTCAAAAAGTTCCTCAAAAGGATTAAGTTGTTCTCTTAATTCTTCATTTTCCTTCTCAAGATCAGGCCTTGGTGATGGAGGTGCATAACTACTAGCGATCATGGCTCTTGCATCTCTTACTATTAATGCCATTGAAGGGGGAGATGATGTTGATGGATGTTATTGCTGCTTCCACTGAGCCTCTGATAACTTAAATTTATTGTATTCATGCAGTACACGCATGCAATCTTCTAGCAATTTATCTCATGCAGTACATGCATGCAATCTTCTAGCAATTTATCATACTTCCTCTAGAGTGCATCAATGGTTGCCTTATTGAAATTTGTAACCTCCACTACCATTGTAGCTACCTCAGTTGTTGGAGTGTCAGATACTCTTTTAACAATCAGACTTCCCCTTAAGTCCTGATCAGGTTTAGCCACTAATGGCTTATCAGTATTAGGGGCTAGAGCCCAAATTACCAAGGTTTCCCATTTTGGATTAAAACCCGCACTAGATAGGGATGCAACAACTTCATCCTCAGAAGAAAAGATAGCTTTATCCTACCTTCTAATAGTGTCCAAGGCAATGGTAGAGGCTGTATCCCATTCAGGGAGCAATAGAATACCACTCTCTTACCATTCGCTTGCCCTTTTTAGGAGTAATGTCCTTAGTCTCTACCCTCATCTGGGTTAATATCCTGTGGGACACTTGCTCTTGAGTTTCTTGAGGAGATTTTTCCATTTCTTCTTTCAACCTTCTAGCATATTCCTCCCTTCTGCATCTCCATAAGAAATCAACAAATTCTTGAGAATCGATAAATTGGTCATCTGTCATAAATCTTTGGCGAGCTGCAACCCTCATATCATTTGAAATGTCCCTTCCCTCAATGATAATATTTCTCAATCTATCCAAGGGTGGTTTCATATCTTCATCCCTCTTGGGAGAAGGCATTTATTGATTTATATCATCCCCAGTTACTTCCATCTCATCCTCCTCTTCAATGGGGTAATCTACTAGAGGGGTTTGTTCAATCTTCCTCCTCTTTGGAGATGATTCCCTAGGAGGTGAATCCAAATCTACTATCTGCACAGGAGGAGTCACTTGTTTCATTGGTGGAGAAGACATGGGAGGCTGATTAGGTGAAGGAGACTGTTGAACTTGCTCCTTGATCACTACACCTTTAGCTTTTTTCTTGAATGTATACTTCAATTTCATATCACTCGGAGGCTAATATGATGGCCTTTCCTCTATAACAGGGTCCTTATGTTTTTTTCTTCATAGAAACATCCTACCCAATTATCTCATCAATATTGGCCATAATAGTCTTAATCCTTGTAATTGGGTGGTCAATGTTTGCATATGCCCTCTTGTAAGAAGCATTTTTATCCTTTTTTCTCTCCTTATATTTTAAGAATTTTGTCCATCTGGCTCTTCTTATCTCAACTTCCTTTTCATCACTGATATTTTTGATAACATCTTCAGTGTCATAAGTCTAATGGGCAAATGAGGATCTTTTTATGCTTCTCCTGAGGTTACTTATGAAACCCTCAGGATCACAATTTCTTGCACACTTTTGCTCCATGCTAAACATCTTTAACTTATCATTCAATTTGTGAAGACCTTCTCTGTTCATTTTGAAATCAAAGAAAACTGTCAAGAAAGGGAAGGAAGAACCTTTCTTCTAATTTGCCAAATGAGCCTTCTCTGACTCAGCGAGTTGCCAGATAACCTCCAAAAAACCAACCCTCACGGGTACAAATTTTCGCAATATATGAGGACCCATAGGGCATCCATAAACTCTTAAGACTGTACAATTTGAGTGGAGAATGAAATCTTCCCAGTTATGTCAAACACCTATAGAAGGTTTTCTTACCCCAGGTCTCAAAATTTCTAGTATCTGATATGGGATTCTAGGCATATTTCTCTGCAAGAAAGATAATATTCTGCTAACAAAATAATCTCTAAAAGCAATGTAATTGGCCTTGGAACAATGCTTCTCCAAAATATGTGTCCAACACTAGACTGGATGTGGGTTTCCTTTATTATCAACCTCACTAATCAATAATCTTGGGTCCCAATCTGGTCTTCCCTCATACAAAAACATATGACACAGTAAAGAGTACCACTTAAATCTCACTGCTTCTTTCCCTTCCTTGATATCTATTAATCCTTGGTGTATGCAGTTAGCTAGGTAAGTGGCAAAATCAAATTGTTGGTTCAATGATACATGTTGAATATTTGCAGCCATGTAGGTTTATGAAATGGGAATTCTTTCATTCTTATTCTCCCCCAAGACTTGGCATAATGCATAGTATGTCGTTGCAAAATAATTCTCAACAGTTTCAATTCTAAAGATCTCAACTTCATTTGGTGGGATTTTCATACATTTGTTGTGAAGATCCTTTTCTCTATGCGTAGGCAGATGCACCACTCTGTAGCTACTCTTGTAGATATTGTTTCTTGAAACATTAAGGTCTATGGAGGTACTGGCAGCCAAATTGAGTCCAAAGATTTTAGAGATTGATTCCTTACTAATTTTTACCAAGGGGTGTCCTCCTATATCTCTTATTACCTTAGCAGTTTCATCATACTGGGAGGCCATGGCTTTATGTAAATCAATGTCTTCAAATACATTTGTAACCACCAATTTTCGTAAGTCCAATCTCCATACATTTGAGATTGGGGATTGGGCATTCCTTTTGCTCCACCAATGGTAGAATAAATTCTACCATGTCACCGGGATGTTTGCATCTTTACATCCATAATATTTATCAACTAAGCCTTCATTTGACTTAGGGCCATGAACCTTAAGCTTCTGGGTAGAAGAACTAGGGAGCTGGGCCACAATGTCTTCATGCAAGGCTCGACTTTGAGAAGTGGATGGAGCTTGGGCTCGTGGTGGAGTCATTTTTAAATTGGACTTGAGGAACAAGGGTTACTTATATTGTTTTAGGGTTCTTCCTTTCAAATGATTCAAGTAGCAACTCAGACCAAGATCAGGGTATTTGAATAAATGGCGACAACCTACACTCAACAATTTTTTAGAAAGTAATAACAAAGTATTAACAATCTCATAAAACCAACCAAATGCAGAGGATACAATGTACGGGGTCACATACATCTCACTGGATTGCCGCTTAACAAACCTCAAACATATGTTGAGAGGCTTCAGATGGCTGCTAATTTTCTTACTTTGGTACTCGAGATAATTAGATAAGTTCGCACAACACTTGTATTAAGACCTTTATAGAAAGAACCATTAATTCTAGGGTGAATGCCATCTCATTTGCCATTACTCTTAGCTCACGTGAACCATATTTCACAATTATTCATTCTTTGCATTTTTGAATGTGAGTCATTGATCATGAAACAATAGAATAGATCAGACGACGTTGATTTGTCAAAAAGATTTGACAATATTTGCCCTACTTTATGAGGACTGTCAAACCAATGAGAATGCTCCACTTCACTTACATTCATGATTCAACAAAAAGGTGCACTATAAAAAGTTGACTCATCAGTTTGCCACATGGCTTCTTTCCGTAGTTCCGCAACTTTGTAAAGCACATTATTTTAATGTTTTGCAGAATGGCGGAAATGCCATAAAGCATCGCACATGGCATCCACCTTGTGATACTCAGGTTTATGACATGTCAACTTGTGGTAGGTGTCACTCTTCTATGCTTCCACGAGCAGCCTGTGGGTCCTTCAAAAGTGTTCCATAGAGTGGCAGAAAGTTTGTGAACTGACCACGTGGCTCTTAAGGGACCCGCCAATGGGCTCTGCTACACAACTAAATCGAGACCTGCCACATGTTTTTCTTTTGTGATTCCGCGGTCCATCCTTCATCTGATGAAATGTTCTCTATGGAATGGAAGAATTAACCCAAGTGTGCCACGTAGATCCTTTTAATGCTGACATAGCAAAGCAGGGAGAAATAAAACACATGCTTTTAAAACAACATTCGTTCTACTAGGTAAAGGGGGGCCACAAATTTCATTAAGGGGCTTGACTAAAACCTAGGCATATGGATAAAATTTTATGCACAAGAAGTAAGCGGTGATCCAAAAGGAGGGGACTGATAAAACAGATAATACCCTAGACATAAGGTAATAACTTGATGACCAGCAACGGATGGCAAGTGATCAACTGCTGAATATAACAAAGGCAATTCAATGCTTGTATAAGACTTTAGGGTTTAGGGATTTAGACTTTAGGATAAGAAATTTTTCAATATTTTGAACACTAAAAACCCTAGCAAAGGACTCTTAGACTTTAGGTTTTGAAACAAGGCCAAAGACAAGAACTAGGAAAATTTATCAGAGTCCTATTAGTGGCTCTAGTTGGGGACATTTGTTCTATCAGAGCAAAACAAGAACACAAAAGATCTCCAGAGAAGTAGACCACAGAACATGTCATGTTCCCCATAAATCAACTTTTCCCATTCAAATTAAAGATTTGAATGTAAACAATAGATCTTGTTGATCATTACACTCCAAGGTACCGATCTGCAATTTTCTCATATGCCGGTTCCCAAGATACCCATAAGATGATTCCTTACAAGCCAGACTACCAACGGTTGACGTGGAAAGGGATGTTCATACGATAAGAAATAGAGTTTAAAATTATTTGCAATGATCGACGAGGATCAAGTCAAAAGAGAATAATACAAAGTGATAATCGAAAATATCCTCCCAAGCGCCGATTAACTAATCTATTAGATTGATGCCCTTAACAAAAGCAATTAAGGAAGGATGTGAATCATTAGAAGCGACTCTTTGTAAAGACATTCCTGTTGCTTTCTCTTCTCACCATATAAGATGTGGCTCAGGAGGAAGACAAGGGGACATCGAACACTCAACACATCAATTCAGACGATAAAAGAAACTGATATCATTGAAGCACCAATTGAAGGAATATATCAGTGAAGTCATCTACATCTTCATAGAGATAAATCTACAAGGACCGTGCATTGTATAACACTACAACTCAGATATAGCACCAAATAGAAAGGGAATCGGGGGAAGTGAATAGAAATCATAAAAGTGACAGTAAGAAAACATAAGAGTATATCAGCGAACCATTGATCATCAAGGAAGCAATTGGCATCTCGTCATTGAATAAGAAAAGATATAAATAATAGATTGAAGGGAAGGAATCTAAATAGAAGATCATTCGATCAAGAGGATTGGTATACAGTTCTCCAGAAGATAAACTCAGAAATTTATAACAGTCCAATAGAGGTATGCGGTCTCTATGCCCAAAATTGAACAATTGAATTATTAGCATTGAATATAGAATCAGCATAGGCAATTTGGCTAACGTTTAATGATGATCATATAGAGAGGATATAATCAGATTAGCACAGTCTATTAATGTATGAGTAAATATAGAAATCTCATCCTAGAATAAAATGAAACATGTAAGAAATGATCATAGAAAGTAGTTGCAAATAATATAATAAGTAAATAGATTAAATAATTGTAAGAATACATGTCAAATGGTTGATATAGAATAAATGAGGAAAGAATCAAAATTGAGGATTAAGAGAATATCATATATATATGCATGGACTGAATGGAAGTTTAATATGATGATTTAAGTTATGATAAGGCATAAACATTGCTTATATAATGAACATTACTCTTATAAGGAAGCAAGATAGGTATTGTTAATTACATTATCAATAGTAAAGGATAAGGTTCTTAAAGGATAGTCATGAAAGACTTGGGATGAGAAGTAGGCCTCATGGTTAATCTACCAACACACCATAAGTGAGACTAAGGGTTAGGGTAGGCAATTGGCTTAATGATGGATAATGCTCAAGCTAGTGAGATATCACCCCTCCGAGACAAGTGAAGAGTGCTTGTCTCAAGCTGGTGAGATATCACCCCTCTGAGCTATGTAAATAGGCCCTTATCTGAAGCTGGTGAACTATCACCCCTCTGAGATAAGTGGAAAGGCCCTTGTCTCAAGCTGGTGAACTATCACCCCTCCATGACAAGTGAAGAGTACTTGTCTCAAGCCGGTGAAGACATCACCTCTCTGAGACAAGTGGATAGGCCTTTAACTCAAGTTGAAGTCCTTCACCCCTCTAAGTCAAAGGGGCAGAATATTGGACCCATGGCAATATTGCGCCCTAATAAACCCTCTCTTGTTAGGTGAGTGGTTTGATTAACGTGTAGGTCCAAGTATGTCTCTCCCAGGGTAAGTCATGAAACATGTGTAGTAGATATAGTGAAAGATATAATGCATAGAGAATTATGATTATAAGGTTTGATTTAATAAATTTGTGGTTAATATAATTAGATAAGAAGGATTGAATTCTAATGTACTCTTTTACAAGTTGAAATTGTTTGCAAGGTTGCGAAAATTTTGGCTTGCTAGAAGGGGACATTATAGAACACAACCAAACACAAACCCAAAGCAAAAGTAAAGTAGGGAACCTAACTACATAAAATACAGTATGCATGGAATAGAACCATACCTTATGAAAAGTATGGATTCAAGAACTATCCATGCATTGGTAGTTCAAGAAGTTCTTCATTCAGATTTTGTAAGAAATAAGAGTTTTCTCCATGCGTGTTGCTGATTAGATATGGTCCAAGACAAAGGGCATCAAATTTACCATGCTTTCCTTTTTCTTGACCCCTCGTATTCCATAATAATACAATATCTCCAACCTGAAACTTTCTTTTAGAAGCCCTTTTGTCATGTAGATGCTTGAATTGTTGTTGTATCTTGATATTTCTTTGTTGTGCTAGCCTCATTTCATCCAGTTGGGTGACTTGAGTAATCCTATTTTGCAATGCATCTAAAATATCATCATTATGTTCTTGGATAAATTTGCAGACATGCAATAGGTTATTGATAGGGATCCTTGCATCTAGGCCATACACTAGATCAAATGGGGATTGCCCAATATCCTTCTTTATAGTTACCCTATCAGCCCATACATCAAGCTTTAGTTTAGAGTCCCAGGCCCTCTTGTTCTTTTCAGTAATCCTTTTAACAATCTTCATCAGGCTCTTGTTACTTCATTCAGCCTACCCATTTCCTTGAGGATGATATAGGGAAGAGTAAGAAATTGATATCCCATATTGGTTGCAAAAAGTTGTGAACTCTTCTGATGTGTAACACATTGCATTGTCTAATATAATCTTTTCAAGCATTCCAAATCTGGTCAAGATATTATTCATTAAAAAGTCAATCACAAGCTTGCTAGTTGCTCTTTTGGTGGGAATGGCTTCAACCCACTTAGTGAAATAGTCAGTGGCGACTAAGATTCAACTGTGTCCACTTGACTTCTCATTTATTTCTCCCATGAAATCAATTCCCCATTGCTGAAAAGGAGCCTCCACTATCATTGGTCTAAGAGGTAGATTTCCAGAAAACTCAATTTTCTTGAAAATCTCTGGCAAGCGTCACAACTTCTGACCATCTTATGAGCATCCTTAAAAATCGTGGGCCACTAAAATCCATCATTACGACTTTATGGGTTGTTGTCTTATCCATGTAGTGGCCTCCACACACACCCTGGTGCATTTCTTTTAAAATCTCTTGTGCATGCTGATTACTTACACATTTAAGCAGAATGCCTTCCAGATTTCTCCACCAAAGCTCATTGTCAGTGATTACATACTTTATAGCTTGTAACTTCAGTGTCCTCATCTAATTTTCAGTCATTCTTTGGGACAATACATCTTCTATAAGTAGTGAACAACATCTTTATACCATTCAAACTCCTTCATATCACAGTTGACACCTACTTCCTCAACTTCAACACTATTTATTTGGTTAGCTTCTAAGTTTGTTTCAACCATTAACTTAGCTAATCCTTGTTCTCTTACTAACTTAGTGATTTTGATGTCAATATTAAATTCTTGGATCCTTTTGATCCATCTACATCTTCTCTCGGTCACCTCTTGCTGAGTGGAGAATCCTTGGTAGCAGCTGTAGGAACATATGCAACAATAGTAGCACCTACCAAATAAGGTCTGAAATTCTTGAAATACTTCACCAAAGCATAAGCCCGCTTCTCAGTTATATCATACTTTAGCTCAACGGCCTAGAGATATTTGTTAAAGAATGAAATAGGTTGTTCATAACCTTCATCATTCTTCCGTAGCAAAATAGCTGCTATAGTGTGAAAGGAAGCAAAGGAAAACAAATGGAATGGTTTAGAAAAATCAGGGGATTTCAGAACAGGGGCCTCCTTTATAGCTCCTTTAATATTTTTGAAAGCATTGACTGGCTCATCATTTCATGTGATATCCTTCCCCTTCTTTAGCATTTTGGAGATTGGTTTGGTGGTCTCTGCAAAGTTGGTGACAATTCTCCTCAGGAAGTTTACTTTCCCAAAGAAAGACTGAATGCCCTTGATACTCTTGGGTATTGGGATTCTCTCAATCGTAGCAACTCTTTCAGGGTCAATCTTGATTCCTTCTTTAGACACAATATGGCCTAAAAGTTTCCCTTTTGTACCGCAAAAACACATTTCTTGGGGTTCAAAGATATACCAAGTTTCATACATCTCTAAAAAATCCTCTCCAAATGGGAACAATGATCTTGTTCCTTCTTCGAGTAGGCAGTCAAATCATCCTGATAGACCACCATTATTACATTTATAAGATCAGAAAAAACTACATCCATAGCTCGCTGGAATGTGGCTCCTACATTGGTCAACCCAAAAGGCATTATGATGTATACATAGGTCCCCCAGGGAGTAGTAAATGCAATTTTGTATTGCTTAGACTCTTTAACCATCACTTGGTTATATCTAGAAAAGCCATCCATCATTGACATGAGTTCACTTTTGTAACATGTCTTCCATATTTGGTGAAGGATAATTTTCCTTCAATGACGCCATGTTTAGGTTCCTAAAGTCCACACAGGGTCTAATTTCTCCATTCTTCTTCCTGACATGAACAAGATTGGATACCCAAGTTAAGTGCCTAATAGGCTTGATTATTCCTCCTTCACTCAACTTTGCTAATTGTTGTTGTATTTTTGGCCTTAGGGTGGGATTTATGGGTCTTTGCTTTTGCCTAAAAGGTTTTGCATCAGGCTTCAATGGGATTTCATTTGGAACAAGTCTTCCCTATATGCTTTAAGATCATCATAATACCATGCAAAAACTTTTTTATGTTTCCTAAGCAAAAAAATCAACATTGCTTTGACCTTAGGATTTAAGCACTTACCTATGTAGACAAGCCTTGGTCGAGCCTCAGTTCTCAAATTCACCTCTTCAAGATCATTTTGGTGTACTAGTGCAGACCTGGTAGTTTGTCTGTCATTTCCATCAAATACCCTCTCCAGAGCAATCGGTCCTCTCTAGAGCAACCGGTCCTCTTAGAATTTTGTTGGTTTTTAACTAGATGACTTCATTCCCAAACACAGTTTCCTTTCCATCCACTGTTTCCACAAATTCCTGAAAATCAATTTCTCGTGCATGATATTCATCAATACAGTTCATGAATTTGTACAAATCTTGATCATCATTAAAAACCCACCAATGACAGATGTTGTTTGGTACATAAGGTCTTGTCAATATCTCAACTTTTGAGATTCCCGCTAGGGTCATATCTTCTAATCTAACTACAATGTTGGCTAAGAAGTCAACCATCACATTCTTATTTCGCTCCACCCAATCAATAGAAAAAGCATCAAACTCCTCTATTGTGTCCCATACAACATTCCTATACTACTTGAGCCTTTTATTTTTGGAGGCATATTTGGATCTGACTTGTGAAACTACTAACTTAGAATCCCCTAGAACTCTGAGCTTCTTGACTCCATGCTTAAGGGCCATTTTCAAGCTTATAAGCAAAGCCTCATACTCTGCAACATTGTTGGTGCATCCAAAACCAAATTTAAAGGATGATCTGAATGTCTTCTCTAAAGGGGAAATGAGCACCACTCCTGCTCTAGAGCCTTCTTTGGAATAGGCTCCATCAAACTGCATAGACCATAAGCCATCATCATCAGAGGATGATTCAGGGCTATGATCTGAAGGTTTAACCTAATCACTATCAATTTCCTCAATTTTGAAATTATCCATGGCAACATAAAGGAAACATATCTGATCATCATTTTCACCAATGCCATCTATTATTAGGGGAGACTTCTTCTCCCTATCAAGTCTTATCTCTTCAACATCTATGGGAATCATGGCATAAGATGAATCCATTTGGATGTTGCCACCCACAGTGGAGGCCCATTTTCTAGATAACAGCATCCCATACATGGGAGGAATGTCCACCACAGTGATATTCATTTTATACTCTTTAAGTGGGAACGTTACAAGCCTAAAACTGATGTCCTTAATAATCCCAATGATAGGGACTTCCTTGGAATCCATAGGAAAGCACTTCCCATAGGCCTTAGTTACCTGTAAGCCCAAGATCTCTGTGACTCCAAGTGGAATAATGTTAGCAGAGGCGCCTAAGTCAATCATATAGTTTTTTACAAATCTCCCCTTTATCATTACAGTGATAAAGAAAGGATCTACCTGAGAAGGGCATTTTTGCAGAGTGGTACCTAGATAGATTTATGGTACTTTAGCACTCCACTTCTTAACATCTTTAGATAGTATTTTCTTTTCTTCAGATTGTTTGTTACATTCAACTGTCACCCTTGGCACACTTGGAACTGCATCATTTATTGCAGCCACAACTCTATTTTTGTGTTCTGGTATCCTCATCATTTCTAACAAGGGAATTGCCACTCTAATCTGACTGAATACATGGGCCATGTCCAATGGGACATATTTAGGCAATATACTAGTACAAGATGCATCAATATTTATTGCTGGGGCCTGAGGTGTGTTACTTTTACAAGACTTTTCCTCCATAGAGATTTTCTTAGCACTATCTTTTTTAACTGGTATTTTGCCCTAGGATGTGGATTATGGTGTGGATTATGTTTTCCCACAACTATTTCGGCTACCCTGAACTCCCATATCTTTCTTGGGGTTGGGAATGTTCTATTTTTCTTTAATGAAAATGCTTCCTGCATTTCTCATTTTTCTACTTTCTCCCTGAGTTTTCTTGCTTCTCAGGTTGTAGTCACTCTTAACTTGAGCAATCTTAGATGCAGTTAGGGATTCTATTTACTCATCAGAGGGTCTTCTTAAGTGGATATTAGAATCCTCAGTATTTAGCTGAAGAACACACTTACCATCCTCATTTGTATTTGGGCCAGAATGTTTCTTATTCAGCTCTCCCTTTTCTGTTGTAACCTCATCCTCTGAATCCTCACTATCAGAAGTAACATAATCTTCCACAGTAAGCTCATGGTCAAAAACCATATTTATATTATGGCTTTCATAATCTTCCCCCTCATTATACTTATCATAGGGGATTGCATTATCAGTCATAGACAATGCTACAACACATGAAGCAGAAGAGTGGGGAGCCTGGCACAACATACACCACAAATTTTCATCCATGGCATGCACTCCTTTCCTCAGAGGATCAGGGATTTCCTTAGAAAAACCTCCCCTATTATTAGTGGGTATTGGCTTTCCATTTTGCCAATTAGTGTTGTAGGGTTGATTTGATAACCTTGGCATTTTCTCTTGTCTAACAAAAGGAGGCCTATCATTTGGGACCCTCTTATAGAAATATTCATTTCTTTGACTTCCTTCCATAATTTTTCACATTTAACAGTAACAGGAGCTTTACTACGTTGTCCTCTGTCTTGTGAGGCAATTTTCAAATCACTCCTCTTAGGGATCTTTCTAGATGCCTTTCTATTGTTCTCAATTTGTAGAGCAACCTTGAAAGCATCTCTGAGATTTTGAGGCTCTCTATCTCTTAGTTCATATCCCATCTTGGGATCATATGCATTTTGGTAGATCACCAAGCACATGTGCTCGTTTGGTCTTATGTATGGTGGGATTTTATTGCACACTTTTAGAAACCTGGCATTAAAATCATGGACACTCTCATTATATCCCTTTTGGATATTTGTAAACTCATTTACAACAAATCGTGGGTCAATGTTGTCACCATACTGTTCTTTGAAAATCCTTTTGAATTCTATCCAGCAATTAATACTGGCCTCTGGTAAGCTTCTATACCAATCTCTGACATCTTCTGTTAATGACTGCATGGATAATTATATCAATACATCTTCTACCTCAACCTCAAAATCATCAATGACATTCAAGAATGCCCTCAGATGATCCTCACTAGTCATAACACTATTTCCAACAAACCTTGGGATGGCACTTTTGACTCTATTTTCTATAGGGTTAGGGTAACCTAATATGCCATTAAAATCTAATTATCTGTATGTTTCTAACTGCAGTGGTCTCCTAACAAAAGGATTTACTAAAGGTTGTCCACCCTATTTATTTGGATTCACTGGAGGATTAGGGGGAACTTGCAAATATTGTTGCTGTGGGATATTATGGTTTTGGACATTTGACTGAAGACCCACATTTTGCACTACTGGAGGGTTTTGATATTATATTCCTCCCTGTCTAGGGTGAATGTTATGACCTACTGGTTGGCTGGCCATTCTAGTATTAGGATTTTGTGGGGGTGGTTGGTAATGGCCCATAGGTGCTGATACAACAGGACTGTTCATTGGGGCTTTAATCACAGGAATGTGTTGGATAGTTGGTATTGGGCCACCCGTATGTTGTATATTTGAAGTGGAAACACCAGAGGCACCATAAGTTCTAACAGTATTGGAATTATTCATAGCTTGTAGTCTTAGGAGTAGGTCTTCGTTTTTCTTTAAAGTTTCCATTCTGACTACTCTTAGACTTGACTCCATCACCTCTGTTTCTAGTTCCTCATCAGTCTGATTGGAACCAGAAGCTATATTGGGTGTAGGAAACTTATTTACAATAGTGGACTTAGCTTTTATTGGTGGAGAGTGTAATCTTTTATAAGGGGTTACCTCTATGGATTCATTAGTAGGCTACACAACAGGCACAATTACTGCTTGAGATCCATTTTATGGAGACGTTCTTATATTTTGAGAAATAGGGGGTGGTTCACTATAGAAAACTTCCTCACCCTCAGAATCAACAATCCCCTCAGGAATATTTTGGTTAATATAAGTCATGATAAGTTCCCCTTGCTCTTCTCTTATTTGCAAATTATTTCTAGTACAACTCAAAAGGGGTGTTGTTCTGGAAATAAACTCACCAATAGGAGGAGGAGGAGTGCACTCACCATAATCCTTAGCTATCTATTTTTGATTTGCAAGCTCAACACTTACGGGCTTGTTGGGATGATGTGATCTTCTCCCGTGCATCCTTCTGCTTGGTTATTTTCTTTAGCTTTCACCAGCTCAGAGATTTCAATAGAGCTGCCACCCACTTAGAAAAGATAATAAAACAAATAATATTTGTTATACAAGTAACAAATTTATTTTCTTATCAAATATTGATGTGTCCAAATGCAACAATTTTTAGAGTAAAAAAAATAGAGCTCAAACTTTCTTCTTACAATAAATTTTCTTCCTAGTTTATCGGTAAGGAGATTATCAGAGTTACCACCCTTTTTAGGGAATAATAATAACAATGCACTTATGCAAACTCTAAATACCCATGAAAAACTACTGAACTGATTTTAAAAACTTTATAAACAAGCTCCCCAGTAGAGTCACCAATATGTTTGATGTTTTAAATTCCCAACCTGATCTCAAAAGGGCAATCTATAGAATAGTTGATTCTAGTGATGGATTTGCCTTGAGGGATTGACCAACGAATAGGAAAGTGGAATGAGTCCCTTTTTCCTCTGTACTTTAGGCTCTGCAAAACCCAGGTAGGTGTACCCTTTGGAATAAATCAGTACTTATTTAAGATCTGATACTACTTATCTTAAATATTGTTTCCTTAAATAGATATGTTCTCTCTAAAATATGCCAAAAGAATTACTGATATACTGAAACAATGGGCTAGATTCTCAGGATTTAACACAACTCTCTTGCATGAGAACATTGGAAAAATATTACAAACTTAACACAGAAAAGGAACTTTACTTTGATTTTTAATATGAATGATCAAGGAGTTGTATCAAGACAATAGTTCGAAGAGATCAGTGCCTAGATCCTGGGTCACAGAGTCAAAATAGATATAAATGAAACTAAATATAACAATATATTCCCAGCTCATGTAAATACTGCAATAATGTATTACACTATCACACCTTGAATAGTTCAAAACTAATTCTACTTTAAAATCCCTGCATACATTTACTACATTCAATATCATCTTTAAAGCAATAAATTTACTCTTTGAGTAAAAACTATTAAGAAGGATATTCTTACATAGGAAAGACTGTGAAGATGAAAAAAAACTAATCCTCAATCAATTTGTATTCATAAATGTAATAAATAACACAACTGTAGGAGACAATATAGTTTGAACTTTGACAATATATTCAAACTTATGAACTGGTACTGTCATACAAGACAAAATGCTCTGTTTGAAACTGAAAATATCCTTGTGCTGATTCTGAATAAGTGAAAGATGCCATAGAAGCATATTCTCATTTGAAAAGGAGACAAATGATTAATAACAAAATATCAAGTGTTATGGTACCTAAAATCCTAAAGATTAGGCAAATTATTATATTTATCTTCCCAAGCCTTTTATTGTTCTTCTGTAGGCCATTGGAATGCTAAGAACTCATTAACATGGGGTACATACTTGTTATCATATTTGGCTAACATTGACTCAGTATCTCTTACAAAATCTTCAACATGCTGGCATGAGTCCCATAGTTTACTTACACTTTTTCTGAAAAGGTCCATATCACTTATGTTGTCTTTGCATATTAGGAAAGAAAGAGTTGGAGTGATAGCCTCAAACTGAAAAAGTCATATCTAATAGGGCTTGATCTCACCATCATCCTTTTTGATATGAGGCATCAATTTTGCCTTATTACTGTCAAAATCTTCAACTGTAGCCATTGTCTTCTCTTCAAGCTGGTTTACAAACCCATGTAGCTCCCCAATTGCTTTTACTATAGTGTAAGTTGGCTTGACTTCTCTTGGTGGGTCAAGCTCATGGGCTGATCCTTTATACATACCAAGTAGGAAAGTAGTCCTTGGGACCCATCTATTTAATAGGGGCATGGCTTGTTCTTTGTCTTCAACAATTTTCTTTATTGCCATTGATAATTTGTAGTAACATTATGAATGTTTTCTACCTTTCCCATAATCTTTCCCATCAGCAATCCGAGCATAGTTGAAACAATGTGCATATTATCTCCCTGCTGATCCTTCCGGGAGTCTTCATAAAGTTACTCAAAAGCTTTAAATTGTTCTCTTAATTCTTCATTTTCCTTCTCATGATTAGGCGTTGGTGATGGAGGTGCATAACTACTAATGATCATGGCTCCTGCATCTCTTACTATTAATGCCATTGAAGGGGGAGATGATGTTGATGCATGCTGTTGCTGCTGCCACTGAGCCTTTGATACCTTTAATTTATTGTATTCATGCAATACATGCATGTGATCTTCTAGCAATTCATCATACTTCTTATGGAGTGCATTAGTTGTTGCCTAATTTAATTTTGCAACCTCCACTACCATTGTAGCTACCTAAGTTGCTGGAGTTTCAGATATTTTTTTAACAATCAAACTTCCCCTTAAGTCCCGATCAGGTTCAGCTACTAATGGCTTATCAGTATTAGGGGCTAGAGCCCAAATTGCCAAGGTTTCCCACTTTGGATTAAAACCTACACCAGATAGGGCTGCATTAGCCTCATCCTTAGAAGAAAAGACCTGTTTATCCTGCCTTCTAATAGTGTCTAAGGCAATGGTAGAGGCTATGTCCCATTCAAGGAGCAATAAAATACCACTCTCTTACCATTCGCCTACCCTTTTCATGAGTAATGTCCTTAGCCTCTACCCTCATCTGGGTTAATATCCTATGGGATACTTTCTCTTGTGTTTCTTGAGGCAATTTTTCCATTTCTTCTTTCAACCTTCTAGCATATTCCTCCCTTCTACATCTCCATAAGAAATCAACAAATTCCATAGAATTGATAAATTGGTCATCTGCCATAAATTTATCGCAAGCTGCAGCCCTCATATCATATGAAATGTCCCTTCCCTCAATGATAATATTTTTCAATCTATCCAAGGGTGGTTGCATATCTTCATCCCTCTTGGGAGAAGGCATTTCTTGATTTATATTATCCCCAGTTACTTTCATCTCATCCTCCTCTTCAATGGGGTAATTGAAAGGAAGCTAGGTGTGCGGAAATGCTTCCTACACTAATCTATTGAGGAGAGGGCTATGAAAATTCAACTTTATCCTAACTATTATAGCGATGTACCATTAACATGAGATATAGCAGCAAAACACAAGAACCAGAAAGTAGATAGAAGAAGAGAGACAAAGATTTACGGTGGGGAAAAACTTTATCGGGTGAAAAACCCCACACTCAGAAACCTGCACAATGTATTAACAAATATGAAAGAATGTTTACAATACACTTGCAATGCAAGCTTCAATGGTCTTTGACACTCGTGTCTGGAGTCAATCTGGTAGCATAACAGTACCTGTAAACCTGTGATAGAAACTCCATCTCCAAGCACCTGTTTAAATAGAACATACAAGGCAATTTTGGACCTTTCTTGGAATGGGCATCCAATATGGCATCTTGGACCAAAACCCATGCCTAGGGACACTTGGTCAACATTGTAGAATGTGTCTGACACTTGTCCATAGCTCCCATCCCAAAGAGGTCACCTATTTCTAAAATGGGCTATGACAGATGCTCTTACGACACTTACAACCGTCATAGAATTTGTCATTGCGGTTACAACTTATAGCTGTAAGAGAATCTATCATACACATGCTATAAATAGCATATTCTCTTACAACACATCATATTCCACCTTGGGGCGCCCAAATATGCCCCATTCAAAGATGCTACATGACACATGTCATTACCTATCTTACAACCTTCTATTCTTGACTCTTACATGTCATAGATTCGTCATAGAAATCCGTCATAACTGTTTCGGTCAAACATTCCTTACACAACATAGAAGATGCCGACACATGGTAGAATATTCCTACCACTAAGTGGGACGCCTATCTCTTCATGTGAGGAAAAAATAACAAGTTGTCATAATCCATGTAGGATTGACACATGACCGTGCCACATCCCACAATATGACAGTGGAATTTTCAATTATTTACAACATAGGCAATTGAATAATAAATACAAACATTACAAATACAAAGAATTACCAAGGTTGCTGCCATATACTCAGCTTCTGTCATGGACAAAGAAACAACAGGTTTTCACTTACTCATCCAACTAATAGCACCACCAAACAGTGTAAAACATAAGCACTAGTGGATCTCCTCCTGTGAATGTCACCTGCCCAATCTAAATCCACAAATCCATGAATATCAATAGAATGCAGAGGTCCTGAAACATTACCATGATAGCAAATGGAATACTCAGAAGTACCCCTCAAATATCTGAACACTCGCTTAACTACATCCCAATGAACCTGTCCAGGATTAGCCATAAATCGACTAAAGACTCCCATGCTTGGGCAATGTCTAGTCTTGTGCAGACCATAGCATACATCAAACTGCCAACAACACTAGCATAAGGTACTCTGCTCATGTCCTCCACCTGACTAGGAGATTTTGGACAATCCTCAACAGACAACTTTGTCCCCAAAGAAACGGGAACACACAACGGTCTACAATCTGCCATGCTGAATCTGTCCAACACGGACTTCACATACTTACTCTGGCTTAACCAAATTTTCTGTTGGTTCTGTCTCTTCTGATTTCCATTCCTAGAATGTACTTGGCTACCCCTAAATCTTTCATTTCAAACTGAGCTGACAACTGAGATTTAAAATCAGAAATCATATTCCTACTCTTCCCAATGAGCAACATATCATCAACATATAGTGCAACAATGAGAATACGATCACCATCAAACTTATAATAAACACAGTGATCTGATTTCGATCTCACAAATCCAATTGACAACACAAAGGCATCAAACTTCAAGTACCATCTCCTAGGGGATTGCTTCAAACCATACAAAGACTTCTTAAGTTTGCAAACCAAATTTTTTTTACCTTTTACCATGTAATGCTCTGGCTGTGACATGTAGATCTCTTCTTCCAAGTCACCATGAAGAAAAGCTGTCTTCACATCCGTCTGTTCTACCTCCAAGTCATAAGCTATTGCGAGTGACAATAGGAATCGAATGGATGTCAGCTTTGCAACAAGAGAGAAGATCTCACCATAATCTATACCCTCCACTTGTGAATACCCCTTTACAACCAATCTGGCCTTATACTTCTCAATACTGCCATCTACACCAATCTTCTTCTTGAACACCCATTTGCATCCAACAGGTTTCCGTCCAGGAGGCAAAGGCACCAAGTCCCAAGTTTGATTCTTTTCCAAAGAAGCCATTTTTTCCTCCATGGCCTCCTTCCAGGAACCTGCATCCTTCATATCCAAAGCCTCTGATACAATTCTAGGTTCATCACTGTTAGTGATTAAAGCATAAGCACAACTAGAATCAAGCAATGTAAAACCAAACCTTTCAGGTTGCTTTCTTATCCGTGTAGACCTCCTTAAGAGCTGAGGTGGAGGTTCAGCTTCTTCCTCTGAGCTTTCAGGGCTGCTAGAGCTCTCCTCATCATCAGGTCCAACATTGTCTTTCTGTTCAGTCTTCTTAGGGGTGAGAGGAAACTGAACAACATCTTCTTTCTTTTCTTTTTCTTCTAGCTACAAAACAGTGGAAGAAGGTGTAAGCTCTCTGAAGAGGACACTTCTACTATACAACACTTTTTCAGCCATGGGGTCCCAAAGCTTGTATCCTTTCACACCAACACCGTAGCCGATGAAGATACACTTAACAGCTTTGTTCTCCAACTTTGACTGCTTCTCCTTAGGCACATGTGCATATGCCTCACAAACGAAAACACGAAGATACCTTACTGAAGGCTTTCTACCAGACCACACCTCCATGGGTGTCTTTCCAACAAGAGTTGATGTAGGAGATCTGTTTACCAGATAGAAAGCAGTGGCAATAGCTTCAGCCCAAAACTTTTATTCTAGACCAGCTCCACTAAGCATACTCCTAGCCTTCTCCATCAGTGTCCTGTTCATCCTCTCTGCAACTCCATTTTGCTGCGGTGTGTATGGAGTTGTCTTATGTCTTTCAACCCCAAGTTCCTTGCAATACTTATCAAATTCTATAGAACATAACTCACCACCGTTGTTAGTTCTCAAACATTTAATCTTTTTACCAGTCTGATTTTCAACAAAAGCTTTAAACTCCTTAAACTTGCTATAGACTTCAGATTTGCTTCTGAGAAAATAAATCCATGTCCTACTTTAATCATCTATAAAAGATACAAAGTATACAGATTTTGATAACAAAGGAACATTAACAGGACCAAACACATCAGAATGCATAAGGTCCAACACACCAGAAGACTTATGAGAACTCAAGTAAAATTGAACACGGTTTTGTTTTCCATAAATGCAATGTTCACAAAAGTCAAACTCAAGATTACTATCATCTAACCCCTCAATGAGGTTCTTATTTTTCAGGGTATGCAGACCCTTCTCACCAATGTGGCCAAATCTCTTATGCCATAACATTGTCTTTTCCACAGGAAGTTTAACTTCCAATGCATGATTACAACCATTAAGACTAGAAACAATAGATTTCTTCACTGCTCGTTCAGATGGTGGGGATGAAGTGACTGCTGCCCTCTTCCTTGAGTCAGAAGAACTATTGCATTGTGCAATGCATGCTTCCAGCTGAAACAGAGTACCTCTCCGAGTACCCTTAGCAAGCACCATAGATCCTCTAGTCATCTTGCATCCTTCTTTCGAAAAGACAACCTGCACACCTGCATCATTCAAACTAATTACAGAAAGCAGGTTCTGTGTTAAGCCTGGGATGTGCATAACCGAAGAGATCCCCTTCACTCGACCATTAGGGAATCAGATAGAGACTCTTCCATGACCAACGATCTTCAAATGAGAGTTGTCACCTAGATACACCTTTCCACCATCGAACTCCTCATACTTAGTGAACCAGTCTTGATGCGAGGTCACGTGGAATGATGCACCAGAGTTGATTAGCCACACATCATTAGATGCATGGGTTGCCAAGGCTGCGATGAAAGCATCACCGTCGTCTTGTGACTTGTCAAAATCTGAATCAGGAGCTTTCTTCTTTTTCTTCTTCTCCTCCTTGCATTCCTTTCGAAAATGCCCGGTCTTGCGACAGTTCCAACAAAGAGCCTTGGACTTTCCACGAGATTTGGATCTCCCACGGGATTTGGATCTACCCTTCTCATCTTTCTTGTCCTTCTTCTTCCCTTTCTCCTTGGGTCTTCCACAAACTGCAAGGGCTTCTTTGGCTACCTCAGAAGACTTTCTCCACATCTCTTCAGACAACAATGCAGAAACCACTTCTTCCATTTTGAATGTGGATGTGGTGCTTCCGATTTCCATGACAAGATTTTCCCATGAGTCTGGTAGAGAACAAAGCAGGGTCATACACCAATCCTCCTCCTCCATTTTGACACCAATAGATGTTAATTGTGCAACCAACATATTAAAGGCATTCATATGCTTAGCCACGGATCCTCTGTCCTCTATTCGAAGAGAATACTTCTTCTTTCTCAGGAATTTTGCAGTAGCCTCCTCATGGACATTTAACAACACAAAACTAACAAGACTAAGTCTTATGAGACCGTTAGCCTTCTAATCCTTGAGATCCCACTCATCTTGAGTCATTGTAGATGGTTTGGTTCCGTTCACACTTTCCCAAAGGTCTTGGTCAACTAACATGTCTTCCATTTTGAGCTTCCACAGCTCGAAATTACATTGAACTTCTCTACTTCAAACCTTCCTGATGTGCCTACCATTTCCTTGCTGTAATAAGATACAAAATCTATGCACAGACTCCCACTCAACCTAAGATTAGCTCAAAAAACCCCTACCCTACAACTAGGACCAAAGGTGATCAAGCTCTGATACCAACTGAAAGGAAGCTAGGTGTGCGGAAACACTTCCTACACTAATCTATTGAGGAGAAGGCTATGCAAATTCAACTTTATCCTAACTATTACAGCGATGTTAAACCATTAACATGAGATATAGCAGCAAAACACAAGAACCAAAAAGTAGACAGAAGAAGAGAGACAAAGATTTACGGTGGGGAAAACCCTTATCGAGTGAAAAACCCCACACTCAGAAACCTGCACAATGTATTGACAAATCTGAAAGAATGTTTACAATACACTGGCAATGCAAGCTTCAATGGTCTTCAACACTCATGTCTGGAGTCAATCTGGCAGCATAACAGTACTTGTAAACCTGTGATACAAACTCCATCTCCAAGCACTTGTTTAAATAGAACATACAAGGCAATTTTGGACCTTTCTTGGAATGGGCGTCCAATATGGCATCTTGGACCAAAACCCATGCCTAGGGACACTTGGTCAACATTGTAGAATGTGTCTGACACTTGTCCACAGTTCCCATCCCAAAGAGGTCGCCTATTTCTAAAATGGGCTATGACAGATACTCTTACGACACTTACGATTGTCATAGAATCTGTCATAGCGGTTACAACTTACAGTTGTAAGAGAATCTATCATACACATGATATAAATAGAATATTCTCTTACAACACATCATATTCCACCTTGGGGCGCCCAAATATGCCTCATTCAAAGATGCTACATGACACATGTCATTACCTATCTTACAACCTTCTATTCTCGACTCTTACATGTCATAGATTTGTCATAAGAATCTGTCATAACCGTTTCGGTCAAACATTCCTTACACAACATAGAAGATGCTGACACATGGCAGAATATTCCTACCACTAAGTGGGACGCCTATCTCCTCATGTGAGGACAAAATAACAAGTTGTTATAATCCATGTAGGATTGACACATGACCGTGCCACATCCCACAATATGACAAAGTGGGATTTCCAATTATTTACAACATAGGCAATTGAATAATAAATACAAACATTACAAATGTAGAGAATTACCAAGGTTGAGACACCTTAATTCCCAACAGTAATCTACTAGAGGGGTTTGTTCAATCTTCCTCCTCTTTGGAGATGATTTCCTAGGAGGTGAATCCAAATGTACTATCTACACAGGAGGAGTCACTTGCTGCATGGGTGGAGAAGACATGGGAGGCTGAGTAGGTGAAGGAGACTGTTGAACTTGCTCCTTGATCACTGCACCTTTAGCTTTTCTCTTGAATATATACTTCAATTTCATATCACCCAGACGCTAATATGATGGCTATTCCGCTACAACAGGATCCTTATCTTTTTTCTTCATAGAAACAACCTACCCAATTGTCTCATCAATATTGGCCAGAATAGTCTTAATCCTTGTAATTGGGTGGTCAATGTTTGCATATGCCCCCTTGTAAGAAGCATTTTTATCCTTTTTTGTCTCCTCATATTTTAAGACTGCTATCCATCTGGCTCTTCTTATCTCAGCTTCCTTTTCATCAGTGATATTTCTGATAACATCTTCAGTGTCATAAGTTTGATGGGAAAATGAGGATCGTTTTATGCTTCTCCTGAGGTTACTTATGAAACCCTTAGGATCACAATTTCTTGCACACTCCTACTCCATGCTAAACATCTTTAGCTTATCATTCAATTTGTCAAGACCTTCTCTGTTCATTTTGAAATCAGAGAAAACTATCAAGAAAGGGAAGAAAGAACCTTTCTTCTGATTTGCCAAATGTGCCTTCTCTGACTCAGCCAGTTGCCAGATAACCTCCAAGAAACCAACCCTCAAGCGTACAAATTTTGGCAATATATGAGGACACAGAGGGCATCCATAAACTCTTAAGACCATACAATTTGAGTGGAGAATGAAATCTCCCCAGTTATGTCAAACACCTATAGAAGGTTTTCTTACCCTAGATCTCAAAAATTCCAGTATCTGATCTGGGATTCTAGGCACACTTCTCTGCAAGAAAGATAATATTCTGGTAACAAAACAATCTCTGAAAATAATGTAACTGGCCATGGAACAATGCTTGTCCTAAATATGTGTCCAACACTGGACTGGATGTGGGTTTCCTTTATTATTAACCTCACTAATCAATAATCTTGGGTCCGAGTCTAGTCTTCCCCCATACAAAGACATATGACACAGTAAAGAGTACCACCTAAATTTCATTGCTTCTTTCCCTTCCTTGATATCTATTAATCCTTGATGCATGTGGTCAACTAGGTAAGTGGCAAAATCAATTTATTGGTTCAACAATACATGTTGAATATCTACAGCCATGTAGGTGTATGAAATGGGAATTCTTTCTTTCTTATTCTCCCCCAAGACTTGGTATAATGCATAGTATGTCATTGCAAAATAATTCTCAAAGGTTTCAAGTCTGAAGGGCTCATCTTTGTTTGTTAGGATTTTCATACATCTATTGTTAAGATCATTTTCTCTATGCCTAGGCAGATGCACCACTTTGTAGCTACTCTTATCTTGTAGGTATTTTTTCTTGAAAACATCAAGGTCTATGGAGGTACTGATAGCCAAATTGAGTCCAAATATTTTGGAGATTGATTCCTTACTAATTTTTACAAAGGGGTGTCTTATATCTCTTATTACCTTAGCAGTTTCATCATACTAGGTGGCCATGTCTTTAAGTAAATCAATGTCTTCAAAGACATTTGTAACCACCAATTTTCCTAAGTCTAATCTCCATACATTTGAGATTGGGGATTGGGCATTCCTTTTGCCCCCCTAATGGTGGAATAAATTCCACCTTGTCACCAGGATGTCTGCATCTTTATAACCATAATATTTCTCAACTAACCCTTCATTTGACTCAAGGCCATGAACCTTAAGCTTTTGGGCAGAAGAAACAGGTAGCTAGGCCACAAGGTTTTCATGCAAGGCTCAGCTTTAAGAAGTGGAGGGAGCTTAGGCTCGTTGTGGATTCATTTTTAAATTGGACTTGAGGAACAAGGGTCACTTCTATTGTTTTAGGGTTCTTCCTTTCAAATGATTCAGATAGCAACTCAGACCAAGATCAGGGCATTTGAACAAATGGTAACAACCCATACTCTCAACATTTTTTTAGAAAGTAATAACAAAGTATTAACATTCTCATAAAGCCAACCAAATGTAGAGGATACAATGTATGGGGTCACAGACAACTTATTGGATTGTCACTTAATAGACCTTGAACAGATGTTGAGAGGCTTTAGACGACTGCTAATTTTCTTACTTTGGTACTCCAGAGCTTAGATAAGTTCACAGAACACTTGAATTAAGACCTTTATAGAAAGAACCATTAATTCTGGGGCTGAGAGCCGTCTCGTGCACAATTACTCTTAGCTCACGTGAACCAGATTTCACAATTATTCGTTCTTTGCATTTTTGAATGTGAGCCGTTGATCATGAAACAATAGAATAGATCAGACAACGTTGATTCATCAAAAATACTTGACAATATTTGCCCTACCTTACGAGGACTATCGAACCAATGAGAATTCTCCACTTCACTTACATTCGTGATTCAACAAACAAATGCACCTAAAAAAGCTGACTCATCTGTCTACCATGCAACCGCTTTCTGCGGTTCCACAGCTCTGTAAAGCACATTATTTTAATGTTCCACGGAATGGCTGAAAGGCCATATAGCATCCCACATGGCATCCGACTTGTGATTCTTGGGTTTATGACATGTCAACTTGTGCTAGGTGTCACTCTTCTGTGCTTCTGCAAGTGGCCTGTGGGTCCTTCAAAAGTGTTTCACGGAATGACAGAAAGTTTGTAAACTCACCACGTGGCTCTTAAGGGACCCGCCAATGGGCCCTGCTACACAACTAAATCAAGACTTGCCACATGTTTTTCTTCTGTGCTTCCATGGTCGGTCCTTCGTCTAATGAAATGTTCTCTGTAGAATGATGGAATTAACTGGAGTGTGCCACGTAGACCCTCTTAATGCTGACATAGTAAAACAAGGAGAAATAAAAAATATGATTTTAGAACAACATTTGTTCTACTAGGTAAAGGGGGGCCACAAATTTCATTAAGGGGCTCGACAAAATCCTAGGCATATGGATAAAATTTTATGGACATGAAGTAAGCAGTGATCCAAAAGGAGGGGGTCGGTAAAAAAGATAATACCCTAAACATAAGGTAATAACTTGATGGCTAGTAACAGACGACAAGCGGTTAACTACTGAATATAACAAAAGGTAATTCGACGCTTGTATAAGACTCTAGGGTTTAGGGTTTTAGACTTTAGGATGATAAATTTTCAATATTTTGAACACTAAAAACCCTAGCAAAGGACTCTTAGACTTTAGGTTTTGAAACAAGGCCAAAAACAAGAACTAGGAAAATTTATCATAGTCTTATCACATTGCTTTATTTTCCACAGGTATCTCTCGATCCCTATAAGGATGATAGAGGAGGAACCTCAGCAAATATCCCCTTACCTCGTGGTCTAGGGGGTTCTTGTAATGTAGGTTGTTCTTTATTTGTTGTTTGTTGAATAGGGGTCTGACCAATTTTGATAGTATTTGTGCTTTGTAACGTCAATATCCCAAGAAAGTTTGATCTGTTCATGGTTCAGGCCAAAAGTAGTCAAGGATGATGTTTTTTGCATAACCATAGGTTGCCATTGACTATGGTGAACAATTCATATAGACCCATGGTGAGAAAATTTTAAACATTGATGAAGGGTTGAAGGGATAGCTTTCATATCCTTGAGCCATGGGTGGCCTAGTTTTATACGAAAGAGGTCAGATGTAGGGATGATATCAAATGATTGTTCTAAAGCTTTGTCAAGCACTTGGATCATTAAAGTAATCTTTCCTATAGCTGGGAGGAAAGATCCATTATGTGTTTTTATCATCATGTCTGTAGGCTCAGAAGTTTCTTGTATCAATTTATGTGAATAAAGGAACTCTACCGTAGCAATGTTAGTCATGCAATTTGGATCAATAAGGGCTCCTCTTACCAGAGTCCCCATTATGTTAACGGTAATGTAAATGGGACCTTCAATGTCTCCCACTATTCTATCTCGTGGTGTAAATGTTATTTCTGGTTTAGGGGTCTTCCTTTTCTTATAAAGTCGGGGAGAGACCATAGCATTGTTTTTATAGTGAGAAGCCATAGATGTGAGACTGTTTCGCACTAACGTACTTGTTTGAGGAAAAAAAGTTATTAAAAACACATGAAGTTCACAACAAACAAAGTGGATAGAGGAAAAAGTACTACACAACAAGGCAAAGTAAGTGATTTTAAAGGTTTAATCACAGAAATGTGAATAAGGTGTATGAACACTTAGTGTTGAAATACACACTGTGTAATTAAAAATATGCCAATTGTCATTATGAAATGATGAAAATTTTTCAAATGACCAATGGATGTATGTTTGAAAATGAATGTAAGATCTGAAATGAAAGATATTTATGACAATTGCATTAAAACAACACAAATGTATGCTTGTTTATAAACCTAAAATGCTGAAAATTTTCACTTTTTTCAATGTAAATGCACAAAAAAAATGTTATAAAATTATGCACAATGATGGATGAATGGAATCTATTCTGATATAATGTGTAATATAGATTATATCTGATGCAAAAAGGGTTCTAAAATCCTACAATGCTCAATGGACAATCAAAATTAAGGAAAAATAGATGAATGTTTTTGTTTTTGTTGAAATACATAATGTGTAAATGCAATAACACACAATGATGAAACACTAAATTCCAAAATCAGATTTGAAAGAGTGTTAAAATGAGTAATAAAATCTGAAACAAGATTTTAATTACAAACCCTAGCTTTTGAAATTACTAGGTTATATGAAAAATACAAAATTTCAAGCAAAACCCTAGCAAATGAGAGATGCAAATGCAAGGTAAATGATGATAAAAAGATGATATGCTGTAATTTATCTTAGATCTGATGTAAATATCATAAAATTAAATGTTTTCAATGATATGCAAGGAAAATAGTGCAAACTATGCCTTAATGCAAGCAAAAAATTCCTATTTTTTTTAATTTTTTCAAATTTATGCAAGATTTTCAAATGTATGATGATGAATATGATATGTATGAATGCAAAATTGATTACAACACTCAACAAGATACAAGTTTAGAAAAAACACAGGCTCATCAAAATGTTATATATGAAAAGTGGGAATGATGAGGTTGTTGGTGTTTTAGATAGATTCAATCAAACCCTCATTTCACATATACCATTCAAGGATATAAACCAAATCAAGTCACTTCTCTTGCAAGAGGACTCAACTACAGGCTTGTTGTCACTTTGAGATGATAAGGAATGTTGGAATGTATTGATAAATTTGTTAAACCCTAATCTGATTAAGCCTTAGACCCTAATTATATGAAATCGTATATAGACAGACAAAACATGACAAATGATCACATAGGAAGGCACTAAATGTAGATTAGAAATATACTAGGATTCAGATTCTAGAAAGCGGAAACTTCAGGGAAACTGGGGCGGGCACCCTAGTCCAACATGCCACTTTCTCTATAGATCTAGAACTGTGAGGTGATGTAGATATCAACCTGCTTTAGAGTTTTTGGAAACGATAATCAGGAGGACATAGGGGTGGGCGCGCTTATCCAGAAGGTAATATTCTTTGTTGTTTTATTTAGATGCCAAATTTTTATCCTTTGTTTCGATCTCCTGCAACTCCTCTCCGTAAGATTTCGCACCTGTAACCTACAATCACAAGAGAGGGGTTGGGGGTTCTGGTGGTTAGGAGCTTGCCTCAGTCAAACCTAGAATGACATTCAAGGCTTCCAACATTGTTGTTAGATAGAGTGTGTGTCCTTGGTGGATACAGTGTGAGGCCGATTTATTTCACTTCCCTATTTTGAGCATTTCACATTATAGTTGGAGACATTTCAGACATTTAGAGACTATTGATTTCCATTATGCAGATTTAGACTATATCTCCTGATTTTGGATTAGCTTTGATTAGTTATGTGGTGATTTGATTAAATCCTATTTTGATGCTCTTATGATGTTAGACATGTGAGATACATTTGATGATTATTATTGATGTTGATTATGAGCTCATTATATGGATTTGTTATTTGATTATGAAATATTAGATAGAAAATGCAATTTTAAATTTTAATTATGATGTGAGTTGTTTAATGTTGTGTATGAATTATGTAATGACATGATTATTACATTCTGTTTTTTCGGTTATGATATATCTATGTTGGATTGACCATTTGTTCAAGTGCGTAGGTGACTTTCTAGGCTACGAAAAATTAGAGGTCGATCTCACACTTATGTGTTTCCTTGTTAAGGTGATCCATTCCCAAGAGGGATAAGGATCATGTTTGATGGAATGATGTTTTCGTGAATGCTTGAATTTAATGATTGGTCTAGTTCACCCCTTTTACTTGATTTAATTCATGTGTTGTAAAACTTGTGTTTTAATTCACACCATTTGGTGTTCTTTTTATTTTTGGGCCATTTAATGTGATTTTACACCTCCTTATGTGTTTGTTTGAGGTCCAAACTAACCCTAGGTGGTACCCCTAGGGTATAGGGTCCATTTGGACTTAGTAAATCCTAGGGTAGCTCCCATCTAGTCACCCTAAACTTGGGTTAAACAAAAGTGACGAAATTTCAAAATGGCTAAGGGTGGGAGATGAGTCATGCCTTGGAAAAGACCCATCTCCCAACCCAAGGCTTGGGGATTCCTCCACATTGAAGACTTAGGGAGTCTTCAAGACCCCCAAGTGTGTGTAACCTTCCTCCAAGACTCCCACACATGTGAGAACATCTTGGAGTGAAGGGGGCTCTCTTGAGGAGTAAGGTGATGACATGTGTCATCCCTTATTCTCATGGAGCCATGGGAAGAGATACCACCTCTCCACTTTTGCTCTCACATGTGTGAGACCACAAGTGGAGAGGATGAGGGTTTGAATGGATAAGAGGGTGACACTTGTCATCCTCACATTCCTTCTCCTTTTCAAGTGGCATGGGATGAGAAAGGAGAAGGTGACAAGTGTCACCTTCTCATTCCTCAAGGCCTAGATTGGAGGCCTATTTTATCTCCTCTTAGAGAGGAGTTGGGGGTTCTTGCTTTTTGAAATTTTTCTATCTTTGGAGGTTTTTGGGAAGGAGTTAGAGGAACTTGGGGGATTGGACACTTGGAGAAAGCTTGTGGGATCTTCTTCAACTTGCATCCATTGTTGGGCTCTTAAGATAAGCCCTATGGCATTTAGTCATTCCTTATGCTTGTTTCATTTTGCTTGTGTGCATGAAATTTTGTGTTAGGTGTTATTTTCTTTTGTGTGGGTTTTGGGTGTGGTAAGAGCCTCTCTATTTGGAGAAAATGCTCAACTTGTATGGGGTGGGGGAGAGTGAACCTCCTCGAGATCACGACCTGGTGTTGGTTTATTTATGGCCTTGAGGGTATTATTTGGAGTATGGGATTATTTTGGTTGGCATGAGTGCCATGGTGTTTTTTTGTGTTTCATGGAGATATTATTTTTGCTTGAGGCCTTGTGGTATTGGGATTATTGAGTTTTGGAGTGACCTCTTGAGTCAAGGGGTCCACTCCCCTACCCCTCCAAACTCATTTCAATGAGTTTTGTATTGTGCATAAACCTTGGGTGATTTTGTGTTGCATTGTGATTTTTGTTGTGGTGTGAGAAAACTTGTGTGAGATCTACCTCCCAACTCGGGGGTGGCCCACTTGTGGGTCTATGGTAGGGAGGAGGGCAATTTTCGTGGCTTGGTTTCCCCCTCTTGTGTTTATATTTATTACAGGTTATTTGGGGTTTTTGGAGTTTTGGAGAATGTTCATTTTAGCCTTATTTTCATTTTCATAATGGCTGTATTGTGAGCCATGGCCTTGGAGGCCTTATTGTATTTGGTGGAAAAATATAGTACCCTCCATTGTATTTGTTGTTGAAATGATTTTTAATGTGTAATACCTATTGTAGTGATTTTAAAGATGTGTATTGTGTTGCTGTTTGAGTTCATGATGTTATGGAAAGCTTGTCAAATGTAAATATATCTATGCTGCCATGTTGTATTTCAAATGAAAAAAAAAAGAGAGCATATGTTACAATTCTGATTTTAGTTGTATGCTAAGGTAGAAAAGAAAATAAATCAGATCTATTTGATATGGTTCTTAGAAATAAAGAAAAAAATGTTTAAATTTCTCATGTTATTTAGTATTTTCAAGAGAGAAGGAAAAATAAAGAATCTATTAGATTTAACTTGCTGTGAAAAAAAAAAGTTAGTTTCTAAAAGCTCCTAACTGCTATATTTTTAAGGTAGTTAAATTTCCTGTTATTGTGTAAATTTGTATTATATATATATACACATTATTTTAGTATTGTAATCTTACTTTTTTTTTATAATTTTAAATGACTGTGTAAATATATATATATTTCTGTTAAAAAAATATACTCTTAAACCTACTTTAAAATTATGCAAAAATTATGTATATATACTTGTATATATATACACATATATATACTTGTATATATATGATATATATATATATATATATATATATATATATATATATATATATTTCTGTTAAAAAAATATATTGTTAAACCTACTGTTAAAATTATGCAAAAACTGTGTATATATATATATATTTTAATATCAGTAGTAATGTTTTAAATAAAATAAATCGAATGCTTTTTTATTGCTGAGCGCAGTCCATAATTATCACAGAGAAGAAAGAGACAATAAACATTCATTTTTACGCTCGGAAGGGTTGAGCCCTAAGATTGGGGTTTCAGTTTTTAAATTAAAAAAAGTAGTAGAGGTGGACAGCGGCCACAGCTGCCGCCCACCATTTCTCTTGCCTTTGCCAGGGGTGTGGGTGGGGGTTCGGTCCCCTCCCCACACCCAACTCCCCCTTTCGAAGCTTAAACTTTGTGTTGCCTTGGACAACGTGGTGCCATGAGCACTCCTTGCCTTCTCACTGCTAAGAAAAAAAATGTAGTCGGTTCTATTCTTTCGGATTTGTATTTTATAATATATGCATTAAAACAATTATATATATATATATATATACAGTATACTCTTTGTATCTTTACAAAAAAAGGGGTATACTCTCAGATCTGCAACATGGATAGATTTAAATATATATATTTGTGTATATATATATAAATATATATATGTATAATAAAATAAAGAAGGCCTATGTATATATATACAACGAATATATATACCTCTGTGCAAAAATCCATGGCTGCCCTAGCTTCAATCCTGTAGAAAAAAAAGAGACAATAGAAGAGAGAAAAGAATGGACAGAGAAGAGAGATAAGTGTAGAAGGAAAGAAAACAAAAGGATAAGAAAATCCTTAGGGTTAGGGCTTGTGTAGAAATATTTTATTGGGGAAAATAATTAGGGTTGTGGGTGAATAAAAATTTTATATTTAAGAAAATAATGATGCACGTGAAATTGCCTTCCTCTCCATCCCCTTTTGCAAATTAGATTTTATTTTCCCTTTACCCTATGGGATAATTTAGTGGGATGGGCTAAGTTTATCCCTTTTCATGTTTATTTAACCTTAATAGGGTAATGTGCTATCTTTGACTAGAGGATTAAATTTGGAAGAGTGGTTTTTTTTGGTGGGATTTTATTTACACAATTTAGGGAACTTAAAATAAAATTTTTGTAATGGGTTGGACTAGTTTATTAGTTGGGCTAGAGTAGTATATTTTGGCTTAGGGATAATTAATTATTTAAATGTTCTAGTTAATTTAATGAGCTATTAGATGGAGGGCAAACTTTATAACGTTATTTAATGATTTTAATTTTACCTTGATTTAATTGAATAAATACAATTGTTGGAATTATATTTATTCGTAGACCATCTTATTTTTGGGATTAATTATTTAATAATTTTATTTAATTTAATTTTTGATTAATCAGGTGGTAATTTTAATAATGTTATTTAGGTGAATTTTATTTTAATCTTTTTATTTAAATTTTTCTCCTTATTATTTTAGAAGGAGACTCTTTTTAAAATAATTATTTCAAACGTTAAAAATGTGTTATGCTGTCGAAATTTTTTGAGACTTAGGGCAGTTGTTTAAATGAAAATTTCCTTGACATTAGTTAACACTTATTTCGCCTTGTGATTATTATTTTAATGAAGGCGTGTATTTTAATCTATTTTTTATGCTCTAGAATTAGGGTTGGATTTTGACTCCTGTCGGAATCATGTCACTCACTTAGGAAACTTAGGGTTCAAAACCATTCGATCCTAACCCTAGTATCGACACTCCTTGCATTGCATAACCCCCTGGTTGGCTATCATCACGCAGGGGATCACATATGCAACTCTCTTCCCTGAGATTGATTGACATGTTTACGCCTTATGCATATTGCCACCGAGGATGCTGAGGCATGCGAGGGGGTTTCTAGGGACATGTGGAAAAGTTTTTAATATTTTGTGTCATGACCACATGACAAATGTGGACATGACATGTGTGTTATGTGTCGTGACCACATGGGAAATTTGGGCATGACATTTGGTATCAAAGCCCAAGTTTAAACACTGGGCTTGTTTGGGCACATTATATATTCCACAATTTTGATTAATTTGTGAATACCTTGTTTTTGTAGGATGCCTCCTTGACAAGTTAAGCGAGCGCGTTCATGCCACACTGAGTCCGTAGAGGTGCATAGTGACTCTTCAGTTGAGGGTCAGGGACTGCTGGCACCGCAGGTACCACCCGCCCCTGATATTGGGCCATAGATCTTATAGGCAGTGCTAGATAGGTTACCACCAGCCGCAGTCAAGTCGCACATCGAGCCACATGTCAAGCCACGTGTCGAGCCCTACGTTGATCCATTAGAGGAGCCATGTGTGGAGCCACGAGCTGAGTCACGTGTGGAGCCTTATGTTGAGATACCTGATATGATAGCAGAGGAGGTTAGATCAGCTTACAGAGCTTGTAGTAGGAGCCCTCTACATCATGCTAGGCGTGAGGAGGTGGTGAGAGTAGAGAAGATTTTTCATAGGCGTTATGATTTTGGTGTAGATGAGCCTATTTGAGGGCATAGAGACCGAGGAGACCCTATCAGGGATTTACTGAGGTTGAATCAACCTAGATTCACCGGGACCATAGAGGGAGCCAAAGCTGAGGCTTGGCTTATCATCTTAGATAGGTGCTTCACGTTGCGTCCTTACGAGGGAAACATGAAGACACGCGTGGTGGTCCACCTGTTGAGAGTTGCAACAGTGACTTGGTGGCGCACTGAGGAGTGTAAGCGCCGCTTATCGTTGGATAAACTTTCATGGGAGACATTCATTGAGCGCTTTAATGTGTGATACCTGTCAGACCACTACAAGCAGTGTCGTATAGATGAGTTCCATGAGTTACAGCAACGAGGGCTTATTGTAGCACAGTATGAGGGTAGGTTCACCGAGTTGTCACATTATGCAGAGTATCTCCATGATGAGAAACTTCTGGTTCACAAGTTTATCAGAGGTTTAAATCATGGGATAGCAGGGCATGTGCGCATGGCAGACCCCCAGAATTTGAGTGAGGCTGCTGAGAAGGCATACATTGTTGAGGAGATACAGGGATGAGGACAAATTTCATGCCCTTAGTTTCAGGATCGTAGACAGTAGCAGTAGCAGAGTTACCGTAGACCACCACCACCACCTTAGAGAGGAGTGTTTAGTTCTGCATCTTTACCTCCTAGGCCTCCATAGCAACAAAAGCAGCAATTTCAGCAGAGGTCCAGGCCACAGCAGAGGGCACATGGGGGCCATAATCAAGGTTTGCAACAATAGGGCTCATGTAGGGATTAGAGATAGCAGGGACCACCTACGGGACTTGCAAGATCACATCAGTCTTATAGGGGTTCACAGGGGTCCACAGGTCGATCTGGACATTAGCAGAGTAGTAGGACTTAGACTGGATAGGTGTAGGCTTGGGGCCCATGCTATGTTTGTGGTGGAGTGGGACATCTAGCCAGAGAGTGCCCACAGGGCTTTATGATAGTGGGACAACCTCGTACAGGAGGATCAGAGCAGACGGTTGGAGATGTGGGTAGGTCCCACCATATGTTCGCAGCGGTTGATAACCACCAGGCTGATTTTAAGGCATTAGTGATTGAGACCTCAGGTATGATTGGGGATGTCCCCATTTCTATTTTATCTGACTCTGACGCTACTAATTCATTCATATCTCCATCATTAGTGGAGCGTTGTAGGCTGGTGGCCTCTAGGCAGGGTGATAGGTGGGAGGTTGAGTTGGCCATAGGGACTAAGATGGCAATAGATGCCTTAGTCCATGACTGTGAAATATCTTTGGGGGCCTTTACTACATTATGTGACCTTAGGGTTATGCCTTTAGGATCTTATGGTGTGGTTTTAGGCATGGATTGGCTTACGGCTTATAGAGATAAGTTGGATTGCCGCTGAAAGGTGATTAGCTTCTTATACAATAATGGTATGTCTGTTGAGATAGTGGGCATTGAGAAGCCCACGACAGTTCATATGATATCCGCTCAGTAGCTTAAGCGCTGCATGCGGAAGGGATGCCAGATGTTTGCCATCACGGTTAGTGACAGATCAGAGGATGAGCCAGAGACATCATTAGATGATCATCCCATATTGAGAGTTTGCTGATGTGTTTCCACTAGAGTTACCAGGGATGCCACCCCGTCATGAGGTAGACTTTCATATTGATTTAGTGTCGGGTGCTGAGCCAGTGTCTCGTGCACCCTACATGATGACCACTCATGAGCTCACGAAACTCAAGTTATAGTTAGAGGACTTGCTCGAGAAGGGGCACATCTGACCTAGCATTTCACCTTGGGGTGCATCGGTCATCTTCGTGAATAAGAAGGATGGGTCTCTTCGTCTATGCATGGATTATAGGTAGCTAAATAAGGTGATGATGAAGAACCGTTATCCTCTGCCTAGGATTGACGATCTTTTTGACCAGATGCAGGGAGTTAGGGTGTTCTCTAAGATTGACCTGAAGTCTAGTTATCACCATTTGCGCATCATAGAGGTGGACATCCATAAGACCGTTTTTCGGACTCATTATGGCCACTATGAGTTCACTGTGGTACCCTTCGGCTTGACGAATGCCCCTACAGTGTTCATGAGTCTCATGAATAGGGTGTTCTGTACCTATTTGGATCGGTTCGTGATTATTTTCCTTGATGATATATTGATCTATTCGCGGACCGAGGAGGAGCATGAGGAGCACCTACGTTAGGTTTTGCAATGCTTAAGGGAGTAGAATATTTATGGCAACTTGGCGAATTGTACATTTTTTAGGATAGAGGTACAATATTTGAGGCACATCCTATCTGGCGATGGTATCTCCATAGATCCATCGAAGATTAGGGTTATCAGGGATTGGAGAGCACCCACCAGTGTGACAAAGGTCAGGAGTTTCATGGGGTTAGCTAGTTATTACCGTAGATTTGTTGAGGGTTTCTCTCAGATAGTGCACCCCATCATTTCCCTTCAGTGGAAAGGGAAGAGTTTTACTTAGACTAAGCAGTGTGAGAGGGCCTTTGTGGTCCTCAAGGAGCGTCTTACCAGTGCTCCCATCTTAGTGGTTCCTGATCCAGTAGCAAATTTTATGGTTTGCACTGATGCATCACTTGAGGGTTTGGGAGCCATACTTATGCAGGGTGGTAGAGCGATCACGTATGAGTCACGAAATCTCAAGACCCATGAGCTAAACTACCCCACTCATGATTCGAAGCTCGCAACAGTGGTTCATGCTCTAGTTCGTTGGAGACATTTCTTATTGGGTTGTCGCTTTGAGCTTCATTCAGATCATCACAGCCTTCAGTACATATTCATGTAGCCGAATCTGAATGCCTGTTAGCGGCATTGGATGGAGTTTCTTTGTGAGTAGAACTTTGATATCCACTACATCAAAGGGAAGGAGAACGTGGTTGCTGATGCATTGAGTCGGAGGTGCCACGAGATCCTGACCTTGACTCTAGGTGTGGACTTGAGGGGACGCATTATTCAGCATCTGCCTGAGGTTGAGTGGTTTCTTGAAGTGTAGTAGGAGATCCAGTCACAGAGGGCCCTTGTGGGCAAGTTTGCAGTATACTCCCTTGAGGCAGATGGGTTACTTCGTCATTGACAACACATCTATGTACCCCGTGTAGGCGTCCTATGTACAATAGTGTTATCAGAGGCTCACAGAGCACCCTATGCAGTACACCCAAGGGTGAAGAAGATGCATGCCGACCTACAATAGTTGTACCATTGGGCGGGTATGAGACGGGATATTGTAGAGTTTATTGCTCGATGCCTTGAGTGCTAGAGGGTCAAGGCCGAGCATCAGCATCTAGCAGGTCTTTTATACACTCACAAGATACCTGAGTGGAAATGGGACACCATTTCCATAGATTTTATTGTTGGTCTTCCTATGTCTTTTCGTTGCCATGATGCCATCATGGTGATAGTTGACAAGTTGACCAAGGTGGCGCATTTCTCACCTGTACACACGACGTACAATACACTAGCAGTGGCGAGAGTATTCTTGGACGACATTGTGAGATTATATGGGGTACCTTGACGCATCATTTTTGACAAGGACTCAGTGTTCACTTCAACCTTTTGGAGGGCTTTGCAGTAGGCATTGGGCACATAGGTCAACTTTAGCTTTGCTTATCACGAGATAGATGGGCAGACAGAGAGGGTGAATTAGGTGTTAGAGGATATGCTCCGTATGTATGTTATGGACCATTAGTCTAGATGGGAGGAGTATCTATATCTGGTTGAGTTTGCCTACAATAATGGGCATCACAACTCATTGGGTATGCCTCCTTATCAGGATTTGTATAGAAGACCTTGCAGGACACCATTGAGTTAGGATCGGATAAAGGACAGAGTTGCCATTGGTCCAGAGTTAGTTTAGGATATGGAGCAGCATGTCACATTGATTAGATAGAGACTTCATGAGGTACATGATAGACAGAAGAAGTATGCCAATGCTAAGAGACTAGATCAGAGCTTCTTAGTTGGTGACAGAGTATTCCTGAGAGTACGACCACACATGAGTCCAATCCATTATGGAAAGGGCTCTAAGTTTGCATGACGGTTCATAGGACCTTTTGAAATCTTGGAGCATATAGGACCTATAGCCTACTGTCTAGCGTTGCCACCTAGCCTATCGTGCATCCACGATGTTTTTCATGTGTCTGTATTATGATGATATATATCTGATTTATCTCATGTATTGGACTGGAGTGCTCTATAGGTAGAGGCAGATAGGTAGTTGGCTCATCGGATGCTGGGCCTTTGAGGTCGAGAGCTAGACCAGGTTAGGGTCCAGTGGGATCGGTATGATGAGGTCACGTTGACTTGGGAGGATGCAACTAGATTGAGGACACTCTATCCTCACCTTTTTGATGACTTCCAGGAGGAAGTTTAGTCTTAGGGGGGAGGATGTGAGGCTGATTTATTTTACTTCCCTATTTTGATCATTTCACATTATAGTTGGAGACATTTCAGACATTTAGAGACTATTGATTTCCATTATGCAGATTTAGACTATATCTCCTAATTTTGGATTAGCTTTGATTTGTTATGTGGTAATTTGATTAGATCCTATTTTGATGCTCTTATGATGTTAGACATGTGAGATACATTTGATGATTATTATTGATGTTGATTATGAGCTCATTATATGGATTTGTTATTTGATTATGAAATATTAGATAGAAAATGCAATTTTAAATTTTAATTATGATGTGAGTTGTTTAATGTTGTGTATGAATTATGCGATGACATGATTATTACATTCTGTTGCTTCAGTTATGATATATCTATGTTAGATTTACTGTTTGTTCAAGTGCGAAGGTGATTTTCCAGGCTACGGAAAATCAGAGGTAGATCTCACACTTATGTGTTTCGTTGTTAAGCCGATCCATTCCCAAGAGGGATAAGGATCATGTTTGATGGAATGATGTTTTCGTGAATGCTTGAATTTAATGATTGGCCTAGTTCACCCCTTTTATTTGATTTAATTCATGTGTTGTAAAACTTGTGTTTTAATTCACACCATTTGGTGTTCTTTTTATTTTTGGGCCATTTAATGTGATTTTACACCTCCTTATGTGTTTATTTGAGGTCCAAACTAACCCTAGGTGGTACCCCTAGGGTCTAGGGTCCATTTGGACTTAGTAAATCCTAGGGTAGCTCCCATCTAGTCACCCTAAACTTGGGTTAAACAAAAGTGACGAAATTTCAAAATGGCTAAAGGTGGGAGATGAGTCATGCCTTAGAAAGACCCATCTCCCTTCCCAAGGCTTGGGGATTCCTCCACCTTGAAGACTTGGGGAGTCTTCAAGACCCCCAAGTGTGTGGAACCTTCGTCCAAGACTCTCACACATGTGTGAGTGCATATTGGAGTGGAGTGGGCTCTCTTGAGGAGTAAGGTGAGGACATGTGTCATCCCTTATCTCCATGGAGCCATGGGGAGAGATGCCACCTCTCAACTTTTGCTCTCACACATGTGTGAGAACACAAGTGGAGAGGATGAGGGTTTGAATGGATAAGACAGTGACACTTGTCACCCTCACATTCCTTCTCCTTTGCAAGTGGCATGGGATGAGGAAGGAGAAGGTGACAAGTGTCACCTTCTCATTCCTCAAGGCCTAGATTGGAGGCCTATTTTATCTCCTCTTGGAGAGGAGTTGGGGGTTCTTGTTTTTAAAAAAATTTCTATCTTTGAAAGTTTTTGGGAAGGAGTTAGAGGAACTTGGAGGATTGGAGGCTTGGAGAAAGTTTGTGGGCTCTTCTTCAACTTGCATCCATTGTTGGGCTCTTAAGGTAAGCCCTATGGCATTTAGTCATTCCTTATGCTTGTTTCATTTTGCTTGTGTGCATGAAATTTTGTGTTGGGTGTTATTTTCTTTTGTGTGGGTTTTGGGTGTGGTAAGAGCCTCTTCATTTGGAGAAAATGCTCAACTTGTATGGGGTGGGGGAGAGTGAGCCTCCTTGAGGTCACCTCCTGGTGCTGGTTTATTTATGGCCTTGAGGGTATTATTTGGAGTATAGGATTATTTTGGTTGGCATGTGTGCCATGGTGTTTTTTTGTGTTTCATGGAGATATTATTTTGGCTTGAGGCCTTGTGGTATTGAGATTATTGAGTTTTGGAGTGACCTCTTGAGTTGAGAGGTCCACTCCCCTACCCCTCCAAACTCATTTCAATGAGTTTTGTATTGTGCATAAACCTTGGGTGATTTTGTGTTGCATTGTGATTTTTGTTGTGGTGTGAGAAAACCTGTGTGAGATCTACCTCCCAACTCGGGGGTGACCCACTAGTGGGTCTATGGTAGGGAGGAGGGTGATTTTCATGGCTTGGTTTTCCCCTCTTGTGTTTATATTTATTACAGGTTATTTGGGGTCTTTGGAGTTTTGGAGAATGTTCATTTTAGCCTTATTTTCATTTTCATGATGGCTGTATTGTGAGCCATGGCCTTGGAGGCCTTATTGTATTTGGTAGAAAAATATAGTACCCTCCATTATATTTGTTGTTGAAACAATTTTTAATGTGTGATACCTATTGTAGTGATTTTAAAAATGTGTATTATGTTGCTGTTTGAGTTCATGATGTTATGGAAAGCTTGTCAAATGTAAATATATCTATGCTGCCATGTTATATTTCAAATGAAAAAAAAGAAGAGAGCATATGTTACAATTCTGATTTTAGTTGTATGCGAAGGTAGAAAATAAAATAAATTAGATCTATTTGATATGGTTCTTAGAAACAAAGAAAAAAATGTTTAAATTCCTCATGTTATTTACTGTTTTCAAGAGAGAAGGAAAAATAAAGAATCTGTCAGATTTAACTTGCTGTAAAAAAAGAAGTTAGTTTCTAAAAGCTCCCAATTGCTATATTTTTGAGTTAGTTAAATTTCTTGTTATTGTGTAAATTTCTATAATATATACATATATACACATTATTTTAGTATTCTAATCTTACACACACACACATATAAATATTTCTGTTAAAAAAAATATACTGTTAAACCTACTGTTAAAATTATGCAAAAACTATATATATATATTAATATTAGTAGTAATATTTTAAATAAAATAAATTGAATGTTTTTTTTATTGCTGAGCACAGTCCATAATTATCATAGAGAAGAAAGAGATAATAAACATTCATTTTTATGCTCGGAAGGGCCGGGCCCTAAGATTGGGGTTTCAGTTTTTAAATAAAAAAAGTAGTAGAGGTGGATGGCGGCCACAGCCGCCACCCACCATTTCTCTTGCCTTGGCCGCAGGTGTGGGGAGGGGGCTGGGTGGAGGGGTTTGGCCCCCTCCCCACACCCGATTCCCCCTTTCGAAGCTTAAACCTTGCGTTGCCTTGGACGACGTAGCGTTGTGAGTGCTTCTTGCCTTCTCACTGCTAAGAAAAAAAATGCAGTCAGTTCTATTCTTTCGGATTTGTATTTTATAATATATGTATTAAAACAATTATATATATATACACACAATATGCTCTTTGTATCTTTACAAAAAAAGGGGTATACTCTTAGATCTGCAACATGGATAGATTTAAATATATATATTTGTGTATATATATAACTATATATGTATAATAAAATAAAGAAGGCCTATGTATATATATACAACGAATATATATACCTCTGTGCAAAAATCCATGGCTGCCTTAGCTTCAATCCTATAGCAAAAAAAAAAGAGACAATAGAAGAGAGAAAAGAATGGAGAGAGAAGAGAGATTAGGGTAGAAGGAAAGAAAATAAAAGGATAAGAAAAGCCTTAGGGTTAGGGCTTGTGTAGAAATATTTTATTGGGGAGAATAATTAGGGTTGTGGGTGAAAGGAAATTTTATAGTTAAGAAAATAATGATGCAGGTGAAATTGCGTTCCTCTCCATCCTCTTTTGCAAATTGGATTTTATTTTCCCTTTACCCTATGGGATAATTTAGTGGGATGGGCTAAGTTTATCCCTTTTCATGTTTATTTAACCTTAATAGGATAATGTGCTATCTTTGACTAGAGGATTAAATTGAAAGAGTGGTTTTTTTTGGTGGGATTTTATTTACACAATTTAGGGAACTTAAAATAAAATTTTTGTAATGGGCTGGGCTAGTTTATTAGTTGGGCGAAAGTACTATATTTTGGTTTAGGGATAATTAATTATTTAAATGTTCTAGTTAATTTAATGGGCTATTAGATGGAGGGCAAACTTTATAACGTTATTTAATGATTTTAATTTTACCTTGATTTAATTGAATAAATATAATTGCTGGAATTATATTTATTCGTAGACCATTTTATTTTTGGGATTAATTATTTAATAATTTTATTTAATTTGATTTTTGATTAATCGAGTGGTAATTTCTATAATGTGATTTAGGTGAATTTATTTTAATCTTTTTATTTAAAATTTTCTCCTAATTATTTTAGGAGACTCTTTTAAAAATAATTATTTCAAACGTTAAAAACACGTTATGTTGCCAAAATTTTCTGAGACTTAGGGCAATTGTTTAAATAAAAATTCCCTTGACATTAGTTAAACTTATTTCGCCTTGCGATTATTATTTTAATGAAGGCGTGTATTTTAATCTATTTTTTATGCTCTACAATTAAGGTTAGATTTTGACTCTTGTTGGAATCTTGTCACTCACTTAGGAAACTTAGGGTTTGAAACCATTCGATCCTAACCCTAGTAGCGATGCTCTTCACGTCGCATAACCCCCTAGTCGGCCATCATCACACAGAGGATTGCGTATGCAACGCTCTTCCCCAAGATTGATTGGCATGTTTACACCTTATGCGTATTTCCATCGAGCATGCTAATGCGTGCAAGGGGGTTTCTAGGGACATGTGAATTTTTTTTTGATATTTCATGTCATGACTACATGACAAATGTGGACATGACACGTGTGTTGCGTGTCATGACTGCATGATAAATGTGGGCATGACATAGAGGCAAAATCAAATGATAAGATAGATTGATTGAAACACAAAATAGATATCACCTTGGAGTTGGAAACCCTCACAGAGATGAAATGCCTTCAAATCATAAGGAAATGAGTTGATGGAGCTAAATTTGCAACAAACACATACAAACACAACACAATTCTACTCTACAACATAATGAATGCCTTGAATGCTCTTTGCTTGATAATCATAAGTTCACCTTAATCAACTCTAGTTTAAAATGAAGTCCTAAACATGTTTATATATGCATTCCTGCTAACATTCGTAATTCAAATTGAAAAAGCTGACAAATGGAAACCTTTTAACAGTCATTGACCAACACTTTTAAATTTAGGTCTCGACAAAATAGGTCTGGACTAGGCCATGGGCGCCCAAGTCCAGAGGCCTATTCTTATTCATGATTTACATTTAAGATGGGCCCCTACGCCCCATTTGTCATGGGTTTCAGGGGATTTTACACCGGGCCAAGTTTTACATATGCATGATTAAATTAAGGGGACCTAGTAGCTAACTTAGGACGTAAAAGGTCCTAGGGGGACATTTTACAACATAATAGTTATTGTGTTTGTTTGTTGCATATTTAGCTTCATCAATCCATCTCCTCATGATTTGAAGGATCTTCATCTCCGTAAGGGCTTCACCTCTAAGGTGACATCTATTTGTGCTTCAATCATTTTATTTTATCATTGCTTTTGCCTCTGCCCTCCCTTGGGCATGCACTCTATCTAACAATGGTGTTGGAAGACTTGAATGTCATTTTGGGGCTCGACTTAGGAAATCTCCTAAACACCACAACCCCCAAACCCCTCTCTTTGTGATTACAAGTTATAGGTGCAAGATTTGGTGAAGTGCAGTTATAGAGAAGCAATTCAGAGGATAAAGATTTGAGATCTAGAGAAAAGTTACTATAAATCTACCCTAATGGACTAGGGCGGCCACCCTATAGTCTTCCCGATAGAATTCATCCCGAACTCAGGAGCTGAACATCATTTGACACCGCTCATTGTTCCAAATCTACAGAAAAGTTTCCCTATCAAACTTGGGCACACACCTCGTAGTCCACAAAGTCTTCACCTATGGAAATCCAACTTCTGGTGAGTTTCTATTCCTTCATGAGTGTCTTCTTATCCGATGATCTATAGTAGTTTATTCATTTGTACCTGATTTCATTATAATTAGGGTTTGAGACTTATTGAATCTAGGGTTTGACAAATATTTCAATCTAATCAGTCTTTCCATATCATTCCTAAGTACATCAACCTATAGTTGAGTCCTCTTCATCTGTAGTGACTTGGCTCGGTTGTTGTCCTTGAGTGTTAGTGTGAAAGGAGGGTTTGATTTGATAGATCTTAACACTATCCAAAATCTTCCCACTTTTCATACATAACATTTTGGTGAACCCATGTTTTTACTAAACTTGCATCTTGCTAAGTGTTGTAATTAGTCCTTGCATTCATTCATATCATATTTATCATCGTGCATTAGAAAATTTTGCATACATTTGAAAAAAATTGAAAAAACAAGCATTCTAGGCTTGCATTAAGACATAGTTTTGCATATTTTGCATTGCATATCATAAAAGGATTTAATTTTCTGCTTTTTGCATTATATATAATCTTTATTATAGTAATTCATCATTAATTTATATCAAATCTTTAGCTACACGTTTCATTTGCTAAGGTTTGGCTTGAAAAGTTACATTTTTCATATAACCTAGTCTTAGCAAAACTAGAGTTTGTAGACAAAATTTCATTTTCAGATTTTGCTACTCCTTTTCAACATTCATTCAAATCTGATTTTAAAGTGTAGTGTTGGATCATAGTACATAATTTTGCATCCTAGCTTTGAAACTTTCACCTTTTTCATTTAGACATTGTGTATTTCAACAAGAATAACTGCCTTGCTCCTTGTGGTTGTTTTATTAGTTTGTGCATTGAGTGTTGTATGTCTTTTTATGAGTTGTATAACCTATTGCCCTAATAGAAACATCCTTGTAAGGGGAATCCATAGACTAATGGGTTATAGTGCTTTGAATAGCTCCGATATACAAACATCAAAAAATCCATTGAACACTTACTTTACAAAGGGTGAATCACAAACTTTGCAAGATATCATACCTCCTACCATGATGGAAGAACAAACATTTAATGATCCTGAAGATCCAATTGATGTGATAACGCATGTACTTAATGAACAAATCAACAAACTTGATAAAGAAATAGCTGATTTTCAAGCATTTGTGGAAAAAGAAAGGATAGTTGAAGAGGCTGTACCTGTTGTTCATAGTTTAAGAGAGTTATTAAAAGGACAAGATGGTGTTAACACACTCCATGGGATAACCCATATAGTGGGTAACAACATTATATCAGTGGATGACTACACGAATACTATTAACAATGTGTCATCACTGAATCATACACAGATATCAACACCTATAACGACTACTGGAATGTCCACTTTCATATCATCAATCCTCACTACTAATGCACAAGCTTGTAGTAATGTTACCACTAGCATGGGAATATCTAATGGCATTAATTCATAGAAGTACAAGGCTGTGGGATTCAATTATCAAAACCTAGCACCTAAGGTGTCTTCCTATATGAATACCTATTCTCAACCACCTCTCCGTTCCACCTATCCTTAACCACATTTCACTTACAATTTCTCTCAACCACCTTCCATTACCACTCACAACCAATCACCTCCAAAATTTATGACTACAACTTCCAATTCTTCTAACCCACCTGTTAAGGGAAATTTGGTTAAACAATGAATATGCAATAAACAACATCAAATACCCATAACTCAATAGAATAGTGAAACTAAGAAGATCAAATGAAATGAAACAATGAATAAAACAATGCAAACCTTCCTTAGATCGAAACTTCTATTGTTTACCTATTAAAACTGTCCTTGCTTGTATGAAGTAGGGCCCTTAGAGAGTGCACTCCTTTGCTGTGTTCAAGGATGTTGATAGTAAATGGCTGTGGTGATTAACGTGCAATGAATGATGAGCTTCAAAGAAAATGTGTGATCTCAAGCTAATGAATAGAAATGGGGGTGCCAAAGGCGCGTTGGTAAATTCCTGCAGAGTAACAATACAAATAGCCTGGATAAAAAGAATGGAAGAATGAGGTTTCATTTATAGACTTGGGGAATGAAGATCAACGGTTGAGAAGATATATGAAGATCAATGGTTGAGAACGGTTGAGGAATGTGCAACGAATAGGAAGAGGACAAGTGTCCCACTTCCATCATGTAACAGGGGAGTTAACAAAATTGATTGAAGAGTTAATAGAATGGATTGAGGAATTGACTGAATTGATTGATCAGTTACTCGAATGGATTGAGGAGTTGATAGAATTGATTGATTATTTAACAGTTTTGATTGATGAGTTAACTAATTTTGATTAGAGAAGAAATAGGACATGTGGGTGAGGGAATATTAGCTAATTAAATATTTGAAATATTTAATTACATGTGCAACATGGTGAGGTGGAAAGGTGAGGTGGATTTTAGGATAGAGGAATTTATGATTAATTAAATAATGTAGGATTATTTAATTATGTGAGACATTAGAAGAATTTAGGGAATTTAATTAAATAAATTATTTTTATTTAATTTAGACTTTAGAAGAAATAATTTGATATTTTGATTTTTGATTAATTAAGAGGAATGTGAATCAAATAAATAAATTTGTTTATTTATTTATTGATAGAAGAATTAGAAGGGAATAAATATTAAGAATATTTATTTAGACTGAATCGTGCCATTTTTAGGCGTATACACCACCAACCACATCACCTAATGATGCCCTTTTAAACCAATTCTTGCAAAGCATGACTTCCTTACAACAGAAAGTGACAAATTTGACCAATGCTTCTTTTCAACCTAATATACCAACATACCATGCTCGTAGTCTTTTATCTTTTTCAATCTTAAGATCTCAAATGCTTAATAAATTTGAGACGCCTCGCTTTGAAAAGTACAGTGGTAAAGGTGATCCTAATCCTCATGTGGTAGCATTCACAGCTATGTGTACTGATTTCTTCTTTGAAGAGGACTTGTTAGCAAAACTCTTTCCGTGATCCCTCAAAGATACCACCTTGGAATAATTTTTCTCATTACCTCTAAATTCAATACATTCTTTCTCATAGCTTTTTGATCAATTCTTACAACATTTCCAAGCAAATATTGGACCTTCAGTTTCATTGATTGATTTAGTTCATTGTAAACAAGGATAGAAAGAGAAGTTAACAGAGTTTATAAATCGATATCAAGCTCTTTTCACATAGATACAATATCCATTTACAAATGAGGATGTTTAGAAGATATTCATTATGAATCTACAACCTAACATCCATGATAAAATCCTCTTGATGAAGTATAGCTCTTTTCAACATCTATGCACAACTCTTCGTGATTACCAACTTTCATCTAGTCAGTATGAGAATCAAAACTCATTGGCTCAAGTTGGTCAATCCATAGCTAGAACATCTCAAAACAACTTTAAGAGGAATAATAAGAGTTTCATCAAGATCAATGGACAACATTCAAATATTTTTTTCCGCTATTAGTAATTCTAAACGGGCACCATTTCAACTCAAACAACAATACAGATAGTTTACTCCATTATCTTACTCTTCAATCTATTATGAATCAAGCAGTAGGAAACAATATTTTGACGCTTCCTCCTGTGAAACCATTTGATAGTAATAGGATACAAGGACCATCATTTGATGCTAATGCCTTTTGTCAATATCACTGCTCGGCAGGACATGACACCGAACGATGTATGCATCTGAAACATGAAATTCAAGACCTCATTGATTCTACTATAATACAAGTAATTGATGTAAATTACGATGGAAATAAGTTAGTTGTCCCTCTGAATTAGAATTTACAGATCTTTACAAATCCTTTTCCTAAGCATAATGACAACAATATGGTACAGTAAAATACAATAGAGCAGGAAGATGAATACCTCGATTATGATGTGTTTAGGGTAAAATATGAAGAGGCTTTGATTTCAATGGTTTGTATTGATCCTCCTTTCACCACTAAACATTCAAGGACATTCAGCCGAGTAGGAAGTCTACTACAGGCTTCTTGTCACTTGGAACATAGGGGAAGATTGGAATTGTATGATTTAGTTGTTCAATTAAGCCCAATTATGCTTAAAACCCTAATTATGCAAATTCATGAACAAACAAACAAATTACAGAAAATGATCACACATAGAGATATCAAATAACAATAAAATGCGTACTAGATTTTGAAGTTTGGAAAACAGAAAAGTCAGGGACTAATGAGTGGGTGCCCTAGTCCAGTGCCATAGTTTTTGTCAAGATCTAGGAACCTTGTCTGCAACCTGTTCTTGCTGTTCCGGAGATTTTTCTTGTTGCAGCATTTGGAGGACTAATGAGCGGGTGCCCGAGTCCAAGTCCCTATTTTATTCTCTGATCTGCAATTCCAACAGTCTACACTACTCTCCTACAACTCCACTTTTTCTACTTCCGCAACCTATAACCTGCAATCATGGAAAAATGGGTTGGGAGTTGTGGTGTTTAGAGGCTTGCCTTAGTCAATCCTCAGAGAGACATTCAAGTCTTCTAAACACCATTGTCAGATAAAGAGTGCATATCCTTGAGGGATAGAGGCAAAATCCAAATGATAAATTTGATAGAAAACACAATTGATATCACCTTGTAGTGAAGATCTCATGGAAGGAAGATGCTCTTCATGCCATGAGGATATGGATGCCAAATATGCAAATACAAACACAAGAACAATGCTCTGCTCTACCACACAATGAATATTTTGAATGCTCTAGAATTACAAGTATGCCAAAATCCATCTCTAGTTTACAAATGAATGCCTAAACATGCTTATGTATGTAACTACAAACATTCTCGCCAAGAATTTAATAATTCAAACTTACCGTGTTGGCATAGGACCTAAATAATGGTCATAAACTGACACTTTGAAATTGGTTCTAACCTAAAATAGGGCAGAACTAGGGCGCTGGCGTCTAAGTCCTCCCCTTATTTCAGGTAGGATTTATGTTAAGTGCTTCCCATGAGTCCTATTTTCCATGAAACTTCAGTGTTTTCTCATTGGGAGTCATCAAAATCATGCAAGATGCTCTAAATGCATTCTAAAGGACCTAAAAGCTAAACCTTAAGAGGGAAAAGCCCCCAAGGGGATATTTTTTGGCGTAACATTTAGCCCCCACTTTAATGTATGTATAAATGCAAGGCCGATACATGCATTAAAATACGGTCAACAAACACAACAAACACGCCAAGCATGGAGAAGACACGCCAATCACAAAGGAGATAGTAATAGGCATGCAAAACATGGAGAAGATAGTTACAGTCATGCAAAACATAGAGAATACAACATTGAAGACACATAAAACACAGTGAATACGGTGAATGCAGTGAAGATAGTGATGATTTTCTTTATCTTTTTCATTTTTATTTATATGAAATGCAGATGCAAGTACAAGGAAAGTAAACACACCACCCAATGTGTAGGAGGGACTCATCACCACTGGTCATTAAAAAACATATGGGGAAACAAACACGCCAAACAAATCAAGCATGCCATACAAATCAAGCACGCCATACAAATCCCAAAGCATAGGAGGAACTCATCACCATCAGTCTTTAAGACTATGCTTGGGAACAAACACGCAATACACACACACTTGGAAGACATGGAGAAAATACATTAGACAAGCAATGGAGTGTTCCTATTTCTAGGTTCATCACCATCTCAGGCACATTACAGGCACACATTGATGATTGGGCTTCACCACAACAATTGCCGAAGACACTCTTAAGGGTTGAGTTAGTCACAAAACCACTCCCCGCCTCCGCAGAGGACTTTTGAAAATGATAGGATGTGCATTCTCCATGAGAAATATGCAATTCCTGCCTCTATAGAGGGCTTAAGATGAAACAGGATACGATATCCCGCCTCTGCAGAGGGCTTACGATGAAAAAGGATGTAATATCCCACCTCTGTAGAGGGCTTAAATGATTGCAAGTAGATTTCAAACAAATCTCAGAGTGCAGGAGGGACTCATCGCCACCAGTCTTTAAGACTGCACTTGAGAAAAAGCACATTGCTAACATCTAAAATAGACAGCTTACCTTATATATGCCCCCACCTTAAGGAGGTTGATATCAGGTACCAATATCAAGCATGTTAATGTAGGAAGAAAACACACAAGGGAACACGAGCTCGTGCAAAGCCCATGCCCCCCGGAGGTAACATGTACTTTACAATTGCCAAATGTTCCCACAAACACATTCTTATAATAAAAGTGTTAGCGCCCATATAATCATGATAAACAATAATGCATATGATCATTCACATAAAGAGCTGAGGTTATACTACAAATTTAGAGACTGAGTATAACCGTGGGGCTATACCACAAAAATCTCAAAACTTAACGCACCCAAGGCGAAATTCAAAGACAAACAAATTTTATGGAGCAATAGTGTTGTTATGGTTTGTAAGTACGATAAGACAACATCAAGATCACATGGAGTGATTCTACTAGCCAAGTGTCGGATAATATATATCAACTCCATCGTCATGTATGGACTTAGTCCATTTTTTGATTTCTCGCTAAAGGGACACTAGGTCCACATCAGTATAAACTATTTTTCGTCATCCGCCTGCTAGATAGAAACAGTAGAGGAAGGGAAACAATAAATTGAGATAGGAGAAACAAATGCCTTAGGGACAGTCACGTAGGAGGATGCCCCCAAGTCACCAATCGCAATGCTATGTTCGTGAGACACAACACACAACAGTGAAAGTAGAGGAGAAGCAATATAGAAGAATGATGATACAAATAGAAGAAGGGTCACAATAGAGGTGGTCTCCTGGTATCTTGGACATTACAAGAGAATCAAGGGTCATCCCAAGAGGCCTGAATAACACAAAGTACATCACGGGGGAAGCACAACATGGAGGCAAAGGGTTAGAAATACTTACCTGATTCAACCCAATGTTAAGAGCATACATATCTAGGATATCTCTCATATTGTTTTGGTCTTGTTGATATTGCATTAACATTGAGTTTAGGATGATGAGAGGCTTTGGTGGGTTTCAAAGAATGGTATCCAATACCGGCTGTGTAGTTAATTCCAGCAACTTGTAAAGGTACTCTAATTCCTTGTTGATTTACACCACATCCATTACCCGCATAGTCATGATTTTTGTATAATATTTGAAATCCACGACTGTAGAGAGAGTCCATTTCTTTAGAAGATGGTGAAGCCTCATAGGTCTCATAATTTGTAGTATAAGTAAGAGTATTGTCTCTATTTTCTATCAAGGAAGATTTGGTTTTCTTAGGTGTTTCCAAAGTTTGCTAAGAGATTGATGCTACTTTCGATGTGTCAGGGCTATTAAATTTATATTCCCCTAAACTGCAAAGATTAAAATCTAATGAACCCCATTCATCACCAAAAAGTGCATTCGATGGTTGAGGGTCTTGCACAATATTATCTATGGCAAGAGGCATTGACGACTCAACTCATAAGCTATTTAGATTCGTATAATTGTTAAGTTGTTTTTTCTCTTCAATATGTAAATAACTATCCGGTTCAGGATCAACTTTCACAGTGTGGAGCTTGTTTTGATAAATAAACTTTATTGATCTATGAAGGGTAGACGAAACTACCCCATGTATGAATCCATGGTCTACCTAGAATCATATTATATGAGAGAGAACCAGGCATAACATGAAAGATAGTATTTAATATCACGGGTCCAACCATTATGAGTAAAGTTATTGTGCCCATAGTTTGTTTTACAACATTATCAAAGCCATGAATGCTAGTTATATTTGGTTTAATCAAAGAGGTATCAATCTTAATCCTATGCAACAAATTAATACCACAAACATTAAGCGCCGATCCATTGTCAATCATAACTCGCTTTATCAATGTTTTATTTATTGTGACAAAAATCATAAGTGGATCATATTTATCTTTTATCAATGGTATTTCATGCAGTTGAAAGAGAATATCCATTTTTGTCGCATGCATACAATCTAATAGAGCTGCTACATCATTCAGATTAACAACAGGTGGCACAATCACCTTTTGTAAAGATTCTTGGAGCATTCCATGGTATGTAGGCGATGTTTGTATTAAATCCCAAAGAGAGATCTTAGTTGGAGTAGCACAAAGCTGCTCGACAAGATCATATTCTTGACCACTTTTATGAGTAAGATGAGGTGGTGGAGGAAGCATAGGTTGAGAACATGGAAGAGAGATAGGAACATGCAGTGCTTGTTTACTTTGCTTGTTATTATGGGTGTTGTATGTGTGAGAAATTATGGGATGTTACAACACATTTTGAACACCTTAACTTGTTTGAATAATTTTCTTTGCATAGTTGAAGATGTAATCGGGAGGTCTACCTTGAACTGTAATCACAAACTTTAAGAAAGAGAGTGCACTAGGTGCCCCTCAGAAAATCATCATAGGAATATTGCTACAAATTCTATTAATGAAGATTGAATTAACATTGTTTTACTCTTGATTATACCCAACATCTATCCCTAAAGGATTTACTGTGAGAGACCTAATAGAGTTAATAGAGTTAATAGGGATTTACTGTTAGGAAGGTTAGGTATTGTATCATTAATAGAGTTATCCATAGTCTTCTCATCTAAGGTCCTTGGACATTCAACTATAGGAGAAGTAGGATAACTTATGGAATCATCTTCATCATCATCACCATATGTTTTAGCTATTAATTACAAAGTGTTAATAGGAATTTCACACTCATTATTCTCAATGTGTCTTGTTAAATCTTCTACTACCTAAGGGTATGTACTCATGAGAGATATGAAGTTGTCGTAATCAAATACATAATCAAGGATTTCAATTGAAGATCATATAAATATATCCTTGTGATACATAGCTTGTATATAAGTGAGAACATGAGGATTCATATTAAGAAATTTGTAGAACTCTCGAAGTTTTTGATATATGCATGTAAAGATAGAAAAGAGCAATGAGATGAATATGCCATGGTGTAACATCAATGTAAAATCATATTTTAAAATCTTTTCAAAAGTTATGCAAAAGACAAGTGCAAAACTATGTATGAAGATGACCTAAAATGCTCAGTTTTTCAACTTTTTTCAATGCAAATAAGTGAAAAAAAAGGTGTTGTAAGGAAATTGATCAGGGGAAGCAAGTAATATGTATGATATCAGTCCAATAAAACAATAATATCCTTCACAACACACTTTTGATGCAAATCTAGAATGATGACAAGTTAAAACCAAGTGAAAATAGATTAAAATATGCAGTTTTTCACAACTTTTCAATGCAAAGACCTAATGAAAAGGGTGCTGTAAAATTTTTTAGGAGGTGTAGCAGATTATGGAAATAATATCAGTCACCTAAAGCCATAAAATCCATCACAACACACTTGGAGTGCAAATCTAAGTCAAACCCTAGGGAAAATATAGCCAAAATATGCAAATTTTCACCAAATTTTCAATGTAAGGGCCCAATAAAAAGGTGTTGTAAAGAATTTTAGGAGGGGAAACAGATAATAACCCTGATAACAGTGAATTACTGCAGAAAAATCCTTTACGACATGCCTATGATGCAAATTTAGAGAGATGATAAAGCCAAAATCTAGTGAAAAAGCAAGGTTTTCAAACCCTAGGCATGAAATTTTCCAATACAGTTAGAAATAATTCCTAATGAGTGTTTGACAATGGTAGTAAAATCTGAAAGAAGATTTTGACTACAAACCCTAGCTAATGCAAAACTAGGTTATAGGGAAAAATGCACAATTTCAAGCAATTTTTATCAATTTAAGCATGAAAATGCAATCTAAATGAATGATGCATGAAAATTTTCTGTATTTTAAATTAGATCTGATGATAATGATAGAAATTTGTTGAAATTGAATTCCACCTAATTCAAATTATATGAAAATGCAAGCTAAAAATGCCAATTTTTTCAAATTTTTCCAATTTTTCTAATTTTTCAAATTTTTTGTAATTTTTTAAATGCAATAAGATGAACAATGAAATGAATGAATGAAATGAATGTAAATATGAAGCACAACACTCAGCAAGGTGAAAAATTCATTAAAAACATGGGTTCACCAAAATATTTAGGGTAAAATATGAAGAGGGTTTGATTTCAATGGTTTGTATTGATCCTCCTTTCACCACTAAACATTCAACGACATTCAGCTGAGTAGGAAGTCTACTATAGGCTTCTTGTCACTTGGAACATAGGGGAAGATTGGAATTGTATGATTTAGTTATTCAATTAAGCCCAATTATGCTTAAAACCCTAATTATGCAAATTCCTGAACAAACAGACAAATTACAGAAAATGATCGCACACAGGGATATCAAATAACAATCAAATGTGTACCAGATTTTGAAGTTTGGAAAATGGAAAAGTCAGGGACTAATGAGCGGGCATCCTAGTCTAGTGCCATAGTTTTTGTCGAGATCTAGGAACCTTGTTTGCAACCTGTTCTTGTTATTCCAGAGATTTTCCTGTTGCAGGATCTGGAGGACTAATGAGCGGGCACCCGAGTCCAGGTCCCTATTTTCTTCTCTGATCTACCATTCTGACAGTCTGCACTACTCTCCTACAACTCCAATTTTTCTGCTTTTGCAGCCTATAACTTGCAATCACAGAAAAATGGGTTGGGGGTTGTGGTGTTTAGAGGCTTGCCTCAGTCAAGCCTCGAAGAGACATTCAAGTCTTCTGAACACTATTATCAGATAAAGAGTGGATATTCCTACGGGATAGAGGCAAAATCTAGTTGATAAATGATAGAAAACACAATTGATATCACCTTGTAGTGCAGATCTCATGGAAGGAAGATGCTTTTCATGCCATGAGGAGATGGATGCCAAATCTGCAAATACAAACACAAGAACAATGCTCTGCTCTGCGACACAATGAATATTTTGAATGCTCTAGAATTACAAGTATGCCAAAATCCATCTCTAGTTTACAAATGAATGCCTAAACATGCTTATATATGCAACTACAAACATTCTCGCCAAGAATTTCATAATTCAAACTTACTGTGTCGGCATAAGACCTAAATAATGGTCATAAACTGACACTTTGAAATTGGTCCTGACCTAAAATAGGGTAGGACTAGGGTGCTGGTGTCTAAGTCCTCCCCCTATTTCAGGTAGGATTTATGTTAAGTGCTTCCCCTGAGTCCTATTTTCCATGAAACTTCAGTGTTTTCTCATTGGGAGTCATCAAAATCATGCAAGATACTCTAAATGCATTCTAAAGGACCTCGGAGCTAAACGTTAAGAGGGAAAAGCCCCCAAAGGGGACATTTTTTGATGTAACATGATGAAACAATTGGTATGATAGAAGTGGATAAGGAAAAGACTAAAGATTCACCTCGTCCATGTGGGAAAGGTATCTATGCTAAATTTCCTCCACTGTAATCCCTTCAAGGATCAGGAGACAACCAAAATGCACTAAATACAAAAACTGAGCAACCTCGATAGGATAACATTAAGAAAGAAAAAGTTGTCATGATGGAAAATATCCCATTTCATCGTGAGAAACTCATTCATCAAGCAAATTAGAAAAAGAAAGCAAAGGATCAGAAAATAACAAGACGACTGTCATCGGTGGGAAATAATAATTATTCCCCTCGTCACAAGCAACAAAAGATTTTAAACATACAGAGACTTGAGAATCAAGCACCACATGACCATTCTGGAAATAAGAATCAATCAGGTATGAACTACTCACACTTTTTACCACACTTGACAGAGCACCTTTCTAAGATGCTCACAAGTTTGAACTCCTATTAGATATATATGTTGTGTTGTGTTCCCCCATGATGTTTTATGTGTTGTTTAGGTCTGCTAGGATGACCCTTGATACTCTTGTAAGGTCAAGGATACTGGGAGATCACCTTTGTTGTGACCATTATTCTATTTGTTTCTACATTCTTCTATTTTTTCTTCTCTCTATTTTATTGTTGTGTGTCATGCCGTAGGGGCATAGAGTTGCAGATGATGTATTGGGGGCATCCTCTTACATGGTGTTCCTAAGGCACTTGATTCTCCTATCTCCTTTTTATTGTTTCCACTTCTTCAGTGATTCTACCTAGTCAGCAGATGACGAAAACAAACAAATACTAATAAGGACCATGTGTCACTTCAACAATTAAGAAAAAATGGACCTAGTCCATATATGAAGATGGGGTTGATATATATATATCTGATGCTTGACTAGTAGAGTCACTCCATGTGATATATCATGTTGTCATATCTCTTCTAACAAACCTTTGCAATATAGATGCTCCGTGCACTTTGCATTGTTTTGGATCTCACCTTGTTGTTACACTCAGTTCTGAGATATCTACAAGATAAGTCCAATGACTATACTTAGTTCTGAACCTGCAAGTGTAGCCTTGGTTTTTGATATGATCTAATATATGATTTATACATAGATTTTATGAATTGATTTGGTTATTATCTTAGAGTAAGATGTTCTAACCTTATCTATTGTTGATTATCTTAGCAATTCATATCAATGTGTTTGTGGGAACATTCGATGATCGTGGCACATGTCACCTTTTGGCGCATGGGCTTTACGAGAGCTCTTATTCCCTTGAGTGTTTTCACTCTACCTTAATGTGCTTGATACCAGCAAGTGGTATCAACCACCTTAAGGTGGGGGCATATATAATGGCATCTGTCTAATTATTTTAACACTGATAAAGCATGTTTGAAAGCCCTCATCATGAGATGAGATGATGTATCTCTTGAGCTAGTGCACATCCTTTTAAAAAGAAGGAAAGAAAGCCCTCATCACAAGGCGGGATTATGTATCTCTTGAGTTAGTGTGTATCCTTTTATACAAAGCCCTTATGTGGAAGGTGAGATGGTGTATCTTTTGAGCTAGTGCACATCCTTTTATATAAAGTCCTTTGTAGAGGTAGGGCTGGACTTGAGTCATCCACCCTTAAGCGTGTCTTTAGCGGTTGTGGTATTGTAGCTCAACCATCAGATGTGTTTGAAATGTGTTTTAGATGGTGGGACTTAGCAATAAGCTCCTTCCCATCACCCATGTCTTTCATGTATAAGATGTATAGTGTGTCTATGGCATACTATCCGGCACTCATGTATTCTGTGTGTTTTCCTTATGTGTTTGTTGTGTCTTCCCCCGAGTGTGGTCTAAAGGCACGTAGCGATGAGCTCGATCCATAATTGGGTCTTTGTTTGGCATGTCTTCCCCTTGGTGTGGTCTAAAGGTGTGTAGCAATGAGTTCCATCCACACTTTGGGTTTTGTTTTACATGTTTTTGGCAGTCTAAAGGCGCATATCGATGAGCTCCCTCTGCCCCCTAATTCTTCATGTATTGTGTGACTACTCTTATGTCTTCTTTGTGTATTATGTGCTTCCATGGAATTCTCCATGTTTTGCGAGCTTCTTACTATCTTCCTTATGTCTTGCATGTCTTCCGTGTGTTTTCTAGTGCTTAACTGAGATTGGGGGCTAAAAATAGTCCTCCAACCTTTTGGTATGCCTTAGCTCTATGTGCTTGGTGTGTTTGATGTGTTTTGATGTGCTTCGACCATACTTTAATGCATGTATGGAATTGTAAGATCATACATACATTAAAGTGGGGGCTAAATGTTATGGAGTAAAAGGTATCCTTATGCCTTTTTACCTCCTAGTTTAGTTCCTAGTTCCCTGTGTTTACATTATGCATATTTAAACCTTATCTTAGAGTAAATTCCCCTGAAACCATGTCAAATGGGACTTAAGGGCCAGTTTTAAATGCTTAAACATGACCTAAATTGGCCTTGGGACTTGGGCACCCATGCCCAAGTCCAGGTTGATTTGCTGGGACCCAAATTTAAATGTGTCAACATAGGACCTTTAAAAGGGTTTCCCTTTGTCAGCCTTTTTAGTTTGAATTATGAATGTTAGTGGGAAAACACATATAAGTGAGTTTAAGTCTTCATTTTACACCTAGATGGATAATGCGAACTTGTGATATTGAGCTAAGGGATTTGAAGGCATTCATTGTGTTGCAGAGAAGAATTGTGTTGTTATTATGTTTGTTTGTTGTAGATTTGGCTTCATCAATCCATCTCCTCGTGATTTGAAGGATCTTCATCTTCATGAGGGCTTCACCTCTAAGGTGACATCTATTTGTGCTTCAATCATTTTATTTTATCATTTCTTTTCCTTTGCCCTCCCTTGGGCATGCACTCTATCTAACAATGGTGTTGGAAGACTTGAATGTCATTCCGGGGCTTGACCGAGGCAAGCTCCTAAACATCACAACCCCCAAACCCCTCTCTTTGTGATTGTAGATTACAGGTGCAGGATTTGGTAAAGTGTAGATGTAGAGAAGCAATTTAGAGGATAAAGATTCAGGATCTAGAGAAAAGTTGCTATAAATATACCCTACTGGACTAGGGTGCCCACCCCATAGTCCTCTCGACAGGATTCATCCTGAACTCAGGAGCTAAACATCATCTAACACTGTTCACTATTCCAAATCTACTAAAAAGCTGCCCTATCAGACTTGGTCACCCACCCCGTAGTGCACAAAGTCTTTGCCTTTGGAAATCCAACTCTTGGTGAGTTTCTATTCCTTCCTGAGTGTCTTCAAGTCCATTGATCTGTAGCAGTTTATTTGTTTGTACTCGATTTCATTATAATTAGGGTTTGAGGCTTATTGAATCTAGGGTTTAACAAATCTTTCAATCTAATCAGTCTTTCCATATCATTCATGAGTACATCAACCTATAGTCGAGTCCTCTTCATCTATAGTGACTTGGCTCAGTTATTTTCCTTAAGTGTTAGTGTGAAAGGAGGGTTTAATTTGATAGATCTTAACACTATTCATCAACTTCTCGCTTTTCATACATAACACAACAAAAAATATTTTGATTCTTTTCTTTTCTTACATTTCAGTCAGTTGCAGTTTCAACATTTTCCACCACATTTTATTGCATCATCATTTCACAGCTCGTAGAGTAGGACTTAGATTCTACACTATGGACATCTACATCATATTCAAATTTCATGAGATTTGGAATTGTTTGCAGATAGTTATTGCTATAAGAACATCATCAAAGCTCACAAAATAGAGCATTCAACATTCAGTATGAGTATACAAGGTTTGCAGTGCATTCTTGTGACTTGCAGAGCTAAATGGAACATCTAACAAGGCAGTTTGGGATCAGATAGACCTTCATTGAGAACCGCAACATGTTTCATCCCTTTGCGGAGCATTACCATGAATTGTAGGCTAACCTACATGTTTCATCATGCATTGGAGTTTGAAACCTATTGATACTGACGTGGAACATTCTTTGAGCTAGACGATGATATATAAGCATTCATTAGATGCACTAGGAAGATATCCAATATGATAGAAAGTTCTTAGTCTTTAGTTGTGGATTTGCGAAAGGCACTTCAAAGCTATATCTTTCATGTAATTTATATTCTGTCGGAGGACAGACCTGTGAGCCCATAATAGTCCACATGTTTCTGACATATAAGCATTGTAATTGTTTGAGATATTGATCATATAAATCTTCCATTGCATTCTATTTTTGTGTTGTTTTTGTTGTGTTTACTCTAGCTGCATGGTTGGATAGTCCATTCTCTAGACCCTCCATCTATGATTGCACCAAAATCACTCAAGCATTGCTTCACCATGCTTAATTTCCAATCTATAGTAGTTAACCATTTGACAAATTCATTTTCCTCAGGTTTGTCAATAACCTTCTCTATAACCAAAACACTAGAATCTAGCTTGACCATGGCTATAAGCCTATTCTTGGCTACACTTAGCATGGCTTCTTCTTTCTTGATTATTTTCAAATTGTTCAAAATTTCAGTTTTCTTATTGGAGATCTTGGTATACAAAAGGAAAGTATCATGGATGAAAAGAAGCCCATCAATTGTCAACTTCTCAACCCATTCCTCTACTGCCTTTGCCAAAATTATTTATTTATTTATTTGATCAAAGACTTCAGTGCTTACTCCTTTAGGAATGCCAGTAGTAGCATTTAAGGGCTAAGAAGTGGTGTCAACAATAGATTTTATGTATGAGGTCAGAATGTTTACCTGGTCCTCCAACATTTCATTTTCCTTTTCCTTCTCCTCTAGCTGAGTGGCCAAAATCTCCATAGAAAGCTTGGCATTATGGATATATCCTTGTATAGATGGTGGCCCCAAATCCACTGTACTGACATGGAAGTCATCTACAAACACATCTTTCATATATTTGTCCACCATGAGCTTAGCAATCTCTACATATTTATGTTTAGAAATAGGGTCTACCATGAGCCTGGACATCCTTTTGGTCTTTTTAGGAGTAGATTCTAATTTTAGTAGCTTGGCCACTACATCAAACTCTATATCAATTATCTAGGAATATCTTCTTTTATTCCCAACTTTTGTTCTAAGCCAAGTAGGGGTAGCAATCACTGAACTATATCCTATAGCAGGGTGAGAAACCCTATCTATTTTAGGAGTATTGTCCATGTTGCTATTGAGGGGAGGGAGGGGTTTGAAACACTCCATTCTAAGAACTAGGAGGAGGAGTTGTATCCTATTTTGATAGGGGTGTTATCCCTCCATCCTCTTCATCCTACAATCCCTATCTTTGCTCTGACATTTTGTTAGCCTGGGGATTTAGGCCCTTTTTAATTCTCTGTTTCTTTTTAGGAGCCTAAATACTCTCCTCACCAGAATATTTTGAATTTGTTTTCCTTTGAGACCCTTTTGCCTCACCCTGATCTGAAATTGGAGATTGCAAAATGGTGTCCTGAATAGTAGCATGGATGCTAGGGTCAGAGATACATGTGGATACTTGTTGTTGTTCCATGACTTTCTCCTTATGAGAAGGAGAACCTACACCACCACTATCCATCTTAGAATTCAACCATAGTTGGCTTCTATGCAATACAAAATAAGACCTAGTCTTAATATCTGTCATTTTATCTATACTCCAATCAACATCAAACATGGGTTTAGCATTTTCAACAACAAAGGCATGATCAACCAAATTAGTTTAATCATCTACTACATTGGGGAGTTTCTAGCCAAGCTAATAAATTCTCATCTAGTCCAATTCAAACTTGACCAATCTTCCTTCTTACCTCAAACTCATCAACACAATCAGCCCAAAAATCCTCCAAGTGAGGCTTGTGTTCTCTTAACATGGGAAAATAGAGGTTTTTCTTTGTAAAATCTTTACTGTCAAGGAAGCTTCTAGAGCTAAAGGATGAAAAATGAAACTGATCCAAGAGTTTGTCCACATTTTTAGCATTCTCTATCTTTGTACATGTGTAATGAGTTAGTCTCAATGGGAATGGATACCCTTTCTTCTTGGAATCATAGTATCTTTTACCAGCCAAGTATGCTTGCCTACATACTTCCAAAAATATCAAATAATCAGATGCATATCTTGGAAATTTCAGGGGAGGGAACTCAAAACCACCTATCTTGATGTATTTGAACTTATCAAATTGAATGAAATAACTCCCAAATCCCATTATCCAATTAGCTACTTTAGTTGAAATCCTAACCTCAGGATTTTCTAAAATTTTCTTAACCATCAGCATTAGAAAGGCACCATTCACCCTTCTGTACACTTTATTTCCATTCTCCTCTTGCAACTGAAGGAAATAATCGTAAACTTGTGTATCCTGAGTCATGGGGCTAGCAATGTATAACCCTGGCCAAACCTCTTGGGTTGTGGCTAATAAATAAATTAAATAAGAGCACATGTGGAATTTCTTGCTCTTGTGGAAGTTGACCAATTGGTCATGCAAATGATCACTTATAATTTGGGACCAGTCAATGTAATATTTCCCAGTGCAAATAACAAGGATGAACTGACACATCTAATTGGCAAAGTCATTGTAGTCTTCATTGCCCATCACTCTATGCAGCAAGGTGATGATATTTGAAATGTCATCTTTAACAAAGGGCTCTGACTAGGTTTTTAGGCACTTGGGAACTACCCTTCTTTTCCTACTTTAACCATGAGGTGGCTATTGAGTCTTTGTGCATCTTCTTCCCATCTATATAGAAGTTCCACCCAGTTTCTTGCAATACCTTGGCATATTCCTCATGCACCGATAGGCCTAACCTAACATTAATGTTGTCGGCATTTATCTGCAAAATTGTTTTGTTGCTCACTATTATAATTTTCTAGGTCTCAACATGATAGTTCTAAATGCAGGCCATGACTAGGTCAGTGCATTTGACTGTCGGGGGAAAACCACATGCGTGTGCCAGCCCACTATCTAGGGTCTTATGAGAAATTGGTGTTTTGGGGTTGGCATTCACTCTAGTTCAAAATTTCTTGAGGTCAACATGCCCCAAGTCTATATCTTTCACTCCCACCAACTCATTCTCAAAAGAAATTTCCAACCTGTGATACTTCTACTTCATCTTGATGGACCTGAGCAACCAATGTGTGACACCATGACTATGGTAATGACTAGGGGTTTTAGGTTAAGCAAATGGGAGCTATGGTTAACAGTTGGGAGAAACGGGGTTTCACAAGTCATGAAAGGTAGGAACAACCACGATGTACACCCCCCCACAACTAGCTTAACAACAAATTTTCAACTTGAAAGAAGAAACAAGAAGGGAACTTACCTCGGATGCGACGTTTACAGGAAGGAGATGATGGGAGAGGTAGTAATTTAGCTCCCAAAATTGTGTTCTCAATAACATTATGAAAACTACCTAAGAGAAGCTTACTTTATAAGGTAAACAAAATGGGGTAGGGTTAAGACATTAAATGCTCCCTTACAATAAATGCTGCATTGACTTGTCATACCAAAACACTTTATTAAGAGTTCCTCACTTTATCGATGAATTTGGTCGTCATAGAACTTTGTTATCGACAAACTTTCTATTTGGCAAATTGAGCTTCCAACTGTTGTGTTACTTAGTCAGAAAAAAAGTGAACTTCACGAACCTCATATATTCCTGATTCTATGTGTTTATCTCTTTATCGATGACTTCAAGGTTTCAGGAACCATGCGATTATCTGATAACCTTGACAAAGCTTGGAAATAACATTGATCAGCGAAATATACTTCCCACAAACTTTTTGAGCAAAGCTGTGAATAGACAACCTTTCTTCTTTTATTGGCAGGTATGACTCAAGCTAAACTAGGTACCACCATCGGATTATCAGGAAATCAGGGAATTGGCAAAATTCACAACTTGGGAACTAAAAATTGATACTCGTGGGTTTTAAAGTTTGCGAAAGGAAAAGAAATTTAACTGATAGAAAAGGAGACAGACAAGTAGCAAGATGCTTCATAATGAAAAGGTTGTCGGGAAAGTTAGGGGTTAGCAAACTTGAAGTTTTGCCGATATAGTTCGCGGACTCAGGATTTTCTCAACCAAATTCTCTGATAAAGGAAATTTATGACAACATAGAAAATGAATCAAGTTCAAGGAAATTCAAAATTTCTGACAACAAAGGGGTTGTAGAAAGGAAAACCCCAAACTTTGAGTTCGTGGAAAGAGGAAATTGCTGATAAAAGAAGGGGGAGAAGACTTAGACTTGAGACAAAATACAAGGACAAGGAGAAAGACTAAGATGAACCAAAATTACATTGTATAAGGACAAGATTAAAAAATGGGGAAACAAGTTGTACATCCTACCTCTCACATTTTTGTGACATTATGACCTATTGGGATGCCGATAGGAATACCTTGAGGTTCCCTTAGGTTTCAGGGAAATGGAACATAACTTTATATGATGTTTACCACATCCTTGGAGTCCTTGTGAGAGGACATCCAATTGTTCTACCTACTAGCAAGTGCCCTGAGGACAAGGCATCCTAGGCTTTGATCATGGGGATGAGTAATCCTGAGGAGCAGACAAGAGTTCAGATCACTACAAATACCATAGCTTTGCATTCCTCTCTTGAGGAGGTTCCTTATCAAGTTGATTGCATCAAGGTTATTTAGAGACAAGGCCTTGGCTTGTCTCAAATGGTATTGGGCACCCATCATTTAGTGTATTAAGCAGGGTACAATTTTTGCATGGGGCACTGATATTCTCGCTATGGTTTTCCAAGACTTCTATCGCATTGCTCACCGTGGGGCTCTTGTGTTCAGCCACTCCACTTTGATCATGACTTGGATTTATGAGCACATCGTGCTATATCAGAAGGCGGTTCCACTTCCTAATTGTAGACTTTCGAAATCCTCTAGATGGTCTTGTGTGGGCCACTTTGATACTTCACTACTCATTGTGGCTACTCTCACCTATGCAAACATGATTTTTGACCCATATGTGGATATGGAGGGCACTTGGTCTCATGATAGGCAGATTTGAGACTACTGTTGCAATGTTTCTGACCTTTCTAATCATAATGTTTTTGTCGAGGTTCACCATGTTGAGTGAGCTCTTCAACAGCTAGGAGATGACTTTCCAGAGGACTTGCCCCCAATTCCTACTTGCTACTGATCTGTCCAGGAGATGGGTGAGGTCGACTAGAGACCTATTGTTTGGACTCCTTTAACTCATGGGGTTTTGATTACCAAAACTTCTAGGACCTCAAGAGGTGGACAAAGGGGAGGGAGAGGAGCTCCTCCCCAAGGACTTGTTGTCGTGGATGACTCTAATTCTACCGATGAGGACTACGTTTATGAGGGAGATGATCAGTTAGATAATGGATCAGTTGGAGACAACTAGGAGGCTGACTCTGATGAGGGAGAGATACTGGGGACTACTTCTTCAGGTCCTAGACCTCCTCCTTCTGATGATGAGAAGTGGCACTTTGATCCCTCTTGGCAATCTGGTGATCCTCGTAAGTTTACTTTTGTTTTTGTATTTTGCATTGTCCCTCTTTGCTTAAAATCATGAATCGTAATTCCTTTTTTCTTTGGATTTCAGGTAGTGCGGAGGAATGGAGGACCTTCTTTTGTGATACTTATGTTGATTTGATTGGTTTGTTTATTGGTCTACCATGAGAGTGACTTCTTGTTGATCTTGGAGTACCTGCTAGAGTTGGTCGACACACTGATATCTTTGCTACTGTCTACTATGGGTACAAGTAGAATACTTCTTTGAGATTAGATAATCTCATCCTTAGGGGTGAGAATGTCATTCTTCAAGAGATGGCTTATCTTGGGATTCTACATCTTGATTTGAGTACAACATGTCTTATTTCTCAGGCTCACAGCAGGGCTTCTCATTCCCATAGGTCTCATGGAGATTCTAGTGTCATTCAAAGGCATAGGAGTAGAAGCCCTGATGGTTTAGTTAGAGGGAGTTGTCCTTGAGGCCTTCACCTATTTGCTTCATCATCATGCCCCCTTGCATGGGGAACCTTACTTCTCTTGAGAGGATTTTTTCTAAGCTCCTTGTACTCTTGTAGAATTTTTAACCTTTTGATATGTCTATGAAAAACTCTCTTCATGATCACTACTATTGTATGAATTCTTATCTCTTGTGTACTTTAGAAGTTTTTATAACTTTTGATTGTGTAGACCCTTAACTCTAAGAATGCAAGCATGATGACAATGATATGTTTTTAGTTCTTTTTTGGATATATATATATATATATATATGAATGTAGAGGATGATATACAAATACAAGAATCAAAAGTGATGCTGGAATAAACTTCTACTTCTATGGAATGCCATGAGTTACGACACTGACTTTTATTGCTTTGGATTTCTTTTTCTGATTTTTATATGAATGCATTATGGAACAAACATTATGAATGCTCTTTAGTATGATTTTCAATCTAGAGGATTGTGGGTTATCCTAGTGTTGGAGACTTATTCAAGTTTGTGAGATAGGGATTTAGAACTCAAGTGGGGAATGGGGAGGAGATAGAGTGTTCTTGAATTTTAGGCTCTGCTAAAGGCTAAACACTGATCCTTATCTAGATGAGACATTTTGACAAGCTTTCAACTAGACAAACAACAAATTTTATTGGAGTTTGCTAGATTTAGATCATAGATGGCAAGCAAGATAGACTTAGATCATTCACTGAAATGCAAGATAGACAGAATGATGCTGTAATGCAATAAACATTTTTTTTGATTTTTTTGATTTTTGCAATTTTTTTTGTATTTTTGGAATATTTGATTTTTTTTATGTTTAATGATTTTTATGGTTTTTAGACATAACACTTCTTGAGGTGAAAGGCATTGATTGTTTCATCAAATTCCTCACCTTCCATTGTGCACAAGAGATAGGCATTGTTACCGACATCTTCTTTGACCATGTAGGGACCTATCCAGTTGGGTCTGAACTTGCACCCTTATTTTGCTCTCTTATCGATTAGATTGTCAATCCTAAGTACTAAGTCTGCCACTTGAAATGGTCTTGGGATAACCTTTTTTTATATTACTTCTTTACCCTTGAAAGGTAAGAGTCATGTCTTTGCACAACTCTTAATCATCTCTCATCCATCATTTCTAATTTGGCCAATCTTACTGCTCAGTATTCTTCATTGTCCAATAATCCTTGTAAGGATACTCTTAGGCTAGACAATTCTACTTCCAACAGTAGGACTGCTTCTGACCCAAAAGTGAGGGTGTACGAGGTAGTCCCAATTGGAGTTTGCATGCTTGTTCTAAAGCCCAGAGAGCAGGATATAATTGTAAATTCTAGTCTCTTTTAAAGCCTTTCACAATCTTGACCAATATCAATTTTAATTTTTCACCTTTGCTTGTCCATTCCCTTAAGGATAGTAAATTGATGCCGAGTTATGATTAATATGAAATCTTTTGCATAATTCCTGCACTTGTGAATTTTTGAACGACGATGCATTATTGTCAGTATCATTTGGGGAATCCCAAATCTACATATGATCTGATTTAATATGAACTTTGCAATTACCATCCCTAAAATTGTGGTGAGAGGCATGGCCTCCACCCATTTCGTAAAATATTCCATTGTTGTAATGATGTATAGATGTCCATCAGTTGATGGTGGGGAGATCTTTCCCACTGGGTCTAAACCCCAAGTAGAAAATGGCCAAGGGGTAACTATGGGTTGTAAATCTCTTGTTGGTGTGTGATGAACATGTGTGTAAGCCTGATACTTCAGGCACCTCTTCACAAATTTGATTACATCTCCCTCTAAACATGGCTATAAATATCCTAGCCAATGTATCTTCCTTGTTGTGGCATGTTCACCACAAATTCCACTATGGCATTCTTCCAAGATCTTATGCACTTCTTTTTTATTGACACATTGAAGCAACATGTTGTCTAATGCTTTTCAATATAACACATCGTCGATTAATACATACCATGCGGTGAGGACACGTAAATGCCTTTTTCCCAATGGAGTCATGTTTTCTGGATAAGTTTTGTTCGCTAAATAGCTCACGATATCTCTATACCAATATGAAGCGGCATATTTCTCAAGATTAATTGCGTAAATCTCTTCATTAGGGAAATCTTCGTATATGGGATCCTCTTGAGGAGTTAGGTTGTCAGCCAACCAATCTGCTATTACTTTTCCTTTGATTAATTTTTGATTGATGTATGTTAGTTCAAACTCGCTTAATAATGTCACAAATCGCCCTGCCCTTCTTGACAACATTAGTTGGTTTAGAAACATTCTCAACTGTTTAGATCGTATAATGACTCTAGTTTCTTGGTTCATCATGTAATGTCATAGTCTCCGAGCTATGAAGACTATGGCCAAACACTCCTTTTCAGCTTGAGTGTAGTTTTTCTCAATGTCGTAGTCTCCAATCTGCGAAGACTATGGCCAAACACTCCTTTTCAACTTGAGTGTAGTTTTTCTCATACTCCAACAAGGTTCAACTTATGAAGTATATCACTCTTTACCTTCCATCATCATCTTATTGAGCCAACATATAGGCTATGGAAATATTGGTGGCCCTAAAATATAAGATGAAAGGTTTATCATGCCTTTGTGGCATTAGTGTGGGTAGAGTCAAAAGAAATTTCTTTACTTGCTCAAATATGTTTTGACAATCTACAATCCAAGTTATGCTGACTTGCTTCTTCAATAGTTGATTAATTAGGTGAATTTTAAAAGTAATATCTGGTATGAAACGCCTGATCGCATGCAATTGTCCCAAGAAATTCCTTACCGCTGTCTTGCTAGTTGGTGAAGTTGCATTTAAAATTGCTTAACTTTGGCCGAATCCACATCTATTCCTCTTCGTGAAACAATGAAACCCAACAACTTGCTTGTTCTAACCCCGAAAACACACTTCTCAAGATTTAGTCTTACTCTGTATTCTCGTAGTCTATTTAAAATTTTGTGATGATCCTCTACGTGCATAGTTCGTTGTCTAGATTTATCAAGGAGATCGTCAACACATGTTTCCACTATTTTATGAATATAATCGTGGAAGATGTGTGTCATGTATCTTTGGTAGGTCACCCCTGCATCTTTCAACCCAAATGCATCTTTCAACCCAAATGACATAACTACATAGCAAAAGGTTCCCCAAAGAGTTGTAAATGTCATTTTGTTTATTAGCTTCTAAGATTTTGATTTGGTTGTATCTTGAGAACCCATCCATGAGGGAAAGTACTTCATACCCTATGGTTGAATTGACAATTTGATCGATGGATGGTAAGGGGAAGTCATCTTTTGGACAAGCTTGATTTATGTCCCTAAAATCGAGACATAGTCAAATTTTTCCATTCTTCTTCAAAACTGGGACAATGTTTGATAACCAATTTGAATAGTCCACTGGTTTGATAAAACCTACATTTAACAATTTCTTCATTTCTTCCTTCACCATCTCAGCTACTTGAGGCTTTATGGGCTCAATTTTTTCTTTATGGGTTTTACGTTAGGTTTCGTTACTAAATTGTGCACTATGATTTTTGGGTCTAGCCCAGGCATGTCTGAATATGTCCAAGAAAAGACATCAGAGTATTCAATAAGAAACTCGATGTATTCTTCCAAATCTTCATCGTCTAACTCTCCTCCCAATTTCAGCATTCTTAGATTTTTAGGGGTTCATACATTGACATCTATGGTGTCTCCTCTTAGTGACGGATGTCCTTCAAATTTTTGAGGCGTAGGTGGTAAATCTAAATTTCCCTCAATCTGGAGGATCTCTTTCTCATTTCTGAAATAATCATTCGGATGAGGATGAATCATGTATCCTTTCTTAAGGTATACTTTTGGGAGTCCATCGTAAGCATGTAAATACTCTATGATGGCTTCGTCATTCTTAGCATAATCTCTAGTTGGCCTTTCCATTCGATCTGTGACATAATCTAAAATGTTTGGCAACTCTTCACTTTCCAATAGAGGTTCTCCTCGAATTGACACAATAAAATCCAAATTCTGGAGTTGAGTGTGGGGTGAGAATAGGGCATCTGAGGTGGCCATTGAGTTTGTAACTTGATCTTCTTCCCTGGATATGGCTCTTATGGAAAAGAAGTCAAAGAATCAAACCAATTTTCTAATGGTTTATTTGTATGGCCATAGTCGTTCTGATTTTGTTTTGTATTTTTCTATGACTTGGTTGATTACAAGATGGGAGTCCCCAAAGGTAGAGATATTGATTCCTATTCTTATGGCTAGCATAACCCCTAAGGATAGAGCTTCATATTCAGCGACATTATTTGTGCAAAAGAAGTTGAGTCTAAATGCAAAAGGGAGAACCTTCCCCACTGGTGAGGGAATTATTCCTGCCCCTGCCCCTTTTTTACAACATGCTATGTCAAAGTGGAGAGTCCATAAATATTCAATATCCTGTGATTTTGAGGTTTCTCCAAATTCATAAGTTGACTTTCTCTTTTCTTCCTTCTCTTCCTCTTCCTCAATGATTTCTATTGTCCCAATTGAGAGATTTTTTACGTCATAATCATTCATGCAAGGGATGGCTTCTAAGTCAAATGGGGCATGAGGATTCATGGTGTGTGGATCAAAGGAAAGCTCTTTGCAATGATCCAAATTTTGATATGAGACGTCGAGAGTATTTACGATTTCCTGTGTTTCTCCTATTGTCTTCTCTTGTATGTTTGACTTTTTATCCTTTTCTTCCTGCTCCTTCCTGTAGACACTAAAAGGATCAAGATCCACTTTACAATATTCTTTTTTCCAAAGTGATGAAAGTGGATTTCTTGAAACAATGTGGAGGCGACGGCCTTCATCTCATGAACCCAGGGTCTTCCAAGGATCATGTTGTAATTGGTTTCCTTGTTGATGACATAGAAGTCTTTTGGAACTGTCTCGGGTCCTAAAGTAAGTGGTAAATTGATTTTGCCAATTGTTTGGATGTCTTGACTATCGTATATCCTTAAGGTGGAGGTTTGTTGTTTTATGCATGTTTTACTATATCCCATTCTTCGTAGAAAGGAAATTGGTAAGAGTTTGACTGCCGATCCTTCATCCACTATTACTCTTTTTAGGATGACCTCTTCGACTTGAACCTGTATATATAATGGTGAATCTTTGTTCTTATTTCCCTCATCTTTTAAAAGTCTTGCGATGTCGAACGTAAAGGGAGTTGGTTCCTCTTGTGTTGAACATCCCACTTCTAATACTTCCAAGAAGGTTTTTTGATGTGAAGGGGAAGTTTTTAATAGGTTTACTACTCACGAGAAAACATTTCCATTTGGCATGTTTGTTCTATTAATTGGATCAAAAATACTTCTTGATTCAGTTCCACATGATTTAAACTTCTTTGATTGGTGTTCCCTTTTCTATTTTGAGTCTCTTTCTCCTTTCTTTGGGATTGTAAGAAGACAAGGAAATTTTGCTGTTGCTCAGGGATAAGATTTGAAATAGCTTTGTTGTATCCATAACAGGTCCTCATGTCATGACCTTTTGTTCCATGGAACCAACAGTATGTGTTAGGATCGTAGGAGAAATGACCTAGTCCCTGATTTCCTTTTTGGTGCCATTTATCATTATTGGGTGAATTTCTTATGACATTGATGTTTTTATCTATTGAGATGTTTGAGGCATTCTTCTCAGTACCCTTTGATATTTTGAGTTTTCCATTGGTATCATATGTTCTTCGGCCACTGTCAATGGCTGCTTGGTCAATACGTAAGGCACTTTATAAAGCCTCTTCACAAGACTTGTAAGGTATTTTTTGAACTTCTTCCCTTGTATCCCTATTCAAAGCATGTAGGAAGAGATCACACAACTCATAGTGATCCATATTCAAAGCACTTGTTGAAGAATAGAGAACTTGTCTCCATCAAGTGATGAAATGTGTCATCGACTCGTTAGGTTCTTGTTTCATGGTAAAAAATTCTCAGATACATGTCTTTATGAGTTTGTTCATGTCGAAATCCATGACAAACTCTCCTATTAACTATCTGAATGAGTGTTTCGAGGCCTCTGGTAGGCGATAATACCAATCCAGGGCTATTCCTTCTAGTGTCTTTGGGAAGATTTTTGTGATGACCCCATCGCAAGGGTGGAGTTCTCTTATAGTGGTTGTATATGCCTTGATGTGTGATTTAAGGTCTCCTCCTTTGAGCTTTAGGAGATCTAGTAATGGTCATGGAAACATAACACTTCTTATAGCCATGTTGAGTGGCTCTTTTAAATACTCCAAATATGTGCCCAAGAAGGCACTTTGCGATTGTGGAGTTGACAACGTTAACCCCATGGGCGAGCTTTGATAACTCAATGCCATTGCTTGATTTGCTTGATTTCCCTGTATCTTTTGAGTGTTTTGAATAGGATGATTCCCATTTGGGAATGTGTCATTACTCCCATTTCATGAATAATAGTTGAGGTAAGGGGGATTCTAGATGCTTTTGGTCTTGCTCGATTCTAATGTGTTCATACAATTTTTGTCTTCTATCTAGGAAGTGTTTTGATATAACAAGGTGACAAAAACTAGGGGCCGAACCCTTACAACAGAAGCCCAAAAAGGAACAACAAAGGCTCACAAACAAAAGGAGCCACCAACAACAACTACAACATTAACAATAGACAGTAAAAAGTAATAGACAGACAACATATAAATAGAAAGCAAATAAACAAGGCTATGGAGAAACATCCTCCCAACCTTTGGACAGAAATTCATAAATTTTATCAAACTCTTTGTTTTTCTCTTCATCTGCACCATGGACAAGGGTGTCATGCTCCTGCAGCATAGTCAAATTGAGCATAGCAGAGGGGTAAAGCGTATTACTTATGAAACAACCAATGGATTGAAGCTTCTGCTTGAGGGAATCCACACAGCCTCTGAGAACAACAATTTCATCCTCCTGAGTGTCACCTTCCTCCTTAGCATCCTCTTCAGTTTCCTCAACAATCATCCCCTCCCCCTCTTAAGCATTATCATCAGGTCCAAAATCCCCTCCATCAGTATCCTTAGCTTGTGTCTCTTTTTCCTCCACCCCTTTAGTCTCCTCCAAGATCTCCTATACCTCAATGTCTTCACTTTTAGACTGCTCATCCCTCTGAGTAGATGAATCAGAGTTACTTGAATAGGGTAATCAATCAATTTATCTAGAGGGGCCAGTTTTCCTGTAATTCTTCCAGACCTTCGAACACCCGAAGAGAAACCCTCATTCTTAGCTTTGGCCGCTGTTTTAGTTTTGGCCTTTTTCGGTGGTCCCTCACTGTCACTGTTATGATTCTTATGGGCCCCCATTTCCTCCTCCAATTCGGTAATCTCCATAGTAGATACCATCTCCTTAAGTTTCTGCTTCTTCCCTTTCACACTTCCTTTGGAGGTAGGAGTATGAATGTCCTTCATAGTATTCTCCTCCAGGGATTCAGAAAAGGAAACCCCTTTCAACTTCTAGGTGTTAGGGGTTAAATGACAAGGTTTCTTAGAAGAGGTAGCATCAATGGAAGAAATCTCCATAGGGATTTCAACAATTGTGGGTTGAATTGGTTTTGGCGGGTCCAAGGCAAGATGAAACTTATACAGGTAATGGATAAGGCCTTGGTGAAGGGGAACATACCGCTTTGAGGATTTCTTATCCAACTTAGCTTTCACACAGTGAATAGAGTGTTCCAATGAAGACATCAGATAAAAAGGAAAGCTAATAAGAGCATTTCACCTAAAATGGTTAAGAAGGGAAGGTGTTAATTATAGAACTTGGTATAGCATCCCTCCAAGGTGAAATACTTCATTAGAAGGTAGCACATCTCATCCCATGGCTCTTGGAGCTTGGCACGATCAGACCCTCCTTGATATGGGACCAATTCCTCTCCCTCACCCAGAAAAAGCTTCTGATTTTGGTGGTCTGTAACCTTAGCCTTTCTCTTCAACTTCGTGCCTTTAGTGGAAAGGCCAATAGCCATAGCAATGATTTCCTCTAAAATTTTGAACCCAATCTTGCCAATTTTGACTCTGTGATTATCCCACGAAAGGGCACACTGCACAGAAAGGTTTTCATCATGACCATTAAGGCATTCGAGGAAAGGAATTATGCCTCCTTCTTTACAATAGTGCCACACAACTGCATTATCCTTGAATTCACTGCAAGAGATGGGTTCAGTATGGATTCTATCACCCCCATGATCACCTTTCCTTCAAAACCACACAACAGAAAGGAATAACACTTAGGAAAATAACAAAGTCTTTCACTTTCTTCAAAGTGCCTTCTTCGAGTATTATCTTCATTGGCATTAAGAAGCATGAATGCAAAATAAATGATGAAATTATTTGGCGTCCTTAAGTCATCATTACTCAGATACGCCTCCTCATTCTCCAATCACTACAATTCCTTCGCATGCTCCAAAATCATACATTTAAAATTTCTATCAACATAAAACAACCACCTCAACTTATCGCGGAAGATCAACAAAGCTAAAATGGCATTTGTGAGAAAAGTACACTGCATCATAATTACAATGTCCTTAAGTAGTCACCTCAGTCTATCACAAGAGATTGGTAGTGCCAAGTTGGCATTCACAATGTGATGTGGCATCATTGAAAAGTCATCTCTTTTTGAATTAACTCCCCTATAGTAAGGGGGATATTATTGTATTGGCGCCAACATCGTCAATTTTCAAACTGCTGACCATGATTGATAGGAGCATCAATGACTACATTCCCCTCTCTATAGATGTGAGAGAAATTCACCCTAGTAATACTCTGAATAAGAATTTGAATATTAGAAATGATATCCTTAAGCCACCAGCCACACATTGAAACCTTGGTAACAACATCAATTATGAGTTTAGAGTCTCCCTCTATATACAAATTCTGAATACCCAACGTGATTGCTAGTTTAACACCCCATAAAAGTGTTGATGCCTCAACAAAATTATTACTTTGGAGACCTAATCCTCCAGCATAGGCAGCAACAAGCTGCCCTCTGTCATTCTTGATAACCCCACCACCACTAGCCTTACAATTAGATTTTGAAGCCCCATCAAAATTTAGTTTGAGCCAACCAGACTTCAGAGGGGTCCATCTAGTATTTAACTTTAGGAGCTGTTTTGAGTTGTCGAAGACAGGGATTTGATTAAGAATCTCCCAATTAGAAGCCATACTTTCCTCTTGTTGGGTGAGAGGTTTGTCAGCAGTTTTGACATGAGAATTGGTAACACTTTCAATAAGGACCCTAGATAGAGACTGGTAAACTTGAGAACAATCTTTGAGAACCTCTCTAAACATTCTGTTATTCCTTTCCTTCCACAAGGTCCAACCAATAAAGGGAAGGGTTTGGTTCCAAAGCTCCACTAACCAAGGATGTGAGAAAGGAGGCATCCAGTTAGTAATGACTTCCTTAATATTTTTATTGCAGACCCACTGCAGCCCAAAGTTTAGAAGCACTCTACTCCATATTTCTCTGGAAAATTCACAATGTAGAATCAAATGAGGAATAATTTCCTCTTCTTTGAGGCACATGACACATCTATTGACTAGAGAAAACCCCCTTCTTTGAAGACTATCTTGAGTTAAGATCTTATTATGTGCCACTACCCACCAGAACATATTGACTTTTGGAATAAGTTTATGGTTCCAAACTTTCCTCCAAAGCTCGTCTCTATGTTCATCTATAATCAGAAGATGGTAAGCATATTTGACAGAGAAGAGACCTCTTTTATTTGCAGTCCAAAGTAACTCATCAGATCTAGGAAAGAGAGGAATTCTAGTTCTCAACATCTGTTGAATATAATTCATTTGAGGGAGAAGCTCAGGTCGATTGTTACAACAGTCAAGCAGGTTTTTCCAATGTCTGATTCCATTTCCTTGTTGGATATAATGACAAAATTTAGTACCAAAATAATGTTTGGCAATATCAGCAATAACCTCATTACCCTCTTGAACAGAAAGGGCCTTGTTAGCCACCCAAGGATCCTCCCAAAAATTTATGAGGTTGCCATCCCCAAGTTTCTACTTTAGCCCCTTTTTGATTAAGCTTCTAGATTTGATCATTTTGTTCCAAATCACTGACCCCTGAGGGAGACCCTCCTGATAAAGGAAGTTATAGTTATCATCCCCCTGTAAATACTTAGCTTTCATAATTACCCCCCATTCTTTATTATTGTTGAGAATATTCCAATTGATTTTGGATAAAAGGGCTTTATTCATATTTTTAATAGCCCTGATATTCAAACCACCATGAGTTTTAGGAAGGCAGACCCTCTCCCATTTGACCAGGGACATTCTCTTATTTTCTTCCACACTTGTCCATAAGAAAGTTCTTTGGATCTGCTCTAGTTTGTCAGCTATATACTTGGGCATTTTAAAGAGACAGAGAAAGTAAGTGGGAATACCTTGAAGAGAGGCCCGAAGAAGTTGCAATTTTTCAACACTGCTCAGAAGCTTTCCTTTCTAGCCAATCAACTTCTTTTGAGTTCTTTCCAAGATACTATTCCAAAAACTAGGAGTAACTTCCTTAACAGTTAAAGGGAGGCCAAGGTAGAATGAAGGAAGATCAACAACTTCACAACCAAGGATGTTAATAATTTTCCTCTGAAGGTCCCCTGGAGTATTGAAGAAATAAACATTACTCTTATGAAAGTTGATGTGTTGACCAGAAGCCTTGGCATAATCATTGAGGACATTTTTCCAACTATGGGATTCCAAAACTGAGGAGATGCCAAAAAGGATGGTATCATCCACAAACTGCTGAACAAACATAGGAGGGAGAGAAGAAGCTGGTTTGATCCCCACAATTTCCCTAGAAAGAATCTTTGAATGAACATACCTCCCAAGAGCCTCAGCCAGCATGATAAAGAGATAGGGGAATAGAGGATCTCCCTGCCTAATGCCTCTAGTGGGAGAGAAGAAACCTCGAGGAATCCCATTGACAAGAACTGAGAACTTCGCAGTGGCTACAACTTCCCAGATAAGGAGGGACACTTTTTCATTGAAACCAAACTTCTGAATAACTTTAAATAGAAACTGCCAGGAAACTCTATCATAAGATTTAGATATATCAAGTTTCAGCACCATACCTGGGATCCATCTTTTCTCCATTCAGTGGATAGTTTCATGAGTGGCTATAACAACATCCAAAATCTGTCTTCCAGGAACAAAGCCTTTTTGAGAAGAAGAAATAATTTTATCCAGTAGGGGTTGAAATATATAGACAAGAAGTTTGGTACATAGCTTATAAATAGTATTACACAGATTTATAGGTCTGAAATCAACAAGCAACTTAGGGTTGGGCTTCTTAGGGACTAGAACAATAAAAGTATTGTTAATCTATTTTAGGAGTTTCCCCGTTCTGAAGAAGTCTCTGGCAGCAGCTGTAACATCATAGCCCACAATGTCCCAGAATTCTTGGAAGAATATTGGAGGGAAACCATCAGGGCATGGGGCTTTAAAGGGTCCCATAGAGAATAAAACTCCAAAAACCTCCTCCTTAGAAATAGGTTTCAAAATTTCAACATTATCCTCCTCTGTAATCAAAGAAGGAATATTATTGGGGAGCTGGTCCATTATCTGTCTATTATCAGCATTAACAACTTGTTCCAACAAGTTATGAAAGAAACTAGTTGCATGATTACCAATCTCATTGTCATCTATGATTACAATACCTTGTTCCACACACAATTTAGAAATAGTATTAGATTTCCTATGTTTCATAGCTGAGATGTGGAAAAAACCAGTATTATGATCTCCTTGCTTAAGCCACTGAACTCTAGATTTCTGTTTCCAGAAGAGTTCCTCTCTATTCATAAGGTTCTTCCAATATGTAATTAAGTTGTTTTCTGATTGGGTAGTATCCTCAGTAGAATCCCCTTGAGCTATTCTGGTTTGAATATCAACTAATTTTCCAGAGATGATCTTCTTCTGGGCAAACACATTCCCAAAACTATACTTATTCCATCCATAGACCTCTTTTTTAATGTGCAAAAGCTTCTTAACTAGTCTAAACATGGGGGTGCCTTGGACCGGGAGTTGCCACCATCTAGCCAGAAGACTTCTAAAATCTTGGTATTTAATCCACATTGCTTCAAATCTGGAAGGGAAAGGTCCCCCTTTTTTCTGTTCAACCCAACTAAGGAGAATATGATTATGATTTGAAACTATCCTAGGAATGGCTGAAAGACACAGGTTGAGATTGTTATCCCAGTTATTGGAAATGAGGAACCTATCCAATTTAACTTGAATCATTTGATCACCCCTTCTTCTGTTGGACCATGTAAACTTTTGATTCTGCAGCTCTATATCCAGAAGCCCAAAAGTATTGGTAAATTCAACTAAGTCAAGCATACTATCAGAGTAGTCAAGGATACCCCCAGACTTCTCATAGGGGTATAAATGAGTATTGAAATTACCCACCAGCATCCAATGGGAATCAAGGGAGGAGGAGACATGAACAGACAAATCCATCCACAATTTTTCTGCAAAACCCTAGTGTTTAGGGCATAAATATTGACCAAAGTCCAATGGAAAGAAGGCAAAGAAAAGTTAGTCATAAGACAATGTTTATTAAAGAAGATAAGCCTCCCTTCTATCCTAGATTTATTCCACATCATAACAATCCCCCCTAAGGCACCAATAATAGGACTTATACAAAAAGCAGCATTAGGCCAGATCCTATCAGCGACCATTTTGAAATTTTCCTCCGACATCTTAACTTCCTGAAGTAAGAGAATATCAATTTTATGATCTAAAATACAATTCTTGACTTCGAATTGCTTTAAGGGGCTGTTAAGACCCCTCATATTCCACGATAGAATCCTCATTTGAAAAGTTTTTGGGATTGAACCTCCAGTGTCTTCTGTTTACCACTGGCTATCTCCCTAGCTGCCTCCCTTTGTCGTGTTTCCCTTAAGGATGAGCTTCTTGACTTGAGGTCTAATCCAACATCAACAGACTTCTTGGGCTTACGACCTTTCTTCTTTGGACTAATCCATTCATCTTGGTTGCTATGTTTCTCACTGGGCCCTGCTCTAGGGGGCAGAGTTAGGCCTACATTCTGTTGTAGGGTTAACCTTTCCTTACTAGGATCTTCATACTGAGTTCCGTTAGTCCTTGCTTCAGGGGAGATAGGAGCTGAACTTTGTCTTGGAGAGGGTTGAGAGCTCATCCCTCCATTATCAAGAACAGGCTCTGGAATTTGAATGTTGTCCAGAGGGGGTGGATGGTCTGAAACCACACCTTGAGCCTCAATGTTTCCACCAGAGTCTTGTAATTGTTCTTCCAAATGGGTTTCATTGTTGATCTCTCCATCTTCCAACATTGGCAGATCTTTTGAAAGATGCTGAAGATCTTGTTCCTCATTACCCTCATTCCCTTGAGATCAGGATTATCTTCCAATCTCCTATCCAAAGGTTGCTCTGAGGAACTAGGTTTATTCTCCTCAACTTTCTTGAACTTGCAATGGGACATCAAGTGACCCTTCTTTTTACAGAGATGACAAAAGGTGGTCGCATTTTCATAAAGAATCACCTGCGTCCTGATCCCATACTTTGAGTTTAGCTCAATGGACATAGGAAGGGATTTGTGAAATTCCACATTTACACAGAATCTAGCATAAACACATCAAGATTTAGTCCGAGTAGTATTATCCAGGGTGACAAACTGGCCAAAGGTGTTAGCAATAGCAGAATTTTTTTTTTCATCCCAATATTCCAAGGGAAACCCTGAAAGTCTCACCCAGACTGGGTCAGTTCGGTTCAAATCAGTATTGGGATCAAACCCTGGCCACCAGCTACAAAGTGCAAGTGAGTGAGTACCATAGAGCCATGACCCTCCTGCTAAAATAGCTATCATGTCCTCTCTACTAGTAAAATGAAAAAGAAAAAGTCCCTGCGCCATAATGATGATTGTCACACTACCCTTAACATGCCAACGGTTGGAAACCCATTTCCGAACCATTTCAATACTAGGGCAAAGAGAAAAAAATTTACCCACAAGAGTGAGATCCATGGAGGCCATGATTTCCTCAACTAGGTCATCTGTTAAAGTCAAGAGTTGTTCCTGTAGCCATTTCCTTTTGCATAGGACTGCAGATATACCTTTAGGAGAAAGGTCCTCCTATCCTGTCAGAACATTTTTGTAGACCTTGGAATAGTCAACGCCTGACATGGGCAAGGGTAGTACCCTCCATCCCCATGCGACAAAGATGCATAAACAAAACAAAACCCTAAAAGCACATCCAAAGGTAGAGTACTCTCTGGGAAGTGTTGCTCTACCTCTAGAGTCCTAATTATTTGTACTAGTGTTGTAATGATGTCTTCTGATGTAGGACCTCTCGGCACTTCCTTGTTTCTAGGGATCTCATTTCGAATGTTGTCATGATTTTTATCTTCTTCTCGCATAGCATTTTCATGTTGCTCTTCTCGTAGAGCCACTTTCAAGGCCTCTTGAGAATCCTTGGCCTCTTGTAAATTTCACTCGAGTCTTCTTACTTCATCATCAAGATGATTACTTGAATTTCTTGTGGAAGGTTGCTCCATGCGATGGACTTCTGACCTCATTTGTATTCTTCTTTCTTTATGGGGCGTGTTTAGAATTATAGGATTATGTTTCCATGCAGGATTGTTGATTGACAAAGAACATCTAGGTTCTCTTCTATCTTGTTCGTAATCTAAGTCTTCATAGTCATAATAGTTCGAGACTGGTGCATTTAGATTAGGTGGCACATACTTTTCGAAAGAGGGAGTTTCTATCTCCCTTAAGGAAATATTCCCTAAGTTCAAGTCTGGTTCCATCATATTTGGGGGTATCATGAACACCATAGAATAAATGGAACAAGCGAAGGTGAAGATGACAAGAGCAGAAGATATGAAGATGGTCGCATAAGTGAAAGTGATAATGACTGAATCTTTGAAGTTGAAACACAAACAATTCACTCTAGATGGATTTGCAAATTCACATCAGATTCACCAAAATATGTACACTCCAAAACATGACTCGATAGCTTGGGGTGGTTAAGTCAGCTTTGGCTAGCACATGGACCCCTCTCCTTGCCATGGGGTGAACCTCCACATCACTCGCTCTCGTGGAAGTAGCCAGTCGATAGGAGGCAAGACACAGGGGTGGTCTGGCTTGCTTGAGAGCTAAACTTGGTGGAGAGTGGTTAGCCAGTCCTGGGCCTTTCTTGTGTGTTGATTTTGGTTTGATGTTCTATGACTGTTGTGGTTGAAACATCTATATGACCTGAAGGGTCACTAGTCACTATTCTCCTATTTGGATTCCAAAGATTCGAATGTTATGTAGGTTGACGATTATTCTCGTTGATGCTTCTGTTGAGTTGGAGTTGTTCTTCAAATTGTTGGATGATGACTTATGTTTGGAATATCCTCAACCTGTGTTGTTGTTCCTAAATTTCTAGTTGATTATGTTGTGGCCTAGGGTAAATTTCCTCAATCTCTTTGAGGATTGCCCTCACCCACTCGCCTATAAGCCCAGGGAACATTCGTGAGCCCAAATTAAGAGAGAGTTGGTTGGACTTTAACCTCGATTTGACTTAGGGTTTGTTGACCTAAGGTTTGACTTTGCATTTTACCTTGTGTTGGAATCAAGGGTTTGACTAATGTTGACCAAAGTTGACCTTGTGTTGGAATCAAGGGTTTGCAATCTTGTTGTGATGCTAATGTTTTTTGTGCTTTTTTTGGTTTTTGGATGCATGTAAGCCTATATGAGTGCAAAACAATATTTTTGTGCTTTTTTAGATCTTTATGGAAATAAAGTGCTTTTTCTAATCTAGGAAGTGAAATATGTATGCAATCTAGTATGTAGTTAACTAATGTAATCTGATCTATGTTTTTGTTTGATTTTCTAGATATTTGGAACAATTACTCTAGGAAAATGAAATTGCTTTGAAATAAACTAATCTAAAGAACTTTAAAAGAAAACTAATCTAACAATGCAAATCTTATTTATCCTATCAAGGAAATTGCAATATCAAATTACTATTCCCAAGAGAAAATTTAGATTTTCTAATTACTATGTAAAGAAAAGAACTAAGGAACCTAGAATGTGAGATGTGTGAGCCTCCACTAGCCTCAAAAATCCTTGTGTTGGCAACCTCTTTGTCCTCTTACAGCAGCGGGGATATCCTCTCGGAAACAACAGGAAAGGGAAAGAAAAAAGAGCTTTTGAAAGCTTGAACGTGAGCTCAATGTGAGCTTGTGAGCACTATGGCTTACGACTTGGGTAGCATATCGACGCGATATGAATCTTTTAGCAAAGCTTAGATGAAAACAATAAAGCAAAAGGCTTGAATGTCCTGTATGAGCATATATATGCTATTTGGAGAACAAAAACCTACAAAGACTGGATGCACAAATGAAATTGCCTCCCTTTGTGCTTGATGGAGGGGTATTTATAGGTTGAAAGAGGCTATGAGAGGGAATGGAGAGTTAACTCTCTTGATTGGAGAGTTAACTCAGAAGACCAAGGAGTGATCTGGGCTAATTAGGGAGTGATCAAGCCAATATAGCTTATCACTGAAGAGGAAATGGAGTTAACAAGAATGCATGAGATGACAAGTTGAGATAAAAAGGAGCTAATTATGCATGCTTGGAGGCTTGTAATAGCTAACTCTATCTTTAGAACAAAAACTCATGCAAACAGGAATAAAAATAGGTTAAAATGGAGCTTTTTCAAGTAAAAAACTCAAGTTCTTTCACGACTAGAAAATATGATAGGGTCTCCCAGGGTCGCCCCTTTCACCAATCCAGGTTGCTCAGGGTGACCCATGTGTGACCCATAAAGGGGAGGTCTTGGGTTGGAAAGCAGCGTTGGAGATTGTTAGTTAGGGGAAAAGGAAGTGAACTGTGTCCGGAAACTAGTCAAAAGGGGGTCAAAATCCAAATCTCCAATTGCAAAAGTAAAATATCATGGGGGAGATCCTAAAATGATAGGGGGAGATTTGGATTAGTTGATCAGACATATTGGTCTAGCACAATGTTTTATACCTACAAACTCCTAAGGATTTTCTAAATAAAACTTTGCTCTTCCATAACTTCTCCATTAATCTTTAATTGATTTATTGTATGGAAGTCTAAAATGGACTAACCATCATTCATTTTAAGAGTTTCAAAATCTCTCCAGAGCAATTGAAGTTTGACTAATCTCACCTTGTCAGTCCTTTTGTGAGAGTTTTGAAGAATCTTCCAAGCCTCCTTTGAGTAATTACTTGTTTCTATTTGGGTGGATATTGCTTCTACCAATGCTACTTCAATCAAACTTAGGGAATTTGCATTTTTCCTTCTGGTCTCTTTCAACTAGGTCTTTTGGGCATTTGTCAATGTTGCATAGGTTGTTTGGTCAGTTACATGAATGAATCTATTGACCACAACCTCCTAGAAATTATTAGCTACCAGGATTGTCTTCGTCTTCTTATCCCACACATCATAGTTTCATCCATCAAATGGTAGTGGCTGTTGTTAACTCTTACTGTCACCTCTAACCATTTTTCTAAATTTGGAGAAAGTCTCTGGATACTTAGAAAAATCTAGGGCTTTAGTTCTAATACCACTTGATGGAAAAAACAAATAAGTGAGAGAGAGAGAGAGTGATGCAAGAGCATATAGGGTCACAAGCAATCTTGCATCAACCAAAACAAAATATTTTTCTTTTACCCTTTTGTTTGTCTTGCAGGTTTCTAATCAACATCATACACCAACTTTGGGGAAAATAAAATAAATAGTTTTCTCCAACACTCCAAGGAAAAGACAAGGCAAGTTGCATATGGACAAAATCCTAGTCACCTACATGCTAGAAGATAAAGATTGGACAATTAAGAGTCTTCAAGCATCCAAGTCACAAAGGAATCCCAAGAGTCATATTTCTCCAAGTTGGATGCCACCAAGCAAGAAGAGGAATACCAAGATTCATTACAGTCTAAGTGAGGAAGATGATGTTGGAAATAAGTTTCTCATTGATGTCAAAGGTACAATGTTGCATGATCTTTGTCTGTTGTTTGAGTTGATTGATGATGGTTTATGTTTTAGGAGTTGCATAGTGTTCATGCTTCATATGTGATGGTTATTAGGAGGATCATCATCAGATATAATGTGACAAGTTTGCCATTGATGGTTTGGTGTCCCATGTCATGGTTGTCATGCTTCATGTCATAAGATGTGTTATGATGATATGCATGTTCTTAATTTAAAGAAGGTTTGATTTGTCATCTTTAGGAGTTGTTGATTCATGATGCTCATGCTCTCATTTTAGGAGTTCAAACGGTGTTCAATATGATGTCCTCATGTTAGAATCTGCATTGCTTTCTGTCAAAATGTTTATTGAGGGTTTGAGTTGATGATCTTTCTTAATGTTCATGTCTTGATTATGATGTCTTAAGAAGTTTGGAGGAGATGGAGTTCACATGTTTGGATGTCTCAGGAGAAAGAGTTGCTTCATCCATGTTAGATGTCTTCATCATCAGAGGATCAAATGTCTCCATCATCAGAGAGGCACATGGTATCTTCAAAGGATCTTAATGTTATCATCAGAATCATGGTTTAGGAGTTGGGCTTGCATGGTTGAGTTGATCATCATGGGTGTTGAAGTGTTTATGATGTGTTGCATCAGGAGTTCATTGGTATTTGATCCTAGGTAATGGTGTTTTGAACTGTTGGTTTATATGTTCATAATATGGTGTTAAGGAGTTCATGTTCATGTTGATCAATGAAGCTAAGGAGTTGTTCATGAGTTGTTCATCATGCTTATATAGGTTTATATAGTGGAGTTATGCTTCATGTCTTGTTAAGATTGGTGTAGTTCTGATGAGATCTCTTAGTTGGATATGGAGTGACCAAAGGTCTTTTATATGCAAAGGGAATTCATTTTCAAGTGACAAGTGATACATATATTTGTGAGTTACTTTGAAGTTTGTTAATACCTCTCTGCAAAAGTCTAAACATCTCTACAACAGTCTAGGTTCACTTGATTTCATCAGGGTTAGTAAGTTTTTAAGGCCTTAAACCTAATTTACTAAACCCTAAGAGAATCCTAAATGTCTAAGGGTTATTGCTTAATACTTAAGGTTTTATTTATGTAGACCCTTCACTGCCTATCATCGATTCATGCAATTTTTTATGTTTTAGTAGTGACTTATTGTAGCAGGTCACTTCACTTAAGGTGAATCGTTAAAGGGGCCTTTAGTCATCATTATGACCGGCCTCCTCAACCCCTTCAACTGTCGGCATCGGTATGCACAATGAGCACATGGGCGCGAAAAAGGAATTGAAGGCTCAAATTTAAATTTTCTAAGGGCGCGTGAATGCCGATCAGTGGTCAAAATTCAATCTTATATCCCTCGCCTCCATGTCTCCTATTTGACGTGCATATGATCGTAAAGAGCACTTTTGATTGTGTAAAGCTTGGTTCTTGGCTTTTGAAGGCTTAAAATAGCATGTTGCAGATTATTATTTTTTCTCTCTTCATGTAGAAAGGTTCTATCCTCTACTGCAGTCCATTCCCTAGTAGTTTTAATTCTTTTATTGCTATAATCGAGGATAGTAGATTTTGAAGAGTTTATTTTTTTTTTAAGGTTTTATTACATATGTTTGGTGGAGCCATTTATGGAAATGGTTTATGAAGACTTTATTTTTAAAGAGATTTTTTCTAATTTTAAACTCCACTAGTGGGCCTCTCAAAGCTTTGAAGACCATAAAGGAGGAGTTTATTTGTTTTTTTTTCAAAGAGGGCAGATATTTTAGTGGAGAATTAATTCTTTTTTGAGAGTGGTGTTAAGATGATTTTATTATTTCTCTTTTGGTCTTCATGCAGATGGGTGAGTGGGTCCGAAGATGGAAGAGGATTTTTTATTTTCTCTGATAGGGCTTAATGATTTAAAAATATTATTGAAGATTATTTTTGCAGGTGAATGGTGATTGGAGATTATTGAAGATTTGTTTTGAAAGGGGAAAATGAATATGCAGGGAGAAGAGGAATATGAAAGGTTTCTTTATTTCACCTCACCCCTCTTAGTGGTCCTGTACTCCAACAGATGAAACTTTACAAAGGAGATATTATAAATATATGGAAGTTTGGCTCCAAAAAGGCATTAAAAACCAAGAGAAGAGCCCAAGTTTATTTCTAATTTTTGCAAGTCATCAAGAGGACGTCCATAGGTGATGTCGAAGATAATTCTCTAAGGGAAATACATCCATTTTGATGAGGCAAAGAAAGTAGACGTCCATGGTGACTTGTTAGGTGAAAAATTTCTGAATTTGTAAGTTTGTGGAGGTGGATAGTTGGAAAGTTTGTAAGAGATACTTCATAGTTGGAATTGTGGAGGTTATGTATGTGTGTTATCATCTTGATTGGCTTCATAAAAATATTTAGGTTATAAGTATTTTTTGTTGTTCATGTTTTATGAAATTCTCAAGATATAATGTTACGTCTGTTTAGGGAAAAATTGGATTTGTTAATGTTTTAGATTTTAGATGTTTAAATCCGCCTCTCCACTATACATTCAAGGATGTAGGGTCGACTGACAAGCACTATCATACCTTAGGTCACTTGTAGATGTAGGGAAACTTGGATTAGGGAATTTAATTATTAAGTTTCCTTCTCTTATGTCCAATTAACCATTAAAACCCTAATTATGCAAATATGACAACAAATTGATGAATAATGGAAAACGCTCTTGCAAACATGAGTAAAATACCAAATTACAGAATAGCTATTTTCAGGGTTCTGAAGTGAAACAATTAGAGACACTAGAGCGGGTGCCCAAGTCCAAGGTGCTAGTTTCTTCATAGAATCCGAACTTCCTTCCAACATTGATCAGCCCTGTAACTTTTGTTTCCTGAAACTTAGATGTGGAGGACACTAGAGCGAGCATCCAAGTCCTGGAAGTGCTCCTGTGTCCTTCTTTTCTTCAGATCCCAAATTCTTGATGCCTGCCAATCCTTCCTACAACTCCACTTTTCCCAAATGTGACACCTATAACCTGCAATCACAAGACTTGGTTTGGGGGTTGTGGTGTTTAGAGGCTTGCCTCAATCAAGCCCTGGAGGACACTTGAGTCTCTGAACACCATTGTCAGATAAAGAGTGTGTGCCCTTGTGAGGCAGAGGAAATAACCAAAGGAATCAATGATGAAAACACAATATTATGTCACCTTGTAGTGAAGCTCTCATGGGAGGAAGATGCTCTTCATGCCATGAGGAAATTGATGCTCAAATCTGCAAATATCAACACACAAAACACACAAGTCTGCTCTTGCAACACAATAGAAAGCCTTGAATCACTTTGAGAATGCCTAAAGTTCACAATGATCATCTAGTTTCTAAATGAATGCCTAAGCATGATTATATATGCAACTACAAGCACTCCAGCCAAGGTTTTAAAGATTAAAACTTATCGTGTCGGTAAAAGGACCAAATAACGGTCATAAATCGACACCCAAAAATTAGGGCTGCCCCAAAATAGGGTAGGACTAGGGCATGGGTACCCAAGTCCTCCCCCCTATTTTGGGCAGGGTACAGATCAAGGGGTCCACACAGGTCCAATTTGCCATGGAACCTAGGTCTCATTCCATCAGGATGCCAAAATATGAACTAAGATCTCCTAAATGCATACTAAAGACCTGAGAGCTAAACCTTATGAGGGAAAAGCCCCCAAGGGGACATTTTCTGATGTTACATATAGCCCCCACTTTAATGTATGTATAAATGCGAGGCCAATACATGCATGGAAGTAAGGTCACAAACACATCAAGCATGAAGAAGACACACCAATTATATAGAAGACAATAACAGACACGTAAAACATGGAGAAGACAATTACAGTCACATAGAACATGGAGAAGATAGTTAATGCATAGAAGACACATTAATACATGGAAGACAGAAATGATATATTCTTTTTCTCATATATATGAAATGCAGATGTAAGTATTGGAAAGTTAACAAACCTCCCATAATATAGGATGCACTCATCGAGCAAGTCTTTAGACTGTATATATGGGGCAACACACACACAAGACACGCAAAACCTCCCAAAATGCAGGATGTACTCATTGAACAAGTCTTTAGACTGCATATGGGGCAACAAACACACCACACAAAACAAGCACGCCAAAACACACACACTTGGAGACACGGGAGAAAACACGGTAGACAAGTGATGGAGTGTACCTATTTCTAGGTCCAATACCATCTCAGGCACATTACATGCACACACTGACGATTGGGCTTCACCACAACAATCACCAAAAACACGCTTAAGGGTTGAGTTAGTCACAGAACCGCTCCCCGCCTCCACAGAGGACTTTTGAAAATGACAGGATGATGTAATATGCTCTGAGAAATACACCATCCCCGCCTCCACAAAGGGCCTAGGATAAAAAGGATATACACAATATCCTACCTCCACAGAGGGCTTACTTGATTGATTGATTTATTGCAAACAAACTCAGGATGTAGGATGCACTCATCGAGCAAGTCTTTAGATTGCACCTAAGGACAAGCACATAGCTAACATCTACAACATATAACTTACCTTATATATGCGCCCACCTTAAGGTGGTTGATATCAGTTATCGATATCAAGCACATTAAGGTAGGAAGAAAACACACAAGGGAACACTGACTTTCGCAAAGCCCATGCCCCCCGGAGGTGACATGTACTTTACGATTGCCAAATGTTCCCACAAACACATCCCTGCAAGAAACATGTTAGTGTCTACAACATAATGATAAATAACAACATCAATGCATATGATTAACCACACAAAGAGCCAAGGTTATATAATGAATTCAGAGTTCGAGGATAACCATGGGGCTAAATCACAAAGCTCTCTGAATTGAGTACTACCAAGGCTTGATTCAAAGGCAAACAAAGGTGCACAGAGCAGCAGTATTGTTAAGGTTTGTAAATGTGACAGAAACATCATGAAATTCACTACATGGAAAGCACGAGTGCTTCCACTAGCCAAGCGTCGGATAAAATATACAACCCCATTGTCATATTAGGAACTAAGTCCATTTTTTGATTGCTCTTGAAAGGGACATGGGGTCCACATCAGTATAAATGTTTGTCGTCATCTACCCGCTAGGTGGAAACACTAGAGGAAGGGAAACAATAAATAAGAGAGGAGAAACAAGTGTCTTAGGGACAGTCACATAGGAGGGTGCCCCTAGGTCACCAACCACGATGCTATGTCCGTAAGACACAACACTGAACAATGAAATTAGAGAGAGAGCAATATAGAAGAATGATGATACAAATAGAAGAAGGTCACAATAGAGGCGGTCTCCTGGTATCTCGAACCTTATGGGAGAACGTGAGGTCATTCCAGGAGGCCTAAACAACATATAACACATCACGAGAAAGATAAAGGGTTAGAGATACTTACCTATAGGGTCTTCATATTATATGCTAGAGCTTGCGAACCTCTTGGAGAGCTATTCGATCATATTTATTGCAAAATTTGAGTGATTTTATGAAAGTTTTGTTGATTATTATGTGATGTTTGATTTGTTTTTCCTTGTGTAAATATAAATTTTTGTTTCTTATGAGGGGAACCACTATTTTCTCCAATTTTTGACAGTCGTCTAGCTCTTTTTTTATTTTTATCAAGTTTTCGTTGTTGAATCTTTCTAGCATGGGGACGTGAATGATCCTATACCATCTTACTTGTTTGTATTGGTTGTCGTTCTTTCTTTTCTGATGCATTTTGATTGTCTCCCAATCCATACAGGGATAACGAGGGAGGAACTTTAGCATAAATTCCATTTCTTTGAGGACGAGGTGGATTATCCATTTGTTTCTTATCCACTTCAATCATTCCGACGATACTTTCATAGTCCAAGTAATAATCCTCATCTACTTCCACTAAACCTTGTTCCACCATATTGTTTTCAATATGCTTAGGGAAAGGATTAGTGAAGATTTGTAAATCTTGATTCAGCGGAGCAATTGACTTATTTCCATTGTCATTCAACCCGATACCTAGATAACATTTTAATCAATAAAGTCCTGTATCTCATTTTTAAGATGCATGCATCGTTCAGTGTCATGTCCTTGCATTCGATGATAATGACAAAAGGCATTAGCATTGAAGTAAGGTCCTTGTTTACTAGGATCAACAAGCTTGATTGGGGAAAGCTTCAAAATATTATTACTCACAGCTTGGTTCATGATAGAATGATAGGACTCAGATATCGGAGTAAACTTTCTTGGTTGATACGATGCTTTCTTTGGATTATTTATAGCAGACATATTCGTATTCGGTCCATTGATCTTGATGAAACTCCTAGATTATTGTTTCTCTTAAAATTGTTTTGTGATGATCCACCCATGGATTGACCAACTTGAGCCAATGAGTTTTGGTTTTCATATTGACTAGATGAAAGTTGGTAATCGCGAAGAGCAGTGCATAAATGTTGAAAGGAGTTATATTTCATCAAGAGAATCTTATCACAAATATTAGGTTGTAGATTTGTAATGAATATATTTTGAACATCCTCATCTTTCATTTGATACTGAATCTGTGCATAAAGTCCTTGATACCGAGTAATGAATTCAGTCAACTTTTCTTTTGGACCTTGTTTACATTGAACCAAGTCAATAAGGGTAACTTGGGGTCTGATATTTGCTTGAAAATGTTGTAAAAATTGATCAATCAACTACAAAAATGAGTGTATTAAATTTAGAGGCAACAAGCAAAACCATTCTAAAGCAATATCTTTGAGAGATCACAGGAAAAGTTTTGCTAACAAATCCTCTTCAAAATAAAAATCACTACACATAGCTGTAAATGTTGCCACATGAATATTGGGATCTCCTTTTCCACAATATTTTTCAAAGCGAGGAGTCTCAAACCTCTCAGGCATAGGAGTTCTCAAGATTGCATAGGATAACGGATTATGGCCATGATATGTTGGTAGACTGGGCTGTGAAGAATTTGTCAAATTTGTTACCTTTTGGTGCAAAGCAGTCATGCCCTGTAAAAGTTGGTTTAGGATGGCATCATTAGGAGATACGGTTTGTTGTGAGGAATTAGAACCAAGGTGAGGAGGTGATTGAGCTTGAGATACAATAGGTGGAGGTTGAGAATATGTTAACGGTGGTTGGCCATAATGATAGGTGGAAGATGGTTGTGAGTAAGTAATAGGTAGCTGGAAATGAGTGGAATATATAGGAGGTTGAGAACAATTATGCATAGAGGAGGTCCCTTTGGGAACCAAATTCTAATAATTAAATCCCACAGCTTTGTAATTAGTGCCATTAGATACTCCAGTACCAGTGGTAGCATTACTACAAGCATTCGCATTAGTTGTTAAGATTGTTGACGTAAAAGTGGATATTCCCATAGTCGGTATAGGTGCTGAAACTGAAGTATGAGATGGTGATAGAGTGTTATTTATCATTTGCACACATTTGGTCACTAGCATGATATTGGTTTGTACAATATGTACTAGACCACGAATTGCATTAACACCATCTTGTCCTTCTTTTTATCAATTCTCTTATGTTATGAATTGTAGGGACAACTTCTTCAGCTATTCTCCCATTTTCCATAAATGATTGATATTCAGCTAGCTTCTTATCCAATTTTTCTATTTGCTCATTAGATACATATCCTGTTGCCTCAATAGTGTTATTAACATCATGAAAAGTTTGTTCTTCCATTGTGGTTGGATGATGTATACTATCTTGCATAATTTGAGTTTCTCCCTTTGTAAAGAAGGTGTCCAAAGTACCAACTTCTTCAAGAGCACTAGATCCCATTAATATTTTACTTCTTCTCAAAGGGATATTGTTTGTAGGACAGCATTTCATAAATCTTATACCAAAGCATACAATGCACAAACTAAAAGAACAAATCCTAGGAGAAGGATATGATTGGCGACCAAAATGCTTGGTTTTTTGTACTCTTTTCAATGCCAATGAATGAAACAAAGGATGCTGTAAGGATTTTAGTCAAGGGAAGAAAGTTATATGTCTAATATAAGTCCAAAACAGCAATATAATCACTCTCAACACACTCCTGATGCAAACTCAAGATAATGCCACGTCAAAATATAGTGAAAATATGTCAAAATAGGCACTTTTTTCACCAAAATTCAATGCAAAAGAGCATAACAAAGGGTGTTGTGAGGAAAATGATGATGGAAAGAAAATAATATCAGTAATAATAGACACTTAGTGTCAAAATACCTAGCACAACACACTTTTAGTGCCACTTAAGGTAAATCCCCAGTGAAAATATAGCAAAATATGCAATTTTTCACGGTTTTTCAACTCCAAGACCTAGCAAGAGGGGTGTTGTAATGAATTTAAGGAGGTATAGAAAATAATATGAATAATATCAGTCACCTCAATCCATAAAATTGATCACAACATGCTTGGAGTGCAAAGTAGGTCAAACCCTAGGGCAAAAATAACCAAAATGTGTAGTTTTTTGCAAAATTTTCACTACAAGAGCCCGATAAAAGGGTGTTGTGAAGATTTTTATGAGGAGTAGCCAATGATTAACTAATAATAGCAAAATAATTCCAAAATACCTTTCACAACATGCCTACAGTGCAAGTTTGGAGTGTCGATAAAGCCAAATTTAGTGAAAATCGTTGTTTGTGAAGCCCTAGGTTTGACATCTTGGGAAAAAATGCTATGTGAATGTTTTGAAGTATGATTTATGATGAAAATGACTTAATCTTAGATTTGAAAATGATTTCCAAGCCTTAATATGCAAAATGTTAATGCAAATCTAATGAAAATGCATGAAAATGGCTAGTTTTTGTTGAAATTTTCTATACAAAAATGCAAATATTTTAAATCTAAATGCAAATTTACACTAAAATGCAAGACTATAGCCAAATGTTAATTTGAATGAGCCTCTAAAATCAGTAGAAAAATCTGAGAAAAAGATTTTGCCTACTAACCCTAGATTTTGGAATTACTAGGTTATATAAAAATTTCAAAATTTTCACAAAACCCTAGCAATTAAATGATAAAAATGTAATGCAAATTTCTAAATTTTTGTATTTTTATGTAGTTTATATCAGATCTGATGCAAAAATCATGAATTAGGAAAATTTAGAAAGAATTGATGCAATTTAGTAGGCCAAACAATGCAATTTTTTATATTTTCCAAATTTTTTAATTTTTAAAAATTTTTCTCAATGCAATAAAATGAATGACTATATAAATGAATGAAATCAATCCAAATCTAAAGACACACACTCAGCAAGTTGCAATTTAAGTCCAAAAATATGGGTTCACAAAAAATGTTTAGGGGAAAATTGGATTTGTTAATGTTTTAGATTTTAGATGTTTAAATTCGCCTCTCCACTATACATTCAAGGATCTAGGGTCGAGTGATGAGCACTATCATACCCTAGGTCACTTGCAGATGTAGGGAATTGGATTAGGGAATTTAATTATTAATTTTCCTTCTCTTATGTCCAATTAACCATTAAAACTCTAATTATGCAAATACGACAACAAATTGATGAATAACAGAAAAAGCTCTTGTAGACAGGAGTAAAATACCAAATTACAGAATACTTGTTTTCAGGGTTTTGAAGTGGAATAGCCGGGGACACTAGAGTGGGCACCCAAGTCCAAGGTGCCAGTTTCTTCACGGAATCCAGACCTCCTTCCGATACTGATCAAACCTGTAACTTCTGTTTCCTGAAACTTAGATGTGAAGGACACTAGAGCAAGTGCCCAAGTCTTGGAAGTGCTCCTATGTCCTTTTCTTTAGATCCTAAATCTTTGATGCCTACCAATCCTTTCTACAACTCCACTTTTCCTAAATGCGACACCTGTAACCTGCAATCACAAGACTTGGTTTGGGGGTTGTGGTGTTTAGAGGCTTGCCTCAGTCAAGCCCTAGAGGACACTTAAGCCTTTGAACACCGTTGTTAGATAAAGAGTGCATACCCTTGTGAGGCAGAGGCAAAAACCAAAGGAATCAATGATGAAAACATAATATTATGTCACCTTGTAGTGAAGCTCTCATGGGAAGAAAATGCTCTTAATGCCATGAGGAAATTGATGCTCAAATATGCAAATATTAACACACAAAACACACAAGTTTGCTCTTGCAACACAATAGAAAGCCTTGAATCACCTTGAGAATGCCTAAAGTTCACAATGATCATCTAGTTTCTAAATGAATGCCTAAGCATGATTATTTATGCAACTACAAGCACTCCTGCCAAGATTTTAAAAATTAAAACTTACCGTGTCGACAAAAGGACCAAATAATGGTCATAAACTGACACCCAGAAATTAGGGATGCCCCAAAATAGGGCAGGACTAGGGCACAGTTACCCAAGTCCTCCCCCTATTTTGGGTAGGGTACAGCTCAAGGGGTCCACCTAGGTCTAATTTGCCATGGAACTTAGGTCTCATTCCACTGGGATGCCAAAATATGAACTAAGATGTCCTAAATGCATACTAAAGACCCAGGAGCTAAACCTTATGAGGGAAAAGCCCCCAAGGTGACATTTTCTGACGTTACAACTTCATAGCTAAAATTGTGGCTACAACATTCACAAACTATATTCACAAATTGTGTGCAGAAATTGTCCTCAAGAAAGAGGAAGAGTATGAGTTTGGCCTTTGGTAAGGCTTTAAAAATTTTATTTATTGAAAGGAGAGAAAGAAGGTTAGATGAAGAAAGTTGGGCCAAGATTCAAGAAAAATGTGCAGAGATTTCTAGAAGGTTGGATGCGTTGGATGCATATATAATGAAAGGAAAGAGAAAAGAAAAGAAGATGGGAGGTAATGAGTCACAATTTTTTTTTGATTTGGTTTTATGTGTAGGAGAAGAAGAAATCCTATGGAAGAGGATGAGGAAGAAGAAAGGAATGAGAATGTAGCAACAACATGTCTTTTTGAAGGCATGGAGAAAGTGGACAAAGAAGTTGTAGCTAAGGGTGAAGATGAGAATAAAGTTGCAGTAGTTTTGTGTCCTTTGAAGGACATATTATTAAATGTAAAAGAGTGTGAGGAAGAAGTGAATGAAGAGGTAAAAGAGTTTATTGTAAATTTGTTTCATTTAATTAATATCTGTTGCAATGAGTTGAGTGCAGGAGAGATGGTGACAAGAGAATGGAAAGAATTTTGGTGGAGGTGGTCAGATTATGGTGGGTTGAATCCCACAGGAAAAGAGAAGAGAGGAGAATGTATTTGGCGGAGGAGATCAGCTTATGATGAACAAAATTCCACAAGTGAAGGAAAGATTGATGAACAAATTTGGCATAGGAAGATATGAAGGATTCTAGAAAGATGTTGGAAAAAGAGAAGAATTTTTTTTTCATGGTACCTATGATAGCATTGGAGTATGCTACAAATATTTTACTATTTGGAATGGTGGTTCAACCACTATACTCCATTTTGTGAACCATGCTCACAAACTTCTTATCCGGTGTGTCTAATGCAGGAGCATCCGGGATCACAAGCAATCTTGCATCAACCAATTTTTTTTTTCTTTTACCCTTTTGTTTGTCTTGCAAGTTTCTTATCAACATCATACACCAACTTTAGGGAAAATAAAATAAATATTTTTCTCCAACACTCCAAGGAAAAGACAAGGCAAGTTGCATATGGACAAAATCCTAGTCACCTACATGCTAGAAGACAAAAGATTGGACAATGAAGAGTCTTCAAGCATCCAAGTCATGAAGGAATCCCAAGAGTCACATTTCTCCAAGTTGGATGCCACCAAGTGAGAAGAGGAATACCAAGAGTCATTGGAGCCTAAATGAGGAAGATGAAACTTGGCAAAGAAGATATTATAAATAGATGGAAGTTTGACTCCAAAGAGGCATTGAAAAACAAGAGAAGAGCCCAAGTTTATTTCTGATTTTTGTAGCTCATCAAGAGGACATCCATAGGTGATATTTAAGAGAATTCTCCAAGAAATGCATCCATTTTGATGAGGCAAAGAAAGTAGACATCCATGGTGACTTGTTAGGTGAATTGTTTTTGAAAATTTGTAAGTTTGTGGAGGTGGATAGTTGGAAAGTTTGTAAGAGATACTTCATAGTTGGAATTGTGGAGGTTATGTATGTGTGTTACCATCTTGATTGGCTGCATAAAAAAATTTGGGTTATAAGTATTTGCTGTTGTTCATGTTTTATGAAATTCTCAAGATATATATGTTACTTCATAGCTGAAATTGTGGCTACAATATTCACAAACTATATTCACTTAGACGCTGCAAGTTTAAAAGATTAATCTACATTTATTTTTCTGCAAATAAGGAATCAAAGGGACAAACAATAATCCTTGAGGGTTGGAATTTCTCAAAGTTAATTTGCATCTAAGAGAAATGAAATAATCTTGACAAAAAAACAATATTAAGGCTGAAATTTCACAAGGATATGTTGGCACATACAATTTGTTACAAGCTTTGAAGTTTTGAGCACATGATTATAAGAATTTGGAGGCACGGACATTGTTGTTATTACAATGTATATAAGAGAAGTTGATTGGGCTGCATGATGGGACAATCCTTCATTGGATTCTCTTGTCATGACTGCATCAGAGAGCAAGCACAAAATAAAACACAGATAGATATTTTTGTTTGTATATATTCAAAAATATTACAATTAAATTGCAGAGTTGTTGCTCTATTTTCTTCTTTCTAGAGCTGGCTAGACTTTGTAGTTGTTTACTTTGTTCCTCCTTTGTGGAGCTATCCCCTTTGTTCTCCCTTTCTAGAAGTTACTAGACTCTACATTTGTCCCTTTGTTGTTTGGAGGTTTTGCTCTATTCTTTCTAGAGATAACTTATGTGTTCTCCCTTTCCATAGCCACTACATTGTTCTTTGCTTTCAGAGCTAGCAAGTGTATAATCTTTCTGGAGCTGTGTATAAATATTCTTTCTCCAAGAGTGATTGTTTTCTCTGCACTCTTTGCTATTTGCTTCTCTACTGCTACTGCAACATATTCTCTTAGATTTGCATGCCCTTATTCTGTAGTCCACATTCCTTCCTTTTGTCTTTTCTTTGTCTTCCCAGATTTCCCACTCACTCAAAATCAAACACACCTACAAACATTTAATATGTTGGACAAACCTAACAACATTAACTATTTCGGTTGGCTGCAGAGACAAATGGGGGCAAATAGATCCCAAAAATATTTTTGATGGGTAGATGAATTAAATGTCTAACTCAAGATTAGATTTTCCAACACAATTCACATACAAACAACTATTCTTAAATATCATCCACTTCAATAGTCAAAGGTCAATTTTGGCCAATAAAAATAGGATAAACATTTACCACTTCTTGTTGTGAATGAGGTGTAAAATTGTTATCGACTATGTGACTATTAAAATAGATGATATTTAAGTAGAGTGCTCATGTAGGACCAGCGTTAGATAGGCTATTCTTAAATATCATCCACTTCAATAGTCAAAGGTTAATTTTGACCAATAAAAGTAGTACAAATTTTTACCACTTTTTGTTCTAAATGAAGTGTAAAATTGCTATTGACTGCTTGACCATTGAAATGGATGATATTTAAGTAAAGTGGCGTTAGATATATGCATATTTATTGACTATTTGATTATCAAAATGGATGATATTTAAGTAGAGTGCTCATGAGCCGATGTTAGATATATGCATACAACTAAAAATGCACATTGTCAAATCTTTACTTTATACAGAAATTCGCACGGCATTGTGGTGGAGGAAATTATAACGATTATAGTGGGCAGTACACTTTTAAGTTGTAGATTTGCCACAGGATAAAAGCCTGTCCTCAAGAGCTCTAATGCTCGTAGAACCATCTCTAAAAGTCCTCCAAGTGTCCCACAACAACTTTAAAAAGGCAAATGCAAAATTCTACGAAAAGAACGATGAGAAGATAGGCAGTCAAAGATACCCAGTAATGTATAATTGCTCTCACTTGCAGGTGGCCCTGACTAGGAATCCATGTCTCGTAGTTGGTTTTGGTTTGCAAGATATGTGGAGGAAAACAAGACAAGTCGAGTCGTATTAAAGCTGAGTTAGGTTAGGACAGTTGAATATTCGTATGATCCAAATAACGATCAAATGATAATGGACAAGTACATGGGCTTATAGTTAGTTTCATTGTTTATGTCTTCTTTCAATCTTATCACCGACCAGTGAGCACCATAATTTAAAAGAAAAGAAAAGTAGTCTCAGATTTTGAAAGCACCACCATAATTCTGCCGTGCGACAAGGAAAGATCAGCAACTCTGCTGTTGTAAACGTGTCTGCAGTGTGCATGGATGGGCTCAGCTATGGTGGGCCATAGATTTTTGAGCAGAGAAGGGCGTAAGCTATGACGATAGACGCATGATCAACAGAAAGAAAGCAGTTTTGATTCCATCTGCCATTTGCCATCTGCCATCTGCCATCTGCTAGCTAAATTCTGCTTTATTTTATATTCCAGATCAACATTTGCATATCTTGGGGATTGAGCTAAGTTTTTTCTACGAGTACATGGATATAATGCAACTGCATGTGCTTTTTGTTTTTGGTTTTTTAATAGGAAAGGCAGAGGAAAAGACACGCTATATATAACACGTATGCTGTGACTAAGAATCCTTGTATTTATATAAATTCTTTAACAAGTTCTCATCAAAGAAAAATCCCATATGTCGATTGAGGATATCACTCAGCTTATTTGTTTAATACATGAAAAGCCCACTCCAATCCAATGTTCATATTAAAAATTTTGGCAGCAGATATAGTGGGTCTATTGATTCGTGTGTTATTTGAAAGTGTTTTGTTATAACAAGTTATAGAGTATGGATGAGTCAATCTTTCATTTTCTCTCACTTTCGTTAAGAATTTAAACTTTGATTCTATTAACTTTCTAATTTTCATCGAATATCTTTCAAGCATTATGAATGAAATATGACACCTTATTTTGTGATCAATAGAATTATGAAATTACAAACAAGATACATTTTCCAAAGGTGATGGGAGTGAATCACATTTTTAAAGAGGTTTTGAACACAAATCAAGAATAGTTTCATTTGAGTATATCAAACTTTGTCTATTTTAATGGGCAAACAATCAATAGTAATTTTACACCTCATCTACACCAAAAAGTAGTAAATAGTTGATCTATTTTTATTGGTCAAAATTTATCTTTGACCATTGAACTAGTTGATGTTTAAGAATAACCCATCAAACAACTTAAATTGATGGGATTGCAGCAGGTATAATGGGTCTATCAATTAGTGTGTTAATTAAAAGTGTTTTATTATAACAAGTTATAGACTATGGATGAGTTAGAGAGTTCTAATATAGTTAGGATCTTTCGATTTCTCTCACTTCCATTAAGAATTTAAACTTTGATTCTATTAACTTCCTAACTTTCATCGAATATCTTTCAAGCCTTATGAATGAAATATGACACCTTATTTTGCAATCAATAGAATTATGAAATTACAAAAAAGATACATTTTCTAAAGGTGCTCTCAAATCATGGGAGTAAATCACACTTTTAAAGAGGTTTTGAGCACAAATCAAGATTAGTTTCATTTGAGTACATCAAACAAACCTTACTTAAATATTATCTATTTTAATGGGCAAACAATCAATAGTAATTTTACACCTCATCTACAACAAAAAGTAGTAATTAGTTGTTCTATTTTTATTGGTCAAAATTTATCTTTGACCATTGAAGTAGATGATGTTTAAGAATAACCCATCAAACAAGTTAATTGATGGGATTGAACATTTTGATTTAAAAAAATAAAAATAAAAATTGGCACATATTTATTTTTACATCACTTTGAGCACTTTGAGTTGGTAGTAAATAGTTCTATTTTTATTGGTCAAAATTTATCTTTGACCATTGAACTAGATGATGTTTAAGAATAACCCATCAAACAACTTAAATTCATGGGATTGAACATTTTGATTTTAAAAAATAAAAATAATAATTGGCACACATTTATTTTTACATCACTTTGAGCACTTTGAGTTTGTGGGATTGAACACTTTGAGTAGAAACATGCACATTTTAATACCTTTTTATTTTAGTTTTACATCACTTTAGGTTGATGTCTTAGATGCATGATTTTAGTGTATAATTGACTATTTTGATATATTCACTAACCAAGACCTAATCTATCACTTAAAAATGCTACCTTGTCTTGTATAAAACCTCTTGTGTCCATTTCTCAATAATTCAATCACCCCACACACAATACACAAACTGTTACAAGTATGGGCCTAACCGGTGTTGTCATTGATGTCAACATACTCATGTTGCATTAATGAGAAGGATTAGATGGGCTGTGTGCTGAGGATATTGAGAAAATAAGTCTCAATCAGGAACAGTGAAGAATAATGATGATAAGAAGGTAAAAGTCCTCAATAGGTTGAGGATCAGAGGATACGGTTTAAAGGGTTTGTAGATATAAGTCTTGAGATGCTCCAGTCAAGATTTCAGAGGTCCGCATGAAGATTTGAAGAAGTTAGGGTCGCTCAAGTAGAACCGGTTCCGGCAGGTGTTCAGATGTGACAAAGTGCCACAAATAAGTCCGGTGAGATCTAATATTTCATTATCCGGTGAGATCTAATATTGCGGATCTGAGGGAGTGTTGAGGACGTCCCTGTGAAGTATCAACTAAATTAGTTCATGGGTTGAAGGTCCGGAAGAGCCTATTCATTTGTGACAGTGATGACAGACTGTGTTCTTGTAGCTCCGGATGAAGGAAAGAAGAATTCCAGTAGGATGATGAAGTGCGGATGTTTTTGGCAATTCAGGGAAGGTTATGATGATCGTTGGAGCATGTCCAGTTAATGTTGGTGGTCCGCATTGAAGTTAGAGTTTGCATTTGAAGAATAACCACGGATATTGGTGTTCTTCTTGAGACTAGCTGACCGGATGTATTAAACGTCTTGCGGATGTTCTTATAGGTGTTTACCAACTTAGATGATTGTTCCTAAGTCGATGCCTTGTATAAATAAGGGATTGTGAATTCATTTTGAAGTGTGTCGTATGGTGATAAGTGTGTGGTAGTGAAGAGAAGTGAGAAAGGCAGAGCAGAAGTATTGGGCTTAAATGGAACTGATTCAAGCATGCTGAAGATGCTATTCTCCAATTCATAAAGGTGATACTTATTCCTTTGTAGACAGTGTGTCTCTTGTAGGCAGTGAGCCTCTTGTGAGCAGTGTGCTCGGGCAGTGAGCCCTAATTGGCATGTGCCATTTTTGTTCTTTCTATTCTTCTAACAGAGAATATATTCTTGGGTTAATCACCCCGTGGTTGTTTCCCTTAACTGGGTTTTCCACGTCAAAATCTTGGTGTCATATGTGTTGATATGTTTCTGCTTTTGATTTGAATGCATTATGGTTCATAATTAATATTATGCTAATCACTCTAGAAGATTAAGTGTTTAAAAAGAGAAAATTTCACACAACTGATTCACCCCCCCTCTCAGTTGTATGCCCTAAGTCTAACACAAACCATGATCATACTCCTAGACAATATCACTAGCCTGATCCTTCTACCACTTCCAAAATTCAATCTTTTGCATTCTAAGGATGACATTCTTAGGATCTTATCATTACCCATTGGTGTGGGTGCTAAAATTTTAAATTTAAATGTCTATGGTTGTGTATTTAAAAGCATTACATATGGTTATTTGCATGAGAGTAACACATCACATTGGATAGCTTTAGAAAAATACACAACTTCTTCTCCTTTCGTGGGTGCATAAGGTTCATCAACCATCCATTGTCATACATTAATAAGCACCCATATTCTCTATATCAAGCATGATAACCATTGTCAAAGGCATACTCTTTAGCACATTCATACTTCATCTTGCATCTGTAAGAATTAGGTGTACTATTCATCTTGCATATCCTATAGTTTAATTGTTCATAGATAATTAATTATGTATTCATCTCCAAAGATCATGGAGTGCATAAAATGAGATGCCCATGTGGGGGTGGGGACATATCTAATTATTTTATTGTTCTTTGGATACTTACATATATTGTTCAAGTAATGAGGCATTGAATAAGGGGGTTACATAGTGGACTTGTAAGAGCATCTTTTATTATTAGTGGATGTAAGATGATATTAGTGTTTCATGGGGGAGTGTGTGGGAGTTATATATGCCAACTTGAATGATAGAAGTCAAAGATTCTTGTGTGGGGAGTTAAATTCTCTTTTGGAGGGCACTCTCTTAGTGTGGGTCATGAAAATTCTTACCATGACATTTTAGGACCTTGTTTGGGCCCATTATAATGTCTTATGGTAGTTTTCTAGGCCTCCTCGAGTCTATATATTGAGTGCCTCAGATGAAGGTATCATAATGCATTATTTTTTGGAGTTATGCCATCATTTTTTCTTTAGGATTGAAGAATGGTGATCTCCACTTTCTCTTGATAGGGCATTAGACTCTAAGAATATATTGTAACTATTGTTGTTGTTGAATAACGCATTGGGTGTGCTTTGAAGGCTAGATTTCTCTCAAAAGGGTTTTTTTAGAGTATATTTATGTCACTTTTATTCTATTTTTATTCTCTCATTCTTTTCTTTATAAGTGTTGTTTGTATGCCAGAATGCTAATAAAATATCTTTAGATTGGTTTTTGTAATGTTCTTCTTATAGGATTAGTGTACAAACACTTGCATATTTAGTAGTTGAACTTGGTTTTGAGTTTAATTTCCATGAGGCTTATAGGCATATTTCCTTACATTTGGTATTAGAGTAGAGGTGGTTTTGTGGGTTGCATGTACTTGCATATGGTTTGTGTAGTACTTGCATATTGTTGCATGTGATGGATCTATAGTAATTTTTACTTTGTGTATTCCTCTATTTTAAATTTTTATCCTAGCAAGCTTGTGGAAATTTGTAAGAAGGAATCAATTGATTACTAATCCTTGTTTGAATCAAATTTTGGAGTGGGTCTTAATTGTTTTTTAGGAAATAGTGTGGAAATCACTTATAGAATAGAAAAGAGATTCAGTGGATTCAACGTTGGTCTTTAAATGCTCAAGGAGGAGTATGGAGTTGTTCATGTGTTTGAATGTTGCATGATGGTGACCTAGAGCTCATGTTTGGTAGTATGGGACTACCGTGTATCATGGTGATTATGTTCCTTTATCATATGGCCATTTGTAGTAGAAGGTTATGCATGTTGGGTGCTTCCTTTTATCTCCCAAGTTACATATGAGAACACTAGTTGATTTGGCTACTATTTAGAGTGCTTACATTAGGTTCATGGTTTTAGTCATTTGTGTGAGAAAGCACTGGATATTTAGCCCCTAGATGCATGTGGGTTGTAGAGTTGGTCTTTTGTGACTTAGAAGCTCTTAGAAAACCTAGTTCCTTTGTTTGCATGTAGTTGGTGATGGACCTTGTGGGGCTAGTCTTTTGGTGGCTTGAAGTTCCTAGACAACCTTCTAATCCTTTTTTGGATATTTGTACTTTTATGTTGTAGATTCAGGTTACTCCATTAATGGGTCTTGTAGATTTTTAGTTTAAAATATATAGTTATGCTTATTTGTGATATTCCATTATTTTGGTTTATAGATTTGGTGTTTAGAGTTGTGGATTTCTAGATGATTAAATGGATTCATATTTGCATGGATGTCTTTGACATGTATGGTTTTATAGGTTTTACTTGTTAGTCAAAATTTGTGGTTTTGTATATCTATGAAGAGATTGTTTTAAAGATATTTCTAGATGGAGATCTAGTTGCAAATTTGTATACGTGCTTCATGCATAGTTTGAGGGGGTTTTTTGTAGCCTTCTCAATATGGAAGTGTTGGTATGTGTTTGATCACTTAATATTTCTATGGTGGTTTCTTTTTGGGTTCTTGAACTATAGTTGCTTTGTTATGGATTTGCAACATGATGGATTTAAATTTTGATCTGATGTTGGAGTTGTAAAAAATCTAAATGTTATCTCTAGTTGTCTCTAATTTGCATGTTATTGATGTGGTGTTGAATTTATTTATTGCCCTATTCAAGAACTATGAGGGTGAGTGTAGGTTCATCATGGGCCAAATAGTGGCAATAGGGAAAAAATGCATTTTTTACTTAGCCAAAATCTTGAAATGGATATTTGAATTTTTGTATGGGTCAAATAAAAAGTTAATTTTGGTTTGGTAATACTGAACCAAAATAGATATCCATTATAAAGAAATGAATTTATCCATTTTTACACTCCCTAACTATCTTGAAAAGTGATATTTTGTGACCCGTGGGTTTGTAAAACATAGAGCTCATTCAGGAAAAGATAGAGAAGAATGGATATCGGATAAGAGGGAATGTATATTAGACATTTGGAAGCAAAAATTTCTCCTAGAATCAAGAACTATCTATAGGTAAAGTTTTGGTTTTTTCTTTTTGAGTTTTTTTGAAATTCAATCAAAATGTTTTATATGATTTAGGGTTTTCAGTTTTTGATTCTAAGAATTAGTTTTGAACTCAATTTTGAATGTAATTTAGTAATTTTCATTGTGTTCTAAATGTTTAAATTAAATTGTATATACTTTAACAAGAAGTTGTTTTAAATCCTAAGTTTGTATGTTTTAAATTTGAAATAGGTAATATGGATGAGCAAGTTCAAAACCTGAACCCTCCACCACTGAACCCTCCAAGAATTCAAAAACAAATTGAAAAAAATATTAATGAAATATATAGGATTATTGAAATTTATCATCACCACCCTCTATTGACTTTAATGACATCCACCTTAGAGGGAATTATCACTCACGTTCGAACCCTCTCAAACCAACATGAGTCATTTTGACAATGGTGAGAAGCCAAGAGGGTAGAATATTCTACTAGATTATCATATGACCTGTTGATGATTGTTTTTGGACAACTCAACAATTAGAGTGAGATACTAAGTATCTGACTCCCTCTTGAGCAAAGTCTCTCAAATGCTGAACTAGGTGATCAAACAAGATGACTCCAAGGTTCCTTCTGATGATTTTGAAAAGAGAAAGCTCAGCGACTAAGTATGATTTTACTATCAACCTGCAAAGGGACTTACGCAATTGTTCAAGTTTGACTTATTGTTTCAAAGACTACGGAAGTGGACACTAGAGGATCTAGGTACTGCAATTGATGGCGTATGATTTAACAATGGATGTTCTGGATCCTAATTCTACTTGAATGAATAAACAAAAGGCAAAAGATATAAGGTTCAGAAACACTAAACTAACCCTAGATGTAAGGAGATTTACTGCTTAGGTGAAATCCAACCAAATCCTGCTTCACCAAGACAAACAACTACACAAGATAGGTGCAATCTTCTGGGGTATACAAGATGTTTAAATCAGTTATGCTCATGAAAGATTCAACAAGCATAAGGATCAAATTGATGCTCAATTTGTTCAGGCTAACCATGCACTGCAATCTACGAGCCGCAAACTGCAAATGGTATGAACTTACAGATTTCACCAAAAAGCAATAAAGAAACCTTTCATCAACTAACATAAACTGAAAGAGAAACTTAGTCTAATTTAATATTCGCTTGAAAATTGAAACCATGAAACACTCAGAAACACAAATAGAATCACCAAGGCAATGAATCTTTTATTATTTCAGAGAGCTCTTGCAACAATTCTAGAATTTCCAATCGTACAAATGAGAGCAACAAGAGCTCTTTTATAGACCTCAAAGATTGAAGGGTCAAGATCGATTGGCGAAGTCAGCGGACCAGATCAAGCCACATCACAAGTAGTTGTAACAAACTTCTCTTTATTAAATGAAAGAGGTCAACTTTATTAAATACAGGAGGCTATCTATATTAAATGAAAGATGCTATCTTTATTAAATGACGGAGGCCATAAAGAAGGGAACAAAAGCACGCCTCACAAGAAGATAAGAATAATATATCATTATTTCAGGAAGAATCCCCATGTGAATATCCATCACTAGAAGCTTGGCATTCAATGAACTTAGACACTATTCGCTTGACTTCTTCTACAGGTACACTTGGCGCATTTTGAATGGTTCCTTCAGCTTCAAGCACATCAACTGAATAAAGGCCAAGTGTCCTTTCCCAATCAGTTATTCTTGCTTTGTTGTCGCCAAGGTGGACAGCAAGTGAGAATATACTATCAAGTCTCTGATCTGTAATATCATTTTCCTGAAAATAGAAAACTTGGACTTGTTCTTTCAGATTCTCAAAGGTCATCTCCCCAAAAGGATTGCAGATCTCCATCAAAGAAGCGTGTATTCCATCCTGAATCCTCTGAAGCACACTTCTAATTCTTGACATATCTAGTTCAATCTTATCCAGCAATTGTCCTTTGATGCGAAGACTGAAATACCAGGAGGAAAAGTTGTATGTTCTACCTTCTTCAATAACTTCAGCATGTAACAAATCATCCACTGATGTTTCCATCAAGCTCTTCAGGTGTGGTAGATGTTGATCCTTGAAGTCTTTGAATTCAACACAAGCTGTCATTAATGCAAGTACCCTATCCTTTAGGCTAATAATCTTGTCATTTACTTGCATAATATCTCCCAAATACCTGAATGTAGTCTCCTTCGATCTTTTCATCCAATCCTTCAGTCTGTGAGATGAAGACTTCAACTCTTCCAAGTGTCCAACTGTTTCAGGAGGAAGGAGAGATGGAGGTGCATCAACCCTTTCCTGCGGATGAATAGGATGTACTAAATGCTGAATGTACTGCTCCAAGGCATGACATCTTTGCTCAGCCTTGATTCTGCCTTCTGTTTCTTGCCTTATGATAGCTCGAGCATTATCAATCGAATCCTGAAGCTCTTCTTCAACTTGCATTCCAGTCAAAGGACCCAGATTGATTGTATTGATGTCATAATCATCAGGCGTTACATCCTCTATGTTCTTCTCAAGCCTAGGAACAACTACATGTACTTTTCTTACCCCTGTTTCGTCCTTAGTGATTTTGGAGAGGATGTTTGCCTTCTTCTTCAGTTTCTCCTTTGACATACCCAAGAGTAACTCATCAACTGGAAGGGGAGGACAACTTTCAAATTCACAATTTTCTCTAATTCTTTCTTGTAACCACTCCGGAAGTGATGAAACATCTTGCTGCTGCTGTAATTGTCTTCCTTGTGCAGGCAAGGACTCCTCTTCAGCATCATCCTTCTCCTCAGTGTTAGCTTCATCAATGATTTCAGTGTCATGTGGGCTAGAAGGTACTTCTTCCATTAGAGCTTCTGGAACTACATTCTCAACAGGAATCACCAAGTCTTGATCCAGTGGGATATCACCTAGCTGTCTAGAAGAAGTAGTCTCAATGCTTATCCTTTTCTTCTTTCTACTGGATTCTCCTTGAACAATCTCAAGCTGTTTCCTTTTCTTTCCCTGTCCTGAATCTTTCTCACTTCCTCTGCTTCGTGAATCCTTACTAAGTGTTTATGTTGTTCTTGCTGATCCACTTCTCCCATCTTAGTATAAGTGAGTTTCTTACCCTCATCAAGCAAGGTTTGTACTTGTATATTTATTTGCTCTTCAGTGATAGCAATAATAGGCCTTATCAATCCTTCATCATCGACCTTTTCTCTGTCTGCCCAGTTGACTTCATAAGGCAAATTGCGAATCTTATCATACTCATCTCCAAGAAGAGCTCTATCACCTTCTAATTGATCAGGGATTCTTAGTACCTTTGTAGCTCTTATCAAGTCCCATTTTAATCTTGAACACTTCTGCATCCGGATGTTGTCATCATCTATAGCATCAGCCCAATGATCCTCTAGTTGTTCTTTATGTCTGTAAGAAGAGTAAGACTGCTTGATAGCTCCATGTGGATCAAAGTTTTCTCTCCTTGAATCATGTGGATGCAGATGATAAGCCTGAAGCTCAACTTCTGAATGCTCAGCTGCCTGTAATGATGGACAAGAATAGTACCTTCCTAGCTGAAGGGGAAACTGAACTCCCACTTTCTTCCTTGCTTTCTGCATCTTATGAAACTCAATCAGTTGTCTGGAAACCTCTAGCAAGACCATCTTGTTTGAAGGATATCTAGGTAGCCTATATGGGAATGATGTGAATCCTTGAATCCTGATGTAGGTGAACTTATCATACTGAATGTAGTACCTCCCATACTGTTTGATGAAGTTCCTGGCAGCACCTGTTAGTCTCCGATGCAACTCACCTCTTAACCTCCTCACTATAAACATGGCGAAGGCATCATTGAATCTCTTGTAGTGATTGATGTTTTTCAGGTGGAGCTGAGGGTAACACTGATAGGAGAGAATCTGTCCTGGCTTTGTTCCTACCTGCCCTTTAGCTGTCAGCCCTTTATAAACTACATTTCTCGCCAAGATGTACACAAGGTATGAAGTCATGAAGAAAGACTTCGTTTCATCAAAGTTTTCCAACTGTTCATCTAGGCAGTGGCTTATAAGGCCGGCCCAGTCAATCATCTTGTTCTTGGTAAACATGTGATCAAAATAAGTATACATCCATCCTTCGAAAGTAGATGATTGTGGCCTACCTGTTACTCGATTCAGGAACATGATCAAGTAACTTATCTCCTGCTTGAAGTCAGCTTTGTGATACTTGGGATCTTTTGAATTGTATATCTTCATAGACGAATCATTCATCCACTTCTTCCTGATCTCTTGCATGTAGACCTTTGAATTGCCTTCGAATGTCTTCTAAGCTGTTGTAGGGCATATGAATACTCCTTTCGCCTTTGAGATGTTAAAGATCTCTTGGATAGCCTCCCTTTGCAGGTAAGCAAGAACAATTCCATCTTTGGCTATGATTTGTCTTTTCTCCTTGTCGTAGTGTTGAACACATTCCAACACGAGCTCGGTACTTGGCAAGGCAAATGCAAAGCAAGCCGCTTGTACAATCCCGCTCTTCGCGATGGCTTTGATGTCTTCGTTCCTGGTGATCGCGAGCAAGAAGTCTCTTACTTCATCCAAGTTGACGTGTCCCATGTTGGTGTCGCCGACATCCTTCCATTGCGTTTCTAACTTGGACTCCGGTATGCTAGACTTAGCATCCATCTTGATAAGTACTTGTCTTTCTTTGGCCGTCATTCCCATCTATCTGCAAGACTAGACTCGAGTAAGTAGATTGAAACGATAGATTCTATGAGTCTTCTAGATCATTATTATCATGTTATCATGTTTTAATTCAGTCTTTCAAATACAAAGAGATTTCCTAAGTCATTACATTGAAGCATTACCTGATTTTTTGAATATAAATTTGCAAAATTAAACAAGTACAAGGAAATTTAATAAAGTAAAAGTGATCATACATACCTCTTACTCAATTTTTTGCCTTAGAAATACAATTTTTTGGAATTTAATGCAAAAAAATTAGTATGAAATGGTAGAATTTAGAACAGATCAGCCTTCTACAACTCAGATCTGCCTAAAAAAAATGGACTTTCCCTTTGCAGATTTCTGCTCCTAAGATGAATTGATGCCTCTTTCAAGGAAATTCGCTGCCCCCCTTGATGAATTTCGCTCCTCTTTGTGAAGATTTGCTGCTCCTTAGTGAAGATTCGCTGCTCCTTCTCCTTAACAATTTGCAAATGAATGAGGAAGAGGAAGAGCGCTCACCTTTAAATAGGCATTTTCTTCTTTATTAAATGAGGACGGCTAGCTAGTAGGTCGGCCTAGTGTATTAATTTTGCAATTTTTAAAATTTAAATTTCTCCTTTTTTGGCACCAAAATAGGTGAGCTTCTTCATGGAGGGCGCTCTAAGTGAAAATTTTAATACATTTGGGCGCTTATAGTGATAAGGCACAATTTTATCCAAGGCACCTTCAACTTAGAGATATTACCATTCCTTCTGTGATAGTTTGAACATTCATTTATTCATACTAAGGCGCATTTATCTTTTCAAGGCGCTTAAACTAGTTCCTTTCATCCTCCTCTACTAGGCGCTAAAACCTTCTGTAACCTTTAGGCGTAGAATGTATCTGAGGCGTTGCATATGTTTCAACTTCTACTTCCAGACCAAGGCGCACATCATCTTCTAGGTGCCACTCCTTCAAGGCGTAAAACATTGGGTCCTAGGCGCATTATAAGGCGCACTTTTAGCTCAAGGCGCCCAAATCTATCACTTAAGATGACCATACCTTCCTTAGGCGCAAAAAGCACTTCAAACACCTCCAGGTTCATCTCATTTTATTTTGCAGTACCAACTCAAACCTTCACCTTCAATCCTCCTAGATGCAATTTGACTGAAGGCGCTCAAACTCCTCCTCTGGTGTAGCTAAGGCGCTCCACAAAGCCTGGGCGCTTATTCCTTATGATCTAGATCAACTTCAACCCCAAGGCGCCAAAATACTTCTTATCCTTCCAAGGCACAAGTTTTACTTTCAAGCCTCCAATTCTCCTTCTAGTCTCATTGCCCCTGAAAGACCTAGGCGCATTTCTAGCTCAAGGCGCTCATCTGGCTCTCACCTCACCAAGGCGCGCTTCATCATAAGGCGCACAAATCCATTCTAGGCACCAGACCCTTCAAAGGCACTTTTTTTAAGTCCTTTTTTGTCTTTTAAACAACCTTCTCAAGGTGCATTACTTTCTCCTAGGCGCTTAACTAGATGGTTTCAAACTAGGCGCTAAAACATATTTGTCTCCACTGGGCGCAAAAAGCAACTCCAATCATATCACTCTGAGTCTCCTAGGTGCCAGAATGGACTCTTGAACTCTTTAAAGCACTTACTCTTCAAAGCACTGCAATCTCCTCAAAGGCGCAAAAAGTAGCTTGGGTTGCTCTAAACACACTCACCTTCAAGGCGCAGAAAGAGGCCTAGGTGCTCACAGTCCTCAAAGGCACTTCAAATCACCTCACCTCAATCACCTATCTATGTCTCTGTAAAGGCACTCCAGGTCACTCCGGGGAGTCATCAAAACAAGGCGCATTCTCACCTCACCAAGTTCCCCCCTATAGACTCTTCTCAAAAGCGCATGCCTTCCTATTGACGTGATGCTTAGTTTAAACAAGGAGAGACAAAGCATTCAAAACCATCCAAACGATCATCTCCTTCCCAACATATACACTGCCCCAGAATACCTTAGCCAAATGACACATAATGACTTCCTGCACAAAACATCCGAGCTCAAAAAAGGGGGGGGGGGTCCCCAGTCTGATGGGGTGATGTGTGATTTGGTCACAACATGACCAAGTTAAAGATTTAGAAATTACCAAAGCCATGTTAGCGCAACATTTTGTCAACCCTAAAACTAGATTGCATGTTGATGTACTTAAGCCTAAGTTTTCAATCAAATGGTGCACACATAATAGTATCACTAATAATTTTTGGGATTGTTGGTGAATGGTTTTTGATAAAGCACCCAACAAAAATGTTGATTTATCTTTATATTTCCTCAGCAAACTATATGTGGAGTTTATATTTTGATTTTAGAGATTTCCATGGAGCAGGTACAGAAATGCCTCAAGATAAACCTGAGGTAGTGTGAAAACTATAGGGTCCATTTATTCCCCCCTTTCCTATCGCTTCTTCACCTCCAATTCATCATCCAGTCTGTCATGCCCACATTTCCCATGCGGTCACGACATGTATCACACATGTCATGTCCACATTTGTCTTGTGGTCATGACACGAAATATCAAATTTTTTTTCCATGCTTCCCTAGAAACCCCCTCACATGTGTAAGCGTGCTCAGTGGCATACGCTTAAGGTGCAAACAATACAGTTGAAAGCAGGGTAATACGCACACATGCGCATACCAATCGCAAGGAGGCCAACAAGGGGGTCATCGTGACGCGGTTAATGTCTCTAATAGGGTTAAATTTTACTAATCTAACTAAACCCTAAATTCTGGGAAAATCTGGCAGCATAACGTCTCATGGGCGTGAGTAGGGTTTATTGTACCAAAAACTAAATTTGATCAAGAGGTTTACTGATTAGGATTAATTAATTTCTTACAACACCCCAATTGTATTAGTAATACAGTTGATTAAGTTAATTGAACATTTTTCAACAAAGTCTGATCATTTGCTCTCCTTCACGTTTTCTGAAATTTAATTTTAATTTGTTCTCCTTCACATTTTCTAAAATATGAAACATTTTTCAACAAAGATCAAACATTTGTTCTCCTTCGCATTTTCTATCAATTAGAGTTATCTTTGCATCATTTACATTATTCCTAATTTCTTGGTAGATCAGATCTCGTAACAGGATTTACTAGCCTCGTTTGAAAAAATATGCAAGGTTTTTATTCAGGATTCAAACGACGTCTACTTAACTTCCGTAATTAATTTTGCTCAATTGATTAAAAAGAACATTAAATTTTGATTAATTCTTTTAACCGTAAATTGAATTCATGCATTTTCTCCTCTTTGTTTTCTCTTTTCTCTTTCTTTCTCTTTTTCTCTCATTTTCTCATTTTCTCAATTTGTCATTTTCTCAATTTTTGCGGGTTAAATAGCCACTTAGGAAATGCATAAGTTGGCTTCCAATAATTATTAATAAATATAATATATATATATTTATATTTTATTGTGTTACAATGTTTGGTTTTCTTTATATAACATATGAATATTACTTTATTTCATATTTTCATTTTCTCACATTGAAACCCTAACCCCTTTTTTTTGTTTGTTTTAGGCAGGGTCAATGGAGGATAGGCGTAGGTGCATGGGGGAGACCATAGAAGGAGTGTTGTGAGGGGGCACAGAGGAGGAGCCACGACTGAGTGGTGGTGGAGGTTTGGGAGCAGAGGAGCGATAAATATGTGGAGTGGACGGTTAGAGATAAGGGGAGCCGCAGAGGGAGAGCTGCGCGGTGGCATAACTGTGAAGACTATCGGCGGTGTGGGTGAAGGCCGCAAGAAGCGGCGAAGGGAAGGCAGAGGTCACATGGGGAGACAAGTCCCGCGGGGATTATGAAGGTCGGGGGTGTGGGTGGGGGCTCCGCCCCCTCCCCACACCCATTGTAATGGTAGCAACAGTGGGGGGGTTTGAACCCCCCCACCACTTCTTTTAAACTTCTTTGTAAATAAAACTACGAATTGTCTTTTGTTTATTTATATTTTTTTTAACACATTTTCATTACTGTGTTTCCTTTACACAATCAACATTTCTTTTTTTTCTTGATTTTATTTTAACTTATTTAATTTATATATATATATATATATATATATATATGATACACACAGAGATCATTTTCATGATCCCACTCAAAATACAGTTTATTTAAGATAGTAAAATTAGCAATGTATATATATATATATATTTTATAGATTCATAAAATGAATTCTCAATTGTAATTAGCCAAATACTATAATCAGATTGCTATATTTAATTCTTGTAATCACATTCATTTAAAACACACATTTAAATATATCTATATATTTTTAACTATAACTTTCCTTCAACTTAATTTCAAAATTTCTTCCTTTTTTTTTAAAACAATGAGCAAGAAATATATTTGTGTTATTTCAAATTGTCTTATAAGGCAAGGAACTCATTTTTAAAAAGAATATATTCATTATATGATTCATATCTACACATTTTTGAAGGAAGGAAATAGATACATTTGCAAATAATTAAAAGCCTCTAATGCAAAACTATAACCAATTTTCATTCTTTCCAAGATAGCAATTTACAATTCCTTATTTATCACAACCACAAAAATCACAACTTAACAAATTGAAATTCCAAAATGACATACAATGAACTAACTTATAAATAATTTTTCTTCAAATCATCCTTTGAATAATAAGCATTTAAACTAACAATTTCTAACTTTCAATACAATGAAAAATGTCCAACACACAACTTCAAGAATATAATTTTACAACCAAAAGAGAGAACCAAGTTCTCATCTTTGACAACTAACAATGATAAGATCTCCTAAGAAGGCCAAGCTCTCTCTCATGAGCTTTAAGAGTAAAGAAAAATAAAATATTTCTCCAAGAACAAGAAATTTCTTCAACTTCACACTAAGCTCTAATGAACCTGCATATCACACAATGGGAAAATAAAACCACACATCTTGCTCTCCTCCCTACCGTAGACCTGCAAGAGGGTCACCCCCGAGCTAGGGAGGTCATCCACACACCTGGGGAAACTCAAATCCACTTCACAACAAGGCACACAAACATCCCAAAAACACAAAGTTACACCCATAGGAAAACATAACACATGAACTCAGCCAAAGTGAGTTCAAAAGGGGTAGGAGAGTGGACACACTCAACTCAAGAGTGCCACTCCTTAAAAATATCCCAACACAATTTCTCTTATGGCCTCAAGCCAACATGTTTAACAAAATTTTCTAATAGTATTCATATTTTGGCTCTCAAGCCATGTATCAAATTGCTCAAAATCACATAAATTGCCCTCAAGGCTTTCAACATCCCAAAACAAGGTAATAACCCCGAGGAGGATCACTCCTCCCCTACCCCACACTTGTTGAGCATTTTCTCCCAAGTGGGAGAGGCTCTTACAACACCCTACCAAAATTTCCCCACATTAACAAAAACACTCAAGGAAATACACCACACACACATATGCATCATACAAATAAACTAAAATACAAAAGGAAGGCCTTAGCCTTGAAAACCAACCTTTAAAAGACCTATTATGGAAGAAGTTGATGTAGAAATTTCTCCAAAATATCCTCCAACATAAGCCACCAAACTCCCTCTATCTTTTTCCCCAAATTCAATTTCAAACAATAAAAATTTCCAAAAATTCAACAACCCCTCACCTTATCCCAAGTGGGATTAAAATAAGCCCAACCCATGAGCTTAGAGGAATGGGGAGGTGACACTTGTCACCTCCTCACTCTTCCTCCCCACTACAAGTATGTCCCAAGGGATGGGTGTTGACACATGTCACTTACCCATCCCCAAGTCTCCCTCACCCCTTACCACATGTCCTTTCTCAAACATATGGGAGAGAAAAGAGGAGTTAAAGAGGGAAAGGGTGACACGTGTCCCCTTCCTTTACTCTCAAGAAGGACCACACAACTCCAAGGGTACTCTCACCAATTGTGAGAGAGACTTGAAGTCAAGTCCTCCACAATTGGTGGGTCTTGGAGTCATCTCCAACCTTGGGAAGTGAAGAGGGATGGGGTTGAGTGTTGGTACCACTCATCCTCTCCCTCCCATGCCTCCAAATTCGTCACTTAACTTCAGTGTGAAGTTAAGGTGCCATATGGAGGTTTACCAAGGGTTACCCAAGTCAAAAGGGACCCTAGACCCATGGGGTATAACCCAGGGTCAAGTTTAGCCTAGTTAGAACACCCAGGGTCAAGTTAAAACACATGAAAAGGGTCTCCAAAAATTTAAAATTTAAAATGTAATTCAAAGACAATTCTTACAACACAAATTATAATTCAAATTAAAAGAGGGTAGACTTAACCCAATTAACCACATAGAATTTAACATTACAACATCTCATCATACACAAGGTTGATCTTGGTTCCTCGTGGAACTCGATCAGTTTTACAAGGGATTACAACATCAAGTGTGGGATGATCTCCAGTATCTGTGGTTTGTTAGAAATACCTGCGCACTCAATTGCAAAGTTAATTCCACACATAAATATCATAGCCAAAGCAATTTAAAACATGCACTCCCATAAAATATCACAAGTTCACATAAGCATAAGGAAAGTCACAATACAATTAGGTTCTAATTTATGCATTTCAAACATCCATTCCCAAGATTGAATCACAAAACAATTTTCTATCCAACATCACCCAATTAGTTTTCCCTTATTATAAAGCATCTATCTAAACATCACCCAATTAGTTTTCCCATAATATAAACATCTATCTAACATCACCCAATTTGTTTTCTCTTAATATAAGCATCTATCTAACATCACCCAATTAGTTTTCCCATAATATAAAGCATCTATCTAACATCACCCAATTTGTTTTCTCTTAATATAAGCATCTATCTAACATCACCCAATTAGTTTTCCCATAATATAAAGCATCTATCTAACATCACCCAATTAGTTTTCCCATAACATCATAAAGTCTAATAGTTTAGGAATTCAGGATCAACAGTCCCACAAGTCTAAATGTATCAGCAACAGTAAGGTAAATAGTCACATGAACGAGAATGAAAAATGTAGGCCTCACACAGTCATTTTTGTAGACGCAACACATCAGAGCCTCTCTGCCATACACTCTTTGACTAAGCATTTGATTACACAGACTTCTTAGCTAGCACAAACAAATGATGTTGGTGGTCATAGTGGATCAGTTGAGCTTACTAGATCTCCTTGTCCACACATGTTTGTGTACATGATAAAAAATGAAACAACTAAGTTATTCTAACTAGAATTCAATTCTAATCACTTACGGTTAGGACCTAGCTAGTCTCTAGGAAGGGTAATATGCCTATATCCACTTGGTAAGAGTAGATCAAATCTACTAGGTCTAATTTGGTTTTCTACTAACAAATCAACTAATGAAGAACCATAGAAATTAATAGAAAATTGTGAATAAGAATAAATATAAAAATTATTTTAAGAAGTAGATATCAAATTGAGGAACAAGATACAAAGAGGAACCTAATGTCAAAATCTGGTAGCCCCGACCTCAGATACTAGCACACAGTGTTGTCATCCTGACAGTAATAAAAACCAGAAATCCATACAGTATGACAATAATACAAGTCTATATCATCACCTAGTTTGTATATTGAAATCATTTGACTTCTTAGAAAGGGCATTTGGAATGAAATCACTTGAATAATGCATCTAACATAAAAAGAAATAGTTGAAAACAAAAGGAAAGAGGAAACAAACTCCCGTGCATTTCATTTTTCTTCACAACCTGCATAATACAAAGAGAAAAGAAAACTTGTTGGGGTTGTCTAGTTAAGCCCTCGTTTTGGTTTTTCAACCTCCACCAATGATATAAGAGAAAATAAAAACATAAGTGTGTGCAAGATCTTACCCTAAGTGCATCTAGGACCTAAGAGCAATAACAAAGATACCAATCTATAAGTATTTATCCCTAGTCTATGGGGAAAATACCCTAGTGTGTGTATAGTAAAATGGGTGGTGGTCTACACCACAAACATCTACCAAAATAATGCTATATGAAAGGAATAATAATTAAATAACACTATTCTATAATAATAGAACAATGTTACTAGATTTTGGCACTGTAGAGGATGCTGAAAGCTCCTTGAAGGTGTAATCTGATGGTGGATAGGTGAAGCCCTTGCACAAGAGAGCCTCTTCTAAACTCTAAAACTTGATCAAAATCTCATAAAATCAACCATGAGAGATGCCAAAATGTGACGAGCATCCAAATCTGTAAAGTCTATTCATGAAAATGCTTCAAATATTTCAATGGCGCATGAGAGAATATTGCTATGTGTTTTCCAAAGCCAAGAGAGAGAGATAAATAGTCCAAAAGCCTCCAAAAGTTTAAGAGGACTCCCTTTTGTCAATCTTCCTCTTTTTGCATGCAAGAGGGGAATATGCCAGGTCGAGTATGCTACAAGAACTATTCCGAGGTCACGTGATCATTACCTTCCCCCAAGATTCTAGAAATGGGTGGGAGAATATCTATTTAAAAGTCATGGCATATTTAGGATGCTAGCACATCGTGGGGATGTTTGTACACGATGCTTGCATCCTAAGAATATTCCTCCAAACTTTGCATGTGTTCTTAAAAAAGTATAACAAGTATCTATAATGCATTTTTAGCAAATAGCTGGTGATGAGGGAAAATAGGCCAAAGTTTGGGTTCGATGACCCTAAAAACATACTACAAGTACAAACACTAAAGTGAGCAAAATGTATTGTGAAATTGTGAGGGTACGTAATTTTCTCTGTTACATTTTTCCCCCACTTTAGCAGGCTGATGACATTAACTGATAAGCTATACTAAAGTACAAAAATAAGATGCTAAAAGTAAATAAACATGTAAATGATAACTAAAAGGATATTGTAGAGGATGCAAGAATTCTCTAGGTGAAGAATGATGCCCATGGACCGAGAATCTGCAACACCATAGTGTTAGGTACCGCAAACCTACAAGATCACCCTTTTAGGAAAAATAAACAATCTTACAAGATCCAAAAATGTATTTGTCTAAAAAATACTAAAAGATGAAAAATAGTGGTGGATAGACGCCCCCCATGTTTATGTTGGCTTATTGAAATAATGAAGCAAAAACAAGGGAGAAAAAGTTCACCACATTGAAAATTTTCATAGATGTTGAAACACATGTTTGACAGGGTTATCTAATAAAATAACGTTGAAGCAAAACATGGATAACAAGAATGTACGCAGAGCTAGAATTCCAATGCAACAAATGACATAAAATCTGACTTCGCAAGCCCAAGATATGGCAATTTGAATGAGGAGTCCTTTAGAAGAATTTAAATTTTTTTCTATAAATAGTAAAAGAATTTTACTTTTTACTATTCATTTGAAAGTGACTTTTATAACAATTTGAGTGATCTGGAGAGAAAAAAATGCCTTGTAGATGAGCATATCGAGCACCACAGCTATACGCACTAAGGAAGCACGTGGAGCAGGGTGTCACAATATGCGAGGTAAAAAAAATTCCTTTTTTGTCAAATTTTTATTGGTTTTTATGCGAAAAAGGAGAATATCCATGGAGCGCTAACATCCTTTTCAAGCGCTGGCATCCAACTAAGGTGCTCACATTCATCAGGTGTGCAGGTGTCCCAAAAAGGCACCGATGTCTAAGGGACGTGCTCGCATCCCAAAAAGATGCTAGCGTCCGAGAAATTTGGACTTAAAAAAATTAAAATTTGAATTTTTTTGAAGTTTTATGAAACTCGATAGTAAATTGATAAGATTGCATGCTTGATAAACACAACTCCCTCTGATCATGTGAGAGCATTGACAAGGGTCATTGTACCTCAGCATTCAATCATATTTTCATGTGTCAAATCCAGGGCTGTGTCCTTGGCTATTTGCAATTAGGAATCCTATAGTTGCCAGTTTATCTAACTAACTCTAATGATCTCTACTAATTGAAGAAATTAATGCTACTGATCTATCTACTATGAAAATGAATTCTAGGAATATTGAAGACAAAATTGAAACAATGAATTGCTAATGTAGATCTATACTATTCCATTCAATTGAAACATCAATTTATCTAAGAGAAAACAGTAACTATTTCCTTAAGCAGAATCTGAAACAGAACAACAAACAACAGAATCTGAAACAAAATAATAAACAATACTAGCCTTTTACCTTGGTGGTGGGGAGTGGGCCCTTGCTCCACACCCTTAGGGCTAAAGACCAAAGCAATGAATCAGTACAAGGAGATAATATCACAATTTACTTTCAGTCCAATTCCATCAGCTTTTGTATTCAGAAAATATCTATATCAAAATGCTATTACAATAAAAATAATTCGTTGTCTCTGTTCTGCTGCTACCTTTGTAAGTTTATATCTAATCTAGTGATGACATATCACTTACCTTAACTACTAGTTCATCTATGAGATAATACCAATCTCTTATTCTACTTACTATTTAATTACAGAGTAAACATTCATGCAATTAAAATAGGTTTAGTGGAACAATAGTCTCACTAAATTTGAGTCTTATTTTCAAATACAACTGGGCAACGTGGCCCTGAAATATAGGTACTTAAATCAGTTTGTCAAGAACTCATGCAAAATCAAAAGAAAGATAAAACTACGGTCTTCATCTGATTACTCCGGTGCTGATTGACTAATATTTGGAATACCCCAATTACTACTGGAAGTGTTGACTGGCAGCAGCGCTGGAAATCTACATTTGTGATGAGGAGATTCCAGAGGTGTGTGCTTCTGTCTGCAGCTCTAGAGATATGATCATGACTTTAGTTCAGCTCCAGAGATGATTCACCACCTTTTCTCAAAATCTCTCCACTCATATTGGAAAATATTGGAGACTGGTGCGGTATCCATATGTCAGCTCCGGAGATTGTTAGGACCATCTCCGGAGATGACCAAAATTGTCTTTGCTTGAATATCTGCACCTGTAGATTCAAAAAGAGAGAATTTCTGCATATTTCCATTAATTCAGTGCACATTAGTCCCTCAATCAGAAATCATGATTTTAAGTAATTCATCTCTTATTAATCATAATTAGAACAATCTTGTTAATCTACTTTGGTGCAATCATTAGGACAACGGAATAAGGTGGAAGGAAGAAGAGGGATAAAAAGGTGTATTTCATGGGTGCTACCTAGCACTCATCAAGCATACAGGAGGCTCATATTTGCCCTTTTCTGGGACTACCAAACCGCACTATCACTAGAGGAGGTGGTGTTACTACGGGCTGTTGGGTTGTGGTACACTTATACTATGCCAGATATGTGGTTCCATGACCACATGCTCATGGCATTGATGGAGAGGTTGGGATGCAAACACCTATATCTTTCATCTTCTGAAGGGAGAGATGACGGTCACGCATGAGCATGTGTATCAGATTCTATGGCTGCTAGTCCAAGGACAGGCCATTTCTATCATTACTGAGAGATCAACAAGTTACATCACACAGGGCCAGATGTATGCTATCAAATAGACCATCCTTGGGGATCCTGTAGGGAACATACACTTGCGGTGGTTAGTGCAGGAGAGAGACGGGATCCCACTAGTTTATTGTGTTATGATTGCTACTGTTGCAATCCATGTAGCACTTGATTGGTGAGGTAGCCAGTTCCATGGGGGCCTCATTCACATTATCAGGGAGATAGAGGAATAGAGGATGGTGTTCACATGGGGTCATTCTATGCTTGCACATCTATACCATGACCTAGGATGTTATGTCGATTATGAGAGTGCTAGCCTAATGACCTGCACCTTACTAAAGGTGTCGGCATTTGAGCACATCACATGTACATGGCCGGTAGGGGTACTTATTGCCACTGTCTAGATGTAGCTCCGACCTCACTCCTATAGTATTATGAGTTTGAAACCTTCTATATTGGAGATAGACTTTGGACAGATTACAAGATATAGATACCACTATGATGCAGAGGAAAACGCAACATAAGCTTACAAATGGGAAGGAGGAGTCATTAACACAACCAGCATGTTAAAATCCTGGACATGCCGTATGTAATCCCTATCGGCTTATCATCATCATCACATTTCTTGCTAACACGGACAGCATCATCATATTTCGAAGAGGCATGAAATATCCTCCTGCTAACTACTGTTCACTTCCTTATCGCCTTTCGCCTTTCGCCTGTCAGTAGCATCATGATACTCGACTATTAGCAGCATCATCACATTCGGTAAGCGCAAACATCCTCCTGACGTTCACTGTTCATCTTACCGCCAAACTCTATCGGCAGCATCATGATGTTTAGCATCATCATCACCCTTCGTCAGTAGGATATGAAATATCCGGTTCCTCTCATATATCCTGATGACGTTATTCCTTATGCACCTGATGCTTACGTCACCCTGATATCGACCTTCTTTAAACAAACAACATCAGGATATGACTATCAGGTCATATTGAAATATCCTGATGATGTTAACCAAACTTTATGCCGATGACTTACGCCGATGCCAAAACACTTAGCGACAGCAGGATAAACTTGCATAGGGTGATATTCACAATATCCTGATGACGATGACGTCACTTGCACCCGATGATGATGTCAACGCACTTGATGATGATGTCAACAGGATATAAGACATTTATATCCTCCGCAACATGATAATGAATATCCGGTGATCTTTTCAATATCCTGATGATGACCTTTCCGGTCCTTAGCCAAAAAGTGAATTTTCACTCCTGCATGCGATAGCGACATGCGGACGATTGATACACACGAAAGATGATCCTGACGATGATATACACACTGAGTATATATTTGACTTATATCATCCTGATGCATTCAAAACATAGAGTCTTCGTCAGCTTCATAACCCGATCCGGATAGCGATATACTCACAGATGATGATACGATTCACTCCGTCTGGAAAAGCACATGCAGATCCCTGTATATCCGTCAGCTGCATGCAAACTCACAGAACCGCACAATTTTACAAAGAAAACATGATGATCGGGCCGGATCACCTTCAGATCAAAACTTAACAGTTTATCTTCCTAAATCCTAGCACATGAGGATGCTAGGTTGATTCATAGCATGCTACCAATCGATCTCCCACACAATGAAATGCATAAACAGAAAACTAAAATACAACCTAAGCTAACATGCATGACCATTCCACCGATTCACAGAATCAACCGGTGGAAGGGTTGAAAGTATCCATTAACCTGTAATCAGAACAGAAATCAAAACATAAACAGCTGATAAACCAGATAATGCAATTGATGAGATCTTATTTAGATGAAACACAAATGTCTTGTTTCTACAACAAGGTTTCACAATGTCTGGACTGATCTCTGGATCCCACTCAATCACCAGTACAACATAACATAACTACTACTCTGTACTACTCTCTCTGATATATCTCAAACCCTAACTGATCTGAGTTATTTAAAGCAATATCCTACGAGTACTACCAACTCGGTTCCCAGCGGCTGGGAGCTTCCAAGCGGCTGGGAGAAGACAGCTCATACTACCTGATCACGAGCTCTAACTACCTGCACACTCTCTTAGGCTGATCTAATACATACGCATTGGTCCAATGGACCTTATTACATTATGAAGTCAAACATGCTAAAAATAGACTAATGTCCTGTCATGCGGACAATGAACCTATATCCTGTCTTGTAGGGGTGCTCCTGCACCAGTATGGAATCCTTATAGATAGATGGAATGGTGGGCAAGGTAGACACAATAACTTGCTAGGATGCAGAAGGACCGACTCCTAGTGGGTCACCTCGATCATATCATTGTGCCTTTCTACTATGATAGAGTTACCAGGAAGATCAGGTAGATATAGGGTATCCCGAGCATACCCCCTACATATGTTTGATCACACTGGAGTGTAGCTCAACCTGAGGATTAGCCTTATCCTATGATCACAGAGGTAGTTGTTAATGATCTAGAGGCTGAGGACTTATATCATGATGTAGTTGCAGATGTGGATGATGTAGGGGTGACTACTGGATATGTAGACACCTAAAAATGACCATTGCATTATTCACCCTGCATACGTCAATTCTTCTAAATCACCCTCAGTCAACATTAATTAAATAACTTAATTATTTAATTAATTTCATCAATTTCTTCTAATCCACTTTAATCCAATATTAATTAAATGATTCTTAATTATTTAATTAATTCATCATTTCACCACCTTTTTTCTTCTATTTTCCTATTAATTAAATAAATCAATTATTTAATTAATTCAACACTTTAAATCTTTTTATCCACAACAATTAAATAATTTTAATTATTTAATTGGCTAATTAATCTTCCAAATTAAATAAATTATTCAAATTTATTTAATGTTGGCTTTTTATATCTTCTAAATAAATAAAATAAATATTTTATTAATTTCTTATTTTATTCCTCCATCATACACCATAAATTAAATAAATTTATTTATTTAATTTCTAATTTATTTTCTCATCTTCTAAATTTATCTTTTTTCTTCTAAAAATCTTCCATGCACACAAATTAAATAATTTATTTTTTAATTTTAATCCCTTGCATGCCAAAAAGAAAATCAAAAGTTGAGTTAATTGGCTTTAAAATCTTTGTTTTTCTCAATCAATTCATTAAATTAAAAAAAAAAAAAAACATTTTAGTTTTACAAAAATCAATCCTATCTTTAGTCAATAAAGAAGTTAACTCAATAAATCAACTTTTTCAATGTACACTTGTCGTGTGCACATTCCTTTATGTCTTCTCAATTTATCTTATCCATTAATTTCATTGAATTTTCTCCACCGTTGATTGATCCTTCTTGAGAGCTATAAATATGCCCATTCATCTCTTCACAAACCTTTCACAATTTTTGAGCATTGGCATCCATATCTCCCAACGCTTTGAGCATTTGTTGAAGCACCTCACATCCTTTGAGCTATCATCTATCCATTTACAATCATGGTTATGCTACGTTTAGAGCAATCCATATATCAATACACCAAGCAATAAATATTGTAGTGTGGTAACTTGTATTATTGTTTTGTTTTAGATTTCATTGTTGAGTAATGCGATTATTTCTTGAGTTATGTAGACATTGGAATAGGGTTTCTTTTGTTCTTGTTTGCATTCTGCTTTCTAGCATATACATTCTGTCATGCCTGGTAGGACCCACTCCCTGAATTTAACACATATTTGCTTGACAAATTTGATTTTTTAAGCTACAAGTATGGATTTGCACTTTCGGTTTGCAAAGTTGCACTTTTGGTCAATACAGTTGCGCTTTTAGTCGACAGTGTTGCACTTTCAGTCAATAGTGTTGTGCTTTTGGTCTACAGAGTTGTGCCTGTTGGTGCCTGAATTGACTGTCAGTTCTTGAGCAATTTTTATGCAGGCACCATCCCAAAAAATCCAAAAAATTTTAAGTGTTGGCACCCCTTCAGTGTTTTGCAGCATCCACATCATCTTTCTTGAGGAAGGGGTCATCATGTTCTGCCCATCGGCATGAGTTTTCATGTGTCTTGGCGATCATATCAATAGCATGGTGTGTTCTTTGTATATCGCCAAGACTTTTGCCTATCGGTTGCGAAGATTGTGTTTCCACCGACGGTGTTGGTCATGCCGATGGGGATAAGTCAAGTGTTCATCGGCAAGATTTGGTGTATCGGGCTAGCATTGTTTCGATCTGCCGATGTGAGGAGCTTGGCCGATGAAGAATCATCGGCGTGTGTTTGGCCGACGGAGGGATGAAGCTATGGTTCATCGGCGAGAGTTGTATTGTCGGCCTAGGTATTTTGAATTGTGCCGACGGTGGGAGGCTTGGCCGATGCGATGTCATTGGCGTAGGTCTCGCCGATGGAGGGATGCGAAGGTGAGCATCGGGAAGACTTTGGCTGTCGGGCTAGCCGTTGGAGGGTCCGCCGATGGAAAGTGTTTGGCCGACGAGGGTGTCATCGGCATAGGTCACACCGACAGGGGAGCATGGAGTGGTCATCGGTGTGAATGGTATCATCGGCGTAGGTATTTTGTTGCTCGCCGATGGTTTTGGTCTCACCGACAGACAAGGAATGTGAAATAGGCATCGGCGAGACCGCTGTGATCAGCAGGAGATTTGTGGGGTAGGCCGATAATGTATGTCATGGCGATGGGCTGTGGGCGAAGGGTCATGTGTCGAGCGCAGCAAAAGCGCTCAGCACTTAGTTTGCATGCGGCTATGTTTATAAAGCGCTAGTGTTGTCTCCACACCATGCATGTGGGATTTTTCCCCTTGCATTATTTTTGAACCTGCGAAGGAGGCGTTTTGGCGGGGAACTTCTGTTTGAATGCTGCGACAGTCTTCTGGGTGGTTGCGGGTTGTTGAGCCATCAATGGCGATAGTGCAGGGGTATGGGTGATGGTACAAGTGATTAAGCTGCCTGATTGTGGATGAAGACTTTCAAGTGGTGGCACAAAACTCAAGATCCCCCCTGTCTATCGCATTTAATCTGTGAAGGCCATTTTCAAATGGAAGGAATGTATCTGGCGAATTTTTGACTTCTGGCCATGTAATTAATTGCTGAATGTACACAGTTCTGTATAAATGGTTTTGGTTGTGTTACTTTTCAGGGGTTGGATGTTTTTTGGGCTTTCTGCTCTGACTCTGAACATAAGGTGTTCACATTTTGAAAGGCATTTTTTGCTACAGACTCGGTCCTTAGTCTGGTGTACTAATCTATCTTGGCTTGTAAATGATGATTTTCTCTGTGATGGCCTTCTATGCAGATTGATTTTAAATGAAAAACACCTGTGTGTGTATTGTTTTTGATTGTCTCCTGTATGTCATTTGTTTTCCTTTCAAACAAGGTTGTCAAGGGCTTCCAAGTTTTTCAGTATGTGCATACTGTGTGTCTGATTTATTGCATCTGCTCAAGGAGTAGTTAAATAGGCTTTTGATCAGATACAAAGGGAAATAGATTGCATCACAGGATCTGTTAAGTATGATCATTAATGATACTCTTTCTTGGACATGTTGCTGTTAGGCAGTAGCATTATTCTTAGGTCCTCTGGATATGAATTTATGTTGTCATGGGGAGACATTTATAGTCTTAGATATGACTCTACTGCCCAGATAAGGCACTGGTTTGGGAATCTGTCTGTTCAATGGGTCTAGGAAAGTCCCATAACTCCAAACACCATTTCAAACCATCTCATCCTTCCATCTGTTAGTTGTAGGATTAGGATTAGGATCCTTGCATGCTCTCATACCCAACCAGACATCATGTCCAAGAATGTTGCCAACCTTGTGATTTGTTACACAAATCTTGGTCCATACATGAGAGTATTCTGCCTGTTGATGTCAAGTTAAATCCTTCTGTCATTGAGCTAGTCAAGGTTATACTTTTATCAAGTAGGGAAACCCCCCTTGGTGCGGCAGAACCAGAAGTGAAGGGGAGGAGCTCACGCAACCTCTTGTATTCAGTTGGCTGAATCTGCCTGTGCATTAGAACTGGCAAACCCTAATGCTGATTCAGAAGAAAAACCAACAAAGTGGTGACTCTGCTGGGGATTGAGAAGTAAAAGTACTATCTAATCATCTCCAGTAATATATCTGTGACCCATCCGAGTCACCAACAAAGTGGCGACTCCGCTGGGGAGTCTTTCATGTGAATGATGATGCTCTGCTGGTGGTATGAACTCAGAAAAATATGTGTTGAGCTTTCAGCTGCTATAAATTTTGTCCTCTTTGGAGAGGTGGTGACTCTGCAAAAGATTCAAGTGCACATGAAAAGTTGATGTGTGTTGTGACAGAAAATGTGCTTTTCAGACTTCAGCATCTATATAAGAAAGGTACCTTGTTCCTTCCCCTTTATATTTGCTATTTTGCTGCATAGGTTAGATGCCAGGGGAGGTTACAGGTCTTAGGAATGCAAGGGATGTCTGAAAATAGAAATTTCATGAATCCAAGTATGAATTATCCCATACTCAGCGATGAAATGTTGGATAAAAGAATAGAAGAGATAAGAAATAGGTTGATATTCTTAGAGGTTGAGCAGGCCCAGTTAAAAAGCGGTAACCCTATTGTGTCTGCCAGTCAGAAGGCTAAACCTCTTCTCAGCTCTTTTGATCCTTTGTATGACCAACTGGATTTGTCATGGGTGGATTATAAAGTAGAAACTATGCCTGCTAGGATATACTGTCAGATGCCTAGATTTAGTGGTCACAGTGTATGTGATGGGAATGCACATATCCAAAATTTTCATGAGTTCATGGGAAAGCATTCATTCAGAGATGAGGATATGTGGATGAGGTTTTTTGTTAGGTCCTTTGATGCAAAAGCAAAAGACTGGTATTTGAGCCTTCCAAAGAGATTTTTTGCCTGTTGGGATGAGCTTGTTGACTGTTTCAAAGAAGAATTTGCAAGAGAACCTGCTGATCTTGTTGCAGAATTGATGAACATCAGAAAACAAGATGAAGAGCCATGTGTTGATTTCAGTCATAGGTTTGCAGTAGCCCTTTCACAGATCCCAGAAGTCTTCAGACCTGATATTTCAGCCTGTGTTGGCATATTCTTTGAGGCTTTTGAGGAGGGCTCTAGTGCATTACTAAGGGATTTCAAGGTGACAGGTATGCAGATGGCATACAAGTTCGTAGAAAAAATAGAAAAAATCAGAAATGTGCACCTGCTGAAATCCCTGTCCCCTGGCCTTGGTGTGAGAAATGGTTGTGAAGCTGCAAATGACCAAATGATTATGGCATCATGTGCAGATAAAAATGAAAATGAAAGCATAGAGGTTGAGACTGCTGTATTTGAACATAATGCTAACAATACTGCTCAACTGGATTGTTCACCAGTTGAGGATGCCAGTGAAAGGACTAGTGAGGATTCCCATTGCAATGATGAGGCCGCTGGCCATGAAAACAACAACGAGGTTGTGGATAGCAATGAGCAATTTTTGGAATGGACCTGTGGAGACAATTGTGAGTATTGTACTCAAGACAGAGAAGATATAAGCAAACAGAGAAACAGTCCTATGTGTGACCCATTGCCTTCCTTTCAAACACATGGAGATCATGAAGAGCAGTCAGGGATTGAAACAAGTGCTAGTTCAGAGCATGATTGTTTTTCATTTGATGGCTGTTTTGCTTATGACACACAAGCTGATACTCCTCCATAGAGTGAATCCATTGGTGATGAAGATGTGTGCTCTGCTGCCCATGAACAAATGGCATACTATGATCAAGCTGATGTACCTGGATCACCCATCTTTGACACATATGGTGATGAGGATCTATTTGAGTATGGTGTAGATCTAGACATTGTTTTTGGTTTGGATTCTGTTTCTCATCATGATGAAAGAGGAAACAACATGCATCAGGTAAGTGACTGTGAAAATGTGCTTGATTTGAAAGAGGTGCCAGAGCCTGATCTTTTCCAGCTTGGTGCTACTATTGGTTGTGTACATGATGTGCACAATTGTGAATTTGAAAGGTTTTCTTTTGAGAGGCCAGCATATGAGATGAGCTCTGATCTTCCTAGCTGCATGGTGGACTTTGAGTGTTTTCAGTTTTCAATCCAGCTAGGAGATCATTTTGCAATGCATAATGCTGATACAAATGATAACATGTGTTATATTCCATTTGAGTATGCATTGCCTGATACATTCTGCATCCACTTGTTGCCGGATGCTAAAGGTTATCTACACAGAGATGACAGTGACAAGCTAAATCAGAAGGTTGAATGTGTAGATGACCAGGTTTGTTTATGGTCAGATCATGGCAGTACTCTTAGGCTTGACCCAGTGTATGCAGATGAGAACAAGGTGTTTGACAAGTGGAAGTACAGGTTTTTCTTTTCTTGGTGGCCTTAGGCCATCAAGAGTGTTTGGTGATGCAGATCATTATAACTTCATGACTCTGTGCCCAATGGATAGGGGACTGGTCTGCATCCCAGAGTTCTGTGGTTCTTGCCATGCCTACAAGAGGCATGCATCCTCAGACAGAGCCACTGTTGGTGCCTGAATTGACTGTTAGTTCTTGAGCAATTTTTATGCAGGCACCATCCCAAAAAATCCAAAAAATTTTAAGTGTTGGCACCCCTTCAGTGTTTTGCAGCATCCACATCATCTTTCTTGAGGAAGGGGTCATCATGTTCTGCCCATCGACATGAGTTTTCATGTGTCTTGGCGATCATATCAATAGCATGGTGTGTTCTTTGTATATCGCCAAGACTTTTGCCTATCGGCTATGAAGATTGTGTTTCCACCGACGGTGTTGGTCATGCCGATGGGGATAAGTCAAGTGTTCATTGGCAAGATTTGATGTATCGCGCTAGCATTGTTTCGATCTGCCGATGTGAGGAGCTTGGCCGATGAAGAATCATCAGCGTGTGTTTGGCCGACGGAGGGATGAAGCTATGGTTCATCGGCGAGAGTTGTAATGTCGGCCTAGGTATTTTGAATTGTGCCGACGGTGGGAGGCTTGGCCGATGCGATGTCATCGGCGTAGGTCTCGCCGATGGAGGGATGCGAAGGTGAGCATCGGGAAGACTTTGGCTGTCGGGCTAGCCGTTGGAGGGTCCGCTGATGGAAAGTGTTTGGCCGACGAGGGTGTCATCGGCGTAGGTCACACCGACAGGGGAGCATGGAGTGGTCATCGGTGTGAATGGTATCATCGGCGTAGGTATTTTGTTGCTTGCCGATGGTTTTGGTCTCACCGACAGACAAGGAATGTGAAATAGGCATCGGCGAGACCGCTGTGATCGGCAGGAGATTTGTGGGGTAGGCCGATAATGTATGTCATGGTGATGGGTTGTGGGCGAAGGGTCGTGTGTCGAGCGCAGCAAAAGCGCTCGGCACTTAGTTTGCATGTGGCTATGTTTATAAAGCGCTAGTGTTGTCTCCACACCATGCATGTGGGATTTTTCCCCTTGCATTATTTTTGAACCTGTGAAGGAGGCGTTTTGGTGAGGAACTTCTATTTGAATGCTGCGACAGTCTTCTGGGTGGTTGCGGGTTGTTGAGCCATCAATGGCAATAGTGCAGGGGTATGGGTGACGGTACAAGCAATTAAGCTGCCTGATCATGGATGAAGACTTTCAAGTGGTGGCACAAAGCTCAAGATCCCCCCTGTCTGTCGCATTTAATCTGTGAAGGCCATTTTCAAATGGAAGGAATGTATCTGGCAAATTTTTGACTTCTAGCCATGTAATTAATTGCTGAATGTACACGGTTCTGTATAAATGGTTTTGGCTGTGTTACTTTTCAGGGGTTGGATGTTTTTTGGGCTTTCTACTCTGACTCTGAACATAAGGTGTTCACATTTTGAAAGGCATTTTTTGCTACAGACTCGGTCCTTAGTCTAGTGTACTAATCTATCTTGGCTTGTAAATGATGATTTTCTCTGTGATGGCCTTCTATGCAGATTGATTTTAAATGAAAAACACCTGTGTGTGTATTGTTTCTGATTGTCTCCTGTATGTCATTTGTTTTCCTTTCAAACAAGGTTGTCAAGGGCTTCCAAGTTTTTCAGTATGTGCATACTGTGTGTCTGATTTATTGCATCTGCTCAAGGAGTAGTTAAATAGGCTTTTGATCAGATACAGAGGGAAAAAGATTGCATCACAGGATCTGTTAAGTATGATCATTAATGATACTCTTTCTTGGACATGTTGCTGTTAGGCATTAGCATTATTCTTAGGTCCTCTAGATATGAATTTATGTTGTCATGGGGAGACATTTACAGTCTTAGATATGACTCTGCTGCCCAGATAAGGCACTGGTTTGGGAATCTGTCTGTTCAATGGGTCTAGGAAAGTCCCATAACTCTAAACACCATTTCAAACCATCTCATCCTTCCATCTGTTAGTTGTAAGATTAGGATTAGGATCCTTGCATGCTCTCATACCCAACCAGACATCATGTCCAAGAATGTTGCCAACCTTGTGATTTGTTACACAAATCTTGGTCCATACATGAGAGTATTCTGCCTGTTGATGTCAAGTTAAATCCTTCTTTCATTGAGTTAGTCAAGGTTATACTTTTATCAAGTAGGGAAACCCCCCTTGGTGCGGCAGAACCAGAAGTGAAGGGGAGGAGCTCACGCAACCTCCTATATTCAGTTGGCTGAATCTGCCTGTGCATTAGAACTGGCAAACCCTAATGCTGATTCAGAAGAAAAACCAACAGTGCCTTTGGTTTCTACTATCTATCTTCTATTTTCTGACCTTTGTAGGGTTCTTAGGCATCTAATTTACCTTTTTTCCATGCAAGATGATTTATTTGCAAGCATTTATCATGATTTGTTTCACAAGCTGATGTATTTGTGGACATATTTTATTGCCTTTTAACCTAATTGATCATTCATCTCGCTGTTTGCTTTCTAATTTTACACAGGGTTAATAGATTCATACTTCTAGTCAACCCCTAGCCTATCCAAATCATACTCATTCACTTTTAGATAACATGATTGACCTTTTGATTATCTTTGCTTTCTATTTTTACAAGACTAGATAGAGTTGTGCTTTTGGTCGATAGAGTTGTGCTTACGACAGACAGAGTTGCACTTTTGGTTAGTAGAGTTGTGCTTTCAGTTAACAAAACTACACTTTTGGTATAAATCTTTGCACTTTTGGTTAAATTCATTATGCTTTTGGTTTATAGAGTATACACTTTTGGTCAGTTTTATTGCGCTTCTGGTACATAGAATTGCACTTTTAGTCACTATACTGATACTTTTGGTTTTAATAGTCCTAATTATTATTTTTCATCTAACAAGTGGCTTTCTTGGAAACTAATATCATTTGTGCAGCCTCTTATCACTTGTCAAAGAAGCAAGAAAGTGAAACTACTAATGAGTTTGGTGCAGGACGCTTGACAAAGATTCAATTTTTATCACTAATCTAGTAGCACACTTCATTTTTTAAGGGAATTTAGAATTGTTTGCCATGTCTTGAATGTCTATGTATGTATGCTCTCTCCTCACATCGAAAGGTGATCTTGGAGATCATAGATACTAGATTATTCGCTTTATCACTTTATTTTCTTTATTCCCAGGGACTTGAGAGTCATACGTGTGCTCTTCTCTCACGTCGCAAGATGATCTTGAAAATCAAAAGTACTCAGTATCCTCTATAGAAGGCCTATTAATGGATTTCATCACTCTTAAGGATGACCTTAACTATGTGTTCTGGCATGGGATATAAATGTTATGAGAATTAAAAGACTCATTTTAAAAGAAGGACCACTTCTTTCTTAGCAAAAACCTTGAGATCCTTAGTCTACTGAGACTTGTTTTGGTTGGCGCTCGGTTAGAAGTTGGGACACTCCCATTCATAGACTTGAAACCCACTATACCTCACATATATTTGGGGGCTCCCTAGATACCTTGTTAACCTAGATAAGACCTTCGGCTGTCATATCCTTCAATGCATCACAACCGCAAGGAGGAGAAGAGCTCACACTATTACCTTCATTGTTTGAGATAGAATACACTTTGGTCAAGACTTTGTCTCCAATGTAAAGGGTGTAATGTGGTACATGAACTTGCATTCCTTACCTATCTGAGCAATGATAAATGGTATCAAAGGGATGGAAACTGCCATTATCTAATAGTGGGGGTTGAAGTCGCACTTGAGTGAGTCCTCAAGATATGACACTCCTACTTGAATAATTTCTAGGCTTGTGCAAGAGTGGTTGGTGTGTTTTCTTGTGATCTACTAGTATTTGCCATTTGTTATCCATGAAGGTTCATAACTTTGTGCACCCATTTCAGATAGAGTCTACAACCATTGTGTCTTAATGTTTGATTCTTTTTCCAAAGAATTCAAAACCATCTTACAAACAAACAAATAGTCATAGAATTTCTGCTTTTGAGCAGTAGAGTTTTGCTTCTGAGCAGTTTTATTGCCGCCGCTTCTAGCACACAGAATTGTGCTTTTGGCACTTAGAGTTGCATTTCTAGTTGAGAAAATTGTGCTTTTGGTCAATAGAATTACGCTTTTGGCCAAAAGAGTTACGCCTTTGGTTCTATCTTTTACCCATTGTTATCTACAAAGTTGCACTTTTGAGTTATCGTGTTATCACTTCTGGTCTACAGAATTGAGCTTCTGGTCCACAGAATTATGCTTTTGGTTGATAGAGCTATGCTTTTGGTCTATCATGCTACCACTTTTGCATTATCCTGCTACCAGTTTTGGCAAACAGTCTTGCACTTTTGGTTTTACACAGTTTCTAGTTAGACATACACCTAGAATCGGAGACCTTTCACATTCGATTGATTTTGTCATCAAACCTAAGACCATTCAAACCATTCACCATCAGTCCTTCAATCATCCAGCTGTCTTCATCCATTTTCATAGCATCATTTGGAATTTAGAGCTTTTATCCCCTTGAGACTATAGGATATTATCATCATCATCAAACACATATCTTTGATATCATCTAGCCTTAACATCAATTCAATCATTGGCCAAAATCTAGATCACATCTACTAGCTTGTCTTTGATTTGAGAAGTTGCCTCTCTTAGATTAGTAGATAAGTTAGCATCTATCAACTAGTGAAATAACTAGCTTAGGAGAGTGGCTCCTCTTGAGTTGGTGAACCTCACTACCCCATCTTGTCTCTGCTTGAGTTCATTAGTCTATCTCTTGGAGGATAATCTCAATCCAAATCATATCAACATTAATCTAGATTTATCTTATCCCAAAGCTTTCAAACAACAATCATCTTAAAGTCTCAATTTTGTCACAAAATTCTAAAAAAAACTTCATCCATCCATTCATCCTTATCATTCACAAAGGTTTGAAAATCATATGCCTCTTACTAAGTCCCAATTTAAGAAATCTATGGAAACTAAACAAAGTAATCCTTAACATGACCTCAACACACTCATTGATGCAACACAATTCACCACGAGTATGAACCCTCATGTCTTCCTTCCAAATGGGTACATAATAGGTCCTTCATCTTCTAATGATATGGGACAACAATCACATAACATATCAAAAGACTCCATTAAGGAATTACAAAACCCCAATGTCCTAGACACTATAGATTCTTTCTTCTACTTGCTAAGAAAGGAGCTAAGTTGCCTAGTGATTTTGAAACATCAACTATTAAGGAGCAAGACCCCATCAACATTGCCATTACTGCTATGGGAGGATCACATCTTACTTCTATTCAAACCATATCTATCATAGCACCTACCATCCCAACTACACCTACACATAACATTCCTCTATCACCATTTACCAACCAATTTCTCAATCCACTTTACCAAAACCCCACATTACTTGGTCATACTTCTTCTAGTATTCCTACATCTATTCCTCTAGTCATACCATCCATGCCATCTATGACTCAACTGAATCAAGTCATCACCTCACATACACCTCAAACATCTCACACACCAACATACCTAACATCACAACACTAATTTTCTATTCCTCACATCTCTTATTTCAATCCACCCCAAACGTCACAAACCCAATCTTCTAATCCAAACATCTCATACATCAATCCACCACAAACATCACAACCCAAAATTCTAATACCTACACAATACCCAATAAACCACTGTCTAACCTATGAAAATGAGATCCTAAATGGATGCAAATTCAACCTAAAATGCACCCAATCTCAAGTCCAAGGGACCTCAAGATTGAGTTAAATTACTATTGCACTATTCCTATCTAAATTGCACCCTATCTAAGCACATAAGTAGTGATCTACTCTAAGATATTATATGTTGAACCAAACTTAGACTAGAATTGCACTAATTCTAATGGATGTGAGCATTCAAATTGGAAGAATAACTTTTCATAAAATGACTTGTTCCAAATGAGAGGTGGAGGCCTCAATTTATAGATTTTTGGGGATGGGATTGAAGGGCTAGGATCAATTTGGAGGATCAATGGTTGAGATTTCTTGAGGATCCTCAAGAAAGGAGAATTGGACAAATGGCATGATTGGATTGAATGAGAATGTTGCCCCAAGATTCAAGGGATGATCAATGGATGAGATTGCAAGTTTGAATGGATGGATAGTTAGGATTGGGTAGGTGTATGACATTTAAGGACTCATTTATGAAAAGGTAAGGCTTGGACTTTGTGAGAAATTTTAAATTCCATGGAGAGGACAAGTGGAATTTAAAATTAGAAGAATAGTGTTCAAATAATACCACATGGAATTTTAAATTGGAATGAATAGTGACACATAGAGTGGGGTGGAAGAAATAGGACAAATGTACTCAATTTGGAAGATTTGCCCATGCTTCCAAAGTACCACTTGTCATAGACATGTGTGTACATTGGATGACAAGTGGACTTTTAGAAACATGAGGGTTTGTAATGATGAATTAATTAAAATTAATTCATGTGCACATGGATTAGAAGAAAATAATTATGATTACAAAAAGTAATCAAAAGTGCACAAAATAGGGAATTAAATAAATATGATAATTTATTTAATTTTTTGGAATGAACTATAGTCATAAATGTTTAATTTTCAAACTATAGTAGAGGAATTTGTTTTTTATGATAATAGAAAAATGTTGAGCAAATTAATTAAATAATTAAAAATCATTTATTTAATAATCGGATCAGATGACATGATGTAGGTGAATAGGATTGGATGTGTTGGTGGATGAAATTAGTTGTGACCATTTTTAGGTGTCTACATTTTGCCTCTCTTTGATATGGCGTCACGGCTGTCGTGGTTAGTGGGTTGACAGGATATCAAAGAATATATATATTTTTTGATAAATATGCCCTGATGGATGAGTAATAGAGGAATAAGTGACGAGGTGATGCCCCCTCAAGAGATTAGTGGAAAAAATAATTTTTTTCAGTGATCTCTTGAAAAAGGGAAAAAAGGTAGTAGGACAGGGGGAAAGGGGTCTTGAAACAGCAGAACGGGGAAAAAAAGGGAAAAAAGGAAGAAAAAGATAAAAAGGGGGGGGCTTAAAAAGGATAAAAAAGGATAAAAATTGAATATTGAAGGGGTTAAAAAGTGAAAAGGAGCTTAAAAAGCTCAATTTACCTTTTTGAAGTTTGGAGGAGGTAGTGGAGAAAAAGGAGGAAGATAGCGGAGTGATGGTGGGTATTCCTCGAGAGGAGCATTGAGCGGAGCAGGTGAGAGAGTACCTTCGTCTCGGGGCAGCAGGCGAGCCGGTAGGTGGTTTTAGCCTCTCTTGTTATTTTTGGTTATTATTTAATTAAAAGGCTAGGGTTTTGGGAAATGGGGGTTTTTGAGTGAAATGGTGTAGGAGAGAGGGTTTTGGCACATAGGTTATGGATAGGAGCACAAATTTAAGAAATGGGTGTTTTGGATTTTTTGAAAATTTTAGGATTTTTGATGTTTTTGGGGGAAGGGGTGTGGATTGGCGCCTAGTCCAGCGCATTGGTACATAGAGAGGCACATTGGTGCCTAGGGTTTGGAGTGGGGGTGGGAAAGGGTGCATAGCCCAGAGGAGTGGCGCGGGGGCGACGAGTAGCGTCGAGGTGGGGTCCGGAAGAGGATTAGTGCCTAACGCTAAGGGAGAGAGTGAGGGCAGGGGGAACGACGCTTAGAGCTGGGGGCGGGAAGGGAGGTGGGGTTGCCAAGTGGCGCAGGGAGGGGTGGGGTGGGGGGAACGATGCTTAGCGCTAGGGGCAAGAAGGGGGTGGGGGCGCTGAGTGGCGCGGTGAGGGGAGGGGTGAATGAAGCTTAGCGTCGGGGGCAAGAAGGGGGTGGGGGCGCCGAGTGGCGCAGGGAGGGGAGTGGTAGGGGAATGATGCTTAGCACTGAGGGGAAGGGGTCAGACAGGGGGAGGGGTGCAGGGGGTTGGGTGCCACGTAGTGCCTTTTTTAATTTTTGATTTTTTTATTTGATTTTTTAATTTTTGATTTTTGATTTTTGATTTGATTTTTTGCTTTTTGCTTTTTTATTTTTTTATTTGATTATTTGATTTTTTTATTTTTGATTTGATTTTTTTGATTTTGATTTTAATTTTTTATTTGATTTTTTGATTTTTTGATTTTTGATTTGATTTTTTTGATTTTTGATTTTTGATTTTTGATTTGATTTTTTTATTTTTTATTTTTTATTTGATTTTAGATTTTGTTTTTGATTTTGATGTTTGATGTTTTGGTTTGATTTTTTAAGGGGTTTCTAGAGATTTGGGAGAGTGTGGGATGGGAGAAGGGAAATAGGAACATGGAAAGGAAGGGTGGGGCGTAGGGGTGGGGGGAGTAGTTGTTAGGCATGTGTGGCTCCCAGGGGGGTTGTTAGGCATGTGTGGTGTTAGGAATTGCATGCAGAAGATATCAATTAAATGTAAATAGAGATTAAACAGAGGAATGAAAATACACAGAAATAATAACAATGAGAGACAAGTTTTAACATGGTTCACCCAAACTCGGGCTACATTCACCAACAGAGAGTCCAATATTATTATCTAGCGAATCAAAACTAATTACAACCAACAATCCTTGCAACTCAATACCGCTGCAAATGCTACAATACAATATCAACAAAAACCCTAACATTTAGCTATTTTTATCAAGACTTATGTCAGTTACAAAATAAGGTTTTTTTTTTATGTCGGTCAATAGAAAAATAACTCCTAATGCCTTTATAAAATAATTTGGGGGGAAACCATGCCAATAAAAGTGGGGAAAATTTAACCTTTGAGTCTGATTAAGCTCCATAAAACAACATGTGGCTTCTAGGGGGTTGTTAGGCATGTGTGGCTTCTAGGGGGGGCTTTGCTTGATGGTTAATAGAAGGACGTCTTGAGAAAGATGCCGATGGATAGAATACATGAGTAGTGATGAGATGAAAGATGACATGAGACGTTTTTGTGATGGTGCATGATGATTAGGGCCTTCTGCAGTCTCGGGAGAGGCGGCCACCAACATTTGATTTATGGGAGGAGCTAGACTGAGCTGACAGGTTGGTCCTAGGGGTACTTGGACTAAATCATATTGCTATTATGCCATGGATTTGCACCGATAGAGCTATGATGACTGTTGTGGTGGAGCAATATCAGTCGGAGCATTGTGCCTTCTTGTTTCGCATAGGAGAGGTGACGATTACACTCGAGGACGTACAGAGGATCTTACGAGTCCCCCTATATGGTGAGAGGGTGATTTATGATCAGACACATAGAGCAGACTATCTGGACCAGGTGTTTGCCCTGATGCAGGTGCCAAACGCAGTGGATAGGACTGAGATGGTGTACCATTTGGCTATAGAGAGAGGACTAGATTAGTTAGCCCTCTTTTTGGCAAGATTGATAGCAGGGGCATTGGTCCCCGACAGGAGATCTCATGGTTTCCTAGTGGGCTGGGGAGTTGTGCTACATCAGATGCTGATGGATGGAGTGGTTTATGTATGGGGCCCATGTATACTGGCACATTTATACCATGACATGGATGCAGTGGTATATAGGCGCTCAGGGAGCCTGGGTTGTGGGGTTACATTGTTACACATCTGGACATGGGAGCATATCCCAGTGACTCAGCCACTGACAGTTAGTGATAGGCCATGACATTGGCCTTTTGTTTATGCCTACAGAGGACATTAGATACATTGTTTGGGGAACATGAGATACTGGAGGTGAGTGATAGATGAGATGGTGGAGTTTGTGTGGTGACCTTGGAGGGAGGTAGAGAGGTGGTCAGATGACAATGACCAGCTAGGTTATGCAAGGCAGTCATGATACGTGATGGGGTAGACAGGGATCTACCAGAGCGAGTTTAGCGGTAGTTCAGTTTGGTGCAAAATGTACCATAGGTAGAGGTGAGGTTTGCATGGATACAGGAGGATCAACAGCAGTGGGGATTAGTGCCTGATGCACAGATGGTCATAGCAAAGTTCAAGGGACTCTAGCCATAGGCATAAGATGCTAGACAAGATGTAGTGGATGCAGGGACCATGGAAGCATATGAGGAGTGGTGGGTTTTGTAGCATCAGGGGAGGCAGTAGCAAAGGAGGAGGGTGATGATGAGGATGGGGATGAGGATGATGGGGAGGGTGTGTAGGCAGAGGGAATGGATGATGATGAGGATGAGGATGAGGATGATGAGGAGGGTGCACATGTAGAGGGGATGGATATTGAGTTTGGAGGTGATGGTGGAGGTGAGGATGATGGGTTAGAGTTAGCTAGGGCACATGAGCAGATACGCTAGCTATAGGGACAGATAGCTCAGCTACAAGTATAGATAGCTCATCTACAAGTATAGATAGCCTAGCATGAGGGATAGGTAGTTCAACTAGAGGGATTGGTGGCTTAGTTATAGGGACAGGTAGCCCAGTTGCAGGGATAGGTGGCCCAGTTACAGGGGGAGTTGGCACAGACGGGTGTCGCATTGGTGCAGGTTACTAGGTTGCAGGCACAAGTGACATAGTTATAGGGGTTAGCACAGGCATGAGAGGGACCAGGCCTACCAGGCATCAGGGATGGGGGAGATGGTGAGGGCCATGCAGGAGAGTACTAGGGAGGCCCTATACTATAGGACCCTTTACGAGGGGTTAGTACTAGTAGAGCAGAGAGTCAGTTATCGTAGCCGGTCTGGAGCTTCTAGTTCCAGAAGGATAGGGTGGTCAGAGAGGTCTGTTCGGTAGCCTTCACCATCACAGGTATTAGCAGCAGCACATATGCCACCTCCATGAGTATTGGGACACACAAGTTAGTAGAATATGGGGGTCCCGCTTCAAAGGGATTCAGGACTAGCTGAGTCAGGTAGGGACAGCTCTGCCTATGGGTATGATGTATACATGGTACTATTTTTTGATAGGTCTAAGGACCTCATTTTGTATCATGATCACATTTTGATATATATACATATATATATATACATATACATCACATGTAACACAACATAGATCCATGCATCCATTCATAACACAGTCCATCGATCATATAGTCCATCTCATATATATATAAATGAGATGGACTATACGATCGATGGACTATGTTATGAATGGATGCATGGATCTATGTTGTGTTACATGTGATGTGTGCATTGATTTATAATGTGATGGATATATGGTAGATGTATTGATTGATGATGTGATGTATTGATTTATATGTGATGGATGCATTTATGGATGAGTCGATATGTCGGATGAGATGTTATGATATTATTTGATATGTATATATTTGTGATGTTATTTGAGATGTGAACTATTATGACTTGACATGTGCTTGGATGCAGGATGGAGTGTATGCATATACATGTTATGATAGATGGATTTAGGTATGTGCATATGATGTTAGGATAGATGGATTTATGTTTGATGCAGCTATATGCTTATATGTTATGTGGTGATATGTGGATGTATGCTAATGTATTTGTGATGCAGGATGGGCTACTAACATATTTGTGATGCAAGATGACAAGTGATCATGATATGCTTAATAGGACCCTAAAAATGGTCACAAAATGGTAGGGGAATAGCGGATAGTAGAAAGTAGGGAGAATGGAAATGTAAGTGTGTAGTGAATCTTGAAGCAACAATAGAGAGACGGGGTGATGAGGGTAGATGCAAATGCAAGGAACCTCATCATATTGAGATATTCTACCAATAATAATAAAATTTGAGTGCTACTGTTGATATAGCATGGGATGTCATGCACCAGGGTACTTAGAACCAAGGTGGCAAGGCATCCATGCATAGGACTTGACTCTACAAACAATAGGATGGACCCATACATGCCCATAATAGTACAACCTTGTCTAAACAAGGGAAGAGAACTCATAGCATAAGTCCTTAATACACCAAAGGTATGAAGAAACTTAGATGCAAAAGGGGATCAATATGTTAGAACCGACCCTACAATCCATGAGGTATGAATACTAAGATGGAGCAATGAAAACCTCCCACAAGCACGACATACAAAAGCAATGACCATGCCCAATTCTAGACTGTTCTCCACATACCATGATATAATGAGATCAAGGCGGCTTTGACATAATCCAAGAATGATGCATAAGATAAAAATTAAAGACCAAAAGACGGATTGACCCAAACACACAGCCATTGTATCTCTTTCCAAGGGATGGATGGAGGATTTGATGATTTTGTCCATTGTAGGAAGGATGCATCCTAGGATAAGAATCGATGATGGATTAAACTAAACTAAGGATAAGCAGAGTGATACGTGCTGCTAGTTATAGAAAATCCAATATGTTGGTGAAAGATTTTTCATGAGAATGTTATGCTTTGATAAGATGCCCAGCAAGTATATTGATCGTAGGTCAATCGCAATGAACAAACTCAGAAAGGTGGGACCATCCAAGCGGGTTGGATGGGTGCATTGTATGTACCTACGTACTGGATACTTCCTTCGTATTCCAAATTGCCTACATACCTTGTATCCATGGGATCAAGGCACATTACAATATAGGTGGTGATGATATGTAGTTCTAGGAGACTTGATGATGTAAGGATAGGGGTTGATCCATGTGGAATGATGAGGTTTGGTTTAGATGATGTGGATGTCCATTTTTCGATGGGTACTTTGGTATAAAAACTACGATAGGTAGGGGATGGTGTTGGTGTAGTAGAGGATGTGATGTTTGTGCGAAAAAATTAAAGGGACCAAGGTTATGGATGGATGAGAGGGTCAAGTGAGTGATATGGTGGTGACATGGAAATGTGGGGATTAGGCGTTGGGAGATGAGAGATATTTTGGGAAGGATGGACAATGAAATCTTAGATGATGGGTTTACTCTGAAGCTCAGATGAGGGGATAAGTGGAAAGGATAGTACGGGTGAAAATGGGAACTTGGTGGTTTGAACAATGGATCTGGATTGAACCTACACATGACACCTACAAGTAGGTTTTCATCATGGTACTTATCCAAGGTGCCACAAAGAGTGGTTTTCACCATAGGACAGATTATTTCTCTTTACTATTTTTTTTGTAATTTTTTAAATATTTTGATTTTTTTGTATTTTTGCCATGAGGTATTTAGCAGACTAACTATGAAACCACTTCAAGTGAATGATATTTATGGGCTCATCAAGTTCTTCTCCTTCAAGGGTGGAGAGTTGATATGCTCTAGAGCCATACTTTGTAGTGACAATGTAGGGTCCTAGCCAATTAGGCTCAAATTTCCCTTTTCTCGCTTAGACGGATTCCTTTGATTTTCTTTCAAGACCATATCTCCTACTACAAAATCTCTAGCATAGATCTTCTTGTTGTAGGATCTGCGAAGCTATTTTTGGTATGCTTGGAGGTGATTAAGGGCATTGAGGCGTCATTCATCTAATAGCTCAAACTCTTGGAGGCGTACAACCCAGTATTCTTCATCAGTGATGACATTATGAAAGGAGATGCACAATGAGGGCAATTCGATCTCGATTGGTAGGATAGCATCCACTCCAAAGATAAGGGAATATGGTTTAGCCCCTATAGGTGTGTGGATACTAGTGCAATAGGCCCAAAGGGAAGGCTGGATATGGTGGTACCAATCACAACCAGTTTCATTGACAACTTTCTTGAGAATTTTGAGTAAGGTTGTATTAGTTGCCTCAGCCTGTCCATTACCTTGTGGGTAATATGGGGTGGACCAATGATGTTGAATGTGGAATTGTTTACAAAGGTCCCAAAAATCATAGTTTTTAAAAGGTTTACCATTGTTGGTAACAATGGTGTATGGGATACCATATCGGCAGATGATATGGTAAAGGATGAACTTGGCAATTTGGTTTCCAATGGTGAAAGTGAGGGGGATGGCTTTGACCCACTTATTGAAGTATTCAGTGGCAGTGATAATGAATTTATGTCCATCAGAGGAGGATGGGTGGATTTTGCCAACGAGATCTAGGCCCCATTGAGAGAAAGGCCATGGTGTAGTAATAGTTTGCAACACTTGAGAAGTAGCGTGAATGAGATCTCCATGCTGCTGGCAGGGCTTTCACTTCTTCATGTACTCACACGCATCATGTTCCATAGTAGGCCAATAATATCCAATATGTAAGAGCTTCTTGGCTAGGACAATTCCACTTGTGTGTGCTCCACAAATACTAGCGTGGACTTTGGGAAAGGCAAGAGAAGCTTCTTCCATGTTTAAGCATCGAAGAAGAGTGCCATCATAGCTTCGGCGATAGAGGGTGTCGAAAAGGATAGTGTAGCAAGTAGCTCGGCAAATGAGGGATCTTTGTTGTTTATGGGTGGATGCAGGAGGGAAAGTGTGATGTTGGAGGTAGGTGTAAATGTCATGATACCAGGGATTTTCTGGACCAATAATCTCACACAGAAATTCTAACTCAGCAATATGATATGCCGGCATTAGGAGCTGTTCCACAAGAAACTCACATTGATGGCTATCATGAGGCATATCTAGAAGAGAACCGATAGTAGCCATGACATCAATGGATTTGTTGTGAAGGTGAGGTACCTATTCAAACTGTATGTAGGTGAAGAACAGTTTATATTCGTCAACCATTTTCTTATAGGGCACTAGCTTATCATCCTTTGTAAGAAACACATCATTCACTTGTTTGATGATCAATTGGGAGTCTCCATAGACCTGTAGCTATAAGATATTCCATTGTACTGCTGTTTTGAGACCAATGATCAAAGATTCATATTCGGCTACATTGTTCATACATGGGAAAGAAAGTCTATAAGATTTGGGGATGTAATCACCTTGCGGGGTCACTAGTAGTATTCCTGCCGCAAAACTATGATTGGTGAAGGATCCATCAAAGTATAGTTTCCAATTTGTTGATTCTGTCACAGTTAGGATGGATTCATTTGGGAAGTAAATGGATAGCAACTAATAATTTGTGAGGGGTGCTTCGACCATCTGATCTGCTACAACTTGTCTTTTGATTGCTTTTCTATCAACATACTCAATATCAAATTCGCTCAACAACATGACCCATTTTGCCATTCTTCCTGTGAGTGAAGTCTAAGTAGGTACTTGAGAGGATTGACTTTAGAGATGAGCTTGGTAGAGTGACTTAACATGTAGTGTCATAACTTTTGAGAACAGAAGACGACAGCTAAGCATGCGCGTTCCATGGAGGTATAGTTAAGCTCATATCTGACTAGAGTCCTACTGATGTAGTATATAGCTCTCTCACGGCCAGAATCACCCTGTTGTGCTAAGAGTGCCCCCAGTGCTATTGAAGTTGTTGATATATATAACAACAGGGGTTTTCCAAGGATAGGCACCATTAGGACTGGTGGTGAAGCTAGATATTCCTTGATGTGGTTCAATGCCTATTGACAATTTTGGTCCCATTTAAAGTGGGCATCTTTGCAAAGAAAATGAGTGAATGGATGACATTTATCGACAAGTTGAGAGATGAACCTACATATGGCCTACCGTTTGCCCTGGAGACTTCAGACCTATTTGAGCATCTTGGGAGGAGGCATTTATGTTATGTTAGTGACTATAGTAGGATCCACCTCGATGCCCCTGCGGGAGACAATGAACCCCAAGAGTTTTCCTGATGTTACACCGAAGACACATTTCTTGGCGTTGAGGTGAATCTTGTACTCTCTAAGCCATGCAAATATTTGTTGCAAGATCTTAGGATGTTCTTCCCTTGTTCTAGATTTCCCTAGGAGATCGTCTACATAAGCTTCCATTATCTTGTGAATCATGTCATGGAAGATGGTAGTCATTGCATGTTGATAAGTTGCCCTCGTGTTCTTTAGACCAAAGGGCATGACCTGCCAACAATATGTGCCCCAAGGATAGGTAAAAGCTATTTTATGTTGATCTTCAGGGGAGATTGTGATTTGATCATATCCAGAGAAGCTGTCCATAAGGGAAAGCATCTCATGTCATGCTGTAAGATCTACAATCATGTCAATGTTGGGGAGAGGAAAATCATCTTTTGGACATGCCTTGTTAAGATCTCGGAAGTCTGTACAACAACAAATACCCCCAGGTTTCTTAGAAACTGGAACGATATTGGAGACCCATTTTGGATAATCAATAGGATGGATAAAGCTGACATCTAATAGCTTCTGTAGCTCTTCTTTGATGAGTAAGGTGACTTGCAGGTGCATCTTATGGAGCTTCTACTTAATAGGTTTTGCATCAGGATGTACCACAAGATGATGAAGAACCAAATATGGATCCAGTCCTGGCATGTCAGCATAGGACCAAGCGAACACATCAGGTGCTTCATGAAGCACTATGGAGATGTTGGATTTTTCTTCTGTGCCTAGACTTTCTACTAGATGTGTGAGCTTAGGTGTTTCTTACATGTCGAGGTTGATTTCTTGTGTGCCTTCAATCAAAATGTTGGAATGCTCTTGCCAGTGAGATGGTATGGGAGGAAGATTGAGATCCTCATCTTCTAGTGCCTCAGAGAGGTTTTCACTAGGAGATACATCTTTATTTTTCTCTTTTGTGTCTGAAAGTGCCTCAAAGAGGTTTTCAATAGGGGATGATTTTCTATTTTTTGATTTTTTCTTTTTCAGACTAAGGATCTCCTCTTCACCAAAATAGGCATCAATGTGCAAGCATATGTCATATTACAAGGTGTCATGGAGTTCTAAGAATGCGGTGAGGGCCTCATCATGTGGGAATATGTCGAGAGGCGGGGGTCCTTGACAATCCCAAGCAATGAGTTCCGGATGAACAAGGGGGAGGTCAATAACGAAGATGGTATTGTCGAGGAAGATGCAAGAAAGATCAAGGTCTTTGTATGAAGCTATGATGACACTCGGAGTGATGTTTTCAACACTAGAAGAGGATTTCGTTACTTGTATTGAGGTTTTAACAGGTCCACGGATTGTCATAGTCGATGGAGCATATCCTAAACCAAAGTATTGAGCATATTTCTTGGGAGATGTAGGATCAACCGGAAGGGGTTATGTAACACCTTGTTCATCAACACCAAGTCCTGTTCCACGGTAAGGCATTTTGGTACAATTTTGAAATGGTACAGGATATTTTTATTTAAAGTATTCTATATTCATAGGTACTGGGGTGGTTTCATCATGGTAGAGCTAATCACTTAGAGCTGTCTCTTCGACTTCTTCTTCTCTAGAGACCTTGCTGGTACAAAGGGAATTTTATCATTGATCTTGCATTATTCTTTTTCCTTCTTATGAAGATGATGACCATGGGAGCGGGGGGACAATGGTAACTATCCCACATGGAAGGCATTGTGAATCTCATACTCGTCACACCCTTTGTCTATGATCTTGACCTTTTGAGGTGTATGGGTGGAAGATGAGGCAGAAGCTTCTGATGGTTCGATGGTGACTTGCGGGGTGACTAATGATGTGGATGGAGTGGATGAGGGATCTTTAACATGATCCCCATAGGTACTCAGACAATGGAATTATCTATCATAGACAACCTCTAAAGCCTTGCAGTATTCAAAAGGTTGTTGATTGGCGGGAATAGTGACTTCCACACCGTTATGAGGGAACTTGAGGCATTGATAGTAGGTGGACAGAATAGCTTGCATGGCATGCAACCATGGTCGGCCTAGGAGGAGATTATATGTGTTGGTGCCTGGATTCACTGACAGTTTCTAAGCAATTTTCATGCAGGCACCATCCCAAAATATCCAAAAAAATTTAAGTTTTGGGGCCCCTCAATGTTTTTCAGCATCTGTATTATAGTTCTTAAGGAGGTGGTCTTCATGTTTTCTCCATCGGCATGAGTTTGTATTTGTCTTGGCGATCATGATGGTAGCAGTCATATCTTCTTCCATCGCCAAGACTTTGTGCTATCGGCGAAGGAGTTTCATGTTGGGCCGATGGCATTTGTTTGGCCAATGGATATCTATCGGCGAGAGTAGTATTGTCGGCCAAGTAGTTTTTTGTGGCACCGATAGGCACGGGTCACACCGACAGGGGAGTATGGAGTGGACCGTCGGTGAGACTTTTGCTATCGGCAGAGGGGTCTTGACCTCTGCCGATATCATTTTTTTGGCCGATGGGGATTTGGGCGTTGTGTTCATCGGTATGACAATGTGTGTCGGCGAGGGAGATTTGTGCTTTGCCGATGGGTCTTCTCTGGCCGAGGTGGAAGTTGGAGGCTTTAGGGAGGTGTTCGTCGGTGTGACTAAGGGTGTCGGCCAGTGTTTTTTCAGTTGCTCCGATGATGTGTGTCTGGCCGATGGGAGCGAGGAGTTCGGTCATCGGTGTGACCTTGGTGATTGGGTGCAGTGCTTTGTGGTACGCTGATGGAGAGTGTTTGGCCGATAGAGGAGCAGAGTGTGGCTCGTTGGTGTGTCGGTATGACTCGACGTATCGGCGAGCGTCTTTTTTGTTGTGCCGATGGCGTGTGTCTCATTAAAGACCTGAGTATGGTGTGTTGGTTGGTGTGATTGGCTGTGTCGGCAGGGATGGAATGTGTTGGTCCAATGGTCTTTCTTTGGCCAACAAGGGATTGCGATGGGCTTCATCAGTGTAACACATGAGGTCGGCCAGAGGATTTTTTTGATGCTCCAATGGAGGGAGTCACGGTGACAGAGGGTGTGTTTTGTTTGCCATCCATGAGACCGTTGAGATCGGAAGGTGTTTTTTGGAGTTGGCCGATGACCTGGGTTGGCCGATGGGCTTTGGGCGAAGGAGCGTGTGTCGAGCGCGGCAAAACGCTCGACACTTAGTATGCATGTGACTATGTTTTTAAAGTGATAGAGGGCTCTCTACGCTGTGCATGTGGGACTAATTCTCCTACATAATTTGAACCTTCAGAAAATGCATTTTGGCGGGAACTCCCCATTTGAACGCAGCGATGGTTTTCTTGGTGGTTGTGGGTGGTTGAGCCATCAATGGCGATAGTGTAGAGATGTGAGCAAACGGTCAAGCAGTCAGGTACCCATTTTATGGCATAGCGATTTCTCCAACGGTGGCGCTGGGCTCGAGATCTGCCCTATTTGTCGCATTTAATCTGTGAAGACCATTTTCAAATGGAAGGAATGTATCTGGCAAATTTTTGACTTCTGGCCATGTAATTAATGATCGAATGTACACAGTTCTGTATATAATGGTCTAGCTATGTTACTTTTGAGAGGTTGGAGGTTTTTTGGGCTTTCTGCTCTGACTCTGGACATAAGGTGTTCACATTTTGAAAGGCATTTTTTGCTACAGACTCGGTCCTTAGTTTGGTGTACTAATCTATCTTGGATTGTAAATGATGATTTTCTCTGTGATGACCTTCTATGCAGATTGATTTTAAATGAAAAACACCTGTGTGTGTATTGTTTCTGATTGTCTCCTGTATGTCATTTGTTTTCCTTTCAAACAAGGTTGTCAAGGACTTCCAAGTTTTTCAGTGTATGCATACTGTGTGTCTGATTTATTGCGTCTGCTCAAGGAGTGGTTAAATAGGCTTTTGATCAGATACAAAGGGAAATAGATTGCATCATAGGATCTGTTAAGCATGATCATTAATGATACTCTTTCTTGGACATGTTGCTGTCAGGCAGTAGCATTATTCTCAGGTCCTCTGGATATGAATTTATGTTGTCATGGGGAGACATTTACAGTCTTAGATATGACTCTGCTGCCCAGATAAGGCACTGGTTTGGGAATTTGTCTGTTCAATGGGTCTAGGAAAGTCCCATCACTCCAAACACCATTTCAAACCATCTCATCCTTCCATTTGTTAGTTGTAGGATTAGGAGTAGGAAACCCTTGCATGCTCTCATCCCTAACCAGACATTATGTCTAGGAATGTTGCCAACCTTGTGATTTGTTATACAAATCTTGGTCCTTACATGAGAGTATTCTGCCTGTTGCTGTCAAGTTAAATCCTTCTGTCATTGAGCTAGTCAAGGTTATACCTTTATCAAATAGGGACCACCCCCTTGGTGCGGTAGAACCAGAAGTGAAGGGGAGGAGCTCATGCAACCTCCTGTATTCAGTTGGTTGAATCTACTTGTGCATTAGAACTGGCAACCCCTAATGCTGATTCAGAAGAAAAACCAACAAAATGGCGACTCTGCTGGGGAGAAAATTGATGAAAAAGTGTTATATCTTGTGGCCCATTCGAGTCACCAACAAAATGGCAACTCTGCTGGGGACGTTGATGTGAAGTGATATCCTGCAGTCTCTGGTGAAGTTTTGCTCTGCTGGTGGAATGAACTCAGAAACATATTTGATGAGCTTTCAGCTGCTATAAATTTTGTCCTCTTTGGAGAGGTGGTGACTCTACAAAAAATTCAAGTGCACATGAAAAGTTGATGTGTGTGTTGTGACAGAAAATGTGCTGTTCAGACTTTAGCATCTGTATGAGAAAAGGTACCTTGTTCCTTCCCCTTTATATTTGCTGTTTGGCTGCATAGGTTAGATGCCAGGGGAGGTTACAGGTCTTAGGAATGCAAGGGATGTCTGAAAATAGAAATTTCATGAATCCAAGTATGAATTATCCCATACTCAGCGGTGAAATGTTGGATAAAAGAATAGAAGAGATAAGAAATAGGTTGATATTCTTAGAGGCTGAGCAGGCCCAGTTAAAAAGCAGTAACCCTGTTGTGTCTGCCAGTCAGAAGGCTAAACCTCTTCTCAGCCCTTTTGATCCTTTGTATGACCAACTGGATTTGTCATGGGTGAATTATAAAGTAGAAACTATGCCTGCTAGGATATACTGTCAAATGCCTAGATTTAGTGGTCACAGTGTATGTGATGGGAATGCACATATCCAAAATTTTCACAGTTTTATGGGAAAACATTCATTTAGAGATGAGGATATGTGGATGAGGTTTTTTGTTAGGTCCTTTGATGCAAAAGCAAAAGACTGGTATTTGAGCTTTCCAAAGAGATCCTTTGCCTGTTGGGATGAGCTTGCTGACTGTTTTAAGGAAGAATTTACAAAAGATTTGGCTGATCTTGTTGCAGAATTGATGAGAATTAGAAAACAAGATGAAGAGCCATGTGTTGATTTCAGTCATAGGTTTGCAGTAGCCTTTTCACAGATCCTAGAAGTCTTCAGACCTGATATTTCAGCCTGTGTAGGCATATTCTTTGAGGCTTTTGAGGAGGGCTCTAGTGCATTACTGAGGGATTTCAAGGTGACAAGTATGCATATGGCATACAAGTTCGTAGAAAAAATAGAAAAAATCAGAAATGTGCACTTGTTCAAACCCCTGTCCACAGGCTTTGGTGTGAAAAATGGTTGTGAAGCTGCAAATGACCAAATAATTAGGGCATCTTGTGCAGATAAAAATGAAAATGAAAGCATAGAGGTTGAGACTGCTGTATTTGAACATAATGCTGACAATACTGCTCAACTGGATTGTTCACCAGTTGAGGATGCCAGTGAAAGGATTAGTGAGGATTCCCATTGCAATGATGAGGCATATGACCATGAAAACAACAACGAGGTTATGGACAGTAATGAGCAACTTTTGGAATGGACCTGTGGAGACAATTGTGAGTATTGTACTCAAGACAAAGAAGGTATAAGCAAATAGAAAAATAGTCCCATGTGTGACCCATTGCCTACCTTTCAAACACATGGAGATCATGAAGAGCAGTCAGAAATTGAAATAAGTGCTAGTGCAGAGCATGATTGTTTTTCATTCGATGGCTGTTTTGCTTATGACACACAGACTGATACTCCTCCACAGAGTGAATCCATTGGTGATGAAAATGCATGCTCTACTGCCCATGAACCAATGGCATACTACGATGAAACTGATGCACCTGGGTCACCCATTTTTGACACATATGATGATGAGGATCTATTTGAGTATGGTGAAGGCTTGAGCACTGTTTTTGACTTGGATTCTATTTCTCATCCTGATGAAAGAGGAAACAACATACATTAGGTAAGTGATTGTAAAGATGTGCCAGATTGTAAAAAGATGCCAGAGCCTGATCTTTTCCAGTTTGGTGCTACTATTGGTTGTGTACATGATGTGCACAATTGTGAATTTGAAAGCTTTTCTTTTGAGAGGCCAGCATATGAAATGAGCTCTGATTTTCCTAGCTGCATGGTGGACTTTGAATATTTTTAGTTTTCAGTCCAGCTAGGAGATCATTTTGCAATGCATAATACTGATACAAATGATAACATGTGTTATATTCCATTTGAGTATGCATTGCTTGATACATTCTACATCCATTTGCTGCCTGATGCTGAGGGTTGTTTGCATAGGGTTGACAGTGACAAAATAAATCAGAAGGTTGAATGTGCAGATGACTAGGTTTGTTTGTGGTCAAATCATGGCAGTATTCTCAGGCTTGACCCAGTGTATGTAGATGAGAACAAGGTGTTTGACAAGGGGAAATATTGGTTTTCCTTTTCTTGGTGGCCTTTGGCCATCAAGTTTGATTGGTGATGCAGATCATGGTAACTTCATGACTCTGTTGCCCAATGGATAAGGCACTGGTCTGCATCCCAGAGATTTGGGGTTCTCGCTGTAGTCTTGCACCTGCACGTCCCCAATCAGAGCCACTATTGGTGCCTGGATTCACTGACAGTTTCTAAGCAATTTTCATGCAGGCACCATACCAAAATATCCAAAAAATTTTAAGTTTTGGGGCCCCTCAATGTTTTTCAGCATCTGTATTATAGTTCTTAAGGAGGTGGTCTTCATGTTTTCTCCATCGGCATGAGTTTGTATTTGTCTTGGCGATCATGATGGTAGCAGTCATATCTTCTTCCATCGCCAAGACTTTGTGCTATCGGTGAAGGAGTTTCATGTTGGGCCAATGGCATTTGTTTGGCCAATGGATATCTATCAGCGAGAGTAGTATTGTCGGCCAAGCAGTTTTTTGTGGCGCTGATAGGTGCGGGTCACATCGACAGGGGAGTATGGAGTGGACCGTCGGCGAGACTTTTGCTATCGGCAGAGGGGTCTTGACCTCTGCCGATATCATTTTTCTGGCCGATGGGGATTTGGGTGTTGTGTTCATCGGTATGACAATGTGTGTCAGTGAGGGAGATTTGTGCTTTGCCGATGGGTCTTCTCTGGCCGATGTGGAAGTTGAAGGCTTTAGGGAGGTGTTCGTCAGTGTGACTAAGGGTGTCGGCCAGTGTTTTTTCAGTTGCTCCGATGATGTGTGTCTGGCCGATGGGAGCAAGGAGTTCGGTCATCGGTGTGACCTTGGCTATCGGGGGCAGTGCTTTGTGGTCCGCCGATGGAGAGTGTTTGGTCGATAGAGGAGCAGAGTGTGGCTTGTTGGTGCGTCGGTATGACTTGACGTATCGGCGAGCGTCTTTTTTGTTGTGCCGATGGCGTGTGTCTTGCTGAAGACCTGAGTACGGTGTGTTGGTTGGTGTGACTGGCTGTGTCGGTAGGGATGGAATGTGTTGGCCCGATGGTCTTTCTCTGGCCGACAAGGGATTGCGATGGGCTTCATCGGTGTAACACATGAGGTTAGCCAGAGGATTTTTTTTGATGCTCCGATGGAGGGAGTCATGGCGACAGAGGGTGTGTTTTGTTTGCCATCCGTGAGACCATTGAGATCGGAAGGAGTTTTTGGAGTTGGCCGATGGCCTGGGTTGGCCGATGGGCTTTGGGCGAAGGAGCGTGTGTCAAGCGCGGCAAAATGCTCGACACTTAGTACGCATGTGACTATGTTTTTAAAGTGATAGAGGGCTCTCTGCACTATGCATGTGGGACTAATTCTCCTACATAATTTGAACCTTCAGAAAATGCATTTTGGCAGGAACTCCTCATTTGAGCGCAGCGATGGTTTTCTTGGTGGTTGTGGGTGGTTGACCCATCAATGGCGACAGTGCAGAGATGTGAGCAAAAGGTCAAGCAGTCAGGTACCCATTTTATGGCATAGCAATTTCTCCAACGGTGGCGCTGGGCTTGAGATCTACCCTGTCTGTCGCATTTAATCTGTGAAGGCCATTTTCAAATGGAAGGAATGTATCTGGCAAATTTTTGACTTCTGGCCATGTAATTAATGACTGAATGTACACGGTTTTGTATATAATGGTCTAGCTATGTTACTTTTGAGAGGTTGGAGGTTTTTTGGGCTTTCTGCTTTGACTCTGGACATAAGGTGTTCACATTTTGAAAGGCATTTTTTGCTACAGACTCGGTCCTTAGTCTGGTGTACTAATCTATCTTGGATTGTAAATGATGATTTTCTCTGTGATGACCTTCTATGCAGATTGATTTTAAATGAAAAACACCTGTGTGTGTATTGTTTCTAAATGTCTCCTGTATGTCATTTGTTTTCCTTTCAAACAAGGTTGTCAAGGACTTCCAAGTTTTTCAGTGTATGCATACTATGTGTCTGATTTATTGCGTCTGCTCAAGGAGTGGTTAAATAGGCTTTTGATTAGATATAAAGGGAAATAGATTGCATCATAGGATCTGTTAAGCATGATCATTAATGATACTCTTTCTTGGACATGTTACTGTCAGGCAGTAGCATTATTCTCAGGTCCTCTGGATATGAATTTATGTTGTCATGGGGAGACATTTACAATCTTAGATATGACTCTGCTGCCCAGATAAGGCACTGGTTTGGGAATTTGTCTGTTCAATGGGTCTAGGAAAGTCCCATCACTCCAAACACCATTTCAAACCATCTCATCCTTCCATTTGTTAGTTGTAGGATTAGGAGTAGGAAACCCTTGCATGCTCTCATCCCTAACCAGACATTATGTCCAGGAATGTTGCCAACCTTGTGATTTGTTATACAAATCTTGGTCCTTACATGAGAGTATTCTGCCTGTTGCTGTCAAGTTAAATCCTTCTATCATTGAGCTAGTCAAGGTTATACCTTTATCAAATAGGGACACCCCCCTTGGTGCGGCAGAACCAGAAGTGAAGGGGAGGAGCTCACGCAACCTTCTGTCTTCAGTTGGCTGAATCTGCCTGTGCATTAGAACTGGCAACCCCTAATGCTGATTCAGAAGAAAAACCAACAATATGGAAGGTCAAGTTCAATCACATGTCATAGAGTGGGCATGGTGAGTGGGCCTACCTTGATAGGGAGGCATATAATGCTTTTAGATTCTCTTTCCATGTTGTCGTATGCCATGATAGAGATAACCAAAGATTCCAAGTCAGCCGCTGAATACCCTAGGAGTTTTATGAATTTTAATGTGCATATGTTCAAGCCGGATCCATTATCCAAGAGGACCCTCTTGATCTTATGGTTGGTGATTTAGACTTCGATGTGGAGTGCTTTGTTATGTGTGTGATCGATGGGTGGCATGTCGACATGGATAAAAGTGAGGTGGTAGGATGAAGATAGTTGAGTGACAAGGTTTTGGAATTGAGCGGGAGGTATGTCAGTGGGAACATGAGATTCTTGGTGGGCCTTGTCAAGAATTTCACGGTGGATGGAGGATGTCTTAAGGAGTTCCAAGATGGAGATTTGCACAGGGGTTTTCCCAAGATGATTAAGGAGGTTATATTTGGAAGTGGTAGTAGAGGAGGATGGGGTTGGTCCCTTTATGGTTATATGCCCATGGCGGGTGGTAACAACACATTTAGGGGTGGTATTTTTGAGTTTGATGGTGGTGACACAAGTAGAATCAAAATAAATTCTACCCACTATATTATCATAGGGAGGCAGAACATTGTTGTAGTTGATGTTGTTGGCTTGGTTGTTAGGATTAGCATTGGAGGAGGATGGTTTGGATGCAGTTTGATTATTGTTGTGGTGGGAAAGAGGGTCTTGGTAGATGCCTAGGCCATCATTGGGTGATGTATTGTTGTGGTCTTCCATTTGGATACCGCCGCGATCAATGAGGTCTTGGACATAGTTTTTCAATTTCATGCATTTGTTTATGGCATGGCCCTTTATGTGATGATAGTCACAATATTTATTTTCTTTGTACCATGTGGGTTTAGGTTGGTTTTCATCGAATGGTTTCATCGTGGGGACCTAAACCATTTAAGCTTGGACTAACTTTTGAAATACCACCTTGAGTGGTTCACCCAAGGGAGTATATTTACATTTTGGATTGTTAGGGGGATTTCGCTTTGGAGGAGCAGATGAGATCGATACATTTCTTGAAACATTTTGGACTACATTGGTTTCCTTTGGTTTAGGAGCGACAATTTGAATGAACTTGGAATCGGTAGCACCATCTCCTACGGTGTTCTTGTTTTTAGCCCAAAATTTAGGTTTGTCATTGGATGTTTTGTCATTGTCATTATTATTGTTATATATTTTGACTAAACCCTTTGCAATAAGGGCTTTTTCAATGGTGACCCATTTTTCTATAATTTTGTCAAAAGTTGATGTGCAATGTACTTGTAAGTGGAAGGCCATCTCTTGGTTAAGATTTTGGATAAAGATGTGAATGAGTTTCTTTTCAGGGTTTGTCCAAGGTAGCCTACTAGCAAGGGATCTCCATCTTTGTAGATAAGCGGTGAAACTCTCACCACTTCATTGTTTGGTGTTGCAAAGGTCAAGCATAGTGATCTCATCTCTACATTGTATGAGAAGTGGGTGACAAATTTCTCTGAAAGATTGGTGAAAGTGGATATGGAGCCATAAGGCAAGTGCATGAACCATTCTAGGGCTTGTCCTCCTAGGCTTCATGGAAAAAGACGAAGGAGGAAGTGGTCATCATAGGCGACTTCTTGGCATGCCATGAAGAACTCCTTGATGTGGTCACGAGGGTCTCCTTTTCCTTTGTATTTATCAAATTTTGGCATTTCAAAGTGTTGAGGAAAAGGTGTGATGGCAATGTTTCTATCAAATGGGTAGGGACATAAGTCTTCAAACTTATAAATGTTTCTCTTGGGTCCCTAGTTGGATGTTTATAAGTGCATTTTTCATCTCTTTCCACTCTTGATCAAAAGGGTTAGCAAGAGGTGGTTGCGGTGTGTGTTGGAGTAGAGGTTGTTGTGATGATGATTGTTGATATTAGGGATGGACATATTGTTGTTGTTGTTGGGGATGGATGTATTGTTGTTGTGACGACGATTGTTGGTGTTGAGGATGGATGTATTGTTGTGTTTGTTTTGCATGTGGTAGAAGGCCTATAGTTTACATGTAAACATGGGACCTATGGGTTTGTTGTTGTGGGATGACTTGTTGATTTTGGGGTGGTGGTTGTTGTTGGGTGCTGTAAGGAGGTTGCATCAATGATCCATGGTGAGGTTGTTGATGCATGGAAGATTGATATGTGTGCATGGGATTGGCATAGCTTATCAATGGGTTTTGTGGTTGGTTAAGTGGATTCAGAATGGGTGTTCGAGTCGTGGGTGGTGCTACCATTTGTGTGATGATCAATCTTGGTGGAATGTTTAGTGGAGCGAGAGGTTGTGGTACAATCGTGGGGGCTTATTGTTGATTGTTTGGCGGAGGTGGTATGGTGGTGATGGTGACATTAGAAGGTACCCCAAAAATGGACACATCGGAGGGTAGCATGTCATAAGGTAACCCGATGGGGGGATTGGATACTTGTGGTTGTGAAACATTTTTAGCCCTCATCTTTTGTCCCAAGGCATGAACGACAGTAGTGTTGGTGGCAAAACTAGCCCATGGGTTGTCATAAATGGGTTCATTGGGATCAGGGACATGTCCCCATGGTTGATCATAGATAGGTGATGGTGGCTTGTCATGGAATATGGTTTTGAGTTTGTCATGGTCATATGAATATGGAAGGCGCACGCCATGTTCAATGAGATGTTGAAGAAATTCATCCCTATGGTTGTCAATGAATTGATCAAACTTGTTGTGTAACCCATTTTCATTAAGGAAATCGACAAAGGTGGGGGAATAGGTTTGATGAGGATGAGTGGATGCTTCACCCATTTCAATTTGGTTGACATATTCCTTCGTGTTCCTCATGGTAGAGCCACTAGGAGAGAGGGGTTGGTAATGAGCTTCCATTTTCTTAGCTTGTGACTGCGTGATGGGAGGCATAAAAAGTGACTTTGGGTCAGATTTGGATGACAAGGTACCAGTGATGAGAGGTGGAGATAGGTCCAAAATCTAGATCAAGATGATTAAAGGCTGATGGTTATCCTATACACTTAGGGTAGACAAAGAGCCTAAGCAAAAGGGCAATAGGATTATTTTACTTGGGGTAGACAAGACGCACTAAGCAAAATGGGATTTCTTGGAATCCACTAACTTAGGAGTTGTCAAGATTCCTAAACCAATTTATCCAAGGGGTGTCGATGATTCCTAGTTTATACTAAACTTCAGATGAACAAAGTCTCAAGCTTAATACAAACAAAAGGACAATTTTGATCTAGAGTTTTAACCTTAGGATTTGGGTGCAATTTGGGTTGGTTTGTTGATTAGGATCAATTTGATTGAGGAAATGGTTGGATTTAATGGATTCGAGGATAATGATTGATTATGGATTGATGTAGATTGATTAAGGATGGTACAATGTACTAAGGATGGTAAAATTAGCCAAGGCTAATAAGGGATAAACAAAGTTTTGACTAGGGATTGTTTAAGGATAATGATGACGTGGGACTAATTATGGATGACGTGGACAATTTAGGATCTAAAGGAGAGGATGACAAGGATAATGGTTGATGATTGGGGTGGATCACAAGATAAGAGTGATAAATGGATAGGGACATGGATTGAGGTGGCATGTAATGTTGAAGGATGACATGGAATAGGGATTGTCAGCAACCACAAGGACAAAAAATTGACTTTATGATGACTTTTGGACTGGGTGTTGATTTAGGGGGCTGGGTGTTGATACAGTGGACCATGCACTGATTTGTAGAAACTAGGTGCTGATGTAGGACAGTGATGGTTTTATGTGGTTTTGAAGGTGGTGAGTTGGATTTTGGGCAAATTTTAGACTTTGGATGTGAAGTTTTTGAACTTTGGAGGCTAAATGATGGATTTGGGAAGTTCAAATGTTTCAATGGTTCATTGAATGACTCAAATATCATCCCACAATAATGGGTTACACTTTTCTGGCCAAACTTGACATTGAAATCAACATTTTGAACTAAATCTTCACTTTTTGACACTTATAGCTGCTAAACCGTTAGGAATTTGAAGATAATGCAAACTAGTGATTTGTGAGATTTTGTTTGTAGATTATAAATATATATTTAAAAAAAAATTGGAGTTAAATTGTAAATTTTTTTGCGTCTCCTTTGATAACTAGTTTTTAATAGTAAAGAATATTTTTTTAAAGTGATGTGTATTTTGTAGCACATAACTTTTTTTCTACAAAGGATAAAACTCTGATTCTTTTGAATTTAGATTTGTAACACCAATATATAAGGCATGGATTTAGCTTCATAACGTTTGTTGAATATTTTGTTTTTAGTTAAGTTTTGAAGTCAAACCAATTATAATTTAGACAGACATATTCCGTAAAACATAACTTTTTCTATATGAATCAAAATTCAATTTTTCTTTTTTGTTGAAACAAGAACATCAATACCTAGGGCATATATATTTTTAAAAATTTGTTTTCACTAATTTACTAATTTTCCATGTGTGTAGAACAAAGAACTTGATGTTCAATGAAAAACCTACATTCACAAGAAATAAAAAATAAATATAATAATCAAATTAAATATATTTAAAATTATACTTATTGGGAAGCTTATAATAAGAACTACATACTTACAAAATATAAATTTTAAATTAATTCATTTGATCCCCCAAAAGGTAAACCAAATGTGGTTTTTTATTAGCATTTTGATAGGTGTAGAGGAGACTCCATTATATGTATGGTTTAAAACTAGTGGGGTTCTATCTAAGGGGGTTTGATTAGACCCTCTTCAATTGAAATCTTTTAAATGGAAAATTTCAAGGCTTAAATCATTATATTTTCTAAAAATATGCGATTTTAGCAAAAATTGGGATGTCCTAGAAAGTGTAACCCATTATTGTGGTAGCATATTCAAATGGTGTTTGGATTATGTCAATGATAGTTTTCCTTGACAAGCAATACAAACATTCCAAACAAGAGCATACAATGGCCAAATGTTTGATGTGACGTATAAGCGTAATGTGTATGTTTGAGAAGCCCCTCAAGGCCCAAATTTCCATGAGTATAACACAATAAAAAACACTTGACAGAAGTGCTTAAACTACCTAAGGTCAAGGTGAATGGTAGCTTGTCAAGCTCACAACATGGAATCTCTGACTCAAATGCAAACACATAGATAAGCACATGTGCGATTATATTGTCTTCTTGAGAGAGGATGGCTAGGGGCCTCCTGCACTGGAAGGATGACACAATCACCCTCTCCCCGGAAAGCTATGTATAGCTTATACTAAGCTGAATATTTCCATCTCATCTCAAGGAAGCCACTGGTGAGAATCTACAAGGGATGATGTTTCCCCTTTCCTTGAACAAACTACCACAAGGTTAAAAAGGGTAGGCCTCTACCTTAAGGTGTTTAGTGGGGGAACATTCAGGGACTTGACGCTCATTTATGTGGCAGTGACCCACTTAAGAGCCTATCCCAACCACTTACATCAATCCTTTTGCAAGGAGAGAATGGGGTTGACGTATCTCACACACAAGTGTGTGGATATTGGGGAACTGTCAGAATGAGAATACATCACCAAGAAGCATTAGCTTTCGCCTAGGCCTTTTATATAGCAGACCAAATGGAAAGTACTGCTTAGGGTCGTCCCTTGGGGTGAGTACCTCTTTTCCCACCAAGGCACGACCTTCTCTAAGAAAATGAAAAAGAAGAGAATAGAACCATTTCTCTTCACCCAAGATCCTTTTGAAGGTGAGGGGAGAGGATACTTTAGTTCTATCCCTTGGGATCTACTTAACATGATGTGTAAGCACACAAAACACTTTACTCAAAATCTATGTTCTTTTTAAGACCCAAAACGAAATGTTCCTATGATTGTTTGCAATGAAAGTCAATTTTATGCAATTTGTTGTTCTTTTTAACCAATGAGTGAAAGATGCAAGATTGTTGTTCTTTTTAGCCCAAATGAGTGAGGTTATTTTTAACTCCAAATGAAATGTGCCTAAGCAAGTTCATTTTATATGCACCAAAATAAAGTATTTTCTAGCCTAACAAAACCCCTACAAGGAAAGGTTAGTAGTGTGATATGAGTCTTTGATGGTTGAATGAAGCTGCAAGATAAAATGTTAGCCCAAAACTCTCAATTTTAGGTTAGGCGCTAATCTATGGGACTGGGCACTGATGTGCTATGACAGATGCTGATTCAAGTTTGGTAGAGTTCTCCCCTTGCAAAGTGCACTTTTCCTGCAAAATAGAGAGTTAGACCTGCAAGAAATGATGGTTAGAGGCTCAAAAACCACAATCAAAAATTAAATTCATAAAAAAGGGTCATAAAATATTAGTTCTATCCTAAGTTAGGATGGGTGCTAATTCAGGAGACTGGGTGCTAATCCAAGATAGACATCACCTCCCCTTTTCAAAATGAGTTTTTCCTACAAAATAGAGAGCTAAAGTGGCCAAAAAGTTAGTAAAAATGCATTTAAGAAATCATACACTCATAAAATACTAAAATAGGCCAAAAACCCATGCAAAATGAGTGATTTTACCTTATGTGGGACCGGGCGCTAATCTACTAGGTTGGGCGCTGATTCACCAGATAGGTGCCACTTTGTAGAAATTGAGCGCTGATCTGACCTGTCACAAGAAAACAACATAAAACATGCAAATTTATTAAGGTTAAGGTGGTGGGGTCCCACCAGGCATGCCAAAATGTCTAACCTATGAAAATGAGATCCTAAATGGATACAAATTCAACCTAAAATGCACCTAATCTCAAGTTCAAGGGACCTCAAGATTGAGTTAAACTACTAATGCACTATTCCTATCTAAATTGCACCCTATATAAGCACATAAGTAGTGATCTACTCTAAGATGTGATATACTAAACCAAACTTAGACTAGAATTGCACTAATTCTAATGGATGTGAGCATTTAAATTGACATAATAACTTTGCATAAAATGACTTGTTCCAAATGAGAGGTGGAGGCCTCAATTTATAGAATTTTGGGGATGGGATTGAAGGGCTAGGATCAATTTGAAGGATCAATGGTTGAGATTGCTTGAGGATCCTCAAGCAAGGAGAATTGGACAAATGGCATGATTGGATTGAATGAGAATGTTGCCCCAAGATTCAACGGATGATCAATGGATGAGATTGCAAGTTTGAATGGATGGATGGCTAGGATTGGGTAGGTGTATGACATGTAAGGATTTATTTATAAAAAGGTAAGGCTTGGACTTTGTGAGGAATTTTAAATTCTATGGAGAGAACAAGTAGAATTTAAAATTAGAAGAATAGTGTTCAAATGGTGCCACATGGAATTTTAAATTGGAATGAGTAGTGACACATGGAGTGGGGTGGAAGAAATAGGACAAATGTACTTAACTTGGAAGATTTGCCCATGCTTCCAAAGTACCACTTGTCATGTACATGTGTGTATATTGGATGACAAGTGGACTTTTAGAAATATGGGGGTTTGTAATGATGAATTGATTAAATTAATTCATGTGCACATAGATTAAAAGAAAGTAATTATGATTACAAAAAGTAATCAGAAGTGTACAAAATAGGGAATTAAATAAATATGATAATTTATTTAATTTATTGGAATGAACTATAGTAAGAAATATTTAATTTTCAAACTATAGTAGAGGAATTTAATTTTTATGATAGTAGAAAATTGTCGAATAAATTAGTTAAATAATTAAAAATTATTTAATTAATAATCGGATCAAATGACATGATGCAGGTGAATAGGGTTGGATGTGTTGGTGGATGAAATTAGTTGTGACCATTTTTAGGTGTCTACACCCACAACACATCTATTCATACATATCACACACAAATACCCCTCAAACACAACAACCACCATCATCCAATTACCAGGGTCTTGCTCCAAATCAACATCCCACATCTAAAATTGAACTCAAATTCTCACATCTTCAAAAATAGATTTTAGATATTACCTTAGGACATACCAAGAAAAAATTCTCTTTAGAAGAAGTTTGTCCTTATCCTTTTGATAGGCCACTCTCTATGATACCTTTTCCTCCAAACTTCGAGATGCCAAAATTTGACAAATACAAAGGAAAAGATGATCCCAAATGACATCTTAGCGAATTTTATATTGCTTTCTTAGAGGTTGTCCACAATGATACATATCTTTTATGTTTCTTCCCTCATAGTCTTGGAGGGAAAGCTATAGAATGGTTTTCTTATTTACCTCTAGGCATTGATAAGACCTTTAATGAATTGGTTGAAAAGTTTGTAACTCACTTTTCATTCAACATCGAACATGAGATTTCCATGACTAACCTATCCAATAATAAAGAAAGAAACGGAGAAACCTTTATCTCATTCTTACAATGATGGAGAAATATGGCTAGTAAATTTCCATGGCCTATTCTTGAAAAATAATTGGTGAGCATATTTGTTCAAAATCTAAATCCTGAATTAGGATTTCATCTACAAGTCCAATATACAAATTCTTTTGATGAGACTATCTATAAGGATACAAACATAGAAAAGGCCCTAATTGCAAAAGGACTAGTCAAAATATTCAAAGAAAACAAAGACAATCCTCAACAATCAAATGAAAAATCCTATTTTTGGTCCAAAAATAAAAATGTTTTCAACGATGGTGTTATGGATACTAAAGACATTCAAAATGTCCAAGCACCTATCAATCTTCAACCAACTAGAAATGTCTCATCTACTCCTAGGGAGCAACCCAGACAAGACTCAACACCTAGATGTAAATTTACTCCACTGGGAGAACCTATTGAGTCCATTTTAAGAAAACTTGTCCATACCGGTCTCATCACACTACTCGAAGCACATCAATATGATAAACCTATATTCAAACCCTCTTGGTATAAAGACAACGAATATTGTGAATACTATAGAGTCAAAGGACACAAAACTCCTAGATGTATGAAATTGAAAAACCTCATCCAAAATCTTATTGATAGAGGAGAAGTAACAGTCGATGATCCTCTTAAACAAACTTCAAACAATTATCTTAACACCTACAAGGATCCATTCCCTCCCCATGGTAAAGGAAATGTTGTAGACAAAGGTAAAAACATCAACCATGCCTCAACTTCCTATGATTTCATTGTTAGTCATTGTCATGTCTCGTTTTATGGACTATATTATTATTCTAGATTAGTGAACATTTACTATGATTGTTTTTACTTGAGTAAATTCCACATGTGTGAAGGTAATTATCATGAATTTATATTTACATAAATTGGAAAGTTGTTTTAAATATTAAATATTATCGATGTGATTATAATGTTTTGCTTCGGCTATGTTTTTGGAAACTAATCTATTAACATTGAGTTGAGTGCGAATGAATGCAAGAACTTGTTGAAGATGAGAACATGATCAAGAGGTAGAGATGTTCTAGCCACTTGGAAAGAACTGTTTGGGATGGATAATCCTGAGCACTCACACACTCACATAGTCTCATATTGCATTTTATGGTTTTAATATGCATTGTTGTATATGTTTAATACTTAGGAAAATAATGCATTATAATTGCTACAAAGTCCTTTTCAAATGTATGAATTAGTTATAAATATATTAATGTTCTTTCAATCATATTTAAATGGTTTATCTTTTTCTTGTGATGTTGTAAATAAATGGATTATTTATTTCATTTTACTTTTGTCACTTGAGATGTTGTATTTAAATGGATTATTTACTTCATGTTACTTTTGTATTGGTTTGAGTGCTTTACAGTCATATAGAAAAAAGTCATGTGATGCAGAGAAACCTTCAGTTAGTACAACTTGACAAAAGTGAAACAATGATCCATCACCAACAACGACAAAATGAAACAAACTTGATTCACTTGACAACTTTCATAAACTGATTCATCTCAAACAATGATTAAATGCATTCTAGATCACATTGGAAACACATAGACTTATATAACTCCTCCAAAAATGCCAGTCATGGATTTTCATTTAAAGGGTTTTTAGAACATATTAAAACATAATTTTCCACCAATTTTCATGACTTTTTTATGGTTGGAATCAAATATGAAATATTCTAGTATGCTGGAAACCCTAGGTGGGGTTTAGACCTGTTGTTAGTAGAAATGCCATAACTCACACAAAACTCAATGAAATTGATTCAAACAAAAAAAAATAATCTCTTAAAACATAGTGCTAACTTTCCCAATTGGTTTTAGGCCTCCATCATTCCATACATGTTTGTACTAACACATTTTCAGATTGCAAATTTTTAGAAAATAAACTTTTTAGACCCATCAAGATGAAAAATGACATAACTTCCACAAAACCTAATGAAAATTCACCAAATCAATTGCATTTGAAATATAACTATTTCCTCTATCTTTTCCAACTAGTTTCAAGACCTACCTATCCATACCAATTTGTACCATGTGAATTACAGTCACTGTTCACAGAAAAAACATCGATTTGAACATGCAAAATGAGGTATATTTTATTCCAACTTCTCTCCCACCTTCTCCAACCTTCTCCAACCTCTGTGTTCATGTTTGCATGACATATTTATATAAGTACATCTATTTCCATCACCCAAAACTACTTCCTAACTTCCCAAACCAACTTTGTAACTTTTTGATAACTTTAACAACTTTCACATTTTTTGTAACTTTTGACTCCAAAACATTACATAATGGATTTAAATGACTTGAAATGACTCCAAATGGTCCTACATGACCTTATTTACACTAAACAAATCAAAACTTAAAGCTTAGCACATGACAACAATTTGCATAGAAAAAAGTGCATCAGGATGCCCCTGCATCATACTTCCCAGGAAAAAGAAATTTGAGTTCCATCTCAAATGATAGTTGGTATTTCTTTTGCTTCTTCCAATTGTACTACATGATTATCTATTCTCTAGCCTCCTCTTGATCCTTCCCATGTTTGGTTTGATCTGTTCCATGATTCTTGGTCTTCACTCATTTGTTTTGTGCTTGCTTTTTGGACCTCCTCCTGATGATCTTCTTCTCAATTGCAAGACTCCAAAATTCTATCTCCTTCATATGTCATAGTACTGTTGTCCATGTCTTCATCCTCATCAGTCTCTCCTTGGGCTTATTGTATTGGTTCTTCCTTGATCTCTGCTATACCCATCTTCTTGTCAACTATCTGATCAGCACCAACCTACTAGTTTCTTGAATGTATCTCTTTCCAATGGACCTTTGCATGATTTTATTGAAGACACTCTTGATCTTTCTTCATGTCCATGTCAAAGAATGTCTCTTCTTCCTTTATTTCATCTTCTCTTTTCAAAGTAACCATTTGTTGCCTTCTTCTTTTCTGAATAATCATTTGTATCGGTCACTTCACCTTCTTTCTCATTGGCCAATGCTAAACATTTTCTTGAGATGCTTTCTCAAGACACTGCTGCAATACAATCTCAATACGTTTTTCAAACTCTCCCATTGTCCTATCAAACTCTGCAACTAGGCTTATCCTGTTCTCTTTCATCTTCACCTTCTAAGTTTGTTGTTGTATCTTGCTATCTCTTCTTTTTTCTTGGATTCTTCTTGTGATACCTCACTTAGGTTTTCTTTCCTTTTCCTCACTACCTAGTCTTTTGGCATCCAGGTTCTGCACTTCAACTTGTCAAAAACAATACACAACTTCCAAAAATTCCCTTGCCCAGATCTTTGGGCTCTGATACCAAAAATGATGCAGAGAAACCTTCACTTAGTACAAATTGATAGAAGTGAAACAATGATTCATCACCAACAGTGACAAAATGCAACAAATTTGATTCACTTGACAACTTTCATAAACTGATTCATCTCAAACAACGATTAAATGCATTCTAGATCACATTGGAAACACATAGACTTATATAACTCCTCCAAAAATGCTAGTCATGGATTTTACTTTAAAGGGTTTTTATAACATATTAAAACAAAATTTTCCACCAAATTTCATGACTTTTTGATGGTTGGAATCAAAGATATGAAATATTCTAGTTTGCTGGAAACCCTAGGTAGGGTTTAGACCTGCTGTTAGTAAAAATGCCATAACTCACACAAAACTCAATGAAATTGATTCAAACAAAAAATATCATCTCTTAAAACATACGGATAACTTTTCCAATTGGTTTCAGGCCTCCATAATTCCATACATGTCTGTACTAACACATTTTCAGACTACAAACTTTCAGAAAATAAACTTTTCAGACCTGTCAAGATGAAAAATGGTATAACTTCCACAAAACCAAATGAAAATTCACCAAACCAATTGAATTTGAAATATAACTCTTTCCTATAACTTTTAGAACTAGTTTTAGGACCATACCTATCTGTACCAGTCCATACCATGTGAATTATAGTCATTGTTCACAAAAAAACATAGATTGAAACATGCAAAATGAGGTATATTTTATTCCAACTTCTCTCCCACCTTCTCCAACCTTCTCCAAACCCTGTGTTCATGTTTACAAGATATATTTATATAATTACATCCATTTCCATCACCAAAAACTACTTCCTAACTTTCCAAACCAACTTTGCAACTTTTACATTTTTTGCAACTTTTGACTCCAAAACATTACATAATGGATTTAAATGACTGCAAGTGACTCCAAATGGTCTTACATGACCTTATTGACACCAAAAAAATCAAAACTCAAAGCTTAGTACATGACAACAATTTGCATCAAAAAGAGTGCAATAGGATGCCCCTACATCATCATGTGTCTACTTTCTGCATTAGGGGAAAAGCCCTTGACTGTGCTATTACAACTCATTGTGGCCGTGTTACCCTTTGTGGGGCAGCACCAAATGTCCATCCAAATTTTGATTACAACATTCTAGACCTAATTGCAAAAGGAATAGTCAAAATCTTCAAACAAAACAAAGACAATATTCAACAATTAAATGAAAAACCCCATTTTTGGTCTAAAAACAAAAACGTTGTCAACGATGGTGTTGTGGATACTAAACACATTCAAAATGTCCAAGCACCTATTAATCTTCAACCAGCTAAAAATGTCTCATATACTCCTAGGGTGCAACCCAAACAAGACTCAACACCTAGATGTAAATTTAGTCCACTGGGAGAACCTATTGAGTCCATTTTAAGAAAACTTATCCAAACCAATCTCATCATCCTACTTGAAGCATGTCAATACGATGAACCTAAATGCAAATGCTCTTTGTATAAAGACAACAGATATTGTGAATACCATAGAGTCAAAGGACACAAAACTCTTAGATGCATAAAATTGAAAAACCTCATCCAAAATCTTGTTGATAGAGAAGTAACAGTCAATGATCCTCCTAAACAAACTTCAAACAATTATCTTAACATCTACAAGGGTCCATTCCCTCCCCATGGTAAAGGAAATACTGCAGAAAAATGTAAAAACATCAACCATGCCTCAAGTTCCTATGATTCTGTTGTCAGTCATATAGAAAAAATTCATGTGTCTACTTTCTCCATTAGGGGAAAAGCACTTGACTGTGCTATTACAACTTATTGTGGCCATGTTACTGTTGAAATCTACCACACAACTGAGAGGGGGGGTGAATTAGTTGTTACTTAGACATTAATCACTTATCCACAATTATTATGATATAACAATGAATGCATGAAATTAGAAACTTAAACACATATCCAACATTAGACATAAGAGACCAAATTTTTACGTGGAAAATCCCAAGGTGGGGAAAAACCACGAAGAGGATTAGCTCTCAAACTATATTACAATCTTTGCAGAATGATGTTTAGGCTTGGTCACTCCATGGGCCCAAAATATATTGGCTCACTGCCATGAAGTACAACTAGGTCTAGCAGGCTCACTGCCTCAACCCTAAACCTAGAAAGATTACAATAAGGGCTGTTAAACCCTAAGGGCTATTAAACCCTATTGGTGGCTCACTTCCAGGCTCACTACCACAATCACCATCTTCTTCATGTCTAAGATTAAAACATTAAAGCATGATCAATCCTTTTCTTTGCTCTGCCCTTCTCTGTCTTATCTCCTTGCCCCTTTTCTTTACTTTTCCATTCTTGCTCAAGGACCCATTTTTCACGACTCAATTATAAGTATTTATACACTTCATCAACCTTGGAATGATCATCAAGGTCAACATTACAATCATCAACCATTGGAATAATATCTAAGATTGGCATTACAAACATTTACAAAATAGGTCTTGAACTAGTACAATATTATGCAAAGGAAATGAAGTAAAGATGTATGTGGATCATGCCACACCTTATCTGGGACTCAAACATGATCTTCCATGCCACAACATGCTTCCACAATCTTCAAGGAATATTTGCAATAACTGGAATTAACCAAGTCAGCTAAGACTAGTTACACAATACACTATCTGGGAACAATCTTCAAACAAGATCTCAATTCCTTAATGCGAACCAATTTCAAGATAGAAAGATGAATAGGAGACATCCACAAGCACATTATAATCATCATGAGTAACCATATGAACCTTAACCACTTTAGCCATAGGAATCTTCTCATTAGAACACATGAACTTCATTATCTTCGGCTGACATAAAAGAAAGATAGCTTGCAGACCACCAAAACATGAACCACTACATTTGTAGGCACTTATCATCATCTGAGACTTCCCTTTAGGACTGCAAAGCAAAATACTTTATTGCGGAGGAATGCGGAGAAAAATACTTTCTCCCTGTCACCAAAGAATAATCAGAGAAAGCAAGTTTTACTCTGGTGAATGCAACTCTCTTAGTTCTTCACACCAGAGGCTCAAACTCAGGATTTAGCATCTTCAGACATCCCTTTAAATAACTTCCAATCCACAGACCAAGATCTTCAAGGAGTGAGAAATGCGGAGTAATCTATTGGATTGTTCTTCAGCATACAACTCACTATCTATATTGCACTTCAGTGTAACTCACTTGTATCTTCCAGAGGGGCCAATTTTCTCAATATCCTCAATATACAAATCTTCTAAACAAGTAATAGAATAGGACATAGTTGACACCAATGATAACAAAGATATGTTGACATCAATGACAACACTGATTAGGCACATACTTGGAACAATCTCCCCTTTGTCATTGATGGCAACATATGATGTGAAAAACTACAACAGCCATAAAGATAGGATTCTCCCCCTATCTCTTTACACATCTGCACTCTTTCTTTCTAACTAAGATTCTCCCCCTATCTTTTTACACATCTGCACTCTTTCTTTCTAAGTTTTTTACATGATTTCTCTCCCCCATTGACATAAATGGCAAAGGGCATATACTTGCACTCTTTTTCTCTGATTCAATTTCTCTTCTAAACTCACTGACTACTCTCCCTAAGAAGTAGCCCTAAAAACATCAATCCAGAACTAAAGAAAGTACCACCGGATTGATGCACTTTTGTGCATCTTAGTTTAGAGAAGGAGGGGTAATAACCCCTAACTTTTCTTTGAGACACTCAAAAGTATCCTTAGGCAGAGGTTTGGTGAAAATGTCTACAATCTAATCTTTTATAGTTACATACTCCAACTTGACTTCATTCTTTGTCACCTTTTCTCTTAGAAAGTGGTATCTTATGGATATGTGCTTTGTCCTTGAATGCATTACTGGATTTTTTGATATGTTTATGGCACTTGTATTGTCATAGAAGATTGCAATTGGATTATCATACATAACTCTGATGTCCTTCAAAGTCTGCTTCATCCATAATACTTGAGTGCAACTACATGCTACTGCAATGTATTCTTCTTTTGCAGTAGACATGGATATTGAATCTCGTTTCTTACTCAACCAAGATACCAACCTTTTACCCAAAAAGAATGCACCTTCACTTGTACTTTTCCTGGCATCTATATCTCTGGCCCAATTCACATTAGTGTATGCACTGAGAGTGAAATCATTATCTTTTGGATACCACAAACCATAATCTATTGGGCCTTTCAAATATCTCAGAATTCTCTTGATTGCCATCATATGTGACTCCTTGGGCTCTGCTTGAAATCTTGCCACAAGACAAACTGCATGCATTATGCCAGGTTTGGTTTGGGTCATATAAAGTAATCCTCCAATCATAGATCTGTACCTTTTCTGATCTGCTATAGGTGAATCATCATTTTTGCTCATCTTACAACCAATTATCATGGGAGTATTTACCAGTTTAGAGTCTTCCATCCTAAACTTATTTAGCAACTCTTTCACATACTTAGACTAAGAAATGAAGATACCTTTATTTGATTGATTTATTTGTAGACCAAAAAAGAAATTCATCTCACCAAACATGGACATTTCAAATTTACTTTGCATTTCTCTAGAAAAGCTGTGCACATACCTTCATTGCCTTCAAAGATAATATCATCAACAAAGATTGCTACAATTAGGATTTGTTTATTACTGATCTTGAAGTAGAGATTATTATCTGTAGTACCTTTACTGAACCCTATTTGTATCAGATATCTATCCAACCATGCATACCATGCCTTGGGGGCTTGTTGTAATATATACAAAGCCTTCTTCAATCTACATACCATGTCACCCTGATCTGATGACTGGAATCCTTCTAGTTGTTCAATATAGACTTCTTATTCCAACTCTCCATTCAAGAATACATACTTTACATCCATCTGATATACCTTAAAAACTTTGTAGGTTACAAGTGCCAGAAACATTCTTATAGATTCAATCCTTGCCACTGGTGCAAATGTTTCCTCAAAATCTATTCCTTCAACTTGAGAGTATCCTTTGCATACCAACCTTGCTTTGTTTCTTACTACTTCACCATTCTCATTCATCTTGTTTTTGAAAACCCACTTGGTACCAATTACATTTTTGTCTGTTGGTCTGGGAACGAGATCCCAGATATGATTCTTCTTTATCTGCAAAAATTCTTCTTTCATAGGTTTTACCCAATTCTCATCATTGCAAGCTTCATTCACAGTCTTAGGTTCAATCTTGGAAATCAGACAAAAATTTACTTGTTCTTCTGTAGCTTTTCTTCTTGTCAGGATTCCTTTACTTTTATCTCCTATGATTTGATTTTTAGAATGATTAAGTTTGACATACCTTGGTGACTTGGTAGCACTTTCCAGAGCTTGATTCTCTTCATCTGAGTTGTCTTCATGCTGTACCACTTCTGAAACATCTGGTTGATTTGATTCATATCCACTTGAATCTGGCGACCTTTCCTTGCTTTCATCAACTTTGACATTTGCACTCTTAATGATCTTGTTTAGCCTCTTATTATAACACCGATAAGCATTTCTCTTGGTTGAGTAACCAAGGAAGATTCCTTCATCACACCTAGCATAAAATTTTCCTAGATCTTCTTCTCTTTTGATATAGCATTTGCTACCAAAAACTTTGAGATATTTCACAGTAGGAATTTTACCATACCATAATTCATAAGGAGTCTTAGAACTGTTACCTTTGACTTGGACTCTATTTAGGATATACACAATAGTGTGAATTGCCTCTCTCCAATATACTTCTGGAAGATCAGCTTCCTTCATCATGGTTCTAGCAGCTTCTTGAACTGTTTTGTTCTTTCTTTCAATGACTCCATTTTGTTGTTGAGTTCTAGGTGCAGATAATTGTCTCTTTATCTTATGTTCTTAAAAAAAAATTGAATTCATTTGATGTGAACTCTCCTCGATTAGACCTTAGACATTTGATCTTCAAATCCATCTCATTTTCAACCATTGCCTTAAATGCTTTGAACTTATCCAGAGCGTCTGATTTTTATTTCAAAAAGGTAACCCAAGTCATTCTAGAATAATCATCAATAAGCAACATGAAATACATGTCTCTTTGCAAACTTCTTACTCTGGTAGGTCCACACAAGTTTGTATGCACTAGTTCTAGTAATCCATCAACTAATTGGTCCTTGCTTTCGAAACTTGTTCTTGTTTGTTTCCCAAATTGACACTCCTTGCAAATAGGATTAGCAGACTTCACAAGCTTGGGCAAATCTCTAACAACCTGTGCAGTACTTATCTTCATAATGTTATCAAAATTGATGTGACACAACCTTCTATGCCATAGCCAACTTTCATCAGTCTAAGCCAACAGACAATAATTATCAGTTCCTTTCAAGTGATATATATTACCTCTAGTCTTCTTACCAGTTGCAATGATTGTTTCGAAGCTTTCCCTGATCTTGCATCCATTGTCCTTGAAGCTTAGGTCATAACCTTTGTCACACATCTAACCCACACTCAAAAGATTGTGTTTTAACCTTTTCACATACAAGACATCTTCAGTATTATGCTTGCCATCAAAAGAAATAGATCCTTTTCCACAAATCTTACTAGCTGTATCATCTTCAAACCTAACCAATCCACCATCATATCTTTCCAAACTCACAAACTTACTTTTGTCACCAGTCATGTGGTGAGAGTAGCCACTATCAATAACCCATTCATCTTTGTCTTCAACAACCTGAGCAGCCAAAGCACTTTCCACTAGTTTTTCTTTCTTCATACATCTAGCAGGATTAGTAGACACAGGTTCTTCTTTAATAGCAATAAACAAACATTCATTACTAGAAGTACTAGCATTATCTGGTTCACCATTATCTGATACTCCATCATCATCAAAATCTTCAACATAGTAACATTTGTTTTGGATCCTAGGCTTGTTCTCATATCTTTTCCTATTTCTTTCAATTCTTTCAAGACATCTGGAAGCAAAGTGGCCTACTTTACTGTAGGAAAAACATATGAAAGGTAATTTACCTTTAAACTTACTAGATCCTGTTTGTAGTCGATCCACAAAGTTGGCTTCAATTTCATCAAACTCATCATTTGATTCTACCTTATACTTTTTTGATCTGGAGGTTTTCCCAGAAGTACTGGCTTTAAAGGAAGTCTCTACTTTTGGTAGGGCATCACCAAACTCTCTCATCTCAAAGGTAATAAGTTTACCAAGCAACTGATCTCTATCAACATCTTTTACTTACATAAATTCCTCAATTGTAGCTACCTTGTGACTGTAGGTCTTTAGTAGTAATATGAGAATTTTCATTACAACTTCCTTATCACCGAGAGTTCTCCCCATACCTTTTATTCTGATGACAAGTTCATCAACTCTTTGCATAAAGGATGTTATGTTTTCATCTTCATTCATCTTCAAACATTCATATTTCACCTTCAGACTTTGTAGCTTGGCCTCTTTCATAGAATCACCTCCCTCATATAGATTTTTTAGCTTTTCCCATACCTCATTTACAGTTTCAAGATCCACCACTTTTGTCAGTACTGTGTCATTCAATGAACTTAATAGAGCATCTTTTGCTTTGACATCCACTTCATATTCCTTAATTTCATCTTCAGTTATCAAACCATTCTGAGGCAAGGTGTATTTTGTTTCTACAACTTTCCATACTTTGTAACCAAGACAAAGAAGATGGTTTCTCATTCGTGCCTTCCAAAGAGCATAGTTTGTCCCATCAAAATGCAGCACTTCCTTCTTATAAGACATTTTTAGATCTTCCTCAAGCTGTTAGAATTTCTTCAGAGGAACCTCACTCTGGTACCAATTGTTGAAATGCACCGAACAACTGAGAGGGGGGGTTGAATTAGTTGTCACAAAAACTTAAACATTTCTTCACTTACACATTATCACTTATCAAAATTATTATTATATAACAATGAATGCATGAAATTAGAAACTTAAACATAGATCCAACATTATACACAAAAGACACCAAATTTTTACGTGGAAAACCCCAAGGTGGGAAAAACCACAGAGAGGATTAGCTCTCAAAATATATTGCAATATTTGAAGAATGATGTTCAAGCTTGGTCACTCTATGGGCCAGAACATATTGGCTCATAGCCATGAAGTACAACTAGGTTTAGCAGGCTCACTGCCTCAACCCTAAACCTAGAAAGATTACAATAAGGTCTATTAAACCCTGAGGGTTGTTAAACCCTACTGGCAGCTCACTTCTAGGCTCATTGCCACAATCACCATCTTCTTCATGTCTAAGACTAAAACATTGAAGTATGATTGGTCCTCTTCTCTGCTCTGCCTTGCTCTGTCTTATCTCCTCATGTGAGGCCTACACTTTTTCATTTCCGTACATGTGACTATTTACCTTACTGTTGTTGATACTTTTACATTTGTGGGACTGTTGATCCCAGATTTTCAAACTATTAAACCTTATTATGTTAAAGGAAAACTAATTGGGTGATGTTAGTTAGATGTTTTCTTTAAGAGAAGATAAATCGGGTGATGTTAGATAGATGTTTATTTTATAGGAAAAACTAATTGGGTGATGTCTGATTAATGTTTACATTACAAGGAAACTAATTTGGGTTATGTTAGAAAGAAAATTGTCATGTGATTTCATTATGTTTATAAGAACTATGGTGTGCTTTAGAAATGCATGTATTAAATTTGCTTCGGCTATGATATGTATATGTGGAATTAACTTTGAGGTTGAGTGTGTAGGTATTTCTAACAAAACCACAGATACTGGAGATCATTCCGCACCTTATGTTGTAATCCCTTGTGAAGCCGATCTAGTTTTACGAGGAACCAAGATCAACTCTGTGTTTGATTTAATGTTGTAATGTTGTCTTGCATGAGGTTGAATGGGTTAGGTCTACCCTCTTGTAAATTTGAATTATGATATGTGTTGTAAGAATTGTTTTTTTGAATTTTTATCTTATTTTTGAATTTTAAATTTTGAGACCCTTTTTTTGTGTTTTAACTTGACCCTGGGTGTCTTAACTAAGTTTAAATTGACCCTGGGTTATACCCCATGGGTCTAGGGTCACTTTTGATCTGGGTAACCCTTGGTTAACCTCTATATGGTCACCTTAACTTCACAGTGAAGTTAAGTGACGAATTTGGAAGCATGGGAAGGATAGGATGAGTGGGATCAACACTCTCCATTACCAAGGCTTGAAATGACTCCATGGTCCACCAATAATGGAGGAGCTTATCTTCTTGTTCCCTCACTTTTGGTGAGAGTCCCCATGAAGTAGTGTGGTCCTTCATGAGTAGGGATATTTTTTAATCCCAAAGATATTTTTTAATCCCACTTGGGATAGTGGGGATATTTTTTAATTCCACTTGGGATAGTGGGGATATTTTTTAATTCCACTTGGGATAGTGGAAAAAGGAGTGGGGTTATTTTTTTTACATATAATTAAATATTCTTAATATTAATTAGCTAATATCCTCCATTATCCAAAAATGAATCTTTAATTCATTTTGTCCTCCACTAATAGAATTGAAAATTCAATTTGTCATAATCCACTCTTTCCAAAAAATGAACTTTTAATTCATCCACTATGAATTTAAAATTCACAAATAATGAGAGCCCTTTATCTCAACTCTTGATCTTCACCCTCCATTCCCTTTTCAGAAAATCTATAAATAAGACCCTTCTCTAAGCAATTAGGGAGAAAAAAAAAAACTTCATTCTTGCAAGAGGGGACTTCATTCTTGCAGGGGGACTTCATTTTTTTGCAGGGGGACTTCATTTTTGTAAGGGGACTTCATTTTTGCATTCTTATCATGCCTAATTTTCTCTAGGAAATCTTCTTCTGGCATCCTCATAATGCCCAATTCATTCTCTATTCTCCTCTTCATAGCCTCATAATGCCGAAATTATTCTAGCCATCCTATATCCTCCATTTATTGTCCCTTGCTTATGATCATAGAGAGATTGTTTTTTTTTGAGAAGGGAGTCTTTTCTTTTGGAGGAAGGAAATTGGAGAGGAGATTCTAGTGGAGCTCTACATCAACTTCATCCATTAAAGGGCTTTTTAAGGTTGGATTTCATGGCTTTTCCTTTGTATTTCTATTTGTTGCATGAAGGATGTGTGAAAATTATTTATTTTGTTTGTGTTGTAAATTTTGTTATTGTGGGGAAATTTTATTGGGATGTTGACAGAGCTTCTTCCACTTGGAAGACAATGCTCATCATGTGTGGGGAAGGGAAGGTGTGAACCTCCTCGAGTACATTCTTGTTCTTGGAAAATGGAAGCCTTGAGGGCATTTTTATGAATTTTGAGCAAATGGTTATAAGGCTTGAGAGCCTAATTGTGATATCTCTGGGATTTTGATTATTTGGTTAGCTTGAGGCCATGAGAAAAGCTGTGATAAAATGTTGAGAAGAATGACACCCTTGAGTTGAGTGAGTCTACTTCCCTACCCTCTTTAAACTCACCTTAGTTGAGTTTTTGTGTGTAAGTAAAACCATGGGTGTTGTGTATTGTTTGTTTCTATTGTTGTGAAGTGGTTTTTGGTCTATTCTACCTTGGGTGTGTGGATGATCTCCCTAGCTCGGGGGTGACCCTTTTGCGGGTCTACGGTAGGGAGGAGAGTAGCTTGTGTGGTGTTTCTTCCCTTGTGTGCTATGCAGGTTTTTTGGGAGCTTATTGTGAAGCTTGGAGAAGATTATTGGATCTTAGAAAATATTTTATTTTCCTTAAGTCTTAAGGAGAGCCTGATCTTTTAATAGCTCCTTCCTGGTCGATTTTCCAGAAGGAGAAAATTATCTCCCTATTGTTGTATAAATTGTTATTTTTTTTAGTTGTGAGGAAATCCTCTATTTTTGGGTTGATAGTTGTAATTTTCTCGTTCATTAAGTTTTACCATTTAGAAATGAGAAGAGGAAAAGAAATTTTATTTTTAAAAGGATATTAAAATTGTCTAGTTCCTTCTTCTTCTACTTGCAAAGTTGTGAGTTAGTTGATGTTTTAATTAAGTTTGTCAAAGTATTATTTCTGTGTAAGCTTAGTGGAAATATTAATTTTACATTTATTATAAGCGAAGTTGTAATTTTGCTACCATGAAAGAAATGAAATTTGGGTTGCAGTATTGCTTTTGAAATTACCGCCACCTTGAGGGTCTCTTCCTAGGATGGGGACCTTTTCACTATTCACTATTCACTATTCACTTTTCACTATTTACTTTTACTATTCACTATGTACTTTTACTATTCACTTTTCACTATTCATTTGAAGGCAAACTATATGTAGTTTAAAACATTTGACTTGAAATGGAAATTTTAAATCAAGGAAAGTGGGATTTATTTATGCATATTATATAATACGAATTGAATAGATGCTTAAACTCAGAGTTGCAATTTAGAAATACAATGCTTATATTTGCAAAAACAAATTAACTCATTGCTTTGTTTTTAATGAATTATTGGATAGTAATCTGTTTTAACAAATTATATATATATATATATATATATATATATATATATATATATATATATATATATATTCTATACTTTCTTTACAGTTAAGGAACTTATTAATGAAATTGTGAGTTAAAGTGAACTGAGATAATGGCTGTATATATACATATATATATATTTAAATTAAATTTATAAGGAGAAATATAATTATAATATAAAAAGAGCATAGGAAAATATATTTTAATTTTAAGTAAGAGTTTCTCGGAAGTTTCAACAATTATCACAAATTACTTAATAGGAAAATGAAGAGGAAAATATGATCCTTTCATTTACAAAGAACACTGAAAATAAACGCAAATAAGCCCTCACAGGCATTCCATGAGTGGCCATTTTAAACTCAATTGTAGATTCAGAGAATAAACGTCCAATTGAAAAAAAGAGAGAGAAAGAGAAAGAACAACTAACCTTGGAAAACAAAGAGGAGAAAATGTGCAGCATTTCTGAACAGGGTTAAGAGAACTAAATAAGTTTAACCTACCATTAATCCTGTTTAGGAATAGGTTGATTATTAAAATTAATTCAAATGTTGAACTAAAACCTAGAGCAGAACCCTAGGGGGACTGAGTCAAGTGAAGTTAACCAACCTTGTGTAAGTGATCTGGGTTACCAAGAAATTAGGAATAATGTAAAGGATGTAGTGTTATTGCTGATCGATAAAGAACGTGAAGAAAAAAAAATAGGATAAGAAGATCTTGCACAACAGGAAGGAGAATGAGATAGAAATACAATCAAAATTAAATTTCAGAGATACGGTAAAATGAATGTGATAGAAATACAATCAAAATTAAATTCCAAAAAAAGGAAGAGAGGGAAAATGAATAGATGATCGTGCTTTGTTGAAAAATGATCTATCACCTAAAACAACTATTGTTCAAATGTAAATCGTGAGATTAACCTAAAGCAGGAAACCATGTGTTTCCTTGCGTAGGGTGTATGCACATGTACTTGGTACCCCGCTGACAACTATATTGTTTTCACCTTAAGCGTATGCCGCCGAGCACGCCAACACGTGCGAGGGGGTTTTCAGAGTAGTAAGGGAAAATTTTTGGTAGTTTGTATCATGACCACATGATGCATGTGGACATGACACGTGTGATGCGTGTTGTGACCGCATGGGAAATGTGGGCATGACACTTCGCCCCTTTTCCTTACTTTTCCATTCTCGCTCAAGGACCCCTTTTCCATGAATCAATTACAAGTATTTATATATTTCATCAACTTTGGAATCATCATCAAGGTCGGCATTACAATCATCAACCATTGGAATAATCTCGAAGGTTGGCATTACAAACATTTACAAAGTAGGTCCTGACCTATTACAATATTATGCAAAGGAAATGAAGTAAAGATGTATGCAGATCATGCCATGCCTTAGCTGGGACTCAAACACGATCTTCCATGCCACAACACACTTCCACAATATTTAAGGAATCTCTACAATAATTGGAATTAACCAAGCCGGCTAAGATTGGTTACATGTTACACTATTTGGGAACAATCTTCAAACAAGATCTCAATTCCTTAATGTGGACCAATGTCAAGATAGGAACATGAATAGAAGACATCCACAAGCACATTATAATCATTAAGATCAACCATACAAACCTTAACCACTTTAGCCATAGGAATCTTCTCACCAAAACACATGAACTTCATTGTCTTCGACTGACATAAAATAAATATATCTTGCGGACCACCAAAACATGAACCACTACATTTGTAGGCACTTATCATCATCCCAAACTTCCCTCTAGAACCGTAGAGAAAAATACTTTATTGCCTAGAGGAATGTGGAGAAAAATACTTTCTCCCTATCACTAGAGAATAATCAGAGAAAATAGGTTTACTCCGGTGAATGCAACTCTCTTAGTTCTTCACACTAGAGGCTCAAACTCAAGATTTAGCATCTTTAGACATCCCTTTAAATAAATTCCAATCCATAGACCAAGATCTTCAAGGAGTGAGAAATGCAAAGTAATCTACCAGACTGTTCTTCAGCATACAATTAACTGTCTATACTGCACTTCACTGTAACTCACTTGTATCTTCTTGAGGGGCCAATTTTCTCAATATCCTCAACATACAAAGATTCTAAACAAGTAATAGAATAGGACATAGTTCACACCAATGACAACACTGATTAGGCACATACTTGCAATAGTTACTCTTTGTGGGGCAACACCAAATGTCTATCCAAATTCTGAGTACAACATTCTAGACCATCTAGGGAAAACACCAGCTCATATATCCATCCTAGATCTCCTTTAAGCATCACCTATACATAAAGCTATGTTCAAGAAAGCCCTTCAAGAGTCTTTAGTCCCAAACAACATTAAGGTTACTCAATTCCAAGCCATGATAGGGAATATTGCTTCACCACACCACTTAGTTTTCACTAAAAAGACCTCCCATCACACAATCCTTGCCATAATGATGCTCTCCATATTGAAGTCTACATCCATCTTGATGCAAGGTCAAACACATTATTATAGAAGGTGGTGCTAGCTTAAACATTTGTTCTCTAAAGTTACTAAAACAATTGGGATACTCTAAGGACGTTATTGATTCTGACAAAAGTATAACCATAAAACCATATGATGATGCAAAACAAGAGTCAGAAGGTGTTATCCATCTACCTATTCAAGTTGGTCTTGCTACAATAGAGACTCATTGTCAAGTACTGGACCTTGATCTCCCTTACAACATTATCCTAGGTCACCCATAGATCCATACCATGTAGGTCGTGCCATCCATGTACCATCAATGCCTAAAGTTTCCTTTCAATGGTACAAAAATTACTATCCTTGGAGACCCCAATCCTTTTGAATTTTACCGAGCCATGCAAAGTCAATATCAAAATTCCAATCAAATCCCTAACAACATTACAACTCAACCATCATCCTCATATCTTGATCCATCCATATTAACTAAAGAAACACCAGATACACCCATTCTTGAGATCAAGGTCCAGTACAAAGATAAAGGATTTGGTGAATATGACCTTCATAATTCCTGTTGTGTGAGGAACATACCTTTATCACCTAGATCCTATGGCAAACCACCAATAGCCAAGGCAAGTCCAAAGGTAGTCATACAAGCTAACCCAATAGTATTTATTCATTGGGGATTGTTAGAAGATGAGTTTATTGAAGATATCTCCTCTTGGATATTCATAGAAGATCAATATCGAGTCACATTACCAGTTGAGCAATATAGCAGAGGTTTTTGCATTGTTAAGAACATGGGTTACAAAGGCCAAGGTGGTCTTGGATTGCATGGACAAGGAAACATAGAACCCATTTTTGTGACAAGGAAAAATAATAAACATGGTTTAGGATACAGAAAGGAGGTACCACAATCGTCAGACATTGAGTTTATTCTCAGTGAAGTAGTGAAGGCTTTTCTTGTAGTTACGATTTCTAATGAGGATACCATTGACAAATCCTACTTACACCTCACTGAATTATTTCAAGAGACTTCCATATTCATGATATCCTTTGTATCCCTCACATCCAAGTTAAAAACCTAGAGCCTTTCACTCATATACCCTGAACTTATCGATTGAGATCAACAAGAGGCTCCCATTCTTGATGTCTTCCAAAATGATGAAGCCATCACAGAATTCATGGGATTTCGAGATGGTATTCTACTTGGTGACCAAAAAGAAACATTTTTTATGGACCTAGATCATGCAACGTACTTTGACAAGAATGCCAAATCCTCCAATCGTAAAAGTAAAAATCAAAATATTAGATTCCCTGGTGGAAACCATATTGTGGCACCATCATATCCTAAAAAAGTAAAAATAAAGGACATATCCAATGGTGAAAACCTCTCTGAGGTGCTCAAGAGTGGAGTTTGACCTTCCCTTGCCTTCAAAATATCAAGAAAAGTCTTCACTTTTGGTCGAAAAGTCACAGGAAATCAACTTAGGGACAACATAGAATCTAAAGATCACTTTCTTAGCAGCTTCTCTTTTAGAGCAAGAGAAAAAGGATTTCTTCATGAAAAAAATAGTTAACTTCACTTGTTCATATGAAGACATGCTTGGGTTGGATCCTTCATTAGTGGTCCATCACTTAGCAATATCCCCTAATGCCAAGCTGGTTAAATAGAAGCTTTGAAAAATGCATCTCCAGATAGCATTACTGGTTAAGGTAGAACTTTAGAAATTGTTAGATGTAAAATTTATTCATCCCAATGACTATCCAGAGTGGGTTTCTAATTTGGTGCCTATATCCAAAGTCACTGCCAAGGGCATTCGTATCTGTACTGATTTTAGGGATCTTAACAAGGCATGTCCAAAAGATGATTTTCCTCTGCTTGATAATGACATCATTGTAGACTTTAGATCTTATCATGAAATGCTTTCCTTAATGGATGGTTTTTCTTGTTATAATCAAATTATCATAGCACCTAAAGATCAACACAAGATAACTTTCACATGTCCTTGGGGTACCTATTGTTGGTAGGTCATGCCTTTCAGCTTGAAAAATGCAAGAGCAACATACCAAAGAGCGATGATGGTTATATTTCATGACCATTTTCACACCATCATGGAAGATTATGATGATGATCTATTGGGAAAATCAACTACTAGAGTAGGTCACTTGCAGGTTTTGGAGTAGATTTTTGACATGTTAGAATAGTACAAGATTAGACTCAACCCTAAGAAATGTGTCTTTGGCATTACATCAGGGAAATTATTGAAATACATAGCGTCTCACAGAGGAATTTAAGTAGATCCTACCAAATTCAAGGCTATATTTGAGATGGTTTGTCCTTCTAATCTAAAACAACTAAGAAGCCTCCAAGGAAAATTGCAGTCTATCAACATTTCATATCAATTAAATGATTAATTCTTGATCCCGATGATAAAAACCTAACAAAATAACAATGAGGATGACCTAGGAACACTTAAAGGGACTTATGTTAGATTTTTTGGGGCTAAAGGACAAGGGCACTCAAGCGCCCTAGTCCCTCATTTAGCCCTGACCTAAGTTGATGGTATGCTAACTTTAAGAATCTTAACTGGTTCCTCATGTCGGCCCCATTTGGTTTTATTTGTTGTTTGTGAGCGGGAATGAATATAAAAGTAAGTTTATTCATTTGAACATCTCTATGATCTCTAAGCTATCTCTAACTTCTTGAAGGATTTATTGCACTATGTCTTCTTCTCTATGCTTCTCTAAAGCTCTCTATGGTGGATTATTGTTACGAAACTAACTTATTGTAGGTTTTGTGAAGATCTTTCTACTTATCTGGGCTACACCAATTTCTTGAGTCAAGTTGTGATGCTGCATCAAGCATGTTATGGTTTCCATGCTCATGGTGACTTCTTTCCTTCATGCTTTGTTCTAGCATTCCATTCTACTTCAGATTTTCCTCTGGCCTCCTAGGGCATGCTCTCTTTATCTCTCATCATTGATATTGTGGAGGTGGAAACACCATTCATGAAGCTTGACTTAGGAAAGCTTCTAAATAGCACCCAACAATTTTCCTTCTTGTTTGTGTGTAGGTCAGACCTAGAAGAATTTACAGAAAATAAGTTACAAGAAGTAGGAACACAGAAGGGTGAAGATATAAGAAGTTTGACATTCGACAAAGCCCTATTTAGGGTCTAGGATGCCCAAGTGCCCTGGTCCTTTGAGCTCCCAAGTCTGGATCTAGGTTCTCCTCTGTCCACTAGTCTCTATTGTGCTTTTAGATTGTCCATATTTGTTTCCAATAGTTTGTTATGTTGTGATCTTGCTTAATTAGGGTTTCATGTTTTTCCCTAGCTTGATTGGTTGGATTTGGTTTATTCTCCTCTATACAACAAAGGGACAAAGCTCTTGTAGTCTGGCTCTCCTTCTTGGGTAGAAGCCAAGCATGACTTGTGTCCTAATGTTGGATAGAAGAGGGTTTGACCTAGTTTGATCTCTTGAGCTAGTCTCTCTTTTATATCTAACAGTAATGCCCACTAGTGTGTATGCCTTGTGTGCCTTTATAGTTATATGATATATGTTTTAATGCATGTTTTATTGGTGTACTATGTGATTCATGTGTTATGAGCCATTACATCAAACTTTTTTATGATATTGTCGTATTGTTGAGGTGTTGATGGTGTACTCTAGATGTTTTTGTGGAGATGTTTTATATAACCATTGATGTGTTCCTAATGAGGTTTTGTATTGTCACTGGATTTTAGACTATGTATTATGGGATACATATATTGTGCCTTTTTTATGTTTAGATCATCACACTATTTCAACTTCACTATTTTCACTATATTCAATAGATGTGATTATTATATCTATTTCAACATTAGGAATTATTGTTGATTATGCATGTTGTTTATTGGATCATACTAGTTGTAGATGATTTATAGTTAGATGTGATGATTTGATATCATGATTATGATTTATATCATGTTGGGTGGATTATGGTTCTTTGGATATTATTATGTGGTGTAGTTATGCCTAATGTTTCACCTAAGTGTGTAGGTAAAGGGGTTATTCCCTAATGGTGGTTATATTGGATATGGTCATATTTGGGAAAAACATGTGTTTTAACCTTTATCTGACTTGGTTTGAGTGTGAGATAAGTCTTGTGAATCCATATGTGAACTTGTATCAAAATTGGAGGTGAATTTAAAATCTACATGTTGTGCAAACCTATAAAGAGTGTCTGAGTCCTTTGTGTGTGGTTGTGTTGTCTTTTTTTGTTGCATTTGAATTTAGTTCAAAATGCATGCTTACCATGTTTGGAGAATGGTTAATGTTTGAGTAAAATAAAGATACTAATTGTATATTAGTGGAGAAAGGTTAATTGCATTATTTTATTTTTGATAGAAGAAAATTAATTGAAATTGATTATTCTTTCGAAATGAAATATTTAGCTTAGTGAAATGAAATTGCTAGGTAAAAATGTAATTTAATTTAAATTAATTGACCTCCTATGGCTATTGGAAAATATCAATTTAAATTAAATTAGTTTGTATAGTTTATTAAATCAATTTATTGATTGATTATTATTATTGAAAATGTATTGTTGGAAAAAGTGAACCTTTAAAATAAAGAAAATAGAAAGATGGAAAATGGAAAAAGGAAAACGCATTAAATGAAAATAGACTGGTATTATGCATTAAATTTGCTTTTTCTTTCTCAAACCCTCTCTTGGATCCATGGGAAAAGAATTTTGGAAGGATTAAAGGGAAAGATTTGTGATTTTATTGGATTAGATTTTGCTTGGAAAAGATTGTGTGTAGTGTGTGGCAAAGGATTGTGGAGGGAATTATTCAGTAAGAACATTCTTCCATTGCTTAAAGCTTATATTGGGAAGGTATTATTTTAATTTATAATTGCTTTTCAATTTGTTTCCTTCCATTGTCATACCCACAATAGGTGGTTGCATATAGCCTCTTTATTGTAGGATTTAGATTGATTTAAATTTGTAGAAAATTTTATGTTTTAAATTTTTCAAATTATGAAAATAGTAGCCATGTTATGGCAAAATTATCCAAAATCCATGTTTCACAAAATTTGGAAAATTTGAATTGAAAAGTGTGTAGTTGTGCATTTTTGAAGCAAAGGGGCACTTCTAAATTTTTGAAATTTCTTGTATTTTAGAAAATAAAAATCCAAGGTGTTTGCCCAATTTCATCAATGGTGAATTTGGGGCTTTTATGGATTTTCTTAATTTTTATAAATGGAAAAGTTGAATTTTATAACCTTATATGAATGAGTCATTTTGTAGAGTGAGCTATCTCCCTAGTTAAATATGTTTTTACATCATTGGGCAATGTGCCATGACTTTTTACATTGATTTATATGAAACACATAAATTATAAATTTGGTGTGTTGGACATATAGGATTGAGGTATACATTAGGAAAGGAGTGGCTCTCACTACTTGCCACAATGCCACAATCCAGAGTGATATGTGAAGATAGAGCAAGTGGATAGTTTAAATAAAGTGATAACATAGTACAAATTGGGATGATAACACATAATTTTAATCAAGACATTTGCACCATTATTTGAATGCTCACAAGGGTTTGGTGTTGGACATAGAGGACATGCCACAACTTTGGGAGTTGGTGAATGTTAAGAGTATTCCTCATGTGAGGATAGGTTTGCTACTCAAGCCCCACATAGCCATCATACTACTATGATGACACTCCTTGTCTTGCTTCTAGTATCCTCATCACATGCTTCATCAGATTAGGTATTCAACATGTGTTTGAACTACCTTCATGTATGTTTTTGTATTTTTTTACCCTCATAAATGTATGTTGTCGGTATTTAACTATGCATTAGTTTGCATGTATTGGTGTGTGGAAACTAAATACAAGTTGGTTTTCCTAATTTTTTATGGATTTGTGTACATTTAAGGTGAGAAGAACCCTTATGCATGAATAATATGTTAGAATTCCTTTTATTATCTATTGGTTTGATTGAGTTACTCATACTCTTGTATGTATTAGATTAGTGTGTATGCACCATATTCTCTTGTATGCATTGATTGGCATGCGATGCCACATGTGATGTTGTATGTTTTTAATTGTCATGGGTGTTGCCATGTACTCTTGTTGTGTGAGTGTTATTTTACCCAATTTGACCATCTTATAGGATAGTGGGGTGGCCCTGATGGTGCCACATGCTTGGGTGGTGCTAAACTACCATTACAGATAAGTGAACTTGGAGGATGCTCATTAGAGAGCGTGATGGACTCTTACAGTAGTATGCTCTTGTATCACTTATTTGTTGTAATCTTGTAATCATTGTAAATTGGGTCCATGAGACCATTGTAATAAGAGTTTAGATGTACTTCCTTTAATTCTCTTATGAAAATTATGATCCATCCATGTTTGAGATGAGACCTAATTATAATAATGTATTGACCTCATTTTGTATATTTTCAAACCTCATCTTATGAGAATGTTGGCATGATTTGTATGTTATAATCATGATAGATTGGAATATTTGATTTAATTATGTAATTTTGTAATTATGTTTATGGATTCCTTAGTGTTTGATTGCCTTTTCCCATGTAGGAGGCCATGATCCTATCCTTTCTTTAGGCAAGTGTCAATGTTGGTGTCAACCATGTGTAGAGTTTTGTATCTCATCACATTTTTATGTGGTGGTCAATGGTTAATTTGCCTATAATTGGATCACCTTATGTTGTTGCTTGTTGATGGTGTGCTTAGGGAGGTCATACCCCTATCCCATTTACCATCCCTACCATGTGTCTATATCCATGCAAGTTAGACTGTGTTTTGTTAGTGTCTTATGGCATTCCATTTAGTCTTGTGAATGTTCCACTCTATGACCATATCTCCTAAATAGAGTATGGCTTCATCATGCATGTTATTCGTAAGTACTAAAATCATGTTAGGCCTACATGGTAGTATGATGATGATACAAAGGTCCTAATCATGGACATGTAGGTTTGAATTACACTCCTCTCAGTATTTTCACTCTTGTTGACATGTAATTTGTATTTTTCACCTATTTGACCATATTTTTCAACCCCCAAATTGATTGTCCTTGCCTCATGTTTGGCCTAGTTGCACTTTGATTTTTCCTATCTATGGTCACCCCTAGTGTTCCTAGGGTCACCTAGGTGATCTTGATTGGAAAAAGGGGTGACCCTATGTTCTTTTTGCATGTGTGAAATAGCTCATATTTTTTTCTTTTGTCCTTCATTTTTTACCTATTTTAACTCCTATTTTTTCATGCCAACTTATGCTTTTCATATCTTTCTTTCTATTGTGAACTCATGATCAAATGTTATATCTTTTAAATTATTTATAATATTTTCTTTGAGTTCAATTTAGTTTTCCTCTAGTTTTCTTTTAGTTTTCTTGAGTTCTCTTCTTATCTCTTTTGCTATTTGTGGGTTTGTTTCCTTTTCTTCTTGAGTTGAACTTTATTTGATATTATCTCTTCTCCCATTCCCTCCCATTTTTACCTAAAAACACTTCTCACCTCTTCATCATTCAACACACATCAAGAAGTAACATCACTTCTCATTTTCACAAGCTTCTTCATAAGCTTTTTAGCTTCTTTTTCATCAAGATTCTTGCAAGCTTCTTCATATGCCTTCTAGCCTCTTAGTTTAGTTTTAGTTTTTATTTTGTAAAGATTCAAATATTTCCCTTAGGAGGTTATATTCATCTATTATTGCCTTATCCAAGCTTATGCATAACATCCCTCTAGCTTTTCATGCTTGCACAAGGATCACACCTTCCTCTTCTCAATTTGTTATTGCTTCTAACCCACTTCTTTCCCATTTCCTCATATCCTTGTTTTTTTCCTTGTTGCCAAGAGGAGGACCCCACTACTGCATAGGAGGAGATGGTTTCCACAAGGACCTTTGAGTATAATCCAGGCACTAGCACCCATTATTACAGGTTCTTTATTTCTTTCATAGTAATTAGCTCACATTTTTCTTTGAGGAAGTAAAAAGTTTTTTTTTTTCTCTTGATAGGATTTAGAATTAAAATAGATTTATTTAATTTTCTTAGAATAAGTTACTTGTTTTTATTAGAGTAATATCAAATTAGTTTAATTAGATTATAAGCTTCAAATCTCAAAACATGAAAACATAGATCCATTGCATTAGGGAAAGTCATATATAATTGCATACATTTCTCTATTTCATAGTAATTAGATCATCATAAAATTGGGAAAATAAGAGTTTGCATTCATTTAGTCTTAATTTAATTAGAAATTAATTTCAAAAATTTAGTAAGTTATAACTTTCAATCCATCAGTTTCATCACGAGGCATAAAACAATCAACTTTCATTCAAAAACAAACAATGAAGAAGTCCTCAATTTCATCACGAGGACTAGAAATCGAACAAAATTTTCAAAAATTTCAAGTCAAACATAGGAAAAAATCAAGAAAACCCTTGTTCTCATCACAAGGTACACAAAATTAACAATTTAAACATTCATACAATGTAAACATCTCCACTCGCACCCACAACACTCTTCTTCCACATGAAGAGAGTAGTCATCCCAATCACCCCTACCTAGTTGGCTTTACCTAGCTAGAAAGGTAGGAGTGATTCAACTAACACCTTTAGAAAGGGTGCAATGCATGTGTTACCTAGAGTTTGACTTATTTATGTTGTGTTTGATTCACATTCTAGTTATCACAATTTAGGGGTTGGGCAAGTTGGAGATCTTACGTTGACTCTTGAACCTTATTTAGTATTTCAATGGTTCATAGGTTGCATAAGAATGGAGTCCTTGCTAGGATAACACTTTTTAAAGTCTACATAAAAGTATTGTGCATGCATTTTATAAAAAGTTCACGTTTGAACACTTTGTAGGGACAACGATGTAGATTTTGAACACTAGCACCTAGGTTGGACTATTATGTAGAATATGGACATTAGAGCTTGAATTTGACTATGGTACTTAGGTGCTAGAGTACAATTATAGCATTGTTGTCCTTTTTCATGCTATCATATAAAGGTCATTAAACAATGAGCACTTCCTCACATTTGTCAAAAAATCTTTCTATATGGACGTTATTCCCATTGGTCTATTGAGTCTTCCCATGTGTTCACTTTGTTGGTAAGTGTAATATTTTTGGAGTATCCCCTCTTTTGCACTAGAAAGAATGTCTTTGTATGAAAATGACTAGTTGTCATTACAATTGGTTGAGTTCTTGTATGTCCTAGTTGATCCACCTCTTGTGCAAGTTTTCCCTTGTGTTAGATGTTTTGTGTCATCATGGAATGGATTTGATGTGATTTTCACCCTCATCCTACTCCATGTGATCATGAGTTCATGGATTTGTGTTTAATTATTGTCATGGATGAAGCTCTATCCTCTTATATGGTCATCATGGTGGCTTTGTCACACAATTGGTGAAGTCTTCCACTTGTGCCACCATACCTGGTGCATTAGTGATGTCTTCTTATGTGTCATTATTCTTTTCACAACACCTTGTGTGCATGCTAGTATATAATGTGACATGTGAATGTTGCATTTGTAATACCAAAAAGATTGTTCATCCATTATTTGTCTGTCTAATGTCTTGGGCAAAAGCTTGGGGCATTACATATTTTCATTTTTCATAATTATGAAAAGGTCTAGTTTGAGTTCCATTCATTACACATTATTATGTAGGACACTTATTCAATGGTCACATTAATGCTAAGTACTTGTCTATTACTTACACTTGTGTGAAGTACTTGTTTAGTACTTACACCCATGCCAACTACTTGTTCAATGCTTGCATAACTCAAAATCCCTCATGATTACATAACACAAACATTGCACATCAATAATTCAAAAATACACAAGAATTCAATTACAAGATTCAACTCTCATGGCTATTCAAAACATCACTTTCTTCCCAACAAAGACACATATGAACAACATGCCATCTCTTTCAACAATCAAAATGTATCATTCACTAAGAGAGTACACAATAACTCATTCATAAACATTGCTATATATCATTTCATAGTACTTTTCAATGATAACACTCAATCAAAGCCATACTAATGCACTCATGACCATACAATGGTCATTGAATTAGAGCACAACTAACACTCTAGTTAAGGACTCTAATTATAAGGAATATCTACCGCACACGAGAACATAACAAGAATAGACAAATAATTATAATATAAAAAATATTATATGTAAAAAAGTATTTACTAACACACCATCATACCTACACTATGTTGAAACATCTGTGTATCTATGGAGTTGTATCTAAACAACTTTATGTGCACCTTCATGTCATTTAGTAACATGCCCCTTGTGTCCATAACATAACATCATGCACTCCACTAATCTCAAAACATTATGAGGCATGGTAACATGTACAAAACAATACAATAATGGAATAATAAGGATGCATTCCATATAAGAATTTCAAGCATATCTCATTCACATGATCTAGTTGTTGGCCCACGATTGCCGTTAAACCAAAAGGTTGCCCTATTAATTTCTGATACAAGTGCTAGAGTTAATGAATCCACGGGAGGTGGTTAGTCCATGTCACGAATCCCACGGGGAGAACTGACCATTTGCCAACAAACTCCCCCCTAGCATTACCTAGGGGAATTTGAACCCATGACCTTTCACTCTGGTACCAATTATTGGAGTACATGACCATTGAGAGGAGGGTGAATTAGTGGTCTATTGAACAATCAAACTTTTTCACTTATTAACACACTTGATTAATAATGTAGAGAAATCTAAGACTCCAATCAATTAGACATTGGATATCACCATAACAAGTACATTTGAACATAACATTAAGAACAAAGATAATCTATCATAAGACACCACATCAAGAAGAGAGATGACACAAGTGATTTGAGTGGAAAACCCTAGAAGGGTCAAAAATCACTATGAACATAGATTTTATTGGGCCTCACTGGCCAATCCTCACTAGATACAATATATGCCTCACTGGTAAATTAGCCTCATTGGCTACACAATATGTCTCACTGGCAAATTAGCCTCACTGGCAACAAGAGGTGTCTCACTGACAAAATAGATTACACCATAGATTTGAATGAAAAGGAAAAACACAAAGGATCTCTCTGTTTCTCTACACAACATTGTCCTTATCAATTTCTACAAATCATCTTCCTGATACAATATTATCATCCCAAATACACTCCCAACAAAGATTCTTTCCAAAAGCTTCTATCTCTGCAATATTTTCTGACTCTGCATGCATAACTCAATATAAACTATGTTCTCAATACAAATTGCAATCACAATATACTTAAAAACCCTACATACTCATTTGTAGGAAGAATATATAACTTATATGCATACACAAGACATTACAATGATGCCCACTTATAGAGTGTCCCCTTCAGATTCTCAAATCTCTACACACCTTTCACAATACAAACTCCATGAATGTTTTTCACTTAGGTCTGATAGCTACCTTCTTAACTCACCAACCAGAACAATTCAAAACATCATACAGCCCTTAAAACAAAAAACTCTGGCCCTCTAGGTCATTTCATAACAAAATAGAAATAGTTAGAGCCATGGTCATTGATAAGGAGATATTTCATGTCAGTATTAAAGTGTTGATAAAATGTTTTGAAGACCTAAAAATTGGCAAGGTTTATTCTTCCTATAGTTAAGTTTGCAGAGATCAAGATAAAGTGACTAGTTGAAGATCTAAAACCTGAAAGTTCTAATGTCCTAAGATACTTAAAACCCTAAACATTAAAGGTTCAAACCCTAGCATTCAAGTGATAAGATATTTCATAGTTGACAGCCTACACTTTATTTATGTTTTAGTATTGACTTACTATTGAAGGTGAAGAACCACTTAAGTTACAACTTAAGTGTGTTATCTCTGTAGGTTAACTGGCCCCATGGCCTAGGGCAACCGGTTCTGCTAGTGAGAGTTTTGTGCAATGAGCGGCAAAAAGACATCGAGGGTCGAGGTTTAAAGACACGAAAGGTGTGAATTTCACATCAACGGTTGTAATTTAAATTATAATGGGTGTTTGCAGGAGAATAATTTTGATAGGCTAGGTTTATAACTGTGGCTCTAACTATTTCTATTATGTTATGAAACAACCTAGAGGGCCAAAGTTTTTTGTTTTAAGGGTTGTAAGGTGTTTTAAATTGTTCTGGTTGGTGCTTTGAGAAGGTAGCTATCAGACCTAAGTGGAAAACGTTCATGGAGTTTGTATTGAGAAAGGTGTGTAGAGATTTGAGAATCTAAAGGGAACACTCTATAAGTGGGCATCATTGTAATGTCCTATGTATGGATATAAGTTATATATTCTTCCTACAAATGAGTATGTAGGGTTTTTAAGTATATTGTGACATTAGAACTTTTAGGAGTTAGATCTTCAACTAGTCATTGTATGTTGATCTCTGCAAACTTAACTATAGAAAGAATAAACCTTACCAAATTTTAGGTCTTCAAAACATTTTATCAACACCTTAATTCTGACATGAAATATCTCCTTATCAATGAACATTGTCATGTTTTGAAACATAAACCTGATTGTCTTCACTATGTTCAATCACCACACCAAACTTCCAAAATTGATCTCCTGAAACTAGAGATGACAATAGCTCCTAAAGCGTGGTGAATATGAATAAAGCATACAACACCTATCACTCAACTTGCATCAACACCTAGCATCAATTGTATCAACTAGATCAATATGAAACATGAGATGATATCAACAAACTGAAATGACCAACATCATATCTCATATCTTTGACCTCAACATCCTATGAACACGTATGACAATTGTACCTTTGACATCAATGACAAACTTCATGCAACACTAGTTGCATAAGAATAACAACTAAACAAAATAAGGGTCTAACTATTCCCATAATGATATACTCCAATTGAAACCACATGGAGAGCATACCAAGGAATCACCACACACTTCACACACATGCACATGGCCAAGACAAGACTCAACACATGCACACACACAACCAAATTTTACATTAGGACATTAGTAGATAAAACATAGACCTACAAGTCTTTTTACAATATAGATGTGACATCAACATGCCATATTGTACACTTGCATACACAAGGTACTATGGCATCACATAGTGGCACATGAGGCAAACAATCACTGATGCACTAAGCATGGTAACACAAGTTGAAGACTTACAAAAATAAAAGTCAAAATCAATGTAACAAACTCAAAACACAAGTCCTAGTGGAAATGTAGAGCTTCCAAAAAATTTTGCAACTTTTCTAGAACTTTAGAGTTCTTATGTAATCCTACAATTACTACAAATTGCAAGCAAGCCCCTAATCCCTACAACCCTTTAACTTGCAAAACATTAGAGTCCCCATGTAAGTTTGCAACTCCTATAAATCACATGTATACCTTTGATCCCCACAACTTTATAACTAGTGAAATTTTAGAGCTCATGTGCAAGTTTACATATCTTGTAAATTGAAAGCCAAGTTTTGATTCCTACAAACCTAACTCTTGTAGAAATTTAGATCTCAAATGTACAATTTGCAAGTTGAGTTCTAATTTTTGCCAACTTAACACTATAGATTTTTAGAACTTTGATGCAACTTGCAAACAATAATTTGCCTCCTAAGTTTTGATCTTCGATGGAAATTTTTTATAAAATTTCAAAATTTTGGTGTATTTTTATAAAACTACAAACTACTAGGCTACATCCCAATCCCATAATCCCACAACCTTTAGACTTGTAGAAATCTAGAGTTTTGAGGCAAGTTAGCACACCTACCTAACTCTAGTCCTTGCAAGCTTACAACCCTAGAATTGTAGAACTTTAGATTTCTAAGAAACGTTTACACACCTACACATATGAAAACCACCTCTATGGTTCTACATTCCTATTTAGGGGAAAATTTGGGATTGTTTAGTTTTTAGTGTTTAGATGTTTGAATCCTCCTTTCACCCTATACATTCAAGGATCTAGGGTTGAGTGGCCAGGCACTATCATACCCTAGGTCACTATGAGATGTAGGGAAGCTTGGATTAGGGTGTTTAATTATCAATTTTCCTTCTCTTATGCTTAATTGACCATTAAAAACCTAATTATGCAAATACAACAATAAACTGATAAATAATGAAAAAAGCTCTTGTAGAGAGATGTAAAATATCAAATCATAGAGTACCTATTTTTAGGGTTTTGAGCTAGAAAAGTCAGGGAAAAAAGAGCAGGCACCCAAGTCCAATGCCTTGCTTTTTGTCTGGATCTAGAAACTCAGTCTCCAACTCTTCCTTGCTGCCCCAGAGATTTTCCCGTCACAGAAGTTGGAGGACTAATGAGTGGGCACCCAAGTCCAGGGTGTTGTTTTTCCTTCTCTTCTACAATTCTGACACTTCAAGAGGCCTTCTGGTGCAGGTGCACCTAACCCATGGTGGCCTCCATGAGGCATTTAGTTGTTTTATGTTTATTTTTATGTTTTCAATAAGGTCCTAGACGATCATTAAATGTAATAAGGTCAGTTTGACCAATGCATTCTATTTTTAGGTTGTTAGTTTATATCGAAAAATTTGGATTTATAAATGGAAATGATTCAAACAATTGAAATGCATAACCTAAACCCAAATAATTCAATACCTTGAAGATGCAAGATGAGCTCGATTGATTGATCACTTTGTTGTGTTGATTGCTTGATTCTGCAGCATAACATTGATAGAGAGATAGGTGATGGTGATGGTTGATGGTTGATAGATGCAAGCTAGATGGATTGAAAGATGATGGATAATGGCTTGAGATGAAAATTCAGCAGAGTGAGGTTGCATGAAGAAGAATCCTAAATTCTCCTCTAATCTCCTCTCTAATGTCTTCTCTAATGTCTCCTCTAATGTCTCAAATGGCTCAAATGGCTCAAAAGAGGCTTGCTTTATAGGATTGGCTTGGTTCCAATGGATGGCTAGGATCAATTAGGGCTTTAGATGAAATGGATGGATAGGATTAAGTTAGGTTTCCTTGCACATCAAGAAATTGTAGTCATGTGACATGTGGCAAGGGAAGATAAGGCTTAGGTGTGCTTGTGTAGATAAATACTAAGATTAGGTCCCATTAGTTGTGCATGTGAAAGATAAAAGTTGTACTACAACACATGATTGACTGGACAAGTGTTAGAATGTGGTAAAAGGAGAGGACTTAATTCAAATAAAATATTTGAATTAGTTGGGATATGAGTTGGATATTAATTAAATAAATAATATTTATTTAATTAATTTGAAAGATGAATAGGATGAGATAAGATATAATGTGGAAATTAATTAAATAAATAAAATTTATTTAATTAATTGGGATGAGGATAGGATAAATGGGATTATGATGTGGAATTAATTAAATAAATAAAATTTATTTAATTAATTGGCTAAGTAGGATGAGGATGGGATTAAATGGGATTTTAATTAAATAAATAAAATTTATTTAATTAATTGGCTTAATAGATAAATGGGATTAAGAGTGGGATTTAGAATGGGATTAGGACAAAATGGCTTATGATGTCTAGGATAATGTTTTAACAAGGTGTTGTAGGACATACACAAATTTGGCACAAATTTGGGTGTCTACATTTTGCCCCTCTTTGAGATGATGTTCGAGATGATAAGCTTTATGTCGAGTAACATCATTTCAAAGAAGCTAAGGTATGGATAGAGGAAAAGGATAGTGATGATGATGTAATGATATGATGATGATGCCCCCTCGAGAGGATAGGCGGGTTGGACAAACATGGGTAGGCTCTCAAAAAGAAATGGCTTGGCTGCAAAAGAAAGATAAGGGGATAGATAGAAGAAATGGATGATGTGTTATGCTGCAATGGAAAGTGAGCAACCATGATGTTTGATATAGCACTAGACGTTATGCACCAAGGTATAAGGACCAGGGTGATGATGTGTCTCGTGCCCCAGCATAATACAACATTGTCTGACGTATGAGGAAGAAAACTTAGAGCATTAAAGTCCTAATGCATAAAAGGTATGATATGACCTTAGATGCAAAGGATAGTGCAAAAAGCTATTCCAACATACACAAGATATGAATATTAGCTGGATTCATACAGATGTGATACAAATGCAAGATAAAATGATAACACACACAAGCTAGCCAGCAAGCATGCAGAAATGATTCAAAAATAAACAAGGTATTGCCCCTATCAAGCTGTAAACCAATGATTAATTGTTTGATTGTTTTGCTGATAATAGTTGAGAGTGTTGTCATTGTGGGGAAAGCTATATCCCTAGATCAAGACAAGGTTGTTTGCTGAGTTGGTTGGCTGATTGATTGATTGATTTGGCTTACAACAAGGCTAGGATCAAGACCATGGATTGCATTTGGATAAGTTGGCTTGATTGATTAACTCGATTGGTATGGATTGAGGATGGGCTTGCATTTGGATCATTATTTGGAATGATTTTGAGGATGATGAAATGATGAATGATTAGATTGATGAAGGATTGATGAAAATGTTGATGATGGGATGATATGTGATGGATTGAGCTGCTTTTGATTTAATTTTGATTGGATTTGTTTTGATTGGAGTTGATGTGATTGAGTTGATTTACTTTGGTGTTGATGCTAATGATTGATAGGATTTGTTTATATTGGAGTTGATCTGCTTTGGTTTTAATGTTTGTTGTTGCTGGGTTGATTATTTTGATGATTGGATTGTTTTGAATGATGATAGTGATGCTGTGATGATTAGAGTGTCCACTCAATCTAAGCAGAGCAAGTGTTCTCAGTGTGCTCAAAGGATGTAAAACAAACAAGGTATTGCCCTTGTCAAGTCATAAACCAATAATTGATTGTTTGATTGATGAGAGTTGAGAGTGTTGTCATGGTGGGGAAAGCTATATCCCTAGATCAACACAAGGATGTGGGAACGCTATATCCCATTGATGATGATTGATTGGGCTCATGACAAGATTAGGATCAAAACCTGTTGATTTGATTAGATAATGTCCCTTGATTGATTAGCTTGCTTGATATGGATTAGTGTGACTTGGATTTAAGATCATTGCTTAGATTGATTGGATTGATATGATTAGAAATGGATTGACTGAAATGGATGAATGAATGTTATTGATAGGAAGAATTGATGATGATGATGATTTGATTGGATGTTGATGGAGTTGATTGTTTTGGATTGATGATTGAATCAATCCTATTGCTTTGATTTTTTGTTGGATATTTAATTTTTTTTAGATTTTTTTGACATATTTTGATTTTTTTGTGTTTTTGAATGTTTTGGAAAACGCCAATGGATTTACAATTGGGTAGCCTTTGTGCTTGATACCAATGACAAGGGATAAAACCAAGTCTAGGTGCAAAAGACGGATAAAAGGATGGGCTCATAGTAAATGTGATGGCAAGATCATGATAGATGGATGGGATGGAAGACTCATGATAGTTGGATGGATAGAAGAGAGGATAGGCCATATAAGGGATGGATGCTTGCCTCATGATAAATGGATAGGTAGGCTATAGTGGAAAACTCATGATAAACAGATGGGGATAAGCTATAAGATGGAAAGCTTGTGATGGGGAGCTAGGATGTGATCTCCAAAGGCTATGTTGCATAGGAAGAACTTGCCCCCATTCTAGGTGGTAATGCTTAGGATTCTTTGCACGGCAAAGTTCACGACCAAGGAATGACATGATGGATTGGTTTAAATGGGATGGATAAATGGTTAATGGATAGGCCTTGGTTTGGAAAGAAAGTATGTCAAGAAATATCCAAACATGTTTTAACATTTTGCCCTTGTGTCTTCATCAAAATCAAAAGGTAGAAGGATGGATAAATAGGATAGGCATGTTTATGTAATGGCTAAGGATGGTAGGATGGCAAGATAGGATAAGATAGGTTGGTATGATATAATGGGATGGATAGTTTGGAAATGGATAGGTTGGATGAGACAATGTGCCCCCAAGTGTAAGTGACATGGAAGATCAACCTACTCATGATGCCTGTTTGCTAGGTTTTCATCATGGTACTTATCCAAGGCGCCTGTTTACCAGGTTTTCACCGTTGGACGAAGGGATTTCTCTTTACTTTTTTGATTTTTTTTTTCTTCTCTTTTTTTTTGCTTTTAGATGGGTTGACAATTACACATGGTGCCTGTTTGCCAGGTTTTCACCATGGTAATGGATAGGAGGGACTCAAGTGGCTAGTGCTATCAGGGGTGATATTGTCCCGTTGGATATGGATGTCATCGCATGGACCATGTCAAGTGTGCTCATTGATGTTGATAAGGGATTACGTGGAAGGGAGATGGATTAGGTAGATAGTAGATTATGATGTGGATTATGGAAGGTTCATGCAAGGATGGATGGATGGGGATATTGGATTATGATGTGGATTATATAGGCTTATGGAATGAAGATGGATGAAATTTTTATGCCAATGCATGGGCCATAGGGATAGCATGAGGAAGATATGTAGGATAATGGATAGAAGATGGGTAGATGTAGTTATGTGGAAGTACTGCAGAGTAGAAGGGAACCATGACCAATGGTTGCACACACTGTGATAAACATTGAAGCTTTTGGTGAGATGGTGGTGTAGGAAGCAATGCGGTTGTTTTCTTAGGAGATGGTTGATGAAGTGATTTAGGAACCCACATAGATTTAGTATTTTTAGTGCTTTTGCTTTGCTTGTGGGATTTTTGAAGGGAATGGAAGTTTTGGATGGATATAGGTGGTTGGGATTCTTGAGATGTGGATGAGGATGCCTCATTCATTTTGCTAGCTATTTGCTTAGGAACCCAAACCATTTTGCTTTTGGGCTTCTCTTTTGGAGGTAAGGATTTGGATAGCTTTGTGAATGTACTTTTCTTAGAAGATGGATGATTTAGAGACTTTTCACATTGATGCCCTAAGGCATGAGGGTCCTTAGGAGTTTTAGTTGGATTTTTGGCTTTATAGATAGAGGCATCAAAATTTTTGCTTTTGAATCCCATGGGGTGGGTGGAGTGGATGGAATGATTGGAAGCTTTATGCTTAAACGATGTGTGCTTTTGTTGGCTATGATTAGGGATGTAAGGATACTTATGAATGATAGGTATGTTAGGTGTTGGAAGCAATGGTGGCAAGGTGGATGGAGGGATATTTGGAGTTGGTAAAAGTGGAGGTAAAGTGGATGGCAGAAGGTGTATGGTCACATGCTTTTAACATTTATATGATGATGGAGGTAGAATGGCTACATATGTTTTGGGTATATGATGTGGTTTGTGACGGAAATTGGTAGGTTTTGGATGCATGAAGGGATTACCAACATCTTGGCCTTGTTTACCTTGGGGTGTGTATCCAAGGCCATATGAGCATGGGGGAATCTTGACATGGTTTGGCTCCAAAATACCTTGTTCATAAAGGCCTAGACCTTTGCCTTTGTAGTTCATGTTTTGGAGTATGCGATGGACTATAGGGCTAGGTGTGGTTTGAACATTATACTTGAGCTCTTTATTGGATGGAGAAGGTGAAGTGGATAAAGGTTGTTGTTGTCCTAAGGAAGAACATTCATGGACAAAGGTTGTAAGACCAATAGGACATGATGGTGGACTTGAAGTGGAATCGATGGTGGATGTGAAAGGAGGATCATTGGGATCTTGGTTAGCATTGTGTTCGCTAAGATCCAAGCTATTTGTTTGATCTTTTATGCTTACTTGGGTGACAAGTGTCTCATCATGACAAGTGGATGTTTGCTCATTATGGATAGGGCTAGATGGCATATGACTAGGAGAAATGTGGATATCTTGCTCATGGATTTTAGGATTATGGATAGGATCAAGGTGCTCATATATAGCTTCTTCATAGGTATCATCTTGATCATAAAGAAGGTAAATGTTATTGATGGGTTGGATTTGGATAGCTTTCTCATGAATAGTTGTTGGGAGATGGATAGGATCAAGTGGCTCGTGGATAGATGCATCATTATGGCTATCATCTTGATCATGGAAAAGATAAATGTTATGGATGGGTTGCATAAAATTGTTTTGATCTTGAGTTGGACAAGGGCTTAATGTTTCCACATGCTTAGGATTAAATATTTGACATAACTCTTGGGTTGCTTGAATGGAAGTCAAAGGCTCTTGGATGGGTTCTTGGTCAACAACATGAGAACATGATGACTCTTGACTTGGATTAATGATAGAAGGTTCACAAATAGGCTTGATGGCTTGTAGGTCACATGATGGGCTTGAAGGGTTAAGAATGTTAATTGAAGGCTCTTGGATAGGCTCAAGGATAGGTGGACCACATGATGAGATTATGACCTTTGGAAGTTCTTTGGTAGGCTTATGAATGGGTGTTTGACATGGGGGTAGTTTATTCCTAGCTAGTAGCCAATGGATCACATCCTTTGCAAGGGTATGAGTGGATGAGAAATATAATGGATGAGCAATAATAGCGGATGATGTTGCAGGTTTAGGACTAGGATTAGGCTGGGGGCTAATTGGATTGGATGGATTATGATTAAAGGGGGGTGATACATAGGATTGGGATGATGTGGCATGTTTTCCCATTATAGGTAGGTACACCTTGTAAACAATTGGGACAAATATTGGGCATTGATTTGTATTATGACCTTTGGTCCTATGGTATGCGCAATAATCATGTTCATCATATGGACTTTCTTCACATGGGTTGATGGGGGGAAGTTCAATGAGTTTTACTTCAAGCATTCTTTGTAAAACTATCTCAGCTGCATCCTTTGGTGAAGGATTAGAATGACATGGTGATGAAGGTAATGAAGGGCTTGGTGGTTTGGAAGGTTGATGGACCAATGGACTAGGGGTAGGATCACATGGTGGTGTTGGGATAGGATTAGTTGGCTCATGTGTTGGTGGGTGATTAGATGATGAAGGCCACTCTAGATCGGTATCTTCCTTGTCAAAGGTAATTAAGTCTTGCATAGGATAACTTGGACTCATTTGATTTATGTACAAGGGGCCATTGGGATTTGGATATGATTCTTGTTGGAAAGGTGGATTTAGATCTATCAATGGTGCTTGGTGGTCTTGTTGAAAAGGTGTACTTGGACTTACTTGATTTATGTACAAAGAGCCATTGGGACTTGGATGTTGTTCTTGTAATATCACTTGATTGCTTTGTGGATGGGCTTGGTAGTGCATTGGCATAGTGGCATGAGGGATTGGATAAGCTTGAGGTGGATATTCATAGGTTGATGTGGCATTGATTTGGTGGATAGGTGGATTAAGTTGATAGGAAGTGGATGGATATGACATGTGGCTGTGAGGTGGATTAGGTTGGTATGAAGTGGATGGATATGACATGTGGCTATGAGGTGGATTAGGTTGGTATGAAGTGGACAGATATGGCATGTGGCTATGAGGTGGATTAGGTTGGTAGTGAATGGCTAAGGATTGTTGTGATTGTCGAGCTTGACTAGTGGCTAAAAGGTGTTGGACTTGGGCTATGGAGTGTTGTAGTTGAGGTGATTGGCTTACATGGGGTTGAGCTTCTTTGGAGGAAGAATTGTAATATTTCAATGGCATCTTGGTTTAGGGGTTGTGATCCTTGATAAAGACTTTGGAGGAATCTTTGGAATTTGATTTTTGGGTCTTCTAGTGTAAACATGTTGTCACCCAAGTGTTTGTCTCAAGTCCTTTTAGCAAGTGCTTGTTTAGGGATTTGGATGATGATGCGGATTGTTTGGATGATGACTAGGCTATGTTTGAGATGAAAGTGATTGGGTTTGAATGTTATTGGAAGAATGTGTAGGATGACTTGTCTTTATGTGTTTGGGTGTTTATAGCTTGATGTGGTAATATTCAAACAAATGATTATGCATATACACACATGAATCACTCACGCAAGACACATAAGCAAGTTTTAGTTTGGAAGAATGTGATGATGGTTAAGCAAGCACATGAAGACACTTCAACAAGTCCTAGTCAAGGCAAGGCCACTATCACAAGGAGGTTCTAGTGAAAATTTGGGGGACCGACACCCCACGAGCATCCAGCAAGCCACTTAAGACTTTAACTAACCCTACTAGGAGTTTTAATAGACACAAAGGTACACCTCCTTTCGAGTTAGCACTGTATGGTGAGCGCTAATACCGGTTAGACTTGGCTTTCACCTTATCCTCTAATTTTTATAGCGGACCGGATGAAAGTACCGCTTGAGTTCATTCCCTTGGGGTGAGTACCTTTTTTCCCACCAAGGCAGGCCTCTCTAAGGATAAAAAAAAGCAACACAAGTAAATGTTTTTGATCTCCAAGTTAGTGTTGGGACGCGAGGAGAGAGCATACACATTTACTTGGTCACACTCGCATGGGGTTCATTAACCTTAGAAATTCAATGTGTGGAAGACAATGCAAGCACTTGTTTGTTTTAAACCCAAATCCAAATGTGATGAAAGACAATGGTTCGTTTTAGCCCAATTTTTTGATGTGAATTTGCAAACAATTATTCATTTTATGCCTAAAATCCAAATGTGTTTGCAAACAAGATTAGAAGATAAGAGATGAAATGATTGCACCTGATTAATTCACTGTCCAATTTGCTATAGATGTTGATGCCAATGCTGCTCCAGCTCCTTTGATATGCCTACAAGTCACCAATTCTAAAAAGAAACAAGTAAACTTGCAAAGAAGATGATTACATGAAAAAGATGAAATCTAAAAATTCTGATGAAAATGATCTGATATAAAAGAATGGATTTCACAAACAGAAAATTTAGGAGATTCTAAGCAATTTGAAAAAAAGTTTCGCTGAAAAATGATCAAAATTGCTCAAGTTATGCTCAAATGAAGTTTGCAATGAACCTAAATTTTGACTGATAAAAAAGCCTAAAAAATGGTACAATCACCTGATAAAAGAGGTACAGTTGTGAAGTTTGTCCTCCCAGCTTTCCAACAAGTCCTTGTTTGTGTGATTTGGCCTCCGTATGTGAAAGTTATGATAGAAACACCAAGATACACAATGACAGCTACCAAAAGCAAATTACAGTTGCCAGATGCGACCAACTGTTTATCAGAAGCGACTATTGTTTTACCACAGGCGAGCCCTTGCAGATCAAATGTGACTTGAAAACACCTAGATGCGACTCCTGTAGGCTTATAAGGGATGAAGAAAAGCCCAAAGCGATCAATTTCGGCCTACAAGCGACTTGTATCTGCAAAATGACAGTTGCAACAAAAACCCTATTCTGCTAAAGGCGAGCACTGTCAAACCTAAAGCGATGCCATTATTTCAAAAGCGGCTACTGTCCATTCAAAAGTGATGCGGATCAGGTCAAAAGTGACTATTGTTCACTTAAAAATGATGTGGATCAGATTAAAAGCGACCATTGTATCACATAAGCGATCCGATATATGCATAAGCGATTATAGAGGCGATCACTATCGGTGTAAAGGCAATCCAGAAAACACCATAGGTGGCTGATTTCAGTGTAGAAGTGACGCAGATATGCAAAAAGCGGTGGATTTTTGCTCAAAAGCGATGCAAAAAAGGATGGAAGCGATAGATAATAGCTCATATGCGACTAAGAAAAGACAGAAAGCGACTAACAATAGCCCAAAAGTGATTTGGAAAGTTTCGGGTGAGAAATTGTAGATAATAACCATATGCGACCAAGTTTACCAGATGCGATCAGTTTTTGTTCAAAAGCGAGCTGAATTTTACCAAAAGCTTATGACTGTTTGTTCAAAAGCGAGCCAAATTTGACCATAAGCGACTGTTGTTTGATCAAAGGTGAGCTGATTTAGCCCAGGCGACTGTTGTTTGATCAGAGGCAACCTAAATTACCAGAGGTGCATTTTTGTAGTCCAGTTATTGTTTTCTTCGCCAAATGCTCCATTTTTCATCAAATTTAGCCAAATTTGTACTCAAAATTTATGGAAATAGCCTCCTGGATGCAATGGTGAGGTTAGATTTGGGCTAAGAGATCATCTACATACATTTTTAGCCAAATCTTTACAAATTAGGGTTAGAAAAATGCAAATTTTTGCTACAAAAGCTTGTAAAAATGAAAGATTGGCGCTCCAAGAGATCTAAAATTCACAAAAACAACTCAAACAAGAGAGGTTAATCAAGGATGTGAGTCCCACTGGGCGTGCCAGAATGTATATTGAAAAATTTGGATTTATAAATGGAAATGATTCAAACAATTGAAATGCATAACCTAAACCCAAATAATTCAATACCTCGAAGATGCAAGATGAGATCGATTGATTGATCACTTTGTTGTGTTGATTGCCCGATTCTGCAGCATAACATTGATAGAGAGATAGGTGATGGTGATGGTTGATGGTTGATATATGCAAGCTAGATGGATTGAAAGATGATGGATAATGGCTTGAGATGAAAATTCAGCAAAGTGAGGTTGCATGAAGAAGAATCCTAAATTCTCCTCTAATCTCCTCTCTAATGTCTTCTCTAATGTCTCCTCTAATGTCTCAAATGGCTCAAAAGAGGCTTGCTTTATAGGATTGGCTTGGTTCCAGTGGATGGCTAGGATCAATTAGGGCTTTAGATGAAATGGATGGATAGGATTAAGTTAGGTTTCCTTGCACATCAAGAAATTGTAGTCATGTGACATGTGGCAAGGGCAGATAAGGCTTAGGTGTGCTTGTGTAGATAAATACTAAGATTAGGTCCCATTAGTTGTGCATGTGAAAGATAAAAATTATACTACAACACATGATTGACTGGACAAGTGTTGGAATGTGGTAAAAGGAGAGGACTTAATTCAAATAAAATATTTGAATTAGTTGGGATATGAGTTGTATATTAATTAAATAAATAATATTTATTTAATTAATTTGAAAGATGAATAGGATGGGATAAGATATGATGTAGAAATTAATTAAATAAATAAAATTTATTTAATTAATTGGGATGAGGATAAGATAAATGGATTATGATGTGGAATTAATTAAATAAATAAAATTTATTTAATTAATTGTCTAAGTAGGATGAGGATGGGATTAAATGGGATTTTAATTAAATAAAAAAAAATTTATTTAATTAATTGGCTTAATGGATAAATGGGATTAAGAGTGGGATTTAGAATGGGATTAGAACAAAATGGCTTATGATGTCTAGGATAATGTTTTAACAAGGTGTTGTAGGACATATACAAATTTGGGACAAATTTGGGTGTCTACAGTTAGTTTAGAGTTAGTTGGAGTCTGTTGGACAGTTGTATCTCCCAGCCGCCTGGAAGTGATTCCCAGCCGCTGGGAACCAAGTCAGTACTACTCTTTGTGAGTAGATAAATACCCCCAGGGACAGATCGAAGGAGATATAGTATGTGTTGTAATCAGTTATAGTTCATTTCAGTTGTGGAATTGTAAACAGAGCATTTGTAATCACATTTTTGAAGAAGCATAATAAACAAGATTCTGTTGCATTTGAATTCACTATGTAATTGATTTTCTGTACTGAGGTCGGATGGATTCGTTTATCCATTCCACCGGTTGATTCTTTGAATCGGTGGAATGGCTGTATATATATTAGTTAGGGTTTTGTTTTTTGTTTTGTCTATGTTAACGCTTGTAGGATTGGGCAAGGAATGCATTAAAGGGTTCTAGCATGACTGCATGCTAGATTGGTGAAGTGTAGAGGGCTGCACGATTGAAGGAAAAGTAGATCGAATCAGTCGCTAAGTGAAAAATGGCTGAAAACAGTGAAAATCTGCAAGTTGCAAGAAAGATACAATTTGTGTATATATCACTTTTGTATGCGAGATATACAATCCATGTCTATATCACATTCGCATGTTGTGTATGTCGCATTTGCCCATTGCTGGTGTATCGGGTGAGAAAATATGTCGAGAATGCATGTTATGAAGATGCAAAGTTAAAATCATATTGGATATACAATTCTTGTGTATATCACTTTTGTATGTTGGGTTTAATTTGTGTGTATACCCCTGTTGCATGTGCAGACAGTTCCTGTGTATCCATCAATTGTATCTGGCGGGTTTGTATGTGTTGAATGTACATCGCAAATGTACATCAGGTTATACAATTGATGAGTATTTATCTTTTGTATGTCAAAGACAGTTTATGTATATACTGCAGTTGTATGGGAGAGATAGTTTCTGAATATCTGTCATTTGCATTTTGTGTTGTATATGGTGAAGATACAACGAAAGATACATGGGTTGACGGGTTGAGGTGGTAACCCGCATATATGTTTGAAGGGTTTTAGGTCTGCGGATACAAGAGGTGACCTACAGTAGGAGGTAAGCATACAGGAAGAGCAGGTTGCGAGTTGTATATATATTGCGAATGTATATTGGAATATACATTCCGCGATACAAAGGGTTATGTGCAAGCGGTGACTGATAGATCAGGTGAATGCATCTATAGGTTTGTATGTCACTAATGTGCAACGTACACATACAAGTATCGATTGGCAAGAGGATAACGATCGGCAAGAGAGACAAAGGCTTCACCTAAGAAAGGAGTCTTAGCGACAAGAGTGTGTGCATCGACATGAGTTCAGCATCAGGGAGATAAGTATGAAGGTGGCCGATGGTGTTATATTTTGCCGATAGGCAAACAAACATACAATGAAGAATGTATGCATGTTAGGTAGTGCATAAACATACATTTGTAAATGTGTGTTAGGGTTTGAGTGGTGGATGCTCTGCATCACCTTCCTATAACTTCACTTTTCCTAGCTCCACAACCTGTAACCTGCAACCATGAAAACTTTTGGAGGGGGTTGTGGTATTTAGAGGCTTTCCTTAGTCAAGCCCTGGAGGACACTTAAGTCTCTGAACACCGTTGTCAAATAAAGAGTGCGTGCCCTTGTGAAGTAGAGGCAAAAACCAAAGGAAATGATGATGAAAACACAATATAATGTCACCTTGTAGTGAAGATATCATGGAGGAAGATGCTCTTCATTCCATGATGAAATGGATGCTCAAATCTGCAAACACAAACACATAAACCACACAAATCTGCTCTTGCAACACAATGAAAGCCTTGAATCACCTTGAAAACACTTGAACATCACAATTGCCATCTAGTTTCTAAATGAATGCCTAAAAATACTTTTATATGCAACTACAAACACTCCCGCCAAGATTTTTATAATTTAAACTTACTGTGTCGGCATAGGATGCAAATAATGGTCATAAATTGACACACAAAAAATTGGGGCTACCCTAAAATAAGGTAGGACTAGGGCGTAAGCACCCAAGTCCTCCCCCCTATTTTGGGTAGGGTTAAGATCAAGGGGTCCTCCTAGGTCCCATTTGTCATGTTACCTAGGGCTCATTCCATTGGGATTCCAAATTATGAAGTAAGATGTCCTAAATGCACGCAAAAAACCTCAGAGCTAAACCTTATTAGGGGGAAAACCCCCAAGGGGACATTTTCTCACATTACATTTAGCCCCCACTTTATTGTATGTATAAACGTAAGGCCAATACATGCATTAAAGTAAGGTCACAAACACAGAAAACACATCAAACATGGACAAGACACGCCAATCACATGGAAAAATATAACATGCACGCAAAACACAGAGAAGACAGTTACAGTCACGCAGAACATGGAGAAAACAATCAATGCATAGAAGACACATTAATGCATGGAAGACAGGCATGATTCTTTTTTTTTCTTTTTCTCATATATATGAAATGCAGATGCAAGTACTGGAAAGTAAACAAACCTCCCATAATACATGATACACTCATTGTGCAGGTCTTTGTATATGGGGCAACACACATGCAAGACACGCAAAACCTCCCAAAATGCAAGAAGCACAACCCTAAGGCGTCGGTCTTTATACTGCATATGGGGCAACAAACATGCCACACAAAACAAGTACATCAAAACACACACTTTTGAAGACACGATAGACAAGCAATGGTGTGTTCCCTATTTCTAGGCTCATCACCATCTCAGGCACATTATAGGTACACACCGATGATTGGGCTTTGCCACAACAATCATCGAAGACATGCTTAAGGGTTGAGTTAGTCATAGAACCACTCCCTACCTCCACAGAGGACTTTTGAAAATGACAGGATGATGCAATCTGCTATGAGAAATACACCATCCCTGCCTCCACAGATGGCTTAAGAAAAAGGATATACATGATATCCCACGTCCGTAGAGGGCTTAAATGATTGATTGATTGATTGCAAACAAACTTAGGATGCATGATGCACTCATCGCACAGGTCTTTGCATTTGAGGGTAAACACATTGCTAACATCTACAATAGACAACTTACCTTATATATTCCCCCACCTTAAGGTGGTTGAAATCAGGTATCGATATCAAGCATGTTAAGGTAGGATTAAAACACACAAAGGAACACCAAATTTCACAAAGCCCATGCCCCTTGGAGGTGACATATACTTTATGATCGCCAAATATTCCCACAAACACATCTCTGCAAGAAACATGTTAGTGTCTATAAGATCATGATAAACAACAACATCAATGCATATGATTAACCTCAAAAAGAGCCAAGGTTATACAACGAATTCAGAGTTCAAGGATAACCGTGGGGCTATATCATAAAGCTCTCTGAATCAAGTACCGCCAAGGCTAGATTCAAAGACAAACAAAGGTGCATAGAGCAGTAGTATTGTTAAGGTTTGTAAATGCAATAGAAAGATCATCAAATTCACTACGCAGAAAGCACAAGTGCTTCCACTAGACAAGCATCAAATAAGATATACAACCCCATCGTCATATTAGGAACTAAGTCCATTTTTTGATTGCTCTAAAAAAAACACTAGGTCCACATCAGTATAAATGTTTGTCGTCATCCGATCGCTAGATAGAAACACTAGAGGAAGGGAAACAAAAAATAAGAGAGGAGAAACAAGTGTCTTAGGGACAATCATGTAGGAGGGTGCCCCCAAGTCACCAACTGTAATGCTATGTCCATAAGACACAACACACAATGATGAAATCAGAGAGAGCAATTTAGAAGAATGATGATACAAATAGAAGGTCACAACAGAGGTGGTCTCCTGGTATCTTGGACCTTATGGGAGACTCTAAGGTCATCCTAGGAGGCCTAAACAACACATAACACATCACGGGGGAAGCACATCATGAGAGAGATAAAGGGTTAGAGATACTTACCTATAGGGCCCCTTTCGAGCTAGAGGTTGTCTATAAGCAAATCATTGTCGTCATCTTCCCACTCCCTAATGTTGGAGGAAGGTGGGACATAAGGTACCATAGCCAAATTCATATCTTGTTCATCATGTTGTTCATCATTAGGATCATTATTGTTTGGTTGAATGTTAGGATCAATGTTTTCTTGTTGAGAGGCAAGGTTTATAGCATATGCTTGTCTTCTTTTTCTTCTTTCTCTTGCTTTTCTATTTCATTTTCTTTTACCACTTATCTCTTGTAAGATAGGGCTATCCTATTTCATAGGCTTGTGCAATTTAGAAGATGAAGCACTGGGATCAAACCTCATTTGTCACGGTGGAACATTTTGTTGTTGATAATGACCTCCCGATCCTTGTAAGGATTTCGAGGAAGGAACCTCAGCATAGGGACCTTGTCCTTTTGGTCTAAAGTTCTCTTCACATGCAGGTTGTTTATCTTTTGTTATTTATTGTATAGAAGGACTAGGTACTTCAGTTTTACCCCAAAAATAATTCAATATGTAATGCTTTTTTCTCAACCAAAGGTTTATAAGTTTGTTGTGAGGGACGGTAATCATGCATCCATCAAAAGGGAATTTTAGACAATGGTGTATTGTTGAAGGGATAGCTTTCATTTATTTTAGCCAAGGATGTCCCAATTTAATATGAAAGAGGTCAGAAATAGGGACAACATCAAACCATTGTTCGACATGTTTTCCAGATAGTGTGATCAACAATGATATCTTACCCAAAGGCTTGATAAGGGTTTCCTTATGTGTCTTAATCATCATGTTCGAGGGGTCATGAGAACCTTGCATTAATTAATGTGAAAAGAGGAACTCTTCAGTGGCAACATTAGTCATGCAATTGGGATCAATAAGAGTTTCATCCACAGGATTTCCCATTATTTTCACAGTGATGTAAAGAGGTCCTTCCTTGTCTCTAGTTGTTCTATCATGAGGTGTAAACACAATTTCAGGTTCAGGGACTTTTCTTTTCATGTAAGGTCTAGGAGGGAGCCTATTGTTGTTGTTGTGATTAGAGGCCATGTTTATATGCTCAAATCAATGCAAAATCAGATTTTGAAAGCTTATCAAAATTGGTGCAAAAGATAAGAGCAAAAATAGCCTAAAATGCTTGATTTTTGTACTTTTTCCAATGCAAATAAATGAAACAGAGGGTGTTGTAAGGATTTTGATCAGGGACAGCCAATAATATGCCTGATATCAGTCCAAAACAGTAGTAATATTTTTCACAACACACTCTTGATGCAAATCCAAGATAATGCCAAGTCAAACTATAGTGAAAATATGTCAAAATAGGCACTTTTTTTAACCAAAACTCAATGCAAAAGAGCATAACAAAGGGTGTTGTGAGGAAAGTGATTATGGAAAGAAAATTATATCAGTAATAACAGCCAATTAATATCAAAATTTCCAACACAACAAACTTTTGGTGCCACTTAAGGTAAAATCCTAGTGAAAATATAGCAAAAATAGGCTATTTTTCACAGTTTTTCAATTCCAAGACCTGGCAAAAGGGGTGTTGTAATGAATTTTAGGAGGTGAAACAAATAAAATCAATAATATTAGTCACCTAAATCCATAAAATTTTTCACAACATGCTTAGAGTGGAAACCAGGCCAAACCCTAGGGCAAAAAAACCAAAATATGTAGTTTTTCACCGAATTTTCAATACAAGAGTCCACTAAAAGGGTGTTGTGAAGATTTTTAGGAGGGGAAGAAAATTATTACCCTGATAACAACACATTTATGTAAAAATACTCTTCACAACGTGCCTATGGTGCAAGTTTATAGAGTCGATAAGGCCAATTTTAGTGAAAATCGATGTTTTTGAAGCCCTAGGTTTGAGATCTTGACACAAAATGCTATATGAATGTTTTGAAGTCTAATTTATAATTAAAATGCTATCAGATCTGAAGATGAATTCCAAGCTTTAATAAGCAAAATTCCAATGCAAATCTAATGAAAATGCATGAAAATTGCTAGTTTTTTGTTGAAATTTTCTATGCAAAAATGCAAATATTTGAAATCTAAATACAAATTTACACTTAAATGAAAGACTAAAGAAAAATTATAATTTGAATGAGCCTCTAAAATCAGCATAAAAATTTGAAATAAGATTTTGCCTACTAACCCTAGATTTTGGAATTACTAGGTTTAATGAAAATTGTCAAAATTTCTACAAAAACCTAGCAAATTAATGATGAAAATGCAATGCAAATTTCTAAATTTGTGTGTTTTTCCATATTTTATATCATATCTAATGTAAAAATCATGAATTCTGAAAATTTAGAATGAACTGAAGCAATTTAGTAAGCCAAACAATGCAATTTTTTTGAATTTTTCAACTTTTTCAAAATTTTAAAATTTTTCTCAATGCGATAAAATGAATGACTATATGAATGAATGAAATCAATCCAAATCTGAAGACAAAAATTCAGCAAGTTTCAATTTAAGTCCAAAAACATGGGTTCACCAAAATGTTTAGGGTAAAATTTGGGATTGTTTAGTTTTTAGTGTTTAGATGTTTGAATCCTCCTTTCACCCTATACATTCAAGGATCTAGGGTTAAGTGGCTAGGCACTATCATACCCTAGGTCACTGTGAGATGTAGGGAAGCTTGGATTAGGGTTTCTAATTATCAAATTTCCTTCTCTTATGCTTAATTGACTATTAAAATCCTAATTATGCAAATACAACAATAAACAGATGAATAATAGAAAAAGCTCTTGCAGAGAGATGTAAACTATCAAATCACAGAGTACCTATTTTTAGGGTTCTGAGGTGGAAAAGTCAGGGACAAAAGAGCGGACACCCAATTCCAATGCCCTACTTTTTGTCCAAATTTGGAAACTCATTTTGCAACTCTTCCCTGCTATCCTGGAGATTTTCTCGTCATGGAAGTTGGCGGACTAATGAGCAGACACCCAAGTCCAGGGTGTTATTTTTCCTTCTCTTCTACAATTCTAACACTTCAAGAGGCCTTCTTGCAACTTCACTTTTCCCAGCTCCACAACCTGTAACCTGCAACCATGAAAACTTTTGGAGGGGGTTGTGGTGTTTAGAGGCTTGCCTCAGTCAAGCCGTAGAGGACACTTAAGTCTCTAAACACTATTGTCAGATAAAGAGTGCATGCCGTTGTGAGGCAGAGGCAAAAACCAAAGGAAATGATGATGAAAACATAATATAATGTCACCTTGTAGTGAAGATATCATGGAGGAAGATGCTCTTCATTCCATGATGAAATGGATGCTCAAATATGCAAACACAAACACATAAACCACACAAATCTTCTCTTGCAACACAATGAAAGCCTTGAATCACCTTGAAAACACTTGAACATCACAATTTCCATCTAGTTTCTAAATGAATGCCTAAACATGCTTTTATATGCAACTACAAACACTCCCACCAAGATTTTCATAATTCAAACTTACCGTTTCAGCATAGGACCCAAATAATGGTCATAAATTGACACCCAAAAATTGGGGCTGCCCTAAAATAGGGTAGGACTAGGGTATGCTCAAGGGATCCTCCTAGGTCCCATTTGTCATGTTACCTAGGGCTCATTCCATCAGGATGCCAAATTATGAAGTAGGATGTCCTAAATGCATGCAAAAGACCTGGGAGCTAAACCTTATGAGGGAAAAGTCCCCAAGGGGACATTTTGCAATGTTACAATTCCAACTACTCCAACCCATTGAATTTTATAGTCTATCATCATTTTTGCACCTCTACAAAAATTACAAGTCTAAAACTACAAGTTTAGAATTAGAAACAAAAGGGAATAACTTTCTCATTTTTCATGTTGTAAAAAAATGACTTGGGCTAAGAATTTGAGCATATACAGTCTCTTCATTACCTAAACATGAAATCCCTAAGACCTCAAAAAACTAAACAAACCCAATGTAAAATTTCCCATACCCGCATGGGTCTATACATGCTAAGGAAATGATAAGACATGCAAGGGGAAACAACTACTCATAAAAGTAAAAATTCAATCTCAAATTTCTAGCATTGATAACATAAGCATTAAACTAATGATTTATACATGATCAATACATTAAAAAATGAAGAAGCTTATTCCACCATTTTCTTCTCAAGATCTAATTAGGATTTTATAATTTTACCAACCAAATATTTATGTAAATATGCTCAAATTTGAAATATCCTCAATATAAAATATATATTGAAACTTATATAATAATATCCACATAAATTTGTTGACAAAACATTAAAATTCATAGTGTTGATTTCACATAAACTATGCTAAAAAAAATCAATATTTGCACACATAAGATAGAACTTCACAATATCGTGGAACTAATTCTGATTAATAAAACGTGTAGAAAAATTCTAGAATAAGTTAAATAATTATAGTAATACATACAAATAAGAAATTTGGAATAAACTCTATATGCTAAAGCTCCCTTCTTCACAAATCCTACAATTAGAAAATACTGAACTATGCTAAAATCTAATAAACTTTAAAATGTAAATAGGACCCCTATATGCTATTTTAATCAAGAAACTAGAGGGGCTTCATCTTCTAATCTCCAAGAATAAAAAATTATCCTCAAATCTTGTATTTAACACAAGTGCTCAAGTGGTGAAGAAAATTGATGAATTGGGAAAAGATGAGAATTGGAGAAGCAACCTAGTTTATATAGAATTTGGGGCACAAATTCCAACATCCCAATATGCTCACAAAGAATAAAATATTTCAATATTATCCCTCCAAAATAGGCCCCATAAAGAGTTGTCATAACCCCCTCTTACACCTGACAATATTTTTCTATAAAGATGCTCTTCCTACACCCACTTATAATTGTCATAAATAATTATGAAGATGCTTTTTAAATAAGAAAATTTATAACTCCTCACTAATTTCCTTATCATAAAATATTCCTCCCAAAGAAACAGCTCCCACTTTGTCAAAAAATCAAATTTATAACTTCCTAATAATGGGCTACCATAAGAACTATCATAAACTTGTCAAAGAATATGTCGTAAAAGAAGATGCCAAATTATTTGGGAGTTACATTATCCCATCTCCATCAATTCCCACACCCCCCTATATGAAAATACTCAATAATAATATTTTATTAATTACCTAGCCTCATTTATCAAAAATGAGAAATAATAATTAATTTGAGACCAAGAATCATAAATATTTCGTTAGCAATTCTCCCATAGCCCACGAGAATTATAGAAATGAGATTAACAAAGGAATTAATTAGAAAGGGGGACATTAAAAGTATTCCCTTTCTAAAATTTCTTAAATCCTCAAGCAATTCAAAATTGGATGCTCCAAGATTTTAAGTCCTTCCCATGTAACATCTTCTATAGGTAGATTCTTCCAATGAACTAGATACTTTGTAGTGTTTTTTTTGTCAATCTCTTCACATTGGTATTAATAATAGAATCACGTACCAATATGATCTTTCACTCATCATCTAAGGGTGGAAAATCCATTTAGTGTATGACATTTTTTCCAAGTGCCCTTTTGAGGTAAGACACAAAAATTATGGATCTTGCTATTCTCTGGCAATTCCAACTCATAAGAAACTTTACCAAGTCTTATCATGATCTTGTATGGTCCATAAAAGTGAAGGTTAAGCTTTTTATCCCCACTTCTTTTGATGGAAGATTGCCTATAAGGTTTTAATCTCCATGTCTCAAACCTCAAATGATCTCTCTGTGTGGTTTTGATCTACATAAAACTTATGTTGATTTCTTTAAGTGATCTCAATATGTCTTATATAGACTTAACCAAGTCACTAACTACTAGCACTTTGCTATCTGTGAACACTAAATTAATAATGGTCAATGCATCATAACCATATAATGCCATTAATGGAGACATATCAATGGACATGTGGTAGGAGGTGTAGTAGCAGTATTCTCCCAAATGAAACTACTTCACCCAAGCTAATTATTGATCTAAAACATAGTTCCTCAAGTACCACTCAACTCACTTAATCACTATTTTTATTTTCCATCTATTTTTGGATGATATTTTGTGCTAGGAGTTAGTTCTATATCTGCCAGATAAAATAACTCTTTCCAAAAAGAACTAAGGAATATATTATCTATATCACTAATAATATTTTTAGGAAACCTATGTAGCCTAAACACTTCTCCAAAAAAAAAATTTGCCACTTGAGGAGCTTTGAATTTATAAGAAATGGAAAAGAAAACTTCATACTTGATTAGCCTATCTACAACAACATAAATGCAATCTTTAACATGTAACTTTTAGAGGCTAGTGATGAAATCCATGGATATACTCTTCTATTTCTAATTTGGAATAGGTAGTGGTTGTAGAAAACATACTGGGAAGGCATGTTTTGATTTTTGCTATTGATAGGTTACGCATTTTATTATGTGTTTGAGGACATCCTCCTTAAGACCCTTCCATGAGAATCTTTCTCCAATCTTCCTAGAGGTGTTGTAGTATCTTGGGTGTCCTACTAGCATTTAATTATGAAAAACTCTCAAGATTTTCTCCTTCATTTTAGATTTAGGAACTAAGATTATTATGATCTTATAGAGAATGAGACCATCTGCTACTATGAATCTATCATCTTTCACTTTCCCACAAAGGAGGTTAGTAGAAAATGTGTTATTAACATATTCATCCATAATAGAGATCTTTCAATCAACAAAAATAATAGAAAGAAAACATAGAGCAGGAATTCTAGAAGAGCATTAGAAACTATATTCTTTTTCCTTCATGTTCTCTATGTCAAAATCATAATATTGGAACTTACCCACTTTTGTTGTTTGTCATTCAAGTTCCTTTTTCCAAGGAAGAATTTCAAACTACTATGATCTGTCTTCACAAATCTCTCACAAAATAGATATTATCTAAAATTTGCTAGGGCATGCATAATGGCCAACATCTCTTTGTCATAGATGGAGAATCCTTTTTTATTCTCTTAACTTCCTGATTTTTAATGCTATGAGATGCTCCTTCTATATTAATATGACTCCATTTCCTTCTACTAAAGCATCACATTATATAACAAATAGAAGTGAGAAATCTAGAATACCAAGTATAAGACATGAACACATTATCTCCTTAATCTTATCAAAAGATTCTTGTGTTGATTTTATCCTTACAAAAGATCATTTCTTTGTCATGTCTATTAAGGGTGTTGAAAGCTATGAAAACCCCTTAACAAATCTTCTATAGTAATTGCAAAGACCAAAGAATCCTCTCAACTATGTCAATGTGGTAGGAGGAGATCAATCCAAGATGGCTTGGATCTTTTGTTGATCCACCTAACCACCTTCAGCACTAATGTCATGGCCCAAGTATAGGATCTCTACCACCCCAAACTCACATTTGGATTCTTTTGCAAAAAGAGGTTGTTACTCTAATATATCCATAACTACATCTAGATGATTCAATTGATCTTCCAAAGTCTTGGCATAAATCAAAATATCATTAAAGAAAACCAAAATAAATTTTCTCAATTGCTTACTAAATACTTGATTCATGCATGATTAGAAAGTAGCAGGAGCATTTGTCAAGCCAAATGGGATGATCAAGAAATCAAAGTGCCCAAAGTGACACCTAAATACTATTTTGTACACATCCCCATCCCTTACATGAATCTAATGGTAACCCAATCTCAAATTGATCTTTGGAAATACATAGCTCAATGCAACTCATCAATTAGCTCATTGATCCTAGGAATGGGATGCCTATTTATGACTAGTCTTCTTGTTCAAATATTTGTAATCAATACATACCCACATGGTACCATCAATTTTCTTCACAAGAACCACTGATGATGCAAACAGACTAGAAATAGGCCTAATGTTTCCCATCTCCAAGAGTTCCTTAATGACCTTTTTCAATCTCATCCTTCTACATTCTTAGATGGTGGTAAGGAGTGGTCATAATAGGCTTAGGGCCTGATTCCAATTCTATGATATGCTATAATTCTCTATCAGGTGACAGTCCTATAGGTAGATCACTAAACACAACACTATACTTATTCAAAATATTTTGAATATGGATATGATAAGTGCATTTATTACCCATGGATGAATTTGTAGGTATCACCAAACAACTTGTTGGCCATGCAACTTATCACTTGTGAAAAGTCCTCTCCACTCTTTTAGTTGTGACCACTCATGGTGATCCACTTGGGATACCTCTAAGAACCACATATTTCCCTTTAGATTTAAATTTAAGCTCCATGGATTGATAGTTCTATGAAAACTCGCCAAGGGAATGCAACCATTGTACACCCAAAAGCATGTCAGTTTCTCCTAATACCACAACATAAAAGGAATTACATACCTTATGATCTACCATAGTTATGTTGAGTTATCAAATTATTTTGGTGCATGGAATGGTGAATCCATCAACAATAATAACATTAAAACCTTCAAAATCCTCCACTTTTAGTCCTCTCTTAACCACCAAGCCTTCATCAATGAAATTTTTGGTAGCCCCAATATCAATCAAAATTGTGATTTGCTGCCCACATAATACTCCTCAAACTCTAAATGGATGATATCTAAGTGCTTTTGAAAGAGATACAAGTGTGCATCCATTTGTGTCGTCATCTTCCATCTTTTCAGATTCATGATCTTATATAATTATTTATGATTCAATTTCGTTAGGATCATAATCATCATTAGATATTACCTTGATGTAATTAACTTGGCCTTTGCCAAGGTGTCTATGACTAGGTGCCCATGGCTCCTTGTAAGATAAATAAATTTTCTTCCTTTTGAGTTCATGCCTACTAACTTCATCTATCTTCTTTGTTGTTTGAGGTATGAACTTATATTTTTATGCATATGATCTCTTCTAGACATTTCCATTTTGTTTCAAAAAGGTAGGTTCTTTGGAGTGATATGGAAATTTGTTCTTAATCATACATGGCTCAAGTGTTAAAGCTCTCTTGATTACTTCTTGATGAATAAGAGGTACAAAATCCTTCACAATTCCTTTGAGAGATTTAAACAAACCCTCAACAAAGATAAAAGTGATTCTCTTTTTAGAAATATCAAGTACCATTATTGCAACTTACTGAAATTATGAAACATAGGATTCCACTAAGTTATCTTGTCTAAATCCTACAAGCTCTCTAAAATATTCATCTTTATCCTTCTATTCAAAACTATATAGAATCCTTTTACTAAAACCATCAAATGTTTGCACAAGGTTGTGTCCTTGTTTGATCAACCCATCATACCACCAATCATAAGCAACACCTTATAAATGTAATGTGGCAAACTATATAGTATCTTCCTTATCCATAGGGTTGAGAGTAAAAATGTTTGCAACTTCTACAACCAAGCACTAGTTAAAATTTTATCACTACCATCAAATGTAAGAGCATTTAGCTTAACAAATTTTTGTTGCAGTGCTTTGTTTTCATCTTTTTTTTTGCCATTTAGTATTCTACTCTTATAATTCCTCTTTTAAATGATCTCCAAGTAATTAACAAAGGATACTATATTTATGAAAGCTTCAAATTTACTTTCATACTTGAATTTTTTTGTCAATCCCCTCTAGTAGAGAATCTTTGGGAACTTGTTCTTCCTTCTCCTCTTTCTTTAAAAACATAGGATTTGATGGATTTGGCATGGAATTTACCAAAAATGTCTCATTGATGAGCTCACTTCTCCTTGTGATGCTTTAATAAACCCATATTTTTCAATTCATTTAAAGCATTCATAATTTATGCCATTAGATCTGTTGGTGTTTCCAACTGATTACCTAAAATCCTCTAAAGATTTGGCAAATACTTGTGGTTGAGGGTTCTAGAGTAGTGGCCAATGAACTAGAGTCAATTCAATGATAGTCCCCTACACTTTATGGCTATGTTAGACCAAAGGGGGGTCACCCTATTTACAATGCTCAAAGCTCTCCACCAATTTACAACTAGAGTATTGTCTGATAGATCTGCTCTTCATTTGAGATCAAGAACTCATGAGATTCAAAACAACTTGGCAATGTTTCTTGACAACTAATGGATTATAGGCTCAGAGAGTAGGTGTTCTAAAAATAGATAATACATAAAAAATGAAAGATATTATGATGATTTCTTGAAGAATGGATCAATTCTGGCAGGGTGATAACTTCTTGATTGGTGCCTATCTAGGGTACAAAGTCAAATTTTAGATACCACATAAATCCAATTTATCAATAGGTTCAATTACTAAACTCCCAATGTAAATGCCTTGCACTATACATCCCAGTATGAATTCTAATCCAAATTCTACTTAAAGATCCACAACATTATACTTAAACTCTTGAGTTTGCCAACAACAATTTAATTTGCTTCTTAAGCATATGCTAAAACCAAAACTTAGACTAAGCCTTTAACACAGAAATGAAATTAAAATATTTTCCATTAATTCCAAAAGAGATAAAGTACAATATATGGAGACAAAATAGATTAGAATTCATGTATTATATTTTCTTGCTTTGATCAAAATTCAGACATACAAAATATATCTGGTATACCAAAATTTTCCTATTCCCCTAAAATAACACTATAGATCAATACTCTAAGACCACAGATATGGAAACTTCAAACCATTAATACAAAATGAGAACACATTAATACAAATATTTTATTCTCTGATGATTGCTCCAAGCCTAATTTGAAAACACTATCATAATCTACCTGTATATTGACTTGGACACTGATATCCTCGCAAACCTTTTGAATCTACCATTGTCAAAGCCTTTTGTGTTCCTCTGAGTTTTACAATGAAATTTCAACTAAAATATATCTCCATATGCCATGTGAACAACATATTTGTTTATCATACCGTGCTAGATCTTGCAATGATTTGCATCCATAAAGTCATCATTTTGCACCACTAGATTTCTATCATGTGGCATTGAGAAATAAAAATGTTCATAATCCATTTGACAAGTGGCATTACAAACATTAACGACATCCTTTACTGTCATATAAAATTTAAAACTTTCATAGGCCTCATGTTTAATGAACACACCGAGTAAATTATGATCTAAATTTTGTTCCATATATTGAAAGCATTCTTCAGATGCATTCAATAGAAAATGCTCTTAATCATTTAATGTATTCATAAATTGTGCCATTAGATCTATCAATCCATCTTGTTTTTTATGCATTTTAATCATGTTCTCCTAGAAGTGTTTTTCTCTTTCTTCATCCATTAAATTGCATTTTTTGTTGGAAACATAGTCAAGAGACACTGCTGATTGGGTAATGTTGTCATTGATGGCAACAAGGCAAATAGAGCATGGTGGAGCTAAGGATGATTGGGAACTCAACTTGGAAATAGCCTACACACAAGGATTTGGTCCGGACACAAAATACTAAGGCAGAATGGCTAAGTACTAACAATACAGAGTTAATAGTAGACTCAAGTGGCATTCCTCCGCAGTTGATAGTCAAGGTATGCAGTTCAAGTATGTTGTTCATAGTTTCTTGAAGGTGAAATATCCAAGGTTACAAGTTCTAAAGATCTCCAGAAGACATACCATGATTTAGCTAAGTCCAGGTGAACATAGTTAAGATAGGAATAGTGCACAGTGCTTGAGAAAAAGGGTCCGCATTCCTTCGTAGTTGTATACTTTGTCTTGCAGTTCTAAATACATGTTAAGAGGTCAAAGATGAGTGTTGGATGTGAATCTTAAAGTCATATATGATTCATAGTGAAAGTTGTGAAGTGACAGTTGAATTGGTTAAGTGTGCTCTTAAGAGATAGGCCGACAGGCATGAAAAATTCATATGTGGAGAAGATATATTGTTTAATGAATAAAACTAAGTGGCTGTATGATTTGTGCTGACCTATAGCAAGATCATTATATGTTTGCTTGGTCTGTATTGTAGATTGTACACAAGTTCAAGCCGAAAAGATGTAGTATTTATGTACACAGTTTATGTTTTGCTTGCCAACCTGATTATGAGATAAATCTTGTAGCGAATATATATACTTGATGAAATTCAATGATAGTGTGATTGATGGAGATGTGTGTCATGTGCGAATTTGTGTGTGAAGGAATATGAGTAGAGTGCAGAGTAGAAAAGTTGAACAAGGACAAAAAACAAAGTATATGTAGTTAAGTTAAGAAGCACAAAAAATAAATGAAGACCTTTGAATCTGTGTATTGATCCTTCAATAGAACTATGATCTAGCCTGTGGTAGATGCATCAACAACAGTTCATCCTCTGGCAATGAGCCAATCCCTCTTCTTTCTTCTTCTTCTAGGTAGTGAGCCCTTGTGTAGTGAGCACTTCTTCATAGGGCAGTGACCTTCTTGTAATCCGATATTGAGCTATCAAAATATATTGTGAGCTAACACTCACCATGGTTTTTCCCTTTTTGGGTTTTCCACATAAAAATCCTGGTGTCAATATGTTATGTCTTTATGGTGGCTGCTCTTATGCTTGTTCTACTTTTATGTTATTAATTTTGGAAATTGGATTAATAAAGTTAATAAGTGGTTTTGTGGAATACTAATTCACCCCCCCTCTCAGTATTCCTTACTTTTAACACTTTTCTCATCCTCCTTCTACCATATCTTCTATTTTATTGGGATCTTATGCTTGCAGCTTCATTTACTTCCTTCTTTGATATGTAAACTCTCTTTCACTAGGAAGCATCAACTGATTAATTTACCATATAGCCTGGCAAGATCAAAGCTCTGATACCATTGTAATGTTCCCAACAAAATATCTATGGAAATATGCTCAAATTTAAAATTTCCTCAATATAATATATGTTGAAATTTCTACAATAATCTCCACATAAATATGATACCAAAACATTAAAATATATAGGGTTGATTTTGTTGCAAGTATGACCCTAATCAGTGTTGTCATTGATGTCAACATACTCCTATTGCATTAATGATAAGGATTGGATGAGTTGTGCGCTAAGGATATTGAGAAAATTAGTCTCAATCAGGAACAGTGAAGATCAGTGATGACAGTAAGGTTAAAGTCCAAGATAGGATGAGTATCAAAGTATATGGTTTAAAGGGTTTGTAGATATGTGTCTTAAGGTGGTCCAGTAGAGATTTCAAAGGTCTGCATGAAGATCTAAAGAAGTTGTGGCCACTCAAGTAAAACTAGTTCTGGCAGATGTTTAGTGGTGACAGAGTGTTACAGATAGGTCCGGTGAGATCCGGAATTGCATTATACCGTTCTACAGATTTGAGGGAGTGTTGAGGAAGTCTTTATGGAGTGTCAACTAGATTGGTTCATGGTTTGAAGGTCTGTAAGCATCTATTCCTTTGTGACAGTAATGACAGACTATGTTCTTGAGGTTCTGGATGAAGGGGAGATGGATTTTAGTAAGCAGATGAAGTACGGATGTTCTTGGTGATTCAGGCAAGCTTGTGGAGGTCTTTGGATCATGTCTAGTTCGTGTTGGTGGTTTGCATTGAAGTTGGAGCTCGCATTGAAGAATAACTTCCAGATGATGGTGTTCTTTCTGAGACTGGCCGACTAGATGAGTTACACATCCTGCGGATGTTCTTGTTGATGTTTGCCAACTTAGATGTTCATTCCTAAGTTGATGTCTTGTATAAATAAGGGATTGCGAAGTCATTTCAAATTTGTCCTTGTAGAGATGAGTGTGTGGTAGCAAGGAGGAGAGCGAAAGGTAGAGCATCAGTATTGGGCTTAAATGGAACTGATTCAAGCATGGTGAAGATGCTATTCTCCAGTTCATGTATGTGATATTTATTTCTTTGTAGACAGTGTGTCTCTTGTAGGTAGTGACCCTCTTGTGAGAAGTGTTCTTGGGCAGTGAGCCCTAATTGGCATGTGCCATTTTGTTCTTTCTATTCTTCTAACAGAGAATACATTCTTGGGTTAATCACCTCTTGATTTTTCCCTTAACCAGGTTTTCCACATCAAAATCTTGGTGTCTCATGTGTTGATGTGTTTCTTCTCTTGATTTGTTGCATTGTGTTTCCATGGTTAATTTATTATTATGCTACTGAATTGCTAAAAGGAGTTAAGTGTGTAATTGCAAGAAAAGTTTTGCACAACTAATTCACCCCCCCTCTCAGTTGTGTACCCTAAGTCTAACAATTGGTATCAGAGCCAAGTTCATCTAAAAGGAGCTTAACCGCTTGAGGAGATCTAGGATGTCGTCCTACAAGAAGGATAGTCTGAAGTTTGATGGAACCAATTTTAATCTCTGGAAAGGTTGAATGAAATGTCACTTGCAATGTATGGGAATGGCATACTGGACCATGGCTACAACATAGTATGTACCTCTACAGGGTGGTTTGAAAACCCTAAATGAAATCACAGATGCTGAAAACAAACTGTGAACTATAGAGGCTCTTCTAAGTGCATTATCTGATTCAGATCTCTCAAATGTTATTGACCTACCAACTACTTTTGAGATTTGGCAAAAACTGGAACTTTTGCATGAAGGAGACAATTATGTTAAATGTGCAAGGTTATAGAGTCTGAAAGGGAAATTTGAAAATCTGAAGATGAGAGATGATGAAAATATTACTACTTTTATGCCAAGAGTAAATGAGATTGTTTGTGGAATTAGAAATGCCGGTGGAGTCCTGGATGAAAATGAGATTCTTGCCAAATTCTCAGATCCCTACCTACTTACAAAATCAAGGTTGTTGCCATTGAAGAATTCAGAGCCCATACAACTATCACAAGAGATCAATTGGCTAGAAAGTTGGCTGCATTTGAAATGACAGAGTTTGGAGATGACCCCCCCAAGACTGAGTCTGCATTCAAAGCCAGTGCCTCTGTTAAAGGTAAACAAAGGTTTGATCTAGGAGAGAATTCATCAAGGAAGCTATCATGGTATGAAAAAGCAAGAAAAGATCTGGAAGAAGAAGAAGTAGAAACTGCTCAACTTGAAGCCCTTATTGCAAAGAGGTTGCCAAGAGGATCCGATAAGTATGAAGGAAAATTACCTTTTAAGTGTTTTAACTACAATAAGATTGGTCATTTTGCCTCAAGATGTCCGGAAAGCTTTTCAAGGCAAAATCCTAACAAGCCAAGGTTCCAAAAGAACTGTTACTATGTACATGAAGATGATGATAATGAAGGAGTAACAGATGATGAATCAGAGATAGGAAACAAATCTGGAAATGAATGGGTGTTCATTGCCATCAAGGAAGAAGATCCAATGTCCTTTGTATCTGTCAATCATAAGACTGTGGAAAGAGCTCTGGCTACCCAAGTTGAAGAAAAGGATGATTGGGTCATTGACAGTGGCTGTTCTCACCATATGATAGGTTTGTAGATTTGGAAAGGTATGAAGGAGGAGTGGTAAAGGTTGGTGATAACTCTGCTGGTAGAATCAGAGGTAGAGGAACTATTTCTCTTGATGGAAGAAACAAAACTAGTAATGTACTATATGTTGAAGGATTGAAGCACAATCTTCTCAGTGTTGGACAGTTGGTGGACAAAGGCTATGATCTCTGGTTCAAGAATGGAAAATGCAAGATCTTTGAAAGCTCCAGAATAGAGATTGCATCCGGTACTCAAACTAAAGGTAATATCTTCCACTTGGTTGGTACTGGTAAAAGTTGCTTATTTGTTCAAGTTGATCAAAGTTGGTTATGGCATAGGAGGATGTGTCATGTGAATTTTGATAATATCATCAAGATAAGCAATACTCAGGCTGTAAGAGATTTTCCAAAATTGGTGAAACCTACTAATAGCTTATCCAAAGAATGTCAGTTGGGTAAGCTAAGCAAAATCTCATTCAAAAGCAAGGAACTGTCTTCTACCAGATTATTGGACTTAGTTCATACTAATTTTTATGGTCCGGCAAGAATCAGGAGTATGCAAAGTGATAGATACTTCATGTTACTAATTGATGACTATTCCTGGATGATGTGGGTAATCTTTCTAAAAGAGAAATCAGAAGCTCTTCAGAAATTCAAAATATTCAAGGCTATGATAGAGAATGAAACTAGATTAAAATTGAAATGTCTGAGGTTTGATAGAGGTGGAGAATTCACATCCGATGAGTTCATAGAGTTTTGTGAGAAACTTGGAATAAAGAGATAGTTGTCTTCTCCTAGGAATCCACAGTAGAATGGAGTAGTGGAGAGAAAGAACTGGACCATCCAGGAAGCATCTAGGACCATGATGATGGAAGTAAATGTTCCTCAGATCTATTGGAGAGAAGCTGTCAGCATTGCAGTCTATACTCTCAATCGAGTTCAAATTAGAAGCAATACTGGCAAGACTCCATATGAACTTTGGTTTGGCATCACTGCTACTGTGAGGTATTTTAGAGTTTTTGGTAGCAAATGTTACATTAAAAGAGATGAAGATCTTGGAAAGTTTGATGCTAGAAGTGATAAAGGAATATTCTTGGGTTACTCTACTCAAAGCAAAGCATACCGGTGTTATAACAAGAAACTGAGAAAGATGATAGAAAGTACAAATGTGAAGGTTGATGAGGGAATTGAGAAACCCTCAAGGTTTTATGAATATGATGAAGATGATCAGAATGGTGTTTTGACTCAAGGAACCCAAGCCTCCTCTGTAAGTCAGATCCAAACTAATCCAGTAAATCAGGAAGAAGAGTTGAGTTTTAATGAGCCTGATCAAGAATCAAAAATGCAAGAAATTCCCAAAGTTCCCAGATATGTAAGACTGAACCACTATGAAGATCAGATCATAGGTGATAAAAGCAAAGGAGTACAAATAAGAAGGAGAATTACTCAAGATTCAAAAGAGTATTGTCTGATTTCAAAGATTGAACCTAAAACAATGAATGAAGTTTGCAATGATGAAAACTGGACTAAAGCAATGGAGGAAGAGCTGATACAAATTGAGAAAAATTGCACTTGGAATCTTGTTCCCAGACCTATAAACAAGAATGTGATTGGAACCAAATGGGTCTTCTGGAACAAACTAAATGAAGTTGGTGAAGTAATCAGAAATAAAGCCAGATTGGTCTGCAAGGGTTACTCTCAAATAGAAGGAGTTGACTTTGAAGAAACTTTTACTCCAGTGGCAAGAATTGAAGTAGTCAGATTATTTCTTGCATTTGTTGCCTTCAAGGATTTTAAGGTATATTAGATGGATGTCAAGTCTGCCTTCCTGAATGGTGACTTGGAAGAAGTGTACATAGAGCAACCAGATGGATTTCAATTGTCTGATCATGGTGATATGGTCTGCAAGTTGAAGAAAGCACTGTATGGACTGAAGCAAGCCCCAAGAGCTTGGTATGAAAGATTGGATAAGCATCTTTTGTAGATTAGTTTCAACAAAGGTACTGCTGATAGTAATTTATATTTCAAAATTGATAATGAAAACATCTTAATTGTTGAAGTGTTTGTTGATGATATCATTTTTGGAGGAAGAGATAGTATGTGTAAAACTTTTGCAAATCAAATGAAAAGTGAGTTTGAGATGTCCATGCTTGGTGAAATAAATTTCTTCTTGGGTCTACAAATCACTCAAACAAAGAAAGGAATCTTCATTTCTCAGACCAAATATGTGAAAGAATTGTTGAAGAAATTTGGGATGGAAGATTCAAAACCAATGAATACTCCCATGGCAACACAATGTAAATTAAGCAAAGATGAGGATTCCCCTAAGGCTGATCAGACAAAATATAGGTCAATGATTGGAAGACTATTGTATCTCACTCAAACTAGACTAGACATTATGCAGGTTGTTGGTCTTGTTGCCAGATTCTAGACTGATCCTAGAGAATCTCATGTCATGGCAATCAAGGGGATTTTTAGATATCTAAAAGAGACAGTTGAATATGGTTTGTGGTATCCTAGAGATCATGATTTCTCTCTTCATGCATATACAGATGCGGATTGGGCAGGAGATGTGGATGACTGGAAGAGTACCAATGGTGGAGCATTCTTTTTAGGGAAGAGATTGGTTTCTTGGCTAAGAAAGAAACAAGAGGCAATATCTCTGTCTACAACTGAAGTAGAATATATTGCAATAGTAGGTAGTTGTACCCAAGTTTTGTGGATGAAGCATATGCTAAGAGATATCAAAGTGGAGTATGAGGAACCTATCACAATCTTCTATGATAATTCAAGTGCAATAAACAAATCTAAGTATCCGGTGTTGCACTCAAAGACTAAACATATATCCATCAAGTTTCACTTTTTAAGAGAGCAAGTGAACAAGAATGAAGTCAAATTGGAGTTTGTGCCTTCCAAGGATCAGATTGCAGACATCTTTACTAAACCTCTACCTAAGGACTCTTTTGAGTATCTCAAGGAGAAGTTAGGGGTTATTGCCCCTCTGGTGATGAACTAAGGTGCACTAAGGTGCATTAGTCTGGTAGATATCATAGTCATATCTTGTGATCCAGACTGAGGATGGGGAGATGCTACTCAGGGGGAGCAGCAGGTATGATTATGAAGTGTTGAAATTGCAAGTATGTGCCCTTTGCCATTGATGTCAAAGGGGGAGAGAAGACATGTGAAAAACAAGTGGTTTCTGATCAAAAGGGGAGTAGTAAAAGGAGAGAAGACATGTGAATGGTTATTGTTGATAGGGGGAGTTTTGATAGTGAGGAAAAGTTCTTGTCTTGATAGTCAAAATAGTTTTTCACATCATATGTTGCCATCAATGACAAAGGGGGAGATTGTTGCAAGTATGGGCCTAATCAGTGTTGTCATTAATGTCAACATACTCCTATTGCATTAATGATAAGGATTGTATGAGTTGTGTGCTGAGGATATTGAGAAAATTAGTCTCAATCAGGAACAGTGAAGATCAGTGATGACAGTAAGGTGAAAGTCCAAGATAGGATGAGTATCAAAGTATGCAGTTTAAAGGGTTTGTAGATATGTGTCTTAAGGTGGTCCAGTAGAGATTTCAGAGGTCCGCATGAAAATCTGAAGAAGTTGTGGCCGCTCAAGTAAAACCAGTTCTGGCAGATGTTTAGTGGTGACAGAGTGTTACAGATAGGTCCGGTGAGACCCAGAATTGCATTATACTATTTTGCAGATTTGAGGGAGTATTGAGGAAGTCTTTATGGAGTGTCAACTAGATTGGTTCATGGTTTGAAGGTCCGCAAGCATCTATTCCTTTGTGACAGTAATGACAGACTATGTTCTTGAGGTTCCGGATGAAGGGGAGATGGATTTCAGTAAGAAGATGAAGTATGGATGTTCTTGGTGATTCAGGCAAGCTTGTGGAGGTCTTTGGATCGTGCCCAATTCGTGTTGGTGGTCCACATTAAAGTTGGAGCTCACATTGAAGAATAACTTCTGAATGATGGTGTTCTTTCTGAGATTGGCCGACCGGATGAGTTACACATCCTGCAGATGTTCTTGTTGATGTTTGCTGACTTAGATGTTCATTCCTAAGTTGATGTCTTGTATAAATAAGGGATTGTAAAGTCATTTCAAAGTTGTCCTTGCAGAGATGAGTGTGTGGTAGCAATGAGGAGAGCGAAAGGTAGAGCAAAAGTATTGGGCTTAAATGGAACTGATTCAAGCATGGTGAAGATTCTATTCTCCAGTTCATGTATGTGATATTTATTTCTTTGTAGATAGTATGTCTCTTGTAGGAAGTGAGCCTCTTGTGAGTAGTGTGCTTAGGCAGTGAGCCCTAATTGTCATGTGCCATTTTGTTCTTTCTATTCTTCTAACAGAGAATACATTCTTGGGTTAATCACCCCATGGTTTTTCCCTTAACCAGGTTTTCCATGTCAAAATCTTGGTGTCTCATGTGTTGATGTGTTTATGCTCTTGATTTGTTGCATTGTGTTTCCATGGTTAATTTATTATTATGCTACTGAATTGCTAAAAGGAGTTAAGTGTGTAACTATAAGAAAAGTTTTGCACAACTGATTCACCCCCCGTCTTAGTTGTGTACCCTAAGTCTAACAGATTTCACATAAATTATGCCAGAAAAATAATCAATAGTTGCACACATGAGATAGAACTTCACAATATGATGGAGATGATTTATTTTAATCAAATACATGGAAAAATGTTGGAATAAATTATGAAATTACAACAATGCATATGAATATGAAATCTAGAATAATATCTCTATGTTGAAACTCCTTCACAAATACTGTAAATAAATACTATTGAACTATGCTGAAATAGAATAAACATTAAAATAAAAACATAACGTCTATATAATTTTCCCTCAAGAAACCAAAGGGGTTTCATCCACTCATTTCCAAGAATATGTTGTGTGGTTACACAACACACCCCATTTTGACTTGACAAAATAGGGACCCAACTTTTTGTTTGGTTTTACTTGTGTTTTCTGCTTGCTAGCGGTCTGGTAAAAATAAGACAATGCAGATGATCCTGCATAAAGGGGACGGGGTAAATCATCATGATGAGGTCAATTTTTTTCAAGGTTAACATTTCATGAAAATAACCTCATGATTGGATAGAGCACAAAATTTCATGCAGGTTTGCCTTTTGGATCACCCTGATATTCCTTAGAGAATGAGAGTTATGGTGAGTCAAAGTCCTGGTCAAACCTGATATTCCAAAGGGGGGGATCATATTTTTTAACATTAGTCATATTATAAAAGATCACCCCGATCTAATATTATCACCTGATAAAATTATGCACTCCGAACATCCGGACTTCAACTTTATGTGATAGCAATATCTACCTGACAAACAACATCATGTATTTTGTGAGGATCATATTCCTGAATATCACCCGATATTTGAATATCACCTTGATATTTGAATATCACCTTGATATTTGAATATCAGCCTGTCGCAAAATATCACCCCAAACCAATATCCTGAAGACATCATCCAAACCCGGTAAACGAAGAAATAAACATAACGATGACATCACCATCCTTTTTACCTCGTGGATGTATATTTCCAAACATGACCCTTCATACATAACATGACGATGACGTCATAAAGCCAACGCTAAAACAAGTCATTATCCTGATGACGTCATCCTGGTATTTCGACGAAAAGTCATTTTAGCTCGGGGAATCATATTTGAACATCACTTGATATCCAAATATCACCTGATATCCAAATATCACCTGATATTTGAATATCATCCTATCCTACAAAGATCACCCCGTGCCTCGTCGCCATAACATTAAATGCACGTAGATGTGGTTGGTGGTTCCCGTTGATTACGAACCTGATACATACACCTGGCAAGATCCAGAAGTTTGGTACAGAGAGATCAGTTGTTTCAATTAATTTGCCCTAATTTGCCCTAATTTTCCTAAAAGAAGAGGTTAAAAGTGAATTTACAAATCATTTTACACTTACCTTGCGATAAAACTAGTTTTTACAGAGCAGTGCTTTCAAACCCTCATAAGACTACCTGCTGACGAATATAGCTTGCACCAGAATGGGATACGTGGGCATTGCAGGTATTTGAATTCCTTCCACACAATTATTAGCATAATTAAGAGGATTAGCACATCAGGTAAGTAATTGAAACCCTCTTGTTGTCGTGTTCTACATATCTAGGTATTATGGTTTTCTGGTTTGAAGTTCTAGATTATGCATATCAGGATAAACAAGATATGGAAAGAGTATAACATGCATGATGAATAATAAAGATATAGTGTGTATGCATGCTTGTAAGATATTAATTGTAAGACCAATTTTGTTAATTGCAGGCATCCATGGTGGATAAGTGATTGGCTAAGTCAGAGGCAGAATTTCTAAAGCCCATGTTTGCTCAACCCGAAGGTGTCCGATTTAAGTATGGTGCCATTACAGATACGCACCAAGGAAATATAGATCTGGCTGCATGGTCACCTAAAATGAGCGATGAGAAGAGTAACAACACATTGCTGCATGCAGTCTTTACCTCTGGAATGTGGAATGCAGTTGGTTTCCCCTATTCCATGGAATCTCCTGAGCTAGTCATTGAATGTGCAAGAAACTATAACCCACAGACAAGGAAGGTAGAGAAGCATGGCAGAGTATATGCTGATCTGTCCATCAAGGGTCTTGCTACTACATTTAGTTTACCATTAGGTAAGAAGGTTGCCAATATAGATTTGAAGAAGTCAGAAGCTGAATATGAGAATAACAAGAAGTCTGCTAGGAAGAAAATGTACCAATGGAGGGTGAAGAATAGTCCTTATCTTGCAGCGGCTAAACTTCTAGTGCACTTATATAAATTTGACTTTGATGATGAATACCAATACATGATAGTACTGCTCAGCAGAGTGATAGGCTAGCCTGATGCTAGAAGTTTTAAGGATTGGATGTATGTAGTCATCCTGATGTGCCTTTACACAGATAGTAAGCCAATGTGGGCTAAAATGATAAGTGATGCTCTAGATGAGCACCTGATGAATATAGGAGGTCCAGATTATTCCTTTTACATGACCTCATACATAGTTTATTCATATGCCTACAAGGGTACATTTGATGCATTGACTACAGTTGGGAGAATTGGTGGCACAACAAATGATGCACATATATGGGATCATCATCCCCAGCTGCAGAGAATAAATTACCTCCAAGATTACAAACTAGTGAATGATGCATTCTCTATGCATTTGGTAAGAACAATGGAGGAGGACAGAACTAAAAGACTGAGCATGGAGGCTCAGGAAGTCATATACAGGCATGGAGCCTAGTTTATTCAATTTGCAACTTTCTCTTACATCAGAGTTGAGGGTTTTGAGGAGGAGCCTCTCATGCTCCCAAGATATCCTACAGATGCAGTTGTCTTAATGGAGTTTATGAGACAAGTATCTACAATACTGGATGCATACAAAGTTAACAACAAGCTTCCACTAGTATTGTTTCCAATCACAATGGGCTGGTACATGTGCCCAGATTCAGAGAATATTAAGAAGGCCATAGCTGGTCTAGTTATGATGAATTTCCAGCCATTTCCATTAAAAAGATCATATGATCCATATGGGAGGATACAGAAGATCATGGGGAAGCCCATCCATCAAATACATCTTGAGGACTTTTGGGCAGATTGTGAAGATGAAGCTGAAGCCAGAAGAAGAAGATATCAAAGGCTCACACTCAACCAGATCAAGACCTTTGACTGCATTTATATCCCATCACAATTGAAGAAAGATGATGGAAAGATCATGGCTAATGAATATGACGAGAAAAAGGTATACAATGATACCATCTCAGCATCGGATATCACAATGTAGGAAGACATCTCCTTAGATCCATTTACAAGCAAGACATTGCAGCTGACCCAAGCATGGGTCAATGACCAGATAAATGCATTGAAGAAAGGAGGTGTTGCCATCACGGTGGATAGTAAGAAGAAAAGACAAGAGGTTTCTGAAGAAGAATATGATGATTTCTTGAATGAGAAGAGGAAGTCTAAAGGAGATAGGGCACCACCTCCTGAGAAAAGCAAGAGACCCCCAAAAGGTAAGAAAGTTGCTGCTGAACCAAAAGGGGTGATAATTGAGAGGGTCATAATAACAGCTGAGGGTGCATCAGCATCAGAACAGGTAATAGCATCATCAGCACCACCTCCTAAGGATAAGCAAAAGGTTAAAAAGATTTGGAGGCCAGCTGTTTAAACTATGGAAACATATGAGGAAGGTTAGGCATCACGAGCACAAATTGAAGAAGATGTTCCTTTTAATGAAGAGCCTACAGAAGAAGACTCACTACCCCTTATCAGAAAAAGAAAAGCACCTCAGGTGATGGCTTCCACACCTAAGAAACCTAGAACATCTATGAGAGGTGAGATAAGGCATGACCCTATAATGTTGAGGGGAGCAGGTAGTGGAGTGTTTAGAAAAGATTTACAACATAATGTACCACTCCCTACCATTGTTCAGTTTAAGACTGAACAAACTGAAGAAGAAATGAAGGAAACCACTTGCACAAGTCAAGGAGGTCATTTCTCATTAGATGAGACTGTCAACCTTTCAGATGATGAAGTGGTGGATAATGTTGCCTCGCAACGAATAGAGACTCTTGTTGCTAACACTCGCATAACACCACAGGGTACACCATTAGTCAAGGTGGTAGTGTTAGAAGAAATGAAGAGGGTAGAACAGGAAAAAGAAAAGAGCCCAAAAGAGGTAGCCCAAGAAATGGGAATTGATACATTGATTGATCATGTGACTAGCCCTGCGGTGATTGATCTTACATATAGAAAGGATGCAAGTTTTGAAAATCAAGTAGGTGTTCCTGATAAAAAAGAAAATGTTGAGGAAGTGAAGATGGTAGAAATAGAAGGCCACACTTTAGATATGGGTGAGAAACAACAAAAAAAAGTAACTGTTGAACCCAAGATAGTGGAAGTCCAAGACAAGGTAGGGGAAGAAAAGGATACATCAGTTGATCCTACCCTAAAAGTACAGTAGGTAATTACTGCAGCTGTGGAACAGATTGCAGCTTCAGATTAGGTTGGTATAACTAAGGTAGACATAGTGACATCCATAGAAGCTAATATGCCTCATGATGAGGAAATCACCAAGGTGGATGAGATACCAATGGAGGAAATAAAAGATCAGGATCATGTACCCAAAGATCACTCTCATGAGGAGCATCATGAGGAAGAGATAAGAAAATCACCTTCCCCATCAAACATGATGGTGGATACTGAAGATCAAGGTGATTATCATGATGATGATGGAGACCTACAGTCAAAAGATCAAATTCCTTGGTGGCTTGAGAAAGAAATTGGTGCAGAGTCAGGTATAGAGGCACAAGAATTTGATATATCTACATTGTTTTATGAAACCTTAATAAAGCCCAAGAGGAAGGCTAGAATAACTTCTATAATAAGAAGAGATCCTATCACGGGTAGAAGAACCACCCAGGTGGCCATTCCTGTAGCAGACAAAGAAAAAGGCAAGATCACTCTGGATGAATTCTAGATTAGTACAGTAGATTTGGGATTTGCCAATGAGGATCAGGAAGGCCAAGAAGGTAAGGATATAATTGATTCATTGACCTAGAGGGTGAAAAGAGAGAAAGAGAAAAATAAACAACACAAGGAACACATTGCTCAGTTACACACTTACATAAAAGGGTTAATTAACCCTGAAGATACAACAAGTGATCATGCAGTCCCATTGACTGTTGTTTCTCAAGATGAGGTGAATAAATTTGATCTCATGAAACATGAGTCATCCATAATGAGAAAGTGGATGTTATCTACATTTGATGAAGCAGAAGAAGTGGTAAAGGCCTCTTTGAAGAGGTGCAATTCTTTGGGCACCTCCAGCAAAAAGGTAGATAAATTATAGATGGAGGTCGGGAGGAGGTCATTTCAATTGGAGGAAGTCCTAAACACTTTGGGTGAAATAAAGAGGATTGATCCTCTGATTTTAATAAAGGATCAGGTACTGAATAATAATACAGCCCTATTGATTGAAATATGGTATAAAGACATTAGGTTTGAGTGTGATGTGCTTAAAAGATGCAATAGTAAACTAAGAAATATCAGCATGAAGCTGCATGATATGATGTCGATTAAGGCTGAAATTTTGGAAGCATTAGAAGGAAAGGCAGAAGGCAAGATAGAAAATCAAGATGGGGATTTTTCCATTAAATCTCTACATAGCAATTTCCAGCAGGTAGCTGATGATCCTCTAAACCATTTGATAGAAAAAACTATGGATACGATCATGAGGATCAGGGTCAGGACGGAGAATTATAACAAGACATCTAGTAGCAGGAGGAGTAAATTGGAATCCCTCTGGAGAAAATATTAGGTGCATAAACACTCCATCACCAAAGCAAGAATTCAGGATGGTGGGGAAGTAGAAAGGATAGTGCAAGCATATGAAAGTATTTGGACATCCATGCAGGTTAATGTACAAGAAGAAGGTCATTAGGATGATGAAGATTCGGGAAGTGATGATCCTGATGCTCCTAATGACAAAGATGAAGAACTAGAATGATAAAGAGTAGATGAAGATGCACTACCAAGAAAAGACATAAGCGTCTGATACTTAAGAAAATAAGTTGTCTAGATGGTTGCCAGCTGGCAACCTGTGCCATGTGGAAAGAGTTGACTTGGTCAACGAAATGTGAACCATAGGTCTTAATAGATATATCCTAATCGTAGATCAATTGTAACCACTCCCTCACCTTGCTCTATAAAAGGTGTAGGGATGCCTTATTTTAAGACATTCGAAACTTAATTGAAATCTATTTGCTGAAATATTCAGGGCTCATTTCAAAGTTGTTGTATACATATATGTTCTGTCATACTTAATGAATGAGAAGACTCTTTTGATTACAATCCATAATAAATCTTGATTAATCCGTGTTTGAATCCTTGATACATGCTGTGATTTGCTGTGTCCCTTGGAGTGCATATCTACTTACATGTGTTGTTTTCATACCTTTCCTTTGAAGTTAGCACCGACTGTATCTAGCTGTGGAATGTCCTGGTGAACATATGGTTTGATTTCTTCTCTTCATGACTGTATCTGATGTATATGTGGCTCAATAGCTGAAGGTTCAACATTAATTTGAAGTATTCTTTTTACTTTCTTTCAATTTCAGAGCATTTCATCATCATAATTGCAAGTAATTGACAATCTTAAGCAAATAATACAAATATGCAGACATCCCATAGATAACTGAACATATTCAGCATATTTGAGGTTAAAGCATGTCAAAATGATAAATATCATGCAAAGATTTAAGAATAGACACAATATTTGAAGCATTTCTTGTGTAGAATAACTTTCTATGAACCATCATTACAGGAAACATTATCTTACTGATAAGATCTATGTAAGGCCCCAAAATGGAAATAGCAACACACATCAACCTCTGAGTAACGTCAGAAGATTAAGACCTAATCACCAGAGACTTGAGATCATGAATTCTCTGAATTCATCATATCTTTCAGGATGAATAAAGGTTAATGTGTACTTTTATTCTATGTTTGTTTATGACTAACATCATGATCAACATAAATTGGTGCTAGAAGGAGGGCCTAAAGCTAAAGGATCATCATCAGATAGTTCAGGTGATGATAAAGATCATAAGGTAACACTTAGACACTGCTGAATTTCAAAGATAGACGCAAATATTTGTTGTCCTAAGCTTGCACATGCTAATCCTTTGCAAATTTTTCATAATTGATCAAAAATATTGCAATCTTTACAGTAGATCATCATGTGTTTGCAAAGATCGGTCTTATTTCAGGTGAATTTGTCCAAACTTTGAGGTATCTTGCTTTAGAAACCCGATATCAACCTACAAGTGTACCAAACCTAAAGATCACCTCATATTTGCAGTATAACTGCAAATATTCCATAAATACTTGGTCCATTTCCAATCTTGACCTTAAATACAGCCTTTGCTAGTAAATTCCAGCCAATCTTTATAGTTTTTCAGCTGATTTACTTTAATTTGAGACATCCTAGCTCTCAGGCCTTACACCAAATCTAGATCCACTGGAATTTTTGACGAATTACCCGTCAGGGGGTTTAGACCTAGAACTGTAGACATCCATCACACTCCAGGGTCTAGTGCATCAGGAACATCGCCATAACCTCCTCCTGTAACTCCTATTGGTTTACAAATACCTTCTGGGCTATCTGTGACACGTCCTGTCCAACCTCAACCTCAGGTTCAACCCTAGGTCCAACCTCAGCCAACCGTACCACGGGCTCAACCTCCTCTGGTTGTAATGTCATTCTTTATAGCAGAGTCACCTTTGACCTTTACTGCATATCACGCTTTGCCAAAGAATCATGACAAACTTTGTCCAAAATATCATTCTTATCAGGATGCAGATGATCACATCAAAACTTTCAAGGAAGCCTGTTGTAGGGCCAGAATAGAGCATCAGGACGTTGTTTGTAGATTATTTCCTTTTTCCTTAGGGGAAGAGGCTTATAATTGGTATATTAGTCTTGGTCAGGGTTCTGTTGGTTCATGGGACGTTCTAGAGAAAGATTTTACTAATAGGTTCAAACTACCAATTGATCCTTCAATTAACTATCAACTATTTGCCACAATCAAAAGGTTTGAAGGTGAACCTATTGCCAATTTCAATGCTTGGTTCCAGAAAATGTTATCCAAGTTAGTTGCCCCATATGTAGTAATAGATGTTGCTGTCAGGAGTATCTATTATTCATCTTTGGATCCATTGACGTCCATGTTCATCAAGAGAGCACATCCTGAAATCACAACTTTAACAAGAGCTTTTCAAGAAGCTATTAAAGTCAATTAGCAGCTAGTACCTGCTCCTACACTGAACATAGCCTTTCCTACATTTCCTGGTTATCCAGGATATCCTTCCTAGCCACAGTATAATGGAGCCATGATGCCTCCAGCAGTAATGCCAACACCATTATAGATATCTCCATTGCGTATCATGCCTCCTCCCCCTAATGGAAATGGTCAAGTGCCACAGTATCCAAGTCAGACACAAGTGCCTCGGGTTATAGATCAAAGTAACCAGAACAATAATGGACCCTCATTTTTCAAGCCTTTAACAGAAAATGTGGTGGCTAGAGCTCAGGAGGAGAAAGAAGAAATCAAAGAAATCTCTGCTCAGCTGAGAAAACTAACCACAAAGGTTACTCATCTAAGAAATCAAAACTTCTATTCTCAACCTAACTAGAACAGAGGCTATAACAATGACAGACTTAGTTATCCTGACAGGGGGTACAACAACAATAACTACAACAATAATGGTGGTAACAACAATCCTCCCAGACAGCCTAGAGTATGGAACTCCAGGCCAAATAATGGTTCATTGCCATCACCTTTAGATAATCAGCCACCTACTGAAACTAAACAGACTACTAGAGTCAATCTTGCTGAGGTAGCCCTCACCAATTGGTGTAGTATACAAAATACAAATGCTCATGCAGAATTAGACTGTCCACAATTTAGAATTGCTACTAGCATTTTCCAGAGAGAAGTGTCTAATACTTCTGGAAATCCACCTCAGGTGGAGGGAAATGAAATTGTCCCTTGTGGTTATGACTCAACATTTGTATTAGAAAGTTTTACTAACCAGCCTTATCAGCAGACTGTTTCATCTCGACAACATTATACCCAGGCATGTGAAGAATCTGCCATGGCTTTTGAGTCAAATTATGTTTTTCCCTTTGAAGATGAGAACGAGCCATCCAATAAGCCTGAAGAGGTGCATGCTTACCAGCAGCAATATCAGGGTAAGCACAATTATAATTTGAGAAGTAACTCCAACAGACCTACTAGTCCATTAACCAGTTCCTTGCCTCTGAATAATTTTAACACACCTCCTGATCCCAAGGCAAGTAACAATCTGGGATTTCAAAAAGTAAATGCACAGTATCTATCACCACAGAACATAGCATCAAAAGTTGTTGGTCTACCTCATGAATCTGACAAACTAGTCACATATCTGGCAGATGAGATGAAGAAAGTAAAAATTAGCCTGTCTCTATCAGAGTTGTTGAAAACTCCTACCATTAAGAAGGCATTTATGAAATCTCTTGACGATCCTGCTCCTAGAGAGGATAGTCACCCCCAAGGTCAGCCTAGCAATAAGGATCATGCTGTCAGAGATAATAATGTTAAAACTAAATTGCCAGCTACTGTCCAAGCTGCAGAGACCTCCCACATGACCTTGTACAGAGATAAAAGTGAATCACCTCCATTCCTCCTTACCATGTGAATGTTCGGTAAGAATTTGCATAATTGTCTAGTGGACTTAGGAGCATCCACCAATGTCATGCCCTTATCCATATGCAACGCTTTAGGCCTGCATCCTGCTAAATCTCTTAAGAAGGTGACACAACTAGACAAAATAGAGGTGAATGTAATAGGAGAGTTAACTCACATTCACATGCAACTGGCATCAGACCCTAGGATCCAGTACTATATTGATATCTAGGTAGTAGACATACCTGATACATATGGAATGTTACTCAGCAGAGACTGGTCCAAAACCCTCAATGGATATATGTCTACTGACTTTAGTCATATGTGGCTACCCTGGAAGGGGTTACCAAACTAGATAAGGGTAGATGCTGAGCCTAGAATGAAGCACATGATCACCGAGTATAACAAAACAAATGAGATCATGTACGTGAATGTTGAACCTGGAGTTTACTCCATTAGACCTCAGACTGTCAGGATAGAGGAGGTCTTGATGTATGATTTTCATGATGATCATGATCCTGATGATCATCCTCATGACAATGATGCTATAGTTTTGGGATTTGGTCATGACCATGGAGATGAAACAGAAGTAGATCATTTCAAGAGCTTTGAAATATACTTGTCCAAGTAGGTAAAACACTGTCAATTATTGGGTGTACCTGTTCATGATATTTTGATTGATGGTTGGTGCAGATTACACGATGAGGCACATTCTGAGAAAACTTGTGAAGCTTGCATTGACATGATGGAACTTGAGCAAACATGTGGAGAGACGACATCATCATCTGAGGTAAGTTCCACATATAGTGATGATGATGATGATATTGATTTTTGTTTGTCTTCTGCATGAAACACAAGTGAGGTAATAAATCATGATGAGGATCATATTCTAAGAACAGAAGAAATTCTAGTGTATGACTAGATAAATGTTAAGAAGAAAGAGAAAATCACCCCAGGGAGTGATTGTTTGATGGAGTCAGATTATGAACTGTCTGATGAAGACAGATGTAGTAACCTAACCAGATTTGAGGAGTTTTTGTCAGGAGAAATTAAAAAAATGATAGAACAAGGGAAACTTCCACAAGATGCACTAACTGAAGGATGGTGCAGATTGCATGAGGCACCTCACTCAGAGACTGCCTATTCACTATGGTTACATATTTTAAAGAGAAATACTATGCCTAGTCCAAAAGATCATCCTCTTGATGATGAAAAGAAAGAAGACATCTTAGCTTCCCAGAAGAAAGAAAAAATGAAAACTGATAAGGTTGAGATTCCTAAGTTAAAATGGATATTAGGTGGTGCAGCTGCCAGAGCTGGAAAAAGGAAGGAAAGTTCAGCTAAGCCTCCTACTGAAGATGGGGCCTAGATCCCTAGATTTGATGGATCCAAGTCCAAACAAGGAGCTGGAGTAGGGATTGATCTAATTGATCCATTAGGAAAGTCCTACTTAGCTGCTTACAGATTACAGTTCCCCTGCACCAACAATGTGACAGAGTATGAAGCTCTGATTCATCGGATACTGTTTGCTCTCAAGAAAAAGGTAAAAATTATGCATGTCTTTAGAGACTCAGAATTAGTTGTCAGACAGGTAAGAGGAATTTACTCTTGCAATTATAGAAATTGTCAAATTATAGACACAGAGTGTGGGATTTGATTGAAGACTTTGATGCATTTAATATCACACACGTACCTAGAGAATAGAATCATAGGGCGGATGCTCTAGCCTAGGCTATTAGTACCTTAGAGCCCTTGTCCATATCAGGCCTAAAGAGATTGTTAGTAGAGTTGGTATCAGTGCCATCAGTACCTGATAATGTTACTAATCTCCAAGTTTTTGATGACGATCAGCATATCCTAGATTTCATCTCCAACAGAGATATATTTGATGCTCAGATCATAGATGAGAACAACGTGGAAGAGCATATTTGGGAAGAGGAAGAAATATTAGAGTTACCTAGTAAGAAGATTCCCAAAGGAATGATTGAGCTAGAAAGAGCATTTGACTTGGATAACATGTTAAAATAGAAAGATCTTCTAAAAGCTGATGGAGGGCAATATTCACAAGTGAATATTGGACAAAATGATGACAAGAGAAATGTCTTGATTGGTAAGGTTTGCACACCAGAAGAGTTAGAAGGAATAACTCAGGCTCTTAAAGATTACATACATGTTATTGCATGGACTTATGATGAGTTGAAGACATATGACACATCAGTCATAACTCACACTATACCCCTCAAGCTAGATGCTAAGCCTTTTAGACAGAAGCAAAGACCAGTCAATGCTTTGCTTGAACCAATAATTTTTGAAGAAGTCAAGAAGTTGCTGAATGCCAGGATCATATTTCATGTGAGGCACTCCACCTGGGTGGCTAATCTAGTGCTAGTAAGAAAGAAGAATGGAGACATTAAGCTGTGTGTAGATTTCAAGAACCTGAATAGAGCATCAGAGAAGGATAATTATCCCTTACCCTCCTTAGATGAAGTTCTGCAAATTGTAAATGGAGCCAAGATAATGTCATTCCTGGATGGTTTCTCAGGCTACAATCAGGTCCTGGTTGACAAAATTCACAGACTGAAAACTGCCTTCACCACAAAGTGGGGGATAATTGCTTATAGACGTATGCCATTTGGACTAATAAATGCTGGAGCAACATTCCAGTGAGCAATGGACATAGCCTTCAGAGGCTTAATAGGAAAACGTATAGTCATATACATGGATGACTTAACAATATTCTCTAAAGATAGAGGAAACCATGTAGCAGTTCTTAGAAATGTATTAAAGCAATGTGAAGAGTATGGGATATCCTTGAACCCCAAGCAGTGTATATTTGGGGTAACAATAGGAAAGTTGCTAGGCCACCTGATAACTAAAAATGGGATTATCATTGATCCTGACAGGGTGGACTCCATCATGAAATTACATCTTCCAAGAAGCAAGAAAGAGCACAAATCTTACTTTGGTAAGATAAATTTTGTCAAGAAGTTCATCACTGGCTTTGCGGAGATAGTCAGACCTTTAAATGCTATGCTGAAAAAGGATGTAAGGATTGAGTGGACATCAGAAGCTAGGGCAGCCTTTGAAGACATAAAGAAAGCCATTTCTGATGCTCCTGTCCTCATCAGTCTAGACTACACCAGGGACTTCTATATTTATTCATTTTCTTTAGAACATACCTCTGCAGTAGTGCTAACTCAGAGAAATGAAGAAAAGGAAGAAAAACCAATTGCCTTCATGAGCTATCCTTTCAAAGATGCTAAACTGAGATATGTAGATGTTGAAAGACAGGCACTTGGTTTGGTCAGAGCAGTAAAAAAATTTATGCACTATATCTTGAGAAGCAAAGTGATTGCTGTGGTACCTGATGTAGTAGTGAAGATGTTGTTAATGCAAAGTGAGCCTGGTGAAAAAAGAGCTAAGTGGATCACTGTACTACAAGATTATGACATGGATATCACACCCATGAAGCTGGTGAGAGGGATGGATTTAAGCCAAATGATATCAGAAATTGATCCAAACATTATGAGTTAGCATTATGTTATCAATGCTAAGGACAATGAAGAGTGGTATTCAGATATCAGGCATATCCTGATTACTGGAAGATGTCCTCCAAGACTACAGGCTTCACAGAGAAGAGCCCTGAAGATAAAGTCCCAGAAGTACATGATGAAAGCAGGAGTACTTTTCAAGAAAAATTATGAAGGAATATACTTAAGATGCCTAGAGAGGCCTGAAGTAGATAAAGTTTTATTAGAGTTACATGATAAGTTTGGTACAACACATGGCTCATCCTTGGCTACAACACATGCTATCCTCAGAGCAGGATATTATTGGCCTACAATTTTCAAGGATACTGCTGAGCACATTAAATGCTGTCATGTATGTCAGGTTGCTACCAACAGAGAAAGATATACTACACAACCTTTGCAACCAATGATGGAAGCACGCCCATTTGCATAGTGGGGCATAGATTTCATAGGACCAATTAATCCTCCATCATCATTAGGCCACAGGTATGTTTTAACAATTACTGACTACTATACTAGGTGGACTGAAGCCACTAGCAGTAAGACTTGCAGCGCAAAAGATGTCATCAAATTTCTAGAAAGTAACATAGTCACTAGGTATGGGGTTCCCTATGCTCTGGTGAGTGATAACGGCTATGCTTTTGCTTCAACCAAATTGTCAAGTTGGGCCTTTGACTATGGGATCATATTGAAGTTCTCATCTAATTATTATCCCCAAGGGAATGGATTGGCAGAATCCACCAATAAAAATTTGCTGAATATCATAAAGAAGTTAGTAGACAAGAACCCTAGGGAATGGAATACACTTCTAAAATATGCCTTATGGGTAGATAGAACCAGAAACAAGGTTGCATTAGGAAACTCACCTTATCATTTAGTCTATGGGGTGGATCCCATCCTCCCTGTTAACCTAAAGATTCATACCTTGCAGTTTGCCCAAGAGTACCTAGGCATAGACAATAACCAAGAAGTCAGGTTGCTTCAGCTGATGCACTTGGAAGAGAAAAGAAGTCAGGCAATTGATCAGTTTGCCAAACGCCAGACTATTGTCAAATGCTAGTTTGACAAAAGAGCCAAAGTTAAAGCCTTCAGGATATCTAATTTAGTCCTGATGTGAGATAAAGCCCATGAGAGGAAATGAGACCATGGTAAGTTTGATAAATTATGGATAGGTCCCTTCCAAATTTCTGAGATATTAGGAGACAGTACTTTCAGGCTTAAGAACTTGACAGGTGAGGATGTTCCATTGCCAGTTAATGGATAGTTCCTCAAACATTATTTCCAAGCCTAAGTAGCTTCATGTCAGTCATGTGTATCATAATGTATATTTGTATAGTTGTTTGTACAACATTTTGTTTTATTTTTACTTTGCTTGCTGGTTGAGTTTTAGTTTTGGTTAGTCAGGATGATGCAGCTCACCACCCTAGAAAATAACAAAATTGTTAAGATTCAAGTGATGAGAACACATTTATATATAGGTTATGACTCATTTTGAGAAAGTCATCATGATCAGGTCTGTGATATCTTTTCATCAGGGTGCCTTTTTAACCAAAGTGATGTCTTCACAATGACCCACCTAATAGCCTTGGGTTTGTTGAACACACAAGTATAGGTGTTAAGTGAAAAATCTAAAGGGACTCCCTTGCTACCAATGCAATCTCCAACCTAAAAATAGCAAGTGACCATACCTTGCATGCTGAGCTTACATGATGATATCAGATATATGAAGTATAAATGTTAAAAAATCTAAAAAATATAATAAAATTAGGCCATCTAAGTAACTCTACCGGGGCTATAGACCCCTGCTGGTAGTGGGGATCTACTTAGGGGGATTATATAGATAACCTTGCTAGGACTATGGGCACCTGTTGGTAGCAAGGCTCTATCCAGGTTGGCTATGAGGGATGATCTCCAACTATGTAGCTTAACATCAGTTACTCATGTTTTCAACTTGCTTTCAAGATGAGGTTAATTAATCATTTGCACACTATTGATCCTTTGTTAGTATTGTTACCATGAGGACACTTTATCATTTAGAAAGATTATGATACTTATGCTTAGAAAAAGTTAGAATGCTACGTTAGAATGTGTTCACATCACTTGAATCATTGGAGTTTTAGTGTTTTCTTTGGTGGCAAGTTGTTGTGTGGTTAAAAAACACGCTCATTTTGACTTGACAAAATAGGGACCCAACTTTTTGTTTGGTTTTGCTTGTGTTTTCTGCTTGCTGGCGGTCTGGTAAAAATAAGACAATGTAAATGATCCTGCATAAAGGGGACTGGGTAAATCATCATGATGAGGTTAGTTTTTTTCAAAGTTAACATTTCATGACAATAACCTCATGATTGGATAGAGCACAAAATTTCATGCAGGTTTGCCTTTTGGATCACCCTGATATTCCTTAGAGAATGAGAGTTATGGTGAGTCAAAGTCCTGGTCAAACCTAATATTCCGAAGGGGGGATCATATTTTTTAACATCAGTCATATTATAAAAGATCACCCCGATCTAATATTATCACCCGATAAAATCATGCGCTCCGAACATCCGAACTTCAACTTTAAGTGATAGCAATATCTACCTGACAAACAACATCATGTATTTTGCGAGGATCATATTCCTAAATATCACCCGATATTTGAATCACCCTGATATTTGAATATCGGCCTGTCGTAAAATATCACTCCAAACCAATATCTTGAAGATGTCATCCAAACCTGGTAAATGAAGAAATAAACATAACAATGACGTCACCATCCTTTTTACCTCACAGAGGTATATTTCCAAACATGACCCTTCATACATAACATGACGATGACGTCATAAAGCCAATGCTAAACCAAGTCATTATCTTGATGATGTCATCCTAGTATTTCAACAGAAAGTCATTTTAGCTTGGGGAATCATATTTGAACATCCCCTGATATCCAAATATCACCCGATATTTGAATATCATCCTATCCTACAAAGATCACCCCGCGCCTCGTCGCCATAACATTAAATGCATGCAGATGTGGTAGGTGGTTCCCTTCAATTATGAACCTGATACATACACCTGGCAAGATCCAGAAGTTTCGTAGAGAAAGATTAGTTGTTTCAATTAATTTGCCCTAATTTGCCCTAATTTTCCTAAAAGAAGAGGTTAAAAGTGAATTTACAAATCATTTTACACTTACCTTACGATAAAACCAGTTTTTACAGAGCAGTGCTTTCAAACCCTCATAAGACTGCCTGTTGACGAATATAGCTTGCACCAGAACGGGATACATGGGCATTGCGGGTATTTTAATTCCTTCCACACAGTTATCAACATAATTAAGAGGATCAGCACATCAGGTAAGTAATTGAAACCCTCTTGTTGTCGTGTTCTGCATATCCAGGTATCATGGTTTTCTGGTTTGAAGTTCTAGATTATGCATATTAGGATAAACAAGATATGGAAAGAGTATAACATGCATGATGAATAATAAAGATATAGTGTGTATGCATGCTTGTAAGATATCAATTGTAAGACCAGTTTTGTTAATTGCAGGCATCTATGGCGGATAGGCGATTGGCTAAGTCAGAGGCAAAATTTCTAAAGCCCATGTTTGCTCAACCTGAAGGTGTCTGGTTTAAGTATGGTGCCATTACAGATGCGCACCAACGAAATACGGATCTAGCTACATGGTCAGCTAAAATGAGTGATGAGAAGAGTAATAGCACCTTGCTAGATGCAGTCTTTACATCTGGAATGTGGAATGCAACTGGTTTCCCCTATTCCATGGAATCTCCTGAGCTGGTCATTGAATGTGCAAGAAACTATAACCCATAAACAAGGAAGGTAGAGAAGCATGGTAGAGTATATGCTAATCTGTCCATCAAGGGTCTTGCTGCTACATTTAGTTTACCATTAGGCAAGAAGGTTGCCAATATAGATTTGAAGAAGTCAGAAGTAGAATATGAGAATAACAAGAAGTCTACTAGGAAGAAAATGTACCAATGGAGGGTGAAGAATAGTCCTTATCCTGCAGCGGCTAAACTTCCAGTGCACTTATATAAATTTGACTTTGATGATGAATACCAATACATGATAGCACTGCTCAGCAGAGTGACAGGCCAGCCTAATGCTAGAAGTTTTAAGGATTGGATGTATGCAGTCATCCTGATGTGCCTTTACACAGATGGTAAGCCAATGTGGGCTAAAATAATAAGTGATGCTCTAGATGAGCAGTTGATGAACCTAGGAGGTCCAAATTGTTCCTTTTACATGACATCATAAATAGTTTATTCATATGCCTACAAGGGTACATTTGATACATTGACTACAGTTGGGAGAATTGGTGGCACAACAAATGATGCACATATATGGGATCATCATCCCTAGCTGCAGAGAATAAATTACCTCCAAGATTACAAACTAGTGAATGATGCATTCTCTATGCATCTGGTAAGAACAACGGAGGAGGACAGAACTAAAAGACTGAGCATGGAGGCTCAGGAAGTCATATACAGGCATGGAGCTTGGTTTATTCAATTTGCAACTCTCTTTTACATCAGAGTTGAGGGTTTTGAGGAAGAGCCTCTCATGCTCCCAAAATATCCTACAGATGCAGTTGTCTTAATGGAGTTTATGAGACAAGTATCTACAATACTGGATGCATACAAAGTTAACAACAAGCTTCCACCAGTATTGTTTCTAGTCACAATGGGCTGGTACATGTGCCCAGATTTGGAGAATATTAAGAAGGCCATAGCTGGTCTAATATGATGAATTTCTAGCCATTTCCATTAAAAAGATCATATGATCCATTTGGAAGGATACAGAAGATCATGGGGAAGCCCATCCATTGAAGACATCTTGAGGACTTCTAGGCAGATTGTGAAGATGAAGCTGAAGCCAGAAGAAGAAGATATCAAAGGCTCACACTCAACCAGGTCAAGACCTTTGACTGCATTTATATCCCATCACAACTGAAGAAAGATGATGGAAAGATCATGGTTGATGAATATGATGAGAAAAAGGTATACAATGATACCGTCTCAGCACCGGATCTCACAATGTAGGAAGACATCTCATTAGATCCATTTACAAGCAGGACATTGCAACTGACCCAAGCATGGGTCAATGACCAGATAAATGCATTGAAGAAAGGAGGTGTTTCCATCACAGTGCACAGTAAGAAGAAAAGACAAGAGGTTTCTGAAGAAGAATATGATGATTTCTTGAATGAGAAGAGGAAGTCTAAAGGAGATAGGGCACCACCTCCTGAGAAAAGCAAGAGACCCCCAAAATGTAAGAAAGTTGATGCTAAACCAAAAGGGGTGATAATTGAGAGAGTCATAATAATAGATGAGGGTGCATTAGCATTAGAACATGTAATAGCATCATCAGTACCGCCTCCTAAGGATAAGCAAAAGGTTAAAAAGATTCAGAGGCCGGCTGTTTAAACTATGGAAACATATGAGGAAGGTCAGGCATCACGAGCACAAATTGAAGAAGATGTTCCTTTTGACGAAGAGCCTGTAGAAGAAGACTCACTGCCCCTCATCAGAAAAAGAAAAGCACCTCAGGTGATGGTTCCACACCTAAGAAACCTAGAACATCTATGAGAGGTGAGATAAGGCATGACCCTATAATGTTGAGGGGAGTAGGTAGTGGAGTGTTTAGAAAAGAATTACAGCATAATGTACCACTCCCTACCATTGTTCAGTTTAAGACTGAACAAACTGAAGAAGAAATGAAGGAAACCACTCACACAGTCAAGGAGGTCATTTCTCATTAGATGAGACTGTCGACCTATCAGATGATGAAGTGGTTGATAATGTTGCTTCGCAACGAATGGAGACTCTTGTTGATAACACTTGCATAACACCACAGGGTACACCATCAGTCCAGGTGGTAGTGTTAGAAGAAATGAAGAGGGTAGAACAGGAAAAAGAAAAGAGCCCAGAAAAGGTGGCCCAAGAAATGGGACTTGATACATTGATTGATCAGGTAACCAGCCCTACGGTGATTGATCTTACATATAGAAAGGATGCAAGTCTTGAAAATCAAGTAGGTGTTCTTGATAAAGAAGAAAATGTTGAGGAAGTGAAGATGGTAGAAATAAAAGGCCACACTTTAGATATGGGTGAGCAACAACAAAAAGAAGTACCTGTTGAACCCAAGACAGTGGAAGTCCAAGACAAGGCAGGGGAAGAAAAGGATACATCAGCTGATCCTGCCCTAAAAGTACAGGAGGTAATTACTGCAGCTTCGGAACAAATTGCAGCTTCAGATCAGGTTGGTATACCTAAGGTAGACACAGTGGCATCCATAGAAGCTAATATGCTTCATGATGAGGAAATCACCAAGGTGGATGAGATACTAATGGAGGAAGTAAAAGATCAGGATCATGATAAACATACAGATGATCAGCAGGATCACCCTCTAGAGAAGGAAATTCCTCAACAGGAGGATGTACCCAAAGATCACCCTCATGAGGAGCATCATGAGGAAGAGATAAGAAAATCACCTTCCCCATCGAACATGATGGTGGATACCGAAGATCAGGGTGATCATGATGATGATGATGGGGCACCTCCAGGAAAAAGGTAGATAAATTACAGATGGAGGTTGGGAGGAGGTCATTTCAATTGGAGAAAGTCCTAAACACTTTGGGTGAAATAAAGAGGATTGATCCTCTGATTTTAATAAAGAATCATGTACTGAATAATAACACAGCCCTATTGATTGAAATATGGTATAAAGACATTAGGTTTGAGTGTGATGTGCTTAAAAGATGCAACAGTAAACTAAGAAATATCAGCATGAAGCTGCATGATATGATGTCGTTTGAGGCTAAAATTTTGGAAGCATTAGAAGGAAAGGCAGAAGGCAAGATAGAAAATCAAGATGAGGAGTTTGCCATTAAAGCTCTACATAGCAATTTCTAGTAGGTAGCTGATGATCCTCTAAACCATCCGACAGAAGAAACTATGGATAAGATCATGAGGATCAGGGTCAGGTCGGAGAATTATAACAAGACATCTAGTAGCAGGAGGAGTAAATTGGAATCCCTCCAGAGAAAATATCAGGTGGATAAACACACCATCACCAAAGCAAGAATTCAGGATGGTGGGGAAGTAGAAAGGATAGTGCAAGCATATGAAAGTATCCAGACATCCATGTAGGTCCATGTACAAGAAGGTCATCAGGATGATGAAGATTCGGGAAGTGATGATCCTGATGCTCCTAATGACAAAGATGAAGAACTGGAAGGATAAAGAGTAGATGAAGATGCACTACCAAGAAAAGACATAAGCATTTGATACTTAAGAAAATAAGTTGTCTAGATGGTTGCTAGCTGGCAACCTGTGCCACGTGGAAAGAGTTGACTTGGTCAACGGAATGTGAACCGTAGATCTTAATAGATATATCCTAATCATAGATCAATTGTAACTGCTCCCTCACCTTGCTCTATAAAAGGTGTAGGGATGCCTTATTTTAGGACATTTGAAACTTAATTGAAATCTGTTTGCTGAAATATTCAGGGCTCATTTCAAAGTTGTTGTATACATATATGTTCTGGCATACTTAATGAATGAGAATACTCTTTTGATTACAATCCATAATAAATCTTGAGTAATCAGTGTATGAATCCTTGATACATGCTGTGATTTGCTGTGTCCCTTGGAGTGCATATCTACTTACATGTGTTGTTTTCATACCTTTCCTTTGAAGTTAGCACCGACTGTATCTAGCTGTGGAATGTCCTGGTGAACATATGGTTTGATTTCTTCTCTTCATGACTGTATCTGATGTATATGTGGCTCAATAGTTGAAGGTTCAACATTAATTTGAAGTATTCTTTTTATTTTCTTTCAATTTCAGAGCATTTCATCATCATAATTGCAAGTAATTAACAATCTTAAGCAAATAATACAAATATGCAGACGTCCCGTAGATAACTGAACATATTCAGCATATTTGAGGTTAAAGCATGTCAAAATGATAAATATCATGCAAAGATTTAAGAATAGACACAATATTTGAAGCATATCTTGTGTAGAATAACTTTCTATGCACCATCATTACATGAAACATTATCTTACTGATGAGATCTACATAAGGCCCCAAAATGGAAACAACAACACACATCAACCTCTGAGTAACGTCAAAAGATTAAGACCTAATCATCGGAGACTTGAGATCATGAATTCTCTAAATTCATCGTATCTTTCAAGATGAATAAAGGTTAATGTGTACTTTTATTCTATGTTCGTTTATGACTAACATCATGATCAACATAAATTGGTGCTAGAAGCAGGGCCTAAAGCTAAAGGATCATCATCAGATAGTTCAGGTGATGATAAAGATCGTAAGGTAATGCTTAGACACTGCTGAATTTCAAAGATAGATGCAAATATTTGTTGTACTAAGCTTGCACATGCTAATCCTTTGCAAAGTTTTCATAATTGATCTAAAATATTGCAATCTTTACAGTAGATCATCATGTGTTTGCAAAGATCGGTCTTATTTCAGGTGAATTTGTCCAAACTTTGAGGTATCTTGCTTTAGAAACCTGATATCAACCTGCAAGTGTATCAAACCTAAAGATCACCTCATATTTGCAGTATAGATGCAAATATTCTAGAAATACTTGGTCCATTTCTAATCCTGACCTTAAATACAGCCTTTGCTAGTAAATTCCAGCCAATCTTTATAGTTTTTCAGCTAATTTGCTTAAATTTGAGACATCCTGGCTCTCAGGCCTAACACCAGATCTAGATCCACTGGAATTTTTGACAAATTACCTGTTAGGGGGTTTAGACCTAGAACTGTAGACATCCATCACACTCCAGGGTCTAGTGCATCAGGAGCATCACCGAAACCTCCTCCTATAACTCCTATTGGTTTACAAATACCTTCTGGGCTATCTGTGACACCTCCTATCCAACCTCAACCTCAGGTTCAACCCCAGGTCCAACCTCAGCCGATTGTACCACGGGCTCAACCTTCTCTGGTTGCAATGCCATTCTTTACAGCAGAGTCACCTTTGACCTTTATTGCATATCACGCTTTGCCAAAGAATCCTGACAAACTTTGTCCAAAATATCATCCTTATCAGGATGCAAATGATCACATCAGAACTTTCAAGGAAGCCTGTTGTAGGGCCAGAATAGAGCATCACGATGTTGTTTGCAGATTATTTCCTTTTTCCTTAGGGGAAGAGGCTTATAATTGGTATATTAGTCTTGGTCAGGGTTCTATTGGTTCATGGGACATTCTAGAGAAAGCTCTTACTGATAGGTTCAAACTGCCAGTTGATCCTTCAATGAACTAGCACCTATTTGCCACAATCAAAAGGTTTAAAGGTGAACCTATTGCCAATTTCAACACTAGGTTCCAAAAAATGTTATCCAATTTAGTTGCCCCATATGTAGTAACAGATGCTGCTATCAGGAGTATCTATTATTCAGCTTTGGATCCATTGACGTCCATGTTCATCAGGAGAGCACATCCTGAAATCACAACTTTAACAGGAGCTTTTCAAGAAGCTATCAAAGTCAATCAACAGCTGGTACCTACTCCTACACCGAACATAGCCTTTCCTACATTTCCTAGTTATCCAGGATATCCTTCCCAGCCACAGTATAATGGAACCATGATGCCTCTAGCAGTAATGCCAACACCATTACAGATATCTCCATTGAGTATCATGCCTCCTCCCCCTAATGGAAATGGTCAAGTGCCACAGTATCCAAGTCAGACACAAGTGCTTCAGGTTATAGATCAGAATACCCAGAACAATAATGGATCCTCATTTTTCAAGCCTTTAACAGAAAATGTGGTGGCTAAAGCTCAGGAGGAGAAAGAAGAAATCAAAGAAATCTCTGCTCAGCTAAGAAAACTAACCACAGAGGTTACTCATCTAAGAAATCAAAACTTCTATTCTCAACCTAACCAGAACAGAGGCTATAACAATGACAGACTTAGTTATCCTGACAAGGGGTACAACAACAATAACTACAATAATAATGGTGGTAACAACAATCCTCCCAGACAGCCTAGAGTATGGAACTCTAGGCCAAATAATGGTTCATTGCCATCACCTTTAGATAATCAGCCACCTACTGAAACTAAACAGACTACTAGAGTCAATCTTGCTGAGGTAGTCCTCACCAATTGGTGTAGGATACACAATACATGTAATGAAACAACTTGCACAATATCTTAATATAATAGTAATATGCTGCAAATACTTGATAATAATATGCCACTTTGAGGGGGCAACCTCCTAATCCTCTTTGAGGGGGATACCTCCAATAGTCTTTAGTAAGAACACAATACACAATATGATCTGAAATGAGACTCACTACCTCCTATATATACCTATTTATGCCTAGGACATCACCCATGCCAACTTAGATAGACCTATAGAAGCCTTAGGCTGACCTAAACAACTAAATAACAATATAATAATGATAATATGACTTAATTAAGAGTTAAGATAGCCACAAGCTGACTATGTACACCAATATTAAGGGCATATCATGCCCCCCCTCTTTAAAGAAGCATTGTCCTCAATGCTAACCAAGTGTGGATTCTTTTGAATGAACTCCTCATCCTCCCATGTGGCCTCTTCAACTAGTAAATTCTTCCATTGGATGAGATACTGAGTGAGGGTTCTATTCCTCAGCTTCTTCGTGCGTGTTTGAAGATTGCCCTTTGGTTCCAAAATTATTCTTCCTTCTTCATCGAGCTCTGGTAGTACTGTTTGAGTAGGAATATTCTACCCAATTACCTTCTTCAAACAAGAAACATGAAAAACTGGATGTATCTTTGTTGTTGGTGGCAACTCTAGCTTGTAGGCAACACTACCAATCTTTTGCATGATTTGGTATGGCCCATAATATCTTGGAGACAACTTATTATTCTTTTTTTGTTGCTTCATTGAGATTTGTTTATAAGGCTGCAATCTCAAGAAGACCCAATCCCCAACTTCAAAATTTCTTTCACTACGATGTTGGTCCGCTTGTTGTTTCATTCGATTTTGTGCCATAGCTAAATTCTCCTTGAGTCTTGAAAGTACCTATTGTTGATGCAGCAAGTGGTCCTCTACTGCCTGAACTCTTGGTGACACCTTTCATGATGATGTGATGGAAGGAGGATGATATCCATAAAGTGCCAAAAATGGAGACATTTTTTATGAGCTATGAAAAGAAGTGTTATACCACCATTCTGCCAGTGGTAGCTAATCTACCCGTTGAGATTGTTTCTCTGAAGTGAAAAAACGTAGATATCCTTCCAAACATTTATTAACAACCTCAGTTTGCCCATCTGATTGAGGATGGTATGAAGAACTGTGAGCCAATTGAGTACCCAAACATGAGAATAAATCTTTCCAAAAGTGACTAGTAAAGATAGGATCACGATCACTGACAATAACCTTAGGTGTACCATGTAGCTTTTGGATATTCTCCAAGAAAACTTTTGCCACTGCACTTGCTGTAAAAGGATGTGATAATGCAATGAAATGTGCATATTTAGTGAGGCGATCAACTACTACCATGATGACATTATGACCTTTAGATTTGGGAAGCCCTATGATGAAGTCCATGGATACCTCTTCCCAATGCTGGCTAGGAATAGATAAGGGCTGCAAGAGACCTGGTGTCTTAATTGTCTCCCCCTTATTTCTTTGACAAACCAAACATTCAGCCACAAATTTTTGCACCTCACCTTTTAGCCCTTCCCAAAAAAAATCTTGCTTGACCCAATGATATGTCTTCAAAAATCCTAAATGACCACCAACTAGGGACTCATGTAGCTCTATGAGATTCTTGTGTTTAAGAGTGGATCTCTTGCAGAGATACAAGCGCTCTTTATACCAAAGAATATCTCCCTTCAAACAAAACTTATCTAAACTACAAGGATCACTTTTTAATTGTTGGATGAGATTACTTGTTGCAACATCATTTTGCCACTCTGCTTTGGCTTCTTCCACCCAATTTGCTTGTAATATTGAAAGGGCACACAATAAGGCTTCATCTTTCTCATCCTTCCTAGAAAGTGCATCAGCCACAATATTTTCCTTCCCTTTCTTATATACAATCTCAAAGTCATATCCCAACATCTTAGTGACCCATTTTTGTTGCTCTTCAGAGGATATTCTTTGTTCCAAAAAATATTTTAGGGTATCATGATCTGTCTTAACCTTGAAGTGTCGGCCCATTAAATAAGGCCTCCATTGTTTAACTGCGTGAAGGATTGCTAGCATTTCCTTATAAATAGGTTTGAGCTGATTTTTACCCTTTAATTGATGACTCTCAAAAGCAATTGGTCGACCTTCTTGCATGAGAACTGCTCCTATCCCATTTCTAGAACCATCACATTCCACAATGAATTCCTTGGTGAAGTCCGGAGTGGCAAGCCCTGGAGTTGTACACATAGCCTCCTTTAATTGCTCAAATGCTACATTAGCAGACTCATTCCTATGAAAAGAATCCTTCTTCAAGAGAGTGGTGAGGGGTGCTGCTATACGACCATAATTCTTCACAAATCTTCTATAGTACCCTGTCAATCCCAAGAAACCCCTCAGTTTCTTAATGGTTTTTGGAATAGGCCATTCCATGATAGCCTTAATTTTGTTAGGGTCCACCTTTACTCCTTCATGTGAAACTATGTGTCCCAAATACTCCACCTCCTTAAGACCAAAAGCACACTTGGATGGCTTAGCATAGAGTTGATGATCTTTGAGTAATTGTAATGCTTGATCTACATGCTGCAAATGTTCTTCCCAAGTCTTGCTATAAATCAATATATCATCTAAGAACACTAACACAAACTTTCTCAAGAACTTCTTAAAAATGGAATTCATCAAACTTTGGAATGTAGATGGTGCATTGGTAAGGCCGAATGGCATCACCAAAAATTCATAATGACCCTCATGAGTTTGGAATGCTGTCTTACAAATATCTTCCTCCTTAATCCGAATTTGGTGATAACCAGATATAAGATCTAACTTGATAAAATACATAGCTCCATTCAATTCATCTAGCAAATCATCAATGACTGGAATAGGAAACTTATCTTTAATGGTGTACATGTTGAGCACTCTATAATCTGGACACATGCACCAAGTTTCATCCTTCTTACGCACCATCACCACAGGCGAGGAGTAAGCACGTTGGCTATGCCTGATAATTCTTGCCTCTAGCATCTCCTCAACAATTTTTTCTCTCTCTTTTTTGTATGTGTGGGTACCTATAAGGCCTGATGTTTGGTGGTTGGCTACCTGGAACTAGTTGTATGGCATGGTCATGATCCCTCTTAGGAGGAAGTCCTTTAGGCATATCTCCAAGAACCATTGAGTGACGATCAATTATTGCTTGTAAATCTAGATGAGTAGGAGCATTAGCTTGAGAGACTTCTAATGAACATAGCTGGGCCACAAATCCATCCGCTCCTTTCTTAAGCAACTTTTGCATTTGATGAGAGCTTACCATCTGTGGGGATTTTGCCTTCAACCCCCTTAGCTCCACTACCTTTCCTTATGATTGAAATCTCATGAATAGTTCTTGGAAGTTCATCTCAATTGTTCCCAATGTAGTAAGCCATTGTACTCCTAAAACAATATCTGCTGCACCCATGGATATTGCATACATTGGGGTATCAAGTTGATAATCTCCCATGGATAATTTAATGCTATGACACTTCCCCAAACAACTAACTGTACCCCCATCTACAATCAAAACCTGAAACTCTGGGGCTGGATATATAAAACAATTTAGATGAGTTGCCAACTTTTTGTTGATGAAATTATGAGTACTACCTGAGTCGATCAACACTGTTACTTTTTGCTTCTTTAAGAAGCCCACTACCTTGAGAGTTTGTGGTGCACTGAAACCTGAGAGTGCATGACAAGAAATGATTGGTTGAGAATCATGTGATTCCTCACTTGACTCCCTATCCTCCTCTAATATGGGTTCCTCCTCTTCTTCCTCACTTGGACCTTCAGTATAGAACAATTTCTTTTCACTACATTTATGTCCTCGATTGTATTTGCTATCACAATTGAAACACAACCCTTTTGCTCTTTTCTCCTCAATTTGCTATGGAGTCAACCTAGTAGGTTGAGGAAGAGAAGGTGTTGAATATCCTTTCTCTCTTGTCATATTAGCCCCTTGCTTTCTAGGAATCAAATACTTCTCCTCTACCCTACGTGCCAAGATAAAAGACTCATTTACTGAGCTAGGACTAAACATGCGTACCTCATGTTGAATGTGATCCTTGAGACCACCCAAGAATAAATCATTCAAGTTCTCCTCTGTAATTGTATCCACTTCTAAGGATAGATTTTAGAATTTTTGAATATAATCCTTAACTGATCTTGTTTGTTGAATTTTAGCAAGCTGGCTAAAGAAGTTGTCTGTCACACTATTGCTATATTGTGCTTGGAGTTCTTCTGTAAAAATTGACCATGAGATGGTGAGACCCTTTTTTCTCTGATGAGTACAAAGCCAACAATACCAAATGAACTGATCTGGTTCTAGATATAGGGAAGCCATTGTGACCTTTTGTCCATATGGGATTTGATGTACTTCAAAAAAATTCTCCGTTTGGTTTATCCATGTTAGAGGATCCTTACCATCGAACTTGCGCATATCTACCTTTGGAAAAAAATTCCTAGATCCCATAGGAGTATTAAAATTTGTGTCATTATTAGCCGACTTGAAGGTTTCACCTTGGTTGCTTGAGAACTCCTTTCTTCGTTCATTCATATAGGCGCTTAACATGCTTCGTATATCTGATATATCTCCTCTTAGGTCACACATATCCCTCTTAACCTCTTCCTTGAACTTACTTATTTCCTCATTGGGATTACTATCCTCTATTATTTCCTCATCCTTATCAGAGGATTTCCCCGGTGTGGCAGCATTCTTTTTGCCTCTTGTTGCAGGCCCCATCATGATGGAAACCAATATTTTTGAAATAAATCACACAAATGAAATGTAAATTTTCTAAAATTTTTATTGTAACTTACTAAGGCCAAGATACCACTTACCCAGAAAAAAATCCAAAACATTAGCAAATTTGCTGCCTTGAGAGTGAATTTGTTGGAAACCCTAATTTTGCAATAACTCGCTTATTTTTGCTTCAATTCCTATGAAATCTAGAATGTATCTTCTTTAATATGGTCTTCAAAAACCCTTTAAAAATATTTAAAAAATTCTCTAAAATCTAAAAGTTATGCTCTTCCTAAAATCGCCTCTAATGTTGAGAAAAAATCTTGCCTCTACGGTGCCAAGATCATGCTCTGATATCACTTGTAATGAAACAACTTGCACAATATCTAAATATAATAGTAATATGCTGAAAATACTTGATAATAATATGACACTTCGAGGGGGCAACCTCCTAATCCTCTTCGAGGGGGATACCTCCAATAGTCTTTAGTAAGAACACAATACACAGTATGATATGAAATGAGACTCACTACCTCCTATATATACCTATTTATGCCTAGGATATCACCCAGGCCGACATAGATAGACCTATAGAAGCCTAAGGCTGACCTAAACAACTAAATAACAATATAATAATGATAATATGACTTAATTAAGAGTTAAGATAGCCACAAGCTGACTATTCATAACCCTATGTACACCAATATTAAGGGCGTAGCAATACAAATGCTCATGCAGAATTAGATTGTCCACAATTTGGAATTGCTACTAGCATTTTCCAAATAGAAGTGTCTAATACTTCTGGAAATCCACCTCAGGTGGAGGGAAATGAAATTGTCCCTTATGGATATGACTCAGCATTTGTATTAGAAAGTTATACTAACCAGCCTTATTAGCAGACTGTGTCATCTGAACAACATTATACCCAGGCATGTGAAGAATCTGCCATGGCTTTTGAGTCAAATTATGTTTTTCCCTTTGAAGATGAGAATGAGCCATCTAATGAGCTTAAAGAGGTGCATGCTTACCAGAGGCAATATCAGGGTAAGCACAATTATAATTTGAGAAGTAACTCCAACAGACCTACTAGTCCATTAACCAGTTCCTTGCCTCTGAATAATTTTAACACACCTCCTGATCCCAAGGCAAGTAACAATCTAGGATTTCCAAAGGTAAATGCACAGTATCTGTCAGCACAGAACACAGCATCAAAAGCTGTTGGTCTACCTCATGAATTTGACAAACTAATCACATATCTGGAAGATGAGATGAAGAAAGTAAAAATCAGCCTATCTCTATCAGAGTTGTTGAAAACTCCTGCCATTAAGAAGGCATTTATGAAATCACTTGACGATCCTGCTCCTAGAGAGGATAGTCACCCCCAAGGTTAGCCTAGCAATAAGGATCATGCTGTCAGAGATAATAATGTTAAAACTAAAGTGCCAGCTACTGTCTAAGCTGCAGAGACCTCCCACATGACCTTGTACAGAGATAAAAGTGAATCACCTCCATTCCTCCTTACCATACAAATGTTCAGTAGGAATTTGCATAATTGTCTAGTGGACTCAGGAGCATCCATCAATGTCATGCCCTTATCCATATGCAATGCTTTAGGCCTGCATCCTACTAAATCTCTAAAGAAGGTGACACAACTAGACAAAACAGAGGTGAATGTAATAGGAGAGTTAACTCACATTCACATGCAACTGACATCAGACCCTAGGATCTAGTACTATATTGATATCTAGGTAGTAGACATACCTGATACATATGGAATGTTACTCAGCAGAGACTAGTCCAAAACCCTCAACAGATATATGTCTATTGACTTTAGTCATATGTGGCTACCCTGGAAGGGGATACCAAACCAGATAAGGGTAGATGCTAAGCCTAGAATGAAGCACATGATCACCGTATAACAAAACAAATGAGATCATGTACATGAATGTTGAACCTGGAGTTTACTCCATTAGACCTCAGACTGTCAGGATAGAGGAGGTTTTGATGTATGATTTTCATGATGATCATGATCGTGATGATCATCCTCATGACAATGATGCTGTAGTTTTGGGATTTGGTCATGACCATGGAGATGAAACAGAAGTAGATCATTTCAAGAGCTTTGAAATATACTTGTCCAAGTAGGTAAAACACTGTCAATTATTGGGTATACATGTTCATGATATTTTGATTGATGGTTGGTGCAGATTACACGATGAGGCACATTCCGAGAAAACTTGTGAAGCTTGCATTGACATGATGGAACTTGAGCAAACATGTGGAGAGGTGACATCATCATCTGAGGTAAGTTCCACATATGGTGATGATGATGATACTGATTTTTGTTTGTCTTCTGTAGGAAACACAAGTGAGGTAATAAATCATGATGAGGATCATATTCTGAGAACAAAAGAAATTCTGGTGTATGACCAGATAAATATTAAGAAGAAAGAGAAAATCACCCTAGGGAGTGATTGTTTGATGAAGACAGATGTAGTAACCTGACTAGATTTGAGGAGTTTTTGTCAGGAGAAATTAAAAAAATGATAGAACAAGGGAAACTTCCACAAGATGCACTAACTGAAGGATGGTGCAGATTGCATGAGGCACCTCACTCAGAGACTGCCTGTTCACTATGCCTGTCCCTGTTTGAAAGTGAACGGAGAGTCATGGGTCTGATTTCTAATATATCTTTAAGTTTCAGAGCCGCAGATTGTGACAGATGTCACAGGCAGGGGCCAACTGAATTTAAAAAACACAGTTAAGTAAAATGTTATGGAGCGAGACACATATTGTTTTTAAGTGCTACGAATGCTGCCATGTGTTAGTTTCCTGTTTCTCCTAAGAGGTTAAGAAGTTTCAAGTTATAATTTGTGCAGACATTGCCATGTGTTTCAGAGTTTATTTTTTCAAGGAGTGCGGAAGCCGCCAAGTGTCTGTTCCTTATAGAAGGGGACGCACCACACACATTTTTCCACAACCAGTGGACTCATAGTTATTATAACTATTTGCAAATCTGAAAGATCTTAAGTGTCAGAGACTTCTAGTTAGCTCCAGTTCAGTTAGGCCGTTGGGATTTGATCGTACAGGCAATCTAGAGTTGATCCTATGCTATAAAAATGTAACATTGGTAATACATTCAGGGGATTTAGATAGAGAGATTCCTTCATAGAGATTCCTATCAGAGATTTACAAGAAGTTTTGAGACTTTTGCTGTGACCAGTGAATATCATTTTGCTTTTATTTTTGTTATTGTTGATTCAGAAAGTGAATGTAACTGTGCATATATCTATGCCTCTTATATTGCTGGAAAAGTAATGAGAAAGACAGTGTTTTGTGCCTTGGTTGATATTTTCTGTGTCATTGTAAATTGTCTATTTTGTGAGCCTTTCGAAAAGCTCACATTCATTAAGGTTGTCTCTAGTCCCCAAAATTATTGAAAGTACACTTTCACAGCCACTCTCATAATGTTCTGACACACCTTTCCACAGAGTTTTAAAAAGATACACTAACAGTTTACTTGGCGTAAATGCCATTTATGAGACTCAATGTGTCATTAAAAGCCTCATTAAATTAGCAAATATCCTAACTGTGGCTTTCATTTGTTTCTACCTCTTTGCCGCGAATCACTATTGCCTCTAATCCTTAGCAATCGCCATAGTTGGGTGTCATTTCTCTCTCATAGTTGTTTGTGTCAAAGCTTCTCACATTTCCTTGCAGAATACAGTCATGGTTGAAGTACAGTCCTCTCAGGAGGGACTTGGAATAAATGATTCAATTGACAGGCTCTTGAGAAGTAAATCTTACGCATCGGCTCCTACGCAACCTAAGAGACCCTACCCTAGAATGCGAGTCCCTGAAGTAGGTTACTCCGTCGACCTAGCGAAAGTAAAGGATTTTGCAGATGGTATCTTCGACCCAGCCCTTCAAAAATCTACCAAGGTTCTCCGTGAAGGGGTACACTAGAGATGCATTCAGAAAGTGAAGAGTGGGCAGTCTGAGACCTTTGGAATGAGGATTTGGACCTCACAGTTGGCACAGTTCGTGGTCCCTAATGTGCAACTTTGCCCTGACCTAATTGATTTATGCATGGAGCTGTTCCATGCACCCTCAAATACCATTCAACAGGGTCAGTTTATAGTGCAAATTACACCTAAGGCTATAAGGGACATGTTGGTCCTGTATCATGACCGAACTGCCACTTTTCCTACTATTGCCAAGATGCAAAAGACATGGTCGAATGTGAACAACCAAATCAGGTTTCTTAACTCAGAAATGCAGTTGGTAGATGATAATACCCAGATGCCCACATTACCTATAGGAAGGGCACATTTTAGTCAAGCTAGTCAAGATGCACTGTCCATGATTTCTTTCATTTTTGGGATGAAGGAAGACAACACCATCTATGATTGGCAAATTGCAATCCTCTTTAGGTTGAAGACTATGGATAAGTCGCAGGAATTCCAGATGGATTTTTTAGAACAAATTACTTATTCCATGGTTGATCAACTCGTCAATTTCAAAGCCACAGGGTATTCAGGTATTCTACTTACCTGTTTCATTTGATGTTATATCAGAACCACAATATATTTGCACAAACTATGTAATTGAACAAGGTAGAACTATTCCTGTGTCTGTATGGACACATGTGCTATCTGAGATGTCAGACCCTTATGAGTTCTGGGAAATCTTTGTTGCTCCTTCTTTTTGCCATTTGAGCCCTGAGCCTGTAGAACACAGATTGACACAGAGCATAAGGGGCTTCATGACCAATTGCCCAATCTCATGTGACTACTAGTTTGGGGCACGAAATACTATCATTAGGGTCCATGGCTTCAATGATGAACCCATGCTGTTGCCCAAAGTTTTGACCCCCAGGCTAGTGTTTTTAGAAGTAACCCAGCAAGTGTCTGTGGTTGACAATGAGTATGGCAGCAAGAAGAAGAAAAAGAAAATGTATGATATCCCTTTGGTTAGAAGGAACATGGCCTTAGAAGTAAGGCATGCTAAACACCTATTTCTTAGAAAGTTATCTATCTTGGGATTCTTAATCATTGAGGATAAGTGGAGATATGACCCAAATAGTTTTATAGCCTCCTAGGTTAAAACCAACAAGGTTGGGGCTAAGATAGCACATGAGGGTCGCCCCTTTTGGGAGGATAGAAGAAACCCTAAGGAAGATACTCCAGACCTGTATGTGGAAATCGCAGATTTGCCTTATGAGGGACCCAGGCCATGGGAGACCTTCTATGTTAAGGAAAGGACCTTTGACCCTAAGATCAGAATGGGCACTGGTTTGAAGAAAGCTCTCCAAGTCCAGGACTGGAATCCAGAGAAAATAGAAGCCTATTGGAAATATAGGTAGGAGATATTTGAATTAACACACTCTTTTGGGAAAGTTGACACAGATGAGAGATGGGAATCCATTAGCGATGAATGACATCCCTCTCCAGTTTCTAGCCCTGATACAAGCAAAATCCACAAGAAGGATGAAGAGTCTGAAGAGGAGACTGAGTCAACTCATACAATGCAAGCAACAGGACAGGCCTCTTCTGCTATCCCTGTATCTCCATGGCCCCAATCTCTCAGTACCCTAGAAAAACAAAAGAATGTGGTGTCATCATCAGTAATGGTACATATTGCAGAAAAGGAATCAACAGATGAAGAGATAGTGTTGTGTGGTTACACAACACGCCCCATTTTGACTTGGCAAAACAGGGACCCAACTTTTTTGTCTTTGCTTGTGTGTTCTACTTGCTGGCGGTCTAGTAAAATTTAATCAATACAGATGATCTTGCACAATGGCTAGGGAAGTCATCATAATGAGGTTAGTTTGTTGAAGTTCATGTTTCATTTCATTAACCTCAAATTTGGAAAGAGCATTAAATTTCATGAAGGTTTGCCTTTTACATCACCCTGATATTCCTTAGGATGTAAAAGTTATGAAAGGTCAAAATCTTGGTCAAACCTGATATTCATAAAGGGGGGTAAGTCATCATCATATTTCCCAATATCAGTTATCTTACGAAAGATCACCCTAATCCAATTTATCACCTGATAAATTATCTGTTTGTGACCTGCGGACGTCATTTTTAGGTGGTTGTGATACTTACCCATCAAACAACAACATGTATTCCACGAGGATGATATTTCGAAACATCACCCGATATTTTGAATATAACCTTATCTTTCAAATATCATCCTGTCACCAAATATCACCCTGGAGCCATTATCCTGATGACATCATCCAACCCGATAATGAAGAGAATCAACATGATGATGACATCATCATCATTTTTACCTCACGGAGGTATATTTCCTAAAATCACCCTTTCATAAAACATGACGATGATGTCATAGTGCTTCAATGATAGACTGAACCCATATCATGGTGACATCATCATGATATGCCGAGAGGGGTCACTTAAGCAATGCAGAAGTTCATCATCCTTTTCAAAATATCACCTGATATTTTGAACATCCCCTAATATTTTATAAAATGACCTGATGGTCCAAAGATAACCCGGTATACTGACATATGTGTTCCCGCTAAGACGCGGATGGTCATATTACAAGACGGTGATATTTTGAACATCACCTGATATTACAAAAGATCATCCTCCTCTTCTTCCCATGCGACATTGAATGCTTATTAATGTGGTAGGTGTTTCCCGCTAATGGCTAACGTGATGGTCACACCTGGCAACCTCTAGAGGTTTCCGTACGGAAACTTAATGATTAAGATTGATTTAATTAGATTGTGCCCTAACTGACCAAATAAATGGGTTTAGAATGAATTCATAATGTCATTATGCATTTAACTCATGATAAGACCAGTTTTATATAGAGCCGAGCTTTCGACCCTTCCTACGAACCACTTGCAGACGTATACAGCTTGAATCAGAACGAAGGGTGTGATTATCAACAGTATCAGGATTATCCCATATAATCATCATTGTAATTCAAAGGGATAAACGCATCAGGTAAGTAATTGAAACTCTCTTGCTATTATTCTATGCATGTCCAGGTAAAATGATGTTCATTGATTTGAAGCTAGGATTTCTATATATCATGATGAAATAACTGTTTAATAAACATATGCATGATGCCATAAAGATGTAGAATATATATATGCATGCATGAGATAAAGTATCAATCTTGAGACCATTTCTCAGCATTGTAGGAAATCATGGCGGACAAAAGATTGATGAAGTCCAAGGCAGAATTTGTTAACCCAATGTTTGTATAGCCTGAGGGTGTGCAATTCAAATATGGAACTATAGGTGACACTCACTAGGGTAATACAGATTTGGTTGCATGGGCAGACAAGATCAACATTAATAATGAGGATGCTCTACTTGAGGCCATTTTTGTGACCGGGATGTGGAATGCAGCTAGTTTTCCATACTCCATGGAAGCTCCTGAACTAGTTATTGAGCGTGCCAGAAATTATAAGCCCCAGACAAGGAGGGTGGAGAAGCATGGGAGAGTGTATGCAGACTTATCTATCAAGGGCTTTTCCACCATGTTCAATTTGCCACTAGGTAAGAATGTTGTCAACATTGATCTGAAGAAGCTGGAAACAGAATATGAAGGTAAGAAGAAGACTGCTAGGAAGAGAATGTATGGATGGAGGGCTAAAAATAGTTCTTATATAGCCACAGCTAAGTTGCCTATTCATTTATATAAATTTGACTTTGATGACGAGTATTAGTTCATGATTACCCTACTCAGTCGGGCAACAGGACAGCCAACAGCTAGAAGTTTCAAAGATTAGATGTATGGAGTCATCGTGATGTGCTTATACATTGACAATAGGCCATTATGGGCCAAGATGATAAGTGATGCTCTTGATGAGCAACTGAAAACCCTAGGAGGTATAGAATGTTCTTTGTATATGACCTCATACATTGTTTATGCATGTGCCTATAGGGGTACATTTAATGGATTGACTACAGTGGGGAAGATCGGTGGCACCACCAATGATACACACATCTGGGATCATTATCCCCAGCTGCATAGGGTAAATTACCTCCAGGATTATAAATTGGTGAATGATGCATTTTCTATGCATCTAGTAAGAACCATGGAGGAAGACACAACTAAGAGACTGAGCATGGAAGCTCAGAAGGTATTATATAGGCATGGAGCCTGGTTCATTCAATTTGCAACCTTTTCATACATTAGGGTTGAAGGATTTCAAGACCACCCTTTCATGCTCCCAAGATATCTAACTGATGCTATAGTATTAATGGAGTTCATGAGGCAGATTGTAACAATACTAGATGCCTACAAAGCTAATAACAAGCTTCCTCCAGTATTGTTTCCAGTAACAATGGGCTAGTATATGTGCCCAAATAGTGAAAATATTAAGAAAGCCATAGCTAGCTTAACAATGATGAAGTTACAGCCATTTCCATTAAAGAGACCATATGATCCTTATGGAAGAATGCAGAAGATCATGGGATAGCCCATTCACCAAAAGCATCTTAAGGATTTTTGGGCAGATTGCGAAGATGAAGTCGAAGCTCGAAGAAGAAGATATCAGAGGTTAACAATTAACCAAATCAAAACCTTTGGTTGCATTTCCATCCCAACGCAAATGAAGAAGGATGATGGAAAGATAATGGCTGAAGAATATGAAGAGAAGAAGATATACAATGATACCATATTAGCCCCGAATCTTACAATGCAGGAGGACATCTCCTTGGATCCTTTCATGGGCAGGATATTACAGCTAACCCAAGCTTGAGTTGATGAGCAAGTAAATATATTGAAGAAAAAAGGTGTGGCCCTTACAATAGATAAACAAAAGAAAGGACAAGAGCTCTCTGCTGATGAATATGATGATTTCCTGAATGAGAAGAGGAAGTCCAAGGGAGACAGGTTGCCACCTCAACAAAAGTAGAGCAAAAGACCTCCTAGAGGCAAGAAAACTGCAGAAGAACCCAAAGGGGTCATTATTGAGAGAGTAATAGATACTGCTAAGGAAGCGGCAATATCAGGAGAAGCATCAGCTTCAGGCCAAGCTGCAGCATCATCTGTGCCTCCTCTAGTGGATAAGCAAAAGTTTAAGAAAATGAAAAGGGATGATGTAGTGGTTACTGAGACCTATGAAGAGGGTCAAGCCTCATAGAAACAAATGGAAGAAGATATTCCTCTGGAAGAGGAGCCTGAGGAAGAAGAGGGCCCTATATTATTCAAAAGGAAAAGAAAGGCCCCTTAGGTGATGGCACCCACACCGAAGAAAATAAGAACATCCATGAGAGGTGAAATAAAGCAAAGCCCCATTATGCTAAGAGGGGCAGGTAGTGAAGTTTTTAGAAAGGAGTTACAACACAATGTACCACTTCCTACCATTGTGAAATTCAAAATTGAACAAGCTGAAGAGCAATTCAAAGAAACTTCTAGAGCAGTTCCAGGTAGTCTTGTCTCGTTAGAGGAAATCATTGATTTGTTTGATGATGATGTGGTTAAGGATATAACTGCTCAACAAATGGAAACACTTGCTACAGATGCTCACATCACTCCCTTTGGGACCCCATCAGTACAAGGAACTGGAGAAAAACAAGGTGAACAAGAAAAAGAAAGAAGCCTCGAGAAAATTGCACAGCAGATAGGGCTAGATAAGTTAGTTGAGCAGGTCACCAGCCCTGAAGTGGTGGACCTTTCATATATAAAGAATGTGAGTCCTCAGCATCAGACTAATGCACCTAATGAAGTGGATAAAACTAAAGAAGTAAAGTCGATTGAAGTAAAAATGCATACTCCATATTTGGGTCAATCACCACAAGATATAACTGATGAACCCAAAATAGTAGAAGTCCAAGAAAAGGGTGAAGATGAAAAGGTCATATTAAATGAGGATGTCCTCCAGACTCAAGAGACCTCAGGAGATAAAGTGAAGTCAGGTCAGGATGATCTGAAAACTTAGGAAGAGGTGTATATTTTAGGTGCAGAGAAAGATATGACGCAAGATCAGGCAGAGGCACCTAAAGTATATGAAATAATATTCACTGATGCAGGCATATCTCAAGATGAGGAAATCAATAAAGTGGATGAAGTTAGAACAGAGGAAGCAAAAGATCATGGTCATGATATTCGTGACGATCAACAGGATCACCCTCCAGGAAAAGAGGTTCCTCATCAGGAAGATATACCAAAAGATCACTCTCATGAGGAGCATCATGAGGAAGAACAAAGAAGATCACCTTCTCCGTCAAACGTAGATGCACTTACGGGGGATCAAGTTGATGATCATGATGATAATACAGCAAACTAAGGTACAAAGGATCAAGTTCCTCAGTGGCTGGAAAGAGAAATTGGCACTGAAATAGGTATGAAAATTCAAGAATTTGATGTGTCTACATTATTTTTAGAAACATTAATAAAGCCCAAGAGGAAGGCTAGGTTGACCTCAGCCATTAGAAGGGATCCTACAATAGGTAGGAGGACAACGCATGTAGCACTCCCTACTATAGATAAAGAGAAAGGTAAAATCACTCTGGATGAATTCCAGATCAGCACAGTGGATTTGGGGTTTGCTAATGAATACCAGGAGGGTCAAGAGGGAAAAGAAATAATTGATTCATTGATCCAAAAAATCAAAAGAGAAAAGGATAAAAATAAGCAACACAAAGAGCACATTGCTTAGTTACATACATATATAAAAGGGTTAATTAACCCTGAGGATATTTCAACTGATCATGCAGTCCCTTTGACTGCTATTTCCCAAGAGGAGGTAAATAAGTTGGATCTCATGAAACATGAGTCATCCATATTGAGAAGGTGGATGTACTCCACAATTGACATAGCGGAGGAAGTAGTAAAGGCCTCTTTGAAGAGGTGGAATTCCCTTAGTGGCTCCAAGAAGAAGGTAGATAAATTGCAAATGGAGAGAGGGAAAAGGTCTTTCCAATTGGAGAAGATATTGGCTGTCCTAGAAGAAATAAGGAGGATCAATCCTCAAATACTTATACATAAGCAAGCGCTGAATAAGAACAATGCATTATTGATAGATATATGGTATAAAGATATCCAATTTGAATGTGATGTACTTAAAAGATGCAACAATAAGTTGAGAGAAATCAGCATGAGGCTACATGATATGATGTCTTTTGAAGCAAAAATTTTGGAAATGTTGGAAGGAAAGGTAGAAGGAAAGATAGAAAATCAAGAGGAGGAGTTTGCAATCCAAGCTCTACATAATAACTTCCAATTCGTTGCTGATGATCCACTAGGCCAATTGACAGATGAAGTCATGGATAGACTGGTGAGGACCAAGGTGAAAGTGGAAAATTATAATGAGACATTATACAACAGAAGGAACAAACTAGATAACATTCGAAGTAAATACCAAGCACATAAACATGCCATTATCAAAGCAAAGACTCAAGATGGTGGAGAAATAGATAAAATAGTGCAGTTGTATGAAAATGTCGGGGTAGTTATGTAGGCTCATATACAAGGTCCCAGTCCTTAGGATAATGAAGATACTGCAAGTGATGCACCTAATGATGAAGAGCATGAATTCAACGGGTAGATAAGGATGTAGCATAAAGCAGATATTAGCATCTGACACTTAAAGAAAATAAGTATTTCAGATGGTTGCCAGCTGGCAACTTGTGCCACATGATAATGTTGACCTGGTCAAAGAAGAATATTCGCCGTAGATATTCATAGATAAATCTTGATCGTAGATCATTTTTGTAATGGATTCGTCACCTTGTTCTATAAAAGGTGTAGGGATGCCTCATTTTAAACATTCAAAACTTAATTGAAATCTATTTGCTGAAATGTTCAGGGCTCATTTCAAAGTTGTTGTATACATATATGTTCTTGCATACTTAATGAATGAGAAGACTATTTTTATTACAATCCATCATAAAGCTTGAGTAATCAGTGTGTGAATTCTGAATATATGCTTTGATTTGCTGCGTCCCTTGGAGTGCATATCAGCTTGCATGTGTTGTTTTCATACCTTTCCTTTGAAGTTAGCATCGACTGTATCTAGCTGTGGAATGTCCTGGTGAATATATGGTTTGATTTCTTCTCTTCATGACTGTATCTAATGTATATGTGGCTCAATGGTTGAAGGTTTAACTTTAATTTGAAGTATTTCTTTCAATTTATTTCAATTTCAGAGCATTTCATCCTCATCATTGCAAATAATTGACAATCTTAAGCAGATAATACAAATATGCAGACATCCCATAGATAACTGAACTGCCATGCCCACATTTCACATGTAGTCACAACACGCTAACCTGCGTGTCATGTCCACATGCGACATGTGGTCATGATACGAACTATCAAAAAATTTTCGTTACTACTTGAAATTTTCCCCTCGCATGCATAAGCGTGCTCGGTTGCGTATGTTTAAGTCGTCAATGATACTGTGGTTTACGGAATATTTCTCACACGTGTGCCTTCACTATGCTAGACTTACTAGTTGCTTGATGACATTTACTACGTTTACATTGGTTTTAAAATTCAGCGTATAAATTAACTGGATAACTGGTTGGCCCCTAATTGGTTTTCTCAGTCTATTTCAATATTGCCTTGCATTAATTATTTCCTCCTCTTTCTAATTGCTTTGATTAACTTCACATTCAATTGTTTACTCGTTTATTTATTAACTTAAATTAATTTATTAAGTTAATTTTTTTTTTTTTATACCTTGGTAATTCATTTGGAAAATACTAATCTCGAAGTCACAATTTCCTTACAAACGAATTAATGTAAATCATTATTAGTGTAAATTACAATTGCCCCATTAATATTGTTCAATTATATATATATATATATATGCAATATCCTTTAGAGCAATCTTATTTATTAACAAATAATATATATATATATATATATATGTATATATATATCATTGTTTATTTTATCATGCTAATGGAAACTCCACTCGTAATTAAATAGAGTATTGTTATGAAATCCAACTCATAGCAAATGGGTAAGTATACAATAAAATTTAAGAGTAACAACACATTTATTATTAAATAATATATATATACATATACATATATAAATATATATTTATATATATCTATTAATATTTATTTTATCATATTAAATTATACTCCACTCATACAAATGAGAATATTGTTATAAATCATAACTCATTTCCTTGAGGGTGAATAACCCTAACATTCGTTTGCATTTTGTATATGTTGCAGGGCAGAGAAGGCGACGGTGACGGCGATGGAGGCACTGTGGCGGGGATGGCACAGGATTGGTGGCCGTGGCAGTGGTAGATGGAGGACACAAGTGGAGGGTGGTTTGGAGGCCGCAGAGGGTAGTGGATGGGGGGCACGGTGGAGGGTTTGCTAGCCGCAGAGGGCCTGTGGAGGCTCGCGGGGAGGGATGCTTGTGCACAGGTTGCGGGTGTTACGACGAGTGGGGGTGTGGGGAGGGGCGGAGCTCCACCCACATCCTACTTCCATCCCTCCCCACACCCTCTTTGTATTAAGGTTCAGTGGGGGTTTAAACACCCCCACCATTTTCATATTAGATTTTGACTGTGTATTCAATGAAAACATCGATCCTCTTTTCTTCATCGCATATGCTATTTCAAATTTTTAAATAAAAATAAATATATATATATATATATATATATAATCTTAGCATAAGCTCTTAATTTAATTACAATTAATTAATTATATATATATATATATAGTATATGAACATACTTTTAAATTTATATATATATATATATATATAGAGCATAAGATCATCACAATGTGTAATTTTCAATATATATGTCATAGGCACTTACAAATTCATAACTTCTTCAGCATTTTAGTTTATATAATAAACAAATTCTTGTATAAAAATAGAAAATAAATATAAATTTAAATATATATTAGTCCATTGTAATTTATCTTTTCACATGTACTTTCCAATGCATAATAAAGAAGAAATTATGGTTAAGAATAAATACAGGCTAATTATTAAATCTTTCACTTCAAAATTTATTATAGTAGAAATGTAAAACATTTTTGATGAAATTCTATTGCACAACTAAATCAAATCTTAATCCTTTTCCAAAAGACAAATTTACTTCTTATAAAATTTAATGAATGTATCATTTCCACTAAACAATACAATGAATAAATCTTAACAACTTCACAAGTTTGTTATACAAGTATAAAACAACTGTAAAAATACACAACTCTCAAACACTTAAAGGGAGGAATTACTCTCTTTCCCCAAATAACAAATTTTACAAATTCAAAGGGAGTAAACCTCTCCTCAAAGGAAAACTTATCCAGGATGAAACTTAATGAACCAAACTCTCCTTGCCAGTAAGGATGAGTTACACTTTCCCCAAACAATAAAACTTTCCCATTTCTCTTCCATAAGCTCCAAGAGAAACTTGCATGACCACAAGGAAGAAATACACCAACCAACTAGCTCTCCTCCCTACCATAGACCCGCAAGAGGGTCACCCCCGAGCTAGGGAGATCATCCACACACCCAGGGAAGATAAGTCCAATAACACTCCACAACATTGATTCATAACAATAGAAGCAACAACACACAAACTCCCATGGTTTTACACACAATACAAAAACTCAGCTGAGGTGAGTTTAAAGAGGGTAGGGAAGTAGACTCACTCTACTCCAAGGTGTCATTCTTCTCAACAATTATCACAACTTATCTCATGGCCTCAAGCCAACAAAATTATTCTTTCTCATGGCCTCAAGCCATCCAAATAATAAAAATCATAGGGATATCCCAAATAGGCTCTCAAGCCTTATAGCCCTCTAGGCTCAAAATTACCAACATACCCTCAAGGCTTCCATATACCAAAACAAGAATGCACCTGAGGAGGTTCACACATTCCCTTCCCCATACATGATGAGCATTATCTTCCAACTAGAAGAAGCTCTTTCAAACACCCAAAACAACCCCAAAATAGTAGAAATAACACATAGACAACCATTGCAAATCCACATTCATCAAACAAGAACAAAACATACATAGGTGAGTAAACTGGCTCACTAACCTTTACAAGCCCAATTATGGAAGTAGTTGAAGAAGAGCTCCACCCTTAGTCTCCTCCTCCAAGTTCTTCTTCTTTCCACAATAATCTAACCCCCTTACCCTCTCCCTCCTCTCCTCTTTAAAACAAATTCCCTCCATTATCCCTTATTCCCAAGTGGCATTAAAAAACTAAACCCACTTCTTATCCATTATCCCTAGTGGACTTAAAACAATTAACCCCACTCAAGAGGTTCCCCACTATAGCCCTTTTCCAGCACATGGAGGAATAAAATATAATAAGTAAAATAGAAATAAAAAAGGGAGTGGATGACACACCACCCTTTTTATGGGGAGCTCCCACCAAAAGAGAGGCACAAAGAGACAAAGCACTCCATTATTGGTGGATCATGGAGTCATTCCATGACTTGGAAGTGGGTCTAAGTGTGGATTTCACTCATCCCATTATCCCATGCTCCCAAATTCGTCACTTAACTTCACTATGAAGTTAAAGTGACCATATGGAGGTTATCCCAAGGTTATCCTAGTCAAAAGGATCCCCAGACCCATGGGGTATAACCCAAAGTTGATTTTTACCTAGTTAGAACTCCAAGAGTCAAGTAAAAACACAAGAAGAGGGTCTAAAAGAAATAAACTTAAACAAGACTCATAACAACATTTCTTACAACACATATCACAATACAAATAAATCAGAGGGTAGACCCAATTCCCTTGACCCCATGCAACATTACAACATTACAACATTTCCACCATACACAGAGTTGATCTTAGTTCCTCGTGGAACTAGATTGGCTCACAAGGGATACAACATAGGGTGTGGAATGATCTCTTGTTATTGTGGTTTCGTTAGCAATACCTGCACACTCAATCTCGAAGTTAATAACACATAAAGATATCATAGCTGAAGCAATTTAAAATACATGCATACCTAAACATTCTACCATAAAACATACTGAAATCACATTAAAGTTCCCTTTCTAATATTATCCACTCATTATTCTCTTAAAAGCAAACATCTATCTATCATTGCACAATTTGTTTTCTTAAAAATTAATTAGGTTTAATAATCAAGATTCCGGGATCAATAGTCCCCCAATCATAAAAGTAATAGCAATAGTACTGTAAATAGTCTCATGAACAGAAGTGAAAAAGGTAGGCCTCACATGAACATATTTAGCATATTTGAGGTTAAAGCATGTCAAAATGACAAATATCATGCAAAGATTTAAAGATAGACACAATATTTGAAGTATATCCTATGTAGAAATAACTCCCTGTGCAGCATCATTACAGGAAACATTATCTTACTGATGAGATCTATGTAAGGCCCCAAAATGGAAACAACAACACACATCAACCTCTGAGTAATGTTAGAAGATTAAGAACTAATCAATGGAGACTTGAGATCATGAATTCTCTGAATTCATCATATCTTTCAAGATGAATAAAAGTTAATGTGTACTTTTAATCTATGTTTGTTTATGACTAACATCATGATCAACATAAATTGGTGCTAGAAGGAGGGCATAGGACGAGGATCATCATCAGTAATTCAGGTGATGATAAAGATTGTAAGGTAACACTCATACACTGCCAAATTTCCAAGCTAGATGCAAATATTTGTTGTTCTTAGTCGATATACACTAATCCTATGTAAAGATTTTGAAATTAATCATAAATATTACAATCTTTATAGTAGATTAGCATGTATTTGCAAAGATTGGCCTTATTTTAGGTAAATTTGGCAAAGCTTTTAGGTATCCTGCTTTAGAAACCTGATATCAACCTGCAAGTGTTGCCAAACCAAAATCACCTCATATTTGCAGTATAGCTACAAATATTCCGTAAATACCAGGTTAATTTCCAATCCTGACCATAAATATAGCCTTTGCTGGTGAATTCCAACTGATCTTTACAATCCAGCCGATTTGCCTCAAAATTGAGAAATCCTAGCTCACAAGATAAATACCAGGTCTAGATCTAGTGGAATCTTTGAAGAATTACCTATTAGAGGGTTTAGACCTAGAACTGTAGACATCCATCACACTCCAGGATCTAGTGCATAAGGAGCTTCACCAGAACCTTCTCCTGTAACTCCTATTAGTTTACAAATACCTTCTGGAATATTTGTGACATCTCCTATCCAACCTCAACCTCAGCCAACCGTACCACAGGGCCAACCTCCTCCAGTTGCGATGTCATTCTTTATAGTAGAGTCACCTCTGACCTTTACTGCATATCATGAGTTACCAAAAAACCCTGACAAACTCTGTCCAAAATATCATCCTTATCAAGATGCTGATGATCATATCAGAACCTTTAAAGAAGCTTGTTGTCAAGCTAGAATAGAGCATCAGGATGTTGTATGCAGATTATTTCCTTTTTCTTTAGGAGAAGAGGCTTATAATTGGTTTATTAGTCTTGGTCAGGGTTCTGTTGGTTCATGGAATGTCCTAGAGAAAGCTTTTACTAATAGGTTCAAGGTACCTATTGATCCTTTAATGAATTACCACCTATTTGCTACAATCAAAAGGTTTGAAGGTGAACCTATTGCCAATTTCAATGCTAGCTTCCAAAAAATGTTAGCCAAGTTAGTTGCCCCATATGTAGTAATAGATGCTACTACCAAGAGTATCTATTATTTAGCTCTGGATCCATTGACTTCCATGTTCATTAGGAGAACACATCCTGAAATCACAACCTTGACAAGAGCTTTTCAAGAGGCTATCAAAGTCAATCAACAGCTAGTACCTGCTCCAACACCAAACATTGCATTCCCTACATTGCCTGGCATGTATCCAACATATCCTACACAATATCCTCCCCAACCACAGTATAATGGAGCTATGATACCTCCAGCAGTAATGCCAGCACCTCTGCAGATATCTCCATTAAGTATCATGCCTCCTCCTCCTAATGGGAATGGTCAAGTGCCTCAATATCCTATACAAACACTGACACCTCAGGGTGTGGATCAGAACAATAACACTGGATCCTCTTTCTTCAAGCCTCAAACTAAAAATGTAGTGGCTAAAGCTCAGAAGGAGAAAGAAGAAATCAAAGAAATCTCTGCTCAATTAAGAAAACTAACTACAGAGGTCACTCATTTGAGAAATCAGAATTTCTATTCTCAACCTAACCAAAACAGAGGCTATAACAATGACAAACCTAGTTATCCTGATAGGGGCTACAACAACAATAATTTCAACAACAATGGTGGAAATAATAACAATCCTCCCAGACAACCTAGGGTATGGAACTCCAGGCTAAATAATGGTTCCTTACCATCACCTTTAGATAGTCAGCCACATGGTGAAGCCAAACAGACTACTAGAGTCAATCTTGCTAAGGCAGCCCTCACCAATTGGTGTAGAATACACAATACAAATGCTCATGCAGAGTTAGACTGTCCATAATTTAGAATTGCTACTAGCATTTTCTAGATAGAAGTGTCTAATACTTCTAGAAATCCACCTCAGGAGGAGGGAAATGAAATTGTCCCTTGTGGATATGACTCTGCATTTGTATTAGAAAGCTATACTGATCAGCATCATCAGTAGACTGTGTCATCCCACCAGCATTATACCCAAGCATGTGAAGAATCTGCCATGGCTTTTGAGTCAAATTATGTTTTCCCCTTTGAGGATGAGAATGAGCCATCCAATGAACATGAGGAGGTGCATGCTTACCAGCAGCAATATCAGGGTAAGCACAATTATAATTTGAGAAGTAACTCCAATAGACCTACTGGTCCATTAACCAGTTCCTTGCCTCCAAATAATTTTAACACACCTCCTGATCCCAAGGCAAGTAACAATCCAAGATTTCTAAAGGTAAATGCACAATATCTATCACCACAAAACATAATATCAAAAGCTATTGGCCTACCTCATGAATTTGACAAACTAGTCACATATCTGGCAGATGAGATGAAGAAGGTAAAGATCAGCCTATCTCTATTAGATTTGTTGAAAACTCCTACAATTAAGAAGGTGTTTATGAAATCACTAGATGATCCTGCTCCTAGAGAGGATAGTCATTCCACAGGTCAGCCTAGTAATAGAGATCATGCTCCTAAAGATAACACTGTCAAACATAAAGTGCCAGCTACAGTCCAAACTGTAGAAACCTCCCACATGACCTTGTACAGAGACAAAAGCGAGTCACCACCTTTCCTCCTTACTATAAGGATGTTTAGCAAGAATTTACACAACTGTTTGGTAGATTCAAGTGCATCTACAAATTTCATGCCCCTGTCTATATGCAATGCTTTAGGGCTGCATCCTGCTAAATCCCTAAAGAAGGTGACATAGCTAGATAAAACAGAAGCAAGTGTGATAGGGGAGTTAACTCACATCCACATGCAACTAGAATCTAATCCCAAGATCCAGTATTACATCGATATCTAGGTAGTAGATATACCTGATACATATGGGATGTTGCTCAATAGGGACTGGTCTAAAACCCTCAACGGATATATGTCTACTGACTTCAGTCACATGTGGTTACCTTGGAAAGGTATACCAAACCAGATAAGAATAGATGTTGAGCCTAGAATGAAGCACATGATCACCGAGTACAACAAAACAAACAAGATCATGTACGTGAATGTTGAACCCAGAGTTTATGCCATTAGACCGCAGACTATCAGGATAGAAGAGATCCTGATGCTTGACTTTCATCATCATGATGATGATCATCAGGAAGACATACCAGCTATAGAACCTGATAATAATTTTGAGAACGAGAATGAAATAGATCACTTTAGAAACTTTGAGATGCATCTGTCCGAGCAGGTAAAATGTTGTCAATTGTTAAGTATACATGTTCATGACATTTTGATTGATGGTTGGTGCAAATTACATGACGAGGCACATTCAAAGAAAACTTGTGAAACATGCTTAGATATGATGGAGCTAGAGCAGACATGTAGTGAGGCATCATCATCACATACCAAGGTAAGTTCTGCATCCAGTGATGATGATGATACTGATTCTTGTTTGTCTTCTGCAGGAATCATAGAAAAGGAGATAGATCATGATAGAGATCAAGTTTTGAGAATAGAAGAAATTCTGGTATATAACCAGATAAATGTTAAGAAGAAAGAGAAAATCACCCTAGGGAGTGATTGTCTGATGGAGTTAGATTATGAACTGTTTGAAGAAGACAGAGGCAGTAACCTGACCAGATTTGAAGAGTTTCTATCAGGAGAAGTTAAAAAGATGATAGATCAAAAGAAGCATCCACAGGATGCACTAACTGAAAGATGGTGTAGGTTGCATGAGGCACCTCACTCAGAAAATGCCTGCTCACTATGTTTACATATTTTAAAGAGACATATAGGGAATGATCCAGAGGATCATCCTCCCAATGATGAAAATAAAGAAGGAAAATTAGCTTCACAAAAGAAAGGAAAGATGAAGTCTGAGAAGGCTGAAATTCCTAAGTTAAAATGGATATCAGGTGGAGCAGCTGCCAAAGCTGCAAAGAAAAGAGAAAACTTAGCTAAACCTCCTATTGAAGATAAACCCTGGATCCTTAGATTTGATGGATCCAAGTCCAAACAAGGAGATGGAGTAGGGATTGATCTCATTGATCCATCAAGAAAGTCCTACTTAGCTGCTACAGATTACAGTTCCCCTGTACTAACAATGTGACAGAGTATGAGGCTCTGATTCACAGGATACTGTTTACTCTCAAGAAGAAGGTAAAAATTCTGCATGTCTTTGGAGACTCAGAATTAGTTGTCAGACAGGTAAGAGGAATATACTCTTGCAACTATAGGAAATTGTCAAATTATAGACACAGAGTGTGGGATTTGATTGAAGACTTTGATATATTTAATATCACCCACATACCTAGAGAACAAAACCATAGGGCAGATGCCTTAGCATAGGCTGCCAATACATTAGAGCCCTTATCCATATCAGGCCTAAAGAGGTTTTCAGTAGAGCTAGTGTCAGTGCCATCAGTACCTAATAATGTTACTAATCTCTAGGTTTTTGATGATGATTAGCACATCCTAGATTTCATCTCTAACAGAGACATATTTGATGCTCAGATCATAGATGAGAACAATACAGAAGAGCATGTCTGGGAAAAAGAAGAAATATTAGAGCTACCTAGCAATAGGATTCCCAAAGGTATGATTGAGCTAGAGAGAGCATTTCACCTGGATAACATGTTAAAACAAAAAGATCTTCCCAAGGCTGATGGAGGACAGTATTCACAAGTGAATATTGGACAAAATGATGACAAGAGATATGTCTTGATTGGTAAGGTTTGCACACCAGAAGAGTTAGAAGGAATAACTCAGGCTCTTAAAGATTACATCCATGTCATTGCATGGACTTATGATGAGTTGAAGACATATGACACATCAGTCATAACTCACACTATACCTCTCAAGACATATGCTAAACCTTTTAGACAGAAGCAAAGGCTAGTCAATGCTTTGCTTGAACCAATAATTTTTGAAGAAGTCAAGAAGTTGTTGAATGCCAGGATTATATTTCCTATGAGGCACTCCACTTGGGTGGCTAATCTAGTGCCAGTGAGAAAGAAGAATGGAGACATCAGACTGTGTGTAGACTTCAGGAACCTGAACAGAGCATCGAAGAAGGATAATTATTCTTTACCCTCATTAGATGAAGTTCTGTAGATTGTTAATGGAGCTAAGATGATGTCCTTTCTGGACGGCTTCTCGAGGTATAATCAGGTCATGGTTGACAAGATTGACAGGCTAAAAACTGCCTTCACCACAAAGTGGGGGATATTTGCTTATAGATGTATGCCATTTGGACTAATAAATGCTGGAGCAACATTCCAGTGAGTGATGGACATAGCCTTCAAAGGCTTAATAGGAAAATGTATAGTCATATACATGGATGACTTAACAGTGTTCTCTAAAGAGAGAGACAACCATGTAGCAGATCTCAGAAATGTACTGAAAAAATGTGAAGAATATGGGATATCCCTGAACCCCAAGAAATGCATATTCGGGGTGACAACAGGAAAGTTGCTGAGCCACCTGATAACTGAAAATGGGATTATCATTGATCCTAATAGGGTGGAGTCCATTATGAAATTACAGCTTCTAGGAAGCAAGAAAGAGCTCAAATCTTACTTTGGTAAGATAAATTTTGTTAGAAAATTCATCACTGGCTTTGCAGAAATAGTCAGGCCTTTAAATGCTATGCTGAAGAAGGATGCAAAGATTGAGTGGACATCAGAAGCCAAGGCAGCCTTTGAAGACATAGAGAAAGCTATATGTGATGCTCCTATCCTTATCAGTCCAAACTACACCAGAGATTTCTATATGTATTCCTTTGCCTCCGAACATACCTCTGCAGCAGTGCTAACTCAGAGAAATGAAGAAAAAGAAGAGAAACCAATTGCATTCATGAGTTGTCCTTTCAAAGATGCTGAATTAAGATATGTAGATGTTGAAAGGTAGGCACTTGCTTTGGTTAGAGCAGTGAAGAAATTCAGGCACTATATCTTGAGAAGCAAGGTGATTGCTGTGGTGCCAGATACAACAGTGAAGATGATGTTAATGCAAAGTGAGCCTGGTGAAAAAAGGGCTAAGTGGATCATAGTTTTACAAGAATATGAAATGGAGATTACACCCATGAAACTGGTAAGAGGACAGGCTTTAAGCCAAATGATATCAGAGATTGATCCAAACATCACAAGTCAGTAGTATGTTATCAATGCTGAGGACAATGAAGAGTGGTATGTAGATATCAAGCATATCTTGATCACTGGAAGATGTCCTCCAAGACTGCATGCTTCACAAAGAAGAGCCCTGAAGATAAAATCCTAGAAGTACATGATGAAAGCAGGAGTACTTTTCAAGAAAAATTATGAAGGAATATATTTGAGATGCTTAGAAAAGCCAGAAGCAGTTAAAGTTTTATCAGAACTACATGACAAGTTTGGAACAGCACATGGCTCATCCTTGGCTACTACACATGCAATCCTCAGAGTAGGATATTATTGGCCTACAATTTTCAAGGATATGGCTGAACACATTAAATGCTGTCATGTATGTCAGGTTGCTGCCAATAGAGAGAGCTATGCTGCTCAACCCCTGCAGCCAGTGATGGAAGAGCACCCATTTGCACAATGGGGCATGGATTTCATAGGACCAATTAATCCTCCATCATCCTTAGGCTATAGGTATATGCTAACAATTACAGATTATTGTACCAGGTGGACTGAAGCCACTAGCAGCAAGACTTGCAATGCAGAAGATGTCATCAAATTTCTAGAAAGTAAGATAGTCACTAGGTATGGGGTTCCCTATGGTCTGGTAAGTGATAACGGCTCTACTTTTACTTCAACCAAATTGTCAAGTTGGGCCTTTGATTATGGGATCATACTGAAGTTCTCATCTAATTATTATCCCCAAGGAAATGGATTGGTAGAATCCAGTAACAAAAATTTATTGAATATCATAAAGAAGTTAGTAGACAAGAACCCTAGGGAATGGAATACACTTTTGAAATATGCCTTATGTGTAGACAGAACTAGAAACAAGGCTGCATTAGGAAACTCACCTTATCATTTAGTCTATGGGGTGGATCCCATCCTCCCTGTTAACCTGAAGATTCCTACCCTGCAGTTTGCCCAAGAGTACCTAGGCATAGACAATAACCAAGAAGTCAGGTTGCTTCAGCTGATGCATCTAGAAGAGAAAAGAAGTTAGGCAATTGATCAATTTGCCAAACATCAGGCTATTGTCAAATGCTGGTTTGATAAAAGAGCCAAATTTAAGGCCTTTAGGATATCTAATTTAGTCCTGATGTGGGATAAAGCCCATGAGAAGAAAGGAGACCATGGTAAGTTTGACAGATTATGGATAGGTCCTTTCCAAATTTTTGAGATATTAGGAGATAGTACTTTCAGGCTTAAGAACTTGATAGGTGAGGATGTTCCATTACTAGTTAATGGACAGTTCCTCAAACATTATTTCTAAGCCTAAGTAGCTTCATGTTAGTCATGTGTATCATAATGTATATTTGTATAGTTGTTTGTACAGTGTTTTGTTTTATTTTTGCTTTGTTTGCTGGTTGAGTTTTGTTTTGGTTAGTCAAGATGATGCAGCTCATCACCCCAAAAAATAAAAAAATTGTTAAGATTCAAGTGATGAGAACACATTTATATATAGGTTGTGACTCATTTTAAGAAAGTCATCATGATCAGGTCTGTGATATCCTATCATTAGGGTACCTTTTCTTAACCAAAGTGATTTCTTCACAATGACTCACCTAACAGCCTTGGGTTTGTTGAACACACAGGTATAGGTGTTAAGTGAAAAATCTAAAGGGACTCCCTTGCTACCAATTCCATCTCCAACCTAAAACAACAAGTGACCATACCTTGCATTTTGAGCTTACATGATGATATCATATATATAAAGTATAAATGTTAAAAAAAAAAAAATATAATAAAATTAGGCCATCTAAGTAACCCTACCGGGGCTATAGACGCTTGTTGGCAGTGGGGCTTTACTTAGGGAGATTGTATAGATAACCTTGCCGGGGCTATGAATGCCTACTGGCAGCAAGGCTCTATCCAGGTTGGCTATGAGGGATGATCTCCAACTATGTAGCTTAACACCAGTTACTCATGTTTTCAACTTGCTTTCAAGATGTGGATAATTAATCATTTGCACACTATTGGTCCTTTGTTAGCATTGTTACCATGAAGACATTTTATCATTCAGAAAGATTATGATGCTTGTGCTTGAAGAGAGTTAGAATGGTATATATAAATGTGATCTCATCACTTGACTCATTGGAATTTGGTTGTTTTCTTTGGTGGCAAGTTGTTGTGTGGTTACACAACATGCCCCATTTTGACTTGGCAAAACAGGGACCCAACTTTTTTGGCTTTGCTTGTGTGTTCTTCTTGCTGGCGGTCTGGTAAAATTTAATCGATACAGATGATCTTGCACAATGGCTAGGGAAGTCATCATCATGAGGTTAGTTTGTCAAAGTTCATGTTTCATTTCATTAACCTCAAATTTGGAAAGAGCATTAAATTTCATGAAGGTTTGCCTTTTACATCACCTTGATATTCCTTAGGATGTAAAAGCTATGAATAGTCAAAATCTTGGTCAAACCTGATATTCATAAAGGGGGGGTAAGTCATCATCATATTTCCCAATATCAGTTATCTTACGAAAGATCACCCTGATCCAATTTATCACCTGATAAATTATCTGTTCGCGACCTGCGGACATCATTTTTAGGTGGTTGTGATACTTACCCGTCAAACAACATGTATTCCACAAGGATGATATTTCAAAACATCACCTGATATTTTGAATATAACCTTATCTTTCAAATATCATCCTGTCGCCAAATATCACCCTAGAGCCATTATCCTGATGACATCATCCAACCCAATACCGAAGAGAATCAACATGATGATGACGTCATCATCATTTTTACCTTGCGGAGGTATATTTCCTAAAATCACCCTTTCATAAAACATGACAATGACGTCATAGTGCTTCAACGATAGACTGAACCCATATCATGGTGATGTCATCATGATATGCCAAGAGGGGTCACTTAAGCAATGCGTAAGGTCATCATCCTTTTCAAAATATCACCTAATATTTTGAACATCCCCTGATATTTTATAACATGACCCAATGGTCCAAAGATAACCCGATATACCGACATATGTGTTCCCGCTAAGACGCGGATGGTCATATTATGAGACGGTGATATTTTGAACATCACCTGATTTTCAAAACATCACCTGATATTACAAAAGATCATCCTCCTCTTCTTTCGGTATGACATTGAATGCTTATTAATGCGGTAGGTGTTTCCCGCTAATGGCTAACGTGATCGTCACACCTGGCAACCTCTGGAGGTTTCCGTGCGGAAACTTAATGATTAAGATTGATTTAATTAAATTGTGCCCTAACTGACCAAATAAATGGGTTTAGAATGAATTCATAACGTCATTATGCATTTAACTCACAATAAGACTAGTTTTATATAGAGCCGAGCTTTCAAACCTTCCTACGAACCACCTGCAGACGTATATAGCTTGAATAAGAATGAAGGGCGTGATTATCAACAGTATCAAGATTATCCCATATAATCATCATTGTAATTCAAAGGGATAAGCGCATCGGGTAAGTAATTGAAACTCTCCTGCTATTATTCTATGCATGTCTAGGTAAAATGATGTTCATTGATTTGAAGCTAGGATTTCTATATATCATGATGAAATAACTGTTTAATAAACATATGCACGATACCATAAAGATGTAGAATATATATGCATGCATGAGATGAACTATCGATCTTGAGACCATTTCTCGGCATTGCAAGAAATCATGGCGGACAAAAGATTGATGAAGTCCGAGGTAGAATTTGTTAAGCCAATGTTTGTACAGCCTTAGGGTGTGCAATTCAAATACGGAACTATAGGTGACACTCACCAGGGTAATACAAATTTGGTTGCATGGGCAGACAAGATCAACATTAATAATGAGGATGCTCTGCTAGAGGTTGTTTTTGTGTCCGGGATGTGGAATGCAGCTAGTTTTCCATACTCCATGGAAGCTCCTGAACCGGTTATTGAGTGTGCCAGAAATTATAATCCCCAGACAAGGAGGGTGGAGAAGCATGGGAGAGTGTATGCAGACTTATCTATCAAGGGCTTTTCCACCATGTTCAATTTGCCACTAGGTAAGAATGTTGTCAGCATTGGCCTGAAGAAGCTGGAAATAGAATATGAAGTTAATAAGAAGACTGCTAGGAAGACAATGTATGGATGGAGGACTAAAAATAGTTCTTATACAGCCATAGCTAAGTTGCTTGTTCATTTATATAAATTTGACTTTGATGACGAGTATCAGTTCATGATCACCCTACTCAGTCGGGCAACAGGACAACCAACAGCTGGAAGTTTCAAAGATTGGATGTATGGAGTCATCCTGATGTGCTTATACACTGACAATTGGCCATTATGGGCCAAGATGATAAGTGATGCTCTGGATGAGCAACTAAAAACCCTAGGAGGTACAGAATGTGCTTTCTATATGACCTCATACATTGTTTATGCATGTGCCTATAGGGGTACATTTAATGGATTGACTACAGTGGGGAAGATCGGTGGCACCACCAATGATGCACACATCTGGGACCATTATCCCTAGTTGCAAAGGGTAAATTACCTCTAGGATTATAAATTGGTGAATGATGCATTTTCTATGCATCTAGTAAGAACCATGGAGGAAGACAGAACTAAGAGACTGAGCATGGAAGCTTAGGAGGTATTATACGGGCATGGAGCCTGGTTCATTCAATTTGCAACCTTTTCATACATTAGGGTTGAAGTGGTGCAGAGGCACCTACCTAACAGCTGGCCTCCATGAGGCAGTTAGTAGTTATAAGTCTTGTTTATGTTTCCAAGAAGGTCTGTTAAGACCAATGGCATGTAATAAGGTCACGCTGATCATGATAAGATCATGCTGACCAGGCTTTTGCTATTTTTAGTTAGTTGGTTATAACAGCTGTCATGATGTATGATCGGTTGGATCTCCCAGCCGCCTGGAGAGTTCCCAGCCGCTTGGAGTCGGGTCAGTAGTACTCGTAGGATAATCTATTTAAGCATGAGATCGGTTGATATTGCATAGACAGATAGATATCATCGATCGAGCTAGGTTGCAGAGAGTGAGACTGAGAGAGAGATAGATCATTGTATTGCATCTTTTGAAATCAAATAAAGTGATCCTGTTTGTGTTCTTTCTCTGGTTGAATTCCATTGTTAAATCGATTTGCTGGTTTGAGAGGTTTTCATGGATTTACTGATCCGTTCCACCGGTTGACTCATCTGATCGGTGGAATGGTAATGTACAGTAGGTTAGGTTGTAGTTTGTTTTCTGTTTGCATGTAGGTGTGCAGGTTCGCCGTCAAGAGGTGTTGAAGACCCTAGCATGGGTATGTGCTAGGTCAAGCTGATAAGATAGAGTGTGGCAGATCACCCTAAGAGTGGATCGGGTCATCCCTGGAGGATTGGCGAAGTGAAATTTCGCTAAGTGAAGAAGTTCGCCAAAACGGCATCATCAGGATATCTTGGTGAATATCCTGCAGTCGGGTTAGGCATCATCATCCAGACAAGTGGAGGAGATGAGCATGATGTTGTCGATTGCATGAAGTGCAAGTGCGTCGGGGTGATCATCATCTGGAGGAGCCGAGGAGGAACGTATCGGCATCAGGATCATCTATCGGGAGTGCCAATCATCCGCGTATCGCGAGTAGATGCAAGAGTGAAAGTTTGTTTTTTTGACTAAGTGTTGAAGAGGTCATCAGGATATTGGGTGACGTCATCGTCATCAGGATATGACGTCATCGTCATCAGGATATTGAGATATCCCCCTATGCGAGTTTATCCTGCTATCGTTAAGTGCTTAGGTATCGGCGGAAGTCCATGGCAGAAGGCTGTATTAACATCATCAGGAGGTTTCGAGAGAACCGGATAAAGCAGATCATGATGCTGTTGCTTGTGTCGTCGGCTAGCGGAGTATTGAAGGGAAGGTGCTGAAGTGGTCGTCATCAGGATCTTTGGGGCAACCGGATATTGGTTATCCTGCTGACGAAGGAAGTGTTGCATATCATGATGCCGATGGAGTTCGGTGCCCGATGAACAGTGCAACAGGAGGATGTTTGCGCCCACTGAATATCATGATGATGATAGGCGACAGGCGGAGGAGGTGAACAGTAGTCGGCAGGAGGATAATCGTGATTGTCCGAAATATGATGATGATGTGGACAGTGTAAAGCAGAATATGATGATGATGGCGAAGATGATGATGATGAGGTTGGACTGCAGACATCCATGCTGTATGCGAAGGTTATAGTGTGGATGCCTCTGCATCATAGTGGTATCAGAGCTCAGCAAAAGGTCTGGGCTGTTGTGTGTTGATTCTGTCACCGAAAGGGCAGAGGTAGAGGTAGAGTTGATTGTGTTGTGTGTTGATTGAGAGGTTGACAAAATGCCTCCAAAAGGTAGTGGTACTGCAAGGGAATTGCAGGAAATGAAGGAGAAACATGCTAGAGAGATGAGGAAGATGAAGGAGCTTGCTGAAGCACTTCAAGCCAGGCTGACAGCCCTGGAAAAGAATAAAAAGAGGGAAGTGGAAGACAGTGAGTCTGAAGAAGATGAAGATACTGTTGAAGAGTATGAAGAGGTAGCTGAAGATCTGGATGCTGAAGACCAGAGATTGGCAAAACTATTAAAGGCAGTGCAGAGTGAAAAACCTAAGGTAAAGGTTGATGTTACCAAGTATACTGGAAGCTTGAATGAAGATGAGTTGTTAGATTGGATTGCTGCACTTGATAATCACTTTGAATGTGAAGATGTTGCTGAGGCTCAGAAAGTAAAGATTGCAAAGACCAAGTTAGGAGGTCATGCTTTGGTATGGTGGGATTATGTACAATCTGAGAGAAGGAAACAAGGGAAGTCTAAGATCACTTCATGGGATAAGATGGTAGCAAGGATCAAAGGGAAATTCTTGCCAAGGGATTATGAAATCCAGATGTTTAAGAAGCTGCAATTTTTAAAGCAGAAAGACAGGGATGTGAAAGCATATACTGAGGAATTTTATCTGTTAAGTATGAGATCTGGTCATCATGAGAATGAGGTAGAAAAGGTGGCTAGGTACTTGGCTGGTTTGAGGTTTAACATATAGGATGAGTTAGTGTTAGCTAACCCTAAGAATGTGGAGGATTGTTACCAAATGGCAATCAGGATTGAAGAAAAGATGAATAGAGGACATGATAAGTCCATGAGAGGAAGAGGAAACCATAGGGGAAGAGGAGCAGCCCCTGCACAAAAGCAAACAAATGAGGGTCAAGAAGACACTGGTAAAGGACAGGGACAGTCTAATTTCAGAGGTGGATGGAAAGGTAATAGAGGAAGATTTGGAGGTGGTAGAGGTTCTACTGCATTTTCAGGAAAGTGTTACACCTGTGGTGAGTTTGGTCATCCATCTTTCAAATGTCCAGAAAACAAAGGTTCATCATCCAGAAATGATAGAACTAGTGACAAGAGAGTACAACTGGTACAAGAAGAGAAAGTAGAAGAAAGTGCACAGAGTTCAAACAGAGATCCTGATAATTATGGATATCCAGAGAGTGGAGAATCATTGATGTTAAGGAGAATTAGTTTGCAGGCATCAAAGGATATGATGCAAAGAAGAGCTCTTTTCAAAACCACATGTAAAAGCAAAGGTAAGGTATGTAAGGTTGTCATTGATACTGGTTCAACAGACAACATGGTATCTCAGGAAATGGTGGATAAACTGCATTTGGAAAGGATTCCACATCCACACCCTTACAAGACATCTTGGGTGAGTGATAGTCAATCACTTTTTGTCTCGGAACAGGCATATGTGGATTTCCAGATTGGAGCATATCATGATAGAATTTTGTGTGATATTTTGCCTATGGAATGTTGTCACCTACTGTTGGGTAGACCATGGCAATTTGACAGGAGGGTACTGTATGATGGGTATGCTAATACCTACACCATCAAGAAGGATGGGAAGACTATTAAGTTGATGCCATTGCAGGCAAAAGCTGCAGTACAGAAGGCAGCCCAAATCATTTTAATGGGAAAGAAGGAGTATGTGCAGATGCCTAGAGGAACAGGCATAAAGGTAGTTCAGGACACTGCAAGGGGAGAAGTTGTTCAAGACAACAAGCTGAAGAAAGTTTCAGTTGTGACTGATAGAGGTCAGCAGCAGGTTCAGAAACAGGGGTGCAACCAACCATCAGTTGAGAGGAATGACAAGGATGTTGTCATAGTTGGGACTATTGCTTGTCCTATAAAGATTGACAGGAAGATAGAGTTGAACATTTCAGCAGTTCAAGAGGCAGTTCAGAAAGAGGTTCTGGTCAGGCAACCTGACAAACACAAGGTATGTGAGAGAAAAGCCCCAGAAAGCAAGTTACAATTCAGAAGTCTTGGAGCAGCCAAGAGACAGCAGCAGACAAAGCTGGAGCAGGTCAGACTATTGACAAGGCAAAGTGTAAAGGTGGAGGACTTCCACATACTAAACTCATGGGACATGAGTTCTTTTCTTTTGGGGAGTATGGTGCAGAGGCACCTACCTAACAGCTGGCCTCCATGAGGCAGTTAGTAGTTATAAGTCTTGTTTATGTTTCCAAGAAGGTCTGTTAAGACCAATGGCATGTAATAAGGTCACGCTGATCATGATAAGATCATGCTGACCAGGCTTTTGCTATTTTTAGTTAATTGGTTATAACAGCTGTCATGATGTATGATCGGTTGGATCTCCCAGCCGCCTGGAGAGTTCCCAGCCGCTTGGAGTCGGGTCAGTAGTACTCGTAGGATAATCTATTTAAGCATGAGATCGGTTGATATTGCATAGACAGATAGATATCATCGATCGAGCTAGGTTGTAGAGAGTGAGACTGAGAGAGAGATAGATCATTGTATTGCATCTTTTGAAATCAAATAAAGTGATCCTGTTTGTGTTCTTTCTCTGGTTGAATTCCATTGTTAAATCGATTTGCTGGTTTGAGAGGTTTTCATGGATTTACTGATCCGTTCCACCGGTTGACTCATCTGATCGGTGGAATGGTAATGTACAGTAGGTTAGGTTGTAGTTTGTTTTCTGTTCGCATGCAGGTGTGCAGGTTCACCGTCAAGAGGTGTTGAAGACCCTAGCATGGGTATGTGCTAGGTCAAGCTGATAAGATAGAGTGTGGCAGATCACCCTAAGAGTGGATCAGGTCATCCCTGGAGGATCGGCGAAGTGAAATTTCGCTAAGTGAAGAAGTTCACCAAAACGGCATCATTAGGATATCTTGGTGAATATCCTGCAGTCGGGTTAGGCATCATCATCCAGACAAGTGGAGCATGATGTTGTCAATTGCATGAAGTGCAAGTGCGTCGGGGTGATCATCATCTGGAGGAGCCGAGGAGGAGCGTATCGGCATCAGGATCATCTATCGGGAGTGCCAATCATCCGCGTATCGCGAGTAGATGTGAGAGTGAAAGTTTGTTTTTTTGACTAAGTGTTGAAGAGGTCATCAGGATATTGGGTGACGTCATCGTCATCAGGATATGACGTCATCGTCATCAGGATATTGAGATATCCCCCTATGCGAGTTTATCCTACTGTCGTTAAGTGCTTAGGTATCGGCGGAAGTCCGTGGCAGAAGGCTGTATTAACATCATCAGGAGGTTTCGAGAGAACCGGATAAAGCAGATCATGATGCTGTTGCTTGTGTCGTCGGCTAGCGGAGCATTGAAGGGAAGGTGCTGAAGTGGTCGTCATCAGGATCTTTGGGGCAACCAGATATTGGTTATCCTGCTGACGAAGGAAGTGTTGCATATCATGATGCCGATGGAGTTCGGCGCCCGATGAACAGTGCAACAGGAGGATGTTTGCGCCCGCTGAATATCATGATGATGATAGGCAACAGGTGGAGGAGGTGAATAGTAGTCGGCAGGAGGATAATCGTGATTGTCTGAAATATGATGATGATGCGGACAGTGTAAAGCGGAATATGATGATGATGGCGAAGATGATGACGATGAGGTTGGACTGCAGACATCCATGCTGTATGCGAAGGTTATAGTGTGGATGCCTCTGCATCATGAAGGATTTCAAGATCACCCTTTCATGCTCCCAAGATATCCAACTGATGCTGTAGTATTAATGGAGTTCATGAGGTAGATTGTAACAATACTGGATGCCTATAGAGCTAATAACAAGCTTCCTCCAGTATTGTTTCCAGTAACAATGGGCTGGTATATGTGCCCAGACAGTGAAAATATTAAGAAGCCATAGCTGGCTTAACAATGATGAAGTTATAGCCATTTCCATTAAAGAGACCATATGATCCTTATGGAAGAATGTAGAAGATCATGGGATAGCCCATTCACCAAAGGCATCTTGAGGATTTTTGGGCAGATTGCGAAGATGAAGCTGAAGCTCAAAGAAGAAGATATCAAAGGTCCACAATTAACCAAATCAGAACCTTTGGTTGCATTTCCATCCCAACGCAAATGAAGAAGGATGATGGAAAGATAATGGTTGAAGAATGTGAAGAGAAGAATATATACAACGATACCATATCAGCCCCGGATCTTACAATGTAGGAGGACATCTCCTTGGATCCATTCATGGGCAGGATATTATAGCTAACCCAAGCTTGGGTTGATGAGCAAGTAAATATACTAAAGAAAAAAGGTGTGGACCTTACAATAGATAACAAAAAGAAAGGACAAGAGCTCTCTACTGATGAATATGATGATTTCCTAAATGAGAAGAGGAAGTCCAAGGGAGACAGGTTGCCACCTCAACAAAAGCAAAGAAAAAGACCTCCTAGAGACAAGAAAACTGCAGAAGAACCCAAAGGGGTCATTATTGAGAGAATAATAGATATTGCTAAGGAAGCAACAACATCAAGAGAAGCATCAGCTTCAGGCCAAGCTGCAGCATCATCTGTGCCTCCTCTGGTGGATAAGCAAAAGTTTAAGAAAATGAAAAGGGATGATGTAGTGGTTACTGAGACCTATGAAGAAGGTCAAGCCTCACACAAACAAATGGAAGAAGATATTCCTTTGGAAGAGGAGCCTGAGGAAGAAGAGGGCCCTATATTATTCAAAAGGAAAAGAAAGGCACCTCAGGTGATGGCACCCACACTGAAGAAAACAAGAACATCCATGAGAGCTGAAATAAAGCAAAGCCCCATTATGCTAAGAGGGGCAGGTAGTGAAGTTTTGAGAAAGGAGTTACAACACAATGTACCACTTCCTACCATTGTGAAATTCAAAACTGAACAAGCTGAAAAGCAATTCAAAGAAACTTCTAGAGTAGTTCTAGGTAGTCTTGTCTTGTTAGAGGAAACCGTTGATTTGTCTGATGATGATGTGGTTAAGGATATAATTTCTCAACAAATGGAAACACTTGCTGTAGACGATCATATCACTCCCTTTGCGACCCCATCAGTACAAGGAACTGGAGAAAAGCAAGGTGAACAAGAAAAAGAAAGAAGCCCTGAGAAAATTGCACAGCAGATAGGGATAGATAAGTTAGTTGAGCAGGTCACCAGCCCTGAAGTGGTGGACCTTTCATATATAAAGAATGCGAGTCCTCAGCATCAGACTAATGCACCTGATGAAGTGGATAAAACTGAAGAAGTAAAGTTGATCGAAGTAAAAATACATACTCCAGATTTGGGTCAATCACCACAAGATATAACTGATGAACCCAAAATAGTAGAAGTCCAAGAAAAGGGTGAAGATGAAAAGGTCATATTAAATGAGGATGTCCTCCAGACTCAAGAGATCTCAGGAGATAAAGTGAAGTCAGGTCAGGATGATCTGAAAACTTAGAAAGAGGTGTATATTTCAGGTGCAGAGAAAGATATGATGCAAGATCAGGTAGAGGCACCTAAAGTATATAAAATAATATTCACTAATATGACGCAAGATCAGGCAAAGAAAGATATGACGCAAGATTAGGCAGAGGCACCTAAAGTTCCTCAGTGGCTGGAAAGAGAAATTGGCACTGAAACAAGTATGGAAATTCAAGAATTTGGTGTGTCTACATTATTTCCAGAAACATTAGTAAAGCCCAAGAGGAAGGCCAGGTTGACCTCGGCCATTAGAAGGGATCCTACAACAGGTAGGAGGACAGTGTAGGTAGCACTCCCTACTATAGATAAAGAGAAAGGTAAAATCACTCTAGATGAATACCAGATCAGCACAGTGGATTTGGGGTTTGCTAATGAAGACCAGGAGGGTCAAGAGGGAAAAGACATAATTGATTCATTGATCCAGAAAATCAAAAGAGAAAAGGATAAAAATAAGCAACACAAAGAGCACATTGCTCAATTACATACATATATAAAAGGGTTAATTAATCCTGAGGATACTTCAACTGATCATGCAGTCCCATTGACTGCTATTTCCCAAGAGGAGGTAAATAAGTTGGATCTCATGAAACATGAGTCATCCATATTGAGAAGGTGGATGTACTCCACATTTGACGTAGTGAAGGAAGTAGTAAAGGCCTCTTTGAAGAGGTGGAATTCCCTTAGTGGCTCCAAGAAGAAGGTAGATAAATTGCAAATGGAGAGAGGGAAAAGGTCTTTCCAATTGGAGAAGATATTGGCTGTCCTGGAAGAAATAAGGAGGATCAATCCTAAAATACTTATACATAAGCAAGTGCTGAATAACAACAATGCATTATTGATAGATATATGGTATAAAGACATCCAATGTGAATGTGATGTACTTAAAAGATGCAACAATAAGTTGAGAGAAATCAGCATGAGGCTACATGATATGATGTCTTTTGAAGAAAAATTTTTGGAAATGTTGGAAGGAAAGGTGGAAGGAAAGACAGAAAATCAAGACGAGGAGTTTGCAATCCAAGCTCTACATAATAACTTCCAATTCATTGTTGATGATCCACTAGGCCAATTGACAGATGAAGTCATGGATAGACTGGTGAGGACCAAGGTGAAAGTGGAAAATTATAATGAGACATTATACAACAGAAGGAACAAACTAGATAACATTCGAAGTAAATACCAAGCACATAAACATGCCATTATCAAAGCAAAGACTCAAGATGGTGGAAAAATAGGTAAAATAGTGTAGTTGTATGAAAATATTAGGGTAGTTATGTAGGCTCATATACAAGGTCCTAGTCCTCAGGATAATGAAGATACATCAAGTGATGCACCTAATGATGAAGAACATGAATTTGACGGGTAGATAAGGATAGCATAAAACAGATATCAACATCTGACACTTAAAGAAAATAAGTATTTCAGATGGTTGCCAGCTAGCAACCTGTGCCACATGATAATGTTGACCCGGTCAAAGAAGAATATTTGCTGTAGATATTCATAGATAAATCTTGAGTAGATCATTTTTGTAACGGATTGCTCACCTTGTTCTATAAAAGGTGCAGGGATGCCTCATTTTAAACATTCGAAACTTAATTGAAATCTATTTGCTAAAATATTCAAGGCTCATTTCAAAGTTGTTGTATACATATATGTTCTTGCATACTTAATGAATGAGAAGACTGTTTTGATTACAATCCATCATAAATCTTGAGTAATCAGTGTGTGAATTCTGAACATATGCTTTGATTTGTTGCATCCCTTGGAGTGCATATCAGCTTGCATGTGTTGTTTTCATACCTTTCCTTTGAAGTTAGCATCGACTATATCTAGTTGTGGAATGTCCTGGTGAACATATGGTTTGATTTCTTCTCTTCATGACTGTATCTGATGTATATGTGGCTCAATGGCTGAAGGTTCAACTTTAATTTGAATTATTTCTTTCAATTTCAGAGCATTTCATCCTCATCATTGCAAATAATTGACAATCTTAAGCAGATAATACAAATATGCAGACATCCCGTAGATAACTGAACATATTTAGCATATTTGAGGTTAAAGCATGTCAAAATGACAAATATCATGCAAAGATTTAAAGACAGACACAATATTTGAAGTATATCCTGTGTAGAAATAACTCCTTGTGCAGCATCATTACAGGAAACATTATCTTATTGATGAGATCTACGTAAGGCCCCAAAATGGACACAGCAACACACATCAACCTCTGAGTAATGTCAGAAGATTAAGAACTAATCAACGGAGACTTGAGATCATGAATTCTCTGAATTCATCATATCTTTCAAGATGAATAAAAGTTAATGTGTAGTTTTATTCTATGTTTGCTTATGACTAACATCATGATCAACAGATAGGAGAAAGGCTGAGGAAGCATAGGAAGTTGAACCTACCACTAGAGTCAGATGAAGAAGCAGACCCTCTACAACAGCAACTACCAGTTACATCTGCTACTCCTCCGGTAATTTTTTCTTCTCCTTCTTCCTCTCAGTCTCTTTCTTCTACCTTAGGGGTGGCAATCCCAACTGGCCAAACATTAATATTCCCTGCCACCTTTGCTGTGCCTATATCATTACTTGCCCCACCTGCTAGTCCTCAGGCCATGTCTTCACAGGCCCCCTCATTGCCTTTCTTTTCCCCCTTAGTTCCAAAGAGAGCCCCTCCCCAAATTTCCCCTAGCCAACATTTGGCTATTCCTTATGGTTTTCCTCAGGGCCATCCCTTTGCTGGAGGATATATTGCCTCTCCTTCCACTTTCCAGGCTCAAGCAGACACTACAAAGAAAGCTAAAGAAGCCAAGATGGATAAGAAAAGAAAGAAAGAAAATAAAAGCTTTGTTGTCCCACACATGAGGTCTCTCTTTGACCCTATTCAACAACAGCTGACTGTCACACATTTGTCCCCAAATGTGATAAAGCCAAATGAGCAGATGCAACCTCAGGACTTGCCATGAATCTAGTAGCCATGGATATGTCACTATTCAGACCACAAGATAGGGTCGAGCTGCTGAATGAAACCACTTCTGCTATCACAACTGACTACTTGAAAATCTCTAGGAAGTTGCAGAAAATTGAAAATAACTTAGTTTAAGAGAAGATAAATCGTGGCAATCTTGCTGGAGAGTTGCAGACTAAGAAGGAAGAAATAGAGAATCTAAATAAGCAGTTGCAAAATACTATTTCCTATCAAATCCATCAAGTGATAGTGGCACAAAATGCTTCTCTAAAGGTAGAGCTTGCTCAGGAAAAAGCTACAGTAAATGTTTTGAGGCAAGAAAAAGCCACCTTAGAGAAGAGGTATCAAGAAAAGATGCAACAAGCCACAGTTTCAGTAGAAGCTGTTGAGTGAACAAAATGTTGTTGCAGCAATATAGGCACAACTCCTAGCTGAGTAACAAATGACAAAACAGCTAACACTTGAGTTAGCTAACAGACCACAGAATGCTGGAGTTCTAAATTTGGTCAAGGAGCTATATGTTTCAGTGTGGAACAGGATATCTGATGAGATTGTTCAACTAAAGCCCTCCTTAACCCTCCTGTTAAATGCATAGTTGTTGTGCGAGAAGGTGGAAACTTCAGTTCAAGCCACTCTATCTACTATCTCCTTAAGAGTTTCTGACTCTCAACTGTTGCTGAAGAAACTATATGACACAACAGATGAAATATTGTCAGCAACAGGGATCAGTGACAGGATGGTAGCTGTAAAGAGAGTAAATGAAGTTTTAAGTTGCAATTCAGCTACTACAAACTGCTAGGAGCTCCTGGATATTGTCAAGGAAGGAGTAAAGGACATGAAGAGACACATTGAAGGTTTGGTGCAGCAGGGTCTTCCCTCACCTTTTCCTGATGATAGCACTGTTATGATGATAGATGATATCAAGACCCTACTTTTGACAAAGGAAAATGATCAATCTATTTTTCAAGGTTTAAGTGATTCCTCATCAGTACAGGAGGTAGAAGCTGTCTTGATTCCAATGGCCCAATTAGAGTTTCAACTAAAGACCACGGTTTAGATTTTACAGAGTTTCTCCCATAAAGACATAATAAATCTTGATTTTGCCTTTCAAGATTTACAGAGCAAGCAGGGACTTTCTGATTCAGAATGGCCTGTCTATCAGACAGCTTTGTAGAATTTATGACCCTGTCTTGTATTTTATATACATATATTTTGCCAAGTTTTGGGTTCTTTTTGAGCAGGCTCAAAATCCCTTCTGGTTGCCAAGAACTATAGAGTATAAACTCTACATTTTGTTTTCAGCAACGCTCCCGCGAGTTTCAGTTTTGTGTCTGAGAATGGCCGCGAGGGTTTTACCAGGGTTTCACTTCACTGTTGCTGTGGGTTTCTTTTTGCCAGTGCCGCGTAGTTCGCCAAGTGTCAAGTCTCATTTTTAAGCCACTTTTGTGTCTAAGTTATAATTTTAATGCAGAGTGTGCCATGTAGCAGAAGATGTTGCTTTTTGTTTTCAGTTACTAGCTACAGATGGCACCACGTGTCATCAGCGGAGGCACTCCCTAAATGTTTCAGCAATGATGTGGAGCCTGCCATGTGTCTTTTGTAGTAGCTACAAAGCTTGCCAAGTGTCAGCTTCCGTAGGTTGGTTCTATATGTTTTAATGTTAAGTGAAGGATAAGGGTGGGCCCCAGTTTAGAGTCTTAGAGTAAAGCGGATCGTGCCATATGGAGTGAGTGTCTCTAATATATTCTAAGTGGAGACCCTGCGGAAGACGCCACGTGTCGCCTGTGGAGACACAGTTATAAAGTTTCATAGTGCTTGCGGAGGGAGCCATGTGTATTTTATGATAGCCGCGGAGTTTGCCAAGTGTCAGCTTCTGCGTATCTGTTTCTGTATCCTTCGATGCAAAGTAATAAATGGGGGTGGGTCCCAGCATAAAGGTTCAGTATTGCGGAGAATGCCATGTGGTGGATGCGGTGCCCAAGTAAAATCTATTGCCCCTTTTCCTCTGACGATAATAAATGTTTCTCAAATGACGCGGAGCCCGCCATGTGTCAACCTCCGCGTGAGTCTCAAATGGGTTTCTAATGTTACAAGAAGGTTGCGGAAGCTGCCACATACCAGATAGTTGTTGCTGTGAATGCTGCCACCTGTCCCTATTTGAAAGTGAGCAGAGAGTCATGGGTCCCATTTCTAATATATCTTTAAGTTTCAGAGTTGCGGATTGCGATAGATGTCACAGGCAAGGGCCACCCGAATTTAAAAAACACAGTTAAGTAAAATGTTGCAGAGTGAGACACATATTGTTTTTAAGTACTATAGATGCTGCCATGTGTCAGTTTCCTGTTTCTCCCGAGAGGTTAAGAAGTTTCAAGTTATAATGTGTGCGGACGCTGCCATGTGTTTTAGAGTTTATTTTTTCAAGGAGTGCGGAAGCCGCCAAGTGTCTGTTCCTTATAGAAGGGGACGTGCCACACACATTTTACCACAGCCAGTGGACTCGCAATTATTGTAACTGTTTGCAGATCTGAAAGATCTTAAGTGTCAGAGACTTCTAGTTAGCTCCATTTCGGTTAGGCCATTGGGATTTGATCGTGTAGGCAATCTAGAGTCGATCCTGTTCTATAAATATGTAACATTGGTAATACATTCAAGGGATTCAAATAGAGAGACTCCTTCATAGAGATTCCTATCAGAGATTTACAAGAAGTTTTGAGACTTTTGTTGTGACCAGCGAATATCATTTTGCCTTTATTTTTGTTATTCTTGATTCAAAAAGTGAATGTAACTATGCATATATCTGTGCCTCTTATATTGCTGGAAAATTAATGAGAAAGATAGAGTTCTGTGCCTTGGTTGATATTTTCTGTGTCATTGTAAATTGTCTATTTTGTGAGCCTTTTGAGTTTATTCATTATATCTATTTATGTTAATCATGCAACATTTTCTCTTTAACGTAACTGAATTTTGAGATGGCTTCACTGTGCTTAAGTTGAGAGAGATACTTATTATTCAGGCGCATTGCCATAGATAGATTTTCTTTTAATTGTATCTTTAATTCTGTTAATTCCTACTCTTTTCCCCAAACCCATACAAGATAGAGAAGAGCTAGCTTCTTTAAAATCTAGAGGTTGTTTTAGGTAGCATAGTCCCACATTCCTAAAACTTCCCATGTTGGTGTTGGAACCTGCGCAATTTTACACATCAACAGTTTCCATTTATGCATCATGTTCCTAGATCATGCTAGTCATTGATGATTATAGTGGATGTGATTATTTTATATCATGTGTGATTATACCACATTGGAGTGGATTATGTTGCTTCAGCTATTAAATGTGGAGTAGGTACACTCGATGGTTGACTTGAGTGTGCAGGTGATTACAGGTGTTTACTAATGAGGGAAATGTGGAGAAGGTTGACATGGGATGCTAAGCCATCTCACCCTTATCCTTGTCTTGTGGAAACCTATAATGTGTGCTTGAAATCAGTTGCATGTGTTTCCTTAGTATTTTTCTTTATATTTTAAATGATCTTGAAAAGCGTGTTTTCTGTGTTTTCAGATTAAATTAATGATTTTAATTTAGAAATTTCTATTTCTTCTTTAGCGAAAATGTTTGTTGCATCATTATATGCTTGTGGAATAAATTTGAGTGATTTCAGTTTAATTCTAAAATTTGTTATTTTTTCGTAAAAAGGTAGAAATTTCATTAAATGAGAAAATTGAATGCCTAGTATGGCATGTTTATACTTTTTAGAATGAGATTGAGTTATATGTAAATAACTTGTTTGGAATAGTTGAATTTGTTTGACTAGATATTTCCCTGTTGCTTTGAGTGAATTAATTGGATGATTTTAGTGAAATGGAATTATTAATGTGTTATTTTATATGCCTATTTGATTTGCAAAAAAGACATTCAATTATTTAATTGTTGAATTAAATAGTCTAATTGTGCAAATTCTATAATTTTGAATTGATTGATTAAATCACTTAAAGGATTATTTTATTATCAAAAAAGGAATAGTATCTTTGGAGGAATAAAAGGAAAAAGGCATGTTTTTTGCATTATTCTTTTTCTTTCCAAATTTTGCTCTCTCCTTTGTTTGAAACCCTCTTGCTTGAAAAATGGATATATGATTGCATGGAAGGGAGTTTTTCTTGGAATTGCTTGGAGTTTGGATTGGATTCAGGAGCTTGGTGTTTGCTTATTGTGTGTGGATCAAAACTGACATTAAACCTCATTCTTTTCCTTAGATTTTGCTTGTATTGGAAGGCAAGTTTCTCCAATCTTCTCATTTAAATTGTTTTATTCTGTTTCCTTCATGCCACACCATCTAGAATGGTTGAAGATGGCATTTCTTAGTTGTAGGAAACTTAGAAAATTTATTTCAGCTGGTTATTTATTTATTTCATGTATTTTCCATTTTGGAAACATAGAAATAAAGACAAAACCCTGGAAAAACTTCCCTGGAAATCCCCAACGCATTTTTATTGCATATATTAGTTTTTGAGCATGTTATCTATGATGGGTAGTTGTCATATATCATCCATAGCTATTGAAAAGTAAAAGTTAAAAAATTGGTTAGACTTTGGTCAAGGTACCAAAGAGAGCTGTCATGCCCACTTTTACCGAGTGGTCATGACACGAGAACACACATGTCATGCCCACATTGCCCATGGGGTCATGACATGAACAACAATTTTTTTTTACTTCTGTCCCTAAAACCCTGTCGCACAAGGTGAGGAAGGAAAGACAAGGCATGAATATAACAACCAAGACAACCTACCAGGTGAACCAACCCAACGGATGCAATAAAAAGTGTCGATAACTAATATCAATGCAAGAAAAGTAAATCAAACATCCACTTCAAATAGGGTTAGGATAAAGCATTCATAAGTAGATGCGATACAAATTTTGTCCTCTCTATCGTAGAAAACATTATGAGAATATTCTAGACAAAATCTTTGATCCCACTACAAAAAAAACATATCATAGCAACAAATGAAATTACACGGTTCTCAACATCTAGTAAAACAATTTAAGCCTAAATAGAGGTATACACAATAAATTGATTTCTTGACAAAAAGAGTGAACCTTACATCAATGATAATTCAATTAAAAGTAGATGAGTTACCATTTAGTTCACTCTAGCATACAAGTACACATTGAGAAGTTCTAGATGAAAATGATTTAAAGCCAACTCTAAACATAGTATGAATTTGTCGAAGAGCATGCAAGAAAATTGACATACAGATTAAATCAATAATGCATAATCAAGGCCATAACAAGAAGTAATTTTTTTTTAATACAAAGAAAGAGTCAGTATTTAATTCTAATGATAATATAATACATTTACGAGCATGGGAGAGTTGTGCTCCAAGAGTTAAATTACATGACTAAAGGCACTACAACAAAAATTAATTCTCCATCAAGGTGCCCCAATGACACTCTGAACAACATTAGTACATCAAAAGTATATAGAACGAGGGTCACACCAAGTCCTCAAGAAGGTCTATCGAAAAAGGAGACCAATGGGGGATGTTGCCCTCCTCCCAACCATATTGCCATTGTTGAACGCAATGGATGTCCATTGCTCACTAGGCAACCCCTCGAGATACGGAGAGAGAAGATCATGGAACCACTTTTTCAATAGGAACTTATTCATGTAACCAAGGATTCAAAAAAAGAAATAACTAGATCGCTCACCTGAGGTTCGAACATGGTTTTCACAGACACCCAACCAAAAGGCCAAGAGGACCAACTGACTAAAACAATTTCAACACTCACCCACAAGAGAATACACACTAAGCTTAGTTCACCAAGGAGTCACCCTTTGACCCACTAGTTGGAGAAGGAAAGGAGCAACACAACATTAAAATATCATACAAAGCATTCTTCCCTTACCCCTTTTTCTTTCTTAAAAAACATCACCGCATTCTATCTTGATTTGAAATGATCAGAGAGAGAGAGAGAAAGAAAGAGAGACCAAATTACAATATACAAAGAAAATGCATGATAACTAATATTTCACTAACATGAAGATAACATAGGAAGTAGGGTATAAAGTCTTCTTAACGAACCAATATCACAGGGCCACCAATGCCATGACGATGCATAGGTGGGGTCTCTCATTAAAGTGAAAACAAGGGCCTTTTAGATCTCCATCAAAGAATATTCATCTATAAATAAAATCTTGCAAACACAAGGATTTTCTAAGAACTACCAAACCTTGATGGGCTCTAACAAGATCTTCAATATCCTTAACAATTGTTTAAACTTCCCTACTACCACTAAAATATGAGAGCTTTAGTATGAATAAGATAAAGAGATACATCCAACATGGATAAGAATATGAGCTCAACCTCTAGAACCATATTTAATGAAACTAATAATGCCCTCACTATCAAGCATCAACCTGCCTAAGGGTCTCCATGTTACCAAGTTGAGATACGGTGTAAGATTTAAAACTCAGATAATAAGTACTCTACAGGGATATCAAGAAATGGGTATAGTACTCGAGCTTACACAATGGATGGATTACGGGGTTTAACCCTCACAGAGATAATAACTCAACAAGAGTATTAAGGAAGTCATTATAGCATACAATATAGAGAAATATACACAGTCAAAGTATCAATTACAAGTAGTGTATACTCAGGTATGAGTGTGCAAGATAATAGGTTTACTCTTTAATAATTCACGTCTTACTTTAAGTAGTAAAACCTACACAGAAGCAAATTAAACCCTCACATAGGCAAACTACTAAAGTCTAAATCAAAATAGAATCAAGCGATAAATAGAAAGCCCCAGCAACAATAAAATAAACCTAACCTAGTCAATGGAGTTTTTTTTTTGTGTTTCTCTTTTTTTTCTCTTGCCCCTTATAAACCCTAAATGAGTCTTGATGGCAAAAATAGATGCAAGGTTTTAGGATGAAAGAATATATGATGAAAGACTGACTTGAAGGTGTCGCCTGAGCAAGTTGTATGAATGTCCAAATGCGAACGCCCAAATTTTTTTTTAAAAGGGTCTTCTCTTTTCTTTTTATTACTGGAAACCCCCAATGACCCAATAAGCATGGCACAAGAAATGGTTAAAGGCCAAAAATACCACCGAGAAGTATAATGCCAAGTATTTTTAGCTGAAGTCTGCAATGACTATCTCTTTTGTTTTGTGTAAGCTACCAAATCTAGTGAGCCACTTCTTTCTTTTGGGGTTGAGTTGACTTCTCCATGGATTTTCTGCTAAATTCTCTCAAGGGATTGTTCGCCATGATGTGAAATCTATGGGGAAACAGATACTGCCTTCTCCTTGCTACAATTTTCCATTTATTTCGCACTTGCCTCTTACTGTGTTTTGCACTCCTTCACTTTAGTAAAAGGGTAGAGTGAGATTTCATTTTGGGTCTATAGGAACATTATTGTCCAGTACAATATCCTCACCACATGCCTAAAAGAGATCATGATCTCCTAGAATACCATCTTTGTAGCATGTGTTCAAACTCAGTTTGTTGAATAGAGCTCCTAGTCCCCATACCATTGAGACGGACCGGTTTAAGACTCTCTAAACATCCTCTAAGCTCTCCCCTCCTTCCCACTCCAGCCGAGATGTCCCTCTCTCCTCCCTCTTCTTTCCTTTCACGTTTGGAGATATACACAACCCCCTAGAATGCTGGCAAAACTCGGTCCCCTAAAAATTGTACCAATTTCTATGTTATCTCGCATCTCCTCACCCCCAGGCTTCTCATTCTCTCTAATCAAGCTTCACCGTCCTGCCTGTCTAGTCCACCACTCATCCCCTAACTTCCAAAAGACCAATTTCCAACCAACGCGTATGAGTAAGGATGTACCATGGTAGGCCATCCGATTTGAATGTATCCACTGGTTTATATGCATTCTCTTTGAATTATACCAACAACACAAATTACAATTACCGTTTAGTCTAGTCATAGCTAGTTCCCTTCCCTAGATAATTTTAAAGAAATATAATAGTTTTCAATTGCTACCAATAGGAAGGAGCGATGAAATTTGCAGTACCCAATGTCCCTTTTATCTCAAGAGAACAACAGAGATAAACTTGGCTACAAAAGTAATAGCTCACTTTTGATCTAAAAGAAAATGCTGAGTCATGAAGAATTAGAAAAGGTGAGTATTCTATGTTACTCATGAATCAAGAAGGAAGACCTCATCACAAATGATTCCATTTTTTTTTAAAATACAATATATTCAAGAGGCTTTCCTACTCCAAGGAAGAGATGTCCTTAATTTACCAGATATAGGGCACCTTGTCCAAAACCTTCACAAGAAGCTTGATGAAATCACTTTCAATCTTATGGGATTACCTTTAGATGATGACATAATCCATCAAGGCAATCTCTCCCCCTTACCTACAATTATAAGTTCTTGAAATGACATTAAATGCATCCTAAAATAGTAACCAAAACATTTTCTATATGGTAATGTAAGAGAGGAGAGATTTTAATCAATCTGTCAAAATTTTAAATAGGTTTTTAATAATAATTATCTATGTTTTCTCTTCATATAAATGAAACATATAAAGATATAATATCATATTTTTTCTTACTACTTAAATATCATCCACTTTAGAGGTCACCCAATTCAATAACGATTTTACACCTCATTCACAACAAAAGGTGATATTTAAGAATAGTCGTATTTTAAGGGCACCTTTGAAAGGATAGCTGTCATAAACAAATATTTTGCTTGCCAAGAAAGGTCAACTATCAGATTTAAGCCCGATATGCTACCAGGATTATACAACGTGAAAGAACTCTTAAACCACCATATTCTCCTACAAGTTTATCCGAACTCTCCACAAGGTAGTCTTATGAACAAGACTTGTTACGTTTACCTACATTCCTTAATACAAGGTAAATCGACCATCATAACCATACTAACTTAAATACTTAGATTAACCAATACTATTTATTTGTTTACCCCATGGACTAACTTTTAACCCAGGAAGCAGATCAAGAATGCAACCATTAAAATTTAAAGAACCCCACTATGAGAGGAATTACACTAATTTGACTTCTCAATAAAAGTACAAGAATAATTACGACATACCTTAGCAAGCATAATGAAGTGTCAAACCAGACATTAAAATGCAAGGGACTGACTCACGATGGTTGTGAAACTAATACCACCTCACAAGTAGAGCATGAAGGATAATGACAACCACTCCTAGTAAGCATAAAGAAACCCAAAGAAGTGCATGAGGCTTCAAAGCAACTATACTCACACAAGGAACACATCCCTTAACAGGTTTACTCACAACATAGGGATCCAACTCAAAAGTGATCTCAGTTAGAGATAAGTGACAACATTGGAAGTAGTCCCATTTTCACAACTGACTAGGAAGGTTCAAAAGATTGACATACCACAAGTACACAGGGTTAACAATCTAACCACAGGACTAGGTGAGGTGAGGTGGCCTAGTGGTTAAGTGAATCCATGTCTCCTCCTCCACATCCCCCATTGGTCACTACCTGTATAAGAATATCCTGCACACTCAAGACAACACATCAAATCCATCCACAACGCAATCATAGCTGAAGCAACATTAATAGACCAATGAGGATGCATAACCAATCACAACATATATTCATCTTGCAACTATATTATGGAATAATCAATCATTTTATCATTTAAACTAGATATATAAGAATACTAGGGTACGCACCAGTTAGACAAGGGCATGCCTTACAAGAGCTCCAATGGAGTCTTTAGGACATTATGGCACTTTTAGAAACCATAAAAACTAAATTCTATGCATTTCCTTTATGATTTGCTTTGAGGGATGAGTTGACTCGTTCATATTATGTGATTTTGCATCTTGTGAGACTACGTCATGTTTTGGGACACTTTGGTGCATTGAAATCCATGCCACTTATTTCTCCATTTTTGAAAACCTAAAAATTGCTATGTATGCATTTCCTTCATGTTTTAGTTTGTGGGATGAGTTGTCTCCCAATTAAAATGGTATTTTTCATCTTTTGAGAATATGTTATGTTTTTGTCAAAATTGTGATTTTGTCACCTCGTAAATAGTGTCATGCCTAATTGGTCAAATTGGTGATGTGGGTGTTTAGGAAGAGGTCTAGGGGTAGGAAAGGACTGGCTATCGTGCACTATGGCCCAAAGAGGTCATTGGAATTTAGTGAATGGAATTTTTAATCAAGAATAACATTTAAACACATTGGGTAATAAAATTTAATAACGAAATCATCTACACCAAACTGCATGTCCTGGTGAAGTGTTTGGCTTGCTTGGGTTTGGGTGTAAAGAATAATCTTTGGTGTAGTGTTAGGTTGCAATGAGGAGGTTATGCTCTCATGTTCTATTGTGAGGTGTCTATTACCCTCGTTTGACACTCCTTGTCCTAACTACCTAGGTCTCTCTTCCTTCTTTTTCTAGCGTCGGAGTGTGACTCAGTGTGTGATGTTTACCATGTGTTTGCATGTGCATTGTGATGCCTGATCCATGCTTTATGTGCCTATGATGGACTATGATTTATGCCTTGTTTAACATGCATTAAAGGTGTGATTATTTCCCTTATTCTTGAATGTTGTGATGCCAGTCTTTTATGCTTTGGTAAGTGTGCCATATGTTACTTGAATGCAATTGGATGGTAGTTGTACCATGTGTTGTTTATATGCATTGTATTGGTAGTTATGCCATGTGTGTTGTGTGCATTGATTGGCGTGTATGCCATATGTTTCTATGTATACCCTAGATTGAGTGAGATGATGCTAGTGGGTTTGCCATGATCACCTTTTCTGTAGCTCGGAGGTTGCCTAGCGTTGCATAGACAACTATTGCATTCGACGATGGCAATATGGTTGGGAGGCAAGCAACATTTCCCCCTTGGTCCTTAATGATGATCTTTAGGTGTTGGACAATTTCCTTATCTTCTTGTAGGTTGATTATGTCATTCTTTATGTCTTGTTGCACCTTGGATATCATGTTGGTTTTTGGGTGGTTTAAGCACTTGTATATTATCATTATTGATTATTGTAACCTTTCTAATGCAGGTCTTTTGAGACCCTTGTAATGAGATGTAATTAATGTAATGAGTTGATTTATGATGTTGGATATGATTCATCTATGTTTAGGATGAAGCCCTTCAAATATTATAATTAATGGATATTGTCTTGTATTTTTCCATTCCTCGGTTTGTGAGGACATTGGCATGTTTTGATAGATTTTGCATGTTAGGATCTAGCTATGTTATCATGTTTAGACTTAGTTATTTGACGTTGTATTTGATGTTTATGGATATGTTTGTGTTGGATTGTATTCATCCCACATAGGTGGTGAGGATCCTATCTTTTCTTTTGGCATGTGTTGACATTGGTGTCAAACATGCGTAGCCTTTTGTATCGCTTTTGTCTTGTTTTGCCTGTTCAACCCTTTTGTGAAGTTTGTTGTTGTAAGGTACTCGTTTGACCACCTGAGTGTATCCATGGTTTCATTTACATGATGTGATATTCACTCTTGGATCATTCCCTCTTTTTCTTTGGTAAGCATGCCTTTGCATGAGTTTGTCTAGTGACCATTCCAGTTGGTTGACGACTCATACCTTCTAGTTGGACCATCCTGTGGGTGATCATTACCCTTGTGTTTGGGATGTCTTGTGTAGTCATGGAATGGACTAACGTGGATTCCACCGTCATCCTACTCCATGTGTTCATGAGGGAGCAAGGTTGTGGATGAGTATCTGATCCTCTTCATGGAGTGAGCTCCACCTCTCGCTTGGTCATCGTGGTGAGTTGTCACATGATGGGTGAAGTCTTCTGCTTGTGCCACCTTGTATTGTGTAATGGTGATGTTATTTTAGGTGTTTTTATTCTTGTTGTGACACCTTGTATGTGTGTGAATGCAATGCAACATGTAAATGTCGCACTTGCAAATGTGAAAAATTTGTTGGCTCATTATTTTTTTGGCTAATGCTTTGGGTGAAAACCTAGGGCATTACATTTGGTATTAGAGCTCATGTTGTAGCATTGGGAGCTCTAGGGTGTGTGTTCTTCTCAGCTTGTTTGAGCATGTGTGGGGTCCTTGTGTGTTTGTGTACTATGAGTAGGATGTGCTTTCTTTCGATATGTCTTCCATATATGAGTGTGTTTGAGTGAACTTTGTAGGGTCATGTTCGTGCTTGTGTGACCAATTTTGATAGTGGAGTTATGGAAAACTTTTTTTGAAAGGAAATGCCATGTTCTTAAGTGTGATTGAACCTAGTTTACTCTTTTAAGAGTTATGCATTTGTATGTGAAAGAGGTGATGTTTTGATCATATGCATGATATGTGAAGAATATTGTTGTGGTAATGCTAGTTTAAATGAACCTTGCATTATGCACCTTGTTGTGTATATGTTTGTTACAAGAATAGCATATCCTCATAATTCTTATCATATTTGTTTATTAATTTCCTTTGTGTGGTGATTGAAAATTCTTTCCTGAAATACATATTGCATTTTCTTCTTGAGAGCATGTCCCTATGTGTGGATTAATTTTACAGTTGTAAGAAAGATAGTGTTGCATTGCATTACTAGAATAGATCATTTGGGTAATGACTTATGTCCCCAAATTTAATTCTTCCCTATGATTCATGTGAGAACCTAGGTGTAATTAATGCATTGCATTATTTGAAGAGTTAAAGAGAAAAGGGGTTGTAAAAAGAGTCATTTGCATAGTCCTTGTGATGTTTGAGGTGTTAGAATCATGGGTGAAGTAACAAACTATGTATCTTGTGTTTTTGAGTTGTGTTTCCCCTATTATAATGTGTGCATTTAGTATGCTTGTAATCATGTTGTGGAGAAATTTAGCATCATGTGAATAGAACGCAGGGTAAGTGCTTGAGCCCCAACCAAATTCTCCCTCATGTTTTGATTTGTTTTGTACGTGAATGTTGCATTAATTCATTATCCATATGCTTGGTGAATCCTTGTTTGGTGAGAAATGTTAACCACTCTTGTTGTGAGAGTGATGTGTTTAGATAACTTGGTTTGTGAACCTGATTTTGTCCTAGCTTAATCTTGGTTACTAGATGATTGCTAGTGTGACTTATTGCATGGTAATTGTGAGGCCTACTCTTATCACACCTTCTGTTTTGCTTATGAAACTTGTCATATGGACATTTTGGGGACTGTTGATCCTGCTATCTAGAAATTCATTGACTATATTGATTAGATAGATGGAATATATTATGATGATGATATATTTTACATGTTAGATTATATTTTAAGTTTATGATGTTTAATGTGATATTAAAATTAATGCAATTGAAATGGTTTAGTTAGATGATTGTACTAATGAAATACTATGTGATGATGAACCTGATTGTAATATGTGACATGCAAATGATTTGAGAATCAAGTGAATTTTTATCCTGTGATATATCTGAGAGTTGTATGTACTTATGTGACCTTGTGTGTGAGTAATTCAAATTGCTTCGGCTATGATATATCTTATTCTATTGATGTGTTTGTGTAGTGTGTAGGTATTTTCCATGGCCAATGGAAATTGGAGGTCAAAGAAATAATCTTGAGTATTAGCCATGTGAAACCAACCTAGTCCTTAATGTGGACTAAGGTTATTTGTGTTTGAGCATGATGTATTGTGTTGTCTTTGATTTTGAACTTTACTTTTTGAGTCACCTAAGTTTGACTTAGTTTATGTGGTTGGGGAGTTGTCATCTTGTGCTATTTTCGTGCTTACCCCAACTACTTCCTTCTTACCCATGCCTCACCATTTATGAGGAGAAGTGTAGGGAGTTGTGTTTGGTGGGTGTGAATGAGAAGGTGACAAGTGTCACCTCCTCATTCATGAGAATAGTTTTTGGAAACACTACTTATATCCCTCTTTTTGAGATGGGAAGGGTTGTTCTTTCTTTTGGGTTTTTTGATTCTTGACTTTGGGCTTAGAGAGGAGATATTCTTGGAAGGAACTTGGAGGTAGGCTCTTGGAGCCCTTCACCAACTTCTTGCAACACTTGGAGCTTGAGAGGTAAGCTCTCAAGGCCTCAAGCCTTCTTTATCCTTGTATTTATTTATGACTACATGTGTTATGATATGTTGTGTTTCTTGAGTTTTCCCTTGGTGTTGTAAGGGTTTCGGGTTGTTTTTGTGAGCTCTCCATATGAGAGATCTCACCTTGTAATGGGTGAGAGAGGTGAGAACCTTATCGGGGATAACCCACTTTGTTTAGAGGTATTTTGATGGCCTTGGGCATTATTATGGAGTTTATATGATCTGGTTATGGCAAGAGTGCATTGGAGTTATTTTGGGTGAAATATGTATATGATAGCTAGAGGCTATGAGATAGAGTACATTTTGAGTTTGAGTTATTTGTGGTTTTCCCCTTGAATAGAGAGATGTCCACTCTCTCACCCCTAAAATCCATGTTGAATGGATTAGTTTTGTGAGTCTCCATGGAAGGGTGTTGTTGCGATTTATATGAGTGTGTTTGTGTCTATGAAATCCTTTGTTTGAGTCTGCAACTGGTTATTTGGTTGGCCTCCTAGCTCGGGGGTGGCTTGCTTGCAAACCTACAGTTGGGAGGTAAGCTCCCCATGGACTTGGAAGACTTTCTTTGCGTTTTTATAGGTTTTGAGGCTCTTGGAGGAGTACTTGTGGTTTTGGAGTTTTGAAGAGAATAATGGGTTTATGTGTATTGTACAAATTAAGGCAATATGGTTTCCTAGGCCTACTTGGGCTTGTAATAGTGTTGTAGTCATGAGAGTCAATCTCTCTCTTGTGAGCCTTTGTTGTGTATTTGAACCCTATGTAAAAATTATTTGTTCATTTCAATATATTGATGGTTGAAGCTTTACTATATTGTTCATATAGAAAAATAGAAATTTGTGTGTTATAAAATCTCTCTCTCTATCTCTCTCTTTGGTTTATGTTTATTTTTGGGATGAAAGGATTAAAATGTCTCTACCTTGTTTTAATAGTTGAATGGCCAAAAGAAAAAAAATCTATGGACTTTTGGCTTGCAAAGTATTTATATGTTGCTTATTTATTTGGGTGACTATGGGAAGGATAAATGTATCTTATGTTTTTGCAAAGCAAAATAATATATATTCATTAAGATTAAAAAATATAATACCTATGTTAATTATATCTTGCAAGAAAAAGAGAAATCTATTTATGCCCTTCTTGTATTTCTTTGGTTGTGATGGTTATATATATATATATATATATATATATATATATATATATATATATATATATAGTGTTAATTTAAGTTGTTGGTTTTTATCTATTTTATTCACTATTAAAAAAAAATAAACAGAGGTAATTAACTATACATATATTAATTATATTATAATATTGTTTACCTTAGAAAGTATTAAATATTTCATGCTTTATGGCATTTAAAAGCTTTTAAATAAAATCAAGCAAATCACGTTTTTTTTTTTAGGGTTTCTATTTTAAAAACAAAAAAAAATGTATTCACTTTGGCTTGGGTGACGGTGCCATGGTGATCGCTACCAAGCGGATAGGGGCCAGGGGACCCTGTCCCATAGGTCCTGCAGGCTCCTGTAGGGTAGAGCCCCTTGTTTGTCGCCCTATGGGCCACGACCTACACAAGGTACAAGCCTACAAGGCCTGTGAACTGTGTAGTCCATTGTCCACAATGTTGGTTGGCCTTGCTTAAAACGCCTTTCAAAAAAGCACAATGCCATTGTAAAATTAAATACGCCCTTATCATTATTCGGCCCCTTTCTTTAACATAGTCTGCATTACTTCATTTGTTCAGCTCTCTAGGGTTTTCACTATACAGTATATATATAGGTTATTCACACAGAGTTCCTTTAAAAAAAGTATATATATAAGTATGCTTATAGATCATTTATGTAGATTTGAATATATATATATATATGTATGTATGTATGTATGTATGTATGTATGTATGTATGTATGTATGTATGTATGTATGTATTTTATTTTTCATAGATTTAATCTCTGTGAGTTTTATTCTCATTGTTTAAACAAAAATAAGAGGGCAGAGAGCTAAACTATTTTATACTATTGGAAATAATAGTTTATTGTGCAATTATTTTGAAGTATAGGAAACATGGAGATATTAGAAACCTACAACATATGATAGTGATAAAAAGAGTTAGCTTTTAGAGAGAAAATAGAAAACAAGGAAATTATCGGAAACTTGTATGAACAAATAAGAGGAATGTTAGAAATATTTTAGATACCTATGCAACATAAGAAAATGTTAGAAAAGAAAGTGCTAGTAAACAATAACCTGTAGGTAGAGAAAATAGAAAACATAAAACAAATATGAGAATCCTTTTTGGGAAAATGCCTTCCCACAAGGGGAAGGTATTTTCCCTCCCATTTCTCAACCTAAGCCAATCAAACAAAAGTTAGACTTGTGAGAAAATGGGAGAATTGTTTGCTTTTATAAGTAATTCCTAGGGTTTTGTGTTGCCCTAAAGGTTTAGGGAATTGATTTAACCTTTAAACCTTGTTATTTTATTAAATCTCACTTAGTGAGTGGAGGAAATTTTATTGTTTGAATTATTGTGTGGGAGTTATTTAATTCCTTGTTTTAATTTAATCAAACCCTATAGTTAATATGTTTAATTTTATTGCTTTGTATAAATGTTGGAGCATTGGGATTACTTTCATTTATTTAATGTATTTAATTTTGATTTAAATTTTGTAAAGGTCTTATAGTGAAAATTATTATTTTAATTTATTTTTACTTCTTCCATAGTTGATATGATGGCGTTATGCTATCAAAATTATCCTAGATTAAAGGTGGGATCATTTAATTATTTTATTTTGAGTATTTACCTTTCCGCTTTAATTAATTGTTTAAATGCTTTAATTTAAGGTTGTAATCTTGATTAGATGCTTTATTCTAATACTAATTTTAGTTGATAATTTATTCTAGGGCTAGGTTCGATTTAGATCAAAATTGTATCACCTCACTTAGGAAACCCTAGGGTTGGTTCTGGAATGGAAACCACCCCTCTTGGCGATGCTTCTCGCGATGCACACCCCCTTAGATGTTGTCATCTTCGTAGGGATTGTGAAAAGAGTTTCACATCATCCCACACTCTAATTGACTTCCTCGCCCTTGTGTGACGTGCCTAATATGAGTTGTGGATACAACCACGTTATGTGTGGATGTCACCGAGTGTGCATGTTGTGTGCGAGGGGGTTATAGAGTCGAGTGGGAAATTTTTCTGATAAATCGTATCATGACCACATGACAAATGTGGACATGAAATGTGGTTATCATGTCATAACCACATGGAAAATGTGGTCATGACATTTGGTCTTAGAACCAAGTTTAAACACTAGGCATTGAGGGCACATTTTTTATTCCATAGATTTTTTATTAATTTTAAGCATCTTATTCATGTAGGATGCCACCTAAAACCAAGAGAGGATGTTCACATGCCAGTGATCCTGGAGGAGCTAATTCACACTCTACTCAATCTACAACACCAGCTAAAGCCCAAAACTTGAAGGCACCTCTCGATATTGGGCCCCATATACTTCAGGCATTTTGGCAAGGCTTCTGCACATGTTGCAGATGGACCGTGAGTATAGATACCAGCGACATGAGCTGAGGGTCACACATCATCTCAGAGGGAGTGTAGCAAGAGTCCACTGCTACATTGAGAGGATCCTGAGGAGGAGGTTGTGGTAGAGTCAGTTCATTTCGACCCCTTGGGTTTTGATCATCAGTTTGAGATAGAGGCTCTAGTTTGGGGTCACCATGACCATGGAGATTTGATTAGGGATTTTCTTTGGCTAAATCCACTTACTTTGTCCGTACTATAGAGGGAGCCAAGGATGAGGCTTAGCTTATTATCTTGGATCAGTGCTTTGTGTTGCATCCTTATGGGAGCAACACAAAGGCACGAGTCACAGTTCACTTACTACGCAACACAACAGCTACATGGTGGCGCATTAAGGAGTGCAAGCACAACCTCTCATTAGATACTTTTTCTTGGAGTATGTTTCTTGAGCACTATAAGGCGTGGTACCTATCAGAGCATTACCAATAGTGTTGCATTGACGAGTTTCACGACTTACACTAGTGGGGTTCCATAGTGGCTCAGTATGAGAGAAGATTTGTACAGTTGTCACAGTATGCTGAGTATCTTTAGGATGAGAAAATTTTTGTTAATAGGTTCATTAGAGGCTTGAATCCCAGGATAGTAGGACTAGTATGAATGGTAGATCCCCAGACTATGAGTGAGGCCATTGAGAAGGCATATATTATTGAGGAGATTCATGGGTGGAACCATGATTTGCATTCACAGTATCAGAATTGTAACCAACAGTAGGATCAGAGTTTTCGTAGATCCTCACCCCCTCAAAAGGGTGGGTATAAAGCTACATGATTGCCTCCTAGGCCTCCATAGTAGCAGTAGCAACATAGATCTAGACCATAGTAGAGAGCACAGGGTGGCCAAAATTGAGGATGACACTCTTAGGGACCACATAGAGACCAGAGATATCAGGCACGTGCTACAAGACTAGCACGTTCTCAGCAATTGTATAGAAGCTCCTAGAGTAGTGCAGGTTGATTAGGAGCCCAGCAGTCTAGTAGGACATAGTCAGTGCACGTTCAGATGAGAGGACCTTGATATGTATGTGGTGGCGTTGGGCACTTGGTTAGAGAGTGTCCCCAAGGATTTATAGTAGGAGGGCAACATGCTGGAGGTTTTGAGTAGATAGTACGAGATGTGGGTAGATCCCATCGTGTGTTTGTAGCAGTTGATAATCACCATGCTGAGTATTAGGCTTCTGTAACTGAGACACCAGGTATGATTAGAGATGTTCCTATTACTGTATTGTTTGATTCCAAAGCTTCAAACTCCTTTATTTCTCCATTGTTAGTGGAGCGTTGCAGGCTGGTGGCCTCTAGGTAGGACATTAGGTGGGAGGTCAAGTTGGCCATGGGGGCTAGGATGGTTGTATATTCAGTGGTTTGAGATTGTGAGCTAGCTCTTAGAGCCTTCACTATAGTTTTAGACCTTAGGGTCATACCCTTAGGGTCTTATAGAGTGATGCTAGGTATGGATTGGATTGCAGCTCATAGAGCCAAGCTTGATTATCGCTAGAAGCTGATAGGATGCCTCAACGACCATGGTACAACAATAGAGATTGTGGGCATTTAGAGGCCCATAGCCTTATGTATGATTTCTGCTAAACAACTTAATCGTTGTATGTGGAAGGGATGTCAGATGTTTGCAATCACAATTAGTGATAGATCAGAGGATGAGCAAGAGACTTCACTTGATGACCATCCTATCCTTAGGGAGTTCACAGATGTTTTTCCACCAGAGCTTCTAGGGATGCCACCTCACCAGGAGGTAGATTTTCACATTGATCTTGTACCTAGTGCCGAGCTAGTGTCTCATGCACCATACAAGATGACTACTCATGAGCTTACAGAGCTCAAACTTTAGCTATAGGAGTTTCTAGATAAGGGGCACATTCAACCTAGTGTCTCACCTTGGGGCACGCTAGTCATCTTTGTTAAGAAGAAGGATGGGTTTGTTCATCTATGCATGGATTACAGGCAGTTGAATAAGGTGACGGTGAAGAACTGTTATCCTTTGCCTAGGATCAATGATTTGTTTGATCAGATGTAGGGAGCCAGAGTGTTCTTTAAGATTGACCTGAAGTTTAGGTACCATCAGCTACACATTCCAGAGGTAGATATACATTAGACAGCCTTTCAGACTCATTATGGTCATTATGAGTTCACAGTGGTACCCTTTGGTTTGATGAATGCCCCTATAGTTTTCATGAGTCTCATGAATGGGGTGTTTTGCACTTACTTAGACTAGTTCATGTTGATATTCCTTGATGACATATTGATATATGCCTGGACTAAGGAGGAGCATGAGGAGCACTTGCATTAGGTATTATAATGTTTGTGAGATTAATAGCTTTATGGAAACTTGGTGAAGTGTGTCTTCTTTCGTTTAGAGGTTTAGTATTTGGGTTACGTTCTATCTGGCCATGGTATCTCAGTAGATCCATTAAAGGTTAGAGTGATCATGGATTAGCCAGTACCTAATAGTGTGACAGAGGTTAGGAGCTTCATGAGATTAGTAGGTTATAATCATAGATTTATTGAGGGTTTTCTAGGATAGCTCATCCTATCACTTCTCTTCAGCAGAAAGGGAAGAACTTCTTGTGGACAAAGTAGTGCAAGAGGGCCTTTGGGTTCCTCAAGGAGCATCTCACTAGTGCTCATATTCTAGTAGTACCTGATCCAACAGCAAATTTCATGGTATGCATAGATGCATCTTTAGAGGGACTAGGCACAGTTCTTATGTAGGATGGTCGAGCGATCACATATGAGTCACAAAAGCTTAAGACCCATGAGATGAACTACCCTACTCATGATTTGGAGCTTACAATTGTAGTTCATGCTCTAGTTAGATGGAGACACTTCCTTTTGGGATGCCTTTTTGAGTTGCACTCAAACCATCACAATCTTCAGTATATCTTCACATAGCTAAATCTAAATGCCCGCCAACAACATTGAATGGAGTTCTTGTGTGAGTATGACTTTGATGTGCATTACATCAAGGGAAAGGAGAACATTTTTGCTGATGCCTTGAGTCGGAGGCAACACAAGATCATGACCTTGACCTTGAGTGTGGACTTGGGAGGATGCATCTTGTAGCATCTACTAGAGGATGAGTGGTTATTTGAGGTTCAATGAGAGATTCAGTCACAAAGAGCCCTTAAGGGTAAGTTTGTAGGATATTCTCTTGAGGTAGATGGACTTCTATGACATCAAATTTGCATCTATGTACCCCTTGTAGGAGATCTTCACATAGTGGTTTTATCAGAGGCTCATAGAGCACATTATGCAGCACATCCTAGGGTGAAGACGATGCACACCAATCTTAGAAAGTTATATCATTGGGCAGGGATGAGATGTAACATAGCAGAGTTTGTAGCTCATTGCCTTGAGTGCTAGATGGTCAAGGCTGAGCATCAGCATCCAACAAGACTTCTTTATCCCAATGAGATACCAGAGTGGAAGTGGGACACCATTTCTATGGACTTCATAGTTGGTCCACCTTTGTCATCTTGCCACCATGATGCCATCATGGTGATGGTTGACAAGTTGACCAGTGTAGCACATTTTTCACCAGTACGCATGATGTACAATGCACCTATAGTGGCAAAGGTCTTCTTGAGTAATATAGTGAAACTTCATGGAGTTCCTCATTGCATCATTTAAAATAGAGATTCAGTGTTTACATTTGCTTTTTGGAGAGCACTACAACAAGCATTGGGCACTCACCTCAACTTCAGTTCAGCATATCACCCTGAGATAGATGGGTAGACTGAGAGGGTGAATCAGGTTTTAGAGGACATGCTTCACATGTATGTGATGGATCACTAGTCTAGATGGAAGGTCTATCTGTATCTAGTTGAGTTTGCCTACAATAATGGGCATTACATCTTGTTAGGTATGCCTCCCTATCAGGCCTTGTATGGCAAGCCCTACAAGACTCCTTTGAGTTGGGACTGCATTGAGGACAAAGTAGCGATTGGTCCAGAGATGGTACATGGCATGGAGTAGCATGTCACTTTGATTAGGTAGCATTTGCAAGAATCACATGATCTTCAAAAGAAGTATGCCGATACCAAGAGATTGGATTAGAGCTTCTTAGTTGGTGACAAGGTGTTCTTAAGAGTGTGGCCACATAATAGTCCAATCTGTTATGGAAAGGGCTCTAATCTTGCACTAAGATTTGTAGGACCTTTTAAGATTTTGGAGCAGATAGGACCTGTATCTTATCATCTAGCTTTGCCACCTAGCCTGTCACATATCCACAATGTGTTTCATATATTTGTGTTGAGGCATAATGTATCTGATGTGGCTCATGTATTGGATTGGGGTGCTTTACAGGTAGAGTCAGAAGGACAGTTAGCACTGGAGGCCATTTGCATTTTGTCTTGTCAAACGCTTGCCCTTCGAGGGTGAGAGCTAGACCAGGTCAAGGTTCAATGGGACTACTATGATGAGGTTTTAGCTACTTGGGAGGATGCTACACATTTGAAGGCACTCTACCCTCACCTCTTTGCTAACTTCTAGGATGAAGTTTAGTCCTAGGGAGGAGGATGTGAGGCCTACTCTTATCACACCTTCTATTTTGCTTATGAGACTTATCATATAGACATTTTGGGGACTATTGATCCTGCTATCTAGACATTCATTGACTATATTTTATGCTTGATCATATAGATGGGTTATATTATGGCGATGATATATTTTTACATGTTAGATTATATTTTGAGTTTATGATGTTTAATGTGATATTAAAATTGGTACAATTGAAATGGTTTAGTTAGATGATTGTACTAATGAAATACTATGTGATGATGAACCTGATTGTAATATGTGAAATGCAAATGATTTGAGAATCAAGTGAATTTTTATCCTGTGATATATCTAACAGTTATATGTACTTATGCAACCTTCTATGTGAGTAATTTAGATTGCTTCAGCTATAATATATCTTGTGCTATTGATGTGTTTGTGTACTGTGCAGGTATTTTCCATGGCCAGTCGAAATTGGAGGTCAAACAAATAACCCTGAGTATTAGCCATGTAAAACCAACCTAGTCCTTAAGGTAGACTAAGGTTATTTGTGTTTGATCATGATGTATTTTGTTGCCTTTGATTTTGACCTTTAATTTTTTAGTCACCTAAGTTTGACTTAGATTGTGTGGTTGGGGAGTTGTCATCTTGTGCCATTTTCGTTCATTAAGCTTACGGGCATTTTAATTGATGTTTTTTTGAGTCTTTTATGGTTAATTTCACATGTTTTAAATGCCTAGGTCAAGTACCTATGGGTTCGGTACCTTTTCAGCCTTAAATCATGAGTTCTAACTCACTTTTAACCCCTCTTTTTAACCCTAGGAGTTAAGTGGCGAAATTTAAATCTTGGGATAAGGATTGAGTGACTTGTCACATCTATATCCCACAACCCAAGGTTCATGCATGGAATTTGGGGTGATCCCAAGGGTCTCCCATGTGGGAGTACTAAATACAAGAGCGCTTGGGAAGATAACCCTAACTACTTCCTTCTTACCCATGCCTCACCATTTATGAGGAGAAGAGTGGGGAGTTGTGTTTGGTGCCGGGTGGGAATGAGAAGGTGACAAGTTTCACCTCCTCATTCATGAGAATGGTTTTTGGAAACCCTACTTATATCCCTCTTTTTGAGATGGGAAGGTGTTGATCATGATGTTAGTCACATTAACATAGATAAAGAATTCACAAATAAACCTTTTATCATCTTGAAAAGTATGATCAATTTAGAATGAATTGATAACTCCAAGGCTCCGTTAGTTAGGTCTTGACCTTCTGATAATCTCTCAGTTAGTTTGATGTGAGTTGCTATTTTCCATTTAGGAGCCTTACATTTCTAATTTGAAGTGATTCGTATCTAGATATGCTCTATTTCACTTGCTTTTTGTGAATTCTCAACAAACAAGGTTAAATCCTACTACATTTATCTTGATCATGCAGATATTTATGTAAGTTTGATCAATTCTTCTGCATATGACTGAATTCATGATGATGTTTTCTTAATTCTTTTGAAACTATCTTCAATCCACTTATCATGAACTAATTCCAACTAAATTTCACTTCTGCACTGTAGATTTATTCAAATGATGTGCCTATAAGCATGTATTTCCATTTTTCCTACCAATATTTATGTTTACTTGCATGATATTTGCTATTTTGTACACACTCTATTTAAATATGCTAAAGATATTCAGTTACCTATGGGATGTCGACATATTTCTCTATATTTCCTTATTATTTTCTATGTATTTGCAATTATGATGATGATTGAATGAAATTAAAGAAATTTGAATTAATGCTTTCTAATTTTACTAAAATGAATGAGTTTCAACCATTGCTGAATATGTGCATTCCAATACTTCATGAAATAGAGATAAAAACCAAACCATGTTATGCCAAGACATTCCACAAATTCACACAATTGGTGCTAATCTTCAAAGGGATAGGAAATCAACAATATGCACTAGTCAACATGCACTCCAAGGGGCACAACATATTACAATGACAACTCCAGATGATAACCAAAAAATTACTCAAGATCTACTATGTAGTTGTAATCTGTATCTCCATTGCATTCAATATTCAAAATGTGGACATATTTACAATTCGTCTTGAGAAAGTAGGTCATGACATTCAATAGTCCTATCTCAATTAAGCTCTTAATTCATTTACAAAATGCAATCCACCTCCTTTTATAGAGTAAGGAAGGGATGCGGTTACAAAAGATCCTGTGGTTAAGATTCATCCACTACAATCAACATTCCCTATTGCATTGACCATGTTAACAAACCAAAACATGTGGAACAGGTTGCTAGTTGGCAACCATCTAGTGGAACACAGCTATCCCTCTAGAATATTCTTCAACATTACATTGACTTAGTCAGCATATCCATGTGCTCTGCATCTGCGTTTATTCCTCTTCATCCGTGGATGGGTCATCCTCTATATGCACATTAATAGTTTCACTAACAAGTTCATATGCTTGAACTATTTTATCTATCTCTCCTTCATCTAGTACTTTAGCCTTTTTAACTACATGCCTTGGCAATTAGAATTGGGCTTGAAAAGTTGTCCACTTGTTCTTCTAGCTATTCAATGTTTCATTATATTTTTCTACTTTAGCCTTCATCCTCATGGCTTTGTCAATTATATCTTCAGAGAAATGTGTTGGGATAAGGTGCCATTAACCTTGTAAATCCCATTATTGTATTATTCTATTTATTATTTGTAATTACCCATAAGGGATGTACAAGTTTCACCGGTAGAAGTAAAAATTATTTACCTTGGAGCACAATAAGTCCCAGAGTTACCGATGGTAGTTACGGGATGTCATTTACTATGGTAAATGGTAATTGGTCAAAGTGGGGTGCACATGTGAAGGAATAATCTATTTTTAGTGTTATGACACATGTCATAGATGTTGTAAGAAGGTGTAAGAGATTCTATGATAGCTGTAAGTTGCCATAAGAATCTATGACAGCTGTAAGTTGTCATAAGAATCTATGACACTTGTAATAGCATATGACGCGTCATAAGATGTTGTAAGTGGCTATTTTTGACCCCAAGGCATTCAAGCTTGCATGGGCACATTTTTCCAAGTGTAGGATGCATGTATGACAACATTTATGACCTTGTAAGAGCCTATTCTTAGCCATGGATGCTCAAGGTTGTATTGTTGACTCTTGACAAGTGTTATGGGATTGTAAGAAGTCATTTAATGTCTTGAGGCTGTGTAAATTCTATATAAACCATAGCATAGTAGATGAGAGATATATAATAGTTTACAGGTACCTAGGTTCTGCCAGAGTGAAGGTTGGAAGACAGAGGAAGTGAATGTATTTGTAATCTCATTTTGTGAAGATAATACAACTTGACCTTTTTTCTTGGTGGAGTTTTTTACCCAAAAGGGTTTTCTCCATGTTAAACACTTGTGTTATGTGCTTCATTCTACTTCTGGTATATTTTTGTATTGTGGGTTTATGTTTTGTTACAATCTCCATTGTTAATAGCACACAGTTAAAGATTGCTGAAATTTATCTCGAATCAGATTTCCATTGAAGTAGTGTTGCTTTCATTTCTAACATTTGGTATCAGAGCTTGACCAGCTTTGACTCTTGGGTGGTAGTGTGGAAGCTGTAGCTACAGTGGGAGATTTGGTTGTGTTTGTTTTGCAAATCTTGTGTTGTTATTATGGCTACATCCACCATTGCATCAACCTCTTGAATGGACATTGAGAAGTTCAATGGAACAGGGTATGACTTGTGGAAGCTAAAAATGGAAGATTTGTTGGAAGAAAGAAACCAATGGTTGGTTGTTCAAAAAGAGAAGAAACCTAATGATGTCTCTCAAGATGAGTGGGATAGACTGGATAAAAAGGCATGGGGAACCATCCAGTTGTGTCTTTCAGACTCTATCCTATTGAATGTCGCAAAGGGAGAGACTACATACAAGTTGTGGAAACAATTGGATGAGATCTATCAAGCCAAGAGTATGGTAAATAAACTTTACTTAACAAGAAATTTGTTTTCCATGAAAATGTGAGAAGGTGAATCAGTTGCAGAGCATTTTAATTCTTTTGATTTGTTAGTGAGTCAACTTGATTCAGTAGATGTTGAGGTTAGTGAGGAAGATAAATGTATCTTACTTAGTGAGGAAGATAAATGTATCTTACTTCTTTGTTCTTTACCCGAGTCTTGGGAGAATGTTATCCTTTCTATCACTGTTAACCTCATAGATCCAAAGTTGGATGCTCTTGTTTTAGTGCTACTGTCACAGGAATTGAGGAAGAAGAGTTCAAATAGTTTAGGGGATGCTCTCAGTGTCAGGGGAAGGTCTAAGGAAAGGGGACCTAAAGGAGATTAGAAAGGGGCTAAGGACAAGTCCAAGGGCTGGTCTAAGACTCCTGGTAAAAAGAACAGAGTTAAGTGTTGGAATTGCGGTAAAAGGAGACATGTAAAGAAGGAGTGCAGAAATCCCAAGAAATAGTGGGATAGTGCTTTGGATAAGTCCTCGAATGCAGGTGAAGAAGTTTTACTTTCTGCATGTAATCTTGTTTCTAATGATCACTAGTTGGTTGACTCATGATGCTCATTTCATATGACCCCGCATAAGGAATGGTTCTACTCATATGAAGAATATGATGGAAGTAATATCTACCTTGATGCCAACTCTTCATATCTGATTGTCAGGAAGGGAAAGGTATTGTTGTGTTTTAGTGATGGGAGGATTAAAACCCTCCCTGGTGTTTTGCATGTTCCTTGATTAGCTAGAAATCAGATTTTAGTTTCGAAGTTGAATAATATGGGAATGCATGTGACATTTGACAAGCATGGCTGCAGATTAGTGAGAGGGAACTTGGTGGTAGTGAAGGGGAAGAGATTTGGAAGCCTGTTCAAGCTTGAAGCCACTACAGTTTATAATGCCTCCTATGTATCTAAGGCTAATTCTGCATATGCATGTATGTTGTGGCACCGTAGGTTGGGCCACACAAGCAATAATGTATTAAAAACTATTAAGAATAACAATTTGTTGGATGGTTTCTCCTATTCTGATGAGCACTTTGATTTCTGTGAGCATTGTGTATTTGGTAAACAAAATAGAAAATCATTTCCTTAAGGAAGTAATAGAGCAAAAGAGAAGTTAGAAATTATTCATACAGATGTGTTTGGACCTATGGATAATGAATCTATCAGAAAATCTTGTTATTTTGTAACCTTCATTGATAATGTATCCAGATTTACATTTTATGAAGCATAAATCTGAAGTTTTCACTAAGTTTAAGGAATTCAAAGTCTTAGTAGAGAACCAATTAGGTTTAAAGATAAAAATATTAAGATCTGACAATGGAGGGGAATATTTCTCTAAGGAATTTGATGAGTTTTGTAAGCATGCAGGTATAATCAGACAAAACACAACTTCGTATATACCACAATAGAATGGTGTTCTAGAAAGGATGAATCGAACAATTATGGAAAGGGCCAGAAGTATGCTTAGTGATGCACAATTGGATAAATGCTTTTAGGAAGAGGCTGTGTGTACTACTTGCTACTTGATAAATAGATCTCCTTGTAAGGTTCTTGATTCGACGCCTTATGAAGTGTGGATAGGTAAGAAACCTTCTGTTTCACATTTAATGGTTTTTGGTTGTGAGGCTTTTGTTCATGTGCCTAAGGAAAAGTGATCTAATTTGGATCCAAAATCTGAAAAGTGTACTTTCATTGGATATGGTGATAATGTGAAAGGTAATAAGCTTTGGAATCCACTAACCTGCAAGATTATCTTTTCTAGAGATGTTATTTTTAGGGAACTTAGAGCTATTTCTAAACCTGGGCAGCCAAAAGAAAAAGATGAAAAGGTAAAGAAGGTGCACTTTGATTTAGAGCAGCAAGAAGCATCTCAGGATGAACAGAATGATGGATTAGGGGGTGAAGAAGAAGAAGATTCAAGTAGTTCTGATGAAGATGAATTTGTTGTTACAAAAGAAGATGGTGTAGATGATCATGCAGAAGAACGAGTAGAGTCTCTTACTCCACTCTGGAGGAGATCCACAAGACAACGGAATCCAATTGAAAGGTATAGCCCACCATAATTCTGTTGTGTATATGCTTTATTGAGTATTAACGATGAACCTAGATCCTACAGGGAAGCTATTTCTACAAATGATAGTGAGTCTTGGCAGTTAGCCATGCAGGAGGAGATGATGGCTTTAGACTCTTGTAACATCTAGGATCTTGTTCATTTTCCCAAAGTAAGAAAGGCCATAGGATGTAAGTGGGTCTTCAAGAAGAAGTTTGGAGAAGATGGGTCATTGGAGAAGTACAAGGCTAGATTGGTAGCCAAGGGCTACTCCCAGAGAGAGGGAGTTGATTTTGGTGAGATATTATCTCCTGTTGCTAAATTGACTTCTGTTAGATTTCTCTTATCCATTGCTGCAGCTTATGATTGGGAGATTGAGCAAATGGATGTTAAGACTACGTTCTTGCATGAAGATCTTGAAGAAGAAATTTATATGCAACAACCTATAGGTTTTGAGGTAAAAGGAAAAGAACATTAGGTTTGCAAGTTAAAGAGGTCTCTTTATGGTCTAAAACAGTCCCCTAGAATGTGGTATCAAAAGTTTGACCCATTTGTTTTGAAATTGGGTTTTGTTAGAAGCGAGGAGGATCACTATGTTTACATTCATTGTGTTGATGATTCTATACTAGTTATTGCTTTGTATGTTGATGACATGTTTTTCAGCAATACTAAGGGTATGATCAGTGAGCTTAAAGCCCAACTTTCAGGTGCATTTGAGATGAAGGATCTTGGTACTGCAAGGTATATTTTGGGAATGGAGATCAGGAGGGACAAAGTTAACAGAAACCTTTGGTTGTCACAAAGTAAGTATGTGAATACTATTTTATAGAGATTTAGTATACAGGATTGTATCCTAGTTAGAGTTCCTTTACCCATTGGTACTAAGCTTTCATTAGATATGTGTCCAAAGAATGAGGATGATCTTGAGGATATGTCTAATGTGCCATATGCTAGTGCTATAGGGAGTTTGATATATGCAATGGTTTACAGTAGACTAGATATTGCCCAAGCAGTGGGAGTTTTGAGTAGATTTATGTCTAACCCTAGTAGACAGCATTGGAACTATGCTAAGGTGTTTAAATATTTTGTAGTTACTCCTGATTATTGTTTGGTTTATAATAGTACTGATAGTCCTGACAAATCTTTGGACATACAAGGTTTTGTTGATGCAGATTGGGCAGGTGACTTAGACAGTCAAAGGTCCACTAGTGGCTATGTGTTTACTCTGTTTGGAGGAGCAGTGAGTTGGATGAGTAAGAGGCAGCCCACAGTTGCTTTGTCCACCATAGAAGTAGAGTATATGGCTGCTACTCATGTCTCTAAGGAGGCAGTTTGGTTGAGGAGATTGTGTACATGTATTGGATTTGATTGCAAGACCATTTAGATTGGTTGTGATAGCCAGAGTGCTATTTGTTTGGCCAAGAATCCCATGTATCATGCTCGGACTAAGAATGTTGATGTTTAGTATCACTTTGTTCAAGAGTTGGTTGCAAATGGAGAGATTGAGCTGAAGAAGATAGACAATCAAAAGAATGTTGCAGATTCATTGACCAAACCTGTGAGCACAGAGAAGTTCGTATGGTGCAGAGAGGCCATGGGCCTTGTTTCTAGTGCCTGATTATTTTTATTTGATTTCCTATGGGTTGATTTACAATGTATAATGTCAAGTGGGAGAATGTTGGGATAAGATGCCATTAACCTTGTAAATCCCATTATTGTATTATTCTATTTATTATTTGTAATTATTGATAAGGGATGTACAAGTTTCATCGGTAGAAATAAAAATTATTTACTATCCACGGTAATTACAGAGTTACTGCACGGTAAGTCCCAGAGTTACTAGCAGTACTTATGGGATGTCATCTACTATGGTAAATGGTAATTGGTCAAAGTGGGGTGTACATGTGGAGGAATAATCTATTTTTAGTGTTATGACGCACGTCATAGATGCTGTAAGAATGTGTAAGAGATTCTATGACAACTGTAAGTTGTCATAAGAATATATGACACTTATAATAGCATATGATGCGTCATAAGATGCTGTAAGTGGCTATTTTTGGCCCCAAGGTGTTCAAGCTTGCATGGGCACATTTTTCCAAGTGTAGGATGCATGTATGATAGCATTTATGACCCCGTAATAGCCTATTCAAGGCCACATACGCCCAAGGTTGTATTGTTGACTCTTGACAAGTGTTATGGGCTTGTAAGAAATCATTTAATGTCTTGGGGCTGTGTAAATTCTATATAAACCATAGCATAGTAGATAAGAGATATATAACAGTTTACAGGTACCTAGGTTCTGTTGAAGTGAAGGTTGGAGGACAGAGGAAGTGAATGTATTTGTAATCTCCTTTTGTGAAGATAATACAACTTGACATCTTTTCTTGGTGGAGTTTTTTACTTGAAAGGGTTTTCATCATGTTAAACAATTGTGTTATGTGCTTCATTTGGCTTCTGGTATATTTCTGTATTGTGGCTTTATGTTTTGTTACAATCTCCATTTTTAATAGCACACAATTAAAGATTACTGAAATTTATCTCAAATCAGATTTCCATTGAAGTAGTGTTGCTTTCATTTCTAACAAAATGGCTATGTCGGTCATTTGATGCAGGCCTAAAGTTATTTTGGAAGGCCTAGGTAGTGAAGTCCACATCTTGATTCTCTATCTTCCCTTCAACCTTATCTTCAAGGGCTTCTAAGATGTCTACTTCAAATTTCAAATCTTCATACCAGATATCGAGTAAATGTGAAGTCTGGTTTGTTAGGATATTGCTAGATATCAGGGCATTTACATCTACCTTTTTCATTTCTAATTGGCCAGAGAAGTCTTTATTACCTATTCTCCTTCAATTATGAACCGGATAAACCAATTGTCCATTACTTGTTATTTATGCTTCATGGCATTGAGTCCCGTAATTTCATCCTATGATACTATTTCAAATGAGGTGGATGTGGAGATGGGAATATTAGTGGGTGCCACTAATCCCCTTATTAATGTTTGCATTTGAGCAATGTGCTCCTTATATTCCTTATTCTTTTCCTTTTCCTTTTCTATTCTGGCCAATAGGGTGTCTATAATATCCTTGGCCTCTTGACCTTTTTGTTGTTTAGTGGAAAAGCCTAGGTCTATAGTGGTTATTTGAAATTCTTCTGCACTTATATCTCTGTTAGCCTTATCCACAACAATCACAGCTATTTGATATGTCCTTTTGCCTATTGCAGGATCTCTCTTTATTGCAGATGTAGCCCTAGCTCTCCTCTTTGGTTTGGATCCTTGAGCTGAAAATAATGAAGAAATGTCAAAACATGAAGAATCAAAGAATGTGGGTGGATTCACCTCCTGTTGAAGCCAATGTGGCACATTATCTTTGGACCCTTCTTGGTTTGTATGCTTAATGTGAGCATCATGAGATTCCATGTTTTGCTCCTCCAGGGTATCATCATTATCTCCCTATTGTTCTTCTTCTTCCATGTGGACCCTTTCATCTACCTTTTGTTGCTCATCATTGGTAGTGGGTTCCTCTGGTATCTTCTTACTTTGATTAGGTATCATTTGTCCATCCTGAGGTGGTGGTAGATTCATATCAGGTCTTTGATGACCCTAATTTTAGATATCCTGATGATCTTTTTGACTATCCTCATCCACTTTCTCCTATTCCTTATTATCATCACCCTTCATAGGACCTTCCTGTCTAGATCCTGACATATTTTTGTCCTTGTTATCTTGGGTCCCATACATGACATTAGGACTTAACTATCTAGATGTATCAGTTATCTTATCTTCTTCAGCATGTTGTTTCTCACTGTCTTGGGCAACCTGCTGATTAGGCATTTCTATATGCACGTCGATGGCTGCATTGTCTTCTACCTTATCGTGTTCTAGGAATGCTTCCTTATCTTTATCTACATCATCATCACCCTAATATGCTAAATCAATAACTACTAGGCTCATCACCTGACCAATTAATCCCTCTAGGCCAATTTTTTGTGCTATGGCCTCTGGATTATCTTCTTCTATTTCCTCCTCCCTTCTTGTTGTGATATGGGAGTATTTTGAGGTGTGACCATTGTATTTTTCCTTAATGATTCCATGGGGCTAGAAGAAACCTCATCTACTACCTCATCATTAGATAGATCTATCATTTTATCTAGAGGCAAGGATTGATTATCTTCTCTTTTCATTTCTCGTCTGTGATTTCCTCTGCTAATTCAGTCTTGAATTTAACAATGTTGTGGATAGGAATATCATGATGTAAGCTTTGTTGGACCTCCCCAGACTTCATTATACCTTCACCTCCTTGGCCTTTAAGCACAATGTCTAGGTGTTTGTCTACTACTCCCCTCATTGTTGGTGCTTGAACTTGGCATTTTCTAGATTACTCCTCCTGAGTCCTCTTTCTTCTTTTTATTATCAAGGGCTCTCCATCATCATCACTTTCCTCCAACTTTGTACAAGTAGCACCTTGTTCTACTATATGCTCAGGTTGTTTATCAAGCTTCTTGGATGCTACTGCAGCAGAGGTGGAGGCTTACCCTTTCTGAGGTGAAGGCTTTGGGGTGATCTTGACACCAATATTCATACCTCCCCTCTTGGTGGTTTTAGATGAACATTCCTATATCCTCTTTTCCAAAGCTTGTCTCTTATCTATAAGGAAGTCATCATATTCTCCTTTTGCCAATTCATGTCTTTTCCTTTTGTTGTCAATAGTCATGGCCACCCCCTTGGCCTTGAGCACAGTAACCTCCTTTTCTACCTAGGCTTTGGTCAGTTGCATGACCCTCTAAGTTATTATCTCCAGTGAGGTTTTCTCCGGTTGGCTCCAGTTACGTGGGGAGATTCTCTCATTGTATATTTTCTTATCCTCATATTCTTGAGACATGATCACTTCATCATCTTCACACAATTGTGGGGGAACTAGAATACAATCCAAGGTGTGGATTTGTTTGAGTGAACCTTTGGTAGCTCCTCGTTCTGACTTCAACATCATCAGAACAATCAGCCCAATAATCCTCTATGTGCACCTGGTGCATTAGATTCTTAAATAATGCTTCTATTGTATGATAAGGATCATACTGCCTTGATAAGGGGAATGGTTGCAAACACATTAGCTGCAATGCTCCCACTACCTCTTTAGTTGTTTCTGCATCAGGGCACATGTACTAGCCAATCATAAGTCAAAACATGCTTGTTGATCAATACCTATGGGAAACCATTTTTGGTGTAAAACCAATTGCAATGGCACAAGATGATTGGGATCTCAAAGAGTGGAAGGCTAAGGGTCTTATAAGACTCAGTCTAGTTGACTCAGTTCTGTTAAATGTCCATGAGGAGAAGACCACGGAAGAACTTTGGAAGAAGTTGGGAGATGTTTATAAGGCCAAATCCTTGGTGAACAAGCTTTTTCTAAGAAAGAAGTTGTATTCTCTATAGATGCAGTATGGAGGATGGAGGATCTATTGCAGATCACCTCAATACTTTCAACATGTTAGTTGCATAGTTGACTTCCATTGGTGTGAATATGGAGGAGAATGATCATTGTATGACCTTGATTTGTTCTTTGACGGACTCATGTGATCATCTTGTTATGGCTATTCGGAGTACCACATCCACTTTCAAAATGGATGAAGTGGTATCTTCATTGTTATCTGAAGAGATGCGGAGAAAGTCCTCTAAAGTAGCCAAAGAGGCTCTTGTAGTTCATGGAAGACCCAATGAGAAATGGAAAAAGAAGGACAAGAAAGTTGAGAAGGGTAGATCCAAATCCCATGGAAGCTCCAAATCTCCTGGAAAGTCCAAGGCTCTCTGTTGGAACTGTGATAAAACTGGGCATTTTTGAAAGGAATGCAAAGAGGAAAAGAAAAAGAAGAAGAATGTCCTAGAATCAGAATTTGACAAGTCACAAGATGATGATGATGCCTTCATCGCAGCCTTGGCCACCCATGCATATGATGATGTGTGGTTGATTGATTCTAGTACATCATTCCACATGAGCTCGCATTGAAGCTAGTTCACGAAGTATGAAGAGTTCGATGGTGGAAGAGTGTACCTAGGTGACAATTCTCATCTGAAGATTGTTGGTCATGGAAGAGTCTCAATCCAATTCCCTAATGGATGAGTGAAGGGGATCACTAGGGTCATCTACATCCCAGGCTTGGCACAAAAGCTACTTTCTGTAAGTAAGTTGAATGATGCAAGTTTGTAGGTTGTCTTTTCAAGGGATGGATGTAAGATGACTAGAGGATCTATGGTGCTTGTGAAGGGTACTCAGAGAGATACTTTGTTTCAGATGGAGACATGCACTTCACAGTGCAATAGTTCTTCTAACTCAAATAAAAGAGCTACAGTCACTTCATCCCCACCATTGGACTGGTAGTGAAAAAGTCTGTTGTATCAAATTCTGATGGTAGTGCATTTTGGGTACCTAAGGGTGCTCATGCTCTGGAAGTTAAGCTTCCTGCTAAAAAGATAGTGTTATGGCATAAGAGACTTGGCCATATTGGTGAGAAAGGTCTTAGAACCCTAAAAAATAAAAACATCATTGAGGGTTTAAATGATTGTAATCTCAAGTTTGACTTTTACGAACATTGTATATATGGAAAGTAAAACCATGTTCAGTTTTACTCTAGTTCTCACAAGTCTTCTGGTGTGTTGGATCTTATTCATTCTGATGTGTTTGGTCTAGTTAGCATTCCTTTGATCTCTAAATCTATATATTTTGTATCTTTCATAGATGATTACAGTACAAGGACATGGATTTATTTTCTCAGAAGCAAATATGAAGTCTTTAGTTAGTTCAAAGAGTTTAAATCTTTTGTTGAGAATTAGACTAGTAAAAAGATTAAGTGTTTGAGGACTAACAATAGTGGTGAGTTTTGTTCAACAGAGTTCGATAAGTTCTATAAAGAACATGGGATTGAAAGACATAAGATAACTCCATATATCCTGCAGCAAAATAGAGTTACAGAGAGGATGAACAAGACATTGATGGAGAAGGCTAGGAGTATGCTTAGTGGAGCAAGCCTCAAACAAAAGTTTTGGGTTGAAGTTGTAGCCACTGCTTGCTACCTGGTAAACAGGTCTCCTACATCAGCTCTTGTTGGTAAGACACCTATGGAGGTGTGGTCTGGTAAGAAGCCTTTGGTTAGACATCTTTGTGTTTTTGGTTGTGAGGCATATGCACATGTGCCTAGGGAGAAAAGATCAAAATTGGAGAACAAAGTTGTTAAGTGTATTTTCATTGGCTATGGTGTCAGTGTGAAAGGATACAAGATTTGGGATCCTGTGGCTAAAAAAGTCTTGTATAGAAGAAGTGTTATCTTTAGAGAGCTAACACCTTCTTTCATTGTTCTATAACCAGAAGAGAAAGAAAAGAAAGAGGATGTGGTTCAGTTTCCTTCTACCCCTGAGAAGACTGAACCAATAGATCCAATGAGACCTGATGATGAGGAGAGCTCTAGCAGCTCTGAAAACTCAAAAGAAGAAGCAGAACCTCCACCTCAGCCCTTGAGGAGGTCTACACGGAAAAGAAAGAAACCTGATAGGTTTGGTTATTCATTGCTTGATTCTAGTTGTGCTTTTTCCTTTCTTACTAACACTAATTAGCCTAGAATTGTGACAGAGGCTATGGGCATGAAAGATGCAGGTTCCTGGAAGGAGGCCATGGAAGATGAGATGGCTTCTTTGGAGAAGAATAAAACTTGGGACTTGGTGCCTTTGCCTGAAGGATGAAAACCTATTAGATGCAAATGGGTGTTTAAGAAGAAATTTAGTGCAGATGACAGTGTTGAAAAGTACAAGACCAGATTGGTTGTGAAGGGGTACTCACAAGTGGAGGGAATTGATTATGGTGAAATATTCTCTCCCATTGCAAAGATGACATCTATTCAATTCTTGTTATCTCTTGCAATAGCTTATGACTTAGAGGTGGAGCAGATGGATGTGAAGACATCATTCCTTCACGGTGATTTGGAGGAAGAGATTTACATGTCATAGCCAGAGCATTACATAGAGAAAGGTAAAGAAAATTTGGTTCTCTAACTAAAGAAGTATTTGTATGGTTTGAAGCAGTCTCCTGGGATGTGATATGAAATTTGATGCCTTTGTGTTGTCGATTAGATTTCTGAGATCAAAATCAAATCATTGTGTGTATTACAAATTTGACAATGATCGCATTCTCATTATTGCATTGTATGTTGATGATATGTTGTTAATTGGGAATGGTAAGAATATGATTTCTGATTTGAAGTCTCAGTTGTTAGCATAGTTTGAGATGAAAAACTTAAGGGTAGCCAGGTACATTCTAGGAATGGAAATTAGAAAAGATATAGCTAACAGAAAACTTTGGTTAAGCCAGAGTAAGTATGTGAAGACCGTGTTGGATAGGTTCAGCATGGCAAATTGTAGACCATTGTGTGTTCTTGTATCTTTGGGGACAAAGTTGTCTATTAATGATTGTCCAAAATCTCCTAGTGAGGTGAAGGACATAAGCAGAGTACCTTATGCTAGTGTTGTTGGTAGTTTGATGTATGCTATGGTCTGCACAAGACCAAACATTACCTAAGTAGTGGGAGTCCTTAGTCGATTTATGGCTAATCTTGAACAGGTACATTGGGATGCAGTTAAACGAGTGTTCAAATATTTGAGGGGTACTTTCGAGTATTCCATATGCTATCATGGTAATCCTATAGGACCTCCACATTTTGTTTATATTCATGGATTTTGATTGGGTAGGTGACATTGACAGCAGGAGATCCACCAGTGCTTATGTGTTCACTATGTTCAGTGGTGCAATTAGTTAGATGAGTAAGCAGCAACCTATGGTTGCTTTGTCCACAATAGAAGCTGAGTATATGGTAGAAACTCATGCTTGCAAGGAAGCCATTCAACTTAAGAGATTGTGTTCAGATATTGGTGTTGATGCAAGATAGATTATGATCTGTTGTGACAGTTAGAGTGCGATTTGCCTAGAAAAGAATCTAAATTTCCATGCTAGAAGAAAGCATATTGATGTGCATTTTCACTTCGTGTGAGACATGGTAGAGGATGGGAAGGTGAATTTGGAGAAGGTAGACACTTTGTAGAATGTTGAGGATGCATTGACAAAACCAGTGGGCACAAACAAGTTCAGATGGTGTTCAAAGTCTATGGGCCTCTCAGCCTATAGTAGTTAAATCTTATCATTTCTATTGGCTCTTACAAGGTGTTTGACAAGTGGGAGAATGTTGGGAATTAAGGTGTCTCAACCTTAGTAATTCCTTGTATTAATTAATTGTATATATTTATTTATTGCCTATTATTGTAATTAGGATGCAAATCTTGTTTCATCATCTTGTGGGAGTTGGCACGGTGATGTGTCATGCTACGAGGAAGGTGACCACATGTAATTTTGTCCTCACATGAGGAGATAGGCATCCCACTTACTGGTAGAGGTATTTTACCATGTGTCGGCACTTTGACTAGTGTGTAAGTGAATCTTGACCAAAATGGTTATGACAGATTCCTATGACAGAATCTATGATGCGTAAGAGTTGTGAATGGAAGGCTCTATGACAAGTGAAGACATGTGTCGCAAGGCATCTTGGAAGAAGGCATCTTTGGGTACCCCAAGGAGGGTGATGATGTATTGTAAGAGGAATATGCTATATTTAGTTAGTTATGACAGATTCTCTTACAGCTGTAAGTGTTATCAGTTATGACAAATTCTATGGCAGTCATAACATGCATAAGAGCATCTGTCATTGCCCAACTTGGGAATAGGTTCCCATATTGCAATGGGGTGATGTGACAAGTGCCATGACCATGCTGCAGTGTTGGATAAGTGTCCCTAGGTGTGGGTTTTGGGCCATGAGGCTAAGTTGGACACCCATCTCAAGGAAAGTACATTTTTGCCTTGTAAACTTCTATTTAAGTAGGTGCTTGGAGTGGAGATGTATTATGTGATTGATAGGTACTGTTATGCTACTAGATTGTCTCTAGATATGAGTGTCGAAGACTCATATAAAGACTTGCATTACAAGTGAGTTGTAAACTTCATTGTTTAGCTAATACATTGTACAGGTTTTGGAGTGTGGGGTTTTCACCCGTAAGGGTTTTCCCCACGTTATACCTTCTCTCTCTCTCTCTCTCTCTCTCTCTCTTCTGTTTTACATTCTTGTGTTGTGTATTGCTGCAATATCTCTATTATTAAGTTAACATTGTTGTAACTGTAAAGATTAAAATGAATTTGCACTCATCTCTCCTCTTTAGATTAGCGTAGGAAGTGATTTTCACACACCTAGCTTCCTTTCACTGAGTAGGTCCCAATTGGCCAGAGAAGTCTTTATTACCTATTCTCCTTTAGCTATGAACCAGATAAACCAATTGTCCATTACTTGTGATTTATACTTCATGGAATCTAGTCCCGTAATTTCATCCTGTGATACTATTGCCAGCGAGGTGCATGTGGAGATGGGAATATTAGTGGGTGCCACTAATCCTCTTATGAATGTTTGCATCTAAGCAATGTGCTCCTTATGCTCCTTATTATTTGCCTTTTCCTTTTCTATTCTAGACAATAGGGTGTCTATGATATCCTTGGCCTCTTGACCTTCTTGTTGTTTAGTGGCAAAGCCCAGGTCTACAGTGGTTATTTGAAATTCACTTGCACTTATCTCTCCTTTAGCCTTATCCACAATGGACACAACTATTTGAGTTGTCCTTTTGCCTATTACAAGATCTCTCTTTATTGTAGATGTAGCCCTGGCTCTCCTCTTTGGTTTGGCTCCTTGAGCCAAAAATAATGAAGAAATGTCAAAACTTGAAGAATCAAAGAATGTGGATGGATTCACCTCCTGTTGAAGCCAATGTGGCACATCATCTTTGGACCCTTCTTGGTCTATATGCTCAATGTGAGCATCATGAGATTCCATGTTTTGCTCTTCTAGGGTATCATCATTATCTCCCTAATGTTGTTCTTCTTCTTCCATGTGGATCGTTTCATCTACCTTTTGTTTCTCATCATTGGTGGGGGGTTCCTCTAGTATTTTCTTACTTTGATCAGGTATCATTTGTTCATCCTGAGGTGGTGGTGGATTCATATCAGGTCCCTAATGACCCTGATCTTGGATATCCTAATGATCTTTCTAACTATCCTCATCCACTTTCTCCCATTCCTTATTATCATCACCCTTCATAGGACCTTCTTGTCAAGATCCTAACATATTTGTGTCCTTATTATCCTAGGTCCTAGACATGACATTAGGACTTAACTATCTAGATGTATCAGTTATCTTTTCTTCTTTAGCATGTTGTTGCTCACTGTCTTGGGCAATACATTGATTAGGCATTTCTATATGCACGTCCATGGCTACATTGTCTTCTACCTTATCATGTTCTAGGACTGCATCCTTATCTTTATTTGCATCATCCTTGCCCTAATATGCTAAATCAATAACTACTGGGATCGTCAACTGACCAATTAATCCCTCTAGGCCAATTTGTTGTGCTATGGCCTCTGGATTATCTTCTTCTATTTTCTCCTCCCTTTCTTGTTGTGCTATGGGAGTATCTTGAGGTGTTACCAGTATATTTTTCATCAATAATTCCATGGGGCTAGCAAACACCTCATCTACTACCTCATCATCAGATAGATCTATCATTTTATCTAGAGGCAGGGGTTGATTATCTTCTCTTTTCATATTCTCCTCCATGATTTTCTCTGCTAATTTAGTCTTGAATTTAACAATGTTGTGGATAGGTATATCGTGTTGTAAACTTTGTTGGACGTCCCCAGCCTTCATTATACCTTCACCTCCTTGGCATTTAAGTACAATGTCTGGGTGTTTGTCTATTGCTCCCCTCATTATTGGTGCTTGAACTTGGCCTTTTCTAGATGACCCCTCCTGAGTCCTCTTTCTTCTTTTTATTATCAAGGGGTCTCCATCATCATCACTTTCCTCTAAGTTTTCACAAGTAGTGCCCTATTCTACTATATGCTCAGGTTGTTTATCAGGCTTCTTGGATGTTGCTATAGTAGAGGTGGAGGGTTACCCTTTCTGAGGTGAAGGCTTTGGGGTGATCTTGACACCAATATCCATACCTCCCCTCTTGGTTTTTTTAGATGAACCTTCATGTATCCTCTTTTCCAGAGCTTGTATCTTATCTACAAGGAAGTCATCATATTCTTCTTTTGCCAATTCTTGTCTTTTCCTTTTGTCGTCAATAGTCATGGCCACCTCTTGGCCTTGAGCACATCAACCTCCTTTTCTACCCAGGATTTGGTCAGTTACATGACCCTCTGAGTTATTATCTCCAGTGAGGTTTCCTCTGGTTGGCTCCAGTCATGTGGGGAGATTGTCTCATTGTATATTTTCTTATCCTCATATTCTTGAGACATGGTCACTTTGTCATCTTCACACAATTGTGGGGGAACTAGAATACAATCCAAGGTATAGATTTATTCTAGTGTGAGCCTTTGGTAGCTCCTCGTTCTGACTTCAACATCATCAGAACAATCAGCCCAATAATCCTCTATGTGCACCTGGTGCATTAGATTCTTAAATAATGCTTCTATTGTATGATAAGGATCATACTGCCTTGATAAGGGGAATGGTTGCAAACACATTAGCTGCAATGCTCCCACTACCTCTTTAGTTGTTTCTGCATCAGGGCACATGTACTAGCCAATCATAAGTGGAAACATGACCTTGGGTATTTTATTTTTCTCGACAAATGCTTGATGTGAAGGCAGTATTTGTCTAGCCATCTCCATCACTATGACCTTGTCTATGGGATATCTTGGCAACATCATGGGTTGCCCATCAAAGCCCTACATTCTTAGGTATGTGAATGCAAGGAATTGGATAATCCAAGATCCATTCTTGCTCACTACTACTTGAGCTTCCGTAGATTAAATCTTGACAAATGCTTGATGTGAAGGCAGTATTTGTCTAGCCATCTCCATCACTATGACCTTGTCTATGGGATATCTTGGCAACATCATGGGTTGCCCATCAAAGCCCTACATTCTTAGGTATGTGAATGCAAGGAATTGGATAATCCAAGATCCTAGATTGATCTTATATAGATTAGATGATGGTAGATTAAATGTGGATGTGATACTTGCAACTAAAAAATATGCATACACCCTACCATGTTTCTCAACCCTTCGAGTGTGGACATTGTAATTATTGGTGCATTCTGCCACTAGATCAACGGCCTCTATTTGTATATGGTAACCCTCTGGTATGCCACATTCCTAAACTATATATACTCATGAGTGATGGATCTCCACTACCTCTTTCTGATTTGGTTGTCCATTCATCAAGATCTATATTTCCTGGGTGTGTATCTCCTATCTGCCCATATTTGAATGCTGACCCTCTAGGTTGTATACACATAGCACTCAGGAACTTAGTATTTGACCTATTCCTGCGAATATTCATTGTATCCTGCAATGACAAATGTACATGTATTAACCTAACATGTACTCTAGGGTTTTGGATTTAAATTTTTTGTGTACATCATGGCATTTTACTTTCACAAAGCATACTCAACTGTCATCATACAAATTTACCATAGTAAAAACCATTTACCTATTTGCCTAATTAGAAATGACAAAGTAAGGGTTTCATCATTACATACCTAATTTTTATGTTTTTAATCTACTTAATCAAGATCGGGATATGTGTGTTCACTTTTCAATCACCCTCTTCCATTCACCATTCAAGATGTACACCGTTCCATTGAGGTCGCAGTTTACTATAATGGCGGTCTCAATCATAGAGGAGCTCTGTAATCTCTTGTTGAATGCTTGGTAAACATAAAATAAGCATAAATCCCCTATTTCAATCATTAACATTGGTGAATTAGGGTGTAATTAATGTTATAGTATTTGTGTCCATGGATATACATGTAGTGTTCATAAGATCACAACAGGTCGCAGCATGTGACTTGAAATTTTGAATATCCACCTACCGTTAAATAGCATGTATTATAGGGTCTGCATATTTAAAAATGTCCAGGTGCTTCAGCAATGTGCCTGCTCTTTTAGAATGTGCACATGACATCATCATGACATAGGTCAACATTGACTAGATATGGGAAGTAGGTCTTGAGGAACTGAAGGGATTTTTCCTTTTGTTTAGATATCGAGGCTTTATGATATGCCCATATGGACTGGTCAACATGCCACGTAGCATCCTCTTATTAGTTCTTGGAAGTCTATGTTTTATGGGTCCTGAGGGTAGATATACGGATATTAAGAAAAATTGGGGTACTTGGTTATGTGAAATGTCCCCCCTTCTAAAGATGAGGGTGATGTCACCGTTTTAGATAATGTTTCTGGATTAGTTATAATGTGACATCATCATCATCTTAGCGAATGCCAGGGTGCTAAGATAATGTCTAGATATTGAAATTTGCCATTGTATTGCATAGGGTCAGGTTATTAACTAATATCCAGGATCTTAAGGAATGTGATGACCTCGCGATGACAAATATTTGGGTGACATTATCTTCTTATTGTTACTTCCTTACAATGGTATTGAATGACATCATTAGGATATTAACTAATATGCAGGATATTAAGAAATATCTGAGCACTTAGTATTTTCATTGTATTTGGGTAAGTCTGCATATTGGTAAATATTAGGTACATTAGGATGAATGTGCACCCTTGCGGGATGTACATGTATTTTGATGGTCTATGACTCCTCAAGTTTAAATTTGATGTTTGCATATTGGTTGAATGTGTGTGTTGTTATATGGAGCCTAAACAAACTCGGAAGTTAAATTTTACCCACTTTTATCGGTGTGGTTTCCCTCCAAATCATTTAATGGGGCAATTGGAAAGGGGGCGGAGCCCCTCTTTCCTAAACCTGTTTATTTTTTCTCTGGTTGTACAGTTTTAAGTATTGTGGCTACTAAATATTTACATTTGGATTAGCCTGATGTGAAAACTACATTTCGCCATGGTGATTTAGACGAGGAGATATATATGGAACAACCACAAGGATTTGAGGTCAAAGGTAAGGAGAAATTGGTGTGTAGATTGAAGAAGAGTTTATATGGCTTGAAACAAGCACATCGACAATGGTATTTGAAATATGATAGTTTTATGGCTGAGTAAGGCTATAGTCGGTGTAATTCTGATCATTGTGTTTATTTTAAGAGGTTGGATAATGATAGGTACATTATTTTATGTTTATATGTTGATGACATGCTTGTAGCAGGGTCTAACATGGATCACATAAGTGAGTTAAAACAAAAGTTAGCACAATCATTTTCTATGAAGGATTTGGGGGCAGAAAAACAAATCCTTGGTATGAAAATTTGCAGAGATAGGAAGAACAAAACATTGACTCTATCTCAAGCTGATTATGTTGAAAAGGTGTTCCAGAGATTCTATATGGAGAATGCAAAAGATGTCAGCACACCTTTGCGTAGTCATTTGAAATTGACTAAGAAGATGTGTCCAAAGATACAAGAGGAGGAAGACAAAATGTCTAAGGTACCATATGCTTTAGCTATAGGAAGCTTAATGTATGCCATGGTATGCACAAGACTAGATATTGCACATACTATAGGAGTCATAAGCAGGTATATGAGTAATCCTGGATTGGAGCATTTGAATGCAGTAAAATAGATTCTCAGATATTTGTGAGGTACATCTAATAAACATTTATGTTTTGGGGGCTCTAATACTGATTTAGTAGGCTATGTGGACTTAGATTTGGTAGGGGATATTGATACTAGGAGGAGTACTACATGTTATGTTTTTACTATAGGTGGGACAGTGGTGAGTTGGATCTCTAGGTTGGAAAAGGTGGTTGCTTTATCCACCATAGAGGCAGAGTATGTAGCTACAACAGAGGTAAGCGAGGAGATGATATGGCTGCAATCTTTTATGAAAGAATTGGGCAAAAACAAGCTAATAGTTATTTGTTTACTGACAACTAGAGTGCCATACAACTTGCAAAGAATTCTACCTTACATTCAAAGGCCAAACACATACAGATAAGGTATCACTTCATCCGGTTGGTGTTGGATGATGGATAGTTACGGCTGGAAAAGATACATACATATGAAAATCTAATAGATAAGATTATGAAGGTAGTGACAAGGGAGAATTTGAGCTCCTTTTCAGCTTTAGTTGGTCTTCAAGACTGAAAACAATAAAATTAAAATAAACAGGGTCTAGGGTGTTTATTTCCAGTGGGAGCTATAGGGTCAACAGTGTTATGATTAGTCTCCAAGTGGGAGATGATATGGTGTGGAGTCTGATCAGTCTCCAAGTGGGAGATTGTTGTTATATGGAGCCTAATCAGACTTCAAGGTTAAATTTTCCCCACTTTTATCAGTGTAGTTTCCCCCCAAATCATTTAATGTGGGAATCAGAAGGGGGGCGGAGCCCCGCTTATGGGGCTCGAGGGGATGACCCCTCGGCGGGGGCCTGGGGGTAACTCCCTCGGTCGAGGGCTCAGGGGCAGTGCCCCAAAAGAAAAAATTCACTATTATTTTATAAAGGCATCAAGAGTTATTTTTCTATTGGCCGACATAAAAAAACCTATTTTGTAACTAACATAAGTCTTGATAAAATGACTAAGGGTTAAGGTTTCCGTTGATATTGTATTGTAGCATTTGGAGTGGTATTGAGTTGCATAGATTGTTGGTTGTTATCAGTTCGACTTATTGGATAATAATATTGGACTCTCTGTTGGTGGATGTAGCTCGAGTTTGGGTGAACTACGTTAAAAATTGTCTCTCGCTATTATTATTTATGTGTATTTTTCATTCCTCTGTTTAATCTTTATTTGCATTTAATTGATATCTTCTGCATGCAATTCCTAATAGTGTGGACATTAAATTTTACTTTGTTAAAACCAGTGATCAGGATATTGATGAATATCTAGGATATTAATGAATGTGATGACCCCCTCCCTTTGTGACTATTTGACCAAACTTTGACCAAGCATAACTTCCTATTCTTAGGGAATTTTGGGGTGATCCAAAAGACAAACCTTCCTAGAATTTTGCATTCTTTCACCTGATGAGGTTTGTGATAACAAAAAATGACTTTGAAAATTACCCTCTCCTCTTGAGGTCTTAATATGCACAGGATGACATCCTAACATGCATCTAATACTAACTTGTTTTACCATACCGCCCAAAGTAAGGGAACAAATAGGCAAGAGAAAAGTTGGGTCCCTATTTTGCTAGGGCAAAATGGGGCATTTTGTGTAGCCACACAACAACTTGCCACCAAAGAAAACAACAAAATTCAAACAATTCGAAAGATGAGGACAAACTAGAACATAATGGTCCAACTCCTATCAACCAAACACTCTGATTTTTCTGAATGATATCATGTTCATCAATATAACAATGCTGACAAGGGATTAGGTGTATGCATGTGAGGTTGACTAGAAGGATAGGATCCACCCCATAAACTAATTGATAGGGAGAATTCTCCAGTGCAATCTTCATTCTAGTTTGATCTACCCACATGGCATATTTAAGTAAGGTATTCCATCATTTGGGATTCTTTTAAATCAATTTCTTTATGATGTTTAGTAAGTATTTATTGGTTGACTCTACTAAGCCATTACCTTGGGGATAATAATTTGAAGAGAACTTTAATATCACCCCATGGTCAAAAGACCAACTAGACAATTTTAAAGATGCAAAAGCTGGTCCATTATCACACACAAGAGCATAAGGAACCCCGTACCTGGTTATGATGTTACTCTCTAAGAACCTGATCACATCCTCTGAGGTGCATGTCTTACTGCTAATCACTTCAATCAACTTGGTGCAATAATTTGTGATTGTTAGTACATACTTGTGTCCTGATGAGGATGGAGGATTGATTAGACTGATGAAATCCATGCCCCATTGTACAAATGAATGCATCTCCATGACTGGTTGCAGATGTTGTGATGCATATATTTCCTTACTTGATGTAGTCTAACAAGTGTGACAAAATTTGATGTGATGGACAGTGTCTGTGAAGATGGTTGGCCAATAATATCCCACTCTTAGGATAGCATGACTAGTAGCTAGGTGAGACCCATGAGCTGTGCCAAATTTATCATGTAACTCTGTAAGGACTTTATTAGCTTCTGGCTTATCCAAGAATCTTAGATATATTCCTTCATAGTTCCTTTTGAAGAGGATTCCCCCTTTAATCATGTACTTCTATGATTTGATTCTCAAGGCTCTCCTATGAGAAGCCTGCATCTTTGGTGGACACCTCCCAGTGATTAGGATATGTCTGATATCATAATACCAATCATTATCTTCTTTTGTATCTAATGCATATTGATGGTTTATTAGGTTTGGGTCTATTTCAGTAATCATTTGGCTAAGGGCTTGTCCACTAACTAGCTTCATCAGAGTTATGTCCATATCATACTCTTGAAGCACTGTTATCTGAAAGGAAGATAGGTGTGCAGAAACTACTTCCTACACTAATCTAATAAGGGGAGGAGAGTGCAAATTCAATTTTATCCTTATTATTACAGCAATGTTAAACCCACTAACAGAGATATTGCAGCAAACACATAAACAAGAAAGTGAGACAAAAGAAGAGAGACACAAGATATACGTGGGGAAAACCCTTTTTAGGTGAAAAACCCACTCCAAAACCTGCACAATGTATTAACAAAGCTGAAATGGTTTACAATACACTTGTAATGCAATATCTCAGGAGTCTTTGAAACTCGTATCTAGAGACAAACTGGCAACATAACAGTACTTGTCAAACCTGTAATACATCTCCTCCAAGCACCTGTATATATGGAAAATACAAGGCAAAATTGTCTCTATCTTGGAATGGTTGTCCAACTTGGCCTCATGGCCCAAAGCCCACACCTATGGATACTTGGTCAACATTGTAAGATGTTTCTGACACTTGTCCACACACCCCATCCCAAAGAGGTCACCTATTTCCAAAATGGGCTATGACAGATGCTCTTACGACTCTTATGACCATCATAGAATCTGTCATAGCAGTTACAACTTACAGCTATAAGAGAATCCATCATACACGGGCTATAAATAGCATATTCTCTTACAACATGTCATAGTCCACCTTGGGGTGCCCAAAGATGCCTTTTTCAAAGATGCTCTTCAACACATGTCTTCACCTGTCATAGAATCTCCTATTTCTAACTCTTACATGTCATAACTTTGTCATAGGAATCTGTCATGACCGTTACGGTCAATATTCCCTTACACAACATCCAAGATGCTGACACATGGCAAAATATTCCTACCACAAAGTCAGACACCTATCTCCTTATGTGAGGACAAAATTACAAGTTGTCATCTTCCATGTAGGATGACACATCACTGTGCCACATCCCACAAGATGACAATATGAATTTACAATTTAATTTACAACATAGGCAATAAATAAATAAATACAATGAAAATGATACAAGGAATTAGCAAGGTTGAGACACCTTAATTCCCAACATTCTCCCACTTGTCAAACACCTTGTAATACCTAATAGAATTAATAGGATTTAACTACTATAGGCTGAGAGGCCCATAGACTCTGAACACCATCTGAACTTCTCTGTACCCACTAGCTTTGTCAATGCATCTACAACATTCTTAAAAGTATCTACCTTCTCCAAATTTACCTTCCAATCCTCTACCATGTCTCACATGAAGTGAAACTATACATTAATATGCTTTGTTCTAGCATGGAAAGTTGGATTCTTCGCAAGGCAAATCGCACTCTGACTGTCACAACAAATCGTAATATGTCCTGCATCAACACCAATATCTGAACACAATCTCTTAATCCAAATGGCTTCCTTACAAGCATGAGTTACAACCATATACTTAGCTTCTGTAATGGACAAAGCAACCATAGGTTGTCGCTTACTCATCCAACTAAATGCACCACCAAACATTGTGAACACATATGCACTGGTGGATCCCCTGTTGTCATTGTCACCTGCCCAATCGAAATCCACAAATCCATGAATACAAACTGAATGCGGAGGTCCTGTAGCATTGCCATGATAGAAAATGGAATACTCAGAAGCACTCCTCAAATATCTGAACACTCACTTAATTGCATCCCAATGTACCCGTCTAGGATAGCCATAAATTGACTAAGGATTCCCACTGCTTGGGCAATGTCTGGTCTTGTACAGACCATGGCATACATCAGACTACCAACAACACTAGCATAAGGTACTCTGCTCATGTCCTCCACCTCACTAGGAGATTTTGGACAATCACTAATAGATAACTTTTCCCCAATGAAATAGGAACACACAATGGTCTACAATCTACCATGCTAAACTTGTTCAACACGGACTTCAAATACTTACTTTGGCTTAACCAAAGTTTTTTATTAGATCTATCTCTTCTGATTTCCATTCCTAGAATGTACCTAGCTGCCCCTATATCTTTCATTTCAAACTATGCTGCCAACTAAGACTTAAAATTAGAAATCATATTCTTACCCTTCCCAATCAGCAACATATCATCAACATATAATGCAACAATGAGAATACGATCACATCAAAGTTATAATACACACAGTGATTCAATTTCGATCTCACAATTCTAATTGACAACACAAAGGCATCAAACTTCAAGTACCACATCCTAGGAGACTACTTCAAACCATACAAAGACTTTTTCAATTTGCAAACCAATTTTTCTTTACCTTTCACTATGTAATGTGCTGGCTATGACATGTAAATTTCTTCCTCCAAATCACCATGAAGGAAAGTTGTCTTCACATCCATCTGCTCTACCTCTAAGTCATAAGTAGGTGCAAGAGGTAACAGAAATCTAATGGATGTCATCTTTGCAATGGGAGAGAAAATTTCACCATAATCAATTCCCTCCACTTGTGAATACCCCTTCACAACCAATCTGGCCTTGTACATTTCAACACTACCATCTGCACCAAATTTCTTCTTGAACACCCATTTGCATCCAACAGGTTTCTGTCCATCAGGCAAAGGCACCAAGTCCCATGTTTTATTCTTTTCCAATGAAGCCATCTCATCTTCCATGGCCTCCTTCTAGGAACCTACATCTTTCATAGCCATAGCCTCTAACACAGTTCTAGGTTCATGAGTGTTAGCAAGTAAAGAAAAAGAACAACTCAAATCAAGTAATGAATAACCAAACCTATTAGGTTGCTTTCTTGTTCATGTAGACCTCCTCAATGGCAAAGATTGAGGTTCTGCTTCTTCTTCTAAGCTTTCAGAGCTGCTAGAGCTCTCCTCATCACCAGGTCTCACTGGGTCTATCTGTTCAGTCTTCTCAGGGGAAGAAGGAAATTGAACCGCATCCTCTTTCTTTTCTGTCTGTTCTCACTATAGAACAATAGAAGAAGGTGTTAGCTCTCTGAAGATAACACTTGTGCTATACAACACTTTTTCAGCCACTAGATCCCAAAGCTTGTATCCTTTCACACTGACACCATAGCCAATGAAAATACATTTAATAGCCTTGTTCTCTAGTTTAGACCATTTATCTCTAGACACATGTGCATATGCCTCACAACCAAAAACATGAAGATGTCTAATTGAAGGCTTCTTACCATACCACACCTCCATAGGTGTCTTACCAACAAGAGTTGATGTAGGAGATCTATTTATTAGATAGCAAGCAGTGGCAACTGCTTCAGCCCAAAACTTTTGTTTGAGGCTTGCTCCACTAAGTATACTCCTAGCCTTCTCCATAAGTGTCCTGTTCATCCTCTCTACAACTCCATTTTGTTGTGGGGTATATGTAGTTGTCTTATACCTTTCAATCCCTTGCTCTTTACAAAACTTATCAAACTTTACCGAACAAAACTCACCACCGTTGTCAGTTCTCAAACACTTAATCTTTTTACTAGTCTAATTTTTAGCAAAGGCTTTAAACTCTTTAAACTGACTAAAGCCTTCAGTCTTGCTTCTGATTTAATAAACCCATGTCCTACTATAATCATCTATGAAAGATACAAAATATACAGATCTTGAAATCAAAGGAACATTAATAGGACCTAACACATCAGAAAACATCAGAATGAATAAGATCCAATACACCAAAAGACTTGTGAGAACTACAGTAAAACTGAACATGGTTTTGCTTTCCATAAATGCAATGTTTGCAAAAGTCAAACTTAAGATTACAATCATTTAACCCCTCAATAAATTTTTTTATTTTTTAGGGTACGTAGACCCTTCTTACCAATGTGACCATATCTCAAATGCCATAACATAGTCTTTTCAATAGGAAGCTTAGCTTCCATAGCATGTGCACTACCATGAGAACTAGTTACAACAAATTTCTTCACTACTCGTTCAAATGGTGGGGATGAAGTGACTGCAGCTCATTTCTTTGAGTCAAAAGTGTTGGATCTAGGGCATACAACTGAGAGGGGGGGGGTGAATCAGTTGTATAGAACTTGTTCTGTTTCAAACACTTTATTCTCTGTTGTTAGTTAGCAGCATATCAAATAATCATTCATGGAAGCACAATACATAAACACAAGAGTAGATAAGCATCAACACATTGAACACCAAGATTTTGACGTGGAAAACCCGGTTAAGGGAAAAACCACGGGGTGATTAACCCAAGAATTATTCTCTGTTAGAAGAATAAGAAAAAATGAATGGCACATGCCAATAAGGGCTCACTGCCCGAGCACACTGCTCACAAAGAGGCCCACTGCCTACAAGGAGACACACTATCTACAGAGTGATAAAAATCACAGTCTTGAACTGGAGAATGACATCTCAACCATGTCCGGATCAGTTCCAATTAAGCCCAATAATCTCTGCTCTGCCTTTCGCACCTTTCTTCGCTACACCCTTCTCATCCACGCTCTTCTTTTCTGAAATGAATTCACAAATCATTATTTATACAAGACATCGACTTAGGAACAAGCATCTAAGTCGGCAAACAACCATAGGAGTATCCGCAAGATGAATAACACATCCGGTCGGCTATCACAAGAACATTCGCAGGATGAACAACTCATCCGGTCGGCTAAACAGAGCAATAACTTCATCCGGAAGAATAACTTCAATTCCGGGCTCTACCATCAATGCGGACCAACAACACAACCTAAACATGATTCAAGAGCCTTCACAAGTCTGTCTGATTGTCCGGATACATCCGCACTTCCTCTGCTTACTGGAATCTCTTGTCTTCCTCATCCGGAACTTCAAGAACACAGTCTGTTGCCACTGTCATAATGCAGGAGGTACTTCCGGACCTCCAAATCACACACAAATCAGGATGACACATCACAAGGACATCTAAAACACTCCTTCCAATCCGCAGATTATGATAATACAATTCCGGACCTCACCGGACCTTTTTGTGATCCTCTGTCACCTCCGGATACTTGCCGGACCCGGTTCTATACCGGCAGCCATAACTCCTTCAGATCTTCATGCGGACCTCTGAAATATTAACTGTAGCAACTCAAGACTCATATCTACTAACCCTTTAATCCGCATCCTCCGGTTCTCATCCTATACAGTATATTTACCTTCTTCTCATCACTGTTCTTCACTGTTCCTGACTGAGGCTAATTTTCTCAATATCCTCAGCACAAAGCTCATTAAATCCTTCTTGTCAATGCAGTATGAGTATGTTGACATCAATGACAACAATGGCTCACCTCATACTTGCAACAATCTCCCCCTTTGTCATTGATGGCAACATATGATGTGAAAAACCATCAAGACAAGAACTTCTCTTTTCTGTCACAGCTCCCCCTATCAACAACAACTCTTCACATGTCTTCCTTTGCTGCTCCCCCTTTGATCATCAACCACTTGTTTTTCACATGTCTTCTCTCCCCCTTTGACATCAATGGCAAAGGGCTCATACTTGCAACTCTTATGCATCAGAATAATACCAGCTGCTCCCCCTTAGTTGCAGCTCCCCATTAGTCCGGATCACAAGATATGACTGTGATTGCCACCGGACTGATGCACATCAGTGCATCTTAGTTCATCACCGGAGGGGCCATGACCCCTAACTTCTCCCGGAGATATTCAAAAGAGTCCTTTGGAAGAGGTTTTGTAAAGATATCTGCAATCTGATCCTTGGAGGGAACATACTCCAATCTGACTTCTTCCTTGTTTACTTGTTCTCTCAAAAAGTGAAATTTGATAGATATGTGCTTAGTCTTAGAATGCAATACCGGATTCTTGGAAATATTAATTGCACTTGAATTATCACAGAAAATTGTAATAGGCTCCTCATATTCAATTTTGATGTCTCTTAGCATCTGCTTCATCCACAAGATTTGAGTGCAACTACCTGCTGCTGCAATGTATTCTGCTTCAGTTGTAGACAGAGATATTGCATCTTGTTTCTTGCTTAGCCAAGAAACCAATCTCTTCCCCAAAAAGAATGCTCCACCACTAGTGCTCTTCCGGTCATCCACATCTCCTGCCCAATCTGCATCTGTGTAAGCATGAAGAGAGAAATCCGGATCTCTAGGATACCATAGACCATACTCAACTGTCCCTTTCAAGTATCTAAAAATTCTTTTGATTGCCATAACATGAGATTCTCTAGGATCAGCCTGGAATCTTGCCACAAGACCAACAGATTGCATTATATCTGGTCTAGTTTGAGTGAGATACAACAATCCACCAATCATTGATCTATACTTTGTCTGATCTGCCTTTGGAGAATCATCATCTTTGCTTAACTTACATCCGGTTGCCATAGGAGTGTTCATAGGCTTTGAGTCTTCCATACCAAATTTCTTTAACAATTCTTTCACATATTTGGTCTGAGAAATGAAGATCCCTTCTTTTGTTTGAGTAATTTGCAGACCCAAGAAGAAATTCATTTCACCAAGCATAGACATTTCAAACTCACTTTTCATCTGATTTGCAAAAGTTTTACACATACTATCTCTTCCTCCAAAAATGATATCATCCACAAACACTTCAACAATCAGAATGTTTTCATGATCAATTTTGAAATATAAGTTGCTGTCAGCAGTACCTTTGTTGAATCCAATCTGCACAAGATGCTTATCCAACCTTTCATACCATGCTCTTGGGGCTTGCTTCAATCCATACAAAGCTTTCTTCAACTTGCAGACCATATCATTATTATCAGACAATTGAAATCCATCCGGTTGTTCAATGTAGACTTCTTCTTCCAGATCACCATTTAGGAAGGCAGACTTGACATCCATCTGATATACCTTGAAATCTTTGAAGGCAGCAAATGCAAGAAGTAATCTGACTGCTTCAATTCTTGCTACCGGAGCAAAAGTCTCTTCAAAGTCAATTCCTTCTATTTGAGAGTAGCCTTTGCAGACCAATCTAGCTTTGTTTCTGATTACTTCACCAGCTTCATTTAGTTTGTTCCGGAAGACCCACTTGGTTCCAATTACATTCCTGTCTCTAGGTCTGGGAACAAGATCCCAAGTATGATTTTTCTCAATTTGCATCAGTTCATCTTCCATTGCTTTGGTCCAATTTTCATCATTGCAGGCTTCATTTATTGTTTTAGGTTCAATCCTTGAAATCAGACAACATTCATTCTGATCTTGAGCAATATTCCTTCTAGTTTGTACACCTTTGCTTCTGTCACCTATGATCTGATCTTCAGAGTGATTTAGTTTTACATACCTTGGAATTTTGGGAGTATCCAGTACTACTGTTTCTTGATCAGGCTCATTTAAACCTAACTCTTCTTCCTGATTTACCGGATCAGGCTGACTCTGTTTCACCGGAGAGGATTGAGTTCCTTGAACACTATCTTGGTCATCTTCATCAAATTCATAAAATCTTGAAGGTTTCTCAATTCCTTCATCAACCTTTACATTGGTACTTTCTATCATCTTCCTCAATCTCTTATTGTAACACCGATATGCTTTGCTTTGAGTGGAGTAGCCTAAGAAAATTCCTTCATCACTTCTAGCATCAAACTTTCCTAGATCTTCATCTCTTTTAATATAACACTTGCTACCAAATACCCTGAAATATTTCACAGTAGGAGTGATGCCAAACCAAAGTTCATAGGGGGTCTTACCGGTGTTGTTTCTGATTTGAACTCGATTGAGAGTGTAGACTGCAGTGCTGATAGCTTCTTTCCAAAACATTTGAGGAACATTTGCTTCCAACATCATTGTCCTAGCAGCTTCCTGGATGGTCCGGTTCTTTCTCTCAACTACTCCATTCTGCTGTGGAGTCTTAGGAGCAGACAGCTGTCTCCTTATACCCTGTTTCTCACAAAAGTCAATGAATTCACCAGATGTAAATTCACCACCTCTATCAGACCTTAGACACTTTAGTTTCAATCCGGTTTGATTCTCCACCATAGCTTTGAAGATTTTGAACTTCTCAAAAGCTTCTGATTTTTCTTTCAGAAAGGTAACCCACATCATCCGGGAATGATCATCAATTAACAACATAAAATATCTATCACCTTGCAGACTCTTGATTCTTGTCGGACCACATAGATCAGTATGTACTAATTCCAACAATCCGGTAGAAGACTGATCTTTGCTTTTAAAAGAGACTCTGCTTTGTTTGCCTAACTGACATTCTTTACACACACTGTTTGTAGGTTTTATCAACTTTGGAAGATCTCTCACAGCCTGAGTATTGCTTATTTTGATGATGTTATCAAAATTTACATGACACATTCTTCTATGCCATAACCAACTCTGATCAATTTGAACAAACAAACAACTTTTATTTGAACCAACCAGATGAAAGATGTTACCTCTTGTCTGAGTACCGGATGCAATTTCAGTTCCGGAGCTTGTAAAGATTCTGCATTTTCCATTCTTGAACCGGAGATCATAGCCTTTGTCCACTAACTGACCAACACTGAGAAGATTGTGCTTCAATCCTTCAACATATAGTACATTACCTGTTTTGCTCTTACCATCAAAGGAAATAGTTCCCCTACCTCTGATTCTGCCAGCAGAATTGTCACCAAACTTTACCATTCCTCCTTCATATCTTTCCAAGTCTAAGAACTTATTCTTGTCACCAGTCATATGGTGAGAGCATCCACTGTCAATAACCCAATCATCCTTTTCTTCCACTTGAGCAGCCAAGGCTTTTTCAACAACTTTGTGATTGACAGATTCAGAGAGCAAGGAATCTTCTTCCTTGATGGCTATAAACACCCACTCATTTCCGGATTTGCTTCCTGGATCTGATTCATCATCTGTTACTCCTTCATTGTCATCTTCTTCATGAACATAATAGCAATTCTTTTGAAACCTTTGTCTGTGAGTATTAGATCTTGCAGATCTCTCCGGACATCTTGAGGCAAAATGACCAATCTTATTGCAGTTAAAACATTTAAAGGGTAGTTTTCCTTCATACTTACCGGATCCTCTTGGTAGTCTCTTTGCAATGAGGGCTTCAAGTTGAGCTGTTTCTGCTTCTTCTTCTTCCATGTCTCTTCTTGCTTGATCATACCATGACATTTTCCTTGATGAGTTTTCACCCGGATCAAATCTCTGTTTGCCTTTCACATAGGCACTGGCTTTAAAAGCAGACTCAGTCTTGGGTGGATCATCTCCAAACTCGGTCATTTCAAATGCAGCTAGTTTGCCAGCCAATTGTTCTCTTGTGACAGTTGTGTGGGCTCTGAATTCATCAATGGCAGCAACTTTGATTTTGTAGGCAGCAGGAAGGGATCTTAGGATTTTGCAGACAATCTCATTTTCATCTAGAGTTCCACCAGCATTTCTGATTCCACATACCAGCTCATTTACTCTTGGCATAAAGGTAGTAATGTTTTCATCATCTCTCATTTTCAATCTTTCAAATTTCCCTTTCAGACTTTGCAACCTTGCACTTTTGACAAACTCATCTCCTTCATACAGAAGTTCCAGTTTAGTTAGGATCTCATATGCAGTTGGTAGGTCAATGACATTCGAGAGATCTGAGTCATTCAATGCGCTTAGAAGAGCTTCCTTGGTCCGCAGATTGTTTTCAGCTTCTGTGGTTTCATCAGGAGTTGTCGGACCACCTTGTGGGGGTATATATGGTTTTGAAATCATAGCCAAGTATGCTTTTCCCATACATTCCAAATGACACTTCATGCGACCTTTCCAGAGAGTGAAGTTGGTTCCATCGAACTTCGGACTATCCTTCTTGTATGACGACATCCTGGATCACCTCAAGCGGTTAAGCTCCTATCAGAGGAACTCGGCTCTGATACCAATTGTTGGATCTAGGGCATACAACTGAGAGGGGGGGGGGTGAATCAGTTGTATAGAACTTGTTCTGTTTCAAACACTTTATTCTCTGTTGTTAGTTAGCAGCATATCAAATAATCATTCATGGAAGCACAATACATAAACACAAGAGTAGATAAGCATCAACACATTGAACACCAAGATTTTGACGTGGAAAACCCGGTTAAGGGAAAAACCACGGGGTGATTAACCCAAGAATTATTCTCTGTTAGAAGAATAAGAAAAAATGAATGGCACATGCCAATAAGGGCTCACTGCCCGAGCACACTGCTCACAAAGAGGCCCACTACCTACAAGGAGACACACTGTCTACAGAGTGATAAAAATCACAGTCTTGAACTGGAGAATGACATCTCAACCATGTCCGGATCAGTTCCAATTAAGCCCAATAATCTCTGCTCTGCCTTTCGCACCTTTCTTCGCTACACCCTTCTCATCCACGCTCTTCTTTTCTGAAATGAATTCACAAATCATTATTTATACAAGACATCGACTTAGGAACAAGCATCTAAGTCGGCAAACAACCATAGGAGTATCCGCAAGATGAATAACACATCCGGTCGGCTATCACAAGAACATTCGCAGGATGAACAACTCATCCGGTCGGCTAAACAGAGCAATAACTTCATCCGGAAGAATAACTTCAATTCCGGGCTCTACCATCAATGCGGACCAACAACACAACCTAAACATGATTCAAGAGCCTTCACAAGTCTGTCTGATTGTCCGGATACATCCGCACTTCCTCTGCTTACTGGAATCTCTTGTCTTCCTCATCCGGAACTTCAAGAACACAGTCTGTTGCCACTGTCATAATGCAGGAGGTACTTCCGGACCTCCAAATCACACACAAATCAGGATGACACATCACAAGGACATCTAAAACACTCCTTCCAATCCGCAGATTATGATAATACAATTCCGGACCTCACCGGACCTTTTTGTGATCCTCTGTCACCTCCGGATACTTGCCGGACCCGGTTCTATACCGGCAGCCATAACTCCTTCAGATCTTCATGCGGACCTCTGAAATATTAACTGTAGCAACTCAAGACTCATATCTACTAACCCTTTAATCCGCATCCTCCGGTTCTCATCCTATACAGTATATTTACCTTCTTCTCATCACTGTTCTTCACTGTTCCTGACTGAGGCTAATTTTCTCAATATCCTCAGCACAAAGCTCATTAAATCCTTCTTGTCAATGCAGTATGAGTATGTTGACATCAATGACAACAATGGCTCACCTCATACTTGCAACAAAAAGAACTATTACACTATGAAGTACATGCCTCTAGCTGAAATAGAGTTCCTCTCTGAGTACCCTTCGCAAGCACCATAGATCCTCTAGTCATCTTGCATCCATCCTTTGAAAATACAACCTGCACACCTACATCATTCAACATACTTACAAAAAGTAGGTTCCGTGTAAGGCCTGGAATGTGCATAACTCCAGTGATCCCCTTCGCTCATCCATCAGGGAATCAGATTAAGACTCTTCCATGACCAACAATCTTCTGATGAGAGTCATCACCTAGGTACACTCTTCCACCATCAAACTCTTCATATTTCATGAACAAGTCTCGATGTGAGGTCATGTGGAATGATGCACCAAAATCAATCACCACACATCATTAGATGCATGGGTGGCCAGGGCTACGATGAAGGCATCACTATCATCTTATAACTTGTTAAAATCTAAATCAGGAGCTTTCTTCTTCTTTTTCTTCTCCTCTTTGCATTCCTTTCAGAAATGCCTAGTTTTACCTCAGTTCCAACAAAGAGCCTTAGACTTTCTAGGAGATTTGGATCTCCCACGGGATTTGGATCTACCCTTTTCACCTTTCTCGTCCTTCTTCTTCCCTTTCTCTTTGGGTCTTCCATGAACCGCAAGAGCCTCTTTGGCTACATCAAAAGACTTTCTCCGCATCTCTTCAAATAACAACGAAGAAACCACATCTTCCATCTTGAAGGTGGTAGTGATGCTTCTGATAGCCATGACAAGATGATCCCACAAATTTGGCAAAGAACAAAGTAGGGTCATGCATCGATCCTCCTCCATTTTCACACCCACAGATGTCAACTGTGCAACGATCATGTTGAAAGCATTCATGTGATCTATAATGCCCCTCGTATTTTGGCTTGTGATAGTTGTTAGTTTCACATTTCTCTCTGTTAGTTCTGAGACAGTTGTTAGTCTTTCATTGCATTTATACAATTCTAAGACATCTGGATTAGTAGGTTATGGTATATGTTTATTTTGATCTTGATGGACTATGTTCGACTGATATAGTTTAGACATGTGTTATGAGTTTATGATGGCATTATTATTATTCCAGTTATGATGAGCTTGACATGTTAGTAATGAATTAATATTATCATGTTTCAATTGATCTGTTGGTATCTGAATTCAAATAAAAGTTGTTATGGTATTGTTTTGAGAGAAGAGATGGTGTAGTACTACTCACTTTGAGCACCCTACTATGTCGTGATTCTCTGACTCTCTATGTGTGTTGACATATATGTATTTGATCGTATACAATCAATTGTTTGGATGCAGGCTGTAGGTACTGAGCCTCGACTCCACCTGATATAGCAGGTTTGAGTGGGCTCTTACACTAATGGGTATCAGTGATGGGAGATAATATGAGGTTTATTCCACTAGGTCAGTCCTTGTCCTCTTTGTGGTCATGTGTTGTGATATGATGCTTGGTCCTTGCCTCATGTTGTTGGTCGTCATGTGTTGTGAAGTATTGTCGAGTTTTGTTAAGTTATGTTTATGTGTTGTCTTGGCAATACCTCAATATGTGAAATTAATAGTGTTTTGAGTAATTATATAATTGGGAATATTATTTATGTAAAATCTATTACTGACTAAATTAATTAATTCCTTTTATGTTTTATATAGCGTCATAAGTTTTGATATGGGTAATTATTATGTTGTCATTTAAAAGAAAAATTTTAGGTAATAAATTAATATCATGAGTTGTTGATTGGGGAATTTTAAGATTTGGAGAATCTCTTTTAATAACAAAATTTTAAATTCTCGGAGGAGTGGGAAGCTGGGTAATGGATGCATGTCTGTGTTAATTTATGAGTTGAGCCATTTTTATATTGGGGGATTTTGTTCTGGAGAGGGGGTTGGAAGGAAAATTCAGAAATTGGGGGAAAAACAAAGAGTTGGTTATGGGAATACGAAATAATTGGAGGCTCCAGATCAAATTTTTGTTCCGGGTATGTTACTGTATAATTCTTAATTGAGTGTTATTTGTGCTTGGATAAATTACTTCTTCTCCCTCATGCTTTTGAATCTGTTAGTCTGGGGTTTCCTGTCGCTTTCTTCTATCTCAATTTCTGTGGTTGTTCATCTTTGAAATTTTATAAATCAAATCTTGTGGTCTTCTTGGATTGTTGTGTCAAATCAATCCTCATTCAGATGTGTCTTGTTACCATTTTTATCTCTGTAAATTTTTAATCTCTGGATGCTCTTATGTCGATTTCCCATCTTGGCGTCGAAGGATGTATTACCTTGTTCCTTCAACCATTGCTAAGACTTTTCTTTAAGGGATCTTGTCAACAGTCATCGGGCTTTGTCTGTGTTTCTCTATTTTGTATATATGTCTACCAGAGTATTTCCAACCATAATATCTTACTAAAATTTCCCTTCCTTATGCTGCTCCAAGCACTTATTTTTGCTAAGACAAGAAGGGTACTGTCTAAGGCCATAGGATAGTCTTTACCACTGTTGTTTTTTTTTCTTGAAATTTTTTTTAGCTATTCAAAAAAATCCATTTTGAACATATCCTACAAATCGAGGAATTTTATGAGACCTTATTCCTTTTGGGCATTTGTAAAATAATTCACATGCCTGTCTATGATCCCACATTTTGAATTTATGTCTGCCAGAGTTTTCCAAATTTTCTATCTGAATAATATTCCCTTTTCTATCATGCACAGTGGATGACTATACTCTCTTCCTAGGCTTCTGTTATAGGGCTAAGTTGATATTATACATATGTCTTTTCTGCCATTGAAATCTGGTATAAACAAGTAAGAATCTTCTACCATATTTAAGCATTACATTTACCTTTATCCTTGTGTCTTTTACTGCCATTTAATGGCGTTATGCTCTGCACATAATCTTATCGAATTTCCTCTATAGACCATTAATTCTTTCTAGATCTTCTTCTAAATTTTTTCCTTGGATGAATCCTTGCTAGATCTGCCTTATTCTCATATTCATAGAAACCATAAATTGTTTAAACATTGTGGAAGCGTCGCCGGTGCCCAAGCCAAATAAATTTCTATATGATTAGATTAGAATGTGAGTCATTTTTGGCACTTGATATTTTATCCTCAAGTTTTTGTTTCCATTTTGATGGCCGACTATGTCTTGAGTTTGGACATGGATTATTTTTCTGTCAGTTATCTTCCAAATTTCTGCAGATGCTAATTACATCCATTCCATGTTTTGATAGTTTGACTAGTTACTGTGTAATAAAAGAGTGTGTTTTAAGTGAAAAGTATTCAAATATTTGTAGTCTCTTTAGCTGGCCATATAGTTTGAATGTGGATGGGTGGCACATTAGTATATTGTTGTAGTCGTAGAAGTTTAAGAGTTAGTCGAAACTTATAGCAAAATACATGTAATTTGAAGTTGTTTATTAGTTATTGAAGATAGTGGTAGTGATGGGGAAAATACATATTTTTCTTGTAGTGTTAGATTTGAGATTGTTTTGTGTTAGATGAAAACTTATACTTATGGGAAGTGGGGTGTTAAAGAAATATTTGTATTAGTAATCATTCATTTAGAGATTGTAAATGTAGAATGGATAATAGATAGTAGTTTAGGCTTGTAGCGATATATAAAGGTATATATTGTAGTTGTGGTAGATAGTTTATGTTGATAGTAACTTATGCAAATAAAAAAATATATATTATTCTTATAGTTGTTTTCATTAGAAATTGTAGATTGGCAAGATGCTAGAGGGTAATCCATGCTTAGAGGAAATTATATATATATGTTTATAGTGTTTTGAATTGAAATTGTAATTGGTTAAATGATAGATGATAATTTATGCTCATAAGAAAATATGTTTGTATTTATAGTTGTTTTATTAGAAATTGTATTAATTAGATGATCGACGGAAAGGTTGGTATTATAGCAAGAATATACATATTTTTGTAGTTGTTTCATAAGGGAATCGTAGTTAGTAAGATGTTTATGCTTATAGGAAATAATTTATATTATTATAGTTGTTTTCTTTATTAGAAATTGTAGGTAGTAAAAAATGTTGATGGGAAATTATTTTTATATATATTTATTGTTGTTCTTTAGAAATTATAGTTGGTTAAAAATTAATGGAGGTTTATGCTTTTGGTAAACATATGATTATATTTATAGCTTGTTTTAGTAGGAAATGGTAGTTAATAAATTAATAGATAGGAATTTATGCTTGGAGTTGTTAGGAGTTATTACTTTCGTATACTAGAATATTCCTTTAAAGAAAGTGAAAACCTTATATGTAATTTCTCATTTAAAGAAAGAATATATTGAATCTCATTTTCTTGTTGTTGTCCTTGTCGTATTGAAATGCTTATTTTGGGTCATTGTATCTACTTGGGGGTTGGAGTTTTGGGTTTTGTTATGCTTGGGTTAAGTGTGAAGTGGAGTCTCTAGAGAGATGTTGTGATACTTTGTGTCAAGACGTGTAAGCATTGTCCAAGTCAGGAAATGGTGGCTTTAAAAATTGGTAACATGTTAAACTAACCTAACTCCAGATGTGTGGTTCTTTATTTTTAGTTCATTATTGTGGTATGTCATTGTAATGGGATAATTAAACCGAATTTGTTTCAGATGGGGGAAAAGACTTGTGAATTTGGAACGTTATAACTGTTTATGTATCATGTTGGTTGTGAAAAGTTAGATGTCTTATAGTCCCTCACTCATGCATGTCATTTATTTCAAATGCTGTATAAGGGTTGCTAGTGTAGAAAGGAGAGTGGCTTCCATGGTGGGGCCAGTGCCTAAAGTGGCTGCCTAGATAATGCCATGGAAGTTGTAATCAAGTGATAACTTAAAATATATCTAGGTGGGTTGGGTAATCTTTCACATAACAAGATAAGTATGTTGTCTCACCCATGCCTTGAGTGCTCTCTAAGGTTAAGGATGGGTTGAAAAGGCTTGGTTGGCAAGGTTGACCTCCTTGTCCACATGAGAGGATGTGTCAGCTCCGCATGTGTCACCCTATGGGGCTGGTGCCAAAAATGGTCGCTAGGATAACCATAGATGGGGGCCAGCTTCTAGTGAGAGATAGCCTGGATAACCCATGATTAGGACCATGCAATGACACTCTCCTCACTGCAACTTAGCTACTTCCCTCTTTATGCTTTCATTGTTGCCTCTAGAGTGATGCCTTGTCTTGTGCAGTTCTGTTGATATGGTCAGTTGTGTCAAGTCTATTTTCTTTTGTTTATTTTGGATGTTGTTCCTTCAGCTTAGTGGAATCCTCATTGTTATCTCCTAGCTCGGAGGGGTGGACCTCAGGGTTCCACATGGTTGGGTGGCAGAGCTATCCATTGGTCTTCTTGGAGATGTGGTTCGAGTCCTGTGCAGAAGTGATCCAGTTCTAGATTTGCATAACACATTCAATTTTGTTGTATACTTTCATATGTATTCATTTGTAAACTGACACGATCAGTCTTGTAATCTTGTAACGTGACCTTGTAAACTAACTATCTTGCAAATGTAAAATTGGTCCTTATCTATAGTAGTATGATGTATATCACTTGTGTTGATTATGATCAATTGATGCGGTTATGTTTCCCTAGAGGAGTTAGAAGTGCACTTTTCTTTATGATGTGTAGTATGACATCTTTGGTTACTATTATTGCATTTACTTGCTTAAAAAAAAATGATTTCTATAAATTTTGCACTTGTTGGTCTAACACTCTAGGGTTGCATGATGAGGCATCACATGATCCACAACAGATCCTTCATCTTCCATCTTCAAAGAAAACAACTTATTTTTTAGAAAAAGTTTGTTTACCAAGGACTTGGCTTGATAAACATCACCCAACTTCTTCCAAAGATCTTTCATTGTCTTCTCCTCATGGACATTCAACATGACAAAGTCATCTAAACAGAGTCTTATGAGACCCTTATGTTGCAAGTATGGGCCTAACCAGTGTTTCCATTAATGTCAACATACTCATGTTGCATTAATGAGAAGGATTAGATGAGCTGTGTGTTGAGGATATTGAGAAAATTAGTCTCAATTAGAAACAGTGAAGAACAGTGATGACAAGAAGGTAAAAGTCCCCAATAGGTGGAAGATCAGAGGATACAGTTTAAAGGGTTTGTAGATATAAGTCTTGAGATGCTCCAGTCAAGTTTTCAAAGGTCCACATGAAGATATGAAGAAGTTATGGTTGCTCAAGTAAAACCGGTTTGGACAGGTGTTCAGAGGTGACAGAGTGCTACAGATAGGTCTGGTGAGATCCAGAATTTCATTATCCCATTCTGTAGATTTGAGGGAGTGTTGAGGACATTCCTGTGAAGTATCAACTAGATTGGTTTGTGGGTTGAAGGTCTAGAAGAGCCTATTCATTTGTGACAGTGATGACAAACTGTGCTCTTGAAGCTCCAGATGAAGGAGAGAAGAATTCCAGTAGGATGATGAAGTGCGGATGTTCTTGGTGATTCAGGGAAGGTTATGATAATTGTTGGATCATGTCCAGTTCATGTTGGTGGTCCACATTGAAGTTAGAGTTTGCATTTGAAGAATAACCATGGATATTGGTGTTCTTCTTGAGACTGGCCGACCGGATGTATTACACATCTTGCGGATGTTCTTGTAGGTGTTTGCTGACTTAGATGATTGTTCCTAAGTCAATGCCATGTATAAATAAGGGATTGTGAAGTCATTTTGAAGAGTGTGGTTGGGGATGAGTGTGTGGTAGCAAAGAGAAGTGTCAAAGGCAGAGCAGAAGTTTTGGGCTTAAATGGAACTGATTCAAGCATGCTGATGATGCTATTCTCCAGTTCATAAAGGTGATACTTATTCTTTTGTAGATAGTGTGTATGTTGTAGGTAGTGAGCCTCTTGTGAGCAGTGTGCTCAGGCAGTGAGCCCTAATTGGCATGTGCCATTTTGTTCTTTCTATTCTTCTAACAGAGAATACATTCTTGGGTTAATCACCCCATGGTTTTCCCCTTAACCAGGTTTTCCACATCAAAATCTTGGTGTCTTATGTGTTGATAAGTTTCTACTTTTGATTTGAATGCATTATGGTTCATGATTAATATTATACTAATCACTAAAGAAGATTCAAGTGTTTAAATCAAGATAGTTTCATACAACTAATTCATCCCCCCTCTCAATTGTATGCCCTAAGTCTAACAATTGGAATCAGAGCAAGGTTCCTCTAAAAGGAGCTTAACCGCTTGAGGAGATCTAGATGTCGTCATACAAGAAGGATAGTCTGAAGTTTGATGGAACCAACTTTTCTCTTTGGAAAGGTCGCATGAAAGGTCACTTGCAGTGTATGGGAATGGTGTATTGGTCCATGGTCACAAAAGCGTATGTACCTCCACAGGGTGGTCTGACAACCCTAAATGAAATCACAGATGCTGAAAACAATCTGTAGACCAAAGAGGCTCTTCTAAGTGCATTAACTGACTTAGAGCTCTCAAATGTCATTGACCTACCAACTGCCTATGAGATCTGGATTAAACTGGAACTTCTGCATGAAGGAGATGAGTATGTTAAATGTGCAAGGTTACAGAGTCTAAAAGAGAAATTTGAAAAACTGAAGATGAGAGATGATGAAAATATTACCACTTTTATTCCAAGAGTGAATGAGCTGGTTTGTGGAATTAGAAATTCTGGTGGAGTCTTGGATGAAAATGAGATTGTTGGTAAGATTCTCAAATCCCTTCCTACCTCTTACAAAATTAAGGTTGCTGCCATTGATGAATTCAGATCCCATACAACTGTCACAAGAGACCAATTGGCTGGCAAACTGACTGCTTTTGAAATGACTGAATTTGGAGATGATCCCTCCAAAACTAAATCTGCATTCAAAGCCAGTGCCTCTGTGAAAGGTAAACAAGGATTTGATCCAGGAGAGAACTCATCAAGGAAATTGTCATGGTATGAGAAAGCAAGAAAAGACCTGGAAGAAGAAGAAATAGAAACTGCTCAACTTGAAGCCCTCATTGCAAAAAGATTGCCAAGAGGATCCAGTAAGTATGAAGGAAAATTGCCTTTTAAATGTTTTAACTGCAATAAGATTGGTCATTTTTCCTCAAGATGTCCGGAAAGATTTTCAAAGCCAAATCCTAATAGATCAAGGTTCCAAAAGAATTGTTAGTATGCTCATGAAGAAGATGATAATGAAGGAGTAACAGATGATGAATCAGAGACAAGAAACAAATCTGGAAGTGAATGGGTGTTTATTGCAATCAAGGAAGAAGAGCCAATATCCTCTGTATCTATCAATCATAAAGTTGTAGAAAGAGCTCTGGCTGCCCAAGTTGAAGAAAAGAATGATTGGGTCATTGACAGTGGTTGCTCTCACCACATGACAGGTGACAAGAATAAGTTCATAGATTTGGAAAGGTATGAAGGAGGAGTGGTGAAGTTTGGTGATAATTTTGCTGGTAGAATCAGAGGAAGAGGAACTATTTCTTTTAATGGAAGAAATAAAATTGGGAATGTACTATATGTTGAAGGTTTGAAGCACAATCTTCTCAGTGTTGGACAGTTGGTGGACAAAGCCTATGATCTCTGATTCAAGGATGGAAAATGCAAAATCTTTGAAAGATCTGGAACAGAGATTGCATTTGGTACTCAAACTAAAGGTAATATCTTCTAGTTGGTTGGTACTGGTAAAAGCTGCTTATTTGTTCAAGTTGATCAGAGCTAGTTATGGCATAGAAGGATGCATCATGTGAATTTTGACAATATCATCAAGATAAGCAATACTCAGGCTGTAAGAGACCTTCCAAAATTGGTGAAACCTACTAACAGCTTGTGCAAGGAATGTCAGTTGGGTAAGCTGAGCAAAGTCACATTCAAAAGCAAGGAACTGTCTTCTACTAGATTATTGGACTTAGTTCACACTGATCTTTGTGGTCCGGCAACAACTAGAAGTATTCAAGGTGATAGATACTTCATGCTACTAATAGATGACTATTCCCAGATGATGTGGGTAATCTTTCTAAAGGAGAAATTAGAAGCTCTTGAGAAATTCAAAATATTCAAGGCTATGGTAGGGAATGAAACAGGAATTAAGTTGAAATGTCTGAGGTTTGATAGAGGTGGAGAATTCACAGCTGGTGAGTTCATAGAATTCTGTGAGAAACATGGAATTAAGAGACAGTTGTCTACTCTGAGGACTCCACAGTAGAATGGACTAGTGGAGAGAAAGAACTGGACCATCCAGGAAGCATCTAGGACTATGATGATGGAAGCAAATGTTCCTCAGATCTATTGGAGAGAAGCTGTCAGCACTGCAGTCTATACTCTTAATCGAGTTCAAATCAGAAGCAATACCGATAAGACCCCTTATGAACTTTGGTTTGGCATTACTCCTACTGTAAGATATTTCAGAGTCTTTGGTAGCAAATGTTACATCAAAAGAGATGCAGATTTAGGTAAGTTTGATGCTAGAAGTGATGAAGGAATATTCTTGGGTTATTCTACTCAAAGCAAAGCATATCGGTGTTATAACAAGAGACTAAGAAAGATGATAGAAAGTACAAATGTGAAGGTTGATGAGGGAATAGAGAAATCCTCAAGGTTTTATGAATATGATGAAGATGATCAGAATGGTGTTATGATTCAAGGAGCTCAATCCTCTTCTGAAAGTCAAATTTAGACTAATCCGGTAAATCAGGAAGAAGAGATAGGTCTGAATGAGCCTCATCAAGAAACAGAAGTGCAAGAAACTTCCAAAGTTCCAAGGTATGTAAGATTGAACCACTTTGAAGATCAGATCATAGGTGACAAAAGCCAAGGTGTGCAAACTAGAAGAAAAATTGCTCAAAATTTGGATGAATATTGTCTGATTTCAAAGATTGAACCTAAGACAATAAATGAAGTCTGCAATGATGAAAATTGGACCAAAGCAATGGAGGAAGAGTTGATGCAAATTGAGAAAAATCACACCTGGGATCTTGTTCCCAGACCTAGAAACAAGAATGTGATTGGAACCAAATGAGTCTTCCGGAACAAACTAAATGAAGTTGGTGAAGTAATCAGAAATAAATCCAGATTGGTCTGCAAAGGCTACTCTCAAGTAGAAGGGATTGATTTTGAAGAAACCTTTGCTCTGGTGGCAAAAATTGAAGCAGTCAAATTATTTCTTGCATTTACTGCCTTCAAGGATTTCAAGGTGTATCAGATGGATGTCAAGTTTGCCTTCTTGAATGGTGACTTAGAAGAAGAAGTGTACATTGAACAGCTGGATGGTTTTCAATTATCTAAGCATGATGATATGGTCTGCAAATTGAAGAAGGCACTATATGGACTAAAGCAAGCCCCAAGAGCTTGGTATGAAAGACTGGACAAACATCTTTTGAAGATTTGTTTCAACAAAGGTACTACTGATAGTAACCTATATTTCAAAATTGATCATGAAAACATCTTGATTGTTGAAGTATTTGTTGATGATATCATCTTTGGAGGAAGAGATAGTATGTGTAAAACCTTTGCAAATCAAATGAAAGGTGAATTTGAGATGTCAATGCTCGGTGAAATGAATTTCTTCTTGGGTCTGCAAATTATTCAGACCAAGAAAGGAATCTTTATTTCTTAGACCAAATATGTGAAAGAATTGTTGAGGAAATTTGAAATGGAAGATTCAAAGCCAATGAATACTCCCATGGCAACCGGATGTAAGTTGAGCAAAGATGATGAATCTCCTAAGGTAGATCAGACAAAGTACAGATCAATGATTGGAGGATTATTGTATCTCACTCAAACTAGACTAGATATAATGCAGGCTGTTGGTCTTATGGTGAGATTCCAGGCTGATCCCAGAGAATCTCATGTCATGGCAATCAAAAGATTTTTAGGTACTTAAAAGGAACAGTTGAGTATGGTCTATGGTATCCTAGAGATCATAATTTTTCTCTTCATGCATATATAGATGCAGATTGGGCAGGAGATGTGGATGACAGGAAGAGTACCAGTGGAGGAGCATTCTTTTTGGGGAAAAGATTGGTTTCTTGGCTAAGAAAGAAACAAGAGGCAATATCCCTATCTACAACTGAAGCAGAATACATTGTAGCAGTAGGTAATTGTACTCAAGTTTTGTGGATGAAGTAGATGCTAAGAGATATTAAAGTAGAATATGAGAAGCCTATCACAATTTTTTGTGATAATTCAAGTGCAATAAATATTTCTAAGAATTCAGTGTTGTATTCTAAGACTAAGCATATATCTATCAAGTTTCACTTTTTGAGAGAGCAAGTGAACAAGGATGAAGTCAAATTGGAGTATGTGCCCTCCAAGGATCAGATTGCAGATATCTTTACTAAACCTCTTCCCAAGAACTCTTTTGAGTATCTCAGGGAGAAGTTAGGGGTTATTGCCCCTTTGGTGATGAACTAGGATGCACTGATGTGCATCAATCCGATGGATATCATAGTCATATCTTGTGATTCGGATTGATGATAAAGGAGCTGCTACTCAGGGGGAGCAGCTGGTATGTTATGAAGTAATGGAGTTGCAAGTATGAGCCCTTTGCCATTGATGTCAAAGGGGGAGAGAAGACATGTGAAAAACAAGTGGTTGCTGATCAAAGGGGGAGCAATAAAAGAAGAGAAGACATGTGAATAGTTGTTGCTATTAGGGGGAGTTGTGACAGCAAGGAGAATTTCTTGTCTTGATGGTTTTTCACATCATATGTTGCCATCAATGACAAAGGGGGAGATTGTTACAAGTATGGGCCTAACCAGTGTTTCCATTAATGTCAACATACTCATGTTGCATTAATGAGAAGGATTAGATGAGCTGTGTGTTGAGGATATTGAGAAAATTAGTCTCAATCAGAAATAGTGAAGAACAGTGATGACAAGAAGGTAAAAGTCCCCAATAGGTGGAGGATCAGATGATGCAGTTTAAAGGGTTTGTAGATATAAGTCTTGAGATGCTCCAGTCAAGTTTTCAAAGGTCCACATGAAGATATGAAGAAGTTATGGTTGCTCAAGTAAAACTAGTTTGGACAAGTGTTCAGAGGTGACAGAGTGCTACAGATAGGTCCGGTGAGATCTAAAATTTCATTATCCCATTCTGCAAATTTGAGGGAGTGTTGAGGATGTTCTTGTGAAGTGTCAACTAGATTGGTTTGTGGGTTGAAGGTCTGAAAGAGCATATTCATTTGTGACAGTGATGACAGACTGTGCTCTTGAAGCTCCAAATGAAGGAGAGAAGAATTCCAGTAGGATGATGAAGTGCAGATGTTCTTGGTGATTTAGGGAAGGTTATGATGATTGTTGGATCATGTCCAATTCATGTTGGCGGTCCGCATTGAAGTTAGAGTTTGCATTTGAAGAATAACCACGGATATTGGTGTTCTTCTTGAGACTGGCCGATCGGATGTATTACACATCTTGCAGATGTTCTTGTAGGTGACTTAGATGATTGTTTCTAAGTCGATGCCTTGTATAAATAAGGGATTGTGAAGTCATTTTGAAGAGTGTGGTTGGGGATGAGTGTGTGATAGCGAATAGAAGTGTGAAAGGTAGAGCAGAAGTTTTGGGCTTAAATGGAACTGATTCAAGCATGCTGATGATGCTATTCTCTAGTTCATAAAGGTGATACTTATTCTTTTGTAGACAGTGTGTCTCTTGTAGGCAGTGAGCCTCTTGTGAGCATGCTCGGGCAATGAGCCCTAATTGGCATGTGCCATTTTGTTCTTTCTATTCTTCTAACAGAGAATACATTCTTGGGTTAATCACCCCGTGGTTTTTCCCTTAACTAGGTTTTCCACATCAAAATCTTGGTGTCTTATGTGTTGATAAGTTTCTACTTTTGATTTGAATGCATTATGGTTCATGATTAATATTATACTAATCACTAAAGAAGATTCAAGTGTTTAAATCAAGAAAGTTTTGTACAACTAATTCACCCCCCCTCTCAGTTGTATGCCCTAAGTCTAACACCTTAGCCTTCTGATCTTTAAGATCCCAATTAACTTGTTGCATTTTTGCGGGTTTTACATTGGATACCATTTCCCATAGGTCATGATCAACAAGTAGGTCCTCCATCTTCAATTTCCACAACTCAAAATTAGTGCCATTGAATTTCTCAACCTCTAGCCTTCCGGATGTGGTTGCCATCTCCTTGTTGCAACAAGATACATAATACTTTGCACAACACTCCCACTCAACCTCAGATTAGCTCAAAAAACCCCTACCCAATAGCTAAGACCAAAACTGGCCAGGCTCTAATACCAATTGAAAGGAAGCTAGGTGTGCGAAAATCGCTTCCTACACTAATCTAATGAGGGGAGGAGAGTGCAAATTCAATTTTATCCTTACTACTACAGTAATGTTAAACCCACTAATAGAGATAATAGAGATATTGCAGCAAACACATAAACAAGAAAGTGAGACAGAAGAAGAGAGACACAAGATATACGTTGGGAAAACCCTACACTCCAAAACCTGCACAATGTATTAACAAAATTGAAATGGTTTACAATACACTTGTAATGCAAGCTCTTAGGAGTCTTTGACACTCATATCTAGAGACAAACTAGTAGCATAATAGTACCTATCAAATTTGTAATACATCTCCTCCTCCAAGCACCTGTTTATATAGAAAATACAAGGCAAAATTGCCTCTATCTTGGAATGGACATCCAACTTGGCCTCATGGCCCAAAACATTGGTCAACATTGTAAGATGCTTCTAACACTTGTCCACACACCCCATCCAAAAGAGGTCACCTATTTCCAAAATGGGCTATGATAGATGCTCTTACGACTCTTACAACCATCATAGAATCTATCATAGCAGTTACAACTTACAACTATAAGAGAATCTATCATACACAGGCTATAAATAGCATATTCTCTTACAATGTGTCATAGTTCACCTTGGGGCACCCAAAGATGCTTTTTTCAAAGATGCTCTTCAACACATGTCTTCACCTGTCATAGAATCTCCTATTTCTGATTCTTACATGTCATAACTTCGTCATAGGAATCTGTCATGACCATTACAGTCAATTTTCCCTTACAACATCCAAGATGCTGACACATGGAAAAATATTCCTACCACAAAGTGGGATGCCTATCTCCTCATGTGAGGACAAAATTACAAGTTGTCATCTTGCATGTAGGATGACACATCACCATGCCACATCCCATAAGATGACAATATGAATTTACAACATAGGCAATAAATAAATAAATAAATACAATGAAAATGATACAAGGAATTACCAAGGTTGAGACACCTTAATTCCCAGCATTATCCACTTCGCCCTCTTATCTCCAAGCTCATTCTACATTAAGAGCATCTTAACGGCTGCATCAGGTACCATGACAATTATCTTGCTCCTCAAGATATAGTGTCTAGATTTCTTCATTGTTCTTACTAAGGCAAGGGCTTTCCTTTCAACATCCATGTACCTAAGCTTTGCATCTCTAAATGGAGAACTCATAAAAGTGATGGGCTTCTCTCCCTTTTCTTCACTCCTCTGCATTAGGACTGCTATGCATGTATGCTCTAAAGCAAATGAATATATGTAAAAATCCCTAGTATAATCTAGGATGATTAAGACAGGTGCATCTACTATGGCCTTCTTGATATCTTCAAATGTAACTTTTGCTTCATGTGTCCATTCAATTTTGGTATCCTTCTTGAGCATGGCATTGAGTGGCCTGACAATTTCTACAAATCCTATGATGAATTTCCTCACAAATTAATCTTACCAAAATAAGATTTTAGCTCTTTTTTACTCCCTGGAAGTTGTAGTTTCATTAAAGACTCAACCCTGGCAGGATCTGTTAGCACTCTTTTTGACCTGGGGGTTGTTTTTTTTCATGATCAGGGGGTTTCTTCATTTGAACCCTTTATCTTCTTGCCCATTTTCCTAAGTGTTGGACCTCCTCAGCATTGTTCAGCTGCAGCATCATATTTTCTTTGAGGAGGAGATCATCATCATCATCTTGTCTTCGATGATGGTCTGCATTATCATGTTTTCTGTCGACTTGTTTTTCATCAGGATCATCATATTTCAATATCGGGTGATGTTTGGATATCATCCTGATCCTGCTGATGAGCTACAGTGCGCCCTAATTTGCTTGCGGGGGTGATTTTTTTTTCAAGTATCCGGTGATCTTCCAATTATCACCTTGCCCAAACATGATGATGATGTTGCCCCGATATTCTGAAGGGGTTATTCTCTAAGTTGTTCGACCTGACTTGTTTTTTCTTAAGGGTCGTCATCATCATCATCATATTTCCAGTTATCACCATGTTGCTTGCGAGGGTCATCATATTTTCTGCCTTCATGATATTTCGCCGGGGTGATATTTTTATCATCGGGTGATCTTGGTTATGATCATCCTGATGATGTTGTTGAAGAGTTCTATGTATGACCCGATATTCACCGGGGTCATCATATTTTGAACGTCAGGATGATCTTAGTCAATATCATCCTGATGATGTTGTATCACTTCATGTTCGTTGTTTTGTCATCCTGATGATGCTGACATCATTCTTATGTCAGGGTGATATCTATTTCTCTGCCTATCTGCATCATGATATTTCCAAAGGAGGGGGTGATATTTTCATATCACCCGAATGTATGTTTGTTCCAGCGTCATGATGATGCTGATATCAAGGAGATATCCGCCTGCCGGCTTCGTGCATTATCTAGTGGGGGGTGATCTTTTCAAGCATCATCATATTCATCTATCGCCCCGATCTTATAGTGGAGCTACAGTGCAACCTGATAGTTGTACATCAGGATGATATTTCCAAATATCTGGTTATCTTCTGAATATCATCCTGATGTCGATATGATGATGACGTCATCAAGGTCCGGGGGGGTCATATTTCTAACACAGATCATCTTGTGGAGATCTCCTGATATTTGCAAACATGATGATGACGTCATCCGGATATGAGAAGGTGCGCAGTAGGTAGATATGATGATGACGTCAGCAGGATATGATGATGACGTCATCAGGATGTTCATCGGCCAGACTTTTGGTATAGGCTTAGCAGGAGGATGTTCCTCCGATGGATCAGGTTGTGCGGATGAAGGCAATTATCATGCAGGTTATATTGCGATATGATGCTGACGTCAGGGTGATATTTCAAGCAACAGGATATCATGCTGCTGGAGGATGATGATGATGAAGTCTTATACTAGTGTCGTCAGGAGCAAAAGCACCGACATCATATATGCTCATGACCTAGTATATAAAGTGTTAAAGAGGTTGCTGCGGGGTGCATGTGGGATAATTGATATCCTGCATATTCGAAATATCATGATGATGAATCTCGGCGGGAAATGGTTGCGATCGACTGTTAGATGTTTTTCCCAAGGCTGCGGGTTGGTGCGCCATTAATGGCGAAGGTTGCAGAGGTATGGGCGGATCTGGTACCCGATTGAAGGTGTACATTAGCGGACAGTGGCACAGGGCTCGAGATATCTTCCTGTCTCCTCCCCTACCTGTTGCATTCATGTTTGGGCGCCAATCTGGTAATGCGTTGAGCGCCATTTTGCTGATACTGTGTATCTGGCAGGAATTTTGGTCAACCATGTAATTAATTGCTATGGTACACTACCTGGCTGTTATAAGCAGGAAGTGTTACTCATTTGTGGTTGTTGAAAGTTGAAGATTTTTGGCTCTGTAACTCAAAACAAGCTGATCTGGTTGTTCTGTACAGCTTAACCTGTGAGTTTATGTATCTCTTGTTGCATGTTTTTGGCATGAACCCACTGATTTCATGATTAATCTTATATGAGAAATGCTATCTCAGCATGTGTTTTGTTAATTCTGTCTCCAGTATTGCATGTATTCTTCTTCTGAATCTGGATATTTGGGTAATGTTTAGATTCTAGAGCATAGAATTCCTATGTTGAATGTCTGATCTTTTAACTTCTGCTCAAGGGGTAGATTAAACTGTTTTCAGGTTGAACATTGGGAAGGGTATACTGCAGTAGGGATGCCATAAGTAGAGATAACTTAACACTTTGTATTGGGAGATATCTGTAAGGCAGATATCACATATATCCCCCTGAAATCCAGTTTTAGCTGTTCATGCTGATCATTCACAGGTGTATGTCTACTGACTCCAGGCCCTGGATAGGCACCAATCTTGCTTTGTTTTTGTGTTGTAACCATATCCAGCTTTGCATCCAAACTTAAAATCCAAATGAAAATCTAAAACAACCATTAGGACATTAGAATTAGTTTTAGGAACCTCAGTCCTCTGTCTACAACTGCAAATAGGCCCAAAGCTAGCCCCTTTGTTCTTATCTTTCAGTTTTGGTCTACTTACAGGAGGACTTATCTGCTTTCTGTCAGCATCCCAGCCTTGTATGCATATCCTCATGGATGTTGAGTAGGGAATACCCCCCTAGGTCTTGCAGAGCCTGAAGAAGAAGAGGAGATAAAATATAGAGTCTATCTCCTACACTGTTGGCCCCTGGCCCAGAGATCCTGTTGATCACTGATGGCTACCTTGTAGGGAAATCTGGGAATAAGCATCCAGTCTGGGAAAAAACCAACAGGATCAATGGTTATTCCACTTTCTGATATGACATGACCAAATAAATTATCAGTGGTGACTCCAAACATGCACTTCTTTGGGTTTAATGAGATACCATACTGTTCACACTTCTTGAGGTCTTCTATATGGTCTCCTCTCTTCTTCAAGAAAATTGTCAGGTCCTCCATGTATATGACTATGCACTACCTAACTAGGCCTCTGAATGCTATGTCCATTGCATGTTGGAATGTAGCTCCAACATTGATCAGGCCAAATGGCATACATCTGTAGGCAAATATTCCCCATTTGGTGGTGAATGATGTCTTTAACCTATCCATCTTGTCCACCATCACTTGATTGTATCTTGAAAAACCATCAAGGAAGGACATCATTTGAGCTCCATTCACTATTTGTAAAACTTCATCCAATGAGGGAAGAGGATAGTTATCCTTTTCTGATGTTCTATTTAGATTTCTGAAGTTGACACACAGCCGTATGTCTCCAATCTTTTTCCTGACTGGAACTAGATTGGCTACCCATGTTGAGTGCCTAACAGGAAAATGATCCTTGCATTGAGTAATTTTTTAACCTCTTCAAAGATAAGGGGCTCCAATAAAGCATTGACTGGACTCTCCTTTTGCCTAAATGGCTTGGCATCTAGCTTTAATTGGATAGTATGAGTGATGATAGAAGCATCATACATTTTTAGTTCATCATAGGTCCAGGCGATGACATGGATATAATATTTCAATGCCTGATCTATCCCTTCCTTCTCTTCTTCAAAGAAAATCTTATCAATCAGGACATTCCTTGTGTCCTCACCTTGTCCTATGTTGACAGGTGAATATTCTCCTCCATATGCCAATTGGGGAGATCTTTCTTCTATATCATGTTGTCTAAATCAAAAGCTCTTTCAAGATCAATCATGCCTTTGGGGATTTTATTACTTGGCAAGTCCATGATTTCTTCTTCCTCCCACACATGATCTTCTATGTTCTTCTCATCTAAGATCTATGCTTCGAATATATCCCTATTTGCAATGAAATCTAGGATATGTTGGTCATCATCAAATAATTGGCAATTGGTGACATTATCAGGTATGGAAGGTACTGATAGCAGTTGTACTGAAAATCTTTTCATTCTAGAAATGGATAGAGGTTCCAATGTGCTGGTAGCATGTGTCAGTGCATTAGCTCTATGATTTTTTTCTCTAAGGACATGCATGATATTGAATGCATCGAATCCTTCTATTAAATCCCAAACTCTATGCCTATAATTTGATAGCTTTTTATAGTTGCATGCATAGATACTCTTGACCTGTTTTACCACTAATTCTAAGTCCCCATAAACATGCAAAATCTTAACTTGTTTCTTAAGAGCAAACAACAACCCATGGATCAAGGCTTTGTACTCAACCACATTATTAGTACATGGAAATTACAATTTGTATGCTACTAAAAATGACCTCCCTGATGGGTTAATGAGGTCAATGCCTACTCCAACTCCTTGTTTGGATTTAGAGCCATAGAACCTTAGAATCCATGGCTTATCATAATCCTGCCCACTTGGTCACCATCTTCCCACGTGTGCATGTTACACATTAGGACTTCTTCAATTCTAATAGTTTTAGGTCTTACTGCATAAACCCTTGGTTCAACGTCTATGTATAGTACCTCATTAGGGTGATTATATTTTGTGATCATGTGTTTCATCCTAGGTTTAGCTTCTATTCTAAGTTGGTTGGGAATTCCTTTCCATGGTAACTACATATGACTGAAATCCATGACCATACACCCATTTAATGTCTTAGACCAATCCCTACTAAGTAGCATCCTGTATGTATCAAGGATATCCACTACCTAGATGTCAATGTAGTATTGTATCCTTGGGTCTGATCCAAACTACATGTGGATATGAGTTAACTCTCCTTCTACACTAACTTCTATTTTATCAAGCTGTGTTACTTTTTTGAGGGATTTAGCTGAATGTAAGCCTAAAGCATTGGAAATGGATAGGGGTATCATGTTTGTTGATGCACCTGAATCCACTAGATTGTTGTGTAAATTCTTGCCAGATATCCTCAATGTAAGTAAGAATGGAGGTGATTCAGACTTATCTCTGTATAAAGTCATTTGTGATGTTTCAGCAGCATGAACAATAGACTGTACTTTAGATTTGGCATTGTTATCTTTTAGTATAGGATCTCTAGTCATGATGTGGCTAGGATTATGACTTGTATTTTCTTCTATGGGTGTAGGTTCATCTAAAGATTTCAAAAAGGTTTTCTTGATGACTGAGGTCTTTAGCAATTCTAATAAAGAAAAGATGATCTTTATTTTTTTCATTTGTTCTTCTAAGTAAGTGACCAATTTATCTGATTCAGGCAACTAGGTGATGGCTTTTGTCACTGTATTTTGGGGTGTGAAGTATTGAGTACTCACTTTGGGAGGACCAAGGTTATTACTAGCCTTGGGATCAGGAGGAATAGATATGGTGAAAAGACCAATAGGATGGTTAGGATTACTCCTCAAGTTATAATTATGTCTACCCTGATACTACGGTTGATAAGCATGAACCTCTTTAGGTTCTGGCTCAGGTTCATTTTGATCTTCAAAATGGAAAACATAGTTTGACTCAAAGGCTACGACAGACTCTTCACATGTGAACATGTAATTTTCATCAGTTAAGGTCATCTAATGATGTTGATGACTATCAGAACTTTCAAGTACAAGGGTAAACTCATATCCTAGAGGGACAAATTCATTTCCTTTAGGAAAAGATGGATCTCCTACCATATTATACACTTTAGCCTAGAAAATGTTGGCTACTATTTTGAATTGAGGACAATCTAGTTTGGCATGTGCGTTGGTATTGTGCATTCTGCACCAATTTGTGAGTGTAGCCTCTACTAAATTCACCCTAGTAGTCTGTTTAAGTTTAGTAGGAGGTTGATTGTCCAATGGTGATGGTAACGATCCATTGTTAGGTCAGGTGCTCCATGTTCTAGGTGGCCTAGGGGTAGCATTATTATTTCTATTGTTGAAATTCCTATCATTATTATACCCCCTGTCAGGATATCCAGACCTATCATTGTTGTTTCCATGTCCTCTATCAGGATATCCTTTATTCTAATTCGACTGAGAATAAAAGTTTTGACTCCTCATGTGTGTGATATCAATGGTTAATTTGCTTAGCTGTGCAGATATTTCCTTAATGTTGTCCTTCCCCTCCTGGGCTTTGGCAACTATGTTCTCTTGTTGAGGTTTGAAGAAAGAACCACCATTACTATTATTTTACACTACCTCATGAGGTGCATGTCTAGGATGAGACATCATCTAGCCATTTCCATTTGGAGGAGGCATGATACTAAGTGGAGGTACTTGTAGGGGACTAGGCATTATGGATGGAGGTATCATGGCTCCATTAACTTGTGGCTGACTAGGATATGTAGGATATTCTGAGTTAGGGGTGAAACTGGGTGTTAACTGTTGATTGATCTTGATGGCTTCTTCATAGGCACCTGCCAAAGTAGTAATTGTAGGATGTGTGCTCCTGATGAACATGGATGTCAAGGGATCTACGGCTGAATAGTATATTGATCTAGCTACCTCATCACCTACATTATAGGGAAAAAATAACTTAGAATACATTTTCTAGAACCTAGCGTTAAAATTGGAGATTGGCTCTCCCTCAGCTCTCTTGATTGTAGCAAACATGTGATAAGTCATAGTTGGATCTACTAGTATTTTGAATCTTCCTATGAAATCTTTCTCTAAGCCAGCCCAAGTAGCTATGGAAGACCAGGTGAGACTAATGTACCAACCATATGCTTCTTCTCCTAATAAATAAGGGAATAACCTACACATAATGTCCTCATAGTCTATTTGAACCCTAAAGCAAGCTTCTTTATAAGTTTGGCTATGATCCTCTACATCTTGGTAAGGATGATACTTCAGACAAATCTTGTCTGGATTATTTGGCAAAGGGTGATACACTATAAAGGTAAGTGGTGATTCGACTACAAAGAACGACATCGTGAAAGGCACCTGAGGTATTTGAGGTACTACTAGAGATACTGAAGGTGTTACCATAGGTATATCTAGAGATACTGGTGAATGAGGACATGGATTGTGATGAGGGTTAGTTGTATGGGGTCTAAGTCCAAAGACGGATAATTCTTCCAAAGGTCCAGTGGATCTCGACCTAGTATTAGGTCAGAGAGCTAGAGCTTCACTGTGTATGAATGGATATGGATATTTTGACTAGATCTTTGCAAAGATCAGGGTATTTACTCTTATGGAGTGGATATTTATGATTAAAAGTTTAAAACAACAAGATATTTGCATTGTATTTGCACGAAATACAAATGTTGACTGGAATTATGGAAATTTGAACAACTGACTATAAATATCAGATCAACCAACCACAAGGATGGGGTATTTGCACTTAGATATTTCAAATGACTGATAATAGATGGAAACTTTGCACAAATGAATGAGATTTTAAGTACTCTTACAAAATTTTGAAAATGTCACCTCACTTGAACATGGGAAAAGATATCCAGGCAATGAATTTCCAAATCAAAATGACTGCGGCCCTCCTTCTAGCATCAATTTATGTTGATCATGATATTAGTCACAATAACATAGATAAAGAATTCACAAACAAACCTTTATCATCTTGAAAAGTATGATCAATTCAGAATGAATTGATACCTCCAAGGCTTTGTTAGTTAGGTCTTGACCTTCTGATAATCTCTCAGTTAGTTTGATGTGAGTTGTTATTTTCCATTCAGGGGCCTTATAATTCCAATTTGAAGTGATTCATATCCAAATATGCTCTATTTCACTTGCTTTCAAGAAATTCTCAACAAACAAGGTTAAATCCTACTATATTTAACCTGATCATGTAGATATTTATGTAAGTGATCAATTCTTCTGCGTATGACTGAATTCATGATGATGTTTGCTTAATTCTTTTGAAACTATCTTCAATCCACTTATGATGAACTAATTCTAACTAAATTTCACTTATGCACTATAGATTTATTCAATTGATATGCCTATAAGTAGGTATTTTCATGTTTCTTACCATTATTTATGTTTACTTGCATGAAATTTGTTGTTTTGTATGCACTCTAGTTAAATATGCTAAAGATATTCAGTTACCTTGGGATGTCAGCATATTTCTCTGTATTTGCTTATTATTTTCTGTGTATTTGCAATTATGATGATGATTGAATGAAATTAAAGAAATTTGAATTAATGCTTTCTAATTTTACTGAAATGAATGAGTTTCAACCATTGTATATGTGCATTCCAATACTTCATGAAATAGAGATAAAAACCAAACCATGCTATGCTAGGACATTCCACAACTTCAGACAATTGGTGCTAATCTTCAAAGGGATAGGAAATCAACAACAAGCACTAGTCAACATGCACTCCAAGGGACACAAAATATTATAGTGACAACTCTAGATGATAACTAGAAGATTACTCAAGATCTACTATGTAGTTGTAATCTATATTTCCATTGCATTCAGTATTCAAAATGTGAACATATTTACAATTAGTCTTGAGAAAGTACCATGACATTCAATAATCCTATCTCAATTAAGCTCTTAACTCATTTACAAAGTCCAATCCACCTCCTTTTATAGAGTAAGGAAGGGATGCGGTTACAAAAGATCCTGTGGTCAGGATTCATTCACTACAATCAACAATCCCTATTGCATTGACCAGGTCAACAGACCAAAACAGGTGGCACAAGTTGCCAGTTGGCAACCATCTGGTGGAACACAAATGTCCCTTTAAAACATTCTTCAACATTACATTGAATTAATCATCATATCCATGTGTTCTACATTTACATTTATTCCTCTTCATCCATGGATGGGTCATCCTCTATATGCACATTAATAGTTTTTCTAACAAGTTCATATGCTTGAACTATTTTATCTATCTCTCCTCCATCTAGTACTTTAGCCTTTTTAAATGCATGCCCTTGTGATTGGAATTGGGCTTGTGATGTAGAGGTAGGAGGACCAAAACTATCCTCAATAACATTAACAAATCAAAGAACTAATCCAATTGCTTTGGTCAAGTTGAAGAGAAAATTAATACATATTTTCCCTCCAATTTTCATGAAGATCCAATGGTAGGAGAGAAAGTTATGACTCTTTTCCCAAAACTACAAACCCTAGACAGCGTTCAGACCTGCCCTCACCAAAATTGTAATATCTCTCACAAAAATTAATTAAATTATATCAAACCAAAAGAATTGTAAACTAGAAACACATATATTTCCATCCATCTATTATATACATCAATGTGAGGCCATACCAGGCCATACCATGCATATTTTCAAACTATATTTTCAGAAAATTAAACTCTGCAGACCTACCCTCAATAAAAATGCCATAACTTATTCAAATCTTAATGAAATTTGATGAAAAAAAAAGAAATGGAAATTAGACTCAAGAATATTTCCAACCATATATGTCTTTCCCTTGTATCTATCCATACAAAACCGTACCAAATGCTGCAACAGGACTGTTATAGGAGAATTCTGAAAATTGTAGTCACTAAAACGGTCATAACTTCCTCAATATTACACTAAATTTGATGAGACAAAAAGGAAAGGGAGGGCAATTGATATACTTTCATTTGAAATCAAAAATAAATGTCTTCCTACAATTATTGGGCCGTACCATGCAAGAAAACAACAAATTTTTGAAGTATAATACAGAAAACATTGCTTTTTACCATTCCCTTCTCAATCTTCAATCACCTCCAAGTTTTCAAAGGTATACAAGGCCTTTTTAAAGGTATTACAAATGAACTTTCAGTTTCCAACTACTTGGAATGAACCAAGAGCCAAATGACTCTTCACCTTCCCTCATTCTTCATCTTTTTTCCAACTTTACATTGACAACCTTTACATGGTTTGCAATATTTTGCATATTTGAAACTCCTATTGACCTAAACACATAAAAATGACTTGATTAACCTTATACAATGATGAATCATTACAATATTGGATCATTTTAATCAAACTCCTATGGAAGTCAAGGTGCTCCTACACCATTCAACCAACCAACAAAGATTTCCAAGTCCCTTGGAAATGTATCTGCAACAAAAGTCTCTTTCTTCTGTTTTCAATCTTTAATCTTCTCAGCTACAATCTTCCAAATCTTCACATCAAGAAAGGTGACCAACCAACCAACAAAACAAACTACCATCTTTACAGAGCATCCTCAGGCTCCTTCTACTCCCATCAGTGGAGTATTCTTTAGGCTGCAACATCAAGTGCGTCTACAGGTATCCATCTCTCTCACTGCTTCACAACAAACCAACTCACCAAACCATTCATCTCACCCAATAGCAGATCCTAGTGATGCACCTACCACTCTCTCCTCAGTGGTTTCTCTATGCACCCTTATCCAGCCTAATCTCCATTGGAGAATGGTCATGACAGACCTCATCTTGTCTGCCCATACACACAACCTTAGAAAACATCCTTCTGCAGTTAGATGGACCAAGCACCTACAACCAAACAACTTATCAAATAACGGTCACCAACATAACATATTATTCATCTCCTCCCAGAGCCTTTGCTAGCTCTGATACCAATATGATGTAGAGGTAGGAGGACCAAAACTATCCTTAATAACATTAACAAATCAAAGAACTAATCCAATTACTTTGGTCAGGTTGAAGAGAACATTAATACATATTTTCCCTCCAATTTTCATGAAGATCCAATGGTAGGAGAGAAAGTTATGACTCTTTTCCTAAAACTACAAACCCTAGGCAGCGTTCAAACCTGCTCTCACCAAAATTGCAATATCTCTCACAAAACTTAATTAAATTATACCAAAACAAAATAATTGTAAACTAGAAACACATATATTTCCATCCATCTATTATATACATCAATGTGAAGCCATACCAGGCCGTACCATGCATATTTTCAGACTGTATTTTCAGAAAATTAAACTCTGTAGACCTACCCTCAATAAAAATGCCATAACTTATTCAAATCTTAATGAAATTTGATGAAACAAAAATAAATAGAAATTATACTCAAGAATATTTCCAACCATATGTGGCTTGCCCCTATATCTATCCGTACAAAAATGTACCAAACACTGCAACAGGACTGTTATAGGAGAATTCTAAAAATTACAGTCACTAAAACGGTCATAACTTCCTCAATATTACACCAAATTCAATGAGACAAAAAGGAAAGGAAGGGTGATTGAATATAATTTAATTTGAAATCAAAAATAAATGTCCTCCTACACTTATTGGGCCATACCATGCAAGAAAATAACAAATTTCTAAAGTATAATACAAAAAACATTACTTTTTACCATTCCATTCTCAATCTTCAATCACCTCCAAGTTTTCAAAGGTATACAAGGCCTTTTTAAAGGTATTACAAATGACCTTTCAGTTTCCAACTACTTGGAATGAACCAAGAGCCAAATGACTCTTCACCTTCCCTCATTCTTCATCTTTTTTCCAACTTTACATTGACAACCTTTACATGGTTTGCAATATTTTGCATATTTGAAACTCCTATTGGCCTAAACACATAAAAATGACTTGATTAACCTTATACAATGATGAATCATTACAATATTGGATCATTTTAATCAAAATCCTATGGAAGTCAAGGTGCTCCTACACCAGCTTGTAAAGCTGTCCACTTGCTCTTCTGGCTATTCAATGTTTCATTGTATTTTTCTACCTTAGCCTTCATCCTCATGGATTTCTCAATTATATCTTCAGAGAAATGGCTAAGTGGGTCATTTGATGTAGGCCCGCAATTATTTTGGAAGGCCTAGGTAGCGAAGTCCACATCTTGATTCTCTATCTTCCCTTCAACCTTATCTTCAAGGGCTTCTAAGATGTCTACTTCAAATTTCACATCTTCATACTAGATATTGAGTAAATGTGAAGTCTAGTTTGTTAGGATATTGGTGGATATCAGGACATTTACATCTATGTTTTTCATTTCTACAAGAGCAGCCAGATGTTTGTCTACTTGTATAGATCTCTGGCCAATCTCCCTTTGCATTTTATCAGCCTTGGTCTTCAGAGTACTGAGTGTTGGGAATTAAGGTGTCTCAACCTTTGTAATTCCTTATATTAATTAATTGTATGTATTTATTTATTGCATATTATTGTAATTAGGATGCAAATCCTATTTCGTCATCTTGTGGGAGTTGGCATGCTGATGTGTCATCCTATGTGGAAGGTGACCACATGTAATTTTGTCCTCACATGAGGAGATAGGAATCCCACTTAGTGGTAGAGGTATTTTTCCATGTGTCGGCACTTTGACTAGTGTGTAAGTGAATCTTGACCAAAAGGGTTATGACAGATTCCTATGACAGAATCTATGATGCGTAAGAGTCATAAATGGAAGGTTCTATGATAGGTGAAGACATGTGTGACAAGGCATCTTAGAAGAAGGCATCTGTGGGCACCCCAAGGAGGGTGATGATGTGTTGTAAGAGGAATATATTATTTTTAGTCAGTTATGATAGATTCTCTTACAGCTATAAGTGTTGTCAGTTATGACGAATTCTATGTCAGTCGTAAGATGCGTAAGAGCATATGTCATTGCCCAACTTAGGAATAATTGCCCATATTAGGATGGGGTGATGTGACAAGTGTCATGACCATGCTGCAGTGTTGGAGAAGTGTCCCTAGGCATGGGTTTTGGGCCATGAGGCCAAGTTGGACGCCCATCTCAAGGAAAGTACATTTTTGCCTTGTAAACTTCTGTTTAAGTAGTTGCTTGGAGTGGAGATGTATTATGTGATTGACAGGTACTATTATGCTACCGAATTGTCTCTAGATATGAGTGTTGAAGACTACTGTAAAGACTTGCATTGCAAGTGTGTTGTAAACTTCATTGTTTAGATAATCCATTGTGCAGGTTTTGGAGTGTGGGGTTTTTCACCTGTAAGGATTTTCCCCACATTATCTCTCTCTCTCTCTCTCTCTCTCTCTCTCTCTCTCTCTCTCTTCTGTCTTACATTCTTGTGTTGTGTATTGCTGCAATATCTTTGTTATTAAGTTAACATTGTTGTAACTATAAAGATTAAAATGAATTTGCACTCATCTCTACTCTTTAGATTAGTGTAGGAAGTGATTTTTGCACACCTAGCTTCCTTTTAGTTGGTACAAGAGCCTGGCCAGTTTTGGTTCTAGCTATTGGGTAGGGGTTTTTTGAGCTAATCTTAGGTTGAGTGGGAGTCTATATAGAGTATTCTGAAATCTTGTTGCAGGAAAGAGATGGCAGGCACATCTAGAAGAATAGAGGTGAAGAAGTTCAATGGCACAGATTTCAAGTTATGGAAATTTAAGATGGAAGACATGCTTGTTGATCAATACCTATGGGAAACCATTTTTGGTGTAAAACCAATTGCAATGGCACAAGATGATTGGGATCTCAAATATTGGAAGGCTAAGGGTCTTCTAAGACTCAGTCTAGTTGACTCAGTTCTGTTAAATGTCCATGAGGAGAAGACCACGGAAGAACTTTGGAAGAAGTTGGGAGATGTTTATAAGGCCAAATCCTTGGTGAACAAGCTTTTTCTAAGAAAGAAGTTGTATTCTCTATAGATGCAGTATGGAGGATGGAGGATCTATTGCAGATCACCTCAATACTTTCAACATGTTAGTTGCATAGTTGACTTCCATTGGTGTGAATATGGAGGAGAATGATCATTGTATGACCTTGATTTGTTCTTTGACGGACTCATGTGATCATCTTGTTATGGCTATTCGGAGTACCACATCCACTTTCAAAATGGATGAAGTGGTATCTTCATTGTTATCTGAAGAGATGCGGAGAAAGTCCTCTAAAGTAGCCAAAGAGGCTCTTGTAGTTCATGGAAGACCCAATGAGAAATGGAAAAAGAAGGACAAGAAAGTTGAGAAGGGTAGATCCAAATCCCATGGAAGCTCCAAATCTCCTGGAAAGTCCAAGGCTCTCTGTTGGAACTGTGATAAAACTGGGCATTTTTGAAAGGAATGCAAAGAGGAAAAGAAAAAGAAGAAGAATGTCCTAGAATCAGAATTTGACAAGTCACAAGATGATGATGATGCCTTCATCGCAGCCTTGGCCACCCATGCATATGATGATGTGTGGTTGATTGATTCTAGTACATCATTCCACATGAGCTCGCATTGAAGCTAGTTCACGAAGTATGAAGAGTTCGATGGTGGAAGAGTGTACCTAGGTGACAATTCTCATCTGAAGATTGTTGGTCATGGAAGAGTCTCAATCCAATTCCCTAATGGATGAGTGAAGGGGATCACTAGGGTCATCTACATCCCAGGCTTGGCACAAAAGCTACTTTCTGTAAGTAAGTTGAATGATGCAAGTTTGTAGGTTGTCTTTTCAAGGGATGGATGTAAGATGACTAGAGGATCTATGGTGCTTGTGAAGGGTACTCAAAGAGATACTTTGTTTCAGATGGAGACATGCACTTCACAGTGCAATAGTTCTTCTAACTCAAATAAAAGAGCTACAGTCACTTCATCCCCACCATTGGACTGGTAGTGAAAAAGTCTGTTGTATCAAATTCTGATGGTAGTGCATTTTGGGTACCTAAGGGTGCTCATGCTCTGGAAGTTAAGCTTCCTGCTAAAAAGATAGTGTTATGGCATAAGAGACTTGGCCATATTGGTGAGAAAGGTCTTAGAACCCTAAAAAATAAAAACATCATTGAGGGTTTAAATGATTGTAATCTCAAGTTTGACTTTTACGAACATTGTATATATGGAAAGTAAAACCATGTTCAGTTTTACTCTAGTTCTCACAAGTCTTTTGGTGTGTTGGATCTTATTCATTCTGATGTGTTTGGTCTAGTTAGCATTCCTTTGATCTCTAAATCTATATATTTTGTATCTTTCATAGATGATTACAGTACAAGGACATGGATTTATTTTCTCAGAAGCAAATATGAAGTCTTTAGTTAGTTCAAAGAGTTTAAATCTTTTGTTGAGAATTAGACTAGTAAAAAGATTAAGTGTTTGAGGACTAACAATAGTGGTGAGTTTTGTTCAACAGAGTTCGATAAGTTCTATAAAGAACATGGGATTGAAAGACATAAGATAACTCCATATATCCTGCAGCAAAATAGAGTTACAGAGAGGATGAACAAGACATTGATGGAGAAGGCTAGGAGTATGCTTAGTGGAGCAAGCCTCAAACAAAAGTTTTGGGTTGAAGTTGTAGCCACTGCTTGCTACCTGGTAAATAGGTCTCCTACATCAGCTCTTGTTGGTAAGACACCTATGGAGGTGTGGTCTGGTAAGAAGCCTTTGGTTAGACATCTTTGTGTTTTTGGTTGTGAGGCATATGCACATGTGCCTAGGGAGAAAAGATCAAAATTGGAGAACAAAGTTGTTAAGTGTATTTTCATTGGCTATGGTGTCAGTGTGAAAGGATACAAGATTTGGGATCCTGTGGCTAAAAAAGTCTTGTATAGAAGAAGTGTTATCTTTAGAGAGCTAACACCTTCTTTCATTGTTCTATAACCAGAAGAGAAAGAAAAGAAAGAGGATGTGGTTCAGTTTCCTTCTACCCCTGAGAAGACTGAACCAATAGATCCAATGAGACCTGATGATGAGGAGAGCTCTAGCAGCTCTGAAAACTCAAAAGAAGAAGCAGAACCTCCACCTCAGCCCTTGAGGAGGTCTACACGGAAAAGAAAGAAACCTGATAGGTTTGGTTATTCATTGCTTGATTCTAGTTGTGCTTTTTCCTTTCTTACTAACACTAATTAGCCTAGAATTGTGACAGAGGCTATGGGCATGAAAGATGCAGGTTCCTGGAAGGAGGCCATGGAAGATGAGATGGCTTCTTTGGAGAAGAATAAAACTTGGGACTTGGTGCCTTTGCCTGAAGGATGAAAACCTATTAGATGCAAATGGGTGTTTAAGAAGAAATTTAGTGCAGATGACAGTGTTGAAAAGTACAAGACCAGATTGGTTGTGAAGGGGTACTCACAAGTGGAGGGAATTGATTATGGTGAAATATTCTCTCCCATTGCAAAGATGACATCTATTCAATTCTTGTTATCTCTTGCAATAGCTTATGACTTAGAGGTGGAGCAGATGGATGTGAAGACATCATTCCTTCACGGTGATTTGGAGGAAGAGATTTACATGTCATAGCCAGAGCATTACATAGAGAAAGGTAAAGAAAATTTGGTTCTCTAACTAAAGAAGTATTTGTATGGTTTGAAGCAGTCTCCTGGGATGTGATATGAAATTTGATGCCTTTGTGTTGTCGATTAGATTTCTGAGATCAAAATCAAATCATTGTGTGTATTACAAATTTGACAATGATCGCATTCTCATTATTGCATTGTATGTTGATGATATGTTGTTAATTGGGAATGGTAAGAATATGATTTCTGATTTGAAGTCTCAGTTGTTAGCATAGTTTGAGATGAAAAACTTAAGGGTAGCCAGGTACATTCTAGGAATGGAAATTAGAAAAGATATAGCTAACAGAAAACTTTGGTTAAGCCAGAGTAAGTATGTGAAGACCGTGTTGGATAGGTTCAGCATGGCAAATTGTAGACCATTGTGTGTTCTTGTATCTTTGGGGACAAAGTTGTCTATTAATGATTGTCCAAAATCTCCTAGTGAGGTGAAGGACATAAGCAGAGTACCTTATGCTAGTGTTGTTGGTAGTTTGATGTATGCTATGGTCTGCACAAGACCAAACATTACCTAAGTAGTGGGAGTCCTTAGTCGATTTATGGCTAATCTTGAACAGGTACATTGGGATGCAGTTAAACGAGTGTTCAAATATTTGAGGGGTACTTTCGAGTATTCCATATGCTATCATGGTAATCCTATAGGACCTCCACATTTTGTTTATATTCATGGATTTTGATTGGGTAGGTGACATTGACAGCAGGAGATCCACCAGTGCTTATGTGTTCACTATGTTCAGTGGTGCAATTAGTTAGATGAGTAAGCAGCAACCTATGGTTGCTTTGTCCACAATAGAAGCTGAGTATATGGTAGAAACTCATGCTTGCAAGGAAGCCATTCAACTTAAGAGATTGTGTTCAGATATTGGTGTTGATGCAAGATAGATTATGATCTGTTGTGACAGTTAGAGTGCGATTTGCCTAGAAAAGAATCTAAATTTCCATGCTAGAAGAAAGCATATTGATGTGCATTTTCACTTCGTGTGAGACATGGTAGAGGATGGGAAGGTGAATTTGGAGAAGGTAGACACTTTGTAGAATGTTGAGGATGCATTGACAAAACCAGTGGGCACAAACAAGTTCAGATGGTGTTCAAAGTCTATGGGCCTCTCAGCCTATAGTAGTTAAATCTTATCATTTCTATTGGCTCTTACAAGGTGTTTGACAGGTGGGAGAATGTTGGGAATTAAGGTGTCTCAACCTTAGTAATTCCTTGTATTAATTAATTGTATATATTTATTTATTGCCTATTATTGTAATTAGGATGCAAATCTTGTTTCATCATCTTGTGGGAGTTGGCACGGTGATGTGTCATGCTACGAGGAAGGTGACCACATGTAATTTTGTCCTCACATGAGGAGATAGGCATCCCACTTACTGGTAGAGGTATTTTACCATGTGTCGGCACTTTGACTAGTGTGTAAGTGAATCTTGACCAAAACGGTTATGACAGATTCCTATGACAGAATCTATGATGCGTAAGAGTTGTGAATGGAAGGCTCTATGACAAGTGAAGACATGTGTCGCAAGGCATCTTGGAAGAAGGCATCTTTGGGTACCCCAAGGAGGGTGATGATGTATTGTAAGAGGAATATGCTATATTTAGTTAGTTATGACAGATTCTCTTACAGCTGTAAGTGTTATCAGTTATGACAAATTTTATGGCAGTCATAACATGCATAAGAGCATCTGTCATTGCCCAACTTGGGAATAGGTTCCCATATTGCAATGGGGTGATGTGACAAGTGCCATGACCATGCTGCAGTGTTGGATAAGTGTCCCTAGGTGTGGGTTTTGGGCCATGAGGCTAAGTTGGACACCCATCTCAAGGAAAGTACATTTTTGCCTTGTAAACTTCTATTTAAGTAGGTGCTTGGAGTGGAGATGTATTATGTGATTGATAGGTACTGTTATGCTACTAGATTGTCTCTAGATATGAGTGTCGAAGACTCATATAAAGACTTGCATTACAAGTGAGTTGTAAACTTCATTGTTTAGCTAATACATTGTACAGGTTTTGGAGTGTGGGGTTTTCACCCGTAAGGGTTTTCCCCACGTTATACCTTCTCTCTCTCTCTCTCTCTCTCTCTCTCTCTCTCTCTCTCTCTCTCTTCTGTTTTACATTCTTGTGTTGTGTATTGCTGCAATATCTCTATTATTAAGTTAACATTGTTGTAACTGTAAAGATTAAAATGAATTTGCACTCATCTCTCCTCTTTAGATTAGCGTAGGAAGTGATTTTCACACACCTAGCTTCCTTTCACTGAGTAGGTCCCAATTGGCCAGAGAAGTCTTTATTACCTATTCTCCTTTAGCTATGAACCAGATAAACCAATTGTCCATTACTTGTGATTTATACTTCATGGAATCTAGTCTCGTAATTTCATCCTGTGATACTATTGCCAGCGAGGTGCATGTGGAGATGGGAATATTAGTGGGTGCCACTAATCCTCTTATGAATGTTTGCATCTAAGCAATGTGCTCCTTATGCTCCTTATTATTTGCCTTTTCCTTTTCTATTCTAGACAATAGGGTGTCTATGATATCCTTGGCCTCTTGACCTTCTTGTTGTTTAGTGGCAAAGCCCAGGTCTACAGTGGTTATTTGAAATTCACTTGCACTTATCTCTCCTTTAGCCTTATCCACAATGGACACAACTATTTGAGTTGTCCTTTTGCCTATTACAAGATCTCTCTTTATTGTAGATGTAGCCCTGGCTCTCCTCTTTGGTTTGGCTCCTTGAGCCAAAAATAATGAAGAAATGTCAAAACTTGAAGAATCAAAGAATGTGGATGGATTCACCTCCTGTTGAAGCCAATGTGGCACATCATCTTTGGACCCTTCTTGGTCTATATGCTCAATGTGAGCATCATGAGATTCCATGTTTTGTTCTTCTAGGGTATCATCATTATCTCCCTAATGTTGTTCTTCTTCTTCCATGTGGATCGTTTCATCTACCTTTTGTTTCTCATCATTGGTGGGGGGTTCCTCTAGTATTTTCTTACTTTGATCAGGTATCATTTGTTCATCTTGAGGTGGTGGTGGATTCATATCAGGTCCCTAATGACCCTGATCTTGGATATCCTAATGATCTTTCTAACTATCCTCATCCACTTTCTCCCATTCCTTATTATCATCACCCTTCATAGGACCTTCTTGTCAAGATCCTAACATATTTGTGTCCTTATTATCCTAGGTCCTAGACATGACATTAGGACTTAACTATCTAGATGTATCAGTTATCTTTTCTTCTTTAGCATGTTGTTGCTCACTGTCTTGGGCAATACATTGATTAGGCATTTCTATATGCATGTCCATGGCTACATTGTCTTCTACCTTATCATGTTCTAGGACTGCATCCTTATCTTTATTTGCATCATCCTTGCCCTAATATGCTAAATCAATAACTACTGGGATCGTCAACTGACCAATTAATCCCTCTAGGCCAATTTGTTGTGCTATGGCCTCTGGATTATCTTCTTCTATTTTCTCCTCCCTTTCTTGTTGTGCTATGGGAGTATCTTGAGGTGTTACCAGTATATTTTTCACCAATAATTCCATGGGCCTAGCAAACACCTCATCTACTACCTCATCATCAGATAGATCTATCATTTTATCTAGAGGCGGGGGTTGATTATCTTCTCTTTTCATATTCTCCTCCATGATTTTCTCTGCTAATTTAGTCTTGAATTTAACAATGTTGTGGATAGGTATATCGTGTTGTAAACTTTGTTGGACGTCCCCAGCCTTCATTATACCTTCACCTCCTTGGCATTTAAGTACAATGTCTGGGTGTTTGTCTATTGCTCCCCTCATTATTGGTGCTTGAACTTGGCCTTTTCTAGATGACCCCTCCTGAGTCCTCTTTCTTCTTTTTATTATCAAGGGCTCTCCATCATCATCACTTTCCTCTAAGTTTTCACAAGTAGTGCCCTGTTCTACTATATGCTCAGGTTGTTTATCAGGCTTCTTAGATGTTGCTATAGTAGAGGTGGAGGGTTACCCTTTCTGAGGTGAAGGCTTTGGGGTGATCTTGACACCAATATTCATACCTCCCCTCTTGGTGGTTTTAGATGAACCTTCATGTATCCTCTTTTCCAGAGCTTGTATCTTATCTACAAGGAAGTCATCATATTCTTCTTTTGCCAATTCTTGTCTTTTCCTTTTGTCGTCAATAGTCATGGCCACCCCTTGGCCTTGAGCACATCAACCTCCTTTTCTACCTAGGATTTGGTCAGTTACATGACCCTCTGAGTTATTATCTCCAGTGAGGTTTCCTCTGGTTGGCTCCAGTCATGTGGGGAGATTGTCTCATTGTATATTTTCTTATCCTCATATTCTTGAGACATGGTCACTTTGTCATCTTCACACAATTGTGGGGGAACTAGAATACAATCCAAGGTATAGATTTATTCTAGTGTGAGCCTTTGGTAGCTCCTCCTTCTGACTTCAACATCATCAGAACAATCAGCCCATTAATCCTCTATGTGCACCTGGTGCACTGGCTTGTTCAATAATGCTTCCCTTGTATGATAAGGATCATACTACCTTGATAAGGGGAATGGTTGCAAACACATTAGCTGCAATCCTCCCACTACCTATTTAGCTATTTCTGCATCAAAGCACATGTACCAACCAATCACAAGTGGAAACATGACCTTGGGTATTTTATTTTTTTGGACAAATGCCTGATGTGAAGGTAGTATTTGTCTAGCCATCTCCATCACTATGACCTTGTCTATTGGATATCTTGGTAGCATCATGGGTTGCCCATTAAAGCCCTCCATTCTTATGTATGTGAATGTAGGTAACTGGATAAAGCAAGATCCATTCTTGCTCACTGTTGCTTAAGCTTCCATACTCATTCTTTTTTCTCTATCATCCTCCATGGTTCAGACCAGATGCATGATGAAGCAATCACTAACTCTCTTATAGTGTTGGAGGGATGTCATCCTACCTAATTGTGGATAATGGTCCCAGATATTTACATCTCTAGGATTATAGCCAACCTTGCCAACTGTTTGCAATTTATTAAATGTTCCTTTGGATGCACATGAATATACTACATAGAAGGTCATGTGGAACATGTTTGTCTTTCCTCCCAGCTTCTTCATGCTTTCATCAATGCTATCACTGATTAGTTTGGCCCATTGTAATTTCTGGTTAGTAGACTCTATCATCCTCATGAGGCCATACATCTAATCCTCAAAACAACCTGCATTCGGTTGGCCCCTCATCTGGCTAAGAATAACCATCATGTATTGATATTTGGGGGTGAAATTGAATTTGTACAAGTGTACAGGCAATTTAGCCAATGTCCTGTATGTGCTACCACTAGCTCTCTAGGAGAACACAAATTTTATGCACTCCTTGAAACTTCCCTGATATTGTTTCTCTAGGGCTCCCAGATTGATCTTATATAGATTAGATGATGGTAAATTGAATGTAGATGTGATACCTATGACTGAAAAATATGCAACCATGTTTCTCAACCCTTCGAGTGTGGACATTATAATTATTGGTACATTCTACCACTAGCTCAACAGCCTCTGTTGTGTATGGGAACCCTCTAGCATGCCACATGCCTAAACTATATATACTCATGAGTAATAGATCTTCACTACCTCATTCTGATTTAGCTATCCATTCATCAAGATTTGTATTTCCTCGGTGTGTATCTCCTATCTGCCCATATTTGAACACTAGCCATCTGGGTTGTATACACATAGGGGTTAGGAACTTAGTATCTGACCTATTCCTGTGAATATCCATTGTATCCTACAATGAAAAATGTACATGTCTTAACCTAACATGTACTGTAGGGTTTTGGATTTAAACTTTTTTGTACGTCATGGCGTTTTACTTTCACAAAGCATACTCAACTGTCATCATACAAATTTACCATAGTAAAAACAATTTACCTATTTGCCTAATCAGAAATGACAAAGTAAGGGTTTCATCATTACATACCTGATTTTCACACTTTTACTCTACTTAATCAAGATCAGGATATTTGTGTTCACTTTTCAATCACCCTGTTTCATTCGTTGTTCAAGATGCACACCGTTTCGTTGAGGTCACAAGTTACTATAATGGTGGTCTAAATCACAGAGGAGCTCTGTAATCTCTTATTGAATGCTTGGTAAACGTAAAATGAGCATAACTCCCCTATTTCAATCATTAGCATTGGTGAATTAGGGCATAATTAATGTTATAGTATTCGTGTCCATGGATATACATGCAGTGTTCATAAGATCACAATAGGTGGCACCATGTGATTTGAAATTTTGAATATCCACCTACCATTAAATGACATTTATTATAGAGTCTACATATTTAAAAATGTCTAGGTGCTTTAGCAATGTGCCCGCTCTTTCAGAATGTGCACATGACATCATCATGACATAGGTCAACATTGACTGGATATGGGACGTGGGTCATGAAGAACTGAAGGGATTTTTCCTTTTGTTTAGATATCGGGGCTTTATGATATGTCTATATGGACTGGTCAATGTGCCACATGGCATCCTCTTATTGGTTCTTGGAAGTCTTCGTAGTATGGGTCCTAAGGGTAGATATGTAGGTGTTAAGAAATAACCGGGTACTTGGTTATATGAAATGTCCCTTCCTTCTAAAGATGAGGGTGACATCATTGTTTCGGATAATATTTCTAGATTAGATATAATGTGACATCATCATCATCTTAGCGAATGTTAGGATGCTAAGATAATGTCCAAATATTGAAATTTATCATTGTATTACATAAGGTCAGGATATTAACTAATATCTAGGATCTTAAGGAATGTGATGACCTTGCGATGATGAATGTTCAGGTGATGTCATCTTCTTATTGTTACTTCCTTACGATGGTATTGAATGACATCACTGGGATATTAACTAATATGTAGGATATTAAGAAATATCTGGGCACTTAGTATTTTCATTGCATTTGGGTAAGTCCACATATTAGTAAATATCAGGGACATTAGGATGAATGTGCACCCTTGCAGGATGTACATGTATTTTGACAGTCTATGACTCCTTAGGTTTAAATTTGACATCTGCATATTGGTTGAATGTGTGGACATTGAATTTTACTTTGTTAAAATCAGCGATTAGGATATTGACAAATATCAGGATATTGGAATGTGATGACCTCCTCCCTTTGTGACTTTTTGACTGAACTTTGACTGGGCATAACTTCCTATTCTTAGGGAATTTTGGGGTGATCCAAAAGATAAACCTACCTAGAATTTTGCATTCTTTCACTTGATAATGTCTGTGATAACAAAAACTTAATTTGAAAATTACCCTCTCCTCTTGAGGTCTTAATATACATAGGATGACATATTGACATGCATCTAATACTAACTCCTTTTACCATACCGCCCAAAGCAAGGAATGAACAGGCAAGTGAAAATTTGGGTCCCTATTTTTCTAGGGAAAAATGGGGTGTGTTGTTCAATTGTATCTACAACCAGTTATTTGATTGGCCTCCTAGCTTGGGGGTGGCTTTCTTGCAAGACTACGGTTGGGAGGTGAACTCCCCATGGCCTTGGAAGACTTTCTTTGTGTTTTGATAGCTTTTGAGGCTCTTGGAGGAGTACTTTTGGTTTTGGAGTTTTGAAGAGAATAAAGGGTTTATGTGTATTGTAGGAATTAAGGCAATATGGTTTCCTTAGCCTACTTGGGATTGTAATAGTGTTGTAGTCATGAGAGTCAATCTCTCTCTTGTGAGCCTTTGTTGTGTATTTGAACCCTATGTAAAAATTATTTGTTCATTTGAATATATTGATGGTTGAAGTTTCACTATATTGTTCATATAGAAAAATAGAAATTTGTGTTATAAAATCTCTCTCTTTCTCTCTCTCTCTATCTCTCTCTTTGGTTTATGTTTATTTTTGGGTTGAAAGGATTAAAATGTCTCTACCTTGTTTTAATAGTTGAATGGCAAAAAGAAAAAAAATCAATGGACTTTTGTCTTGCAAAGTATTTATATGTTGCTTATTGTTGTTATATGGAGCCTAATCAGACTCGGAGGTTAAATTTACCCCACTTTTATCAGCTGGTTTCCCACCAAATTATTTAACGGGGTCAAGGGGTAGTGCCCCTTATGGGGGTTTGGGGGCAGTGCCCCTTGCGGGGTCCATGAAAAAACCCTATAAAGGTGTTGGGAGTTATTTTTCTATTGGTCAACATAAAAAAACCCTATTTTTGTAACCAACATAAGGCTTGATAAAAGCAGCTAAGGGTTAGGGTTTCCATTGATATTGTATTGTAGCATTTGCAGCAGTATTGAGTTGCAAGGATTATTGGTTGTAATTGGTTTGCTTTACTGGATAATAATATTGGACTCTCTATTGGTGGATGTAGCCCAGGTTTGGGTGAACCACGTTAAAACTTGTCTCTCACTGTTATTATTTCTGTGTATTTTCTATTCCTCTGTTTAATCTTTATTTGCATTTAATTGATATCTTCTGCATGCAATCCCTAACAAGTGGCATCAGAGTGTGTTGTGTTTGATTATCGTCTGCAGGAAGGTCTCATGGTTGAGTGGGAGCAATGGAGGATGAGGGTAAATTGAAGGTAGATAAATTCAATGGGTAGAACTATCAATTATGGGAGAAGCAGATAGAGGATTATCTCTATCAAAAGGATTTATGGAGGCTATTGGAAGGAATAGCTAAGAAACTAGCAGCAATGACTAATGAGGATTGAAATCTTCTAGATAGAAAGACACTGGGATCCATTTGGTTGTGCCTGGCACCATCTGTGGCATTCAATATAATAGAAGCGACGACAACAAGTTAATTGATGAAAGCTTTGGCTAAATTATATGAAAACACAGCCTCAAATAAGGTATTTCTCATGAAGCATTTGTTTAATCTAAAAATGATTGAAGGTGGATCTATGACAGATCATTTAAATGAGTTTAATACAATTACCAGTCAGTTAACTTCTATAAAAGTGAAATTTGATGAAGAGGTGAGGGCTCTCTTGGTTTTATGTTGTTTGCCAGAAAGCTAGAATAGCTTGGTAATAGTCGTAAGTAACTCTATCTCTAGTTCAAACACTTTTAAATTTGATGATGTTGTTGGTGTTATCCTTAGCAAGAAAATGTGATGGAAAAGCTTAGGAGGGTCCACATCAGGTAGTGTTTTGAATGCAGAAAGCAGGGGAAGATCAAAGGAGAGAGGAAAAGGTTCTGGAGTTCATGGAAAGTCACGAGGAAAATCAAAGGACAAGTGGTCCCAATCCAGAGGATAGAAGGATTGCTGGTACTGTGGGAAACCAGGTCATCTAAAGAAAGACTGCTGGTCTTGGAAGAATAAATAAGGAGACAAACAAGAAGGCAATAAGGAGGTAAATGTGGTAAATAATAAATCTAAAGATGATGCTTTGATTCTTTCCCTAGATAATGCTGATGATTCATGGGTTTTAGATTTAGGGGCCTCATTTCATGCTACACCCCATAAAAGTTATTTTCTTGATTATGTCCAATAGGATTTTGGGCTAGTTTATTTGGGAGATAACGAACCCTGTCAGATTGTTGGAAAGGGAAGAATCAAGATTAAGTTGTAGAATGGGAATCATTGGCTACTACAAGAGGTAAGGCATGTTCCAAGGCTGAGTAGGAATTTAATTTCAGTAGGGCAGCTAGGTGATGAAGGTTGCATTGTTACATTTACTGATAAAAAATGGAAGGTTACAAGAGGTACCTTAATAGTAGCAAAAGGTGTGAAAGTAGGCACCTTATATCTTTGTACAAGTCATACTATTCCTTCTACTTTAGTTGTTGCAGAGAAAAATCAAACAGGTTTAGGAACAGTTGCTGCGGGTTCGCAGGAAGAGATTGAAACAGTTACTACAGGTTTTGAGACAACACTGTTGCATAACAGACTTAGGCATATGAGTGAAAAAGGTATGAAAGTACTTCATTCTAAGAAAATTTTACCAGGTTTGAAATGTATTAATATGGATTTCTGTGAAAGTTGTGTATGGAAAACAAAAGAGAGTTAGTTTTCTCAAGGATGGGAAGAAAAAGAAAGATGAAAAGTTGGAGCTTGTACATATAGATCTATGGGGACCAGCTCAGGAACAGTTGCTGCAGGTTCGCAGGAAGAGACTGAAATAGTTACTACAGGTTTTGAGACAACACTGTTGCATAACAGACTTGGGCATATGAGTGAAAAAGGTATGAAAGTACTTCATTCTAAGAAAGTTTTACCAGGTCTGAAATGTATTAATATGGATTTCTGTGAAAGTTGTGTGTATAGAAAACAAAAGAGAGTTAGTTTTCTCAAGGATGGGAAGAAAAAGAAAGATGAATAGTTGGAGCTTGTGCATATAGATGTATGGGGACTAGCTCAGGTATCTTCTCTTGGTGGCTCTCGGTATTATGTTACATTCATAGATGATGCAACTAGAAAGGTTTAGATTTATTTCCTTAGGAAGAAATTTGATGTATTTGAAACATTTAAGAAATGGAGAAGCTTGGTTGAGAATGAGATAGGTAAAAGATTAAAATATCTTAGATCTAATAATGGTGGTGAGTATTGTAGCAAAGAATTTGAGGATTACTGTTCCTTTAATGGAATTCGTAGGCAAAAAATGGTTCCAGGTACTCCACATGAGAATGGAGTGGCTGAGCCCATGAGTAGGACAATAATGGAGCATGCAAGGACCAAGAGATTGCATGCTGGACTATCTTTAAACATGTGGATAGAGGTTGTCAACACTTCTGTATATTTAATTAACAGAGGTCCTTCAGTTCCTTTGGGCTGTGGTATTCTAGAGGAAGCATGAATAGGTAAGAAGGTGAGTTATTCTTTTCTCAAAACCTTCAGATGTGAATCATTTGCATATGTAGATTCCCAAAATAGAACCAAGCTAGATGCAAAATAAAAAAAATGTACCTTTGTTGGATATGGCATTCATGAATTTGGTTATAGGCTTTGGGATTTTGAAAATCAGAAAATTGTGAGAAGCAGGGATGTTGTATTCAATGAGAAGGTGTTGTACAAAGATTAGTTGCAACAACATTAGAAGAAATAAAAGGATTATGTGGTGCTGGATGATACTCTCGATTATGATGTTCTAGTGGTTCGTCATGCTCCACAATAACAACAAGAAATACCACAAACTCCAGTGAATGTTAGATAGTCAACAAGGCTAAGTAAACCTCTTGAAAGCTTTTCTCCCTCTTTGTATTCTATTTTGTTAATAGATGATGGTGAACCAGAAGGTATGATGAAGCTATGCAAGTGGATACAAAAGTTCAGTGGAAGATTGCAATGAAAGAAGAAATGGACTCTTTGCTAAAAAATTAGACTTGAGAATTATGTAATTTGCCTATAGGTAAAAAGGATTTACCAAACAAATGGGTTTATAGGCTGAAAGAGGAAGATGGAGGTAAGAAAAGATTTAAATCCAGGTTAGTTGTAAAAGGATTTGCATAGAAAAAGGGCATTGATTTTGATGAGATTTTTTCTCTGGTTGTTAAGATGACTTCTATTCATATTATTTTAAGTATTGTGGCAATTGAAGATTTGCATTTGGAATAGCTAGATGTGAAAACTGCCTTTCTTCATAGTGATTTGGAGGAGGAGATATATATGGAATAGCCCCAAGGATTTGAGGTCAAAGGTAAGGAGAAACAAGTGTGCAGATTGAAGAAGAGTTTGTATGGCCTGAAACAAGCACCTCAGCAATGGTATTTGAAATTTGATAATTTTATGGCTAAGCAAGGTTACAACTAGTGTAATTCTGACCATTGTGTTTATTTTAAGAGGTTGGATAATGACAACTACATTATTTTATGTTTATATGTTGATGACATGCTTGTAGCAAGGTCTAATATGGATCACATAAGAGAGTTAAAACAACAGTTAGCACAATCATTTGTTATGAAGGATTTGGAGGCAGCAAAATAAATCCTTGGTATGAAAATTTGCATAGATAGGAAGAATAGAAAATTGACTCTATCTTAGGCTGATTATGTTGAAAAGGTGTTATAGAGATTCTATATGGAGAATGCAAAAGTTGTCAGCACACCTTTGCCTAGTCATTTGAAATTGACTAAGGAGATGTGTCCTAAGACACAAGAGGAGGAAGAAAAAATGTTTAAGGTACCATATGCTTCAGCTGTAGGAAGTTTAATGTATGCCATGGTATGCACGAGACCAGATATTGTACATACTGTAGGAGTCATAAGTAGGTATATGAGTCATCCCAGATTGGAGCATTGGAATGTGGTAAAATGGATTCTCAGATATTTGAGAGGTACATCTAATAAACACTTATGTTTTGGGGGCTCTAATACTGATTTAGTAGGCTATGTGGATTTAGATTTGGTAGGGGATATTGATACCAGGTAGACTACTATAGGTTATGTCTTTACTGTTGGTGGGACAACGGTAAGTTGGATCTCAAGGTTGCAAAAGGTGGTTTCTTTGTCCACCACGGAGGCAGAGTATGTAGCTGTAACAGAGGGAAGCAAGGAGATGATATGGCTACAATCTTTCATGGAAGAATTCGGTAAACAATAGGCTAACAGTTATTTGTTTATGGATAGCCAGAGTAACATACATCTTGCAAAGAATTTTGCCTTGCATTCAAAGACCAAACACATACAGTTGAGGTATCACTTTATTTGGTCAGTGTTGGATGATGGATAGTTATGGTTGGAAAAGATACATACAAATGAAAATCTAGCAGATATGTTTATGAAGGCAGTGACAAGGGAGAAGCTGAGCTCCTCTTCAACTTTGGTTGGTTTTCAAGACTGAAAACAAAAAAAATAGAACAACAAAGTCCAGGGTGCTTATTTCCAGTGGGAGCTACAGAGTCAGTAGTGTTATGATCAATCTCCAAGTGGGAGATGGTATGGTGTGGAGTCTGATCAGTCTCCAAGTGGGAGATTATTGTTATATGGAGCCTAATCAGACCCAGAGGTTAAATTTACCCCACTTTTATCGTCATGGTTTCCTCATAAATTATTTAATGGGGTCATGGAGCAGTTCCCCTTGTGGGGGTTTGGGGGCAGTACCCCCAAGATGGGGTCAAGGGGCAGTGCCCCTTGCGGGGTCCAAGGGGCAGCACCCCCAAAACCTCCAATGATTTTTATTATTTTATAAAGGTGTCGGGAGTTATTTTTCTATTGGCTAACATAAAAAAACCCTATTTTTGTAACCAACATAAGGCTTGATAAAAGTGACTAAGGGTTAGGGTTTTCATTGATATTATATTGTAGCATTTGTAGCGTTATTGAGTTGCAAGGATTGTTGGTTGTAATCGGTTTGGTTTACTAGACAATAATATTGGACTCTTTGTTGGTGGATGTAGCTCGGGTTTGGCTGAACCACGTTAAAACTTGTCTCTCACTGTTATTATTTATGTGTATTTCCATTCCTATGTTTAATCTTTATTTGCATTTAATTGATATCTTCTGCATACAATCCCTAACACTTATTTATTTGGGTGACTATGGGAACGATAAATGGATCTTATGTTTTTGCAAAACAAAATAATGTATATTTATTAAGATTCAAAAAAATATATAATACCTATGTTAGTTATATCTTACAAGAAAAAGAGAAATCTATTTATGCCCTTCTTGTATTTCTTTGGTTGTGATGGATATATATATATAGTGTTATTTAAGTTGCTGGTTTTTATCTATTTTATTAAATGTTTTAAAAAAAATAAACAAGTGTAATTAACTGTTTAGGGTGAAAATTGATAGTTTGTTTAACTAGGTTAAATACTACCATTTCACCACTAAGCATTGGGAGGACAAGGACTAAGTTTGTGGACAAACTTCTAATCACTTTGTCTATCCCCTTTGCTCGCGTGGTTGTGAAACCTAAGGCCCTAATCAAGATTTTATCAGTGTTTTCCTTTCAACCGAGTAAACCCTAATTATGCCTTAAATCTAGAAAATACAGAAATTGATGAAACAACTGGCAAAATTGATTGTAGAAATGCAAAGATAGGGTTCTAGAGGCTGTACACCCAGATTTTGAGGGCCAGTTGGACTAGGGCACCCGTTCCAATGTCCTGAAAGTTTCTAAACATGAAAATCTTCTGTACATGGTGTCTGAGACTATTAAATGGCTTCCAGATCCTAAAAATATCTCTTGGTTGGACTAGGGCATGTGCTCTAGTGTCCAGAAAGTGTTAGAATTCTAAAATCTGAAAGTCTATTGCAACTGTATCCGTAATATCTTCTCTTTTGTAGCTTATTTCCATCAGAACCTACAAAACATGGTCTGCACATTCAAAAGAGAGAATATGTTGTGGCTATATGGGAGCTTGCCTTAGTCAAGCCCCATTTTTGGTATTCCTACATCAACAATAGCCAAAGGAAAAGATTTGCAGAAGAGTGTGCAAGCCTAGCAATGTGTATGTAGAAATTCAAACCCTAGATGTCTCAATCAAGGGAAGATCAACAACTTGCTTTACATCAATGAACACATACAACTTCACCTCAAGGAGATGAAAACAATGAAGACTTGCATGAACAAGAAGGTGAATCGACAGTGTCCTTGGAGGATCTCCAAGCTTGCTGTTGGAGGCTTCAACCCTTCTCCTGATCATGCAAAGGGTGTACAAACCCTAGGAAGAACAAGATAGACTCAAGATCTTGTTTCCTAATCTCCATCCATTATCTCCATGATAGCAAATACAAAATGCTTTCAAGAGCTTCAACAAATCATTGATCTTCAATAGCAATTATAGCAGAGTTTTGGCATCAAGCTTGCATAAGAATCATGTATGTTAAAATGATTTTCAAATGTCTTTTTATATCTAGCTTTAGGGAATTCAAATTTCAAAATAATGTCTTGATATCGCGCAAAAACTAAGAATTTGAAAACAGGATCCCAAGGCACTCAGCAGGAGTTGACACCCTACCAAAATTCAAAATCCCATGAAACAAGGGAGGACTAGGGCATGCGCACCCAAGTCCTAGCCCCCAATTTCAGCTCATATCTACATTTTTGGGGGTCCTAGGGACCCAAATCTTAAATCCCCTTTCCAGGTTTTATCAATAAGTTGCCTCAAAAAGTGAATAAACTACTTCTAAACCTAGTCAATCAAGGTTTAAGGAAGGCCAAAAAAGAAAAGGTTGAGAGGTCACTAAGAGTGAGGAGCTAAACTGAGGAAAATTTTATCATTCCATATAGGAGGACAATTTCTAACATTACATTTAGCCCCTACTTTGATGGCCATATGACACTACATGCATATGCAACTAAGGAAAGTAAATACATCAATCGTGAAAAGGATACCCAAAAGGATATTGTAGAGGAAGCCGAAGTGTTGTCACCAAGAAGGAAGGAGCCCCCAAGTCTGTAATCTTGCAAGACCACAAAGTTAGGAACTGCAACCTACAGAGAAACACTTGTTAGAAAAATCAAAACCAAATCAACCTGCAACCACCACCAATGAGTCAGTACAAAAAATGCTAAGGGGATTGATTGATGGAACATGGCGAGGGAGGAAATCAAGGGAGATATATGCCCCTCTTGTTTCTACTTGCTTAGTCTGAGAGTAGAAACAAGGAGATATCCACACATCAATTTCAAGCGAAATGTGTTATGAGAGTTATCTGGGAGAACAACACTTCAACATAGCACATTGGGGAAGGAAGAGAGTGGAACCAGAATTCCAATGCAACAAACAGTACTAAAATTAGAGTTTGTCAGCTCAAGAAAAGGGCTCAAGAGTGAAAGAGCACACTTTTGCACCTAGTTAAGGATAGGAATTCTCACTCACTTACTTTATGTAAAAGAGAGTTGTCACTTATCACTAACTCATTTTGTTTCTTGTCATTTCAAAGAGAGAGGAGGAAAAAGGAGAATGACCATGTCGAGCCAACATCCATATCATCCACCACGACTAGAGATGCTCCAAGCCAGAGTGGCAGAGAGACATTTCGAGGTCAAGGTAGGGTCTTGATCTAATTCCTCTATCATCTTTTATTGCTTTCACGTTTATCGATGTCTATGCCAAGAGTGGGAAGGTGGACAAGTGTCCTAGATAGGGGCGCTCGGGTCCACCTAGGGCGCCAGAGTCTCTCTAAAGTGCCCTAGTCCCACAAGAGCTCCAGTGTCCTTTTGGGGTGTCCTAGTCTTACTGGGGCACCCTGGTCCACAGAGGACACAGGTCCTAGGCATAGGCACTCTTGTTCAATTTTTGATAGCTTACTTTGATTTCTAGAGTGGATTCTGATACTCTTGCTTGCTTTCTAATCTGCAAGATGTTCTTGAGATGCGTGAGCACATAGGTGGTCATCTGATGGAACTTCTACAAGAGCATGCTAGCACTTTGATTGCCGTTGAGAAGGAGCATTTATAGACAGTAGGCCTATGGTGGGTATTTGAGATGCCCACAATTAGATTCAACTGCACTATGCTTATGGCATTGATGGAGAGATAGGATGTAGATACCTCCACATTCCACTTACCGATGGGTTAGATTACCATCACACTGGAGGTTGTGTATAGGATCCTTCGACTGCTAGTTAGAGGAGAGATAGTGAGGATTGTTGGACATCGCTCAGTGGATTATACCCCGTGAGAGTCAGCTGTATTTCTTGGGTCACACTGTTTCACAGGCAGAGCGATGACATCTTCAGCTCCGTTTACTAGAGCAGGGTTGTAGAGAGATTCCCTTACTATGGAGGATCATGATTGTCATAGTCAAATTAGCCATCGCACTAGATGGACGAGGCACTCACCTTCACAGGGTTCTCATTCATACTATCAGAGCGATGAAGGAGCATCAGATTGTCTACACATGGGGGTGTAGTATACTTATGCACCTATATCGTGACTTAGGGTGATATGTCCACTTTGAGATGCATAGTCTGATGGTCTACACATTATTACAGGTTTGGGCCTTTGAGCACATTAGGTACACATGACCAGTGGGTTTTCCTATAGAGGTAGCATTCACCCATCTGCATTTCTATGCGTATCCATTTGTTAGGTGTTGGAGGCATGGCAATTTGCTATACTGGAGAGTAGCATTTGATAGATTATAGCCTGGTGACATCATCTGGAGACCATATCATGGCTACATTAGATGGCCTGACCGGAAGAGGCAGTTAGCTAGGATGCAAAGGGATTGACTGATGGCCGGTCACCTTGATCATATTGTTTCTTGGTTCTACTATGACAGGGTAGCGCGACAGTTCAGACATATACAAGATGTTCTTGTAGTTCATCCGAGCTATGCACGTGTAGCTCAGAGTGCAGTTAGGGCAACTACCATTTGATGGATGACTATAGTAGATGTGCCACTTAGTGATGACGAGGTCCTAAGGATGCAGAGCTAGTGTCAGATGCAAATGATGTTGAGTATACCCGAGCATATCAAACCTGGTGGCACATAGCATGGCCTGCAACTATCTTTCCACCTGGGCACCCTACAAGGGATACCCAACCTTGGCTCGGTCATGCTAAGGACACAGGAGTGGAGGACGACGTCAGTGACTTCACGAGATACTACAATCGCAAGGAGGATGAGGAGGAGAGTGAGGATGAGTCTGAGGAGGTCCCATCATAGTACGTCTTTAGAGCGAGATTGCAACAGAGCCAGCAGGAGGCAAACACTGATGAGGAGATCGAGTTGAGACCACGGTCGAAGGCTCATGGTCCTGTACTTATAGACGATGCGAGGCCTAGTCAGAGAGAGTGAGGGAAGAGTAGTAGGTCTGTGCCCCTAGCTACAGATTAGATAGTAGAGCTCATCACATCATCAGCGATCTGAGATCCATCCTGGCAAGATGGAGATCCAGGTTAGGTTTGATTTATTAGTTTATGTTTTGTATAGTTTATTATTTGTGATTTTATATGGGAGTCTAACATCTATCTCATCCTCTATTTTGCAGTTGGGACTGATGCATGGCGAGACTTTGTGAGTCACATCATAGGAGACATAGTCCAGATAGATGCCTTAGAGCAGGGAGTGTGGGCAGGTTATTCACCACGATCATCCGCTGGGTGGCTTGATGAGATATTTATGCCTATTGTCAGATACATGACTGCTACAGAGGCCATGCTAGAGCAATCTACATGAGAGAGAGGAGTTTCAACAAAGATCTGAGTGTGCCTAGGCTGAGCTCAAGGCACAGTGAAAGTAGATGATAGCGGTTCCTACATCAGAGGGAGAGCTAACTATCAGTGAGTTCTTACTGCAGGAGGTTCGGTAGGCAAGAGATGACCGAGATAGGGTTCAGGCTAAGAGAGACTGGTATTAGAGGATGTACCAGGAGGCACATGAGCAAATGATAGAGATGAGAGGTGGGATCAGGGGGTTATGATCGCGAAGCGTCTCTAGGAGTCATCCATGATCCATAGCCACACATGGTCAGGCTTCTGTCATTCGCACACCACGAGGGCCTAAGGGTACTAGTGATCAAGGCTTAGCTATGTAATATATAGGTTTTAGGCACTACGACATCCCATTTTGTTTTGAGGGATAGTCGACTCAGATGTATACATGAAATTGATATATATATATGATGTTTGTTTCTTTTTATCTATGTAATGGCTTTTGATCTATCACATGTGATTTTTATACAATGCAACTAATGATGATGTCTAAATGCTATAATTAATGCTATTGTGATATACCAACAATTCTAAAAAGAACATGTAGTAACAAACACAATGATTAATTATTTTACACATAACAATTGTTTTCATGCTATATTTAGTTAATACAAAAGTGATCTAAGAAATTAGTACTTAAACATGATACAACAATGATCAACTAAACAAATATATAATGCCAAATGAATTAAGACAAAACAATAATAGCTTGTTGAAATTGAAGCTAATCTATGTGCTAAATTATCTTAGAAACATTTAACATTAGATCTTTAAGCATAAAATCTTTTGAGGTGTGCCGCATTAATAGGTTCTTTAAGTGGCATACCTTGCTCATCAGCTAATTTATATGCTCTGGATCCAAAGGTTTCAGTGATTATATACAGTCCAAGCTAATAAGGGCTAAACTTGCCTTTTTCACCAAGTAGTACATTTATGTTGCGTTGATTTTCATAAAGAACCAAGTCCCCAATGTTGAATGAATGATGTATGACTTGTGTATTATAGGCTCGTTGTATACCTTTTTGATAAGCCTTGAGATGTTCGAGAGCATTGATACATCTTCCATCAAGCATCTGAAGTTCCTGTAACCTTTTCTCTCATTCTATGTCATCATCCATGATATCTCTTAGAGAGATTCACAAGGAAGAAATTTCTATCTCTAAGGGCATTATCATGTCTACACCATAGACAAGGTTATACGGTGTGTTACCTATAGCCATTTGAATACTTTTTTTGTAAGCCCATAAGCCATAGGATAATTGTGTATGCCAATATTTTTTATGTTTATTAACAGTTTTCCACAAAATCTGTCTAATAACTTTGTTTGAAGCTTCTACTTGGCCGTTTGATTAAGGATAATAAGGCGTAGAGAAGTGATGTTGTATATGATATTTTTTGAGGAACTTTTTCACATCCTTGTTCTTAAATGGTGTACCATTGTCTGAAACCAAGGAGGAAGGTATTCCAAATTGAGAAATTATGTTATCTTGTATGAATCGACAGATTACATCAGTGGTCGTGGATTGCAAAGGGACCGCTTCGACCCATTTTGTAAAATAGTCAGTAGTAGTAATGATAAACATATGTACTTGAGAGGAGGGCAGGGAAATTTTACCAATTAGATCCAAACCCCAGATAGAGAATGGCCATGGTGAGACCTGGGCATAAATCTCTTGAGTGGGAGCATGGATTAGGTGTTTTTGTTGTTGGCATTATGGGCATCTCTTGACATAAGCAAAGGAATCTTATTCCATATGCTGCCAATAGTACCCCATACGTAACAATTTTTGCACCAATGATTTTCCACCAAAATGCCCTCCACAAACACCAAAGTCAACTTCTTCTAAAGCTGTCAGAATCTTTGAATTGCTTAAACATCAGAGTAAAACACCATTATAACTTCATCGGTACAAGACATTTGATAATATGATGTATCACGCTACTAGTTTGCATAAATGGAGTCAGGTATTCTTAGATGTCGAATCAGGGATGGCTCCATCATGTAGATAGTTGAATATGTAGGAGAACCATTCATCTGTGTATGTATTACCACAAAGTTCTGAATTTTCCACTATATGGTCATCAAATGTTAGTGTCTTAAGATTATGAACAACAAAAGTAAATTCCTCAGGAGAACCATCATGGGATATAAGGGAAGATGTGCTTGCCATTGCATCTGCATGTCGGTTATCTTTCCTGGGAATGGTGTCGATTGAATATGATTTGAATTATTTTAAGAGAGATAATGCAAACTCATGATACTAAGATAACTTATCATGCTTAGTTTGATACAATCCCATGATTTGTTTAACAATCAACTAAGAATCTTTGCATATTGTAATGTTTTTGATATTAAGAGCCCAGGCTGCACGAAGTCCAGCGATGAGCGCTTCATATTCAGCTATATTGTTTGTGCATAAGAAATCTAAGTGGTAAGATAAGGGAATTGGCTTGCCAATGGGGGGTATCAATAAGCCCTAGAGCCAGTTCGACATTTTGATCCATCAAAGTAAAGTTCCCATTTTTCATCTGTAGAGATTGTTAAAATCTGTTCATCAGTAAATGCATTGACATTTTGTATAGAAAAGGGTGAGGGAGCATCAGCTAACTGATCGGCTATCACTTGTCCTTTAATTTTTTTTGTGAAATAAATTTGAGACCAAATTTTGTTAACAACATGACCCATTTAGCAAGATGACCTGATAAATTTGTTCTTGCGAAGAGATTTTTCAAAGGGTCAAATTTTACCATTACATCCACTTCATCATTTAAAAGACAATGTTTAAGCTTTTGAGTGGCAAAGACTAACGCTAAACAATGCTTCTCTATAGCTGTGTATCGAACCTCATAATTGAGCAAAGTATGGCTGATGTAATAAATAGCACATTCTTTGCCTTCAACATTATGTTGTGCTAACAAAGTTGCTAGGACATTATTAGATGCTGAAATGTATAAAAAAAATGGTTTATCAGAAACAACAGGTTGCAAAATAGGTGGATTAGCTAAGTAATCCTTTAAGTCATCGAAAGATTTTTGATATTCTGAATTCCATTGAAAATGAGAATCTTTCCTTAGTAATTGCATAAAGGGGCGAGTCCTATCCGTGAGTTGTGAAACAAATCGGCGGATGGCCTGTATCTTTCCCTACAAGCTACAAAGTTGAGATATGTTCTTAGGTATTGGCATATTAACAATCGCATCTATCTTCTTCATATTGACTTCTATACCTCTATTTGAAACAATAAATCCTAGTAACTTTCCACTGTCTATGCCAAAAACACACTTTCGGGGATTCAATTGCATATTATATTTTCGTATGTGTTCAAATATTTGTCAAAGATTTGTAGCATGATCTTTACGATGGATAGACTTCGCTAGGATGTCGTCAACGTAATCTTCTAAGATATTGTGCATATAATCATGAAATATAAGAGTCATTGCATGTTGGTAAGTAGCTCCTGCATTCTTAAGTCCAAACGGCATGACTACCCAACAAAATGTACTTGAAGGTGTTATAAAGGCTATTTTATATTGATCGAGAGGATTTATAAGGATTTGATTATATCCTAAAAATCCATCCATGAAAGAGAGCAATTCATGTCTAGCTATGGAATCAACAATCATATCGATATTAGGAAGCGGAAAATCATCTTACAAAGATGCCAAATTTAAATCTTAGAAATCTGTACACATTCTTAGACAACCATCAGGTTTAGCGATGACAATAATATTCAAGATCCATGGACAGTAATCAATAGGTCTAATAAAGCCATCTTGTAGGAGTTTTTCTATTTCAGTTTTAACAAGCAAAGCCATCTTAGGATTCATCTTATGAAACTTTTGTTTGAAAGGCTTAACATCTAGTTTCAAGATGATATTGTGAGTTATGATATGAGGATTTATACCAAGCATGTCTAAATAATTCCAAGTGAATAATTCTGAGAACTCAGTCAATAGTTTAGTCATTTCTTCTTTTTCTTCTTCATTTAAACAATCACCAATAGGGATAACTTTTTTAGGGTTATCCTTATTCATAGAAACATCAATAGTCTTTCTGTCAAGGAGAGTACTTGACAAGGGTCGTTGTACCTTATCATTTAATCATATTTCTTTTATCAAATCTAGGGTTGTGTCCTTGGCTATCTGCAATTAAGAATCCTATAGTTTCCAGTTTTATCTAACCAACTCTAATGACTTCTACTGATTTAAAGGAACTGATCTATCTACTATGAAATGAATCCCAAGAATATTGAAAATAGAACTGAACAGTAAATTACTTAAAGCAAATCTATAAACTAAAACATGCATCTTTCTATGAAAATAGTAAATATATTTTAAAGCAAAATCTGAAACAACAAAACAACAGTACTAGACTTTTGCCTTGGTGGTGAGAGTGGGCCCTTGCTCCACACCCTTAGGGCTGAAGACTAAAGTAAAGAATCAGCACAATAGAATGATATCACAGCTCAATTCAGTCCAATTCCATTAGCTTTGTATTTTGTAAAATATTAATATCAAAATGAGATTACAGAAATCAGAAGAAATAATCGCCGCCTTTTTCTGCTTCTTCTGTAAGTATATATAAAATTAGTGATGAGATATCACTTATCTTATCTACTAGTACTTCTATGAGATGACATCCATCTCTTTATTATACTAGTTGTCTAACTACGAAAAATAACCATGCAATAAAAAAAATAGATTGAGTGGAACAGAAGGCCACTCTTAATCTAAGTTTTAGTCTTAATACATTTGGGTAGCGAGGCCCTGAAAATATGGATATTAAATTAGTTTTATCAGTAACTCATGCAAAAACTAAAAAGAGATAAAAACTCTGAGCAGTTAACTATAGATTGCCCTTAATCACTCAGGTGATGATTTGAGTAATATCAGGGGTATCACAATCACCAATGAAAGTGTCTAACTAATAGCTATCCTAGAAATCTGCTCTACTCTAAAGAGGTGCCAGAGATTTATGTCTTTATCTGTAACTCTAGAGATATATTGTCTACAGCTCTGGAGATATAATTATGGCCTTCTTGCTCAGCTCCAGAGATGCTCCAGACTTTAGTCTAGCTCTAGAGATGCTTTTCCTCTTTATTCCAAAACTTTTGATGTCATGGTATTCTGATATTGTCTCCAGAGATCATTCTGACTACCTCTGAAGATGCACAAAATTACCAACCTGAACATCTACACCTGTTGATTCAAAAAGACAAGTTTTTTTGCATATTTCCATCAATTCCATGCACATTAGTCCTTTAATAAAAAATCATGATATTAAGTAATTCATCTCCTATTAATCATTATTTAGAACAATCTTGCTAGCCTATTCGGGTGTAGTCATCAAGAAGATGGAATCAGAAAGGAGAAAAGGAGAGGTAAAAAGATACATTTCATGGGTGCTACCTGACACTCATCATCCCCCCCATACTTAAGGTTTAACATGTCCTCCTACTTCTCACAATCTGGACTTATTCTGGTGGAGTAGCCTGTCAGTCAAGTTGTAGTCTTGTGCATAGGTAGTCCAAGTGGTGCAATTGGTATTACTATTTCCCCTGTAGTGATCAACCTGTTTCAACCACTCCTACAACTTATCATCTTCCATCTGCTCAGCCTAGATATGTAGTGGCTCAATTATGAGAGGGGGTCTGAAACACCCACCTATCCACTCCTGTTTGTGTTTGTCCATCATTTTGGATATTAACCTTGCCTTCCTCATAAATAACCTTAAGTTAGTAGGGGTTACGACTTCTCTCATTTTCTGCTCTAAAGTCAGAATGTTCCACCTTTTCTTTGCTATTGCAAGCACTGGATTAGCTGAATTGTTCATAAAAAGACCAAAATCAATGGAGCACTCTTGCAGATTTTTTAGATATAATAGCAAAATTTTATTTTGACTTTCAGGGTGGTAGACATATGCCCTGAATTAGACCTCAAAAGCATAAGGGTCTGGACACTCCTTTCTGATGAAAAGATTTGTTTATGTATCCTTCTTGAGATGAGCCTCCATTCACTCATTCTAAATCTAATGATTCCTCATCAGTGACATGAATGATTTGAGTTGGCATTCCCCCACAAAATAATTAAGAATGAAGATCATATCGTCAACACAGAAACCATGCAGATATAATTCACATAGAAATTTTTTGTCTTCATTAGAACTCCTTGTCTATGCTTCCATGAATCCCTTTGTTGTCTCTATATTCTAAGTTAGATCATTCATGATTAAAGATAACTTCCTCTGCAGGACTCTTTCTTGTAAAAACATAGCATAATTGGCACTTGGAGGCCTACAAGATAGAATTTTAGAAGAAATGGAGGTCATCTGAATGACTTTTTCCTCCAGGGTTTCTACTCTTTTTGTCATGGCAGTAGCTGCCCTCTATAATTGCAGCATAGGCTTAGAAACCTCATATTCTCTACATCTCCTTTCCCAGTGGAATAGGGCCTTAGGAATATCAATGGGAATTGGACCCACATATGGATCTATTTGTACCTCCTGTTCACTAGTTGCCTGGGCCAACTAACTCATGAATATATTCCTCTTGATCATCTATTTTGTTGTTGGCCCAAGTCAATTGTTTATCTTGGCTCTATACTTTCTCAATTAATGATGCAATTATTATGAGGCCATTGTATCTAGCCTTGGTAAGATCATAAATACTTTGTACTGCCTCTATCTCCTTTTCCTTCATGATTTGAGTTGTCTCAGTCTTTTGGGCTTCCAATTCTGCTTCCTTCTCCTGAATTATCTGGTTTTTACTTTGGAGCTCTGTTTGTAATTTTTCATTTACCTATTTTTGCTCCATCTCTATCTCCATTATGACCTTCTTGAGATCAATGATAATCTAATTTTTCCCCCATAGTAATCTTTTTAGATTATCAATTTCTTCCAACATTTGCTGGTCTTTTGAAATCTTAATATCCTCTTAATTAGAGGGGTGAGAGAAAGTTCTTGTTTCTTCTTCTGTTTGTTGCACATCAGGATCTTCCATAGCCATTTGTCCTACATTGTCAGTTGCACCCAATTGCTTTGTTTCATCTTTCCCCATAGCCTCTCTGTCCTGAGGTTCTTCTTGGGTTTTCTCTGTATCTGTTGGCACTAATGAAGGCCCAGCTTTCTCCTCAGAAGTTATAAAACCTAGAAGCACTTCAACTAGGAGAGTAGTCTCTTTCTCATCTTGGGAGAGCTGCCTTTTCCTTTTGCTTCTCTATAGCATAGGTGGGGTAGGTGCCTATTGGTCATGATGTTAGTCACAAACAAGCATATAATAAAAGTACACATTAACCTTTATTCATCTTGAAGGATACGATGAATTCAGAGAATTCATGATCCCAAGTCTCCGATGATTAGGTCTTAATCATCTGATGTTACATAGAGGTTGATGTGTGTTGCTATTTCCATTTTGGGGCCTTACATTGAGTTCATCATCATGACACTGTTTCTGCAAAGATTCTTCACAGAGAGGTCATTTTTATGCAGTTATTCAGTTAAATGATACAGAAATATTTAAATCTTTGCATGATATTTTTAGTTATACATACTTTAGCTTCAAATATGCTAAATATTTGCAATTATCTATGAGATGTCCACATATTTGTATTATTTGCTTGAGATTATCAATTATTTGCAATTATGATAGTGAAATGCTCTGAAATTTAAAGAAATTGAAAGAAACGCTTCAAATTAATGTTGAACCTTCAGCCATTTAACCACATATACATCAGATACAGTCATGAAGAGAAGAAAACCCAACCATATGTTCTCCAGGACATTCCACAGCTAGATACAGTTAATGCTAACTTCAAAGGAATTGTATGAAACCAACATATGCAAGTAGATATGCACTCCAAGGGACACAGCAAATCACAACATATACCCAGAATTCACACACTGATTACTCAAGATTTACTATGAATTGTAATCAAACAAGTCTTCTCATTCATTAAGTATGCAAGGATATAAATGTATACAAAAAGCTTTGAAATGAGCCCTGAATATTTCAGCAGACGGATTTCAATTAAGTTTCAAATGTTTGAAATGAGGCATTCTTGCACCTTTTATAGAACAAGGTGAGGAATCCGTTACAAAAGATCTACGATCTTGATTTATCTATGAATATCTACGGTCAGTATTTCATTTGACTTTGTCAACTTTATCCAGTGGCACAAGTTGCCAGCTGGCAACCATATGGAGTACTTATTTTCATAAGTAACTGATTCTTATATTCCCTTTTATGATGTATCCTCATCATGCTCCTTGTCATCATCATCACCTTCGCTGCTCTCGCTCTCTTCATCATCATGATGATGGTCTTCTTTGATATGGACCTGCATAGTTGTCCTGATATTTTCATATAGTTCTACTATTCTCTCTATTTCCTCACCATCCTGAGTTTTTGCTTTGATGGTGGTGTGCTTATGTATTTGATATTTGCCTCAGAGATTTTCTAATTTACTTCTCCTGATGCTAGATGTCTCATGATAATTTTCCATCTTGACCTTGAGCCTCATAATTTTGTCCATGGTTTCCTTTGTTAGATTGTTTAGGGGGTCATCAACTACCTATTGGAAGTTACCATGTATAGCTTTTATTGCAAACTCCTCATCTTGATTCTCTATCTTCCCTTCCAGCACTTCTAAAAGTTCAGCTTCATACGCCATCATATCATGTAGCTTTATGCTAATGTCTCTTAATTTAGTGTTGCATCTTTTAAGTACCTCACAATCAAATTTGGTATCTCTATACCATATATCAACCAATAGTGCATTATTATTATTTAGCACTTGAATGCTTATTAGAACCTGAGGGTCAATTCTCCTTATTTCTTCCAAGATGACCAAAATTTTCTCCAGCTAGAAAGACCTTTTCCCAATCTCCATCTGCAATCTGTCAACTTTTCCCCTGGAGAGACTTAAAGAATTCCATCTTTTTAGAGAAGCCTTCACCACCTCCTCCGCTTCATCAAATATGGATAACATCCACTTTCTCATTATAGATGACTCATGCTTCATGAGATCTATTTTATTTACTTCTTCCTAAGAAATAGCAGTCAATGGGACTGCATGATCAGTTGACGTATCATCCGGGTTAATTAACCCTTTTATGTATGCATGCAGCTGAGCAATGTGCTCTTTATGCTGCTTATTCTTCTCTTTCTCTTTCTTAATTCTTTGAGTTAAGGAATCAATGATATCCTTACCCTCCTAACCCTCCTGGTCTTCATTTGCAAATCCCAAGTCAACTATATTAATCTGGAATTCTTCCAGAGTAATTTTACCCTTTTCTTTATCTACAGTGGGAATTGCAACTTGTGAAGTCCTTCTTCCAGTTGTTGGGTCTCTTTTAATGGCCGAAGTCATTCTGGCCTTCCTCTTTGGCTTTATTATATTTTCTGAAAACAAGGTAGATACATCAAATTCTTGAATCTCAAATCCAACCTCTGTGTTTACTTCCTTTTTCAACCATCGAGGTACCTGATCATATTTCTCCGTCTCATCATGATGTTCACCTTGATCTCCTATATTTGTCAGCATATGTGATGGAGAAGGTTATTTTCTTGTCTCTTCTTCATGATGCTCATCTTGGGGGCGATCCTATGGTACATCCTCTTGCTAATGAATTTCCTTTTCTAGAGGGGCATTATCCTGAGGTGGAGGATCTTGAGATGCGTCGATATGATGATCATGATGATCATGATCCTTCTCCTTTATTACTTCATCCACTTTTGACTTATCCTCCTATTGAGGCATATTTATAGCTATGGATATTATGGAATCCTCCTTAGGTGCTGGTGTTTGTTTTGAAATCACGATTTGTTCCGCACCTACACTATTTACTTCCTAAACTTTAGAAGCAAGATCTTCTAATACATCCTTGTCATCAGCTTTCTTTTCCTAAACTTCCACCATAGTGGGCTTCGCTGACGTATCCTGTTGGTGCTGTTGGCTTATTTCTGAAGCATGGCCCTCTGGTTCTGCCATCTTAACTTCTTCTATATGCTCTCCCTTATCAGGTGTACCTGCTGGACGTTCAGGACTTACATCCTGTGTACATGTCAAATCTACTACTGCAGGACTTGTTACCTGTGCAACTAATGAGTCCAGCCCTATTTCTTGAGCTATCTTCTCTGGACTCCTTTCTACTTCAGCTTCCACTTGCTTCATCTCCTCCAATATTGTTTGAACTAATGGAGTCCCATGAGGAGTCATGTGAGTACCTACAGCAAGGGTTTCCATCTTCTGTGAAGCTACTTCCTTCACAACCTCATCATCAGATAGATTAATTGTTTCCTCCAATGAGATATGACCTCCTTCTAATATATTGGAGGTTTCTTTTCTTTGCTCCTCTGTAAGTTCTGTTTTGAACTTCACAATGGTAGGAAGTGGAACATTATGCTGAAATTCTTTATGGACAACTTTGCTACCTACCCCTTTCAACAGTGTAGGGGATTGCTTTATCTCACCCCTCATGGAGGTTCTGGGTTTCTTAGGTGTGGTAGCTACCACCACCTGTGGGGCTTTTCTTTTCGTTTTGAACAGTAAAGGGGCCTCCTCTTCTTTAGACTCTTCCTCCATATGAATATCTTCTTCTACTGGTTTTCGTGAGGACTGACCCTCTTCTTGGGTCTTAGTAACTACCGCCTCCTTCGTTTGATGTTTCTTGGACTTTTGTTTACTTGTCCATGGAGGTGATGCTGATGCTGATCCTGATCCTGATGTTGTTACATCCTCAGATGGAAATACTGCCCTTTCAATAATCACCCCCTTGGGTTCATTATCAACTTTCTTACCCCTACGGGGTCTTTTACTTTGTTGTTGTTGTGGAGGTAGCCTCTCTCCTTTTGATTTCCTCTTTTCAGTTATAAAATCATCACACTCCTCATCAGGAATATCCTGTCCTTTCTTTTTATTATCCACAGTAAGGGCAACACCCTTCTTCTTCAATGCCTCAATTTGTTCATCAACCCAAGCTTGGGTTAGGTGTAAGGTCCTAGCAATGAAAGGATCTAAAGATATATCTTCCTATACAGTCAAGTCAGGTGCAGATATTGTATCATTATATATTTTCTTTTCTTCATATTCATTTGCCATTATCCTACCATCATCCTTTTTCAACTGTGAAGGAATGGGGATGCAGTCAAAGGTTTTGATTTGATTCAATGTCAACCTTTGGTATCTTCTTCTTCTAGCTTCTACTTCATCCTCACAACCCACCCAGAAGTCCTCTAGGTGTCTCTGATGAATAGGTTTCCCTATTATTTTATGTATCCTCCCATAAGGATCATATGGCCTTATCAGTGGGAATGGCTGCAACTGCATTTTATTCAAACTGACCATCACCTTCTTGATACTCTCTGAATCTGGGCACATGTACTAGCCAATGGTTACTGGAAACAAAATTGGTGGAATTTTCAGAGCATCCTTGTATGTTTTCAACATTGTGGAGCTCTGCCTTATGAATTCCATTAATACCATTGCATCAGTGGGGTATCTTGGTAGCATGAGGGGATGTCCTTCAAAACCCTCAATTCTCATATAAGAAAATGTGGCAAATTGAATATACCAGGCTCCATGCCTGTATATTATTTCTTGAACCTCCATGCTCAATCTTTTTGTCCTGTCCTCCTCCATGGTTCTCACCAGATGCATAGAGAATGCACCATTTACCAATTTGTAATCCTGGAGGTAATTAACTCTTTGCAACTAGGGATGATGATCCCATATGTGCACAGCATTGATTGTGCCTATAACCTTTCCATCCATAACCAGTGCATCAAATGTGCCTTTGTAAGCACATGAGTATACAATGTAGGATGTCATGTAAAATGAACAATTTGAACCTCCCAGGTTCATCAGCTGCTCATGTAGAGCATCACTTATCAATTGGCCCCATAGTGGCTTGGTATCTGCATATATGCACATCATGATGACACCGTACATCCAGTCTTTAAAACTACCAGCATTAGGCTGGCCTGTCACCTTGCTAAGCAATGAAATAATATATTGATATTCTTCATCAAAATCATATTTATACAAGTGCATAGGAAGTTTGGCTGCTGTAGGATATGTGCTATTCTTAACCCTCCACTGATACATTGTCTTTCTTGCTTTCTTCTTATTGTTTTCATATTCAATCTCAGATTTCTTCAAATCTATGCTATTAACCTTCCTACCCAATGGTAATCCAAATGTCTTGGAAAGACCCTTGATGGATAGGTCTGCATATATTCTTCCATGCTTTACTACCTGTCTCGTTTCTGGATAGTAATTCTTGGCACACTCAATAACTAGCTCTGGAGACTCCATGGAGTACGGAAAACTAGCCCCATTCCACATTCCTGACACGAACACTGTATCTAATAGGGTGCTTCTATTCTTTTCATCATTCATTTTGGCGAACCAGGCCTCCAAATCGGTACTTCCTTGATGTGTATCTGTAATTGTACATGGATACTTGAACACGATTCCCCTAGGAGATGAGAACATGGGCTTGCTGAATTTAGCCTCACATTTAGCTAACCTCTTGTCAGCCATGGATATCTGCAATTAACAAGATCTGTCTTACAATGGGTATCTACAAGCAAGTACATAATAATCTATCTCTACTAACATCATGCATACTATACTTATTCAGTATTACTTATCATGGGATACATAAACTAGAACCTACAAATCATCATACCTGATTATGCAGAAGCAATAGGGTGAGGGTTTCAATTACTTACCTAGTTATGCAGATCCCCTTGATTATACCACTAGTTTTCTGGAAATGCTCTTAATTCTGTTGATAATTGCGTACTTTTTCCCACCTGTAAGCTCCGTTCGTACAAGTATCGCCTGTATGAGGGTTTGGAAGCTAGTGCTCTATAAAAATGATTTTATCACAACGTAAGTGTGAAATGACAAGTGAATTTACCTTTTAACCTTACAATTAGGGCGAAATTAGGGCAAAGCCTGACGGATTAGATTTTATTCGTTGATTTTTCATGGAAACTCAAGATTTCACCAGGTGTTTGATCAGGATTTGTGGTCGGTGGGAACTACCTACCACCTCTGCATGCATTAAATGTTAATGGTGGCAACAAGAGCTGGGTGATATCCATATGATAGGATATATTCAAAAATATGATGGTGTTTGGATATCGGGTGATATTTTCAAATATCACCCCGATAGCAATGTGATCCTCCTCTTCGAGAGGAAAAACTATCTTGACAAGATCGGGTGATGAACGCACCCTTAGGTCATACTTTATATGTCAGGAGGATATTTCAACATATCGGGTGATGTTTGAAAAAATGATGATGACCGGATAAATTATACGTCTCTCCTTCGGAATATCAGGGTGACGTCACCCAGATATTGGCTCATTATATCGCTAAGGCATCATGACATCATCTTCATGTTATGCGAGTAGGACCATGCTCATGAAATATGCCCCCAAGAGGTAAAAATGATGATTACATCATCGTCCTGTTTGTTTCTTTATTTATCAGACTTGAATGACATCATCAGGATAATGGCTTAGGGGGATATTTCGCGGCAGGAGGATATTGAGAAATATCGGGTTACATTAAGAAATATGACTCTCGCGAAATACATAAGGCTACTGATGGTTAAAGGTCACTATCACCTAAAATTGATGTCCGGACATTTGTACCGCATGATTTATCGAGTGATAAATTAGATCGGGGTGACCTTCTATAATATGACTGATGTTACGAAATATGATCCTCCCCTTGTGGATATCAGGTTTGACTCAAACTTTGACCATTCATAACTTTCACATCCTGATGAATATCAGGGTGATACAAAAGGCAAACCTGCATGAAATTTGATGTTTTATCTAAATATGAGGTTACTGGAATGAAATATGAAATTTGACAAACTGACCTCATGATGATGACCTACCCAACCTCCTTGCATGATGATCCACATGACTTACTTTTACCAAACCGCCAAAAAGCACAAAACAAGCCAAGCAAAAAGTTGGGTCCCTATTTTGTCAAGTCAAAATGGGGCGTGTTGTGTAATCACACAACAACTTGCCACCAAAGAAAACATCAAAATTCCAATGATTTAAGTGATGTGATCACATTCATCCATAGTATTCTAATTCTTTCTAAGCATAAGCATCATGATCTTCTGAATGATAAAAGGTCATCATGGTAACAATGCTAACAAAGGATCATGTGTGTGTGATTGATTAATTATCCTCATCTTGAAAGCAAATTGAAAACATGAGTAACTGGTGTTAAACTACATAGTTGGAGATCATCCCTCATAGCCAACCTGGATAGAGCCTTGCTGCTAGTAGGCGTTCATAGCCCTGGCAAGGTTATCTATACAATCTCCCTAAGTAGAGCCCCACTGCCAACAAGCATTCATAGCCCCGGTAGAGTTACTTAGATGGCCTAATTTTATTTCTTTTCTGATTTTTTTTTTTTTTGTATCTGATATCATCATGTCAGCTCAAAATACAAGGTATAGTCACTTGCAGCTTTAGGTTGGAGATTGTATTGGTAGCAAGGGAGTCCCTTTAGATTTTTCACTTAACACCTATACTTGTATTTTCAACGAACCCAAGGCTGTTAAGTGTTTCATTGTGATTGATTCACTTTGATCAAGAAAAGGCACCCTGATGAAAGGATATCACAGACCTGATCATGAATACTTCTTAGAATGAATCATAACCTATGTCTAAATTTGATCTCATCACTTGAATCCTAACAATTCAGTTATTTTCTAGGATGATAAGTTTCCTCATCTTACTAACCAAAACAAAACTCAACAAGCAAACCAACAAAACAACAAAAACACAACTGTACAAGCAACTATACAAATGTACAATATGATACACATGACTGTCATGAAGTCACTTAGGCTTGAAAATAATGTTTGAGGAATTGTCCATTAACTAGGAATGGGACATCCTCACCTGTCAGGTTCTTAAGCCTATAAGTGCTATTTCCTAGTATCTCAGAAATTTGAAAGGGACCTATCCATAATTTGTCAAACTTACCATGGTCTCCTTTCCTCTCATGGGCTTTATCCCACATCAGGACTAAATTAGATATCCTGAAGGCCTTGACCCTGGCTCTTTTGTCAAACCAGCATTTGACAATAGCCTGATGTTTTACAAATTGGTCAATTGCTTGACTTCTTTTCTCTTCCAGGTGCATCAGCTAAAGCAACCTAACTTCTTGTCTATTGTCTATGCCCAGGTATTCTTGGGCAAACTGTAGGGTAGGAATTTTCAAGTTTACAGGGAGGATAGGATCTACCCCATATACCAAGTGAAAAGGTGAATTTCCTAGTTTTTCATTCTAGCTCTGTCTACCCATAAGGCATATTTCAAAAATGAGTTCCATTCCCTAGGGTTCTTCTCTATTAGTTTTCTTATGATATTCAACAAATTTTTGTTGGTGGATTCTGCTAATCCATTCCCTTGGGGATAATAGTTGGATGAGAACTTGAGTATGATCCCATGATCAAAAGCCCAACTGGACAATTTGGTTGAAGTGAAAGCAGAACCATTATCACTTACCAAAGCATAAGGAGTTCCATACTTGGTAACAATGTTGCTTTCCAGAAATTTAATAACATCATCTACAGTACAGGTCTTGCTGCTAATAGCTTCAGTCCATCTGGTACAATAATCAGTAATTGTCAAGACATACCTATGGCCTGATGATGATGGAGGATTGATTGGTCCTATGAAGTCCATGCCCCATTGTGCAAATGGACACTCTTCCATCACTGGCTGTAAGGGTTGGGCAGCATATTTTTCTATGTTGGCAGCAACCTGACATACATGACAACATTTAACATGTTCAGCTGTATCCTTAAAAACTGTGGGCTAATAATATCCTGCTCTGAGGATTGCATGTGTTGTGGCTAGGGCTGATCCATGAGTTGTTCTGAACTTGTCATGTAATTCTAATAAAACCTTATTTGCTTTTGGCTTTCTAAGCATCTTAGGTATATTCCTTCATAATTCTTCTTGAACAGGGCTCCTCCCTTCATCATATATTTTTGTGACCTTATCTTCAAGGCTCTTCTCTGTGAAGCCTGCAGTCTTGGAGGACATCTTCCAATAATCAGGATGTTCCTGATATCTGAATACCATTCCTTATTGTCCTTAGCATTGATAACATACTGCTAACTTGTGATGTTTGGGTCAATTTCTGATATCATTTGACTTAGAGCCTTCCCTCTTACCAATTTCATTGGTGTAATTTCCATGTCATACTCTTGTAATACAGTGATCCACTTTGCCCTTTTTTCACCAGGTTCACTCTGCATTAGCAGCATCTTCACTACTACATTAGGCACTACTGCAATCACTTTGCTTCTTAATATATAATGCCTAAATTTCTTTACTGTCCTGACCAATGCAAGTGCTTGTCTTTCATCATCTGCATATCTCAATTTAGCATCCTTGAAGGGACAGCTCATGAAAGCAATTGGTTTTTCTTCTTTCTCTTCATTCCTTTGAGTCAACATTGTTGCAGAGGTATGTTCTGAGGCAAATGAATAAATGTAAAAGTCCTTTGTGTAATCTGGACTAATGAGGACATGAGCATCTGATATGGCTTTCTTTATGTCCTCAAAAGCAGCTTAAAAGCTTCTACTGTCCACTCAATCTTGGCATCTTTCTTCAGCATAGCATTTAATGGTCTGACTATCTCTGCAAAACTAGTGATGAATTTTCTTACAAAGTTAATCTTACCAAAGTAAGACTTAAGTTCTTTCTTACTTCCAGGGAGTTGTATTTTCATAATGGACTCCACTCTAGCAGGATCAATGATGATTCCATCTTCAGTTATCAAATGGCCTAATAATTTGCCTATTGTCACCCTGAATATGCATTTCTTGGGGTTCAAGGATATTCCATACTCTTCACATTTTTGAGATCTGTTACATGATCTGTTCTCTCTTTGGAGAACACTGTGAGGTCATCCATGTAGATGACTATACATTTTCCTATTAAGCCTCTGAAGGCTATGTCCATTGCTCACTGGAATGTAGTTCCAACATTTATAAGTCCAAATGGCATGTGTCTATATGCAAATATCCCCCACTTGGTGGTGAAGGCAGTCTTCAGCCTGTCAATCTTGTCAACCATGACCTGATTGTACCCTGATAAGCCATCTAGAAAGGACATCATTTTAGCTCCATTGACAATCTGCAAGACTTCATCTAATGAGGGTAAAGGATAATTATCCTTCTTTGATGCTCTATTCAAGTTCCTGAAGTCTACACATAGTCTGATGTCTCCATTCTTCTTTCTAACTGGCACTAGATTTGCCACCCAAGTGGAGTGCCTCACAAGAAAGATTATTCTGGCATTTAACAGCGTCTTGACTTCCTCAAAAATTATTCGTTCAAGCAAAGCATTGACTAGCCTTTGCTTATGTCTAAAAGGTTTAGCATCTAGTTTGACAGGTATAGTGTGAGTTATGACTGATGTGTCATATGTCTTCAGCTCATCATAAGTCCATACAATTACATAGATGTAATCTTTTAGGGCCTGAGTTATTCCTTCTAACTCTTCTGGTGTACAAACCTTACCAATCAAGACATTTCTCTTGTCTTCATTTTGTCCAATATTCACTTGAGAATATTGACCTCCATCAGCTTTGGGAAGATCCTTTTGTTTTAGCATATTATCCAAATCAAAGGCTCTTTCTAATTCAATCATACCTTTGGGAATCCTATTGCTAGGCAACTCTAGTATTTCATCTTCCTCCCAAATGTGATCTTCCACATGGTTTTCATCTATGATTTGAGCATCAAACATATCCCTGTTAGAGATGAAATCAAGGATGTGTTGATCATCATCAAAGACCTGAAGATTAGTAACATTATCAGGCACTGATCGTACAGATACCAGTTCTACTGAAAATCTCTTTAGACCTGATATAGATAGTGGCTCCAGTGTACTGGCAGCCTGGGCAAGTGCATCTGCCCTATGGTTATGTTCTCTACGAACATGGGTGATATTAAATGCATCAAAGTCTTCAATCAAATCCCACACTCTGTGTCTATAATTTGACAATCTTTTATAGTTGCAAGAGTAGATTCCTCTTACCTGTTTGACAACTAATTATGAGTCTCCAAAGACATGCAGAATTCTTACCTTCTTCTTGAGAGCAAACAGTATCCCATGAATCCGAGCTTCATACTCTCTCACATTATTAGTGCAGGGGAACTGTAATCTGTATGTAGCTAGGTAGGATTTTCCTGATGGATCAGTAAGATCAATCCCTACTCTAGCCCCTTGCTTGGACTTAGATCCATCAAATCTTAGAATCTAGGATTTGTCTTCAGCATGAGGCTTGGCTGAACCTTTTCTTTTCTTTGTAGCTCTGGTAGCTGCTCCACCTGATATCCATTTGAACTTAGGAATTTCAGCTTTTTCAGACTTCATCTTTTCTTTCTCCCGGGAAGCTGATTTTTCTTCTTGTTTTTCATCATCAGGAGGATGATCTTTTGGATCAGGCTCTGTATGTCTCTTTAAAATATGTAGGCACAATGAACAAGTAGTCTCTGAGTGAGGTGCCTCATGCAACCTACACCATCCTTCAGTTAGTGCATCCTATGGATGCTTCTTTTGTTTTATCATCTTCTTAATTTCTCCTGATAAAAACTCTTCAAATCTGGTCAGGTTACTACCTCTGTCTTCATCAGATAGTTCATAATCTGACTCCATCAAACAATCAATTCCAGGGGTGATCTTTCCTTTTTTATTAACATTTATCTGGTCATACACCAGAATTTCATCTATTCTATGAATTTATTCTCTGTCATGATCCATCACCTTTTCTGTAGTTCCTGCTGAAGACAAACAAGAATCAGTATCATCATCATCACCTGATGTAGAACTTACCTTGGAATATGATGATGATGCCTCACTACATGTCTGCTCCAGCATCATCATATCCTTGCATGCTTCGCAAGTTTTCTCTAAATGTGCCTCATCATGTAATCTGCACCAACCATCAATCAGAATGTCATGAACATGAATATTCAATAACTGACAACATTTTACCTGTTTGTACAGATGTATCTCAAAGTTTTTGAAGCGATCTACTTCATTCTCATTCTCAAAATTACTATCAGGTTCTGCAACCAGTATGTCTTCTTGATGATCATGATGATGATGATGATGAAAGTCAAGCATTAGGATCTCTTCTATCCTGACAGTCTATGGTCTAATGACATAAACTCCAGGTTCAACGTTTACGTACATGATCTCGTTTGTTTTGTTGTACTCAGTGATCATGTGCTTCATTCTAGGCTCAGCATCTATTCTTATCTGGTTAGGTATACCTTTCCAAGGCAACCACATGTGACTAAAGTCAGTAGACATATATCCATTCAAAGTCTTTGACCAATCTCTACTAAGCAGTATCCCATATGTGTCAGGTATGTCGACTACCTGAATATCAATGTAATACTAGATCCTGGGATCAAATGATAATTGCATGTGGATATGAGTCAATTCTCCTATTACACTCACTTCTATTTTATCCAGTTGCATCACCTTCTTTAGGGATTTAGCAACATATAGTCCTAAAGCATTGCATATAGACAAGGGCATGACATTTGTAAATACCTGAATCTACCAAACAGTTGTGTAAATTCTTGCTAAACATCCTTATAGTGAGGAGAAAGGGTGGTGACTCACTCTTATCTTGGTATAATGTCATGTGGGAAGTTTCTGCAGCTTGGACAGTAGCTGGGACTTTATGTTTGATATTACTATCTCTAGCAGCATGATCTTTACTACTAGACTGACCTGGGGAATGATTATCCTCTTTAGGAGTAGGATCATCTAGTGATTTCATGAAAGCTTTCTTAATTGCAGGAGTTTTCAACAATTCTGACAGAGACAGGTTGATCTTTACCTTCTTCATTTCATCTGCCAGATATGTGACAAGTTTATCAGACTCATGAGGTAGGTCAACAGTCTTTGACACTATATTTTGTGGTGATAGATATTGTGCATTTACCTTTGGAAATCTCAGATTGTTACTTGCCTTGGGATCAGGAGGTGTGTTAAAATTATTCAGAGGCAAGGAATTGGTTAGTGGACCGGTAGGTCTGTTAGAGTTACTCCTCAGGTTGTAATTATGCTTACCAGGATATTGCTGCTGGTATGCATGCACCTCCTCATGTTCAGTGGAAGTTTCATTCTCATCCTCAAAGGGGAAGACATAATTTGACTCAAAAGCCATGGCAGATTCTTCACAAGCCTGGGTATAATGCTAGTGGGATGACATAGTCTACTGCTGATGATGATCAGTGTAACTCTCCAATACAAATGCAGAGTCATATCCACAAGGAACAATTTCATTTCCTTCTACCTGAGGTGGATTTCCAGAAGTATTAAATACTTCTATCTGGAAAATGCTAGCAACAATTCTGAATTGTGGACAGTCTAGTTCTGCATGAGCATTTGTATTGTGGATCTTGTACCAGTTAGTGAGGGCTGCCTCAGCAAGATTGACTCTAGTAGTTTGTTTGGCTTCAACAGGTGGCTGATTATCTAAGGGTGATGGTAGTGAGCCATTATTTGGCCTAGAGTTCCATACTCTAGGCTGTCTTTGAGGATTATCATTATTTCCACCACTATTATTGAAATTACTGTTGTTGTATCCTCTGTCAAGATAATTTGGTATGTCATTATTATAACCTCTATTTTGGTTAGGCTGAGAATAGAAGTTTTGATTTCTCAGATGAGTGACCTCTGTAGTTAATTTTCTTAGTTGAGCAGAGATTTCTTTAATTTCTTCCTTCTCTTCTTGAGCTTTAGCTACTACATTTTCAGTTTGAGGCTTGAAGAAAGAGGATCCATGATTATTGTTGGATAGGTCAGTACCCTGAGGTGTCTGAGTTTGTGCAAGATATTGTGGAGTCTAGCCATTCCCATTAGGAGGTGGCATGATACTTAATGGAGGCACTTGCAAGGGTGCAGGCATGACTGCTGGAGGCATCATAGCTCCATTAGGATATTGCTTTGTCAGATATTGTTGTGCCGGATATTACTGTACCGGATATGTAGGATATTGTGGAGGATAAGTGGGACACATGCCAGGCAATGTAGGGAATGCTACGTTTGGTGTTGGAGCAGGGACTAACTGCTGATTTACTTTGATAGCTTCTTGAAAAGCTCCTGTCAGAGTAGTGATTTCAGGGTGTGTTCTCCTGATGAACATAGATGTCAATGGATCCAGCGCTGAGTAATAGATACTCCTAGTAGCAGCATTTGTTACTACATATGGAGCAACTAACTTGGATAGCATTTTCTGGAACCTAGCATTGAAATTGGCAATAGGTTCTCCCTCAAACTGCTTGATTGTGGCAAATAGGTGATAGTTCATTGAAGGATCAATTGGTATTTTGAACCTATCAGTAAAAGCTTTCTCTAGGATAGCCCATGAACCAACAGAATTCTGACCAAGACTAATGAACCAATTATAAGCCTCTTCCCCTAAGGAAAAAGGAAATAATCTGCATACAACATCTTGATGTTCTATTCTAGCCCTACAGCAGGCTTCTTTAAAGGTTCTGATATGATCATCAACATCCTGATAAGGATGATATTTTGGACAAAGTTTGTCTGGATTCTTTGGCAACTCATGGTATGCATTGAAGGTCAAAGGTGACTCCACTGTAAAGAAAGACATTGCAACTAGAGGAGGTTGAGCCTGTGGTACAGTTGGCTGAGGTTGGACCTGGGGTTGAGGTCAAACAGGAGGTGTCACAGATATCCCAGAAGGTATTTACAAACCAACAAGAGTTACAGGAGGAGGTTCTGGTGAAGCTCCTGATGCACTAGACCTTGGAGTGTGATGGATGTCTATAGTTCTAGGTCTGAACCCTTTAACATGTAATTCTTCAAAGATTCCACTAGATCTAGACCTAGTATTTATCCTGTGAGCCAGGATTTCTCAATTTTGAGGCAAATTGGCTGGAACTTTGCAAATGTCAGTTGAAATTCACTAGCTGAGGTGATATTTGTGGTAAAATGGATATGCTAGCTGGATATTTGTGAAATATTTGCAAAGGTAGTGCAAATATGAGGTGATAATGGTGGTATGATGATTCTTATCACAAGATATCAGGCTTCTAAGGCAAAACTCTGCAAAGCTTGAACAAATTTACTTGACATTGGCCAATATTTGTGAATTCATGATGAACTACCGTAAAGCTTGCAATATTTACGTTTGATCTGGAAATCTTTACATAGAATGAGCATCTACAAGCTTGTTACAGTAAATATTTGAGCAATATTTGGAATTCACAGATACATTCGAGGTTACCTCACTCTCTGCATCATCAAACCTGAAAATAATGATGATGAGCATCCTCTTTTAGATAAAGGCCCTCCTTCTAGCACCAATTTATGTTGGTCATGATGTTAGTCACAAACAAGCATAGAATAAAAGTACACATTAACCTTTATTCATCTTGAAGGATACGATGAATTCAGAGAATTCATGATCCCAAGTCTCCAGTGATTAGGTCTTAATCGTCTGACGTTACTCAAAGGTTGATGTGTGTTGCTGTTTCTATTTTGGGGCCTTACATTGAGTTCATCATCATGACACTGTTTCTGCAAAGATTCTTCACAAAGAGGTCATTTTTATGCAGTTGTTTAGTTAAATGATACAGAAATCTTTAAATCTTTGCATGATATTTTCAGTTATACATGCTTTAGCTTCAAATATGCTAAATATTTGCAATTATCTATTAGATGTCCACATATTTGTATTATTTGCTTGAGATTATCAATTTTTTGCAATTATGATAGTGAAATGCTCTGAAATTTAATGAAATTGAAAGAAATGCTTCAAATTAATGTTGAACCTTCAGCCATTGAACCACATATACATCAGATACAGTCATGAAGAGAAGAAAACCAAACCATATGTTCACCAGGACATTCCACAGCTAGATACAGTTGATGCTAACTTCAAAGGAATTGTATGAAAACAAAATATGCAAGTAGATATACACTCCAAGGGATGCAGCAAATCACAGCATATATCTAGAATTCACACACTGATTACTTAAGATTTACTATGAATTGTAATCAAACAAGTCTTCTCATTCATTAAGTATGCAAGGATATAAATGTATACAAAAAGCTTTGAAATGAGCCCTGAATATTTTAGCAGATGGATTTCAATTAAGTTTTGAATGTGTTGGTGCCTGCATGAGTAGTTAGTTTTCAAGCATTTAAGCATGCAGGCACCCTCCCAAAAAATTCAAAGAAGTCCTAAGTCTTCAGCCTCCTTAGCAATTTTCAACTTCAGCATCACAGTTTCTTCAGAGGAGGTCATCATCATCATGTTTCCAGACATCACCCTGATGTTGCTTGTGAGGGTCATCATATTTTCTGCCTACATGATCTTTCACCGGGGTGATATTTTAACATCGGGTGATCTTAGTTAAGATCATCCTGATGATGTTAATGCAAGGTTCTAAGTATGACCCGTTTTGCATCGGGGTCATCATATTTGAACATCGGGTGATCTTGGTTAATATCATCCTGACGTTATTCTATCACTTCATGTTTGTTTTATCGCCCGGTGCTACTGACGTCATTCTTTTATTAGGGCAATATTTGCCTGTTTGCATCATTTTTCTCTTAGGAGGTGGTCAGCATCATCATGATATTCTATCGACTAGATTTTTTATCAGGGTCATCATGTTTCAATATCGGGTGATGTTTGGATATCATCTCGATCCTGCAGTAGAGCTACAGTGCACCCTGATATTTCTGCGGGGGGTGATATTCTAAAATATCAGGTGATCTTACGAATATCACCCTGGCACCAATGTGACGATGATGTCATCCAGATATGAGGAGGTGTGTGGTATGCAGATATGATGCTGATGTCATCAGGATTTTTGTGGACATGCAGGATGTTCATTAGCCAGACATTTGGTATCGGCAAGGCAGGAGGATTTTTCTCCGACGCATCAGGTTGTGCCAATAAAGGCAATTATCATATGGACGATTTTTCACATGAAGGCATGGTTGGTCATCAGGCTGATATTCATACATCAGGGTGATATCTTTTATCAGGTGATGAGGTCCAGATATGCTTTCCCGCAAGGTGATATTTTTTACGGGGTGATTTTTCATATCAAGGTGATATGAATTATTGGGATGAGCTCAGCAGGTGGCCTGCTGACGTCAGGGTGATATTGAGTATCTGGATATCATGTTGGGGGATGATGATGATGAAGGCTTATACTAGTGTCATTAGGAACAAAAGCACTAACATCATATATGCTCGCGACCTAGTATATAAGGTGGTGAGGAGGTTGCCGCGGGGTGCATGTGGGATAATTTGTTCCTGCATAATATGAAATATCAGGATGATACATCTTGGCGGGAAAGTTTCAGGAGAGCATAGTTAACTATTTTTCCCAAGGCCGTGAGTAGGTGGACATTAATGGTGGATGTTACAGGGTATGGGCGATGGCGTGGATGGATCTAGTACCCGACTAAAGATGTGAATCCCCAGGCAGCGGTGCAAGGCTCGAGAACCTCTCCCTGTCTCCTCTCCCACCTGCTGCATTGAATGTTTGAGCACCATTTTCTCAATGAGCTGTAGCTGGCAAATTTTGACTTTTGCCATGTAATTAATGCTGAGGACCTTCCTGCTATATATAGCATGTTGTGTTGCTCATTTGAAGGTTGTTGAAAACTGGACATATCTGGCTCTATAATAAGATACAACTAGTTCTGGTTGCTCTGTGCAGGTGACCTTGTGAGTTTATGTATCTCCTATTGTATGTCTCATGCATGAATCTACTGATTTCATGATTGATTTTATATGAGTAATGTTGTATTTGCATGTGTTTTGTTAATTCTGTCTCTAGTATTGCATGTATCCTTCTTCTGAATCTAGATATCTAAGGGGTGTCTGGTATTCTAGAATATAGAATTCCTATATTGAATGCTTGATCTTTCAACTTCTGCTCAAGGGGTAGATTAAAGTGTTTTCAGATTAAGTGTTGGGAATGATATACTGCAATAGGGATGCTATAAGTAGAGATAACTTAACACTATATTGGGAGGTATCTGTAAGGCAGATATCACGCAAATCCCCTTGAAATCTAGCTTTAGTGTGTTCATGCTGATCATTCACAGGTGTATGTCTACCGACTCCAAGCCTTGGATAGGCACCAATCTAGCTCTCTGTTGAGGTTATACACCAGGTCCAAGTTTGCATCCAAACATAAAATCAAATTCAAACTTCCAAAACAACCATTAGGACTGTAGAAGTAGTTTTAGGACCCAAATCGTCTGTCTACAACTAAACATAAGCCCAAAGCTAGCCCCTTTGCACTTATCCCACAGTTTTGGTCTTCATACAGGAGGATTTATCTGCTTTGTGTCAGCATCCCAATCTTTGCATAGTTATATCTCATGGGTGTTGAGTAGGGAATACCCCCTAGGTTTTGTAGAGCCTGAAGAAGAAGAGGAGATAAAAATAGAGTCTATCTCCTACACTGTTGGCCCCTGGCCCAGAGATCCTGTTGATCACTAATGGATACCTTGTAGGGAAATCTGGGAATGAGCATCCAGTTAGGGAAAACACCAACAGAATGTTTGAAATGAGGCATTCCTGCACCTTTTATAGAACAAGGTGACGAATCTGTTACAAAAGATCTACAATCTTGATTTATCTATGAATATCTACGATCAGTATTTCATTTGACTTTGTCAACTTTATCAAGTGGCAAAAGTTGCCAGCTGGCAACCACCTAGAGTACTTATTTTCATAAGTAACTGATTCTTATATTCCCTTTTATGATGTATCCTCATCATGCTCCTTGTCATCATCATCACCTTCGCCACTCTCACTCTCACTCTCTTCATCATCATGATGATGGTCTTCTTTGATATGGACCTACATAGTTGTCCTGATATTTTCATATAGTTGTACTATTCTCTCTATTTCCCCACCATCTTGAGTTTTTACTTTGATGGCAGCGTGCTTATGCATTTGATATTTGCCTCAGAAATTTTCTAATTTACTTCTCCTGATGCTAGATGTCTCATGATAATTTTCCATCTTGACCCTGAGCCTCATAATTTTGTCCATGGTTTCCTCTATTAGATTGTTTAGGGGGTCATCAACTACCTATTGGAAGTTACCATGTATAGCTTTTATTGCAAACTCCTCATCTTGATTCTCTATCTTCCCTTCCACCTTCCCTTCCAGCACTTCTAAAAGTTCAACTTCATACGCCATCATATCATGTAGCTTTATGCTGATGTCTCTTAATTTAGTGTTGCATCTTTTAAGTACCTCACATTCAAATTTGGTATCTTTATACCATATGTCAACCAATAGTGCATTATTATTATTTAGCACTTGATTGCTTATTAGAACCTGAGGGTCAATTCTCCTTATTTCTTCCAAGATGACCAAAATTTTCTCCAGCTAGAAAGACCTTTTCCCAATCTCCATCTGCAATCTATCAACTTTTCCCCTAGAGAAACTTAAAGAATTCCATCTTTTTACAGAAGCCTTTACCACTTCCTCTGCTTCATCAAATGTGGATAACATCCACTTTCTCATTATAGATGACTCATGCTTCATGAGATCTATTTTATTTACTTCTTCCTAAGAAATAGCAGTCAATGGGACTGCATGATCAGTTGACGTATCATCAGGGTTAATTAACCCTTTTATGTATGCATGCAGCTGAGCAATGTGCTCTTTATGCTGCTTATTCTTCTCTTTCTCTTTCTTAATTCTTTGAGTTAAGGAATCAATGATATCCTTACCCTTCTGACCCTCCTGGTCTTCATTTGCAAATCCCAAGTCTACTGTATTAATCTGGAATTCTTCCAGAGTAATTTTACCCTTTTCTTTATCTATAGAGGGAATTGCAACTTGTGCAGTCCTTCTTCTAGTTGTTGGGTCTCTTTTAATGGCCGAAGTCATTCTGGCCTTCCTCTTTGGCTTTATTATATTTTCTGAAAATAAGGTAGATACATCAAATTCTTGAATCTCAAAGCCAACCTCTGTGTTTACTTCCTTTTCCAACCATCGAGGTACCTGATCATATTTCTCCATCTCATCATGATGTTCACCTTGATCTCCTGTATCCATCAGCATATGTGATGGAGAAGGTGATTTTCTTGTTTCTTCTTCATAATGCTCATCTTGGGGGCGATCCTATGGTACATCCTTTTGCTAAGGAATTTCCTTTTCTGGAGGGGGATTATCCTGAGGTGGAGGATCTTGAGATGCATTGATATGATGATCATGATGATCATGATCCTTCTCCTTTATTACTTCATCCACTTTTGACTTATCCTCCTATTGAGGTATATTTATAGCCGTGGATATTGTGGAATCCTTCTTAGGTGTTGGTGTTTGTTCTGAAACCACGATTTGTTCTGCACCTGTACTATTTACTTCTTGAACTTTAGAAGCAAGATCTAATACATCCTTGTCATTAGCTTTCTTTTCCTAAACTTGCACCATAGTGGGCTTCACTGATGTATCATGTTGGTTTTGTTGGCTTATTTCTGAAGCATGGCCCTCTAGTTCTGCCATCTTAACTTCTTCTATATGCTCTCCCTTATCAGGTGTACCTGCTAGACGTTCAGGACTTACATCCTATGTACATGTCAAATCCACTATTGCAAGACTTGTTACCTATGCAACTAATGAGTCCAGCCCTATTTCTTGAGCTATCTTCTCTAGACTCCTTTCTGCTTCAGCTTCCACTTGCTTCATCTCCTCTAATATTGTTTGAACTAATTGAGTCCCATGAGGAGTCATGTGAGTACCTACAGCAAGGGTTTCCATCTTCTGTGAAGCTACTTCCTTCACAACCTCATCATCAGATAGATTAATTGTTTCCTCCAATGAGATATGACCTCCTTCTAATATATTGGAGGTTTCTTTTCTTTGCTCCTTTGCAAGTTCTGTTTTGAACTTCACAATGGTAGGAATTGAAACATTATGCTGAAATTCTTTATGGACAACTTCGCTACCTACCCCTTTCAACAGTGTAGGAGATTGCTTTATCTTACCCCTCATGGAGGTTTTGGGTTTCTTAGGTGTGGTAGCTACCACCACCTGTGGGGCTTTTCTTTTCCTTTTGAACAGTAAAGGGGCCTCCACTTCTTCAGACTCCTCCTCCATAAGAATATCTTCTTCTACTAGTTTTTGTGAGCACTGACCCTCTTCTCAGGTCTCAGTAACTGCCGCCTCCTTCGTTTGATGTTTCTTGGACTTTTCTTTACCTATCCGTGGAGGTGATGCTGATCCTGATCCTGATCCTGATGTTGTTGCATCCTCAGCTGGAAACACTACCCTTTCAATAATCACCCCCTTGGGTTCATTATCAACTTTCTTACCCCTACGGGGTCTTTTACTTTGTTGTTGTTGTGGAGGTAGCCTCTCTCCTTTTGATTTCCTCTTTTCAGTTATCAAATCATCACACTCCTCATTAGGAATATCCTATCCTTTCTTTTTATTATCCACAGTAAGGGCAACACCCTTCTTCTTCAATGCCTCAATTTGTTCATCAACCCAAGCTTGGGTTAGGTGTAAGGTCCTGGCAATGAAAGGATCTAAAGATATATCTTCCTATATAGTCAAGTCAGGTGTAGATATTGTATCATTATATATTTTCTTTTCTTCATATTCATCTACCATTATCCTGCCATCATCCTTTTTCACCTGTGAAGGAATGGGGATGTAGTCAAAGGTTTTGATTTGATTCAATGTCAACCTTTGGTATCTTCTTCTTCTGGCTTCTACTTCATCCTCACAATCTGCCCAGAAGTCCTCTAGGTGCCTTTGATGAATAGGTTTCCCTATTATTTTATGTATCCTCCCATAAGGATCATATGGCCTTATCAGTGGGAATGGCTGCAACTGCATTTTATTCAAACTAACCATCACCTTCTTGATACTCTCTGATTCTGGGCACATGTACCAGCCAATGGTTGCTGGAAACAAAATTGGTGAAATTTTCAGAGCATCCTTGTATGTTTTCAGCATTGTGGAGCTCTGCCTTATGAATTCCATTAATACCACTGCATCAGTGGGCTATCTTTGCAACATGAGGGGATGTCCTTCAAAACCCTCAGTTCTCATATAAGAAAATGTGGCAAATTGAATATACCAGGCTCCATGCCTGTATATTATTTCTTGAGCCTCCATGCTCAATCTTTTTATCCTATCCTCCTCCATGGTTGTCACCAGATGCATAGAGAATGCATCATTTACCAATTTGTAATCCTGGAGGTAATTAACTCTTTGCAACTGGGGATGATGATCCCATATGTGCACAGCATTGATTGTTCCTGTAACCTTTCTATCCATAACCAGTGCATCAAATGTGCATTTGTAAGCACAGGAGTATACAATGTAGGATGTCATGTAAAAGGAACAATTTGAAGCTCCCAGGTTCATCAGCTGCTCATGTAGAGCATCACTTATCAATTGGCCCCATAGTGGCTTGGTATCTACATATATGGACATCATGATGACACTATACATCCAGTCTTTAAAACTACCAGCATCAGGCTGGCCTGTCACCCTACTAAGCAATGCAATCATATATTGATATTCTTCATCAAAATCATATTTATACAAGTGCACATGAAGTTTGGTTGCTGCAGGATATGTGTTGTTCTTAGCCCTCCACTGATACATTGTCTTTCTTGCTTTCTTCTTATTGTTTTCATATTTAATCTCAGATTTCTTGAAATCTATGCTGTTAACCTTCTTGCCCAATGGTAATCCAGATGTCTTGGAAAGACCCTTGATCGACAGGTCTGCATATATGCTTCCATGCTTTACCACCTGTGTCGTTTCTGGATTGTAATTCCGGGCACACTCAATAACTAGCTATGGAGACTCCATGGAGTATGGAAAACCAGCTGCATTCCACATTCCTGACATGAACACCGCATCTAACAAGGTGCTTCTATTCTTTTCATCATTCATTTTGGTGGACTAGGCCTCCAAATCGGTACTTACTTGATGTGTATCTATAATTGCACCATACTTGAACAGGATTCCCCTAGGAGATGAGAACATGGGTTTGCTGAATTCAGCCTCACATTTAGCTAACCTCTTGTCAGCGATGGATATCTGCAATTAACAGGATTTGTCTTACAATGGGTATCTACAAGCATGCACATAATAATCTATCTCTACTAATATCATGCATACTATACTTATTCAATATTATTTATCATGGGATGCATAAACCAGAACCTACAAATCATCATACCTGATAATGTAGAAGCAACAGGGTGAGGGTTTCAATTACTTACCTGTTTATGTAGATCCCCTTGATTATAGCAGTGGTTTTCTGGAAATGCTCTTAATTCTGTTGATAATTGCGTGCTTTTTCCCTCCTATAAGCTCCGTTCATACAAGTATCGCCTGTATGAGGGTTTGGAAGCTATTGCTCTATAAAAATGATTTTATCACAAAGTAAGTGTGAAATGACAAGTGAATTTACCTTTTAACCTTACAATTAGGGCAAAATTAGGGCAAATCTTGATGGATTAGATTTTATTCGTTGATTTTCATAGAAACTCAGGATTTCGCCAGGTGTTTGATTGGGATTTGTGGTCAACGGGAACTACCTACCACCTCTACGCGCATTAAATGTTAATGGCGGCAACGAGAGCTGGGTGATATCCATATGATAGGATATATACAAAAATATGATGGTGTTTGGATATCAGGTGATATTTTCAAATATCACCCTGATAGCAATGTGATCCTCCTCTTCGAGAGGAAAAACTATCTTGACAAGATCGGGTGATGAACGCACCCTTAGGTCATACTTTATACGTCAGGAGGATATTTCAACATATCAGGTGATGTTTGAAAAAATGATGATGACCGGATAAATTATACATCTCTCCTTCAGAATATCAGGGTGATGTCACCTAGACATTGGCTCATTATATCACTAAGGCATCGTGATGTCATCTTCATGTTATGCGAGCAGGACCATGCTCAGGAAATATGCCCCCGAGAGGTAAAAATGATGATTATGTCATCATCCTGTTTGTTTCTTTATTTATTAGACTTGAATGACATCATCAGGATAATGGCTTAGGGGGATATTTCACGGTAGGAGGATATTGAGAAATATCAGGTTACATTAAGAAATATGACTCTCGTGAAATACATAAGGCTGCTGACGGTTAAAGGTCACTATCACCTAAAATTGACGTCTGGACATTTGTACCGCATGATTTATCAGGTGATAAATTAGATCAGGGTGACCTTCTGTAATATGACTGATGTTATGAAATATGATCCTCCCCTTGTGGATATCAGGTTTGACTCAAACTTTGACCATTCATAACTTTCACATCCTGATGAATATCAGGGTGATGCAAAAGGCAAACCTGCATGAAATTTGATGTTTTATCTAAATATGAAGTTATTGGAATGAAATATGAACTTTGACAAATTGACCTCATGATGATGACCTACCCAGCCTCCTTGCATGATGATCCACATGACTTACTTTTACTAAACTGCCAAAAAGCACAAAACAAGCCAAGCAAAAAGTTGGGTCCCTGTTTTGTCAAGTCAAAATGGGGTGTGTTGTGTAATCACACAACAGTGCCTCCGGAGCAGGTATCTCATCCTTAGAATCAGAGGAAATAGTAAAATTCTACCTGTGTTTTGTCCTTAGAGCAGGAGATTGTTCTGAAGTTGGACTTGAACCCAAATGGACAGATGGTTCTAGGGAAACTTCTCTTTGTCTTTTCTTTCTCACTAGGTGGATCTCATCGGAATCATGAGATGCTTCTTTAGCCCAATAGTGTATTCTAGAGTCATGTTTCTTTGGGGTTCTCTTTTCTTTCTACCCTGACCTCTCCCCTGTTAGTCCCTTAGGAGAAGACTCCTCAGCCAGAGTCATTTTCCTCCTAGCTGAGCGAGTCATGTATGGAGTTTGCTCAAGAACAGGCTCTTTAACTTCTTTGCCTTTCCTCTTCCTATCAGAAACAGGGGTAGCAGATGAAGTTGCCTCATGTGAGGACTTTTTACCTCTTTCAATAGCTGGGTAGGAGGTTAAAGATTCTGTCTCTTCTTCTTACTGGATAGAGGAACCCTCACCCTCTTCCTGTGCCCTCTTTGGCTCTCTATCCTAGAGTTTTTGTTTAAGAAATGTCTGCCATAATTCTTCCCCATCAGCTTGAGACAGAACATGGTGTTTAACTGTCAGAAGAATTAGGCCATGATATTTGATAGGACCCTTGTTTTGTTGATACCTTTTTGCAGTTTCCCTAATGGCAGAGTACAGAAAGTTGGGAATGTTTATGCTTAATTCAAGGTGTCCATTCCCATGTCTCAGAAAAATCAACATTTTCATTATTGGTCTTAGAACTAAGGAAAATTGACCATTGTATGTGAAGTATTTCATCAACCATGTAGCTATAGATTGCCAAGGGTTTGGAAGTGAGGACCTAAGAATTCCTTTAACCTCATTTTTATTTAAATGCAATTGTATTGCAGGTTCACCTTCAATAGAGAAATTCCTAATCAAATCAGTATATAAAGTTTTTAGATGATAGAACCTCTCACCTTATTCAGGCAACCCAGAAATATGACTGATACTGGTTGTAGAGAGATTGATTTGAACTCCCCTTACAACTGTCTGATTGTCCCTTAGGTTTCTTAGGAACTCATCAACAATATCTTCTTTAAACCCTTCAAACTTTTCCAAAAACTCCAACCATCCTGCATTCCTCAGAATGTCTGCTGCAGCATCATCTTGCAAAAGACTTGTAGCACTTTTTGGCTTTGATTTCTTCTTAACCCCCATTTCTAAATTCTTTTCCTATCCTCTGTGCTTACAATTCTTCCTCACTCCATAGGCTCTGGAGAACTATATCAGCTGATTCTGTTCTTTAGGGTATTTTGTAGTTTTGAATGAGGATTATTATGTCAATTCATTTAACAGCTTAGGCTTATGGAAAAAGAACTTAAAATTGGTTAGAGTGCTTATGCAGTCATAATTGAGGCAGAGTGATGGGACACTTTGTAGGCATGGTGACAGTATAACAAAGATGGCAGCATGCATGAATTTGGGAAGGAAAATAATGGAAGGAGGATGTGTCATAATAACAGCACCTAAAAATAGAAATGACAAGACAGTTGCTATTTAATGCTTAATTAAGAGAGAATTACCTGAACCATTCTTAATGATGAGGGTGCAATGTACTTGGCTGAGATGCTATGGCGTTGATGAGACTAGATGCAACGTGGCACCTGAGTAGCTTTTTGTGGCTTGAAATGATGTCAATCATCTTTATTGTCACCCAACCTATAGTCATTCCCACATAGTGGTTCAAGAATCTATGTATCCAGGGTGACATTAGCACAGTCCTTTGTAGGTACCCATGCAAATGAGAGTAATGATTTCTCCCAGAATGCTTGTTGATTTTATCTTTGTCCATGTCATAAAGTGGAGGATGAGTCATGATGACCTCATCGAATGACATTTCTACTTTATTACCTAGAAAGGTGGGTCCCCTCCCACTTATTATGGTTGTGAATAACTCTTTATTGGTGGAATGCCAGAGGTGCTCCTAGTTTGTGAGCATCGGAGGTGCTCCAAGTCTGTGAAGCACCGAAGCTGTTCCTAGTTTGCGAGCCCTAGAGGTGTGTTTGAGTAACTCCCGACACTTGATCACCTCCGTATCTTGATTATTCTTATCTAGCATGAAGAAGAGAACCTCCATTTGCTGGTTTTCAATCCCCTTGGTTGAGAAAAATAGCCATTTACTGGTTTTCCATCTTCCTCTATTTTTTTTTCTTTTTTCTTTTTTAAGAAGGCTACCATTTGCTAGTTCTCTCTCTCTCTCTCTCTCTCTCTCTCTCTCTCTCTCTCTCTCTCTCTCTTTTAAAGAAGGCCTCCATTTGCTGGTTTTCAACCTTTTTTTTTTCCATCTAGTCCAAAACTGTGACAGAGGAGGTGTCCCCTGTATCAAAACACAAATCTTTGATGGACTCTTCTTTAGTGGATGGCCTTTTATAGAGTCTGATTCGGTGGCCATTTACTAAAAATGTGTTTATTCTTCCATTAATAGGTTCCATTTTTAAAAACTTCCTTTATCTGATAAGGGCCTATCCAATGAGTTTGTAGTTTTCCTTTGAACTCTTTGATTTTATAATCATAAAGAAGAACCCAATCACCTTGTTGAAATGTCCTCCTCTTGATGTGTTCGTCATGCCATTGCTTCCTTTGATACTAAACCAGTTTTGTTTACTAAATAGATTCTGTCTGGATTTCATCCAACTCATTGAGCTGAAGAATTCTATTCTGTTGGGCTATGGACAATGGTAGACAAATATCTAATGCAATTTTAAGTGTCTAGAGTTCAAATTCTATAGATAGAATAGGCTTTTTCCCATAAACTAATTCATATGGTGAGAACTTTGTTGTGGACTTCCAAGTGGTGTTGTAAGCCCAAATTGCTTTAGGTAATCTATTAGCCCAATCTTTCTTGTTCATTGCCACTATCCTTGTCAGAATATTCTCAAGTTCCCTATTAGTCACCTCCACCTTCCCATTGGCTTGAGGATGGTAAGGTGAAGATTTTATGTGCTTGACTTGATATAGATCTATGAATGCTTTGATTACTTGTGAAGTAAACTGAGGTCCTCTATCTGAAACTATGGATCTTGGGGCTCCAAACCTCAAGAAAATTTTATTATAAAGGAAATCAGCAACTTTCTCTTCTCTTGCAAATTGCAATGCTTGAACCTCAACCCATTTAGTCACATAGTCTGTGCATACTAGAATATAATCCTTGCCTGATGATGGTGGAGAAATTGGTCCCACAAAGTCTAGACCCCACTGTTCAAATGGCTCCATCATTACTTGAGGATGCAGTAACATCTTCTGGGTGAAGGTTGGTTGTCCCATCCTTTGGCATTGGTCACACTATTGCACATACTTCTTAGTATCCTTATGAATAGAGGGTAAGTAGTAACCAGCTCCTAGGATCTTGTGGATAATTTTGTGGGAATAATAATTCCCACCAGATGGTTCATCATGACATGCTCTTAACACATCCAAAAATTTCATCAGCTTTTAAACAATTGTGTAAAATGAAATCAGGACCACATTTAAATAGCAAACCATTTAACCATTTGTAAGATAAGCTTTCCTTAATTAGGTGTTTCTTTTGTTTTGAGGTAAAATGGGATGGATACAAGCATGTAGCTAAAAGATTAGCTATATCAATGAACCAAGGTACAATAGAGGAGATAGAAAAAAGATGTTCATCTAGGAACCTATCCTCCACTAGCTGGTTTTCTCCTCCTGTATGCAATCTTGACAGAAAATCAGCAACCAAATTAAATTTACCTAGATTATCAACTATGGTAATGTCAAATTCCTACAATAGCAATAACCACCTAATGATCTCTACACCCACTACTGGCTGATTCATTAGGTACTTGATGTCCGCATGATCAGTATGTACAAATATTTTATATCTAGTGATATAATGCCTAATTTTGTTTATAGAATAGATGATTGCCAAGAATTCTTTTTTAGTTGTGTAATTTCTTTCTACAGAGGTAAGGTTTTTGCTAATGTAGTAAATGGCAAGCATACTCTCTCCTTCCTCCTTCTATCCTAAAACTGCCCCAATGGACTCATTTGAAGCATCAGTTTGTATGTGAAATGGTAAAGTCCAATTAGGTCCTCTCAAAATGGGTGTGATAGTAAGCTTCTCTTTTAGGTTTTCAAATGTTGATTGACAGTCTTCTGTCCATAGAAATTCTATCTTTGTTAAGCAGAGTAAATAGGGGGGCAACTATTCTGCTAAAATTTTCTATGAATCTCCTATAGTAGCCTACATGACCCAAAAAATTTCTAACATCTGTCTAATTTTTGGGTGAAGGTAACTGTCTAATCACTTCTATCTTGTTTTGATCCACTTTGATCCCATTTGCTAAAATGTGGTGTCCCAATACAATTCCTGTTGCAAGTATGAGGTGAGCCATTGTTGTCATTGATGTCAACATACTCATACTGCACTGACAAGAAGGATTTGATGAGCTTTGTGCTGAGGATATTGAGAAAATTAGCCTCAGTCAGGAACAGTGAAGAACAGTGATGAGAAGAAGGTAAATATACTGTATAGGATGAGAACCGGAGGATGCGGATTAAAGGGTTAGTAGATATGAGTCTTGAGATGCTACAGTTAAGATTTCAGAGGTCCGCATGAAGATCTGAAGGAGTTATGGCTGCCGGTATAGAACCGGGTCCGGCAAGTATCCGGAGGTGACAGAGGATCACAAAAAGGTCCGGTGAGGTCCGGAATTGTATTATCATAATCTGCGGATTGGAAGGAGTGTTTTAGATGTCCTTGTGATGTGTCATCCTGATTTGTGTGTGATTTGGAGGTCCGGAAGTACCTCCTGCATTATGACAGTGGCGACAGACTGTGTTCTTGAAGTTCCGGATGAGGAAGACAAGAGATCCCAGTAAGCAGAGAAAGTGCGGATGTATCCGGACATTCAGACAGACTTGTGAAGGTTCTTGAATCATGTTTAGGTTGTGTTGTTGGTCCGCATTGATGGTAGATCCCGGAATTGAAGTTACTCTTCCGGATGAAGTTATTGCTCTGTTTAGCCGACCGGATGAGTTGTTCATCCTACGAATGTTCTTGTGATAGCCGACCGGATGTGTTATTCATCTTGCGGATACTCCTATGGTTGTTTGCCGACTTAGATGCTTGTTCCTAAGTCGATGTCTTGTATAAATAATGATTTGTGAATTCATTTCAGAGTGTAGCATGTGGATGAGCATGGTGTAGCGAAGAAAGGTGCGAAAGGCAGAGCAGAGATTGTTGGGCTTAATTGGAACTGATCCGGACATGGTAGAGATGTCATTCTCCAGTTCAAGACTGTGATTTTTATCACTCTGTAGACAGTGTGTCTCCTTGTAGGCAGTGGGCCTCTTTGTGAGCAGTGTGCTCGGGCAGTGAGCCCTTATTGGCATGTGCCATTCATTTTTCCTTATTCTTCTAACAGAGAATAATTCTTGGGTTAATCACCCCGTGGTTTTTCCCTTAACCGGGTTTTCCACGTCAAAATCTTGGTGTTCAATGTGTTGATGCTTATCTACTCTTGTGTTTATGTATTGTGCTTCCATGAATGATTATTTGATATGCTGCTAACTAACAACAGAGAATAAAGTGTTTGAAATAGAACAAGTTCTATACAACTGATTCACCCCCCCCCTCTCAGTTGTATGCCCTAGATCCAACAATTGGTATCAGAGCTGAGTTCCTCTGATAGGAGCTTAACCGCTTGAGGTGATCCAGGATGTCGTCATACAAGAAGGATAGTCCGAAGTTCGATGGAACCAACTTCACTCTCTGGAAAGGTCGCATGAAGTGTCATTTGGAATGTATGGGAAAAGCATACTTGGCTATGATTTCAAAACCATATATACCCCCACAAGGTGGTCCGACAACTCCTGATGAAACCACAGAAGCTGAAAACAATCTGCGGACCAAGGAAGCTCTTCTAAGCGCATTGAATGACTCAGATCTCTCGAATGTCATTGACCTACCAACTGCATATGAGATCCTAACTAAACTGGAACTTCTGTATGAAGGAGATGAGTTTGTCAAAAGTGCAAGGTTGCAAAGTCTGAAAGGGAAATTTGAAAGATTGAAAATGAGAGATGATGAAAACATTACTACCTTTATGCCAAGAGTAAATGAGCTGGTATGTGGAATCAGAAATGCTGGTGGAACTCTAGATGAAAATGAGATTGTCTGCAAAATCCTAAGATCCCTTCCTGCTGCCTACAAAATCAAAGTTGCTGCCATTGATGAATTCAGAGCCCATACAACTGTCACAAGAGAACAATTGGCTGGCAAACTAGCTGCATTTGAAATGACCGAGTTTGGAGATGATCCACCCAAGACTGAGTCTGCTTTTAAAACCAGTGCATATGTGAAAGGCAAACAGAGATTTGATCCGGGTGAAAACTCATCAAGGAAAATGTCATGGTATGATCAAGCAAGAAGAGACATGGAAGAAGAAGAAGCAGAAACAGCTCAACTTGAAGCCCTCATTGCAAAGAGACTGCCAAGAGGATCCGGTAAGTATGAAGGAAAACTACCCTTTAAGTGTTTTAACTGCAATAAGATTGGTCATTTTGCCTCAAGATGTCCGGAGAGATCTGCAAGATCTAATACTCACAGACAAAGGTTTCAAAAGAATTGCTATTATGTTCATGAAGAAGATGACAATGAAGGAGTAACAGATGATGAATCAGATCCAGGAAGCAAATCCGGAAATGAGTGGGTGTTTATAGCCATCAAGGAAGAAGATTCCTTACTCTCTGAATCTGTCAATCACAAAGTTGTTGAAAAAGCCTTGGCTGCTCAAGTGGAAGAAAAGGATGATTGGGTTATTGACAGTGGATGCTCTCACCATATGACTGGTGACAAGAATAAGTTCTTAGACTTGGAAAGATATGAAGGAGGAATGGTAAAGTTTGGTGACAATTCTGCTGGCAGAATCAGAGGTAGGGGAACTATTTCCTTTGATGGTAAGAGCAAAACAGGTAATGTACTATATGTTGAAGGATTGAAGCACAATCTTCTCAGTGTTGGTCAGTTAGTGGACAAAGGCTATGATCTCCGGTTCAAGAATGGAAAATGCAGAATCTTTACAAGCTCCGGAACTGAAATTGCATCCGGTACTCAGACAAGAGGTAACATCTTTCATCTGGTTGGTTCAAATAAAAGTTGTTTGTTTGTTCAAATTGATCAGAGTTGGTTATGGCATAGAAGAATGTGTCATGTAAATTTTGATAACATCATCAAAATAAGCAATACTCAGGCTGTGAGAGATCTTCCAAAGTTGATAAAACCTACAAACAGTGTGTGTAAAGAATGTCAGTTAGGCAAACAAAGCAGAGTCTCTTTTAAAAGCAAAGATCAGTCTTCTACCGGATTGTTGGAATTAGTACATACTGATCTATGTGGTCCGACAAGAATCAAGAGTCTGCAAGGTGATAGATATTTCATGTTGTTAATTGATGATCATTCCCGGATGATGTGGGTTACCTTTCTAAAAGAAAAATCAGAAGCTTTTGAGAAGTTCAAAATCTTCAAAGCTATGGTGGAGAATCAAACCGGATTGAAACTAAAGTGTCTAAGGTCTGATAGAGGTGGTGAATTTACATCTGGTGAATTCATTGACTTTTGTGAGAAACAGGGTATAAGGAGACAGTTGTCTGCTCCTAAGACTCCACAGCAGAATGGAGTAGTTGAGAGAAAGAACCGGACCATCCAGGAAGCTGCTAGGACAATGATGTTGGAAGCAAATGTTCCTCAAATGTTTTGGAAAGAAGCTATCAGCACTGCAGTCTACACTCTCAATCGAGTTCAAATCAGAAACAACACCGGTAAGACCCCCTATGAACTTTGGTTTGGCATCAATCCTACTGTGAAATATTTCAGGGTATTTGGTAGCAAGTGTTATATTAAAAGAGATGAAGATCTAGGAAAGTTTGATGCTAGAAGTGATGAAGGAATTTTCTTGGGCTACTCCACTCAAAGCAAAGCATATCGGTGTTACAATAAGAGATTGAGGAAGATGATAGAAAGTACCAATGTAAAGGTTGATGAAGGAATTGAGAAGCCTTCAAGATTTTATGAATTTGATGAAGATGACCAAGATAGTGTTCAAGGAACTCAATCCTCTCCGGTGAAACAGAGTCAGCCTGATCCGGTAAATCAGGAAGAAGAGTTAGGTTTAAATGAGCCTGATCAAGAAACAACAGTACTGGATACTCCCAAAATTCCAAGGTATGTAAAACTGAATCACTCTGAAGATCAGATCATAGGTGACAGAAGCAAAGGTGTACAAACTAGAAGGAATATTGCTCAAGATCAGAATGAATGTTGTCTGATTTCAAGGATTGAACCTAAAACAATAAATGAAGCCTGCAATGATGAAAATTGGACCAAAGCAATGGAAGATGAACTGATGCAAATTGAGAAAAATCATACTTGGGATCTTGTTCCCAGACCTAGAGACAGGAATGTAATTGGAACCAAGTGGGTCTTCCGGAACAAACTAAATGAAGCTGGTGAAGTAATCAGAAACAAAGCTAGATTGGTCTGCAAAGGCTACTCTCAAATAGAAGGAATTGACTTTGAAGAGACTTTTGCTCCGGTAGCAAGAATTGAAGCAGTCAGATTACTTCTTGCATTTGCTGCCTTCAAAGATTTCAAGGTATATCAGATGGATGTCAAGTCTGCCTTCCTAAATGGTGATCTGGAAGAAGAAGTCTACATTGAACAACCGGATGGATTTCAATTGTCTGATAATAATGATATGGTCTGCAAGTTGAAGAAAGCTTTGTATGGATTGAAGCAAGCCCCAAGAGCATGGTATGAAAGGTTGGATAAGCATCTTGTGCAGATTGGATTCAACAAAGGTACTGCTGACAGCAACTTATATTTCAAAATTGATCATGAAAACATTCTGATTGTTGAAGTGTTTGTGGATGATATCATTTTTGGAGGAAGAGATAGTATGTGTAAAACTTTTGCAAATCAGATGAAAAGTGAGTTTGAAATGTCTATGCTTGGTGAAATGAATTTCTTCTTGGGTCTGCAAATTACTCAAACAAAAGAAGGGATCTTCATCTCTCAGACCAAATATGTGAAAGAATTGTTAAAAAAATTTGGTATGGAAGACTCAAAACCTATGAACACTCCTATGGCAACCGGATGTAAGTTAAGCAAAGATGATGATTCTCCAAAGGCAGATCAGACAAAGTATAGATCAATGATTGGTGGATTGTTGTATCTCACTCAAACTAGACCAGATATAATGCAAGCTGTTGGTCTTGTGGCAAGATTCCAGGCTGATCCTAGAGAATCTCATGTTATGGCCATCAAAAGAATTTTTAGATACTTGAAAGGGACAGTTGAGTATGGTCTATGGTATCCTAGAGATCCGGATTTCTCTCTTCATGCTTACACAGATGCAGATTGGGCAGGAGATGTGGATGACCGGAAGAGCACTAGTGGTGGAGCATTCTTTTTGGGGAAGAGATTGGTTTCTTGGCTAAGCAAGAAACAAGATGCAATATCTCTGTCTACAACTGAAGCAGAATACATTGCAGCAGCAGGTAGTTGCACTCAAATCTTGTGGATGAAGCAGATGCTAAGAGACATCAAAGTTGAATATGAGGAGCCTATTACAATTTTTTGTGATAATTCAAGTGCAATTAATATTTCCAAGAATCCGGTATTGCATTCTAAGACTAAGCACATATCTATCAAATTTCACTTTTTGAGAGAACAAGTAAACAAGGAAGAAGTCAGATTGGAGTATGTTCCCTCCAAGGATCAGATTGCAGATATCTTTACAAAACCTCTTCCCAAGGACTCTTTTGAATATCTCCGGGAGAAGTTAGGGGTCATGGCCCCTCCGGTGATGAACTAAGATGCACTGATGTGCATCAGTCCGGTGGCTATCACAGTCATATCTTGTGATCCGGACTAATGGGGAGCTGCAACTAAGGGGGAGCAGCTGGTATTATTCTGATGCATGAGAGTTGCAAGTATGAGCCCTTTGCCATTGATGTCAAAGGGGGAGAGAAGACATGTGAAAAACAAGTGGTTGATGATCAAAGGGGGAGCAGCAAAGGAAGACATGTGAAGAGTTGTTGTTGATAGGGGGAGCTGTGACAGAAAAGAGAAGTTCTTGTCTTGATGGTTTTTCACATCATATGTTGCCATCAATGACAAAGGGGGAGATTGTTGCAAGTATGAGGTGAGCCATTGTTGTCATTGATGTCAACATACTCATACTGCACTGACAAGAAGGATTTGATGAGCTTTGTGCTGAGGATATTGAGAAAATTAGCCTCAGTCAGGAACAGTGAAGAACAGTGATGAGAAGAAGGTAAATATACTGTATAGGATGAGAACCGGAGGATGCGGATTAAAGGGTTAGTAGATATGAGTCTTGAGATGCTACAGTTAAGATTTCAGAGGTCCACATGAAGATCTGAAGGAGTTATGGCTGCCGGTATAGAACCGGGTCTGGCAAGTATCCGGAGGTGACAGAGGATCACAAAAAGGTCCGGTGAGGTCCGGAATTGTATTATCATAATCTGCGGATTGGAAGGAGTGTTTTAGATGTCCTTGTGATGTGTCATCCTGATTTGTGTGTGATTTGGAGGTCCGAAAGTACCTCCTGCATTATGACAGTGGCGACAGACTGTGTTCTTGAAGTTCCGGATGAGGAAGACAAGAGATCCCAGTAAGCAGAGAAAGTGCGGATGTATCCGGACATTCAGACAGACTTGTGAAGGTTCTTGAATCATGTTTAGGTTGTGTTGTTGGTCCGCATTGATGGTAGAGCCCGGAATTGAAGTTACTCTTCCGGATGAAGTTATTGCTCTGTTTAGCCGACTGGATGAGTTGTTCATCCTACGAATGTTCTTGTGATAGCCGACCGGATGTGTTATTCATCTTGCGGATACTCCTATGGTTGTTTGCCGACTTAGATGCTTGTTCCTAAGTCGATGTCTTGTATAAATAATGATTTGTGAATTCATTTCAGAGTGTAGCATGTGGATGAGCATGGTGTAGCGAAGAAAGGTGCGAAAGGCAGAGCAGAGATTGTTGGGCTTAATTGGAACTGATCCGGACATGGTAGAGATGTCATTCTCCAGTTCAAGACTGTGATTTTTATCACTCTGTAGACAGTGTGTCTCCTTGTAGGCAGTGGGCCTCTTTGTGAGCAGTGTGCTCGGGCAGTGAGCCCTTATTGGCATGTGCCATTCATTTTTCCTTATTCTTCTAACAGAGAATAATTCTTGGGTTAATCACCCCGTGGTTTTTCCCTTAACCGGGTTTTCCACGTCAAAATCTTGGTGTTCAATGTGTTGATGCTTATCTACTCTTGTGTTTATGTATTGTGCTTCCATGAATGATTATTTGATATGCTGCTAACTAACAACAGAGAATAAAGTGTTTGAAATAGAACAAGTTCTATACAACTGATTCACCCCCCCCTCTCAGTTGTATGCCCTAGATCCAACAATTCCTTCCTCCACCATCATGAAGCACTTTTCATGGCTTAGAGATAATTGATTTTTCTCATAGCATTTCAATACTTTCTCAAGGTTTGTGAGAGCTTCTTCAAATTTGTCCCCATACACAATAAAGTCATCCATATAGACCTCCATGAACTCATTAGCTAATTCAGCAAAAATGGCTAAAACAAGCCTCTGAAATGTAGCTGGGGCATTACATAGTCCAAATGGAAGAACTTTGTAAGAAAAAGTTCCCCAAGAGCAGGTGAAAGTGGTTTTGTCCTGATCTTCAGGTGGTACTTGGATTTGGTTATACCCATTGAACCCATCTAGGAAAGAAAAATACTTTCTCCCAGCAAGGTTGTCCAACACTTGGTCAATGAATGGTAAGGGAAAGTAATCCTTTTTTGTAGCTTTGTTTAGCTCCCTATAGTCAATACACACCCTCCATTTCCCATTCTTTTAGGCACTATGACTAGGGGTGAGACCCATTGACTATTTGAGATTGGATATATAAACCCTGCTTGCAGAAATTTTTCTATTTCAGTCTTAATAATGTCTTTTAAAGAAGGATTCAATCTTCTCTAGGGTTGTCTGACAGGTTTGATATCATCAGTGTATATATGATGGGTACAGATCTTAGGAGGGATGCCCTTCATATCTTGGTATTCCCAAGCAAAAGCTATTGAATGGGAAATCATAAGTTGGATAAGTTTTTCTTCCTGATTTAATGTTAACTGAGTATTGATATTAAGTGTTTTCCCTGGTAAAATCATGACCTATTTTGTGATTTGATCCATGGATGTAGTTAATCCATACACTAGAGTCATGGTATTGAGGGGACAAAAATGTGGAAGCAACATGTGGAATGTGGCTAAGTCTTTGTAAAAGGTCTCCCTACAAGGAATGATATTTGCTAGGGTATAATGAGTAGAAGTGAGAAGTTCTCTCCTAGAATCTTAGGCAATCTCCATCACATCCTCATTGATTAGGATGTGGGTAATGTCTTCTATTGTATCATAGTAGATTTCTTCTTCCAACTCTCCCAAATGTTCCTTGATGGTGACCATAGCTACTGAGGCCCTATTTTCCATGTTATCTGGCTCATCCACCCATACTCTTCCTGTATAATGTATTGATGGTTTAGCTAGAGGATACAAAGATATTTTCTTCAAATCTATCCCATTAGAAATGACCGTATCCCCAGTTTGACAATCAATAGATGCTACTGCTGTAGCTAGCCATGGTCTTCCTAATATCAGTGGATAAGCATTTCTCTAGTTTCTGAGTTCTAATATCAGGAAGTCTACTAGAAATTCCCATGATTCTATCACAACTCAAACATCAGTAATTACCCCTTTCAGAATAGCTACTAACTGGTCAATAAGTTGAAGGATTGTAGTCATGGATTGGATACCTATTAGGGCTAATTTGTCGATTGTATGAACTATCATCACATTAATTGATGCTCCCAAATCAACCAAAACATTTGAAATTTCTACCTCTAAGATGAAAATAGTTATGATAGGATTTCCAGGGTCTCCATATTTTGGGAGGAGCATTTCTCCCATCGGTAGATCTACTACTTTCCCTTCCACCTGGATTGTAGAAGGAAAGTTTTTCTTCCTACCCTGTGTTTTGACACAATGTTGTTTAATGAATTGGTTCAGTTCTGGCACATCTCTGATTGCTTGGAGGAGTGGACTTTCAATGTTCAATTGGCTAATTTCTTATAAAAGTTCTAGTTCGAGGGTAGATTGGACTTGTTTTTGTAAGATCTTTTTCTAGGGAACATGTTGTTTGAGCCATTTTGGGTATGGTGCTAGTTTTTCCATCTCCGGAGCATCTCTGGAGCTTTTATTAGAAGTGTGTCCAGGAATGTTCTCCAAAGTCAGCCTTTTAGGAGGAACTCTGGAGTTATCCAAGGATGATTCTTTTAGCACTTTTTCGGTAGTAATCTCCTCTAGAAGTTGAGTGGATGAATTTTTAGGTTCCTCATCATTGGTTACTTCAACTATAGTTGGAGGAGATGGTCTTGGGAATGCTTTCCCAGAATGCAGCTAGAGATTATTTGGATATATAGCATTAATACCAGCCATGTTTTCTTGTTCTGTCATGTAAATAGCTGCTCCTTGTTTATTTCATGGATTTGGTATAGGTTGAGCTGGTAAGGTGGTTGGCTAACTGGATCATTTTGTGATTGACCTTGTGTGTTGGAGGGTCTAGTTAGTAATGCTTGTTGTTGAGGTTGGAAACATCTAGGTTGTCCCTAGTATTTTTTATTATATCCCTATTGAGGACCCCATTGAGGTTGCATGTTTTGTGATCCAAACTATGGTGGCCACTGTTGACTCCCCTAGGGCTATTTTGCCAATTTTGGTTTTGCCAATGTTGATTTGGCCAATCCTATTGTCCCCAAGGAGGATTATTCTGAGGCCCATGCCAAGTTGGATTCCATTGATTATTTCCCAAATTAGAAGGACCCCTATAAGAAGGCTGGTTTGGATACTGATTATAAGGGAAATTTCTAACCTATTTTTGTCCCAGATAGTTCAATTCTTCTTCTATGATGGCATTCTTCTTACTCAACCTTTTCTAGGGATGGATGTTGACTACATTGACTGGTAGGATGTTCCCTATCACAGATTTGACAAATCCCTGATTTGTCTAAAGGGCATTCTCTCAATAGATGCTTGTTTCTACACCTAGGATAATAGATGGAGAGTGGTTTAGTTGTTCTAGTTTTTGCCTGAATCCCATCCAATGTGGTATTTAGTTGGACCAAAATATCTATTTTTAGATTTGCAATCTCTTCCATTAACTGTCCTATTTCATTCTTCCCTTTGAAGGTTTTGGATGATTTCACTCCATCTTGGGTTCTAGAATAGTTCTTATAGAGTTCTTCTATAGCAGGTATATCCATTTTATTGATATTTCCTTTTCCCATTAGATCCAATGCCTATTTTGATTCTTTATCCAATCCTTTTACAAATAGGATTCTAGCCAAAGAGTGATTTACTGGGTTGCCATACCTTCTCAAGGTGAAGTTAAACCTATCCACATAGTCCTCTAAGATCTCTTCCTCTCCTTGTTTAATTTTGAACAATTCCTCATTTTTATTACTAACTCTATAGTAATCTTGGTACTTTCCTAAAAATTTTATTTCCATCTGATCCCAGGAATGGATAGAGTTCTGGGGTAAACCCATAAACCATCTCATTACAGAATCTTTCAGGGTTGAAGGGAATAGTTTGAGTTTCTGGTTATCTGATCTGTAATCATAAGTTTGGCATACCACTTTGAATTCAAACAAAAACTAATCTGGATCCTTAGAAGAAAGACCTCTGAAATTTGGCAAGTGTGCTAGTGAAATATTTTTCATAGGAGCATTGTCTCCAGCAGCCAGAACAATGGGATATGAGAAGGTTCTTGGAGCCTGATTTTTCTCCTCTTCATGATTATCATGATTATCATCCATGTCTAGTACTAGTTCTTCTCTCTGAGGTTCTAGGAAATTAGGTTCTATCAAAGGATCTACCTGAAACTTTTGTTGTAATTCTTGGATAATCAACGAGTGGGAGATTTGGAGGATTTAAAGGATTGTTGATTTGAGGTGTAGCTTCCAAGGTAGGTTCTAGGTTTCTTTCTTCAACAAGATCTTGTGCCACCCCACTGCTTTCTCCTATAGTTTGTTGATGGGGTGTCTGTTTTATGTATCTTCCTTTTGAATATCTAGCTCTAACCATATAGATCTAACCTAAAACTATTTAGCTAAGTTTCCCTAATTAACATAGTATCCCTGGAAATGGTGCCAAAAATGACAAGGGTCATTGTACCTTATCATTTAATCATATTTCTTTTGTCAAATCTAGGGCTGAGTCCTTGGCTATCTACAATTAGGAATCCTATAGTTTCCAGTCTTATCTAACCAACTCTAATGACTTCTACTAATTTAAAGGAACTAATCTATCTACTATGAAATGAATCCCAAGAATATTGAAAATAGAATTGAACAGTAAATTACTTAAAGAAAATCTATAAATTGAAACATGCATCTATCTATGAAAACAATAAATATCTTTTAAAGAAAAATCTAAAACAACAAAACAATAGTACTAGCCTTCTGCCTTGGTGGTGAGAGTGGGCCCTTACTCCACACCCTCAGGGTTCAAGACTAAAGTAAAGAATCAACACAAGAGAAGGATATCACAACTCAATTCAATCCAATTCCATCAGCTTTGTATTTTGCAAAATATTAATATAAAAATGAGATTACATAAATTAGAAGAAATAATTGTTGTCTTTTTCTACTCCTTTTGTAAGTATATATAAAATTAGTGATGAGATACCACTTATCTTATCTACTAGTTCTTCTATGAGATGACATCCATCTCTTTATTATACTAGCTGTCTAACTATGAAAAATAAGCATGCAATAAAAAAAATAGATTGAGTGAACAAAAGTCCACTCTAAATCTAAGTTTTAGTCTTAATACATTTGGGCAGCAAGGCCCTAAAAATATGGATATTAAATTAGTTTTATCAGTAACTCATGCAAAAACTAAAAAGAGATAAAAACTCCCATTAGTTAACTATAGATTGCCCTTAATCACTTAGGTGATGATTTGAGTAATATTAGGGGTATCATGATCACCACTGAAAGTGTCTGACTGACAGTTGTGCTAGAAATCTGCTCTACTATAAAGAGGCACCGAAGATGTATGTTTCTATCTACAGCTCTGGAGATATACTATCTGTAGCTCTGGAGATATAATTGTGGCCTTCTTGCTTAGCTTCGGAGATGCTTTTCCTCTTTATTCCAAAACTTATGATGTCATGGTATTCTGATATTGTCTCCAGAGATCATTAGGACTACCTCCAGAGATTCACAAAATTGCCAACCCGAACATCTGCACCTATTGATTCAAAAAGAGAAGTTTTTCTACATATTTCCATCAATTCCATGCACATTAGTCCTTTAATCAGAAATCATGATCTTAAGTAATTCATCTCCTATTAATCATTATTTAGAACAATATTGCTAGCCTATTTGGGTGTAGTCATCAAGAAGATGGAATCAGAAAGGAGAAAAAGAGAGGTAAAAAGATGTATTTCATGGGTGCTACCTGGCACTCATCAGTACTATGGTCTGGGGGATTGTAAGATTGTAATTGTTCTTCTAGTTCTTCACTATGCTCTACTATAGTAGTTATTGTGCTAGTAGTCTTTCCAAAATATGCATCATTATTTAAATGATAAGGTAGGCCACGTTTATTGTGATAACAAGGAATACCATCAAAGGCACCTAAGAATTCCATTATCGCTTCATCTGCCATAAATACATCCAAAGGAATTGATCCTTGAGGACAATTGATATCAATCATCTCAGGGAATATCAAACTAATTATTGATATTGTATTCACATTTAGAGTAGGATGTTTGTGGGCTTTGGATTCCCTAAAAGGATTATATCCAATGCCATTTGAACAATGTTGCGAAGAAGATTCTATAGAGACTTTGATTCCTTGTTGATTTATACCACAACCATTACCTACATAGTCACAATTTTTGTAAAGGATTCAAAATCCTCTGCCATAAAGAGAGACCATTTCTTTAGAGGAAGGCAAAGCTTCATAAGTTTTGTAATCTATAGTATAACTAAGAGTATTATCCTTATTTGTCACCAAAGGAGTCTTATGTTTATCATTTGAAGCATGTGATGTGATCGATGCAATATTTGATGTTTCAGGGATGGGGTTTTTAAGTTTATATTCTCTTGTGGAGGAGGATGCAAAATCTATTGAACCCCAATCATCTCCAACAAATGCATTCAATTTCTTAGACTCTTACATAACACTTTTAGAGGTAAGAGGAACTGATAGATCAACTTTCAAATTGTTTAAACTCTTAGGACAAATAACATGCTTATGTACTTCCATTTGTAAACAATTATCAGGTTCAAGATCTGAATGGATAGTATGTAGTTTACCTTTAAATATAAACTTAATCGATTGGTCTAAAGTAGAAGGAACTACTCCTAGTGCATGTATCCAAGGTCTACCAAGAATCATGTTATAAGATAGCAAACAAGGCATCACATGAATCAAGGTAGGCACAATCACATGTCCTACTTGTATAGGTACCGTTATAGTGCCCACAGATTGTCGTCCAACATTATCAAAGCCACGGATACCTAGTGATTCTAGTTTGATGACATATATATCAATCTTAACTTTATGCAATAAATCAATGCCACAAACATTAAGGTCTGACCCATTATCAATCATAACTCTCTTAACTAATGTTTTGTTGACTATAATGAAGATAACCAAAGGATCATATTGATTTTGAACCTCAAGAGATGGTAATTCATGTTGTTGAAACAAAATATCTATTTTTGTTACATGCATACAATCTAGTAAAGCAGCAACATCATTTGGTTTAACAGCAGGAGGAACTATCACCTTTTGCAAAGCTTCTTGAAGCATTCCATGATAAGTAGGTGAATTTTGTATAAGTTCCCAAAGAGATATCTTTGTAGGAGTAGCACAGAGCTGCTCTACAAGATCATAGTCTTTACCACTTTTATATGTTAAATGAGGTGCTTGAGGAAGCATAGGTTGAGAAGTCGGTAAAGATATTGGAACACTTGTGTGTTGTGTATTTTTTTTCTTATTCCAAGTATTATATACATGAGAAACCACATTATGATTGGATTGTTGAGAATCTTGTTTTGCTATTTGTTTAGCATAATCATTAATGTAATTAGGAGGTCAAGAAGAAGATGCAAGACCTTTAACAATAAGCACAGGTTTAGAGGGTGGTTGAACCACATTGACACATAAAGTGACCACAATTTTTAGTTTTTCAATCTCTTCTTTAGGTTTAGAAGCATAAATTGCATTTACAAATTTTTGAAATAGTGACAGCTTAGAGGCCATAGTGGAATGTTCAATCAAGATAAAGTCCTCAAGGGCTTCATCTAACATATCGAAGTCATCATGACTAAACGGCTCATCATAAGCATGAAAATATTGCAAAAAGTAATCCAACATTTTAACATGTTCTATTTAAACCAAGATTTACATGCACAATGATGGCCTTTGAAATACAATTTCCAACAATAATTGATAATTTCCAACTCTTTTAGTGAAAAGATAAAGAATGTGATCAATCCACAATTTAACATATGTAATTTCACTAAAGAGGCTTTTCTTATGCTCTAAAACAACAAATTATTTCAGATCTAAAGTTTAAAAGGATGCAAATTCTTTAAATCTTGGGTTCATCAAAATGTTAGGGTGGAAATTGATAGTTTGTTTAACTAGGTTAAATACTACCATTTCACCACTAAGCATTGGGAGGACAAGTGGTGTAGGAGCACCAAGATATCTAGGTTTTGCTTGATCTTTAAGTAGTTTGTTTTGGTTCAAAAAGGTCCTTGAGACCATCTTCATGTTGTAATAAGGCTTGTATGCCATAAATGTAAAAGGACTATGTCCAAATGACTATAAGACTACTCTCATGTTGTAAGTCCTAAGAAGGACAGTCATATTGTAAAAGATAGTCATATGTTTCCTTAAGTTTGTAGCCCTCCTAAAGTGTGTAGGAGGCAACCCTCATGGTTGGAAGCATGCCAAAGGTTAGAAGGTGTGTTAGAACCTTGTCCAAGGTTAACTAAATGTTGGAAAGCATTATTAAACCCAAAAACAGTCGATACAGTCCAAGAGAGGATAGTTACTAAACAGTAAACAGTTGCTGCAGTTAGAAACAAAGAAGAAGTTCGATGGTTGAGGCAGTTTCATCGACCCCAACCACTCCCAAACAACTTCATGCAAATGTAGGAGGCTTACTTTAAGCCTAAAAAGGATTCATTATTGGGAGGCATTCAGTGGAAGTGGAATAAGAATGAAGAAACAACTATTTTCCTGCATTTTCTATGTTTTTTTTGTTGTTTCCAGCCCGTACCTGATTCTGTATGGAACAGTCATAGCCCATGAATATATTGGATGATTAGTGGATCGTGATAGATTTGATTTGAACCTTGTTTGAGGTCTTGACACTAAACTAGGTGGAAGAAATCATTGGTTTTTTCTATTGGCTGTTGTAAACCTTGAGTTAGGGCTTCTTCTGAACAACTCGATGGATTTCTCCTCATTCCACTGATCTTTTCTATTTATGATTAGTGGAATGGAATGTATAGTAGATGGTTCAAGGTCTTGTGAGGATTTTAGAGGTAGGAGAATGGTTTGGACTGAGTTGGCCATGTAGATGACCCTGTAGAACCATGTGTTGAGACTTGGAGATGAACAGCAATAGCTAGGTGGTAACATTTGACTGTGTTCTGTGGACAAGAAAAGAAATGCCAAGCATTGTGACCAACACAAAGGGCTCCTGATCTGACCATGGCCCTGTGACAAGAAGTAGGAAGAGACTTCTCTGAGAAATTAGTCTGTTGTGCCTTATTCTGTCTCTGTTAGTCCTCCCAGGAGACAGCCACCACAAGGAAGGCACTAGGTATGTTAGGCATGTTATTGATTTGGCATGTAGTATGAGGTTGAGTTGTATTAATGGAGATCATCCCAAGGAGAATATTGTGACTGTCTCTCTAATGAAGTAGAAATGTGTGACTGTCTATGAAAGGCAGAGTAAAGACTGCTATCATGTAGGTCCTGTATAGTGGAGATGATGGAATCTTAGACTGAGTTAGGAACCCTGAGATATGTGTCTTGAAGTCCCCTCACTTTGTGTCATGAACATATTTAGTTTTTGAATTAAAGCTCTACCTTATGAGAAGTCTGGTCTCTGTTAAAGACAGTGAACCTTAAGAGTCATTTCATTGAAGGTTTGAAGTGTCCTTCTTAGTACCTAGGTTCTCTACATCATATTGGTATCAGAGCAACAAGTAGGTCCTTGAGGGAGTGGTAGGATCTTGTGAAATAGTAAGGGTTTGTGAAAGTGTGAAGATGCCCCCTAAAAATTAGATGGCTAGGGAGAATAATGAATTGAGGGAAGCCTTAGAGGCAAGAGAAAGAGAGTTGAGGGATAGAAGAGAATAGGATGCTGCAAGAGAAAGAGAGTTAAGACAAGTGAGAAGAGAGAATGCATCCATCTTGGAAAGGTTGGAAGCATTGGAGAAGAATCCTAGAAGGGATAAACAAAATGATTTAGAAGGAGATGAGGAGGCAGATGAGAATCCTCCTGAGGATGAATTGGATCCTGAAGAAAAGAAATTTGTGAGATTGCTAAAGGCAATCCAAGGAAGTGGAACAAAGGAAAACATAGAGTTACCTATCTATCAAGGGAAGATGGATAGTGAAGAGGTATTAGGGTGGATAGATGCCCTTGAAAATTTCTTTGAGTATGAGGAAATGAGTGATGAGAAGAAGGTTAAATTTGCAAAAAAAAATTTGAGAGGAACAACACTTACATGGTGGAGTAGTGTGCAAACAGAAAGAGTGGATAGAGGTGGAACAAGAATCACTTCTTGGAGTAGGATGAAGGATATGATGAAGGATCAATTTCTTCCATCCGATTACTCCATTCAAACAAAGAGGATGAGGCAGAATTTGAAACAAAAGGACATGGATGTCATGTCCTATACTGAGCAATTTCTTAAGCTTAGTATTAGAGGATGATTGGAAGATGAAGAAGAGAAAGTGGCAAGATACCTTAATGGGCTTAGGTATAACTTGCAAGATGAGATTGGTTTGACAATACCAAAATCACTTGGAGAATGTTTTCAGTTAGCCATCAGGGCTGAAGAGAGGGTGAAGAGGAAGCAAGAAATGCAAGGAGGTAGTGGAAGAGGATATAGAGGTAGGGGTAGACCTACTAATGAAGTATAGAACAACAATGAGAAAGGCAAAGAGGTTTCTGCAGATCACAGAGGTGGATATAAAGGTGGAGGTAGGTTTTGATCAGGTAGAGGAGTATTCACAGGTAGATGTTATCATTGCAATGAAGTGGGACACACATCTTTCAAATGTCCTAAGAAGGATGATACTGATAAGAGCAAGGATAGAAGAGTTCATTTGGCACAAGAAGAGGAAAAGAAAGAAGAACAAGAAATGTCATTAGCCTCTCCAGTAATAATTGGAGAAATGCTTATGGTGGAAAAAAGCAAAATGCAGCAAACACCATAGGTATCCATTTTTAAAACTAATTGTTTAAGCCATGGAAAAATATGCAAGTTGATTATAGATTCAGGTTCACATGATAATTTAGTCTCTTGGGATATGGTGCATAAGTTGGGATTGAAAACATTTGATCATCCTAGTCCTTACAATGCCACTTGGGTAAGTCAAGAACAACAAGTAAGGGTTAGTCAGAGGGCATATGTTAATTTTTCAATCGGTCCATATTAGGATTATGTTTTGTGTGATGTCATTTCAATCACATGTGGGCATGTAATTTTGGGTAGACCATGGCAACACTTAAGGAGGACAATTCATGATGGTTATACTAATAATTATTTGGTGCACAAGGATGGTAAAAAGTTCAAACTAATGCCTTTACCTTGTGAAGACAAGAAGGAACATGTTACTATTTGTTTTGGAGAGAAATTGCAGTTGGATGTGTAGGTTAAGGATGATTGGAAATAGCAGGAACAGTTGCAGCAGAGAAAGGTGGATGATAGTCCTAAAGAACAACAGGTTTGGGACTTGAGTTATGTCAAGATTGGGGACATTGACTATCCTATAAGGAGGTAGAAGAAGGAAGGTAGATAGCAAATAGTATAGGGAGGAACAAATCAAAACCTCCTGTTGGGAAGAACAAAAGCATTGCAGCAGCAGGGTCCTAGACAAGGACATCAGAATATGTTTTGGAATACTAACACTTGTGGTAAGAATCATGCAAGTTGGAGAAGGAGAAGGATAACCCTTGGAGAGTTCCTGTTCCCTGTCACAAGTCAAAGGAACATTCCAAAAAGATTGAAGAATGTCTAGAGCAGATCACATAACTCTTGAGACAAGAGTTTTCATCATGCAGGGGAGTATGGTGCAGGAGCACTAAGATATCTAGGTTCTGCTTGATCTTTAAGTAGTTTGTTTTGGTTCAATAAGGTCCTTGAGACCATCTTAATGTTGTAATAAGTCTTGTATGCCATAAATGTAAAAGGACTATGTCCAAATGACTATAAGACTACTCTCATGTTGTAAGTCCTAAGAAGGACAGTCATATTGTAAAAGATAGTCATATGTTTCCTTAAGTTTGTAGCCCTCCTAAAGTGTGTAGGAGGCAACCCTCATGGTTGGAAGCATGTCAAAGGTTAGAAGGCATGTTAGAACCTTGTCCAAGGTTAACCAAATGTTGGAAAGCATTATTAAACCCAAAAATAGTCGATACAGTCCAAGAGAGGACAGTTACTAAACAGTAAACAGTTGCTACAGTTAGAAACAAAGAAGAAGTTCAATGGTTGGGGTAGTTTCATCGACCCCAACCACTCCCAAATGACTTCATGCAAATGTAGGAGGCTTACTTTAAGCTTGAAAAGATTCATTGTTGGGAGGCATTCGGTGGAAGTGGAATAAGAATGAAGAAACAACTGTTTTCCTACATTTTCTGTGTTTTTTTTGCTGTTTCCAGCCCGTACCTGATTCTATACGGAATAGTCATATCCCATGAATATATTAGATGATTAGTGGATTGTGATAGCTTTGATTTGAACCTTGTTTGAGGTCTTGACACTAAACTAGGTGGAAGAAATCGTTGGTTTTTTCTATTGGCTGTTGTAAACCTTGAGTTAGGGCTTCTTCTGAACAACTTGATGGATTTCTCCCCATTCCACTGATCTTTTCTATTTATGATCAGTGGAATGGAATGTATAGTAGATGGTTCAAGGTCTTGTGAGGATTTTGGAGGTAGGAGAATGGTTTGGACTGAGTTGGCCATGTAGATGACCTTGTAGAACCATGTGTTGAGACTTGGAGATGAACAACAACAGCTAGGTGGTAACATTTGACTGTGTTCAGTGGATAAGCAAAGAAATGCCAAGCATTGTGACCAACACAAAGGGCTCCTAATCTAACCATGGCCCTGTGATGAGAAGTAGGAAGAGACTTCTCTAAGAAATCAGTCCACTGTGCGTTATTCTGTCTCTGTCAGTCCTCCCAGGAGACAACCACCACAAGGAAGGCACTAGGTATGTTAGGCATGTTATTGATTTGGCATATAGTATGAGGTTGAGTTGTATTAATGGAGATCATCCCAAGGAGAATACTATGACTATCTCTCTAATGAAGCAGAAATGTGTGACTGTCTATGAAAGGCAGAGTAAAGACTGTTGTCCTGCAGGTCCTATACAGTGGAGATGATGGAATCTTAGACTAAGTTAGGAACCCTGAGATATGTGTCCTAAAGTCCCCTCACTTTGTGTCATGAACATATTTAGTATTTGAATTAAAGCCCTACCTTATGAGAAGCCTAATCTCTATTAAAGACAATGAACCTTGAGAGTCATTTCATTGAAGGTTTGAAGTGTCCTTCTCAGTACCTAGGTTCTTTGCATCAACAAGGACTGAGCTTCTAGACAAGCTTCTAATCACTTTGTCTATCCCTTTTACTTGCGCGGTTGTGAAACCTAAGGCCCTAATCAAGATTTTATCAAGTGTTTTCCTTTCAACTGAGTGAAACCCTAATTATGCCTTAAATTTGGAAAATACAGAAATTGATGAAACAACTGGTAAAACTGATTGCAGAAATGTAGAGATAGGGTTCCAAAGGTTGTACACATAGACTTTGAGGACCAGTTGGACTAGGGTGCCTGCTCCAATGTCCTGAAAGTTTTTGAACATGAAAGTCCTCTACACATGGTGTCTGAGACTGTTAAATGGCTTCCAGATCCCAAAAATATCTCCTGGTTGGACTAGGGCACCCACTCCAGTGTCCTGAAAGTGTCAAAATTCCAAAATCTAAAAGTCTATCACAACTGTATCTGTAATATCTTCTCTTCTGTAACTTCTTTCCATCAGAACCTCCAAAACACGGCCTGCACATACAAAAGAGAGAAGATGTGGCTATATGGGAGCTTGCCTCAGTCAAGCCCCATTTTTGGTATTCCTACCTCAACAATAACAGAAGGAAAAGATTTGTAGAAGTGTGTGCAAACCTAGCAATGTGTATGCAGAAATTCAAACCCTAGATGTCTCAATCAAGGGAAAATCAACAACTTGCTTTGCATAAATAAACACATACAACTTCACCTCAAGGAGATGAAAACAATGAAGACTTGTATGAACAAGAAGGTGAATCAGTAATGTTCGTGGAGGATCTCTAAGCTAGCTGTTGGAGGCTTCAACCATTCTCCTGATCATGTAAAGGGTGTACAAACCCTAGGAAGAGCAAGATAGACTCAAGATCTTGTTTCCTAATCTCCATCCACTGTCTCCATGATAGCAAATACAAAATACTTTTAAGAGCTTCAACAAGTCACTGATCTTCAATAGCAATTGTAGTAGAGTTTTGGCATCAAGTTTCCATAAGAATTGTGTATGTTAAAATGATTTTCAAATGTATTTTTATATCTAGCTTTAGGGAATTCAAATTTTGAAATAACGTCTCGATATCGCACGAAAACTGAGAATTTGAAAATAGGATCCCAAGGCACTCAGTGGGAGCCAATACCCCGCCAAAATTCAAAATCCCATGAAACAAGGGAGGACTAGGGCATGGGCACCCAAGTCCTAGCCCCCAATTTCAGTTCAGATCTAAATTTTTGGGGATCCTAGGGACCCAAATCTCAAATCCCCTTTCCGGGTTCAATCAATAAGTTACCTCAAAAAGTGAATAAACTTCTTCTAAACCTAGTCAATCAGGGTTTTAGGAAGGCCGAAAAAGAAAAGGTTAAGAGGTCACCAAGAGTGAGGAGCTAAATCAAGGGAAATTGTACCATTCCATACAGGGGGACAATTTCCCACATTACATTAACTATATATATTAATTATATTATAATATTGTTTACCTTAGCAAGTATTAAATATTTCATGCTTAATGGCAGTTAAAAGTTTTTAAATAAAATCAAGGAAACCATGTTTTATTTTTGTTAGGGTTTCTATTTTAAAAACAAAAAAAAATTGTATTCACTTTGGCTTGGGCGACGACACCATGGGTGATGGTGCCATGGATGCCGCCGCCAAGTGGATAGGGGCTAGGGGACCCCATCCCATAGGGCCTGTGGGCTCCTGTGGGATGAAGCCCCCTATCCTCTGCCCTGTGGGTTGTGGCCTACACAAGGTGCATGCTTGTGAGGCCTGCGGACTATGTAGTCTACGGTCCATAGTGTGGGTCGGCCTTGCTTAAAATGCCTTTCAAAAAAACACAATGCCCCTGTAAAATTAAATCCACCCTTATCATTATTCAGCCCCTTTCTTTAACATAGTCTGCATTACTTCATTTGTTCGGTTCTCTGGGGTTTTCAGTATACAGTAAATATATATATTTTATTCTCTGTTATTCACACAGAGTTCCTTTAAAAAAAGTATATATAAATATGCTAATAGATCATTTATGTAGATTTGAATATATATATATATATATATATATATATATATATATATATATATATATATATATATATATATATATATAATTTTTCATAAATTTAATCTTTGTTGGTTTTATTCTAACTTTGTAAACAAAAAAAGAGGGTAGAGAGCTAAACTATTTTAGACTATTGGAAACAATAGTTTATTGTGCAACTATTTTGAAGTATAGGAAACATGGAGATATTAGAAACATGCAACATATGAGAATGATAAAAAGAGTTAGCTTTTAGAGAGCAAATAGAAAACAAGGAAATTATTGGAAACTTGTATTAACAAATAAAAGGAATGTTAGAAATATTTTAGATACCTATGCAACATAGGAAAATGTTAGAAAATAAAATGTTAGTAAACAAATATGAAAATCCTTTTGGGAAAATAGAAAACATAAAACAAATATGAGAATCCTTTTTGGGAAAATGCCTTCCCACAAGGGGAAGGGATTTTTCCTCCCATTTATCAACCTAAGCCAATCAAACAAAAGTTAGACTTGTGAGCAAATGGGAGAATTGTTTGCTTTTATAAGTAATTCCTAGGGCTTTGTGTTGTCCTAAAGGTTTAGGGAATTGATTTAACCTTTTAAACTTGTTATTTTATTAAATCCCACTTAGTGAGTGGAGGAAATTTTATTGTTTGAATTACTGTGTGGGAGTTATTGAATTCCTTGTTTTAATTTAATCAAACCCTATAGTTAATATGTTTAGTTTTATTGCTTTGTATAAATGTTGGAGCATTGGGATTACTTTAATTTATTTAATATATTTAATTTTGATTTAAATTTTGTGAAGGTCTTATAGTGAAAATTCTTATTTTAATCTATTTTTACTTCTTCCATAGTTGATACAATGGTGTTATGTTGTCGACATTTTAGGGAAATGTTACCCTTAGCCCCATTATGCTGTTGAAATTCTCCTAGATTAAAGGTGCAATCATTTAATTATTTTATTTTGAGTATTTACCTTTCCGCATTAATTAATTATTTAAATGCTTTAATTTAAGGTTGTAATCTTGATTAGATGCTTTATTCTAATATTAATTTTAGTTGATAGTTTATTCTAGGGTTAGGTTTGATTTAGATTGAAACTTTATCACCTCACTTAGGAAACCCTAGGGTTGGTTCCGGAATGGAAACCACCCCTCTTGGTGATGCTTCTTGCGACACACACCCCCTTAGATGCTGTCATCTTCGTAGGGATTGCGAAAGGAGTTTCACATCATCCTACACTATGATTGTCTTCCTGGCCCTTGTGCAACGTGCCTAACATGAGTTTTGGATAAAACCACGTTACATGTGAATGTCACCAAGAGCGCATGTTGCACACAAGGGGGTTTTAGAGTTGGGTGGGAAATTTTTTTGATAATTCATGTCATGACCACATGACAAATGTGGACATGACATGTGGTTATCGCGTCATAACCACATGGCAAATGTGGGCATGACAGTGATTGTGATTCCCTTGAATGGGATGCAACCTTTGTTGTTGGGCATCTTAAGTGATGTTTTTTTGGTTAATTAGAAATGATCTCATGTTATAGATCTGATTGGAGTCTTAGAAGACTTGTTTGTTTGGCATGATGGAATGTGTTCTCTTAATTGCCTTGGATTTTGGAATCCAAGTGTAGTATAGCATTGTACTCCCTCTCTTGTGACTAGAATTAGTCGCGTAGTTCATGTAATGTGGAACTTTTAATTTTAATACGTTATTTATTTGACTTTGGTGAATTCACTAGATGTTGTAAGGGCCAACATTGAATTTTAATCCTATTTATGAATGAGTATAGCCATCAAATTTTCATATTTATTTATCTTGTGACCTTTATGGTCATGTTTGATTTACTGTTGAAATTGAGCTCATTTTATGCCTTATCATTGGAATTGACTTTTCTTCCACTTTGGTATTTTATTTATTTATTTAGTATTGGTGGCTATACTTGAATGTTTTAAACCACTGGTCATGTATCATGTTATGTTCTCGATCATGTCCATGATGGGACTCTAATGGATTTTATAAGGGAGTAGAATATGGAGAATATGCTAGTTCTTGGTGTGTGTGTGTGTTACTAGAACTATGGTAGATTGAATTCCTTGGTTTGTTGTTAGATGCAACTAAATATTGTGTGAAATGTTGAGAAAGTTTTGAAATGGTTTTGTGTTTCTATGGTTTACTTGATGTGAGTTACCTTGCTAATTGGTGTGTTTTCCATGCTTAGATAGTAGTGAATGATGTGAAAATGTATCCTTGTATGTGCTTAAATGTTTATTCTTGACTGTGTCTATGTGAATGAGATATGTAGAGAACTTATTTTGGACTGAAACTTGCTTTTAGTAGATTGTTTTTGGTTGGGTGTTAACTTAGTCCACCAACTATGGTTGTTCTTGCTTGTCTCATTCCTGTTGGTCTTGGATGTGACTCCATGCTCCTAGTGTTTTGACATTAGTGGAGTGTATGATGTTGTGTTCTTTTGATGTGAGTTCCATAACTACACTTATGTTTTGACATAGTGTAGAGTATGATGGAACCTTAGTGCATGAGCACATATTATTTATATATTTATGGTATTATAGTTGTCTTGTTGCTCTTGTTGAGTTTCCAATCGTGGGAATTTGGTTTATTTAGGAGTTTCTCAGTGTTTTGGAGGTTTCATAGCATAATACTAGAAGGGATGCAATTCTTGTGTGAAGAAGTTGTTCTTTGTATTCCATTTTATGAATACGTGGTATTTAGGCCATGAGGAAGTCTTGTGTTGCCTAGTTAATCATGAATTTATGATTGTGTTGTGTTGTTTGACCTTTTGGTCTAGGATAGTTGAGCATTGAAGTGGTGTTGAAAGTAGTCCTATACCTTTGCTCGACATGTTGTTGTCACCTTAGATAGTGAGTAATGGGTTGCTAAGCCTTGCTTGATAGAAGTGCTTGTATTGTTAGAGGATGTGGTTTAGATTCTTCCCTTTGAGAACCTATTTGGTTGATCCTAGTTTTGGTGGTGTAGAGATAGAGTGTTAGAGAAACCCTCTCTTTTAGGAGTGGAACGTGAGGAAGTACCTCATGTAGGGAAACCATGTCAAGAGTTGAGGCATGCTTTTGGTTAGGATGAAGGTGTGGTACTAGTCCCTATAACCTTTTTAAGTTAGCTTTATTTGATCCTTGAGTTCTTTTGTTGTAGGTAGTGCTTGAGGAATTATTGTTGAGAGAGTAATCTTTTATTTGCAATTCTCCTTAAGAGTGGATATGGTAGCCTTGTGTGTTTCCTTAGACTTAGTTGAGAGCTTGAGAGGTTATGCCATCATAGTTGTGGACCTAAGTTTTACAAACTTGACTTTCTTGTGGTCTATTGCGCCTTTTGGCTAGAGCCTCTTCTCATTACAGTGGCAGTTGGAGGATGGAGTGGTGTAGTCTCAAAGGAGTTGTATGCACGATGGTTGGTTTTGACCTAGTTGGTGGACCTTTGGAGATTTGTTTTATTGTTTTGAGACCTCAACCTAATGTTTGTTAGGAGGATTGATCATTTGAGATCTTTTGTGTTGTAAAGGATTGTGTACTGAGGGTACTTCATCCTTATGTTTTTGTAGGCTTCCAAGAATAAGCCTAATGCTAGTAGGGGAGGATGTAATGCCCATCCTAGTTTGTGCCTTGTGTGCTTTTTGATTCATGTGTTATATGTTATTCTAAGTGTTTATGAATGTATTATGTGACTATTATGTTTTCATGCATTGCACCGAACTTGCTGATGAGGTCTATGATGCCATCGATGGGTTCTGAGGGTGTATTTTGCATGACCATAAAGGTGTTTCCAATGGGGTTGTGCTTTGTTATTTGGTTTCCAGCTATGCATTATGGGATGCATACATTGTGATTGTGCATGTTAGATTATTCCAATGCTTCAGCTTTACTATTTCATTATACTTGTTATAATTGTGATTGTTGTATTATTCTTGCATTGTGAAATGTTTCCATTTATGCATCATGTTCCTAGATCATGCTATTTGTAGATGATTATAGTGGATGTGATTATTTTATATCATGTGTGATTATACCACATTGGAGTGGATTATGTTGCTTCAGCTATTATGTGTCAAGTAGGTATGCTTGATGGTTGACTTGAGTGTGCAGGTAATTATAGGTGTTAACTAATGAGGGAAATGTGGAGAAGGTTGACATGGGATACTAAGCCATCTCACCCTTATCCTTGTGTTGTGGAAACTCGTAATGTGTGCTTGAAGTCAGTTGCGTGTGTTTCCTTAGCATTTTTCTTTATATTTTAAATGATCTTGAAAAGCATGTTTTCTGTGTTTTCATATTAAATTAATGATTTCAATTTGGAAATTTCTATTTCTTCTTTAGAGAAAATATTTGTTGCATCATTATATGCTTGTGGAACAAATTTGATATTTTTCCATAAAAAGGTAAAAATTGCATTAAATGAGAAAACTGAATACCTAGTATGGCATGTTTGTACTTTTTGGAATGGGATTGATTTATATGGCAATACCCTGTTTGGAATAGTTGAGTTTGTTTGACTATCTATTTCCTTGTTTCTTTGAGTGAATTAATTGGACATTTTTAGTGAAATGGAATTATTAATGTGTTATTTTATATGCCTATTTGATTTGCAAAAGAGACATTCAATTATTTAATTTTTGAATTAAATGAATTAAATAGTTTAATTGTGCAAATTTTATAATTTTGAATTGATTGATTAAATCACTTAAAGGATTATTTTATTATCAAAAAAAGAATAGTGTCTTTGGAGGAATAAAAGGAAAAAAACATGTATTTTGCATTATTCTTTTTCTCTCCAAAATTTACTCTCATTTGTTTGAAGCCCTTTTGCTTGAAAAATGGATATCTAATTGCTTGGAAGGGAGTTTTGCTTGGAGTTTGGATTGGATTCAGGAGCATGGTGTTTGCTTATTGTGTGTGCATCGAAACTGACATTCAACCTCATTCTTTTCCTTGGATTTTGCTTGTATTGGAAGGTAAGTTTCTCGAATCTTCTCATTTAAATTGTTTTATTTTGTTTCCTTCATGCCACACCATCTAGAATGGTTGAAGATGGCATTGCTTAGTTGTAGGAAACTTAGAAAATTTATTTCAGCTGGTTATTTATTTATTTCATGTATTTTCCATTTTGGAAACATAGAAATATAGACAAAACCCTGACAAAATTTCCCTGGAAATCCCCAATGTATTTTTATTGCATATATTGGTTTTTGGGCATGTTATCTATGATGGGTAGTTGTCATATCATCCATAACGATTGAAAAATAAAAGTTAGAAAATTGGTCAAACTTTGGTCAAGGTACCAAAGAGAGCTCCAATGGAATTTTTAGGACCTTATGGTTATTTTGCACTTTAAAAAACATAAAAACTAAATTCTATGCATTTACTTTATGATTTTCTTTGAGGGATGAGTTGACTCCTTCATATTATGTGATTTTGCATCTTGTGAGACTATGTCGTGTTTTGGGACATTTTGGTGCATTGAAATCCATGCCACTTATTTCTCCATTTTTGAAAACCTAAAAAATTGATTTGTATGCATTTCCTTCATGATTTAGTTTGTGGGATGGGTTGTCTCCCAATTAAAATGGTATTTTGCATCTTTTGAGAATATGTTATGTTTTTGTCAAAATTGTGATTTTGTCACCTCGTAAATTGTGTCATGCCCAATTGGTCAAATTGGTACTATGGGTGTTTAGGAAGAGGTCTAGGGGTAGTAAAGGAGTGTCTTGCATCATGCACCATGGCCCAAAGAGGTCATTGGAATTTAACAAATGGAATTTTTTAATCAAGAATACCATTTAAACACGTTGGGTAATAAAATTTAATATTGATATCATCTACACCAAACTACATGTCCTGGTGAAGTGTTCAACTTGCTTGGGTTTGGGTGTAAAGAGCAATCTTTGGCGCAATTTCTGGTTGCTATGAGGAGGTTATGCCCTCATGTTCTACCACAAGGTGAGTATTTCCATCATTTGACACTCCTTGTCCTAACTACCTAGGTCTCTCTTCCTTCTTCCACCGTCAGAGTTTGACTTGACGTGTGATATTTACCATGTGTTTACATGTGCATTGTGATGCTTGATCTATGCTTGTATGTGCCTATGATGGACTATGATTTATGCCTCGTTTGACGTGCATTAAAGGTGTGATTATTTCACTTATGCTTGAATGTTGTGATGTCATTCTATTATGCTTTAGCAAGTGTGTCATATGTTACTTGAATACAATTGGATGATAGTTGTACCACGTGTTGTTTATATGCATTGTATTGGTAGTTGTGCCATGTGTGTTGTGTGTATTGATTGGCATGTATACCATATGTTACTATGTATACCTTGGATTGAGTGAGATGATGCTAGTGGGTTTGCCATGATCACCTTCTCTATAGCTCAAGGGTTGCCTAGATTTGTGTAGATAGCTATTGCACTTGATAATGGCAATATGGTTGGGAGGTGAGCAACATTTCCCCATTGGTCCTTCATGATGATCTTTAGGTGTTGGAAAATTTACTTATCTTCTTGTAGGTTGGTTATGTCATGCTTTGTGCCTTGTTGCACCTTGGAGAGCGTGTTGGTTTTTAGGTGGTTTATGAACTTGTATATTATCGTTATTTATTATTGTAGCCTTTGTAATGTAGGTCTTTTGAGACTCTTGTAATAAGATGTAATTAATTCTATGAATTGATTTATGATGTTTGCTATGATTCATCTATGTTTAGAATCAAGCCCTTCGAATACTATAATTATTGGATATCATCAAGTGTATTTTTCCATGCCTCAGTTTGTGAGGATGTTGGCATGTTTTGATAGATTTTACATGTTAGAATCTAGCTATGTTAGCATGTTTAGACTCAGTTATTTGATTTTGTATTTGGTGTTTATGGATATGTTTGTGTTGGATTGTATTCATCTGACATAGGCGGTGAGGATGCTATCTTTTCTTTTGGCATGTGTCGATATTGGTGTCAAACATGAGTAGCCTTTTGTATTGCTTTTGTCCTGTTTTGCCTGTTCAACACTTTTGTGAAGTTTGTTGTTGTAAGGTTCTTTTTTGACCACCTGAGTGTATCCATGGTGTCATTTCCATGATTTAATATGCACTCTTGGATTATTCCCTCTTTTTCTTTGTGAAGTGTACCTTTGTACAAGTTTGTTTAGTGACTATTCTAGTTGGTTGAGGACTCATACCTCCTAGTTGGACCATCCCGTGGGTGATCATTACCCTTATGTTTGGGATTCTTGTGTATTCATGGAATGGACTAAAGTGGATGTCACCATCATCCTACTCCATGTGTTCACAAGGGAGAAAGGCCGTGGATGTGTATCTGATCCTCTTCATGGAGTGAGATCCACCTCTTGCTTGGTCATCGTGGTGAGTTATCACATGATGGGTGAAGTCTTCCACTTGTGCTACCTTATATTGTGCAATGGTGATGTTATTTTAGGTGTTTTTGTTCTTGTTGTTACACATTGTGTGTGTGTGAGTGCAATGCAACATGTAAATGTCACACTTGCAAACACAAAAAAGTTGTTGGTTCAGTGTTAGTCTGGCTAATGCTTTGGGTGAAAATCTAGGGCATTACAAAGCATATTGGATTATATAGAATTTGAGGTACATATTACAATGTCCCAGTATGCCTAAAAATAATAAAATAGTAAAACATTGAAATATTCTCCCTCCAAAATACACCCCACAAAGAGTTGTCTTAACCTCCTCTTACAAATAGCTATATTTAGGTAGTCAAAGATGTTGTTCTTACATCCACTTACAATTGTCATAAATAATTATGAGGATCCTTCTCAAATAAGAATTTTTTTATAACTCATCACTAACTAATTGTCATAATATATTCCTCCCACAAAAATAGCTCCAACTTTGTCAAAAAATCCAACTTATAACTCTTAACAATGGGCTGCCTTAAAAACTGTCATAAACTTGTCATAGAATATGTCATAAAAGAATATGCAAAATGATTTGGGAGTTACATTATCCCATCTCCATGAATTCTCATGCCCCTCATTGGTCAAATATTCAAAAATAATAATATTTTATTAATTACATGGCCCCATTTTTTTAATAAAAAGAGGGTAAAAACTTTATTGATCCAAGAAAATAGTACAAAGCCAAAAATTACAATCCACCCACCAGGGGTCACAAGCCAACAACAGAACCATCAAGAAACACCCAAAACACATCTCATAGCTTCCATAACCAAGTCCTCAAGTTTCCAAGAAAGGCCCTCAAGGAGACAACTCTAGTCATCCACTTTCCAGTTTCCCATCCATTTAGAAGCCCATTTAGCCAAACCATCAGCCACCTTATTCCATTCCCTAGGGATATGGCAGAAGGTGATAGAATCCAAGACCTCACCCAGAGAGATTATCTGTCTAACCACCCTAGTCAGCTGCCACTTTACGTCCTCCAACTGCTGATTATTTAGCAAATCTACCACAATTTGAGAATCTGACTCACAAATTATCCTTCTCCAACCAAGGGCACAAGCCATTTTCAAAGCCAAGAGAATAGCCAAGGCAACCATAAAATTATTAGAGTGTTGGCCAGGATACTCTAAGAAGAACACAACCACTCCTAAGCAATCCCTACCAATGCCCTTGACACTAATGTGATCCAGATTACTTCTAGAGGAACCATCAATATTAATCTTCAGTACCTCCAAAGGTGGAGGTATCCAATGACCATCTCTCTGAACCTTCCCTCTAGCACCTTGACCCAAACTAGGCTTCGTCCCACCCTTGGTGTAAATAGAAATCCATAAGCATTGAACAACTCCCATATCTCTAGGGTCCACGGGGGCCAAGAGATCACACCTAGCCGCCAGGGTCTCCTGAAGAACTCTCAAGATCCTCATCCAAACCTGTCGTACTTGAAGCTTCTTATCCAGAAAAATCCTACAATTATGCTCCAACTAGATATGCCAAATGATGAAGTTGGGACCAATTGTCCAAGCACTGTGGAGGAAGGAAGTCTTAGCTAGAGAACTCCCCATCCTACTCCAGAAGTCCTCTAAAGACGAGACATGACTACATAGCTTCCTCTTGAATTCCCACCAGAAATGCCAGATCACCCTAGCAAAGAGCACTAGAAGAAGAGACGAGAAATGTTCTCATCGCTATTAGAGCACATTACACACACAGAAGGGCCCTAAAAGCCCTACTTTCAAAGATTCTCCCAGGTCAGGCATTTATTATAAATCACCAACCAAGAAAAGAAATCACACTTGGGCCAAGAGAATTTATTCCAGATCTACTTCCACCAGGGGACCACTGTGCACCCAAACATCTACTCATCCAAAACCTAATAACTAGAGGCAATAGTGAATTTGCCTTTCTAGTTGCCTCCCCAGGTTAGAACATCCCTCTCCAATAAAGAGTTGCAAACCCTACCAGCCAAGATGTTGGCTAGCTCTTGATGATCCTCCACCATTCCCCCAGGTGGCCACTCATGCAGGTCCTTCCACTTGTACACTGTAGCCTGATCTAGAACCCAAGGGGATTTAAAATCCATCACATAAGTCCAACAAGCTTCCAAAAAATGTCTACATATGTCCTGCAAGTGAGGGTGTGTAGACATAATAGGAGGATGCTTGTCCTAGGAATCAAACCAGAAGACAGGCTCCGAGCCACTATTACAAATCCATAACAATCCTTGTTTAATCAACTTGGCACCCCTCTTAAGGGTGTTCCAAACCATAGATCCCTTACCCCTTAGGCTGTATCTAGGCACATCCACACAAGCCACACCCTAGAGTTTTGAGGTGAGGATCTTAGCCCATGTCTACTACTATTAAGAACACCATCTCCAATAGAGTTTAGCTGTCAAAGCTTGCCCATTCAAATCAACCTGATGCAGCCCAAGACCACCCTCCTGCTGAAAGGGAAAAGGGAGAACCCAGCATGCAACTTACAACATCCTATATTTTTCTTAAACATATATTCAATAACTTGATGCAAGCACATACTACTATGCCCTTAAAGCATAAACAGACATAGTTGATTTCCCATCTCATTAGCTCTTAGAGGAAAGATAGTGTATCTTATAGATCTAAATAAATTTCAGCAGCATAACGACATATAAATTAACACTTTAAGAACACAAAAAGAAGAAGAATAGAAGAAAGATAGATAGAAGAGAAGAGACACCAATATACGTGGGGAAAACCCTTTCAGGTAAAAACCCCACACTCCAAAGCATCGAGCCAATGTATTAATCTACAACAACAAACATGTTACAATACACTTATAGGCTTAAAGCCTTAACATGGAGCTTTACATCTTGCTCCTCTGGAGGAAAAACTGATAGCATAACCCTGCATAAAACTCTCCTCACAAACTTCTCCTCAAGCCTTCAGTTTATAGGAGTTCCAATAGAAGAAACCACCAAAATGGAAACTTAAAACCATGAGTTACAATGCCTAGTCACGGAGAATCAAATCCACTGTAATATCAAAAGTTACTCAAATCATAACTGACTCTTCAAATATGGCACTCCATTTTTGGCTCCTAAAATCATGCTTTCGTAATCTCCTAAAATCTTGCTTTTCAAGTTTCCAATTGTAATTTCCTTTTTCAAGCTCTTTCCATTTTAGCAACTCTTACACACCTTACAAGTTGTTTACAAGTTGTCATAGTTGCATTTAGCAAATTCCATGAAACTAAATGATAAATTTTTTTTTTGCCAAAATACAAATAAATAAATATTTCAAATATTAGAACTTGCAAGGTGTATGACACACCTAATCCTAACATTCTCCCACTTGTCGTATACCTTGCAAGAGCCAAAGGAAACACAATCAATCTATGAACAACCAAGGTTACCATACTGCCTCAACTAAACTCCACTATGCTCATGAGCTTTACTGAAACACTTGCGACATCTTCCAAGTGATCACCAACATGACCAAAGATTAGGATTCAAAAAACATGATGAAACACTAAATGTTACATAGACACACCAATGTATCCAACTTCAAACCCATTAGTAGAACACAACTTTGAAGTCCAAACTTCCTCTAAAACAAGATCGAGCATGAACGCTCCAAAACAGTTAGAACAACAACCACAGCTAGTTGTTTACATCAAGCTAAAAAACCCACCATTGATAGAACTTCTGCACATGACATATCCAGCCCATACTATAGTTGTCATCCCTATATAATCCACTGTCCTGCTCAAAGTTACCATCACCCATGATAACAAACACACCAAAACCATTGATGTGCAAAAAATCTGAAGACCCTTGATACTGCAGTCCAATGAAAACATATACATCCTAGGAATCATACTATATGAGCAATGCCAACCAAAGCAACACAAAGTCTACCAATAAGCACTTACATAAAAGTGTGGCTTATAATCAAATCATTTAATACAAAGAACAATCACAATGATCTGCAAACTACAACCAACCCATTGCAAAATAGAGCATACTTCCACAAACAATTTTCTATCACTCTCACCTTTGATCTCCTCCACTTCTCCCAAGTTCTCCACATCTCAAATGATATACATTAAAAGAACACATATTGTTGCTAAAAAATAATGAAGTAGATCAACAGTAGATGACCACAAAACCAGTGATCATACTAGATGAATAAGAACCTCTAGGAAGAAACATGAGACCATAAAGAGAAACTACAAACCATATCATGTCCTTCTGCCAACACCACTAAGTGCTAAGTTGTGCCAAGTAAGATCTCCTTCACAAAACCCCACCTGAAAAGACTTACAACACCCAACTATTCAATCTCATTAGATCAAACAAAGCATATATTTATCTCATATTACCAAAATGGATGTAAGCTTCTCTAACCAAGGATGATCAAACTTAGAAATTCATTCCAAAAATAGGAATACAACCCAATAACATCTCCAAAACTTATCAAAAATCAAACCATATACCTAAGGAGATTATCATGCCAAGTACTCCTCAAATGAACCCTCTAGAACTAGAAACTATAGCTCAAGATCCATATCCATGAGAAATCAAAGCATAAAACAAAATGAGTCTGAAATAACATGGGCAATACCTATCAGATCATTTTTTGCCAAGTGAACACAAGTGAGGAATGAGAATGATCCACTGAGATACGCTGAGTCTCATAGACTCTCTCCAAGAACAATCTTCTCTCAAGTTCAAACATGAACTCATGTCCATAACAAGTGAAGGTTCCTCAGTCTTTCTGCTAAAATTTTATCATTCCAACACATGATCCACACAACAAGAGATCGCTAGCCTCACCTCAAGTCTCTTTAGTATCCATGAGCATCCATCAACCAATTCATGCCAACTTCAAATGCATCCTACAAAATCATGAAGCTTCAAGCAAATGATTAATACTCAAAACCAAAGAGAACTTCACCAGACCACTGTCAAAGCTCCCACTACATGTCTACAAAATCCAAGAACACACATGACATCATGATCTAACATCTCCTCCTAGGAGATCACTACCTGCTCCAATGAACATATCTTTCCAAAGGGGCACCATCATGCCAAAACTCCAATCTTAGAAATAAGAATCCATCGTGGCACAATACCATCTCTAATCACATGAAGATAACTATCCTCTAACAATGGAACTCAAGATGTCAAAATAATTTCACAGCATATAAGAATCATAACCCAAAAGCCTTACCATGACACCTACAACCACTATAGAATATCATCCATCACCAAGTGATAGATCCACATCACTACCAAAGCTCCCACTAAAACTATGATATCGAGCTTATCAAGGCATTATGATAAACATGCTACAAGTCCCAATAACCAACTATCCAAGCACTCTAATCATCCATCCTCTCATCCCAATGCAACATACCAATGTACAAATGACCATAGACAAGGCCAACTAACAAAGTATGCATAAATATTGAATCAATCTTGTGGATATAGACAGTCCACATCCTAGTCATCCCACTACAATCAAATAGGTGATCAGCCCACAAAATTGTATAACTCATAGATCCCAAACATGAAACATGCAAACTCATCATCACATTAGTAACCTGCAAACTAAGATAACAAGAAGATAACATGTAGACCACAAGACTCAAACAAAAAATCAACCACAAATCTAATTTGCCAAACAAGTCCACATATGAGTAACAATAGTCAAGGAACCCATGAAGAAAATACTATAGAAATGATGAGTGACTAATCACATACCAACATCTCCACACTAACAAAGCTACAAACCTCCTCACACCATGCATGAACCATACATGCAAACTTGCAACTATCTTACATCCAAAAACACCCACAAGGATTCATAATATGAAAAATAGTTTATCCGCGGATCTACAAAACCACAAGTTTTGATTAACCATGTAAAACCTACAAAACCATCATGTCACTAACATACATGCAAATCCATATCCACTTATCATCTGGAATACCCACAAGTTTGAAAGCCACCAATAATAGCTATACTAGAACAATGGAATAACACAAACAAGCATAACCATATATTTTGAATAGAAAATCTACAAAACCCTCAGATCAAGTCAATATGAAACTAAGACATGCAAGTACAACCAACCAAAAGGAAGAAGAGGTCTAGGAACTCCAAGCCCACTTGTAGGCCAACTCCATAGCCACCACCATGTACAAGCATACAGAGGAGCTAGGCTATTCCAGAAGCTTTTAGATCATCCAAGGATCAACTCCACAACCTACATGCATTTGAGGTTAACAAAATAATGCCTTCCAATGCTAGGGACTAAAACCAAGCACCCAACATAAGTACATTAAACCATAGTCATGACAACCCAAGTTTCTCCATGTGATAGGGAGCTAGGAACAAACACCCAACATGAATACTTTGCTGCAAATAACCATAGAATGAAAAAACATAACCACCATGCATGAGGGTTATTACATACTATCAAATAGGAGCTCTAGATCAATATCATACTAAATGCAACCACATGATCAACTCCATAATACTCCATCTTCTCCATCCTTCAAATGCTTGTTGTAACCTAAAAACAAGATCAACTACAAAACTTCCACTCAAACAAGGATTAATAATCAGCCAATTCCTTTCTATAGATTCCCTCAAGCTTTCTAGGCTAAGAAATCACAATAGAAGAAATACCTAGAACCTTAAACACCATGGAACCAACACATGCAATCTCATGCAACCATGGAACCACTGTAGCTCTGATACCAATTGAAAGGGAAAAGGGAGAACCTAGCATGCAACTTACAACATCCTATATTTTTCTTAAATAGATATTCAATAACTTGATGCAAGCACATACTATTATGCCCTTAAAGTGGAAACAAACATAGTTGATTTCCCATCTCATTAACCCTTAGAGGAAAGATAATGTAGCTTACGGATCTAAATAAATTTCAGTAGCATAGCGACATATAAATTAACACTTTAAGAACACGAAAAGAAGAAGAATAGAAGAAAGATAGACAGAAGAGAAGAGACACCAATATACATGGGGAAAACCCTTTTAGGTAAAAAACCCTACACTCCAAAGAATCCAACCAATGCATTAATCTACAACAACAAACATGTTACAATACACTTGCAGGCTCAAAGCCTTAACATGGAGATTTACATCTTGCTCCTCTAGAGGAAAAATTTATAGCATAACCCTGCATAAAACTCTCCTCACAAACTTCTTCTCAAGCCTTCAATTTATAGGAGTTCCAATACAAGAAACCACCAAAATGGAAACTCAAAACAATGAGTTACAATGCCTAGTCATGGAGAATCAAATCCACTGTAATATAGAAAGTTATGCAAATCATAACTGACTCTCCAAATATGGCACTCCATTTTGGCTCCTAAAATCATACTTTCGCAATCTCTTAAAATCTTGCTTTTCAAGTTTCCAATTGTAATTTCCTTTTTCAAGCTCTTTCCATTTTAGCAACTCTTACACACCTTATAATTTGTTTACAAGTTGTCATAGTTGCATTTAGCAACTTCCATGAAACTAAGTGATAAAAAAAACAAATTGCCAAAATACAAATAAATAAATATTTCAAATATTAGAACTTGCAAGGTGTATGACACACCTAATCCTAACACTTGCTTCGATCGACAAACAACATCCCACTTGACCAAACTCCACTTCCCTAAAAGAAGATTACCAGACCAGAGAAACTACTAACAAAGACTCTCAAATTCTTTCACAAAGCTGGCAGGGGCAGATAACACAAAGCACTTGTACAATGGGAGAGCCTGAACTACAGACTTCAAAAGAGTCACTCTTAGTGCAGTATAAAGCCCCCTGCAAGTCCAACGACTTAACTTTTTTCAAAACTTCTCAATATCACCCTTCTAGGACACTCAAGGTAACATACAGACAGCCAGAGGAATGCTAAGGTAAACAAAAGGAAGTGAGCCAATCTAGAACCTAAGGATACCCATAATTCTCTGTTGAATAAGATTAGGAGTATGAAATAAAAAATAAAAGACTTGCCTTCATTGATGCTTTGCCCTAAAGTAGCCAAATAACAGTCCAACACCTTCCTTAGATTGATCACTTCATCCACTCTGGAATGACCCATTAGTGCAGTATCATCCACAAACTGAAGATGGGATTGGGGGGAATGTTATTACCACATCACTAACCTTGAATGAGACCAAGCTCACACATGAGATTTCAAAAATCTCCCAAGCCCTTTAGCCATCAAAATAAATAAATATGGGGGTAAAGGATCCCCTTGTCAAAGGCCCCTAGAAGCCCCAAAAAGTACAGAAGGCTTTCCATTGATGAGCATAGAAAAGGAGGTAGATGTGACACAACTCATAATCCATTCAATCCAGGCACTGTCAAACCCAAAAGCTCTCAAAATCTTTCTTAGAAAATCCCATTTGACATGGTCATAAGCCTTGGCCAAATCCAACTTAATGAACATATTCTTCTCATTGGAGGAGGCCATATAGTGCATAGTCTCAGCTGCAATAACCACACCATATAGAATCTTACTACCAGCCACAAATCCACCCTATTCCTTAGAAACCAATCTATCTAACCACAGCTTCATTCGTTCAACAATCAGCTTGGTGATTATTTTGTACACCACATTACAAAGGGCAATAGGCCTAAAGAGATCCAAAGAATTAGCTCCCTCCCGCTTAGGGATGAGAGACAAGAAGGTGGCATTCAAGGCTCTTAGAATTTTCTTAGTCTTTTTAGATTCCTAAATAACCTCAAGAAGGTCAAGCTTTATAACCTCCCAAAACTCTTGAAAGAACTCAATCGGGAACCCATCAGGACCAGGAGCTTTACCTTTCCTCATCTGAAACACAATATTCTCCATACTCCATCAAAGAGATTGGCTTGAGAAAAGACTCATTCATTTCACTAGTCACCAAGGGAGGAATGCAAGCCAAGATTGTAGCTTGTTCCTCACTGGTAGGAGGGGAATCATCAAAGAAAAGAGCAAAGAAGAACCAAATAGACTCTTTCAAAATCTCCACAGAGGAAAGAAGAAGGTCACCATCTAGGGACTTGAGAGACAAAATGATATTTACCTACTTTCTATCCTTAACCGAATTGTGAAAAAATGAAGTATTTTTGTCCCCTTCCTAAAGCCAATCAATGCGAAATTTTTTCTTTCAGAAAATTTCCTCACGAAGCTCCCATTCCTCCACATCCTTCATAGCTACAACTTCCATCATACTCAGCTCCTCAAATAGCCCCCTAAGCCTGGATCTATCAAGTAATACTATCCAAGTGCTCTTGTGCAACCCTTTTAGCCTGAAAAACATTACTGAAATGGTGTATGTTCAAACGTTTCAGCATATATTTGACATACTAAATCCTTTTAGCAAAGGAGTACATAGCAGTGCCAAAAGCAGGCTTCCCTACCATCCACCACACTGGGATCAGATCATGAAGAGACTCATCTCAAAGACACATAAGCTAAAATTTAAAAGACTGTCTTTTAGAGAATCTAGACAAGAAAGCGGAGCATTTGATCAGCCAGTGATCTGAGCCCCGCCAATCCAAAATATCAGACCTAGTCATCCATTTGACACCAACCCAAAAATTGGACACCAGGAACCTGTCTAACCTTTCAGAAATAGTAGCATCACCAATCCTCTTATTGTTCTAGATAAGTAACCCATTCAAGGGTTTGATATCCACCAAATTCATATAGGCCACATTGTCCCTCAAGGGACCTGAGGAAGGATCCAGATGGGTAGTCCCACCCCTTTTCTCTTCTAGAGACGAGACAACATTTAAATCACCTACAAGAATCCAAGGGAGAAAGGGATTCAAAGAACACAATTATCTAATATGAGACCACAAATGAGCTTTTCCAGGGAGATCTGTAGGAGCATAAATATTAGAAAGAATAATTCTCTCACCTAACTACAGACTAGAAGCAACAAGAGATATAGAGCACCTGCCAGAAAGCCACAGAGAGGAATAACTCTACATAGATCCCATTAGCAAGCAAGTCCCTGTGAGCTGCCCTATTCCCCCACATATTGATAGAGACCTCTACCCTAGATCTTAGGAGCCAAATTCAACATACTTTCAAAAGACAACTTAGTCTCTTGGAGGAAAACCAAATCAAGAGAGTGAACACGAACCATGAAAGGAAGCAAGGTATATGGAAAGGCTTCCTACACTGATCTATTGAGGAAATATTTATGCAAATTTTTGTTTTTATAGTTACAGATTAAGATGCACATTAATAGAAATATAATAACAACTTCCAAGTGCAAACACAAAACTCACAACACAAGATATACATGGGGAAAACCCTTTTAGGTAAAAAAACCCCACACTCCAAAGCTGCCCAATATATTATTCAGGAATCAAGAAGATTACAATATACTTGTAGAGAAAGCTTTTATAGGAGTATATCCAACTATAGATCTAGGAGATAACTTGACATCTATAAGATTCATACACACAATCTCCATCTCCAGCTCCTGATATATAGGAGATATAATGCAGTAAACCGTTACTGGTAATTACAAAACCATGAGCCAAAACCACCCAAAAGTGGTGCCCAAATTATCTCCAATCAAAGATGCCTTGTGATGTGCCAAAACACAAACAAACATGTGTAACTCTCCTGTTTATAGCTCTTTAATGTGTCCAACACATTTTTACATTTCCCAAAAATAAGAGGTCCAACTTCCAGAGGTCATAACTTTTGATCCGGTTGTTCGATTAAAGAACTGTTTGATGCATCAGAGTGTTTAGAGACCTCTAAGTACCTCAAATTTGCATTCAAAACTTTTTCTACAGTTTTCAAAAACAAAAACTTTAATATCTCATGATCCAGATATGATCTTGAGTCAAAACTCACCTGAGATGTTTACTTAGCTATTCCTCTCCTTCTAGAAAAAAAATAGGTCAATCTGAGGTCAAATCTAAAGTTACTAAAAATAGTAAGTCCCACCATTTTAGCCCTTTTGGAAACTTTGAAAGTTCTAGATCATTCTTCAAGATAAAGGGTATTCAAAAAGACCAAAACTGGGAAGAATATTAACCTTTCGAAGTTGCAAGGTTGAGACACTTTTCTTACATTCTCCCACTTGTTGAACACCTTGCAAGAGCAAAGGGAGTATGAACACCATAATTTAATTACTAGGGGCCAAGAGGCCCATAGACTCTGAACACCATTTGAACTTCTCTATGCTCACAAGTTTTGTCAAGGAATCTACAACATTTGTCAAATTATCAACTTTCTCCAAGTTTACCTTCCCATCCTCTACCATGTCATGAACAAAATGGTATTGGACATCAATATACTTAGTCCTCTCATGGAAAGTAAGATTCTTTGCCAAGCATATGGCACTCTGACTATCACAACAAATAGTAATCTTCCCTGCATCAAACCCAACATCAGAACACAATCTCTTAAGCCAAATGGCTACTTTACAAGCATGAGTTGCTGCCATGTACTCAGCTTCAGTAGTTGACAAAGTGATCATAGGTTGTCGCTTACTTATCCAACTAATAGCACCACTAAACATAGTGAACACATAAGCACTAGTGGATCTCCTGCTGTCAATGTCACCTGCCCAATCTGAATCCACAAATCCATGAATACAAAGTGAATGCCAAGGTGCTATAGGATAACCATGGTAACATAAGGAATACTTAGATGTACCCCACAAATATCTAAACACTCTCTTCACTGCATCCCAATATGTCCAAGATTGGCCATAAATTGACTAAGGACTCCCACTACTTGGGCAATGTTTGGTCTTGTACAGACCATCACATACATAAAACTGCCAACCGCACTAGCATACACAACTTTGCTCATATCCTCTGTCTCAGAAGGAGACTTTGGACAATCTGCAATGTATAACTTTGTCTCCATTGTAATAGGAACAATCAAAGGTCTACAATCCACCATGCTAAATCTATCCAACATAGTGTTAACATACTTACTCTAGCCTAACGAAAGTTTTCTATTTTCTCTCTCTTTTGATCTCCATCCCCAGAATGTACCAAGTTGGCGCTAGATTTCTCATCTCAAACTGTGCTAAAAACTGAGACTTCAAATCAGAAATCAAACTTTTACCATTCCCAATGAGTAACATATCATCAACATACAATGCAATAATGAGAATGCAATCATTGTCAAACTTGTAATAAACACAATGATCTAATTTCATTCTCTAAAATCTAATACTCAACAAAAAGGCATCAAACTTCTGGTACCACATCCTAGGAGACTGTTTCAAACCATACAAAGACCTTTTCAACTTGCCAACTAGATTTTCTTTACCTATCACCATGTAGTGCTCTAGTTGTGACATATAGATTTCTTCCTCCAAGTCACCATGAAGGAATGATGTCTTCACATCCATCTATTCCACTTCTAGACCATACACTATTGCAAGAGATAACAAGAACCGAATAGATGTCAGCTTTGCAACAGGTGAGAAAATATCACCATAGTCAATTCCCTCCACCTGAGAATACCCCTTCACAACCAATTTAGCCTTATATTTCTCAACACTGCCATATACACCAAATTTAGTTTTGAACACCCATTTGCATCCAACAAGTTTTCATCCTTCAGGCAAAGAAACCAAGTCCCAAGTATTATTCTTTTCCAAAGAAGCCATCTCCTCTTCCATGGTCTCCTTCCAGGAACCTACATCTTTCATATCCATAGCCTCTTTCACAGTTCTAGGCTCATCAGTGTTAGAAATCAAAGCAAAAGTACAACTAGAATCATGCAGTGAATAACCAAACCTATCAGGTTACTTCATTATCCGTGTGGACCTACTCAAAGATTGAGGTTGAGGTTCTTCATCTTCTTCTGAACTTTCAGAGCTACTAGAGCTCTTCTCATTATCAAGTCCAATAGATGTTTTTGGTTCAACTTTCTCAAGGGTGGAAGGAAGTTGAACCACATCATCTTTCTTCTCTTCGTTCTCTGGCTGTAAGACAACAGAAGAAGGATTGAGCTCCTTGAAGATCACACTTCTACTATACAAAACTCTCTCAGCCACTGGATCCCAAAGCTTGTACCCTTTCACACCGATGCCATAACCAATGGAGATACACTTCACAGCCTTGTTCTCAAACTTAGAACTCTTCTCCTCAGACACATGTGCATATGCCTCAAAACCAAATGCTAAAGTATCTTAATGAAGGATTTCTATTAGACCATACCTCCATAGGTTTCTTATCAATGAGCACTGTTGTAGGAGACCTGTTAACCAGGTAACAAGTGGTAGCAAAAGCTTCAGCCCAGAACTTTTGTTCAAGACCAGATCCACTTAGCATACTCTTTGCCTTCTCCATCAATGTTCTATTCATCCTCTCTACAACTCCATTCTGCTGAGGGGTATATGGAGTTGTCTTGTGCCTCTCAATTCCCTATCCTTTATAGAACTTGTCAAAATTTGTTGAATAAAACTCACCACCCTTATTAGTCCTCAGACACTTAATCTTTCTATCCTTCTGATTCTCTACATGGGCTTTGAACTCTTTGAATCTATTAAAGACTTTAGATTTACTTCTAAGGAAATACACCTTTGTTCTTCTACCATAGTCATCAATGAATGAAACAAAGTAAATAGACTTTGAAATCAAAGGAACATTAACTGGACCATACACATCAACATGAATCAAGTCCAACACCTCAGAAGATTTATGAGAACTAGAATAAAACTAAACACTGTTTTGTTTTTCCATAAATGCAATGTTCATAGAAATCGAACTCAAGATTATAGTCATTCATACCCTCAACAAGATTTTTATTTTTCAGGGTCCTTAAACCCTTTTCACCAATGTGACAAGGCCTTTAGTGCCATAACATTGTCTTCTTAGCTATAAGTTTTGTAAACATAGAATGAGCACCCTTAGGTACCTAGAAAGCACGACCATCAGAAGTAGATGCAACAATCCTCTTTGCTTCTAGTTCCAATGGTGAGGATGAAGACTATGAAGCTCTCTTCTTTGAAATAGAGGCACTATTTCACTGAATTGTGCATGCATCAAGCTGAAACAGAGTGCCAATCTGAACACCCTTAGCCAACACCATAGATCCTCTAGTCATCTTGCATCCTCCATTTGAGAAAACAACCTGCACACCCACATCATTCAACATACTTACAGAAAGAAGGTTCCGTGTCAAACCAGGGATATGCAAAAACACCATTGATTCCCTTCACTCATCCATCAAGGAATCGAATCAAGACTCTTCCATGGCCAACAATCTTTAGGTGAGAATCATTACCCAAGTACACCTTTCCACCATTGTATTCTTCATACTTCGAAAACCAAACCCAATGTGAGGTCATGTGAAAAGATGCACTAGATTCAATAAGCCACACATACTCAAATGCATGCATATCCAAGGAATTACAAATGCTTCTCCTTCATCCTCAGAGGCCTTGTCAGAATTTGAATCATAACTCTTCTTCTTTTTCTTTTTCTCCTCCTTGCACTCCTTACAGAAGTGAATAGGTTTGCTGTAGTTCCAACATAGGGCCTTGGACTTTCTAGGAGACTTAGATCCCCCATGAGATTTGGATCTTCCTTTTTCTTCCTTCTTATCCTTTTTGAACCACAAAGAGCCTCCTTAGCTAATTTGGAAGACTTTCTCCACATCTCTTCAGACAACAGTGAAGAAACCACTTCATCCATCTTGAAGGTGGTAGTGGTACTCCCAATGGCCATAACAAGGTGGTCCCATGAATCTGGTGAGGAACATAGTAATGTCATACATCGATCCTCCTCCTCCATCTTCACACCAACAAAACTCAACTGAGAAACAAGCATATTGAATGCATTCAGGTGATCAGTGACAGATCCTCCATCTTCCATCCTCAGAGAATACAATTTCTTTCACAAAAATAACTTGTTCACTAGGGATTTAGCCTGATAAACATCTCCAAGCTTCTTCCAAAGATGCTTTGCAATCTTCTCTTCATGGATATTCAAGGGCACCGAATCAACCAAATAGAGTCTTATCAGACCCTTAGCTTTTTGATCTTTGAGATCCCAGTCTTCTTGAGACATTGTCATTGGTTTTGTACCAGATATGGCATCCCATAAATCATGATCTACAAGCATGTCCTCCATTTTGAGATTCCACAACTCAAAATTACTACCATTAAACTTCTCTATCTCAAACCTCCCAGATGTGCTCGCTATCTCTTACCTATAACAAAGATTTCAATATCCTCTGCACAAGCTCCCACTCAAATGAATATCAGCATAAAAAACCCTCTACCCAACAACTAGAACCAAAGGTGATCAGGCTCTAATACCAACTGAAAGGAAGCAAGGTATGCAGAAATGCTTCCTACATTGATCAATTAAGGAAAGATTTATTCAAATTTTTACTTTTACAGTTATAGATTAAGATGTACATTAACAGAAAGATAATAACAACTTCCAAATGCAAACACAAAACTCACAACACATGATATGTGTGGGGAAAACCCTTTCAGGTAAAAAACCCCACACTCCAAAGCTGTCCAATATATTATTCAGGAATCAAGAAGATTACAATATACTTGCAGAGAAAGCTTTTACGAGAGTATATCCAACCAGAGACCCAGGAGGTAACTCGACATGTATAAGATTCTTACACACAGCCTCCATCTCAAGCTCCTAATTGATGAAATAATGAGAGCAATGAGCAAATTGTTTATTATATGCAGCAGGTATATATACAAAAGTAAAGTGGTTTGAATAACCACTTAGTCGGGCATACCTGACCAACCAACCATCCAACTAACAATAACTATGAAATAGTTATTAGTTGGATAAAATAACATGATGTAATATAATTTATTCTAATACTGATATAAAGGAGATATAATATAGAAAACCGTTACCAGTAATTACAAAACCATGAGACAAAACTACCCAAAAGTGGTGCCTAAATTATCTCCCAAAAAAAAATGCCTTGTGATGTACTAAAACACACACCAACACATGTAAATCTCCCCTTTACAGCTCTTTTATGTGTCCAACACATTTTTACATTTCCCAAAAGCAGGAGGTCCAACTTCCAGAGGTCATAACTTTTGATCCAGGTGTCTGATTGATGAATCATTTGATGCATTAGAAAACTCATGAAGTGATCTATCTCCCTATAACTCACTTCATCAATTACAACAATTTTTAGAGTGTTTAGAGACCCCTAAGTACCTCAAAATTAAGTTTGAATTTTTTTTGTTAGTTTTCAAAAAATAGAAACTTTAATATCTCACAATCCAAATATGATCTTGAGTCAAAACTCACTTGAGATGTTTACTTAGCTGTTCCACACCTTCTAGGAAAATTTTAGGTCAATCTGAGGTCAAATGAAAAGTTACTAAAAATAGTAAGTCTCGCCATTTTTAGCCCTTTTGGAAACTTTGAAAGTTCTAGATCATTCTTCAAGATAAAGGGTATTCGAAAAGGCCAAAACTGGGAAGAATAGTAACCTTTCAAAGTTGCAAGGTTGAGACACTTTTCTTAACAAAATAACTCACGAATAACCTTTTGTCTATGGATGCTATTCATACCCCTAACATTCTAAGATATCATAATAATCACTAGGGCTTGGAGAAGTGAGAATCAGTAGTCCTCACTGAGCCAAAGTTCACCAATGTCTCCCCAATCAGCTTTACCTTTTCCTGATCCATCTTTCTACCTACTTTAAGAGGCTTCTTAGGAGCCCCCTTTTTGGGGGGTTTTTGTTCTAGGCCCAAAAAAAGAGGATACTTACTTTTACTAGATTCCCCAACAACCTTCTCAATGATGATCCTAGAACCAGGGGGATCAGGAACCATATTAGTGTCTATCGGCAAGCCAGTTCCCCCAATCCCAGGAACTGAGGAAGGGAGATCTGTGTCCATTTGAGCTAATTGACCCCCTATTTGGGCCTGGCTAGAAATAGCATTTGACTAATCCACCAAGCACTACTCAACAATAGTATTATCTAAAACTTGCATTTTGAAAGGAACACCTTCCTCCTGAACCAAGTCCTCTAACACTTCAAACCTATTGAGAGTTCCTCTTCCTACCTGTCTTTGAGGCTCCTTTTTTGTCCTCTATTCCTGTTATGAGGCTTAACAGGCACAAAACCATCCTTATCCACCTCCACCCCCTACATGGGGGCCTTACCTTTGTCCACCTTTGAGGCAAATTGATGAGAAGCATTAGCCATACTAGCAGTAGAAGCAGATTTAGGACACTTCCACTGTATGTGGCATATTCATTACATAAATGACATCGAAAAGGTAATGCCTCATAATCCAATTGTTGGGTCTAAGAATTTTCCCCAATGCTCATTTCCATTGAATCTGGCAATGGGTTATTCAAGTCAATTTTCTACACACTCAAGCAAAGGAAAGAACCCTTTGATTCAAGGTTTGTTAAGAGGGCCCAATAGGCTTATTGAGCAAGAGTACAATCATCTGTAATATATCACTTCACCATCATTCCAGGGGCAAATGAGGGATGTGCACCCAAACTAGAATCTGACAAGGGAGCTCCTTAGCGGAGTTGACTCTCACATGCCATGGTTTAATGAATAGGCCCACTTGGTTGTAGAAGTATGACTCACCTTCAAAATCCTGATTTCTATTAGCAATATAGGAAAAGTCCAACATGAAGAAATTGATGGCCACTAACATAATAGCAAAATCCTCATCAGGGTTCCAGGTCTTGCAAACCCAAGAATCAAGAAAGGGAAGTGAAGCCCGCATTCCCATGAACCTGTAAATCAACACATGGTTGCTGTAGTACTCCACATCTTGCTCTATAGAGTCTGGTTGTATCACAAGCACTGACTTTTACTATGATCTCTCTAAGCACCCATTTACTTTGTGTAACCAAACACCACTATTCCTCATCAAACTCTCATCAAGGTTACCCAAATTCGTAAAGCTCTGACTTCCTCCAAGAAGAGAAGAACCTAGATTGGACTTGTCCACCGATGCATGTAGCTCCATGAGAAAGAAAGTAAACCCTCGACCCGAAAACCAAACCACTAGGGGAAGCGAATAAACAAACACTAAAGCAGCCCTATGGAAAAGAGAAACACAGAAGATAAACTGAAGAACCCCCCCACCCCCCCAAGAAAAAAACCCCCACCAAAAATCTACACCTCTGAATGCTATCTTAGACAATTGCAGATGCAACAAGCAAAGGAAGAAGAGGAAGCCATGGCATGTTAGAGGCCACAAACTTCCATACCTGTGCACCTCCCATCACTCTTCATCGCTCCATCCACCAATATTACCAAGAGTTAAGAAACATATAAACTATTACATGGCCCCATTTATCGAAAATAAGAAATAATAATTAATTTTAGACCAAGAATCAAAAAATATTTTAGTAGAAATTCCCGCTTAGCCCATGATAAATATAGATTCATGCACAATCATGATATTTTGTTTGAAAATAAAGATCAATTTTCATTCAAATATTATCATTACATCTACATAAGGTAGATGTTATTTCCCAAACATGGAAGGATCACACTCCAATAGGCAAATGATAAGACTATACAATTACAACATTAGTGAACAACTCCAAAGGTGCTCCAATAGTCACAAATTACAACATGATTACAATTATTATAAGTTTCTAAAAAATAATAATACAAGGTAACAAGCTAAGAAGAAAGATTAGGTCCATGAGCAACTCCACAATTTTTCCAATGATCTGTGAGTAATCCCAATGATTGTCAACACCACCAAATCATGTGGAACCCTAAGGCCTGCCCCTTGGAACTAAGAGAAAGTCTCTATGATTGAAAACAAAGACATAACATACATAGTTGGTCTCACACACAATATATAAACATGGTTTTCTCAACATATAATTAGATACATACAACCCAATCAAACAAGGAAGAGAAGGGTAGCTAAGGCATGGAGTGGTTTCCTCCTTGGTTTTCCATAATCAAGATAGGAAGTGAAGTAGAATGCATAGCTCTTATTGTGAGCATCCACCCCACTTATGCTCCTCATTATGCAAGGAACTTATTCAATGCTTGCATTTGTGTAAGAAAGTTATTTAGTGCTTACACCCATGTAAGGGACTTCTATAGTGACTACACCCATGTGAGGGACTTCTCTAGTGTTTACACCATCATTATCTTTCATTAATGTAAATTTGCTTATTCAAGTTTTAGATTCATATTCATTAATTAATTCATATTTTTTTAATTTTATGCAGGGAACTTCTTTAGTGCTTGGCCCCAACTCTTCCCAATAGTCTAGGTAAATTAGCCATTCCAAGTATCCTCTAATCCTAAACAATCCAAGAGTCAATCCTCTATAAGAAGTCTGAGGATGGGTAAGGTTCGGACTTCCATGCAAACACGCTTCCCAATGCAAACACTTTTTATTTCTATAGGAGAAGTCACAATTCGACAAAATAATAACATTTCAAAATTTCTAAAATTTGAAAAGAACTAAATCAAGATTTTCCAAAAATATCCAGGTTCAATCAGTGATGAGCTTTCGAGCTACCATTCACAAATTTTCTCAAAAATTAAAAACCTATAATATTGAAAATCTAAAAATACCCTCTTAACCTAAATCTACCCAACATTACACTTTTGTGATCACATATAAATTTGGGAAAAAATTACCACAATAACAAGACAAAATGAAATGGTGTTGTACATTATAAATGAGACATATAGATAGTTTTACTAATAATGAACTATTATTACTAGTTTTGCTTATCTTATTTTATATTTATTTTACTAATTATGTCTTTATTAATATATACTATCATACACATCATTATTATCATTATGGACAACTTTATAACTTAAGAACAAGATGTAATTATATTTTAAAAGTAATTGTATAAAATAAAATTATTTAATTTGTTGATTTAAGTTATGGAATTTATCATGATCTATTTAATACCTGATATCCTAAGAAGTGTGGCTTGATTTATTATACTTATGTGTAGTGCTAAATGTACTAAGAAAAATGAAATCTTAATGCAATGATTTAAAACTTTAGAAAAGAAAGGGAAAACCACTAAAAACTTGTAATATTATAATATATTTTATGATCCAATGGACTGGGTTGTGACATATATCCTCTTCAACAATATATACCTAATAATGAAGATTTTAAAAGCTGATAAAAAAAATCATATAAAACTATAAAACTAAAGGTTTTATGGTGTTTTAGCAATTGGGTATGCAACATATATTTTTTATTATTTATTACTTAGTACTGAAGTTTCTTCTACGCCATCCCCTTTCTCTGCTTTAGAGATGGTGAGAGAGAAGCTTTTGACAGTGAGAGTGACGACAGTGACACCACAAAATGACTTCTTACAGAGGTAAGTCTCACTTGACTGTGATATGGCATTCAAGCCAAAACATCACCGACGTCTCACGTATACTCTAGATATTTCTTTGAAGACAGGTGGTGCCTATGAAAGCAATGTGTATCTTACTATCCACAAGAATACTATCTTCTGTTAAGCACCAAACAAAGAAATCATTCATCCTTCGTCGTACTGTGTTGGCTTCTCTCTACAATACAGAAATCAATCATCTTTAGTCGTAATCTGTAGAGCACACACTCAAGGGGAAGACAACAAAGTTTCTTGTTTCAGTGTCAACTGCACATTTGTTTTACTAAGAATGCAGAGTCACTTGACAAATGGACCGTAGACCTGAGAAGAAAATGGTAGACAAACATTATGGAAGTAATTGATTTTTGCTTAAGAATGGACACTCAACTGATAAATGGACCACATGCAAGAGTAGTGGGCAAATATCATCAAAATAATGAACGGGAAGGTGGTCAAATATTAAGAAAATAATAGTTTTTTCACACTTTGTTATAAAGATTTTTTAGTTGGTAAGAATAATTTTAAAGCACAATTTTTAGGCATATTCAATTTGACAATGTTATATATTTTTATGATTATGACTATTATTATAATTTTGATTTGAACAAATATTGGTATTGTCGTCTCTATTTTAATAATTTTTGGATTGATTGAAAATAATATGACCATGAAATCTCTACATTTTTCAAGCCAAAACTTCATCATTTTCTATCACAAACTTATAAATATAATTTTGATGATAAATACTTCTTCCAACTAAATAAGACATTAGATTTATATATATTATAAGTTTTAATTAATAATGACAACAACATAGAAATTTCTTTCATCATAGATATTGTAAAACCCCAAGCTTTTGCTCGAGATATAAATGAAGAAAAGATGACTGAACAAATTTTTCACATAACAAAAGTGGTAATAAGTAGAGAGCATACACAAGGAGAAGACAACAAAGTTTCTTGTTTCAATGTTAACTGCATTTATTTTGCTAAGAATCCACATTCACTTGACAAATGGACCATATACCTAAGAGGTAGACAAATATTATGGAAATATTGTGTTTTTCAAAGAATCAAATGGTGGGGCTTCTTGCCTATAGAGCCAACAACGAAGGTTCAAACCCCATGGGGTCGCCCTCTACTGTGTCAAAAATTGACGTTGCTTACCCTCCAAGAGGGGAGATTCTATGGTGAAATGGTGGGGCTTTGGCTTGTAGAGCCAACAACCCAGATTCAAACCTCCTGGTAAGTTTTTTTGGAGATGCCCCTTTGGTAAAATGGTGGGGCTTCTTGCCTGTAGAGCCAACAACCAAGGTTCAAACTCCACATGGTTGCCCTCTACTGTGTCAAAAATTGAGGTTGCTTACCCTCCAAGAGGAGAGATTCTATGGTGAAATGGTGAGGCTTCGGCCTGTAGAGCCAACAACCCACATTCAAACCTCCTAGTAAGTTTTTAAGAGTTACAACTTCCCACTCTGCAACTTCTCGCTCGCTGTTTGAATTTGTTTTTTATGGTTGCTGGAGAACCGAGCGATCTCCCGGACCCTCTGCTGCAGGGTCCCTTGGGGGATGCTTCAGGGATTGGAACTATCACATGTGGATTGGATGGAATTGAGGACCCTGTGGGTCACATGTTCTATGATGGGGATGGGGATTCCTCTACTCACATACTGCAAAACAAGGTGTTGGGTCCTAATGCCTGGAAAAAGGCCCTGTTTGGGGAGAAAATGGTGGATATTGGGGTCTCCCCAACTCTACGTGAGGTGGAGAATGGTTCTGAGATAGAGCTTCTAGACGTTGTGATGGACTGGGTAGTCTCCTCCATGGAGAATGCTCTGGTTGGAAAATTTTTCTCCTTCAGACCCAATATTGACATAGTCAGAAAATCAGTGACCACTAAATGGAGGGTTAAAGGTAGTGTGTTTGTAAATGCCATGAATAGCGAGATGTTCCTCTTTAAATTCACTGCCAAAGAGGACCTCTCCACTGTGTTAGCAGGTGGATCCTAGATGTTTGGGAAGCATAACTTGTCCTTATGCAAATGGAAACCTGGATTTGATAGTGCGGCTAATTTGAATAAAACAACACCAATCTAGATTAGACTTCCGGGCCTCCCTCTGGGGTTCTGGGATGAAGAAATTTTTATGTGGATTGCTAACTCACTTGGACACTTCATAACTCTTGATGGCACAACCAGAAACAAATCAAGGTTAATATTTGCTAGAATATGTGTTAACATTGATATTAACAAGATCCTCCCTAAGAATATCACTCTTAAATCTAAATATGAACAATGGGTTCAACCCATCCTATATGAAAACTCTACAACCTTCTATCAAAATTGTAATAAAAAAGGTCATCTAGCCCCATAGTGCAAGGTTAAGTCTTCACAGGCCACGATGTCTCAGGCTGATGAAGAAGCTAAGGACTATCCTTTCAAGGAGGATCTGCTGAATATAATCAAATCCCTAGAAAAGAACAAGTCTGCCATTGTTGTTGAGGATAATACCCAACCACATAATGTGGAGACCAATGACCAGACCCTTGTTGATTGCTCGAGATCTTCCCCTATTTCAGGTATTGTTAGTAGTATGGCTTCCTTACTTTTGGGCTTTGAAGATGGGGAGATTCCTCAAGAGGATATCTCAGAAAAACAAGTTTTCTTTGGAGTTGTACTACCCTCTAGGGCCTCTAGCCTGGCATCAGCTATGATAGATACTTTAACTCGAGATGTGGTTGGGCCTGGGATTGGATCCCCTATCAACAACAATGTGCCCCTTACTCCTAGGGTAGGTTCTAGCATTGCTGACTCAGAGGGTTGGAATACAATTAAAAAGAAGGGTAGAGGTCCAGGAAAGAAGATGGTGGATGTGGGAATAGACACCAAATAGGGCCAACTGCCCCATAGAGAAACAAGATAGAAGGCGATCAATAAGGACATTGCTAAAGGACATTGCTATGGGCAAATAGAAGACCTTAAAGATTGGCTCCATGAAGGGTCTTATCAAATGAAAATTTTAACATGGAACATCAGGGGGCTTAATAACCCCCATAAGCAATTTTTGGTCAAAAACTATATTTTTGAAAATAAAACTGATATTCTACTACTCCAAGAGGTAAAAATGAAAAATGAGAACTTCCAGTCGGTGGCCAAGTCTCTTTGGACTAATGCAAAGTACCTGGGTTGTGATGCCTGTGGGGCCTCGGGTGTTATTATCATCATGTGGAATATTAGTACTATCAAAGGAAGAGTGATCAAGAAGAAAAAAACTTTTTTGGTGACCAGGATGGAGACTGACAGCTTCTCTTAGAACCTAATTAATATCTATGCTCCTAATCAGAGAGGGAATAGAAGGGAGTTGTGGGATATCCTCTTTGCTCTGATCTCTAGAGACCTACATAGTTGTTGGATGTTGATGGGAGATTTTAATACCCCCCTTTTCCCATCTAAAAAGAGGGGAGGAGCTATGGATTATACTGACAGTATGTTGGACTTGAATGACTTCTTAAATAAAGAAGGCCTAATGGATTTGGAGCCACAAGGCAACAAGTTTACGTGGTCAAATCAGAGAAAAGGTAAGAACCTAATCCAAGTCAGACTGGAGAGGGTTTTGATTTCCTCTAGTTGGAAATTCTTAAGGTCACACACTCTTGAAATCCTACCTCGAACAACCTCTGATCATAACCTGTTGCTTCTATCCTGGAAGGATGGGAATCGTAAAAGGCCCCTACCTATTCAAATTTGAAATAATGTGGACTAAACACCTAGAGTTCAAGGAAATGCTTGCTAGATGGTGGAGGATAGACATCCAAGGTACACCTATGTACCCCTGACTCAGAAGCTGCTAATGGTCAAGAAGAAAGTCAAAGGATGGAATAGATTCAATTTTGGGAATATATTTGAGGAAAAAAGAAGAATCAACTTGAAACTAAGAGAATTGCAAAAAAGATTAGAAGAAGGAGACATTACTGAAGTCACTGCTATAGAGGAAGAGAAGGTGAGAAGGGAATGGAAAGAACTTCTAGGAAAAGAAGAGATTTTTTGGAAGCAAAAGTCGAGAATTCAATGGCTAAAAGAGGGGGATAGGAATACATCATTCTTCCATCAATACATGATGAGGCACATGAAAAGGAATAGCATTACCAAGCTTTTGGATGGCAGAGGTGACATGATCAAAACTGATCTACAGATTGGGGAGGTGGCTACTTCCTATTTTCAGAACTTTCTAGGAGCCTAAGATAGTAGTATCAATCAGCAGCTCATAGATATTATTCCTACCTTGCTAAATGAGGAGGATAATGCCCAACTTGGCAAAAGTATTTCTGAGAAAGAGGTCCGAGCTAGTCTCTTCTCTATGGGGGCTTTTAAAGCCCTAGGACCTAATGGTTTCCCTCCTGCTTTCTCTTAGAAGTATTGGGAGATAGTGGGGAAGGATGTCACTGAAGCTACCAGAGATTTCTTTAGGATGGGAAAGTTGCTAAAGCAATTGAATCATACCTTCATAGCTCTTATTCCCAAAAAAGCAAGATGTTGTGCGTATGGGGGATTTCAGACCTATAATTCTTTGTAATACAGTGTACAAGATCTTCTCCAAAATTATGGTTTTGAGACTTCAACCCATTCTTGAGAAATTGATTAGTAGCTGTCAAAAAGGTTTTGTCCTGAGCAGACAGATAATGGGTGTGGCAATTACTACACATGAAATTATCCACTCCATGGAGAAATACAAAAGCCTAGGAATGGCTTTTAAACTTGATATCTCAAAAGCTTACGATAGATTTAATTGGAAGTTCCTTTTTACTGTCCTAAAGAAGATGGGATTCCAAGATAAATTTTTGCAGCTTGTCACGATCTATGTTACCTCAGTCAGATTCTCTATTTTGGTCAATGGCATCTTGAGGGGCTTCTTTAATGTAGGTAGAGGGCTAAGATAGGGGGATCCCCTCTCCCCCTACCTCTTCATTCTTTTGGCTAAATCTCTGAGTAGGGGTTTCACCTCCTTTCTTAACTCCAAATTCATTAAAGGGGTAAAACCCGCTTCAACAGCTAAGCCTATTGTCATTCAGAAATTTGTTGATGACACCATCCTATTTGGAGCTGCTTCAATTTTGGAGGCTAGGAATTGGAACAAAGGTGCTATAGGAGTATGCTATCTTGGTAGGCCAATGTATAAACTTTGATAAGAGTCATGTCTACTTTTTCAACACCCTGACGGATCTGTAGCAAAAAATCATGGGCATTCTGGGATGTGCTGCAGGCTCCTTCCCTAGGATATATCTTGGACTACCGTTCTTAGTCAAGGATGCCACCCTAGAGTACTGGAACTCCATAATGGAAAGGATGCAGAGGAAACTTGCAGGATGGAAAGGAAAACTACTGAGTCAGGCTGGTAAGTTTCAACTCCTCAAAGATTCTCTCCAAGGAATTCTTGTGTATTTTCTATCCTTGTTCAAAATGCCTAAGTACCTAATTAAGAGACTTGAGAAGATACAAAGAATGTTTCTTTGGACAGGAATGGAAAAAAAAAAGAGATTGGCCCTTGTTGCCTAGGATAAAGTCTGTAAACCTAAATTGCAAGGGGGGCTTAGGCCTAAGAAAACTAAACTTGCTTAATAAAGCACTCATAACCAAAATTTGCTGGAACCTCATTGCTAGGGGGAAGGATTGGGGTAGAATTATGAAAGCCAAGTATATGGGGAACTCAACCCCAGAAGATATTTTACTTTCTCCTAACTTTCCTAGAGGCTCAGTAATCTGGAAGAATATCATGAAATGTACAAATATTCTTCTAAAAGGCAGCAAATGGAAATTGGGGGATGGTGAATCAATAAGATTTTGGGAAGACAATTGGATCAATGGAGGACCCCTAAGAATACACCAAAACACTCAAGATTTGATGAAACTAGTTGTTAACCACTTTGGAGACCAGGTGAAGGATTACTTCCTCTCTGCTATGGAGAATGGGTCCGGCTATCAGAGTGCTGTCAAAGACAATTTGAGTCAATTAGTGCTACTGAAGAGATACAATTTCTCCTAAAAGGATGTAGAATCCCCTTTTTCCCATAGAAAGACAGATTGGTTTGGTTGAAGGAAAAGTCTGGGAGGTTTACTGTGAAATCTACCTAGAACCTATCCCATCCTCAAGAAAGTAATAACTTATGGAAGAGCATCTGGAACAACAACCTTGTGCCAAAAATGAATCACTTTTGGTGGGCGGCTATTCAAAATAAAATCCTTACTATTGACAATCTCCAGATAAGGGGCTTCCAAATTCTGAATAGATGTGTGCTTTGTATGAAAGATGAAGAGTCTGTTTCCCATATTCTTTTACGTTGAGACTTTGCCTGGGATTTTTGGAGTTTATCCCTGAATATCCTGGATATCCCTTGGTACAGGAATGGTAACTTGGAGGATCTCCTCAGAGCTTGGATCCCCCCTTTTCAAATCTGGTTTTCCATGAAATATGGGCCCAAAGCCCCCCTATTCTGTCTTGGTGCCTTTGGAGGGAAAGAAACAATAGACTCTTCAAGGAAAAATTTAGGAATCCTAAAGATGTTTTCGGCTCTGCTGTTAAAGTGCTGCAAGACAACATCAGTAATAACTCCATAAAAGCTGCCGAGAACCCCCTAATGCTAAAGAAACCAAGATAATTAAACAATGGACTATTCCTATAAGTACTTGCAGAGTGGATGACAGGAAGAAAAAGGCTAGGTCCAATACTAATTGGATCCCTCCCCATGTGGTTGGTCAAAACTTAACTTTGATGGTGTTGTCAAGGGCAACCCAGGGTTAGCTAGTAGTGATGGAGTGATAACGTCTAATAAGGCCTCTTTGATTTCTACTGTTACTGGTAGTATTGGGGAAAACACCAATAACACTACAAAAGTGATGGCCCTCCTTTGGGGTCTAACGATTGCCCTGTCTATAGGCATTAAAAACTTAATTGTGGAAGGTGACTCTATGGTTGTTATAGAAGTTGTTAAAGGGAATGGAAGTATTGGTTGGTAGATAGAGGATGTCATTAAGGATATAAAGGGTCTTCTCCTAAGGTTTGAGGGAAAAGATTTGACTCATACCTACAGGGAAGGAAATAAAGCCATAGATCATATGGCTAATTTAGGGATTACTATTCATCCCTTAAGATGTTGGAGGAAGATAGATAATCTGCCTATGTCTATCATCATTTGTATTCAAAAGGAAGGCCCTAACCCCCATGATGGTTGAAATGATGAACAAAAGTTTTTGGTGTAGCATTTTAGCATGCCTTCCTATCATTATGGGAGGACGTAGCATGGAGGATGGTAGCAGGAATCATACTCACTACTTAAAGATGATGTGGCAAACTAAGTATTTCATGCACCTGGAGACAATCAATTCAAATCATGGTTGGTGGATAGATATTTGCAAAGGGTCTTGTCAACCTCTACTCAATGGGCTAGATTTGAGGGGCTCACACGAGTCGGGACCTAATGACATTTATGACTTGAACACCATCGAGTTCTGGAGGGGTGTGCAAAGGATGATAAATAAACTTAAGTTTTTTTATTATTCACTTCTAGATTTTTCCCACGCTCTCTCCCTACTCTCTGCAATAGCTATTACAGTAGGAATTCTGTCTATATGTGCGGTTGGGTTTCTTGCTTCAATCCCTGGAGGTATAGGAATATGGGGGGGATAAAGTGAGGATGGAACCCATGAATTGCAATGAATTCAAGGAGGACTTGCAAGTTTGGAGCATTGCATATGAGGGAGGAATTACGGCTTTCCTGGAATCCTTGAATGGTTATGATGAAATTTTGTCAAGCCAATTTGCCAAATCGTGGGACAAGAAGAGATTGGTGAAGATTGGATGGGTTCAATTTGTTGTCTTGGAGGCTTCCATTGCTTCTATGACTTGCTTGCCATGTTCGGGGAACAAACTCAAAAAGCAGACCCGTGTCCCAAATTTGGAGGTTATGAAACAATTCTATAAGGAGGGTGAGAAACAAATCAAACTACAGGGAGGATTTGAGCGTGAGAGTTTGGTCGCACCTTGGAACTGGGTATGCTTTCTAATTATGAAATAGTTTACTCTTGAGGGTAGATACAGAGTGTTTTATCACTATCACTTCACCTTTCTAAATAATTTTGATCATAAGGCTCTGGTAAAATTCCCCTCCTTCCTACTATCCAGCCTTGAAGCCTCTATCTTGCATACCAAACGAGTCCATGAAGAAGACCCTAAGGCGATATTGGTGCCCTTACATCAAGGCCTAAGATTCCACTTGTATCATTACCATTTGGCCTTGAGTCCTGCTAAAGCTCATGTTGCCCGTCCAGTTGAGGAGAGCTCCAATGAAGAGTCTGAACACAAAATTCCCTTGAGTGTGAAACTTGTGAACCCTGCCACCCTGAAGGCCTCCCAGCTCACCTCCCCTTCTAACCAACCTTTGAGTGGTCCCTCAGGTCCCTTATCTAGACTACCTATGTCAAAGACCACTTCTTTCTTGAAATCCCATGTTGGTGCTATTGAGGGCCTCTGCAACCTGAAATGGAGAAATCCTATGCAAGAGAATAAAAAACATAAAGGTGGTGTTGTGATGTTCACAATACACCCCATTTTAACTCTTAGCAAAATGAGGACCCTTGCTGTGGCTATTGCTTTTGGTTTGTGTGTGGTCGTGCTAGTTGGTAAAGGGAAAAGGGGTAAGTAATACAAACCATGTTGAAAATTGCAAAGATCTAGCATTAAGTACAAGGCGAGAGTAGGGGTGAATTCTTTGTGAAAAATGAGTTAAGGTTGTTTTTTGAACTAAGAAGAAATTCCCAATATTATGTGAGTATGTGTTTTTTGGTAAAATGCATCATTTTAGGGGTTTGTATGTTGTATACAAAGTCATTTGTATGTGAAGTCTTTGTATAAGTTGTGGTGAGTACAATTGGGTTTTGAATTTTGATAATTTGCATGCATATGCTCAATGTTTGTATCCTTTGTATGCAATCGGACCCGATAGGTTTTCAAAAGTTGAATAAATAAAGTCGTTAGATCCGCGTTGTATGTGCGTTTGTATGTATGTTTGATTATAAGCATAGTCTATATACAAGGTAATATACATGCACGGACCCGAGGGTGGTATACAATGTGGATTATTAAGGTGAGGAAAAGGTATTTCATGCAGTTTGTATTTTTGTATGTTTCAGCTTTGCATCTTTAAGGTACATACAATTACGGATTCCAAAAGTTATTCAAATCTGATGTAAGTGATGCATTGTTTCTTAACGCATTTTGGAAAAGTATGCATTAGCTTAGTATACATGCACAGACCCGAAAGGATTATGCAATACGGTTAATGAAAGTCAAAAGTCCAATATGGTTGTATAAAAGTTTGCATGTATGAAGGATTGTATCTAGGTGCAGATACAATTATTATTGCTTTAAAAAGATACGAGTGGGTTAGAGTGGGGCCCATGATTGTATCTCCTAGTTGTATGTTGCATGTACAAAGGGAGATAGAAGTAGAGATACAAAAGAAAGATACAAGAGATGAAAAGGTAAAACTCGACACAGAGTTCAAAAGGGGATGAAACATGATTAATATTTTGGTATGTATGAAAGATTGTTTACATACAATCCTGATATACAAAGAGGTAAAAGTGCACTGCTGAGAAATAAAAAGTGAATGGTTCACGTATGTTGAATTTGTATAATGGTTTGTATTTATTTTATAAACATTGTGACATACAAATGGAAGATACAAGGTTGAACATAAGGTAAAAGGTAACATTGTTTTATAACCCGTTGCATATGTAGGCTTGTATATTAACGACATACAAAGTGATATACAAAGTGATACACAAAAATGATATGTATGTAAAGGGCAGACTAATGGATACAATGGTCAAAATACAAGGTTAAAATAGAGAGACAAAGCTGTATGTGCATTGAATGCCACATTTAATGCAGAACTAACATCAAAAGGATGAATTTTAACATGTTAGGGTAAATAAAGATTGTTTTTCTTTCAGAATTGCATAGTGAAAATTAAAATTGCAGAGAAAGAGAACTATTGCACAGATTGAATAGATAGTTCATAGCTGAAGGGAATTTTGGAATGGGAATGGCTCGAAAAAATGGTAAAGTGGTCAAGGTTTGTAAGGTTGAGCTGTCATGGATACATGTATTTGTCTTGTACATCATTACAGTTCAATTAATCATAAAATGCCAATTGATTATCAATAATTTCATTTAAAAATGCAAGAAAGTGACAAATTACTATATTTGATTAAGGAAATTAGCTGATTTATGTTAAGTAATATGAAAATGGGAAAAGACAAAAAGGGATTAGGGTAAATGTAAAAGGTAAGAAATTCATGGTAAAACCCGAGGTAAACGAAGTAAAACAAGAAGTTAAATATGCAATTTTTCATAGGATGGCCCCAAAACAAAAGAAAGTAGATCCAGGGGGTGAAGAAAAAGTAAAAAAAGAAAGAAATCCGTAAAAGGAAATAGAAAAGGAAGAATTACTGATGCACAAAGGATATCCAACATTGCTTGGCACAAGCGGAGTTGGAATTGATACAAATGTAGAATCTTATGATGTAGAGGGTATTCTTGAAAAGATTACAGTGATAGATGCTACCCCTGATATGAAATGCATTTGGGATAGTGGATTATACAAGGCTGCAGATTTTCCATTAGCCATGGAGGCTAAGGATTTGGTTTTGGAATGCATAAGAAAATATGATGTAAATACCAGAAAGGTAATACATCAAGACCGGGTTATTGCAGATTTGACTATGGAAGGGATAGGAAGGACATTTGGTCTAGAAATTCAAGAGAAAATGGTGGATATAGACATAGACCAATACACAGAAGACTTTAACAGCAATGAAAAAGATTGCAAAAGCAAGATCTTCTACAACTATTACAATACAAAAAACAAACCTAAGGGTGTAACAAGAGTGCCAAGGAATCTTCATAGGATAGATTTTAAAGATGAGATACATCTAATGATTACCATACTAAGTAGACTAGTAGGGTTGAGAGATGCCACAAAATGTGAACCCTAGATGTTCACTATTATTCAATTTATGAGGGAAGCAAAAAAGGAAGATGGACAAATTCACTAGGCCAAGACTATTAGTACAGCCATATGGAAGTAGGCCATATGAGAAAATAGAAGATGATGCCTTTTTATTTGTCATCATATGTGTTATATTCATATGTATCTATGATTCATCCATACATAATTGGAATTGACAGAGTTTAGACCATGGGGAATGACCCAGATTAGAAATTAGTCTATGACCATTATCTAGATTTGCAGGAGGATAATGCATTGAGGAAGTATGCCTTGGTAAATGATTTTTTTATACTTACATGGTAAGAGTTTTAAAAGGAGAAAAAGGTAAAAGGTTATCTTAAGATGCAGAGAACACTATTAGGTTACACAATTCTTGGTATATACAATTCCAAAACTTTACATATATTAGAATTGAGGGTTTTGAGGGGAAGCCATTCATGCTGCCCAGATATCCATCAAACAAGCTAATTGTATTGGAGTTTTCAAGACAAAACCTAAATGCTTTCAGGATGTATAAGAAGAAGTGGAACAGAGGAAATATTAAACTTCCTTAGGCAATTGGAAGATATTTTTGCTATAGTGAAGAAGTGGCTGAATGTTCAGAAAAAGAATTGAGATATTATGGCTTTGAGGAATTTGAATTAGCAAGATGTTTTGATCCTTTTCACAGAATCTAGAGAACCATTGATTCTAAGTTCAAGCATCAAGTGCATATTGAAGACTACTGGTCAGATTGCAAAAATGATAAAGAAGAGAGGAAAAGAGCTCATAAAAGGCTAACAATAGAATAGATGAGGACCATGGGAGAAATCTATGTGCCTCCAGAGTTTGAAGATGATGATAAGTTGTTACTTCATAGTTATGAGAGTGCAAGGCTTTCTCCAATTGGTGAGCCTAATTGGACACAGCCACGGAATACATTGTTGGATGCATTATCCAAACCAGTTATTTTATTTTCCAAGACATGGTTGAAAGATAAAATAGAAGAACTCAAGGCTAAGGGGATTGAGCTCACATTTCAAAAGAAAGGTAAGAAGAGGGTGAGGGAGCATCAAGATGAGCTCCAATGCTTTTATGAGAAGAAGAGAAGGGTTGTAGAAGCAAAGATCATTGAAAAAGATAAGAATGCAACCCTAATGGATCCATATGCCTTAGGGGTGATAGTGATAGTATCTTCAGGCACATTTATGGAGGCAGAGTTATCTAGCCATGACATCAGTGCAGAGCAAACCCAAGCTATTAAGAGGTCAACAGGACAAAAAATCATGAAGGCTGTAGCAGTTGAAACATCAAAATGATAAATACCAATGCAAGGTGAGGTTATAGGTGCTCAACAAGTAGTGACTAAGTTGAGTGGCATGTTTAGCGAGGCCACACCAGAAGAGAAAAGGAAAACACATACAAAGGTTAAGAAAGAATTGGCTAAAGAGAAGCTACAAGAGTCAAAATTGAATGAAGCCAAAAAGGTAAGTGAGACTGTCAATGTGGAAGATGAGAGTAGTGATAGTGGAGTTAGGGAGGTAGACCCCAGTGCAAGAGAAGAAATTGGAAAAGATGAAGAAGAAGTAAGTGAGTACTCTAGTGAAGGAGAAGGGTAAGATACTCAAGGACATATGGAGATAGAACAAAGTCAGGAACCAGTAGAAGAAAATGTACAGGATAGAGCAGAGACAATAGACCCTTTTGGTACATTGTTGTCACCTAAAATTATTAAAGAAGTGCAAGATGTAGCACAATAGATAGAGGAATCTAAAAAAGAGGAAACACTTGAAAAGGTTGTGAGGGAAAAACCAGTCCAAACTGAAGGAGAAATAGAGATAAATGTTTCTAGTGTTGATGTCTTAAATATACTGAATATGTATAGTGAACATAGTGAGCAAGAAGAAAACACAGAAGAAGGAAAGAATACAGAAAGCAAACCTGAGAATGAAACAGATACAAGGGAACCTGATGAACTCACAGGTTCATCTTCATAGATGGAACAAACAAATAAACCTAAAAAAGTGCAAGAGCAAGTTGAACCAGAAAAAGAAATAGGGGAAACATCAGGTAATTTTGAAGAAGACTCAAGTAAAACATAAAATGTTTCTAAGAATGATATTGAGCATAAGGAGGAAAAATAGAGTATGGTGGTGCAGGAGCACCAAGACATCTAGGATTTGGTTAGATTTTCAAGTTGTTTGTTTGGTTTAATAAGGTCCTTGAGACCATTAAATGTTGTAATAAGGCTTGAAGCCATGCTAGTAATAGGACTATGTCCAAATACCTAAAATCTACTCTCGTATTGTAAATGATGCAGAGGTAAGACGCAACGGGAGCTTACAAATGGGAAGGAGGAGTCATTAACACAACCAGCATGTTAAAATCCTATCGGCTTATCATCATCATCATATTTCTTGCTAACACAGACAGCATCATCATATTTCGAACGAGCATGAAATATCCTCCTGCTAACTACTGTTCACTTCCTTATCGCCTTTCGCCTTTCGCCTGTCAGCAGCATCATCATATTCGGCTATCAGCATCATCATCACATTCGGTAAGCGCAAACATCCTCCTGATGTTCACTGTTCATCTTACCGCCAAACTCTATCTTCATCATCATGATGTTCAGCATCACCTTCATCAGCAGGATATAAAATATCCAGTTCCTCCGATATATCCTGATGATGACAACTTCAAGCACCTTTCCTTTGATGCTTACGTCACCCCGATATCTGACTACACAAACAACAGCATCAGGATATGACTTATCCAGTCATATTGAAACATCCTGATGATGTTAACCAAACTTTATGCCGATGACTTACGCCGATGCCAAAACACTTAGCGACAGCAGGATAAACTTGCATAGGGTGATATTCGCAATATCCTGATGACGATGATGTCACTTGCACCCGATGATGATGTCAATGCACCCGATGATGATGTCAACAGGATATAAGACACTTATATCCTCTGCAACATGATAATGAATATCCGGGTGATCTCTTAATATCCTGATGATGATCTTTCCGGTCCTTAGCCAAAAAAATGAACTTTCACTTCCGCATACGATAGCGATATGCGGATGATGGATACACACGAAAGATGATCCTGACGACGATATACACACTGAGTATATATCCAACCTATATCATCCTGATGCACTTGAAACATACAGTCTTCGTCAGCTTTATAACCCGATCCGGATAGCGATATACTCACGGATGACGATGCGATTCACTCCGTCTGGAAAAGCACATGCAGATCCCTGTATATCCGTTAGCTGCATGTAAACTCACAGAACCGCACAATTTCACAAGAAAACATGATGATCGGGCCGGATCACCTTCAGATCAAAACTTAACAGTTTATCTTCCTAAACCCTAGCACATGAGGATGCTAGGTTGATTCATAGCATGCTACCAACTGATCTCTCAAACAATGAAATGCATAAATAGAAAACTAAAATACAACCTAAACTAACATGCATGACCATTCCACCAATTCACAAAATCAACCGGTGGAAGGGTTGAAAGAATCCATTAACCTGTAATCAGAACAGAAATCAAAACATAAACAGCTGATAAACCAAATAATGCAATTGATGAGATCTTATTTAGATGAAACACAAATGTCTTGTTTCTACAACAATGTTTCACAATGTCTGGGCTGATCTCTGGATCTCACTCAATCACCAGTACTACATAACACAACTACTACTCTTCTGAACCTGATCCCAAACCCTAACTAATCTGAGTTATTTATAGCAATATCCTACGAGTACTACCAACTCGATTCCCAGCGGCTGGGAGCTTCCAAGCGGCTGGGAGAGAACAGCTCATACTACCTGATCACGAACTCTAACTGCCTGCACACTCTCCTAGGCTGATCTAATACATATGCATTGGTCCAATGGACCTTATTACATTATGAAGTCAAACATGCTAAAAATAGACTAATGTCCTGTCATGCGGACAATATCCTGTCTTGTAGGGGTGCTCCTGCACCATACTCCCCAGAAGAAGAAATCTCAAGTCCACTTGAGATGAGAGTATGAAGATCTACCCCATGTTTCTGGATCTGCTCTGCAGTCATCCATACTACTTCGGAATTAGGTTTTCCCTTCCAAGAGACTAGATACTCCAAGTACTGTTTGTTCCGGGTCTGTTTGACCACTCTGGTGTCCAAAACCTTCTGCAACTGTGGAGGATCATGCTTGGGAATGTCATCATTGACTGTATCCTGTAGGAGTTCCTGATCTGCATCTGGATAAGACTTGTATGGAGTTAAATCACATACATTGAATATAGGGGACAAACCAAGATCAGGTGGGAGTTGTATCTCATAAGCATTCTGTCCATACTTGTGCAAGATCTGACATGGTCCAACTTTTCTCTGCATGAGTTTAGTATATTTTCCCTTAGGAAGTCTGTCCTTCTTCAAATGAACCCATACCAAATCTCCAACATCAAACTGAACATCCTTCTTCTTTTTATCAGCATATTCCTTATACTTCAAGGTGGTTTGTTGCAGTTGGGTCTTGACTTGATCATGAACCTCTTTTATGGCTTCTACAAAAGCTTCTCCTTCTACACTAACAGGGTCTACTGTAGGTAGATCTCTCAATTCCAAAATTCCTCTTGGATGCATACCATAAACTATCTGAAAAGGTGATTTCCCTGTGCTCCTATTGACAGTATCATTATATGAAAATTCAGCTTGAGATAGAATATTATCCCACTTTTCTCCATGTTGTTTTGTCAAACATCTAAGCAAATTTCCTAAGGAACGGTTCACTACTTCAGTCTGTCCATCCGTTTGAGGATGATATGCAGAGGAAAAAGACAAATTTGTTCCAAGTTTCTTCCAAAGAGTTCTCCAGAAGTGACCAATAAACTTCACATCCCTATCTGACACTATGCTCAATGGCAATCCATGGATTCTGACAATCTCCCTGAAAAACAAATCTGCAATGTATGAAGCATCAGCAGTGGTTTTGCATGGCAAGAAATGTGCCATTTTGCTGAATCTATCCACTACAACAAAAACACTGTCAAATCCTTTCCTTGTCCATGGTAAACCCAAGACAAAATCCATACTTATGCTTTCCCATGGTCTGGAAGGAATGGGTAAGGGCTGATATAAACCTGCATTAGTCGACCTGCCTTTAGCTTTCTGACATATCACACATGTCTCTACAAATTTTCTGACATCTGAGTGTAACTTAGGCCAAAAGTAATGTCTTCGGACCAGATCAAGAGTCTTATCTAGACCAAAATGACCTGCCATAGCTCCACAATGTTTCTCCTTAATGATGTTTAACCTCATAGAACACCTTGGAATACATAAGTGTCCACCTTTGAACAACAATCCATCCTGAATCAAAAATTTAGAGAATTCAGCATGATATTTCTCTCCAAAAGAAGTACATACATGATATATCTCCCCAAAATCTTCATCAGTCTCATACATGGTCTTTAGTGAATCAATGCCAACACTTTCTAACTGAATTTGGTTGACTGTTAGAACTCTCCTGCTCAAAGCATCTGCAACTTTATTCTTGACTCCTTTCTTATGCTTCAATGTAAAAGTAAAAGCTTGTAAGGTTTCTACCCATTTCATGTGTCTGTGGTTCAGCTTTTCCTGGCTGTTTATGAAACTCAGAACCTGGTTATCTGTGAATACTATGAATTCCTTTGGCATCAAGTAATGCCTCCATTTCTTGAGTGACTGGACTAAAGCATACATTTCCAAATCATATGAGGAATGCCTCTTTTTAGCATCATTGAGCTTCTCACTGAAAAATGCAATAGGTCTACCTTCTTGGCTGAGTACTGCTCCAATGGCCATGTGACTGGCATCACATTCCACCTGAAAGATTTTGTTAAAGTCTGGAAGTGCAAGGACTGGCTGCTGTGCCACCTTCTTCTTCAATGTTTCAAAAGAATCATCTGCTCTTTGAGTCCAAACAAATCTGCACTTTTGTCCTCCTTTGATGGTATCAAGCATGGGTGCACAAATATGACTAAACCCTCTTATAAACTTCCTGTAAAAGGTTGCTAACCCATGGAAACTTCTGACATCATTCATAGTCTTTGGGGTTGGCCAAGACAATATGGCACTTACCTTCTCCTTATCCATTTGTAACTTTCCTTGTGAAATGACAAAACCCAAATATGTGATCTTCTCTTGCATGAACAAACACTTGTCTAAATTTATCATCAGCTGCTCTTCATGTAACCTCTTAAGAACCAAATCTATGTGTCTGAGATGTTCTTCCTTTGTGTTGCTGAAAATCAGAATGTCATCTAGATATACTATGACAAACTTACCAATGAACTCTTTCAAAACCTCATTCATCAACCTCATAAAAGTACTAGGTGCATTAGATAAACCAAAAGGCATAACCTTCCACTCATATAATGCTTCATTAGTTTTGAATGCTGTTTTCCATTCATCTCCTGGTCTAATCCTGATCTGATGATATCCACTCTTCAAATCTATTTTTGTAAAATACTTAGCACCTCCTAAATAGTCAAGTAAATCCTCTATCCTAGGGATTGGAAACCTATACCTAATTGTGATCTTGTTAATAGCTCTGGAATCTGTGCAAAGCCTCCAAGTACCTTCCTTCTTTGGTGCTAGTACAGCTGGTACTGCACATGGACTTAAACTTTTCCCAATCAGACCTGAATTCAATAATTCTTCAATTTGTCTGGCTACTTCTGCATTCTGTTCTGGAGTTAGCTTATAGGCTGCTTTGTTTAGAAGTGTTGACCCTGGAATTAAGTCTATGCAGTGACTGATATCCCTGACAGGTGGTAGGGATCTTGGCATTCCTTCTGAGATGATACCTTTGTACTTATCTAATAGCTCTTGGATAGCTGGGTCTATGAACCTTTGCTTCTTCTCTTCCTTGACTTCTTGCTGCTGTTCTTTATTCACCCTCATACATGGGATTAGGGCATATGCAACTACACCTTCTGCTGCTACTTCTTTCATGAACTGTTTACCTTCCATCAGCATTACCTTCACCTCTTTTCCTTTAGATTTCTCCTCCTTCTCTGTTAATGGTAGTAACTTTATAACCTTACCATCTTTAGTGATTGTATAGATGTTTCTAACACCATCATATTGTGCCTTCAAATCATACTGCCATGGTCTACCAAATAAAAGATTGCAAGCATCCATCTTGGTAATGTCAAAAAACAACTTATCCTTATATGCTCCAATATGAAATTCTACCCAAGCCTGCTCTTCTACAGTTGTCTGCTGACCTCGGGTAAGCCATGAGACTTTATATGGGGATGGGTGAGGCAATCTCCTAAGCTTAAGCTTTGTCACCATTTCTTCAGACACAAAATTTTCAGTAGAACCAGAATCAATCAAAACTTTACATGCCTTACCTCCTGCTTTGCAAATAGTCCTGAAAAGAGACTTTCTTTGAGTGGATTCTTTGTCAGGTACCTTCATGGTAGTCAGTGTTCTTCTCATCATTAGAGACTCTCCACTTTCTGGGTATCCATAATTATCAGGAGCATTCACACTCTGAAAATCATTAGAGCCTGTCATACTTTGATTATCAGGTTCTTGGATCAGATTTGTTCTCCTTTCTCCTGTTGAGCTTGTGGCCTTTTCTGGACATCTGCTGGCTATATGGCCTTCTTTGTTACAGTTATAACATCTGATGGATCCTCTGCCCTGGGATCTTCCTCTGAAAGGTCTTCTACCTTTGAAGTTTCCTTGCTGACTATAATTTTCCCCCTGGTTCTGACTATTGTTTCCCTTACTATTGTCATGACTGGATTCTCCTTGATATCCATGTCCATGTCCTCTACCTCTAAAAGGACCTCTTCCACCCCTTTGTTGTCTTCCTCTTCCTCTATTGTGTTGTTCTTGTTTTCTCTTTAACTTCTCTTCCACTTTCAATGCCAACTGAAAGCATTTCTGAACTGTATCTGGATTATGCAGACTTAAATCTTCCTGAATGTTGAACCTCAATCCATTAAGGTATCTGGCTACCTTCTCTTCTTCACTTTCCTTTACCTTTGTTTTCATACAAAGTTTCATGAATTCTTCTGTATATGAGCTGACATCTAGCTCCTTCTGCTTCAGGTTTTGCTTCCTCTTGTGTAATTGGATACTGTAATCCAATGGGACATAAGCTTCCTTTACTAATGCCATCATCTTCTTCCATGTAGCGACTCTACGCTTTCCTTCCTGTACTCTATCATCTTGGACAAAATTCCACCATGTCAAGGCAGTTTCTTTCATTTTGGACTGGGCTATTTTCACCCTCTGTTGTTCTGGTATCTCCTCTGTTTCAAAGAAATTGTTCAAGCAATCTATCCACTCCATCACTGAATCAGGCTCCATCTTTCCTGTAAACACTGGCAAATCTAGTTTCACATCCATGGTTCTCCTCTCCATGGCCTTGAGGGCGTTCAACAGTGGTCTCTGGTCTGCAGGAACGACCTCCTCGTTCCAACTAGGGATCTCTTCTTCTTCCCTATCTTCTTCTCTACCAGAACCTACTCTGCTCCTCAACTTCGCTAACTCATCCTTCAATTCCTGATTCTGAGCCTTCACAGCCTTGCTCTCTGCAATCTGTTTCTTCACCAGAACTGCCAACTCAACGTTGGTCATCCTTGTCAGAATCTCAGATGTTCCTTCGTCACCTGACATCCTGCTATATCCTGATCTTTTCCAGAAGATCCTTCCTTTGCTCTGATACCACTATGATGCAGAGGTAAGACGCAACGGGAGCTTACAAATGGGAAGGAGGAGTCATTAACACAACCAGCATGTTAAAATCCTATCGGCTTATCATCATCATCATATTTCAAACGAGCATGAAATATCCTCTTGCTAACTACTGTTCACTTCCTTATCGCCTTTCACCTTTCGCCTGTCAGCAGCATCATCATATTCGGCTATCAGCATCATCATCACATTCGGTAAGCGCAAACATCCTCCTGATGTTCACTGTTCATCTTACCGCCAAACTCTATCTTCATCATCATGATGTTCAGCATCACCTTCATCAGCAGGATATAAAATATCCGGTTCCTCCGATATATCCTGATGACGACAACTTCAAGCACCTTTCCTTTGATGCTTACGTCACCCCGATATCCGACTACACAAACAACAGCATCAGGATATGACTTATCCGGTCATATTGAAACATCCTGATGATGTTAACCAAACTTTATGCCGATGACTTACGCCGATGCCAAAACACTTAGCGACAGCAGGATAAACTTGCATAGGGTGATATTCGCAATATCCTGATGACGATGACGTCACTTGCACCCGATGATGATGTCAATGCACCTGATGATGATGTCAACAGGATATAAGACACTTATATCCTCCGCAACATGATAATGAATATTCGGGTGATCTCTTAATATCCTGATGATGATCTTTCTGGTCCTTAGCCAAAAAAATGAACTTTCACTTCTGCATAGGATAGCGATATGCAGATGATGGATACACATGAAAGATGATCCTAACAACGATATACACACTGAGTATATATCCAACCTATATCATCCTGATGCACTTGAAACATACAATCTTCGTCAGCTTTATAACCTGATCCGGATAGCGATATACTCACGGATGACGATGCGATTCACTCCATCTGGAAAAGCACATGCAGATCCCTGTATATCCGTCAGCTGCATGTAAACTCACAGAACCGCACAATTTCACAAGAAAACATGATGATTGGGCCGGATCACCTTCAGATCAAAACTTAACAGTTTATCTTCCTAAACCCTAGCACATGAGGATGCTAGGTTGATTCATAGCATGCTACCAACTGATCTCTCAAACAATGAAATGCATAAACAGAAAACTAAAATACAACCTAAACTAACATGCATGACCATTCCACCAATTCACAGAATCAACCGGTGGAAGGGTTGAAAGAATCCATTAACCTGTAATCAGAACAGAAATCAAAACATAAACAGCTGATAAACCAAATAATGCAATTGATGAGATCTTATTTAGATGAAACACAAATGTCCTGTTTCTACAACAATGTTTCACAATGTCTGGGCTGATCTCTGGATCTCACTCAATCACCAGTACTACATAACACAACTACTACTCTTCTGAACCTGATCTCAAACCCTAACTGATCTGAGTTATTTATAGCAATATCCTACGAATACTACCAACTCGATTCCCAGCGGCTGGGAGCTTCCAAGCAGCTGGGAGAGAATAGCTCATACTACCTGATCACGAACTCTAACTGCCTGCACACTCTCCTAGGGTGATCTAATACATATGCATTGGTCCAATGGACCTTATTACATTATGAAGTCAAATATGCTAAAAATAGACTAATGTCCTGTCATGCGGACAATATCCTATCTTGTAGGGGTGCTCCTGCACCAGTAAAGGAGGACAATCATATTGTAAAAGGTAGTCTCCTTAAGTTTGTAGCCCTCCTAATGTGTGTAGGGGGCAATCTTATTGTTTGTTAGCATGTAAATGGTTAAGAGGTGTGTTAGAACATTGTCCAAGGTTCTCCAAATGCTGGGAAGCAGTATCAAACATAAAATAGTCGGTGAAGAGGATAGTTACTAAATAGCAATTAGTGTTGTAGTTAGAAACAAGAAGTTTGATGGTTGGGGCAGTTTCATGGACCCCAACCACTCCCATTTGACTTCATGCAAATATAGGAAGCTTATTTGAAGCCAAAAAAGGATACATTATTATCAGACAACCGGTGGAATTGAAAGAAATAACAACAAAAACTTCTGTTTTCCTACCTTTTCTGTATTTTCTTTGTGTTCTTGTGCATTTGAGCCCGTACTACTGTACAGTACGGCCCTGCTATGGGATGTTGAATGATTGGAAGTAAAGTTTGGTGGACTAACTATCATTGGAGCATGTTTGGATCCTAGATATTAACTAGGAAGCACATTAAGACTATGGATTAATAAACTGCCTTTTAGAATTGTTGTCTTCTTCCAGAAATTCATTGTTTTCTGCACTAATCCATACTTGTATGACCTGGAGGTGGTTGGTGTCCATGTTGGACGATTAGAGGGGTGAGTTGTCTCTACTTTGCAAGTTGTTTGGGCTCTTGACATTCTTTTGTATCTCTGTATTTCTCCTTTCTCTACAAGTGGGTGGGAAAACCTAAGTTAGGGCTTTTCTTGAACAATCCAAAGAATTCTCCTCATTCCACTGATCTTTTCTATTTTTGATCAGTGGAATGGGTTGTATATTAGTTGGTTCAAGGTCTTGTGAAGGTTTTAGAGGTAGGAGAATGGGTTGGATGGAGTTTGGCATGTGAATGGCCCAACAAGAACCATGTGTTGGAAGTTAGAGAAGGACAGTAGTAGAAGGGTGGTGATCAGTGACTGTGGAAGTGGAAAGTTGGTGTATGTTAAGTATTGAGACCAGTAGGAAGGGCCCTAGATTTGGCCATGATCCTATGACAAGAAATATGGAGAGATCCTCTGAGGAATCAATCCTCTCTGCCTGTTCATTGTTGACTCTATCAGTCCTCTTGGAGACTGCCACTGCAGAGAAGGTAATAGATTTGTTTGTCATGCTATTGAGGAAGACATTAGGTGCTGGTGTGTTACAGAGTTGGCATGTTGTATGAGTTTGATTTTGTCTTAATGGAGATCATCCCAAGGAGGATGCTGTGACTGTGAAGTAGAGATATTTTGTGACTGTCTTTAGTAGACATTGTTGAAGATTGTTGTCCTGCAGACCCTGCATAGTGGGTTGGATAGGATCTTAGATGGAGTTAAGTGTCCTAGAAGATGAGTATTAAAGTCCCCTCTCTCTATGTCATGAACATGTATAGGGTTGTGTTAAAGTCTTCATTGTTAGAAGTCTGATTTCTGTCAGAGAAAGTGAACTTTGAGAGTCATTTCATGTGAAGGTTTGAAGTGTCTTCCTCTGTCCTAGATGCTCTGCATCATATGGATATAGAAAATGTGGAACATGATAATAAAGAAGAAGAAGGACAAAAGGAGTCTTTAGGAAAAGAGAATATAGAGGATGAGGAAGGAGGAGACACTGAAATAGAAGAGGATAATAATGAGGGAGAATTAGAAAAGCATGATGATCCACTGATTCCATAATAAGGCCCTCAACCTCAACCTCCTCAACAACAACAAGAGCAACACATAGAATAGACAGAAGTGGAAAAACCTCAAGAGGAGGTGATAGATGAAGAAAGAACAGAAAAGGTTACCAAAGAGGTTCTAGCTTGGTTGGGCTCTAAAGTCAAAAAAGAGAAGGCAGAGGTGAAATTAATACCTATTGATATAAAGAGTCTACTAGCTAGTTCTACACCACAGAAGGAGGAGAGAAAGGCTAGAACTATGTCAGCTTTCAAAAGAGGTCCTTCTGGATCTAGAATGCTAGAGCTAGCCATACCACAAAAAGACAAGTCAAAAGGAGAAATGACTATAGAAGACTATAACATAATTAATTTGGATCTAGGCCACAGGACTAGAGAATAGTATATAAATGAATGGGAATTTATGCATTAGGCCACTACTGAAATATTGAAGAAAGATAAAGACAAATAGGAATACTTGAAAGGACACATTGTCCAATTGCAACAATTCATTAGAGGGATATTTGATCCCAATGCCACAGTACTAGAGTTACCTACTAAAATAGTAGTATTATCAAAAGATGAAGTAAAAGAGATGGAAAATAAAAGGCTTGAAGCTAATATTTTTGAAGAATGGTTCAGAGAATTCATGCAGAAAGGAGAAGAAGTGACAAAGCAAGCAGTGACAAGCTGGGAAATGACTATGAAAGAGAAGAATAAATGCAGTGTTCTTATGCATAATTGTCAATTTAGAAGGGAAGAATGCAAATTGGAATTAAAGAAGCTTAAAGAAATTGAGGAGAGAGCAGAGGAATTGATAAATGGAGTCATTACTCCTCTTATGGCTAGCCAATTGCCACAGGCCAGGTTAGAATTAAAATTTGAGGATGATATTCTCAGAAGATGTATCACAAGTACTCAAGACTTAGAGGAGATTGCTGATAAAATGATAAGGTTACATATGAAATGATAGAGAAACTCACTGATCATGAATTCCTAGAAGTACCAGCATATGAAATACAATAGGTATTGAAGGAGTTTAAAGCTATTTTTGCACCATGCTTGGGGAACCCGACAGCATATCTGAGTAAAGAGATGATTGATTCAATAATGGAAACAAGTGCTAAGATCAAAAAGTATAAGAAAAGAGTTGAAGGTTTGGTAAAAGAAGAAAATACGTTGAAGGAAGGAATCAGAATGTAGGACTACACATGGACGAGAAGTCCAGGAGGAGATCGTACTTTTATAGAAGGGGTAACAAGTAATTTTAAGGTGTACCTAAAAGAATAGAAATGTATCAAAAGGGAAGATAATGCTAAGTAAGAATGTAATTGGAGGGTATTATCGGCCAAAGTTGACAAACAAGAAGAATTCAGCAGGTATCTTTTATTTTCAAAAGATTCCAAAGATATCCTTTGAGCCAAGCAAAGATACCACTGGGATATTTTGAAAATGGTTAGGAATTGATTCATACCATTGATCTAAGAAGTTTGAATACTAACCGTTTATGGAATTTTGTAACCGTAGCAATAGGAAGCTTCAAAGTCTATATAAGAAGCTTTGCTACTTGTATTATGTGTTGGCAAGAGACACATTGGAGCTTCATGATTGTTGTCATTGATGGCAACAAAGTTCATCCCACACATCCGCAGGACATGGTATGCCTATACTAGAAGTCAGATTGAAGAGTGTTGGGGTCCGGTAAGCAAGAACAAAGTATGTGACAAGGTCTGATAGTTAGGTCCAGATCTCTCAGAGGAAGTATCCTTGGAAAGTGTGGACTTGGGGAAGTCAAGAGAAGTATCTTAACTGATAGATTCTAGGAATTGAGCCTCCGGTGATGAAGGAGTAAAGAGATATAAGCATTCAAGTATTGGAGTCCGGTTTGGTAGAACAGATAGAGGAAGAACTGACAGGCAGAGCATCAAAAGTTATTCCGGATGAGATGTTGATGGTGATAAATATTCCTAAGGTATCATTCATGATTGGCTGACTTGCTAGATAACTTATATAAGTTTATCTTTGATCTGCATTACTTGGAAAGCAAGGATTCAGCCGACAGACTAGAGTTTGGGAAATGTTAACTATTCCGAATGCCAACTAGAAAGAGGATGAAATCCTTTGTGTGGATATATATATACCAAATGAGTTTGGATGAGTAGGTGTGTGTGTGTGTAGTGTGTGAAGAAAAGAAGTGCAGAGTGAAAGCAGTAAGGAAGGTCCGGTATGTGAAAGGACAGCAACACAAAAAAAGAGGAAGGATGAAGTGCAGCAGATCAGTGTATTGAGCCTAATCGGAACTAAACCTCAGCATATATGGATGCTTCTCATCAGTTCAAGGATCTTGTTATTCTTCCTACAACTTGTAGACAGTGAGTCTCTTGTAGGCAGTTAAACTCTTGTGAGCAGTGTGCTTGGGCAATGTGCCCTAATTGGCAAGTGCCATTTGTATCTCTATTCTTTTAACAGAGAATATAATCTTGGGTTAATCACCCCATGGTTTTCTCCCTTAATAGGGTTTCCACGTCTAAAATATTGTGTCATGTGTATTTCCATTTCATGGTTATGTTTGCTTATTTGAATTGATGCTGCATTAATTAATAAGAAAGTTCAAAAATCTGAAATAATTAAGATAACTGATTCACCCCCCCTCTCAGTTATCAACAATTGGTATCAGAGCTAATTTCCTCCCAACTGAGCCTAACAACTTGAGGAAGATCTGGGAATTGAAATGGATGTGTATGGTATGAGGGAGGAACTTAAGTCTACCCTAGATGACCTTGAGCAGTCAAATTCTAAAGTCAATGAATTGAAGGAAAGACTCAAATAGGCTGATGATTTCATAAATGAATTAAAAGAGAAACTGAGTCTCTCTATGAAAAAGAGAAAGGAGCTACTTCAGCAACTGGCAAGCCAAGGTGAATCCAATGATACAAATGGAGATCTGAAGGAGAAAACCAAGTTATGTGAAAAATGATCAAAAGAGATCATTATGGTAAGACATGAAATGGAATCAGGAGTTATGAAGTTTACCCAAGAAATTAAAGAGAAAAGAAAAACTGAAGATGATCTAAGACAATCTCTCAAGGAGAAATCAGAAGACTGCCACAAGATGGATAGAATAATCAGACATCTTGAATCTGATCTTGAAGATGCTAAAGATAATGAAGAAAAACTTGAGGATCAAATTGTCTCTCTTAAAAGGGATCTTCAAACAACAAATGAATATAAAGAGAAATTCAAGATAATTTCTGCTCAACTTGAAGTTCTTTTTGAAAGCCAAAAGAGGGTAGATGACAAGTTTGGTTTGGGATATGAGAAAGGAGAAAGCTCCGGATTCGGTCAGAAGAAGTTTGGATCAGAAAATTCAAGGAATAGGCCTAGAAGACCTCCGGTAAGGCAACCTAATGCTCAAAGATATCCATCCTTCAATGGATACTACCACAACTGCAATAACTTTGGTCACAAAGCTAATCAGTACAGAAGGAGAATGAATTAGACTAACACATCCTTCTCCAGACAGTGTTTTAACTACAAAAGGTATGGTCACAAATTTTATGAATGCAGAAATATGCAAATGAACAATTCATTCAATGGTAGATGCTTTGCATGCAATAGAATGGGTCATATGGCTAATCAATGTAGATCAAGAGGACATCAATCAAATATGCCAAGAAATGTTGTTTGCCACAATTGCAATAGATCCAGTCATTTGGCTAAATTATGTAGAAGCAGGAATCAAGACAAAAGAAGTCTGGTACATCATAATCAGAATCAAGTCAAGGGAAAAGGAAAAGTAAATGTAGATGAAGTTAAAAGTGAGATGAACAAGGTTTGGGTGAAGAGAAGTATAGAAAGTGTAGGGGATGGATCCGCACCAGAATCTGGTGCTGATATTCCTTCCAGAAATTAAAAAGTGAGCTCTGGCTCAGGGGGAGACACAAGGAAAAACATTTTCCCCCAGCTAGTCAATTGGTGCCGGAACTGGCACAAGGAGAGTTGCGGATCAAAGGGTTCGTAAGAGAAATATCTAAATAAACTACGGTTAAAATATGAAAGATCCGCAAGATGTTTAGAACAAGATTGATCTAGTTCATCAAGTCATTTGAATAAGGAAAACTGGAATGACTTAAGTTGAGCATTTATTGCAACTTGGTATTACGGTTTGTGGAATAATATAGGGGTTTTCCTATCAAACACTTGTTCATTCTGCATTCAAGAAGAAGCGAAAGAGAACTCTGCATCAATCTCCTGAAGCCCATCAAAGGTCATCTACAGAAGTTGATTCATCCAGTGAATCATTCCGAATCTCTTCACGAACCCTAGACATGCAAAAGGTACTTTCTGTTATTGAATATCTCTCTGTAAGTCTTTTTGAAGATGGCTACATCGAATTTTGTAAAGATCACTGAGAGGCCACACCCTAAGTTCAAGAAACATCCATATAAATCCCTAGAAGTTGATCCCTTCGGCGCCTTTTCAAGTATTCCGCATGGAGTTTTGCATGTAGAAGATGTTAGGGCATATATTCATGCGAATATTGAAGAATTTGGGGAATCTAAGCTGGTTGATATCTATCACAAGCATTTGATAGATGACTCATTTGAACTCAAAACTTAGTATAAAGCTATCCGAGACAAACATTTTACTTAGTGCATTCATTTCCCCTATTTTTCGGAAGATGAATGGGTCTGGTATATCTTGAGCAGAATGCATGACAACTTCATGTGGTTGAACAGGCCATTCAAGATCACTAAGGATGCCATTAGGGAAATAACTAGATTACACTCAACCGGTGAAATGCCTACACTCAAATCTATCAAAAACCAAATTGTCAGTGAGGCTACCAGATCAAAGTTTGATAAAAGAGCTATGACTATTGAGGATATCATAGATCTGGATATCAAGTTTGCATCAATGATAATTGGATATAAGATATATCACTCTAGCAGGGAGAATTCAGTTTCCAAAATTGCTATATATACTGCTTATGAAATGTTGAGGAAGAATGCAGACTATGATCTCTATGAGCTCCTTCTGAACCAACTCTTGGAGAATCTACAGAAGATAAAGAAGGATAAGAAGAACTCCTTCAAATATGGTGGTTTGATACTCTGTCTATTCTTTTATTACATGAATGAGCTTCCCAAATCCAGTGGCTGGGTATGGCAGAATGATAGACCAGTAGCCATTCAGATCAGAGATTATATATATGGGCTTGGTGATGCCAAGGCATAGAATACAACTCTCTGGGGCTATTTCAAGAATTTTTAGAACATGATGCAAGCAAGAGAAAGAATCCCCCAATATGTAGTTGAAAAATATAAAGATACAATATGCTTTATGGTAGAAACTGATTAGTGCCTAATAGAGGCAGTGGAACCTAGAACAGTGTGGATCATGCCTATGGGGTATGAAGTGGATGAGAAAATTGTGGAGCTGCATGTTCAGCACATGCTAAGTCAGCCCAAGGATCCCAAAGCAGAAAGGTTTGGAACCTTTGAAGAATTAAGTGTGAAGATCCATGTGGAGTTAAGATAACTGGAGATAAAGAGAAAAGTGAGAAAAAAAGTAGAGAATGTTGCCAAAAGATTTGGCATATCAAAAGAAGCACTTGATGCTAACAGGAAGAAGAGTGAAAGAATAGAGAAAGAGAAGGAAGGTGCTGAAAAGGAAAGTGGTCTGGTAGAAGCCTCCACCCAGACAAGATCCTCTAAGAGGTCCGCTCCTACCACTGACAAGAGCTCAAAGACATCAAAATTAGAAGCAAAATCATCCAGTAAAGTAGAGAAAAGAACTAAGACAAAGGCCACAAGGTCTTATATTAGTTAGAAAGATGAAGAAGAGACAGAATCTAATGAAGAAATCAAGAAGATGAAGAAGAAGAAGAAAGTATATAGTGAAGATAAGGAGGCAGAGGCAGAAGAGTTTGTTGAAAGGCCCACTCTGTCCCTAGATGATGTAGTCAAAGCTGTTACTATGGATGGGAACCTGCACCCAATAACATAATTCTATGATGCGGATAGAAAAATCTTGGAGGAAGCCACAATTAAGTACTTGAATATATACAATAAAGCTTTGATTGAAATAATTTCTCTAATTCCTAAAAGTTTGGAAAAGAAACTTGAAATGAGAAAAGAAAATGCTAAGGCTAAGGACTTAGAGATTAGAGAACTGATAGCTATTCATCTCTACCCTTCAATTACTCCAAAACAAATGGATATGATCTTCAAAGATTGCAAGAATGAGTTCCAGAGTAAGACTAGAATGAACCAGCTCATGCTTGGAGAAACTGATAAAGTAGCAAAAGAAACAGAAGAAATCTTGCGGATTGCCTATAAAAGATTCAATATTCCTGTTATAGAGGATTTAGGTAATGATCCCTCAGGAATAGATAACAAAGAAGAATCAAGGAAAAGGTAAAGGAAAATGATTCCTCTGTTCCGGAAGAGGAAGTTCAAGGAGAAATAAATCTGGATTCCCTAGCAGTCTTTGGATCTAAAGGAGAAGTAAGAATAGAGGAGAAAGTAGAAGAAGTAAAGGAAAAAGAAGAAGGTCAAACAGAAAAGACCACAAATGATAGTGCTAAGGCTACAGAAGAGAAGAAAACCATGTCACCGGCAAGGGATATAGCAGATGCAGTCAAAGATTTCTTGACCAAGGAGTTGTTGGAATTTGATGAACCGGAGTTGCTTCAAGGTCCATTCAATTTTGATTCCCTCTCTCTGATGCAAACCATGAAGCTAGCTTCCTTCACCCAAGCAAATGCAAAAGAAAAAATTTTTAAGTCTCACTTGGTAGACTATGAGCTCATAGAAGTTGCATCTAATGTTTTAGAGAAGATTATGCCTTCCTTCCAAAAGGACTCTTCAGCCTCCACATCCAGTATCTCAAAATTCTTATTAATTCTGTTAGCACTCACTTTGAGTCATTGGAAAAGTCAGCTGAGGCAAAAGTCCGGAAAGAATTTTTGGATAAGAGATTCTCAGAGTTACAAGGCTTAATAACAAATGATAGGAGAATTATGGATATTGAAATAAAGATCTTGGAAAATGCTCTTAAATATGGCGGTGATATCTACAAATTTTTCTTATCCTGGCCTAAAGTGACCAAGGATTTTGAGAAGAAAGTAAAAGAGCAAGAGGATAAACTGACAAGTTTATCTCAAAATTTTGATCCTCTCTCCTCTTCTATAGTAAATCAGGAATGTCAAACTATTGTAATCATGAATGAGATTAAGAAACTTGAGAAGGAGAGGAAGAACATAATAAGTAGAATGGGTGAGCTTAGAGGGATGATTATCCCCAAATTAGAGGCCATACATGAGGCCCTAACAGATGCTCAGACCACAGCCCGGACCAGTGATCCGATAGATCTCAAGAGGGCAGAAGCTTTTGCATTCCTGTTAAGTGGTCACATCTCAATTTTGGATAGAATAAAGCAGAGTTGGGCGACACAAGTTATACAGCTGAAGACAACCTTTGCAAACATATTACAGTATATGTAAGTATATTCTGTTTATGCAGCCAAGTATAGTTAAATTTTTGGGCAATTTTGGTGTGCGGACCCTACCCTTTGCCATTGATGTCAAAGGGGGAGTGAGGACAAGTGAAAAATGTGGAATCTAGCTAAGGGGGAGCTCCGGTAAAACGTACATTAGAAGAGAGCATCAACCAAGGGGGAGTATAGTATAACACTTAGTCATTTTTCACTAAGTGTTGCCATCAATGCCAAAGGGGGAGATTGTTGGCAAGAGACACATTGGAGCTTCATGATTGTTGTCATTGATGGCAACAAAGTTCATCCCACACATCCGCAGGACATGGTGTACCTATACCGGAAGTCAGATTGAAGAGTGTTGTGGTCTGGTAAGCAAGAACAAAGTATGTGACAAGGTCTGACAGTCAGGTTCGGATCTCTTAGAGGAAGTATCCTTGGAAAGTGTGGACTTGGGGAAGTCAAGAGAAGTATCTTGACTGATAGATTCTAGGAATTGAGCCTCCGGTGATGGAGTAAAGAGATATAAGAATTCAAGTATTGGAGTCCGGTTTGGTAGAACAGACAGAGGAAGAACTGACGGGCAGAGCATTAGAAGTTATCCCAGATGAGATGTCGATGGTGATAAAGATTCCTAAGGTATCATTCATGATTGGATGACTTGCTAGATAACTTCTATAAGTTTCTTTTTGATCTGCATTACTTGGAAAGCAAGGATTCAGCTGACAGACTAGAGTTTGGGAAATGTTAACTATTCTGGATGCCAACTAGAAAGAGGATGAAATCCTTTGTGCGGATATATATATACCAAATGAGTTTGGATGAGTAGGTGTGTGTGTAGTGTGTGAAGAAAAGTAGAAGTGCAGAGTGAAAGCAGTAAGGAAGGTCTGGTATGTGAAAGGACAGCAACACAAAAAAAGAGGAAGGATGAAGTGCAGCAGATCAGTGTATTGAGCCTAACCGGAACTAGACCTCACCATATATGGATGCATCTCATCAGTTCAAGGATCTTGTTATTCTTCCTACAACTTGTAGATAGTGTGTCTCTTATAGGTAGTGAGCCTCTTGTGAGCAGTGTGCTCAGGTAGTGTGCCCTAATTGGCGAGTGCCATTTGTATCTCTATTCTTTTAACAGAGAATATAATCTTGGGTTAATCACCCTGTGGTTTTCTCCCTTAATAGGGTTTCCACATCTAAAATATTGTGTCATGTGTATTTCCATTTCATGGTTATGTTTACTTATTTGAATTGATGCTGCATTAATTAATAAGAAAGTTCAGAAAGCTGAAATAATTAAGATAATTGATTCCCCCCCCCTCTCAGTTATCAACATTATGTACACAAGGATTTTTGAATTGTTAGCTGTAAGTTAAAATTTCCTAAGTGTTGTAATAGAGAAGGCATTTCTTTAGATTAGAAGGGAAGTCAGTTGTGTCTACATTTAGGAGTGCATGGAATGTCCAGTCTCCTCTATGTATCTATGAAAATGTTTGTAAGTTTTCTGGTAATTTGGATCAATGCAACAAAAGTCACTACTACATTGTAAATCTTATGTGGTTTTATACTTAAAATAAAGGTGAACTCATGATTCTGTGTCTATTATACAGTATGTTCTGAATCTAACTTTTATTTGATGTATTATTCTTTAAAAGATTGCAATCTCTCATATGTGTTCATGAAAATGCTCAGGATGATATATGTGTAGATTTAATTGTGTTGATTGTTCAAAATTGCTATATTCTTTCAGTACGTAAGTGGAAGAACATTTAGATTTTAGATGATCATTTCTAACCTAAATCTTTTCTAACTTTTCTCCAAACATCATAAATAATTAGCTTAAACGTAGAAATCTGAAGTAAGTTTTCATACTTTTGAATAAAGAATAAGAAATTGTTATGATCTTTGACGATTTTCATATAAATTTGAAAGACAGTTTGTTTTACTGAAATTGATACAAAGCTTTGAGATATAATAGTGAATTTATGCAAAAGAGTAAATACTTTGATGATATTTTGAAACAATTTGCATAATTTGAAGTCCAGTGAATCTCTGATTACTTTAATTTACATAAGGCCCCTTGAATATTACAGTTTCACATCAACCTGCTGAATTATCCACAAGGTCAAGACCTGACCATACATAAACTTGAGATTAAGAATTTTTAGTCAATTCTTCATATCTTCCAAGATAGCTGAGGTTCCTTTGTGAATTTTAACTTTTGTTATGAATGTGTAAAAACAATCATCAATAGTTTTTGGTGTTAGAAGGTGGGCCTGATCTAAGTTGAAGTAGGATTTGAGCAAAGATGACTCACAATAGTGGTTGAGTGACCAGGTCTAGATCTAGTTTAGAAGACATCTTTGTGCAATTCCTGATAGAAAATAGAACAAAGGTCCTTTGATCCGGAATCCTAGAATATCACACGTAGGAGGTTCATTTGGAACTCCTCTTGGATCACCTTTCAATATACATAATATTGTAAGTCCTAATAGTTCTTTGTTTAGATCTTTGAATCTTGGTTTAGAACCACCCAAAGGTCCCAGTCCTCCCAGAGGTCCTAGTCCTCCTAGAGGCCTGAGTCCGCCCTTAAATACAACTCCACCTAGAGGTCCTAGTCCACTTCGAGGTCCAATAATGGCATATTTCAATGTCAATTCCCCCATAACATTCAATGATTATCATGAGATGCCAAAGAATCCATAAAAGATTTGTCCTGAGTATCAATTGCATCAAGATCCAAAGATCATATTAGGATATTCAAGGAAGCATGCTTTAGAGCTAGATTAGAACATGAGGATGTAGTGTGTAGGTTATTCCCTTACACCTTCAATGAGCAGGCTTCTAACTGGTATGCCAACTTGCTGAATGGTTATATTTCTTCTTGGGCACTCATAGAAGAGGCATTCTTGTCTAGGTTCAGGGGATTAGTCAATCCTTCTACCTTATATCATAAATTGGTAGCAATTAAAAGAGGCGAGGGAGAATTTATTGACAATTTCAATGATAGGTTCCAGAAGGCTTTGTCTAGGTTAGTCGCTCCTTATACGGTGACTTTTGAGGCACTATTAGCCATGTATTATATCACCTTGGATCCTTTGACTACTATGTTTGTCAAGAGAAAGGTTGATATAGATATTATATCAAAATCTTATAAAGAAGTTGTCGTTATAAACTAGGGGATGAGATAAATGACATACAATCCTTTTCTAAATGTAGGAAATCCTGGGATACAAAATCAAGCATAACCATGGAATGGAGTTCCAATGCATCATACTCCACTGTTAAATCTAGTTCCTACATGTACACCAGTGTATAATCCTTCCCCCATCCAGGCTATAGTTCCTTATACTGGTAATAATAATACTAGTAACAATCAGACTAATGGTCAATCTTTCTTCCAACTTCCTTAGGATACATTTGTAGCAAAGGCACAAGATGATAAAGAGGAAATAAAAGAAATTACTACACACTTAAGAAGGTTGACCACTGAGATGACACAATTGAGAAATGAGAATTTCAATGGTAGAAATACTCAGGGATGTAGTCAAAACTAGAATTAGAATCATAGTCAGGGTCAAGGTTCAAATCAAAATCAGAATTACAACCAAGGACAAAATGATAATCAAGGACAAGGAACACAAAATAGGAGACATGTTGGAGATAACAAAACCTGGGGTAATAACAACAGAAATCAAAATCAACCTAACCCACCTAGGACATGGAACACAAACCAAATAATGGTACTCTGGCATCTCCATTTGAAAGTCTAGATAATCATGAAGTGAAACAACCAACCAGAGTTCAAATGGCCAATGTAGCATTAAAAAATTAGTGCAGAATTCACAATACAAGTGCACATGCTAAGCTTGATTGCCCTCAATTTCACCTTGTTGCTAGCATTTTCAATGTTGATGTACAAGCTCCTACTTCTAAGTTTCTCATTCCTAAGGGGAATTAAATATTACCTTCAGGATTTGAGTTTGCTTTGGTTTTAGAAAGTTTCACCTTTGCAACTAGAGAGGAAGAAAATTAGATATTAGAAGACAAACCTTATTGTTGTGAGAGTTTGTATCCTGAATCAGCCCTAGTGTTGGATGCTTTTCAGTTTCCCTTTGAAACTGAAAATGAAGTATTAAGTGAGCTAGAGGAGATGCAGGCTTTTCAACAGTCTAACAAGAATCACACTTATAATATGAGAAGCAATACCAAGCCTGGAGGTCCTTTTACTACTTCCACTCCTCCTAACAACTTCAATAATCCCCCAGATCAACATGCCAGTAATAACCCTACAATATTAGAAGCTAATCACCAAGGGACTTATGGGACAACAACATCAAAGTTTAAACAGGGAAAATAGAGTCTATGGAAATAGCAAAATTAATGAACTATTTGTCTGAAGAAATAAGGAAAATCAAGGTTAGTGTATCCCTATATGAGTTATTGAGAAGCCCAGGGGTACGGACTGCCTTCATAAAATCATTAGATACATCTGTAGCAAAAGAAACTGCTGTTGATTTAGATGTTCGTGGTAAAAATACATAGTCCAAGTATAAAGGTAAGCAAACTGAACAACCTTCCAATACTAATGTCGTCATGTATGCTGATAAGAAGGAAGCTCCTCCTTTTTTGTTAACCATTAGAATGTTGGGGAAGACTATACACAATTGTATGGTGGATTTGGGAGCCTCAGCCAATGTTATGCCCCTAGGAATATGTAAAACTTTACGGTTGACTCCCACCAAGTCTGCCAAGGTTGTTACTCAATTGGACAAAACTGAGGTTAATGTGATAGGTGAATTGATGCACATTCAAATGCAGTTAGCCTCTGATCCTAGAGTGAGTCAGTTTATTGATATCCAAGTAGTTGATGTACCAATTAATTATGGCATGTTACTGAGTAGGGATTGGTCTAAGACATTGAACAGATATATGGCTACTAATTTTTCACATATGTGGTTACCTTGGAGAGGTATCCCAAATTAGATTAGGGTAGAAGCTAAGCTTAGGATGAAATACATGATTACAGAGTATATCAAAACAAATGAGATATTGTATGCATTAGTTGAGCTAGGTGTTTATAGAGTGACTAACAGAGGAGTACAAATTGAGGAAATCTTGATGTTGGATTTTAAAGCAAAGCCCGTTAGTAAAGAAATGATTGTATTCATTGAATTTGATGGTAGTTCTTCTGATGAAGAGGATAATGTTGTAAATAGTTTTGGCCAAATTATCAGACAAGAGATGGAAGAGTGTATTAAACAACAATCTCTAGTTCAATGTAAGTTGTACAAGAATTTGTGTAGAGTCCATAATAAGCCTCATCCTTAAGAAAGTTATGAAATGTGCAAAGACATCATAGAATATCAATATGGAAAGTGCAAAAAGAAAATGGAACTGCAAGAGGGAAGAGTTAATCCTGAGAGGCCTAGGTTGTATTTTCTTGATGACATAAATGAACCAATCCAAGTTTTGAAGGGAGAAATAAAAATGAAAAGTGTTGATCATTCTGAATTGCAAATTGAAAGTACTAATGTGCAGGTAATACAGAATGAAGCATCTAGAGACAAGCAAAATGTCCCAACACAAGTAACAGATAAGATAGAGCATGCTAAAGGGAAAGGTCAAAAGAATAAAAGTGACATTTGGACATTAAAGTGAGATGGATCCAAGTCTAAGCAAGGAGAAGGAGATGGGGTTGAGCTCATCAATCCAAGTGGTAAGTCATTTTTAATAGCATATAGGTTACAATTTCCTTACACTAATAATGTAGTAGAATATGAAGCCCTGATTTATGGACTTGTTATGGCTATTAAGAAGAAGGTAAAGATTATCAGAGTTTTTTCTAACTTTGAATTGGTGGTCAAACATGTTAGGAAATTGTATGCTTGCAATTATAAGAAAATGGTCAGCTATAGGCATAGAGTATGGGATCTAATTGAATCATTTGATGCTTTTAACATTGAGCATATCCCTAGGGAGTTGAATCAAAGACCAGATGCATTAGTAGTCGCTGCTAGTACCTTAGAGCCATTAACATTATTAGGTTTAAAGCGATTTGCTGTCGAATTAGTGAATGTCCCAAGTATACCAAATAATGTTACTCACTTTCAAGTATTTGAAGGAGATCAACAAATTGTAGACTTTCTCACTTGTAATGAGGTATTTGAGGCTTAGATCATTGATGAGCAAGAACGACCTGATGTATCTTGGGATGAAGAAGACATGGTAAACTTGAAGAGCAATTTCTTACCTAAGAGGGTAATAGAGTTGGAGAAGATTTTTGACTTTGGAGGAGTGGTTAGATAGAAAGATCTGCCCAAAATTGAAGGGGGTAAATGTGATCCCTATAACCTAGGAACAAAGAAAAATCCACAGAAGGTGTTGATTGGAAAGGCTTGCTCTGAAGAATTGAGAAAAGAAATTGTGGATGTTTTAAAAGAGTATAAACACGTAATAGCATGGACATATGAAGATTTAAAGACTTATGATACGTCCATTATAACTCATGTGATATCTTTGAGACAAGGAGTAAAACCATTTAGGAAAAAACAAAGGCTTGTGAATGCTATTTTGGACCCTCTAATCTTCGAAGAGGTCACAAAATTGTTGTCTGCTAGAATAATTTTCCCAGTAAGACATTCAACTTGGGTAGCAAACTTAGTACCTGTGAGAGAAAAATGGAGACATTAGATTGTGTGTAGACTTTAGAAACCTAAACAAAGCTTCTGAAAAAGATAATTATCCATTACGACCAATAGATGAAGTACTACAAGCAGTAAATGGAGCTAAGATGATGTCCTTTTTAGATGGATTTTTAGGATATAACTAGGTTTTGGTTGATAAAGAAGATAGGTTGAAAACTACATTCACTTGTAAATGGGGTAATTATGCATACAAAAGAATGCCTTTTGGTTTGATTAATGCAGGTGCTACTTTTCAGTGAGCCATGGACATTGCATTTCAGGGACTGTCAAGTAAGTGTATTGTCATTTATATGGATGATTTAACCATATATTCTAAGGATGCATCTACTCATGCAGAAGATTTGAGAAAAGTACTCAGAAGGTGTGAAAGGTATGGAATTTCTCTCAATCCAAAGAAGTGTTCTGTTGGCATAATAGAGGGAAAATTGTTAGGGCATATCATTTCTAAAAATGGAATATCAATTGATCTAGATAGAGTAGAAGGGATTAAAAAGTTGCAATAGCCTAACAGTAAGAAAGAGTTAAAGTCTTTCTTTGGAAAAATTAACTTTGTTAGGAAATTTATTATAGGATTTGTAGAGATTGTATAGCCATTGAATGTAATGCTAAAGAAGGATGCAAAAATAGAATGGACACTAGTAGCTAAGGCCACATTTGAGGATATTAAGGAGGCCATTTCTGATGCTCCTGTGTTAACAAGTCTAGATTATACCAAACCATTCTACATTTATTCTTTTGCATCTACACACTCAGTTGATGTTGCTTTAACACAAAAGGGAGAGGAAAATGAAGAAAAACCTATTGCTTTCATGAGTGCCCCTTTGAAGGATGCATGGTTGAAATATTTAGACACAGAAAGGTAGGCATTTGCATTAGTAAGGGCAGTAAAAAAGTTCAGGCATTACATCCTACGAAGCCAAGTTAAGGCCATAGTACCAGATGCAGTAGTGAAAATACTACTGATGCAAAATGAACCTGGAGAGAAAAGAGCCAAATGGATTACGGTATTGCAATAATTTGATATGGAGATCATTCTAATGAAGTTAGTTCAAGGTCAAGCATTAGTACTGACAATAGCCGATACAGATCCAAATTTGGTGAAGCAGCAGTATGTATTAAAGTCTAATGATGCATCAGGTTGGTACGATGATTTAAACACATTTTTGATATTAGGAAAATATCCAAATAAGATGAATTCCTCTTAGAGGAGAGCCTTGAAGATAAAAGCACAAAGATATATGGTACAAGGAGGTCTTTTGTTCAAAAAGAATCATGAAGGTATATATTTGAGGTGTTTGAATAGAGTGGAAGCAGACAAGGTATTGTTAGAGTTGCATGATAAATATGGAATGGCTCATGGTTCTCATTTGGTTACTACTCATAAGATTTTGAGAGCTGGATATTATTGGCTAACAATGTTTAAAGATACAGAAAGCCATATTCAAAGTTGTCACACCTGTCAGACTACAATAGACAAAGGAAGGAATCAGGCTAATCAATTACAACCAGTTATTGAGTTTAGGCCATTTGCACAGTGGGGCTTGGATTTTATTACAGTCATAAATCCTCCATCCTCTGCCAGACATAAGTTTATACTAATAGTTACAGACTATTGTACAAGGTGGATAGAAGCCATGTGCTATAAGTTCTCAACCACTGAGGTTGTCATCAGATTTCTTGAAGAAAACATCATTACAAGGTTTGGGGCTCCCTATTCTCTGGTATGTGATAACGGCCCTACCTTTTCTTCTCTAAAATTTTCCAAATGGGCATTTGAATATGGAATAGTTTTAAAATTTTCTTCAAATTATTACCCTCAGGGTAATGGTTTGGCAGAATCTACTAATAAGATCTTGTTGGATATCATTAAGAAGCTAATTGTAAAAAACCTAAAAGAATGGAATACCTTGCTGAAGTATGCATTATGGGTAGATAGAATGAAGGTTAAGACAACCTTATGTAATGCACCTTATCACCTAGTTTATGGGACTGACCCCATACTGCTAGTAAATTTAAGAATACCTACCTAGAAATTTGCTAATTAGTATCTAGGCTTTGATGATCATAGAGAAGCTAGATTGGTCTAGATTTTACAATTGGATGAAAAGAGAGATTAAGCCATAGAGAAATTTGGTAAATATCAAGCTGTGGTTAAAAGGTGGTTTGATAAAAGGGCAAAAGTTAAAACATTCAGAATATCAGACCTGGTGTTGTGTTGGGATAAAGTACATGAAAAAAAGGGAAGCCATGGGAAATTTGACAGATTATGGTTAGGTCCACTACAAGTTGCAGAAATAATAGGAGATAATACTTTTAGGCTCAAGACTTTAACTAGGGAAGATGTGCCATTACCTGTTAATGGCCAACATTTGAAACATTACTTCCAAGCTTGAGAAGACAGGGTCTATCCTATTGTGTATCATATTGTAAATAGTGTATAGTGTGTGTTTTGTTTTTGTTTTGTTTTATTTGTGGTTTTTTTTTTTTTGGTTGGTTTGTTTGTTGTGTTTCCTTGGCAAGGATGTTTGTTTTGATTTGAGGTATGCAGGAGCAAAATAGCAACCGACAAAAATAGTAGAAATTTGAAAATTTAAGTTAATCATTTAAAACTTAGACATAACTTGTTGTGGCTTTTATGAATGTAAATAATTGATTAACTTGTGAAAATTTTTATTCAATAACTGTGAATTGAGTATTCAAGGGAAGTTTCTCATGATGACACACCTAAAATCCTTGGGTTTGTTGAACATACCACTGTAGGTGGTAAGTGAAAAATCAAAGGTCACCCTTGCTACCATTGCAATTCTCAACTTAATTTTTAGCAAGTGATCATACCTTGCATCATAAACTTACAATGATAATATCTTATGAAATTTTATGCTACATAGAGTTATAAATATAAAAAAGGGATTTTTTCTAAAAATCCACATTAAGCCATCTAAATAACTCTATCGGGGCTATAAACGCTTGCTGGCAGTGGGGCTCTACTTAGGAGAATTGCAACAATAACCTTTCTGGGGCTATGGATGCTTGCTGGCAGCAAGGCTCTATCCGGTTTGCTATGAGGGAATGACATCAACTATGTAGTTTAACACCAGTCACTAGTGTTTTCAACTCATTTTCAAGATGAGGATTATTAATCACATACACACATTTAAACTTTATTGAAAGTTCATGCACCTTATTGAATACATTTGGTCCAAATTGAATAATGGTTTACATACAGAAAGTTGGAAGTTATGGATTTATTTCATTGGGTTTTCCTTGAATAATTTAATTTTAGTTGTTTTGTTTGGTTGCTAGTTGTTGTGATGTTTAGAACATGCCCCATTTTACCTCTTAGAAAAATGAGGACCCCTGCTATGGCTGGTGCTTTTGGTTTGTGTGTGGTTGTGCTCGGTGGTAAAGGGAAAAAGGGGTAAGTAATACAAACCATATTGAAAATTGAAAAGATCTAGCATTAAGTACAAGGCAACAGTAGGGTGAATTCTTTGTGAAAAATGAGTTAAGGTTTTTTTTGAACCAGTAAGAAATTCCCAATATTCTGTGAGATATGTGTTTTTTGGTAAAATGCATCATTTTTGGGGTTTGTATGTCGTATACAAAGTCATTTGCATGTGAAGTCTTTGTATAAGTTGTGGTGAGTACAATCAAGTTTTGTATTTTGATAATTTGCATGCATATGCTCAATGTTTGTATCCTTTGTATGCAAGTCGGACCCGATAGGTTTTCAAAAGTTGAATAAATAAAGTCATCAGATCTGCGTTGTATGTGCATTTGTATGTATGTTCGATTATAAGCATAGTCTATATACAAGGTAATATACATGCATAGACCCGAGGGTGGTATACAATGTGGATTATTAAGGTGAAGAAAAGGTATTTCATGCAGTTTGTATTTTTGTATGTTTTGGCTTTGCATCTTTAAGGTACATACAATTACAAATTCTAAAAGTTATTCAAATTTGATGTAAGCGATGGATTGTTTCTTAACACATTTTGGAAAAGTATGCATTAGCTTAATATAAATGCACAGACCCGAAAGGATTATGCAGTATGGTTAATGAAAGTCAAAAGTCCAATATGGTTGTATAAAAGTTTGCATGTATGAAGGATTATATCTAGGTGCAGATACAATTATTATTGCTTTGAAAATATACGAGTGGGTAAGTAGAGTGGGGTCCATGATTGTATCTCGTGGTTGTATGTTTCATGTACAAAGGGAGTTACAAAAGAAAGATATAAGAGATGAAAAGGTAAAACTTGATGCGGAGTTCAAAAGGGGATGAAACATGATTAATATTTTGGTATGTATGAAAGATTGTATACATACAATCTCGATATACAAAGAGGTAAAAGTGCACTGTCAAGAAATAAAAAGTGAATGGTTTACGTATGTTGCATTTGTATAATGGTTTGTATTTATTTTATATACATTGCGACATACAAACAGAAGATACAAGGTTGAACATAAGGTAAAAGGTAACATTGTTTTATAACCCGTTGCATATGTAGGCTTGTATATTAACGACATACAAAGTGATATAAAAAAAATGATATACAAAGTGATACAAAAAAATAATATGTATGTAAAGGGCAGACTAACAGATACAATGTTCAAAATAGAAGGTTAAAATAGAGAGACAAAGCCGTATGTGCATTGAATGCCACATTTAATGCAGAACTAATATCAAAAAGATGAATTTTAACATGTTAGGGTAAATAAAGGTTGTTTTTCTTTTAGAATTGCATAGTGAAAATTAAAATTGTAGAGAAAGAGAACTATTACACAGATTGAATAGATAGTTCATAGCTTAATGGAATTTCAGAATGGGAATGGCTCGAAAAAATGGTAAAGTGGTTAATGTTTGTAAGGTTGAGCTATCACCAATACAGGTATTTGTCTTGAACGCCGTTACAGTTCAGTTAATCATAAAATGCCAATTGATTATCAGTAATTTCATTTAAAAATGCAAGAAAGTGACAAATTACTGTATTTGATTAAGGAAATTAGCTGATTTGTGTTAAGTAATATGAAAATGGGAAAAGACAAAAATGGATTAGGGTAAATGTAAAAGGTAAGAAATTCATCATAAAACCCTAGGTAAATGAAGTAAAACAGGAAGTTAAATTTGAAATTTTTTACAGGATGGCCCCGAAACAAAAGAAAATACATCCAGGGGGTGAAGAAAAAGTAAAAAAAGAAAGAAAGCCACGAAAGGAAATAGAAAAGGAAGAATTGTCAATGCACAGAGGATATCCAACCTTGCTTGGCACAAGTGAAGTCAAAACTAATACGAATGTAGGATCCCATGATGCAGAGGGTATTCTTCAGAAGATTACAACGATAGATGCTACCCCTAATATGAAATGCATTTGGGATAGTGGATTATAGAAGGCTACAGGTTTTCCATTAGCCATGGAGGCTTAGGATTTGGTTTTGGAATGGATAAGCAAATATGATGTAAATACCAGAAAGGTAATACATCAAGACTAGGTTATTTTAGATTTGACTACGGAAGGGATAGCAAGGACATTTGGTATGGAAATTCAAGAGAAAATGGTGGATATAGACATAGACCAATACACAGAAGACTTTAACAACAATGAAAGAGATTACAAAAGCAAGATCTTCTACAACTAGTACAATGCAGAAAACAAACCTAAGGCTATAGAAAGAGTGCTAAGGAATCTTCACAGGATAGATTTTAAAGAGGAGATACATCTAATGATTACCATGCTGAGTAGACTAGTAGGGTTGAGAGATGCAACAAAATGTGAACCTTGGATGTTCACTATTGATCAATTTATGAGGGAAGCAAAAAAGGAAGATGGACAAATTCACTGGGCTAAGACTATCAGTACAACCATATGGAAGTAGGCCATGTTGAGAAAACAAAAGATGATGCCTTTTTATTTTTCATCATATGTGTTATATTCATATGTATCTATGATTCAGCCATACATAATTGGAATTGACAGAGTTGGGACCATGGGAATGGCCCAGATTAGAAATTAGTCTATGACCATTATCTAGATTTGCAGGAGAATAATGTATTGAGGAAGTATGCCTTGGTAAATGATGTATTTTATACTTACATGGTAAGAGTTTTAAAAGGAGAAAAAGATAAAATGTTATCTGAAGATGTAGAGAACACTATTGGGTTACACAGTTCTTGGTATATACAATTCTAAAACTTTACATATATTAGAACTGAGGGTTTTGAGGGGAAGCCATTCATGCTGCCCAAATGTCCATCAAATCAGCTGATTGTATTAGAGTTTTCAAGACAAAACATGAATGCTTTTAGGATGTATAAGAAGAAGTGGAACAGAGGAAATATTAAACTTCCTTGGGCAATTGAAAGATATTCTTTCTATAGTGAAGAAGTGGCTGAATGTTCAGAAAAAGAATTGAGATATTATGGCTTTGAGGAATTTGAATTACCAAGATGTTTTGATCCTTTTCATAGAATCCAGAGAGCCATTGATTCTAAGTTCAAGCATCAAGTGCATATTGAAGACTACTAGTCAGATTGCAAAAATGACAAAGAAGTGAGGAAAAGAGCTCATAAAATGCCAACAGTAGAACAGATGAGGACCATGGGAGAAATCTATATGCCTCCAAAGGTTGAAGATGATGATAAGTTGTTACATCATAGTTATGAGAGTGCAAGCCTTGTTCTAATTGGTGAGCGTGATTGGACACAGCCATGGAATACATCGTTGGATGCATTATCCAAACCAATTATTTTCCAAGATATGGTTGAAAGATAAAATAGAAGAACTCAAGGATAAGGGGATTGTGTCATGCCCACATTTTTCCATGTGGTCACAACACACATCACACGTGTCATAGCCACATCTGTCATGTGGTCATGACACGAAATATCAAAAAATTTCTCACGCTTCCCTAAAAACCCCCTCGCATGCGTAAGCATGCTCGGTGGTGTTCGTTCAAGGTGAAAACACTATAGTTGTCGGCGGGGTACAAGTACAATTGCGTGCAACCAGACGCAAGCAGACCAACAAGGGGGTCTCTACGACGCCGTTAATGTCACTGCTAGGTTTAAAATATCAGGGTTCCTAAATCTAAATCTCAGCAAATTCTGACAGCATAACGCCTTACGGCGTAAGTGGGAATTACTCAACACTATATTACGCACGTGGTTCACTGATAGATTAACAACTTCCCACGATGCCTTGTTCTGACTAAACCGACTCATGATCTCCCTATTTAATCATTTTTCAACAAGGCACGGTTGTCTGTCTCCTCTCTTGCTTCCTGACATATACTCCTCCTTCGACTTAGCATTCTCAACAAGGCGGTTCGTTTGCTCTCTCTTCCCTTTTCTCTGGGTCTTAATTTTGATTGTATTTTTATCGGGCTCACCTTAACTATTTCTCTGATAATTTAGTTTTTTTTTATTTTTCGGTCTCTCTCTCTTTCGTTTTCTATGCTTTCTTTATGTTTATCCGGTCCTTTCTTCATATTGGACATCAATCAGGGTTATCACTGTATCTATTGTTGACATTAAACCTAACTTCCGGATGGTCCAGGTCACATAGGCTCGTTTACTACTTCACTGGACTCGGTCTCCTAGTCCTCTCCGATCTAGGTTTCTCCTCTTGTTCCTAAGCAAATTTAGCAGAAGCGTCCATCAACTTAGTTCTCTTATCCCATGTGGGAAAAGTCGCGCATTTTCTCCTCTGTGTTTTCCAATGTTACTTTTTCTTCTTTTTACTCTCTTACAGGTTTACTTATCTGGATGTTTACTACAGTTGAGATTAAAATGGCCTCACATGGAATGTCTGTGATGGCTTCTTAAGTTTATTTCCAGTGATCTTTTAAGCAAGGTGACGTGTAATTTTCCTCTTCATTTTCCTGGTTATTGAATCGCGTTGATAGTGAAACTTCCGAGAAACTCTTCCCGGAGTAACACAGTATATTCCTTTATGCTCTCATTAAATTATAATTTTATTTTCTCTTATTTATAATTACTGTTGTTATTATTACTAATAATTAATATTAATACTCTTATTGTAAATCAAATACCATTGTTAATATATGTAGGAGGCTCTCCTCTTTATAAAACCCTTATCATGGATCTATAACAAAATTTCTATTTAATTACGTTTATACTTCACCTACGACGAAAACATAATTCCCATACCTTGATATTTCATTATTAAAATTAATTTGTAAAACTTTGTCAGGATTTTAAGCGAGGGCCTAATAAAATGGTCCGTAAAACTTCTCCCATATACATATATATTTATATGTATATGTAAATTACGAAAATGCTCTTTTAAATTTATTTAGCAAACTCCATGTAATCCCTTACTCTTATATATATATATATATATATGTATATATATATATATATAATTTATAACAAAATATAAATACATACCTATATATACAAGATATGTATATATAATTATATATTTATAAAGTTATATCTAAATATAAATAAATATCTATATATATACATAGATATGTATATATACAGCTATATATTTATATAACTTCAAACACCACTAATAGTGGTTTGTTTTTTTATTATTTTATTATTTTTGTTCAAACATAAAGTAGGGTTTTCACCCTAAAAATTTTTATTGAAAATCATGTTGAAAACTGCAGACAAGGGCGGCAGAGCTGAGCATGGCGGACGACAGAGGGTGAAGCGAAGGTGGAAGGTCGCAGCCATGGAGGAGGTGGCGGCGCTGTGGCCATAGACAGTGGCGGGTGAGCAGGGTTGTGGCGGCGCTGTGGCCGCAAACAGTGGCGGCCGGGGTTTTCGGGGTAGCGGGGGTGTGGGTGTCGTGGGAGGGAGAATGGCCCGCGGTTTAAAACAGGCGGGGGTGTGGGTGGGGGCTCCGCCCCCTCCCCACACCCTCCATTATTACAAAGGCTGCGGTGGGGTTTCATCCCCACCGCGCCATGTATTATTTATTTTATAAATTTTTTTTTTCTTTCTCTCTGTAAAAAAAACAGAGATTACATTATACAACTTAGTCTATACAAAACATTTAATTTCATGGTATTTTGATATAAACAAATCAAATATATATATATATATATATATATATATATAATTCAAATTTCACAAATACTGCAATTTATTCAGTTTCCCAAGTTCTTTTAAAATGAACAATTAAGAACTTTAATAAAGAATATATATATATATATCTTTTTTTTTACAGAGAACAAAACTTTCTCAATAAAGATAAAATGAAAGGATAATGTTACCAAATAGATGCAAAATTCTTAACTTTACAATATTTCATAATTACAATTTCTTCCATCCTAAGCTTTTTAATATAAAAATTTAACTACTAAACCAATGACAATGGAAGTAGATTTTACTCAGTTTAATTCTGCAATAAGTAAATTTCCATTTCAACTCTTTGGACAAACAGAAATAAATACAAAAATGACTACCTCTAACTAGTAAAGATTTTTAAGGAAGAAGAAACTTAATCATTTAAAACTGTATTATCCATTGTGACAATGAACGTTAAATCTGTCTTTTCAACTAGTTAAGCATATTTATCCTTTTAAGTACATAAACAAAATCAGATTTAATACAGTAAGATTTACTTTCCAATGCAAACTCACTTCAAACTTTCATTTGAAATTTAAGGTAAATAATTACATCACATACAATACAAGAAGATTAACTCTTTCACTACCCTTAACAAGATGAAGGATAAGGACTTCCTTCTCCCAACCAATATACAAGGAAGTTATGTAAAAACCAAATAACAGTCACACCCAATACAAGATCAGGGAGGTTATTTCCTTCACTCCCAGGGTGACAATAAATTACAACAATATCAAGAGAGGTGCTCTCTTTTACACTCTTATGAAATGAACATGATCTAATTCTCATGAAAAAGAAGTTTAAACTGTTTCTTCATAAATATAACTTCTCCAAATCCAACCATAAGCTCCAAAAGGAAACCTGCGTATCAAAGACAAACAAAGAAGAAAACACCACTCATCTAGCTCTCCTCCCTTCTGTAGACCCGCAAGGGGGTCACCCCCGAGCTAGGGAGACCATACTCACACCTGGGTAACTCAAGCACTCCACTTCACAACAGGGACAACAACAAACCCAAAGCACACAAACACCCGTGGTAAATTACACAACACGGAAACTCAACTACAATGAGTTTCATAAGGGGCAGGAGAGTGGACACACTCGACTCCAGAGTGTCACCCTTACAGATAATTTAACCAACACAATTTCTCTTGGCCTCAAACCAAGTTTGATCACAAATTTTTTTTAAGAAATATGTATTTGACTCTCATGTCAAAGATACAGTCACAGATACATGCCCTCAAGGCTTTCAACATCCCAAAAGATGGAAACAGGTATGCACCCGAGGAGGATCTCTCCTCCCCTACCCCAAACTTGATGAGCATTTCTCCCAAGTGGGAGAAGCTCTATCAAACAACCCGACAACAAACCCCACAGAAAACACATCTAAAACACAAACAATTAATCATCTTTCACACACTTTACATACACATTCAGATATACGAAAGAAAGGTAAAAATCAAACCAACCTTACAAAGCCCTCCTGGAATGAAACTGTTACAGAGCTCCACTGAGTTCTCTTCCAACCTTAGCCAACAACTCCCTCTCCCTTTCCTCACCTCCAAGCTAACTTCCCTTCTTTTTTTTTGCAATAATAAAAACTCTCCCTAAAATCCAACTCCCTCCCTCTCATCCCAAAATTGAAAACAAATAACCCAAATTCTTTTCAGTTTAGAGGAATGGGGAGGTGACACTTGTCACCTCCTCACCCTTCCCAAAACCACTATTCTGTCCTGGTGGCTTATGTCACTCACCCATCCCTAGAGTACTCCTTATCCCTCTCCTCATGTCATTTCTCTTACGCATGGGAGAAATAAAAGGAGTTAAAGGAGGAAAAGACAGGTGACCCATGCCTCTTCTTCCCTCCTTCACATGGATGGCCCCACAACACATGGGGGAATCTCACTAATGGAGAAGGTGACTTCAAGTCAATCCTTCAATAATGGATGGGTTTGTAGTCATCTCTTACCTTGGGGATTGAAGAGGGATGGGTTGGGTGTTGGTACAACCCATCATGTCCCCTCCATACCTCCAATTTTCGCCACTTAACTTCAGGGGGAAGTTAAGATGACTAGATGGAGGTTACTCAAGGGTCACCCATGCCAAATGGGCCCCTAGACCCATGGGGTATAACCCAGGGTCAACTTTAACCCATCCAAGACACCCACGGTCAAGGTAAAGCACATGAAAAGGCCTCAAAGATTTAAATAAAATAAAGAAATTCAAATTCAAACTTTTTACAACACAAATCATAAAATAATGTTACAAGAGGGTAACCAAACCTACTCGACCATACGAAAGACCACATTATAACATCATCTCAAACACAGAAAGATCTTGGTTCCTCGTGGAACCAGATTGGCTTAACATGGGATAACAATAACAAGGTGCGGAATGATCTCTGAAATTTGTGGTTCGATTAGTAAATCCTGCACACTAAATTACAAGATCAGTATCCACATATAATCATCATAGCCGAAGCAAATTAAAAACATGCATTATCATGACATAGTTCTAATTAACATAAATGAAATCATATTACCATTTTCCATCATCACCTAATTAACTTTTCTGAAATGTAAACTTATCCAAACATCACCCAATTAGTTTTTCCGAAATCATAATAAAGTTTAATAGTTTGACAATTCCGGGAACTGCTATCCCACAAATATAAAAAGTAACAATAACCGAAATGTAAATAGTCATAATAACAGAAGTAAAAAGGGCAGTCCTCACATCCTCTCCTCCTAAGATGGTACTTCCTCCTGGAAGTCATCAAAAAGGTGAGGATAAAGGGTCTTCAGTCTCTCTGCATCTTCCCATGTTGCAGTGACTTCGTCGTATAAGTCCCACGGGACTCTAACCTGGTCCAACTCTTGACCTCGAAGGGCCAGCGTCCAACGAGCCAATATGCGAATTGGCTCCAGCACCAGCTGTCCGTCTGCCTCTACCTGAAGAGCACTCCAATCCAACACGTGAGATAAGTCAGAAATATATTGACGTAAAACTGATACATGAAATACATCGTGGATACGTGACAGGCTAGGTGGCAAGGCTAGACGATAGGCTACTGGTCCTATCTGCTCCAAGATTTTGAAAAGTCCTACAAATCGAGGTGCGAGCTTAGAGCCCTTCCCATAACGGATTTGACTCTTGCACTCTCAAAAATACCCTTTCCCCCACAGAGAAGCTTCGGTCTGTCCTCTTAGCATCAGCATACTTCTTCTGCCTGTCCTGTGCTTCCTGAAGTCTCTATCTAATCTGTCTGACCTGCTGTTCCATATTTTGAACTATTTCTAGACCGATGAGCATTCTGTCCTCTATCCGATCCCAACTCAAAGGTGTTCTGCATGGTCTGCCATATAATGCCTGGAAAGGAGACATACCCAACGAGCTATGATGCCCATTATTGTAGGTGAACTCAACTAGATATAGGTACTCCTCCCATCTAGACTGATGGTCCATCACATACATGCGAAGCATGTCTTCTAACACCTGGTTAACTCTCTCTGTTTGTCCGTTGGTTTCTGGATGATAGGCTGAACTGAAGTTGAGCTGTGTGCCCAACGCTTGATGTAAGGCTCTCTAGAATGATGACGTAAATACAGAGTCTCTGTCAGATATAATGCGGCGAGGTACCCCATGAAGTCTAACAATCTGATCAAGAAACACCTTTGCCACTGATGGTGCATTGTATGTTGTGCATATTGGTGAAAAATGCGCCACTTTGGTCAGCTTGTCAACTGTCACCATAATAGCATCATGACGACGTGATGACATAGGTAGACCAATGATAAAATCCATAGAAATGGTGTCCCATTTCCATTCAGGTATCTCATGAGGGTACAACAGTCCCGCTGGATGCTGATGTTCGGCCTTGACCCTCTGACATTCTAGGCAACGAGCAACAAATTTGGCAATGTCACGCCTCATCCCAGCCCAATGATAAAGCTGTCGTAAGTCAGCATGCATCTTCTTCACTCCTGGGTGTGTTTCATAGGGTGCTCTATGAGCCTCTAATAGGATTACTGTATGAAGATTACCCACATTAGGTACATAGATGCGCTGCCGATGTCGAAGCATACCATCAGACTCAAGGGTATATCCTGTAAATTTGCTCTCAAGGGCCTTCTGATTTAATATTGCCTGCTGCAGCTCAAGAAACCACTCGTCTTCCGGTAGATGCTGTAAGATGCGATCTTTCAAGTCCACCTTCAAGGTCAGGGTCAGGATCTCGTGGCGCCTTCGACTCAAAGCATCAGTGACCACGTTCTCCTTCCCTTTGATGTAGTGGACATCGAAGTCGTATTCGCATAGGAATTCCATCCAATGTCGTTGGCGGGCGTTCAAATTTGGCTGTGTAAAAATATACTGCAAACTATGATGATCTGAATGGAGTTCAAAGCGTCGACCTAGGAGGAAGTGTCTCCAGCGGACTAAAGCATGAACGACTTCTGCGAGCTCTAAGTCATGAGTAGGGTAGTTTAACTCATGTGTCTTTAGTTTCTGCGATTCGTATGCGATCGCTCTACCACCCTGCATAAGCACGGCTCCCAGACCTTCTAATGATGCATCTGTGCAAACTACAAAATCCTCTGTAGGATCTGGAACCGCTAAAATAGGAGCACTGGTAAGATGCTCCTTGAGGAATCCAAAGGCCTTTTCACACTGCTCGGTCCAAATGAAACCCTTCCCTTTTTGCTGCAGGGAAGTAATGGGATGTGCTATCCTGGAGAAGCCCTTGACAAATCGATGATAATATCTAGCTAACCCCATAAAGCTTCTGACCTCTGTCACGTTGGTGGGTGTCGGCCACTCCTGAATTGCTCTGATTTTAGATGGATCTACGGAGATGCCATCGCCGGATAAAATGTGTCGCAAATACTGCACCTTTGTCCTGAAGAAGGCACACTTCACCAAGTTGCCATAAAGCTGTTGCTCTCGTAATTGCTGCAAAACTTGACGCAAGTGCTCCACATGCTTCTCCTCAGTCCGTGAATAAATCAAAATGTCATCTAGAAATATTATCACGAACCGATCTAGGTAAGTACGGAACACCCCGTTCATGAGACTCATGAATACTGCAGGAGCGTTCGTCAACCCGAAGGGTACCACTATGAATTCATAATGGCCATATCTGGTTCGAAAAGTAGTTTTATGAATATCTGCCTCTGTGTTGCGCAATTGGTGATACCCAGATTTAGATCAATTTTTGAGAACACTCTGGCTCCCTGCATCTGATCAAAAAGGTCGTCAATCCTAGGCAGAGGATAACGGTTCTTCACCGTCACCTTGTTCAACTGCCTGTAGTCCATACATAAACGAAGAGACCCATCCTTCTTCTTCACGAAGATAACCGGTGCGCCCCATGGCGAAACACTAGGTCGGATGTGCCCCTTCTCAAGTAATTCCTCTAACTGCAACTTAAGTTCAGTGAGTTCATGTGTAGTCATCCTATAGGGTGCATGGGATATCGGTTCTGCACCTGGCACTAAGTCGATGTGGAAGTCCACTTCTCTGCGTGGAGGCGTACCTGGTAATTTCAACGGAAATACATCAGCAAACTCTCTAAGGACAGGGTGATCATCTAAAGTAGCCTTAGGTTCATCCTCTGCTCTATCACTGACCATGATGGCAAACATCTGACATCCCTTCCGCATACAGTGCTTAAGCTGCTGAGCGGATATCATACGAACAGCCGTGGGCTTTCGAATGCCCACTATCTCAACTAGTGAACCATGATTGTCTAAACAGCTAATCGTCCTCTGGCAACAATCTAGCTTGGCTCTATGTGCTGCGAGCCAATCCATACCCAGAACTACACCGTAAGATCCTAATGGCATAATCCTAAGGTCACATGTTGTGGTGAATGATCCCAATGTGATCTCACAGTCTTTAACCAAGGTATCTACTGACATCCTAGCCCCTGAGGCCAACTCAACTTCCCACCTAATGTCTTGCCTAGAAGCCACCAGCCTGCAACGCTCCACTAACGAAGTAGACAAAAAGGAGTCTGTAGCTCCCGAGTCAAAAAGGATAGAGATGGGGAAGTCTCCAATCGTACCTGCTGCCTCGATGACTGAAGCCTGGAAATCGGCCTGGCGGTTATCAACCGCTGCAAACATGTGGTGGGATCTGCCCATGTCACCTACGGTCTGCTCAGATCCTCCTAATCGGGGCTATCCCCCTGCTGTAAATCCCTGCGGGCACTCTCTAGCCAGAGGCCCTGCCCCACCACACACATAACATGGTCCTCTAACTTGTAACTGCCCTGACTGTGTTCTGCCTAATTGTTGTTGCCCAGTCCATCCCGTAGACCCCTGTGAGCCTCTGTAAGACTGCTGGGACCTCACGGGTCCTGCCGATGAACCCTGCTGTCTCTGATCTCTGCGTGGACCCTGCTACTGCCATCCACGATTCTATCCTCCCTGACCCCTCTGTTGGAATTTAGATTTTTGCTGATGTTGCTGCTGCTGTGGAGGCCTAGGAGGTAATGAGGAAGAGTTATATCCTCCTTTCTATGTTGTGTTTTGAGGTCTTCGAAAGTTTTGCTGTTGCTAGGGATTACGTTCCTGGTACTGCAGGTGTGAATTCTTCCCATGTCCCTAAATTTTCTCTGATATAAGAGCCTTTTCAACAGCCTCGCTCATGGTCTGGGGATTTGCCATACGAACTGGTCCTGCTATCCCGTGATTCAGCCCTTTGATGAATTTGTGTATTAAGATTTTCTCGTCGTGGAGGTACTCCACGTAATGAGAAAGCTCAATGAATCGACTCTCATACTGAGTAACAGTGAGTCCCCTCTGCTGTAAATCATGGAACTCATCGATCCTACGCTGTCTGTAATGTTCTGACAAATATCGCGCATTAAAGTGCTCTATGAAGATGTCCCATGTGAGTGTCTCTACGGAAAGTCGGCGCTTACACTCCTCTGTGTGCCACCAGGTAGCTGTGGCATCCCTCAGAAGGTGGACTACCACTCGTGCTTTCGTGTTGCTTCCATATGGTCGCAACGCGAAGCACCTGTCTAAACTAATCAGCCAAGCCTCAGCCACAGCTCCCTCTATAGCACCTATGAAAGTGGGTGGGTTGAGCCTAAGTAGATCTCTGATGGGGTCCCCTCTGTCTCTAAGTCTCCCAACTGGCTCTTCCACACCATCCTCATATAATCCATGATGAACCTGTTCTGCCCTTTGGTTCTCATCTCATCTCAAAGGTCTCGGAGGACTTCTGCTCCGTGCACGGAAAGCTGACCCTACCTCCTCTACTGTTGTGTCAGGAATCTCAACGAAAGGCTCCACACATGGCACCTCTAGTGGATCAATGCGGGGCTCCCTACGTGGCTCAATACGTGACTCGGCACGTGTCTCCCTACGTGGCTCCTCTCGCGGATCAACACGAGGCTCTACATGTGGCTCCTCTCGCGGATCAACACGAGGCTCTACACGTGGCTCAGGAATCACTGGTGGTAACCTGTCTAACATAGCCTATAGTGCCTATAAGATCTGTGGACCTATATCCAATACTGGTGTCGCCTGTGGTACTAGTGGTGCTTGTGGTTCAGGTGGTGTAGGTGGTGCTGCTGTAACTACGGGTGCTAGTCCCTCGGCTGAGGAATCAGTGTGCACCTTGACAGACGCTGTGTGGCATGACCGCACTTGTCGAACATGGGGAGGCATCCTACAAAACAAGGTAGAAACTAATTAGCCAAAGTTGCGGAATAATAACGTGCCCAAATACGCCCAGTGTTTAAACTTGGCTCTGATACCAAATGTCATTCCCACATTTTTCCATGTGGTCACAACACACATCACACGTGTCATAGCCACATCTGTCATGTGGTCATGACACGAACTATCAAAAATTTTCTCACACTTCCCTAAAAACCCCCTTGCATGCGTAAGCATGCTCGGTGGTGTTCGTTCAAGGCGAAAACACTACAGTTGTCGGCGGGGTACAAGTACAAATGCGTGCAACCAGACACAAGCAGACCAACAAGGGGGTCTCTACGATGCCGTTAATGTCACTGCTAGGTTTAAAATATCAGGGTTCCTAAATCTAAATCTCGGCAAATTCTGACAGCATAACGCCTTGCGGCGTAAGTGGGAATTACTCAACACTATATTACGCATGTGGTTCACTGATAGATTAACAACTTCCCACGACACCTTGTTCCGACTAAACTGACTCGTGATCTCCCTATTTAATCATTTTTCAACAAGGCACGATTGTCTGTCTCCTCTCTTGCTTCCTGACATATACTCCTCCTTCGACTTAGCATTCTCAACAAGGTGGTTCGTTTGCTCTCTCTTCCTTTTTCTCTGGGTCTTAATTTTGATTGTATTTTTATCGCGCTCATCTTAACTATTTCTCTGATAATTTAGTTTGTTTATATTTCAGTCTCTCTCTCTTTCGTTTTCTATGCTTTCTTTATGTTTATCCGGTCCTTTCTTCATATTGGACATCAATCAGGGTTATCACTGTATCTATTGTTGACATTAAACCTAACTTCCGGATGGTCCAGGTCACATAGGCTAGTTTACTACTTCGCTGGACTCAGTCTCCTAGTCCTCTCTGATCTAGGTTTCTCCTCTTGTTCCTAAGCAAATTTAGCAGAAGGGTCCATCAACTTAGTTCTCTTATCCCATGTGGGAAAAGTCGCGCATTTTCTCCTCTGTGTTTTCCAATGTTACTTTTTCTTCTTTTTACTCTCTTATAGGTTTACTTATCTGGACGTTTACTATAGTTGAGATTAAAATGGCCTCACATGGAATGTCTGTGATGGCTTCTTAAGTTTATTTCCAATGATCTTTTAAGCAAGGTGACGTGTAATTTTCCTCTTCATTTTCCTGGTTATTGAATCGCGTTGATAGTGAAACTTCCGAGAAACTCTTCTCGGAGTAACACAGTATATTCCTTTATGCTCTCATTAAATTATAATTTTATTTTCTCTTATTTATAATTACTGTTGTTATTATTACTAATAATTAATATTAATACTCTTATTGTAAATCAAATACCATTGTTAATATATGTAGGAGGCTCTCCTCTTTATAAAACCCTTATCATGGATTTATAACAAAATTTCTATTTAATTACATTTATACTTCACCTACGACGAAAACATAATTCCCATACCTTGATATTTCATTATTAAAATTAATTTGTAAAACTTTGTCAGGATTTTAAGCGAGGGCCTAATAAAATGGTCCGTAAAACTTCTCCCATATACATATATATTTATATGTATATGTAAATTATGAAAATGCTCTTTTAAATTTATTTAGCAAACTCCACGTAATCCCTTACTCTTATGTATATATATATATATATATATATATATATATATATATATATATATATATATATATATATAATTTATAACAAAATATAAATGCATACCTATATATACAAGATATGTATATATAATTATATATTTATAAAGTTATATCTAAATATAAATAAATATCTATATATATACATAGATATGTATATATACAGCTATATATTTATATAACTTCAAACACCACTAATAATGGTTTGTTTTTTTATTATTTTATTATTTTTGTTCAAACATAAAGTAGGGTTTTCACCCTAAAATTTTTTATTGAAAATCATGTTGAAAACTGCAGACAAGGGTGGCAGAGCTGAGCATGGCGGATGGCAGAGGGTGAAGCGAAGGTGGAAGGTCGCAGCCATGGAGGAGGTGGCGGCGCTGTGGCCGCAGACAGTGGCGGGTGAGCGGGGTTGTGGCGGCGCTGTGACCGCAGACACTGGCGGCCGGGGTTTTCGGGGTAGCGGGGGTGTGGGTGTCGTAGGAGGGAGAATGGCCCATGGTTTAAAATAGGCGGGGTGTGGGGAGGGGGCAGAGCCCCCACCCACATCCCACATAGTGGGGTGTGGGTGGGGGCTCCGCCCCCTCCCCACACCCTCCATTATTACAAAAGCTGCGGTGGGGTTTCATCCCCACCGCGCCATGTAATATTTATTTTATAATTTTTTTTTCTCTCTCTGTAAAAAAAAATAGAGATTACATTATACAATTTAGTCTATACAAAACATTTAATTTCATGGTATTTTGATATAAACAAATCAAATATATATATATATAATTCAAATTTCACATATACTGCAATTTATTCAGTTTCCCAAGTTCTTTTAAAATGAACAATTAAGAACTTTAATAAAGAATATATATATATATATATATATATATATATCTTTTTTTTTACAGAGAACAAAACTTTCTCAATAAAGATAAAATGAAAGGATAATGTTACCAAATAGATGCAAAATTCTTAACTTTACAATATTTCATAATTACAATTTCTTCCATCCTAAGCATTTTAATATAAAAATTTAACTACTAAACCAATGACAATGGAAGTAGATTTTACTCAGTTTAATTCTGCAATAAGTAAATTTCCGTTTCAACTCTTTGGACAAACAGAAATAAATACAAAAATGACTACCTCTAATTAGTAAAGATTTTTAAGGAAGAAGAAACTTAATCATTTAAAACTGTATTATCCATTGTGACAATGAACGTTAAATCTGTCTTTTCAACTAGTTAAGCATATTTATCCTTTTAAGTACATAAACAAAATCAGATTTAATACAGTAAGATTTACTTTCCAATGCAAACTCACTTCAAACTTTCATTTGAAATTTAAGGTAAATAATTACATCACATACAATACAAGAAGATTAACTCTTTCACTACCCTTAACAAGATGAAGGATAAGGACTTCCTTCTCCCAACCAATATACAAGGAAGTTATGTAAAAACCAAATAACAGTCACACCCAATACAAGATCAGGGAGGTTATTTCCTTCACTCCCAGGGTGACAATAAATTACAACAATATCAAGAGAGGTGCTCTCTTTTACACTCTTATGAAATGAACATGATCTAATTCTCATGACAAAGAAGAATAAACTGTTTCTTCATAAATATAACTTCTCCAAATCCAACCATAAGCTCCAAGAGGAAACCTGCATATCAAAGACAAACAAAGAAGAAAACACCACTCATCTAGCTCTCCTCCCTTCCGTAGACCTGCAAGGGGGTCACCCCCGAGCTAGGGAGACCATACTCACACCTGGGTAACTCAAGCACTCCACTTCACAACAGGGACAACAACAAACCCAAAGCACACAAACACCCGTGGTAAATTACACAACACGGAAACTCAACTACAGTGAGTTTCATAAGGGGCAGAAGAGTGGACACACTCAACTCCAGAGTGTCACCCTTACAGATAATTTAACCAACACAATTTCTCTTGGCCTCAAACCAAGTTTGATCACAAATTTTTTTTAAGAAATCTGTATTTGACTCTCAAGTCAAAGATACAGTCACAGATACATGCCCTCAAGGCTTTCAACATCCCAAAAGATGGAAATAGGTATGCACCCGAGGAGGATCTCTCCTCCCCTACCCCAAACTTGATGAGCATTTCTCCCAAGTGGGAGAAGCTCTGTCAAACAACCCGACAACAAACCCCACAGGAAACACATCTAAAACACAAACAATTAATCATCTTTCACACACTTTACATACACATTTAGATATACGAAAGAAAGGTAAAAATCAAACCAACCTTACAAACCCCTCCTGGAATGAAACTGTTGCAGAGCTCCACTGAGTTCTCTTCCAACCTTAGCCAACAACTCCCTCTCCCTTTCCTCACCTCCAAGCTAACTTCCCCCTTTTCTTTTTGCAATAATAAAAACTCTCCCCAAAATCCAACTCCCTCCCTCTCATCCCAAAATTGAAAACAAATAACCCAAATTCTTTTCAGTTTAGAGGAATGGGGAGGTGACACTTGTCACCTCCTCACCCTTCCCAAAACCACTATTCTGTCCTAGTGGCTTATGTCACTCACCCATCCCTAGAGTACTCCTTATCCCTCTCCTCATGTCATTTCTCTTACGCATGGGAGAAATAAAAGGAGTTAAAGGAGGAAAAGACAGGTGACCCATGCCTCTTCTTCCCTCCTTCACATGGATGGCCCCACAACACATGGGGGAATCTCACTAATGGAGAAGGTGACTTCAAGTCAATCCTTCAATAATGGATGGGTTTGTAGTCATCTCTTACCTTGGGGATTGAAGAGGGATGGGTTGGGTGTTGGTACAACCCATCATGTCCCCTCCATACCTCCAATTTTCGCCACTTAACTTCAGGGGGAAGTTAAGATGACTAGATGGAGGTTACTCAAGGGTCACCCATGCCAAATGGGCCCCTAGACCCATGGGGTATAACCCAGGGTCAACTTTAACCCATCCAGGACACCCACGGTCAAGGTAAAGCACATGAAAAGGCCTCAAAGATTTAAATAAAATAAAGAAATTCAAATTCAAACTTTTTACAACACAAATCATAAAATAATGTTACAAGAGGGTAACCAAACCTACTCGACCATACGAAAGACCACATTATAACATCACCTCAAACACAGAAAGATCTTGGTTCCTCGTGGAACCAGATCGGCTTAACAGGGGATAACAATAACAAGGTGCGGAATGATCTCCGAAATCTGTGGTTCGATTAGTAAATCCTGCACACTAAATTACAAGATCAGTATCCACATATAATCATCATAGCCGAAGCAAATTAAAAACATGCATTATCATGACATAGTTCTAATTAACATAAATGAAATCATATTACCATTTTCCATCATCACCTAATTAACTTTTCTGAAATGTAAACTTATCCAAACATCACCCAATTAGTTTTTCCGAAATCATAATAAAGTTTAATAGTTTGACAATTCCGGGAACTGCTATCCCACAAATATAAAAAGTAACAATAACCAAAATGTAAATAGTCATAATAACAGAAGTAAAAAGGGCGGTCCTCACAGATTGAGCCTATTGGGACTGAAATTTCCAGGGTACTTTTTGGCAAATATTAAGTTTCAATCATCCAAAGATTTCATAATGTGAGCATACATGGAAAGATCCACAGTTGTTTTCAAGCAGAAATTAACAATTGAGTTGACAGAAATATTTAGATTTGATCTATTCTGATTCCTAAAGACTTAATATAACATGGTTGAAGTGCTCATCAAAGATGAACCGTAATAAAGGAAGTAAAAAGTTACAAACCTTGTTGAAAATAAAGGAAAAATGGCATTAAGTACCAGAGCTGAATATGGGTGAATTCCTTGTCAAAAATGAATAGGGGTTGCTTTTTGAACCATCTTAAAATTCCTTTTATTTTGCAAGTTATGTGTGTTTTTAGTAAAATGCATTGTGGTATGGGTTTGTATGTTTGTATATGCAAAGTCGTTTGTATATACAAGGTCTCTCATATACAAAGTGGTTTGTATGTTGTGTCATTATATGATGCATATGCAAAGTCCCTTGTATATCGGGTCATGGTATGGTTGCATAAAGGAGTCATCGGGTTGATGCATTGTACTGTTACATACAAGGTGGACCCAATGAGGTTAAAAGTTGAAATGTATTTTTTGTTGGGTCCATTGCTTGTATGTTATGTTTGTATGTTTGGCAGAATGCAACATACAATGTAGTACATACAAGGTGATATGCATTGCTCGAAACCAAAATAATTGTGAATTAATGTTAAGTCTTTGTATGTATGCGCTTTGTATGTATGTTGTGGTATACATAAATTGTAGTACATACAAGGTGATATGCATAGCACGAAACTGAAAGATTATGAAATATGGTAAAATTGTTGTATATTTCGCGTATTGTATGTTTCAGGTTATACAAGGCTAATATACATCCTGTGGATTCAAAAAAGTATGAAATGAAGTTAAGTTGTTGTATGTATTGCACTTTGTAAATGTATGCTTTTGGATACATACATTTTAATATGCATACATTGCGATATGCTTTGCATTTATACAAGTGATGGAACCAAAATATGTTTTGGGCCTTGTATATATGTTTCGGATACATACATTGTGGTACATACAAGCCAGAACTCAAAAGAGATTAAAATCTGATATATAGGATGCATCTTGACTCATTGTATATCAAAATATACATTGCACTTTATGCAAGTCGTGGAACCAAAAAGTTATGAAATGAGATGTAATTGTTGTATGTTTCCACCTTGTATGTATGTTTCGGGACATACAAAGCAAAATATACAAGGCTACATACAACACAGAATCCAAGATAGATTAAAGTTTGGTTAAACCAATGCATCAGGACTTAAAGTATATCGGAGGATGCATATACAAGTCAGAATCGAAAGGAGCTACAAACTGCGATTTATAAAATAAGAAGTCCGAAAGGAAGATACAATTGAAGTTGTATGTATCGGGCATTATTTATGATGGTTGGATACAAGTAGTGGGTCTCACAGCTTGCACATTTTGGCTTGTATAACAACAATGTGTATCTTCGATATGCCAAACTATTGTATATACAAGACATGACTTGTTATCACCAGTTCTCTTTATCGTTTCTACCAGTCACCTTTTGTATCTAACACAATGTACATTCTCACATACATTCTTAAAGATACATTTGCGATATACATTTGCATTACACCTCCGGTAAAACAAAATGCACCTTACGCTGATACAAAATACAGAAACCCTAAAATGACATTAATGGCTAAGATATTCTTCTGACATTTGAAAAATGGGTTTTTTGTAGGATATACACAGCAGGGATCAAGTTATAAAAAACACCCACGAAAGGATCTTGAGCGACTGATAAATCATCGACAAGGGAGGTAATTACTTAAGTAAATACATATGTTTAAATAAATTTGTTTTGATTATTTGATTAGAAATTAATTTGTGTTTTATTTGGTCTTTTTAGGGATAATAAGGAAACCCTCGAAGGATATTAAGAAAAACCATAGTTAAAGAGCTTTGTTTGACCCTGAAATGGTTATCCATTTGATGATTAAAGATGAGTATTAAATTTCTTGAATTTGTTTTATTAGAACAAATACTGTTGTTCGGTTATCAACCATCACAACTATTGTAACTGGTCTGAAGCTTGTATGCCGCTCTTTATAAGAGATGACCAAGACCAGGAATAGATGAAAGATAGAATATAGAATAGGATAGGAGAATAGGAAAGATTACAGAATAGAACAGGGGATACTATAGATTAGATTTGAACAGCAATGTCAATTCACTTTTAATATATTTTATTTTTGGTAGACCATGTGCAAGCATTCTCGGATGAAGTCAAGTATGTGAACATGAAGCAGTAACTACAAATTTCGGTATCAACTATCTATTTAATTTATTCAATTATATGATTGTCTCCTTTCAAAGTTTTCTTTGTTATTCAATTTGAGTTATCAAGTATATCTTCAAGTTGTCTATACACATTTGTTGTTATAGTGTGATAAGATTAATTGGTTTCTATTTTCAGAATTAAATCCTTTAAATCTATCATAGTAACTATGAAGACATTGTCACAAATCTGTAAGAAGAGTTATATAGTTAGGGTTTGTATTCTATCTCTAGTTTTGACAAATCTTTTACAATTGCAGTATTATTCTGATAGGTTCCTTCAAAGAGGGATTAAATCCTTTTAGATAAATGCAGGTAATTTGATTTTATCAATTGGATATATATAAGTATGGGATATTAACTATTTCCTTGCAGGGTTGTACAAGTTACATACCTATTCTTTCATGCCAGATAGTTTGAGTTTTTACCAAACAAACAGTTATTTATTTCATGATCATACTGACTCTATATTCAATAAGGCACTAGTCTAGTGTTTTCATTATCACTTATACAAATTCACTTTAGACTTACTTAATTAGATTGCATTATTGTTTTAGCATTACAATTTAGATCATTTAGAATTAATTTGCTGTCTTTTCATCTGTTTTATAATTTTTGCCATTATCAATAGTTAGAATTAATTCTGATCAAAGTAGTGATCATCTTTTTATCTGCTTTATTAATTAGAGGTTTACCCGCTTAGGTTTGGTAGAGCCTGAAGTGAAGGGGGTTTTAGCCATATCTACCCTATGTTAGTTAGCCAAAAACATCAAAAGAGCCTAGCAACCTCTTAGGGTTAACGACCTGCATTTTTGAGACCTAACAAAATTGGTGACTTTGCTGAGGACAACACATAGAGAAACCTAGTGGTAGACCATGTTATTAGAGTCAGATAATTAAAAGGCATAACTCTACTGGTGGAAGAAAAAACCCAAAAAATTGATTAGTACTCTAAATAGAGGTGGCGGCTCTACACAAAATTCAAATACAGATTGGTAAACTCTGTTGGCAAGAACCCAGAAAGATGAAATCTTCTTCTTCTCACAAGAGGTGGCGACTCAAAAAATAAAATTGATGAAATATGAAAAAATATAACATACCCTCTGTAGATGCATTCTTTGAACTAAGGAGACATGAAGGAGAATCTGGGTGTGATTTGTTCCACAGGTTGGTGGACATCTATATACAAATACCTTTTTATCTCAAACCGAGTGAATCCTTATGCATTAAAATGTTCATGTTTGCTTATGACCCTATGTCAATTTATTGGCTTGAATCATTAAAGCTAGTTACTCTAGACCAAGTGGCTAAATTGATTCCTATCATAGGAATTAAAAGATATGAGGATGCTATCAATATTAAATCCAATGATAATAAATATCAAGAGGATGATAAAAAATGCAGCCATTAAAGGATAGATATGCAAATGAAAATAATGACTATAGCAGCCCACATGATGAGGATGAAAATAGAGAGGGTCTATCCCGCATAACAGATTGTGACTGTAAATGTTATAAAGAATCCATTGAAAATTTAGATTTTGATGACAATCATGTGGATTTGCAATTAAGTGAATCTTGCAGCTCTTATGAAGAACAGGAGAGGTTTGTTGATCAAGCTATTGTTGATCTTGATAGCATGACTGATCAGGAATTAGAAGTGTATTTAGAATGGAAAGAATAGTAGCTCAGGAGGATGCAACAGATGATACAAGAAAGCCAAGATAGACAATTGGCACAATTTAACATTCCCCAATACTATCCACCACCTGGATAGCGGTATGCTCCACAATATCACCACCTACATATGTCACATCAGAATGTGCACTCTCATCAACCCACCCAACAAAATGTTTACTATTAGCCTCCATATTAGACAAGTTTTATCCCAGCCCACCCACCGCAATATATGAATCAGTAGTGTTGGGGGGAAGAGGAGCATTGTTTTCAAAAAGGAAGACAAACTTTTGATGAAGAGGGTATACTAGAACATGAACTCCAAGTGCTTCCAGACCCATGCTATCCTCAGGATGAAGTCTTTTCAGATAACTAGGGTGAATATTTTCAACAAGCATAACAAAATCTTGATCAAGAGGAAGTACACATAACAGAAAATAATCTTCAGGCTTGTTCAAAACCATTGTATGATGACATAGTACAAGAAGATGAAGAGGATAAAAGGCATTCAAATAGTCAGGGAGATGGATATTCTGATAAAGAGTCTACAAATGATCATGTTGATGAAATATGTACATCAATTTTTGAGCATTATAGTAGTGATCAAGAGAATGATGAAAATTTTAGTGAGAGGGTTGATGAAGAAACATGCTCACTTGACAGTGAGCATATTTCAGAATTGCTCACAAAAGAATATCAAAGATATGTACATAAAGATGATACCCAAATACTGTGTCCAGCACATATATCTTTTGATAGTGAATCCATTCAACATGGTAAGGGTGATGAAATATATGAGACCATATTTCCCAAGTCACATTCTTGCAAAAAAGAGACAGATAGTGGTCATGAGTTCTCTTGTGACACTAATCTAGAAATAAAGATGTCCATGGAAACATGGGAGGTTGAAGATTCCAATATGCATGATTGACAGATTATTGACTCTCAAGCATGTGGGGAAGATGGATGTGATAAGGAAGAGGATACAATGTTAAATGTTGGAGCTAACATTGATGATAGCATGTGTTAGAAGCAACTTGATATATTTCATTTTCTAGTTCAGATAGAGAACCATCATTTGGAAGATGACACCAAATACGGTTACATAAAATATCACACAGAGATTATGTCTAGCCTATCATACAAGTGTAAGGTTATAGATGGTTTTCAAATGCATAATGGTGAAGAATTCACCAGCATCACTAATCAGTTAAATATGGATATGACCAATTATGCAAACTTCAATGATATGTTCAAATTGGTTTCATTACAACATGATCAAAACAAGGTTTTTGACAGGGGAAAGACATGGATTTTCTTTTCTGCTATGGTCTTTTGACCATATCAGTTTTGGGACAAAAGTAGACTCTGTAACCCAATGGAGAAGGCACTAGTTTGCTCCTCCAGAAATCTGGGATCTTGCTATGCCCACAAGGAGCATACATCCCTAGAAAGAGCCACTATTGGGACTGAAATTCCTAGGGTACTTTTTGGCAAATATTAAGTTTCAATCATCCAAAGATTTTAGTATGTGAGCATATATGGAAAGATCCACAGTTATTTTCAAGTAGAAATTAACAATTGAGTTGATAGAAATATTTGGATTTGATCTATTCTAATTCCTAAAGACTTAATATAACATGGTTGAAGTGCTCATCAAAGATGAACCGTAATCAAGGAAGTAAAAAGTTACAAACCTTGTTGAAAATAAAGGAAAAATGACATTAAGTACCAGAGATGAATATGGGTGAATTCCTTGTCGAAAATGAATACGGGTTGCTTTTTGAACCATCTTAAAATTCCCTGTATTTTGCAAGTTATGTGTGTTTTTAGTAAAATGCATTGTGGTATGGGTTTGTATGTTTGTATATACAAAGTCTCTCATATACAAAGTGGTTTGTATGTTGTGTCATTGTATGATGCATATGCAAAGTCCCTTGTATATCGGGTCATGGTATGGTTGCATAAAGGAGTCATCAAGTTGATGCATTGTATTGTTACATACAAGGTGGACCCAACGAGGTTAAAAGTTGAAATGTATTTTCTGTCGAGTCCATTGCTTGTATGTTATGTTTGTATGTTTGGCAGAACGCAAAATACAATGCAGTACATATAAGGCAATATGCATTTCCTAGAACTAAAATAATTATAAATTAACATTAAGTCTTTGTATGTCTGCGCTTTGTATGTATGTTGCAGTATACATACATTGTAGTACATACAAGGCGATATGCATAGCACGGAACTGAAAGATTATGAAATATGGTAAAATTGTTGTATATTTCACATATTGTATGTTTCGGGTTATACAAGGCTAATATACATACCGTGGATTTGAAAAAGTATGAAATGAAGTTAAGTTGTTGTATGTATCGTGCTTTGTATATGTATGCTTTTGGAGACATACATTTTAATATACATACATTGCGATATGCTTTACATTTATACAAGTGATAGAACCAGAAGCAGTATTAAAATTTGTTTTATCCTTGTATGTTTCGGGCCTTGTATGTATGTTTCAGATACATACATTGTGGTACATACAAGTTGGAACTCAAAAGAGATTAAAATCTGATATATAGGATGCATCCTGACTCATTGTATATCAGAATATACATTGCACTTTATGCAAGTCACAGAACCAAAAAGTTATGAAATGAGATGTAATTGTTGTATGTTTCCACCTTGTATTTATGTTTCAGGACATACAAAGCAAAATATACAAGGCTACATACAACACGGAATCCAAGAAAGATTAAAGTTTGGTTAAACCAATGCATTAGGACTTAAAGTATATCAAAGGATGCATGTACAAGTTGGAATCGAAAGGAGCTACAAATTGCGATTTATAAAATAAGAAGTCCGAAAGGAAGATACGATTGAATTTGTATGTATTGAGCATTATTTATGATGGTTGGATACAAGTAGTGGGTCCCGCCGCTTGCACATTTTGGCTTGTATAACAACAATGTATATCTTCAATATGCCAAACTATTGTATATACAAGACATGACTTGTTATCACCTGTTCTCTTTACCGTTTCTACCAGTCACCTTTTGTATCTAACACAATGTACATTCTCACATACATTCTTAAAGATACATTTGCGATATACATTCGCATTACACCTTCGGTAAAACAAAATGCACTTTATGCTGATACAAAATACAGAAACCCTTAAATGACATTAATGGCTAAGATATTCTTCTGACATTTGAAAAATGGGTTTTTTGCACGATATACACAGCGGGGATCAAGTTATAAAAAGACCCACGAAAGGATCTTGAGCGACTGATAAATCATCGATAAGGGAAGTAATTACTTAAGTAAATACATATGTTTAAATAAATTTGTTTTGATTATTTGATCAGAAATTAATTTGTGTTTTATTTGGTCTTTTTAGGGATAATAAAGAAACCCTCGAAGGATATTAAGTAGAACTATAGTTAAAGAGCTTTGTTTGACCCTGAAATGGTTATCCATTTGATGATTAAAGATGAGTATTAAATTTCTTGAATCTGTTTTATTAGAACAAATACTATTGTTCGGTTATCAACCATCACAACTATTGTAACTGGTCTGAAGCTTGTATGCCGCTCTTTATAAGAGATGACCAAGACTAGGAATAGATGGAAGATAGAAGATAGAATAGGATAGGAGAATATGAAACATTACAGAATAGAATAGGGGATACTATAGATTAGATTTGAACAATAATGTCAGTTCACTTTTAATATATTTTATTTTTGGTAGACCATGTGCAAGCATTCTTGGATGAAGTCAAGTCTGTGAACATGAGCAGTAACTGCAAATTTCGGTATCAACTATCTGTTTAATTTATTCAATTATATGACTATCTCCTTTTAAAGTTTTCTCTTTTATTCAAATTGAGTTATCATGTATATATTCAAGTTATCTATACACATTTGTTGTTATAGTGTGATAAGATTAACTGGTTTCTGTTTTCATAATTAAATCCTTTAAATCTATCATAGTAACTATGAAGACATTGTCATAGATCTGTAAGAAGAGTCATATAGTTAAGGTTTGTATTCTGTCTCCAATTTTGATAAATCTTTTACAATTGTAGTATTATTCTGATAGGTTCCTTCAAAGAGGGATTAAATCCTTTTAGATGAATGCAGGTAATTTGATTTTATCAATTGGATATATATAAGTATGGGATATTAGCTATTTCCTTCCAGGGTTGTACAAGTTACATACCTATTCTTTCATGCCAGATAGTTCAAGTTTTTACCAAACAAATAGTTATTTATTTCATGATCATACTAACTCTATATTCAATAAGGCACTGGTCTAGTGTTTTCATTATTACTTATACAAATTCACTTTAGACTTACTTAATTAGATTGCATTATTATTTTAGCATTACAATTTAGATCATTTAGAATTAACTTGCTATCTTTTCATTTGTTTTATAATTTTTGCCATTATCAATAGTTAGAATTAATTCTGATCAAAGTAATGATCATCTTTTTATCTGCTTTATTAATTAGAGGTTTACCTGCCTAGGTCTGGCAAAGCCTGAAGTGAAGGGGATTTTAGCCATATCTACCCTATGTCAGTTAGCCAAAAATGTCAAAAGAGCCTAGCAACCTCTTAGGGTTAACGACCTGCGTTTTTGAGACCTAACAGAGCCCACATTTCAAAAGAAAGGTAAGAAGAGGGTGAGGGAGCATCAAGATGAGCTCCAATGCTTTTATGAGAAGAAGAGAAGGGTTGTAAAAGCAAAGATCATTGAAAAAGATAAGAATTCAACCCTAATGGATCTATATGCCTCAGGGGTTACAGTGGCAATATCCTCAGGTACATTTATGGAGGTAGAGTCATCTAGCCATGACATCAGTACAGAGTAGACCCAACCTATTAAGAGGTCAACAGGATAGAAAATCATGGAGACTATAGTAGTTGAAACATCGAAAGGACAAAAACTAATGCAAGGTGAGGTTATAGGTGCTCAACAAGTAGGGACTAAGTTGAGTGGCATTTCTAGCAAGGCCACACCAGAAGAGAAAAGGGAAACATATACAAAGGTTAAGAAAGTATTGGCTGAAGAGAAGATGCAAGAGTAAAAATTGCATGAAGCCAAAAAGGTAAGTGAGACTATCAATGTGGAAGATGAGAGTAGTGATAGTGGAGTTAGGGAGGTAGACCCCAGTGCAAGAGAAGAAATTGGAAAAGATGAAGAAGAAGTAAGTGAGTACTCTAGTGAAGGAGAAGGGAAAGATATTCAATGATATATGGAGATAGAACAAAGTCAGGGACTAGTAGAAGAAAATGTACAGGATAGAGAAAAGAAAGTACACACTTTTGGTACATTGGTGTCACCTGAAATTATTAAAGAAGTGCAAGATGTAGCACAATAGATAGAGGAATTTGAAAAAGAGGAAACACCTGAAAAGTTTGTGAGGGAAAAACTAGTCCAAACGGAAGGAGAAATAGAGATAAATGTTTCTAGTGTTGATGTCTTAAATATACTGAATATGTACAGTGAACATAGTGAGCAAGAAGAAGACATAGAAGGAAAGAATACAGAAAGCAAACTTGAGAATGAAAAAGATACAAGGGAACTTGATGAACTCATAGGTTCATCTTCACAAATGGAACAAAAAAATAAACCTAAAAAAGTGCAAGAGCAAGTTGAACCAGAAAAAAGAAATAGGGGAAACATCATGTAATTTTGAAGAAGACTCAGGTAAAACAAAAAATGTTTCTAAGAATGATATTGAGCATAAGGAGCAAAAAGAGAGTATGGATATAGAAAATATGGAACAGGATAATAAAGAAGAAGAAGAACAAAAGAGTCTTTCAGAAAAGAGAATATGGAAGATGAGGAAGGAGGAGACACTAAAATAAAAGAGGATAATAATGAGGGAGAATTAGAAAAGCAGGATGATCCACTAATTCCAGAACAAGGCCCTTGACCTCAACCTCCTCAACAACAATAAGCAACACATAGAATAGACAGAAGTGGAAAAACCTCAAGAGGAGGTGATAGATGAAGAAAGAACAGAAAAGGTTACCAAAGAAGTCCCAGCTTGGTTGGGCTTTGAAGTCAGAAAATAGAAGGTAGGGGTGAAATTAATACCTATTGATATAAAGAGTCTACTAGGTGGTTCTAAACCACAGAAGGAGAAGAGAAAGGCTAGAACTATGTCAGCTATCAAAAGAGGTCCTTCTGGATCTAGAATGCTAGAGCTAGCCATACCACAAAAAGACAAGTCAAAAGGAGAAATGACTATGGAAGACTATAAGATAATTAATTTGGATCTAGGCCACATGACTAGAGAATAGCATATAAATGAATGGGAAGATATGCATCAGGCCACTGCTGAAATATTGAATAAAGATAAAGCTAAACAGGAATACTTGAAAGGACACATTGTCCAATTGCAACAATTCATTAGAGGGATATTTGATCCCAATGCCACAGTACTAGAGTTACCTACTAAAATAGTAGTATTATCAAAAGATGAAGTAAAAGAGATGGAAAATAAAAGGCTTGAAGCTAATATTTTTGAAGAATGGTTCAGAGAATTCATGTAGAAAGGAGAAGAAGTGACAAAGAAAGTAGTGACATGCTGGGAAATGGTTGCGACAGAGAAGAATAAATGTAGTGTTCTTATGCATAATTGTCAATTTAGAAGGGAAGAATGCAAATCAGAAGTAAAGCAGCTTGAAGAAATTGAGGAGAGAGTAGAGGAATTGATAAATGAAGGAGTCATTACTCCTCTTATGGCTAGCCAATTGCCACAGACCATGTTAGAATTAAAATTTGAGGATGATATTCTCAGAAGATGTATCACAATTACTTAAGACTTAGAGGAGATTTCTAAAAAAATGATAAGGTTACATATGAAAATGATAGAGAAACTCATTGATCATGAATGCCTAGAAATACCAGCATATGAATTACAAAAGGCATTGAAGGAGTTTAAATCTATTTTTGTGCCATGCTTGGGGAACCTGGCAGCATATCTGAGTAAAGAGATGATTGATTCAATAATGGAAACAAGTGCTAAGATCAAAAAGTATAATAAAAGAGTTGAAGGTTTGGTAAAAGAAGAAAAGATGCTGAAGGAAGGAATCAGAATGCAGGAATACACATGGACAAGAAGTCCAGGAGGAGATCATACTTTTATAGAGGGGGTAATAGGTAATTTTAAGGTGTACCTAAAAGAATGGAAAGGTATCAAAAGGGAAGATAATGCTAAGTAAGAATGTAATTGGAGGGTATTATCGGCCAAAGTCAATAAACAAGAAGTCAGTAGGTATCTTTTATTTTGAAAAGATTCCAAAGGCTTCCTTTGAACCGAGCAAAGTTACCATTGGGATATTTTGAAAATGGTTAGGAATTGATTCATACCATTGATCTTAGAAGTTTGAATGCTAACCGTTGATGGGATTTTGTAACCGTAGCAGTAGGAAGCTTCAAAGTCTATATAAGAAGCTCTGCTACTTGTATTATGTACACAGGGATTTTTGAATTGTTAGCTGTAAGTTGAAATTTTCTAAGTGTTGTAATAGAGAAGTCATTTCTTTAGTTCAAAAGGGAAGTTGCTTATGTCTGCATTTAGGAGTGCATGGAATGTCTAGTTGCCTCTATGTATCTATGAAAACGTTTGTAAGTTTTCTGGTAATTTGGATCAATGCAACAAAAGTCACTACTACATTGTAAATCTTGTGTGATTTTATACTTAAAATAAAGGTGAACTTAGGATTCTGTGCCTATTATAGAGTGTGTTCTGAATATAACTTTTATTTGATGTATTATTCTTTAAAAGATTGCAATCTCTCATATGTGTTCATGAAAATGCTTAGGACGATATATGTGTAGATTTAATTATGTTGATTGTTCAAAATTGCTATATTCTTTTAGTACGTGAGTGGCAGAACATTTAGATTTTAGATGACTGTTTCTAACCTGAATCTTTTCTAACTTTTCTCCAAACATCCTAAATAATTAGCTTAAATGCAAAAATCTGAAGAAAGTTGTCATACCTTTGAATAAAGAATAAGAAATTGTTATGATCTTTGACGATTTTCATATAAATTTGAAAGACAGTTTATTTTACTGAAATTAATGCAAAGCTTTGAGATATAATAGTGAATTTATGCAAAAGAGTAAATACTTTGATGATATTTTGAAACAATTTGCATAATTTGAAGTCTAGTGAATCTCTGATTACTTTAATTTATGTAAGGCCCCTTGAATATTACAGTTTCACATCAATCTGCTGAATTATCCACAAGGTCAAGACTTGACCATATAGAAACTTGAGATTAAGAATTCTTAGTCAATTCTTCATATCTTCTAAGATAGCTAAGGTTTCTTTGTGAATTTTAAATTTTGTTATGAATATGTAAAAACAATCATCAACAGGTGGAAGCTCGTCTAAGATTAAAAATGTTAAAAAGAGATGCAGTGAAGGGAGTGATAAGAAAGAAGTTGAAGAATTGTAAAAAATAGGGGATTCTGGGGAAGGAGGAGGTATTAATTGTCAAGAAAATTGCTATGGGTAAGGATGGCATGCCCAAAAGGCCAACCTTGAGGAGATCTTCTTGATTGGTAGGAGATCCTTCTCAAGGATTTAAGATTGTGGATTATTCCACTGTGTTTGATAGGGAAGACTCTAGACAAGAGGTTGAAACAAAGGGAATCAATATCACCCCCGTGAAAGAATAGGAGGTTGTGAGTCACTTTGCGTCTATGAATAACTCTTACTATGATACTAATGAGGAAGATACTGAGGTATAGGAAACCCCTAATAAGGAGGTAATAAGTGCTAGAAGGGACATGGACATCAAGAAACTGGATGCTGAGCTTGTTGAAGTGAAGTCTCACTTGGCTATGATGGAAAACAAGGTTAAGAATCTGATTAAGATGGTGCTGAAGATCTCCCTCAAGGCTGCCGAAGTCTTTTCTATTCTACAGGTGGATCGAGTGAAGACTGTGGATTCTCTACTGGAGGATTAGAAAAATTTAATCAATATGTTATCTGATGAGTGGAAGTCTTTGATTAGTTAGATGGGTTATGTTTTATGTTTTTAAAAGACTCATGTATAAACTCGTTATATGTTTTGATTATGGGTTTTGGTTGAACTGCTGGTTGGCTATTTGTCGGTTGTTGGTGGCCCTGGGCCTATTTTGCTACTGGTTGGCTTTGTTATCAAGTCCTGCTCCTGTGTTCTAGCAGCTTATCAATACAAAAAATGTTCAATTGATAAATGGACTGCATGCAAGAGAAGAGAAGATGGAGAAATATCATAAAAATAATGAACAGGAATGTGGTCAAATATTAAGAAAATGATGTTTTTCACACTTTTAGTTATAAAGATTTTTTAGTTTGTAAGAATAATTTTACAACACACAATTTCTTTAGGCATATTCAACTTGACAATATTATATATTTTTTTATGATTATGACTATTATCATTACCTTAATTTGAACAAATTTACATATTGTCGTCTCTCTCTTTTTAATAATTTTTGGATTGATTAAAAACAACATGACCATGAAATCACTATATTTTTCAAGTCGAAACTTCATCAATTTCTATCACAAATTTATGGATATAATTATGATGATAAATACTTCTTCCAACCAAATAAGACATTAGATTTATACGTCTTATTTTTTTAATTAATAATAACAATAATAGACAAATTCCTTTCACCATAGATATTGTATACAGTGTACATTATTATATGTTGTAATAATCTTACACTACCTAATTGACATGAATTCAAACAAAGGCTTACCAAGGTAGGTTATATGGATTTAAACTTCTTACAACTCTAAACATGAACAACCTTGGGACTAATGATGCCAACAATGACATTAGTCATTAATGAAAACACCAAAATCATGACACATATTTTAGACCTTCAATACATGATTTGCAAAGACACACCACACAAATAACACGAAATGCAAAATTGACATGTGGACATGTTCTACATTCTTTGTTGATGCTCTAGATAAAATATCATGACAAACTAGTAAATATTCATTACTACATGGATGATTATTTATGTCTAAATAATCAAGCTAACAACTATGTCTAGAAAATTTAACTCATGTCAATGTGATGAGTACACCTATTTTTTAGTATGCATTACTAAACTATTTAGTGTTGCAATTGTTAACAAAAAGAATTGTAAGCCTTGTTTTTACATTTTTTCTATAGTAAATATTGAGAATTAAATTTAGTATTAGAGCATGGTTGCAACACTACAAACTCTAGGAATATGTGTTTGCCTTTTTCTTTAGTGTGTTTATTGACTCTTACACCATCCCTATGTAGGAGAATATTGTCTAGATCATGAGTAGTCATTTGAGGACCTATTAGGTCCTTCAAGATGACTTTGATAGACATCAATCTATAGAGATATAGAGTAAGAAGCCACTTCTTAGAGCTACATGTTTGAAGTATATAGTAAATATTGGACCCTTGATCCTATAGGCACTATAATAGTTGACTAGAGTAGTTTATGAAAGCCTACCCCCAAGAGATGAGGCTTATTATGTGACACAATCATGGTGAGGGGGTCTAATGAAATGCCACCTAACCACATAGCCTTAACAAAAAATACTATCATCATACATAATAAAACTCAAATACCTTAAAGATAGTATGAAACACAAGTAGATTAATATATTATTATCGATAATCTTAGATTACATGAAAACATTTGGTTCTGGGGCATACAACATATCTATACTTCAGCCTTATATTCCAATATAAAACACACACTAAACAAGAGTTCCACTAAAATCATATTACTTGGGCTTATTTCATTTCAAAATCTCTTCTCTCAACTACTAGACCTCAACTTTGTTCTCTCCCTATTCTACTTGTTACTTTCCCTTCCTATGCTTAATAAATTTTCCACTTTTATAGTCAATATTGATGTAGTAGGTCAGCACTATTAAAAATGTAGTACAATATTGTATGCACTTAGTATAAAGATCATGGGACCAATACTAAATGATTTCTCCATGAAGATTTCCTTGGAATTAGACAGACATCTTTGAAACATGTAATTGGTCTTCTTTTCTTTTCAAGTAAGTTATATGGCTCTAAACTTGATGTAGTCCTAAACCTAAAAACCCTGGTGCCAATGATTCCACCAATGACATTATCCATTGGTGCAAACCCCAAAATCATGGCACACACCTTCTATACCTTCAATAGATGATTTGGCAAGCCACTTCATATAAATAACATGATTTTTTTTTTAATCACGGACATGCTCTACATGATTTGGATAAGATCTCATGACAAACTAGTACATCTATGTGACAACATGGATGTTTCTTTCTTTAGGTCTAAATGCTCAAATTGATAAGATTTTATAGAAAATTCTATTGCAACCAACAAAAATAACATCTAAGTAATGAACTATACAAAATAAAAACAAACATAAAGGAAATGCTTTTGGTTCATAAAAGATTGTTTGTAGGCATTAGACTCTCATTCATCATAAACCTAGGGTAACTAATTTAAGATCTAGTGCTTGCAAATAAGGGTTAAATGATAACACCATTCTTTAGGATAGAATTTGGACCATAGTGTACCCCAAATACATGAATACAATTCCAAAATTAACTTTATACTTCCCTTTTCACCTTTACTAGCTCCAAAATTAAGAACTAGGACACACACTATACATTTTCACTAGATAACTTTAGTTTTATAGTTTCCCTACATTTAAACCTATACTTTTTTCTACACCTCTACCATTTTTATCATTATATGTATTTTTTCTTCATCTATATTACTACCTACTTTTTATTCCATTACCTCAACTTGATCTTGAATTACACGCAATACCTTCATCCTATAATGATCTTGAATTCTAACTTCTATTATCCATCATTTCTAGGTATCTTTCGATCTACTCTTCCATCTTATGTATTCTTATAATATATTTTCCTCAACTAATTGTACTCATTCTTAAATTATATATTTTCAATTTTATTTTCATCAGCAAATACTATTTTTTGTACCTTGAATTACCTTCTAGTAATTTGTTTTATCCCTTCTACAACCCTTCTATTTAGTTCTTAGCAACACATTATACATGTCAAAAGGTCAACTAACTCCTTTAACCTTATCTCTTCCTCTTATTATCATTGATATAATCCTTCAAAGAATTGTTTGTGCCTCAAATATTTCTTCTCACCTTCAACCTCCCACATTGTATCCCAACTAATTTAGTCTTTGCATGCTTCCATTCCAGTTTGTGCTACCATAATATTCCACATTCTATCTTTCAACACAATTAAATGAAATTTTCCATCTTATTCCTCTATTATTTCTACTTCTTATGTATCCATCTAATAACTTGGTGATATTTTCTAGTTGCAATTATACTTGCACTAAATATTAAGTTCCTAGATCATATTGTATTGGGGGAATCATTGATTGTATGATTTTGGTGTGGTAATCTTGTGCATTGATTTAGCTAGTTTGATCTTTGTTTGTCTCATTAGAGGAGTCTATCATAATCAGTAATGGGTTGTTCAATTCATCATTTTGTTATCACCTTAAAAAAAAGGAAACTATAAGTCTTTGTGAGATGGAATCCTAAAACATCTTAGGTGGCTTTATCTCTTTCCCATCTCTATGGACTTGTTCTTGAACTAGGTGTACTTATTGGTAAGAGAAAGTATGGGCTAACAAGAATGATCATGTCCTAGGATTGATTATTTGTAGTGTTAGTAGTAATACTATCTATGACTTATTTAATATTAAATGCCCTCACACTCTCTAGGCCATAATTTGGGAGATTGATGGAAATGCAAATGAGCCTCCATTCCTAGATGATCCAATTATGGACTATCTTCTACCCCTTGATGATTGTGACAACATACCATATGATGATGATATAATAGAGGAAATTGGTTATGATGAATAGCTTGAGTAGCTTGATGAAAGAGAGAATTCTTTTCATGTTCCTTCTCCTCCTATAGAGACTTTCATTGAGAATTCAAATTCTATGGCTCCTATTATAGATTTAAAGAGTTCATCTTCTTTATGTGTGAGTCAACATCTTTAGGCTAAGGACTCTTGCATTCCAACATTGGTAGATCCATTTAGGGATGAGCAGTGTATTCAAATGACATGTATTAAGGTCTCATCTCAATATCCTACTTCTTTAAAGTTTGGCATTACTTTGAATGGGCCTTCTAGTGATTCAATGTAGTAGGATCATCATCTTCAAGAGATATCTTCTTGGGATGAGTACTTGAAAGACATTGCAGGTTTTTTTTGTAAATCCCATCTTCAAAATTTAGAGGACACTATTGAGGAATCATCTTCAACTTTATCTTTGGATCTTATTATACACATATGTCTACAAGGTTCTAGATTGTCACATTTGTAGTTAGTCTTGATACTCTTGATTTGATTGTGGCACCTTTTGACACCAACATGGAAATACCTAAGTATCTTCCAAAGACATCATGCATCCTAACATTTCTTCCCTAATATTCCTTTTAGGAAGGGGAAGATATCTTGCATAAACCTTTGGCTTTTTTTCTTCCCAAGGGGAGGAACATTGTTTGACAATCTTAGACTATCTTCTACATACAATTTCCATCATCTACCATTAGTGAAAGAGGCTACTTAAAGTGGGTTGTATGGTCTCTCTTCTCATCCTTTCTTGGGAGGGAGTTTTGTCTAATGAGTTTTCTCCTTCTCAATATCATATTTGTACATGGGTACCTGATCAAACCTAGTTGTCGAGACCCATTTCATATTTCACATTTCTTCTAAGTTGTACTTGGTATAATTATTTAATTGCACCATATTAAGTTTACTTAGGTAATTTCTTTTTATTACTTAGGTAGGATAGGACAAATGTATACAAGTCATTTCCTTCATAAGTAATACAAAGAAAATACCCAATTAAACTTAGTATGGTGAAATTAGCTAATTACACCAACACATATTACAACATTTCTCTACTTTCTACCGTTTGTATCTCTTTTTATGTCCACCGTATCATACTTTCTTGACTATCACTTTAAATACAACTCAATAAATTAGTTTTAACAACTTCTTTTTCAAAAAATGTATTACTATATACAAGTATTCTACATCATTCCCTAAAACTACTCCAATCATATTTCTTCAAATTATGATTTTTGTATTACCTTCTCTCCTCCTAATATTATCTTCATGTGACTACACTAGTATCCAAAACTCTTCTATATTGCATAAAAATTAGATTCTCACAAATTTCAACCTCCTTTACATTCATATCTATCAATATCATTTGCTTTCACTTCAAAACTATCTCTACATTGTATTCTTTCACTTCTTCCTAAACTTATGTTTATCTTTTGGAATCTATTGTATTTATTTCCCTACTTGTCAATTTATTTAGTTGAAATTTTCTTTATAAATACTTTGCTTCCTCAAACTACCATATTCTTTCTTCCATTACATGCAACTTCATCATATACATTTCCTTTTGGATCTTCATATACAAACTCTTTACATAAGATCATCTCTCATTATTATTTTGAACTAACAAATTTGTTCTTTATACCATCCCTCAACTACTTTGAATTCACCATGTACCTGTTGCAAGGTGTGCGCCCTTGGTCTCCTTGTGCTTTATAGTGTAGTGCTTGGGTTCATGACAAGGATTAACCACCTCCCATGGATTCATTAACTCTAGTGGTTATATCAGGCATTGTCAAGTTGATCTTTTGGTGCAACGACAACTATCTTTCCAACAATTGGTATTAGAGCCTGGGTCATAGGTTCAAACCCCTCGCTTGCACTAGGGGGGATTGTTGCAAGGTGTGTACCCTTGGTCTCCTTGTGTTGTATAATGTAATTCTTGGGTTTGTGACAAGGCTTAACTGCCTCTCATGGATTCATTAACTCTGGTGGTTGTATCAGGCATTAACAAGTCAATCTTTTGGTGCAATGACAACTGTCTTTCCAATAGTACCAATATATCATACTCATCTTATTTTATTCTCTCCTTGATACATTCTAAAACTCTTGACAATACTCACATATCATTCTCAAAATCACCATCATTCAATTGCATTACTGAAAAATTTCTTATTAGTAATTTTCCTAGATTCTTCAAATTACATTTAACTTATCTGGATTAATATTATACATTCAACTACCCACTTAGATCCTATAGTTCACCATCATCTCTTCTAACTTTTACCTTCTTCTATCATTTTATCTCTTCATCATTAGTAACTATACTTACCTCCATACACAAAATCCTAGTATAAAATACATTTAGTCCATCCTTCTAAATTGTAGCCTCAAATATCTCTTATGTTTTATCTTTCATCAAACATACTAGTCATACATTTCTCATAAATTTCCTTCTCTTTAGTAACATCATAAAACATGAGCTACTTTGAAACAAACATTTAACCTTTTACAAGTTATTCCATACTTATGCATTCCTATTTTATACTCAATCTCCCAACTACTAACACTTTGAAATTCACTTTATTTACTACATCACTATGCTCCTCTTTCTAATCCTTCTTATGTCCTCCTCTAGGTAAACACATATATCTTACCCTTCTTCTTCTTCAACTTGGGATTCCATATGATTTTCCCATTTGTCATTAAAATTATTTACTTCTCAATTCTCTTTAGTTACACATCAACAACAAATTATGTTGTCTACAACTGATATTTCTATATTCCTTTACTTGAAATATTTCATTCTTCTACTTCATACTTTTCTTGTCTCAACAGAGCTTCATATTCCTCTCCTATGTTACCACAACTAAACATGTCTAATCTATCTTGGCTTCAACATCTTCACTAACATTTTCTACATTACCACTATCTTGTACAATATCATTTATAATTTCATATCCACCTTTTGCAAAAATTATAATTTTATATTCTTTTTTACTCTCACTCTTACCAATCTTCCAATATTTAGATCTAACTTCTATCATACTAATGTCATTAGAGACATTAATTATCTGGTTACAAATAATGCTTTCTTTCATCATATCTCTCAAATCTTTTTCTATCACTATTGTTCTTTCCAAAGAATTATTTTGAATCTCACAATTCACTAATCCTTTTTCTTCTTCTAGAATGTTCATGATAACCTTTGTCTCTTCATATTATTATATAATACTTAATCTACTTTGAAAATTCTTAATCACCTAAATAATCCTTCTAGTTTAATTTCAAGGTCAATAACTTCCACATTAACTTGACTTTTCCTATTCCTTTGTATAATTTTCTAGCTAATCTTATGTTTCCTATAGGGTAACTTGTCTACAAATCTCCTAGATGCCAATTCTTCGACCACACATTTTCTATAACTCCTTGTGATACTACTGTTGGTGCCATTTTTTTCTAAAACATTATTTTTAGTTTCCCATGGATTCCTTATTTCTCTAGGACTTCTTTTTTATCCCACATTTCATTTTCTTTTACTAGTTTATAATATAAATTATCTAGTCAATCTACCAAATTCTTCATCATCTATTCTAACTTTTCTCATTTCCTTTCTAGGGCACTTTTTATACTAGCAACCCTAACTCTAGAACAATATATCACAAATACTTAAATACAAATTGCCTCAATGTTTGGCATTCACTATGTTTAGTTTGTCAAATCATTCTTTACCAATTTTTTTCTCATCACACTTGGTTGATCCCACAATAGTGTGTCCCACCTATGGGATACTCTAATTTTTTCCTAAAATCACATGTATTTTTTAGAAAATTAAATCATTTAAGCTTAGAGGGGTTCCATCTAAGGGGATTTAATTGAATGGGATTATATCAAACTTTCTTAGATCAAAGCCAATGAATATTAACCACCTAGGCTTACATCAAACCTCTAATGGAGTTTCCTCCACACCTATCAAAATGCTAACAAAATGTAATTTTGCTTCACCTTTTGGGGGATCGAATGAAGTTATTTAGAAATGTCATTTTGTAAGTATCTAGCCCTTGGTTTTAGCTTCCTCAAAATTATAATATTTATTATGTTTTCCTTAATATCATATATATTTTTAATTTTATAATGAATGTAGGTCCATTACAAAAAAACAATGTCTTTTAATCAAAATACTAGGAAAAATAACAAACACTACACCTGACATAGATGTCCTTGTTTCAATGAAAAAATAACAATTAAATTTTGATATATATGATAAAAGAAATGTATTACAAAGAAATATAGGTCTAAAATTTTTGTTAGTACTAATTCAATAATTAATAATAAATAAAATATTTAATAAAAATTGCCAAAAAATATCTATGCACTAAGCATTAGAGTTGATGGTCTGATTCCAAGAATTCATTAAATTTTTTATTTGTAGTGAAAGTTATGTGATATGGAATAATGTCACTCAATAAAAAATAATAGATAAATGTAAAAATTGATTGAAAATAAAATAAAAAATGAAAGAATCATTCTTTAAAACATTTTTAAAAATTACAAACTAAATCTAGATAGAAAATGCCACAACTCATTATTTTACAACATCCTTAAAATCTTGATTGTTTGTTCTCTATGACTAACACAAATTGAAAAGTGCTAAAAATGTTAATTTTGAGCATCTGAGTTAGGAAAAAAGGTGGGCATACTATTGTGCAATCACCCACTTTAGATCTTAGCTAAACTACCTCATAGATTGATGTATCCACCCACATCTTTCCTAATCACCTTAGATCTCATTTTCAAACTTACTTTTATATACAACTAATATATTGTCACACTCTTAGTGCTCTATCTCCTAGGTTATCTATAGAGCACCTCTATTTGATGGATCTAACTATGCTTTCTGTAGTGTAAGGATGGAAGTGTATCTAACCTCTCTAGGATATGATATTTGGAGATCTGTGATCAATGTTTATACTGCTCCTGCAAGTCCTCTCATAGATCCAACTTATAAGAAGGCTTGTGAGAACAATGCTAAAGATAAGAATGCTATCCTAAGTGTTTTGACTAACATAGAGTTTTCCAAAGTAATGTAGTGCAAGACAAATAAGGACATATGGGATAAACTAAAAAATCTCAATGAAGGAGATGATAAGGTAAAGGAAGAAAAATTGTAGACCTTCAAGGGTAAATTTGAAAATATGAAAATGAAAGAAGAAGAGAACATAGCTAACTATCTACTTCGAATGAATGAAATTGTGAATGTAATCAGAGGTCTTGGTGAAGAAGTAGTTGATTCAGTGGTTGTTAAGAAAGTATTGCGATCACTTCCTCAAAGATATGATTCTAAAGTTTCTACTATTGAAGAAGCTAGAGATTTGAATAAATTCATAGTGGATGAACTATTTGGTTCCCTCGCTGCCTATGAGATGAGAAATGCAAGAAAAGACACATCTAAAAGGGAAGCTGCTTTCAAAGCCTCAAAGAAAGAAGGAACTTCTAGTCAACATAGTGAGTCTAAGAAAGAAGAAGCAAACTTTGTGAGAAAGCTAAAGAAGAGTTCAAGCAATTATGAAGGTAAGTTACCCTTCAAATGTTTTAATTGTGGAAAGATTGGTCATTATGCATCTAAATGTCCTTTTGAAGAAAATGAAAATAGCAACAAGGATTTCAAAAGGAACAACTTCGAAAGGAATCTTCTTTCCAAAGAAGACTACAACTTTGGAAGAAGCAGATCACTACTCATCAGATGACGAAAGAGAAGAATCCCTATTCATGGCTATGGAAGTCCTTGATATTTCTGACAAGACTGTTGATGAAGAAGAATGTGAATTTGATCTTGAAGGTGAACTTATTTCTTCTCTTGAAGACTTGAAATGTGTAAGGAAAGATGACAAAGGACAAAAAGACAAAATTGAAGCCAAGACAAATGAATCTTCAAAACTCAAGGAAGAGATTATTTCACTCAGAAGAGAATTGGAGAAAGTATATGATTAACTGGACAAAAATCTCAATTTTGGAAAAAAGGCATGGAAATCCAAATGGCATTGAATAAGGAGATTTCATTCCAGTCATGTCTCAAAGAAGAAGATATGGAAGACCTTTCAATCCAAGGAAGACCTTCATAAATAGGTTCAATCATACATTTTTTGGTTATTGTTTTATCTACAATAAATATGGTCATAAGGCTATGGAGTGCAAGTCTAGGATGAATAGAAGAAATTTTGTGAGTAGGAAACCTCTTACTTCTATAGTAGATCTCAATGTGATATGTCATAACTACAACAACTTTGGAAACATAGAAAGATATTGCAGAAGTGGATTAACAAAGTCAAAAACTTGGATGGTAGATACTAATAAGCAAGAGAAGGAGATTGATACATCCAAGAGATAGGAAATAAATGAAGAGGTGGAAAATTCAATGATAATCTGAACAACATTTCATGACCAAGGGAAAACAAACCCCTAGGTGATAGATAGTGGATGTTCAAGCCACATGAATGGTGATAAAAGCAAAATCATCAACCTTGTAAAGTGGAATGGTGGATCAGTCAAGTTTGGAGATAATACAACTGCAAAAATTTATGCAAAGGGCACCATAAGTATTGATGGAAGATCAGAAACATAAGATGTTCTATATGTAGAAGGTAGTAAGTACAATCTTCTCAATGTAAGTCAGATTTGTAATAAAGGATACAACTTCATATTTCATGCACAAGGATGTGAAATCAAAAGAGTAAATATTGGTGGCAGAAGCTAGTAAGATAGAGAGCAATCTATACAACCTAAGTGATGTCAATGGAAGGAACTATCTTCTAGGATAGACAAATGAATGTTGGCTATGGTACAAAAGGATTGGAAATATCAATTTTGAGAATCTTATGAAAGTCAACACCATACAAGCAGTAAGAGACATGCCAAAGATTGCCAAGTCGGTAAGTACTTTGTGTAAATAATGTCAGATTGGGAAGCAAACAAGGACAAGGTTCAAGACCAAGGAGTATTCTTCTACAAAGCCATTGGAACTAATGTATACTAATTTATGTGGTCCTACCATAACAAAGAGCCTCCAAGGTGAGAGGTATTTTATGCTGCTTATTGATGATTACTCTAGGATGACATTGGTTACATTTTTGAAAGAGAAATTAGAATATTTTAGTAGGTTTAAGATTTTCAAGTCTATTGTTGAAAATGAAATGAATTCTAGAATCAAGTGCTTAAGGTTTGATAGAGGTGGTGAATTCACATCAAATGAGTTTGAGGAATATTGTGAAGAACATGGAATAAGGAGACACTTATCTGCTACAAGAACCTTTCAATAAAATGGAGTTGTTGAAAGAAAAAATAGGATAGTGTAGGAGATGGAAAGAACCCTGCTTAATGATGCAAAGATTCCTGACAGATACTCAAAAGGAAGACCTACTTCAGTCACATCTCAGGATGTTTGGAAGTAAGTGGTATATTAAGCGAGATGATGATAACCTAGGGAAATTTGATTCAAGAAAAGATGAAGGTATCTTCCTTGGCTATTCATCTAGAAGTAAGGCATACAAGTGCTTCAACAATAGGTTACAAAAGGTTGTTGAAAGTGTAAATGTAAGGGTTGATGAAGATTTACATCCACCTACATATGATCAAGAAGACTATTGCTTAGATGGATTTGCTTGCACTAAAGAAGAAGAAGTTGAAGAAAAGGAAGAAACACAAGAGAAGGCTACCAAGACTCCTACCAAATATGTTTAGAAGAAGCACTCAAAAGATCAGATAATTGGAGACAAGAATGAAGTAGTAAAGACTATAAGAAGATTTCCAAGGGAAAACGAACAAGTAAACTTCTCCTTGTTGTCTAAGATAGAACCTAAAACTTTTGTTGATGCTAACAAGGATGAAGGATGGATCAAGACTATGGAAGAAGAACTCAATTAGATAGAGAAAAATTAGACTTGGGAATTGGTGCCAAGACCTATAGAAAATAATGTGATAGGCACAAAATTGGTGTTCAAAAATAAACCTAATGAATAAGGACAAGTTTATAGAAACAAGGAAAGATTAGTTGCAAGGGTTATACATAAGTAGAAGGCATAGATTTTGAGGAAGCCTTTTCTTATGTAGCAAGGTTAGAAGCAATCAAAATGTTTCTTGCATTTGTAGTCCACAAAGTCTTCAAGGTTTATCAAATGTATGTCAAGTTAGCCTTCTTGACTGGTGAGTTATAAGAAAAAGTCTACATTGAACAACCTGAGGGATTTTAGCTATGCGAAGATTAGAATATAGTGTATAGACTAGGGAAGGCACTATATGATCTTAAGAAAGCTCCTAGGGCTTGGTATGCAAGATTGGATAAGTATTTACTCCAAAAAGGCTTCAAGAAAGGTATAGAAGATAGTAATATATATATCAAAATAGATAATGAGCACATATTAATAGTAGTAGTATATGTTGATGATATTATATTTGGTGGTAATGATGAAATGTGTAAGAAGTTTGCAGAAGGAATTTGAAATTACTATGATAGGTGAATTTCATTGTTAATTGGATTCAAATCACTCAATCAGATGAAGGTATCTTTATTCCACAAGAAAATTATGCAAGGAGATGTTGAAAAAGTTTTGTATGGAAGACTACAAACTAGTGAGTACTCCTATGATAACAGGTTGCCATTTAAGTAAAGATGATAAGTCACCATAGGCTGATTAGACTCTATATAGGTCTATGATTAGGGGCTTGTTGTATCTAACAACATCAAGGCCTAACATTATTCTAGTTGTTTATATGGTTGGAAGGCTTCAAGATGATCCAAAAAAAACACATGTGAAGGTAGTTAAAAGAATATTTAGATATTTGAAGAACAATTTGGGTTTTAGGCTTTGGTATAAAAAAGGCAATGACTTCTCTTTGAGTGTATATACTGATGTAGATTGGGTTCGTAGCATTAATGATAGGCAAAGTACTAGTGGAGGTGATTTCTTTTTGGGAGATAGATTGGTCTCATGGTTCAGTAAAAAATAGGATTTAGTTTCTTTATCAACAACACAAATAGAGTATATAGTTGTGGTATCCTGTTACACTTAAGTGTTATGGATGAAGAAAATATTGAAGGATATCAAGGTAATGTATGATGAGCCCACTTCTATCCTATGTGACAATACAAGTGTCATTAATATTTCAAAGCATCTAGTGATGCACTCTAGAACCAAGCACATATCCATCAAGTATCACTTCCTAAGAGAAAAGGTTATAGACCAAGAGGTAAATTGGAGTATGTACCTACAAAGAATTAGATTGCAGACATCTTTACAAAACCTCTTCCTAAGGACACTTTTGAATATCTCTGGTAATAGTTAGGGGTTGTTGCCCCTCATTCTTCCAGTTAGATGCACAAATGGTGCATCTATCCAGAGGGAGTAGTTCAAGGTATACTTTTTATCCCTAGATTGATGGTGGCTACCTCTTAGGGGGAGTATGTAGATAAGAGACTATACAAGATGTCAAGGATTGTATAGATAGGGGGAGCATGTACATGTTGCTGGAACAAAGGAAAACCACTGGCCCTTTGCCCTTGATGTCAAAGGGGGAGAAAATTTGCATATCAGGATTACTGTTGCCATCAATGACAAAGGGAGAGATTATTGCATATGTTGTCATTAATGTCAAATGAGTGATGATTAGAGGAGTTGTGATGTGAAAGACATGAACATGAAACTAGATCAGTATCATCTTTACACAGTTGTACCTTATCTTCTAAAGTTCATGGATAGGTGAATGTTGTTAAAGTGTTTATATACTTGTTGCATTATTACTTGTTGAAAAGCATTGCATGAGATATGAAGGAAAGTGTATAAATTATCAAACTGTTAAAGGCACAAGAAACTGTACTGTGGAAGCACATGAGATTGTACCACATTCTATCGTAAATGAAGATATGGCCTCACAATTTGGAGGATAGCTAGAGACATCTATGAGGTATGTATGATCCAAGTTTCAAAGCATAAGAAATACTGCAAGGAAATCTAGAGTTAGCAGACTAAATATAGAGTTATCACAGTGTAAGATGATCAAGTATGAAACTCAAAGTTGTTGCATTTCACCACATATAAATGTATGACCTGGTGGTTTGGAGATTATGTAAACCAAAGGTACAAGAATGACATGATCAAGTTTTAAAGGATATAAAGGACTACAATTGTGTTTTTTAATGTTCTAAGCTAAGACAATGTGACTAGATAGTGTAAATGATACTAGCATCAATGTATGATTGCTTGTGGCAATATGAAGAAGCATAAAATAGAAAGAGGAGTGCATGCGAAGGCTTTTTAGGTAATATAGTGTTCGTGCCATGAACCACATGATGATATCTCTCTTCTCTGGTACTGCATAGGGTTTGGAGCTAAGGCATGAGAGGATAAGTAGCTACAGTGCCGAAATGATATATTTGGGTGATTGCGCCATGTTTTTGAAAGTGTGCTGCAATAGGAAAGGTTGGGAGGAAGTAAAATGGGTCCAATAGATCACTTGGTATGAACCACACAATGGTATTTCACTCCTACATTACCATAGATGATTTGGGAGGAAACATGTAAGGCCAGTTACACGTTTCATTTAGGCAAACAAAGATGAAGTTTAGAAGGCTTGTGGAGGATATATATGAAGTAAAAAGATTGCTACAAGATGTGAGGGAGATGAAAGAAAGATAATCAAGAGGAGACAAGTAACTCTATAAGTAATAATGCAAAACCTATAACAGAGTTAGGATTGCAGAGGTATTTGATTCAACAATAAGATCAAGAGGATATTAGGAATGATAGTGCAGAGATGTTTGAATATGTCAAGGATGTCAAAGTGATAGTAGAGATATTGTTGTAGAGGTAATATAATCATCAGTCCATATTTGTAGAGCAGAGGTTGGTGCCTCATCTTGTAAGTGTTGTTGCACTTCAAGGAGTTAGTGCTTCCTTTGGGTTGGTACCCATAAAACTTTGTTTTATGGAGTTGGTGCTTCCTTTGGGTTGGTGCCCATAAACTTTGTAATAGGGAGTTTGTGCTTCCTTTGAGTTGGTGCTCATAAAATAGGGGATTAGTGTCTCCTTTGGGTTGGTGTCCATAAAACTCATTTTAAAACTTCATTTTATTTGTGAGGCTAGATTTGGATAGTAGATCCAAGCATTTGGATCATCGTGGTTTTTCCCATCATGGGTTTCCACATAAATCTAGTGTTATGTGTGTATTTTCTCATTTGATTTATGTTGTTTGAATGTTTACACTAGATTGATTGCATCTAAAGGGATAAGAAATTGAATAGATGCTAATTCACCCCTCTCAATATATATGTGTGTTCAATAGATAGAAATAACAAAATCTTGACAAATAATCTAAACATAGACGGATCAGAAAACACTTCACCATCCAAGAATGATAACAACAAGAACTACAATAATCATGATGGTGGTGATAATTACATGAATTTGGGGAACCAAAATATCAACAATTATCCCTCAAGAATAAATGAGCAATCATACAACAATCATCACAACCTTTAAAAATATAATCATAATAAATATTGCTCATTTCACAAGAGAAAGGGGCATGATATCAAATCATTTCAAGGGAACCATCACTTCAGCTTAAACCTCCCAAAATATCAATCATTCATGGACACATTCCCACACTCACAAGATGAAGGAAATAGTCACAAAAAACTATTAAAATGCCTTAGGTCTCAAGGAATTAGACAAAGATCAAGAAATTTATGCTACTCAAGTACTAAAATGACTAGATGACAGTAATGGGAACTTAATTTTTTCTCACATGCTAGATCTTATCAAAATTTCTCCTACTCACAAGAATGCTCTCCTAAGTGTCTTAGATTTAGGCCATCTTGTCCAAACAACTCCAAATGAAAAGTGTTCTTCTTTGACATTAAACTTTGAATTTTTTTTAACGATGACATACCTAAACATGGTGATCTCCCCCTCTACCTATCAATCCAAGTTCAAGACTATTCCATTAAATTTTTCATGATTTATGAAAGGTCTACAACCAACATAGTATCTTTCTCTCTCTTTCAATCAATGGGTTATGATAAAACTCACATCACACAAGAAACTTCCATCCTTATAATTCATGATAAGCAAAACATCCAAGCTATGGGTAAGGTCAATCTTCAAATCACATTGGGTCCCAAAACTCTTCCAACTAAATTTTATATCATCAACAAAGAAACTACCTACAACATGATCCTAGGAAGACCTTGGATTCATAGGTTGAGGATTTTTCCCTCCACATGGATAAAACCCACATTATGAAATGAGACCCTGATCCTTTTAGCATTTATAGAGCCAAAAAATCCAAAAAGAAGGGAAATGTCATGGAAACCAGCAATGGCCAAAGAATTAGAATTTTTGAAAATAGAGATATATCTAGAAAAATCACAAACATAGCTAAAACCTCAAAATTTACAAGGGAAGAAGCAACAAGAGAATTCCCCTTTGATCCTCACTAAACAAAGTCTTACACTCCCTATAACTTAGTAGCCATTCAAATCAATCTAGACATAAACATCCATATGGTTGAGACCATCACTACCAAACTAATAGAAGAACCAAAACCCACACAGAAACTAGGAGAGTCAACACCAACACCAATTTGCCCATAAAAAATCCAAAATTGAAAAAACTACCTAAACATATGTTAAGACTTACAATAATAGAAAATAACAAGGCTAGGGAGAAAATCACCAAACAATGAAATATGTGAGTGCACAAAACTTCTCACTAAATTCAAAGACATTTTAACACCAAGCCTATGAATGACCTTCAAAAGACTCTTAGATGGTGGATATCAAACAACTAGGTCAATAAAAATAGAAAAATAATAAAACAAGGTCATCCCAAAACCATTCAAAATAAAAGATCTTGTACTAATAATCTATAATCTAATCAACAAAGAGCCAACAAAGGTTGGAAAATCAAACTAGATTTGAAATCTTTGAATCATCATTGAATTCAACTGAGATGATGCTTACCTCTTTTGCACTATGGAAGTGAAGAGTTTAGTATCTAGAAACTTTATAAAATCATAAAAGCATAAAATCTAAAAAATCAAATAAACTCAAAAATTCATAAAAATCATAAAAGCACGAAAATAAAAAAATATGCATTTTCATTATGTTCACCATGCACTTTGTTTGTGACATGCTCTTGTTACATTTTTCTCTTAGCAAGGAGTCCTAAGTTTGTCTAGTATATGTTATCTCTTCTAAGCCGTAGAGATTCCATAAAATCATCATTATCCATTTTCTCCTTCATATTTCTAACAAATTTAAAATAAAGTCAATCTATTAGCTTTACATTGATCCTAGTCTTTACAATTTGTGTTGTCAAGTCCAAGCAAAGAAAGTAGGCAAGCCTATAGTAGCTAATAGAAGCTTGCAAGTAGACCTTCTCTAATCCGCCTTAGTGAGATGGAAGTCCTATGAGATAGTGAAACCTTTTGTTTGCACCCAGTCCCTTATTCATCCTAGCCAAAACATTAAAGGCATCATAACTTTGTAAACAAATGAAAAAATACAAAAAAAATAAAAAAGAGCCAGAATTAGAAAAGATACAAAAAAGAGAGAGATAATAAAAAATCCAAAAGCAAAAAGAGATACACAGAGAGAGAAAATTAATACAAAAAATGAAAAAGAAAAAAATAAAAGAAAATAAAAGAGAAAAATTAAAAGAGAGGATTTTTTATGTCTGTACTCTTGGGTGGACATAAAACTAAGCTCAAAGCTATGAGGGTGGCATCCATAGAAGAAAATAAAAAAGAGAGGTACAAAGCACACACATGTACCAATTGGGTAAATCCAAGAGTCTAGCTATCTTTAGGGCCATATTTTTCTTTATATCCCTTCCTTTACCTCATGTATAACTTGTTAGCCATCTCTAATCTAAGTCTAGAAGTTGCTAATAAAATTTGTTGCTTGTCTGAGTTGAAAGAAGATCAAAGTGTTTTGTCTAGATAAGGATCAATGTTTTGCCTTTTGTGAAGCTATGTTTAGAAATTGTTCCATATCCTTCCCACTCCCACATGATTTCCTTATTCCATCTTTAATATTTTAGTAGGTCATCCTATGCTAGGTCAACTTGCAATCCCTTGAGTCAAAAATCCTATTTAAAAGTAATCACATTGCTTGCTTTAGTTCCATACATACAAAACAATAAGACATCTCATTATGGAATTAATATGATTTAGAACTTAGTACTTTTCATTTCATATGTAATTTGCATCTAGCCATATTCACATTGCTTTTCATTCATATTAGAAAAAAACAAAAATAACATCATCATAATACCATCATCCACATGTGAATCATAGAGTATATATAATAAATTATCCATCCCTATGCACAAGAGATAAAATAAAGTACAAGATATCAAATGTAACCATAGATAGAACTCAACCAATTAGGGTCCTATCAATAAGTGCATATAAATGTCTAAGTACATGTCACTCCACCAACATAGCTCAAAAAGTCAAAATTGTACACTCACACATGTGAATCTCCCCATGCAAGGGGGAAAGTCAATAAACTCAATAAAATTAGGTCTCTCTAGGACCTCAAGGATGAATTTAACCTATGGAACCATATGGGCTCCTACTCTGTGGTCTCCTCTAACTATTGATGCATCTAAAACTTTGTGAGTCCCATGAGTATGATATGGGACTTCACTATGAAATTGTGAATGCAAGGGTCATACTATTAGAGTTTGTGAATGAGTAGAAGTTTGTCTTTCGACCACTAGGCTATCCATCTCTCAAAACAAAGCAACTGCAACCTCCAGTGTAGCAATTTTGGCCCACTAGGAAGGAACCTCATATCTAGCATGATAAGTAGTAGCTAGAATACCCATGTAACTAGATAAAGAGGGAAATAATTCATTAATTGAAATAACCTATCTAGTCTATCTAGTGAAATGGATCAACACATATAATGAATAATTTTAAAAAAGTTCCCTCCATCCATCAGCATTGCTTGTGCAATATCATGAAGAGAAGATAGTAGTAGTCCGAGAGTTAGATCTAAACAATTTTCAAAGAAGAAAGTGTAAGAAAGAAAAAAGAGTAGGTTAGTGTAGTACTCATGAGGAGCTCCTAGCTTCAATGAGGGATCATCAAGTCTCATAGCCTCCTCTATCAACTTTGAGAAAGGATCCTGTCTATGTCTAAGTGGGGCCTTTGTTGGCACTACCTCCTCATCCTTAAGAATCACCTCCTCCCCTCTTTATGATACCTCATTATGCTCCTCCATAGGATCATAGTCATCATTTATGGGCTCATTAGTCTCCTCGTCCTCAATAGAAAGAAGTCTTTGATATTTATGGGCTCTCCCCCATTTAGGACCTAGCTCTCACAATGGTCTCATAATCAAAACTCCAAGAACTAATGGAAGGAATAAGAGTACCATGTACTATACATCAACCATCTTGTGTACTAACCTATTTAACAAGGGGGCACTTGGGGAAAGTTCTCTAGAAAGTCATCTCCTAACTACTGAGGGACTCATGCAATGTGGTGAGTTTCAACTAAACTATTTCTACTAGTCAAATGGCTCACCTCTTGATAATATGCTGGAATAATGTTATCGCCTAGCCATAACCCCTCCATATCTATATAGGGGTTTGAAAAGAAATCTACATCCGTAAGTGTGGCCACAACTCATGTAGAAATGTCATAGTGATCAAGTCATCCCCATCTCATAGATCTTAGAAGCCTCAAATCTAGAAAGGGCACCTCTTTTTGGAATGATATAATATGCTTAAGGATCTAGGTTGTAACAAGTGAAGGGTGGCTAAAGACAAGTACCCCTTGTGAGATTTGATATAAGTCTTAATAGAGCATATCAAGAATGTTAATCCCCCAAGTGAAGATTGTCCCCCACTCAAGTTGCTAAATGATTAGTGGCCAACACCACCTACGCATGAGAGCATTCTTGTCTCCTAATAGGTGAGAGGTAAGAAAGATGATAAAAACCTTTCATAGGGGTGGAATAGTGAGCCTCAAGATTGAAGTAAGATGAATCCCACAACTAGATCTCTAGGATGAGTCTGTCCCATAATGGCTGCCCAAACCAACCTCTCCTCAAACTTACTCTTCGAAAGTGTGAGTCACACTCCTTTTATAGGAACTCCTACAATGTAATAAACATAATAAAGAGTGATAGCCCACTCTTCAAAAATAGAAGGAAATTAGAATGCATTCTGATCAACATCTCAATAAGTCAATATATAATAGTATATGTAGGACAATAAATGAATAATCATAATCCATGTCTCTCTAGCTAGTCCTATCATGTACAAAAGGGAATGATGAGTATATGATAACACCTTAAGAGCATCCATATACAAAGCTTCATCATGCGTGGAATTCTAGTTGATATAGGTGTCCTACCAAAAGAGAAAATGCCAAGCCAAAGCATTGGCAACTAAAAAATCATAAAAAGTAGAAAATCAAAAATCACCAAAAAGTCATAAAACTCATAAAAACCCTAAAAATAAGATATTTTCTCAAAAAATTGTAATAAATAGAGAATTTAGCTCCAAAGTCAAAGAAATGAGCATCAAAAGAATCAAGTGCACGTCAATTCCTACCAACAATCTTCTAGTAGGGTCACCCCTTTTACAAAACCAAATCTCTTGGGTGACCTAGGTCAAACTAGTAGGGTCACCCAGGTGACCTAATCTAGCATTAGGGGTGACCCCATGCCATGCCTTGGCATAGTCTTGTGGACCTAGAAACAAATAAAAATAGGAAAAAACATGCAAATGGAGACATAAAATGACAAGCACCTAAAACCTAGAAAAATGTGATAGGAAAACACAAAAATAACACACATTTTGAAATGAAATCAACAAAAGAAAATCTAGGGTTTCAAAATATGATTTTTCTTGTTTCTCATACCTAAGAATCTATGGGAGACTAATTGGTAGCCATATTATGGATCTCCTCCTTGTCATCTCTCCATTGACTATCCTTATGTGTAGTTTTGTCATCAGTTGCTTGCTCTCTCTTGATTTTCTTCTTCCTTCTCCTCTCTTTCCCTTAGCTTAGTTTGAATTTAAGTAGTTTATTTTATTTATTTACCTTTTTTATTACATGTCTTATCTTTATTTTGTGTGTCTCCATCACAATACAAGTCTTCATGGAAAGGCGAGGCAAATCAAGTATACATTACACTCACGTATCAATAGTATGTTTCCTTATCTTCCTTTTAGTACTTCAAATTTATCATAAATTCAAGCTAATACTGGTCATTTGAAGTCCAAATTCAAGACAATGATATAGGTATAGGCCAATTTTAGGAACAGTACCTAGATTTCATGTAGACTACCACACCTGAGGGGGTAAATATGTAAGTACAAGAAATGTGCACAGGCCACCATGTCAATTTAAGGATGATATAGAAGTTTAAATCACACCCATGAAAGCATGAATTACACTCCTCTTAGTAGTATCTTCCTTGGTGATGTGTCCTATAGTGTTTCTCCCCCTTGATCATTCCTCCCCAACCTTCTGACTAACTTTCCAAAGTCTTGCATAACATTAGTCGCCTACTTGATCCACTTTAAGTGGGCCACCCATATGACCAATAGGGTCACTTGGGTGACCCTACAACTTATGTTTGGGTTTCTTGAGCAATCTACCCTACTAAAAGGGGTGACTGACTTTCCATAATAGATGACCCTATTGTCTTTTTCCATGAGATCTTTCTTCCAATTCTATCGAGTTTAACTCCATTTTTAGCTTTTGATTGAAAGTTCCTCCATGCATAACTAACCCTTGACTTCCTTGAACTATTTTTAAACTCTTAATCATACTACTTTTGGAGTCTCAATCACTCTATTGTTAGCTCTCAATTACTTTATTGTTATCCATTTGAATTAGTCTTTTGTGATATCCTCTCTAGCTTCTATTATATTCTAATCAAAGCTTGTTCACTCCCCAATCAATTTAGTTATATACCTAATCACTGATGAGCACATGATTATACTAAGAGGGGGGTGAATTAGTATAATACAATCTTTTTACTTTTTCAAAACTTAACAACCATAACAATATGAATCACACAAGAACACAAGCTTTACATGGAAACCCTTTTGGGAGAAAACCATGGAAAAATAATGTTTTTATATAAATCTCTCTTACAATCTTTGTAGCACCAACCTACAAGAGACACCAATCCCCTCTTATATGATTTCTAGGCACTAACCTGTAGGAGTCAATGTGACTCAACAAGCCAAGATCCCTTCAATCAAGACAACCTTCCACACTATGAGAAAAGAGAATATGCTAAAACAATGGAGCATATATTCTATACACCAAACTATATGAAATACAATGAGAGAACCTTGCTTATAAAGGCAAGGATGAGAAACAAGGAGTTGTATGCCAACATTCCTATCACATGTGACAACTTAGAGGATTGGATGCCTACTAGTTCACATGTGTAGGATAAAACAACTCACTACAACTATCAATAACTAGAAACAACTAAAAACATCTAGTAGATTGACTAAGTCAACTTAACATGTGAATTATGTGTGATGTGTGAATATTATTTAACGAATAAATAGTTAAATAATATGAATTATTCACACAAGGGGAAATTAACTAAGCTAGTTAGAAAAACCCCTATTCACACCAAAACCCCCCTTAAGTGCAACTTAGGGGGTAGATAACTAAAGAAAATATGCAATGATTGGTCCCGGCTACTAGACCATGTTAGGTACCCATATACAATTAATCTCAAGTGGAGAAAAGAAGAAAACCTCATGGAACAAAACCCCTCTCCAAAAATGAGAATGCAGAAAATAAATGGAATGGAAGATGTGATGGAAGGAGGACTCAAGACCCCCCTAGAACTACATTCAACACATATGTATAATCAATTATCCCCCCATAGGAGAGAAAGTGTGAGACTATAGGTCCCCCCCACAATGAAGTAGCTCTTGTATCGATGGTGAATGCCTGAAGAAGAAAGCTAAAGAGAATCCAAAGCTGACAAACAACATTCTTCCCCTAGAAACAGGTCCAAAGGCTGATGTAGAAGAAACTCTATCTCAAGTTATGAGGGAAAAAGCCTCACAATGTTTGTTGTCTCTGATAACTTCTCAAGTGTCCACATGTCACAACCAAAATATATCACATAATTAGGTGTTTCATGCCTAATCAAATAATGTGACAATCCAAGACAAGATGAAAAATCAAGATCATCAATCTCCAAAGACAAAGAATCCTCCGAATGATGCTCAAGATACTCCAACTCAATGCCAAGCTATGACAAGTGAAGAGGAGAAGATGGTGCTTGCACATCTAAAGTAGAAGAATCAACTCATTCAAAGAGGAGATGATTGTCATCAATATGTCCTCCAAGTCATCAAGATAGGACACAAAACAAGTTTGAAATACTTGTTAAGTACTCATCCCATAAACTTGTATCTAGAAGACAAAGAATATCCTGCTCAAATGAAGTGGATGAAATTAAGTCAATGCCAATCTTTGAAGAGGCAGGAGAAGGAGGAAGCTCAGAACTAGTCTCAATAACTGAAGTAGATCCAAGAACACCAAGGTACAAGTGACCAAACTTCTCCTTATAAACATGATTCACACTTGATGCATGAGTATAAATATCAATCAATGGATCTACATCATCATCATAAACAAAATGGGAGAATGTATACAAGCAAGATGCATGATTAGCCATCCCAACAACAATGATATCTTTGCTCTCCAAGTCCTTTATGATCATAGAATCAAGAGTGAACTCATCTGTCTTCCCTGCACCATAATGCGTAATCTAGTAGATGGAAAGGATATTAGTTGTTAAGGAAGGTACACACAACACATTGTTGAAAGTACTCTCACCAATATCAATAGTTCCTTTTCCATTTGCATGCATGTATATATTGTTACCTATCAAAATAGGTGGTGAAGTACATGATTGAAATGAAGAGAACATCCCTTGTGAAGAGGCCATATGATGAGAAGCTCTTGAATCAAGAAGCCATCTATCTGACTAAAGAATTGTTGAAGCATATAGTGCCTGTCCTTTTCCTTTGGTTGTCCCAGTGACAAATCCTATTGTCTTTGGTGTTGTAGATGATGATGGTGTCAAAGAAGAAGAATTGGGTAAAACTAATGTTGATGATGGATACTCAATGTTATATTTTTGAAGAAGTTGTGACATCTCATCAAATTGTTTCTAATAACATCTAGTCTCATAATGACCCAATTTCTTACAATAAGAACACTTTGGCTTCTTCTTATTGGATTCCTCTTTGGAAGAAGATTTGGGGGTTTTGTTTGATTCTTTCTCTTTCTCATTAGAATTTGAATCCTTTTGTTTCTTTCCCTTATTATTTGAAGCCTTGGGATCTTTTTTTCTTTGTGTTGCAACTAGAGCCTATGATCTAGGAGACTTCAATGTGCCCATGTGTAGTAGCTTGGCTTGTTCTCTAGTGAGTTGTGCAACAAACTCCTCAAGTGAAGGCATAGTAAACTTACTACCAAAAGCATCCATTATAGCATAAAAGGTAGAAACATAAACTGAATAAGTAGGACCCAATTTTTAAAGAATAGATAGAAACAATTGTTCATCTTCTTTCTCAATAACACACCACTTGAGTTGCAACCTAAGAGACTTAAACTTGGTGAAGAAATCATTAATTTGATCAAAATCTTGAGGATTAAGTGTAATTATCTCATTCTCCAATTTGAACACTCTCATTTTATCTTGCTTACCAAAGAGATTATCTAATGTTGTCCATATCTCATTTGGTGTTGTACAAGACTCAACATAAAATCTAAGATCTAGAGAAATAGCAAGACAAAGTGTGCCATAAGCCTCATCTCTTCTATCTAACCATTTTCTTCTCTCAGTAGCACTTGTGGGTTTAGGATCTATGCCTAAAGTTATTCTATGTAACTTTTGTTTATACAATAGAAACTCCATGTTTTTCTTCCATTCATAATAAAATTTGAGGCACATCCATGATGAAAAAGAAAAACAACAATACAAAAACACCCCTTTACTATGAAAGAGAGCCCCCCCAATTTGTTGTGGCACTTTATACATAGTGTGATTTACAATTGTCCACAAACAACCAAAATTGAGAAAATAATTAAAAATCTCTTAAAACAAAGATCAAAGTGAGATTACAATTACTCACACTAATTTATTACATCAAACAAATCCCTTCAAAACAAGTTTCACCTCCTTAAGTCTGAAAATGCCCAAGTTATCACTCAAAAGCCAAAAAATTAACAAATTGAATTAAATGAACTTGGATCTAAATCTGAGAAAAGTGCATGATGGCTTTGAAGAGCTCTTGAATACTTTTCAGATGCCACAAGAATTGTGAAAATTAGAGATCGTGGCTGAAAGTTGTGAGCTCAGAAGCCAAAAAAGGAGATTTGTCTTCAACATGCAATAACTAGTATCAAACAACAAAATATGAGGAAAACACTTGCACAAATACCAAGTAGACTCTGTCAGCTTTCTATCGATATATGGTTTTCCCAATTTCACTTCTGTGGGTAAAAGTTATGCAAAAAACAAAAAAATCCCTCCTTTAGGGCTTTGAGGGGAAAAACAGGCCCCATGGTAGATGAAATATTCCCTCTATGGATGGAATATTCTCTGACTGTATGGAAAAAATGCCATCTGAAAACAAATACTATCGATGAGAGGAAAAAATTGTTATTTGTTTTCGAATACCGCCTTTTAAATGTACAAAACCGCCTGGGGCAGGGATAAGTGGTTTGAAGATTAGGAATATTCCCTAGATTCTCTGCTTGGTAGAGGTATGCCACTAGCCATATGTTGAAAAAACTGGTAGTATCTGAATTGACTATCAGAGTTGATGAAAGTCTTTGTGGAATGTAAAAAAATGTTTTAATGGCCACGATGGCTACTGGAAGGGGGTCCCGTGTAGGGATCAACCCCTCCACATAGGCATAAGGTGCCATGGGTGGTTGAGCCTAAAGGGTCCCCACTAGGTTTGCCTATGCCTGTGGGTATGCTGAGGGTACATGCCTGGTAGGCCTACACTTGTTAGGATTTGTACCTAAAATTTTATTTTATATTTTTTTAATTCTATAACCAAAAAATATAAATATATGTCATAGATAATTTATAAACCAATAGAAAATAAAATATTTACCTTAGAGACATTGACAGATTATGTTGACATAGAATGATATGCAGATATGGCACAGTGTGGTATGAATTTCATAGAATCCCTAACCAAGGGCAAAAAAATTGCCAAAAAAATTTTGATATCCGATTTCCACAAATTGACAGGTGATCTATATAGATTTGAGCCTTCTAATCCAAATCATGATGTCAGATTTGCTATAGGACACACCTAAAACACAGCTCCTAGAAATACCTCTCCAATGAGGGAAGGGAATTATAGATTTGTCTCTGATACCATGTAAGAGTCAATGTGACTCCACAAGCTAGGATCCCTACAATCAAGACAACCTTCCACACCATGAGAAAAGTGAATATACTAAAATAATGGAGCATATATTCTATACACCAAACTATATGAAATACAATGAGAGAACCTTTCTTATAAAGGCAAGGATGAGAAACAAGGTGTTGTATTCATGTGACAAGGGTCACATTCCTATCACATGTGACAACTTAGAGGATAGGATGCCAACTAGTTCACATGTGTAGGATAAGACAACTCACTACAACTATCAACAACTAGAAACATCTAGTAAACTCACTAAGTCAACTTAACATGTGAATTATTTGTGATGTGTGAATATTATTTAATAAATAGTTAAATAATATGAATTATTCACACAAGGGGAAATTAACTAAACTAATTAGGAAAAACCCCTATTCACACCAACATAACCTACTGGGGACTCCAATGCCCACTTGTAGAATTTTTAGGCACCAATCCATTGGAGACACCAATCCCCACAACTGAGCACCAACTCAGTAAGAGACACCAATCTCTTTTTTTGGGAGGCACCAACCTTCAAATTCTTCAATGGATGATCTTGTCTTCACAAAATCTATTTGTGGATGATCCAACAATTATCATACAAATGCTTTCCTTCACAAATCTACTTGACGATGATGCAATACTTTCCTCCACAAATCTGATATCAAATAGTGCAATGCTTTCACATATATTTCTGTCTTGAGGTCTGCTGAATAGAGTTCAATTGTATTACTTTCATAAAATATAATTTTAGATGCTGCAACACATATCCTTTCTCTCACAAATATTTCTTATGGATCTTCCTTTTATTTGCCTTACATCTACCTATAAATCTACCTTACATCTACCCATAATTCTACCTTTTATCTACCTTACATTTCCCTCAAGAGTCTACTCTAAATCTGCTCAAAATATACTTGATAAATCTGCTTCCATCTTCCTCTTGAGTTTTCTCTAAATTTATTGTTAATCGAATGATTTACATTTTTATTTCCTATTGTTTTGAACACCAAGTTATCTCCTTTTATACCCCATCATATTCCTTTATGAAGGGAGGTGGCTCTTCAATAAAGGGATGACTTCATAAAAAGTCATACATATCACAAAGAGAGATGACTTCAAGTGGGTCAGTCTCATGAAATAATTAAATTAAATTTATTTGGATCTTAACTTAACTCTCAAACATCTCCTCAATGAGGCACTCATTGAAAGTGAGTCGGCCCTATTAATATGTAAAGGGATTGGCCACTAAACAATAATATTAACATCCCAGCCAGCATATCATATGTAGATGCCACAATTTTAGTAGGTTGGCCAACATATATATGATAGATTTTCTTCATGAAAACCTTAGCACTACCATATATAAGAAGCCTACCATATATGAAGTTTTCCATTCATAAAAACTTGCATTTAATTACCTTAAAGAGATGTTATCTTCCCTTGAATGAGGTTGGCCATTCTTGAACTGGATAGGAATTAGTGTTGTCATTACTTCTTTTGATGAAACAATTTATTTAACATTATTTCCCCTTTGGCGGGTGGCTACTTCACCAAGGGTTGGTCCATGAGGCACATGAATTTATCTCTAAAAATATTAATGGAAGGGTGCCAAATAGAGGGAATCAACTAGCACTAATATTTTAAAAAGTCGGCCCATTATCTATGCATAAATAACTTAAACTTTGATTTCCTTTTAGTTGATTTCTTAATTACACATGTAGGTCTAATTATCTTTGCACATTATCATAAATCTTTATTACTTGACATTGTTCCACGGATCTATCCTCTTCACCAAAACATACGGATTTGTACTTAGATGATAGTTAGCATGTTCCTTAGATCACGAAACCTCGTGCTTTGCATAATCTCCAATAAATCAATGATATTACAACTAAATATGGAAGTTGCATCATCTCCAATTATACTTGATATGCCTTACAACCCTTATTTCCAAATGTCATACTGCCAACCTTGTCTTTCACTCCTTTGACATCAATAATAATATTTCCAACAATCTCTCATATGCCTTTAAGATTAATGATAACAATCTTGCTAATAATCTCATCCGTATGCCTTTGACATCAATGACAACAATCTTGGACAATGAATTCATTCTTGACATCAATGAAAACATTTGCAACAATCACCAGCACCTTTGGTGTGGATTCTAAACCTATAAACACCCCCTCCTTTATTTATTTGAGGAGACAAATTTATTATTATATTGATCAATCTTATGCAAAGCTACCCACACTAGCATTTTTATGCTCTTCGTAGGACCTTGTGTGCCTTTTTGTTTTTGCAATAGATTAAAAGCTAAAGCCATTTCCATTTTGTAAAATCTTCTAATCTCAATCCATTTTCCTTAAGTCCTCATTTTTATCCATGTTGCCAAGTGGAGGATCCTACTATTATAGAGGAGGAGACAGTTGCTACAAGACTTTTGAGGACACAATCTAGGTACTGGCACCCTATTCATATAGGTTCTTTTTGCTGCACATATGTTACCTAAGGTTGTCACTGATGTGGTTATGTGGTTGTCATTGATGTCAATACTAATGAGCATTAAACATATTTTACCTAAGTTTGTCACTGATGTGGTTGTGTGGTTGTTTTTTATGTCAACACTATGTTTGGATGCTTATGATGATGAGAGACTATATTGATGGTGTGCTAGCAGTGGTTACTGGTGTTCATGGTTGGTTGTTGATGTTCATGGTTGGATGTCATTCCTTGATTAATGTCAAGTAAAGTTGTATTGAACATGTTTGTGGTCAATAGAGATGATTTCATGATGATATATTAAGATGGGAATTAGAAGCATTAAGATGAATGATGATATATTAAGATGGGAATTAGAAGCTATGAGAAAATGTTGTTGATGACTTGAAGCATGTTGTATGATCCTTCATGTTGTTCCTAAGGAAGTATGTGTTGATACAAGAAGACTCTAGTCTTCAGATGTTGGTAAAGGTAGTTGTTACAGGAACCTGCCTAGAAGAGTACTTAGTAAAATGCTCTGCATTCCTCAGCATTTGAAGAAATGGTCATGTGGTACAAAAGTTAAGTTCAGTATGTTGTAAAGGTGCTAGATCCAAAGTTTTAGTTCATTTTCTCCTCCGCAGTGGAAGTTACAAGTGAGAGTTATGGTCCATGCTCTAGTAGCATAATTTGATGATGAAGGTTAATTGGAATGCTCTTCATTCTTCCGCAAGTGAAGGTTTGCTCATGTAGTTCTATGAACATGATCAGAGATGTTCAATGCATGCTACTTTGCAGTATCAGGTGATTTAGAGGTCCACAAGTTCACTTTTAAATGACAGTGTACTATAGATGGTTCTAGATGCCTAATTATTCTCAGGACACATGATTGAGTACTTGCACCAGTTGGAGATTGTACATATCAATTATATGAGTTCATATGGACATTCTACATGTCTCTATGCTTCTCAGGTTTGATGCACATGTAAATCTTTCAAGTTTCCTATACCACAAAAAAAATTTCAAGTCAGTATAGGAAGAGTTATTATTGCTAGAGATGACTGAGGTATGTTGGTGATGTGCACCACAATGTTCTTGTTGTGCTAAGTTCAAGGAGCATTTGGAGATGATGTATAGGTCCTGCTGACTCTTCTAGGAGAAGTGCAAGCAATGTTCAATCTTTCATGAGTACTGCCACGATTGTAATGACCGATGTGCTACAAGCTTCATGTGCTCTTGCTTAAGGGAAACCTATTTCAAATGAGCATGATGTGTGGATGTTATTCTTTGAAGGATGATACTATGAAGGATATTTAGGACCAGGTTAAGCATGTGTTGGAGTTTGCAAGGCATGTTTCTCTTCCTAGAGTGGTGTGTAGTTCATGTTAGGGCTTTCCCTCTACATGTTTCATGTTGTGTGATCTTTGGATGACTTGTAAATTGTAATATTCTTATTGTATTGGCTGACTTGTAATGTAATCAATGTAATATCATGTATATATTGTAAACCGAGTTGATCTAGGTGAGGTATGATTGCAAATATGAGTATGTGAAGAGCAGAATATGAATATGACATGCATTATGATGTACGACTGAAGGAGAAAGAGTAGAAGTGTTAGAGCTTGTCCTGATTCATATTGAAGACATTTTTGTGACTAAAAGGAACTGAAGAGTGTATCGAACTGAATCAATCATGAAAAGGAGAAAGATAGGAAGAATTGCAATCATCAAAGGTGTGAGCTTCAGTGTCAGTTTTTAGATAGTAGAAGGACTATCATGTTGTAATCTTTTATGAGTTCATTCTCAATTCAAGTAGTAGTTTCTTCCTTGGGTTGTAGCCCTAAAATAAAGTCAATAGGGAGTTGTTTCTTCATTGGGAGTGACCATAAAACCTTTCTTCATGGAGTAGTAGCTTCCTTGGGTTGTAGCCCTAAAACACAGTTGTAATTTTTGAGCTTCATATACTATGAGTTAATCCTCACCATGGTTTTTCCCCTGATGGGGTTTTCCATGTATATCTAGTGTTATGTATTGATGTGCACTGTGTTGATCTTTCATGTTTATGTTAATGTTGTAGTGTTTAAGTTTTAATCCATTCCAGAGGATTTGAGGTTTGTTTGGATACTGATTCACTCCCCTATCAATATCTAGGTTTGTTCCACTTTCATGTTTTTATTATTAATTAGATAAAAAAATCTTGCTCTTGAGGAAGTAAAACATTGTTTGACTTTCTCTTGATAGTTAAAATTCATTGCTTTCTTAGAGTAGATTTGAATTCATTGTGCATGTTACTTAATTTAGCTTCCAGCTCAATTAGGTTGAGCTGAGGTAGTTTTTGCAAAATAAAGATAAAGGTACACATTGACTTCTACTTTAAAAGTTACATTCATATGCTAGAGATATTATCTAATAAACTACAAGTCAGTTTTGCAAATGAACACAAAAGAAAGATCACATAATCTTTGCATAACTACTATCTTTTATTGATAATCATGAATGAATAATGTCCCACACAAGCTGTGGGAATAACTTTTCTAATGCAATATGAAAGTAAACTATACAATTGAGGAAAAGGAAAAACATATGAAAGAAATGGCATCCATCATTGCCTGGACAAGAAGGAGGAACATTAATTTGCTTCAACTCTAGCTCCTTTGGTTGTTGCTCCAGAAATTCCTGCAAGATTTGAGAAATTTGGTGTTAACACTCCAGATACGATTTCTCATCATATACATTTCAGTTTCAACAAGCATATAATGTACTCTCATAAAGGCATTGAAACAGTTCTATACATATCATAGATATCAAGAAAATAAGAGGATCATCATCATAACCATCATGTTTAGAATCTCATTGTTTTATCTAACTTGTTTGTTTACTATGCAGGTATAGGAGAAGTTTTAATTGTTGGATCATTTTCTCATTTGATATCATATCATGTGGAATAAATGTGGCTCCCACAAGGGTTGAGCCCAACATGCTACCTTGTTGTGCTTTAAAGAGGCATAGAAAGGTAATTCATCTCCTTATGTTTCACTCAAGCAAGAACACATCATTTATGAGGGTGAGTCTTTAGTCACTGTCATAGGTGATATTTACTTGTTTAAGGAAATCATAAAGGATGTATATAGTATCATGTATCAAAACAGGTTATAGAAATGTATTGATGTACTAATCAATAAAAACACAGTGAATGAAACATCTATATGTGATAACCATCATATTTGTGAGCTATTAGGAGCTAACATTAGTCAAATGACTGCCATGAAATAGTAGAAAGAAGATAGCACCAAAATGTAGGGTCTAGCAGTTATCAAGAGAAGCAGAGATCAATGATGACAACAGTCCACATGGAAAGTCAAAGATGAAAATACAAGATGATTGTCAAGGCAAGTGACATGAGCATCACAGATAAAGGGGACAAGTTTTATCTTGTTATGTCATGAAGATCATACATGTAGAGGCAGTAAACAATGACAAGTCAGTGGTATGAGGTTGAGATCTAGAAAGTATAGAATCATGACCAGAATTATGAGGAACATTACTTTTCTCATGGTAGACAGTCAATAAGGTTTTATGGTATGCAAACCTTGAAAAGAACCTGAATAACATAGAGCCAATGAAACTATCAAAAGTCAGTGAAGAGGGTTTATGCCAAGACAGTGATGGTGGAACAAGTTGAAAACAAAAAGGAACCTAAGCAATGCACTAAAGAGGAAGACCCTATAGATGAACTCCATCATCAAAAGAGGACAAATAATAGTAGTACAGTGTTCATCAAGGATTTGAGGGACTATGGAGCTCTGTTAGATTACTACAGATAGTGAAGTGCAAAAATGAGTTATAGCCTTGCATTTCCAACAAAAGCCAGTCTATAGGACCTTTTTAAGGTATGAGACAAGAAACTAGATGCTGACAATCATGGAGTGCAAGCATCAAAATGTTTAAACACCACAATGCTCAGATAGTCAAGTGGTGAAACAATCATAAAGACTACTAAGGAACAAAGGAAAATCTCTCCATCCTATGCTGAAGGTAGATATTCATTTATAGGAGAAAGAACTAAGAATGCATCTGCATCACAAGAAGATATTGCATGAGATTTGAAATGTGTTACTATCAGTAGATGTAGAAAAGTAGTGACCATACACCTCTATCATGAAAGAGACAAAGAAAATATGACAAATTAGCAGAGACTAGGATCCTCAAGAAAGAGATGAATGTGTGTAGCAAGACCTAAAAGACAGTAATAAGGAGGATGCAACAAAAGTAACTCATGCAAAAAATCCAATGAGCAGTGAGGAGGATAGTTTGCTAAGTGACTCTGTGCCCAATGGATAAGCTTTAGGCAATTGGTCAGGATGTTTAGCAGGCAAACATATAGCAGATATTGCCAAAAATGTTACCTAATTTAGCTTCCAGCTCAATTGGGTTGAGTTGAGGTAGTTTTTGTAAAACAGAGATAAAGGTACACATTGATTTCTGCTTTAAAAGTTACATTCATATGCTAGAGATATTATCTAATAAACTACAATTCAGTTTTGCAAATGAACACAAAAGAAAGATTACATAATCTTTGCATAACTACTATCTTTCATTGATAATCATGAATGAATAATGTTCCACACAAGCTATGGGAATAACTTTTCTAATGTAATATGAAAGTAAAATATACAATTGAGGAAAAGGAAAAGCATATGAAAGAAATGGCATCCATCATTGCCTAGGAAAGAAGGAGGAATAATGATCTACTTCATCTCTAGCTCCTTTGGTTTTTGCTTCAGAAATTCCTGCAAGATTTGAGAAATTTGGTGTTAACGCTCCGGATACGATTTCTCATCATATACATTTCAGTTTCAACAAGCATATAATGTACTCTCATAAAGGCATTGAAACAGTTCTATACATATCATAGATATCAAGAAAAGAAGGGGATCATCATCATATCCATCATGTTCAGAATCTCATTATTTTATCTAACTTGTTTGTTTACTATGCAGGTATAGAAGAAGTTTTAATTGCTAGATCATTTTCTCATTTGATATCATAGCAGCTGGAGTAAATGTGGCTCCCACAAGGGTTGAGCCCAACATGCTACCTTGTTGTTCCTTAAAGAGGCATAGAAAGGTAATGCATCTCCTTATTTTCACTCAAGCAAGCACACATCAGTTATGAGATTGAGTATTTAGTCACTGTCATAGGTGATATTTACTTGTTTGAGGAAATCATAAAGGATGTATACAGTATCATGTATCAAAATAGGTTACAGAAATGCATTCATGTACTGATCCATAAAAACACAGTGAATGAAACATCTATATGTGATAACCATCATATTTGTGAGCTATCAGGAGCTAACATTAGTGAAAGGAGTGGCATGAAATAGTAGAAAGAAGATAGCACCAAAATGTAGCGTCTAGTAGTTATCAAAAGAAGCATAGATCAATGATGACAACACTCCACATGGAAAGTCAAAGATGACAATATAAGATGATAGTCAAGGCAAGTGACATGAGCATCACAGATAAAGGGGACAAGTTTTATCTTGTTATGTCATGAATATGATACATGCAGAGGCAGTAAACAATGACAAGTTAGTGGTATGAGGTTGAGATCCAGAAAGTATAGAATCATGACCAGAATTGTGAGGAACATTATTTTTCTCATGGTAGACAATCAATAAGGTTTTATGGTATGTAAACCTTGAAAAGAACCTGAATAACATAGAGCCAATGAAATTGTCAAAAGTGAGTGAAGAGGGTTTATGCCAAGATAATGATGGTGGAACAAGTTGAAAACAAAAAGGAACCTAAACAATGCACTAAAGAGGAAGACCCTATAGATGACCTCCATCATCAGAAGAGGACAAATAATAGTAATACAATTTTCATCAAGGGTTTGAGAGACTATGGAGCTCTGTCAAATAATTATAGACAGTGAAGTGCAAAAATGAGTTACAGCCTTGCATTTCCAACAAAAGCTAGTCTATATGACCTTTTTAAGGCTTAAGACAAGAAACTAGATGCTAACAATCATGGAGTGCAAGCATTAGAATGTTCAAACACCACAATGCTCAGACAAACAAGTGCTAAAACAATCATAAAGACTACCAAGGAACAAAGGAAAATCTCTCTATCCTATGTTGAAGGCAGAGATTCATTACAGGAGAAAGAACTGAGAATGCATTTGCATCACAAGAAGATATTGTGTGAGATCTGAAATGTGTTACTATCAGTAGATGTAGAAAAGTAGTGACCATACACCTCTATCATGAAAGAGATAAAGAAAAGATGATAGCTTAGTAGAGACTAGGATCCTTAGGAAAGAGATGAATGTGTGTAGCAAGACCTAAAAGACAACCATAAGGAGGATGGAACAAAAGTAACTCATGCAAAAAATCCAATGAGCAATGAGGAGGATAGTTATTACCATTCATGACAGTCATGTATGATGGAAGAGCAGTAAACATAGTAGACTTGCAAGTGAGGGATTGGTAAATGTTGTGAATAGAGCCATTCATTTCATTAGTGAGAGAAAACACTTCATCATTCAAAACTTTCCTACCCTCACCAATGTTGAGGACAATCAACTCTACTAGGTCATTGGTTTTCTATTAAGTGTGGAGTCAAAATTCTGTCAGAGATGGTCAACAATAGCCAATGAATGGCTATAGCAGTAAATAAACAGTAAAAAACAGTGATGAACAAGAGTGTAGTCTAAGAGAAGGTAACAAAGGGATATCAAATACCTGAAGGTGAAATACACAGTAAATACCATGAATACCTCATTTTATTTCATATTTTGACAAGAAGCAAATATACATATTGTCATCTTAGCAAGAATAGTTAGAGGGTTTGAAGAAACTCTAGCTATGCAAAATAGAACAAATGAGCAAAAACCCACTGAGAAAGTATGCTCAAAAGTGTAATGAGTATACTTTTCTTTTCAAATCATTAACTATAGGAGAAAAGCATAGCTTGCTAAGAAGAAAACTTCAAAATTATGCAGTAAACCAAGATATTCATTGTTATTGTGTTCTATAAAACCTACAGGAAGGCAAAAAGAGTGCTACCTGTTGCTGCCTGAGTGTTGACAATCACATAAGATGCAGAAAATGCACTCCAAATACATAGAGAAACCTCCATAATATGGCAAAAAATTCTCTTATGGTGGCGCAGAGAATGGTAGGGCAAAAATGCAAAGAATGAAATGTCAAATGAAAGTGTTTCAAATGCTTTTTGTCATTAGGGTTTCAACCCTAAAGTGGCCGATGGGCTTAAGGCATTTTTTGTCTTTTTTTAAAAATTTGCAAATAAAAACTAATACCACGGCTGTGCATTTCATTGTATGCCTAGAAATAAGGCTAAGTTCCCTTATTATCATTTGCTTTGACTTCTCAAGATGGTCGAAACCTTTACTTTCTTTTGCATTGAATTTGAAATGTAAGGCATTTGGCTTAAGTGATATTGCTATAAATCACTTAGTCAAATTGCTATTTTAGATGCAAAAATGAAATATTATGCCTTGTAAATGCATTTATGAATTTTAGTTAAGCTTCTATACTTTTGCAAACATATAGGAGGAGGTTGGAGAGGTTAGTTGACCAAGGGAGAGAATATAGGAGTCTTTACTCACCTTTTTGGAGGGAATGAGAGTATCTAGGGGGTGGTTTTTCATGCCTTCATGGTGGACATGGTCAAAGTTGAACTTTTCAACACTTTGGAGTCTTTTTGGAGGAGTTTTGGTTGCTATAATTTTGGCTTTTTGGAGGCATCCGACCCAAGGAAGTTGTTAGTTCCTTTTTTGGTGCAACTACTTGGATGATGGATATAGTCACTTGATTGACTCATTTTATAGTCAGTTCTGATTATGCTCTTTTGGCTACATTGTGACTTTGGAGGTCTTTTCAGCTAGAGATAGATATTGTAACTCATTTACATAAAGATACAGTGTGTATACCTTTGGAGATCAATAGAGATAATCTTTTTGCCTTCTCATTTTATATATTATAATGTGCATTTTTAAGTGATTGATGCAAGTACCTGTGGAATTATTTGGTTTCATTGTCCTTATGTCTCATTTGTAGCACCTTTGTGCAGAAAATATATGTGTTCTGTAGGTTGTGAGTTGTGTTAATTGCAAATAGTCCAAGTTGTGAAAGTAGTTTTCCTTCTAGGATAAGCATTAAACCTTTTCATCAAATACTGATGTAGAATCATATACATATTGGGTTGTGCATGTTAAGTTGTTTTTTTTGATTGAATTTGTATGTAAACCAGCTCTATAGGTTTAAAAATCATTTTGGTGCATCACCTTAGTTGTAGGTTCCATTTTCATGCAATTTTTCCCTTTACCCTTTCATCAGAAAAGCATTAGAATAATTTTTAGGTGATAACCATTAGGAAGCTAGCCTTCTCTAGAGGTTGATCTCTATTTTTCCAAAGCCCACACTTTGAGAGGTCTTCCCATGTTACATTGAGTGGTTGAACAGAGTTCAACAAAGGGTGCACATTTAGGTGATAACAGTGCAAAACATTGCTATTTTTCTTTTCATAGATAGAATTTATTACTTTCTTAGAATAGATTTATTTTCATTATACTTAGAATAATTACAATCAAATTGAAACCACGAAAACACAAAAACACATAGATTACATTACATTAGGAAAGATCATATAGCTGAATTCATTTTCCATTTCATAGTAATTAGTTCTCCATAAAAATTTGGAAAAATAATAAAAAAGATTAGCTACATTAGAGATTCATTCAAACCAAAAAAAATAAAAAAAGGTGAAAAATTAGGAAGAGCACTTGATTCCATAATGAGGCGCAAACAACTACCCTTCCCATTGGCCTAAACATTCAATGAGCCAACATATAAGGGAGGATTGGGTCATATATGTCCTAGATGAGACCATCCCTCAATAAATTCCCACTAAGGAAACAACCCAGGAATAAGAGATTATCTTGAGGCTCATGAAAAAAAAATAGAATAGAGAAGACAAGCATAAGAACATCAATAGAGACTCATTCAACAAATCATTGAAGAAGAACAAATGGCGTTAGGTCAATTCCATATCATAAATGAAAAAATGGCTTAGAGCCAAACTTAGAGGAAGTGACCCTCTAGGTCATATAACAATCACAACCACCATGACCATTCAACATTTATGGCATCACAACTTTCATAACAACTTCTATCAACCCCATAGATTCAAATGTCACATAATAAACCCAACTATGATCCATAACATTCTACTTCGCCACAAATAGAACAACCCCCTATTCTACCTCCACTCGACTGGCTCTTTCCATGAGAGTGGGAGTGATTGGGTGGGTGCTAACTAGAAGGACATAATTCATGTGACGTATCAGAGTCTGACTCAATCATGTTGTGTCTAAGTCATATTATGAGTAACATAGAAAGCATATTCATTCCCCAAGAACTAACCATTGTGCAAGTTGAAATGATCATGTAGTAGATGCAATAGAGGTTGACGATCTTATGGCTAGCACATAGCCACTAAATAGAAAATAAATGACTTTCATTTAAGCATTTGCCTCCCTTGTTCCCTATCAATCATAGGAAGACATGCATCCATGTGTGGATATATCTTATGTGTATGTATAGTGAAGTCATTAGTGCTATGTCATGTGTTTATGTGGAGTCATGGAACTCATAACATGTTTACATAAGTATATATGTCTAGTTTAATTGGCTATGCCAATATGGTGAGGACCCATGCTACATGTGATATCTACATGCATTTAGTTTATTATATCAACCTAATCCAAACTCCCATACTTATGTATCATTCCTCCTACATGTTCATTGGGCGATAATTTAATATTGGCAAGTAATTGTTTCAAATCAAATAAATTGATTAGCTACCAATGTGTGAGGAATTGGAACTTCATCCTCATGAATTTTACATGTTTTAGAGTAAAATTCTATGAAACCACAATCAACATGTCAAACTACTTATCTTTCTAACAATATAATTTTTTTTATAGCTTGAATAAATTAAAGTATTTATTTTTATTTAGCTTTATCAATGTCTTGATGACTCAAATACATCTATATTTCTTATTTTTCCAATTTATTGACCCATTTATCTAATTTTGAAATAAATGTATGCATGCATGCATGCATGTATGTATATATGTATATCTATATAATTATAATTGTTATTTATTTCATTCTCTACACATTAAAAATTTTATTTCTTATTTTTATTTTTATGGAACTTAGGTGATGTGCATGCTCAATCTTTATGTTTCTAGGATATATCAACTTAAAAATCATAAAAATTCTATTTAGTATAATTTATAAAAGATTATAACTTGAACTACATACGTTTATCTATCTTTCCACCAATTGGCTTTTCAAAAATATGTAACAAAACAAAAAATTGGGGAGGTGCATACTAGATGGTATGTTATGTTGTGCACTCATTTATAATAAAATAGAAATTACATCTTTAGATATACACATTAGGATCTGTAGAAGAGTATTCTTATATTTTTTAAAATGTTATATACACTTGTAAAAGTGGTAGCAACATTAAACTTCTCTAAATATTTTAATTTTTTTTGTAATTTTTATCAAGTGATATCATGTATGTGTGTAGTGAATACTTTTGAATAGAAAATTTTTGGTTGGATCTATTTTCACTACAAGAAATCGAGCTAGAACACAAATTTAGATCAAAATTACTTTTTAGTCATTAATGCTTAAATTTGAGTGTACTAAAAATATACCTAAAAGGGTGACACAACTTCATGCTTTCACCACCCAATAACCAAAGATGTTTATGTGGTACCATATTATAGTAAACCTAGAAAATGATTCAATCTGATGGATGATGTTTATGAAGGATAGTTATTTATAATATGACCAAGTTCAAACCATTTTCTAATTTACATGGCTAGGGTGGAAAGGGATGACCACCATCTAATTTATCACGAAAATGAGTACATTTGGTGATTTTTTTTTATGGTGGAGGCTTCGTAAGGAAGAGAAAATAGAAAAATCTTTGTATCAAAACCATTTAAAGGATACTTAATAGTAGAAATCATCAAATAAAATAACATCATAAATTGAAGTCAATAAAATAGTGTAGGATCAGACAGCTAATAAAGTTTGGACTTGAGACCATATCATGATCTAGGAAAATAGGACATGGAGACATTAATCAACATAAAATATTCATTAAACATCTTAAAGTTATTAATGAGATCGAAATTGACTCAAATGTTTTTTAATATAATTAAAACCTTATATGAAAAGAACTTGAATAAAACTTACCGATTAATCTATGAGAGGAGTAGCACTATATAGAAAAAATTACATAGGTTACAAAAGGATATAAAACACACATGTTATAGAGTGCTTATCCTAGGAAAACCCTTTTGGGAAAATCCCAATATTTAAAACTCTAAACTAGTTGTATTTATAAAAATAATAATGGTTACAATATAATCACAAGCTAAAGTTTTCATAGAAGATCAGACCAATAATAAGTTAGGAGAAATTTTGGCAACATAATGGTACCTACAAATATATAATAATATCTCTATATCCCAATCATTGTATAAATAGGAGAACCCAAAATAATGAACAATGGTTTATAAAAAACATGTACCAAAGCCATGGGCCGAAGTGTGTCACCTAAATACAAGCCACAAATTCCCATAACCACCTCTAGATTATTCTTCTTATGCATTATAACCATCCCACCAAACTTGCATGCTCTATTTTATAATTTACTCCATTTATAAGTTGTTGTATGACACATCATAAATGTGTCATAAGTTGGTCAAAATTCATATTCCACTATGTAACTCTCTTCATACATTATTGTATGCATGTCATATATTTGTCGTAGAATCTGTTACACATATTACAATATTCTAGATGCTCTTACACATGTAAGAGGATACATTCCATATGGCCAAAATACCACATCAAAGTGGGACGCCCTTTTCCATTAGGCATAATAAAAAACTATAAATTAATCAAATAATCAAGAATTAATATTCAAGGTGTACAACATCTATTCTAACATTTTACCACTTATCATATACCTTAAAAGAGAAAAAGGAACACACAAACAATCTCTAAACTATCTACTGGGGGTTGTGAGCCCATAGACTCCTTGCTAAACACATATGTGCTCACTAGATTTACCAAAGCATCTATAATATTCACCAAAGTATCACCTTTCTCCAACATCACCCTCCCATCCTTCACCATGTCACAAATAAAATGAGATTAAACATCAATGTGATTGATCTATGTGTGTAATATCAAGTTCCTTACTAAGAGGATTACACTATAAATCTCAAAGTAAATTATAAGTGTTCCATAACTTAGCCCAACATCTAAGCATAGTCACTAAATCAAAATAGTCTCCTTACAAGCATGAGTGGCTACCATGTTGAACAATGGTTTATGGAAAACATGTACCAAATCCATGGGCCCCAGTTTGTCACCCAAATACAAGGCACAAATTCTAACACCCACCTCTAGATTATTCTTCTTATGCATTATAACCATCCCACCAAACTTGTGTGCTTTATTTTATAATTTACTCCATTTATAAGATGTTGTATGACACATCATAAACATGTTTCATAAGTTGGTCAAAATTCATAGTCCACTATGTAACTCTCTTCTCACATGCTTGTATGCATGTCAGTATGTTTGTCATAGAATCTGTAACACATATTATACTATTCTAGATGGTCTTACACATGTCATAGGATACATTCCATGTGGCCAAAATACCACCTCAAAGTGGGACACCCTTTTGCATGAGGCATATTAAATGACTATAAATTAATTAAATAATCAAGCATTAATATTTCAAGGTGTATGACACCTATTCCAGCATTTTCACACTTATCGTATACCTTAAAAGAAAAAAAGGAAAACACCAACAATCTCTAAACTATCTACTGGGGGTTGTGAGGCCCATAGACTCATTGCATTATCTAAACACATATGTGCTCACTAGATTTACCAAATCATCGATGACATTCTCCAAAGTCTTATCTTTCTCCAACATCACCCTCCCATCCTCCACCATGTCACAAATAAAATGAGATTGAACACCAATGTGATTGATCTATGTTTGAAATATCAAGTTCTTTACTAAGAGGATTACACTATAACTATCAAAGTAAATTATAAGTGTTCCATAACTAATCCCAACATCTAAGCATAGTCTCTAAATCAAAATAGTCTCCTTACAAGCATGAGTGGCTATTGTGTACTTTGCCTCTATAGTGGATAAAGTGACCACAACCTATCACTTACTCATCCAACTCACCATATGTTAGATAGAATAGACTAAACACATAGACATTAGTAAACCTCCTACTATTAACATCTCTTGCCTAATCTAAGTCTACAAATTCCTATATATCCACTCCATACTATGAACCTCCATTGTTGTAGAAGATCCTTACTGTAAAAGTTCCCCACTACTTAATGATAAAGTTTGACCTAGTGGTTGATGAAGTAGTACTAATGAAGTTCAAGATAATGAAGACGTGCTTGTCAAAGACACAACTGATGAAGTTAGTGTTCATGAAGTTCAAGATGTGGAAGATACCTAATACCAAATAGAGTAATCTATAATTCCATGCAAATATTTGAAAACCCTCTTCACTATACCCCAATTATCCCTACTAAGATTAGTCAATAAATGACTCAAGACTACTACTACTCTGGAAATGTATGGTCTAGTTCATATCATAACATATATTAGGATACCAAATATACTAACATAATAAAAATGAGACATATCATCCATCTCACTAGGTGTAGGCAAACACTACTCAATTGAAATCTTTATTCCCATAGAAATAGGAACACTCACTAATTTGAAGTCGATCACACTAAAATGCTATAAAAAATAGTCAACATACTTCTACTTTCTTAACCAAAGTTTTTTATTATCTCTATCATGTATGATCTCCATACTAGTACAAATTTAATAGCTCCAAAGTTTTTCATTTCAAACTATAAAGAAAGTTGAGATTTCAAGTCCTTAAGCACACCCTTATTATTATCAAATAATGACATATCATCAATGTACAATGTGATAAAAATCAAATGATTACTATTTGGTTTATAACAAGCATAATAATTAGACTTAGATGAAAAATCTCAAACCCAATACATATGAATTAAACTTTTGGTACCACATTCTTGGACAATGTTTCACACCATAATAAGATTTCTTCAAACTACAAACCAAACTTCCCTCACCCTTCTTAATGTAGTGATTTGATTGTGACATGTAGATCTTTTCCTTCAAATCACCCTGCAAGAAAGTTGTCTTCACATCTATTTTCTAACATCAAGTTCACATGTAGCAGCAATAGGAAAAATAAATCTAATGGATGAAATCTTTATTACTAGAGAAAAGATCTCAATATAATCAATTCCCTCAACTTGGGAATAGCCTTTGGATACTAACCTTTCCTTGTACTTCACCACCCTACCATACTAAACTTCTTATTAAAAAACCCACTTCTATCCAAAAAATTTCTATCCCTAATGTAATTGAATAGATCTCATATACTATAATTCTTTAGTGCAACCATATCTTCATCCATGTCCATCTTTTAGTATTTTTGATCATTCATTTCCATTTCCTCCTTCATGGTTATAGGATAATTAGTCTTAGTACACAAAGAAAAATGCATGTAAAATCAAGTGGGATATACCTCTTTGGTTGCCCCCACTATCAAGTAGACCTCCTCAAATGATAGGGTGGAGGTTCTTCCTTTGATCTCTTAGAACTTTTAGTACCATGTCCTCATCATGTTCATCATAAACCTTTAATTACCCTTCAATGTATCATCCTCAATCTTTGGTTGTGTTGCAAGTATGGGCCTAACCGATGTTGTCATTGATGTCAACATACTCCTGTTGCATTGATGATAAGGATTGGATGAGTTGTATGCTGAGGATATTGAGAAAATTAGTCCTATTAGGAATAGAGAAGAACAATGAAGTTAGTAAGGTGAAGAATCCTAGCTAAGATGAAGATCAGAGGATGCGCTTCAAAGGGTTTGTAGATATATGTCTTAAGATGATCCAGTAAATATTTGAGAGGTCCATATGAAGATCTGAAGGAGTTATGGCCACTTGAGAAAAATTTGTTCTGGCAGATGTTCAGAAGTGACAAAGTGTCATAGATAGGTCTGGTGAGATCTGGAAATGCAACATCTTGTTCTACAGATTTGGTGGAGTGTTTAGGAAGTCAATGTGAATTGACAACTCAATTGGTTCATGGTCTGGAGGTCCACAAGCATCTATTCCAATATTACAATGATGACATACTATGTTCTTGAAGTTCTGGATGAAGGAGAGAATGATTTCAGTAAATAGAAGTAGTGAAGATGTTCTTGATGATTCAGGCAAGCTTGTGGAGGTCTTTGGATTGTGTCCAGTTCATTTTGGTGGTCTGCATTGAAGATTGAGCTTGTAATTGAAGAATTACTTCCAGATAGTGATGTTCTTCCTAAGTCTGGCCAACCGGATGAGTTACACATCCTGTGGATGATTTTGGAAATGTTCTGTGAAGAATGGCATGTTCCTAAAGGAAGGTTGAAGTCTTAGATCTGTGTGGCTGACAGTGTGTTGATCCGCATGAAGTCTTTTTGTAATTAGTCATGTTGTATTTATGTATTTGCTCTGCAATATGTGCCGACTTGGATGATTATCCCTAAGTCAATGTCTTGTATAAATAAGGAGTTGTAAAGTCATTTCAAAGTGATCTTGTAGAGATGAGAGTGTGGTAGAGAGGAGTAAAGCAAAAGGCAGAGCAAAAGTATTGAGCTTAAATGGAACTGACTCAAGCATGGTGAAGATGATATTCTTTAGTTCAAGTATGTAATACTTATTATTCTATAGACAATGTGTCTCCTATAGGCAGTGGGTCTCTTGTGAGCAGTGTACTCAAGTAGTGAGCCCTAATTGGCATGTGCCATTTTGTTCTTTCTATTCTTTTAATAGAGAATACAATCTTGGGTTAGTCACCCCGTGGTTTTTCCCTTAACCAAGTTTTCCATGTCAAAAATCTTCGTGTCATGTGTTAATGTGTTACTGCTCTTGAATTGTTGTATTATGTTTCCATGATTGATTTATTATTATGCTGTTGAATTAAGAAAAGGATTTAAGTGATTAATTGGAAGAAAGTTTTAGACAACTGATTCACCCCCCCTCTCAGTTGTCTGTCCTAAATCTAATAGGTTGTACATGCATAACTGACTTTACATCATCCTTAGGTTTCTTAATAGTATGACTAGTCCTAATTGCTCTAATTACCGCATTCTAACTATAAATTGTCTTTTCTATCACTAGATACTAAATCTTGTACCTTTTCAAACCATCACCATAGTAGATGAAGAAACATAGGTAACCATTTTGAAGTCCAAGTTGCAACTCTTCTCCCTAGGCACTAACTACATATATATGTTGAAGTGTGGGATTTATTCCCATCCAAACTTCCTTTGGGGATTTGTCAACTATAACTAATGTAGGAGATTTGTTAACTAGATAACTAGTTGTACTAACTTCTTCTACCTAGATTTTTAAAACCAAACTATCTCCACTAACCATACTCTTATCCATATCTATCAATGGCATGTTCATCCTCTCTACAACTCCATGTTGAGGTGTGTATAGGGTTGTCCTATTCTATGGAATACCATTGTACTTATAGAATTTATCAAACTCCATTACTCAAATTCCCCACCATTGTCTATTCGTAACACCTTGATCTTCCTATATATTTGGTTCTTGACAAGAGCCTTAAACTTTTTGAACCAACTAAAGAACTCAAATTTATTCTTCAGAAATAGACCTTCTAGAAAAATCAATGAATGATACATAATATAAATATTTTACAAGTGAATATACATCTACTATACCAAAAACATCACTATGAGTTAAACCTAAAATCTTGTAGATCTAGTAGAGCTTGGATAAAAATGAACATTTTTTGTGTTTTCCATATAGACAATGTTCACAAAAGTCAAAATCTAAAGAAAACAGAACTAAACCTTTTATAAGATTTTTGTTTCTCAATAATTTAAGGCCTTTCTCACTAATGTGGCCCATGAATTCATGCCACAACATAGCCTTTCTTAGTTAGAGACTTACTCTCTAAGGTATTATGTGTAGGTACACACACTACACATCTAGGTATTATAGAAGTGTCAATGGTTGCAAAAGTGCTAGTGGCTATAGAAATACTAATATGTTTTGAAAAAGTGCCAACATGCTATTGAAGTGACATTGATGATGAATTACCATCTTAGAACTACTACTTTGAATGTAGGTGTTAGCATCAAGGTAGAAAATAGTTCTGAAATAAACTTTCTTTGTAAGAACCCTCCTTTATTAAATACTACCTACACACTTACATTATTCATCTTTCCAACTGATAATAAATTTTGTGCCAAATTTGGGATATGTAGAATTCCTAAGATTTATTTTATCCCCCCATCAAAGAGTCTAATCTTGACTTGATCACCTCCAACAATACTTAAAAAATAATTGTTACTGTATGATCTAAAACATGACTCGGACACAATACGAATGAGTCATCCTCAATATCACACATGAACCCCTCTCCTTTCTATAGGAGAGCTCCAAGTCACTCTCGCTCTTGTTGTAGGAGCCAGTCAAGTGGAGGTAAGACCTGTGGGTGGTTTTGCTTATGTGGAAGTAGAACTTCATGGAGGGTAGTTTGATGCAGAGGCATCCACACTATAACCTTAACATACAGCATGGATGTCTGCAGCCCATCATCATCATCATCATCATCATATTTGACTTAACACTGTCAGCATCATCATATTTACTGTGCCGACCTATATCCTCCTGATGGCAAGCCCTCGCCCTTTCGCATGTCAACAGCATCACCTTATTCGATTATCGACAGCATCATCATGTTCGACCAGCGCGAACATCCTCCTGACGTCCACTGTTCATCTCACCGACAACTTCGACCTTCACTATCTTCAGCATCATGATATTCAACATCATGATAATCAACAGGATAAAGAACATCCGGTTCCTTCCATTTATCCTGATGATGACAAACCTTAACTCCTCGCACCGTCCCTTCCGATGCTTACGTCACCTGATATCCTAATAACATATATCCTGATGATGATGACGTCACCTGCAGCTCCTCAATATCCTGCTGCTCTGAAACATCCTGATGACGTATATCCTGATGATGATGACGTCATATCCTGCTGTTGGCCAAACTTAGCTTTTTCAGCCTGCGATCAACCTGATCTTCTTCCTTATGCCGATATGCTCCTCCTCGGCACCTCCTGATGATGATCACCCCGACGCACATTCACTTCATGCACTCAACCGCATCATGCCGATTTCCTCTTACTCGGATGATGATGCCCGAAGTGACTACAGGATATAAGCAGAAATATCCTGATGATGCCGTTTTAACAAACTTTCAACCTTAGCGAAATTTCACTTCGCCGATCCTTCTGGGATGACCCGATCCACTCTCAGGGTGATCTTCCAAACTCTATCAGCTCGACCTAGCACATGCCCATGCTAGGGTCCTCAACATCTCTCGACGGTGATCCTACACACCTGCATGCAAACAAACAAACTAACACCTACCCTACTGTACATAACCATTCCACCGATTAGACGAATCAACCGGTGGAATGGATCAGTGAATCCATGAAACCACCCAAACCAGCAAATCGATTACACAAAGGAGATCAAACAGAAGATGAAAACAGGATCTTTATTGATTTCAAAGATGCAATACAATATATTGTTTCTCTCACAGCACACTCTAACTCCTCTGCTCAATGCAATACTATACTATCGATCGATGATCTACAGTCAACCGATCCTCATGCTTAAATAGATTTTCCTATGAGTACTACTGACCCGACTCCAAGCGGCTGGGAACTCTCCAGGCGGCTGGGAGATCCAACCGGACCTACAACATGACAACTGTCCTAACAAACTGGCTAAAAATAGCAAAGCCTGGTCAGCATGATCTTATCATGATCAGCATGACCTTATTACATGCATTTGGTCTTATCAGACCTTCTTGAAAACATAAACAAGACCTAAAACAACTAACTGCCTCATGAAGGCCAGCTGTCAGGTAGGTGCTCCTGCACCATACTCCCCAACAGAAAAGAACTCATGTCCCATGAGTTTAGTATGTGGAAGTCCTCCACCTTTACACTTTGCCTTAGCACTATGCTGAACTGTTCCAGCTTTGTCCTCTGCTGGCTCTTGGCTGCTCCAAGTCTTCTGCACTGTAACTTGCTTTCTGGCAAGTAAATCCTCATGCCTGTCAATGTAGGCCTTTCTCTCACATACCCTGTGTTTGTCAGAATGTCTGACCAGAACCTCTGTTTGAACTGCCTCTTGAACTTCTGAAATGTTCAACTCTGTCTTCCTTTCATCTTTTATAGGACAAACAATAGTCCCAACTATGACAACATCCTTGTCATTCCTCTCAACTGATTGCTGTTTGCAAACCTGTTTCTACACCTGCTACTGACCTCTGTCAGTCAAAACTAAAACTTTCTTCAACCTATTGTCCTGAACAACTTCTTTTCCTGCAGTATCCTTATCTGCCTTTCTGCCTGCTCTTCTAGGCATCTGCACAAATTCCTTCTTTCCCATTAAAATGATTTGGGCTTCTGTATTGCAGCATTTGCCTGCAATGGCATCAACTTAATAGTCTTCCCATCTTTCTTGATGGTATAGGTATTAGCATACCCATCATACAGTACCCTTCTATCAAATTGCCATGGTCTACCCAACAGTAGGTGACAACATTCCATAGGCAAAATATCACACAAAATTCTATCCTGATATGCTCCAATCTGAAAATCCACATATGCCTGTTCAGAGACAAAAAGTGATTGACTATCACTCACCCAAGATGCCTTGTAAGGGTGCTGATGTGGAATCCTTTCCAAATTCAGTTTATCCACCATTTCCTGAGATACCATGTTGTCTGTTGAACCAGTGTCAATGACAACCTTACATACTTTACCTTTGCTCTTACATATGGTCTTGAAAAGAGCTCTTCTTTGTGGGGATTCTTTGTCAGGTACCTTCATGGTAGTCACTGTTCTTCTCATCATCAGAGACTCTCCACTCTTTGGGTATGCATAATTATCAGGCTCCTTATCCTTTTGATAAGTGTTTGAACTCTGCACACTTTGCTCTATTGTCTCTTCTTGCACAAGTTGTACTCTCTTGTCATTAGTTCTATCATTTCTGGATGATGAACCTTTGTTTTCTGGACATTTGAAGGATGGATGACCAAACTCTCCACAGGTGTAACACTTTCCTGAGAATGTAGTAGAACCTCTACCACTTCCAAATCTGCCTCTATTACCTTTCCATCCACCTCTGAAATCAGACTGTCCCTGTCCTTTACCATTGTCTTCTTGACCCTCATTGGTTTGCTTTTGTGTAGGGGCTGCTCCTCTTCCCCTCATATTGTTTCCTCTTCCTCTCATGGACTTATCATGTCCTCTATTCATCTTTTCTTCAATCCTGATTGCCATTTGATAACAATCCTCCACATTCTTAGGGTTAGCTAAAACTAACTCATCCTGTATGTTAAATCTCAAACCAACCAAGTACCTAGCCACCTTTTCTACCTCATTCTCATGATGACCAGATCTCATACTCAACTTATAAAACTCCTCAGTATATGTCTTCACATCCCTGTCCTTCTGCTTTAAAAATTGCAGTTTCTTAAACATCTGGATTTCATAATCCCTTGGCAAGAATTTACCTTTGATCCGTGCTACCATCTTATCCCATGAAGTGATCTTTGACTTCCCTTGTTTCCTTCTTTCAGATTGTACATAATCCCACCATACCAAAGTATGACCTCCTAACTTGGTCTTTGCAATCTTTACCTTCTGATCCTCAGCAACATCTTCACATTCAAAGTGATTATCAAGTGCAACAATCCAATCCAGTAACTCATCTTCATTCAAACTTCCAGTATACTTGGAAACATCAACCTTTACCTTAGGTTTATCACTCTGCACTACCTTTAACAGTTTTGCCAATCTCTGGTCGTCAGCATCCAGATCTTCAGCTACCTCTTCATACTCTTCTACAGCATCTTCATCTTCTTCAGACTCACTGTCTTCCACTTCCCTCTTTTTGTTCTTTTCCAGGGCTGTAAGCCTGGCTTGAAGTGCTTCAGTAAGCTCCTTCATCTTCCTCATCTCTCTGGCATGTTTCTCCCTCATCTCCTGCAATTCCCTTACAGTACCACTACCTTTCGGAGGCATTTTGTCAACCTCTCAATCAACACACAACACACAATCAACTCTACCTCTGCCCTTTCGGTGACAGAATCAACACACAACAGCCCAGATGTTTTGCTGAGCTCTGATACCACTATGATGCAGAGGCATCCACACTATAACCTTAACATACAGCATGGATGTCTGCAGCCCATCATCATCAACATCATCATCATATTTGACTTAACACTGTCAGCATCATCATATTTACTGTGCCGACCTATATCCTCCTGATGGCAAGCCCTCGCCCTTTCGCATGTCAACAGCATCACCTTATTCGATTATCGACAGCATCATCATGTTCGACCAGCGCGAACATCCTCCTGACGTCCACTGTTCATCTCACCGACAACTTCGACCTTCACTATCTTCAGCATCATGATATTCAACATCATGATAATCAACAGGATAAAGAACATCCGGTTCCTTCCATTTATCCTGATGATGACAAACCTTAACTCCTCGCACCGTCCCTTCCGATGCTTACGTCACCCGATATCCTAATAACGTATATCCTGATGATGATGATGTCACCTGCAGCTCCTCAATATCCTGCTGCTCTGAAACATCCTGATGACGTATATCCTGATGATGATGACGTCATATCCTGCTGTTGGCCAAACTTAGCTTTTTCAACCTGCGATCAACCTGATCTTCTTCCTTATGCCGATATGCTCCTCCTCGGCACCTCCTGATGATGATCACCCCAACGCACATTCACTTCATGCACTCAACCGCATCATGCCGATTTCCTCTTACTCGGATGATGATGCCCGAAGCGACTACAGGATATAAGCAGAAATATCCTGATGATGCCGTTTTAACAAACTTTCAACCTTAGCGAAATTTCACTTCGCCGATCCTTCTGGGATGACCCGATCCACTCTCAGGGTGATCTTCCAAACTCTATCAGCTCGACCTAGCACATGCCCATGCTAGGGTCCTCAACATCTCTCGACGGCGATCCTGCACACCTGCATGCAAACAAACAAACTAACACCTACCCTACTGTACATAACCATTCCACCGATTAGACGAATCAACCGGTGGAATGGATCAGTGAATCCATGAAACCACCCAAACCAGCAAATCGATTACACAAAGGAGATCAAACAGAAGATGAAAACAGGATCTTTATTGATTTCAAAGATGCAATACAATATATTGTTTCTCTCACAGCACACTCTAACTCCTCTGCTCAATGCAATACTATACTATCGATCGATGATCTACAGTCAACCGATCCTCATGCTTAAATAGATTTTCCTATGAGTACTACTGACCCGACTCCAAGTGGCTGGGAACTCTCCAGGCGGCTGGGAGATCCAACCGGACCTACAACATGACAACTGTCCTAACAAACTGGCTAAAAATAGCAAAGCCTGGTCAGCATGATCTTATCATGATCAGCATGACCTTATTACATGCATTTGGTCTTATCAGACCTTCTTGAAAACATAAACAAGACCTAAAACAACTAACTGCCTCATGAAGGCCAGCTGTCAGGTAGGTGCTCCTGCACCATAGTTGGCTAGTCTGTGGGCCTAGTGTAGATTGATATTTGATGAGCTCCTTCAAGGACTATTGTGGTGGATATAATTCTATGACCTGAAGGGTTACTAATCCTATGTCTCCTATTAGGATTTTTCTTAGGTTCCAATGCCTCGTGGGTTGACTATTTTTCTTGTTGATGAGTCTAGAGCATTGTCATATGATATTTCTTTGTTGGAAGATACTAAGAGCATGTTCTTGCTCTTATATGGTATGTTGTGCATGTTGTGCTCTTGGGTGGATTTTGTATAACTCTTTGAGAATAGCCTTAATCTAATATCCTATAATCATTGGGCACATTGAATGTGTGGGAGAGAGTTTTTTGACTAAGTGTTGACCTATCTTGACTTGTGTTGACTTTGACTTGAGGTCAAAGGTTTGTTTTGATTTTATTTGAATGTGAAATGTGAAACATACCTTGTGATGGAATCAAGAGTTTTACCTTGTTTGAATTTGACGTATACCTTGTAATGGGACTGAGGGTTGGGATTTCTAAGTTTCCTAATATTTTTGTGTTGTTGTATGAAATACAACTAGTATGAATGCAAAACAATTTTTGGTTCATTTTTTGAATTGAATAATAAAAGTGATCTAATTAACTAAGATGGAAAATATGAATGTAACTAATATGAATTTTTCAAATGCAATTAATCCTATGTTTCTGATATTTTGTGGAATTATTTTTGAATCTATTCTAAAAATTGAAATTGCTTGAATGAAATGTAATCTATGAATTGTAAAAAATTTAATCTAATCTATGCTAATTTAATTAAATAAAAAAAAAGTCAAATCAAGAAAATAGAAATGTAAAGATTACTTCTCCAAGAGCAAGAGTGTGATCTAATTAACTACATGAAATCATAAAAATCTAGATTCTATTTGGCACACGAGCCTAGCATATCCTCATAAGTCCTTTTGTGGCAACCTTCTTTCCTCTATAGCAGTGTGGAACTCCTCTTGGAAAAACGGATGAAGTAGTAATTGATTTGAAAATGAGCTATGGAAGCTTTGATGAATGAATTTAGCTATTAAAGCTATTGAAGCACTATGGCTTGACAAATTTGAAAGCAATTTGGCAAGTGTAAAAATGGCATTGAAGCTTTTGAAAGATTGGCAACTATACTAAGAAAGAAAAAGGATCACAAGTCCTACAAAGAGCATAAGCATGCTATGGATAGAAAAAAGCAAAGATGGGAATGGGTGTGCAAAATGAATTTGCCTCCCATAATGCACATAGGAGGGGGTATTTGAAGGTTTGGTGAGATCACAAATGGTGGAGTTGATTGAAGAGTTAATTCCATTGATTGATGAGTTAACATGATTGATTAGGGCATGACTTGGGCTTGATAGCTTATCACTCAAGGAGAAATGGAGTTTGCATGAGATTTATGGAGAGATAAGAATAACTTTGTTGGAGCTAAGAATAGAGTGATTAGTGTAGGAATTAGAAATAGACTACACTCAGTTAGGGTCGAATAGGCATGTTGAAGAAAAATTAAAGCTAATTTGGGCTCAAATTGAAGAGAAACATGCATGTTAAAACATGACTAGGTTGAACCCAGTTTGATAGGGTAGGTCACCTAGGGGGGTCTAGGGTTGCCCAAGGGGATTTGGAAAATAATATGGGTGGTCTAGAAAGAATGGGTTTTGCATGGGGTCTTGGGGGATAAGAATTATTAGAGGGGGCTAAGGATGAATTTAGGTCCTAAAAATAGATTAAAAGACCTCAAGAGTGTGGGTCACTGTGTTTGACAGGGTAGGTCACCTAGGGAGGATTTAGGGTCACCCATGGGGTCTAGAAATAAAAGAGGGTGACCTAGAAAGGAAGAATAGAGGGATGAAAGTGATGATGGGGAATGGTTTGGGAGGTTAATTGGAGGCCTTTAAAAGGTTGAAATGGATGAAAGGAGATTAGGGAAATTGAATTTCCCATCTTGTGACACTGATAAGTCAAATAGACATGGTTAGAAGTGACAAAAACAAATTGTCAAAAAAGGGTGAAAGATGAAGACACAAGACTAAGGAGGGTTACCTAGGGGATATGGGAGACAAAAATAAGGTGAAGAACTTTGATCCATGTGTCAGTAAGAAGAATTTTGTTGAGAGGTAATATTTACATGCTTACATGTACATGTTTAGGACTATATCTCATCATCAAATTACCATGTAGGACCATGCACTTTTATAGTGCTTACATATTTTCCCACTCGAGGATGGTAGTCTACATGAAAGGTAGGTATTGTAGACACCTAAAATTGAATAATGCATTTCCACATCATTAACTATTCTTCTATATCATTAGTCATTCTTCATTGAAATCATTTCCCAAATCTATTAATTATTCTACATCATTCATTAATTATTCCTCTATTCATTAATTAAATAATTTTAACTATTTAATCAATGAACTAATATTTTCTCTATATATTATATGAATTAATGAAATTTATTTAATTAATCAAATTAACTTCCATTTTCTTCTAATATTCATCTAATTTTTATTTTAATTATTTCATGAAAATAACTCCACAATATTCTCCACTAATCACTCTCCATGAAAAGAGTTAACTATGAAATCAATATTAGTTAAATAATTAATCAAATGACACAACTAATCAATGAAATGAGTTAACTAACCAATCAATTTCATTAACTCCCTCATCAAATCCTCTAAATCAATTTCATCCATTGATATTTCTAACCATCCTCCACCATTGATCATCATGTTTTAAAAGTCTAAAAATTGATCCTCATCCAAGCTATGAAGGATCTTCAACATTACTATCCATGATTTCATAATCCACATTTGTCATAAATTTATGTTGTCAATTTATATTCATAAATCCATTATCATACCAAAGTCATGTTGAATTGTTGAGCAATCCACATTCACCATCATTTCATCATATCTCAATCTTGCACACTCAAGGAGAAGAGAAATCGATTGAGGTAAAGGTAATTGATTTGTTGTTAAGTTATCTTTCTGCATTTGACTTCTGTCAATTTTCCTTATCTTTAATTTAGCATGCCCAGTGGGATCGACATCCCTGATTTTAATGGTTTTCCTATTGAGTTTGATGTTTCTCTGAAAACAAGTCATAGAGCGGCGCATTTGACTGAATCAGGTCCTATTTGAGTGAAATTGGGGTGCTTTTGTCAAAATAGAGTGCTTTTGTTTAGCCTTAGATTTCCAATTTTCTTTACATTTATCATACTTTTTTAATTAGTTTATCATGATTTTCCAACATTAATCAATCTAAAAAGAATAAAAAAATCATAAAATAACATAAAAAATTTTTAAAAATCACAAAAATAATAAAAAAATCAATTTTTTGTCATTTATGTCTTACACAAGCTATCATGATGCATTTGTTTAAAATTGTGATGTATTTGTAGAATTGTGTTTCTTTTGTTTTAAATTGAGTCACTTTTGTAATATCGAATCACTTTTGGCTATCTCAAGTTACTTTTGTTCTATACATTTCCAGATATCATATTTTTGATTTCATAGCTACTTGTCTTCTTTTTGGACTAATCAGTGGTGCAACTTCTTAATTGTGAGTCAAAGAGGAAATGAACTTAAAACTACTAATATATTGGATTGCACATTCATATGTTGAAGACTCAAATTTTCCACTAATCTAGGCACATTAAATTATCTTAGACAGTTAATGAACCTTGTATGTTATGTTTGTGGAAAGTTGTATATGTATTCTCTCCACATGCACCTAGTGTGATTTTGGAGATTAGAAATATCACTTTTCATTTGTGTTCTAGATTAGATCCTAAGGTTGAATTAGTGTGTGTATGCTCTCCCCTTGCACCTCATGCAAGCCTGGGGATCAAAAACATCTCATATGAATCTTTCCTTTTAGGAGGTCTTCTTGGGGATTTCACCATCCTAAGGGATGACCTCATCCATGTGTTCCAACATGGTCAATCAAAGGGGGAGAACAAAACTTGTAACCCAATTTAGTTATGTCATCATTGGCAAACCTTGGGGCCCCGGGTGATTCTAGACACAAGGTGAAGAGATTGTTTAAGCTTTTGCTCTGGTCTCATGTCTTCAATAGACTAATGTTCATAGACTTGAGCCCCCCATACCTCATGTATATTAAGGACACCCCTAGAGAGCTTGTATAAACCTAGCTAAGACCTCTTAGCTAATCTTTTAGTGTGGTACAAGGGTCAGCAATCAACCGTGAAGTTATTCACCATGTACCTCCTTGAGATGAGATAGAATTTTTCTTTGGGCATGGTGTCAAGGCCTCTAAGGAAAGGTATACGGTGAGGACTCATCACTCGCTCCCTATCTATTTGCTCTTGAAAGGTATTGAGTGTGGGCCCACACTAGGAGCCAAATCAACTTGAATAATCTAGGAATGTGCTAAAGTGATTGGTGTGTTTTCTATGTTTGAGACCAGTAAATGCCACTTAGCCTAATCACCTTGAAGAAGCCTTTATGTCATTGTGTTTGTTCATTTCTTGTCAAAAAATCATCCAAAACTATCAAATTTGTGAAACATCACTTTTGACTGTCTCTTGTCAAATTTTCCTAAAACAAGTCGTATTTATCTAAAACTAGGTCACATTTGTCCCAAAATAGATCACTTTTGTGTGAAACTAGGTAGCATTTGTTTGAAATTAGGTCACTTTTTTTCAAAACATGTCACTTTTATCTGCAATTCACCCAACACCCAAATTTTGAGAGATTTATTGTTGTATTACTCCTATTGTCAAAAGTTGATTCATTTGAGGTCCAAATCAATAGTCCAAACTACATCCATTTTCCCTCTTTGTCATCCGCATCATCTACCTTATCCTCAAATCAAGCTCAATCATCCATAGACTTTGAATTGACATTTAGCTCTTGATCAAGACCCTTATCTTTCAATCATCGTTTAATCCTTTAATCCCAATCAATCCTTGTGTTATTCTTGGGATATATTGTTCCCACAACACCATCCTCATCCATCAAATAATATCTAATTGGGTCTTGCATCTTGATCTTAATGCCAAATCTATTCCATGTCATCATCATCCTTCTAGCCCAATCATTTCTATCCACATAATTTTTAATCATCTAATAAGTATTTTTTAATCATTTCTAATAACCTTCATGACAATCAACAAATAGGTAACATGACCTTATTACCTCTAGCTTCTCATGACCCTAATTCAACTTATGCTTATCAACTAGGTAAATCCTCGTATCTAATGTCATAAATCTCCAAGCCACCTATGATATCTCATCAATACATTCCTACACTTTCCACTCCATTACAAACATCACTTCCATCTCTTTCTATTCCTCAACAAACATTTACAATCCCATCTACATTATTGTCTCATATTTCATCTCAACCAATCTCTTATCACATACCACAAGGTCATTCCCAATCTATCTATTCAAACCTCTCTCCACTCATTTCATCACATACTACCTATCAATCCAATCCTTTGAACACTCATCCTTCAACTCCGTACCAATCCACCATATCTTCATACATTCCCCATCCAAACACTTATCAAAAAACCATATCCAATCCTATGATATCACAACCTTTGGCATCTTTCACCCCTCTTGGACATTCCTTTCAAATGTTACAAGACCAAGTAAAGGATACCCTCAAAGGGTTAGATATTGGGACTCAACACAAACATTACAAATTTGAGGAGTTTTGTCATTACCCTCTTGGTCAATCAATCATGACGACTCCTTTTCCTCTTAACTTTGAAGTCCCTAAATTTGATAAATATAAAGTAAAAGGAGATCTTCGAGACCATGTCAACCAACTTTACATGGCTTGTCAAGAAGTTTCCTATAGCAATATCTATCTAATGAAAAAATTTCCCCAAAGTTTGGCAGGTCGAGCCTTGGATTGGTTTCAACATCTTACTCCTAGTTCTATTGAAACATTTCCTCAACTAGCCAAAATATTTGTCACTCATTTCTCCTACAATGTTGAACATGAGACTCCGATGCTTAATCTTTGTAATAATAAGCAAAATAATGGAGAAAACTTTGCCACTTACCTACAAAGATGGAGAGGACTTACAATTCGAATCCCATGGCCAATCCCTTAAAAACAATTGGTTAATGTTTTCATTCAAAATCTTCATCCAAAAATGACCTTTCATATTCAAGTCCATTTTCTATCTACTTTTGATGAGGTCATTGAAAAAGGTGTCCTTATTGAAAAATCCCTTATCATCGAAGGTTCAATCAAGACCTATACTAAAGACAATAATCAAACTAATGACAAATTTAAATCTTGGAAAGAATAAACATGTGGTTAGTGATGTTGTTATTGATTCTAAGCATGTTCAAACAACAGAATCTTCCCAAAACAATGTGAAAACTATCCTTAAACTAACACCATCACCCTTCCTGAGAGATAATTTAGACACCCCTCTAATCCAAGCATCACTTTAGTGATTTAGGGGAACCTATTGAGCAAGTCCTAAAGGTCGTGAAAGCTAATATGATCACATATCCTTTTACTAAGCCATTTGATGAAAATCAACCTAAGCCTACCTAGTATAATGAGAAGGATTATTGTAGTTATCATCATGTCCATGGAAATCCTAGAAACAAGTGTATAAGGATTAAGGATGTTATCCAAGATTTTATTGTTGAAGGAAAATTAGAAGTAATGTGCAATCCTTCGCCTAATGAATAATTGGGTATTTATCAGGATCCTCTTCCAAATCACAAACATTCCACTTCATCCTCTCCTTCCAATCCAAGTTCATCCTAAAAAAATCATGCCAATAATATTCACTATAATAAGCCCCCTTACTCCTATGACTCTGTTATAGGGCATATTGACTATGATCCTTCACAAGTTGTCAATGTTATCATAAAAGCCCCATCTCCTAATTGTGTTATTACAACAAGATGTGGAATAGTTACCCTCTCAGGACCTCCATCCTCTTCCTCAGCCTTGCAACCTTACCATTATAATATCCTAGATCACCTTAGGAAGACACTTGCACAAATATCAATTTTGGATCTCCTAAAATCTTCCCCTATCCATAAAGCTATATTAGATCAAACCATACAAGAGTCCCAAGTCCCACGTAATATGGATCCTGATCAATTACAAGCCCTCGTGGTTCACTTATCCTCCACTTACCAACTTACATTCACCCAACATGACATGCCTTCCATTGATCCATCTCATAATAAAGCACTTCACATCGAGGTCTTGATTGCTAAACATAAAGTTAAGCATGTCCTTTTGGATAATGAATCTACTTTGAATTTATACATCTTGCAGTTAATAAAATAATTGGGATATTCAGTAGCTGATTTGAAGCCATGTACTTTTACTATAGAAAGTACGATGATGCTAAGAGAGAATCCAAAGGAACTATCTGCCTTCGTATACAAGTAGGACCTATCATACTACACACTACATGCCATGTCCTTGATCTTGACCTTCCATATAACATCTTACTTGGTCACCCATGGATCCATGCTATGTAAGCTATTCCTTCCACCTACCATCAATTCTTCAAGTTCCCTCATAATGGTAAAGAAGTCACTATCCATGTCGATCCCTGACCCTTTGAATATTGTCATGCCATGGAGGTTGTCTCTCAAAAAGATAATTTTTATCCTACTAATGATATCTCCACCAAAGACAATGCCATCTCTTCCACATCTTATATTTATATTGATGATCTCTCTTCCAATTCATCGTCGTCTCAGGATCCTACAGTTACAAAGATCAAGATCATTGGTAAAGGTTATGGAGAATATGAGCTACAATCTTGTGGATTAGGATTTATGCCTTCTAGTTTGGAAACCAAGGATTCTCATGCTCCTTCCTCAAGTCAAGGTGAACCCTATAATGTCATTGAAAGTACCATCGATGGGACCATCAATGCCTCTTCTAGAAACCTTGATGTTTCATCATTGGTCCATGATAATGCCATCTTTGTCATCAAAACCTTATGGTCATCCCCTGCTTCCATTTCCTAGGACCAACAAAATCCAATCTCTCAAGATACTTGTCACAACATTGGAGTGCATATTGAGCTCCTTATTCCTATGAATACAAAAGAAAAAAGAATAAAAATAATAAGGCATTGACCTTCAAAGAAAAAATCTGAAAAATAATAAAGTATTGGCATTGAAAGAAAAAAAATCATGCTATGCCTATCTTTGATGTATCAAAAGCCAAAGAAAAAGCCATCATATGGTCCATATCATCACAAGAGTTGTTGTTTAAAGAAAAGAAAATCAAAAGAAGCTTCCTCAAAGTGAGATTGTTGTTCCCCCATCACCTTGATTTCTTGATACTTCCACCATCTTACATGATCTAATCCTCCCACTACACATCTCCCACCATCACCATAAGTCTTTTATCCCACATACCCCCACCTCCCCTATAATTGAAAAGGACATGATGGTTCCCATTTACGTTACCTAAATATAGGAGAGGATAATCTTGTAGTTAAAAACCTATGTGTGATGGTATCTTTGGTGTTGGGTTACTAGTGGCATAATCCTTGGAACAAAGAATCTTCAATGTTAAAGTGTTGATCACTTCCTTATTCTAGATCTTCAAGAATTAGGTGGACCACTTGATATCCTCCATCTCTAGTAATTTGATAATCTTCCATGTTTGGGTGTTGATCACTTTCTTATTCCAGATGGTCCATAATTGGTTGAACCTCCTAACATTCTACATCTCCCAAAATTCAATGATTAGCTTGCTACAATATCTCAATTATCAAAAAATGTCAAAAAGATGAAAATAGTAGAGAAATAATCTGTCCTATGGTGGAAACCACTTTTGTGGCACCTTGGATAAGTACCATGGTGAAAACCTAGCAAACAGGTTCCATGTGTAGTCACTAGATGATCTTGTTATCTTTTAGGTAACATCCATTTCATCCATTACATCATTTCATTATTTGATGTCTCCATCATTATGTTCCGTGAATTCAAAATAATCATTGATCCATGTTCCCTTTATAGCCTTTCATCATTCCATTCATTGATCCATTATAGTTTTATAGCCTTCCTTTTCATTCCATTTCCCTAATTAGATTTATAGCCTTCCATCTCCATCATTCCGATCCTAGATCCAATATAGCTTTATATCTTTTCATTGCATCCATTTCCCTGATTAACTTTCTGCCCCATCCATCTCTTGTTTCCATCCTTGTTCTATACTAGGTGTAGTGGATTGTATTTTTCTTTGGACTTAGTTTCCTTGGTAAACATTCCTTATGTTGGGTACATTTCGATGTCATTCTTCTTGTTGAGCTTCATACACTTGCGTGTTTCATCTCCTTACACATATGATGATATCACATATCCTATATTACACTTGTGATGTTAGCACCATTTAAACATTTCCCAACCCATCCCTAAATTTTACCCTAAATTTGTTCATCCACCCAATCCCCTTTCGCCATCCCATACTAAACCTAAAAATTAAAACATCCCAAAATCCAAAAAAATCAAGAAATCTCAAAAATGAAAAAAAATCAAAATATCCCAAAATCCAAAAAGAAAAATCAAAACATATCTCAAAAATCCAAAAAATCAAAACATCTCAAAAAATCCAAAAAAATCAAAACATCCCAAAAATCCAAAAAAATCAACATATCTAAAAAATCCAAAAATAATCAACATATCTCAAAACCCCCCCAAAATCAAAATTCACAAAAATCCAAGCAATAAATGCAAATGCAAGTCATCCTTAATCCATTTTGATCTAGTCAACAATTTAGCCAACTATTCAACATGCATATCTTGGTTTTGTTCCAACTTTGTTGTCAACCCTATCAATCAATCCTTATCTAATCATCATCACTGGGATATATCGTTCCCTCATCCTTGTGTTGTTCTTAGGATATATCATTCCCACAACACTATCCTTATCCAATCAATCAACCAATCAATCAATCATCAGTTATTAACTTGACAGGGGCAATAACCTTGCTCGTTTTTTAATCATTTGTACATGCATGCTTGCTTGCTTGTGTGTTATCATTTTACTTGCATTTACATCAGTCCAAGTATCCTACCTCCCACAAGTGGTATCATGGTCTTCCATATTGTGGTGCTACATGGTGTAGGGTTGCTTGTGACCTTTTTTGTGTGTCAGTCCTACACATTGGATACATTGTCACCTTGATCTTATACACCCTGTTCCATAACATCCATTGCTATATTAAGTAAATGATTTCTTTGCTCAAGTTAGAATAACTACTCATCATGATAAATTAAACTTTCTCATTTCATCCATAATCATATTTATTGCATCTATCCTTTTATTTTCTCCATTTTTCTTCCATCATTTTTCCATCTTTTATCTAACTTTTTCCTTCTCTTCATCTAAATCTACCCACCTACTCACAATTCCCTCTTCATTCATTTTGAGATCTCATCCACGTTCTTTGAGTTCATCTATCCTCTCAAGGGGGCATCATTCATCCCACTAATTGATCTTCCATTAATTCTTCTACCCGACTAGGGCATTACCATCTCTAATCTAATCATATTCTTCTAAACCAAAGTCTTCTATCTAACTATTTTCATCTAATCCAATCAAGCACTATGTTTTAAACTTCTTTGAAATGTTATTACTTTACAACATCTCAAAGAGGGGCAAAATGTAGGCACCTAAAACTAACTAACATATTTCCGCATCATTAACTATTCTTTTATATCACCAATTATTCTTCATTGACATCATTTCCCTAATAAATTAATTATTCTACATCATCCATTAATTATTCCTTTATTCATTAATTAAATAATTTTAATTATTTAATCAATGAACTAACATTTCCTATATATATTAAATGAATTAATGCATTTCATTTAATTAATCAAATTAACTTCCATTTTCTTCTAATATTCTTCTAATTTATATTTTACTTATTCATGAAATTAACTCTACAATGTTCTCCACTAATCACTCTCCATGAAAGCAGTTAACTATGCAATAAATATTAGTTGAATAATCACTCAAATGATGCAACTAATCACTCAAATGAGTTAACTATCCAATTAATTTCGTTAACCCGCTCATCAAATCCTCTCAATCGATTTCATCCATTGATCTTTCTAACCATCCTCCATTGTTGATCATCATGTAAACTCGAAAGTCTATAAACTGATCCTCATCCAAGATATGAAGGATCCACAACTTTAATATCCATGATTTCATAATCTGCATTTGTCATAAATTTATGCTATTAATTTATAGTCATAAATCCATTATCATACCAAAGTCATGTTGAATTTTTTATCAATCCACATACAATCCACATTCACCATCATTTCATCATAGCTCAACTTTGCACATTCAAGGAGAAGAGAAATTGATTGAGGTGAAGGTAATTGATTTATTGGTGAGTTATCTTTTTGCATTTGACTTTTGCCAATTTTCCTTATCTTTAGGTACCAATATTGAACTAGGCCTTACCTATTGTCATTATCCCATAATTGTACCATTGATATGAGTCGTAAGTATACTTAAGTTGCCTCACTTTGCCATGGGGACCTACAAGAATGAAAGCACACAAAATGAGGGTGAAAGGGTGTTGATAACTGAGAGGGGGGGGTGAATCAGTTATCCTAATTATTTCTTCTTTCTGATCTTTCTTATTAATCAATGCAACATTAATTCAAATAAGCAAACATTACCATGAAAAGGAAAAACACATGACACAGTATTTTTGACGTGGAAACCCTGTTAAGGGAGAAAACCACGGGGTGACTAACCCAAAGATTATTCTCTGTTAGAAGAATAAGGAAATACAAAATGGCACTTGCCAATTAGGGCTCACTACCCGAGCACACTGCTCACAAAGGAGGCACACTGCCTACAATGAGACACACTGTCTACAAAAGAATGTTGTACAATACTTGAACTAATTGGAAGCATCCACATATGCTGGAGTTTAGTTCTGGTTAGGCTTAGTACACTAATCTGCTGCACTTCATCTTTCCTCTTCTCTTATGCTGCTTTCCTTTCACATACCGGACCTTCCTTACTACTTCTGCTCTGCTTTGCTTTTTCACATACAACATATATCACAACAACACTACTCACAACTAAATCCATCCTTTATATATATCCACATAAGTGATTTCATTATCTTTCTAGTCGGCACCCAGAACAGTCAATCTTCTCACAAACTCTGTTTTGTCGGCTGAATCCTTACACATCAACTAATGCGGATCAAGTATATGCTTGTAGAAATCATTAATCATGTCAGCCAAACATGATTCATGCCTTCATAACCTTTAACAACATCAATAACACATCCAGAAAGTAGTCTGATGTTCTGTCAGTCAGTTCTTCCTCTGTTCACACTATCACTCAGGAATCTGGTACTCAACTATTCATATCTTTTTCCTCATCTATCACCGGAGGCTAAATCCTTGGAATATACCACTCAAGGTAGTCCTCTTGACTTCCCCAAATCCACACTGCACCAAGATACTTCCTCTAAGAGATCCGGATCTATCTATCAGACCTTGCCATATGCTCTGTTCTTGTTTACAGGACCACAACATTCTTCACTCTAACTTTTGGTAGAGACACACCATGTCCTGCGGATGTGTGGGATGAACTTTGTTTCCATCAATGACAACAATCATGGATCCATCTAGTGTCTCTTGCCAACAATCTCCCCCTTTGGCATTGATGGCAACACTTAGTGAAAAATGACTAAGTGTTTACACTATGCTCCCCCTTGGCTGATGCTCTGTCTTTATATACATTTTCTGGAGCTCCCCCTTAGTTGGATTCCTCATTTTTCGCTGCTCCTCACTCCCCCTTTGACATCAATGGCAAAGGGTAAGGTCTGCACACCAAAATTTTCAAAAATTTTACTATACTTAGCCGCATAAGTATATACATATGGCATACTTACATATACTTGAGTATGTCTGCAAAAGTTGTCTTCAACTGTACAACTTCTGTCGCCCAACTCTGCTTCATCCTGTCCAAAATTGAGATATGCCCACCCAACAGGAATGCAAACACATCTGCCCTTTTTAGATCTATCGGATCATTTGTCTGGGCTGTGATTTGAGCTTTTGTTATGACCTCATGCATGGCCTCTAGCTTAGGGACAATTAACCCCCTGAGCTCACTCAACCTGCTTATTCTATTTTCCTTTCCTTCTCCAATTTCTTGATTTCACTCAAGACTGCAATAGTCTGACATTCTTGATTTGTTATAGAGGAAGAAAGAGGATCAAAACTTTGAGACAAGCTTAGTAGTGTGTCCTCTTGCTCTTTTATTTTCTTCTCAATATCCATTGTTACTTTGGACCAGGAGATACAAAATTTGTATATTTCACCACCATCCTTAAGAGCATTTTCTAAGCTCTTTATCCCAATGTTCATGTTTCTCCTATCATTAATGATCAAACCATGTACCTCAGAGAACCTTTTATCCAAAAACTCCTTCCGGTACTTTTCTTCAGCTGATTTTTCTAGAGAATCAAAATGTGTACTAACACTACTAACTAAGGTTTTGAGATTACCGGAAGAGGAGGCTGTGGGATCCTTCTGAAAAGATGGCATGATCTTTTCCAGCACTCCGGATGCTACCTCCATAAGCTCACAGTCTTCCATGTGAGATTTCAGTAGTTTCTCTTTGACTTTCTCATTTGCAAATGAGGCTATTTTCATTGTTTGCATAGGTGACAGAGTCAAAATCTAATGGTCCTTTTAGTAGGTCTGGTTCATCAATTTCTATAGTGGCTTTTGTCAAGAATTCTTGAATAGTTTGTGCAGTGTCTCTTGCTGGAGACAGATGTTTCTTCTCTTCTACAATCTTGGAGCTGTCCTTTTGAGTTTTCTCTCCTTCTACAAGATTAGCACTGTCATCTTCTTTTTCTTTTACCTCTACTTCTTTCTCCTGTGATTTTTCCTCTCATTTAGATCCAAAGACAGTAGGGGAAACCGGAGGGGAAATGTTGGTCTGTTCGGGGCCCACCTCTTCTGACATTTTCTCAGGAGTTTCTTCTACAACATTTGTAGGATTAGTACCCAAGTCCTCTATGATAGGAAGATTAAATCTTTTGAAGGTTTTCCAGAGAATCTCTTCAGTGTCCTTGGCTACCTTATCAGTTTCACCAAGCATAAGCTGATTCATCCTTGCTTTGCTCCTGAATTCATCCTTGTAGTCTTTGAATACCATGTTCATTGTCTTGGGATCAATTGAAGGATATAGCCGAATAGCTATCTATTCCTGGATCTCAAGGTCTTTAGCCATGGCATTGGTCTTTCTCATTTCCAACTCCTTCTCTAGACTCTTAGGAATTAGAGAGATAATTTCAATAAAAGCTTTATTGTAAATGTTCAGATACCTGATTGTAGCTTCCTGCAGGATCTTTTGGTCGGCCTCATTGTAATCATCATAGAATTTGTCCATTGGTTGAAGGTTTCCATCCACAGTGACTGATTTGATTACACTTTCTAGGGACAGGGTGGGCTTTTCAACAAATTCCTCTGCTATTTCTTCCTTGTCTTGGCCTGTGGAGGGCTGACCAGATCCTTTCTTCTTCTGCTTCTTTATTTCCTTTACCCCCTCATCTGATTCAGTTTCTTCTTCATCTCTTTGACTTTCATAAGCCCTCGTGGCTTTTGTCTTTGACCTTTTCTCTCCTTTGCCGGATGCTTGGACTTCTGGTTTTGAGCTTTTAGCTGGGACAGGTGCTAGTCTCTTTGAAGATCTGGTCCGGGTGGAAGTTTCTACCAGAGCACTTTTCTTGCTTCCTTTTTCTACCTCTTTCTTCCCCTCATCAGCTTTTTGTCTCTTTTCCCGGTTGGCATCAAGTGCCTCCTTTGAGATCCCAAGGCCTTGTGCAATATGTTCTACTTCTTTTCTCACCTTCCTTTTCATCTCTAGTTCTCTGAGTTCCACATGGATCTTTACACTCAACTCCTCAAAGGTTCCAAACCTTTCTGCCTTTGGATCTTTAGGCTGACTCAGCATGTGTTGAACATGCAGCTCCACAATCTGTTCATCAACTTCATACAACATGGGCATGATCCAGACTATCCTTGGTTCTACTGCCTCCATTAGGCATTGATCAGTCTCTACCATAAAGTAGACTGTGTCCTTGTATTTGTCAACAAGAGACTGGGGAATCCTTTCTCTTGATTGCATCATGTTCTGAAAGTTTTTGAAGTATCCCCACATAGCTGTATTTCTTGCTTTAGCATCCCCAAGCCCATGCAAATAGTCTCTGATTTGAACTGCTATCGGTTTGTCATTCTGCCATACCCATCCATTTGATCTGGGCAACTCATTCATGAAGTAAAAAAATAAACATACTATTAGTGCACCATATTTGAAAGAGTTTTTCTTGTCCTTTTTGATCTTTTGTATGTTTTCCATTAACTGGCTCAAGAGAAGTTCACAGAGATCATATTCTGTATTTTTTCTCACCATCTCATAGGCCATGTATACTACAGTTCCGGATACTAAATTCTCCCTACTAGAATGATATATCTTGTATCCTATTATCATATATGCATACTTGATATCTGGGTCAATAATATATTCAATGGTCATTGCCCTCTTATCAAATTTTGATCTGGTGGCCTCTGTGACAATGTTATTTTTGACAGATTTGAGGACAGGAATTCCTCTGGAGAAATGTAAACCCGTTACTGCCCTAATTGCTTCCTTGGTGATCTTGCAAGGTCTATTCAGCCATAGGAAGTTATTATGCACCCTACTCAATACATACCAGACCCATTCATCTTCTTCAAACCAGGGGAAATGAATGAACTGATCAATGTGTTTTTCCCGGATGCTCTTATACTGAGGTTTGATCTCAAAAGAATCATCTATTAACTGCTTGTGGTATAAGTCTCTTAGTTTGAATTCCCCAAACTCTTCAATGTTTGCATGTATATAAACCCTAATATCTTCAGTGTGCAAAATGCCATGCGGAACACTGGAAAATGCACCTAGGGGGTCTACCTCTGAGGATTTGTATGGATGTTTCTTAAATGTAGGGCGAGGTCTATCAGAAATCTTTACAATATTTAGAGTACCCATTATCAAGAGATTTGCAGTGAGATATTTGAAAATAGAAAATACCTTTTGCGCCTATCAGTTTCATGGAGTAGGTTGAATTGATCTCTGGAAGTAATGACTTCTGCAAGTGATCTTCGATGAACTTGAGGAATTTCATTGTAGAGCTCCACTTTTCGTTTCTTCTTGAGTGAAGAATGAATGAGTGATTAATGAAAAAACCCTTATAATGCTCTGTGAGCCCTAATATCAGATTGCAATAATTGCTCGACCTACATTATTCTGGTTTGCCTGGTTTTCCTTGTTCAAGGAGGAAGAAACTCATCTGAATCATTATGATTCCCTTGTGATCGATGTTAGTGATGAATCATCATATCCACTTGTCCTTCTGATCATCCTATGTATCCGCAGATCAAGCTGTATCAATTTGGATTCATACCGGACCAATGTTGTGAGAAACCTGTTTTACCGGAAGACTTGCTTAACCAGACCAATTCTGAAGGATTTGAACTTTTTAAATTTTCTTGCGGATCTCTCAAATCTTTACCTGACCTTCTTTACATATTTCTCTAGAAACCCTTTGATCCGTAGCTTCTCATGTGCCAATTTCAGGCACCACTTAACTGGCTGGGGGAATAAGGTTTTCTTTGTGTCTCCCCCTGAGCCAGAGCTCACCTTTTAGTTTTTGGAAGGAATATCAGCACCAGAGTCTGGTGCGGATCCAACCTCTACATTCTCTGAACTTTTCTTCACCCAAATCTTATTCATCTCATTCCTAACTTCATCCGCATTCACCTTTTGTTTACCCTTATCTTGATTCTGATTATGATATACTGGACCTCTTTTCTTCTGATTCTTGCTTCTACAGAATTTTGCATTATGACCAGACCTATTACAGATTTGGCAAACAACATTTCTTTGCATATTTGACTGATATCCTCTTGATCTGCATTGATTAGCCATATGACCTACTCTATTGCATGCAAATCATCTACCATTGAATGATTTGTTCATTTGCATATTTCTGCATTCATGAGACTTGTGACCATACCTTTTGTAGTTAAAACACTGTCTGGAGAAGGATTAATTAGTCTGATTCATTCTCTTTCTGCACTGATTAGCTTTGTGACCAAAGTGATTGCAGCTGTGGCAGTATCCATTGAAGGATGGATATCTTTGAGCATTGGGCTGTCTTACCGGAGGTCTTCTAGGCCTGTTCCTTGGATTTTCTGATCCAAAATTCTTTTTACTAGGTCTGGAACTTTCTCCTTTCTCATAACCCAAACCACATTTGTCATCTACCTTCTTTTGACTTCCAAGAAGAACTTCAAGTTGAGCAGAACTTATCTTGAATTTCTCTTTATACTCATTTGCTATTTGAAGATCCCTTTTTAGAGAGACAATTTGATCCTCAAGTTTTTCTTCATCATCTTTAGCATCTTCAAGATCAGATTCAAGATGTCTGATAATTCTATCCATCTGGTGGCAATCTTCTGATTTCTCCTTGAGAGATTGTCTTAGATTATCTTCAGTTTTTCTTTTCTCTTCAATTTCTTGGGTAAACTTTATAACTCCTGATTCCATTTCATGTCTTACCATAATGATTTCTTTTGATAACTTTTCACATAACTTGGTTTTCTCAGTCAGTTCTTCATTTGCATTATTTTCTTCACCTTGTCTTTCCAATTGCTGAAGCGGCTCCTTTCTCTTTTTCATAGAGAGACTTAATTTGTCTTTTAGTTCTCTCATGAAGTCATCAGCCTGTTTGAGTCTTCCCTTTAATTCATTGACTTTAGAGTTTGACTATTCAAGATCCTCAAGGGCAGTCTTGAGTTGCTCCCTTAAACCATATGCATCCATTTGGACTCTCAGATCTTCCTTGAGCTATTAGACTCTGTTAGGAGGAACTTAGCTCTGATACCAATTGTTGATAACTAAGAGGGGGGTGAATCAGTTATCCTGATTATTTCTTCTTTTTGATCTTTCTTATTAATCAATGCAACATTAATTCAAATAAGCAAACATTACCATGAAAAGGAAAAACACATGACATAGTATTTTGACGTGGAAACCTTGTTAAGGGAGAAAACCACAGGGTGATTAACCCAAAGATTATTCTCTGTTAGAAGAATAAGGAAATACAAAATGGCACTTGCTAATTAGGGCTCACTGCCCGAGCACACTGCTCACAAAGGAGGCACACTGCCTACAATGAGACACACTATCTATAAAAGAATGTTGTACAATACTTGAATTGATTGGAAGCATCCACATATGCTGGAGTTCAGTTCCGGTTAGGCTCAGTACACTGATCTGCTGCACTTCATCTTTCCTCTTCTCTTATGCTGCTTTCCTTTCACATGCCGGACCTTCCTTACTTCTTCTGCTCTGCTCTACTTTTTCACATACAACATATATCACAACACTACTCACAACTAAATCCATCCTTTATATATATCCGCACAAGTGATTTCATTATCTTTCTAGTCGGCACCCGAAACAGTCAATCTTCTCACAAACTCTATTCTGTCGGCTGAATCCTTACACATCAAGTAATGCGGATCAAGCATTTGCTTGTAGAAATCATTAATCATGTCGGCCAAACATGATTCATGCCTTCATAACCTTTAACACCATCAGTAACACATCTGGAAAGTAGTCTGATGTTCTGTCAGTCAGTTCTTCCTCTGTTCACACTGTCCCTCAGGAATCCGATACTCAACTATTCATAGCTTTTTCTTCATATATCACTGGAGGCTAAATCCTTGGAATATACCACTCAAGGTAGTCCTCTTGATTTCCCCAAATCCGCACTGCACCTAGATACTTCCTCTGAGAGATCTGGACCTATCTGTTGGACCTTGCCACATGCTCTGTTCTTGTTTACCGGACCACAACATTCTTCACTTTGACTTCCGGTAGAGACACACCATGTCCTGCGGATGTGTGGGATGAACTTTGTTGCCATCAATGACAATAATCATGGATCCATATAGTGTCTCTTGCCAACAAAGAGAACTATGGAAATAACAGACATGCTAAGCTAGAGAGAAGAATGAATTCTCCTTTTATTGTAGATTTTGAAGAGCATATTTAATTTTTATTAATTTTTTATGCTTTAGAATTTTTTTAGGTTTTTCAACTTTCTAATTTTTATGGTTTTTTGTAAATATTTTGTGAAGGTTCAACTTGATGTTCCTTGAGGTCTTTGAAAGACCTATGTTTTCTGAAGAGATTTCTACCCTTGCCCCTTGCATGTGGGGACTTGCATACTTGAGTGCACAATTTTTCTCTTTTGACTTTGTTGGAGGAGTGACTTGTATTGAGACATTTTTTTGTACATTTTTGTGAGACCTGATTGGTTGAGATCCAAATGTATCTTTAGTTGACACTTTGTACTTCACTTTCCCTCTTGCACATACAGTTGGCTAGAGATTTTAATTTGCTTATGAGAATGCATACCTATGATGATCACACATGGATGATGTAATTTGTTTTTATCATTTTATGATATGAATGAGATGAAATGTGTTTGGATGTGATTCACAAATATGAAATGCAAAGTAATATGTTCAAATTTCTATGAATGCCATGATGATATGACATGTTTTACTGTTTTATATATTTCAAATGTATGCAAGTGGAACAAATAGTGTGAATGTTCTTTAGTAGGGTTTTTAACTTAGGGGATTACGAGTTGACTTGGTATAAGGAGACTAAATAAAACATGGGATAGGATTAGGGACTCAAGTGGGAGTGGGAAGGAGATGGAAAGTTCTTGAGTTTTTGTTTGCAGAAGTCTAGGCATTGATCCTTATCTAGACAAAACACTTTGACAAGCTTTCAACTTAGAAAAGCAACAAATTTTATCAATACCTTCTAGACTTAGATCATAGATGGCCAAAAAGATAGACTTGGGGTAAATGAAAAGTCTATAAAGTAGAGTATGTCTCTAAAGATAGCTAGAGTCTTGGTTTCACTTAGCTGGTGCATGTGTGTGCTTTGTACCTTTCTCTTTTATTTTCTCCAATAGATACCACCCTTGTAGCTTCAAGCTTAGATTTATCTCCACTACTCGAGAGTACAAACATCAGCAATCCTCTTATTTATTTTACTTTCTCTCTTTTTTGTTTCTTTTTTCTTGCTTTCTTGTTTTCTTCTTTTTTTTTGGTATTTTGCAATGTCTTCCCTAACTTCCTCAATTTCCTTTGATGCTTTATTTTCTTTGACATTCCCTATTTCATGATCTTTCTTCTTTTTCTCACTCTTATTTTTCATATCTCTCTTTTTGATTCACTATGTATTTTTTGATTTCTTCTTGTAGAGTTATGAAGCCCCTAGTGTTTTTCGCTAGGAAAGATAAGGGATTGAGCACCACCAATGGTATTCACCATCTAGTCAAACTTCCCTTCTACTAATGAGGAATGGGCAAGGTCTACTTGCAAGCTTCTATTGAGTATTGTAGGTTTGAATACTAAATTTTCTTAGACTCAACATCATGGTTCATTAAGACTAGGATCAGTGTGAAGCTAAAAGCTAGGATTTCATTAGAACCTTTTGGGAAATGTAAAAGGGGTGATGCTTGGTGATAAATGTGATCATAAGGAATCTCAAAGGCTCAAAGGGGAAACATATACCTAAGAAACCTTATAATCCTTACTAAGACAAAATTCAAACAAGATCATGTCACTCACAAATGTATGATGGACAAAATGAAGATGCAAACATTTTTTTTTTGTGATTTTATAATTTTTTTGGACTTTTTTTAATGGAGATTTCATATACTAAACTCTTCAATTTCCATTGTACACAAGAGGTCAACATCATCTTTGACATTTTATTTAACTATGTATGGACCTATCCAATATGATCTAAACTTAACTTGAAAGTATTTACAAGGAAACTCAAATACTTGGCATAAAAATGACTTTGAATTTAGTGAGGAGTTTTTTATACTCACATGTTTCATTATTTGATGATTTGTCCCCTATCTTTTGTTGAGAATGTGTCTCAAACTCATTGTAAAACCCTAGCTCTGTTATTGTTAACTCCTTGATTAGCCTGATAGTTTCTCTTCAATGGGACTTGGATTGAAGTCTCTTCGATGTGTCAATGGTGTTGGTCAAAGCAACCTACAACCCCATGGTGCCGTTGGTGGGACCCAGTTTGTACCTCACGATGGAACGAAGAATGGTATTCGTAGCGGTGACATGGGTGTCTAGTTGGTAGTAGGACCATGGTGGTGGATGTAAGATACATCAGTAAGACATCTTCATATTAGTAAGAGATAATATGAAGTCCCCTAATATGATCGATATGTTTGACTATTCACTCCCAACAGCCCTGAGGCTCCTTGGTGGGGCCCAATCAATGTATTGTGGGAGTGTAGTATTGGCTGAGAGTTGAAGACTGAATCACTTGGTGACTAATGTGTATGCTGAAGGGACAAAGGGAATTCGGTGGGATAGGTTTAAGTGTCTCCTTGACACTTCGACATGGATTTGGCGGTTAAACTATTTGTGGTCATTTGGTCGTGGGAAGTTGTAATTTTTACATTAGAAAATGTCCCCTTGGGGGATTTTCCCTCTTAAGGTTTAGCTCCCAGGTCCTTTAGAATGCATTTAGAGCATCTTGCATAATTTTGATGACTCCCGATGAGAAAATCCTAAAGTTTCATGGAAATTTGGACTTAGGGATGCACTTAACATAAATCCTACCTAAAATGGGGGGAGGACTTGGGTGCCTATGCCCTAGTCCTACCCTATTTTAGGTCAGGACCAATTTCAAAGTGTCAGTTTATGACCATTATTTAGGTCCTATGCCCACATAGTAAGTTTGAATTATAAAATTCTTAGTGGGAATGTTTGTAGTTGCATATATAAGCATGTTTAGGAATTCATTTGTAAACTAGATGGAAACTAGATGGACATTTTGATTGATAAGCTGATGTTAAGGTGATTCAAGGAATTCATTGTGTGTTGCAGAGCAAAATTTGTGTTGTTCTTGTGTTTGTATTTGCAGATTTGGCATCCATCTCCTCACGGCATGAAGAGCATCTTCCTTCCATGAGATCTTCACTACAAGGTGATATCAATTGTGTTTTCAATCATTTATCATTTGGATTTTGCCTCTATCTTGTAGGGATACACACTCTTTATCTGACAATGGTGATCAAAAGACTTGAATGTCTCTCTAGGGCTTGACTGAGGCAAGCCTCTAAACACCACAACCCCCAACCTATTTTTTTGTGATTACAGGTTACAGGTTGTGGAAGAAGAAAAAGTGGAGTTACAAGAGAGTAGTGCAGACTGTTGGAATTGTAGATTAGAGAAGAAAATAGGGACTTGGACTTGGGTGCCCACTCATTAGTCCTCTGGATCCCGCAACAGGAAAATATCAAGAACAAGAGGAACAGGTTACAGACAAGGTTCCCAAATCTTGACAAAAACTATGGCACTGGACTAGGGTGCCCACTCATTAGTCCCCAACTTTTATGCTTTCTAAACTTTGAAATCTGGTATGCATTTGATTGTCATTTGATATCTCTGTGTGCGATCATTTTCTATAATTTGTTTGTTTGTTCACAAATTCATGTAATTAGGGTTTTGAGCATAGTTGGGCTTAATTGAACAACAAAATCACACAATTCCAATCTTCCTCTATGTTCCAAGTGACAAGAAGTCTATAGTACACTTCCTACTCAACTGAATGTCCTTGAATGTTTAGTGGTGAAAGGAGGATCAACACAAACCATTGAAAACAAACCCTTTTCAAATTTTACCCTAAACATTTTGGTGAACCCATTTTTTTGGACTTTTTGGCACCTTTCTGAGTGTTACACTTCAGATTTACATTTATTTCAGTCAATATCATTGTTCATCTTATTGCACTTGGAAAATTTTTAAAAAATTGAAAATTTGGAATTTTTTTGAAAACAATTAGCATTTTTAGCTTGCATTTTCATATAATTTGAATTAGTTGACATTTACTTTCAATAATTTTCTGTCATTATCATCAGATCTGATTTAAAATACAGAAAATTTTTATTCATCATTCATTTAGATTGCATTTTCATGCTTAAATTGTTGAAAATTGCTTGAAATTGTGCATTTTTTCATATAACCTTGTTTGCATTAGCTAGGGTTTGTAGTCAAAATCTTGTTTCATATTTTACTACCACTTTAAAACACTCATTAGAACTGATTTATAACTTTAGTGTTTCATCATAGTGGTTTTCTTGCAAAAATTCATGCTTAGGGTTTGAAAACCTTGATGTTTCACTAGATTTTGGCCTTATCGTCTCTCTAAATTTGCACCATAGGCATGTTGAAAGGGATTTGTATGCACTAATTGGATTTTATTAGGGTTATTATCTTCTGCTCCTCCTAAAATTCTTTACAACACCTTTTTATTGGGCTCTTACATTGAAAATTTGGTGAAAAATTGCATATTTTAGCTATATTTTCACTAGGGTTTGACTTAGATTTGTACTCCAAGTGTGTTGTAATGGATTTTTTGGATTTAGGTGACTGATATTAATGATATAATCTTCTTCACCTTATAAAATTCTTTACAACACCCCTTTTATTAGGTCTTTGCATTGAAAAGTTGTGAAAAATTGCATAGTTTAGTTTATTTTCACTAGGTTTTGACTTGTCATCATTCTAGGTTTGCATCAAAAGTGTGTTGTGAAGGATATTATTGCTTTTTTGGAATGATATTAGACATTATTTTTTGAACTTCATCAATTTCCTTGCAACACCTTTTCTTTCACTCATTTGTATTGAAAAAAGTTGAAAAAATCAAACATTTTAGATCTTAAACATATCCTGCTCTTAGGGTTTGTTCTATTAGTTTGTGCATTCTATGTTGCAAGCTCTTGCATGAGACTTATGAACTGCTGCCCTAAAATAAATATACCTTTAAGAAGAAGCAAAAGACTCATGGGATCTAGTGCCCTTGAAGAAAACGATATTCATACCTCTGAAAATCCATTGAATACCTTCTTTACAAAAAGAGAGACACAAATTTTGCAAGATTTTATACCTCCTACAACCACTATGGATGATCAAGTATTTCATGATGTCGACAACACTATTGACGTAGTTGCACATGTACCGGATGAGAAAATAAACAAACTTGATAAAGAGCTAGCTGATTTTCAAGCATTTGTTGAAACTGAAAGAATAGCGGAAGTTGTCCCTATGATCCACAACATAAAAGAATTGATAAAGGAAGGACAAGATGGCACTAATGTTATCTAAGGTTTAACACATATTGTACATAATAATGTCATGATAGAGACTAAATGTGTGAATGGTATTAAAAACATGTCATCACCATCTCATACAGAAGTATCGACACCTATACCGACCACGAGAATATCTAATGGAAATGCAAATGCAAATTCTTGTAGTAATGCTACCACTGGTATTGGAGTATCTAATGGAACTAATTCATAAAATTACAAAGGTGTGGGATTTAATTGTCAGAATTTTATCTCTAAGGGGACCTCTTCTATGAATAATTGTTCTCAACCACCTGTCCATTCCACCTATTCTCAGCCACCTATTACTTATTCACAACCACTTTCCACCTATCACTATGTCCAACCACCATTGAACTATTCATAGCCTTCGCTTATCACAACTCAATCTCAATCACCCCTCACTTTGGTTCTAATTCCTCACAACAAACCACATCTCCCAATGATGCCATCTTAAACCAACTTCTGCAGGGCATGACTGCTTTACAACAAAAGGTAAAAATTTTGACAAATTCTTCACAACCTAATATACCAACTTATCATGTTTGTAATCCCTTGTCTTATGCAATTATGAGAACTCCTATTCTTGAAAGGTTTGAGACCCCTCACTTTGAAAAATATGGTGGAAAAGGTGATCCTAATACTCACGTGTCAACATTCACGGCTATGTGTAGTGATTTCTACTTTGAAGAGGACTTGTTAGCAAAACTTTCCCACAATCTCTAAAAGATACTACTTTAGAATGGTTTTGCTCCTTACCTCCAAATTCAATACACTATTTCTTGCAATTAGTTGATCAATTTTTACAACATTTCCAAGAAAATATTGGACCTCAAGTCTCTTTGATTGATTTAGTTCATTGCAAGCAAGGTCTGAAAGAGAAGTTGTCTGAGTTTATTAGTCAGTATCAATCTCTATATGCACAAATTCAATATCAGATGAAGGATGAGGATGTTCAGAAGTTGTTTATTACAAATCTACAACCTAACATTTTTGATAAGATCCTCTTAATGAAGTATAACTCCTTTCAACATTTATGTACCGCCCTTCATGACTATCAACTTTCATCTAGTCAGTATGAAAACCAAAACTCATCAGCTCAAGTTGGTCAATCCATGGGTAGATCATCACAAAACAACTTTAAGAGGAATAATAGGAGTTTCATCAAGATTAATGGGCCGAATTTGAATAACTTTTCTCAAGTGTCTTCTATCACTAATTCAAAAAAGGTACCGTATCAGCAAAGAAAGTTTATCCAATATCTGAGTCTTATCATTCTATCATGAATCAAGTTGTGAGTAATAATCTTATGAAGCTTCCCCCGATTAAGCCTTTGGATCCTAACAAAACTCAAGGACCTTTTTCGATGCTAATGCCTTTTTTCATTATCATCAGACATAAGGACATGATATTGAATGTTGTATACATCTTAAACATGAAATATAAGACCTCATTGACTCGAATGTTATACAGGTATCAGGTGTGAATGACAATGGAAATAAGTTGGTTGCTCTGCCGAATCAAAATTTACAAATCTTTACTAATCCTTTCCCTAAGCATACTGATAACAATATGATGGAACATGGTTTAGTGGAAGTAGATGACGAGGATTATTTGGAATATGACAACATCGTGGGTATAATAGAAGTGGATAAGGAAAAAATGGATAACCCACCTCATCCACATGGAAAAGGAATTTATGTTGAGGTTCCTCCTCTGTTATCTTTACAAGGATCAGGAGATAACCAAAATGCATTAGAGAAACAAATGGAACAATCAACACAAGTAATTACAACAAAAGAAAAGAGCAAGATAGTACAAGATGATTCTTGTTACTATGGTAGATGAAATCAACATTGAAAACTAGATAAAAATTGAAAAACAGTAAGACAATTATCATCAATTGGAAATAATAGTGGTTCTCCTCCTTATAACCAACAAAAGGTCTCAGTTACACAAGGATTTGAGAACAAGCATTACATGGATTTTCTGACAATAAACAAGACTCTCATAAGAACCACTCGACCTTCGCACAAAACCTAATTGAATACCTCTCCAAGAGGTTCGTAAGTTCAAAAATTTAGTACGATGGTCCCTACAGGTAAGTATTTCTAACCCTTTATCTCTTGTGTTGTGTTTCCCCTGTGATGTGTCATGTGTTGTTCAAGCCTCGTGGGATGACCCTTGATTCTCTTGTAAGGTCCAAGATACCAGGAGACCACATCTGTTGTGACCCTTTTCTATTTGTATCATCATTCTTTTATATTACTTCTCTATTTTCACTATTGTGTGTTTTGTCTTATGGACATAGCATTGCGGTTGGTGACTTGGGGGCACCCTCCTACATGAATGTCCCTAAGGCACTTGTTTCTCCTCTCTTGATTTATTGTTTCCCTTCCTCTAGTGTTTCTATCTAGTGGGTGGATGACAAAAAACATATTATACTGATATGGACCTAGTGTCCCTTTAACAAGTAATCAAAAAATGGACCAAGTCCATACATGATGATGGGGTTCATATATATTATCTGACGCTTGGCTAGTAGAATCACTCCACATGATCTTGATGTTGTCTTATTGGACTTATAAACCATAACAATACTACTACTCTGTGCAGTTTGTTTGTATTTGAATATCACCTTAGGTACACTCAGTTTTGAGATTTTTGTAGCATAGCCCCACGGTTATACTCGGTCTCTGAATTTGTAGTATAAACTTGGCTCTTTGTGTGAAAGATCATATGTAGTGTTTTTTATCATGATTATATGGATGCTAACACTTTTCTTGCAGGAATGTGTTTGTGGGAACATTTGGTGATCGTAAGGTACATGTCACCTCCAGGGGGCATGGGCTTTGCAAGAACTCATGTTCCCTTGTGTGTTTTCTTCCTATCTTAACATGCTTTATATTGATACATGATATCAAACACCTTAAGGTGGGGGCATATATAAGGTAAGTTGTCTAATTTAGATGTTAGCAATGCGCTTATTCTCAGGTGTAGTCTTAAAGACTAGTGGCGATGAGTCCCTCCTACACTCTAAGATTTGTTTGAAATCTATCACAATCATTTAAGCCCTCTACAAAGGCAAGATATTGCATCCTTTTTCTTAAGCCCTCTACGAAGGTAGGGATGGTGTATTTCTCATGGAGAGTGCACACCTATCATTTTCAAAAGTCCTTTGCGGAGACGGGGAGTGGTTTTGTGACTAACTCAACCCTTATGTGTGTCTTTAGAGATTGTTGTGGTGAAGCCCAATCGTCAGTGTGTGCCTGTAATGTGCCTGAGATGGTGATGAACCTAGAAATAGGAACACTCCATCGCTTGTTTGCTATGTTTTCTCTGTCTTTTAAGTGTGTGTATTGTGTGTTTGTTCCTAAGCATAGTTTAAAGACTAGTGGTAATGAATCCCTCCTATGCTTTGGGATTTGTATGGTGTGCTTGATTTTTTTGGCATGTCTTTTGCCCCATATGCAGTCTTAAAGATTGGTGGTGATGAGTCCCTCTTGCATTATGGGTGGTGTGTTTACTTTCCTTGTACTTGCATCTGCATTTCATATATATGAGAAAAAGAAAAGAAAATCATCATTGACTTCACTACATTCACTATGTTTTACGTGTCTTCAATGTTGTATTCTCCATGTTTTGTGTGACTATAACTATCTTCTCTGTGTTTTGCGTGCCTATTACTTTCTTCTTTGTGATTGGTGTGTCTTCTCCATGCTTGGTGTGTTTGTTGTGCTTGTTGAACGTATTTTAATGCATGTATTGGCCTTGTGTTTATACATACATTAAAGTGAAGGCTAAATATCACGTCAGAAAATGTCCCCTTGGGGGCTTTTCCCTCTTAAGGTCTAGCTCCCAGGTCCTTTAGAATGCATTTAGAGCATCATGCATGATTTTGGTGACTCCCGACGAGAAAACCCTAAAGTTTCATGGCAATTTGGACTCAGGGGATGCACTTAACATAAATCTTGCCTAAAATGGGGGGGGGGGGGACTTGGGTGCCCATGCCCTATTCCTGCCCTATTTTAGGTTAGGACCAATTTCAAAGTGTCAGTTTATGATGGTTATTTAGGTCCTATGCTAACACAGTAAGTTTGAATTACGAAATTCTTAGCGAGAATGTTTGTAGTTGCATATATAAGCATGTTTAGGTATTCATTTGTAAACTATATGGAAACTAGATGGACATTTTGATTGACAAGTTGATGTTAAGGTGATTCTGTTGGCAAGAGACATTTCTCTAGTAATGACTTGTATGTTGTCATTGATGGCAACAAGGCTCAGAGATCTTATTACCATGGCTAGAAGAGATAACTCTAGAAGAGCATATTGGATTTCAGGTCTGGTTGATAGAAAATGGCTAAGTATGGAAAGTATTCTGAGTAGAGCATGGTAAGTCAGATAGTATGTCTCCATAGTTGATGAACAACCTCAGGTTGGGCAAACACTGACTTTTGCGGATTGATGGCAAGACCATTATGTTGACAGACAGTGAGGAACTGACAAAGGTGCTCTAAATGAGCATTAATGTCTTGACTGAACACAAGAATATCATCAATATATGGTTGAATGAACTTTGCAAAAGGGCAAAAGATGATATCCATCTTCTGTTGGAAAATTGAAGGTGTAGTCTTAATGCCAAAGGGCAAGACTTTCCATTCGAACAAACCTTGAGGAACCGAGAAAGCAGTTTTAAAGAAGTCTTGCTTCTTCAAGGCAATTTGCCAGTAGCCTTTGGTAAGGTCGAACTTGGAATAGACATGGCTTCCTTGGATGGTTTGCCAGATATGGTCTTTACTTGGGAGAGGATGTCTATTATCAAGTAGACATTCATTTAGAGGTTTGTAATTAACAACCAGACATTTCTCAGGGAGTTCAATGCCATTTTCATCTACTTTTGGAACATACATGGCATGACATGAGAAAGAGGAATCAGAAACTTGGATTAACTCTAACTTTAAGAGGTCGGCAATTTCCTTTTGACAGACAAGGGTTTCAGAAGCAGACATCAAGAAATAATTGGCTTTAGCTTTAGGAACTATTTCATTACCTTGTTGATCACGCTTGAGTGTGAGATCACAGGCAAGATTTCTTTGATGCCGGGTGAGGTCCTTTGTCATGACGATGTCACTGAATGCTGTCTTTAGTTTTTCCAGAATTTCTTGTTTCTGATTAAACTGTTGTACAAGCCAAGCTTGATTTACAGGCTTCTTCTTCTTTGCTTTCGAGCTTATTGTAGAGAAGGACAAAGGCTGATACAGACGAGGAAGTTGATATAACCATTTGCAGACAATGAAATCATTATCTATGATGAAGGGTTCCCATTCCTTAATGGTGTGACTGCCAATTACACCATCATAATCTTCCACCTCAAATTCCACAAACAGAGTGTTAGTGGTAAAGCTTTCAAAACCAATTTTAATGGGGCTATGCAGGAAAAAGAACTTCCCTCTATTTCATGATTTGCAAAAGTGATATCCGTTTTTCCCTCGTGCCATGCATCTGCAGGGAAAGCATTTTTTCGAGCAAGATTTAAATCTGCTCTTGTATCAATGAGGAAAGCCAGAGGATAAGCCATTATGCCTTTGAAATGAATTGTGAGAATTACACCAGGGCATACAGTGGAATGCTTGGCTGATCTCTGATAGGCTTTCATTCCATTAAAAGACTTACTGCTAGAACCTTCCTCTATTACTTGAACTGGAGATCCTATAAAGGCTTCATCACTAAGGTATTGAAGAGGATCTACTTCAAGCGGTTCTACTTTGATTGCTTGGGATATCAAGGGACTGTATGGCTTTTCCTGACAGAACAATTGTTCTTCTTGTTCTGTGGCTTGAGAGCTTAACCTTAAAGAACCAGCAGCATTAAATCTATTGATGTAGGTATCTAGCTCAGGAGATTTTTCAACTTCTGCATTTAGATATGCATTTTCTTCTTCATCTAATTCTAGAATTTTAGACTGAGCTTGAGAAATTACCTTTAGGAGGAAATCCTTCTGTTGACGACGCCATAGACATCGAGCCATACTGCCAGGTGCTGGTGCTTCTAGAATACTGTGCTGTTGTAGCGGTGTTGTTGAGGCTGTGCTGTGAGCAACAGGTGGTGTCACCGAAGGTGATGGTGATCTTGGAAACCATGGTGAAGGTCTGTAGTCATGGGCCGGTTTGGTAGAAAAACCAGAAGATCCTAGAGATGGCCTTACAGAACTTCTGCCTCTACTTTCAATTCTGGGCTGCAGCAGATAATACTTCTTTGTTTTCAGTTGATCTAACTTTGCTGTCAGCTTTTTCCATGTTTCTTGTCCCATGTTCATTTGCTGCAACTGGGACTCTATCTGAACAATTTGATCAATTACTTTATCCAACTCACCTCTAGTATCTGATCTGAACATTCTGCAATAGAAAGAAACTTCTAATCCTGATGAAGAACTATCAGAAGAAGGATCTGGATCTTTCTGCTTCATTGTGTTTAAGTGAGCTGTCTGGGTCTCAGCGGCTGAGACATATTCTTCAGAGTCTGACTCTGAATAGTCAGAACTAGAGAGAACAATGTCTTCTGAATCCGAAGGGAAATCATTTATAAAAACATGTTCTTCAGTAATGCCAGCTGCTTTGACAGCTCACATCTTTCCTTTGCCTTTCTTCTTTTTCCTATCAGGACACTTGTTGGCAAAGTGATCTCCTTTACAGATGTAGCAAGAAGGTTTCCACTTAGAACCTTTTCCCTTCTTGTCTTTCTTACGAAAGAACCCTTTCTTTTTCTTTGGAGATTTTTCCTTCCTATATTTTGATTTAAATTTCTTTCTGGATTTACTCTTGTAGCAAGGAGTACAAGAATCCTTTTCTGCATAATCATCAGGAGCATTTAGTATGGAACAAATGGCTGAAGACAAAATAGGCTGTACCTTTTTTATTTCCCTTTTATTCTTTGCTTCATCACAGATGTCAGTATTTATTTGTTCCAGGAACTATATTAGCTGAGGGAAGGCTAATTCCTTCATCTCAAGATGTTCAGCTACTAAATTCTCTAAAACCTTCTTATGATAAAATTCACCTATTGTGTTACCAAAGCTTTTCAAGAAGGTAGTAAACATATACTCATGATTTTGCTCTTGACCAGAAAGATAAAACTGTTCATACTGGCGACTGCAATAAGACTAAAAATCTTTTAAGTCTTTGCATTTTCCTTGTATAAACTTTTGATAGGCCAGTTTTTCCATTACATCTCTATTTCCTACAAATAGACAGAGCAACTGTGCACATACTTGATCTGCTCCTCTATCAAGAAGTTGTTCCTGCTAATCATCTTCTAGACGATCCCATACATGTCTTGCAGTTCCTGTCATAGCATTCAAGGCTTGCTTAATGACTTCCTTTTCATCTGCATCTGGATTAGTGGACATGTAATTAGTGATCCATGATCTCATGGCATCTATTCCTCTAGTGTTCTCTAGAACTTCAAATTTGTCAAAATTAACAAGAGGATGATGGAGGCGCAACCACATATCGTGCGCAAAATTACAAATCTTCCAGTCACCTATGTTAAAGAGTTACAAAGATTTCTAGGACTGGTAAACTATATTGCAGGATTCTATCATAAGCTTGCTGAAGATAGACTACAGCTTAATAAGCTTTTAGGCCGTAAACCTCCTCCATGGACCGAGTTTCATGACCAGCTGATCCTGAATATCAAGCAAAAATGTCGCCAGTATAAACAGTTCTATCTTTCTGGTCAAGAGCAAAATCATGAGTATATGTCTACTACCTTCTTGAAAAGCTTTGGTAAAACACAATAGGTGAATTTTATCATAAGAAGGTTTTAGAGAATTTAGTAGCTGAACATCTTGAGATGAAGGAATTAACCTTCCCTCAGCTAATACAATTCCTGGAACAAATAAATACTGACATCTGTGATGAAGCAAAGAATAAAAGGGAAATAAAAAAGGTACAGCCTATTTTGTCTTCAGCCATTTGTTCCAGACTAAATGCTCCTGATGATTATGCAGAAAAGGATTCTTGTACTCCTTGCTACAAGAGTAAATCCAGAAAGAAATTTAGATCAAAATATAGGAAGGAAAAATCTCCAAAGAAAAAGAAAGGGTTCTTTCATAAGAAAGACAAGAAGGGAAAAGGTTCTAAGTGGAAACCTTCTTGCTACATCTGTAAAGGAGATCACTTTGCCAACAAGTGTCCTGACAGGAAAAAGAAGAAAGGCAAAGGAAAGATGTGAGCTATCAAAGCAGCTGGCATTACTGAAGAACATGTCTTTATAAATGATTTCCCTTCGGATTCAAAAGACATTGTTCTCTCTAGTTCTGACTATTCAGAGTCAGACTCTGAAGAATATGTCTCAGCCGCTGAGACCCAGACAGCTCACTTAAACACAATGAAGCAGAAAGATCCAAATCCTTCTTTTGATAGTTCTTCATCAGGATCAGAAGTTTCTTTCTATTGCAGAATGTTCAGATCAGATACTAGAGGTGAGTTGGATAAAGTAATTGATCAAATTGTTCAGATAGAGTCCCAGTTGCAGCAAATGAACATGGGACAAGAAACATGGAAAAAGCTGACAGCAAAGTTAGATCAACTGAAAACAAAGAAGTATTATCTGCTGCAGCCCAGAATTGAAAGTAGAGGCAGAAGTTCTGTAAGGCCATCTCTAGGATCTTCTAGTTTTTCTACCAGACCGGCCCATGACTACAGACCTTCACCATGGTTTCCAAGATCACCATCACCTTCGGTGACACCACCTGTTGCTCATAGCACAGCCTCAACAACACCGCTACAACAGCACGGTATTCTAGAAGCACCAGCACCTAGCAGTATGGCTTGACGTCTATGGCATCGTCAACGGAAAGATTTCCTCCTAAAGGTAATTTCTCAAGCTCAGTCTGAAATTCTGGAATTAGATGAAGAAGAAAATACATATTTAAATGCAGAAGTTGAAAAATCTCCTGAGCTAGATACCTACATCAATAGATTTAATGCTGCTGGTTCTTTAAGGTTAAGCTCTCAAGCCACAAAACAAGAAGAACAATTGTTCTGTCAGGAAAAGCCATACAGTCCCTTGATATCCCAAGCAATCAAAGTAGAATCGCTTGAAGCAGATCCTCTTCAATACCTTCGTGATGAAGCCTTTATAGGATCTCCAGTTCAAGTAATAGAGGAAGGTTCTAGCAGTAAGTCTTTTAATGGAATGAAAGCCTATCAGAGATCAGCCAAGCGTTCCACTGTATGCCCTGGTGTAATTCTCACAATTCATTTCAAAGGCATAATGGCTTATCCTCTAGCTTTCCTCATTGATACAGGAGCAGATTTAAATCTTGCTCAAAAAAATGCTTTCCCCGCAAATGCACGGCGTGAGGGAAAAATAGATATCACTTTTGCAAATCATGAAACAGAGGGAAGTTCTTTTTTCTGCATAGCCCCCATTCAAATTGGTTTTGAAAGCTTTACCACTAACACTCTGTTTGTGGAATTTGAAGTGGAAGATTATGATGGTGTAATTGGCAGTCACAACATTAAGGAATGGGAACCCTTCATCATAGATAATGATTTCATTGTCTGCAAAGGGTTATATCAACTTCCTCGTTTGTATCAGCCTTTGTCCTTCTCTACAATAAGCTCGAAAGCAAAGAAGAAGAAGCCTGTAAATCAAGCTTGGCTTGTACAGCAGTTTAATCAGAAACAAGAAATTCTAGAAAAACTAAAGACGACATTCAGTGACACCGTCATGACAAAGGACCTCACCCGACATCAAAGAAATCTTACCTGCGATCTCACACTCAAGCGTGATCAACAAGGTAATGAAATAGTTCCTAAAGCTAAAGCCAATTATTTCTTGATGTCTGCTTCTGAAACCCTTATTTGTCAAAAGAAAATTGCCGACCTCTTAAAGTTAGAGTTAATCCAAGTTTCTGATTCCTCTTTCTCATGTCATGCCATGTATGTTCCAAAAGTAGATGAAAATGGCATTGAACTCCCTGAGAAACGTCTGGTTGTTAATTACAAATCTCTAAATGAATGTCTACTTGATCATAGACATCCTCTCCCAAGTAAAGACCATATCTGGCAAACCATCCAAGGAAGCCATGTCTATTCCAAGTTCAACCTTACCAAAGGCTACTGGCAAATTGCCTTGAAGAAGCAAGACTTCTTTAAAACCGCTTTCTCAGTTCCTCGAGGTTTGTTCGAATGGAAAGTCTTGCCCTTTGGAATTAAGACTGCACCTTCAATTTTCCAACAGAAGATGGATATCATCTTTTGCCCTTTTGCAAAGTTCATTCAACCATATATTGATGATATTCTTGTGTTCAGTCAAGACATTAATGCTCATTTAGAGCACCTTCGCCAGTTCCTCACTGTCTGTCAACATAATGGTCTTGCCATCAATCCGCAAAAGTCAGTGTTTGCCAAACCTGAGGTTTTTTTTATTGGCATCAAGCTTCTTCCAGGGGGCATGATGGAGGTGCAACCACATTTCTTGCACAAAATTACAAATCTTCCAGTCACCAATGTTAAAGAGTTACAAAGATTTCTAGGACTGGTAAACTATATTGCAGGATTCTATCATAAGCTTGCTGAAGATAGACTACAGCTTAATAAGCTTTTAGGCCGTAAACCTCCTCCATGGACTGAGTTTCATGACCAGCTGATCTAAAATATCAAGCAGAAATGCTCTCAGCTTCCACCTTTGAAGCTACCAGGACCAGGATTCAAGATTGTTGAAACCGATGCTAGTGAAGGAGCATGGGCTGGAATTCTTCGAGAACAAAAGACAGAGCAATACAACCCAAAGGATAAAGGTGAAATTGTTAGAATTGCTTCTGGTAGTTTTCATAACTCTGAAAAGAACTACCATAGTACCCATAAGGAGATCTTCGCTGTTGTAAACAGTTTCCAAGCTTTTCAAATGTTTATAGTAGATAAAAGATTTCTTCTTAAAAGTGATTTACAGCACTTGCGGGGATTCTTCCGCAAAGAATCAAAGAACAAGGTGGTAATAGGTAGACTCCTCCGATGGGCACAACTCCTTAGTACTTATGAGTTTGATTTTATTCATTTACCAGGAGTTTAGAATATATTTGCTAATTTTATGACAAGGGAAGGGCACCTTATGGATTTAACTCCGCCGCAGAAGACTGTCAGACAACTGCAAGGAAAAGTAAGGTTGATTCGCATCAGAGAACAAAGATGGCATGAGCCCTGTCGAAATGACTGGAGCACTAATCCTTTTCCAAGAAGAGACCTGCATAACTATCAAATGGCTAATGATTTCTTGTTTGACAGGTTTCGAATGTTGGTTGCCAAGCAGTAGTTGACTTCACCAGGTCTATGGATAGAAGACCCTTTCTTCCAGTTTTCTGCTGAAGCTGAGCCAATTGACCTTGAAGTCAGTCATGTATTACAAAATTGGTGTGGAGACTTTGTCCTCCCAGTCTAGTTTAAAATCCAATTATTGGTAAACCTGATGAATGGTTAAATGCTGAGGATGGTAAAGTGTTAATACGAAATCTTTTCCAAGGACCATACCCTCCAGCTGAGGACTTGCAGTTCAATGGAACCACTGCATATACAGGTTGTATTTTCAAACTTACCTTTGGTTCTGCTGATGAAAATTCTATCAGTCGTCATTTGTGTCAGGTTTATGGACCAACTGGACCCAATTCAGCTTTTGAGCATTGGACGGTCAAAAATCGTCTTAGGTATTTCTTCTCTCATCAGACACCTATCTGGATACACACAAAAACTTATAGAATGAGTGGATCAACATCTCGAGCCCTCAATCGTGGATTCTATGGACCACATAAACTGAAGGTGTTAAGCATCATTTGGAAAGAACAAGAGAATCGACTAATGACAAGATGTGTTCCTCATACATCCTCTCAGACCTGTGCCAATTGCTACGATTATTCTGAAGATGACCCAAGGGTCCCCCACTATGACAGTAGAGGCATCTACCATGCTCCAGATTGCACTCATCCCGAAGGAGAATCATGTGAAGGTTGCATTTTCTATCAGCCAAGGGAATCTAGTACCTCCACCAACAGCACTGGGTCCTAGCTTGCTAGTGAGTGGGCTTGTCACTCATCGAGGCCATCTTTCTCCTCGTGATAAAGGATAGACGTGGACCCTACCACGTGTAAAGGGGCAAACACACCGCCTTATTGTGTGTACGAGTTATTCCTCTCGTGACATAAAGGAACGTCCTGTACAGTTGTGTCGATCGACCTTATCTAGTTCACGGATAATTGGGTCCCACCTGAAGAATCTCTTCACATGGGATGTCCTTCAGATAAGGTCTTGCTTCGTGTCCTCTTCTGAGTGATGGATCTCAAATTTCTCTGAGAATGAGGTTAAAGATCTGCCTTCGACGCCCTATAAATGGGTCTCAAGGCCGCCTACATTAAACAACGAGTTTGGAGTGAAAGAAGGTCTGCAAAAGAGTTTAGAAGTCTTGAGTCATAGTTCAGTTAAGTTTAGTCTTAAGTCTTAGCCCAGTTAGTGTTCTTCAGCATTTTCTGTAATAGTCTTGCAAGTCTGCATGTTCGTTGATAACAACTGAGACTGTGTGATGGAATGGACCTCATCTACCATTTCTGTTATTCTCTGTTCATTATGCTTAACATGCAAATCAACATTATTGATTTGAGACCCTAAAACATCACAATCTAATTTGACTTCATTTCTGACCCTTTGCAAAAGGTCTCTCTATCTTTCCATAGCAGCATCTTGTTCTAATTTCCATATTTCTGCCTTGTGGCGAAACTCATTATAATTATTGTTTAATTCCAAGAGATCCTTCTTGACAGTGGAGGTCCACTCATCAGTTAGTCTCTTTTCTAACTTCTCTAGAGTAGAAATGAGTGTATGGAAATTCTCCTGAGTACTAAGATGTGCTTTCTCATTTTTTACTGCTTCTAATTGATGCCATATTCTTCTATCCTCGGCTAACAACATGGATTTTCTAATGCAGAGGTTTGTCCAGTTCAACAGATTGCTTTGACTGGGAGCATTATCTCCAAGAGGGAAGATATGCATTGGCCAACAATTAGCTTTGTATTTCCCAGTGGTATCAATTAACATAAAGTCCTGGAATGGAGGAATGGATCCGGGGATATGACAAGCACCTCCAGGAGTACCAATGACTTTCATCTAGGTTTCTTTGATATCTTGTTCTGGCATGGACACAGCAATGGACGACATCATCCTAACACGGCCAGACTTTGGCAGAAAGACAAATGAACAATCTTCACATTTGAACAAGCCATTTCCTAACTCAGAATACTTACTATGAGTACAAGTTATAATGGACTTTTCAGATGGTTGATTAAATGAAGTACTTATACTAACAGAAGGAACTTTGAATAAATTTTCAAAACCTTTTGAAGGTTGAATACGAGTACTCTGGGAACGAGGAAGAGTATTCACAGATGGGCTAGGCTGGTTATAATTAAAGATAGTTTCTTGACTCGACGAAGGGCTAGACGAATCTCGACTTTGGAAAGAGGGCGGACGAGACAAAGACTGGTTTCTGTTAGAGAACTTAATGACGGCCTGGTCATCTATTTCTTCGATTGAGATTCCTCTCAATCTGGGTTGTTTCTCATTTTCAAACTCAGCTAGATTTTCTTGATCGCATAAATCTACAACCCATTCTTGTGGCATTTTAATATCTTTATGATGCACTATTTTGGGAGCTGTTAACTGGGCACTATCACTGGAAGAGGTCCAGATTGTGGATAGACCTTCTAATCCCTGAGCACGTTTGGGATTTACCATTAAAGGCATGACTTTGTTGTATAATCTGTAATGAACCAAAAAGACCAGAGAGTGATCTACTGAATCCTTTTTCATAAACAGATTCATTGTCTTAAATTTATATTCAAGTACATCTCGAAGATTGTCGTCTTTCAGGCTGACTGGAAAGTCAAGCAGACAATCAACAAAGATAGGACCTTTAGCCATGGAATCACAGCCTGCTCCTAAGAGGGAGTGAGATAACTTATAGAATCTAGCATCTTTTAACATCATGAGAACTATTATTGGTAACCCTTTTCTGTAGTGTCCACAGACTCCTATATGGACATATGACAAGTGCATGAACTGTGGATTACTCTTACTTTCATAGGCTTTCTTCTGAAATTTCTTAACATTGGTGACTGGAAGATTTGTAATTTTGCGCAGGACAAATACAATTTGAATGTGCAAATCTTACTCGCAAATGAACTGTATGACCATTTATATTATTAACACTTAGGAAGCTTACATAAATATTCATCATATATAATGCTCGCTATAATACTCATATGGAGAGTATATATATGCTTATCAACGAACATGCAGACTTGCAAGACTATTATGGAAAATGCTGAAGAACACTAACTGGGCTAAGACTTAAGACTAAACTTAACTGAACTATGACTCAAGACTTCTAAACTCTTCTGCAGACCTTCTTTCACTCAAAACTCGTTGTTTAATGTAGGCGGCCTTGAGACCCATTTATAGGGCGTCAAAGGCAGATCTTTAACCTCATTCTCAGAGAAATTTGAGATCCATCACTCAAAAGAGGACACGAAGCAAGACCTTATCTGAAGGACATCCCATGTGAAGAGATTCTTCAGGTGGGACCCAATTATTTGTGAACTAGATAAGATCGACCGACACAACTGTACAGGACGTTCCTTTAAGTCACGAGAGGAATAACTCGTACACACAATAAGGCGGTGTGTTTGCCCCTTTACACGTGGTAGGGTCCACGTCTTTCCTTTATCACGAGGAGAAAGATGGCCTCGATGAGTGACAAGCCCACTCACTAGCAAGCTAGGACCCAGTGCTGTTGGTGGAGGTACTAGATTCCCTTGGCTAATAGAAAATGCAACCTTCACATGATTCTCCTTCGGGATGAGTGCAATCTAGAGCACGGTAGATGCCTCTACTGTCATAGTGGGGGACCCTTGGGTCATCTTCAGAATAATCGTAGCAATTGGCACAGGTCTGAGAGGATGTATGAGGAACACATCCTGTCATTAGTCGATTCTCTTGTTCTTTCCAAATGATGCTTAACACCTTCAGTTTATGTGGTCCATAGAATCCACGATTGAGGGCTCGAGATGTTGATCCACTCATTCTGTAAGTTTTTTTGTGGATCCAGATAGGTGTCTGATGAGAGAAGAAATACCTAAGACGATTTCTGACCGTCCAATGCTCAAAAGCTAAATTGGGTCCAGTTGGTCCATAAACCTGACACAAATGACGACTGATAGAATTTTCATCAGCAGAACCAAAGATAAGTTTGAAAATATAACCTGTATATGCAATGGTTCCGTTGAACTGCAAGTCCTCAGCTGGAGGGTATGGTCCTTGGAAAAGATTTCGTATTAACACTTTACCATCCTCAGCATTTAACCATTCATCAGGTTTACCAATAATTGGATTTTTAAACTGGACTGGGAGGACAAAGTCTCCACACCAATTTTGTAATACATGACCGACTTCAGGGTCAATTGGCTCGGCTTCAGCAGAAAACTGGAAGAAAGGTTCTTCTGTCCATAGACCTGGTGAAGTCAACTGCTGCTTGGCAACCAACATTCGAAACCTGTCAAACAAGAAATCATTAGCCATTTGATAGTTATGCAGGTCTCTTCTTGGAAAGGGATTAGTGCTCCAGTCATTTCGACAGGGCTCATGCCATCTTTGTTCTCTGATGCGAATTACCCTTACTTTTCCTCGCAGTTATCTGACAGTCTTCTGCGGCAGAGTTAAATCCATAAGGTGCCCTTCCCTTGTCATAAAATCAGCAAATATATCTGAACTCCTGGTAAATGAATAAAATCAAACTCGTAAGTACTAAGGAGTTGTGCCCATCAGAGGAGTCTACCTCTTACCACCTTGTTCTTTGATTCTTTGCGGAAGAATCCCTGCAAGTGCTGTAAATCACTTTTAAGAAGAAATCTTTTATCTGCTATAAACATTTGAAAAGCTTGGAAACTGTTTACAACAGCCAAGATCTCCTTATGAGTACTATGGTAGTTCTTTTCAGAGTTATGAAAACTACCAGAAGCAGTTCTAACAATTTCACCTTTATCCTTTGGGTTGTACTGCTTTGTCTTTTGTTCTCAAAGAATTCCAGCCCATGCTCCTTCACTAGCATCAGTTTCAACAATCTTGAATCCTGGTCCTGGTAGCTTCAAAGGTGGAAGTTGAGAGCATTTCTGCTTGATATTCAGGATCATTTGGTCATGAAACTCGGTCCATGGAGGAGGTTTACGGCCTAAAAGCTTATTAAGCTGTAGTCTATCTTCAGCAAGCTTATGATAGAATCCTGCAACATAGTTTACCAGTCCTAGAAATATTTGTAACTCTTTAACATTGGTGACTGGAAGATTTGTAATTTTACATAGGATATGTGGTTGCACCTCCATCATCCCCCCCGGAAGAAGCTTGATGCCAATAAAAACAACCTCAGGTTGGGCAAACACTGACTTTTGCGGATTGATGGCAAGACCATTATGTTGACAGACAGTGAGGAACTGGCGAAGGTGCTCTAAATGAGCATTAATGTCTTGACTGAACACAAGAATATCATCAATATATGGTTGAATGAACTTTGCAAAAGGGCGAAAGATGATATCCATCTTCTATTGGAAGATTGAAGGTGCAGTCTTAATGCCAAAGGGCAAGACTTTCCATTCGAACAAACCTTGAGGAACCGAGAAAGCGGTTTTAAAGAAGTCTTGCTTCTTCAAGGCAATTTGCCAGTAGCCTTTGGTAAGGTCGAACTTGGAATAGACATGGCTTCCTTGGATGGTTTGCCAGATATGGTCTTTACTTGGGAGAGGAGGTCTATGATCAAGTAGACATTCATTTAGAGGTTAGTAATTAACAACCAGACGTTTCTCAGGGAGTTCAATGCCATTTTCATCTACTTTTGGAACATACATGGCATGACATGAGAAAGAGGAATCAGAAACTTGGATTAACTCTAACTTTAAGAGATTGGCAATTTCCTTTTGACAGACAAGGGTTTCAGAAGTAGACATCAAGAAATAATTGGCTTTAGCTTTAGGAACTATTTCGTTACCTTGTTGATCACGCTCGAGTGTGAGATCGCAGGTAAGATTTCTTTGATGCCGGGTGAGGTCCTTTGTCATGACGGTGTCACTGAATGTCGTCTTTAGTTTTTCTAGAATTTCTTGTTTCTGATTAAACTACTGTACAAGCCAAGCTTGATTTACAGGCTTCTTCTTCTTTGCTTTCGAGCTTATTGTAGAGAAGGACAAAGGCTGATACAGATGAGGAAGTTGATATAACCCTTTGCAGACAATGAAATCATTATCTATGATGAAGGGTTCCCATTCCTTAATGGTGTGACTGCCAATTACACCATCATAATCTTCCACTTCAAATTCCACAAACAGAGTGTTAGTGGTAAAGCTTTCAAAACCAATTTGAATGGGGGCTATACAGAAAAAAGAACTTCCCTCTATTTCATGATTTGCAAAAGTGATATCCGTTTTTCCCTCGCGCCATGCATCTGCAGGGAAAGCATTTTTTCGAGCAAGATTTAAATCTGCTCCTGTATCAATGAGGAAAGCCAGAGGATAAGCCATTATGCCTTTGAAATGAATTGTGAGAATTACACTAGGGCATACAGTGGAACGCTTGGCTGATCTCTGATAGGCTTTCATTCCATTAAAAGACTTACTGCTAGAACCTTCCTCTATAACTTGAACTGGAGATCCTATAAAGGCTTCATCACTAAGGTATTGAAGAGGATCTGCTTCAAGCGGTTCTACTTTGATTGCTTGGGATATCAAGGGACTGTATGGCTTTTCCTAACAGAACAATTGTTCTTCTTGTTCTGTGGCTTGAGAGCTTAACCTTAAAGAACTAGCAGCATTAAATCTATTGATGTAGGTATCTAGCTCAGGAGATTTTTCAACTTTTGCATTTAGATATGCATTTTCTTCTTCATCTAATTCCAGAATTTCAGACTGAGCTTGAGAAATTACCTTTAGGAGGAAATCTTTCCGTTGATGACGCCATAGACGTCGAGCCATACTGCCAGGTGCTGGTGCTTCTAGAATACCGCGCTGTGGTAGCGGTGTTGTTGAGGCTGTGCTGTGAGCAACAGGTGGTGTCACCGAAGGTGATGGTGATCTTGGAAACCATGGTGAAGGTCTGTAGTCATGGGCCGGTCTGGTAGGAAAACCAGAAGATCCTAGAGATGGCCTTACAGAACTTCTGCCTCTACTTTCAATTCTGGGCTGCAGCAGATAATACTTCTTTGTTTTCAGTTGATCTAACTTTGCTGTCAGCTTTTTCCATGTTTCTTGTCCCATGTTCATTTGCTGCAACTGGGACTCTATCTGAACAATTTGATCAATTACTTTGTCCAACTCACCTCTAGTATCTGATTTGAACATTCTGCAATAGAAAGAAACTTCTGATCCTGATGAAAAACTATTGGAAGAAGGATCTGGATCTTTCTGCTTCATTGTGTTTAAGTGAGCTGCCTGGGTCTCAGCGGCTGAGACATATTCTTTAGAGTCTGACTCTGAATAGTCAGAACTAGAGAGAACAATGTCTTCTGAATCCGAAGGGAAATCATTTATAAAGACATGTTCTTCAGTAATGCCAGCTGCTTTGACAGCTCACATCTTTCCTTTGCCTTTCTTCTTTTTCCTGTCAGGACACTTGTTGGTAAAGTGATCTCCTTTACAGATGTAGCAAGAAGGTTTCCACTTAGAACCTTTTCCCTTCTTGTCTTTCCTATGAAAGAACCCTTTCTTTTTCTTTGGAGATTTTTCCTTCCTATATTTTGATTTAAATTTCTTTCTGGATTTATTCTTGTAGTAAGGAGTACAAGAATCTTTTTCTGCATAATCATCAGGAGCATTTAGTCTGGAACAAATGGCTGAGGACAAAATAGGCTATACCTTTTTTATTTCCCTTTTATTCTTTGCTTCATCATAGATGTTAGTATTTATTTGTTCTAGGAACTGTATTAGTTGAGGGAAGGTTAATTCCTTCATCTCAAGATGTTCAGCTACTAAATTCTCTAAAACCTTCTTATGATAAAATTCATCTATTGTGTTACCAAAGCTTTTCAAGAAGGTAGTAAACATATACTCATGATTTTGCTCTTGACCAGAAAGATAGAACTGTTCATACTGGCAACTGCAATAAGACTGAAAATCTTTTAAGTCTTTGCATTTTCCTTTTATAAACTTTTGATAGGCCAGTTTTTCCATTACATCTCTCTTTCCTACAAATAGACGGAGCAACTGTGCACATACCTGATCTGCTCCTCTATCAAGAAGTTGTTCCCGATAATCATCTTCCAGACGATCCCATACATGTCTTGCAGTTCCTGTCATAGCATTCAAGGCTTGCTTAATGACTTCCTTTTCATCTGCATCTAGATTAGTGGACATGTAATTAGTGATCCATGATCTCATGGCATCTATTCCTCTAGTGTTCTCTAGAACTTCAAATTTGTCAAAATTAACAAGAGGAGGAGTATCAGCTTTATAAGTCTAGATATCATTAGCATATGGGGTAGTGCCAGATCCACGAGCCATTTGCACAGATCCTTGTGTAGGAGGTTGACTTCTTTCTTCAAGTGTACTTTCTCTCAAATTTCCTGTGGAGGGATCATATACCCTGATGGGTTCAGGTGCCTGAATTTGAGATTTAAGGTTTGGGCCTTCATATTGGGCTTTCATGTAGCCTTTAGCACTTGAAGGAAAATTCTTTATCTTGACCACTTGTTGATGACGGGCTGTCTGATAAGCAGTCTGAACAGAGAGTGATTCTGTTCTGACAGTGGTCTGTATTTCAGCAGATTCTATTTTAACAGAATCCCCTATTAACAACTGAGACTATGTGATGGAAAGGACCTCATCTGCCATTTATGTTATTCTCTGTCCATTATGCTTAACATGCAAATCAGCATTATTGATTTGAGACCCTAAAACATCACAGTCTAATTTGACTTCATTTCTGCCCCTTTGCAAAAGGTCTCTCTCTCTTTCCATAGCAGCATCTTGTTCTAATTTCCATATTTCTGCCTTGTGGTGAAACTCATTATAATTATTCTTTAATTCCAAGAGATCTTTCTTGACAGTGGAGGTCCACTCGTCAGTTAGTCTCTTTTCTAACTTCTCTAGAGTAGAAATGAGTGTATGGAAATTCTCCTGAGTACTAAGATGTGCTTTCTCATTTTTTACTGCTTCTAATTGATGCCATATTCTTCTATCCTCGGCTAACAACATGGATTTTCTAATGCAGAGGTTTGTCCAGTTCAACAAATTGCTTTGACTGGGAGCATTATCTCCAAGAGGGAAGATATGCATTGGCCAACAATTAGCTTTGTATTTCCCAGTGGTATCAATTCACATAAAGTCCTGGAATGGACGAATGGATCCAGGGATATGACAAGCACCTCCAGGAGTACCAATGACTTTCATCTGGGTTTCTTTGATATCTTGTTCTGGCATGGACACAGCAATGGACGACATCATCCTAACACGGCCAGACTTCGGTGGAAAGACAAATGAACAATCTTCACATTTGAACAAGCCATTTCCTAACTCAGAATACTTACTATGAGTACAGGTTATAATGGACTTTTTAGATGGTTGATTAAATGAAGTACTTGCACTAACAGAAGGAACTTTGAATAAATTTTCAAAACATTTTGAAGGTTGAATACGAGTACTCTAGGAACGAGGAAGAGTATTCACATATGAGCCAGGCTAGTTATAATTAAAGACAGTTTCTTGACTCGACGAAGGGCCAGACGAATCTTGACTTTGGAAAGAGGGCGGATGAGACAAAGACTAGTTTCTGTCAGAAAACTTAATGACAGCCTGGTCATCTATTTCTTCGATTGAGATTCCTCTCAATCTGGGCTGTTTCTCATTTTCAAACTCAGCTAGATTTTCTTGATCCCACAAATCTACAGCCCATTCTTGTGGCATTTTAATATCTTTATGACGCACTATTTTGGGAGTTGTTAATTGGGCACTATCACTGGAAGAGGTCCAGATTGTGGATAGACCTTCTAATCCCTGAGCACGTTTGGGATTTACCATTAAAGGCATGACTTTGTTGTATAATCTGTAATGAACCAAAAAGACCAGAGAGTGATCTACTGAATCCCTTTTCATAAATAGATTCATTGTCTTAAATTTATATTCAAGTACATCTCGAAGATTGCCGTCTTTCAGGCTGACTGGAAAGTCAAGCAGACAATCAACAAAGATAGGACCTTTAGCCATAGAATCACAGCCTGCTCCTAAGAGGGAGTGAGATAACTTATAGAATCTAGCATCTTTTAACATCATGAGAACTATTTTTGGTAACCCTTTTCTGTAGTGTCCACAGACTCCTATACGGACATATGACAAGTACATGAACTGTGGATTACTCTTACTTTCATAGGCTTTCTTCTGAAATTTCTTAACGAGTTCATCTGAGAAGATATTGAGTTTCCCCTGAGAACCACCTTTAACTACATGCTGTAACTCAGCGACATGACAATTTTGTGATGACTTATAACCAAACCAATCCTTAAGACCAATATTCTTATTATTAAACATATCAACAAGACTCTTAGGGACATCACGATATATTTCATGTGCAGGTATACGAGGAACCTTGAAGGGCTTCTCGGGTTCTACACCAATACTAGAAACATCTTCTAAAGCATTGCCAGAAAATTTAGAACTACTAAAAGCACTTTCATTATTAGCAAAAAAGTTGGTAAACTTAACTTCAGTATTGCGATCTGCTGTAAGATTGATGCTGCCACCCATTTGAGAACTAGAAGCATGAGAACTAGAAGTGAAATCCATTTGTGCTCTACCTGGGCTCGAATCTGTGCTCGAAAGAACTGATAACTACCTTAGCTGCCCTTACGCCTTCCACACAGCTTTCAGCGGGACTTACATTCAGGACTTACGACACAAAGTGGCGTTCTGAGACAATACAGAGAATGGGCTGTAGATTTATGGGATCAAGAAAATCTAGCTGAGTTTGAAAATGAGAAACAACCTAGATTGAGAGGAATCTCAATCGAAGAAATAGATGACCAGGCCGTCATTAAGTTCTCTGACAGAAACCAGTCTTTGTCTCGTCCGCCCTCTTTCCAAAGTCGAGATTCGTCTGGCCCTTCGTCGAGTCAAGAAACTGTCTTTAATTATAACCAACCTGGCCCATCTGTGAATACTCTTCCTCATTCCCAGAGTACTCGTATTCAACCTTCAAAAGGTTTTGAAAATTTATTCAAAGTTCCTCCTGTTAGTGCAAGTACTTCATTTAATCAACCATCTGAAAAGTCCATTATAACCTATACTCATAGTAAGTATTCTGAGTTAGGAAATGGCTTGTTCAAATGTGAAGATTGTTCATTTGTCTTTCTGCCAAAGTCTGGCCGTGTTAGGATGATGTCGTCCATTGTTGTGTCCATGCCAGAACAAGATATCAAAGAAACCCAGATGAAAGTCATTGGTACTCCTGGAGGTGCTTGTCATATCCCCGGATCCATTCCTCCATTCCAGGACTTTATGTTAATTGATACCACTGGGAAATACAAAGCTAATTGTTGGCCAATGCATATCTTCCCTCTTGGAGATAATGCTCCCAGTCAAAGCAATTTGTTGAACTGGACAAACCTCTGCATTAGAAAATCCATGTTGTTAGCCGAGGATAGAAGAATATGGCATCAATTAGAAGCAGTAAAAAATGAGAAAGCACATCTTAGTACTCAGGAGAATTTCCATACACTCATTTCTACTCTAGAGAAGTTAGAAAAGAGACTAACTAATGAGTGGACCTCCACAATCAAGAAAGATCTCTTGGAATTAAAGAATAATTATAATGAGTTTCGCCACAAGGCAGAAATATGGAAATTAGAACAAGATGCTGCTATGGAAAGAGAGAGAGACCTTTTGCAAAGGGTCAGAAATGAAGTCAAATTAGACTGTGATGTTTTAGGGTCTCAAATCAATAATGCTGATTTGCATGTTAAGCATAATGGACAGAGAATAACAGAAATGGCAGATGAGGTCCATTCCATCACACAGTCTCAGTTGTTAATAGGGGATTCTGTTAAAACAGAATCTGTTGAAATACAGACCACTGTCAGAACAGAATCACTCTCTATTCAGACTACTTATCAGACAGCCTGTCATCAACAAGTGGTCAAGATAAAGAATTTTCCTTCAAGTGCTAAAGGCTACATGAAAGCCCAATATGAAGGCCCAAACCTTAAGTCTCAAATTCAGGCACCTGAACCCATCAGGGTATATGATCCTTCCATAGGAAATTTGAGAGAAAGTACACTTGAAGAAAGAAGTCAACCTCCTGCACAAGGATCTGTGCAAATGGCTCGTGGATCTGGCACTACCCCATATGCTAATGATCCATTTAAAAATATCCAGACTTATAAAGCTGATACTCCTCCTCTTGTTAATTTTGACAAATTTGAAGTTCTAGAGAACACTAGAGGAATAGATGCCATGAGATCATGGATCACTAATTACATGTCCACTAATCCAGATGCAGATGAAAAGGAAGTCATTAAGCAAGCCTTGAATGCTATGACAGGAAGTGCAAGACATGTATGGGATTGTCTGGAAGATGATTATCGGGAACAACTTCTTGATAGAGGAGCAGATCAGGTATGTGCACAGTTGCTCCGTCTATTTGTAGGAAAGAGAGATGTAATGGAAAAACTGGCCTATCAAAAGTTTATAAAAGGAAAATGCAAAGACTTAAAAGATTTTCAGTCTTATTGCAGTTGCCAGTATGAACAGTTCTATCTTTCTGGTCAAGAGCAAAATCATGAGTATATGTTTACTACCTTCTTGAAAAGATTTGGTAACACAATAGGTGAATTTTATCATAAGAAGGTTTTAGAGAATTTAGTAGCTGAACATCTTGAGATGAAGGAATTAACCTTCCCTCAGCTAATACAGTTCCTGGAACAAATAAATACTGACATCTGTGATGAAGCAAAGAATAAAAGGGAAATAAAAAAGGTATAGCCTATTTTGTCTTCAGCCATTTGTTCTAGACTAAATGCTCCTGATGATTATGTAGAAAAGGATTCTTGTACTCCTTGCTACAAGAGTAAATCCAGAAAGAAATTTAAATCAAAATATAGGAAGGAAAAATCTCCAAAGAAAAAGAAAGGGTTCTTTCATAAGAAAGACAAGAAGGGAAAAGGTTCTAAGTGGAAACCTTCTTGCTACATCTGTAAAGGAGATCACTTTGCCAACAAGTGTCCTGACAGGAAAAAGAAGAAAGGCAAAGGAAAGATGCGAGCTGTCAAAGCAGCTGGCATTATTGAAGAACATGTCTTTATAAATGATTTCCCTTCGGATTCAGAAGACATTGTTGTCTCTAGTTTTGACTATTCAGAGTCAGACTCTGAAGAATATGTCTCAGCCGCTGAGACCCAGACAGCTCACTTAAACACAATGAAGCAGAAAGATCTAGATCCTTCTTCTGATAGTTCTTCATCAGGATCAGAAGTTTCTTTCTATTGCAGAATGTTCAGATCAGATACTAGAGGTGAGTTGGATAAAGTAATTGATCAAATTGTTCAAATAGAGTCCCAGTTGCAGCAAATGAACATGGGACAAGAAACATGGAAAAAGCTGACAGCAAAGTTAGATCAACTGAAAATAAAGAAGTATTATCTGCTGCAGCCCAGAATTGAAAGTAGAGGCAGAAGTTCTGTAAGGCCATCTCTAGGATCTTCTGGTTTTTCTACCAGACCGACCCATGACTACAGACCTTCACCATGGTTTCCAAGATCACCATCACCTTCGGTGACACCACCTGTTGCTCACAGCACAGCCTCAAGAACACCGCTACAACAACGCGATATTCTAGAAGCACCAGCACCTGGCAGTATGGCTTGACGTCTATGGCGTCGTCAACGGAAAGATTTACTCCTAAAGGTAATTTCTCAAGCTCAGTCTGAAATTCTGGAATTAGATGAAGAAGAAAATGCATATCTAAATGCAGAAGTTGAAAAATCTCCTGAGCTAGATACCTACATCAATAGATTTAATGCTACTGGTTCTTTAAGGTTAAGCTCTCAAGCCACAGAACAAGAAGAACAATTGTTCTGTCAGGAAAAGCCATACAGTCACTTGATATCCCAAGCAATCAAAGTAGAACCGCTTGAAGCAGATCCTCTTCAATACCTTAGTGATGAAGCCTTTATAGGATCTTTAGTTCAAGTAATAGAGGAAGGTTCTAGCAGTAAGTCTTTTAATGGAATGAAAGCCTATCAGAGATCAGCCAAGCATTCCACTGTATGCCCTGGTGTAATTCTCACAATTCATTTCAAAGGCATAATGGCTTATCCTCTGGCTTTCCTCATTGATACAGGAGCAGATTTAAATCTTGCTCGAAAAAATGCTTTCCCTGCAGATGCATGGCGCGAGGGAAAAATGGATATCACTTTTACAAATCATGAAACAGAGGGAAGTTCTTTTTTCTGCATAGCCCCCATTCAAATTGGTTTTGAAAGCTTTACCACTAACACTCTGTTTGTGGAATTTGAAGTGGAAGATTATGATGGTGTAATTGGCAGTCACACCATTAAGGAATGGGAACCCTTCATCATAGATAATGATTTCATTGTCTACAAAGGGTTATATCAACTTCCTCGTCTGTATCAGCCTTTGTCCTTCTCTACAATAAGCTCGAAAGCGAAGAAGAAGAAGCCTGTAAATCAAGCTTGGCTTGCACAGTAGTTTAATTAGAAACAAGAAATTCTGGAAAAACTAAAGACGGCATTCAGTGACACCGTCATGACAAAGGACCTCACCCGGCATCAAAGAAATCTTACCTGCGATTTCACACTCAAGTGTGATCAACAAGGTAATGAAATAGTTCCTAAAGCTATAGCTAATTATTTCTTGATGCCTGCTTCTGAAACCCTTGTCTGTCAAAAGGAAATTGCTGACCTCTTAAAGTTAGAGTTAATCCAAGTTTCTGATTCCTCTTTCTCATGTCATGCCATGTATGTTCCAAAAGGAGATGAAAATGGCATTGAACTCCCTTAGAAACGTCTGGTTGTTAATTACAAACCTCTAAATGAATGTCTACTTGATCATAGACATCCTCTCCCAAGTAAAGACCATATCTGGCAAACCATCCAAGGAAGCCATGTCTATTCCAAGTTCGACCTTACCAAAGGCTACTGGCAAATTGCCTTGAAGAAGCAAGACTTCTTTAAAACTGCTTTCTCGGTTCCTCAAGGTTTGTTCGAATGGAAAGTCTTGCCCTTTGGCATTAAGACTGCACCTTCAATTTTCCAACAAAAGATGGATATCATCTTTCGCCTTTTTGCAAAGTTCATTCAACCATATATTGATGATATTCTTGTGTTCAGTCAAGACATTAATGCTCATTTAGAGCACCTTCGCAAGTTCCTCACTGTCTGTCAACATAATGGTCTTGCCATCAATCCGCAAAAGTCAGTGTTTGCCCAACCTGAGGTTGTTTTTATTGGCATCAAGCTTCTTCTAGGGGGGATGATGGAGGCGCAACCACATATCCTGCACAAAATTACAAATCTTCTAGTCACCAATGTTAAAGAGTTACAAAGATTTCTAGGACTGGTAAACTATATTGCAGGATTCTATCATAAGCTTGCTGAAGATAGACTACAGCTTAATAAGCTTTTAGGCCGTAAACCTCCTCCATGGACTGAGTTTCATGACCAGCTGATCCTGAATATCAAGCAGAAATGCTCTCAGCTTCCACCTTTGAAGCTACCAGGACCAGGATTCAAGATTGTTGAAACCGATGCTAGTGAAGGAGCATGGGCTGGAATTCTTCGAGAACAAAAGACAGAGCAGTACAACCCAAAGGATAAAGGTGAAATTGTTAGAACTGCTTTTGGTAGTTTTCATAACTCTAAAAAGAACTACCATAGTACCCATAAGGAGATCTTAGCTGTTGTAAACAGTTTCCAAGCTTTTTAAATGTTTATAGCAGATAAAAGAATTCTTCTTAAAAGTGATTTACAGCACTTGCAGGGATTCTTCCGCAAAGAATCAAAGAACAAGGTGGTAAGAGGTAGACTCCTCTGATGGGCACAACTCCTTAGTACTTATGAGTTTGATTTTATTCATTTACCAGGAGTTCAGAATATATTTGCTAATTTTATGACAAGGGAAGGGCACCTTATGGATTTAACTCCGCCGTAGAAGACTGTCAGACAATTGCAAGGAAAAGTAAGGGTGATTTGCATCAGAGAACAAAGATGGCATGAGCCCTGTTGAAATGACTAGAGCACTAATCCCTTTCCAAGAAGAGACCTGCATAACTATCAAATGGCTAATGATTTCTTGTTTGACAGGTTTCGAATGTTGGTTGCCAAGCAGCAGTTGACTTCACCAGGTCTATGGACAGAAGAACCTTTCTTCCAGTTTTCTGCTGAAGCTGAGCCAATTGACCCTGAAGTCGGTCATGTATTACAAAATTGGTGTGGAGACTTTGTCCTCCCAATCCAGTTTAAAAATCCAATTATTGGTAAACCTGATGAATGGTTAAATGCTGAGGATGGTAAAGTGTTAATACGAAATCTTTTCCAAGGACCATACCCTCCAGCTGAGGACTTGCAGTTCAACGGAACCACTGCATATACAGGTTGTATTTTCAAACTTACCTTTGGTTCTGCTGATGAAAATTCTATCAGTCGTCATTTGTGTCAGGTTTATGGACCAACTGGACCCAATTCAGCTTTTGAGCATTGGACGGTCAGAAATCGTCTTAGGTATTTCTTCTCTCATCAGACACCTATCTGGATCCACACAAAAACTTACAGAATGAGTGGATCAACATCTCGAGCCCTCAATCGTGGATTCTATGGACCACATAAACTGAAGGTGTTAAGCATCATTTGGAAAGAACAAGAGAATAGACTAATGACAGGATGTGTTCCTCATACATCCTCTCAGACCTGTGCCAATTGCTACGATTATTCTGAAGATGACCCAAGGGTCCCCCACTATGACAGTAGAGGCATCTACCGTGCTCCAGATTCCACTCATCCCAAAGGAGAATCATGTGAAGGTTGCATTTTCTATCAGCCAAGGGAATCTAGTACCTCCACCAACAGCACTGGGTCCTAGCTTGCTAGTGAGTGGGCTTGTCACTCATCGAGGCCATCTTTCTCCTCGTGATAAAGGAAAGACATGGACCCTACCACGTGTAAAGGGGCAAACACACCGCCTTATTGTGTGTACGAGTTATTCCTCTTGTGACATAAAGGAACGTCCTATACAGTTGTGTCGGTCGACCTTATCTAGTTCATTGATAATTGGGTCCCACCTGAAGAATCTCTTCACATGGGATGTCCTTCGGATAAGGTCTTGCTTCGTGTCCTCTTCTGAGTGATGGATCTCAAATTTCTCTGAGAATGAGGTTAAAGATCTGCCTTCGACGCCCTATATATGGGTCTCAAGGCCGCCTACATTAAACAACGAGTTTTGAGTGAAAGAAGGTCTGCAGAAGAGTTTAGAAGTCTTGAGTCATAGTTCAGTTAAGTTTAGTCTTAAGTCTTAGCCTAGTTAGTGTTCTTCAGCATTTTCTGTAATAGTCTTGCAAGTCTGCATGTTCGTTGATAAGCATATATATACTCTCCATATGAGTATTATAGCGAGCATTGTATATGATGAATATTTATGTAAGCTTCCTAAGTGTTAATAATATAAATGGTCAGACAGTTCATTTGCGAGTAAGATTTGCACATTTAAATTGTATTTGTCATTTGTAGCTTAAATTTGGTATCAGAGCAGACACTACAGGAAAGGGTTACCAATAATAGTTCTCATGATGTTAAAAGATGCTAGATTCTATAAGTTATCTCACTCCCTCTTAGGAGCAGGCTGTGATTCTATGGCTAAAGGTCCTATCTTTGTTGATTGTCTGCTTGACTTTCCAGTCAGCCTGAAAGATGGCAATCTTCGAGATGTACTTGAATATAAATTTAAGACAATGAATCTGTTTATGAAAAGGGATTCAGTAGATCACTCTCTGGTCTTTTTGGTTCATTACAGATTATACAACAAAGTCATGCCTTTAATGGTAAATCCCAAACGTGCTCAGGGATTAGAAGGTCTATCCACAATCTGGACCTCTTCTAGTGATAGTGCCCAGTTAACAGCTCCCAAAATAGTGCGTCATAAAGATATTAAAATGCCACAAGAATGGGCTGTAGATTTATGGGATCAAGAAAATCTAGCTGAGTTTGAAAATGAGAAACAACCCAGATTGAGAGAAATCTCAATCAAAGAAATAGATGACCAGGCCGTCATTAAGTTTTCTGACAGAAACCAGTCTTTGTCTCGTCCGCCCTCTTTCCAAAGTCGAGATTCGTCTGGCCCTTCGTCGAGTCAAGAAAATGTCTTTAATTATAACCAGCCTGGCCCATCTGTGAATACTCTTCCTCGTTCCCAGAGTACTCGTATTCAACCTTCAAAAGGTTTTGAAAATTTATTCAAAGTTCCTTCTGTTAGTGCAAGTACTTCATTTAATCAACCATCTAAAAAGTCCATTATAACCTGTACTCATAGTAAGTATTCTGAGTTAGGAAATGGCTTGTTCAAATGTGAAGATTGTTCATTTGTCTTTCCGCCGAAGTCTGGCCGTGTTAGGATGATGTCGTCCATTGCTGTGTCCATGCCAGAACAAGATATCAAAGAAACCCAGATGAAAGTCACTGGTACTCCTGGAGGTGCTTGTCATATCCCCGGATCCATTCCTCCATTCCAGGACTTTATGTTAATTGATACCACTGGGAAATACAAAGCTAATTGTTGGCCAATGCATATCTTCCCTCTTGGAGATAATGCTCCCAGTCAAAGCAATTTGTTGAACTGGACAAACCTCTGCATTAGAAAATCCATGTTGTTAGCCGAGGATAGAAGAATATGGCATCAATTAGAAGCAGTAAAAAATGAGAAAGCACATCTTAGTACTCAGGAGAATTTCCATACACTCATTTCTACTCTAGAGAAGTTAGAAAGACGAGTGGACCTCCACTGTCAAGAAAGATCTATTGGAATTAAAGAATAATTATAATGAGTTTCGCCACAAGGCAGAAATATGGAAATTAGAACAAGGTGCTACTATGGAAAGACAGAGAGACCTTTTGCAAAGGGTCAGAAAAGAAGTCAAATTAGACTGTGATGTTTTAGGGTTGCAAATCAATAATGCTGATTTGCATGTTAAGCATAATGGACAGAGAATAACAGAAATGGCAGATGAGGTCCATTCCATCACACGGTCTCAGTTGTTAACAGGGGATTCTGTTAAAACAGAATCTGCTGAAATACAAACCACTGTCAGAACAGAATCACTCTCTGTTCAGACTGCTTATCAGACAGCCCGTCATCAACAAGTGGTCAAGATAAAGAATTTTCCTTCAAGTGCTAAAGGCTACATGAGAGCCCAATATGAAGGCCCAAACCTTAAGTCTCAAATTCAGGCACCTGAACCCATCAGGGTATATGATCCCTCCACAGGAAATTTGAGAGAAAGTACACTTGAAGAAAGAAGTCAACCTCCTGCACAAGGATCTGTGCAAATGGCTCATGGATCTAGCACTACCCCATATGCTAATGATCCATTTAAAAATATCCAGACTTATAAAGTTGATACTCCTCCTCTTGTTAATTTTGACAAATTTGAAGTTCTAGAGAACACTAGAGGAATAGATGCCATGAGATCATGGATCACTAATTACATGTCCACTAATCCAGATGCAGATGAAAAGGAAGTCATTAAGCAAGCCTTGAATGCTATGACAGGAACTGCAAGACATGTATGGGATTGTCTGGAAGATGATTATCGGGAACAACTTCTTGATAGAGGAGCAGATCAGGTATGTGCACAGTTGCTCCGTCTATTTGTAGGAAAGAGAGATGTAATGGAAAAATTGGCCGATCAAAAGTTTATAAAAGGAAAATGCAAAGACTTAAAAGATTTTCAGTCTTATTGAAGTCACCAGTATGAACAGTTCTATCTTTCTGGTCAAGAGCAAAATCATGAGTATATGTTTACTACCTTCTTGAAAAGCTTTGGTAACACAATAGGTGAATTTTATCATAAGAAGGTTTTAGAGAATTTAGTAGCTGAACATCTTGAGATGAAGGAATTAACCTTCCCTTAGCTAATACAGTTCCTGAAACAAATAAATACTAACATTTGTGATGAAGTAAAGAATAAAAGGGAAATAAAAAAGGTACAGCCTATTTTGTCCTCAGCCATTTGTTCCAGACTAAATTCTCCTGATGATTATGCAGAAAAAGATTCTTGTACTCCTTGCTACAAGAATAAATCCAGAAAGAAATTTAAATCAAAATATAGGAAGGAAAAATCTCCAAAGAAAAAGAAAGGGTTCTTTCATAAGAAAGACAAGAAGGGAAAAGGTTCTAAGTGGAAACCTTCTTGCTACATCTGTAAAGGAGATCACTTTGCCAACAAGTGTCCTGACAGGAAAAAGAAGAAAGGCAAAGGAAAGATGCGAGCTGTCAAAGCAGCTGGCATTATTGAAGAACATGTCTTTATAAATGATTTCCCTTTGGATTCAGAAGACATTGTTCTCTCTAGTTCTGACTATTCAGAGTCAGACTTTGAAGAATATGTCTCAGCCGCTGAGACCCAGACAGCTCACTTAAACACAATGAAGCAGAAAGATCTAGATCCTTCTTCCGATAGTTCTTCATCAGGATCAAAAGTTTCTTTCTATTGCAGAATGTTCAGATCAGATACTAGAGGTGAGTTGGACAAAGTAATTGATCAAATTGTTCAGATAGAGTCCCAGTTGCAGCAAATGAACATGGGACAAGAAACATGGAAAAAGCTGACAGCAAAGTTAGATCAACTGAAAACAAAGAAGTATTATCTGCTGCAGCCCAAAATTGAAAGTAGAGGTAGAAGTTCTGTAAGGCCATCTCTAGGATCTTCTGGTTTTCCTACCAGACTGGCCCATGACTACAGACCTTCACCATGGTTTCCAAGATCACCATCACCTTCGGTGACACCACTTGTTGCTCACAGCACAACCTCAACAACACCGCTACAACAGCGCGGTATTCTAGAAGCACCAGCACCTGGCAGTATGGCTCGACGTCTATGGCGTCGTCAACAGAAAGATTTCCTCCTAAAGGTAATTTCTCAAGCTCAGTCTGAAATTCTGGAATTAGATGAAGAAGAAAATGCATATCTAAATGCAGAAGTTGAAAAATCTCCTGAGCTAGATACCTACATCAATAGATTTAATGCTGCTGGTTCTTTAAGGTTAAGCTCTCAAGCCACAGAACAAGAAGAACAATTGTTCTGTCAGGAAAAGCCATACAGTCACTTGATATCCCAAGCAATCAAAGTAGAACCGCTTGAAGCAGATCCTCTTCAATACCTTAGTGATGAAGCCTTTATAGGATCTCCAGTTCAAGTAATAGAGGAAGGTTCTAGCAGTAAGTCTTTTAATGGAATGAAAGCCTATCAGAGATCAGCCAAGCGTTCCACTGTATGCCCTGGTGTAATTCTCACAATTCATTTCAAAGGCATAATGGCTTATCCTCTGGCTTTCCTCATTGATACAGGAGCAGATTTAAATCTTGCTCGAAAAAATGCTTTCCCTGCAGATGCATGGCGCAAGGGAAAAACGGATATCACTTTTGCAAATCATGAAACAGAGGGAAGTTCTTTTTTCTATATAGCCCCCATTCAAATTGGTTTTGAAAGCTTTACCACTAACACTCTATTTGTGGAATTTGAAGTGGAAGATTATGATGGTGTAATTGGCAGTCACACCATCAAGGAATGGGAACCCTTCATCATAGATAATGATTTCATTGTCTGCAAAGGGTTATATCAACTTCCTCATCTGTATCAGCCTTTGTCCTTCTCTACAATAAGCTCGAAAGCAAAGAAGAAGAAGCCTGTAAATCAAGCTTGGCTTGTACAGCAGTTTAATCAGAAACAAGAAATTCTGGAAAAACTAAAGACGGCATTCAGTGACACCGTCATGACAAAGGACCTCACCCGGCATCAAAGAAATCTTACCTGCGATCTCACACTCAAGCATGATCAACAAGGTAATGAAATAGTTCCTAAATCTAAAGCCAATTATTTCTTGATGTCTGCTTTTGAAACCCTTGTCTGTCAAAAGGAAATTGCCGATCTCTTAAAGTTAGAGTTAATCCAAGTTTCTGATTCCTCTTTCTCATGTCATGCCATGTATGTTCCAAAAGTAGATGAAAATGGCATTGAACTCCCTGAGAAACGTTTGGTTGTTAATTACAAACCTCTAAATGAATGTCTACTTGATCATAGACATCCTCTCCCAAGTAAAGACCATATCTGGCAAACCATCCAAGGAAGCCATGTCTATTCCAAGTTTGACCTTACCAAAGGCTACTGGCAAATTGCCTTGAAGAAGCAAGACTTCTTTAAAACCGCTTTCTCGGTTCCTCAAGGTTTGTTCGAATGGAAAGTCTTGCCCTTTGGCATTAAGACTGCACCTTCAATCTTCCAACAGAAGATGGATATCATCTTTCGCCCCTTTGCAAAGTTCATTCAACCATATATTGATGATATTCTTGTGTTCAGTCAAGACATTAATGCTCATTTAGAGCACCTTCGCCAGTTCCTCACTGTCTGTCAACATAATGGTCTTGCCATCAATTCGCAAAAGTCAGTGTTTGCCCAACCTGAGGTTTTTTTATTGGCATCAAGATTCTTCCGGGGGGGATGATGTAGGCGCAACCACATATCCTGTGCAAAATTACAAATCTTCCAGTCACCAATGTTAAAGAGTTACAAAGATTTCTAGGACTAGTAAACTATGTTGCAGGATTCTATCATAAGCTTGCTGAAGATAGACTATAGCTTAATAAGCTTTTAGGCCGTAAACCTCCTCCATGGACCGAGTTTCATGACCAGATGATCCTGAATATCAAGCAGAAATGCTCTCAGCTTCCACCTTTGAAGCTACTAGGACCAGGATTCAAGATTGTTGAAACCGATGCTAGTGAAGGAGCATGGGCTAGAATTCTTCGAGAACAAAAGACAGAGCAGTACAACCCAAAGGATAAAGGATAGCAGGTACAGTGAACAGGGTCTAGTGCAAAGGTCCACATTCCTCCGCAGGTAAGTATTTTTTTATGTGGTTGTAGGGTGTTGTAAACACTTGTATGAAGTGTCTTATCCTAGAGTTAGGAGATCTAAAGTCCACTGGCAAGTTAGTTGCAAGCTGTTAAGTATCGGTATAGTGTTTGATAGAGTTTGACAGAGACAGAGTATGAGTTCTGATGGTCTGCATTTCTTTGCATGCCTTGTGGTTCTAAGGGTAAGATTGGAAATGTGTAAAGAGTCCTTAATATGATTTGGAAGGTGTTTTGAGATCCTCAGTAAAAGTTGTAAGTTAGCAGATGAAGTTGTTAAGTATGCTCTTGAGGAACAGGCTGATTGGTGAGATAAATCATGATGCAGAGAAAGGATAGTGTGTGAAAGATCTATGTAGGTAATTAAATGATTAGATTTGAGCTATATGAACACATTTGGGAAAAGATTTGGGTCCGCCTGACACATAGTGCATTGGATTGAGCGACAAGGTACATCTTTCTATGTACACATTTCACTTCTTGGATGCTAACTTGATTATGGATTAAATCATGATGCAGATATATATAAGAGCGATGATCTTCAGTTGAGTGTGTGTGGGAATAGAGGTGTGTGTGTGGGTATAAGTACATGTGTGTGATGCTAGGATGTGAATAGAAGAGTAGAGTTAGAAGAGAAGCAACGATGAAGACTTGGGATTCATAATTCAGTTGCTAAATGACTGTACCCTAGCATAGTGGCAGATGCTTGAGCAGTATTCAGTTATCATGTGTGATTAGATTGGAAGCAAGTTTTTGTCATCAAGGAAGTAAGCCAACAGTGAGCCTCCAGTAAGGTTTAACAGCCCTCATTATAATCTTGCTGGGTTTAGAGTTGAGGCAATGAGCTTGCTAAATCTAGTTGTACTTCATGGCAGTAAGCCAGGATGTTCTAAGCTCGTGGAGTGACCAAGCCTGAACATCATTTTTGTAAAGATTGCAATATATATATGAGAGCTAATCCTCTCCGTGGTTTTTCCCTCTTTGGGTTTTCCACGTAAAATCTTGGTGTTATGTGTCATGCTTTTGTGGATGCTATTCAGTTGTATATTTTGCTTCTATTGGATTATTCTTTTGAAATTGTTAAAAGTAAAAGTACAAGAAAAGATTTATAGAACACTGATTCACCCCCCCTCTCAGTGTTCCTAAAAATCAACAATTGGTATTAGAGCAAGGTTCCTTGGAAAAAGTTTAACAGCTTAAGGAAGATCTGGGTCATGGTAGCAAGAAGGTATGGAAATTATGAGAGATACAACCAACTAGAAACAACTCTTATGGATCTTAAAAATTTTGAAGCAGAGGTCAGGGATTTGAAAGAAAACTTGAAACAAATTGATGAATGCATCTTAAAGCTAAAAGAGAAAGTCAATAAATTCAAAGACAAATACAAAGAAGTTAGTGACCAATTGTTATTAGTAAATGAAGCCCTAAAAAATTTGGAAGCAAAAGTTACAAAAAGAACAAGAGTAGAAGATGATCCAAATTTGATTGTGAAGAATAGATCAGAAGATTGTGCAAAACTTGAAAAAGAAATTATAAGTTTGAAAATAGAGTTGGAAAAGGATAGAAGCTTTGAAGAAAAAATCAAGATAAGTACTGCAAAGCTTGATGAAATGATTGCTAGCCAGAGGAATGTTGATGACAAACATGGCTTAGGATTTGAGAAAGGGGAAAGTTCAAACTCTGGTCAAATGAGCATTGAGCCAAGGTAAAACAAAGGATACCAGTTCATAAATCAAAGAAGAAGATCTAGAAGATCTCCAGTGAGACAACCAAATGCTCAAAGGTACCTATCTTTCAATGGTTAATGTAATTCATGCAATAAGTTTGGTCATAGGGCTACTCAGTGTAGGAGCAGAATAAATCAAAAGATTCCATCATTCTCTGGTCAGTGCTTCAATTGCAAGAAACTTGGTCATAGAGCAAATTAATGTAGAAATCAAATTAGGAAAAGTTTTAACAATGGAAGGAATGAACAGTCATTCAAAGATAAATGCTTCACTTGCAATAGGGTTGGTCATAGAGCTATTGCATGTAGAAGTAAAGTAAGTCATAATTCTATTAGGTGCAATGTATTCTACAAAATGGGACACAGATCAAATCAATGAAGAAGTTTGGTAAGAACCAATTTTCAAAATATTAGGAACATCAATCATTCAATGGAAAGTGTTTTGTATGCAATAGATTTGGACACATAGCTAATCAATGCAGATTAAATTCAATCAAAGGAAGTAATCAAGGTCAATAGAATGTGGTATGTTTTAATTGCAACAAATCTAGACATATTGCAAGATTCTACAGAAGCAAGAATGTAAAGAGAGATTGCTATTCTGAAGAAAGGAAAACAGAGCAGAAGAATGAGAAGGGAAAAGAAAAGGTTGATCTAATTGAGACTAAGGAAGAAATGGACAAGATCTGGATTGATAAGGAAGTAAATTTAATTGAGCATAGATCCACACCAACATTTGATGCAGATACCTTCTTTGAAGAGTAAATAGAGAGCTCCAGCTCAGGGGAAGTAGTATTGAAAATCCAATCTCCCTAGCCAAATAATTGGAGCTGGAATCCAGCAATGAGTCATGTGGTGAAATCTGACAAGTAAAGTCTATTGAAAGAAAAATCAGAAGAAAAAGGGTCAATGCAAAATATTGCAGAGCTATTCTAATCGACTGTGGTCTATAGTGAAGAGTCTTGACAACTTTATGGGAATGAGTATTTAATGATGACTAGGTTATCATACAAAGGATAAAAAGGAAATTTTTTTACTTCAAAATCAATTTGCACTTGAAGCTATCTAAAATTAAGAAAGATCAAAGCTAAAGTAGCGACAACCAAGATTTGAAGCATTCAAAGAAAGGAAAACCTGACTTAGCAAAACAAGGTATTTTCATAGAAACCCTAATTGTGAATCTATTGAATTCCTTCTATGGCAACTCAACAAATTGTAGAGATCACTAAACACCCTCGACCCAAGTTCAAGAAACACCCGCACAAAGCAACTAAAGTGGATCAATCGAGTATACCTTACAGAGTCCTGTATGTTGAGGATGTTAGGGCATATATTCATGTTACCCTAGATGAACACAATAGCACTTGTCTAATAGATTCATATCTCAAGCATCTAACTGATGACTAGTTTGATCTCAAAAAGGAATATAAAACCCTAAAGGAAAAAAAGTTTATTTAGTATGTGGATTTTCCTATGTTTATGGAGAACTAATGGGTAAGGTACGTTCTGAGCTGAATTCACGATCAATTCACGTGGTTAGGACAGCCCTTCAAAATCACCAAGGATGCAATTAGGGTAGTGACAAGATTAAGTTCCATAGGAGGTGTGCCCTTGTTGAAGGCTGTGAAGAATCAGACTATTATAGAGGCCATTGGAGCAAGGTTCGATAAGAGGGCACTGACTATCAATGATATCACAGATCATGATGTAAGATTTGCCTTAATGGTTTTGGGTTACAAGATCTATTTCTCCAACCAAGCATCAAAAGAATCCTTAGCCAAAGACATGAAGAGAAAGAAGATGAAAGGATAAAGATTATATGTCAGTATAAGTGAAAAGGATGAAGAGGAGACTGAGAGAGATGAAGAGATCAAAAATATGAAAATTGAGACTGACAAAGCCTCCGAAAGTACTAAAGAAAAATCCTTCAAAAAAGATAAGTCTAGTAAAAGACAAAAAATGCCTATGACAATTGCAACTATAGTAAAGGTTGTCACTGTAGATGGAAATCTAAAACCTATGATGAAGCACTATGATGAATTTAGTGATGATGACAAAAGGAGTCTGGAGGAAGCCACTATAAACTATCTCAACACTTTCAGCAAAGCCCTCATTGAGATCATCTCTAATCTCCCAGAAAGTCTAGCTAATAGCTTGAGCATCAGAAAAGAGAATGCCAGAGCTAAAGATATTGAACTAAGAAAACATGTGTTGACTAGACTTTGTCCAGAAATCACTACAGAGGAAGAAAATCTGATCTCAAAGGAGACCAAGGATCAATTTAGAACTAAAACAAGAATGATTTTGTTAATGCTAGGTTATATTGATAAAGTGGTAAAAGAATTAGAAGAAATTATCTTGAAATCTTTGAAACAACACAATCTTCCCATTGCAAGTGTCAATGAAGAAACTGATATTCCTGTCAATTCATCTACTCCAGAAATAAATTTGGGTCAAGAACCAGATACAGATGGCTGAATGTCTGAGGAGAAAGAGGCACCTACTAATGATTCTTAAGTTAAACCATCACCTGTACAACAGTCTGAGAATGTTACTGGCAAATAAAGGACTGAGGAAGAGTTGGTAGTGGAAAATCCTCCACCTAAACAAGAAGAGGACACCAATAAGGATATGGAATTAGATTATCCATAGAAAATCTAGAAAGAAGAAGTCTCTATCACAACAAGAGACATTACGGAGCTTACAAGAGAATTATTAGAGAAAAGAAAACAAGTTTCGGATGAGCCAGAATTTCCAAATGGTCCAATAAACTTGGACATAATGCCACCAGAACAAAAGTTTAAGTTGGTTACAATTGTTTAGGCAAAGGCCCAAGAGGAGATATTAAAATCACACATTGAGGATAGTGAACTGATTGATGAAGCATCTAAGATTTTGGAGAAGTTGTTGCCTACCTACAAAAGGAATTCATCCATGACCTTAGTAAGTCATCTGAGAAGGTTAATAAGTTCCATAAGTACATAGTTTGAATCCTTTGAGAAATCTGCAAAAACAAAGGTGAGACAAGAGTTTTATGAGAAATGATTAGAAGAATTGAAAATAATGATAGCAAATGACAAAACTTCATTTAGCCAACATTCAGAAAGCTATGAAAGATGCTGGAGATTTGTACAAGTTTTATTTACCTTGGCCCAAAACTGCTCAAAAGATTGAAGAAAAGATCAAAGATTTGGAACAAAAATTGTTGGATATCTCTAAAAATTTTGATCCAGAAATAGAGTCAGTCATAACAAAAGAAACATAGGTCATCAATATTCACAATGACTTGACTAACTTAATAAATTAGAAATATCAAATAAAAAGCAGGATGGGACAAATCAGAAGACTAGTTTATCCAAAGTTAGACTCAATGACAAATCTTATTACAAAGGCCAAGTTAGCCACCCAAGAAGACACAACTCCTAATCCCAAAAATGCAGAAGCCTTAGTTTTTCTTCTCAGCAGACAAATTTAGATTCTAGAAAATGCAAAGAAAAGCTGGGATGCGGAGTGGAAACTAATTAAAAACATATTCAATGATGTTCTCAAGCACATGTAATATTAAGATGAAGATTGTACTTGTAAATATGCGGCATAGTACATAAATTTTTTGAAATTTTGACATGTTTTGGTGCCGGTTCACAACCTTTGCCATTGATGTCAAAGGGGGAGAAGTAGATCAGTCAAAAATGGATAATCATCTTAGGGGAGAAGGAAAATAAAGTAAGGGGGAGCAGTCAAGCATTTTTCACTAAGTGTTGCCATCAATGCCAAAGGGGGAGATTGTTGGCAAGAGACACTACTCTAGTAATGACTTGTATGTTGTCATTGATGGCAACAAGGCTCAAAGATCTTATTGCCATGGCTAGAAGAGATAACTCTAGAAGAGCATATTGGATTTCAGGTCTGGTTGACATAAAATGGCTAGGGAAAGTATTTTGAGTAGAGCATAGTAAGTTGGATAGTATGTCTCTGTAGATGATGATTGTGTAACGCGGTTCAAATATGATGTTACTAATTGTTTGGTGGTATCATGCTCTAGAGATTAAGTCTTGACTTCCTCTGGAAGTCATTTAGAAGAAATATCTAAGTCTGGGTAAGGAAAGGTATAACAAGAACAATGAATAGGGTCTAGTGCAGAGGTCCACATTCCTCCATAGATAAGTAGTTTGTTATGTAGTTGTAGGGTGTTGTAAACACTTGTATGAAGTGTCTTAGCCCAGAGTTAGGAGATCTAAAGTCCATCGAAAGGTTAGTTGCAAGATGCTAAGTATTGGAATAGTGTTTGATAGAGTTTGACAGAGACAGAGTCTAAGTTTTGATGGTCCGCATTTCTCCGCAATATGATATAATGCCTTGCGGTTCTAAGGGTAAGATTGGGAATGTGTAAAGAGTCATTGATATGATTTGGAAGGTGTTTTGAGATCCTCAGTAAAAGTTGTAAGTCAGCAGATGAAGTTGTTAAGCATGCTATTGAGGAACAGGCCGACTGGTGAGATAAATCATGATGCAGAGAAAGGATAGTGTATGAAAGATCTATGTAAGTAATTGAATGATTAGAGCCAACCTATATGAACACATTTGGGAGAAGATTTGGGTTTGTACGACACATAGTGTATTGGATTGAGTGACAAGGTACATCTTTCTATGTACACGTTTCACTTCTTGGATGCCAACCTGATTATGGATTAAATCATGATGAGAATATATTTAAGAGCGACAATCTTCAGTTGAGTGTGTGCAAGAATAGAGGTGTGTGTGTGGTTAGAAGTATATGTGTGTGATGCAAGGATGTGAATAGAAGAGCAAAGTTAGAAGAGAAGCAGCAACGAAGACTTGGGCTTTAGAATTCTGGTGCAGGAGCACCTACCTTACAGTGAACTCCATGAGGTAGTTAGTTAGTTTTAAATTTTGTTGATGTTTCCAAGAAGGTGTTATAAAACCAATGCATGTAATAAGCTTTGAGTTGAACATGCTTTGCTATTTTTAGGTAGTTTGTTTGGACAGCTGTTTAGTTTGTTAGTTTGGTTGGGTCTCCCAGCCGCTTGGAGGCAAAAATAGTACTACTGTGAGTAGTTAAATACCCCCAGAATTGGGTCATTTTAGAGATAAGGAGATATACTATGAAGTTAGATTGTGCTGTGGGAAAATAGAGTATTGTAATTGCTTCCTTTGAAAGCAATAAAGAGATTCGGTTTGTGTCAATTCTCTATTTGATCTCATTGTGTAATCAAATTTCTGTTCTGGTGGGTGTATGGATTCATTTATCCATTCCACCGGTTGATTCGTAGAATCGGTGGAATGGCTATGTATCATAGGTTAGGTTTTCGTTTTGTGTTTCTGTTTGTTCACATGCATGTTTGTAGGATTGCAGTCGAGAAGTGTTGAAGAACCCTAGCATGGGTATGTGCTAGGATGTGCAGGGTAAATCGGGTCAGAGAAACCACCCCGGAAGCGGATCGGGTTGAGCTCAGAGGATTGGTACAAGTTTGGGAAGCTATCGGCGTGAGGAGGCATATCAACAGGACAGTTAAAGGTTGGACCGATGGTAGTAAGTTATGCCAACGAAGGATTTAGAGTTGGCATCGGTGTGAAAGTTGATAGCTGTTGCCGAAGGGAGTTCATCAGCATTAGATGTGTGTCGGCTTAAGATTTAGAGAGTGGGCCGATAGTCATAAGTCACAGCGACGGTGTTAGCCGATAAGTATATCGGGAAGAGTTTGACCATCGGGCGAAGGTGATAATGTGCTACCAATAGTTCATGTCTTAGCGATGGGGATGTTGACATCGGTGTGAGATGAAGGTGTCGACAGGAGATTCAAGGAGTTCGCCAATAGTGGGAGTCCTGCCGATAGGTGAAAAGGAGAGTCTTCATCGATAAGGAGTTTGGCGTCGGTGAGAGTTGGTGAGAGGTCTGACCGGTGTGTTAAGGGGATGGTATCAGCATGACCAAAGGCATCGGTATAACGATCTTGAGGGTGGCCGATGGTGCATGTTTTGCCGATGGTAAAGTGAAGGTCTATTTCAGTGAGACATTTAAGTTATCTTGCCGATATTGATAGTAATAGTTTTTTTGTGGGTTTTAATGGGTGTTTCACCCTGTTTGTGAACTTCTACTATGTGGCTTTGCATCATAGTGGTATCAAAGCTTAGCAAAAGGTCTGGGCTATTTGTTTGTTGATTCTGTCACTGAGAAGACAGAAGTAGAGGATTGAGAGGTTGACAAAATGCCTCCTAAAGGTAATGGTACTGCAAGGGAGTTGCAGGAGATGAAGGAAAAACATGCCAGAGAGATGAGGAAGATGAAGGAGCTTGCTGAAGCACTTCAAGCAAGGCTTGCAGCCTTGGAGAAGAACAAAAAGAGGGAAGTGGAAGGTAGTAAATCAGAAGAAGATGAAGATGTTGTTGAAGAGTATGAAGAGGTAGCTGAAGATCTGAATGTTGAAGACCAAAGATTTGCAAAACTGTTAAAGGCAGTGCAGAGTGATAAACCTAAGGTAAAGGTTGATATTTCCAAGTATAATGGAAGTTTGAATGAAGATGAGTTACTTGATTGGATTGCTGCTTTGGACAATCACTTTGAATGTGAAGATGTTGCTGAGGATCAGAAGGTAAAGATTGCAAAGACCAAGTTAGGAGGTCATGCTTTAGTATGGTGGGATTATGTACAATCCAAGAGAAGGAAACAAGGCAAGTCAAAGATCACTTCATGGGATAAAATGGTAGCAAGGATCAAAGGTAAATTCTTGCCCAAGGATTATGAAATTCAAATGTTTAAGAATCTACAATTTTTAAGGAAAAAGGAAATGGATGTGAAGGCATATACTGAGGTGTTTTACAAGTTGAGTATGAGATCTGGTTATCATGAGAATGAGGTAGAAAAGGTTGCTAGATATTTGGCTGGCTTGAGATTGAACATATAGGATGAGTTAGTTTTAGCTAACCCAAGGAGTGTGGAGGATTGTTATCAAATGGCAATCAGGATTGAAGAAAAGATGAATAGAAGACAAGATAAATCCATGAGAGGAAGAGGCAGCAAAATGAGGGGAAGAGGATCAACCCCTACAACAAGGCAAACCAATGAGGGTCAAGAAGACACTGGTAAAGGATAGGACCAGTCTGATTTCAGAGGTGGATGGAAGGGTACTAGAGGTAGATTTAGAGGTGGTAGAGGTTCTACTACATTTTCAGGAAAGTGTCACACCTGTGGTGAGTTTGGTCATCCATTTTTCAAATGTCCAGAAAGACAAGGTTCATCATCTAGAGATGATAGAACGAATGACAAGAGAGTACAACTTGTGCAAGAAGAGAAAGTAGAGGAAAGTGTGCAAAGTTCAAACACTTATCAAAGAGATAGAGCTCCTGACAATTATGGATATCCTGAGGAGGGAGAAGCATTGATGTTAAGAAGGACAGTCTTGAAGACATCAAAGGATATGATGCAAAGAAAATCTCTTTTCAAGACCACATGCAAGAGCAAAGGTAAAGTATGTAAGGTTGTAATTGATACTGGTTCAACAAATAACATGGTATCTCAGGAAATGGTGGATAAACTTAATTTGGAAAGGATTCCACATCAAAACCCTTACAAGGCATCTTGGGTGAGTGATAGTCAATCACTTTTTGTATATGAACATGCATATGTTGATTTTTAGATTGGAGCATATCATGATAGAGTTTTGTGTGACATTTTGCCCATGGAATGTTGTCACCTACTGTTGGGTAGGCCATGGCAATTTGATAGGAGGGTATTGTATGATGGGTATGCAAATACCTACACCATAAAAAAGATGGGAAAACTATTGTGTTGATGCCATTACAGGAAGAAGCTGTAGCATAGAAGGCAACAAAAATCATGTTAGTGGGAAAGAAGGAGTTTGTGCAGATGCCTACAGCAGCAAACATAAAGGTAGTTGAGGATACTGCAGGGAAAGAAGTTGTTAATGACTACAGTTTGAAGATAGTTTTAGTTTTGACTGACAGAGGTCAGCAGCAGTTTCAGAAAGAGGTTTCTGAGCAGCCACAAATTGATTGGCAAGACAAGGATGTGATTGTAGTTGGGACTGTTGTTTGTCCTATAACAGTTGAAAGGAAGATAGATTTGAACATTGCAGAAGTTCAAGAGGCAATTACTGAGGTTCTTCAACCAGGTATTCAGACAAAGGTTCTGGTAAGACAAACAAGCAAATATAGGGTATGCATGAATAGAGCCTACATTGACAGGCAGGAAGGTTTAGTTGCCAGACAGCAAGTTACAGTTCTGAACTCTTGGAGCAGCCAAAAGACAGCAGAGTATAAAGCTGGAACATGTTAGAACACTGAGATGACAAAGAGTAAAGGTGGAATTCTTCCACAACCTAACTCATGGGACATGAGTTCTTTTTCTGTTGGGGAGTATGGTGCAGGAGCACCTACCTTACAGTGGCCTCCATGAGGCAGTTAGTTAGTTTTAAATCTTGTTGATGTTTCCAAGAAGGTCTTATAAGACCAATGCATGTAATAAGGTCTGAGTTGACCATGCTTTGCTATTTTTAGGTAGTTTGTTTGGACAGCTATTTAGTTTGTTAGTTCAGTTGGGTCTCCCAGCCGCTTGGAGGCAAAAATAATACTAATGTGAGTAGTTAAATACCCCCAGAATTGGGTCATTTTAGAGATAAGGTGATATACTGTGAAGTTAGATTGTGCTGTGGGAAAATAGAGTATTGTAATTGCATCCTTTGAAAGCAATAAAGAGATTCTATTTGTGTCAATTCTCTATTTGATCTCACCGTGTAATCAAATTTTGTTTTGGTGGGTGTATGGATTCGTTTATCCATTCCACCAATTGATTCATAGAATCGGTGGAATGGCTATGTATCATAGGTTAGGTTTTCGTTTTGTGTTTCTGTTTGTTCACATGCATGTTTGTAGGATCGCAGTCGAGAAGTGTTGAAGAACCCTAGCATGGGTATGTGCTAGGATGTGCAGGGTAAATCGGGTCAGAGAAACCACCCCGGAAGTGGATCGGGTCGAGCTTAGAGGGTCATTGCAAGTTTGGGAAGCTATCGGCGTGAGGAGGCATATCGACGGGATAGTTAAAGGTTGGACCAATGGTAGTAAGTTATGCCGACGAAGGATTTAGAGTTGGCATCAGTGTGAAAGTCAATAGGTGTTACTGAAGGGAGTTCATCGACATGAGATGTGTGTCGGCTTAAGATTTAGAGAGTGGGTCGATAGTCATAAGTCACAGCGACGGTGTTAGCCAATAAGTATATCAGGAAGAGTTTGACCGTCGGGCGGAGGCGATAATGTGCTGCCGATAGTTCATGTCTTAGCGATGGGGATGTTGATGTCAGTGTGAGATGAAGGTGTCGGCAGGAGATTCAAGGAGTTCGCCGATAGTGGGAGTCCTACCGATAGGCAAAAAGGAGAGTCTTCATCGATAAGGAGTTTGGCGTCGGCGAGACTTGGTGAGAGGTCTGACTGATAGGTGTGTTAAGGGGATGGTATTGGCATGACCGAAGGCATCAGTATAACAATCTTGAGGGTGGCTGATGGTGCATGTTTTGTCGATGGTAAAGTGAAGGTCTATTTTGGTGAGACATTTAAGTTATCTTGCCGATATTGACAGTAATAGTTTTTTTGTGGGTTTTAATCGGCGTTTCACCCTATTTGTGAGCTTCTACTATGTGGCTCTGCATCAAATTCAGTTGCTAAATGACTGCACCCTGGCATAGTGGCATATGCTTGAGCAGTATTCAGTTATCATGTGTGATCTGATTGGAAGCAACTTTTTGTCATCAAGGCAGTAATCTAGTAGTGAGCCTCCAGTAGGTTTTAACAACCCTCATCATAATCTTGCTAGGTTTAGAGTTGAGGCAGTAAGCCTGCTAAATCTAGTTGTACTTCATGGCAGTAAGCCAGCATGTTCTAGGCCCATGGAGTGACCAATCCTGAACATCATTTTTGTAAAGATTACAATATATACATGAGAGATAATCATCTCCATGGTTTTTCCCTCTTTGGGTTTTCCACGTAAAGTCTTGGTGTTTGTGTCATGTTTTTGTGGATGTTGTTCAGTTGTATATTTTTCTTCTATTAGATTATTCTTTGAAATGCTTAAAAGTAAAAGTACAAGAAAAGATTTATAGAACACTGATTCACCCCCCCTCTCAGTGTTCCTAACAATCAATAGATTCAAGACATTCATTGTGTTGAAGAATAGAATTTGTGTTGTTCCTATGTTTGTATTTGCAGATTTGGCATCCATCTCCTCATGGCATAAAGAAGATCTTTCTCCCCTGAGATCTTCACTACAAGGTGATATCAATTGTGTTTTCAATCATTTATCATTTGGATTTTGCCTCTATCTTGCAAGGATACGCACTCTTTATCTGACAACGGTGTTCGGAAGACTTGAATATCTCTTCGGGGCTTGACTGAGGCAAGCCTCTAAACACCACAATCCCCAACCCATTTTTTCGTGATTGCAGGTTATAGGTTGCGGAAGAAGAAAAAGTGGAGTTATAGGAGAGTAATGCAGACTATTAGAATTGCATATCAAAGAAGAAAATAGGGACCTAGACTTGGGTACCTACTCATTAGTCCTCCGGATCCTGCAACAGGAAAATCTCCAGATCAACAAGAACAGGTTGTAGACAAGGTTCCCAGATCTTGACAAACCCTGTGGCACTGGACTAGGGCACCTGCTCATTAGTCCCCAACTTTTTGGCTTTTCAAACTTCAAAATTTAGTATGCATTTAATTGTCATTTGATATCTCTATGTGTGATCATTTTTTATAATTTTTCTGTTTGTTCATGAATTCATGTAATTAGGATTTTTAGCATAATTGGGCTTAATTGAACAACAAAATCACACAATTCCAATCTTCCCCTATGTTCCAAGTGACAAGAAGCCTATAGCAGACTTCCTCCTCAGCTGAATGTCCTTGAATGTTTAGTGGTGAAAGGAGGATCGACACAAACCATTGAAAACAAACCCTCTTCAAATTTTACCCTAAACAGTAACGACTGTTGAGATTGTATGTTAAATAAATAGTGAACATTTTGTAATTAGTTGAATTGTTCAATTGAACAGAACAAGGGTGATTGAGAGTGAATTGTGTTGTAATGCTGCCATATTTTCTATTGAGAGTGAATTGTGTTGTAATGCTGCCATATTTTCTATTGAGAGTGAATTGTGTTGTAATGCTACTAGATTTTCTATATTGTATTGTAACTTGTACGCTTGTTGCTAAATAATACAATGGCTCTATGTTTTGGTGTGTGGGGTTTTTTACCCGAAAGGGTTTTCCCCATGTAAGTCTTTGTGTTATTGTCTTCTACTCTTTCTTTCATGTTTAAATTGATTCTGTTTATTGAATCTATTTAATGCATGTTGTTGAAACTAGTTTAAATTGAAATCACTTTCCTCTAAGGGTTAATGTGGGAAATGAACTATGTCTGATTCTGCTTTATGGCATAGTAGTATGTGTTTTGAGGCAATCAAAGAGAATGATTGTTACTGTAGAAATGTACTGATCTCAGATGCTCATTCTGGGATGAACCATATTTTCCCTTCAATTGGTATCAAAGTTTGGTTTTTGGTTCTGGGTATTCCTTTTGTGAGGATTTCTTAGTCTAGCAAGCTTGAATAAATTTGAAGGAATCGACTGAAGATTAATCCTTTGTTGAGTGAAAGTTGTTTTCTCTTTTTGTGTTAGTTTCAGGAGACAACACACAACTTGAAGGATGGTGAAGATGGAGAAAATGGAGTTGGTCACTTTGTAATGATGTTGATCTGGAGCTCCTGATAGGTAGTGGAATAATTTGATGCATGGGGTGGGATTTTTTGCTTTGTGGTTGTGTTGCAACAAAGCTTTCATATTGGGTGCCTGTGTGAGAGGTTCCCTAGTGATATGGAGAAGTTTGTGTTGTTTTTCATCTATGGAGTAATGTGCTTATGCTAGGTGTTTATTCTTGGTATTGGAAGGCACTATTTTTGTTACCCTGATTACATATAGGCTATGGAGTTGATCATTGGATGATCTAGAAGCTTATGTAATAGCATGTCTCCCTTGGATGCATGTCCATGTTGGTGGTTGTGGAGTTGGCTTGAAATAGGCCTAGAGTTCCTGAATTGCTTTTTCTTTTTAAGGATGCTTTGTACTTGCATGGATCGGATTCATGTTTCTTGGATCTAAGGGTTTTATAGATTTTCATAAAAAATCTATGGTTAATGCTCATCTATGATAATCCATTATTATGGTTTAACTGTTATGGTGTTTTTTGTTTCATACTTTTGAGTCTTCTAGATATGAAGTGGGTGTGGATGTGCATGGGTGTTTTTTAAGACATAGTGGTTTTTGCAAGTTTTACATGGTCAAGAGAAAAACTTATGGTTTTGTGGAGCTGCAGTTAAGCTACTTTCTAGATCTTGGCTTTTGGGGTGTTGCTAGATGAGATAGTTGTAGTTTTGCATGCATGCTCCATGCATGGTGTGAGGAGGTGAGATGCTTTCTCTTCATGGGAGTGTTGGTACGTGATCAGTCACTTAGCATTTCTGTGGTGATGCCTGGTGGATTCCTAGACTATGGTGCTTGGGTTATGGACCTGATTGGTGAATCAGATCTAAGCATGATCTAGTGCTTGAGTCTTGTTGTCTACATGGTAATTCTCTTTTGAATCTCAGTTTGTTGATTATTAGCACAATGATGGGTTTGCATGTTTCAATGTATTGGATCTATGAGTTATACAATTTTGTAGGTGTGTACAACCTATTGATTGTAGTGGGATAACTCAGAAGTGGACTATCTATCTCCACAAGATTGATTCAATGTTTATGCAGACTTGTTAGCTGGCCTTATCTGTGGTCACTTGTGCAATGGTGTGGTTGTTTTGGGATGAGAGAATGGATGGTGTAGAGTACCTGGTTAGTTGGTTAAGGGGACCTATAGCTTGTGTATCACGATGTCATGAATAACTTGGATACACAGTTTTGTGTAAGCTTTTGATAGTGATGGTGAATTTCCTTGGTTTTGGAGATCTTGGTGCCACTTGGTATTACTGTCAAATGGACATGTTCATGTGTGGACCTAGAGGAATTTTAGATTAGGAGATGAGTCCCCCCCACACTTGGTTTTTGTTTGGCATGTCTTCCCCATGGTGTAGTATCAAGGTTGTTGCAATGAGTCCCCCCTACACTTTGGGTTTTGTATTGCATGTTTGCGACCTAGTCTAAAGTTGTGTGGAGATGAGTCCCTCCCTACACTCTATGTGTTTTGTGTGGTGTATTTGTTTACTTTAATTAGCATTATATATATATATATATAATTGCTTAATCATGTCTTTTATTCATGTATTCATCATGTTTTGTATGACATCTCTCTCTATGTTTTGCGTGTCTTCAATATTGTCTTCTTTATCTTGTGTGCTTTCTATTGTCTTTATTGTATCTTACGTGTCTTCAATGTGTCTTATAGTGCTTACCTAAGACTGGGGGATAGAAATAGTGCCTCAATCTTTGTGTATGCCTTAGATTCATGTGCCTGGCATGTTTGATGTATTTTCAATCGTACTTTAATGCATTTATGGGTTGTAAGATCATACATACATTAAAGTGGGGGTTAAATATTAGGTTGTAAAATATCCCCCTAGGACTTTCACCTCCTAAGTTTAGCTCCTAGGTCCACTTAGATTAATCATGCATGTATAAAAATTGTCTCGGAGCAAAATTTCCTGAAATCCATGACAAATGGGGCTTAGGGACCACTTTAATGCTTAATCAAGACCAAGAATAGGTCTAGACTAGGGCACCCTTAGATTAATCATGCATGTGTAAAAATTGTCCCAGAGAAAAATTCCCTAAAACCCATGACAAATGGGGCTTATGGGCCACTTCAATGCTTAATCAAGACCAAGAATAGGCCCCTGGACTTGGGCGCCTACGCCCTAGTCCAGACCTATTTTTTTGGGACCTAAATCTTAAAGTGTCAATTAATGACCATTAAAAGGTTTCCCTTTGTCATCGTTTTCAATTTGAATTACAAATGTTAGTGGGAATGCATATATAAACATGTTTAGGACTTCATTTTAAACCTAGATGGATAATGTGAACTTGTGATATTGAGCTAAAGATATTCAAGGCTTTCATTGTGTTGTAGAGCAATATTGTGTTGTGTTTGTACTTGTTTGTTGCAGATTTGGCTTCATCAATCCATCTCCTCATGGTGTGAAAGATCTCCATTTTCCCTTGAAGGCTTCACCTCTGAGGTGACATCTACTTTGTGTTTCAATCAATCTATTTCATCATTTTCTTTTGCCTCTATGCATCAAGACATGCACTCTATCTAATAATAGTGTTGAAAGGCTTGAATTCCATTTTGAGGCTTAACCGAGACAAGCTCCTAAATACGACAACCCCAACCCCTCTCTTGTGATTGCAAGTTACAGGTGGGGAATCATGTAGAGAGGAGTTGCAAGAGATAAGAGAAGAGGATAAAGATTTAGGATCTAAAGAAAATAGCGAAGAATATTCCTTTCTGGACAAGGGTGTCTGCCCCTATGTCCTCCAAATTCCCATTGTCAGAAAATCTAAAGTAGGTTGCAGACTTCATCATCTTACAGTTCTAGATCTACAAAAAAAGTTACCTATTAGACTAGGGTGCCTACCCCAGTGTCCCCAAAGTTTTTACTTTCTAGAATCCAAATCCTAGTATGTTTCTAATATGCATTTAGTGCCTTCCTGTGCAATCATTTGTCATGTTTCATCTATTGGTTTACAATTTCATATAATTAGGGTTTAAGCCTTAATCGGATAAGGGTTTAACAGATCATCAACATATTCCAACTTTCCTTATCATTGCAAAGTGACACCAAACCTATAGCTAAGTCCTCTTGAAAGAGAAGTGACTGAACTTCGTTTATGTCCTTGAATGATTATATGTGAAAGGTGGGTTTGATTAAATCTATCTAAAACACTATAAACCTCATCATTATTCCCACTTTTCCTATATAACAATAATAATGCTATTAAATCTTTTGAAATCTTGGCAACTATACTAAGAAAGAAAAAGGCCCACAAGTCCTTTGAAGAGCATAAGCATGCTATGGAGAGCAAAAAGAAAAGCTAGGAATGGGTGTGCAATAATGAATTTGCCTCCCATAATGCATATAGGAGGGGGTCTTTATAGGTTGGAAGAGCTCACAAATGGTGGAACTGATTGAAGAGTTAACTCCATTAATTGATGAGTTAATATGATTGATTAGGGAGTCAATTGGGCTTGATAGCTTATCACTCAAGGAGGAATGGAGTTTGCATGAGATTGATGTAGAGATAAGAATAGATTTGTTGGAGCTAAGAATAGATTGATTTGGAGTGTAGAAGGAATTATAAATAGACTAGGCTTGGTTAGGGTCAAATAGGCATGCAAACTAGAGAAAAAATAAAGCTAATTTGGGTTTGAACTGAAGAGAAACATGCATGTTAAAACATGACTGGATCACCCAGTTTGACATGGCAGATTGTCCAGGGGCATCCAGGGTCACCTTGGGGGGATCTAGAAAACAATGATCAGAGGGGGCTAAAGATGACTTTAGGTCCTCAAAATATATTAAAAGACCTCAAGAGGGTGGGACACCTAATTTTATAAGGCATGCCACCTAGGGGGGTTTAGAAATAAAAGCGGGTGACCCAAAAAGAAAGAATAGAGGGATGAAAGTGATGATGCAGAATGGTCTAGGAGGTCAATTGGGGGCCTTTAAAAGGTTGAAATGGATGAAAGGAGCTTAGGGAAATTGAATTTTCCATATTACTATGCCAATGGGTCAAGTCGACATGGTTAGAAAGTGACAAAATTGAATTGTTGACAAAGGGTGAAAGATGAAGACACAAGACCTAGGAGGGTTAGCTAGGGGATAGGGGAGACACAAGCAAGGTGAAGAAATTTGATCCACATGTTTCCAAGAAGAATTCTACTAACAGGTAATATTTACATGCTTACATGTATGTTTAGAACTATAGCTCTTCATCAGATTACCATGTAGGTCCATGCACTTTTTTAGTTCTTAAAATTACAAAGGTAGACTTTTCCACCAAAAAAATTGCATAATCTAAAAACCACTCCCCATGGTAGTCATGTGGAAGGACATTACAGAGTTTATCAACCATGCACTCTCACATGCATACATTATAGCTAAAGTTATTTACAAATGCATCAAATTCATCTTGATAGGGCTTAGAGTCTGAATCATCATTTAATTTTATCTTTTCTTTCTTCTTCTCCTTTTTGTTCTTTAAATGTTTCCATTCTTACCATAGTTCCAACACTTTACATTTTCCTTTGATTTCTCTTTTGATCTTCCATGAACTAATGCATATTTGACATAATCAGAAGTTATTCATCTCAACTCCTCTAACAGAAGACCATACACACCTCTTCAATCATCACCTAAGTGCAATACTTTTGATGGACATCACCATGTTGTGCCATGAGTTTGGAAAAGAATAAAAAAAGTCATACACTTATCCTCATTGTCCATATGTACAACAATAGACTACTAGTCACAATAATGTTAAAAGCATTCAAGTGCACAATAGCTAAGTCCCCATCATATCTCCTTAAATTATAAAACATTTTCCATATCCTTAAATTATGTAATAGTTTCCATATAAAAAAATTATGCACCAAAGATTTAGCCTAGTACAAGTTCCCCAAATTCTTTAAGAGGGATTTTATGGTGGTCTCTCTTCATACATTCAAGAGCACTAAGTTTGCTAGATAAATCAGGTAATAAGGCTTCTATCTTTTCAATCCAACACATTTCATTCTTCATCATTCATTCCCATAGGTTTTTTTCTAGAGAAAACAATCCATAGATGTCAATTTAGATAAGCAAATCCTCCATTTTTATCTTTTACAACTCAAAATTTGGGCTATGAAATCTATCCACCTCCAACCATCATGTGCTAACCATTTTTCTTGAACACAAAATCTTCTCTATGCATTAGTCTTAGTCAAACCAAGACTAATCAAAACAAAGCTCGTTTTCCTATCCTAAGATCTCAACAACTAGCTAGGTTCTAATACCAAATAAACTTCCCAAATAATCTATTAGACTAGTGTTAAATAGAAAAAATTACACAATTTGTAAAAATAAATAAAGCACACAACACATTACACAATGTTTATCCTAGGAAAACCATTTGGAAAAACCCTAGCCTCCAAAACTTTAAACTAATTGTATTCACCACAAAAATAATGGTTACAATATAATCACAAGCTCAAGTCCTCATAGGGGATCACACAAACAATAAGTCTAATGAAATTTTTGCAGCATAAGAATACCTACAAATAAGTATGATAATACCTCCATCCTAATCATTGTATAAATATGAGAACCTAAAAAAGAAAACCAACAATAGGTTATGAAAACATGTACCAAAACAACGGGCCCAAAAGTTGTGGCCAAATATAATGCAAAAATTTCAATACTCACCTCCATGATGGGTCAACATGTTATAATAGATTATTCCTCTTATGTATCATAATCTTCCCACCAAGTTTTAATGCTACATTTTGTTATTTATTCCATTTACGAGATCAAAAGTCATAGTCCACTATGTAACTCCCTTCTTATGTATTTTTACATGCATCATAAGAATATCATAGGATCTCTTATTCATTTTACAATATTAGAGATGCTCTTATACACTTTACATGACATTATATGCTCTTCCACATGTCATAGGATATATTCCATGTAACGAAGAGTGCCACCTTAAAGTGGACCACCCTTTTCCATGAGGCACAATAAATAAATATAAATTAATTAAATAAATTTAAAAAGTAGGATTGCAAGGTGTATGACACCTATCCCAACACTATACACAATTTCATTTACACCTTGGATATGAGGTGTAATAAATTTATTGTGAAAAGTTAAACTCTAAAAAGACATTATTATAATATTGTTTAGTATGAATAAAATATTATTATTTACTTGAAGTTTCATTATTAACTATGTACTAAAATTTATTTTTATATATTGTATTTTATTTATGTACTTATGTTTAAATAAATTTTTTATATTAAATATCATCCACAAAAAGGAGATTGCAATATAGGAGTTGCTACTCCATCACACAATAGTCTGCTATAAATCAACTAGAATAACATACCAAGATATTCACTAGCTACTAACACTTCTACCACTTTGCACTAAATTCTCAAATACCAATCCAACTGCCAGAGATAAAAGAGTACTCAATCTCAACAACTACTCCTAGTAGCATTTTTGATTGCTACTCTGCTCATAAACATCAGACTGGAGGGCACCGATAGGTGGGTTAGTGTTGATGAGGATGTTACTCACGTAAAAAACACAAAATAAAAGTTACACAACAACCTTTATTTATCTTGAAAGATACGATGAATTTAGAGAATTCATGATCCCAAGTCTCCATTGATTAGTTCATAATCTACTGACGTTACTCAGTGGTTGATGTGTGTTGTTGTTAATCATTCAAGGGCCTTACGTTCTTCAGTAATTTCTGCAAAGTTCATCAGTATTCTTGCAAATATCCTGTTCTATATGTCTGCTCTACATAAATGTCCAACAATCCGACCTCTGCACTATGAATTTGCTCAAATAATGTGCCTACAGGTTGATATTTGCATGATTTCTACCATTATTTGTAATTCTTTGCATGATATTTTCAACACTACATGCATTTAGCTCAAATATGTTAATGATATTTAGTTATCTATGAAATGTCAGCATATTTCTCTGTTTTGCTTATTATTTATCATGATTTGCAGTTATGAAAGTGATTCGTTGAAATTAAAATGAGAAAAAGGGTTAGAGAACGAGATTCCCAAAATTACTTGACTGAGATCACTGATCCACATACATGTTCCCATACAGCAATGAAGAGAAGAAAACTAGAATCATACTTCACTAGGATATTCCACAAATCCGCATGATCCAGTACAAATCTTCAAAGGAAAAGCTGACAACAACATGCAATAAAATGAAAGCGCTTCTATTGAACACATCATTCACCACTACATATCCAGAAATCAACTTGAAGATTACGTAAAGTTTACAATCAGGATGTAATTTGAAGCTTCATCTCCATTCAGTATGCTTTAGAACAAGTACATTTACAATGATCTGAAGAAAGAACCTTGACATTTCAACAATTCAGTCCTCATTAGTCTCAGTAATCCGATCTCCTATATTAAATTGGTTCGGTCAGGTTTTTTATTGATTGACCTCCCTCCTTTCTACAAAGTAAAGGGGCTCAATATATTGCTCTGATTATCCCCAATACAGTGCCCAAGAAACCCGCTAATCAATGGTCCTCCCCATCTCAAGTGCAGCATCCACCAGTGGAAAACCAAAACCTGCCAAAAGCCCCCAAGCAACATACCCATACTGGGTGTAAGGATGCCCTCCACCATTCTCCTAATAATGTTTCCACCTGCAATTTCCCCCGTCTTGAAAGCCTTTACTCCTCCTACTTCATTCATGATCTGATCTGCCGCCTGGTCAGAATGTCAGACTGGCCTTAATTGTAGCAGTTAATGCGCCACCAACTCAGTCTTCAATTGTAGTGTTGGCGCCCTTAACTCTTTGTATATCTCCATCATCGACGTGACTCATCTAGTCGAGTCGATCCAACAGTTTCATCTCGATCGCATCTTTCTGGGCGATGCTATTCCCTCATTAAAGCTCCATCTTTATATCTACCTGTACGCATGTAAACAGACAAGAATTAAGCATCATCATTTAAATAACCAGCAAGAAGATAAACATTTAAATCAGGTTCAGAATATGCAAGCATAAATATTAGGTTATGAATGTTTAGCATCTGTGAGCAACCGCATGTAGTGTTGAAAATATCATGTAAAGAATTACAAATAATGGTAGAAATCATGCAAATATCAACCTGTAGGCACATTATTTGAGTAAATTCATAGTGCAGAGGTAGGATTGTTGGAGATTTATGCAAAGCAGACATATAGAATAGGATATTTGGAAGAATACTGATGAACTTTGCAGAAATTACTGAAGAACGTAAGGCCCCTGAATAATTAACAGCAACACACATCAACCACTGAGTAATGTTAGTAGATTATGAACTAATCAATGGAGACTTGGGATCATGAATTCTCTGAATTCATCATATCTTTCAAGATAAATAAAGGTTGTTGTGTAACTTTTATTTTATGTTTTTTGCATGAGTAACATCCTCATCAATAGTTAGCTTCATCTTTAGGTTCAAGATCTTTTACCAGTAGTATATAAGTTTCCTACCTTTTACCCTTGACTGTAGCAGTTGTTTTGATCCTCTTTTCTGGTCTCTATATATTATTCTTCTCTATATAATCATTCAACTTGTCTAGCTCCTCCCTATTCAAAGCATCTCTCCCTTGCAGCAAAAAAGTATACTCTTGATATCCTTGTACACAATAGACAAACCTTCTTCAACAATATAAAAAACCTGTCTTTGGGAATCTCCATCACCATCGTACGAACCTGCAAAATGATCCCAACATGGGTGAGCTCACATTGAAACTCGGTAGGGCACCTTCTTATGCCTTGAGATACTCCTTCATTCCTCTTTTTCCACAAAAAACACATGACCTCAATAGTAAAAAACAAGCCAAAAGTCATTCAATTCACCATAAAACTCCTTGACAAAGCCAAATAAGATTTCACACCAAGAGAAACCATCTTTGTTCAGCCATCCAAGTTTGCCCCCCAAGAAAGCAAACCACAAATGAACAACAAACCTACACTCAAAGAACAAGTGCTCAATGGACTCAATAGGATTAAAAATAGGACAAACTCTAACATGTAAATCCAATGAAGCAAGTTCATTATACATAACAATCTTTTTAAGTGTAATCAACCATCTAAAATAGGACTTTTTAGGCTCAACACTAGACGACCACATATTTTTTAAGACTTTTAACCATTTACTATCAGAGCAGGATAGATACCAATTCCTATTAAGACTGTCAATAATCTCCCTCATATCCACAAGCATGTAATAAATATTTTTTGAAGTAATCTGCTAAAAAATAGTGCCATCATTCCTTTTCAAATTCATCAATATTTTAGTATCAATCACTAAAGAAATAGGGCTACTGATATTTTGCAGAGTTCTAGCAAGTTTTGAGAATGTTCTTCTCTGAGTAAGAGGGATCTAAAATTCATGATTGATACTACCCCAATTTTTTAATAAACCATCTACAAATATATCATAAAAGATGAAACACCTTTAGAATCCCAAAATTTAGTAGAGTAGCCTTGGGTTAAAGCCAAGGGCTTGTTATTCCAAGCCAAATTCCACCATATAGATCTAAAAGAAAAAAAAATTACTTTTAGATCTATTCACAACATTACCATTTGTGACCAAATGTTTCACATTCTCCCATGCACACCAAATACTACAAAAAACAAAGGATCCAAAGGGTTTCACAATAAAACTGCCAAGCAAAATGTCATGTGGGTGCAAAGTGTCCCAATCCCTTCATTTTTTGGGGGATGTTTAAATAATTTTATAAAAGTAATAACTCAATAATGAAGTTACTTGGATTTAATAAACTCCAACTTAAAATCTAAAAAAAATATTGGAATTCAATATTTTCCTTATCAAAATTTATAAATTAACAATTTTTTTTTTTTGTAGAGCATGCATACTAGATATATTAAAAGCTCAAATTAGAAATACGAAGGGGCCCATAAAGGGCAAAGGAGCACAATGGCCCACAGAACTACAATGAGGACAGACATGAATCATCCAAAATTTGAAAAAAGGTGGATGGCTAGGAGGGAGAAACCACATGAAGGGCGGAAAGACATGATTACGAACCACTCAACCAAACGTCATTCCCAAAAAGGCTACCAACCTACCTGAGTAGCCATACAAGATTTTAATGTGAGGTACATTAACAAGTTGTCCCCAATCACATCTGCCAATCACTGTAGCAGGAATCACTAGCAAGATCAACGAAGGATCTGCCCGTTGGGATAAGAAAGGACACAAACCATCACCTACATGACTGTCCAAGAAAGACTTATGTCCATACTGATAAAAGATAAGATTTCAAAAATCTCCATGCTAAGTACATGACCATATTAACAATATTAATACTACACAAAATAAAAACAAAAAATCACATCATTAAAATTCAGTATCTCACAAATAAAAAATGAAAAATAATAATATTAAAATTTAATATTAATTTTTATTTATAATAATGCTGCTATTATCACACTCTAAACTATCAATATTTTACAATGTTGAATGAAAATTACTAATAAAAAGTGATAGATGAAACATATGACACCAAGCTTATATTATATAGGAATTGTGTGTAAGACTGGAGAGCTTAGATGGATGGTATATGATGTTTTGTTTATGCTCGTTTCATGTAAACAATCGGCATGTTTTTTTATTGCTTCAGTTAAAAAAAATTCTTATAAATTTTTTATGTTTGACTGAAATGATTTTATCGATTGAACTGTACATATAAAATAAATGTAAATGACTTGATCAATATGGACGGACTAATTTTAAGTGACAGTCATCAAAATTAAACATACCAACTAAATAAGATTTATCTGTATATAACTTATAAAGAGATGAATAATTTGGTATAATAAGATCGTATTAACAGATATGTGGAATCACATCTGAGCTTCTGTAAATTATGATCATCTGGGGTCCCATATGGCGTCTGCTTTCAATTCATGAAACTGCATTGAATGACTTAAATGTGCGTCTCACACAGTTCACCAATCAGCATTTATATGAGATGTCTACAAAGCCGTAATCATTCATAATATCTTTCTTTGAAAATCTTGCAGTATACAAACGTATGGGAAGGATTTTGCAGTCGTTATCGAGAGGGATTAGCTTCGATCAGAGATGGGATTTGACTTACTCAGCTTTTCAAAAGTTGTTAGTTGTATGCATTCTAGGTTAGCTTACTTCAAGGTATCTAAGCAATGGAAAGCTATCAATTGTTATTTATCATATTCTTCATTTTTTCTTCTGTGTCTAATATATGGAATAAATAATGACATTTTATGTTACGATTTATTGTTTTTTAATTACGTTGAGAAGTGTTCTATAATGATTGTAAGATACGTGTTCTATAATGATAGTAAGACACTGAACATTATGTGATTGGATAAACAAAAACTAAAATATAACCAACACATGCATATATATCTTAAACAGTTCTAAAGTAAAGACTCTTTAAGTAAATAAAATAAATATAAAATACTTTTAATTAAATAAAAATGACTCTTAACTAAATAAAATAACTCAAGACTAATAACTCTATGTATTTTTTAGGTAGATGCATTTAAGATATCTATACTTTTTATTGGTAGTTGGTACTATTGCAATGAGTTTGCACTTATCTAGTTATTAATCTATTGATTGCAAACCAATCAAAAGATAGGATTATTTTTCTTGTGGGACAAATTTGATTTAAATTTGTACTTTTCCTATGTCAATATGATAAATTTTTAACAAAAAATTATTTAGAAATGATTTATCTGTATTGTCATTGGCTGAAAAAAAATGACCTCTTCTCTGCAGAGAGAATTTTGGTTTGAGGGGAGCACGTGGCAAATAAACAAATTATGAACACAAATTTTGTCTTCCACTAGTTAAGTCATGCCTAAATGGATGGCGATTAATTTTTTGTTTCATTAGCTAAAAGTAATTTAATTTTAATTTAATTTTTAGGGTTACACATTTTATTTTATGTAATTAGATTATTTTAGGGATTTCAATTTTATTTTATTTTATTATTTACAAACCTAAAAACCTAAATCAAAACCTATTTGTAACAAATTGAAAATATTAAAAACTGGTGAGTTCACCTAACTATTATCATTCAGCTATTCAAACCGCTTTTACTCCAAAATTTTATACAATCTACCGAGTTATGCAGGTTTTGGTACAAGATATCTCTGTTTGCAGGTGTTGCAAAAAAAATTGATTTTTTTTAAAATTGTTTTTTTAGTTCACGCCCAATTGATTTGGGTTGGTGCAGTGGTTGCTATTTACAACAGTTTCTTGATCATTAAATCTTCAATCCATGGGTTTTACTTTGTGTTGTTTATTTTAAAATATCAAATTTTAATATTTGATGGCCTTGGTTTTTTTTTTAATCTTGACATTTAAATCTTTAGGGTTTTTGAATGCTTCAAATAACAAATCCTAAGCCGATAGTCTTTTGTATGTGAACATTAGAGTGCTTTGAAATTTTTTTCACGCTGTAAAACAAATTCACTAGCTTGTGCCAAGGAAACTATAGGCAGTCTTGTTCTTAACTAGTTATTAATAATTCTTTTTGCAACCAATGAGAACTAAAATAGTTTTTTTATTTAAAAAATATTTAGTTATTGCTATTGTATAGATGCAAATATTATAACAAATTGAAAAAATATAATTGATAGAATACTTTTATATTATAAGGGTGATTAATGTGCATCCATTACAATAATGGCGGTAATATTGTATTATGAAAAGGGAGTGGTAGTTAATATATTATTTTATATATGTTTAATAATACTTTACAACTATATTTTATTAGGGTTTTATCAAATCAAATAAAAAAGGGAAAAGTATACGAGAAGGAAGTGCATTATATTTTTAAGATTTTATTAACTATATTTACGAACATGGCATCACTTCATTTAAATATTTTCCATCACACTATATTTTTAACTATTGAGTAAATACAATTGAAATTCCCCAAAATAACCTAATTTCGTAAAATAAAATAACACTAAAAATTTTATTTACAAAGCATGCATATATTTTATTTATTGATTTCTTTTCACAGCTATTTTATAAAAAAATTATTAGGGTTTAAATTTGTTTTGTAACTATACTTTAGGGTTCTACACATAAATAACCTAATTTCACTAAAATATTTCTTAACCATTCATTTGATCTTAACCATTGATGTGTAATTAAATGGAGCTTAACCACATACTTTTATTAAATGAATGCACCCAAAATTATTACTAAACCACAATATTAGATTAATTAAAATCATATTCTCTCAAAGACTTACTATTATTATGACTAAGATAAAATACTGCAGTGATGTAAATATGAATATGTTATTGTTATTATATTATGTAATCATTCTTCAAACTTAGAATATTTTAATGCATTTTAAATTGTAATAGTATTCAATATTATTACGTTTTAATATTTTAGGCAGATATTTCAAATCTATCCACACTGTTATTATGTTATGTAATTATTCTTCAAACTTACAATATTTTAATGCATTTTAAATTGTAATAGTATTCAATATTATTACATTTTAATATTTTATGCAGACATTTCAAATCTATCCACACCCAGCTAGGGTTAGGGTTCTACACATTTTATTTTATGAAATTAGATTTTTTTGGGATTTCAATTTTATTTAGTAAGAGTTAAAAATTTAGGATTTCAATTTTATTTAGTTAAAAGTTAAAAATCTACAGTATCACAAAAAATATTTTGCCATGTTATTACATTTTTTATTTTATTCTTCAAACTTACAATATTTTAATGCATTTTAAATCATTTAAAAGTATTAGTATTATTACATTTTAAGGAAATATTTGTGTTATTTAAAAGACTTTGTAAAAGTTTAGTTTTATAGTTAGGAAATACTTTAGTCCTATTTTATTTTTACCAAATTAGATTATTTTTGAAATTTCAATTTTATTTACCCAAGACATTTCAACACTCTTCAAAAATTAATTTGTCATTTATTGGAATGCAATTTGTCTATAGAACCAATACCTAATCAAAAAAAAATTACAACTAAACAAATACTATATACAACTAATAGCTAATCAACAAAAAAAAATAACAACTAAACAAATACTATAATAACAACACTACAAGGTAGGTACTGGCCACTACGTGGCACTTGTTGATTTATATTTTAGGACTAGTGGTTCAAAATATTCATAACTTGTGAGTATGAATTTTTTATTTATTTATTTTTTGTTCAAATATGTTTAATTATGGATTTTTAAATAATGTGGATTTAGGGTTTACTTTTCATATTAGAGTAAATTTTATTCAAATAAATTGAACTATTTTACTCCATATATAAGAATTTTTAGACTTAAAAAATATTCATGTATTTGAAATATTATGGATTAATCTATAGAGTTATGGTTCACTTTATTTAAAATAAATTGGATCTTTTTCTAGACATTTGAGATAATTTGGCCCTATTTCCAAGCATCTAGAGATTTGAGATAATTTGACCCTATTTCTAAGCATCTAGACTTGGAGTAACAATCCTTCATTTAAAATATTTTGAATTAATATTAGAGAAATTCTTGATTTATTTGTGTTATAATTCTTCACAATATGGACATATTAATTTGAAATTAGTATTAGTGAAAACTATTTCAAATAAACTAGAATATTTTGTATGGATATTCCAATTTTATAAATAGACATATTCCCCACAATTTTGACTTCGAATAACATTTCTATAAATAGAAAGCTTATCAAATTATTATAAATGGTAAATTTATATTATTAAATGAAATGGATTTGTGAAGTGTTTTATGTGAGACATTGTGAATTACAAATTAGAAATGTAGACTCAATTAAATTTGTTAACTTTGATTTTTAAAATACATATCTAGGTTTTTACATTAAAATTTAACTCATTTACATGAATTGTAGAACCATTATGTCATTTTTAGAGAAAATTTTAGAAATAGAAAAAATATTGAGAAACAAAACACCTTGGAAAATAACTACACACTAAATCTAAAAAAATGTAAAGGAATTCCCTAAGAAAAGAGATTATGAAGTTTTATGAGGATTAAACTATGTGGTTCATTAGTCAAACTCATTGACCTATATTTCATGATTAATGGTTCACATGAAACCATCTCTCATGAGCATGAATTATCCACTTAGCACTCATTACATCAAGGTGATGTTCATAGGAGTGAAGCATGATGACTTCATGAGAGGTCACCCATGCTAGCACTACTTTAACTCAAGCAAGCTTAACCATGGACTTTCCCCATGATCAAGCCCACTCATCTCACTATCCCATTTGCAAAACCTTTAGCAAGTGTTGTGCCTTGTTGACCATTCATTATAGAGCCCCATTAGCTCTTCCAATGATAAGAAGGAGGTAGTTTTCGTAGTGTATCAAAATATTGATTAGGGAGTGAATTGGGCTTGATAGCTTATCACTCAAGGAGGAATGGAGTTTGAATGAGATTGATGGAGAGATAAGAATAGATTTGTTGGAGCTAAGAATAGATTGATTTGGAGCGTAGAAGGAATTATAAATAGACTAAGCTCGGTTAGGGTCGAATAGGCATGCAAACTAGAGAAAAAATAGAGCTAATTTGGGCTTGAACTGAAGAGAAACATGCATTTTAAAACATGACTGGATCACCCAGTTTGAAATGGCAGGTTGCCCAAGGGGATCTAGGGTCACCTTGGGGGGATCTAGAAAACAATGATTAGAGGGGGCTAAAGATGACTTTAGGTCCTAGAAATAGATTAAAAGACCTCAAGAGGGTGGGTCAACCAATTTTCTAAGGCATGCCACCTAGGGGGATTTAGGGTCACCCATGGGGGATCTAGAAATAAAAGCGGGTGACCCAAAAAGGAAGAATAGAGGGATGAAAGTGATGATGCAGAATGGTCTACGAGGTCAATTGGGGGCTTTTAAAAGGTTGAAATGGATGAAAGGAGCTTAGGGAAAGTGAGTTTTCCATATTACTATGCCAATGGGTCAAGTCGACATGGTTAGAAAGTGACAAAAATGAATTATTGACAAAGGGTGAAAGATGAAGACATGAGACCTAGGAGGGTTAGCTAGGGGATAGGGGAGACACAAACAAGGTGAAGAAATTTGATCCACATGTTTCCAAGAAGAATTCTACTGAGAGGTAATATTTACATGCTTACATGTATGTTTAGGACTATAGCTCTTCATCGGATTACCATGTAGGCCCATGCACTTTTTTAGTTCTTAAAATTACAAAGGTAGACTTTTCCACCAAAAAATTACATATTCTAAAAACCACTCCCCATGGTAGTCATGTGGAAGGAAGTTACAAATTTTATCGACCATGCACTCTCACATGCATACGTTATAGCTATAGTTATTTACAAATGCATCAAATTCATCTTGATAAGGTTTAGAGTCTGAATCATCATTTGATTTTATCTTTTCTTTCTTCTCCTTTTTGTTGTTTGAATGTTGCCATTCTTACTATAGTTCCAACACTTTGCATTTTCCTTCTTTGATTTCTCTTTTGATCTTCCATGAATTAATGCATATTTGACATAATTAGAAGTTATTCATCTCAACTCCTCTAGGAGAAGAGCATACATCACCTCTTCAGTCATCAACTTAGTGTAATACTTCTGATGGACATCACCATGTTGTACCATGAGTTTGGAAAAGAATAAAAAAGTCATACACTTATCCTCATTGTCCATATGTACACCAATAGACTACTAGTTAGAGTGATGTTAAATGCATTGAAGTGCTCAATAGCTAAGTCCCCATCATATATCCTTAAATTATACAACATTTTCCATATCCTTAAATTATATAATAGTTTCCATATAAAAAAATTATGCACCAAAGATTTAGCCTAGTACAATTTGCCCAAATTCTTTAAGAGGGATTTTCTGGTGGTCTCTCTTCATACATTCAAGAGCACTAAGTTTGCTAGATAAATCAGGTAATAAAGCTTCTAGCTTTTCAATCCAACACATTTCATTCTTCATCCTTCATTCCCATAGGTTTTTTTCTAGAGAACACAATCCATAGTTGTCAATCTAGATAAGCAAATCCTCCATTTTTATCTTTTACAACTCAAAATTTGGGCTATTAAATCTATCCACTTCCAACCATCATATGCTCACCATTTTTCTTGAACACAAAATCTTATCTATGCATTAGTCTTAGTCAAACCAAGACTAATCAAAACAAAGCTCATTTTCCTATCCTAAGATCTCAACAACTAGCTAGGTTCTAATACCAAATAAACTTCCCAAATAATCTATTAGAGGAGTAGTGCTAAATAGAAAAAAATACACAATTTGTAAAAATAAATAAAGCACACAACACATTATACAATGTTTATCCTAGGAAAACCATTTGGAAAAACCCTAGCCTCCAAAACTTTAAACTAATTGTATTCACCACAAAAAATATGGTTACAATACAATCACATGCTCAAGTCTTCATATGGGATCACACAAACAATAAGTCTAATGAAATTTGTGTAGCATAAGAATACCTACAAATATGTATGATAATACCTCCATCCTAATCATTCTATACATATAGGAACCTAAAAAAGAAAACCAACAATAGGTTATGAAAACATGTACCAAAACAATGGTTCCAAAAGTTGTGGCCAAATATAATGCAAAAATTTCAATACTCACCTCCATGATGGGTCAACATGCTAATAATAGATTATTCCTCTTATGTATCATAATATTCCCACCAAATTTTAATGCTACATTTTGTTATTTATTCCATTTACGAGATCAAAACTCATAGTCCACTACGTAACTCCCTTCTTATGTACTTTTACATACATCATAAGAATATCATAGGATCTCTTATGCATTTTACAATATTAGAGATGCTCTTATACACTTTACATGACATTATATGCTCTTCCACATGTCATAGGATACATTCCATGTAATAAAGAGTGCCACCTCAAAGTGGACCACCCTTTTCCATGAGGCACAATAAATAAATATAAATTAAGTAAATAAATTTAAAAAGTAGGATTGCAAGGTGTATGACACCTATCCCAACACTATACACAATTTCATTTACACCTTGGATATGAGGTGTAATAAATTTATTGTGAAAAGTCAAACTCTAAAAAGACATTATTATAATATTGTTTAGTATGAATAAAATATTATTATTTACTTGAAGTTTCATGATTAACTATGTACTAAAATTTATTTTTATATAATGTATTTTATTTATGTACTTATGTTTAAATAATTTTTTTTATATTAAATATCATCTACAAAAAGGAGATTACAATATAGGAGTTGCTACTTAATCACATAACAATCTACTATAAATCAACTAGAATAACATACCAAGGTAGTCACTAGCTACTAACACATCTACCACTTTGTACTAAATTCTCAGATACAAATCCAACTGCCAGAGATAAAAGAGTACTCAATCCCAAGAACTACTCCTAGTAGCACTGTTGATTGCTACTCTGCTCATAAACATCAAACTGGAGGGCACCAATAGGTGGGTTAGCTTCATCTTCAGGTTCAAGATCTTTTACCACTAGTATATAAGTTTCCTACCTTTTACCCTTGACTGTAGCAGTTGTTTTGATCCTCTTTTTTGGTCTCTATATATTATTCTTCTCTATATAATCATTCAACTTATCCATCTCCTCCCTATTCAAATCATCTCTCCCTTGCAGCGAAAAATGTGCACTCTTGATCTCCTTGTACACAATAGACAAACCTTCCTTCAACAATATAAAAAACCTATTTTTGGGAATCTCCATCACCATCGTACAAACCTGCAAAATGATCCCAACATGGGTGAGCTCACATTGAAACTCGGTAGGGCACCTCCTTATGCCTTGAAATACTTCTTCATTCGTCTTTTTCCACAAAAAACACATGACCTCAATAGTAAAAACAAGCCAAAAGTCATTCAATTCACCACAAAACTCCTTGACAAAGCCAAATAAGATTTCACACCAAGAGAAACCATCTTTGTTCAACCATCCAAGTTTGTCCCCCAAGAAAGCAAACCACAAATGAACAACAAACTTACACTCAAAGAACAAGTGCTCAATAGACTCAATAGGATTACAAATAGGACAAACTCTAACAGGTAAATCGAATGAAGCAAGTTCATTATTCAGAATAATCTTTTTAAGTGCAATCAACCATCTAAAACAAGACTTTTTAGGCTCAACACTAGATGACCACATATTTTTTAAGACTTTTGACCATTTACTATCAAAGCAGGATAGATACCAATTCCTATTAAGACTGTCAATAATCTCCCTCATATCCACAAGCATGCAATAAATATTGTTTGAAGTAATCTGCTAAAAAATAGTGCCATCATTCCTTTTCAAATTCATCAATATTTTAGTATCAAACACTAAAGAAATAGGGTTACTGATATTTTGCACAGCTCTAGCAAGTTTTTAGAATGTTCTTATTTGAGTAACAGGAATCTGAAATTCATGATTGATGCTACCCCAATTTTTTAATACACCATCTACAAATATATCAGAAAAGATGAAACACCTTTAGAATCCCAAAATTTAGTGGAGTAGCCTTGGGTTAAAGCCAAGGGCTTGTTACTCCAAGCCAAGTTCCACCATATAGATCTAAAAGAAAAAATTTTACTTTTAGATCTGTTCATAGCATTACCATTTGTGACCAAATGTTTCAGATTTTCCCATGCACACCAAATACTACAAAAAACAAAGGATCCAAAGGGTTTCACAATAAAACTGCGAAGCAAAATGTCATGGGGGTGCAAAGTGCCCCAATCCCTTTCTTTTTTTTGGGATGTTTAAATAATTTTATAAAATTAATAACTCAATAATGAAGTTACTTGGATTTAATAACCTCCAACTTAAAATCTAAAAAAAATTTATTGGAATTCAATATTTTCGTTATCAAAATTTATAAATTAACAATATTTTTTTTTGTAGAGAACACATACTAGATATATTAAAAGCTCAAATTAGAAATACAAAGGGGCCTAGAAAGGGCAAAGGAGCACAATGGCCCATAGGACTACAATGAGGACAGACAGGAATCATCCAAAATATGAAAAAAGGAGGATGGCTAGGAGGGAGAAACCACATGGAGGGTGGAAAGACATGATTACGAACCATTGAAACAACAAAACGTCATTCCCAAAAAGGCTACCAACCTACCTGAGTAGCCATACAAGATTTTAATGTGAGGTACATTAACAAGTTGTCCCCAATCACATTTGCCAATCACTGTAGTAGGAAAAACTGGCAAGATCAACAAAGGATCTACCCATTGGGGTAAGAAAGGACACAAACCGTCACCTATGTGACTGTCCAGGGAAGACTTATGTCCATACTCATAAAAGCTAAGATTTCAAAAATCTCCATGCTAGGTACATAATCATATCAACAATATTAATACTACGCAAATTAGTACTACTCATAATTAACAATAATAATACTACACAAATTAAAACAAAAAAATCATATCATTAAAATTCAGTATCACACAAATAAAAAATAAAAAATAATAATATTAAAATTTAATATTAATTTTTTTTTATAATAATGCTGCTATTATCACACTCTAAACTATCAATATTTTACAATGTTGAATGAAAATTACTAATAAAAAGTGATAGATGAACATATGACACCAAGCTTATATTATATAGGAATTGTGTGTAAGACTGGAAAGCTTAGATGGATGGTATATGATGTTTTGTTTATGCTCGTTTCATGTAAACAGTGGGCATGTTTTTTATTGGTTCAGTTAAAAAAAATTCTTGTAAATTTTTTATGTTCGACTGAAATGATTTTATCGATTGAACTGTACATATAAAATAAATGTAAATGACTTATCAATATGGACTAACTTATTTTAAGTGACAGTCATCAAAATTAAACACACCAACTAAACAAGATTTATCTGTATACAACTTATAAAGAGATGAATAATTTGGTATAATAAGATCGTATTAACAGATATGTGGAATCACATCTGAGCTTCTATAAATTATGATCATCTGGGGTCCCATATGGCGTCTGCTTTCAATTCATGAAACTGCATTGAATGACTTAAATGTGCGTCTCACACAGTTCACCAATCAGGATTATATGAGATGTCTACAAAGCCGTAATCATTCATAATATCTTTCTTTGAAAATCTTGCAAGTATACAAACATATGGGAAGGATTTTGCAGTCGTTATCGAAAGGTATTAGCTTCGATCAGAGATGGGATTTGACTTACTCAGCTTTTCAAAAGTTGTTAGTTGTATGCATTCTAGGTTAGCTTACTTTAAGGTATCTAAGCAATGGAAAGCTATCAATTGTTATTATCATATTCTTCATTTTTTCTTCTGTGTCTAATATATGGAATAAATAATGACATTTTATGTTATTTTTTTTTATTACGTTGAGAAGTGTTCTATAATGATTGTAAGACACGTGTTCTATAATGATAGCAAGACACCGAATATTATGTGATTGGATAAACAAAAACTAAAACACAACCAACACACATATATCTTAAACAGTTTTAAAGTAAAGACTCTTTAAGTAAATAAAATAAATATTAAATGCTTTTAATTAAATAAAAATGACTCTTAAGCAAATAAAATAACTCAAGACTAATAACTCTATGTATTTTTTAAATAGATGCATTTAAGATATCTATACTAGTTTTTATTGATTTATATTTTAGGACTAGTGGTTCAAAAAATTCATAACTTGTGATTATGAATGTTTTATTTAGTTTTTTTTTTGTTCAAGTATGTTTAATTATGGATTTTTAAATAATGTGGATTTAGGGTTTATTTTTCAGATTAGAGTAAATTTTATTCAAATAAATTGAACTATTTTACTCCATATATAAGAGTTTTTAGACTTAAAAAATATTCATGTATTTGAAATATTGTGGATTAATCTATAGAGTTATGGTTCACTTTATTTGAAATAAATTGAATATTTTTCTAGACATTTGAGATAATTTGGCCCTATTTCCAAGCATCTAGACATTTGAGATAATTTGACCCTATTTCTAAGCATTTAGACTTGGAGTAACAATCCTTCATTTAAAATATTTTGAATTAATATTAGAGAAATTCTTGATTTATTTGTGTTATAATTCTTCACAATATGGACATATTAATTTGAAATTAGTATTAGTAAAATCTATTTCAAATAAATTAGAATAGTTTGTATGGATATTCCAATTTTATAAATAGACATATTCCCCACAATTTGACATGGAATAACATTTCTGTAAATAGAAAGTTTACCAAATTATTGTAAATGGTAAATTATATTATTAAATGAAATGGATTTGTGAAGTGTTTTATGTGAAACATTGTGAATTGCAAATTAGAAATGCAGACTCAATTAAATTTGTTAACTTTGATTTTAAAAATACATATCCAAGTTTTTACATTAAAACTTAACTCATTTACATGCATTGTAGAACCATTCTATCATTTTTAGAGAAAGTTTTAGAACTAGACAAAATATTGAGAAACAAAACACCCTGGAAAATAACTACACACTAAATCTAAAACAATGGAAAGGAATTGGCTAAGAAATGAGAATATGATGTTTTATCAAGATTAAACTATGTGGTTCATTAGTCAAACTCATTGACCTATATTTCATAATTAATAGTTCATAGGAAACCATCTCTCATGAGCATGAATGATCCACTTAGCACTCATTGCATCTAGGTGACATTCATAGGAGTGAAGCATGATGACTTCATGAGAGGTCACCCATGCTAGCACTACTTTGACTCAAGCAATCTTAACCATGGACTTTCCCCATGATCAAGCCCACTCATTTCGCTATCCCATTTGCAAAACCTTCAACAAGTGTTGTGCCTTTTTGACCATTCATTATAGATCCCTATTAGCTCTTCGAATGAAAAGGAGGTAGCTTTTTTAGTGTATCAAATTATGATGTTTTATTTAGATTCAATTGTGTAGTTTTTAAGCTAATCTCATTGCATTTAGGTGATACTCATAGGGGTGAAGCATTGGGAGTTCCTAAGAGGTCACCCATCCTAGTACTACTCCAACTCAAGAGTGATTAACCATGGATTTCCCTCCATGATGTCAAGCCTATTTATCTTGCCACCCCTTTGTAAAACCTTTAGCAACTACTATGCCTTGTGAACCATTCATTATAGATCTCTTTTAGATGATCTAAATAGAAGAGATTTCATTTATATATATATATATATATATATATATATATATATATATATATATATATATATATATATATATATATATATAAAGTCAACTTTAATTATGATTCAAGTAGTCAAATACAATCCATTAATAAAAAGTATCATAAGACAATTATTTTTCCATTCCAAGATTTTAACGTGACCAATGACGCTGGTGCGACACGCCCTCTAGCTCCACATGAATGCTTTTGCCTGGAGTAATGAACCAGTGAGGCCACAACATGGGGGACCTCATCCCCTAGCAAGAACACTTCAAACCCATGAGCTCGTTGGCCTAGCGAAGGCATAAAGCCTTGCGAGCTTGTTGGCCCAATAGGGGTTTGAACTCTGGTGGCCGCCACTACAACCAAGCAACTTAACCACCGAACCACGCCGTCATCAGCCACTTATATCCAACTTTAATTAAATGATTCTTAATTATTTAATTAATTCATCAAATTCACCATTTTATTCTTCTATTTTCACATTAATTAAATATGTCAATTATTTAATTAATTCAACATCTTAATTCCTCTCATCCACACAATTAAATAATTTGAATTATTTAATTGGCTAATTTTTTTTCTAAAATTAAATAAATTCTTTAAATTTATTTAAGTTGACTTTTCAAAAATCTTCTAAATAAACAAAATCAATATTTTATTTATTTCTTATTTATTCTTCCATCATGCACAACAAATTAAATAAATTTATTTATTTAATTTTTAATTATCTTCTCAAATCTTCTAAAACTATAATTTTCTTCCACACACACAAATTAAATTATTTATTATTTAATTTTATTCATACATGTCAAAAAGCAAACCAAAAAGTTGAGTTAATTAGCTTTTAAATCATTGTTTTTATTAGTCAATTCATTAAATAGAAAAAAACATTCTATTTTTATGAAAATCAATCCTATTTTTAATCAACAAAGTAATTAACTCATTAAAACAACTTTTTGCATGGACACTTGTCATGTGCACATTCCTTCATGTCTTCTCAATTCATCTCCTCCATCGATTTCATTGAATTTCTTGCACCATTGATCGATCTTCTTTGAAAGCTATAAATACACCCATTCACCTCTTCACAAACTCTTCATAATTTTTGAGCATTGGCATCAATATCTTCCAGTGCTTTAAGCATTCATTGAAGTACCTCACATCCATTTGAGTTATCATCCATCCACTTGTAATCATGGTTATGCTATGTTTAGAGCAATCCACATATCGATACACAAAGGAATAAATATTGTATTGCGATAATTTGCATTATTGTTTTCTTTGGATTTCATTATTAAGTATTGTGATTATTTCTTGAGTTATGTAGACATTGGAATCGGATCTCTTTTGTTCTTCTTTGCATTCCAATTTCTAGCATTTACATTCTGGCATGCTTGGTGCGACCCACTCCCTGATTTAACATCCATTTGCTTGAGAAAAAATGATTTTTTAAGCTATAGGTATGGATTTGCACACTTCTGGTTGATAGAACAATGCTTCTGGTTGACAGAATGACTCTTCTGGTTAGCAAAACTATGCTTTTGGTTTGCAGAGTTGCTCCTTTGGTTTCTATTATTGATCTTGAGTTTTTTTTTGACTTTGCAGGGTTTTTTGGCATCTTATTTACCTTTTTACATGTAAGATGATGTATTTGCAGGCATCTATATTGATTTGTTCACAAGATGATGTATTTTTTGACATATTTTTGCCTTTTGACCTAATTGATCACTCATCTCATTGTTCGCTTTCTAATTTTTGGTACAAGGTAACAGATCCACACTTCCAATCAACCTGCTGGCCCATTTGAAGCTCAATTATTCACCTTTTGATGATGTGATTGACCTTTGTTTTATGTTTTTTTAGGATTGAGACAGAGTTGTGCTTACGACAAACATAATTGCACTTACAGTAAAAAAAGTTGCACTTTTGGTTAGTAGAACTGTGCTTTTGGTCGAAACTACTATGCTTCTGGTATAACTCTCTACACTTCTAGTTAAGTTCATTTTGCATTTGGTTAATAGAATGTTTGCTTTTGGTCAATATTATTGCGTTTCTGGTACACATAATTGTTCTTTTGGTCACTATAATTACACTTTTGGTTCTGACAGTTATTGATTATTGCTTTTTATCTAACAAGTGGCTTTCTTGGAAACTAATATCATTTGTACAGCCTATTATTGCTTGACAAAGAAGAAAAAGTGAACCTACTAATGAGTTTGGTGTAGGATGCTTGACAAAGATTCATTTTTATCACTAATCTAGTAGTACACTTCATTTTCTTAAGGGAATTTACAAACATGTTTGATATTTCTTGAATATATATGTATGTATGCTCTCTCCTTGCATCGAAAGGTGATATTGGAGATCACAAATACTAGGTCATTCACTTTATTGCTTTATTTTCTCTATTTCCAGGGACCCGAGAGTCATATGTATGCTCTTCTCTCGCGTCGCAAGATGATATTGAGAATCAAAAGTACTTAGTTTCCTCTATAGAAGGCATGTTAAGGTATTTCATCACCCTTAAGAACAACCTTAATCATGCATTCTGGCATAGGATATAAATTTTATGAGAATCAAAAGACTCATTTCAAAGGAAGGACCCCTTCTTACTTAAAAAAAGCCTTGAGATCCTCGGTCTTCCAAGACTTGATTTGGTTAGCACTTAGTTGGAAGTTGGGACACCCCTATTCATAGATTTAAACCCCACTATACCTCACGTATATTTAGGGGCTCCCTAGGCACCTTATGAAACTAGATAAGACCTTTGACCGTCATATCCTTCAGTGCATTGCAGCTGCATGGAGGAGAAGAGCTCACACTCTTACCTTCATTATTTGAGATAGAATACACTTTGGGTAAGACTTCATCTCTAAAGTAAAGGGTGTAAGGTGGTACATGACCTTGCATTCCTTACCTATCTAAGCAATGATAAACAGTATCAAGGGGATGGAAACCACCATTATCTAATAGTAGGGGTTGAAGTCACACCTGAGTGAGTCTGCGAGATATGACACTTCTACTTGAATAATTTCTAGGCTTGTAAAAGATTATTTGTGTGTTTTCTTGTGCTCTACCTATATTTACCATTTGTTATCTATGTAGGTTCATAGTCTTATGCACCCAATTCAAAAGAGTCTACAACCATTGTGTTTTGTTTGATTCTCTTTCCAAATAACTCAAAACTATATTTCAAACAAACAAATAGTCACAGAATCCCTCTTTTGAGTAGAAAAGTTGCACTTTTGAGAAGTTTTATTGCACTTCTGGCATGCAAAATTGTGTTTCTAGCACACAAAAGTGTGCTTCTGGTTGATAGAATTGCACCTTTGTTTAATAGAGATGCACTTTTGGAAAATAGAGTTGTGCCTTTGGTTTTGTCATTTTCCCACTATTATCTATAGATTTGTGCTTTTGAGCTATCATGCTACCACTTTTGGTCCACAATATTATGCTTCTGGTCCATAGTGTTGCGCTTCTAGTTAACATAATTGTGTCTAGGTTATCTTGCTACCGCTTTTGCACTATCTTGATACAACTTCTGACAAATAGTCTTGTGCTTCTAGTTATACACATTCCCCAATCATATTTTTCACCTAGAATTAGAGACTATTCATATTTAGTTGTTGTTGTCATCAGATCTTAGACCATTCATACCATCCATCATCAGTATTTCAGTCATCCAGTCATCTTCATCCACCATCACATCATTATTTAGACTTTAGAAGATTTATTTTCTTGAGACTATAGGATTTTGTCATCATCATCTAGCGTACATCCCATACATCATCTAGCTTTTAACGTCATTTTGGTTATGATCCTGAAATCTAGATCAAATCTTGTAGTTTATCTTTGACTTGAGAACTTACCTCTCTTAGATCCATAGATAAATTAGCATCTTTCAAACTAGTAACATAGCTAGCTTAGGAGAGTGTCTTCTCTTGAGTTGGTAAAACTCACTATCCCATCTTGTCTCTCCTTGAGTTAACTAGTCTATCTCTTGGAGGATAATCATAATCCCAATAATATCAGCAATTGATCTAGATTTTATCTTTTATCAAAGCATTCAAAAAAAAATCATCCTAAGAGTCTCAATCTTGTCACAAAAGTCTAAACAAAACTCCATCCATCATCCATCCTTGTCATATCAAGTCTAAAACATCATATACCTTTTACTAGGTCTTAATATAAAAAAGTCATTGAAACCAATCAAAACAATGCTTAAGATAACCCCAACACATCCATAGATGCAACATAGTTCACCATGGGTATGAATCCTCATGTCTTTCTTCCAAAGGGGTACACATTAGGTCCTTCCTCGTCTAATGAATTTGGACAACAATGACATGAAGTCTCACATGACTACATCAAAGAATTACAAAACCCCAACATCCTAGACACTATAGATAGGCTCTTAGCATCATATGCTAATAGATTCTTTCTTTTACTTGCTAAGCAAGGAGCTAAGTTTCCTAGTGATTTTGACACATCAAATATCAAAGAGAAAGACCCTTTCAACATCACCATTTCTCCTATGGGAGCATCACATCCCATTTCTATTCCAATGATATCTACCATAGCACCTACAATTCCAACTACACCATTTACCAATCAATTTGTCAATCTACTTTACCAACACCCACATCAATTGGTCTTACTTCTTCTAGTATTCCTACATCTATTCCTTTAGTCATACCATCCATGTCATCTATGACTCAACCTAATCAATTCATCACCTCACACGCACTCTAAACATCTCATACCCTAACATACATAACATCACAACCCCAATCATCTATTCCTCACATCTCAATCCACCAAAAGTATCACAAACCCAATCTTCTATTCCTCCTATATCATATATTACTCCACCACATGCATCACAAACCCCAACCTCTTACACATTACCTAACAATCCCCCACTTGTCTACTCATACATATCCAACACAAATCCCCCTCAAACACAAAAACCACCATCATCTAATTACCAGGGTCTTGCTCAACAACAACAACCCTCATTTGAAATTGATCTCAAATTTTCACATCTTCAAAAAATAATTTAGATCTTACCCTAAGACATACCAAGAAAACTTTCTCTTTAGAAGAAGTTTGTCCTTATCCTTTTGATAGGTCACTCCCTATGATCCCTTTTCCTCCAAATTTTGAAATGCCAAAATTTGACAAATACAAAGGAAAAGGTGATCCCAAAGAACACCTTAGGGAATTTTACATTGCTTGCTTAGAGGTTATCCACAATGATACATATCTCTTACACCTCTTCCCTTGTAGTCTTGGAGGGAAAGCAATAGACTGGTTTTCTCATCTACCCTTGGGTATTAAGACCTTTAATGAGTTGGCTGAAAAGTTAGTCACACACTTTTCATTCAATATCAAACATGAGATCTCTATGACAGACCTATGTAATAACAAACAACGCAATGGTGAAACCTTTATCTCTTTTTTACAATGATGGAGAAACATGGATAGTAAACTTCTGTGGCCTATCTCTAAAAATAAATTGGTAAGTATATTTGTCCAAAATATAAATCCTAAACTAGGATTTCATCTACAAATCTAATGTGCTAATTCTTTTATCTAAGGAAGCTAAGGTAGTAGAACAACTTCCTACAACATCCCACTCCACCCCATGCTCCCATTGTATATTACACCTATTAGTGTAACTAGGAAATATATATAAATATATACCCTTAAAAAATAAACCTTATATAATTGCAAGGTTGAGACATATTTTCCCAACATTTTGATGAGATTATCTCTAAAGGGACAAACATTGAAAAGGCCCTCATAGTTAAAGGACTAGTCAAGATCTTCAAAGAAACAAAAGCCAACCCTCAAACATCAAACGAAAAACCCCATTTTTGGTCCAAAAACAAAAATATTGTCAATTATGGTGTTGTGGATGCCAAACATGTTCAAAATGTCTAAGCACCAGTTAATCTTCAACCCGCAAAGAATGTCATATCTACTCCTAGGGAGTAACCTAGACAAGACTCTACACCTAGACACAAATTCACTCCACTAGGAGAACCTATTGAGTCTGTTCTAAGAAAACTTGTCCAATCTAGTCTCATCATGTTACTCAAAGCATGTCAATATGATGAACCTATATTCAAACCCTCTTGGTATAAGGACAATGAATATTGTGAATACCATAGAGTAAAAGGACATAAGACCCCTGGATGTATGAAATTGAAAAACCTTATCTAGAATCTCATCGATCAAGGAGAAATTACTATTGATGATCCTCCTAAACAAGCATCACACAACGATCTCGACATCTATAAGGACCCATTCCCTCCACATGGTAAAGGAAACCCTTAAGAAGAAGGTAAAAATTCCAACCATGTGTCAACTTCATACAATTCCATTATTGGTCATATTGAAGAAAGTCATGTGTCTACTTTTTCCATCAAGGGAAAAGCCCCTGACTATGCTATTACAACTCGTTGCGGTCATGTTACCCTTCATGGGGTAGTACCAAATGTCCATGTCAATTCTGAGTATAGCATTCTAGACCATCTAGGGAAAACTCCATCTCAGATATCCATCCTAGATCTTCTTCAAGCATCACCCACACATAAAGCTATTCTCAAGAAAGCTCTTCAAGAGTCATCTATCCCTAATAAGATTGATTTTGTTCAATTCCAAGCCATGATAGGGCATATTGCTTCACCACACCATTTGGTTTTCACTGAAAAGGACCTTCCATCATAAAATCCTTGCCATAATTATGCTCTCCATATTGAAGTCTACATCCATCAACACAAGGTCAAACACATTCTTATAGATGGTGGTATTGGCCTAAACATTTGTTCTCTAAAGTCGCTAAAAAAAATCTAGGATACTCTGAGGAAGCTATTGATTCTGACCAACATATAACCATAAAAGCATATGATGATGTAGAATGAGAGTCAGAAGGTGTTATCCATCTACCTATTCAAATTGGTCCTACTATAATAGAGACTTGCTGTCAAGTACTGGACCTTGATCTTCCTTAAAACATCATCCTAGGTCGTCCATGGATCCATACCATGTAGGTCATGCCTTCCATGTACCATCAATGCCTAAAGTTCCCTTTCAATTGTACAACAATTACCATCCTTGGTAACCCTAATCCTTTTGAATTTTTTCAAGGCTCCATGCAAGGTTGATATCAGAATTCCAATCAAATCCCTGACAATGTTGTAGCTCAACCATCATCCTCATAGCTTGAACCATCTACATCAACTAAAGCCACATTAGATACACTCATTCTTGAGATCAAGGTCCAGTACAAAGATAAATGATTTGGTGAATAGGACCTTCATAATTCATGTTGTGGGGGGAACATGCCTCTCTCATCTAGATCCTGTGGCAAACCACCTATAGCCAAGGCAAGTAAAAAGGTAGTCATACAAGCTAACACAATAGTATTCATTCATTGGGGAATGTTATAAGATGAGTCTATTGAAGATATCTCCTCTTGGATATTCACAGAAGATCTAGATTCAGTCACATTACCAGTTGAGCAATATAGCTGAGGTCTCCGTATTATTAAGAACATGGGTTACAAAGGCCAAGGTGGTCTTGGATTACATGGACAAGGAACATAGAACCTATTTTTGTGACAAAGAAAAACAATAAGCATGGTTTAGGATACAAAAAGGAGGTACTATGATCCTCAGACATTGAGTTTATTCTTGACAAAGTAGCGAAAGCTTTTCCTGCAATTGTGATTTCTAATGAGGATACCATTGATGATTCCTATTTACACCTCACTAATTTATTTCAAGAGACTTCCATATTCATGATATCCTCCATATCCCTCACATCCAAAACAAAAACCTTAGCCTTTCACTCGTATACCATGACCTTATTGATTGGGATCAACAAGAAGCTCCTAGTCTTTATATCTTTCAGAATGATGAAGCCCTCACAGAATTCATGGGACTCCGAGATGGTATTCCACTTGGTGAACACAAAGAAAGTTTTGCTATAGACATAGATGATGTAGTATACTTTGGCAGAAATGCTAAATCCTCTAGTCATAAAAGTAAAAATCAAAATATCAGATCCCCTAGTGAAAACCACATTATGGCACTATTGGATCCTAAAAAAGTAAAAATAAAGGACATATCCAAGTGTGAAAACCTCTTTAAGGCACCTAAGGATGGAGGATTTGACCTTCTCCTACCTTCAAAGTATCAATAAAAGTCTTGACTATTGGTTGAAAAGTCACAGAAAATCAATCTAGGGACAACACAAATTCCAAAGATCACTTTCCTAGTAGCTTCTCTTTCAAAACAAGAGAGAAAGGATTTTACAACTTTCTCCTTGAAAAGGATAGTTAATTTTGTTTGGTCATATGTAGACATGCTTGGGTTGGATCCTTCATTAGTGGTTCATCACTTAGTAGTGTTCCTAATACCAATCCAATTAAATAGAAGCTTCAAAAGATGCATCCCCAAATAGCATCACTAGTTAAAGCAAATCTTCAGAAGTTGCTAGATGTAAAGTTCATACACCCTATCAACTATCTAGAGCAGGTTTCTAATTTGGTACATGTTTCCAAAGTCACTAGGGGCATTTGTATCTGCATTGATTTTAGAGATCTCAATAAGGCATGTCTAAAGATGATTTTCCTTTGCCTAATATTGACATCATTGTAGACTTGACAACTAGTCATGAAATTCTTTCCTTAATGGATGTTTTTTTTGGTTATAATTAGATTATCATAGCACCTGAAGATGAACACAAGATAACTTTCTAATAGAACCAAAGTTCAAAACACTCAATGTTCATACTCTATTTTTCCTGTACACTCCATTCAGTGATTACCTAGTTCAAACCTCAAACAATTTCCTATAGAATTATTGTCATGATGGTGAAAGGAACCCATCAGTAATGAAAAGGATTACAAAAACACCACATGCAAGCAGTTCATAATCAACTCATTCAAGTGACAGGAACTACCATAATTTCAATCTTAGTTCTAACCAGCTATAGGAGCTATCCTCACACAAGCTACATAAACATAATGAACAAGAATTCAATCTTTCATTCCATTTATCCAAATTGGCCTCTATTACAAAACATCACAAACTTATGCAAAATCACGTCCACACAATGTATCAATCCACAAGATGGACCATCAACCCCTATCTACTATGTTCTGCTTCCTAATCTCGTCAACCTCTAACTGGCCTTTATCTCCTTCACTTGGTCTAGACTATTTGGCCTTGGGTCACATTCAATTTCTTCTTATCGGCCTAATGAATCGGCCTTCCCTATTCGACTTCTTCTTTTATTATCAACCTTTTTCTTTTATTTATGGCCTTCGACATTGACCTCTCTACCTTCTTCAACCTCTCGTCCTTTGATTCTGGCCTCCACACAATTTGTTTTGTTGGGCTTTGTTGATGGTTTTTTTAGCACACAACAACGCAGGTGTGATTGCTAGTATCAAACCTCTCTTAAAAAAGGTATCCTATCCAAGATAGGACTGCCCCAAGGATAACACAGCTAGGTCTTAGCTTGCTTGGAATGACTTAGTGGTATCTCTAGCTTTGCCAACAATGGGTGTTACATAAAATGTAGGGTTTATGGAATATGATAGCAATATGTATGCATAAACGCTATGATACTTTCAACAGATTTGTAATGTAGATGCTGCTTATAACCTAACCTAATAAACTTGATATAAATAAAATGCAAAAGGAAAAGGAGAGAGAGAAGGGATAAGAGATCCTATAGACAATTGCAGAAATGATCAATAACCAGATAGACAGATTCCCAACAATAAACAAATCCCTGTTTAACCAAGCAGCTCACAATGCCACAGAGATTGTGCCATCTTCTAAGGAAATGCAATGATTTTCAAAATGTAGAGGGTTCATCAAACACCCAATCCTTGGCATAGCTCAATGAATTCACACAATTGAAGTCAGCTCATAGAATATGTCCAGACTAACCATGCACAATGACATACAATTAACAAGCCATCAATGGTATGGATAGGAAATCCATCAAATATCTGAATGATTAATCACTAATGCAACTGAATAATAACTAATTTCATATTGACATGAACCATGAAAACCAAAATGAGACAACACAGAAACACAAATTCCCAGCAACTTGCAAAACTTGCTTTGTATTGATTGTATTTTGGCAGAGCATCAACAATTCGGCATCAAGAGTCTTACAAATAAGAGAGAGGGCATCCCTTTATATAGGAAAGGCACCATACTGAGTTTTTGAATGGACGGTGGAGAATAACTCAGCACCGATGGTCTAGATTTAACATCATTTAATGCATTTACAACAACTCATTACAATCCCGGATTACATTTTGTCTCTTATGAAAAAGACAAAAAATGACCCCCAAATACATTGAACCTAGACAATTTGACTACCCACTTAAATACATATATAGAAAATACCATTTTCAAGGAATAATTTAAGGACAAAATAGTGTCACATGTCCTTCTAAATATAGCAATTTACATTAGTGATAGGATTACATTTCAAAATATTCAAAAATATGCTAAGATTCATCATCCAAATCTACTGTCTTCTTCTGCCATTTTTTTGCGGTAGCTAACCCAGGCTAATAATGCTAGATTGATATCTGTGGGGTCCGGGTTCTTGAGGTGGTTGACCCGATATCTGAACATCTCCAGCTCTTGACTATACCAATTATATATTTTCTCCATGTCTTTCCTTCCTTTATGAAAGGCATTAAAGTCAGTTCTGAGGTCACTGACTCTGTCCAGACTGGCTTCCACACTTAATTTGGTATCTTCAAAAACTCTTTTACGCAGCTTATCCTTACATCCCTTCACATCATATGTCACCAAGTCATCACAAGCCATCACAAGGTAGTCCTTCAGGGTGTCATTTATTTCATAAATAAGGGTCAATAATATTTCATCTGCCACTTTGTAGGCTTCCCTGATGCTATCAAAAACTTCCTTTCTCAATTTTATTTCCTAATACTAAGCTATGGCTTTATGCAGTCTATCTCCTTTCAAAATATTTTTAGAAAGCAATGTCTGAGTAGGCAAATCTCTGATTGCTTGCACTTGAGGGAATACCTAAGAATAGTATTCATCAAAAGAGTCACATTCCTTGTGCAAGTCTTTCCAGTGTTCTCAAAGTTGAACCAAATTCTTACGAAACTCAGCTATGGCATCAATTGCCTAACACCCTTTCTCACACACTTTGATCATCCATTTTTGAGTTCTTGTGGATAGAGTCTAGACTTCATCAAGTTTGGACACTTCATCTTTTGACAGTAAAGTGGGCATTGTCCTTAAATCAACCTCAGAGTCTACTAGTTTTATAAAAAACTGCAAACAGGCTCTAAATTCCTCATTTTTTTGTTTCAATTACTTGTTCGTGAGTTCATCTTTGTCTAATTGTTCTAGGATTGAAGTAATAGAGCATCTAAACTCATCAACCTTTTGAACCCTTGTAGCTGGTCCCATGTTTAATCTGATTATAGTATAATCTTCAACTCTAACTTGTTCTCTATTTGCATTAGTTGGTGGAATAGCTACCTCTGCTATCCTAGATCTTGTTGCATCTTTCTAAATCCTAGACTACACTTTTGCCTTCTTCTATTTCTTCAGTTTTAGTGCCTATGATAGGATAGCACTCAGATTTAATTTCATGATTTCTACCTGAGGCTCAGGATATGCCATTCTGCTTTGTAGCCAATCAGGTACTGAGGAAGAAGGCTTTTTAGACACATTAAGATTCTTCTTGTCTGCATTAGGTTGTCCTTCAAGTAAATTTTGTTCTTGCTCTTTTTTTTACCCATATCCTCTTCCTCATTTGCAAGATTTCTCTAGTTTACCAATACATCCTTTTGAGCTTCTCCTAGGATTGCTTCTGTTTGGTTCTTTTCTAGAGGACTATCTGAGATCTCAATTATCTCTATGTTTTCTATTTCAGCCAAAGAGTCATCAGGAATTTCTTTCCTTGTCTCTTCAAACACATCCTTCTCTAGCTCTTGTTCTTGGAGACCCAATTTAGCACATACTTTTTCTATGCATGGCAATAGTGGCACAGCCAAAGGAGTTGAATGTTGGTCTAGGACAACTTGTGAGATAGGGGCAGCAGATGATAGTGGGGTGGCAATTGAAGGTAAGCTGATTTGTGTCAAGTTGGCAAAGGCAACAAACCCCAAAGTTGGTGGGATGGAAGAAGTCGGTAGGACAGAGGAAACGAAAATAGGTGAAGTGATGGATAGGGTAGATAAAGAGAGAGAAGGTGAAAGAATGGTAGAAATAGGGGGTAATGCAAGGGAAGTGGAGAGTGAAATAGAAGATATGGAAGGTAAGGATGTGGTGATGATAGAGGAACATGAAGAGGCAGCAATAGAGGAAATGGGGCTGCTAAGAGTGCTTGAGTTTATTGCTAATGGACAAGAGGTAGCTAAAATGGCAATTGTGGGTGAGGAAGCAGTAGAGGTATGCTCCTAAATGATAGTTATTGGAGAAGTAGGGGCAATAGTAGAAATAGTAGGGGAAGATGCAGTAGTAGAAGCAATTAGGGAGAGCATAGTAGCACTTACACTTGGGGTAGCAGGACATGGAGAAGCTGACAAGCTAGTGTTATCACGGATTGTAGCAGTAGTAGTCTTCGTGGCCTAGCTAACACTCTTTGCTTTGGCTTTCTTCATTTTAGACCCTTCTCCTGGCCCACTAGGCATATCTCTCTCTTCTGACGCTCTTGTCTTGGTAGCAGGTGGAATGTCCTTCTGTACTTTAGGAGCAGCCTTCTTACTCTTCTGTGCTTTAGCCTTTTCTGCCAAGGGTATATGATCTTCACTGTCTGATCTCATGGTAGGTCCTTGGGTTGGCTGTGCTTCATAATTTATCTCTATGGGTTCATCCTCTTCTCCTCTAGATTCATTCTTAGATTCAATCTCAGTGTATGTGAGATGTATCCCCTATCTTTCCAAGGTAGTAATTGGACCTCTTACCCAAGCTTTACTTAGTCTGATTAGTTCTTTCATTACAACATCTAGGGAGCTTTCTTCAGCATTAGCCCAATTGGGCAAGGGAATTGGTTGATGGTACTACACCTCCTAAGCTCTTCTATCCATTACATTTTCATCATCTTCTAGCTTCTCCAGGACTGCTATAATATGGAACTTTCCTATGAAAGCCAAGGATAATCTAGAGTGGGCTCTTTTCATAACTTCATAGTCATCCAGGCAATTAGCCCAAAAATCTTCTATGTGTATTCTATGGAACAATCTCTTGCTTACAAACCTCTCCATCACCCTATTAGGATCAAAATGATTTCTTTTGGTGTAGTAATGGAGGTTGAGTAGTTGGAGCTTAGTGTTAGAGTGCTCAGCTACTCCCAATGAAGCACATGCATAGTTTCCTTTGTCTAATAGAATGGGGAATTGAACATTTGTTCTATGTAGATCTTGAGCTTTTCAACACAAGTTATCAATTGTCTAGATAATTCCAAAAGAACTACCTTATCTGTGGGGTATCTAGGTAGTCTATAGGCTGCTCTAGTGAAGCCTTGTACTCTCAGATATGTGAACTTCTCAAACTGTATATACCACCTTCCATACTTGGTGACTTCATTCATGGATTTGGTGGTTATCCTGAGAGCTATGTTTCCTTGTAGTAATTTGGTTATATACATAGTAAAGGCATCATTTACTCTCTTAAAATGCATAAGAGATTGTGACAATGTCAGTTGTGTGTAGCACTCATAGACCTTAATTTGAGTTTGCTAATCATTTCCTACTTCTCCCACCTTGGATAGTCAAGCATATTGATTCTTCCTTGCCAATGCATATACTATATAGGATGTCCACCTAAAGAATCATTTCTCTTTGAAGTTACTAAATGCTTCATAGATGTTATCACTTAGTATCTGTACCCAATGGAAGTTGGCATCCTTTAGTATCTCCTCAATTATAAAGAACATCCATCCTTCAAAGGTTGATGCTATAGGCAATCCATATATTCTGCTCAACAAAGTTACTAGATCTCCTATCTCCTCATGAAAGTCACTCCTATACAGTACTTGAGGAAATTTGACAAGGGTAGACCTCTTAGTCTTCACCCACTATTCATTCATGTGTTTCCTGCATCCATCTACATCTGTCTTGTATGTGGCCTTTGAATTTACCTTATCTAGCATGGTCATCACTAGATATCATGGGATCCCAAAGATTTCAGCCAAGGAGGGTGGACTTAGATCAGCTAGCACATCTCAACTGGCAGTTTGTATTGTTCTAGTCATGATGTCATACCTATCTATACAAGCAACTATCATCTCTACACATTGAGATGATGTAGGGAAGGCAACAGCCTCTGCAATCCCACTATCTTTCACTTTCTTGGCTCTCGAGGTTGGATTTGGTCCAAACACTCTAAGTCTGAAATCATCTAGGTTGATATGACCTAGGTTTGTGTCTCCCACATTCTTCCATCTAGTAGAAATTTTTGTTTTCAGAGGGATACCTTTCAACTCATACCTCATGATTTGAGCTCTTGTTGTCATTTAACCTACATGACTGGACCTTATAAGTCTTGATGCCTCTGAAATTGTTTTCCCTAAATCCTAAGTTTAAAAACCTATGATTATCAAGTTAACTACTACATTACCAAGCCATGTTATGCTAAGTGAGTCTAATGTGCATCTACCAATGTACCACTATATGCTTATGAGATCACATAAGTTTGAAATTTAGTAATCAATACATTTATCACATGATCAAATGATGAAGTAATCCTATACTCATACATGCAATAAATACTTTAATGCTACAAAATCCTAATTAAAACATGTAAAACATCACGTTTTTCTAAATGCAACCATTATTTCCCCTTGACAAACATTTCCCTTTTTGAAATTTCTCTTAAGATAGTTATTTTTCCAATTTTGCACTAATTTTGGGGTCAACCGACCTACAGAGGGTAAAGTGGGGATTTGAAGGTCCACTGACCTCGCAGGGAAATTGGGGTTGTTTGACCCATTGATCTATCAGTATTCAGGTCATCGGATCATTGTAGTGTTTGTGGGGTTTCCATGATCAGCTGACTTGCAGGGGTTTTGGATGGGACTGACTTAGATCTATCGTTGGGGTCGGTCAGTTAAGTTTCTAGCGCAAGTCGATACAGATGATCTTTAGCTTTATTACCTTTGCGTGAGTTTTGATGTCACCCGACCTTGCAAAGATTTTGAAGGTGACCGACTAAGTCGGTGAGGGGACTTTTTAGTGCAAAATCAGAGGGAGTTAAGTTTAGTGTTTAATTGTTTTGCCACGTCTTGCAGAAGTTTTAGGTCTTACGAACTTACAAGAATATTGGGTGCATCCGACCTAAGTTGGAGAAGTCATCTTTCAGTGCCGGGTCAGAGCACTTAGTTTTAAGTGCAAGGTAAGTTTTGGGATTCTACGGGGCTTTATGGATCATCTAACCAAGTCTGTTGGAGTAAAAAATGGCACAAGGTTAGAGAACAGGGTTTTAAGCACAAGATGTCCTCGGAGTCCCGGTGGGGGTTTTCAAGGCTGCCAACTGACTTGGTTGATCGCAATGTTTTGAAGGTCAGTCAGACAGATTTTAATGCTAGCTCACTAGATTTAAACTCAACAAATTTCTCTCAATGTTTTACTCATTTTCTTGCTAATTTAATGTGTTGAAGTAAGGTTTTTTAGTTGCAATTTGACAAATTTGGACTTCACACATAGGGATTTAAGGGAAAACACATTTAGCAGTTTATCCTTCTACTTGGTTTAAAACTAGGGTTTTTACAATAACTAGACAAAGAAACTCTAATTTCTATTTCCTAAACTCAATCTATCACAGCAAATCATACTTGCAAGGTGCTTTGAAGAAATTACATTTATGTTTAATTGAAACCATAACTAACGAATTCAAACCCTGAACAGGTGAGAGGGGCACCTACCTGGTTCGCAAAGATGAAGATGTGATGAACTGATTAGGTAATGACAATTTTGTTTGAAGTTTGAGGGTGATCTAGAGCTAGTCGAATCCAAAATCCTTCTCTCAGAACTCTTTGATCCAAATTTTGAAATGTAAAATGAGCTCAGAAATAGACCAAAACTAATTTTATTCCTCATTATCAATAGCCATTAATGCGAAAGGTACGATTTGTCAGTCGTAGCGCTTGGCAAAGATTTTAGGGTTTGTACGAAAACTCAACACTACTAACTCGACAGGACTTTGGTGTATTACTGACCAGATCGGTGGTCAAGAATTTTAGCGCAGAGCTGATGAGAAATGTTTTAACCTCTTTTGCAAGAGTTTGGGAATCCTCAAACTTGCAGAGGTTTTACTGGTCTCTGACTTAAATAGTGGATGGTCATTGTAGCACAAAGTCGGGGACCATTGTTTTTAGCTCTTGGTCGGTGAACGAGGAAAATGACGCAGAGATCAGTCAAGCAAAGAAACAATGCTAAGTTAGAGGGAATGAATTTTAGCGCAAAGGTCAAATGGAAGCATTTTTAGTGCAAAAGACATTCAGACCTAGTATTATTGAATGCAAACACTTAGGCTTAGTAGATTTTGGAATGACCTATTAACATCAATTTTCTAACATGGCTAGAAATGCATTTTGACCCTTTTTGACAACTTAGGAGATGAAAAACCCAATTAATACTCTAAACCAAAATTTGTAAGAGGGGGTCCCTATTTTGTGAAATGGGGTGTGTGTGCGAGGCACAAAAAATGGTGACTCCATTGGGAAATGCTCCAGAGCATTTCAAAGATAAACTTTTAGTTTAAACCCAGAATTTTCTATGTTTCCCACACATTAGACGAGAAAAAATGATATCCTATCAAAGAAGCAAAGATCAATAACCAGTGCAACCATCCATATCCTGAAAACTTGAGTGTGTACAATTGCATTCATTCCCATCCCTTAGTGACTAAGATTATCTTAGATCTTCTGCATTAAGCTATGTGATTAGTACACACCCTCTGAACTACTTGGACATTGCCCCACTGCCAGTGAGTGTCTATAGCCCCGACGAGTTTGTCTCAAAATTCCACTCAAGCAGAGTGCCACTTTTAGTCAGGCATCCATAGCCCCAGTAGAGTTTACTTGATTGTCAATCTAACTAAGTTATGATATGTGATTATGATTTGCTTTGTATTTCTTTCTTTCTTTGATTGATGGATTGGTATTTCATTAAGGCTTAAATTGGCAGAGTGCAATGCAATACTACTATCATTATGATAACTCAGCCAGTTGGGTGACTCCCAATGGTGGCAAAGGTGGACCTTAGATTTTTCACTTAATACAATATCACCAATACTCACTTAGCTACTTTAGGATTATTTAAAGTGTGAGAGATTGTTGCAAGTATGAGGTGAGCCATTGTTGTCATTGATGTCAACATACTCATACTGCATTGACAAGAAGGATTTGATGAGCTTTGTGCTGAGGATATTGAGAAAATTAGCCTCAGTCAGGAACAGTGAAGAACAGTGATGAGAAGAAAGTAAATATACTGTATAGGATGAGAACCGGAGGATGCGGATTAAAGGGTTAGTAGATATGAGTCTTGAGATGCTACAGTTAAGATTTCAGAGGTCCGCATGAAGATCTGAAGGAGTTATGGCTGCCGGTATAGAACCGGGTCCGGCAAGTATCCGGAGGTGACAGAGGATCACAAAAAGGTCCGGTGAGGTCCGGAATTGTATTATCATAATCTGCGGATTGGAAGGAGTGTTTTAGATGTCCTTGTGATGTGTCATCCTGATTTGTGTGTGATTTGGAGGTCCAGAAGTACCTCCTGCATTATGACAGTGGCGACAGACTGTGTTCTTGAAGTTCCGGATGAGGAAGACAAGAGATTCCAGTAAGCAGAGGAAGTGCGGATGTATCCGGACATTCAGACAGACTTGTGAAGGCTCTTGAATCATGTTTAGGTTGTGTTGTTGGTCCGCATTGATGGTAGAGCCCGGAATTGAAGTTATTCTTCCGGATGAAGTTATTGCTCTGTTTAGCCGACCGGATGAGTTGTTCATCCTGCGAATGTTCTTATGATAGCCGACCGGATGTGTTATTCATCTTGCGGATACTCCTATGGTTGTTTGCCGACTTAGATGCTTGTTCCTAAGTCGATGTCTTGTATAAATAATGATTTGTGAATTCATTTCAGGGAGGTAGTATGTGGATGAGTATGGTGTAGCGAAGAAAGGTGCGAAAGGCAGAGCAGAGATTGTTGGGCTTAATTGGAACTGATCCGGACATGGTAGAGATGTCATTCTCCAGTTCAAGACTGTGATTTTTATCACTCTGTAGACAGTGTGTCTCCTTGTAGGCAGTGGGCCTCTTTGTGAGCAGTGTGCTCGGGCAGTGAGCCCTTATTGGCATGTGCCATTCATTTTTCCTTATTCTTCTAACAGAGAATAATTCTTGGGTTAATCACCCCGTGGTTTTTCCCTTAACCGGGTTTTCCACGTCAAAATCTTGGTGTTCAATGTGTTGATGCTTATCTGCTCTTGTGTTTATGTATTGTGCTTCCATGAATGATTATTTGATATGCTGCTAACTAACAACAGAGAATTAAGTGTTTGAAAGAGAACAAGTTCTATACAACTGATTCACCCCCCCCCCTCTCAGTTGTATGCCCTAGATCCAACAATTGGTATCAGAGCCAAGTTCCTCTGATAGGAGCTTAACCGCTTGAGGTGATCCAGGATGTCGTCATACAAAAAGGATAGTCCGAAGTTCGATGGAACCAACTTCACTCTCTGGAAAGGTCGCATGAAGTGTCATCTGGAATGTATGGGAAAAGCATACTTGGCTATGATTTCCAAACCATATATACCCCCACAAGGTGGTCCGACAACTCCTGATGAAACCACAGAAGCTGAAAATAATCTGCGGACCAAGGAAGCTCTTCTAAGCGCATTGAATGACTCAGATCTCTCGAATGTCATTGACCTACCAACTGCATATGAGATCCTAACTAAACTGGAACTTCTGTATGAAGGAGATGAGTTTGTCAAAAGTGCAAGGTTGCAAAGTCTGAAAGGGAAATTTGAAAGATTGAAAATGAGAGATGATGAAAACATTACTACCTTTATGCCAAGAGTAAATGAGCTGGTATGTGGAATCAGAAATGCTGGTGGAACTCTAGATGAAAATGAGATTGTCTGCAAAATCCTAAGATCCCTTCCTGCTGCCTACAAAATCAAAGTTGCTGCCATTGATGAATTCAGAGCCCACACAACAGTCACAAGAGAACAACTAGCTGGCAAACTAGCTGCATTTGAAATGACCGAGTTTGGAGATGATCCTCCCAAGACTGAATCTGCTTTCAAAGCCAGTGCCTATGTGAAAGGCAAACAGAGATTTGATCCGGGTGAAAACTCATCAAGGAAAATGTCATGGTATGATCAAGCAAGAAGAGACATGGAAGAAGAAGAAGCAGAAACAGCTCAACTTGAAGCCCTCATTGCAAAGAGATTGCCAAGAGGATCCGGTAAGTATGAAGGAAAACTACCCTTTAAATGTTTTAACTGCAATAAGATTGGTCATTTTGCCTCAAGATGTCCGGAGAGATCTGCAAGATCTAATACTCACAGACAAAGGTTTCAAAAGAATTGCTATTATGTTCATGAAGAAGATGACAATGAAGGAGTAACAGATGATGAATCAGATCCAGGAAGCAAATCCGGAAATGAGTGGGTGTTTATAGCCATCAAGGAAGAAGATTCCCTGCTCTCTGAATCTGTCAATCACAAAGTTGTTGAAAAAGCCTTGGCTGCTCAAGTGGAAGAAAAGGATGATTGGGTTATTGACAGTGGATGCTCTCACCATATGACTGGTGACAAGAATAAGTTCTTAGACTTGGAAAGATATGAAGGAGGAATGGTAAAGTTTGGTGACAATTCTGCTGGCAGAATCAGAGGTAGGGGAACTATTTCCTTTGATGGTAAGAGCAAAACAGGTAATGTACTATATGTTGAAGGATTGAAGCACAATCTTCTCAGTGTTGGTCAGTTAGTGGACAAAGGCTATGATCTCCGGTTCAAGAATGGAAAATGCAGAATCTTTACAAGCTCCGGAACTGAAATTGCATCCGGTACTCAGACAAGAGGTAACATCTTTCATCTGGTTGGTTCAAATAAAAGTTGTTTGTTTGTTCAAATTGATCAGAGTTGGTTATGGCATAGAAGAATGTGTCATGTAAATTTTGATAACATCATCAAAATAAGCAATACTCAGGCTGTGAGAGATCTTCCAAAGTTAATAAAACCTACAAACAGTGTGTGTAAAGAATGTCAGTTAGGCAAACAAAGCAGAGTCTCTTTTAAAAGCAAAGATCAGTCTTCTACCGGATTGTTGGAATTAGTACATACTGATCTATGTGGTCCGACAAGAATCAAGAGTCTGCAAGGTGATAGATATTTCATGTTGTTAATTGATGATCATTCCCGGATGATGTGGGTTACCTTTCTAAAAGAAAAATCAGAAGCTTTTGAGAAGTTCAAAATCTTCAAAGCTATGGTGGAGAATCAAACCGGATTGAAACTAAAGTGTCTAAGGTCTGATAGAGGTGGTGAATTTACATCTGGTGAATTCATTGACTTTTGTGAGAAACAGGGTATAAGGAGACAGTTGTCTGCTCCTAAGACTCCACAGCAGAATGGAGTAGTTGAGAGAAAGAACCGGACCATCCAGGAAGCTGCTAGGACAATGATGTTGGAAGCAAATGTTCCTCAAATGTTTTGGAAAGAAGCTATCAGCACTGCAGTCTACACTCTCAATCGAGTTCAAATCAGAAACAACACCGGTAAGACCCCCTATGAACTTTGGTTTGGCATCACTCCTACTGTGAAATATTTCAGGGTATTTGGTAGCAAGTGTTATATTAAAAGAGATGAAGATCTAGGAAAGTTTGATGCTAGAAGTGATGAAGGAATTTTCTTGGGCTACTCCACTCAAAGCAAAGCATATCGGTGTTACAATAAGAGATTGAGGAAGATGATAGAAAGTACCAATGTAAAGGTTGATGAAGGAATTGAGAAACCTTCAAGATTTTATGAATTTGATGAAGATGACCAAGATAGTGTTCAAGGAACTCAATCCTCTCCGGTGAAACAGAGTCAGCCTGATCCGGTAAATCAGGAAGAAGAGTTAGGTTTAAATGAGCCTGATCAAGAAACAGTAGTACTGGATACTCCCAAAATTCCAAGGTATGTAAAACTAAATCACTCTGAAGATCAGATCATAGGTGACAGAAGCAAAGGTGTACAAACTAGAAGGAATATTGCTCAAGATCAGAATGAATGTTGTCTGATTTCAAGGATTGAACCTAAAACAATAAATGAAGCCTGCAATGATGAAAATTGGACCAAAGCAATGGAAGATGAACTGATGCAAATTGAGAAAAATCATACTTGGGATCTTGTTCCCAGACCTAGAGACAGGAATGTAATTGGAACCAAGTGGGTCTTCCGGAACAAACTAAATGAAGCTGGTGAAGTAATCAGAAACAAAGCTAGATTGGTCTGCAAAGGCTACTCTCAAATAGAAGGAATTGACTTTGAAGAGACTTTTGCTCCGGTAGCAAGAATTGAAGCAGTCAGATTACTTCTTGCATTTGCTGCCTTCAAAGATTTCAAGGTATATCAGATGGATGTCAAGTCTGCCTTCCTAAATGGTGATCTGGAAGAAGAAGTCTACATTGAACAACCGGATGGATTTCAATTGTCTGATAACAATGATATGGTCTGCAAGTTGAAGAAAGCTTTGTATGGATTGAAGCAAGCCCCAAGAGCATGGTATGAAAGGTTGGATAAGCATCTTGTGCAGATTGGATTCAACAAAGGTACTGCTGACAGCAACTTATATTTCAAAATTGATCATGAAAACATTCTGATTGTTGAAGTGTTTGTGGATGATATCATTTTTGGAGGAAGAGATAGTATGTGTAAAACTTTTGCAAATCAGATGAAAAGTGAGTTTGAAATGTCTATGCTTGGTGAAATGAATTTCTTCTTGGGTCTGCAAATTACTCAAACAAAAGAAGGGATCTTCATTTCTCAGACCAAATATGTGAAAGAATTGTTAAAGAAATTTGGTATGGAAGACTCAAAGCCTATGAACACTCCTATGGCAACCGGATGTAAGTTAAGCAAAGATGATGATTCTCCAAAGGCTGATCAGACAAAGTATAGATCAATGATTGGTGGATTGTTGTATCTCACTCAAACTAGACCAGATATAATGCAAGCTGTTGGTCTTGTGGCAAGATTCCAGGCTGATCCTAGAGAATCTCATGTTATGGCAATCAAAAGAATTTTTAGATACTTGAAAGGGACAGTTGAGTATGGTCTATGGTATCCTAGAGATCCGGATTTTTCTCTTCATGCTTACACAGATGCAGATTGGGCAGGAGATGTGGATGACCGGAAGAGCACTAGTGGTGGAGCATTCTTTTTGGGGAAGAGATTGGTTTCTTGGCTAAGCAAGAAACAAGATGCAATATCTCTGTCTACAACTGAAGCAGAATACATTGCAGCAGCAGGTAGTTGCACTCAAATCTTGTGGATGAAGCAGATGCTAAGAGACATCAAAGTTGAATATGAGGAGCCTATCACAATTTTCTGTGATAATTCAAGTGCAATTAATATTTCCAAGAATCCGGTATTGCATTCTAAGACTAAGCACATATCTATCAAATTTCACTTTTTGAGAGAACAAGTAAACAAGGAAGAAGTCAGATTGGAGTATGTTCCCTCCAAGGATCAGATTGCAGATATCTTTACAAAACCTCTTCCCAAGGACTCTTTTGAATATCTCCGGGAGAAGTTAGGGGTCATGGCCCCTCCGGTGATGAACTAAGATGCACTGATGTGCATCAGTCCGGTGGCTATCACAGTCATATCTTGTGATCCGGACTAATGGGGAGCTGCAACTAAGGGGGAGCAGCTGGTATTATTCTGATGCATGAGAGTTGCAAGTATGAGCCCTTTTCCATTGATGTCAAAGGGGGAGAGAAGACATGTGAAAAACAAGTGGTTGTTGATAGGGGGAGCTGTGACAGAAAAGAGAAGTTCTTGTCTTGATGGTTTTTCACATCATATGTTGCCATCAATGACAAAGGGGGAGATTGTTGCAAGTATGAGGTGAGCCATTGTTGTCATTGATGTCAACATACTCATACTGCATTGACAAGAAGGATTTGATGAGCTTTGTGCTGAGGATATTGAGAAAATTAGCCTCAGTCAGGAACAGTGAAGAACAGTGATGAGAAGAAAGTAAATATACTGTATAGGATGAGAACCGGAGGATGCGGATTAAAGGGTTAGTAGATATGAGTCTTGAGATGCTACAGTTAAGATTTCAGAGGTCCGCATGAAGATCTGAAGGAGTTATGGCTGCCGGTATAGAACCGGGTCCGGCAAGTATCCGGAGGTGACAGAGGATCACAAAAAGGTCCGGTGAGGTCCGGAATTGTATTATCATAATCTGCGGATTGGAAGGAGTGTTTTAGATGTCCTTGTGATGTGTCATCCTGATTTGTGTGTGATTTGGAGGTCCGGAAGTACCTCCTGCATTATGACAGTGGCGACAGACTGTGTTCTTGAAGTTCCGGATGAGGAAGACAAGAGATTCCAGTAAGCAGAGGAAGTGCGGATGTATCCGGACATTCAGACAGACTTGTGAAGGCTCTTGAATCATGTTTAGGTTGTGTTGTTGGTCCGCATTGATGGTAGAGCCCGGAATTGAAGTTATTCTTCCGGATGAAGTTATTGCTCTGTTTAGCCGACCGGATGAGTTGTTCATCCTGCGAATGTTCTTATGATAGCCGACCGGATGTGTTATTCATCTTGCGGATACTCCTATGGTTGTTTGCCGACTTAGATGCTTGTTCCTAAGTCGATGTCTTGTATAAATAATGATTTGTGAATTCATTTCAGGGAGGTAGTATGTGGATGAGTATGGTGTAGCGAAGAAAGGTGCGAAAGGCAGAGCAGAGATTGTTGGGCTTAATTGGAACTGATCCGGACATGGTAGAGATGTCATTCTCCAGTTCAAGACTGTGATTTTTATCACTCTGTAGACAGTGTGTCTCCTTGTAGGCAGTGGGCCTCTTTGTGAGCAGTGTGCTCGGGCAGTGAGCCCTTATTGGCATGTGCCATTCATTTTTCCTTATTCTTCTAACAGAGAATAATTCTTGGGTTAATCACCCCGTGGTTTTTCCCTTAACCGGGTTTTCCACGTCAAAATCTTGGTGTTCAATGTGTTGATGCTTATCTGCTCTTGTGTTTATGTATTGTGCTTCCATGAATGATTATTTGATATGCTGCTAACTAACAACAGAGAATTAAGTGTTTGAAAGAGAACAAGTTCTATACAACTGATTCACCCCCCCCCTCTCAGTTGTATGCCCTAGATCCAACAGAGATATATGGTTAGATAATATTTTAGGTGCATCGACTAACGACTCCTTTCTAATGAATAGACATCATACTCCCTAGTATAACAATGGAACCCATAGTAAAACCTAAGAAGAACTTTAGTTTCTCAAAGAAAGACTATAGATTATTCACCCAACGAAGAAACACTTGCAGTTCTGCATAACTGCCACCACATTCTAAAAAAAAGACCCTGTGCAAAAGCAAGCGTAGCAAGAAAAAAACAATGCAGGAAAAGACAACTAACTAAGAGAAAGCAAAAACACCTAACAACTATAGAAAATAAAAGCAGGAAAGCAAACTAATCCAATAGAAACCTACTCTAACCAAAGCAGAAAAGCTACCTAGCTATGTACACTAAGGGGAGGCAAGAATGCCTGTCAAGCCTGGAAGTAGTGCTTCAGGAACTATCCATTACAAGCAATGGAAGCTCCTCACCAGTACAGATCTTCAGTAGATATTTGTTATCACTAAGGATCTCATAGATCTGATACGGACCCAACCAAAGCTTATCAAACTTACTATGCTCACCTTTCTTCTCATGAGCCTTATCCCAATACAGAACTAAATCAGAAATGTGAAAGGCCTTTACCTTGGCTCTCTTGTCAAACCATCATTTCACTACACCTTGGTGCTTAGCAAAGTTCTCTATGGCAGTGTCACATTTCTCTATGGCCTTGTGTCTAATCCTATCAGCCTATAAAGCAAATCTAAGTTGAGTATGCCAATCCCTGGGGTTTTTGTCTAGCAGTTTCTTAATTACTTCGAGTAGAATTTTGTTTGTGGATTTAGCTACCCCATTCCCTTGCAAATAGGAATTAGACAAGAATTTCAGAATGAACCTATAATCAAATGCCCATTTAGAAAAATGAAATGATGAAAAGGCAGGACCATTATCACAAACCAAAGAAAATGGGCAGCCAAAACAGGTAATAATATGCTTTTCAACAAATTCAATGACTACCTATGTGGTGCATTGTTTACAAGCTATGGCCTCATACTATCAAGTGCAGTAGTCAGTAGAGGTCATAATATACTTGTGGCTTGCAAAGGAGGGTGGATTGATCATACCGATAAAGTCGAGGCCCCAATATGCGAATTATCATACCTCCACAACTGGTTGCAGCGGCATGGTAGCATTTCGTTCTCTTGTTGCAGTGGTCTGACATGTATGGTAGGTTTTTACATGTGAGTAAGCATCTTTGAATAACATAGGCCAGTAATACCCATCTCGAAGAATTTGATTGGTTGTTGAATGGGCTGATCTGTGACATATCCCAAACTGCTTATGAAAACTGGTCAGCACCTAATTTACTTCTGTCTTGTCCAAACATCTCAGATAGATCCCTTCATAATTCTTCTTATAAAGTACTGGCCCCTTTATCATATAGCGATTACTTTTTAGTCTATGTGCTCTTCTTTGAACTTAATTCAACTGAGGTGGGTAGCATTGATTAAGTAGGTAAAATATGATGTCTCCGTACCACTCATCTTTAGAGATGTCCTCTAACATCTATTGCTAGGAGACTAGGCTTGGTCCCACTTCTGCCATCGATCTGGTCAGTGCCTGCCCTCTTACCAACTTCATGGGCTATATGTCTATATCAAATTCCTATAGAATGGTGACCCATTTTCCTCTCTTTTCTCCAAGTTCACTTTGCATCAATAGTGCTTTAACTGCCGCACCTAGCACTATGGCAATTACCTGACTTCTTAGAATGTAATGTCAGAACTTCTTAACTACTTTTACCAGGGCATATGCTTATTTTTCCACATTTAGATACCTTAGCTCTGTGTCTTTTAATGGCATGCTCATGAAAGAAATAGGTCTTTCATCATCGAATGCTCTCTTCTACATTAGCATTGCTGCACAAGTATGTTCAGAAGCAAATGAATAGATATGAAATGGCAATGTATAATCTGGACTTACTAGCACTGGAGCGTAGGTGATTGCTTGTTTAATTTCTATGAATGCAGCCTTGGCTTCTGAGGTCCAATCCATTTTGGCATCTTTCTTCAACATGGCATTGAGAGGTCGAACAATTTCAGCAAAACCTATGATGAACTTGCGTACAAAGTTGATCTTACCAAAGTATGACTTAAGTTCCTTGTTGCTAGCTGGGGGCAGTATCTTGAGGATTGCCTGCACTCATTCTGGATCAATAGATATGCCCTGCTCAGAGATAACATGTCCTAGCAACTTTCCTTCAATTACCCCAAAGATGCATTTCTTGGGGTTGAGCAAAATCCCATAGTCTTTGCACTACTGTAATACCCTCCTTAAGTCAGCCACATGATCTTCTCGTCTCTTTGAAAATACTGTAAGATCATCCATATAGATTATGATGCACTTTCCAACTAATCCCTTAAAGGCAACATCCATTTCTCATTGGAATGTTGCACCAGCATTTATCAGCCCAAATGGAATTATGCGGTATGCATAGATTCCCCATTTACATATAAAAGATGTTTTCAATCTATCCTCATAGTCAACCATCACTTGGTTGTAACCTGAATATCCATCTAGAAAAGACATCATCTGGGATCCATTAACAATCTCTAATACTTCATCTAATGATGGCAATGGATAGTTGTCCTTTTCAGATGCTTGATTCAGATTCTGGAAGTCGACACAAAGTCTGATTTCCCCATTTTTCTTTCAGATTGGAACTAAGTTCGTTACCCAAGCTGAATGTCTGACAGGAAATATTATTCTTGCAGATAGCAATTTCTGTACTTCTTTAAAGATTAGAGGTTCTAATAAGGCATTCATGGGTTGCTACCTCTGCCTGAAAGGCTTTACTCCTGGCTTGAGTGGTATGGTATGAGTAATAATCGAGGTGTCATATGTTTTGAGGTCCTCATAACTCCATGCTATTACTTCATGATAGTCTCTTAGTGCATGGATGATGCCTTCCTTTTCTTCTTCAGTACTTGCCTTTCTAATGAACACATTCTTAACTTCTTCATCTGTCCCCAAATTGAAAGGATTGTACTATCCACTAGGAGATTCTCCTTCTTTTATTTGGGTTCCTAATTTGTCTGAATCAAATAGTCGTTCCAATTCCACCATTCCTCATGGAATCGTGTTTGTCTTTAGATTGAGAACTCCCTCCAAGTCCATCTCAGCCAGTTCCATTTCCTCTTCATCTATTATTTGAGTAGTGAAAACATCGAATGAAGTCAGGAAGTCAATTATATGCTTGTCATCCTCAAAGACTTGAAAATTTATGACATTATCAGGTACTGATGGGGTGGCGATGAACACGATAGTAAACTTCTTTAAACCTACCATGGATGTTGGTTCCAGGGTGCTTGCAGTCTGTTCCAGAGCATCCGCAACATGATTTTGCCTTCGAGGAATTAGTTGGATGTTGAATCCATCAAAGCATTCAATTAATTCCCACACTCAGCTCCTATACCTATTCAACCTCTTATCATTGCATGAGTATTGCTTCCTCACTTGGTTTACAACCAGTTCTAAATCTCCAAACACCTGAAGAACTCTAACTTTCTTTTGAAGAGCCATTAGTAATCCTTGCACTAAAGCTTCATATTCTGTCATATTGTTTGTGCAAGGAAATTGTAATCCATGTGATGCTAAATATGAACTTCTAGTGGGACTGATCAATTCATAACCTACCTCGACGCCTTGTCTACATCTTGATCCATCGAACCTTAAAGTCCAGAGGTAGAAATCTTTATTTCTGTCATCTTGTTTTGTTGATCTTTTCCCATTTATCTGAGGTTCTGGCTCCACCTTCTTTGAGATATTTGGATCTTCCTTTAGAGCTATGGGAATTTTCAAGTGTCTTTGCACTTGTTCCACTACTTGACAAAGTAAACATGTAAACTTAGAATGAGAAGCATCATGTATATGGCATCATCTTGGCAGTAGTAGTTCTTCCATCTAAATCTACTTCCCTATAGCTGCTTGATCACTTATAAATTTAGCCACAAAATCATGAAATCCTTCAAATATCCCTGGCTCATCATCTTTTGAGGAGTTCCCTGAGTCTGATTGCACATATGGTTCTGTACTTTCTGGCTTTTCTACAAGTGGAGGATTAGGAAATCTATTGCATCTTAGCATAAGAATCTCCTCTGTTTGATCAACATGAGGAAGGTAGACTCCCAAATCAACTTTGAAAAACAAGATTTCATTTGTCTGTTTAAACTCCGTAATCATGTGTTTCATTTTTGGTTCCCTTTCAATGTGAATCTAGTTTTCTAGTCCCTTCCATGGTAGCCACATATGGGAAAAGTCAATTGCCATGTAACCATTCAAATTCTTGGACCAATCCTGACTTAAGAGCATGCCATATTGATCTGAAATATCTACGACTTGAATATCTATGTACTGTTGCACCCTAGGATCAGAAGCCAGCTGCATATGTATCCTATTCAATTCACCCATCACATTCACTTTGGTATTATCCAACTGTGTGACTTTCCTAGAAGATTTGGCTAGAGTGAGACCTAGTGTCTTGCAGACTGACAAAGGCATCACATTGGTGGAAGCACTGGAATCTACTAAGTAGTTGTGAAGATTTTTCCCAAATATTCTAAGTCTTAAGAGGAAAGTAGGACTCTCTCTCTTATCTCTATATAATGTCACCTTTTGTTCAGCATCGGTCACATGAACTCTTTCTTTCCCTTTATCAGTGTTATCCTTTATCAGAGTTTCTTTCTATGAAGAATCTACCTTAATACTTGCCCCCATATCTTGGAGGAAGGTTGTCCTAACCTCAGGCACTTTAAGTAACTCATAGATAGACAAACTAACTTTCATTTTCTTGAGCTCCTCTACAACATACTGCCCCATCTTTGTTACATCAGATCATTGAGAACTTTTGACAGTAGCCCCTTGATGTGTTGACTGAGGCATGGCTTTTGGGGGTTTGAGATTGTTGGAATCTTTTGGATCCAGTGGGATTTGATAGTTATTCAGAGGAATGGAAATGGTGAAAGGACCCTTTGGCCTACTACTTCTCAAGTTATATAGAGTTTTATTGTATTGCTGATAAGCATTTACCTCATCTGACTCTTCTTCCTTAGGCTGATTATCATCTTGAAATGGAAACGTATAACTATCAAGAACTAGGGTAGTATCATACCTTTGAGATGGCACAAGTTCATACCCTGTTTGGTGGATTCTCCTTGTTTCAACATTTTGGATCTCCATCTAGAAAATGCTGGATGCTATCTAAAATTCTGGATAGTCTAGCTCGAAATGAGCATTCATATTATGCAGTCTGCACCAAGTAGGCAAGGCTGGTTCTGCCAACATCACATGGCCCAATGGGCGGGTATCGTTATTCTAATTCTTCAAAGGTGATGGTACTCCACAATTATTAGGCCTAGTGTTCCAAGACTGATTTGATCACTTCGAAAAATTCTAATTTTGATAGTGGTTTTGGTTTTGGAACTGATGTTGATTTTGATTCCTCTACTACAAATACACATTTCAATTCCTAAGGTGGGTGGCCTCTATAGTGAGCTTCTTCATCTACTTAACTAACTCTCTAATGTCATCTCTATCATCTTTTGCCTTAGCTACTTCAGAAGATTGAAGAAAGGGCATCTGGACTGGAGGCAATTCAGCTACTAGATTTCCTAGGTGAACCACCAAAGCCTGCATTGCAGCTGGGGTTGGAATCAAGTTCATTATAGGGGTATGATTGGCCAAGGCATGATTAATCATGGGTATTTGATTTGGCATGGCTACGGGACCCATGTGGTTTAATGGACTAGTGGCTATTTGTCCTAGCTGAGTATTTACAATAATAGCTTCAGTGTAGGCTTCAGCAAGACTAGCTAGAGGTCGGTTAGCCCTTCTTACAAACATGGAGGTGAGTCTATCCAAGGATGCATAATAAATTCGCAACGCTGCATCTTGCCCTATGGCATAAGGAGTTTGTAAATGACTAAAGCCTTCTAGAACTTGTTATTAAAAGAACTTATCAGCTTACCTTCAACTCGATGAATTTCCACAAAATCCTAGTAGAGATCTGCTGGAGTAGTAGGCATTCAAAATTGGTCCAAAAATGCAATTTTCAGATACCACCATGAGTTTATAGATGCTATAGGAAGGTTGGCAAACCAATAAAAGCCTCATCCTACAATGAATAAGGGAACAACCTGTTGACTACATCTTCGTGTGGTATCTGATGCACGAACATGTTGCCTTCAAAAATCTAGATATGCTCATCAGCAGTCCTATCTAGATCATTTACTCTAAACTTGGAGCAAAACTTGTCTCAATTTTTAGGCATATCATCATAGTTATTGAACTAAAATGGGGACTAGTTATTTCCCACGAAGAAAGCCATGACTGGAGGATTAAGAGGGGCTGCAAATATGTTCCTTGGGACCAATTGAGCTCTTGGTGTTCTTAGTATCCCTTGGTCTCTCCTTCTCCTAAATTCTGTTAAAGACAATATATCTTCTCCTACTAAGCTAGATCTGGTATGTCTCTGTCTAGTCCCTAGACTTGCAGATTTCTATGGAGGGGAGTTTATCTTGGTTTGGCCTACCTTCTAGTGCCAATTCTGTTGATGATGTTTTTAGCACACAACAACATAGGTGTGATTGTTGGTATCACACCTCTCTTGAAAAATGTATCCTATCCAAGATAGGACTGCCCCAAGGATAATACAACTAGGTCTTAGCTTGCTTGGAATGACTCAGTGGTATGTCTAGTTGTGCCATCAAGGGGTCTTACATAGAATGCAGGGTTTATGGAATATGATAGCAGTATGTATGTAGAAACCCTATGATACTTTCTGTAGATTTGTAATGTAGATGCTTCTTATAACCTAACCTAACAAACTTGATATACATAAAATGCAAAAGGGAAAGGAGAGAGAGAAGGGATAAGAGATCCTATAGACAATTGTAGAAATGATCAATAACCAGATAAATAGATTTCCAACAATAAACAAATCCCTATTTAACCAGGCAGCCCACAATGCCACAGAGATTGTGCAATCTTCTAAGGAAATGCAATGATTTTCAAATTGTAGAGGGCTCATCAAACACCCAATCCTTGGTACAGCTCAAACAATCAAACTCAACTCATAGAATATGTCTAGACTAACCATGCACAATGACATACAATCAGCAAGCCATCAATGGTATGGACAAGAAATCCATCAAATATCTGAATGATTAATCACTAATGCAATTGAATATTAACTAAATTTAGATTGACATGAACCATGAAAACCAAAATGAGACAACACAGAAACACAAATTCCCAGCAACGTACAAAACTTTCTTTGTATTGACTATATTTTGGCAAAGCATCAACAATTCGACATTAAGAGTCTTACAAATAAGAGAGAGGGTAGCCCTTTATATAGGAAAGGCGCCATGCTGAGTTTTTGAATGGACAATGGACATTAACTCAGCACCAATGGTCTAGATTTAACATCATTTAATGCATTTACAATAGCTCATTACAATCCTAGATTACATTTTGTCTCTTATGAAAAAGATGAAAAATAACCCCCAAATACATTGAACATAGACAATTTGACTACCCACTTAAATACATATATAGAAAAGACCATTTTCAAGGCATAATAAGGACAAAATACAGTCACATGCCCTTCTAAATATAGTAATTTACATTAGTGACAGGATTATATTTCAAAATATTCAAAAATATGCTAAGATTCATCATCCAAATCTACTTTGTCTTCTTTTGCCATTTTGTTATGGTAGCTAACCTAGGCCGATAATGCTAGATTGATATATGTGGGGTCTGGGTTCTTGAGGTGGTTGACCTGATATCTAAACATCTCCGGCTCTTGACTATACTGATTATATATTTTCTCCACGTCTTTCCTTCCTTTATGAAAGGAATTAAAGTCAATTTTTAGGTCACTGACTCTGTCTAGTCTGGCTTCCACACTCAATTTGGTATCTTCAAAAACTATTTTATGCAGCTTATCTTTACATCCCTTCACATCATATAGTGCCAAGTCATCACAAGCCATCACAAGGCAGTCCTTCAAGGTGTCGTTTATTTCATAAATAACGGTCAATAAATTTTGATTTGCCACTTTGTAGGCTTCCCTGATGTTGTCAAAAACTTCCTTTCTTAATTTTATTTCCTGATACCAAGCTATGGCTTTATGCAGTCTATCTCCTATCAAAATATTTTCAGACAACAATGTTTGAGCAGGCAAATCTCTGGTTGCTCGCACTCGAGGAAATACTTGAGAATAGTATTCATCAAAAGAGTCACATTCCTCATGTAAGTCTTTTCAGTGTTCTCAAAGTTGAACCAAATTCTTATGAAACTCAGCTAAGGCATCAACTACCTCTCACCCTTTCACACACACTCTAATCATCCATTTCTTAATTCCTGTAGATAGAGTCCAGACTTCATCAAGTTTGGACACTTCATCATTTGACAAGAAAGTGGCCACTATCCTTAACTCATCCTCAGAGTCTACTAGTTTTATCAAAAACTGCAAACAAGCTCTGAATTCCTCATTTTGTTGTTTCAATTCCTTCTTCGTGAGTTCATCTTTGTCTAATTGTTCTAGGATTGAAGTAAAAGAGCCTCTGAACTCATCAACCTTTGGAGCCCTTGTAGTTGGTCCTAAGTTCACTGTGGTTATAGTATAATCTTCAACTTTAACTTGTTCTCTATTTGCATTAGCTAGTGGAATAGCTACCTCTGCTATCCTAGATCCTGTTGCATCTTTATAAATCTTGGACTACACTTTTTCTTTCTTCTGTTTCTTTGTTTCTTGTGCTTGTGATAGGATAGAAGTCATATCTAATTTCATGATTTCCACCTGAGGCTCGAGATATGTCATTCTACTTTATAGCCAATTAGGTGCTGAGGAAGAAGGCTTTTCAGACACATTAGGATTCTCCTTGTCTGTACTAGGTGGTCCTTCAAGTAACTTTTGTTCTTGCTCTAATTTTTTACCCATATCCTCTTCCTAATTTGCAAGATTTCTCTAGTTTACCAATACATCCTTTTGAGCTTCTCCTAGGATTGCTTATGTTTGGTTCTTTTCTAGAGGACTATCTGAGATCTCAATTATCTCTATGTTTGCTATTTCAGCCAAAGACTCATTAGGTATTTATTTCTCTATCTCTTCAATCACATCCTTCTCTAGCTCTTGTTCTTGGAGACCCAATTCAGCACATACTTTTTCTATGCCTAGCAATAGTGGCACAACCAAAGGAGTTGAATCTTTGTCTATGACAGCTTGTGAGATAGGGGCAGTAGATGATAGGGGGTGGCAGTTGAAAGTAAGCTGATTAGTGTCAAGTTGGCAAAGGTAGCAGACCCCAAAGTTGGTGGGATGGAAGAAGCCGGTAGGACAGAGGAAATGACAATGGGTGAAGTGATGGATAGGGTAGGTAAAGAGAGAGAAGGTGAAAGAATGGTAGAAATAGGGGGTAATGCAAGGGAAGTGGAGAGTGAAATAGAAGATATGGAAGGCAAGGATGTGGTGATGATGGAGGAACATGAAGAGGCAGCAATAGATGAAATGGGGCTACTAAGAGTGCTTGAGTTTACTACCAATGGATAGGAGGTAGCTGAAATGGCAATTGTGGGTGAGGAAGTAGCAGAGGTATCTTCCTGAATGATAATTACTGGAGAAGTAGGGGTAACAATAGAAACATCAGTAGAAGATGTAGTAGTGGAAGCAATTGGGGAGAGCACATCAGCACTTATACTTGGGGCAGTAGGAGGTGGAGAAGCTGGAAGGCTAGTGTTATCAGGGATTGTAGCAATAGTAGTCTCCATGGCCTGGCTAACACTCTTTGCTTTGGATTTATTTGTTTTAGACCCTTCTCCTAGCCCACTAGGCATATCTCTCTTCTTTGATGCTCTTGTCCGTAGCAGGTGGCATGTCCTTCTTCTGTACCTTAGGAGTAGCCTTCTTACTCTTCTATGCTTTGGCCTTTTCTGCCAAGGGTATATGATCTTCACTATCTGATCTCATGGTAGGTCCTTGAGCTAGCTTTGCTTCATCAGTTATCTCTATGGGTTCATCCTCTTCTCCTCCAGATTCTTTCTTAGATTCAAGCTCACTGTATGTGAGATGTATCCCCTATCTTTAGAAGGCAGTAATTTGACCTCTTACCCAAGCTTTACTTAGTCTAATTAGTTCTTTCATTACAACATCTAGGGAGCTTTCTTCAACATTAGCCCAATTGGGCAAGAGGATTGGTTGATGGTACTGCACCTCCCAAGCTCCTTTATGCATTACATTTTCATCATCTTCCATCTGATCTGGGACTTCTATAGTATGGAACTTTTTTATGAAAGCCAAGGATAATCTAGAGTGGGCTCTTTTCATAACTTCATAGTCATCCAGGCCATTAGGCCAAAAATCTTCTATGTGCATTCTATGGAACAATCTCTTGTTTACAAACCTCTCTATCACCCTATTACGATCAAAATGATTTCTTTTGGTGTAGTAATGGACGTTGAGTAGTTGGAGCTCAGTGTTAGAGTGCTCAATTGCTCCCAATGAGGCACATGCATAGTTTCCTCTGCCTAATAGAATGGGGAATTGAACATTCGTTCTATGCAGATGCTTAAGCTTTTCAACACAAGTTATCAAATGTCTAGATAATTCCAAAAGAACTACCTTATCTATGGGGTATCTAGGTAGTCTATAGGCTTCTCCAGTGATGCCTTGTACTCTTAGATATGTGAACTTCTCAAACTATATATACCACCTGACATACTTGGTGACTTCATTCATGGCTTCGGTGGATATCCTGAGATCTATGTTTCCTTGTAGTAATCTGGTTATATACATAGTAAAGGCATCATTTACTCTCTTAAAATGCATAGGAGATTGTGACAATGTTAGTTGTGTGTAGCACTTATAGACCTTAATCTGATTTTTCTTTTGGACAATCCAGCATATTGATTCTTCCTTGCCAATGCATATACTACATAGGATGTCCACCTGAAGAATTATTTCTCTTTGAAGTTACTAAATGATTCGTGGATGTTATATCTTAGTATCTATACCCAATGGAACTTGGTATCCTTTAGTATCTTCTCAATTATAAAGAACATCCATCCTTCAAAGGTTGATGCTATAGGCAATCCATATATTTTGCTCAACAAAGTTACTAGATCTCCTATCTCCTCATGAAAGTCACTCCAATATAGGACCTAATGAAATTTGACAAGAGCAGACCTCTTACTCTTCACCCACTATTCATTCATGTGTTTGCTGCATCCATCTACATCTTTCTTGTATGTGGCCTCTAAATTTACCTTATCTAGCATGGTCATCATTGGATGCCATGAGATCCCAAATATTTCAGCCAAGGAGGGTGGACTTAGATCATCTAGCACATCTCCACTGGTAGTTTGTATTGTTCTAATCATGATGTCATACCTATTTGTACAAGTAACTATCAGCTCTACACATTGAGCTAATGTAGGGAAGGCAGTAGCCTCTACAATCCCACTATCTTTCACTTTCTTGGCTCTTAGGGTTGGATTTGGTCCAAACACTCTAAGTCTGAAATCATTTAGGTCGATATGACCTAGGTTTGTGTCTCCCACATTCTTTCATCTAGTAGAATTTTTTTTTGGAGGGATACCTTTGAACTCGTACCTCATGATTTGAGCTCTTGCAGTCATTTAACCTGCATGACTAGACCTTATAAGTCTTGATGCCTCTGAAATGGTTTTCCCTAAATCCTAAGTTTAAAAACCTATGATTATCAAGTTAACTACTACATTACCAAGCCATGTTATGCTAAGTGAGTCTAATATGTATCTACCAAGTTACCACTATATGCTTATGAGATCACATAAGTCTAAAATTTACTAATCAATACATTTATCACATGATCAAATGATGAAGCAATCCTATACTCATACATGTAATAAATACTTTAATGCTGCAAAATCCTAATTAAAACATGTAAAACATCACAATTTTGTAAATGTAGCCATTATTTCCCCTTGTCAGACATTTCCCTTTTTGAAATTTCTCTTAAAATAGTTATTTTACTAATTTTGTGCTAATTTTGGGGTCAACTGACCAGAGGGTAAAGCGGGGATTTGAAGGTCCACTGACCTGGCAGGGAAATCGAGATCATCCGACCCATTGATCTATTAGCATTTAGATCATCGGATCGTTGTAGTGTTTGCGGGATTTCCATGATCAACTAACTTGTGGGGGTTTTGGATGGAACCGACTTAGATCAGTCATTGGGGTTGGTCAATTAACTTTCCAGTGCAAGTTGATACAAATGATCTTCAGCTTTATTACCTTTGCGCAGGTTTTGATGTCACCCAACCTTGGGGAGATTTTGAAGGTGACTGACTAAGTCAGTGAGGGGACATTTTAGCACAAAATTAGAGGGAGTTAGGTTTAGTGTTTAATTTTTTTGCCACATTTTGTGGAAGTTTCAAGTATTATGGACTTGCGGGAAGATTGGGTGAGTTTGACCTAAGTTGGAGAAGTCATCTTTTAGCACCAGGTCAGAGCACTTAGTTTTAAGTGCAAGGTAAGTTTTGGGATTCTGTGGGGCTTTACAAATCATCTGACCAAGTCTGTTGGAGCAAAAAATGGCACAAGGTTGGAGAACAAAGTTTTAAGCGCAAGATGTACTCAGAGTCCCGGTGGGGGTTTTCAAGGCCACCGAATGACTTGGTTGATAGCAATGTTTTGAAGGTTAGACGAATGGATTTTAGGGCTAGCTCACCGGATTTAAACTCAGCAAATTTCTCTCAATGTTTTACTCATTTGCTTGCCAATTTAATGTGTTGAAGTAAGGTTTTTTAGTTGCAATCTGACAAATTTGGACTTCACACAAGGATTTGAGGGAAAACATGTTTGGCAGTTTATCCTTTGACTTGGTTTAAAATTAGGGTTTTTACAATAACCAGCAAAGAAACCCTAATTTCCATTACCTAAACTGAATCTATCACAACAAATCATACTTGCAAGGTGCTTTGAAGAAATTACATTTATGTTTAACTAAAACCCTAACTAGCGAATTCAAACCCTAAACAGGCGAGAGGGGCACCTACCTAGTTCATGAAGATGAAGATGTGATGAATTAATCAAGGAACGATAATTTCATTTGAAGTTTGAGGGTGATCTATAGCTACTCGAATCCAAAATCCTTCTCTCATAGCTCTTTGATCCAAATGTTGAAATGTGAAATGAGCTCAGAAATGGACCAAAACTAATTTTATTCCCCTTTATCGATGGCCATTAATGTGGAGGGTATGGTTTGTCAGTCGTGGCACTCGACAGAGATTTTAGAGTTTGTGGGGGAACTCAATGCTACTGACTCGGTGGGACTTTGGTGTGTTACCGACCTAGTCGATGGTCAGGATTTTTAGTGTAGAGCTGATGAGAAATGTTTTAAGCTCTTTTGCGAGAGTTTGGGAATCCTCGGACTTGCAGAAATTTTACCGATCTCTGACTTAGTCAGTGGATGGTCATTGTAGTGTAAAGTCAGGGACCATTGTTTTTAGCGCTTGGTTAGTGAATGAGGAAAACAGCGCAGAAGTCAATCAAGTAGAGAAACAATGCTAAGTTGGAGGCAATGAATTTTAGCGCAAAGGTCGAATGAAGGGCCTTTTAGTGTAAAGGTCAGATGGAAGCATTTTCAGTGCAAAAGATATTCATACCTAGTATTATTGAATGCAAACACTTGGGCTTAGTAGATTTTGGAATGACCTATTAACACCAATGCTAGAAATGTATTTTGACCCTTTTTGACAACTTAGGAGATGAAAAACCCAATTGATACTCTAAACTAAAATTTGGAAGAGGGGGTCCCTATTTTTCAAAATGGGGCATGTGTGCGAGGCACAACAGGCTTCTTTATTTCATTACCCCTACCATATGTTCGGCCTCCTACAAAATTTGCCTTATTCCTTTTTTATCGGCCCTTGCTTATATGGCTTTCAGCCTTCTAGATTTCTCTCTGCCTTCACTTTCTCTTCTATGACCTCCTTGCTATTCTTCCTGGCCATTCTACTATGCTTGAGCGACTGGTCCCTCTTTATTTTGGTCATTTCAACTATATTTTCCCCTCCATTAACTCTTCTTTGCCGTTACAAAGAATCTTCTTGACTATTCTGGGACCAACCTCCATATATCAAATCTGTCATACATTCTCTTCAACCATTCTAGAATTTGAACCATCCTCCCATTGCCAGCTATTGTGACTCTTCTTCTTTCCAACCTACTAATTAACTAATGCGCCAATCTACCCATAATAGTCTGATTCTCCTTGCCTATCACTGCTTATTCTTTCTGCCCTCAACTTGCAACTTAACTACCTCCTGCATTCTTAACTAAAACCTTGAACACTACCAATCGACTATGAATGTTCATGTCGCTTTGGTGACATGAACTTCCTACCATCTACATCCCATCATCCTACCCTACACATCAATCCCAAAATTTGATGGCTAACATAAAAATTTGAAAATTAAGAAGATGCCCCTGCAGCAGACTCCCTAGGGGACAAGGATTATGTACTCTGGCACATGTGGTTCTTTTGCAAAATTTTCTAATCCTTATTTCATTTCTTCCACATTCTCTCTGGCTTATATGCTATACTCCTCCAACATTGTTGTGCATCACTGTCCTCTATCCTCCTAGAATTGTCTTCAACAAATTCCATCCTCCTCTGATTTCTAATTCTTTTTTTCATTTATATTTAACATATCATAAACAAATGAAAGAATTTCCATATCTTCAACATTACCTACTGCATTATCAACATTTACCATCTCTACATCTAACTTTCTTTTCAGCCACTCTTCCTCCATGGTCATCTGCTGCAACATGGTATTTTTAGACTCATCCTTTATCATCTTCCTCTCCAAATCTACAACATCTTCAATCTTCATTTCTGCAACCACTTCTACATCATTATCTTCAATCTCCTCTATTGTCCTACTTATGTTCAAACCTTTAATCTTCTCATTCCATTCTTTCTCAATGGCTGCGAATTGTTTCCACAAGTCTTCTTCTTTAGTGTTAGTTGGTGCTTCTCCTTCCAATTACATTGATGCATCCTCTTCACCATCCTTCTGTTTGTCTTCTTCTCCTTGGTACACTGTTGCTCCCATATCCAAATTTGCACTCTTATTCTTTTCAACATATGCCACTGCTATCCTCTTTTCATTTTTAACTCTTCCAATCAACTTTTCTTCTTGTTTGGCATGCTTCATGATGCACCTTTCAATCTACCTTTGTTTACCTTCTTGCTTCTTCTAATATTTTCTCGTCTTCATCTCCTTCTCATCCATCATCTTCCACATTTATTCCTCATACTCACCCATCTCCCAATCACTATCCAACTCATCAACATTGGCAACCTCCTTAAAATAATAAGCCTCATAACCATCATCAAACTTAGATTACCCTTCTGGCACTTTGTTTATCTCCTTCCTATCTTTTTCAACAAAATTAAAAATATCATTACTCAACTCAACTTGCTTACCTTTCACAACACATGGGGCATTCTCCAATTACTGCCACTCTAGTGCCTCCATTCTCTTCTCATTAGGTTCCTTCACAGGTTCTTTGCCAATGTCTTCCTTGACAATCTCCATTCTTTTATCAACATCATTTATTACATCTCCTCTTGTCTTCTCCATTGCTATACTCTTTGCTCTCCAAACTTTGTCGACCACACCTCTGGGCTGATCCACTTTCATTGCTGCGCTTGGGCTTCTTGCCTTTTGCCTTGCATTATCTTCTCTAGGCCTCCGTGCTGGCCACTTTACCTTCAAATTTGATTGTCACTTGACCATCTGCATAGCCCTCATTCCTTGCATTGGCTTGTCATCATAAAAATATTCAAAAACAACATTCTTCCTATATTCCAACTGTTGTTCTTCATCCATCTTTCTCTTTTGCCAACATGGGACTATGTACCCATGATCCACCCATTTTCTTATCTCACAAACTTGTTCATCTATAATCACACTTCTATACACATGATTAAAAGAAACAATATAATCATCATTTACAAAACAAAAATCAATATTGCAACCTTCCCTTACCTGCTGCCCCAATTTATTCTCTTCATTAGCTTCTTTAATTTCCATTTCTTCCTCTACATGAGCAACTTGTGCTACATCTGTAACTTCTTCCAAAACATCATAGAATTTAGGGGCTATTTTCTTATCTTCGTCTTCTAACTAAAAATCCTTAGCTTCATGCTCCCCTTTCCCTTCAGGCACCTTACAATGCACCTCTGCTGCAAACTCCTTTTGACATGCTGCTGTAATCAATCTTCTCTCACCTTCAAATCTTTTTTCAGGTGCTATTCTTGCCCCATCCTCCATCATCTTCAAGGTCTCATTCTTGACCTTCTCTAATGCATTCTTCATACATGCATACACAGCTGCAAACACAATATTAATCAACAAAATAAGAGACCACAATGTCTCTCTTAGTGTCTTCTTAAGGGACACTCTTCTCTCTTCATTCCTCTTTTCCCCAAGTGCTACTTGCGGCACTTCTTCCTCTCTTATTTCCTCATCTTCTCTCATGTTCTCTACAATGAGAACTTGAATCACCACTTCTCTTGCTGTCCCAACCTCTCTAGGATCCTCTCATAGTCTTATCTTTTCCTCCTAAAGCTTCTACATTCTACATTTTCCTCCTCTCAACTATCTCCATTATAGGCCACTTCACTTTTCTTTTCATTTGCCATACCCAAAAGTACTCCTGGCTACTTTCTTCAAGCCATTTCTACCTTGCAATCATGTACTCCTTTAAGTCTCTTCTCAACACTGCGAGCTCTCTTTCAAAATATATATTTTGCTTCTTCATGTTTTCCTAGCTAAGTTGCCTCACTTCGGCGATCTACTCAGCACTTAGAATCTTCTACGCTCTAATACCAATTTGATAGAACCAGAGTTCAAAAAACTCAATGCTCATACCCTATTTTTCCCATACACTCCATTCATTGATTACCTAGTTCAAACCTTAAACAATTTCCTATAGACTTACTATCACGATGGCGACAGGAACCCCACAGTAATGAAAAGGATTACAAAAACACCACATGCAAGTAGTTCATAATCAACTCTTTCATGTGACAGGAACTACCATAATTTCAATCTTAGTTCTAACCAGCTATAAGAGATGTCCTCACACAAGCTACAAAAACATAATGAACAAGAATTCAATCTTTCTTTCCATTCAGCCAAATCAGCCTCTATTACAAAATATCACAAACTTATGGAAAATCACGTCCACACAATGTATCGATCCTCAAGATGGACCGTCAACCCCTGTCTACTATGTTTTGCTTCCTAACATTGTCAGCCTCTAACTAGCCTTTATCTCCTTCACTTGGTCTAGTCTATTTGGCCTTGAGTCACATTCAATTTCTTCTTATTGGCCTGATGAATCGACCTTCCCTATTCAGCTTCTTCTTTTATTATCTACTTTTTTATTTTATTTACGGCCTTTCCTTCTACATCAACCTCTCTACCTTCTTTGGCCTCTCGTCCTTCAATTCTAGCCTCCACACAATTTGTTTTGCTAGGCTCCTTTATTTCATTGCCCCTACCATATGTTCAGTCTCCTACAAAATTTGCCTTCTTCCTTTTTTATCAGCCCTTTCTTAGATGGCTTTCATCCTTCTAGATTTCTCTCTGGCTCTGTTTTCTCTTCTATGGCCTCCTTGCTATTCTTCCTGGCTGTTTTACTCTACCTGAGTGATTGGTCCCTCTTTACTTCAACCATTTCAACTATATTTTCCCCTCCATTAATTCTTCTTTGCCGTTACAAAGAATCTTCTTGACTGTTCTACGACCAACCTCCACATATCAAATCTATCATACATTCTCCTTGACCATTCTAGAATTTGAACCATCCTCCCATTGCCAGATGTTGTGACTCTTCTTCTTTCCAACCTACTAATTAACTGACACAACAATTTGCCCATAACGGTCTAATTCTCCCTGTCTATCACTGCTATTCTTTTTTCCCTAAACTTGCAACTTAACTACCTCCTGCATTCTTAACTGAAACCTCAAAAACTACCAATCAACTTTGAATGTTCCTGTCGCTTTGGCGATAGGAACTTCCTACCATCTACATCCCGTCATCTGACTCTACACATCAATCCCAAAATTTAATGGCTAACATAAAAATTTGAAAATTAAGAAGATGCCCCTACATCACTTTCACATGCCTTTGGGGTGCCTATTGTTGGTAAGTCATGCCCTTTGGCTTGAAAAATGAAGGAGAAACATATTAGAGAGCAATGAATGTTGAATTTCATGGCCTTTTTCACACCATCATGGAAGACTATGTTGATGATCTATTGGGAAAATCAGCTACTAGAGCAGGTCACTTACAAGTTTTGGAGCAGATCTCTGATAGGTTAGAACAATACCAAGTTAGACTCAACCCCAAGAAATGTGTCTTTGGTGTTACATCAAGGAAAATTTTTAGGATACATAGTGTCTCGCAGAGGATTTGAAGTAGATCCTACCAAAGTCAAGGCTATAGTTGAGATGGCTCCTCCTTCTAATCTGAAACAACTAAGAAAACTTGAAGGAAAATTGCAGTCTATCAAGTGTTTCATATCAAAAAATTGACAAATGTCAAGTTTTCCTACACTTACTACATAAAGATACAACATTCAAATGGGATAGTATGTGTCAGTAGGAATTTGAACAATTGAAAGAATATCTTTCTACACCTATAGTTTTGGTGCCCCAGTTTTAGGGAGACCTTTTATGTTATACATCTCTACTACATTAGTTGCACTTGGTTCTCTCTTAGCACAACATGATGACTCTAGTAAAGAAAAAGCGGTCTTTTACATTAGTCGCACCTTGATAGGATATGAGCTTAACTATACTCCTATGGAGCAAGCATGTCTAGCAGTGGTGTTTGCCTTCCAAAAGTTGTGACACTACATGTGAAATCAACAAGATAATTTCATTTCAAAGATAGATCTCTTGAAATATCTTCTATCCAAGGCAACTCTTATAGGTAGATTGGTAAAATGGGTCATGATTCTTAATGAATTTGATATTGAATATGTTGATTGTAAAGCTATCAAAAGACAAGTCATCACCGATCAACTAGTAGAGGCTCATATTATAGATACACACTATGCTTTTTTATTTTCCAGATGAAGGGATATTCAATCTCTCTTCATCAGTTGAATGGAAGCTATACTTTGATAGTTCATACACCCAACATGGTTTAGGAGTTGGAATCCTCTTTATCACACCATAGGGTGACTATTCCTAAATCATATCAGCTAGCTTTTCCTTGCACAAATAATATTTCTGAATATGAGGCTTTAATTATAGGAATTCACATGGCAATTCAATGGAATATCAAGTAGTTACAAGTCTATGGAGATAACCAATTAGTCATTTGATAGGTCATAGATGGATATCAAACCAAAGATGACAAATTGCTAGCTTACAAAAGGATGGTCGATGACTCCAAGAAACACTTTTCCAACATCTCCTTTGAACGGATTCCTAGATTGAACAACAAGGTTATCGATGCTATGGCAACAATTGGATCCCTCCTAGATATGTCTACAAATACTCAGCATTGTGAATTCTTGGTTGAACAACTATTGATATTGGTCATTGATGTTCCACCAATTATAATAATCTACAAACTTGTTGGTCCCAATTCTCCTTGGTACCAAGACATCTACGATTACCTTCATGCTAACACCCTTCCATAAAACCTCACCAATACCCAAAAGAAAACCTTTATCCATCATGCTTCCCAATTTGCTATTGTTTAATAGGAAAAGAGGAAGTAGCGTTTTATGGTTAGATCTTCCTTTCACTACAAACATTCAAGGACATCCAACTAAGTTGAATCAAAACTTTTACAAGAGGATTCTCCTACAGGTTGGTGTGTCACTTGTAACATTGTGGAAACTTGGAATTTACTGATTAATTGATTATTTAAAGCCCAATTATGCTAAAAACCCTAATTATATAAAAGCATAAACAAATAGACAAATCATGACAAATTCTCATAAATAGAGATGTAATATTCAAAGAAGATACATACCAAACTTCAAGATTCAAGATACGAAAAAGTTGGGGTCTAAAGAATAGGAACCAAAGCCCAAGGCACAGTTTTCTATTAAAAATCCTAGAAGATGTCTGTAACTTATTTCTGTTGTCCTGAAGATTTCTATGTCAGAGATCCAGAGGGCTTTGGTGTAAGGTGCCCAAGTCCAGGTCCTGCTTTTCTTTAGAGATCTAGAATCTACACACTTTGTCATTGTTCCTTGCAACTCCACTCCTTCAGATATGTCACCTATAACCTGCAATCACAGAGAATGGGGTTGGGGACTGTAGTGTTTAGGAGATTTCCTCAGTCAAGCCCTAGAAGGACATTCAAGTCTTCAAAATAGTGTCGTTGTCAGATAAAAGAGTGTGTATCCCTTTGGGATAGAGGCAAAAAGAAATTGATACAATTGATAAATGATTGATTCAACAAAAATAGATATCACCTCGGAGGTGTAGCTCGCATGTAGATGAAAATCATTCACATCATGATAAGATGAAGCTAAATCTGTAATCACAAACACAACAACAATATTCTGCTATGCAACAATGAATATCTTAAATTCTCTAAAATCATAAGTTCACCAAAACTTCATAATCATCTTCTAGTTTACAAATTAAACCCTAAATATGTTTATATATTCATTCCTACTACAAATTTTGTAAGTCAAACTTAGAATGTCAGCAATAAAACCTTTTAACGGTCACATAACAGACATTTAAATTTAGGACCTGCCTAAAATAGGGCGCGACTAGGGCATGAGTGCCCAAGCCCCTAGGTCCTATTTTAGGGTAGGGTTAAGCCCACAGATGTCCCTCAAGCCCCATTTGACATGGGTTTTAGGCCATTTTGCACCAGGATTTAAAATGATCATGCATAATGAAAAACAAGGGACTCGAGAGCTAAACTTAGGAGGTAAAAGTCCTAGGGGACATTTTATGACTAAACATTTAGCCCCCACTTTAATACATGAATGAATGTACAATGCATACATGCATTAAACTACTATCAAAACATAACAAATATGCCAGACACTTGAGGCTAATGCATACACCAAGAATGAGGAACTATTTTTAGCCCCCAATCTTAGGTAAACATTAGAGAAAACACGCGGTAGACATGCCAAACACAGTGAAGACAGTAATAAGCATGCCAGACATGGAGAATATAGTAAAAGTCACATAAGACATAGAGAAGATAGTATTGAAGACATGCGAAACACAATGAATATAGTGAATGCAATGATTATTTCTTTTTCATTTTCATATATATAAATGAATGTAGATGCATGGAAAGTAAAAATGCAACACACAACCCAAAATGTAGGAGGGGCATTTTACCATGCTCTTTGAACTGCATATGAGGCAAAAGACACATAATACAAAACCTCGAGTGTAGGTGGAGCACATCACTACACTCACACAAGAGGGGAAAACATGCCATACAAAGCCCAAGTGGGGGTTAACTGCATAAGGAGGAAAATACAAGGAATACACGAGCACCATATAGCATGCTAAAGACATACTATATGTCTAAAACACAACAAACAAGGCAATGGAAGGAGCTTATTGCTAAGTTCCTACCATCTCAAACATGCTACAGGAACACCTGATGGTTGGGCTTATGCCACAATAACCCTACCTAATCAGAGGATTTTTGAGATAAAAAGGATGTGCACTAGCTCAAGAGATACACCATTCCTACCTCATGTAGAGGGATTTTGAATAAAAGAATATGCAATATATCCCACCTCCACAGAGGGCTTTTTGATTGCAAGATAGATAAAGATGTACACTCGCACCGAAGATACAACATCTCGCCTCCATAGAGGGATTACAAACATGTTTTGTTAGTACCAAAATCATTAGACAACTTACCTTTGTATGCCCCCACCTTAAGATGGTTGATGTCATGTACTGATATTAGGCACATTAAGGTAGGAAGAAAACACACAAGGGAACATGACCTCTTACAAAGCCCATGCTCCCAAAGGTGACATGTACTTTATGATTGCCGAATGTTCCCACACACATTTTCTTGCAAGTAGAGAGGTTAAGAATTTTTCTCTAAGATAATAACCACAACACATGATAAAAGAAATGCATGAAGATAATCATATCAAGAGCCCAGGTCATACTACGAATTCAAAAAATGAGTATAACCATGGGGCTATACTACAAAGATCTCAGAACTGAGTGTAACCAGGGTGAGAACCAAGATAAACAGAGTGCACGGAGCAGATATATTGTTATGGTTTGTTAGCAAATATAAGACAACATCAAAATATCACACGGAGTGATTCTACTAGCCAAGCATCAGATTATATATATATCAACCCCATCATCATGTATGGACTAGGTCCATTTTTGCTTACTCACTGAAGGGACACATTTTTGGTCCGTATCAGTATTTATTTGTTTTTCATCATCCACCAGCTAGATAGAACCACTAGAAGAAGGTAAACAATAAATCAAGAGAGGAGAACAAGTACCTAAGGGTCATCATGTAGGAAGGTGCCCCCAGGTCACCAACCACAATGCTATGCCCCTAAGGCATGACACACAACAATAAAATAGAGGAGAGGAGAAATATAGAAGAATGGTCACAATAGAGGTAGTCTCCCGATATCCTTGACCTTACAAGAGTATCAAGGGTCATCCTAGGAGGCCTAAGCAACACATAACACATCATGGGGGGATCACAACATGAGGGAGAAAGGGTTATAAATAATTACTTGATACAACCCAATGTTAAGAACATACATATATAGGAAGGGGCCACCCTCGAGAGAAATGAGTGTGGCTTAAAGAGGGAGAAATATTTACCTGATTGAATGGGATATTCTTGGCAGACAATTCTTTTCTATTAGACCAAGACATCTCTCATTTTTTTTGGTCTTGTTGATATTTCATTAACATTGAGAGGGTTTAGTGGGTTTCAAAGAGTGGTATCCTATACCGGCTATATAATTAATTCCAGCAACTTGTAAAGGTACTCTGATTCCTTGTTGATTTACATCACATCCATTACCTGCATAGTCACAATTTTTGTACAAAATCTGAAATCCATGAGCATATAGAGAGTCTATTTCTTTAGAGGAAGGTGAAGCCTTGTAGGTGTCATAATTTGTAGTATAAGTAAGAGTATTATCTTTATTTTCTACCAAGGAGGCTTTAATTTTCTTAGGAATTTCAAAAGATTGCTTGGGTGAGATCGATGCTACTTTTGATGTGTCAGAGTTATTAAGTTTATATTCCCCTAGACTGTAAGGATTAAAATCTAATGAACCCCAATCATCACCAAAAAGTACATTCAATGGTTTAGAGTCTTGCACAACATTATCCATGTCAAGAGGTGTTGATGAATCAACTCGTAAGTTGTTTAGACTCGTATGATTGTTAACTTGTTTTTGTATTTCAATATGTAAACAACCATCTGGTTCAAGATTGACTTCCATGGTGTAGAGATTTTCTTGATAGATAAACTTTATTGATTGATGAAGGGTAAATAGGACTGCCCCCATGGCATGGATCCACAGTCTACCAAGGATCATATTATATGAAATTCATCTAGGAATGACATGAAAAAGGGTAGATAATGTCACAGGTCCCACCTTTATAGGTAAAGTTATAGTACCCAGGGATTGTCTACCAACATTATCAAAGCCACGAATGTTAATTATATCTACTTTAATCAAAGAGGTATCAACCTTAATCCTATGTAACAAATTAATAGCACAAACATTAAGAGCTGATCCATTGTCAATCATAACTCGCTTTATCAACTTTTTATTTACTATGACAAAGATTATAAGAGGATCATATTGGTTTTGAATTTTGGCTGACGGTAATTCATGTGGTTGAAATAGAATATCCATTTTTGTCACATGCATACAATCTAACAGAGCTGCTACATCATTCGACTTAACAATAGGTGGCACAATCACCTTTTTCAAATCTTCTTGGAGCATGCCATGGTATGCAGGAAATGTTTGTATTAAATCCCAAAGAGAGATCTTAGCCTAAGTAGCACAAAGCTACTCAACAAGATCATATTCTTGACTACTTTTAGGAGTAAGACAAGGTAGGGGAGGGAGCATAGATTAAGAACATGGAAGAGAGATAGGCACATGAGGTGCTTGCTTACTTTGCTTGTTATTACAGGTGTTATATGTGTGAGAAATTACATTTTGAACACCTTGACTTCTTTGAGTGATTTATCTTGCATAGTTTAAGATGAAATCGAGGGGCTAGGTGGTTTTCGATCACCTTGAATTGTAATCACTGGTTTTAAGCAAGAAGGTGCACTAGGTGCCCCTTGCACAATATTCTTAGAAATATTGGTACACTTATCAAGTAACCCCTTGGTGGGTGGAATAAGTCTATTAGTGAAGATTGAATTAACATTGTTTTCCTATTGATTATACCCAACATCCATCCCTAAATAATTTAATGTGAGAGACCTTTTCTCATCCACTAATGCTTCATCCTGGCCAGGGAGAGCATTGGAATGAAAGAAAGGTAGGGTGTAGTTAGGAAGGTTAGGTGTTGTATAATTAATAGAGCTACCCATAGTCTTCTCATCTAAGGTTCTTGGACATTCAACTATAGGAGAAGTAGGATAACCTATGGAATCATCATCATCATCATCATCATTATCATATGTTTTAGCTATTAATTCCAAAGCATTAAGGGAACTTCCATACTTATCATTCTCAACGTGTTCTATTAAATATTCTACTACCAAAGGGTATGTATTCATGAGAGATATGAAGTTGTCAAAATTAGATACATAGTGAAGGATTTCAAATGAAGAGCATTTAAATATATCCTTATGATACATAGCTTGTATATAAGTGAGAACATGAGGATTCACATTAAGAAATTTGTAGAAATTCTCAAAGTTTTTGATATATGCATGTAAAGATACGAAAGAGAAATTAGATGAAGATGCCATAATGAAATGTCTTATAACATCAATCTTCGATAAGATCTAGTAATACAAGACATGCAAAGTTTTATGTTACTTGATACACCCTAGATGTGTGACTATTTCACTCCTAAGCACTTGTTTGAGGGAAAGGGATAAAAAGACACAAAAAGTCCATAACAAACACAATGGATAGGAGGAAAAATTTCAACACAACAAGGAATAATTGACAATTTTATGTATTTAGATTGAATGCAATAAAAAATACCAATTTATGCTTGTTTATGCACCTACGATGTTCGGTTTTTCCACCTTTTTTCAATGCAAATGACTAAAAGATGAAGTGTTGTAATAAAATTGATGAAGGTAAGTGAATTATAACCTTAATACCATTCCAATAATGCAGAAATATCCTTCACAACACACCTATAATGCAGATCTAGATAGATGACAAGGCAAAATTTGGTGAAAATGCAACGTTTTCAAACCCTAATTATGAAATTAAGACATGAAACTATGAAAAATGATGTATGAATGTTTTATAATCAGATTTATGATATGAAATAACTCAGATCAGATCTGAAAATGATGCCAAAATTCTATAATGCTCAATGCAAGTGTAATTTCAGAAAAAAGATGAATGAATATGCTAGTTTTTGTTGAAATTGACTATGTGAAAATGCAAAATTTTAAATGTAAATGCAAAAAAACACTATGATAAAACACTAAATCAGAATTCAGTACTAAATAAGTGTTTAAAAGGAGTTGATGCAGAGGCATCCACACTAAAACCTTGACATACAGCATGGATGTCCGCAACCCATCATCATCATCATATTTCTTGCTAACACTGTCAGCATCATCATATTTTCTCCTGCCGACCGATGTCCTCCTGCAAACAAACCTTCACCCTTTCACCTGTCAGCAGCATCATCATATTCGACTATCGGCAGCATCATCATATTCGGCAAGCGCGATCATCCTCCTGACGATCACTGGTCATCTTACCACCAACCTCTTTCTTCATCATCATGATGTTCAACATCATGTTCATCAGCAGGATATAGAACACCCGGTTCCTCCCCTATATCTTGATGATGACAACCTCTTGCACCCTTCCTTCGATGCTTACGTCACCCCGATATCCTAATGACGATTATCCTGATGACGATGACGTCACATGCAGCTCCTTCAATATCCTGCTGCTCCGATATCCTGATGACGATTATCCTGATGACGATGACGTCACATGCAGTTCCTTCAATATCCTGCTATCGGCCAAACTTAACATTATCGGCCCGTGAAGGAATTGTCAACCCGATCTTCTACCTTATGCCGATACGCTCCTCCTCGGCAACACCTGATGATGATCACCCCAAAACACATTCACTTTATGCAATCGACTGCATCATGCTCATCTCCACTTACTCGGATGACGCCGAAGTAACTGCAGGATATACACAAAAATATCCTGATGATGCCGTTGCGACAGATTTTCGAACCTTAGCGAATTTTGATCCGCTGAACCTCCTAAGGTGACCCGATCTACTTTCAGGGTGATCTTCCAGACTCTAACAACTAACACGACCTAGCACATACCCATGCTAGGGTCCTCAACACCTTTCGACGACGATCCTGCACACCTGCATGCAAACAAACACAAAATGTAGACTAAACCCTAACCTACTGTACATGGCCATTCCACCGATTCGACGAATCAACCGGTGGAATGGATCAGCGAATCCATGTAACCACCAAAACAGCAAATCGATCACACAATGGAGATCAAATAGAAAATGAACACAAACAGGATCTCTTATTTGATTTCAAAAGATGCAATACAATGATCAGTCTCTCTCTCTGTCTCACTCTGTGCAACCTAGCTCGATGATCTAAAACCAACCGATCCTCATGCATAAATAGGATCTCTTGCGAGTACTACTGACCTGACTCCAAGCAGCTGGGAAATCTCTCCAGGCGGCTGGGAGATCCAACCGGACCTACAGCATAACAGTTGTCTTAACAAACTACCTAAAAATAGTAAAGCATGGTCAACATGACCTTATTACATGCATTGGTCTTATCAGACCTTCTTGGAAACATTAACAAGACTCAAAACAAACTAACTACCTCATGGAGGCCAGCTGTCAGGTAGGTGCTCCTGCACCATACTCCCCAACAGAAAAGAACTCATGTCCCATGAGTTTAGTTGTGGAAGTCCTCCACCTTTACACTTTGCCTTTGCAATCTTCTGACCTGTTCCAGCTTTGTCCTTTGCTGGCTCTTGGCTGCTCCAAGACTTCTGAACTGTAACTTGCTTTCTTGCAAGTAAATCCTCATGCCTGTCAATGTAGGCCCCTTTCTCACATACCTTGTGTTTGTCAGGTTGTCTGACCAGAACCTCTGTCTGAACTGCCTCTTGAGCTTCTGTAATGTTCAACTCTATCTTTCTTTCAACCGTTATAGGACAAACAATAGTCCCAACTATGACAACATCCTTGTCATTCCTCTCAACTGGTTGCTGTTTGCAAACCTGTTTCTGCACCTGCTGCTGACCTCTATCAGTCACAACTGAAACTTTCTTCAACCTGTTGTCCTTAACAACTTCTTTCCCTGCAGTGTCCTCAACTGCCTTTATGCCTGCTCCTATAGGCATCTGCACAAACTCCTTCTTTCCCACTAAAATGATTTTGGCTACCCCCTGTGCTGCAGCATTTTCCTACAATGGCATCAACATAATAGTCTTCCCATCTTTCTTGATGGTGTAGGTATTAGCATACCCATCATACAGTACCCTTCTATCAAATTGCCATGGTCTACCCAACAGTAGGTGACAACATTCCATGGGCAAAATGTCACACAAAACTCTATCATGATATGCTCCAATCTGAAAATCCACATATGCCTATTCATAGACAAAAAGTGATTGACTATCACTCACCCAAGATGCCTTGTAAGGGTGATGGTGTGGAATCCTTTCCAAATTCAGTTTATCCACCATTTCCTGAGATACCATGTTGTCTGTTGAACCAGTATCAATGACAACCTTACATACTTTACCTTTGCTCTTGCATGTGGTCTTGAAAATAGCTCTTCTTTGCATCATATCCTTTGATGTCTGCAAACTAATTCTCCTTAGCATCAATGCTTCTCCCTCCTTAGGATACCCATAACCATCAGGCTCCCTATCTCTTTGATAAGTGTTTGAACTCTGCACACTTTTCTCTACTTTCTCTTCTTGCACAAGTTGTACTCTCTTGTCATTCGTTCTATCATTTCTGGATGATGAACCTTTGCTTTCTGGACATTTGAAAAATGGATGCCCAAACTCTCCATAGGTGTAACACTTTCTTGAAAATGTAGTAGAACCTCTACCACTTCCAAATCTTCCTTTATTACCTTTCCATCCACCTCTGAAATCAGACGGTCCCTGTCCTTTACCAGTGTCTTCTTGACCCTCATTGGTTTACCTTTGTGTAGGGGCTGCTCCTCTTCCCCTCATATTGCTGCCTCTTCCTCTCATGGACTTATCTTGTCCCCTATTCAGCTTTTCTTCAATCCTGATTGCCATTTGGTAACAATCCTCCACACTCTTAGGGTTAGCTAAAACTAACTCATCCTGTATGTTCAATCTCAAACCAGCTAAGTACCTAGCCACCTTTTCTACCTCATTCTCATGATGACCAGATCTCATACTCAATTTATAAAACTCCTCAGTATATGCCTTCACATCCATTTCCTTCTGCCTTAAAAATTGCAGCTTCTTAAACATCTGAATTTCATAATCCTTAGGCAAGAATTTACCTTTTATCCTTGCTACCATTTTATCCCATGAAGTGATCTTTGACTTCCCTTGTTTCCTTCTCTCGGATTGTACATAATCCCACCATACCAAAGCATGACCTCCTAACTTGGTCTTTGCAATCTTTACCTTCTGATCCTCAGCAACATCTTCACCTTCAAAGTGATTATCAAGTGCAGCAATCCAATCCAGCAACTCATCTTCATTCAAACTTCCATTATACTTGGAAACATCAACCTTTACCTTAGGTTTATCACTCTGCACTACCTTTAACAATTTTGCAAATCTCTGGTCTTCAGCATCCAGATCTTCAGCTACCTCTTCATACTCTTCAACAGCATCTTCATCTTCTTCAGACTCACTGTCTTCCACTTCCCTCTTTTTGTTCTTTTCCAGGGCTACAAGCCTGGCTTGAAGTGCTTCAGCAAGCTCCTTCATCTTCCTCATCTCTCTTGCATGTTTTTCCTTCATCTCCTGCAATTCCCTTGCAGTACCACTACCTTTCGAAGGCATTTTTTCAACCTCTCACTCCTCTACCTCTGTCCTTTCAGTGACAGAATCAACTCTACCTCTGCCCTTTCGGTGACAGAATCAACTCTACCTCTGCCCTTTCGGTGACAGAATCAACACACAACAGCCCAGACCTTTTGCTGAGCTCTGATACCACTATGATGCAGAGGCATCCACACTAAAACCTTGACATATAGCATGGATGTCCGCAACCCATCATCATCATCATATTTCTTGCTAACACTGTCAGCATCATCATATTTTCTCCTACCGACCGATGTCCTCCTGCAGATAAACCTTCGCCCTTTCGCCTGTCAGCAGCATCATCATATTCGACTATCGGCAGCATCATCATATTCGGCAAGCGTGATCATCCTCTTGACGATCACTGGTCATCTTACCGCCAACCTCTTTCTTCATCATCATGATGTTCAACATCATGTTCATCAGCAGGATATAGAACATCCGGTTCCTCCCATATATCCTGATGACGACAACCTCTTGCACCCTTCCTTCGATGCTTACGTCACCCCGATATCCTGATGACGATTATCCTGATGACGATGACGTCACATGCAGCTCCTTCAATATCCTGCTGCTCTGATATCCTGATGACGATTATCCTGATGACGATGACGTCACATGTAGTTCCTTCAATATCCTGCTATCGGCCAAACTTAACATTATCGGCCCGCGAAGGAATTGTCAACCCGATCTTCTACCTTATGCCGATACGCTCCTCCTCGGCAACACCTGATGATGATCACCCCAAAACACATTCACTTTATGCAATCGACTGCATCATGCTCATCTCCACTTACTCGGATGACATCGAAGTAACTGCAGGATATACAGAAATATCCTGATGATGCCGTTGCGACAGATTTTTGAACCTTAGCGAATTTCGATCTGCCGAACCTCCTGAGGTGACCCGATCTACTTTCAGGGTGATCTTCCAGACTCTAACAACTAACACAACCTAGCACATACCCATGCTAGGGTCCTCAACACCTTTCGACGATGATCCTGCACACCTGCATGCAAACAAACACAAAATGCAGACTAAACCCTAACCTACTGTACATGGCCATTCCACCGATTCGACGAATCAACCGGTGGAATGGATCAGCGAATCCATGTAACCACCAAAATAGCAAATCGATCACACAATGGAGATCAAACAGAAAATGAACACAAATAGGATCTCTTATTTGATTTCAAAAGATGCAATACAATGATCAGTCTCTCTCTCTATCTCACTCTGTGCAACCTAGCTCGATGATCTAAAACCAACCGATCCTCATGCATAAATAGGATCTCTTGCGAGTACTACTGACCCGACTCCAAGCGGCTGGGAAATCTCTCCAGGTGGCTGGGAGATCCAACCGGACCTACAGCATAACAGCTGTCTTAACAAACTACCTAAAAATAGTAAAGCATGGTCAACATGACCTTATTACATGCATTGGTCTTATCAGACCTTCTTGGAAACATTAACAAGACTCAAAACAAACTAACTGCCTCATGGAGGCCAGCTGTCAGGTAGGTGCTCCTGCACCAGGAGTAGTAAAATCTGAAACAATATTTTAACCACAAACCCTAGTTTTTAGAAAAAACTAGGTTATAAGAAAAATGCACAATTTCAAGAAATATTTAACAGTTTAAGCATGAAAATGCAATACAAATGATTAATTAATGATGTAATACTGTAATTTATATCAGATCTGATGTAAAAATTAGAAATTAGATGAAATTTAATTAAATTAATGCAAACTATGTCAAAATGCAAGCCTAGGATGCCATTTTGTTTTCAAAATTTTCAATTTTTTTGTAAATTTTCAAATGCAATAAGATGAATGAATGCAAATATGAAGTACAATACTCAGAAAGGTTCAAAATTCAATTAAAACATGGGTTCACCAAAATGTTTAATAGGAAAAGAGGGAAGAGGGTTTTATGGTTAGATCCTCCTTTCAGTACAAACATTCAAGGACATCCAACTGAGTTGAATCACAATTTTTGCAAGATGATTCTCCTATAGGTTGGTGTGTCACTTGTAACACTATGGAAACTTGGAATTTTCTGATTAATTGATTAATTAAAACTTGATTATGCTAAAAACCCTAATTATGCAAAATCCTAAACAAACAGACAAATCATGACAAATGCTCGCATACAGAGATGTAATATTCAGAGAAGATACATACCAAACTTTGAGATTGCAAATGTGGAAAAGTCAGGGGATAAAGAGCAGGTGCCCAAGACCAAGGTATAGTTTTTTGTTAAGAATCCTGAAAGATGTCTGTAACTTATTTTTGTTGACCTTAAGATTTCAGTGTCGGAGATCTAAAGGGCTTTGGTGTAAGGTACCCAAGTCCAGGTCCTGGTTTTCTTTAGAGATCTAGAATCTACACACTTTATCACCATTCCCTACAACTCCACTCCTTCAGATATGTCACCTATAACCTACTATCATGGAGAATGGGGTTGGGGGTTGTGGTGTATAGGAGCTTGCCTCAGTCAAATCCTGGAAGGACATTCAAGTCTTCCAAACACTGTTGTCAGATAAAAGAGTGTGTATCCCTTCTGGATAGAGGAAAAAACAAATAGATAAACTTGATAAATGATTGATTCAACACAAATATATATCACCTCGAAGGTGTAGCTCACATGTAGATGAAAATCATTCACATCATGAGAAGATGAAGCTAAATCTACAATCACAAACACAACAACAATATTCTACTTTGCAACAATGTATATCTTGAATGCTCTAAAATCATAAGTTCACCAAAAGTTCATAATCATCTTCTATTTTACAAATGAAGCCCTAAATATTCTTATATATGCATTCCCACTACAAATTTTGTAATTCAAACTTAAAATGTTGGCAACAAAACCTTTTAACAGTCACATAACAGACATTTAAATTTAGGACCTGCCTAAAATAAGGCAGGACTAGGGTGCAAGCACCCAAGCACCTAGGTCCTATTTTAGGGCAGGGTTAAGCCCACATATGTCCCTCAAGCTCCATTTGACATGGGTTTCAGGTCATTTTGCATCTGAAGTTAAAATGGTCATGCATAATGAAAAATAGGGGACCTGAGAGCTAAACTTAGGAGGTAAAAGTCCTAGTGGGACATTTTATGACTAAACAACTATCCTTGGTGACACATTATACCAAAGGAGCCTCGATGGTATCCTACTTAGATGTCTTAACTCAGAAGAGGCTAATGTTTCTTTATAAGAAGTTCATGAAGATGTCTATGGATCACATTCCATCGGTCCTAACCTTGCTAAAAAGGTGTTACATATAGGATTCTACTAGCCTACCATGGAACAAGATGCACATCTATTTTCTAAGAAATGTCTTCAATGTCAGTAGCATGGAGATTTGATTCATGCACTAGCACATTAGTTGCAACCTATTAGTACTCCATGGTTATTTTCATAGTGGGGACTCAACATTGTAGATAAAATCCATCCATCATCCTCTAATGGTCATACGTGTTGAACACACTCAGAGACTGAGAGGGGGGTGAATCAGTCTATTCTTAAACTTTAAATTAGTTCCATTTATAGCTTCAACATAAAATCACATTAACCAAAAGAACAAGAACAAAAAGGAAAGCATGCACCACACAAGCACACCAAGATTTTTATGTGGAAAACCTAATGAGGGAAAAACCACAGTGAGGATTAACTCAAAATATATGAAGCTCACTACTTATAAAGATTACATTTTTCTTTAAGGCTCACTACCTAAGGAAGCTCACTACTCCCTAATGGACTTGCAGACTAAGATGCACAACCTTAGGGTAAGATATAAGGACCTACTGAAGAGCCTCACTATCTGATAGCAGGATACATGAAAATTATAGTGAAAACCTGAAAATGAACTGCTATACAGAAGGCATCCAATGTATGTTGATGTTGCGGTCCCTTATTTCTCACAATTACTCCATCATACTAACTTCACACACTTAATTCTTAACATTCTCCTCAATCTAATCCTCATATTTTTTACAAATGATATTTTTCTTCTATAAATACCCTCCACAACAACTCAAAACCTCAATTAAGTCAGCACCAAGATGACCTTTAGATGAAATGTATGATACTGTATAGGTCAGCTCCAAAAAAACACATTATGAAGAGAAAATGAGTTGTGGATCACTACACATGACATAATAGGGTTGAATACATCACAACACATCCTTCAAAGAAAAATTAGTTAATCAAGATCAACCACAAATGAAGGAAACCAAACTATCGGCCCAGCCAACATCAATATTGCCAACTGTTCATTTTTACACCACTGAGGAGAATCCAAAAACATTATGTAAACCAAAATGTGAGCAATATATTTTATCAATTGTATCCATACAACCTTCTCCTAAAGTATTTGATTATTATATGTTTTTGCAAGAAGAGAAACATATTGAACTATTGAAAATGGAGCATCTCAGACTGACTGTGACACATCAACACTTAGGATATTGCATTGAAATTTATCAAAAAATCTGAAACACATATGGATGCACACATACACTGCTCTAAACATATCCCCAAATTAACACAACCATATCTATCACTCCAGAGGAATGCAGAGCATTTTGAGTCGCTTAACAGAGTTATACTGCAATTTAGAGAGCAATCACATATAACTCTTGCTACAGAATTGTTTATGACATGAAATTATGGAAATAAATTCCTTGTCAACTATCAAACTCAACTCTAGAACCACCCAACTAGATCATGTAATGTGGAGAAATGTGGACCAAGAAACAGGGTCACTGACTTAGGAAAATGTGCATTTTTTACCTTAGCTTCTCTTAATCAACACAAGTATGAACAAAGACTCAACCTGTCAAGTACCATCCTTCTAGACATCTCAACATCTGCTAGGTCTTCTTGACTAACTGATGAAGGGGGTAAATCAAAAAACACACAACAACAGAAATTAAACATAAAAATAGAACTTTCTTTTATTGATCTCGGCAACTCATTACATTACCGAAGCTCAATTACAATCAGAGGATGAATCCTCCACTGGCTGCAACACATTATAGCTTTCCCAACCTCAAGACTCTAGAATCTTTAGTCTTCTGTAACCCCAAATCAGCTAGGGTTTCTATTTTCCCACCTATTCTTGACTCTACACTGGCCCCCTTTTACTCTACTACCATCCAGGTTTCCCAAAATAGTCATAAATAGCACTTTTTGGTGGCCTCCAGCTAAATTTTCTGGGAAGCATAACTTTTGATCCTGGTGTCTGATTGACGAACCCTTTTAAGTACTAGAAAGATCGCAATGTGAACTATCACACCAAAAATCTGTAAATGGATTTCCCTCAACATTTCGGGACATTATGGGATGTTTTAGTGCCTCATATCTCGTTTCAGAAATTTTTAGGGGCAGAAAACAAAAACTTTAATATCTTTCAGCTCACAAATGATCTTTGCCTGAATCCTTCGCCAAAGGTCTTATATTTACATTACGTAACTTTTTGTAAGTTTTCGCTTCAGTCCATGCCCAAATGCAAACTTTCCAAAAATAGTAGGTACACTTTCCAAAACAGGCAGGTTGCTATTTTTAGCAGTTTTGGAAAAACTGGAAGTCCTACATCATTATTCTAGATATTATGGAACCAAAAACACTAATTATGGAAAGAAATGAAAACAACTACAACAATTTTGAATTAACTTCTTTTTGGGTGATGCAAGATTGCCTTTACACCACTGAATGCTCCTGCATCAAACACACAGGGTAATTTGAGAAGTGACCCTGTCACGTCTTAGATGTTTGTGTGAGGAAAACCCAAATGGTCAACCTCTACCTTAGACAACCAAGAAGAATCTTCAATAGGCCTTCCTTTCCATTTTACCAGATATTCTTCATATTGCTTGTTTTGAGTACTTCTTCCCACACGGCTATCCAAGATCTCTTCTATCTCCTCCATTGAAGTAGATGCCAGAATACTCCACTGTGCTTCTGTTGGTCCATCCTCTATTCCACCTTCATGATATTCTGATAAATCAACAATGTTGAAAATAGGGGAAATATTGATCCCACTTGGCAGCTCTACCTCATATACATTTCCTAAATCATGCTTCTTCAAGATTCTGCATAGTCCAAATTTCTTCATTTTTAACTTATTGTATGTTCCAATTGGGAACCTTTCTTTTCTCAAGTGAACCATGACTTCATCTCCTACTTGGAACTCCTTATACCTCCTCTTTTGATCTACCTTAGCCTTGTACTGAGTATTCATCTTATTAATGTGCTTTCTCACCTCTTCATGCAAATTCTTCAGATGTTCTGCAAAGTCTTTGGCTTCAGCACTTGTCTTTTCTCCTTTGTCCAGCTTCCTTAACTTAGAAGCATTTCTCGGGCTATTGCCATATACAATATGGAATGGTGATTTACCAGTACTCTTATTAATAGAATTGTTGTAAGCAAATTCTACTTGTGGTAAAATCAAATCCCATCCCTTGGGCTTATCTCCTACTAAGCATCGTAGTAGGTTACCCAAACTCCTATTCACCACTTCAGTCTATCCATTAGTCTCTACATGGTGTGCAGAACTAAACTTCAAATCTATCTTCAACTTCTTCCATAATGTCCTCCAGAAATCACCAACAAACTTGGTATCTCGATCTGAAACTATGCTCTTTGGTAGACCATGTAATCTCACCACCTCCCTAAAAAATAATTCAGCAATATGAATAGCATCATTAGTCTTCTTACAAGGAATGAAATGTGCCATCTTTGAGAATCTGTCCACCACCACAAAAATGGAATCATGTCCTCTTTGTGTCCTTGGTAAACCAAGAACAAAATCCATACTAATATCATCCCATGGCTTCTCTGGTATAGGTAGTAGCTAATATAGACCTATATTCTGACTTGCTCCTTTTGCCATCTGACATACTCTGCAACTCTGCACAAATTTCCTCACATCCTGCTGCAATTGTGGCCAATAATAATTTTCACCAACAATAGCAATGGTCTTATCTCGACCAAAGTGTCCAACCAATCCTCCACTATGCTTCTCCTTTATCAGATTCTCTCTCATGGAACTCCTCGGAATGCACAACTAGCTTCCTCTAAACAACATGCCATCTTGGATTATGAAATCCAACCATTTTGTCCTATCCAAAGTAATAGGTTCCAAACAAGCTTTCCAGGCCTCTACAAAATCTAGATCCTTAGGATACAAAATTTTGAGCTCATCAAACCCAACAACCTCTATCTTCATTTCTATCAACAAATTTTGCCTTCTACTCAAGGCATCTGCAACTTTGTTGGACTTCCCACTCCTGTGCTTCAAAACAAAAGTATAGCTCTGCAAAAACTCAACCCATTTTAAGTGCCTTTGATTCAACTTTCCTTGACTATTAAGATATTGCAAAGCTGATGATCAGTATATAAAACAAACTCCTTTGGAAATAAATAATGTCTCCATTTCTTCAAAGCCTGAACTATTGCATAAAACTCCTAATCATAAACATAATAATTTTTCTTGGCATCATTAAGCTTCTCACTAAAATAGGCAATGGGCTTACCTTCTTGGCTCAAACAGCTCCTATACCACTACCACTAGTATCACAATCTACTTGAAATACCTTATTGAAATCTGGAAGTGCCAAAACAAGTTGTTCTATGACTTTTTGCTTCAATGTATCAAAGCTCTTGTCTGCTCCTTTAGTCCATCTAAACTCTTTTCTATCCCCTCTCATTGTCTCAGTTAGGGGTGCACAAATGCTACTAAAATTCTTGATAAACTTTTTGTAAAAACTTGCCAAACCATGAAAATATCTTACCTCTGTTGCACTCCTTGGCATAGGCCATTTAATGATAGCCCTTACATTTTCTGGGTCCATCTTAAGACCTTCCTCTGAGACAACAAATCCCAGGTATACCAACTCCTTTGCAAAACTACATTTCTTCAGATTAATTAGCAACTTCTCCTCCCTCCGCTTCTCTAGAACTCTTCTGATATGCATCAGATGCTCATCCCAAGTCTTACTGAAAATCAAAATATCATCCAAATAAATAATAACAAAACTTCCCAAAAATTCTTTTAGTACCTCATTCATGAGCCGCATGAATGTGCTCGGTGCATTGGTTAGCCCAAATGGCATTACTAACCACTCATACAAACCTTCCTTTGTCTTGAAGGCTATCTTCCATTTATCTCCTTCTCTGATACGGATCTGGTGATACCCACTTATCAGGTCAATCTTCGTGAAGTACTTGGCTCCACTTAAATAGTCCATTATGTCATCCATTCTGGGCAATGGAAATCTATACTTGATCATGATCTTATTGATGGCTCGAGAGTCTGTACACATTCTCCACTCTCCATCTTTCTTTGGTGCTAGTACTGCAGGTACTGCACATGGACTTATGCTCTCTCTTATCAATCCCTTCCTCAACAACTGCTGAACTTATCTGTTCAACTCTTCACTCTCGGATGGAGTCATTCTATGGGCTGCCTTATTTGGAAAACTGGCTCCTGGTATCAAATCCATTTGATGACTTATCTTCCTTACTGGTGGTAAACCTTCTGGTACATTATCAGAGATAATCTCCTAAAACTCTTCCAACATATCTAAAACTTCTACTAGTACATCTTCACATTTCTCTTGACTAATCTTAGGAATCAATGCATAGCAATGACGCTCATGCTTCACACCCTCCAAAAATTTTCTACCATCTACCAAGCAAATTATGGCAGTGCTACATACCTTTTCTTCCACCTCCTTCAAGGGCTTCAACTTGTGACAAACTCCATCCTTTGTTAGGGAATAAGTGTTTGCTTGGCCATCATGGACAACACTCCTATCATACTGCCATGGCCTCCCCAATAGCATATGACATGCATCCATCGGTATGATATCACACAACACCTCATCATGGTAGTCCCTAATCTTGAACTTCACTAAACACTACTTATTGACCAAAGCTCTATGGTCCTTGTGCAACCATGCAATCTGATATGGATGCGGATGCTTTCTTCTTGTCAACTTCAACTTGTCAACCATCTCCTCTGAAACAAGATTATCATTGCTTCCACTATCAATAATAATATCACAACACTTACCTTCACATTTGAACCTTGTGCAGAATAAACTTTTCCTCTGATTGGGTTCTTTCTCCTCATTCAACAAAGTTTTTTTGACAACTAGGGTTTCTCCCCTTTCAGCATCTTCAGAATGCTCAGATTATGCATCTTCATCTACATGTGCAACTCGTGCATTACCTTTAGGTCTTCTATTTGTCCTTCCTTGATGTTGCAGACACTCGTGTTGGTTTTTCCCAGACTGGATGCTTATTCCCAGATTTCCCTACAAGGTAGCCATCAGTGATCAACAGGATCTCTAGGCCAGGGGCCAACAGTGTAGGAGATAGACTCTATATTTTATCTCCTCTTCATCTTCAGGCTCTGCAAAACCTAGGGGGGTATTCCCTACTCAACACCCATGATAATGTGCATACTAAGGCTGGGATGCTGTCAGAAAGCAGATAAGTCCTCCTATAAGTAGACCAAAACTGAAAGATAAGAGCAAAGGGGCTAGCTTTGGGCCTATTTGCAGTTGTAGACAGAGGACTGAGGATCCTAAAACTAATTCTAATGTCCTAATGGTTGTTTTTGATTTCAATTTTGATTTTAAGTTTGGATGCAAAGCTGGACATGGTTGTAACACAAACACAAAGCAAGATTGGTGCCTATCCAGGGCCTGGAGTCAGTAGACATACACCTGTGAATGATCAGCATGAACAGCTAAAACTGGATTTCAGGGGGATATATGTGATACCTGCCTTACAGATATCTCCCAATACAGAGTGTTAAGTTATCTCTACTTATGGCATCCCTACTGCAGTATACCCTTCCCAATGTTTAACCTGAAAATAGTTTAATCTACCCCTTGAGCAGAAGTTAAAAGATCAGACATTCAACATAGGAATTCTATGTTCTAGAGTCTCAACATTCCTCAAATACCCAGACTCAGAAGAAAGATACATGTAATACTAGAGACAGAATTAACAAAACACATGCTAACATAGCATTTCTCATATAAATTTAACCATGAAATCAGTGGATTCATGCAAAAACATACAACTGGAGATACATAAACTCACAAGTTTAGCTGTACAGAGCAACCAAAAGAGCTGTGTTGTGTTACAGAGCCAAAATGTTCAACTTTCAACAACCAAAAATGAGTAACACTTCCTGCTTATAACAGCCAGAAAGTGTACCACAGCAATTAATTACATGGCTTTGACAAAAATCTGCCAGATACAGCCCTCAGAAGGAATGGCGCTCAGAAAATGTACATGCAGCAGACAAAGAGGAGCCTCGAGCCATGCGCCATTATCTGGAAGACTTCATGCCAAAGATCAGGTACATGACTGTCCAACAACTCACCTATGCCCCAGCACAGTCACCATTAAGGGTCTCAACCACCTGCAGTTCACTTGGAAACCGTCGCAACAGTTGAACAGAAGCTTCCCGCCAAAACACATCGCATGTTCAAATTGTGGAAAGAGAATAGTCCCACATGCATGGTGAGGAGAACACACTAGCGCTTTATAAACATAGCCGCATGCTCAATATATGTCGAGCACCTTTTGCTACGCTCGACACACGACCATCCGCCAAATACCCATTGCCAAGACTTAGGCCATCGGCCAACCTCACAATTCTCCTGCCGATCTCAAAAGTCTGGCCGATCAGAAACTCCACACTCCCTTCATCGGCCAAAGATTTAACCATCGGGCTAGCCAGAAAATCCCTCGCTGACACCACTTGTTATGCCGATACAACACAATCGGCCAGACACCACTCCATCGGTGAACCCCATGCCAGCTTGCCCGATAGCCAAAGTCATGGCGATAGCACTTTCCAATGTATCAAACACCAACTCCACCGTCGGCCAGACCATCCATATCGGCCAAAAACAAACGAAGCATGCCGATAACAATGATCACCCCGACACACATCCCTCGGTGAGACACATGCCAATGACACTTCATCGGCCAAACACTACACTGTCGGCCGAATAGGAAAATGCTTCGCCGATAATATACATCACACCGACGGCACCATCGGTAAGAACAATCCCGTCGGGGAATCAGAAAAAAGACACGCCGATGGTGTATGTCATGCCGACAGCACATCACTACCACCAACCTGATCGCCAAAACACCTGCGAGGTCATGCCGATGGGAAAGAATACATAGGGTTTAAGTGAAGAAACCCTCTAGACATGAAAAATTCAACCTCCAGGTCAAAATGAGTGCTAACACTGGCTCTGAATGGGGACGTGCAGGTGAAAACCTGCAGCGAGAACCAGATCTCCGGACAGACCAGGCAAAAAACCAAAAAGCATGAACTGTACAAGGCATTTACACTATATACATGTTTTTACAAATGTGCACAGCGACAAGTCACCTACGCAAAATAGAACTTAAGGAACTGGCCATGCACAGGCAATTCCAGAACTTCACCATCTAGGGCCTGGAGGAAATAAGAATCCTCCCCATGAGCACTGCAAATCTGATATGGGCGCATCCATAAGGGTTTGAATTTACCATGTTTACCCTTGTCCTGATCTTTTACATTCCATACAAGCACCAGATCATTGACCTGAAATTTTTTTTTTTTAGCTCTCCTGTCAAACTGATGTTTCACATCTTGTTGTCTCTTGAGATTGATCTGGTGGGCTTTCCTTCTATTTTCATCCAGTGCAACCAGCTGGTTCACTCTTTCTGTCATGGAGTCTTCAATCTCCTCATCATTTTCTTGGATGAATTTGTAAACTGGTAGGAGATTGTTCATGGGCAATCTGGCTAATGCACCATATACTAGCTCAAAAGGTGACATTCCAATAGCCCTTTTTACTGTCACTCTGTCAGCCCATATTGCTAACTTTAATTTTGAGTCCCAAGCTCTCTTGTTCTTGTCCAGTATCCTCTTGATAGTTTTCATGATGCTTTTATTGCTTGATTCTGCTTGACCATTCCCTTGTGGGTGATATGGTGATGCATATGATAAATTTATCCCATACCTGTTGCAAAAATCAACAAATTCACCTGATCTGAAGCACATAGCATTATCAGTGACTATCTTGAATGGTACTCCAAACCTGATGACAACATTTTCCAGTATGAAATCTGTCACCACCTTACTTGTAGCTCTCTTAGTTGGAATGGCCTCAATCCATTTGGTAAACTAATCAGTTGCCACCAAAATCCAACTGTGTCCCCCACTTGATTTGTCTGCAATTTCCCCTATGAAGTCAATTCCCCATTGCTGAAATGGAGCATCCACAGTTACAGTCCTGAGGAGTAAAGCACCATCATATTTCAACTTTCCTGAAAATCTTTGGCAAGGGTCACACTTCCTCACTAACCTTTGTGCATCTGAAAAGAGAGTGGGCCACAAATATCCTGCTCTGAGAATTTTATGAGCTGTTGTTTGGGCAGTATAATGTCCACCACACAATCCTTTATGCATATCATTCAAAACATTGTTAGCTACATCTTCATCCACACATCTCAGCAGCACACCATCAGGGTTTTTCCAGTATAGCTCACCTTGAACAATAACATACCTGATTGCATGTAACTTTAAAGTCCTCTTTTGACTGTCACTGAAATGGGAAGGACAATTCAGATTTTGCAAGTAGTATATAATGTCCTTGTACCATTCAGATCTTGATACATTTACATTCTCATTTTGGACTAGATTAACTTGGCATGCTTCCAAGTTTGACTGTGCCATCATCTTGGCTAATCCTTGCCCTCTTACCAACTTGGTAATTTGTATTTCTATGTTGAACTCTTGCAGTTTGTTTATCCACTTGCACCTTCTTCCAATCACCTCTTGCTGAGTGAATATGTCTTTGACTGCTGCATGGGGTACATATGCAATTATATGTGATCCTACCAGGTATGGTCTAAAAATTTTAATGGCTCAGACTAGTGCATATGCCTGTTTTTCCATAATATCATATTTCAACTCAGAAGCCTGCAAGGACATACTGAAGAAAGCGATGGGCTGTTCAAAATCATCTTCATTTTTCTGTAGCAAACATGCAGCAACAGTATGAAAGGAAGCAAATGAAAATACTTGGAATGGCCTAGAAAAATCAAGAGATTTAAGAACAGGGGCCATCTTGATTGCCTCTTTGATACTCTGAAATGATTCTATTGCTTCACTTTCCCAGTGGACAGTTGCATCCTTCTTCATCTTGGAAATGTTCCTTGTGGTTTCTGCAAAGTTGGGAACAAATCTCCTAAGAAAATTTATCTGTCCAAAGAAGGACTGAACTCCTTTCACATTTTTTGGCATTTGAATTCTGTCAATAGCAGCCACTCTCTCTGGATCTATCCTGACTCCATCCTTGGAAACAATATGTCCCAGGAGCTTTCCTTCAATTACCCCAAAGGCACATTTCTCTGGATTTAAAGAAATACCATACTCTAGCGCTCTTATGAAAATATGCTCTAGATGCAAACAATGTTGCTCTTCTTTCTTTGAATAAGCAGTCAGATCATCTTGATACACAGCCAGGATTGATTCAATCAACCCTGCAAAAGCAACATCCATTGCTCTTTGAAATGTAGCACCTGCATTGGTTAGTCCGAAGGGCATTCTAACATACACATAAGTTCCCCATGGAGTGGTGAAGGCAGTCTTATACTGTTCTGATTCCTTTACCTTCACCTGGTTATAACCTGAAAATCCATCCATCATGGATAAGAGTTCACAACCAGTCACTCTCTGCAACATAGCTTCCATATTAGGCAGTGGATAGTTATCCTTTAAAGAGGATACATTCAAGTTCCTGAAATCAACACAAAGCCTAATATCACCATTCTTTTTTCTAACTGGGACAAGGTTAGACACCCAAGTTGAATGTCTAATTGGCACAATTATTCCAGCTTCCCTAAGCTTTTTAAGTTCTTCCTGTATCTTTGGAGCCAAGGTAGGATTAATAGGTCTTTGCCTCTGTCTGAATGGCTTAGCTCCCGGCTTCAATGGGATCTCATGCTGGATTAAATCTTCCCTATAGGCTTTTAGGTCCTCATATGACCAAGCAAAAACATGTTTATACTTTTTCAGTAATGCAATCAACATACTCCTAATGTGTGGTTTGAGCTGTTTACCAATGTATACCTTCTGAGGGGCCTGAGATGTCCCCAAATTTATCTCTTCTAAATCTTCCTTATTTGTGGGAGATGTCTTTGTGACCAATTGGTCTCTACTGTCAAAAGCTCTTTCCAAAGCTACCAACCCTCTAGGGATTTTATTAGTCTTCAACTGAATTATCTCCTTTCCCACAAGAGTTTCTTTTCCATCTATAGTCTCTACAAAAGCTTGGAAATCAATTTCTTGATTCTCATATTCATCTATGCAGTGCAAAAATTTTAACAAGTCCCTATCATCATTAAACACTTGCCAACTGCATATATTTTCTGGTACTGCAGGCCTGATTTTAACTTCTACATTTGTAACATCCGACAGAGTGATGTCATCTGGCCTTATTGCAACATTAGCTAAGAAATCAGCCATAACATTCTTTGATCTCTCTACCCAGCCTATTGAAAATGCATCAAAAAGTTCAATGGTATCCCAAACAGCATGCTTGTATTGTTTCAATCTTTTATTTTTTGAAGCATACCTATCTCTAATTTGGGATACAATCAGCTCAGAATCCCCAAATACTCTTAGCATTTTGATTCCATGTTTGAGAGCAATATTTAGGCCTAAGAGTAAAGCCTCATATTCTGCAATGTTGTTTGTGCAAACAAACCTCAGCAAGAAAGAGAATTTGAGGAGCTTACCAGTTGGAGACAAGAAAACAACTCCAGCTCCAGAGCCTTGTTTTGCACAAGCTCCATCAAAAAACATGGTCCACAAACCTTGCTGATCCAATTCTTCAATGCAGACATTTTTCTCTTTATCTTCTCTATCATCTGAGACAACCTTGAAGTTATCAGAGTCAGTGTTTACAAAGCATATCTGTTCCTCTGCTTCTTGGTCTTCCACTGTCTCTAATGATCTTTGTTCTCTGATTAGCTTAACATCCCTGCCATTCATTGGAATCATGGCATATGACAGGTCCAGCTGCATACTTCCACCAATTAGTGTTGCCCATCTTCTTGACAGTAACATACCATACTGTGGCTTGATGTCAACCACTATTATATTCATTTTATATCTCTTTTCAGGAAATGCTGCCAGTTTGAAATCTACATCCTTCATGATTCCAATAACTGGTACCTCTTTGGCATCCATAGCATAACATTTTCCACATGCCTTGTCAATTTTCAATCCAGCTTGTTGCATGATGGCCAAAGGCATGACATTTGTAGATGCTCCAGAGTCAAGCATACAATTTCTGATTATTTTTCCATTTATAACCAGGGAAACATAAAATAGTTCCACTTGTGAAGGACACTTTGTCATAGTCAGTCCTAAATAGACTTCAGGAGCCTCATCTTCTTCATTACACATGACATGCTTGTCACCCTGGATCTGAACATTTTGTTTAGCTTGAAAAGGTACCCCTGAAATTAGGGATATTGTCCTATTCTTAATTTCTTCCACTTTCATCAGTTCCATAAGTGGAACAGAGACTTTTACCTAGGAGAGGACTTGAGCTATATCAAATGGAGCATAATTTTGTATAACAGTTGTAGCTTGCTCCACAATCTTGTTTTTATCCTGAACTGATTTAGCTTTTACTTTCATAGTTCCTTGATCATCATTCTTGTCTTGGGAACCTTTATTTTGATCTTCAGCCTGGGGGATTCTATTTTTTGGTCCTTAGGATTCATGACCTATTCTATGTCTGAAATTCTGTTTATTATTAACCCATTGCCTTTTTTGTGATTCAATTCCCTTATGACCATGCAGTGGCTGACCTGCAGAAATACCTTCTGGCTGATATGGGCTGCTTACTTGATTTTTACCTCTGAGATTGTAGTTTCTCTTGACTTGAGCAACTGCTGCAGCTGTGAAGGCCCTAATTTCCTCATCAGAAGGTCGTTGTAAGTTACTCAGAAAATTGTGTGAGTTCTGAGCATAGGCATAGTTAACTTCATCATCTTCATCATATGGGAACTGCTGGCAGCCCTGAGTTTCATCATCTGCATTTGCATCAGCATCACAGAAAGTATATCCATTACTTGTGGACATCATATTTACATCATCATCTTGCACATAATGTGGCTCATTGCATTCATTACAAGATGTAGTATTATCACACAAAGACTGAGCAATCATACACTGTAACTGTGAATGTGGCATCTGGCAAATCATACACCATGGAGCATCATCAACAATATTTATAGCTTTCTTTAGAGGATCAGGAGTTTCTTTGACATGTTGAGCTCTTTGATTTGTGTTGTTACGTGGGAATATAGGTTTACCATCATGCCAATTGGTATTATAAGGCATATCATGCAATGATGGCCTCTTTTCCTGCCTTTGATAGACTTGCCTATCAGGACCTATCCCTTTTTCACTTCTAGCTAATCTATAGCTTAGGTCCTTAACAACATTTGCCAATTTGTCTATCTTATCTTCAGGGGCAGATGTATTACCTTGAGTGTTCTGAGGCTTGTTTGGATTCTGCAAAATTTTTATATCATCCCTTGTATTTGTCTTGCCTGATGCTTTCCTGTTGTTCTCAATATTCACTGCAATTCTAAAAGCATCCCTGAGAGTAGCAGGACCTTTATCTCTTAATCCATATGCAGTTTTTGCACAAAGGCATTGATATACAATATTATGCACATCGGTTCATTTGGCCTCATGTGATGTGGCAATTTGTTTAACACTTTAGTAAATCTTGCATTAAAATCTGCAACCTGCTCATTTGACCCTTTAGTGATACTGGTAAACTCATTTACAAAAAAGCTAGGGTCAGTTTTGTCACCATATTGCTCCTTGAACATTCTTTTAAAATCATCCCATGATGAAATACTCCTGTCAGGTAGATTCTTGTACCATTCCCTTACCTCATCTACTAAAGATTGCATGAATGACTTCATGAAAACATCCTCATGTTCAACCTCAAAGTTATCCATGATATTTTGAAAGGCTTTTAGATGATCTTCTCCTGACACAGTGTTGTTTCCTGAAAATTTAGGCACTTGCACCCTCAGATGCTTATCAATGGGGTTAGGATACCCAGGAATACCATCAAATACCAGCTGTCTGAATCTATCTAGCTGCATTGGCTGTCTGTTTAACTGATTAACATTAATATTTCTGTTTGCATTCTGGTTTCTTACATTGTTCAGTGGTATCCTAGCATCATTCACATTTTGTCTCTCATCATTATGCTGATGTTGCACTTCATTTCTCTGTTGATGTCTCTGCACATTTGCATTCTCAAGGGTAGGAATTGAATTATTCTGGGCAGTCCTCAAAGCTTGCACTTTCTTCCTCAAGTCATCTCTGATTGATATTGCCTGCTGATATTCAAACTTGGCCCTTAAGCTCCTAATTTCATCAGCTAGTTCTTCCTCACTGGGCCTCAAGGAGGATGGTTTTACCATATTCTGATCATCATCTTCATCATCCCTCAAAGATTCTGCCTCTTCAAATATGTCACTAGGGTCTAGAAATGGGTGTTCTTGGAACACCTCTGACCTCATTCTCACGCTACCACCCTGTTGCCTCTCATATGCACCCTGAATATCAGCTTCTGCATTTGAGAAATAAGGTACTGTCTTGTCTGAAGACCTTGGATTGTCTTGCATATCATCATTTTTTCTAGGGGAACCCTCACGACTAACTGAGACAGCTCCCTTTCTTCTGTACATCATTCTTCTTGTTACTGGTAACTCTTCAAATAGAGGATTTTGTTGGGATCTTCTCCCCTGCATATAAATTTTACTTTGACTGGTTGGGAGATTACTTCGGAGTTGCCACCTATTACTAGGAACTGTTTTCTTTTTGTAAATCAGGGTTCTTTCACAATGTCCCCAGTAGAGTCGCCAATTTCTGTTGGTGACTTGGATGGGTCACAGATATATTACTGAAGATGATCAGATAGTACTTTTACTTCTCAGTCCCCAGCGGAGTCGCCAATTTCTGTTGGTTTTTCCCAGACTGGATGCTTATTCCCAGATTTCCCTACAAGGTAGCCATCAGTGATTAACAGGATCTCTGGGCCAGGAGCCAATAGTGTAGGAGATAGACTCTATATTTTATCTCCTCTTCATCTTCAAGCTCTGCAAAACCTAGGGGGGTATTCCCTACTCAACACCCATGATAATGTGCATACTAAGGCTGGGGTGCTGTCAGAAAGCAGATAAGTCCTCCTGTAAGTAGACCAAAACTGAAAGATAAGAGCAAAGGGGCTAGCTTTGGGCCTATTTGCAGTTGTAGACAGAGGACTGAGGATCCTAAAACTAATTCTAATGTCCTAATGGTTGTTTTTGATTTCAATTTTGATTTTAAGTTTGGATGCAAAGCTAGACATGGTTGTAACACAAACACAAAGCAAGATTGGTGCCTATCCAGGGCCTGGAGTCAGTAGACATACACCTATGAATGATCAGCATGAACAGCTAAAACTAGATTTCAGGGGGATATATGTGATACCTACCTTACAGATATCTCCCAATACAGAGTGTTAAGTTATCTCTACTTATGGCATCCCTACTACAGTATACCCTTCCCAATGTTCAACCTGAAAACAGTTTAATCTACCCCTTGAGCAGAAGTTAAAAGATCAGACATTCAACATAGGAATTCTATGTTCTAGAGTCTCAACATTCCTCAAATACCCAGACTCAGAAGAAAGATACATGCAATACTGGAGACAGAATTAACAAAACACATGCTAACATAGCATTTCTCATATAAATTTAACCATGAAATCAGTGGATTCATGCAAAAACATACAACTGGAGATACATAAACTCATAGGTTTAGCTGTACAGAGCAACCAAAAGAGCTATGTTGTGTTACAGAGCCAAAATGTTCAACTTTCAACAACCAAAAATGAGTAACACTTCCTGCTTATAACAGCCAGAAAGTGTACCACAACAATTAATTACATGGCTTTGACAAAAATCTGCCAGATACAGCCCTCAGAAGGAATGGCGCTCAGAAAATGTACATGCAGCAGACAAAGAGGAGCCTCGAGCCATGCGCCATTATCTGGAAGACTTCATGCCAAAGATCAGGTACATGACTATCCAACAACTCGCCTATGCCCCAGCACAGTCGCCATTAAGGGTCTCAACCACCCGCAGTTCACTTGGAAACCGTCGCAACAGTTGAACAGAAGCTTCCCGCCAAAACACATCGCATGTTCAAATTGTGGAAAGAGAATAGTCCCACATGCATGGTGAGGAGAACACACTAGCGCTTTATAAACATGGCCGCATGCTCAATAGATGTCGAGCACCTTTTGCTACGCTCGACACACGACCATCCACCAAATACCCATCGCCAAGACTTAGGCCATCGGCCAACCTCACAATTCTCCTGCCGATCTCAAAAGTCTGGCCGATCAGAAACTCCACACTCCCTTCATCGGCCAAAGATTTAACCATCGGGCTAGCCAGAAAATCCCTCGCCGACACCACTTGTTATGCCGATACAACACCATTGGCCAGACACCACTCCATAGGTGAACCCCATGCCGGCTCACCCAATAGCCAAAGTCATGGCGATAGCACTTTCCAATGTATCGAACGCCTACTCCACCTTCGGCCAGACCATCCATATCGGCCAAAAACAAACGAAGCATGCCGATAACAATGATCACCCCGACACACATCCCTCGGCGAGACACATGCCAATGACACTTCATCGGCCAAACACTACACTGTCGGCCGAACAGGAAAATGCTTCGCTGATAATATACATCACACCGACGGCACCATCAGTAAGAACAATCCTGTCGGGGAATTAGAAAAAAGACACGCCGATGGTGTATGTCATGCCGACAGCACATCACTACCACCAACCTGATCGCCAAAACACCTGCGAGGTCACGCCGATGGGAAAGAATACATAGGGTTTAAGTGAAGAAACCCTCTAGACATGAAAAATTCAACCTCCAGGTCAAAATGAGTGCTAACAACTCGCATGCTCAATGTCTTTCTTCTCCACATTGGAAATAGGTTCCTCTGAAACCTCCTCTTCCTGGTCCTTGCCCAAGTCAGCCTCTTCCTCTTCCTCTTTGCTCACCATTATTTTGGTCACAAGGGCGGTAGGTATTATCTGCTCTCTGATTTTGACTAGTGCCAGCTTCTGCACTTTTCTTTGAATCTTCATTTCTCCCCCCATAGGGTCTTTCACCAGTCCTTCCACCTTGACCTCTTCCCCTTTGCTTGCAGTCAAATCTTTTATTCAACTTCTCTTCCACCTTCAGGGAAAACTCATACGCACCTTCTAGGGTGGTCATTCTGACCAGGCTCAGCTCCTCTTGAATACTCAGCCTCAACCCATTAATGTAATGGGATACCTTCTCCCTGTTGGGCTCTGCATGGCCTGTCCTAATAGTAATTTTATAAAACTCTTTTGTATACTCCTTAACAGACTTGTTACCTTGCTTTAGTCCTTGCAGCTTCTTCAGCAACTCCAACTCATAGTCCACAGGAATGAACTGCTTCTTCAGTTTCTCCACCATTTGATGCCATCTGGTGATCTTTCCTTTTCCTCTTCTGTTCCTCTCTAATTGGATCTCCTTCCACCAAATATTGGCGTGGCCCTTCAACTTTGTTTTTGCAAACTTAACCTGATCTGGGTCCTCCACATCTTCATACTTAAAATACTCCTCAATGTCATTGATCCAATCAATAAGCTGTTCTGGATTCAAATCTCCAGAATATGTAGAAACTTTGATCCTGGGCCTCTTTCCAATCTTCAAAATGGCCCTCAACAACCTAACTTCTGCAGGATCTCTGACAACTTCTTGTTCTTCCTTAGATAGCTCTTCTTCAGCTTCATCTTCACTTTCTTCTCTTGTCCTCAGCTCAAACCCTCTTCGTAGCTCCTCTTGCAATGTATCGATTTACCTTTGTAGGGCTCTAAAACCCCCTTCTGTCAAAGAATTCCTCCCAACATGATTTATTTATGGAGGCATCTTGGTCTTCGCAGCAAACCCATAACCTCAGGTCCTGGTCCAAACTGCGTCACGGTCGGCGATCTGTCTACACACTTAGGAACCCTTGCTTTGATACCACTTGATGAAGGGGGTAAATCACAAAACACACAATAATAAAAATTAAACATAGAAAATAGAACTTTCTTTTATTGATCTGGGCAACTCATTACATTACAGAAGCTCAATTACAATTAGAGGATGAATCCTCCACTGGTTGCAACACATTACAGCTTTCCCAACCTCAAGACTCTAGAATCTTTAGTCTTTTGTAACCCCAAATCAGCTAGGGTTTCTATTTTCCCACCTATTCTTGACTCTACACTAGCCCCCTTTTACTCTACTACCATCCAGGGTTCCCAAAATAGTCATAAATAACACTTTTTGGCGGCCTCTAGCTAAATTTTGAAATTTGCAACTCCCTCCAAAAGTAGGTCAACTTCCTAGAAGCATAACTTTTGATCCAGGTGTCTGATTGACGAACCGTTTTTAAGTGCCAGAAAGCGCGTGATGTGAACTATCACACTAAAAATCCATATACAGATTTCCATTAACTTTTTGGGATGTTATGGGATGTTTTAGTTCCTCATATCTCATTTCAAAAAATTTTAGGGGCTTTTCAGAAAACAAAAACTTTAATATCTTTCAGCTCACAAATGATCTTTGCCTGATTCCTTCACCAAAGGTCATATATTTCCGTTATGTAACTTTCTATAAGTTTTTGCTTCAATCCTTGGCCAAATGCAAACTTTCCAAAAATAGCAGGTACACTTTCCAAAATAGGCAGGTTGTTATTTTTAGAAGTTTTGGAAAAACTAAAAGTCCTACATCATTATTCTGGATATTATGGAACCAAAAACACTAATTATGGAAATAAATGAAAACAACTACAATGATTTTGAATTAACTTCTTTTTGGGTGATGCAAGATTGCCCTTACACCACTGGATGCTCCTGCATCACTAACTTGCCCTAAACATGCTGACCTCATGTCTTAATTGTGTCAAACCATCTCTCTCAAATCTTCCACTATCTATAATCATTTTTGATCCTTAACTATGTCAAAGTATCTCTCTCAAATCTTCCACTGTCTATTAGCTACATCAACCTATCTATAATCAGCCTCTTCAACTTATATACAAGATCTTTATACAATCATGACCTCAAGTTGACACATATTGAGTTGACATCAATGACAACACATATTGCCACCAATCTCCCCCTTTGTCATTGATGGAAACATAAATTTATCTACAAGTCTTTTCTCCCAAATGATAAGACAATCATCAGCACATTCTCCCCCTTTGACATCAAGGACAAAGGGTATAATATCTTCTACTTATAACAACCCAAAAAATGTATGAACTCCCCCTTGTTGTATGATTTATACAAACAACACTCCCCTTGATATGGAGATGCCCCAAAAACTAATGCTATGTACATAGTATTTTAACCAAAAATAACATTGCAAGCCTCCGCAAGTCTATACAAAGACAAAATTGTCTTATCTACAATACTCTTACAACTCACTTAGAAGGTAGAATACTTTTCTAGATTACCTTGAGTTGGGCAAGAGTAGATACCCAATTTTCTTTTACTGAGGGAAGAATTTAATTTTGACATTCAAATTGCATGCATAAATCCTCAACCTCATCCACACTGCTTGGAGTCTTCATTAAATGTTCCTACAAAAATTCCTTCCTTGCAAAAGCATGCAAGATATCACCAAGCTACAATTTATGAAGAGGAGAAATATTTGACAAGTCAACCTATCCCTCATGAGTAGAAATTTGTAGGAGCTGGGGTGTTACCATAGGTTGAAAATGCATCTACAACCCTAATAGGTCCTTGAATGAGTCTAAGGATGAAGAATCCTGACCTATATCTATAGAAGCATCTTACTTCTCAACTGTCTTCTCTATTGTATCCTAAATTTTCTCAAGATTATCCTCTTTCTTCTATTCATCATTTCCTGGGTTCTCCGGAGGGGGAATGTTATGTTCTCCACTAGGGTTAGTGTTCCTCGGAAGGGGTACATTCACTTCACCTTGATCTCCTATATCTTGTGCATTTGTGTTCTCCCGAGGAGCACTCTCCTCATTCTGCTTATCATTTTTCTCTGTCTCATCTCCTCCTCTCACATTGCCCTCAAAAGTTGATAAATCACAAATATCTAGAGGAACTTGTTCCTCAATAGTCATCTCAACCCTCTTCATTTCTTCAATAATTTTGGTTGTCTTTTCTTCTATCTCTATTTCCACTCTTTCTATCTCTTCTTTATCCTTCCCCATTAGAGTATTTAATCTATGTTTGGTTCTGAATTCTTGTACCTATCTTTGGGCTAATTTAACCCTTTGTTCATCAGATATGGATGAACTAGCTTTCTCTAATGCTTGTTTCCTCATTTTGGCTTCTTCCACAATAGCTTCATTCCTCTTATTACTAAGTGTCTCTGCAAGACTTATCGAAAGTTGATCAATAATCTCATTTAGAGCCACATTAAATCCCATCATATACATAACTATAGCTTTTTCAATTGTATCTTTGTCAATAGGAGGCATCTCATCATAAAGATCTGTAACCCCTTTTAGTACACCATGTTGTGTAATTGCATTAATAGTAGCCTCAAACTGTAGAGACTGATGTTCAGGTTCTTCTGGAGGATCCTCCTTTGTTTTCTTTTCTTTTTCTTTACCTTTTCCCTTAGATGTTTCTTCCTCTTCTCCTTGTCTTTTTCTTTTCTTCAATACAAAAGCTTCCTTTTCTTCTTCTTTATCGTCTTCATCATCCTCCACATTCATCAGATTAACCTTTCCTTTTTTTCCTATTTCTTAGGTCTTGGGTTCTTCTTCTATTTAATCTTAGTTTGCACTGGTGCTTCAGTAGTAGTCCTTCCTCTTCTAGAATGTGTTTGATTAGGTCTGGAAGGAGAAGTAGTAGAGACAGAGGCAAACCTACTTGTCCCTCTAGGAGCAGGTGTGACAGAAATGGTTTATGATTATCCTATAGGACCCTCGGTAGTATCAAACATCTTTTCTAATTGTGTTTTCATCTTCTCCACCTTTTCCTCTACCTCTTTCTGGACTCTTTTGTTGGTTATCCCATCATATGTGCTAAACCTCTCAGTAGTGGGATCCTTTGGTTTGTTGAGTAGGATTTCAGCATATACATTCCACTCAGATCCAAAGACCTCATAGGGTAATTTAGTTATCCAAACAGTCCTTGGTTCAACTACCTCCATGTAACAATTGTCCTTATCCACCATAAAGCTGATATGATTCTTGTATCTCTCTACAACTTGTGATGGTATTGTATCCCTCCTTTGCATTTCATTTTGGAATATTTTAAAGAATCCCCAAAACATTGTGTCACATTGTTTGGTATTCAAAAAACTATGCATGTGGTCCCTAATTCGATGTGCAACAAGAATGTCCCTTCTCTAAACAATATTCTTCAAACCAGGGAATTCCTTTAGGAAATAGAACATAAGACAAATAATCAAAGAGCCATACTAAAATTTGTAGCGTGTCTACTTGGTTCTCTTCAAAATTTTTATCAATTGATACTGCAAGAGCTCACAAAGATCATAATCCTTTCCTTCCTTCACCATCTGATGAGAAGTGTAGATGGCGGTGGTGGTACCAAACCCTTCTCTATTTGTGTAATAGACCTTCTATGAAATGCCCATCGTGGCATATTGAACACCTAGGTCAGTGATGTCATCCATATTTAAGGTTCTTTTGTCAAAATTTTCTCCTATAAGCAAGTCATAACCTCTTTATTCTTCATGGCCCTCAGTGCTGGCATAGGTCCGCAGGAGCACAATCCAATCACAACTCTTATAGCTTCCAAGGAAAAAGAAATCTTCTTGAATCTAGCTCAAGGTGATTTTGACCCATTCATCTTCATAGGAAAAGTTAGGGAAACCCTTCCATTCATCTAACCATTTTGCCTCAACATTTGTATACTCTGTCTTGACCTAAAAATCATCACCCAAGAGATGATCACTTCTAAATTGTTCCAACTTTGGATGATTGTACTCATCTAGTTGCAAGTAAATATAGATATAGACATCCTTTGTATGCAACACATTGATAGGAATGGGGGAAAATGCTCCATCCTTATATGTCCCAATAGATTTGTATGAGTGTTTCTTGAATTTTGACCTTAGCCTTTCCACAATGTCAATGACCACAAGTGTTTCCATGATAAATCTTTCTCAAAATTAGGCTTTTACAAGAAAATCTAAGGAATACCTATGAATATTACCATGAGGGTTTGCACACAAAATTCACTCAAAACCTTTTTCTCTTCCTTGGCTCTTGCACAAACTTGATTTTGTTCAAATGAGATCAATTTTGAACAAGTAGGGATTAAATATGCTTCACACCTACCCTAGTTTCTCCACATTAAATGCATTCATTTGTTCTTGACACAAATTATCCTGAGATAATATAGGGACCCATGATTATTCAACAAACTTCCACAGAGAGTGTATATGCTCTAGATATCTGAGAAACTATCATAATATCACTAGCCAAATATATCCATGTCACCATTAACCATTATGCTGAAGATTTCAGCATCTTATGCTTTACAGGGGTTTGAAAATATTTGCAATTTCAACTCCCCCCGAGTCAATACTTTCTTTTAGTTATTAGAAGATCCATCTACACTAGGTAGAGGTATAGATTCCTTCTTTACCTCACTTTCTTCCTTCTTCTTCCACATCTTGTTCATTTCCTTCTTTTGCTGATCAATGTCAATCTTCTTTTGAGGAGCAGAAGATCTTACATTCTTTCCCTTGCAAAACTTTGCAATGTGTCCTAATTTATTGCAATTTTCCTAGGTGATACTATATTGTAGAGCATAATCACCTCTTCTCACATTAGATCTAGAATTAGTATCCCTATGACCATACTTGTTGCATGTGTAGCAGTAACCATAGAGGGCTGAGAAGTCATAACATTATTCTTGTTCATGAACCAATTCCTCATCACTTTACTTATGAATTCATTGGCCTTATGACCAAACTTTTTACAAGCATAACACTGACCATGAAATGAAACAACACCATATCTTTGAGGTACAAATGGTATTCTAGTCATGTAATTATTTCTTCTTTGCCTAGGTCTACAATCAATAGCCTTATGCCCAAAATTTCTGTAAGAAAAATAATGACCTTGAAAAGATTGATTGAACCTGGTAGGGGCATGTTGTCTTATAGGTGGACCTTTGAATCTTCTTTATTTCCAAACAGGAATGAATCCACCTTCTTTTGCATTTCCAGAGGCATTCTTCGTAGGATCTTCAGTGCAATATTTTTCATCATTTGTTTCATCCTTTTCTTTTGCTTTGAATTTATCATATAAGTTTGCATATGCACTGGTTATAGGACTTTTCCCTTTTACAAAACCAAGACCAGATTGTTTTTATGGCTTTTGAGACTTAATCAATTCATCAAGAATTTCAGAATTGTAAATTTGTTCTTTTGCTTTTTCTAGTTCTTTTCTCAGAGTGACAACTTCTTCTTCAAGTTTTGAACATTTAGTTGCTTTCTCATTGAGCTTGGTATTTAAGCAATCTTCAATCATCTTGCCTTCTTCAAATTTAACTTTCAAATTAGAGATCACATCTTCTACCTCCTTGAGTTTAATTTCACATCCTTTATCTCTTATTTGATCTTTCAGTTTGCCAATTTCTTCTTTTGATTCTCTAGCTTGTGTATTTAATTTGACAATTGTCTCCTAATTTTTCAAGCATGGCCTCATATTTTAGATTTAGTGTTCTCGCTTCATTTAGATCTCCAAGAGTTGACTTGAGTTCTCCTTCGAAATCTACCTCATAATTATCTATATTGATGTCGCTACCTTCAACTTCCATTGACTCTAGATTCAGTTCTAGAGAAAACACATCATTAGACATTGTTTTAGATAATATGTGTTCAAGTGTAGGATATACCTTAGTTGTTAGGCTTCTCAAAGGTACTTGGCTTTGATACCAATTGTTGAACACCCACAGAGACTGAGAGGGGGGTGAATCAGTCTATTCTTAAACTTTAAATCAGTTCCAATTATAGTTTAAACATCAAATCACATTAACTAAAAGAAGAAGAACATAAATGAAAGCATGAACCACACAAGGTCATGAAGATTTTTATGTGGAAAACCCAATGAGGGAAAAACCATGGTGAGGATTAACTCATAATATATGAAGCTCACTGCTTATACATATTACACTTTGTTTTAAGGCTCACTGCCTAAGGAAGCTCACTGCTCCCTGATGGACTTGCAGACTAAGTTGCACAACCTTATGGAAAGATACAAGGACCTACTAAAAAGACTCATTGTCTGATAGCATGATACATGAAAATTATAGTGAAAACCTAAACATGAACTATTGTGAAGAAGGCATCCAATGTATGCTAATTTTGTAGTCCCTTATTTCACACACTTCATTCTTAACATTCTCCTCAATCTGATCCTCATCATTTTCACAAATGATTTTGTTCTTCTATAAATACCCTCGGCAACAACTCAAAACCTCAATTAAGTTGGTACCAAGATGACCTTTAGATGAAACGTATGATAATATATAGGTCGGCTCCAAACAAATCTATTATGAAGAGAAAATGAGTTTTGGATCACTACACATAGCATAATAGAGTCAAATACATCACAACACATCCTTCAAAGCAAAATTAGTTAATCAGGATGAAGCGCAAATGAAGGAAACTAGATTGTCAGCCCAACCAACATCAATACTACGAACTATTCATCTTTATACAACTGGGGAGAAACCAAAAACATTATGCGGACCAAAATGTGAGCAATATATTTTATCAATAGTATCTATACAACCTTCTCCCAAAGTATTTGATCATCATATGTTGCAGCAAGAAGAGAAACATATTGAACTGCTAAAAATAGAACATCCTGTACTTACTGTGACACATCAACACTTAGGATATTGCGTTGTGGTTTATCAAAACATTTGAAAAAAATATGGATGCACCCATACATTTCTTTAAACATATCCCCAAATCTACACAACCATATCTATCACTCTAGAAGAATGCATAGAATTTTGAGTTGCTTAACACAGTTATACTACAATCTGAAGAGCATTTGTAGACACCCTAAAATGACCAAGTCTTTGCATCACTTGCATTTCATCATCTGTCGAATCACCTGCATTTCAGTGTTAATTAAATAATCTAATTATTTAATTAATTTCATCAATGTCTTCCAAACCTTCTAAAAATCCACATTAATTGAATAAATTCCCTTTATTAAATTCAGGTTTGCTAAGAACTTTGGCTTGGAAAGGATGTGCTAGCTTGTTGTTTTGCTAGAATGTTCCATTGTCAAGACCAACACATGCATCTCCTATGACATGTGGCATCTCCCCCAGCAAGACATTATCTTTTTAGGTAGATAGCCCCCTTTAACGGACACACTGCTCCTACGATAAGGCTGTTATCTTTCCTATCCAATCTATCCTAAGCAACCTCTTTGACAAGAGAATATGTTGGATGTATGTTACTTTCTAAGTCAGTCAATTTGCTTTATGGTTTATCTTTTGCTCCTTTGTCCATTACCTATTCAAGGCTACCTTGATTTATCTATAATCTTGATATGTTGTGATGTAGTATGGATTGGGGGCATAGTCATTGCTTTTGTGTGCCGTGTTTAAGGAATGATCTTTAGCATCTTTCTTGGCATCATATTTATCTTATGTGTGTTACGTCCTAGCATCTTACATATTAATACACTTCTTGCATTGACATGTATTGAAGTTTATTTTATGTTCAAGACTATGGCTCATTCACATATACCAACAAGGTTATATTATGTCTAAGGAATATAAGTTCAAACCGCTTGCTTGCAGAGTCAACTTCCACACACTCGAATATCACAACACCTTGGTCATTTATACCTTGGTAGCAAACTATCCATGTGCTATATCAAAAATAAGGATTTCTCTTTATAAATATTTGTGAAACCAATGCAACAAGCTCATCATTTTCCCATCCATTGATCCATGGCCTTATATAGTTTTTCAAGCAAGGATCAATCAACAGTCTTTCTCTCATGTTCTCTTCTATCTCCTTTCTTCCATCTCCAACACAATCTTCTGGTCGAGCGTCAACCTAGTTCTTCTATCGATTCCCTATCTTTCCTCTTGAGGGGGCATCCTACACCAGCTACACTAGGGTAGCTAGCTACACTGGGGCATCAAAATTGTATCATGTCTTCAACAATCATTTTCTTTGATGCAACGTTGTAAACTGCATTGCATCAAAGAGGGGCAAAATGTAGACACCCTAAAATGACCAAGTCTTTGCATCACTTGCATTTTGTCTAAATCTGTCTAATCACCTGCATTCAATGTTAATTAAATAATCTAATTATTTAATTAATTTCATCAAATTCTTCCAAATTTCCAAAATTCAGCGTTAATTAGATAAATCCTCTTTATTTAATTAATTTCATTAAATTCCTCTATATTCTTCCAAAATTAAATAATTTTTATTATTTAATTAAATCATTATCCTTTTTCAAATTTTAAGTCCACATTAATTAAATAAATCCCATTATTTAATTAATTCATCACAAATTCTATCTTATCTATAATTAAATAATGTACATTATTTAATTAAATCAATTATTCTTCTAAATTTAAATAAATCATGCAAATTTATTTAAATTATCCCAATCCTCTCAAAATAAATAAAATCAAGTATTTTATTTATAATCTTCTGTTCCTCAATCATGCACAATTAATTAAATAAATTTATTTATTTAATTTTAGTTATCTTCCAATTCCTCTTAAAATATCTTGTTAACTCATGTGCACAATCAGTCTTATTTTTAGAACTCTAAAAAAGGTAAAATTACAAGTTGAGTTATCTATTCAATCAATCTTGTTTTCATCATATTTTACTAAAAATATCCTTATGGATTGACACATGTCATGTGCACATTCATCATGGTTATTTGTTTTATCTCCTCCATTGATTCTTTTGAATTATCTGGACCATTGATCGATCTCTGTTGAAACCTATATAAACCCCCCTCATCTCCTTCACAAATCCTCTTCGATCACTTATTCTTAGGCATCCTTTAACAGTGCTTTGAGCATACATCGCATCGATTGAGCAACTTTACAATCTCTTAACATTGATCTTTGAGCACTTTGAGCACTTTACTTGCTTGTTGCAAACATGGTTTCGCAGCACTATTGAGTAATCCACATTCATCCAAAGGGAACAATACAAATCTCAGTAAAAGCTTGTATATTTCATTGATTTATTAGTAATGGCTTTTATTTAGATTAGTTCTCTTTATGTTATGGGCTTTTGGTTTATTTAGTTTTAATTTAATCGATTTTCCTCATACACAACAGTCACATATAACTCTTGCTGTAGAAATGTTTATGACATAAAATTCTAGAAATAACTTCTTTGTTAACTATCAAACTTAACTCCAAAACTGTACAACCAGATCATGCAATGTGGAGAAATGTAGACCAAGAAACATGGTGACTGACTTAGGAAAATGTGTAATTTTTACCTTAGATAACTTCTCTCAATCAACAAAAGTATGAACAAAGAATCAACCTATCAAATACCATGCTTCCAAACATCTCAACATCTGCTAGGTCTTCTAGACTGACTTGCCCTAAACATGTTGACCCCATGTCTTAATTGTGTCAAACCATCTCTCTCAAATCTTACACTATCCATCAACTACATCAAACTATCTCTAATAATTTCTCAGCCTTAACTATGTCAAACCATCTCTCTCAAATCTTCCACTATCTATTAGCTACATCAACCTATCTCTAATTAGTCTCTTCAACTTCTATACAAGATCTCTATACAATCATGACCTTAAGTTGACACATATTGAGTTGACATCAATGACAACACATATTGAAAATAATAAGTTCATTATCACTGCCACTGAGTATTTCATGAAGTGGGTAGAAATCATCCCTATGACTTACATCATCAGCAAATAGATAGCTAAGTTCATTTTGCACTACATCATTTATCGGTATGGTATTCCACTTTCTATAGTAACTGATAATGGAAGACCTTTTAAGAACCAAGGTGTCCATGCCTTGTGCACTCAGTACCAAATTTAGTATCACTTCTCCACCCCTTACTATCAACAAAGTAATGGCCAAGCTGAGGCTTCAAATAAAACTATATTAAAAATCCTAAAAAATATAGTAAATGAATTTGGTAGTGATTGACATTTACGGCTCAATCCTGCCTTATGGGCATACCATACTAGTAGCAAAACCCTAACCAGTGCTACTCCATATGCCTTAGTCTATGGCACTGAAGTCATCTTACCTATCAAGGTCAAGATCTAATCTCTTTGAGTTTCCATGTAGCATCTCATTGATGGAGAAGAGTACAGAATTGCTAGATTGCATGAGCTAGAATTACTAGATGAGAGGCATCTCACTATGTTAAATCACCTTCAAGTCTATCACAACTATCTTCATCATAAATATAACAAGAAAATCAAGGAAATATAGTTTCAATTAGATGATCTTGTTCTTAAAGAGAATTAGAGAAACCAAAAGGATTGAGACAAAAAGGGCAAGTTTGAGCCTAATTGATTTCGACCCTTTATTGTTACAATAGTTTATGAATTAGGAGCTTATACATTATCAACATCTGAAGGAATTCCTCTAGATGTACCCATCAACAATGTTCATATTAAGAAGTTCTATGCTTGATCCTTAGAGTATTCCTAGCAGAAAAATACAATAAATCAAAAAAAATAGAAAAACATGTCTTCTAGTGGAAACCTGGTAAATAGGCACCTTGGATAAGTACCATAGTGAAAACCTAACAAACAAGCACTATGTGTAAGAGTTAGTATCCACCATCTACTAATTATTAATCCATATCATTCTTTCCCATTCCATAATAAAACCCCATCCATCCATACTAAAGTTAATGACCTTTGCATTTCCACATACCCATCTATCATGGATTAGAAATTATCAGTGCTAGTTCATCCATCTATCATTCTCCATAATAAAACCTCTACCTTAATGGGGGCACTTTTCCTTAACCTAGGTCTAGGAATGGATCCTTGTTTTGTCTTGAGAGGAATTGTCACACTTTCACTCACTTTCCAAAAACATTATTCATCTATCCCATTCCATAATAAATCCACACTTTCACTTCATCCATCTATCACAATCCATCCTATTCACCTACCACCCTAACTTGACTAACTCAAGTAGAAAATGAATGATGTATCCCTTTGAAAGCTAAAGTACTTATCAAATTAGAAGCAATAGACTACTCTTGAAGCAATACACTTGTCCACATACTGCTTTCCACATCTGCTAAATCCATCTATCCTAATCCAAAGCCCTTAATGGATATATCTTTCCTATAATAAGGCCCAATCTACCATGAGCACCCTCTTTGGCAAGAGAATATGATGGCTTTGTATTTGTTTTATTAGTTGGTCAATTTCTTTTCTATTTATCTTTTATTCCTTTCTAATATCTAATCAAGACTACCTTGATCTATCTATATCTTGGTATGTTGTGATACAATATGGATTGGGGCATGGTCATTGCTTTCGTATACTATGTTTGTGGGATGATCTTATTATCCTACTATGGCTAATATTTATCTTGCTTGTGTTAGAATTAACATCTTGCATACCAATATCTAGTGCATCTAAGGTTCTATAAAGGCCTTATGTCTATTAAGATCATTCTATGCTAAGACTATTTTCCATTCACATATCTAATAAGGTTCTATTATGTCTAGTAGCAATAAGTTCAAACTGTTTGTTTGCAAATTCAATGTCCTATGCATTGGATACATCATCACCTTGGTCTTATATACCCTGGTACATAATATCCATATGCTATATCAAAATAAGGATTTCTCTTTACATTTTATAAAGTATAACCAAAGAAAAATCCATCCATCTATCCATCCATAAATCCCAACAAAAACCATAGCTTTCATAAAGATTGATCACTCATCATTTTTCTCTTCTGAAAACATCATTTCATCTATCTATACTAACATAATCTTTGTCTTCTTGTCTCTCATCCACATAGAAATCCTAAAAAACATGTGTGTTAGACATCATTCCTCACACATCTATAGCATCTACAAGGATATACATACATCACATATATAAAACTTCATAAAAATCATATAACATCTATAACATCTATAAGCATGTCATCACATAAATCCATCATCATAGTATATGTCATAAATATCCTTAACATCTACATCCATATCATACATACATCCCCATCATAAACATCCATAGCATATATAAGTATGTCATCATAAACATCCATATAACATCATATACATCTCATATAGGTAATAAAAAAATCGTGTCTCATCATATATATCTCCAAAGTTAATTAGTGTCATACAATGGGCTACTAAGAGCCATAAAAAATATAAATATAAGCCCGCAAGAATCATAGTATCAAAAATACAATAGATAATACAACATAGTGGCAACTATGTCTAGTATAAACTCCCCTTGGAAGGCTTGGCTCCTGCACCAAAGGCTGATGGTCCTATGGCTGGGGAGGTTGTTGAAGTGTTATAGGTCTAGGCCAAGTTGGTCCCATGACTAACACCCTAGATCTCATGGAGGATGAGGCCTTTGATCTGCTCCTCTTTCAAAATTTAGATTGCCTCTACTCTGCTAGCACTCCACCTTGATATAAGCCTCTATAGATCTCTGCCTCATGGATCACTTGGTTCAGCTCATACTGAATCTGAGTCAACTTTGTAACCAAAGTCACTGGCTGTTGGTCTATGCTTATCATAGCCCAAGAAGTGTTTCTCTCCAAGGTGATCCTCTAAAGGGTTGACACAACCCTCGGTCTCATCACCACCACTCCATCATGCTCTGCTATGATGCGAACTAGCTCCTCTAAGTCAGGAATTTATGCCTACACTTGTACATGTCCCTAGGAGGATGCTCTCATGTGCCTCGACTCTATCCTAGTCGTATCCCTCTCTTGTCAGCATCACATAAACTGAAGCTTTAATCATTTCCACCTAAGGGTCTCAACTTGCATGAGTCTATGTGATCTCTCTGTCTTAGTCTCTACCACTAGGGCATCCTGTCACTCCACCTCCCTCATCTCTACATCTTGTTTCCTAGGACTCCTAGGGACATCCTGTTGGCCCACATCTTGTTGTACCACTGCCACTGCTACCCTTTGTCTCTTGGCCTTACAAGGTCTAGCCTCCAAACTTCTACCTACCAACTCTCCTACCTATTAGTCCTATTCACCAACCACCCCTGGGATGGTTAGTCTGGTTGGCCTAGCAATAAGCAAATAGACATCATACTCTGGCATCATCCTAGGATCTACTGCTCCACCGATAGGGTCCCAAGCTACTGGTGCAATTTCATCAAACTCAGTAAGAGTTGCAGCCACAACCACCTCTACACCCCAATCATGTATGTCTCACCATGTCCTAGCAAAAATCACCTCTCCAATAGGAACAAGCTATGGTCATCCAGACTACCTCAAAACTCTCTCTGGAAAATATCTCTCTATAACATATATACTCCTACCAAATAGATACTGACCCTACTGGTAGTATGTTAACTACTATATGTCATCCTCCCATATCTCAGAGTCTCTCCAGGGATACCAGACCATAGTGTCAAGCTCATCAAATGTATGCCTCTAATAATTTAGCTCCCTGAATCACCCTTGTGTAATTGCACCATCATATAAATGTACAAAAGGCTCACCAATCTATCTCTTCCATGGGGAGATCAACCTCGTGATTACTATATGATCCTAGGCCCACAGATGCAATAGTGTAACACTTACTGCCAAACTGGAACCAAATCTGTAAACAACGTGATGTATGTTGTGGTATAAATTCCCAAGAACGTAAGGCCCCCATGCATATATAGTCCCATGTGTAAACATCCCCTCTAAAATTGGGCCTCAACCAATAGAAAATCTGTGTGATTACATGTCAAGAACTAGGACCTCACCAATCAACCCAATCACCACTAGTTGAATCCAGTCAAACAAGTTTTGTATGTGCCTCATGCCTATCTCATGATCCTAGATGCCAATATCACGCATCATCAATAGTCTCACTAATGCAACCCCTCCAGTGTAAGTATCATAGTCAACATGAGCATCGTAGATCAAGATCAGAAGGATCCTCCATATGTCCTCTAGGGTGATCATGATCTCACCCATCGGTAGATGGAATGAGCTATGCTCAATGTGCCATCTCTCCAGCAATGATGTTATCATTACTCGGTGTACCCACACCGGTGTCATATGTGCTATGTACCAAAGGCCCATCACCTCCAAAAATAGATCCTCATTCTTGTCCAAGTCTGCTACTAGCACCAACGTCATCAGGTGTCACTCCCTAGACATTGGCGAGGGAATAACAATTTGCATCCATAAAGTTTCACTTGTCAACTTTTGAAAAATACCTAACTTTTTGCATTAAAAGGTAAAAGTGGCCCTAAAGGCCAAAAGTGCACTTTTGCTAGCAAAAAGTGCCAACATTAGCCAAATGTGCCAACATTTTAGCCAAAAGTGCAACTCTATCTGCCAAAAGCATATTTCTACATGCCAAACATAACCCCTAAAAAGTTAAGTACATAAACCCTAAAACCTAGCCAAAAACACAACACTGTTGACCATAGGTGAACTCTTTTTCCAAAAGCACTACTCTACTAGCCAAAAGTGCATTTTTGCATACCAAAAGAAAACCTTTTCTAAAACTATTAAAAAATGACCAAAAGCACAACTTTGAATCCAAAGGTGCCATTACGCATGCCATAAGTGACTCCTTTTTCAAAAGTGCCACAATTTTTTCCATAAGCATAGCTCTAGCCTACTGCTTGCTTTTGGTCACAACTACAACCTAACCTCATTAATGACCCTATTAAATATAATTAATGACTCGATTAGGGGTACTTACCACTCCTAGTGGTCATGTTAGTCTATCATGTGTCCTAACATTCTCCATGCGATGATCTGCTTGTGGGATGCCTACCATATCTGCAATCTTGTCCGCTCTAAGCTCTGAAACTCTCTAAATTACTAAAAGACAAGAATCTAAAACTTTAAGGATGCAAATGATTTGAAAGTGACCCCTGGGCCCTACTTATAGCCTCCCAACCCTAATTTCTTCCCTCCCATGACCCAGTTTTCTTCATGTCAACCTTATTTCTTCATCATGTCAACTTCTACCTTCCAATCTTGTCTTTCTAAGCCTCTTTCTACCATGTCATCAACCATTTCTTGGTGTCATAAGTAAACTCAATCATTCTTTTGTTTCCCTAGTTTTCCTCTCAAGGGGGCATCCTATCACACATTACTCTAGGGCATAGTTGTTAATCACATATTATCAGTATTTTCTTTGAAACAATGTTGTGAAATGCATTGTCTCAAAGAGGGGCAAAATGTAGACACTCAAAAATGACCATTGCATTATTCACCATGCATACATCAAATTCTTCTAACTCACTTTCATCCAACATTAATTAAATAACTTAATTATTTAATTAATTTCATCAATTTATTCTATTTTACTTAAATCTAACTTTAATTAAATGAGTCTTAATTATTTAATTAATTTATCAAATTCACCATTTTATTCTTCAATTTTCCCATTAACTAAATAAATCAATTATTTAATTAATTCAACACCTTAATTCCTCTCATCCACACAATTAAATAATTTTAATTATTTAATTGGCTAATTATTCTTCTAAAAATAAATAAATTCTTCAAATTTATTTAAGTTGACTTTTCAAAAATCTTCTAAATAAATAAAATTAATATTTTATTTATTTCTTATTTATTCTTCCATCTTGCATAACAAAATAAATAAATTTATTTATTTAATTTTTAATTATCTTCTCAAATCTTCTAAAAATATATTTTTCTTGCATGCACACACATTAAATAATTTATTATTTAATTTTATTCATAGCATGTCAATAATCAAATTAAAAAGTTGAGTTAATTAGATTTTAAATCATTGTTTTTATCAATCAATTCATTAAATAGAAAAAAAAATCTATTTTTATGAAAATCAAACCTATCTTTAGTCAACAAAGCATTTAACTCAATAAAATAGATTTTTTACATGGACATTTGTCATGTGCACATTCCTTCATGTCTTCTCAATTTATTTCCTCCATCAATTTCATTGAATTTCCTCCACCGTTGATCGATCTTCTTTGAAAGCTATAAATATGCCCATTCACCTCTTCACAAACACTTCATGATTTTTAGCATTGTCATCCATATATTCAAGTGCTTTGAGCATTCATTGAAGTACCTCGCATCCATTTGAGCTATCATCCATCCACTTGCAATCATGGTTATGCTACGTTTAGAGCAATCCACATATCAATACACAATGGAATGAATATCGTAGTGTGGTAATTTGCATTATTGTTTTCTTTGAATTTCATTATTGAGTATTGTGATTATTTCTTGAGTTATGTAGACAATGGAATATGATCTCTTTTGTTCTTGTTTGCATTCTGATTTCTAGCATATACAATATGAATAACATATTTATTTTCATCATGTCTTGATGTAGACCAATTGTTTTTTAGTATGTTTCATCTTCAAGCATCATAGTTTTTAGAAAAAATTGAGATTTCATATTTAATAATTTTATCTTGGATATTTGGATGTATGCCTTGCCACATAAACCCATGCAAAACCCATTTCCATTAAAACCATTTTATGAGTTACTTGTTTAAAAGATAGATGTTTATTCAAGACACAACATGTAATGTAATAAAAAATGTCATATCTAGTAAAATGTAAATATAATAATCCTCCTAGATAATTAAAGAATATTAAATCTAATATAATATAGATATCAATATGAGGTGTTTATCTAACCTATGTAACAAATCAAATATAGGCTAGGCTTCTAAGTATTATATTTATATTTCTCCATATTTCTAAATAGATATATTTAAGATATCTCCATTCATTAATTAATTAAAATTTCTATAATATTTTTAATACATATTTTTAGATAAATTTTAATATTATTTAATATCAATTAAGTATTAGAATTTTAAAGTTTAATTGTGATGGTGTTAGAAAGGATAATCTGAAGTTGTGGGTGGAGGTATATTAAGAGATTTGAAAGGGCTTTGTAGTGATACTTTTGATAAACCTTATGGTCTTTTGAGGAACATTTTCTGTGAGGCAAGATCCATATCTTTAAGAGTGAAAAGAGTGAGTGACTTATGTATTCCAAATATGATTATAAAAGGAAACTCTTTGAAAACTATTAATGGTTTAAAATAGGAAATTCCAAATGGGGTTGATAATTCAACACATTATAGAAGAGATGAAAATGTGTAAACATTTCAATCCTTTTTTATTTCAGCATCCACATAAGGAGAGTAATGTTGTAAAAAAAATTTGACTAATATAAACAATTAGAAGATATTGTATCCTCAGTAGAAAAATAATGAAGATTTTCTTCTAACTCTAAAAAAGATTATTTTAATAAATAATTAAAAATTAAGTTATATTATAAGATTATACAATAGTTTATTATTAGATTATAAGAGTTGAAAGTAACTTTGACCTACTCTTTTTGAATGAACCTTTTAAGGTATATATAAGAAATAAATCAACATGCCACTGGGTGTTGCCACAATAGTGTGTCCCACTTATGGGACATCTTGATTTTTGTCTGAAATCACATATTTTTTAGAAAAATTAATGATTTAAGCCTTGAGGGGTTCCATCTAAAGGGGTTTAATTGAATGGGGTTAGATAAAACTCCCTTAGATCAAACTCCCTTGGAAATAATCGCCCTAGTATTAGATCACCCTCGATGGAGTCTCCTTCGCACCTATCAAAATGCTGGCAAAAAACCAACTTTGCTTCACCTTTTGGGGGATCAAATGAAGTCATTTATAAATTCTATTTTGTAAGTATATAGCCCTTAGTATAATATTTCCAAAAAGTATGATATTGAATATATTTCATTCGATTATTATATTTGTTTTCTATTTTCTAGTGAAAATAGGTTTTTCAGTGAACTTCAAGGTCTCTATTCCATACACGTAGAAAAACAATTCTAAAAAATATTAACACACTAGGTATTGATGTCCTTGTTTCAACAAAAAAAAAAAGTTACTTTGGATACATGTAAAAAAAGTTATGTTGTATGGTATAAACCTATGTCTGAATTATAATTAATCTCACTTTAAAATTTAATTCAAAAAAATAGGCAACAAAAAATTATGAAAAATATCTACGCACTAGATATTGGTGTTACAAATCATGTTCAAAAAATTATAAGTTTTTCCTTTGTATAAAAAAAGTTATGTTGTATGGTATAAACTATTGAAGGTGTTGGTTTTTTTTCCCAGACTGGATGCTTTCTCCCAATTATCCCTACAAGGTAGCCATCAATGATCAATAGGATCTCTAGGCCAGGGGCCAACAGTGTAGGAGATAGACTCTATAGATATCTCCTCTTCTTCTTCAGGCTCTGCAAAACCTAGGGGGTTATTCCCTATTCAACACCCATGAGATATGCTTGTGAACTGGGGGATGTTGACACAAAGCAGATAAATCCTCCTTTATGTAGACCAAAACTATGAGATAAGTGCAAAGGGGCTAGCTTTGGGCCTATGTTCAGTTGTGAGATAGAGGATTTTGATCCTAAAACTACTTCTAAGGTCCTAATGGTTTGGTTTTGAAGTTTTAAATTTGATTTTATATTTGGATGCAAAACTAGGACCTGGGTGTAGCCTCAATACAAGACTAGACTGGTGCCTATCCAGGGCTTGGAGTCAATAGACATACACATGTGAATGATCAGTATAAACATATACCAAAGACTGGATTTCAAGGGGGCTTGTTTAGCACCTGCCTTACAGATACTTCCTAAGACTGAGTATTCAGTTATCTCTGCTTACAAACATCCTCACTGCAGTACATTCCTCCCAACACTTGATCTAAAACATTTAATCTACCCCTTGAGCAGAAGTAAGAAATCAAGCATTCAATACAGTAAACCCATACTCTAGAACCATAAACACCCCTTAGATGCTTAGATTCAGAAGAACACACTCAATTTGGAGATAGATAATAGAACACATGCAATACAATATTACTCATTTAAATCAACATGAAATCAGTAAATTTATGCATGAGACATACAACATGAGACTCATAAACTCACAAGACATCCATAACAGGACCACCAATGAAGTTGTATCTTATTACAACACTAGAATTTGTCCATCTTTCAACCACAACAAATGAGTAACACCACCTGCTATATACAGCAAGGAAGGTGTACTCAACATTAATCACATGGCAATTCAAAATTCACCAGATACAGCACATCATGAGAAAATGGCACTCAAACATTGAATGTAGTAGGTGGGAGAGGAGGCAGGGAGTGGTTGGACTCAAGCCCTGTGCCGCCACCTAGGGATTCACATCTTCAATCGAGTGGTTGATCCATGCATGCCTTTGCCCATACCCTGTAACATCTGCCATTAATGGCATACCAACCCGCAGCCTTGGGAATGCTGTGGACTGTGTGTTTTACAACTTTTCTTGCCAAGAAATATGACCTTGATTTTTCAAATCATGTAGGAACTAATTATCTCACATTCACCCTGTAGTGACCCCCTCGACACTTTATAAGCTAGGCCATGAGCATTTATGATGTCGGTGATTTTGCTCCCAACGATGCCAGCATATAACTCATCATCACCCTTTGCATGATACCCTAATATGAAATATCGCCCTGATGACTGCATCACCTGATATAAAAATATCACCCCTGGGAAATATCACCCTGATGTGAAGAAACACCCTAATATTCAATATCATCCTGATGACCAACCTCATCAGTGCATTCTGATGCATCAGAGAAAAATCCTCCTCATCATATTCATACCATGCACTTCATCGATGATCCTTCTGTGCTTGTTCATGTCATCATCACATTCATATCCTCATCAATGATCAGGGGGATCCTCATAATACCTGCTGATAATAGCCATCATGCCAAAGATCACATGATGCACCCCACCGATCCTAATGATGTCACCATCATATTGACAACATAGGGTGATATTCGTAAGATCACCTAATAATTGAAATATCACCCCCCACAAAATATGATGATGTTGGATAGGTAGATATCGACCCTCATGTAAAATTGACATTCGCAACATCGGGGTGATAAAACAACATCAAGGTGATCTTGACTAAGATCACCTGATATTAGAATATGACCCCCCCCTTTAGAATATTGGGTCATATTGAAACCGTGCAACAGCATCGGGGTGATCATAACTAAGATGGCTGATGTTAGAAACATGATGACCCCACGGAAAAATTAGGCCGATATTTGAAAATATGATGACCCCCCAAGAATATCAGGTCAGGCTAAAACATGCTGAGGGGGCCCAAAGACTTAGAATTTTTTGGATTTTTTGGGAGGGTGCCTGCAGATTTAGAAGCTTGAAACTTGACTGTTCATGCAGACACCAACAGAAGGCACAACTCAACTGAGAGGTGGGGGTGAATCAGTTGTATCAAAACTTTAGCCTTAATTGATCAATTTCACAATCAATTTCACAATCACATTAACTTTCTTTAACCACTTAATCTGATATGAAGAATAAACATGAAAAGCAGAAACAAAAATTAAGCACATCAACACTATTCACACATAAACACTAGATTTTTACGTGGAAAACCCTTAGAAAGGGAAAAACCACAGCAAGTGTTAGCTCACAATATAATGTAGTAACAATACTGAATATCAAAGAGGCTCATTTCCAAGAGGGCTCACTACCCAAAAGGGTGGCTCACTACCAGTGGGTGGCTCATTGCTAGTGGGTGGCTCACTGCCAAGGGGTGAACTGATATAGTAGCATCTACATCATTATGAAGTTTAGTTCCATTGAAGCACAATGTATTTCTCCTGTTCTGCTCTTACAACACACACACCTTAACTTCGCATCCTTTCACACATTCACAACAATCATGACTCTATTACATGTATTTATACCTATCATCAACCTTGGAATGTACATCAAGGTCGGCATTACAATCTACGACCATTTGAACTTTCTCCAAGGTCGACATACATACATAATTTCAAAATAGGACTAGACCTAAACAAACTTACAGAGGAAAAGAATGAAGGATGAATACATCATTTCTTAGTTTGGAGCCAAATACATCTTCACATGCTTGTACACGCTTCTACAATCCACGAATTACCTCCACAACAAGTGTGACTCACTAGGTTGGCCAAAACAAATATACAGAATCAAGAATCACTAAGTCACACTCTTCCAAGAGCTTCATTACAACTTGTGCATTAGACACACATCTTCAATGCATTTAGGGGACATCTACAAACACCATAGAATTATTTGGAAACTAGAAAATCCAACCACAATAGATCTCAACTTACTTTTCTTGAAGATGGATCACAGACTGCTCTCAATCAGACACTATCAAACTCTGCTAATAAAAAACTTGTTTTCCAGAGTACCAAACCACAAAACCTTTGGAATGAAGAAAGATAAGGACTTTTTAAGCTTAAGTCTAGAACTAGAAGACCAAAGAATGTACTGCAAGGGAATACGGAGCAAATACTTCCTCCATGTCACACTGCAAACTCTGTCAGGCACAGTCTTCAAACTAGTGAATAGAAATTTTGCTATACAGTGATCCAAACCACCAAATTCTATATTTAGCATCTTCAAACACTTCTCTAAAGTATATCCAAATCTCATACTCCAGTCTTCAATACTGAGGAAATACGGAGAAAAACTCAGATAGTTATTCTACAAGCTAAAATACTCTGCAACACACTATTTCCACTTGAAGAGAAAATTTTCTCAAAAGCACTTAGAAACTCAATATTAGGAATATCTTCTCATCATCTTCAGCACTTATATAAGACAATACAAAGCAACTGAGTCATCACAAACAAGCATCAAAACAAGAGCACAGTTGACACCAATGACAACATAGATATGTTGACATCAATGACAACACCGGTTAGCACATACTTGCAACATAAACATCATTTTTTAAAAATGTTGTTAACCATAAAAAATAAGTTATTAAAAGTTATGTAAAAAAATCACAAATTGTTTCTTAATTTTTTTTAAAAATACATTTAAAATATAAACACAAAATCTCAAAAAAAAAACTAGTTCACATCATCTTCAAATTCTTAATGGATTAGTTGCTATAGGTGTTTAAAAATGAAAATTTGGCTAGCTGATTTCAATGTCCCAGTTTGGCCAAAAAGTCAGACACAACTTATGATATTGATGAGTTCATTTGTGCACCTAAAAACCTCCATTACTAATAGATGAAATAATTTGTTGAGCTACACCATGCATGACATTAAAATCTATGTGACTCCTTGAAAGAAACATTATTACAATAAAAAAATTCACAATACTTTTGCTAAAGTCCTCCCTTTTTTAAAACTTTATAAATTAAGTTTTCAATACACACTCAAATTTCACACCAGTAGGAGTATATACAAGTTTCATTGTATATAGAAACAAATATGATCTTTTTAATATTACATAATGCATTCCAAATTGAATGAGGTTGCTTCAAAGTTTGATCTTCTTATATCACTTACTAAAAAGTTAGTGCATTTTATATAGTAAAATGCATGAGACAAAACTGAAAATTTCCCCTACACTCTCTTCTTACAATACATGGATGTATTTTTTAATTCAAGAATTGGAACCCCTCTTATTTGTGGAATGTTTCTATCAACATCTTTGATTTCTTCAAATTAATTGTCATGTTCATCCTAAGGCAATATTATCATCCATCTTCACACATTCCTTTTTTAGTGTGAGGCTAAAAATGGTAAAATAGTGGCATAAAGATTACAATAAATTTTTAAAATCAAAGAAAAATCTCATCATTTTTTAAGATATTAGCGAGCTAGCTCGCACACTTGAAGCAAGGCATCAATCATACTATTAGGTGGAGCATGCAAATGCTTAAACATGTGTAAAAATGTCTAATAATTAGTGGTGTCTAAAAAATCCATTGGAGTTACATGTGGAAATTTATTTATGATTTTGATATTGATTGTAGGGCTACAAAATTTTGTTAAATTGTCATGTCCATGTCACAACTCCTATGCTAAATTTTTGAGGCACGTCTAATAATTAGTCACACGAGTGTTGGCATTGATCCTTACAAATAAGGTAAGATTTGATCCATGTGTTGGGCCATGTGATGTTAGTTACAAAACTTGTAATAATAATTCTTCAAAGTAGTGGAAGCAAAATGACCTTAATTTGAAGGTATGATCCCATAAATTATGGATAAAATACATAAATGTAAAGTATAATTATATATTAACAAACTAATGTAGATAGGGCATAGAAGAATCTTATTTAGAGAGAGGGAAATGGAGATAGAGAGTGGGAGAGGTAGAGAGATAGAGATGAATACGTCCTATAAAATACACAAATGTGAAATGCAATTATGTATTAACAAACTAAGGTAGATAGGGAACACTAGAATATTATTTTGATTACACATCCACAATGAAGGAAATATTAAGATTGAAGTGTGCATTAAAACTATTTAAACTATTTACAATCACTCCCAACAATGAGTAATTTTCAACATTATTATTCAAACCATTTAAAACATTTAATCCATAAATACATACAAAATAATTTTTTTGATTGGTATATATATATATCATACAATGATATACATCAAGAAAGTAGACATCTATTCCTACATGCCATATAGATATATAATGAATTTCTAAACAAAGACATATATGCATACAATTATGTACATCAGAAAAATACAAATGTACACCTCCATGCCATGAAGGCATACAACAAAATATCTATACATAACAACTGTGAAGAACCACTAGAACAAAGTGTCATATAGGCATACAACATAGTGCCATTGATTAATCAGTGACTCTTTCCCTTATAGGAAGATGAAAAACCACTCTCATAATTGATATCTACCATTCAAGAATCAAACCTCCTTGTTGTGATGCTCACAACATGCCCCATTTTACCTCTTAGCAAAATGAGGATCCCTACTGTGGCTGTGGCTTTTTGCTTGTGTGTGGGTCTTCTTAGTGGTAAAAGGAAAAGAGGTAAAAGGTTACAAACCGTGTTGAAAATTGAAACAAATTGGCATTAAGTACTAGAGTGGAATAGAGGTGAATACTTTGTCAAAAATGAATAAGGGTTGCTTTTTGAACCATTTTAAATTCCTAATATTCTGCAAGATATGCATGTTTTTGGTAAAATGCATTATAGAAAGGTTTTGTATGTTACATGTACAAGGTCATTTGTATGTGGAGTCATTGTATTAGTCACATGGAGTGGTTGGGTTTATTTATCATGGTACTTTGTATGCATGTGGTTAGGGTTTTATTCTTTGTATACAAGTCGGACCTGATAAGTTTCAGAGGTGGAGTGGATAACATGGCTAAGTTTGCATTGTGTCTTGAGTTGTATGTTTGTTGAAAAGGGAAAGATACAAGGTAATATACAACTTGATATACACGTCACGGACCCGAAGAGAATATGAAATTCAATTTTATTAAGAGGAAGAAAAAAGGTATGTTTCATTGTTTGTATACTGCATATTTCGGGTTTACACCTTTCGGCATACATACAACGTGGATTTCAAAAGGTAATTAAATTGGATGTAAGTGATGCATCGTACCTTAATGTATATTGAAAAGATGCATTTGCTTTATATACATGTGTAGATTCAAAGGGTTATGCAATACGGTTAAGAAAAGATGAAGAGTCTGAGATGATTGTACAAAAGGGTTTGCATGTATGGAGGCTTGTATCTAAGAATAGATACAAGTGTTGTTGTCTCATCGAGATACAAGTGGGAAGGTAAAGTGGGTCCCATAGGTTGTATCTTGAAGTTGTATATTGTACAGACAGATGCATATACAAGCAGACATACAAGAAAAGATGCAAGGGGATGTGATACAAGATGGATTTCAAAAAGAAATTAAATAAAGGTAAGGTTTTGTATGTTTGGGCAATTGTATGTCAACGATGTACAATCCCAATCTACAAAGAAAGGAAAGACATCGTCGAAGAGCTAAAGGGTAAAGAAGGTTTGTATGGGTTGCAATTGTATAGACACTTGTATCTATTTTACATACATTACGACATACAAACAAAAGATACAAGGGCGGATGTAAAGGAAAAGAGGTAACATTGTTTATAACCCATTGGATATAGGCTTGTATATTGAAAAGATGGAAGTAGACATACAAGAAATATTATACAAGGAGAGATACAAGAAAATCAGATGTATGCAGAAAGTAAACTAACGGATAGAATGTTTAAAAATAAAATGTTGAAGTAGAAGGCTGAAGCCGTAGGTGCATTAATTGCTGTAATTAATGCTGAGCTAACACTAAAAATGGTAAAATTTAATGGGTTAGGGTAAACTAAAAGTTGTTTTTCTTTCAAATTTGCATTGTTAAAATTAAAATTGCAGAAAGAGGAATTGCTGCGAAAATTGAACGAAAATTCATCATGAGACGAAATTGTAGAAATAGAAAAGATCAAAAAACGGTAAAGTGAGTCAACGTTTGTAAGGTTGAGTTGTCAAAGATACAAGTATTTATTTTGAATGTCATTAGAGTTCAGTTAATTAAAAATGCAAAGTGGTTTTCAGTAATTTCATTTTAAAATGTAAACAAACATTAAATTACTGTGTCTAATTGTTAATTAACTGGTTTGGGTTAAATAATATGAAAGTTAAAATTGGCAAAGATAAACGAGGGGTTAGGGTAAATGTAAAAAAATAGAAAATTCATAGTAAAACCCTAGGTAAGAAAGTAAAATGGCAAGTTAAAAAATGTTGTTTTTATAGGATGGCCCCAAAGCAGAAAAGGGTGGATACAGGGGGTGAGGAAAAGATAAAAAAGGAAAGAAAGCCCTATAAAGAAACTGAGAAGGAAGAATTGCCAATATATAGAGGGTACCCTTCGTTACTAGGTGCAAACGGACTAGGGATAAACACTAGCATAGGGAATTATGATGCGGATGATGTTTTGCAGAAGATCACAGCAGCCGGTGCTACACCTGACATGAGGTGTATATGGGAAAGTAGATTATATAGAGTTGCAGGTTTCTTATTAGCTATGGAAGCTAAAGACCTATGTCTGGATTGCATACACTTATATGACCTAGTTACCAGAAGAATAATACACTAGGATAGGGTCATTGTAGACTTATCTATAGAGGTGATTGCAAGAACATTTGGTATAGAGATACATGAAAAAATGGTAGATATTGATATTGACCAGTACAATGAAGATTTCAATGATAATGAGAGGGATTGTAGAAGCAAGATCTTCTACAGTTGGTATAGTGCAGAAAATAAACCCAAGGCTATGGCAAGAGTACATAAGATTCTGCAAAGAATAGACTTCAAGGAAGAGATATATTTGATGATTACAATGTTCAGCAGACTGGTGGGATTGAGGGATGCCACTAAGTGTGAGCCTTGGATGTTCACTGTTATACAATTCATGAGGGAAGTAAAGAAGGAATAAGGACAAATTCATTAGGCTAAGGCTATTAGTATAGCCATATGGAAACAGGACATGTTGAGAAAACAACAGATGATGCCTTTCTATTTGTCTTCATATGTATTATATTCATGTGAAGTAATGGTTCAACCATGTATACATGGGATTGACAGAGTTGGAACCCTAGGAATGGCCTAGATCAAAAGCTTGTATATGAACATTATCTTGATTTACCAGAGGATATTGCATTGAGAAAGTATGCTTTAGTAAATGATGTATTTCATACATACATGGTGAGAGTTTTAAGAGAAGAGTAGGATAAGAGATTGTCTGAAGATGCAGAGGATACAATTGGTTTGTACAGTTCATGGTACATTCAATTCCAGAACTTCACTTATATCAAAACTGAGGGATTTGAAGGAAAACCTTTCATGCTGCCTAGGTATCCTTCTAACAAGTTGATTGTTTTAGAGTTCTCAAGGCAGAACTTGAATGCCTTCAGAATGTACAAAAAGAAGTATAACAGGGGGAATCTTAAGCTCCCTTGGGCAATTGGTAGATATTCCTATTCCAGCGAGGAAGTGGCTGGTTACTCAAAGAGGGAGTTAAGGTATTATGGGTTTAAGGAATTTGAGTTAGCAAGGATATTTGACCCTTTTCATAGGATCTAAAGTACTATTGATTCTAAATTTAAACATCAAGTACACACTGAGGATTTCTAGTCAGATTGTAAGAATGACAAAGAAGTGAGAAAGAGAGTTCACAAAAGACTCACAGTAGAGAAAATGAGGTCCATGGGAGACATTTATGTCCCCCCAGAAGTTAAGGATGATGGCAAATTATTACACCATAGTTATGAAAGTGCTAGGCTTGCTCCCATTGGAGAGCCTGATTGGTCACAACCATGGAATACATCTTTGGACATATTGTCCAAACCTGTCATTTTGTTCTCCAAGACATGGTTGAAAGATAGAATTAAGGAGCTTAGGGCTAAGGGAATTGAGCCTACATATCCAAAGAAAGGAAAAAAGATAGTGAGGGAGCATCAAGATGATCTCTAGTGTTTCTATGAAAAGAAAAGAAAGATTGTAGAAGCAAAGATTGTTGAGAAAGATGGAAATGCTACATTGATGGATCCTTATGCAATAGGGGTAACAATAGTAGTATCATTAGGCGCATTTGTAGAGGCAAAGTCATTGAGTCATGATACTAGTACAGAACAAGTACATGCTACTAAAGAGTTAACAAGGAAAAGGGTTATGAAGGCAATACCAATAGGGATATCCCAAGGAGAAACTTCAAAATAGAGTGAAGTTATAGGAGCACAACAAGTAGGTGCTAAATTAAGTAACATACTTGATGCACCTACCTCAGTAGAGAAAAGACAAGCATATGCTAAGGTTAAAAAAGAATTCACTGAAGAAAAGCTGCATGGGCCAAAAATGCATGAAGCCTAACAAGCTATTGAGACTGTCAACGTTGAAGATGATAGCAGTGGAAGTGAAGTTAGAGAAATAGATTCAAAGATAGGAAGAGAAATTGACATGGAGGAAGTAGAATCCAGTGAATATTCAAGTGAGGGAGAGGAACAAGACACTCAAGCTTATATGGAAGTTGAACAAGGTCCAGTGTCTGAGCTAGAAAATGTACAAGAAGAATTGGGGGTAGTAGATCTGTTTGGTACATTACTACCTCTAGAAATAATAAGAGATGTGCAAGATGTAGCACATCAAATAGAAGAATCTAAAAAAGAGGATACACCTAAGGAAACAGTGAAAGAAACACCTGCTCAAACTAAAGAAGAAATAGGAGCTAGTACTTCTGGTGTAGATGTGTTGAATATTCTAAATATGTATGGGGAACACATCGAAGAGGAAAAGAATGTAGAAAGCAAGGATGAACAGGAAAAAGAGACAAAAGAATCTAACAAGATAGTAGGTTCTCCTTCACATGCAGAGTAGGTTGACATGCCTAAAAAGGTACAAAAGAAAGGTGAAACAGCAGAGGAAGTAGAAAATAAACCTGAATGCAAAGAAAACATAGAGAATACTGATGAAGATAAGTTTAAATCTGAAAAGCAAACAGAGGATAAGGGCATGACAAATATGGAACAAGAAAATAAAGAGGAAGATCAAGAAAAAGATTCATCAGGAAAAGAAGGTCCAGGGGAAGAAGATGAGGGTGGAGGAGATACAAAAATTGAGGGTGAATCTAAATAGCAAAATGATCCAATGTTACAGGAACCAGTCCCTCAATAGTAGCCTCCTCCATAGCAACAAGAACAACAATAGTAGCAACAAGAACAAGGAGAAGTAGAAAAGTCTTAAGAAGAGGTAATTAATGAAGAGAAAGCCACTAAAAGCACAAAAGAGGCTCCAACCTGGTTGGGTATAGAAATAAGGAGAGAAAAGGTGGAGGTACAGTTAGTATCCATAGACATCAAAAGTTTATTAGGCGGTGCAACACCAAGAAAAGAAAAAAGGAAGGCTAGATTCATGTCAGCAATACAAAGGAGTCTAGACAGATCTAGAACACTGAACTTGGCCATACCACAGAAGGAGAAAACTAAAGGAGAAATAATAGTAGATGATTACAAGATACTTAATTTTGACTTAGGACACACAACAAGGGAGCAACATATAAGTGAATGGGAAGATATGCACCAGGTCACAGCAGAGATGTTAAAGAAAGACAAAGATAAACATGAATATTTAAAAGGACACATTGTCCAGCTACAGTAATTCATTAGGGGGATATTTGATCCCAATACTACAATACCAGAGTTACTAAGTGAAATAGCAGTATTGTCAAAAGATGAAGTGAAGGATATGGCAAATAAGAGGCTTGAGGCAAATATTTTTGAGGAGTGGTTCAGAGCATTCATGCAAGAAGGAGAAGAGGTGATCAAACAAGCAGTGACAAGATGGGAATTGGCTGCAACAGAAAAGAATAAATGCAGTGTGCTTATATATAATTGTTAGTTTAGAAAAGAAGAATGTAGGTTTGAATTGGAGTAGTTGGAAGAAATTGAAGAAAGAGTAGATGAATTAATAAATGAAGGAGTCATTACTCCTTCAATGGAAAATCAAGTGCCAGAAGCCAGGTTGGAGTTAAGATTTGAAGATGATAATCTCAGAAGGTGTATCACAGTCACTCAGGGTTTAGAGAAGAAAGTAGACAACATGATCAGGTTGCATAAGAGGATAATTGAAAAACTCATAGATCATGAATGTATGGATGTACCAACATATGAACTCCAAAGGGCATTAAAAGAATTCAGGACCATCTTTGCACCATGTCTGGAGAATCCAGAGGTGTATTTAAGTAAACAAATGATTGATTCAATAATGGAGGTGAGTGCCAAGATAAAGAAATATAAGAAGAGTGAAGGTTTAGGTAAAGAAGAAAAGCAATTAAATGAAGGGGTCACAATGCAAGAATATGTATGGACAAGGAGTCTAGGGGGAAATCACACCTTCATAGAATGTGTATGGAATAATTTCAAGATATATCTAAAGGAGTAGGAAAGTATAAAAAGGGGGCAAATAATATTAATGGAGTCAATTAAAGAGTATCCATGGGCAAGGTCAACAAGAAAGAAGAGGTCAAAGGGGGGAATCCTATTTTGAAAAGATTCCAATGCCATCCTTTGAGGCAGAAAAGATACCACCAAGATATTTTGAGAGACGGTTAGGAATGAATGTAAACCCTTGATCAAGAAAGTATGAATACTGACCGTAGATTGGGTTTTGTAGCCATAGTAGTATGAAGCTTCAAATTCTATATAAGAAGCTCTTGTACTTGTATATTATTTACATAGGGATTTTGAGTTGTAGCTTTTACTTGTAATTTGTTTGAACATTTGAGTAGAGAAGTATTTCTTCAGTTTAGAAGAGGAGATCGCCTGTGTCTACACTAAGGAATTCGTAGAATATCTAGTTTCCTTACTGTATCTATAAAATTGTCTGTAAGTTTTTTGCCAATTTGATTAATGAAACAAAAGGTCATTCATACATTGTAAATTCTATTTAACTGTGTGCTTTAAATACAAGTAAACTTAGAATTCTACATCTATTACATAGTGTTTTCTGACTCTTACTAGTATTTGAAGTATTATCCTTTGAGAGCTTGCAATCTTTGATGTATGTTATTGAAAATACTCAGAACTCTGCATTTGAAGATTTAGTATGTTGATTTGATTAACATAACATTAGATCCTTTAGTGAAATGATTTTTTAACCTAATTTTCTCTAACTTTTCCCAAAAACATTTGAAATAATTAGCTTAAAAGTAGAAATCTTAAGGAAATTGTCTTACATTTGAAAGAAGCATGAAGAATTGTGTTAATATCTGACAATTTTCATATCAATTTGAAAGGCAAAGCTTGTTTCACTATTAATCTTACAAGGCTTTGTGATACGGTAGTAAGTTTATGCAAAGGAATGAATAATTTGTCTATGTTTGTAACAATTTGCATAATTTGAGTCCAGTAAGTCATAGATTATCTTAAATCAAGTAAGGCCCCTTGAATATTATAGTTTCACATCAACCTGCTGAATTATCCACAAGGTCAAGACCTAACCATACAGAAACTTGGGATTAAGAACTCTTAAGTGATTTCTTCATATCTTTCAAGATAGTTTAGGTTCATTTTGTGAATTTTAACTTTTGTTATGAATGTTTAAAAACAATCATCAATAGTTTTTGGCACTAGAAGAAGGGCCTGATTGGAGTTAAGGTACGATTTAAGCAAAACTAGCTCATAACAGTGGTAGGGTGACCAGATCTAGATCTAGTTCAGAAGATATCTTTATGCAATTACTTGATAGAAGGCAGAGTAAAGGTCCTTTGATTTGGAATCCTATAATATCACACGTAGGAGGCTCATATGGAACACCTCCTTGATCACCTTTTAACATCCATAACATAGTGAGTCCTAACAATTCTTCATTTAGATCTTTGAATCTTGGTTTAAGTCTTCCTAGGGGTCCAAGTCCTCCTAGAGGTCCTAGTTTTCCCAGAAATCCAGGTACTCCCAGAGGTCTAGGCCCACCACATGGCCTTACAATGGCTTATTTCAATGTCAATTCTCCTATAACATTTATTGATTATCATGAGATGCCAAAAAATCTTGAAAAGATATGTCCTAAATATCAATTGCATTAGGATCTAGAGGATCACATTAGGATATTCAAGGAGGCATGCTTTAGAGCCAGGTTAGAATATGAGGATGTTGTGTGTAGATTGTTTCCTTACACATTTAATGAGCAAGCTTCTAACTGGTATGTTAACTTGCCTAATGGTTATATTTCTTCTTGGGCACTTATGGAAGAGGCATTTTTGTCTAGGTTTAGGGGACCAGTTGATCCTTCCACCTTATATCATAAATTGGCTGCAATTAAGAGAGGTGAGGGAGAGCTGATTGATAACTTTAATGATAGCTTCCAAAAGGCTTACTCCTAGTTAGTGGCTCCTTACACAGTGATTGCAGATGTGTTATTAGCCATGTATTATTTTGCTCTTGATCCATTAACTGCTATGTTTGTCAAAAGACAAGTTGATATAGATACTATATCCAAAGCTTATAAGGAAGTAGCCTTAGTAAACTAGGAAATGAGACAAACAACTTATAGTCATTTTCTTAATGGAGGACACCCTAGGATGCAAATTCAAGCACAACCTTGGAATGGGGTTCCTATGCATCATACTCCATTATTGAACCTGATTCCTACATACACACCTGTGTATAATCCTTCCCCAATCCAGACTATAGTTCCCTATATAGGTAATAGTACCAATAACAATCAGAGTAATGGTCAGTCATTCTTCCAACCTCCTTATGATACATTTGTGGCAAAGGCACAAGAGGATAGGGAAGAGATCAAAGAAATTACTACACACTGAGAAGATTGACCACTGAAATGACACAACTAAGAAATGAAAATTTCTATGGTAGAAATAATCAAGGATACAATCAGAACCATAACCAAAATTATAACTAGGGTCAGGGTTTAAATGAAAACCAGAATTATAATCAGATTCAAAATCATAATAAGGGACAAGCAATGCAAAACAGAGGACATGTTGTAGATAACAAGACCTGGGGTAATAACAATAGAAATCAGAATCAACCAAAGCCACCTAGGACATGGAACACAGGACCAAATAATGGCACTCTAGCTTCTCCATTTGAGAGTTCAGATAATCAGGAAACAAAACAAACAACCATAATTCAAATGGCTAATGTAGCATTAAAAATCTGGTATAGGATCCACAATACCAATGCAAATGCTGAATTAGATTGCCCTTAGTTTCATCTAGTGGCTAGCATCTTCAATGTGGATGTACAAGCTCCCACATCTAAGTTTCTCATTCCCAAAGGTAATGAATTAGTGCCCTCAGTATTTGAGACTACTTTAGTCTTAAAGACTTTTACCTTTGCCACTAGAGAGGAAGATGATCAGCTATTAGAAGATGAGCCTTACTTTTGTGAGAACTTATACCCTGAATCAACCTTAGTATTGAATGTGTTTTAGTTTCTCTTTGAAACTGAAAATGAATTGTTATACAAAACAGAGGAGGTATAGTCTTTTCAATAGTCCAACAAAAATCATACCTACAATTTGAGAAGTAATACTAGGCCTGGAGGTCCTTTCACTACTTCCACTCCTCCCAACAATTTCAACACTCCTCCAGATCAGCATGCCAATAATAACGCTTCTATACTAAAGGCTAATCATCATGTGAATGGTGGGATAGTAGCATCAAAAGTTTAAACAAGGAAAATAGAGATAGTGGAAACAATGAGGTTAATGAGTTACTTGTCTGAAGAGATAAAAAAAAATCAAGGTCAGTATACCTTTATGTGAATTGTTGAAAAGTCCAGGGGTCAGAAATGTTTTCATAAAGTCCTTGGATACATATGTGACAAGCGAGGTCTCTACTAATATGAATGTTCCTAGTAAAGATCCACAATCCAAAGACAAAAGTAAGAAAACTGAACAACCTTCCAAACTAATGTGGTCATGTATGCAGATAAGAGGGAAGTCCCTCCTTTCTTTTTAACCATTAGGATGTTGGGAAAGAACATACATAATTGCATGGTAGATTCTGGTTCATCAGCCAATGTAATGCCTTTAGGGATATGCAAAACTTTGGGGCTGACCCGTACCAAATCTGCCAAGGTTGTCACATAATTAGACAAAACTACGGTTAATGTGATAGGAGAATTAAGGTTGTCACATAATTAGACAAAACTATGATCCTAGGGTGAGTCAGTTTATTGACATTTAAGTAGTGGATATACTTGTGAATTACAGGATGTTGTTAAGTAGGGACTAGTCAAAAACATTAAACAGATATATGGCCACTAATTTTTCACACATGTGGTTACCTTGGAGAGGTATTCTAAATCAGATTAGGGTAGAAGTTGAACCCAGAATGAAACACATGATTACAGAATACAATAGGACTAACGAGATATTATATGCTTCTATTGAACCTGGTGTTTATAGAGTCACTAATAAGGGAGTGTAAATTGAAGAAATCTTGATGTTGAATTTTAAAGAAAAACTTGTCAGTAAAGAAATAGTAGTGTTCATGGAGTCTGATTGCAATTCTTCTGATGAGGAAGACAATGCAGTAAATAGTTTTGGTCAGATCATTAGGTAGGAAATAGAAAGGTGCATTGAACAAAAGTTCTAGTTCAGTGTAAGTTGTACAAAAGCATGTACAGAGTCCATAATAAGCCTCATTCTGAAGAGAATTGTGGAATGTGCAGAGACATTATAGAATATCAATACATAAAGTGTACAAAAGGGATGGAACTGCAGGAAGGAAAGGTTAATCCTAAGAAACTAGAGTTATACTTTCATGATAACATGGATGTATTAATTCTTGATTTTAAGAAAGAAACAAAAGACAAAAGTGTCTACTATTTTGATTTACAAATTGAGAAAATAAATATGCAAGTAGGTCAAAATGAATCACCCATGAAGAAACAAGATATTACAGTGCAGGTAACAGAAAAGGTGAGACATGTGAAAATAAAAGGTCAAAGGAATAAGGAAGGCATGTGGACATTGAAATGTGATGGGTCTAAATCCAAACAAGGTGCAGGTGCTGGTGTTGAACTTATAGATCCTAATGGTAAATCATTTTTACCAGCATATAGGTTACAATTTCCTTGTACTAATAATGTAGTAGAATATGAATCTTTAATCTATGGACTTGTTATGGCTATCAAGAAAAGGGTGAGGATGATCAAAGTATTTTCAGACTCTGATTTAGTGGTCAGACAAGTGAGAAAATTATATGCATGCAATTATAAGAAGATGGTTTGTTATAGGCATAGAGTGTGGGATTTAATAGATTCATTTGATGCCTTTAACATAGAACATATCCCTAGGGAATTGAATCATAGACCAAATGCATTAGCAGTTGCTGCTAGCACTTCGGAAACCTTAACATTGTTAGATCTAAAATGATTTGTTGTTGAATTAGTGAATGTCCCAAGCATACCAGATAATGTTACTCATTTTCAATTATTTGAAGGGGATCAACAAATTATGGATTTTCTCACCTGTAATGAAGTGTTTGAAGCTCAAGTCATTGATGAACAAGAAAGGCCTGACGTGTCTTGGGATGAAGAAGACATAATAAACTTGAAAAGTAATTTCTTACCTAAGGGAGTAATTAAGTTGGAATAGATTTTTGACTTTGATGGGGTAGTTAGACAGAAAGATTTGCCCAAAACTAAAGGGGGTAAATGTGATCCCTATAACCTAGGAACAAAGCAAAGTCCACAAAATGTACTGATTGGAAAGGCTTGCTCTAAGAATTTAAGAAAAGAAATTGCGGATGTTTTGAAAGTATACAAACACATAATAGCATGGACATATGAAGATTTGAAGACATATGATACGTCCATCATAACTCATGTAATACCCTTGAAACCAGAAGTTAAACCTTTTAGACAGAAACATAGGCCTATGAATGCTATTTTGGATCCTTTAATCTTTGAGGAAGTAAAAAAATTATTGTCTGCTAGGATAATCTTCCCAGTAAGACATTCAACTTGGGTAGCTAATTTGGTACCCATGAGAAAGAAAAGTGGAGACATTAGATTATGTGTTGACTTTAGAAATTTGAACAAAGCTTCTGAAAAGGATAATTATCCCTTGCCTCCAATAGATGAAGTACTGCAAGCAGTAAACGGAGCTAAGATGATGTCTTTTTTGGATGGATTTTTAGGATATAATCAGGTCTTAGTTGACAAAGAAGATAGATTAAAGACTACTTTTACTTTCAAGTTGGGTAATTATACATATAGGAGAATGCCTTTTGGTTTGATCAATGCAGGTGCCACTTTTTAGCGAGCCATGGACATTGCATTTTAGGGATTATTAGGTAAATGCATTGTTATTTATATGGATGATTTAACTATGTACTCTAAAGATACATCTACTCATGTTGAAGATTTGAGATAGGTACTTAAAATATGTGAAAGGTACGGGATTTCACTTAACCCAAAGAAATGTACATTCAATGTAACTGAAGGAAAATTGTTAGGACAGGTCATTTCTAAAAATGGGATATCCATTGGTCCTAACAGAGTAGAAGGAATAAGAAAATTGTAATTACCTAATAGTAAGAAGGAATTAAAATCTTTTTTTTGGTAAGATTAACTTTGTCAGGAAGTTTATTAAAGGGTTTGCGAGATTGTGCAACCATTAAATGCAATGCTCAAGAAAGATGCAAAGATAGAAAGGACACCAGTAGCCAAGGCCGCATTTGAAGATATTAAGGAGACCATTTCTGATGCTTCTGTGTTAGCAAGTCCAAATTATACCAAGCTGTTTTACATATATTATTTTGCATCTACACATTCAGTTGCAGCTGCCTTGATACAAAAGGGAGAAGATAATGAAGAAAAGCCCATAGCTTTTATGAGTGCACCTTTGAAAGATGCACAACTGAAGTATTTAGACACAGAAAGACAAGCATTTACATTAGTAAGGGTAGTTAAAAATTTTAGACATTACATCCTACAAAGTCAAGTCAAGGCCATAGTACTAGATGCAGCAGTAAAAATGTTGCTAATATAGAATGAGCTTGGAGAGAAAAGGACCAAATGGATTGCAATATTGCAAGTGTTTGATATGGAGATTATTCCAATGAAGCTGGTTCAAGGATAGGCATTAGTACAGACCATAGTAAATACAAATCCAAATTTGGTGAAGCAGTAGTATGTATTAAACTCTAATGATGCATCAGGCTGGTATGATGATTTGAATATATTTCTGATATCAGGTAAATATCCAAGTAAGATGAAGTCTTCTCAGAGGAGAGCTTCAAAGATTAAAGTACAAAGGTACATGGTACAAGGAGGTCTTCTATTCAAGAAGAACCATGAAGGTATATATTTAAGATGTTTAAATAGAATTGAAATAGATAAGGTATTGTCAGAGTTGCATGATAAGTATGGAACTACTCATGGTTCTCATTTAGCTACTACGCAGAAGATATTAAGAGTGGGATACTATTGGCCAACAATGTTTAAGGATATAGAGAGTCATATTCAAAGTTATCACACCTATCAAACTACAGCAAACAAGGGAAGGAATCGGGCTAATCCATTATAGCCAATCATTAAGTCTAGGCCATTTGTATAGTGGGGCTTGGATTTCATTGGAGTTATAAATCCCCATCATCTGCAGGACATAAGTTTATATTGATAGTGATAGACTATTGTACAAGGTGGAGTGAAGCCACATGTTGCAAATTTTCTACTACTAAGGTAGTTATCAAATTTCTTGAAGAAAATATCATAACAAGGTTTGGAACTCCATATTTGTTGGTATGTGATAATGGCCTTGCATTTTCTTCTCTGAAATTTTCTAAATGGGCATTTGAATATGAGATAATTCTAAAATTTTCTTCAAATTATTATCCTTAGGGGAATGGTTTAGCTGAGTCCACAAACAAGATTTTATTGGATATAATCAAGAATTTAATTGTAAAAAATCCCATAGAGTGGAATACACTGTTAAAATATGTGTTGTGGGTAGATAGGACTAAGGTTAAGTCTGCCTTAAGCAATGCACCTTATCACCTAGTTTATGGGACTGATCCCATACTTCTAGTGAATTTAAGAATACCTATCTGGAAGTTTGCCAATGATTATTTAGGATTTGATGATCATAGAAAAGCCAAGATAGTCCAAATGTTACAATTGGATGAGAAGAGGGATCAAACTATTGAAAATTTTGATAAACATCAAGTAGTGATCAAAAGATGGTTTGACAAAAGAGCAAGAGTCAAAACATTTAAAATATTAGACTTAGTGTTGTGCTGGGATAAAGCACATGAAAAGAAAGGAAGTCATGGGAAGTTTGACAAATTGTGGTTAGGTCCACTACAAGTTGCATAGATAATAGGAGATAATACATTCAGGCTCAAAACCTTGACTGGAGAAGATGTGTCATTACCTGTTAATGGCCAACATTTGAAACATTACTTTCAGGCTTGAGGTGAGGCTAGTTTTCATGTTATGTATCATAGTGTAAATAATATACAATTGTTTTGTTGGGTTTTGTTTTGTTTTGTTGTTGTGTTGGTCTGTGTGTTGTGTTTCCTTAGTAGGGATGTTTGTTTTGTTTTGAAGTATACAAGAGCAGATTAACAACCACTGAAAACAATGGAAGATTTAAAACATTCAAGTTAATTATTTTAAACTTATGCATAACTTGTTATGACTGTCATAAATGTAGAAAATGGTTTGGCTTGTGAAATATTGTATTCAATAACTGTGGGTTGAGTATTCAAGGGAAGTTTCTCACAATGACACACCTAAAATCCTTGGGTTTTTTGAACATACCAGTGTAGGTGTTAAGTGAAAAATTAGAGGTCACCCTTGCTACCGTTACAATTCTCAGCTTAATTTTAGCAAGTGATCACACCTTGCATCATGAAGTTATAATGAAAATATCTTATAAAGTCTCTATCTTACACAAAATAAAAAATATATATAATAGTAAGTAAATAAATAAAATGGATTTTATTGAAAATCTAGATTAAGCCATCTAAGTAGCTTTACCGAGGCTATAGACGCTTGCTAGCAGTGGGGCTCTACTTAGGAGAATTGTAATGATAACCTTGTCGGGGCTATAGACGCCTACTGGCAGCAAGGCTCTATCTAGTTGGCTATGGGGGAATGACATCAACTATGTAGTTTAATATTAGTCACTAGTTTATTCAACTTATTTTCAAGATGAGGATAATAAATCACATGCACCCACATAAACTTAATTGGAAGATTCATGCACCTTATTGAATACATTAAGTCTTGAGTTAAATATGATCTGCAGAAAAGAAAGTTAGAAGTTATGAATTTATTTCATTTAGTTTTCTTTAATCGTTTTAATTTAATTGTTTTGTTTGGTTGCTAGTTGTTGTGATGCTCACAACATGTCCCAATTTACCTCTTAGCAAAATGAGGACCCCTGCTGTGGCTGTGGCTTTTTGCTTGTGTGTGGGTCTTCTTAGTGGTAAAGGGAAAAGAGGTAAAGGTTACAAACCGTGTTGAAAATTGAAACAAATTGGCATTAAGTACTAGAGTGGAATAGAGGTGAATACTTTGTCAAAAATGAATAAGGGTTTCTTTTTGAACTATTTTAAAATTCCCAATATTCTGCAAGATATGCGTGTTTTTGGTAAAATGCATTATATAAAGGTTTTGTATGTTACATGTACAAGGTCGTTTGTATGTGGAATCGTTGTATTAGTCACATGGAGTGGTCGGGTTTATTTATCATGGTACTTTGTATGCATGTGGTTAGGGTTTTATTCTTTGTATACAAGTCAGACCCAATAAGTTTCAGAGGTGGAGTGGACAATATGGCTAAGTTTGCATTGTATCTTGAGTTGTATGTTTGTTGAAAAGGGAAAGATACAAGGTAATATACAACTCGATATTCATGTCACGGACCCGAAGAGAATATGAAATGTGGTTTTATTAAGAGGAAGAAAAAAGGTATGTTTCATTATTTGTATACTACATATTTCAGGTTTACACCTTTTGGCATACATACAATGTAGATTTCAAAAGATAATTAAATCAGATGTAAGTGATGCATTGTACCTTAATGTATATTGAAAAGATGTATTCTCTTTATATACATGTGTAGATCTGAAGGGTTATGCAATATGGTTAAGAAAAGATGAAGAGTCTGAGATGATTGTACAAAAGGGTTTGCATGTATGGAGGCTTGTATCTAAGAATAGATACAAGTGTTGTTGTTTCATCGAGATACAAGTGGGAAGGTAAAGTGGGTCCCACAAGTTGTATCTTGAAGTTGTATATTGCACAGACAGACGCATATACAAGCAGACATACAAGCAAAGATGCAAGGGGACGTGATACAAGATGGATTTCAAAAAGAAGTTAAATAAAGGTAAGGTTTTGTAAGTTTGGGTGATTGTATGTCAACGATGTACAATCCTGATATACAAAGAAAGGAAAGACATCATTGGAGAGCTAAAAGGTAAAGAGGGTTTGTATGGGTTGCAATTGTATAGACGCTTGTATCTATTTTACATACATTATGACATACAAACAAAAGATACAAGAGTGGATAGAAAGGAAAAGGGGTAACATTGATTATAACCCATTGGATATAGGCTTGTATATTGAAAAGATACAAGTAGACATACAAGAAATAATATACAAGGAGAGATCTAAGAAAATATGACGTATGTAGAAAGTAAACTAACAAATAGAATGTTTAAAAGTAAAATGTTGAAGTAGAAGGCCAAAGCCGTAGGTGCATTAATTGCTATAATTAATGCTAAGCTAACACTAAAAATGGTAAAATTTAATGGGTTAGGGTAAATTAAAAGTTGTTTTTCTTTTAGATTTGCATTGTTAAAATTAAAATTGTAGAAAGAGGAATTGTTGCAAAAATTGAAAGAATATTCATCACGAGATAGAATTGCAAAAATGGAAAAGATTAGAAAATGGTAAAGTGAGTCAACGTTTGTAAGGTTGAGATGTCAAAGATATAGGTATTTATCTTGAATGCCATTACAGTTCAGTTAATTAAAAATGCAAAGTGATTTTTAGTAATTTCATTTTAAAATGTAAACAAATGTTAAATTACTATGTTTGATTATTAATTAGCTAGTTTGAGTTAAATAATACGAAAGTCAAAACTAGAAAAGACAAACGGGGGGTTAGGGTAAATGTAAAAAAATAGAAAATTCATAGTAAAACCCTAAGTAAGAAAGTAAAATGACAAGTTAAAAAATGTGTTTTTTACAGGATGGCCCCAAAGCAAAAAAGGGTGGATATAGGGGGTGAGGAAAAGATAAAAAAGGAAAGAAAGCCTTGTAAAGAAACTGAGAAGGAAGAATTACCAATATACATAGGGTACCCTTCGTTACTAGGCACAAGCAGAGTAGGAACAAACACTAGCATAGGGAATTATGATGAGGATGATGTTTTGCAGAAGATCATAGCAGTCAATGCTACACCTGACATGAGGTGTATATGGGAAAGTGGATTATACAGAGCTGTAGGTTTCCCGTTAGCTATGGAAGATAAAGACCTATGTCTGGATTGGATACACTTATATGACCCAGTTAGCAGAAGAATAATACACTAGGATAGGGTCATTGCAGACTTATCTACAGAGGGGATTGCAAGAACATTTGGTATAGAGATACATGAAAAAATGGTAGATATTGATATTGACCAGTACAATGAAGATTTCAATGATAATGAGAGGGATTGTAGAAGCAAGATCTTCTATAGTTGGTATAGTGCAGAAAATAAACCCAAGGCTGTGGCAAGAGTACATAAGATTCTACAAAGAATAGACCTCAAGGAAGAGATATATTTGATGATTACAATGTTAAGCAGACTAGTGGGATTGAGGGATGCCACTAAGTGTGAGCCTTAGATGTTCACTGTTATACAATTCATGAGGGAAAGAAAAGAAGGAACAAGGACAATTTCACTGGGCTAAGGCTATTAGCATAGCCATATGGAAACAGGCAATGTTGAGAAAACAAAAGATGATGCCTTTCTATTTTTCTTCATATGTATTATATTCTTGTGCAACAATGGTTCAACCATGTATACATGGGATTGACAGAGTTGGAACCCTAGGAATGGCCCATATCAAAAGCTTGTATATGAACATTATCCTGATTTACAGGATGATAATGCATTGAGAAAGTATGCTTTAGTAAATGATGTATTTTATACATACATGGTTAGAGTTTTAAGAGAAGAGCAGGATAAGAGATTGTCTATAGATGTAGAGGATATAATTAGTTTGCACAGTTCATGGTACATTCAATTCCAGAACTTCACTTATATCAAAACTGAGGGATTTGAAGGAAAACCTTTCATGCTGCCTAGGTATCCTTCTAACAAGTTGATTGTTTTAGAGTTCTCAAGGCAGAACTTGAATGCATTTAGAATGTACAAAAATAAGTATAGCAAGGGAAATCTTAAGATCCCTTGGGCAATTGGTAGATATTCATGTTCCAGTGAGGAAGTGGCTGGTTACTCAGAGAGGGAGTTAAGGTATTATGGGTTTAAGGAATTTGAGTTAACAAGGAGATTTGATCCTATTCATAGGATCCAAAGTACTATTGATTCTAAATTTAAACATCAAGTACACATTGAGGATTTCTGGTCAGATTGTGAGAATGACAAAGAAGTGAGAAAGAGAGCTCAAAAAATACTGATAGTAGAGAAAATGAGGTCCATGGGAGACATTTATGTCCCCCCAGAAGTTAAGGATGATGATAAATTATTACACCATAGTTATGAAAGTGGCAGGCTTGCTCCCATTGGAGAGCCTAATTGGTCACAACCATGGAATACATCTTTGGACATATTATCCAAACCTGTCATTTTGTTCTCCAAGACATGATTGAAGGACAAAATTGAGGAGCTTAAGGCTAAGGGAATTGAGCCTACATATCCAAAGAAAGGCACAAAGAGAGTGAGGGAGCATCAAGATGATCTCTAGTGCTTCTATGAAAAGAAAAGAAAGATTGTAGAAGCAAAGATTGTTGAGAAAGACATAAATGCTACATTGATGGATCCTTATGCAATAGGGATAACAATAGCAGTATCATCAGGCACATTTGTAGAGGCAAACTCATTGAGTCATGACACTAGTACAGAACAAGCACGAGCTACTAAAGAGTTAACAAGGCAAAGGGTTATGAAGGCAATACCAATAGGGATATCCCAAGGAGAAACTTCAAAATAGAGTTAAGTTATAGGAGCACAATAGGTAGGTGCTAAATTAAGTAACATACCTGATGCATCTACCTCAGTAGAGAAAAGACAAGCATATGCTAAGGTTAAAACAGAATTGGCTGAAGAAACGTTGCATGGGTCAAAAATGCATGAAGCCAAACAGGCTATTGAGACTATCAACATTGAAGATGATAGCAGTGGAAGTGAAGTTAGAGAAATGGATTCAAAATGGGAAGAGAAATCGGCATGGAGAAAGTAGAATCCAGTGAATTTTCAAGTGAGGAAGAGGTACAAGACACTCAAGCTTATATGGAAGTTGAACAAGGTCCAGTGTCTGAGCAGGAAAATGTACAAGAAGAATTGGGGGTAGTATATCCATTTGGTACATTGGTACCTCTAGAAAAAATAAGAGATGTGCAAGATGTAACACATCAAATAGAAGAATCTAAAAAAGAGGATACACCTGAGGAAGTAGTGAAAGAAACACCTACTCAAACTAAAGAAGAAACAGGAGCTAGTACTTCTGGTGTAGATGTGTTGAATATTCTGAATATGTATGGGGAACACAACGAAGAGGAAAAGAATGTAGAAAGTAAGGATGAACAAGAAAAAGAGACAAAAGAATCTGATAAGATAGTAGGTTCTCCTTCACATGCAGAGCAAGTTGACATGCCTGAAAAGGTACAAAAGAAAGGTGAAACAGCAGAGGAAGCAGCAAATAAACGTGAATGTAAAGAAAACACAAAGAATATTGATGAAGATAAATTTAAATCTGAAAATAAAATAGAGGATAAGGCCATGACAAATATGGAACAAGAAAATAAAGAGGAAGATCAAGAAAAAGATTCATCAAGAAAAGAAGGTCCAGGGGAAGAAGATGAGGGTGGAGGAGATACATAAATTGAAGAAGAGGATAATGAGGGCGAATCTAAATAGAAAAATGATCCAATGGTATAGGAACCAACCCCTCAAAAGTAGCCTCATCCATAGCAACAAGAAAAACAACAGCAACAAGAACAAGAAGTAGAAAAGCCTCAAGAAGAGGTAATTAATTAAGAGAAAGCCACTGAAAGCACAGAAGAGGCTCCATCCTGGTTGGGTGCAGAAATAAGGAGAGAAAAGGTGGAGGTACAGTTAGTACCCATAGACATCAAAAGTTTATTAGGCGGTACAATGCCAAGAAAATAAAAAAGGAAGGCTAGAACCATGTCAGCAATACAAAGGGGTCCAGACCGATCTAGAACACTGAACTTGGCCATACCACAAAAGGAGAAAGCTAAAGGAGAAATAATAGTAGATGATTACAAGATACTTAATTTTGACTTAGGAAACACAACAAGGGTGCAGCATATAAGTGAATGGGAAGATATGCACCAGGTCACAGCAGAGATGTTAAAGAAAGACAAAGATAAACATGAATATTTGAAAGGACACATTGTCTAGTTACAGCAATTCATTAGGGGGATATTTGATCCCAATACTACAATACTAGAGTTACCCAATGAAATAGCAGTATTGTCAAAAGATGAAGTGAAGGATATGGAAAATAAGAGGCTTGAGGCCAATATTTTTGAGGAGTGATTCAAGGAATTCATGCAAGAAGGAGAAGAGGTGATCAAATAAGCAGTGACAGGATGGGAATTGGCTACAACATAAAAGAATAAATGCAGTGTGCTTATATATATTTGTCAGTTTAGAAAAGAAGAATGTAGGTTTGAATTAGAGTAGCTGGAAGAAATTGAAGAAAGAGTAGATGAATTAATAAATGAAGGAGTCATTACTCCTTTGATGGAAAATCAAGTGCCACAGGCTAGGTTGGAGTGAAGATTTGAAGATGATAATCTCAGAAGGTGCATCATAGTCACTTAGGGTTTAGAGGAGAAAGTAGACAACATGATCAGGTTGCATAAGAGGTTAATTGGAAAACTCATAGATCATGAATGTATGGATGTACCAGCATACGAACTCCAAAGGGCATTAAAAGAATTCAAGGCCATCTTTGCACCATGTCTAGAGAATCCAGAGGCATATTTAAGTAAACAAATGATTGATTCAATAATGGAGGCGAGTGCCAAGATAAAGAAATATAAGAAGAAGAGTGAAGGTTTAGGTAAATAAGAAAATAAATTAAATGAAGGGGTCACAATGCAAGAATGTGTATGGAGAAGGAGTGTAGGGGGAAATTACACCTTCATAGAATGTGTAATTAATAATTTCAAGATATATCTGAAGGAGTAGGAAAGTATAAAAAGGGGGCAAATAATATTAATGAAGGAGTCAATTAAAGAGTATCTATGGGCAAGGTCAACAAGAAAGAAGATGTCAAAGGGGGGAATCATGTTTTGAAAAGATTCCAATGGCATCCTTTGAGGCAGAAAAGATACCACCAAGATATTTTGAGAAACGGTTAGGAATGAATGTAAACCCTTGATCAAGAAAGTATGAATACTGACCGTAGATTGGGTTTTGTAGCCGTAGCAGTATGAAGCTTCAAATTCTATATAAGAAGCCCTAGTACTTGTATATTATTTACACAGGGATTTTGAGTTGTAGCTTTTACTTGTAATTTGTTTGAACATTTGAGTAGAGAAGTATTTCTTTAGTTTAGAAGAGGAGGTCACCTGTGTCTACACTAAGGAATGCGCAGAATGTCTAGTTTCCTTACTGTATCTATAAAAACATCCGTAAGTTTTATGGCAATTTGATTAATGAAACAAAAGGTCATTCATATATTGTAAATTCTATATGACTGTGTACTTTAAATACAAGCAAACTTGGAATTCTGTGTCTATTACATAGTGTTTTCTGACTCTTACTGGTATTTGAAGTATTATCCTTTGAGATCTTGCAATCTTTGATGTATGTTTGTGAAAATACTCAGAACTCTGCATTTGAAGATTTAGTATGTTGATTTGATTAATTTGTTGTATTTCTTAAAGACGTGAGTAACAAAACATTAGATCCTTTAGTGAAATGATTTTTTAACTTGATTTTCTCTAACTTTTCCCAAAAACATTTGAAATAATTAGCTTAAACATAGAAATCTTAGGGAAATTGTCTTACATTTGAAAGAAGCATGAAGAATTGTGTTAATATCTAACAATTTTCATATCAATTTGAAAGGCAAAGCGTGTTTCACTATTAATCATACAAGGCTTTGTGATACAATAGTAAGTTTATGCAAAGGAATGAATAATTTGTCTATGTTTGTAACAATTTGCATAATTTGAGTCCAGTAAGTCACAAATTATCTTAAATCAAGTAAGGCGCCTTGAATATTATAGTTTCACATCAACCTACTGAATTGTCCACAAGATCAAGACCTAACCATACAGAAACTTGGGATTAAGAACTCTGAAGTGATTTTTTCATATCTTTCAAGATAGTTTAGGTTCATTTTGTGAATTTTAACTTTTTTATGAATGTTTAAAAACAATCAGCAACACTGCTATGCTAAAAACTAGCTTGTAGCTCCACCTATCAATAGAATCAAACAATATACACATTACTATAAAAGCATGACATATAAAATGACATAAGTAAATAATCACTTACCACAATTTCATGATCCCTCTAAATCATCATCTACTTCTCCTCATTGACATTAGGGGTATGTGTAGGAACTATACTTCTTATCTCCTTCTATGGAAAGTATGAAAAAATAGTTTAAAGTAAAGAATGTTAATACAAGAAATTCATAATTACATTTACATTATTGGATCATACATGTGTAAGAGGCATAGAAGATAGTACTACTATAGTAATGTCCATCTCTAATGATCCACGAAGATGAGGAATTGTCTCTAATAAATTTATTAACTAAAAATAAGAAAAAGGTTATCTAAACAGATAATGAAACTTACAAAAATACATTACATAACATGATGACTAAAAATAAAAACTTACCTCAATAAAGCTAGAGAAATTACTACCACCACTAATGTGTCTAGATGTTGAAGGTCCAACATCCACCTATTCAACATTAAATTATCATTTTAAGATCAACATTTCTATATGAAAAATAAATCGACACCTAATATATTTACTAATTTATTAAAAATAAACTTGATGAGTTTCCAAGCCTACAAAAGTAGGTGATGAAGTGGTGCCATGGGAAACAGGATGAATTGATTGACCCTAAAATTTTAAGGTTGAAAATTGCATACCCTTTTTGACACTACAAATTATCCTTATTTTAGTGTACATTCCTATAGTATGGTTTAGGGACTATTTTATCCCTCTTTCCTAACCTAATTCCTAATCCAAATGTCAAGCTTTATGTGTTTTGTTCTTAGATTTTTTAATATTTCTTGTGTCAAATGTGACCATTTTAGAATGCTTATCATTGGTTTCTTCTTAGACATTAGCACAATCATGTGGACATCTGTGTAAGCACACTAATGTCTTGTGACAATATGACCATATGATCTTTGTTTGGCATTCAAAATTTGTGTCTTGTCTACTTCCATTTCATTTGTAACTATCATTTTTCTCATTTAGATGAGTCTAACAATCTTTTTCTAATCCCTTTTCTAAAGATAAGATATGGGATGATTGAGATATTTTGAATGGGGATTCCTTCTTCCCTCTTATGTTTCAAGAAAAACTATTTTTTAGGTTCTAAGTTCCCTCTCTCTTCCAATTTTCTATAGCACTCTAAAGCATTCCAAGACTCCACCACAACTCTTTGGTCCTGTGTTAGAACACATTGATATAGTGAGAGGGGGGTGAATCAGTATATGCCAAATCTTAATCCAAATCAGCTTTATCAACCAACCCTTTATACTGCCTTAAACAGATTAAATAGATGATATAGCAAATTAAGCAATTCAAAGCACAACACATAAGCACACAACCATAACACTAGATTTATGTGGAAAACCCTAGAAGGGAAAAACCACGATGAGCAAGATACTTGGATCTACTATCGAAATCTAGCCTCAGAAATAAAACAGGGTTACAACAGGTTTTATGGGCTACAACCCAAAGCAAGCTACAACTCCCTAATACATTGTTTTATGGGCACTAACCCAAAGGAAGCTAAAACTCCCTAAACATAGTTTTTATGGCACCAACCAAAGGAAGCTACAACTCCCTAAATCACAGCTTTTATGGCTACAACCAAAGTAAGCTACAACTCCCTACATTGCTACAACACTTATAGAAAGAGGCTACAACCTCTAAAGAAGATACTTGATAGAATATACTGATAAATCAGCTCTGCAGCATCAACAACCTTCACTCTAACAAGAAACTTCAATTCCTCTACTCAACAAACTCTTCTCCCTTCAACACACTTCCATATACACACACACACTCACACCCAAACTCACACATACATCTTCACACCCTCTTACTCACTAACTCAATTCACACCAAACAAGATCTTTCATTTATATCCTCCACAAGCTTCAAAAGCTTTCTCCTTTGTTAGCCAAGATGAAATGTGTAGCATGAAACATGTAATGACCACAACAAGTCAACATCCAAAATCATGTAGAAATTCAATGTGGTTCAAACCAAGTGATAAACAAGACATATTTCATCTTAACACACATCTCCACATTCACACACACTTCCAAACATCTGGCACAATCATCAAAACATATAAGGTCAGCCCAAAAAACATTTATCCATCCACATATTAGCTTCAGACCTAAAGTGGTATTGGAGAGATCACCTAAAGTGGTATTGGAGAGATCAATTAACATCATGTGGATCAATTCAAAAACATTACATGACTTTCAAAAACATTCTCAAACATCCCTTTCTCTAAAATATGCATCTTCTATCTGGCACAAACAAACAAACATAGAACACAACATCTCTTGCAAACTATGAATATACAGTCTTGAGATAGAACATTGAAAAAACTAGCTTGTGGTACAATTAAACACCTAAACCTTGGAATGAACAAACATACAGACTGTCTAAACTTAATTTCCAAACATCAAAGCCAAATAATGTAATGGATTTTACTTTCTCCTCCTGACAACTCTGATCAGAAACATGATATGTCTTTGTTCTGTTGACTCCAGAAAACCTCTGTGGTACATCATATCATCTGAAACTTGAATATATCATACCTCTTATCCACATCTACCTCACCTCCAAGCCGCACGAACCAATGTTCAAAAGCATAGAAATGTGGAGCATTTCTCTTACTCTTTTTTATTACAACACAGTATCACTGCCTTCACTCTACAAGTTTTGGAAACATTTGCAGTAACTTTCATGATCTGAAATTAGGAACATACATACTTTACACCTATCTCTATCTAACTTCCAAACTGCAAGACCATACCTTCAAATGTGGAGGAATGCGGAGCATTCTCTCGAGCTTCTTCAGTGCAACTTCTAGTGCATTGAACTATCTAAACCTTTTACACTTTCTTTCATTCCTTAAGCAATTATTTTCATTAGGAAATAATTCACCACATCAGAGACTACAATCATAGTACTTTTCATCAAAACAAGAATATTCATGTGAACACAACTTTCATCTTTCCATGAACTTCAGTAGACAAGGTACAACTATGTATAGATGATATTGATCCACCTCCTTCACTTCACAACTTCTCTGATCATCACTCTTCTGTCTGCTCTTCTACATATCACTTTGCTTTCTACCTTATAACATTTTTGATCACTTACTCTATTGTCTTCACTACAAAAATTTCCCTTTGGCATCTCTGTTGACATCATTGATTAGCACTCCATACCACTATTGACATCAATGACAACACATATGCAAAAATCTCCCCCTTTGGCATTGATAGAAACACTTGACCTAATATGCAAATTTCTCCTCCTTTGACATCAAGGAAAAAAGGCTAGTGGATTTCCTCTACTACTCCTTATCTGCCATCTCCCCTTGATTGAGAGGTAGCCATCATCACTATAGGGATAAAAATATATCTTGAAATTCCCCCTAGACAGGTGCACCAACTATGCATCTAGTTAGGAGGGGCAACAACCCCTAACTTCTGTCTAAGATATTCAAATGTGTCCTTAGAAAGTGCCTTTGTAAAGATGTCTAGAACTTGATCCTTTGTGGGCACATACTCCAATTTGACCTCTTGATTTGAAACCTTCTCCCTCAAAAAGTGATACTTGATAGATATGTGCTTGGTTCTAGAATGCATCACTAGATTCTTTGAAATATTTATGGCACTTGTATTGTCACAAAGAATAGGAATGGGCTCATCATACACTACCTTGATATCCTTTAATGTTTGCTTTATCCACAACACTTGAGTATAGAAGGCTTCTGTAGCTATATATTCTACTTTTTCTATTGATAAGGACATAGAATCCTACTTCTTACTAAGCCATGAGACCAATCTATCTCCCAAAAAGAAAACTCCACCACTGGTATTTCTTCTATCATCAACACTACCAGCCCAATCTGCATCAGTATAAGCACTCAAAGAAAAGTCATCACCCTTTTGAAACCATAATCTATACTTGGGAGCGCTCTTCAAATATTTGAAGATTCTCTTGACAGCCTTCACATGTGTTTCTCTTAGATCTTCTTGAAACCTTGCAACCAAGAGAATAACTTGCATTATATCAGGCCTTGATGCTGTTAAGTATAGTAGGCCTCCAATCATAGACCTATACAGAGTCTAATCATCTTAAGGTGACTCATCATCTTTACTCAAATGACAACTTGTTACCATAGGAGTACTTACTAGTTTGTTGTCCTCCACACCAAACTTCTTCAACATCTCCTTGATATACTTTACTTTAGAGATAAAGATGCCATCATCTGATTGAGCAATTTGGAGTCCAAGAAAGAATGATAGATCACCTATCATAGACATTTCAAATTCAATCTGCATCTTTTTTGCAAACTTCTTACACATTTTATCATTGCCACCAAAGATTATATCATCAACATACACAACAACAATCAGAATTTGTTTATCCTCAATTTTGATGTAAAGATTACTATATGTGGTACCTTTCTTAAAGCCTTGCTAGAGTAAGTACTTGTCTAACCTTGCACACCAAGCCCTAGGAGCTTGTTTGAGACCATACAAATCCTTCTTAAGTCTACATACCATGTTTGGGTCTTTTGACAATTGAAATCCATTAAGATGCTCTATGTAGACTTATTCTAAGTCACAATTCAAGAATACAGATTTGACATCCATTTGATATACCTTGAAACTCTTGTGAACTAAAAATACAAGAAACATTATGATTACTTCCATTCTTTCCACCAAAGCAAATGTCTCCTAGAAATCAATTCCTTCTACTTGTGAATAACCTTTGTAGACCAACCTTGTTTTGCTCCTTACCATATCTCCATCTTCATTCAATTTGTTTCTGAAAACCCACTTTATACCTATCACATTTTTGTTTACAAGGCTTGGCACCAATTCCCAAGTCTGATTCTTCTCTATCTAATTTAGTTCTTATTCCATTACTTGTATCCATCCTTCATCCTTACTAGCCTTAGCAAAAGTTATAGGTTCTACTCTTGATAGTAATGACAATTTTACCTGTTCATCTATTCTTGTAAACCATCTTCTTGACTACACTCCTTCATTCTTGTCTCTGTAAACACAAAAATACATACAACCTCCACGAGGACCCCTATGATGATTCAAATCCTTGTCACGTACATGTAAACATGAAATAATGTCCTTTAAGTAGCAATCCTCTTGATGACCTGTCCTCTTTCTTGTCTTGTGTTGTTTCTTCTATGTTGATTTCTCTCTCTCCCTGTTTGCGACGCTTTTTGACACTTGTTGCAACACTTGTTGACTTGCATTTTCTAAGTTTTTGACCTTGCTCCTAAGCCTTGTGAGTGTCTTGTAGGTGAGTTTTCACCTTTCCCCTATGTTTTTCATCCTATGCACCTCCTAGAAGCTTCTAGAGGTCTCCCTATCCATCTCCCACCTTCAGTTTCAATTCCGCCCAACCAATCCAAATCTTCCCCTATTATTTCCAAATCTCCCTTGGTAGATCCTGTAGGTGCAAGTGGAGATTTGGATTCTTACACATGACTAACCTATTTCTGGAGGCAGAACCCCTCCTTTTCTTCTCTTCTTTCATCTCCCAACCTGTTTGTCTACAAAAGACCCTACCTAGCCTGGATCTCCCCTGGGTGACCCAGGGTTACCCCCCAAGTGACCCATGGTCACCTAGGGGTGACTCTAGTGGAAAAAGGGGCGACCCTGCCATTTTTCTAGCCACGAAAAAAATCAAGTTTCTCACTTGTTTTTCTTCCAGTTTGCATGGTTTTTGATGCCTACTATAGAGTTAACTATTTCATGCACCCACACATGCATAATTAGCTCTATTTGATCTCAAATTAACTCTTCAATCAATCTCATACATTCCCTCACCTCAATTTCATCTTCAGTGATAAGATATAATTGATTTATCACTCCATAGTTAGTTGAGTTCACTGGATAATCAACCTTTTTAACTCCCCAATCATCCTTGTTAACTCATCAATCAAATGAGTCAACTTCTCAATCAATCCCATTCCTCAAACCTATAAATGGACCCCTCCCTCAAGCACAAATGGAGGCAAATTCATTTTGCACATAGCTCTTGCCAGTTTTTTCTCTCCAACTTAGCATTCAAATGCTCTCACAGGATGTAGGTGCCTTTTGCTTTATTTGTTCAACCAAGAAACATTATGTTGCTTCATTCTATGCAATTGTTCTCAACCAAATCTCTCATTGAGCTCATACAAGCTTCATCAAAGCTTCTTTTTGCTTCTTTGTGTCGTTTTGTCATCAAGAGGATCTCCCACTACCACAAAAGGACTTGAGGTTGCCGATATCAAGGATTTTTGAGGGTAGTGGAGTCATACAAATCTTTGTTTCTCTCAAGTTCCTTCATTGTTTTGTTCAATTAATAGTAATTAGAAAACCAAACTTTCTCTTGGGAACAGTAAAACATTGCTTTTTCCATGATAATTAGATCTTGCATGTTAGATTAGTTGTTTTCATATTTCTAGATCTAGATTATTAGAAGAAGCATTTTTTTACCTTTTCTTTAGATTAGATTACTTATAAATCATTGAAAACACAAAAAAACATAGATTAACTTTGCATTAGGGGAATCATATTAGATTGCATACATATTTCCCTTTCATAGATTAAAAGCACTTTTCATTTCCAAAATACTAAAAAAGCATAAAAAAAAGTTTTGCCTTCAATACCATCACGAGGTAACCATGGTTAAAATGATCTAATCAAACCCTCAATCCCATCACGAGGTAAAAAAAAGTCAAAACACAAGTCAAACCCTAAGTCAACTAAACCTTAGGTCAAAATCCTAAATCTGGTTAAGGTTAGTAATCACACATTTACCTCCATCTTGGCTCTCAAATGTACCTAGGGTTGAGAGGAGAGTGGGTAAGGGCTATCCATGATGAGATTGAGGAGATCAATCCACAATAGCAACAATAAGTCTTTACTCTACCACAAGGAGACCCATTTGTCCTCTTATTGTTGGAAGAGACTAGAAAACACCAGATACAACAAGAACGCATTCAACACATACAAAGACAAGAGGACATAAATGAACAAAACCACTTACCCACAAAGAGGTGGAATCTAAGAAACCCCAACAGGAGAAGATAAACTAGTGACCCTTCAGGTCATTGGGTTATCTCAACTGCAACCACAATTGAGCAAAACATTCAACTTAGCATACAACAATAAAGGCCACAATACTTGCTGACCCCTCTCCGCAAAGTCCAGCTCTCCAATGAGCCATACCCCTGACATTTCTCACCTTCTCTTGACTAGCTACTTCCACATGAGTGAGAGTAACATGGCAAATACCCCATGGCAAGGAGGGAAGGGTCTATGTGCATGCCAAAATCTGACCTGATAGCTCCAGGCAACTAGATTCATAATTTTGAATGTACATATTTTGGTGAACCTGACGTGATGGGTAGAGCCTCTTGGTTATGCTATTTGTGTTTGCATTTCAAACATCTCAAAATAGTTAACAAAAACTTCAAAACATTCTTTCACTACTCTTCATAGCCACTTCAACTTCTTTCATATATGCCATCATCCATTCCATTTATTCTGTGGTGTCTATGGCACCCCAGAATATGACGGAACCTAAATTAAACCAAGGGAATATCCGCTCAAGAGAACTAGAAACTCCCTCATTTGATAGGTTTGTGCCACCACATCCTGATGCACCAATCACCAATTGTTATGACTATGAAGATTCTGATTATGAACAAGATCAAAGAGAATCCAGGTGTTCTCTATCTTTCAACAAGCCAGCTTGGGAAAACAACTTGGCCATACCAAATGCACCACATAAAGCAAGAAGGATAAGGTTAGAGATACACCGAACCAAACAAGCTTCCACAAGTACATCAAGTACTCATCTTGATGAGGAAGTGAAATGATTGGAAAAACATTTGTAAGAAGCCAAAACGCTCAAGAAGCATTGAGGATTGCCTTGCGAGAAGAACAAAGGGAAAATGCTGCACGCGAAGAAGCATATCACCATGAAAATACTTGATGAGAACATCCTAGAAATGAAGAAACACTTAGAGTTGCTACTCTTGTAGACTTAATCGCAACTCTAGTACAAGAATCAAAATCTTGGAAGCAGAGAAAGTTTCTCCCGAAAGAAGGAAAAAATCCCATGAATAGGACCAAGGGGCATAACAAAATCCCCCTACCTCAATTACTCTTCACACAATGCTAGCAACAACACATGCCTGAATGGGAATCCTCTTGTTCAGAACAATCAAACAAATCCAACAATAGGTTATCAAAACCCACCTGTAGGGTTATTACTATCAACCCCGTAATCTCAAAGTGCCTTTCTAGGAACATATCTTGAATATTTGAAAGAACCTTTGGACCAAAGCATAAGAAGCATGCAACTACCTCAGCCATTGCCAAATCTCCTAAAGTTCAAAGGAGAAGGAGATCCAAATTCCCACATTAAAGCCTACACCATGGCCATAAGAGAAATCCTCCCTTGGGATGGGGTTGTAGTAAAAATCTTTCCAAAACATCTTGAAGGCATCACTTTGGATTGGCATTATCATCTCCCAGAAGCTTCAATCCATTCGTTCAGACAGTTAATCGGAGAGTTTGTCATGGCATTCGACATGAACAAACTCGTTAAAACATGGATTAGAGAGTTCCTCACAATGAAACAAGAGCCAAATGAATCTGTATCCTACTTTGTCACTTGATGGAGGCAAGTCCTTTATTCTTCAACTAGTGCTCCGAACATGGACACTAAGAATTGTGTGACCTCTTTTTGCATGCCCTTAACAAGGACATGAGAGAAGATGTTCAAAAATTGCCATATAAATCCTATGAAGAGGCATTGGAAAGTGCTTTGAGGATTGACCAATCTGCCATCGATAGTAGTTGGAAGACTTATGATACCAATGGAAAACTTTGAACATCTAAAGGAACATAAAAGACTACATCCAATATGCCCCAAGAGAAGGATGTTAATTTCATAAAAAGCAATCCTAGTAATGAAAAATGGTAACAAAAAGGAAATCAAGGATCAAACCAACCTTCATACGACCCCAATACTTATTGTTGGTTCCGCAGGACAAAGGGTCATGAAACAAAGACTTGTTATGGATACAATAAAGCTATCTCCAAACTTACTCTAGATCAACAAAAGAACTTTCTTAAACTTCTCCAATCCCAAAGAAAGGAGAAGGAACCTCAGAATGAGAAAGGGAAGGCAAATTAAAACAATTCCAATCACATAGAATTAAACTAAGAAGTGGTTGTGATCCATGAGGATGAACAAATAGATCAAATAGAAAACATCTTCTCACAAGTAATAAACTTGTTGAGAGCCTCTCCCTCACATCGTAAGACATTTGTGGAAGTGGTAGAAGTAGGATGTTTCACATAGGAGGAATCACCTCCTCTGACATTCGATGTTTCCAAACTACCCCAAAGTGAAGGAAGTAAAAAAAAAGGATTCACCTAGATATACATACAAATGCAAGTCGAAAAGGTCACTATAAAAAGAGTAGTGGTGGACAAAGGATCGACAGTCAACCTTTTTCCAATGTCCTTTCTATGAGGGATGGGATACAACAAAATAGGAATCAAGCAACAAACTACCACATTAAGGATTTACGATAGTCATGACATCCAAACAATTGGGAAAATCAACCTACCACTCACTCTGATTGGTAAAACCATCTCCACAGATTTCTATGTTATCAACCGATAAACCAATTACAATTTGATCCTTGGGAGGCCTTGGATTCATGCCATGAAGGCCATTACCTCCATTATATTCCATGAAATATATTTCCATCATTTGGGAAAGGTCACCATCATCAAAGTAGACCCTGATCCTTTCAGTATCTATAGAAAGGAACAGGAAGAAAAAGACAAGAAGTTGAAAATGCAAGAAAAACAAAAGGAGGAAACTTAGGATGTTCAAACAGATACAAGTGCTCACAACATATCCTATCAAATAATGGATGATCTTAGGGAATTCCCCTTTGATCTGTATACCACAAAATCCCATGCACCGTTTGGCTTAGCAGCCATTCCATGTATCAATGAATGGGATATCAAAAACCTCTTGGTTGGAAAAATTGAAATCATTGAAGAAGGAGATGAAAACAAAGAAAAACAAACTTCCACTTATGAGTTTGGAGAAACATCTCATTCACAAAACCATGAAAGCTTGTGGACCTTACATTTTTATGGAGCTAGTTACAAAATAGGGGTAGGAATGAGGATAATATTGACATCTCCCAAAGTAAAAGTTCTCCCTTCGTCTTCAGACTAGATTTCTTTTGCACCAAAAACATCGCTGAGTACGAAGCCCTATCCATAGGAATCATGCTAGCCATGAGAATGGGAGTCAAGAAAACCTCTACCTTTGGAGATTCTCAATTGATAATCAATTAGGTTGTGGAAAATTATGAAACAAAGTTAGAATGATTGTGACCTTATAAAGAAACCATCATGAAATTGGTTTAGTTCTTTGATTTCTTCTCCATTAAATCCATACTTAGGGAAGAAAATCAAGTGGCAGACTCAATGGTCATGTTGGTAGCATTATTTTCACCACACACACAATTGCAAAATTTAAAATACATTGTCTCAATATGCAGAGATCCATTATTGGAAAGCAAAGAATTACTAAATATCCTAAATTAGGCCATGGGTCAAGAAGAGCAACCAACCTGAGACTATACTGAGAATAACGAAGCCATCTTGGAATATCTACATGCTTATGATGAACTTCCAAGAGTGCACCACAAAAAAGGATACATGTTCCTCCCTCATCCAGAGGACTATTTTTAGAATGAGAAAGAAATCCTTCAGATTGAAGCAAACTTAGATTTTCTGCCTACTCAAAATTTTGAGGAAGGACACCCACCCCTAACTAAAGATACAATCGACATCAATGTTGGAACACCTGAAAAACCTAGGATGTTAAAAGTAGGAGGAGAGATAAATGATGAAGAACTAGAGGACTACATAGAGTTTCTCATCAAATATTCTAATATATTCACATGGGCATATTCAGACATGCCAAGATTAGATCCAAAGGTTGTGGTACATAACTTAGTGACAAAGCCAGATGCGAAACCCGTGAAACAAAAACCAAGGCCCATTAAGCCACAAGTAGCTGAAATGGTGAAGGAAGAACTAAAAAAACTACTAAATGTTAGTTTCATCAAACCTATGGATTATTCAAATTGGGTGTCAAACATTGTCCCAGTCCTAAAGAAAAATGGAAAAATTTGGATATGTCTCAATTTTAGAGACATCAATCAAGCTTGCTCGAAAGACAATTTTCCTTTACCATCCATCGATCAAATTGTTGATTCAACGATAGGATATGAGGCCCTTTCGCTCATGGATGGATTTTCAAGATACAACCAGATCAAAATCATAAAAGTTGACCAAAACAAAATGACATTCACTACCCCTTGGGGAACTTTCTGCTACGTAGCCATGCCATTCGAATTAAAGAATGCAAGAGCTACCTACCAGAGGGCAATGGCACACATCTTTAAAGATTACATCCACAAGATAGTCAAAACATATGTTAACAACCTTCTGGCTAAGTCAGAACAAAGCTCAAAACATGTGGAGGACCTTCGTAAAATCTTTAATAGGCTTCGAGAGTATAAAGTAAGGCTGAACCTTGAAAAATGTGTTTTTGGAGTCACGGTAGGAAAATTGTTGGGATTTATTGTCTCATGAAGACGCATAGATGTTGACCCAGTTAAGGTCAAAGTAGTCTTAAATGCAACCCCACCAACAAGTGAGAGAGTAGTAAGAGCCTTCTTAGGATTGTTAGGCACAATCAGATGATTCATACCAGACATGACTTTCAAAATTCATCCAATCAATCAAATATTGAAACAACAAGTTGGCATAACCTAGATCGTGGATTGCCAAAATGCATTTGAGCAAGAAAAGAAATTCCCGTTAACCCCACCAATGTTCACTAGTAGAAAAATAGAAATAAATGACTAAAAAAACTACAAGAAATTGGTCATGTGATCAGTAGTTTGGTCACATGACCATTGGTAGTTTATTGCCAGTCATTTATCTCGTGACCAAATTTATGACAAAACAAATTTTAGTCATTAATTTGGTAGTATATTTAGTTATTAATTTGGTAGTATATTTAGTCATTAATTTGGTAGTATATTTAGTCATCAATTTGGTAGTATATTTGGTAATTTGATAGTATATTTAGTCATTAATTTGGTAGTATATTTAATCATTAATTTGGTAGTATATTTAGTCATCAATTTGGTAGTATATTTAGTCATTGTAGTCATTTATTTTAGTCATGGTAGTCATTTATTTAGTCATGGTTTAGTCATTTATTTGGGTGAATGAGTGATTCAAGTTATAAATCAAATCTAACTTAATTAATCCTCACAAATTTATGCATATAAACTTCAAGTATCATAGATATTCAAATGTTGAGAGAAGCACCATGAAATGAAGGCTAAAATGCTTGAACAAATTTTTTGAAAATTTATTTCATTAAGTCTCATTGGTTACATTCAATGTCTCATTGGAAAAGCAAAACCTCACTGGCTAAATAGAAATCTCTCTAATTTTAGCCTCACTGGCATCACTGGTAACTTGTTTCACTAACTATCTTACATCATTTATTAAACATTTATAAAATGTGTTTCTCCTTATTCAAAAAAACATTATCTCAGCTCATGCACTATTAAACAATGAATTTGTAGCAGAGCATTTCACATTCAAACTCTTCCTTTGTGGTATTCACCTTTCACCTTCCAAGCTTCAGCCTTTTGTGAATTTGATACATTTTGTGTACCATTAAAAGCCTGCAAATCAGAAAAAGGTGAAAAAACAATAACACCATTAGGTATTTTAATTTTATTAAACATGCACAAAAGTTTCTAGACTTCAAATAAATTCAATTCTATGGACCAGTGTTTTAAAAATTCTTGACATAATTTTAGAATAATTATTCACACAAGCATCGTGATTGACAAGCAACTATCCATACCTTGACATTGCCCTCCAAACAAACTCTATTGTAAATTTAGCCATAGCTAGTTTCATGAATGCACACACACAGTGAGGAGATACCAGTTGTATAATTCCCATCTGTTCCCAACAAATTATAGTCTAGATTACTTTGCAATTAGAATCTAGATTTTATAGAGAAACCAACAAACCAAATTCCTGAGTCCTCATAGACCTACAACAATTCCTTAATAAAATAGTCATGAACTAACATGTTTTCCACATTTTTGCACTCTTCTATTGCATAATCACCAATTACAGCCTAAATATACCATGATGAAAACTAGTGGAAATACAATAACCAGCTAAGCAATATTGTAAATTAGCTGCACATATGTCAATAGTCCTCTCCACATTAGAGTTTCAAATTTTTGATACATTTGCAAAAAAATATAAATATAAACAAAAAATCTAGGTTCTGGCAGCAAACTAGAATTGCATACCATTGAATAACTTTTGGCATCCGATCCAATTTTACATGCATAGGAAAAATTGGGAATAGAATCTTCCATCACTTTATGGGCTATTTCATCAGCCCCAATTGTTATTGCTAGCAATCCTGCAAAGATTTAGAAAATCCTTCTATCAGTCTCTTGAATTAGAAAATCTTGTTAAATAGCAATAGACATAGCGTGTAAAACTATTTTTTAACAAGAATCTCAAAAAAAATTACCAAGAGCATGTGCAACAAGAGCCACCTCAGAAGAAGACCCTCGTTTCATTGGATTTCATAAAATGATCAAGCAAAGTTTCATTCCTACAAAAATGTTAATGATTTAGTCAAATCTCTGATTAATATCACAGTTGATTGTAATTTTAAATTTTTAGTGTTTTTGAAGTCCATTGTGAGAGCATACTGTGTTTTCAAAAAATTAAAGAACAAAAATAACATAGCTTCAACATTTTTTGCTATAGTACCAAAATTCCAAGTATTTGTTTAATTGACATTTTTGTCCATTTTGCCCAATTCTGATTGTTTCAGACCCTTGTAATTCATAGCCAATCATAATTTTGGTAATGTTAATAAATGTAGCATTGGGTATAAAATGTAGAAGCAAAAAGATTATCCAAATTAAGAAAAATACAAGAATTCAAACAAGTGTCATATTTGACAAGGATTGGCATTCTTACTTGCTTTATGTAAATTCATACTACATGCCATTCGTAAAAGCAACGATAATCCCTTTTAGGCCATTTTCTATTGTTGACCCCCTGAAAGACACCAACAAATTTTGTCAACAAATTAATTACAAATTTTAGGTGAGAAAGCTTTAAATGCCCAATACAGCAATAGTAAAAATATTTGTCTAATACAACAACACTAAAAATATTTTAGTTCAAATGTGCTTCAAAGTGGCAATGAATAATCAAGAATATTAATTATTAGTTGGAAAAAAGACTATATCTCTCATTTTTGTTCCCCTTAATCCAAGACAGACAACATAAATCTTGATAGAATCCAACTGTCACAAAGGAAAATTATTGAAACCGGCATGTATATTTCCATTTCCATGGCATTTGACCTCAATACTAAGTTCATATTTAGTAGATATGCACCATCATTACACTCAGACACTCATTCCACATTAGACCAATCTGATGCTAAAATGGCACATATCATAAAAAAGTGCTCAATCACATATAAGCATAATAAAAAGATGTATTCTATCGCAATGCCGAAGTGAATATGAAGCCTAATGGTCACAAAGTAAATAGTACTGCCATAAAAGGGTTGATAAGTCATCACAAAAACACACCAAAAGTGAGGATACAAGTTAACATCAAAGGAATCAAGCAAATAGCTTGTATACTCTTCATTAGCATGGTTACAAAGATTTGCATGGTTGACAATCGTTGTTAGTTGGATAAGGCCAAGCACATACAAAGTGCCCAAGAACATGGAATGCAAGTCACCTTGGTCTAGCTTACATGCAATCAAGAATGGCTATGCAAATAGAGCAAAGAGTACATGCAAATTCTTACATGAATTCGAGATCAATATGAGGAGTGAGTCTTGTCATTTCCACTCTATTTAGAGGAAATTGTTTGAAACTTCTACATTGGACAAGGAAACTTCTTTGTAAGGATTGAATTAGACAACCACTATACTTGTGTCACCAAAGTGCCTTTGCAGCCAAACCAAGAAAGTATTGCTTTGCTTCTTTCAATTGTTTCAAGGTGAACCATCAAGCATAGAATCCTCAACAAGTAGTTATTGAAAAGCTGGAATGGTAACCTCGACATGATTAATTGAAGCCTCCTCTCTCCAAATAAGATGGCTCACAAAGCTTGACCTTATATTCTTACAGTCATAGATGCTGAACTAAGTTGTTAAATCTAAGTAAAAAGCATTTGCCCAATAGCTTGGAGAATAGTGTAAGACACATACTTGAATTCAGCTTGTGATGCTTCATAAGAAACCTCTACTTATCTTTTGAATATCTTTTTCAAGATACCTGTTAAATTTGTGCTAGTTGTATGGATGTGTTTTCTTGGTGCCTATAGATCACATATGAATATAGGCTTAGGAGTATTTACAGCAACACTACTTTTTTATTTGGATCCTAAAAATGTTGCACAATTTATGTTCTTCTCTCAAACATCTATCTAGAAGTGGGAAGGTGTGGTGAGGTAAGGAGATTGATGAAAGATAGAGGAATTAAAAAAATCCATGGATGTAGTTGGATTAAAGGGCATAAAATGGTACGTGCTTTTAGTGTAGGAGACAGATCACATGCATAGACAAAGGAGACCTATGCAAAGTTGGATAAATTGTCTTGGAAGATGAAGGCGGCAAGGTATTTTCCAAATTCAAGAATTTACTTAATGTTGTGGAAGGATGGGAAAAAGAATTATTTCTCTGCCACCATGGTGAAAAGTTGGCAATTGCATTTGGTTTGTTAAACATGCCCCATGGAACAACTATTAGAGTTGTTAAGAACCTTCAAGTATGTGTTGATTGTCACATTGCAACAAAATTTATCTCTAAGATTGTCACAAGAGAAATTGTTGTGAGATGTGAACCCTTTCCATATTTTAAATAGGGGCAATGTTCTTGTGGAGATTATTGATGATGCTAAATGAAGCAATCTAAAAAATATTCTTACACTATAATAATGTGCACCATGTCAAATTTCCAACTAGCAAGTGTAAAGCCTAACTCCACAACCTTTTCTAGCATGATCCTTGCCTATGCACAAATTGAAGCTTTGGATGAGGATATGGACATCCATCAAAGCATAATTGGAAGTGGATTTTTGTCAGATGTTTAGTTCCAAGTGCCACTTTTGATCATGAAAGCCTTCACAAAGACTTATGCACAAAATTCAATAAAGAAGAATAGAATTTATGCACAAATTCTACTGTGAATGATTTCAAATTGTAATCAATTTCTTTGTAGCTTATAATGTGTGGATAAGAATTGACATTCCTTGTAGTTTCCTATGCCATTAATTAAAAGGAACTAGTTCTACACATTCATCTTAGATGCATTTGCACAGTTGAAGCCTATCATTTTAAATCCTTTACACAAGTTTTCCATGGGTTAACCTATGATAACATGTATCCTAGAAATATAATGGCAATCCTCTCAAGGGGTTCTTAAATATCACCAATCTAGGTTAATTTAGCTGAGTTGTGTGCATAAAATAGATTACATCCCTCAAAGAAATGTGGTCTAATGGACTACAATGGTTGTAGGATATGCACAAAATGGATTTGTTGATAAGGCATTAAAAACTTTCAAGAAAATGCAATTGAATATACATATACAGAGAGAGATGTATGTGGAAGCATAGACAAGGCATGTGAACTATTTGACAAAATCCTTGAAAGAAATGTGGTCTAATAGATTGCAATAATTGCATGATATGAATAAAATGGATTTGTTGAAAAGGCTTTAGAAACTTTCATGCAAATGAAATTGGTAGGTGTAAATCTAGGTTCCACAACCTTTGCCAGCATCCACTCTACTTGTATCAAAATGGTAAGCTTTGGAACAGGGTATGCACATCCATTAAGGTATAATAGAAGGAAAATTTTTGTTAGATATTATAGTTGGAAATGCTCTGATAGACATATATGAAAAATGTGGAAGCACAGACAAGGCACACAAACTATTTGATAGAATGCCTCAAAGAGATGTCATCTCATGGAATGCAATGATTGCAGGATTGGACAAAAAAGATTTGTTGAACAAGCTTTAGAAACTTTTTATACAAATGCAATTGTTAGCTGTAAATCCAAATTTTGCAACCTTTGCCAGCATCCTCCCTGCCTATGCCCAAATGGGATCTTTGGAATAGGGAATGGACATCCTTCAAAGCATAATGGTGTTAGAATCTAAAAATATTATTAACCCAAAAAACTAGTGCAAATGAATAGATATTAAACTATGAATGCAAATGATATGAAATAAAAATAGCAACACAGAGTTAGTCTCCAAGAGAGTAATGCAAATGCTAGAAGCAAAATAGTATTAAGAGGATGCAAAAGAAAGAGATACAAAATACAAGCCAGGTAGCATGCTTATATAGACTAGGAAGAGGGAGGAGGTGGAAACACCGACCAATCAGGAGCAACCATCTATCGGACTAAAGATAGCAAAGTATCTTCCCAAGATAGCTAATGAATGCTCACATGTAGGAAGGTGACACCTCATAACCACTCACCTAATAAGACATGCTTTATTAACCTAAGTGAGATTAATAGAAGTGTAGGAAAAACCTAGGAATATAGTGAAAAATAAATAACCCACTAGGAAATAAAAACCTACACTAACACCCCCCCATAAGAGAAGCTTAGGTGTATGTAGAAATGGGTCTCAAAAAATCAATCCTGATGAGGTACCCATGTACATAAAATTCCCCCCCAAAGAGAGAGAAAAGCCCACCTCCCTCCCCCCCAAAATAGAGAGAGAAGAGACCCCCCCAAAGTAGAGAGAGTCAGGACTTCGAGTGAGAGGAAGAAGCCCCCTAGAAGATGAAGCATCCCGTACCCCCAACAAAGCTCACAAATGAAGGAACTTTCTCTCAGTGAAGGGTTTGGTGAAGATATTAGCAACCTACTTGAAAGTTGGACAGTAGTGAAGGTTGATGACGTGGTCATGGATGAGCTCCTGGATGTAGTGCATGTGGACCTCTATGTGTTTGGTCCACTTATGATGGACCAGATTTTGTGAGATCTGAATGGTACTCTGGTTGTCAAAAAATATGACTAATGGTCATCTAATCTAGATACCAAACTCAGTGAGAAGATTATGAAGCCAAATGGCCTCAGTGGTAGCATTCACAGCCCCCTAATACTCAGCCTCAGTAGAAGATAGAGCAACAACAGACTGCTTCTTGCTCGACCAACAAAGAGTACTTGAACCAAGTGAGAAGTTATAAACTGAAGTAGACTTGCGATCCTGAGAATCACTCGCTTAATCTAAATTTGTGTAGCCCACCAAGTCAAGCTCAATGCCTACTGCATAGTGAATCCCAAAACTATGAGGACCCTAAATGTAGTGAAGGATCCACTTGGCTGCTTTCTAGTGGAGCTCATGAGGCTCCTGCATGAATCAAGAGACCATGCCTACATCATATGAAATGTTGGGTCTCGTATGAGTCAGATAAATGAGACTCCCAACAAGCTGTCGGTACAAAGTGCCATCAACAAATGGAGAACACTGAGCCTCAAGCTTGACTCCAAAAAGAAAAGGAGTCAGAGCAAGCTTATAGTTAGCCATATGAAACCTCGAGAGAAAATCTAGAGAATACTTGGACTATGTGAGTGTGATCTCAGAAGCAGACTGGTAGATCTCAATCTTGAGAAAGTAATGCAACAAGCCCAAGTCAATCATCAAAAACCTATCATGAAGAACTCTCTATGATTAGCAAGTCATCAACATATAGAACCAAAAATAGGAGTGAATCATCCTACTACAGAATGTAGACATTGGGATCAAAATGGCACCGAGTGAACCCAACTGATAGAAGGAAGGAGTCCATCTTGGCATACTAAGCCTGAGGAGCCTATTTGAGGCCATAGAGAGACTTCCAAAGATGGCACACAATTGATGAATCCTGAATGAACCCCTATGGCTGCTCCATGTAGATCTCCTCTTGAAGGTCACCGTGAAGAAAAGTACTCTTCACATCCATCTGGTGTACTTCCCAATGATTGGCTGCAGCAATGGCAAGAACAAGTTAGATGGAATTCATTTAGGCAACTGGCACGAAAGTCTTAGAGTAGTCAATCCCAGGAACCTGGGAGAATCCTTTGGTGACCAAGTGAGCCTTATGCTTGTCAACCGACCCATCTGCTACAAATTTTATCTAATAAATACACTTACATTGAACAAGTTTTCTTCCCTTAGGAAGAGGGACTAGATCCCAAGTGTGGTTCCTCATCAAGGAACTATACTCCTCCTGCATAGATGTATCCCACTCAGAAATATCAGAAGCCTCATGAAAAAACTGTGGATCTGAGGCCGTAGTAATGAAGACATGTGGAGCATCTTGGAATTGTGAACGAGTCCGCCTGGTATCTGATGGATCCCCAGCCCAATCACCTACAGACTGCAATGTCTGTCTAGCCCAAAGTGGACTAGAAGATGGAGAATATAGAGGAGAATCATCAACCTCTGAATGATGACTAGGAGAAGAAGGAGGTGAGTCCTCTAAATCGCTCTCTGCATCAGAAGTGGAGTTAGAAGACTGCTTAGGTGAATCTAACTCATCAAAAGATCTGTCATGTATCCCAAGTGATTCCAATGTCAAAGTAGAAGGAGTTGGAGAAGTGATAGAAAGTGAGCTCGAAGAGCCCTCCTCAAACTGAACACTCCTCTCAATGAATAGCTCATGTGTAGTAGGGTGGAGCAACCGAAAACCCTTCACACCATCAGGATAACCTAAAAATATGCAAGGTCTATTATGCAGATCCAAGGCCTTGTGTTTCTTTGCATGAATGTGGGCCCATGCAAGAGAACCAAAAACTTGAAAGTGCTTAACTGATGGTTTCCGACCCCTCCAAGCTTCAAAAGGAGTGACTCCCTTCAAGGCTTGGTGAGGAACACGGTTCTAGATATAACAAGCATAGTTAATGGTCTCTGCCCAATATTGTGGTGCAAGAGATCTAGAGTGAATCATGCAGTTCACCATTTCCTTCAAGGACCTATTCTTCCGTTCTACAACACTATTCTACTAAGGATTGTATGGAGCTAAATGCTGCAAATCAATCCCCTCTGAAGTGTAAAACCTCTCAAACCAATGGTTGACATACTCACCACCATTATCAGTGTGCAAAACTTTGATGGCTTTCCTGAATTGCTTCTCTACAAAAGTTTTGAAGTCCTGAAAATGATCAAATACCTCTTACTTCTGTTTGAGAAAATACACCCAAGTATATTGAGAAAAGACATCAATGAATGTGAGGACATATCTAGCCCTGCTAAAAGAAGGATCCTGAAATGGACTAGCCAAATCACTGTGAACTAACTCCAATATCTGTGAAGCGCTCCATGCCTTACCTTTGTCAAATTTTTCCTTAGGATGCTTACCAAGAATGCAACCTTGGCAAACACCACCTGAAAAATGAACTGATGACCATGCTCTACTAGTTGAGTTGTTGCAAGTAGCGGAAGCTAAGATGGCTAAACCACTCATGCCACATCATCAGAATGAGTGAGCAAAATAGTCGAAGGAGGATCAGGAACAAAGTGAGAAAATAGATAGATCCGTGACTGATGATCTACTCTCCCAACTACAACTATAGAACCACTGTTCAACTCACGAATCTCCACTGAATCAAGAGTGAACTCAACCCGCTTGTCTGAACCTGTGTGAGTGATCTAGTATACCGATAGGAGATTAGTTGATAATGAGGGCACACAAAGAACATCATGGAATGTGCCATCCCCCACATCAATAGACCCTCTCCCACATACCTCAAAAAGAGTGTCATCACCCATCAAAATAGAAGGCACAGTACACAGCTCCAAAGATGCAAGTTCTTCCTTAGATGAATCCATGTAGTGCGAAGCACCCAAATCAAGAACCCATGTGGATGGTGAAGAAGCAAATACTACAAGGGCCTTGTCCTTTCCTTTCCCCTTGCAGTTTTATTTTGCCTTGTTAGACATCTCATTAGAACTTTGTTTGATAGACTCAGGAACACTGATATTATTCTTCTCAAGAATGTGTGTCAAGTGATCAATTTGTTTCTTTAGAAATTTATGTTCATCATGACTGGGTCTTTTACAATAGGCACATTGGACCTTCTCTTTCTTAGGCTTGTCACCCTTAGAAGATTGGGTCTCATTAGTTGTTTTTTAAGCAACTAGTATTTGATCCTTCTTCTCCTTGCTATTCTTCTGTTTCTTATCCTTACTATTATTGTTACTACTTTGTCCTTTCTGTTCTTTTGTGCCTCGGTTGGTAGCTAGGGCATGTGACTTAGAGGACTTAAGAGTGCCCATCTGGATTAGCTTATCCTATTCCTGAGTGAAAGAGATAGCAAAATCATCTAAAGATGGCATGGTGAATTGAGTACCAAGTGCACCCTTAGTAGCATAGAAGGTAGAAACAAATACATAATATTCTAAACATAGCTTAGAGAGAATACTGAGAATCAATTGTTCATCTTTCTTTTCAATTCCACATTGTTTTAACTACAGTCTTAGTGATTTCAATTTTGTGAAGAAATCCTGGATAGTGTTGAAATTTCTTGGACTTAAACTAATTAGTTCATTTTCCAACATATGACCCCTCATTAAATCTTGTGTGTCAAATAGTTTTTCTAGCTTTGTCCATATTTCATTTGGTGAATTTAAAGACTCAATGTGAAATAGTAAATCAGGAGAAACAGACAAACACAATGTTCCATATGCCTCATCACATTTGTTAAACTACTTAGGCTTATCTTCATCTTTAGCAGGTTCAATTTCAAGTCCCATAGTTATCCTATGTAATCCAGTTTTCCTTAAGTAGATTGTCATACATGATTTGTACTCAAAGTAGTTGTATGGAGTTAGAATGGGCATAGTTGTATGATCCATGATGAAGAAATACAAAAAAGAAATGCTGAAAAGAAGAGAACACCACCAAGACAACTCCCCCCTTTCACTCAATCAAAGAACCCCCCCAAGAAATATGATTTGGCACTTTATATTTAATGCAGGAGCATCCAGTGGTGTAAGGGCAATCTTGTATCACCTAAAAAAAAAGATTTGTTTCAAAATTATTGATGTTCTTTCCATTTCTTTTAAAAATTTGTGGTTTTGGTTCCATAATCACTTGAATAATGATGTAGAACTTTCAGTTTTTCCAAACTACTAAAAATAGTAACCTACTATTTTTAGAAAGTTTGCATTTGGGCACAGATTGAAGTGAAAATTTATAGGAAGTTACATAACAAAAATATAATACCTTTGGTGAAGGAATTACACAAAGACCATTTGCGACATGAAAGATATTAAAGTTTCCATTTCCTCAAAAATGCCTGAAAATTATTCAAACTCAGGTTTGAGGCACCAAACAGCCCTGTATGGACCTGAAAATGGCTAAAACTAGAAGAGAAAGTTTTTAATGCATAGAGCACTCTGTGAGCTTTCTGAAGCATAAAACGGTTCATTAATCAGACACCTGGATCAAAAGTTATGGCTCCTAGAAGTTGACCTATTTTTGGAGGGAGATGCAAATTTTGAAATTAGGTTGTTGGCCGCCAAAAAGGCTATTAATAACCATTTTTGGGAACCCTGGGTGGTAGTAGAGTTAAGGGGGCAAGTGTGGAGTCAAGAATAGGTGGGAAAACATAAACCCTAGCTGATTTGGGGTTACAGAAGGTAGGTGATTCTAGAGTCTGGGAATAGGAAGCTGTATTGTTTGGCAGCTTGTGGAGGGTTGATTCCTCTGATTGTATTTGAGCTTTTGTAATGTAATAAGTTGTCCAAATCAATAAAGGAAGTTCTATTTTCTATGTGCAATTTCTGTTGTTGTGTGTTTTATGATTTACCTCCTTTATCAAGTGGTATTAGAGCTAGGTTCTTGAGTGTGTAGACAGATCGCCGACCGTGAGGTAGTTTGCACCAGGACTTGAGGTTGTGGGTTTGTTGCGAAGATCAAGATGCGTCCACGAAGAAACCGTATTGGGAGGAATGCTTTGACAGAAGAGGGTTTTAGAGCCCTGTAAAGGTAAATTGATGCATTGCAAGAGGAACTGCGAAGAGGGTTTGAGCTAAGAATAAGAGAAGAAAGTGAAGAAGAAGTTGAAGAAGAGCTATCTGAGGATGAACAAGAAGCTGTCAGAGATCCTGCATAAGTTAGGTTGTTGAGGGCCATTTTGAAGGTGCAAATGTGAACATAAGTGTTGTGATATTATTATTGATAGTGGAAGCACTGATAATCTTGTTTCAGAGGAGATGGTTGACAAGTTGAAGTTGATAAGAAGAAAGCATTCACATCCATATTGGATTGCATGGTTGCAGAAGGACCATAGAGCTTTGGTCAATGAGCAGTGTTTAGTGAAGTTCAAGATTGGTGGCTACCATGGTGAGGTGCTGTGTGATATCATACCGATGGATGCATGTCATATGCTATTAAGGAGGTCGTGGCAGTATGATAGGAGCGCTATCCATGATGGCCGTGCAAACACATATTCCCTAACAAAGGATGGAGTTTGTCATAAGTTGAAGCCCTTGAAGGAGGTGGAAGAAAAGGTATGTAGTACTGCCAGAATTTGCCTGGTAGATGGTAGAAAATTTTTGGAAGGTATGAAACATGAGCGTCATTGCTTTGCATTGATTCTTAAGATCAGTCAAGAGAAATGTGAAGATGTACCAGCAAAAGTCTCAGATATGTTGGAAGAATTTCAGGACATTATATCTGATAATGTACCAAAAGGTTTACCACCAGTAAGGAAGATAAGTCATCAAATGGATTTGATACCAGGAGCTAGTTTTCCAAACAAGGCAGCCCATAGAATGACTCCAGCAGAAAGTGAAGAGTTGAACAGACAAGTTCATGAGTTGTTGAGGAAGGGATTGATAAGAGAAAGCCTAAGTCCATGTGTGGTACCTGCAGTACTCGTACCAAAGAAAGATGGAGACTAGAGAATGTGTACATACTCTCAAGCCATCAATAAGATCATGATCAAGCACAGATTTCTATTGCCCAAAATGGATGACTAATGGACTATTTGAGTGGAGCCAAGTACTTCACAAAGATTGACCTAAAGAGTGGATATCACCAGATCCGTATCAGAGAAGGAGATGAGTGGAAGACAGCCTTCAAAACTAAAGAAGGTTTGTATGAATGGTTAGTCATGCCATTTGGACTAACCAATGCACCGAGCATATTCATGCAGCTCATAAACGAGGTATTGAAAGAATTTTTGGGAAGTTTTGTTATTGTTTATTTGGATGATATTTTGATTTTCAGTAAGACTTGGGATAAGCATCTAATGCATATTAAAAGAGTTCTAGAGAAGCTAAGGGAGGAGAAGTTGTTGATTAATCTGAAGAAATGTAGTTTTTCAAAGGAGTTGGTATACCTGGGATTTGTTGTCTCAGAGGAAGGTCTTAAGATGGACCCAGAAAAAGTAAGGGCTATCATTGAATGGTCTATGCCAAGGAGTGCAATGGAGGTAAGATCTTTTCATGGTTTGGCAAGTTTTTATAGAAAGTTTATCAAGAATTTTAGTAGCATTTGTGCAGCCCTAACTGAGACAATGAGAGGGGATAGCAAAGAGTTTAGATGGACTAAAGGAGCAGACAAGAGCTTTGATACATTGAAGTAGAAAGTCATAGAGCAACCTATTTTGGCACTTCCAGATTTCAATAAGGTATTTCAGGTAGATTGTGATGCTAGTGGTAGTGGTATAGGAGTTGTTTTGAGCCAAGAAGGTAAGCCCATTGCCTATTTTAGTGAGAAGCTTAATGATGCCAAGAAAAAGTATTATGTTATGGTCAGGAATTTTATGCAATAGTTCATGCTTTGAAGAAATGGAGACATTATTTGTTTCCAAAGGAGTTTGTTTTATATAGTGATCATCAGGCTTTGCAGTATCTTAATAGTCAAGGAAAGTTGAACCAAAGGCACTTAAAATGGGTTGAGTTTTTGTAGAGCTATACTTTTGTTTTGAAGCACAGGAGTGGGAAGTCCAACAGAGTTGCAGATGCCTTGAGCAGAAGGCAAAATTTGTTGACAGAAATGAAGATAGAGATTGTTGGGTTCGATGAGCTCAAAAGTTTGTACCCTGAAGATCCAGATTTTGCAGAGGCCTGGAAAGCTTGTTTGGAACCTGTTACTTTGGACAAGACAAAATGGTTGGATTTCATAATCCAAGATGACATGTTGTTTAGGGGAAGCCAGTTGTGCATTCCAAGGAGTTCCATGAGAGAACCTGATTAAGGAGAACCATAGTGGAGGATTGGTTGGACACTTTGGTTGAGATAAAACTATTGCTATTATTGGTGAAAATTATTATTGGCCACAATTGCAGTAAGATGTGAGGAAATTTGTGCAGAGTTGCAAAGTATGTCAGATGGCAAAAGGAGCAAGTCAGAACATAGATCTATATCAGCCATTACCTATACCAGAGAAGCCATGGGATGATATCAGTATGGATTTTGTTCTTGGTTTACCAAGGACATAGAGAGGACATGATTCCATTTTTGTGGTGGTGGACAGATTCTCAAAGATGGCACATTTTATTCCTTGTAAGAAGACTAATGATGATGTTCATATTGCTGAATTATTTTTTAGGGAGGTGGTGAGATTACACAGTCTACCAAAGAGCATAGTTTCAAATCGAGATACCAAGTTTGTTGGTTATTTCTGGAGGACATTGTGGAAGAAGTTGAAGGCAGATTTAAAGTTCAGTTTTGTACACCATCCACAGACTGATGGATAAACAGAAGTGGTGAATAGGAGTTTGGGTGACCTGCTATGATGCTTAGTAGGAGATAAGCCCAAGGGATGGGATTTGATTTTACCACAGGTAGAATTTGCTTACAACAATTCTATCAATAGGAATACTAGCAAATCACCATTCCAGATTGTATATGGAAATAGTCCAAGAAATGCTTCAGAGTTAAGGAATCTAGACAAAGGAGAAAAGACAAGTGCTGAAGCTGAAGAGTTTGCAAAACATCTAAAGAATTTGTATGAAGAGGTGAGAAAGCACATTAATAAGATGAATATTGAGTACAAGGCTAAGGTAGATCAGAAGAGGAGATATAAGGAGTTCCAGGTAGGAGATGAAGTCATGGTTCACTTGAGAAAAGAAAGGTTCTCAATTGGAACATACAATAAGTTGAAAATGAAGAAATTTGGACCATGCAGAATCTTGAAGAAGCATGATTTAGGAAATGCATATGAGGTAGAGCTGCCGAGTGGGATTAATATTTCCCCTATGTTCAACATTACTGATTTAACAGAATATCATGAGGGTGGCACAGAGGATGGAACAATAGAAGAACAGTGGAGTATTCCGGCATCTATTTCAATGGAGATAGAAGAGATCTTGGATAGCCATGTGGGAAGAAGTACTCGGAATAGGCAATATGAAGAATATCTGGTAAAATGGAAAGGAAGACTTGTTGAAGATTCTTCTTGGTTGTCTAAGGCCAAGGTTGACCGTTTAGGTTTTCCTCACACAAACACCTAAGACGTGACAGGGTCACTTCTCAAATTACCCTGGGTGTTTGATGCAGGAGCATCTAGTGGTGTAAGGGCAATCTTGCATCACCCAAAAAAAATGATGTGTTTCAAAATTGTTGATGTTCTTTCCATTTCTTTTCAAAATTTGTGGTTCTGGTTCCATAATCTCTTGAATAATGATGTAGAACTTTCAGTTTTTCTAAACTGCTAAAAATAGTAACCTGCTATTTTTAGAAAGTTTGCATTTGGGCATGGATTGAAGTGAAAATTTATAGGAAGTTACATAACAGAAATATAAGAACTTTGGCGAAGGAATCACACAAAGATCATTTGCGAACTGAAAGATATTAAAGTTTTCATTTCCTGATAAATGCTTGAAAATTATTCAAACTCAGGTTTGAGGCACCAAACGGCCCCATATGGGCCCGAAAATGGCCGGAAACAACAGAGATGGTTCTTAGCACATAGAGCACTTTGTAAGCTTCCCGACGCATAAAACAATTCATCAATCAAACACCCGATCAAAAGTTATGGCTCGCGAAAGTTAACCTATTTTTGGAGGGAGATGCAAATTTCAAAATTAGGTTGTTGGCCACCAAAAAGGCTATTAATAACCATTTTTGGGAACCCTGGGCAGTAGTAGAGTTAAAGGGGCAAGTGTGGAGTCAAGAATAGGTGGGAAAACAGAAACCCTAGCTGATTTGGGGTTACAAAAGGTAGGTGATTCTAGAGTCTGGGAATAGGAAGCTGTAATATGTTACAACCTATGGAGGGTTGATTCCTCTAATTGTATTTGAGCTTTTGTAATGTAATAAGTTGTCCAAATCAATAAAGAAAGTTCTATTTTTTGTGTGCAATTTCTGTTGTTGTGTGTTTTATGATTTACCCCCTTCATCAATATTAGTGTGTTTATAACTACCACTAGCAAGAAATACTAAGTGGTCTTGATTTCAATGCATTACAAAACCCTCACGAAGAGCATATGGTGAAAATACAACTTTGGCACAATACCCAGAGAAATAAATAGTACCACTGCGATCTACGCAAAAAATCATGCACTTTCAAAAAAAGAATCACCTCAATACGAGGTCGTATGTGAAAGTTATGATCCTCTGAAATTCCCAAAATGAGAACTGTGCAGTGTCACGACTGAAAATCTACAATTTCTAAAAAATCTCTGCATCAAAATAAAAAAATGTCTACATTAGTACATAGAGAATGAAATAATAACCAAAATTAAAAAAAAAACATGGGAAACGGAGTCCGTATGAGCAAGAACGGAACATTTGAAAACTACCTTCAAAATTGTAACTGCCAACGGAGAGGGGTCCTGCTGTAGCTTTTTGAGTGTGTTTCTACAACATATATGAGATTCATGCAAAAAATAAAACATACACAAATAGTTTTTCGATGCTACAAACAAAACCCAGAAGGCATTTTTCCTACTGATGTATAGAGGATGTGCATCCAGTGTAAATAGAACACCTTTAGCTACAGAAAATAACCCCAGCAACCAAAAAATGGCATGCAAAGGATGATACAACTACCTAAGACAAGAAATTGCATGCTGGAACCTGCAATATTGATTGAAAACACCAAATATGCAAGCTGGTTGTCAAATTTGAGCTTGAAACCCCGGTTCCGCAACTGTGTCTGACGATATCTAATTTCGGTGAAATGAAAGCCAAATATGACATTCTCAAGCCTCCTGGACATGTTGGAATAGCCAGAAATGTCACCAGTATAACTAGAAATGCTTGAATCACCTAGATTTCATAAAACACATGTGCAAACCCTAGAGATTAAAATGTTTCCATCAAACTTTTCTGATTCTCCAGATCATCCAAAGATACAAGAGAAGAGCATACTGGGTTTTTTGAAAAACTATAATAAGATTAATTAGCCCTCCATCACCACTAACAAATGGTAGGGGGATTCTTGTGAGATATTATAGTTTGAAATGCTCTCATAGACATGTATGCAAAATATGGAATCATAGACAAAAAACGTAAACTGTTTGACATAATTCCTCAAAGAGATGTCATCTCATGGAATGCAATGATTGAAGGATATGCACAAAATGGATTTTGCAAGGATGCTCTCAAAATCTTTGAATTAATTAAGCACTCTGGAACATATCCTAATATTGTAAGCTTTGCTTATATTCTAGGTGTTGTTGTGATGTTCACAACACGCCCCATTTTAACCTCTAGCAAAATGAGGACCATACTGTGGCTTTTTCTTTTTGTTTCTTGTGGTTTGGTCTTTCTTGGTGGTTAAGGTAAAATGTACTTGATGCTTGAAATGCTTGAAAACTAAAAATGCATAGTACTAGAAAGTAACTAAGGTTACTGGGGAATTCTACGTGAAAATGAGCCTGGGTTGTTTTTGTAAACTGGTGCGAAAGTTTGTATTGTGGGAGATATGTAGGTTTATATTGAAAATGTAGTGTTTAATTAAATTTGTATTTCATATACAAATTTCTTTGCATCTGAGATGCTTTGTATCGTCACGTGTGGTATAAAGGGTTATCTTGTCGCTTTTGCATATGTATCTTAAGTACTCAAATCAAAATATGCAAACCTAGACCTGACAGTGTTTCAGAGGTAAATTAAATAAACGTCAAGTTCCACGATTGTATTTGTATATGGTATTGTATGTATAAACTCTTGCATGTGATATACAAATATTGGCATATACATATTTGGACCTGAAAAGTAAATTCAATTGAGCACAAAAAGAAAAGTGAATGCATATTTTTTGTATGTGTATGTTTAAACACATCATATCTTATATACAAATGTAAAACAAATGTGATTTGAACAATTAAACAAAATGAAATATATTTTGCATCTGCAATTGTGTATATGAGTGTATGTACTGAAAATACAAAAATGAAAAGTGCATACAGAAAATTAAACATGATACTATTTGGTCAGTAAAATGATGAATAGAAAATTTGTATTCATTATATTCAAAGTATTTACAATTAGGGGGATTTTGCCCTATCTTGCAAAAGGGATACCAAAAGTTTGTCAAAATCTTGTGTCTACAAGAGTTAGGGGTGTCTGTAAAAGTCTCCCATCCTTATTAGGTCTGCAAATTGAACTATCCAGTTGTCATTTTGCATCGGGTCCAATCCACGTGATAAACGAAGGAAATTTAGCCTAATCGTCGCCCAGTGACAGTGACATCCTAGAGCCAAATTAGACATATTCAACGAAAATGGTAATCTCTAAACTTGAACACCAAGAATAGACACCAATGCTAACTCTAAGGCGTGTGGAATGTCACTTCCCAACTCAGCCCCAATTACCACATCCAGGTCTATGATACAATACTCTTCCCTGAAAATGTCTTGGAATAACAGAAGTATCTCTATTTTGTTACCACCCAGGTCTAGGAGAGATACGAGGAAGCATGAGGCTATATCTGAATTAACTATGTACCTATCCTCATTGATAAGAAAATCTTTGCCTAAGACCATTTTGATTTCCTCTAATTCAAGGGCACGAACCCTAGGATCCTCATGTTGTGTAATAAGCTTCCTGAGATGAGAGTCTGTAATAGAACCTAGAAAGGAAATTTGCCTCCTAGCACCACAAAGGTAGATGGGTGTCTCCATGATCATTGAGGGTAGAAAACTAAGAATGAAATGAAATTGTTCATTATTGAGGCTGTTAAATAGGGCCACATTTGATTAGTGAAGTGATTTACCATTAATGTAGTTTGTGTGAGCTCATCACCCCAAAGCTAAGAAACTAAATTCGTACGTGCCAAAGGTTAAGAAAGGTTAATGCCTTAGATATGCTTTCATTATATCCTGATTTGAATCATTATTTTAAATTTGGCATTAAATACAAGGTAAAGTACGGTTAGTAATAAGGTTGAGGATTTTTGTATCTATGCATATACGTGTGTTTGTATCTAAGGTGCATGTACATTTTTTGATTCAAAAGGAAGTTGAAGATAATTAAGACTAGTGGGGTCCATGGGAGTATTATCATAATGCATGTATTTGATATAGAAAGGGTAAATAAGGATGCAAAGGTAGACCTAAAAGTGAGTCAAGTGTGATTCATAATAGGTGGGGTTCGTGCTTTTTTGCATGTATTTTGTTTTGTATTCAATCTACAAATAGATGTACAAATGATAAAGTACAAAGATAGAATCAAAAAATAATGTCATTTCAGTTCATTAATGACTGACGTTTGAATTTGTATGCATGTGGTTATGCATCTAATATACAAAAGTAAAATTTGGAAGTTATAACATAGAGGAAGTGTATCGTTACATCTTAAGTGATGAATTTGTATCCAAGATACAAAAATAGAAAATACATTGCTAAAGGGTACAAATTTGAAATGGGCATACTTTGAACACGTGTATGGGTTGTAATTAATATCATTAAATGTAGTAAAACCTAGATTCAGAGAGAAAGAAAAGTAAATTTTGATTAGATTTGTACTTGCAATTGCATATAGAAACATAAATTGCAGAACACATATAAAGAAAAGGGGTGAATTAAGGTAAATAGAACAAATTTAGAGAGTGAGTTCAACAACACTACAAGAGAACGCTAAAGGTGTATCAAGTCCAACAGTATAATGGTTAGGAAAGTAAATTTAGGTATGTATCTAAACATCTTTGTATTTGGATTAAATTTGAAATGAAACTAGTTACAACTCTTATAGTAAAAGGGAAATGATGCAAATTAATTTGTATGTTGTAATTAGTCATGGGAAAGAACTTTAAACGCTGGTTAATTCTATGAAAATTCCAAAAAATGGAAAAATGACAAAACCTTAGGGTAAAAGTAAATAAGTAAAAATCTATGGTAAAACCCTAAGATTGTGCACAAATGAGGTGGTAAAATGCATAAGTTTTCTTAGCAGATGGCACCGAAACAAAGAAAGGTAAATATAAAGGTGGCTGGCAAGACATATAAGGTTGAAAAGGAAAAGGGACCAAAGAAAGACGTGGAGTTTCCAGTGTATCAAGGGTATTCATCCTCGATATCTAGCATGGGAGGAAGGACTTCTGATACAGCTATTGGTGAATTTGATTCTGAAGAAGTATTTCATAAAATTACGACACTAGAGGCCCCTCTAGCCATGAAAAATATTTGGGATTCAGAACTATACAAGGAAGCGGGTTTTCCTTTTGCGATGGAATCCAAGGACCTAGTTTTAGAGCGCATAGACAGGTATGATATGAATTCAAGGAAAGTAATCCACAAGGGTGTAATCATTGTAGACTTATCCACAGAGGGTATAGCTAGAATGTTTGGCTTATAGATTCAAGAGTAGATGATGGATGTGGATCAAGACCAGTATGCCCTGGACTACAAAAATAATGAAATGGACTGCAAAAGGGCAATCTTTTATGGCTAGTATTCACCAGAGAATAAACCAAAAGCTGTAGTGAGGGTACCTAAGAACTTATATAGAACTAATTTCACTGAAGAAGTGTATGTAATGATCACTTTGTTAAGCAGGCTTGCTGGATTAAAAGATGCAAGAAAATTTGAGCCATGAATGTTTCATATCATCCAATTCATAAGAGAAAAGATAGGAGCAATCCATTGGGCAAAGGATATTAGTAATACTATTTTGAAGCAAATAATGGGATTTAGGAAGAACCGACAATTTTATATGTCTTCATATGTGATTTACTCATGCAATGAAAATACCACCATTGGTGGGGATTGATAGAGTGGGTACCTTGGGAAATAATCCAAGGCAGAAGTTAGTATATGATCATTACCCTGACCTTTAGGAAATGAATGCAATGCAGAAATATGCAAGGGTCAATGTTGTATTCTATACCTATTTAGTGTGAGTCTTGACAAGAGATAAGGATAAAAGATTGTCAACAGAGGCAATCAGTGCCATAAACTGGAATAGTTCTTGGTACATTCGATTCCCTACTTTCACATATATTAGAACTGAAGGATTTAAAGGGAAACCATTTAAGTTACCAAGATATCCTCTTGATAAATTGGTCATTCTAGAATTTACTTGACAAATTGTGAATGTTTTTGGTGTACAAAAGGAGGTATGGCAGAGGAAATATAAAATTCCCATGGGGAATTGGCAGATATTCATGCTACAATGAAGATATAGCCAAAGAATCAGAAAGAGAGTTGAGATATTATAGATTTGAATAGTTTGAATTAGAGAGACACTTTGATCCTTTTCATAGGATCCAAAACTCTATTGATAAAAAATTTAGACATAGGTTCACATTGAAGACTTTTGGTCTGATTGTGAAGATGAAAAAGAGGTAAGAAAGAGAGCTCACCAAAGACTGACTTTGGAATAGATGAAAACAATAGAGGGAATAGATGTACCCCAGGAGATCCTAGAAGATGATGGAAAATTATTGCATCGGACTTATGAAAGCAGAGGTCTGGCACAATTGCCTGACAATGAACCAAATTGGGAAGAACTAGAAAAAACATCTTTGGATAATATATCCAAACCAATGATATTGTTTTCCCAAACATGGTTGAATGAGATGATAGAAAACCTTAAAGCTCAAGGTACTACAGCCACATACGAAAAGAAAGGAAAGAAGAGAGCTAGAGAAATTAAGGATGAACTATTGCGTTTTTATGAGAATAAGAGGAAAATTGTAGAAACTACAATTGCTGACACAAACACGAATGCAAAATTCATGGATCCAAATGCTCTTGGTATCATGGTTGTTGTTTCTTTGAGTACATTCATAAAAGAAGCGACATCAAGTCAAGGGGCTACTACAAAGCAAATACAAAAATCAAAGGCTACAACAAAATAGGGGATAGTGAAGGCTGTGATCATAGATACTCCAAAAGGGAAGGTGCAAATACCTACTATAATTGTGGATGCTCCACAAGTAGGAATAAGACAAAATCATGTATCCATTGCTTCCACACATAAAGAAAGAGTCCAAGGTTACATCAAGGTCAAACAAGAATTGACCGAAGAGAAACTATAAGAGTCAAAAGCCTAGAAGTCCAAAGAAGCTAAAAAGGTGGGTGAAATTGTAAATATCCAGGATGATAGTAGTGATGAAGAAGGTGATGAAGAGGAGCATCCTGAAGGTAATATTGAGACAGTAGATCCCTTTGATAGTTTAGTGCCACAAAATATCATTGAAGAAGTACACACGATTGCACAACAGGTAATAGAAAAAGAAGTGGAAGACAAGAGAAATGAAGAAATTGTGAAAACACATGCCGCTAAGTTTAGCATGCCACTGGATTTTCCTTCCAATCAAACTAAAGAGTCAACAGAGGTGAATGTGCCTAAAATACAAGAGAATGTACTTAGTCAAGTTGGGGTGTCGACAGAGGCACCTATCTCACCAGGTATTTCTAGTATCAATATTGGACAAGGTGATCAAAGAGAAGAGCAGAAGGAAGTTACTGAAGATTCAGGTTCCACAATGCCTCCTACAGAAGGACAAGATGAATAGTAGCCCCCTCAACAACAATGACAAGAATATTAAGGAGAGAAAATAGAGGAAGGTGAAGGTGAAAGAGTTGAAAGTATAGGAGATAATCCAAGTGAAATTTCAAAAGAAGAAGATACAAAAGAAGAAGCAGGAGGAGATATAGAGTTAGAAGAGGAAGACAAAGGGAATGAAGAAGAAGAACAATGACAAATTGATGAGCATCAACCTCAAGGTCAGCATCAAGGACATCTACCTCCTTAGCAACGTCAGAATCCATAGTAGTACAAAGAACAAATAGGAGGGGAGAAACCTCAAGAAGAGGTAGTACATGAGAAAGTGGTAGAAATCAGCAAAGACGCACCAGCTTGGATAGGAAAGGAAGTAAGACAAGAAAAGACAGAGGTAAAGTTGGTTCCTATAGACATAAAGAGCCTGTTGGGTGGTGCCACACCAAAGAAGGGAAAGAGAAAGACAAGAACAACATTTGTAGTAAGGAGAGATCCATTTGGAGCGAGAACCTTGGAATTGGCCATACCAATTATAGAAAAAGTAAAATGATAAATGAGCTTGGAATATTATAAAATAATTCAAATGGATATGTGGTATGTAACTAGGGAACAACATATTACAGAAATGGAGGATATGAACAAAGAAACCATAGAGTTGATAAGGAAATATAAAAATAGGTTTGAGCAGCTGAAAGGACACATTATCTAACTACAACAATTCATTCAAGGGATGGTTGACCCTAATGTTAATATACCAGAATTACCTGTAGAGTTATCTATTTTGTCAAAGGATCATATAAATGAAATGGAGAATAAGAAAGTTGAAGCTAACATGTTTGAAGACTAGATCAGGGAATTCATACAAAGAGGGGAAGACATAATAAGACAGACAGTTGCCAATTGGGCCCTTGCCCTAGCAGAAAGGAATAGTTGCAGCCTTAACATACATCATTGTCAATTGAGAATGAAGGAAAATAGATATGAGTTGGAGCAGCTCAAGGCCATGGAAGAAAAGATTGAAGAATTGGTGAATGAGGGAGTATTAACACCTCAAATGGTAAACCAAGTGCCGAGGCTTAAAATTGAATTGAAGTTCGAAGGAGAAATTCTAAGAAATTGTATTGCAAATACTCAAGAGTTAGAAAGAGATGATAGTGATATGATAAGAAAATAGGTAAAGATAATGCAGAGACTCATCGGACATGAGTGCTTAGAGTTGCCAGTATATGATGTAGTCATGGCAGTGAGGGAATTCAAAGCTATTTATTTACCTTGCTTAGAGAATCTTGTAGCTAATTTGAGCAAGGAAATGATTAACTCTATTATGGAGTTGAGTGCAAAGATGAGGAAGTATCAGAAGAATAGAAAAGATGCAGAGCAACATGCAAAGATATTGAAGGAAAGTGTTGAAGTACAACAATACATGTGGACAGATAGTCAGAAGGATATTCATATGTCCATTGCAACATTAGTGGTTGTGTATGCAGAGTATTTGAAAAGAATGGGAGAAGATACAAAGGTAGATACTAGTGGCAGCGAGTAGTTCCCTTTTGGGATATTCCAGTGTTCTTCGATGTTTTCTATTTTTTTGTTCTTTTGGAAAGTCAGTAAAAGAGAAAGTCAAAATGGAATATCTTATGTTTAAAAAACATCCCAATGGCATCCTTTGAGCCAAAGGGAATATTCTAAAAAGATATTTTGAGGGAACAATTGAGGAAGACTTTTCACCATTGATCTTGTAAGTTTGAATGTGAACCATTGATTGGTTTTTTGTAACCATAGCAGGGGGGATTTAAATCTATATAATGAACCCTACTACTTGTATTTTAGTTACACAAGGATTCATAGCATTTGGCCTAAGACTGTAGTTAACAATTTTATTGCAAAAGGAAGTGATTCTTAGTGAGTACTTTGAGCATTAGTGATTTGGAAAGAAGCTCGCATGTGTCTGCATAAAGGAGCATGTGGATGTCCTGCCTCTTTCATGCATCTGTAAAAAATGTTTGTGAGTTTGATAATTTTGATTGATTCAATAGAAGTCATTTTTAAATTGTAAATTTGGAATGACTTTATATATGAAATAAATGCAAACATCAAATTTCTGCATCTATTTCAGAGTGTCATCTGATTCAGGCAATTGTTTGATATATCTCTCCTTAAAAGATTACAATTCCTTATGTACGTGAAATTGCTCAAGATTTGCATATGAGAATTTAATTATTGTTAAGTTGTTCAGGATCATTAAGCTTATCATACGTAGATAGCAGAACATTCTATCTTATCTAAGTGATGTTTCTAACCCTTATTCTTTTCTATCTTTTCTGCAAAAAGAGTAAATAATTAGCTTGCACGCAGTTATGATAAGTAGATTGATATTGATTTGGATAAAGAATTGTGAATTTCAAAGATCTTTAGTAGTTTTCATACAAATTTAGAAATACAAAGCATGTTTAGTGAAATTCATGTAAAGATTTGTAAAGGAATGGTAAATACATGCAAAGGATCACTTCTCTTAGTGTAGTTTGTTATCATTTATGTAAATCAAACAAGTACAGTAGTCACATAACACTTTAAATCATGTAAGGCCCCTTGAAAAAATAGCTTCACAACAGACCATTGAACTTTCCAACACAGTCAAGAACTGACTATCGAAGCCTTGAGGTTGAGAATCATCCTTGATTAATTCTCCATACCTTGCAAGATAGACTAAGTTCCTTGTGAATTTATCTCATGTTGCTTATGTGTAAAAGCATACATCAACAATTTTTGGCCCTAGAAGGAGGGCCTGATAGGATTTGAGGTGAACTTTGTGCAAACTGGCTAACAATACTAGTCGAATGACCAAGTCTAGGTCCAATTCAGGTGACATTTTTGCACAATTGCCTGATAGATGACAGAAAGGTGTAAAGAACCCCTTGATCTTGAGTTCTATAATGTTTTAGATAGGAGGTTCACTTAGTACCCCTCCAAGATCACTGTTGAATATACTGAACATGATAAATCCAGATGGTTCTACATTCAGATCATTGAATCTTGGTCCAGGTCCACCTAAAAGTCCAAGTCCTCCTAGAAGTCTAGGTCTACCTAAAGGTCCAATTATTGCATACTTCAATGTTAATTCTCCCATACTTTTTGCTAACTACCATGAGATGCCTAAGAATCCTGAGAAAATTTGTGCTAAGTACTAGCTACATCAGGATCCTAAGGATCACATCTAAATTTTCAAAGAGGCTTGTTTTAGAGCACGATTGGAACATGAAGATGTAGTTTGTAGGTTGTTTCCTTTTACTTTTAATGAAAAGGCTTCCAATTGGTATGTGAATTTGCCAAATAGTCACATTACCACCTGGGCACTCATGGAGGAAGCATCCTTATCTAGGTTTAGAGGTCCAGTAGAGCCATCATCTTTATATCATAAGTTAACATAAATTAAGAGAGGTGAAGGAGAACTCATAAACAACTTTAATGATCGGTTCCAAAAAGTTTATTCAAAGTTAGTTGCTCCTTACACTATGACTGCTGAAGCAATATTAGCAATGTATTATGTTACTTTAGATCTATTAATGCCAATGTTTGTCAAAAGACAACCTGATGTAGATACCGTGTCAAAAGCTTATAAGGAAGCAGTGAAAATCAATCAAGAAATGAGATAGACAACTTATAGTCCTTTTGTGAGTGTAGGAAATATTGCAATTCCAAACCAAATGCAACCATGGAATGGTGTTCTGATGCACCATACTCCCTTGTTGAATACAATGCCTACTTACACACTAGTCTATAACCTTGTCCCTACTTAGGCTATAGTTCCATACACAAGTAGTGTTGCTAATAACAACCAGGCTAATGGTCAACTATTTTTTCAACCTCCTCAAGATGCATACATAGCTAAGACACAAGAGGATAGGGAAGAGATGAAAGGAATTACTGCACACTTAAGAAGGTTAACAACTGAGATGACTCAGTTGAGGAATGACAATTTCTATGGCAGAAATCCTCAAAGTCAAAACCAGAATCAGAACCATAATCAAAATCAAAATCAAAGTCATAACCAAGGGCAGGGATCACAAAAATAGAGGACATAACAGAGATAATAAGGCATGGGGAAATGATAATAGAAATCCAAAATAGCCTAAACCTCCTAGAATGTGGAACACACAACCAAATAATGGTACTCTGGTATCTCCATTTCAAAATCCAAATAATCAAGAGTCTAAACAACCTGCTAGGGTACAAATGGCTGATGTGGCACTTAAGAATTGGTGTCAAATTCATAATACTATAGCACATGCTAAACTTGACTATCCACAATTTCATTTAGTAGCTAGTATCTTCAACATGGAATTACAATCTCCTTCATCTAAGTTCTTGATTCCTAAGGGAAATGAAATAGTACCTTCAAGATATGAGTCAGCCCTGGTCTTAGAGAGTTTTACCTTCTCAACAAAAGAGAAAGAGGGTCAGATAGAAGAAGATGAGCCATACTGTTGTGAAAGTTTATATCCTAAATCAGCTCTAGTGTTAGAAACATTCTAGTTTCCCTTTGAAACTAAGAATGAATTGTTGTGTGAACCAGATGAGGTGCAAGCCTTCCAACAGTCCAACAAGAATCATACATATAACTTGAGGAACAATAGTAAACTGGGAGGTCCTTTTACTACCTCCACACCTCCAAATAACCTGAACACCCCACTTGATCAGCATGCAAGTAATAATCCGGTGCCCCCTAAAGCCAATTATCATGGCACTGGTGTTTTAATAGCACCAAAGGTTCAGGTAGGGAAAACAGAGTCTAATGAAGCTTCAAAACTGATGAATTACCTGTCTAAAGAGATTAAAAAGATAAAGGTTAATGTACCTTTATATGAGTTATTGAAGAGTCTAGGAGTGCGGACTATATTCATGAAATCCCTAGATGAGTCAAGTCCTAGGGATAATTCAATAAGTTTGGACAATCAGGGCAAAGATATACAGACCAAAGATAAGGGTAAGAGTGTCAAACAACTTGTGAGCACTAACATAGTAATGTACACAAAGAAGGAGTCTCCTCCTTTTCTATTAACCTTGAGAATTTTTGGAAAGAATTTACATAACTATATGGTAGATTCAGGAGCTTCGGCTAATGTCATGCCACTAGGAATATGTAAAACTTTAGGTCTCACACCTACTAAGTCTACCAAGGTTGTAACTTAGATAATTTTGAGGTTAATGTGGTACGGGAGTTGATGCATATCCAAATGCAATTAGATTCAGATCCTAGACTAAATCAATTCATTGACATTCAAGTTGTCGACATTCCTATGAATTATGGTATGCTATTGAGCAGGGATTGGTCTAAAACTTTGAACTGATATATGGCTATGGATTTCTCTCATATGTGGTTACCCTAGAGAGGTATTCCTAACCAGATTAGGATAGAGGTTGAACCAAGGATGAAGCATATGATAACTAAATACAATAGAACAAATGAAATATTGTATGCTTCCATAGAGCCTGATGTTTATAGAGTTTCAAATAGAGGAGTGCAAATAGAAGAAATCTTGGCCTTTGACTTTGAAACAAAGCCTACTGAGGGAACAAGTGTGTTCATTGAGTCTGATCATGGTCCTTTTGATGAAGAAGATAATTCCATGAGTAATTTCGGTCAAATCATGATACAAGAAATGGAAAAATGCATAAAACGAAAGGCTCCTATTCAGTGTGTTCTATATAGGAAGTGGTGTAGAGTTCATAAGAGTGCCCATTCTGAGGGGCACTGTGGGATGTGCAAAGAGATAATCAAATATCATCATAGAAAATGTATGGAACTAATGTGAAAGCGAGAAGGAAAATGTATTTATAATGAACCTAAGTTACATTTTCATGAGGATGCTAATGATTTGCTAAAAAATCCAAGTGAAAGTGTAAAGGCAAAAGGTATTAATCATTCTGAATTTCATAAATGGTCAAAGAATACAATGATACGTATAGTTCAAACAAAAGTACATAAGAATACACACGCTTCTATAACACAAGAGGTAAGTAACATACTTCCTGTAAAAACAAGAGGTCTAGTTCACAAAAGGAATGGCATATGTATTTTAAAATGTGATGGATCAAAGTCAAAACAAGGAGCAGGAGTAGGGGTATAACTTATTGATCCTAATGGTAAATCATTTTTGGCAGCATACAGACTCTAGTTTCCATGCACCAATAACGTAGCAGAGTATGAGGCTCTGATCTATGGATTAGTAATGCTCATAAAGAAAAAGGTAAAGGTGCTCAGGGTATTTTCTGATTTTGAACTAGTACTTAGACAAGTTAGGAAGTTATATGCATGTAATTTTAGGAAAATGGTTAGTTATAGGCATAGGGTATGGGATCTGATTGAATCTTTTGATGCTTTTAACATTGAACATGTTCCTAGGGAATTGAATCAATGTCCAGATGCTTTAGTAGTTGCTGCTAGTTCTTTGGAACCTCTAACTTTGTCAGGTTTAAAATGATTTGTAGTAGAGTTGGTAAATGTGCCTAGTATACTCGATAACGTAACGCATTTCCAAGTGTTTGAGAGTGATCAACAAATTGTTGATTTTATTACTAGTCATGATGTGTTTGAAACACATATTATTGATGAGCAAGAAAGATTAGGGATATCCTGGAATGAAGAGGATATAATCAACTTGAAGAGTAACTTCCTACCCAAGGGAGTGATAGAGTTACAAAAGTTCATTGACTTTGATGGAGTTGTTAGACAAAAGGATCTTCCTAAAATAGAAGGGGATAAGTGTGATCCCTTTAACTTAGGAATAGAACAAAATCCTCAGAATGTATTAATTGGAAAAGCTTGCTCTGAAGAATTGAGAAAAGAGATCACAGAAGTATTGAAAGAATATAAACATGTGATTTCTTGGACATACGAGGATCTCAAAACATATGACACTTTAGTGATAACCCATGTGATTCCTCTGAAACCTGATGTGAAACCATTTAGGCAAAAATAAAGGCCAGTTAATGCAATATTAGAACCATTAATCTTTGAGGAGGTCAAGAAGTTACTATCTGCTAGGATAATCTTTCCTATGAGACATTCTACTTGGGTAGCTAATTTAGTACTTGTGAGAAAGAAAAACGAAGTCATTAGACTTTGTGTTGATTTTAGGAATCTTAATAAGGCGTCTGAAAAAGACAATTATCTGTTGCCTCCATTAGATGAAGTTTTGCAGGCAGTGAATGGTACTAAAATGATGTCTTTCCTTGATGGATTTTTTGGCTATAACCAAGTGTTGGTAGATAAGGAAGATAGGTTGAAAACCACATTCACATGTAAATGGGGTAATTATGCATATAGAAGGATGTCATTTGGTCTAATTAATGCAGGTTCTACTTTCCAAAGAGCCATGGATATTGCTTTTTGCGGATTAGCAGATAGGTGTATTGTGATTCATATGGATGATCTAAGTGTGTTTTCTAAGGATATGTCTACTCATGTAGATGATTTAAGAAAAGTGTTGAAAAGATATGAGAAATATGGGATTTTCTTGAACCCAAAGAAGTGCATGTTTGGGGTAACTGAAGGTAAGTTACTCAGACATATTATTTCTGAAAATGGAATCTCTATTAACCCAGACAGAGTGGAAGGAATTAATAAGTTACAGTTGCCAAGCAGTAAGAAAGAGTTAAAGTCCTTTGGTAAATTTAATTTTGTTAGGAAATTCATTACTAGATTTGCAGAAATTATGCAACCACTAAATGCAATGTTAAAAAAGAATGCTAAGATAGAATGGACACCGGTGGCTAAAGTAACATTTGAAGACATTAAGGAAGCTATCTCTAATGCTCCAATATTTGAAAGGAATCTATGTGTGCAGAAATCTCTTCCTACACTAATCTAATGAGGGGAGGAGAGTGCAAATTCAATTTTATCCTTACTATTACAGCAATGTTAAACCCACTAACAAAGATATAACAACAAACACATAAACAAGAAAGTGAGATAGAAGAAGAGAGACACAAGATATACGTGGGGAAAACTTGCATAATGTATTAACAAAACTAAAATGGTTTACAATACACTTGCAAAGCAAGCTCTCAGGAGTCTTCAACACTTGTATCTAGAGACAAACTGGTAGCATAATAGTACTTGTCAAACCTGTAATACATCTCCTCCTCAAAGCACCTGTTTATATAGAAAATACAAGACAAACTTGCCGCTATCTTGGAATGGGTGTCCAACTTAGCCTCATGGCCCAAAACCCACACCTATGGACACTTGGTCAACATTGTAAGATGCCTCTAACACTTGTCCACACACCCCATCCCAAAGAGGTCACCTATTTCTAAAATGGGCTATGACATGCTCTTATGACTCTTATGACCATCATAGAATCTATCATCGCAGTTACAACTTACAGCTGTAAGAGAATCTATCATACACAGGCTATAAATAGCATATTCTCTTACAACATGTCATAGTCCACCTTGGGGCACCCAAAGATGCCTTTTTCAAAGATGCTCTTCGACACATGTCTTCACCTGTCATAGAATCTCCTATTTCTAACTCTTACATGTCATAACTTCATCATAGGAATCTGTCATGACCATTTTAGTCAATATTCCCTTACACAACATCCAAGATGCTGACACATGGGAAAATATTTCTACCACAAAGTGGGACACCTATCTCCTCATGTGAGGACAAAATTACAAGTTGTCATCTTCCATGTAGGATGACACATCACCATGCCACATCCCACAAGATGATACTATGACTTTACAATTTAATTTACAACATAGGCAATAAATAAATACAATGAAAATAATACAAGGAATTACCAAGGTTGAGACACCTTAATTCTCAACTTGTCGAACACCTTGTAAGACCCAATAGAATTAACAAGATTTAACTGCTATAGTACTAGAGGCCCATAGACTCCAAACACCATCTAAACTTCTCTGTGCCCACTGGCTTCATCAATGCATTTGCAACATTATTCAAAGTATCTACCTTCTCCAAATTTACCTTCCCATCCTTTACCATGTCTCACACGAAGTGAAACTGTACATGAATATGCTTTGTTCTGGCATGGAAAGTTGGATTCTTCGCAAGGCAAATCACATTCTGACTATCACAACTAATCATAATCTGACCTGCATCAACACCAATAGCTGAACATAATCTCTTAAGCCAAATGGCTTCCTTATAAGAATGAGTTGTAGCCATATACTCAGCTTCTATAGTGGAAAAAGAAACCACATGTTGGTGCTTACTCATTCAACTAATTGTACTACCAAACATTGTGAACACATGCACTGGTGGATCTCCTACTGTCAATGTCACCTGTCCAATTAGAATCCACAAATCCACGAATACTAACTGAATGTGGAGGTCCTGTAGCATTGCCATGATAGAAAATGTAATACTCGGAAGTACCCCTCAAATATTTGAACACTCGCTTAACTACATCCTAATGTACCCGTCCAGGATTAGCCATAAATCTACTAAGGACTTCCACTGCTTGGGTAATGTCTGGTCTTGTGTAGACCATAGCATACATCAAATTGCCAACATCACTAGCATAAGGTACTCTACTCATGTCCTCCACCTCACTAGGAGATTTTGGAGAATCACTAATAGATAACTTTGTCCCCAATGAAACAGGAACACACAATGGTCTACAATCTGCCATGCTGAACCTATCCAACATAGTCTTCACATACTTACTCTAGCTTAACTAAAGTTTTCTGTTAGCTCTGTCTCTTCTGATTTCGATTCCTAGAATATACTTGGCTGCCCCTAAATATTTTATTTCAAACTGTACTAGCAACTGAGACTTAAAATAAAAAATCATATTCTTACCCTTCCCAATCAGCAACATATCATCAACATATAATGCAACAATGAGAATATGATCACCATCAAACTTATAATACACACAATACCACATCCGAGGAGACTACTTCAAACCATAAAAAGACTTTTTCAATTTGCAAACCAAATTTTCTTTACCTTTCACTATGTAATGCTCTAGCTGTGACATGTAAATTTCTTCCTCCAAAACAACATGAAGGAAAGCTATCTTCACATCCATCTATTCTACCTCTAAGTCATAAGTAGCTACAAGAGATAACAGAAATCTAATGGATGCCATCTTTACAATGGGAGAGAAAATTTCACCATAATCGATTCCCTCCACTTGTGAGTACCCCTTCGCAACCAATCTAGCCTTGTACTTTTCAACACTGCCATCTGCACCAAATTTCTTCTTGAACACCCATTTGCAACCAATGGGTTTTTGTCCATCAGGAAAAGGCAACAAGTCCCATGTTTTGTTCTTTCCAAAGAAGCCATCTCATCCTCCATGGCCTCCTTCCAGGAACCTGCATCTTTCATGCCCATAGCCTCTTTCACTATTCTAGGATCCTCAGTGTTAGTAAGTAAAGAAAAAGCACAACTAGAATCAAGTAATGAATAACCAAACCTATCAGGTTGCTTTCTTGTTCATGTAGACCTCCTCAATGGCTGAGGTTGAGGTTATGCTTCTTCTTCTTAGCTTTCAGAGCTGCTAGATCTCTCCTCATCATCAGGTCTCACAGGGTCTGTCTATTCAGTCTTCTCAGGGGTAAAAGGAAACTAAACCACATCCTCTTTCTTTTCTATCTGTTTTGGTGTAGAACAATGGAAGAAGGTGTTAGCTCTCTAAAGATAACACTTCTGTTATACAACACTTTTTCAGCCACAAGATCCCAAAGCTTGTATTCTTTCATACTAACACCATAGCCAATGAAAATACATTTAACAACCTTATTCTCCAATTTAGACTATTTCTCCCTAGGCACATGTGCATATGCCTCACAACCAAAAACATGAAGATGTCTAACTAAAGGATTCTTACTAGATCACACCTCCATAGGTGTCTTACCAACAAGAGCTAATGTAGAAGATCTATTTACTAGATAGAAAGTAGTGGCAATAGCTTCAGCCCAAAACTTTTGTTCGAGGCTTGCTCCACTAAGCATACTCCTAGCCTTCTCCATCAGTGTCATGTTCATCCTCTCTACAACTCCATTTTGCTGCGGGGTATATGGAGTTGTCTTATGCCTTTCAATCCCTTGTTCTTTGCAAAACTTATCAAACTCTATTGAACAAAGCTCACCACCGTTGTCAGTTCTCAAACACTTAATCTTTTTACTAGTCTAATTTTCAGCAAAGGCTCTAAACTCTTTAAACCGACTAAAAAATTTAGTCTTGCTTCTGATAAAATAAACCCATGTCCTTCTACTATAATCATCTATGAAAGATACAAAATATATAGATTTTGAAATCGAAGGAACATTAACAAGACCAAACACATCAGAATGAATAAGATCCAATACACCAGAAGACTTGTGAGAACTAGAGTAAAACTAAACCCAGTTTTGCTTTTCATAAATGCAATGTTCACAAAAGTCAAACTCAAGATTACAATCATTTAACCCCTCAACGAGGTTTTTATTCTTCAAGGTACGCAGACCCTTCTCACCAATGTGGGCATATCTCAAATGCTATAACATAGTCTTTTTAGTAGGAAGCTTAGCTTCCATAGCATGAGCACTACCATTAGAACTAGTTACAACAGATTTCTTCACTGCTCGTTCAGATGGTGGGGATGAAGTGACTGCAACTCATTTCTTCAAGTCAGAAGAACTATTGCACTATGAAGTGCATGCCTCTAGCTGAAACAAAGTACCTCTCTGAGTACCCTTCGCAAGCACCATAGATCCTCTAGTCATCTTGCATCCATCCTTTGAAAATATAACCTACACACCTACATCATTCAACATACTTACAGAAAGAAGGTTCCCTGCAAGGCTTGGAATGTGCATAACTCTAGTGATCCCCTTCACTCATCCATCAAGGAATTACATTGAGACTCTTCCATGACCAACAATCTTTAGATGAGAGTCATCACCCAGGTACACTCTTCCACCATCAAACTCTTCATATTTCATGAACCAATGTCGATGTGAGGTCATGTGGAATGATGCACTAGAATCAATCAACCACATATCATTAGATGCATATGTGGCCAGGGCTATGATGAAGGTATCACCATCATCTTGTGACTTGTCAGAATCTAAATTAGGAGCTTTCTTCTTCTTTTTCTTCTCCTCTTTGCATTCCTTTTGGAAATGCCTAGTTTTTCCACAGTTCCAATAGAGAGCCTTGGACTTTCCAAGAGATTTGGATCTCCCATGGGATTTGGATCTTCCTTTCTCAGCTTTCTTCTCTATCTTCTTCGCTTTCTCCTTGGGTCTTCCATGAACTACAAGAGCCTCTTTAGCTAATTCAGATGTCTTCCTCCGCATTTCTTCAAATAACAATGAGGACACCACATCTTCCATCTTGAAGGTGGTAGTGGTGCTTTTGATAGCCATGACAAGATGATCCCATGAATCTAGCAAAGAAGAATGCAGGGTCATGCAATGATCCTCCTCCTCCATTTTCACACCCACAGATGTCAACTGTGCACTGATCATGTTGAAAGCATTCATGTGATCCACAACAGATCCTCCATCTTCCATCTTCAGAGTGAACAACTTCTTATTTAGGAAGAGTTTGTTTACCAAGGACTTGGCTTGATAAACATCACCCAACTTTCCTAAGATCTTTCGTGCTCTTCTCCTCATGGACATTCAATATAACGGAGTCAGCTAAACAGAGTCTTATGAGACCCTTAGCCTTTTGATCTTTGAGTTCCCAATAAGATTGTGACATTACTGTAGGTTTCACACCGGATACCATTTCCCATAGGGCACGATCAACAAGTAGGTCCTCCATCTTGAGTTTCCACAGCTCAAAATTAGTGCCATTGAATTTCTCAACCTCTAACCTTCTGGATGTAGTTGCCATCTCCTTGCTACAACAAGATACAGAATACTCTGCACAACACTCCCACTCAACCTAAGATTAGCTCAAAAACCCCTACCCAATAACTAGGACCAAAGGTGATCAAGCTCTGATACCAACTGAAAGGAAGCTAGGTGTGCAAAAATCACTTCCTACACTAATCTAATGAGGGGAGGAGAGTGCAAATTCAATTTTATCCTTATTATTACAAAAATGTTAAACCCACTAACAAAGATAATAGAGATATACCAGCAAACACATGAATAAGAAAGTGAGATAGAAGAAGAGAGACACAAGATATACGTGGGGAAAAACCCCACACTCCAAAACCTGCACAATGTATTAACAAAAGTGAAATGGTTTACAATACACTTGCAATGAAAGCTCTCAAGAGTCTTTGACACTTGTATCTAGAGACAAACTGGCAGCATAACAGTACCTATCAGACCTGTAATACATCTCCTCTTCAAAGCACCTATTTATATAGAAAATACAAGACAAAATTGCCTCTATCATGGAATGGGCATCCAACTTGGCCTCATGGCCCAAAACCCATGCCTATGGACACTTGTCCACACACCCCATCCCAAAAAGGTCACCTATTTCCAAAATGGGCTATGACAAATGCTCTTACGACTCTTATGACCATCATGGAATCTATCATAGTAGTTACAACTTATAGTTGTAAGAGAATCTATCATACACAGGCTATAAATAGCATATTCTCTTACAACATGTCATAGTCCACCTTGGGGTACCCAAAGATGACTTTTTCAAAGATGCTCTTCGACACATGTCTTCACCTGTCATAGAATCTCCTATTTCTGACTCTTACATGTCATAACTTTGTCATAGGAATCTGTCACGATCGTTTCAGTCTATATTCCCTTACACAACATCCAAGATGCTGACACATGGAAAAATATTCCTACCATAAAGTGGGATGCCTATCTCCTCATGTGAGGACAAAATTACAAGTTGTCATCTTCCATGTAGGATGACACATCACCATGCCACATCCCACAAGATGACAATATGAATTTACAATTTAATTTATAACATAGGTAATAAATAAATAAATACAATGAAAATAATACAAGGAATTACCAAGGTTGAGACACCTTAATTCCTAACAGTATTAGCCAGTCCAAATCACACTAAGCCTTTTTATATTTATTCTTTTGCATCTAAACATTCGTGTGCAGCGGTTCTAACCCAGAAAGGGGAAGAAAATGAAGAAAAGCCTATTGCTTTCATGAGCACTCTAGTGAAAGATGCACAGTTGAAATACCTAGATACTAAACGACAGGCCTTTGCATTGGTAAAAACAATAAAAAGTTTAGACACTATATTTTGAGCAGTCAAATAAAAGCCATAGTGCCTGATACAGTAGTGAAGATGTTGCTAATGCAAAATGAACTAGGAGAGAAAAGGGCAAAGTAGATTACAATTTGACAAGAATTTGACATAGAAATTGTTCCCATGAAGCTAGTCAGAGGTCAGGCTTTGGTGCAAACCATAGCTAATACAAATCCTAATCTAATAAAATAGCAATATGTATTAGATACAAGAAATACATTAGGATGGTATGATGATCTTACCACATTTCTCATATCAGGAAAATATCCTCCATAGATGAAATCTTCTCAAAGGAGAGCTTTGAAAATTAAATCTCAAAGATACATGGTACAAGGAGGCCTTTTATTCAAGAAAAACCATGAGGAGATATACTTAAGATGTTTAAATAGAGATGAAGCAGACAGGGTGTTGCTAGAACTTCATGACAAGTATGGTACAACACATGGTTCCCATTTAGGAACCACACATAAGATTTTGAGGGCAGGTTATTATTGGCCCACTATATTCAAAGATACGGAGGAACACATTAGGAGTTGTCATATATGCCAGACTACTATAGATAAGGGAAGATATCAGATGCATCCATTACAGCTGTTATAGAATCCAAACCATTTTCACAATGGGGACTTGACTTTATTGGATTTATTAATCCCCCATCATTAGTTGGACAAACGTTTATATTGATAGTGACTGATTATTGTACAAGATGGATAAACGCAACATGTTGCAAGTTCTCCACTACAAAAGTTGTCATCAAGTTATTAGAGGAGAATATCATCACCAGGTTAGGAGTGCCATATTCTTTGGTATGTGATAATGACCCTGCTTTTTCTTCTTTAAAGTTTTCTAAATGGGCATTTGAATATGGGATTTTTCTTAAATTTTCATCCAATTATTATCCCCAAGGTAATGGATTAGTAGAGTCAACCAATAAAATCTTCCTTATCATTAAAAGGTTGATTGCTAAGAACCCTAAGGAATGGAACACATTGTTGAAATATGCATTATGGGTAGACAGAACAAAGATTAAAGCAAAACTAGGCAATGCTCCTTATCATTTAGTATATGGGACTGATCCCATACTTCCATTCAACCTAAGAATCCCTACACGGAAATTTGCAAATGAATACCTAGGTTTTCATGACCATAGGGAGGCTAGATTGGTCCAACTATTGTAGTTAGATGAGAAGATAGATCAGGCCATTGATAAATTTGCAAAACATCAGGCCGTGATAAAAAGGTAGTTTGATAAGAGAGCTAGGGTTAAGACATTTAGAATATCAGACTTGGTTTTGTGCTAGGATAAAGTCCACGAAAAGAAAGGAAATCATGGGAAATTTGACAAATTGTGGTTAGGTCCACTACAAATCTCATAGATCAGAGGATATAATACATTTAGGCTCAAAACTCTGACTAGTGAGGATGTACCATTACCTGTTAATGGTCAATACCTTAAACATTATTTTTAGGCCTAGAATGTAAATCTGGACATCTCTATGTATCATATTGTAAAGGTTGTATAGTCTTTTGTTTTTTTTTGTTGTTGTTTCTTTGTTGGGTTGGTTTTCTTCGTGGTGTTGTTTGTTTTGTTTTGTTTCTTTTGGTTTGCTTTGTTTCTATTTGCTGGGGTCTTTATTTTGATTCAGGGTATACCGAGGCAAGCATGCAACCACTAAAAATGGTAAAATTTGGAGAATTCAGGTAATCATTTGAAATTTATACATAGCTTGTGCCTTTCATGGATGTGGTTTGTTTATTTTGTGAAAGATTTTATTCAATATTTGTAGCATGAAGAATTCAAAGAGCCATATAAGTACAAACATTAAGATTCTTTGAATTATTGTGGGGGGTGGAATATGTTTGCATTAAGTGAAAAATCTAAAGGTTGGCCTTTGCTACCACTATAATTCCCAACCTTATGCAATAGGTCCTAGTACTATGCAAATGATGAGTTGAAATGATATACTTTATATGCAAGCAGAATATTAAAAAAAATTAATAAAACAAAGAATTTATTCTCTTAAGGTAATCTAGATAACCCTATCAGGGCTATGGACGCTTGCTAGCAATGGGGCTCTACTTAGGGGAATTATAGACGATAACCTTGCCAAGGCTATGGATGCCTACTGGTAGCAGGGCTCTATCCAGGATTGGCTTAAAAGGTTAAATCAAACTATGTAGGTTCATGCAAAGGTTTATTGCTTTCTTACTTTACCAAAGGAGGGAATGAATCAATTACACACACCTAAGTTCTTTTGGAAAGTTCATATACGTGGTTGAATACATTCATTCTATGATAAATAACATTTTAACATATGAGGAAGATGGAAGTTATGGTTTATTTCATTTTGTTTCTTTAATTGTTTGAATTTGATTGTTTTATTTGGTTGCTAGTTGTTGTGATGTTCACAACATGCCCCATTTTACCCTCTAGTAAAATGAGGACCTTGTTGTGGATTTTGCTTTTTGTTGCTTGTGGTTTGGTCTTGCTTGGTGGTAAAGGGAAAATGTAGTTGATGCTTGAAATGCTTAAAATTAAAAATACATAGTACTAGAAAGTAATTAAGGTTACTAGGGAATTCTGCATGAAAATGAGCCTGAGTTGTTTTTGTAAACCGGTTCAAAAGTTTATTTTTTGGGAGATATGTAGGTTTGTATTGAAAATGTAGTGTTTAATTAAATTTGTATTTCATATACAAATTTCTTTACATCTGAGATGCTTTGTATCGTCACGTGTGGTATAAAGGGTTATCTTGTCGCTCTTTGCATATGTATCTTAAGTACTCAAATCAAAATATGTAAACCCTGACCTGATGGTGTTTCAGAGGTAAATTAAATAAATGTCAGGTTCTACACCTATATTTGTATATGGTATTGTATGTATAAACTCTTGCATGTGATATACAAATATTGGCATATACATATTCAAAACTGAAAAGTAAATTCAATTGAGCACAGAAAGAAAAGTGAATGCATATTTTTTGTATATGTGTATGTTTAAACACATCGTATCCTATATATAGAAATGTAAAATAGACATGATTTGAATAGTTAAACAAAATGAAATATATGTTGCATCTGCATTTGTGTATATGAGTGCATGTACTGAAAATACAAAAATGAAAAGTGCATACAGAAAATTAAACACAATACTGTTTGATTGGTAAAATGATGAACATAAAATTTGTATTCATTATATTCAAAGTATTTACAATTAGGAGGATTTCACCCTATCTTGCAAAAGGGATACCAAAATTTTGTCGAAAGCTTGAGTCTACCAAAGTTAGGGATGTCTGTAAAAGTCTCCCATCCTAAACAAGTCTACAAATTGAACCACCCAGTTGTTGTTTTGCACTGGGTCTAGTCCACAGGATAAATAAAGGAAATTCAACCTAATCATCGCCCAGTGACAGTGACATCCTGGAGCCAAATTAGACATATTTAGAAAAAAGGGTAATCTTTCAACTTGAACACTAGGAATAGACACTAATGCTAACTCTCAGGTGCACGGAATGCTACTTCCCAGCTTAGCCCCAATTACCATGTCCAGGTTTGTGATATGATGCTATGCCTTGAAAATGTCTTGGAATAATAGAAGTATCTCTATTTTGTTGTCACCTAGGTCCAGGAGAGATGCGAGGAAGTGTGAGGCTATATCTAAATTAACTTTGTACCTATCCTCATTGATAAGAAAATCTTTGCCTAAGACCATTTTGATTACCTCTAATTCAAGGGCATGGAACCTAGAATCCTCATGTTGTGTAATAAGCTTCCTAAGATGAAAGTCTATTATAGAACCTAGAAAGGTAATTTGCCTCCTAGCACCACGAAGACAGATGGATGTCTCCATGATCATTGAGGGCAGAAAACTAAGAATGAAATGAAATTGTTCATTATTGAGGCTATTAAATAGAGCCACATTTGATCAGTGAAGTGATTCACCGTTAATGTAGTTCGCGTGAGCTCATCACCCCAGAGCTATGAAAATAAATTCATGCATGCCAAAGGTCAAGAGAGGTTAATGCCTTAGATATGCTTTCATTATATCCTGATTTGAATCATTATTTTAAATTTAGCATTAAATATGAGGTAAAGTATGGTCAGTAATAAGGTTGAGGATTTTTGTATCTATGCATATATGTGTGTTTTTATCTAAGGTGCAGGTACATTTTTTGATTCAAAAGGAAGTTAAAGATAATTAAGACTGGCGGGGCCTATGGGAGTATTATCATAGTGCATGTATTCAATATACAAAGGGTAAATAAGGATGCAAAGGCGGACTTGAAAGTAAGTCAAGTTTGATTCATAATAGGTGGGGTTCATACCTTTTGCATGTATGTTGTTTTGCATTCAATTTACAAACAGATGTACAAATGATAAAGTGCAAAGACAAAATAAAAAATTAATGTCATTTCAATTTATTAACGGGTAACGTCTGAATTTGTATGCATGTGGTTATGCATCTAATATACAAAAGCAAAATTTGAAAGTTATAAGGTAAAGGAAGTGTATCGTTACATCTTAAGTGATGAATTTGTATCTGAGATAAAAAAATAGAAAATACATTGCTAACGGGTACAAATTTGAAATGGGCATACTTTGAACATGTGTATAGGTTGTAATTAATATCATTAAATGCAGTAAAACCTAGATTCAAAGAGAAAGAAAAGTAAATTTTGATTAGAATTGTACTGCAATTGCATACAAAAATAGAAATTGCAGAACACATATAAAGAAAAGGGGTGAATTAAGGTAAACAGAACAAATTTAGAGAATGAGTTCAACAATGCTACAAGAGAATGGTAAAGGTGTATCAAGTCCAACAGTATAATGGTTAGGAAAGAGAATTTAGGTATGTATCTAAATGCCATTGGATTTGGGTTAAATTTGAAATGAAATTAGTTACAACTATTACAGTAAAAGGGAAATTATGCAAATTAATTTGTATGTTGTAATTAGTCATAGGAAAGAACTTTAAATGCTGGTTAATTCTGTGAAAATTCCAAAAATGGCATAAATGACAAAACCCTAGGGTAAAAGTAAAGAAGTAAAAATCTATGGTAAAACCCTAGGATTAGGCACAAATGATGTGGTAAAATGTATAAGTTTTCTTGGCAGATGGTGCCAAAACAAAGAAAGGTAGATACAAAGGCGGCTGGCAAGATAGAAAAGGTTGAAAAGGAAAAGGGACCAAAGAAAGAGGTGGAGGAGTTTCTAGTGTATCGAGGGTATTCATCCTTGATATCTAGCATGGGAGGAAGGACTTCTGATACAACTATTGGTGAATTTGATTCTAAAGAAGTATTCTAGAAAATTATGGCACTATAAGCCCCTCTAGCCATGAAAAATATTTGGGATTTAGAACTATACAAGGCAGCAGATTTTCCTTTGGTGATGGAAGACAAGGACCTGATATTAGAGTGCATAGACAAGTACGATATGAATACAAGGAAAGTGATGCACAAGGGTGTAATCATTACAGACTTATCCACAAAGGATATAGCCAGAACTTTTGGCTTACAGATTCAAGAGAAGATGATGGATGTGAATCAAGACCAGTATGCATTAGACTACAAAAACAATGAAATGGATTGCAAAAGGGCAATCGTTTATGCTTGGTATCCACCAAAGAATAAACCAAAAGCTGTAGTGAGGGTACCTAAGAACTTATATACAACTAATTTCACTAAAGAAGTGTATATAATGATTACTTTGTTAAGCAGGCTTGCTGGATTAAAAGATGCAAGGAAATTTGAGCCATGGATGTTTCATATCATCCAATCTGTAAGAGAAAAGACAGGAGCAGTCCATTGGGAAAAGGCTACTAGAAATACTATTTTGAAGCAAATAATGGGATTCAGGAAGAATCAACAATTTTATATGTCTTCATATGTGATTTACTCATGTGCAATGAAAATACCACCATTGGTGGGGATTGATAGAGTGGGTACCTTAGGAAATAATCCAGGGAAAAAGTTAGTATATGATCATTACCCTGACCTTCAAGAAAGGAATGCAATGCAGAAATATGAATGGGTTAATGATGTGTTCTACACCTATTTTGTGTGAGTCCTAACAGGAGATAAGGATAAAAGATTGTCAACAGAGGCAATCAGTGTCATAAAGTGGAATAGTTCTTGGTACATTTGATTCCCTACTTTCACATATATTAGAACTGAAGGCTTTGAAGGGAAACCATTTAAGTTACCAAGATATCCTCCTGATAAATTGGTCATTCTAGAATTTACTCAATAGATTGTGAATGTTTTTAGGATGTATAAAAGGAGGTATGGTAGAGGAAATATAAAATTTCCATGGGGAATCAACAGATGTCCATGCTACAATGAAGATATATCCAAAGAATCAAAAAGAGAGTTGAGATATTATGGATTTGAAGAGTTTGAATTACAAGACATTTTGATCCTTTTCATAGGATCCAGGACTATATTGATAAAAAATTTAGACACCAGGTTCACATTGAAGACTTTTGGTCTGATTGGGAAGATGAAAAAGAGGAAAGAAAGAGAGCTCACCAAAGACTGGCTTTGGAACAGATGAAAATAATAGGGAGAATCGATGTACCCCAAGAGATCACAGAAGATGATGGAAAATTATTGCATTAGAATTATGCAAGTAGAGGGCTGGCACAATTGTCTGTCAATGAACCAAACTGGGAAGAACCAGAAGAAACATCTTTGGATAATATATCCAAACCAGTGATATTGTTTTCCCAAACATGGTTGAATGAGAAGATAGAAAACCTTAAATCTCAAGGTACTCTAGCCAATATGAAAAGAAAGGAAAGAAGAGAGCTAGAGAAATTAAGGATGAACTATTGTGTTTTTATGAGAAGAAGAGCAAAATTGTAGAAACTACAATTGCTGAAACAAACAAGAATGCAACACTCATGGATCGATATGTTGTTGGTATCATGGTTGCAATTGCTTTGAGTACATTCATAAAAGAAGGGACATCAAGTCAAGGGGCTACTACAGAGTAAATACAAAAATCAAAGGCTACAAAAGAATAGGGGCTAGTGAAGGCTATGATCATAGATACTCCAAAAGGGAAGGTACAAATACCTACTACAATTATGGATGCTCCACAAGTAGAAATGAGACAAAAGCATGTATCCACTACTTCCTCACATAAATAAAGAGTCCAAGGTTATATCAAGGTCAAACAAGAATTAACAGAAGAGAAGTTGCAAGAGTCAAAAGCCCAAGAGTCCAAAGAAGCTAAAAAGGTGGGTGAAATTGTAAATATCTAGGATGATAGTAGTGATGAAGAAGGTGATGAAGAGGAGCATCCTAAAGGTAATACTGAGACAATAGATCCCTTTGACAATTTAGTGCCACAAAATATCATTGAAGAAGTAAACATGGTTGCACAATAGATAATAGAAAAAGAAGTGGAAGAAAAGAGAAGTGAAGAAGTTGTGAAAACACATGCCATTGAGTTTAGCACACCACTAGATTTTCCTTCCAATCAAACTAAATAGTCAAAAGAGGCAAATATACCTAAAATACAAGAGAATGTACCTAGTCAAGTTGGGGTGTCGATAGAGGCGCCAATCTCACTAGGTATTTCTAGTATCAATATTGAACAAGGTGATCAAAGAGAAGAGTAAAAGGAAGTTACTAAAGCTTCAAGTTCCACAATGCCTCCTATAGAAGGATAGGATGAATAGTAGCCCCCTCAACAACAACGACAAGAATCTTAAGGAGAGCAAACAGAGGAAGGTGAAGGTGAAAGAGTTGAAAGTATAGGAGGTAATCCAAGTGAAAGTTTAGAAGAAGAAGAAGGAGGAGATACCAAGTTAGAAGAGGAAGACAAGGGAAATGAAGAAGAAGAACAATGACAAATTGATGAGCATCCACCTCAAGGTCAACATTAAGCACATCTACCTCCTCAGCAATGTTAGAATCCATAGCAGTACCAAGAAGAAACAAGAGGGGAGAAACCTCGAGAAGAGGTAGTACATGAGAAAGTGGTAGAAATCAAAAAAGAGGTGCCAACTTGGATAGCAAAGGAAGTAAGAAAAGAAAAGACAGAGGTAAAATTGGTTCCTATAGACATAAAGAGCCTTTTGGGTGGTGACACACCAAAGAAGGAAAAGAGAAAGGCAAGAACAATGTCTATAGTAATGAGAGATCCATCTGGAGCGAGAACATTGGAATTGGTCATACCAATGATAGGTAAAGCAAAAGGAGAAATGAGCTTGGAAGATTATAAAATAATTCAAATGGATATGGGGTACATAACTAGGGAACAACATATTACAAAAATGGAGGATATGAACAAAGCAACCATAGAGTTTATAAGGAAAGATAAAAATAGGTTTGAGTAGCTAAAAGGACACATTGTCCAACTGCAACAATTCATTCAAGGGATGTTTGACCCTAATATTAATATACCATAATTAACTGTAGAGTTAGCTATTTTGTCAAAGGATTAGATAAGTCAAATGGAGAATAAAAAAGTTGAAGCTAACATGTTTGAAGACTGGATCAAGGAATTCATACAAAGAGGGGAAGACATAATAAGATAGACAGTTGCCAATTGGGCCCTTGCCCTAGCAAAAAGGAATAGTTGCAGCCTTAACATACATCATTGTCAATTGAGAATGATGGAAAATAGATATGAGTTGGAGTAGCTCAAGGCCATGGAAGAAAGGGTTGAAGAATTGGTGATTGTGGGAGTATTGACACCTCAAATGGCAAACCAAGTGCCAAGGCATAAACTTGAATTGAAGTTTGAAGGACTTTTGAGAAATTGTGTTGTGAATACTCAAGAGTGAGAAAGAGATGTTGGTAATATGATAAGAAAATAGGTAAAGATAATGCAGAGACTCTTCCTAGAGAATCGTGCATCTAATTTGAGCAAGGAAATTATTAACTCTATTATGGAGTTGAGTGCAAAGATGAGGAAATATTAGAAGAATAGAAAAAATGCAGAGCAACGAGCAAAGATATTGAAGGAAAGTGTTGAACTACAACAATACATGTGGATAGAGAGTTAGAATGATATTCATACGTCCATTGCAACATTAGTGGTCAGGTATGCAGAGTATTTGAAAAGAATGGGAGAAGATCCAAAGCGGATACTGGTGGCAGCGAGTAGTTCCCTTCTAGGATATTCTAGTGTGCTTTGGTGTTTTCTATTTTTTTGTTCTTATGCAAAGTCAATAAAAGAGAGGCAAAATGGAATATCTTATGTTTAAAAAAGATCCCAATGGCATCCTTTGAGCCAAAGGAAATATTCTGAAAATATATTTTTAGGAAACAATTGAGGAAGGCTTTTCACCGTTGATCTTGTAAGTTTGATTGATTAGTTTTTTGTAACCATAGTAGGGGGGATTCAAATCTATATAATGAACCCTGCTTCTTGTATTTTAGTTACATAGGAATTCATATCATTTGGCCTAAGACTGTAGTTAACAATTTTATTGCAAAAGGAAGTGATTCTTAGTGAATACTTTGAGCATTAGTGGTTTGGAAAGGAGGTTGTCTGTGTCTGCATAAAGGAGCCTATGGAATGTCCTACCTCTTTCATGCATATGTAAAAAATGTTTGTGAGTTTGATAATTTTGATTGATTCAATAGAAGTCATTGTTACATTGTAAATTTGGAATGACTTTATATATGAAATGAATGCAAACATCAAATTTCTGCTTCTATTCCAGAGTGTCATCTGATTTAGACAATTGTTATATATATCTCTCTTTAAAAGATTGCAATTCCTTATGTATGTTTGTCAAATTGCTCAAGATTTGCATATGAGAATTTAATTGTTGTTGAATTGTTCAAGATCATTAAGCTTATCATACATGGATATTAGAACATTCTATCCTATCTAAGCAATGTTTCTAATGATTATTCTTTTCTATCTTTTCTCCAAAAAGAGTAAATAATTAGCTTGCATGTAGTTATCATAAGTAGATTGCTATTGATTTGGATAAAGAATTGTGAATTTTAAAGATCTTTAGCAGTTTTCTTACAAATTTAGAAATACAAAGCATGTTTAATAAAATTCATGTAAAGCTTTGTAAAGGAATGGTAAATACATGCAAAGGATCACTTATCTTAGTGTAATTTGTTGTCATTTATGTAAATCAAACAAGTCCAATAGTCACATAACAATTTAAATCACGTAAGCCCCCTTGAACAAACATCTTCACAATGGACCATTGAACTTTCAAACACAATCAAGAACTAAATGTGTATATGGAAAAATGGATTAAATCTAAACTAATAAAAACCAAAAATCCAATAACATAAAGAAAATGAATTTAAATAAAAGCCATGACAAATAATCAATGCAATAAAGACTTTTACCGAAATTTGTGTTGTTTCCTTTGGATTGAATGTAGAATTGCTCAATGAAATTGCAAAGCCATAGCTGCAACAAGCAAGTGTAGTGCTCAAGAGATCAATGTCAAAAGATCGTAAGGGTTGCGCCAAGATCAATGTTAAAAGATCGTAAAGTGGCTCAAGAAGATCAATGTCAAAAGATCGTAAGGGTTGCGCCAAGATCAATGTTAAAAGATCGTAAAGTGGCTCAAGAAGATCAATGTCAAAAGATCGTAAGAGTGCTCAATCGAATCATTGTATGCTCAAAGCGCTGTTAAGTATGGCTGAGAATAAAATCGAAGAGAGAGAGATAATGAAGGAGATGAGGGGGGTTTATATAGATTTCAAGGAAAATCGATCAACGGTCCAGATAATTCAGAAGAATCAACGGAGGAGATGAGTTGAGGAATGTGCAACGAATGAGAAGAAGACATGTGTCTTGCTTTCTTTTGCATGAGAGGAGTTATCAAGAATAGAAGAATGAGTTAACTGAAGAGATAAATCAATTAAAAGAATAAAGCAATCAGTTAAGTGATTTAAAACAAGAAGAAGAGATTTGCATGAGAAAAGAAGATATTTTGCTTTATTAAATATAGAAATATTTAATTGATGAGCAAGAAAGCTTGAGTTATTTTAGAGATAACTCAAATTAGAAGAAAAAGCAATTTAAATAAATAATTGATTTATTTAAATTTAGAGAAGATATTTTGGAAGAAACAATTAAATAATTGGAATTATTTAATTTAGAAGATTTAAAAGAAAATTAAATAAATAAATTTATTTAATTGTTGTGCATGATTTTGGAAGAACAAAGATTATAAATAAAATATTTGATTTTATTTATTTTTAGAGGATTGAGATAATTTAAATAAATTTGATTTGATTTATTTAAATTTAGAAGAAAAATTGATTTAATTAAATAATGTAAATTATTTAATTGTAGATAAGATAGAATTGTGATGAATTAATTAAATAATGGGATATATTTAATTAATGTGGATGTGAATTTTGGAAGGAGGATAATGATCAAATTAAATAATTAAAAATTATTTAATTGTGGAAGAATATAGAGGAATTTGATTTAATTAATTAAATAAAGAGGATTCATTTAATTAATGTTGAATTTAGGAGATTTAGAAGAATTTGATGATAATTAATTAAATAATTAGATTATTTAATTAATGTTTGCAATGCAGGTGATTAGACAGATAACAGAATGCCAGTGATTTGACGACACGGTCATTTTAGGGTGTCTACATTTTGCCCCTCTTTGATGCAATGTAGCATGTAGCGTTGCATCAAAGAAAATGATTGTTGAAGATGTGATACAATGTGTTTTTTTTTTTTTATGCCCTATTGTAGGTAATTGCCCCAGCATAGTTAGTGTAGGGTGCCCCCTCGAGAGGAAAGACAGGGAAGTGACAGAAGAACTGTGTTGACGCTCGACTAGAAGATTTGTTGGAGACAGACGAGGTTGGGTTGATGATAGATAGAAGAAAGGAGAAAGGAGAGAACATAAGAGAAAGACTGTTGATTGAGCTTTGCTGGAAAACTATATAAGGCCATGGAAAAATGGATGGTGTAAATGGATGAGCTTGTTGCAATGGTTTCACATTTGTTTATAAAGAGCAATCCTTAGTTTGATGTAGCACATAGATAGTTCGCCACCAAGGTATAAAAGACCAAGGTGCAGTAATACCCAAGTGCGTGGACGTTGACTCTACAAGCAAGCGGTTTGAACTTAGATCCTTTTAGACATAATATAACCTTGTTGGAACATGTGAATAAGCCATAGTCTTAAACATAAAATAAACTTCAATACATGTAAATGCAAGAAGAATATTAATATGTAAGATGCTAGGTCGTAACACACACAAGATAAATAGAATGCTAAGAAAGATGCTAGAGATCATTCCTCAAACATGGCACACAGAAAGCAATGACTATGCCCCCAATCCGTACTGCATCGCAACATACCAAGATTATAGATAAATCAAGGTAGCTTTGAATAGGTATGGGAATAGGGAACAAAAGATAAACCATAACACAAATTGACTGACTTACAAAGTAAACATACAGCCAACATTTTCTCTTGCCAAAGAGGTTGCTCAGGATAGATTGGATAGGAAAGATAACAGCCTTATCGTAGGAACTCTGTGTCCGTTAAAGGGGGCTATCTACCTAAAAAGACAATATCTCACTTGCAGGAAATGCCACATGTCGCAAGAGACGCGTGCGTTGGTCTCGACAATGGAACACTTCGTAGAAGACAAGCTTGTTGATCTAGGGCTTGGTTAAGCGGTACTTAGCTGATGTTGGCAATCGATATGCAGGACAGTAGATGACTCTGGCAGTAGGCCTCTTTGCTTCAAGTTTGTTAAGGACTTTTGCTTTGAAAGGATGTGCTAGCTTGCTGCTTGAGTTAGTCAAGTCGAGGCGAATGGATTTTGGCAAACGGAAGACTAGAAGGATGGAATGCTAATGGATTGGGACAGGTGGAGAATGATGGATCGTGTGTGCCTGAGTACTGGAAACATCCTTCGTATTCCAGACTGCCTACATACCCTGTATCCACGGGATCAAGGCACACTTACGATGGAAGATGAACGTGATAAATATGTAGTTCTGGATATAGTGATGAAGTGGGTCAAGGTGAAAGGAGGGAGATCTTATGTACCTGAGTACTGGAAATGTCCTTCATATTCCAGACTGCCTACATACCCATATCCATGGGATCAAGGTACCTTAAGACTGGGAAGATGATAATATGTAGTTCTGGTTATTGTGATGATGTAGAACAAGTGTTGAGAAGAGGTGATCTTATGTACCTGAGTATTGGAAATGTCCTTCGTATTCCAGACTGCCTACATACCCATATCCATGGGATCAAGGTACCTTAAGATTGAAAAGATGATATGTAGTTCTGGTTAGATGTGATGATGCAGAAAGAGTGTTGAGAAGATAACAGCCTTATCGTAGGAGCGATGTGTCCGTTAAAGGGTGTTACCTGTGGAAATGAGAAAAGATCGAAGTATGCGCTGCGAACCATGAACAAGGAACCAATCCTAGACCGACACTAAGGAAAGAGTTGCCCCCATTCTGGTAGAGGAAACTGTAGGGGTGACCGCCGAAGAAGACACCAAAAGACTTGACCTAGGACCAGACAGTGTGAACTGTAGACATAGATCAAGACGTGGGATGACGATGATGGACATTGACAAATTTCCAAGCTATACTAGATAGGGAGATGGAAATGCAAACAAAGTCAATGGTTTTATTATGGATGGATGGATGAAGCAGGTGATGAACTGGACAAGGAGTGGACAGGACTCGATAGACGATGGATGCTGACTCTACGCATAGTGCCTGTTTGCCAGGTTTTCACTATGGTACTTATCCAAGGCGCCTGTTTGCCAGGTTTTCACCAGAGGATGAATGTTTTTGTATTTTTGTATTTTTGTATTTTTTTGATTTTTTTGACTTTTTTGACTTTTTTTATTTTTTGTGGGAATACTCTAAGGATCAGGCATAGAACTTCTTGAGATGGACACTGTTAAGTGGCTCATCTAGAGGAATGCCGTCAGGTGTCGCTAAAGTATAAGCTCCCGATCCATATGTTGCTGTCACAATGAAGGGACCTAACCAGTTAGGCTCAAACTTGCCCTTCTTCTCTCGATCTGCTTGATTTCTCTGATTCTCCTTAAGTACAAGATCACCAACTTGAAACTGTCTTTCTTTGATCTTTTTGTTGTAATTACGCCGGAGGCGGTTTTGATAGACATGGAGATGATTAAGTGCGGCAAGGCGCCTCTCATCTAGTAGTTCAAGCTCAGCTAATCTGGAAGTGCGATACTCATCTCCACCGATCAGGTCCTGCATGGATACTCTGAGTGATGGGATCTCGACCTCTATAGGTAGGATGGCTTCAGAGCCAAAGACCAAGGCATATGGTGTGGCACCAGTTGGTGTTCTAATACTAGTGCGGTAGGCCCATAGGGCGGGATTGAGTTGCAAGTGCCAATCACGACCAGCTTCATTGACTATTTTCTTGAGGATTTTGAGAATGGTTTTATTGGAAGCCTCAGCTTGGCCGTTACTCTGCGGATAGTAGGGAGTTGAAAAGCGATGTTGGATATTGTATTGTTTGCATAAAGCACGGACATCTTGGTTCTTGAATGGTCTCCCATTATCAGTGACAATGGCTTGGGGAATACCATACCAGCATATGAGGTAGTTTAGGATAAACTTGGCTATTTGTTTACCGGTGATATAGGTCATAGGAATGGCTTCCACCCACTTCGTGAAATACTCAGTGGCGGTAATGATAAACTTGTGGCCATTGGAGGAGGAAGGGTGGATTTGTCCTACGAGGTCGAGACCCCATTGAGAAAAAGGCCATGGAGTTGTCACAGGTTGTAACTCATGAGCGGGTGCGTGAATCAGATCTCCATGTTGCTGACATTGTAGACACTTCTTAGCAAACTGTGCAGCATCTTGCTCTATTGTAGGCCAGTAATAACCTGTTCTGAGTATCTTCTTAGCAAGATTAGGACCGGTAGAATGTGCGCCACAGACACCTTCGTGTATGTCTCGTAAGGTAACTTCAGCTTCTTCCGCGTTAAGACATTGTAGGAGGATACCATCAAGACTCCGGCGATATAGTGTATCACCCAGAATGATGTAACGAGAGGATCGACGGATAAAGGTTTTGCGTTGGGTGGATGATAGGTCAGGGGGGAAGGTATTGTTTTTTAGGTATTCATAGATATCTTTGTACCACGGGGAATTGGGACCAACAAGTTCGCAGATGATTTCAGTAACAGGAACATCGACGGCTGGTATCAACAATTGCTCAATCAAGAATTCACATTTCTGTGTATTTGCAGGCATATCAATTAGTGACCCTACAGAAGCCATAGAATCCGCAGCTTTATTATGTTCTCTTGGAATTTGCTCAAATGTGATGCTAGAAAAATGTGGTTTGTAGGCATCCACTAGTTGTTTGTAGGGGACCAACTTTTCATCCTTTGTTTGGTATTCATCTGTGACTTGGCGAATGACTAGCTGTGAGTCTCCATATACTTGTAATTCTGTGATGTCCCATTGAACTGCTGTATTGAGACCTATGAGGAGTGCTTCATACTCGGCTATGTTGTTGGTGCAAGGGAATGCTAGCCGATATGACTTTGGAATGTAGTCATTCTGAGGTGTAACAAATAAGATGCCAGCTCCTGAGCCATGCTGTGTGTAAGAACCGTCAAAGTACAACTTCCACATTATGGAGTTGGAAAGAGTGAAGAGATTCTCATTAGGAAAGTCTGCTACCATAGGATGTGTATCTTTCATAGGTGCTTCTGCTAGTTGATCCGCGAGGGCTTGTCCTTTGATTGCTTTACGATCTGTGTACTCAATGTCAAACTCACTAAGGATCATAACCCATTTAGCCAGTCTGCCTGTGAGAGCTGCTTTTGCTAATAGATATTTCAAGGGATCAATCTTGGCTATCAGATTTGTGTGTTGGTTCAACATGTAATGCCGCAACTTTTGGGAGGCGAATACTACTGCTAAACAAGCCCTTTCCATGGGTGAATAATTGAGCTCATATCCCACCAAGGTTCTACTGATATAGTAAATTGTGTGCTCTCTGCCTGAGTCATCATTTTGTGCTAGCAGGGCCCCTAGGGCCGAATTTGTAGTGGAGATGTACAATATCAAGGGTTTGTCCGCAACTGGTGGGACCAATACAGGAGGTGTAGCTAGATACTCCTTAAGTTGATCAAACGCTGCCTGACACTTGTTGTCCCATTGGAACGAGACATCCTTTCGGAGCAAGTGCTGAAAGGGTTGACATTTATCTGCTAGCTGTGATATGAAACGTCGAATGGACTGCAACCTTCCTTGGAGGCTCCTTAATGCTTTAAGGTTCTTTGGTGGAGGCATCTCCACTATAGCCTTTACTTTTGCTGGATCTACTTCGATGCCCCTACGAGATACTATGTATCCCAACAGCTTCCCTGATGTGACACCGAAGACACACTTCTTAGGATTGAGTCTTACTTGGTATTTTTCAAGCCTGTCAAAGATCTGTCCTAGGACCTGTATGTGATCTGCCCTAGAAGATTTAGCCAATATATCATCAACATAGTCTTCCATGATGTGATGAAAGAGGTCATGAAATATCACTGTCATAGCTCACTGATAGGTTGCTCCTACATTTTTGAGACCAAATGGCATAACACACCAACAATAATTGCCCCAAGGACATGTAAAGGTTGTTTTATGTTGGTCTTCTTCCGCTATCCTTATCTGATTGTAACCCGAGAATCCATCCATGAGAGAAAGCATCTCGTGACCTGCTGTCAAGTCCACTATAATGTCAATGTTTGGTAGTGGAAAATCATCTTTGGGACATGCCTTATTGAGATCTCTGAAATCATTACACATGCGGATGCACCCATTAGGTTTAGACACAGGTACAATGTTTGAGACCCAATCTGAATAGTCAATAGGTCGTATGAATTTTGCGTCTAATAGCTTCTATATTTCTACTTTCACTAGGAGAGCGATCTGTGGGTGCATCTTTCTCAACTTTTGCTTGACTGGTTTCACTTTGGGATCAACTGTGAGATAATGAACTACCAGCTTAGGGTCTAGCCCTGGCATATCTGCATAGGTCCATGCAAAGTTGATGGTTCATTGTAAGAAGAAGTTGTTAAGATTTCTGTGCTCTGTGTCAGATAATGATGCTGCTAGAAATGTTGTCTTTGGATTCTGTTCTGTACCTAGGTTGATCTCTGTAGAATCTTCCACTAGTAGAGCTGATTTCTCTTGATACTTAGAAGGTAAGGGAAGGTCAAATCCTCCATCCTCAGGTGCCACAGTTGGGTTTTCACCTTTGGATACGTCCTTTATTTTTACTATTTTATGATCAGGAGGTGCCACAGTGTGGTTTTCACCTAGAGATCTTTCTTTATTTGCACTTTTGCGACTGGAGGATTTGGCATTCTCACCAAAATAAGCCATGGGCTCAAGTTCCATTACAAAACCTGCCTTGTGATCACCAAGAGGGATACCTTCTCAAAGTCCCATGAATTCAGCTAAAGCTTCGTCATTCTGAAAGACATCTATAACGGGGGCCCCTTGTTGGTCCCAATCGATAAGTTCAGGGTAGACAAGCGTGACATTCTAGGTGCTGGTGGTGGAAGTTAAGGATACAGAGGATAGTGTAAAAATGGAGGATTCTGCGAATAGATTGGTCATGTGGAGGGAAGAGTCATCGGTGATATCCTCTGTAGATGTCGAATCGGCGGGAAACTTGTCAGCTACCTCGTCGAGGATATACTCGATGTCTGAGGCGCGTGGTACCTTCTTACCAAATCCTAATCCTTTCTTGTCTAGCTTCTTTATTACCATAATGGGCTCCATAGTGCCTTGATTCTGTTTTCCAAGGCCACCTTTGCCTTTATAGCCCATGTTTTTCACTATCCTTAAGCCATTGCCATATTGCTTGACTGGTATTGTGACTGGTTCTTTCTCCTTGTAGAGCCAAGAAGAGATGTCCTCAATAGTTTCCTCTTCCAATAACCGTCCATGTTGGAATTGGGTTAGGAATGGTGGGGGAGGAATATTTGCTTTTTTGGTAACTTTAGCAATGGGTGGTTTGCCGTAAGATTTTGGAGATAAAGGCATCCGCCCTACACAACAAGATTCAGAGATATCATAAGTACCAAAGCCTATATCCCGAAAGCGAGCTGTGATTTTGGGGAGGGGTGTAGGTTCACTTGTAGAGGCTTGCGTGAGAGTTTCAGGGTCAACATAGAGAGGGGATTTAAGGGCTTTGTCATTTTTAGGCACTTGGTTGCAATTCTTATAGCTTCCTTGCAAGACACGGCAAAATTCAAAAGGATTAGGATCTCCTGGGATAGTTATCTCTGTACCATTGTATGGGAACTTTAGGGACTGATGGTACGTGGAGGGAACAGCTTTCATTGCATGGATCCATGGGCAGCCTAGAATAATGTTGTAAGGCAGCTCGATATCAAGGACTTGACACCTGGTTTCAAGCATAACGGGGCCCAACTGTATAGGCAAGTGAATAACACCTTCTGAACGGCGTTCTGCATCATCATACCCCTTGATTGTAATACTATGATCAGTGTTGACGTGATCCTCAGAGTATCCCAATTGCTTTAGTAACTTTAAAGAACAGATGTTGAGACCAGCACCACCATCTATGAGGATGTGTTTGATTTTGCGCTTATGGATGAGAACCTCAATGTGAAGGGCATCATTATGACAAGGATCATGGGATGGGAGGTCCTTCTCAGAGAAGACCACATTGTAAGGTGAAGCAATATTACCCACTATAGCTTGGAAATCTGCGACTGCTATGTTGTTAGGAACGGAGGACTCTTGGAGGGCCTTTTCTAGCACTACTCGATGTGCAGGTGATGACCGTAGAAGGTCCAAAATAGAGATCTGTGTTGGTGTTCTCCCTAGATGTTCGACAAGATTATAATCAGACTGAACTGGAAGCCTAGGTGTAGGTGCACAAATGGTGACATGACCTCGACGAGTAGTAATAGCACAATCTGTAGATTTGCCTTTGATGGTGAGGGTAGACACTCGACTCTCTTCAAAATGACCTACAATGGAATCGAAGGACGTGGAAGCATGATTGATACCTTTACCTCTATCCTGAGGAGGAGGTGGACCATGATGAGGGAATGGTTCCTTGTACATATCGAGATCCTTGTTCGTGTGTTGCGCTGGTGATTCATTCTCAAAAGTGATTTGATTACCGTCGATGAGGTTTTGGATGAGGTGCTTAAGCTTCATGCAAGATGCAGTTCGATGACCTTTGCTCCTATGGAACTCACAATACTCATTGTCTCTGTAACGTGCAGTTTTGTAGACAGGTTCTCCATAAGGAGGAGCATCAGGTAAGGTTATGAGCCTTTTCTGCAAAGCTTGCTGTAAGACCGATTCTATGGGCACTCCCAAAGGAGTAAATTGACGTCGCGGAGGGTAATCTTGTTGGGGCCACTCTTGTTGTCGTTGTTGATTTTGATAAGGCTGCCTTTGTTGCTGCTGTTGTTGAGGTGGAGCTTGACTTGGTTTGGAGAGTTGCAGCGGTGTTTGCAACGTTTGGACATGCTTAGTATCGACCACTCCATCATTGACCACATTTTTGTTTTTATTCCAATATTTGGGTTTATCATTCGACTGTTGATGTGAATTGCTATCTTTCGTCTCCTTAAAGATTTTGACCACACCCTTAGCGATGAGGGCCTTCTCAATGTTGATACACTTGTATGTGATTTCATCGAAGGTTGTAGCACTAAGAATTTGCAAATGGAAACCTAACTCTTGGTTGAGGTTCTGTACAAAGATGCTAACAAGCTGTTTCTCTGGAATCTTGAAAGGGAATTTACTAGCCATTTGTCTCCATCGTTGGAGGAAAGAAATGAAAGTTTCACCATTTTTCTGTTTATTGTTGCATAGGTCCGTCATGGAAATCTCATGCTCTGCGTTGTAAGAGAAATGGGTGGCAAACTTCTCTGCTAGCTCGTTGAAAGACTTGATACCCGTAGGTAAGTGTGAGAACCATTCTATTGCTTGTCCTCCAAGACTGCGAGGAAAAAGACGCATAAGATATGTGTCATTGTGAGAGACCTCAAAGCAAGCAAGATAGAATTCCCTAAGATGGTCTTTTGGGTCACCTTTTCCTTTGTACTTATCGAACTTGGGAATAGTGAAATTTTGAGGAAAAGGGATCATTGGTAACGACCGATCAAAAGGATAAGGGCACACTTCCTCCAAGGAGAAGGTCTTTTTGGTGTGGCCAAACGTAAGATCAGATAGCTGTTGTTGCACCTCCGCAATCTTTAGTTCCATAGTCGTGGGAGGGGTTGGTAACATCCCCTGTTGTCCAAAAAGTGGTTGGTGTTGCCCATATGGAAGATTATAATGTGAGCCATGCGCAGTGGTATTGTAAGGGTCGTAAGATTGATTGGGATTGTATGGATTGTATGATTGGTTCAGATTGGGTTGGAATTGGGGGTTTTGATTAGGCAGAGGTGGAGGTGGCGCTAGGTAAGAATGTTGGCTCTGCGATGGTTGAAGAAACGTATTGGGGGGAGGAAAGCTAAAGTGCGTTTGATTAGGTTGTGAAGGTGGCACATAGCTTTGGGAAACCTGATGTTGGGAATGTTGCGAGTGGCTAGGTAATGTATGAAAGAAGTTGAGCGTGGATGAACATTGTGGAGGAGGAACATAGGTAGAAGTGTTTTGCGACGGTGGGGGTTGATTGAAGATGAGAGTAGAAGAATGTTGTGGTTGGGGCTGCGTGACTCCAATTGGTTGAGAGACATGCAGGTGTGATGATATAGGAGGTGGCATATGTTGAGACCCTTGTTGCATGGCTACATACGTGTTCCCCGGATTGTAATTGGGTGGGAAACCTACGCGTGATGGGGTAACCAAGATTCCACTTGCGCTTGGGGTGGACACTTTAGGAGGTGGTTGCACATTCGACTGAGCTAAGGTGGCTTGCTTAGCTAACTCTGCTTGACGTTGGAGAGTTTCTTGTTGGTTTTGATAGATCTCCATAGGAGTCAAAAGTGGTGATATGGGCCTCTCCCCTGTTGGATTTTGAAAAAGGGGATTCCTATACTGCGAACCTTGAGTAGGTAAGGGCGTAGTTGCCGTGGACATGGTTTGCACTGCTTGTATGGTTTCTTGGGTCTTGGTGCTCTCCTTGAGAGTGGACACATCAAAATCTGGAGGTAACTTGGCACCTTGCTTTGCAAGCAAGCGAAAGAAATGATCCTGGTTCTCACTAAGGATTTTATCAAAGGCAGCTATAGCTCTAGGATCTTGTATAAATTCATCAAGATCTTGCCCATCTTCTTGAGAGGATTGACCTATTTCAAAGTGTCGCTCTTCTTGAGATGGGGTTTGATCTACGATATAACCTTGTGGGACAAAATCCGGAGGCAAGCCTGTGGTATACTGCGGTGCATTTAGCAAAGGGGTTCTATCCTCATGAGGATTACTTGGTTTATCTATGTGCGGCATGTTTGGAGAGCTGATTGGTTTTGCCGCGGGTGTATTAGGAGTCACCTTGGGAGTAATGTTGAGACGACCTGATTGTGGTGTGTGAGGGGGTGACTTGTGCTTCTTAGGGACAACTTGCCTAGACTTCATAGTTTGCTGTAGCCTAGTGGTGACCATGGGGTATGTTTAGGACACAATGTAATGCTGGGAATCTATGAGATGCTTTGAAGAAACAGACAAACTTTGATGCACAAAGTACTGGACCAAAGGTGCTATACTGTTTGACCAGAGGCGTAGGACTGTGCTACCAAAAGCGTGCTACTATGGGCCAGAGGTGACGGACTGAGCTACCAATAGCGAGTTACTGCTATGTCAAAGGCGAGCTACAGTGACCAAAAGCGAGCTACTGTTATACCGAGGGCGCTGAAGTAGAGTTTTGCCAGAGGCGGGTTACTGCTTGACCAAAGGCGATCTACTGTATTACCAAAGGCGAGCTGCTGTAATACCAGGGGCGCTGAAGTAGTGTCGGATGTTTTTCAAAGGCAAGATTTTTCTGTTTCTGATTGGATTGGTTTGGCAAGAGAAAACACAGCAAACAAGTGGTCAAAAAAGGCACAAGGACTGACACAACAGATAGTGTATGTTCAAGGCTCCAAACAAGCCCAATGTTTCCACAGGTCTAATACAGTTGCAATCAATAACAAGCACTTTTTATCTCTAGAGACAAGGTTTCATTGCAGTAGATCAGCTCACAGCTTAATACTCCGTCGATAAAAATATCATTCCATAAAGGTGTCAGATATTTAGTATCTTTGCGAGAGACGATAGGTAGGGATATCTCACCCTCCCCTTGGAAAGCTCAAGTAGGTCACAAGAGCTTTATGTCCAAGGGAATACTATCTCTTCTCAAGGGAGCCAATGGTGAGTATCTTAAGGGTTTAAATCGATTTCCCTTGCACTGATGATTACCGCAATGTTCGGAGCTAGGTCGGGTAGTTTCTATCTAAATTGGTTCTTAGTGACTTTGAGGGACCAACGCCTTACGAGCAATGCGACAAGCTACTAAAAGCTTTAACCAATCCTACTAAGAGTTTCAAACACTTCGCTCAATGTGAAAATCATTTCCACAAAGGGCTAGTACACCTCTTTTCAGTTTGGCATCACAAGGTAAGGCTGACGTCGGTTAGGACTTGGCTTTCGCCTTATCCCTTTTATATAGCGGTTCAAAGGAAAACTCCGCTTAGGGTCGTCCCTTTTGGATGAAACGCAATCCAAAAGCAGGCCCTTCTAAAGGAAGTACAAAAAATGTAAAATCAAGCACATCACACAAAGGTTCAATTGTCCCGTTATAAGAAAAATAAGGTGCAACTAAGTTATGCACACACACGATTGTAGTTGTAAATTGTCCCTTATGAAATGAAGTGTTTGGCATTCATGTCCATTGTCCTTTAGAAAATTGAGGTGTTTGTTCATACATGTCCATTGTCCCTTAAGAAAAGCAGTATGTTCCTAAGACTTAGATTGCAAGAAAAGATTTGTTCAATTATCCTTTTAAGCATGCAATGTGTTTCTAAGACTTAGTGAGATAGATCAAGAGGTCTTCAATGCTCGTCCTGCATGAACATGTTAAAAACACCTATTTGCTCTGTGTGAGTAATAAGAAGCTGCAACAAGTGATATTAGGTCCACACAAACTCAAAAGTTAGCAAGTGCTTGAAGTCAGAGATTGAGAATAGGCCAATGAGTGGTCTTAAAAAATAAATCTCATAAAATCTTTGAAACAATATTACCACTGTGTAGAGGATAGAAAAATACCAACTTTCAAAAAAAACATCACCTGGATCCGAGTCCGTTTGTGAAAGTTATGAAGCTTGAAAAGTCAAAAAACTGTGACGAGACAAAGACAGCAGTGAGAAAATTAATTTTCTGAAAAATCAAAGAATCTTGAGAAAAAACCAATTTCACCACGATGTAGATCACGAAATTCTAGCCTATTTCAAAAAAAAAAAGCACTGAAATACGTGTCCGTATGACCAAGATAATGAGGTTTGAAAATCGCCTATTCATTTAAAAAGCTCATTGAAGAGGGGTCTGTCTTAGCCCCCTGTGACTGGCTCCTGGTCACTGATGTGACCTGCTGCTGGGCTGAAGGTGCTTTATTTTTTTTCAAAAAATAAAAAGAAAAAAGAAAAAAGATTCTCTTTACTTTGTTTTACTTTTTAAAAGAAATAAAAACTAAAAACACTTCATTTTTTATTTGTTTTATTTGTTTTTTTTTTTTGTTTTTGTTTTTGCTTTTTTATTTTTGGATTTTTTTTGCTTTTTCTTTTTGCTTTTTTTTTTTTTTGAATTTTTTTTGAAAAAAGAAATTTTTTTTTTTTTTTTTACCGTACCTCACAGTGATTGTATGCCCTCGGGTTGCGTGCCGGAGGTGAAAAAATTTTACCTTCACCGAAATAGGTCAAATTTTATATTTTTCTTCGTCCCTCGACCCTTCCGAACACAACCGTGACCTCCGTTTTTGCCCAGCAAGCTTCCTTTAAAATTTTTTTTTTTTTCCGAATCTCTCCAAAAAAAGAGTTAAAAAACTTGTGAAATCAAACTAAAAATTCCACAAATTTGATATTAAATCAGGACCAATGGGTCCCACCGGGCGTGCCAGAATGTGTATATGGAAAAATAGATTAAATCTAAACTAATAAAAACCAAAAATCCAATAACATAAAGAAAACGAATTTAAATAAAAGCCATGACAAATAATCAATGCAATAAAGACTTTTACCGAAATTTGTGTTGTTTCCTTTGGATTGAATGTAGAATTGCTCAATGAAATTGCAAAGCCATAGCTGCAACAAGCAAGTGTAGTGCTCAAGAGATCAATGTCAAAAGATCGTAAGGGTTGCGCCAAGATCAATGTTAAAAGATCGTAAAGTGGCTCAAGAAGATCAATGTCAAAAGATCGTAAGGGTTGCGCCAAGATCAATGTTAAAAGATCGTAAAGTGGCTCAAGAAGATCAATGTCAAAAGATCGTAAGAGTGCTCAATCGAATCATTGTATGCTCAAAGCGCTGTTAAGTATGGCTGAGAATAAAATCGAAGAGAGAGAGATAATGAAGGAGATGAGGGGGGTTTATATAGATTTCAAGGAAAATCGATCAACGGTCCAGATAATTCAGAAGAATCAACGGAGGAGATGAGTTGAGGAATGTGCAACGAATGAGAAGAAGACATGTGTCTTGCTTTCTTTTGCATGAGAGGAGTTATCAAGAATAGAAGAATGAGTTAACTAAAGAGATAAATCAATTAAAAGAATAAAGCAATCAGTTAAGTGATTTAAAACAAGAAGAAGAGATTTGCATGAGAAAAGAAGATATTTTGCTTTATTAAATATAGAAATATTTAATTGATGAGCAAGAAAGCTTGAGTTATTTTAGAGATAACTCAAATTAGAAGAAAAAGCAATTTAAATAAATAATTGATTTATTTAAATTTAGAGAAGATATTTTGGAAGAAACAATTAAATAATTGGAATTATTTAATTTAGAAGATTTAAAAGAAAATTAAATAAATAAATTTATTTAATTGTTGTGCATGATTTTGGAAGAACAGAAGATTATAAATAAAATATTTGATTTTATTTATTTTTAGAGGATTGAGATAATTTAAATAAATTTGATTTGATTTATTTAAATTTAGAAGAAAAATTGATTTAATTAAATAATGTAAATTATTTAATTGTAGATAAGATAGAATTGTGATGAATTAATTAAATAATGGGATATATTTAATTAATGTGGATGTGAATTTTGGAAGGAGGATAATGATCAAATTAAATAATTAAAAATTATTTAATTGTGGAAGAATATAGAGGAATTTGATTTAATTAATTAAATAAAGAGGATTCATTTAATTAATGTTGAATTTAGGAGATTTAGAAGAATTTGATGATAATTAATTAAATAATTAGATTATTTAATTAATGTTTGCAATGCAGGTGATTAGACAGATAACAAAATGCCAGTGATTTGACGACACGGTCATTTTAGGGTGTCTACACTAAATACTGAAGCCTTGAGGTTGAGAATCATCCTTGAATAATTCTCCGTACCCTCCAAGACAGACTAAGTTCCTTGTGAATTTATCTTGTGTTTCTTATGTGTAAAATCATACATCAACAGGTGCATGTAGCTATTGGTTGTTTTAAATTCCCAACCACATCTCAAGGAGAAAACACACAAGTCTATAGGATAGTCATTCTCTAATAACTGACTTGCCTTGAGGGATTAGCCAACGAACAGGAAATAGGGGTTTTCAATCCCTCTCTCCTCTGCACTTTAGGCTCTATGAGACCAAGGAGGGTGTTCCTATTTCTTTTGGATAACAGTGTTCTAATCAAATGGGTATGGCCCATGAAATGTTTGTTTAACAACACTATTCCAATGAAAGATATGTTCCCATAAGACTTCTTAAAGAATGTCTAATAAAGTGAAAAGATGGGCTAGTTTCTTAAGCATTTATTCTATTTCTTTGTAGAGGAACATGTGAAATAACATTAACTTCTAACACCTATTGCTGAAAGGGAAAATGCAATGATTTCTTTGTAATAATGATGAGGGTGATTCAAAGGATGCAAGTTCATTATGATATTCTAGAACATACTAGTGCCAATCCAAGGGCCATAGAGTCAAGAAAATTACAGAAACATCCAAAGGACTATGATATAATAAAACTTAGTCTACTATAAAATGTAGTAATGCCTTACATTAAAACATTCTACTAGTCTTAGAATCTACCATACTTATTTATCCCTATAAACTTGAAATACATTCTATATCCTCAAACAACCAATTATTTCACTACTTGAGTGAATGTTGTAAGAAAAATATACAACATAGGAAAAATTGTGGCAATGAATAAGTTTGATCCTTAATCAAATATATTCATAAAAGAAAAACTATGTACATGAAGTAGAAGATAGTATACTCTGAAGACTCAACAGAAACTGTAAAGTAAACCATTCAAAATATTATAACATAGTCTTCACAGATCTATAAAGGCATCTTAAAACTCAGAATGAAACTTAGGAATGTATGACTAATTTATTGCAGAAAAAAAACTATTTACAATTCCTCCCTAATCAGATTCATCCCACATTTTTAGACTAAGACTGGAAAAATGACCTCAAACCAATACTTTTTCACAAGGCCTAAATTCCCTTTTATAAAGATAAGGGAGTAGAAAAGCTTCAGGCTTAAGTTAAAAGAAGCTACAACTTCTCAATAACCAAAAGATGTAGTTGCAAGAAGAGGCCAGTGTAATTGTGTTGCAACTGTATGTTCAGCTTCCTTTGTATATGCTGAAGTACCCATGAGATTGTGTGTTCTCTCACTTTTGGCGGGGAAAATAAGTAGTGATGTTGATGGGGGACCATTTGATAGATGCAGTTAGAGCTCACATACCCATAATATGCCAAATACCAGTTTGATAAAAGCATTCATCACCTAGATTACCCACCTCCATTCAGAACAACTGCAAACAACAATATTAGAAGAAAACCCCATTAATTAGAGTTCTTCGCTTTATGCCCATTGTCGTTTGCAAGGATGTGATTCCTCTTTCAAAATTGAGTGGCCACCAACCAACTCAACCAGACAGAAACTAGATGAAATCACATTACACTAGATATGGTAGTGCCATTCATCTAGCCAAGGGGTCAGCAACAACAACAAAATGGGAGCACCTTGTCTTCATATGCTACATTCAAAGAGGAAACATCCCTACAACTAGAGATGATACATTGTTAGGAAAAGTAGAAGAGGGATGTAGGTAAATAGAGAAATGATTTCCCTCTACACCTGATACTAATCCGCTTAATCATAGACATAGGGAATGACTGAGATTAGGAGATCAGAATCAAAAGTCACAATCCAAATGAAACAACAGGAAGAAGAAATGCTCATAAGGGCATGTAGAATGTTGCCATTGCTCCCAAATTTTCCCTAGACCACCTATTCCAGAGGAGATAATTCCAGGTCTTTCTAATTCTGTAAGGAAAGATTGATAGCCATGAGAACAAGGAAGAAAACCCAATAGAACAGGGGATCACACTGATCACATAGGAACAGAGGAAAGCCATACTATCAGAACACTTTTCAAATAGTATACGGGGTAACATCAACACTTGTCTATTTATAGAAATTTTAGGATGCAGCATACATCCATACATCTTTGGTCCAATTAATTTCCAGTCATTTCAAGGCATTTTAGTCATAAATAGAAATCCTGTGGAGATTACCACAAATGAATTAAAAGATTGGATTTCATAATTCTGCATAACTGAGAATGTCACTTCTTGCACTAAATCATGCCAGGTCGGCTATCTTGGTTTCCTCACTTTAGCATTGTCATTATGTCAAATTTCAGCATGCATCAAATGAAATGTCAATCCGAGTGGAAGCACAGATTCCTAAAGGTCGAGCTTGCATAAGCCAAATCATTCTGTTAATAAATTCTTGTATGGTGGCTGGAATGGAGACTCAGTATACGCCTGAGCAGTTAGTGCTTGTAATAAAACACTATCAGATCAGCACCAACATATCTCCCTGTCACACTTTTAAATTCATGCCATTGATCCTGATCTTAACTTGCTTGATTTGAATGGTGCTGATTTGGTCTTTGATGAGGTAAGAGAAAATTGCTCCTCCTTCCTAATGATGACATGCCATCTGGGTAGTCCTACTAACCACAATCCTAAGAAAATATCTCCCCTTATGTGTATTTAAGACCATATTCTGTAGTTCCATAGGCAAGAGGTACGGCCAGAGATATGATCCTAGCGGAATGGTGGACAACCATCGAATCAACTGCATGAAATTCAGGACAACTCTCCAACAGGCGGCCATGCCCATAAGATGATGAAACGTCATATCCTTGCTACTTAATGCACCAATCCCAACCCTGTAGAATGCTATATGTCAAGATTTCTACCATTCCACAAATATTAGCTAAGACTATGGAGTGAAGTTTGACAGTGGTGGTACTTACCTAGGGTTAGGGTTCTAAATTGAGTTTGCAGGCTTATGTTTTTATTCTTTCAAACCTTTGATGCCTTAGGTTATTTTTTCCCTCAGCCTTCCGCGTTGTATCTTCTGTTTTGTTATTGACTTCCTGTAGTGGGTTCCTGGTTGCTTAAGTTCTATTTTCATTCCTTAGCGCTCATTGGTTGACCGGCCCATATGCATTCCTTTACCGCCTTTTCCCATTACACTTAAGAAAAATTTTAAGTGTAGAAGTCACTCTGTGCTATGGTGAAATCTGTCACATGTATGTGTCTTTGTATGTACAAGTGCAAATGTACATTGGCGGGCCAAAAATGTCAATTGGCTTTCAAAAAATGAAAAAATGTGATTGTACGCATTTTAAATGCATATCAGGTTTGTATATACAATGAGGAATCTATCGTAGATTCCAAGAATATTCCCTGCTTGTATGTGAGGGTTGTATTGTATATTTGTGTTGTATGTATAGACATGCAACGACTAGATACAAAGGGAAACATGCAAGTGAAAGATGCATTGGATGCATACAAGGAAGTTGTACAAGGCAGAATGTACACTGGGTTTATATAATGCAAAAGATGCAAAGGGCTAACATACAGTGGAAAGCATCATCAGCAAAACAATGTACATCGACAATCCATGCAGCAGTCTCCCCGACGGCTGATGCACATGCAAAGGAAAGTGATACAAGAGGTGGAGCTTGCCGATATACAAAGGAGAATGCATATCGAGTTTGTATGTTGGCACATACAAAGGGAATGTGCAAGGCGGAACGTACATTGCAATGTACAAGGGTGAATGTATCTCTGATATACAAGGATTGACATACAAGCTGATATACAAAGAAAAAATATACAGTCCGCACATGAAGGAGGAGTCAAATGTAGTGAATAAAATTTGGGGTTTGTAGATTACATGTATATGGCATTGTATATGCTGATATATAAAAGAATGAAGATACAAGGCCCATATTTCAAATTTCTCCAATCTGATTGATAAATGACTGGGGTCCACAGAATGTATATTGCGTTTGTATATGCAATATACAAAGTGAAGATGCAAAGGCTTATGATACAAGTTGGACTTCAAAGTGATTGTGATATGCTTCATCATAATTTGAAGTCTGTGGCTTGTATATAAGGTGTGTTGTATATGCCGATGTGCAAAGGGAGATGCATACAAGGCCCGGACCCGAATGTGGGTTCAAATTTGTTTCATAATGTCTTGGGGTCCGCCTTGTATGCAAACAATTGTATGTATATACAATCTCATTTTTAGTTGCATATGCAAGGATTTTGAGGACAAAATAGATGGTGCAAAAGTCAGCGGTGGAAGCCCAGGGTGCCTACATGGCATGTTCTAGTTGGTGATCAACTTTTCAAGTGATTTGGGACCGTGTATCTCAGCGATAGGGAGTAAATCGATGGCTCCAATTCAAATTTCAAAGGATGATGGATTTCCTTTGTATCTGTAACTATTTTCAGGCGGGAAAACTTCAGAAGTACACAGTTAGCTGCTTTCCAGAGGCCACGGGTTGGTATGCCATTAATGGCAATTTGCAGAGAGGTATGGGTATGATTGATTGGCCAACCACCAAATTTGATGAAGAAAACCTTTAGGCGGCGGTGCTGTTCTTGATTCCACTTGCTTTTCCCTCTTTGTCCCCCCTGCTGCATTGAATATTTTGGGCACCATTCTGATGGTGTAGTGTATTTGGTAGAATTTTTGAATTGCCATGTAATTATTGCTGAGTTGACAATCTTGCTATAAAATGCAAACTATGTCACTCATTTTAGGTTGTTGAAAACTGGACAAATTTTGGTGTTGTAATAAGATACAACTTCATTGGTGGCTTTGTTTTGGTGCCTTGTGAGTTTATGAGTTGTATGATTGAATGTTTTATGCATAGAATTCATCAGTTTTATGTTGATTTAAATGAGTAATGCTTCATTGCATGTATTCTGTTATTTGTCTCCAAGTTGAATGTATTCTTCTCCTGAATTTAAATAGCTAAGGGGTGTTTGAGATTCTACGATATGGGTTTGCTATGTTGAATGCTTGATCTTTTACTTTTGCTCAAGGAGTAGATTAAATGTTTTGGGTTAAGTGTTGGGTAGAATATATTGCAGTGAGGATATTTGTAAGCAGAAATAATTGAATACTTAGTCTTGGGTAGTGTTTGTAAGGAAGACATTACAAAACCCCCTTGAAATCTGATTATTGTTTTAAGTCTATGGTAAACATTCACACACACACACACACACACACACACACACACACACACACACACACACATATATATTGACTCTGAGCCCTAGATAGGCACCAGTCTGGTCTTGTATTGAGGTTACAACCCAAAGTCCCAGTCTTGCATCCAAATACAAAAACAAACTTAAACTTCAAATACAAACCATTAGGACATTAGAAGTAGTTTTAGGACCAAAATCTTCTCTCACAACTTAGCATAGGCCCAAAGCTAGCCCCTTTGCACTTATTTCACAGTTTTGGTTTGCATAAGAGAGGATTTATCTACTTTGTGTCAATACCCCCCTTGGTTCTGCAGAGCCTAAAGAAGAAGAGGAGATATTTATAGAGTCTATCTCCTATACTATTGGCCCCTGGCCTGGAAATCCTATTGATCAATGATGGCTACCTTGTAGGGATAACTAGGAAGCATCCAGTTTGGGAAAAATCCAATAGATTTGGTGACTCCACTGGGGACTGCTTTGTGTAAGAACCCTGGATTAAAAGAAAATAATTCCTAATTGTAGGTGGCAAATCTGAACAAATCTCCCAACCGGTAAAATAAAAATTTGTATGCAAGGGAGAAGATCCCTGCGTAATCCTTTGATTCAAGAATTACCCAGAAAAATGATGTACAGGAAAAAGGGGACTGTTCAAGCCAGTCAAGAAGGTTCCCCCAGAAATAATGATAATATCCCAGGTAATCCTAGATCTTCAGAGTAGTAGCCACCCTATTTTTCAAAAACTGAGGCTGAAATCCAAGATGTATTTGAGAGACAACAAGGTGACAGATTGAGAATGAGGTCAGAGGTGTTCCAGGAATGCCCTTTCTTAGATCCCTCAAATAGATTTGAAGAAATTGAATCCCTAACGGATGATGATGATGACCAAAATGGAGTGGGACCATCCTCTTCTATGCCTAGAGATGAAGAATTAGCTGAAGAAATCAAGAGCTTGAGGGCTGAATTAGAATATTTGCAGGCAGTGAAGATTAGAGATGATATGAGACAAAGGGTACAAGCTTTGAAAATTGCTCAACATAATTCAGTTCCCACACTTGATAATGCAGATGTGTTGAGAAACTAGCAAAGAAATGAAATCCAGTATCAATAGAATGATCAGAGACAAAATGTAAACAATGTTAAGGTACCATTAAATAATGTGAGAAATTAGGATGCCAATAGGAATGCTAATGTTAATTAGTTTGGTAGACAGCCTATGCAGCTAGACAGATTTAGGCAACTTGTTTTTTATGGTATTCCTGGCTACCCTAATCCCATTGACAAACATGTCAGGCTGTAGGTGCCAAAGTTTTAAGGAAATAATAGTGTGTTAGCAGAAGATCATTTAAAGGCTTTTCAGAATGTCATGGACAACTTTGAGGTTGAGCATGAAGATGTTTTTATGAAGTTGTTTATGCAATCCTTAGTTGATGAGGCTAGAGAATAGTATAAAAGTCTACTTGACCGAAGTATCTCATCGTGGGATGATTTTAAAAGGATTTTTAAAGAACAGTGTTGACTTTTTCCCAGACTGGATGCTTATTCCTAGATTTCCCTACAAGGTAGCCATCAGTGATCAATAGGATCTCTGGGCCAGGGGGCCAACAGTGTAGGAGATAGACTCTATATTTTATCTCCTCTTCTTCTTCAGGCTCTGCAAGACCTAGGGGGGTATTCCCTACTCAACATCCATGAGGATATGCATACAAGGCTGGGATGCTGACAGAAAGCAAATAGTCCTCTTGTAAGTAGACCAAAACTGAAAGATAAGAGCAAAGGGGCTAGCTTTGGGCCTATTAGCAGTTGTAGACAGAGGACTGAGGTTCCTAAAACTAACTCTAATGTCCTAATGGTTGTTTTAGATTTTGATTTGGAGTTTAAGTGTGGATGCAAAGCTGGAGATGGTTATAACACAAAAACAAAGCATGATTGGTGCCTATCCAGGGCCTGGAGTCAATAGACATACACCTGTGAATGATCAGCATAAACAGCTAAAACTGGATTTCAAGGGGATATATGTGATACCTGCCTTACAGGTATCTCCCAATACAAAGTGTTAGGTTATCTCTACTTATGGTATCCCTACTGCAGTATACCCTTCCCAATGTTCAACCTGAAAACAGTTTAATCTACCCCTTGAGCAGAAGTTAAAAGATCAGACATTCAACATAGGAATTCTATGCTCTAGAATCTAAACATTACTCAAATATCCAGATTCAGAAGAAGAATACATGCAATACTGGAGACAGAATTAACACAACACATGCTAAGATAGCATTTCTCATATAAGTTTAATCATGAAATCAGTGGGTTCATGCCAAAAACATACAACAAGAGATACATAAACTCACAGGTAAGCTGTACAGAGCAACCAGATCAGCTTGTCATGCATTACAGAGCCAAAAATCTTCAACTTTCAACAACCTTGAATGAATAACACCATCTGCATTATATAGCAGGAGGGTGTATTCAGCATTAACTACCAGGTTGACCAAAATCCCGCCAGATACACAGTACCATAAAAATGGCACTTAAACACTACCAGATTGGCGCCCAAACTTGAATGCAGCAGGTAGGGGAGGAGACAGGAAGATTTCTCGAGCCCTGCGCCACTGTCCGCTGATGTACACCTTCAGTCGGGTACCAGATCCGCCCACGCCATCGCCCATACCTCTGCAACAATCGCCATTGATGGCGCACCAACCCGCGGCCTCGGGAAGAACATTAATTCTACATCGCAACCATTTCCCGCCGAGGTTCATCATCATGATATTTCAAATATGCAGGATAATATTATCCCACATGCACCCCGTGATGACCTCTTTAACACTTTATATACTAGGTCATGAGCATATATGATGTCGGTGCTTTTGCTCCTGACGACACTAGTATAAGACTTCATCATCATCATCCTCCAGCAGCATGATATCCTGTTGCCCGAAATATCACCCTGACGTCAGCATCATATCGCAATACAACTGCATGATATTCGCCTTCACCCGCACAACCGGATCCATTGGAGGAACATCCTCCTGCTGAGCTTATACCAAAAGTCTGGCCGATGAACATCCTGATGACATCATCATCATATCCTACTGATGTCATCATCATATCTGCCTACTGCGCACCTCCTCATATCCGGATGACGTCATCATCATGTTTGCAAATGTCGGGAGATCTCCTCAAGATGATCAGTGTTAGAAATATGACCCCCCCGGGACCTCGATGACGTCATCATCATATTAACATCAGGATGATATTCGGAAGACAACTGGATATTTGGAAATATCATCCTGATGTGCAAATATCAGGTTGCACTGTAGCTCCTCTGTAAGATCGGGGCGATAGATGAATATGATGATGCTCAAAAAGATCACCCCCTCTAGATAGCGCACGAAGCCGGCAGGCGGATATCTCCTTGATATCAGCATCATCATGATGCTGGAACAAACACACTCGAGTGATATGAAAATATCACCCCCTCCTTCGAAAATATCATGATGCAGATAGGCAGAAAGAAAGATATCACCCTGATATAAGGATGACGTCAGCATCATCAGGATGACAAAACAATCGAACAAGAAGTGATACAACATCATCAGGATGATATTGACTAAGATCATCCTGACGTTCAAAATATGATGACCCCAGTGAATATCGGGTTGCACTTAGAACTCTTCAACAACATCATCAGGATGATCATAACCAAGATCACCCGATGACAAAAATATCACCCCGGCGAGATATCATGATGCAGATAATATGATGACCCCCACAAGCAACACGGTGATAAAAGGAAATATGATGATGATGATGACGACCCTTAGGAAAAAACAAGTCAGGTCGAACAACTTAGAGAATAACCCCTTCAGAATAACGGGGCAACATCATCATCATGTTTGCGCAAGGTGATAAATGGGAGATCACCAGATACTTTGAAAAATCACCCTCGCAAGCAGATCAGGGCGCACTGTAGCTCATTAGCAGGATCAGGATAAAAACCAAACATCACCCGATAACTGAATATGATGATGATGATGAAAAACCAGTCGACGAAGAACATGATGATGCAGACCATCATCGAAGACAAGATGATGATGATGACCTCCTCCTCAGGAAAATATGATGCTGCAGCTGAAAAATGCTGAGGAGGTCCAACACTTAGAAAAAATGGGCAAGAAGATAAAAGGTTCAAATGAAGAAACCCCCTGATCATGACAAATCAACCCTAGGTCAAAATGAGTGCTAACAGTGGCTCCGAATGGGGACGTGCAGGTGAAAACCTACAGCGAGAACCAGATCTCCGGGTAGACCAGACAAAAAGCCAAAAAACGCGAGCTGTACAAGGCATTTACACTACATACATATTTTTTACAAATGTGCACAGCAACCAGTTATTCATGCAAAATAGAACTTAAGGAATTGGCCATGCACAGGCAATTCCAGAACTTCACCATCTAGGGCCTGGAGGAAATAAGAGTCCTCCCCATGAGTATTGCAAACCTGATATGGGCCCATCCATAAGGGTTGAAATTTACCATGTTTACCCTTTTCTTGACTTTTAGCATTCCAAATGAGCACCAGATCATTGACTTGAAACTTCCTTTTTGTAGTTCTCCTGTCAAACTGATATTTCACCTCTTGTTGTCTTTTGAGACTGATCTGGTGGGCTTTCCTTCTGTCTTCATCCAATGCAACTAGCTGATTCACTCTTTCTGTCATGGAATCTTCAATCTCCTCATCATTTTCCTGAATGAATCTGTAAACTGGTAGGAGATTGTTTATGGGCAGTCTAGCTGATGCACCATATACTAGCTCAAAAGGTGACTTCCCAATAGCCCTTTTCACTGTCACTCTGTCAGCCCATACTGCTAAGTTCAACTTTGAGTCCCAAGCTCTCTTGTTCTTGTCCAGTATCCTCTTGATAATTTTCATGATGCTCTTATTGCTTGATTCTGCTTGACCATTTCCTTGTGGGTGATATGGTGATGTATATGACAGATTTATCCCATACCTGTTGCAAAAATCAACAAATTCACCTGATCTGAAGCACATAGCATTATCAGTGATTATCTTAAATGGTACTCCAAACCTGATGATGATGTTTTCTAGTATGAAATCTGTCACCACCTTACTTGTAGCTCTCTTAGTTGGAATGGCCTCAATCCATTTGGTAAAATAATCAGTTGCCACCAAAATCCAATTGTGTCCCCCACTTGATTTGTCTGCAATTTCCCCTATGAAGTCAATTCCCCATTGCTGGAATGGAGCATCCACAGGTACAGTTCTGAGGGGCAAAGCACCATCATATCTCAGCTTTCCTGAGAATCTTTGGCAAGGGTCACACTTTCTCACTAACCTTTGTGCATCTGAAAAGAGAGTGGGCCACCAATATCCTGCCCTGAGAATTTTATGAGCTGTTGTTTGGGCAGTATAATGTCCACCACACAATCCTTTATGCATATCAATCAAAATATTGTTAGCCACATCCTCATCCACACATCTCAGCAGCACACCATCAGGGTTTTTCCAGTATAGCTCACCTTGAACAATAACATACCTGATTGCATGTAACCTTAAAGTCCTCTTTTGACAGTCACTGAAATGGGAAGGACAATTCAGATTTTGCAAGTAGTAGATAATATCCTTGTACCATTCAGATCCTGATACATTTACACTCTCATCTTGGACTGCATTAACTTGGCATGCTTCCAAGTTTGACTGTGCCATCATCTTGGCTAATCCTTGTCCTCTTATCAACTTAGTACCTGTATGTCTATGTTGAACTCCTGCAGTTTGTTTATCCATCTGCACCTTCTTCCAGTCACCTCCTGCTGAGTGAATATGTCTTTAACTGCTGCATGAGGTACATATGCAATGATATATGACCCTACCAAGTATGGTCTGAAACTTTTGATGGCTCTAACCAGTGCATATGCCTGTTTTTCCATAATATCATACTTCAACTCAGAGGCCTGCAGGGACATACTGAAGAAAGCGATGGGCTGTTCAAAACCATCTTCATTTTTCTGCAACAAACATGCAGCAACAGTATGAAAGGAAGCAAATGAAAATACTTGGAATGGCCTAGAAAAATCAGGAGATTTAAGAACAGGGGCCATCTTGATTGCCTCTTTGATATTCTGAAATGATTCTATTGCTTCCCTTTCCCAGTTGACAGTTGCATCCTTCTTCATCATCTTGGAAATGTTCCTTGTGGTTTCTGCAAAGTTGGGAACAAATCTTCTAACAAAATTTATCTGTCCAAAGAAGGACTGAACTCCTTTCACAGTTTTTGGCATTTGAATCCTGTCAATAGCAGCCACTCTCTCTGGATCTATCCTGACTCCATCTTTGGAAACAATGTGTCCCAGAAGCTTTCCTTCAACTACTCCAAAGGCACACTTCTTTGGGTTTAAAGAAATACCATATTCTAGTGCTCTTATGAAAATCTGCTCCAGATGCAAACAATGCTGCTCCTCTTTCTTCGAGTAAGCAGTCAGGTCATCCTGATATACAGCCAGGATTGAATCAATCAGCCCTGCAAAAGCAACATCCATTGCTCTTTGAAATGTAGCACCTGCATTTGTTAGTCCAAATGGCATTCTAACATACACATACGTTCCCCATGGAGTGGTAAAGGCAGTCTTATACTGTTCTGATTCCTTTACCTTTACCTGATTATATCCTGAAAATCCATCCATCATGGATAGGAGTTCACAACCAGTCACTCTCTGCAACATAGCTTCCATATTAGGCAGTGGATAGTTATCCTTCAAAGAGGATACATTCAAGTTCCTGAAATCAACACACAGCCTAATATCACCGTTCTTTTTTCTGACTGGGACAAGGTTAGACACCCAAGTTGAATGTCTGATTGGCACAATTATTCCAGCTTCCCTGAGCCTTTTGAGTTCTTCTTGCATCTTGGGAGTTAAGGTAGGATTAATAGGTCTTTGCCTTTGTCTAAATGGCTTAGCTTCAGGCTTCAATGGGATCTCATGCTGGAATAAGTCTTCCCTATAAGCTTTTAGGTCCTCATATGACCAAGCAAAAACATGTTTATACTTTCTCAGTAATGCAATCAGCATACTTCTAATGTGTGGTTTGAGCTGTTTACCAATATATACTTTCTGAGGGGCCTGAGATGTCCCCAAATTTATTTCTTCTAAATCCTCCTTATTTGTGGGGGATGTCTTTGTGACCATTTTGTCTCTACTGTCAAAAACTCTTTCCAAAGCTACCAACCCTCTAGGGATTTTATTAGTCCTCAACTGAATAATCTCTTTTCCCACAAGAGTTTCTTTTCCATCTACAGTCTCTACAAAAGCTTGGAAATCAATCTGTTGATTTTCATATTCATCTATGCAGTGCAAAAATTTCAGCAAATCCCTATCATCATTAAACACTTGCCAACTGCATATGTTTTCTGGTATGGCAGGCCTAATTTTAACCTCTACATTTGTAACACCTGACAGAGTGATGTCATCTGGCCTTATTGCAACATTGGCTAAGAAATCAGCCATAACATTTTTTGACCTTTCTACCCAGCCAATTGAAAATGCATCAAAAAGTTCAATGGTATCCCAAACAGCATGCTTGTATTGTTTCAATCTTTTATTTTTTGCAGCATACTTATTTCTGATTTGGGATACAATCAGCTCAGAGTCCCCAAATACTCTTAACATCTTAATTCCATGTTTGAGAGCAATATTCAGGCCTAAGAGTAAAGCCTCATATTCTGCAATATTGTTTGTGCAATCAAACCTCAGCAAGAAAGAGAATTTGAGGAGCTTACCAGTTGGAGACAGGAAAACAACTCCAGCTCCAGAGCCTTCTTTTGCACAAGCTCCATCAAAAAAATGGTCCATAAGCCTTCCTGATCCAGCTCTTCAATGTAGACATTTTTCTTTTTATCTTCTGTATCATCTGAGACAACCCTAAAGTTATCACAGTCAGTGTCTACAAAGCATACTTGTTCATTTGCCTCTTGGTCCTCCACTGTCTCTGATGATCTTTGCTCTCTGATTAACTTGACATCCCTGCCATTCATTGGAATCATGGCATATGACAGGTCCAGCTGCATACTTCCACCAATTAGTGCTGCCCATCTTCTTGACAACAGCATACCATACTGTGGCTTGATGTCAACCACTGTTATATTCATTTTATATTTCTTTTCAGGGAATGCTGCCAGTTTGAAATCTACATCCTTCATGATTCCAATAACTGGTACCTCTCTAGCATCCATAGCATAACATTTTCCACATGCCTTGTCAATTTTTAATCCAGTTTGTTGCATGATGGCCAAAGGCATGACATTTGTGGATGCTCCAGAGTCAAGCATACAATTTCTAATTATTTTTCCATTTATAACCAGGGAACATAAAATGGTTCCACCTGTGAAGGACACTTTGTCATGGTCATTCCTAAATAGACTTCAGGAGTCTCATCTTCTTCATTACACATGACATGTTTCTCACCCTGGGTCTGATCATTTTGTTTAGCTTGAAAAGGTACCCCTGAGATTAGGGATATTGTCCTATTCTTGATCTCTTCCACTTTCATGAGTTCCATAAGTGGAACAGAGACCTTTACCTGAGAGAGGATCTGGGCTATATCAAATGGAGCATAGTTTTGTACAACAGTTGTAGCTTGCTCCACAATCTTGCTTTTATCCTGAGCTGATTTAGCTTTCATTTTCATAGTTCCCTGATCATCATTCTTGTCTTGGGAACCTCTACTTTGATCTTCAGCCTGAGGGATTTTGTTTTCTGGTCCTTGAGATTCATGACCTGTTCTGTATCTAAAGTTCTGTTTATTATTTACCCACTACCTTTTTTGTGGTTCAGTTCCTTTATGACCATGCACCAGCTGACCTGCAGAAATGTCTTCTGGCTGATGTGGGCTGCCTACTTGATTTTTACCTCTGAGATTGTAGTTGCTTTTGACTTGAGCAACTGCTGCAGCTGTGAAGGCTCTAATTTCCTCATCAGAAGGCCGTTGTAAGTTACTCAGAAAACTGTGTGAGTTCTGAGCATACACATAATTATCTTCATTATCTTCATCATATGAGAACTGTTGGCAGGCCTGAACTTGATGATCTGTATTGTCATCAGCATCATACAGAGTGTATCCATTACCTATGGACATCATATTAACATCATCATCCTGCACATGATGTGGCTCATTGCATTCATTACAAGATGTAGCATTATCATACAAGGATTGAGCAATCATACACTGTGACTGTGAATGTGGCATCTGACAAATTATACACCACGGAGCATCATCAGCAATATTTATAGTTTTCTTTAGGGGATCAGGAGTTTCCTTGACATGTTGAGCCCTCTGATTTGTGTTGTTACGTGGAAATACAGGCTTACCATCATGCCAATTGGTGTTATAAGGCATATCATGTAATGATGGCCTCTTTTCCTGTCTTTGATAGACTTGCCTATCAGGACCCATCCCTTTTTCACTTCTAGCTAATCTATAGCTTAGGTCCTTAACAACATTTGCCAGTTTGTCTATCTTATCTTCAGGAGCAGACGTACTACCTTGAGTGTTCTGAGGCTTGTTTGGATTCTGCAGAATTTTTACATCATCCCTTCTATTTGTCTTGCTCGATGCTTTCCTATTGTTTGCAATATTTACTGCAATTCTGAAAGCATCCCTGAGAGTGGCAGGACCTTTATCTCTTAGTCCATATGCAGTCTTTGCATCAAAGGCATTGATATACAAAATTATGCACATTGGTTCATTTGGCCTCATGTGATGTGGCAATTTGTTCAACACTTTAGTAAATCTTGCATTAAAGTCAGCAACCTGCTCATTTGACCCTTTGGTGATATTGGTGAACTCATTTACAAAAAAGCTAGGGTCAGTTTTATCACCATATTGCTCCTTGAATATCCTTTTAAAATCATCCCATGATGAAATACTCCGGTCAGGCAGATTCCTATACCATTCTCTTGCCTCATCTATTAAGGATTGCATGAATGACTTCATGAAAACATCCTCATGCTCAACCTCAAAATTATCCATGACATTTTGAAAGGCCTTTAGATGATCTTCTCCTGACACTGTGTTATTTCCTGAAAATTTAGGCACTTGCAGCCTCAGATGCTTGTCAATGGGGTTAGGATACCCAGGAATACCATCAAACACCAGCTGCCTGAATCTATCTAACTGCATGGGCTGTCTGTTTGGCTGATTAACATTAACATTTCTGTTTGCATTCTGGTTTCCTGCATGGTTCAGTGGTATCCTAGCATCATTCACATTTTGTCTCTCATCATGATGCTGATGCTGCATTTCATATCTTTGCTGATGTCTTTACATATTTGCATTCTCTAGGGTAGGAACTGAATCATTTTGGGCAGTTCTTAAGGCTTGCACTTTCTGCCTTATATCATCTCTGATTTTCATGGCTTGTAGGTATTCTAGTTCTGCTCTTAGACTTCTGATTTCTTCAGCCAATTGTTCATCCTTAGGTCTGGAGGTAGATGGTCTCATACCATTTTGGTCGTCATCTTCATCATCCCTCAGAGACTCTGCCTCTTCAAACCTTTCACTTGGGTCTAGAAAAGGGCGTTCTTGGAACACCTCTGACCTCATTCTCATGCTACCACCCTGTTGCCTCTCATATGCACCTTGAATATCAGCTTCTACATTTGAAAAATAAGGCGCATGCTGTCCTGATGGCCTAGGGTTATCTTGTGTATCATCACTTTTTCTGGGGGAACCCTCATGACTAACTGAGACAGTTCCCTTTCTTCTGTACATCATTCTTTTTGTTAATGGTAACTCTTCAAATAAAGGATTTTGTTGGGATCTTCTCCCCTGCATATAAATTTTACTTTGACCGGTTGGGAGATTACTTCAGAGTCGCCACCTATTACTAGGAACTGTTTTCTTCTGAAAACCAGGGTTCTTTCACAAGTTCCCCAGTAGAGTCACCAATTTCTGTTGACTTTTTCCCAGACTGGATGCTTATTCCCAGATTTCCCTACAAGGTAGCCATCAGTGATCAACAGGATCTCTGGGCCAGGGGGCCAACAGTGTAGGAGATAGACTCTATATTTTATCTCCTCTTCTTCTTCAGGCTCTGCAAGACCTAGGGGGGTATTCCCTACTCAACATCCATGAGGATATGCATACAAGGCTGGGATGCTGACAGAAAGCAGATAGTCCTCTTGTAAGTAGACCAAAACTGAAAGATAAGAGCAAAGGGGCTAGCTTTGGGCCTATTAGCAGTTGTAGACAGAGGACTGAGGTTCCTAATACTAACTCTAATGTCCTAATGGTTGTTTTAGATTTTGATTTGGAGTTTAAGTGTGGATGCAAAGCTGGAGATGGTTATAACACAAAAACAAAGCATGATTGGTGCCTATCCAGGGCCTAGAGTCAGTAGACATACACCTGTGAATGATCAGCATAAACAGCTAAAACTGGATTTCAAGGGGATATATGTGATACCTGCCTTACAGGTATCTCCCAATACAAAGTGTTAGGTTATCTCTACTTATGGTATCCCTACTGCAGTATACCCTTCCCAATGTTCAACCTGAAAACAGTTTAATCTACCCCTTGAGCAGAAGTTAAAAGATCAGACATTCAACATAGGAATTCTATGCTCTAGAATCTAAACATTACTCAAATATCCAGATTCAGAAGAAGAATACATGCAATACTGGAGACAGAATTAACACAACACATGCTAAGATAGCATTTCTCATATAAGTTTAATCATGAAATCAGTGGGTTCATGCCAAAAACATACAACAAGAGATACATAAACTCACAGGTAAGCTGTACAGAGCAACCAGATCAGCTTGTCATGCATTACAGAGCCAAAAATCTTCAACTTTCAACAACCTTGAATGAATAACACCATCTGCATTATATAGCAGGAGGGTGTATTCAGCATTAACTACCAGGTTGACCAAAATCCTGCCAGATACACAGTACCATAAAAATGGCGCTCAAACACTACCAGATTGGCGCCCAAACTTGAATGCAGCAGGTAGGGGAGGAGACAGGAAGATTTCTCGAGCCCTGCGCCACTGTCCGCTGATGTACACCTTCAGTCGGGTACCAGATCCGCCCACGCCATCGCCCATACCTCTGCAACAATCGCCATTGATGACGCACCAACCCGCGGCCTTGGGAAGAACATTAATTCTGCATCGCAACCATTTCCCGCCGAGGTTCATCATCATGATATTTCGAATATGCAGGATAATATTATCCCACATGCACCCCGCGATGACCTCTTTAACACTTTATATACTAGGTCATGAGCATATATGATGTCGGTGCTTTTGCTCCTGACGACACTAGTATAAGACTTCATCATCATCATCCTCCAGCAGCATGATATCCTGTTGCCCGAAATATCACCCTGACGTCAGCATCATATCGCAATACAACTGCATGATATTCGCCTTCACCCGCACAACCGGATCCATCGGAGGAACATCCTCCTGCTGAGCTTATACCAAAAGTCTGGCCGATGAACATCCTGATGACATCATCATCATATCCTGCTGACGTCATCATCATATCTGCCTACTGCGCACCTCCTCATATCCGGATGACGTCATCATCATGTTTGCAAATGTCGGGAGATCTCCTCAAGATGATCAGTGTTAGAAATATGACCCCCTCGGGACCTCGATGACGTCATCATCATATTAACATCAGGATGATATTCGGAAGACAACCGGATATTTAGAAATATCATCCTGATGTGCAAATATCAGGTTGCACTGTAGCTCCTCTGTAAGATCGGGGCGATAGATGAATATGATGATGCTCGAAAAGATCACCCCCTCTAGATAGTGCACGAAGCCGGCAGGCGGATATCTCCTTGATATCAGCATCATCATGATGCTGGAACAAACACACTCGAGTGATATGAAAATATCACCCCCTCCTTCGAAAATATCATGATGCAGATAGGCAGAAAGAAAGATATCACCCTGATATAAGGATGACGTCAGCATCATCAGGATGACAAAACAATCGAACAAGAAGTGATACAACATCATCAGGATGATATTGACTAAGATCATCCTGACGTTCAAAATATGATGACCCCAGTGAATATCGGGTCGCACTTAGAACTCTTCAACAACATCATCAGGATGATCATAACCAAGATCACCTGATGACAAAAATATCACCCCGGCGAGATATCATGATGCAGATAATATGATGACCCCCGCAAGCAACACGGTGATAAAAGGAAATATGATGATGATGACGACGACCCTTAGGAAAAAACAAGTCAGGTCGAACAACTTAGAGAATAACCCCTTCAGAATAACGGGGCAACATCATCATCATGTTTGCGCAAGGTGATAAATGGGAGATCACCGGATACTTTGAAAAATCACCCTCGCAAGCAGATCAGGGCGCACTGTAGCTCATCAGCAGGATCAGGATAAAAACCAAACATCACCCGATAACTGAATATGATGATGACGATGAAAAACCAGTCGACGAAGAACATGATGATGTAGACCATCATCGAAGACAAGATGATGATGATGACCTCCTCCTCAGGAAAATATGATGCTACAGCTGAAAAATGCTGAGGAGGTCCAACACTTAGAAAAAATGGGCAAGAAGATAAAAGGTTCAAATGAAGAAACCCCCTGATCATGACAAATCAACCCTAGGTCAAAATGAGTGCTAACAAACAGTATGGTGACAAGACTGACCCAAGCTTTTTTGTAAATGAATTCACTAGTATCACTAAGGGGTCAAATGAGCAGATTGTAGATTTCAATGCTAGATTCACTAAAGTGTTGAACAAATTACCACCTCACATGAGACCTAATGAGCCAATGTGCATGGTGTTGTATATAAATGCTTTTGATGCTAAAACAGCTTATGGATTAAGAGATAAGGGTCCTGCTAGCCTCAGAGATGCTTTCAGGATTGCAACAAATATTGAAAATAATAGGAAAGCATCTAGTAAGACAAACAGAAGGGATGATGTGAAGATTCTACAAAATCCAAATAAGTCTCAAAGTACTCAAGGTAATGCATCTACTTCTGAGGATAAATTAGATAAATTGATAACTGTTGTTAAGGACTTAAGTTATAGACTTGCTAAAAATGAAAAGGGAATAGGTCCTGACAGGCAGGTTTACCAAAGACAAGAAAAGAGACCATCATTACATGATATGCCATATAACACTAATTGGCATAATGGTAAACCCATTCTCCCACATAACAACAACACCAATCAAAGAGCTCAAAATGTTAAGGAGACTCCTGATCCTTTGAAGAAGGTTGTTAATATTGTTGATGACACCCCATGGTGCATAATATGTCAAATGCCTCACTCACAGCCGCAATGTATGATTGCTCAATCTTTATATAATAATGTTGTTGCCTGTGATGAATGCAATGAGCCGCATTGTATGGAGGATGATAATGTCAATATGATGTTCACAAACAGGGAGTATCCTTCTCATGATGCTGATGAAAGCACAAATTATGGAACTCAAGTCTACCAGCAAGTTTCCTGTGATGAAGATGATGAAGATAATTATGCGTATGCTCAGGACTCACACATATTTCTAAATAACTTGAGGAGACCTTCTAATGAAGAAATTAGAGCTCTCACAGCTGCAGCAGTGGCTCAAGTCAAGAGCAATTATAATCTTAGAGGTAAAGCTTAGGTAGGCAATCCACGTCAACCAAAAAGTACCTTTGTGAATCAGCCAGTGCATAATCATAAAGTGGCTAGACCACAAAGGACGCAATGGAATAGTAATAAGAAGAACTCTAAGCAAAAACCAGGTCATGATTCTCAAGGACCAGAAAATAAAATTCCCCAAAGTGAGGATCAAAATAAGGATTCTCAGGTCCTGGATAATAGTCAGAAGGTCACTAAGATTAAAGTTGGATCAGCTCAGGATAAGAGTAAAACCATGGCTCATGCTACAACTGTTATACAAAATTATGCTCCCTTTGACATAACTCAAGTCTTCTCCCAGGTAAAGGTCTCTGTTCCATTGATGGAGATGATGAAAATTGAGGAAATTAGGAATAAGGCATTGTCCTTAATTTCAGGAGTAGCTTATCAGGCCGAGCAGAATGTTGACACTCAGGGTGAGAAACATGCCTTGTGTATTGATGAGGATGAGGTTCCTGAAGTCTATCTAGGGTTGATGATGCAGAGGTAAAATGCAACGGGAGCTTACAAATGGGAAGGAGGAGTCATTAATACAACCAGCATGTTATAATACCTATCGGCTTATCATCATCATCATGTTTCGAATGAGCATGAAATATCCTCCTGCTAACTACTGTTCACTTCCTTATCACCTTTCGTCTTTCGCCTATCAGCAACATCATGATATTCGGCAAGCGCAAACATCCTCCTGATGTTCACTGTTCATCTTACCGCCAAACTCTATCTTCATCATCATGATGTTCAGCATCATCTTCATCAGCAGGATATAAAATATCCAGTTCCTCCGATATATCCTGATGACAACAACTTCAAGCACCTCTCCTTCGATGCTTATGTCACCCCGATATCCGACTACTCAAACAACAGCATCATGATATGACTTATCCGGTCGTATTGAAACATCCTGATGATGTTACCCAAACTTTATGCCGATGCCAAAACACTCAGCGACAGCAGGATAAACTTGCATAGGGTGATATTCGCAATATCCTGATGACAATGACGTCACATGCACCTGATGATGATGTCAATGCACCTGATGATGATGTCAACAGGATATAAGACACTTATATCCTCCGCAACATGATAATGAATATCGGGTGATCTTTTCAATATCCTGATGATGATCTTTCCGGTCCTTAGCCGAAAAGTGAACTTTCACTCCTGCATATGATAGCGATATGCGGATGATGGATGCACACGAAAGATGATCCTGACGACGATATACACACTGAGTATATATCTGACTTATATCATCCTGATGCACTTGAAACATACAGTCTTCGTCAGCTTCATAACCCGATCCGGATAGTGATATACTCACAGATGTCGATGCGATTCACTCCATCTGGAAAAGCACATGCAGATTCCTGTATATCCGTCAGCTGCATGCAAACTCACAAAACCGCACAATTTCATACAGAAAATATGATGATCGGGCTGGATCACCTTCAGATCAAAACTTAACAGTTTATCTTCTTGAACCTAGCACATGAGGATGCTAGGTTGATTCACAGCATGCTACCAATTGATCTCCCACACAATGAAATGCATAAACAGAAAACTAAAATGCAAACTAAACTAACATGCATGACCATTCCACCGATTTACAGAATCAACCGGTGGAAGGGTTGAAAGAATCCATCAACTTGTAATCAGAACAGAAATCAAAACACAAACAGCTGATAAACTAGATAATGCAATTGATGAGATCTTATTTAGATGAAGCACAAATGTCCTGTTTCTACAGCAATGTTTCACAATGTCTGTACTGATCTCTAGATTTCACTCAATCATCATAACACAACTACTACTCTCTCTCTCTGATATGATATTCTCTAATACGATATCAAACCCTACTGATCTGAGTTATTTATAGCAATACCCTACGAGTACTACCAACTCGGTTCCCAGCAGCTGGGAGCTTCCAAGCGGCTGGGAGAGGACAGCTCAGACAACCTGATCACGAACTCTAACTACCTGCACACTCTCCTAGGCTGATCTAATACATATGCTTTGGTCCAATGGACCTTATTACATTATGAAATCAAACATGCTAAAAATAGACTAATGTCCTGTCATGCGAACAATATCCTGTCTTGTAGGAGTGCTCTTGCACCATACTCCCCAGAAGAAGAAATCTCAAGTCCACTTGAGATGAGAGTATGAAGATCTACACCATGTTTCTGGATCTGCTCTTCAGTCATCCATACTGCTTCAGAATTAGGTTTTCCCTTCCAAGATACTAGATACTCCAAGTACTGTTTGTTCCAAGTCTATTTGACCACTCTGGTGTCCAAAACCTTCTGCAACTGTGGAGAATCATGCTTGGGAATGTTATCATGGACTGTATCCTGTAGGAGTTCCTGATCTGCATCTGGATAAGACTTGTATGGAGTTAAATCACATACATTGAATATAGGGGACAAACCAAGATCAGGTGGGAGTTGTATCTCATAAGCATTTTGTCCATGCTTGTGCAAGATCTAACATGGTCCAACTTTTCTTTGCATAAGTTTAGTATATTTTCCCTTAGGAAGTCTGTCCTTCTTCAAATGAACCCATACCAAATCTCCAACATCAAACTGTACATCCTTCTTCTTTTTATCAGCATATTCCTTATACTTCAAGGTGGTTTGCTGTAGTTGGGTCTTGACTTGATCATGAACCTCTTTGATGGCTTCTGTAAAAGCTTCTCCTTCTGCACTAACAGGGTCTACTGTAGGTAGATCTCTCAATTCCAAAATTCCTCTTGGATGCATACCATAAACTATCTGAAAAGGTGATTTCCCTGTGCTCCTATTGACAGTATCATTATAGGAAAATTCAGCTTGAGATAGAATATTATCCCACTTTTCTCCATGTTGTTTTGTCAAACATCTAAGCAAATTTCCTAAGGAACGGTTCACTACTTCAGTCTGTCCATCCGTTTGAGGATGATATGCAGAGGAAAAAGACAAATTTGTTCCAAGTTTCCTCCAAAGAGTTCTCCAAAAGTGACCAATAAACTTCACATCCCTATCTGACACTATACTTAATGGCAATCCATGGATTCTGACAATCTCCCTGAAAAATAAATCTGCAATGTATGAAGCATCAGCAGTGGTTTTGCATGGCAAGAAATGTGCCATTTTGCTGAATCTATCCACTACAACAAAAACACTGTCAAACCCTTTCCTTGTCCTTGGTAAACCCAAGACAAAATCCATACTTATGCTTTCCCATGGTCTGGAAGGAATGGGTAAGGGCTGATATAAACCTGCATTAGTTGACCTGCCTTTAGCTTTCTGACATATCACACATGTCTCTACAAATTTTCTGACATCTGATTGTAACTTAGGCCAAAACTAATGTCTTCGGACCAGATCAAGAGTCTTATCTAGACCAAAATGACCTGCCATAGCTCCACAATGTTTCTCCTTAATGATGTTTAACCTCATAGAACACCTTGGAATACATAACTGTCCACCTTTGAACAACAATCCATCCTAAATAAAAAATTCAGAGAATTCAGCATGATATTTCTCTCCAAAAGAAGTACATACATGATATATCTCCCCAAAATCTTCATCAGACTCATACATGGTCTTTAGTGAATCAATGCCAACACTTTCTAACTGAATCTGGTTGACTGTTAGAACTCTCCTGCTCAAAGCATCTGCAACTTTATTCTTGACTCCTTTCTTATGCTTCAATGTAAAAGTAAAAGCTTGTAAGGTTTCTACCCATTTCATGTGTCTGTGGTTCAGCTTTTCCTGGCTGTTTATGAAACTCAAAGCCTGGTTATCTGTGAATACTATGAATTCCTTTGGCATCAAGTAATGCCTCCATTTCTTGAGTGACTGGACTAAAGCATACATTTCCAAATCATATGAGGAATACCTCTTTTTAGCATCATTGAGCTTCTCACTAAAAAATGCAATAGGTCTACCTTCTTGGCTGAGTACTGCTCCAATGGCCATGTGACTGGCATCACATTCCACCTGAAAGATTTTGTTAAAGTCTGGAAGTGCAAGGACTGGCTGCTGTGCCACCTTCTTCTTCAATGTTTCAAAAGAATCATCTGCTCTTTGAGTCCAAACAAATCTGCACTTCTGTCCTCCTTTGATGGTATCAAGCATGGGTGCACAAATATGACTAAACCCTCTTATAAACTTCTTGTAGAAGGTTGCTAACCCATGGAAACTTCTGACATCATTCATAGTCTTTGGGGTTGGCCAAGACAATATGGCACTTACCTTCTCCTTATCCATTTGTAACTTTCCTTGTGAAATGACAAAACCCAAATATGTGATCTCCTCTTGCATGAACAAACACTTGTCTAAATTTATCATCAGCTGCTCTTCATGTAACCTCTTAAGAACAAATCTATGTGTCTAAGATGTTCTTCTTTTGTGTTGCTGAAAATCAGAATGTCATCTAGATATACTATGACAAACTTACCAATGAACTCTTTCAAAACCTCATTCATCAACCTCATAAAAGTACTAGGTGCATTAGATAAACCAAAAGGCATAACCTTCCACTCATATAACCCTTCATTAGTTTTGAATGCTGTTTTCCATTCATCTCCTGGCCTAATCCTGATCTGATGATATCCACTCTTCAAATCTATTTTTGTAAAATACTTAGCACCTCCTAAACAGTCAAGTAAATCCTCTATCCTAGGGATTGGAAACCTATACCTGATTGTGATCTTGTTAATAGCTCTGGAATCTGTGCAAAGCCTCCAAGTACCTTCCTTCTTTGGTGCTAGTACAGCTGGTACTGCACATGGACTTAAACTTTTCCCAATCAGACCTGAATCCAATAATTCTTCAATTTGTCTGGCTACTTCTGCATTCTGTTCTGGAGTTAGCTTATAGGCTGCTTTGTTTGGAAGTGTTGATCCTGGAATTAAGTCTATGTAGTGACTAATATCTCTGACAGGTGGTAGGGATCTTGGCATTCCCTCTGAGATGATACCTTTGTACTTATCCAATAGCGCTTGGATAGCTGGGTCTATGAACCTTTGCTTTTTCTCTTCCTTGACTTCTTGCTGCTATTCTTTATTCATCCTCATACATGGGATTAGGGCATATGCAACTGCACCTTCTGCTGCTACTTCTTTCATGAACTATTTACCTTCCATCAGCATTACCTTCACCGCTTTTCCTTTAGATTTCTCCTCTTTCTCTGTCAATGGTAGTAACTTTATATCCTTACCATCTTTAGTGATTGTATAGATGTTTCTAACACCATCATGTTGTGCCTTCAAATCATACTGCCATGGTCTACCAAATAAAAGATTGCAAGCATCAATCTTGGTAATGTCAAACAACAACTTATCCTTATATGCTCCAATCTGAAATTCTACCCAAGCCTGCTCTTCTACAGTTGTCTGCTGACCTTGGGTAAGCCATGAGACTTTATATGGGGATGGGTGAGGCAATCTCCTAAGCTTAAGCTTTGTCACCATTTCTTCAGACACAAAATTTTTAGTAGAACCAGAATCAATCAAAACTTTACATGCCTTACCTCCTGCTTTGCAAATAGTCTTGAAAAGAGACTTTCTTTGAGGGGATTCCTTGTCAGGTACCTTCATGGTAGTCATTGTTCTTCTCATCATTAGAGACTCTCCACTTTCTGGGTATCCATAATTATCAGGAGCATTCACACTCTGAAAAGAAGTAGATCCTGTCATACTTTGATTATCAGGTTCTTGGATCAGATTTGTTCTCCTTTCTCCTGTTGAGCTTGTGGCCTTTTCTGGACATCTGCTGGCTATATGGCCTTCTTTGTTACAGTTATAACATCTGATGGATCCTCTGCCCTGGGATCTTCCTCTGAAAGGTCTTCTACCTCTGAAGTTTCCTTGCTGACTATAATTTTCCCCCTGGTTCTGACTATTGTTTCCCTTACTATTGTCATGACTGGATTCTCCTTGATATCCATGTCCATGTCCTCTACCTCTAAAAGGACCTCTTCCACCCCTTTGTTGTCTTCCTCTTCCTCTATTGTGTTGTTCTTGTTTTCTCTTTAACTTCTCTTCCACTTTCAATGCCAACTGAAAGCATTTCTGAACTGTATCTGGATTATGCAGACTTAAATCTTCCTGAATATTGAACCTCAATCCATTAAGGTATCTGGCTACCTTCTCTTCTTCACTTTCCTTTACCTTTGTCTTCATACAAAGTTTCATGAATTCTTCTGTATATGAGCTGACATCTAGCTCCTTCTGCTTCAGGTTTTGCTTCCTTTTGTGTAATTGGATACTGTAATCCAATGGGACATAAGCTTCCTTTACTAATGCCATCATTTTCTTCCATGTAGCGACTGTACGCTTTCCTTCTTGTACTCTATCGTCTTGGACGAAATTCCACCATGTCAAGGCAGCTTCTTTCATTTTGGACTGGGCTATTTTCACCCTCTGTTGTTCTAGTATCTCCTCTGTTTCAAAGAAATTATTCAAGGAGTCTATCCACTCCATCACTGAATCAGGTTCCATCTTTCCTATAAACACTGGCAAATCCAATTTCACATCCATGGTTCTCCTCTCCATAGCCTTGAGGGCGTTCAACAGTGGTCTTTGGTCTACAGGAACGACCTCTTCATTCCAACTAGGGATCTCTTCTTCTTCCCTATCTTCTTCTCTACCAGAACCTACTCTGTTCCTCAACTTCGCTAACTCATCCTTCAATTCCTGATTCTGAGCCTTCACGGCCTTGCTCTCTACAATCTGTTTCTTCACCAGAACTGCCAACTCAATGTTGGTCATCCTTGCCGGCATCTCAGATGTTCCTTCGTCACCTGACATCCTGCTATATCCTTATCTTTTCCAGAAGATCCTTCCTTTGCTCTGATACCACTATGATGCAGAGGTAAAATGCAATGGGAGCTTACAAATGGGAAGGAGGAGTCATTAATACAACCAACATGTTATAATACCTATCGGCTTATCATCATCATCATGTTTCGAACGAGCATGAAATATCCTCCTGCTAACTACTATTCACTTCCTTATCGCCTTTCGCCTTTCGCCTGTCAGTAGCATCATGATATTCGGCAAGCGCAAACATCCTCCTGATGTTCACTGTTCATCTTACTGCCAAACTCTATCTTCATCATCATGATGTTCAGCATCATCTTCATCAGTAGGATATAAAATATCCGGTTCCTCCGATATATCCTGATGACGACAACTTCAAGCACCTCTCCTTCGATGCTTACGTCACCCCGATATCCGACTACTCAAACAATAGCATCATGATATGACTTATCCGGTCGTATTGAAACATCCTGATGATGTTACCCAAACTTTATGCCGATGACGTACGCCGATGCCAAAACACTCAGCGACAGCAGGATAAACTTGCATAGGGTGATATTCGCAATATCCTGATGACGATGACGTCACATGCACCTGATGATGATGTCAATGCACCTGATGATGATGTCAACAGGATATAAGACACTTATATCCTCCGCAACATGATAATGAATATCGGGTGATCTTTTCAATATCCTGATGATGATCTTTCCAGTCCTTAGCCGAAAAGTGAACTTTCACTCCTGCATACGATAGCGATATGCAGATGATGGATGCACACGAAAGATGATCCTGACGATGATATACACACTGAGTATATATCCGACTTATATCATCCTGATGCACTTGAAACATACAGTCTTCGTCAGCTTCATAACCCGATCCGGATAGTGATATACTCACAGATGTCGATGCGATTCACTCCGTCTGGAAAAGCACATGCAGATTCCTGTATATCCGTCAGCTGCATGCAAACTCACAGAACTGCATAATTTCATACAGAAAATATGATGATCGGGCTGGATCACCTTCAGATCAAAACTTAACAGTTTATCTTCCTGAACCTAGCACATGAGGATGTAAGGTTGATTCACAGCATGCTACCAATTGATCTCCCACACAATGAAATGCATAAACAGAAAACTAAAATGCAAACTAAACTAACATGCATGACCATTCCACCGATTTACAGAATCAACCGGTGGAAGGGTTGAAAGAATCCATCAACCTGTAATCAGAACAGAAATCAAAACACAAATAGCTGATAAACCAGATAATGCAATTGATGAGATCTTATTTAGATGAAGCACAAATGTCCTGTTTCTATAGCAATGTTTCACAATGTCTGTACTAATCTCTGGATTTCACTCAATCATCATAACACAACTACTACTCTCTCTCTCTCTAATATGATATTCTCTAATACGATATCAAACCCTACTGATCTGAGTTATTTATAGCAATACCCTACGAGTACTACCAACTCGGTTCCCAGCGGCTGGGAGCTTCCAAGCGGTTGGGAGAGGACAGCTCAGACAACCTGATCACGAACTCTAACTACCTGCACACTCTCCTAGGCTGATCTAATACATATGCTTTGGTCCAATGGACCTTATTACATTATGAAATCAAACATGCTAAAAATAGACTAATGTCCTATCATGCGGACAATATCCTGTCTTGTAGGGGTGCTCCTGCACCAGTTGACCATGACAAAATGTCCATCACAGGTTGAGCCATTTTATGTTTCCCTTGTTATTAATGGAAAAACAATCAGAAATTGTATGCTTGACTTAGGAGCATCAACAAATATCATGCCTTTGGCTATCATGCAACAAGCTGGATTGAAGATAGATAAGGCATGTGGAAAATGCTATGCAATGGATGCTAGGGAGGTACCAGTTATTGGAATCATGAAGGATGTGAATTTTAGGTTAGCAGCATATCCAGAAAAAATATACAAAATGAACATAATAGTGGTTGACATAAAGCCACAGTATGGTATGTTGCTGTCAAGAAGATGGGTAGCATTGATTGGAGGAAGTATGCAGCTAGATTTGTCATACGCCATGATTCCAATGAATGGTAAAGATGTCAAATTGGTCAGAGAAGAAAGATCACTAGAAACAGTTGAGGATCAAGATTCAGATGAGCATGTCTGTTTTGTGGACACTGACTATGAAAATTTTAGAGTTGTCTTAGATGATCAAGGAGGTAAAGGGAGAGATACTTGCATTCAAGAGCTTGACCAACAAGGTCTCTGGACTATGTTTTTTGATGGAGCTTCCTCAAAAGAGGGTTCTGGTGCTGGAATTGTATTTTTGTCTCCAGTAGGTAAGCTCCTAAAATTTTGTTTCCTATTAAAATTGCCTGCACAAATAATGTTGCAGAATATGAATCTCTGTTACTAGGATTGAATGTTGCTCTGAAGCATGAATTAAGATGATAAAAGTATTTGGAGATTCAGAATTAATTGTTTCCCAGGTTAGAGATAGATATGCTTCAAAGAATAAAAGGTTAAAACAGTATAAGCATGTTGTGTGGGATACAATTGAATTGTTTGATGCTTTTTCAATAAACTGGATAGAAAGATAAAAAATGTCATGGAAGATTTTTTGGCTAATGTGGCCATAAGGCCAAATGATATTACTCTGTCTGATGTTACAAATGTTGAGGTTAAAATTAGACTTGTAGTACCAGAAAATATATGCAGTTGGCAAGTAATTGATGATGATAAAGATTTGTTGAGATTCCTACACTACATAGATGAATATGAGAACCAAGAGATTGATTTTAAAATTTTGTAGAAGTTATGGAGGGAAAAGAAACTCTTATGGGGAAAGAAATAATTCATCTTAAGACAAATAAAATCCCCAGAGGGCTAGTTTCTCTAGAAAGGGCTAGTTGACAATAGAGACCAATTTATTACAAAGGCATCTCCTACAAGCAAGGATGACTTGGAGGAGATAAACTTGGGGACACACCAGGCCCCCAAAAATGTATATATATTAGCAAATAGCTCAAGCCACACATCAGAAGTATGTTGATTGCCTTATTAAGAAAATATAAGCATGTCTTTCCCTAGTCATATGAGGACCTAAAAGCTTATAGAGAAGACCTATTCCAGCATGAGATCCCTCTGAAGCCTGGAGCTAAGCCATTTAGACAGAAACAAAGACCTATTAACCCAACTCTGGCTCCGAAAATGCAAGAACTTATGAAGCTTAGGGAGGCTGGAATAATTGTACCTATCAGACACTGAACTTGGGTGTCTAATCTTGTCCCAGTTAGAAAGAAAAATGGTGACATTAAACTCTGTGTGGACTTTAGAAATCTGAATGTATCTTCTTTAAAGGATAATTATACACTGCCCAACATGGAGGCTATGTTGCAAAAAGTAACTAGTTGTGAGCTTTTATCCATGATGGATGGATTTTCAAGATATAATCAGGTAAAGGTAAAAGAATCTGAACACTACAAGACTGCCTTTACCACTTCATGGGGAACCTATGTATATGTGAGAATGCCATTTGGACTAACAAATGCTGGTACCACATTTCAGAGGGCTATGGATGTTGCTTTTGCAGGATTGATTGACTCAATTCTAGCTATATATTAGGATGATCTAACTGCCTATTTAAAAAAGGAAGAGTAGCATTGCATGCATCTAGAAATTCTTTTTATTAGAGCACTGGAGTATGGAATTTCACTTAACCTAAAGAAATGTGCTTTTGGGGTAGTAGAAGGAAAACTATTGGGACACATTGTTTCCAAGGATGGGGTTAGGATTGATCCTAAAAGGGTTGCTGCAATTGATAGAATTCAAATTCCCAAAACAGTGAAAGGCATCAGTCCTTCTTTGGACAGATTAATTTTGTTAGAAGATTCATCCTTAACTTTGCAAAGATTACAAAGGATATGTCTAAAATGCTGAAGAAGGGTGAAGCTATTAAATGGGAAGGTGAAGCAACTAAGTCATTTCAGAACATCAAAGAAGCTATAAAGATGGCTTCTATGTTGAAATCTCCTAATTTTTCCAAGCCACTCCATTTGTTCTCATTTTCTTCTTTTCACACTGTTGCTACATGTTTGTTACAGAAAAATGAAGAGGGTTTTGAGAAACCTATTGCTTTCTTTAGCATGTCATTGCAGGCAGCTGAGTTAAAATATGATATCATGGAGAAGCAGGCATATGCATTGGTTAAAGCAGTTAAAATATTTAGGCCATATCTAGTAGGCTCTCAAATAGTTTCATAGGTGCCCCATGCAGCAGTCAAGGATATTTCCACTCAGCAAGAAGTGACAGGAAGAAGATGTAGGTGGATAAACAAGTTACAAGAGTTTAACATTGAGATACAAATCACAAAATTGGTAAGGGGACAAGGTTTGGTTAAGATGATGACACAGTCAAATCTAGAAGCATGCCAAGTGAATGTAGTTCAGAATGAAATTGTTAACATGTCAAAATCTGAATGGTACAAGGACATTGTGTATTATTTGTAGAATTTGAATTGTCCTTCCCATCTCAGTGATAGTCAAAAAAGGACCTTGAAGATCCATGCAATCAAATACAACATTATTCAAGGAGAGTTGTATTGGAAGAATCCTGATGGTGTATTACTTAGGTGTGTAGATAAGAATGAAGCTAAGAATATTTTAAATGACATGCACAAAGGATTGTGTGGTGGACACTATACTACCCAGACAACAGCTCACAAAATTCTTAGAGCTGGCTATTGGTGGCTAACTCTTTTCTCAGATGCACAAAAGATGGTAAGAAAATGTGATCCCTGTCAAAGGTTCTCAAGGAAAATAAAGTATGAAGGTGCATTACCCCTTAGAACTGTAACTGTGGAGGCTCCATTTCAGCAATGGGGAATTGATTTTATAGGGGAAATTTTAGAAAAATCAAGTGGAGGACATAGTTGGATTTTGGTTGCTACTAACTATTTTACCAAATGGATTGAATCAATTCCAACTAAGAAAGATACAAGCAAGGTGGTGATGGATTTTATTTTGGAACATATTATTATCAGATTTGGAGTGCCAGTCAAAGTGATCACAGATAATGCCATGTGTTTCAAATCTGGTGAATTTGTTGATTTTTGCAACAATTATGGGATTGATTTGTCATATGCATCACCATATCATCCACAGGGAAATGGTCAAGCAGAGTCAAGTAACAAAAGCCTCATGAAAATCATTAAAAGGATAGCAGATAAGAACAAAAGGGCTTGGGATTTAAGGTTGAAGATGACACTATGGGTTGACCAGATAACAGTGAAGAAAGCAATTGGGAGGTCACCTTTTGAGCTAGTATATGGTACAATAGCCAAGTTACCTGTGAATAATCTCTTGCTAGTTTATAGATTCATACAAGAAAATAATGAAGAGATTAAGGATTCAATGAATGAAAGGATAAATCAACTGGTTGTACTGGATGAAATTAGAAGAGAGGCACAGAAGACAAACATCAAGAAATAGCAAAAGGTAAAATATTTGTTTGATAAAAGGGCCATAGAAAGGAAGTTTCAGATAAGTGATTTGGTCCTTGTTGGGAATGCAAAGAACCAGGATAAGGGTAAACATGGTAAATTTGAGCCCTTATGGATGGGCCCATACCAAATCAGCAATACCCTTGGAGAAGATTCCTACTTTCTCCCGACCCTCGATGGTGAACTACTAGAATTGCCTGTACACGGTCAGTTCCTAAAGCCCTATTTTTCATGAATGAATAGATTGTGTGCACATTGTAGATTAGGTGTAAATAGTCTATACATGCCTTGTATAGTCAGTGGTGTTTTGTGTTTTGTGTTTTGCCTAGTCTACACTGGAGTGGTCTGTTTCTTGCTACAGTCTTGTGCTTGCACGTCCCCAATTGGAGCCAATGGTGGTACTTACCTAGGGTTAGAGTTCTGAATCGAGTTTGCAAGATTATCTTTTTATTCTTTCAAACCTTTGATGCCATAGGTTATTTTTTCCCTCGGCCTTCCGCGTTGTATCTTCTGTTTTGTTATTGACTTCCTATAGTGGGTTCTCAGTTGCTTAAGTTCTATTTTCATGCCTTAGTGCTCATTGGTTGACCAGCCCATATGCATTCCTTTACCGCCTTTTCCCATTGCACTTAACAAAAATGCTAAGTGTAAAAGTCACTCTGTGTTGTGGTGAAATCTATCGTGTGTATGTGTCTTTGTATGTACAAGTGCAAATGTACATTGGCGGGCCAAAAATGTCAATTGACTTTCAAAAAATGAAAAAATGTGATTGTATGCATTTTAAATGCATATCAGGTTTGTATATGCAATGAGGAATCTGTGGCAGATTTTGGGAATATTCCCTACTTGTATGTGAGGGTTGCATTGTATATTTGTGTTGTATGTTTAGACATGCAATGGCTAGACACAAAGGGAAACATGCAAGTGAAAGATACATTGGATGCATACAATGAAGTTGTACAAGGTAGAATATACATCGGGTTTATACAATGCAAAATATGTAAAGGGCTGACATACATTCGCTACAGTGGAAAGCATCATCGGCAAAAATAGTGTACATTGGCAATCCATGCAGCAGTCTCCCTGATGGCTGATGCACATGCAAAGGAAAGTGATACAAGAGGTGGAGCCCACCGATATGCAAAGGAGAATGCATATCGAGTTTGTATGTTGGCACATACAAAGGGAATGTGCAAGGTGGAATGTACATTGCAATGTATAAGGGTGAATGTATCTTCGATATACAAGGATTGACATACAAGCTGATATACAAAGAAAAAATATACAATCTGGACCCGAAGGATGAGTCAAATGCAGTGAATAAAATTTGGGGTCTGTAGCTTGCATGTATATGGCATTGTATATGCCGATATACAAAAGAATGAGGATACAAGGCGCAGATTTCAAATTTATCCAATCCGATTGATAAATGACTGGGGTCCGCAGAATGTAATACAATATACAAAGTGAAGATGCAAAGGCTTAGGATACAAGTTGGACTTCAAAGTGATTGCAATATGCTTCATCATAATTTGAAGTCCGTGGCTTGTATATAAGGTGTGTTGTATATGCCGATGTGCAAAGGGAGATGCATACAAGCCCTGGACCTGAATGCAGGTTCAAATTTGTTTCATAATGTCTTGGGGTCCTCCTTGTATGTGAATGATTGTATGTATATACAATCTCATTTTTAGCTGCATATGCAAGGATTTTGAGGACAAAATAGACAGCAGAAAAGTTAGTGATGGAAGCCCAGGGTGCCTACGTGGCATGTTCTAGCTGGTGATTGACTTTTCAAGTGATTTGGGACCATGTATCTCAGTGATAGGGAGTAAATTGATGGCTCCAATTCAAATTTCAAAGGGCGATGGATTTCCTTTGTATCTGTAGCTATTTTCAGGCAGGCAAACTTCAGAAGTACGCAGTTAGTTGCGTTTCCAAAGGCCGCGGGTTGTTATGCCATTAATAGCAATTTGCAGAGAGGTATGGGTATGATTGATTGGCCAACCACCAAATTTGATGAAGAAAACCTTTAGGCGGTGGTGATGTTCCTGACTCCACTTGCTTTTCCCTCTTTGGCCCCCTACTGCATTGAATATTTTGGGCACCATTCTGATGGTGCAGTGTATTTGGCAGAATTTTTGAATTGCCATGTAATTATTGCTGAGTTGACAATCTTGCTATAAAATGCAAATTGTGTCACTCATTTTAGGTTGTTGAAAACTGGACAAATTTTTGTGCTGTAATAAGATACAACTTCGTTGGTGGCTCTGTTTTGGTACCTTGTGAGTTTATGTGTTGTATGATTGAATGTTTTATGCATAGAATTCATTAGTTTTATGTTGATTTAAATGAGTAATGCTTCATTGCATGTATTCTGTTATTTGTCTCCAAGTTGAATGTGTTCTTCTCCTGAATTTAAACAGCTAAGGGGTGTTTGAGATTCTAGGATATGGGTTTGCTATGTTGAATGCTTGATCTTTTACTTTTTCTCAAGGAGTAGATTAAATGTTTTGGGTTAAGTGTTGGGAAGAATATATTGCAGTGAGGATGTTTGTAAGCAGAAATAATTGAATACTTAGTCTTGGGCAGTGTTTGTAAGGAAGACATTACAAAACCCCCTTGAAATCTAATTATTGTTTTAAGTCTATGGTAAACATTCACATATATATATCTATTGACTCTGAGCCCTGGATAGGCACCAGTCTAGTCTTGTATTGAGGTTACAACCCAAAGTCCCAGTCTTGCATCAAAATACAAAAACAAACTTAAACTTCAAATACAAACCATTAGGACAGTAGAAGTAGTTTTAGGACCAAAATCCTCTGTCTCACAACTGAACATAGGCCCAAAGCTAGCCCCTTTGCACTTATTTCATAGTTTTGGTCTACATAAGAGAGGATTTATCTACTTTGTGTCAACATCCCAGTAATGTTCATAGGCATATTTTATAGATGTTGAATAGGGAATACCCCCCTTGGTTCTGCAGAGCCTAAAGAAGAAGAGGAGATATTTATAGAGTCTATCTCCTGTACTGTTGACCCCTAGCTTGGAAATCCTATTGATCAATGATGGCTACCTTGTAGGGATAACTGGGAAGCATCTAGTTTGGGAAAAATCCAATAGACAAAATGGCAGAAACAATTAAGATTGCCCCCACTTTAGACAGGGCCCACCATTATTGCTTTCATGGCAACTAGAAATAATTTTTATGAGTTGGTGCCTTATTCTGCAATTCTGTAATTGCCCATAAGGTCCTCTTGGTGAAGCATGGTAGAATGGTGGAAATGTAAAGAAAATCCCTAGCATCAGTTCTAGGCCCACTGCATGTCATTCTTAAGAGTTATCAACCAACTATCACACCTTCCACAATTTCGTAGTTGCTAAGTCTGTCAATATTTTACTATTGGCAGAAAGGTAGAAATTAGACCATCCATCGCCACCTGTCAACAAAGAGTTAGAAGGATGTGACCTAGGCAACTAAAATAAAGTTTTTGAAGGCACGGGATGGAAACAGTAATTACTTAGTGAGGGGCCAGTCAGACAATGTATCAAGGGGGACATAAGAGGGAAACTTAAACCATAGGTAATGGGGACATGCGGTCATTGAAGCAATATAACAATTTTCACCTTCATACCTCACTTTGGCATGAAGGTTTAGGGTTTTAGTGTTTTTTTAGAATTTCCAAAGAACCCTAAACTTGGAAAAATACCAACCTAATGACATAGGATTGAGAAAAAACATTAGAACCTGTGAAAAATTTAGCATGGCTCCAACATCAGCCATGCAGGCTTAGTGGATGAGAGTTGTACATACTTCAATCACATTTGTAACCCTCATTGTATTACACCTATAGTTGATCATTATTTGTGCATGGTTGACCTCCTTGTCCATGCTAGATATCTTGAAGACTCTCTAAACTTTATCATTGAGATACCTGTTAAATATGTGCTGGTTGTATAGATGTGTTTTCTTGGTGCTTGTAGATCACATATGAATATAGGCTTAGGAGTATTTACAGCAACACTGCTTTTTGATTTGGATCCTAAAAATGCTACACACCTTATGTTCTTCTCTCAAACATCTATCTAGAAGTGGGCAGTTGTGGTGACATAAGGAGATTGATGAAAGATAGAGGAATTAAAAAAATCCCCGTATGTAGTTGGATTGAAGGGCATAAAATGGTACATGATTTTTGTGTAGGAGACAAATCACATCCATAGACAAAGGAGACCTATGGAAAGTTGGAGAAATTGTCTTGGAAGATGAAGGTAGTAAGGTATTTTCCAGATTCAGGAATTTACTTAATGCTGTCGAAGGATGGGAAAAAGAATTATTTCTCTGCCACCATGGTGAAAAGTTGGTAATTGCATTTGGTTTGTTAAACATGCCCCATGGAACAACTATTAGAGTTGTTAAGAACCTTTGAGTATGTGTTGATTGCCACACTACAACAAAATTTATCTCCAAGATTGTCACAAGAGAAATTGTTGTGAGATGTGAACCCTTTCCATCATTTTAAATAGGGACAATGTTCTTGTGGAGATTATTGATGATGCTAAATGAAACAATCTAAAAAATAGGCTTACACTATAATAATGTGCACTGTGTCAGATTTCCAACTATTGAGTGTAAAGCCCAACTCCTCAACCTTTGCCAGCATCATCCTTGCATGTGCGCAAATTGAAGTTTTGGATGAGGATATGGACATCCATCAAAGCATAATTGGAAGTGGATTTTTGTCAAATGTTTAGTTACAAGTGCCACTTCCGATCATGAAATCCTTCACAAAGACTTATGCACAAAATTCAATAAAGAAGAATAGAATTTATGCACAAATTCTATTATGAATGATTTCAAATTGTAATCAATTTCTTTGTAGCTTATAATGTGTGGATAAGAATTGACATTCCTTGTAGTTTCCTATACCATTAATTAAAAGGAATCTAGATCTACACATTCATCTTAGATGCATTTGCACAGTTGAAGCCTATTGTTTTAAATCCTTTACACAAGTTTTCCATGGGTTAACCTATGATAACATGTCTCCTAGCAACATAACAGTAATCCTCTCAAGGGATTCTTAAATACCACCAATCTAGGTTAATTTATGCTAAGTTGTGTGCATAAAATAGATTACATCCCTCAAATAAATGTTGTCTCATGGACTGCAATGATTGCATGATATGCACAAAATGGATTTGTTGATAAGGAATTAAAAAAATTCAAGCAAATCCAATTGAATATACATATATGTAGAGAGAGAGATGTATGTGGAAGCATAGACAAGGCATGTGAACTATTTGACAATATCCTTAAAAGAAATGTGGTCTAATAGATTGCAATAATTAAATGATATGCACAAAATGGATTTGTTGAAAAGGCTTTAGAAACTTTCATGCAAATGAAATTGGCAGGTGTAAAGCCAGATTCCACAACCTTTCCCAGCATCCTCTCTACCTATATCAAAATGGTAAGATTTGGAACAGGGTATGGACATCCATCAAGGCATGATAGAAGGTAGATTTTTGTCAGATATTATAGTTGGAAATGCTCTGATAAACATATATGAAAAATGTGGAAGCACAGACAAGGCACACAAACTATTTGACAGAATGCCTCAAAGAGATGTCATCTCATGGAATGCAATTATTATAGGATTACACAAAATGGATTTGTTGAATAGGATTTAGAAACTTTCAAGCAAATGCAATTGCTAGTTGTAAATCCAAATTCTGCAACCTTTGCCAACATCCTCCCTCCCTGTGCCCAAATGGGAGCTTTGGAACAAGGTATGGACATCCTTCAAAGTATAATGGTAGGGGGATTCTTGTGAGATAGTATAGTTTGAAATGCTCTCATAGACATGTATGCAAAATATGGAATCACAAACAAAAAACATAAACTATTTGACATAATTCCTCAAAGAGATGTCATCTCATGGAATGCAATGATTGTAGGATATGCACAAAATGGATTTTGCAAGGATGCTTGCAAAATCCTTGAATTAATTAAGCACTTTGGAACATATCCTAACATTGTAAGCTTTACTTGTATTCTAGATACATGCAGCCATGCAGATTTAGTGGATGAGAGATGTACATACTTCAATCACATTTTTAACCCTTATTGCATTACACCTACAGTTGATCATTATGTGTGCATGGTTGTGTTGATAACTAAGAGGGGGGGGTGAATTAGTTATCTTAATTATTTAAACTTTCTAAATTTCTTTATCAATTAGTGCAATATCAAATCAAATAAGCAAACATAACCTTGAAAAGGAAATAACATCAATATACATGACACAATGATTTTGACGTGGAAAAGCCTGTTAGGGGAAAAACCATGGGGTGATTAACCCAAGAATGTATTCTCTGTTAGAAGAATAAGATAGTATAAAATGGCACTTGCCAATTAGGGCTCACTGCTTGAGCACACTACTCACAAGAGGCTTACTACCTACAATAGTTTATACAAGAAAACTAGTTACTTGAACTGATGAGATAGCAAGACAGGTCTAGAATGTAATAGAACAGCAGCACCTAAGAGAGTAAGAATGAAGTCCAAACCGGACCTCAATACTTAGATGCTCATATCTCTTTACTCTTTCATCACTGAAGGATCAATCCCTGGAATCTATTAGTCACGGTATTCCTCTTGACTTCCCCAAGTCCGCGCTTTACAAAGATACTTCTTATAGGAGATCTGAACTTGACTATCGGACCTTGCTGTATGCTCTATTCTTGCTTACCAGACCAAAGTATTCTTCAATCTAACTTCCAGTATAGGCACACCATGTTCTGCGGATGGGTGGGATGAAATTTGTTGCCATCAATGACAACACTCATGAAGCCACACAGTGTCTCTTGCCAACAATCTCCCCCTTTGGCATTGATGCAACACTTAGTGAAAAATGACTAAGTTTTATACTACACTCCCCCTTGGTTGATGCTCTATTCTATTGTATATTTTACCGGAGCTCCCCCTTAGCTAGATTCCACATTTTTCACTGCTCCTCACTCCCCCTTTGACATCAATGGCAAAGGGTAGGGTTCGCACACCAAAATTTCCCAAAAGCAATCTATACTTAGCCGCGTAAGTATGTATACATGCTATACTTACATATACTGAAGTATATCTACAAAAGATGTCTTCAACTGGGCAAATTCTGTTGCCCAACTCTGCTTCATCTTGTCCAAAATTGAGATATGACCACTCAACAAGAATGCAAAATCTTCTGCCCTCTTAAGATCTGTCAGATCGCTAGTTTGAGCAGTGGTCTGGGCATCAGTTAGAGCCTCATGCATGGCCTCTAATTTAGGGATAATCATCCCTCTAAGTTCACCCATCCTACTTAATATGTTCTTCCTTTCCTTGTCAAGCTTCTTAATCTCATTCATGACTACAATAGTTTGACATTCCTGGTTTATTATGGATACAATGAGAGGATCAAAATTCTAAGAGAGGCTTAACAGTTTATCCTCTTGTTCTTTCACTTTCTTCTCAATATCCTTTGTTGCTTTAGTCTAGGATATACAAAATTTATATACTTCTCCTCCATCCTTAAGAGCATTTTCTAAGCTTTTTATCCCTATATCCATATTTCTCCTATCATTGGTTATTAAGCCTTGTAACTCAGAGAATTTCTTATCCAAAAACTCTTTCCGGACCTTTACCTCAGCTGATTTCTCTAAAGATTCAAAATGAGTGTTGATAGAACTAACAAGAGACTTGAGATTACTGGATGAAGAAGCTGAGGAATCCTTTTGAAAGGATGGCATGATCTTTTCAAGCACACCGGATGTAATTTCTAGCAGCTCACAGTCTTCCATGTGAGACTTTAAAAGTTTCTCTTTAGCCTTTGCTTGAGTGAATGAAGCTAGTTTTATGGTTTGGACCAGAGAGAGGGAATCAAAATTGAATGGACCTTAAAACAATTCTGGCTCATCAAATTCCATCATCTCTTTGGTCAAGAACTTTTTGACTACTTCTATTGTGTCTCTTGCCAGAGACAGAATTTTTGCCCCTTCTGTAGCCTTACCACTATCATCTATGGCCTTTTCTGTTGGAGTTTTCTCTCTTTCTGCAACCTTGCTACTGTCATCTTCTTTTTCTTTTGCTTCTTGACTGATCTTCTCTTCTACTCTTTCTTCTCCTTTGAATCCGGAGTCTATAGGGGAAACTGGAGAAGAGATGTTTGCTTAAACATTGATCTCCTCTTCCAGAGCAGAGGAATCTAAGTCCTTACCTTTTTGTTCACCTGTCTCCTTTACCTCTTCTACCACTATCTCAGTAGATTTTTCTCTGTTGTCCATGGTAGAGGGCTTATCACTTATGTCCTCTATGATAGGAATATTGAACCTTTTGTAGGCATTCCGAAGGATTTCTTCAGTTTCTTTAGCTATTTGTTAGTTTCTCCAAGCATAAGCTGATTCATTCTAGCTTTGCTCTGAAACTCATCCTTGCAATCTTTGAAAATCATATTCATTTGTTTCTGAGTGATTGAGGGATAGAGCTGAATAGCTATTTGTTCCCTAATCTCAAGGTCCTTGGCCTTGGCATTGTTCTTTCTAATTTCTAGTTCTTTCTCTAGGCTCTTTGGAATTAAAGATATAATCTCAATGAATGCTTTATTATAAATGTTAAGGTACCTGACTGTGGCTTCTTGCAGGATCTTCTGATTAGCCTCACTATAGTCGTCATAAAATTTAGTCATTAGTTTCAAGTTCCCATCCACAGTGATTGATTTGACTACATCATCAATGGATAGAGTGGGCCTTTCAACAAACACTTCTGCCATCTCTTCCTTGTCTTCACCAGTAGAGGGTTCACCAGATACTTTCTTCTTTTTCCTTATTTTCCTTACCTTCTCATCTAATTCTGTCTCTTCTTCATCCTTTTGGCTTGTGTAAGACCTTGTGGCCTTGGTTTTAGTTCTTTTCTCTGCTTTATCGGATGATTTTGCTTTCAGTTTAGATGCTTTTGAGCTTTTAGCAGTTGCAGGTGCAAAGCTCTTAGAAGATCTGGTCCGGGAGGGGGCTTTTACCAGAGCACTTTCTTTTTCTGCTTCTTCCTTCTTTTCACTGTGGGCATCAAGTGCCTCTTTTGAGATTCCATGCCTCTTGGCAACTTCTTCAACTTCCCTTCTCACTTTCCTTTTGATTTCAGGCTGTCTAAGTTCCACATGAACTTTTACACTCAGCTCTTGGAAGGTTCCAAATCTTTCTGCCTTAGGGTCTTTGGTTGGCTTAGCAGATGTTGGATATGCAGCTCTATAATTTTCTCATCTACTTCATACCCCATTGGCATGATCCAGACTATCCTTGGCTCCACTGCCTCCATTAGGTATTGATCAATGTCAACCATGAAACATATTGTATCTTTGTACTTCTCAACCAATGATTGGGGAATTCTTTCTCTAGTTTGCATCATATTTTGAAAGTTCTTGAAGTAACCCCATAGAGCTGTATTTCTGGCCTTAGCATCCTCAAGCCCATGCAAGTAATCTCTGACTTGAATTGCAACAGGTCTGTCATTCTGCCATACCCAACCACTAGATCTAGGTAGCTCATTCATAAAGTAGAAAAACAAACACAATATCGGTCCACCATATTTAAAAGAGTTCTTTTTGTCCTTCTTTATCTTCTGTAAGTTTTCCATTAGTTGGCTCAGAAGGAGTTCACAGAGATCATAATCTGCATTCTTTCTCAACATCTCATAAGCAGTGTACACAGCAGTTCCAGACACTAAATTCTCCCTACTGGAGTGATATATCTTATAGCCAATTATCATAGATGCAAACTTGATAGCTGGATCAGTGATATCTTCTATGGTCATTGCTCTCTTATCAAATTTTGATCTAGTGGCCTCAGTCATAGTTTGGTTTTTGATAGATTTGAGAACAGGTAACCCTCCGGAAGAGTGTAAACTGGTTACCACCTTAATTGCATCCTTGGTGATCTTGAATAGTCTATTCAACCATAATAAGTTATCATGCACTCTGCTCAACACATACTGAACCCACTCATCTTCTTCAAAACAAGGGAAATGGATGTACTGACCGAAATATTTTTCCTGGATGGTCTTATACTGAGGTTTTAGTTCAAATGAATCATCTATTAGTTCCTTGTGGTAGATGTCCATCAGCTTGGATTCACCATAGTCTTCAATTTTTGCATGAATGTAAACCCTAACATCCTCTACATGCAAAACCCCATGCAGAATGTTAGAAAATGCCCCTAAGGGATCCACTTCTAGAGATTTGTAGGGATGTTTCTTAAATTTGGGGCGAGGTCTATCAGAGATCTTTACAACATTTAGAGTAGACATCTTAAAGATTCAGAGAAAGTTTGATCAAGAGTGAAAAATACCTTTTTATGCTTCTAGGTTTCACGGGATGATCTGGATCAAATTGCTGGAAGAATTATCTTCTGTGATTGATCTTTGAGAGACTTGAGACAATTTGTTTGCAGAGCTCTTTTTCTCTTCTTCTCGAGTGCGAATGTGCAAATGATGATCAAATGAACCCTTTTATCTCTGAGCAAACCCTAATTCCACATTACAATAAATACGCAACTTAAGGTATTCTGGTTGGTCTATTCTCCTTGTCCTGAGAGATTTTTCTGGATCACTAAGATACACTTAAAGTTACTCTTGGTGGATAATAACAAATTATCTTACTTTCCCCAAACACTTGATCTATCCACAGAACCAAATGCCTCCAATTTGAATCATACCATATTTAACTGTGATAATCCTATTTTACCGAATGACTATTAAACCGGATCAATCTTGGAAGATTAGACTCTTCAAATCTTCTTGCAGATCTTCCATATCTTTACCAAGCTTTCTTTAGATGTTTCTCTGAGAAATCTTTTATTCCACAACTTCCCATGTGCCAATTTCAAGCACCAATTAACTGGTTGGGGGAAAATGTTTTTCCTTGTGTCTCCCCCTGAGCCAGAGCTCACTTTTTAATTTCTGGAAGGAATATCAACACCAAATTCTAGTGTGGATCCATCCCCTACATTCTCTGTATTTCTCTTCACACAAATCTTGTTCATCTCACTTTTAACTTCATCCGCATTCACTATTCCTTTTCCTTTGTCTTGATTCTGATTATAATAAACTTGACCCCTTTTGTCCTGATTCTTGCTTCTACAAAATTTGGCAATATGACCGGATCTATTGCAATTGTGGCAAGCAACATTTATTTGCATATTTGATTGATATCCTCTTGATCTGCATTGATTAGCCATATGTCCCATTCTATTGCATGCAAAGCATCTACCATTGAATGAATTGTTCATTTGCATATTTCTGCATTCATGAGATTTGTGACCGTACCTTTTGCAGTTAAAACACTGTCCGGAGAAGGATGTATTTGTCTAGTTCATTCTCTTTCTGCACTAATTAGCTTTATGACCAAAGTTATTATAGTTGTGGCAATATCCATTGAAGGATGGATAATCTTTGAGCATTAGGTTGCCTTACCGAAGGTCTTAAAGACTCGTTCCTTGGATTTCCTGATCCAAAATTCTTCTGACCAGATTCGGAGCTTTCACCTTTCTCATATCCCAAGCCACACTTGTCATCAACCCTCTTTTGGTTTTCAAGAAGAACTTCAAGTTGAGTAGAACTTATCTTGAATTTCTCTTTGTATTCATTTGCTGTTTGAAGATCCTTTTTAAGAGTGTCAATTTGATCCTCAAGTTTTTCTTCATTATCTCTAGCATCTTCAAGATTAGATTCTAGATGCCTGATTATTCTATCCATTTTGTGGCAGTCTTCTGACTTCTCTTTGAGAGATTGTCTTAGGTCATCTTTAGTTTTTCTTTGCTCTTCAATTTCTTGGGTGAATTTCATAACTCCTGATTCCATTTCATGTCTTACCATAATGACCTCTTTTGATAACTTTTCACATAACTTGGTTTTCTCCTTCAGATCTTCATTTGTACCATTGTCTTCACTTTGACTTGCCAATTGTTGAAGTAGTTCTTTTTTATTTTTCATAGAGGTACTCAGTTTTCCTTTTAGTTCATCTATGAAATCATCAGTCTGTTGAGTCTTTCCTTCAATTCACTGACTTCAGAGTTTGATTGCTCAAGATCATCTAGGGTAGACTGAAGTTGTTGCCTCATACCATACACATCCATTTGAGTTCCCAGATCTTCCTCAAGCTGTTAGGCTCTGATACCAATTGTTGATAACTGAGAGGGGGGTGAATCAGTTATCTTAATTATTTCAGCTTTTTGATTGCTTTCTCAATCAGTGCAGTATCAAATCAAATAAGCAAACATAACCTTGAAAAGGAAATAACATCAATATACATGACACAATGATTTTGATGTGGAAAACCCTGTTAGGGGAAAAAACACGGGGTGACTAACCCAAGAATTTATTCTCTATTAGAAGAATAAGATAGTACAAAATGGCACTTGCCAATTAGGGCTCACTGCCCGAGCACATTGCTCACAAGAGGCTCACTGCCTACAATAGTTTATACAAGAAAACTAGTTACTTGAACTAATGAGAAGCATCCACATATGCTAAGGTTCAGTTCTGATTAAGCTCAATATACTGATCTGTTGCACTTCATTCTTACTCTCTTAGGTGCTGCTGTTATTTTACATTTTAGACCTGTCTTGCTGTCTTCACACTGCTCTTCTTCTTTTCTTCGCACTACACAACACTTAACACACACCTTCACATCCAAATCTATCTGGTATATATATCCACTCAAAGGATTTCCTCCTCTTTCTAGTCGGCATCTGGAATAGTCAATATTTTCCCAAACTCTAGTCTGTCGGCTGAATCCTTTCTTACCAAGTGATGCGAATCAAGGAGATACTTATAGAAGTCATCTAACATGTCATCCAATCATTGATGATATCTTAAGAACCCTGATCACCATCAATATCTCATCTGGAATAATTCTGATGCTCTGTCAGTCAGTTCTTCGTCTGTCTATTTTGCCAAACCATACCTCAATAGTTAGATGCTCATATCTCTTTACTCTTTCATCACCGGAGGCTCAATCCCTAGAATATATTAGTCACGGTATTCATCTTGACTTCCCCAAGTCTGCGCTTTACAAAGATACTTCCTATAGGAGATCCAGACCTAACTGTCAGACCTTGTTGTATGCTCTGTTCTTGCTTACCAGACCAAAGTATTCTTCAATCTGACTTTCGGTATAGGCACACCATGTTCTACGGATGGGTGGGATGAACTTTGTTGCCATCAATGACAACACTCATGAAGCCACATAGTGTCTCTTGCCAACAAGTTGACCTCCTTGCGTGTGCTGGCTATCTTGAATACACCCTAAACTTTAATTTTGAGATACCTGTTAAATCTGTGTTGGTTGTATGGATGTGTTTTCTTGGTGCCCATAGATCACATATGAATATAGGCTAGTATGGATGTGTTTTCTTGGTGCCTATAGATCACATATGAATATAGGCTTAAGAGTATTTACAAGAACAATGTTTTTTTATTTGGATCCTACAAATGTTGCATAACTTATGTTCTTCTCTAAAAAATCTATCCAAATGTGGGTAGGTTAGACCCTGGATCCCCACCTAAATTCATGTTTTTGAGCATCCTATAGAGTTTCTACTTCTCATCCATCATTTTCCCACCATATCCCTACTCAAATATTTAACAATCCTAGATTCTTCACTCCCTGAAGATGCATATCAATTCTTATGGAAACTTGCACACTTGAACAAATTCATCTTGTTATTTCACCAAAATCTATGAAGCACCTTGATATTTCAAGGAAAAATGGACATTTGGAAAAATTTCATTTTATCTATTATCATTTTGGGATTAACTGCACATGGGCTCTAGGCTTGGAGTACCCAACACTCAGGGCATTCCTTCAATAATCCATCTTTCATGAAAATAATAAAACACACTAGCTTAGGGGTAACAAGTGACCTACCTATGAGAAGAAACCAACATCTGCATACACCTATCACACATGGGGATCACCTTGCAAATTTTAATCATTACAGCGCAAGTGGATTCCCTCATGCCCATTCACAAATTGGTTTGAACCTGCCAGCCCTCTAGGTAGTGGACGAAATAGTTACAATGACCTAATGATTTTCTTGAGAACAACAAAGATGTGAGCAACATCAGCCTTGAATATTCATGAGGACTAAAATAGGTACAGAGAGGAAGGAGGTCCAAAATCCCCAAATTTGCTCTATTCCTGCTCACAGGTCTACCATGCCTTCCCAAGACTCCCATGTGGGCCTAGCACAGCCGTTGGATCCTCTATCTCTACAAATCGACTCTGATCTTGCCACATGGCTCATGATCTAAAGTCTCTGTGGACCCTTACTTTATCACCTAGTTGAAGAGACCCAAAAATGAGTCACTCTGATGCCTTGGAGTCACTTCGATATCAGTTTGTTGCTGTGTGCGATCGACCCATTGGGGAGACCCCAGAATGCGTCCCACTAAAAAGATGACCTCCCACTAATGAAGCTTCATCCGCCACAAATATGCTCTTTTTTTTACCTTTGTCACCATGTCGAAGGGACTCAGAAATGACTCCCACCGAAATGGTGGAGTCATTCTGAAACAATACAATATTATATTATTATTAAATAATTAGGGCCTGGTCAACACTTGCATAAATTATATAATTATTATAATATAATATTAAATATATTATAATATAAATATTATGTAATATTATAATATAATATTATATAATATATAATATAATATATATTATATAATCATCCACTAAAGGGCTAGATCTTTAGGCAGACATGAGAGGTCACATGGAGGGGGTAGAGATAGCCCCTAGACATTTTATGGGAGCCTTCTTTGTTTTCTGACAGTCAGAAAGTGCGATTGAAGGGCTTAGTAGATATTGACAAGGTGGCAAGTAATGACGTTTTTGGTAGGTCGGGCCTAGACAGTCACTTCCCCGAGGCCTGCGGATCATTAATGGGCATGTTGTGTCGTGGCTAGTACACTGAGATAGATTTAAGAGCCAAGATCATCCAGCTCTACTCATGGGAAACATCTAAGCTTTCTCTCCCTTTATTCCTTTGGTCTAAGTGGACATTTATTGCCTTACCTTGTATTGTCTTTGAATTCATGAATTATGATCAAATTGGAAAGAAAAAAGAATAGAGGAGTAATAGTCATTTATTTAGTCATTTTTATTTGTTTGACCAATTATTTAATTGTGTTTTTTCCCTGATGACCAAATTAGTCATTTATTTAGTCATTTATTTGGTCATTTATTTAGTCATTTCAACCGATGACCAAATTAATCATTTATTTAGTCATTTATAGCTGTGTTGCAAAAAAAATTGGTCACGTGACTAAAAGTTTTAGTCACCTAGTCATTTATTTGCCATATTTCTACTAGTGGTTGATGCCACCGAAACATGACAAGCCCTTTATCTTATACTTTAGATCCACTGATATCTCCGTAGCATGCATGCTAGCTCAAGAAGATGAAGGTGGAAGAGAGAGAACCATCTATTTCATAAGTCAAACCTTGTTGGAATATGAGAAGAACTATACCCAAGCTGAAAAAGAATGTCTTGCCATAGTCTTTGCAACCTGAAGGCTACGATATCACATGTTGAATCAAGAAACTAAGGTTATGATACAATCCGACCAATTGAGAACTTTCTTAAATCAGGTCATGCTCTCAAGAAGAGAAGGCCGATTCATAACCTTGTTGAGTGAATTTGAGCTAACCTACATCAACCAAAAAGTAGTCAAGGGACAAATAATAGTGGATTGGTTAGCAATTAACCCAGTTCCCCAAGAGGAACCCATGAATGAATATTTCCCTGATGAAGAGATATGTGTGGCTGATCTGAAGAAGTATGCAGCCTCATATTGGTATAGAGATATTCTAAACTATCTCGCAAACAAGACTTACCTAGAAAACATGACCCCTTTGGGAAAAAGACAATTGCGCATCCTCACCGCAAGATATGTTTTAATAGACGATGTGCTCTATCGAAGGGCCCTAGACAGAATGTTACTTTGATACGTTGACAAAGAAGAAGCACGAAAGATATTAGAAGAGTTTCATAGTGGAATCTATGGAGGACATTTTGGTGGTCACGCCATGACAAGAAAAATTCACAGAATGGGATACTTCTGGCCCTATTTACAAGGGGATGCAATTAAGTTTGTAAAGAGGTGTTTGAAATGTCAGGCTTATGATCATGTTCACCACACACCAACAAGAGATTTACAATCAATCGTTACCCCTTGGCCCTTTTCCACATGGGGATTAGACCTGGTGGGGAAGATATCTCCCCCATCAATGAATGGACATTTGTTCATCATTACCATGAAAGAATATTTCAGAAAGTGGGTGGATGCCATGCCTCTTACCATAGTGTTAGGTGTTGTAATAGCTAAATTCATATTGAATCAAATCATCTTCCGGTTCAGAATTCCCCAAGTGATAGTATCGGATAACACATCATCATTTAAAAACCTACAAGTAAGAGAGTTATGTGAGAGGTTTCACATCAATAAAAATTCTCCCTCAGTCTACTAGCCTCATGGGAATGGACAAGTAGAAGCTACCAACAAAACTCTGAAAGCAATACTGGTCAAAATTGTGAAAGATTCTAAGAGAAATTGGCATTTACAGTTATACATAGTTCTGTGGGCATACAGAACAAGCGTTAGGACTCCAATTGGAACCACCCCTTATGCCCTCACTTTTGGGTCAGAGGCAGTATTACCATTGGAAGTAGAATTACCTAGCCTAAGAGTATCATTACAAGGATTATTGGACAACAAAGAGTATAGAGCAGTAAGGTTGGCCGAATTAGAAATGATGGACGAAACATGCTTGAGAGTTGTTCAAAGACATGATTCTTATCTAGCAAGAATGAAAAAGCAATATAACAAAAAGGTCATCCTAAGACCCTTTCAAGTGGGAGATCTAGTGCTTAGGATAGACAATCTGGTCGATAAAAGAGCAGGTGAAGGATGAAAATGCAGACCCAATTGGATAGGTCCTTACATGGTCAAAGAAGACATCAGAAACAATGCCTATCTCTTGTACACAATGGAGGGAGAGGAATTTGGCAAAACAATCAATGCCTTTCACCTTAGGAAATACTATGTTTAAAACACCAAAAAAATTAGAAAACATAAAAATACAAAAAAAATTATAAAAAATCAAAATGTCAAAAACAATTTGTTTCTTGCATTTTTGCATCATTCTATTCATCTTGCATGATTGTTAGTGACTTGCTCTTGTATTACTTTATTTTTAGTAAGGAGTCTAATGTTGCCCAAATATATCTCATCCTTTTAGGACATAGAGAATCCCCATTTTCACAATCAACATTATCCCCCTTCATTCCCAGTGATTCTAATCAAAGCCTAGCTCTTAGCTTTACACTGATCTGAGTCTTATGAGTCAAGATGTTAGGTCTAAACAAAGTTAGTATTCAAACCTATAGTATTCAAAGGAAGCTTGCAAGTAGACCTTCCTAATTCTTCCCTAGTATTAGAGAAGTCCAACCAAATTACAAAAACTTTAGGAGGTACACAGCCCCTTATCTTTCTTTGCCAAAAATGTCAAGAAGATCAAAACTCTGAAGGAAGAAATCTAAAATTTGAGTGAATCAAAAAATGAGTGATCAAAATAAGAGTGTCAAAAAGTGAAAATTGAGAGATCAAAGCATTGCATATCAAAGTTCTAAAAAGCATTCATTTCTTGAATGTCAAAAATCCAAAAAAATGAGAAAAATCGAGGCATTATGAGAAAATACAAAAAAAGCAAAAAAAGCAAAAAAGAGAGATACAAAAAAAGAGTGAAAGAGAGAAGATTGTTGAATGTCTGTACTCTTGGGTGGAGATCAGTCTAAGCTCGAAGCATCAAGGGTGACATTCTAATACAGAAAGAAAGGTGCAAAGTACACACATGCACTAGCTGAGAAAAACCAAAGAGTCTAGTAATCTCTAGGATCATCTTCTACCAAGGGACCCTTGTTCTTTCCCATTTATCCTTTACCCTAGGTCTACCTTGCTTGCCATCTATGATCTAAGTCTAGTGAACACCAATAAAATTTGTTGCTTGTCTAAATTTGAAAGCTTGTCAAAATGTCTCATCTAGATAAGGATCAGTGTTTAGCCTTTAGCAAAGCCCAAAATTAGAAACGCTCCATCTTCATTCCCTCTCCCCAATTGAGTTTTCTTGAATCCTATCTCATAGCCTTAAATAGGTTTCTTATATTAGGACAACTTGCAATCCCCTGTATCAAAAATCATATTTAAGAGTAGTCACATTGTTTGTCCCACATTGCATTCATGCCAAATATCAGAAAAAGAGTCTCAAAGAAATAAAGTCAAATGTCATATCTCATGATATTCAGTAGAAGTAAATGTTTAATTTCAGCATTTCTTATGTTCTTGTATTATCATATCATGAACTACTTCTCATATATATGTCACAAAAAATTACAAAAATATGTCATTGTTATCATACTTGCATTGTTAAAAGAGGTGAAAAGGTCAAACATAATCAAAAAGTTCCCAAACCTCCAAACATGCACAAGAGATGAGTACAAGATCGATAGGTGAAAACTATAAAAGGATAAACTTTCATAGATACTTCTAAAGTTTACATATACAAAGGTATCAAACAACTAGGACAAAATGCTCTCAACAGAAGTAGAGGCTCCCCATGCAAGGGGGGATGATTTCAAGAAAGGAAGTCAAGGGCTATGACCTCCAATGGAACCCTTGGGACTTTGGCTCCTCCATCTACGAATACCACTTATCGCTCCATGAGACCTATGAGAGTGAGGTACTCTGCTATGAGCATGTGACTATGAAGGTCCTGCCATGCTAGCATCATGACGTCCAATATTAAGGCAAGCCATCTCTTGGAGTACCTGATTCTCACCCTTAAGGGTGTTAACCTGGGCCTTCAACTCTATATTCATCTAACATCCATGATAGACAGGAGCAAAAATGATAGTGTGTCACCCCGTAGTAGGGGCCACACCAGGATCATCAAAAAGGTGATCACTAGTCATCCTAGTGAAGGGAGAAGCTAATCCAACATTAATCTCATGAACAAAGTCCCTCCACTCTTTGATGTTACCTAAAAGAGAGAATCAAGAGAAGAACAAGTCAATTCCCCATGAAAATAGAAAGGACAAAAGTATGAAAAGAAAATAGATTAAACTTACGTGGATCACTAGGCTGCCAATCAGGGTCAAATTGTCGCATCACCTCATCTGAATGAGGAGGTTGAGGAATAATAGGAGGACCCTTGGGGATATCAAGAGCATCATCTGAATCATCAATATCATCAAAACCCTCATCCTTGGGAGGGACCTCATTTGACAAATCATCATCATCTAGAATATAGTCCTCATCAGTAGATTCTGAGTCCACAGTCACAATGAGAGATCGAGAAGAAGTCCCTCTCCCTCCTCTCTATCCTCATCTTGAAGCTCTGATAATGAAGACTCCAGGACTCAAAGGAGTCCAAATGACTATCCTTTGTCCAATCTCACCCATCTCTTGGATAGTCTTGTAGCAGGTGGACACTAGGGGCAAGTCCTCAGGGATGTCCTCGGCAAACTGCTGTGAAACACAATCAACCTAATGGGCCTCAACGAGACCATTATGGTCTGAAATCTTAGACCCTCAACAACAGTGGTCCCTAACCTCGCCATCACTGGCCCAAGACCCCTCCATGTCACGATAAGGATCAAAGATCATGTCCTCATCGGTGAGAGTAACAATAGTGGGTAAAGAAGCATCAAAGTGACCAACACGCATCCACCTCACTACTCTTGGTAAACATTTATTTGGAAGCAAAATGAGCTTCTGATAGGGCCTCATGTTCTCAAATATCCATGTCATGATCAAAGAAGAGTGGCTAAAAGCTAGAGCCCCTCGCCATGAAATACGATAGAAGGCTCAGTAAACCATGGCCAAGATGTCTGGTCCCTAAGCGTAAACTATGCCCTCCTTAATAGCATGAATGATGGGTGCCCAACACCATCTCAAATGAGTTGAGGCTTTATCTCCTGATAGCCTTGATGCAATCAAACCAATTAGGAATCTCCTCAAAATGGGATGTGAAGTCTGTTGGATTTAAGGCATACAACTGAGAGGGGGGAGTGAATCAGTTGTATAAAACTTCTTGTTCTTTCAAACACTTGATTCTTCGTTGTTAGTTAACAGCATATCAATTAATCATCCATGAAAGCATAATACATAAACACAAGAGCAGATAAACATCAACACATTGAACACCAAGATTTTGACGTGGAAAACCCGGTTAAGGGAAAAACCACGGGGTGATTAACCCAAGGATTATTCTCTGTTAGAAGAATAAGAAAAAGAATGGCACTTGCCAATTAGGGCTCACTGCCCGAGCACACTGCTCACAAAGAGGCCCACTGCCTACAAGGAGACACACTGTCTACAAAGTGATAAGAATCACAATCTTGAACTGGAGAATGACATCTCTACCATGTCTGAATCAGTTCCATTTAAGCCCAAAAACCTCTGCTCTGCCTTTCGTACTTCTCTTCGCTATGCCACACTCATCCACACAATCCACACTTCGAAATGAACTCACAAACCGTTGTTTATACAAGACATCAACTTAGGAACAAACATCTAAGTCGGCAAACAACCATAAGAGTATCCGCAAGATGAATAACACATCCGGTCGGCCACCACAAGAACATTCGCAGGATGAACAACTCATCCGGTCGGCTAAACAGAGCAAGAACTTCATCCGGAAGAATATCTTCAATTCTGGGCTCTACTATCAATGCGGACCAACAACACAACCTCAACATGATCCAAGAACCTTCACAAGCCTGCCTGAATGACCAGGTATGTCCGTATTTCCTTTACTTACTGAAATCTCTTATCCTCCTCATCCGGAACTTCAAGAACACTGTCTGTCGCCACTGTCATAATGTAGGAGGTACTTCCGGACCTCCAAATTATACACAACTTGAGATGGCACATCACAAGGACATCCCAAAGACTCCTTCCAATCCGCAGATTAGGATTATACAGTTCCGGACCTCACCGGGCCTTTTTGTGATCCTCTGTCACCTCTGAATACTTGCCGAAACTGGTTCTACACCGACAGCCACAACTCCTTCAGATCTTCATGCGGACCTCTGAAATCTTAACTGAAGCATCTCAAGACTCATATCTACAAACCCTTTAATCCGCATCCTCCGGTTCGCATCCTATACAGTACATTTGCCTTCTTCTCATCACTGTTCTTTACTGTTCCTGACTGAGGCTAATTTTCTCAATATCCTCAGCACACTGCTCATTAAATCCTTCTTGTCAAAGCAATATGAGTATGTTGACATCAATGACAATACTGGTTTACCTCATACTTGCAACAATCTCCCCCTTTGTCATTGATGGCAACATATGATGTGAAAAACCATCAAGACAAGAAACTTCTCCTTTCTGTCACTTCTCCCCCTATCAGCAACATGTCTTCTCCTCATTTACTGCTCCCCTTTTGATCATCAGCTACTTGTTTTTCACATGTCTTCTCTCCCCCTTTGACATCAATGGAAAAGGGCTCATACTTGCAATTTTAACACATCAGAATCATACCAGCTGCTCCCCCTTAGTAGCAGCTCCCCATCATCAATCCGGATCACAAGATATGACTGTGATATCCATCGGACTAATGCACATCAGTGCATCCTAGTTCATCACCGGAGGGGCCATGACCCCTAACTTCTCCCGGAGATATTCAAAAGAGTCCTTGGGAAGAGGTTTAGTAAAGATATCTGCAATCTGATCCTTTGAGGGAACATAGTCCAATCTGACTTCTTCCTTGTTCACTTGTTCTCTCAAAAAGTGAAACTTGATAGATATGTGCTTAGTCTTAGAATGCAATACCGGATTCTTAGAAATATTAATTGCACTTGAATTATCATAGAAAATTGTGATAGGCTCCTCATATTCAACTTTAATGTCTCTTAGCATCTGCTTCATCCATAAGATTTGAGTGCAACTACCTGCTGCTGCAATGTATTCTGCTTCAGTTGTAGACAGAGATATTGCATCTTGTTTCTTGCTTAGCCAAGAAACCAATCTCTTCCCCAAAAAGAATGCTCCACCACTAGTGCTCTTCCAGTCATCCACATCTCCTGTCCAATCTGCATCTATGTAAGCATGAAGAGAGAAATCCGGATCTCTAGGGTACCATAGACCATACTCAACTGTTCCTTTCAGGTACCTAAAAATTCTTTTGATTGCCATAACATGAGATTCTCTAGGATCAACCTGGAATCTTGCCACAAGACCAACAGCCTGCATTATATCTGGTCTAGTCTGAGTGAGATACAACAATCCACCAATCATTGATCTATACTTTGTCTGATCTGCCTTTGGAGAGTCATCATCTTTGCTCAACTTACATCCAGTTGCCATGGGAGTGTTCATTGGCTTTGCATCTTCCATACCAAATTTCCTCAACAATTCTTTCACATATTTGGTCTGAGAGATGAAGATTCCTTTCTTTGTTTGAGTAATTTGCAGACCCAAGAAGAAATTCATTTCACCAAGCATGGACATTTCAAACTCACTTTTCATCTGATTTGCAAAAGTTTTGCACATACTATCTCTTCCTCCAAAAATGATATCATCCACAAACACTTCAACAATCAAAATGTTTTCATGAACAATTTTGAAATATAAGTTACTGTCAGCAGTACCTTTGTTGAATCCAATCTACACAAGATGCTTATCCAACCTTTCATACCATGCTCTTGGGGCTTGCTTTAGTCCATACAATGCTTTCTTCAACTTACAGACCATATCATCATTATCAGACAATTGAAATCCATCCGGTTGTTCAATGTAAACTTCTTCTTCCAGATCACCATTTAGGAAAGCAGACTTGAAATCCATCTGATATACCTTGAAGTCTTTGAAGGCAGCAAATGCAAGAAATAATCTGACTACTTCAATTCTTGCCACCGGAGCAAAAGTCTCTTCAAAATCAATTCCTTCTATTTGAGAGTAGCCTTTGCAGACCAATCTAGCTTTGTTTCTGATAACTTCACCAGCTTCATTCAGTTTGTTCCAGAAGACCCATTTGGTTCCAATCACATTCCTATCTCTAGGTCTGGGAACAAGATCCCAAGTATGATTTTTCTCAATTTGCATTAATTCATCTTTCATTGCTTTAGTCCAGTTTTCATCATTGCAGGCTTCATTTACTGTTTTAGGTTCAATCTTTGAAATCAGACAACATTCATCCTGATTTTGAGCAACATTCCTTCTAGTTTGCACACCTTTGCTTCTGTCACCTATGATCTGATCTTAAGAGTGGTTTGTGTTACATACCTAGGAATTTTGGGAGTATCCTGCACTGCTGCTTCTTGATCAGGCTCATTCAAACCTATCTCTTCTTCCTGATTTACCGGATCAGACTGACTCTGTCTTACCGGAGAGGATTGAGTTCCTTGAATCTGAACACCGTCTTGGTCATCTTCATCAAATTCATAAAATCTTGAGGGCTTCTCAATTCTTTCATCAACTTTCACATTAGTGCTTTCTATCATCTTCCTCAGTCTCTTATTGTAACACCGGTATGCTTTGCTTTGAGTGGAGTAACCCAAGAAAATTCCTTCATCACTTCTAGCATCAAACTTTCCAAGATCTTCATCTCTTTTGATATAACACTTGCTACCAAATACTCTGAAATATTTCACAGTAGGAGTGATGCCAAACCAGAGTTCATAGGGGGTCTTACCGGTATTGTTTCTGATTTGAACTCGATTTAGAGTGTAGACTGCAGTGCTAATAGCTTCTTTCCAGAACATCTGAGGAACATTTGCTTCCAACATCATTGTCCTGGCAGCTTCCTGGATGGTCCGGTTCTTTCTTTCAACTACTCCATTCTGCTGTGGAGTCCTAGGAGCAGACAATTGTCTCCTTATACCCTGCTTCTCACAAAAGTCAATGAACTCACCAGATGTAAATTCACCACCTCTATCAGACCTTAGACATTTAAGTTTCAATCTGGTTTGATTCTCTACCATAGCTTTGAAGATTTTGAACTTTTCAAGGGCTTCTAATTTCTCTTTTAGGAAGGTAACCCACATCATCCGGGAATGGTCATCAATTAACAACATGAAATATCTATCACCTTGTAGACTCTTGATTCTTGTCGGACCACAGAGATCAGTATGTACTAATTCCAACAATCCGGTAGAGGACTGATCTTTGCTTTTGAAAGAGACTCTGCTCTGTTTACCTAGCTGACATTCTTTGCACAAACTATTTGTAGGTTTCACCAATTTTGGAAGGTCTCTTATAGCCTGAATATTGCTTATCTTGATGATGTTATCAAAATTCACATGACACATTCTTCTATGCCATAACCAACTCTGATCAACTTGAGCAAACAGACAACTTTTGTTTGAACCAACCAGATGAAAGATATTACCTTTTGTTTGAGCACCGGATGCAATTTTAGTTCCGGAGCTTGTAAAGATTCTGCATTTTCTATTCTTGAACCAGAGATCATAGCCTTTGTCCACTAACTAACCAACACTGAGAAGATTGTGCTTCAATCCTTCAACATATAGTACATTACCTGTTTTGCTCTTTCCATCAAAGGAAATAGTTCCCCTACCTCTGATTCTGCCAGCAGAATTGTCACCAAACTTTACCATTCCTCCTTCATACCTTTCCAAATCTAAGAACTTATTCTTGTCACCAGTCATATGGTGAGAACACCCACTATCAATAACCCAATCATCCTTTTCTTCCACTTGAGCAGCCAAAGCTCTTTCCACAACCTTGTGATTGACAGATTCAGAGGATATTGAATCTTCTTCCTTGATGGCAATAAACACCCATTCATTTCCAGATTTGCTTCCTAGTTCGGATTCATCATCTGTTACTCCTTCATTGTCATCTTCTTCATGAACATAATAGCAGTTCTTTTGAAACCTTTGTCTATTAGTATTAGACCTTGCAGATCTTTCCGGACATCTTGAAGCAAAATGACCAATCTTATTGCAGTTGAAACACTTAAAGGGTAGTTTTCCTTCATACTTACCGGATCCTCTTGGCAGTCTCTTTGCAATGAGGGCTTCAAGTTGAGCTATTTTTGCTTCTTCTTCTTCCATGTCTCTTCTTGCTTGATCATACCATGACATCTTCCTTGATGAGTTTTCTCCTGGATCAAATCTCTATTTGCCTTTCGCATAGGTACTGGATTTGAAAGAAGATTCAGTCTTGGGAGGATCATCTCCAAACTTGGTCATTTCAAATGCAGCTAGTTTGCCAGCTAGTTGTTCTCTTGTGACAGTTGTGTGGGCTCTGAATTCATCAATTGCAGCAACCTTGATTTTGTAGGCAGCAGGAAGGGATCTAAGGATTTTACAAACGATCTCATTTTCATCCAGAGTTCCACCAGCATTTCTAATTCCACACACTAGTTCATTCACTCTTGGCATAAAAGTAGTGATGTTTTCATCATCCCTCATCTTCAATCTTTCAAATTTCCCTTTCAGACTTTGCAACCTTGCACTTTTGACAAACTCATCTCCTTCATACAGAAGTTCTAGTTTAGTCAGGATCTCATATGCAGTTGGTAGGTCAATAACATTTGAGAGATCTGAGTCATTCAATGCGCTTAGAAGAGCTTCCTTGGTCCGCAGATTGTTTTCAGCTTCTGTGATTTCATTCAAAGTTGTCGGACCACCTTGTGGAGTTACATATGGTTTTGAAACCATGGCCAAGTATGCTTTTCCCATACATTCCAGGTGACATTTCATGCGACCCTTCCAGAGAGTAAAATTGGTTCCATCAAACTTCGGACTATCCTTTTTGTATGACAACATCCTAGATCTCCTCAAGCGGTTAAGCTTCTTTCAGAGGAACTTGGCTCTGATACCAATTGTTGGATTTAAGGCATACAACTGAGAGGGGGGGTGAATCAGTTGTATAAAACTTCTTGTTCTTTCAAACACTTGATTCTTCGTTGTTAGTTAACAGCATATCAATTAATCATCCATGAAAGCATAATACATAAACACAAGAGCAGATAAACATCAACACATTGAACACCAAGATTTTGACGTGGAAAACCTGGTTAAGGGAAAAACCACTGGGTGATTAACCCAAGGATTATTCTTTGTTAGAAGAATAAGAAAAAGAATGGCACTTGCCAATTAGGGCTCACTGCCCGAGCACACTGCTCACAAAGAGGCCCACTGCCTATAAGGAGACACACTATCTACAAAGTGATAAGAATCACAATCTTGAACTAGAGAATGACATCTCTACCATGTCCGGATTAGTTCCATTTAAGCCCAAAAACCTCTGCTCTGCCTTTCGCACTTCTCTTCGCTATGCCACACTCATCCACACAATCCACACTTCAAAATGAACTCACAAACCATTATTTATACAAGACATCGACTTAGGAACAAACATCTAAGTTGGAAAACAACCATAAGAGTATCCGCAAGATGAATAACACATCCGGTCGGCCACCACAAGAACATTCGCAGGATGAACAACTCATCCGGTCGGCTAAACAGAGCAAGAACTTCATCCGGAAGAATATCTTCAATTCTGGGCTCTACTATCAATGCGGACCAACAACACAACCTCAACATGATCCAAGAACCTTCACAAGCCTGCCTGAATGACTAGGTACGTCCACATTTCCTTTACTTACTGAAATCTCTTATCCTCCTCATCTGGAACTTCAAGAACACTGTCTGTCGCCACTGTCATAATGTAGGAGGTACTTCCGGAACTCCAAATTATACACAACTCGAGATGGCACATCACAAGGACATCCCAAAGACTCCTTCCAATCCGCAGATTAGGATTATACAGTTCCGGACCTCACCGGACCTTTTTGTGATCCTCTGTCACCTCTGAATACTTGCCGGAACCGGTTCTACACTGACAGCCACAACTCCTTCAGATCTTCATGCGGACCTCTAAAATCTTAACTGAAGCATCTCAAGACTCATATCTACAAACCCTTTAATCTGCATCCTCCGGTTCGCATCCTATACAGTACATTTGCCTTCTTCTCATCACTGTTCTTTACTGTTCCTGACTGAGGCTAATTTTCTCAATATCCTCAGCACACTGCTCATTGAATCCTTCTTGTCAAAGCAATATGAGTATGTTGACATCAATGACAATACTGGTTTACCTCATACTTGCAACAAAGTCATGTCACAGAAGTAAGTTGGACTCTTGTTTGATCCCTAGGGTGATTAACCCCCATGAATGTAGACCAAGAAGCCTTGTCCTTGAAGGACTTGCTGACTAGGAGAACTAAAGTTTGTCCTCTCACAAGAACCCCAATTATATGATACACATCATAAAGAGTGATGGTCCACTCTCCAGAGATCTGTAGGAACCTAAATGTGTTTTTGTCCTCATCCAAGTAGGTCAGATGTCATAGCATATACGAGATACAGGATGAATCATAGACACATGGCAAACTCTAGCTAGACCAGCCCTCTTCAGAATAGCATGATCCTTAGTACTCAATGGAGAAAACATCCCTAAGAGCCATCCTTACTCTCGGTAGGCATTCTATCAGATATGCATGTCTTGAAAAATCAGAAGAGAACTCTAGATTAGATCTCGTAAACTCATAAAAATCCCTAAAAATTGTAAAACTACAGAAAAACCCAACACAAAAAAAGTGTATAACCCTCAAAATTGCAATAAATAGGTGAATACAGTAATCATAACCTGTTAGATTAGAGTGAAACAAGCATTAAACAACATAAAAATTCAATCAAAATTAGCCCAACAGGGTCGCCCCTGGGTGACCCAGGTGTTTCTCTAGATCTCCCCCTGGTGACCCTGCTAGTAGATAGGATCTCCCCTAGGTGAACCTACCTGACCAAAGGGGATACCCTAGAGGAAGATCCCTCAACCTAAAAACTACTCTAAAAACTTCATTTCTCAGTCGATTTCAAAAAATAAAAAACCAATCTTGCTCTAAATGATGAGACAAATACAATGCAATAGATAAACTCATAAAAAACAAACAATTTCAAGAGATTTTTCGCAAAATTCAAACTAGGGTTTAGAGAAGGGTTTTTCACTGATTGTATACCCAATTCTCCGTAGTTGAAGAAGAGGCGGCCATCTTTGCAATCTCCTTGATGATACCTTTCTAACAACTATTCGCACAAACGATTCCATCGCCATTTTGTTCCAATCTCACAATTTGACTTGCTTTGTTTGCCCTTAGCTTAGTTTCATTTATATATTTTTAGATTAGTTTTTTGCTTTTATGCATCTCTTTCATGTGTCATTTTACATGCTTTCATCCCTATAGGTTCAAATCGACAAAGGCAAACAACTAGTCAAACTCAAATGATTCATGGTAAGTTCGTCAATTTAGTTTTCATTATTTATTTTGATATATTTAAATGTCAAACTAATACTAGTTATTGCAGGTACAAATTGCGGGTAAATCGACAATAGTTAAGGCCTAGTTTGGCAATGGTACCTACCTTTCATGTAGACTACCATCCCTGAGGGGGCAAATATGTAAGCACAAGAATCACGCACAACCTCCATGAGGACCCCTATGATGATTCAAATCCTTGTCACGTAGACGTAAGCATGAAATAATGTCCTTTAAGTAGCAAACATCTTGATGACGTGTCAACTTTCTTATCTTGTGTTGTTTCTTCTTTGTCAATTTCTCTCTCTCCCTGTTTGTGATGCTTTTTGACACTTGTTGCGACACTTGTCGACTTGCATTTTCTAAGCTTTTGACCTTGCTCCTAAGCCTTGTGAGTGTCTTGTAGGTGAGTTTTCACCTTTCCCCTATGTTTTCCATCTTGTGCACCTCCTAGAAACCTTCTAGAGGTCTCCCTATCCATCTCCCACCTTTAGTTTTTAGTTCTACTCAACCAATCCAAATATCCCCCTATTATTTCTAGATCTCTCCCAGGAGATCCTACAGGTGCAAGTGGAGATTCAGATTCTTGCACATGACTGACCTATTTCTAGAGGTAGAACCCCTCCTTTTCTTCTCTTCTTTCATCTCCCAACCTGTTTATCTGCAAAAGACATTGTCTAGCCTGGATCTCCCCTGGGTGACCCATGGTCACCCAGGGGTAGCCCTGGTGGAAAAAGGGGTGACCCTTCTATTTTTCTAGCCTGAGTTTCTCACTTGTTTTTGCTCCATTTTTGCCCATTTGTCTTCCAATTTGCATGGTTTTTGATGCCTAATATAGAGTTAACTATTTCATGCACCCACACATGCATAATTAGCTCTATTTGATCTTAAATTAACTCTCCAATCAATCTCATGCATTCCCTCACCTCCATTTCCTCTTCAGTGACAAGCTATAATTGATTTATCACTCCATAGTTCGCTGAGTTTAGTGGGTAATCAACCTTGTTAACTCCCCAATCATCCTTGTTAACTCATCAATAAAATGAGTTAACTTATGAATCAATCCCATTCATCAAACCTATAAATACACCCCTCCCTCAAGCACAAAGGGAGGCAAATTCATTGTGCACACAACTCTTGCTAGTTTTTGCTCTCCAACTTAGCATTCAAATGCTCTCATAGGACGAAGGTGCCTTTTTCTTTATTTGTTCAAGCAAGCAATGTTATGTTGCTTCATTCTATGCCATTGTGCTCAACCAAATCTCTCATTAAGCTCATACAAGCTTCATCAAAACTTCTTTTTGTTTCTTTGTGTCATTTTGTCATCAAGAGGATCTTGCGCTACCACAAAAGGACTTGAGGTTACCGATATCAAGGATTTCTGAGGGTAGTGGAGTCACACAAATCTTCATTTCTCTTAGGTTCCTTCATTGTTTTGTTTAATTAATAGTAATTAGATAACTAAATTTGCTCTTGGGAGCAACATTGCTTTTTCCATGATAATTAGATCTTGCATGTTAGATTAGTTGTTTTCATATTTCTAGATCTAGATTATTAGAAGAAGAATATTTTTCCTTTTCTTTAGATTAGATTACTTCTAAATCAACAAAAACACAAAAAAAACATAGATTAACTTTGCATTAGGAAAATCATATTAGATTACATACATATTTCCCTTTCATAGATTAAAAGCACTTTTCATTTCTAAAATACTAAAAAAGCACAAAAAAAAGTTTTGCATATCATTTAGTTTGCATGCATATAAAAGCCTTAGAAAAAGACAAAATTGCAAACCCTCGATACCATCACAAGGTAACCACAATTAAAATGATCCAATCAAACCCTCGATCCCATCACGAAGTAAAAACAAGTCAAAACACAAGTCAAACCCTAGGTCAACTAAACCCTAGGTCAAAACCCTAAATCTGGTTAAGGTTAGTAATCACACATTTACCTCCATCTTGGCTTTCAACTATGCCTAGGATTGAGAGGAGAGTGGGTGAGGACTATCCATCACAAGATCGATGAGATCAATCCATGACAACAATGAGAAATCTTTACTCTACCACAAGGAGACCCATTTGTCCTCTTGTTGTTTGAAGAGACTAGACAATACTAGATACAACAAGAACTCATTCAACACATACAAAGACAAGTGGATACAAATGAACAAAACCACTTACCCACACAGAGGTGGAATTTGAGAAACCCCAACGGGAGGAGAGAAACTAGTGACCCTTTGGGTCATAGGGTTATCTCAACTACAACCACAATCAAGTGAAACATTCAACTTAGCACACAACAACAAAGGCCATAGTACTTTCTGATCCCTCTCTATGAAGTCTAGCTCTCCAATGAGCCAGACCCTCACTGTGTCTCACCTCCTCTTGACTGGCTACTTCCATGTGAGCAAGACTGACATGGTGGATCGCCCTATGGAAAGGAGGGAAGGGTCCATGTGCATGCTAAAATTTGACTCAATAGCCCTAGGCAACTAGAGTCATGATTTTGAGCGTATAGTCTCCAATGATTTGATCTTCTGAATGATTCTTCTAGACATACTTGGTAGTAGTCTTGGTAGTCTTCTCTTGAGTTTCTTCATCTTCTTCAACTTCTTCTACTTCTTTTGTGCAGGCAGGTTCATTTGACTAACAGTCTTCTTGCTCATCTGTGATTTCAAGTGATGCTTCATCAACCCTAACATTTTCACTCTCAACTATCTTCCTTAGTCTTTTGTTGTAACATTTGTAGGCTTTGCTCCTAGTTGAGTATCCAAGAAAGATTCCTTCATCTGATCTTGAGTCAAATTTTCCCAAACTTTCTTCATCTTTTTTGATGTGGCATTTGCTTCCAAAGACTCTAAAATACTCAACTGATGCTAGTCTTTCATACCATAGCTCATAATGTGTCTTGGTGTTGTGCAGTCTTAGTTTTCCTCTGTTGAGAATGTAGAATGCAGTATGAACTTCTTTCCAATATGTATCAGGCAGCTTGGCCTCGCTCAACATTGTTCTAGCCATCTCTTGAACTGTTCTATTCTTTCTTTCCACTACTCCATTTTGCTGAGGAGTTCTTGCAATAGAGAATTGCCTCTTTATTCCATGTTCTTCACAAAATTCCTTAATCTCAATTGATGTAAACTCTCCACCTCTGTTAGACCTTAAAATCTTTGCACTCATTTCATTTTCAACCATGGACTTGAATATCTTAAACCTATTGAAAGCTTCTGATTTTTCTTTCAATAATGTAACCCATGTCATTCTAGAGAAATCATCAATGAGAAACATGAAATACCTCTCACCTTGTAGACTCTTTGTACTATTAGGTTTGTATAAATCAGTATGAACTAGTTCCAATGGCCTTCTAGAGGAATACTCCTTAGAATTGAATCTTATAATTGTCTGCTTCCCCATCTGACATTCCTTGAATAAGTTGCTTGCAGGCTTGATGATCTTTGGCATGTCTCTTAGTGCTTGCATGGATCTGATCTTCACAAGATTATAAAAGTTGTTGTGTCCCATCCTTTCGTGTGACAACCAGCATTCATTTGTTTGTCCAAGAAGACAAGTCCTTCCATTGACACCTTTTAGATTGTACAAGTTGTTCTCTATCCTAGCACCTTCTGGCACCAATATTCTAGACTTTGCTCTTCTTATTTCATATCATTGATCATGAAATATGAGATTGTATCCTTTGTTGCACATCTAACTTACATTGAGAAGATTGTGCTTGAGACCTTCTACATAAAGAACATCTTCTATCCTAGATTTTCCATCAATAATTATGGTGCCTTTTCCACAAATGTTTGCAGATGAATTGTCTCCAAACCTAACTAATCCACCATTCTACTTAACAAGATTGATGAATTTTCTCCTATCACCTGTCATGTGACTTTTACATCCACTATCTATTACCCAAAGATTTGTTTTCCATAGAGCATGAAATGTTGTTTGGACTAACATTGAATTTTCAACTTTATTATTTGTCCCCTATCTTTTGGAAGAGTCATTCTCCTTGTCTTGCTCAACAACATCTTTCATTGAGATTCTAATTTTACTAATCCACTCTTGCAACATATTTTTGTATATCCAACATTGTTGCAAACATGACATACCACTTTGACATCCACTAGAGAAGCAAGAGGATTCCTACTTACAAAATTTCTTCTATTCATTTTAGACTTGCAATCGATAGCCTTATGACCAAATTTATTGAAAATAAAACAATAACCCAAGAAAGCATAATTGAACTTGTTCATGGAGAAGTGTCTTGTATGAAAAGATATTCCTTGAGGCATGATGAGATCTACTCCTTTGTTGTCATATGGACTTCCAACATTTGCCTTTTCCAATTCCCTTTTGAGTGACAAAATTGTTGATTGTCATGAGCACTGAGAGGGGGGTGAATCAGTGTTCTATAAATCTTTTCTTGCACTTTTACTTTTAACCATTTCAAAAGAATAATCAAATAGAGGCAAAATATACAATTGAAAAATATCCACAAAAGCATGACACATAACACCAAGATTCTACGTGGAAAACCCAAAAAGGGAAAAACCACGAAGAGGATTAGCTCTCAAATATATATTGTAATCTTTACAAAAATGATGTTCAGGCTTGGTTACTCCATGGGCCTAGAACATGCTTTCTTACTGCCATGCAGTACAACTAGATTTCACAGGCTCACCACTTCAACCCTAAACCTAGCAAGATTACAATAAGGGTTGTTAAACCCTGTTGAAGGCTTACTATCTTGATGACAAAATATTGCTTCCAAACATATTGCATATGAAAACTAAACACTACTTAAGCATCTGTCACTATGCCAAGGTGCAGTCATTTAGCAACTAAATTCTAAATCCCAAGTCTTCATCACTGCTGATCTTCTAACTCTTCTCTACTATTCAAATCCTCGCATCACACACACACACCTCCACATCATGCACTCAACCAAAATTCATCTCTCTTATATATCTGCATCATGATTTAATCCATAATCAAGTCAGCATCCAAGAAGTGAAACATGTACATAGAAAGATGTACCTTGTTGCTGAATCCAATGTACTAAAGGTTATGTGGACCCAAATCTTTTCCCAAACGTGTTCATATAGGTCAGCACTAATCATTCAATTACTTACATAAATCCTCCAAACATTAACTCTTCTCTGCACAATGATTAATATACTTGTTGGCCTCTTCCTTAAGAGCATGCTTAACAACTTCATTTGTTGACTTACAACTTTTATTGAGGATCTCAAAACACCTTCAAAATCATATCAAGGACACTTTACACATTCCCAATCTTACCCTTAGAACTGCAAGGCATGATATCTATTGTAGAGAAATGTGGACCATTAGAACTCAGACTCTGTCTCTGTCAAACACTATGCCGATACTTAGCAGCTTGTATCTAACCTTCTGGTGGACTTTAGATATCCTAACTCTAGAATAAGACACTTCATATAAGTGTTTACAACACCTTAAAAATGCATAACAAAATACTTGTCTGCAGAGGAATACGGAGCACTGCATAGGACCCTGTTCACTGTTCCTGCTATACCTTTGCTTATCTGAACTTAGAAAATTCTTCAAGGTGACTTTTGGAGGAGATCAAGACTTAACCTTTGAAGAATAACACTATTAAACAACTAATAACATCATGCCTAAACCACATTAATTGATCATCATCTGCGAAGACATACTATCTGACTTACTGTCCTCTACTCAAAATACTTTTCATACTTAACCATTTTCTGTCAACCAGACTTGGGATCCAACATGTTCTTCTAGAGATATCTCTTCCTATCATGGTGATAAGATCTTTGAGCCTTGTTTCCATCAATGACAACATACAGGTCAATACCAGAGCAGTGTCTCTTGCCAACAATCTCCCCCTTTGGCATTGATGGCAACACTTAGTGAAAAATGCTTGACTGCTCCCCCTCACTATATGCACTTCATTCTCCTACTCCCCTTGAGATGTTTTATCCATTTTTCACTAATCTTCTTCTCCCCCTTTGACATCAATGGCAAAGGGTGTGAGCCAGAACCCAAAAAAATAATAACAAAATTTTATATATTATGTCGTATATTTGCAAGCACAATCTTCATCTTAATTTATAACTAAAGGCAAAATGTCACTATAGATAGTCTTTATCAGAGCTATCTCTCCATTCCATCTATTTCTTGCACTTTCTAGAGTGTGGATGTGGTCATTCATAAAAAATACTAGCTTCTCTACCTTCTGTACATCTAATTGCGTGTCAATTAGTGCAAGTGATTTCATGGCTTCATCTATAACTTGTTCACTTCCAACTCCAACTAAGATATCTGCAGTGTCTCTTTCTTTCTCATATATTTCTTCTCAACTTCATTCCAGAGGATTTATGTCCTTATTTTCTAGTTGGTCTATGTTTTGTTCCAGTGTAGGGCTCCTTAATTATTCTCTAATTTTTTACATCCTCAGCTTGATACTCAGAAGATAGATCTGTTTTAGTTCTACCTATGTTGCCTCTTTGTTTGCTTTTGTAGCACCACTCTTTGTATTGTAATATTTTTGTGATCTAGTCCAGTGACAAGAGAAAAAGGATCATACCCAATCTCACCTACTTTGAGATTGAAGTTAGCAAGCTTGATCATTGAAGCATTCTTAAAATTTTCAAATTTGTTTTTCTTATTCATCTCTGCAAGCATTATGGCTTTTGCATCCTTACTTTTTCTCTGAAGTGAAAGGACTTCTAAGTCTTTCAACCTTGTTTTGATCCTGTCTACTTCTAAATAATCATGTTTTATCTCTACAAGCTCTATCTCCTTCCTTAGCCTATCCTTCTCAGCAGCTAGATTTGATGGCCTTGCAAAAGCCATCTTCTTCTCCTGCAACATTTGCTTTACAGTTTCTACGGAATAGACAAAATTATTTATTTCCTTCAGTCCATTTTCTTCTCTTCCACATCAGCTCTTCCTAAAATTTGGCCCTCAGTGCACTCTACTTCTTGTTCTCATTCCTCAAACTCTTTCTCAAGAGGCAGTTAAGTAGACACCCTCTGCATCTGCCATCTAGCTACACTATGATCACTGCCTCAAACACAATCCAAATACTTGTGGATAATGCTATTCTCAAATTTGTAATATTTGTTAGCATTGGTTGCGTCTACATTTCTAACCATGCAATGATGGTAAATACATTGTCTTGACCTTGACATACCAATCCCAATTCTCACAAAACAACCCACAATGTTCTCTTGGCAAGCTTTGATCTCTGGATTGTTATACTCTTAATATCTTCAAAAGAAGGAATATCAAAATTTGTGCCTTCTCCATCACTATCATCTGGATCTCCATGACTGCTTGGACTCTAATCCCTATTACTAGAGGATGATGGATTAACACTAGAACTATCATGAGGCTTTTATTTGCCAGGTGAAGAATCCCATCATCCAAATGACCCAGCAGCGTTCCTTCACTTTCTCTGCACATCTAAATCCTATGCCTTCTATCTCCTTGCAACTAGTTCATTTAAGGCATTTTCTTTCATTGTCCTGGTAGATTTCACAGAAGAGCGCATCCATGAATATGGTGGCTCTACATCTTTTCCCTTTGATTCTTAGTCTCATTTTGTCAAGCTTCAGCCTTCTTCCGCACCAAAGGATTTATCTCTTGCCTCTGCTCTCTCTACCAAATCATCTCCCTATCTGGTTCAGACATCTTTTGAAGCTGCTCCCTATCTTCATCATCTTTATACAAATCACTCTGAAATAATAGTCCATCACTATCTGAATCATCTTTCTAGCACCCATCATCACTATCTTTTTCACCAGAATCAAATCTCTTCTTCAAAGGCATTCTTAACCCAGATGCCTTTCTATTTTTTGTTCCAACATCACTAGAATCATCCTCATTATTAGAATTAGAATTGCTTCCATTATCTAAAAATAAATCAGATTGTTTCCTCTTTGTTGGAACTTGATTCCTATAATTTCCATCATGGACGTTAGTTCAACCATCTGCCTCCAGCAACAAATTCTCAAGATTTGCCATAGTCCTTGCTTGATTTATAACTGCTACAAGTATAACCTTCCAAGTACTTCTTTATGTGTGCGTGACAAAATAGAATCATTTATCCTCAATCAAAAGGAGAATATCCACAGCGCAGGTTGAAAAATCCCATAGTTGGTAGAGCAAATCAATACACTATTGTACCGAATAAAAAAAGTTTCTTCTTATCCTTCGTGTGATTTTACCTAGTCATCATTAAATGCTCATTCCAAAAACCCTTCACTATAGAATATAGTTGAATAAGATTGCTCTGCAATATGCCACATTGACCTTTTTTCTTCCAATTTTTCTTCTAAGAGCTGTGTCACATCAGATTTCATCATACACCTTCGTGTCGAATTCTGGTACCCACTTTCTGGTTAGTGGATTTGGATTTTCCACATTGTTGCCCTTGAGCTAGAGCTCTCAATTTACTTCATGGAGGAAGTATCTGCACTGAATACTGGTGCAGATTGATCCCTAACTTCAATTACTTCTTTCTTGATCCATGCCTTGTTCATTTATTTCTTGGTTTCAATCGGATCAACCTTTTGTTTTCCCTTCTCATTTTTCTACTCTGTTTTCCTTTCTTCAAAATAGTGATCTCTCTTCACATTCTTGCTTCTGCAAAACCTTGCAATATGTCTAGATTTTTTTCAATTAAAACATACCACATTCTTTTGACTTTGATTCTTTCCATTGATTGAATTTGATCTCCATTGACTAGCCATGTGTCCAAATCTATTGCATGCAAAACACTTTCCATTGAGACTATTCCTTGTATTTTGAAAGTTAGTTCTTACCGAGCTTCTGCATTCATTTGATCCGTGTCCAATTTTATCGCATACATTGTACCTAATAGAATTTTGACTCACTTTACTTCTGCATACAATAGCTCTATGACCAATTTTATTACAAGTAAATCATTTACCTTTGAAGGATTGTTCATTTCTCTTGTTGTTGAAACTTTTCCTAATCTAATTTCTACATTCATTTGCTCTATGACCAATTTTATTGCAATTTAAACACTGACCAGAGAATGATGGAATCTTTTGATTTATTTTGTTCCTACACTAAGTAGCCTTATGACCAAACTTATTGCTTGAATTATAATAACCATTGAAAGATGGGTACCTTTGAGCATTTGGTTGTCTGATCAAAGGTTTTCTAGGTCTTCTTCTTTAATTTCTAAACTGGTATCCTTTGTTTTCCCTTGACTTAGTGCTTATTTGACCAAAGTTTGAACTTTCTCCTTTCTCAAATCCTAAACCATGTTTGTCATCAACATTCTTCTGGCTAGCAATCATTTCATCAAGCTTTGTAGTACTTGTCTTCAATTTTTCTTCAAATCTTCTGGCCTTTTCCAGATCTGATTTTAAACTTATAATTTCTCTTTCAAGTTTTGCACAATCTTCCAATCTATTCTTTATTTAGGGCTTCATTTGCTAATAACAATTGGTCACTAACTTTCTTCTATTTATCTTTGAATTTCTTGACTTGCTCTTTTAGATTTAATATGCATTCATCAGCTTGTTGCAAGTTTTCTTTCAGATCCTTGAGCTCTGCTTCAAAATTTTCAAGATCCATAAGAGTTACTTCTAGTTGGTTGTATCTCTCATAATTTCCATACCTTCTTGCTACCATGATCATACTATCCCAGATCTTCCTTAAACTGTTAAACTTTTTCAAGGAACTTGGCTCTGATACCAATTGTTGATTGTTAGGAACACTGAGAGGGGGGGTGAATCAATGTTCTATAAATATTTTTTGCACTTTTACTTTTAACCATTTCAAAAGAACAATCAAATAGAGGAAAAATATACAACTAAACAACATCCACAAAAGCATGACACATAACACCAAGATTTTATGTGGAAAACCCAAAAGGGAAATCCCAAGGAGAGGGTTAGCTCTCAAATATATATTGCAATATTTACAAAAATGATGTTCAGGCTTGGTCACTCCATGGGCCTAGACCATGCTAGCTTACTTCCATGAAGTACAACAAGATTTAGCATGCCCACAACCTAGCAAGATTACAATAAGGACTGTTAAACCCTAAGGGTTGTTAAACCCTGTTGAAGGCTCACTACCTTGATGATGAAAGCTTTCTTCTAAACACATTGCATATGAAAACTAAACATTGCTTAAGCATCTCTCACTATCCCAGGGTGCAGTCATTTAGCAACTGAATTCTAAATCCCAAGTCTTCATTACTACTGATCTTCTAACTCTGCTTTGCTATTCACATCCTCGCATCACACAAATACACCTCCACACCATGCACTCAACAAAAATTCATCACTCTTATATATCCGCATCATGATTTAATCCATAATTAGGTTGGCATCCAAGAAGTGAAACGTGTACATAGAAAGATGTACCTTGTCGCTCAATCCAATGTACTAAAGGTTATACGAACCCAAATCTTTTCCCAAATGTGTTCATATAGGTCAGCTCTAATCATCCAATTACTTACATAAATCCTCCAAACATTAACTCTTCTCTGCACAATGATTAATATATTTGTTAGCCTCTTCCTTAAGAGCATGTTTAACAACTTCATCTATTGACTTACAACTTTTACTGAGAATCTCAAAACACCTTCAAAATCATATCAAGGACTCTTTACACATTCCTAATCTTTCCCTTAGAACTACAAGGCATGATATCATCTTGCGGAGAAATTCAGACCATTAGAACTCAGACTCTATCTCTATCAAACTTTGTCAAACACTATGCCGATACTTAGTAGCTTGTAGCTAACCTTCTGATGGACTTTAAATCTCCTAAATCTAGAATAAAACACTTCATATAAGTGTTTGCAACACCTTAAAACCACATAACAAAATACTTGTTTGTGGAGGATGCAGACCACTACATAGGACCTTGTTCACTGTTCCTGTTATACCTTTGCTTATCCGAACTTAGACAGTTCTTCAAAGTGACTTTCGGAGGAGATTAGGACTTAACCTTCAAAGCATAACACTATCAAACAACTAAGAACATCATACCTAAACCACATTAACTGATCATCATCTACGGATACATACTATCCAACTTATTGTCCTCTACTCAGAATACTTTTCATACTCAGCCATTTTCTATCAACCAGACCTAGGATCCAACAGGTTCTTTCAGAGATATCTCTTCCTATCATGGTGATAAGATCTCTAAGCCTTTTTTCCATTAATGAGAACATACAGGTCAATACCGGAGTAGTGTCTCTTGCCAACAAAAATTCCTTTCTCAAGTTTTGCACATTCCTTTGTCTTAGCTTCAATCAGAGTTCTTTGTTCTTGATTCTCTTTCCTTGCACAATCTAAGTCTTCAAAAGCATAAATAAGTTCTCCTTCAAATCAACTTCACACTCTTATTTATCTATAGTCTTGACTAAACCATCAAAGATCACCATAACCATGAACATGGATTCTCCTTTTTCATCATATGATGAGTAGTAATCTACTTCTTTTGGGGAGTTGTATTCTTCTTTGGAAAGGAGGTTCCTCTAGAAATTGTCCCTCTTGAAACCCTTGGTGCTATTTTCATTTTCTCCAAAAGGACATTTAGAAGAAAAATGACCAACTCTTCCACATTTAAAACATTTGAATAATAACTTACCTTTATGCTTGCCTGATCCCCTCTTTAGCTTTCTCACAAAGTTTGCTTTCTCTTCCTCACCATCACTATATAAATCATATGTTCCTTCATTCTTCACAGCTTTGAAAGTAGCTTCTCTTTTGTATGGACCTATGACTTCATTTCTCATCTCATAGGTAGTGAGGAGACCAAACAACTCTTCCATGGCAAGTGTCTTCAAATCTTTGGCTTCTTCAATTGTAGATACTTTTGAATCAAATCTATGAGGGAGAGTTCTTAGGACTTTCTTGACAACCACTGTATTAGTTAGATCTTCACCTATACTTTTGATTCCATTGACTACTTCATCTACTATGATCAAATAGCTAACAATGTTTTCTTCTTCTTTCATCCTTAGATTCTCAAACACTATTTTGTAAGATTGTAATTTTTCTTGCTTTACAGTGTCATTTCCTTCATAGAGATTTTTGAGATTATCCTATATCTCCTTGGCTGTCTTGCACTGCACTACCTTAACAAGCTCTAAACTAGTCAAACCACTCAAGATGGTATTCTTGGCTTTGCCATTATTTTCATTAGCCTTCTTTGCATCTGAATCTATAATAGGATGTTTAGGTTCAATATAAATATCAATTGTAGCTCTCCAAACATCATACCCTACTGAGGTAAGATAGACTTCCATCATTACACTCCAGAAGGTATAGTTGCTTCCATCAAATATTGGTGCTTTAGAAGAGTACTCTTTATGAGCCATGTGTTATATTCCAAGATCTACCTTCAGCTATTAGGCTGCACCAAGGAATGTGCCTTTGATACCAATTATTAGAACACACTAATATACTGAGAGGGGGTGTGAATTAGTATATGCCAAAACTTAATCCAAATCAACTTTATCAACCAAAACTTTCTACTACCTCAAACAGATGATACAACAAATTAATCAATTCAAAGCACAACACATAAGCACACAACCATAATGCTAGATTTATGTGGAAAACCCTAGAAGGAAAAAACCATGGTGAGCAAGCTACTTGGATCTACTGTCAAAATCTAACCTTAGAAATAAAACAAGATTACAATAGGTTTTACAGGCTGCAACCCAAAGGAAGCTACAACTCCCTAGTACATTGTTTTATGGGCACCAACCCAAAGGAAGCTACAACTCCCTAAACACCATTTTTATGTAACCAACCAAAGGAAGCTACAACTCCCTATAGTGCTACAACACTTAGAGAAAAAGGCTACAACCTCTGCACAATATACTTGACAAAATCTGTTGATCAATCACCTTCGCATCATTAACACCCTTCACTCTAACAACAAACTTCAACTCCTTTGCTCAACAAACTCTACTCCCCTCAATACACTTCCATACACACACACACTCACACCCAAACTCACACATACATCCTTGCACCCTCTTACTCACTCACCCAATTCGTACCAAATAAGATCTTTCATTTATATCCTCTGCAAGCTTTAAAATCTTTCTCCTTCATTAACCAAGATGAAATGTGCAACAACCACAACAAATCAACATCCAAAATCATGTAGAACTTCAATGTGGTTCAAACCAAGTGATAAAAAAGACCTATTCAACCTTAACATACATCTCCATGCTAGTGCACACTTCCAAATATCTGATGCAATCATCAAAACATATCAAGTCATCCTAGCAAACATTTATCCTTCCACATATTAGCTTTACACCTAAAGTGGTACTAGAGAGGTCAATTAACATCATGCGGATCACTTCAAAAACATAACATGAGTTACAAAACCATTCTCAAACATCCCTTTCTCTAGAATATTCATCTTCTATCTAGTGCAAACAAACAAACACATAACACAACATCTCTTGTGAACTCTGAATATACAGTCTTGAGATAGAACATTGAAAAAACCAAATTATAGTGCACTTCAACACCTAAACCTTGGAATGAACAAACATACAGACCATCTAAACTTAATCTCCAAAAATCAAATCCAAATATTGTAATGGCTTTTACTTTCTCCTCTTGACAACTCCAATCAACAACATGATATGTCTTTGTTTTGCTAACTCTGGATAACCTCTGTGGTACATCATATCATTTAAAACTTGAATATATCATACCTCTCATCTGTATCTGCCTCACATCCAAGCTGCATGACCCAATCTTCAAAAGTAGAGAAATGCAGAGCATTTCTTTGACTCTTTTTTATTACAAGAACACAGAATAATTGTCTTCACTCTGCAAGCTCTAGAAATGTCTGTGGTAACTTTCATGCTCTATAATTAGGAACATACATACTTCAGACTTGTTTCTATCTAACTTCCAAACTACAAGACCATACCTTCAAATGCAGAGGAATGTGGAACATTCTCCTGAGCTTCTTCAATGCAACTTCTAATGTCTTGAACTATCTAAAAGATTTTACACTTTCTTTCATTCCATAAGTGATGATTTTCATCAAGAAATAATGAATACAACATTAACTACATCAGAGACTACAATCACAACACTTTTCATCAAAACAAGAATCTTTATGTGAACATGACTTTCATCTTTCCATGAACTTTAGTAGATGAGGTACAACTGTGTACATATGATACTGATCCATCTCCTTCACTTCACAACTTCTCTGATCATCACTCTTATGTCTGATCTTCCACATATCACTTTCCTTTTTGCCTTATAACACTTCTTCTCACTTACTCTATTTTATTCACTACAAAAATCTCCCTTTGGCATCTCTGTTGACATCACTGATCATCATTAATCAACACTCCATATCATTGTTGACATCAATGACAACACATATGCAACACTATGAGAATCCTACATTATCATTGTGAAGTTCTCTTCATCTTCAAGGGATGGTTTGTGGTCTTTTCTCCTGCCCTTTTTCTTTTATTGTTCTATATTTCATTATTTCTTGGGCATCTATAGATTCAACTCCTAACTCCCCTTCATTAACATAGAGATAATATTAGGAACATATATTATTGTTCCTTTATCATTTGTATTATTTCTCTTAGTTCTATTTGTACATAGGGTAAGAGAAAACACATATTACTATCTTCTAAATCCATTGACTTCTCATTGAGCTTGGAAGACTAAACTAGGGGCTTGACCACTCTTGGCAAGCCCCTAAGAAATCACAATTTTATTTTCTATCCTAGAATAGGTTTGTTGTAGCTTCATGATCACATGGAGGTTTCTTTATCTCTATGGACTATCTCCTTATTATTTTCTATTTCATTTGAATTTTGGTAATTATTTTTTTGTTATTCCATGCATTTCTATATATTTCTAATCTCCTTTGTTTATTTTTTCTAATTCCTTGTGTGTAGCTATTTTTTATTATGTCTAGGTATTTTTTATTTTCCAACATTTTCAGACAACATATAAACTGTCCCTGATAACACATTTTCTAGATGACATCATGAGTATTCTAGTGTCTAAATAAATTCCTCTCTAGGTTCATTTTCTAGATTTTTTGTGACTCCAAATTTCTATTTAATTATTCTATTTTTATATTTTTTCTTTGTATTTCTAGTATTTCCCATTTTTATTATTGTGATATAATTTTAAAGTAGCTTAAATTTTATAATAGATTTTGGTGAACATGCTACTTCAACACAAAAACCTTTTATTTTCCCTTCCACTTTCTTCTTAAAATTAAATTAAAAAATCTCCTCAATTTTTTTTGGGTGCTCCTTTGAACCTTGTTCCATAGTTCTAAAGAAGAAAAATAGTGTCCCATAGTTCTAAAGAAGAAAAATAGTGTCCTTTTCTTGACTTGTCTATGCCTTTCTTCATTAATTTATCTCTCATATTTTCTCATAGATCTTTCTAGTTCTTTGTATTGGGATTCTATACATGTATACATCATGGACTATAATTTGTTCTCTCATTTTATTGATTCCTTTCCATATGTCTTGGATAATATAACCTTCATCTATAACATAGAAACATATACATGCTCCATGCATGATATCCTTAACTGCTTCTCTAATCTTTTCACTTTTATTGCCTTGATACTCATTCTATTGCCTTTCATTATACTTCTTATCCTATTGAGAATTCTTTTTATACTTTCACTCCCTATCCCATAGTCTATGATAGTAGCTATACACTCAAAAAAATAACTCACTTTCACGGGGTGGTTGTGTCAACTTTGATAAAGCACATGGGACCCTCTCCTTGCCATGAGAGAACCTCTATGTCACTCTCACTCTCGTGGTAGAAGTCAATTGAGAGAAGGTGATACATGGAGTGGTCCTACTCACTTGAGAGTTGGACTTTACAAAGAGCAGTCAGCCAGTCTTGGGGACTTTATTAGATACTGTTTCATATGTGGTGTTCAATGATCATTATATTTTAGATAATTATATGACCTGAAGGGTCACTAGTTATTATTCTCCTATTTGGCTTAGCTAGATTCCAATGCCTATTCCACTATCTATTATAGTCATTGATGAGTCATTTACATTGGAAACTTTCCTCTCCTGCTCGAAGGAGTTGTCAGATTTGATTTCTTTGTTCGATCAACCTAAGCCTAAGTTCTTGTTCTTGGATGGTCAATTGTGCATGTTGAGGCCTAGGGTGTAACTCTTCCATTGCCTCTAGGATCACCCTCGCCCACTCAACTCTAAGTTCAAAGCACATTCGTGAGCCTAAATTGAGAGAGTTGGTTAGAGTTAACCATGAGTTTACTTATGTTTGACTTAGGGTGTTGACCTAAGGTTTTCTTTTCTTTGTTTGAGTTTATTGATTTGTGTTGACCTCATGATGAAATCAAGGGATTTTTGTCTTTGTGTGATACTTGTATTTTTGTTGTTTTTTATTTTTGTATTTATGCACTCTATATATATGCAAGATAATTCTTTTTTCTCTTTTTAAATATTTTTGAAAGGAAAGTGATTTAATTAATCTATAATTCAAATATGAATGCAATTCTATAATGAGTTTACCTAATGTAATCTTAATCTATGTTTTGGTGTTTTCTTATGCTTTGATTTCAATTACTCTAGGAAATGAAATTAATTGGAAATAAACTAATCTAATAATGAAATTTTTTTGAAATAAACTAATTTAATAATACAATTATATCTAGCCTATCAAGGAAATTGCAATATGAAATTACTATCTCCAAGAGAAAATTTGAGATTATCTAATTACTACCAAAAATCATGAAAGAACCTAGAATGTGTTGACACAAAAGCCTCCACTCCTTTTATCGGCAACCTCTTCATCCTCTTGTAGCAGCGAGGATCTCCTCTTGGAAATAATGGAGAAGGGAGGCAAAAATGACTTGAGAAAGCTTCGAAATATGAGCTCAATGTGAGCTAAAAGAATAGTATGGATTACAAAATGAGTAGGATAACAATGCAATAAAAAGCTTTTGGAAAACCTATGGCATAAAAACACTAAAATAAAAGGCTCATAACTCCTGTGTGAGCATAAGAATGCTTGTAGAGAGGAAAAACTAAGCAAAGCTTGGTTGCACAAATGAAATTGCCTCCTTTTGTACTTGAGGGAGGTGGGTATTTATAGGTCTGAATGGCATATGAAGGACGGGAATGATTGAGGAGTTAACTCCCTTGATTGGAGAGTTAACTCATTAGATTGGATAGTGAATTGGGCTTATTAGAGAGTGATGAATCCAAGATAGCTTATCATAGAAGTGACAATAGAGTTATCATGAGTTAAAGAGGTGACAAGTATAGATCAATAAGAGATAATTATGCTAATTTGGAAGAGATGAATGAGCTAAGAATAGTTCACTCCATGTTTGGACCAAAATTGCATGCAAAGAAGAAGAGAAACATAGCAAAATAAAGATTTTTCATGTTCAAAGTCCAAGTTAATTTGTGGTTGGAAGAAAGAGAGGGTCACCCATGGGTTGCCCCTTTTACCAATCCAAATCACATAGGGCCAACCCATTGGTGACCCACAAAGGAAAGGTTATGGGTTGGTCAATAGGGGTACAAGTTGTTAGTTAGGGGATGAAGAACTAACATGTCTCTGGAACTAGGTCAAAAGGTGATTAGAAACCAAATCTCCACTTACAAATGTCAAATCTCTTAGGGGAGATCCTAAAATAATAGGGGGAGATTTGTCCTGGTAAATCACAACTAAAAACTAAAAGTTGGATATGGCTTGGGAGACCCCTTGGAGGGCTCCTATGGGTGGGGTAAGATGAAAAACACAAGGGAAAGGTCAATATATGACAAATAGACAAATAGGAGGCTTAGAGACAAACTCACATGCACAAAAACAAAAATCAACAAATGTTGACAAATGTCAAAAGTGAGGGAAACAAACAAAGAAGCAAATACCCACATGTTGTCAAGAGAAATGCTACTGAAAGGGCATTATTTTCATGCTTACATGTACGTGACAAGGATTACACATCATCATGGGGTCCTTGTGGAGGCAGTGCATGTTTTTAGTGCTTACACATTTTCCCCCTCAGGGATGGTAGTCTACATGAAAGGTAGGTATCATTCCTGAAATAGGCCTTACCTGTTGTCAATTTCTCACAATTGTACTTGCAATAACTAGCATTAGTTCAAAATTTTAAACATATCATGATAAATAATGAAATTTGAAATGACCAAACATACCATAGATCTCATTGTGAGTTTGCCTAGTTGTTTGATTTGTCAAGGAAACCTGTATAGAAAAATGAGAGCAAAAAATATGCATAAAAGAAAAAGCTACTCTAAGATGAATAAAACAAGCTAAGATAAGAAAGAAAAAGAGTGGAGAAATCAAAGTGAAGAGAGTGAAATGTTGACGAAATTAGTTGTTGGAATGATATCACCAAGGGGATCACAAAGATGGCCACTACTCTTCCTACCTTTGAGAGTCAGGTACACAATCGTTAAAAAACTCTCTTCTAAACCCTAGTTTTATTTTTGTGAAAAATCTCATGAATGTGTCCATTTTTATCGATTTTTCTTGTTGCATTATGTTAGGTTTGTCATTTAGAGTAGAATTAGTTTTTTGTTTGTCAAAATTGATTGAAATTTGCATTTTTAGAGTGTTTTTGGCATGTTGGGGTGTCGGACTAGGTTGCCCCTTTCACCAGACCAAATTACTTGGGGGAGATTTGGTTGTGCAACAAGGTCACCTAGGGGAGATCTTGTTGTACATCTAGGTCGCTTGGGGGAGATTTGACCTCCTAAAAGGAGCAACCCATCCAGTTGAACTCTAAATAAAATTTGATGTTTTCTGACATTTATGGTACTCTGTTTTGGTCTATTTTGAACACTAAATTTGTCAATTTATTACAATTTTCTAGGGCTTATACGCTTTTTTAATAAAATTTTTGCAAGTTTTACAATTTTTTGGACTTTCTAATTTTAACGAGATCTAATGCAAGCTCTATACTAATGATAGGATATGTGTATTCATTGGAATACAAATTGTGAGTAGTTGTGGTTGCCCGAGATATACGATGCTTTATCTCCTGGTGATCTTGTTATCCTGAAGAGGGAAGGATTAAAGAAATTTTTTTAGATTCTAGTTGTTCATCCTACCTCTCATATTTGTTTTGATATCTTAACCTACTGGGATGCTAATAGGAATATCTTCAAATTTCCTCAAGTTTGAGGGGGGTGAAGCATGCTAGGAGTCCCTGTGAGTGGACATCCACTTGTTTTACCTACTAGTGAGTCTATTGATGATAAGGCATCTTGGACTTCGATTATGGGTGTGACTTGTACTGAAGAGTAGTTAGGAGTTTGGCTTACTTTAGTACCTGAGCTTCATATTCTTCTCTTGAGGAAATTCCTCATTGGTTTGATTGTATCGAGGCTATCAGGAGACAAGGCCTCAACTCCACTTAGATGGTGTTGGCAACCCATCATTCAGTGTATAGAGTAGAGTACTATTTTTGAATGGGGTACTGACATCCTATATGATTTACTATGACTTCTATCGTATTGCTCGTAATGGGGCTATTGCCTTCAGCCACTCTACTTTGATCATGACATGGATTTATGAACATATCAAGCCATATCAGAAAGAGATGTCACTTCCTAATCCTAGATTCCCAAGAGCCACTCAATGGACTTAGGTTGGTCACATTGATACTTCATTGCATGTGGTGGCTACTCTTACCAATTTTGACATGATTTGTGATCCATATGTTGACATGGAGGGCTCCTAGCCTCACAATAGATAGATTTGAGACTATTATCATGGTGTTATCAAGGTTCTGATAGGAATGGATTCCTCAAAGCTCATCATATTGAGAAAGTCCTTCAGTAGTTAGGGGATGACTTTCTAGAGGACTTGCCCCAGATCCCTACTTGCTACATATCTATTCAGGAGATGCGTGACGTTAGCTAGAAGCTTATTATCTGCACTCCTTTGATTCTCAAGGTTTTGATTACCAAAACTTCTAGGACACTGAGAGTTGGATAGAGGAGAGAGAGAGAGGAGCTCCCTCCCAAGGACCTATTATTCTAGAGGACACTGATTCTACTAACAAGGAGATGATCCTAAGAGGGATGATCAATCAGGTGGGGGCTCAACTAGAGAGGATCAAGAGGTTGATTCAAATGAGGAGGATATGTTGAGGGCAACTTCTTTAGGCCTTAATCCCCCACCTTTAGATGATGATATGAGGCACAGTGGTCCTACATGGCAGTCAGATGACCATCGTAAGTTTATCCACTTTCTTACCTTTCATTGCATCTTCTTGTTGGTCTTTGAATTATCACCCCTTTTGGATGTGTTGTACTTATGTTGATGTAATTCATGCATAAAGAGGAACTCTTTAGTAACTACATTAACCATACATATAGGATCAATGGGTACTCCCCTTATAGGTTTGTCATTAATCCTAGCAATGATGTAGAGAGATCCCTTGGGTGCTTGAATGGAAGCATTGTGAGGAGTAAAAGAAATAGCAGGTTCAAGTTCCATTTTCTCTCAGTGAGGGCAAGCATCTACCATGCCAACCACACTATCAAACTCTCTATGTTGATGATTGAATGTTTTAGAATTAGATAGTGATTCAATGTGTGTTTCTATAATGTTTGCTTGATGATGGGGAAATGGATTTGTGTAGATTTGCAAATTCTTACTTGGAGGAGCAACCAACTTATTCCCTTTGTCATTTTTACCTACTACCTAGGTAACATTAGAGTCTATGAGGTCTTGAACTTTATGTTTAAGATGTATACATTGTTTTGTGTCATGTCCAGGGGTATAATGAAATTGGCAAAAGGACTTTGCATCAAAAGAAGTTGATTGCATCTTAGTACATCAATCTATCAAATTGGTGGAAGTTTAATGAGGTTATTGTTTAGAAGTTGCAACATTACTAAATGAAGAGATTCTAAAAGTTGTGAAAAATGTCGTATTTTTGGTTTTAATTTATAAGGGGTCAGAGAAGGAGGTGCTGCAACCACTACTTGTGTTTGAATGTTGTTTGAAGGTGAATTAATTTTTTTTTAAGTTTTTGTTTTGCTTTTTGAATGAATGATAATGTGGAAACAGCTTCAAATTTACCAATGAGAGCCAATGAGGTAGTGTCCTCATATTGACTAACTGATAGTTGATAATCATGGAGAGCCATGCAAATATGTGTAAAAGAACTATAACACAAAAAAATCTCATCACAGATGTGAGGTTACAAGTTTCCAATGAAAACTCATTGTACATTGACATTCAAAAGAGAATAAGGTATTTGTGAGAAGAGGGCTTGATAAAACCCAATGAAATCAGTCAATTTCTCCTTCACTCCTTTCTTGCAATGAACCAAGTCAACCAAGGAGGCTTGAGGTCCAATGTTCACTTGGAAGTGTTGTAGAAATTGATTGATAAGTTGTTGGAAAGAATTTATTGAATTCACAGGTAGAGAGCAAAAACAAGGTCATATCTTTAAGTGACCAAGGAAAGAGTTTAGCTAAGATAGCATCATCAAAGAGGAAATCACTGCACAAAGTTGTAAAGGCCAACACATGACTATTAGGATCCCCCTTCCCATTATACTTCTCAAAATAGGGGGTTTCAAATTTCTTAGGAATTGGTGTTTTTAGAAGGGTAAAGGACAATGGACTATGAGTGTAGTAGGATGGAATAAAAGGCTGAGATGGACCTTGATTCATGATGGCCATTTGTTGTTGCAAAGAGATGACATTTTGTAAAAGCTAGTTAATAACATAATCTGTTTTTAGAATAGCTTGAGATTGTGTAGGATTTGAGAAGTGAAGGCTAGGAATAGGTGATGACAATGTGTGATTAGACTTTTGGTAAGTGACATTTGATGGAGGTTGATTAACAATAGGAGATGATACTTTTGAAATAGTATTATGATATGTAAAGGGGACAACACTGTAGTTGTGTACAAGATTCCCACTTAAAATTCTAAGACTTGTGCAGTGGCAGTGAGAATAGAAACTAAGTATATGTTGATGTAGAATATGTTGGTATGGGTAATGACATATGTGTCCCTATTTGTTTTTGAGAGGACACATTAGTGATGACTTCTACACAACTAGATAATGACATAATTTTGTTATCCACTATGTGAGCTAAGCTACATAAAATCTCTATACCTTCTTGACTTTCGAGTAAAAAATTAATGAGACCTTCTACAAGAGGTATAACTTCCTCAACTAAGTGTTTCATGCCCACAAATTGCTGAAAATGAGCCAACCCAATGTCTAGTTTATGAATTTGTGTTTTAGGTACATGAGCCACAAGGCTATCTATGTCTATAGAGTCATGAGAATTTTGTACTTTATAAATTATAGGTAAAGTAGGCATATGATCTAAAGGTGATGAATTCCCATGTGTAAGAAAGTTAGCAACATCAGATTCTAATGTGGGAACATCAGAGATATTTACTAGAACACATGAGCCTATAACTTCTCCTTACAAGGATGTTAGATTTAGGACACCGAGTCGCAAAAATCATAAAAAGACTTCACAAGCTTTATGACACACAAAGTGCACTTATAAAAGGTGTTGATAAGATGAAATATGTGGATGATGTTATACAAGAAAGAGTTTTATTTTATCTTTCTAGATAAAGTAATTGTTATCAACTAGGATTGTACCTGTGATGCAAAGTTGTGAGGCTCAACAATCCTGTGTAACATGGGAATACCTTTAGGTTGTGGGTACCCTATGATGAAGGTAAACCTCTAGATTATGGGCTTGTTCCCCTTTAGATCTCCTAGAAAGTGTTGGATTTGAATGGAAACTAGATAGGAAGATAACTGGAAATGTAATCAAATCCTAGGAGGTGATGCACCATTAATGGATGAGAGTTTAAATTGCTGTACAAACTCACAATTTACGTCAACAAAGAGATTAATCTATTCATAACTTGATTCATGACATGAGGTACAAGAATATTTCATATGGAGGTGGCTGACCCTAGCATTTGCATGAAGGAAAGTGAAGTTTCACAACTATAAATTATTGAAAGCATCTGAATACAACATAAAACCTATACTAATCATAAAATAACTTGTTCAATAATTGTAAAGATGGAAAAGAATCAAAGGACTTACTTGATTAAATCACAGTAATTGCTTTATAATCATACAATAACAATGAGAACTAAGAATAAAACTAGAAGGAATTGTTGTACTTTATTGAATCATCAAGGAATTGTGTATAAAAAGCATTCACAAAATGCTTTCAAACAACAAAAACTAAGTTACAAATGTCTCTCTGCCCCTCTGCAACATGCAAGAGAAAGCCAAAAGGTAAGAACTGAGAAAATCATAAGTTTTTCTCCAATATATCAAAAAATGAGCCCTCAAGTGCATTGAAAAAGCACTGCAGTTCAACTGCACTCTAAAAATAACTCCTCTAAGTTGATTCACGAGAAAAAGAGAAAAGCCTAGAAATGAGGCCTCATAACTGATCCAAAATGAGCAAAAAAAAAATCCAAACTGCCTCTCACAGCTAGTTTGACCATGTGGAACTCCAAAATCCTCCTAGTTTGACCAAAAATCAAGCAAAAGGCTCCAAAATACCTTAGTTAACTCCATCTCCTGATTTTGCATGATTTTCAGATGAGGAAAACAATGTGAACAAATAATAAAGTAATCATCATGATTTGCTTTACTATTTGTTATGAATTTGTCTATCTTTGACTTTTACAAATTTATGACAAATAATAAAGTAATTTATAATTTATTACTTTATTATTTGTTTACATTTGTTCATTAATTTCCAAGTCATGCAAACTGAGGAGAATCAAACTATTTTCTATTTTCTTAATTCTCCTTTAGTTCAAAGGGTCAAAAATAATATATCTCCTTATAACTCCCTTTTGACTTGCATAATTCTTTATTCATCCTATGCATAAGTTACCCTTGCATCATTATCTTATTAACTTTATCATTTCAAACCTTAAGAAAATAAAAAAGAAATAATAATAGCCTCATGGGCTCTCCTTGCAAAGTTTATGTTTTGACTTAAGTTTTATTAAAACCTTAGCATTTGTAAAAGTTATCATACCCTCACGAGCCTCTTTGCTAGGTATCATTATTTTTGAAGTCTTGATCACTGTGGTATTTGTGGATAGCAATGATTTTCTTAAAAGATTAAAGTCAAAAGACTTCAAACTTAGCTATGAGCAAGGGCATCATTCCCTTGTAAAAGGTTTCAAACCCTAAAATGAGAATCATTTTGTTTTTCATTCTTGTCATAATTTTTCTCTGCGCCACCATGCTTGAGGGTTTGGAGGCTCCACTCTACTGTTTTGATGGTTTTTGGACTGCTATAGAGGGTTTCGATGTGATTTCTCTGCTCTACTGGTGAGTGTCACTCTTGCTTTATCCGTTATGAACTCTAGTTTCATATTTATCCTCAAAACTTTTGAAAATTTTGCTTTGTTTCTCTACCAAAGAAAATAATATCTCTGGTTTCTCTTCTCTTCTGGTAGGGTATGATAGGCTCCTTTATTGTAGATCTCCTCAGTATTATTTTACTACTCTAAAGCTCTTGATGGAAGGTTTTCTATATCCATTTTCTAATCATTTCATTTGTTGGTAATACTGAACTAGGCATTGCCTCTATTGCCATTAATATGAGTAGAACTAACCAGGCCTAATTACATTACCATCACTTTCTTCTTAGTCCTTGTGTTTCAAAGAGGCTTCCTTATTTGTGCTAAAACTGTGTAATCATCTTTGTTTCTTTACTTTCCTTATTTCATGCAACTTCTATGCTACCTAGTGTAAGTAAACCCTCATTTTAGTGTTGTGCATGGATGTGGCTTTAAGTCTTTGGCAGACCTCTAAATAATCAACATGGTTCTCAACTATTGCTTGAGACTTATTGATCTTGCCTTGACAAGGATATGTCTCCTGAGCACGCTACTTTGTGAGTTTGGCTGTAGGGCAGTGCTTGATGTCTCTTGGAGCAACTTGTAGACCTTTTTGACATGGTGTATACCTTGAATGGCTTCTTTTTAATTGAGAACTTCATAATTGACTGTCCCCAGGATTTCTTGATTGTTCCTTGGTCTTACTCTTTATACAACTATTGCCATGATCTTCATGACTTCACATTTTCTGTAGCACTTTTTTCTCCATGGCTGATGGCTTACATACATGAAGAAAACCAACAAATGTGATATTTGTTTGGATCCTATTGTCCTCTGATTCTCTGATAAACTTGACAGAGACCTCCTCTAAGCATCTTGCAACTGACACATGCTTAAACTAGACTGGGATGTTTACTTCTTTGGCCAAATTACAAGTAGTTTCAAGAGCCACATCCATTGCCCTCATATGCATGACTGTCACTGGTTCACAATATTGTTCCCCTTTGGTGACTATCTCATATTGCTTCTTACATGTCTGCATTTAACAGGTGACTATTTTTCTTATCCTTGGTAGGGTATACATGACTGTTTTATTTTCTTTGTGACTATAATTTAGATCCTCCATAACAGTCCTATGTTGCAGCATTTATTAGTAAAATAAATGACTGATATGACTACTCTTATGCCTCAAATCAATCAAAATTGACTATTGACAGTCATCTTGATTGTCCTTAACACTTAGGATACTCATCTTGATTGATTACTAACCTATTACAAACATCATTGATTGTTTCTTTTCTGCTAGATGGTCATCCTAAATAACTATTACCATTGCTCAATAACAGTAATAGTCAATGGTTGTTTGGAGCTGGAACTACTATTTTATAACAATCATCATTCATTTGACAAAGCCCTTTTCTCTACTCATCACACTCTTTCCTCATATGCTTCTATATTTTTGTTGCCATTTAAAGTCACTCCTTAAAACCCTACTATCAACAAATTCTTGAAACCGTCAAGCAAAGGCTTTGTAAACTTATTGGCATAAAATGAATGTCCTTGTGATATTGTCCTCATGCAAAGCCTCATTTTCTTAGGCCATAGATCCTAAAACCAACTCTAGTGTTTTCCAACATATTTGACAGGATAAACATACTCCTTTGACTGAGTTAGCATGTTATGGTATGAGACAATGAAGAAACCATTGCAGACAAAGCAAACTATTGACAGAGATCTTGACAAGAAAAATAGACAAAGACCTAGAATGGTGTTGGAAGATTGACAAAGGCTTAAAACACTTCATAAGGGTGTAGAGGTAGAAAAGTAGTGTGCAACCTTTCATGAATAGAAGATAATTCTTGCCAAATCTTTTGTAAATTATTACCTTCACTTGAATGTATCTGTAGGTTGTAGATGCACATGTAGATCCTCATCTTCTCATATCTGCCACTTCCTTTTCTAATAACCTTTTGTGTATATGCTTGTGAATTTTGATACTTAGAAGACTTAGATGCCTTTCTCTTTGCTTTTAGTGACTATTGTGACTTGAAGCTCCCATTAATGAAAAATACACTTCATATCCCTCTTGATAACCAAGTGGGTAGCATATTGGGCTCAACCCTTGTGGGATCCATTTTTTCACCACATGCTGAAATATCATGCACAATGATGAATGTACCTGTACCTACACATTGCACAAACAAGTTAGATAAAAACAATGAAGTTCAATACACTTGTGATGACTCTATCTTTGATTTGATGATCAAATTTGGCTCCATTGCATTTATTTGGTAATGGCTAAATTGATTTAATGCATCATAGATGCAAGTTATATTTCTGTTGATGCAACATATGATTAAATTTCATGTTCCGAGCTCTAATAAAATCTCTCAATCATCTGTAGGTGCATCTGGAGATCAGGAATGAAAGGAGCTAAAGATAGGAGGATCAAACTAAAGATTGAAGGACCAAAATCTACATCAGCCCTTAAGGTAATGACGGACATGACTTCTTGTCATGTGTTTCTTTCTTTATTTTATCTCTAGCTGTATAGCTTGCATATATTGTTGCATTAGCTCAGTTTATCATTCCCATGGCTTGTGTGGGACATTTGATTTTCTCTTTTCTTTCCAATGAATAAAAAAGTAACACCTATGCAACCTTATGTATATTTCATTCAAAATGAATGAAACATTGTAAATTGAATGAAGCAACTTCTTATAATTCATGCATTCACCTTTATGCTGCAAAGCATTGAATAATGAAAACTAAATTCCATCTCTTTAAACACCTTCAAATATGCAATGGTTAAGCATAATGGAAATGTATGAAATACCATTCACCTTTAATATCATGAAACTTGTTTCATCTCTACCAATTTGAGTTATAGGTGAAAATTTGGTAACAATAATGTTTCCAAATGATCAACTATATGTCACAAATATATGCAATTAATATCCAATAAAATCAACAATAAATTGAAGAAATGAAGATGTATAAGTACTTTCTATCTAGATGTTATGTTGTAAAATGTCCCCCTAGGACATTTACCTCCTAAGTTTAGCTCCTGGGTCCCTTGTTTTGCATCTTGCATGTTCATTTTAACTCTTGAAAGAAAATGGCTTAAAACCCATGTCGCATGGGGCTTGAGGGACATTGTTGCACTTGACCTTACCATTAAATAGGACCTGAGGACATGGGTTCTCACACCATTATCCTACCCTATTTCAAGTAGGTCCCAAATTTAAATGTCTATTATGTGACCGTTAGAAGGTTCTGTTGCCAACATCTTAAGTTTGAATGATGAAATTTGTAGTGGGAATGCATATATAAGCATGTTTAGGGTTTCATTTGTAAACCAAAAGATGATTATGAACTTTTGGTGAACTTATGATTTTAGAGCATTCAAGATATTCATTGTTGTAGAGCAGAATATTGTTGTTGTGTTTGTGATTGCAAATTTAGCTTCATTTTATCACGTGTTGAAGGATTTTCATCTACATGTGAGCTAGACCTTTGAGGTGATACCTATTTGTGTTTGAATTGAATTTATCAATTTTTTTTTTCCTCTATCCCGTAGGGATGCACACTCTTTATCTAACAACGGTGTTCAAAAGTCTTGAATGTCCTTTCGAGGCTTGACTGAGGCAAGCTCCTAAACACCACAATCCCCAACCACACTCCTTGTGATTGCAGGTTATAAGTGTCATATCTGATGGAGTGGAGTTGTAGGGAATGGCAACAAAGTGTGTAGATTCCAAATCTATGAAGAAAGGCACTGCTTGGACTTGGGTGCTAGTGGCAGTGTCCTCCGAGCTTGCAAACATAGAAATCTTTGTGATAGTGATAATCAACATCTAAAGAAGTCCTGACATCTTGAAGAATATCTTTCCTTAGACAATGGTGCAAGTGGCAGTGTCCTCCACATCTTCCACGACAGAAATAGAAAGAACAGTGATCATTAGTGTCATAAGGAGTCTGAAAATCCCTGAAGAAAACACTGCATTGGATGAGGGCATGAGTGGTAATGTCCCTAAGTATTCCACATCTTGAAATTGAAAAAATGGTTAGTAACTAATCTCTGTCTACTATATTGGTTTGCAAGCATTTGTCGTAATTTATCAGTTTTCTTCTGATTTTGCATAATTAGGCTTTTAACCATCTTTGGGCTTTGAATTAATACATTAATTGATAATTTCTAAGTTTTCACAGTGTTACAAGTGACACCTAACCTATAGGTGAATCCTCTTGCAAAAGGTGTGATTCAACTTGGTTGAAATATCCTTGAATGTTTGTAGTGCAAGGAGGATCTAGACCTTCAATCCCATTTTTCCCCTTTTTTCCAACAAAACATTTAGGCAAACCCATGTTTTATTTTAATTTTGCACCTTTCTGAGTGATTCACTTTAAATTTACATTCATTTATTTAATTTTCATCTTATTGCATTTGAAAATTTACAAAAAAATTGAAAAATTTGAAAAATTTGGTATTTTATGCTTGCATTTTGACATAATTTAATCAAAATTCATTTAATTTATGATATTTTCATTAGATCTGATATAAATTATAGCAGTACATCATTTGCATTGCATTTTCATGCTTCAATTGTTAAAGATTGCTTAAAATTGTGCATTTTTCATATCACTTAGTTTTTCCAAAAACTAGGGTTTGTAGTTAAAATCTTGTTTTAGATTTTACTACTCTCTTTAAACACTCATTTAGGGCTGATTTCTAATTGTAGTGTTTCATCATATTATGTTTTTGTAAAAAAAAATTCATGTCTAGGGTTGAAAACCTTGCATTTTCAGTAGATTTTGTCTTTTCATCTATCTAGATTTGCATTATAGGTGTGTTGTGAAGGATATTGCTGCATTATTGGATTAATATTGAGCTTATTATTCACTTCCCCTCATTAATTTTTTACAACCCCTCTTCTCTTAGGCATTTGCATTGAAAAAAGTGAAAATTCAAGCATTTTAAGATCTTAAACATATCTTGTTCCTTGGGATTGTTTCATTAGTTTGTGCATTGAGTGTTGTATGCTTTTGCATGAGTCTTATAATGTACTTACCTAATTGAAATATCCATTTAAGGGGAAGTATTAGATTAATGGGTTCTAATGCCCCCGAAAGCAACGGCATTCCTACCTCTAAAAATCCATTGAACACATTCTTTACAAAAGGAGAAACACAAATTTTGCAAGATATTATACCTCCTACAACTACAATGGAAGAACAAATATTTCATGATTTTGAGGACCCTATTGATGTGGTAACACATGTACCTAATGAGAAAATAAACAACTTGATAAAGAACTAGCCGATATTCAAGCATTTATGAAAAATGAAAGGATAGCAGACAAAGCTATACCTGCAATTCATAACATAAGAGAATTGTTAAAAGAAGGACAAGATGGTGTTAATGTAATTTGATGCTTAACGCATATAGTGCATCATAATGTTATGTTAGTGATTGAATGTGTGAATGTTATTAATAATATGTGAACACCATCTCATACGCAAGTATCGGCACCTATACTAACTACTGGACTATCTATAATTACATCAAGAATTTTAACTACTAATTCAAATGCTTGTAATAATTCTACCAATGGTATTGGAGTATCTAATGGCACTAATTCACAAAATTACAAAGTTGTGGGATTCAACTATCAGAACTTAGCACCTAACGAGATCTCTTTTATGAATACTCACTCTCAACCACCATTCAATCCCACTTATTCTCAACCACCTCTTACATGCAACTATTCTCAACCACCTACCATTCACAATTACTCTCAACCACCCTTCATTTCCACTCACAATCAATCTCCTCAAAATGTCATGCACATGGCTTCTAATTCTCAAACCACATCTCTTAATGATGCCCTCCTAAACTAACTTTTACAAGGCATGACTTCTTTACAACAAAAGGTGACGAGCTTGACAAATTCTTCACAACCTAATATACCAACTTATCATGCCCGTAATCCTTTATATTATGCAATCTTGAGAACTCCTATGCCTAAGAAGTTCGAAACTCCTTTCTTTGAAAAATATGGTGGAAAAGGTGATCATAATACTCATGTGGCAGCATTCACGACTGTGTAGTGATTTCTACATTGAAGAGGACTTGTTAGCAAAACTTTTCACATGGTCTCTTAAAGATACTGCTTTAGAATGGTTTTTCTCTTTACCACTGAATTCAATACATTCTTTCTCTCAGCTAGTTGATCAATTATTACAACATTTTCAAGCAAAAATTAGACCTCAAGTTTCTTTAATTGATTTAGTTCATTGCAAGCAAGGTCTAAAAGAGAAACTAATTGAGTTTATTAGTCAACCTATCAAGCTCTTTATGCACAAATTCAATATTAGATGAAGGATGAGGATATTCAAAAGGTATTCATCACAAATCTACAACCTAACATCTGTGATAAGATTCTCTTGATGAAGTATAATGTTAATGGTGTTTTTAGCACACACAACAACATAGGTGAAATACAGGTATCTCACCTCTATTGAAAAAGGTATCCTATCCAAGATAGGACTACCCCATGGTTTATACAACTAGGTCTTATCTTGCATGGAATAACATCAGTGGAATGTATCAGCTGTACCAACAAGGGGACTTACATATAACATAGGGTTTGTGAAAAGACAGCAGTAATCTAAATGCAGAAACCCTAGGTGGTTTAGACTGTAAAGTCTGAAATTCCCTACCAGATAATCAATGTAATGCTTCTCAAACACTAAATCTATCAAACTTTATGTAAAAAAAATACAAAAGAAAAAGGGAGAGAGAGAAGGGGTAAGAGATCCTATAGACAATTACATAAATGATCAATAACCAGATAGACAGATTCCCAACAATAAACAAATCTTTGCTTAATCAGGAAACCCACAATACCACAAAGATTGTGTAATAATTTAAGGAAATGTAATGATTTTCAAATTGTAGAGGGTTCATCAAACACCCAATCACTGGCGCAACTTAATGAAATCCTACAATTGAACTTATCTCATAAAATATGCCCAGACTAACCATGCACAATGACATACAATTAGCAAGCCATTAATGGTATGGACAGGAAATCCATCAAATATCTAAATAATTGATCACAAATTCAATTGAATGTAAACTAATTTTAGATTGACATGAACCATGAAAACCAAAATAAGACAACATAAAAACACAAATTCCTAGTAACCCGTAGAACTTGCTTTGTATTGACTGGATTTTGGCAGAGTCTCAGCAATTCACTATCAAATCTTACTTACAATGAGGGAAAATGATGGCCCTTTTATAGACAAGGCACCATACCAAGTTTTTCAATCGACGATGGAGATTAACTCAACACAAATGGTCCAGATTACATGGCATTTAATGTGATACATTAGTTTGTTACATTTTCATATTTGCCTTTGTCTTGTAGGAAAAAGATAAAATATAGCTTACAAATACATTAAATCTAGAAAAAATGGATACCCATTTGGATATACATGCCAAAGATCCACTTTCCAAGGTGGAAGGAAGTCAAAAGGAATTCATATGACATGTGAAAACTTGAGCCGATGTTGACTGATGGGATTGCTCATGTTGATTGGATTATTCCATTGCTCATCACTTTTGAATTGTCTAATAGGACAAATGACATCTCCAATGTTGAATGGTTAAGGAGAGTATGTAGCACATTTTTTAGTGAAGACATGTCCAATTGGATGCTTGATGGACCATCATTGCATGATTGGGTTGCTATGACAACTATGAACAAGTGTGAACATGTCTTGGACATTGGACTAGAAGTGTAGGAATAGTAGTGATGTAAGTCTAATCTTCTATGTCTTCTAGCTGATGGGGCTCATCTCCATCATACTAACTTCCTCTTGTAGGTTTAGCAGCAATTTGGTTGATAAAATGAAGATTCTACATTTTTGGGTCGGCACTGCATCTATACGTGATCATCCTCCATGATAGCTCCAGCTAGCTCCTTTGTCTACTTAGACCTGCAATTGACAATGCCAAGCATCAATTTCATCATAAATACTCATTTTCCATCAATATAGGTCAAGAAACATCCATTTGCAACCTTGGATCAATTTAGAACAACTCATTGTCAATATCACTTTATTGTAGACAACTTCACAAATCCAACGATTTTTTCATGATTTTTCAACTTTTTCACCATTTTCAAGTACCCATTTGGCCAATATAATGAATTGGGAGGTTTTTGGGGCCATTAGCATCAATTTGGATACTTTTATTTTGCATTTTTATAGCCTTTTTTTTTTGTAAAAAGTGAGATTTTTGGGGGGTACTACACATTCAAGTGTAGTGGCATTAATTGATGCCAAACATGCTCAAAATCCACACAAAAATGGTAAAAATATTTATCATGATGTGATAAATAGATGAGCAATTCAAATCCACCAAGAAAATCCAAGTTTTACTCCCAAAAAATGATTTTTTTTCCCCAAATTAGCAAAAAGCACTGATTTTGGGTCCTACTGACCTAACACTAATTTTAGGTGCTACTAACTTAAGGTAGTGGAGGTCAAATTTAGCGCTAAGTTCACTTCATGCCTTTGGTGAGGATTTAGGCTCCTATTGTCTTGCGTGGATTTTGGGTAGTGTTGCACAAGTGTAGTAGGGAGTGATTTCAACACAAGGTGGTAGGCATGCCTTTTAGCGCAAAACATGCAATGTTAGTTTAGCGAGATTTTTTGTTTGGACCAACTAGGGCAAATCTTGAGTGTTGTGATATAAAGTCAGTTAGTCTAATTTTTAGTGCAAGTCTATGGTTGGCAATTTTGGCGCTAGGGCCACGTTTCCAAGTTAGCAGGAGATTATGATAGTGCCGACTAGCATGAATTTAGGCAGGTAGTGCACAAAGTTGGTGGAGGTTGATTTTGGCACAAGTCAGAGGATGATGAATCTAGCGCAAAGGCAGTGAGACATGATTTTAGCATTGGGCAGTGGTAGGCATTTTTAGTGCTAGGCAGTGGGAGGCATTTTTAGTGCTAGGTTTTGAACTTCCCAAGGACAAGGTATATTTAAAAATATATTCATAAGTCAAAGGTATTTAATTTCTTATACTTTAAATATTTTTAAATATACTGTTAGGATGTTTGAGATAGGTTCCAGATCCATAGGATTTAATATGCAGATTCTAGATTTTTGAGGATCCACCAGATTTTAGACTTAGCCATTTTTCAGGCTTTTAGTCTTAGCCAAATCAGGGTGCCAGGAACATGCATCAGGATGAAAGTATATGGATCCCTTAGTGAAACCTTGTGGAATTTGTCATAATTTTGTAACTCTAAGACCTGGAAACTAGGAATTTCAACATGACACATCCTACAAAAGCAGTTTCAAGGACAATATATAGTGACATAGGATTTTAGCACAAAATGTAGTAACACCCAATTTTAGTGCAAAAGACAACAAATGGATATTTCTTAAGTACAAGACCACTCAAGACACCTCCAAATCAATCACGAAAGACATCAAATGAGTCTAAAAATGCCAACTACTCAAATTGGAACAAATCTTCCATTCTAAGCATAATTTCACTCTCATCATCATAAGGCAGAAAGGATGAGACTTCAAGCCAAAGTAAAGAAAGGGGGTCTCCATTTGGCAAAATGGGGCATGTGTGCAAGGTACAACATATAACTCTTTTTCAACATCTACACACTACCCTTCATGATTACCAACTTCCCTCTAGTTAGTATGAAAACCAAAACTCATCGGCTCAAGTTGGTCAATTAATGGGTGGACCATCACAAAACAACTTTAAGAGGAATAATAAGAGTTTCATCAAGGTTAATGGACATAATTCAAACAATTTTTCAAAAGTGTCTACTATCACTAATCCGAAGAGGACACCATTTTAGAATTGACAACAAAGACAATTCACTCCGATATCTAATTTCTTACATTCTATCATGAATTAATCTGTGAGTAATAACCTCTTGAAGCTTCCTCTAATTAAACCATTGGATCCCAGTAGAATGCAAGGACCTTATTTCGATGCTAATGTTTTTTGTCATTTTCATCAACAACAAGGACATGTTACCGAATGATGCATGTGTCTTAAACATGAAATACAAGACCTCATCAACTAAAATGTTATGCAGATATCTGGTGTGAATGATAATGGAAATAAGTTGGTTGCTCCTCTAAATCATAATTTACAGATCTTTACTAATCCCTTCCTAAGCATACTGATAACAACATGATGAAAAAAATACAGTAGAAGTAGAAGATGACTATCTTGAGTATGATGAAATAATTTGAATGATAGAAGTGGATAAGGAAAAGTTTGATAACTCACCTCGTCCACGAAGAAATGGTATTTATGATGAGATTCCTCCTCCATTATCCTTTCAAGGAACAGGAGATAACCAAAATGCATTGGAAAGGCAAACAAAATAGCCAAAACAAGAGATTATAACAAAAAAAAGATTGATACGGTGTAAGATAGTCCTTCTCACTACAATAGATGAATTCAATAAAGCAAGAAATCAAAGGATCAGAAACAAATAAGATGATTATCATTAGTAGGAAATAACAGTGGTTCTCCTCCTCATAAGAAACAAAAGATTACAAATTTACAAGGATTTGGGAAACAAGCATTGTATGAACTTTCTGACAACAAAGAATAATCTAATATGAAAAACTTAAGCTTCACACAAAACTTGATGGAGCATATTTCTAAGATGCTCTCAATTCACAAATTCTAGGATGAACACAAAAAAAGGTAAGCATTTCTAACCCTTTACCTCTATGATGTGTTTCCCCCATGATGTGTTTTGTGTTGTTTAGGCCTCCCTGGATAACCCTTGATACTCTTGTAAGGTCAAGGATAGCGGGAGACCGCCTTTGTTGTGACCCTTCTTCTATTTGTATCATCATTCTTCTATCTTGCTTCTCCTCTATTTTCATTGTTGTGTGTTGTATCTTAGGGGCATATCATTGTGGTTGGTGACATGGGGGCACCTTCCTATGTGATGATCCTAAGACACTTGTTTCTCCTCTCTTGATTTATTGTTTACCTTCTTCTAGTGGTTCTATCTAGTTGGTGGATGATGAAAAACAAATAATACTGATACGAACCACGTGTCCCTTTAGCAAGTAAGAAAAAATGGACCTAGTCCATACATGATGATGGGGTTCATATATATTATCTGACACTTAGCTAGTATAATCACTCCATATGATATTTTGATGATGTCTAATATTTTCTAACAAACCATAACAATATAGCTGCTCCGTGCACTTTGTTTATCTCGAGTCTCACCTCAGTTAGACTCGGTTCTGAGATCTCTGTAGTATAGACCCATGGTTATACTTAGTTTTTGAATCTATAGTATAACCTTGGATCTTGATGTGATTATGTTTATGCATTTGTTTGATCATGTGATGTGGTTATTATCTTAGAGAAAGATTTCCAACCTCTCTTCTTGCAAGAAATTGTGTTTGTGGGAACATTCGGCAATCGTAAAGTACATGTCACCTTTGGGGGCATGGGATTTGCGAGACCTTTTGTTCCCTTGTGTTTTTTCTCTCTACCCTAATTTTCTTGATACCAGTACATGATATCAACCACCTTAAGGTGGGGGCATATAAGGTAAGTTGTCTAATGATTTTGGTACTAATGAAGTGTGTTTGTAAGCCCTCTACAGAGGTGCATTATTGTTCCTCCACTGCGGAGGTGAGATATTGTGCATATCCTTTTATTTTAAGCCCTCTATAGAGGTGAGATATCATGCATATCCTTTTATTTCCAATTCCTCTGTGGAGGCGGGGATGGTGTATCTCTTGAGCTAGTGCACATCCTTTTTATTCTAAAAGTCCTCTAAGTAGGCGGGGTTGGTGTATCCTCCCTTAAGCGTGTCTTTGGCAGTTGTTGTGGAATAAGCCCAACTATCAGGTGTTCTTGTAATGTGCCTAAGATGGTGGGGGCTTAGCAATAAGTTCCTTCCATCACCTTGTTTGTCATGTTTTAGATGTAGAGTATGTCTTTGGCATGCTATACAGTGCTCATGTTTTCCATGTGTCTTCCTTGTGTTTGTTCCCAAGTATAGTCCAAAGAGCATGGTGAAACGCCCATCTTATGCTTTGGGATTTGTATGGTGTGTTTGTTCCTAGGTGTAGTCTAAATCTGTGTGGCAATGAGTCCCTCCCTACACCTTGGGTTTTGTATGGCATGTTTGTTCTCAAGAATAGTCTAAAGTTGTGTGGTGATGAGTCCCTCCCTACGCTCTAATATTTGTATTATGTGTTTGTTGCCCCATATGTAGTCCAAAGAAATGGAAAAATGTCCCTCCTACATTTTGGGTTGTGTGTTGCATTTTTACTTTCCATGTATCTACATTCATTTATATATATGATGAAAATGAAAAAGAAATAATCACTGCATTCACTATTTTCATCATGTTTTGCATGTCTTCAATACTATCTTCTCCATGTTTTACGTGCCTAATATTCTCTTCACTGCATTTGGTGTGTCTGTAATGTGCTTTCTCTAATGTCTACCTGAGACTGGGGGCTAGAGATAGTTCCTCAATCTTTGTGAATGCATTAGCTTCAAGTGCCTAACATGTTTGTTGTGTTTTGACTATACTTCAATGCATATATGTGCCTTACATTCATGCATACATTAAAGTGGGGGCTAAATGTTATGTTGTAAAATGTCCCCTAGGACTTTTAGCTCCTAAGTTTAGCTCTCGGGTCCCTTGTTTTGCATCTTGCATGTTCATTTTAACTCTCGGAAGAAAATGCCTTGAAACCCATGTCACATGGGGCTTGAGGGACATTGTTGCACTTAACCCTATCCTAAAATAGGACTTGAGGACATGGCACTCATGCCCTTATCCTGCCCTATTTCAGGTAGGTCCTAACTTTAAATGTTCGTTATGTGACTATTAGAAGGTTCTGTTGCTGACATATTAAGTTTGAATTACAAAATTTGTAGTGGGAATGCATATATAAGCATGTTTAGTGTTTCATTTGTAAACTAGAAGATGATTATGAACTTTTTGTGAGCTTATGAATTTAGAGGATTCAAGATATTCATTGTTGTAGAGCAAAATATTGTTGTTGTGTTTGTGATTGCAGATTTAGCTTCATCTTCTCATGTGTTGAAGGATTTTCATCTACATGTGAGCTACACCTTTGAGGTGATATCTATTTGTGTTTGAATTATTTATCAATTTGTTTTTGCCTCTATCCAACATGGATACACACTCTTTATCTGACAATGGTGTTTGGAAGACTTGAATGTCCTTTTAGGGCTTGATTGAGGCAAGATCCTAAACACCGCAACCTCCAACCACACTCCTTGTGATTGTAGGTTACAGGTGTCATATCTGATGGAGTGGAGTTGTAGGGAATAGTAACAAAGTGTGTAGATTCTAGATCTCTAAAGAAAGGCACTACTTGGACTTGGGCACTAGTGGTAGTGTCCTCTGAGGTTGCAAACATAAAAATCTTTGTGACAGTGATAATCAACATCTGAAGAAGTCTCGACATCCTGAAGAATATCTTGCCTTGGACTACAGTGCAAGTGGTAGTGTCCTCCACATCTTCCATGATAGAAATGGACAAAACAATGATGATCAGTGTCCTAAGGAGTCTAGAAATCCCTAAAGAAAACATTGCATTAGATGAGTGTGTGAGTGGAAATGTCCCCTAGTATTCCACATCACGAACTTCAAAAAATGGTCAGTAACTAATCTTTGTCTACTATCTTGGTTTGTGAGCATTTGTCGTAATTTATTAGTTTGCTTATGATTTTGCATAATTAGGGTTTTAAGCATCTTTGGGCTTTGAATTAATACATTAATTGATAATTTCTAAATTTGCAAAGTGTTACAAGTGACACCCAACCTATAGATGAAACCTCTTGCAAAAGGTGTGATTCAACTCGATTGAAATGTCCTTGAATGTTTGTAGTGAAAGGAGGATCTAGAACTTCAATCCCATTTTCCCCCTTTTTCTGAGAAAACACTAGGTAAACCTTTTACTAATTAGATTTGGAACAACAAGTAGATTAGATCAGAATAAAGAGGGTTGCAAGAGTTCAAAAGTTCTTAGGTTCACCCAAAGTGTTTGATTTTGGTAACCCTAACTATAGAGATCTATAATTGTGTTGCTTTCTAAATTAAATCTAAGAGATAAAAGGATGTGTGTAACATAAACATATATTTAGATTCGTCAACTAATTAAACATAGCTATAGATCTGAGAAAAGAAGGATATGTGTAGAATATTTGGTTCACTAAAATGTTTGATGAAAAAGAGAGACCTAATTAAACATGTTTTTAACTAAGCCTCTCAAATTTCTTTTTACGAATCAAATATTGGAGCACAAGCTGAGCTTGGCTATAGTCCTAGAGGAGAGCCAATCTACAAGAGGGTGGTTCTATTCCTTTGTTGTAGATTTAAGAGATTCAAGAGAAAGTGACCTAGATCTAGGGGAAAATATGTCAAAATAGAGAAATTATACCTTGTAGATCTAAAGACCCAGAAAACTAGATATGGAATGAGCAGAGAAGAGTTGTCAGAGGTTACTGCTAGAAATGAGGGTAGATTTGGGAGGACAAAGTTGACCAAGCATAGGCGTCCTAGGGTTTCATCCCCTCTGAAAGGGGTTTCCAAGAGTTGGGACTTATATTTGTCAATTTTCTTCTGGATCTTCTGTACCTACTCCTGATGTTCCAAAATTCACACAAACACAAAGGAGAAAAGGTTTGGGCCATTTTAGGGTCTTGTCTTAGTCAAACCATGTGAATGATGTTTCCACCTCCACAACAACCAAAATGATGATGAGAGAGTGTGTTTCCTTGGAGGACAACAACAAAATAAATAATAAAAGCAATGTTGTAATAAAGCACCTTTACCACTATTATGTATGAAAAATGTGAATGGTGAAGTATAACATACATACTAGATTAAACCCTCTTCCACAATAAAATTCAAGGAGAAGACTGAGCTAAATCACTACCAAATGGAGGTGGACTCAACTATAGATTTTGTGCTCAAGAGTGCTATGGAAAGATCTAATTTAATCAAGTCTTATATCAAACCCTAGTCAACTAATACACCAAACCCTAGATTTGCAAAGATTTGATCATAACACTGAGATGTCTAGTAGATAATCAGAAACCAATTTCACAAGATTGAACAGAGAGATATCAGAACCTGTGTCTCAAAAGTTAGAATGTCAGAGGACTATTTCGCAGGTACCCAAGTCCAGAAGGATGGAATCTTTAGAAATTGAAAACTGAAGAAATGTCACAGAGGATGTCCTAATGCCGGATATGGTGTCTATTTAGGAAGAAAGACTATTTTGTGGGCACCCAAATCTTCTGCAGAGGAATATTCCTGAAATATTTTTGGATCCTAAAACCCTTTTCCTCACTCAATCTTCTTGTATCTTCACTTTTTTGAATCTCACACATGTAACCTGCACACAAGAAGAAATGGGGTTTGGGGGTTATAGCATATAGGGACTTGCTTTAGTCAAATCCCGAGATAGCATTCAAGCTTCCCAACACTGTTGTTTGATAGAAAGTGTGTGCCCTAGTAGGGAAGACACTAAACACAAATCAATGATGATGAAATCAAATGATGATGAACACACATGATATCAGCTACGTGATGAAACCCTAAGGAGGATGAATGCTCTTCAACTCATAAGGAGAGATAGATGATAACTTCAAAACCTACAAAACACAATAACACTACAAATCTTCTCTAGAATCACAATGAATTCTTTAAATTCTCTTTACTTCAATGCTTCAAGTTAGCTATCTCTATCTAGGATACAAATGAATTCAAAAACACACTTATATATGCTTTCCTACTAACATTCATCAAATTAACTAAAAGATCCGACAAGGAGAAACCCTTTTAAAGGTCTTATGTTGACATGCAATTAAATTTTCCTTGACCAATCAGGGAGGACTTGCGCGTGGGCACCCAAGTCCCAAGGCACCTTTTTGGTCTGGGGTAAGGTAAAATATGGGTCCCTTGTTCCCAATTTGCATTGATTTCAGGGCATTTTGCATCGAGATGAATAATTAGGATGTATAATGTAATCACGGGGACCTAGGGGCTAAACAAGGAGGTAAAAAGTCATGTGTCCAATTTTTACTCCATAACATTTAGCCCACACTTTAATGTGTGTATGATCTTATTATTTGTACATGCATTAAAGTATAGTCAAAGCATATCAAACACATCAAACACTAGAGAGAAGACAACCTAAGTTTAAAGGACCATTTCCAGCCCCCAAGCTTATGCAAACATAGGAAAACACTTGATAGTCACATAAGACACAGTAAATACAACAAGGAAGCACACAATACATAGAGAAGATAGTGAAAGGTACATAATACACTAATAATACATGAACATAGTCATGCAATACATAAGGCATACATGAAGAGAAAATATTATTAAATAATTATATAACCCTAACTAGGTGATGGGGGAGCTCATCGCTACGTGCCACCACAAAAACATGCAAAATACATAGTGTGAGGGGAGCTCATCGCTATGCACCACCATAAAAACACACAAGACATGCAAGGAAGACACAAAAAACAAACGGAATACATGAGCATCATAGAGTATGTCGTTGACACACTATATGTCTTAAACATAGCAGACACAGGTGATAGGGAGGAGCTCATTGCTATGCTCCACTATCTAAAACATGCCAAACACACCTGATGGTTGAGATACGCTACTACAACTACCAAAGACACTCTTAAGGGTGAATAACTCAAGATCCAACCCTACCTCTATAGAGGACTTTTTAAAAGGATGTGCAACCACTCAAGGGAAGGCACAATCCTACTTTTTACAAAAAGGGTTTTCAAAATGCAACCCCACCTGCATTTGTAGATGCCTTATGGTGAAAAGGAAGCATGTACACAAAGTATACAACCCCACCTGCATCATAGAGATGCCTTATAATGAAAAGGAGGTATATGTAGAATAAAAAAAAGTACACAACCCCACCTGCATCACGAAGATGCCTTATAGTGAAAAGGAAGCATACACCAACATGCTTTATCAACAATATCTAAAATAATCAAGCATAATATGCCCCCACCTTAAAGTGGTTGATCTTTCTTGCTAGTATCAATCACATTTAAGGTAAAGTTGAAAACACACAAGGGAACAAGAGCTTTTGCAAATCCCATGCCCCAAAGGTGACATGTGCTTACGATCACTGAATGATCTCAACAAACACATCAATATCATTTTCTAATATCAACAATATATATGAGCTTTGGTTAGAAAATATAAGCTAAGATAAAAATCAAATCATCTATAGAAATAAGGCAACATACCACTTAATAAACCAAGGCTACACTTGTGGGTTTAAAACTAAGTATAGCCGTGAGGTCATACTTTAGGTATCTTAGAACTAAGTGTAGCTACAAGGTGAGATACAAACATTCCAAAGTTCTTAGAAGCATATTTAGAGTATTGCAAAGGCTTGTCACAAGAAATTCACAACATGATACATGATCACATCACAACACAAAGTGATTTTACTAGTCAAGCACCAGTAACATATTAACCCCATCTTCATAAATGGAATAGGTCCATTTTTTCTTGTTTTAGGGACACACGATCCTTATCAGTAGTTTTGTTATCATAATCCACCAACTAGTAGAGCCATGGAAGAATGAACACATGAAAAGTGAGAGAGGAGACAAAAGGTGACTTAGGAACGCAACATGGGAAGATTTCACCAAGACATACTCCACAAAGGTATGCCCCCAAGGAACCACACACAACAATTTCAATAAGAGAGGAGAATAGAAGAATAGAGAAACAAATAGAATAAGTGTCACAACAAAGCCAGTCTCCTTGTATCCTTAACCTTACAAGAGTATCAAGGGTCATCCAAGGAGTCCTAAACAATATTTAACACAATATAGGGGAACACAACACAACACTATCAACATATGTCTAGGAGGATGCCACCCTTGAACATGAATGGAATAGGTGCTACATCGAGTGTGGCGAATGAGGGAGAAATACTCACCCATTTCAATGGGATATTTCCTAGTAGACAATCCATGTCTATCATATCAGAATATATCATATTTAGTCTTGGAATCGTTGATATTATATTAAAACTAAGAGTAGGATGACGATAAGCTTTGGTGGGCTTCAAATAATGGTATCCAATACTAGTTGAGTAGTTAATTACAAGAACTCATAAAGGTACTCTGATTCCTTGTTGGTTTACACCACAACCATTGCCTATATAATCACAATTTTTGTAAAGGATTTGAAATTCACAACCATAGAGAGACTCCATATTTTTAGAAGAAGGTGGGACCTCATAAGTCTCATATTCTATAGTGTAAGTAATAGTATTATCCTTGTTTTCCACTAAAGAAACTTTAAGTTTCTTAGGTGTTTCCAAAGATTGTTTAGATGAGATCGATGCAACTTTTTATGTTTTAGCATTATTGAGTTTATATTCCCCCATAAAGGAAGGAGTAAAATCTAATGAACTCCAATCATCACCAAGAAATGCATTTGATGATGGTTTAGAATCTTGCACAATATTATCTGTGGCAAGAGGTATTAATGAATCAAATTTTAAATTATAGAGTCTTATGATTGATAACTTGTTTTTGTGTTTCAATTTGTAAACAACTTTCTCACTCTGGATCAACTTCGATGGTGTGAAGTTTAGTTTCGTAAATAAACTTTACTGATCAATGAAGGGTAGATGGAACTGCCTGCATGGCAAGAATCCATGGTCTACCCAGAATTATGTTATATGAAAGTGCACCAAGAATGATATGGAAAAGGGTAGATAATGTCATGGGTCCAACCTTTACAGGTAAAATTATGGTACCCATTGATTGTCTCCCAACATTATCAAAGCCACGAATGTTGAGTTTATCCAGTTTGATTAAAGACGTATCAACCTTGATTTTATGTAGCAAAACAATGCCACAAATATTAAGAGTTGATCCATTATAAATCATAACTTGTTTTATCAAAGTTTTGTTTATTGTGATTAACATTACAAGAGGATCATGTTGATTTTGAAAATCAAGTGTTGGTAATTCATGTTGTTGAAATGTAAAATATCTATTTTTGTCGCATGCATACAATCTAACAAAGCTGCTACATCATTAGGCTTAACAATGGGTGGTACAATCACCTTTTGTAAAAATTCTTGGAGCATTCTATGGTATGTAGGTGATGTTTTTATGAGTTTCCAAAGAGAGATCTTAGTGGGAGTAGCACAAAGCTACTCAACAAGATCATAATCTTGACCAACTTTATGAGTAAGATGAGGTGGTTGAGCAAGCATAGGTTTAGAAGTTGGTAAAGTGATCAGAATGTTCAATTGTTGTTTACTTTATTATTTCATGTATTGTATGTGTGAGTAACCACATTGTGATAGGTTTGTTGAGACACATTTTGATACACTTGAATTCCTTAAGTAATTAATTTTGCAAAATTGAGAATGTAACCTGGGGGTCGAGGTGGTGTTGGAGCACCTTGAACCATATTCATCAGTTTGAAGTGAGGAGGCATATTATGCACCCTATTCACAATGAGTTTAGGAATATTAGTACACTTATCCACCATTCCTTTAGTGGGTGTAATAAGTGTATTAGTGATGATTGAATTAACATTGTTTTTACTTTTATTAAGCTCAACATCCATCCTTAAAGGATTTAATGTGAGGGAGATTTCTTCATCCACCAATGCTTTGTCTCTTAAAGGGAGAGCATTGGAACAAAGGAAAGGTATAGTGTTGTTAAGAGAATTGTTGATGATTGTATCTTTAGTGATGTTCAAGGGGTTTGAACATGCAACCAAAGGAGAACTATTCATGGTTTTTGCATCCTTAGTTATGTCCAAAGTACTTGAACATTTAGCCAATGGAGAAAGATCGAGGGTCTTCACGTCCTTAGTGATATCCAAGGTGTTTGAACATTTAACTAAAGGAGGAAAGGATGACTCATGGAATTATCATCATCATCATCATATACTTTAGATATTAAATCCAAGGCATTATCATGATTTATAGAACTTTCACAATCATCTTTCTCATGAGTATTCATGGAGATGAGTTCAGTTAGATTTTCTAATATTAAAGGATGCTCACCCATGAGGGTTATGAATCTATGAAAATCAAGATCTTTGATATAGGCATGCAAAGATACCAAAGATAAATGACATGAAGATGCCATAATAAAATGTTTTGGAACAACAATGTATAATCAGATCTATTTATTATCAAATACCACCAATATGAGAGACTTTTGTACACCACAACACTAGTTTGAGGAAACTAGGTTTTTGAAGCTTTTTGCAAAGAACAAAAACACACTAGTGTCACTACAAATGAAGTAATCAAGATGTTAAAAGTGTTGCACAAAAGGTAATATGGACAATTTTAAGATTTCTTGCAAAAAAATGTTAAAGAGATGTCAAATTTCTTATGTTGAAATACACAATGTGTAATTACAAACATGTGAATTTTCAAACCAAGGCATGAAATGATGCAAAATTTTCAAATGAACAATGAAAATATGCTAGAAATTGATGCTATATCTAAATTGAGATGGTAGCAAAATATGAAACAAGATCTTGACTACAAACCCTAGATTTTGAATTTGTCTAGGTTATCAAAAATGTAACTTTTCCAACAAAACCCTAGGAAATGAGTGCTTCAAATGAGAGATGCAACACCATGAAATGATTATCTACTGTAATATGAATCAGATCTGATGTAAAATTAAGAAATTTAAATCTTTCTATGATGATTTATAACATATGCAATGAAAGTAATGCAAAACTATACTTTTTTACAAGCTTAAAATGTTTGATTTTTTTTACTTTTTTCAATGCAAATATGTAAAATATGTCTTAAAACTATGAGGATGATAAGGTACATTATCCTTCTTATGGATTAAAAAGTGGACATAGGCCTTTTTACCTCCTAGTTTAGGTCCTAGGTCCTTGTGATTACATTATACATACAAAATATTCATCCCGATGAAAAATCCCCTGAAACCAATGACAAATGGGAACTAGGGGCCCATCTTATGCCTTACCCGAGACCAAAAAGGCACCTTGGTACTTGGGTACCCACACCCAAGTCCTCCTTGATTGTTCAGGGCCAATTTCAAAGCATGTTGCCATAGGACCTTTAAATGGGTCTCTCCTTGTTGGCTCTTTCAATTAATTTCACGAATGTTAGTGGGAAAGCATATTATAAGTGTGTTTTTGAATTCATTTTGAGTTAAGATGGATATTGAGAATTTATGATATTGGAGCAAAGAGAATTCAAGGCATTCATTGTGTTATTGTTGCAGATTTATGTTTTTATTGTGTGTTGTTGCATATTTGGAATCATCATCACCCATTTCCTTATGAGTATTTTCTATGGAAAGATGTGATTTAACCAAGATTTTTAACAAACCCTAGGTTAAGTATGAGTAAAACCATAGTTATAAGATAATCATCTTGTAACAAATAGATAAAAAAATAACCCTATAATCTAAAACCACAAATATGATCAAAGAGATATCATAACCTGTGCCACGAAAGATGAAAAGTTAGAGGATTCTAGGGTGGGTGCCCAAGTCCAGAAAGTCAGGATCTTTTGAAACTCAGAACTAGAGAAATGTCATAAAGAGTGTCCAAATACCTGATTCAGTATTTGTTTTAGTAGGAGGATGCAAGGGCAGATGCCCAAGCCTTCCACATAGGAATTTTTGCAAATATCTTTCAGATCCTGAAACCCTTTTCCTTACACAACCTTCATGAACCTTCACTCCTTCAGACTTCACACCTATAACCTGTACACAAGAAGAAAATGGGTTTGGAGTTTGTGGTGTTTAGGGATTTGCCTCAATCAAATACACAGATAGCATTCAAGCTTCCCAACACCATTGTTAGATAGAGAGCGTACCCTAGCAGGGCAGAGGCTAAAGATAAACCAAAATGATGAAATGATTTAAAAAGAATGAATCTATATCCTTTTATTTCTAATCATTATTTTTTGAATCATTTCATCATTTGGTTTATCTTTAGGCTCTGCCCTACTAGGGTATTCTCTCTCTCTCCCTAACAATGGTGTTGGGAAGCTTGAATATTATCCCGGTATTTGACTGAGGCAAATCCCTAAATACCACAACCTCCAAACCCATTTACTTCTTGTGTGTGTGAGGCCTACTTTACCTCACCTTTATTTTTGCTTCTAGTACTCATTAGATAGATTTTGTGATGGACATGTGGAATATGGGGACACCTGATCCCATACTTAGACCTTCTTTACTATATATTATGCTTGATTAGATAGATGGTTTATGCTTTGTTGATGATTAGATCTCATGTTAGATTTCATTTGATGATATGATGTTTAGATGTTATATTGCATTTGAGGCTATTTATATGTGTAGTGATGGTGCAATCGATGACATACCTTACATTATGTGATCTTGTTTATACTTGTGAATGGTGGATGAACTAAGAAACATATATATGTTAGCATGTGGTTATTATTTATGTTATTTGTGGGTAAGTGCAAGAAGTTAGGTCCACTTTTTGGCCAAAAAGTGGAAGTATTTTCCCTTATTTTCAGAATTTGTCACATTTGACCTTAAAATTTGAAGCATTTAGAGATGGAATCTTTACGAAAGTCACTAAATATAAAATGTAGTACTCGGAGTCTAGTTTCCAAATATGTAATTTTTTTCAATACCTAGATGATACAAATTGATTTTCAATAGGCATTTCTAAAAACCACTATTTAAAAGTCACTTTTTTTTAACCATACCATGCACGTGTACGGCCAACATAATTTGACCTAAATAAAATTATTTTTCAAAATCCTTTTGGAAAAAGATGTGTAGTACAGTGATGTTTGATGAGGATATTTTTTTATAATTTTTTTCCAAATAATTTTTTTTATTAATTTTTTATTAGGCCTAATTGATACTTTTGAAAACCCCTCATGTACGACCAACATAATTTGAGCAAAAAAAATCACAAAATTAATTTTTTTTTCATTGTGTAAAGAATGATGTGTAGATTGATGACATATTTTTTTTTAAAAAAATAAATTTAAAAATTCAAAGTTATTAAAAAAATACAAACACCTATCATTTCAAGTTTTTGGACCAGTTTGCTCATAAATTAAATAATAAATAGAAAAACAAGTCCAATCCAAAAAAAATTACATATTTGAAAACTAGACACTATGATCTGTAATGGGTTTTAATTTCATAAAAAAATTCAGAAAAAAATGTCATCAGCCATATATGGGAAGTCAGTCTTTCCTCTAGTTCTGTACTTAGAGAAATACTTGCAGGTCCAAGGCTCAAGGTCGGCTACCCATGCCTTTACCGAGCCTAAAATGAAACCAAAAGCGTGGGTATGAAATTCAAAATTTTAGAAATGGGTACCTGTTTTAAAATGGGTACCCATTCTAGAAAACAATAGAAAACAAAATGGGTACCCATTCTAGGCTCGGGTGCCTGCTCCTAAACGGGTACCTGTTTTCTTTAAAACGGGTACCCGTTCCTGTCGGAATTTTTTTTTTTGCATGACACTTCCCCTATATGTGGACCCAACTTCTTGCTTTTACCCTTGTGATTATTCAATCATGTGTGTATTATATGTAGTTCACTTTAGTTTGGCTATATGTACCATGTGCTATTAATGGGTTTGTGGAACTATGTAGGTAACTTTCCATGCCCATGGAAAATTAGACGTCAGACAATAATCATATGTTATATCATTGTTAAGCTAACCTAGTCCTAAGTTAGACGAAGGTCATTTGTGTTTGAGAATGTTGATTATGTTGTATTTGATTTAGGATATTTTGTAAAGTTTACCCCTTTTTAATTTATCTTTTTGATGTGTTATAAAAATTATAATGTTGGGTTTGCACAACTTTTAGTGCTAAATGTTTGGAGCCATTTTCAAGTGAATTAATGTGTTCCCTAGTGTTAATAATGGTCAAATATTGACCCTAGGTCATACCCCTAGGGTCTAGGACCATTCTTAGCATATTTAAACTTGTTTTAACTATTGTTTGGTCACCCAAACTTGGCCCTTGAGTCAAGTGAAGAGTTTGGGGAGATGTGAGTGGTGGTTGGCATGTCACCATCTCACCTAACCTAGCCTCACACAGGTTAAGTTTATCCTTGCCTCAAGTGCTTTAGAAGCTTCTTGAATCTTCTCACATGTGTGAGACCTCTTCCCTATGCTTTCACACATGTGTGAGAGCATTTGTGGGGAAGAGTGTATCTTAGTTGAATGAGAAGGTGACAAGTGTCACCTCCTCATTCATGAGAAGCTTCCTTTATGTGTTCACTCCTCCTTATGCTCTCACACATGTTAGAGAATTTGTGGGAGAGTGTGTAGTTTTGTGGAATGGGGAGATGACAAGTGTCACCTCTTCATTCTTATGGGGTTGTGAGGAGGGTTATGTGGAGGGAGGAGAGGGTGACAAGTGTTACCTTCTCATCCACTAGGGCTTATGACAAATCCTATTTATCTCTCTTTGAGAAGAGATGAAGGTTCTTCCTTTTTGCATTTTTATGTTTGTGTTGGCAAAGGAGAGAAGGGCTTGAGGAGACTTGAAGGATTTGGGAAGGTCTTGTGGAAAACTCTTCACCAACATCCTCTACTCTTGAATATTAAGAGGTATGCCTCAAGGCATCAAGCCTATCTTTACTTGTTTATTCTTATGCATGATGTAGGTTATGAGTGTCTTGCTTATGTTTTCTTTTTTGTTTTGTGTTGTGTGGGGTTTTAATGGTTGTGTCAGTGAGCTCTCCATGTGAGAGAGCTCACCTTTGTCTTGGGTGAGAGAGGTGTGAACCTCCTCAGTTTCCCCTCTTGGTTTTGGTATAGCTTTTATGGCCATGGACCTTGTATTGCAATTTGACAAGTATGGTTTTATGGCAAGAATGCCTTGTGATGGAAATATGAGAAGTTTATGGCAAGAGGCCAAGGGTTTATGAGTGTTTGAGTTTTGGGTCTCCTTGAGTTGAGAGTAGTCCACTCTCTCTCTTCAAACTCATTTTCAAAATGGGTTAGTTTTGTGTTTTGTAACCCTTGTGGTATGAACCTTCATTATTGAAAGGTCTCCCAGCTTGGGGGTGGCCTACTTGTAGGCCTAGGTTGGGAGGAGAGCTTCCCATGGGCATGGTGATCTATTTGGTTTGTCTTGTAGGTTCATTTGGTGGCTATGGAGAAATTTGGATTTGGGAAGAAACTTGAGTTATTAGCTTTAGGTATTTTTTGTAAAAATGAAGGTATTGAGATGCCTTATCCAAATTTTGGGTTTGTAATAAGTTTACTCTAGTTTGGAGAGTGAGCTCCCATAAGATTTGTAGTTTTCCTTACCTTCTTGTAAATATGGTACTAAGTTAAATAAATGGAGTAGTAAATTTACTTTCATTCTAATGTTGAAATAATAATACATCCCACTCTCCCTCTCTCCATATTTCTATTTAGTATGCAAAGGAAAATGTTTTGTGGAGAGAAAAATAAGTATATAATAGGCCCATTGTGATCTAAAATTATGCTTTAAGCTTATTGTGAATATAAGGATAAAAATAGATATATTTTGTCCTATGTTGTTAAAATAAAATAATTAGACTCTTGGGTTAAATGGAAGTTATTCTATTCATGCTTGGTTTATTAAATTCTATTTTTCCTAGGTTATTGTAAATGCACACACATATATTCTTGTAGAAAGAAATGGATTTACTATTTTTTTATGTTCATTATTTTTTTACACAGTGATAAATTTTCTCATGCTAGTGATATATATATATATATATATATATATATATATATATATATCCTAATACACATTATGTTTTAAACTTAAGCTTTATGTTTTAATACTTATTAAAAGCTCATAGAAGTCACGTTTTGGACTAGGGTTTCATGTTTGTGTTGGTGTTTTTTTTTAACAAAAGACAACAATTTTTAGGGTAGGTTGCAGGGGCCGAAACCCATGCGCCGGTGGCCGCCACCATTTTATTCTCTTCTATGTTGTGGGGGGGGGGACCCCGTCCCCACCCCCCCCACAAAGATTAAAGTTCTGTGGGGGGTGGCGGAGCCCCCGCCCCCCTCACCTTCCTTAAAACACAATTAATCTTTGTGGAAGAACTGTGGCTATTCGGCCCTAAAATGAGACCCCCTGCATTTAGAAAAAAACTCAGTCGGTATGACTTTTATTCATTTGGCCTTAACGTTAATAAATATTTTTCTACGTGATAATATATATATATATATATATAATATTATATGTTTCTTTATTTTTATTTATATTTATATATTTATGATAATGTATATATATATATATATATATATATATATATTATATTTTCATAAATTTAGCTCTATGTGAAAAAACCAAAGCACTATACTTTTGCAAAACAAAGAAAACCTTATCTTTAGTTTTTTAGAAGACATGGAATGAGAAAAGTTAGCTAGTTTGTTTAGGAAGCAAAAATAGAGAAATAAATTAAATAATCTATAAAAACATTCTTTTGAAAATTTTAGAAAATAAATGAAATCATTCAACATGTAGAGGCAAATTTGAAAACAAGCAAGTTAGATATTCTCCTTTTTTGGGAAGATACCTTCCACTTGGGAAGGTACCTTCCCACTTGGACTTCTTGGAAACTTACAACAAATAACCAAAACCAATGTTATAATTGTGAATTTATGATATCATATCTAGGGTTTAGTGCCCTAGGTTTTAGGAGATAGCTTATTTAATTTGGTTTTGTTAAGATTAAACCCACTTGTGAGTGGGAAGACCTTGTTTAGGATTTTAGTGAGTGGATGAAGTAATTTAATTACCTTGATATATTTCAAAATGTATTATCAATTATCTGCTTTTATATATTGAGGTTGATTACACCAAGAGGCATTCTACACTCACAGCAAGGGCTAAAAGATTCAGATTCCCATAAACAATTAAGATTCAGATTCCCATGTAAACAAAATTCATAAAATGTGTAAATAAATAAATTCATGGAAGCCAAATGGATAGAAAAATAGAAAAACTTGGGCAGTTGTGTAGTGAAATCTTTATTATGTTTGAAGAATATGAAAAATCTAGCAGCATAGTCTCTTTAAATTAACTCATGTGAACATATCAAATATTCTAACTACAAGTACTTTATAAATGCCAACAAATTGGAAGATATCTCTCGGCGTACTGTAGATATATATTTTTAAATATAAATATACTAGTTTATTCCATTATGATGATTAAATGAAATAGATCATTTTGCAAATTTTATTTACATTATAGTTATGTTGGAAATTGAAGTATAAATTTAGTTATTTTTATTTATTTAAATATTTGGGTAGGATATATAGTCAAGGTTATGCATTTAATTTAATTAAATTTTGAAAGGAGTTAGGGGTGGAAATTATTTTAATTTAATTTTGTAAACCTCCTATAGTTGATGAGATGGCGTTATGCTATCGAATTACCATAGAATTTATTCCATTTATGACCCATTATGCTGCTGAAATTTATCTAGACTAGATGAAGATAATTATTTAGTTTAGTTTGATTAATTTCCCTTTTTTCTTTGGATATTTGATTAAGTGATTAAAGTCATATTTAGTTATCACATTATTTTAATGTTAGTTTTGTTAGGTCTATAGATGACCTAAAATTAGATTTCAATTTATATTGAAACCGTCCCTCTTCATTTGAGGAACTCTAGGGTTGGGATCTGGATTGGGACCCAACCCTCCTAGTGTCGCTCCTCGCGACGCACACCCCCTTAGTGGCTTTCATTCCATAGGGATTGCAAAGTGAGTATCACATCATCCCATTGTGATTGAATTTCCCTGCCTTCAGGCAACATACCTAACGTTAGTTGTAGAGACAACTACGTTACGTGCGTGTGTCACGGAGCATGCATGTTGTGTGCGAGGGGGTTTTTTAAGTAGGGTGGGAAAATTTTTGATAATTCGTATCATCACCACATGGAAAATGTGGACATAACATGTGGTTATCATGTCATAACCACATGGCAAATGTGGGCATGACATTTGGTATCAGAGGACAAGTTTAAACACTAGGCATTGAGGGCACATTATTTATTCCATAATTTTGTTGTAATTTTAGGCACCTTGTTCATATAGGATGCCACCTAGATCAAGGAGAGGACACTCACATGCTAGTGAGTCCAGAGAAGCTGATATATGGGATGCTACACCTTCTGAGGGCCAGTTGCCAGTGACACCTAACATTGGTCCCCAGATTCTCTAGGCTTTGTAGGCAATGTTAGTGAGATTGCCACTGGTTGTGAACGAGCCTCATGTAGAAATCCCAAACACTACTTCTAAGGATGGCACATCAGCTCACGGAGAGTGCAACAGGAGCTCACTGCGCCATGAGGAGCACGAGGCCTAGATCAGGGTGGAGCTGATCCATCATGACCTATTTGGTTATGGACAATGAGAAGAGGTTGATGCAACTGTTCAAGGATACCGAGACCATGGAGACCCTATCAGAGATTTTCTTAGGTTGAATCCACCTACTTTCATGGGTAGTTTAGAGGGAGCTGAGGCTGAGGCTTAGATCATTAGTCTAGATTGGTACTTTACATTCCATCCCTATGGGAGAAATACGAAGGCACGTGTCATAGTACATTGGCTTCACGATGCGGCAGCAACTTGGTGGCACACAGAGGAGCACAAACATTGCCTATCTTTGGGCACGCTTTCATGGAACACATTTTTGGAGTGCTATAATGCGTGATATCTCTTAGAGCACTATAGGCAGTGCCATATAGATGAGTTTGATGATCTACAACAGCAAGGTTCCATAGTTGTATAGTATGAGTACAAGTTTGTGGAGTTGTCACGTTATGCCGAGTACCTACATGATGAGAAGCTTCTCGTTAGTCAATTTATTAGAGGCTTGAATCCTAGCATAGCAGGACCTATTTGCATGGAAGACTCATGGACTATGAGTGAGGCTACCAAGAAGGTGCTCATTGTAGAGGAGGTCCATGGGCAGGGCCATGGGTCACGTCCACAGTTTCAAGACCATAGCTAGCATCAGGATCAAGGGTTTTGTAGACCCCAACCACCTCATAGGGGTAGTTTTAGGTCTACATCTTTACCTCCTAGACCTCCACAATAGCAACAATGTCAATAGAGGTCGCAGCCACAACAGAGAGCACAAGGTGGTCCCAATCAAGGATGGTAGTCATAGGGTCCGTGGAGAGACCAGTGTCAGTAGGCACCAGTTGTAGGGCCAACTAGGTTGCATCAGTCCTTTAGAGGGTCACACAGCAATATAGGACAACCTAGAGCACAACAGTCTAGTCAGACTTAGTCAGTACATGTTTAGCCTTGAGGACCTTATTATGTATGCGGTGGCACAGGGCACTTGGCTAGAGAGTGCCCATAGGAATTTACAGTTGGAGGTTAGCATACTAGCATTTTTGAGCAAATAGTTGGAGATGTGGGTCCATCTCACCAAGTATTCACAGCGGTTGATAACCACCAGGCTGACTTTCAGGCCTCTATGATAGAGACTCCAGGTACTATAGGTGATGTTCCCATTACTATTTTGTTTGATTCTAGAGCCACAAACTCCTTTATTTCTCCATCCTTAGTGGAGCATTGCCAGCTGGTGGCCTCTAGGAAGGATGTTAGGTGGGAGGTCAAGTTAGTTACAAGGGCTAAGATGGCCATAGATTTAGTGGTCAGAGATTGTGAGCTAGCACTTGGTGTATTCACAATAGTTGTGGACCTTAGCATCATTCCCTTAGGGTCATATGGTGTGGTGTTAGGCATGGATTGGCTTATGGCTCATAGGGCCAAACTAGATTGTCTCCAAAAGGTGATAGGTTGCCTCAATGATCACGACATAGCAACAGAGATAGTGGGCATTCAGAAGCCCACTGCAGTATGCATGATTTCCACTAAACATCTTAAGTGTTGTATGCAGAACCGATGTCAGTTGTTTGCAATCATAGTCAGTGATAGATCAGTGGATGAGCCAGAGGCTTCACTTGATGACCATCCCATCCTTAGGGAGTTCACAGATGTCTTTCCACCTAAGATTCCAGGGATGCCACCTCGTAAAGAGGTAGATTTTCATATAGACCTTGTACTAGGTGCCGAGCTAGTGTCTCATGCACCTTACCTGATGACCACACATGAGCTCACATACCTCAAGCTTCAGCTAGAGGAGTTGCTAGAAAAGGGTCATATCCAACCTAGTGTCTCACCCTGAGGTGCACCAGTCATCTTCGTGAAGAAGAAGGATGGGTCTCTTTAGCTATGCATGGATTATAGGCTGCTGAATAAGGTGACGGTGAAGAGCCGTTACCCTTTGCCTAGGATCGACGACTTATTTGATTAGATGCAAGGAGCTAGAGTGTTTTCTAAGATTGATCTAAAGTCTGGATACCATCAGTTATGCATTACAGAGGCGGATATCCATAAGGCTGCCTTTCAGACTTGCTATGGTCACTATGAGTTCACCATGGTGCCCTTTGGTTTGATGAACACCCCTGCAGTATTCATGAGTCTCATGAATGGGGTGTTTCACACATTCCTTGATCAATTTGTGATCATATTCCTTGTTGACATATTGATTTATTTACGAACTTAGGAGCATGAGGAGCACTTGTGCTAGGTTCTACAGTGTTTGAGAGAGCAACAACTTTATGGCAACCTGGTGAAGTGTGTCTTCTTTTGATTAGAGGTTCAGCATTTGGGGTACATTCTATCTGGTGATGGTATCTTAGTAGATCCATCAAAGATTAGAGCTATTAGAGATTGGCCAGCACCTACCAGTGTCACAGAGGTTAGGAGCTTCATGGGGCTAGCAGGGTATTATCACAGATGTGTTGAGGGATTTTCCAGGATAGCACACCCTATCACTTCCCTTCAGCAGAAAGGGAAGAGCTTCATGTGGAAAGAGTAGTGTGAGAGGGCCTTTGGGGTCCTCAAGGAGCATCTCACTAGCGCTCCTATCTTAGTAGTACCTAATCCAGCAACAAACTTCATGGTATGCACTAATGCATCTTTAGAGGGATTAGGTGTAGTCCTTATGTAGGATGGTCGAGATCACGTATGAGTTGCGCAAGCTTAAGACCCACAAGTTGAACTACTCTACACATGATTTGGAGATTGCAGCGATCGTTCATGCTCTTATTAGATGGAGACACTTCCTCTTAGTATGTCATTTCGAGTTACACTCTGACCATCATAGTCTTTAGTGCATCTTAACACAGCTGAATCTAAATGCCTGCCAATGACGCTGGATGGAGGTCCTATGTGAGTACAAATTTGATGTCCATTACATCAAAGGGAAGGAGAATGTGGTTGCCAATGCCTTGAGTCAGAGGTGCCATGAGATCCTGACCTTGACTTTGAGTGTGGACTTGAGAGGGTGCATCTTGCAACACCTACTAGAGGATGAGTGGTTTCTTGAGGTTCAACAAGAGATTCAGTCATAGAGGGCCCTTAAGGACAAGTTTGTAAGATATTCTCTTAAGGAAGATGGACTTCTACGACATCAATATTGCATCTATGTTCCTCTTGCAGGTGATCTTCGATCATTGGTTTTATCAAAGGCTCATAGAGCACCATATGCAGCACATCCTAGGGTGAAGAAGATGCATGCCAATTTGAGACAACTATATCATTGGGCAGGGATGAGGCATGATATATCAGAGTTTGTAGCTCATTGCCTCAAGCGCTAGAGGGTGAAGGCTAAACATCAGCATCCAGCAAGACTACTTTATCCTCGCAAGATACTAGAGTGGAAATGGGATACCATTTCCATGTACTTCATTGTTGGTCTACCTTTGTCATCTCACCACCATGATGCCATCATGGTGATAGTTGACAAGTTGACCAAGGTAGCACACTTTTCATTGGTATGCATGATGTACAATGCACCTATAGTGGTGAGGGTCTTCTTGAATGACATTGTGAGACTTTATGGAGTTCCTCCTCACATCATATCAAATAGAGATTCAGTGTTCACATCATCTTTTTGGAGAGCATTACAGTAGGCGTTGGGCACTTAGCTTAAATTTAGTTCGGCATATCATCCTAAGACAGATGGCCAGACTGAGAGGGTGAATAAGGTTTTAGAGGACATGCTTCACATGTATGTGATGGATCACCAGTCTAGATGGGATTGTAGACACCCTAAAATGACCAAGTCATCGCAGTACTTGCATTTTGTCTAATCTATCACATTACCTACATTCAACGTTAATTAAATAATCTAATTATTTAATTAATTTCATCAAATTCTTCCAAAACACCTAGAATTTGACATTAATTGAATAAATTCTCTTTATTTAATTAATTAAATTAAATTCTTCTATTATTCTTCCACAATTAAATAATTTTAATTATTTAATTAGATCATTATCCTCTTTCCAAATTTCAAGTCTCCATTAATTAAATAAATCATATTATTTTATTAATTCATCACAAATGCCCTCTTATCCAAACAATTAAATAATTCATAATTATTTAATTAAATTCTCTCATTCTCCAAAAATAAAATAAATCAAATATTTTATTTATTCTTCCAAAATCATGCACAACAATTAAATAAATCTTTTTATTTAATTTGCTTTCTTATCTACAAATATCTTTCAAATCTTCTAAAAATAAGCCTTCTTCTCCATGCACACAAAATTAAATAATTTATTATTTAATTTCTCTCAAATCATGCAAAAACAAATCTTAAGTTGAGTTATTTATTCACTCAACCTTATTTTATCAATTTCTCTTAAATTAGAAAAAGCTTTCTAATTTATGAAAAGCATGTCTTATTTTTAGAAAAGAAAGTATTTAACTCAAATAAAACAGCTTTTGTGTGACACTTGTCTTCTTCTTATTCATTGCATGTTCCTCAACTGTTCTCCTCCGTTGATTCTTTTGAATTATCTGGACCATTGATCGATCTTCATTGAAATCTATATAAACCCCCCTCATCTCCTTCACAATTCCTCTTCGATCACTTATTCTCAGGCATACTTAACAGTGCTTTGAGCATACATTGCATCGATTGAGTAACTTTACGATCTCTTGACATTGATCTTTGAGCACACTACTTGCTTGTTGCAGCCATGGTTTTGCAATACTATTGAGCAATCCACATTCATCCAAAGGGAACAATACAAATCTCGGTAAAAGCTTTCATATTTTCATTGATTTATTAGTAATGGCTTCTATTTAGATTGGTTCTCTTTATGTTATTGGTTTTTGATTTTGTTTAGTTTATCATAGTTAATTTTCTTCATACACAATCTGGCACGCCCGGTGGGACCCACTAATCCTTCTTTTTCTTTGAGAAATTTATTTTTTTTAAGTTACAGTACGGAAAAATGCAAAATACATAGAAATTTGCTTTTGGCAGTATCCTAAAGCACTTATGGAGGCATAGTACAGTGCCCTCAGGTGATATTGTGATGTTTCTAGTAACACAGAGCCGTGCTTTTGGTAGAATAGACCAGCGCTTTTGGTAGTATCGTTAAGCACTTTTGGCAAAATAGGTTTTCTGACTTTGGTTGGTATTTTTGCAGGGTTTTATTCATATACATATCTTTGATTTGTCTGACAAGCTATTGTATTTGTCTTTCAAACTATCTTTCGATACTTCCTAAGTTGACTTATTTAGGGGTATTTTTGATATTTGAGTTAACCTATCTTTTCACTACACCTTCTGAGTTTTCTTGATTTCAGGATATAGATCTGGCAGATATTACTTCTCAGAACATTAGATGAATCATGAAATCTTATCTAAACCTAGTTATTTTGACAAAGCATAACTTTTTTTGGATCTGAGTCTCATGCAGCGCTTTTAGTTACATAGTACAGCACTTCTAGTAGCACAGTACCACGCTTCGGGTTCTGATTCAACGCTTTTAATAGCACAGTGAGTCACTTCTGGTCTGCATCACTGCACGTTTGGAAACATAATGCAGTGCTATTGGTATCATAGTAAGTCGCATGTGGTAAGACAGTAACTCACTTTTAGTCAAATTGATTTATTTTTGCAAACTTGTGAGTTTTTGTGGAACTAACTGGCTTGTTACAGCTTCTTATCACTCACATAGAGCAAAAAAGTTTTTCTAAACATGTTCATGCAGGACGAGCATTGAAGAAATCTTAATTTATCTCACTAAGTCTTCGAAACATATTGCCTTCTTAAGGGATAATTAAACAAATCATTTCGGCAATCTAAGTCTTAGGAACATACTGCTTTTCTTAAGGGACAATGGACATGTATGTGAAAAACACATCAATTTTCTAAGGGACAATGGACATGAATTTCAAACACTTCAATTTCATAAGGGACAATTGACAACTACAAACGTGTGTGTGCCTAATTTAGTTACACCTTATTTTTCTTATAATGGGACAATTGAACCTTTGTTTGACATGCTTGCTCTTACATTTCAGTATTTCCTTTAGAAGGACCTACTTTTGGATTCTGTTTCATCCAAAAGTGATGACCCTATGTGGAGTTTTCCTTTGAACCACTATATAAGAGGGATAAGGCGAAAGCCAAGTCCTAACCGATGTCAGCCTTACCTTGTGGTGCCAAACTGAAAAGAGGTGTACTAGCTCTTTGTGGAAATGATTTTCACATTGAGCGAAGTGTTTGATACTCTTAGTAGGATTGGTTAAAAATTTTAGTAGCTTGTCACATTGCTCGTAAGGCGTTGGTCTCTCAAAGTTACTAAAAACCATTCTAGATAGAGATTACCTGATCTACCTCCGAACATTGCGATAATCATTAGTGCAAGGGGAATCGATTTAAGCCCTTAAGATACTCACCATTGGCTCCCTTGAGAAGAGATAGTATTCCCTTGGCCATAAAGCTCTTGTGACCTACTTGAGCTTTCCAAGGGGAGGGTGAGATATCCCTACCTATCGTCTCTCGCAAAGATACAAAATATCTGAAACCTTTATGGAATGATATTTTTATCGACGGAGTATTAAGCTGTGAGTTGATCTATTGTAATGAAACCTTGTCTCTAGGGATAAAAAGTGCTTGTTATTGATTACAATTGTCTTATGCCTGTGGAAACATTGGGCTTTTTTGTGAGCCTCCAACATACACTATCTGTTGTGTCAGTCCTTTTTTGACCACTTGTTTGCTGTATTTTCTCTTGTCAAAGACAAATCCAATCAAAACCATAACCAATTCTGTCAAAATTGACTTTAAAAATATCAGACACTACTTCAGCGCCTCTGGTATTACAGCAGCTTGCCCTTGGTGGTACAGTAGCTCACTTTTGGTCACCATAGCTCGCCTTTGGTATAGCAGTACCTCGCCTTTGGTAGCTCAGTCCATCGCCTTTGGTATTACAGTAGTACACTTTTGGTTACACCGTCCTACACCTCTGGTCAAACAGTATAGCACCTTTGGTCCAATTAATTATGCATCAAAGTTTGTCTTTCTTAAAAATGCAATCAGAATCTCAACATTACCTTTTGTCCTAGTGTATTCCATGGTAACCACTAGGCTCCAGCGAACTATGAAGTCCAAGCAAGTTGTCCCTAGGAAGTGCAAATCACCTCCTCACACATTGTAATCAGGCTGTCTCAACATTACTCCCAAGGTTACTCCTACAACACCCACAGAAAGATCTACCAATTCTCCCAACATGCCGCACCTTGACCACCCTAGCACTCCTCATGAGGGTAGGGTCCCTTTGGTAAGTGCAGCTCACTATACCACCGGCTTGCCTCCAGATTTTGTGCCACAAGGATATACTATTGATCAAGTCACTCCTCAAGAATGTAGGGTCCCTTTGGTAAGTACACCTCACTATACCACTGGCATGCCTCCTAATTTTGTCCCGCAAGGTTATACCGTAGATCAAGCCCCATCTCAAGAAGAGCAACACTTGGAAATAGGTCAATCCTCTCAAGAAGATGGGCAAGATCTTGATGAATTCATACAAGAGCCTAGAGTCAAGGCCGCCTTTGACAAAATCCTTAGCGAGAACCAAGATCATTTCTTTCGCTTGCTAGCAGAGCAAGGAGCCAAATCACCTCAAGATTTTGATTTATCCAATCTCAAGGAGACAAACAACGCCCTAGACACCATGCAAGTGGTGCAAACCATGTCAACAGTGACCATGCCTTTACCTGAACAAAGCTTACAACGGAAAACAATGGTACAATATAAGAATCCCCTTTTTCAAAACCTAATAGGAAAGAGAGCCATTTCACCGCTTCTAACTCCTATGGAGATCTACAAAAAACAACAAGAAACTCTCCAACGTCAAGAAGAGCTAGCTAAGCAAGCCACCTTAGCTCGATCAACTATACAACAAACTCCTAAAGTGTCCACACCAAATGCAAGTGGAATTTTGGTTACTCCTTCACGAATAGGTTTCCCACCAAATTACAATCTAGGGAACAACTATGTAGCCATGTAACAAGAGTCTCAACACATACCACCTCCCATATCATCAAACCTTCATGTCTCTCAACCAATTAGAGTCATGCAATCCCCACCACAAAATTCTTCTATCTGCAATCAACCATCGCAAATCACTTCTACCTATGTCCCTCCTCCACTACATTCATCAGTGCTAAATTTCTTTCACACATTGCCTAGCCACCCTTAACTTCCCCAACATCAAGTTTCCCAAAGCTATGTGCCACCATCACAACCTAATCCAACTCACTTTAGTTTTCCTCCAACCAATTCTTTTCTTCAACCATCACAAAGCCAACATTCTTACCTAGCGCCACCTCCACCTCTTCCAAATCAAAACATCCAATTCTAACCCAATCTGAACCCAACGTACAACGCATACAACCCCAACCAATCTTACAACCCTTATAATACCAATGCCATGGCTTACACTACAATCTTCCATATGGGCAACAACAACTACTTCTAGGACAACAGGAGATGTTTCCAACCCCTCCCACAGCGATGGAGCTAAAAATCGCGGAAGTTCAACAAGAGCTATCTGATCTTACATTTGGCCACACCAAGAAGACCTTCTCTTTGGAGGAAGTGTGTCCTTATCCTTTTGATCGGTCATTACCCATGATCCCTTTTCCTCATAATTTCACTATTCCTAAATTTGATAAACATAAAGGAAAAAGTGACCCAAAAGACCATCTCAGGGAATTCTATCTTGCTTGCTTTGAGGTCTCACATAACGACACATATCTTATGCGTCTCTTTCCTCGTAGTCTTGGAGGTCAAGCTATAGAATGGTTCTCACACTTACCTATGGGTATCAGGTCTTTTAACGAACTAGCAGAGAAATTTGCCACCCATTTTTCTTACAACACAGAGCATGAGATCTCCATGACTGATCTATGCAACAATAAACAGAAAAATGGTGAAACTTTCATTTCTTTCCTTCAACGATGGAGACAAATGGCAAGCAAATTCCTTTTTAATATTCTTGAGAAATAGTTTGTTAGCATATTTGTGCAGAACCTCAACCAAGAGTTAGGTTTCCATTTGCAAATTCTTAGTGCTACAACCTTCGACGAAGTCACGTACAAAGGAATCAACATCGAAAAGGCCCTCATTGCTAAAGGTGTAGTCAAAATCTTCAAAGAAACAAAAGACAATGCTCCTCATCAACAATTGAGCGATAAACCCAAATATTAGTGTAGACACCCTAAAATGACCAAGTCATCGCAGTACGTGCATTTCGTCTAATTCTTCTAAATCACATACTTTCGACATTAATTGAATAAATTCTCTTTATTTAATTAATTTAATGAAATTCCTCTATTATTCTTCCACAATTAAATAATTTTAATTATTTAATTAGATCATTATCCTCTTTCCAAATTTTAAGTCTCCATTAATTAAATAAATCCCATTATTTAATTAATTCATCACAAATTCCCTCTTATCTAAACAATTAAATAATTCCCAATTATTTAATTAAATCAAATTTATTCTTTCAAATTTGAATAAATCAAATCAAAATTTATTTAAATCCTCTCAATCTCCAAAAATAAAATAAATCAATTATTTTATTTATTCTTCCAAGTCATGCACAACAATTAAATAAATTTATTTATTTAATTTGTTTTCTTATCTACAAATATCTTTCAAATCTTCTAAAAGTAGGTCTTCTTCATGCACACAAAATTAAATATTTTATTATTTAATTTCTCTCAAATCATGCAAAAGCAAATCATAAGTTGAGTTATCTATTCATTCAACCTTGTTTTTATCAATTTCTCTTAAATTAGAAAAAAGCTTTCTAATTTATGAAAAACAAGTCTTATCTTTAAAAAAGAAAGTGTTTAACTAAAATAAAATAGCTTTTGTGTCACTTGTCTTCTTCCTATTCGTTGCATGTTCCTCAACTGTTCTCCTCCGTTGATTCTTTTGAATTATTTAGACCGTTGATCGATCATGTTTGAAACCTATATAAACCCCCCTCATCTCCTTCACAATTCCTCTTCAATCACTTATTCTCAGGCATACTTAACAGCACTTTGAGCATACATCTCATCGATTGAGCAACTTCACGATCTTTTGACATTGATCTTTGAGCACACTACTTGCTTGTTGCAACCATAGTTTTGCAATACTATTGAGCAATCCACATTCATCCAAAGGGAACAATACAAATCTCGGTAAAAACTTTCATATTTTTATTGATTTATTATTAATGGCTTTTATTTAGATCGGTTCTCTTTATGTTATTGGTTTTTAATTTTGTTAGTTTATCATAGTCAATTTTCTTCATACACATTCTGGCACGCCCAGTGGGACCCACTAATCCCTCTTTTCCTTTGAGAAATTGATTTTTTTTTAAGTTACAGTATGGAACAATGCAAAATACACAGAAAATCACTTTTGGCAGTATCCTAAAGCACTTCTAGAGGCACAGTATAGCACCCTTGGGCGATACTGCGATGCTTCTGGTAATACAGAGTGGCACTTTTGGTAACACAGACTGGCACTTGTGGTAGTATCGTTAAGCACTTTCAAAAAAATAGGTTTTCTGACTGGTTGGTATTTTTTGTAGGGTTTTATTCATATACATATATTTGATTTGTTTGACAAGCTATTGTATTTGTCTTTCAACTATCTTTCGATACTTCCTAAGCTGACTTATTTAGGGGTATTTTCTATATTTGAGTTAACCTATCTTTTCACTACACCTTCTAAGTTTTCTTGATTTCAGGATACAGATCTGGCAGATATTACTTCTCAGAACATTACATCAATCATGAAATCTTATCTAAACCCATTTATTTTGACAAAGCATAACTTTTTTTGATCTGAGTCTCGTGCAGCGCTTTTGGTTACATAGTACAGCACTTCAGGTAGCACAGTACGATGCTTCTGGTTCTAATTCAGCGCTTCTGATAGCACAGTGAGTCACTTCTAGTCTGCAGCATCGTGCTTTTGTAAACATAGTGCCACGCTATTGGTATCACAGTAAGTCACATGTGGTAAGACAGTAACTCGCTTTTGGTCAAATTGATTTATTTTTGCTAAACTTGTGAGTTTTTGTGGAACTAACTGGCTTGTTGCAGCTTCTTATCACTCACACAGAGGAAAAAGGGTTTTCTAATATGTTCATGCAGGACAAGCATTGAAGAAATCTTGATTTATTGCACTAAGTCTTAGAAACATATTGCCTTCTTAAGGGATAATTGAACAAATCATTTCGGCAATCTATGTCTTAGGAACATATTACTTTTCTTAAGGGACAATGGACATGTATGTGAAAACACCTCAATTTTCTAAGGGACAATTGACATGAATGCCAAACACTACAATTTCATAAGGGACAATTGACAACTACAAACATGTGTGTGCCTAATTTAGTTGCACCTTATTTTTCTTATAACAGGACAATTGAACCTTTGTTTGACGTGCATGCTCTTACATTTCAGTACTTCCTTTAGAAAGGGCCTACTTTTGGATTGTGTTTCATCCAAAAGGGATGACCCTAAGCGGAGTTTTTCTTTGAACCACTATATAAGAGGGATAAGGCGAAAGCCAAGTCCTAACCGGCGTTAGCCTTACCTTGTGGTGCCAAACTGAAAAGAGGTGTACTAACTCTTTGTGGAAATAATTTTCACATTGAGCGAAGTGTTTGATACTCTTAGTAGGATTAGTTAAAGCTTTTAGTAGCTTGTCACATTGCTCATAAAGCGTTGGTCTCTCAAAGTTACTAAGAACCATTCTAGATAGAGACTACCTGATCTACCTCCGAACGTTGCGGTAATCATCAGTGCAAGGGGAATCGATTTAAGCCCTTAAAATACTCACCATTGGCTCCCTTGAGAAGAGATAGTATTCCCTTGGCCATAAAGCTCTTGTGACCTACTTGAGCTTTCCAAGGGGAGGGTGAGATATCCCTACCTATCATCTCTCACAAAGATACAAAATATTCGACACCTTTATGGAATGATATTTTTATCGACGGAGTATTAAGCTGTGAGCTGATCTACTACAATGAAACCTTGTCTCTAGGGATAAAAAGTGCTTGTTATTAATTGCAATTGTCTTATACCTGTGGAAACATTGGGCTTTTTTGTGATCCTTGAACATACACTATCTGTTGTGTCACTCCTCTTTTGACCACTTGTTTGCTATGTTTTCTCTTGCCAAAGACAAATCCAATCAGAACCATAACAAATTCTATCAAAATTTGCCTTTTAGAAACATCAGACACTACTTTAGCGCCTTTGGTATTACAGCAGCTCACCCTTGGTGGTATAGTAGCTCGCTTTTGGTCACTGTAGCTCACCTTTGGTATAGAAGTACCTTGTCTTTGGTAGCACAGTCCATCGCCTTTGGTATTATAGTAGCACGCTTTTGGTTGCACAGTCCTGCACCTCTGGTCAAATAGTATAGCGCCTTTGGTCTAGTGAGTTGTGCATCAAAAGTTTGTCTTTGTCACAACACAAGTAGAATCTCAACATTACCTTTTGTCCTAGTGTATTCCATGGTAACCACTAAGCTCCAGCAAACTATGAAGTCCAAGCAAGTTGTCCCTAGGAAGCACAAATCACCTCCTCACACATCGCAATCAGGCCATCTCAACATTACTCCCAAAGTTACTCCTAGGACACCTGCAGAAAGATCTACCAATTCTCCCATCATGCCACACCTTGACCACCCTAGCACTCCTCATGAGGGTAGGGTCCCTTTGGTAAGTACACCTCACTATACCACCGGCTTGCCTCCAGATTTTGTGCCACAAGGATATACTGTTGATTAAGTCACGCCTCAAGAAGGTAGGGTCCCTTTGGTAAGCACACCTCATTATACCACCGACATGCCTCCTAATTTTGTCCCACAAGGTTATACTACAGATCAAGCCCCATCTCAAGAAGAGTGACACTTTGAAATAGGTCAATCCTCTCAAGAAGATGGGCAAGATCTTGATGAATTCATACAAGAGTGTAGAGTCATGGCTACCTTGGACAAAATTCTTAGCGAGAACCAAGATCATTTCTTCCGCTTGCGTGTAGAGCAAGGAGCCAAGTTACCTCAAGATTTTGATTTATCCACTCTCAAGGAGACAATCAACACCCTAAGCACCATACAGGTGGTCCAAACCATGTCAACAGTGACCATGCCTTTACCTGAACAAAGCTTACAAGGAAGAATGATTAAGAATCCCCTTTATCAAAACCCAACGGGAAAGAGGGTCGTTTCACCGCTTTTGACTCCTATGGAGATCTACAAAAATCATCAAGAAACTTTCCAACATCAAGAAGAGCTAGGTAAGCAAGCCACCTTATCTCGATCACATATACAACAAACTCCTAAAGTGTCCACACCAACCGCAAGTGGAATTTTGGTTACTCCTTCATGAATAGGTTTCCCACCAAATTACAATCTAGGGAACAACTATGTAGCCATGCAACAAGGATCTCAACACATATCGCCTCCCATATCATCAAACCTTCATGTCTCTCAACCAATTAGAGTCATGCAATCCCCACCACAAAATTCTTCTACACTCATCCCCAATCAACCATCGCAAATCACTTCTACATATGTCCCTCCTCCACTGTGTTCATCAGTGCTAAATTTCTTTCACACATTGCCTAGCCACCCTCAACTTCCCCAACATCAAGTATCCCAAAGCTATGTGCCACCATCGCAACCTAATCCATCGCACTTTAGCTTTCCTCCACCCAATTCTTTTCCTCAACCATCACAAAGCCAACATTCTTACCTAGCACCACCTCCACCTCTTCCAAATCAAAACATCCAATTCCAACCCAATCTGAACCCAACGTACAACACATACGACCCCAACCAATCTTACGACCCTTATAATACCAATGCTCATGGCTTACACTACAATCTTCCATATGGGTAGAAACAACCACTTCTAGGACAACAGAAGATGTTTCCAACCCCTCTCATAGTGATGGAGCTGGAAATTGCAGAAGTTCAACAACAACTATCTGATCTTACGTTTGGCCACACCAAGAAGACCTTCTCTTTAGAAGTGTGTCCTTATCCTTTTGATCAGTCATTACCCATGATCCCTTTTCCTCAAAATTTCACTATTCCCAAGTTTGATAAATACAAAGGAAAAGGTGACCCAAAAGACCATCTCAGGGAATTCTATCTTGCTTGCTTCAAGGTCTCACATAATGACACTTATCTTATGCATCTCTTTCCTCGTAGTCTTGGAGGTCAAGCTATAGAATGGTTCTCACACTTACCTATGGGTATCAAATCTTTTAATGAATTAGCAGATAAATTTGCCACCCATTTTTCTTACAACGTAGAGCATGAGATCTCCATGACTGATCTATGCAATAATAAGTAGAAAAATGGTGAAACATTCATTTCTTTCCTTCAACGATGGAGACAAATGGCTAGCAAATTCCCTTTCAAGATTCCTGAGAAACAACTAGTTAGCATATTTGGGCAGAACCTCAACCAAGAGTTAGGTTTTCATTTGCAAATTTTTAGTGCTACAACCTTCGATGAAATTACATACAAGGGAATCAACATTGAAAAGGCCCTCATTGCTAAAGGTGTAGTCAAATTCTTCAAAGAAACAAAAGACAATGCTCCTCATCAACAATCGAGTGATAAACCCAAATATTGGAACAAAAACAAAAACATGGTCAATGATGGTGTGGTTGATTCTAAACATGTCCAAATGTTGCAAATGCTGCTGCAGCTTTTAAAACCAAGTCAAGCTCCACCTCAACAATAGAAACAATAAAGATAGCCTTATCAAAACCAACAACAATGACAACAAGAGCGGCCTCAACAAGATTACCCTCTGCGGCATCAATTCACTCCCTTGGGAGAGCCCATAAATTTGTCCTACAAAAGATTTTACACAAAGGCCTCATCACCTTACCTGATGCTCCCCCATATGGTGAACCTATTTACAAAACTGCGCGGTATAAAGAAAATGAACACTGTGAATTCCATAGGAGCAAAGGGCACATAACCGCATCGTGCATGAAGCTCAAGCACCTAATCCAAAATCTCATCGAAGGCAATCAAATATCTCTACAAGATGATCCACCAGCTCAGCACATGAACAAAGACCTCAATATGTACAAGGAACCATTCCCTCATCATGGTCCACCTCCTCCTCAAGATAGAGGTAAAGGTATCAATCATGCTTCCACTTCCTTTGATTCCATTGTTGATTGTTTTGAAGAGAGTCGAGTGTCTACCCTCACAATCAAAGGCAAATCTACGGATTGCGCTATTACAACTCATCATGGTCATGTCACCATTCGTGGTCCTACACCCAGTCTTCTGACTTAATCTGATTATAATCTTGTCAAACATCTAGGGAAAACACCAGCACAGATCTCTATCTTGGACCTTCTACGGTCATCACTTGCACATAGAGTAGTGCTAGAAAAAGCCCTCCAAGAGTCTTTAGTTCCTAACGACATAGCGGTTGCGGATTTCCAAGCTATAGTAGGTAACATCGCTTCACCCTACAATGTGGTCTTCTCTAAGAAAGACCTCCCATCCCATGATCCATGTCACAATGATGCACTTCATATTGAGGTTCTCATCCATAAGCGCAAAATCAAACGTATACTCATAGATGGTGGGGATGGTCTCAACATCTATTCTTTAAAGTTACTAAAGCAATTGGGATGCTCTGAGGATCATGTCAACACTAATCAAAGTATTACAATCAAGGGATATGATGATGTTGAATGCCGTTCAAAAGGTATTATCCACCTACCTATACAACTGGGCCCTGTCATGCTTGAAACTAGATGTCAAGTCCTTGATATTGAGCTGCCTTACAACATTATCCTAGGCCGCCCATGGATCCATGCCATGAAAGCTGTTCCCTCCACGTACCATCAGTCTCTAAAGTTCCCATACAATGGTATGGAAATCATCGTCCCAGGAGACCCTAATCCTTTTGAATTTTGCCGTGTCTTACAAGGCAATTATAAGATTTGCAACCAAGTGCCTAACAATACAAAAGCCCTTGAATCCCCACTATATGTTGATCCTACAACTCTGACTCAAGCCTGTACAAGTGAACCCAATCCTATTCCTAAAATCAAAGCGCACATCCGTGATATAGGCTTTGGAACTTATGATATCTCAAAATCTTGTTGTGTAGGGCGAATACCTTTATCTCCAAAATCTTACGGCCAACCGCCCATTGCCAAAGTAACTAAAAAAGCAGCTATTCCTCCCCTAGTATTTCTAACCAATTCCAACAGGGACGGTTATTGGAGGAGGAAACTATTAAGGACATTTCTTCTTAGCTTTATAAGGAGAAAGAACCAGTCACAATACCAGTCAAGCAATATGGCAATGGCTTAAGGATAGTAAAAAACATGGGCTATAAAGGCAAAGGTGGCCTTGGGAAACAGAATCAAGGAACTATGGAACCCATTGTTGTGACAAAGAAACTAGACAAGAAGGGTTTAGGATTTGGTAAGAAGGTACCGCGTGCCTTGGACATCGAGTATATCCTTGACGAGGTGGCCAAAACTTTTCCCGCTGATTTGATATCTACTAAGGATATCATCGATGACTCTTCCCTCCATATGACCAACCTATTCACAGAATCATCTATTTTTATGCTATCCTCCGTATCCTTAACCTCCACCACTAACACCCAGAATGTCACACTTGTCTACCCTAAACTTATCGATTAGGACCAACAAGGGTCCCCTGTTATAGATATATTTCAGAATGATGAAGCTTTAGCTAAGTTCATGGGACTTTGGGAAGGTATCCCTCTTGGCAATCATAAAGCAGGTTTTATAATGGAACTAGAGCCATCTATCCAAAATGATACAATGTACAAGCTATACATGCCCTAATGGGTCGAGATGCCCTCTTGCTGTGGCCCCTGTCCTCCACCTGTACTTGGTGTAGGTCCCCCAGATAGTCCTCCTCTCCCTCCTCCTCCTCCTCCCCCTGGTGGCACAAATGGTCCTCTCACTGTGGACAATGATTGCACTGTCCTGTGAGAACCTAATGCTCCAGACCTTCTCCTATCTCTGTAGCTCAGCTCTCGCTACGCCACTGGCACTGCACCTACATAGAGCACCCTGTAGTACTCTACCTCTCTGCCTTCTGATACTAACTCTCCCTGCACCCAGACGAGCTCACTATATAAGGTCCTCTGATCTGTACCCAGTGCACAACATGCCTCCTCTCTCTCCTACCTCACTCTATGGAGTGTGGCCTCTGTCGTCAGCCATAGTTGTACCTCTGCATCTCTCTCCCTCGTCACCTAGGCTAGCTGCCCCTCAGCTACTACTGGTGCGGCTAGCGCCTATACCTATACCTATATTTGTGCCTATGCCTAGATCTGTAGCTGTGCTTGTGTGTGTGGCAGGGCTGTCTATGCTACTGCTACTACCTGTGTCTACACCTAGGCTAAGACCTTGGCCTGTCTCACCTCAACCCTCGCTACATCCCTATCCCTCCTCAACTGTACCATCCGGAGATCTAATCGAGTCCTCTGGGCTATCTCCTCCTGTAACAATTGCTTAGTCCTCTACAAATCAGTCTCTATGACCAGATCCCCCTCCACAGCCATCTCCACATCTGCCTGTTGGCCGCTGGCCTCTCCAACTGCCTGCTGTCTCACCACTCTGGCCTATCACCTCATCCTAGCCTCTGCACCTGGGACTAGTACCTCCCCCACTACCCCTTCCACACCTAGTGTAGTCAACTACACTGGCCTGTGTGTCTGCCAGTATCTATCGTACTCTGGCAGTGTCCTCAGATCTGCCAGTCCTGTATCCCAATCCCATCTCATGGGGACAAGTCCCCGTACCTCTACCAATGTTGTTGCCACTAGAATCTCTGCATCCCAATCCCCTGCCTCCTGCTGTGTCCTAGCATGTGTCACCTCCCCCACCGGCAGTCCCTATGGCAACCCAAACTATCTCAGTACCCGCTTTGGCAAATATCTCTCGATAGTGTCTGTCCGTCTCCCAAAGAGGTAACGAGCTTGGTGGTAGTACATAAGATGCCTGTGCTCATCCTCCCACTCCTTGCAAAGTAACCATGGCCTCCAAACAAATAGTTCCATCTCATCGATCTGCTGCCTCTAATGGCTAACAGATCCCAGCCTCTAATGTGTAATCACTCCCTCATATAGGAATGTGTATGGCTCTCCCCTATCCTAGTGGTGCTATGTCATAGGTTCAATCACTAGGATATACTCCCATGCCCACACCTGTAGTAAAGTCACCCCTGTTGAGAGACTATGGCCCCTCTTGTACACACAGTCGTGCATGTCTCGATATAGCTGCCCTAGCACGCAATGCTCCCATGTGTATTGTGTACCGTGTGTGAACATCCTTGATAGTACTGTGCCCCATCCCATAGATAGTCCTCTCGACCACCTATCGGGGCACAAGAAGCCACCAACCAATGAAGCAACTATCCACCTGATCTTGTCATAGAGTTGCGGGATGTCTGCCCACTGAATCTCCTCATTGTTTATCCATAGGTCATCTGTGCAGAAGACCTCTACCAAGCCTACCTCGTGCCGTGCTAGGTCAAAGTCCACTCTCTCTCTGTCTATCTAAATCCTCAGGATGCGATACACATCCTCCAGCGTCACTGTCGCCTCCCCTATCAGAAAGTGAAACAAGCCTGTCTCACTGCAAAACCTCTCCACCATTACTGTCACTAGGGTGAGATTCACCCTAATGTGTGTCAAATGCGCAACATGCCATAATCCTGCATGCTCTAGGAATGTGTCCTCCTCCCACGTCAGCTATACTACCTCATGTGCTATCGCATGGTGTCTCTCTCTCTCGACATCAACAGTGGCATAATCCTCTACATCCAAGCAACTACTTGTCAGTCAGTTTAACCATTCCTCACTAGTACTACCGACTTCTACTCTATGACGCAAACCCCTAGGACCAACTCCCCCTACTCTAATCTAAGTGGTTACCTCCACGGTCAACCCTAACTTGACTCCTCTTCTCTCCTAACCAATAGTGCTTTGTTTCCTACCAAAGCGCTGCACTGTGTTACCACATGCGCTTTACTATTCCTACAAAGGTGCTTTGCTTCCTTTACCAAGTGTGACTTGTTTTACAAGTGTGCCTCACTATCCTCCCAAATGCACCTCACTGTGCTACCAAAGGCAATGTGATTTTTGCTATCCCTTCCAACCGCGCTAACCTACTCCTCCAACTGCGCTGCCCTTCTCTACTAGGAGCACTGCGTCATCCTACTAGTCATGCTGTGGCGCAGCTCAAAAAAACCAAAAGCGCTGTGGCATTGCCAACCGCACTATACTTACCTACCAGATGCACTGCGGCGCACCAAAAGCACCTAACCCGACTACCAATAGTGCCTTTCTACCCTAAAGCACTTTTGGCTGACCTAATTGACCTCCCTAAACCTAGCCCTAAACCACCCTAAAACGTCAAATTAAAATGGGGTTTTTGGACACTTACCACTGTCGGAGCTCCTGCTGGCCTCCCGTATGTCCGCACAACCTCTGCCTGATGCCTGTCCACTGGAATCGGCATCTCTCCTCGCTGTCAACTCCTTCCACTCAACTCTCTCACCCTAAAGCTAGGAGGCTCTACACTCTCAATTTAGAAGCTCCTAGTGTGTAAAACGAGGATTGTGGTACCCATGGGACCTATTTATAGTGCCCCCCCTACATTTTTGTTTCTTCCCCCCTTTCTACCTTCTCGCGCACTCGTCTAGTCGAGCGTCAACCCAGTCCTTCTGTTGCTTCCCCGTCTTTCCGCTTGAGGGGGCATATGCTAGGGCAACTACCTACACTGGGGCATCAAAATCTGTATCATGTCTTCAACAATCATTTTTCTTTGACGCAACGTTGTAAACTACATTGCACCAAAGAGGGGCAAAATGTAGACACCATAAAATGACCAAGTCGTCGCACTACTTGCATTTCGTCTAATTCTTCTAAATCACATACTTTCGACATTAATTGAATAAATTCTCTTTATTTAATTAATTTAATCAAATTCCTCTATTATTCTTCCACAATTAAATAATTTTAATTATTTAATTAGATCATTATCCTCTTTCCAAATTTCAAGTCTCTATTAATTAAATAAATCCCATTATTTAATTAATTCATCACAAATTCTCTCTTATCCAAACAATTAAATAATTCCCAATTATTTAATTAAATCAAATTCATTCTTCCAAATTTGAATAAATCAAATCAAAATTTATTTAAATCCTCTCAATCTCCAAAAATAAAATAAATCAAATATTTTATTTATTCTTCCAAATCATGCACAACAATTAAATAAATTTATTTATTTAATTTGCTTTCTTATCTACAAATATCTTTCAAATCTTCTAAAAGTAAGTCTTCTTCTTCATGCACACAAAACTAAATAATTTATTATTTAATTTCTCTCAAATCATGCAAAAGCAAATCTTAAGTTGAGTTATCTATTCACTCAACCTTGTTTTTATCAATTTCTCTTAAATTAGAAAAAGCTTTCTAATTTATGAAAAGCATGTCTTATCTTTAGAAAAGAAAGTGTTTAACTCAAATAAAATAGCTTTTGTGTGACACTTGTCTTCTTCTTATTTGTTGCACGTTCCTTAACTGTCCTCCTCCATTGATTCTTTTGAATTATCTAGACCGTTGATCGATCATGTTTGAAACCTATATAAACCCCCTCATCTCCTTCACAATTCCTCTTCGATCACTTATTCTCAGGCATACTTAATAGCACTTTGAGCATACATCTCATCGATTGAGCAACTTTACGATCTTTTGACATTGATCTTTGAGCACACTACTTGCTTGTTGCAACCATGGTTTTGCAATACTATTGAGCAATCCACATTCATCCAAAGGGAACAATACAAATCTTGGTAAAAGATTTCATATTTTCGTTGATTTATTATTAATGGCTTTTATTTAGATTGGTTCTCTTTATGTTATTGGTTTTTGATTTTGTTAGCTTATCGTAGTCAATTTTCCTCATAAACAATTGAAACAAAAACGTGGTCAACAATGGTGTGGTCAATTCTAAACATGTCCAAACTTTGCAAATGCCGCTGCAGCTTTCCAAACCAAGTCAAGCTCCACTTCAACAATAGTAACAACAAAGACAACCTTATCCAAACCAACAACAATGACAACAGGAGTGACCTCAACAAGATTACCCTCCGCGGTGTCAATTCACTCCCTTGGGAGAGGCCATAGAATCTGTCCTTCAAAAGATTTTACACAAAGGCCTCATCACCTTACCCGATGCTCCCTCGTATGGTGAATCTATTTACAAAACTACGTAGTATAGGGAAAATGAATACTATGAATTCCATAGGAGCAAAAGGCATAGAACCACATCGTACATGAAATTCAAGCACCTAATCCAAAATCTCATCGAAGGAAACCAAATATCTCTACAAGATGATCCACCAGCTCAGCACACAAACAAAGACCTCAATATGTACAAGGAACCATTCCCTCATCATGGTCCACCTCCTCCTCAAGATAGAGGTAAAGGTATCAATCATGCTTCCACTTCCTTTGATTCCATTGTAGGTCATTTTGAAGAGAGTTGGGTGTCTACCCTTACAATCAAAGGCAAATCTACGGATTGTGTTGTTACAACTCGTCATGGTCATGTCACCATTCATGGTCCTACACCCAATCTTCTAGCACAGATCTCTATCTTGGACCTTCTACGGTCATCACCTACACATAGAGTAGTGCTAGAAAAATCCCTCCAAGAGTCTTCAGTCCCTAACAACATAGCGGTCGTGGATTTCTGAGCTATAGTAGGTAACATTGCCTCACCCTACAATGTGGTCTTTTCTGAAAAGGACCTCCCATCCCATGATCTGTGTCACAATGATGCCCTTCATATCAAATTTCTCATCCATAAGCACAAAATCAAACGCATACTCATAGATGGTGGTGCTGGTCTCAACATCTATTCTTTAAAGTTACTTAAGCAATTGGGATACTCTGAGGATCATGTCAACACTAATCAAAGTATTACAATCAAGGGATATGATGATGTTGAACGCCGTTCAGAAGGTATTATCCACTTGCCTATACAACTGGGCCCTATCATGCTTGAAACTAGATGTCAAGTCCTTGATATTGAGCTACCTTACAACATTATCTTAGGCTGCCCATGGATCCATGCAATGAAAGCTGTTCCCTCCATGTACCATCAGTCTCTAAAGTTCCCATACAATGGTACAGAGATCACTATCCCAGGAGACCCCAATCCTTTTGAATTTTGTCATGTCTTGCAAGGCAGCTATAAGAATTATAGCCAAGTGCCTAAAAATGATAAAGCCCTTGAATCCCCACTATATGTTGATCCTAAAACTCTGACACAAGCCTCTACAAGTGAACCTAATCCTCTTCCTAAAATCAAAGCGTACATCCATGATACAGGCTTTGGAACTTATGATATCTCAAAATCTTGTTGTGTAGGGCGGATGCCTTTATCCCCTAAATCTTATGGCCAACTGCCCATTGCCAAAGTAACTAAAAAAGCAGCTATTTCTCCCCCAACATTTCTAACCCAATTCCAACAAGGATGGTTATTGGAGGAGGAAACTATTGAGGACATTTCTTCTTGGCTCTATAAAGAGAAAGAACTAGTCACAATACCAGTCAAGCAATATGGTAATGGCTTAAGGATAGTCAAACACATGGGCTATAAAGGCAAAGATGGCCTTGGGAAACAAAATCAAGGAACAATGGAGCCCATTATTGTGATGAAGAAACTAGACAAGAAGGGTTTAGGATTTGTAAGAAGGTACTGCACGCCTTGGACATCGAGTATATCCTCGACAAGGTAGCTGAAACTTTTCCCGCCAATTCGACATCTACTGAGGATATCATCGATGACTCTTCCCTCTATATGACCAACCTATTTGTAGAATCCTCTATTTTTATGCTATCCTCTGTATCCCTAACATCCACCACAAACACCTAGAATGTAACACTTGTCTACCTTGAACTTATTGATTGGGACCAATAAGGGTCCCCCGTTATAGATGTATTTCAGAATGATGAAGCTTTAGTTGATTTCATGGGACTTTAGGAAGGTATCCCTCTTAGCGATCATAAAGTAGGTTTTCTAATGAAACTAGAGCCAACAGCTTATTTTGGTGAGATTGCCAAATCCTCCAGTCGTAAAAGTAAAAATAAAGAAAGATCTCTAGGTGAAAACCACAGTGTGGCACCTCCTGATCACAAAATAGTAAAAACAAAGGACATATCCAAAGGTGAAAACCCAATTGTGGCACCTGAGGATGGAGGATTTGACCTTCCCCTACCATCTAAGTATCAAGAGAAGCCAGCTCTCCTAGTGGAAGATTCTATAGAGATAAACCTTGGCATAGAGCAAAATCCAAAGACCACATTCCTAGTAGCATCATTAGAAATAGAGCACATAAATCTTAACACATTCTTCTTACAGAAAACCATCAACTTTGCATGGACCTATGCTGATATGCCAGGATTAGACCCTAAGCTAGTTGTTCACTATCTCACAGTTGATCCAACAATTAAACCAGCCAAGCAAAAGCTGAGAAAGATGCACCCACAGATAGCCTCTCTTGGTAAAAGTGGAAATATAGAAGTTGTTAGATGCAAAGTTCATCCAACCTATTAATTATTCAGACTGGGTATCAAACATTGTACCTGTGTCTAAACCCAATGGGCACATCTGCATGTGTAATGATTTTAGAGATCTTAATAAAGCATGTCCCAAAGATGACTTTTCATTACCAAACATTGATATTATAGTAGACTTGACAGCAGGTCATGAAATACTTTCTCTCATGGATGGATTCTCTGGCTACAATGAGATAATGATAGTAGAAGAAGATCAACATAAAACAACCTTTACTTGTCCGTGGGGTAACTATTGTTGGTGTGTCATGTCATTTGGTCTAAAGAATGTAGGAGCAACCTATCAGAGAGCAATGATAGTGATATTCTATGACCTCTTTCATCATATCATGGAGGACTATGTTGATGACATACTAGCTAAATCTTCTAGGGCAGATCACATACAGGTTCTAGGACAGATCTTTGACAGGCTCGTGAAATACCAAGTAAGACTCAATCCAAAGAAGTGTGTCTTTGGTGTAACATTAGGGAAGCTATTGGGATACATTGTATCTCGCAGAGGTATGAAGTAGACCCCACAAAAGTCAAAGTTGTAGTGGAGATGCCTCCACCAAAGAACCTTAAAGCATTAAGGAGCCTTCAGGGAAGGTTGCAATCCATCAGGCGTTTCATCTCACAACTAGCAAATAAATGTCAACCATTTCAACACTTGCTCCAAAAAGATGTCTCATTTCGATGGGACAATCAGTGTCAAGCAGCATTTGATCAACTCAAAGAGTATCTGGCTACACCTCTTGTATTAGTTCCACCAGTTGCTGATAAACCTTTGATATTATATATCTCAACTACAACTTCGACCCTAGGGGCCTTGCTAGCACAACATGATGACACAGGAAAAGAGCATGCAATCTATTATATCAGTCAAAACTTGGTGGGATATGAACTCAATTACTCACCAATGGAAAGAGCTTGTTTAGCAGTTGTGTTTGCTTCCCAAAAGTTGCAGCATTACATGCTGAACCAACACATAAATCTTATAGCCAAAATTGATCCCTTAAACTATCTACTTACAAAAGTAGCTCTTACAGGCAGACTAGCTAAATGGATCATGATCCTTAGTGAGTTTGACATTGAATATATGGATCGTAAAGCAATCAAAGGACAAGCCCTAGCAGATCAACTAGCAGAAGCACCCATGACAGATACACACCCTATGGTAGCAGACTTTCCAGACGAGAATCTCTTCACTCTTTCCAACTCCATAATGTGGAAGTTGTACTTTGATGATTCCTACACACAACATGGATCAGGGACTGGCATCTTATTCATCACACCTCAAAATGACTATATTCCAAAGTCATATCGGATTGCATTCCCTTGCACCAACAACATAGTCGAGTATGAAGCACTCCTCATAGGTCTCAATACAACAGTTCAATGGGACATCACAGAATTACAAGTATATGGAGACTCATAGCTAGTCATTCACCAAATTATAGATGAGTACCAAACAAAAGATGAAAAGTTGGTCCCCTATAAGCAACTAGTGGATGCCTATAAACCAAACTTTTCTAGCATTACATTTGAGCAAATTCTAAGAGAGCATAACAAAGCTGCAGATTCTATGGCTCATGTAGGGTCACTAATTGACATGCCTACAAATACACAGAAATGTGAATTCTTGATCGAGCAATTATTGATACTAGCCATCGATGTTCCCATTACTGAAATCATCTACGAACTTGTTGGTCCCAATTCCCCATGGTATGAAGACATCTATGAATACCTTAAACACAATACCCTTCCCCCTGACCTATCATCCACCCAACGTAAAACCTTTATCTGTTGATCCTCCCATTACACCATTCTGGGTGATACACTATACCGCTAGAGTCTCGATGGTATCCTCTTACGATGTCTTAATGTGGAAGAAGCTAAAGCTACCTTACGAGACATACACAAAGGTGTCTGTGGCACACATTCTACCGGTCCTAATCTCACTAAGAAGATACTCAGAACAGGGTACTACTGGCCTACAATAGAGCAAGATACTACACAGTTTGCTAAGAAATGTCTACAATGTCAGCAACATGGAGATTTAATTCACGCACCAGCTCATGAACTACAACCTATGACTACTCCATGGCCTTTTTCTCAATGGGGTCTCAACCTCGTAGGACAAATCCACCCATCCTCATCCAATGGCCATAAGTTCATCATTACAGCCATTAAGTATTTCACGAAGTGGGTTGAAGCCATTCCCATGACATATCACCGGTAAGCAAATAGCCAAGTTTATCCTTAACTACCTCATATGCTGGTATGGTATTCCCCAAGCCATTGTCACTAATAATGGGAGACCATTCAAGAATCAAGATGTCCATGCCTTATGCACACAATACAATATCCAACATCGCTTTTCAACTCCCTACTATCCACAAAGTAATGGCCAAGCTGAGGCTTCCAATAAGACCATTCTCAAGATCCTTAAGGAAATGGTCAATGAAGCTGATCGTGATTGGCACTTGCAACTCAATCCTGCCCTATGGGCCTATCGTACTAGTATCAAAACACCAACTGGTGCCACACCCTATGCCCTGGTCTATGGCTCTAAAGCCATCCTACCTATAGAGGTCTAGATCCCATCCTTTAGAGTATCCACGCAGGACCCGATTGGTAGAGAAGAGTATCGTACTTCTAGATTAGCTGAGCTAGAACTACTAGATGAAAGGTGTCTTCCGCGTTGAATCATCTCCGTGTCTATCAAAACCACCTTTGACGTAATTACAACAAAAGATCAAAGAAAGACAATTTCAAGTTGGTGATCTTGTACTTAAAGAGAATCAGAGAAATCAAGCAGATTGAGAAAACAAGGGCAAGTTTGAGCCTAATTGGTTAGGTCCCTTTATTGTCATAGCAGCATATGGATCAGGAGCTTATACTTTAGCTACACCTGACGGTATTCTTCTGGATGAGCCACTTAACAGTGTCCATCTTAAGAAGTTCTATGCTTGATCCTTAGAGTATTCCAAAAAAATAAAATAAAATAAAATAAAATAACAAAAAATCCAAAAAAAATCCGTCTTATGGTGAAAACCTGGTAAACAGGTGCCTTGGATAAGTACCATAGTGAAAACCTGGCAAATAGGCACTATGTGTAGAGTCAGCACCCATCGTCTATCGAATCTTGTTCATTTCTTGTTGTCACAATGCACTTCATCCATCCATCCATAATAAAATAATTGACCTTGTTTGCATTTCCATCTCCCTATCTAGTATAGCTTGGAAATTTGTCAATGTCCATCGTCGTCATCCCACGTCTTGATCTGTGTCAATAGTTATCACTGTCTTGTCCTAGGTAAGGCTTTCTATGTCTTCTTCTTCAGTCATCCATGCAGTTTCCTCTACCAGAATGGGGGCAACTCTTTCCTTAACTTAGGTCTAGGATTGGTTCCTTGTTCATGGTTCACAAAGCGCTTCAATCTCTCTCCTTTTTGTAGATAACACCCTTTAATGGACACATCGCTCCTACGATAAGGCTGTTATCTTTTCTCCAACACTTTTCCTACATCATTTCATCAACCCAAACTACATATCATTTCTTCTCAAATCTTAAGGTACCTTGATCCCATGGATATGGGTATGTAGGCAATCTGTAATACGAAGGAAGTTTCCAGTACTCAGGTAGATAAGATCTCCCCCTCACCACCTTGACCCATCTCATCACTCTATCCAGAACTACATATTATCATTTTTCATCTTTCATCGTAATGTGCCTTGATCCCGTGGATACAGGGTATGTAGGTAGTCTAGAATACGAAGGATGTATCCAATACTCAGGCACACATGATCCATCATTCTCCACCCACCCCACTCCATTAGCACTGTCATCCTTCTAGTCTTCCATGTATCAAAATCCATTCGCCTCGACTTGACTAACTTAAGCAGCAAGCTAGTGCATCCTTTTAAAGAAAAAGGATGCTTAGCAAACCTAAAGCAAAGCAGCTTTCTTCCAGAGTCATCTACTATCCTACTATTCCAATTGCCAACATCAGCTAATTCCAGCTTAACCAAAGCACCAGTCCATAGGCATATCTTCTGTAGAATGTTCCATTGTCGAGACCAACGCACACGTCTCCTGCGACATGTGGCATCTCTCGCAGCAAGACATTATCTTTTTAGGTTGATAGCCCCCTTTAACAGATACAGAGTTCCTACGATAAGGCTGTTATCTTTCCTATCCACTCTATCTTGAGCAACCTCTTTGGCAAGAGAATATGTTGGTTGTATGTTTAGTTTGTAAGTCAGTCAATTTACTTTATGGTTTATCTTTTGTTCCTTTATGCATTACCTATTTAAGGCTACCTTGGTTTATCTATAATCTTGGTATGTTGCGATGTAGTATAGATTGGGGGCATAGTCATTGCTTTTGTGTGCCGTGTTTGAGGAATGATCTTTAGCATCTTTCTTAGCATCCTATTTATCTTGTGTGTGTTATGACCTAGCATCTTACATATTTAGTATTCTTCTTGCATTTACATGTATTGAAGTTTATTTTATGTTCAAGACTATGGCTCAGGCACATGTACCAACAAGGTTATATCATGTCTAAGGGATCTAAGTTCAAACCGCTTGCTTGCAGAGTCAATGTCCACGCACTCGGATATTACTGTACCTTGGTCTTTTATACCTTGGTGGCAAACTATCCACATGCTATATTAAAATAAAGGATTGCTCTTTATATACAAATGTGAAACCATTGCAACAAGCCCATTCACCCATTTGTTCACCCATGGCCTTATATCATTTTCAAAACAATGATCGATCAACAGTCATCCTATTTCTTCTCCACTTTTCTTCTCTCTGGTGCATATCTGCAAAACCCACATGGTAGATATCACTAGTCATAACATTTATATCATCATACATCTCTATCATCATACATCTATAAGCATCATAAAGCAATATATGTCATCACATAAATCCATAATCATACATACATATCATTCCATCCATGTCATCAAGAAGTGCATACACAAAAGCATGAACAACAGTGAGCATAATTGATCATCATATATCTCATGTAAAGTTTATCATAAAATATAAAATATATGTGTCTACATCAATAGGCCATCTGTATACATCAATATAGTACATTAAGGCTATCAAGAGCCCACAAAATATACATCAGGATGCACGTAGGCATCTGTCCAAAATGATACAAAACGATACAACGTACAAGCTATACATGCCCTAGTGGGTTGAGATGCCCTCCTGCTGTGGCCCCTATCCTCCACCTATACTCGATGCAGGTCCCCCAGATGGTCCTCCTCTCCCTCCTCCTCCTCCTCCCCCTGGTGGCACAAATGGTCCTCTCACTGAGGACAATGACTGCCCTGTCCTACGAGAACCTAATGCTCCAGACCTGCTCCTATCTCTATTGCTCGACTCTCGCTGCGCCGCTGGCACTACACCTGCATAGAGTACCCTGTAGTACTCTGCCTCTCTACTTATTGATACTAACTCTCCCTGCACCTAGATGAGCTCACTATATAAGGTCCTCTGATCTACACCCAGTACACAACGTGCCTCCTCTCTCTCCCACCTCACTCTATGCAGTGTGGCCTCTGCTGTCAGCCATAGCTGTACCTCTACATCTCTCTCCCTCATCACCTGGGCTAGCTGTCTATCATCTGCTGCTGGTATGGCTGGAGGCTGTATCTGTACCTATATTTGTGCCTGTGCCTAGATCTGTAGCTGTGCCTGTGCGTGTGCCAGGGCTGTCTATGCTGCTGCTGCTACCTATGTCTTCACCTGGGCTAGGGCCTCAGCCTGTCTCGCCTCAACCCTCGCAGCATCCCTGTCTCTCCTCAACTGTACCATCTAAAGCTCTAGTCGAGTCCTTTGGGCTATCTCCTCCTATAACAACTGCTCAGCCCTCACCAAAGCAGTCTCTATGGCTGGCTCCCCTTCCTCCACCATCTCCACATCTGCCTGCTGGCCGCTGGCCTCTCCAACTGCTTGTTGTCTCACCTCTCTGGCCTATTGCCTCATCCTGGCCTCTACACCTAGGACTAGTACCTCCCCCACTGCCCCTGCCACACCTAGTGTAGTCAATCTCACCAACCTATGTGTCTACCAGTACCTATCATACTCTGGCAATGTACCTAGATCTGCCAGTCCTGTATCCCAATCTCATCTCACGGGGACAAGTCCCCGTACCTTTGCTAAAGCTATAGCTATTGGAATCTCTGCATCCCAGTCCCCCACCTCTTGTCGTGTCTTGGCATGGGTCGCCTCTCCAATTGGTAACCCCTGTGGCAGTCTAAACTGTCTAAGTACCTGCTCTGGCAGGTATCTCTTAATAGTGTATGTCCGTCTCCCAAACAGATACTGAGCCTATCTACAATACATCCGCTATTCATGCTCATCCTCCCACTTCTCACATAGTAACCATGGCCTCCAAACAAATAGGTCCATCTCATTGATCTGCCGCCTCCAGTGGCTAATAGATCCCAGCCGCTGATGTCTAATCACTCCCTCATATAGGAATGTGTATGGCTCTCCCCTATCCCAATGGCACTTTGTCATGGGTCTGATCACTGAGATATGCTCCCACGTCCACACCTGTAGAAGAGTCACCCCTACTGAGAGACTCCTGCCTCTCCTATACACGCAGTGGTGTATATCATGGTACAACTATCCCAGTACACATGGGCCCCATGCATACTAAATGCCATGTGTGAACATCCTAGATAGTATAGTGCCCCAGCCAACTGATAATCCTCTAGATCTCCTATCTAGGCAGAGGAAGCCGCCAATCAATGAAGACACTATCCACCTGATCCTATCATAGTCTCGGGACATCTGCCCACTAAATCTCTCTATCATCTATCCGCAAATCATCTATGCAAAATACCTCTACCATGCCTTCCTCTCCCCACACCGGGTCAAAGTCCACTCTCTCCCCATCAATTTGAACCCTCAGGATGCGATATACATCCTCCAAAGTCACCATCACCTCCCCTGTCAGAAAGTGAAACGAGCCTGTCTCACTATGAAACCTCTCTACCATTGCTGTCACTAGGGCGAGATTTGCCCTAATGTGAGTCAGGTGTGAAACATGCCATAATCCTGCTTGCTCTAGGAACGCATCCTCCTCCCACGTCAGCTGTACTACCTCATGTGCTATAGGGTGGTGTCACTCTCTTGACATGAAAGGAGGCATAAGCCTCTGCATCCAAGCAACCACTTGTCAGTTAGTTTAACCATTCCTCTATAGTCCTACCAACTTCTACCCTATGATGCAAAACCCTAAGAATAGCTCTTCCCTTACTCCAACTAGGGTAGTCAACCCTTCGGTCAACCCTCGTCTCTTGCACTCTTCTAGCCTAAACCAAAAGTGCCTTGTTATGCACAAGTGCACTTCCCTGTCTTACCAACCGCGCCTTACTGCTTATGCAGAAGTGTTGCACTATATTACCCCAAAGGCAACTTGTTTTATAAGTGTGATGCTCCATGCTGCCAACTGTGCCTCACTACACTAGCAGGGGCACCATGATTTTTGCTCATCCCTTCCAACCGCGCCTTGCTTCCCCACTGACCATACTACACTGTATAACCAGAAGCGCTGCAGAACTCTACCAACTGTGCTGCGGTGCTAACCCCAAAAGCCAATAGCACTCTCTTTTTTCCAAAGGCATTATACCTTCCTACCAAAAGCACTACGGCGTGCCAAAAGAGCCTAAACTGACTACCAATAGCACCTTTCTACCCTAAAGCACTTTTGGCTGACCTAATTGACCTCCCTAAACCTAGCCCTAAACAACCCTAAAATCTCAAATTAAAATAGGGTTTTTGGACACTTACAGCTACCGGAGCTCCTGCTGGCCTCCTGTATGTCCGCACAAGCTCCGCCTGATGCTTGTGCGCTGGAATCGGCATCTCTCCTCACTGTCATCTCCTTCCACTCAACTCTCTCACCCTAAGATTGGAGGCTCTATTCTCTAAATTTAGAAGATCCTAGTGTGCAAATGAGGATTGTGGTCCCCATGGGACCTATTTATAGCATCCCTCCCCTTTTTTTTTCTTTTTTTTCTCTTTCTTCCCACCCATGCTGCTTTTCCTTCTCACCTCGTCTCTCACTCTTCTAGTCGAGCGTCAACACAGTTCTTCTATCATTTCCCTATCTTTCTGCTCGAGGGGGCATACGCTTGGGCAACTACCTACACTGGGGCATCAGAAATTGTATCATATCTTCAACAACCATTTTCTTTGACACAATGCTATAAACTGCATCGCATCAAAGAGGGGCAAAATGTAGACACCCTAAAATGACCAAGTCATCACACTACTTGCATTTCGTCTAATCTGTCACATTACCTGCATTCAACGTTAATTAAATAATCTAATTATTTAATTAATTTCATCAAATTCTTCCAAAACTCCTAGAATTCGACATTAATTGAATAAATTCTCTTTATTTAATTAATTAAATTAAATTCCTCTATTATTCTTCCACAATTAAATAATTTTAATTATTTAATTAGATCATTATCCTCTTTCCAAATCTCAAGTCTCCATTAATTAAATAAATCCCATTATTTAATTAATTCATCACAAATGCCCTCTTATCCAAACAATTAAATAATTCATAATTATTTAATTAAATCATATTCATCCTTCCAAATTTGAATAAATCAAATCAAATTTATTTAAATTCTCTCATTCTCCAAAAATAAAATAAATCAAATATTTTATTTATTCTTCCAAAATCATGCACAACAATTCAATAAATCTTTTTATTTAATTTGCTTTCTTATCTACAAATATTTTTCAAATCTTCTAAAAATAAGCCTTCTTCTCCATGCACAAAAAATTAAATAATTTATTATTTAATTTCTCTCAAATCATGCAAAAGCAAATCTTAAGTTGAGTTATCTATTCACTCAACCTTGTTTTTATCAATTTCTCTTAAATTAGAAAAAGCTTTCTAATTTATGAAAAGCATGTCTTATCTTTAGAAAAGAAAGTGTTTAACTCAAATAAAATAGCTTTTGTGTGACACTTGTCTTCTTCTTATTTGTTGCACGTTCCTCAACTGTTCTCTTCCATTGATTCTTCTAAATTATCTGGAGCGTTGATCGATCTTCATTGAAACCTATATAAACCCCCCTCATCTCCTTCACAATCTCTCTTGGAGAACATTTGTGTTTGAGAATGTTGATTATGTTGTATTTTATTTATGATATTTTGTAAGGTTTACCCCTTTTTAATTTCTCTTTGATGTGTTGTAAAAGTTGTAATGTTGGGTTTGCATATTTTTTAGTGTTAAATGTTTGGAGTCATTTTCAAGGGAATTTATGTGTTCCCTAGTGTTAATAATGGTAAAATATTGACCCTAGGTCATACCCCTAGGGTCTAGGACCATTCTTATCATGTTTAAACTTGTTTTAACTCTTGATTGGTCACCCAAACTTGGCCCTTGAGTGAAGTGACGAGTTTGGGGAGATGTGAGAGGTGGTTGGCATGTCACCATCTCACCTAAACTAACCTCACACAGTTAGGGTAAGGTTACCCTTGCCTCAAGTGCTTTAGAAGCTTCTTGAAGCTTCTCACATGTGTGAGACCTCTTCCCTATGCTCTCACACATGTGTGAGAGCATTTGTGGGGAAGAGTGTATCTTAGTTGAATGAGAAGGTGACAAGTGTCACCTCCTCATTCATGAGAAGCTTCCTTTGTGTGCTCACTCCTCCCTATGCTCTCACACATGTGTGAGAGAATTTATGGGAGAGAGTGTAGTTTTGTGGAATGGGGAGATGACAAGTGTCACCTCTTCATTCTTGTGGGGTTGTGAGGAGGGTTATGTGGAGGGAGAAGAGGGTGACAAGTGTCACCTTCTCATCCATTAGGGCTTGTGAGAAAGCCTATTTATCTCTCTTTGAGAAGAGATGAGGGTTCTTCCTTTTTGCATTTTAATGTTTGTGTTGGGGAAGGAGAGAAGGACTTGAGGAGACTTGAAGGATTTGGGAAGAATTTGTGGAAAGCTCTACGCCAACATCCTCTCCTCTTGAAGCTTAAGAGGTATGCCTCAAGGCATCAAGCCTATCTTTTCTTGTTTATGCTTATGCATGATGTATGTTATGAATGTCTTGCTTATTTTTTTTTTTAGTTTTGTGTTATGTGGGGTTTTAAGGGTTGTGTTGGTGAGCTCTCCATGTGGTAGAACTCACCTTTGTCTTGGGTGAGAGAGGTATGAACCTCCTCGGTTTACCCTCTTGGTTTTGGTATAGTTTTTATGGCCATGAGCCTTGTATTGCAATTTGAGAAGTATGGTTTTATGGTAAGATTGCCTTGTGATGGAAATATGAGAAGTTTATGGCAAGAGGCCAAGGGTTTATGAGTATTTGTGTTTTGGGTCTCCTTGAGTTGGGAGTAGTCCACTCTCTCACCCTTCAAACTCATTTTCAAAATGGGTTAGTTTTGTGTTTGGTGTGTGTGTTTTGTAACCCTTGTGGTATTAACTTTGGTTATTGAAAGGCCTCTTAGCTTGGGGATGGCCTACTTGTAGGCCTAGGTTGGGAGGAAAGCTTCCCATGGGCATGGTGATCTATTTGGTTTGTTTTGTAGGTTCATTTGGTGGCTATGAAGAAGTTTGGATTTGGGAAGAAACTTGAGTTATTAGCTTTAGGTGTTTTTGTAAAAAAGAAGATATTGAGATGCCTTATCCCTATTTTGGGTTTTTAATAAATTACTCTAGTTTGGAGAGTGGGCTCTCATAAGAGTTGTAGTTTTCCTTGCCTTCTTGTAAATATGGTACTAAATTAAATAAATGGAGCAATAAATTTACTTTCATTCTATTGTTGAAATAATAATACATCTCACTTTCCCTCTCTCCTTATTTCTATTTAGTATGCAAAGGAAAATGTTTTGTGGAGAGAAAAATAAGTATTTAATAGGCCCCTTGTGATCTAAAATTATGCTTTAAGCTTATTGTGAATATAAGGAAAAAAATAGACATACTTTGTCCTATGTTGTTAAAACAAAATAATTAGACTCTTGGGTTAAATGGAATTTATTCTATCCATGCTTGGTTTATTAAATTCTATTCTTCCTAGGTTATTGTAAAATGCACACACACACACACACACACATTCTTGTATAAAGAAATGGACTTACTATCTTTTTTTTATGTTCACTATTTTTTTACACAGTGATAAATTTTCTCATGCCAGTGATATATATATATATATATATATATATATATATATATATATATATATATATATATATATAAGTTTAGCTCTATGTGAAAAAAACTAGAGCACAATACTTTTGCAAAACAAAGAAAACCTTATCTTTAGTTTTTTAGAAAATGTTAGAGATAAAATAAGAAAAGTTAGCTAGTTTATTTAGGAAGCAAAAATAGAGAAATAAATTAAATAATCTGTGCAAACATTCTTTTGAAAATGTTAGAAATAAATGAAATCATTCAACTTGTAGAGGCAAATTTGAAAACAAGCAAGTTAGATATTCTCCTTTTTTGGGAAGATACCTTCCACTTGGGAAGGCACCTTCCCACTTGGACTTCTTGGAAACCTGCAACCAATAACCAAAACCAATGTTAGAATTGTGAGCAAATGAGATGTTTTGGGGGAATTTATAATATCATATCTAGGGTTTGGTGCCCTAGGTTTTAGGAGATAGTTAGTTTATTTAATCTAGTTTTGTTAAGCTTAAACCCACTTGCGAGTGGGAAGACCTTGTTTTGGATTTTAGTGAGTGGGTGAAGTAATTTAATTACCTTGATATATTTCAAAATGTATTATCCATTGTGTGCTTTTATATATTGAGGTTGATTTATTCCTTAATGATGATTAAATGAAATAGATCCTTTTACAAATTTTATTTACATTATAGTTATGTTTGTTTATTTAAATATTTGGGTAGGATATATAGTCAAGGTTATGCATTTAATTTAATTAAATTTTGAAAGGGGTTAGGGGTGGAATTTATTTTACTTTTAATTTTGTAAACCTCCTATAGTTGATGAGATGGCATTATGCTGTCAAAATCACTATAGGATTTATTCCATTTATGACCCATTATGCTGCCAAAATTTATCTAGACTAGATGAAGATAATTGTTTAGTTTAGTTTGATTAATTTCCCTTTTTGCTTTGGATGTTTGATTAAGTGATTAAAGTCAGATTTAGTTATCGTATTATTTTAATGTTAGTTTTGTTAGGTCTATAGATGACCTAAAATTAGATTTTGATTTATATCGAAATTGTCCCTCTTCATTTTAGGAACTCTAGGGTTGGGATCTAGATTGGGACCCAACCCTCCTAGTGTTTCTCCTTGCGACACACATCCCCTTAGTGGCTTTCATTCCATAGGGATTGCAAAGTGAGTATCACATCATCCTGTTGTGATTAACTTTCCCCGCCTTCAAGAGATGCAACTGACGTTAGTTGTAGAGACAACTACATTACATGAGTGTGTCACTGAGTGCACATGTTGCACGTGAGGGGGTTTTTAGAGTTAGGTGGGAAAATTTTTAATAATTCATGTCATGACCACATGGAAAATATGGACATGACATGTGGTTATCATGTCATAACCACATGGTGAATGTGGGCATGACAATGTGTAGGTTACAAGTGTGAAGTCTGAAGGAGTGAAGGTTCATGAAGGTTGTGTAAGGGAAAGGGTTTTAGGATCTGAAAGCTATTTACAAAAAATACTCTGCGGAAGACTTGGGCATTAGCCCTTGTGTCCTACTAAAAAAATATTGAATCAACATTTGGACACTCTCTATGACATTTCTCTAGTTCTGAGTTTCCAAAGATCCTACCTTTCTAGACTTGGGAACCTATCCTGGAATCCTGTGAATTTTCATCTTTTATGGCACAAGTTCTGATATCTCTTTGATCAATTTATGGTTTTAGATTATGGGTTTATTTTGTCATCTGTATGTTACAAGATGATTATCTTATAACTAGGGTTTTACTCATACTTAACCTAGGGTTTGATAAAAAGCTTGGTTAAATCACATCTTTCCATAGAAAATAAAAGCGCAAAATCAGAATTTGGGTCCTCTTTCATCTTGTAGTGACTTGGCACATGTTTTTCCTTGATTTTTATTGTGGAAGAGGGTTTGATCTAGTGTACATAAACTAGCTTGCATCATTCATCTTTTCCCCCTTAACATTTTGGTGAACCCATAGCATCAAGAATTTGCATCTTTCTAAGTGTTTAATTTAGACCTTACATTCATTCATATCATACTTATCATTAATCATTGGAAAATCTTGCATAACATTTGAAAAAGTGAAGAAATAAGCATTCTAGGCTTGCATAACGACATAATTTTGCATTATTTTCATTGCATATCATTGAAACATTTGATTTTCTAATATTTACATCAGATCTAGTCCATATTACAAAAATTAATCATTTCATGATATCATATATTGCATTTGAAGATCTCATTTGCAAGGTTTTTGTTGAAAACTTGCATTTTTCCTATAACCTAGTTATTTACAAGGCTAGGGTTTGGAGTCAAAATCTTATTTCAAATTTTGTTGCTCTCATAAACACTCATTTAAATCTTATTTTGAATTGTATTGTTGCATGATTTTAAATTCTTTCTTTCAAAATTTCAATGCCTGCAATTACACATCGTGTATTTCAACATTAAGCACTTTAACAAGTCTTTCATACTTCTTTGTGCAAAATCTCCAAAACATTCACATTTCCTTGTTATACAACACTTTTGACATCATACTCACTCTATTTGTAGTAAAATTAGTGTGTTTTTGGATTTTTAAAAACACAATTTCCACAAACTAGTGACTTGGTGTGCAAAGCTCTCATTATGGATGCTTTTTTTATTCATCTTTGGAAGCTTTGTTTCCATACATTATAGACTTTGAGAAATTCTCTAAATTTACAAATAGGTATCCTCATGTGTTAAATCAAATAACACACATATATGACATTGACATTTATAGGTGTTCCCCATATAAAATTCTTTGTTATATATCTGATTTAGATAGCTTTGTAACTCTCATGGGTATATATCTTTAGATATTAGAAGATCTGACTACATTCATAGATAATAATGAAGAAAGTGATGATGAAGCTACTTCTTCTTCTCTTACTACATTTCATGATGATATCATGGAGATCATCTCTAAGACATATGAAGCTGACAAAAACTTATGTGCCTCATCCAATGATTTGGATTCCTCACCTGAAATGGTCCCCACTTGTGAGAAAATTTTGGAGCAAGAAGAAGAAATCATTAGTACATTCCTTTACACCACTACACCATCTCATCACTCAAATATTTTCCCTAGCCAAGATGAAGCATTGGACAATGAAGAATCTCCTCTTCAACTTCCTCAATCCATTGATAATGAAGGTTCATCTACTAATCTTAGATCTCTTCTTAACGTTGGTTTTTATTTAATTCCCAACCTTGTCTCATGAAATAGCTTATGATTTAGCCACTTTCAATATTCAACTACCATGAGGGGCTAGCCAACACATAGGTGAAAGTTGCAATAACTTTGCCTCTACAATTTAGGCTCTACAAAACCGGGGAGGGTGATCCCTTGATAGTATTTACTAATTTTCTATACCAATTTATTACAAATACTGGAATAGAAGACATGTTCTATGCAGATTTTCTTGAGGATTATGTAAAATATGAAGAGATGGCCAAAGTCCTCCAAGATTTTAGCATTACTCAAGACCATAGAACAGAAATAAACTTCTCTTTAGCACACACTTACGACAAATATTTAAAATTTTGAAGGTGTTTGGGTTTGCTTCACCTTGGCATTGAAGAACACATACAGATGCGATAAATCGGTGTCTTAGCCTAAGGGAACATAGTCAGAACTAAATGTAACTAAAAACTACTAATAACATTCAACTTGAACATCACAGAGCTTTATAATATTGCCTTGTAGTATTATAGTCAATATCTCTAAATCAGTCATACTTATGATATCCTTGCATACATTCACACAAATCTATGTTTCTATCAAAGCATTTAACTCATTCTTTGAACAAGAGCATTTCATAGAAAAATACATCCACAAGAAATATTATGGAGACAAAAGTGAACAATCTTTGATCTATTCATTTCATGATCTATGTAAATCACACCTCAAGAGACAACTAGCCTTAGAAATTTTTAGTTTGCATTCATCTAGATTCTAGTACTATCACATAGCTTTATAGAGAACATACAGTTAAGACTCTACACACTAAAAACTAAAGGAAGGACTTCTATTCTCTATGGTTCCTACCAACATTGTACCGAGAGACCAACCAAAAATCAACCCCTACAAAATGGCCTTGAAATCCCTTTTATAACACAAGGGAGTAAAAAACATTGGGCCACTTGTGTATGACAGATGTCACATTCTCATTTGACAACCAAAATACAACATAATGCCAGAATAACCATCTTCATCCACTAAACCACATGCTCTGCAGCAAATCATCACTTTAGGTAGAATGGAAAAATTGATTTTGTCTTGTATGCTTTCTCATTGCTGATGTAGAGGTAAGCCATGTTTTTGAAGGAAAAATAGGGATTACAAGGTCCTCTAACAACTCAGCCCCTCCTCACATGTAGAAAACTATTCCCCATATGCTAACCCTTCACCAAACTTCACCAGCCATGCAAGTGGATAAGGGAGTACCCGCTAGGATCAATAGAGAAAGGAAGCACTAGAAACTGAGGTCCCACTTGTTATGCATGATCCCAAGCAAGGGCAAGTGACTCCTCAATTCTGATTGAGAAGTTCACAACCAACTCAACCAATCAAGAACCAAACGAGGCCAATCTTAGCTAGATTTGGTTGCACCTGTATACGCCTAAAAATGACATGACTCGGTCTAAATAAATATTCTTAATATTCATTTAAGTCAAATTCCTCTATTAATAAATAAATAAACAAAAAAAAAATTATCCATATTCTCCCAACAATTAAATAAAATCAATTTATTTAATTAAAATTCCTAATTCTTCTATCAATAAATAAATAAATAAAATTTATTTATTTGATTCATATTCCTCTAAGTTAATTAAATATCAAAATATTTAATTACCTCTTCTAAAGTCAAAATTAAATAAAATCCTTTATTTAATTAAATTCTTCCAAACAATTAAATAATTCTTAATTATTTATTAAGTAATTCATTCTTCCAAATTTAAATAAATCAATCAAATTTATTTAAATCTTCTCAATCTCCAAAAATAAAATACAATCAAATATTTTATTTATTCTTCCAAAAGCATGCACAACAATTAAATAAATCTATTGATTTAATTTGCTTTCTTATCTTCTAATTCTTCAAATATCTGCCAAATCTTCTAAAAATAAGTCTTCTTCTTCATGCCCACAAAATTGAATAATTTATTATTTAATTTGTCTCAAAATCATGCAAAAGCAAATCTCAAGTTGAGTTAACTGACTCAATCAACCTTGTTTTTATCAATATCTCTTAAATTAGAAAAATCTTTCTAATTTATGAAAAGCATGTCTTATCTTTAGAGAAGAAAGTAGTTAACTCAAATAAAACAACTTTTAGGTGACACTTGTCTTCTTTCTATTCGTGCACATCCTCTCAACTGTTCTATACCATTGATCTTCTCATTCTTTCCATATTGTTGATCTTCTCTCTCACAAGTCTATAAATTGAACTCTCTTCCTCCATTTCATTCATCCAAACTTTAAGTATTGTTACTCTATAGGAATTATAGCGCGCCTTTGGCACCAATTCCTTCATTGCTTGCGATCAAACTTGTTACTGCACACTACTACCATTGTTATGAAGCTCATCTTCATGGTGAAACTATCATAGCCATTCCCAATTGACATCTTGGAATCATAGCAAGGAAGTGCACCTTTTGAGGGCCATATTCATAGACAAGATCATTTGTGATAGGTGATCAATGGAAGCTGAGAATTAAAGGAGGTTTACTTTGTATTGTTCATTGTTTGATTGATCTCTTTTGTTCTATATTTTATTGAGTTTTGGGTATCATTGATACTGATATATTGATTATTCATTTAGATCCAATTTTTCCTTAATATTTTTGGTGCCCACGGTGGGGCCTAGCCCTAATTTTTAATCTAAAAACTAAGTTTTTGTGTTTTAGAAAGCCGTACACAAGAGGAAACCATGCATCTGAAACATACTAACATGTATCTGTTGTTTGTTCTGGTGCATATATCCTTTCAGTGCATACAAACTCTATTCTGGCACATCTATCCTCTAATACAGCGCATCCGTTAGTTCAACGCATATATACTATTTTCCTGTGCTTTTGACCTCTGTCTTAGTGCATATGTACTGCAACACTTTTGAGCTCTGTTTCTATACATTCAAGCTCTGAAGCTGCGCATCTGATCTAGGCAGTGATTTTTAGGTTTTCCTTGAAATTTTTTGCTAATGCTGACGTCTTTTTGCAGGAACACTCTTGATCTATTTGTAGGCTAGGTACTGGTTTAGAATCATATAGTTGCACTTGTTAACTCACACTTTGATTTCTAATGGGAAAGTAAATGGATGCTCATGCAAATCTCACATAGTATTAACTAGGAAGGCAATAATTGAATCATTGCTATCTTGCATATCATTGAACCATTGCTATCTTGTTATCACTTCAAAGTTAACAAATCACTACTATCTAGGTAAAATTGAACACATCATTGCTATCTTGGTAAAATTGAACCATTGCTATCTTGTTATCACTTCAAAGTTAACAAATCACTTTTATCTGGGTAAAATTGAACACATCATTGCTATCTTGGTAAAATTGAACCATTGCTATCTTGTTATCACTTCAAAGTTAACAAATTTTTGTGCTTGCCCAAGTAGATAGCTCATCTAGTTTTTCTCATTTTAACTAGGGGAAAAGAAACAATGTCTTCTATGTTTTGGGAATGATACCAGGCCTATACTCTCCCCTATCTTGGGTGACCAAAATGCCAGACATATCATTTTCGCATGTGTTTTTCCTTTAGAGGGGCTTGCTCTTGGATACCGTCCATCCAAGTAGGAATGACCCTAAGTGGTAATAGGCTAGACACCAAGCCCTACCAATCCACTATAAGTAAATTGTGTTTGGAGTGAAAGCTTCAAACAATGAGTACAATTGTGTTATACCGATAGCCAACCTCCCCCAAAACCCTCCAAGGTGCAACCCTTGTAGGCTGGGAGGCTCCATAACAGAGAGTAGTGTTGTCGCATGTATAACCACTCGAATGGTTGCCTTTATTAAACACCTTTGTCGTAGAGCCCAAAAACCCCTATAATCTAGTGTAGGGAAGGGTGATTATCACCTCCTAAAGATGCTTCACTAGAGATAGTGAGAATTCAGTTTTATACTATCCTTTGAAACCTAGCATTGTACTTGCTTTCTTTTAGTCCAAAAAGAGTCAAAAAATCACAAAAAAAAAAACCATAAAAACATTCTTTTTGTTTGCTCTGTCTTCTTGCCATAGTTTCAAAAAATCAAATCAAAAAGACCTTCTTGCAGCCAAAGATACCAAAAACATCAAAAAAATTGCCAAAAATTTGCAAAAACACTGAAAAACTAGAGTGGCACATTTATCTTTTTTTGCTGCACATTTATACCAACTTACTGTGCATCGGTACTAACTTATTGCACTTTTAACACCTGTTACTGTGCATCTAAAGTTTACCGGTATTGTGCATCTATACCAACTTTTCACACATTTACCAGTTTATGCAACACATCTGTTACAGTGCATGCGTGACAATGAGTACTTCCACAATCTTTGAGAGGAAAATTTTACCTTTTTTGGGTACCCATTTCAACCTAGTTCCAAGTTCTGAGATTAGATCTTACCTTGCAGTCACTTTTCCATCCATTTTGTGTCAAAGTCTCTCTTTCATTGGTCATCTCATTCACCTTCTATCAGGTCTCCCTAGTCCAAAGTCAAAGTATCCCATATCAAATTAGCATAGGCCCCTTTTTCAGATCATTTTAGATTCAAGTAACCCTAGTAAGTCATAGAACTTCACTAGTGGTCTTGGTGCATGACTAGTCCCTACATAGTAAGGTAGGTATTGAGTACCCTTACTAGTGGCTATCATCTTGTATCGGCTGTCTTACTTGGAATCATTGATCGAGAGAGTCCCTTGTCCAAATCTTGTCATAAGTATCCTATTCTTAGCAATCTCCACTGACATCTTGCCAAAATCTCTAGTTTCATCCCACCACATCCCACGTCACCTTACATGGTTCTTACTATATCTCAATACCAAAAGCAACTTGAAATGGCTAGATCATCTGACCGTATTGTCACCCCTCATGATAGTGATGAGGAAATCTCTCGTGAAGATTATCAAGGACACCTCCAAGATTAGAAATTCCAACACTTTCTAGAGAAAGTGCTCCATGAGGACCCTCACAAGTATTTTATTCATCTTGCAAATCTTTGACTTAAGCTCTCCACTGATTTCAAACTCAGTAAACTCAAAGAGACCATAGAGGATAATCATGAACACCACACCGATGAGGACAAAGGAAAGAATCTCATAGACCCAAACACACCTATGGAAGAAATGAGGAAACAAATCAAGGGTCTAACGCAACAAATGACGGATCTCAAGACAAGTACAAACACTAAAACATACTCCTTAGAAGATATTGCACTGTACCCTTTTGATAAAAGTTTGAACATGGTACCATTCCTCTTTCGATTTGAAGTTCCTAAGTTTGACAAGTACAAAGGGAAAGGGGACCCTAGAGATCACATTAAGGAATTCAACGCCGCATGCATGGAAGTAGCTCACAATGAGACTTTCTTAATGAGACTATTCCCTAGATCTCTAGGTAGTCAAGCCACGGAGTGGTTCTCAACCAGGCATCAAGACTTTTGATGAGTTAGTCAACAAATTCATCACGCACTTCTCGTACAATATTGAACATGAAGTCTCCATGCTTGACCTATGCAATACCAAGCAAAAGAGTGGCGAATCATTCGCCTCCTTCCTAAAAAGGTGGAGACAACTAGCAAGAAATGCTCATATGATGTACCTGAGAAGCAATTAATGGAGATGTGTGTCCACAACCTCAACTCCAATCTAAGCTACCAAATCCAAATCTAATGCCCTAGTTCATTTTTGAAGGTCATTGAAATGGGATTATTCATCGAGAAAGCTATGATCGCCAAGGGGAAAATCAAGTTATACAAGACACACCTACCTCCAACTACATGACCGACAAATCAAAGTTTTAGACTAAGAATAAAAATGTTGTCAATGATGGAGTAGTTGATGCCAAGGTGGCGGCTCCCAAACAACAACCAATATTCACTCTCAAAGGAGAGGCAAGCAATGTTACACCCAACAAAACATTCTCTTGAGAGCCAAGACCATGGTTCAACTCAAATCCAAGGAGAAAGTTCACACCGCTGGGTAAGTCCCAAGAATCCACATTAAGGAAGCTATTGGCCAACAATGAAATCACTCTACCACCAATAAGCAATTATGAACCTCAAATAAAACCTCACTATTGGAAAGACACTAACTTTTGTGAGTATCATAGAGGAAGAGGACATACAACCAACAATTGTATCTATCTCAAACATGTTATTCAAGACATACTAGATCAAAATCAAGGAGGTGCTCAACAACATACTTCTAATGAGACGTATGTGGCTTAAAAAGATCCACTTCTAAATCACGAAAGGCCATATAACAACAACAACAATGGCAACAACAACAACCGCAACAGGTAAAATTAGAATAATGGGAATAGTAATGCTAATTATGCAAGTGTGTCATTCGATTATACCATCAATTGCATATCAGAGCATGTCCCACAAATCAATGTGGTTACATCTAACCAACAATCAGGACCCAACAAAACTAATTGCAACATCATCACCCGCAGTGGTAAGGTCACGTTGAATACCCTTCCTCCAAGGTCATCACCTTCTCAGTCCAACTCCCATCACTATAGTGTCATAGACCAACTATGGAAGACTCCTACCCACATTTCTATCTTAGAGTTGTTGTGTCTATCTCCTTCCCACAAGTAGATTCTCGATAAAGCCTTAGTGGAAACAACTGTACCCACTAACTTGGCCCAAGAGAAGTTTCAAGCCATGGTAGGTAATCTAACCTCCTCTAGTACCATATCATTTACCAAACAAGCTGACCTCTCAGTGTCTTAGCCTCATAACACCCCCTTACATATTGTCGCCTTCATCCATAAGCACCACATCAAGAGGGTTCTCATTGATGGGGGAGCCGGTTTAAATATTTGCACACTCAAGCTAGTCCTTACATTGGGGTTCTCTAAAAATGCAGTTGATCCAAGGAAGAAGATTACTATCAAAGCCTATGATGAAGAGGAGAGAACTACCAAAGGAGCAATGGTATTACCCATACAAGTAGGACCGGTGATAAAAGACGTAGTGTGCCAAGTCCTAGATAGGGAGCTACCCTATAATATTCACCTAGGTAGACCATGGATTCATGCCATGAAAGATGTGCCTTCTACCTATCACCAATGCATAAAATTTCCTCATAACGGTAAGCAAGTCACCATCCAAGGTGATCCTAACCCCTTTCAGCATTGTAACTCTGTCCTCTCAAAACTTGATTGCATCATACCCAACAATAGAGCAGCTACATCCCATACCCCATAGCATGATTCTAGCTCCGAAGCTTCCTCATCTAATCCCAAAGAGTAGAAAATTAGCATCAAAGAAATAGGGGTAGGGGAATACTCCATCGAACATAGCCTCAACTTGGCCAAATTGCCTCTATCTCCTAGATCCTTTGGGTGACCCAAATATTTTCCAAAGCCATCTGCTTCTCCTGCACCTCCCACAGCTCCCTTTGTAAAATGAGGGACCCTATCAGATGAAACAGAGGAAAGAGATGTATTACAATGGCTCTACATAGAAGAAGAAGAGAGCACACAACAAGAACCACCTAAGTTCCAAACGAAAATCTATGGGCGAGGTGAGTCTATCCTACACAAAATGGGTTATGAAGGACAAGGCCCCATTGGCCTAAGAAAAGAAGGAATTATAGAACCCATTCAACCCTCTTCATCCTCATTGGCTAGAACTACAAAAGGTCTAGGGTATAAAGATAAGAGCAAAGCTAAAGCAAATGCTTATCTTGTAGAAATGATCCATACCCTTCAAGAGGATAGTGACACAGATTCCAATGAGTATGAGTGGGATGAGCTGATAGAGTACTCTTGTGATGACAAAGAGGTTGACACAATTCAAGCTTATAGCCCCTACCGTGAGAGACAAATGCTACCGCATAGACCGTTAGAGTGTGATTTGCCTATCCCTGAGAATACAACTTTTGAGGAAGGTTTGAGTTCTATTACAAAAAACAATTTGGAGGAAAGTACCATCCTGAACACTCTCCCTACCAATACTCCTAGCTTATCTGTTCAAACTATCAATGAATTAGATCTATCCTCCAACTCCCTCCCCCTTATGCATCCTGAGCTTATTGACTAGGATCTACAAGGAACCCCGCAACTAGATATGTTCCAAAACGATGATGCCTATATTGACTACATGGAACTTAGGGACCACCTACCTAGAGGAGATCATAAAGCTAGCTTCACCATTGAACTTAATACTGTGGCTTATTTTAGAGAGGGTGCCAAGCCTTCCAGTCACAAAAATATCAAATTAAAAATTGGATCTGATGGTGAAAACTGCTCTGCGACAGTGTCATATCCCAAAATAGTAAAAATAAATGATGGATCCGATGGTGAAAACCCAACTGTGGCACCTAACAATGGAAGGATTGACACTCTCCTCGATGACATGCACCAAGAGAATTCTTAGATTGTTGTGGAACCTACAGAACTTGTTAACATTGGAACAGAGGAAGAGCCTAAGATCATTCACTTTGCTAAGTCTCTAACCCCACCAAAAAAGACTAAGTTTGTACCATTCTTCAAGAAAAAGCAAGTCAATTTTGCTTGTTCATACATAGATATGCCAGGGTTAGATCCAACTATGATTCTACATCATCTTCCACTAGATCTAGGAGTAGAACTAGTGAAACAAAAGCTTAGAAAGATGCATCCACACATTGCACTACTAGTAAAAGAACTCAAGAAACTACTGGATGTAGGGTTCATCAGAGCTATAGACTATCCAGAATGGGTCTCCAACATAGTACCAATATCCAAACCTGATGGTTAAGTCAAACTATGCAATGATTTTAGAGATATAAACAAAGCTTGTTGCAAGGATGATTTTCCATTGCCAAATATAGATATCATAGTCGACTTAACAGCAGGGCATACCATGTTATCTCTCATGGATGGCTTCTCTGGATACAATTAGATCAAGATAGTGCCAGAAGACTAGCATAAGACAACTTTTACTTGTCCATGTAGTACTTTTAGCTAGAATGTCATGCCATTTGGGCTAAAGAACGCAGGAGCCACATATCAACACGCTATGACCACTATATTCCATGATATGATGCACATCACCATGGAAGACTATGTAGATGATATCCTTGCAAAGTCACTCACAAGAGAATGACACCTGGATGTGTTAAAGAAAGTCTTTCAGAGACTAGAACAATTCAAAGTCATGTTGAACCCAAAGAAATGCATGTTTGGGGTCACCTCAGGCAAGCTCTTAGGTTTCATTATATCGGCAAATGGAATAGAGGTGAACCCTACCAAAGTCAAGGCTATTATGGACATTCCACCACCCAAGAATCTTACTCAATTAAGATCTCTATAGGGCAAGCTACAAGCAATCCATAGGTTCATATCAAACTGGCAAACAAGTGTCAACCCTTCAGTCATCTCCTACATAAGAACATTCCATTTAGGTGGGATGAGAAATGCAAAGAGGCATTCGACAAACTGAAAGAGTATCTTATGAATCCACCTATTGTCATGCCTCCTATCCAAGGGAAGCCATTGTTACTATACATATCTGCTACACCAACAGCTCTTGGGGCCCTTCTAGCACAACAAGATTATGAAGGTAAAGAAAGAGTCGTCTACTACATTAGTTGCACATTGGTGGGCTATGAGTTGCAATACTCTCAGATAGAAAGACCATATCTTGTGGTAGTTTTTACTTCCCAAAAACTCTACATTATATGCTAGCACATCCAGTCAAACTTATTGCAAAAATAGATCCACTGAAGTACCTACTAAGCAAAGAAGCTCTAACAGGTCACCTAGCCAAATGGGTAATGCTCCTAAGTGAATACGACATTAAGTATGTAGATGAAAAGGCTATCAAGGGGCAAGTAATTGATGACTAGTTAGTAGACGTACCACTACAAGACACCACACCAATGCAATTTGAGTTTCCAGATGAATCCTTATTCAATATATCAACACATTCCTGGAAACTCTACTTTGATGGGTCCTACACAAACCATGGATCGAGGGCAGGAATCTTGTTTGTAACTCCTCATGGTGACACCATATTGAAGTCTTACCATCTATTATTCTCGTGCACCAACAACATAGCAGAATATGAAGCCTTGGTCATTGGCCTCAAAATGGCAATAGAGTGGAAAATCAAAGAGCTACATGTCTATGGTGATTCTCAACTAGTGATCAATTAGGTCAATGATGATTACCAAACCAAAGATGAGAAGCTTGTCCCATACAAATAGATGGTCGAGGACTTTAAGGAATACTTTGTGATCATCTCTTTTGAGCAGATACCCCGCATTGAAAACAAAGCAGGAAATGTCATGGCAACCATTGCCTCTCTTCTCGAAATCCTAGAGAATGAGTCACGATACAAGTTCTTAATGGAATCAATTCAACAACCAGCTTATGATCTTCCTGAAACCCACTCCATATGCCTATTAGTTGGATCTGATTCACCTAGGTATGGTAAGGTTTACACTTACCTCAAGGACAACACCCTCCCACCTAACTTATCTTCAAACCAAGAATGAACCTTTATACGCCAAACCTCTCGTTATACCATTATTGCTGACACCCTCTACCAACGTGGTCTAGATGGTACTTTACTCTATTTTTTAGAATGAGAAAGATCCAAAACCACCTTACAAGACGTACATGAAGGGATCTGCAGAACACACTCTAGCGGTCCTTCCTTAGCTAAGAAACTCATGTGTTTGGGTTATTATTGGCCGAACATGGAAATAGATTCATATCAATTTGTGAAGAAGTGCAAATAGTACTAGATACATAGGAACCTAATACATGCACAAGCTCAAGAGTTGAGACCTTTAATGACACCTTGGCCCTTTTGCCAATGGGGACTCAACGTTGTAGGCAAAATCCACCTGCCCTCATCCAATGGCCACAAATTCATAATAACCGCCACTAAGTACTTCACCAAGTGGATTGAAGCCATCCCTTCACCACCATCAGAGGTAAACAAATCTCCTCATTCATCCTTAATTACCTCATCTATAGATACAGAATTCCCTCATCCATTATCATGGATAACAGAAGACTCTTCAAAAACTGGGATGTCTAAGAACTTTATGACTGATTCAAAATCCAACACCATTTCTCCACACCCTATTACCCCTAAGGCAATGACCAAGTAGAAGAATCCAACAAGACCATCTTGAAACTCCTCAAGAAGACAGTCAACGATGATGTCTGTGATTAGCACATCCAACTCAATCTCGCTCTGTAGGCCTACAGAACCAGTATACGCACTCCCACAGGTGCTACACCTTACGCCCTTGTCTATGGATTAGAAGATATCCTCCACATCGGGGTCGAGTTACCATCTCTCAGGGTGTCGTTAAAAGGTCTCATAACAGATGAAGAGTATAGAATTTCCAGATTACAAGAGCTAGAGCTACTAGAGGAAAGGAGACAGAAAGCCTTGAATCATCTCAAGGCATATCAACAAATGATGTCATGAAGCTACAACCACAAAGTCCACCCAAGAGTCTTTAAAGTTGGAGATCTAGTACATAGAGAAAATCCTTGCAATCAACAGGATCAAGAAAAGAAAGGCAAATTTGAGCCCAACTGGCTTGGGCCTTATGTGATCGTAGCTGCTTATGGATCAGGGGCATATTAGTTAGCAACATCAGAGAGTGAACTATTTGATGACCCAATCAACAACATGCATCTTCACCGGTTCTATACCTAAGAGAACCCCAATGTAAGGGGGGTACAAAATACCAAAAAAATCAAAAAATTAGAAAAATACAAAAAAATCAAAAAAATCAAAAAAATACAGAAAAATTGTCCTTTAGTGAAAACCTGGCAAATAGGTGCCTTGGATAGGTATCATGATGAAAACCTAGCAAATAGGTGTCATGCATACTTTTTAGCTTTCATGTAAATAAAAGTAAGTGGTGAAAACCTGGTAAACAGGCATTACTTGTGATAAACCACTTCCTCCATCTTTGGGAAACCAATCACCTTGTGTCCATTCTTCCTTCACTCATGTCCCATTCAATCCATATTTGTTCCATAATAAAATCCTAATGATAACCTATCATGGCTTGATGCTCTATCTCTTTTGTCACCTTCTCAACCAAGCTCTCATCCAATATCCTATCCATAGTGTTAGCCTAGCATAGTGTCTATTGTCAGTATCCACGTGGTCCAAAGTCCATGAACTACGTTGCCTCTATGTTATCACGTAGGCAAGGCCATTATTCAAATGCGCCTCTGAGGCTCCACTGTCCCACCCATCACATGTCTAGTCCTTCTATCTATGTGAGTCCATGCCACTTTCTATCACCTATATCTTAGGTCAATTAGGGTTTACCCTGAATTATGTTGCCTCTGTGTCATGACATAGGCAAGGCCATTTAGCAATGAGGCCCCGAGGCACTAGGTCAGTCCCTTAGGGTCTGTCTCACCAATAAGGCTTATGGAATCATTCACCAAGCAAGCAAGAGGAAGCAAAACCCATTTTTCAAGAAAAAATCTTGATGCAAAACATCAACCTATCTAAGGCAAAGCAAACAAGTACCTTAAGCACTCAAACTGATTCTATCCAAACTATGGCAAGAAAAACACATCTAAATGCAAGAATATTTTGTGTTTGTGATTAGGTTAGGTTACGGCATCTTGATCTTTGTTATCATGTCTTTCTATGCTACTCAAGGATGCCAAAATCTAGAGATGCTACGATGGGGGCATGATCATTTTCTTTGTTTATTGTTTGTGGATTAAACTTTAGTAATGTGATGCCTTATCTAATGACATGATTGGCAAAAGATCACTGAGGACATCAAATGTCTAACATGAACAGGGGCAATCCTTGTCTATTGATACACAAGAAATACATAGGTCATCTTGGTTCAATTATACCTAGATGCTTGTATTAACTTGCTAAATCAAAATTCATGTAAGCGATGCTTAGGTCATCTCAGTTCAATTATACCTAGATGCTTGTATTAACTTACAACATTTGGAAAAAGTACGAAAAAAATATTGCCCAATGATGAAATAAGCACTTCAAAATACTTGCACCATCAAGATGTCAAAAGAAAAGCATCCATCATACATCCATTATACATCCATACATCTGTATCCCATGTAATAAAAGATCCAAACAATGCAAAGTATCAATACAAATTGAAGCTTGTGAGTCTTTCTATCGAGTCATTCTTTCAATCAATCTTCTATCTACCATTATGTCATTTCTGTGTCGATAGAGTACATTTGGACATCACAAAAACATAGCATACAGTTGCATATCATATCACATGAGATAGTCATTTACATGATTAAATCAATTGCATACATAATAAGTGCATTAGGTCATCCATATACATTTTTTACAATCATCACATAGTGTCAACAGAAAAAATAAAAAACATAGATAAGTGCATCACATAAACTGCATAATCATATAGATACCATTTGCATTTACACATTAGGGGCATATCAAGTAAACACATCTAAGTCTGCATTAGATCACATAACATCATAAACATCTAAGACTACATTAGATAAACATCACATAGCATCATATAGAAGTCTGCATTAGATAAACATCACATAGCATCATAGAAAAGTCTACATTAGATAAGCATCATAGAGACATAGTCAAAATATATATCACATGAGTACCATCATATAATAGAAATGCATCCATAGCATAGAATGAACAACCGCATATATAGAGCGTCAATAGCTACATCATCATATAAATATCATAAACATGTCCAAATGTACAATATTAAAAGGTTCGTCTCTGAGTCAATATCATTTACAATATATACATCTCAAGGATAACGATACATGTCTCAAAGTGCAAAAGTGATACATATACGCATTCGGCTATCTGAACCATCAAAAAGTATGTACATAGGAGCCAAAATTTGTGCAAGTGTCTGCTAACCCTACTGCTATGAACCACTACTCCCAGTAGTGTCCTCTGTCTCCCCTCCTCTGCCAACCCCAGACTGCTGCGGGCCCATCACAGAGGCTCCCGACTATGATCCACCTGCTCTCTACGAGGGCATGGATTGGATCCTATAGCTTGTAGCCCTCTGATCAACTAGAATAACACCATGGTATAGTCCCCAGTAGTACTGCATCTGAGCCTACATTCTAGCAAGCTCACCCTGTACCTGCACTAACTGCCCCTGCACCTATGCCAACTGTGCCTGAGCCTGGGTAAGTTGTGCCTGTGCTTGTTGCACCTGTCCAACCAGAAAGGTGTTGGTACCATCTATCTGAAGGGCTACCACTATTGTGTCTCTCTCTACTCAGATAGCTTGTATCCTCACCTCTGCCATATCTCGTTCTCTAGTGAGCCCTAAGATAACACCTGCATCTATCTCCCGCCGAGCCTTGGCCATCCTAAGCTATGCCCATAGCTGTCAAACCTATCCTCTTAGCATGACAATGGCTCTCCCCTGGACATCTAGTTGTGCTAGATCCTGGGAGGCCTGTGCCTATCCCTGCCCCTACGGCTAAGGTACCTACCCCTGCGCCACCTTCTATGGTGGTGGCATCTGTCCCTAGAGTGTAACCTGCTATGTAAACTGCGACTGTACTACCTACTGAGTGTGGGAGGATCCCTCCCTAGCTCACCTCCTTTGCTTAAGTCTGCCTCCATCTCCCCCATCTCCCCCATCTCCTCCGCCATCTCCTCTGCCTCCTCCTCCATCTCCCCCATCTCCACCATCTCCTCCATCTCTCCATCCTCCTCTCCTCTTTCTCCTCCTCCTCCTGCCAACCTGGCCCTCATCATCTGAATTTGTCTCGTCTATGTGAGGAACTAGTTCTCTAGGCCCAGAGTATCTTGGAAATGGATGCTCTATGAACCACTCCTGGTAGTCATGTGTCATCCCTATATCTGTAATCTCTCTCCTCATCAGCCAGACAATATAGGGAATCTATCGAAACTCTACCATTGCGTCCTTGTAGGACGCCACTAGGCCCCATCTAAACCTCTCTGCATGTGTCTATGCAAATACAGCCTACCCCTGTGGCATGCCCTATCTCCTCCCAAACTACCTCCAAACCCTGCTGACAATCTGTCTCTCCAAGATGAACCACGTCTTGCCTATAAGCCACCAAGTCTGATAGCAGTATGGCAGCTCATCCGCCTCATCATCCCAAGGCTCATAGTTTAGATATGGTCGCCAGATGACCACATCTACCCCATCCAGTGCATGCCTCCATACTCTAGCTTCCCTAGTCTATGTTGGGAAATCACTCTTGCGTATCCATAGTTGTAAGGCTCTCCCCTCTGTCTCTGAAACACACATATTGGTTTGGTAATGGTGATATGCTCCCACAACCAAAACTATAAAAGTGAGACACCTGTTGATAAACTAGCACCCCTATGGTGTACCACCTAATGCATATCGTGGTATAGGTGTGCTAAAACATAGACACCCCAAGCATAGCGGGTGCCCTCTATGAGCATCCTCTCCATAATTCATCCCCATCCAATCAGGAACCCATACGATCTCCTATTGGGGCATAAAATGCCTCTGATCAATCCTGCAACTATCCTAGGGAAATATTCATAGTAATCGTGTATATTCTGCCAGGAGATAACCTGACAGTCCAGCTTGGGGTCATCGAATATCCGCCTACACTCTGCAAGTCATGTATCCCGCTATGGATCATACTCCACAAGTTCTCCCTGAATCGGCAAGTTAAGTATCCTATATACATGCTCTAGAGTCACCGTCATCTCACCAGTCAGGGAGTGAAAGGTCCCATCCTCGCTGTGAAACCTCTCCACTGCTGCAGTCAGTAAGCAGCAGTTTGTTCAAACGTCGGGCATAAAACACACATAATCCAATCCCATCGTGCCGAGTGCCTCTCGATCTATCTCTATCAACTTGTGGCACTACAACATGGGCATGGGAAACTGCTCCCTCAACATCAATGTATCTCATATGTCCTCCTACAAGCACGCAAAGCAAGGCATCAACCTAAAGCTGCAAGTACCATGCTCAACATATCTATAGAATCATATCAACTAACTTAACATATCAAATTGATCAAAATAGCACACTGCATCTCTTGACTAGATTCCTACAATCTTGGAGATAGCTTATCGATTGACGCATCAAATAGGATGCCAATCAAGTCAATGTTGTTAAGTAAATTGACTATCTATATCATATGTGCCAAATAGAAGATACATGCGCCATTTCTCAGCAAATGCACCACTTCTGTCATATGCGCCATAGCATTTCATAAATGCACCGTCCCATACCGTATATGTGCCGCCCAAGAGCATGTGTTGAATCATACCTTGCATGCGCTGACCTTCCTCATGCATGCACAACTTTCATGCATGCGTAGCTTCATATCCTAGATGCACCGCAGAATGACAAATGCACATTTCTACATGTCAGATGCACCGAACTGCAATCTTGCCCATTTGTTTTGCCCAATTTTACCTAGCATTTAATGCACTCAAAATTGACCCTAGGTGAAATTTTTTGAGATACTTATTGGGGGTCCTGCCTCTCTAGCCAGTCGAATCATCGGATTCACTCAAAGTAGTGCTCCTCGCATGGAATATCCATCCTAGTGTTGACTAGTCTATACTCTGTGCTCTCCTAAGCTCTCAAAGATAATCCAACAAAAGCCAAGTGTGCAAATGACTTGTCTTGTGGACCCAGCTCCTATATATAGCATGCAAACCCTAAACTGGCTATGTGGTGACTATGACTACTTCCCGTACCCATTTCTTCCCATTTTCTTTCTTTTTCTCAGAAAACGCATCCTATTTTCTTCAATCCTAACCAAGTTTTCCCTTCATCTTCATGAGATTGTCCATCTCACACCTTTTTCCTTCTTCCCATCCAATCTCCCAAGGGGGCATCCTATTGTCATAAATTGTACCAGGGGCAAACTGGGGCATATATCATTGTCAAAAAAATTCTTATTCTTTGAAACAACGTCGTAAACTGCATTGCATCAAAAGGGCAAAATGTATATGCCTAAAAATGACACGACTCAGTCTAAATAAATATTCTAAATATTTATTTAAGTCAAATTCCTCTATCAATAAATAAATAAACAAATTTATTTATTTGATCCATATTCTCCCAACAATTAAATAAAATCAATTTATTTAATTAAAATTCCTAATTCTTCTATCAATGAATAAATAAACAAATTTATTTATTTGATTCATATTCCTCTAAGTTAATTAAATATCAAAATATTTAATTACCTCTTCTAAAGTCAAAATTAAATAAAATCCTTTATTTAATTAAATTCTTTGAAACAATTAAATAATTCTTAATTATTTAATTAAGTAATTCACTCTTCCAAATTTAAATAAATCAATCAAATTTATTTAAATCCTCTCAATCTCCAAAAATAAAATACAATCAAATATTTTATTTATTCTTCCAAAAGTATGCACAACAATTAAATAAATCTATTTATTTAATTTGCTTTTTTATCTTCTAATTCTTCAAATATCTTCCAAATCTTCTAAAAATAAGTTGTCTTCTTCATGCACACAAAATTGAATAATTTATTATTTAATTTCTCTCAAAATCATGCAAAAGCAAATCTCAAGTTGAGTTAACTGACTCAATCAACCTTGTTTTTATCAATATCTCTTAAATTAGAAAAAATCTTTCTAATTTATGAAAAGCATGTCTTATCTTTAGAAAAGAAAGTAGTTAACTCAAATAAAACAACTTTTGGGTGACACTTGTCTTCTTTATATTCGTGCACATCCTCTCAACTATTCTATACTATTGATCTTCTCATTCTTTCCATACCATTGATCTTCTCTCTCACAAGTCTATAAATTGAACCCTCTTCCTCCATTTCATTCATCCAAGCTTTAAGTATTGTTACTCTGCAGGAATTACAGCGTGCCTTTGGCACCAATTCCTTTATTGCTTGCAATCAAACTTGTTACTGCACACTACTATCATTGTTATGAATCTCATATTCATGGCAAAACTATCATAGCTGTTCCCAATTGACATCTTGGAATCATAGAAAGGAAGTGCACCTTCTAAGGGCCATATTCATAGACAAGACATTTGTGATAGGCGATCAATGGAAGCTGAGAATTAAAGGAGGTTTGTTTTGTATTATTCATTGTTTGATTGATCTCTTTTGTTCTATATTTCATTGAGTTTTGGGTATCATTGATATTGATATATTGATTATTCATTTAGATCCAACTTTCCCTTAACAACACCAAACCTCCAACTAAGAAGGGAAAATTAGCAGTCGTAATTCCCTCTAAGATGCCCATTTGCTTCATCCAAGGGGACAAGCCCACATCTAGACAAAAACAAGGGGTGAAGAAGGGTTTACAATGGCTCAATGGATGGTGCTAAACTTCGCCAATTTTACCAGATCCTCCCATCGCTTAGAAAAACACCTCTAATCCCTTAATCTTGTAAGGACATATCATTATCCATGAGAATAGAGAAGAAAATCCTAAGGAATAGGACAGTGGAGAAAGCACACTCAAAAGATGAAGATCTATAATGTCTGCATTAGAAGGATGATGCATGAAGTAGCAGTAGAGATCCTTATTTATAACCCAATTATAGAAGTTCCCATGCCAATGATAATCACTCCCTATCAATTTGTCATATCCATTCAATTCAATTAGTACCACGGTAGACCAGTCATAAATGGAAAACCTCTACCAACTTGCCAGCACCATTGAAAAAGGAAAAGGAGGTGGCACTCTACATTATGTCAACTCTCCATGACATAGGTCCATTAGTTCCCACATTGAAAACACCAAACTGGGCATCTTGATCATAGTGTATTCAACCATTTTAAATAACCAAATTCATTTTAAACTTTGGATGTATATCCCTAAAGGTCAATTTGTATGCCTCCAATCCCCTACAAGCATATCTCCTTCACAATTGCAGCAAGTTAGACTCATTACACGTTTGAAAGACATCCCAATGCACTAGCTCATTAATTCCTATGTGCCACCACCCTATACCTCTTATCAAGTTTGATACCTAGCCGTTGATGATCCTAGTTTGAAATGAGATCAACAACCATTAGACATCGCCTCTTATCTTGATGACCCTCCATCATGAAAATGTTGGCAAGAGGCATGACTATGCATGACCAGTGTTGTCATTGATGGCAACTAAGTTTATTCCACACATCCATAGTTCAATATCAGATCATACTGAAAGTCAGTTTCAAGATTTGTCAAGTCCGGGTAGACAAGAACAGAGTATATGGCAGAGTTCAATATTTTGGTCAGCAGATTTCTCCAGTCAATCATTGTGTGTTGCATATCTGAGGTAGTGTAGAGGAATGTTAGACAAGGGGATTAAAAGTTATGAGCATTTGAGTACTGGGTCCTAATATGACAAAACAATTTAGTAAAGAACAAGCCAACCTGTGTTAGATCCTTATGCAGATCTGGTAGAAGTGTTTTTGGTGAGTTGTGTATGGGATATAATGTTAGTGACCACCATGAATGGTGACTTTCAAGTGTTATTTTTGGTACGCATCAACATTGGTGTAAGTATTTAGCTGACATAACAAAGTATTTGTGTTGTTTGCTAAGTTCTTCACTAGGCTAATAGAAAGTGATTGAATTTCTTGAGGCAGATATATATAGTCAATGGATTTGAGTGTATTGGAGTATGGTATGATGCGAATATGGAGTAAGTGCAAAAAGGGTAGATAGGAGTGCAAAAAGGAAGAGATCTAAGATCCAGATTATGGCAGAGCAGTAAACAGGGCAGAATAAAGATGAAGTGTATCAAGTCAGTATTCTGTGCTTAACCAGAACTGAATCCTTGCATTGGTTGATGCTAATTATTAGTTCAAATTCATTGTAATCTTATATAGGTAGTGAACCTTTTGTAGGCAGTGAGCCTTCTTTTGAGTAGTGAGTTCTAGGCAGTGAGCCCGAATGCATGTGTATTCCCAATTGTAATACTTTTAACAGAGTATAATCTTTGTGGGTTAACCCCCACTGTGGTTTTTCCCTTAACGAGGTTTCCACATCAAAATCATTGTGTCATGTGTGTTTATTTGTTTCTGCTCATGTGTTGATGACTCATGCTTTAAATGTTTTAATTAGTTCTAAATGATATTGTTGCAAATAATAAAGTTTTCGGACAACTAATTCACCCCCCTCTCAGTTGTTTTACCTAATTCTAACAGAAATGTGATACAAAGGATCCTTGCAATGTGTCCAAATGTTGCCACATGCCCATCCTCTATCGTTTACCAATCCCATAGCAATTAACTCAAACCCCAGTAATCTCAAATTGTGTGATAATGAAATATCATGACAAACCACTTCATTTGACACCTGACATGGGACAAGGCATATCAGAAAACCCCTAATTAGAAGTCCTCTACACCCTGCACTTTATCCTATCTCCCCTTTGAGTAACTTGTGATGTGAAAACATGTTGCGATGAGCAGAGATGGAGACACATGGCACCAACTTGGACCCTCAATCACATATCACCATTTCCTTTCTTCTTTGGTAAACACAACTACAATATGAATACCCAATGTGACAGACCACGAAGCTGACATCTATCCCAAGAAACACCATCATACATCATAATTTGGGATGAAGCACTAGAAGAGGAAATGTGATGTAAAGGATATGTGCAACGAAGGTTATGAATAAAGCACATGCACAAAATGTTGTCTTAAAAAGGGGCCTCACTAGGTAAAACAGACGTAGGGGACTTAAATCATTAAAAGGCATGTGTACATTCCAACCTAGGGATAACACCATATGGAAATACATTGGGAGTTCATTAAAGTTTTTCCAAGGGACCAAGTGGTGATGTTAGGTTTGAGGGACTGATATGAACATGAAGACATAGACATAAGTTATTACTTATCCAACTGGAAAACAAACTCTATCAGTCAATAGGGAAAAAGAAAAAAGCACCCAGAGACCAAAGACAAGGGTTTCAAAATGAATCACAAGATTTAACAAACCCTAAAAACCATTTACAAGAACCCTCACCCACAAAGACTAAGTAGAGGCCCATAAATGGGAATTTCACATAGAAGACCACAAGATTTTACAAGTACTACTAGTGGCTCATGCTCGGGGACGCTTGTTCACAAGAACAAGATGAGATTCCAGAAGATCTCTCAGTGGAGTAGACCAGATGTAGAGGAATAGACCACAAGAGAAAACAAACCTTAATGTTATGATGGCCCCAGGCCATCCTGAAAGGGGCAGAGAGACCTACCTCTATCAAAGATCCATCTTTTCAATGATTGCACCAACACCATCCCACCAACATCCCTTGAAATCACCTAATTATAGATATTGTCCATAACATCCCAATACAATCTATATCACTCTGTATTGTGTAACCAAGTAGAAACTACAAATTAATATCATCACACAACACATACTCATATTGAAAGTAACATTCCTCACTCTTCACCTTATTTTCATGCTCTGTTAGAACAATTTCCAACTGAACTAGAAAATAAAGGAGTTCATACTCTACCAAACAGCTAGCCTCATAAACATTAGCCTCATCTCTTACATTCATAGAAAAATTAAAAACTTCATGTTTGATGAACACATTTGTATACACTTGCTCTAGTTTGTTGAAAGAAAGATTCAATCCTGGGTCTGAAAATTTATCAAGACAAATATTATAAAGATAGGATATACCAACTAAACCATTATCTAAATTCTGTTCCATACTTTTCAAGCACTCATCAGGTGTACCAAACAAAAAGTGTTCACATTTAGGCTCACTTTTGATCTGATTCATATGACATATGTACTCACCTACATTTGGGTATTGTAACTCATCTACATCACTTGGTGTTTCAATCTAATGCAAAGGAGACTGAGTTGTCTAAACCACATTTTCATCACTAATCATGTTGTGATCCTCACAAGAACATGCATCCCCAACCATGTTTACATGGTCAATGAATTCCTAAACTCCAAGCTACCAGCTTGTGTCATTATCACATACCTTAAACATTTTCTTCATCTCAGGAATGAGAATACAACTCGATTCATCTTGAAAATGCAACCTATTTGCATCCTCATCGTCCCATAATAGCACAAACACACACATTTCTAGTTCAGTGATATAATTTGATTTAATTTTAAAATCATCGCTTATGTACATGTACATTTACGCTCAAAATCATGACCTCAGTTGCATGGGGTTGTTAGGTTGGATTTTGGCATGCACACGGACCCTTCCCTCCTTGCCACAGGGCAATTCACCACGTCACTCTTGCTCTCATGGAAGTAGCTAGTCAAGAGGAGGCAAGACATGGCAGGGATCTAGCTCATTGGAGAGCTAGACTTCGTAGAGAGGGGTTGACAAGTTCTGTGGCCTTTGTTGTTGTGTGCTAAGTTGAATGTTTCATTTGATGTCAGTTGTTCTAGAGATAACCCTATAACCCCAAGGGTCACTAGTTTCTCTTCTCCTATTGGGGTTTCTTCTATTCCACCTTTGTGTGGGTAAGTGGTTTCTTTCATTTATGTCCTCTTGTCTTTCAATTCATTAAATGAGTTCTTGTTGTATTTGGACTTTTCTTTGCTCTTCTATTAATAAGAGGACAAATGGCTCTTGTTGTGGTAACGCAAATGTCTCCTGCTATTGTCATGGATTGATTTCCTCAATCTCATTGAGGATAGCCCCTACCCACTCACCTCTTACTCCTAGGCACATTTGTGAGCCAAGATAGAGACAAATGTGTAATGACTAACCTTAACTAGACTTAGGGTTTTGACCTAGGGTTTAGTTATGCTTTGACTTGTGTTTACCTTGTGATGTGATCAAGGGTTTGATTGAATCATAAATCGTGGTATACCTCATGATGATATTGAGGGTTTGCAAGTTATCCATGTTTTCTAGGGTTTCTATATGCATGCAAAGCTAAATGAAATGCAAACTTGTTTTTTGTACTTTTTTAGTATTTTATGGAAATAAATAACCTTTTTCTATTCTAATAATTGAAATATGAAATGCAAACTAATATGACTTTTCCTAATGCAATTTTAATCTATGTTTTTGGGTTTTCGATTGTTTTGAAATAATCTAATCTAGGAAGGGAAATTAATTCTACAAATAGTCTAGATCTAGGAATTTGAAAACAATTATTCTAACATACAAGATCTAATCTATCAAGGAAAAAGCAAATATTTACTATTCCCAAGAGAAATTTTGATTTTCTAATTACTATCAATTGAATAAAGCAATAGAGGAACCTGAAAGAATGAAGATTTGTGTGACTCCACTACCCTCAGAAATCCTTGATGTTGGCAACCTTGAATCCTCTTGAAGCAGCAGGAAAACGTCTTGATGATAAGATGACACAAAGAAACAAAAAGAAGCTTGTTGAATCTTGAAAGAGCTTAATGAGAGCTTTGGATGAGCACAATGGCGTTGATTGAAGTAACATAATGATGATTGATTGAACAATGAATAAAAGAAAAGGCACCTTAGTCCTATGAGAGCATTAGAATGTTGATTTGGAGAGCACAAACTAGTAAGAGTTGTGTGCACAATGAATTTGCCTCCTTGGAAGAGCTTTGAAGCTATGCAACAATTAAAGCTTTCAATATTTAGAAAACTAAAGAAATATATGAAGAAAGAGGCTCAAAGACCTATGAAGAAGCTTGAAAAAGCTTGTGAAGGTGAGAAGAGTATTCTCCAACTTGCTCAACTTGGAAAATAATGAAGAGGTGAGAGGTATTTATAGGTTTGAAGAAGGGATGAGAGGTGGAATTGATTGAGAAGTTAACTCAATTGATTGAAGAGTTAACAAGGATTGATTAGAGATTGAACTAGATTGATTACCGAGTGAACTCAACTAACTAAGGAGTGATAAATCGATAATAACTTATCACTGAAGAAGGATTGGAGTTGGAAGGATGCATGAGACTAATTGAATTATTAATTTTAGATCAAATGGAGTTAATTATACATGTGTGGGTGCATGAAATAGTGAACTCCATATTAGGCATAAAAAATCATGCGAACTGGAAGAAAAATGCGTGAAAACAAAGCTTTTTTGAGTGAAAAACTTGAGTTTTTCACTGGCTAGAAATGCGACAAGGTCACCGCTTTTGCCAATAGGGTCACCTGGGGGGTGACCCTCAGTCAGCCAGGGGAGATCTAAGAAAAAAAGGGTTTTTGAGGAATTGCATGATGGGAGATGGTATCTAAGAGAGAAAAAGGAGGTGTTCTGCCTCCAGAAACAGGTCAATCATGTGCAAGAATCCAAATCTCCACTTACACCACAGGTTCTCCTAGGGGAGATCTAGAAATAATAGGGTGAGTTTTGGATTGATTGAGTGAAACTAAAAACTGAAAGTTGGAGATGGAAAGGGGGGACTTCTAGAAGGCTTCTAGAGGTGTAGAGGATGAAAAACATAGAGGAAAGGTGAGAACTTGGTGCAGGGGTACCAAGAACCTCATAAGCATACTTTTTGTCATTTTTGGTTTTTGGTTGTTTGAGTGTTTTGGAGTCTAATAAGGTCATTTATGACCATTTGAGAACATAAGGGGTCATTACGAGTCTTTGAGAATCAATTTTGATGTGTTGAATAAAATATTGTAAAACACACCTTGCACATTCTTATAAAAGTGCATTAGGGTGAATGTTTGAAGAGAGATTAGTTAATGATCAGTTGGGTAGTTGTTCTAGGGTGGAAAAACTATGTAAAGGAGTGTTTTACATGTGCAAGAGGTTGTTGAAGCATTTTGGAATGAAAAGACTCTGTTTTCTTGTTGTTTTAATTGCTTTTTCTAGCAAACTGACTATTATTCATGTGATTGTATAGACTATACTATGTGTACTACTTTGAAACTGGTTGGCAAAGTTGGAGGGAGATCTTACCTTTCAAATACAACTAGTTTGACAAATTTTTATTGAGTTTTGTACATTTTATAGCTTTTTTTTAAAAATTGCCATAAACCCTACCTAGGGTAACTAGTGAGTAAATAAATGGCATAAATTGGCCTTCCACTCATGGAAACATCACCACAATGGGTGAAAACGTCTGTAATATTGTAATGTATCATATTCCAGCCATGCAGGGTCCCATGATGAAGTTTGCATGTGCTTTTGGAAGGGTTTAGGTTTGATATGTTGTATGTATCAGACTGTGAAGACATTGAATGATAGTTTGGAGTCCACCAATGCAAATTTTGATATTTTTGTGATTGGGGAAGGTGTTGGGAGTGTGTGGAATGGTCCTATAGACCTTATCAAGGGGTTCTTAGTCTTTGATAACAATTACTTGATAAAATATTTTGACTATCTAAAGTGGATTGTGTATGACAGTGAAATTAAGCCTAATTGGAAGAGGGACAATCAATTTTTTCCCTATTCCATACAAAGTAACCCTAGCCCATTTTGACATATGTTTAATAAAAGCCAAAAGGGTATCCCAAAAAGGTCTCATATTTTTATTATCAGGTCTACAATGAAGGTTATGGTCAAAAAGGTTATTTTGAAAGGCTACTAGGTTTTAGGGATAATATGTTAAGAATGTACCAAAGTTGTAGGATTGCATTGGTTGTATTGAATCCTTTCTTGAAATGTGAGTTGGATTAGTCAAGTTAAGTCAAGTTTTGCCCTTGTTGTACATCATTTTGGTATCAGAGCCAAATTAAAGGGAAATGTTGAATTGAAGAGAAGGAAAGATGCCTCCAAGAGTGAATCCAATTGCTAGAGAAGTGAGGGAGATGAAGGAGAACTTTAAAAAATAGATGAGGGAGATGAAGGCCATCTTTGAAGCCAAAATTATAGTAGCTGAAACTACTCAAAAAAGAGGAGTGGTCACAGGAGATTTGAGTGACTTAGAAAGAGAAGAAGAAGGAATAGATGAAGCCAATCCACACCAGGAAGAACCTTAGGGGGAGAGAGAGATGTTGATGACATGAGAATGGAAATATTACTAAAGGTAGTCAAAGGGGAAGGTTCCAAAGTGAAGATGGAACTACCAGTGTATGGAGGAAGTCTAAATAGTGAGGAACTTCTAGATTGGATAGGAGAACTAGACAAGTACTTTGAATTTGAAGATGTGCCTGAAGAACAACAAGTGAAGTTGGCAAGAACAAAGTTGAAGAGTCATGCATCCCTTTGGTGGGACTATGTTGAAGATGAGAGAAGGAAGCGGGGAAAATCCAAAATCACCTCTTGGAACAGAATGGTTGCAAAGTTGAAAGGTAAATTTCTACCTAGTGATTATGCCACTCAATTGCATAGGCAATTACAAAATTTGAGACAAAAAGACATGGATGTAAGGACATATATAGAGGAGTTCTATAAACTAAGCATTAGATTAGGCCATATGGAGGATGAAGTTGACAAAATTGCAAGGTATTTGAATGGGCTAAAGTATAGCCTACTAGATGAATTAAGTCTCACAAGTCCAAGAATAGTAGAAGAATGCTATCAGTTGGACATGAAGGTTGAAGACAAGTTGAGGAGACAAGAAAAACAAAGTAGAGGTAGGGGAAGGACAAGTTTTAGAGGAAGAGGATCATTTTCTAATTTAGGAAAGTCACATGGGAGTCAAGAAGGGACAAGTAACTCAAGAACAAACATCAGATTCAAGGGGTAGTTTTAGGGGCAGAAGATCATATTTTAGGGGCAGATTTGGAAGTAGAGGAGGAACAAGTGGCTTCACTAAAAAGTGTTATAAATGTCAAGCATGGCAATGCACTAAAGAACAGTCCACTACTTCAGTTAGAAATGAAAGGAGGAATCAAATTACACAAGGTGAGGATAATGAAAGTATCAATTCTCCATCATACAATGCTAAACTAGAAGTTGGGGATTCTTTGTTGATGAGAAGAACCTTGATTAAAGTGCCCATGGAGAAGGAACCACCTCAAAGAAAGTCACTCTTCAGGACTACATGCAAAAGCTAAGGTAAATGTTGTAAAGTTGTCATTGATTCTAGTAGTACTAACAATTTGGTTGAAATGGTAGATAAGTTAAACTTGAAAAGATTACCCCATGCCACTCCATATAAGGTCTCATGGCTAAATAAAGGGAAACAAGTGCTAGTTAATGTGCAATGTTGGGTAGAATTCCAAATAGGGGGATATAAGGATAAAGTGTTGTGTGATGTCATTCCAATGGATGTTTGCCATATGTTGCTTGGTAGACCATGGCAATATGATAGGAAGGTAGTCCATGATGGTAGGAAAAACACCTATGTCATAGAGAAAGATGGGGTCTCTTACACTCTCACACCTTTGAAATAAGAAGGTCAAGAACCACAGGTGGGATCTAGTATGATGTTGGTAGGAGGGAAGGAGTTCATTACACCCATGAAGGAGGAGGAAATGGATTTTGCACTTATAATCAGACCTAGATCTATTGTGACAGTAGTTAGGATGGATGATTTACCTTTAAAGATCCAAAATTTGCTCAAGGAACATGTTGATATGGTGGTAGATGACATCCCAAATAGAGGTATCAGTCCTCATAAAGACTTTCTAGAATGGGAAGGTAGACCTTTCAATTTAGTTGAAGATGCTAAGCATTTGCAATTGGACTATGGGCAGTTTGGTGAATGTAATCCAATACAAGGTGTTAAGAGGCTTAGTTCTAAGATTGAGGTTTAATTTTATATCGCAGAATGGTATGAACAAAGAAATAGAGAAGGCCAAACATTGTGTAAATCCAATGGAGATGTTAGAAGTTAGACGTGCTTTACTTCTTTTGGAAGAGGACAGAAAGAATACTGATCAAGATTCTATTCTTGCTGCTATAATGGCTAGGAGCAGAGAGAGGAGACAAAATACTCCCATTGAGATTTCATTTTCATCATTGAGGAATACAATCTGGGTTATTGAACTCCCATTAGTTGGCCAAGGAGAAGATACAGCAATATTGCAAGGGACAGTTGGAGGTGCAGCTCATATAGCAGGGTTAAGGAAGCATAACCTTTTGGATAGGGATTCTCAATTGAATGAAAAGTGGCAGAGGAATGAGAGACCTAAAGTCAAAATAAAACAAGGTGTTGGAGGAGAGCAAATTGCTATTGCCATACATGAAATCCATCAACAAGGAATGGAGCAGCTACAAAGTAGAATTAGTAAATGCAAGCAAAGGGCAGATGTGAGAAGAAGAGAAGTTGATGTCATGGTTGAAGATTTCATTTCTGATTTGCACCCTTTCAAAGGAGATGTTGTTGTAGGTGATGAAATAGGTTCATGTTCATTCACAGATGCTAATTGGATCAAGAACCTTCCACCTAGCAGGCCCATGGAGTTGGAGTGCATTATAAATACCAAAGAACTCAAAAATACAAGGAATAAAACCTATCTCCACTACTTAGTCAAATGGAGGGGTTTTCCCATTAAAGATTCCACATGGCTGAATGTAGAAGACATTATCAAGCATGGATATACTATTGTAAACCTGCACTCAAGTGGGACTTGAGTTTTCTTCCCCTTGGGTGTATGGTGCAGGGGCACTAGGAACCTAATAAGCATACTTTTTGTCATTTTTGGTTTTTGGTTGTTTGAGTGTTTTGGAGTCTAATAAGGTCATTTATGAGAATATGAGAACATAAGGGTTCATTAGGAGTATTTGAGAATCAATTTTGACGTGTTGAATAAAATATTGTAAAACACACCTTACACATTCTTATAAAAGTGCATTAGGGTGAAAGTTTGAAGAGAGATTAGTTAATGAATGATTAGGTAGTTTCTCTAGGGTGGAAAAACTATGTAAAGGAGTGCTTCACATGTGCAAGAGGTTGTTGATGGTTGTTGAAGCATTTTAGAATGAAAAGACTCTATTTTCTTTTTGTTTTAACTATTTTTTCCAAAAAACTGATTGTTATTTGTGTGATTGTATGGACTATACTATGTGTACTACTCTAACTAGTTAGAAAATTTGGAGGGAGATCTTACCTTTCAAATGCAACTAGTTTGACAAAGTTTTATTGAGTTTTGAGCATTTTATAGAGTTTTTTGTAAAAACTTCCATAAACCCTACCTAGGGTAACTAGTGAGTAAATAAATGACATAAATTGGCCTTCCACCTGTGGAAACATCACCACAATGGGTGGAAATGTCTGTAATAATGTAGTGTATCATATTCCAGCCATGCAAGGTCCCATGATGAAGTTTGCACATGCTTTTGGAAGGGTTTAGGTCTAATATGATGTATGTATCAAACTGTGAAGACATTGAATGATAGTTTGGAGGTCACCAATGCAAATTTTGATCTTTTTGTGATTGGAGAAGGTGTTGGGAGTGTGTGGAAGGGTCCTATGGACCTTATAAAGGGGTTGTTAGTCTCTGATAAGAATTATTTGACAAAATATTTTGACTATCTAAAGTGGATTGTGTATGACAGTGAAATTAGGCCTAATTGGAAGAGGGACAGTCAATTTTTGCCCTATTTTGTACAAAGTAACCCACCCAATTTTGACATATGTTTAGTAAAATCCAAAAGGGTATTCTAAAAAGGTCTCATATTTTTAGTATCAGGTCTACAATGAAATTTATGGTCAAAAAGGTCATTTTGAAAGGCTACTAGGTTTTAGGGGTAATATGTTAAGAATGTACCAAAGTTGCAGGATTGCATTGGTTGTATTGAAGCCTTTCTTGAAATGTGAGTTGGATTAGTCAAGTTGAGTCAAGTTTTGTCCCTGCTCCACATCAGAAATCACCTACAAGATGCTCACAAGGCTTAGGAACAGGTCGAAAGCTCAAAAAACACAAATTGACAAGTGTCACAAAAGTGTTGAAAAGCGTCAAAAATAGGGAGAGAGAGAAAACAACACAAGACAAGAAATAAGACACATCATCAAGAGGTTTTCTACTTAGAGGATGTAGTTTCATGATTACATGTACATGGCATGGATTAAAATCATCATAGGGGTCCTCGTGGAGGCTGTGTGTGATTTTGTTTATGTTGTTTGCATTCCCATTACTTGGATCTCATTATCACTATCACATATGCCGTCAACTTCACCACATATTTTGGTGAACCCAACATGAAGAGAAAAAACCTTTTGGGATGGATTCTTTCACATTTTTTTGTACTTCATAATGTTTCATGCAAAAAGTCAAAGGGAATGTCCCCTCGAGTAAAGTTACAAATTCAACATAGATCCAAAGAGATCTTGACAACATTGACCAAATCAAAACACAAGTGAATGATCAATCTCAAATCCATCAAGATGATCAAGCCATAAAAAATGGCCACCAAAATGGACAATGAAGTATGTTGTCAAGAGAACTTACAAGAAGCTCAGGGGAATCACCCCTCCAATGAAAGTAACACATGTTCAGATCCAATAGATTCAATCTCGAATCAATCAAGCTCCAAAGACTCAAAGTGGATCCAACAAGATCCCCACAATATTGACCAAATCAAAACATTTCAAGTGAGTGTTCAGTCTAAGATCCATCATCAAGACCAACCCATAACTAATAATATGAAAATGGCCACTAAGGTGAGCCATCAAAAGAAAATCTTACAAGAAGCTTGGGGGCACAGAAACCCCTCCACATAGTACATCAAGATAAAAAGTCCACAACATGTGAAATGTCATCAGAAAGAACAAATAGGGTCACTCAAACCCCAATGCATATCAATCCATCTCAAGGTTGTAAAACTCAAAAAATGAAGGAAGCCTCACTCACAGACCTTATAGAAAGTTTGGTCCAATGAATTGAGACCCTTGAGGCTTGGAGTGTTGAAAAATCTCACCAAAACAACATTATAGAAAAATGTAGGGCACAGGGAAATCGTTTCATTGATGAAATCAAATCAAACTAGGGAGCAACAAAAAATACCCATCATCTAAACTCCCATTTGTATGACACACATAACAAAGCATTCAAGCCTCCCTTTCCCTCACAATCCAACATGACAAGTCTCAATCAAATAGGTGGGATTCCTATGATGCAAGATCAACCACAAATGATCCCACCCAATCTTCAAAACATAAACATGACGCCATTTAATCATCCAATTCTTTTAGGATATCAACAATATAGCATACCCTTTCAACAAATGCAACAAGATCTGCCTATTCTTAGGTTGTAACAATTTTTCTTTAGCTAGAAAGAAAATAAGTAACTTGAAATAAGCTTTGTTTCGATCCCACTATATTTGTTTGAAATCTATCTCATAGCAAGGTGGAAAATACCTCGAGTATTTAAAGGAGCCTCTTGACTACAGCATTTGTCAGGTAATACTACTAGGGCCTCTCCCTGAGCTTCCAAAATTTAAAGGAGAGGGTGATCCCAACTCTCATATCAAGGCTTACATCATGGTAGTGTTAGAACTCCTTCCTTGGGATGGGGTGGTAGCAAAGATTTTCTCAAAAAATTATTGCTCTAGATTGGTACTATCGACTTCTAGAAGCATCAATCCACCCTTTTAGGCAATTCATTGATCAATTTGTGGTTGCCTTCAACATAAACAAACTAGTCAAGATAGGAATACAAGAAATTTTAATAATCAAACAAGAAGCCAATGAGTTGGTTGCACATTTTATCCCACGATGGAGGAAAGTTCTTTATTCTTCAACTAGCGCACCAAACATGGATCATAGAGAACTTTGTGATCTCTTCTTACATGCTCTCAATAGTGACATATGAGAACAAGTCCAAAAACTCCCTTAGAAATCATATGAAGAAGCACACAAAAGTGCCCTTAGAATTGACGAAGCCACTATTGATAGTGGAATAAGGGAGTATGATTCCAATGAAAGGTTGATAAACCATGATACAAATGACAATTCCTCAACAAATGATCAAGGAATAGATAGGTCAACAAACACCTCACCATTTAGAAACAACAAAAGTTGTGACTACAATAATCATACAAATTTTAGAAATGAAAATGTAAACAACTATCCCTTGAGAATCAATAAGAGGTCATACAACAATCATCATAAACTGCGAGATCACAATCATGATACATATTTCTCATTTCACAAGAGAAGGGGACATGACATCAAGTCATGTCGGGGGTACCATCGCTTCATATCAAACCTCCCAAAACTTCAACAAAAAGCATTCATGGACACATTCTCCCAAGATGAAGAGCTTAGTCCCAAAATCCATCAAAACACTTTAGACCTTATGGAATTAGGTGAAGATCAAGAAATTTGTGTCATATAAGGACTAGAATGACCAAATGACACCTCCAATGACTCAAATTTTTCTCACATATGAGAGCTTATCAAGAGTTCTCCTATGCACAAGAATGCTCTCCTCAAAGCCTTAGATCTAGGCCATCTAGTTCAAAACACTCCAAGTGAAAAGTTTTCTTCAACATTTGAGTTTGAAAAGTTACCCTCAGATAATGATATAGCTAAACAGGGTGATCTCCCCCTCCATCTGATAGTCCAATTTCAAGACTATTCCATTAAATGTGTAATGATTGATGATGGGTCTGCAATCAACATGGTCTTGTTGATGATGATTGTTGGTCATAACAACATGCATAAAAATTAGCACAACAAACATTTATTATCTTGTAAAGTACGATCAATTTGAGATAAATTGATGACTCCAAGGCTCCGTTGATCAGGTCATGATCGTCTGACGTTACTCAGAGGTTGATGTGACATGCTATTTTCTATTTCAAGGGATCTTACGTTTGCTTAAGTGATCAATATGGCACTGTATTCAGTAAATTCACTCCACAGAGAGGTTGATTCTACTATATTTCCAAAGATCACTATGATATTTGTAAGTTTGATCAATTATTCTGATCATTAATCATCATGAACTTACACATTCTTCTACACTGCATATTTATTTAAATGATGTGTCTACAAGTAGATATTTATGTGTTCCTAATGGATATTTATCCATATTTACATGATATTTATCAATTTGACATGCTTCCATTCAAAATATGCTCTATATTTTCAATTCTATACGAGATATCTGCATATTTCATGTTTATTTGCTTTTGATGGTGTGTTATTTGCAATTATGGAGGTGATTTGTAATGAAATTCAATGAAATTTAAAGAAATACTTCTAATTTTAGTGAACCTTTAGTTATTGAATCACATACACACAAGATACATTCATGAAGAGAAGAAATCAAACCATAATTCACTAGGTTGTTCCATAGCTAGGTATGGTTGATGCCAACTTCAAAGGAACAAAGAATGAAAACAACATATGCAGACTAAAAAGCACTCCAAGGGATGCAACTAAACAATGCATATATCTAGATTCCACCCACAGATTACTTAGGATTTACAATGATTTGTAATCAAAACAGCCTCTCTTTCATTAAGTATGCAAAACATGTACATTCACAATAACTTTGAAATAAGTCTTGAATTCTTCAGCAATCCAATTTTAATTAAGTTTCAAATGATTAAAAGATTGCACCCCTGCACCTTTTATAGAATAAGGTGAGGAGGTAGTTACAATTGACCAACGATCAAGATTTATCAATTTAGATCAATGGATGACAATCCTCCTATGACTTAGTCAACCCTTCATTCGTGGCACAGGTTGCCAGCTGGCAACCATCTCTATGACTTGCTACTCACAAGTATCCCATGCATATGTTCACTTAGTGATGCATCTATATTTACTCTTCATGTCCTTCCTCTTCACTTTCTTCTTGCTCATCATTCTCTTCATCTTCATTATTTTCATTATCACTATCACCCTAATAAACATTTCCTTTCATGTGGATCTTTACTGCTATCCTGATAGATTCATATGCTTGCACTATTTTATCAACCTCTCCCCCATCTTGGATTTTAGCTTTTACTATTGCATGTTTATGAGATTGGAACTTAGCCTTGCGAGCTTCCATTTTGCCTTTCCTTCTATTTAATGTCTCATTGTATGTCTCCACTTTAACCTTTATTCTCATGATTCTATTCATTACTTCCTCTGTCAAGTGGGTGAGGGGGTCATCTGCTACTAACTTGAAATTATCTTGTAGAGCCTTAATAGCAAAATCTGCATCTTGATTTTCAATCTTACCTTCTATTTTCCCTTCCAAAGCTTCTAGGGTTTCTTCATCATATGCCATCATGCAATGTAGCTTGACGCTGATATCCCTGAGCTTGTCGCTATACTTCTTCAATACATCACACTCAAACCTGATATCTTCATACCATATACCTGTTAGCAGGGCAATATTATTGTCTAATACCTTATTACTTATCAAAATTTGTGGATCAATCCTTCTCATCTTACTTAGAGCACTCAGGTCCTTTTCCAATTGGAATGACCTTCTTCCTACGTCATTCTACATTTTGTCCACCTTCCTCTTTAGGTTGCTTAAAGAATTCCACCTCTACAGAGAGGTCCTTAATACATCCTCAGCCCCAGTGAATGCTGAAAACATCCATTTTTCCATCACCATTGCTTCATGTTTCATCAGGTCCAATTTGGTAACCTCCTCTTGTGATATGATAGTCAATGGGAGTGCAGGATTAGTTGGTGCATGATTAGGGTTAATTAACCCTTTTATGAAAGAAAGAAATTGAGCAATGTGCTCCTTATGTACCTTATTTTTCTCCTTTTCCTTCTTCACCCTTTGGGTTAAAGAATCAATAATATCCTTCCCTTCTTGACCTTCCTAGTCTTCATTGGCAAAACCTAGATCAACGTTTGTGATCTGAAATTCCTCTAGGCTTATTTTTCCTTTTTCATTTTCAACTATGGGGAGGGCTACTTGTGGGGTCCTCCTCTGTGTAGTAGGATCTCTTTTTATAGCATATGTCAACCTAGTGTTCCTTCTTGGTTTCATCATGCTTTCAACAAATAGGGTAGAGACATCAAAATCTTGGACCTTTGACTCTTATTCTATATGTATTTCCTTTCTAAGCTAGTGACGTATATCACTTCCAAATTCTTGGTGGCCCTTGTTTATATCATGGGTATCCAACTCTCTAGTATTAGCTTCTATCCTTTGTGGAGAAGGCACCTTCCGGATTTCTTCCTCATGTAGTTCATCATGAGGGGTATCTTGTTGGAATTCTTCTTATTGAGGGGTTGCCTTTTGAAAAGGAGGATCTTATGGAATATCCACATTCTGATGTTACACTTCATTCTGTGATCCCTCCTTTGGATTTTCATCCTCTTTCTTATTGTGTTCACCATGTGATATCTCAGCCTCTTGAAAGGCTTGTGTATTCTACCTTTGGGAATCACCTGGATCACCCTTGGTCATACCCTCTGTCTCTTTATTAGTATCCTGATCACGGGTCATTTCCTATTCTCCACATGTAGTTGCATTGATATTTTGTGGCTTAGGGTCTTCTTGACCTGATTTATCTTCTATCCTTGGGACTTCTCCTGAATCTCTCCGTTCTTTATGAACATCTTTGAGTAACACCCATTGATCTTCTTTATCTTGAGGCAATGATGAACTTCCCTAGGCCTGAGCAACACCAATGTCTAATATACCTTGATCACCCCCACTCTTCTATTAGACCTCTGATATTTTTGGTTCTATGGGTGTCACATCTTGTTGCTGATCTTGATCAAGAGCAGTACTATCCTTCTTTATATGCTCTACCACTTTAGTCCTTTTAGGTTCCTTGGGTGCACCATCATCCTTGCTCAAGCTTATATCACCCATATATGCTAAGTCTATGGCTACAGCACTAGTAATCTGATCAACCAACTTGTCTAGTCCTATCTGTTGAGCCATGTTTTTAGGACTATCTAGTTTTGTTTCTTCCAACAATTTTCCTTCTTCCAACACCCTCATTTGGGCTAATGGAGTCCCATGAGGAGTCATTCTGGTGTTAGCAACCAGAGTTTCCATATGTTGAGCAGTCACCTCTTGGACTACCTCATCATCTAATAAATCCACTGTATCATCTAAGGAGAAAGGAATCTCCTTACTTGTCTTGAGCCTTTCTCTTGTTTTCTCTTTAGCTTTCTCAGTTTTAAATTTAATTATTGTGGGAAGAGGAACATCATGCTGCAGTTCCTTCCTAAAAACTTCACCACCTTCTCCTCTCAACATGATGGGGTCAGTATGGACATCTCCCCTCATTGTTGTTCTCTGTTTCTTAGGTGGTGACATCAGTGGCATCCCCTTCCTCTTCTTGTTTTCTATCAGCAAGTCATCATCTTTGGGTTCTTTATTTAATTGCTCTTCTTCTAAGGGGTTTCCCTCTTCCAATTCATGTTGCAGGATCTGCCCTTCCACTTGCATCCCTGTAGTCTCAAAAGTAGGCTTCAAAATTCTCTTAGTTTTTGGTTTTTTTGGTGGAGACTGTGTCGCTTATGTAGATGCCTGAGCTGATGTGGAAGCACCCACAACCTTGGTGGCAACCCTTTCTACAATCACCCCCCTTGGTTCATTCTTACTTTCCTTACTTTTAGGGGGTATCTTCTTTTTATTTTCTGTGGGCAATCTCTTCCCATTGGATTTCCTCTTTTCAGTGAGGAAATCATCGTATTCCTCATCAGACAATTCTTGTCTCTTCTTCTTAGTATCAACAGTAAGCACAATGCCCCTTTTCTTTAGTTTGTCTATTTCTACATCTATCCAAGCTTGGGTTAGCTGGATCACCCCATGCATCATCTGATCTAGGGATATATCCTCTTGTTGTGTGAGATTAGGAGCTGATATGGTGTCATTAGACACCTTTTTGTCCTCATATTCATTGGACATTAACCTCCCATCATCTTTATGTAATTGTGCTGGCACTGGGGGGTAAAAGCACAAAGCTGTGTCACACTTTCAACCAACTTATCAGCACAAGTGAATTTAAGTATTTCTAACTAAAAATCAATTTTGGTCAAACAAATGATCTTGTAAGATTCATTCTAGCTAAGTTAGATATATCCACAACTTTTCCAACTAAAATTGTTGGCTAAATGCATATGTAGCACCACTATGAGGCCAATTTATCAAAAAAATAAAATTATTTGAAAAACTTGATATTTCAACAACTTCTACTCATGTAAAAGTAACATTTAAAAAAAAATATAAAATACCCTTTTGTAGATCGATAAGTTTAATTTTCAAATATATATATATATATATATATATATATATATATATATATATATATATATATATTAATAGTTTAGTTATTATTTATATTTTCGTTTCTATTTTTACTAAAAGCAGGTTATCAGCACAAAACATTAGGTCGATGACCATGTCAAGGAAAAATAGTAAAACTTATTTTTAAAAATTGAAAAAAATATGATGCACTAGATAAAAGAATCTATATCAAGATGGTATAATTTTTTTTCTATTTTAGATAAATAGTCAATATGAAAGTTGACATCGAATGGAAACAACTACATTTTAATACATGCACATTTTATTATTTATTTAAAAATATATATTTATCAAAATTGGAAAAAAATATATCCATGAACTAAAGTTTCAAGTTATAAATACACAAAAAAATTCAAGGAAAAAAAATAAAATTTACTATATAAAGATTGACGTCTCATGTAACTTCATTTTTCAGCATTTTATCAGCAACTAAATTATAGTGTCAATTTATTAAAAACTATATTCAAATAATTTTTAAATTTTTTTCAAAAAATACAAACATAAAATATACTAAAAATAAATATTTTATTAGTTTACATCATTTCAAAAATCAAAACATATATGTCACTTTTTAGTGATTCAAGTTTAAAAGTTGGATCAACGTTGGTCGTTTCCTTTGTAAAAGCGTGACACAGCTTTGTGCTTTTACCCTGGGATACAGTCAAAGGTCTTGACTTGATATAAGGTGAGTCTTTGATATTTCCTTCTTCTCACCTCAGCCTCATCATCACAATCGGTCCAAAAGTCCTCCAGATGCTTTTGATGTATTTATTTTCTCATTATCTTCTACATCCTCCCATAAGGGTCATATGATCTGGCCAGAGGAAATGGTTGTAGGTACATCAGTTTCAACCCCCCGATAGCATGCTTTATGTTATCTAAATCTGGGCACATGTACCAGCCCATAGACACTGGAAACAAAATTGGAGGTATCTTCTTATGTGCCTTATAGGCCTCAACTATGGTGGATACCTATCTAACAAATTCCATCAAGATGACCCAATTAGTAGGGTATCTTGGCAACATAAGAGGATGTCCTTCAAATCCTTCAATTCTAATATATGAAAAGGTAGCAAATTGGATAAACCATTCTCCATGTTTATAAACAACTTCTTGAACTTCCATGCTCAGCCTTTTAGTTCTATCTTCCTCCATAGTTCTGACCAGATGCATGGAGAATGCATCATTTACCAGTTTGTAGTCTTGGAGGTATACCTGTCTTTGCAATTGGAGATAATGATCCCATATGTGGGCATCATCAGCATCACCACCAGCCTTGCCCACTATTTCAGAGCATCAAATGTTCCTCTATATGCACAAGAGTACACCACATATGAAGTCATGTAGAATAAACATGTCTGTCCTCCTAGGTTCCTCATCCTTCATCTAATAAGTCACTGATGATTTTGGCCCATAGGGGTTTGTTGTCTGCATATAAGACCATCTGGATGATCCCAAACATCTAATTTTTGAAATTTCCAATGTGAGGCCTGTCAGTCACCCTGCTCAGCAAGGCAATCATATATTGGTACTCATCATCAAAGTTGAATTTGTACAAGTGTACTGGTAGTTTGGCTGAGGCAGTATAAGTGCTGCTCTTTGATCTACATTCTTCTTGTTATTGTTATATTCTATCTCTAGTTTACACAAGTCCACATTCACCACCTTATTCCCTACAAGGAAATTGAAAGTGGCAGTGATGCCCTTGACTGAAAAGTCAGTGTATATCCTTCCATGTTTTTCCACCTGCCTAGTTTCTGGGTTGTAATTTCTCGCACATTCCACTACCAATTCCGGAGCACCCATAGCATAGGGAAAACTAGCTGCATGCCACATACCTGAGATAAACACCCTATCCAGAATAGAATTATCCTTATCATTATCTAACCTTGTCGACCATACAGCCAGGTCCGTATCCCCTTGATGTGTATCACCAATGACCCCATATTGGTGCAGGTGCACCTAACCCACAGTGGCCTTCATGAGGCAGTTAGTTAGTTTTAAGGTTGTTTATGTTTCCAATAAGGTCTTATAAGACCAATGCAATGTAATAAGGTCAGCTTGGACCAATGCATGTTCAGTTAGTTGTATTTAGGATCAAAGTTGTAAGTTCCTAGATCATTTGTTGATCTATAGTTTGTTAGGACAATTAAGTTTGTTGGATCGATGGAGGTAGTTATCTCTCCCAGCCACTTGGAAGCAAGTCTGTACTACTATGGGTAAGTGTATAAATACCCCAGTACAGGTCAATTGAGATCAATATATTGATGTTAAGAAGATGTATTGTGCTATTGGAAACAGAGTACCGTAATCGCATTTTCTAAAAGCAAATAAAGATTTTGTTTGTGTTTTGATCATCTAATTGCACTGTGTAATCAAATTGTTGTTTTGGTGGCCGAATGGATTTTCCATTCCATTCCACCGGTTGATTCCTACAGAATCGGTGGAATGGTTATGTATAGTAGTTTAGGGTTTAGTTTTGTATTTTCTATTTCTATTCACAAGCATGTTTGTAGGATCGTAGGTCAAAGGTGTTGAGTAACCCTAGCATGGGAATGTGCTAGGTCGTGCAGGTTGAAAAGAGCTTGAGAAACCATCCAGGAAGTGGATTGGGTCATCGCTGGAGATTAGGCAGGTTAAAACTATGAAATTCGCAAAGTTTTCAAGATACATGCATTTTATGTGTATATCACTTTTGTATGAAGGATATACAATCTGTGAATATATCACTTTTGCATGTTCTCTGTATCTTACATTTGTCTATCACAGATACAAAGGAGGGAGAAAGTCCAAGATTTCAGTCGGCATACAAGGAAGTCAAAGTTTGGTCAAATGCATGTTATGAATATACAAGGTTAAGTATATCGAATATACAATTCCTATATATACTGCAAATGTATATTAGATACAATTTTTGTGTATCCCGCAGATGAATGTTGTGAGTATCCCACAGATGCACATCGGGATTTGTATGTTGCAAAAGTATTTTGGGTTATACAATTTGTGAGTATATGTCATTTGTATGTCAAAGACAGTTTGTGTGTATACACCAGTTGCATGTGAAGATAGTTCATGTGTATCTATCGGTTGCATGTTCAAGTTGTATGTGATAAATGTACATAAAAAATGTACATCAGATTGATGTAAAGGGTGACTGGTCGAGGTGGTAACCTGCATGAAGGTTGAAAGAGTTTTGTTCTACAGATACAAAACGTGACCGACTGTCGTAGGTAAGGGTACCGGAGGAACAGGTTAAAGATTGTATGTTGGCGGGGTGAATAGTGTTTGTATGTATATTACAAATGTATATTGGAATATACATTCCACGATACAAGGGGCTATGTGCAAGTGGCGACCGATAGAACGAGTAGAGGTAACCGGCACTGACAGGTCATGAGTTGTATACTCAATATAGAGAAGGTGGCAGATGCAAATGGATCACGGGTGCAGTAGGTAAATGTTTGTATGTGCAAAGGAGGAATGTATATCGTGAAAGATACCAGTGCTACAGTGATCGAAGTGAAGGTATTTTGTTAAGCTGATGATGTTATGTGTTGCGATAAGCGAGAGAAGGGTTTATAAAATGTATGTATAATTAATAAATGCATAGACATACAAGTGAAAATGTATGTTAGAGGGTTTTAGTGGTGGATGCACTGCATCATAGTGGTATTAGAGCTCAATAAAAGGTTTGGGCTATTGTGTGTTGATTCTGTCACTGAGAAGGCAGAAGTAGAAGGATTGAGGGTTTGACAAGATGCCTCTGACAGGTAATGGTACTGCCAAAGAGTTGCAGGAGATGAAGGAAAAACATGCTAAGGAGATGAGGAAGATGAAAGAGCTTGCTGAAGCACTTCCAGCCAGGCTTGCAACCTTGGAGACAAACAAAAGAAGAGAAATAGAAGAAAGTGAATCAGAAAAGGAAGAAGATGATGTTGAAGAATTTGACGAGGTAGATGAAGAACTGGATGCTGAAGATCAGAGGTTTGCAAAACTATTAAGGGCAGTCAAGAATGACAAACCTAAGGTAAATATTGATTTTCCAAAGTACATTGGAAGTTTAAATGAGGAAGAGTTACTTGATTGGATTGCTGCATTAGACAATCAGTTTGAATGTGAGGATGTTCTTGAGGACCAGAGGGTAAAGATTGCAAAGACCAAATTGATAGGTCATGCTTTGGTATGGTGGGATTACATATAGTCAAAGAGGAGAAAGCAAGGTAAGTCAAAGATTTCTTCATGGGACAAGATGGTAGTAAGGATCAAAGGTAATTTTTTACCCCAAGATTATGAAATTCAGATGTTTAAGAAGCTTCAATTTTTGAGACAAAAAGAAATGGATGTGAAGGCATATACTGAGGAGTTTTACAATTGAAGTATGAGGTTTAGTCATCATGAGAATGAGGTTGAAAAAGTTGCCAGATATTTGGCTAGTTTGAGATTGAACATACAGGATGACTTAGTTTTGGCTAACCCTAGGAGTGTGGAAGAATGCTATCAAATGGCAATTAGGATTGAGGAGAAGATGAAAAGGAGATAGGACAAGTCCATGAGAGGAAGAGGCAACAATACCAGAGGGAGAGGATCAGCTCCTACAACAAGGTAAGCAAATGAGAATCAAGAAGAGGCTGGTAAAGCACTAGAACAATCTGATTTTAGAGGTGGATGGAAAGGAACAAGAGGTAGATTTGGCAATGGAAGAAGTTCCAATACATTCTCAGGAAAGTGTTACACTTGTGGTGAATATGGTCACCCAGCATTTAAAATGTCTAGAAAAAGCAACAAGTTTAGTGTGAGAAAGGAGGACAAATCTGGTCCAAGAATCTGATGATCAAAGTGGGACACGCTCAAACACTAATAAAAGTTATGCGTATCTTGAGCAAGGAGAAGCATTGATGTTAAGGAGAACAATCCTGATGACATCCAAGGACATGTTTCAAAGGAGAGCACTTTTTAGGACCTGTTGCAAAAGCAAAGGGAAAGTGTGCTAGGTAGTAATAGATTATGGTTCAATAGACAATATGGTATCTCAGGAAATGGTGGATAAACTGAAATTGGAAAGGATTCCGCATCAAAATCCTTACAAAGCATCTTGGGTAAGTGATAGTCAATCACTTTTGGTATATGAATAGGCATATGCTGATTTTCAGATTGGAGAGTATCAGGATAGAGTTTTGTGTGACATATTGCCCATGGAATGTTGTCACCTACTGTTGGGTAGGCCATCGCAATTTGATAGGAGAGCATTGTATGATGGGTATGCTAATACTTACACCATCAAGATGGATGGGAGAACTATTCTATTGGCACCATTGCAGGAGGATGCTGAAGCAAAGAAGACAGGCGAGATTATTTTGGTAGGTAAGAAAGAGTTTGTGAAGATGCCTATAGCAGAGTCAAAGGCAGTTGAGGATATCTCAAGGAAAGGAGATCAGAGTTTGGAGAAGATTTCAGTTATGACTGACAGAGATCAGGTGGATTAGCAAAAGATTCAGAAGCAGGTTTGTACACAGCCACAGGTTAATTGGAATGACAAGGATGCAGTCATATTAGGGACTATTGTTTGCCCTCTAAGAGTTGAAAAGCAAAATCATTCTGCCATAGCAGTAAATGGGGTTTCCACTGTCCATGTTCAGATAGAGATGATGGTCAGAAAGAATGACCCACAAGATGTGAGAAAAACCTACAGTGCTAGGCATGAGTATTTGCCTCCATTGCAGCAGGTTGCAGCACAGAGATCATGGGGAAGGTATGAAACATTAGTAGATATAGATGGATTCAGTCAAAGACTTAACTCATGGGCCATGAGTTCTTTTCAAATTGGTGAGTATGGTGCAGGTGTACCTAACCCACAGTGGCCTCCATGAGGTAGTTAGTTAGTTTTAAGGTTGTTTATGTTTCCAATAAGGTCTTATAAGACCAATGCAATGTAATAAGGTCAACTTGGACCAATGCATGTTCAGTTAGTTATATTTAGGATCAAAGTTGTAAGTTCCTAGATCATTTGTTGATCTGTAGTTTGTTAGGACAGTTAAGTTTGTTGGATCGATGGAGGTAGTTAGCTCTCCCAGCCACTTGGAAGCAAGTCTGTACTACTGTGGGTAAGTGTATAAATAACCCAGTACAGGTCAACTGAGATCAATATATTGATGTTAAGAAGATGTATTGTGCTGTTGGAAATAGAGTACCATAATCACATTTTCTAATAGCAAATAAAGATTATGTTTGTGTTCTGATCATCTGATTGCACTATGTAATCAAATTGTTGTTTTGGTGGCCAGATGGATTTTCCATTCCATTCCACCAATTGATTCCTATAGAATCGGTGGAATGGTTATGTACAGTAGTTTAGGGTGTAGTTTTGTGTTTTCTATTTCTGTTCGCAAGCATGTTTGTAGGATCGCAGGTCAGAGGTGTTGAGTAACCCTAGCATGGGAATGTGCTAGGTTGTGCAGGTTGAAAAGAGCCTGAGAAACCATCCAGGAAGCGGATCGGGTCATCGCTAGAGATTAGATGAGTTAAAACTATGAAATCTGTGAAGTTTTCAACATACATGCATTTTATGTGTATATCGCTTTTGCATGAAGGATATACAATCTATGAATAAATCACTTTTGCATGTTCTTTGTATCTTGCATTTGTCTATCACAAATACAAAGGAGGGAGAAAGTCCAAGATTTCAGTCAGCATACAAGGAAGTCAAAGTTTGGTCAAATGCATGTTATGAATATACAAGGTTAAGTATATTGAATATACAATTCCTGTATATACTGCAAATGTATATCAAATACAATTTCTGTGTATCTTGCAAATGAATGTTGTGAGTATCCCACAGATGCACATCGGGATTTGTATGTTGCAAAAGTATTTTAGGTTATACAATTTGTGAGTATATGTCTTTTGTATGTCAAAAAAAGTTTGTGTGTATACACCAGTTGCATGTGAAGATAGTTCATGTGTATCCATCGGTTGCATGTTCAATTTGTATGTGATAAATGTACATAAAAAATGTACATCGGGTTGATGCAAAGGGTGACTGGTCGAGGTGGTAACCCACATGAAGGTTGAAAGAGTTTTGTTCTGCAGATACAAAATGTGACCGACTGTCATAGGTAAGGGCACCAGAGGAACAGGTTAAAGATTGTATGTATGTTGGCGGGGTGAACAGTGTTTGTATGTATATTGGAATATACATTCTGTGATACAAGGGGCTATGTGCAAGCAGCGACCGATAGAACAAGTAGAGGTAACCAGCATTGATAGGTCATGAGTTGTATACTCAATATAGAGAAGGTGGCAGATGCAAATGGATCACAGGTGCAGCAGGTAAATGTTTGTATGTGCAAAGGAGGAATGTATCTCGTGAAAGTTATCGATGCTACAGTGATCGGAGTGAAGGTATTTTGTTAATCTAATGATGTTATGTGTTGCGATAGGCGAGAGAAGGGTTTATAAAATGTATGTGTAATTAATAAATGCATAGACATACAAGTGAAAATGTATGTTAGAGGGTTTTAGTGGTGGATGCTCTGCATCACATATCTGAATTGCACCCCCTCTAGTTGCACAAAAATGGGCTTGAGGAACTCAGCCTCGGACCTATTTCTCCTGACGTCAGCCATGGATTCTTGCAATAAACATGATATATTTTACCCTATGATATGCACATGTATTTTCCTAAACAATATCATGTACCTCTATCATATCATGTATGTTCTGTATATTACCCTTCATTTATCCTTTCTACGCATTATCATAAGAGTTTACCCTAGTAAAGACAAATACTCTACCTAGAATTATAGAAAATGACAATGGGAAGGGTTTGCAATTACTTACCTGATAATGCTTTCCTTTGGATTAGATGAGTGATTATGGGGAAAGACTATAAACGTGCCAGATCACACATTCCGTTTCGTTACGTTGAAGGATCCGAGGTGCTGACAGGTAGCCATTGAGGGTTTGACTTCAGAGCTCTGTAATTTTTTGATTTATCACAAGGTGAATGAAAATGACCTTTGAATTTCACCCTTAAACAGATCAATAAGACAAATTAGGGTAAAATGTGTTGTCCTGATTAAATCCGTCGACCCCTTACAGAGAATTCGTAGATGTCGCCAAGTGTTCAATTTGTATTTGTAATCGGCGAGAGTTCATCTACCGCTTTAATTGTATTTAATGTTAAAGGGGACGATCTTCAAAAGATCAGAGATATTCAGAAATATGACCCCCCTCCATGCGCGGGATAACTATGTGCTAAGAATCAGGTGATATGATCAACCATTTGACTATGATGTATATCAAGTCATGGAATTAAGATCAGGGGTATCTAAAATATGACCCCCCCTTTCACTAGAAAAAGATCATGATGACATCATCATGTCGTTGATGTCATTTAGTTATCATGTTTTAATGATGTCATCATCATATTAAGAAATATGATGGATATTCGATAAATGACCCCCCGTGGATCAGATGGGACGATGATGTCATAATTGGGGTGATTTCTTTCATTCATTGGAATTGGATTACATCACCATCATATTGGCGTAGGGTGATATCTATGAAGAGGGTTATATTCGTAAGATGACTGATATTAGGAAATATGAACCTCTGTGGGATATGCGAAGTTCTTTGACAAGTAGGTGTCAGCTCTTATTTAAATTTGACGTCTGTGCATCACACACCTAGTGATTGTCAAGTGATAATTCTAAATCTGGGTTATCTTATCAAATATGACTGATATTAGAAAAATGACCCCCCCACTCGGGTAATATGAGGTTTGACCAAACTTTGACCGAACATAACTTTCTTTCCTTCGACAATTTTGGGGTGATCCAAATGACGAACCTGCTTAGAATTTTGTGTATTTTCCAACCATGAAGTTAATAATTGCAACTGCTAATTTTATCAACTGACCCCATCCAGTGGCAAATCCACCCTCCTACAAGGTTACATGTATGACTGATTTTACCAAACCGCCCAAAGTAGAAAACAAGCAAGCCACAAGCATAAAGAAAAGTTGGGTCCCTGTTATGTCAAGGCAAAATGGGGCATGTTGTGCAACCACACAACAACTTGCCACCAAAGAAAATAACCAAATTCCAATGATTCAAGTGATGCAATCACATTCTAACATAGCATTTTAACTCTAAGTATAAGTATTATGACCTTTCTGAATGATATGATTTTCATCATTGCAACAATGCTAGGAAAGGGTCGGGTGTGTGCAAATGATTAATTATCCTCATCTTGAAAGTAAGTTGAAAACATGAGTAACTGATGTTAAGCTACATATTTTGGGATCATCCATCATAGCCAACCTAGATAGAGCCTTGCTACTAGCAGGTGTCTATAGCCCCAACAAGGTTATCTATACAATCCCCCTAAGTAGAGCCCCACTACCAGCAGGTGTCTATAGCCCTGGTAGAGTTACTTAGATGGCATAATTTCATTCCTTTTGGATTATCAATAGTTATTTTTGTTCATAGGATATCATCATGTAAGCTCAATGTGCAAGGTATGGTCACTTGCTGATTTAGGTTGGAGATTGTATTGGTAGCAAGGGAGTCCCTTTAGATTTTTCACTTAACACCTATACTTATGTGTTCCACAAACCCAAGGCTATTAGGTGAGTCATTGTGAAAATCACCTTAGTTAGGAAAAGGCACCATGATGAAAAGGATATCACAGACCTGATCACCGATACTCCTCAAAATGAGTCATAACCTATATAGGAATTTGTTCTCATCACTTGAATCCTAACAAATTGGTTTGGTTTCTTAGGGTGATAAGTTGCATCATCTTGACTAACCAAAACAAAACTCAACAGACAAGCAAACAAGCAAAACAAAACTACACAAACAACTATACAATATGCACATTATAATACATTTGACTTACATGACCCTATTTCAGGCTTGAAAATAATGCTTGAGGAACTATCCATTAACTAGTAATGGGACATCCTCACCGGTTAAAGTCCTGAGCCTATAGGTACTGTGTCCTAAGATTTCTAAAATTTGAAAAGGACCTATCCAAAGTTTATCAAATTTACCATGATCCCCTTTCTTTTCATGTGCTTTATCCCACATAAGGACTCAATCTAAAATTCTAAAAGCCTTAACTCTGGCTCTTTTATCAAACCAACGTTTGACAACAGCCTGATGTTTAGCAAACTGATCAATTGCTCTATTTCTTTTTTCTTCTAGATGCATTAACTGAAGTAACCTGACTTCTTGTTTGTTATCTATACCTAGATACTCTTGTGCAAACTACAATGTGGGGATCTTTAGGTTAATAGGGAGGATAGGATCCACCCCATATACTAAATGATAAGGAGAATTTCCCAATGAAGCCTTCATCCTAGTTCTATCTACCCACAATGCATAATTTAATAGGGTGTTCCACTCCCTTGGATTTTTCTCTATCAGTTTCTTTATGATATTCAATAAGTTCTTATTTGTAGACTCTACTAGTCCATTCCCTTGAGGATAATAATTTGAAGAAAACTTCAAAATGATTCCATGATCAAAAGCCTGACTTGATAACTTTAATGATGCAAAGGTAGGTCCATTATCACATACTAAAGCATAAGGAACTCCATACCTGGATACTATGTTACCCTCCAAAAACTTGATCACATCTTCAGAATTACATGTCTTACTGCTAACAGCTTTAGTCCATCTAGTACAATAATCAGTAATAGTCAACACATACCTATGGCCTGAGGATGATGGAGGATTGATGGGTCCTATGAAATCCATGCCCCATTGAGAAAATGGGCGCATCTCCATGACTGGTTGTAAATGTTGAGCGGTATATCTTTCTCTATTATCTGCAACCTGACATATATGACAACATTTGATGTGTTCAGCAATATCCTTAAAAATAGTGGGCCAGTAGTATCCTGCCATGAGGATGGCATGAGCGGTGGCTAAGTGTGATCCATGTGTGGTTCCAAACTTATCATGCAATTCTGTTAACACCTTGTTTGCTTCTTGCCTTTCTAGGCATCTAAGATATATGCCTTCATAGTTCCTTTTGAAAAGGATTCCTTCTTTTATCATATACTTTTGTGATCTTATCTTCAAGGCTCTCCTATGTGAAGCCTATAATTTTGAAGGATGTCTTCCAGTAATCAGGATGTGCCTGATGTCTGAATACCAATCTCCAGTTTCCTTTGTATTTATGACATATTGTTGGCTCATGATGTTAGGATCAATTTCTAATATCATTTGGCTCAGGGCTTGTCCTCTTACCAACTTCATGGGTGTTATATCCATATCATATTCTTGGAGGACTGTTATCCATTTAGCTCTCTTCTCACCTGGTTCACTTTACATTAGGAGCATCTTTACTGCTGCATCTGGTACTACAACAATTACTTTACTTCTCAAAATGTAATGTCTAAACTTCTTGACTGCTTAGACTAGAGCAAGAGCCTCTCTTTCAACATCCATATATCTGAGCTCTGCATCTCTGAAAGGGCAACTCATGAAAGCTATAGGCTTTTCTTCTTTAGCCTCACTTCTTTGTGTTAATACTGTTGCAGACGTATGCTTTGAAGCAAATGAGTATATGTAAAAATCTTTGGTATAGTCTGGACTAATCAGAACAAGGGCATCACATATATCTCTCTTGATGTCCTCAAGAGCTGCTCTGGCTTCAGGTGTCCACTCAATTTTAGCATCCTTCTTGAGCATTGCATTCAATGGTCTGACAATCTCTACAAAACTAGTAATGAATTTTCTAACAAAGTTGATCTTACCAAAATAAGATTTGAGCTCCTTTTTACTCCTAGGAAGTTGTATCTTCATGATAGATTCTACTCTTGCAGGATTAATTATGATCCCATTCTCTATTATCAGATGACCTAATAACTTACCTATGGTTACCCCAAATATGCATTTCTTAGGGTTTAGGGATATTCCATAATGTTCACACTTCTTTAGTACCTTCCTAAGGTCTTCTACATGATTTTCTCTCTCTTTAGAGAAAACTGTCAAATCATCCATGTATATGACTATGCATTTACCAATTAACCCCCTAAAGGCTATATCCATTGCTTGCTGAAAAGTGGCCCCAGCATTTATCAAGCCAAAGGTGATGAAGGGGGTCAATCATAAAACACACAACAAAAATTACACATAGAAAATAGAACTTTCTTTATTGATTTGGACAACTTGTTACATTACAGAAGTTCAATTACAATCAGAGGAATCAACCCTCCACAGGCTGCAACACATTACATCTTCCTGTCACAAGACTCTAGAATCACCTACCTTCTGTAACCCCAAATCAAGTAGGGTTTCTATTTTCCCACCTATTCTTGACTCCACACTTGCCCCCTTAACTCTACTACCCCCAAGGTTTCTGAAAATGGTTATTAATAGCCTTTTTGGCAGCCAACAACCTAATTTCAAAATTTGCATCTCCCTCCAAAAATAGGTCAACTTTCGTGAGCCATAACTTTTGATCTGGGTGTCTGATTGATGAACCAATTTATGCATCAGAAATCTTGCGAAGTGCTCTACACGCTAAGAACTTGCTTTGCCGATTTTGGTCATTTTTGGGCCCGTATGGATCCGTTTAGTGCCTCAAACCTGAGTTTGAATAATTTTCAGGCATTTTTCAGGAAATAGAAACTTTAATATCTTTCAGCTCGCAAATGATCTTTGTGTGATTCCTTCGCCAAAGGTCTTATATTTCCGTTATGTAACTTCCTATAAATTTTCACTTCAATCTGTGCCCAAATGCAAACTTTCTAAAAATAGTAGGTTACTATTTTTAGCAGTTTGGAAAAACTAAAAGTTCTACATCATTATTCAATCGATTATGGAACCAGAACCACAAATTTTGAAAAGAAATGGAAAGAATATCAACAATTTTGGAACGCATCTTTTTTTGGGTGATGCAAGATTGCCCTTACACCACTGGATGCTCCTGCATCAAAAGGGCATGTGCCTGTAGACAAATATACCCCACTTGGTGGTGAATGCAATTTTCAATCTTTCTATTTTGTCTACCATCACTTGGTTGTAACCTGAAAAACCATCCAAAAATGACATCATCTTTGCACCATTTACTATCTGCAAGACCTCATCTAATGAAGGTAAAGGATAATTATCCTTTTTTGAAGCTCTATTTAAATTTTTGAAGTCTACACATAACCTGATGTCACCATTCTTCTTCCTCATAGGGACCAAGTTGGCCACCCATGTAGAATGTCTCACAGGAAATATGACTCTGGCATTAAGCAATTTCTTCACTTCTTAAAAAATGATGGGCTCTAATAAGGCATTAACAGGCCTCTATTTTTGTCTAAAGGGATTGGCATCTGGCTTCAATGGTATAGTATGAGTGATGATTGAGGTATCATAAGTTTTCAACTCATCATATGTCCAGGCGATAACGTGGATATAATCTTTAAGTGCTTGGGTTATCCCTGTCATTTATTCTTCTATACACACCTTACCAATCAAGACATTTTTTATTTCTTCATTTTGTCCTATGCTAACTGTTGAATAATCCCCTCCATCTGGTTTAGGGAGATCCTTCTGTTTTAGCATATTATCTAAATTAAATGCTCTTTCTAGTTCTATCATCCCTTTGGGAATCTTGTTACTAGGTAAATCCATGATCTCTTCTTCTTCCCATGTATGATCTTCCACATTTATTTCATCTATGATTTGTGCATCAAACACATCTCTATTTGATATGAAGTCTAAAATGTGCTGGTCATCATCAAACACTTGAAGATTGATGACATTATTTGCTATAGAGGGTACTGATACTAGTTCGACTGAAAACCTCTTTAGACCAGATATAGATAACGGTTCCAAAGTACTCACAGCTTGGGCTAAGGCATCTGCTCTATGATTTTGTTCTCTAGGCACATGGGTGATGTTAAATGCATCAAAGTCTTCTATCAAATCCCATACCCTATGTCTGTAGTTAGACAAACTCTTGTAATTACAAGAGTATATGCCTCTAACTTGTCTTACTGATGCAGAGCTCACCAACACAAGACCACAAAGGGATCAAACTAGCAACATAGGGGGAAGATGATATAGGGAATGGCAGGGTAAACAACTCATCTAGGCCTCAGTGGACCAAATAGCAACAATTGAATTCAATTTGGACTTGACTGTCCACTCACACTCCATGGCTTCAACACAACACAATATCACCATTTATAGGTTCATATACATGGGAACCTTTCCAAACTTTATAGGAACCCTAGAACTTCTAGGTTTGACTATCCCAAGCTTACAAAACAATCAAAATGCTTAGGGGATACCTCCTTGTACCACCTCCTTCACACACTGACTTATCTCCTTGTAACCCTGTCGGAGAGGTTTTTGAAGCATAACTTTTACAAGACATGACAAAACCACTAAAAACTCACCTTTTTGAGTACCCATTATGAAGTTATACAACATATTGAACATGTAAGGTAGGTTTTTTTATGACATATACCTCAAATTTCGATTGTCCATGTTGTCCAAGAGGGCAATTAGCCTTGTTTTACAAAGGAAGTACACAAAATATTTAGCCCACAACCAAAACTCTACTTTGGTGAGATTAGAAACATTAAAAATAGACTAATTTCATAGGTTTTATGGGTCTAAGATGATTTCAACTTGTTTTATGATCAAAACTTCACTCCTCCAACTCTAGTTTGCCTTAACATGACACAATGAGGTCTTCATGGCTCAAATCTTCACCTTTTTCTTATCCCCTGCTCCTACATGCAAAACCCATTAGAAAAAATACCATTATAAACTCATTCCACCAATTTTGGGTTTCTAACATAGCAATATGGAGTGGGAAAACAAAAAAAACCCTCTAAAACCCCCAAATCAATGGTTTGCTGGAATGACACAGGCAATTTTAGAAAAAAAAAAGTAATATCTCCTTCTAGAAATTGAATCAATACCTTAGAATAGAACCATTGGAAAGGTATCTCAACCCTCTTTCCATAAATATATGGCTTGCCCCTATATCTATCCATATAGAGGTGTGCAATGGCTGGGAATAGGACTGTTGCAGTAAAAAAAAGGTTTTGGACAGTTTTTAGCAAAAAGATGATAACTTTCACAAAAATGAATGAAATGACCTCAAACCAATGGAATTGGATAGTTAGTCATCCCTCTATCACATCCAATTGCTTTCATGGCATAACTATGTCATACAAATTTGTGGTACGGCCTGCAATAGCAAAATACACAAAAACAGTCAAGTGGGACAACAAAACAATATCTTTTCTCATTTCTTTCTTTCAAATTCATCAAAAATCACCTTCATTAAACTACTCTGCCTTTTTTTTTTTCAGTTGAATGAAGGCGATTTTTGATGAAGTTGAAAGAAAGAAATAAGAAAAGAAATTGTTTTGCTATCCCATTTGACTGTTTTTCTGTATTTTGCTGTTATAGACCGTACCACAAATTTGTATGACATAGTTATGCCATGAAACCAATTGTATGTGATAGAGGGATGATCTAACTATCCAATTCCATTGGTTTGAGGTCATTTCATTCATTTTTGTGAAAGTTATCACATTTTTGCTAAAAACTATCCAAAACCCTATTTTTTTAATGCAATAGTCCTGTTCCCGACCATTGCACGCCTCTGTACGGACAGATATAGGGGAAATCCATATATTTTTGGAAAGAGGGTTGAGATACCTTTCCAATGGTTCTAATTTGAGGTCTTGATTCAATTCTTAGAAGTAGATATTGCTTTTTTTCTAAAGCTGCCCGTGTCATTCCAGCAAACCATTGATTTGGGGGGTTTTAGAGAGTTTTTTTGTTTTCCCACTCCTTATTGCTGTGTTAGAACCCCAAAATGGGTGGAGTGAGTTAATAATAGTATGTTTTCTAATTGGTTTTGCATGCAGAAGCAGGGGATAAGAAAAAGGTGAAGATTTGAGCCATGAAGACCTCATTGTGTCATGTTAAGGCAAACTAGAGTTGGAGGAGTGAAGTTTTGATCATAAAACAAGTTGAAATGATCTTAGACCAATAAAACCTCTGAAATTGGTCTATTTGGAGTGTGTGTAATCTCATTAAAGTGGAATTTTGGTTGTGGGCTAAAGATTTTGTGTACTTCCTTTGTAAAACAGGGCTAATTGCCCTCTTGGACAGTAGGGACAATCCAAATTTGAAGTGTATGTTACAAAAAAACCTACCTTGCATGTTTAGTATGTTGTATAAATCCATAATGGGTACTCAAAAAGGTTATTTGTTAGTGGGTTTGTCATGTCTTGTGAAAGTTATGCTTCAAAAACCTCTCTGACAGGGCTACAAGGGGATAGGTCAGTCTATTAAGGAGGTGGTGCAAGGAGGTATCTCCTGAGCATTTTGATGGTTTTGTAAGCTTGGAATAGTCAAACCTAGAAGGTCTAGGGTCCCTATAAAGTTTGGAAAGGTTCCCATGTATATGAACCTATAAATGGTGATATCGTGTTGTGTTGAAGCCATGAAGTGTGAGTGGACAATCAAGTCCAAATTGAAGTCAAGTGTTGCTGTTTGGTCCACTGAGGCCTAGATGAGTTGTTTTCCCTACCATTCCCTATATCCTTTTCCCCCTATGTTGTTAGTTTGATCCCTTTGTGGTCTTGTGTTGGTGAGCTCTGCATCATTTACCACTAATTCTGAGTCTCCATAAACATGCAGAATCTTTACTTTTTTTTTGAGTGCAAACAATATCCCATGAATCAGAGCTTCATATTCTATCACATTATTTGTGCATGGGAATTGTAATTTATATGCTGCCAAGTAGGATTTACCAGCTGGATCAATAAGGTCTATTCCTACCCCAACCCATTGTTTTTATTTGGACCCATCAAACCTGAGGATCCATGGCTTAGTTAAAGGTTTATCTGGACCTTCTCTTTTATTTTTAACTCTGGAGGCTGTACCACCTGATATCCACTTCAATTTTGGTGATTCAATCTTCTCAAACTTCACCTTATCTGACTGATGTGAAGCTGATATTTCTTTTTCTTCTTTGTCATTCGAAGAAAGATCTTTTGAACAAGACATCATCTACTTTTCCAGAATATGCAAACATAATGAGCAAGTAGTCTCTTAATGTGGTGCTTCATGTAACCTACACCAACCCTCAATCAGAATGTCTTATGGGGAAGTATGCTATAGTATCATTTTCTAAATTTTCTTTGATGAAAATTCCTCAAACTTGGTCAAATTACTATCTCTATCTTCATCAGATATTTCATAATCTGATTCAACCAAACAATCAGTTCCTGGGGTGATATTCTTATTACTCTTAGAATTATTCTCAATGTACACCAAAATTTGTTCTATCTTCTGAATGGAACTTTCATCATGATATGTGTTTTCTTCTGTTCCTGCAAATGATAGACAAGAATCAGTATCACTACCATTATCTGTAAAGCTTACCATGGATGTTGATGATCCTTTCTCACTGCATGCTTGTTCTAGTTCTGTCATGTCTAAGCAAGCATCACAAGTCTTCTCAGAATGTGGTTCATTATGTAGCCTACACCATCCTTCCATCAGAACATCTTCATTAGACTTATTTAGCAATTGGCAACGTTGCACCTCTCTAGACAAGTACATCTCAAAGCTCTTAAAGTGATCTACTTCTTTATCATCTTCTGAACTACAATTAGACTCTATGATTACTCTATCATCCTAAAGATTATCATCATGAACATGAACATCATACATGAGGATCTCCTCTATCTTGATAGTTTGGGGTCTGATGGTGTAAACTCCGGGTTCAACATCTACATACATGATCTCATTGGTTTTATTATACTTAGTGATCATATGTTTCATACAGGGTTTCAACATCTATCCTAATTTGGTTGGGAATTCCTCTCCAAGGTAGCCACATGTGACTAAAATTAGTGGACATGTATCCACTGAGTGTTTTTGACCAATCCCTACTAAGTAACATTTCATGTGTCAGGTATATCTACTACTTGAATATCAATGTAGTATTGAATTCTTGGATCTGATGCTAACTGCATATGGATATGAGTTAATTCTTTTACAACACTCACTTTTGTTTTATCTAACTATGTTACCTTCTTCAGTGACTTGGTAGGATGTAACCCTAAGGCATTACATATGGACAAAGGCATTACATTAGTAGATGCACCTAAATCTACTAAGAAATTATGTAGATTCTTACTAAACATCCTTATGGTAAGGAGAAAAGGAGGTGACTTAGTCTTATCCTTGTAAAGAGTCATGTGTGAAGTTTCTGTAGCTTGGATAGTGGCCAAAATTTTGTGTTTAACATTAGTATCCTTAGTTGCATGATCTTTATTCAAAGTCTGATTTGAGGTATGATTGTCCTCTTTTGGAGAAAGATCATCTAAAGATTTCATGAATGCCCTTTTAATAGCTGGGGTTTTGAGTAGTTTTGACAATGACAAACTGATTTTGATCTTTTTCATTTCATTTGCTAAGTATGTGACCAACTTGTTAGACTTAGGGGACTAATTACTAGTTTTTGGCACTGCATTTTGTGGTGCTAAGTACTAAGCATTAACTTTAGGAAATCTAGGGTTATTGCTTGCCTTAGGATCAGGAGGAGTGTTAAAATTATTTGGAGGCAAGGACGTAGTCAAAGGGCCAATAGGTCAGTTGGAGTTATTCCTCAGGTTATAGTTATGTCTACCCTAATAGTGTTGCTGATAAGCATGCACCTCTCCATATTCAACTGATGGCTCGTTTTCATCTTCAAAGGGAAAAACATAATTTGTTTCAAAAGCCATAGCTAACTCTTCACATGCTATGGTGTAATTCTCATGAGATAACATTATCTGCTGATGAGGATGATTGATGAAACTTTCTAATACAAGAGCAGAATCATATCCACAAGGGACAATTTCATTCCCTTCAACATAATGTGGATTGCCTATAGTATTAGATACTTCAACTTGGAATATACTGGCTGCTATCCTGAATTGATGGCAATCCAGCTCTGCATGAGCATTGGTATTGTGTATCCTACACCAATTTGTAAGGGCCACTTCTGCTAGGTTCACCCTAGTGGTCTGCTTAGGTTCACTAGGAGGCTGATTATCTAAGGGTGATGGCAGAGAACCATTGTTTGGCCTAGTGTTCCACACTCTAGGCTATCTAGGAGGATTATTGTTACCACTATTATTATTATTATTATTATTATTATATCCCCTATCAGGATATCCATATCTGTCATTATTATATCCTCTATTCTGATTTGGTTGAGAATAGAAATTTTGACTCCTCAGATGAATGATTTCAATCGTCAGTTTCCTCAGTTGTGCTGATATCTCTTTAATTTCTTCCTTTTCTTCTTGAACTTTGGCCACTACATTCTCTGTTTGAGGTTTGAAAAAGGAAGAACCATTATTATTGTTATTAGTCTATTCTGCACCCTGAGGCACTTGTATATGTCCTAGATATTACACCATCTGGCCATTTCCATTTGGAGGTGGCATGATACTAAGTGGAGGTACCTGTAAATGACTTGGCATTATAGCTGGAGGCATCACAACTCCATTGGTCTATTGTTGAGAAGGATATGCAGGAAATACAGGGAATGTTGCATTGGGTGTTGGAGTAGGAATCAATTGTTGATTGACTTTTATGGCTTCCTCAAAAGCTCCTGCCAAAGTTGTGACAACAGGATGTGTTCTCCTGATAAACATAGAAGTCAGGGGATCTAATGCTGAGTAGTATATACTCCTAGTAGCTTCATCTGCTATAGTATAAGGAGTGACTAGGTTTGAGAGCATCTTTTGGAATCTTGCATTGAAATTAGCAATAGGTTCTCCTTCAAATCTCTTGATTGTGGTAAACAAATGATAATTCATCGAAGAATCTATAGGTATTTTGAATCTATCCTTAAAGGCTTTTTCCAAGGTAGCCCATGAACCAAATGAACCTTGACCAAGACTGATATACCAATTATATGCCTCTTCCCCTAAGGAAAATGGAAATAATCTACATACCACATCCTAATGTTCAATTCTTGCTCTACAACAAGCTTCCTTGAATGTTCTGATGTGATCATCAACATCCTGATATAGATGATATTTAGGACAAATCTTGTCAAGATTTTTAGGTAAAAGATGATATGCATTGAAAGTTAGAGGTGACTCTACAGCAAAGAATGACATTGTGACTGGTGGAGGTTGGATTGGAGGCATTACAGGTGGTCCTGTAGGTATTTGCAACCTGATAGGAGTTATTGGAGTGTGTTCTGGTGAAGCTCCTAATGTACTAGAACCCAAAGTGTGATGAATATCTATTGTCCTAGGTCTAAATCCTCAGATAGGCAATTCTTCAAGAGTCCACTGGATTTGGACCTAGTATTTGGCCTGAGAGCTAGGATTTCTATAATTTATGAAAATTTGGCTTGTTTACTGTAAAGATTAGCTGAAACACTCATATAAAGGATGTATTTATGATTAGAATCTAAAACTGATTGCATATTTATGCAATATTTGTAGAAATGATGCAAATATGGGGTGATATGAGACTTTTAGACCCAGACATTAGGACATCAGGTATCATAAGTGAATTACTTCAAAGATTCAATAAGAATACTTGAATAACAACATATTTTTCAAGGATTACAAAAATTAACTGTAAAGCCCAAGGTATTTATGCTTGATTTTGAAATATTTGTGGTGGATAAGCATGAACAGACTCAAAAATAGCAAATCTTTGCAAAATATTTGAAGTAGAGAGTTGTGTGAATATTACCTCCTCTTCTAACATAGGAAAATATGCATGCATCACCAAATCACCTACTAGGCAGTGAAGATGGCCCTCCTAGCACCAATTTATGTTGATGATGATTGTTGGTCATAACAACATGCATAAAAATTTGCACAACAAACCATTATTATCTTGTAAAGTACTATCAATTTGAGATAAATTGATGACTCCAAGGCTCCGTTGATCAGGTCATGATTGTCTGACGTTACTCAGAGGCTGATGTGACATGCTATTTTCCATTTCAAGGGGTCTTACATTTTCTTAGGTGATCAATATGGCACTGTATTCTGTAAATTTAGTAAATTCACTCCACAAAGACATTAATTCTACTCTATTTCCAAAGATCACTGTGATATTTGTAAGTTTGATCAATTCTTCTAATCATTGATCATCATGAACTTATACATTCTTCTACACTACATATTTATTTAAATGATGTGTCTACAAGTAGATATTTATGTGTTCCTCATAGATGTTTATCTATATTTTCATGATATTTATCAATTTGACATGCTTCCATTCAAAATATGCTCTGTATTTTCAATTATCTACAAGATATCTGCATATTTAATGTTTATTTGCTTTTGATGGTGTGTTATTTGTAATTATGGAGGTGATTTGTAATGAAATTCAATGAGATTTTAAATAAATACTTCTAATTTTAGTGAACCTTTAGTTATTGAATCACATACACACAAGATACATTCTTGAAGAGAAGAAATCAAACCATAATTCACTAGGTTGTTCCATAGCTAAGTATGGTTGATGCTAACTTCAAAGGAACAAAGAATGAAAACAACATATGCAGACTGAAAAGCACTCCAAGGGACGCAGCTAATTAATGCATATATCCAGATTCCACCCATAGATTACTCAGGATTTACAATGATTTGTAATCAAAATAGCTTATCTTTCATTAAGTATGCAAAACATGTACATTCACAATAACTTTGAAATAAGTCCTGAATTCTTCAGCAATCCAATTTTAATTAAGTTTCAAATGATTAAAAGATTGCACCCCTGCACCTTTTATAGAATAAGGTGAGGAGGCAGTTACAATTGACCAACGATCAAGATTTATCAATTTAGATCAACGGCTGACAATCCTCCTATGAATTAGTCAACCCTTCATTTGTGGCACAGGTTGCCAGCTGGCAACCATCTCTATGACTCGCTACTCACAAGTATCCCATGCATATGTTCACTTAGTGATGCATCTATATTTACTCTTCATGTCCTTCCTCTTCACTTTCTTCTTGCTCATCATTCTCTTCATCTTCATTATTTTCATTATCACTATCACTCTAATAAACATTTCCTTTCATGTGGACCTTTACTACTGTCCTGATAGATTCATATGCTTGCACTATTTTATCAACCTCTCCACCATCTTGGATTTTAGCTTTTACTATTGCATGTTTGTGAGATTGGAACTTAGCCTTGAGAGCTTCCATTTTGCCTTTTCTTCTATTTAAAGTCTCATTGTATGTCTCCACTTTAACCTTTATTCTCATGATTCTATTCATTACTTCCTTTGTTAAGTGGTTGAGGGGGTCATCTGCTACTGACTTGAAATTATCATGTAGAGCCTTAATAGCAAAATTTGCATCTTGATTTTCAATCTTACCTTCTTGTTTCCCTTCCAAAGCTTCCAGGGTTTCTACCTCATATGCCATCATGCTGTGTAGCTTGACATTGATATCCCTGAGCTTGCCATTGCACTTCTTCAATACATCACACTCAAACCTGATATCTTCATACCATATACTTGTTAGCAGGGTAGTATTATTGTCTAATACCTTATTACTTATAAAATTTGTGGATCAATCCTTCTCATCTCACTTAGAGCACTCAGGTCCTTTTCTAATTGGAATGACCTTCTTCCTGTGTCATTCTACATTTTTTCCACCTTCCTCTTTTGGTTGCTTGAAGAATTCCACCTCTGCAGAGAGGTCCTTAATACATCCTCAGTCCCAGTGAATGATGAAAACATCTATTTTTCCATCACCATTGCATCATGTTTCATCAGGGCCAATTTGGTAACCTCCTCTTGTGATATGATAGTCAATGGGACTACAAGATCAGTTGGTGCATGATCAGGGTTAATTAACCCTTTTATGAAAGAAAGAAATTGAGCAATGTGCTCCTTGTGTACCTTATTTTTCTCCTTTTCCTTCTTCACCCTTTGGGTTAAAGAATCAATAATATCCTTCCCTTCTTGACCTTCCTGGTCTTCATTGGCAAAACCCAGATCAACGTTTGTGATCTAAAATTCCTCTAGGCTTATTTTTCCTTTTTCCTTTTCAACTGTGGGGAGGGCTACCTATGCAGTCCTCCTACCTGTGGTAGGATCTCTTTTTATAGCAGATGTCAACCTAGCCTTCCTTCTTGGTTTCATCATACTTTCAGCAAATAGGGTAGAGACATCAAAATCTTGGACCTTTGACACTTGTTCTATATGTATTTCCTTTCTAAGCCAGTGAGGTATATCATCCCTAGATTCTTGGTGGGCCTTATTTATATCATGGGTTTCCGGATCTCCAGTATTAGCTTCTATCCTTGGTGGAGAAGGCACCTTCTTGATTTCTTCCTCATGTAGTTCATCATGAGGGGGATCTTGTTGGAATTCTTCTTGTTGAGGGGCATCCTTTTGAAAAGGAGGATCCTATGGAATATCCACATTCTGATCTTGCACTTTAGTGTGTGATCCCTCCTTTGGATTTTCATCTTCTTTCTTATTGTGTTCACCCTGTGATATCTTAGCCTCTTGAAAGGCTTGTGTATTATGCCTTTGGGAATCACCCGGATCACCCTTGGTCATACCCTCTGTCTCTTTATTAGTATCATGATCACGGGTCATTTCCTATTCTCCACCTGTAGTTGCATTGATATTTTGTGGCTTGGGGTCTTCCTAACCTGATTTATCTTCTGTCCTTGGGACTTCTCCTAAATCTCCCTGTTCGGTATGAAGTGAAGATATGCTCTGTTCTTTATGAACATCTCTGAGTAACACCCCTTGATCTTCTTTATCTTGAGGCAATGATGAACCTCCCTGGGCCTGAGCAACACCAATGTCTAATATGCCCTGATCACCCCCATTCTTCTATTGGAGCTTTGATATTTTTGGTTCTATGGGTGTCTCATCTTGTCGCTGATCTTGATCAAGAGCAGTACTATCCTTCTCCGTATGCTCTGTCACTTTAGTTATTTTAGGTTCCTTGGGTGCACCATTATCCTTGCTTGGGCTTATATCACCCCTATATGCTAAGTCTATGGCTTTAGGACTAGTAACCTGATCAACCAACTTGTCTAGTCCTATCTATTGAGCCACCTTTTCAAGACTATCCAGTTTTGTTTCTTCCAATAATTTTCCTTCTTCCAACACCCTCATCTAGGCTAATGGAGTCCCATGAGGAGTCATTCTAGTGTTAGCAACTAGAGTTTCCATATGTTGAGTGGTCACCTCTTGGACTAGCTCATCATCTGATAAATCCATTGTATCATATAAGGAGAAAGGAATCTCCTTACTTGTCCTAAGCGTTTCTCTTGTTTGCTCTTCATCTTTCTCAGTTTTAAATTTAATTATTGTGGGAAGAGGAACATCATGCTATAGTTCCTTTCTAAAAACTTGACCACCTGCTCCTCTCAACATGATCGGACAAGTATGGACATCTCCCCTCATGGTTGTTCTCTATTTCTTAGGTGGTGACATCAGTGGCATCCCTTTCCTCTTCTTTCTTGCTATCAACAAGTCATCATATGTGGGTTCTTTATTGAATTTCTCTTCTTCCAAGGGGTTTCCCTCTTCCAATTCACGTTGCAGGATCTGTCATTCCACTTGCATCCCTGTAGTCTCAACAGTACGCTTCAAAATTCTCTTAGTTTTTGGTTTTTCTGGTGGAGGTTGTGTCACTAATGTAGATGCCTAAGCTGATGTGGAAGCACCCACAGCCTTGGTAGTGACCCCTTCTACAATCACCCCCCTTAGTTCATTCTTAATTTCCTTACTTTTAGGGGGTATCTTCTTTTGTTTTTCTGTGGGCAATCTCTGCCCATTGGATTTCCTCTTTTCATTGAGGAAATCATCACATTCCTCATCAGACAATTCTTGTCTCTTATTCTTAGTATCAATAGTAAGGGCAATGCCCCTTTTCTTTAGTTTGGCTATTTCTACATCTATCCAAGCTTGGGTTAGCTAGATCACCCCATGCATCATTTGATCTAGGGATATATCCTCGTGCTGTGTGAGATCAGGGGCTGATATGGTGTCATTATACACCTTTTTGTCCTTATATTCATTAGACATTATCCTCCCATCATCTTTATGTAATTCTACTAGCACTAGGATATAGTCAAAGGTCTTGACTTGATTTAAGGTGAGTCTTTGATATTTCCTTCTTCTCACCTTAGCCTCATCATCACAATCGGTCCAAAAGTCTTCCAGATGCTTTTGATGTATATGTTTTCCCAATATCTTTTGCATCCTGCCATAAGGGTCATATGATCTGGCTAGAGGAAATGGCTGTAGGTACATCAGTTTCAATCCCCTGATAGCATGCTTTATGCTTTATGAATCTGGGCACATGTACCAGCCCATAGATATAGGTAACAAAATTGGAGGTATCTTCTTATGTCCCTTATAGGCCTCAGCTATGGTGGATACGTGTCTAACAAATTCCATCAAGACGACCCAATCAGTAGGGTATCTTGGCAACATAAGAGGCTGTCCTTCAAATCCTTCAATTCTAATATATGAAAAGGTAGCAAATTAGACAAACCATGCTCCATGTTTATAAACAACCTCTTGAGCTTCCATGCTCAGCCTTTTAGTTCTATCTTCCTCCATAGTTCTTACCAGATGCATGGAGAATGCATCATTTACCAGTTTGTAGTCTTGGAGGTATACCTTTCTTTGAAATTGGGGATAATGATCCCAAATGTGGGCATCATCAGCATCACCACCAACCTTGCCCAATGTTTTCAGAGCGTCAAATGTTCCTCTACATGCACAAGAGTACACCACATATGAAGTCATGTAGAATAAACATGTCTGTCCTCCCAGGTTCCTCATTTCGTCATCCAATGAGTCATTGATGATTTTGGCCCATAGGGGTTTGTTTTCTACATATAAGACCATCTAGATGATCCCAAGCATCTAATTCTCAAAATTTCCAGTATGAGGCCTGCCAGTCACCCTGCTCAGCAGGGCAATCATATATTGGTACTCATCATCAGAGTTGAATTTGTACAAGTGTACAGGTAGTTTGGCTGAGGTAGTATAAGTGTTGCTCTTTGATCTCCATTGGTACATCTTCTTCCTGGTATTCTTCTTGTTATTGTTATATTCTGTCTCCAGTTTACGCAAGTCCACATTCACCACCTTATTCCCTACCAGCAAATGAAAGTGGTAGTGATGCCCTTGACTAAAAAGTCAGCATATATCCTTCCATTTTTTTCTACCCACCTGGTTTCTAGGTTGTAATTTCTCGCACATTCCACTACCAATTCCAAAGCATCCATAGCATAGGGAAAACTAGCTACATGCCACATACCTAAGATAAACACCCTATCTAGAATAGGATTATCCTTATTATTATCTAACCTTGTCAACCATACAGCCAGGTCCGTATCCCCTTGATGTGTATCACCAATGACCCCATATCTGAATTGTACCCCCTCCGGTTGCACAAACATGGGCTTGAGGAACTTAGCCTCGGACCTATTTCTCTTGACGTCGGCCATGGATTCTTGCAATAGACATGATATATTTTACCCTATGATGTGTACATGTATTTTCCTAAACAATATCATGTACCTCTATCATATCATGTATGTTTTGTATATTACCCTTCATTTATCCTTTCTACACATTATCATAAGAGTTTACCCTAGTAAAAACCAATACTCTACCTAGAATTATAGAAAATGACAACTGGGAGGGTTTGCAATTACTTACCTGATAATTCTTTCCTTTGGATTAGATGAGTGATTTTGGGGAAAGACTGTAAATGTACAAGATCACCTGTTCTATTCCATTATGTTAAAGGATCCGATCCACTAATAGGTAGCCATTGAGGGTTTGACTTCAGAGCTCTGTAATTTCTTGATTTATCTTAAGGTGAATGAAAATGACCTTTGAATTTCACCATTAAACAGATCAATAAGACAAATTAGGGTAAAATGTGCTATCTTGATTAAATCCGTCGATCACTTACAGGGAATTCGTAGATGTCGCCAAGTGTTCAATTTGTATTTGTAAACGGTGGGAGTTCATCTACCACTTTAATTGCATTTAATGTTAAAGGGGGTGATCTTTGAAAGATCAGGGCTATTCAGAAATATGATCCCCTTCCGCGCATGGGATAACTATGTGCTAAGAATTGGGTGATATGGTCAACTATTTGACTATGATGTATATCGAGTCATGGAATTAAGATCAGGGGTATCTAAAATATGACCCCGCTTTCACTGGAAAAAGATCGTGATGACATCATCATGTCATCAATGTCATTTAGTTATCATGTTTTAATGACATCATCGTCATATTAAGAAATATGATGGATATTGGATATATGACCTCCCCATGGATCAGATGGGATGATGATGTCATAATCAAGGTGATTTCTTTCATTCATTGGAATTTGATGATGTCACCGTCATATTGGCATAGGGTGATATCTGCGAAGAGGGTGATATTCGTAAGATGACTGATATTAGGAAATATGACCCTCAATGGGATATGCAAAGTTCTTTGATGGGTAGGTGTCAGCTCTTATTTAAATTTGACATCTGTGCATCGCACACCTAGTGATTGTCAGGTGATATTAGGAAACATGACCCTCCACGAGATATGCAAAGTTCTTTGACAGGTAGGTGTCAGCTCTTATTTAAATTTGACGTCTGTGCATCACACACCTAGTGATTGTTAGGTGATAATTCTAAATCTGGGTGATCTTATCAAATATGACTAATATTAGAAAAATGGCCCCCCCACCCGGTTAATATGAGGTTTGACCAAACTTTGATTGAACATAACTTTCTTTCCTTAGACAATTTTGGGGTGATCCAAAAGACAAACCTGCTTAAAAGTTTGCGTATTTTCCAACCATGAAGTTAATAATGGAAACTGTTGATTTTATCAACTGACCCCATCCAGTGGCAAATCCACCCTCCTACAAGGTTACATGTATGACTGATTTTACCAAACTGCTCACAGCCAAAAACAAGCAAGCCATAAGCAGAAATAAAAGTTGGGTCCTTGTTTTGTCAAGGCAAAATGGGGTGTGTTGTGTAACCACACAACAGGTCTCCTTTTTGCTTCTTCAAAGAATGGGTTACAACAAAACTCATATCACAAAACAAACTTCCATCCTTAGAATTCATGATAACCCAAACACTCAAACCATGGGTAAGGTCAATCTTCAAATCACATTAGGTCCCAAAACCCTCCCAACTAAATTTCATGTGATCAATGAAGAAACCACTGACAACATGATCCTAGGAAGGCCTTGGATCCATAGGATGAGGGCTATTCCTTCCATGCTATTTCAAGAAATACATTTCTCACATGGGACAACCCCACATAATCAAAGGAGATCCTGATCCTTTTAGCCTTTATAGAGTTGAACAAGTCAAAAAGAAGGGAAAGTCCATGGAAACCACTAGTGACCCAAAAATTAACACTTTTGAAAAAGGAGAGACATCAAAACAAATTGCAAACATAGCCAAGACCTCAAAATGTATAGGGAAGGGGGCAATAGTATAATTCCCCTTCGATCCCAACTCAACAAAGCCTTATGTTCCATTCAACTTAGTGGCCATTCCAATTGAACCAAACATAAACATCCCTATGGTTAAAATCAGGACTAAAGAAGAAGAGCCAAGATCCAAACGGAAACTAGGAGAGTCAACACTAACCTCATTTCCCCCTCAAAAGTTCAAAACAAGCAGTGAGACTATATAAAAATAGAAAATGATAAAGCTATGGGGCAAATCATTAAATAATGATATATGTGAGTACACAAAATTCCTCATTGAATACAAGGACATTTTTACACCAAGTCTTCAAGTGTCCTTGCAAAGACTTTCAAGTGAAGTTTAGACCAAATTGGATAGGTCCACACAAAAGGAAGATGTCCAAAACAATGCTACCTATTGTGCATTATGGAAGGAGAAGATCTTAGTATCTCAAAAAAATCATAAAACATAAAAATACAAAAATAATCATAAAACAAAAAAAATACAAAAAAAATCAAATATCCCAAAAATACAAAAAAAATTATAAAAATAAAAAATGTCAAAAAGAATTTGTTTCTTGCATTTCAGTTTCATTCTATTCATCTTGCATTATAGTTAGTGACTTGTTCTTGTACTATTATCTTTTTAGTAAGGAGTCTATGGTTGCCTAGGTATACGTGATCCTTTCAGGTCCTAGAGATTCCCCATTTTTTGCAATCACCATTATCCCTCTTCATTTCTAGTGATTCTAATCAAAGCTTAGCTTGTAGCTTTACACTGATCCCTGTCTTAATGAGCCAAGATGTTAGGCCTAAACAAAGTCAGTATTCAAACCTACAATGTTCAAAGGAAGCTTGCAAGTAGACCTTCCCAATTCTTCCCTAGTAGAAGAGAAGTCACTCCTCCAACAAGTCAAAAGAACAATACTATGTAATCAAGTACACGAGTCTCCCTATGCAAGGGGGCAAGGGTAGAAATATATTAAATGTAGGTCTCCCAAAGACCTCAAGGAGTGTCAAATCAAACCTTCACAAAATCTCCACAAAAACCATAAAAATTAGAAAAATAAAAAAAACCTAATTTGTTTTAAAACATCAAAATCCGTAAAATTCAAATATGTTCTTCAAAATCTGCAATAAAAGGAGAACTTGTTCTCCTATCTATCTTAGCATGTCTTCTATTCCATTTATGAATTCTTAGATTAGTTTTTGATTTTATGCATCTCTCGTGCGTCATTTTGTATGCATTCATTCCTACAGGTCTCACCGATAAAGGCAAACAACTAGTCGAGCTCGAACGATCTATAGTAAGTTCATCATTTCAATTTTCATTATTCATTTTGATATATTTAGATGCCAAACTAATACTAGTTATTGTAGGTACAATTGCAAAAAATTGATAATAGGTAAGGCCTAGTTCGGGAATGGTACCTACCTTTCATGTAGACTATAGTCCTCGAGGGGGCAAATATGTAAGCACAAAAATCACAAACAACCTCCATGAGGACCCCTATGATGATTTTAATCCTTGTCACATACATGTAAGCGTGAAATAATGTCCTTTAAGTAGCAAACCTCTTGATGACATGTCTTCTTTCTTGTCTTGTGTTGTTTCCTCTTTGTTATTTTCTCTCTCTCCTCATTTTTGATGCTTTTTGACACTTGTTGATTTGTGTTTTCTGAGCTTTTGACCCTATTCCTAAGCCTTGTGAGCATCTTGTAGGTGATTTCTCACCTTTCCTCTATGTTTTCATCCTCTACACCCCCTAGAAGCCTTCTAGAAGTCCCCCTTTCCATCTCTAACTTTCATTTTTTAGTTCCACTCAACCAATCCAAATCTCCCCCTATTATTTTCAGATCACCCTTGGGAGATCCTATGGTGTGAGTGGAGATTTGGATTCTTGCACATGATTGACATGTTTCTAGAGGTAGAACACCTCATTTTTCTCTCTTCTACCATATCCCATCATGCAGTTCCTCCAAAAACCCTTTTTTGCCCAGATCTCCCCCGAGCAACCCAGGGTTGCCCAAGGGTGACCCTACTAGAAAAAGGGGTGACCATATCATGTTTCCAGCCGTGGAAAAACTCAAGTTTTGCACTCAAAAAAGCTCTATTTTTGCCTATTTTTCTTCCAATTCGCATGATTTTTGATGCCTAATATGGAGTTGACTATTTCATGCACCCACACATGCATTATTAACTTAATTTGATCTAAAATTAACAACTCAATCAGTCTCATCCATCCTTCCAACTCCAATCCTTCTTTAGTGATAAGCTATTATTGATTTATCACTCCTTAGTTAGCTGAGTTCACTCTCTAATCAATCTAGTTCACTCTAATCAATCCTTGTTAACTCTTCAATCAATTGAGTTAACTTCTCAATAAATTCCACCTCTCATCCCCTATTCAAACCTATAAATACCCCTCTCCTCTTCATTATTTTCCAAGTTGAACAAGTTGGAGAATACTCTTCTCACCTTCACAAGCTTTTTCAAGCTTCTTCACAGGCCTTTGAGCCTCTTTTTTCATTTCTTTCTTTAGTTTTCCAAAGCTTCAAAGATTTCATTGTTCCATAGCTTCAAATCTCTTCCAAGGAGGCAAATTCATTGTACACACAACTCTTGCTAGTTTTGGCTCTCCAAATCAGCATTCTAATGCTCTCACAGGATGAAGGTGCCTTTTCTTTTATTCATTGTTCAAGCAAGCATCATTACACTGCTTCAATCAATGCCATTGTGCTCATCCAAAGCTCTCATTAAGCTCTTTCAAGCTTCAACAAGATTATTTTTGCTTCTTTGTGTCATCTTGTCATCAAGAGGTCTTCCTAATGCTTCAAAAGGATTCAAGGTTGCCAACACAAGGATTTCTGAGGGCAGTGGAGTCACACAAATCTTCATTCTTTTAGGTTCCTCTATTGCTTTATTCAATTGATAGTAATTAGAAAATGAAAATTTCTCTTAGGAATAGTAAATCTTTTCTTTTTCCTTGATAGATTAGATCTTTCATGTTAGAATACTTGTTTTCAAATTCCTAGATCTAGACTATTTTTAGAAGCAATTTTCCTTCCTAGATTAGATTATTTCAAAACAATCAAAAACCCAAAAACATAGATTAAAATTGCATTAGGAAAAGTCATATTAGCTTCCATTTCATATTTCAATTATTAGAATAGAAAAAGCATCTTTATTTCCATAAAATACTAAAAAAGCACAAAAAACAAGTTTGCATTTCATTTAGCTTTGCATGTATATAGAAACCCTAGAAAACATAGATAGCTTGCAAACCCTTGATATCATCACATCACAAGGTAAACACAAATCAAAGCATAACTAAACCTTGGGTCAAAACTCTAAGTCTAGTTAAGGTTGGTTATTACACATTTATCTCTATCTTGGCTCACAAATGTGCCTAGGAGTAAGAGGTGAGTGGGTAGGGACTATCCTTAATGAGATTGAGGAAATCAATCCATGACAAAAGAAGGAGACATTTACGTTACCACAACAAGATCCATTTGTCCTCTTATTAATAGAAGAACAAAGACAACTCCAAATACAACAAGAACTCATTCAATGAATTGAAATACAAGAGGACATAAACGAAAGGAACCACTTACCCACACAAAGGTGGAATAGAAGAAACCCCAATAGGAGAAGAGAAAATAGTTACCCTTGGGGTCATAGGGTTATCTCTACAACAACTACCATCGAACGAAACATTCAACTTAGCACACAACAACAAATGCCATAGAACTTGTCGACCCCTCTCCACAAAGTCCATCTCTCCAATGAGCCAGACTCCTGCCGTGTCTTGCCTCCTCTCGACTGGCTACTTCCACAAAAGTGAGAGTCACGTGGAAAATTTTTGCGTGGCAAGAAGGGAAGGGTCCATGTGCATGCCTAAATCTGACCTGATAGTCCCAAGCAATCGAGGTCACAATTTTGAGCGTACAGTACATAGCCTCATAAGAAGGCTTAGATAAGTCTAAAAATATCCCACCCTGAAGGTGAGTAAGAAGCTTTGAATCTTCATCAACATTAGCAGTTTTAACCTTATCATTGTCCATGTCCCTTGGATGGACACCAACATAGTTGTCCTAGAAGCATTGGTAATCAATATCACTTTTCATTTCATCCCCTTATTGTTCCACACACATGTCTGAAATTTCTGCTAGAACAACATAATTTGAAACAACACAATCAAAAGGCTCTCCTAGCTCCATAACATCATTAACAAACAATGGTGACATTTCATCATTCTTAGATTCAACATAATGCATTACCTGATTATTTGAGAGTGAGCACATGCTATCAACATCTTGCATGCTAATGTTACCTTTATCCAGAATAAAACTTTCTAGCTCTACTTCATATAGGTCACTACGACCAGCAGAACAACAATTAGCATGATCAACTTCATGAGTTGAGTACACATGAACATGTCTAATGATATCATGATCATTAGTGATAAAGCTCTCAATCTTGGTAGTATAGTAATTAGGACTACATGGTTCTTACATACTGACGAACACATTGTCTCATTACTACTCATACCATTGAACGTACCATTTGAATCATATGAATCACAAGACTATAACTGAACTTCTTTTGTAATCTCATCACTGGGACAACTAATAGTTCCATTACATGGTGTAGTATGCCAAATACCTAAAAATTCTTCCACCTCTTCATCAATTGTGTCATGACAAGATACCCCTTGATGCATTGGCATTATTTCAGTATGTAGTGCATTTGAATTTTCATGAATACAATCCTTAGGTGCACACACCATAGTATCCAGCTGCTCATAAACATTCTCCCTATTGGCATGAAATGTATTGTCAATTTCATTCTCATACATTGTATCATTGTTTGAATCAAAGTTTATAACAGGGCTAATATGATCAACACTATGAATTTTTCCATTCTCCATAATATCTATCCAATTTGAAACCTGAGCAAAACTACTAGGCTTCAAATTTTGAGGCAATAAATTCAAACATGCCCCATACACTTCACAAAACAAGTAAGTGCATACAGACTCTTGAGGCTTGAAACCAATAGGTATTCTTATATAGATGTCCAAGACTCTGGAAAATAAAGCATATCCTGATTCTCTCTAATGTCTCTTTATGTCAAAAAGAGCCTAAACAAAGACCATCAGATCACTAATGTGTGCATCTTGTTGATAATTTTTTGGGGGCTCTACGTGATCAATACTATGGACTGATGTATAGGCTAAGATGATAGGAGTATAATCATTTTGACAATCATTTTTAATTTCTAACTTACACCTTTCATCAACATTGGGTGCCTTAGGGAAGCGAACACTTGTAGACAAATAACTCTTCTGCATGTTGCAAGTATGAGGTGAACCAGTGTTGTCATTGATGTCAACATACTCATATTGCATTGACAAGAGGGATTCGATGAGCAGTGTACTGAGGATATTGAGAAAATTAGCCTCAGTCAGGAACAGTGAAGAACAGTGATGAGAAGAAGGCAAATGTATTGTATAGGATGCGAACCGGAGGATGCGGATTAAAGGGTTTGTATATATGAGTCTTGAGATGCTTTAGTTAAGATTTCAGAGGTCTGCATGAAGATCTGAAGGAGTTGTGGCTGTCAGTGTGGAACCGGTTCCAGCAAGTGTTCAGAGGTGACAGAGGATCACAGAAAGGTCCGGTGAGGTCTGGAATTGTATAATCCTAATCTGAAGATTGGAAGGAGTGTTTGGGATGTCCTTGTGATGTGTCATCTCAAGTTGTGTATGATTTGGAGGTCTGGAAGTACCTTTTGCATTGTGACAGTGGCTACAGACTGTGTTCTTGAAGTTCTGGATAAGGAAGAGAAGAGATTCCAGTAAGTAGAGGAAGTGCGGATGTACCTGGTCATTTAGGTAGGCTTGGAAATGTCCGTGGATCATGTTTAGGTTGTGTTGTTGGTCCGCATTGATGGTAGAGCCCAGAATTGAAGATAATCTTCCGGATGAAGTTCTTGCTCTATTTAGCCGACCGGATGAGTTGTTCATCCTATGAATGTTCTTGTGGTGGCCGACCGGATGTGTTATTCATCTTGCGGATATTCTTATGGTTGATTGCTGACTTAGATGATTGATCCTAAGTCGATGTCTTGTATAAATAAAGGTTGTGAGTTCATTTTGTAGTGTGGATTGTGTGGATAAGAGTGGTGTAGCGAAGAGAAGTGCGGAAGGCAGAGCAGAGGTTTTTGGGCTTAAATGGAACTGATCCGGACATGGTAAAGATGTCATTCTCCAGTTCAAGACCGTGATTCTTATCACTTTGTAGATAGTGTGTCTCCTTGTAGGCAGTGGGCCTCTTGTGAGCAGTGTGCTAGGGCAGTGAGCCCTAATTGGCAAGTGCCATTCTTTTTCTTATTCTTTTAACAGAGAATAATCCTTGGGTTAATCACCCCGTGGTTTTTCCCTTAACCAGGTTTTCCACGTCAAAATCTTGGTGTTCATTGTGTTGATGTTTATCTGCTCTTGTGTTTGTGCATTTTACTTTCATGGATGATTAATTGATATGCTATTAACTAACAAGACGAATCAAGTGTTTGAAATAGAAAGCAAGTTTGTATACAACTGATTCACCCCCCCTCTCAGTTGTATGCCCTAGATCCAACAATTGGTATCAGAGCCAAGTTCCTCTGAAAGGATCTTAACCGCTTGAGGAGATCCACGATGTCATCATACAAAAAGGATAGTCCGAAGTTTGATGGAACCAATTTCACTCTCTGGAAGGGTCGCATGAAATGTCACTTGGAATGTATGGGAAAAGCATACTTGGCCATGGTCTCAAAACCATATGTACCTCCACAAGGTGGTCTGACAACTCTGAATGAAATCACAGATGCTGAAAACAATCTGCGGACCAAGGAAGCTCTTCTAAACACATTGAATGACTCAGATCTCTCAAATGTTATTGACCTACCAACTGCATATGAGATCCTGACCAAACTGGAACTTATGTATGAAGGAGATGAGTTTGTCAAGAGTGCAAGGTTGCAAAGTCTGAAAGGGAAATTTGAAAGATTGAAGAAGAGAAATGATGAAAACATCACTACTTTTATGCCAAGAGTGAATGAACTAGTGTGTGGAATTAGAAATGCTGGTGGAACTCTGGATGAAAATGAGATTGTTTGCAAAATCCTCAGATCCCTTCCTGCTGCCTACAAAATCAAGGTTGCTGCAATTGATGAATTCAGAGCCCACACAACTGTCACAAGAGAACAATTGGCTGGCAAGCTAGCTGCATTTGAAATGACTGAGTTTGGAGATGATCCTTCCAAGACTGAATCTGCTTTCAAAGCTAGTGCCTATGTGAAAGGCAAATAGAGATTTGATCCGGGAGAAAACTCTTCAAGGAAAATGTCATGGTATGATCAAGCAAGAAGAGACATGGAAGAAGAAGAACCAGAAATAGCTCAACTTGAAGCCCTCATTGCAAAGAGACTACCAAGAGGATCCGGTAAGTATGAAGGAAAACTACCCTTTAAGTGCTTCAACTGCAATAAGATTGGTCATTTTGCTTCAAGATGTCTGGAAAGATCTGCAAGGTCTAATACTAATAGACAAAGGTTTCAAAAGAACTGCTATTATGTTCATGAAGAAGATGACAATGAAGGAGTAACAGATGATGAATCAGAACTAGGAAGCAAATCCAGAAATGAATGGGTGTTTATTGCCATCAAGGAAGAAGATTCAATACTCTCTGAATCTGTCAATCACAAGGTTGTGGAAAAAGCTTTAGCTACTCAAGTGGAAGAAAAGGATGATTGGGTTATTGACAGTGGATGTTCTCACCATATGACTGGTGACAAGGATAAGTTCTTGAATTTGGAAAGGTATGAAGGAGGAATGGTAAAGTTTGGTGATAATTCTGCTGGCAGAATCAGAGGTAGGGGAACTATTTTCTTTGATGGAAAGAGCAAAATAGGTAATGTACTATATGTTGAAGGATTGAAGCACAATCTTCTCAGTGTTGGTCAGTTAGTAGACAAAGGCTATGATCTCCGGTTTAAGAATGGAAAATGCAGAATCTTTACAAGCTCCGGAACTGAAATTACATCCGATACTCAGACAAAAGGTAATATCTTTCATCTGGTTGGTTCAAATAAAAGTTGTCTGTTTGTTCAAGTTGATCAGAGTTGGTTATGGCATAGAAGAATGTGTCATGTAAATTTTGATAACATCATCAAGATAAGCAATACTCAAGCTGTAAGAGATCTTCCAAAATTGATGAAACCTACAAATAGTTTGTGCAAAGAATGTCAGCTAGGTAAACAGAGCAAAGTCTCTTTCAAAAGCAAAGATCAGTCCTCTACCGGATTGTTGGAATTAGTACATACTAATCTCTGTGGTCCAACAAGAATCAAGAGTCTGCAAGGTGATAGATATTTCATGTTGTTAATTGATGACCATTCCCGGATGATGTGGGTTACCTTCCTAAAAGAAAAATCAGAAGCATTTGAGAAGTTCAAAATCTTCAAAGCTATGGTAGAGAATCAAACCGGATTGAAACTGAAGTGTCTAAGGTCTGATAGAGGTGGTGAATTTACATCTGGTGAGTTCATTGACTTTTGTGAGAAGCAGGGTATAAGGAGACAATTGTCTACTCCTAGGACTCCACAGCAGAATGGAGTAGTTGAAAGAAAGAACCGGACCATCCAGGAAGCTACCAGGACAATGATGTTGGAAGCAAATGTTCCTCAGATGTTTTGGAAAGAAGCTATCAGCACTGCAGTCTACACTCTAAATCGAGTTCAAATCAGAAACAATACCGGTAAGACCCCCTATGAACTCTGGTTTGGCATCACTCCTACTATGAAATATTTCAGAGTATTTGGTAGCAAGTGTTATATTAAAAGAGATGAAGATCTAGGAAAGTTTGATGCTAGAAGTGATGAAGGAATTTTCTTGGGTTACTCCACTCAAAGCAAAGCATACCGGTGCTACAATAAGAGACTGAGGAAGATGATAGAAAGCACTAATGTGAAAGTTGATGAAGGAATTGAGAAGCCCTCAAGATTTTATGAGTTTGATGAAGATGACCAAGATGGTGTTTAGGTTCAAGGAACTCAATCCTCTCCGGTAAGTCAGAGTCAGCCTGATCCGGTAAATCAAGAAGTAGAGATAGGTTTGAATGAGCTTGATCAAGAAGCAGCAGTGCAGGATACTCCCAAAATTCCAAGGTATGTAACACTGAACCACTCTGAAGATCAGATCATAGGTGATAGAAGCAAAGGTGTGCAAACTAGAAGGAATGTTGCTCAAAATCAGGATGAATGTTGTCTGATTTCAAAGATTGAACCTAAAACAGTAAATGAAGCCTGCAATGATGAAAACTGGAACAAAGCAATGAAAGATGAATTAATGCAAATTGAGAAAAATCATACTTGGGATCTTGTTCCCAGACCTAGAGACAGGAATGTGATTGGAACCAAATGGGTCTTCCAGAACAAATTAAATGAAGCTGGTGAAGTAATCAGAAACAAATCTAGATTGGTCTGCAAAGGCTACTCTCAAATAGAAGGAATTGATTTTGAAGAGACCTTTGCTCTGGTGGCAAGAATTGAAGCAATCAGATTATTTCTTGCATTTGTTACCTTTAAAGACTTCAAGGTATATCAGATGGATGTCAAGTCTGCCTTCCTAAATGGTGATCTGGAAGAAGAAGTTTACATTGAACAACTGGATGGATTTCAATTGTCTGACAATGATGATATTGTATGGATTAAAACAAGCCCCAAGAGCATGGTATGAAAGGTTGGATAAGCATCTTGTGCAGATTGGATTCAGCAAAGGTACTGCTGATAGTAACTTACATTTCAAAATTGATCATGAAAACATTTTGATTGTTGAAGTGTTTGTGGATGATATCATTTTTGGAGGAAGAGATAGTATGTGCAAAACTTTTGCAAATTAGATGAAATGTGAGTTTGAAATGTCTATGCTTGGTGAAATGAATTTCTTCTTGGGTCTACAAATTACTCAAACAAAGAAAGGGATCTTCATTTCTCAGACCAAATATGTGAAAGAATTGTTAAGGAAATTTGGTATGGAAGATTCAAAGCCAATGAACACTCCCATGGCAACCGGATGTAAGTTGAGCAAAGATGATGACTCCCCAAAGGCAGATCAGACAAAGTATAGATCAATGATTGGTGGATTGTTGTATCTCACTCAGACCAGACCAGATATAATGCAGGCTGTTGGTCTTGTAGCAAGATTCCAGGCTGATCCTAAAGAATCTCATGTTATGGCAATCAAAATAATTTTTAGATACTTGAAAGGAACAACTGAGTATGGTCTATGGTACCCTAGAGATCCAGATTTCTCTCTTCATGCTTACACAGATGCAGATTGGGCAGGAGATGTGGATGACTGGAAGAGCACCAGTGGTGGAGCATTCTTTTTGGGGAAGAGATTGGTTTCTTGGCTAAGCAAGAAACAAGATGCAATATCTCTGTCTACAACTGAAGCAGAATACATTGCAGCAGCAGGTAGTTGCACTCAAATCTTATGGATGAAGCAGATGCTAAGAGACATGAAAGTTGAATATGAGGAGCCTATCACAATTTTCTGTGATAATTCAAGTGCAATTAATATTTCCAAGAATCCAGTATTGTACTCTAAGACTAAGCACATATCTATCAAGTTTCACTTTTTGAGAGAACAAGTGAACAAGGAAGAAGTCAGATTGGAATATGTTCCCTCCAAGGATGAGATTGCAGATATCTTTACTAAACCTCTTCCCAAGGACTCTTTTGAATATCTCCGGGAGAAGTTTGGGGTCATGGCCCCTCCGGTGATGAACTAGGATGCACTGATGTGTATCAGTCCGGTGGATATCATAGTCATATCTTGTGATCCAGATTGATGATGGGGAGCTGCTACTAAGGGGGAGTAGCTGGTATGTTTTTGATGTGTTAAATTTGCAAGTATGAGCCCTTTGCCATTGATGTCAAAGGGGGAGAGAAGACATGTGAAAAACAAGTAGCTGGTGATCAAAGGGGGAGTAGTAAATGAGGAGAAGACATGTTGCTGATAGGGGGAGCTGTGATAGAAAGGAGAAGTTCTTGTCTTGATGGTTTTTCACATCATATGTTGCCATCAATGACAAAGGGGGAGATTGTTGCAAGTATGAGGTGAACCAGTGTTGTCATTGATGTCAACATACTCATATTCCATTGAGAAGAGGGATTCGATGAGCAATGTGCTGAGGATATTGAGAAAATTAGCCTCAGTCAGGAACAGTGAAGAACAGTGATGAAAAGAAGGCAAATGTATTGTATAGGATGCGAACCGAAGGATGCAGATTAAAGGGTTTGTATATATGAGTCTTGAGATGCTTTAGTTAAGATTTTAGAGGTCCGCATGAAGATCTGAAGGAGTTGTGGCTGTCGATGTGGAACCGGTTCCAGCAAGTGTTCAGAGGTGACAGAGGATCACAGAAAGGTCCGGTGAGGTCTGGAATTGTATAATCCTAATATGCAGATTGGAAGGAGTGTTTGGGATGTCCTTGTGATGTGTCATCTCAAGTTGTGTATGATTTGGAGGTCTGAAAGTACCTTTTGCATTGTGACAGTGGCGACAGACTGTGTTCTTGAAGTTTCGGATAAGGAAGAGAAGAGATTCCAGTAAGTAGAGGAAGTGCGGATGTACCTGGTCATTTAGGTAGGCTTGGAAATGTCCGTGGATCATGTTTAGGTTGTGTTGTTGGTCCGCATTGATGGTAGAGCCCAGAATTGAAGATAATCTTCCGGATGAAGTTCTTGCTCTATTTAGCCAACCGGATGAGTTGTTCATCCTATGAATGTTCTTGTGGTGGCCGACCGGATGTGTTATTCATCTTGCGGATATTCTTATGGTTGATTGCTGACTTAGATGATTGATCCTAAGTCGATGTCTTGTATAAATAAAGGTTGTGAGTTCATTTTGTAGTGTGGATTGTGTGGATAAGAGTGGTGTAGCGAAGAGAAGTGCGGAAGGTAGAGCAGAGGTTTTTGGGCTTAAATGGAACTGATCCGGACATCGTAAAGATGTCATTCTCCAGTTTAAGACCATGATTCTTATCACTTTGTAGATAGTGTGTCTCCTTGTAGGCAGTGGGCCTCTTGTGAGCAGTGTGCTCGGGCAGTGAGCCCTAATTGGCAAGTGCCATTCTTTTTCTTATTCTTTTAATAGAGAATAATCCTTGGGTTAATCACCCCATGGTTTTTCCCTTAACCACATTTTCTAAGTCAAAAGCTTGGTGTTCATTGTGTTGATGTTTATCTGCTCTTGTGTTTGTGCGTTTTACTTTCATGGATGATTAATTGATATGCTATTAACTAACAAGACAAATCAAGTGTTTGAAATAGAAAGTAAGTTTGTATACAACTGATTCACCCCCCCCTCTCAGTTGTATGCCCTAGATCCAACAGTGCATTCCATACTTCTAGTTTTTTTCAATAACCATGGCTATCTCATAAGCCTGATGCAAGGTTGTAGGGTCTTTATTTCTCACTTGATAACTCATTTTCCTGTCAAAAGCTCCCAAGTAAACAACTAAACTCATTGAATGACTTGGACTCATGGCTTCAGGGATATCCCTCAATGCTTTTTCAAATCTTAAGTTGAATGATGGGACTGACTCATCCTCCTTCTGGATATTCACAAATTTACTAATCACTAAACTTTCATTGATTCTTTCACCAAACTGCTCCATGAAAATTTCTTTAAATTCATCCCAAGAATAGATAGAGTGTACTAGTAAATAAGAAAACCAATCTCTCGCGTCTCCTTTTAGAGATTGAACATATAATTTCATGACAAAATCTTCAAAATCTACCTCATAATCATCTATTACATTAATGAAATTTTGCATATGCTTTCTTACCGATTCAAACTTCTCACCACTAAACTTTGGTATTTTATCTCTAATCTCATGTGGTATGTGTTTTGAGAAGCCTAATACATTGCTGACATTCATGGCCTTATATCTTTCACTAATGAAACCTCTTTGATAACACAAGTGGGGCTGCACACTATGCATTGTTACATTTGAGGCCATACAGGGATGCACTGGTTAATGATATAACTTCCTCTATTGTTACAGGCCTTTCACATTAACTCTCCAGTTAATACATCAGAAACTCAACTTATTTTAATAATATGATCTTAAGCCCTTTTACAAATGCAAATTTCTATCTCAGCTAGCCTAAAATCTTCTAAATGAGTTTCTTCAAAAAACATACATACTCCATTACAAAATACATGCTACAACCTAGTGATACATAAGTATGCAAGCCTATCACTATTTCTTTCCTTTTTCTTAATGCTCAGTTCTCACTCAATAAGGAACAATATTATTCTCAAAGTTTTTCATAAACTACTTGCAAATACAAAACTATCCTTCATTGAGATAGGAACACGTAAAATACCTGGAAGTACATTACAACTATAAAAAACTCTCTTCTAGACTGGAAACTATAGATGTTGAAATATCCTTCATACTTTCATTAGGTTCTTTTCCTCATAGAGTCACCACCTCTCTTTACAGAGGACTAAACTTCAACCATCATGAAGCTCCTTAGAGCCATTCTTCATATTGGGTTTGTTCAAATAGTAGAACCATGCAAATTTTCTCATACACAACCAGTTTTCCTTTTGACCAACTGATTCAAAAGCAAGTAGAGTCACTACCCTCTAAATGGAATGATAATGATAATGCACTTATGTAGGCTCTATTTACCCATGACAGACTGCTGGACATATCTTGACAGGCTATAAACTAGAAGTCCCTAGTAGAGTCGCCATTTCTGTTGTTGTTTTTTTTAATTCCCAACCTTGTCTCATGAAATAGCCTATGATTTAGCCACTTCCAATATTCAACTACCATGAGGGGTTGGCCAACACATAGGTGAAAGTTGCAATAACTTTCCCTCTAAACTTTATGCTCTGTAAAACCTGGGAGGGTGATCCCTTGATAGTATTTAATAATTTTCTATACAAATTTATTACAAATACTAGAATAGAAGACATGTTCTATGCAAATTTACTTGAGGATTATGCAAAATATGAACAATTGGCCAAAGTCCTCCAAGATTTTAGCATTACTCAAGACCATAGAACATAAACAAACTTCTCTTCAGCACACACTTATGACAAATATTTAAAATTTCAAAGGTGTTTGGGTTTGCTTAACCTTGGCATTGAAGAACACATATAGATGCAAGAAATTAGTGCCTTAGCCTAAGGGTACAGAGTTAGAACTAAATGTAACTGAAAACTACTGACAACATTCAACCTGAACATCATAGAGCTTTATAATATTGCCTTGCAATAATATACTCAATATCTCTAAATCATTCATACTTATGATATCCTTGCATACATTCACATAAATCTACATTTCTATCAAAGCATTTAACTCATTCTTTGAAGAAGAGCATTTCATAGAAAAATACATCCACAAGAAATTTTATAGAGATAAACGTGAACAATCTTTAATCTATTCATTTTATGATTTGTTTAAACCACACCTAAGGAGACAACCAACCTTAGAAATTTTCCATTTACATTCATCTAGATGCTAGTACTGTCACATAGCTTTATAGAGAACATACAATTAATACTCTACACACTATAAAGTAAAGGAAGGACTTCTATTCTCTGTATTTCCTACCAACATTGTACCAAGAGACCAACCAAAAACTAACCCCTACAAAATTTCCTTGAAATCACTTTTATAACACAAGGAAGCAACAAGCATCGGACCACTTGCACATGAAAGATGTCACATTTTAATTTGACAACCAAAATACAACATAATGCTAGAATAACCATCTTCATCCACTAAAGCAGGTCCTTTGCAGCAAATCATCACTTTAGGTAGACTGAAAAAATTGATTTTGTCTTGTATGCTTTTCTGCTACTAAGGTGGAGGTAAGCCATGTTTTTGAAGGAAAAATGGGGATTACAAGGTGCCCTAACAACTCAGCCCCTCCTCACATGCAGAAACTTGTTCCCCATACGAGAACCATTTGAAAAACTTCACCGACCATGCAAATAGATAAGGGAATGCACACTAGGATCATTAGAGAAAGGAAGCACCAGAAACTGGGGTCCCACTTGTGATGCCTAATCCCAGGCGAGGGCAAGTGACTCCTTACTTTTGATTGAGAAGTTCCTAACCAACTCAACCAATCAAGAACCAAAGGAGGCCACTCATAGCTAGATTTGACTGCGCCAAACCTCTAGCTAGGAAAAGAAATCAATAGTCATAATTCCATCTAAGATGCTCACTTGCTTCATCCAGGTGGACGAGCCCACATCTGGATGAAAACAAGGGGTGAAGAAGGGTTTACAATGACTCAATGGATGCTGCTAAACTTTCCCAATTTTAGTAGATCCTCCCATCCCTTAGAAAAACACCTCTAATCCCTTAATCTTGTAAGGACATATCATTATCCATGAGAATAGAGAAGAAAATCCTAAGGAATAAGATGGTGGAGAAAGCACACTCAAAAGATGAAGATCCATAATGTCTACATTAGAAGAATGATGCATGAAGTAGCAGTATAGACCCTTATTTATAGCCCAATTGTACAAGTTCCCATGCCAATGATAATCACTCCCTACCAATTTGCCATATCCATTCAATTCAATTAGTACCACGGTAGACCGGTCATAAATGGAAAACCTCTACCAACTTGCCAACACTACTGAAAAAGGAAAAGGAGGTGACACTCTGCATTATGTTGACTCTCCATGACATAGACCTGTCAGTTCCCACAATGAAAACACCAAATTGGGCATCTCAATCACTATGTATTCAACCATTTTAAATAACCAAATTCATTTTAAACCCTGCTATGAAGTGAGTGGAAGATCTCCTCAGCTCTAGACACAGATCCCCAAAGGTCAGTCTGTATGCCACCAATCCCCTACAAGTATATCTCTTTCATAGTGGTGGAAAGTTGGACTCATTGCACATTTGAAAGACATCCCAATGTACTAGCTCATTAATTCCTATGTGCCACCACCTTGTACCTCTTATCAGGTTTGAAACCTAGCCATTGATGATCCTGGTTTGAAACGAGATCGACGGCCATCACACATCACCTCTTAGCCTGATGACCCTCCATCATGAAATGTGATACAAAGGATCCTCATGATGTGCCCAGATGCTTCCACATGCCCATACTCTACCGTTTATCAATCCCATCATAATTAACTCAAACCCCAGCAATCTCAAATCATAAGATAAAGAAATATCATGATGAACCACTCCATTTGACACCTAGCAGGGGACAAAGCACATCAGAAAACCCCTACTTAGAAGTCCTCCACATCCCACACTTTACCCTATCTCCCCTTTGAGTAACTTGTGACACAAAAACATGTTGTGATGAACAGAGATGGAGACACATGGCACCAACCTAGAACCCCAATTGTATATCACCATTTCCTTTCTTCTTTACTAAACACAACTATAATATGAAGGATCGGCACAATAGACCATGGAGTTGACATCTGTCCCAAGAAACACCATCGCACATCGCATTTCAGGATGAAGCACTAGAAGAGAAAACATGATGCAAAGGATATGTACGATGGCAGTTATGAATAAAGAACGTGCACAAAATGTTGTCTTAAAAAGGGAGCCTCACCAGGTAAAACAGATGTAGGGGACTTAAATCATTAAAAAGTGCACATACATTCCAACCTAGGGACAACACCTTACTGAAATACACTGGGAGTTTGCCAAGGGACCAAGCAGTGATGTTAGGTATGAGGGACTGATCAATACATGAAGACATAGACATAAGTTATTACTTATCCAACTAGGAAACAAGCTCTATTGATCAACAGGGAAAAATAAAAAAGCACCTAGAGACCAAAAACAAGGGTTTCAAAATGACTCACAAGATTTAACAAACCCTAAACATCATTTAGCAGGAACCCTCACCACAAAGACTAAGTAGAGGCCCACAAATGGGAATTTCACATAGAAGACCACAAGATTTTACAAGTACTACCACTTAAGAACATCTTGAATGAAGAAATAGATCCGCTACCATTGCTTGAACACTTATGTGCCTTAGATACTGTTGGTTTTTTCCCAGACTGGATGCTTATTCCTAGATTTCCCTACAAGGTAGCCATCAGTGATCAACAGGATCTCTGGGCTAGGGGCCAACAGTGTAGGAGATAGACTCTATATTTTATCTCCTCTTCTTCTTCAGGCTCTGCAAAACCTAGTGGGGTATTCCCTACTCAACATCCATGAGGATATGCATACAAAGGCTGGGATGCTGATAGAAAGTAGATAAGTCCTCCTGTAAGTAGACCAAAACTGAAAGATAAGAGCAAAGGGGCTAGCTTTGGGCCTATTTGCAGTTGTAGACAGAGGACTGAGGATCCTAAAACTAATTCTAATGTCCTAATGGTTGTTTTAGATTTTGATTTGGAGTTTAAGTTTGGATGCAAAGCTGGACATGGTTGTAACACAAAAACAAAGCAAGATTGGTGCCTATCTAGGGCCTGGAGTCAGTAGACATACACCTGTGAATGATCAGCATGAACAGCTAAAACTGGATTTCAGGGGGATATATGTGATACCTGCCTTACAGATATCTCCCAATACAGAGTGTTAAGTTATCTCTACTTATGGCATCCCTACTGCAGTATACCCTTCCCAATGTTCAACCTGAAAACAGTTTAATCTACCCCTTGAGCAGAAGTTAAAAGATCAGACATTCAACATAGGAATTCTATGCTCTAGAATCTAAACATTACCCAAATATCCAGATTCAGAAGAAGAATACATGCAATACTGGAGACAGAATTAACAAAACACATGCTAAGATAGCATTTCTCATATAAGATTAATCATGAAATCAGTGGGTTCATGCCAAAAACATACAACAAGAGATACATAAACTCACAGGTTAAGCTATACAGAGCAACCAAATTAGCTTGTTTTGAATTACAGAGCCAAAAATCTTCAACTTTCAACAACAACAAATGAGTAACACTTCCTGCTTATAACAGCCAGGTAGTGTACCACAGCAATTAATTACATGGTTGACCAAAAATCCCGCCAGATACACAGTATCAGAAAAATGGCGCTCAACGCACTACCAGATTGGCGCCCAAACATGAATGCAGCAGGTAGGGGAGGAGACAGGAAGAAACCTCGAGCCCTGCACCACTGTCCGTCGATGTACACCTTCAATCGGGTACCAGATCCGTCCATACCTCTGCAACCTTCGCCATTAATGGCGCACCAACCCGCGGCCTTGGGAAAAACATCTAATAGTCGATCGCAACCACTTCCCGCCAAGATACATCGTCATGATATTTGAAAATATGCAGGATATCAATTATCCCACATGCACCCCGCGGTGACCTTTTCAACACTTTATATACTAGGCCACGAGCATATATAATGTCGGTGCTTTTGCTCCTGACGACACTAGTATAAGACTTCATCATCATCCTCCAACAGCATGATATCCTGTCGCTTGAAATATCACCCTGACGTCAGCATCATATCGCAATATAACCTGCATGATAATCGCCTTCATTGGCACAACCTGATCCATCGGAGGAACATCCTCCTACTGAGCCTATACCAAAAGTCTGGCCGATGAACATCCTGATGATGTCACCATCATATCCTGCTGACATCATCAGCATATCTGCCTACTGCGCTCCTCCTCATATCCGGATGACGTCATCATCATGTTTGCAAATATCGGGGGATCTTCACAAGATGATCAGTGTTAGAAATATGACCCCCCGGACCTTGATGACGTCATCATCATATCGACATCAGGATGATATTCAGAAGATAACCAGATATTTGGAAATGTCATCCTGATGCACAAATATCATGCTGCACTGTAGCTCCACTATAAGATCGGGGTGACAGATGAATATGATGATGCTTGAAAAGATCACCCCCCACTAGATAATGCACGAAGCCGGCAGGCGGATATCTCCTTGATATCAGCATCATCATGACGCTGGAACAAACATACATCCAGGTGATATTCAAAAATGAAAATATCACCCCCTCCTTCGGAAATATCATGATGCAGATAGGCAGATAAATAAATATCACCCTGACATAAGAATGACGTCAGCATCATCAGGATGATAAAACAACGAACATGAAGTGATACAACAACATCAGGATGATATTGACTAAGATCATCCTGACGTTCAAAATATGATGACCCCAGTGAATATCGGGTCATACTTAGAACTCTTCAACAACATCATCAGGACGATCATAACCAAGATCACCCGATGATAAAAATATCACCCCGGCGAAATATCATGCAGGCAGAAAATATGATGACCCTCGCAAGCAACACGGTGATAACTGGAAATATGATGATGATGATGACGACCCTTAGGAAAAAACAAGTCAGGTCGAACAACTCAGAGAATAACCCCCTTAGAAGATCGGGGTGACATCATCATCATAAAAGGGCAAGGTGATAATTGGAAGATCACCGGATACTTGAAAAATCACCCCCGCAAGCAAATCAGGGCACACTGTAGCTCATCAGCAGGATCAGGATGATATCCAAATATCACCCGATATTGAAATATGATGATCCTGATAAAAACAAGTCGACAGAAAACATGATGCTGCGGACCATCATCGAAGACAAGATGATGATGATGATCTCCTCCTCAAAGAAAATATGATGCTGCAGCTGAAAAATGCCGAGGAGGTCCAACACTTAGAACATTTTTTGGATACTTAGGGAAAGTGCCTGCATGAAAATTGCTCAAAAACTGTCAGTCAATTCAGGCACTAACACTGGCTCTATCTGGGGACGTGCAGGTGCAAGACTGCAGCGAGAACCCCAGATCTCTGGGATGCAGACCAGTCCCTTATCCATTGGGCACAGAGTCAAATACTGCACCGACCTGCATCACCAAACACACCTGACGGCCTAAGGCCACCAAGAAAAGAAAAACATGTATCTCCCTTTGTCAAATATCTTGTTTTCATCTGCATGCACTGGGTCAAGCCTGGAGATACTGTCAGGATCCACCCACAAACAAACCTTGTCATCTGCATATTCAACCCTTTGATTTGGCTTGTCATTATCACCCCTGTGCAGATAACATTCAGCATCATGTGACATGTGGGTGTAGAATGTATCAAGCAATGCATACTCATATGGCATATAGCACTTATCATCTATATCATCATCATGCATTGCAACATGATCTCCTAGCTGGACTGAAAATAGGAAACACTCAAAGTCCACCACACAGCTAGGAAGATCAGAGCTCATTGTATATACTGGCACATCAAAAGAAAAGCTTTCAAAATCACAATTGTGCACATCATGTACACAACAATCAGCAGCACCAGGCTGGAAAAGATCAGGCTCTGGCACCTCTTTACAATCAGGCACATTTTTACAATCACTTACCTGATGTATGTTGTTTCCTCTTTCATCAGGATGAGAAACAGAATCCAAGTCAAAAACAATGTCTAGATCCTCACCACACTCAGACAGATCCTCATCACCATATGTGTCATAAATGGGTGACCCAGGTGCATCAGTTTCATCATAGTATGCCATTTGTTCATGGGCAGCAGAGCACACATCTTCATCACCAATGGATTCACTCTGTGGAGGAGTATCAGCCTGTGTGTCATAAGCAAAACAGCCATCAAATGAAAAACAATCATGCTCTGAACCAGCACTTGTTTCAATCTCTGACTACTCTTCATGATCTCCATGTGTTTGAAAGGTAGGCAATGGGTCACACATTGGACTGCTTCTCTGTTTGCTTATATCTTCTCTGTCTTGAGTACAATACTCACAATTGTCTCCACAAGTCCATTCCAAAAATTGCTCATTGCTGTCCACAACCTCGTTATTGTTTTCATGGTCAGCTGCCTCATCATTGCAATGGGAATCCTCACTAGTCCTTTCACTGGCATCCTCAACTGGTGAACAATCCAGTTGAGAAGTATTGTTAGCATTATGTTCAAACACAGCAGTCTCAACCTCTATGCTTTCATTTTCATTTATATCTACACATGATGCCATAATCATTTGGTCATTTGCAGCTTCACAACCATTTCTCACACCAAGGCCTGGGGACAGGGATTTCAGCAGGTGCACATTTCTGATTTTTTCTATTTTTTCTATGAACTTGTATGCCATCTGCATACTTGTCACCTTGAAATCCCTCAGTAATGCACTAGAGCCCTCCTCAAAAGCCTCGAAGAATATGCCAACACAGGCTAAAATATCAGGTCTGAAGACTTCTGGGATCTGTGAAAGGGCTATTACAAACCTATGACTGAAATCAACACATGGCTCTTCATCTTGTTTTCTGATTCTCATCAATTCTGCAACAAGATCAGCCGGTTCTTTTGCAAATTTTTCCTTGAAACAGTCAGCAAGCTCATCCCAACAGGCAAAGGATCCTTTTGAAAAGCTCAAATACTAGTCTTTTGCTTTTGCATCAAAGGACCTAACAAAAAACCTCATCCACATATCCTCATCTCTGAATGAATGTTTTCCCATAAAACTGTGAAAATTTTGGATATGTGCATTCCCATCACATACACTGTGACCACCAAATCTAGGCATCTGACAGTATATCCTAGCAGGCATAGTTTCTACTTTATAATCCACCCATGACAAATCCAGTTGGTCATACAAAGGATCAAAAGGGCTGACAGGAGGTTTAGCTTTCTGACTGGCAGACACAACAGGGTTACTGCTTTTTAACTGGGCCTGCTCAGCCTCTAAGAATATGAACCTATTTCTTATCTCTTCTATTCTTTTATTCAACATTTCACCACTGAGTATGGGATAATTCATACTTGGATTCATAAAAATCTTACTCTTAGACATCCTTTGTCTGTCTAAGACTTGAGGCTTCCCCTGGCATCTAACCTATGCAGTAGAGCAGCAAATAAAGGGAAAGTAACAAGGTACCTTTTCTCATACAGATGCAGAAAAATGAACAACAAATTTTTGTCACATCACATACATCCATCTTTCATGTGCATTCAGATCTTTTTTGCAGAGTCGCCACCTCTCCAGAGAGGACAAAATTTTCAATAGCTGAAAGCTACTTTTCCAGGTTCATTCCACCAGCAGAGCATCATTTTGTTGGTGACTCAGATAGGCCACAAGGTATAACACTTTTTCATCAATTTTCTCCCCAGTAGAGTCGCCAATTTCTGTTGGTTTTTTCCCAGACTGGATGCTTATTCCCAGATTTCCCTACAAGGTAGCCATCAGTGATCAACAGGATCTCTGGGCCAGGGGCCAACAGTGTAGGAGATAGACTCTATATTTTATCTCCTCTTCTTCTTCAGGCTCTGCAAAACCTAGGGGGGTATTCCCTACTCAACATCCATGAGGATATGCATACAAAGGCTGGGATGCTGACAGAAAGCAGATAAGTCCTCCTGTAAGTAGACCAAAACTGAAAGATAAGAGCAAAGGGGCTAGCTTTGGGCCTATTTGCAGTTGTAGACAGAGGACTGAGGATCCTAAAACTAATTCTAATGTCCTAATGGTTGTTTTAGATTTTGATTTGGAGTTTAAGTTTGGATGCAAAGCTGGACATGGTTGTAACACAAAAACAAAACAAGATTGGTGCCTATCCAGGGCCTGGAGTCAGTAGACATACACCTGTGAATGATCAGCATGAACAGCTAAAACTGGATTTCAGGGGGATATATGTGATACCTGCCTTACAGATATCTCCCATTACAGAGTGTTAAGTTATCTCTACTTATGGCATCCCTACTGTAGTATACCCTTCCCAATGTTCAACCTGAAAACAGTTTAATCTACCCCTTGAGCAGAAGTTAAAAGATCAGACATTCAACATAGGAATTCTATGCTCTAGAATCTAAACATTACCCAAATATCCAGATTCAGAAGAAGAATACATGCAATACTGGAGACAGAATTAACAAAACACATGCTAAGATAGCATTTCTCATATAAGATTAATCATGAAATCAGTGGGTTCATGCCAAAAACATACAACAAGAGATACATAAACTCACAGGTTAAGCTGTACAGAGCAACCAGATTAGCTTGTTTTGAATTACAGAGCCAAAAATCTTCAACTTTCAACAACAACAAATGAGTAACACTTCCTGCTTATAACAGCCAGGTAGTGTACCACAGCAATTAATTACATGGTTGACCAAAAATCCCGCCAGATACACAGTATCAGAAAAATGGCGCTCAACGCACTACCAGATTGGCGCCCAAACATGAATGCAGCAGGTAGGGGAGGAGACAGGAAGAAACCTCGAGCCCTGCACCACTGTCTGTCTATGTACACCTTCAATCAGGTACCAGATCCGCCCATACCTCTGCAACCTTCGCCATTAATGGCGCACCAACCCGCGGCCTTGGGAAAAACATCTAACAGTCGATCGCAACCACTTCCCGCCAAGATACATCGTCATGATATTTGAAAATATGCAGGATATCAATTATCCCACATGCACCCTGCGGTGACCTTTTCAACACTTTATATACTAGGCCACGAGCATATATAATGTCGGTGCTTTTGCTCCTGACGACACTAGTATAAGACTTCATCATCATCCTCCAGCAGCATGATATCCTGTCGCTTGAAATATCACCCTGACGTCAGCATCATATCGCAATATAACCTGCATGATAATCGCCTTCATCGGCACAACCTGATCCATCGGAGGAACATCCTCCTGCTGAGCCTATACCAAAAGTCTGGCCGATGAACATCCTGATGACATCACCGTCATATCCTGCTGACATCATCAGCATATCTGCCTACTGCGCTCCTCCTCATATCTGGATGACATCATCATCATGTTTCCAAATATCGGGGGATCTTCACAAGATGATCAGTGTTAGAAATATGACCCCCCGGACCTTGATGACGTCATCATCATATCGACATCAAGATGATATTCGAAAGATAACCGGATATTTGGAAATATCATCCTGATGCACAAATATCATGCTGCACTGTAGCTCCACTATAAGATCGGGGTGACAGATGAATATGATGATGCTTGAAAAGATCACCCCCCACTAGATAATGCACGAAGCCGGCAGGCGGATATCTCCTTGATATCAGCATCATCATGACGCTGGAACAAACATACATCCGGGTGATATTAAAAAATGAAAATATCACCCCCTCCTTCAGAAATATCATGATGCAGATAGGCAGAGAAATAAATATCACCCTGACATAAGAATGACGTCAGCATCATCAGGATGATAAAACAACGAACATGAAGTGATACAACAACATCAGGATGATATTGACTAAGATCATCCTGACGTTCAAAATATGATGACCCCAGTGAATATCGGGTCATACTTAGAACTCTTCAACAACATCATCAGGACGATCATAACCAAGATCACCCGATGATAAAAGTATCACCCTGGAGAAATATCATGCAGGCAGAAAATATGATGACCCTCGCAAGCAACACGGTGATAACTGGAAATATGATGATGATGATGACGACCCTTAGGAGAAAACAAGTCAGGTCAAACAACTCAGAGAATAACCCCCTCAGAAGATCGAGGTGACATCATTATCATAAAAGGGCAAGGTGATAATTGGAAGTTCACCGGATACTTGAAAAATCACCCCCGCAAGCAAATCAGGGCACACTGTAGCTCATCAGCAGGATCAGGATGATATCCAAACATCACCCGATATTGAAATATGATGATCCTGATAAAAAACAAGTCGACAGAAAACATGATGCTGCGGACCATCATCGAAGACAAGATGATGATGATGATCTCCTCCTCAAAGAAAATATGATGTTGCAGCTGAAAAATGCCGAGGAGGTCCAACACTTAGAACATTTTTTGGATACTTAGGGAAAGTGCCTGCATGAAAATTGCTCAAAAACTATCAGTCAATTCAGGCACTAACAGATACATCTAATGATGTGGAGAACATGATACAGGAAATGTTTTGGGAAGGGATGTTGAACATACTCAAAATGAAAATATTGATCTTAAGGTTCAAGATACTCCAACACCACTTCAACTGACTAAAATGGGAATCTTTAAGGCTCCTTCTCCACCATCCTTACATATACAGAGAGAAAATCTTTGAGAGAGAAGCTTTCCATTACCAACTCCTATGATTTCCTCTTCACAAATATAGGAAAATGCCGAAAACATGATTCAAAGGGAAGGAAGAACAAAGGACCAAGCCTTAACAGTAAATATAAAGATCAAGATCAAAGATAGCAGGTAAGTATTTATTACCCTTTTAGCCACCTTTGATGTAGCACCTCTCTAAGTTTCTCTCATGGGTGACCTCCTCTTATGTGTTGTGTTGTGTTCCCCCATGTTGTGTTAAATGTTGTTTAGATCTCTTTGGATGACCCTTGATACTATTGTAAGGTTAAGGATACAAGGAGATTTCCTCTATTGTGACACTTCTTCTATTTGTGTCTCTAGTCTTCTACTTTCCTCTATCTTATTATATTTTTTGTGTGTTGTGCTTTGGGGGCATAACTTTGTGGAGGATGTCTTGGGGGAAACTTCCCATGTTGTAAACCTAAGCCAACTTTTGTCTCCTCTCTCATTTTTAGTGTTTCCATTCTTCAGTGGCTCTACTAGTTAGTATATGAAAAAAATAATTAAATACTGATAAGGACTATACATCCCTTTAGCAAGAAAGAAAAAATAGACCTAGTCCATATATGAAGATGGGGTTCATATATTACTGATGCTTGACTAGTAGAATCACTCTGTGTTTGTGGCTCGTATTGTGAAATTTGTTGTAACAAACTATTGCAATACTCTAAATTTGCTTCTATGGAATTTGAAATGATTTGTATCTCACCTTGTAGCTACACTAGGTTATGAGATACCTAAAGTATAACCTCACAGCTATACGCAATTTCAAATTGGCTAGTGTAGCCTTGGTCTATTATGTGATTTGATAGCTTTCATGAATTGATTTGGCTGTTATCTTAGCTTAGATTCTTTAACCAAAGCTTATATGTTGTTGATTAAGTTAGAAAATGATAATGATGTGCTTGTGGGAACATTCAGTGATTGCAAGCACATGTCACCTTTGTGGCATTGGATTTGTGAAAGCTCTTGTTCCCTTGCATGTTTTCACTTTACCTAAAATGTGCTTGATACCGGAAAGCGGGATCAACCACTTTAAGGTGGGGGCATATATCATGGTAACTGCTTGGATATTTTAGATATTGATAAAGTGTGTTTGCATACACTTCCTTTTCACCATAAGGCATCTCTGTGATGTGGTTGGGGTTGTGTACTTTGTTCCATTATGTATACCTCCTTTTCACTGTAAGGCATCTCCGTGATGTAGGTGGGGTTGTATACTTTGAGCACATGCTTTCTTTTCACTATAAGACATCTGCAAATGCACGTGGGGTTATATTTTTAAAAATCCCTTCTACAAAAGGCGGGATGGTGCAGCTCTTGAGTTAGTTGTACATCCTTTTAACAAAGTCCTCATTATGAGGTGGGGCTAGATCTTGAGTTATTCAGTCTTTGGTAGTTGTGGTAGCATAGCTCAACCATCAGGTGTGTTTGGCATGTCTTAGATAGTGGAACATAATGATGAGCTCCTCCCTATTGCCCATGTTTGTCATGTATAAGACATATAGTGTGTCGATGACATACTATACGACGCTTGTGTATTCTGTGTGTCTTTTGTGTGCTTTATGTGTCTTCCTTGTATGGTTTGTGTGTTTGTGTGTGGTCTAAATGTTGGAATTAGGCCAGACAACTGAGAGGGGGGTGAATCAGTTGTCCCACAACTTTAATCTTTTATGATTTTAATCTTCTTTCACAACTTACAAATAGATTAATGATGTAAACATTAAAGCATGAATCAACAACACATGAGAAGAAACAAAATGAACACACTTGACACCATGATTTTTAATGTGAAAACCACGGTGAGGGTTAACCCACAAGATTTGTACCTGTTAAAAGTACTTGAAAGAAATGGGAAGACACTTGCCTTCGAGCACACTACCCAGATCTCACTGCTCAAAGAGGTTCACTACCTACAAGAATTTATCTTTACTACAGAAAGATTTAATTGAGAAATAGCATCTTCATCATGCTTGGTTCAGTCTCATTGAAAGCTCACAAAAACTTCTGCTCTACCCCCAACCACTTTTTCACTATCTCTTCATCCTTTACTGCTCTTGTTCTTCTACTTCTCCTCTTCTCTACTCTGCCTTTGAACCTTTCTTAGGATTTTATCATTTTTGTACAAGGATAATTTTCCACAACTCAACTACACGCGTTTATATACTTCATCAACCTTGGAACAAACATCAAGGTTAGTGCTACAAGCATCTAACTTAATGCAAATCACTAAGCTATCAGCCAAATATAAATGGGACTCAAATCTTCCTTGATCAACATGCCACACTCTATATAATTTCTCTTAGATCATCTACAACATGCTTGAATCAACCGGTTGACCAAGACTAGGAAGAACAACAACACCAAGGAAGAAATCTTCAACAATGAGCTCAATCTTTAATGTAGACCTCCAACATAGTAGGCACACAATCCAGAGACTTCCACAAGCACATTGAATTCAACAATAACATCCACACTACTCCAAATCATCAAAATCACTTGCATCTTCATCCAGTACCTCAAGAATGCTATCTGCCATGACTGTCACACTAGAAAGATTCCTTGTGGACCTCCAAACCACAAACCACTTGAATTGAGGATACACACTAACTTCTGAAACATGCCTCTAGATCTGTAGATCATAGTGTTCTATTTGCAGAGCAATCCAGACCAATTTCCTTACTCTGTCTCTTCTAAAAACTGTAAAACCTAGTTCTACTCAGATGGCCATAACTTCTTCAAATCTTTACCTCTCAAATCTTAACTGGAGCTACTTTAGACAATCCTCTACATAGCCATATGGTCCATGTACTTATATCTTCATTAATTTTCTCAATATCCTCAACATCTCAGCCTTCTAACTAGGTAATAAAATAGGATACAGTTGACATCAATGGCAACAAGGATATGTTGACATCAATGACAACATCGCTTAGGCACCTATTTGCAACAATCTCCCCCTTTGTCATTGATGACAACATATGATGTGATAAATTGATTCAACCATCAAGATAAGAACTTCTCCCCCTTTCTCTAATCACACCTGTAACCATTTTTCTTTATAGCTCCCCCTTTCACCAGCAACTAGTTTTTCATATGACTTCTCTCCCCCTTTGACATCAATGGAAAATGGCACATATTTGCAATCTTTTCTCCCCCTTTTTGTTCCAAAATTTGCATACTGACTACTCCCCCTGAGTAGTACCTCCTTAACATCAATCAGGATCACAAGATATGACTGTGAATTCCACCAAACTAATGCACCCTAGTGCATCTTAGTTCTAATCAAGAGGGGTAATAACCCCTAACTTCTCTCTGAGATATTCAAAAGTATCCTTGGGTAGAGGCTTAGTGAAGATATCTGCAATCTGATCCTTTGAAGAAACAAACTCCAATCTGACCTCATTCTCATTAACCTTCTCTCTTAAGAAGTGAAACTTGATTGATATGTGCTTTGTCTTTGAATGCAACACTAGATTCTCTAAGATATTCATTGCACTTGAATTATCATAGAAGATTGTAACAGGTTCCTCAAACACAATTTTGATGTCCTTCAACATTTACTTCATCCACAGAACTTGAGTGCAATTGTTTGCTGTTGCTATTTACTCTACCTCTGCAGTAGACAGAGATATTGCCTCTTACTTTTTGCTCATCCAAGAAACCAGTCTCCTTCCCAAGAAGAATGCACCAACACTAGTACTTTTCTTATCATCCACATCTCTTTCCCAATCAGCATCTATGTATGTATGAAGAGTGAAGTCATTATCCTTTAAATACCATAAGCCATAATCAAGTGTCCCTTTGAGATATCTAAATTTTTTTTTACTGCTACAACATGGGATTCTCTAGGATTAACTTGAAATCTAGCAACAAGTCCAACTACATTCATGATATTAGGCCAGTCTAAGTCAGATAGGGGAGTCCTCCAATCATTGATCTATACCTTTTCTGATTTGCCTTAGGGGAGTCATCATCTTTACTCAACTTGCATCTAGTTACCATAGCTGTACTTATTGGTTTTGAATCTTCCATTCCAAACTTTTTCAAAAATTCTTTCACATACTTAGACTGAGATATGAAGATACGTTTATCTAATTGAATGATTTGTAGACCTAAGAAGAAATTCATTTCTCCAAACATTGACATCTCAAATTCATTTTGCATCTGATCAATAAATGTTTTGCACAAACTCTCATTTCCACCAAAAATGATATCATCAACAAATACTTCAACAATAAAGATGTGTTCATGATCAATTTTGATATAAAGATTACTATTTGTTGTACCTTTGCTAAAACTTAATTTTAGTATATACTTATCTAGTCTTGCATACCAGGCTCTTGGGGCTTGTTTGAGTCCATACAATGCTTTTCTCAATTTGTAAACCATATCTCCTTGATCAGACAACTGAAATCCTTCCAGTTGCTCAATGTAGACTTCTTCATCTAATTCTCCATTTAGGAATGCTAACTTGACATCCATCTGATAAACCTTGAAATCTTTATAAGAAACAAATGCAAGAAATAATCTGACTTCTTCTATTTTTGCCACCGGAGCAAAAGTTTCTTCAAAATCAATTCCTTCCACTTGAGAGTATCCTTTGCACACCAACCTTGATTTGTTTCTCACAACTTCACCATCCTCATTTAGTTTATTTCAGAAGACCCATTTAGTTCCAATCACATTTTTTTTCTTCAGGTCTAGGAACAAGATCCAATTTGCATTAACTCTTCTTCCATTGCTTTTACTCAATTTTCATCATTGTAAGCTTCACTTATTGATTTTGGTTCATTCTTTGAAATCAAACAAATCTCCTCTTGATCTTTAGCAATTCTTCTTCTAGTTTGAACACCTTTATTTCTATCTCCTATGATTTGATCATCCGAATGATTCAACCTTACATACCTGGGTGTTTTGGGAATTGCTTGAATTTTAGATTCTTGAGCTTGTTCCTCAACATCTGTACTAACTTCTTGAGTTACTAGATATTCTGGATCAATCTGGATCTGAGTCCAAGGTTAAAATTGCTTTCCTTGATTTTGACTTTCATCTTGTTCATATCAATCATATCCACAAGACTCGAAAGATATTTCTTTGCTCTCATCAACTCTGACATTAGCACTTTCAACAATCTTTTTTAATCTCTTATTAAAACACCAATATGCCTTTCGAGTAGAGTAACCTAGAAATATTCCTTCATCACTTCTTGCATCAAACTTGCCTAGATCCTCATCTCTTTTGATATAGCATTTACTAACAAAAACTCTAAAATATTTCACAGTAGGAGGATGAGCAAACCATAGTTCATAAGGTGTCTTACCAGAATTGCCTTTGATCTGCACCTGGTTAAGAGTGTAGATAGCAGTACTCACAACTTCTCTCCAATAGACTTGTGGAACATTTGCTTCCATAATCATAGTCCTAGTAGCTTCTTGAATGGTTTGGTTCTTTCTTTCCACAAGTCCATTCTATTGAGGAGTCCTGGGAACAGATAACTGTGTTTTTATTCCATGCTTTTCATAGAATGTTTCAAACTCACCAGAGGTAAACTCTTCACCTCTATTGGATCTCAGACACTTTATTTTCTCACCAATCTCATTTTCCACCATAACCTTGAATACCTTGAACTTGTCAAGAGCTTCTAATTTTTCTTTCAAGAAGGTTACCCACATCATCCAGGAGTAATCATTAATCAACAACATAAAATATCTGTCTCCTTGCACACTCCTAATTCTAGCAGGACCTCATAGATCAGTATGCACAAGTTCCAACCATCCACTTGAAAATTGTTCTTTACTCTTGAATGAAGTTTTGTTATGTTTACCCAATTGACATTCAATACACATGCTATCAGTAGGTTTCACAAGTTTTGGAAGATCTCTCACAACCTGCGTAGAACTTATCTTGACAATGTTATCAAAATTCACATGACACATTCTCCTATGTCATAACCAACTCTGATCAATCTGAGCAATCAAACAACTTTTACCATAACTACTTAAATGAAAGATGTTACCTCTAGTCTGAGTACCAGATGCAATTTCAGTTCTGAAGCTTTCCAAGATTCTACATTTTCCATCCCTGAATCAAAGATCATAACCCTTGCCAACCAACTATCCAACACTAAGAAGATTATGCTTCAATCCTTCCACATACAAAACATCATTAGTGTTATTCTTACCATCAAAAGAGATGGATCCTCTACCACATATTCTACCAACTGAGTTGTCTCCAAATTTCACAATTCCACCTTCATATTTTTCAAAGCTTACAAACTTACTTTTATCACCAGTCATATGATGAGAACATCCACTGTCAATCACTCATTCATCTTTTTCTACAACTTGAACAGATAAGGCACTTTCGACATTTGTACAACTAGTAGATTCAGTAGGCACTAGATCTTCTTCTTTGATAGCAATGAACACCCAATCACTTTTAGTGGAACCTCCATGATCAGATTCATCATTTGTGACTCCTTCACAAGCTTCTTAGACATAGTAGCATTTCTTATGAACTTTAGGTCTGATAGGGTTTGGCTTTGAACCCCTCTCCAGACACCTTGAGGCAAAATGACCAATCTTATTACAAGCAAAACATTTGAATGGTAACTTTCCTTCATACTTACCAGATCCTCTTGGCAATCTTTTTCCAAAAAGGGATTTAAGTTCATCAAACTTAGTTTCATCATCTTCAAGATCCTTCCTTGTCTTGTCGAATCTATTTGATCATCTTGAAGAGCTTTCACCTAGATCATATCTTTGTTTTCCATGAATATTGGCTTTAAATCCAGATTCAAACTTAGGAAGAGAATCACCAAACTCACTGATTTCAAATGTTGAAAGCTTACCAACCAATTGATCCCTTGTAACAATTGTCACAATCCTGATCTCTTCAATGGCATCAACTTTATGCTTGTATGCTAGAGGTAAGGATCTAAGCACTTTGGCAACAATCTCTAATTCATCCAATACTCCACCAACACTCCTGATGTCGGTCACAAGTTCATTTACCTTCTACATGTAGGAAGTAATGTTTTCATCTTCACTCATCATCAACCTTTCATATTTACCCTTCAGGCTTTGTAGCTTGGCACATTTGACATGTTTATCAACTTCATACATAGTTTCCAACTTTTTCCAGATTTCATGAGTAGTTTTCAATTCCAGGACATTTGTCATCTCTGTATCAGTCAGGGCACTAAACAATGCTTCTTTGGCTCAAATGTTGTGTTCAGCATCCTTAAGTTCATCTAGAGTTGAAGGGACTTTCTCTAAAATCTTATACTCATCCTAAGTTATGAGCCAAAAGACATCACCCATACATTGCAAATGACATTGCATGCACACATTCCAAAGGGAGTAATTTGTTCCATCAAATCTCAGAATTTCCTTCTTGTAAGTCAACATCTTGGATCTCCTCAAGTGGTCAAGCTTCTTTTAGAGGAACTTGCTCTGATACCAATTGTTGGAATTAGGCTAGACAACTAAGAGGGAGGGTGAATAAGTTGTCCCACAACTTAATCTTTTCTGATTTTAATCTTCTTTCACAACTTACAAATAGATTAATGATGTAAACATCAAAGCATGAATCAACAACACATGAGCAGAAACAAAATGAACACACTTGACACCACGATTTTTAACATGGAAAACCACTATGGGGGTTAACCCACAAGATTCGTACCCTATCAAAAGTACTTGAAAGAAATGGGAAGTTACTTGCCTTTGGGCACACTACCAAGAGCTCACTGCTCAAAGAGGCTCACTGCCTATAGGAATTTATGTTGAATACAGAAAGATTTAACTAAGAAATAACATCTTCATCATGCCTGGTTCAGTCTCATTAAAAGCTCATAAAAACTTCTGCTCTGCCTCCAAATACTTCTTCACTATCTCTTCATCCTTTACTGCTCTTGTTCTTCTGCTCCTCCTCTTCTCTGCTTTGCCTCTAAACCTTTATGAGGATTTATCATTTTCGCACACAGATAATTTTCTACAACTCAACTACATGCCTTTATATACTTCATCAACGTTGGAACAAATATCAAGGTCAACACTACAAGCATCTGACTTAATGTGAATCACTAAGCTATCAACAAAACATAAATGGGACTCAAATCTTCCTTGATCAATATGCCACACTCCATAGAATTGCTCTTAGATTATCCGCAACATGCTTGAATCAACCGGTCGGCCAAGACTAGAATGAATAGCAACACCAAGGAAGAAATCTTCAACAATGAGCTCAATCTTTAATGCAGGCCTCCAACACAACAGGCACATGATCCAAAGACTTCCACAAACACATTGAATTCAACAATAACATTCCCATTACTCAAAATCATCAAAATCACTTGTATCTTCATTCGGTACCTCAAGAACATTGTCTGCCATGACTGTCACACTAGAATGATTGCTTGCGGACCTACAAACCATGAACCACTTGAGTTGAGGATACACACTGACTTCCCAAACATGCCTCTAGATCCACAGATCATAGTGTTTTATTTGCTAAAAAATTTGATCCAATTTCCTTACTCTGTCTCTTCTAAAAATTGCAAAACTCGGTTCTACTCAAATGACCATAACTTCTTCAAATCTTTATGTGGACCTCTCAAATCTTAATTGGAGCTAGTTTAGACAACCCTCTACACATCCATATGGTCCACGTACTTATATCTTCATTAATATTCTCAAAATCCTCAACATCTCAATCTTCTAACCAAGCAATAAAATAGGATACAGTTGACATCAATGGAAACAAGGATATGTTGACATCAATGACAACACCGCTTAGGCACCTATTTGTAACACTAAAGATATGTAGCGATGAGTTCCCCCCACACTATAACGGCTCGCCAAGGAACCTAGAGGATAACACAACTAAGCTTACAAAAAAGTCAAATATTTTTTTTTAAGAAAGAAATAACAACAAAAAGTAAATCATATTTACTCCTAACATAAGTTAAGCTTATCCTCTAGGGTTCCACAGCTGCATTACCGACAAACAAGTAACAAGTTCTAACCAACATTATGAATTAACTAACAAACATAGTTCATTCTAAGTCTAATTACATCAGATAAATAAACACATATAATTCCATATTATATCATCAGATAAGTAACATCAGGATCTTGCACATAGGATCACAAGTACATAAACAAGTTCTTTTACAAGAGAGTATAACATTACATTATTTATAATATTGCTATCCAGATTACATTAGAGTTCATACATCAAGATAACAGTAGATGATTCAACTAATATACAAAAATGGAACATGATCATAAGTATCTGTCTCCTCAGTTAGATCAAGATCTGAAATCTGTTACACAAGGTACATCCTTCTCGCACATGAACAATAACAAGAGGAACCAATGGAGATAAAAGCACAACCACCTAACCATGTGGAACCCTAAGGTCCACCCCTTGTGCTAGGAGATAACATAAAGTCCCACTACAACAGATAGTCAGTTAGACAGTAGACTATAAGGAATAGGGACAACACTTGACTCTAACAACATAGGTCAATATCACAAGTAACTCAAAACCACTTCTAGAGGCAATCACATAACGAATGGGGAGAACACAAATATGGAATACTAGACTATAGTAGGGATGAGTGTCATTGCATGGTCCTAACATGGGTTACTCTGATAGTCTCTAGCTAGATGTCAGCCCCCATCCGTGGGTTACCCTGACAGTCTCTCGCTAGGCACCGGCCCCCATCTATGGTTACCCTGACAGTCTCTTACTAGATGTTGGCCCCATAGGGTGACACATGCGGAACCAAAATTCCTTTTGTGAGGACAAGGAAGTTGATCTTGCCAACAGGCCTTCTCATCCCATCCTTAGCTTGAACAAGCACTACATACATGGGTGGGGAATCCAATTATCTTAATTAGTGTGAAAACTACCCAACCCCTAGATTTATTATTAGGTTATCACTTGATTACAAACTCCCAATGGGTTACCCTGGCTAGCAACTTTGGGCACCAGCCCCACATTGGGAGCCACTCCCCCTTCACTACATCTAGATTCTCACAACCCATAACATAAACCAAGCATGAACTATCACATTCTCATCATGATACATTTACAACATGAAGTATACATTGTTTCACATCACATATAGCAAGGAATTACTCATCTTTCATAATTACATGTATAGTTATACTGAGCAAGGCATTATCTATCTTGTATAGTCATCATAACCACATGAATAGGTACACTGAGCAAGGCATTATCCATCTTACACAGTCATCATAACCACATAAATAGGTACACTAAGAAAGGCATTATCCATCTTGCACATGTATCATACCAACATGAATAGGAGGCAACATTTCAAGAATACATTTCATTCAACTCACATGATGCACACATAGCCAACCCCCACACAATCACACCCTCCTAGGCCTTTGGAAACAACTTCCCCAAATAACACAAACACTTGACACCATTAAAAACACAATGGTTTCACATCGCATTCACTCTCAAAGCACATTATAAACTAGTACCCTTCAACAATATTTCCATGATCAATCATCTAACAATTATAAAGTGAATCTATCTTAACAATACAAAATTGTAACTTTGTAATCACCAATAGCAGTTACAATATGATCATAAGATATAAGTGTCCATGAGTAACAATATTTTAACTAATAATTCTCAAGACTTATTTTAATTTCATTTAATTAAAATGATTGTGAACAACATGCAAATAACCCTGAGGCATACAAATTAAACACAACAATTATTTACACTATTTACACTAATGTAGATTTTATTAATAATCTAGACAATTATGTAAATACTATTAAATATAACTATATAAGCAAGACTAAAAGCCCATGTTATAAATCTCTTACACTAGTAGAATCACAAGATACAAAACTTGAAGCTACAATAAAAGAACCTTGTTCTAAGGTTAGCTTGAGAGGAAAGGAATAGAGAACAACAAAACATTCATATAGATCTAACATCTTCATCAAATCTACCACACTTTTAATCACATGCATATGATAGGATCAACACAAAATGAATTTGTTGAGAAGGCTTTAGAAGCTACCAACAATGCAAAATGTGAAAGCATAGATAGGGCATGTAGACTGATTGGTAGAATGCCTCAAAGAGAGGCATATGATGGAAAGCAATGATCGTAGGGTATAAAAAAAATGAATTTTTTGAAAAATATTAGAGAAACCCAGTTTAAAAATATAAAGTTATTGGTGATGCAACTAACTGTTTTAATAGAGACGAAATGGGTGAGAGGTAGACAGTCACAAAATATTCATATCTAAAAAATGACAAACTGGGTATAGCTAATTTTTGGATATGATTTAGATATTCAGGTCGTACACCATATAAAAAAATTAGAGAAACCCAGTTCATAAAAATAAATTTAGGGCTAATGTAACAGACTACTAAAACAAAGACGAAATGGGTGAGAGGTAGACAGTCACAAAATATTCATATCTGAAAAACAACAAACTAGATATAACTAATTTTTGGATATGATTTAGATATTAGGTTGTGCACCATATATTAAAAAAATAGAGTAACCCGGTTCGTAAAAATAAAGTTATGGCTAACGTAATAGACTGCTAAAATGGAGACGAAATGGGTGAGAGGTAGATAGTCACAAAATATTTATATCTCAAAAACTACAAAGTGGGTATGGCTGATTTTTAGATATGATTTAGACATCCAGGTCTTCCACCATATATAAAACAATTAGAGAAATCCAATTCGTAAAAATAAAGTTATGGCTAACGTAATAGGCTAGGTTTAGAAAATGTAGAAGAGAATTCACATAATATTTTACTAAATCTAATGCAACAATAAATCAGATTCATATCTCAGTCCATACCTGGATATTACTTCTATCACATCTTCACAAAATTCTCAAGTCACATCCATTTTACCCCAAGTCTTTTCTTCTGGAAACTATCATTTATGGTGCCAAAAGAAAAATGAAAACTTCCTAAGAGAGAGAGATCCCCAAAACATAAAACATATTCCCTATTTGAAATGAACGCTCCCCCCCAATTATGTCTTGAGATTTCAAAAATAAAGTTGAGCATGCATAACCACCCCCCATAATTTCCTCCGGAAGATTCTCCTTTATTACTTTCTTACAATTTGCTATTTTTAACCAACAATAATTTCTCTCTAATTTTTATTTATTTTAGAATTTGCTATTTATTTCATTTACAACCAAACAAAAATAGTTTCTTTCTACTTTTCTAAAATTAGTCTCTTACACAAGAAACAATTATTTCTAAATTCCCTCTTGAGGTGCGTAACTGCCACTTCTTCCAAGTGGCCAAAATAGAAAATAATTACTCAAGACAATAATAATAAAGAAAGAGAATCTTTTTTAGACATAATAATAGATATTTCCTCACAACTATAATTTACATAAAAGCATCTATATTTATTTATCAAAGTGCCCTCTTGACTTAATAATTTTATTTTAATGAAGTAATTAACCAAAACATTAATCAAACAATTCCAAACAAAATAACCCAAATGCCAAACAATACCTAACACTATGCACGATCGAAAAGCATGACCACAATGATAGTGACTGACTATCATGCCCATACAGACAACACTAACTGGGTGCAAAACTAGATACTTATCCTTTTCAAGGATGATAGCTAACTAGGGGACCATATGTTATCTCTGTTCAACAATTTCCATTGGGTTTAAGGCACGTTCAGACCTATCAATTCAGGTGGATTCGATGCCTAGTACCTACATCCTGTAGTAACCAAATAGTCAAACATATATATATATATAGTCAAATATATCACGAAAAGGGGTTCACAGCGTAGCAGGGTACTCACGCATGAGTAATATGACATTGTCCCTTTCACCATCACATCTGACACGTAATCACAACACACATAGCAATCAGTTACTGAATGACTAAATAAGAACCATCATCAGATAATTGCATGATACACATAATAAGATTTATCCACACAACATATCACAACATAACATCCTATGATACAGAATCAGTCGCATAAAAATTAATTCTAACATAGTACAATCATAGTAAGATCAACATCATAATCACCTGAATGTAAAACAATGTCAGAGCATATAAATTATCAATGTCGCAACAAAGAATATTGATAAAACATACTATCATATGAAACCACATATGAGCATAATCAAGAATGTTGTCAACATGAATGTACCATCTACCAACATCATATAATGTACAACATGAACTGTCTAACATACCCTAAATATTCCTATTATTTTACCTCATCTTCATTAGCCAGACCATCTACACATCCAAGATGAGAATGGAGGGGCATTACACACACTGTGTGTTTTTCATGTCTTTGCATGGTGTAAAGATGTGTAGCGATGAGATCCCTTGTAAAAGCCCTCAAAACCATCACAAAAGTAAAACAAAGTATAGAGTAAATAATCCATTTAAATTACAACCTCACGATAAAGAAAATAAAATGAAGTAATTAATTGTCTTAATTACAAGTAAAAAGATAAGTGTCATAAATAAAGTTCAATAAAGTCAATAAATCTTCACAAAAGAGAAACCTCATAAATAAGAATCCATAAAAACCATTAAATTTTGCAAAAGATAATCTCATCAATGTAAATCAAATAAATTCATTAAATCTTACAACTCGCGTGCTCATCCCAGGTAAAAGCACTATAAAATCATACACAAAGTCCTTTGACAATCATGCCATAATACATCCAATTACAAGTTTACAATGATCATGTACAATAAGAATAAATAAATCAATATGCTCATCAGTCATACGAACCAAGTGGTCCTCTACCTGCAAGTTGAGAGATGAGAACATGGCCCAAGTGCTTTTCCACCCAACCATGAAGCAATTACACTTCCTCGGATCCCCTCATGAAATGAAGGAAACCCATCCCTGCACGAAATGTCTAGCTACTTAGAAACAACTGGCAGGAGGGAACACCTGATGCAACCTTGATATCTGAATGTGTAATTCTAAATAATGAAATACAGATTGTCTCACAACAGGATGTGGCAGAGATATATATAAATAAGTTTACTAGACAAAATAAACATCTTTTTCAATGTCGTCTCATTTAGATATAAACCTTTAACATAGTAACCTGGTTCAATTCCTAAAAAGAGGAAAAGCCATCTCTGGTAATCCACATTCGGTATCCTAGCCCAGAAAGTAACCCAAACACATCCCTAGATAAAAATCTACCTTATTTCCCCAAATAAACAATGAATAAATAAAATAAATAAATCTAAAATCACCTATAACCATTTCTAATCCCTTTCCCATGCATCAATCATGAAAACACACCTTTCTAGCAATAATCCATCATTTATTCATACAATTGCATCTAAAGGATGTCAAACTGGTTTTATTTCCTAATTCATATTTCATTCTATTTCCATAATTTGTACCGAGTTTTCTAAATCATTCTAATCAAGTATGTCAATTCTTTTCAAGAAGTTTTAATAAGACAATGATATTTACATCACAAATTTTACTCCATCATTCTAACATATAAAGAAAAATAATTTTAACATACCATCTATTTATTCAAAAATTTAAACATAAATTGGGTGTCTAAAATCTGATTATACTCCTTAACTGTAATTCGTTATCAAAAAGGTTGAAGAAAAACAATGTTTAACTCTTTCCATTCAAAACTGTTTCATGATTTTAATCATTCATAGTGTTTTATTATAATAGAGGTTTAAATAGGTTTTAGCTCTAAATAATCATAAATACCAATCAGTAAATAATTGTTTCTATTGTGTGAAATAACATAGTTGTTTTAAAAGTGTTTAAGAGAAGCTACAGGAACCAGTTTGCTACATGAGACAATCTACTACAGGAATAGTTTGTTGTCTGCTACAGGAACAATTTGCTGTCTACTACAGGAACAATTTAAAACTGGTGACAAGAACAAAAATGGGTGATAGGAACAAAAATAGGTGACAGGAACAGAAAACAGGTGATAGAATAGAAAACAGGTTGTGACAGGCAAAAAACAGGTCTAAACCACAATAAAAATGATAAAGACAGCTACAAGAACTTAATAGACAGGCTACCATTCAAATTACAGGGACCTTTTTGAAGAGATTTATATAGAATTAGACTAGTTGCAACTGGGTAAAGAACTTCTGCTAAACGTATTTGACCCAGAATGATACAACATCAGCAATAGGAAAAGAAAAGAAGTCTGATACTAGTGATAGGAATAAATAACAACCCAAGATAAGGTGAGTTCATAATTTTTGATTTTCTAGTCTAATCAAATGGCAGGTTGATGACACAATAAGGGATTCGACTTCCAATATAAATCAGAGGAGAAATTGATGAGGAAAACACCTATGTCAAAGGTGAAATAAGCTAGTAGCAAAGATAAATACATGGCAGGTCGAGTCAAAATCTAAACACAAAGGAAAAATAAAAGGTCATTCCTAGACAAAATAAAGGAAGTATTAACATGCTAGGTTTATATGGTTTCTTAGTCATAAATAATCAAACATATTTTGCAACTATAATAAGGAAAAATACCCAGATTTATTCACAGAAGAAGAAGATCTAATCTGCCCTTCTTGTCGTTGTTCCAGCTGCTTCAAAACAATGACCAATTTCTCCCTCTCTACTACAATAGTGGTTCAGAAATCTCTACCTCTTTGCCCTATAGTCACTCCAAATAACCATGGTGTGTTTCCTTTCTGCTGTGTATTGTTTTTTTTTAAATCTCTGCTCAATAATGGCATTGGAAATTTAGGTTTTGAAGACTTAAGTTTATTTTTTTTATTTTTATTTTTAGTTTGGATGATCTTTTGCCTTTCAAAAGCCTCTAAAAATAATAAAATAAACTTATTTTAATCTTGCATGATAGAATTATTATTAGATTTCTAAATATAATATTCATAATAATAAAGTAATTTATCTAACTTTAAATAAATAACAACCATTTCTTTTTGAAAATATAATAAAATAAACTTTATTTATTTCTAAAACTTGCATGATAGAAAACTCTTTTTTTTAATTGTTTAATTTAGATTTCTAAATATAATAATCACAAAATAATGTAATTTATCTAATTTTAATTAAGTAATAACCATTTCTTTTAATTCTTATATTTAAATTTCTAAATATAATAGTTATTATTAATATAATTTATTTATACTTTAAATTAATCAAGAAGCATTTAAATAATATTTAAAATAATATATATCTATATATCTATTGCAATTTAAACATAATTGTTTAAATCTAATTTAGATATATTGTCTTCTAAACATCCATATTTATATAAATAGAAATGTTTATTATTTAGTATTAATTAAAATACAATATAACCACATATATATATATATATTCACTATTTAATATAATCAAAAGAACTTTTAATATCTATAATTAAATTATGCATTTGAAAAAGATTTTCCTAACAATTAAAAACACCATATTTTCTAAGAATCTAAACATCAGTCACATTTATTATGCACACAATTAATGCATAATAAATCATTCAAAATACAATATGAGACTACATGAGTGTGTGATTGCATTGGAGTTAACCATCCCAAATAGTTCTTGCCAAGTGGCTAGAACACCTCTAACTCAACCATGTTCTTATCTTTGACGAGTACTTGCATTCATTTGCACTCAACTTGATGCCAATAGGTTAGTTCCAAAAAACATAGCCGAAGTAAACATCATAATCATATCGATAATATTTAATTTAAATCAACTTTCTAATTTATGTAAATATAACATCATGATAATTACCTTCACACATGTGGAACTTACTCAAAGTAAAACAATCATGGTAAATGTTCATTAATCTAGAATAATAATATAGTCCATAAAAATGAGGCATGGGATCCTTCCCCACTTGGAAGAGACATCATCTTGATGTCTTATTACACAACAAAATAATAATGAATCAATCTACCATCAACAGAGTATCAAAGTATTATAAAATAATAACAATAACTCAAAGTATCATTAAGGTATCATCAATTCTAACAAAGCATATTAATGTCCTTTTTCATCCCCCCATGTAGCACCATCCACCAAACTATTGGTCCTACTTGACCTTATACAAAACAATGTCTCAGTTTTACATTTAACATTGCGTCCATAAAAAGAATCCAAGTATAATCAATCAATCAATTCACATGACACAACTGCCAATTCAATGTCTAATCTATCACATGGTACAACTACCACTCAACTACATTTATTCTAGCATAAGAGTAATAATCACATCTTTAATGCACATCAAGAAGGCATAAATCAATTTATTGTAGACACGAATCAATCATCACAATGCACATGCAATCGCATGGTAACACAATATAATATCAAAAGATCAATCCTCCCAAAAAAACATTGGTCGAGACCTCCATCATCAAGATAAAACTCTAAAAGTGTACCAACTAGGTCATATCCACTTAGTGTGCAACAACTCCTCTAAAACTATACCTCTCATATCATTCCTACCAATGGAATCCATTTCCTCTTTTATTATTTGTAAGCAAACTTTATCTTCAACCTGATCTACAATTCAAAATTTCTCAAAAAACTCTTCCTTGTCTTCCTCGTGCTTTTGCACAATGCTAAAATAATTCAATTCTTCAATTTCTTTACTATTCTCTACACATGGCTATCCACTATATTTGTTTGTTTTGTTTCTGTTGTTCAGTTCTTTTCCTTTTTCTTTTGCCAATCAAATACATTTATCCAACCACAACTCATTTTTAAACAATTTGTCCTAGCTTCATTTTTTAACTCTCTATTTCAAAATGTCTTTTCACTATGATTTTTTTTTCAAACCACAAATTTTGCAATGATGTAAATTACAACAATTTTTTCTTCTATGTCCTCTATCACAATATAAGATCTCTTTTTTTTGAAATGACTTCTTAGTACTTGCAAAAACATTTGTCTTTTCTTTTCCTTTACCTCGATACTTGAGACTTTCATACTTAGTCCTATTGATCATGATGTTAGTCATAAACAAACATAGAATAAAAGTACACATTAACTCTTACTCATCTTGAAAGATATGATGAATTTAGAAAATTCATAATCTCAAGTCTCCGTTGATTAGTTCTTAATCTTCTGATGTTACTTAGAAGTTGATGTGTGTTGCTGTTTCCATTTTGGGGCCTTACGTAGATCTCATCAGTAAGATAATGTTTTCTGTAATGATGTTGTACAGAGAGTTATTTCTACACAGGATATATTTCAAACATTGTGTCTATCTATAAATCTTTGCTTGATATTTGTCATTTGGACATGCTTTAACCTCAAATATGCTGAATATGTTCATTTATCTATGGTATGTCTGCATATTTGTATTATTTGCTTAAGATTGTCAATTATTTGCAATTGTGATGATGAAATGTTTTGAAATTGAAAGAAACAGAAAGAAATACTTCAAATTAAAGTTGAACCTTCAGCTATTGAGCCACATATACATTAGATACCGTCATGAAAAGAAGAAATAAAATCATATGTTCACCAGGACATTCCACAGCTAGATACAGTTGATGCTAACTTCAAAGGAAAGGTATGAAGACAACACATGCAGGCTGATATGCACTCCAAGGGACGTAGCAAATCAAAGCATATATCCAGAATTCACACACTGATTACTCAAGATTTATGATGGATTGTAATCAAAACAGTCTTCTTATTCATTAAGTATGCAAGAACATATATGTATACAATAACTTTGAAATAAGCCCTGAATACTTCAGCAAACAGATTTCAATTAATTTTTGAATGTTTAAAATGAGGCATCCCTGCACCTTTTATAGGATAAGGTGAGGGATCTGTTATCAAGATTTATCTATTACAATCTATGGTTCACATTCATTGACTAACTCAATCTTTCCACATGTGGCATAGGTTGCCAGCTGGCAACCATCTGAAATACTTATTTTTTCTCATAAGCACTTGATGCATATATTCCTTTTATGATGCATCCTCATTAGGTTCTTTGTCATCATCATGACTTTCACCACTCTCGATGTCTTCATCATCATCATGATGATCGCTCTCTTGAATATGGACCTGCATAGCTGTCCTGATATTTTCATATGCTTGCACTATTTTCTCCAATTCTCTGCCATCCTGAGTTCTCACTTTGGTGATGGCATGTTTATGCACCTGATACTTGCTCTGGAGAGACTCTAACTTATTCTTCCTGCTATTGGCAGTTTCATTATAGTCTTCCACCTTGACCTTTATTCTCATTACTTTATCTAGCACTTCTTTTGTCAGATGTTTGAGAGGGTCTTCAGCAACTAGCTGGAAATTACTATGTAGAGCTTGGATGACAAAATCTTCATCTTGATTCTCTATCTTGCCCTCTGCATCTCCTTCTAATGTTTCCAGAACTTCAACCTCATGGGACATCATATCATATAACTTCATGCTAATATTCCTTAATTTACTGTTGCATCTTTTAAGTACATCACCTTCAAATCTGACGTCCTTATTCCAGATCTCAATCAATATGGCTATGTTATTATTCAATATCTGATTCTTTATTAGGATCTGTGGATTGATCCTCTTCATTTCATCCAAAATGTGGGTAAAAGCAAGAAGTTGGGTCCACATATAGGGGAAGTGTCGTGCAAAAAAAAAATCCCGACATGAACGGGTACCCGTTTTAAAGAAAACGGGTACCCGTTTAGGAACAGGCACCCGAGCCTAGAATAGGTACCCATTTCTAAAAATAGTAAAAAATAAAAATGAGTACCCATTTTTTTTTACTATTTTAGAAACGGGTACCCGTTTTGTTTTCTATTGTTTTCTAGAACAGGTACCAGTTTTAAAACGGGTACCGTTTCTAAAATTTTGAATTTCATACCCACGCTTTTGGTTTCGTTTTAGGCTCAGGAAAGGCATGGGTAGTCGACCTTGAGCCTTGGACCTACAAGTATTTCTCTAAGTATAGAACCAGAGGAAAGACTGACTTCACCTATATGGCTGATGACATTTTTTTCTGAATTTTTTTACGAAATTAAAACCCATTACAGATCATAGTGTCTAGTTTTCAAATATGTAATTTTTTTTGGATTGAACTTGTTTTTCTATTTATTATTTAATTTATGAGCAAACTGGTCTAAAAACTTGAAATGACAGGTGTTTGTATTTTTTTAATAACTTTTAATTTTTAAATTTTTTTTTTTTTTTAAATTATATGTCATCAATCTACATATCATTCTTTACACAATGAAAAAAAAAATTAATTTTATAATTTTTTTTGCTCAAATTATGTTGGCCGTACACGAGGGGTTTTCAAAAGTATCAATTAGGCCTAATAAAAAATTAATAAAAAAAAATTATTTGGAAAAAAATTATAAAAAAATATCCTCATCAAACTTCACTGTACTACACATCTTTTCCCAAAAGGATTTTGAAAAATAATTTTATTTAGGTCAAATTATGTTGGCCGTACAGTGCATGGTATGGTTAAAAAAAAGTGATTTTTAAATAGTGGTTTTTAGAAATGCCTATTGAAAATCAATTTGTATCATCTGGGTATTGAAAAAAATTACATATTTGGAAACTAGACTCTGAGTACTACATTTTATATTTAGTGACTTTTTTAAAGATTCCATCTCTAAGTGCTTCAAATTTTAAGGTCAAATGTGACAAATTCTGAAAATAAGGGAAAACACTTCCACTTTTTGGCCAAAAAGTGGACCCAACTTCTTGCACTTACCCATGTTCATGATCTCTTCTATCTGAAATGACCTCCTGCCGACCTCCATCTGTAGTTTATCTACTTTTCCCCTGGAGGTGCCCAAAGAATTCCACCTCTTCAAAGAGGCCTTTGCCACTTCTTCAGCTCCATCGAGCGTGGATGACATCCACTTCAACATTATTGTTGACTCATGCTTCATGAGGTTCAACCTATTAACCTCCTCCTAAGAAATAGCAGTCAATGGGACTGCATGATCACTAGATGTATCGTCAGGGTTAATTAACCCTTTTATATATGCATGCAACTGAGTAATGTGCTCTTTATGCTACTTATTCTTCTCTTTCTCTCTCTTAACTCTTTGAGTTAATGAATCAATAATGTCATTACCTTCTTGGCCTTCCTAATCTACATTGCAAATCCCAAATCTACTGTAGTAATCTGGAATTCATCCAAAGTGATCTTGCCTTTTTCTTTATCAATTGCAGGAACAGCTACCTGAGCTGTTCTCCTGCCTGTATCAGGATCCCTTTGTATTGCAGAAGTTATTCTAGCCTTTTTCTTTGGCTTTATTAGGGTTTCTATAAATAATGTGGATATATCAAATTCTTGTATCCCTATGTTTGACTCCACCAATTTCTTTCTCCAGCCATGAAGGAGCTTGATCTTTAAACTATTGGCTTCCATTATCATCATCATGATCACCCTGATCTCCGGTATCTACCATCATGTGGGATGGTGAGGGTGATCTCCTTATTTCTTCCTCATGATGCTCCTCATGAGGGTGATCTTTGGGTATATCCTCCTGCTGAGGAATTTCCTTTTCTGGAGGGTGATCCTGTTGATCATCTTCATGTTTATCCTGATCTTGATCTTTTGCTTCCTCCATGGGTGTCTCATATACCTTAATGATTTCCTCATCATGAGGCATATTTGTGTCTGTAGATATTACTGCATCTACCTTAGGCTTGTCCACTTGACCTACAGCTGCAATTTGTTATGCATGTGTAACAATTACCTATTGTACTTTTTGGTCCTCAGGACCTAATATTTCTTTATCTTCCTTGTCTTTTGGTAGGACGTCTACTATTTTGAGCCCAACAGGTACTTCCTTTTGTTGTTGCTCACCCAGATCCAAATTATGGCTTTCTATCTCTACCATTTTTACTTTCTCAACATTTTCTTCTTTATCCTGTGTACCTCCTTGATTTTCAGGACTTGCATCCTATCTATAAGTGAGATCAATTACTGCTGGACTAGTTACCTGCTTAATTAATGTATCAAGCCCTATTTCTTGAGCTACCTTTTTTGGGCTCTTCTCTTTCCTTGATTCCACTTGCTTTATCTCTTCCAACACTGTTTGTATTGATGGAGTTCCATGAGGAATTATCCAGGTGCCCGTAGCAAGGGTTTCCATTTTATGTGAAGCTACATCCTTCACTACCTCATCATCGGATAAGTCAACTGTCTCATCCAATGAAACAATACCACTTTGGAGTATCCTAGAGATTTCTTTTATCTATTCTTCTGCTAGTTCAGTTTTGAATTTTACAATGGTGGGGAGTGGAACATTATGTTGTAGCTCCTTCTTGAACAATTCCCCACCTGCTCCCCTCAACATTATGGGAGTTTGTTTTATTTCACCTCTCATAGCAGTCCTTGGTTTCTTAGGTGTATTGGTTACCACCTTAGGTGCTTTTCTCTTCCTTGTGAAGGACAAAGGGCCTTCTTCTTCTTCAGATTCTCCTTCTAAAGGAATATCCTTCTCTTTATTTTTCTGGGAGGCTTGATCCTCCTCATATGCAACAGTAATTTATTCAACTAGCCTCTGGATCTGCTTGGCCTTTTGTTTATCCTGAGAAGGCTATGCTGATGATGCAGATGCTTGTCCGGATCTTGATGCTCCTTCTGATGCTACCACTTCCTTGGCTGTGGCCATTATTCTCTCAACAATAACCCCTTTGGGTTCTTCTTCAGTTTTCTTACCCTTTAAAGGTCTTCTGCTTTTATGAGGAGGTGGTACTCTTTCTCCTTTAGTCTTTCTCTAGTAAGAAGTCATCATATTCATCCTCAGCAATGTCTTGTCTTTTCTTCTTGTTGTCTGCTATGATGACAACACCCCTTTTCTTCATTTCTCTGAGTTAACACTGCTGCAGAGGTATGTTCTAAAGCAAATGAATAAATATAAAAGTCTTTGGTGTAGTCTAGACTGATAAGGACAGGAGCATCAGAAATAGCCTTCTTTATGTCTTTAAAGGCTGCCTTGGCTTCTAATGTCCACTCAATCTTTGCATCATTCTTCAGCATAGCATTTAAAGGTCTGACTATTTCTACAAAGCCAGTGATGAATTTTCTGACAAAATTTATCTTACCAAAGTAAGATTTGAGCTCTTTCTTGCTTCCTAGAAGCTGTAATTTCCTAATGCACTCCACCTTGTCAGGATCAATGATAATTCCATTTTTAGTTATCAAGTGGCCCAACAACTTTCCTATTGTCACCCCAAATATGCATTTCTTGGGGTTTAAGGATATCCCATATTCTTCACATTTTTTCAATACATTTCTGAGATCTGCTACATGGTTACTTCTCTCTTTAGAGAATACTGTTAAGTCATCCATGTATATGACTATACATTTTCCTATCAAGCCTCTGAACGCTATGTCCACTACTCGTTGGAATGTTGCTCTAGCATTTATCAGCCCAAAAGGCATACGTCTATAAGAGAAGATCCCCCATTTTGTGGTGAAGGCAGTTTTCAGTCTGTCAATCTTGTCAACCATGACCTGATTGTAACCTGAGAAGCCATCCAGAAAGGACATCATTTTAGCTCCATTTACAATCTGTAGAACTTCATCCAATGAGGGTAAAGGATAATTATCCTTCTCTGATGCTCTGTTCAGTTTCCTGAAGTCTACATATAACCTGATGTATCCATTCTTCTTTCTTACGGGCACTAGGTTAGCCACCCAAGTGGAGTGCCTCACAAGAAATATAATCCTTGCATTTAACAGCTTCTTGACTTCTTAAAAAATTATTGGTTCAAGAAAAGCATTGATTGGCTTTTGCTTCTGTCTGAAAGGTTTAGCATCTGGCTTGAGAGGTATAGTATGAGTTATGACTAATGTGTCATATGTCTTCAACTCATCATAAGTCCATGCAATTACATGGATGTAACCTTTAAGGGCCTGATTTATTCCTTCTAACTCTTCTGGTGTGCAAACTTTACCAATCAAGACATTTCTCTTGTCATCATTTTGTCCAATATTCACTTTTGAATACTGACCTCCATCAGCCTTAGGAAGATCCTTCTGCTTCAGCATATTATCCAAATCAAAAGCTCTTTCTAACTCAATCATACCTTTGGGAATCCTGTTGCTAGGCAACTCTAATATTTCATCTTCTTCCCAAGCATGCTCTTCTACATTGTTCTCATCTATGATCTGAGCATCAAATATGTCTCTGTTAGAGATGAAATCAAGGATATGCTGATCATCATCAAAAACCTGGAGGTTAGTAACATTATCAGGTACTGATGGCACTGATACCAGCTCTACTGAAAATCTCTTTAGGCCTGATATGGACAAGGGCTCTAATGTACTGGCAGCCTATGCTAAGGCATCTACCCTATGGTTCTATTCTCTAGGTACGTGGGTGATATTAAATGTGCCAAAGTCTTCAATCAAATCCCACACTCTGTGTCTATAATTTGACAATTTCTTATAGTTGCAAGAGTAAATTCCTCTTACCTATCTGACAACTAATTCTGAGTCTCCAAAGACATGCAGAATTCTTACCTTCTTTTTTAGAGCAAATAGTATCCCATGAATTAGAGCTTCATACTCTGTCACATTATTAGTGCAGTGGAACTTAAATCTGTAGGTAGCTAAGTAGGACTTTCTTGATGGATCAATGAGATTAATCCCTACTCCAGTTCCTTGTTTGGACTTGGATCAATCAAATCTTAGGATCCAGGGTTTATCTTCAGCAGAAGGTTTAGCTGAACTTTCTCTTTTCTTTGCAGCTCTGGTAGCTACTCCACCTGATATCCACTTTAATTTAGGAACTTCAGTATCCTTGGACTTCATCTTTCCTTTCTTTTGTGAATCTGATTCCTTTTCTTTCTTTTCAACATCAGGAGGACGATCCTCTAGATCAGGACTATATGTCTCTTTAAAATATGTAAACATAGTGAACAGGCAGTTTCTGAATGAAGTGCCTGATGCAACCTACACCATCCTTCAGTTAGCGCATCCTTTGGATGCTTCTTTTGTCTTATCACCCTTTTAATTTCTCTTGACAGAAACTTCTCAAATCTGGTCAGGTTACTACCTCTATCTTCATCAGATAGTTCATAATCTGACTCCATTAGACAATCACTCCCAGGGGTGATCTTTTCTTTCTTCTTATCATTTATCTGGTCATTTACTAGAATTTCTTCTGTTCTCAAAAGTTGATCTATGTCATGATCTGTCACCTTTTCTGTGTTTCCTGTAGAGGACAAACAAGAATCAGTATCATCATCATCACCAGATGTAGAACTTACCTTAGAATATGATGATGATGCATCATTGCATGTCTGTTCCAGCTCCATCATATCATTGCATGCTTCACAAGTTTTCTCTGAATGTGCCTCATCGTGTAATCTACACCAACCATCAATCAGAATATCATGAACAGGTATATCTAACAATTGATAAGGTTTTACCTGCTTGGATAGATGCATTTCAAAGTTTCTGAAGCAATCGATTTCATTCCCACTCTCAAAATTACTATCAGGTTCTACAGCCGGTATGTCCTCCTAATGATCATGATGATGATGATGATGAAAGTCAAGCATCAGGATCTAGTTGTTGTGTGGTTACACAACACGCCCCATTTTGACTTGACAAAACAAGGACCCAACTTTTTGGCTTTGCTTGTGTGTTTGTTCTTGCTGGCGGTCTAGTAAAATTCAATCAATATAGTGATCTTGCATAATGGCTAGGTAAGTCATCATCATGAGGTTAGTTTGTCAAAGTTCATATTTCATTTCATTAAGCTCATATTTGGAAAGAGTATTAAATTTCATGAAGGTTTGCCTTTTACATCACCCTAATATTCCTTAGGATGTAAAAGTTCTGAATAGTCAAAGTCTTGGTCAAACTTGATATTCATAACAAGGGGAAGGTAAGTCTCAATATCAGTCATCTTACGAAATATCACTCTGATTCAATTTATCACCTGATATTTTGAACATCCCCTGATATTTTATAACATGACCCGATGGTCTGAAAATAACCCGATATTTCAAATGATCATCCTCCTCTTCTTGCCGCACGACATTGAATGCTCATTAATACAATAGGTGTATCCCACTAATGGTTAACGCGATGCTCACACCTAGCAACCTCTATAGGTTTCCGTGCGGAAACTTAATGATTATGATAGATTTGCCCTAATTTTACCCTAAGTGACCTGATTTCGAGGTTAAAAGTGAATTTACAGGGTATTTCACATTTACATTGCGATAAACCAGTTTTACAGAGAGCAGAGCTTCCAAACCTTCAAACGAATAGCATCTTGATGCATGCAGCTTACAACAAAATGAAGAGATTAGTTATTAGCAGTATTAAGATCACTTTTAGATAATCCGGCATATAAGTAAGATGATAAGCACATCAAGTAAGTAATTGAAACCCTCTTGTCGTCATGTTCTACATATTCAGGTATTATGAGGTCTTCTGGTTTGAAACTCAAGATCATGCACATTAGGATAAATGAAATGTAGAAAGAATAATAGTATGCATGATGAATAATGGAAATGTAACGTATATGCATGCTCGTATATTGTATCAATTGTAAGACCAAGTTGTGTTAATTGCAGGTACTCATGGCGGATAAAAGATTAGCTAAGTTAGAGGGTGAATTCTCAAAGCCTATGTTTGCTCATCTTGAGGGTGTCCAATTCAAGTATGGAACCATCACTGATACACACCAAGGGAACACGGACCTGGCTGCATGGTCAGCCAAAATGAGTGATGAGAAAAACAACAGCACCCTACTCGATGCCGTCTTCGTATCAGGAATGTTGAATGTCCTAGTGAACATATGGTTTGATTTCTTCTTTTCATGATGGTATCTGATGTATATGTGGCTCAATAGCTGAAGGTTCAACTTTAATTTGAAGTATTTCTTTCAATTTCTTTCAATTTCATCATCACAATTGCAAATAATTGACAATCTTAAGCAAATAATACAAATATGTAGACATCCCATAGATAAATGAACATATTCAGCATATTTGAGGTTAAAGCATGTCCAAATGATAAATATCATGCAAAGATTTACAGATAGACACAATATTTGAAATATATCCTATGTAGAAATAACTCTCTATACAGCATCATTACAGGAAACATTATCTTACTGATGAGATCTACGTAAGGCCCCAAAATGGAAACAGCAACACACATCAACCTCTGAGTAACATCAGAAGATTAAGAACTAATCAATGGAGACTTGAGATTATGAATTCTCTAAATTCATCATATCTTTCAAGATGAGTAAGGGTTAATGTGTACTTTTATTCTATGTTTGTTTATGACTAACATCATGATCAACATAAATTGGCGCTAGAAGGAGGGCTTGATACATTAATTAAGTAGGTAACTAGTCCTGTAGTAATTGATCTCACTTATAGACAGGATGCAAGTCCTGAAAATTAAGGAGGTACATAGGATAAAGAAGTAAATGTTGAGAAAGTAAAAATGGCAGAGATAGAAAGCCATACTTTGGATTTGGGCGAGCAACAACAAAAGGAAGTACCTGTTGGGTCCAAAACAGTAGATGTCCCACCAAAAGACAAGGAAGATAAAGAAATATCAGGTCCTAAGGACCAAAAAGTACAAGAGGTAATTGTTACACATGCAGAACAAATTGCAGCTGCAGGTCAAGTGGACAAGCCTAAGGTAGATGTAGTAATATCTACGGACACAAATATGCCTCATGATGAGGAAATCATTAAGGTAGATGAGACACCCATGGAGGAAGCAAAAGATTAAGATCAGGATAAACATGAAGATGATCAATAGGATCACCCTCCAGAAAAGGAAATTCCTCAGCAGGAGGATATACCCAAAGATCACCCTCATGAGGAGCATCATGAGGAAGAAATAAGATCACCCTCACCATCACACATGATGGTAGATACTGGAGATTAGGGTGATCATCATGATGATGATGGAAGCCAATAGCTTAAAGATCAAGCTCCTTCGTGGTTGGAGAAAGAAATTGGCAAAGAGTCAGACGTAGGGATACAAGAATTTGATATATCCACATTATTTACAAAAACCCTAATAAAGCCAAAGAGAAAGGCTAGAATAACTTCTGCAATACAAAGGGATCCTGATACAGGCAGGAGAAAAGCTTAGGTAGCTATTCCTGTAGTTGATAAAGAAAAAGGCAAGATCACTCTGGATGAATTCCAGATTACTACAGTAGATTTGGGATTTGCCAATGAGGATCAAGAAGGCCAAGAAGGTAAGGACATTATTGATTCATTAACTCAAAGAGTTAAGAGAGAGAAAGAGAAGAATAAGCAGCATAAAGAGCACATTGCTCAGCTACATACATATATAAGAAGGTTAATTAACCCTGACGATACATCTAGTGATCATGCAGTCCCATTGACTGCTATTTCTCAGGAGGAGGTTAATAGGTTGAATCTCATGAAGCATGAGTTAACAATAATGTTGAAGTGGATGTCATCCACGCTCGATGGAGCTAAAGAAGTGGCAAAGGCCTCTTTGAAGAGGTGGAATTCTTTAGGCACCTCTAGGGGAAAAGTAGATAAACTGCAGATGGAGGTCAGTAGGAGGTCATTTCAGATAGAAAAGATCATGAACATTTTGGATGAAATGAAGAGGATCGATCTACAGATCCTAATAAAGAATTAGATATTGAATAATAACACAGCCATATTGATTGACATCTGGAATAAGGACATCATATTTGAAGGTGATGTACTTAAAAGATGCAACAGTAAATTAAGGAATATTAGCTGAAGTTACATGATATGATGTCCCATGAGGCTGAAGTTCTGGAAACGTTAGAAGGAGATGCAGAGGGCAAGATAGAGAATCAAGATGAAGAGTTTGCCATCCAAGCTCTACATAGTAATTTCCAGCTAGTTGTTGAAGACCCTCTCAAACACTTGACAGAAGAAGTGCTAGATAAAGTAATGAGAATAAAGGTCAACGTGGAAGACTATAATGAAATTGCCAACAGCAGGAAGAATAAGTTGGAGTCTCTCCGGAGCAAGTATCAGGTGCATAAACACACCATCACCAAAGTGAGAACTCAGGATGGCAGAGAATTGGAGAAAATAGTGCAAGCATATGAAAATATCAGGACAGCTATGCAGGTCCATATTCAAGAGAGCGATCATCATGATGATGATGAAGACAACGAGAGTGGTGAAAGCCATGATGATGACAAAGAACTTGATGAGGATGCATCATAAAAGGAATATATGTATCAAGTGCTTATGAGAAAAAATAAGTATTTCAGATGGTTGCCAGCTGGCAACTTGTGCCACATGTGGAAAGATTGACTTAGTCAATGAATGTGAACTGTAGATTGTAATAGATAAATCATGATCATAGATCAATTGTAATGGATCCCTCACCTTATTCTATAAAAGGTGCAGGGATGCCTCATTTTAAACATTTGAAACTTAATTGAAATTTGTTTGCTGAAGTATTCAAGGCTCATTTCAAAGTTATTGTATACATATATGTTCTTGCGTACTTAATGAATAAGAAGACTATTTTGATTACAATCCATCATAAATCTTGAGTAATCAGTGTGCGAATTCTAGATATATGCTTTGATTTGCTGTATCCCTTAGAGTGCATATCAGCCTGCATGTGTTATCTTCATACCTTTCCTTTGAAGTTAGCATCGACTGTATCTAGCTATGGAATGTCCTGGTGAACATATGGTTTGATTTCTTCTTTTCATGATGGTATCTAATGTATATGTGGCTCAATAGCTAAAGGTTCAACTTTAATTTGAAGTATTTCTTTCAGTTTCTTTCAATTTCAGAACATTTTATCATCACAATTGCAAATAATTGACAATCTTAAGCAAATAATACAAATATGCAGACATCCCATAGATAAATGAACATATTCAACATATTTGAGGTTAAAGCATGTCTAAATGACAAATATCATGCAAAGATTTATAGATAGACACAATATTTGAAATATATCCTGTGTAGAAATAACTCTCTGTACAATATCATTACAGGAAACATTATCTTACTAATGAGATCTACGTAAGGCCCCAAAATGGAATCAGCAACACACATCAACCTCTGAGTAATGTCAGAAGATTAAGAACTAATCAACAGAGACTTGAGATTATGAATTCTCTAAATTCATCATATCTTTCAAGATGAGTAAGGGTTAATGTGTACTTTTATTCTATGTTTGTTTATGACTAACATCATGATCAACATAAATTAGCGCTAGAAGGAGGGCCATAGGATGAGGATCATCATCAATAGTTTAGGTGATGATAATAGATAAATCTTGATCATAGATCAATTGTAATGGATCCCTCACCTTGTTCTATAAAAGGTGCAGGGATGCATCATTTTAAACATTTGAAACTTAATTGAAATCTGTTTGCTGAAGTATTCAGGGCTCATTTCAAAGTTATTGTATACATATATGTTTTTGCGTACTTAATGAATAAGAAGACTATTTTGTTTACAATCCATCATAAATCCTAAGTAATCAGTGTGTGAATTCTAGATATATGCTTTGATCTGCTGCGTCCCTTGGAGTGCATATTAGCCTGCATGTGTTGTCTTCATACCTTTCCTTTGAAGTTAGCATCGACTGTATCTAGCTATGGAATGTCCTGGTGAACATATGGTTTGATTTCTTCTTTTCATGATGGTATCTGATGTATATGTGGCTCAATAGCTAAAGGTTCAACTTTAATTTGAAGTATTTCTTTCAGTTTCTTTCAATTTCAGAACATTTCATCATCACAATTGCAAATAATTGACAATCTTAAACAAATAATACAAATATGTAGACATCCCGTAGATAAATGAACATATTCAACATATTTGAGGTTAAAGCATGTCCAAATGACAAATATCATGCAAAGATTTACAGATAGACACAATATTTGAAATATATCTTGTGTAGAAATAATTCTCTATACAACATCATTACAGGAAACATTATCTTACTGATGAGATCTACGTAAGGCCCCAAAATGGAAACAACAACACACATCAACCTCTGAGTAACGTCAGAAGATTAAGAACTAATTAACAGAGACTTGAGATTATGAATTCTCTAAATTCATCATATCTTTCAAGATGAGTAAGGGTTAATGTGTACTTTTATTCTATGTTTGTTTATGACTAACATCATGATCAACAAGTCCCCACAATTGACTCAATGGGTTCTTTTATTCCTTACCCATGCTTACCCAAACCTTCACTTATATATTCAGTTTTCTTCAAGATTTTCAAACTAACATTATCATCCAAACAACTAGCTATAATAGTAGATTCATCATCATTTTCATCATTACATTCTTTAGCAATAAGCAACTTCAGATATAAGCAACAGTTATCATTTCTTTTCTTAAACTTCAATGAAGCAATGCAATACTATCTTTCTCATAACCACATAATGAATCCATATTCATGATCATGCTCTCAATAAAATAATGCAATATACATTTCAAGCAAGCATTCACCAAAAGGCAAAATAAAATAAGTCAAACATATGATCTAGCATCCTCTTTCTCATACTAATGCATAACCCTAAAGAAGAAAAGAACCTAGTTCATTCATACTCAAGAACAATCTTCAGGGTCTATATAACCTAGTAAAAAGAAGGCACATGCTATTCAAAGCAGGCCAACACACAAGGACCCACACATGCTTGATCAATATGAGCAACCCACACACCTAGAGCTCCCAATGCTAGAACCACACTCTGATACCAAATGTAAAAGCCCTCAAAACCATCACAAAAGTAAAATGAAGTAAATAGAGTAAATAATCCATTTAAATTACAACCTCATGATAAAGAAAATAAAATGAGGTAATTAATTCTCTTAATTACAAGTGAAAAGATAAGTCTCATAAATAAGATTCAATCAAGTCAATAAATCTTCACAAAAGAGAAACCTCATAAATAAGAATCCATAAGAATCATTAAATCTTGCAAAAGATAATCTCATCAATATAAATCAAATAAATTCATTAAGTCTTACAACTTGCGTGCTCATCCCAGGTAAAAGCCCTATAAAATCATACACAAAGTACTTTGACAAGCATGCCATAATCATCCAATTACAAGTTTACAATGATCATGTACAACAAGAATAAATAAATCAATACACTCATCAGTCACACGAACCAAGTGGTCCTCCACTTGCAAGCTGAGAGATGGGAACATATCTCAGGTACTTTTCCACCCAACCATGAAGCAATTACACTTCCTCAAATCCCTTCATGAAATGAAGGAAACCCATCCCTGGATGAAATATCTAGCTACTTGGAAACAACTGGTAAGAGGGAACACCCGATGTAACCCTGATGTCTGAATGTGTAATTCTAAATAATGAAATACAGATTGTCTCACAACATGATGTGGCAGAGATATATATAAATAAGTTTGCTAGACAAAATAAACATCTTTTTCAATGTCAGCTCATTTAGATCTAAACCTTTAAAATAGTAACCTAGTTCGATTCCTGAAAAGAGGAAAAGTCATCTATGATAATCCACATTCTGCATCCTAGCCTAGAAAGTAACCCAAACACATTCCTAGATAAAAATTTACCTTTTTTCCCCAAATAAACAATGAATAAATAAAATAAATAAATCTAAAATCACGTATGAGCATTTCTAATCCTTTTCCCCTGCATCAATCATGAAAACACACCTTTCAAGCAATAATCCATCATTTGTTCATACAATTGCATCTAAATGTTGTCAAACTGGTTTTATTTCCTAATTCATATTTCATTCTATTTCCATAATATGTATCAAGTTTTCTAAATCATTCTAATCAAGTATGCCAATTCTTTTCAAGAAGTTTTAATAAGACAATGATATTTACATCACGAATTTTACTCCATCATTCTTACATATAAAGAAAGATAATTTTAACATACCATCTATTTATTCAAAAATGTAAACATAAATTGGGTGTCTAAAATCTAATTATACTCCTTAATTGTAATTTGTTATCAAAAAGGTTGAAGAAAAACAATGTTTAACTCTTTCCATTCAAAATTATTTCATGATTTTAATCATTCATAGAATTTTATTGTAATAGAGGTTTAAACATGTTTCAACTCTAAATAAGCATAAATACCAATCAGTAAACAACTGTCTCTGTTCTATGAAACAACATAGCTGTTTTAAAAGTGTTTAAGAGAAGTTACAGGAACTAATTTTCTATAGGAGACAGTCTGCTACAGGAATAGTTTGTTATCTGCTATAGGAATAGTTTGTTTTCTACTACATGAATAGTTTAAAACTGGTGACAAAAATAGAAATGGATGACAAGAATAGAAATGGGCGACATGAATAGAAAATAGGCTGTGACAGGCATAAAATGGGTCTGAACAACAATAAAAATGATAAAGACAACTACATGAACTTAATAGTCAGTCAGGCTACCGTTTAGATTACAGGGACCTTTTTGAAGAGATTTATACAGAATTAAACTAGTTGCAGCCGGATAAAGAACTTTTGCTAAACGTATTTGACCCAAAATGATACAACATTAGCAATAGGAAAAGAAAAGAAGTCTAAGACTAGTGACATCAATAAATAGTAGTAACCTAAGATAAGATGAGTTCATAATTTTTGATTTTCTAGTCTAATTGAATGGCAGGTTGACGACACAATAAGGGAGTCGACTTCAAGCATAAATTAGAGGAGAAATTAATGAGGAAAATGCCTAAGTCAAAGGTGAAATAAGATGGTAGCAGGGATAAATACATGGTAGGTCGAGTCAAAATCTAAACATAGAGGAAAAATAGAAGGTTATTCCCAGACAAAATAAAGGAAGTGTTAACATGCTAGGTTGCTATGGTGTCTCAGTCGTTTAATCAAACATATTTTGCAACTGTAATAAGGAAAAATACTAGGATTTATTCATAGAAGAAGGAGATCTAATCTACCCTACCTGTCATTGTTCCAGCTGTTAGCACTCATTTTGACTTAGGGTTGATTTTCATGATCAGGGGGTTTCTTCATTTGAACCCTTTATCTTCTTGCCCATTTTTCCTAAGTATTGGACCTCCTCAGCATTTTTCAGCTGCAGCATCATATTTTCCTGAGGAGGAGGTCATCATCATCATCTTGTCTTCGATGGTGGTCTGCATTAACATGTTTGCTTTGACTTGTTTTTCATCGTCATCATCATATTTCAATATCGGGTGATGTCTGGATATCATCCTGATCCTGCTGATGAGCTACAGTGCGCCCTGATTTGCTTGCGGGGGTGATTTTTCAAGTATCTAGTGATCTTCCAATTATCACCTTGCCCAAACATGATGATGATGTTGCCCCGATATTCTGAAGGGGTTATTCTTTGAGTTGTTCGACCTGACTTGTTTTTTCTTAAGGGTCATCGTCATCATCATCATATTTCCAGTTATCACCGTGTTGCTTGCGGGGGTCATCATATTTTCTGCCTTCATGATATTTTGCCGGGGTGATATTTTTATCATCGGGTGATCTTGGTTATGATCATCCTGATGATGTTATTGAAGAGTTCTAAGTGCGACCCGATATTCACTAGGGTCATCATATTTTGAACGTCAGGATGATCTTAGTCAATATCATCCTGATGATGTTGTATCACTTCTTGTTCGTTGTTTTGTCATCCTGATGATGCTGACATCATCCTTATATCAGGGTGATATCTATTTCTCTGCCTATCTGCATCATGATATTTCCGAAGGAGGGGATGACATTTTCATATCACTCGGGTGTATGTTTGTTACAGCGTCATGATGATGCTGATATCAAGGAGATATCCGCCTGCCGGCTTCGTGCATTATCTAGTGGGGGTGATCTTTTCAAGCATCATCATATTCGTCTATCACCCCGATCTTATAGTGGAGCTACAGTGCAACATGATATTTGTGCATCAGGATGATATTTCCAAATATCCGGTTGTCTTCCGAATATCATCCTGATGTGGATATGATGATGACGTCATCAAGGTCCGGGGGGATCATATTTCTAACACTGATCATCTTGAGGAGATCTCCCGATATTTGCAAACATGATGATGACGTCATCCGGATATGAGGAGGTGTGCAGTAGGCAGATATGATGATGACGTCAGTAGGATATGATGATGACGTCATCAGGATGTTCATCGGCCAGACTTTTGGTATAAGCTCAGCAGGAGGATGTTCCTCCGATGGATCAGGTCGTGCCGATGAAGGCAATTATCATGCAGATTGTATTGCGATATGATGCTGACGTCAGGGTGATATTTCAAGCAACAGGATATCATGCTGCTGGAGGATGATGATGATGAAGTCTTATACTAATGTCGTCAGGAGCAAAAGCACCGACATCATATATGCTCATGACCTAGTATATAAAGTGTTAATAAGGTCATCGCGGGGTGCATGTGGGATAATTGATATCCTGCATTTTCAAATATCATGATGATGAATCTCGGCGGGAAATGGTTGCGATTGATTGTTAGATGTTTTTCCCAAGGCCGCGGGTTGGTGCGCCATTAATGGCGAAGGTTGCAGAGGTATGGGCGGATCTGGTACCCGATTGAAGGTGTACATCAGCGGACAGTGGCGCAGGGCTCGAGATATCTTCCTGTCTCCTCCCCTACCTGCTGCATTCATGTTTGGGCGCCAATCTGGTTGTGTTTGAGCGCCATTTTCCTGATACTGTGTATCTGGCGGGATTTTTGGTCAACCCTGTAATTAATTGCTATGGTACACTACCTGGCTGTTATAAGCAGGAAGTGTTACTCATTTGTGGTTGTTGAAAGTTGAAGATTTTTGGCTCTGTAATGCATAACAAGCTGATCTGGTTGCTCTGTACAGCTTACCTGTGAGTTTATGTATCTCTTGTTGTATGTTTCTGGCATGAACCCACTGATTTCATGATTAATCTTATATGAGAAATGCTATCTTAGCATGTGTTGTGTTAATTCTGTCTCTAGTATTGCATGTATTCTTCTTATGAATCTGGATATTTGGGTAATGTTTAGATTCTAGAGCATAGAATTCCTATGTTGAATGTCTGATCTTTTAACTTCTGCCCAAGGGGTAGATTAAACTGTTTTCAGGTTGAACATTAGGAAGGGTATACTGCAGTAGGGATGCCATAAGTAGAGATAACTTAACACTCTATATTGGGAGATATCTGTAAGGCAGATATCACATATATCCCCTTGAAATCCAGTTTTAGTTTTTCATGCTGATCATTCACAGGTGTATGTCTACTGACTCCAGGCCCTGGATAGGCACCAATCTTGCTTTGTGTTTGTGTTACAACCATGTCCAGCTTTGCATCCAAACTTAAAATCCAAATCAAAATCTAAAACAACCATTAGGACATTAGAGTTAGTTTTAGGAACCTCAGTCCTCTGTCTACAACTGCAAATAGGCCCAAAGCTAGCCCCTTTGCTCTTATCTTTCAGTTCTGGTCTACTTACAGGAGGACTTATCTGCTTTCTGTCAGCATCCCAGCCTTGTATGCATATCCTCATGGATGTTGAGTAGGGAATACCCCCCTAGGTCTTGCAGAGCCTGAAGAAGAAGAGGAGATAAAATATAGAGTCTATCTCCTATACTGTTGGCCCCTGGCCCAGAGATCCTGTTGATCACTGATGGCTACCTTGTAGGGAAATCTGGGAATAAGCATCCAGTCTGGGAAAAAACCAACAGAAATTGGCGACTCCGCTGGGGACCCTTGTGAAAGAACCCTGGTTTTCAGAAGAAAATAGTTCCTAGTAATAGGTGGTGACTCCGAAGTAATCTCCCAACCGGTCAAAGTAAAATTTATATGCAGGGGAGAAGATCCCAACAAAATCCTTTATTTGAAGAGTTACCATTAACAAAAAGAATGATGTACAGAAGAAAGGGAACTGTCTCAGTTAGTCATGAGAGCTCCCCCAGAAAAGGTGATGATATACAAGATAACCCTAGGCCATCAGGATAGCATGCGCCTTATTTTTCAAATGCAGAAGCTGATATTCAAGGTGCATATGAGAGGCAACAGGGTGGTAGCATGAGAATGAGGTCAGAGGTGTTCCAAGAATGCCCTTTTCTAGACCCAAGTGAAAGGTTTGAAGAGGTAGAGTCTCTGAGGGATGATGAAGATGATGACCAGAATGGTATGAGACCATCTACCTCCAGACCTAAGGATGAACAGTTAGCTGAAGAAATCAGAAGTCTAAGAGCAGAACTAGAATACCTACAAGCCATGAAAATCAGAGATGATATAAAGCAGAAAGTGCAAGCCTTAAGAACTTCCCAAAATGATTCAGTTCCTACCCTAGAGAATGCAAATGTGCAAAGACATCAGCAAAGATATGAAATGCAACATCAGCATCATGATGAGAGACAAAATGTGAATGATGCTAGGATACCACTGAACAATGCAGGAAACCAGAATGCAAACAGAAATGTTAATGTTAATCAGCCAAACAGACAGCCCATGCAGTTAGATAGATTCAGGCAGCTGGTGTTTGATGGTATTCCTGGGTATCCTAACCCCATTGATAAGCATCTGAGGCTGCAAGTGCCTAAATTTTTAGGAAATAACACAGTGTCAAGAGAAGATCATCTAAAGGCCTTTCAAAATGTCATGGATAATTTTGAGGTTGAGCATGAGGATGTTTTCATGAAGTCATTCATGCAATCCTTAGTAGATGAGGCAAGAGAATGGTACAAGAATCTGCCTGACCGGAGTATTTCATCATGGGATGATTTTAAAAGGATATTCAAGGAGCAATATGGTGATAAAACTGACCCTAGCTTTTTTGTAAATGAGTTCACCAGTATCACCAAAGGGTCAAATGAGCAGGTTGCTGACTTTAATGCAAGATTTACTAAAGTGTTGAACAAATTGCCACATCACATGAGGCCAAATGAACCAATGTGCATAATTTTGTATATCAATGCCTTTGATGCAAAGACTGCATATGGACTAAGAGATAAAGGTCCTGCTACTCTCAGCGATGCTTTCAGAATTGCAGTGAATATTGAAAACAATAGGAAAGCATCGGGCAAGACAAATAGAAGGGATGATATAAAAATTCTGCAGAATCCAAATAAGCCTCAGAACACTCAAGGTAGTACATCTGCTCCTGAAGATAAGATAGACAAATTGGCAAATGTTGTTAAGGACCTAAGCTATAGATTAGCTAGAAGTGAAAAAGGGATGGGTCCTGATAGGCAAGTCTATCAAAGGCAGGAAAAGAGGCCATCATTACATGATATGCCTTATAACACCAATTGGCATGATGGTAAGCCTGTATTTCCACGTAACAACACAAATCAGAGGGCTCAACATGTCAAAGAAACTCCTGATCCCCTAAAGAAAGCTATAAATATTGCTGATGATGCTCCGTGGTGTATAATTTGTCAGATGCCACATTCACAGTCACAGTGTATGATTGCTCAATCCTTGTATGATAATGCTACATCTTGTAATGAATGCAATGAGCCACATCATGTGCAGGATGATGATGTTAATATGATGTCCATAGGCAATGGATACACTCTTTATGATGCTAATGAGAGTGCAGATCATCAAATTCAGGCCTGCCAATAGCTCCCATATGATGAAGATAATGAGGATAACTATGTGTATGCTCAGAACTCACACAATTTTCTGAGTAACTTACAACGACCTTCTGATGAGGAAATTAGAGCCTTCACAGCTGTAGCAGTTGCTCAAGTCAAAAGCAACTACAATCTCAGAGGTAAAAATCAAGTAGGCAGCCCACATCAGCCAGAAGATATTTCTGCAAGTCAGCTGGTGCATGGTCATAAAGGAACTGAACCACAAAAAAGGTAGTGGGTAAATAATAAACAGAACTTTAGACACAGAACAGGTCATGAATTTCCAGGACCAGAAAACAAAAACCCTCAGGCTGAAGATCAAAGTAAAGGTTCCCAAGACAAGAATGATGATCAGGGAACTATGAAAATGAAAGCTAAATCAGCTCAGGATAAAAACAAGATTGTGGAGCAAGCTACAACTGTTGTACAAAACTATGCTCCATTTGATATAGCTCAGATCCTCTCTCAGGTAAAAGTCTCTGTTCCACTTATGGAACTCATGAAAGTGGAAGAGATCAAGAATAGGACAATATCCCTAATCTCAGGGGTACCTTTTCAAGCTAAACAAAATGTTCAGACCCAGGGTGAGAAACATATCATGTGTAATGAAGAAGATGAGACTCCTGAAGTCTATTTGGGAGTGACTATGACAAAGTGTCCTTCACAGGTGGAACCATTTTATGTTTCCCTGGTTATAAATGGAAAAATAATTAGAAATTGTATGCTTGACTCTGGAGCATCTACAAATGTCATGCCTTTGGCCATCATGCAACAAACTGGATTAAAAATTGACAAGGCATGTGGAAAATGTTATGCAATGGATGCCAGAGAGGTACCAGTTATTGGAATCATGAAGGATGTAGATTTCAAACTGGCAGCATTTCCTGAAAAGAAATATAAAATGAATATAACAGTGGTTGACATCAAGCCACAGTATGGTATGTTGCTGTCAAGAAGATGGGCAGCACTAATTGGTGGAAGTATGCAGCTGGACCTGTCATATGCCATGATTCCAATGAATGGCAGGGATGTCAAGCTAATCAGAGAGAAAAGATCATCAGAGACAGTGCAAGACCAAGAAGCAAATGAACAGGTATGCTTTGTAGACACTGACTGTGATAACTTCAAGGTTGTCTCAGATGATACTGAAGATAAAGAAAAAAATGTATGCATTGGAGAGCTGGATCAGCAAGGCTTATGGACCATGTTTTTTGATGGAGCTTGTGCAAAAGAAGGCTCTGGAGCTGGAGTTGTTTTCCTGTCTCCAACTGGTAAGCTCCTCAAATTCTCTTTCTTGCTGAGGTTTGATTGCACAAACAATATTGCAGAATATGAGGCTTTACTCTTAGGCCTAAATATTGCTCTCAAACATGGAATTAAGATGTTAAGAGTATTTGGGGATTCTGAGCTGATTGTATCCCAAATTAGAAATAAGTATGCTGCAAAAAATAAAAGACTGAAACAATACAAGCATGCTGTTTGGGATACCATTGAATTATTTGATGCATTTTCAATAGGCTGGGTAGAAAGGTCAAAAAATGTTATGGTTGATTTCTTAGCCAATGTTGCAATAAGGCCAGATGACATCACTCTGTCAGGTGTTACAAATGTAGAAGTTAAAATTAGGCCTGCAATACCAGAAAATATATGCAGTTGGCAAGTGTTTAATGATGATAGGGATTTATTGAAATTTTTGCACTGCATAGATGAATATGAGAATCAACAAATTGATTTCCAAGCTTTTGTAGAGACTGTAGATGGAAAAGAAACTCTTGTGGGAAAATAGATAATTCAATTGAAGACTAATAAAATCCCTAGAGGGTTGGTAGCTTTGGAAAGAGTTTTTGATAGTAGAGATAAAATGGTCACAAGGACATCTCCCACAAATAAGGAAGATTTAGAGGAGATAAATTTGGGGACATCTCAGGCCCCTCAGAAAGTATACATTGGTAAACAGCTCAAACCACACATTAGGAGTATGCTGATTGCATTACTGAAAAAGTATAAACATGTTTTTGCTTGGTCATATGAGGACCTAAAAGCTTATAGGGAAGATTTATTCCAGCATGAGATCCCATTGAAGCCTGGAGCTAAGCCATTTAGACAAAAGCAAAGACCTATTAATCCTACCTTAGCTCCCAAGATGCAAGAAGAACTCAAAAGGCTCAGGGAAGCTGGAATAATTGTGCCAATCAGACATTCAACTTGGGTGTCTAACCTTGTCCCAGTCAGAAAAAAGAATGGTGATATTAGGCTTTGTGTTGATTTCAGGAACTTGAATGTATCCTCTTTGAAGGATAACTATCCACTGCCTAATATGGAAGCTATGTTGCAGAGAGTGACTGGTTGTGAACTCCTATCCATGATGGATGGATTTTCAGGATATAATCAGGTAAAGGTAAAGGAATCAGAACAGTATAAAACTGCCTTTACCACTCCATGGGGAACTTATGTGTATGTTAGAATGCCATTTGGACTAACAAATGCAGGTGCTACATTTCAAAGAGCAATGGATGTTGCTTTTGCAGGGTTGATTGATTCAATCCTGGCTGTATATCAGGATGACCTGACTACTTACTCAAAGAAAGAAGAGTAGCATTGTTTGCATCTGGAGCAGATTTTCATAAGAGCACTAGAATATGGTATTTCTTTAAACCCAAAGAAGTGTGCCTTTGGGGTAGTTGAAGGAAAGCTTCTGGGACATATTGTTTCCAAGGATGGAGTCAGGATAGATCCAGAGAGAGTGGCTGCTATTGACAGGATTCAAATGCCAAAAACTGTGAAAGGAGTTCAGTCCTTCTTTGGACAGATAAATTTTGTTAGGAGATTTGTTCCCAACTTTGCAGAAACCACAAGGAACATTTCCAAGATGATGAAGAAGGATACAACTGTCAACTGGGAAAGGGAAGCAATAGAATGATTTCAGAATATCAAAGAGGCAATCAAGATGGCCCCTGTTCTTAAATCTCCTGATTTTTCTAGGCCATTCCAAGTATTTTCATTCGCTTCCTTTCATACTGTTGCTGCATGTTTGTTACAGAAAAATGAAGATGGTTTTGAACAGCCCATCGCTTTCTTCAGTATGTCCTTGCAGGCCTCTGAGTTGAAGTATGATATTATGGAAAAACAGGCATATGCACTAGTTAGAGCCATCAAAAGTTTCAGACCTTACTTGGTAGGATCATACATAATTGCATATGTACCTCATGCAGCAGTCAAAGACATATTCACTCAGCAGGAGGTGACTGGAAGAAGGTGTAGATGGATAAACAAACTGCAGGAGTTCAACATAGACATACAAGTTACTAAGTTGATAAGAGGACAAGGATTAGCCAAGATGATGGCACAGTCAAACTTGGAAGCATGCCAAGTTAATGCAGTCCAAGATGAGAGTGTAAATGTATCAGGATCTGAATGGTACAAGGATATTATCTACTACTTGCAAAATCTGAATTGTCCTTCCCATTTCAGTGACAGTCAAAAGAGGACTTTAAAGTTACATGCAATCAGGTATGTTATTGTCCAAGGTGAGCTGTACTGGAAAAACCCTGATGGTGTGCTGCTGAGATGTGTGGATGAGGATATGGCTAACAATGTTTTGATTGATATGCATAAAGGATTGTGTGGTGGACATTATACTGCCCAAACAACTGCTCATAAAATTCTCAGGGGCTCATAAAATTCTCAGGGCAGGATATTGGTGGCCCACTCTCTTTTCAGATGCACAAAGGTTAGTGAGAAAGTGTGACCCTTGCCAAAGATTTTCAGGAAAGCTGAAATATGATGGTGCTTTACCCCTCAGAACTATAACTGTGGATGCTCCATTCCAGCAATGGGGAATTGACTTCATAGGGGAAATTGCAGACAAATCAAGTGGGGGACACAGTTGGATTTTGGTGGCAACTGATTACTTTACCAAATGGATTGAGGCCATTCCAACTAAGAGAGCTACAAGTAAGGTGGTGACAGATTTCATACTAGAAAACATCATCATCAGGTTTGGAGTACCATTTAAGATAATCACTGATAATGCTATGTGCTTTAGATCAGGTGAATTTGTTGATTTTTGCAACAGGTATGGGATAAATCTGTCATATACATCACCATATCACCCACAAGGAAATGGTCAAGCAGAATCAAGCAATAAGAGCATCATGAAAATTATCAAGAGGATACTGGACAAAAACAGGAGAGCTTGGGACTCAAAGTTGAACTTAGCAGTATGGGCTGAGAGAGTGACAGTGAAAAGGGCTATTGGGAAGTCACCTTTTGAGCTAGTATATGGTGCATCAGCTAGACTGCCCATAAACAATCTCCTACCAGTTTACAGATTCATTCAGGAAAATGATGAGGAGATTGAAGATTCCATGACAGAAAGAGTGAATCAGCTGGTTGCATTGGATGAAGACAGAAGGAAAGCCCACCAGATCAATCTTAAAAGACAACAAGATGTGAAATATCAGTTTGACAGGAGAACTACAAAAAGGAAGTTTCAAGTCAATGATCTGGTGCTCATTTGGAATGCTAAAGGTCAGGAAAAGGGTAAACATGGTAAATTTCAACCCTTATGGATGGGCCCATATCAGGTTTGCAATACTCATGGGGAGGATTCTTATTTCCTCCAGGCCCTAGATGGTGAAGTTCTGGAATTGCCTGTGCATGGCCAATTCCTTAAGTTCTATTTTCCATGAATAACTGGTTGCTGTGCACATTTGTAAAAATATGTATGTAGTGTAAATGCCTTGTACAGCTCGCATTTTTTGGCTTTTTGTCTGGTCTGCCTGGAGATCTGGTTCTCGCTGCAGGTTTTCACCTGCACGTCCCCATTCGGAGCCACTGTTAGCACTCATTTTGACTTAGGGTTGATTTTCATGATCAGGGGGTTTCTTCATTTGAACCCTTTATCTTCTTGCCCATTTTTCCTAAGTATTGGACCTCCTCAGCATTTTTCAGCTGCAGCATCATATTTTCCTGAGGAGGAGGTCATCATCATCATCTTGTCTTCGATGGTGGTCTGCATTAACATGTTTGCTTCGACTTGTTTTTCATCGTCATCATCATTTTTCAATATCGGGTGATGTCTGGATATCATCCTGATCTTGCTGATGAGCTACAGTGCGCCCTGATTTGCTTGCGGGGGTGATTTTTCAAGTATCCGGTGATCTTCCAATTATCACCTTGCCCAAACATGATGATGATGTTGCCCCGATATTCTGAAGGGGTTATTCTTTGAGTTGTTTGACCTGACTTGTTTTTTCTTAAGGGTCGTCGTCATCATCATCATATTTCCAGTTATCACCGTGTTGCTTGCGGGGGTCATCATATTTTCTGCCTTCATGATATTTCACCGGGGTGATATTTTTATCATCGGGTGATCTTGGTTATGATCATCCTGATGATGTTGTTGAAGAGTTCTAAGTGCGACCTGATATTCACTAGGGTCATCATATTTTGAACGTCAGGATGATCTTAGTCAATATCATCCTGATGATGTTGTATCACTTCTTGTTCGTTGTTTTGTCATCCTGATGATGCTGACATCATCCTTATATCAGGGTGATATCTATTTCTCTGCCTATCTGCATCATGATATTTCTGAAGGAGGGGATGATATTTTCATATCACTCGGGTGTATGTTTGTTACAGCGTCATGATGATGCTGATATCAAGGAGATATCCGCCTGCCGGCTTCGTGCATTATCTAGTGGGGGTGATCTTTTCAAGCATCATCATATTCGTCTATCGCCCCGATCTTATAGTGGAGCTACAGTGCAACCTGATATTTGTGCATCAAGATGATATTTCCAAATATCCGGTTGTCTTCTGAATATCATCCTGATGTGGATATGATGATGACGTCATCAAGGTCCGGGGGGGGTCATATTTCTAACACTGATCATCTTGAGGAGATCTCCCGATATTTGCAAACATGATGATGACGTCATCCGGATATGAGGAGGTGCGCAGTAGGCAGATATGATGATGACGTCAGCAGGATATGATGATGACATCATCAGGATGTTCATCGGCCAGACTTTTGGTATAAGCTCAGCAGGAGGATGTTCCTCCGATGGATCAGGTCGTGCCGATGAAGGCAATTATCATGCAGATTGTATTGCGATATGATGCTGACGTCAGGGTGATATTTCAAGCAACAGGATATCATGCTGCTAGAGGATGATGATGATGAAGTCTTATACTAATGTCGTCAGGAGCAAAAGCACCGACATCATATATGCTCATGACCTAGTATATAAAGTGTTAATAAGGTCATCGCGGGGTGCATGTGGGATAATTGATATCCTGCATTTTCAAATATCATGATGATGAATCTCGACGGGAAATGGTTGCGATTGATTGTTAGATGTTTTTCCCAAGGCCGCGGGTTGGTGCGCCATTAATGGCGAAGGTTGCAGAGGTATGGGCGGATCTGGTACCCGATTGAAGGTGTACATCAGCGGACAGTGGCGCAGGGCTCGAGATATCTTCCTGTCTCCTCCCCTACCTGCTGCATTCATGTTTGGGCGCCAATCTGGTTGTGTTTGAGCGCCATTTTCCTGATACTGTGTATCTGGCGGGATTTTTGGTCAACCCTGTAATTAATTGCTATGGTACACTACCTGGCTGTTATAAGCAGGAAGTGTTACTCATTTGTGGTTGTTGAAAGTTGAAGATTTTTGGCTCTGTAATGCATAACAAGCTGATCTGGTTGCTCTGTACAGCTTACCTGTGAGTTTATGTATCTCTTGTTGTATGTTTCTGGCATGAACCCACTAATTTCATGATTAATCTTATATGAGAAATGCTATCTTAGCATGTGTTGTGTTAATTCTGTCTCCAGTATTGCATGTATTCTTCTTATGAATCTGGATATTTGGGTAATGTTTAGATTCTAGAGCATAGAATTCCTATGTTGAATGTCTGATCTTTTAACTTCTGCCCAAGGGGTAGATTAAACTGTTTTCAGGTTGAACATTAGGAAGGGTATACTGCAGTAGGGATGCCATAAGTAGAGATAACTTAACACTCTATATTGGGAGATATCTGTAAGGCAGATATCACATATATCCCCTTGAAATCCAGTTTTAGCTGTTCATGCTGATCATTCACAGGTGTATGTCTACTGACTCCAGGCCCTGGATAGGCACCAATCTTGCTTTGTGTTTGTGTTACAACCATGTCCAGCTTTGCATCCAAACTTAAAATCCAAATCAAAATCTAAAACAACCATTAGGACATTAGAGTTAGTTTTAGGAACCTCAGTCCTCTGTCTACAACTGCACATAGGCCCAAAGCTAGCCCCTTTGCTCTTATCTTTCAGTTTTGGTCTACTTACAGGAGGACTTATCTGCTTTCTGTCAGCATCCCAGCCTTGTATGCATATCCTCATGGATGTTGAGTAGGGAATACCCCCTAGGTCTTGCAGAGCCTGAAGAAGAAGAGGAGATAAAATATAGAGTCTATCTCCTATACTGTTGGCCCCTGGCCCAGAGATCCTGTTGATCACTGATGGCTACCTTGTAGGGAAATCTGGGAATAAGCATCCAGTCTGGGAAAAAACCAACACCAGCTTCTTCAAAACAATGACGAATTTCTCCCTCTCTCTACTGCAATCATGGCTCAAAAATATCTGCCTCTCTACACTGTAGTTACTCCTAATAACTGTGGTGTGTTTCCTTTCTACTGTGTATTATTATTTTTTAAATCTCTACTCAATAATGGTGTTGGAAATTCAGGTTTTAAAGACTTAAGTTTACTTTTTTATTTTTATTTTTGGTTTGCATGATCTTTTACCTTTCAAAAGCCTCCAAAAATAATAAAATAAACTTACTTTAAACTTGCATGATAGAAATATTATTAAATTTCTAAATATAATATTCAGAATAATAAAGCAATTTATCTAACTTTAAATAAATAACAACCATTTCTTTTTGAAAATATAATAAAATAAACTTTATTTATTTCTAAAACTTGCATGATAGAAAACTCTCTTTTTTAATTGTTTAATTTAGATTTCTAAATATAATAATAAAAAAATAATGTAATTTATCTAATTTTAATTAAGTAATAACCATTTCTTTTAATTCCTATATTTAAATTTCTAAATATATTAGTTATTATTAATATAATATATTTATACTTTTAATTAATCAAGAAGCATTTAAATAATATTTAAAATAATATATATCTATATATCTATTACAATTTAAATATAATTGTTTAAATCTAATTTAGATATTGTCTTCCAAACATCCATATTTATATAAATAGGAATGTTTATTATTTAGTATTAATTAAAATATAATATAACCCCATATATATATATATATATTCTCGCTATTTAATATAATCAAAAGAACTTTAAATATCTATAATTAAATTATGCATTTGAAAATGATTTTCCTAGCAATTAAAAACAACATATTTTCTAAGCATCTAAACATCAGTCACATTTATTATGCACACAATTAATCCATAATAAATCATTCAAAATGCAATATGAGACTACGTGAGTGTGTAATTGCATCAGAGTTAACCATCCCAAATAGTTTTTGCCAAGTGGCTAGAACACCTCTAGCTCAACCATGTTCTCATCTTCGACGAGTACCCGCATTCATTTGCACTCAACTTGACGTCAATAGGTTAGTTCCCAAAAACATAGCCAAAGCAAACATCATAATCATATTGATAATATTTAATATTTAAATCAACTTTCTAATATATATAAATATAACATCATGATAATTACTTTCACACATGTGGAACTTACTCAAAGTAAAACAATCAGGGTAAATGTTCATTAATCTAGAATAATAATATAGTCCATAAAAACAAGACGTGACATCCCACACATGTTTGTTTTATGTGCCTAGTTAGATTTATATTCATATAATTGTTTAAATCATGTCTCCTTAATCATTTCTTCTTTATGTCTTGCGTGACTATATTCATGACTTCTCTGTGTATTGTGTACTTTCACTATCTTCTCCATGTATGGCATGCTTCTTTACTATATTGATTGTGTCTTGCATGACTGTCAAGTGTTTTCTTATGTTTTCCTAAGTCTGGGGGCTAGAAATAGTCCTTCAAACTTAGGGTGTGTCTTCATTCTTGTATTTGATGTGCTTTGACCATACTTTAATCCATGTACTATATCTTAAGATCGTACACACATTAAAGTGGGGGCTAAATGTTATGGAGTAAAAAGTGGACACAAGCCTTTTTACCTCCTAGTTTAGCTCCTAGGTCCTTGTGATTACATTATACATACAAAATATTCATCCCGATGAGAAATCCCCCAACACCCATGACAAATAGGAACTAGGGGCCCATTGTATGCCTTACCCTAGACCAAAAAGGCACCTTAGGACTTGGGTACCTGTACCCAAGTCCTCCCTAATTGGTCAGGGCCAATTTCAAAGCATGTTGGCATAGGACCTTTAAATGGGTCTCTCCTTGTCAGCTCTTTCAATTAATTTCACAAATGTTAGAGGGAAAACATATATAAGTGTGTTTTTGAATTCATTTTGAGTTAATATGGATATTGTGAACTTATGATATTGGAGTAAAGAGCATTCAAGGCATTCATTATGTTATTGTTGCAGATTTGTGTTTGTATTGTGTGTGTTGTTGCAAATTTGGTATCATCGTCCATCTCCTTATGAGTTGAAGGATCTTAATTCTCCTAAGGGCTTCACCTCTAAGGTGACATCATTATTGTTTAAATCATTTCATCATTTGGTTTATCTTTAGCCTTTGCCCTACTAGGGCATGCTCTCTCTCTAACAACAGCATTGAGAAGCTTGAATGCTATTCCAAGATTTGACTGAGGAAAATCCCTAAACACCATAACCCCCCAAACCCATTTTCTTCTTGTGTGCAGGTTACAGGTGTGAAGTATGGAGAAGTGAAGGTTTAGGAAGGTTGTGTAAGGGAAAGAGTTTTAGGATTAGAAAGTTATTTGTAGAAATTCCTCTATGGAAGACTTGGGTGCCCACCCCGGTGTCCTGCTAAAACAAAAACTGAATCCGATATCTAGACAATCTCTAGGACATTTCTCCAGTTCTAGGTTTCCAAAGATCCTAACTTTCTAAACTTGGGTACCTATCCTGGAGTCCTCCAACTTTTCAGCTTCCATGGCATAGGTTCTGATATCTCTCTGATCATCTTTGTGCTTTTAGATTCTGGGTTTTTGTTGTCATTTGTTTGTTACAAGTTGATTATATTATAACTAGGGTTTTACTCATACTTAACCTAGGATTTGATAAAAATATTTGTTAAATCACATCTTTCCATAGAAAACAAGAGGACAAAATTAATAGTTGAGTCCTCTTTCATCTTGTAGTGACTTGGCTCAGTTTTGTCCTTGAATGTTATTGTGGAAGAGAGTTTGATCTAGTGTACACAAACTAGCTTGAATCATTCATATTTTTTCCCTTAACAATCCTAAAACCCTTTAATTAGTCCAATAATGCAACAAGATTTGCCACAACACACCAATCTTGAAACCCTAGGTTGAAGATTAGCTAGATTTACTAAAAATGCAAGGATTTTTGAAACCCTAACAATGAAATTAAGCTATGTAACTATGCAAAATGATGAATAAATTCAATCCAATCAGATCTAGGATGGAAAATAGCTTAGATCTGATGCAAGAAGGATGCCAAAGTGTACGATCTATGGGTTCACCAAAATGTTATATATGAAAAAGGTGAATGATGAAGTCTAACATGCATACTAGATCAAACTCTCTTCTACAATAACATTCAAGCACAAGACTAAGCCAAATCACTACCAAATGGAGGTGGACTCATCTACAGATCTTGTGCTCAAGAGTGCTATGGGAAGATCTAATTTAATCAAGTCTTTTATGAAACCCCAGGTCAACTAATACACTAATCCCTAAATTTGTAAAAAAATGATCATAACAAGAGATGTACAATAGATAATCAGAAACCAATTTCACAAGATTGATCAAAGAGATATCAGAACCTATGTCTCATAAGCTAGAATGTCAGAGGACTATTTTGTGGGTGCCCAAGTCTAGAAGGATGGAATCTTTAGAAAATAAAAATTGGAGAAATGGAACAGAGGATGTCCGATGCCAGATATGATGTTTGTTTAGGAAGAAAGACTATTTTTTGGGCACCCAAGTCTTCCGTAGAGGAATTGTTGATATGCACCAGACAACTGAGAGGGGAGGTGAATTAGTTGTCATAAAAACTTAAACATTTTCTACAATTAAACATTCATCACTTATCCACAATTATTATGATTTAACAATGAGTGCATGAAATTAGAAACTTAACCACAGATACAACATCAAACACAAGAGACACCAGATTTATGTGGAAAACCCCAAGTTGGGGAAAAACCATGGAGAGGATTAACTCTCAATATATATTGCAATCTTGAAATAGTGATGTTCAGGCTTGGTCACCCCACGGGCCTAAACACACTGGCTTACTGCCATGAAGAACAACTAGGTCTAGCAGGCTCACTGCCTCAACCCTAAACCTAGAAAGATTACAATAAGGACTGTTAAACCCTATTCACTACCATGATCAACACCTTTTTCTACTTGTGACTGAAGTATAATAATTTTTCTGCTCTTCCTTTCCTCTGCTCTGCTCTTCCTCCATTCTTCTCTTCCTCTTCTTTCCTCTACCCCCTTCTATGTTCTGCCTTTGGACCTTTCTTAATATATTCTCATTTTTTCTTAAGGATACCTTTTCCATGACTCAACTACAAGTATTTATACACTACATCAACCTTGGAATGATTATCAAGGTCGGCATCACAATCATCAACCATTGGAACAATCTCCAAGGTCGGTATTACAAACATTTACAAAATAGGTCCTAACCTATTGCAATATAATGCAAAGGGAATGAAATGTGGATCATGCCATGCCTTAGCTAGGACTCAAACATGATCTTCCATGCCACAACACTCTTCCACAATCTTCTAGAGATCTCCGCAATCACTAGGATCAACCAAGTTGGCCAAGACTGGTTACATGCTATGTTATCTAGGAACAATCTTCACACACCATCTCAATTTTTTAATGCAGACCAAAGTCGAGATAGGAACATGATTAGTAGACATCCACAAGCATGTTATAATCATCAAGAGCAACCGCATGAACCTTAACCACTTTATCCATAGGAATCTTCTCACTGGAACACATGAACTTTGCTATCTTCAACTATCATAAAAGAAAGATAGCTTGTGGACCACCAAACCATGAACCATTGCAACTATAGGCACTTATCATCATCTTAGACTTCCCTCTAGAAATGTAGAGTAAAATACTTTATTGCAAAGGAATGCAGAGCCAAATACTATCTTCCTGTCTCAATTGAACTTACAGAAAAAGCAAGTTTCACTCTGGTGAATACAACTCACTCAGATCTTCATGCATATGGATCAAACCTAGAATGTAGCAACCTTAGACATATTTCTAACTTAATTCCAATCCATAGACCATGATCTTCAAGCAGGAATAAATGCGGAGTAGTTTACCAGACTGTTCTTTAACATACAACTCACTGTCTATACTGCACTTCTGTGTAACTCACTTGTTTCTTCTGGAGAGGCTAATTTTCTCAATATCCTCAACATACAAGTATTCTAAACAAGTAATAGAATAAGATATAGTTGACACTAATGAAAACAAGAATATGTTGACATCAATGATAACACCAATTAGGCACATACTTGCAACAATCTCACCCTTTGTCATTAATGGCAACATATGATGTGAAAAAATGCAACAACCATCAAGACAAGATTCTCCCCCTTTCTCTTTACACACCCACACTCTTTCTTTCTCCAAAATTCTCCCCTTTCTCTTATACATCTGCACTCTAAATTTTTCACATGACTTCTCTCCCCCTTTGACATCAATGGCAAGGGCACATACTTGCACTCATCTTTTCTGATCTAATCTCTCTTCTGAACTCTTTGACTACTCCCCCTGAGAAGTAGCCCTAAGAAGCATCAATTTGGACCTCTACCCACCTCCAGACTAATGCACAATTGTGCATCTTAGTTTAGATCAGGAGGGGTGATGACCCCTAACTTTTCTCTGAGATACTCAAAAGTATCCTTGGGCAAAGGCTTGGTAAAGATGTCTGCAATCTAATCCTTGGTAGAAACATACTCCAAATTGACTACATTCTTTGTCACTCTTTCTCTTAGGAAATGATACCTAATGGATATGTGCTTGGTCCTTGAATGCATCACTAGGTTCTTTGATATGTTTATGGCACTTGTGTTGTCACAAAAGATTGTAATTGGATCTTCATACAAAACTCTAATGTCCTTCAATATCTGCTTCATCCATAAGACTTGAGTGCAATTACATGCTACTGGAATGTATTCTTCTTCTGCAGTAGACATGATTATTGAATCCTGTTTCTTATCAAACCAAGATACTAGTCTTTTTCCCAAGAAGAATGCACCTCTACTTGTGCTTTTTTTGTCATCCACATCTTCGGCCTAATCTGCATCAGTATATGCACTAAGAACAAAGTCACTATCCCTAGGGTACCATAAACCATAATCTATTGTGCCTTTTAAATATCTCAGAATTCTCTTGACTAACATCACATGTGATTCCTTAGGTTCTTCCTGAAATCTGGCCACAAGACACACTGCATGCATTATGTCAAGTCTGGTTTGAGTCAGATAAAGTAATCCTCTAATCATATATCTATACTTTTTCTGGTCTGCAAGGGTTAGTTATCATCTTTGCTCAACTTACAACTAGTTATCATAGGTGTGCATACTGGTTTAGAGTCTTCCATCCCAAATTTCTTTAACTCTTTCACATACTTAGACTAAGAAATGAAGATACCCTTATCTGATTGACTTATTTGTAGACCTAAAAAGAAGTTCATCTCCCCAAACATAGACATTTCAAATTCACTTTGCATTTCTCTAGCAAAAACTGAGCACATACCTTCATTGCCTCCAAAAATAATGTCATCAACAAAAACTATAACAATCAGGGTTTGTTCATCATTGATCTTGAAGTAGAGATTACGATCTATCGTACCTTTACTGAACCCTATCTATATCAGGTACCCGTCCAACCATGCATACCATACCCTGGGAGCTTTTTTAATCCATATAAAGCTTTCTTCAATCTGCATACCATGTCCCTTGCTTTGATGACTGAAATCCTTCTGGTTGTTCAATATAGACTTCCTCTTCCAACTCTCCATTTAAGAAGGCAGACTTCATATCCATTTGATAAACCTTGAAATCTTTGTATGCTACAAAAGCCAGAAACATCCTTATTGCTTCAATCCTTTCTACTTGAGAAAAAGTTTCTTCAAAGTCTATTCCTTCAATTTGAGCGTATCCTTTGCATACCAATCTTGCTTTGTTTCTTACCACTTCACCATTCTCATTCATTTTGTTTCTGAAGACCCACTTTGTACCAATTACATTCTTGTCTTCTGGTCTGGGAACAAGATTCCAAGTCTAGTTCTACTCTATCAACATCAATTCTTCTTCCATGGCCTTTATCCAATTCTCATCTTTGCAAGCCTCATCCACACTTTTAGGTTCAATTTAGGGATCAGATGGAAATTTACTTGTTCTTCTGTAGCTTTTCCTCTAGTTAAGATCCCTTTGCTCTTATCTCCTATGATTTGATTTTTAGAATGACTGATTCTTAAATATCTTGGAGTTTTGGTAGCACTTACCGGAGCTTGTTCTTCTTCATTTGTGTTGTCTTCATGATGCACCACTTCTAAAACATCTGGATCATCTGACTCATATCCACTTGATTATGAAGGCCTTTCCTTACATTCATCAACTTTAACATTTGCACTTTTAATGATTTTATTCATCCTCTTATTATAGCACTGGTAGGCCTTGCTCTTGGTGGAGTAACCAAGGAAGATTCCTTCATCACATCTAGCATCAAACTTGCCTAAATATTCTTCTCTTATGATATAACATCTACTACCAAAAACTTTAAAATATTTCATAGTAGGAACTCTACTATGCCATAGTTCATAGGGAGTTTTTGAACTGTTACCTTTTACTTGAACTCTGTTTAGGATATATACTATGGTGTGAACTACTTCTCTCCAATATGCTTCTGGAAGATGAGTTTCCTTAATCATGGTTCTACTAGCTTGAACTATTCATTTTTTCCTTTCAACAACTCCATTTTGTTGTGGAGTTTTGGGTGTAGATAGCTATCTCTTTATTCCACTCTCTTCACAAAAGAAATTGAATTCATTTGATGTGAACTCTCCTCCTCTATCAGATCTCAAACATTTGATTTTTAAATCCATCTCATTTTCAAACATTGCCTTAAATGCCTTGAATTTATCTAGAGCTTCAGCTTTCTCTTTCAAAAAGGTGAGCCAAGTCATTCTAGAATAATCATCAATGAGTAGCATGAAATACCTGTCTCCTTGCAAACTTCTTACTTTGGTAGGTCCACACAAATCTATATGCACTAGCTCAAGTAGTCCTCCACCTGATTGGTCCTTTCTTTTGAAACATGTTCTTGTCTATTTCCCAAATTGACACTCCTTGCAAACTGGATTATCAGGCTTCATAAGCTTAGGCAAATCTCTAACAATCTATGTAGCACTTATTTTCATAATATTATCAAAATTTATGTGACACAACCTTCTATGCCATAACCAACTCTCATCAATCTGAGTCAACAAGCAATAGTTCTTGGTTCCTTTCAGGTGATAGATATTACCTTTGGTCTTCTCACTAGTTACAATGACTATTCCAGAGTTTTCCCTGATCTTGCATCCATTGTTCTTGAAGCTTAAGTTGTAACCCTTGTCACACATCTGACACTGTACACTCAAAATCATGACGTCGGTTGCCTAGGGTTGTTGAGTCAGATTTTAACACACACACGGGCCCTTTCCCTCCTTGCCATAGGGTGATCCAAAACATCATTCTCACTCACATGGAATTAACTAGTTGAGAGGAGACAAGACATGGTGGGGCTCTAGCTCATTGGAGAGTTGGACTTCATGGAGAGGGGTCAACAAGTTTTATGGCCTTTGTTGTGTGATTTGTTATATGTTTCATTTGATTGTTGTTGTAGTTAAGATAACCCTATGACCCGAAGGGTCACTAGTTTCTATTCTTCTATTTGGATTCCTTAAATTCCACATCTGTGTGGGTGAACAATTGTTTTTGTTGATGGCCTCTTGTCTTTGTAGGAGTTGTAAGAATTCTTGTTGTATCTATCGTTGTCTAGTTTCTTCTAACAACAAGAGGACGAGTGGGTCTCCTTGTGGTAAGACAAACGTCTGTTGCTATGGTCATGGGTGGATCTCCTAAATCTCATCATGGATATCCCTCACCTAGTCTCCTCTCACTCCTAAGCACAATCATGAATCAGAAGAGAGGAAGTCATGTGATTACTAACCTTAACTAGATCTAGGGTTTTGACCTAGGTTTAATTTGACCTAGGGTTTGACTCGTGTTTTGACTTTGTTTGTACCTTGTGATGAAATCAAGGGTTTGTTTGGAATCATATGAACCATGATTACCTCATGATTGAATCAAGGGTTTGCAATTTTGTCTATTCTAATGTCTCTATATGCATGCAAACAAAATTGATATGTAAAATGTTCTTTTTGGTATTTTTTAGAGTGTTTTGGAAATGAAAGTGCCTCTAATCTATGAAAGGAAAATATGTATGCAATTCTATATGACTTTTTCAATGCAATGTAAACCTATGTTTTTTTGTTTTTGATGTTTTGAATGCAATTTAATCTAAGAAAAGGGAAAATGCTTCTTCTAACAATGTAGATCTAGAAATATGAAATGATTAATCTAATATGCAAGATCTAACTATCAAGGAAAAATTAATGTTTTATTGTTCCTAAGAGCAAATTTGATTCTCTAATTACTATTAAAGAAATGAAAACAATGAAGGAACCTAAGAGAAATGAAGATTTGTTGACTCCACTACCCTCAACAATCCTTGTGTAGGCAACCTCAAATCCTTCTGTGGCAGCAGGTGATCCTCTTGACAACAAAATGACTCAAAGAAGTAGAAAGAAGCTTTAATGAAGCTTGTATGAGCTCTATGAGGACTTGGATTGAGCACAATGGCATAGAATGAAGCAGCGTGATGCTACTTGGTTGAACAAATAAAGCAAAAGGCACCTTCATCCTGTAAGAGCATTTGAATGCTAAGTTGGAGAACAAAATTTGGCAAGAGTTGTGTGTACAATGAATTTGCCTCCCTTTGTGCTTGAGGGAGGGGGATATTTATAGGTTTGGAAGAAGGGATTGATTGGAGAGTTAACTCATTTGATTGATGAGTTAACAAGAATAGATTGGGGAGTTAACAAGGTTGATTACGCAGTGAACTTAGCTGATTAGAGAGTGATGAAGCAATGATAGCTTATCGCTGAAGAGGAATGGAGGTGAGGGAATGCATGAGATTGATTAGAGAGTTAAATTAAGATCAAATAGAGCTAATTATGTATGTGTGGGTACATGAAATAGTTAAATCTATATCAAGGATCAAAAATCATGCAAATAGAAAGAAAAACAGGTGAAAATAGAACAAAAATGAGAGAGAAACTCGAGTTTTTCCATGGGTCTAAAAATGGCAGGGTTGCCCCTTTTACTAGTAGGGTTGCCTGTGGGTGACAATGGGTCGCTCGTGGGTGCCCATGGGTCACTTAGGGGAGTTCTAGGCTAGACAGGGTTATATGCAGAAAAATAGGTTGGGAGATAGTAGAAGAGATGAAAAGGATGGGTTTTGCATCAAGAAACAGTCATGTGGAAGAATCCAAATCTCCACTTGCGTTTGCAGGATCTCTAGGGGAGATCTAGAAATAATAGGGGGAGATTTGGATTGGTTGGTTGAAAATGAAAACCTTTAGTGGGAGATAGATCGAGGGACCTCTAGAAGGCTTCTATGAGGTGCACTAGAGGAAAAACAAAGGGGAGAGGTGAAAACTCACCTACAAGACACTCACAAGGCTTAGGATCAAGGTTGAAAGCGAAAAAATGCAAGTCGACAAGTGTCACAACAAGTGCCAAAAAGCGTCACAAATGGGGAGGGAGAGAAATCAACAAAGCAGAAACAACACAAGACAAGAACAGAGGACACGCCATCAAGAGGCCTGCTACTCGAAGGATTTATTTTCATGCTTACATGTATGTGACAAGGATTTGAATCATCATAGGGGTCCTTGTGGAGGTAGTGCATGATTTTTGTGCTTACATATTTTCCCCCTTAGGGAAGGTAGTCTACATGAAAGGCAGGTACCTTTCCCAAACTAGGCCTTACCTGTTGTTGATTTTTCCTGCAATTTGTACCTGCAATAACTAGTATTAGTTCAAAATTTAAATGTATCAAAATGAATAATGAAAATTGAAATGATAAACTTACCATGGATCGTTTGAGTTTGACTAGTTGCTTGCTTTTGTCGGTTCGGACCTATAGTTATGAGAGCATACAAAACAATGCATGAAACAAATGCATAAAAGAAAAGAACTAATCTAAAATGCATAGATGAAACTAAGCTAAGGGCAAACAAAGAGAGCCAGATTGTGAGATCAGTGTGAAACAGAGACAAAATTATTCGTGTGAGTAGCCGATAGAGAGGTATCATCAAGGAGATCACAAAGATGGCTGCCTCTTCTTTAGCCACGGAGAATTAGGTATGTAATCAGTGAAAAACTCTTCTCCAAACCCTAGTTTGTATTTTGTGAAAAATCTCTTAAAATTGTCCATTTTTGTTGATTTTTCTTATTGCATTATGTTTGTCTCGTCGTTTAGAGTGAGATTGGTCTTTCATTTTCTAAAATCAGGTGAGAAATGAGGTTTTTAGAGTGATTTTTGCTCAAGGGACTCGCTCCTAGGGTTGTCCCTTTTGTCAGGCAGGGTCACCTGGGGGAGATCTTGTTTGACAACAGGGTCACTCGGGGAGATCTTGCTTGACAACAAGGTTGCCCAGGGAGATCCAGAAAAACACCTGGATCACCTGGGGGAAACCCTGTTGGACTAATTTCTAACTTCATTTGAAGTTGTTTAACTCTTGTTTTACTTCGATCTGACATGATTTGGTCACTAAATTTGTCTGTTTATTACAATTTTGAAGGTTTATATGATTTTTTGTGTAAGGTTTTCTATAGTTTTTATGATTTTTAGGTGTTTTCGCGAATTTACGAGATCTAATCTAAAATTTTCTTTTGATTTTGAAGGAGATATGTATTTGATGGAATGCCTACTAAGATAAGAGGTGGTTCTCAAGGATGTTTTCTTCATTGAGTACAGAGGATCGTACCATACTGAAGAGGGCAGGTCTTGCTAGAGTTTGCCATGTTCCCCTGATCCATCCTGTATCTCGTATATGCTATGATATCTTGACTTACTGGGATGCAAATAGGAACACATTTAGGTTCTTGTAGATTTTAGGAGAGTGGACTATCACTCTTTATGATGTATACCTGTTTAGGGTGAAATTGGATAGTTTGTTTAAGCTAGGTCAACTACCACAATTCCACTGCTAAGCATTGGGAGGACAAGGACCAAGCTTGTGAACAAGCTTCTAATCACTTTATCTATCCCTTATGCTCGTGTGGTTGTATAACCTAAGGCCCTAATCAAGATTTTATCAAGTGTTTTCCTTTCAACCAAGTAAAACCCTAATTATGCCTTAAATCAACAATATACAAAAACTGATAAAGCAACTGGCAAAACTAATCATAGAAGTATAGAGATAGGGTTTTAGAGATAGTGTACCCAGATTCTAAGGGTTGCATGGACTAGGGTGCCTACTCCAGTGTCCTAAAAGTTTCTGCATAGGAAAATCTTCTGTACAAGGTGTCTGAGACTACTAAAAGGCTTCCAGATCCTAGAAATAACCCCTGGTTGGACTAGGGCACTTGCTCCAATGTTCTGCAAGTCTCAGAATCTAAAAATCTAAAAGTTTGTCACAAATGTACCCATAATGTCCTCCTTTTTGTAGCTTCTTTCTGCCAAAACTTGCATAACACAATCTACACATACAAAAGAAGGAAGATGTTGCAGCTATATAGGAGCTTGCCTCAGTCAAGCCCCATCTTTGGTATTTCTACCTCAAAAATAGCCAGAGATAAAGATTTATAGAAGTGTGTACAAACCTAACAATGTGTTATGCATAAAATCAAACCCTAGATGTCTCAATCAAGGGAAGATCAACAACTTGCTTTGCATCAGTAAGTACATACAACTTCACCTCAAGGAGATGAGATAAATGAAGACTTGCATGACCAAGAAGGTGAATTAGCAATGTCCACGAAAGATCTTTAGGCTTGTTGTTAGAGGCTTTAACCCTTCTCCCGATCATGCAAAGGGTGTCCAAACCCTAGGAAGAGCAAGATAGACTCAAGATCTTGATTCCTAATCATCATCCATTGTCTCCAAGATAGCAAACAAAAATACTTTCGAAAGCTTCAACAAGTCACTAATCTTCAATAGCAATTATAGCAGAGTTTTGCCATCAAGCTTGCATAAGAATTGTGTGTGATAAAATGATTTGCAAATGTCTTTTTATATCTAGCTTTAGGGAATTTAAATTTTGAAATAACGTCTCGATATTGTGTGAAAATTGAGAATTTGAAAACAGAATCTTGAGGCACTCGACAGGAATCAACACCTCGCCAAAATTCAAAATCTCGTGAAATAGGGGAGGACTAGGGCATAGGTGACCAAGTCCTAGCGCCCAATTTCAACTCAGATTTGCATTTTTGGGGGTCTAGGGACCTAAATCTCAAATCTCTTTCTGAGTTATATAAATAAGTTACCTCAAAAAGTGAATAAATTGCTCCTAGACTTAGTCAATCAGTGTTTGGGAAGGCCAGAAAAGAAAAGGTTGAAAGGTCACCAAGAGTGAGGAGCTAAACTGAGGGAAATTGTACCATTCCATATAGGAGGACAATTTCTGACATTACATTTAGCCCCCACTTTAGTTGCCATATGACACTATGTGCATATGCAACTAAAGGAAAGTAAAATTTATCAATCCCGAAAAGGGATACTCAAAAGGATACTATAGAGGAAGTCGAAGCATTGTTGCTGAGAAGGAAGAAGCCCCCAAGTTTGCAATCCTACAAGACCACAAAGTTGGGAACTGCATCCTGCAAAGGAACACTTGTTAGAGAAATCAAAATCAAATCCACCTACAACCACCACCAATGAGTCAATATCAAAAATACTAAGGGGGTTGAGTGATGAGGTAGGGAGGAAATCAAGGAAGATATATGCCCCCTTGTTTCTGCTTGCTTAGTCTGAGAGTAGAAACAAGGAGATATCCACGTGTTGATTTCAAGGGAAATGTGTTGTGAGGGTCATTTGAAGAAACAACACTCAAATGCCACATTGGGGAAGAAAGAGAGTGGAACCAAGATTCCAATGTAACGAATGAAGCTAAAATTAGAGTTTGACAGCTCAAGAAAAGGGCTCAAGGGTGAAAGAGCACACTTTTACACCTAGTTAGGGATAGGATTTCTCACTCACTTACTTTATGTAAAAGGGAATTGTCACTTATCACTAACTCATTCTTGTTTCTTATCATTACAGAGAGATAGAAGGAGAATAAGAGAACAACCATGCCTAGTCGATGTCCATACCATCCACCATAACTGGAGATGCTTCAAGCTTGAGTGGCTAAGAGATGCTTCGAAGCTGAGGTAGGGTCCTGATTCCATCCTTCTATCATCCTTCATTGTACCTTTGCTTTCTTGTTTATTAATGTCTATGCTAAGAGGGGAAGGTGGACAAGGTTCCTAGACAGGGGTGCCCAGGTCCACCTAAGGTGCCAGAGTCTCTCTGGGGTGCCCTAGTCCCATAAGGGTGCCAATGTCCCTCTGGGGCACCTTGGTCCATAGAGGACACAAGCCCAAGGAACAAGCATTCTACTTAGTTTGTGTTAGCTTATTTTGGTTTCTAGCAGGGATTCTAATACTATTGCTTTCTTTTTGATCTGTAGGATGTTCCTGAGATGCGTGAGCACATAGGTGGTCATCTGATGGCACTTCTGTGAGAGCACACTACTTCTTTGACTAGTAGAGAGAGAGCATTTATAGATGATGGGCCTATGGTGGGTGTTCAAGATGCCCATAATCAAATTCCACTGCGTGATGCTTATGGCACTGATGGAGAGATGGGATGCAGATACATCCACATTCTATTTACTGACTGGTGAGATTACCATCACACTGGAGGACATATTCAGGATCCTTTGACTGCCAATCTGAGGGGAAACATTGAGGGTTGTTGGACATCACTCAGCAGAGTATACTCATAAGAGTCAGTTGTACTACTTGGGTCGCATTGTTTCTTAGGCGAGCGAGGACACATTCATCGTTGTTTACTAGAGCAGGGATGTAGAGACATTCCCTTACTACAGAGGATCATGATTGTCACAGTCACACTAGCCATCGCACGAGATGGACGAGGAATTCACCTTCATGGGGGTCTCATTCACACTATCAGAGTGATGGAGGAGCATCAAACTATCTACGCATGGGGGCGCAGTATGTTTGCACACCTATATTGTGACTTAGGGTGATATGTCCACTACGAGATACAAAGTCTGATGGTCTGCACATTACTACAGGTTTGGGCCTTTGAGTACATTAGGTGCACATGACTGGTGGGTTTTCTTGTAGAGGTAGCATTTACCCATCCACGTGTCTATGACTATCCACTTGTTAGATGTTGGAGGCACAACAATCTATACTGGAGAATAGTATTTGATAGATTACAGCCTGGTGACATCATCTGGAGACCATATCACGGCTACATTAGATGGCTTGGTGAACAGAGGCAACTAGGTTGGATGCAGAGGGATCAACTGATGGCCAGTCATCTCAATCATGCTATATCATGGTTCTACTTTGACAGGGTGGCATGACAGTCCAAATAGGTACAAGATTTTCCTATAGTTCATTTGAGCTATGCATGTGCAACTTGGAGTGCAGTCAGAGCCAATACTGTTTGATGGTCAACTATAATAGACGTACCACTTAGCGACGATGAGGATCCTAAGGATGCAGAGCTGGTATAAGGTGCAGATGATGTTAGGTGTACCCACGAATATCAGACCTAGTGGCACATAGCATGGCCTACACCTATCTTTCCACCCAGGCATCCTAAGGAGATGTCTGACCTTGGGCCAGTCACGCGAGTGACATAGGGGTGGAGGATTACATTAGTTATTTCACAGGATACTATGATCTTGAGGAGGATGAGGATGTGTCTGAGGAGGTCCCATCATAGTACATCTTTAGAGTGAGATCGCGACAGAGTCAGCAGGAGGTAGACACTGACGAGGAGACCGAGTAGAGACCGTGGTCAAAGGCTCATGGTCCTATTCCTCTAGATGATGCAAGGCCTAGTCAGATAGAGCAAGGGGAGGGTAGTAGGTCTATGCCCCCAACTGCAGATCAGATAGTAGAGCTCATCACACCATCGATGATCTGAGATCTGTCCTAGCGAGATGGAGATCCAAGTTAGGTTTGATGTATTATTTGATGCTTTGTATAGATTATTATTTGTGAAATTTATATGGGATTCTAACATCTATCTCATCCTCTATTTTGTAGTTGGGACTGATGCATGGTGAGACTTTGTGAGTCATGTCATAGGAGACATAGTACTGACAGATGCCCCAGAGCAGCGAGTATAGATAGGTTATTTGCCACGATCATCTGCTAGATGACATGCTGAGATATTTATGCCAATAGTGAGATATAGGACTGCTATAGAGGCCATGCTAGAGTAGTCTATACGAGAGAGAGGAGTTTTGATAGAGAGCTGAGCATGCAGAGGTTGAGCTCAGGGCACAGAGAGAGCATTTGGTAGTGGTTCCTACATTGGAGGGAGAGTCAGCTGTCAGTAAGTTCTTACTACAGGAGGTCTAACAAGTAAGAGCTAACAGAGAGAGGGTTCAAGCTGAGAGAGACTGGTACCAAAGGATGTACCAGGAGGCACATGAGCATATGATAGAGATGAGAGGTGAGATCAGGGGGTTACAATCGTGAAGCGTCTCAAGGAGTCATTCGTGATCCGTAGCCATGCATGGTCAGGCTTCTATTACTCGCACACCATGAGGACCTAAGGGTACTGGCAATCGAGGCTCAACTATGTGATTCATAGACTTTAGGTACTATGACATCCCATTTTGTTTTGAGGGATAGTCGACTTAGATGTAAACATGAAACTGAGATATATATATATGATGTTTACTTTCTTTTTATCTGTGTAATGGTTTTTGATCTATCACATGTGATTTTTGTAAAAATGCAACTAGTGATGATGTCTAAATGCTATAATTAATACTATTGTGGTATACTAACAATTCTAAAAAGAACATGTAGTAACAAACACAATGATTAATTATCTTACACATAACTTTTTAACGTCCATGCTATATTCAGTTAATACAAAAGTGATCTAAGCAATCATTACTTAAACATGATGCAACAATGATCAACTGAACAAAGATATAATGCTAAATGAATTAAGACAAAATAGTAATAGCTTGTCAAAATTGAAGCTAATCTATGTACTAAATTATCTTAGGGACATTTAACATTAGATCTCAAGCATAAAATCTTGAGGTGCACTACATTAATAGGTTCTTTAAGTGGTGTACCTTGCTCATCGACTAATTTATATGCTCTGAATCCAAAGGTTTCAGTGATTATGTATGGTCCAAGCCAATTAGGACTGAACTTACCTTTTTCACCAGGTGGTACATTTACATTGTGTTGATTTTCATAAAGAACCAAGTTCCCAACATTAAATGAACGTTGTACGACTTGCGCATTATAGCCTCGTTGTATTCATTTTTGATAAGCATTGAGATGTTCAAGAGTGTTAATACATCTTTCATCAAGCATCTCGAGTTCATGTAATCTTTTCTCTAGTTCTATGTCATCATCCATGATATCTCTTAGGGAGATTCGCAAAGAAGGAATTTCTAACTCTGAGGGCATTATCGTGTCTGCATCATAGATGAGATTATACGATGTGTTACCCATAGCTATTGGAATACTTGTTATGTAAGCCCATAGTGCATAGGATAATTGCGTATGCCAATCTTTTTGATGTTTATTAACAATTTTCCTTAGAATCTATCTAATAACCTTGTTTGAAGCTTCTACTTGGCCATTGGATTGAGGGTAATAAGGTGTAGAGAAGCGATGTTGTATATGATATTTTTCAAGGAACTTTTTCACATCCTTGTTCTTAAATTGTGTACCATTATCTGAAACCAAGGAGGAAGCTATTCCAAATCAAGAAATTATGTTATCTTGTATGAATCGACATATTACATCGGTGGTCGTGGATCCCAAAGGGACCATTTCGACCCATTTTGTAAAATAATCCGTAGCAGTAATGATAAATGTATGTCCCTGAGAGGAGGGCAGGGAAATTTTACCTACAAGATCCAAGCCCAAGATAGAAAATGGCCATGGTGATACCTAGGCACGAAGCTCTTGAGCAGGAGCATGGATGAGGTGTTTATGTTGTTGACATTGTGGGCATCTCTTGACATAAGCAAAGGAATCTTGTTCCATGTGTTGCTAGTAGTACCCCATACATAACAATTTTTGTACCAACGATTTTCCACTGAAATGCCCTCCACAGGCACCAGAGTGAGCTTCTTCTAAAGCTATCAGAATCTCTGCATTACTTAAACATCAGAGTAAAACACCATTATAACTTTGTTGGTACAAGACATTCGATAATATAATGTATTGCGCTACTAGTTTATGTAAACAGAGTCAGGCATTCTTAGATGTCAAGTTTGGAATGGTTCCATTGCGTAAATAATTGAATATGTAGGAGAACCATTCATCAGTGTATGTATTACCACAGAGTTTTGAATTTGCAACTATAGGGCTTTCAATTATTGGTGTCTTAAGATTATGAACAACGAAGGTAAATTCCTTAGGAGAACCATCAGGGGATATAAGGGAAGCTACGCTTGCCATTGCATCCATACGTCGATTATCTTTCATAGGAATGGTATCGATTGAATATGATTTCAATTGTTTTAAGAGAGATAATGCAAACTCACGATATTGAGAAAGCTTATCATGCTTAGTTTGATACAATCCCTGATTTGTTTAACAATCAACTGAGAATCACCATATATTGTAATGTTTTTGATGTTAAGAGCCAAGGCTGTACGAAGTCCAGCGATAAGAGATTCGTATTTAGCTATATTTTTTGTGCATAAGAAATCTAAATGGTAAGATAAGGGAATCATCATACCAATGGGAGGTATTAATATAACACCAGCCCCAGAGCCCATTCAACATTTTGATCTATCAAAGTATAACTCCCATTTTTCATCTGCAGAGATTATTAAAATCTGTTTATCAAGGAAAGCATCGACATTTTGTATAGAAGAGGGCAAGGGAGCTTCAGCTAACTGATCAGCTATCACTTTCCCTTTAATTGCTTTTTGTGAAATAAATTTGAGATCAAATTTTGTTAACAACATAACCCATTTAGCAAGACGACCTGATAAATCTGTTCTTGCGAAGAGATGTTTCAAAGGGTTAAATTTTACCATTACATGCACTTCAACATTTAAGAGATAATGTCTAAGCTTTTGAGTGGCAAATACTAAATCTAAGCAATGCTTCTCTATGACTATGTATCATACTTCATAATCGAGCAAAGTATGAGTAATGTAATAGACAACACATTCTTTGCCTTTAGCATTATGCTGCACCAACAAAGCTGCTATGGCATTGTTAGATGCTGAAATGTATAATGGAAATGGTTTATCTAAAACAGTAGGTTGTAAAATGGACGGATTAGCTAAGTAACCCTTTAAGTCATCGAAAGCTTTTTGACATTCAACATTCCAATAGAAATGAGAATCTTTCTTCAGTAGTTGTGTAAAGGGGCGAGTCTTATCCGCGAGTTGTGAAACAAATCAGCAAATGGCCTGTATCTTTCCCTACAAACTATGAAGTTGAGATATGTTCTTAGGTATTGGCATATTAACAATCACATCTATCTTTTTCGTGTCAACTTCTATACCTCAATTTGAAACAATAAATCCAAGTAACTTTCCACTGTCCATGCTGAAAACACACTTTCAGGGATTCAATCGCATATTATATTTTCATATGCGCTCAAATATCTATCAAAGATTTGTCACATGATCCTTACAATGGATAGACTTTGCTAGGATGTCATCAACATAATCTTCTAGAATATTGTGCATGTAGTCATAGAATATAAGAGTCATTGCATGTTGGTAAGTAGCTCCTGCACTCTTAAGTCCAAACGGCATGACTACCCAACAAAATGTACCCCAAGGTGTTATAAAGGTTGTTTTATACTGATCAAGAGGATTTATGAGGATTTGATTATATCTTGAAAATCCATCTATAAAAGAAAGGAACTCATGTCCAGCTATGGAATCTATGATCATATCAATATTAGGGAGCAGAAAATTGTCTTTCAAAGATGCTAAATTTAAATCTCAAAAATCTATACACATTCTTATACGACCATCAGGTTTAGCAATTGCAACAATATTTGAGATCCACGAAGAGTAATCAATAGGTCGAATAAAACTAGCTTGTAAGAGTTTTTCTATTTCAATTTTAACAAGCAAAATAATCTTAGGATTCATCTTACAAATCTTTTGTTTGAATGGCTTAACATCTGGTTTCATCACAATATTGTGCATTACAATCTGAGGATCATACTAGGCATGTCTGAATAATTCCAAACAAACAATTCTGAGAATTCATTTAATAGTTTAGTCATTTCTTCTATCTCTTCCCCATCTAAACAATCACCAATAGGGATAACTTTTTCAGGGTTATCTTTATCCATAATGACATTGATAGTCTTTTCATTAAGGAGAGTACTATGGTCAGGGAGATCGTAGGATTGTAATTGTTCTTCAAGTTCTTTATTTTACTCTACTGTAGTAGTTATTGTGCTAGTAGTCTTTCCAAAATATGCATCATTGTTTAAACAATAAGGTAGGCCACGTTTATGGTGATAACAAGGAATACCATCATAAATACCTAAGAAGTCCATTATCACTTCATCTTCCATAAACATATCTAATGGAAGTGATCTTGGAGGACGATTGGTGTCAATCATCTCAGGGAATATCAAACTAAGTGTTGATATTGTATTCATATTTAGAGTAGGGCATTTGCAGGCTTTGGATTCCTTAAAAGGATTGTATCCAATGCCACTTGAGTAATCTTGTGAAGTAGATTCTATAGGGACTTTGATTCCTTCTTGATTTATGCCACAACCATTACCTACACAGTCACAATTTTTGTAAAGGATTTGGAATCCTCTGCCACAGAGAGAGACCATTTCTTTAGATGAAGGCAGAGCTTCATAAGTCTCATAATCAGTAGTATAACTCAAAGTATTATCCTTATTTGTCAACAAAGAAGTCTTATGTTTTTCATTTAAAGCATGCGACGTGATCAATGAAATATTTGATGTTTCAGGGATGGGTTTTTTAAGTTTATATTCTCTTGTGGAGGAAGATGCAAAATCTAATGAACCGCAATCATCACCAACAAATGCATTCAATTGTTTGGACTCTTGCATAACATTTTTAGAGGCAAGAGGAGCTAATAAATCAACTTTAAAATTGTTTAAACTCTTAGGACCAACAACATGCTTATGCACTTCCAATTGCAAACAATTATCAAGTTTAGGATCCGAATGGATAGTATGCAGTTTACCTTTAAATATAAACTTAATCGAATGGTGTAAAGTAGAAGGGACTACTCATAATGCATGTATCCAAGGTCTTCCTAGAATCATGCTATAAGATAGAGAACAAGGCATGACATGAATCAAGGTAGGTACCATCACAGGTCTGACTTGTATAGGTAAGGTTATAGTGCCCACAGATTATCATCCAACATTATCAAATCCACAAATACTTAATGATTATGGTTTGATAGTAGATATATCAACTTTAACCTTATGTAATAAATCAATACCACAAACATTAAGGGCTGACCCATTATCAATCATGACTCTCTTAACCAATGTTTTGTTGATTGTAATAAAGATAACCAAAGGATCATACTGCTTCTGAACCTCAAGAGATGGTAACTCATGTTGTTGAAATAAAATGTCTATTTTCATTGCATGCATACAATCTAGTAAAGCAGCAACATCATTTGGTTTAACAATAGGAGGAACAATCACCTTTTGTAAATATTATTGAAGCATTCCATGGTAAGTAGGTGAAGTTTGTATAAGTTCCCAAAGAGATATCTTTGCAGGAGTAGCGCAAAACTGCTCTACAAGATCATAGTCTTTACCACCTTTATATGTTAAATGAGGTGCTTAAGGAAGCATAGGTTGAGAAGCTGGTAAAGATATCAAAACATTTGTTTGTTGTGTACTTTGTTTGTTATTCTGAGTGTTATATGCATGAACAACCATATTATGATTGGTTTGTTGTAAGTTTTGTTTTGCAATTTGTTTTACATAATCATAAATGTGATCAGGAGATTGAGAAGAGGATGAAAGACCTTTAACCATAAGCACAGGTTTAGAGTGTGGTTGAACCACATTTGCACATAGAGTAACCACAATTTTTGATTTTTCAATCTCTTCTTTAAGTTTAGGAACATAAATTGCATTTACTAATCTTTGGAATAGTGATGGCTTAGAGGTCGTAGTGGAATGTTCAATTAGATAAAGTCCTCAAGGGCTTTATCTAACATATCAAAGTCATCATGACTAAACGGCTCATCATAAGCATGAAAATCTTGTAAAAAATAATTCAACATTTTAACATGCTCTATTTAAACCAAGATTTAAATGCACAATGATGGTCTTTGCAAATGAAATACAACTTTCAACAATAAATACTAATTTTCAACTCTTTTAGTGAAAAGATAAAGAATGTAATCCACAATTTAACATATGCAATTTCACTAAAGAGGTTTTTCAATCCAATTATACTCTAGAACAAAAAGTTATTTCAGATCTAAAGTTTAAAAGGATGCAAATTCTTTAAAGCTCAGGTTCACCAAAATGTTTAAGCTAGGTCAACTACCACAATTCCATCGCTAAGCATTGGGAGGACAAGGATCGAGCTTGTGAACAAGCTTCTAATCACTTTGTCTATCCCTTATGCTTGTGTGGTTGTAGAACCTAAGGCCCTAATCAAGATTGTATCAAGTGTTTCCCTTTCAACCAATTAAAACCCTAATTATGCCTTAAATCATTAATATACAAAAACTGATAAAGCACCTAGCAAAACTGATCATAGAAGTGTAGAGATAGGGTTTCAGAGATAGTGTACCTAGATTCTAAGGACTGCATGGACTAGGGCGCCCACTCCAGTGTCCTAAAAGTTTTCATACAGGAAAATCTTCTGCACAGGGTGTCTGAGACTGCTAAAAGGCTTCCAGATCCTGGAAAAAACCCCTGGTTAGACTAGGGCACCCACTCCAATGTCCCACAAATTTTAGAATCTAAAAATCTAAAAGCATGCCATGAATGTACCTGCAATGTCCTCCTTTATGTAGATTCTTTCTACTGGAACATACAAAACATGATCTGTACATACAAAAGAAGGAAGATGTTGCGGCTATATAGGAGCTTACCTTAGTCAAGCCTCGTCTTTGGTATTTCTACCTCAACAATAGCCAAAGATAAAGATATGTAGAAGTGTGTACAAACCTAACAATGTGTTATGCATAAAATCAAACCCTAGATGTCTCAATCAAGGGAACATCAACAACTTGATTTGCATCAATAAATACCTACAACTTCATGTCAAGGAGATGAGATAAATGAAGACTTGCATGAACAAGAAGGCAAATCAACAATGTCCATTAAGGATCTCCAAGCTTGCTATTGGAGGCTTCAACCCTTCTCCTGATCATCAAAGGGTGTACAAACCCTAGGAAAAGCAAGATAGACTCAAGATTTTGATTCCTAATCTTCATCCATTGTCTCCAAGATAGCAAACACAAAATACTTTTGAGAACTTCAACAAGTCACTAATCTTCAATAGCAATTACAACAAAGTTTTGGCATCAAGCTTGCATAAGAATTGTGTGTGATAAAATGATTTTCAAATTTCTTTTTATATCTAGCTTTAGGGATTTAAAATTTCAAAATAATGTCTCGATATCGCACAAAAACTAAGAATTTGAAAACATAATCCCGAGGCACTCAACAGGAACCGACACCCTGCCAAAATTCAAAATCCTGTGAAACAGGGGAGGACTAGGGCATGGACGCCCAAGTCCTAGCCCCAAATTTCAGCTCAGATCTTCATTTTTGGGGGTCCTAGGGATCCAAATCTCAAATCTATTTCTGGGTTCTATCAATAAGTTACCTCAAAAAATGAATAAACTACTCCTAGACTTAGTCAATCAGGGTTTGGGAAGGTCGAAAAAGAAAAGGTTGAAAGGTCACTAAGAGTGAGGAGCTCAATTGAGGGAAATTATACCATTCCATACAGGAGGACAATTTATGATTTTACAATATCATATACTTGGGGTTCCTATGAGGGAACAACCTCTATTTCTTCCTATTAGCGAGTCTTTTGAGGACAAGGCTTCTTGGACTGCATTCATGGGGGTTAATCACCCAGGGGACTAGACAGGAGTTCAGCTTACTTATGTGCCATGACTCTACATCCCACTTTTGAGGAGGTTTCTAATTAGCTTGATTGCTTTGAGGCTGTTAGGAGACAAGGCCTTGGCTCGTCTGAGATGGTGTTGGGCACCCATTATTCAAGGATTAGAGGAGGGCATAGTTTATGCATGGGGACCTGACATCTTGGTGATGGTCTACATAGATTTTTACCAGATCTCTCGGTGAGGGACTCTAGCTTTTAGCCACTCTTCTCTGATTATGACATGGATTTTTGAGCATATGAGGCCTTATCAGAAGCTCATTCCTCTTCCAGATAGGTGACTACCAAGAACAACGAGGTGGGCACATATTGGTCATTTTGATGCTACTCTTCCCACTATTACTACCCTTACTCATGATGACATGATTTTTGACTCCTATCATGACATGGAGGGGGCTTGGGCCCGTGATGATGAGATGAAAGTGTACTACCATAAGGTTTCAAAGATCACAACTTGTAATGGTCAACTTGAGGCTCATTGGGTGGACCATGTTTTGCAGCAGTTCGAAGAGGATGTCCCTGAGGACTTGCCCCCAGTGCCCACTTGTTATAGGACCATTTAGGAGATGGGGGAGATTAGACAAAGGAACATTGTTTGGACACCTTTGACTCCAGGCATCTTTATCACTAGGGTTTCTAGAGGAGGATGGATAGTTAGCTCAGAGTCCACTGATGAGGACTATATTCCTGATAGTGAAGATTCATCAGATGAGGTCCCTCTCAAGGATGAGGATTTTGATGACATTGGTGTTCCAAATGAGGTCCCTGACATCCCTGAGGGTCCTTCTGTTGTTTCTCAACCTCCTCATTCAGATGAGGTGATGCGTTAGCTTGACCTTGATTGGCAGCTTGGAGATCCACATAAGTTTTATCTATTTGTTTTCACTTAACTTTATCCTTTCTCTTTTCATGTGGCACTGACTTGGTCTTGTCTTGATTTTGCATTTTAAGCAATGTCAAAGAATGGAGGGACTTGGTTCATGAGGTTAATGTTGGAATGACCTTTCCATTTACTAGGATGACCCGTGATCATCTTTTGGATGATCTTGGTGTGCCCCCTGCCATGGGATGACACACTGACATTTTTGTCCCTGTCTACCAGGGTGTTAGATGATTACAGAGTTGAAGACCTAGGTCGACACGCTTCAGGGTGAGAACAAAGTACTTTGGGAGATGACTCGCCTTAATTTTGGGCATTCTGATACTAGTATGGGGGGGTCTTCATAGTCACATGCCCGTAGTAGAACACATCATTCTCACAGATCTCATGGAGTGACTAGTGGTACTCGTAGACATAGGAGCCGAAGCCCCGAGGGTTCTATCGAGGGGAACTATCCTTGACTTTCTTTTCTTGAAATTCTTGCCCCCTTGCATGGGGAGCCTCTACTTCTCTCGAGAGCATTTGGCCTTAGCTCTTTGATACCATTGCACATGTAAACATCGGATGCATCTATGAAAGTTTATCCTTTTCTATGGTTCTTCTCTTGTCAAATTATGTACTCATCTCTTGTGCATATTTGGAAGTTTTTAGGAACTTTTTGATTATGTTTGACCTTTTCAACTCTTTTAACAAATGCAAGTATGACAACGATGATATGTTTTTGTAGTTTTGTGGGATATATATATGATATGATAATGCAAGAACATGAGAAATGTTGTAAATGAAACTATAGCACTTACTGAATGTCATGAGATATAAAATTTGACTTTATTGCTTTGAGACTCTTTTTCTAATTTTGGCATGAATGCAATATGGAACAAACATAGTCACTGCTCTTAAATATGATTTTTGATTTATAAGATTGTGGGTTGTCTTGATGTAAGAGACCTATTCAAGGCTATGAGATAGGATTTAGGGAAACTCAAGTAGGGAGTGGAAATGAATATGGAGTGTTTTTTATTTCTAGACTTCGCTAAAGGATAAATACTGATCCTTACCTAGATAAGACAAAATGACAAGTTTTCAACTTAGACAAGCAACAAATTTTATTGGTGTTCACTAGACTTAGATCATAGATGGCAGGCAAGATAGACCCGAGGTAAAGGATAATAGGGAAAGAACAAGGGTCCCTAGATAGAAGATGATCCTAGAGACTACTAGACTCTTCAGTTTTGCTCAACTAGTGTGTGTGTGTGCTTTATACCTCTCTTTCTCTATTAGAATGTCACCCTTCAGGCTTCGAGCTTAGACTGATCTCCACCCAAGAGTACGGACATTCAACAATCTTCTCTCTTTCACTCTTTTTTTGTATCTCTTTTTTTTTTTTCTTTTTACTTTTTTTTTTGTATTTTCCTCACTTGACTGTTCTCATTTTTTTGGATTTTTGACTTTTCAAGAAATGAATGCTTTTCGGAACTTTTGACATGCAATGCTTTGACCTCTCAATTCTCACTTTTGACACACTTATTTTGACCACTCATTTTTTATTCACTCGTATCTTAGATTGCTTCCTTCAGAGTTTTGTGCTTCCTAACATTTTTGGCCAAGAAAGATAAGGGGCTGAGCGCCACCTAAAGTTTTTGTAATCTGGTTGGACTTCTCTACTACTAGGGAAGAATTGGGAAGGTCTACTTGCAAGCTTCCTTTGAACACTGTAGGTTTAAATACTAACTTCATTTAGACCTAACATCTTGACTCATTAAGACTGGGATCAATATAAAGCTAAGAGCTAGGCTTCGATTAGAATCACTAGGAATGTAGGGGGATAATGGCGGTTGTGAAAAATGAAGATCTCTAGGTCCTGAAAGGATAACGTATATCTAGACAACATTAGACTCCTTACTAAAGGGAAAATAGTACAAGAGCAAGTCACAAACTGTAATGCAAGATGAAGAGAATGATGTAGAAATGCAAGAAACAAATTGTTTTTGACATTTTTGATTTTTTTTAAATTTTTATGTTTTTATGATTTTTTTTGATCTTTTAGACATAATATTTCTTGAGGTGAAAGGCATTGACTGTTTCGCCAAATTCCTCTCCCTCCATTGTGCACAAGAGATAGGCACTATTTTCGACATCTTCCTTAACCATGTAAGGACCTTTCCAATCTTCCAAGAAAGCTCTCTTCATCTTCTTTTCTTGATTTTTGTGCTTCCCCTTCTTAGGACAAGTTCTACTTGGTAAGGTTTGTCATTTGAATCTATTTCTACCAAGTTGGTGGTTTCTCTTGGCATCGTGAGATGCAGTAAGTCTTGAAAAGTATGTTGAGGAAAAGGAGTCCAATATAGAACTCCATCACAATTTAATAGCTCTGCTAATAGGTCAAATTGTTCTTGTATGTAAACTTTCACATCAAGTCTCTCTTGGATTCTTTACAAGAATTGGAATAATTCAAGAGGAATTTGTGGCTCCCTCTGCTCATTGGGGGAAACAAAACTTATACTTGTCCTCCCATTGGGTTCTGGTCTAAGATCCATGGTGTACCCAATATAACTTTTTGGTAGTTCAAAAATGATAGGGTCATCGATACTGACTGTCACTCTCATCTTCCACTCTCTATGAAAGACACCTTCCTCTCTTCATCCTTGTCAAGAAGTCTTTCAACCATTTCTATTTGCACCTGAGGTGCTTTCCATTCACTGAGTTCATTTGACTGAATCGTGGAGGAGGTGGTTGGTTTTTCTAATGGTTGTGATACCACAAACATCTTGAGTAACATTCCTATAACATTGGTTGATTCATTATCGATAGAATGTACTTCTTCCATGGGTATCATTGGTTGATCTGAATCCTCCATTGGTGTGAGAAGGTCATATGATTATATTTATCTTGGTGTCTCAGGGACAAGCGATTCACTTAGTGGTGATAACGATGTGTAACCTTCTATGATGTCTTCATCTGCATCTGAGAAAGCATGTGGGTTTACATTTCTCAGATCTAATGTGGTGGTCTAAAAGATTGGTCCTTCCATTCTATGAGGCTTCTCCCCTATGCAAGGAAAGAGCTTGTAGGCCTCTTGGATATCGATCATGAGTATTTCTAAGGGGAATTGGAGAGGTCCATCCCATTCGATCAACTCCATGATTTTAATCATTTTTTCCTTGGAAACCATTTCTCTTTGCTTTGGTAGTGGCCCATTCTCTAGAGTTTTGATTTATGCAGTGTTTATGGTCTTTTCTAGAGTTTCCATCCATTTGACGCATATCAACTGAGGTGTAGGATTCAGGATGGTTAACTTGTTGATAGGGAGTTCATAGTCTATGGGAATACCTATGCGTTTGTTTGATGTATTTTATTTTAACATGCTTAAAGGCTCTGGATCTCCCTGTATGACATATATCTTCCCTATGTGTAAAAAACAAACTTCTTGAAACAACGTGGATGGCACAGATTTCATCCTGTGTATCCATGGCCTTCCAAGAATCAAGTTATATCTTGTCTTCTTATCTATGACATAGAAAGTGGTTGGAATAGTTTTGAGTCCCAAAGTCACTAGAAGGGTAATCTTTCCTATGGTGGTTTCTTTCAAATTATCGTATCCGCTTAGAGTATCTCTTGAAGCGGTGATGTTGGTATGTCCATAGCCCATTCTCTCTAAGAGGGAGAAAGTAACTATATTCATTGCAGCTCCATCATCGATTAATGTTCATTTGATGCACGTGTCATAGATCCACACTTGAAGATATAGTGCAGGGTCTCCTTTCTTTGTTAACTCTACCTCAGAGGGCATCTATTGTAAGTCGAAGAAGAACCCAGGATCTTTAAGTTCTAAGTTTTGTGGGCTGAGATTGTAGTTCACATGGTTGATTTGTTCACTAGGCAATGGCATGATTTGGTCAAGATATTTTAGGCTTATTACTTGTAGCAATGCAGAGCGATATTAGGGGGAGTTCTCGAGTAAGTCAATGAATGAAATGTGCACATACGTTTTCTTTAAGTCTTCTATGAGATCATAGGGTCCAATGGGAGTTGGTATTGGTTTTACTATCAAGATGGTACCCTCATATGGTTCTATTTGCTCATTTTCTTGCTCACGATCCTCCTCTTGTTCTTCATTCTGCATAATCTCAACCAATCCCATCAACCTAGTTTCTCCTTTTTGTCCTAGCTATGGTGGGATTTCAGAGTTACTACTCTGAGCTACTTTTTTTTATTTGTCATTTCTGTATCCTTGTGTGTGGGGAATGGATCCTGATAAATTCTCATGTTTGCATTTTGTGGTACTATTGGAGCTTGATTTTGTCTTGTATCTTTGTTATCTAGGGTGACCTCCTGTGGGTTTAAGAACATTTCTATAAATAAACGTTGTTGGTCTTTTGGTAGTCTTGCTATGAATCTGTTGTATTCCCTACAAGACTCTATGCTATGCCCCCTTGTTCTATGAAAAGAACAAAATTGGTTGAATTCATATGGGGGTCTTTCATATCTTCTATCATTCTCATTCCTATTTCTATTGTTATTCCAACTTTGGTAGTTGTCTCGAGGATAGTACCCATTGTTTCTGGGTCAATCTATGGCATTTACATTAGGAGGATAATAATCTCTCCCATTATAATCATCTTTTATCCTTTTGATAGGGGGTTGATTTGTCACCCCGTCTGTGGTTGCACTCCTATTGTTTTTGAGGATTTTAATGACAGAGGCATTGTTTCCTATGTCTTCCTTTGTTAGCTTTCCATTTGAACCATAGACTTTTCTACCACTATCAATGGTGGCTTGGTCAATTCTTAAAGCACTTTCCAATGCTTCTTTATAGGACTTACATGGCAGTTTTTGGACATCTTCTCTCATGTCTTTATTAAGGGCATGTAAGAAGAGATCGTATAGTTCTCGATGATCCATGTTTGGAGTTCTCGTTGAAGAATAGAGCACTTGCCTCTATCAAGTGATGAAATATGCTACGGATTTGTTTGGCTCTTGTTTCATTGTAAGGAATTCTCTAATCCCTATTTTCACGAGTTTGTTCATGTCAAACACCATGACAAACTCTCTGATTAGTTGTTAGAATGAATGGATCGAAGCTTCTAGGAGACAATAATACCAATCCAAGGTGATGCCTTCAAGCATTTTCAAGAAAATTTTTGCGACAACCCCATCCCAAGGAAGGAGCTCTCTTATGGTTGTAGTGTGGGCTTTGATGTGTGAATTTGGATCTCCTTCTCCTTTGAACATTGGGAGATCTAGTAATGGCTGAGGTAGTTGCACATTTCTTATGTTTTGGTCTAGTGGCACTTTCAAATATTTGAGATACATTCCTAAGAAGGTACTCTAAGATTGCGAGGTTGTTAATAATAACCTTGTAGGTGGGTTTTGATAACCCATTGTTGATTCATTGGATTGTTCTGAATAGGAAGGTTCCCATTCAGACAGGTGTCATTACTAGCATGTCACAAATAATAATTTAGGTAGGGGGATTTTGAGATGCCCCCTAGTCCTCTTTGTGAGACTTGATTCTTCATTCTGGAGCAGCTTGCTCTACTTCCAGGATTCTGATTCTTTGTACTAGAGTTGCGATTAAATCTACAAGAGTTACAGCTCTAGGGGTTTCTTCATTTCTAGGATATTCTCTTCAAATATTTTCATAGTGATGAGCTTCCTCATGTGCAACATTTTCTTTTTGTTCTTCTTCTAAGGAAATCCTCAATGCTTCTTGAGCATCTTTGGTTTCTTGTAGATGTTTTTCCAACCTTTTAACCTCTTTATCAAGGTGGGTATTCGATGTACTCATGGAAGATTGTTCTAGTTGATGTCTTTCTGACCTTATCCTTCTTGCTTTATGTGGCACATTTGGTATGGCTAGATTGTTCTCCCAACCTAGGTTGTTGAAAGATAGAGAGCATCTAGATTCTCTTTGATATTACTCATAGTCAAAATCCTCATAATCATAATAGTTGGTGATTGGTGCATCAGGATGTGGCAGCACATACCTATCAAATGAGGGAGTTTTTGGTTCCCTTGAGGGAATGTTCCCTTGGTTTAAGTTAGGTTTCATCATATTCAGGGGTGCCACAGACACTACAGAATAAATGGAACAGATGATGCTGTAAGCGATAGAAGCTGAAGCGGCAAAAGCGACTGTGAAGAATGGAATGAAAATGTTGTAAAGTTTTTGTTAAACTTGTTTTGAGATGTTTAAAATGGGAATGTAAAATTACTCATCCTAGAAAGATTTTCAATTTCACATCGGGTTCAACAAAATATGTATGCTCAAAATCGTGACTCCGGTTGCCTGGGGTTGTTGAGTCAGATTTTGGCATGCACATAGACCCTTTCCCTCCTTGCCACAGGGCAATCCACCATGTCACTCTCACTCATGTGGAATTAGCCAGTTGAGAGGAGGTGAGACACGATGGGGGTCTGGTTCATTGGAGAGCTGGACTTTGCAGAGAGGGGTCGACAAGTTCTGTGGCCTTTGTTGTTGTGCGTTTTGTTGTATGTTTTGTTTGATTGTTGTTGTAGTTGAGATAACCCTATGACCCAAAGGGTCACTTGTTTCTCTTCTTCTATTTGGATTCCTTAAATTCCACCTCTATGTGGGTGAATGGTTGTTTTCATTGCTGGCCTCTTGTCTTTGTAGGCATTGTAAGAATTCTTGTTATATCTATCATTGTCTAGTTTCTTCTAACAACAAGAGGATGAGTGGGTCTCCTTGTGGTAAGAAAAATGTCTGTTACTGTGGTCATGGATGGACCTCCTCGATCTCATCACGGATAGCCCTCACCCACTCTCCTCTCACTCCTAAGCACATTCATGAATCAGAAGAGACAAAGTCATGTGATTACTAACCTTAACCAGATCTAGGGTTTTGACCTAGGGTTTCATTTGACCTAGGGTTTGACTCATGTTTTGACTTTTTTTTACCTTGTGATGAAATCAAGGGTTTGTTTAGAATCATTTAAACCATGATTACCTTGTGATGGAATTGAGGGTTTGCAATTTTGTCTATTCTAATGTCTCTATATGCATACAAACTAAAATGATATGCAAAATGTTCTTTTTGGTATTTTTTAGAGTGTTTTGGAAATGAAAGTGCTTCTAATCTATGAAAGGGAAATATGTATGCAATTCTATATGACTTTTTCAATGCAATGTAAACCTCTATTTTTCTATGTTTTTGATGTTTTGAATGCAATTTAATCTAAGAAAAGGGAAAATGCTTCTTCTAACAATATAGATCTAGAAATATGAAAGTGATTAATCTAACATGCAAGATCTAACTATCAAGAAAAAAGTAATGTTTTACTGTTCCCAAGAGCAAATTTGATTCTCTAATTACTATTAAAGCAATGAAAACAATGAAGGAACCTAAGAGAAATGAAGATTTGTTGATTCCACTACCCTCAGGAATCCTTGTTTAGGTAACCTCGAATCCTTTTGTGGCAGGAGGTGGTCCTCTTGACAACAAAATAACTCAAAGAAGTAGAAAGAAGCTTTGATGGAGCTTGTATGAGCTCAATGAGAGATTGGATTGAGTAAAATGACATAGAATGAAGCAACGTGATGCTACTTGGTTGAACAAATAAAGCAAAAGGCACCTTCGTCCTGTAAAAGCATTTGAATGCTAAGTTGGAGAGCAAAATTTGGAAAGAGGTGTGTGCACAATGAATTTGCCTCACTTTGTGCTTGAGGGAGGGGATATTTATAGGTTGAGAAGAAGGGATTGATTAGAGAGTTAACTCATTTTATTGATGAGTTAACAAGAATAGATTGGGGAGTTAACAAGGTTGATTACCCAGTGAACTCAATTGATTAGAGAGTGATGAAGCAATGATAGCTTATCACTGAAGAGGAAATGGAGGTGAGGGAATGCATGAGATTCATTAGAGAGTTAAATTGAGATCAAATAGAGCTAATTATGCATGTGTGGGTGCATGAAATAGTTAACTCTATATCAAGGATAAAAAATCATGCAAATAGAAAGAAAAATGGGTGAAAATGGAGCAAAAACGAGAGAGAAACTTGAGTTTTTCCGTGGGTGCAAAAAAGACAGGGTCACCCCTTTTACTAGTAGGGTCACCCCTAGGTGACCATGGGTCACCTAGGGGGTGACCCTAGGTCACTCGAGGGAGATTCGGGCTGGATAGGGTCAGATGCAGAAAAATAGGTTGGGAGATGGTAGAAGAGAAGAAAAGGATGGGGATTGTATCAAGAAACAAGTCAGTCATGTGGAAGACTCCAAATCTCCACTTGCATCTACAAGATCTCCAGGGGAGATCTAGAAATAATAGGGGGAGATTTGGATTGGTTGGTTGAAAATGAAAACTATCAGTGGGAGATGGATCGGGGGATGTCTAGAAGGCTTCTATGAGGTGCATTAAAGGAAAAACAAAGGGGAGAGGTGAAAAATCACCTATAAGACACTCACAAGGCTTAGGATCAAGGTCAAAAGCTAGAAAATGCAAGTTGACAAGTGTCACAACAAGTGTCGAAAAGTGTCACAAACGAGGAGGGAGAGTAATCGACAAAGCAGAAATGACATAAGACAAGAATAGAGGACATGCCATCAAGAGGCCTGCTGCTCGAAGGATTTGAATCATCATAGGGGTCCTCCTGGAGCCAATGAATGATTTTTGAGCCTAGAGACCCACACTCAGAAGATTGTGCTTTAATCCTTTCACATACAAGACATCTTTAGTATTATGTTTGCCATCAAAATAAATAGATCCTTTTCCACAAATCCTACCAACTGTATCATCTCCAAACCTAACCAGTCCACCATCATATCTTTCCAAATTTACAAACTTACTTTTGTCACTAGTCATGTGGTTAGAGAAACCACTATCAATAACCCATTCATCTTTGTCCTTAATGACCTAAGCAGCCAAAGCACTTTCCACTAGTTTTTCTTCCTTCGTATAGCTAGAAGAATTAGTAGACACAAGATCTTCCTTAATAACAATGAATAAGCATTCATTTATAGAGGGATTAGCATTATCTAGTTTACCATTATCTGATACTCCATCATCATCAAAATCTCCAACATATAACACTTCTTTTGGGTCCTAGGCATGTTCTTATATCTTCTATTTCTTTCAATTCTTTTAGGAAATCTGGAAGCAAAATGACCTACTTTAACACAGGAAAAACATTTGAAAGGTAATTTTCCTTTATACTTACCGGATCCCCTTTGTAGCCTATCCACAAAGTTGGCTTCAACTTCATCTATCTCATCATCAGATTCTACCTTATACTTTTCTAATCTGGAAGTACTTTCAGGAGTATGGGCTTTGAAAGTAGTCTCAACTTTTGGCAAAGCATCATCTAACTCCCTCATTTCAAAAGTAGTATGCTTACCAAGTAACTAATCCCTGTTAACTATTTTTACTTGCATGAATTCTTCAATCGTGGCTACCTTGTGACAGTAGGACTTGGGCAGAGATCTGAGTATTTTCATGACAATTTCCTTTTCTTTGAGAGTTCTGCCTATGGCTTTTATCCCTATAACAAGTTCATCAACTCTTTACATAAAAGTTGATATGTTTTCATCATTGTTCATCTTCAACCTTTCATATTTCACTTTTAGACTTTGTAACTTGGCTTCCTTCACAGAGTCATCTCCTTCATATAGATTTTTCAATTTATCCCATATCTTATTTGCAGTTTCAAGATCCACCACTTTTGTCAGTATGGAGTTTGTTAATGAGCTTAGCAGAGCATCCTTTGCCTTGATATCTATCTCATATTCTTTGATTTTATCTTCGGTCTTCGGACCATTTTGAGGTATGGTGTATTTTGTGTCTGCAGCTTTCCAAACGTTGACACCAAGAGAAACAAGATGACTTTTCATCTGAGCCTTCCAAAGAACATAATTAGTTCCATCAAAATGTGGCACTTCCTTCTTGTAAGACATTTTGGATCTTCCTCAAGCTGTTAAACTTTCTTCAAAGGAACCTTACTTTGATACCAATTGTTGATATGTGCCAGACAACTAAGAGGTGGGGATGAATCAGTTGTCACAAAAACTTAAACATTTTCTACAATTGAACATTCATCACTTATCCATAATTATTATGATTTAACAATGAGTGCATGAAATCAGAAACTTAACCATAGATACAACGTCAAACACAAAAGACACTAGGTTTACATGGAAAACCCCAAGGTTGGGAAAAACCACTAAGAGGATTAACTCTCAATATATATTTCAATCTTGAAATAGTGATGTTCAAGCTTGGTCATCCCACGGGCCTAAACATACTGACTTACTACCATGAAGAACAACTAGGTCTAGCAGGCTCATTGTCTCAATCCTAAACCTAGCAAGATTACAATAAGGGTTGTTAAACCCTAAGGGCTATTAAACCCTGAGGGCTGTTAAACCCTATTCACTACCATGATCATCACCTTTTTCTACTTGCAACTGAAGTATAATAATTTCCCTACTCTTCCTTTCCTCTGCCCTACTCTTCCTCTGTTCTTCTCTTGCTCTTCTTTCCTCTGCCCCCTTCTCTGCTCTACCTTTGGACCTTTCTTTATAAATTCTCATTTTCGCTTAAGGACACCTTTTCCATGACTCAACTACAAGTATTTATACACTACATCAACCTTGGAATGATCATCAAGGTCAGCATCACAATCATCAACCATTGGAACAATCTCCAAGGTTGGTATTACAAACATTTACAAAATTGGTCCTGACCTATTGCAATATCATGCAAAGGGAATGAAATGTGGATCACACCATGCCTTAGTTGGGACTCATACACAATCTTCCATGCCACAACATGCTTCCACACTCTTCTAGAGATCTCTGTAATCACTGGGATCAACTAGGTCAGCCAAGACTGGTTACACGCTATGTTATCTAGGAACAATCTTCACATGCCATCTCAATTTCTTAATGCAGACCAAAGTCCAGATAGGAACATGATTAGGAGACATCCACAAGCATGTTATAATCATCAGGAGCAACCACATGAACCTTAACCACTTTATCCATAGGAATCTTCTCACCAGAACACATGAACATTACTGTCTTCAACTGTCATAAAAGAAAGATAGCTTGCAGACCACCAAACCATGAACCATTGCAACTATAGGCACTTATCATCATCCTAGACTTCCCTCTAGAACTGTAGAGAAAAATACTTTATTGTGGAGGAATGCAGAGCCAAATACTATCTTCTTGTCTCAATTGAACTTATAGAAAAAGTAGGTTTCACTCTGGTGAATACAACTCACTCAGATCTTCATGCGTGTGGCTCAAACCCACAATGTAGCATCCTCAAACATATTTACAACTTACTTCCAATCTGTAAACCATGGTATTCAAGCAAGAATAAATGTGGAGTAGTTTACCAGATTGTTCTTCAGCATACAACTCACTGTTTGTACTGCACTTCTCTGTAACTCACTTGTTTCTTCCAGAGAGGCTATTTTCTCAATATCCTCAACATACAAGTCTTCTAAACAAGTAATAGAATAAGACACATTTGACACCAATGACAACAAGAATATGTTAACATCAATGACAACATTGATTAGGCACATACTTGCAATAGGAATATTCTCAAAATGTTGTCAGATCTAGAAACCCTTTTCCTTGCTCAGTCTTACCATGTCTTCACTTTTCTAGATCTCACACTTGTAACTTACACACAAGAAGAAATAGGGTTTGGGGGTTATGGTGTTTAGGGACTCACCTTAGTCAAATCCCAATATAGCATTCAAGCTTCCCAACACTATTGTTTGATAAAGAGTGTGTGCCCTAACAGGGTAGAGGCTAAACACAAATCAATGATGATGAACACAAATGATATCACCTATGTGATGAACCCCTTAGGAGGATGAACTCTCTTCAACTCATAAGGAGAGATAGATGATAACTTCAAAACCTGCAACAACACACAATGAGAATATAAAACTGATCTAGAATCACAATGAATGCTTTGAATGATATTTACTCCAATGCTTCAAGTTAGCTATCTCTATCTCTAGGTTAGAAATGAATTCAAAAACACACTTATATATGATTTCCTACTAACATTCATTAAATTAACCAAAAGAGCTAACAAACATAAACCCTTTGAAAGGTCTTATGTCGACATGCAATTAAATTTACCCCAACCAATCAGGGGGGACTTGGGCATGGGTACCCAAGTCCCAAGGCACCTTTTTGCTCTAGGGTAAGGTAAAATATGGGCCCTTTGTTTCTAATTTGCATTATTTTCTAGGGATTTTGCATCGAGATGAATAATTAGGATATATAATGTAATCACAGGGACCTAGGAGCTAAACAAGGAGGTAAAAAGGCATGTGTCCACTTTTTATTCCATAACAACCACAACAAAAATCCTAGTGGGATGACTCAAAATCACCACAAGGATGGAGATTAAGGAAGGATCTTCCCTTAGAATCTACAATGAATTTTAGAAACCTACAATGGAGAGCATCACATAATCTACATAATCTTCACAATAAAACTTTGATCACTTGCATAACACTTTTGATCATATAAATTCTTGTCAATATCTTTCATCTAGTTCAAATGGGAGGAATAAACTTGTTTATATATGCATATCAACTCATTTTCAAGAAAACCATTCAAGCAAAGCCAACAAGGTGCAACACTTAGAGTAATAAGGCCAATATCCAAGGCCACTCAAACTTTATTTTTGCAAATGTCCAGGACACTAGCGCTTGGGTGCTAGTGTCCAAGTGTTTGAGGTCCTTTCACGACTTGTATCCAAATAATGACACCTAGAACCAGTCTATGCTTTAGAATCTAGTCTTCTCTCAATAAGAGTTTGTATATTAGTCTGGAAGGGTGCTAAACCTAGTATAAATCACCAGTGTCAACAATTTACGACATAACACCTCAAAGTCACCAATAAGAGAGGCCACAAAGGCCCTATTACAAATGAATGGTGAGAAAATGAAAGTGGTAACTCTGACCCAAGGAGAAAATGAAAAGCTAAAAGAAAGTATACTTCTACACAATCTAAAGATATAGAGGAGACTAAATAGATGAGGTAGTTGAAAGGGAAGAGGAGATAGGGACAAATCAACCACCTCTAAAGAAAAAAAAAGAGTCAATAGAGGAAAAAGCCACCATAGAATAACATAAAGAAGAAGAAAAATAAAAAAGAGGAACCTCTAGTGGATCAATTGCAACTATATAAATCACTTCTACACAAGGAATACTACTCAGCCACTCAAATATACCCACTAGTTAGCATTGCTAATAAGAAAGTCATTGAGCAAGCAATGCTATATTTTATTTCTAGAACTCCTCACACATTGGAAGAAATCATAGAGGGATTTTGAAAGAATTGGCATCTTTCTTGAAGTAGAAATGAGATGAATTAGTTAGAACAAAAGAAAAAATAAGCAAAGTAGCATTATATGAAGTTGTAATGAACCTATCACTAGATAAAAGAGCAAAATTAATTTAACTTCAAAAGCACTTAGCTACAATATCCCAGGCAAAGGAAGAAATAGAAATCATGAAACAAGAAACCATGGAGGCCACTCATAACACCTACATTGCATTGATACAAGAAGAAAAAGAAAAAATTAGTATAGTAGGAATAAATACCAACATAGGGGGAACAACAAGAAAACAACAAAAAAATAGTAAATAGAACAGGACCTATCAAAGAAAGGGCCTCCTTCACCTCCACTAGCCACACCTATATCTCTATCATAAGATTTAATGCACCAAATAAAGGAAATTCTAGCAAAACAAAAGAAACTATAGCCTTTACCATATCCTTCAATTCTACAACTTCCACTCATAAACCTATCATAAATATCCCCATTATAAAGTTTTAATTGAGAGATGCTACAATCAATGACAAAAAAAGATTTACTCAAACAAAAACTAGATATAGTGGATACTATAGAGAACCTATTGAACACACTATAGATGGTATCTCAACAAATTACCAAGGGTACTTCATCCCCCTTGAGGTAATAATTGAAGCAATTCATAGATGACATGCTACAATAGATGCACAATCAAGAGAAGTCAATTAAACAAAAGTTGATGAAAAAAATCAAGTAGAAATAAATTGAAGACATAATAAAGAAGTGTGCCACCACACAAACCAAATTAGAGGTTGAGATAAAGAGTATGTACAATACACAAATAAATATAAACACATTGTACTAGTTTTGTCTTGGATGGCTTGTGACAACAAAGGATTTGAAGGTGTGGCTAGAAAATATGGAGAACTAAATAATACAGTGCAAGAAAGTACTTATGATGTATATAAAGACCAAGATGGTAGCCAATGTGTGCATATTGAAACTCTTCATAACTAGTACCAACAAGTACAAGATTATAGGGAAGGGTAAGAGGACAAATCAAATAGTTGTGGGAAGTAGTTAGCCTCTACCTTACACATATGATAGCCTTACTAATAGAAGTCAATAAGATAACAATGATAATTCATATAGTAGATACCTTGGAAGATGGAGAGAAGATACTACTCAGTATCATTGGACAAATTCTACTACTACAAGGAACCACACAATGGGAGAGTACATGCTATTATGTCGTAAAATGTTTAGCTCTTGGGTCCCTTGTTTTTAATCTTGCATGTTAGATTTAACTCTCGAGACAAAATGGCCTGAAACCCATGTCAAATGGGGCTTGAGGGACATTGTGAGCTTTAACCCTACCCTAAAATAGGTACTAGGGGCTTAGGTGCTCATGCCCTAGTCCTGTCCTATTTTAGATAGGTCCCAAATTTGAATGTCAATTATGTGACTATTAGAGGTGTCCCATGTCAACATCTTAAGTTTGAATTATGAAATTTGTAGTAGAAATGCATATATAAGCATGTTTAGGACTTCATTTGTAAACTAGATGGATAATGTGAACTTGTGATTTTATGCTAAGGTGATTCAAGGTGTTCATTGTGCTACAAAGCAGTCTTGTGTTGTTATTGTGTTTGTATGTAGATTTTGGCTTCATCAATCCATCTCCTCATGGCGTGAAAGAGATTCATTCCTCCATGAGAGCTACACCTTCAAGGTGATATCTATTTGTGTTTGAATCAATCATTTATCATTTTCTTTTGCCTATGTCTCATAGGGATGCACACTCTTTATTTGACAATGGTGTTTGGAAGAATTGAATATCCTTTCGGGGCTTGAATGAGGCAAGCTCCTAAACACCACAACCCCCAACCACACTCTTTGTGATTATAGGTTACAGGTATCAAATTTCATGGAGTAGAGTTGTAGAGGAAGGTTGTAGAAGATATGAATTACAAATCTGATGGAAAGAAGTAGTTTGGTGCACTATCAGGGCTTGGGTGCTAGCTATAAAGCCCTCCGGGGTTGCAGAAGTAGAAATCTCTAGAACAGTGATAATTAGCATTAGAAGAGGTCCCAACATCCTGAAGAACATCCTACTTTTGGCTTGGGCGCTAGCCATAGTTCCCTCCACATCACCGAATCTGAAAACTAACAAAATAGAGATAATCAGTGTCAGAAGGAGTCTAGAAGTCCCTAAAGAAAACACTACATTGGGCTCAGGTGCTAGTCATATTACCCCCAACTATTTAGATTCCTAAACTTTGAAAAATGGTCAGTAATTAATCTCTGCTAAATGTCTTTGTGTGCAAGCATTTGTTGTAATTCATTTGTTTATTTACAATTTTGCATAATTAGGGTTTTGAGCATAATTAAGCATTAATTTAATACATTAACTAATAATTTCTAAATTTGCTTATCATTTCAAGTGACAATCAACCTATAGGTGAATCCTCTTTTAAAATTTGTGATTCAACTCGATTAAATGTCCTTGAATATGTGTAGTGAAAGGAGGATCTACCTATTTACCCTAATCCCACTTTTCCTACATAACATTTTAGTGAACATGTGTTTTTATTAAATTTTACACCTTGTTGAGTGTTGTACTTCAGATTTGCATTCATTCATTGCATTATCATCTTAATGCATTTGAAAAGTTACAAAAAAATTGTCATCTTAGGCTTACATTTTGACATAGTTTGCATATATTTAATTGAATTTCATTTAATTTATAATTTTTAGATCAGATCTGATATGAATTATAGTATTACATCATTAAATAATCATTTGCATTACATTTTCATGCTTAAATTGTTAAAATTTGCTTGAAATTGGGTATTTTTCATATAACCTAGTCTTTGCAATAGCTAGGATTTGTTGTTAAAATCTTGTTTCAGATTTTACTACTCTTTTAAACACTCTTACAAATCTAATTTTTGAATGTAGTGTTTCATCATAGTGTGTTTTTACATATAAATCTTAGTTTTTGCATTTACACATTGTGTATTTCAACAATTATACCGTCTTCCTAGGGTTTGTTCTATTAGTTTGTGAATTGAGTGTTGTATGCATTTGGATGAGTCTTATAACCCAGTGTCCTAATAGAAATATCCCTCTAAGGAGAAGTATTAGGTTAATGGGTTCTAATGTTCCTGAAACCAATGGTATTCCTACCTCCGAAAATCTATTGAATTCTTTACAAAAGCAGAAACACAAAATTTGTAAGATATCATGCCTCCTACAACTACAATGGAAGAAAAAATATTTCATGATGTTGAGGACCCTATTGAGGTGATAACACATGTACCTGATGAGAAAATAAACAAACTTGATAAAGAACTAGCTGATTTTCAAGCATTTATGGAAAATGAAAGGATAGTAGAAGAAGCTATACCTGATATTCATAACATAAGAGAGTTGTTAAAAGAAGGACAAGATGGTGTTAATGCACTTCAAGGCTTAATGCATATAGTACATCATAATGTTATACCGATGACTAAATGTGTGAGTGTTATTAATAACATGTCATCACTATCTCATACACAAGTTTCAGCACCTATACCGACTACTGGAATGTCTACTTTTACAACAACAATTCTGACTGTATACACCTAAAATTGACATGACTCTACTTAAATAAATATTTTAAATATTTATTTCACCTTCACATTCCTCTATCAATAAATAAATAAATTTATTTATTTATTTGATTCATCTCCTCCCATATTATTAAATAAATTACATTTATTTAATTAATTAAATTCATCTACATCAACTTCATTCTTCTAAATAATTAAATAATTTTAATTATTTAATTAAAACCTTTTATTCTTCCAAATTTAAATAAAATGCAATTTTATTTAAATTAAAATCTTAAATCTCCACAAAATAAAATATATTTTTGTATTTTATTTATTCCTCCAAATTATCTACAAAGTAATTAAATAAATTCATTTATTTAATTATGCTTTCTTATCTTCAAAAATCCTTCTTATCTTCTAAAAATACATTCCTCTTGTCACACAAAAAGTAAAAGCTGAGTTAAAGCAATTTTTAAGCAAACTATGCTCTTAAATTAGAAAAATAAATTCTAATTTAAGAAAACAAAAACTCATCCTCATCAATAGAGTAGTTAACTCAACAAAGTTGCTTTTTGAATGACACATATCTTTCTTCCATTTGTTGCATGTTCCTCAACAATCCTCCTTTGTTGATCTTCTCATTTCTTCTCAACCATTGATCTTCTTCCACCAAATTCTATAAATACAACCCTCTTCTTCTTTATTTCATATATCCATCACTTGAGAAAACTTATGCTGCAGAAACACTAGCGCGCCTTTGGTACCCTTCATCTCTATAGCACTTCATATCATCCTTTTCATTAGTGTGTTGAAGCTCATCTTCAATCACACAAAGTATCACAGCCATTATGTCCTTGTCATCTTCAACAAGCAAGGGAGCATATGCTTCTGAGGGCTTCATCACTATCATAGATCAAGAATAGATAAGCGAGCAATGGAAGATGAAAGGTAAAAAGGTTGTAAGTATCACACTTTGGTTGTTTTTAAATCTCTGTTTCCTTCACATTCTATTGATGTTTGGGTTTTTTTTTATTCAATTGATTAATCCCATTTTCACCCTCACATTTTGGCACCCATCGTGGGGCCCTTGCCCCTCTATCTAATCAAAAACTAAGTTTTTCTAAGTGACAGGTCCATACAGGTGCCGTACAGGGTTCTAACATAGGCATTTGGCACATTTATCCTCTCAAATGGTGCTTCTACCTCCTGTTGTGACTCACACAGTACTCCAGTGCATCCAACCTCCAAGACGGCACATCTACCTTTTATTTTGGTGCTTACAACACTACGATGCATTTGTCATCTAAGACGATGAATTCGATTCCTATTCCAGTGCCTGCATCATATTGGCGCATATACCTTCTGAAATGGTGCTTTTGTACTATGTAACGATACATTTGGTAGTTTAATGCATTTGTACCTCATTACAGCAATTTTGACACCTGTCTTAGCGCTTTTGTACAATGGCGCATGCAAGTTCTATTTCTGTGCATTCAGACTGCATAGCAGTGCTTCTATTCTACACTATTGTTTTAAGGCCTCATCTAATTTTTGTGTTTGAGCTAACATTTGTTTTGCAGGATTAGAGGCTAGATTAGATCATTTTAGTTGCATTGATTAGTTCATTTAGAATAATTAAGGGAAAAAGTAACAAAAAAATGTATGCATGCAAATTCCACATAGTCTCTAACTAGGAAGGAAAGTAATTGAACCACTGCTATCTTTGCATTGTTGATTTCTTTCCTAGATTAGATCATTGCTATCTCAACAAATGGGAATGAACATTGCTATGTCTTAAACACTTCAAAGTTAACAACTGTGTGAGTGTATAAGTAGAATAGCCCATTTAGTTTTTCTACTTTTAACTAGGTTTGGATTAATCAGTGTATTCTGTGACTGTGAATGACAATAGGCTTATGCTCTCCCCTTAATTGGGTAACTAGAATGCCAGACATGTCATTTCATTTGTTTAACCTTTAGAGGGGCCTTCCCTTGGATGCACGCCTATCCAAGTGGGAACGACCCTGAGTGGTAACAGGCTAAAGCCAAGCCCTACCAAGTCACTTAAAATAAATTGTGCTTGAGGTAAAAACCTTCTGCAATGAGTGCTGCTGTGTTACACTGACAACCAACCTCCCCTAAAACCCTCTAAGGCATAACCCTTTGAGGTTGGGAGACTCCATAATGGAGAGTAGTGCCACCGCACGTGTAATCACTTGAACGGTTGCCTTGACTTCAAACAAATTGTGTAGTAAGCCAAAAACCCCTATTTGTTGATGCAAAGGGCGGAGCTCTTGAAGCAGCCTCAATTCATGTGACTCTCAGTAGAGGTAGCAGGGACAATCTTAAGGTTTGGTGGGGGTACGAGCCTAAGGAAACCTGGATCTGGTATGCATGAGGAGTGAGTGCCATGGAGGGGAGTCGGTGCTACCAGATCCTAGAGCTACATGCTTTGAGTATGCATAGCTAGAGGATTCAACGAATATTGTCCCATCCAGCCTAGGGTGTACTTGTTTTTGAGTCAAAATAGTCCAAAAATACAAAAAAATAAGAAAAGATAAAAACCATGAAAACTTCTATGTGTTTGTTGTGTCTTTGCCATAATTGAAATTCAACTCTCAAAAACACCAAGTTTTCAAACAAAAAATAGGGAAAAACTCAAAAAATAGTTCCAAAATTCTGCAAAACCAAGACAAAAACTAGAATTGCACATTTGTCACAACCTGTTGTACATTTGATTTGACTTTCAGCACATTTAAACTCTGTTACAACACATTTGAAACATTGCCAGTGTTGTACATTTGATCTGATTTCTAGTGCATTTACTTCTGCACATCCAACCCAGAGAGCAAAATCCGTACCTTCTGAAAGCAAAATTTTCAACTTTTCGAAAACCTTTTCAAATTCGTCTCAGTTTTGTCAAAATCTTTCTAAGATTGTGCAAATCAAACATTTCTCTCTTCTTCCACATCATAACTGCTTTTCATCCAAAATCTCACCAAACTTCTTCCAAAATCCAATAAGGTTAGGACCAAGCTCTTCTTCATCACATCACATCTCAAACAAAACCTAGTGAGTCTCCCCTATCAAGGATCACTTATCCTTTTCTTCGGAACTCTACTAGTGGATTGTGCTAGACTAGTCAACATCAAGTAAATGTATTTCTATCATCCTTACTTTGACAATCATTTTGCACACCCAACTTTGTTTGACACCAACTAGATCTAAAGAGAACCATGATAAAATCTTGTCACATTCTAGCACCTTGCTCAAAATTTCACTTCATCCCATCTCTAGTCGCCACTTGCATGGTCTTAACAAGATTACAAAAACAAAGGCAAATTGAAATGGCTGAGAAAATTGTTCAAAATGCTCATGAAAGTGATGAAGAAATTTCTATGGAAGAGATCCTTCAAATGCAACATGACCCAAAATTTCAACACCTATTGGAAGAAGTACTTGCCCAAGACCCTACCAAATTCTTTTTACACCTAGCAAATCTAGGAGTCAAGCTCCCTAAATATTATGATGTAGAGGCTCTCAAAGAAACTGAGGATGAAAGAAACCCTAAAGGAAGTAGACATGAGGAAGGAACACCTTTAGACAAAAGAAAAACAACCACTAATGCTATGGATGCCCTAAGTCTAGTGAACCAACAAATCCAAGCTTTACAACAACAATTCTCAGACATGAAAACAGGAGCATCGACTAAACATTACACCCTAGAGGATATTTCACCATATCCTTTTGATAGGACCTTGATCATGATACCTTTCCCCTCTAAATTTGAGGTTCCAAGATTTGATAAATATCGAGGAAAGGGTGATCCAAGGGACCACATTAGGGAGTTCAATGCTACTTGCCTTGAGGTCGCGCATAATGACACTTACCTTATGCAACTATTTCCAAGAAGCTTGGGAGGACAAGCCATGGAGTGGTTTTCTAGACTACCACCTGGCATTAAAACATTCAACAAACTTGTAGACAAATTTGTCACCCACTTCTCTTACAATATTGAGCATGATACCTCAATATTGGATCTTTGTAACACCAAACAAAAAGGTGGGGAATGTTTTGCCACCTTCTTACAAAGATGGAGACAATTAGCAAGCAAGTGTCCACACCAGATGCCTTAAAAACAAATGCTAGAAATATTTGTGCACAACTTACAAACTGACCTAAACTATTAGATTCAAATCCAATGTCCTACTTCCTTTAGCAAGGTCATTGAGATGGGTCTCATCATTGAAAAAGCTCTAATTGCCAAGGGTCAAATTAAGCTATATAAAGACAATCCTAGTACCAACACCAACAATGACAAACTAATATTTTGTACAAAAAACAAAAATGTTGTGAATGATGGGGTGGTGGATGCCAAGAATGTGGCACCTAAACAACCGATCTTCAATTTATCAGCTCCTCAAAACAACCCCCCACAAAACAAACCAAGGAAGACAAAATCACGATTTACCAACTTTCAACCTAGGAAAAAGTTTACATGCTTGGGAGAATCATTGGAAATTGCCTTATGAAAGCTAATCACAAACAAGATCATAATACTTCCAACTGCATGGGAATATGAACTAAAGGTCAAACCTCATTGGTGGAATGACAACGACTTCTTTGAGTTTCATCAAAACAGGGGACACAAAACCAATGATTGTATAGCACTAAAACACACAATCCAAGACTTGATCAAACAAAACAAGATATCCATTGATGGACATACCTCTAATAGTGATCATCAGGCATTCAAGGATCCTCTTCCCAACTATGAGCAGGGAGGACCTTCCAACAAAAACAACAATGGCTCTAACAACGCAAACTACACAAATGTCAGCTTTGACTATGTTGTTAACCATATCTCAGAAAGTGATTCACACATCAATGTGATCACTATAAACAAAGATCTAGATTGCAATGTTACCACCCGCAGTAATAGAGTCACCCTTAAAGGAGCCTCTGCCACTCCGGCTAATCAATACAGCATCTTGGGTCAGCTATATAAGACATCTGCACATATCTCCATCCTCAAACTTCTACATCTATCCCCATCTCATAGGGCCATTCTTGACAAAGCTTTAGCAGAAGCCTCCATCCCTACAAACCTTGCTGAAGAACAATTCCAAACCATGGTAGGTCACATTACCTCACCTCATTCCCTATCATTCACTGAAAAGGATGATATGTCAATCACTCAACCCCATAACGCCTCTCTTCATATCGAAGCCTTCATTCATAAACACAAGATAAAGAGGGTCCTAATCAATGGAGGAGCTGGTTTGAATATTTGCACCTTGAAGCTAATCCTTACATTGGGGTTTTTTAGAGAAGGCTATAGATCCAAAAAAGAAAATTACTATCAAAGCCTATGATGAGGAGGAGAGAACTTCCAAGGGAATGTTACTTTACCAATCAGAGTGGGACCTATAGTAAATGATGTGGCTTGCCAAGTCCTTGATATGGAGCTAGCATATAACATTCTTCTTGGAAGACCATGGATACACGCTCTAAAAGCAGTACCTTCAACATACCATCAGTGTATCGAGTTCCCCTATGAAGGTCAAGAGATCACTATACAAGGTGACCCCAATCCGTTTCAGTACTGTAACTCCATTCAGCCTAAACCTGAAGTTGTGATTCCAAATAACCACGCTTTTGCTTCATCCTCGTCTCGTATTGACCCATCTTCACTTGCTTCCACTTCAAAAGCTTCTCAACCTAAACTCAACCTCAAAGATAAGGGTTTGGGTGAATACACAATCTCTCAATCCCTCTGCTTGGCACAACTCCTCCTATCTCCAAGATCATATGGAAGACCCATTCTAAGAAAACCTAAAGCAGAGAAAGATACCAAAGGACCATTTGTCAAATGGGGAAGCCTCGAAGATGAGAGTGACAAAAAAGATATCCTGCAATGGTTATACAAGGATGAAGGCAGTTCATCGACACAACATGACCATCACACTATACCAATGGAACAATATGGTCAAGGTTTCCAAATGCTACAAAGAATGGGGTATGAAGGACACGGTCCACTCAGCTCAAGAAAGGATGGTATCACTGAATCCATCCAACCTCATACCTTGATAGCCTAAGACACTACAGGGCTAGGATACACTAGAGCATCAAGAACTAACAGAGCAAATAATAATAAAGGAAAACAACTAGAAATGTCTACTAGTAATCTAGTTGAGCAAATTCAACAACTGCAACTGAATAGTGAGACCGATTCCAATCTATATGAATGGGATAGCCTCTCTGAGCTATCTTGTGATGAAAAGGGCATCAATGTTGTCCACAAGTATGATCCAACCCATGCTAATGAGAGACAAGGTCCAAGGGCTAGACCGCTAGAGGCCTACCCACGTAATAACAATAGTGAAAATCATGAGGAAAGAATGACACCTCCCTTGATGGATCCACTAACAGAGAGTACCATAGTAGACTTCATCTGTTCTTTTAACAACTCTTTCCTAACCATCAATGCCATTGAACCAAACCAGCCCAATGACCCCTTACCTCTGATGCACCCTGAACTCATAGATTGGGACCTACAAGGCACTATTCCTGAGCTTGATACCTTTGAGAATGATGAAGCCATCATAAACTATCTTGAGCTTAGAGATCATATACACACAGGAGACCACAGAGCTGGCTATGCTATAGAACTCAATGAGAAGGCCTATTTTGGTGAGAGTGCCAAGCCTTTCAATCTCAAAAATATCAAAATAAAAGAAAGATCTAATGGTGAAAACTTCTTTGTGACAGTGTTAGATCATGAAAATAGTAAAAATAAAGATGTATCCAATGGTGAAAACCTCTCTGAGGCACTGAAGGATGAAAGGCTTGACCCTCTACCCAATCTTACACATCAGGAGAGATCCTTAATCTTGATATAACCAGTAGAAATGATCAACATCAACACAGGTAATGATCCTAGAATGGTCCACATGGCAAAGGCTCTAACAAAAAAAGAAAACCAGCATTCACAAATTTCTTCAAAAGAAAATAAATTAACTTTGCTTGGACATATGCAGACATGCAAGGGTTAGATCCAAATCTTATAATGCATCATTTATCTTTAGCTCTAGGAGCTAAACCAATAAAGAAAAAACTTAGAAAGATCCACCCACATGTGGCCCTCATGGTAAAAGAAGAGCTGAAGAAATTATTGGATGTCAGATTCATCAGACCTATAGACTATCCTGAATGGGTTTCAAACATAGTACTAGTCGCCAAACAAGATGGCAGAGTCTGAATATGTAATGACTTTAGGGACCTAAATAAAGCTTGTTCGAAAGATAATTTTCCCCTACCAAACATTGACATGATCATAGATCTCACAGCAGGGCACACTATGCTGTCACTAATGGATGGTTTTTCTGGATATAACCAGATAAAAATTGCACCTGAAGACCAACACAAGACTGTATTCACATGTCCTTGGGGCACCTTTTGTTGGTGTGTCATGCCATTTGGTTTGAAAAATTCCAGTGCAACATATCAGAGAGCTATGACCACCTTTCTTCCACAACATGATGCACACTATAATGGAAGATTATGTTGATGACATTCTAGCAAAATCACTCACAAGAGAAAGACACCTGGTAGCACTAGACAAAATCTTCAATAGACTAGAAAAGTTTAATGTGCGCCTCAATCCAAAGAAGTGTGTGTTTGGAGTTACCTCAGGTAAGCTACTGGGACACATAGTGTCTACAAATGGCATCAAAGTCGATCCAACTAAAGTGAAGGCCATCATGGAAATGCCGCCTCCTAAGAATCTCATTCAATTAAGATCTCTACAGGGAAAACTACAATCTATCAGAAGGTTCATTTATCAATTACCTATTTTCTCCCTTCTACACAAGAATGTCCCTTTCAAATGGAATGAGTCATGTGAGCAGGTATTTCAGCAGTTAAAAGAATATCTCATGAAGCCACCAATATTGATGCCACCAATTCAGGGTAAACCATTGCTACTATATATCTCGGCCACACCAACAGCTCTGGGAGTTGTCCTTGCACAACAAAATTATGACAGAAAAGAACAAGCAATCTACTACATCAGTCGAACACTTGTTGGATATGAACTATAGTACACACCAATTGAAAGAGCATGTCTCGCTATGGTCTTCACCTCACAAAAGTGGAGACATTACATGTTATCACATTTTGTCAAACTGGTAGCAAAAATTGATCCACTCAAGTATCTACTCAACAAGGTAGCCTTAACAGGTAGATTGTCCAAATGGGTCGTGCTTCTCAGTGAATTTGATATTGAATATGTAGACAGGAAAGCAATAAAAGGTCAAGTACTTGCAGATGAACTAGCAAATGCACCTCTAACAGATGACAGTCCTCTGAGCTTTGAATTTCCAGACGAATCCATCTTCCACATAAACACAACAATCTGGAAAATGTACTTCGATGGATCATACACTCAACATGGATCGGGGGCAGGTATCTTATTAATCACACCTAGTGGTGACACCATTCCCAAATCATATAGATTAATGTTTCCCTACACTAACAACGTCGCAGAGTATGAAGCCCTAGTCATTGGCATCAAGCTAGCAGTTGAATGGAACATCAAAGAACATCAAGTAAATGACGACTACCAGACAAAAGATGAGAAACTGATTCCTTACAAATGAATGGTAGATGACTTCAAAGAATACTTCGTCAAGATCTCTTTTGAACAGATACCAAGGATTGAGAACAAAGCTACAAATGCCATAGCCACGATTGCATCTCTCCTCGATATTCCAGATAATCAATCACGTTATGAGTTCTTGGTAGAGCTAGTATCCTATCCTGCATATGACACCCCTAAATCCCATATCATTTGCCGCATTGTTGGAGCTGATTCCCCCCTCTATGGAAAAATATTTGCCTATCTTAAAGAGAATACCCTCCCACCTGATCTCTCTAGTAACCAGAAACAAACCTTCATCTGTTAGGCATCCTGGTATGCCATTGTTGCCAATACCCTATATCGCAAAGGTCTCGATGGTACTCTCCTTAGATGTCTCGATAGTGAGTAATATCAAACTGCCCTGAACAAAATACATGATAGTATATGCGAGACCCACTCTAGTGGCCCTACCCTAGCCAAGAAACTCATATGCATGGGATACTTTTGGCCAACTATGGAACAAGATTCCTATCATTTTGTAAAGAAGTGCAAAAAGTGCCAAATCCATGGGAACCTGATCCATGCACCAGCACAGGAGCTACAGTCGTTAACGACTCCTTGGCCTTTCTGTCAATGGGGACTCGACTTAGTGGGCAAGATTCACCCTTCTTCCTCTAGCGGCCATAAATTCATAATCACTGCCACTGAGTACTTCACGAAGTGGATTGAAGCCGTGCCTTTCGCCAATATCACAGGCAAGTAGATTGCCACTTTTATCCTGAACTATATCATTTGTCATTATGGTATCCATTCATCTATTGTCACAGATAATGGATGACCCTTCAAAAATTAGGATGTTACGGAACTATGTGAGAAATTCCATATCCAGCACCGCTTTTCAACCCCCTATTACCCCCAAGGCAACGGCCAAGCTGAGGCATCAAATAAAACTATTCTGAAAATCCTAAAGAAGATTGTCAGTGATGCCAGCCAAGATTGGCATGTCCAACTGAATCCCACACTGTGGGCCTACCATACAAGCATCCACACACCCATAGGTGCAACACCATACTCCCTAGTCTATGGATCTGAAGCTATCTTGCCCATTGAAGTTGAGATCCCATCCTTGCGAGTTTCGTTAAAAGGCCTTATATCTAATGAAGAGTACAGAGTGTCCAGACTTCAAGAATTAGATTTGCTCGAAGAGAGAAGGCAACAGGCCTTTAACCACCTAAAAGCATATTAGCAATGAATGTCTAGAAGCTATAACCACAGGGTAAAGCCCCAAGTATTCTAAGTTGGTGACCTAGTCCTCAGAGAAAAGAAAGGAAAATTTGAACCTAATTGGCTGCGTCCCTATGTCATCATTACAGCTTATGGGTTGGGGGCATATCAATTGGCTACATTGAAGGTGAATTGTTTAATGATCCTATCAATAACATGCACCTCTGCAAGTTCTATACCTAAAAACCCCAATGTAAGGGAATCTTGAAAAAATCCAAAAAAATCAAAAAATGATAAAAAAAATAAAAAATAGAAAAATAACGAAAAAATTGTCCTCTGGTGAAAACCTGGCAAACAGGCACCTTGGATAGGTACCATGATGAAAACTTGGCAAACAAGCATCATGTATACTTTTAGCTTCCATGCAAATAAAAGCAAGTGGTGAAAAGCTGGTAAACATGCACTATCTGTGACAAACCACTTCCTCCATCTATTATGTCTTCATGTCTCTTGTGTCCACCGTATCCTTCATCTTGAACCAATCCTTTGAACCATTGTCGAACTACGTCGCCTCTGAGTTATCACGTAGGCAAGGCCATTCTCAAATGCGCCCCCGAGGCTCCGCCCCATCCCTACCTTTCTGTCCATTTCGTCCCATGTCTAGTCCTTCTATCTATCTGAGTCTGTACCATTTCTGTATCTTTGCCATCACCTAGGTCTTAGGTCCATCAGGTTCACCCCGAACTACGTTGCCTCTGCATTGTCACATAGGCAAGAGCATTTAGCAATGAGCCCTCGAGGTACTAGGTCAATCCCTTAGGGTCCATCTCTCCATATCTGTTGTCATCACACCCATAATAAGTTGATCCTTATCTAAACTGGGGGCAACTCCTCGACCTGGTTACAGATTTGGATTCTTGAGTGCCATGTGTTCTAAGAGGATACCAATAAGGATGGTGATACCTTTCACTAGACAAGCAAGTGTAGCAAAAGCAAGCTTCCCAAAACAAAAATCTTGGCCCAAAACATCAACCTGTCCAAACCAAAGCAGAGCACCATACCGAAACACTCAAACTAAATCTATATCAATTATGGCAAAAAGACACATCTAATACAAGAATAGTTTGTGAACAGGTTAACTTACAAAGTCTTGGATTTTTGTCATTATGTCTTCGTATGCTACTCAAGGATGCCAAAAGCTAGAGATGCTATGATGGGGGCATAATCTTTTTCTTTGTTTGTTGCTTGTAGATTAAACTTTAGTAATGTAATGACTTTTTGTCTAACGACATGATCAGCAAAAGATCATCGAGGACTCCGAGGCCTGAACATGAAAAAGGGCAATCCTTGTCTGTTGAAATGCAAGAAGTACTCAAGTCATCTAGATTCATGTTTGACTAGATGCTTGTATCAACTTTCTATATCAAAATCCATGTAAGGAATACTCAGGTCATCTCGGTCTAATTATACCTAGATGCTTGTATTTTCTTACAACATTTCAAAAAGTGAAAAATACCAAAAAGTGCCCAATGATGAAAGAAAAAGACTTGCAATATCAAGATGACAAATCCACATCCATCCCATATCCCAAAAATCCATATCAACCATGCAATAAGGAAAATCCTGCAACATACCAAATGAAAGCCAATATTTCTCCATCTCTTCTTCTCCTATCTGCATCATCTCTGTGTCGACTGAGTGCATTTGGACATATCAAAAACCTAGCATAGATAGCATATCATATCACATGAGATAGTCATTTACATGATTACATCATTTGCATACATAATAAAGTGCATTAGGTTATCCACAGACACTTGCATCCACATATCATATCAAAAATCCAAAAAAACATAGACAAATACATAGAGAGCTGCATAATCATAACCATAACATGTCACATTTGCATATCAAATCATCATACAATCCATCTAGTATGCATCACATATACAAACACATCATTAAAATAGATTGCATCCATAGCATATCCACATAAGGAAAAACATGAGCATATAGAACATCAATAACTGCATCATCGTATAAAGTGTAAAAACATGTCCAAATGTACAATATGTCAAAAATATCTATCTAAATCTCTCAGAGTCATATCATAAAAATGTATATAAGGTACAAAAAGATAGTGATACATGTCTCAAGGAAAAAATGGTACATATACAGGCTAGCTCAACCATCAAAAAATGTATACATCAGATCAAAAAATTGGTACAAGTATCCAAATCTGGCTACCCCTGCTACCATGGAGCACTGCTCTCTGCATTGCCCTCTCCTCTATCTCCCTCTGACTGCTATGGGCCCCTCACTGATCCCAAAGACCGGGACCCACCTACACTCTGAGATGCCACAGACTGGCTCCTAAAACTAGGCACCCACTGATCCACTGCCACTGCCCCATGGTATAACCCTCTATAGTATTGAGCCTGAGCTCTGGCAAGCTCACTCTGAACCTGGGCTAACTGTGTCTGGGTCTACTACACCTGTGATACCAAAAAGGTAGAGGTACTGTTTGTACCCATATCTGTCACCATTGCATCCCTCTCTGCCCTCATTGCCCTCGCACTGGCTAAGGCTGCGTCTCTCTCTAGATATCTCTGATATCCGTCTTGTGTCTGCATCTCTCTGAGACTCTACTACTCTCAGATGAGCCCTCAGCTGCCTAATCTGACCCTGTAGCATCGCAATGGCCTGCTGTGCTGGCACCTACTCCTATACCTGCTACTGTGCCACCTGCTATGGTGGTGACATCTGCCTCTATTGTCCCACCTATTGTGCCTGTACCTGTCCTATAGCATGTGGTTGTGCAACTACCTACTGACCCAAAGGCCCCTCCCTAGACCTCCTCCTCCTTTGTCTTAGTCTACCACCCCCTCCTCCATCTCCTCCATCATCCCCCTAATCTCCTCTCCTCCTCCTCCATCCTTCCCTCCTCCTGCTAGTTGCACCCTCATCGTCTGAATCCTCCTCGTCGATATGAGGAGCCAACTCTCCTAGTCCTGAGTATCTAGGAAAGGTATGAGCAGCGAACCACTCCTCATAGGCCAACCTACATAAGGGATTTGTTGAAAGTCTACCAAGACCTCCTCATATGACGCCACGAGACCCCACCTGAACCTCTCTGCATGCATCCTGGAAAAACATGCCTATCCCTGTGGTTTGCCCTGTACTCGGCCGAACTGTCTTTGCACTCGGCTCATAATCTATCACTCTAGAATATACCTAGTCCTGCTAATGACCCACTGAGTCTAGAAATAATATGGAAGCTCGTCTGCCTCATCATCCCATACCTCACAGTCTAAGTATGGATGCCAGACAACTAGATCTACATTATCAAATGCATGTCTCCAGTACTCCAGCTTCCCCAGCCTGTACTGGGAAATCACACCTACATAGCCATAACTATAGGTCTCACCCCTCTGCCTGTGAAATAGACATATCGGCCGTGTGATAGCTATATGCTCGCACAACCAAAACTGCAAGAGAGACACACCGGCTGAGAAACTAGCTCCTCTATGGTACACCACCTAGTGCATATCTCTGTATAAGTGTGCAAGCAAGCACACACCCCATCCATACCTAGTACCGTCTATAATCATACTCTCCAACACCCTCCACTAGCCAATCGGGAAGCCGTGTGACCTCCTATCAGGGCATACTACGCCACCGATTAGTCTTGCCACTATGCCTGGGAAGTAGTCATAGCAGTCATGTATATCCTGCCACAAAATCACCTGCTCCACCAACTCTGGGTCATCGAATACCTATCTGCACTTGGCTAATCTAGCATCTCACTTTGACTTGTACTTGACCAACTTTCCCTGAATAGGGAGGTGTAGAATCTGGTACACATCCTCAAGAGTGACCGCCATCTCCCCTGTCAGAAGATGGATTGTACCATCCTCGCTGTGGAATCACTCCACCGCTACCATCAACATAACCTGATTCGTGCGAACTTCAGGCATGAAGCAAACATAATGCAAACCCATCGCACCTAGAGCCTCACGATCTATCTCGGTCAACATATACCGCTGTAACAATGGCAACAGGAACTGCTCTCGTGACGTAAGGACATCCCAAATATCCTCCTGCAACCAAACCAAGAATAACATCAAAGAAATCCATATCCAAGCAAGCTTACTCAAAGCAATCAAACTATCCTATCAATGACTTAACATATCCAATTAATCAAAATACCATATCATCTCTTGACTAGATTCTCGGTAATCTCAGAGATCGCTTATCAATTGATGCATCGATCAAGGTGCCAATTGGGTTAATTTCGTTAAGTCAACTGATTTTTCCTATTGCAAATGCACCGATCTAGGTGGCAAATGCGCTGATCCATATCACATGCACCTCTTCACCGTGAATGTGCCACCTTTTGACATGTATGCATTGTTCTGGCACACACACCGCTTCTTAGGTCACATGCGCCATTTCCCAGTAAATGCACTAATTCCAAGAAAGTATGCGCTAAACTAGCATATGCGCCATAACATATCTCACATGTGCTACATCTCAGCATATGCGCCATAACATATCTCACATGTGCTACATCTCACCATATGCGCCATTTCGGAGTGCATATGCACTGAACGATAGTTCGGTGCATCTATCCTAGTATTTTTTCTTAGCCATTAATGAGCCTAATAAATGACTTTTTGCGAGTTTTGATGAACTACATACTGGGGGTCCTGCCTCCACCAGCTGATCGAACCGTCGGACTCGCTCAAACTGGTGCTCCTCATGTGGAATATCCATCTCTCTGGTTTCCATGCTCTCTTAAGCTCTCAAAAGACCAATCAACTAAGGACAAGTGTGCAAATGAATAGAACTTGTGGACCCGACTCCTATTTATAGCAAGTGAACCAAATCTAACTGTATGACAACTACGACTACTTCCCATGTCTGTTTCTCCGAACCATATCCCATTTTTCTCCATCCTAACTCTTTTTTCACATTCTTCTTCGTGAGATTGTCCATCTCACGCCTTCTGCCTTCTTCCCGTCCAATCTCCCGAGGGGGCATCCTATTGTCAAACTTGTACCAGGGGCAAACTGGGGCATGTATCACTATCAAAAATTCTTATTCTTTGAAACAACGTGGTAAAACACATTACATCAAAGAGGGGCAAAATGTATACATCTAAAATTGACATGACTCTACTTAAATAAATATTTTAAATATTTATTTCACCTTCACATTCCTCTATCAATAAATAAATAAATTTATTTATTTATTTGATTCATCTCCTCCCATATTATTAAATAAATTACATTTATTTAATTAATTAAATTCATCTACATCAACTTAATTCTTCTGAATAATTAAATAATTTTAATTATTTAATTAAAACCTTTTATTCTTCCAAATTTAAATAAAATGCAATTTTATTTAAATTAAAATTTTAAATCTCCACAAGATAAAATATATTTTTATATTTTATTTATTCCTCCAAATTATCTACAAAGTAATTAAATAAATTCATTTATTTAATTATGCTTTCTTATCTTCAAAAATCCTTCTTATCTTCTAAAAATACATTCCTCTTGTCACACAAAAAGAAAAAGCTAAGTTAAAGCAATTTTAAAGCAAACTATGCTCTTAAATTAGAAAAATAAATTCTAATTTAAGAAAACAAAAACTCATCCTCATCAACAGAGTAGTTAACTCAACAAAGCTGCTTTTTGAATGACACATCTTTCTTCCATTTGTTACACGTTCTTGAACAATCCTGCGCCGTTGATCTTCTCATTTCTTCTCAACCATTGATCTTCTTCCACCCAATTCTATAAATACAACCCTCTTCTTCTTCATTTCATATATCCATCGCTTGAGAAAACTTATGCTACAGAAACACTAGCACACCTTTGGCACCCTTCATCTCTATAGCACTTCATATCATCATTTTCATTAGTGTGTTGAAGCTCATCTTCAATCACACAAAGTATCACAGCTATTTTGTCCTTGTCATCTTCGACAAGCAAGGGAGCATATGCTTCTGAGGGCTTCATCATTATCATAGATCAAGAACAGATAGGCAAGCAATGGAAGATGAAAGGTAAAAAGGTTGTAATTATCACACTTTGGTTGTTTTTAAATCTCTTTTCCTTCACATTCTATTGATGTTTGGGTTTTTGTTATTCAATTGATTAATCTCATTTTCACCCTCACACTGACCACTAATGCACATGCTTGTAGTAATTCTATAACTAGTATTGGAGTACCTAATGACACTAATTCAAAAAATTACAAAGCTTTGGGATTCAACCATCAAAACCAAGGACCAAGGGTGACTTCTTTTATGAATAATCACTCTCAACCACCTCTCAATCCCATTTATTCTCAACCACTTCTTACATACAATTATTCTCAACCACCCTCCAATCACAATTACTCTTAACCACCTTTTGTTACCACTCACACACAATCTCCTCAAAATTTCATTACCACGACTTCAAATTCTCAAACCGCATCCCCTAATGATGCCCTCCTAAAACAACTCTTGCAAGGCATGACTTCTTTACAACAAAAGGTGACAATATTGACAATTTCTTCACAACTTAATATACCAACTTATCATGCTCATAATCCTCTATCTTATGCAATCTTGAGAACTCCTATCCCTGAGAAGTTTGAAACTCCTCGCTTTGAAAAATATGGTGGAAAATGTGATCCTAGTACTCATGTGACAGCATTCACATCTATGTGTAGTGATTTCTTCTTTGAAGAGGACTTGTTAGGAAAATGTTTCCCACAATCTTTCAAAGATATTGCTTTAGAATGGTTTCTCTTTACCTCTGAATTCAATACACTTCTTCTCTCAGTTAGTTGATCAATTTTTACAATATTTTCAAGCAAAAAATGGACCTCAATTTTCATTAATTGATTTAGTTTATTGAAAACAAGGTTTGAAAGAGAAGCTAACCAAGTTTATTAGTCGATATCAAGATCTTTATGCACAAATTCAATACCAGATGAATGTTGATGATGTTTAAAAGGTATTTATTACAAATCTACAACCTAACATCCGTGATCAGATCCTCTTGATGAAGTATAACGCTTTTCAACATTTATGCATAGCCCTTTGTGATTACCAACTTTTGACTAGTTGGTATGAAAACCAAAACTCATCGACTCAAGTTGGTCAATCCATGGATGGATCTTCACAAAATAACTTTAAAAGGAATAATAAGAGTTTCATCAAGGTTAATGGATAGAATTCAAACAACTTTTCACAAGTGTCTGCTATCACCAATCCGAAGAGAGCACTATTTCAATATAGACAACAACAAAGACAATTCACTTCAATATCTAACTCCTTACATTCTATCATGAATCAAGTAGTGAGTAATAATCTCTTGCAACTACCTTTGATTAAACTATTGGATAGTAGTAGAATGCAAGGACCTCACTTCGATGCAAATGCTTTTTGTCATTTTCATCAACAACAAGGACATGATATTGAATGATCCATGCATCTAAAACATGAAATACAAGACCTCATCAACTCAAATGTTATACAGGTGTCTAGTGTGAATGATAATGGAAATAAGTTGGTTGCTCCTCTGAATTAGAATTTACAAATCTTTATTAATCGCTTTCCTAAGCACAGTGACAACAGCATGGTAAAACAAAATATAATAGAGCAAGAAGATGACTATCTTGATTATGACAAAATAATTGGTATGATAGAGATGGATAAGGAAAAGTTTGATAAATCACCTTGTCCATGAAGAAACGGTATATATGTTGAGGTTCCTCTGTAGTTATCCATTCAAGGATCAGGAGTCAACCAAAATACATTGGAAAGACAAATTGAACAACCAAAACAAGAGGTCATGAGATAGGAAAAGGATGCTACAATGAATAATATCCCATTTCACTATTGTAGATGAACTCAACAAAATAAGAAAGTTAAGGATTAGAAAAGAGTTAGGTGGTTATCATCAATAAGAAATAACAGTGGTTCTCCCCCTCATAAGAAACAAAAGATTTTAAATTTACAAAGAGTCAGGAAACAAGCATCGCATGAACTTTCTGACAATAAAGAACAATCTAATATGAACCACTCAAACTTCACACAAAACTTGATGGAGCATCTTTCTAAGATACTTGCAAGTCACAAATTCTAGTATAGGTGTGCATTCAGGTCAGTATTTCTAATGATTTAGCTCTATGTTGTGACCTCCTCATGATGTGTTATGTGTTGTTTAGGTCTCCTTGGATGACCCTTGATACTCTTGTAACATCAAGGATACTGGGAGACCACCTATGTTGTGACCATTCTTCTATTTGTATCATCATTGTTTTATCTTGCTTCACCTCTATTTTTATTGTTGTGTGTCATGCCTTAGGGGCATAGCATTGTGGTTGCTGACCTGGGGGCACCTTCCTACAATGACCCTAAGGAACTTGTTTCTCCTCTCTTGATTTATTATTTACCTTCTTCTAGTGGTTCTTGTTACTAAATTTTGTTCACACCTAATTTAGTTGGACCTAATTTGTAGTTGTTTCAAAAGGAGTAAAAGAAAACTTTTAAGTTATTGCAATCAGTGAATGTTTGATGTTTTGACAAGAGGAAAACAATGATCAGTTGTCACGATAATCCAACAGTCCAATCAGGACTGTCAAATCATCATGACAAGTGAATGTCGATGTCAAGAAATCAAACAGTCAATAAGAGACAATTGATCTAACTATTTTTATCTTTCAAAGTTATAAGACAATTTGATTATTCAAGTGATCATATTTCAATGTGAAAGAAAGGTATCCATTTGAACTATCATTTCATGTCATTTTTTTGAACATACATTTAGTTTCAGTTATTTTATCCTATGCATTGATTGAAAACAAAACATACATAAATCAATTGCATAAGGTAAATTAACTGATCATGTTTAAAAGAAATGTTTGAATGTGTCCTACACAAGCCGTGGGAGTGACTAAACTGAGCAATGCAGACATATGCAAGCTATAGATCTGATGATAAAAGGAAATAAGAAAGAACACATGAGAATATTAAATATCCATCATTATCTTTTGTTTGAAGGTTGATGCCTTGTTGGTGACTGATCTTCATAGCTACATCTTCATCTCCAGTCATGTCAGTGTACCTGCAAAATTTTTTGGGGAAAGTCTTATTATAGCTCTGAATATTTAAAACTATCATATGCTTTTATCAAAAGACATATTAACTTGCAAACATCATGCATTTCATATGGAGTCAAATCAGACATGTGCAATAAATCAGATCATCGTGAGAAAGATCAATCAGCTTCATAAGGTATGTTTTTTATGCTAACTTGTTTGTTCACTGTGCAGGTATAGGAAAAGTAATGTTGCTGATTTGAAGACATTAAAACATGTGGAGAAAATCTGGCTCCCACAAGGGTTGAGCCCAGCATGTTTCTATTTTCTATTCATTTGAAAAGGATATCAGATTGAAAGACAGGATGCATCACTCAAGATAACATCATGCATCATAAATTCAAGTTGCAAAAGAGTGAAGCCATCATGATAAAGATGAAAAGGAGCAGTTGCTCCTATAAACTATGCCCACTTGACAAATAGATTGATTAAATCAAATCAAACATATTCAAAAAGCTTCATTATAGATTACAAAGGAACCAATGGTTTTGAATCAAATAGCCAATATGCATAACACAAAGATGCAGTAATGATAAGGTACTTTTCTTTATTTTAATCATCATTCTAATGCCTTACTATTTTCATATTTCATGCCATAGTTATCTAGGTGGGTCAAGCATCATGAAATCAAACCCCAGATGTCATAGAAGTACAAAAGGTGTAAAGAATGATCAACTAAGAAAGAGATGCCAAGACTGTCATTAAAGTAATCAAATAATAGCATCATGAGGTACAATAATGTGAAGATTTACATAAGGTAGAAGATAAAGAGCCATTTCATGATGATGAACTGTCATTATCACATGTTCATGATAGTATTGTTGCTATGATACCTTTTAAGGACATACAGAAAAAGAACATTGCCAAATAGAAGTACCAGAATAGCAATACTTGACAAGAAACATGCCTTATAGTAATGAATGAAGTGACAGTCAACAAGGGATAATTCAAAGGAGCAAATTACAGTCATTCAATGCTACATCACTGAAACCTCATTCATACCATGCCAAAGTTCAAACTTCATGAATCAAAGATATTGCCAAATACTTGACAGGAGCATCTGACAGAAATTATGCTATAGGAGATTAAAGTATTAAGCTATAGGTGGAAGATAAAAGTGAGAAGTTATATAATGATGCACTAAGAATGTAGGGTATCATATCCATGTTTTTGAATGAAGACCATATGTTACAAAGCTGGAAATTCATGTAATTGTTTCATATTTCTACTATTTTGACAATCATAGCTATAGGAGGAAGAAAGAATGATCAAGATAAATAGAATAAAGAACATTTGATAATGATAGTCAAATGAAAGAAAGAATATAAGATGCAGAGTAAAAGAGTATACTATCACAAATTGAGCAGTAAGGGTTTATTTCTTTCAAAATCTTAAAACCCTCATCACTATATTCAAAACCCTTGTGCTATTTTATGTAGAGGGAATAAATGCTACAGAAGTGGAGCAGAGATAAAGAAAGAAATACAGTGAATAATATCAGAGAGAAGTCATTTCTTTAGAAGCAAGATACCCACATGGACATTTTGAAAACCCTTGTTTTCTTTTACACCTACAGTCAATAGAGATATACAGGAGAAGGAGAAGGAGAAGGAGCCATAGAAGCCACGACTATACTAGAGAGATCATTTTATACCCATTGATAAAACTTTTCAAAACCCTTATCAAGAATTAGGTTACAGTTCAAAAAAATAAGATTTAGAGCCAGAGAAGGAAGCTCACCTCATATTTTTACAGAAGAAGAAGACTGTAGCAGGTCGCGGCCTTCATTCTTGAAGGTTTTTTGCATACAGAGTTATTTTTAGAGATAAAGAAGACAACATAGAGGCAATAAATTTTTTGTTAAAAGATGTGATAAATACTCAACATAGAAGCCACGACCATTTGAGGAAGAAAGAAGCCACAAAAGTAACACAAAATACCAGTCACCACTCAAAATAAAGTTTACCATCTTTCTTTCTTTCGAATGCCAATGATTTGATCAGGAGAAGACTAGATGGAGAGTGAAAGAACAAGAGGAATGTGCTTGTGTCTTTCAAACCCTAGTCGGCCATGAAGGTTGCAAAGCTGAAACAATAGAATGCAAAATGAAGAATAAGATAACTTTTAGGGTTATCTCTTGTTTTGTTTGATGGCTCTTTGTTTTCTCATTTTTTTGACTTTGTAAACAAAAGATAAATCATTACCTTATCCACCATGGTCAAGACTTTAAGTCTTGTGAGATTCCTAGTCATTATGCCAAGAGGGGGCCATGGGCCAACAACATATTTCTTTTGCATTTGATTTTTTGAGAGTCAAAGGGTTGAATTCATTAGAAAAGAAGGCTCGATGCCTTAGAACTCTTATTCCCTTTATTTTTTTATGTGGTTGACAACATGGTCAAAGATAACTGTAATCATATGCAACATGGTAAAAAATCCCAAGGTTCCTCATTGTCATGCATAATGGCCGAATATGGTCAAAGGTTCTTTGATGCCTTATACATTTCTTAATACATTGAGGGTCAAAGGTGGAACAACATATGAAGACAAGATGATACTATGAGTGATAAGGTATATAGATAATGCATTATGAAATGTAAGGTGGCAGATTGTATGAACAATGCATGCAAAATAGGAGCCAAAACCATAAACAAGATTATATGACTAGAACATGCAAGTCAAACATTGAGATGATGGAAGTATGGATAAGGTAAGGTATTTTTGTAGGGGTGGCAATGTAATGGAGTAATAAGGGTTAATTTTTTTCTTGATGCATGTGAAATGCAACTAGGAGATTATTTCTTGCATGAAGGCATAAGGAGATATTTTCTTTCTCTTAAGTCCTAATTTTGGCATCAAATCATGCAAAATTGTGCAAATTAGGCAAATGTAATTGGAGAGATAAGGTGTTATTTTTCTTTCATCTATCATGCATGACTTTACAACTAAAATCAATGTAAGTAAATAATAAGGTAATATTCTACAAATTACTTTATTATTTTTCATAAGTTGTAAAGTCATAGAATTAGTACAAGATGTAACTAATAATAGAGTAATTTTACTTTATTCTTTACTCACATCAATTTTGCCATGCAAAATCATGCAAAATAGATGAGTTGAGTTAACTAAGGTTATTTGAAGACTTTTGTATGATTTAGAGGGCAATTTGGGGAGTTTTGGTCAACTTCTTGGTCAAACATATGGAGAGGATCAACTTGGAGCTATTCTTGCTCAATTTGCAGCAGTTTGGACTCTTATTTTTAGGGATTTCTTGGTTTGCTCATGGATCACTTTGTAGAGATTATTTTTAGAGGTAGTTAGGTGCAATTATATTTTTCATGCCTCTTGGAGAGATAAAACTATATATTGTAAAGTAAAACTTTGTTTTTTCTAGTTCTTGCCTTTTTGCTCTTTACACTTTGAGAGAGAAAGAGGTTTTGTAACTCATTGATTATAGATTTTATAAAGATTATAGTAGGTTACAAGTTCCATTTTTCTTGTCTTTATGCAATATTTTCCTTTATTTTTCATTAGAATCAAGTGTTTGCCTTTCCATTTAATGCAACTTGTATGAGTGATTTGATGAAATTTTATTGTGTTTAAATATCAAAAACTTTAAACTTATTGTCTCATTCTTACTTAGAAGTGTTAAGCATAGTGATATCACAGGTCTTATGTTGTCTTACTGAAATCTTTTCTTTCATGTGAAAAATTCTTTTTCCTTCATAAAGAAAATAATTTCTAGCCTTAGAAACATTTTTGTGATTTTTATTGCCAAAAGGGGATTCTGTGGATAAGATTTATGAGATCTATTGTGAGTTAGATTTGCAAGTTTTCCATCATTATTAGGTGCATCACCAACTTTTACAGTTTTTATTATCTTTAGAAAATCCTTTTTAACCCTTTTCCAAAACAAAAGCCATATATCAAAATTGAATATTTTAAGGGAACCAGCCCACAAATTGGAGGTTCAAACTCAATATAATGTCACCCACAACTTGAGTTTGTCCCCATGTTTTGAAGGATTGTAGAGTTTCACAACTTTGGATAAGGGTACAATCCTCATCGATAATAGTTTTTGGCACGCCCAGTGGGACTTTGAACTGATTTTTACTTCAAAAAGAACTTAGTATTTTTGTTGTTTTAGTATGAACAACAAAAATTTTAGCCTTTTAGAGGTTTATTTTCATGTACCTGGTGACTCTAATTCTTTTGTTTTATAGATCAGATCTTGCAAATTATGAAAAAGTATCAAACAAGATCAAATAAAGATTCTGAGAAGAAGCAATTTCAGTTATCTCCACCAAAGAGGAGAGTAAAAGTAGATAGAGTGATTAGACCAACAAATATAGTAGTTATTTCAGATCTGCCAAGTACACATCAGCAATTTGCTTCTCACCAGAATCCATTATTTGCAATTTTATCATCAGTATCTCATATTTCTCCACCAGCAAGTCCAAGAGAGCAAGTACCTATTTTTCAAGAAGATCCTATTTCTCAAGAACTTAAGGAAGAAGAACCTATGTTACAAGAGGTACTAGTACGAATCCAAGTACCAGCTACTGAAATGTCTCTACCAGGAGGGGGTGGAGGAGCAGTCCCACCACCTAGAGGTGGAGGAGCACCTGGAAGAGGTGGAGGAAATCCAAGACTGCCACCATCAACAAGAAATCAACCATTTGTTACCTTCAATGGGGGCAGCCCATTAAATTTGAGGCAACATGATGATATACCAATGGTTGCATTGAAAAGTCTGCCAAATTTCAACAGTGAGGATGGAACCACACCAATAGAACACATTAGAGATGTAGCATCATTGATTTCTGTTCATCATATCATAGAAGAGAATGTAGCACTCAGGCTATTAGCAACATCTTTCAAAGATAAAGTTCTTCAATGGTTTAGAAGTCTAAGAGTTAATTCTATTACATCATGGGATGAATTAGGAGCTGCTTTGAATAGACAATTTCAAGATAAATCTGATCATTTATCACTTGTTGAGCAAATGACTACTATCAAGAGGGCCCCACAAGAGCAAATGACATATTTTAATTATAGATTTTAAAGGACATGGAATAGAATCCCAAAAATGATAAAGCCTTCACCTGAGCATGCATTTTTGTATTATTTGAGAGCATTAAATAGTGATATTGTTGTCATGATTCAGGCAATGGGTGGGGTCACTTTACCAGTTGCTTTTAATATTGCAATAAGGGCAGAAAATAGTTTAATACAAGCTAGAAAAATAGCACCTAGGCCCCTAATGCCAATATTTCCTGATGCTCAGCCATCAATTCCAATAGCAATACCTCCTATTTCATCAATCCCTAGCAACCAACTTTTGGTTATCAAGCAAATGTGAAAAATAGTGCAGATGCTATGCATTCTGATATTCAAGAGTTGAAAGGAAATCAACAAAGCATAGCTAAATTATTGCAGACTATAAGCAATGATTTAGTGAGTCTAAAAATTCAAGCAAATCATAATAACAGACCATACCAAGCCCCATATCATGCAAATAGGCCTCCTTATCAGGCAGATTACTAGGGTCAAAAAAGAAATTACAATAATAGGCCAAATCAACAATATAATCCAAATGTTGTTAGCTCATCAAAGGAGCTTGTGCCTATATAGAATAACATGGTTCAGGATTATACATGGTGTTACCCATGTAATCAGCCTCATAATCAAGCTACTTGCATGAATGGAGTGGTAAGTCAAGCTTTAATAGTACAGAATAACTATGTGACTGTTGAAAATTCAGCAAGTGATGTGAATGACCAGCTGGATACTCAGACTCAACATGTTCATCCTGATGTAGCTTTGATGAATTGGTAGGCTAATAAATTTTGTGGTTTGAATCAATTACTAGGTCAAAAGCAGTCTTTTACTAATATTGCAGCAAATACAAGATCAAAAAAGAGGGTTGCTTACTTACAACAGCAAGATGGAAATGCAAATCAACAAGCTGACATCAATAAGCAACAAGATGGAAATGCACAACAAGTTGAAAAAGGTAAAGGTATAGTTTCTACAAGTCAACAATGGTAGAATCAAACTTCTACATCTCAAGATATGCATATTTTGTCAAGAGGACAACCAATAGTTGAAAAAAGACAGCCTGAAGCTCATAAACAAAAAAGTAAAGACCAAATAGAAGTTATTCCTAAAGTACAACAAAAGGTTAGTGGTCCTACTTTTAATATTTTGGATCATAGGAAGAAAGCAACAGTTAGCATGTCCATTTTAGATGCTTTGCATATTCCAGGACAGAAAGACTAATTACAAGATGCTTTAACACAATTGTCCTTGTCAAATGAGGTTCAAAAAATGGTTCAACATCAAGTTATGCTTACAAATGAGGCAAAAAAAGGAAAAGAACTAAAACTAGTAAGCAAACCACCACCATTTTATGTCACTTTGATTGTATGTGATCATTTAGTACATAACTACATGATAGATTCAGGGACTAGCAACTCAGTTATGCCAAAACAACTAGCTAATAAACTTGGTCTGAAATATGAACCTATTATTAGAGGAGTTATGAAAATTGATAGAACTGAGGTCAACATAGTTGGAATGTTTAAAACTTTAGGTCTTACTTTGCATGCATGTCCAAATCTTGTCATATATCAAGATATATATGTCATTGATCTGCCACCTACTTTTGCCATCTGTTTGTCTAGAGATTTTACAACAAGATTAGGGGTTTATTTGTCTTCTGATTGGACAAATTTGTTCTTTAGAACTAGATATGGAACCAAGGTTACAATCAAATCTGAGCCATTAGCTAAAGATCACCTTGAACCTTACACACCCAGTCCAACAAATGCCAACCTTTCCATTTTTTATCAAGAAGATCTAATTCCTGTTCAAGACCCAAGTACACCTTTAGAGGTTTCCTAATCTTGTTTTAGACCAGTGGACAATAGAGAACCATGAGATAGATCCTTTTGATCAGATGGATGAGATAGGTCTTGGTGTGTATATGATTCAAGAGAAAAATATAGTCATTCCAAATCTGTTAAAAGGAGAAAAACAAGTTAAAGAAGCTGAAAATGATGTTTGTGAACTTTATTTTGATGGTTCTAGAAGTAAGATTGGTGTTGGTGGAGGAGTTGTTTTAGTTTCTCCCACAGGTGAGAAATATTATTCATCTTTCAAATTTGCTTTCATCTGTTCTAATAACTCAGCTAAATATGAAGCTTTAGTTCATGGATTAGAATGGGCCAGGAAAAGAAACATTAAGTGCCTAAAAGTCTTTGGAGATAGTGAATTAGTTGTGAAACAAATCAGAAATCTTGCTACTACAAAGAATGATTTTCTGAAATTATATAAACACAGAGTTTGGGACATGATAGAAGAATTTGATGCTTTCAATTTGATATCTATACCAAGGACTAATAATAAATAGGCTAATAAATTAGCTACCATAGGAGTTGAATATGACATTCCTACAGAAATGAAGAATATTCATTCTCCTTTATATGTTAAAGTTGCTGTTAGACCTTCCATTCCTGATAATAATACTAGCTGGCAGGTATTTGACAGTGATGAGCAGATTGTAAATTTTTGATGGAAGAAGCTGAATTTTCAGCAGGTAATCAACATAAATTTATGCAGCAGTATGATGATCAAATACTTCAGTTAAAATCAAACAAGTTACCTAATGGATTAGTGACCTTAGAATCAATTTTAATACTGATGATCAAGTAAGTAAAGATAAAGCCAACTTGTTAGTTAAATAGGAACACTATGAACCTGTTGAAATCTTTAAAGATAAATTACTCAAGCTAGGAAAGATATGTACAAAATAGGAGTAGCAAGCATTTATTCAGCTTTGCCAAGAATTTAGTGATGTGTTTGCATGGGAATACGAAGATCTAAAAGGTTTCAACCTAGAATTGGCTCAGCATACAATTGAGCTTGAAGCCAAGGCAAAACCTGTTAGATAGAAGCAAAGACCACTAAATCTTAAGTTGGACGTACTTATGAAGACAAAATTGAATAAGCTGATTGAAGGTAATATTATCTTTCCTATCAAACATACTTCATGGGTTTCTAGCTTGGTTCCTGTTAGGAAAAAGAATGTAGAAATCAAATTATGTGTGGACTTCTATGATTTAAAAAGAGCATCTTTAAAAGATCATTATCCTTTACCATCCATGGAATATATATTGCAAGTTGTTTCTGGATCAGAAAGATTCTCCTTGTTGGATGGTTATTTAGGTTATAACCAAATTCTAGTTAAAAAAGAAGATCAATACAAGACAACTTTTACTACTAAATGGGGTACACTAGCATACAGAGAGATGCCTTTTGGCTTATCAAATGTAGGTGCAACATTCCAAAGAGTAATGTATATGGCCTTTCAAGGTCTAATTAATAATTTTGTACTTGTGTACTTAGATGATGTAAATATTTTTTCTAAGGAAGATGAAGATCACTTTCATCACTTAAGACTGATTTTTGAAAGATGTAGAGAATTTGGGGTTTTGCTCAATCAAAAAAAGAGTATTTTTTCTATTCATGAAGGCAAACTTTTAGGACAAATAGTGTCCAAGGGTGGGATATCAATTGATCCATAAGGAATCACTGCAATATTGGTATTACCACTTCCTGCACATAAGAAAGGCCTATAAATCTTTCTAGAAAGAATTATCTTTGTAAGAAGGTTTATTCCAAACATAGTAGGACTTTTACAACCTCTTACAACAATGCTAAAAAAAAATATTCCTTTCAGTTGGATCAAAGAAGGAAAGAAGAGCTTTGAAGAGATAAAAGAGGCACTTGCTACTATACCAACACTGGTAGATCCAATTTTTGACAAAGATTTCATTTTGTATGCATTTGGCAGTGTGGATACTATATTAGCTATGCTTTGTCAGCAAAATGAAAAAGGATTGGAACAACCTGTGGCATTTTTCAGTCAAATTTTGCATGATTATGAGGTAAGATATTCTTTTGTTGAAAAACATGTATTGGCTATTATAAGGAGCCTAAAGAAATTTAAGCATATGCTTTCAAATAATAGAGTTCATTTAATGGTTGCCAATCCTATAGTAAAATAATTCTTGCTTAGTAAGGATTTAAATGATAAAAGTGCAGGGTGGATAACAAAGGTTATGGAATATGACATCCAAATTAAAGTTACCAAGCTAGTCCAAGGCAAAGGACTGTGTGAATAGCTTACAGATCACCAACAATGCAGCAATGAACTTGAAGGAAAAGCTGAGACAGTGCTATAGAATGATGAAGCATTTGCTGTCCCACATTCCCCTACAAATTGGGTGCATGATATGATCCATTATCTGCATATTGGTGATTGTCCTCAAGGCTTGGATATATCAAAAAGAAGATACTACAGATTGCAGGCAATTCCTTATGTTGTGATTGATGGAATCTTGTATAAAAAAGACTTTAATGGTGTTTTAATAAGGTGTGTATAGCCAGATCATATTCAAACGATTCTAGAGAAATTTCATGATGGACCTTTTGGGGGTCATTTTGCAGCTAGAACAATAGCTCTAAAAATTATGAGAGCTAGTTACTATTGGCCTGACATGTTGAAGGATGTACATGTATGGGTAAAGAAATGTTTAAAATGTTCAATTTTTGTAGGGAAACAGAAACTTACAGCAATGCCCTTGCATCCAATTTAGGTAAAGTAGCCATTTGGCAAGTGGGGATTGGACTTCATTGGTCCTATTGATCCACCTTCTAGCCAAGGACATAAGTGGATATTGACTACTACTGATTACTTTACCAGATAGACTGGAGCAGTTGCCTTAAAAGAAGCTAATGAGACATCAGTCCTGAATTTCTATCAAGATCTAGTGTCCAGGTTTGGTACTCCTGACTCAATTATTTCAAATAATGCTTTAGCATTTATTGGATTAAGAGTGTTTGATTGGTCTATCAAAAATAACATATTTCTGAATACTTCATCAAATTATTACCCTCAAGCTAATGGATAGGCCAAGTCAACTAACAAAAATTTGATTAAAATCATAAATAAAACAATTGATGAAAATCAAAGGTCTTGGCATGACAAGTTAAAATTAGCCTTGTGGGCTGATAGAATAACCCCTAAAAGAGCAACGGGTAATTTACCTTATGTTCTTACTTACAGAAAAGAGGCCAAACTTCCAATATCAGTTGAGTTACCAACTTTGAGTTACATAAAAGAGCTGGAATTACTTGAAGAACAACCAATGGAGGTTAGGCTTGCACAACTGATAGAGCTTGACGAGATCAGAAAAGAGGCCTTAAAAACATTGGAAATGCACTAGGCCCAAATGAAAAGGACATTTGATAAAAGAGTAGTCCCAAGAATCTTTAAAGAATGAGATCTGGTTTTCAAATGGAATGAATTAAAAAGTAGACTTGGTCAACATACAAAATTTGATGCTATGTGGGATGGACCATAAATCATTACAGAATGCAAGCAACACAATGCATTCCAACTTGCTAAATTAGATGGAGAGGTGTTGCCAATCCCTATCAATGGGATTCACCTCAAGTTGTGTTATTAGAGAAGTATTCTTATGCTACAAATAAGTGATTTTGCACATTTAGTTTCAGTTATTGTTTTGTTTTCCAAGAAGTACTTTTCCACATTTTACTGGTTTTGTCTTAAGCAAGCCAATTTTAGTTTTAGTTTTAGTTTTGTTGCTGCTGTAAGTTTTGTATTAGCTTGAGTTGCAGAAATTTTTTCAAAGTTTAAGGCAGAAGAAGACTCATGTGCTGAATGAAATTACAAGGCTACTGGTTCTAAGTTGTTTAGTAGGCAAACACCCTTGAGAGGTCACTAGAAATGTTACTAAATTTTGTTCACACCTAATTTAGTTGGACGTAATTTGTAGTTGTTTTAAAAGGAGTAAAAGAAAACTTTTAAGTTATTGCAATCAGTAAATGTTTGATTTCCTGATAAGAGGAAAATAATGATCAGTTGTCACGATAATCCAACAGTCCAATTAGGACTGTCAAATCATCATGACAAGTGAATGTCCATGTCAAGAAATCAAACAATCAATGAGAGATAGTTGATCTAACTATTTTTATCTTTCAAAGTTATAAGACAATTTGATTATTCAAGTGATCATATTTTAGTGTGAAAGAAAGGAATTCATTTGAACTATCATTTCATGTCATTTTTCTAAACATACATTTAGTTTCAGCTATTCTATCCTATGCATTAATTGAAAAAGAAACATACATAAATCAATTGCATAAGGTAAATTAAATAATCATGTTTAAAAGAAATGTTTGAATGTGTCCCACACAAGCCGTGGGAGTAATGAAATTGAGAAATGCATACATATGCAAGCTATAGATCTGATGATAAAAAGAAATGAGAATATTAAATATCTGTCATTGCCTTTTGTTTGAAGGTTGATGCCTTGTTGGTGACTGATATTCGTATCTTCATCTTCATCTCCAATCATGTCAGTGTACATGCAAAAAAGATTGGGGAAAGTCTCTTTAGAGCTCCAGATATTTAAAATTATCATATGCTTTTATCAAAATACATATTAACTTGCAAACATAATGCATTTCATACGAAGGAGTCAAATCAGACATGTGCAATAAATCAGATCATCATGAGAAAGATCAATCAGCTTCATAAGGTATGTTTTTTATGCTAACTTGTTTGTTCACTGTGCAGGTATAGGAAAAGTAATGTTGCTAATTTGAGGACATTAAAACATGTGGAGGAAATGTAGCTCCCACAAGTGTTGAGCCCAACATGTTTCCCTTTTCTATTCATTTGAAAAGGATATTAGATTGAAAGATAGGATGCATAATTCAAGATAACATTATGCATCATAAAGTCAACTTGCAAAAGAGTGAATCCATCATGATAAAGATGAAAAGGAGTAGTTGCTCCTATAAACTATGCCCACTTGACAAATAGATTGATTAAATTAGATAAAACATATTTAAAAAGATTCATTACAGATTACAAAGGAAGCAGTGGTTTTGAATCAAACAACCTGTTGGTATTTTTCCCAAACTGGATGCTTGTTCCTAGTTATCCCTACAAGGTAGCCATCGGTGATCAACAGGATTCCTGGGCCAGGGGCCAATAGTATAGGAGATAGACTCTATAAATATCTCTTCTTCTTTAGGCTTTGCAGAACCAAGGGGGGTATTCCCTACTCAACATCTATCAAATGCATCCATGAATTAGTTGGGATGTTGATACAAAGCAGATAAATCCTCTCTTATGTGGACCAAAACTATGCAATAAGTGCAAAGGGGCTAGCTCTGGGCCTATATTTAGTTGTGAGACAGAGGATTTTGGTCCTAAAACTACTTCTAAAGTCCTAATGGTTTGATTGAAAGTTTAAGTTTGATTTTATATTTGGATGCAAAACTAGGACCTGGGTGTAACCTCAATACAATACTAGACTGGTGCCTATCCAAGGCTTGGAGTCAATAGACATACACATGTGAATGATCAGCATAAACATATACCAAAGACTTGATTTCAAAGGGGGTTTGTTTAGCACCTACCTTATAGACATTTCCCAAGACTGAGTATTCAATTATCTCTGCTTACAAACATCCTCACTGCAATATATTCCTCCCAACACTTGACCTAAAACATTTAATCTACTCCTTGAGCAGAAGTAAGAAATCAAGCATTTAATACAGTAAACCTATATTCTAGAATCATAAACACCCCTTAGATGCCTAGATTCAAAAGAAGAACACACTCAATTTGGAGATAGATAACAGAACACATGCAATATAGCATTACTCATTTAAATCAACCTGAAACCAGTAAATTTATGCATGAGACATACAACATGAGACTCATAAACTCACAAGACATCCAGAATAGGGCCACCAATGAAGTTGTATCTTATCACAGTACCAAAACTTGTCCAATTTTTCAACCACCATAAATGAGCAACACCACTTACTATATTTAGCAGGGGAGTGCACATCATTAATTACATGGAAGAATTTCAAAATCTGCCAAATACAGCTCATTATGAGAAAATGGTGCTCAACATTAAATGCAATAGGCAGAGGAGGAGACAGGGAGTGATCTCGAGCCCTGCGCCATCACCTAGGGATTCGCATCTTCAATCGGGTACTTGATCCATCCACGCCTTCGCCAATACCCTATAACATCCGCCATTAATGGCATACCAACCCATGGCCTTAGGAATGCAGTGAACTATGCGCTTGAAACTTTCCTGCCAAGATACATGACCCTGATATTTCAAATCATGTGGGAGTCATTTATCCCACATGCACCCTATGGAGACCTCCTAAACACCTTATAAACTGGGCCATGAACATATATGATGTCAGTGATTTTGCTCCCAACGGCACCAACCCTGAACCTCATCATCATGACCCGCGCCAACGGTGAGCCAACACTTCTTACCTGATATTGAACATCACCCTGATATTACTTGCCACCTTGATGATCCTCATGTTCAATATCCCATCGGCTAGACCCTTAATATCGACGAGCCACCTGCATGTTTGCCCGATATGAAATATCACCCTGATATTTCATGTCATCCTGATGTGAAATATGACCTTGCAGGAAATATCACCCCGCGGGAAAGTATCATCCTGACTGCATCACCTAATAACCCCACCAATCCTAATGACGTCATAAAAAGATCCTCCCGCATGATATCTAGTTAGCTCCTGATGACGTCACCATCATATTCATACCGTGTACCTCCTCATATCCAGATGACATCACCGTCATATTGGGGCATGGGTGATATTCATAAGATGACCTGATGTTCGAAATATCACCCCTCGCAGAAATATCAGGGTGATGTTGGAAATATGATTGATATTAGAAAAATCACCCCCCCTTGGAATATGATGATGCCCCTAGACAAGTAGACATCACCCTCATGCAAAATTTGATGTCAGCAACATTGGGTGATGAAAGAACATTGGGGTGATAATGACAAAGATCACCCGACATTTGAAACATGATGATGATCCCCTCCTTCGAAAAATCAAGTTATATTTGAAATATGATGAGGAGGCACACATACCTAGAATTTTGACAGGCATAACTTCCTCACTTGGCCGAATTCCAAGGTGATATAAAAGGCAATCCTACTTAGAATTTTACACTCTTCCACTTGGTAGGCCTCCTAAGACAAGATTCAAACTTTATGCTTCATAAAATCTTAGGGTTTGAATGAGAAAGCCTGTAAATGTTCAAGCTCAAAACCCTAGACATAAATGAGTACTAACAGAGGCTCTGATTGGGGACGTGTAGGCGCAAGACTGTAGTGAGGACCAGAGTACTCCGGGGTAGACCAACCAAAACCCAAAACTCAAAACATGACCAACTATACAAGGCATGTACAAAATATTTACAACTAATTTACAGTGTGCACAACAAGTACTCATTTATGAGAAAAAAGCCTTAAAGAATTTACCGTGCACAGGCAATTCCAGTAGTTCACCATTGAGGGCCTAGAGAAAATAAGAATCACCTCCATGAATAGTGCCAATTTGGTATGGGCCAGTCCATAAGGGCTCAAATTTGCTGTGTTTGCCCTTATCCTATCTCCTTGCATTCCACATAAGGACCAGATCACCTATCTGAAACCTTCTCTCTGTAGCCCTTCTATCAAACAGATATTTCACCTTTTGCTATGTCTTGATGTTTGTTTTATGTGCTTCCCTTCTTATCTCATCTAGTGCAACCAACTAATTTAGTCTTTCAGTCATTGGGTTTCCAATCTCCTCACTGTTCCCTTGGATGAATTTATAAACTGGCAGGAGGTTGTTCACAGGTAACCTAGCTGCTGCACCATATACCAATTCAAAAGGAGATCTTCCAGTTGCTCTTTTCACTGTCACCCTGTCAGCACATAATGCCAACTTTAGATTTGAATCCCAAGATCTCTTGTTTTTATCTATCACCCTTCGGATGATTTTCATGAGACTTTTGTTTCTTGACTCTGCTTGACCATTCCCTTGTGGATGATATGGTGATGTATGAGACAAAACAATTCCATAATTATTGCAAAAATCAATAAATTCACCAGACCTGAAGCACATAGCATTATCTGCAACCAATTTGGCTAGTACTCCAAATCTTATAATAAAATTTTCTAGGATAAAATCCATCACTACTTTGCTTGTAGCCTTTTTAGTTGGAATGGCTTCAATCCATTTAGTGAAGTAATCAGTAGCAACCAGAATCCAACTGTGCCCTCCACTTGACTTTTCTAAGATTTCCCTTATAAAATCAATCCCCCATTGCTGAAATGGAGCTTCTACAGTTATAATCCTAAGGGGCAATGCACCTTGATATCTTATCTTTCCTAAGAACCTTTGGCAAGACTCACATTTTCTTACCATTTTGTGTGTATCTGAGAAAAGAGTTGGCCACCAATAGCCTGCTATGAGAATTTTATGGGCTGTTGTATGGGCAACATAGTGTCCACCACACACTCCATTGTGCATGTCACTGAGAATATCCTTGGCTTGATTTTCATCAATACATCTGAGTAATACACCATCAGGATTTTTTTAATATAGCTTTCCCTGAACAATGATGTATCTAATAGCCTGCAACTTCAAAGTTCTCTTCTGGACATCACTGAGGTGGGAAGGACAGTTTAAATTCTGCAAGTAGTATACTATGTCCTCATACCACTTAGATTCTGACATATTTATAACTTCATTGTGCACTACATTCACCTGGCATGCCTCTAGATTTGACAGTGTCATTAGTTTTTCGAAACCTTGTCCTCTTACCAACTTAGTGATCTATATTTCAATGTTGAATTCTTGTAGTTTATTTATCCATCTGCATCTCCTTCCAGTTACCTCTGAGTGAAGATATCCCTGACTGCTACATGAAGAACATATGCAATTACTTGAGAGCTGACCAAATAGGGCCTGAAACTCTTGACTGCTCTAACTAGTGCATATGCTTGTTTCTCCATGATGTCATACTTTAATTCAGTAGCCTGCAATGACTTACTAAAGAAATCTATAGGCTGTTCAAACCCTTCTTCATTTTTTCGCAATAGGCATGCAGCAATAGTGTGGAAAGAAGCAAATGAAAATAATTGAAATGGCTTAGAAAAATTAGGAGATTTTAAAACAGGAGCCATCTTTATAGCTTCTTTTATGTTCTGAAACAATTTGGTTGCTTCATCTTCCCATTTGATAGTTGCATTCTTCTTTAGCATTTTAGAGATATCCTTGGTGGTCTCTGCAAAGTTAGGCACAAATCTCCTAACAAAATTAATTTGCCCAAAGAAGGACTGAACACCTTTTACTATTCTAGGGATCTGAACTTTGTCTATTGCAGCCACCCTTTCAGGATCAATCCTAACTCCATCCTTGGAAACAATGTGTCCAAGCAATTTTCCTTCCACTACCCCAAAAGCACACTTCTTTGGGTTGAGTGAGATGCCATACTCTAATGCTCTAATAAAAATTTGCTCTAAATGCATACAGTGCTGCTCTTCCTTTTTTGAATAAGCTGTCAAGTCATCTTGATACATAGCTAAGATTGAATCAATCAATCCTGCAAAAGCAACATCCATTGCCCTCTGAAATGTGGTACCTGCATTTGTCAGTCCAAATGGCATCCTCACATATACATATGTTCCCCATGGAGTAGTGAAAGTAGTCTTGAATTACTCTGATTCCTTCACTTTCACTTGATTGTACCCTGAAAATCCATCCATCATGGATAGAAGTTCATAGCCAGTCACCTTCTGCAACATGGCCTCCATGTTTGGCAATGGATAATTGTCCTTCAAAGAAGACACATTTAAATTTCTAAAATCCACACAAAATCTTATATCACCATTCTTTTTTCTAACTGGGACAAGGTTAGACACCCAAGTTGAATGTCTGATAGGCATAATTATTCTAGCCTCCCTAAGTTTCATAAGTTCTTGCATTTTTTGAGCTAAGGTTGGGTTGATAGGCCTCTGTTTTTGTCTAAATGGTTTAGCTCCAAGCTTCAAGGGGATTTCATGCTGAAATAAATCCTCTCTATAAGCTTTTAGGTCCTCATAGGACTAGGCAAAGACATGCTTATACTTTCTCAACAATGCAATCAGCATGTTCCTGATATGTGGCTTGAGTTGTTTGCCAATGTATACCTTCTTGGGGGCCTGAGATGTCCCCAAGTTTATCTCCTCTAAATCATTCTTATTTGTTGGAGATGCCTTTGTAATAGATTGGTCCCTATTGTCAAAAGCTCTCTCTAAAGCAGCCAGCCCTCTAGAGATTTTATTTGTCTTGAGTTGAATTACCTCCTTCCCTAGGAGAGTTTCTTTTCCATCTACAACCTCTACAAAGTTCTAAAATCCATTTCCCGGTTCTCATATTCATCAATGCAACGTAGAAATCTCAGTAAATCTTTATCGTCATTAGATACCTGCCAGCTGTATACATTATCTGGCACTGTAGGTCTAAGTTTGACCTCAACATTTGTGACATCTGTCAGAGTTATTTCATCTGGCCTTATGACTACATTAGCTAGAAAATCTGCCCTAACATTTTTTGATCTCTCTACCCAATTTATTGAAAATGCATCAAACAATTCAATTGTATCCCAAATAGCATGTTTATATTGTTTTAACCTCTTATTCTTTGATGCATACTTATCTCTAACTTGGGAAACAATAAGCTCTGAATTGCCAAATACTTTGAGCATCTTAATTCCATGCTTTAAGGCCATATTCAATCCTAATAACAGAGCCTCATACTCTGCAATATTATTTGTACAGGCAAACTTCAACAAGAAAGAGAATTTTAGAAATTTACCAGCTGGAGACAAAACACCACTCTAGTACCAGAGCCTTCCTTTGAATAAGCTCCATCAAAATACCTTTTCCAAAGACCCTATTGATCCAATTCTTAAATGCAAATATTTCCCTCTTTACTTCTTGATCATCTGAGACAACCCTGAAATTATCACAGTCAGTATCCACAAAACATATATGCTCCTCTGATTCTTGATCCTCCACTGTCTCTGATGACCTTTCTTCTCTGATCAATCTGACATCCTTGCCATTCATTGGGATCAATGCATATGACAAATCTAATTGCATACTTCCGCCAATCAATGCTGCCCATCTTCTTGACAATAACATACCATATTGTGGCTTGATATCAGCAACTATTATATTCATCTTATAGGTCTTTTCAGGATATGCTGCCAATTTGAAATCCACATCTTTGATGATTCCAATGACAGGTACTTCTCTAGCAACCATTGCATAGCACTTCCCACATGCCTTATCTATTTTTAACCCAGCTTGCTACATGATGGCCAAAGGCATGATATTTGTTGATGCTCTTGAATCAAGCATACAATTCTTAATTATTTTTTCATTTATGACAAGGGAGACATAAAATGGTTCCACTTGTGAAGGGCATTTTGTCATGGTTATCCCTAGATATACTTCAGGAACTTCATCTTCATCAATGTACATGGCATGTTTCTTACCCTGAGGTTCATCACCCAACTTGCCTTGATAGGGTACCCCTGAAATTAAGGATACTGCTTTATTTTTGAATTCTTCCACTTTCGTCAATTCCATCAGTGGAACAGAGACTTTTATTTGTGATAAGACCTGAGTGATGTCAAATAGAGCATAATTTTAAATAACAGTTGTAGCTTGCTCCACAATTTTACTTATATCCTAAGATGACCCAGCTTTGTTTTTCAAGGCCTCCTGACTGTCATTCTTATCCTAAAATTTTTTGCTTTGATCCTCAACCTGGGGAATTCTACTTTCTGGTCCTTGAGGATCATGACCTATTTTCTTCTTAAAACCTTGCTTATTATTGTTCCATTATTTCTTATATGTTTCAGTCCCCTTATAATTTTGCACTGGCTGGCCTATAGAAGTATTCTTTGGTTGGTGTGAGTTGCTTACCTGAGCTTTACCTCTTAGGTTATAATTGCTTTTGAGTTGGGCTACTACTGCAGATGTGAAGGCTCAAATTTCTTCATCAGAAGGCCTCCTCAAGTTATTCAGAAAATTGTGTGAGTCCTGAGCATAGGCATAGTTGTCTTCATCATCTTCATCATAAGTAAACTGTTGATAGACCTGAATCTCATCATTCACACTTGCATCAACATCATGAGGGGGCTACTCTCTATTTGTAGATAGCATATTGACATTCTCATCTTCCATGCAATGTGGCTCATTACACTCATCACAGGCAATAGCATTGCTATATAAGGATTGAGCAATCATACATTGTGACTGTGAATGAGGCATTTGACATATGATACACCATGGGGTGTCATTAATAGTATTTACAGCCTTCTTCAAAGGATCAGGAGTTTCTTTAACATTTTGAGTCCTTTGACCTACATTGCTGTGTGGGAGGATGGGTTTACCATAATGCCAATTAGTGTTATATGGCATGTCATGTAATGATAGCCTTTTCTCTTGCCTTTGGTAAACTGGTCTGTCATGACCTATCCCCTTTTCATTCTTAACAAGTCTATAACTTAGGTCCTTGAAAATATTTGTCAACTTATCTAATTTATCCTCAGGAGTGGATGCATTGCCTTGAACACTTTGAGACTTAGTATTTGGATTTTGCAGAATTTTTACATCATCTCTTTTGTTTGTCTTACCAGATGCTTTTCTATTATTTTCAATATTTGTTTCAATTTTGAAGGCATCTCTGAGGCTGTGAGGACCCTTATCTCTTAATCCATAAGTAGTTTTGGCATCAAAAGCATTTATGTACAACACTATGCACATAGGTTCACTAGACCTCAGATCATGTGGCAATTTGTTCAATACCTTAGTGAATCTAGCATTGAAATCAGCAACCTATTCATTTGATCCTTTGGTAATACCAGTGAATTCATTAATGAAGAAACTAGGATCAGTTTTGTCACCATATTGTTCTTTGAATATCCTCCTAAAATCCTCCCATGATGAAATGCTTCTGTCAGGTAGACCTTTATACCATTCCTTGGCTTCATCAACTAAGGATTGCATAAATGATTTCATGAAAATATCCTCATGCTCAACCTCAAATTTGTCCATGATATTCTAAAAAGCTTTTAAATGGTCTTCTCCTGATACAGTATTATTTCCTAAAAATTTAGGCACTTACAACCTCACATGTTTGTCAATAGGATTTGGGTAACCAGGAATGCCATCAAAAACTAACTGTCTAAATCTGTCCAACTGCAAAGGTTGTCTACCAAACTGATTAGCATTAGCATTTCTATTTGCATTCTAGTTTCTTACATTATTTAATGGTATTCTAGAATCATTTGCATTCTGTCTCTGATCATTATGTTGATCCTGCACTTCATTTCTTTGTTGATTTCTCTGCATATTTGCATTTTCAAGGGTAGGAATTGAATCATTCTGAGCAACTCTTAGAGCTTACACTTTCTGTCTCATGTCATCTCTGATTTTCATACCTTGTAAATATTCTAATTCAACTCTTAAGCTTTTGATCTCTTCAGCTAGTTCCTCCTCTTTAGGCATAGAAGAGGATGGTTTCATTATATTTTGATCATCATCATCTCTTGGAGACTTAGTATCCTCAAATCTATCACTGGGATCTAAGAAAGGGCGTTCTTGAAAAACCTCTAACCTTATTCTTAAACCGCCACTCTATTGTCTCTCATATACATTCTAGATTTTAGCCTCAGTGTTTGTAAAATAAGGTATTATTTACTCTGAGGATCCTGGATTGTCTTGAATATTATCATTATCCCTGGGAGAAACCTCTTGACTGGCTTGAACAGTCTCTTTTTTCCTATACATCATTTTTCTAGGTAATTCTTCAGATAAAGGGTTACGCAGGGATCTTCTCCATTGCATACAAATTTCTACTTTACTAGTTGGGAGATTGTTCGAAGTCACCACCTACAATTAGGAATTATTTTCTTTTAAATCAGGGTTCTTACACAAAGTCCCCAGTAGAGTCACCAATTTCTATTGGTACTTTTCCCAGACTAGATGCTTGTTCCCAGTTATCCCTACAAGGTAGCCATCAGTGATCAATAGGATTCATGGGCCAAGGGCCAACAGTATAGGAGATAGACTCTATAAATATCTCCTCTTCTTATTTAGGCTCTGCAGAACCAAGGGGGGTATTCCCTACTCAACATCTATGAAATGCATCCATGAATTAGTTGGGATGTTGATACAAAGCAGATAAATCCTCTCTTATGTGGACCAAAACTATGGAATAAGTACAAAGGGGCTAGCTCTGGGCCTATATTCAGTTGTGAGATAGAGGATTTTGGTCCTAAAACTACTTCTAAAGTCCTAATGGTTTGATTTAAAGTTTAAGTTTGATTTTATATTTGGATGCAAAACTAGGACCTGGGTGTAACCTCAATACAATACTAGACTAGTGCCTATCCATGGCTTGGAGTCAATAGACATACACATGTGAATGATCAGCATAAACATATACCAAAGACTAGATTTCAAAGGGGGTTTGTTTAGCACCTACCTTACAGACACTTCCCAAGACTGAGTATTCAGTTATCTCTGCTTACAAACATCCTCACTGCAATATATTCCTCCCAACACTTGATCTAAAACATTTAATCTACTCCTTGAGCAGAAGTAAGAAATCAAGCATTCAATATAGTAAACCTATATTCTAGAATCATAAACACCCCTTAAATGCCTAGATTTAGAAGAAGAACACACTCAATTTGGAGATAGATAACAGAACACATGCAATATAGCATTACTCATTTAAATCAACATGAAACCAGTAAATTTATACATGAGACATACAACATGAGACTCATAAACTCACAAGACATCCAGAACAGGACCACCAATGAAGTTGTATCTTATCATAGCACCAAAACTTGTCCAATTTTTCAACCACCATAAATGAGCAACACCACCTACTATAATCAGCAGGGGAGTGCACAACATTAATTACATGGAAGAATTTCAAAATCTGCCAAATACAACTCATTATGAGAAAATGGTACTCAACATTAAATGCAACAGGCAGAGGAGGAGACAGGGAGTGATCTCGAGCCCTGCGCTGTCACCTGGGGATTCACATCTTCAATCGGGTACTTGATTCGTCCATGCCTTTGCCCATACCCTGTAACATCCGCCATTAATGACATACCAACCCGCGGCCTTGGGAATGCAGTGAACTGTGTGCTTGAAACTTTCTTGCCAAGATACATGACCCTGATATTTCAAATCATGCGGGAGTCATTTATCCCACATGCACCCTGCGGAGACCTCCTGAACACCTTATAAATTGGGCCACGAACATATATGATGTCGGCGATTTTGCTCCCGACGGCACCAACCCTGAACCTCATCATCATGACCCGCGCCAATGGCGAGCCAACACTCCTTACCTGATATTGAACATCACCCTAATATTACTTGCCACCTTGATGATCCTCATGTTCAATATCCCGTCAGCCAGACCCTTGATATCGGCGAGCCACCTGCATGTTCGCCAAATATGAAATATTACCCCGATATTTCATGTCAGCCTGATGTGAAATATCACCTTGCAGGAAATATCACCCCGTGGGAAAGTATCATCCTGACTACATCACCTGATAACCAATATCACCCCACCAATCCTAATGATGTCATAAAAAGATCCTCCCGAATGATATCCAGTCAGCTCCTGATGACGTCACTATCATATTCATACCGTGCACCTCCTCATATCCAGATGACGTCACCATCATACTAGGGCATGGGTGATATTCATAAGATGACCTGATGTTCAAAATATCACCCCCCCACAGAAATATTAGGGTGTACTGTAGCTTTGCTACTAACATCGGGGTGATGTTGGAAATATGACTGATATTAGAAAAATCACCCCCCCTCGGAATATGATGATGCCCCTAGACAAGTAGACATCACCCTCATGCAAAATTTGACGTCAGCAACATCGGGTGATGAAAGAACATTGGGGTGATAATGAGAAAGATCACCTGACATTTGAAACATGATGATGACCACCTCCTTCAGAAAATCAAGTTATATTTGAAATATGATGAGGAGGCACACAGACCTAGAATTTTGATAGGCATAACTTCCTCACTTGGCCGAATTCTAGGGTGATATAAAAGGCAATCTTGCTTAGAATTTTACACTCTTCCACTTGGCAGGCCTCCTAAGGCAAGATTCAGACTTTATGCTTCATAACATCTTAGGGTTTGAATGAGAAAGCCTATAAATGTTCAAGCTCAAAACCCTAGACATAAATGAGTACTAACACAACCAATATGCAAAACACAGAGATGCAGTAATGATAAGCTACTTTCTTTATTTTTATCATCATTGGAATGCCTTACTATTGTCATATTTCATGCCATAGTCATCTAGGTGGGTCAAGCATCATGAAATCAAACCCTAGATGTCATAGAAATACAAAAGGTGTAAAGAAGGATCAACTAAGAAAGAGATGCCAAGACTGTCATTAAAGTAATCAAATAACAACATCATGAGGTATAGTCATGCAAAGATTTACATAAGGTAGAAGATAAAGAGCTATTTCATGATGATGTACTATCATTATCACATGTTCATGATAGTATTGCTGCTATGATACCTTTTAAGGACATATAGAAAAAGAACATTGCCAAATAGAAGTACTAGAACAACAATACTTGATAGGAAACATGCCTTATAGTAATGAATGAAGTGACAGTCGATAGGAGATAATTCAAAGGAACAAATTATAGTCATTCAATGCTACAACACTGAAACCTCATTCATGCCATGCCAAATTTCAAACTTCATGCATCAAAGATATTGCCAAATACTTGACAGGAGCATCTGACAAAATTTATGCTACAGGAGATCAAAGTATTAAGCTACAGGTGTAGGATAAAAGTGACAAGTTACAGAATGATGCACTAAGAATGTAGGGTATCATATCCATGTTTTTGAATGAAGAAGATATGTTACAGAGCTGGAAATTTATGTAATTGTTCCATACTCTGCTATTTTGACAGTCATAGCTACAGGAGGTAGAAAGAATGATCAAGAAAAATAGAATAAAGAGCATTTGACAATGATAATCAAATGAAAGAAAGAATATAAGATGCAGAGTAAAAGAGTATACTATTACAAATTGAGTAGTAAGGGTTTATTTCTTTCAAAATCTTAAAACCCTAATCACTATATTCAAAACCCTTGTGCTATTTTATATATGTAGAGGAAATAAATGCTATAGAAGTGGAGCAGAGATAAAGAAAGAAATATAGTGAATAATATCAGAGAGAAGTCATTTCTTTAGAAGCAAGATACCCACATGGACGTTTTGAAAACCCATGTTTTCTATTACACCTACAGTCAAGAGAGATATACAGGAAGTAGAATATGGAGCAGGCCGTGCCAGGAGATACCATCTCATTATCAAAACCCATCTCAAATCTTTTTGAAACCCTTGCTACTTTTTGTCCAGAATCAAATGGAAATGCCATGGTTGTTATAGGACAAGACTTATATGCAAAGAAATATCAAACCATCATTGTTAATGTTGAAAACATTATAGTTTTACATCTATAGAGGAGTGAAAATGTTACAGAAAGAAGATATTGTCATGGCCGTGACACAAAAGGCATTTTTTTCATTCAGAAATACAATACCCATTTCATTTTTTGAAACTCATATCTTTTCTTACATACAGTCAAAGGAAAAGTATTAAATTGAAGCTAAAAGGAGAAAAAGCCATACAAGCCATGGCTATACCAGAGAGATCATTTTATACCCGTTGATAAAACTTTTCAAACCCTTATCAAGAATCAGGTTACAGTTCAAAAAAATGAGATTCAGAGCCAGAGAAGGAAGCTCACCTCATATTTTTACAGAAGAAGAAGACTATAGTAGGCCACGACCTTCATTCTTGAAGGTTTTTTGCATACAAAGTTATTTTTAGAGATAAAGAAGACAACACAGAGGCAATAAAAGTTTTGTTAAAAGATGTGAAATACTCAGCATAGAAGCCGCGGCCATTTGAGGAAGAAAGAAGCCACAAAAGTAATACAAAATACCAGTCACCACTCAAAATAAAGTTTACCTTATTTCTTGCATTTGAAGGCCAAAGATTTGATTGGGAGAAGACCAAATGGAGAATGAAAGAACCAGAGGAATGTGCTTGTCTCTTTCAAACCCTAGTCAGCCATGAAGGTTGTAGAGCTAAAACAATAGAATGCAAAATGAAGAATAAGTTAACTTTTAGGGTTATCTCTTGTTTTGTTTGATGGCTCTTTGTTTTCTCATTTTTTGACTTTGTAAATAAAAGATAAATTATTACCTTATCCACCAGAATCAAGACTTTAAGTCTTGAGAGATTCCTAGTCATTATGCCAAGAGGGGGCTGTGGGCTGACAGCATATTTCTTTTGCATTTTCTTTTTTGAGAGTCAAAGGGTTGAAATTATTAGAAGAGAAGGCTTGATGTCTTATAACTCTTATTTCCTTTATTTTTTTATGTGGTTGACAACATGGTCAAAGATAACTGTAATCATATGCAACATAGTAAAAAGTCCCAAGATTCCTCATTGTCATGCATAATGGCCGGATATGCTCAAAGGTTCTTTGATGCCTTATACATTTCTTAATACATCAAGGGTCAAAGGCGGAACAACATATGAAGACAAGATGATACTATGATTGACAAGGTATATAGATAACGCATTATGAAATGTAAGGTGGCAGATTGTATGAACAATACATGCAAAATAGGAGTCAAAACCATAAACAAGATGATATGACTAAAACATGCAAGTCAAAGATTGAGATGATGGAAGTATGGATAAGGTAAGGGTATTTTTGCAGGGGTGGCAATGTAATGGAGTAATAAGGGTTAATTTTTTTCTTGATGCATTTGAAATGCAACTAGGAGATTATTTCTTGCATGGAGGCAAAAGGGGATCTTTTCTTTCTCTTAAGTCCTAATTTTGACATCAAATCATGCAAAATTGTGTAAATTAGGCAAATGCAATTGGAGAGATAAGGTGTTGTTTTTCTTTCATCTATCATGCATGACTTTACAACTAAAATTAGTGTAAGTAAATAATAAAGTAATATTCTACAAATTACTTTATTATTTTTCACAAGTTGTAAAGTCATAGAACCAGTACAAGATGTATTTAATAATAGAGTAATTAAACACCTAATTACTTTACTCTTTACTCACATCAATTTTACAATGCAAAATCATGCAAAATAGATGAGTTGAGTTAACTAAGGTTATTTGGAGACTTTTGCATGATTTAGAGGGCAATTTGGGGAGTTTTGGTCAACTTCTTGGTCAAACATATGGAGAGGATCAACTTGGAGCTATTTTTGCTCAATTTGGGGCAGTTTGGACCCTTATTTTTAAGGGATTTCTTGGTTTTCTCATGGATCACTTTGGAGAGATTATTTTTAGAGGCAGTTAGCTGCAGTTATATTTTTCATGCTTCTTGGAGAGAGAAAACTATATATGGTAAAACAAAACTTAGTTTTTGTGAGTTCTTGCCTTTTTGCTCTTTACACTTTGAGAGAGAAAGAGGTTTTTTAACTCATTGATTACATATTTTATAGAGATTATAGCAAGTTATAGGTTCCATTTTTCTTATCTTTATGCAATATTTTCCTTTATTTTTCATTGGAATCAAGTGTTTGCTTTTGCATTTAATGCTAATTGTATGAGTGATTTGATGAAATTTTATTGTGTTTAAATATCAAAACCTTTAAAATTATTGTCTCATTCTTACTTACAAGTGTTAATCATAGTGATATCATAGGTCTTAGGTTGTGTTACTGAAATCTTTTCTTTCATGTTGTGAAAAATTCCTTTTCCTTCATAAAGAAAATAATTTCCAGCCTTAGAAATATTTTTGTGATTTTTTTTGCCAAAAGTGGATTGTGTGGATAAGATTTATGAGATATATTGTGAGTCAGATTTGTAAGTTTTCCATCATTATTATGTGCATCACCAATTTTTACATTTTTTATTACCTTTAGAAAATCTTTTTTTACCTTTTGCCAAAACAAAAGTCATAGATCAAAATTGAATATTTTAAGGGAACCAACCCATAATCTGGAGGTTCAAACTCAATATAAGGTCACCCATAGCCTGAGTTTGTCCCCATGTTTCAAAGGATTGTAGAGTTTCACAACTTTGGATAAGGGTGCACTCCTCATCAACAACAGTTTTTGGCATGCCCGGTGGGACTTTGAACTGATTTTTAGTTCAAAAAGAACTTATTATTTCTATTGTTTTGGTATGAATAGCAGAATTTTTAGCCTTTTAGAGGTTTATTTTCAAATACTCGGTGACTCTAATTCTTCAGTTTTATAGATCAGATCTTGTAGCTTATGAAAAAGTATCAAACAAGATCAAATAAAGATTCCAAGAAGAAGCACATTGAGTTATCTCCACAAAAGAGGAGAGTAAAAGTAGATAGAGTGATTAGACCAACAAATACAATAGTTGTTTTAGATCTGCCAAGTACACATCAGGAATTTACTTCTCACCAAAATCCATTATTTGCAAGTTCATCATCAGTATCTCATATTTCTCCACTAGCTAGCCCAAGAGAGCAAGTGCCTATTTTTCAAGAACTTGAGGAAGAAGAATCTATGTTACAAGAGGTACTACCAATCCAAGTACTAGCTCAAATACCAGCTACTAAAATGTCTCTACCAGGAGGGGGTGGAGGAGCAGTCCCACCACCTGGAGGTGGAGGAGCACCTGGAGGAGGAGGAGGAGGAGGAGGAAATCTAAGACCACCACCACCACCACCAAGAAATCAACCATTTGTTACCTTCAATGGGAGGTAGCCTATTAAATTTGACGCAACATGATAATATACCAGTGGCTACATTAAAAATTCTACCAAATATCAATGGTAAGGATAGAACCATACCAATAGAACACATCAGAGATGCAGCATCATTTTGTTCTGCTCATCATATCACAGAAGAGAATGTAGCAATCAGGCTATTAGCAGCATCTTTCAAAGGCAAAGCTCTTCAATGGTTTAGAAGTCTAAGAGTTAATTCTATTACATCATGGGATGAATTAGGAGCTTCTTTGAATAGACAATTTCAAGATGAATCTGATCATTTATCACTTGTTGAGCAAATGACTACTATCAAGAGGGCCCCACAAGAGAAAATGACAGATTTCAATTACAAATTTCAAATGACATGGAATAGAATCCCAGAAATGATAAAGCCTTCACCTGAGCATGTATTTTTGTATTATTACCATAACAAGCCCCATATCAGGTAAATAGGCCTCCTTATCAGGCAGATTACTAGGGTCAAAAAAGAAATTACAATAATAGGCCAAATCAATAATATAATCCAAATGTTGTTAGCTCATCAAAGGAGCTTGTGCCTATATAGAATAACATGGTTTAGGACTACGCATGGTGTTACCCATGTAATCAGCCTCATAATCAAGCTACTTACATGAATGGAGTGTTAAGTCAAGCTTTAATGGTACAGAATAACTATGCTATTGCTGAAATTTCAGCAAGTGATGTGAATGACTAGCTAGATACTCAGACTCAACATGTTAATCTTGATGTAGCTTTGATGAATGGAAAGCTAATAAATTTTGTGGTGTGAATCAATTACCAAGTCAAAAGAAGTCTTTTACTAATATTGCAGCAAATACAAGATCAAAAAGAGGGTTGTTGACTTATAGCAGCAAGCTGGAAATGCAAATTAGCAAGCTGACATCAATAAGCAGCAAGTTGTAAATGTACAACAACAAGCTGAAAAAGGTAAAGGTATAGTTTCTACAAGTCAACAATGGTATAATCAAGCTTCTACATCTCAAGATATGAATATTTTGTTAAGAGGATAACCAACAGTTGAAAAAAGATAGCCTGAAGCCCATAAACAACAAAATAAAGACCAACCAGAAGTTGTTGTGCCTAAAGTGCAATAGAAGGTTAGTGGTCATACTTTAAATATTTTGGATCATATGAAGAAAGCAACAGTTAGCATGTCCATTTTAGATGCTTTGCATGTTACAAGATAGAAAGACTTATTACAAGATGCTTTAGCACAGTTGTCCTTGTCAAATGAGGTTCAAAAAATAGTTCAACCTCAAGTTATGCTTACAAATGAGGCAGAAAAAGGAAAAGAATAGCTAAAACCAGTAAGCAAACCACCACCATTTTATGTCACTTTGATTGTAGGTGATCATTTAGTACATAACTGCATGATAGATTTAGGAGCTAGTAGCTCACTTATGCCAAAATAGCTAGTTGATAAACTTGGTCTGAAATATGAACCTATTGTTAGAGGAGTTGTACAAATGGATGGAATTGAGGTCAACATAGTTAGAATGTTTAAAAATTTAGGTCTTACTTTGCATGCATGTCTAAATCTTGTCATATATTAAGATATATATGTCATTGATTCGCCACCTACTTTTGCCATCTATTTGTCTAGAGATTTTATAGCAAGATTAGGGGATTATTTGTCTTCTAATTAGACATATTTGTTCTTTAGAACTAGATATGCAACCAAGGTTACAATCAAATTTGAGCCATTAGCTAAAGATCACCTTGAACCTTACATACCCAGTCCAACAAATGCCAACCTTTCCATTTTTGATCAAGAAGATTTGATTCCTGTTCAAGACCCAAGTACACCTTTATAGGGAAATCTTGATCTTCTTTTAGACCAGTGGGTAGCAGAGAACCATGAGGAAGATCCTTTTGATCAGATGGATGAGATAGGTCTTGGTGTGTATATGATTCAAGCAAAAAATGCAGTCATTCCAAATCTATTAAAAGGAGAGAAACAAGTTAAAGAAGTTGGAAATGATGTTTGGGAACTTTATTTTGATGGTTCTAGAAGTAAGATTCATGCTGGTGGATGAGCTATTTTAGTTTCTCCCACAAGCAAGAAATATTATTTGTCTTTCGATTTGCTTTCAACTGTTCTAATAACTCAGCTGAATATGAAGCTTTAGTTCATGGATTAGCATGGGCTAGGAAAAGAAACATTAAGTGCCTAAAAGTCTTTGGAGATAGTGAATTAGTTGTGAAACAAGTCAAAAATCTTGCTGCTACAAAGAATGATTTATTGAAATTGTATAAACACAGAGTTTGGGACATGATAGAAGAATTTGATGCTTTCAATTTGATATCTATACCAAGGACTAATAATAAACAAGCTGATAAATTAGCTCCCATAGGAGCTGAATATGACATTCCTATAGAAATAAAGAATATTCACTCTCCTTTATATTTTAAAGTTGTTGTTAGTCCTTCCATTCCTGATAATAATACCAACTGGTAGGTATTTGACAGTGATGAGTAGATTGTAAATTTTGTGATGGAAGAGGCTGAATTTTTTGCAAGTAATCAGCAGAAATTTATGCAGTAGTATGATGATCAAATACTTCAATTAAAATCAAACAAGTTGCCTAAGGGATTACTAACCTTAGAAACAATTTGTAATAGTGATGATCAAGTAAGAAAAGACAAAGCCAACTTGTTAGTGAAATAGGAACACTATGAACCTGTTGAAATCTTTAAAGATAAATTAGTCAAGCTGGGAAAGATATGTACAAAATAGGAGCAGCAAGCATTTATTCATCTTTGCCAAGAATTTAGTGACGTGTTTGCATGGGAATATAGAGATCTAAAAGGTTTCAACCCATAGTTGACTCAGCATACAATTGAGCTTGAACCTAAGGCAAAACCTGTTAGACAGAAGCAAAGACCACTAAATCCTAAGCTGAAAGTACTTATGAAGATAGAATTGAATAAGCTGATTGAAGGTAATATTATCTTTCCTATCAAACATACTTCATGGGTTTCTAACTTGGTTCCTGTCAGGAAAAAGAATGGAGAAATTAGATTATGTGTGGATTTCTATGATTTAAATAGAGCATCTTTAAAAGATCATTACCCTTTACCATCCATGGAATAGATATTGCAGGTTGTTTCTTGATCAGAAAGATTCTCCTTGTTGGATGGTTATTCAGGTTATAACCAAATTCTAGTTAAAGAAGAAGATCAATACAGGACAACTTTTACTACTAAATGGGGTACACTAGCATATAGAGAGATGCCTTTTGGCTTATCAAATGTAGGTGCAACATTCTGAAGAGTAATAGATATGGCCTTTCAAGGTCTGATTGATAAGTTTGTACTTGTGTACTTAGATGATGTAACTATTTTTTCTAAGAAAGATGAAAATCACTTTCATCATTTAAGACTAATTTTTGAAAGATGTAGAGAATTTGGGGTTTCACTCAATCCAAAAAAGAGTATATTTTTTGTTCATGAAGGCAAACTTTTAGGACACAATGTCCAAGGATGGGATATCAATTGATCCTAAAAGAATCACTGCAATATTGGCATTACCACTTCCTACACATAAGAAAGGCCTACAAATATTTCTAGGAAGAATTAACTTTGTAAGAAGGTTTATTCCAAACATAGCAGCACTTTTACAAACTCTTACAACAATGCTGAAAAAGAATATTCCTTTTAGCTGGACCAAAGAAGGAAAGCAGAGCTTTGAAGAGATAAAAGAGGCGCTTGCTGCTGCTCCAACACTGATAAACCTAAATTTTGACAAAGATTTCATTTTGTATGCATTTGGCAGTGTGGATATTATATCAGCTATGCTTTGTCAGTAGAACGAAGAAGGATTGGAACAGCCTGTGGCATTTTTTAGCCAAATTCTACATGACTATGAGGTAAGATATTCTTTTGTTGAAAAACATGTATTAGCTATTATAAGGAGCCTAAAGAAATTTAAGCATATGCTTTCAAATAATAGAATTCATTTAATTGTTGCCCATCCTACAGTAAAATAATTCTTACTTAGTAAGGATTTAAATGATAAGAGAGCAAGGTGGATAACAAAGGTTATGGAATATGACATCCAAATTGAAGTTACCAAGCTAGTTCGAGCCAAAGGACTGTGTGAACAGCTTATAGATCATAAACAATATAGCAATGAACTTGAAGGAAAAGCTGAGACAGTGATATAGAATGATGAAGCATCTGATGTCCCAGATTCCCCTACAAATTGGGTGCATGATATGATCCATTATCTGCATACTAGTGGTTGTCCTCAAGACTTGGACAGATCAAAAAGAAGATACTACATATTGCAAGCAATTCCTTATGTTGTGATTGATGGAATCTTGTATAAAAAAGACTTTAATGGTGTTTTATTAAGATGTGTACAGCTAGATCAGATTCAAAAGATTCTAGAGAAATTTCATGATGGACCTTCTAGGTGTCATTTTGTAGCTAGAACAAAAGCTCTAAAAATTATGAGAGCCGGTTACTATTGGCCTGACATGTCTAAGGATTCACATGTATTTGTAAAGAAATGTTTAAAATGTTTAGTTTTTTCAAGGAAATAGAAATTTGCAACAATGCCCTTGCATCAAATTCAGGTAGAGCAGCCATTTGGCAAGTGGGGATTGGTCTTCATTGGTCCTATTGATCCACCTTCTAGCCAAGGACACAAGTGGATATTGACTACTACTAATTACTTTACCAAATGGATTGAAGCAATTGCCTTAAAATAAGCTAACGAGACATCAGTCCTAAATTTCTATCAAGATCTAGTGTCCAGGTTTGGTACTCCTAACTCAATTATTTCAGATAATGCTTTAGCATTTATTGGATTAAGAGTGTCTGATTGGTCTGTCAAAAATAACATATTTCTGAATACTTCATCAAATTATTACCCTCAAGGTAATGGATAGGCCAAGTCAACTAACAAAAATCTGATTAAAATCATAAAGAAAATAGTTGATGAAAATCAAAGGTCTTGGCATGACAAGTTAAAATTAGCCCTATGGGCTAACAGAATAACCCCTAAAAGAGAAATGGGTAATTCACCTTATGTTCTTACATATGGAAAAGAGGTCAAACTACCAATATCAATTGAGTTACCAACTTTGAGTTACATAAAAGAGCTAGAATTACTTGAAGAATAGCCAATGGAGGTTAGTCTTGCACAACTGATAGAGCTTGAGGAGATCAGAAAAGAGGCCTTAAAAACATTGGAAATGCACCAGGCCAAAATGAAAAGGACATTTGATAAAACAGCATTCCCAAGAATCTTTAAAGAATGAGATCTAGTTTTCAAATGGAATGATAAAGAGCAGACCTGATCAATATACAAAATTTGATGCTATGTGGGATGGACCATACATCATTACATAATGCAAGCAACACAATGCATTCCAACTTGCTAAGTTAGATGGAGAGGTGTTGTCAATCCCTATCAATGGGATTCACCTCAAGTTGTGTTATTAGAGAAGTAGCCTTATGCTGCAAATAAGTGCTTTTGCACATTTAGTTTCAGTTATTATTTTTTTTTCCAAGAAGTACTTTTGCACATTTTACTAGTTTTGTCTTAAGCAAGCCAGTTTTAGTTTTAGTTTCAGTTTTTTTGCTGTTGTAAGTTTTCTATCAGTTTGAGTTGTAGAAAGTTTTTCAAAGTTCAAGGCAGAAGAAGACTTATGTGCTGAATGGAATTACAAGGCTACTAGTTCTAAGTTGTTTAGCAGGAAAACACTCTTGAGAGGTCTCCAGAAATGTTACTAAATTTTGTTCACACCTAATTTAGTTGGACCTAATTTGTAGTTGTTTCAAAAGGAGTAAAAGAAAACTTTTAAGTTATTGCAATCAGTGAATGTTTGATTTCCTGACAAGAGGAAAACAATGATCAGTTGCCACTGTAGAGTAAAAGAATCTACATTTTGTTCTAGCTGCAGTGCATCCGCGGGTTTCAGTTTTGTGTCTGTAAATGTTTCTAAGAGTGGCTGCAAGGGTTTCTAATTGCCAGAGCTGTGGGAGCTGCCAAGTGTCGAGCCTCAGTTCAAGCCGCATTTTGTTTCTAAGTTACAACTTTGGAGTGGAGCGTGCCACGTAGCTGAAATGTTTCAATACAGTTTTAAGTTTCAACCCCATAGAAGGTGCCACATGTCATCAGTGGAGACACTCCCCAAATGTTTCAAAGTGAGCGCGGAAGAAGCCATGTGTCTTTTGTGATAGCTGCGGAGCTTGACAAGTGTCAGCTTCCACATGTTTGTTTCTATATCTTTTTATGCTAAGTAAAGGATGGTGGTGGGCCACAGTTTTAAGTATTAGTGATGCGGAGAGCGCCACGTGGTGGACGTGGCTCCAAAGATAAAGGCTTTTGTCCCTTTCTCTGGTGTATTTAATGTTTCTCAAAGGATGTGGAACCTAACACGTGTCGACTTCTACTTAAGTTTCAAAGAGTGTTTCAAGTATTGCGAAAGGTGCCACGTATCAATTCATTGTCGCTACGGAAGATGCCACCTGTCCTTGTTTTCCTCTCTTTGAAGCTAATGAGCGGGAAGTTGTGGGTCCCATTTCTAATTGTCTTAAAGTTTCAATGCCATGGATCATGATAGTTGTCACCTTCAGAGTTCTCCTGAGCATAAAGGACACAGTTAAGTAAGGAGGTGCGAATAAAGACAAGTATCTATTTCTAGTTGCTGCGGAAGCCGCCAAGTGTCAGTTTCCTATTTTCTTCCCGAGAGATGGAGTTTCAAGTTATGCGCGTGGATGCTACCATCTGCCATAGAGTTTATTGTTTCTAAGAAGTGTGGAAGTCGCCAAGTGTCTATTCCTTATAAGAAGAGGTATGCCACATATGTTTTGTCATAGCCAATGGGCTTGTGTGAAGGAGTAACTATCGCAGATTCGAAAGACCTTTGATTGTCAGAGACTTCCCATTACCTCTAGTTCAATTAGGTCGTTGGGATTCGATTGATTGCAGACAATCTAGAGTCAATCTTATGCTATAAATATGTGACATTTGTAATGAATAGGGACTTACTTTTGAAGTTACTTTTGAAGTTAGAGTTCTAGTTTTGCTAGAGTTATTTTCTGTCAGAGATTTAAGGGAGAAGTTTGAGACTTTTGCTATGACCAGTGAATATCATTTGCCTTTACTTTGTTATTCTTGATTTAGAAAGTGAATGTAACTGTGCATATATCTGTTCCTCTTATGTTGCTTGAAAATTAATGAGAAAGACTGAGTTCTGTGCCTTGGTTGATATTTTCTGTGTCATTGCAAATTGTCTAGTTGTGAGCCTTTGATTTTATTCATTTCATCTATTTATGTTAATCATGCAGTATCTGCTCTTTAATGTGACTGAATCTTGAGGATAGTTTCACTATGCTTAGTTGAGAGAAACACTTTATTCAGGCGTATCGCCATAGATAGATTTGCTTTAATTGTATCTGTAATTCTATTAGTTTCTACCCTTTTCCCCAAACCCATTTAAGATAGAGAAGAACCAGCTTCTTTAAAATATGGAGGTTGTTTCAGGTAGCAAGTCCCACATTCCTAAAACTTCCCATGTTGGTGTTGGAACCTACACAATTTTACACATCAACAGTTTTTGACACACTCGATGGGACCATTTCTTAAAGTTTCTGTCAAGATTGTATGAGCTAAGAAGCTATAGGAAGTTAGAGCTATGTACAGTAACAAGAGCTCAATCTGCTTCTAATCCAAGCATTCTTTTGCCACCGCTGGTAGCTAATCCAAGGAGAAGAGTGAATCAGTTTACAACAGCACTAAGAGTAAATATGGGAGCACCTATAGCCCCAAGAAATTATGCAAATTGGAACACTGGCAGTCCTCTAATTCTCCTAATACCACTAGCCATTTGGGATGCTATTCTAGCTAATGCTCTAAAGGCTCTGCCTAAATTCAGTGGGGAAGATTTCAAGACACCTGAAGAACATCTGCAAGATGTATCTGATGTCTGTGCAGTACATGTTATCACTCAACAGAATGTGGCTATAAGATTGTTGGCAGCTTCTTTCAAAGGGAAGGCTCTAGACTGGCAGAGATCTTTAATCCCAAACACAATATCTACATGGGATCAGCTTGGTGATGCTTTCTTTGAAAGATTTAAAGAAAAGGGTAACAAATCTTCTTTGCTGCAACAATTGATCACTATCAAAAGGGCACCACAAGAAGCTATGACTGATTTCAATTCAAGATTTCAAAAGACATGGGAAAGAATTCCTACTATAGCAAGACCATTACCAGGTATGGCTATTGTGTTTTACCTTAAAGCTTTAAACTCAGATATATCAGTGATGATCCAGTCCCTTGGAGGTCAGACACTACCAGAAGCTTATGAGTTGGCAGTCAAGGCTGAAAATAACTTAATAGATGATGGAAATTTGCCCCCAAGGCCTCCTATGCCCATGTTCCCAGAAATTACCTTACCTTTGCCTCAAGAAGCTCCTAATCCTACAACCCCACCTGTGTCTATGTATTCATTTCCTCAACAACCTGCTAAAGTAACTGCCCCTGTTCAATCATTTGAGATGGATGATGTCAAGAATATTTTAAGGACCTTCTCAAATGAGATAATTAACCTAAAGAGACAACAAAATCCTTATTCGAAACCCCCTTATCAAGGTTACCAAGGAAATAGACCTCCCTTTCAGCCAAATCAATATCAAGGCCCTCAAAGGCAAGCTAATCCTTAGCCATCAAACTAGTTGGTTACAATCCCTACACCTTTATAGACTATTCCTCCTAATCCCAACAGGGAAATTGTTCCAAGGAAAAATAATTTTGTAGATGGTACGAATGCTTGGTGTTTTCCTTGCAATAATGCCCATATGCCTAGAGACTGCCCCAGAGGAAATTTACAGCAAAAGATAGCAGAATAGAGAGGATTAGAAGGACAATTTGCAACCTCTAACACTTCACCATATCAGTCTCCTGGTATACAAAATGTAGTCCTGGTGGTCCAGATGCAAGGGATGTCCTTGCAACAGGAAGAGGAGATAGCCCTTGAGCATGCTTTATTTTCATGGATTGAAGAGGAAGATTCAGTGTTCTTGAATGAAGCATCTACTTCCAAGAAGTCATTGGTACAATCAGATTATTATACCAGAGCAAAGAGGAGAATGATGGAACAGCCTGAAGTCACTAATAATGAGATCATGGGGGCTCCTCTATTTCAGAGTCATCAAAACATAGGTTCTAGACAAGAAATACCACAGCCTATACAAAATCAAGTAGCCTTAGGACAAGTTCTAGAAAATTCAAGGTATCCTTATTATCCAAAGACCCAAGCATTAGGACCTATGAATGTGGTGGACCAGCTAAAAAGAATGCCAGTGCATGTATCAATCTGGGACATGCTAGCTATTCCTGAGTAGAAGACATTGTTGCAAGAGGCTCTGCAAGGCCAAGAAGTTCCTAAACATACTAGTGCTAAAGGAAGATTTGCTGATAAAGAAAAGATGCAGCTCAAAGATACTATACCTCTACAGACAATAGCCCTATTGAACAATGCACCTGAGGTAGGTAAATCTAAACCAGATCCCTTTTATTTGACTCTAATAGTTGGGAAGAAACTGTTGCATAATGCAATGATAGACTTTGGGGCTAGTACTACAGTAATGCAAAAGCAAATAGCAGATGCTTTGCAAATAAAGTATGAGCCACTTACAAGAGGAGTTATCCAGTTGGATGGGAAATCTATGCAAACAATAGGGAAAATTAAACAACTCCCATTGCAACTATATACTTGCCCCATTATAATTGTAAATCAGGATGTGGTAGTCATAGATATTCCCCCTGTATTTGGTCTATGCTTATCCAGAGATTTTACAACTAAGATAGGAGGTTACATGTCACTAGATTGGTCACACCTCATCCTAAGAACTAAATATGGGACAAAGATGAAAATGTTGTCTAAGCCATTATCAAAAGACCATATCACAAATGAACCAACCCCAAAATTAGAGGCAGCCCATGCTATGCTAAATAAAGAGGAGAGAATCTTTGTTGAAGAGTTAGGTAACTGGACTGAGCATGACCAACAAGAAGAAGAGAATAATCAGTTGTTGACTATGATGCAAAGTGATCCCTATGGAAATTATGACTCTACTGGTTTAGGCACTTATGTCATATTTGAAGAAGACCATGAGATCCCAAATGTTTTAAGGGAAGAGCCTAATCAGACTCAAGGATTTGAAAAAGACTCAGAAATCTAGACTCTAAATTTTGATGGGGCTAGAAGTAAGAATGGAGCTGGAGCAAGAGTTTACCTTACTGCCCCAAATGGTGAGAAAATTTTAAGAGTCATTCGCTTTCAGTTTTCCTATACCAATAATGATGCTGAGTACGAATCCTTGGTGCATGGACTCATGTTGGAAAAGAAAAAAGGAGTAAAGAATCTGATGGTAAGAGGAGATTCAAAACTAGTGGTGAAACAAATAAGAGAAAAGGCAATAGTAAAAAATGTAAGAATGAGATCCTATAGGCACAAAATTTGGGACCTAATAGATGGTTTTGAAGCTTTCAATATTGAGGTATTCCCTAGAACCCAAATTTCTGAGGCACATAGAATGGCACAGATTGGTTCACAGTTTGATCCAGCAACTGATCTATTAGTCAACAATGAGTCAATCAAAATCATAGTTAGGCCAACGATCCCAGACAACAACCAAAATTGGCAAGTTTTTGAAAATAATTTCCAAGTACTTTCATTTTTGTAATAGTTAGGAGAATTTGTTGATCAGTTGCAACCTAAAATTCAAGAAGCATATGGTGACCAAATTATTCAACTGAAGTCAAATAAGCTCCCTAAAGGACTGATTACCTTAGAAAACTTATTTGACCTAGAAGATGTAAGCCTGGAGAAGAAGAGGTTTCAAGAAAATAAAGAAAATTATTCTAAAATTTAGGTTAGTGAAGGAAGAAAATTGAAGATTGGCAATTCTACAACCCATCAAGAAAAGGAAAGGTTGATTGATTTGTGTGAAAGATATGATAGGGTGATCACCTGGACCTATGAAGACCTCCATGGCTACAACAAAGATATCATTCAGCACACCATAGAGCTGACTGAAAGATCTAAACTAGTCAGACAGAAGCAAAGGCCAGTGAATCCTAGAATTGAACCTCTAATGGTGGATGTGTTGCAAAAGCTCTTAGAATCAAAGATTATTTTTCCAATTAAGCATTCAACCTGGGTATCAAACCTAGTGCCAGTAAGAAAAAAGAATGGTGACATAAGACTCTATGTAGATTTTAGGGATTTGAATAGAGCATCTTTGAAAGATCATTATCCCCTACCCTCTATGGAATAAATTTTACAAACTGTGGCTGGATCAGAGAGATTTTCCTTGCTAGATGGCTTCTCTGGATACAATCAAATTTGGTTAGCTAATGAAGACTAGCATAAGACTGCATTTACTACAAAATGGGGAACATTTGCATATGCTAAAATGCCTTTTGGTCTTTCAAATGCCGGAGCTACTTTTTAGAGAGCCATGGATGTAGCATTTGGAGAACTTATAAACAAAATCATCTTGATTTATCTAGATGACCTCACTATTTTCTCTAAAAATGTTGTAGATCATTTTGACCATTTAGAGGCTATTTTTAAGAAATGCCAAGAGTTTGGAATATCCCTGAATCCCAAGAAGTGTATCTTTGCAGTACCTTAGGGTAAATTGTTAGGGCACATAGTGTCAAAGGAAGGAGTCTCTAGTGATCCAGAAAGAGTCACTGCCATAATGAATCTATCTCTGGCAATCAATAAGAAAGCAGTTCAGTCTTTCTTGGGGAAGATCAACTTTGTCAGCCAGTTCATATCTGACTTTGTAGGTCTAATTAGACCTATGGCATTGTTGCTAAAGAAGGACCTGGTTTTCAAATGGACTATAGAGGGGGGACAGGCTTTTGAAGAGATCAAAAGAGCCATTTTGACAGCCCTAGTACTTAGAAACCCAGACTTCTCTAAGTCTTTCATAATGTATGTGTATGGAGGAGAATTCAGTGTTGCTGCTGTTTTAACTCAAAAAGATGAACAGCAAGAAGGAGAACATCCAATAGCCTTTTTCTCTAGGACTCTCAGGGAATATGAGGATAGATACAATTTTGTGGAGAAATAGGCATATGCCATGGTAAAAGCCCTTAAGAAATTTAGATATATGGTCACAGGGAATAAGATTCTGATATTAGTGGCTCATCCTAGTGTAAGAGAATACATTATGGAGGGTGAGATCACTGAGAAAAGAGCCAACTAGATAACAAAGATCCTTGAATATGATGTGGAGGTCAGACGCACTAAGTTAGTGAGGGGCAAAGGATTGTGCCAATATATGGCTCAGGACATGGAGAGAATGATGACACAAGAAACAAAGTGAAAATGTATTAAAAATACAAGAGGTTGATCAAGATTCTTGGGTCACAAATAGAATACAATTCATGAAGCATGGGATTTTCCCAAATGAGCTCTCCCAACAAGAGAAGGTATTATAGGCAGTAAGGGGCCCACTTTGTACTAATTGACCATATTCTATTCAGAAGAAATGTTGATGGCATACTTCTGAGATGTATAGAGAAAGATGAAGCTCAAAGAATACTACATGAGTTACACCATGGAGCCTTAGGTGGACACTTTTCAGTAAGGACCACAGAAATCAAAGTAACTCAAGAAGGATACTTCTGGCCCACTCTATTCACAGATTACTATAAATTGGTTAAAGAATGCCAGGCCTATCAGTTTTATATAGGAAAAAGAAGAAATGTGGCAATGCATCTAAGCCCCATAATTGTGGATGAACCCTTTGCCCAATGGGGTCTCAATTTTATTGGTATGATAAATCTAGTGTCAAGTATGGGACACAAATGGATCCTTACAGCCATAGATTACTTTACTAGATGGAGTGAAGCAGTACCACTCAAGGCAGCAACAGAAAAGGTAATATTAGACTTTCTGGAAGGTATTACTGCTCGGTTTGGTCCTCCTCGTACCATAATATCAGATAATGCTAAGGCATTTTTGGGAACAAAAATATCTGAGTTTACATTAAGGAATGAAATTTATTTGAAGACTTCTTCAAATTATTACCCTCAGGGTAATGGTCTGGCAGAGTCTACTAACAAGAACCTAATCAAACTCATTAAGAGGATAGGGACAAATTATCACAGAGAGTGGCAAAAACTACTTAATACAACACTATGGGCTGACAAGATCACACCTAAGAAAGTGATAAAAATGTCTCCATATGAATTAGTTTGTGGTAAACTAACAATAATGCCACTAAGCTTAGAGATCCCTGCTTTGCAATTATTGAAACAAATAGAGATTGAAGAGAATGGCCCCATGTAAGTCAGACTTGCTAAACTACTAGAAGTACAAGAGAAAAGGAAAAAAGCACATGAGTTGCTGATGAAACACCAGAAAATAGTCAAGGACTATTTTGATAAGAAGACTTCAAATCCCCTTTTTGAAGTTGGCTCAATAGTGTTGAAATGGGATGAAAGAGCTGCAAAGCTAGGTCAACACACTAATTTTGACTCACTGTAGACTGGTCCTTACAAGATTCGTTCCTGTAAGCAACAAAACTCTTTTGAATTGGAGACCATGGATGGTGAGCCTAAAGAGATTCCTGTTAATGGGATCTATTTGAAACATTTCAATAAGGCAGTGGCTCTTAATGTATCATAGTTAGTTAGTTTCCCTTTCTTACTTTCCTATTTTCCCGCTTTCCTTTTTAATAAGTGTTCTGTGAACACGTGTCATTAGCACAATCACCTTCTCTTTTTGAAAATCTTGCATTCATTAAGGTTGTCTACAATCCCCAAAATCCCTGAAAGTACACACTTTTGTAGCCACTCTCATAATGTTTTTGACACTCCTTTCCATGCAAATTTGGAAAGATACACTAACGGTTTCTTAGCATTAATGCCATTTATAAGACAGGATGTGTCATTAAAGCCTCATTAAATTAGAGTTAAATCTTAACTATGGCTCTCATTTGCTTCCATCTCTCTGTTGCAAATCACTGTTGCCTCCAATCCAATCCCTAGCAAGTGCTTCCTAGCTGAGTATCACTTCTGTTACATAGTTTCTGTCTTTGCTATGTCAAAGCTTCTCACATTCTCCCCACAGATACAGATATGGCCGAAGCATAGTCTTCTCAAGAGGGACTCAAAATTTACGAATCAATCGACAAGCTTTTAAGCAGTAAATCATACGCCTCAGTGCCTGCGCAACCTAAGAGAACCTATCCAAGGACAAGAGTTCCTGAGGTAGGGTATTCTGTCGACCTAGAGAAGGTAAAAGATTTTGCAGATGGCATCTTTGACCCAGCCCTTCAAAAACCTACCAGGATTCTCTGAGAAGGGGCACACTAGAGATGCATTCAAAAGGAAAAGAGTGGACAATCTAAAACTTTTGGAATGAGGATTTGGACCTCACAGTTGGCACAGTTCATGGTTCCAAATGTGCACCTATGTCTTGACCTAATTGATATATGTGCGGAGCTATTTCATGCACCCTCAAGCACCTTACAACAGGGTCCCTTTATGGTGCAAATTACACCCAAAACCATAAGAGACATGTTGGCCCTGTATCTCGTCGAACGGCCACATTTCCCACTATTGCTAAAATGCAAAAGACATGGTCAAATGTCAATAACCAGATTAGGTTCCTCAACTCAGAAATGCAGTTGGTAGAGGGGAACACCCAGATGCCCATACTACCTACAGGAAGGGCATAATTTAGTCAAGCTAGTCAAGAGGCACTATCAATGATGGCTTTCATTTTCGAGATGAAGGAAGACAACACAGTCTATGACTGGCAAATTGCCATCCTTTTCAAATTGAAGACTATTGACAAGTCACACGAATACCGGCTAGACTTTTTAGAACAAACTGCCTACTCCATGGTCGATCAGCTTGTCAATTTCAAATCCAAGGGAGTTTTTAGGTATTCTTCTTATCTGTTTCATTTAATGTTATATCAGAATCATAGTATTTTTGCACAAAATATGCAATTGAACATGTATGATCAAAATTTTGGGTAAAATAGAACTATTCCTATGTCTGCATGGACACATGTGCTATCTGAGGCATCAGACCCTTATGAGTTCTAGGAACTCTTTGTTGCCCCTACCTTTTGCCATTTGAGCCCTGATCCTATAGAACATAGGTTGACACAGAGCATTAAGGGTTTCATGACCAATTGCCCAATCCCATGTGATTATTTCTTTGGGGCCCAAAATATTATCATTAGGGTCCATGGCTTCAATGGGGAACTTATGCTGCTACCTAAAGTTTTGACCCCTAGGGGAGCGTTTCTAGAAGTAACCCGACAGGTGTCTGTGGTTGACAATGAGTTCAGCACCAAGAAGAAGAAGAAGAAAATGTATGATATCCCATGGGTCAGAAAGAACATGGCCCTAGAAGTCAAAGATGCTGAACACCTGTTGCTACGAAAGTTAGTTGTCTTGGGATTCTTCATCATTGAGGACAAGTGGAGGTATGACCCAAATAGTTTTATAGCCTCCTAGGTTAGAAGCAACAAGGTCAGGACTAAAATAGTACATGAGGGTTGGCCCTTTTGGGAGGATAGAAGAAACCCTAAGGAAGATACCCCTGACCTGTATGTGGAACTGGCAAATTTGCCTTATGAGGGGCCTAGGCCATGGGAGACCTTTTATGTTAAACAAAAGACCTTTGACCCTCATATCAAAATGGGTACTGGTTTAAAGAAAGCTTTGAAGTGCCAGGAATGGAAGCTAGAGAAAATTGAGGCCTACTAGCAATCTAGGCAGGAAATTTTTGAAACAACACACTCTTTTTGGAAGATTGACACAGATGAGAAATGGGAGTCGATCTGGGATGAGTGGCACCCATCCCCAGTCTCTAGCCCTAATACAAGCAGAATCTAGAAGAGGGGTGAACAGGAAGAAGAGGAAGCTTAGTCAACCTATACACTACAAGAAAGAGGACAGGCCTCTTCTGCTGTACCTATATCTTCCTAGCCCCAATCTCTCAGTACTTTAGAGAAACAAAAGGGTGTGGTGTCATCACCAACTAGAGAGACTCCATCAGTTTCAGCTACTGAGGCTTCCAGTTTTGTACCCTTACCACCATCAGTAGTGGTAAATGTTGTAGAGAAGGAATCAGAGGAGCAAGAAGGAGAAAGGCCAAGGAAGCATAGGCGACTACACCTACAAGAAGAGTCAAAAGAAGAAATAGAACCGCTGCAATAGCAAAAACCAGTCACATCTGTTGCTCCTCAGGTAAGTGTTTCTTCTCCTTTTTCCTCTATGTCTCTTTCTTCTACCTTAGGGGTGGCAATCCCAACTGGCCAAACATTAGTATCCCCTGCCACTTCTATTGTGCCTATATCACTACTTGCCCCAACTGCCAGTCCTCAGGCCATGTCTTCACAGGCCATCTCATTGCCACTCTTTTCCCCCTCTATCCCAAAAAGAGCCCCTCCCCAAATTTCCCCTAGCCAACAATCATTGGTTATACCTTATGGTTTACCTCAAGGTCATCCCTTTGCTGGGGGATTCATTGCTTCTCCTCCCACTTTCTAAGCTCAAGAAGATACTGCTAAAAAGGCTAGAGAAGCTAGAATGGACAAAAAGAGAAAGAAAGAAAATAAAAGCCTGGCAGTACCACACATGAGGTCACTTTTTGACCCTATTCAACAGCAGTTGACTGTTACACATTTATCCCCAAATGTGGTGAAGCCCAATGAGCAAATGCAGCCTCTAGACTTTGCATTGAATGCAGTAGCCATGGACATGTCTCTTTTTAGACCACAAGATAGTGTCGAGCTACTCAATGAAACCACTTCTGATATTGCAACTGACTACTTGAAAGTGTCTAGGAAATTGCAGAAGGTTGAAAATGACTTAGCACAAGAGAAGACAAATAGTGGCAACCTTGCTAAAGAGTTGAAATCAAAGAAAGATGAAATAGAGAATCTAAATAAATAGTTGCAAAATACTATTTCTTGTCAAATCCATCAAACAATACAGGCACAAAATGCTTCTCTAAAGGTTGAGCTAGCTTAGGAAAAAGATGCAATAAATGTTCTAAGGAAAGAGAAGGCCATGTTGGAGAAGAAATATCAGGAAAAGCTGCAACAAGCCACACAATCTTAGCAAAAGTTGCTGAGTGAGAAGAATGTTGCTACTGCAATACAGGCACAACTCTTAGCTGAACAACAAACAACAAAATAGCTAACACATGAGTTAGCTAATAGGCCATAGAATGTTGGAGTTCTAAATCTGGTCAAAGAGCTATATGTTTCAGTTTGGAAATGAATCTCTGAGGAAATTGTCCAGCTAAGGCCATCATTAACATTCCTGTTAAATGCACAGCAATTGTGCGAGAAGGTGGAAGCTTCAGTTCAGGCTACTCTCTACTATTTCTTTAAGAGTTTTTGACTCTCAACTGTTTCTAAAGAAACTATATGACACAATCGATGAAATTTTGTTAACAGCAGGGATTAGTGATAGAATGATAGCTGCAAAGAAGGTAAATGAAGTTCTAAGTTGCAAATCAGCTGCCATAAACTACTAGGAGATCCTTGATACTATCAAGGAAGGGGTCAAGCACATGAAGAGACACATAGAGGATTTGGTACAGTTGGGTCTTCCCTTACCATTTCTAGATAATAATACTGTAATGATGATTGATGATATCAAGACCCTACTTTTAACAAGGCAAAGTGATCAAACTATTTTTCAAGGTTTAAGTGATTCTTCATCAGTACAGGAGGTGGAAGCTATCTTGATACCAATGGCCTAGTTGGAGTTTCAATTAAGGGCCGTGGTTCAAATTTTACAGACTTTCTCCCACAAGGATATAATAAATCTTGATTTTGCCTTTCAAGATTTACTGAGCAAATAGGGACTCTCTGATTCAGAATGGTTTGTTTACCAGACAGCTTTGCAGAATTTGTGACCCTGTATTGTATTTTTAAAATACATATATTTTTTCCAAATTTTGGGTTCTTTTTCAGCAGGCTCAAAAGTCCTAGGGGTCGCCAAGAACTATAGAGTAAAAGACTCTACATTTTGCTCCAACTGCAGCACATCTACGGGTTTTAGTTTTGTGTCTATAAATGTTTCTAAGAGTGGCTATGAGGGTTTCTAATTGCTAGAGCCATAGGAGCCACCAAGTGTCAAGCCTCAGTTCAAGCCACATTTTGTTTATAAGTTACAACTTTGGAGCGGACCGTGCCACGTAGCGAAAATGTTTCAATACAGTTTTAAGTTTCAACCTCGTAGAAGGTGCCATGTGTCATCAATGGAGGCACTCCCCAAATGTTTCAAAGTGAGCACGGAAGAAGCCGTGTGTCTTTTGTGATAGCTGTGGAGCTTGACAAGTGTTAGCTTCCGCATGCTTGTTTCTATATCTTTCGATGCTAAGTAAAGGATGGTGGTGGGCCATAGTTTTGAGTATTAGTGGTGTGGAGAGTGCCATGTGGTGGACACGGCTCCAAAGATAAAGGCTTTTGTCCCTTTCTCCAGTGTATTTAATGTTTCTCAAAGGATACGGAACCTGACATGTGTCGACTTCTGCTTAAGTTTCAAAGAGTGTTTCAAGTATTGCGGAAGGTGCTACGTATCAATTCATTGTCGCTGCAGAGGATGCCACCTATCCCTATTTTCCTCTCTTTGAAGCTAATGAGTGGGAAGTTGTGGGTCCCATTTCTAACTGTGTCTTAAAGTTTCAATGCCACAGATCGCGACAGTTGTCACTTTCAGAGTTCTCCTGACCATAAAGGACACAGTTAAGTAAGGAGGTGCGGATAAAGACACGTATTTGTTTCTAGTTGATGCGGAAGCCACCAAGTGTCAGTTTCCTATTTTCTTCCCAAGAGACGAAGGAGTTTCAAGTTATGCACTCGGACACTACCATCTATCACAGAGTTTATTGTTTCTAAGAAGTGCGGAAGCCACCAAGTGTCTGTTCCTTATAAGAAGAGGTATGCCACATATGTTTTGTCACAGCCAATGGGCTTGCACAAAGGAGTAACTGTCACAGATTTGAAAGATCTTTGACTGTCAGAGACTTCCAGTTACCTCCAGTTCAGTTGGGTTGTTGGGATTCGATTGGATTCGATTGATTACAGACAATCTAGAGTCGATCTTATGCTATAAATATGTGACATTTGTAATGAATAGGGACTTACTTTTGAAGTTACTTTTGAAGTTAGAGTTCTAGTTTTGCTAGAGATATTTTCTATCAGAGATTTAAGGGAGAAGTTTGAGACTTTTCATGTGACCATTGAATATCATTTGCCTTTATTTTGTTATTCTTGATTCAGAAAGTGAATGTAACTGTGCATATATTTGTGCCTCTTATGTTGCTGGGAAATTAATGAGAAAGACTAAGTTATGTGCCTTGGTTGATATTTTCTGTGTCATTGCAAATTGTCTGGTTGTGAGCCTTTGATTTTATTCATTTCATCTGTTTATGTTAATCATGCAGTATCTTCTCTTTAATGTGACTGAATCTTGAGGATAGTTTCACTGTGCTTAGTTGAGAGAAACACTTTATTCAGGCATATCGCCATAGATAGATTTTCTTTAATTGTATCTATAATTCTGTTAGTTTCTATCCTTTTCCCCAAACCCATTTACGATAGAGAAGAGACAACTTCTTTAAAATCTGGAGGTTATTTTAGGTAACAAGTCCCACATTCCTGAAACTTCCCATGTTGATGTTGGAACCTACACAATTTTACACATCAACAGTCACAATAATCTAACAGTCCAATGAGGATTGTCAAATCATCATGATAAGTGAATGTCCATGTCAAGAAATCAAACAGTTAATGAGAGATAATTGATCTAACTATTTTTATCTTTCAAAGTTATAAGACAATTTGATTATTTAAGTGATCATATTTCAGTGTGAGAGAAAGGTAATCATTTGAACAGTCATTTCCTGTCATTTTTTTGAACATACATTTAGTTTCAGTTATTCTATCCTATGCATTGATTGAAAAAGAAACATGCATAAATTAATTGCATAAGGTAAATTAATTGATCATGTTTAAAAGAAATGTTTGAATGTGTCCCACACAAACCGTGGGAGTGACTAAACTGAGCAATGCAGACAAATGCAAGCTATAGATTTGATGATAAAAAGAAAAGAGAAACAAAAAATGAGAATATTAAATATCCATCATTGCCTTTTGTTTGAAGGTTGATGCCTTGTTGGTGATTGATCTTCATATCTTCATCTTCATCTTCAGTCATGTCAGTGTACCTGCAAAAAAGATTGGGGAAAGTCTTGTTAGAGCTCTGGATATTTAAAATTATCATATGCTTTATCAATAGACATAATAATTTGCAAACATCATGCATTTCATATGAAGGAGTCAAATCAGACATGTCCAATAAATCAGACCATCATGAGAAAGATCAATCAGCTTCATAAGGTATGTTTTTTATGCTAACTTGTTTGTTCACTGTGCAGGTATAGGAAAAGTAATGTTGCTGATTTGAAGACATTAAAACATGTGGAGAAAATGTGGCTCCCACAAGGGTTGAGCCCAGCATGTTTCCCTTTTCTATTCATTTGAAAAGGATATCAGATTAAAAGACAGGATGCATCATTCAAGATAACACCATGCATCATAAAGTCAAGTTGCAAAAGAGTGAATCCATCATGATAAAGATGAAAATGAACAGTTGCTCCTATAAACTATGCCCACTTGACAAATAGATTGATTAAATTAGATCAAACATATTCAAAAAGCTTCATTACAGATTACAAAGGAAGCATTAGTTTTGAATCAAACAACCAATATGCAGAACACAGAGATGCAGTAATGATAAGCTACTTTTCTTTATTTTTATCATCATTGGAATGCCTTACTATTGCAATATTTCATGCCATAGTCATCTACGTGGGTCAAGTATCATGAAATCAAACCCTAGATGTCATAAAAGTACAAAAGGTGTAAAGAAGGATCAACTAAGAAAGAGATGCCAAGATTGTCATTAAAGTAATCAAATAATAGCATCATGAGGTAAATTAATGTGAAGATTTACATAAGGTAGAAGCAAAAGAGACATTTCATGATGATGAACTATCATTATCACATGTTCATGATAGTATTGTTGCTATGATACCTTTTAAGGACATACAAAAAAAGAACATTGCCAAATAGAAGTACTAGAACAACAATACTTGATAGGAAACATGCCATATAGTAATGAATGAAGTGACAATCAATAGGAGATAATTCAAAGGAGCAAATTATAGTCATTCAATGCTACAACACTGAAACCTCATTCATGTCATGCCAAAGTTTATACTTCATGCATCAAAGATATTGCCAAATACTTGACAGGAGCATCTGACAAAATTTATGCTATAGGAGATCAAAGTATTAAGCTACAGGTGGAGGATAAAAGTGACAAGTTACAAAATGATGCATTGAGAATGCAAGGTATCATATCCATGTTTTTGAATGAAGAACATATGTTACAGAGCTAGAAAATTATGTAATTGTTTCATACTTCTGCTATTTTGACAGTCATAGCTATAGGATGTAGAAAGAATGATCAAGACAAACAGAATAAAGAGCATTTGACAATGACAGTCAAATGAAAGAAAGAATATAAGATGCAAAGTAAAAGAGTATACTATTACAAATTGAGTAGTAAGGGTTTATTTCTTTCAAAATTTTGAAACCCTCATCACTATATTCAAAACCCTTGTGCTATTTTATATATGCAGAGGGAATAAATGCTACAAAAGTGGAGCAAAGATAAAGAAGGAAATACAATGAATAATATCACAGAGAAGTCATTTCTTCAAAAGAAAGATACCCACATGGATGTTTTGAAAACCTGTGTTTTCTTTTACACCTATAGTCAAGAGAGATATACAGGAAGCGGAATATGGAGTAGGTTGTGCACGGAGATACCATCTCATGCAAGAATTATCAAAACCCATCTCAAATCTTTTTGAAACCCTTGCTACTTTTTGTCCAGAATCAAATGGAAATGCCATGGCTGTTATAGGAAAAGACTTATATGCAAAGAAATATCAAACCCTCACTGTCAATGTTAAAAACATTATAGTTTTACATCTGCATAGGAGTGAAAATGCTATAGAGAGAAGATATTGTCATGGTCATGACACAAAAGGCATTTTTTCTTTCAGAAATGCAATACCCATTTCATTTTTTTGAAACCCTTATATCTTTTCTTACATACAGTCAAAGGAAAAGTATTAAAGTGAAGCTAAAAGGAGAAGGATCCATAGAATCCATGGCTATACCAGAGAGATTGTTTTATACCTGTTGATAAAACTTTTCAAAAACCTTATCAAGAATTAGGTTACAGTTCAAAAAAATGAGATTCAGAGCTAGAGAAGGAAGCTCACCTCATATTTTTACAGAAGAAGAAGACTGTAGTAGGCTGCGGCCTTCATTCTTGCAGGTTTTTTGCATACAGATTTATTTTTAGAGATAAAGAAGACAACATAGAGGCAATAAAAGTTTTGTTAAAAGATGTGATAAATACTCATCATAGAATCCAGGACCATTTGAGGAAGAAAGAAGCCATAGAAGTAACACAAAATACCCGTCACCACTAAAAATAAAGTTTACCTTCTTTCTTGCATTCGAATGCCAAAGATTTGACCAGGAGAAGACCAGATGGAGAGTGAAAGAACCAGAGGAATGTGCTTGTGTCTTTCAAACCCTAGTCAGCCATGAAGGTTGTAGAGCTGAAACAATAGAATGCAAAATGAAGAATAAGATAACTTTTAGGGTTATCTCTTGTTTTGTTCGATGGATCTTTGTTTTCTCATTTTTTTGACCTTGTAAACAAAAGATAAATCATTAATGTTGGATTTAGGACAAACAACTGAGAGGGGGGCTAAATCAGTTGTCCAAATCTTTCTTCCAATTAATCACTTAAATCCTTTACTTAATTCAGCAGCATAAAGATAAATCAATCATGGAAACAAAATACAGTAATTCAAGAGCAAAACACATTAACACATAAGACACCAATATTTTTAACGTGGAAAACCCGGTTAAGGGAAAAACCACGGGGTGACTAACCCAAGATTGTATTTTCTGTTAGAATAATAGAAAGAACAAAATCGCACATGCCAATTAGGGGTCACTGCCTAAGCACACTGCTCACAAGAGGCCCACTGCCTACAAGAGACACACTGTCTATAGAATAATAAGTATTACATACTTGAATTGAAGAATAGCATCTTCACCATGCTTGAGTCAGTTCCATTTAAGCTCAATACTTCTGCTCTGCCTTTTCACTCTGCTCCTCTCTACCACACTCTCATCACCATAAGATTCCTTTGAAATGACTTTACAACTCCTTATTTATACAAGACATCGACTTAGGAATTATCATCCAAGTCGGCATACATTACAGAGCAAATACATAAATACAACATGACTTATTACAAAAAGACTTCATGCAGATCAACACACTGTCAGCCATACAAATCTGAGACTTTAATATTTCTTTTGGGAACACGCCATTCTTCTCAGGACACCTTCCAAATCATCTGTAGCATGTATAACTCATCTGGTCAGCTAGACTTAAGAAGAACATCATCATCTAGAAGTAATTCTTCAATGTGGATCATCAACACAAACTGGACACAATCCAAAGACCTCCACAAGCTTGCTTAAAACACCAATAACATCCACACTACTTTTGTCTACTGAAATCATTCTCTCCTTCATCTGGAACCTCAAGAACACAGTCTATCATCACTATCATATTGGAATAGATGCTTGCAGATCTCCAGATCATGAACCAATTGAGTTGTCACTTCGTATTGACTTCCTAAACACTTCACCAAATCTGCATAATAGAATATTACATTTCTAGATCTCACCAAACCTATCTGTATTAGTCTGTCACCTCTGAACATCTGTGAGAACCAATTTTACTTAAGTGGCCATAACTTCTTCAGATCTTCATGCGAATCTCTGAAATCTTTACTGGATCATCTTAAGACACATATCTACAAACCCTTTTAAGCTAGGATATTTATCTCACTGTCTTCATTGATCTTCTCTGTTCCTAATTTGGACTAATTTTTTCAAAATTCTCAGCACACAGCTCATCCAATCCTTATCATCAATGCAACAGGAGTATGTTGACATCAATGACAACACTGGTTAGGCCCATACTTGCAACAATCTCCCCCTTTGTCATTGATGGCAACATATGATGTGAAAAACTATTTTAACCATCAAGACAAGAACTTCTCCTTACTGTCACAACTCCCCCTATCAGCAACAACCATTCACATGTCTTCTTTTCCTTTCCTGCTCCCTCTTTGATCAATAATTACTTGTTTTTCACATGTCTTTGTTGCCCCTTTGATATCATTGGCAAAGGGCACATACTTGCATCAATTTAGAATCATACCAGCTACTCCCCCTGAGTAACAGCTTCCCAAACATCAATCTGGACCACAAGATATGACTGTGAGATCCACCAAACTGATGCACATCAGTGCACCTTAATTCAGAACTAGAGGGGTAATAACCCCTAACTTCTCCCTGAGATACTCAAAAGAGTCCTTAGGTAGAGGTTTAGTAAAAATATTTGCAATCTGATCCTTGGAAGGCACAAATTCCAATCTGACTTCATTCTTATTTACTTGCTCTCTCAAAAAGTGAAACTTGATAGATATATGTTTAGTCTTTGAATGCAACACTAGATTTTTTAATATGTTAATTGCACTTGAATTATCATAGAAGATTGTGATAGGTTCTTCATACTCCACTCTGATATCTCTTAGCATTTGCTTCATCCACAATACTTGAGTACAACTACCTGTTGTTGCAATATATTATGCTTCTGCAGTTGACAGAGATATTGCCTCTTGTTTCTTGCTTAGCCAAGAAACCATTCTCTTCCGTAAAAATAATGCTTCACCACTGGTACTCTTCCGGTCATCCACATCTCCTACCCAATCCGCATCTGTATATGCATGAAGAGAAAAATCATGATCTCTAGGATACCACAATCCATACTCAACTATCCCTTTTAGATATCTAAAAATCTTCTTGATTGCCATGACATGAGATTCTCTAGGATCAGCTTGGAATCTAGCAATAAGACCAACAACATTCATAATGTCAGGTCTAGTTTGAGTGAGATACAATAGTCCTCCAATCATTGACCTATACTTTTTCTGATCAGCCTTAGGAGAGTCATCATCTTTGCTCCATTTACATCCATTTGCCATGGGAGTATTCATTGGTTTTGAGTCTTCCATCCCAAATTTCTTCAACAATTTTTTCACATATTTGGTCTGAGAAATGAAGATTCCTTTCCTTGTTTGAGTGATTTGCAGACCCAAGAAGAAATTCATTTCACCAAACATGGACATCTCAAATTCACTTTTCATTTGATTTGCAAATGTTTTGCACATACTATCTCTTCCTCCAAAAATGATATCATCAACAAACACTTCAACAATCAAGATATCTTCATGATCAATTTTAAAATACAAATTATTGTCAGCGGTACCTTTGTTGAAACCAATCTTCAAAAGATGCTTATCCAATCTTTCATACTAGGCTCTTGGAGCCTGCTTGAGTCCATACAGAGCTTTCTTCAACTTACAGACCATATCACCATGATCAGACAATTGAAATCCATCTGATTACTCAATGTAAACTTCTTCTTCTAAGTCACCATTCAGGAAGGCAGACTTGACATCCATCTGATATACTTTGAAATCCTTGAAGGCAGCAAAAGCAAGAAATAATCTGACTACTTCAATTCTTGCCACCAGAGCAAAAGTTTCTTCAAAATCAACTCCTTCTACTTGGGAGTAACCCTTGCAGACCAATCTAGCTTTGTTTCTGACTACTTCACCATCTTCATTCAGTTTATTCTGGAAGACCCATTTCATTCCAATCACATTCTTGTTTTTAGGTCTGGGAACAAGATCCCAAGTGTGATTTTTCTTAATTTGCATCAGCTCTTCCTCCATTGCTTTAATCTAGTTTTCATCATTGCAAGCTTCATTCACTATCTTAGGTTTAATCTTTGAAATTAGACAATACTCTTCTAAATCTTGAGCAATCCTTCTTCTTGTTTGTACACCTTTGCTTTTATCACCTATGATCTGATCTTCAGAGTGATTCAATCTTACATACCTGGGAACTTTGGGAGTTTCTTGCACTTCTAATTCTTGAACAGGTTCATTCAAACTTATCTCTTCTTCCTAATTTATCGGATCGGTCTGAATCTAAATTTCAGAGGGAGCTTGGACTTCTTGAACAAAAACATCATTTTTATCATCTTCATCATATTCATAGAACCTTGAGGGTTTTTTAATACCTTCATCAACTTTCACATTTGCACTTTCTACAATCTTCCTTAATCTCTTGTTATAACACTGGTATGCTTTGCTTTGAGTAAAATAACCCAAGAATATTCCTTCATCACTTCTAGCATCAAATTTTCTTAGATCTTCATCTCTTTTAATGTAACATTTGCTACCAAAGACTCTGAAATACCTCACAGTGGGAGTGATGCCAAACCAAAGTTCATAAGGAGTCTTACCGGTATTGCTTCTGATTTGTACTTGATTGAGAGTATAGACTGCAGTGCTTACAGCTTCTCTCCAATAGATTTGAGGAACATTTGCTTCCATCATCATGGTTCTAGATGCTTCCTAGATGGTCTGGTTCTTTCTCTCCACTACTTCATTTTGTTGTGGAGTCCTAGGAGCAAACAACTATCTTTTTATTCCATGTTTCTCACAGAATCCTATGAACTCCCTGGATGTGAATTCTCCACCTCTATCAGACCTCAGACATTTTAATTTTAATCTAGTTTATTTCTCTACCATAGCCTTGAATATTTTGAATTTCTCAAGAGCTTCTGATTTCTCTTTCAGAAAAGTCACCCACATCATCTGGGAATGGTCATCAATTAATAACATGAAGTATCTATCACCTTGCACACTCCTGATTCTTGTCGGACCACATAGATCAATATGAACTAAGTCCAATAATTTGGTAGAAGATTGTTCCTTGCTTTTGAATGAGATTCTTCTTTGTTTACCCAACTGACATTCTTTGCACAAACTATTTGTAGGTTTCACCAATTTTGGAAGATATCTTACAGCCTGAGTGTTGCTTATCCTGATGATATTATCAAAATTCACATGACACATTCTCCTATGCCATAACCATCTCTGATCAATTTGAACAAATAGACAACTTTTACCAATACCAACTAAATGGAAGATATTACCTTTTGTTTGAGTACCAGATGCAATCTCTATTCTGAAACTTTCAAAGATCTTGCATTTTCCATTCTTGAATTGGAGATCATAACCTTTTTCCACCAAATGTCCAACACTGAGAAGATTGTGCTTGAGACCTTCAACATATAGTACATTACTAGTTTTGTTCTTTCCATCAAAAGAAATGGTTCCTCTACCTTTGATTCTGCCAACAGAATTATCACCAAACTTTACCACTCCTTCATACCTTCCAAATCTATGAACTTATTTTTGTCACCTGTAATATGGTGAGAGGATCCACTATCAATGACCCAGTCATCCTTTTCTTCAACTTGGGCAGCCATAGCTCTTTCTACAATTTTATGATTGGCAGATTCAGAGGGCATTGGATCTTCTTCCTTGATGGCAATAAATACCCAGTCACTTCCAGATTTGTTTCCTATCTCTGATTCATCATCTGTTACTCCTTCATTATCATCATCTTCATGAACATAGTAATAATTCTTTTGGAACCTTGATCTGTTAGGATTTGACCTTGAAAATCTTCTCGGACACCTTGAGGCAAAATGACCAATCTTATTGCAGTTGAAACACTTAAAAGGCAATTTCCCTTCATACTTACCGGATCCTCTTGGCAGTCTTTTTGCAATAAGGGCTTCAAGTTGAGTAGCTTCTACTTCATCCTCTTCTAGGTCTTTTCTTGCTTTTTCATACCATGATAGTTTCCTTGAAGAGTTCTCTCCCAGATCAAACTTTTGTTTTCCTTTTACAAAGGAACTAGCCTTAAATGCAGATTCAGTCTTGGGGGGCGCATCTCCAAACTCAGTCAACTCAAATGCAGCTAATTTACCAACCAATTGATCTCTTGTGATACCTAAAATAGATCTAAATTCTTCAATAGTAGCAACCTTGTACTTGTAAGAATCAAGAAGGGATCTGAGAACTTTGCCAATGATCTCATCTTCATCCAAGACTCCACTAGCACATCTAATGCCACAAACAAGCTCATTTACTCTTGGCATAAATGTAGTGATATTTTCATCTTCTCTCATCTTCAGATTTTCAAATTTTCCTTTCAGACTCTATATCTTGGCACATTTAACATACTTGTCTCCGTCATGCAAAAGTTCCCATTTTTTCCAAATCTCAAAAGTAGTTTGTAGGTCAACAACATTTGTCAGCTATGAATCAGACAAGGCACTTAGAAGAGCTTCTTTAGTCCACAGATTGTTTTCAGCATCTCTGATTTCATCTACAGTTCTCAGACCATTCTATGGAGGAGTATACTTCTTTGAAGCCATGATCCAATACTACATTCCCATACATTGCAAGTGACATTCCATGCGACTTTTCCAGAGAGTAAAATTGGTTCCATCAAACCTTGGACTATCCTTCTTGTAGGATGACATCCTGGATCTCCTCAAGCAGTTAAGCTCTTTTAGAGGAACTTAGCTTTGATACCAATTGTTGGATTTAGGATAGACAACTGAGAGGGGGGGTGAAGCAGTTGTCCAAAACTTTCTTCCAATTAATCACTTAAATCCTTTACTTAATTCAACAGCATAAAGATAAGTCAATCATGGAAACAAAATATAGTAATTCAAGAGCAAAACACATTAACACATAAGGCACCAAGATTTTTGATGTGGAAAACCCAGTTAAGGGAAAAACCATGGAGTGACTAACCCAAGATTGTGTTCTTTGTTAGAAGAATAGAAAGAATAAAATGGCACATGCTAATTAGGGCTCACTGCCCAAGCACACTGCTCACAAGAGGCCCACTGCCTACAGGAGACACACTGTCTATAGAATAATAAGTATTACATACTTGAACTAAAGAATAGCATCTTCACCATGCTTGAGTCAGTTCCATTTAAGCTCAATACTTCTGCTCTACTCCTCTCTACCACACTCTCATCACCACAAGATTCCTTTGAAATGACTTTACAACTCCTTATTTATACAAGACATCGACTTAGGAATTATCATCCAAGTCGGCATACATTACAGAGCAAATACATAAATACAACATGACTTATTACAAAAAGACTTCACGTGGATCAACACACTGTCGACCACACAGATCTAAGACTTCAGTATTTCTTTTGGGAACACGTCATTCTTCTCAGGACACCTTCCAGATCATCCGCAACATGTGTAACTCATCCAGTCGGCCAGACTTAAGAAGAACATCATCATCTGGAAGTAATTCTTCAATGCGGATCATCAACACGAACTGGACACAATCTAAAGACCTCCACAAGCTTGCCTGAAACACCAATAACATCCACACTACTTCTGTCTACTGAAATCATTCTCTCCTTCATCCAGAACCTCAAGAACACAATCTGTCATCACTGTCATATTGGAATAGATGCTTGCAGATCTCCAAATCATGAACCAATTGAGTTGTCACTTCACATTGACTTCCTAAACACTTCACCAAATTTGTAGAACAGGATATTACATTTCTGGATCTCACCAGACCTATCTGTATCACTCTATCACCTCTGAACATCTGCCAAAACTAGTTTTACTTAAGTGTCCATAACTTCTTCAAATCTTCATGTGGATCTCTGAAATCTTTACTAGATCATCTTAAGACACATATCTACAAACCCTTTGAAGCATATCCTCTTATCTTCATCGTAGCTGGGATCTTTACCTCACTGTCTTCACTAATCTTCTTTGTTCCTAATTTGGACTAATTTTCAAAAAATCCTTAGCACATAGCTCATCCAATCCTTATCATCAATACAACAGGAGTATGTTGACATCAATGACAACACCGGTTAGGCCCATACTTGCAATAATTACCTTATCCACCAGGGTCAAGACTTTAAGTCTTGAGAGATTCCTAGTCATTATGCCAAGAGGGGGCCATGGGCCGACATCATATTTATTTTGCATTTTATTCTTTGAGAGTCAAAGGGTTGAAATCATTAGAAGAGAAGGCTCGATGCTTATAACTCTTATTTCCTTTATTTTTTTATGTGGTTGACAACATGGTCAAAGATAACTATAATCATATGCAACATGGTAAAAAATCCCAAGATTCCTCATTGTCATGCACAATGGCCAAATATGGTCAAATGTTCTTTGATGCCTTTTACATTTCTTAATACATCGAGGGTCAAAGGTGAAACAGCATATGAAGACAAGATGATACTATGAGTGACAAGGTATATAGATAATGCATTATGAAATGCAATGTGGCAGATTGTATCAACAATGCATGCAAAATAGGAGTCAAAACCATAAACAAGATGATATGACTAAAACATGCAAGTCAAAGATTGAGATGATAGAAGTATGGATAAGGTAAGGGTATTTTTGCAGGGGTGGCAATGTGATGGAGTAATAAGGGTTAATTTTTGCCGTGATGCATGTGAAATGTAACTAGGAGATTATTTCTTGCATGGAGGCATAAGGGAATCTTTTCTTTCTCCTAAGTCCTAATTTTGGCATCAAATCATGCAAAAATGTGCAAATTAGGCAAATGTAATTGGAGAGATAAGGTGTTGTTTTTCTTTCATCTATCATGCATGAATTTAGAACTAAAATCAATGTAAGTAAATAATAAAGTAATATTCTACAAATTACTTTATTATTTTTCACAAGTTGTAAAGTCATAGAATTAGTACAAGATGTAACTGATAATAAAGTAATTAAACACCTAATTACTTTATTCTTTACTCACATCAATTTTGTAATGTAAAATCATACAAAATAGATGAGTTGAGTTAACTGAGGTTATTTGGAGACTTTTGCATGATTTAGAGGGCAATTTGGAGAGTTTTGGTCAACTTCTTGGTTAAACATATGGAGAGGATCAACTTGGAGCTATTTTTGCTCAATTTGGGGCAGTTTGGACCCTTATTTTTAGGGATTTTTTGGTTTGCTTGTGGATCACTTTGGAGAGATTATTTTTAGAGGCAGTTAGCTGTAGTTATATTTTTCATGCCTCTTGGAGAGAGCAAACTATATATTTTAAAGCAAAACTTAGTTTTTGCCAGTTCTTGCCTTTTTGCTCTTTACACTTTGAGAGAGAAAGAGGTTTTGTAACTTATTGGTTACAGATTTTATAGAGATTATAGCAAGTTACAGGTTCCATTTTTCTTGTCTTTATGCAATATTTTCCTTTATTTTTCATTAGAATAAAGTGTTTGCCTTTCCATTTAATGCTACCTGTATGAGTGATTTGATGAAATTTTATTGTGTTTAAATATCAAAACCTTTAAAATTATTGTCTCATTGTTACTTACAAGTGTTAAGCATAGTGACATCACAGGTCTTAGGTTGTGTTACTGAAATCTTTTCTTTCATGTTGTGAAAAATTCCTTTTCCTTCATAAAAAAAGTAATTTCCAACCTTCCTTAGAAATATTTTTGTGATGTTTTTTGCCAAAAGTGGATTATGTGGATAAGATATATGAGATCTATTGTGAGTCAGATTTGCAAGTTTTCCATCATTATTAGGTGCATCACCAACTTTTACATTTTTTATTACCTTTAGAAAATCCTTTTTTACCCTTTTCCAAAACAAAAGTCATAGATCAAAATTGAATATTTTAAGGGAACCAACCCATAATCTGGAGGTTCAAACTCAATATAAGGTCACCCACATCCTAAGTTTGTCCCCATGTTTCGAAGGATTGTTGAGTTTCACAACTTTGCATAAGGGTGCAATCCTCATTGACAACAGTTCTATCTAGTTGGCAAAGGATAAAAACAAACATATGCTGATACACACCACGTGTCCCTTTAACAAGTAAGCAATAATGGACCTAGTCCATATATGATGCGATGATTTATATATATTATCCAATACTTGGCTAGTAGAATCAATCCATCTGATATTTTGATGTTGTCTTATATTTGCTAACAAATCATAACAATATAGTTGCTCCGTGCACTTTGTTTATCTTGGGTCTCACCTTGGTTACACTTGGTTATGAGATCTCTATTGTATAGCCCCATAGTTATACTTAGTTTCTGAATCTGTAGTATAACCTTGGCCCTTGATGTGATTATTTTCATGCATTTCTTTTTGTCATGTGATGTGGTTATTATCTTAGGGTAATTGCAAGAAGATGGGGGGCCAAAAAGGGGTCTTAAGTGGCCACTTTTTTTCTAAAATTAGGAAATACTGACCTTGGATGAGAAATTGAGCATAGTTACACTCAAAATTTGAAAATGCAACAAAAACAATGTTCGTAGTGCTCTGAGTCTACTTTCTAAACTCCTATTTCTTAAAAAAATGGTATAGATTAAGGGGGTCAAAAAAGGAAGCCATAGAAATTGGTGTTGTTTCTATCAAAAAAAACATAACATAGCATGTTTTGTGGCTTCCTCAAAAGGTTAACTTTTTTTAGTATTTTTAAAATCACTTCGGTGAGAAATTAGCTAACAGCATGTAGTTTATGCCTAATTTTTCTGATAATTTTTTAATGAATATTTAATTTTTTACTAATTTTCAAAGTGGACACATCCTAAAAAATATAATTTTGGCCATGCTACCCATGTAAATTTTGAAAACTAATTGATTTTTTTTTTAATATGTGTAGAATGGAGTCTAGTTTATAAAAATGTAATTTTTTTGAAATTTCAATGAATGGTTAATTTATAATGAAAAAAAGACCAAGCACTAGTTTTTGCCAAAAATTAGACACACAAACAAAATAAATTAAAGATGAAAGGATTAACATTGTCAAAATGTGAAAAAAATTATAGCGTTAAATAGCTAAGAGAAAGCCTAACATTACCCAGGTGTTCGATTTGTTCAAGCTTGAAACACGTGCAAGTCTGAGGGTTAGCACGAATAAAATTATGTGAAATCCTATAGAATATCCAAAAATACATCTTTGGATGTTGGGAAGGCACTCCAAGCCTTTGGGTTGGAAATCCAAAGAAAATCCCAAGCCTAAAACTTGGGATTCCCAAAGCAAAATATAACACAAGCATGTTATAACGTGCTCACGTTATGTTTTGCATTTTTTCCTTTATTGCTAGTTTGCCTGAAGTTTGGCCAATTCAACATAGCGTGATTGTGTTATAATGTGCTCGCATTATGTCTCCCTTTGAATGATTTATGTTCAAGTCTCTTAAGTATGTTTGATGTATGTATATATGTATATATGTATGCTTGTAGGTATGTATGGTTGTATGTATGTATGTATGTATATATATGCATGCATGTTTGTTTGTATGTATGTATGTATGTATGTATGCATGCATGTATATATGTATGTACATGTGTGTATGTATGCATGTATGTACATATGTAAGGGCTTTGGGTTTAGGGTATATAAGGACATGAGTCCGTATAGTTTTTAGGGTTGAGAGTTAAGTTTTTTGGGTTTAGGGTTTAAGTTATAGGGTTGAGGGTTGAGAGATTAGGGCTTAAGTAATAGGTAGAGGGTAGAGGGTAGAGGGTTACAGTCGGGGGATAATATTCAGCTTGTTGAGTGTATAAGATTAAGTGTGTAAGGCATGGGGATTAGGGTTTAGGGTTTACGATATGGATTAAGGGTATATAAGGCATAGGGTGACTTGGGTTGAGAGTGTATGGTTTAGGTTTTAAGTATAGGGTTGAGGCACAATATTTAGGGTTTAGGTTATAAGGGTGAGGTTATAGGGTATAGGGATGAGGTTTTGTGGGTGGAGGCTTTAGGGTTTAAGGTATAGGGTTGAGGATTTAGGGATTAGGTCTTACATATATGGTTCAGGGTATAGGGTAGAGGGTTGAGAGTTTATGGTTGAGGGACAATGTTCAAGGTTGAGTGTCTAAGATATAGGGTTTAGGATTTAAGGTTGAGGGTATAAAACATATGGATTAGGGTTGAGGGTTTAGGGCATAAGTATAGGGTTGAGGGTATAGGGTATAGGGTATAGGGTATAGGTTTGAAGGTTGAGGGATGATGTTCAAGGTTGAGTGTCCAAGGTTAAGTGTATAGGGTATAGGGTTTAAGGTTTTAAGGTTTAAGGGTTTAACGGTATCTAGGGTTTAAGGTTTGAGGGATTAAGGGTTTAAGGTTTGAGGGATTAAGGGTTTAAGGCATAGTGTCAAGGGTAGAGGTATTAGGGATAGGGTTTAGGGTTGAAGGTTTAAGGATTGAGGGTTGAGGCTTTAAGGCTAAGGGTTAAGTGAGTAGGGTTTAAGGTATAGTGTCAAGGGTAGAGGGTTTAGCGATAAGGTTTAGGGTTTAAGGTTTAAGGGTTGAGGCTTTAGGGATAGGGTTTAGGGTTAAGGGTGAAGTGATTAGGGTTTAAGGTATAGTGCTGAGGGTTGAGGGTTTGGGGATAGGATTTAAGATTTAAGGTTTAAGGGTTGAGGGTTGAGGCTTTAGGATAAGGTTTAGGGTTTATGGTTAAGTGAGAGACCTAGATGGCTAAGTATGGATGGAGAGGCAGACAAGGAGTGATTAAGAGACATAGAGAGGGGAGACATAGAGAAGTGAGGGGGAGACAAAGGTGAGAGATAGAGAGGTGAGGGGAGATATATAATAAAATGAGAGAGTGAAGTTGACAACTTGAGGGAAAGATGCGTAAGGAGGAGGGAGAGAGGTGGAGAGGAAGGGAAATATCTAGAGAGCCATGAGAGATATACAAGTGAGAGAACTACAACCTAGGGAGAGAGGGGTGAGAGAGATAGGGGAGAGATGGGGTTGAGGCAGATAGGGGAGGAGAGGGGTGGATAAGGGTTGAGGGTTTAATGGTTTAGGGTTTAAGGGTCAAGGGTTTAAGGGTTGAGGTATTAAGGTTTTAAGGGTTGAGGGATTGGGGTTTAGGGTTGAGGGATTAGGGTTTAAGGTATAGTGTCGAGGGATGAGGATTTAGGGACAGGGTTTAGGATTTAAGGTTTAAGCATTGAGGGTTGAAGCTTTAGGGATAGGGTTTAGGGTTAAGGTTTAGGAATAAGGTTTAGGATAAGGGATTACAGTTTTAGGTATAGTGTCGAGGGTTGAGCGTTTAGGGATAGGGTTTACGATTTAAGGTTTAAGGGTTGAGGATTGAGGCTTTAGGGATAAGTGAGAGACCTAGATGGCTAAGGGTTGAGATATAGGGAGAGATGGGGTGAGGCAAATAGGGGAGGAGAGGGGTGGATAAGGGTTGATGGTTTAAAGCTTTAGGGTTGTGGGATTAGGGTTTAAGGTATAGTGTTGAGGGTTGAGGGTTTAGGGATAGGGTTTAGGATTTAAGTTTTAAGGGTTGAGGGATTGAGGATTTAGGGATAGGGTTTATGGTTTAGGGATAAGGGATTAGGGTTTAAGGTATAGTGTCTAGGGTTGATGGTTTAGGAATAAGATTTAGGATTTAAGGTCTAAGCGTTGAGGGTTGAGGCTTTAGGGATAGGGTTTAGGGTTTAGGGATAAGGGATTATGGTTTAAGGTATAGTGTCAAGGGTTGAGGGTTTAGGATTTAAGGTTTAAGGGTTGATGGTTGAGGTTTTAGGGATAAGGGTTTAGGGTTTAGGGATAAGGGATTAAGGTTTAAGTTATAGTGTCAAGGGTTGAGGGTTTAGGAATAGGGTTTAGGATTTAGGGTCTAAGGGTCGAGGGTTGAGGCTTTAGGGATGGGGTTTAGGGTTTAGGGATAAGGGATTAGGGTTTAAGGTAAAGTGTTGAGGATTTAGGCATGCGGTTTATGATTTAAGGTTTAATGGTTGAGGGTTGAGGATTTAGGGATAGGGTTTAGGGTTTAGGGATAAGGGATTAAGGTTTAGGGTTGAGCATTTAGGGATAGGGTTTAGGATGTAAGGTTTAAGGGTTGAGGGTTGAGGCTTTAGGGATAGGGTTTAGGGTTTAGGGATAATTAATTAGGGTTTAACTTTGATGGATTAGGGTTTAGGGTTTAGGGATTAGGGTTTCAGGTATAGTGTTGAGGGTTGAGGGTTTAGGGATAAGGTTTAGGATTTAAGGTTTAAGGACCTTGATGGTTGATGCTTTAGGGATAGGGTTTAGGGTTTAAGGATAAGGGATTAGGGTTTAAAGTATAGTGTCTAGGGTTGAGGGTTTATGCATAGGGTTTATGATTTAAGGTTTAAGGGTTAAGGGTTGAGGCTTTAGGGATAGGGTTTACGGATAAGGGATTAGGGTTTAGGGTTGAGGGATTAGGGTTTATGGTTTAGTGTTTAGGGTTGAGGCTTTAGGGATAGGGTTTAGGATTTAAGGTTTAAGGATTGAGGGTTGAGGCTTTAGGGATAGGGTTTAGAGTTTAGGGATAAGGGATTAGGGTTTAGGGTTGAGGGATTATGGTTTGAGGTATAGTGTTGAGGGTTGAGGGTTTAGGGATAGGGTTTAGGGTTTAGGGATAAGGGATTAGGGTTTAAGGTATAGTGTCGAGGGTTGAGGGTTTAGGCATAGGGTTTATGATTTAAGGTTTAAGAGTTGAAGGTTGAGGCTTTAGGGATAGGTTTTAGGGTTTAGAGATAAGGGATTAGGGTTTAGGGATAAGGGATTAGGGTTTAGAGTGAGGGATTAGTGTTTAGGGTTGAGGGATTAGGGTTTGTGGTATAGTGTTGAGGGTTGAGGGTTTAGGGATAGGGTTTAAGATTTAAGGTTTAAGGGCTAAAGGTTGAGGCTTTAGGGATAGGGTTTAGGGTTTAGGGATAAGGTATTAGGGTTTAGGGTTGAGGGTTTAGATATAGGGTTTAGGATTTGAGGTTTAAGGGTTGAGGATTGAGGCTTTAGGAATAGGGTTTAGGGTTGATGGATTAGGGTTTAGGGTTGAGGGATTAGGGTTGAGGGATAGGGTTTAGGGATAATGAATTAGGGTTTAGAGTTAAGAGAGTGATAGAAGAAATACATGAGAGAGTGAATAATATAGAGATTTGTATAGAAATCCATAACGTGCTCATGTTATAATGCGAGCGCATTGTGTCTTACTCTTGAAATGGTAAAAGGGCCAGGATACCTATGATCTAGGCCCACATGCTATGTTTTCTTCTAGTTATGCGTGTGTTCGAACAAAAAAAAGATTTTTCATGCTGTTGGGAAGTGTGCATGCACATTTTTCACATTCTACCACCTTTTCATGAACTTTCCACCACCTTTTTCTTATTTTCCAACTTAAGGAGGAAATAACATAGTTTTCACATCGAATTTGATATAGATCAATTCAAGTTTCAATTTTTTTAGTGTTGCAATGTAATTGTGATTGAATTGTAGGAATTTAACATTATACATTAGTTAATTATATTGTTGTTAGTAATTCTATTTGAGTGTTATTCAATTGAACATTGAAAAGGAAGCAAGTGGTGAAAAACTCAAATTGTTGAGGAGTTTGATGCAAGAAGAAAAAAAGACTACATAATTGGGTACTCTCTCCATTCGAATCTCCATTTTTTAGGTATGTCAAGTCTTTACACATATTCTAAGTTACATTTTCCTTAATTCTATTTGAATTACTTTATCATGCCTCATTGAATACATGTTTATATCACTTGTATGGTTTATATATTTTGTGTTTATATCAGTTGTGTTTATATTTTGTGTTTATAATTCATGTGCCTTGTCTATACTTCCACATTTTGCATACATGTCTAATAGGGAATTTACAGCCCGAGCTCTAAATTTCTTCCCAAACAGCTATAAAATTATATTGCTTTGAATTTCTTCTTTATACCTACAAACCTGTAGCTGCTCATGAAAGCTATCATGAATCCAAAACATGAATTTATCAAAATGATCAATAGGAACATAGTATCCTAGCTGCAAAACTGAGTTCCATTATTCAAATTCAAAAAGTAAAAAAATGGGATTAAAATACACTTCTCTCCAACATAAACTAGTCAAGACAACCATAGAACATCTAATAATGATCTGACAACTATTAAACAAACATAGCTACCAACCAAAGAAATAGAAAAACATAAAAAATTTCCATACAACCAAAACTAACTTCTTACTTGTGAAGATATTTTCTAGTGGTGCTGAACACATACCTTCAAAGTGGCTTGGGAGTACAAACTGGACAAGCCTTAACCACAATTTCATTAAAGGGATGAAAGTAGCTAGATTTTCCACAAAATCACTTCTAATATATGCTTTAAGTCTCAATGCACTCATCATCCACACCCCTTCCTTAGATAGCTTTGACAAACTTTAAGGCAGCTAGAGAGGAGCAATTAAAAATTAAAGATAGTTTATTGTTTGACATTACACATTTGCTAAAAGAGTCATGAGATCTACCTTCATTAGATTTAAGAGACATTAAACCTATCCAACTAATAATAAGTCACAAGCACCGCCCCCAACAACCACTACTCAACTAACCAATTTGAAACCACCATAAAAAAAAATTTAGTGCCTTAATTTTTAGAAAATATCACACTTTACAATTAATGTCAATACTTGCATTACACACCCTAACTTAAAGCTGAAATGAGAACTTAAGTTGGCATAGGGAAGATTAGTACACTCACCATGATTAACTCTAAGAGCCCCAAAAACATCATAATGGAATTGATTTATAGGGCTTGAAAGATAAAAAATGGTCACAATTTGACCATGAATTTGGAAGGGGAATTTATAAGGGCCTTCAAATATGCATAAAATTAATAAGGCATATATATTAAATGAATATCTATATTCCAACCTAAGAATTAGTTTGATGGTTGTAGGGTGTTATATGGGGCTCTTTGTCCACCAAAAATTTTACCATAAAATCTACTACTTAGTTGAGTATGCACTTGCAATGTTGATATCTTATAGACATAAAATTAGAATCAATTTATAGGGCCTCTTATGTAAAGTGCTTTAACATTGAATTTTAGAAAGAGCCCTTTAAAAGTGAATTGAAAACTCTTCTTTGACTAGCTGAGAACACTTCAACAATGGTAATGGGCTGAAAAATACTCCACCATGTGATTGAAAACTCTTCTTTGACTGCAAGGAAAGTGTGGGAAGTGCTGGAAATGTTGAGGGCAGTAGACCTAAAATTTGGAACCATATTCATTTCTTAGGAATTACAATCTATAGTCAACTATAGTCTACTTCGTAGAGAACTATAGTCTACTTTGCAGAGAGCTACAGTCTATAGCCATAGTGTGAGGTGCAATCACAATATTACAACTCCACACAAGTTTCTATATTTGTGCACATCACATTCATTCATGCAAATGATAGTATAGAGGATGACAAAAAGATCATAAGGGAGTATCATTTTTATATTAGTGATGATCGTACACATTCTACGGAGTTTGTACAGGGTTGCTTTCAGGTGTTATACAATGATTTGGCTAGAAGGGGCATATCATTCAGTCAACATATCATATGGTCAGATAACTATGCATCACAATTCAAGAACTCGTAGAATTTCTATTGGCTGAGCAGGAGGCATAATATTACAGGTGTTCAACATATGTGGAACTTTTGTGAGGCTGGGAATGGAAAGGGGGAGCATGATGGTGCATGAGCATGTATCAAAAGAGCCATAACACAAGAAGAGTTAAAGTATAAAGACAATGCAAAGTTGACAGATGCAAAATCAATCATTGAGTGGTGTAATGCTTCGATGGGTCCAGGTAATGAAGGTAAGTCTTCAGTTCGTAGATTTTTCTAGTTGATAAATGATACTAACATTGCGCCATATGAGAACTGTTCTACACTAACAGGATCAAGTGAGCTACACTCTTTCAGAAACTCAATTGTAGGTTCCTGGAGTATCCATACGTCAAAGATGGCATGCTTTTGTTCTTCATGTACAATTCAATCCTGGAGTGAGTGTAAGTCAAAGGAGTGGGTTGACGAATGGCGGTTAAGTTATCTTAGCCCACTTGACACGTATCGACCCCCAACAACACTAGAACTGACACAAATGGAATCATTAATTAACTTTGACCACATATCAGATCTAGTTCAACCAGGTAATATATCTACTTGTATATTTTTTGAAATTCCTAATGTTATCTTACTTTGTATTATTTTTGTAATGTTGACTAATTTCATCTAATTTGTTGCACATATCAATGTAGGCAATGTTTATGCAATTATTGCAGATGAAGACAATGAAGAGGGAATAGATTATTAATTGTGTCACTGTGTTGAGGCCAAAAAGAAATTAGAGGCCCCAGTTACAGATGGAGAAAACATCGAATACCCTACAAGCTTAGTGGTTGTTACTAGAACATGGCTTAGAAGGTACCCACATAAGAGTGTTAATGTTTAGCTATTTCAGGACTTTGACATGCATTGGAAGATTCTTCATTACTCAAACCTTGTCGTGGCATCCAATGTTCATTTGATACAATATCGGGGTAGACCTTTAAACAAGACCTTGTGGAAGGTGCGTGAGTCTAAGCATGAGGCAATACTTGACACAATAAAGAGTAGAGCAGACCTGGATGGTTCATTGGATAAATTTGTAAGTATGTATAAAACTTTCCTAGATGGTTACTTGTACTTTGTTTTGTATATAAACAATAGTATGAATTGCTTCCCTCCAACACACATCTGGTATGTTTGCTTCTCTTACCATTGTCCTTGCAGCTTCTTGAATAGTCCTATTTTTTCTTTCAACCACTCAATTCTGTTGAGGATTCCTATCCTTTGATCGAGATATGCGACAATAACATGAAAATGTCATAATTTTGTATTTCTTACATTTTATCTCATATCATTTGATGTACATAAATGATATTTATGTTTAGTCAATTTTGCTTCTTGATGCTTCTCATAGGAGGTCACAACTCCAGTCCATCCATCTATAGATGAAGAGAGAGACAAGATGATGGAGAGTGATCATCAGCTAGCAGTAAGTGATCGATTACATATGTGATGTTATATATTTCATACATTTTCTATATTAATGTGCATATTGTTTGATTGTATTAATAGGTGGAGCTAGATGAACTTCTGTCGAAGAGGTCTACTTGACAGCAGAGAGAGGATGAGTCATGGATTGGCTCTCCATCTTCATGATCAAGCAAGGCTGCCGATTATTTCATAAAAGTCCATAGGAAACTAGTTTTGGGACATTTTTGTATGCCTAGATGACTTTGTATACATACTTTTGTATGTTACCGAAGTATATTTTTGTATATATATCTGTATGTCTTTGTTTGGACATGCCTATATGGATTTGTATACAAACTAGATGTTATGTTCATGACATTATGTATATGACAATTTATATTAAATATTTAATATGATGATCAATTCTTGTTATAGGAATTTGGTTTTACATGTGCTGATTGAATTTTCTTGAAAGTTTATAAATTTTTCTCAAATAATCCATTTTGTGCATATCTTGCAATCAAAGTATTCTGTGGGACTGTGCATTTCTTTGAGGCATCATGTCAAATAGTTCACATGCCTTGTCTATGCTTCCACACTTTCCATACATGTCTATAAGGGCAGCTGTAGATACAATACATGTGACAAAATTCTTATATCATTTATGCTTTGATGGTTGTCCACACCATGTTCCCCAAATCCCATTCTGGCATAGGCAAGGAGGAAGTTGAATAAGGTTGTGCAATTTGATTTTAGACATGCCAAAATTTGCGTTTGGTTGAAATTTACTTTTGTGCATTTGCTTGAGAGTTTTTAAAGCCTTATGAAAAATTCATTTCATGCATATCTTGCAATCATTGCATTCCATGAGACAACATTTCTTTGAGGCATCATGTCAAACAGTTCACATTTGTTGTATATGCTTCCACACTTTGCATACATGTCTTGCAGGGTTCTTGTGAAACATGAACACACCATCCTGAAGCATGAAAGGCATGTGAGCTCTATAAATGAAGGCATCTTGTGAAGACCGTACCATGAAACATGAACACCATAACTAAGCATCTTAATCCTTTGATAACAACACCAACAGGGTTATGATCAACACCTTCTGACCTTTTGACATCAATGACAAACAACTTTCAACACATTGTACTAGTGATATCCCTTAAGAGACCAAAGTGCAAAAAGGCAGCAATCTTTGATGAGCTATTACTAGGAATCCATGTCACTTAGAAACATTATGTCTAAGGCTACAGGATCATGTAGGATCCCTCTACAATAACCTCTCTTAGTCTTTTATATCTCTGAGGCCTTTGCCTGTGGTGAAAGTTTTTATGCTGCTCCAAAAATTGTCAGATACATGCAGGGTAAAGTTGCAAAGGGGTGTAACTTTCATCTTTCTCCTTGTACGTCCAAACCAATAGTTCCAATGCACATGGATGGCTACATTTAGGCTAGGTATGGTCCTATTTCCCACCCAAATATGCCAAAACATTTCGAGCTATATTGTACCGACGATATCCCTTAAGAGACCAAAGTGTAAAAAGGCAACAATCTTTGACGAGATGCTACTTAGAAACTGTGTCACTTATAAACATTCTATTTGAGGTTTTAGGATCATGTAGGGTCCCTTTACAATAACCTCTCTTGTTTTTTATATCTTTGAGGTGTTTGCCCATGGTGAAAGTTTTTCTGCTGCTCCAAAAATTGTCAGATGCATGTAGTGTAAAGTTGCAAAGGGGTATAACTTTCGTTCTGCTCCTCGTGCAGCCAAACCAATAGTTCCAATGCATCCATATGGGTACATGGTCTTGTTTTGCACCCAAATATGCTAAAATAGTCTGAGCTACATTGTATCAACGATATCCCTTAAGAGACCAAATTACAAAAGGCAACAATCTTTGACCAGATATTACTCAGAAACTATGTCACTTAGAAACATTCTGTCTGAGGCTATGGAATCACATAAAGTCTCTCTACAATAACCTCTCTTATTTTTTTATATCTCTAAGGTGTTTTCCCATGGTGAAAGTTTTTCTTCTACTCAAAAAATGGTCAGATGCATGTAGTGTAAAGATGCAAAGGGGTGTAACTTTCATTCTACTACTCATGTGGCCAAACTGATAGTTCCAACACATTTGGATGGGTACTTTTAGGCTATGCATGTCCTGTTTCACACCCAAACATGCCAAAACAGTTTGAGCTACATTGTATCGGTGATATCCCTTAAGAGACCAAAGTGGAAAAAGGCAAAAATCTTTGACGAGTTGTTACTCGAAAACTGTATCACTTAAAAATATTTTGTCTAAGGCTACAGGATCATGTAGGGTCCATTTACAATAACCTTAGTTTTTTATATCTCTAAGGCATTTTCCTGTGGTGAAAGTTTTTCTGCTGCTCCAAAAAAGGTCAGATGCATGCAGTGCAAAGTTGCAAAAGGGTGTAACCTTTGTTCTGCTCCTCGTGCGACCAAACTGACAGTTCCAATGCATCTAGATGGGTATGTTTAGGCTAGGAATGGTCATGTTTCAGACCCAAACATGCCAAAACAGTTTGAGCTACATTGTTCTGGTGATATCCCTTAAGAGACCAAAGTGCAAAAGGTAGCAATATTTGACAAGCTATTAATCAAAATCAATCTCACTTAGAAACATTCCATCTAAGGCTATGAGATCACATAGGGTCCCTCTATAATAACCTCTCTTAGTTTTTTATATCTCTAAGGCCTTTTCTCGTGGTGAAAGTTTTTCTGCTACTCCAAAAATGGTCAGATGCATGCAGTGTAAAGTTGTAAAGGGGTGTAACTTTTGTTCTGCTCCTCATGCGGCCAAACCGATAATTCTAATGCATCCAGATGGGTACGTTTAGGCTAGGCATGGTCATGTTTCACACCCAAACATGCTGAAATATTTAGAGCCAATACATCCAATTGGGCACATATACGCTACACATGGTCACTGTCCATTATAAAAGGGTCATAGTCTTTCCTATTTGAAGGGTCACAACTTTTTGCCTTTGAAATGTCATCAGTATTCATGAGAACATCAAGCTAACACTTTCTACAAATGTTCTCCATGCATTATCATTATTTTATTTCTCACCCCAATAAATTGGGCTGCTTTCAACATCAATGCATCAACCATTCATGTAGCAGTTCACATACTAGTAAAAGACATTATCCCTCTTAAGGGTCAAGCTCTTTCAACTTATCAAGAAAGCATTATTTCATTTGTTGTTGTTTCAATAGTTGCTATTTCAACTCAGAAGTGACATGATAGAGCTTTATGGTGATGACCTTGTATGAACAATAGTGAACATGCACCAACTAGCACCCATAAATGTGAATAAATTGGCATGTATGCTTGATAGTATTATTTCACCATCCAATCTAGCTAGTCTAATGAGGAGGATGTGGCTCCAAATTCTAGTAAACATGTCATAAATGGTCATTCAAGTCCTTTGAAAACCCTTACATATTCTAAGTAGAGATTATTCCACATATACCATAGAGAGTGATTGTGACATACAATATTGAGATAAGAAAGCCCCAATCTATTGTGCATGTAGGACTAAGCTTCCATCTCACTAGTTGTCTATTACATGGGGAGAAATTACCATACTTTTTTGATGCCACTTCCACTATATTAAATTCACCACACACAACCCAAGTTTTTATGACTTTAATATACAATTTCTTGTTGATATTCAACATGATGATTCATTTTTATTTTAAAGGACTCTTTTGTTGGGTGTCTTCAAAGGATTAGCTTTGTGTGCTAAGTGGATTATGAGAGCCATAGAGAGGATTGAATTTTAAAAAATCCTACTATGTAATGCAATTGGACTTTAAATATTTGAAGTAAACCATCTACAAATATCCATTGAAGTGTGGATTTATAATGCAAATATGGACACCATCAACAAAAATGATTTGAATTAACCAAATATTTATATAGGCATACATCAATATCTGTAAATATAAATATAACATATATACAAAAGAGCCATATAGGCTTACCAGAATGCCATATAGGCATATAATGTCAACTATATGCAATACAAAATATATGTCCACAAATGCCATATAGGCATACAACAAAGGAACACAATAAAAAGTTATTCCCCTCTATCTGGTGAAGAGAATAGATCATAGGAAGCCTTTGATCTTCAAGGGTATGGAGATGCATATGAGGGTGGTCTACTACAAACTCGAGTGTTGCTCCTATTTAGTTGTTCATGGACTTGTAGTTGTTACAATAACAAGTATAGACATTAATATCTAATAATTACATTATAAAAAATGAAACATTTAACAAAATAATCACTTATCGCTACTAGAAAATCTATCTCCTCATTTGCCTCAGTACTAGGATTAGGTTGTGGCGATGTCATGTCTTATAGAAACCATCCAGATAAAAATTAAACTTCAAATCAATAATCATTTAATTTTTAAAAAATAAACAACTATAACAACAAATGTAATTTGAAATTTACTAATCTACCTCATACCCCCGTCAAAGGCATGGAGCTATGAATCGCAAAGGAGACACCATGCTCCATTTCCCTATGAACTTCGAGAGGTGTCTCCACAGCCTGCATCATCTGAAAATAAAATAACATTATTTAATTATGAAAACTAGAATAGTGATGCAAGTCATGGATCCTAATATACACACACGCTCACCGAAACATGGAAGTACACACAATAAAGCACACAAGTCATGTATGCATATATACAAATTAGACAAAGATTCATGACTATTGTGTGGTATAAGGGTCAACAAAGGAGGGACCATAGTAGCATCAAATTTTAGGTTTAATAAGTCAGAGAGGGAGTGAAGGTGTTAGTTTAGGTTTAGGTTGGTGGTAGGGTTGTGGGGTAGCATAACCATTTACTAAATTGTTTAAAAAAATTAAAAAAAATAGTAGGATGAGATATTCCACCTATTACTAAAAGTGATAAAAACTCTTACTATGCAAAAAGGACTCCAACCAAGTAGATAAATGTAAAAGGACTGCATCTAAATACATAACATGATCTAACTCTACAAATAACATGTTAAAGGTATCCAACTATGCAAAATGTACTTTATCTAGATATTGTAATGAATCTTTGTATTGTACCAAAAAAAGATATTCATTATCACCAATGCATTAATATGATACAACTAGACACATAATACACATTCTTCACCATCAATTCCCATAGTAAAGTCTTGGGTATGGGCATCAAAAACATCACAACCAAGAGTTTAATCTATTGATCTAGCTTCTTGGGTTGAGAACTATGAATGTTGGAAGTGACAATCATTAAAATTATAAATAAATTCTTTCTTATTTTGGATAGGGAAGATAGGATCGACTCCCTTATGGATAGAAATTAGAACCCTACTAGGATCCAAGTATGTAAAGTATATTATATGAGAGAACTTTGATCATTTCAAAGGTTAAGGGGTCCATAGAAAAGGTGGTTGTGTATTTAAAGAGGTGGTTTACTTTGCCCTTAAGAAGAATAAAGGAGCCATAAGCATTTGTATGATATCAATACCTTGGAAATATGGTGGTATGTTTAGTTAGGGTAAGGGGTGTGCTACTTTAACCCTAAGGGTTTGTAGAGTCTTGTGCTTTTTGGTCTATTGATATTGACTATTAAGTTGTAGATATTAATGTTGGTTAGGTTGACTGGTTTAAACATAGTGTTATTGATAAAAAAAATATTAAATTGTAAGCTTTAGTGGGTTGAAAGTTTTTAAAATTTTGAAGTGAGGAGTTTGATAATTTTAAGAAAAGTTCATGGTTCCCTTAAGAAGTTAGAAATTATCAAAAGAAAATACTAGGTTGTAGACATTGAAATGGTTCTATTTTATTGGAAAATATACTGGTTCATGAAAAATTGTTTAGTTTAGGTGTTGAAATAGTCATGGTTTATTGATGTTTAGACATAAATTACATGGACCTTTATTAGAGTGCAAGTTTGTAATAATCATGGTTCATTGGTGAAGTTATCAACCTATTAAGCATTTATTAAATTATAGGCTCAAAACAATGGTGGTTCATTGGTGAAGATATTTGTGACAAAATAGTCAAGTTTCATTTATAAACATATCAAACTAATGAAACATTATCAGGTTGTAGGAATATATGTTATTAGATTCTAGTAATGAACCAAGATTCCAAGATTATTGAATTTCACTAATGAACCATGAACCTTTATTAGACATTCATTAGTTTAATATCAGGTTTTAGATTCTAGTAATGAACCTTTATTAGACCTTTATTAGAGGTGTTACTAGAATATATTAGGCTCATGATTCAAGATTCCAGTAACACCTCTTTGTAGCTCAAAATGTCTCTATTTTGACTCTCTCTAGGTTTTCCATCTCATGTGGTGGATTTTTGAATTTCACTTTTGATTCTTATGCATTCTATGGGAACTCTCTTGGCTATTCAACTAGTTGTGTACTCTTGTGAAGATTTGGCTCTCTTGGTGATATACTATAGCTCTTTCTTATGCTTCCTCAAGTTTCCATTGTTGTTGTGCTCTTTTGGTACATGTTTATGTCAGTTCTTGGAGGATTTTGTGCTCTCTTTCATCTCAAAGAATATAGTAGTATTAAATGAAGGGTCCTCATTAGACTTAGGTAGGTTAGATGTAGGATCAGAAGTAGGGATGGAAGAAATTGAGCCAATAGGATTGACATAGTTTGTAGGGGAATGGGTTAGTGTCTATTTGAAGATTTTGGTTAGGGGTGACTTGTTGCCCCCATAATTAATACCTAAAACAATAGATGATGTTGGAGTCAATCATATGCTATATAAGATTTCATAGGCTCGTGCCCCTCTCTGGTGTCATGTCCTGGGGTCTAATTGGTGGTAATTGGATGGGTTTATTAGAGAGAATTTGTCAAAGAATAGTGTGGAGAGGATTAACAAGATTTGGTAGACATGCATGGAAAATGTGGTAGAATATACAAGGTAGTGAGTTGTTTGGAAAGATGCCTCAAAGAAATGTGGTCTCATGGTGAAGTCCTTGTCTATGCATCTACTTGTCATGAAATTCCATGAGACCACATTTCTTTAAGGCATTTTTTGAAATAACTATATTGTAATTGAAATTTTGTCATCTATCAACATCTAGTTATTAGTTATGCAATGTCTAGTAATGCTTTGAGTTTGAAAGATGTGCAATGAAATGTAACCAATGATATGAATATAAAATACAAAAAACTAGTAAGTACAATTCATTAATTAAATTGTTTATTTTATTACCTCCGTGAAGCTTTGAAGTTTACATCCACTGGCAGGTGTTGTCGTGAAATCTCCAATATTAACCTATTCAACATCCAAAATCATATATTAGAATACCATTCATATAACAATGCTATTCACATGTAATATTTATAGTTGTTCACTAGTTACATACCCTTGCAGTAGATGTCATAGTGTAATATACAGGTGGAGAACCGCTGAAAACTACATAAACACTATGACCCTAAAATTTCATTAAAATCATCAAACTAAATTAGTTAATTTCGCATTTCAAAAATGAAATTTAATAAATTAAATTCAATGAACTTTCTAACATTTACCTAAGTATCAAGGCCAAAAGTCTCACTCAAGAGGGCATCTATCATCACCATCTACTTAGCTACAGATGTAGCCTACACACCTATGTCTTGACTATCCATGGGGTCATAACCACAAGCTGACCTGCAAGCCTGACAAGTATGCGGTGGAACCCTACTCCTTGAACTCTCCCTTGGCCCACATTGTGTTGTAAGACTGTCATGCTATATGATGCTCTAGGTTAAGGCACTGATGGACTAAAGTGTCTCGACATCAACACTCTCCTTCATAATGGAAGGGATAGACACATGCTCATGGGCTGGTCTGGCAAGTGCTTGTCTCGCTGGCTGTTGTGGGTCAACACGTGCCCCTAGTCTATCCTATGTTGACCCCCCACCTCTACCCTGGAAGTCCTGGATATCAAAATAGTTTGGCACTTTATTTTTTACAAACTCGCAGTAGAGTTTCCTCAAAAAGTATTGTGTGACCTCATTATTGTTGCATGGAGGATGGTCAAAAACCATCCACCACCTCTACCCAAAATTGTCCCTTATCGCTTGGTTGTTGCACCAATGGATAGGAAACCTCTTGCATGTAAGGGGTAGAGGTTGATTTGTTCATGGGTCTGTAAAAATGGAACACAAGTCTAATTTTGTAATTTGTTCTTTCTCTACTTGTTCATATGACAACTTATCTGCATAGTACTCTCTAAATTCTCTCCTATTTTTTGACCAACTATATATTTGCTTGCTAATTGAATCTACATTTGATAACATAGATTCAAGAGATTCAACAAGCATGGATCTATACAAGGTGTAAGTTGCGGGATCTTTCAACCTTGCAATTATGTCCTCAATTTATTTTTCATTGCTTTCAATTTGCCCCATTAGATTTTCTTGTGCTCAAGGGGCATGTTTGTTGTTATATGGAGCCTAATCAGACTCAGAGGTTAAATTTTCCCCACTTTTATTGGTGTGGTTTCCCTCGAAGCAAAAATTGCCTATTATTTTATAAAGGTGTCGAGAGTTATTTTTTTCTATTAGCTGACATTAAAAACCCTATTTTTATAATCAACATAAGGATTGATAAAAGAGGATAAGGGTTAGGGTTTCCATGGATATTTTATTGTAGCATTTGCAGTGGTATTGAGTTGCAGGGATTGTTGGTTGTAATCGGTTTGATTTACTGGATAATAATATTGGACTCTCTATTGGTGGATGTAGCCCAATTTTGGGTGAACCACGTTAAAATTGTCTCTTGCTATTATTATTTTTGTGTATTTTTCATTCCTTTGTTTAATCTTTATTTGCATTTTATATCTTCTACCGGCTAACCCTAACAATGTTGAGGAATGAATGGAGGTGGTTGTTCTTTAGCAGGTATTTGTTGTTCAAGTGATTCAGGATTTTTTGGATTTTCAAGAGGAGGAGGAGGTGCATTATCATTTCCTATAAATTAAAGAAATTTACATAAAAAATCTACTTAAACCTACCTACTTAACAACAAATTCAGACAAAAAACTAAATACAACTTACTCCTTTGGCATCCCCGACGTCGTGGCGGTATTTTGACAATGAATTGATGATGATTTGGCTATGAATTTGATCTCCAATAATGTGAGCATGCTCTCAAGGGTTTGTAGGCCATGGGTAGAAGAAAACGAAATGGGAAAATGAGGATAAACATAGGTTTTTTTTAAATAGGAAAGAATAACGTGCTCGCATTATAACGCGAGCATGTTATGGCTTGGTATTGCTGAGCCTTAGGCTCGGCATCACCAAACCTTAATGTGAGCGCATTATAACGTGCTCACGTTATGGCTTAGAAGTTTTTTTTAAAAAGGTTGGCCGCTTTTTGGCCCCCCAACTTTTTGCACCCACCTCTTAGAGAAATATTTCTAACCTTTCTTCTTGCAAGAAATTGTGTGTTTGTGGGAACATTCGGTGATCGTGAAGCACATCACCTTTGGGGTCATGGGCTTTGTGAAAGCTCTTGTTCCCTTGTGTGTTTTCACTCTACCTTAACATGCTTGATATCGATACATGATATCAAGCACCTTAAGGTGGGGGCATATGAAAGGTAAGTTGTGTAATGATTTTGGTACTAACAAAGCGTGTTTGTAAGCCCTTTATAGATGCGAGATGTTGTATCTATGGCATGAATACACAGCTTTATTCTATATTGCAATCAAAAAGTCCTCTATGGAGGTGAGATATCATATCTATTGAGCTAGTCTGTATCCTTTTATCCAAAATCCCTCTACATGAGGTGGGATGGTGTATCTCTTGAGCTAGTGCACATCCTTTTATTTCAAAAATCCTCTGAGTAGGTGAGGTTGGTGTATCCTCCCTTAAGTATGTCTTTGGTAGTTGTTGTAGCATAAGCCCAACTGTTAGGTGTGCCTATAGCATGTTTGAGATGGTGAGAACCTAGCAATAAGCTCATTCCATCACCTTGTTTGACGTGTTTTAGATGTATAGTATGTCCTTGGCATGCTATACAGCACTCGTGTCTTTCATGTGTTTTCCCCCTTGTGTAGTCTGAAGCTGTGTGGAAAAATGCCCCTCCCTACACTCAAGTTTTATATGGCATGTTTCTTCCCAAGTATAGTCCAAAGAGCATGGCGAAATGCCCCTCCTATGCTTTGGAATTTGTATGGCATACTTGTTCTCAAGTGTTGTCTAAAGTTGTGTGGTAAAATGCCCCTCCCTACACTTTGAGATTTGTATTGTGTGTCTTCTCCCTCATATGTAGTCCAAAGAGTGTGGCGAAATGCACCTCCTACATTTTAGGGTTGTGTGTTGCATTTTTACTTTCCATGCATCTGCATTCACTATATTCATTATGTTTTGCATGTCTTTAATACCATCTTCTACATGTTTTGCATGCTTGTTACTATCTCCTCTATGTTTTGTGTGTCTGTTACTCTATTCACTATGTTCAGCATGTCTGTGATGTGTTTTCTCTAATGTCCACTTGAGATTGGGGGCTAGAAATAGTTCCTCAATCTTTGTGTATGCATTAGCTTCAAGTGCTTGACATGTTTGTTGTGTTTTGATCGTACTTTAATGCATGTATGACTCATAAGATCATACATACATTAAAGCGAGGGCTAAGTGTTATGTCATAAAATGTCCCCCTAGGACTTTTACCTCCTAAGTTTAGCTCCCACATCCCTTGTTTTTCATCTTGAATGTAAGATTTAACTCCTGAGACAAAATGGCCTAAAACCCATGTCAAATGGGGCTTGAGAGAAATTGTGAGCTTTAACCCTACCCTAAAATAGGTACTAGGGGGCTTGGGCACTCATGCCCTAGTCCTACCCCATTTTAGGTAGGTCCCAAAATTGAATGTTGTTATGTGACCATTAGAGGTGTCCCATGCCGACATATTAAGTTTGAATTACGAAATTTGTAGCGGGAATGCATATAAGCATGTTTAGGACTTCATTTGTAAACTAGATGGATAATGCAAACTTGTGATCTTATGCTAAGGTGATTCAAGGTTTTCATTGTTCTACAGAGTAGTCTTGTGTTGTTATTGTGTTTGTATGTAGATTTTGGCTTCATCAATCCATCTCCTCATGGCATGAAAGAGCTTCATTCCTCCATGAGAGATACAATTTTGAGGTGATATATATTTGTGTTTGAATCAGTCATTTATTATTTTGTTTTGCCTCTATCCCATAGGGATATGCACTCTTTATTTGACAATGGTGTTTGGAAGACTTGAATGTCCTTTCTAGGATTAACTGAGGCAAGCTCCTAAACACCACAACCCCCAACCACACTCCTTGTGATTTTAGGTTATAGATATCAAATTTCACAGAGTGGAGTTGCAGAGGAAGGTTTTAGAAGATATGAATTACAAATATGACAGGAAGAAGTAGTTTGGTGCACTATCAAGGATCAGGTGCTAGCCATAAAGCCCTCCGGGTTTGCAGAAATAGAAATCTCTAGAATAGTGATAATTAGCATCAAAAGAGGTCCCAATGTCCTAAAGAACATCCTGCCTTTGGCTTGGGTGCTAGTCATAGTTCCCTCTACATCATCGAATCTAAAAACGAACAAAATAAAGATAATCAGTGTCAGAAGGAGTCTAGAAGTCCCTAAAGAAAACACTACATTGGGCTCAGGTGCTAGTCATATTGCCCCCGACAATTCAGATTCCTGAACTTTAAAAAATGGTCAGTAATTAATCTTTGTTAAATGTCTTTGTGTGCAAGCATTTGTCGTAATTCATCTGTTTAGTTACAATTTTGTATAATTAGGGTTTTGAGCATAATTGAGCATTAATTTAATACATTAACCAATAATTTCTGAATTTCCCTATCATTCCAAGTGACAATCAACATGTAGGTGAATCCTCTTGCAAAAGTTGTGATTCAGCTTGGTTAAATGTCCTTGAATGTGTGTAGTGAAAGGAGGATCTAACTATTTACCCTAATCCCACTTTTCCTACATAACACATAAAAACATATTTTGCCTTGAAAATTAGTTACTTCCTATGTTTACAATACACAATTTAAAACTTTTTGCAGGATAGAGCCAGAATGTCTTGAGGACTAGACATCATTTTAAAGGGGGGATGACTTTGGCAGGATAGAGTCGACTTTATAACAAGATTCATCCATTGCAAAAGGAATGTGGCAAAAACACATCCAAAGGACACAATGAATACAAGTAGACACACTCTAATGAATACTTATACTTGGATATTAAGTATTAGCTCCATAGATGTACAAAGAAATAAGAGATAAGAAGAAGATAGATAGAGAGATGTGTAGAGATAAATAGAGATAAGAGATAGATATGTATGTATATTTATATATACAAAAGGTGATGTAATAAGACAATAAAATGATGTAATATAGGACATGATGGATAAAGAATAAGAGGAATTGTAATCAAGTGGGATTGTGGTCCAATTTGATGTTGTAATAGACTTATATATAGTGAATATAATACATTGTAAGTTGATCTAGTCTATGTAGAAGGTGTTATAATACATGTTATGTATGTTATTTGATGCATTTTATTAATTTCATATATTCTTTCTTGTCACAACCATCTATAATCCACTGCATATGCTCTAATCCTCTTCTTATCATTAACACTAGGGTATAAATACAACAATTCAAGTAACTTAGGCCACACCAATATAATCCTAACTTCTATGAGATAATCTATTGACACAAAAGGATTTATAATGGCTTTGTTATCAATAAGGCTACTTCTAACTCTCCCAATGAAACCTTAATGAAGATAGCTTTTCAATAGTTTGGTCATTTTATGAGGGATAACCTTTTATGAGATTTTTTCTTTTAATTTTTAAAGTTCTATAGTCCTCACATAGAAACCTTAGAAAAATCTCTTAAACATTCATCTCCATAGTCTCTAATGTAGTTAGTTATTGTACTCCTAAAAAAAATCAATAACTCCCAAGGAATGAAAAACATTTTACTCTTCTTGATCTACAAGCATCTATTTCTAGCTTAAAATCATGACATTTACTCAAAAAACTAACTTGACTATCACTAGTTATCATCACTGGGAACTCCGGTGTAAGGTAAATGAAGCATTTTAGAAACTCTACTCATTTTCCTTTTATTAAGTCATGGGGACTTCCTAAATTAATCAATATTATGACTCTGAACTTCTTCAACAATCCTCTTCCCTTTAGTGTATGTGGCATAATGACACCTTAGAGAGAATGATAAGAAATGGTTTGTTACTCTAATGATCATTCTATCTTTTCTATTTCTAGCTAGGAGTCCAACTTCTCTTCAATGTCATGTGGTTCTTCAATAAGGAACAACATCCTCTCCATATATTATGTGTTCTACTAAATATTTTGTGGCAATTGAAGCACAAACCCTTGGGCCTTTTTTTCCATTTTTTAGGAGTTATCTTGATTGGCTAAGGATTCAATCAAATAGTAATGTGCTACACTCTTAAAATGATGAGAATGATTGTCTCTTAACTATTGGTTGTTTTCTCTCCATTCTAGAATCCTTCATGATGCAGGAGCATCTAGAAGTCATTTAGTGAACTAGGAAGTTAATGTTGAGTTGCAAGGTACCATAAAGTGATAATAGGGACTATCACATCTTACCGCATCCTCATATTAAACCTTGTAGAGCAAGTCTTAGCATCTACATAGTCTCATCTATATCATATCAAGATTTCAAGTGATTTGGGCTTGTTTCCTGAGAATTATTGCTATTAGAAGATCATTAGCTTTTACAGAATAGAGCATTCAGGTAAACAATTAAGAGGAGAAGGTTTGTGGAGCACTCTCATGACTTGCAGAGCCTAATGAAACATCACACAAGGTAATATGGGACCAGATAGACTTTCATTGAGAATCACATCAAGTTTCATTCATTCTCAGAGCATTAATAAGAGTTGAAGGATGACCTACTTGTTTCCTACATATTTCATATGGCCTAGAGTTATGTGCCACCTTGTAGGCTGACATGGGTAATTTGGGAGACTTGAGAATGATATATATATGTATGACTTGAGATTGTTCCAAGGAAGAGAAGAGTAGGATGCAAAAAGATGAATAGTCTAGAAGAGGGGAAGTGTTTTGATCCTGGAAGATAACAGAGTAGAAGAAGAAGATAGAGTAGAGAGTAGAAGAAGAATAAAGTAGTGAATAGAGACGGAGAAGAAAAAAGAATACATGGAAGAATGATGTAGTGTTCTATGAATCTTTTGTAAGCCTGAGCTATGTCCTAGCAAATGAAATCCCTAGAGGCGTATGTAATGAGGTTTGGAATTATAATATAACGAGAAGTGGTCTTTGAAGGGTGGGTTTTTCCCTTTGAGGGGTTTCCCAAGATAAATCTTTTGTCATGTGATTGTACAAATCCCTCTTATCATTATGTTTTTAGTTGTGTGTTTCTGTTGCATGTTTGTTATGATCATGTTGTTGGTTGTTTAAGGTTGCAAGGCTGGACAATCCTTCATTGGTCCTACCTTGACTGCGTCAAGTAGTATCTGTTGAATGCACAAGACAATTGAGAGGGGGGTGAATTAGTTGTAACTTTTAATTCCAAAACCCTCAAACACATTTGGATCCATATCAATTCAATTAACCCTTAAACCATTATGATGATTAATCATGAAAGCAAATAATAGAAACTAAATCAAATCAACATCAAACACAAGAGAACACCAAATTTACAAGGAAAATCCAAGAAAGGAAAAACCATGGTGAGGATTAGCTCATAGTAAAAAGTACTCTCACCACCGAAAAATAATAGGTTCACTATCAGAAGGCTCACTACCCAAGAGAAAGGTGTAGAGGAAAACTAATGCATTGTAGACTTAACATAATTCAAGGGTAAACCTATCTGAATAGTCCACTTTATCATTGTACTCCTACATTAAATTATCAACAAAGGAGTGTAAGATTATGATGGCACTACACTGTATGTGCCTTCAGGACTCATATTCTTTCTAAACTATCTTATCCAAACCTACTCAGATTATTCTACTTTGTTGGAATTCATAGAAATGCAAGAACAGTAAAATCAGTTACAAAATCTAGTGGCTCATAAGGGTACCTTTAACATAAGCTATAGATAACTACTAACAACATGAAATTACAAAATTAACCCAAAACATTTAAAATGATACGAGAACTAATGCTAACATCTGAAGGACTTAAAGTAGACAAAGCATGCATTTGTTCATGAACCATACTACCGTAATCTGACAATCAAAGTTTTCTAATTGACTCATAATGTATTTATAAGCAAATGAAAAATAGATTTAACAAGAATGCATAAAGGAATTAGGAAATAAATGAAGTGAGGATCAATACCTTGAGTGACCATCTCAGGGGACTGACTCACTTAAATGGAAGTCAAATCTAATTCAGATACTCACACATCTTCATAACACATAGTTCCATTCATTTCATATCATAAATAGAATCTCTTTTAGATTGTATTCAGTAATGACATTCCTTAAACATGTTTGGATCTTCCAATATTGAAAAATAGAGCAATAACTAAGTAACTGGAAAATAAAGTGACTAACTTCACACCGAACTCATCCTCTCTAACTTATACAAAAATGGGAGAGTTTTATGCAACTACCAACTAACTTTAATCATCAATCCATTCCTAGATACTAGGATACAGGTTTAAGATCATTTTATTAATCTAATTGAACAGAGGAAGGAGAATCATATTCAAACAAGAACTCTTATGCAACAGCTCGTATGAAGAACACACATAAGCTATATTTGAAACAAGTCTACTTCTACATTTATTCCTTTCTATGATGGTTCACATTCATCCTCCAGCTGCTTACACTTTTGGCATCCTAACTTCACTTCCTTTAATTCTCTTGTCCTGCAACTCACTACAAATGCTCATTTCCTTGATGCCATGTTCTTGCTACATAGGGATTAATTCACAAAACATATGCACACAAATAACCTTCATAATTAAACCATAGGATTCCATCTGTATTGCATGCATACTCATATTTAAATCATTCAATTCATAATATTATCACCATATTCCATATTAATAACATAGATTCAAAGTCTTGCAAAGTATATAAAAAGATACCATATAATGATGGTGATGTTGGTAAAGTGTCTGGAGGATCATATGGAAAAGTTCTAAAATCATATAAAAACAACATAAAAAGAGGTCAATATTTCAACCCATCACTCCCCCCAACTAGCCTTTTGCTTGCCCTCAAGCAAAATCATTGAATTAAACATCTAGGGGAGAAGATTGTAGTGCAAAGTAATCTATCTAAGGTCCATTATTTCCCTGACTCCCTCTCCCTACTTAAGATAAAAACCATTGTAACAAGCAAGCCTATCCATCTTGACTGATTCTGCATTCCTACATTCGTCACCCTTTTCTCATGTCCAGTGTGGTACTAGATAGAGGAGAATAGGAGGATGAAAAGTAAGTGGCAGCCATCCCACTCTCGTTTGCTCTGAAATCTAGATGTACTTGCGTAATCTCTTAAACATGTTCATAAAATTGTGGAAAGAGTGAGGCTCTTTCCTCTACAGTACTGGAGTTAGACTATTCCTTCTATCTTGCACATACCTTAGATAATTTTGAAGCATTGGTCCTACTAACTATTGTATCCTTTTGTGATCCTGCAGTCTCAAATCCATAATTATTTTTCCTAGACCTTTGTGTGAGAGGAGTGTTAACCATTGAGTAAGGATTACATCAAGATTCAGTGCTTCCCTCCTAATTTGTAGTGCCACTATTTTCTCTTGTTCCTCATATGTATCCATCAATTCCCCTTTGAGCTTCTCATTATTGAGATATGATAACAGTGCCGTAACCTACAAATCCCCAACATAAATTGAAGGGTTCCATTCTGTATCCTCGGCCACTAAGTAGTTATGCAAACAATATTCACATAATTGGTCTTACTCCTCTAAACTGACTTCTTTAAATTAACTGTAAAAAATATGCCTTGAATGTAAAGCGTCCTGATTATTAATGAACCTATTAAACTAGAAACTAAGAAACTTTTCTTTTAGGAACAATGCATATACCCTAGGTAGAGGTCTACACCAATGATCTATATGACTCTGTCAATTACCTCTATCAACTTATCCTCCAACCTTTTTATCACCAAATTCTTATCTTCTATTGATTTATTGAGATTCTATTTTTCCTTCTCCCAATTTTCCTTCTCTTGTTTGGATTTGTGAGTGAGTTTCATTAATTCAAAACCCAAAGACAAAGTGGTGTGGTACACTGGAGTCCTTGTTATAGGAGGTTGTGGAATGAGTACTTCATTTTCTTCAGTATTTGTTTTACTCACAACCATTTGTGCTAGAAGGTCCAAATTAGTTCCATGGCCATAGGTTTGAATTCTCTCCTCCAACTCTTGTATTCTTTTCTCCTTTTCTTTGTCCTTCTCTTCATATCATTTCACCTGCTCTTCCAATTGTTTTATCCTATCAAGAGCTTCTTGAAGTTATTTTCTTATGTTCCTATCTTCCAACAATTCTTTTCTTTTGCAAAACTTAGACCTTCATCATTATTATCCCTGGTTATATCAAAAATTTCCTTAGTAGAACTACTAGGAATTGGCTTTCCCATGTTCTTTACAATAAACATGTCTTCTAAATCAGAATAAGAAGATGAATAAACATACCTTCTCTTTTTAGTAGACACATTGACATTTTCATGAGCATCTGCAGAGACATCTTCATGGGCAATTCCTCCTTTATCTGAATCTAAATTCACTAGCATTGGACCATGATGCTGTTGTCCTTCACCTTTTTCCCACCACTATTCCTCAACAATTCTTTCCTTCACACTCTGCCTCTTCAACCTTCCTGAGCGCCTGGGAGTAACAGTCTCTTGTTTGACTTCATTTTTCCTTTTCTTTTTACTCCTCTTTTTCTTCTTTTCCCCTGCATCTTTTCCCTTCACAATGCTTTTATGCTTCTCAACACTTTTCTTGTTTCTCTTTTTCTTAACAGGTGTTGAATATGTGCTTCTCATAGGTTTAGGGTTAGAATATGAGGGTTCCTCTACTACCACTGGCCTATCCTCTGGAGGATTTTCCTCCTGTGGCCCCTCTTGCTTAGGCTCAATCTTAGGTTTAGGCTCATGGTGGGGTTCATCCTCTGCTTCATTTCTTCCAATAGTGTTGTGATATCTACACTAAGTTTAAAAGCCTTCCAATCAACCTATGGGTGTTGAATTCTCAGGCTCCTCTTAATCAATAAGGCTATTAAACTATGATGGGACAACGTGGTGTCCGCTTGCTTTTTCTGATATTCAAATGCCATCCTTTTCAACATATTATACAGGAAATTGGGAATGTTGACTAGCTTATCATGGTGTAGATGATTAAGCAACTTAAAATTCACAATCAAAACCAGAAAATATATAAAAAATGTGGAGCAAAACTAGAACACTACTCTGCAACACAAAACATATTTATAACACACTGTTTCCTTTATTATTCAAATTTTCTCAAAAGAACTTGGAAACCAAGCACCAGAAGCATATTATCACCAACTTCAGCACTCCTTCATCATCAAAGACAACATCCACACAATACCAACTTACTCACACTCTTGCAACAACTCTTACTCATACAGTTGACACCAATGAAAACACAAGCTTGTTGACATCAATGACAACACCGACTGCACATACTTGCAATGTAGTATCAGAGTAAGTTGTGAATTTGTTGGGTTGGTTGCGAATCTATTGGGAAGATAGAAAGTGTTGGAAGAAAGTGTGAAACCCTAAAGTATAACAAGAATCATTGCGAAAGAAAGATCAAGGCAAGAAAGATCTAGGTAATCTTTTCACATTAAGTTGTTTGTATGATTTGTCTCAATGGGGAAGATTGCAAAAAAAGTGAAGAAAGAAAATGAAAACCTAATATGCAAGAAGGATATTCTAGAAGAAGAATTATGTGAAATCAAAAGATATAACTTAGAATTGATGGAGAGGATAAGAGAACTAGGAGAAGAAAAATATGATACTCTTGAAGAAGAATTGGAAAATGTAAAAAGGAGAAATGGAGAATTAGAAGAAGAATTAAAGTTGTATGAATATATCAAAAGGAGTTTTGAAGTGTTAGAAGAAGGATGCAAGTCATTTTTTTCAAATTGAAAAGAGGAACATAGATCTAGAGGGAAGCTTGGAGAAGTTGAAAAAGAAAAATAGTTTACAAAGGAGCAAAATATCTAGATTGAAAGAATAGGTTAATCAGTTAGAGCAATCACTTGTAACATGTAGGGAAGAGAATGAAAGTCTAAGATCTAAGCCTAAAGTTTGTAATGTTTCTTGTGATACTAATGATTTGTGTGATACTGTAGAGGCTTCTTTAGAAGGTGAGGTTGAAGATAACAATGTAATCGAATCTACAATTGTTGGTGATGGTGTTGACAAAGATAGTTCTCAAAACAATGTTGGTTTAGAGATCATGAAAAGAATGGGATACAAAGGAAAAGGATTGGGAAAGTATCAGCAAGGAATTATAGAGCCTATTGATTCAGTAATGAGATCAAGAAATGAAGGTCTTGGATATATAAGAGGTGAAGAGAATAAGGGTGTTGTCACAAATTCAAACAAATCAACTCAAGGAAGGAAAGGTATGCATTGTTCTTATTGTAATAGACATGGACATGAAAATGAAATGTGTTGGCATCTATACCCTTGTAAAATTTGTGGATTAAGGAATCACTCTAAAAAGATGTGTTGGAATAAAATGTAGAGCAGAAAGCCTATTAATTCTTATATGCAGATGGATTATGGATGGATTAATGGATCGAAATAGAAATATGTTACTTGTATGTTCAAAAGGTTATATAGGTTGAAGTATTCATGTGTTGGAGAGAAAAGAGAATATGGATCAAGATGTAGAGGGGGAATACCACATGTAGAGCAAAACAAGGACAGTAATTCATGCCACAGAGGGAGAGATGACAAAAGTTTCTACCGCAACAATAGAGAAAGTCATAATTCTTATCATAATGAAGGATACCAAAGGGATGAAAGAGGATTTGATAGGAGAGGAACTTGTTTTTAAGTATGGAGGCAAAAAACATTGAGCACTAAATGTCACCAAGGGACTAATGATGGGGAAGCAGTAAATAATGCAGAGATCACTCATGCAGAGGAAGAAGAACCTACTAAATCACTAAGTTCAACAGAGAAATTGGAAGAGGGAGAATCCTTAATATTAAGGAGAGTTGTGTTGTAAAACTGAGGAACCAGTGCAAGAGAAATTTTGTGTACTAGAGTAAAGGAAATATGGATGAAGAAACAAAGGAAAGTATAGGAAAAGTGCATGTAGAGAAGGAACCAAAATATTTTGATGTGTGTGGAAGGAGTTGCAACTAGAACCAGAGGTTAGAAGGTATGGCAGAGGGAATTCAAGAATGCATTGACTAAATCAAGGAAGTAACATGATTGTTCTAATGTGTTAGAGGATGCTGAGGCTATTTGACTCTTAATTGATTGAAGTTGGTATTGATCTTGAGGTAGCCTACAAGTGTTTGACAACAAAGCACCAAATTGTGAGGTAGTTGCAACATTGTAGCTAGATTGTCGAACCTAGACCACTGTACAATGAAGAATTTGAGGCAGCTTGCGAAGGAGACATTCTTAGACAACTGACCATTGAGGCAGTGCAACAAATTGCAAGAAGAGCACCAAATTTAGATCATTAGAAGTGAGAAGGAACTTGAGGCAGTTTGCAAAGGACCTGTATAGATCACTGACCATGAGGCAGTGCAGTGATTTGTGAACAGATCACAAAAATTGAGGTAGTTTGCATGGATGACTTGAATAGACTGCCGACCTTGAGGGAGTCAAAAGTACCTATGAATAGACTACTGAACATATCCTAAGAGACAACATTGATTCTGATAGAATACAGGCCAAGTGAAGAGGCTCACTTTTCAATTAACCTTGAGAGTCTGATGCAGGAGTATCCGGAAGTCATTCAGTGAATTGGAATAGTTAATATTGAGTTGCATGGTGCTAGAAAGTGATAAAAGGGACTACTGCATTTTACTGCATCTTCATATCAGAGCTCATGAAATAAGACTTAGCATCTACATCATGTCATCTACATCATATCAAGATTTCAAGTGATTTGGACTTGTTTCCTGAGAGTTATCGCTATCAAAAGATCATCAACTTTTACAGAACAGAGCATATAGGTGGACAGTTAAGAGGAGAAGGTTTGTGGAGTAATCTTGTGACTTGCAGAGCATAATGGAACATCACACAAGGTAATGTGGGACTAGACAGACCTTCATCGAGAACCACATCAAGTTTCATTCATTTGCAAAGCATTACCAATAGTTGAAGGTCAACCTACTTGTTTCCTACATGTTTCATATGGCCTAGAGTTATGTGCCACCTTGTAGGTTGACATGGGTAATTTGGGAGACTTGAGAATGATATATATATGCATGACTTGAGATTGTTTCAAGGCAAAGAAGAGTAGGATACGAAAAGATGAATAGTCTAGAAGAGGGGAAGTGTTTTGATCCTAGAAGATAGTAGAGCAAAAGTAGAAGATAGAGCGGAGAGTAGAAGAAGAAACAGAGTAGTGAATAGAGATAGAGAAGAAGAAAGAAGAAATTGAAGAATGATGTAGTGTTCTATGAATCTTTTGTAAGCCTAGGCTACGGCCTAACACATGAAAGCCCTAGAGACATATGCAATGAGGTTTAGAATTATAATATAATGAGAAGTGATCTTTAAAGGCTGGGTTTTTCCCTTTGAGGGTTTTCCTAGGATAAATCTTGTGTGATGTGATTACGAAGGTAGGAGGACCCAATGAAGGACTATCCAGCCTTACAGCCTTAAAAAACTAACATCATGATCATAACAAATATGCAACAGAAACACACAACTAACAATAGAATGATAAGAGAGATTTGTAGTCACATTCGTAATCACATAGAAACCTTAGAAAAAAACTCTTGAACATTAATCTCCATAGTCTCAAATGTACATAAGTATTGTAATCCTAATTAAATATTAATAACTCCCATGGGAATGAAAAATATTTTACTCTCCTTGATCTACAATCATCTATTTCTATCTTAAAATGGTGACATTTACTCAAAAAATTGACTTAATTATCATTGATTATCATCACTAGGAACTCTGGTGTAAGGTAAATGAAGTGTTTGAGAAACTCTACTCAGTTTATTTTAATGAAGTCATGGGGATTTCCTAAATTAATCAATATTATGACTCTACACTTCAACAATCATCTTCCCTCTAGTGTATGTGGCATAGTGACACCTTAGAGAGAACAATAAGAAATGGTTTGTTGTTCTAATGATGGTTCTATCTTTTCTATTTGCAGCTAGGAGTCTAGATCCTCTTCAATGTCATGTGGTTCTTCAATTTGGAACAACATCCTCTCCATATATTTCTGTCCTCTACTAATTTCTTTGTGGTAATTGAAGCACAAACCCTTGGGCCTTCTTTTTTTCCATTTTTTTAGGAGTTATCTTGATTGGCTAAGGATTCAATCAAATACTAATGTGCTACACTCTTGAAATCTTGTGAAGGCTTGTCTATTAACTATTGATTGTTTACTCTCCATTCTAGAATCCTTCACCATAGAATCATTTCTATCCTTAGTCTTAAATCATTGTGCATCATACTAAATTACATCATTGAGAATCCCAAAAATAGATTCAATGTTTCTATTTACTCTCCAATATACAAGACTTGAGTTGTGTGTGTCTATGGTCTCGCATTTAAGGATACCATCCTAAGTAATTTTAATCATCAATTGATTATCAAGGAGAGAATCTTGCATTTGCATTTGAAACATTATGATGCAAGAGCATCCCTGGTTCAAGAGCAATCTTGCATCAACCAAAAACATGAGCGTTTTAGTTTGTTGTTAGTTCAGTTTGTTTCTTTTCATTTTCCAGTTTAGTTCAGGGAGCTCAGTTAGAAGTAGTTCCTTCTTTTGGTCTGGCATTTCTCCACAATTGCATTTCAGATCCTATGGAGCTGGATTTAGCATTTAAATTCATTCATCTACATCATATCTAGAATTTAGAGATCCGCATGTTAATACACGAAAGATATCACTATCAAAAGTTGACTATTTCTTAGAGTAGAGCATCCTGATATTCATTGGCAACTAGTTGAAGGAGAAACTTGCAGAAGCATTTCCTAATCTGAGGAGCCTAATGACACATCATACAATGATCTTTGGTTCATGGCCGACCTTCCTCAGAGATCCACATATCACTCCACTCATTTTCCAGAAGTGTTTTATGCATTTAGGTCTGACCTATCTGTGTACACACATTACATCTCTTCTTTGGAATTTGTGATCTTCCTTGGTTGACGCGGAGGAATCTATTGATCTAGATTTGATATATATTGATATAATAGATCCTTAGGAAAGTAGTTGATAATAGAGTGATAGCTGATAGTTTAGAATTTGTGTGAAGGAAGCTTCAAATCCTTATCTTGTGCATTGAGCCCTAATTGTAAGCCTGCATGTTGCCAACTGATCTCTATTTGAATTCTATGATATACTGAATGACTGAATCTACATTTGTTCTATTTCTTTGAGTTGTTTCTATTATGTTTACTCTTGCTACACGGTCTAGACAGTTCATTCTGTGAACCTTCCTATCATGACTGCACCAAGTGGTATCAGAGCGAAAGTTTGAATCTTTGGGAGAGAATTGAGTGAAGTTGGCGAGGAATTTCATAAGATCTTGTTGTGGATAGATCACTAAATTGAGGCAGGTTACTTGTGTCACAACCGATCTCTAATTGAGAGGCAGTTGTCACCTTGTAGCCCGATCACCAAACCTAAGGCAATTTACACTAGATCCTAGGAAGAATGCCACCGAGGAGAGTTACTGCTATTGGAACAATGGCTAGTAGAATAGATGAGATGATGGAGATAATGAAAACAATGCAAATTTGATTGGATGTTGTTGAAGAAGATAGGCGAAGAGGATTGACACTGAGATCTAATGTTGAAAGCGATGAGGAAGAAGAAGAATTTCAATCTATTGAATAAACTGGCAAAACCCTAGAAGGTGATGAAGAAGAAGAATCAAATCAAGTAAAGATGTTGCGAGTTATTTCAAAGATTGGAAAGATACCTAGAGTTGATGTGCCAAACTATACTAGTAATCTGAACCCTGAAGAACTGATCGACTGGATAAATGATATGGAAGAATACTTTGAATATGAAGAGATTGAAGATTTGGAGAAGGTGAAATTTACGAAGACAAAGTTGAAAGGACATGCTACTATATGGTGGAAAGAAATAGAAGAGGAAAATAAAATATTACAAAATGGGATAGGATGGTGACAAGTTGAAGAATCAGTTTATACATGCTGACTATGAGTTAGAGCTATTGAAGAGATTATAAAACCTAAGACAAAAGGAGAAATCTGTGAAGGAGTACACTGAAGAATTTCATAAGATGATCATAAGGATAGGACATAGTGAAGCAAGCAAGGAGAAAATGGCTAGATACATCAATGGACTGAGATTGAACATTCAAGAGGAACTAAGTTTGGTAAAGTGACATCTTTTGAAGAAGCATATCAGTTTGCCCTGAAGGTTGAAGAGAAGATGAATAAAAGACATGATCAGAGATAGAGAGGGAGAGGAGGTAAATTTTAGAGAGGTAGGACTTATTCCAGAGGAGACAGATCATATCTGGAGCAGAACAAGTTTGACAGCCCATTTAAGAAGGATGACAGAGATAAAAGTGCTTACTGGAGAGATGACAAATTTTTTTATTGGAGAGGAAACCCTAGTGCATACCTAAATGAAGGATACAAAAGAGAAGGAAGAGGATTTGATAAGAAGACATTCAGAGGTACTTGTTTCAATTGTGGAGGTGAAGGACATAGAGCATTTGAATGTAATCAGGGTAGTACAAGCAAGAGGACAGAAAATAGTGTAAGAGTAGCCTATGTTGAAGAAGAACCTGTTGGACTAGATGATCCATGTTCTATTGGTAAACTTGAGAAAGGAGAATCATTGGTGATGAGGAGATCACTATTTCAAACAGAAACAAATGAGGAACCACCGCAGAGGAAAAGCTTGTTCAAAACTAGATGCAAATCAGGAGGTAAGTCTTGTAAAGTTGTAATTGATAGTGGTAGTTTAGATAACCTAGTTTCAGAGGAGATGGTGACTAAGCTAAAGTTGGAAAGATTGAAACACCCTAAGCCATATCAGATAGCATGGATTCAGGATGATCATAAGGTACTGGTGAGTGAACAATGTTTGGTGAAATTTCATATTGAATCTTATCATGATGAAGTCTTGTGTGATATTATGCCTATGGATGTATGTCATATCTTGTTGGGTAGACCTTGGCAATATGATAGAAAAGCTATACATGATGGGAGAAAGAATACATATACCATAACAACAAATGGGAAAATAACTACTTTGATTTCTTTGGAGGATGATCCTAAAAATGTGGTATGTGGGAATGCTAGAATCTGTTTGGTAGATGGAAGAAAAATTCTAGATGGTTTGAGACATGAGAATATGTGTTATGCCTTGATTCCTAAGAAGCCTAAAACATTGAAGAAGGAAACTGAACCAGAGGAGATAAGAGAGTTATTGACAGAGTATGAAGACATCATATCAGATAATGTCCCTGATGGATTATGACCTATAAGGAGTATCAGTCATCACATGAATCTTATACCGAAAGCAAGTTTGCCTAATAAAGCAACACATAGGATGACACTGGCAGAGAATGAAGAATTGAATAGACAGATACAGGAATTGTTGAGGAAAGGTTTGATCACAGAAAGTTTGAGTCCTTGTGCAGTATCTATAGTGCTTGCACCTAAGAAGGATGGAGAATGAAGAATGTGTATTGATTCCAGAGCAATAAACAAGATCACACTTAAGTATAGATTTCCTTTACCGAGGATGGATGATATTGTGGATTGTTTAAGTGGAGCAAAATATTTCACAAAAATAGATTTGAAGAGTGGATACCATCAGATCAAAATCAGAGAAGGTGATGAATGGAAAACTACTTTTAGGAGAATGAAGGATTGTATGAGTGGTTAGTGATGCCTTTTGGATTGACAAATGCACCGAGTACTTTCATGAGATTAATGAATGAAGTCTTTAAGAAATTCTTGGGTAAGTTTGTGATTGTGTACTTAGATGATATTCTGATTTTCAGTAAGACAAAAGAGGAACATTTGTGGCATATCAGACAAGTTTTGCAGAGGTTGAGAGAAGAGAAATTGCTGATAAACATCAAGAAGTGTAGTTTCATGAAGGAAGAGTTAGTATATTTGGGATTTGTGATTTCTGCGGAAGGATTGAAGATGGACCCTGAAAAAGTGAAAGCAATTGTTGAATGGCCTACACCGGAGAGCATTGGAGAAGTTAGATAATTTCATGGATTGGCTAGTTTCTACCGGAAGTTTGTCAGAAATTTTAGTTAAGTGTGTAACCCTATGATAGAGACAATGAGAGGTGACAGAAAAGATTTCAAGTGGACATCAGGGGCAGATAAAAGTTTTGAGTTATTGAAGCAGAAAGTGACAGAACACCTGTGTTGGCATTACCAGATTTCAATAAGGTATTTAAAGTTGATTGTGATGAAATTGGAAGTGCAATTGGAGCAGTATTAAATCAAGAAGGTAGACCTGTAGCATATTCTAGTGAGAAGTTGAATGATGCAAGGAGAAGATATTTAGTTTATGATCAAGAATTCTATGCCATAATTCAAGCCTTGAAGAAGTGGAGACATTATTTGTTGCCTAAGAAGTTTGTGTTGTATACAGATCATCAAGCTTTGCAATATTTGAATAGTCAAGGTAAGTTGAATCAGAGACATATGAGATGGGTAGAGTTCATGCAGAGTTATACTTTTGTGTTGAAGCATAGGAGTGGTAAATCAAACAAAGTTGCTGATGCATTGAGTAGAAGAAGAAACTTGTCGACAGAGGTGAGAGTTGAAGTGTTGGGTTTTGATGAATTGAAGAACATGTATGAGGGAGACACTAATTTTGCAGAACCTTGGAAAGCATGTAAGGAACTTGTTGTGATAGATAGGAGTAAGTGGTTGGACTATTTCATTCAAGAAGATATGTTGTTCAAAGGAAATTAGTTGTGCATACCTAAGAGTTCAATGAGAGATAATTTGATCAAGGAGAAACATTGTGGTGGATTGGCAGGACATTTTGGCATTGATAAGATAGTGGTTTTGGTGAGTGAAAACTACTTTTAGCCTCAGATACATAAAGATGTTTAGAGATTTGTGTAGAGTTGTAGAGTTTGTCAAGTTGCAAAAGGGAGTAGTCAGAACACTAGATTGTATAAACCTTTGACAGTACCAGAGAAACCTTGGGAAGACATAAGCATGGATTTTATGATGGGATTGCCTAAGACACAAAGAGGACATGATTCAATATTTGAAGTGGTTGACATATTTTCAAAGATGGCTCATTTCATACCTTGTAAGAAGACAACTGATGCAATGAATGTAGCAGACCTATTTTTTAAGGAGATTGTGAGATTGCATAGATTACCTAAGAGTAAGAGTATAGTTTCAAATAGAGACACAAAGTTTGTTGGATACTTTTGGAAGACACTTTGGAAGAAGATGAAGATAGATTTGAAGTTCAGTTCAACTTTTCATCCACAGACCAATGGACAGACAAAGGTAGTGAATAGGAGTTTGAGAAGCTTGTTGAGATGTTTGGTCAAAGAGAAGAAAAGAAGTTGGGATTTGATTCTTTCACAAGCAGAGTTTGCATACAATAATTCAATAAACATGAGTACCGGAAGAACAACTTTTGAGATTGTAACTAGAGTGAATCCTAGAGGAGTAGCAGAATTAAGAGATATCAGCATGAAAGAAAAGAGAAGTGCAAAAGTAGAAGAATTTGCAAGATCATATGAAGACAGTGCATAATCAGGTGAAGAAGCATTTAGATAATATGAATAGTAAGTACAAGGAAAAGGTGGATGAGAAGCGAAGATAAGGAATTTGAAGTTGGAGATGAAGTAATGGTGTACTTGAGAAAAGAAAGATTTCTAGTTGAGACATATAACAAGTTGAAGATGAAGAAGTTTGGACCTTGTAAGATACTCAGGAAATTTGATTCAGGAATGCATTTGAAGTGGAATTACCAAAGACATTGGGTATTTCATATATTTTCAACATTGCAGACCTTTATTAGTATCATGAAGTAGAGTTCAGTGACAACATGGAAGAAGACTTGAAGAAGCAGTTATCACAACAAGCACCAGAGCAAATTAAAGACATATTAGACAATAGAGTTGGAGGCAACACTACAGGAAGACAATACAAAGAATATCTTGTGAAGTGGATAGGCAGACTAGAAGAAGATTCATCATGGATTTCTTAGGCTGAGGTGGACCGTCTTGGTTCTCCCCTAGCCCCAGCAAAGTGAGGGACTCATTTTTTCAATAACCCCAGATGTCTGATGTAGGAGCATCCCTGGTTCAAGAGCAATCTTGCATCAACCAAAAACATTAGCGTTTCAGTTTGTTGTCTGTTTAGTTTGTTTCTTTTCATTTTCTAGTTTAATTCAGGTAGTTTAGTCAGAAGTAGTTCCTACTTTTGGTCTAGCATTTCTTCACAATTGCATTTCAGATCTTGTGAAGCTGGATTTAGCATCTACATTCATTCATCTACGTCATATCCAGAATTTAGAAATCCACATGTTAATACTGGAAAGATATCGCTATCAAAAGTTGATTGTTTCTCAGAGCAGAGCATCCTGATATTCACTGGCAACTAGCTAAAGGAGAAACTTGCGGATGTATTTCCCGATCTAAGGAGCCTAATGACACATCATACAATGATCTTTGGTTCATGGCCGACCTTCCTCTGAGATCTGCATATCACTCCACTCATTTTTTGAAAGTGTTTTATGCATTTAGGTCTGACCTATCTATGTACACATGTTACATCTCTTCTTTGGAATTTGTGATCTTCCTTGGCCGACGCGAAGGAATCTATTGATCCAGATTTGATATATATTGATGTAATAGATTCTTAGGAAAGTAGTTGATAATAAAGTGATAGCTGATGGTTTAGAATTTGTGCGAAGTGAGCTTCAAAGCCTTATCTTACGCATGTATGTAATCAGGCCTGTGAGCCCTAATTGTAAGCTCGCATGTTGTCGGCCGATCTCTATTTGAATTCTATGATATACTGAATGACTGAATCTGCATTTGTTCTATTTCTTTAAGTTGTTTCCATTGCGTTTACTCTTGCTGCACGGTCTAGATAGTTCAATCTATGAACTCTCCTACCGTGACTACACCACATTAATTGTATTCTCAATCTCAAATTAGTCTTATTTTACTCAATCTCACTTGTACCAACATATTGTATTTTCTATTGTGTGTGTCTTTGATCTTGTTACATCTACCTATAGGTTCTAATTGTTATCAAGGAAGTCAACAATCTTCTCTCTAACTATAGTAGGACCCAAAAGGTTATTTTCAACACCATCAGTTTTTTAGATGTGGATACAAATACATGTGGATAGTTTATGTAGATCCTACAAGTAAAAATTAGCAGTAGATCAAATTGCATGTGAGCAAAGTGTCCAAGAATAACTGTGGGCACAACCTAATCCCAACAATCGAATCACTAACCTAGTACTAGTTTCTAGTTTCCAATTCTTCGTCACAACATCTTAGCCATTCAAAAATGTTGAAGTTGACATCAAGCACCAAAATAGATAAACACTCTAATCCTTATGACACTTTTTATTTCTCTATCTCAACATACTCATATACTTGATGTTCTATTTACATTTGTCATTCTCAATATCTTTTAGAATTCTAAATTTTAATTATATTTCCTTACACTATACATCAAAACATTTATATCTCTTTCTTAGAAAAAAGATTATTTAATTTCTATTGACTGTGATAGAGAACGTTTCCATCCAGAATATATAGGCCTCTGATTTTATTGGAGATAATTTCCAAAAACAACGAGGTTTTCAATAGTTGTGTGAGATATTCTAAGTAGTTGGTGAGCTGTCATTTTGATTTTAATGAAAATAAAATGCATAAATAACTAAAATTATATACATACTGCCTGGTCCAAGTGCAAATTGGCTCCATTCAGAAAATAGAGGAAAAATAATAGATAGTGAAAATGATTTGTTTGTCTCGCATAAGAATGTACGCCAATGAATTCCAGTACTCGGTAGCTTCAAATGGACCGCAGGGCTGAGAAGAAGACAAAGTAATAAAGACAGATTTTTGTTACCCTTATATGATCTTCCCTTAATCTGAGAAAAATGTCTATGGTGGTGTTTTTTCTTTAAATCTATGGTCGTAGTAGTGATTTGATTATAATATGATCTTCCCTTAATGAGATCATTTGAGAAAAACATTTATAGTGGTGTTTTTTTTTCTTTAAATCTATGGTCGTAGTAGTGATTTTATTATAATATGATCTTCTCTTAATGCTATCATCTGAGAAAAATGTCTACAGTGGTATGATTTTTTTTGGGGGGGTGTCGGGGTTTCAAAATCTATGGTCATAGTAGTGATTTCATTAAAAGAGGATTGTCCTAATTTGATCAAGCATTTTTACTTATATAAAATTCAGTAGATAGTAGAGGATATTGTTATTGTCCATTACAGTAATATTATCTAGTGAATGTCATTGCATTCAACCATCAAAATCCAAACAATTTGATTAATTGTTATTGACTATTTGACAATTAAACTAAATGATATTTAAGTAGACCAACAATTTTCAAAGCAAAAATCCAAACTCTGAATGAACACCATGACATAAGTAATACCAAACAAATGACCCTATGCCTAAATAATCAGTAGTCATTTTAAACTTTTTATTACCAAATTTTTTTGTCTGATATTTAAAAATAACTCCAGAAGATGGGCCAATAGAGAAGAATGCTTTAAAAAAAAAGAAAAAAGAGTACAGATTATATATAAGTGCCTTGTCGGTTTGGCAGATTAAGAAAAAAATGGCGAGCAAGACCCAAAGCTGGTCGATCACGTTTTCAATAGTCTTTAACGTTCTTAAAAGCAGAATATGACATCTCAATCCTTGCTCTGAATGGTCTAAAAGTTTCTTCTCAAGAAACATTGTATGCACATGATATTTAGTTTCAACATTACTTTGGAGAAAAATTGGCACGGGAATCTCATGGCTGACAAAATGACAGTCCTTACAATCTGCACAACTCTTTAACCATTCGCTGTATAAACCCTATGACACCAGAAGAGCTTATAAGTATCTTGTACGTTGCCATCCTTGTGAATTTTTTACACTTTATTTAAATATTACACGTTTTTCACATAGAAAAAAATAGAGTTGTATTTGACTTGAAAAAAGTAGAGTTGTATTTGACTTTTATTGTATTTTTACATAAATAACTGCTATATTAACTATAAAAGTAAGGTTTTTATAGAATGACATTTATATTTAATGTTAATATCACGGGTCTTCTTAAATACACCATACTTATTCCTATGGAAATATTGTTTATGTTGGTGTGAACACGGTATATTATTCAATTGGTTTCACATTAGGTCATATTCACACTTGTCAAATTTACTTAGAACGCACTTAGTTATCTTTTTGTGTCTCATGTAATATGATTGACACTTGTTATAATCTTATGTTGTCTTATGTCTCACCTTGTCCTATATAAGCAAGGGCTTTTCATTGTAATATTTATGTACATAATGTACATAAATTGTATGCATATTTGCATCATTTGATAGAATAGAATTATTCTTTCATATTGGGTCTCTTGTGCTTTTATTTAAGCTCCATGATCTTGGGTGGCTACCTCCATAGAAAAATCTTGCATGGTATAGAGCATTCTATACCAACTCTTACCGTTTATCCCTCACTTAACATAAGAGATGGTCTAAAAGTAAATATCTATAATTGTTATTTTGGATTGTAGATATTTTTAATGAATGATGCTTTTAAGTATAATTCAAAATTACTAAAACACTAAGTATGATTTGTTTTGAATCAAGTCTTTTTTGAAAAGAGATTGTCAATTCATGTTTGCATTGAAATTGACAAAATTGATGTCTCCTTGTGTCACATGGATTCCAAGCATTCATGAACTAAATGATTACATCTTCCTTATTTGCATTATTGACGAAACTTCTTGGAGATCTATATCATGTGAGTGATGGTGAACAAGAACCCACAAAATAGTTTTGTTATTACTTCAATTCATATTCGAAATTATTTTATCTATTTCTAATAATTCCAAACATTCATAAACTGAATGATTACATCTTCCTTATTGCTTTATTGACGAAACTCCTTGAAAATCTATATCATGTGAGTGACAATGAACAAAGACCCACCATCAAACAAAATAATGTTATTATTACTTCAACTCATATTCAAAATTTTTAATCCATTTCTAATAACTCCTTATAATAAATGAAGTTGTGATACATTTATTAACACTGAAAAGTAATTATAACATGCTCACAAATTTACATTGAAATAACACTTTGATAACACCATAAATTCCTAAAAAAAATACGGTATACTCGTCTGTATCAAAATGTTGTCTGTCCTCACTCAGCACCAAAATAAAGCTCAAAAGTAAATAGTCTATAATTATTGTTTTAGATTTTGAATTCTTCAAGTAAAGGACACTTTAAATATAACTAAAAATCACTAAAATGCCAGGGATAGGCGTGTATGATTTGACTTGTAGAGAGACTTTTGCAGCTGGTGAACTGTTTTGGATTCACTTGAAATCCAACCGAACCAATTTTTATCACATGATTCGCAGAACTTACACTAAAGGACACCCTAACCGACCAACTAAAACAGACTTAACGTATGATAAAATGTAAGGTTTGTCCTGCCCTTTGAAAATGACATGAGTGTATTTATCTCTACCAGTTTGCCCGTGATAGGATCACTGTCCAAGCAAACCAAATAAAAAGGTGTACAATGGCAATCAATAAGATGATTACCCTTAAAAAATCTTTCCTATTAATTATTGAATAAAGATGAATTTGATGGTGATGTGTTCTTGCTTGATTTGATATGATGTTGGATACAATGTTTCTATGAAATTACCTGTCTGTTGGCAGGCACTAATAAGAACAAAGGTGATTGTTTGTCTCAGATTCCTTATAAAAAGGGTTTTCAATACTGCACGGGCTCTTTAGTTAAAGAACGATCCAACCAAATTATTTACATAAGCCATTAGGATTTAATTACTGGGTCAGTTATCTTGAGTCGTATTATTTTGATTTTGTTGGTTGAATGGAAGGACAAGTATTCTCTGCTATGTACCAAACAGCATAGTCCTGTAATTAAAAACGACAGACCTTACCTTATTCCATTCATTGATCATGTCGTCTTTTAATCATATCACTCTTCCGACCATAGAAAAAAAAGCAAAAGCACCATTTTTCTCAAATGATAGGAATAAGGAAAGATCATACGAGGTTACTGTAAATCTTTGTCTTTGTTACTTTCAGTCTTCTTCGTCTAACAGCTTTGGTCTATTTGACAGTTACTGTGTACTGGGATTCATCATTTGAGGACAATCTTATCCGAGGACAATCTTATCCGAAGACACAGCATTTTCGCCACCTGTTATTTTTCTTCCTATCTTCTAAATTGAGCAAATTTTCATTGGTTGCTGATTGTAGTAGTTGATTTTAACAGTAAATCTTATCCAGCCAGCATGTTGTAAAATCGACTATAGTTGAAATAAATTAGACCAACAGTCAGTAACATATACATGTGTGTGAATAGTAGAGTTGATGAAGATGTTGTAGTTGAAATGTCGAGGTCGCAAGGTCAAAAACCTTTTGAACAGTCTACATGACAACATGCCAGCTGTTTACATGAGGCCCTACACATGATTGCAAGTCAAATGTCTTCTTAACTCATTACATATACACATTTAGGTCATTGAAGGAAAATAAAATGATCCCTCAAAATACTTAAAATGTATTAAATAAGTAAGATTAATTATATAAAAGTGACAATTTAGATATATGAGTCGAGTATGATTAATTGATTATAGCCCTACACATGATTGCAAGTCAAATGTCTTATTTACTCATTACATATACACATTTATGTCATTGAAGGAAAATAAACTGACCCCTCAAAATACTTAAAATGTATTAGATAAGTAAAATTAATTATATAAAAGTGACAATGTAGATATATGAGTTGAGTATGATTAATTGCTTATAGTATATTATATTGAGTTCTTAAATCAATATGTGTTAAGTTGAAATAACAGGGATTAGGGTTTACATACTTTGAAATATGATCTTTCCCTAATGTCATGCTATGCTAGGGGATGTAAATAGAAAACTAGAACTAGGATGCTAATCAAAAGGTTGAGATAGTTGGATTCTAAGAAACTTGGTGTCTAAGAAAGAACATGGCATTGGTCTTGTCATCCTAGATGTAAGATCCTGTTGAAAATTTATGATCTTTTTTAGGGTAGAGTTTGATCCTCAATACTTGCAAGACTTGTTCACTTGCAAACATCTGATGCAACAAAAATAGAAATGGTGCTAAAGAGCACCATGGGGCCTATTATGCAAAGATTAAAGTTGAAGACTTCCTTGTGCCTTAGTCAACCTTGAGACTGAGTCAACAATGAAAATAAAGAGAGTTAGGGAGAGTGGCAATGTATGCCACTATAGGACCTAGTAATAGATGCCATTAATTTGGTTACTAAATTTGTTGATTTGTTAATGAAAGTGTCAGGCCTACTTTTACCTCACCTATATTATTTTGCTTATAGTACTCTTTCGATGGATTTATGATGGTCTTGTGGATTTTGGGGACTGTTGATCCCACACTTGGACCTTATTACATTATCTTATACTTGATTAGATAGATGGTTTATGGTTTATGGATAGCTAGATGGCATGTTAGATTTCCATTTGATGATACATTGTTAGATGCTATGATGTCATTTGATGCTATTGATATGTGCGTAGATGTTGAGACTGATGTTATCTCTTACCTTATGTGATCCTATCTTCTACTTATGAGTAATGGATTATTTGAGAAACATTATATTATCATGTGATTATTTTGATGTTGTATGTGATATTGAGATCATGTGTGTGTGATATATGTCACTCATTTTCTTCGGCTATTTTATCATGTGCTATTAATGGGTTTGTGGAAGTGTGTAGGTTACTTTCCATACCCATGGAAATTCGAAGGTCGAACAACAACCACATGTTATTCCCTATTTAGCCAACCTAGACCTAAGTAGGACTAAGGTCACATGTGCTTGAGAATGTTGATCTTTGTTGTATTTGATTTATGACATGTTGTATAGTTTATACCTTTTAAATTTATCTTTTGATGTGTTGTAAAAAGTGTAATGTTGAGTTTGCACAATTTTTATGTGCTAAATGTTTGAAGCCACTTTTATGTGATTTTATGTGTTTCTAAGTATTGCTAATGGTTAAATAATGAACCCAGGTCATACCCCTAGGGTCTAGGACCATTCCTAACATGTTTTAACTTGATTTGGACCTTGTATGGTTACCCAAACTTGACTCTGAAGTCAAGTGACGAGTTTGGGAAGTGTGAGGGTGGTTGAAAGGTCACCATCTCACTTAACCTCAACCTCACCCACTTGGGTAAGGTTAGCCTTGCTTCTCATGCTTTAGAAGCTTCCCACATGTGTGAACCTCTTCCCTATGCTCTCACACATGTGTGAGAACACTTGTGGGGAAGAGTGTAGCTTGGATGAATGAGAAGGTGACAAGCGTCACCTCCTAATTCATAAGAAGCTTCCCTTTGTGTGCTCACATTCCCCTATGCTCTCACACATGTGTGAGAGCGCTTTTGTGGGAGAATGTGTAGCTTTGTGGAATGGGGAGGTGACAAGTGTCACCCCCACATTCTTGTGGGGGTTGTGAGGAGGGTTATGTGGATGGAGGAGAGGGTAACAAGTGTTGCCTTCTCATCCATTAGGGTTTGAGAGCCTTATCTTTATATCTCTCTCATTTTGATGAGATGAGGGCTCTTCTTTTCATTTCTTTTGAGAAATTTTGGACTTGTGTTGGGAGAGTGAAGGACTTGTAGATTTTGGGAGAACTTGTGGAAGCTCTTCACCAAAACTCACTCCATCTTTGAAGCTTGTGAGGTATTTCTCAAAGTTTACAGTCATTTGTTTTTTTTTTTACTTATGTAATGTTTTGAGTTATGTTATGTTAGTTTTATGTGTTGTGGATCTTATGGGTTGTTTGGGTGAGCTCTCCTTGTGAGAGAGCTCACCTTAGTATTGAGTGAGAGAGGATGAGAACCTCTTTAGTTTACCCTCTTTGATTATGGTATTTGATTTGTGGCCAAGGGCATTATTTTTGGAGTTTTGAGGAGTTTGAGTTATGGCATGAGTGCCTTGGTTTTGTAAAATGTGAAGTATCACAAGAGGCCAAGTGATTCAAGAGGATATTTGTGTTTAAGAGTGTGGGTCTCCTTGAGTAGAGCGAGTCCACTCTCTCACCCTTTCAAATCCATTTCTAAGATGGCTTAGTTTTGTGCTAAGCCTTGGGTTGGGTCTTGTGCTTGAAATGAGTGTTTGTTTTGTTGTGGCTTGAAAACTTGGTTGTTGTAAGGCCTCTTAGCTTGGGGATGGCCTATTTTAGGCCTAGGTTGGGAGGAGATCTTCCCATGGGTATGGCTACCTTGTTTGTATGTTTTGTAGGTACCTTTGGAGACTATGGTGGAGTTTGGTTTAGGTGAAGAACATTTGAGCTTAGTGATTCTATGTATGGTTATATAAGAGAAGGCACTGAGATGCCTATTTCCTCCTTAGGGATTGTAAGAAGTTAATACTACCTTTTGGAGTAAACTTTATTGATGTATTACTACCTTATTGTAATATTGTTAAAGGATGAATAAATGAGTAATGGATTTACTTCTGTCTCCTTGTTGGAAATGATCAAAGTCTCTCTCTCTCTCTCTGTTTTTATTTTTACTACTTGTTTATTCAAAAGAAGATGACTTAAGTAAAGAAATGAAGTACTTATGTTTACATTATGAGAAAAATAAAAATCATGTATGGTTACCTTATTTTAACTAACCTGTTATATTGTCATATTTTCAATATATGAGTAATTTACAAAGATTAAGGTTAGATTCATTGATATAAAAATATCTATATATATATATATAGGTTTGTAAGCTCACTGTTTTAATTTATAACCCACTTTTTTTTGACACAGTGATTTATAATTTTTTTTACTAGCAGAGTGTTTGAGTTAATATATATATACACAGATATATATATATATATATATATATATATATATATATATATATATATATATATATATATATATATATATATTGCAAACTTTATTTTAGAAATTGATACACATCTTCTAAACCTAAAAGAAATCAAATATTCAGTTTTGAGTTAGGGTTTAAGCACTTATAGCGCAGAATTGCTAGGGCAACTGTGGTAGGGCAGCCATATGTGGAATGGCCGCGGGCTCCTTTCTTGTAGGAGGAAGGGGGGATTTGGGGACCCTGTCCCCCCTTCACAAAACATTAAGGATCTGTAGAGGGGTGGCGGAGCCCCCGTTCCCCCTCCTTTTTTGTATACCATTTTGTGTTCGCCAAAATGATGTTTAGGGAACTACCCTCTAGTAAATGTGTTCGGCTTAAAGACTTTTAAAATCAACATCCTCTGTTGCTTGCCCTTCGATTCACCCTTTAACGAATGCTCTGTGATTTTATTCTGTATAAAAATATAAGAGAACAAACCCGTATATACACACACACACGGTGTGTTGTTCGTGGCCTTTTTCCCCTCTATGAGTAAATGGTAAGAAAAAAAAATAACAGGGGCGCTCTGAGTTTTGTTTACATCTGAGTTTTTTTAATCTCTGAGTTTTCCTTGCCCATGCAGTATATAAAAAAAGGGGAAATATATATATATATATATATATATATATATACTTATGTATTAATATGTTACTGTGTTTTCCTTGAATCCACTGTGTAAGTTTATTTGCTCGTGTATATATATATATGTTATTGTGTTTTCCTTGAATCCACTGTGTAAGTTTATTTGCTCATTATTAACTAGAGAGTAAAAACAATGGGGAAACTTGGTAAAACCTAAATGATTTTAATTGAAAACTCTTGAGCTTTGTGACCTGTGAATGCATAATAATACTGGAGAAATAGAAAATAAATCTTGCTAACCATAGATAAAGATTAGAAAGCATATAAACTTATGCACAAACATGTTAGAGAAATATAGACAAATAGAATATAAGTTTCTTGATTGGGGAGATACCTCCCACTTGGGGAGGTACATCCCATCCACTTGGCCTCCTTGTAAACCTGCATCCAACCAGAAAACAATCCAACTTGTTATGAGAGCAAGTAGGTCTTTTTGGTATTTTTATAGTGCAATCCTAGGGCTTGGAGCCCTAATCTTTTGGATGTGTTTAACTTAATTCAACCAGGTTTAAGTTTGTGTAAATCCCATTTAGTGGGTGAAGGTCTATTTGTTGTATGTGTGAGAGGAATCTATTTTAGTTCTTTTTGACTAGTTAATTTTAATGTGGGTTATGCACTTTATTTATCCCATTGATTTAATTTTAGATTTAACCTCCCATTGAATAGGATTCAACAAGAGTAAAGTGTAATTATTTCATTTTTTTTCTTTTAGTCAAAATTATTAGAAAGGAGATTGAGGCAAAAAGGCATTTAGTTCTTTATGGAAGTTATATTTTAAATTTTAAATTATTTATTTTAATTTTTAAAAAAGGGATTGTTATAGTTGTGTTGTTTTATTTTCAGAATTTAAACTTCTAGTTGAATTGTTATGTAATTTATTATTTTAATTCGAAAATGTTTAGGAGGGAAAATCGGTATTTAATTTGGAAAAAGGAGTAAGTAGGGATTTAATTTTTTTATTTAAATATGTACCCTCCTATAGTTGATGAGGTGGCATTATGCTACTAAAATCACTATAGGAGGTACCCTATTTTAGTCAATATTGCCTTGTTATGCTGCCCAATTTTCTCTATACTTTATGAGATTTAATCATGGTTAAAGTGTTGATTTAATTTTCTCATTTTTGCTTAAATGTATTTATTTTAATGCAGTTGTCAGCTATAAACTTGGTATTGGTTTCTATTTCCCATACTTTGTTGTTAGGGTAATTTGATCTAGATTTTGATTTGATTTGAAATCAACCCACTCCTTAGGGTTTAAACTAGGGTGGGATTCTGTGTTGGAATCCATCCCTCTCAACATTGCATTTTGCAACGTAAACCCCCTAGTGGCTATCATCATAGGGTTACAATATGAGGTCATATTAACCTGAACTGGATTGACCCCCTGCCTATGAGCGTTGCAAATGATGTTGGTTGCTAAGTCAACTATGTTGTGAGCGTGTATAATTGAGAGTGCATGTTATGCGAGAGGGGGTTTGTAGAGTCGGGAGGGAAATTTTTTGATAATTCATGTCATGACCACGTGCCAAATGTGGCCATGACATGTGTTTATCATGTCATAATGACATGGCGAATGTAGGCATGACATTTGGTATCAAAGCCCATGTTTAAACATTGGGCATTGAGGGCACATTATGTTTTTCTGCATTTTTGTTGAGTTGTTTTTAAGTTTAGGCACCATGTTCATGTAGGATGCTACCTAGATCCAGGAGAGGGCGCCTGCACACCAGTGGGTCTAGAGGAGTTGGCTTGAGAGCTGTTCCACCACTTGAGAACCCTAATTAGGACCCACAACTCGCATCTAACCCAGGTCCCCAAATCCTTCAGGTTCTACAGGCAGTGTTACCACAGTTGCCTCCGGTTGTAGACTAGCCACACGTAGAGGTTTTAGCCACTATAGCTGAGGATGACACATCAGCTCATCGAGAGCGTAACAGGAGTCCGCCGTGCCATGAGGAGCACGAGGTGGGGATTGGGGTGGAGCATATTCCACCTGATCCTATTGTTTGTGGGCCGCAAGATGAGGTGGATGTACCCGTTTGAGATCATCGAGACTGCGGAGACCCTATCCAGGATTTTCTTAGGCTTAATCCACCTACTTTCATGGGTACATCAAAGAGAGTTGAGGCTGAGGCTTGGCTCATCAGCCTTGACCAGTGCTTTGCGTTGCATCCCTATGGGAGCAACATGAAGGCACAAGTACCAGTGCATCTTTTGCGAGACACGCCAGTGACATGGTGGCGCACAGAGGAACACAAACACCATCTCTCTTTAGACACTCTTTCATGGGACACTTTTCTAGAGCACTATAATGTGCATTACCTATCAGAGCATTATAGACAGCGCTGCATTGATGAGTTCCATGATTCACAGTAGAGAGGCTCCACATTTGCATAGTATGAGTGCAAATTTGTGGAATTATCCCGTTATGCCAAGTAGCTTCAGGATGAGAATATTCTTGTGAGTCATTTCATTAGAGGATTGAATCCTCACATAGCAGGACCAGTTTGCATGGCAGACCCACAAACTATGAGAGAGGCCATCGAGAAGGCGCTCATCGTAGAGGAGGTGCGTGGACAAGGCCAAGGGTCACGTCTACAATTTCAAGACCATAGCCATTAGTAGGATAAGGGTTTTCACAAACCCCAGCCACCTAATATGGGTAGTTTTAGATCCACATCCTTACCACCTCGACCTTCACAATAGTAGCAATATCAGCAGAGGGCGTTGCCATAGCAGAGGGTACAGGGTGGTCCTAATTAAGGATGGCAGCCGTAGGGACTACAGAGAGACCAACGTCAGTAAGAACTAGCTGCAGGACCTACTAGATCACAGTAGTCCTTTAGAGGATCCCAGTGTAGCATAGTATGACCTGGAGCACAGCAATCCAGTTGGACTCAGTCAGTTCAAGTTCAGACGCGTGGACCTTGTTATGTTTGTGGTGGCGTTGGACACTTGGCAAGAGAGTGCCCATAGGGGTTCATAGCTGGAGGACAGCGAGCCAGTGGTTCTGAGGCTATAGTTTGAGATATGGGATGATCTCACCGAGTCTTTGCAGCGGTTGATAATCACCAAGCCAACTTTTAGGCCTCTATAATAGAGACACTAGGGACTATTGGGGATATACCCCTTACTATTTTATTTGACTTAGGAGCCACGGACTCCTTTATTTCTCCATTGTTAGTGGAGAATTGGAGGTTGGTGGCCTCTAGGTAGGACGTTAGGTGGGAGGTTGAGTTAGCTACAGGGGTCAAGATGGCCGTAGATGTAGTGGTCAAAGATTGTGAGATAGCACTTGGTTCCTTCACGACAGTTGTGGATCTTAGGGTTATACCCTTAGGGTCTTACAGTGTGGTGTTAGGCATGGATTGGCTTGTGGCTCGTAGAGCCAAGCTAGATTATTGTCGAAAGGTGATAGGTTGCCTTGATGATCATGACATAGTAGCAGAGATAGTGTGCATTCAAAAGCCCACATCAGTTTGCATGATATCCGCTAAATAGCTTAAGCGTTGTATGCAGAAGGGTTGTTAGTTGTTCGTGATCACAGTTAGTGACATATCATAGGATGAGTCAAAGGCTATGCTTGACGATCACCCCATCCTTAGGGAGTTCACAAATGTCTTTCCTCCTGAGCTTCCAAGGATGCCACCTCGCAGAGAGGTTGACTTTCATATAGACCTTGTACCAGGTGTTGAGGTAGTGTCTTGTGCACCTTACAAGATGACCACACATGAGCTCATGGAGCTCAAGCTTCAGCTAGAGGAGTTACTAGTGAAGGGGCACATCCAACCTAGTGTCTCTCCATGGGGTGCACTAGTCATCTTCATGAAGAAGAAGGATGGGTCTCTTTGGCTATGCATGGATTGTAGGTAGTTGAATAAGGTGACAGTGAAGAACTATTATTCTTTGCCTAGGATTGACGATTTGTTTGACCGGATGCAGGGAACCAGGGTGTTCTCTAAGATTGACCTAAAGTTTGGATACCATCAGTTATGAATCACAGAGGCAAATATCCATAAAACCGCATTTTAGACTCATTATGGTCACTATGAGTTCAATGTGGTGCCCTTCGGTTTGACAAACACCCCTGCAGTATTCATGAGTCCCATGAATGGGGTGTTTCGCACTTTCCTTTATCAATTCATGATTATATTCCTTTATGATATTTTGATTTACTCACGGGCTAAGGAGGAGCACGAGGAGCACTTACACTAGGTACTATAGTGTTTGAGAGAGTAGCAGCTTTATGGCAACCTAGTGAAGTGTGCCTTCTTTAGATTAGAGGTTCAGTATTTGGGGCACATTCTATCTGGTGATCGTATCTCAGTAGATCCATCAAAGATTAGAGCTATCAGGGATTAGCTAGCACCTACTAGTGTCATAGAGGTTCAGAGCTTTATGGGGCTAGTAGGTTATTATTATAGATTTGTTGAGGGCTTTTCCAGGATAGCACACTCCATCACTTCCCTTCAACGGAAAGGGAAGAGTTTCTTGTGGACCGAGTAGTGTGAGAGCACCTTTGAGGTCCTCAAAGAGCATTTCACTAGTGCTCCTATCTTAGCAGTACCTGATCCAGCAATAGACTTCATGGTTTTCATGGATGCATCATTAGAGGGCTTAGGAGTAGTGTTGATGTAGGATGGTCGAGTGATCGCATATGAGTCACAAAAGCTCAAGACCCATGAGCTGAACTACCCGACAAATGATTTGGAGTTGGCAGTGGTAGTTTATGCTCTTGTCCGATGGAGACACTTCCTCTTAGGATGTCATTTTGAGTTACACTCTGACCATCATAGTCTACAATACATCTTCACGCAGTCAAATCTAAATGCCCGTCAACAGCGTTGGATGGAGTTTCTTTGTGAGTATGACTTTGATGTGCATTACATCAAAGGGAAGGAGAACGTAGTTGCCGATGCCTTGCGTCAGAGGTGACATTAGATCCTGACCTTGACCTTGAGTGTTGACTTGAGAGGGTGCATCTTGTAGCACCTACTAGAGGATGATTGGTTTCTAGAGGTTCAACAGGAGTTGCAATCGCAGAAGGCCCTTAAGGGCAAGTTTTCAAGGTATTCTCTTGAGGCAGATGGTCTTCTTTGACATTGTCAGTGCATCTATGTTCCCCTTGCAAGTGATCTTAGATCATTGGTTTTATCAAAGGCTCATAGAGCACCATATGCAGCACATCCTAGGGTGAAGAAGATGCATGCCGATTTGAGATAGTTGTACCATTGTGTAGTTATGAGGAGTGATATTGCAAAGTTTGTTGCTCATTGCCTTGAGTACCAAAGGGTAAAGGCTGAGCATCAACATCTAGCAGGTTTACTTTACCCTCACGAGATACCAAAGTAGAAATGGGATACCATTTACATGGATTTCATTATTGGTCTACCTCTGTCAAATCACCGCCATGATGCCATCATGGTGATAGTTGACAAGTTGACCAAGGTAGCCCATTTTTCACTTGTATACACGACGTACAATTCACTAGTAGTGGCGAGGGTTTTCTTGGACAACATTGTGAGACTTCATGGGGTGCCTCGTCACATCATATCTAATAGAGATTTAGTGTTCACTTTAGCCTTTTGGAGGGCATTACAGCAGGCATTGGGCACTCAGTTCAACTTTAGTTCAGCTTACCACCCCAAGATAGATGGGTAGATGGAGAGGGTGAATCCGGTGTTAGAGTACATGCTTCGCATGTATGTTATGGATCACTAGTCTAGACGGGAGGACTACCTATATCTGGTTGAGTTTGCCTACAATAACGGGCATCATAGCTCATTATGTATGCCTCCCTACCAGCCTTTTATGGCAGGTCATGCAAGACTCCCTTGAGTTGGGACCATATAGAGGACAGACTGGCTATTGGACCACAGTTGGTACAGGATATGGAGCAGCAAGTCACTTTGATCAGGCAGAGATTATAGGAGGCACAGGATTGCTAGAAGAAGTATGCCAATGCCAAGAGATTGGATTAGAGCTTCTCCATAGGTGATAAGGTGTTCTTGAGAGTGCAGCCGCATAAGAGTCCAATCCATTATGGGAAGGGCTCTAATCTTGCACCTTGTTTTGTTGGACCTTTTGAGATCTTGGAGTGGATAGGACCCGTAGCTTACTGTCTTGCCTTGCCACCTAGTCTGTCACACATCCACGATGTGTTTCATATTTTTGTACTAAGACATTATATATCTGGCATGACTCATGTTTTTGGCTAGGATGCCTTATAGGTAGAGTCAGATGGGCATTTGGCTTTGGAGCCAAATCACATCTTGGCTCGTACCCTGGGCCTTTGAGACTGAGAACTATACCAAGTTAGAGTTCAGTGGGACCATTATGATGAGGTCTCGGCAACATGGGAGGACACAACTAGTTTGAGGGCATTCTATCCTCACCTCTTTGTTGATTTCCAGGATGAAGTATAGTCTTAGGGGGGAGGATGTGAGGCCTACTTTTACCTCACCTGTATTATTTTGCTTATAGTACTCTTTTGATGGATTTATGATGGTCTTGTGCATTTTGGGGACTGTTGATCCCACACTTGGACCTTATTACATTATCTTATACTTGATTAGATAGATGGTTTATGGTTTATGGATGATTATATCGTATGTTAGATTTCCATTTGATGATATGTTGTTAGATGCTATGATGTCATTTGATGCTATTGATAAGTGCATAGATGTTGAGACTGATGTTATCTCTTACCTTATGTGATCCTGACTTCTACTTATGAGTAATGGGTGATTTGAGAGACATTATACTATCATGTGATTATTTTGATGTTGTATGTGATATTGCGATCATGTGTGTGTGATGTAAGTTGCTCATTTTCTTTGGCTATTTTATCATGTGCTATTAATGGGTTTGTGGAAGTGTGCAGGTTACTTTCAATACCCATGGAAATTCAGAGGTCAGACAACAACCACATGTTATTCCCTATTCAGCCAACCTAGTCCTAAGTAGGACCAAGGTCACATGTGCTTGAGAATGTTGATCTTTGTTGTATTTGATTTATGACATGTTGTATAGTTTATACCTTTTAAATTTATCTTTTGATGTGTTGTAAAAAGTGTAATGTTGAGTTTGCACAATTTTTAAGTGCTAAATGTTTGAAGCCACTTTTATGTGATTTTATATGTTTCTAATGATCAAATAATGACCCTAGGTCATACCCCTAGGATATAGGACCATTCCTAGCATGTGTTAACTTGATTTAGACCTTGTATGGTTACCCAAACTTGACCCTAAAGTCAAGTGACGAGTTTGGGAAGTGTGAGGGTGGTTGGAAGGTCACCATCTCACTTAACCCCAACCTCACCCACTTGGGTAAGGTTACCCTTGGTTCTCATGCTTTAGAAGCTTCCCACATGTGTGAACCTCTTCCCTATTCTCTCACACATGTGTAAGAGCACTTGTGGGGAAGAGTGTATCTTGGATGAATGAGAAAGTGACAAGTGTCACCTCCTCATTCATAAGAAGCTTCCCTTTGTGTGCTCACATTCCCTTATGCTCTCACACATGTGTGAGAGCACTTGTGGGAGAATGTGTATCTTTGTGGAATGGGGATGTGACAAGTATCACCTCCACATTCTTGTGGGGGTTGTGAGGAGGGTTATGTTGATGGAAGAGAGGGTGACAAGTGTCACCTTCTCATCCACTACGGTTTGAGAGCCTTGTCTTTATATCTCTCATTTTGATGAGATGAGGGTTCTTCTTTTCATTTCTTTTGAAAAATTTTGGACTTGTGTTGGGAGAGTGAAGGACTTGGAGATTTTGGGAGAACTTGTGGAAGCTCTTCACCAAAAATCACTCCATCCTTGAAGCTTGTGAGGTATTTATCAAAGTTTCAAGCCATTTCCTTTTTGTTTTACTTACGCAATGTGATTATGCATGTTTTGAGTTATGTTATGTTAGTCTTATGTGTTGTGGGTCTTATGGGTTGTCTGGGTGAGCTCTCCTTGTGAGAGAGCTCACCTTAGTATTGGGTGAGAGAGGATGAGAACCTCCTTGGTTCCCCTCTTTGGTTATGGTATTTGATTTGTGGCCAAGGACCTTATTTTTGGATTTTTGAGGAGTTTGAGTTATGGCATGAGTGCCTTGGTTTTTTAAAATGTGAAGTATGGCAAGAGGCTAAGTGATTCAAGAGGATATTTGTGTTTAAGAGTGTGGGTCTCTTTGAGTAGAGTGAGTCCACTCTCTCACCCTGTCAAATCCATTTCTAAGATGGGTTAGTTTTGTGCTAAGCCTTAGGTTGGGTGTTGTCAAGTGCTTGAAATGAGTGTTTGTTTTGTTGTGGTTTGAAAACATGATTGTTGTAAGGCCTCCTAGCCTAGGTTGGGAGGAGAGCTTCCCATGGGTATGGCTAGCTTATTTGTATGTTTTGTAGGTACCTTTGGAGACTATGGTGAAGTTTGGTTTAGGTGAAGAACACTTGAGCTTAGTGATTCTATGTATGGTTGTATAAGAGAAGGCATTGAGATGCCTATTTCCTCCTTAGGGATTGTAATAAGTTAATAACACCTTTTGGAGTAAACTATTATTGATGTATTAGTACCTTATTGTAACATTGTTAAAGGATGAATAAATGAGTAATGGATTTACTTCTATCTCCTTGTTGGAAATGATCTCTCTCTCTCTCTCTCTCTCTCTCTCTCTCTCTCTCTATTTTTGTTTTTACTACTTGTTTATGCAAAAGAAGATGACTTAAGTAAAGAAATAAAGTACTTATGTTTACATTATGAGCAAAATGAAAATCATGTATGGTTAGCTTATTTTATCTAACCCTATTATATTGTCATATTTTCAATATATGAGTAATTTACAAAGATTAAGGTTAGATTCATTCATATAAAAATATCTATATATATTTATAGGTTATAGATATGTATATAGATATTTATATATGATTACTTTGTTTTGAATAAGCTCACTATTTTAATTTATAACCCACTTTTTTTTGACAAAGTGATTTATAGTTTTTTTTACTAGCAGAGTGTTAGAGTTAATATATATATTGCAAACTTTATTTTAGAAATCGATGCACATCTTTTAAGCCTAAAAGAAATCAAATATTTTGTTTTGAGTTAGGGTTTAAGTGCTTATAGCACGGACTTGCTAGGGCAAGTGTGGTAGGGCAGCTATATGTGGGATGGCCGTGGGCTCCCTTCTTGCAGGGGGAAGGGGGGTTTGGGGACCCTGTCCCACCTTCGTAGAAACTTAAGGATCTACGAAGGGACGGTAGAACCCAACCCTTTTATTTTATACCATTCTGTGTTAGGCCGCCGAAAGGATGTTTAGGGCACGACCCTCTGGTAAATGTGTTTGGCTTAAACACTTTTAAAATCAACATCTTTTGTTGCTGGCCCTTCGATTTGGCCTTTAACAAATGCTCTATGATTTTATTCTGTATAAAAATATAAGAGAACAGACTCTATATATATACACACACACGATGTGTTGTTCGTGGCCTTTTTCCCCTCTGTGAGTAAATGGTAAGAATAAAAAGAACAGGGATGCTCTGAGTTTTGTTTACATCTGAGTTTTCCTTGCCCATGTGGTATATTAAAAAAATGGGATATATATATATATATATATATATATATATATATATATATATATATATATATGTATGTATGTATGTTACTGTGTTTTCCTTGAACCCACTGTGTAAGTTTATTTACTCATTCTTAACTAGAGAGTAAAAACAATGGGGAAACTTGGTAGAACCTAAATGATTTTAATTGAAAACTCTTGAGCTTTGTGACCTGTGAATGCATAATAATATTGGAGAAATAGAAAATAAATCTTGCTAACCAGAGATAAAAATTAGAAAACATATAAACTTATGCACAAAAATGTTAGAGAAATATAGACAAATAGAATATAAGTTTCTTGATTGGGGAGATACCTCCCACTTGGAGAGGTACCTCCCATCCACTTGGCCTCCTTGTAAACCTGTATCCAACCAAAAACAATTCAACTTGTTATGAGAGCAAGTAGGGATTTCTGGTGTTTTTATAGTGCAATCCTAGGGCTTGGAGCCCTAATCTTTTGGATGTGTTTAACTTAATCTAACTGGGTTTAAGTTTGTGTAAATCATACTTAGTGGATGAAGGTCTATTTGTTGTATGTGTGAGAGGAATCTATTTTAGTTCTTTTTGACTAGTTAATTTTAATGTGGGTTATGCACTTTATTTATCCCATTGATTTAATTTTAGATTTAACCTCCCAATGAACGAGATTGGACTATAGTAAAGTGTAATTAGTTCATTTTTTTTCTTTTAGTGAAAATTATTTGAAAGGAGATTGAGGCAAAAAGGCATTTAGTTCTTTATGGAAGTTATATTTTAAATTTTAAATTATTTATTTTAATTTTTAAAAAAGGGATTGTTATAGTTATGTTGTTTTATTTTCAGAATTTAAACTTCTAGTTGAATTGTTATGTAATTTATTATTTTAATTCAAAAATGTTGGGGAGGGAAAATTGGTATTTAATTTGGAAAAAGGAGTAAGTAGGGATTTAACTTCTTATTTAAATATGTACCCTCCTATAGTTGATGAGGTGGCATTATGTTGCTGAAATCACTATAGGAGGTACCCTATTTTAGTCAATATTGCCTTGTTATGCTGCCCAATTTTCTCTAGATTAAAGTGTTGATTTAATTTTCTCATTTTTGCTAAAATGTATTTATTTTAATGCAGTTGTCAGCTATAGACTTGGTATTGGTTTCTATTTCCTATACTTTGTTGTTAGGGTGATTCAATCTAGATTTCAATTTGATTCGAAATCGACCCACTCCATAGGGTTTAAACTAGGGTGGGATTCTGTGTTGGAATCCATCCCTCTCAACGTTGCATTCCGTAATGTAAACCCCCTAGTGGCAATCATTGTAGGGTTGCAATTTGAGGCTGTATTAACCCAAAATGGATTGACTCCCCTGCCTACGGGCGTTGCACATGATGTTGGTTGCTAAGTTAACTACATTGTGAGCATGTGTCATCGAGCACACATGTTGCACGTGAGGGGCTTTGTAGAGTTAGGAGGGAAAATTTTTGATAATTCATGTCATGACCACATGCCAAATGTGGCCATGAAATGTGGTTATCATGTCATAACCACATGGCAAATGTGGGCATGACAGAGAGTAGGTGAATGATTGTAATAAGGAGTTTACTTGGAGTGTACCTCCACAATGTATGTTGATTATTTGTTGAAATATTAAGTGGTGTGTGTGTATGATAAATAAGATATTGATGTACCTAAAAAATATCAAAGGTAGATGTGTGGACATGTTATCTTCGAATGTGTTCTCAATGTGATCTAATCTAATGATGTGCAAATGCTCTAGGATGATGCCTTTAAATACATAACCTTAAATGCACATTTTTTTAATTTTTTGGTGCTCATGCTAACAAGTAATGGTCAGATCATGGGATTGTTATCCTTAGAATGCAAGAATTTAAAATTTGAAAGTAGGCAATACAATTATGCTAACAATCATGTCTAGACATAAGATCATTATTGTGATTTGGTTAAAGGTGAATATATTACTAGCAGTTACACTGAAGTACTTCATAAAAAAATTGTGTGAGATGGTTTTTGAATCAATGTTTTGGATCACTTTGTGATCCATTATCAGGAAGAGGAAGAATATTTGAATTAGATTTCAAAACAAGTTTCTTAAAAAGAGAGAGGGAAAGAAATAATGAAAACATAGAACCCTAAAGAGACGCCACTAAACAATAAAAAAGAACCTCCAAAAATAAATAATATAATGGGAAAAAGACTAATGACAAACAATTTGTAATGACCAAAATTGTAGCCCTTTGCGATTGGCATGTAAATGACCCTAATGAAATACAAATTATTCTAAAATATAAATGACAAGATACTAAAGTGAGAATTTCTAATGCATAGAAATACAAATAAATAGTAACAAAAATTAAACCTATACCTAATAAAATAAGCTTCAACTTGAGCCTACTATTATAAAATTAGTTTGGAAAACTAAAAATATGAATATTGTAAAGGTGTATATAATGGTTATAATTAACAATATAAGCTTGATGATGGTAGTTCTAAAATTTTTATTAATATTTGATTAATAATATTGATATTCATTAAAACTAATTGTATAATTATAAAAGAAAGGTTACAAGGTTATCTCTCATCCTCACTCCATTTGGACGAGTTTCAGTGTTCCCTAGATATATAGATAGGGGCCTCGACCTACTATTATGGTACAATATCCCCAACAACCCTCCACTACCCCATTAATGCCTATTTCTCAGTGCATTTGTCCATATTGAAACAAACCTCACTGAGAAGAATTTTAGAGTGGACTATGAAATCATGTTAGAGAACTACTTCATATGGGAAGGTTTCATTCCTTAATATTAAAATAGAAATATATTGACCAAACTAATAATGGTTGTCGATAATATTAAAGATTAAGATAAATAATAATAGCTATTCCTAAGAATTAGACCATAAAATATCTAAACATAGTGATATGGTATGTTTGAGTTCTGAAATGGATTCAATGAGTGCACTAAACTAGTCAACTTATGTGCTAGAATCATGCATCCAAGACATTGACCCAAAGCGACTTAAAAAATGAGTGGAGAAGTGTTCTAGGACATGCACTTTTCCACTCTACATTTTTCCCCACTTTGATTTGTGTGCAAAGATATGTTTTCATACTTGCACACAAACCAAAGTGGGGACAAAATGTAGAATACATAGAAAAGAAATAAGTTGTAATGAAAATGGTCACTTTTTATGGATCTAGAGCATCTAATCCATTCAAGCAAATATATGTCACATGTTAAATATGTAAAAACTAAAAATAGTATCAACATATAATATGTCCCACTTGAATTGTGTACTATAAAGAAGTGTGTATATATCAAGAGAAAATTTTTGAGATTGAAAATTGACCATGATTATGTCAAAGAGATATTATAATTTGAAAAACTAAGTAAGAATAGTGAACATGATATGCAAATTTGAAATCTTCATGAAGAATGCATACATGTTGTATACATGTGTTTGTGATTGATATGTATAAAGGATGTGGATGGAAGGATGCCCCCACATTTTTGTCCCTAATGAGAAAGAATAAAGACATACCATTTGCAATAATAAACATTGTTGCCCCCAAATTGGCAACATCAAGTGAAAGCATGAAAATAACATGAACATAGCATAAAAATACATGTAATATTCATTGATAAATATTAACCAATAAATTGATCAAATTTTGGTGGATGTGGGTCTATCTCAATGGGATTAGGAGATGTGTTACATAAATCCATGCCCCCATGGGACTATCCATTGGAAGCCATATTGCATAAAGGATTATTTATGATCATCAAATATTTATTTATTAGTAAAACTATTATATACTTGTTTCGAGTGTGATGTATTTGTTGAAATAACTAACTTAAATTCTCTTTTTTGCTTTTATGGCCTTGTTCTTTAGATGATGTGTTTATGTCCATCCTTGTATTATTCATATATGGGCTTGTAATTGTAATCCTTATTATGTTTTGTACTTTGATAAGTACATGTGAAAATGGGGTTTTGTGATCCTAGATTAGTGTGTCTATTTGAATATAGTTGTACTCTACCTCTTCAGACTTTGAGTCATCCATTTTTGGGATGAGATTCATTTCATTGTGATTCATGTATGTCATGATTTGAGTTATTTTTTCTTACCATATTTTAAAGGATTGGCATGTTTAGAGCAATTTTGATATTAAGATGAATAGATCTAAATTTCTTATGAATTTGAAATGAAACTTGAAGCTATGTTATATTTATCATGATCTGAATGCTATGAATTGGTAGAATTGATGATTTGGTGTTGTGAAATTCACATTTTGGTTATGAGTTGAAATGCTCCTTTATGGGGCTACCCAATGTACTAGTTGGGACCATGGGGGTTGACCAATTTACTAGGAGTGACCTCATTAGGTGACTTGACCTATTCCAAGTGACCCTAGGATCTCCTAGGTGACATTGAATACCAAAATGGATGAGCCTTGGGTAGTGAGCACTTCCCAAAGTTTTTTGAGAAACTTTCGTTATAGAGATTTCTCCTAGGAGTCTACCTTGTTTTCCTAGTACCTAAGATTGCATGGTACCTTGTGTACTTTAGGTCTTTTGCACTTTTGTTTTTGGGATTCATGCCTAGTGTTAGGATGACTAGCCTAGAGTGTGTTGGCTGAGACCTCCAATTACCCTATTCCTTTCACATTGTAAGTGCATGAACTTTAGATCTGAATATTGGTACCACATACTTGTTAATATGTGCGTGTGTTGTAGTGTGTTCATTTTTATGAAAACAACTAGTTGGCAGTTTGATTGGTTGAGGTCTTGGATCTCTCAATTAACCTACCTATTGTGTAAGTAATCCTAGTGTTTGGATGTCATTTCCCACATCCTCTTAGGTGTTGGTTATGTCATCTTGGGTTGTATAATTAAGAAATGTGTTCCACTCATTATAATCCTTGTGTTCACGAGAGAATGGGATCATGGACTAGTGTCCAATATCTATCATTAGAGGAAACACTATCCTCTCGTATTATCATCATGGTGATGTAATCATGTGATGAGGTTTAAAGTTTTGTTTGTGTTTTCATGCTTGGTTCATTGGAAATATGTACCTTGAATGTCATTACATTTTGTCATGACATCTTGAGTGCATAGGCCTGAAATGTGGCATGTTGATGTCACATTTAAATCTTAACAAATTGTTCATCCATTTTGACCATTAATATCTTGCGTGAAAGCCTAGAAAATTACACATCATCACTAACATTGAAAAATGCTCATCCATTTTGATTTCACAAAATTCCTTAGGCAAAGGTGCTAAATATATTTTTTGAATTATCATGAATATTCTTTACTCGTTTTATAGGTTGTGAGATCCTAGATTTTATATCCTATTATGATGCACCTAAATATGGTATATCCATGTTTTCAACAATAATCACACAAATATTTATCTTTTAAATGTTATGGGTCATTTGTAGATATGCATATATTAGGTTAATGGGAGGTAAAGTAATGAGTTTTTGTTACAATAGTTATGGGTAAGTGCACAAAGATGAGGGACCAAAAGGGGGTCTTAAGATGCCACTTTTTTCTAAAATCAGGAAAGACTAATGTTGGATGAGAAATTGAAGATAGTTACACTCAAAATTTGAAGATACAAGTAAAACAAGAGTCATAGTGCTTCGAATCTAGTTTCTAAACCACTAATTTTTTTTTAAAATGGTTAAGATTAAGGGGTTCAAAAAGGAGGAGCACACAAATTGGTCATGTTTTTCTCAAAAAAACATAACATAGTGTCTCATGTGCTCATCCTAAAATGTTAACTTTTTTTAGTATTTCAAAAATCGTTTCAGTGAGAAATTAGCTAACACCATGTAGTTTATCCTTGATTTTTTTGATATTTTTTTCATGACTAGTTGAATTTTTACTAATTTTCAAAGTGGACACATCTTGAAAAATAGAAAATTGAGTGTGCACCCCCCTAAAATTTTTGAAAACTAATTGAAAATCAATTTCTTTAATACGTGTAGAACGGAGTCTAATTTCTAAAAATGGAACTTATTTGAAATTTCAATGAATAGTTAAAAAAAGTAAAAAATACCAAACACTCATTTTTGACAAAAAATGGATACACTAAAAAAAGAAATTAAAGATGAAATCCTTAACATACTCAAAATATGAAAACAATTATGTGGTTAGATAGTTAACATAGAGCTTAAGATTATGGTCATATTTTTTTAACTTTTGATTGAAAAAAGTGCAATCTTGATGGGGAGCACACTCGAGATTATGTGAATATTGTCAAAATCTAGAAAAACACATCATTAGACAACCTAAACATAGTCCAAGCCTTTGGGTTGGAAGCCCAAGGAAAATCCAAGCCTAAGGCTTGGAAATTTTCAAGACAAAGCATAACGTGAGCGCATTATAATGCGCTCGTGTTATTCTGAACTAAAACACTCACTCCCTCCCCTCCTCTCTCCCTCCCCTCCTTTCTCTTTCTCACCTCTACTTCCCTCCTCTCTCTCTCTCACTCTTTACTTCCCTCCCCTTTCTACCCTCTCTCAGTCTCTACTTCCCTTCTCTCTCTTCCTCCTACCCTCTCTCTCATTCTCTACTTCCCTCCTCTCTCTACCTTCTACCCTCTCAGTCTCTACTTCCCTCCCCTCTCTACCTCATACCCTCTCTCTCACTCTCTACTTCCCTCCCCTCTCTACCTCTGACTCTCTCTCTCACTCTCTACTTCCCTCCCCTCTATACCTCCTACCCTCTCTCTATTGCAAGTATGTGCTAACTAGTGTTGTCATTGATGTCAACATGTTTGTGTTGTTATTGGTGCCAACTGTATCTTCTGATGTTGACGTTTGTTGATTGATTAAAGAACACTGTTTGACTATTTTGCTCTGTATTTTCTCTATATTGAAGACTAGAGTATGAGCTTTGGATATGATTTAGAGAAGTGTGTGAAGATGATAAATCCATAATTTGGTGGTCCAGATTGCGATGCAAAAAAAGTTATATTCACTAGTGTGAAGACTGTGCCTGACAAGGTTTGCAGAGTGATAGGGAGAAACTATTTTTCTTTGCATTTATTTGTAGATTGGATTTTGGCTTTATGGTTCTAGACTTAAGCTTATAAGGTCCTTATTCATCTTCATTCCAAAGGATATGTGATTTGAAGCTCCAGAAGGCAAGTTTCTATTTAGCAGAGTTTGACAATGTTTGATAAGAAGCAGTCTGTGATATGTTTTTCAAGTGATATATGTCGTGCTCAAGTGAGATCTATTGTGGTTGGATTTGTTGGCTCCCAAGTGATTATATGTTGTTTATAGATGTCTCCAGAATGTGTTGAAGGCATGTGCTTGATCTGCAAGCCACAATGAAGACCTTGCAAGCATGTTTCTAACTATTTTTGATATATGCATAAGTTCTAGCCAACCTGGCTTGTCACACTTATTGCGGAGGTGATTTGTGGATTGTGGAAGCATGTTAAAGCATGTGAATATGTATTTGGGTCTGAGCTAATTCATGATGTGTTCATCCTTTATTTTTTTACTATGCAAGTCTATTTAGGTCTAGTCCTAATTTTATTTATGTATGTATGCTAACCTTGGAGAAAGTTCCATTGGTTGTAGAATGTAATGCCGACCTTAATGTTCATTCCAAGGTTAATGATAGGCATAAATGCATGTAATGAATTCATGTTTGAGGTGTAGAAGAGTGAAGATGTGAAGATAAGTGTGAAGTGTAACTAAAAGGAAGCTAGGTGTGCGGAAATCACTTCCTACACTAATCTAATGAGGGGAGGAGAGTGCAAATTAAATTTTATCCTTACTATTACAGAAATGTTAAACCCACTAATAGAGATAACAGAGATATTGCAAAAAACACATAAACAAGAAAGTGAGACAGAAGAAGAGAGACATAAGATATACATGGGGAAAACCCTTTTCAGGTGAAAAAAAAACCCACACTCCAAAACCTACATAATGTATTAACAAAACTAAAATAGTTTACAATACACTTGCAATGCAAGATCTCAGGAGTCTTTGACACTCTATCTGGAGACAAACCGGTAGCATAATAGTACCTATCAAACCTGTAATACATCTCCTCCTCCAAGCACATGTTTATATAGAATATACAAGGCAAAATTGCCTCTATCTTGGAATTGGCGTCCAACTTGGCCTCATGGCTCCAAACCCACACCTATGGACACTTGGTCAACATTGTAAGATGCTTCTAACACTTGTCCACACACCCCATCCCAAAGAGGTCACCTATTTCTAAAATGGGCTATGACAAATGCTCTTACAACTCTTACGACTATCATAGAATCTATCATAGAAGTTACAACTTACAGCTGTAAGAGAATCTATCATACATAGGTTATAAATAGCATATTCTCTTACAACATGTCATAGTCCACCTTGGGGCACCCAAAGATGCCTTTTTCAAATATGCTCTTTGACACTTGTCTTCACCTGTCATAGAATCTCCTATTTCTGACTCTTACATGTCATAACTTCGTCATAGGAATCTGTCATGACCATTATGGTCAAAATTCCCTTACACAACATCCAAGATGCCAACACATGGTAAAATATTCCTACCAAAAAGTGGGATGCCTATCTTCTCATGTGAGGACAAAATTACAAGTTGCCATCTTCCGTGTAGGATGACACATCACCATGCCACATCCCACAAGATGACAATATGAATTTACAATTTAATTTACAACATAGACAATAAATAAATAAATACAATGAAAATAATACAAGGAATTACAAAAGTTGAGACACCTTAATTCCCAACATTCTCCCACTTGTCAAACACATTGTAAGAGAAAATAGAATTAATAGGATTTAACTATTATAGGCCGAGAAGCACATAGACTTCGAACACCATCTGAACTTCTCAGTTCCCACTGGCTTCGTCAATGCATCTGCAACATTCTTCAAAGTATCTACCTTCTCCAAATTTACCTTTCCATCCTCTACCATGTCTCACACAAAGTGAAACTATACATCAATATGCTTTGTTCTGGCATGGAAAGTTATATTCTTCGCAAGGCAAATTGTACTCTAACTGTTACAACAAATCGTAAGTTGTCCTACATCAACACCAATATCTAAACACAATCTCTTAAGCCAAATGGCTTCCTTACAAGCATGAGTTGCAGCCATATACTCAGCTTCTATAGTGGACAAATTAGCTACAAGTTGTCGCTTACTCATCCAACTAATTGCACCACCAAACATTATGAACACATATGCACAGGTGGATCTTTTGCTGTCAATGTCATGCCCAATCAGAATCCACAAATCCACAAATACAAATGAATGTAGAGGTCCTATAGAATTGCCATGATATAAAATAGAATACTTTGAAATACCACTCAAATATCTAAACACTCGCTTAACTGCATCCCAATGTACCTGTCCAGGATTAGCTATAAATTGACTAAGGAATCCCACTGCTTGGGCAATGTATGGTCTTGTGCAGACCATAGCATACATGAAACTACTAATAACACTAGCATAAGGTACTCTATTGATGTCCTCCACCTCACTAGGATATTTTGGACAATCACTAACAGATAACTTTGTTCCCAATGAAACAAGAACACACAATGGTCTACAATCTGCCATGCTGAACCTATCCAACACAGTCTTCACATACTTACTCTGGCTTAACCAAAGTTTTCTGTTAGCTCTGTCTCTTCTGATTTCCATTGCTAGAACGTACCTGAATGCCCCTAAATCTTTCATTTCAAACTATGCTGCCAACTGAGACTTAAAATCCAAAATCATATTCTTACCCTTCCTAATCAGCAACATATCATCAACATATAATGCAACAATGAGAATATGATCACCATCAAACTTATAATACACACAATGATTTGATTTCGACCTCACAAATCCAATTGACAATACAAAGATATCAAACTTCAAGTACCACATCCTAGGAGACTGCTTCAAACCATACAAAGACTTTTTCAATTTGCAAACCAAATTTTCTTTACCTTTCACTATGTAATGCTCTGGCCGTGACATGTAGATTTCTTCCTCCAAATCACCATGAAGGAAAGTTGTCTTCACATCCATCTATTCTACCTCTAAAACATAAGTAGCTGCAAGAGATAATCAAAATCTAATGGATGTCATCTTTGAAACGGAAGAGAAAATTTCACCATAATCAATTCCCTCCACTTGTGAATACCCCTTCGCAACCAGTCTAGCCTTGTACTTTTGAACACTGCCATCTACATTGAATTGCTTCTTGAACACCCATTTGCATCCAATGGGTTTCTGCCCATTAGACAAAGGCACTAAGTCCCATGTTTTGTTCTTTTCCAAAGAAGCCATCTCATCCTCCATGGCCTCCTTCCAAGAACCTGCATCTTTCATACCCATAGCCTCTTTCATAGTTCTAGGCTCATCAATGTCAGTAAGTAAAGAAAAAGCACAACTAGAATCAAGCAATGAATAACCAGACCTATTAGGTTGCTTTCTTGTTCATGTATACCTCCTCAATGGCTGTGGTTGAGGTTTTGCTTCTTCTGAGCTTTCAGAGCTGCTAGAGCTCTCCTCATCATTAGGTCTCACAGGGTCTGTCTGTTTAGTCATCTCAGGGGTAGAAGGAAACTAAACCACATCCTCTTTCTTTTCTATCTGTTCTAGCTATAGAACAACAGAAGAAGGTGTTAGCTCTCTGAAGATAACACTTCTACTATACAACACTTTTTTAGCCACCAGATCCCAAAGCTTATATCCTTTCACCCTAACACCATAGCCAATGAAAATACATTTAACAACCTTGTTCTCCAATTTAGATTGTTTCTCCCTAGGCACATGTGCATATGCCTCACAACCAAAAACATGAAGATGTCTCACTAAAGGCTTCTTACCAGACCACACCTCCATAGGTGTCTTACCAACAAGAGCTAATGTAGGAGATCTGTTTACTAGATAGCAAGCAGTGGCAATAGCTTTAGTCCAAAACTTTTGTTTGAGGCTTGCTCCACTAAGCATACTCCTAGCCTTCTCCATTAGTGTCATGTTCATCCTCTCTGTAACTCCATTTTTCTGTGGGGTATATGGAGTTGTCTTATGCCTTTCAATCCCTTTCTCTTTACAGAACTTATCAAACTTTACCGAACAAAACTCACCACCATTGTCAGTTCTCAAACACTTAATCTTTTTACTAGTCTAGTTTTTAGCAAAGGCTATAAACTCCATAAACTGACTAAAGACTTCAGTCTTGCTTTTGATAAAATAAACTCATGTCGTTCTATTGTAATCTTCTATGAAAGATACAAAATATACAAATTTTGAAATCCAAGGAACATTAACAGGACCAAACACATCAGAATGAATAAGATCCAATACACTAGAAGACTTGTGAGAACTAGAGTAAAACTAAACACAGTTTTGCTTTCCATAAATACAATGTTCACAAAAGTCAAACTTGAGATTACGATCATTTAACCCCTCAATGATGTTTTTATTTTTTAGGGTACACAGAGCCTTCTCACCAATGTGGCCATATCTCAAATGCCATAACATAGTCTTTTCAGTAGGAAGCTTACCTTCCATAGCATGTGCACTACCATCAGAACTAGTTACAACATATTTCTTCACTACTCGTTTAGATGGTGGGGATGAAGTGACGGCATCTCGTTTCTTTGAGTTAGAAGAACTATTACACTATGAAGTGCATGCCTCTAGCTAAAATAGAGTACCTCTTTAAGTACCCTTCGCAAGCACAATAGATCCTCTAGTCATCTTGCATCCATCCTTTGAAAAGACAACCTGCACACCTGCATCATTCAACATACTTACAGAAAGCAAGTTCCATGCAAGGCCTAAAATGTGCATAACTCCAGTGATCCCATTCATTCATCCATTAGGGAATCAGATTGAGACTCTTCCACAACCAACAATCTTTAGAAGAGAGTTGTCACCTAGGTACACTCTTCCACCATCAAAGTCTTCATATTTCACGAACTAGTCTCGATGTGAGGTCATATGGAATGATGCACCAGAATCAATCAACTACACATCATTAGATGCATGGGTGGCCAAGGCTACAATGAAGGCATCACCATCATCTTGTGACTTTTCAAAATCTAAATCAGGAGCTTTCTTCTTCATTTTCTTCTCCTCTTTGTATTCCTTTCAAAAATGCCCATTTTTTCCATAGTTCCAATAGAGAGCCTTGGACTTTCCAGGAGATTTGGATCTCCCATAGAATTTGGATCTACCCTTCTTAGCTTTCTTGTCTTTCTTCTTCCCTTTCTCCTTGGGTCTTCCACAAACCGCAAGAGCCTGATTTAGATGTCTTCCTCTGTATTTCTTCAGATAACAGTGAGGACACCACATCTTCCATCTTGAAGGTGGTAGTGGTGCTTCTGATAGCCATGACAAGATGATCCCATGAATCTGACAAAGAACAAAGCAAGGTCATGCAACGATCCTCCTCCTCCATTTTCACACCCACAGATGTCAACTGTGCAACGATCATGTTGAAAGCATTCATGTAGTCTGCAACAGATACTTTGTCTTCAATCTTCAGAGTGAACAACTTCTTTTTCAGAAAAAAGTTTGTTTACCAAGGACTTGGCCTAATAAACATCACCCAACTTCTTCCAAAGATCTTTCATGCTCTTCTCCTCATGGACATTCAATAGGACAGAGTCAGCTAAATAGAGTCTTATGAGACCCGTAGCCTTTAGATCTTTGAGGTCCCAATTATCTTGTTACATTGCTATAGGTTTCACATCGGATACCATTTCCCATAGGTCACAATCAACAAGTAGGTCCTCCATCTTGAGTGTCCACAACTCAAAATTAGTGCCATTAAATTTATCAACCTCTAACCTTTTGGATGTGGTTGCCATCTCCTTGATACAACAAGATACAAAATACTCTGCACAACACTCCCACTCAACCTAAGATTAGCTCAAAAAACCCCTACCCAACAACTAGGACCAAAGGTGATCAAGCTCTGATACCAACTGAAAGGAAGCTAGGTGTGTGGAAATCACTTCCTACACTAATCTAATGAGGGGAGGAGACTACAAATTTAATTTTATCCTTACTATTATAGCAATATTAAACCCACTAACAAAGATAACAGAGATATTGCAGCAAACACATAAACAAAAAAGTGAGATAGAAGAAGAGAGACACAAGATATACGTGGGGAAAACCCTTATCAGGTGAAAAACCCCACACTCCAAAACCTACACAATGTATTAATAAAACTGAAATGGTTTACAATACACTTGCAATCCAAGCTCTTAGGAGTGTTCAACACTCATATCTAGAGACAAAACAGTAGCATAATAATACCTATCAAACCTGTAATACATCTCCTCCTTCAAGCACCTGTTTATATAGAAAATACAAGGCAAAATTGCCTCTATCTTGGAATGGGCGTCCAACTTGGCCTCATGGCCCAAAACCCATGCCTATGGACACTTGGTCAACATTGTAAGATGCTTCTAACACTTGTCCACACACCCCATCCCAAAGAGGTCACCTATTTCCAAAATGGGCTATGACAGATGCTCTTACGACTCTTACGACCATCATGGAATCTTTTATAGCAGTTACAACTTACAGCTGTAAGAGAATCTATCATACACAAGCTATAAATAGCATATTTTCTTACAAAATGTCATAGTCCACCTTGGGGTGCCCAAAGATGCCTTTTTCAAAGATGCTCTTCAATACATGTCTTCACCTGTCATAGAATCTCCTATTTCTGACTCTTACATGTCATAACTTCATCATAAGAATCTATCATGACCGCTACAGTCAAAATTCCCTTACACAACATCCAAGATGCCAACACATGCAAAAATATTCCTACCACAAAGTGGGATGCCTATCTCCTCGTGTGAGGACAAAATTACAAGTTGTCATCTTCCATGTAGGATGAGACATCACCGTGCCACATCCCACAAGATGACAATATGAATTTACAATTTAATTTACAACATAGGCAATAAATAAATAAATACAATGAAAATAATACAAGGAATTACCAAGGTTGAGACACCTTAATTCTCAATTTGTCATAGCAGTTACAACTTACAGTTGTAAGAGAATTTGTCATACATAGGCTATAAATAGCATATTCTCTTACAACATGTCATAGTCCACCTTGGGGCACCCAAAGATGCCTTTTTCAAAGACTCTCTTTGACACTTTTCTTCACCTGTCATAGAATCTCCTATTTTTGACTCTTATATGTCATAACTTCATCATAGAAATCTGTCATGACCGTTACAGTCAAAATTCCCTTACACAACATCCAAGATGCCGACACATGGAAAAATATTTCTACCACAAAGTGGGACACCTATCTCTTCATGTGAAGACAAAATTACAAGTTGTCATCTTCCATGTAGGATGACACATCACCATGCCACATCCCACAAGATGACAATATGAATTTACAATTTAATTTACAACATAGGCAATAAATAAATAAATACAATGAAAATAATACGAGGAATTACCAAGGTTGAGACACCTTAATTCCCAACATTCTCCCACTTGTCGAACACCTTGTAAGAGCCAATAGAATTAACAGGATTAACTGGTATAGGCTGAGAGGACAATGGACTTCGAACACCATCTAAACTTCTCTATGCCCACTGGCTTCATCAATGCATCTACAACATTCTTCAAAGTATCTACCTTCTCCAAATTTACCTTCCCATCCTCTACCATGTCTCACACGAAGTGAAACTATACATCAATATTCTTTGTTCTAGCATGGAAAGTTGGATTCTTTGCAAGGCAAATCACACTCTGACTGTCACAACAAATCGTAATCTATCCTACATCAACACCAATATTTGAACACAATCTCTTAAGTCAAATGGCTTCCTTACAAGCATGAGTTGTAGCCATATACTCAGCTTTTGTAGTGGACAAGGCAACCACAGGTTGTCACTTGCTCATCCAACTAATTGCACCACCAAATATTGTGAACACATTCACTGGTGGATCTCCTATTGTCAATATCACCTACCCAATCATAATCCACAAATCCACAAATACAAACTGAATGCGGAGGTCCTATAGCATTGCCTTGATAGAAAATGGAATACTCAGAAGTACCCCTCAAATATATGAACACTCGCTTAACTCCTTCCCAATGTACCCATCCAGGATTAGCCATAAATCAACTAAAGACTCCCAATGCTTGGGCAATGTCTGGTCTTGTGCAAACCATAGCATACATCAAACTACAAACAACACTAGCATAAGGTACTCTGCTCATGTCCACCTCACTAGGAGATTTTGGACAATCACTAACAGATAACTTTGTACCCAATGAAACAGGAACACACAATGATCTACAATCTGCCATGCTGAACCTATCCAACATGGTCTTCACATACTTACTCTGTCTTAACCAAAGTTTTCTGTTAGCTCTGCCTCTTCTAATTTCCATTCCTAGAATGTAATTGGCTACCCCTAAATCTTTCATTTCAAACTGTGCTGCCAACTAAGACTTAAAATTAGAAATCATATTCTTACCCTTCCTAATCAGCAACATATCATCAACATATAATGCAACAATGATAATACGATGACCATCAAACTTATAATACACACAGTGATCTGATTTCAATCACACAAATCCAATTGACAACACAAAGGCATCAAACTTCAATTACCACATCCTATGAGACTACTTCAAACCATACAAAGACTTTTTCAATTTGCAAACCAAATTTTCTTTAACTTTCACTATGTAATGCTCTAGCTGTGACATGTAGATTTCTTCCTCTAAATCATCATGAAGGAAAGCTATCTTCACATCCATCTTTTCTACCTCTAAATCATAAGTAGTTGCAAAAGATAACAAAAATCTAATGGATGTCATCTTTACAATGGGAGAGAAAATTTCACCGTAATCAATTCCCTCCATTTGTGAATACCCCTTCGCAACCAGTTTAGCCTTGTACTTTTCAACATTGCCATCTACACCAAATTTCTTCTTGAACACGTATTTGCATCCAATGGGTTTTCATCCATTAGGCAAAGGCACCAAGTCCCATGTTTTGTTCTTTTCAAAAGAAGCCATCTCATCACCCATGGCCTCCTTCCAGGAACTTGCATTTTTCATGCCCATAGCCTCTTTCACAATTCTAGGCTCATCAATGTTAGTAAGTAAAGCAAAAGGACAACTAGAATCAAGCAATGGATAACCAAACCTATCAGGTTGCTTTCTTGTTCGTGTAGACCTCCTCAATGGCTAAGGTTGAGGTTCTACTTCTTCTTCTGAGCTTTCAGAGCTGTTGGAGCTCTCCCCATCATCAGGTCTCACAGGGTCTGCCTGTTTAGTCTTCTCAGGGGTAGAAGGAAACTAAACTGCAACCTCCTTCTTTTATGTCTGTTCTAGCTATAGAACAATGAAAGAAGGTGTTAGCTCTCTAAAGATAACACTTCTTCTATACAACACTTTTTTAGCAACCGGATCCCAAATCTTGTATCCTTTCACACTGACACCATAGCCAATGAAAATACATTTAAAAGCCTTGTTCTCCAATTTAAACCGTTTCTCCCTAGGCACATGTGCATATGCCTCACAACCAAAAACACGAAGATTTCTAACTGAAGGCTTCTTACCAAACCACACCTCCATAGGTGTCTTACTAGAAAGAGCTAATGTAGGAGATTTGTTTACCAGATAGCAAGCAGTGGCAACAACTTCAGCCCAAAACTTTTGTTCAAGGCTTGCTCCACTAAGCATACTCCTAGCCTTCTCCATCAGTGTCCTATTCATCCTCTCTACAAATCCATTTTGTTGTGGGGTATATGGAGTTGTCTTATGCCTTTCAATCCCTTTCTCTTTACAGAACTTATTGAACTCTGCCGAACAAAACTCACCATCATTGTTAGTTCTCAAACACTTAATATTTTTACTAGTCTGATTTTTAGCAAAGGCTTTAAACTCCTTAAACTAACTAAAGACTTCAGTCTTGCTTCTAATAAAATAAACCCATGTCCTTCTACTATAATCATCTATGAAATATACAAAATATACAAATTTTGAAATCCAAGGAACATTAACAGGACCAAACACATCAGAATGAATAAGATCCAATACACCAGAAGACTTGTGAGAACTAGAGTAAAACTAAACATGGTTTTGCTTTCCATAAATGCAATGTTCACAAAAGTTGAACTCAAGATTACAATCATTTAACCCACCAATGAGGTTTTTTATTTTTCAAGGTACGCAAACCCTTCTCACCAATGTGGCCATATCTCAAATGCCATAACGTAGTCTTTTCAGTAGGAAGCTTAGCTTCCACCTTGCTAACATACATCTATGATTACCTATCATACTTCAACTACTCATACAATTGATGCAATTGAATAACCACTTCTTCTATCAATTTATTTGGAATTTCTATCATATACCTCTTTTTCAACTCTTTATTTTTTTAAATAAAAAATTGAACCTGATCTATTATCACATCTAAGATTGATTTTATCATTGATGGCATCTAAATTATCCATTTTTGCTTCTTATATACTTTTAAATTTTCTCTCTAATTTAACAATATTGTAATTGCTTGATGATTTTCCTTTTTCTTCAACCACCTCTTCACCTTCCATATTGCTTTGTCATATGTAACTTTAGTTTAAATCTCATGGATTTACATTTCTAGATTTTACTAAAGCCTAGCTTGTTAACTCATTTGCTTCATCAGTTTGGATTCTAGTGCTATCATTTGTATCACATATTATGTGGTTGATATTTGAGTTGTGGTAGTTGTGATCATTTAAATAACTTAAAATGATACCATGTAAATTGAGAATAGTGGTATCTTTAGGGATGCAAACATCATTGGAGTAGAATCTAGAATTGGGGAATCTTGTAGGGAACTATAGGTAGGTAAGATGAACTAACAACATTTGCATAAGTTTTAAATTTAAAAATGGACACAGAGGGTGTTGAAACTAATGGTAGAGGTGTATATACATTTATCAAAGACCTTAAAGAGTCATGTGCCTTGTGAATAATTTGTATCTCTTGTTTACATTAGAATTGAAGTATCCATTAAACAATCAATGTGTTGTGGTAGAGATTATCTATGTAAAGAGCCTATGTTGGTCAATACCATGGATGGCAACTAATTTGTAGGTATATGCCTATTTAGGTTATATTGGTTGGCCATAGTGTTGGTTACCAAGGATCATAATTTTCTAGATAAAATTGGTGTCAAGTTGTGTTGCAAGTATGTGCCTAATCAGTGTCATCATTGATGTCAACATATTCTTGTTGTCATTGGTGTCAACTGTATCCTATTCCATTACTTGTTTAGAAGACTTGTATGTTGAGGATATTGATAAAATTAGCCTCTCCAGAAGAAACAAGTAAGCCATAGAGAAGTGCATTACAGACAGTGAGTTGTATGCTAAAGAACAGTCTGGTAAACTGCTCTGTATTTGTTCCTACTTGAAGATCATGGTTTACGGATTGGAAGTAAGTTAGAGGTATATCTGAGGATGCTACATTTTAGGTCTGAGCCATCCACATAAAGATCTAAGTGAGTTGTGTTCACCGGAGTGAAGCCTACTTTTTATGTAAGTTTAGTTGAGAGAGGAAGATAGTATTTGGCTCCACATTCCTCTATAATAAAGTATTTTGCTATGCGATTCTAGAGGGAAGTCTGGGGTGATGATAAGTGCCTACAATTGCAATGGTTTGTGGTTTGGTGGTCTACAAGCTATCTTTCTTTTATGACATTTGAAGATAGTGAAGTTCATGTACTTTGGTGAGAAGATTCCTATGAATAAAGTGGTTAAGGTTCATGTGGTTGCTCCTGATGATTATAGCATGCTTGTGGATGTCTCCTAATCATGTTCCTATCTAGACTTTGGTTCACATTAAGAAATTGAGATGGTATGTGAAGATTGGCCCCAGATAACAAAGCGTGTAACCAGTCTTGGCGACCTGGTTGATCCCAGTGATTGTGAATATCTCTAGAAGATTGTGGAAGCATGTTGTGGCGTGGAAGATCATGCTTGAGTCCTAGCTAAGGCATGATGTGGTCATCTTTTCATTCCCTTTGCATGATGTTGCAATAGGTTAGGACCTATTTTGTAAATGTTTTTAATACTAACCTTGGAAATTGTTCCAATGGTTGATGCTGACCTTGATGATCATTCCAAGGTTGATGTAGTGTGGAAAAGTTATCCTTGAGCAAAAATGAGAATACATTAAGAAAGGTCTAAAGGCAGAGCAGAGAAGAGGAAGAGGAAACAAGAGGAAGAGCAAAGCAGAGGAAGAGCAGGGAAGAGGATGAGTAGAGCTAAGGAATTGTTTATTCACATTAAAGAAAGGTGTTCATAGTGGCAGTGAATTTTGGCAGTAAGGCACCAGTAGGCTTTAACAACCCTTATTGTAATCTTGCTAGGTTTAGGGTTGAGGCAGTGAGCCTACTAGACCTAGTTGTTCTTCATGGCAGTAAGCTAGTATGTTTAGGCCTGTGGGGTCACCAAGCTTGAACATCACTATTTCAAGATTGCAATATATTTTGAGAGTTAATCCTCTCCATAGTTTTTCCCCACCTTAGGGTTTTCCACATAAATCTGGTGTCTCTTGTGTTTGATGTTGTTAAGTTTTTGATTTCATTCACTCATTGTTAAATCATAATAATTGTGGATAAGTGATGAATGTTTAATTGCAGAAAGTGTTTAAGTTTTGTGACAACTAATTCACCCCCCCACCTCTCAGTTGTCCGGTGCATATCAACAATTGGTATCAGAGCCAAATTCCTCTGAAGAAAGTTTAATAGCTTGAGGAAGATCCAAAATGTCTTACAAGAAGGAAGCACCACATTTTGATGGAACTAACTTGTTCTCTCGAAAGCTCAGATGAAAAGCCATCTTCTTTCTCTTGGTATCAAAGTTTGGAAAGCTATAGAAACATAATACACCATACCTCAAAATGGTCTGACGACTAAAGATGAAATTAAAGAATATGAGATAGATATCAAGGCAAGGGATGCTCTGCTAAGCTCTTTAACTAACTCAATACTGACAAAAGTGGTAGATCTTGAAACTGTAAATAAGATATGGGAAAAGTTGAAAAATTTGTATGAAGGAGATGACTCTATGAAGGAAGCCAAGTTACAAAGTCTGAAAGTGAAATATGAAAGCTTGAAGATGAACAATGATGAAAACATATCAACATTTATGCAAAGAGTTGAACTTTTTATAGGGATAAAAGCTATAGATGGAACTCTCAATGAAAAGGAAATTGTCATGAAAATACTCAGATCTCTTCCCAAGTCCTATTGTCACAAGGTGGCTGCGATTGAAGAATTCATGCAAGTAAAAATAGTTAATAGGGATTAGTTGCTTGGTAAGCTTACTACTTTTGAGATGAGGGAGTTAGATGATGCTCTGCCAAAAGTTGAGATTGCCTTCGAAGCTAGTACTCTTGGAAGTTCCTCCAAATTAGAAAAGTATAAGGTAGAATCCAATGATGAGATAGATGAAATTGAAGCCAACTTTGTGAATAGGCTGCAAAGAGGATCTTATAAGTATAAAGGCAAATTACCTTTCAAATGTTTTTCCTATGGTAAAGTAGGTCATTTTGCTTCCAGATGTCTTGAAGAATTGAAAGAAATAGAAGAAGATATGAGAATAGGCCTAAGACCCAAAAGAAGTGTTATTATGTTGAAGATTTTGATGATCATGAAGGAGTGTCAGGTAATGGTGAACTAGATAATGCTAATTCCTCTGTAAATAAATGCTTGTTCATTGCTATTAAGGAAGATCTTGTGTCTACTAATTCTTCTAGTTGTATGAAGGAGGAAAAACTAGTGGAAAGTGCTTTGGCTACTCAGGTCATCAAGGACAAAGATGAATGAGTTATTGATAGTGGTTGCTCTCACCACATGACTAGTGAGAAAAGTAAGTTTGTAAGTTTGGAAAGATATGATGGTGGACTGGTTAGGTTTGGTGATGACACAGCTGGTAGGATTTGTGGAAAAGGAACTATTTCTTTTGATGGCAAGCATAATACTGAAGATGTCTTGTATGTTAAAGGATTAAATCATAATCTTCTGAGTGTGGGTCAGATGTGTGACAAGGGCTATGACTTAAGCTTCAAGGACAATGGATGCAAGATTAGGGAAAGCTCTGAAATAGTCATTGGAACTGGTAAGAAGAATAGAGGTAATATCTATCATTTGAAAGGAACCGAGAACTATTGCTTGTTGACTCAGATTGATGACAGCTGGTTATGGTATAGAAGGTTGTGTCACATAAATTTTGATAATATTATGAAGATAAGTACTACACAGATTGTTAGAGATTTGCCTAAGCTTGTGAAGCTTGCTAATCTGATTTGCAAGGAGTGTCAATTTGGGAAACAGATAAGAACAAGTTTCAAAAGCAAAGATTAATCAGTTGGAGGACTACTTGAGCTAGTGCATACAAAATTGTGTGGACCTACCAGAGTAAGAAGTTTGCAAGGAGACAGGTATTTCATGTTGCTCATTGATGATTATTCTAGAATGACTTGGGTTACCTTCTTAAAAGAGAAAGATGAAGCTCTAGATAAATTCAAGGAATTTAAGGAAATGTTTGAAAATGAGATGGATTTGAAAATCAAATGTTTAAGATTTGATAGAGGAGGAGAGTTCACATCAAATGAATTCAATCTCTTTTGTGAAGAACATGGAATTAAGAGACAACTATCTGCCCTTAGAACTCCACAACAAAATGGAGTTGTTGAAAGGAAAAAAAGAACAATTCAAGAAGCTACTAGAACCATGATGAAGGAGGCTCATCTTCTGGAAAAATATTGGAGAGAGGTAATTCACACTGCAGTATATATCCTAAATAGAGTTCAGGTAAAAGGTAACAACTCAAAGACCCCCTATGAATTGTGGCATGGTAGAGTTCTCACTGTCAAATATTTTAAATTTTTTGGTAGCAAATGTTATATCAAAAGAGAAGAAGATTTAGGCAAGTTTGATGCTAGATGTGATGAAGGAATCTTCCTTGGTTAGTCCACCAAGAGCAAAGCTTAGTGATGCTGCAATAAGAGGCTAATCAAGATCATAGAAAATGCAAATGTTAAAGTTGATGGAAGTGGATATGAGTCAGATGATCCAGATGTTTCAGAAGTGGTGCAGCATGAAGACATCATAGATGAAGAAGAACAAGCTTTGGTAAGTGCTACTAAAACTCCGAGGTATGTAACAATCAGTCACTCTAAAAATCAAATCATAGGAGATAAGAGCAAAGGAATCTTAACTAGAAGAAAAGATGTGGAAGAACAAGTAAATTTCTGTCTGATCTCGAAGATTAAACCTAAAACTATGGATGAGGCATATAGCGATGAGAATTGGATAAAGACCATGGAAGAAGAATTGATGTAGATAGAGAAGAACTGGACTTGAGATCTTGTTCCTAGACTAGCAGACAAGAATGTGATTGGTACAAAGTGGGTCTTTAGAAATAAAATGAATGAGAATGGTGAAGTGGTAAGAAACAAAGTAAGACTAGTCTACAAAGGATACACTCAGGTTGAAGGAATAGACTTTGAAGCAAATTTTGCTCCAGTAGCAAAGATTGAAGCAATAAGGATGTTTCTGGCTTTTACAGCATACAAAGATTTCAAGGTTTATCAAATGGATGTCAAGTCTGCCTTCTTAAATGGAGAGTTGGAAGAGGAAGTCTACATTGAACAATCGGAAGGATTTCAGTCATCAGAACAAGGGGATATGGTATGCAAATTGAAGAAAAGCATTGTATCGATTAAAACAAGCTCCCAAGGCATGGTATGTATAGTTTGATAGGTACCTAATATAGTTTGGGTTCAATAAAGGCACTACAAACAGTAATCTCTACTTCAAGATCAATGATGAACAAACCCTGATTGTTGTAGTTTTTGTTGATATTATTTTTGGAGGCAATGAAGGTATGTCCTCAATTTTTGCTGGAGAAATGCAAAATGAATTTGAAATGTCTATGTTTGAGGAGATGAACTTCTTTTTAGGTCTACAAATAAGTCAATTAGATAAAGGTATCTTCATTTCTCATTCCAAGTATGTGAAAGAGTTGTCAAAAAAATTTGGGATGGAAGACTCTAAACCAGTATGCACGCCTATGATAACTAATTGTAAGTTGAGCAAAGATAACTCACCCATGGCAGACTAGAAAAAGTATAGATCTATGATTGGAGGATTACTTTATTTGATTCAAAATAGACCTGGCATAATGCATGCAATGTGTCTTGTTGCAAGATTTCAGGCAGAACCTAAGGAATCACATGTGATGGCAATTAAGAGAATTATGAGATATTTAAAAGGTATAATAGATTATGGTTTGTGGTACCCTAGGGATAGTGACTTTTCTCTCAGTGCATATACTGATGTAGATTGGGTTGGAGATGTGGATGACAGAAAAAGCACAAGTGGAGGTGCATTCTTCTTAGGAAAAAGATTAGTATCTTGGTTGAGCAAGAAACAAGATTCAATATCCCTGTCTACTACTGAAGAAAAATACATTGTAGTAGCATGTAATTGCACTCAAGTGTTATGGATGAAGCAGACTTTGAAGGACATTAGAGTTGTGTATGAAGATCTAATTACAATCTTTTGTGACAATACAAGTGCCATCAATATATCAAAGAATCCAGTGATGCATTTAAGGACAATGGACATATCCATTAGGTATCATTTTTTGAGAGAAAAGGTGATAGAGAATGAAGTGAAGTTGGAGTATGTTTTGACCAAGGATCAGATTGCAGACATTTTTACCAAGCCTTTGCCCAAGGATACTTTTGAGTATCTCAGAGAAAAGTTAGGGGTCATCACCCCTCCTAGTCTAAGCTAAGATGCACAATGGTGCATTATTCCAAAGGTGTTCAGATGTCTGGATTGATGCTTTTTAGGGCTACTTCTAAGGGGAGAGAAGTCAAACAGTTTAGAAGAGAGATTATATTAGAGCAAGAAAGTGCAACTATGTGCCCTTTTCCATTGATGTCAAAGGGGGAGAGAAGTCATGTGAAAAACTTAGAGTGCAAATGTGTAAGAAAAAGAGTGTAGATGAGTGGAGATGTGTAAGAGAAAGAGTGTAGATGTGAAAAGAGAAAGGGGGAGAATCTAGTCTTGATGGTTGTTGTAGTTTTTCACATCATATGTTGCCATCAATGACAAAGGGGGAGATTGTTGCAAGTATGTGCCTAATGAGTGTTGTCATTGATGTCAACATATTCTTGTTGTCATTGGTGTCAACTGTATCCTATTCCATTACTTGTTTAAAAGACTTGTATGTTGAGGATATTGATAAAATTAGCCTCTCCGGAAGAAACAAGTAAGCCACAGAGAAGTACAGTATAGATAGTGAGTTGTAGGCTGAAGAACAGTCTGGTAAACTGCTCTGCATTTGTTCCTGCTTGAAGATCATGGTCTATAGATTGGAAGTAAGTTAGAGGTATGTTTGAGGATGCTACATTTCAGGTCTGAGCCATCTGCATAAAGATCTAAGTGACTTGTGTTCACCAGAGTGAAGCCTTTTTTTTCTGTAAGTTTAGTTGAGACAGGAAGACAGTATTTGGTTTCGCATTCCTTCGCAATAAAGTATTTTTCTATGCAGTTCTAGAGGGAAGTCTGGGATGATGATAAGTGACTACAATTGTAATGGTTCATGGTTTGGTAGTTTGCAAGTTATCTTTCTTTTATGATAGTTGAAGATAGTGAAGTTCATGTACTTCGGTGAGCAGATTCCTATGAATAAAGTGGTTAATGTTCATGCAATTGCTCTTGATGATTATAGCATGCTTGTGGATGTCTCCTAATCATGTTCCTATCTGGACTTTGGTTTGTGTTAATAAATTGAGATGGTATGTGAAGATTTCTCCCAAATAATGTAGCATGTAACCAATCTTGGTGGACCTGGTTGATCCTAGTGATTGCAGAGATCTCTAGAAGTTTGTGGAAGCATGTTGTGGCATGGAAGATAGTGCTTGAGTCCTAGCTAAGGCATGATGTGGTCTTCCTTTCATTCCCTTTGCATGATGTTGCAATAGGTCAGGACCTATTTTGTAAATGTTTGTAATACTAACCTTGGAGATTGTTGCAATGGTTGATGCTGACCTTGATGATCATTCCAAGATTGATGTAGTGTATAAATACTTGTAGCTGAGTCATGGAAAAGTTGTCCTTGAGCAAAAATAAGAATACATTAAGAAAGGTCCAAAGGTAGAGCAGAGAAGAGGAAGAGGAAAGAAGAGGAAGAGCAGAGCAGAGGAAGAGCAGGGTAGAGGATGAGCAGAGCTGAGGAACTATTTATTCACATTAAAGAAAGGTGTTCATAATCGCAGTGAATTTTGGAAGTAAGCCACCAATAGGGTTTAACAGTCCTTATTGTAATCTTGCTAGGTTTAGGGTTGAGGCAGTGAGCCTGCTAGACCTAGTTGTTCTTCATGGCAGTAAGCCAGTATGTTTAGGCCCATGGGGTGACCAAACCTGAACATCACTATTTCAAGATTGCAATATATATTGAGAGTTAATCCTCTACATGGTTTTTCCCCACCTTGGGGTTTTCCATGTAAATCTAGTGTCTCTTGTGTTTGATATTGTTAAGTTTTTGATTTCATGCACTCCTTGTTAAATAATAATAATTGTGGATAAGTGATGAATGTTTAATTGTAGAAAGTGTTTAAGTTTTGTGACAACTGATTCACCCCCCCTCTCAGTTGTCTAGTGCATATCAACAAGTTGTAGTTGTTGTTGTTCTCATGCCCATTAGTGTTGAAAGAATATTGTATACTCATTTAAGGCTATGGAAACTAGTGATTGAAAAAATGTTAAGTATTATTTTGGCTAGTGTTGGATTTTTTCCAGCTGATTGTATTGAGTTTCCCTTCAAGGTATCCATTTCTTATCAACAAGATCCTCAGATCAATGGTCAACAGTACATGAAACAGACTCTAAATGTCTCCTCTCCCTCTTCAGGCTCTGTAAAACCTAGTGGGTATTCCCTACTTAATAACTATAGGGTAAATCTCTAACTGTGACCTGGTATTGAGATAAAGTAGATAAATCATTTCTTATGAATGCCAAAACTGTAAGATGAATGCAAAGGAGCTAGCTTTGGATCCTACTCCAGTCGTACACCAAAGGATTTTGAACCTAAACTACTCCTAAAACCCTAAAAGTTTATAAATGTTGTTCAGTTTATGATTTGTGCTTGGCTGCAAGATTTGGGTTTTGATTCATAAACTCAATACCACCTCTGACCAGTGCTTATCTCAGGGCATGGAGTCACATTGACATATATGTGTGAATGACTTGCATAAACTAAACTAACAATCAGGTTTCAAGGGGGTAATCAGTATCTACCTTACAGAAATGACCCAAAACAGAGTATCCTATTAACTGTACTTACATATATCCTTTCTACAATACATTCTTCCCCATACTTAACCCAGAACATTTAATCTATCCCTTGAATAGAAGTAAAAGATTAAGTATGTAATATAGAAAATTTATATTCTAGAATCTTAGATAACCCTTAGTTATTAGATTCAAAAGAAGAACACACACAACCAAGGAGACAATCAATAGAACACTTGCATATAGAATTTTTCTTTTATAATCAACATGAAACTGATAAAAATTATACAAAAATACATTCAACACATAACTCATTGACTTACAAGACAAGAGATGAGATAACCTAGTGGAACTTGTATCTTATTTACTCTTCAAAAGTTTCCAAGATCTTCAACAACCCAAAAAAGAATGAGTGACACAGTTCCTTTATAGACCAAGAACGTGTTCTCAACATTAATTACAATGTCATTTAAGAGAATGTTTCATACAATGCACCACTCTCTTTGGAATTGAGAACATTTACTACAATAGAGAGAAGAAGAGAAAAGGTAGATAGACTTGGAAGATGTGCAACCATTTGAAGGAGATCTACCTCATTAAGACTGGGTAGATGGTGGTTGACCTTTCCTTTCAATCATGCAAGACCATACTTTTCTGTCCATTCACTGTATGTCTTTTCAGATGACCACTAGAATGAGATTATCTCTACAATGCTGACATTATGATTGACATATCAGGCATCCAACAAAATCTTCACTTCCTTGCAGAATATTTCAAATTTTATTTCAATTATATGCTGCTTGTCAAGTACTAAACTCAATATCTTCATAGTTGGATCACCATTAGTACAGCAAGTAGGAATTAGCTGGTAGGCATTTTCTTTTATTTCTATTTTCCACTTGTCTAAGTCTTTAGTTTGCCCATCACCTTCCAAAATATTTGGCAACCACCTTGTGTTCATCTTTTCTAAAGTCTACTTCTTCTCTACCAAAACTTTATCTAACCTCGACTGGAAATTGGTAACTCCCTCAAAATGTGTCAACATATCCATTACCAATTTTAGCTCAGCAGGTGCATTTGTGTCAAACCTATCACTAGTAGAAAAACATAAATAAATGACTAAATAAAATACCAAAAATTGGTCATGTGATCAGTAGTTTTGTCATGTGACCATTGGTAGTTAATTGCCAGTTATTTATCTCATGACCAAATTTATGACCAAACAAATTTTAGTCATTAATTTGGTAGTATATTTAGTCATTAATTTGGTAGTATATTTAGTGATCAATTTGGTAGTATATTTAGTCATCAATTTGGTAGTATATTTGGTAATTTGGTAGTATATTTAGTCATTAATTTAGTCGTTGTAGTCATTTAGTCATTTATTTGGGTGAATCATTGTAGTCATTTATTTAGTCATGGTTTAGTCATTTATTTAGGTGAATTTGTGATTCAAGTGATAAATCAAATCTAACTTCATTAATCCTCACAAATTTATGCATATAAACTTCAAGTATTATAGATATTCAAATGTGGAGATAAGCACCATGAAATGGAGACTAAAATGCTTAAACAAATATGATTGATCACTCTAAAAAAAATTACTTCATTAAGCCTCACTGGCAAATCAAATACATTCAAAGCCTCACTGGCTAAACAAAAATCTAAATAGAAATTTTGTAGGTTCAATCCACCTACAAAATAAGTGTCTCACTTATAATAAACTAAATAAACTGGAAGAAAGATCCAACAATCATTGCTCTCTATAGTTCTCACATTGTATGTTGAAATCTCTACAAAGTCAAATACATTTAGTAATACATTTCAAACACCAAAACTAAATAATAAATACATTCCAAAAACATGGTTACAAACCATAAACCATCTTAAATTTGATAGTTGTATAACTGTATTTAGATATGTTATCTGTAAAATACAACTGAAACACTATGAGACTCATCAAAGTTATTTTTCTATGTATGATAAAAAAATTAATTAAGAAAAATTTCACTTTTAAAAACTAAAAATTTCTAAACCTGCCAAATATATTAAAACAAAAATAGAATATTCCTTTCATAATTTCTAAAATTTCTTCTCAAACCTATTCACTACTCATTAATTAAATATTTAAATGCAATTTATAATTAATAATTATTTTGATTAAATCCTTGACAGTAAACCCTATCATTAAAAATTATCCAAAATTTATCCTCTCAAGAAAAGATGATACCACACATCATGAGATAGACGTTATTTATTGGGGTCCAAAAGATACCATCCAAAAATGGCATCACCATAGATCATGTCCATTTCACTGGGAATCATGTTCACACCAGGGCCATAAATTGTCATCTTCATTGTAATCACTACAGCTTGAGTTCATTAGGCTGGAATCATGACTCACATCAAGACCAGAAATACCCCATAAATTATCACCATCTTTGTCATATCGAGTAAAGGTACACACTTTAAAAAAATCTAGATACAGAGCACCAATTTGCTGGCCTCTATGCCCACCACCATCGGCCTCTGCAACCTCCACCCTTTTCTTTTGCTGACGACTGTCCAAAAGCATCAATCAAAACGAATCAATAAGGAAGGCTAATGAAAAACCCTAGAACCTACGCAGATATGATGCCCAATACCATATGGAGACCAATAAAAGCATACCTTGCTCTCATCTGGGTCACCATGGCTTATCAACAAATTAAGAGCTTAAGCTCACCCACCTGCTGCACCCACTCTACTATAATCATTCACAGCAAAAAAGAGAAGTCAAGACTGATAAGAGTAACAAAATAAAAAGGAAATGAAACAAAATAGGTTAGGGTTTTGAGCCTTTCTGAGTTAGGGTTTACCACTCATCATGGCAATGGCTATGATCATGGTGGTGGCGGCTAACACCACGGATCAGCTCACCGACCCCCGTCCTCCAAAATGGGGGCCCTTGGCCCTGCGTAGAGGCGTTCGGCCCTACACACGCCAAGGGCTCTCCCTTTTTTTTCCTTTTGTTTTGCATACATAAAAATAACAAAAACAAATTAAATAGAAACCCTTAGTAAATTAAATAGAAACAAAATAGGTTAGTTGGTTTCAACAATGAGTGCCAAAATGAAATGAAATTTTTGGTGCCCATATTATAATATATTATAATATTATATAATATATTATTTTATAATATTAGACACATTATAATATAAATATGATATTGTAATATTAATAATATAATATTATATTATATATTAATATATTAACCCTAAAACTGAAACCCAAAACCTAAAACCATATACCCTAAAAACTAAACCCTAAACCCTAAACCCCAAACACTAAACCCTAAACCCTAAACACTAAACTCTAAACCCTAAGCCCTAAACCCTAAACCCTTAACCCTAAACACTAAACCCTAAACCCTAAACCTAAAACTCAAAACCCTAAACCCTAATGCCTAAACCCTAAACACTAATCCCTAAACCCTAAAGCTGAAACCATAAACACTAAACCCTAAACCCAAAACCCAAAACCCTAAGCTCTAAACCCTAAACCCTAAACCCTAAACCCTAAACCCTGAACCCAAAACATTAAACCTAAAACCCTAAACCTTAAACCCTAAACCCTAAACACTAAACCCCAAGACCTAAACCCCAAACCCCAAGCCCTAAACCCTAAACCTTAAACACTAAACCTGAAACCCTAAACCCTAAACCCCAAACACTAAACCCTAAACCCTAAACCCCAAACATTAAACTTGAAACCCTAAACCTAAACCCCAAACCTGAAACTTGAAACCCTAAACCCTAAACCCTAAACCTGAAACCCAAAACCTAAAACCCTAAACACTAAACCCTAAACCCTAAACCCTAACTCAAAATCCTAAACTCTTATCCCTAAACCCTAAACACTAAACCCTAAACTCTAAACCCTAAACCCTAAACCTGAAACCTAAAACCCTAAACCCAAAACCCTAAACCTAAATCCCTAAACCCTAAAACCTAAACCCTAAACCCTAAACACTAAACCCTAAACATGAAACCCTAAACCCTAACTCAAAACCTTAAACCTGAAACCTTAAACTCTTAACCTTAAACCCTAAACCCTAAACCCTAAACCCTAAACCCTAAACCCCAAACCTTAAACCCTAAATCCTAAACCCTAAACCCCAAACCCCAAACCCTAAACCTAAAACCCTAAACCTGAAACACTAAACCCGAAACCCTAAGCCCTAAACCAAAAACCCTAAACCCAAAACCCAAAACCTGAAGCCCTAAACCCTAAAACCTAAACCCTAAACACTAAACCCTAAACCTTGAACCCTAAACCCTAAACCGTAAACCCAAAACCTGAATGTAGATTCTAGGGGAGACCTACATCTGTACTATATTATAGTATAATATAAATACTATATAATATTATATAATATATATAATAATAATATATCATATTATATTATAATATATTTTATAAATATAATATTGTAATATTATATAATATATATAATAATAATAATATGTCATTTTATATTACAATATAATATATTATATTGTATTGTAATATAATATATTATTATTATATTATATTATAATACAACCCACTTTTTTAATTATCCACTTTAATATTATATTGTGTAATTTTTTTTTGTCTAATCAATTATTTAGTTGTTTTTTTTGCCCGATGACCAAATTAGTCATTTATAGCTATGTTGCAAAAAGTTTTGGTCACTTCGTCATTTATTTGCCATATTTCTACTAGTGCTAGAACACCTAAGGAGATCCCTTACCTCTCTTGTTCTTGGCAACCATCTTGTTTTCATAGTTGAGAGCCTTTCTTTGTCTGACTCATGCTTCTCACAGGTAATCCTCAATTGTGAATAAGACCTCCAAGTCTCATCTACCCTTTCCAAGAGATTGGTCACCCTATTATTTATGAAATTGATGACCATATCCTTCATTGTATTCTTTTTCTCCTCCAATTTCTTCACCTCTTCCTTCGGCTCCCTGATTTCTGTCAATAGAAGTTCTGTATCAACTAGGAAGGACTCTACTATTGGAATCACTGGTGGGGGAGTTGAAGTACTATCCCCTAATGACAATTGCTACTTTAATCTATTTATTTCTGCAACTACCTAGGCATAATTAAGTTGTAGCTCATTATGATCTTTCTACAATTTATTTGTGACTGCTTCTGCAAATTGTGTAGTCTAGACATTCAAGCTTGTAGCTTGGGGGGTAGGGGCATCAAATACCCTCTTTATTATCACATCTCCTACCAATTCCCCCAATTCAACTCTAGTCTTATTATTATTTGGGGCTAGAGCCCATATAGCCAATGTTTCAAACCTAGGATTGAAGGTTGCACCAGAGAGAGTCTTATCTATCAGCTCACCTATTATATCAGAGTCTTCTCTAGTAATTGTGTCAAATGCAATTGCATCTGACAAGGTCCAGTGAGGAAGATGCAAGATATTACACTTTGCAACCAATGCCCTCCCCTCCTCTAGAGTCATTGCACTAATGGATTGATTAACTTCTTTTAAGACCCTTTGAATTAGGGCCTCATATTCAATAGGGTCTACTCCACTTTTAGCATCTTCAATCCTTTTCTGAAACTCTTCACTTTTAACTTTTAGCACATAACTCCTGAATTTAGGAGTATTTATAAATTCATCTTCTAAAAATTTGTTACAAGCCATTACTCTAACATCTTCAATGTCCACAGTTTGGCTTCTCATTGTTCTCTCTGCCCTATTTTCAGGGGATGAATATGGTCTTACTCTATTAGGTGAATTCACCTGAGAGGCTGGTTCTTGTACATGTTCCTCTGCCTTGCCTTCTAAATCTACTACTTCAAGTTCTTCAGGGCTTTCCAAAATAATATTTTTTGCTTTCTTGGTAGGGGAGGGGTCTATTGACTCCCTCTTGGTAGCATATCCTCTGATTGAGCTGTCAGGCTGATGTGTTGGTCTCTCTTCTCCTACAGAAGTAGTAGCAATTAACTACTCTACATTTTGCAACATCTTTTCAATTATTTGAATAGGGTCTTGCACTTTTGAGAAGGCACCCTGATATGCTGCATTTATACTTTTCCTCATTCTCTCACCTGCCATTATTATGTCCCACTTGATTTTGAAGTGATGGACCTCATCCATTGTGAAACAGTTCTTGATAGGATCCTCATTTAGGTCAACCTGGTGGATATATCTTCTCCTTCCTTTGTTAGCCCTTACCCTGTCAATGAAGCCTTCAAGATCAAAATTTATTGGATGCTCAAAATACATCCCAAAACACTGCATTACTGAAGTAATTTGATCAAGCCCACTCTTGTCATCTATCAAGAAATCACTAAATCTGAGGGAAGAAGGAAAGAATGAACCCTTCTTGTGTCTCCTCAGGTGCTCTTTATCTGAATCATTCAATTGCCTAATGATATCTAAGAATGCCACCCTTTTAGGTACATATTTAAGCAAGCTATGGGGTGGGGTCTGACATCCATAGACCCTAATGCAAGTAGTGTGCTCATGAAAGAACCAATCACCCCAATTGTGGTCAATTCCCAAGTGAGGGTTCATGTACAAAGGCCTTAGGAAATCTAATACATCTGGGTGTAGCCTCTCACCCTCTGGCTCCAGGAAACCAAGTATCCTTCTCACAAAATACTCTTAAAAAATTATATAATCTGCAGTAGTGCAATGCATATCCAGCATGCAAGTCCATACCTGCACTAGCAACATATTTCCTTAAGCATCTGTCATTTTGACATGTAAATTATGGTGCCACATCCTAGATAAAGCAAATAGAAACATGTGGCATAACATGGAGTACCATGTGAATTCAACATAGACATCTGACTTAAATAGATTATTCTTGATTTCTGCCATCTGTTTGCACACATCTTGTCAGCAATATAAGTGGCATAATCATATGGATCTTTGGTGTCTTGACTTTGAATGTCAACTACCATCATCATTAGTGAAATGGGATTATTATATGAGGCATCACTATCCAATACCTAGCACAAACTATGATAAGTCCTGACAAAGTAATTAATGAACATGATGCAATGAAAAGGCTCCTGTTCACTAGTCGAAATCTTCACCAGTTTGCCATCTACACCTTTTAGCTTGTGCTTGGCCACATTGTACTCCCTATAAACATGTTTAACAGTCTGATATTTCTTCCTCAAAGAAGCTAGGTCAATTTGCTCTTTAGCTATAGGGTCCATGTTGAATACAGTGGCAATGTATTCCTAAGTGAATTTGACTATTTTTGAACCATTTCTTACTGTGACCATCCTTGTGTTAGGATCGTATCTTAGTGCTATTGCCCTAACTAGGTCAGGGTTAGGGAAAACATTGGAGCAAATAAGCTTGGCCAAATCAAATTGCCATGCATGATAGATGAGGAACTTATAATCCATTCTTCTATGCCAGTGTTCAAACAAGACCCAACGAGGAACAAGTAGTATAGCATCTCTACAATTGTAGAAATAATCAAGAAATTTATCATCAGGCCCACCTAGACCATGCAGATTCAAGGCTCTTTTGGCAGAACCTGGAAGCTAGTAAGATCCTCATCTAAGTCATTCTTGGAAGTGGAGGGCTGGCTAGCTTGACTCATTTTTTCAGACTTATCATAGCAAGCTAGGGTTTCTTACATGAGAAACTATCTACCTCCTTAATCAAGCAGTCAACTTAAAAATATGTTAGGCACAAGAAGATAGAATGAATTTACTGGTTTGAACTTGCAGAGTCCTAAATTTTCACTCTTCACCCGCTTGAGAATTCTTTGTGCATTTGAAATTTGTATGTGCTCAAAGAAATGATGTACAAAGCACTAAATTCTCTTCTGTTTAAGCTTCATAGCATAGCTTCTACTGCATTAATGGAGGTAGCCTTAGCCATTACCTTTCGTTCGTGCTATAGGGTGCCTTCAACATTCACCATAAAAGTTTAAACTTGCATCATTGATTTAAATTTATTCCTGCAAGATCTATGGCCACCATTTACCCATGAGATTTGAAAAACTCAATCATCATGTTTGAAAAGTCTTCAACCAATCAAGACGAGCCACATAGGACGTACATCCATTGCTAACCGCATGACCCTTTGTTCTACCTGGACATGTGGCATCACTTCATGGCATCACAACTGATAGTGGGTCACCACTTTACCTATCCTGCATAGGTTTGATAAAGCCTCCATGCATCCCTCTTTTATTTTCTTTTGAATTCCTTCATAAATTAGGGCCACGTGTTGCCATCTCACGACTGCGTGACAAAGATTCCTTCCTACATGATACCCATGTGATCAAGTGCAACTGTTAGATTAAAGCTTCCCTTGGGACCACATTTATACTAACATTTGGCAACATATGGTTGGCTGATGCAAGATTCCTAATGTAATGGGATGTAAGGATAAAGTCTTGTGACAGGTGTCACCATGTCGTGGCCGCGCAGTGGGGTGGTGACATCATATATGATGTGCTGCGACGCTATGATTTTCACTTTATTATACCTCATAACTTATGAGAAGACTTAGGACATGGACTATTTTTTTTATGGGCCATAGAAGGTAAACCTAGGACACAAGGCTAGTCACCTAACAAGCATGAAGGCCTAAAGTTATAACTTAAGGGACCAGAGACCTATTACAAGTGGTCAAAAGAGAATTAGAAATAAAGTGCACAAGCTTAGTGACTTAGGTTTAATGGGTTTCTTCAAAGGGTAAAGAATTATAACTTCGCAAACCTAAAACCCTAAACCCTAAAGGGACCACCATTGGCTCTGACTGGGGACATGCAAGTGTGAGTTTGTAGTGAGAACCACATGGCTCTAGGATAGACCAGACCAAAACACAGACAAAATTGACTATACAAGAATATTTAGACCTACAAAATGTATACACTTATTTTACATTGTGCACAAAGATAGATAATTTATTCATGAGAAATAAGGATTAAGGAATTGACTGTGTTGACATTTCTTCTGAATCAGCATTAGGGTTTGCCACTTCTAATGCACAGGCAGATTCAGGCCAACTGAATACAGGAGGTTGCGTGAGCTCCTCCCCTTCACTTCTGGTTCTGCCGCACCAAGGGGGGTATCCCTATAACTTAAGATGTAACCTTGACTAGCTCAAAGATAGAAGGATCTAACTTGACAACAACAGGCAGAATACTCTCATGTATGGACCAAGATCTGTATGATAGATCACAAGGCTGGCAACATTCTTGGACATGATGTCTGGTTGGGTATGAGAGCATGCAGGGGGTTCCTAATCCTATTCCTACAACTAACAGGTGGAAGTATGAAATGGTTTGATATGAATTTGGATGCAAAGCTGGACATGGTGTATAACACAAAAACACAGCATGATTGGTGCCTATCCAGGGCTTGGAGTCGGTAGACATACACCTGTGAATGATCAGCATAAATAGCTAAAACTGGATTTCAGGGGGATACACATGATATCTGCCTTACAGATATCTCCCAATATAGAGTGTTGAGCTATCTCTACTTATGGCATCCCTACTGCAGTATACCCTTCCCAACGTTCAACCTGAAAATAGTTTAATCTGCCCCTTGAGCAGAGGTTAAAAGCTCAGACATTCAACATAGGAATTCTATGCTCTAGAATCTAAACATACGCAAACATCCAGATCCAGAAGAAGGATACATGCAATACTGGAGACAGAATTAACACAACACATGCTAAACAGCATTACTCATATAAGATCAACCATGAAACCAGTGGATTCATGCCAAGTCCTACAACAGGAGATACATAAACTCACAAGAAAAACTGTACAGAGCAACCAGATCAGCTGGTTTTGGATTACAGAGCCAAAAATCTACAACTTTCAACAACCTTAAAAGAATAACACCATCTGCATTATATAGCAGGAGGGTGTCTTCAGCATCAACTACTAGGTTGACCAAAATTCCCGCCAGATATACAGTACCATAGAAATGGTGCTCAAACTTGAATGCAGCAGGTGGGGGAGGAGACAGGAAGATTTTTCGAGCCTTGCGCCGCCGCCTAGGGATTCAGATCTTCAATCAGGTACAACATTCGTCCACGCCATCGCCCATACCTCTGCAACAATCGCCATTGATGGCGCACCAACCCGCGGCCTCGGGAAGAACATCAAACAGACAGTCGCAACCGCTTCCCGCCGAGATTCATCATCATGATGTTTCGAATATGCAGGATAACATTATCCCACATGCACCCCGCAGCAACCTCCTTTGCACTTTATATACTAGGTCATGAGCATATATCATGTCGGTGCTTTTGCTCCTGACGACACTAGTATAGACTTCATCATCATCATCCTCCAGCAGCATGATATCCTGTTGTTCAAAATATCACCCTGACGTCATCATGATATTTGAAATATAACCTTCATGATAATCGGCACAACCTGATCCATCGGAGGAACATCCTCCTGTTGAGCTTATACCAAAAGTCTGGCCGATGAACATCCTGATGACGTCATCATCATATCCTGCTGACGTCATCATCATATCTGCCTACTGCGCACCTCCTCATATCCGGATGACGTCATCATCATGTTTGCAAATATCAGGAGGTCTCTTCAAGATGATCAGCTGTTAGAAATATGACCCCCACGGACCTTGATGACGTCATCATCATATTAACATCATCATGATATTCGGAAGACAACCGGATATTTGGAAATATCCTCCTGATGCACAAATATCAGGTTGCACTGTAGCTCCTCTGTAAGATCGGGGCAATAACTGAATATGATGATGCTGCTTGAAAAGATCACCCCCAGTAGATAATGCACGAAGCAAGCAGGCGGATATCTCCTTAATATTAGCATCATCATGATGCTCGAACAAACAAACATATATCCGGGTGATATGAAAATATCACCCCCTCCTTCGCGAATATCATGATGCAGATAGGCAGAAAGAAAAATATCACCCTGATATACGGATGACGTCAGCATCATCAGGATGAGAAACAAAGAACAAGAAGTGATACAACATCATCAGGATGATATTGACTAAGATCATCCTGACGTTCCAAAATATGATGACCCTAGTGAATATCGGGTCGCACTTAAAACTCTTCAACATCATCATCAGGATGATCATAACCAAGATCACCCGATGATAGAAATATCACCCTGGCGAAATATCATGAAGGCAGAAAATATGATGACCTCCACAAGCAGCAGGATGACAACTGAAAAAAAATGATGATGATGACGACCCTTAGGATAAAACAAGTTAGGTCGAGCAACTCAAAGAATAAGCAACATCATCATCATGCCTACGCGAGGTGATAAATGGAAGATCACCGGAGACTTTGAAGAATCACCCTCGCAAGCAGATAAGGGCGCACTGTAGCTCGTCAGCATCATCAGGATAAAACCCGAACATCAGCCGACAGCGAAATATGATGATGACGATGAGAAACCGGTCGAAGGAGAACATGATGATGCTGACCTTCATGGAAACAAACATGATGATGATGACCTCCTCCTCAAGAAAATATGATGATGCAGCTGAAAAATACTGAGGAGGCCCGTTACTTAGAGCATTTTTTGGATACTTAGGGAGAGTGCCTGAATGAAAATTTTTCAAAAAACTACCAGTCAATTCAGGCGTCAACAGTGGCTCTGTCTGGGGACGTGCAGGTGAAAACCTGCAGCGAGAACCCCAGATCTCTGGGATGCAGACCAGTCCCTTATCCATTGGGCACAGAGTCAAATACTGCACTGACCTGCATCACCAAACACACTTGATGGCCTAAGGCCACCAAGAAAAGAAAAACATGTATCTCCCTTTGTCAAATATCTTGTTTTCATCTGCATGCACTGGGTCAAGCTTGGAGATACTGTCAGGATCCACCCACAAACAAATCTTGTCATCTGCACATTCAACCCTCTGATTTGGCTTGTCATCATCCTTGTGCAGATAACCCTCAGCATCATGTGACATGTGGGTGCAGAATGTTTCAGGCAATGCATGCTCAAATGGTATGTAACACTTATCATCATCTGCATCAGCAGTATGCATTGTAAAATGATCTCCTAGTTGGACTACAAATAGGAAACACTCAGAGTCCACCACACAACTAGGAAGATCAGGGCTCATTGTGTTATATGCTGGCATATCAAAAGAAAAGCTTTCAAAATCACAATTGTGCACATCATGTACACAACCATCTGGTACACCAGGCTGGAAAAGATCAGGCTCTGACACCTCTTTACAATCAGGCACATTTTTACAATCACTTACCTGATGTATGTTGTTTCCTCTTTCATCAGGATGAGAAACAGAATCCAAGCCAAAAATAATGTCTAGATCTTCACCACACTCAGACAGATCCTCATCACCACATGTGTCATAAATGGGTGGCCTAGGTACATCAGCTTCATCATAGTATGCCATTTGTTCATGGGCAGCAGAGCATACCTCTTCGTCACCAATGGATTCATTCTGTGGAGGAGTATCAGCCTGTGTATCATAAGCAAAACAGCCATCAAATGAAAAACAGTCATGCTCTGAACTAGCACTTATTTCAATTTCTGACTGCTCTTCATGATCTCCATGTGTTTGAAAGATAGGCAATGGGTCACACATAGGACTGCCTCTCTGTTTGCTTATATCTTCTCTGTCTTGAGTACAATACTCACAATTGTCTCCACAGGTCCATTCTAAAAATTGCTCATTGCTGTCCACAACCTCGTTATTGTCTTCATGGTCAGATGCCTCATCATTGCAATGGGAATCCTCATTAGTCCTTTCACTGGCATCCTCAACATTCATCTTTTCATCTTCACATGATGCCTTCATGACTTGGTCATTTGCAGCTTCATAACCATTATTCACACCAAGGCCTGGGGACAGGGGTTTCAGCAGGTGCACATTTCTGGTTTTTTCTATCTTTTCTATGAACCTGTATGCCATCTGCATACTTGTCACCTTGAAATCCCTCAGTAATGCACTAGAGCCCTCCTCAAAAGCTTCAAAGAATATGCCAACACAGGCTGAAATATCAGGTCTGAAACTTTCAGGGACATGTGAAAGGGCTACTGCAAACCTATGACTGAAATCAACACATGGCTCTTCATCTTGTTTTCTGATTCTCATCAATTCTGCAACAAGATCAGCCGGTTCTTTTGCAAATTCTTCCTTGAAACAGTCAGCAAGCTCATCCCAACAGGTAAAGGACTTCTTTGGAAAGCTCAAATACCAGTCTTTTGCTTTTGCATCAAAGGACCTAACAAGAAACCTCATCCACATATCCTCATCTCTGAATGAATATTTTCCCATAAAACTTTGAAAATTTTGGATATGTGCATGCCCATCACATACATTGTGACCACTAAATCTAGGCATCTGACAGTATATCCTAGCAGGCATAGTTTCTATTCTATAATCCACCCATGACAAATCCAGTTGGTCATACAAAGGATCAAAAGGGCTGACAGGAGGTTTAGCTTTCTGACAGGCAGACACAACAGGGTTACTGCTTTTTAACTGGGCCTGCTCAGCCTCTAAGAATATCAACCTATTTCTTATCTCTTCTATTCCTTTATCCAACATTTCACCACTGAGTGTGGGATAACTCATACTTGGATTCATAAAAATCTTACTCTTAGACATTGTTTGTCTGTCTAAGACCTAAGGCTTCCCCTGGCATCTAACCTATGCAGTAAAATAGCAAATAAAAGGGGAAGGAACAAGGTACCTTTTCTCATACAGATGCAGAAATATGAACAACACATTTCTGTCACATCACATACATCCATCTTTCATGTGCATTTAGATCTTTTTTGCAGAGTCGCCACCTCTCCAGAGAGGACAAAATTTTCAATAGCTGAAAGCTACTTTTCCAGGTTCATTCCACCAGCAGAGCAAAACTTCACCAGAGACTGCGGGATATCTCTTTACATTAACTTCCCCAGCAGAGTCGCCAATTTGTTGACATTTCTTCTGAATCAGCATTAGGGTTTGCCACTTCTAATGCACAGGCAGATTCAGGCCAACTGAATACAGGAGGTTGCGTGAGCTCCTCCCCTTCACTTCTGGTTCTGCCGCACCAAGGGGGGTATCCCTATAACTTAAGATGTAACCTTGACTAGCTCAAAGATAGAAGGATCTAACTTGACAACAACAGGCAGAATACTCTCATGTATGGACCAAGATCTGTATGATAGATCACAAGGCTGGCAACATTCTTGGACATGATGTCTGGTTGGGTATGAGAGCATGCAGGGGGTTCCTAATCCTATTCCTACAACTAACAGGTGGAAGTATGAAATGGTTTGATATGAATTTGGATGCAAAGCTGGACATGGGGTATAACACAAAAACACAGCATGATTGGTGCCTATCCAGGGCTTGGAGTCGGTAGACATACACCTGTGAATGATCAGCATAAATAGCTAAAACTAGATTTCAGGGGGATACACATGATATCTGCCTTACAGATATCTCCCAATATAGAGTGTTGAGCTATCTCTACTTATGGCATCCCTACTGCAGTATACCCTTCCCAACGTTCAACCTGAAAACAGTTTAATCTGCCCCTTGAGCAGAGGTTAAAAGCTCAGACATTCAACATAGGAATTCTATGCTCTAGAATCTAAACATATGCAAACATCCAGATCCAGAAGAAGGATACATGCAATACTGGAGATAGAATTAACACAACACATGCTAAACAGCATTACTCATATAAGATCAACCATGAAACCAGTGGATTCATGCCAAGTCCTACAACAGGAGATACATAAACTCACAAGAAAAACTGTACAGAGCAACCAGATCAGCTGGTTTTGGATTACAGAGCCAAAAATCTACAACTTTCAACAACCTTAAAAGAATAACACCATCTGCATTATATAGCAGGAGGGTGTCTTCAGCATCAACTACCAGGTTGACCAAAATTCCCGCCAGATATACAGTACCATAGAAATGGCGCTCAAACTTGAATGCAGCAGGTGGGGGAGGAGACAGGAAGATTTTTCAAGCCTTGCGCCGCCGCCTAGGGATTCAGATCTTTAATCAGGTACAACATTCGTCCACGCCATCGCCCATACCTCTGCAACAATCGCCATTGATGGCGCACCAACCCGCGGCCTCGGGAAGAACATCAAACAGACAGTCGCAACCGCTTCCCGCCGAGATTCATCATCATGATGTTACGAATATGCAGGATAACATTATCCCACATGCACCCCGCAGCAACCTCCTTTGCACTTTATATACTAGGTCATGAGCATATATCATGTCGGTGCTTTTGCTCCTGACGACACTAGTATAGACTTCATCATCATCATCCTCCAGCAGCATGATATCCTGTTGTTCAAAATATCACCCTGACGTCATCATGATATTTGAAATATAACCTTCATGATAATCGGCACAACCTGATCCATCGGAGGAACATCCTCCTGCTGAGCTTATACCAAAAGTCTAGCCGATGAACATCCTGATGACGTCATCATCATATCCTGCTGACGTCATCATCATATCTGCCTACTGCGCACCTCCTCATATCCGGATGACGTCATCATCATGTTTGCAAATATCAGGAGGTCTCTTCAAGATGATCAGCTGTTAGAAATATGACCCCCACGGACCTTGATGACGTCATCATCATATTAACATCATCATGATATTCGGAAGACAACCGGATATTTGGAAATATCCTCCTGATGCACAAATATCAGGTTGCACTGTAGCTCCTCTGTAAGATCGGGGCGATAACTGAATATGATGATGCTGCTTGAAAAGATCACCCCCAGTAGATAATGCGCGAAGCAAGCAGGCGGATATCTCCTTAATATTAGCATCATCATGATGCTCGAACAAACAAACATATATCCGGGTGATATGAAAATATCACCCCCTCCTTCGCGAATATCATGATGCAGATAGGCAGAAAGAAAAATATCACCCTGATATACGGATGACGTCAGCATCATCAGGATGAGAAACAAAGAACAAGAAGTGATACAACATCATCAGGATGATATTGACTAAGATCATCCTGACGTTCCAAAATATGATGACCCTAGTGAATATCGGGTCGCACTTAAAACTCTTCAACATCATCATCAGGATGATCATAACCAAGATCACCCGATGATAGAAATATCACCCTGGCGAAATATCATGAAGGCAGAAAATATGATGACCTCCACAAGCAGCAGGATGACAACTAAAAAAAAATGATGATGATGACGACCCTTAGGATAAAACAAGTTAGGTCGAGCAACTCAAAGAATAAGCAACATCATCATCATGCCTGCGCGAGGTGATAAATGGAAGATCACCGGAGACTTTGAAGAATCACCCTCGCAAGCAGATAAGGGCGCACTGTAGCTCGTCAGCATCATCAGGATAAAACCCGAACATCAGCCGACAACGAAATATGATGATGACGATGAGAAACCGGTCGAAGGAGAACATGATGATGCTGACCTTCATGGAAACAAACATGATGATGATGACCTCCTCCTCAAGAAAATATGATGATGCAGCTGAAAAATACTGAGGAGGCCCGTTACTTAGAGCATTTTTTGGATACTTAGGGAGAGTGCCTGAATGAAAATTTTTCAAAAAACTACCAGTCAATTCAGGCGTCAACAGACTGTGCACTGGTAATTCCTACAATTCACCATTTAGGGCCTAGAGAAAATAAGAATCCTCTCCATGAGTATTACTTATCAAATACAGGCCCATCCATAAGGCTTCAAACTTGCCATGTTTGCCCTTGTCCTGACCTCTTTCATTCCATACAAGGACTAAGTCATTAACCTAAAACTTTCTTTCTGTAGTCATTTTGTCAAATAGATATTTTACCTTTTATTGTTTCCTGAGATTAGTCTTCTATGCTTCTCTTCTCGTCTCATCCAGTGGAACCAACTGATTTATTTTTTCATTCATTGGATCTTCTATTTCTTCATCATTCTCCTATGTGAATTGATACACTAGTAGGAGATTATTCACTGGCAACTTGGCCTCTGCACCATACACTAACTCTAAAGGTGACTTCCCATTTGCCTTCTTTGCTATCACCCTATCAGCCAATAGTACTAGTTTCAACTTTGAATCTCATGCCATTTTATTCTTGTCAATTATCCTTTTAATGATTTTTATGAGACTTTTATTACTTGATTCTGCTTGACCATTTCCCTGTGGATCATATGGTGATATAGACTAATTCCATAATTGTTGCAGAAGTCAATAAACTCACTAAACCTGAAGCACATAGCATTGTCTATGACTAATTTTGTTGGTACTCCAAATCTGATAATTATGTGGTCTAGAATGAAATCAATCACCACTTTACTAGTGGCTTTCTTAGTTGGGATGGCTTTAATCCATTTAGTAAAATAGTCAGTAGCAACTAAAATCCAACTATGTCCTCTACTTGATTTCTCTATAATTTCCCCTATAAAGTCAATTTCCCACTACTAAAATGGAGCTTCCATTGTTATAGTTTTAAGGGGTAATGCACCTTCATATTTGAGCTTCCCTAAAAATTTATAATAGGGATCACACTTCCTTACCATCTTATGTGTATTAGAGAAGAGTATTGGCCACCAATATCCTACTCTAAGGATTTTTTGAGTTGTTGTCTTGGCAGTATAGTGTCCACCACACACTCCCTTATGCATGTTACTCAAAATATTCTTAGCTTGATGTTCATCCAAACATTTAAGAAGCACACCATCAGGATTTTTCCAATACAAATCTCCTTGGATAACAACATATTTGATAGCATGCAGCTTCAAAGTTCTTTTTTGGCTATCATTCAAATGAGCTAGAAATTTTAAATTTTGCAATTAGTACACAACATTCTTATACCATTCTGACTTTGACATGTTTACAACTTCATCCTGGATCATATTGAGTTGGCATGGCTCCAAATTTAACTGTGCCATCAACTTAGCTAAACCTTGTCCCCTTACTAACTTGGTGATCTATATTTCAATATTGAACTCTTGTAGTTAATTTATCCATCTACATCTTCTTCCTATCACCTCCTGCTAAGTGAATATGTCTTTGACTACTGCATGAGGTACATATGCAATAATATGAGATCCTACCAAATAGGGTCTAAAACTTTTAACTGCTCTAACTAATGCATAAACTTGCTTCTCCATGATGTCATATTTTAGTTCTGCAGCTTGCAATGACTTTCTAAAGAAAGCAATAGGTTGCTCAAAACCATCCTCATTTTTCTATAGTAGGCATGCAACAATTGTGTGAAAGGAAGCAAATGAGAACAACTAGAATGTCTTAGAAAAATTAGGAGATTTCAAGATAGGAGCCATCTTAATAGCTTCTTTAATGTTTTGAAATGATTGGGTTTCTTCACTTCCCCAAGTTATAGTCTCACCCTTCTTTAACATTTTATAAATGTCCTTAGTGATCTCTGCAAATATGGGAATAAATCCCCTAACAAAGTTGATCTATCTAAAGAATGACTGAATACCTTTCACTGTCTTGGGTATTTGGATTTTGTCAATTGCTGCAACCCTTTAAGGATCAATCCTAACTCCATCCTTAGAAACAATGTGCCCTAATAATTTTCCTTCAATTACCCCAAAAGCCAACTTCTTAGGATTAAGTGAAATGCCATACTCTAATGCTCTAATAAAAATCTTCTCTAAATGCATACAATGTTGTTCTTCCTTCTTTGAATAAGCAGTTAAATCATCCTGATACACAACCAAGATTGAGTCAATCAATCTTGCAAAAGCAACATCCATTGCTCTTTGGAATGTAGCACCTACATTTGTCATCCCAAATGGCATTCTTACATATGCATAGGTTCCCCATGGTGTTGTGAAGGTAGTTTTGTATTGCTCTGATTCCTTTACTTTCACCTGATTATATCCCGAAAATCCATCCATCATGAACAAGAGTTCACACCCTGTTACTTTCTACAACATAGCTTCCATCTTAGGGAGTGGGTAATTATCCTTCAAAGAAGACACATTCAAATTCCTAAAATCTACATAGAGTCTTATGTCTTCATTCTTTTTTTCTAACTAGGACAAGATTTAATGCCCAAGTTGAGTGCCTTATGGGCTTAATTATTTTAGCATCCCTGAACTTCATAAGCTCTTCTTGCATTTTTGGAGCTAAAGTATGATTAATGGGCCTTGCTTATGTCTGAATGGCTTAGCTCTAGGCTTCAAAGGGATCTCATGCTAAAATAAATCTTCTCTATAGGCCTTTAGATCTTCATATGACCAAGCAAAGACATGTTTGTATTTCTTGAATAATTCTATCAACATTGCCTTGATATGTGGCTTAAGCTTCTTACCAATGTATACCTTTTTTGGGGCATGATGTGTCCCCAAATTCACTTCTCCCAAATCATCCTTATTTGTAGGAGATGCCTTTGTAGCAAGCTAATCTCTATTGTCAAATTCTCTTTCTAAAGCTACTAACCCTCTAGGGATTTTATTTGTTTTGAGTTGTATTACCTCCTTCCCCAAAAGAGTCTCTTTCCAATCTATAACTTCTAGAAAATTTTAGAAATCAATCTCCTGATTCTCATATTCATCTATGCAATGCAAGAATCTCAACAAGTCTTTATCATCATCAAACACTTGCCAACTACATACGTTGTCTAGCACTACAGGTCTAACTTTAACTTCAACATTTGTAATATTAGATAATGTGACATCATCTAGCCTAATTGCTACATTAGCCAAGAAATCTGCCATGACATTTTTTGACCTTTCTATCCAATTTATTGAAAAAGCATAAAACAACTCAATAGTATCCCAAACAACATGCTTATATTGTTTTAACCTCTTATCCTTTGAAGCATGTTTATCTCTTACTTGGGAAACAATTAACTCTGAATCTCCAAATACTTTTAACATTTTAATGCCATGCTTGAGGGCCACATTCAATCCTAACAACAAAGCTTCATACTCTGTAATAGTATTAGTGCAAGCAAACTTTAGCAGAAAGGAGAATTTGAGAATTTTACTAGTGGGAGACAGAAACACCACTCTTGCACCAGAGCCTTCCTTTGAGAAAGCACCATCAAACTACATAGTCCAAAGACCATGCTGGTCAGGGTCTTTACCAATAGGTTCCTTCTTGTTTTCATCCTTATCACAAGACATAACCTTGAAATTCTCACAATCTATATCCACGAAGCAAATCTGATCCTCTGGTTCCTAATCCTCAACTATTTCTGGTGATCTTTCTTCTCTAATCAGCTTAACATCATTACCATTCATGGGAATCATGGTATATGATAGATCCAGTTGTGTTCTTCCCACCTTCTAGACAATAACATGTTGTATTGTGGCTTTATATCAACTACTATCACATTCATTTTGTATGACTTTTTTGGATAGGCTACAAGAATAAAGTCCACATCCTTCATAATTCCCATGACTAACACTTCTCTAGAATCTATTGCATAACATTTTCCACAGGCTTTGTCTATATTTAACCCAACTTGTTGCATAATAGCCAAAGGTATAATATTTGTTGATGCACCGGAATCAAGCATGCAATTTTTTACTATCTTTCCATTGATGACAAGGGATACATAAAATGGTTCCACTTGTGAAGGGCATTTTTTCATTCTCATTCCCAAATAAACCTCTAAAACTTCTTCCGCATCAGTACAAAACTCTTTTTTTTTACTGTGATCTTCAACACTTTGTTCTGCCTAATGAGCTACCCTTGAAATCAAAGACAGTGCCTTATTTTTGTACTCCTCAATTTTCATCATTTCCATTAATGGGATAGAGACTTTTATATGAGATAAAGCTTGAGTTATGTCAAAGGGGGCATAATTTTTTATAACAGTTGTAGCTTGAGCCTGGCTTTTACTCTTATCTTGAGTTTGTCCCACCTTAGTCTTTGTGGTTTTTTGGTTGTCATCTATGACCTGTGAACTCTTAGTCCTTTCTATATTCTAAGAAACCTTATTCGTTGGACTCTTAGTGTTTTGAACAATTTTATCCCTTTAGTCTTTCTTATTTTTGACCAATTTTATCCCTTGAGTCTTTCTTATTGTTATTACCTTTTTTCTTTTGTATTTCAAGGTCTCTATGTTTGTACTGAGGTTGTTTTGCAAAGACACCTCCTGGCTGGCCTAAATCACCTACTTGGATTTTATTTCTAAGGTTATAATTACTCTTAACTTGGGCTACTACAGCAGCTATAAGATCCCTCATTTGTTCATTAGAAGGCCTCCTCAAACTAACTAAAGGGACATGTGAATCCTAGGCATAAACTTGATGATCTAGATCTTCATCATCAAAAAAATCCTATTGATGGATTTCACCATTATAGCACTTACTTTCATTCACATTTGTCTCTATATAAACCTCATCAAAGGAGGAGTAATCTCCACTTGCAGAGAGCATATTAATACTGTCATTTTCTACATAGTGAGGTGTTGAATGTCAGGAACACTCAGAGGGGGGGTGAATCAATGTTCTAAAAATATTTTCATGTACTTTAACTTCTAGCCATTTCCCAAAATTAATTAAATAGAGACACAACATGCATATGAACAACAACCATAAAAACATGACACATGAACACCAAGATTTTTATGTGGAAAACCCAAAAAGGGAAAAACCATGGAGAGGATTAGCTCTCAATTATATATTGCAATCTTTACAAGTAATGATGTTCAGGCTTGGTCACTCCACGGGCCTATAACATGCTGGCTCACTACCATGAAATACAACTAGGTCTAGCAGGCTCACTACCTCAACCCTAAACCTAGAAAGATTATAATAAGGGCTATTAAACCCTATTGAAGGCTCACTACTAGTTCACTTCCTTGATGATGAAAGCTTTCTTCCAATCAAATTGCACATGAAAACTAAATACCGCTTAAGCATATGCCACCATGCCAAGGTGCAGTCATTTAGCAACTAAATTTTGAATCCCAAGTCTTCATTGCTAGTAATCTTCTAACTTTGCTCTACTATTTGTATACTTGCATCACGCCCACATCTTTATACACCACTCAACTAAAATTCATCGATCTTATATATCTGCATCATGATTTGATCCATAGTTAGATTGGGATCCAAGAAGGAAATGTGTACATAGAAAGATATAGCTTGTTGGCTCAATCCAATGCACTATGTGTCATGCAGACCCAAATCATTGCCCAAACATGTTCACATATGTCAGATCTAATCATCCAAATACTTGAATAGATCTTTCACACAATATCCTTTCTCTGTATCAAGATTTATCTCACCAGTTGGCATGTTCCTCTAGAGCATGCTTAATAGGTTCATCTGCTGACTTATAACTTCTACTGTGGATCACAAAATACCTTCAAAATTCTATCAAGGGATTTTCACACTTTCCCAAACTTACCCTTAGAACTGCAAGGCATGATATCACCTTGCGGAGAAATGCAAACCATTAAAACTCATACTCTGTCTCTGTTAGGCTCCGTCAAACACTATGTCGATACTTAGTAGCTTGCAACTATCTTTCTTGTGGACTTCAGATCTCCTAACTCTGGAATACAACATTTCATATAAGTTTTTACAACACCTTAAAACCACATTACAAAATACTTATCTGCAGAGGAATACAGACCACTGCACTATACCCTATTCACTGTTCCTGCTATACCTTTGCTTACTTGGACTTAGACATTTTTGCAAGGTGACTTTCGGATGAAGTCAAGACTTAGTCTCTAGAGAATGACACCACAAAACAATTACTAACATCATATCTAAATTGCATTACACAATCATCATCTGTGGAAGCATACTGACCCACTTACTATGCTCTATTCTGTACATACTCATACTTAGCCACTTCTGCCAACTGGATATGTCAACCAGACCTTAAATCTAATGTGATCTTTCAGGGTTGTGTCTACTTGTCATGGTGATAGGACCTCTGATCCTTGTTTCCATCAATGACAACATACAAGTCAATACTAGAGCAGTGTCTCTTGCCAATAATCTCCCCTTTTAGCATTGATGGCAACACTTAGTGAAAAATGGTTGACTACTCCCCCTTATTATATAGACTTCATTCTCCTACTCCCCCTAAGATGTTTATCCATTTTTCACTAATCATATTCTCCCCCTTTGACATCAATGGCAAAGGGTGTTATCCAAAACCAAAATTTGTCAAAATTTTAAAAATTGTATGTACTCAGATGCATATTTACAAGTATAATCTTCATCTTAATTTATGACTGGAGGCAAAGTGTCACTATAGATAGTCTTTATCAGAGCTATCTCTCCATTCCATCTATTTCTTGTCTTCTAGTTCCAGAGTAGAAAGAATTAGTATATTCTACCAGCTTCTTCAATGGCACTTTGTACTCCCTTAATACCATTATCTAACAGAGTTTTATCTCGACCTATCATGGTCTTTAACTCTACCAGTCTCTTCTCATTAAATTATTTTCTAACTTTTTCTTTTGCAATTTTTTTTAAATGACTCAAAATACATACTTACAAATTTCAATAGCTCCTCAACGAGATATCCTTTTGAAATGATGTCATCAACTTTTCCAGAACAATTGTTGCATCACTGATCAATTTATTGTCTTTATCATGAGATTTCAGTACTTCTTCCTGTGGCCTGGCCTGAACAATGGATACTAATTTGAACTTTTGTGTGGGTGACAATGAATCCAAATTGATTGGTCCTCAAAGAAGTTTGAACTCATTTGCAGCTTGTTCCCTTCTAGCACCAACTAAGATATCTGCAGTGTCTCTTGCTCTCTCAGATATTTATTCTCAACTTCGTTCCAGAGGATTTATGTCCATATTTTCTTGTTCTACTTTTTGTTCTAGTATAGGGTTGCTTAACTATTCCCTATCTTTTACATCCTCAGTTTGATGCTTAGGAGACAGATCCATTTCAGTTCTGCCTATATTTCCTTTGTGTTTTCTTTTGTAGCACCACTCTTTGCACTATAATAATTTTGTGATCTAGTCCAGTAATGAGAGAAAGGATCATACCCAGTCTCACCTACTTTGAGATTAAAATTAGTAGGCTTGATCATTGAAGCATTCTTAAAATTTTCAAATTGTTTTTCTTATTCATCTCTGTAAGCATTATGGCTTTTGCATCCTTGCCTTTTCTCTGAAATGAAAGGACTTCTAAGTCGACCAGATCAAAACAAGGTTGAAAGGACTTCTAAGTCTTTCAACCTTGTTTTGATCCTGTCTACTTCTAAATAATCTTATTTTCTCTCTGCAAGCTTCATCTCCTTCCTCAGCCTATCCTTCTCAACAGCCAGATTTGATGGCCTTGCAGAAGCCATCTTCATCTCATGCAACATCTTCTTTACAATTTCTGTGGAATAGACAAAATTATTTATTTCCTTCAGTCCATTTTTCTTCTCTTCCAGATCAGCTCTACCAAAAATTTGGCCCTCAATACACTCTACACCCTCTCCATCTACCATTTAGCTGCACTAACATCACTACCCCAAACACAATCCAAGTACTTGTGGATAATCCTATTCTCAAATTTGTAATGCTTGTTAGCATTGGTTGTGTCTACATTTCTGACCATGCAAAGATGGTAAATACACTATCCTAACCTTGACATACCAATCCCAATTCTCACAAAATAGCCCACAATGTTCTTTTCGAAGAATGGCTCCATGAACCTCTTAGCAAGCTTTGATCTTTGAATTGTTATACTTTTAATATCTTCAAAGGAAGGAATATTAGAATTTGTACCTTCTCCATCACTGTCATCTAGATCTCCATGATTGCTTGGACTCTAATCCCTATTACTAGAGGACGATGGACTGACACTAGAACTAGCATGAGACTTTCATCTACCAGGTGAAGAATCCCATCCTTTAGATGACCTAGCAATGTCCCTTCTCTTTCTCTGCATATCTAAATCTTGTGCCTTCTGTCTCCTTGCAACCAATTCATTTAAGGAATTTTGTTTCACTGTCCTAGTAGATTTCACAAAAGAGTGCATCCATGAAGATGGTGGCCCTACATCTTTTCCCCTTTGATTCCTAGTCTCATTTCATTGAGCTTTAGCTCTCTTCCTAAAAAAAAGAAATTATCCCTCACCTCTGCTCTTTTACCAAAATCATCTCCCTATCTAGTTCAGACATCTTTCAAAGTTGCTTCCTATCTTCATCATCTTCATACAAATCACTCCCAAATGATAATCCATCATTGTCTGAATCATCTTTTTGTCCCACGTCATCATTACCTTTTTCACCAAAATCAAATCTCTTCTTCAAAGGCATCCTTGACCTAAAAGCCTTTCTATTTGATGTTCCAACATCATCAAAATCATCCCCATTATCAAAATTGGAATCACTGCCATCATCTGAAAAGGAATCAAATTGCTTCCTCTTTGTTGAAGCTTGATTCCTATGCTTCCCACATGGGTGTTAGATTGACCAGCTTCCCCCAATAGTGAATTCTCAAAATCCGCCATAGTGTTTACAACACCTTAAAACCACATAACAAAATAGTTATCTATGGAGGAATACAGTACCCTATTCACTATTCCTGCTATACCTTTGCTTACCTGGACTTAGACATTTCTTTGAGGTGACTTCTGGAGAAAGTCAAGACTTAGTCTCTGGAACATGACACCACCAAACAATTACTAACATCATATTTGAACTGCAGTACACAATCATCAGCTGTGGAAGCATACTGACCTACTTACTATGCTCTATTTTGTACATACTAATACTTAGCCACTTCTTCCAACCAGATTTGTCGACTAGACCTGAAATCTGATATGATCTTCTAGGGTTGTGTCTTCCTATCATGGTGATAGAACCTTTGAGCCTTGTTGCCATCAATGACAACATACAAGTCAATACCAGAGCAGTGTCTCTTTCCAACATGAGGTTCATTACATTCATCACAGGTAACAACATCATTGTAAAAGGACTAGGTAGTCATACATTGTGACTATGATTGAGGCATCTAACAAATAATACACCAAGGATTATCTTCCACAATATTGATAGTTTTCTTCAGGGGATCAAGAGTTTCTTTAACATTTTGAGACCTTTGTTCAGGATTGTGGTTTGGAATGGGTTTACCATTGTACTAATTTGTATTATATGGCATATCATGCAACTAATGTCTCTTCTCTTGCTTCTGATAAACCTGCTTCTTAAGACCAATCCCTTTCTCATTCTTAGCAAGCTTATAACTTAAGTCCTTAACAACAGATGTCAACTTATCTAGCTTGTCCTTAGAAGTAGAAGTATTACTTTGAATATTCTAAGACCTATTATTTGGGTTTTGTAGAATCCTTATATCATCTCTTCTATTTGTCTTGCCAGATGCTTTCCTATTATTCTCAATATTTGTTGCAATTCTGAAAGCATCCCTAAGACTATTTGGACATTTATCCCTTAAATCATATGTTGTTTTGTTATCAAAGGCATTTATGTATAACACCATAAACATTGGTTCATTTGGTCTCATATGAGGTGGCAACTTATTCAACACTCTAGTAAACCTAGCATTAAAGTCAGCAATAGGCTCATTTGACCCCTTAGCAATACTAGTGAATTCATTAATAATAAAACTGGGGTCAGTCTTATCTCCATATTGTTCTCTAAAAACCCTTCTAAAGTCATCCCATGATGTAATACCTTGATCAAGAAAACCCTTATACCATTCTCTAGCTTCATCAATTAGGGATTACATAAATAATTTCATGAAAACATCCTCATGCTCTACCTCAAAGTTATCCATGACATGTTGGAAAACTTTCAAATGATCTTCTCCTGATACAGCATTGCTCCTTGAAAATTTTGGTAATTCACCTCTTATATGTTTGTCAATGGGATTAGGGTATCTAGGAATACCATTGAAATCTAGTTGTCTGAACCTATCTAACTACAGAGGTCTTCTACCAAACTGGTTGGCATTTTTGAATTCCTATTTGCATTAATATTTTTATTCTAATTTCTCACATTGTTCTGTGGTACCCTATAATTATTTACATTTTGTCTCTGATTATTTTGTGGATTTTGGTTCACATGTTAGTTAAGTCCCTAATCATTTCCAAGGATATTTTGATCATTTTGCTTGTTCTGAACCTCATTTATCTATTGGTTTCTCAATACATTTGCATTGTTAAGGCTAGGAATTGAATCTTGCTGAGCCATTTTCAAAGCTTGCACATTTTGTTTTATATCATCTCTGATTCTTAGGGCCTGCAAATAATCAAGTTCCACCCTGAGATTCCTAATTTCTTCTACCAAATCATCATCTCTTGGCATAGAAGTGGATGGTCCTTTTCCATTGGGGTTATTAGTATCCTTTGGGGATTTTGTCTTCAAATCTATCAAGGGGATCTAAAAAAGGATGCTCTTGGAAAACTTATGATCTCATCCTCAACCTATCACATTGTTGTCTTTCATACATTTCTTGAATCTCAGCTTCAGTGTTTGAGAAATATGGTGGTTGTTGTTTAGAAGACCTAGGATTGTCTTGGGAGTCATTATTGTACCTAGGGCTTGGTGAGCCTTCATGACTGGGTTGAGCAGTTCCTTTTCTTCTATAGATATTTCTTGGTAGTTCTTGAAACAATGGGTTGTACAGGGATCTTCTACCTTGAATACAACTTCTATTTTACTAGCTAGGAGATTTGTTTCAGAGTCACCACCCACAACTAGGATTTAACTTAAGTTCCAGATTCTTTTCACTCTCTAATAGAGTCACCAAATCTGTTGGGTTTTTTCCATCTGATTGTCCTGAGTTTCCCTACAAGGTAGCTATTTCTTATCAACAAGATCACTATTTCTTTTCAACAAGATCCTTAGGTCAGTGGCCGACAGTATAGGAGACATACTCTAAATGTCTCCTCTCCTTCTTCGAGCTCTGCTAAACCTAGGGGGGTATTCCTTATTCAATACCTATAGGGTAAATCTCTGACTGTGACCTGGTATTGACATAAAGCAGATAAATCCTTTGTTATGAAGGCCAAAACTATAATATGAATGCAAAGGAGATAGCTTTATACCTTACTCCATTCGTACACCAAAGGATTTTGAATCTAAACTACTACTTGTAGACACCTAAAAATGTCTCGACCACCAAACTGACTCCCGACATCCCTAAACATACCAATTTCCTTTCCAACCAATTAATTAAATTTTTATTTAATTAATTACCCCTTTCATTTCCTAAATCCACACCATTTCATCCCCAAAATTGAATTAATTTTGTTGATTCAATAGTCCAAACCTTAGCCAATTGATTTAATAAATATGCAAAATTTATTAAATCAATTCCGCCATTTTTCCTAAATCTAATTAATTAGTTAAAACAATGTTAACTGATTAATCCAGCCTACTAATTAGCCTATCCCTACCCTAGACAATTAAATAGCTATTATTTAATTGCCTACTCTAGCCTACCTCATCATAGCCTTATGATTAATTAATTAAATCACTGATTAATTAATCTTATCCTCCCTCTAATCCCTCCACTAATTTATTCCAGCCATATTAATTAGGTTAATCACCTTAATTAAGTGAGTCAAACCCTCATTAGCACTTCTCTCCACATCCCCCAAGTCTAAAATTCAAATAAATCACACATCACATTTACTCCTCTTACACATCCCTTACACATGTCATAACTCATAAATATCCACTCTTCCCCAAATAAATTTTTAATTCATTTTACCCTTCCCCATGTGAATTTTTAATTCACAAATAATCAATCTCACCCAACCTCATTTATTCACCCATTTCCCAAAAATGAATAAAAGATTTACTGTTATTCCTAGCCCTCCATCTTCCAAGATCAAATCTAGGCCCTCCACATCACTTTTGTCCTCCACCATTGATCTCTCCAATCAATCTCCACCCTTGGATCAAAATCCCTTCCAAAAGTCTATAAATACAACCTCTCACAAGTCATTTTCATCATCCAAGTTTATGCAAAGTTACCATGCCAAAATCACTCTTGAGTTAGATAGTGAGTTGCACAATTGAATAGCATTTCACATTTGAATCCATAGTCTAGGGATAATCTTGGTCTTGAGAGCTCCTTTTGGGTGCAAAGGCTCCTTCTTCCCTTAATGGGATTAGGTTTTGCATGTGAGGTATAATCTTGTGTTTTTATTGCATTTGATTTAGTGTTTTTACCTTCATTGCTTTATCTAATCTACATTGGCACGCCCGGTGGGACCCACAAGGTCTGAATGTAATCTTTGTTCGTGAGTTTTTGTGTTAGTATGTGATTTTTACAGGTTCAACGCTATCCAACTATCGCAGCAATGCTATTTCAACCATATTTCAGCACTATTTCTGTGCGACCTTATTTTCATACTAACCTTACTCACGTGTGTTTGATTTACATTTTCCTATTGTTTTCTGTGGTGTTTGCTCTCTGTTTTGTAGGAAAACTAGGAATTACAGGGGGAGGTTATGGTGAATTTTTGAAAGAAACAAAAAATAGCATCCGTTCCTGTTTTGACGCCATCATTCAGATTAGCACCATCTACGTTTCTCCATGACTCTGAAACATCTCGCAGTGGTGCCTTTATAGCCATAAATCATTGCTATCTTCTGTATTGATGCCTTAAGTAAAACCTATTAGCGCTAAACTCTGTATCTACGCCATTCTATATATTATCGCTATAGTAGTGTTTAATTAACGCCATAGATTATTTTAGCGCCTTCTTTCGTAAGTCAGGTTGTTCTGCCCGCAGTGGCGCCTGTGTGTAATTATTTTAGCACTATTTTTGAAAATTGCTTTGCTCTCTGTTGTAGGTACTGCGGATACTAACCAAGTCTTTTTGCAAGATGGTTTGATGTTAGTTAGCTAACACTTTGATTTTGGAAACTAAAATGAACCCTTTTTGCATTGTTAGGTCTTAGACAACATTTCAATTTGGTGTTTTAAAAATCAATCCAAACAACTCCTTGTGTGAAGTGTGTGTATGCTCATAACATTTATTTTGGTGCTCTAAAATTTACTCTTTTGTGTGCCAACAAACAATCAAACACTTTAATTTGGGCTATAAAAAGAACCACAAATTGCATACATCATTTGTTAAAAAGAACAACAACTTGCATCTCTCACGCATATAAATTAAGAAAAACATCCTTTAAATTGTGTGTGAAATGTTTTGTGCTCTTTTTTCTTGTGGCGTGAAAGCGTATGCTCTTCCCTCGCACCATTTTGGTGACCTTGGGAATCAAAAGCTTATCACAAAACTTGCATTAATCACACCCCATTTAATCCAAAGATCTAAAATTGAACCATGTTTAGTGTGATATAATCATAGGGAACACGTATGCTCTCCCCTCGCATCTTTGTATGAACTTGGGGATCAAAAGTGTTTTCATGATTGTATTGCTTTTGTAATCCTTAGAGGGCCTGCCACCTCGCTTCGAAAGGTGGGAATGACCCAAGTGGCATCAAGCTAAAGCCAAGCTCTTCCAAGCCACTATATAAAATAAGGTGTTTGGGACGAAAGTCTCAAGCGACAGGTGTTGTTTTGTTATACCGACAGCCAACCTCCCCATAAACCCTCCAAGGTGCAACTCTTGGAGGCTGGGAGACTCCATAACGGAGAGTAGCGCTGCCGCACGTATAACCACCTAAACGGATGCCCTTACTAAGAGCCATTGTTTTAGCAAGCCAAAATCCTTCTATTTGTTGATGCAGAGGGCAAAACCCTTGAAGCGGCCCTAATTCATGCGGTTCTTAGCCGAGGTAGTAGGGACAATCTAAAGGTTTGGTGAGGGAAAAGCCTTATAAGAAACCCAGATCTTGGTATGCGTGAGAAGTGTGTGCAATTGTAAGGAGGAGCTGATGCTACCAAGATCCTGGAGCTACCCACTTTGAATAGGCGCAGCTAGGGGATTCAACAAATATTGTCACATTCTCACATTAGGTTGTGAAAAAGTGCTTGTTCTAAACAAATTCATATGTCATTTCACAAACAAAAATCATTGCTTGTTTTGCGTTCAAATGTGTGTTAAAGTGCTTTGATTTTTCACCAACAAATTGCCAAGAGACAAAACAAATCAGTTAGTCACATTCCAAACAAATAGATCCAAAAATTTGCCTTTAGAAATCTGTTTACCCTGTTTCAACGCCATATCTGTCTGATTGTAGCACCATTTCATCTGTGGATTGGTGCTATTTTTAGATTGACTTGCCTGAAATAGAACAAATCAGTTAGTCACGTTCCAAACAAACAGATCCAAAAATTTGCCTTCAGAAATCTGTTTACCTTGTTTTAGCGCCATATCTGTCTGATTGTAGTGCCATTTCATCCATGGATTGGTGCTATTTTTAGATTGACTTGCCTGAAACAAAGTCCCATTTAGTTGTGATCTACACCTTCTGCTCTACCATAATCCATATCCATCTCGCAGAAATCCACCAATAGTCCAGCCATTTTCTTCAAAATTTTCCAAATTGCACCTTCTTTTTGACCTTAGAGGATCAATCACCACCATTGTTGGATCCCTTTGATACATCATAATCAGCCCAAATACATATCTATCCATCCCCTTTCAATCTTTTTGCATATATCCTTGGACCTAGACAAATCATTTCAAAAAATCCACACCCAAATCAAAACACCATCAACAACCAAAGCTTGTCATCCTTTTGAGCCAAAGTTAGATCTAGATCTTATCATTAACATCACATTTTCCTTGAAAAGTCATTAGTCTACATTTCAAGAAAAACAAATCACTTCTCTTTGCGTAAGGTTATTAGTCTACCCCAAACAAAGAAAATTGTCATCCTTTTTGTGCCAAATCAAAATCTAGATCTTATCTAAAAGCTCAATTTGAAAAACATCAAGAACATCATTCTCATAATCCTAAATCAATCAAAAAATCAAAAACATCACAATTCCAAATCTCTTTCTCATCACCCATCTTTGGTCCAAAATTTGTGCAAAAATCAATATCACCCATTCATATCACCCTTAGGATAAAACCTTTGGAAAGAAATATCGATCTTCACCATACCCTTCTACTCCATCTCACTACCATATCCATCTTTGGGTCCAACCAAATCAATCCAATTCTCTAAGGTCTTCATCTCCATTCCACTCTACTCCTAATCAAATCCATACATGTATGCCCATCACGAGATCACAACACAAAAAGAATCTAGAAATGGCGGAACAATGGTCCTTTGGCCTACCTAACACCAACAATAGCAACATACCCACTTATCCAACATATAATCCATCTACATATTCCTTCATCCCCCCATTTGGTGCCAACGACCCTTTTCACTTCTTACCACAAACACAAACACTACCACCACCACCACCACAAAATGTCTCCACCATATCCCAAGATGACCTAGATGTCTTGAGCTTCATGCAAGATGCCGATAATATGGACCTACTTGATAAAGTCCTAAGATTAGACCCAACTAGATATCTTGACCATCTTCTCAAGCTTGGTGCTCAACTTCCCCCCATCACAACATCATCACAACCATCCACTTCTACAATCGTCCCTACCACATCAAATACCCAAGCATCCACATCACATACCCAACCCACCATCTCTCAAACATCAACACCTAACGTATCTACCACCTCCACAACCTCAACCGCTACCACATCTACAATTCCCACATGCACTGCTATGCCTAACATCTCCCAACCTGTCATCACTTCTACTACCACAACAACCGTCAACCCTTCCGTTTCACACATCACCATGGGTATACAAGGCAACATCACGCAAGCAAGTACCTCCACAAGTGTGCCCCCACCAAACCCTCACACCATTGCTTACCTATGACAACTATTCTCACAACAATCTCATAACACAACCAACCAACCCAACGTCCACATACCCAATGTTAATCCATCTTATGTCACATACCCCCATAATCCCATAAATCAACATAATCCCAATCCCCAAATACCACATGTTCTCTAACAACTCTACGCACACCAACATCTCAACCAAACCATCCCCAACACCAACATCTCAACCAAACCAATCCTCAACATCAAATCCTGTCCCACCTCCAATATCTCACCAACCAACAACCCTACGCATTCCAACCACAACAACCACAGGATTTCAACACCATCCTACAAGGCTTAATCCACAAGGTGGATGATCTACAAACTGGGGGCAAACACAAATACTATTCTTTTGAGGATATTTGCCCCTACCCATTTGACCGCACCTTATACATGCCCCCTTTCCCTAAAAACTTTGAAACACCAAAATTTGACAAATACAAGGGAAAGGGCGATCCTAGGGACCACCTTCAGGAGTTCTACATTGCTTGCCTTGAAGTCTCTAACAATGACACATATCTTATGAGACTCTTCCCACAAAGCCTTGGTGACCAAGCCACTAAATGGTTTGCCCATCTTCCACCTGGAATTCAAACATTTCCTGAGCTTGCAGAGAAGTTTGTCAACCACTTCTCCTACAACTTTGAGCATGAGGTGTCTATGACCAACCTCTGTAACACCAAACAAAAGAATAGAGAAGCTTTCGCTTCTTTCTTACAAAGGTGGAGGGGCCTAGCAAGCAAGCTCCCATGGCCTATTCCTGAAAAACAACTTGTCACCATGTTCGTGGCCAATCTCAATCAGAAACTAGGATTTCATTTACAAATTCTTTGCACATCTACCTTTGAAGAGGTTATTGACAAAGGCACTACTATTGAACGAGCCCTCATTGCCAAGGGTTCCATCAAACTTTATGATCCCAAATCCAACAACAACAACAATAACAACTACTACAAATCCAATCACAACACCCCCAATACCAACAACAATACTAACATGCAATCTAATGACAAATCACGCTATTGGGGGAAGAACAAGAATAATCTAAACTACAGCGTCACCGATGTGAAGGCTGTCCAACACATCCAAAACCAAACACCTGTACATACATATGCAACGAATGTAAATAACCTAAGAGGGCCAAATAAACCACACAAACCTCACCGAAACTTCACACCATTAGCAGAACCCATCGAGGACGTCCTTGATAGATGTATCAAACAAGGAATGGTCACACTCCCACCCGTTAGACCACGAAAAGACAATGAGCTAGCATGGTATAATGAAAATGATTACTGCAAATACCACCGCGTGGTGGGCCATAAAACAGATGACTGTATGCAACTAAAACATTGCATCCAAGACCTCATAGATCAAAATCTCATCAGCCTCAATCAAAGTGTTCAACCATCACCGAACGCTAACCTTGGAGCTTACAAGGATCCTTTACCTAACCATAATAAAGCATCCTCATCCAACCAAGCATACAATGTCACTCCACCACCCACATCCTATGACTCCATTGTCAGCCGCATCGAACCCTCATCCCACTATTTCAACATAATCACCATTCAGGCACAAGCACCTGATTGCACCGTAACAACCCATCGAGGCCGTGTCTCAATCCACATTGCCCCTCCCACTGAATCGACACCCGCATCCACATTCGATCCCCTCCCCCCTCATCCAAATGCCCATCCATCACCCACCACTCGATATAACCTCCTAGAGCATCTAGGAAAAACACCCGCGTAAATCTCCATCCTTGAGTTGCTTCACACATCACCCTGCCACAAGGACATTCTCAACAAAGCCCTTTTGGAAACACAAGTCCTTGCAAACTTGGATGTCAATCAATTTCAAGCCATGGTCGGCCATATTGCTACACCACACCATATCACGTTTTCTAAAAATGATCTCCCTACTTCCGAACACCTACATAATGATGCACTACACATCGAGGTCTGCATTCACAAACACACCATTAAAAGGGTCCTAATAGATGGTGGTTCCGACCTAAATATATGCACTCTAAAATTTCTAAAACACTTGGGGTACTCAGATGTGGTTGTGGACGCTAGCGAGTGCATAACAATCAAAGGATATGATGACACTGAGAGGCTATCCGAGGGCACCATAAAGCTCCCTATTCAAGTGGGACCAAAAATCCTCAAAACAAAATGTCAGGTTCTGGATCTTGACCTCCCCTATAACATTCTTCTCGGCTGCCCATGGATCCATGCCATGCAAGCCGTCCCATCCACTTTCCATCAATGTCTCAAATTCCCCCACAAAGGCACCGAAGTCACTATTTATGTCGATCCCCGTCCCTTCCAATACTACAGTTTTCTGGAAGGACACAACCAAACCTTCTATCCATACAATAAAGCCACCACCCAAACCACCCCAACAGCTTACACCTCATACATGGACCCCGCCAACATCGCCACCACTTCATCCCAAACACCTTCACCACCTGAGGACAAGATCAAGCTCAGCGACCAAGGCTATGGGGAATACAACCTTCATGGCACCTTTTGCGTGGGCTTATTACCCACTCCTAAGACATTTGGCACTCCGAACATAGAGGCAGCTAACACAATCATCATCAAATGCAAACCCTCTCCCGTCTTTGAGAAAAAACACCTTCTAGATCAGGACATACTTGAAGATATTTCATCCTGGCTTTACAAGGACGAAGAAACAGAACAAGACATCCCCACCATCCCAACAAATAGTTACGGCAAAGGTTCTAAAATAGTCAAAAGCATGGGTTACAAAGGACAAGGTGGCATTGGCCTTCATGAATAGGGGATTGTAGAACCACTACAAGTGACAAGAAACCCCTATACTCAAGGATTAGGGTATGGTCAACCACAACGTATCCTTAATACCGGCGAATGTATCTTAGCCGAGTTTGCTCCAGTTTCTCTAGACATTGACAATGTTAATGAAACGGGCCTACAAGACTCCTTTAGCGACTTTGCCGATTTCTTCACCTCCTCCATTTGCACCATCTACTCCATCACCACTCTCACCTCATCATCCAATGACCTACCATTAGTTTACCCCGACCTCATTGACTGGGACCAACGAGGACCTCCTATTTTTGATATCGCACCAAATGATGAAGCCATTGCTGAAATGATGGGAGTAAGAGACCACTTCCCCTTAGGAGATCACAGAGCTGGATACATCATGGAACTCAATCTGGCTGCCTATTTTGGGGAGACAACCCCTGCTTCCAGTCACAAAAACATAAAAAGAAACAATAGATCTGATGGTGAAAACTGTTCCACGGTAGTATCAGATCACAAAATAGTAAAAATAAATGACGTATCTCCTGGTGAAAACCTCCATGAGGTGCCAGGGGATGGAAGCATGGGCCTCCCTTAAATAGATAAAGTATATCCTGACAGATCACCCATCTTGGTTGAACCAGCTCAGGAAATGAATCTAGGGACAGAGGAAGAGCCGAAAATCACATACAGGGCAGAATCTCTCAGCCTGTTTGAACAAGAAGACTTCTTGGCATTCTTCACACATAGAAATCACAACTTTGTGTGGACCTATGCAGACATGCCAGGGCTAGATCCTACCTTGGTTGTTCATCATCTTGCAGTGCATCCCGATGCCAAACCAGTCAAACAGAAGCTTCAAAAGATGAATCCTTAGGTGGCCCTTCTTGTCAAAGCAAAGCTCAAAAAGTTACTAGATGTGGGGTTCATACGTCCAATTGATTATCCTGAATGGGTTTCAAATCTAGTATCGGTTGCTAAACCAGATGGCAGAATCCACTGTTGCACTGACTTCAGAGACCTCAACAAGGCTTGCCTGAAAGATGACTTCCCACTTCCCAACATTGACATGATCATGGATCTTACTGCAGGGCATGAGATGCTATCTCTCATGGATGGCTTTTCAGGATACAAGCAAATCAAAATTGCCAAAGAAGCTCAGCACAAGACATCCTTTATATGCCCATGGGGGACATACTGTTGGGTAGTAATGCCATTCAGCCTAAAGAATGCAGGAGCTACTTATCAAAGAGCAATGACCGTCATCTTCCATGACCTCTTTCACCACATCATGGAGGACTACGTTGATGACTTACTCGGCAAATCAAAGACCAGAGAAGAACACTTAGACATGCTAGCCAAGATCTTTGATAGGCTAGAGCAATATAATGTTCGTCTAAATCCAAAAATTTGTGTCTTTGGTGTCACTTCAGGTAAATTGTTGGGATACATAGTCTCTAGATGAGGAATCGAGGTGGATCTAGTCAAAGTCAAAGCTATTACTAAAATGCCACCTCCTAAAACCTTGAAACAACTGAGAAGCCTGTAGGGTAAACTACAATCTATTCGCCGATTCATTGCTCAACTTGCTGACAAATGCCAACCATTCCAGCATCTCCTCCAAATAGATATGGCTTTCGCCTGGACTGCTCTGTGTTAGGATGCCTTTGACCAACTAAAAGCATATATGGCTAATCCCCCTGTTCTATCTCCACCAAGACAAGGAGAGCCCCTCCTCTTGTATATCTCTATGACAGACACAACAATTGGGGCTTTGTTAGCACAACATGATGAACAGGGGAAGGAAAGAGCCATCTACTACATCAGCTGCACCTTGATTTCCTATGAGCTTAACTACACACAAATTGAACGAACATGTCTCGCCCTGGTCTTCACATCACAAAAGTTAAGACATTATATGCTCAATCACAAGACTAAGCTCATTGCTAAGATCGACCCACTCAAATATTTGCTAAACAGAGCAACTCTCATTGGAAGAATGGCAAAATGGGTCATGATTCTCACCGAATTTGACATAGAATACATAGAGAGAAAGGCAATCAAAGGACAAGTCATAGTAGATTAGCTGGCTGAGGCACCTATTCAGGCAGAACATCCTACAATAGCAGAATTTCTAGACGAGGCCATCTTGACAATCACACCAGCCACAGATACATGGAAGATGTATTTTGATGGATCCTACACTCACAGAGGCTCAGGGGCAGGCATCCTGTTTGTTACCCCTCAAGGTGACACAATCCCTAAATCATTTAAAATCACATTTCCATGCACCAATAATGTAGTAGAGTATGAGGCCCTTATCACAGGTCTCCAAATGGCCATCCAATGGAAAATGGAAAAGCTAACTGTGTATGGCAACTCTCAACTAGTCATCAGGCAAGTTAATAATGAATACAAAACCAAGGATGATAAGCTCCTTCCCTATAAGAAGATGGTCGATGACTTTAAAGATTATTTCGGTGACATCCACTTTGAGTAGATCCCAAGGTTAAACAACAAAGCGGTAGATGCCATGGCAACCATCGGATCTCTGGTAGACATGAAGCAAGGCAGCAAGAAATGTGAATTCCTGATTGAAGAGCTCCCCATCCTAGCATATGACGTTCCCCAATTTGAACTAGTGTGTGAAATTGTTGGTCCTCTATCCCCCTGGTATTAGGAAACCTACCTCTACCTTCATGATCATATCCTCCCCCACAACCTATCCCCATCACAGAAAAAATCCTTCATCCGTCGAGCCTCTCGTTTCATCCTTGTAGGTGACACCCTCTACAAAAGGAGTCTTGATGGCACGCTTCTATGATGTTTAAACTCTAGGGAAGCCAAGGCAGCTTTGGAAGAGGTACACGTAGGTATTTGCGGGGAACATTCAAGTGGAACAACTCTTTCTAAAAAGATCCTGAGGACTGGCTATTATTGGCCCACCATGGACAAAGATGCACATCAGTTTATCAGAAAATGCCTCCCATGTCAACAATATGGCAATCTCATCCACGCCCCAACACAGGAGCTGCAACCAATCACAACGCCATGGCCTTTCTCATAGTGGGGACTCGACCTCATAGGGAAAATCCATCCTCCATCTTCCAATGGCCATAAATTCATAATCACTGCTACCGAATACTTCACAAAGTGGGTGGAAGCAATACCACTCACCTTCACCACAGGCAACCAAATCTCCAAGTTCATTCTCCACTACATCATCTGCCACTACGGTATCCCTCATTCCATTGTCACTGATAATGGGAAGCCATTTAAAAACCAAGAAGTTCGCACTTTGTGCGAAAAGTTTGACATCAAACACTGATTCTCCACACCATATTACCCCCAAGGAAACGGTCAAGCAGAGGCTTCTAATAAAACCATCCGCATCTTAAAAAAGGTAGTCAATGAAGCTAGCCATGACTGGCACCTCCAACTCAACCCCGCCCTATGGGCTTATCGCACAAGCATCTGCACTCCTACCGGAGCCACTCCATACTCACTAATATTCGGATCTGAAGCCATTTTACCTATAGAGGTCAAGCTCCCATCCCTCCGAGTATCATTGCAAAACATTATCTCTGATGAAGACTATCACGTCGCAAGGTTGTATCAACTTGAATTATTGGATGAGAAACATCTGAATGCATTAAATCACTTACAGGCATACCAAAACCACCTTAGAAGAAGCTACAACAAAAAGATCAGAACTAGAAAGTTTGAGGTAGGTGACCTAGTCCTAATGGAAAATTAGAAGAACCTGCAAGAGCATCCGAAGCAAGGAAAGTTTGAACCTAATTGGCTAGGACCTTATGTCGTCACTGCTGACTATGGGTTAGGAGATTATCAGCGTGCAACACCCGAGGGGTAGCCTCTAGATGAGCCAATGAACATCTTGCATCTCAAGTGATTCTATGCATAACCCATCTGGTACCACAAGTCAAAAAATCAAAAAAATAAAACAAATCACACACCAAAAAATCAGAAAATCAAGAAAAATCAGAGTGCAATAAAAACTTCCAATGGTGAAAATCACCTCGGTGACACCTTGGATAAGTACCATGGTGAAAACCTATTTCAGGTGCCATGCATAGTGGCCGGTTCTACCATCTAATAAGTCCTCTTTACATCATAACACTCCATACCCACGTATCCCATGGCTTGAAATTATGAAACATCAAGTTTGTTCGCCCATTCCACGCTACCTCACCCACCCAAAACCCCATCCATGGAACAAGGATCCTTGTAAGCTCTCGCTTGTACAGTTCGTAAAATTAGAAAATCCAAAAACATCATAAAATCTAAAAATCCAAAAACATCATAAAATCACAAAATCCAAAAAAATCCTAAAAAATAGAAAATCTAAAAACAATCACCCCATGCATCAATCTCACATCCCATCATGATCATCTAACACACATCAATCCTCATCACATCCCATCCATCGCAAACCATTTCCACATCATCAAGTCATGCCAGAACTACATATTCATTTCGCCCACATCTTAAAAGTACCTTGATCCTGTGGACACAGGGTATGTAGGCAGTCTGGAATACGAAGGATGTTTCTAGTACTTAGGTATCTAAGATGCACCCATCCCACCTGTTGGGATGGTTCCCACTCACTGAGCTTTCTAGATCTAAGAAACGATACACATGCTACGTATACAATCGAAACATGGTCCCTCGCGCAAACATCATCAAGCAACATACCAACTATAATCTTACATTTGGCCAGAATGTTCTTTTGCCCATCTTCCAAAAAACTCTCCAATCAAACACCAACAGATCTACGTCCTAGGATATGTCTTTCCTACAATGGACAAAAATCTATCATTCTATCATCACGTCTCTTGGCAAGAGCACACAAAGGCTATTTGTATCTTTCGTTGGTCTTTTTGCTTATTGATTTTTATCTTTTTGTCTTGCTCTAAGTAATCTCCAAAGCTACCTTGATCTCATTATATCATGGTACGTAGCAGATAGCCTTTGGAGTAGACATAGTCATTGTTTCGGTATGCTGTGCTTGTGGGTTGGTTTCATTACTCCAAGAATAGTATTCATATCTTGAAGTCCAGGTCAGTTCTAGCATGATGTGTCCTATATGCACATACAGGCATCAACACCTTATACGTATTATTCACACTCACTACTATGAGTCCCCTTCCTCTACTAGACAAGATTATACTACCTTGGGCATGCATGAAAACAACCTATTGTTTGTGGGTCTAGTCCATGCAATCGTCGAATATACATCATCACCTAGGTCATTTCATACCTTTGTGAACAGTATCCTACATTGCTACATTAAACTAAGAAATGCTCTTAATTAATTTTGTGCAACTACTGATACTAGCTCAACATCATCATCCTAATCACTCAGTCACCTATCACATATCGGCCTAGATTTGATAAACACTTTCCAACCACCCCCAACCTAACTCCCTCACTAACCCCATCTTCCCACCATATCTCCACTTAACACAACTTGAGCCAAACCAAACCCCCCCACCCCCCCCGTCAATGATGTCTTATGACCTAGCAAGCCTCCAATCTCCCCACCACCATCCCCTAGACGCTTCCATCCCTATCATCCCCACCTCCTAGCACGCTCTCCCACAGTCTCACCCCTCAGGGTCATCACAAGGAACATCATGCATATCGGGACTAGGCCATCTCACCTATCACCTAGTGTGCATACCACCTATCACCTAAACTGCATTTAAGCATATCATTCTAGATTCATTTTAATCCATTTGCATAACATCTTAAGTTCATGTAATTTGCATTGCATTCTAGATTCATTTTAATTCATTTGCATAACATCTTAGGTTCATTTTAATCCATTTGCATCACATTTTAGGCTTCATTTTAATCCATTTAAGTTGCATTGCATTCTAGGATCATCCATTTAAATTTGCATAAAACAAAAGTAGATTCATTTTAGCTGCATATCATTACACATCATATCATGTTCATTTATCACATAGGTGCATGATAAAATTAAAAATAGCATCATCACATTGCATTCCATACATATAAACATCTCATAAAAAATTAGTTGCATTACAACATCATCAGCATCACCATTGAAACAACAAATACATCTAGTGGCATATACATAATTCCATACATTTTCATCCATAATAAATGTTCATTAGTCTGCATATTCAGTTACATCATATAGTCCATAAAATCACAACACCATGCATATATCACAAAAACATCCATGCATCCATCAAATCACACATCATTTGCATCAACATCACACATCCACAACATATAAAACATAACATGTGCATCCATCATATAAGCATCATCACAATAGAACATCATACACCATCAGAAGTATCACATCACATATAATCACTGCAAAAACCAATGTACATCGCTCACATCATCAAAAAATAAAGTGTCCTAATACAATGCCTCTAAAGGCTAACATGGTATAACTATCACATCGATGATCCTCTCTCTGAGGGAGTAGGAGACGCTGACCCTGGTTGAACCTGTGATCCTGACGGCGGCTGTGGCTATGACGCTACTGGTACCTAAGGACCCTATTGGGGCACATGTGAGGGAGGAGGCATCGTCTGCTGTACTGACTGCACAGATCTCAATCTATGTGATCTCGATGCCCCCGATCTGCTGACCTGGCTGTAACTCAGTGCCCGCTGCGTCGCAGGCATGGCTGCATAGTACAACCCCTGATAATACTCCATCTGTGCTCTGGCCTTTGCTAGCTCTCCTTGTACCTGAGATACCTGCCCCTGTGCCTGGCCCAACTGCCCATGTATTTGATGTGCATGTGTCTGCACCTGAGCCAGCTGGGCCTGCATCCCTACCAAAATTAGGGCAAGTCCCCCACCCACAGCCTGTACACTACTCAACACAGTCTCTGCCTGCTGTGCTCTCACGAGCACTGCATCCTGCTCTATCCTCAAATCCTCCATGTCCTCTCGAGCCTGGGCCAACTGAGCCTCTAGCACTACCACCTGCCCATCTACTCCCTGTAGCTGTCCCAACTCAGCCTCTCGGTGCCCTAAAGCCTCCTCTAAGCTAGCCACTTGAGCACGTAATGTCTCCACCTCCTCCGTCTCCTCCTGTGGACGTCACCGAGGTGTCAGCCTTTCAACCTCTACCGCCACCCCTGCCCCTGAACTCCCTGCCCCGGTATCATGTCTACCGACTCGCAGCTACTCCACCCGTGATGGAGATAGATCACCCTGCTCTGCCCTCGGCTATCCACCATGCCGTCGTGGTGCTCTACCTTGTCGTCCGCCCCTAACCTGGGCCTGCTATGCTGGAACCTGCTATGCAGGAACCTACTATGCTGGAACCTCCTGCCCCACCTATCCCTGTCCCGCTGCTGCTACTACCACCTCATCTACACGCTGACCATCTCTCACAATCACCCTCTCCTCCGCATCATCCATCACCTCCACAATGTAATCTGCAATAACCTCATCTCCATCCCCATCAGGATCATCTCCCCTCCCATCTGAGTCATCCCCTGATACCTCCACTATCAGATCTGTCAATTGGGTGGGCCGATGCATCTGCCACCATACCTCATATGCAGGTGTAGTACCTGCATCCCTCACTGTGCTCCTCCAATCCCACTGAACTGGCTGAAGTGCTGCAAAATCATTCAGCGCAACCTGTGGCTGTAATGGTGCAGGCCAGTGGGCTGTATCCCATGGCATCCACGCATATATCGCCATCTACTGAGGCGTATCCTGTACCAGTCCAAACTAATGCATAACCCGCGAGGGTAGGTACATCTCTATGGTACGGTCTGCACAACCCATAAGATATCTCTGCTGAAATGTGTACAGGAGATGAGTCACATCATCGGGCCACTCCTCACAACCAATATATGCATGCCATACCACGCTAATCACGTCATCCAATATCTGCCGCCAGTGGTGGACCTGTCCAGTGTATGTATACTTTGCATCTCGATACAAAAACACAAACACCTCAAATGGCCGTAGATAATAACCGCATGTCGGCCGAGTCACAGGGATATGCTCCCAAATCCATACGTGTAGCAGCGTAACCCCAGCAGATAAAGCCCTATTATGAAGATAAGTGACCATGTGTATCTCATGAAGCAATTGTGCTAGCATCACCGGCCCCCATGCATAGACAATATCATGGCTCACCATCCCCTCTATCATCCCACCCCAGCCCATAGGAAAACCTTTGCCTCGCCTATCCAGCATCACCACACCTCCAATCAGCGCACACAAAAATAAGGCAAAGGGATCTGCACCTGCCGCCAGTGTCCTATCATAATCCAACTCCCTCCCATCTACCAAAAAAATTAGGTGCTCTGCTCTGAATACTCTAGTCAATGCAGTTTGCCCCCTCCTCGTGTCATACCTCACATGTCGACCTAGAATTGGTAGCTTGAGGATGTGATAAACATCCTCAAGTGTGATGGTCATCTCTCCTATCGGTAGCAGAAAGCTGCAAGCCTCGGTGCGATATCACTCCACCATGGCTGTCATCAGAGCTCTATGAGCTCGCAGCACTGGCATCGATGCCACCATCCAAAGCCACAGCCTCGCCAGTCGAGGCCGCCATGCCTCATCAAACAGTGCCATCACGGTGGGCACTCGTTTCTCCCGTGACTGTAGTATAAACCGCTGTGTATCCTGCATCCACCACTTCTTTGTTAGATACTAACTTATTTCCCCCACACACACTTTTTCTTCTAATGTCTCAAAGGGCCACACCATGTGGCCCCCACACGGACAGCCCCTGGTGCCATTTTTAAAATGGCACTACTTTTCCCTACCCATTGCACCAATATAGATAATGGCGCCACTGCACGACCTATATCGCACCAATCCAGACGATGGCGACGTATTACATTTTCATGCCAATTTCCACTTTCGCACTAAAAACATACAATAGTGCTATTCCCCATTATGGCACTATTCCAGACGATAGCGCCATTCTAACCCTAATATGGCACCAAAATGCCATATTTCTTTCTCCTTGGGTTTTGGCGCTAATCCAGACGATGGTGCCAATATTTCCCCCAAATGGTGACAAAACTGCCCTACCCTACCCTGGCGGATAGCACTAATTCGCCTTATCTTTGGCGCCACATGCTCCAAACCCATATCCCAAAACCCAAAAATATGTGCGTAAAATAAAAAATCACAAAGTTCGGGTTAGGCCCTACCTGGGGTCCAGTCTCGGGTGACCGCCTGACCTCTTGGAATCGCTCTGAGATGTGATGAAGTCGCGGGAACTGTGGGTTGCACTCAACCATCTCTCCTTTGTCTTTTCTTCTACAAAGTCAAAAGTGTGCTAATGTGGCACTCTTTGGGCCCACTTTGCCTAATATAGTGGGCCATGTCATCCCTCCATCTTTCCTTTTTTCCTCCAGGGTGTAGATCTCTGCCTTTTTCCTCCGTTTTTCCTCCTACCATCTTCTTTTTCCCTCACCTCTCCAACTATCACTTCTGTCGCATCCTTTCGAGAGCTTACCTGCAAAATTTTCATTTTCCCGCTAACCTCTCATGGGGGCATCCCCTATCCATCTCATTCCTTCCCGGCAGCTAGGGCATATTTTTCTTCGACCTGACGCCACTTCCCTCCTAGGTCCTGACGCCACGTCAAAGAGGGGCAAATGTAGACACCTAAAAATGTCTCGACCACCAAACTTACTCTTGACATCCCTAAACATACCAATTTCCTTTCCAACCAATTAATTAAATTTTTATTTAATTAATTACCCCTTTCATTTCCTAAATCCACACCATTTTATCCCCAAAATTGAATTAATTTTGTTGATTCAATAGTCCAAACCTTAGCCAATTGATTTAATAAATATGCAAAATTTATTAAATCAATTCCCCCATTTTCCCTAAATCCAATTAATTAGTTAAAACCATGTTAACTAATTAATCCAGCCTACTAATTAGCCTATCCCTACCCTATATAATTAAATAGCTATTATTTAATTGCCTACTCTAGCCTACCTCATCCTAGCCTTAGGATTAATTAATTAAATCACTGATTAATTAATCTTATCCTCCCTCTAATCCCTCTACTAATTTATTCCAGCCACATTAATTAGGTTAATCACCTTAATTAAGTGAGTCAAACCCTCATTAGCACTTCTCTCCACATCCCCCAAATTTAAAATTCAAATAAATCACACATAACATTTACTCCTCTTACACATCCCTTACACATGTCATAACTCATAAATATCCACTCTTCCCCAAATGAATTTTTAATTCATTTTACCCTTCCCCATGTGAATTTTTAATTCACAAATAATCCATCTCACCCAACCTCATTTATTCACCCATTTCTCAAAAATGAATAAAAGATTTACTGTTATTCCTAGCCTTCCATCTTCCAAGATCAAATCTAGGCCCTCCACATCACTTTCATCCTCCACCATTGATCTCTCCAATCAATCTCCACCCTTGGATCAAAATCCCTTCCAAAAGTCTATAAATACAACCTCTCACAAATCATTTTCATCATCCAAGTTTATGCAAAGTTACCATGCCAAAATCACTCTTGAGTTAGATAGTGAGTTGCACAATTGAAGAGCATTTCACATTTGAATCCATAGTCTAGGGATAATCTTGGTCTTGGGAGCTCCTTTTGGGTGCAAAGGCTCCTTCTTCCCTTGATGGGATTAAGTTTTGCATGTGAGGTATAATCTTGTGTTTTTATTGCATTTGATTTAGTGTTTTTACCTTCATTGTTTTATCTAATCTACACTACTAAAACCCTAAAAGTTTATAATCGTTGTTTAGTTTTTTATTTGTGCTTGGCCACAAGATTTGGGTTTTGATTCATAAACTCAATACCACCTCTGCCCAGTGCTTATCTCATGGCATGGAGTCACATTGACATATATGTGTGAATGACTTGCATAAACTAAACTAATAATTAGTTTTCAAGGGGGTAATCAGTATCTACCTTATAGAGACCACATAAATAGAGCATCTTGTTACCTCTACTTACATATAGACTTGTTGTAATACATTCTTCCCCATACTTAACCTAGAACATTTAATCTATACCTTGAATAGAAGTAAAAGATTGAGTATGCAATATAGAAAATTTATATTCTAGAATCTCAGATAACCCTTAGTTATTAGAGTCAAAAGAAGAACACATACAACCAAGGAGACAATCAATATAACACATGCATATAGCATTTTTCATTTATAATCAACTTGAAACTGATAAAACTTATGGAAAAATACATTCAACACATAATTCATTGACTTACAAGACAAGAGATAAGACAACACAACAAAATTTGTATTTTATTTATTCTTCAAAAGTTTCTAAAATCTTCAACAACCCAAAATTAAAGAATGAGTGACATAGTTCTTTTATAGACCAAGATAATGTACTCAACATTAATTACAATGTCATTTAAGAGAATGTTTGATACAATGCACCACCCTCTTTTGCATTGAGAACATTTACTAAAATGGAGAGAAGAAGAGAAAAGGTAGATAGACTTGGAAGATGTGTAGCCTCTTAAAGGAGATCTACCTCATTAAGACTGGGTAGGTGGTGGTTGACCTTTCCTTTCAATCATGCAAGCCCATACTTTTCTGTCTGTTCATTGTATGCCTTTTCATATGGCCACTGGAATGAGATTATCTCCACAATTCTTCCATTATGACTAACGTATCAGGCATCCAACAAAATCTTCACTTCCTTGCAGAATATTTCAAAATTTATTTCAACTATATGCAGCTTGTCAAGTGCTAAACTCAACATCTTCATAGTTGGATCGCCATCAGTACAACAAGTAGGAATTAGTTGGTAGGCATTTTCTTTTATTTCTATTTTCCACTTGTCTAAGTCTTTAGTTTGCCCATTACCTTCCAAAATATTTGGTAGCCACCTTGTGTCCATCTTTTCTAAAACCTGCTTCTTCTCTACCAAAACTTTATCTAACCTCAACTTGAAATTGGTAACTCCCTCAAAATGTGTCAACATATCCATTACCAATTTTAGCTCAACAAGTGCGTTTGCATCAAACCTAGAGCACCTGAGGAGATCCTTTACCTCTCCTATTATTGGCAACCATCTTGTTTTCATAGTTGAGACCCTTTCTTTGTCTGACTCATGCTTGTCATAGACAATCCTCAATTGTGAATAAGATCTCTAGGTTTCATCTACCCTTGCCAAGAGTTTGGTCACCCTGTTATTTATCAAATTGGTGACAATATCCTTCCCTGTATTCTTTTACTCCTCCAATTTCTTCACCTCTTCCTTCAGCTCCCTGATTTTTGTTAATAGAGGTTCTGTATCAACTAGGAAGGACTCTGCTATTGGAATCACTAGTGGGAGCTGAAGTACTAGCCCTTAATGACAATTGTTGCTTCAATCTATTTATTTCTGCCACTACTTAGGCATAATTAAGCTATAGCTCATTATGATCTTTTGGAATTTATTTGTGACTGCTTCTACAAATTTTGCAGCCTGGACATTCAATCTTGTAGCTTGGGCGGTAGGGGTGTCAAATAACCTCTTTATTATAAAATATCCTACCAATTCCCCCAATTCAACCCTAGGTTTATTATTATTTAGGGCTTGAGCCCATATAGCCAATGTTTCAAACCTAGGATTGAAGGCTGCATGAGAGAGAGAGAGAGAGACTTATCTATCTTCTCACCTATTAAATTAGAGTCTTCTCTGGTAATTGTGTCAAATGCAATTGCATCTGACAAGGTCCAGTGAGGAAGAAGAAAGATATTGCTCTTTGCAACCAATGCCCTCCCGTCATTTGGAGTCATTGAACTTGTGGATTGATTAACTTCTTTTGAGACATTTTGAGTTATGACCTCATATTCATTAGGGTCTGCTCCACTTTTAGCATCTTCAATCCTTTTCTAAAACTCTTCAATTCTAACTTTTAGCACATAACTCCTGAATTTAGGAGTATTTATAAATTCATCATCTTCTAAAAATTTGTTACAAGCCCTTACTCTATCATCTTCAATGTCCACAGTTTGGCTTCTCATTGTTTTCACTACCCTATTTTCAGGGGATGAATAGGGTTTTACTCTATTAGGTGAATTCACCTAAGAGGCAGCTTCTTGTACATGTTCCTCTACCTCCCCTTCTAAATCTACTACTTCAAGTTCTTCAGGGCTTTCCAAAATAATAATTTTTTCTTTCTTGGCAAGGGAGGGGTCAATTGACTCCCACTTGGCAGCATATCCTCTGCTTGAGCTGCCAAGATGATGTGTTGGTCTCTCTTCTCCTATAGGAGTAGTAGCAATTAACTGCTGTGCATTTTCCAGCATCTTTTCAATTCTCTAAATAGGGTCTTACACTTCTAAGAAGGCACCCTGATATGCTGCATTTATACTTTTCCTCATTCTCTCACCTGCCATTATTGTGTCCCACTTGATTTTCAAGTGATGGACCTCATCCATTGTGAAGCGGTTCCTAACAAGATCCTCATTCGGGTCAATCTGGTGGATATATCTTCACCTTCCTTTGTTAGCCCTTACCCTGTTAATGAAGCCTTCAAGGTCAAAATTTCTTGGATTCTTAAAATGTTGCAAGTATGGGCCTAACTAATGTTGTCATTGATGTCAACATACTCCTGTTGCATTAATGATAAGGATTCGATGAGCTGTGTGTTGAGGATATTGAGAAAATTAGTCATAATCAGGAACAGAGAAGAATAGTAAAGATAGTGAGGTAAAGATCCCAGTTAAGATAAAAATCAGAAGATACACTTCAAAGGGTTTGTAGATATGTGTCTTGAGATGATCCAGTAAAGATTTCAGAGGTCCGCATGAAGATCTGAAGAAATTATGGCTACTTAAGTAAAACTAGTTCTGGCAGGTGTTCAGAGGTGACAAAGTGATACAGATAGGTCTAGTGAGATCTAGAAATGAAATATCCTGCTCTGCGGATTTGGTGGAGTGTTTAAGAAGTCTATGTGAAGTGACAACTCAATTGGTTCATGATATGGAGGTCCGCAAGCATCTATTCCATTGTGACAGTGATGCCAGACTGTGTTCTTGAGGTTCCAGATGAAGGAGATAAGGATTTCAGTAAGTAGATGTAGTGTGGATGTTGTTGGTGATTCAGGCAAGCTTGTGGAGGTCTTTGGATCATGTCTAATTCATGTTGGTGGTCCGCATTGGATTTTGAGCTTGTAATTGAAGAATAAATTCTAGATGTGATGTTCTTCCTAACTCTGGCTAACTAGATGAGTTACACATCTTGCAGATGATCTTGAAGATGTTATGTGAGGATTTACGTGTTCCTAAATGAAGATTGAAGTCTTAGATCTGTGTGGCCAATAGTGTGTTGACACGCGTGAAGTCTTTTTGTAATTAGTCATGTTGTATTTGTGTATTTGCTTTGTAATGTATGTCAACTTGGATGATTATCCTTAAGTTGATGTCTTGTATAAATAAGGAATTGTAAAGTCATTTCAAAGGCATCTTGTGGAGATGAGAGTGTGGTAACAAGGAGGAGAGAGAAAGGCAGAGTAGAAGTATTGGGCTTAAATGGAACTGACTCAAGCATTGTGAAGATGCTATTCTTCAGTTTGAGTATGTAATACTTATTATTCTGTAGACAGTGTGTCTCTTGTAGGCAGTGAGCCTCTTGTGAGCAGTGTGCTCAGGCAGTGAGCCCTAATTGGCATGTACCATTTTGTTCTTTTTATTCTTTTAACAGAGAATACAATCTTGGGTTAGTCACCCCATGGTTTTTGCCTTAACCGAGTTTTCCACGTCAAAATCTTGGTGTCATATGTGTTAATGTGTTTCTTCTCTTGAATTGTTGCATTATGTTTTTATGATTGATTTATTATTATGCTGCTGAATTAAGGAAAGGACTTAACTTAGTTGTTTTCCCTAAATCTAACAATTGGTATCAGAGCTAAGTTCTTCTAAAAGGCTTAACCACTTGAGGAGATCCAGGATGTCATCCTACAAGAAGGATAGTTCGAGGTTTGATGGAACCAATTTTACTCTTTGGAAAAGTCACATGCAATGTCACTTGCAATGTATGGAAATGTAGTATTGGACCATGGATTCAAACAAGTATACTCCTCCACAAAATGGACCAAGAACCGTTGATGAAATCACAGATGCTGAAAACAACCTATGGACTAAAGAAGCTCTTCTAAGTGCCTTGTTGTTTTAGAATTGACAAATGTTGTTGACCTACAAACTACTTTTGAGATTTGGGAAAAACTGGAACTTCTGCATGAAGCAGACAAGTATGTTAAATGTGCCAATCTACAGAGTCTGAAAGGAAAATTCAAAAATCTGAAGATGAGAGAAGATGAAAATATCACTACTTTTATACCAAGAGTAAATGAGCTTGTTTGTGGCATTAGATGTGCTGGTGGAGTCTTGGATGAAGATGAGATTGTTGGCAAAGTTCTCAGATCCCTTCCTAATTCTTACAAATACAAGTTTACTGCTATTGAAGAATTCAGATCTTTTTTAGGTATCACAAGAGATCAATTGGTTGGAAAATTGGTTACATTTGAATAGATTGAGTTTGGAGATGCCCCCCAAGACTGAATCTTCATTTAAAGCTAGTGCCTTTGTTAAAGGAAAACAAAAGGTTGATCCAGGAGAAAACTCTTCAAGGAAACTATCATGGTATGAAAAAGCAAGAAAAGACCTAGAAGAAGATGAAGCAGAAGCTACTCAACTTGAAGCCCTTATTGCAAAAATACTACCAAGAGGATCTGGTAAGTATGAAGGAAAATTGCCTTTTAAGTGTTTTAACTGCAATAAGATTGGTCATTTTTTCTCAAGGTGTCCATAAAGATTTTCAAGGCCAAATCCTAACAGATCAAGGTTCTAGAAGAACTGTTACTATGTTCATGAAGATGATGATAATGAAGGAGTAATAGATGATGTATCAGAGATAGGAAACAAATCCAGAAGTGACTGGGTGTTTATTGCCATCAAGGAAGAAGATCTAATGCCCTCTGAATTTGTCAATCATAAAATTGTAGAAAGAGCTCTGGATGCCCAAGTTGAGGAAAAGGATGATTGAGTCATTGACAATGGATGCTCTCACCATATGGCATGTGACAAAAACAAATTCATAGATTTGGAAAGGTATGAAGGAGAAGTGGTAAAATTTGGTGATAATTCTGCTAGTAGAATCAAGGGTAGAGGAACTATTTCTTTTGATGGAAAGAACAAAATTGGTAATGTACTATATGTTCAAGACCTGAAGCATAATCTTCTTAGTGTTGGATAGTTGGTGGACAAAGGCTATGATCTCTGATTCAAAAATAGAAAATGAAAGATCTTTGAAAGTTCCAGAACAGAGATTGCATCTAGTACTCAAACTAAAGGTAACATCTTCCACTTGGTTGGTACTGGTAAAAGTTACTTATTTGTTCAAATTGATCAGAGTTGGTTGTGGCATAGGAGAATGTGTCATGCGAATTTTGATAATATCATCAAGATAAGCAACACTCAGGTTGTAAGAGATCTTCCAAAATTGGTAAAGCCTATCAATAGTTTGTGCAAGGAATGTCAGTTGGATAAACAAAGCAGAGTCTCATTCAAAAGAAGGAACAATCTTCTACTAGATTATTGGACTTAGTTCATACTGATCTATGTGGTCCGGTAAGAATCAGGAGTGTGCAGGATGATAGATACTTCATGTTATTAATTGATGACCATTCCTGGATGATGTGGGTGACTTTTCTAAAAGAGAAATCAGAAGCTCTTGAGAAATTCAAAATATTCAAAGCTATGGTAAAGAATGAAACCGGATTAAAATTAAAATGTCTGACGTCTGATAGAGGTGGAGAATTCACATCTGGTGAGTTCATAGAATTTTGTGAGAAACATGGAATAAAAAGATAGTTGTCTACTCCTAAGACTCCACAGCAGAATGGAGTAGTGGAGAGAAAGAACCAGACCATCCAGGAAGCATCTAGAACCATGATGATGGAAGAAAATGTTCCTCAGATCTATTGGAGAGAAGTGGTAAGCATTGCAGTCTATACTCTCAATCGAGTACAAATCAGAAGCAATACCGATAAGACTCCTTATGAGCTTTGGTTTGGCATCACTCCCACTGTGAGATATTTTAGAGTCTTTGGTAGTAAATGTTACATTAAAAGAGATGAAGATATAGGAAAATTTGATCCTAGAAGTGATGAAGGAATATTCTTGGGTTATTCTACTCAAAGCAAAGCATACCAATGTTATAACAAGAGATTAAGGAAGATTGTTGAAAGTACAAATGTGAAGGTTGATGAAGGTGTTGAAAAACCTTCAAGGTTTTATGAATATGATGAAGATGATCAAAATGATGTTTTTGTTCAAGAAGTCCAAGCTCCCTCTGAAATTTAGATTCAAACTGATCTAGTAAATTAGGATGAAGAGATAAGTTTGAATGAACCTGTTCAAGAATCAGAAGTGCAAGAAACTCCCAAAGTTCCTAGGTATGTAAGATTGAATCACTCTGAAGATCAGATCATAGGCAATAAAAGAAAAGGTGTGCAAACAAGAAGAACGATTTCTCAAGATTCAAAAGAGTATTGTCTGATTTCAAAAATTGAACCTAAGACAATGAATGAAGCTTGTAATAATGAAAACTAGACTAAAGCAATGGAGGAAGAGTTGATGCAAATTGAGAAAAATCACACTTGGGATCTTGTTCCTAGACCTAAAAATAAGAATGTGATTGGAACCAAATGGGTCTTTTGGAACAAACTGGATGAAGATGGTGAAGTGGTCAGAAATAAAGCTAGATTGGTCTACAAGGGTTACTCCCAAGTAGAAGGAGTTGATTTTGAAGAAACTTTTGCTTCGGTGGCAAGAATTGCAGCAGTCAGATTATTTCTTGCTTTTGCTGCCTTCAAGTATTTCAAAGTATATTAGATGGATGTCAAATCTGCCTTTCTGAATGGTGACTTGGAAGAAGTATACATTGAGCAACTGGATGGATTTCAATTTCTGATCATGGTGATACAGTTTGCAAATTGAAGAAAGCATTGTATGGACTCAAGCAAGCCCCAAAAGCCTAGTATGAGAGATTGGATAAGCACCTTTTGAAGATTGGTTTCAACAAAGGTACTACTGACAATAATTTGTATTTCAAAATTGGTCATGAAAATATCTTGATTGTTGAAGTGTTTGTTGATGATATCATTTTTGGAGGAAGAGATAGTATGTGCAAAACCTTTGCAAATCAAATGAAAAGTGAATTTGAGATGTCCATGTTTGGGGAAATGAATTTCTTCTTGGGTTTGCAAATCACTCAAACAAAGAAAGGAATCTTCATTTCTCATACCAAATATGTGAAAGAATTATTGAAGAAATTTGGGATGAAAGACTCAAAACCAATGAATACTCCCATGGCAACCGGATGTAAATTGAGAAAAGATGATGAATCTCCTAAGGCTGATAAAAAAAAGTACAGGTCAATGATTAGAGGAATATTGTATCCCACTCAAACTAGACCTGACATTATGAATGTTGTTGGTCTTGTTGCTAGATTCCAAGCTGATCCTAGAGAATCTCATGTCATGGCAATCAAGAGGATTTTTAGATATCTGAAAGGGATAGTTGAGTATGGGTTGTGGTATCCTAGAGATCATAATTTCTCTCTTCATGCATATACTGATGTGGATTGGGCAAGAGATGTGGATGACCAGAAGAGTACCAGTGGTGGAACATTCTTTTTGGGGAAGAGATTGGTTTCTTGTCTAAGAAACAAACAAGAGGCAATATCTCTGTCCACTGTAGAAGCAAAATATATTGCAGCAGCAGGTAGTTGCACTCAAGTATTGTGGATGAAGCAAATGCTAAGAGACATCAGGGTGGAGTATGAGGAACCTATCACAATCTTCTATGATAATTCAAGTGCAATAAACATATCAAAGAATCTAGTATTGCATTCAAAGACTAAACATATATCCATCATGTTTCACTTTTTGAGAGAGCAAGTGAACAAGAATGAAGTCGGATTGGAGTTTGTGCCTTCCAAGGATCAGATTGTAGATATTTTTACTAAAACTCTACCTAAGGACTCTTTTGAGTATCTCAGGGAGAAGTTAGGGGTTATTACCCCTCCGGTTCTAAATTAAGGTGCACTGATGTGCATCAATCCGGTGGATCTCACAGTCATATCTTGTGGTCCAGATTGATGATGGGAAGCTGTTACTCAGGGGGAGCAGCTGGCATGATTCTGAAGTAATGCAAGTATGTGCCCTTTGCCATTGATGTCAAAGGGGGAGAGAAGACATGTGAAAAACAAGTAGTTACTGATCAAAGTGGAAGTAGGAAAGGAAGAGAAGACATGTGAATGGTTGTTGCTGATAGGGGAAGTTGTGACAGTAAGGAGAAGCTCTTGTTTTGATGGTCAAAATAGTTTTTCACATCATATGTTGCCATCAATGACAAAGGGGGAGATTGTTGCAAGTATGGGCCTAACCAGTGTTGTCATTGATGTCAACATACTCCTGTTGCATTAATGATAAGGATTGGATGAGTTGCGTGTTGAGGATATTGAGAAAATTAGTCCTAATCAGGAATAGAGAACAGTGAAGATAGTGAGGTAAAGATCCTAGTTAAGATAAAAATCAGAGGATATGCTTCAAAGGGTTTGTATATATGTGTCTTGAGATGATCCAATAAAGATTTTAGAGGTCTGCATGAAGATCTGAAGAAATTATGGCCACTTAAGTAAAACCAATTCTGGCAGGTGTTCAGAGGTGACAGAGTGATACATATAGGTTCGGTGAGATCCAGAAATGAAATATCCTATTCTGTGGATTTGGTGGAGTGTTTAGGAAGTCTATGTGAAGTGACAACTCAATTGGTTCATGATCTAAAGGTCTGCAAGCATCTATTCCATTGTGACAGTGATGACAAACTATGTTCTTGAGGTTCTGGTGAAGGAGATAAGGATTTCAGTAAGCAGATGTAGTGTGGATGTTCTTGGTGATTTAGGGAATCTTGTGGAGGTCTTTCGATCATGTCCAGTTTGTTTTGGTGGTCTACATTAGAGTTTGAGCTTATAATTGAAGAATAACTTCTGGATGATGATGTTCTTCCTAACTCTGGCTGATCAGATGAGTTACACATCTTGCAGATGATCTTGAAGATGTTATGTGAGGATTGGCATGTTCCTAAATGAAGATTGAAGTCTCAGATCTATGTGGCTAACAGTGTGTTGATCCGTATGAAGTCTTTTTGTAATTAGTCATGTTGTATTCATGTATTTGCTCTATAATGTATGCCGACTTGGATGACTATCCCTAAGTCAATGTCTTGTATAAATAAGGAATTGTAAAGTCATTTCAAAGACATCTTGTGGAGATGAGAGTGTGGTAACGAGGAGGAGAGAGAAAGGTAGAGCAGAAGTATTGGGCTTAAATGGAACTGACTCAAGCATGGTGAAGATGTTATTCTTCAGTTCGAGTATGTAATACTTATTATTTTATAGGCAGTGTGTCTCCTGTAGGCAGTGAGCCTCTTGTGAGCAGTGTGCTCGGGTAGTGAGCCCTACTTGGCATGTGCCATTTTGTTCTTTCTATTCTTCTAATAGAGAATACAATCTTGGGTTAGTCACCCCATGGTTTTTCCCTTAACCGGGTTTTCCATGTCAAAATCTTGGTGTCATGTGTTAATGTGTTTCTACTCTTGAATTATTGCATTATGTTTCTATGATTGATTTATTATTATGCTGCTGAATTAAGGAAAGGATTTAAGTGATTAAATTGGAAGAAAGTTTTAAAGAACTGATTCACTCCCCCTCTCAGTTGTTTGCCCTAAATCTAACACAAAATACATCCCAAAACACTAGATTACTGAAGTAATCTGATCAAGCCCACGCTTGTTAGCTATCAATAATTTACTAAATCTGAGGGAAGAAGGAAAGAATGAATCCTTCTTTGTCTCCTCAGGTGCTCTTTATCTAAATCATTCAATTTCCTAATGATTTCTAAGAATGCCACACTTTTAGGAACATATTTAGGAAAGATATGGGGTGGGGTCTGACATCCATAGACCCTAATGCAAGTAGTGTGCTCATGAAAGAACTAATCACCCCAATTGTGGTCAATTCCCAAGTGAGGGGTCCTGTCTAAAGGCCTTAGGAAATCCAATACATCTAGGTGTAGCCTCTCATCATCTGGCCCAAAGAAACCAAGTATCCTTCTCACAAAATTCTCTTCAAAAATTATATAATCTGTAGTAGTGCAATGCATATCCAACATGCAAGTCCATACCTACACTAGGAGCATATTTTCCTGAGCATCTATCATTTTGATATGCAAATTATGGTGCCACATCCTAGATAAAGCAAACAGAAGCATGTAGCACAGCATCGAGTACCATGTGAATTCAACATGGACATCTAGCTTAGATAGATTATTCTTGATTTTTGTCATCTGTTTGTGCATCTTGTCAATAATATAAGTGGCATAATCATATGTCTCTTTGGTTTCTTGTCTTTGAATGTCAAATGCCATCATCATTAGAGAAATGGGCTTATTATCTGAGGCATCCCTACCCAGTACCTGGCACAAACTGTGATGAGTCCTGACAAAGTAATCCATGAACATGCTACAGTGAAAAGGCTCATGTTCACTGGCTGAAATCTTCACCAATTTTCCATCTACACCTTTGGGCCTGTGCTTGGCTAGGTTATAGTCCCTATAAACACATTTAAAAGTCTGATATTTCTTCTTCAAAGAAGCTAGGTCAATTGGCTTTTTAGCTGCAGGGTCCAAGTTGAATATAGTGGCAATGTATCCCTTAGTGAATTTGACTATTTTTGAACCATTTCCTACTATGACACTCCTTGTGTTAGGATCATATCTTAGTGCTATTTCCCTAACTAGGTCAAGGTTAGGGAAAACATTGGAGAAAATAAGCTTGGCCAAATGAAATTGTGAGGCATGATAGATGGAGGCCTTATAATCTATTCTTCTATGCCAATGTTCAAACATGACCCAACCAGGAACACGCAGTATAGCATCTCTACAGTTGTAGTAATAATCAAGAAATTTATCATCGAGTCCACCTAGACCATGCAGATTCAAGGCTCTTCTAGCAGAACCTGGAAGCTGAATCATAAGATCCTCATCTAACCCACAATTAGAAGTGGAGGGCAAGCTCGCTTGGCTCAATTTTTTAGATTTGTCGTAGCAAGTTAGGGTTTCTTACATAGGCAACTATCTACCTCATTAATCAAGCAATCAACTTAATAATATGCTGGGCATAAGAAGACAGAATGAACTTACTGGTTTGAACTTGTAGAGTCCTAAATTTTTGCTCTTCACCCACTTGAGAATTCTGTGTGTGCCTAAAATTTGTATGTGCTTGAAGAAATGATGCACAAAGCCCTAACTTCTCTTCCTTTTAAGCTTCGTAGCATAGCTAATACTACATTAATGGAGGTAGCCTTGGCCATTACCTTTTGTTCGTGCTACAGGGCACCTTTAACATTCACCATAAAAGTTTAAACCTGTGCTATTTATTTGAATTTATTCCTGCAAGATCCACAGCCACCATTCACCGGTGAGATTTGAAAATCTCAATCATCATGTTTGAAAAGTCTTCGACCAATCAAGATGAGCCACATAGGATATACCTCCATTGCTAACCGCATGACCCTTTTTCCTGCCTAGACATGTGGCATCACTTTGTGATGTCATAGTCAACAATGGGCCACCACTTTACCTACCCTGTGCGGGTGTGATAAAGCCTCCATGTGTCCCTCTTTTATTTTATTTTGAATTCCTTCGTAAAGCGGGGCCACATGTCGCCATGTTGTGACCGCTTAGCAAAGATTCCTTCCTGCAAGATACCCTTGCGATGAAGCGCAACCATTAGATTAAAGCTTTCCCTAGGACTACTTTTATACTGACATTTGGAAACATATGGTTGGCTGGCACAGGTTTCCTAATGTAATGGGACGTAAGCATAAATTCTTGTGACATCATTAATGATGCGTTACGACGCTGCAATTTTCACTTTATTAAACCTCATAATTTACGGGAAGACTTAGGACATGGATTTAATTTTTTACAGGCCACAGAAGGTAAAACCTAGGACACAAGGCTAGTAACCTAACGGGCATGAAGGCCTAAAGTTATAACTTAAGGGATCAGAGACCTATTACAAGTGGTCAATAGAGAATTAGAAATAAAGTGCATGAGATTAGTGACTTAGTTTTAATGGGTTACTTCAAAGGGTAAAGACTTATAACTTCATGAACCTAAAACTCTAAACCCTAAGGGGACCACCAGCTAGTAAGATTAATTTTTTTGAGTGTATGCATTGGTTAAATCTATTTTCATCCATGGTTTTAAAACATTCATACTAATTGTAAATCTAATTTTTGATGTGCCTATTAATATCCACATATTCATAAAGATTGATTTAGGGATTTATTATTAAATTGTGTATGGTTGAGTTTTTATGCAATAGGAAGGATGGTTAATGTGCTATGGTTAATGTGCTAGATTTGTTGCATGAAATGGTTATCTCAAGTGAAATTGTACATACTATGCATTTTGGTTTTTATTTGTTTTAGTTTATTTATGCATTAATTTTATTATAGATTTTTACTAGTTTTTTTTCCACACTCATCTAAACAACTATATCTAATTTATGATCTCTCTAACAATTCCTATTTCACCAATAGTTTTAAATTTGAAAAACCATTTCTATAAAAGGATATATTTTAATAGGTTGTCCATCCATAATTGGAATCTTTATAAAATCCATATTTTTATATGTAAATGGGGAATAAAATTTGGTAACATCCCTCAAGTTTGACAACTAGTATCTAAAATATTTTTATCAAGGAACAATCCTCCTTGGGTGAGTCACTTGAGAATAGAGATAGTTTCATTGTAAATTACAAACATTGAATTAAATAATTGGTTAAAATGAGGTAATGTACTGGGATGTTATATAAATTCAATTGATTGATAAGTTAATATAGCACTAAATGAAAGATCTAAGTTAATGTGCTAAGGATGAGAGGATATATGTCAAGCTTAGTTATGACATGGATTAAGGGGATTTAAGAAAATTGCTTAAGACCCATCCTAAGAGGATGTATATGGTTAAGGATTTAGGGTTAATGGTTAAGGGTTAAGGGTTAAGGGTTTAGGGTTAATGGATAAGGGTTAAGGGTTTAGGGATTACAGTTAAGGGTTTAGGGTTTAGGGTTAGGAGTTTAGGGTTTAATTATTTCATAAATACATTTTCAAAAATATGATATAGATGACCTAAGAGGATGTATATGACCTACAACTTGAAACCTACTCATTAATCCCCTTGAGCCACTAATAATAGTTGAAAATTGATCATTCACATTTCATCAATTTGTATAATGTTAGATGCTTGAAGTTTTTACAAACTTGTTTAAAAAGATAAATATATTAATTAATCTTGGTCAACTTAAGACAAAATCATTCCATTAGCATGGTTTATGGACCTAGGATTTAGATGACATGGATTAAGGGGATTTAACAAAATTTCTTAAGACCCATCATAAGAGGATGCATATGGTTTAGGGTTTAGGGTTAAGGGTTTAGGGTATATAGTTAAGGGTTAAGGGTTTAGGGTTAAGGGTTTAGGGTTAAAAGGGTTTAAGGTTAAGGGTTTAGGGTTAAAAGGGTTTAAGGTTAAGGGTTAAGGGTTTAGGGTTTAGGGTTAAATGTTTAGGGTTAAGGGTTAATGGTATATGGTTAAGGGTATAGGGTTAAGGGTCAAAGGTAGACAAGTTTTGCATATCATTATCAAGGGATTGTCATAAAATCTCCTTAAGACACTAATAATAGCACTAATCCCCTTACAATCTACTCATTAATCCCCTTAAGCCACTAATAATAGTTGAAAATTGATCATTCACATTTCATCAATTTGTATAATGTTAGATGCTTGAAGTTTTTACAAACATGTTTAAAAAGATAAATTTATATTTAACTTGGTCAACTTAAGACCAAATCATTCCATTATCATGGTTTATGGAGCTAGGAAAGATGACATATATTAAGGGGATTTAAGAAAACTACTTAAGGCTTATCCTAAGAGGATGTAGTTGGTTAATGATTTAGGGTTTAGGGTTTAGGGTTTACGAAACTTAGGGTTAACGAATAAGGGTTGAGGGTTAAGGGTTAAGGGCTAAGTGTTAAGGGTTTAAGGTTTAGGGTTTAGGGTTAAGGGTTAAGGGTTGAGGGTTAAGGGTTGAGGGTTAAGGGTATAGGGTTTAGGGTTAAGGATTAAGGGTTGAGGGTTAAGGGTTAAGGATATAGGGTTGAGGGTTAAGGTTTTAGGGTTTAGGATTAAAAGGGTTTAAGGTAAAATGAAAAGTGTACTATCAATTAATTATAGGTAGGGGGTTGAAAAAACAAATAATTAACCTACAAAAATAGTTCATCAAAATGTGGCCCTACAAAACTAGATTTCACATCACATTAACAATTATTTTTTTTTCAAAGGTAGACAAACCACATGTCATTGTCAAGGGATGATCATAAAATACCCTTAAGCCATTAATAACAGCACTAATGGACCCTTGAATCTACACATTAATCCCCTTAAGCCACTAATAATAGCTAAAAATTTATCATTCACATTTGATCTTGATTTGTATAATGTTAGATGAGCTTGAATTTTTTACAAACTTGTTTAAGATATAAATATTAAACTTGGTCAACTATGGCCAAAATCATTCCATTAGCATGGTTGATGGACCTAGAAAAGATGACATGTGGATTAAGGGGATTTAATAAATTAGGATTTAAGGGGAAACTTCACTATTCCTTGTAAAGAAGTTTTAAAGTATGTAAATTGAAAGCCACAAAATTTATGTTTTTTATGTACATGTTTTCAGTTTATTTTTTAGTATATGTACACATGTATTAAAATTACAAAGAACTAGAATCTCTTAAATTTTGAAATTTGTACATATTCTCAAGTTGAATGATGTATACATTTATGTGTACATGTAGATCCTAATTTTTCTTTTAAATGTAGTCATGTACATTTAATTTAAATATTTCTTGTAATTTTTCAACATGTATAATACCTAGTTTAAATGATATATGTTTATTTATAATATATATATATATACACATTCTTGAAAGTTAATTTTGTACTTGTTTGAATATTTATGTATATAATGCAGGTTCATCTACATTTTATATCATGGATCATGATGTTGACTTTGATGTTGAGGATTTCCTCAATGGACCACCTTTATAGTCCCCATCACTCAAACAACATGATCCACCTCCATGTCCACCTCAAAATACCCCACCTCCACCCCCACCCCACCTCTAGGATTAGATGTGGCTCGCTTGTGAGATAAAATTAACAAAACAATCAGAACCATAGAAGAAAAAATAAATTCCATTCGAAGTGAATAATTCATGCCACTTCTCTTCATGTGTTTTGCATCTTTGATGCAAAACATTATAGATTCGGTTAGGTCCCTGATGTGGACTTGGAAACTTTTAGATTATGGAGAGAGGAGAGGTGTTAGTTTTATGTTGATGGCCTCTCTTATATGTAAATTTTGGATTTAAAAATCACAAAAGTTGATTTAGCTCAATATTTTAGGCACCCCATACCAATGAACCAATTCCAGCAAGCACAAAAAGAATATCAATCAGGTGGTGTAGACGTGTACGGATGTCTACCAATTTTTTGGATAGGTGGTGGATGGTATTTGATTATCCACACCATGCTAATTGTGAGGTTCCTCTATATTTTTTGATAAAATTATATGCAAAGTTTGTTTTGAATAAAAAACCCAATTATTTTGACTTCATATCATTCAAGGGTCTTGGGGACAGCATGCCACAATAGAGGTTAGGGTCACAGGTTGATCCCCAATGACCCATGCTTGCTCAACCTCTTATTGACCCTCCTTCTACTTTTATTCTTGTACCCATCCAACATCATACAGTGGTATCTACATTGGGAGCATTGAGTGCAGTCTCGGGTAACCTAGATGAGTAGACTTCTGCAATGGCAGCTGGGGTTCAAGACTATGGAGGAGTGGATGGTGGAGGTGGTCCTAGTACCATTCCACATGTGTCGATGTCTCACACATGTATGAGTTGCAATCATTTGTGTTATGGACCTGATCAGGTAACACACACTTCAGCTGCACATGCAGCATCTGATGATATGTGTGAGGCATTTGTTGATTTTCTATTTGCTAAATGATCGGTATATATATACACACACACATGTTAAACTTATAACAATTTTAAGCACGTGTTTTTAATGAACATATAGATCAATTATATTGTAATATTAAATAATAATCAAATTATTTGGTGTAGATGATGGCAATAGGCACAATTCATAGTTCTTTTGATCAATTTTGTTTTTCATCGAGACATGTTCATCTCAGCCACCCATTTGGGGTATGTTGATTGATTTTTTAAATATATTTTAAGTAATTTTATTAACTTGAACCTAATTTGTAATTCAATCTTGAACATGAACATTAAATATTTATGCTAGTTTAGGGTTCTTTCACATCAAACCTCAAGAGGGTGTCTCGAGTGCTCCTCCATCGTTGGGTGCCTGACATGAGCCATTTGTATGTATACTATTTTAAAAAACTGTATACTTAGATTTTTGTATTTTGAATTCACTATATCAAACATGCATGTACTTATATATATTAAAAATATATGTCTATGTAGGTTGACACAACAATGAGGATGGGCATTACAACACACTTGGATGATCCAAGTCTATATCAGGAGTCAACTGCATTTCAGGTTGTTGAAAAAACTATCTTTGTCTACATGCAATATGTAGGTCTTTTAAATAAATTAAAACAAAAATTGGGTACCTACGCAAGTGAATATATTAGTTTTAACCTAATTTGTACACATGTGCTTTATAAATGACCTTGTAGGAGCTTGTCAGTGACATGTTTCATCCTATTGATGTCAACACATGCAGTGCAGGAGGACAAAGGAGATGAGTAACTTGATACGGTATAATTTAAAATTTTGATTATATTAAAACTCAATTATAATATACATTGTGAACTTAAATTAAATTTTGATAGAATATATGTTGACATGTGTTAAATTCCTTTTTTTTATACCATGAGACATGTCCTATAGTTGAGCATGTAGAAAGAGGTCCTAGAACAGAGGATGCACAACAACCTCTTACGGTATAATTTAAATATGATATAAATTATAAATTAAATTGAATTAAACCATTTTTAATTGTCTTACATCTAATTTCAACTTTTTTTCTTTTGTATGTAGATTGATTCAGAGCATGTAGAGATAGGTCTACGTGCACCAGAGCATGCAGAGCAGCCTCACATGGTAATTTAATTTTATGATAAATTATAAATTAAATTGCCATTAAATAAATTTTAATTGTCTTACATCTTATTTCATCTTTGTTTCTCTTGAACAGAGTGATTCGGGTTATGTTGGTAGTCAACATGGTGTGAAGATGTCTCTTGATTATAGAGACAATATGAGTTAGATTATTTCATGGGTTGTATTTGTTATTTCATATGGACTACATATATTATTTCTCATGGACTTAATATATTATTTCATGGACTTTATATTTCACGAGTTGCATTGTCATAGACTTAATATATTGTTTTATGGACTTTATATTTCATGGGTTGTATTATCATGGACTTAATATATTATTTCATGGACTTTATATTTCATGGGTTGTATTATCATAGACTTCATATCTTGTTTCATGGACTTTATATTTCATGGGTTGTATTGTCATGGACATAATATATTGTTTCATGGACTTTATTTCATTTCAATATTTTATGGTCTATTATTGTTAAATAGTAATTTACACATGTGCATTTATGCATTTTATGTGAAATTAATATGGAATTGATAGGACATATTTGTACTTTACAAAACATTCATAGTCAAGACATTAATAGGACATTAATGTCAAATTAAATACAAATATGAAATTAACATTGAAATTAATAGGACATCTAAATATTTGTACTTTAGAAATTTAGTGATTCATAGTCAACCTGCATTGACTTATCAAAGAAGTTCTAAAAAAATTACTAAATGGGATCATATTTACTTCAAAGTACATGTCTCATATTTAATCACAATTGATATAATTAAGTATTAGACTTTAGAGTGACTCATCATATAACAAATGATATAATTAAGTAGTAGAAATTAGGATGACTCGTCATTTAATGATCACAAAAGTTATACAAAAAAAAATGTTAACGTTAATATAATTTGTCATAATAGGATGTCTTAAGGGGTCCTAATAGGACTTCTTAAGGGGATCAAAGAATTCAATCTACATGTCCCACATTGGATCACACTTGATATAATTAAGTATTATACTTTAGGGAGACTCATCTTATAACAAATGATATAATTAAGTTGTAGAAATTAAGATGACTCATCATTTAACAATCACAAAAGTTATACAAAAATAATGTTAATGTTAATATAATTTATGTCGTAATAGGATGTCTTAAGGGGTCCTAATAGGACTTCTTAAAGGGATCAAAGAATTCAAACTACATGTCTCATGTTGGATCACAATTGATATAGTTAAGTATTAGACTTTAGGGTGACACATCATAACAAATGATATAATTAAGTATAAATATTTAGGATATGCCCTAATAGGATGTCTTAAGGGGATCAAATACTTCAAAGTACATGTGTCATATTTAATTGCAATTGATGTAATTTATGATGACTCATCATAACAATCACATTCCATACAAAAATAGTGTCAATGTTAATTTAATTTATGTAGTAATAGGATGTCTTAAGGGGTCCTAATAGGATTTCTTAATGGGTCCTAATATGATGTCTTAAGGGGATCAAAGAAGTTCTCAAAATTTGTTGAAGTTGCCCAAGGCAACCAAATTTAACAATAATACAATCAAATTTAAAGTAAATTCAAAGTAGCAAAACATGCACATTTTACAATCAAAATATATAGAATATTGATTTTGATATATAAAAGTGTAGAGTGTAATTGTGTGTGTACATACAATAAAAATTTATACAAAATGTGTAATTGTGTATGTACATAAATGCCAACTCAAAACAATGTTTACAAAATGTGGTTATGCCATCTCAAGAAAATCCAAAACTTGTAGGGAATGTAGCAGGTCTTCACTCCACCTGATATCAAAATGATATAAGCAATATGAATATATAATCAAAACATGCATTTTAATTTATATAAAACTATCTATATACACAACTTGTACTAGTATAAATACAAGTGTCTCATGCACATGTGTATAGGTTTAATCTACATCCTCTCATTTTTGTTTCAAAGTATGAGATCAATGTGATGATGGCTTAAGGATACAAAAAAAGATAATAAATCATTTTTAATTATTAATGTCCAAGCAATATCAATATATAATCAAAACATGTATTTAAATATATTTTAACTAATAATTACATATTTTTACCAAGTATTCCATGTTGTCTAGGTTGAATCGATACATAGACTCTCCTTTGTGATGATGGCCTAAGGATATAAAGGGACAATTTAAATCAATTTCAACTAATAATGCACAAGCAATATTAAAACATGTATTTAATGTATTTAAAAGGACAATATAAAACTAAAACTATATTTACCTGTATTTACTTAAATTCCATTGTACCATCTGCATCCTCTCTTTTTTGCAACACATCTATGATTGTCTCATGCTCTTCCATAGAAAGTGTCCATAGCTCTTTATTTGTAGGTCTTCCATGATACCTCACTAGTTTTATATTTGTTTCCACCACCAAATGTGAGTAGTGTATAATCATCTTATGTGTTTCATAATCTTCGAATGCAGGAAAACTATTCTTCCTTATTAGGTATTTTTGTAGCCAAGTTCCAACAACCACCACTGAATCTATTAGATAATGATAGCCATCATCAAAGAAGTTCTCAAAATTTTCTTAAGGGGATCAAATAAGTTCTCAAATTTTGCTTAAGGGGATCAAAGACTTGATATCAAAATTTGCTTAAGGGGATGTCTTAAGGGCAAACATGTTGGATAATGATAGCCATCGTCATCTTCTCGAGGTGATATTAACTTATGTTTAGTCTCCACACAATGAGCCAACCAATATGTTGTTTCCTCTTCATTCTCCTCAGGTGCAACAACATCATACAGATGTCCTGCAAACAAAATTTGATTCAATAACTTGCACATGTCCATATAATTTGACCAATCTAAATACATGCATTCATATGTATATATATAAATGAAAGCACTACAAAGTAGTAATAAAGTGAAATAAAATGAAATAAATTGAATTAAATTACCTTCTTGTACAAGGTGTGAAACACGGTCATAATCATCTGATGCAAACACTTGATCATTGTCTTCAATTGTTTTTTCATATTGATCATGTGCTTGTGCAGGTGCCAACAATCTTTTCTTCCGCTCTTCAACCCATTCTATATTCTCACATGCTTCCTAATCTAATGAAATATAAAACTAACAAATGCAAGCTCTCTTGTCTAGATAGTCCATGTGCTTACATTCAAACTCTTAAATGAATTCCATTTAGTAGATCCACTAATTGTCTCACAATCAAGTCTAGGTAGAATGTTCTCTTCTTCAAGCAACCAAAAGAATTGACGAAATGTAGAATACTTGCTTGATCTAGGTGTAGATAATCTTGTATTTTTTAAACTGCACTAGACAACTAAGAGGGGGGTGAATCCATTGTCCTAAAACTTTTAACCAAATAAGATCATCAACTTATCTATTACTTATATTCAGATACAACCATGAAAGAATCAAATGATAAGCTCAACACAAAAGCATAAACAACACAAGGGACACCATATTTTTCCGTGGAAAACCCTAAAAGGAAAAAAACATGGTGGGTGTTAGCCCATAGAAATATATAAGTTATATCATTACTAAAAAATAGAGGCTCATTGCCCAAATTGCTTACTGCAAAGAAAGGCTCACTGCCTATGGATGGCTCACTGCTTAAGGGTGGCTCACTGCTAAAAGAAGGCTCACTGCCAAAAGGTTGAACTAAGATAACATCTACTTCATGCCAAAGTTCAGTTTCATTGAAGCACAAACACCTCTGCTCCGTTCTACTACCTCACTTCACTTTATCTTCGCATCTTCGCTCTTGGACAATTTTTTTTTATGACTCAATTACAAGTATTTATACACTACATCAAACATGGAATGATCATCAAGGTCAGCATTACAATCATCAACCATTGGAATAATCTCCAAGGTCGGCATTACAAACATACATAAAATAGGTCTGGACCTAATACAAATATAGCTAAGGAAAAGATGTAGGAATGTATGCGGATCATGTCACACCTTAGCTGAGACTTAAACATAATGTTCCATACTACAACACACTATCACAATCTTTGATACATCTTCGTAGATGATAAATTCAACCAGGTCAGCCAAGACTGATGTTAACACAAGTATTCTCAAGAACACGCTTCATGCACTATTTGAATTACACCTTGCGGACTAATCTGAATGTAGGAGCATGACCAGGAGACATCCACAAGCACATTATAATCACCAAGAATAACCACACAATCTCTAATAACTCTATCAATAAGATTCTTCAAACTGGAGCACAAGAACAACACTGCCAGCCACTGTCATGAGCAAAAGATAGCTTGTGGACAACCAAATCATGAACCATTAAACTTGAAGGCATTTAACATCATCACAGACTTACTTCTAGAACTGCAGACCAAAATACTTTAATGCAGAGGAATGTAGAGCAAAACATTTTCTCCCTGTCACCATCAAACACACAGAAGAAGTTATTTTCACTTTGCTGAACATATCTCACTCAATTCTTCATACAGGAGGATCAAACTTAGAATATTGTTTATTGTTAGGAACACTGAGAGGGGGGGTGAATCAGTGTTCTATAAGTCTTTTCATGTACTTTTACTTTTAACCATTTCAAAAGAATAATCCAATAGAAGAAAAATATACAACTGAACATCATCCACAAAACCATGACACATAACACCAAGATTTTATGTCAAAAACCCAAAGAGGGAAAAACCATGGAGAGGATTGGCTCTCATAAATATATTGCAATCTTTGCAGAAATGATGTTCAGGCTTGGTCACTTCATGGGCCTAAAACATGTTGGCTTTTGCCATGATGTACAACTAAGTTTAGTAGGCTCACTGCCTCAACCCTAAACCTAGAAAGATTACAATAAGGGCTGTTAAACCCTAAGGGCTATTAAACCCTACTGGAGGCTCACTTTTAGCTTACTACCTTGATGACAAAAGATTTCTTCCAATTAGATCACACATAATAACTGAGTACTGCTTAAGCATCTACCACTATGCCAGGGTGCAGTCATTTAACAACTATATTTTCAATCCTAAGTCTTCATCATTGCTGATCTTCTAACTCTGCTCTTCTATTCGCATTCTCATACACACACAGACACCTCTCAATCAAAGATCATCCCTCTTATATATCTTCATCATGATTTAATCCATAATATGGTCATCATCAAGAAGTGAAACGTGTACATAGAAATATGTACCTTGTCACTCAATCCAATGCACTATGTGTTGCATGCACACAAATCTTCTCTCAAACATGTTCATATAGGTCAGATCTAATCATTAAATTACTTACATAGATCCTCCAAACATTAACTCTTCTCCGCATAATGATTTATATACTTGTCGGTCTCTTCCTTAAGAGTATGCTTAACAACTTCAGCTGTTGACTTACAACTTTTACTGAGGATATCAAAACACCTTCCAATTCATATCAAGTACTCTTTACACTTTCCTAATCTTTCCCTTAGAACTACAAGGCATTATATCATCTTGCAAAGAAATGTAGACAATCAAAACTCAGACTCTGTCTCTGTCAAACTCTGTTAAACATTATGCCGATACTTAGCAGCTTGCAACTAACCTTCTGGTGGACTTCAAATCTACTAACTCTGGAATAAGACACTTCATAGAAGTGTTTGTAACCCCTTACAATTGTATAACAAAATATTTATCTATGGAGGAATGCAGACCACTGCACTAGACCCTATTCACTGTTCCTACTATACCTTTGCTTACTCAGAGTTAGACATTTCTTCAAGATGACTTCTAGAGAGGATCAGGACTTAATCTCCGAGGCATAACATTGTCAAACAATTGAGAACATACCTAAACTATATTACCAAATCATCATCCAAAAGGAGACATGGAGTAGTCTACCAAGCTGTTCTTCAACATACCACTCACTGTCTATACTGTACTTCACTATAACTCACTTGTTTCTTCCCGAGAGGCTAATTTTCTCAATATCCTCAACATACAAGTCTTCTAAACAAGTAATAGAATAAGATATAGTTGACACCAAGGACAACAAGAATATGTTGACATCAATGACAACACCAATTAGGCACATACTTGCAACAATCTCCTCCTTTGTCATTGATGGCAACATATGATGTGAAAAAATGCAACAGCCATCAAGACAAGATTCTCCCCCTTTCTCTTTACACACCTGCATTCTTTCTTTCTATGAAAATTCTCCCCCTTTCTCTTACACATTTGTACTCTAAGTTTTTCACATGACTTCTCTCCCCCTTTGACATCAATGGTAAAGGGCACATACTTGCACTCATCTACTCTGATCTAATCTCTCTTTTGAACTTTCTTCAACTGACTGCTCCCCCTTACTTGATGCTTTCCTGATTGTGACTTTGGTTCTTCATGTGAAGTTCTCTTCTTCTTGGTTTGTCAATTCTCATTTTAGGATCTTGCTACAACTACTTCCCCTGGGAGATAGTTTCATAATCTTCTTGACTTCAACAACCATCTCTGATTATTACCTGCACTGCTACACTTTTTTCCTTTTATTTCTTTGATTGCTCCCTCTCAGGAGTATACATCAGACCATATCTAGAACCTTCACATGCTATCACTTCTGAAGTAACATATCTTGTCTTCTCAAAGCTTCAGACATGACTTTGTCTGTAGATTTTCTTCTGCTAGCTTCCTTTATCATCTTTCTCATCCTTTTTGGTTTCCATATTCATGTGAGCCTTACTCTCAACACATTCAATTTACATTGCATTAACCTCTTCCTTTACTTTACTATCTTATATATGCCTATGAGTTTTATCTTTGGATGTCATGGTCTTTTATTAGCATAGCCTGTTGAGAAGCTACAAGTAGGTCCACACTTATTCTTTTTTATCTCATATTTTGGTTTCTTGAAGTAATTTGTTTCTCCCTTGAAACATCAGATGAAACCCCTACTTGGGCAATGAACTAATTTTCTCATTTAAAGTCAATCTGTAAGCTTCTTCCTTCTGCTAGCCGGTTGATGATTTGCCCTCTACCTTCTTCCTTTGAGGGTTCCTTTTCTTCTTCTCTTCTTTCAATCTTGTTAACCTTTCCTACATTTCCATTACAAGTTTTAGGACCTTTTTGCCTAGAACATTTCCTTTAATCTCCTTGGGTTTTTCTCCTTTGGTATCTGCCCTTTTCTTCAGAAACTACTACTACTGATTTACTGGCTCCTTTAAGTTCAGCGCCAACTTCATCTAGTAGTATTAATACCCTTGCAGGTTCAGACTCAATGGTCTCTAATCATCTGCCACAATCTTGGATATTTCTGGACCTTCTCCTGGTTCAACCATGTCCTCCTTTTCTTGGTTAGTTCTTCTACTTTTCTTCTTCTTCTTCTTCTTCTTCTTCTTCTTCTATTTTTACTTCTTAGATGTAGTTGAATCACTGAGAGGTAGAGGCTCTTGAACACTTGTAGGCCCTCCTTACTTTTGACCCTTATCAATCATATATCATCACTTACCTTGCACATTTCTGATACTTGGTCATTTTAAGCTTTTGAATCATTGCCTTTTCTCTGAAGTAAAGGGACTTTTAAGTATTTCAACCTTGTTTTGATCCTGTCTACTTCTAAATAATCATGTTTTCTCTCTACAAGATTCATCTCCTTCCTCATCCTATCCCTCTTAGCAGCCAGACTTGATGGCCTTGCAAAAGTCATCTTCTTCTCCTGTAGCATATACTTAATAGACAAAATTATTTATTTCCTTCAGTGCATTTTTATTTTCTTCCACATCAACTCTACCAAAAATTTGGCCCTTAGTGCACTCTACTTCCCGTTCCTATTCTTTAAACTCTTTCTCAAGAGGCAGTGAATCAAACACCCTCTCCATCTGCCATCTAGCTACACTATCATCACTGCCCCAAACACAATCCAAGTACTTAAGGGTAATCCTAATCTCAAATTTGTAATGCTTGTCAGCATTAGTTGCGTCTACATTTCTGACCATACAAAGATAGTAAATACACTATCATAGCCTTGACATACCAACCCCAATTCTCATTAAACAGCCCACAATGATCTTTTCGAAGAATGGCTTCATGAACCCCTTGGCAAGCTTTGATCCTTGGATTGTTATACTCTCAATGTCTTTAAAGGAGGGAATATTAGAATTTGTGCTTTCTCCATCACTGTCATCTATATTTCCTTGAATGTTTGGACTCTGATCCCTGTTACTAGAGGATGATGGACTAACACTGAACTAGCATGAGACTTTTGTTTGCCAAGTGAAGAATCCTGTCTTCTAGATGACCCAGTAGTGTTCCTTCACTTTCTCTACACATTTGAATCATGTGCCTTCTTTCTCCTTGCAACCAATTCATTTAAGGCATTTTCTTTCACTGTCCTGGTAGATTTCACAGAAGAGTGCATCTGTGAAGATGGTGGCCCTACATATTTTCCCTTCTAATTTCTAGTCTCATTTTGTCGAGCTTCAACCCTCTTCTGCACCAAAATTATTTATCCCATGCCTCTGTTTTCTCTACCAAAATCATCTTCCTGTCTAGTTCAGATGTCTTTTGAAGCCGCTCCCTATCTTCATCATCTTTGTACAATTCACTCCAAAATGATAATCCATCACTGTCTAAATCATCTCTCTGGCCCCCAACATCATTATCAAATCTCTTCTTCAAAGGCATCCTTGATACATATGTCTTTCTATTTGTTGTTCCAACATTATTAGAATCATCCCCATTTTCATAATTAGAGTCATTGCCATCATCTGGAAAAGGAATCAGATTGCTTCCTCTTTGTTGGAGCTCGATTCCTATGATTTCCATCATTGACGTTAGTTCGATCGGCTACCTCCAGTAGTAAATTCTCAAGATCTTCCATAGTCCTTGCTTGATTTACAATTGCTAAAAATACAACCTTCCAGAGGCATCTAAATGTGTATGACTAGGTAGAATCATTTATCCTCAGTCAAAAGCAGAACCTCCACACTGTTGCATTGAATGCAAAGAGATTTAGAGATCAAATAGGTTCCCTTTTACCCTTTGTGCGGCTTGACCTAGTCGTCATTAAATGCTCATTCAAAAATCTATTAAGACCCTTCATTGTAGTTGATTATGATTTCTTCGCAATATGTCGCATTATCCCTTTTTATTCTAGTTTATCTTTTGAGAGATGTGTCACATCAGATTTCATCAAACACCCTCGTGCCGACTTTTGGGACCCACTTTCTAGTTGAGGGATTTGGATTTTCAACATTGCTTCCCTTGAGCTAAAGCACTCATTTTACTTCCCAGAGGAAGTATCTACACCGAATACTAGTGTGGATTGATCCTTGACTTCAATTACTTCTTTCTTGATCCATACCTTGTTCATTTCTTTCTTGGTTTCAATCAGATTAACTCTCTTTTCCCTTGTCATTTCTCTGATTTGTTTTCCTTTCTTCAGAATAACAATTTCTCTTCACATTCCTGCTTCTGCAAAAATTTTCAATATGTCTAGGTTTGTTGCAATTGTAACATACCACATTCTTTTGTCCTTGAATGCTTCCATTGACTAAATTTGATCTGCATTGATTAACCATGTGTCCAAATCTATTGCATGCAAAACATCTTTTATTGAATGATTGACTATTCTTGATATTTTGAAAATTAGTTCTTACTGAACTTCTACATTCATTTGATCTGTGTCCCATTTTGTAGCATGCATTGTACCTAATAGAGTTCTAACTTACTTTACTTCTACATACAACAGCTTTATGACCAGTTCTATTGCAAGTGAAGTATTTACCTTTAAATGATTGTTCATTCCTCCCATTGTTGAAACTCTTACTAATCTAATTTCTACATTCGTTTGTTCTATGACCAATTTTCTTGCAATTAAAACACTGACTAGAGAATAATGGAGTTTTTTGATTTGTTCTTCTCCTACACTGAGTAGCCCTATGACCAAACGTATTGCATGAATTACAATAACCATTGAAAGATGAGTACCTTTGAGCATTTGGTTATCTAACCAGAAGTCTTCTTCTTTGATTTCTAAACTGGTATCCTTTGTTTTGTCTTGACTCAGTGCTCATTTGACATGAGTTTGAACTTTCTCCTTTCTCAAATCCTAAGCCATGTTTGTCATCAGCACTCCTCTAGCTAGCAATCATTTCATCAAGCTTGGCAGTACTTATCCTTAATTTTTCTTCAAAACTTCTAGCCTTTTCTAGATCTATTTTTAAACTTATAATCTCTTTTTCAAGTTTTACACACTCTTCTAATATGTTCTTCACAATCAAATTTAGATCATCTTCTGCTCTTGTTCTTTTTGTAACTTCTGCTTTCAAATTATTTAGGGCTTCATTCATTGATAGTAATTGGTCACTAACTTCTTTGTGTTTGTCTTTGAATTTCTTGACTTGCTCTTTTAGCTTTAAGATGAATTCATCTACTTGTTTCAAATTTTCATTTAGATCCCTGACTTCTGCTTCAGAGTTTTCAAGATCCATAAGAGTTGCTTCTAGTTGGTTTTACCTTTCATAATTTCCATACCTTCTTTCAGCCATGATCACATTGTCCTAGATCTTCCTCAAGCTATTAAACTTATTTCGAGGAACCTTGTTCTGATACCAATTGTTGATTGTTAGGAACACTGAGAGGGGGGGTGAATTAGTTTTCTATAAATCTTTTCATGTACTTTTACTTTTAACCATTTCAAAAGAATAATCCAATAGAAGAAAAATATACAAGTGAACAACATCCATGAAAGCATGACACATAACACCAAGATTTTATGTGGAAAACCCAAAGAGGGAAAACCACAGAGAGGATTAGCTTTCATAAATATATTGCAATATTTACAGAAATGATGTTCAAGCTTGGTCACTCCATGGTCCTAGAAGATGCTGGCTTACTGCCATGATGTACAATTAAGTTTAGTAGGCTCACTACCTCAACCCTAAACCTAGCAAGATTATAATAAGGGTTGTTAAACCTTAAGGGCTGTTAAACCCTACTGGAGGCTCATTGTCAGCTTACTACCTTAATGAAAAGCTTGCTTCCAATTAGATCACACATAATAACTAAGTATTGCTTAAGCATCTGCCACTATGCTAGGGTGTAGTCATTTAACAACTATATTTTGAATCCCAAGTCTTCATCACTGCTAATCTTCTAACTATGCTCTTCTATTCGCATGCTCGCATACACACACTAACACATCTATTCACACACCTCTCAACCAAAGATCATTGCTCTTATATATCTACATCATGATTTAATCCATAATCTAGTTGCCATCCAAGAAGTGAAACATGTACATAGAAAGATGTACCTTGTTGCTGAATCAAATGCTCTATGTGTCATGTGCACCCAAATCTTCTCCGAAACATGTTCAAAATAGGTTAGATCCAATCATTCAATTACTTACATAGATCCTCCAAACATTAACTCTTCTCCACATAATGATTTATATACTTGTCAGACTCTTCCTTAAGAGTATGCTTAACAACTTCATCTGCTGACTTACAACTTTTACTGAGGATATCAAAACACCTTCCAAATCATATCAAGGACTCTTTACATTTTATGAATCTTTCCCTTAGAACTATAAGGCATTATATCATCTTGAGGAGAAATGCAGACCATCAGAACTCAGACTCTATCTCTATCAAACTTTGTTAAACACTATGCTAATATTTAGTAGCTTATAGCTAACCTTCCAATGGACTTCAGATCTCCTAACTCTGGAATAAGACAATTCATAGAAGTGTTTACAACCCCTTACAACTGCATAACAAAATACTTATTTGTGGAGGAATGCGGACCACTCCAATAGACCCTATTCATTGTTCCTGCTTTACCTTTGCTTACTCAGACTTAAACATTTCTTCAAGATGGCTTCTGGAGAGGATCAAGACTTAATCTCTGAGGCATAACACTATCAAACAATTGAGAACATCATACCTGAACTATATTACCAGATCATCATCCAGAAGGAGACGTGAAATAGTCTACCAAGATGTTCTTCAACATACCACTCACTGTCTATACTGCACTTCACTGTAACTCACTTGTTTCTTTCAGAGGCTAATTTTCTCAATATCCTCAACATACAAGTCTTCTAAACAAGTAATAGAATAAGATAGAGTTGATACCAATGACAACAAGAATATGTTGACATCAATGACAACACCGATTAGGTACATACTTGCAACAAATATAACATCTTCAGATAGGCTTCTAAATAACTTCCAATCCACATGCAAAGATATTTATTCTATAGGAAATGTAGAGCATTCTTCTAGATTATACTTCTGCGTGTAATCTATTGTTTGCACTGCAACACATTGTTATCACCAGAGGGGCTAAGTTTCTCAATATCCTCAAAAAAGTAAGAGCATAGTTGACACTAATGACAACAGAAATATGTTGACATCAATGAAAACACCAATTAGGCACATACTTGCAACAATCTCCCCCTTTGTCATTGATGGCAACATATGATGTGAAAAACTGAAACCATCAAGACAAGATGTTAGGACTAAAAATCCTATTCACCATTTGTTACATTTGATTTCATAAATTACAAAAATTCCTATGACCAGATCCATTTTATAACCCATGATAACTAATGATCCCATGAATATGGCCCTTGACATGTAAGCATCTCCCTGATCATAGTTGAGAAAAAACTTTAAGAGCAATTGATCCTTATAAGAAAGATCTTGTGCATGTCTTTTCGATCAACAAATCATAGTTCTTTTTGCATAATCAGGGAGAGATGAATAAAGTTACAGTGATAAAAAAATCCCAAAGATAATAGGTGTACATAATCAGGAAGACACTACATAACATTTCATCGATGAAAAACCCATCGGCAAAAGCAAGCTAGTCAAAGTGAAATTTTCAAATCAGACCGAGCTCATGCATCGTGCCAATGGATATCTTTTCAGTGAGAAATATACATACTTTCACCAATAAGACAAGATAACAATTATGTCAAAGAGACATGTATGATCGGAGTGGGTTCTTCAGATCTCTCTGACTATGTGGGTTACTCCAATAAGGAAGACCAAAAAGTTTTCAGGGAAAGTCCCACGAACTTATCCGAATGATTAAAGTGATAAAAGAAACATGTTGGGGAGACTAGATGTATCAGAAAGGCATCGTATTCTCTTAGTGATGATACATGTCAACTTGATGATAATATGAATGACTATTAATTGTCGAAAAGACAATGGGTGATATTTAAAAGGATTTATAACAGTCTAGATCACCCTGATTACGGGTAAACTTCATGATGTTCTCCCCGAAACATTAGGAATTGAAAAGTAAGACAAAAGGCAATTGTGTGATATCAGTGAGAGTATTAAGATGTCTTCCCAACTAAATAAGAGAACCAAAAGGACACTTCATATCAAAAAGACATTCAGTTAGTCTTGGCAATTAGTTATGAATGTATAAACAAAGATGACACCAAATCAAGCACATAGATCAGCTTGAGACTACAAGAGTTCCACCGATGCAACATCATTATATCGCTCTAACATTTCAAAATTCAAAAAACTTGTCGCATTCATTTCTAGTGGCAGACATTAATGGCTGCATGAACAAACCTTATATGAGCATTTCTGATTGAAAAGGGATTGAACCAAAAGGAATTTTTAGAAGTTACAATGAAGAAGGATGAGAGATTGAGCGGAGGTCAAGGAATTTAGTGTGCCCAAAATATACATGTAAGAATACAAGATATCCCTACAATTGATAGATTGTAATTCAATTCTGCTATCTTGTAGAGAGATAAGATGGAAAGTTCTGCAAAAACAAAAAATAAGAAGCAACAGGGTGAAAGTGGTCAGTCCAAAAATAAGAAGTAGAAAACTGAAATGGGGCAGGAATTGAAAGCAAAAAATGAAAATTAAATCAAGACCTCATTGATCAATTGCCTGGATTAGGGCCAAAAGCTAGGAGGTCTGCACAATTGGGGGCTGATGTAGAAAGATTAGAAGATAAATGCAAACATATAAGTGATGTGTGGACCCCCATTAGGGGATATGAATTGTTCATGTTTCATTATCATCAGAGAGATAGATTTGAACCAGTTTGTAACCCTTGGAATTTCAATTTGGGGAAGTTGGTTGTTCCTGATGTCTTCATGAATATAGACCTTATAAAACTTCTGGCCAACTATTATAACTTGTACCTTAAAGCCATTTGCAACCCACAAGGAGAACCTTTCATACATGTATCCAAAAATGTACTTTGTGAAGTTTTCAGCCTAGATGACACATGATAAGCCTATAGTGCATGAGGATTTAGAAAAGGAATACTGGAGAATGGACACTACCTACAAAGGATGGAGATTTCTGTTACATAGGCCTAGAGAAGATGGAAACTTAGTACCACTTGAGGATGGTGATGGACCTCCCTTCCATGTTGATTTGTTCAAGCCCTATTTGAAATATACTTACTACTCAGTAGGTCAAGTAATGGGAATAGAGGTCTCTGAATTTATGTCTATAGGGCCAATGGTGATTTCTACAAACATACAATGTCACAATGCAAGACCCTTTGATTATTCTTCATACATTTCCAGATGGATTGACTCAGGGCTAATGGCTATCAAGAATGGTTCTCCCATGATGCACTTCAAACATTATTCCTCTCTCATGCACATGATATTGTGCTATGGACAAGAGCTAGGAATATGGCCAGAAGAATTAAGAATCACACAGTTGGATAAAGAGGGTTAGCCATTATCGATACAATTTTGGACCTCCATTTGGGATAGTAGATTTGTCAATTCTAATTATGTTCATTTTTAAGAATACTTTGTCAAGACATTGTAGAGATTTTATGGTCACCCTTGTGATTATTCATTGTCTAATGAGGTCAAAAGATTCTTAAGGCCTAAATATTTCAATGGACCACCAACTATAAGTCATGTAATTGGGGTGATTGGTACTGCTTTCTTGATTCCATTATGATCAAGGTTTATGGTTTTGAAGATACACCTTTCCTATTGCCCAAGACTATGCCAGATAGAATTACATATTTGGAGATTGTCATGCAACTGGATTATTCCAATGTCATGTACCTAAGCGCATATGACAAATAGTCATTCATGCCCAGTACATTGTGTTTTGGGGATTTTACTGTAGTATCAAGAGAAGGATATGAGCTTGTTTTGGATAAATTGTCACATTTCAATATGAAGAGAGCTACACCAAGGAAAGGATTTCATCCTAAGGGCTTTATTGACTTTGCAAGAAAAAAATAGAATTTAAGTGGATATGTTCATATACCATATCCTCATGATGATATCATCAAAAACATGGAAGAAACAGAGGTCGACTTGGCAATTGATAAGTACAATAGAGAAGTTGAACAAAAGATGAGGGAGATACAAGAAGTGGAAATGTTATCCTCTAGTAGTGAGGAATCTTATAAAGAAAATAAACCCCAAAGCCAACCTAATAAGATCCCCAAGTTGAGGATTGGAGAGTATCAACCTCCAACCAGAGAACAAGAAGTTGGGGAACCATCTGACACATGCTAGGCAATTGGCCTATACATCTTTTGTTTCAGATGACCATTTCATCTAGTCTCCTGAGTTTAAATCTTTTTTGTATAAACACAAAGGAAAAGCAATAAGGGAATCAGTTGCGGATGTCACACCAAGCAATGAAAGACAGTTGTTGAACACATTGAAGATGGATGTGGAAAATGAAATGAAGAACATGACTCCAGAGAGGGGAAGAAAATTATTAGAGGAGTCTGGTGTGATGATCTTTCCTAGTTTGGACTTGATCTCTGCTTTAGTTTTTGACATCTTTTTACACAATCATGATGTCAAACACAAGCTTAGTCTAGAAGGGGTAACAGAGGTGTGCACTGGGTCAAGGTACAATCCTAATGAGAATTCTCTTATGATTTGGGCTATATACCCCCCACACAAGAAGCTTGCAGTTATTGATATAGAGAAAGCATTAGATCATGTGATGACACTAAAAGTGGGTGAAACTGATCCTGTGGTCACAACCAATAGTGGCATAAATGTAGCCAAATTGAACAAGGTGCAGATTCAAATGTTGATTAAAGAACGGGATATGTACAAGTTGAATAGTGAAAGGATGCTTAAAGAAAATAATTTTCTAAGAGATATAGTTAAGGATACATTTAAAGAATCTACTAAAATGTTGAATCAAGGAGAAAGCTCCCAAGTAAAGGATAAGTACGAGGAATTACAGATGAACACTCAAGTAATCTAGGCCAGCTTTGATGTACTCACTACAATATTCTAAAAGAGATACACTAATATGATGATCTGGATGAACAAGTTCTGGGTCACTCACTCTAAGAATCACACCGCCATTCAAGAACATAAAAGTATAAATGATAGGCTTCAGGAAAAGTTCCAAGAGACAAAAAACAAAAACACTTTTGATCCTGGGGCCATTACCACTTGTTGTGATGCTCACAACACACCCCATTTTACTCCTTAGCAAAATGAGGCCCCCTGCTGTAGCTAGCTTTTGGTTGCTTTTGTGTGTGGGCTTTTGCTTGGTGGTGAAAGGGAAGAGGAGCTGAAAATACAAACCTTGTTAAAAATATGGAAAATTTTCATTTGAGTACCAGGTCAAAGTACAGGTGAATTCCTTGTTGAAAATAAACAGGGGTTACTTTTTGATTTTTTCTAAAATTCGCTGTATTTTGCAAGTTATTGTTGTTTTTGGTAAATGTACAATTAGAGGGTTTGTGTCTTGTATATACAAAGTTATTTGTATATGCAAGGTTGTTTCATATACAAATGCATTTATATATCGTGCTTTTGTGTTAGTCACAAAAGGGGAAGTCGTCGGGTTTTCTTATTTTGTTGCTTTTTCCTTGTATGCATTTGAGAAATGTTTTATACATACATACAAGGTGGACCCGAAGGGAGTTAGGTTGGAGTGTATACACGTTGAAATCCACTATGTATATCGAGGTTTGCATATTCGGCAAATGGAAGACATACAAGTAAACATACAAACATTTTATACATAGCGCGGAATTGAAGAGATATTAAAGTTGGTATAATCGATGTATGTTCGGCACTTGTATATTGGGCGAATGTGAAATATACAATCACAAGATACAAGGGGTAACATACATCGTGAAATTTAAAGGTTATTAAATAATGCATAATGGTTGTATATGATGGGTTGTATGCAAGGTATCAGGGCACGTGCATTCCACTTTATACAATGCAGGTTTGAGAGCGAGGCAAGTTTTGGGAAAGACAATGTATCAGGACTTAATGAATATAAGGTAAAATATACATTGTGTGTGGTACAACGTAGAATTGAAAGTAAGTTGAATTACAGTATAAATGGTGCATTCGGACTTGAAGTATATTTTGTGATGCATCAATTTATACAAGCACGGAACTCAAAAGTTATCAAAGACAATAAAGTTAATGTATATTGTGCGTTGTACATTTATTATATACAACTCTGATATACATTGCACTTTATACAAACCGGAACCGAAGGGATTATAAAATAAAGTTAAACTGTTGCATATTTTCGCTTGTATGTATGTTCAAAATGTACATCATTTTTCACATACAAGCCAAAACTCAAGAAAATTAAAGTACAGTTAATTCAATGTATCACATCCGAATTGTATATTCAGAGATACACTGAGTTTTGAACATCGCAGAGATACAAAAGGAAAGGTAAGGTGGGTCCCAGCATTTGTACATTTGAGTGTTTGTATAATGAAAATGTATATTTTATGATGTACAAGCGGATGTACATTCGAGGATACAAAGCGGAGGTACAAGCTGGATGTCAGAAAAGAGTTAAAAATGGAGAAGTCCTTGTATATTGGGTGTTTGTATGTTTATAATGTACAATCCTGATATACAAAGAACCAAATGGCATTGCGAAAGAATAAAAGGTAAAGAATGTCTACTGTGTGTTTGTGTATGCGATTATACAATAGAATATACAAGTGAGGTATACAAGCAAATGAAAATAAAAAGGGTGTATGGAAAAGGTAAAAGGGAAAGGGGCTTTAGTTCAATTGTATGCATAAAGTGATTGTACGTTCAAAGATACAACGAAAAGATACAAAGAAAACATACAATGAGATATACAAAAGAAAAGTGCATGTTTAATTAAGCTAACGGTCAAAAGTTTAAAAAACTCAAAAATTGAAAAAGGAAAACCGAAGGTCACAACGCATTAATTACTGTAATTAATGTGAGTTTAATGCTCAAACAAGAGGAATTTAACAAGGGTTAGGGCAGAATTATTGTTATTTTGCTTACGAGATATATTGTTAACATTGAAATTTTTAGAAAGGGCACTATCATAGTAAAATTGAACGGAATTTACCGGATTAATGAAGTTACAGTTGCTGGGTGAAGGTGAAAGGTAAAAGTAAGTCAACATCAAAGGTTGAACGGTCACGAAAATAGGTATTTATCTTAGGACCCCATTTAATTATTGAATGGTAAAACGCAGCTGTTAGTTATAATAATTTCACTTTCAAAATGCATGCATTTATTGAAATTACTGTTTTAACTGTTAATTAGGATAAACAGAGCTTAGTCCATTTAAGGGTAAAATAACAGAAAGAAATAAATAGGTTAGGGTTAATGACAGAAAATAGATTTTCACAGTAAAACCCTAGATATGAAATGGAAACAAAAATTGAGACGTGTATACTTCCACAGGATGGCCCCTAAACAGAAGAAAGACTCTGGGGACGAAGTAAAGAAAGAGAGAAAACCAAGGAAAGAAGTAGAAAAAGAAGAATTGCCGATATACAGAGGTTGTCCAACCCTGATTGGTACAAGCAGAATGGGTACTGATACAAACATAGGGACTTATGATGTAGAGGATGTATTGAAGGAAATCACTGCTACAGATGCCTCCCCAGATAGGAAATGTATTTGGGATAGTGGACTATATAGAGCTACAGGGTTTCCTCTGGCTATGGAGGCAAAAGATCTATGCCTAGACTGTGTAATCTTTTATGACCCTAATACGAGGAAGGTAATGCTACATGACAGATTAATTGTTGATCTGACCCTTGAGGGGATTGCAAGAACTTTTGGATTCGAGATCACTGATAAGATGACAGATATTGATATCGATCAGTATAATGAGAGTTTCTACACAAATGATGGAGACTGTAAGGCTAAAATATTTTACCACTGGTACAGTCCAAAGAACAAACCAAAAGTAGTGGCCAGAATTCCTAAAAATCTACTGAGGATACATTTCAAGGAAGAGATATATTTGATGATTACTATGCTGAGCAGGCTGGTTGGGTTGAGGGATGGCACCAAATGTGAGCCCTGGATGTTCACTGTCATAGAATACCTAAGAACAGGGGAGAAGAAACAAGGACCAATTCATTGGGCCAAGGCCATTAATACAGCCATATGGAGGTAGGCTATGATGAGACAGCAGAAAGGCTTGCCCTTTTTTATGTCTTCCTATATATTATACTCCTGTACTGTAGAGATTAGACCACACATACATGGACTAGAAAGAGTTGATGTTTTAGGGAGTGGTCCTGAGTAGAGGTTGGTGTATGAACATTACCCAGAATTACAAGAGGAGAATGCCATGAAGAAGTTTGCTTTTGTTAATGATGTTTTCTATACCTACATGGTGAGAGTACTAAATGAAGAGCCAGACAAAAGGTTGTCTAAAGAGGCTAAACATATAGTTGGATGGCATTGTTCATGGTTCATACAGTTTCAACAATTTTCACACATAAGAACTAAAGGATTTGAGGGGAGGCCATTTATGCTTCCAAGATACCCTTCTGACAAACTGATTGTCTTGGAGTTTTCAAGATAGAATTTAAATGCTTTCAGGATGTACAAGAGGAAATTTAATGGCAGGGGAAATGTAAGAATACCTTGGGCCATTGGCATGTATTCTTGTATTAGTGAGGATGTTGTAGCCTATTCAAAATAAGAACTAAGATATTATGGGTTCCAGGAATTTGATTTGGCAAGGAAGTTTGATCCATTCCATAGAATTCAAAATTTTGTTGACAAGAAGTACAAACATCAAGTGCATATTGAAGATTTCTGGGCCGACTGCAAGAGTGACTTGGAAGTAAGAAAGAGAGCTCATAAGAGATTGACTATTGAACAAATGAGGTCTATTGGTGATATCTATGTTCCTCCAGAGGTTCATGAGGATGACAAACTGTTGCACCAAAGTTATGCACAGGCTAGGCTGGCTCCCATTACAAAGCCTGATTGGTCGAAGCCTTGGAACACATCATTGGATATTTTGACAAAACCTGTGATTTTATTTTCAAAAACATGGCTTAAAAATAGGAGAGAAGAGCTCAAGGCTGAAGGAAAAGAAGTTACATTCCCAAAGAAGGGAAGGAAGAGAAAGGCAGAGCCCAGTGATGACTTGCAATGTTTCTATGAGAAGAAGAGAAAGGTTGTAGAGGCAAGAATTATGGAAAATAATAAGAATGCTACATTAATGGATCGATATATTTCCACAGGATAAAGATGCACAAGAGGGAGAAGAATAAGGTTTTAACATATATTTTGACATTTCATGTTACCTGGTAGCATTTGTATGTCATTAACTAATGTGACATTTTATGTTGGCATTTCCTGTCTGTAAACATCAAAATTTACATTTCAGACATCTTGGGTGTTGTGAAGGGTTAAACAAGGTGTCTTGTCATTAGGAGTTTTGTTGTCTTGTACAAAGTAGATGTCATGAGATTAATTAGGGTTTCTACTAATAATCTTGGTTAAATCAAAATCCCACAAACAAAGGAAGGGGTGAACAAAAACGGGGAGAGATGGTCGAGAGATGGGTGCTTTTTCATTTTTCTATCTGAAACTATTCAAATGTAAGAAGCTGGAATGAAAGAATAGAAAATTATGCAAATCATATTCTGTACATTTTGAATCTTGTGTGAAATCTTGGTGAACCGAATTGTTTTGTTTATTATCTGTATAGAACCGTTGTATTTTTTAATTTTAGTTATTCTATTGCCGTGATGCAAGGTTAAATCCATTCCACTGGTGGATTTCTATAAAATCAATGGAATGGACTTGTAAAATAGTTTTCCCATTTTTGGTTCATTCTTTTGTCAGATAAACATGGAAATGTAGAAATTACAAAATCTGTCTAAGAGAAGGACATTGGCAAGAAAATTCAAATATACATTTGAAGTATATACATGGATTGTATGTCTGAGATAGTCTATGAATATATCGCACCTGCTGCGAGCCTCATTTTGTGTATGCACAGTGGAAAGTGGTATGTATGAAAAGTCTTGTTTAGTCAAGTTTGTGTTATTCGGAAAATATACATTTCCTGTATATATCGTAACTGTATGAAGCTATTTTCTTTGTGTATATTGTTGTTGTATCTGGGTACCACCTTGTGTATGTCGTTAGACAAATTGTGTATGTAAGAGTCATCGGGTGGATGAAATTGTGTTGAACCGACAGTATATAGTCTCACCAATTGAGTTGTATCGGGGTGACAACTAAAGGTGTCACCAATGGATAGTTCATCGGCACACCGGCAGAGGGAGATTTTCTGTGGCTGATGGTGAATGTCTCACTGATAGAGGGAATCTGAGGATTGAGTGGTCGGGAAGAGATGAACCATCAGAGAGTGTGTAGAAGGTTTCACCGATAGAGGCGGTCTTTCCGACGAAGAGTATATCAGCATGAGATATGCCATCAGTGGAGAAGTTAAAGGTGTCACTGATAGTCATAGTCTGGCCGATGGTGGGACCCGGCATTGATAGTATCAGGGAGACAATAGAGATTGGTATGAGATGCCCATTGGCATAAGGAGGTGTATCAACGGAGTGGCTTAAAGTTGGACCGACGGTGGAGGTCTGGCCGATGAAGGAGTTGGCGTAAAGGGTTTTGAAGTGACAAGTGACATCAGCAGAGGGAATGAAGACTTCATCAATAATTATATGTCTTGGTGTTAAAGAGTTTGGCATCAGCATGAAGTGGAGCGTCAGGGAGACCTTCTGCGGTTAGACTGACATTGTAAGTGTTGCTGATAAGCAACTTAGTCAATAGAGGTGACCAGTAGCAGAGGTAATGGGGACCTGTTCAGCAGGTTAGTGTTTGCATGTTTCAGTGTGACCTCAGTCATCAGAACAAGTTAGTGTGGAGAGCCCAATAGGCAATATCTTGCCGATAGGCACATAAACAAAATACTCATCGGTGTAAGTTTTGGTTTCGGCGAGCAAGGAGAAAGCTAGGCCGATAACAAGTGTTTGGCTGATGAACACAACGACATCAGTGAGAGAGAGATCATCGGGAAGAAAGAACGGGGGAAGGCCAACAAGGCAAGTCAAGCTGATAAGGATAAAGAAGCATATGTCGGTAAGACATTGAAAGTCTCTTGCCAATATGGACAAAAAGAAACATTTTGCATGTTTCTGCTGAAGACCTCTGCATCAAGTGGTATCAGAGTGAAGGAGTGTTCTTTGGGAAGAAGAAGAAGACAAGATGTCAGAAGGAGAAGGATCAGAAACGTACCCAACAAAGATGACCAACGTTGAGTTGACGACCTTAGTAAAAAATCACATAGCAGAGAGCAGAGCTGATAGAGCTCAGAATCAGGCATTGAAAGAAGAACTAGAGAAGTTGAGGGAGAGAGTGGAGAAAGGGGAACAAAACTCTGGTGAATGAGAAGATGGGGATGAAGAGGAGACCCCAAAGCATGAAGAGATAGTGGTTCCTGTAGACCAGAGACCCTAACTCAATGCCCTCAAGTCCATGGAAAGAAGGACCATGGATATGAAAATAGACCTGCTAGTGTTTGCAGGAAAAATGGAACCTGATTCGGTGATGGAGTGGATAGATTCCTTGAATAATTTCTTTGAGACCGAGGAAATACCAAACCACCAAAGAGTGAAGATGGCTCAGTCCAAAATGAAAGGACCTGCACTGACTTGGTGGAATTTCATCCAAGATGACAGGGTGAAAGAGGGAAAGAACAGAGTTGCAACATGGAAGAGAATGATGGATTTAGTGAAGGAAGCCTATGTTCCATTGGATTATAATATCCAATTACATAAGAGGAAACAAAATTTGAAGCAGAAAGAGCTAGATGTCATCTCATACACAGAAGAGTTCATGAAACTGTGTGTAAAAACAAAGGTAAAGGAAGGTGAGGAAGAAAAGGTAGCAAGATACCTCAATGGATTTGTTAGGGCAGTAAAAATTTAAAAATTTTACTATTTTCTCACTCCATCATATTTGAACAAAATCCTAAAAAATATCCCAAAAAATCATAATAAAAATTTAATTCATCTCACAAGGTGTCTATAGATGAGCAGTGTTAAATTTCTTTAAGGTCAATCTATCGGCAAGCTATTGTTTTGTCTACACCGATACATAAGGAATCATTTGAAAATAACCATCGGCGTGAGAAGGCAGATCGGAAGGAGATCTATGGAAGTCACCGATGGAATAAGTGATACCGATGACTTTACATCGGCAAGAAAAGCAAGTGGTCATACCGATCGGTATGACAGACAACTATCGGATGACCTTTTAAAAGTTGCCCCGACGGTATATATCATACCGATAAAGTATTTCGGCAAGAGTCTCACCGAACATCCTGCGGAGGTAATGAAGCAAACGACCATCGGAAAGAAGTAAACTATCGGGATAAAATACAAAGAAGTTTCCGATACTAAATGTCTTGGTGATAAGAGAGCTTTCAGCAAGACTCACAATGATACTATTATCTGTCGGGATGACTCAACATATCAGGACAAGGGAATTAGGTCTCGCTAATTCACAAGTCACGGTGATCAAAAGGTATCGGTGATACTTTGACATACTCCGCCCGATAAAGAATATGAAAGAACGATCGGTGAGATGATTCGGATCGGGTTATCTTTTGAAAGCTATCCCGATAGTATGTTTCACTCCGATGGGTATGCTCTAGTGGCAAGACATTAAAACAGTCATTCCGATCCAAAGTAACATGACTATCGGTGGGACAACAAAAGTCAGGGAAACATAATTATGTTATCCCGATAGTATTAATCACCCCGATAAAACAAAAAATCATATCGGTAAGACTCATTAGTTCGGAGTGAAATCTAAATCACATGGCGATGAAGGAAGTCATGCCGATGGTCGCGCCCACTTGAAGATATGACATTACATAGCGTCAGGAATACAATTGAGGGGTCATGCCGATTGACTGTTCGCGCCATAAAAACATTAAGGTCGCCCAAACATTTCAAAATTCATGACGATAAGAGGAGTTATGGCGATGTGACATTTCACAATGATGAACATTGAATTGATCAGATGATTAAATACAAATGGCTACGAAATTTCTATGATCATTATAGTTGCAAAAAACCATCTGAGAAGAGAATACAGAAGAGCTCTTAAGGCGAAAGTAGAGGATTCCAATTCCAGCCACCAAACAACAGGTACATATACACAAACCACTGTATAGCCTGTATTTAAATTCTCTGCCAAAGTTTTAAAATGGAAACTCCAGGGAAGGGAAAAGGCAGAAAGTTACAAGGGGAAACCAGTAAGCCCAAGAAACAAAAAACTGAACAAACCCTTGAGGAGAAAGTAAAAGAAAGAAAATTGAACTAGGACCTAATTGACCAATTGCCTGGGTCAACTCCCAAGGCCAGAAGGTCTACCCAACTCAGGGCAGAAGTGGGGAAATTAGAAGATAAACACAAACGCCTGGGAGATATCTGGACCTCAATTCGGGGATATGAACTTTTCAGATTCCACTACAATAGAAGGTTTAGGAATGCTCCTGTGTCAAACCCATGGCACATGAATTTAGGAAAACTGGTTGTACCCAATGTATTCCTGAATGTGGAACTCCTTCAATTGCTTGCCAGACATTATAATTCAAGCCTGAAAGCCATCTGCAACCCACAGGGAGAACCAATTGTGCATTTGTCAAAAAATGCTATTTGTGAGGTTTTTGATTTAGATGATTTATGCACTGTCCCTATCATTTATGAAGATCTGGATAAGGAGTATCGGAGAATGGACACAACTTATAATGGATGGAGGTTGCCCATTCATAGGCCCAGGGTTAGAGGAGAAGTGATGCCCTTAACTGAAAATGATGGCCCTCCCTTTCATGTAGCCATATTTGAACCATACATACAATATACCTATTTTTCTGTAGGCCAAATTCTGGGCTCAGAGGTCCCTGAGTTCATGACCATTCCTCTGATGGTCATAGCCTTAGACATTCAGTGTCATAATGCAAGGCAATTTGATTATGCTTCCTATATTGCTAATAGAATGGACTCTGGTCTATTTGCAATAAAAAACAGTGCTCCAGCATGCTCTTTTGAGCATTACTCAATGCTTATGCACATGGTGTTATATTATGGCCAGGAGGTAGGGTTATGGCCAACTGAGTTTCAAGTTGTTGCTGCAGATAAGAAAGGGGAAAAGATACCTATACAACTATGGACTAGAATTTGGGAAAGTAGATATGCCCATTCCAGCTATGCTCGATTTGAAGAGCATTGTGTAAAAGTACTGTATAGGTATTTTAATCACCCCTGTGAATATTCAATTTCAACTGACATAAAAAGATTCCTCAGACCAAAAGATTTTGGTGGCCCCCCTACTGTCACTCATAATTGGGGAGACTGGTATTGCTTTGAGGATGCTACTATGATCAGAGTTTATGGTTTTAAAGATGCTCCATTCATATTGCCCAAGACTGTCCCTGACAGGCTTGCATATTTGGAGATAATCAGGCAAATGCATTGTTCAAATGTGATGCATTTGAGTTCACATGACAAACAATCATTTATGCCCAACACCTTATGTTTTGGAGATTTTACTGTAGTTTCAAAAGAAGGTTACAATCTCATTATGGATAAATTGATGCATTATAACATGATGACTGCTGAGATAAGAAAAGGATTTGACCCTGAAGGCTTTATTGATTCTGCAAGAAGAAAACATAATCTCAATGGATACATGCACATACATTATCCACATGATGATGTCATTAGAAATTTAGAAGAAGCAGAAGTTGAATTGGTGGTAGAAAAATATAACAGGGATCTAGATGAAAAGAAAAAGTAGTTAGCAGAAATTGAGGTTGTATCCTCTGAAGATGAAGAACTGACAGGGCAAGAACAGCCACCAGATAAAAAGGTAGAGATGTCCAAGAGGAAAATGCAACAATATCAGCCTCCTATCGTACTACATGATGAGGAGGGGTCTGCTGATGAGGATCCACGTCAAACAGCCTATGATTCTTTCATTTCAGATGATAAGTTTATTCAATCAAAGGAATTTAAATCATTTTTGTATAAATACAAAGGGAAAGAAATTAGAGAGTCAGTAGATGATGTCTCTGCTGATAATGAAAAACAACTATTAGACATGCTGAAGGAAACAATAGATAAAGAGATGCAAGACATGACACCTAGCAAGGGTAGACAGTTACTTAAAGATGCAGGGGTCATGATTTTTCCTGGTCTGGATTTAAATTTTGCTTTGGTTTTTGACAGTTTTCTGAACAACACAGATGATAGGTATAAACTTACTCTAGAAGGAGTTAATGAAGTATATATGGGAACAAGGTATAACAATGATGAAAATTCCTTGATGATATGGGCATTATACCCTCCCCATAAGAAGACGGCCATCATTGATACTGAAAAGACTTTTGGCCATGTTATGACTTTGAAAGCAGGGGAAACTGACCCAATAATTACAGCAGACATTGGTATCAATGTTGCAAAATTGAATAAAGTGCAAGCTCAAATGTTGATCAAAGAAAGAGATGATTACAAATTGAACTGTGAAAGACTGACAAAAGAAAATGATTACTTGAAGGATGCTGTTAAGAGTACTTTTGGCCAGCCCACAAAAAGAATAACTCAAGGTGAGAGCTCACAGGGCATTCAAGTGTTATCCCCTGATCAGGCAACCCAAATTTAGATGGATGCATTTGTTACAATACTGCAGAGCAGGTATGCAAACATGGTGCGGTGGTTGAACCAGTTTTTCGATAACTTCTCAGAGAATCATAAAGCAGTTCAAGAACATGAAAGACTTGAAAAGAGAATACGAGAAAAATTGACTGAGATACAAAACAGAAGTACTGCTGATAGTACAGATATCTCTGATGCAAAAACATTTCTCAAACAGCATCAAAATTACTATGACAAACTTAAAGCTGATGCTAAGGAAGGAAATGATGCCTCAAACGCAGGAGTGCCCAGGATATTTAAAGACAATGGAGAGGTAAAGAGCAAGGAAGAATGGATTATTGATTGTCAAAGTATATTACACAAAGCCACAGGAGCTCTGAAAGACAAAGCCTCTGCCTCTAAAGAAGTTTGCAAACAATTGGAGAGCATGATTACACTTGACATAATTACCAGAAGTGCTGTTCACCTTACTGATTCTCATCGTGAGCAGGATTACTTGGATTACTTGGCAAAAGTCTACTTGTGGCTAAATAGAGCCTAATCATAATTATGTTATAATTGCTAATGTTTGTTAAAGTTCCCAAAAGACTTATTGAAGAGTTATGACTCTTCATAGAAATATCTATATAAGAGATCAGCAGTAGCATATATTCAGATATATCATATATACAATGTTTCAAAATGACTATGTTGCATATTTTATTTGAAGAAGAAGTTTGAAGTTCTCTGATTTAGTGGTTCTGCTTTAGTATCGGTTGTTTGTTAAGATTATCAAATTGTGTGGCTGTCTCCATTTCTGCATTTCCTTGATATTCAGATTAAACGTATCAAGTATATATTTGATCTGTCAATACACATTTGCTATATCTATGTGATTAAATAGGTTGGTATCCATTTGAGGAATTAAACCCTTCTGATTTAGTTACAGTAGCCTGGAAGTATTAAGCTTGGATTACTAAGTAGGGCCATACAATTAGACTGCCATTCTGTCTCCAGTAAAATATTATCTGTTGATCTTGTTCATTCATTTCATTTGGTTCTTTCAAGTAAAGATTAAAATACCTTCTGGTGAATTACAAGATATCTGATTTTATTTGGTTGGATTATCAAGAAGAGTTTGTCAGCCATTTACTTGCACGTTTATACAAGTTATAAACCAAAACTGTGCCGAACAACTAGAATTATTACCATTAAGAAACCATTAGTCTTGGTCCTTCAAACTGACTCTGTTACCCAACAAGGCACTAGTCTTATTTTACTTAAAACCTTTTACCTTGATATTGCTTATACAATTTCTACCAATTACTCATTAGACATTAAACCTAAAGTCAGTCAGCAAGCATTTCATCTATCCTATATCTTGTGCCACTGTAGATAGATTTAGTTAGTCCACGCATTCACATTCAATCTGCTTTAATTTTCCAAGGTTTACCCACCTAGGTGTAGCAAGACCTAAAGCGAAGGAAATCAACTAACCTTGAAGGTTGATTTCATCAAGTTAGTTCAGAAATGTTGCCAATCTAAACATAGAGCTTGGCATCCCCTTAGGATTGACAACCTGCATTTCTGAGACCTAACAGGATTGAGGTTTAATATCCAAGAAGACATAAGTATGCATAACCTAGAGACAATTCAAAAGTGCTATCAGTTAGCACTCAAAGTAGAAGACAAATTAAAAAGAAGGCATGAGTAGAACAATAGAGGTAGTGGGAGACAGTAGAGAGGAGGAAGAAGTCCTTTTAGAGGTAGAGGATTTGGATACCAAAGTGAATCCAACCAAGAGAACAGCAGAGGAGATAGCAGTCAGAACCAAGGGGGAAGCTACAATCAAAGGGGAAACTTTAGTGGTAGAAGACCACCATTTAGAGGGAAATCTCAAGGCAGAGGACCTATCAGATGTTACAATTGCAATCAAGAAGGCCATATAGCCAACAAATGTCCAACAAAGACAACAAGTTCAATAGGAGAAAAGAGGATCAATCTGATCCAAGAATCTGATTGTCGAAGTGTAGCAAACTCAAGCACTAATCAAAGTGTGAATGCTCTCGACAGTTATGGGTATCCTGAGAATGGAGAATCTTTGATGATTAGGAGAGCAATGACCACCATGAATGTGCTTGGAAAAGAACCTCCACAAAGGAAGTCTCTCTTTAGAACTACTTGCAAGGCAGGAGGAAAGGTATATAAAGTTCTGATTGACTTTGGATCTACTAAAATTTTTGTGTCTTTTGAAATGGTAGAAAAGCTTAAGCTTAGAAGACTACCACATCCTTGCCCATACAAGATCTCATGGCTCCACCAAGGTGAGCAAACAGTTATAGAAGAATAGGCTTGGGTAGAATTTCAGATTGGCCCATACAAGGATAGGCTATTGTTTGACATTGCCAAGATGGATGCTTGCCATCTCCTATTTGGAAGACCATGGCAGTATGACTTGAGAGCATACCATGATGGAGTTAGAAACACCTATTCAATTACCAAGAATGGTAAGGTGATATAATTGCTTCCATTAATGGAGAAGGAGGTGGAGTCAAAAGGAAAAGAAGTCAAAGTGATGATGGTAGAAGGCAAACAATTCATGAAGGGGATAGGAGAAGGAGCAGTTACATATGCTCTAATCCCTTGCCTAAAGGTAAACAAAGAACAGCCACAACAGGTCAAGGGAGAGAAGAGACAAACATTCATAGACCCAACTGTCCAAGAGCTATTGGACAAGTACAAAGGCATTATCTCTGATGGAATGTCAAGTTCCCTACCACTTATTAGGGACATTAGCCATTGTATAGATCTGATCCTAGGATCTACACTTCCAAACAAGGCAGCATATAAGCTCACTCCAGATCAGAATACAGAGGTAGCAAGGCAAATTGAAGAGTTGTTGGAGATAGGCCTAATTGGCAAAAGTTTAAGCCCATGTGCAGTACCAGTTGTACTAGCACCAAAGAAGGAAGGCACTTGGAGACTTTGCACTGATTCAAAGGCGATCAACAAGATAACCATCAAGTATAGGTTTCCAATACCTAGGATAGAAGATTTACTTGATTGTTTGGGGGGTGCTAAATATTTCTCAAAAATAGATTTGAATAGTGGCTATCATCAAATTAGGATTAGACCTGGTGATGAGTGGAAAACTACATTTAAGACTAATGAGGGGTTATATGAGTGGAAGGTCATGCCTTTTGGTTTGTCCAATGCCCCTAGTACCTTTATGAGGCTGATGAATAAGGTCTTGAGGAAATTCATGGGAAAATTTGTCATAATATATCTAGATGACATCCTGATTTTCAGTAATATGAGGGAAGAGCACCTCATCCATATAGACTTTGTTCTCAAAAAGTTATATGAAGAGCATCCAATGATCAATTTAGCAAAGTGTCTGTTTATGCAGGAAGAGATCATCTACTTGGGATTTGTTATCTCACATAACAAACTGAAAATAGATCAAGAGAAGGTAAGTGCCGTATTGTCTTGGCCAACTCCCAAAACCTTGAATGATGTTAGAAGTTTCCATGGGTTAGCAACCTTTTATAGGAAGTTTATAAAGGGATTTAGTCATATTTGTACACCCATGCTTGACACTATAAAGGGAGGATAGAAGTGCAAGTTTACATGGACAAAGGAGGCAGATAATTCCTTTGAAACATTGAAGAAGAAGGTGGCAGAGTAGCCAATTCTTGCATTTCCTGACTTCAGCAAGATTTTTCAAGTAGAATGTGATGCAAGTCATATTGCAATTGGAGAAGTACTTATCCAAGATGGTAGACCTATTGCATTCTTCAGTGAGAAATTAAATGATGCCAAGAAGAGATACTCATCCTATGATTTGGAGATGTATGCTCTAGTCCAGTCACTTAAGAAATGGAGGCATTACTTGATGCCAAAAGAATTCATAGTGTTCACAAATAATCAGGCCCTCAGTTTCATAAATAGTCAAGAGACGCTGAACCATAGGCATATGAAGTGGGTAGAAACTTTGCAAGCTTTCACTTTCACACTCAAGCACAAGAAAGGGGTTGAGAACAAAATGGCAGATGCTTTGAGCAGGAGAGTTTTGACCATCAATCAGATCCAGTTAGAGAGTGTTGGTATTGATTCTTTAAAGACAATGTATGATGATGATGAAGACTTTGGCGAGATCTACAAGGTATGTACTTCTTCTGGAGACAAATATCATGTTGAGTTCTTTGAATTTCTGATCCAAGATGGATTACTTTTCAAAGGTGGACAACTATGTATTCCAAGATGTTCTATGAGATTGAATATTATTCAGGGGAAACATTGTGGGGCCATGGTAGGACATTTTGGTCTAGATAAGACTCTTGATCTTGTGAAGAGGCATTATTATTGGCCTAAGCTATAGTCAGATGTGAGAAGATTTGTGGCAGCATGTGTAATATGTCAGAAAGCCAATGGAAGATCCACAAATGCAGGTTTGTATCAGCCATTACCCATTCCTTCTAGGCCATGGGAGAGCATAAGCATGGATTTTGTACTAGGTTTGCCTAGGACAAGGAAAGGATATGATAGTGCTTTTGTGGTAGTAGACAGATTTACTAAAATGGCACATTTCTTGCCATGAAAAACCACTTGTGATGCTTTGTATGTTGCAGGCCTATTTTTCAAGGGAATAGTGAGGATCCACGAATTGCCGTTGAGCATAGTCTCAGACAGAGATGTAAAATTTATTAGCCATTTTTGGAGGACTCTTTGGAAAAAGCTTGGAACCAATTTGTCCTTCTCATTAGCCTACCATCCTCAAACAGATGGGCAGACTGAAGTTGTTAATCATTCCTTGGGAAATTTGTTAAGGTGTTTAACAAGGCAGCATGGAGAGAAGTGGGATAATATCCTACCCCAAGCAGAATTCTCCTATAATGACACCATCAATAGGAGTACAGGAAAGTCACCTTTTCAGATAGTGTATGGAATTCATCCAAGGGTATCGTAGAACTAAGAGATCTACCTACAGGAGAGCCTATTAGTGCAGATGCAGAAGATTTTGCTTCAGCCATCAAAGAAGTACATGATCAAGTGAAGAACTAGCTCCAACAAACTACATTGCAGTACAAAACCTATGCTGACAAAAAGAAAAGAGATTTACAATTTGCGGTTGGAGATTTGGTGTGGGTAAATCTGAAGGAGAGACTCCCCAAAGGTGAGTCTACCAAGCTCATGCAGAGGAAGATTGGACCATGCTAGATTTTAAAGAAGTGTGGGCAGAATGCTTATGAGATCCAACTTCCTCCTGATCTTGGATTGTCAGCCATTTTCAATGTATGTGATTTGACTCCATACAAGCCAAATGCAACCATAGAACAGGAACCATTGCAAGATATAGCAGATGTTGATATTCCTAAGCATGATCCACCAAAGTTGAAGCATATATTAGACTCAAGAGTGATAAAGAAGACAAGAAATAAAGAATACCTAGAGTATTTGGTGACTTGGCATGGGCAACCTGACTCAGAGGCCATTTGGATGACTACAGATTAGATTACAAACCATGGTGCAGACCTCCCAACTCTGATCTCAAAGGGGCTTGAGATCTCTTCTCCCGGGGAGTATGGTGCAGGAGCACCCCTTCCATAGGATAAAGATGCACAAGAGGGAGACAAATAAGGTTTTAACATATATTTTGACATTTCATGTTACCTGGTAGCATTTGTATGTTATTAACTAATATGACATTTTAAATTGGCATTTCCTGTCTGTAAACATCAAAATTTATATTTCAGACATCTTGGGTGTTGTGAAGGGTTAAACAAGGTGTCTTGTCATTAGGAGTTTTGATGTCTTCTACAAAGCAGATGTCATGAGATTAATTAGGGTTTTTGCTAATAATCTTGGTTAAATCAAAATCCCACAAACAGAGGAAGGGGTGAACAAAAATGGGGAGAGATGGTCGAGAGAGGGGTCCATTTTCATTTTTCTGTCTGAAACTGTTCAAATGTAAGAAGCTAGAACGAAAGAATAGAAAATTTTGCAAATCATATTCTGTACATTTTGAATCTTGTGTGAAATCTTGGTGAACCGAATTGTTTTGTTTATTATCTATATAGAACCATTGTAATTTTTTAATTTTAGTTATTTTGTTGCCGTGATGCAAGGTTAAATCCATTCCACTGGTGGATTTCTGTGAAATCAGTGGAATGGACTTGTAAAATAGTTTTCCCATTTTTGGTTCATTCTTTTGTCAGATAAACATGGAAATGTAGAAATTGCAGAATCCATCTTAGAGAAGGACATCGGCGAGAAAATTCAAATATACATTTGAAGTATATACACAGATTGTATGTCTGAGATAGTCTATGAATATATCGCACCTACTGCGAGCCTCATTTTGTGTATGCACAGTGGAAAGTGGTATGTATGAAAAGTCTTGTTTAGTCAAGTTTGTGTTATTCAACGAATATACATTTCCTGTATATATCGTAACTGTATGAAGCTATTTTCTTTGTGTATATCGTTGTTGTATTTGGGTACCACCTTATGTATGTCGTTAGACAAATTGTGTATGTAAGAGTCATCGGGTGGATGAAATTGTGTTGAATCGACAGTATACAATCTCACCGATTGAGTTGTATCGGGGTGACAACTGAAGGTGTCACTAATGGATAGTTCATTGGCACATCGACGGAGGGAGATTTTCTGTGGCTGATGGTGAATGTCTCACTGATAGAGGGAATCTGAGGATTGAGTGGTCGGGAAGAGATGAATCATTGGAGAGTGTGTATAAGGTTTCACCGATAGAGGCAGTCTTGCCGATGAAGAGTATATCGGCATGAGATATGCCATCAGTGGAGAAGTTAAAGGTGTCACCGATAGTCATAGTCTGGCCGACGGTGGGACCCGGCATTGATAGTATCAGGGAGACAATAGAGATCAGTATGAGATGCCCATCGGCGTAAGGAGGTGTATCGGTGGAGTGGCTTAAAGTTGGACCGACGGTGGAGGTATGGCCGATGAAGGAGTTGGTGTAAAGGGTTTCAGAGTGACAAGTGACATCAGCAGAGGGAATGAAGACTTCACTGATAGTTATATGTCTTGGCGATAAGGAGTTTGGCATCAGCGTGAAGTGGAGCGTTAGGGAGACCTTCCGCAGTTAGACCGACATTGTAAGTGTTGCTGATAAGCAACTTAGTCAATAGAGGTGACCAGTAGCAGAGGTAACGAGGACCTGTTTAGCAGGTTAGTGTTTGCATGTTTCGGTGTGACCTCAGTCATCAGAACAAGTCAGTGTGGAGAGCCCAATAGGCAATATCTTGCCGATAGGCACATAAACAAAATACTCATCGGTGTGAGTTTTGGTTTCGGTGAGGAAGGAGAAACCTAGGCTGATAACAAGTGTTTGGCCAATGAACATATCAGTATCAGTGAGAGAGAGACCGTCGGGAAGAAAGAACGGGGGAAGGCCGACAAGGCAAGTCAGGCTGATAAAGATAAAGAAGCATATGTTGGTAAGACATTGAAAGTCTCCTGCCGATATGGACAAAAAGAAATATTTTGCACATTTCTGCTGAAGACATCTGCATCAGGAACCTCAGCGGGAAAAGGTCACATAAAATGGGAATCTTATTTGTAAAAGATTCCAAGAGCATCCTTTGAGAGGAAAAGATGCCAAGTGGTGGACTGGCACACGGTTATGAAATGAAGGCACACCATTGGTCAATAATAAAAGGACCTTAACTGTGGAATAGTGGTTTTAACTGTGGAACAGTGGTTTTAACCATGGAATGGAAGTTGTAACCATAGCATAGGAAGAAATTCAAATTCTATATAAGGAACATGCTACTTGTATATTATTTTACATAGGGATTTGTAGAAAATAGCATAGCAATTGTAAGTTGCCTGAAACTTTGAAAAGAAGAAGTATTTTAGCTTAGAGGATGTCGCCTATGTCTACATTAAGGAATGCGTGGAAACATCCATCTTTCTTACTGTATCTATAAAGCATTGTGAGTTTTTTTGTGAATTTTGATTAATAAAGCTAAGAGCCATACATACATTGTAAACCATAAATGGCTATGTGTTTTGAACATAAATGAATATGGAAGTCTGCGTCTATTTTATGAGTGTCTTCTAGCTCTTCATTATATTTGAAACAATTTCTCTTAAAGCTCGCAATCTTGGATGCTTGTTTGTGAAAATATTCAGAACATTTGCATTTAATGATTTGATCTACTGAGTTAATTGAATTCACTGTATTTCTTACTGTGTGCATAATAGAACATTTAGATCATGTAGTGAATGATGGTAGATTTAAATTTCTCTAACTTTTCCCAACAATTCTGAAATACTTAGCTTAAATGTTGAAATCCAAAGGAGATTATCTGACATTTGAGGGAGTTTAAGAGCAATAAGTTGATATTTGATAATCTTCATAAATAGTTGAAAAGCAAAGCATGTTTGAATATAAATCATATAAAGATTTGAGGTACAGTAACGATTTTATGCAAAATGAATGATTAGAAGTTAATATTTGTATTGGTTTGCATAATAGGAGTCCAGTAAGTCACAAACCCACTTTAAATCACGTAAGGCCCCTTGCATATTATAGCTTCATAATAACCTACTGAATGGTCCAACAGGTCAAGACCTGACCAATAAGGAAACTTGGGATCAAGTAATCTTAGTTGATTTCTTCATATCTTTCAAGATAGTTAGGTCCATTTATGAATTTTAACTTTTGTTATGACTGTGTAAAAAACAATTATCAATAGCTTTTGGCACTAGAAGGAGGGCCTGATTGGAGTTAAGGTTGAATTTGAGTAAAACTGGCTCATAATAGTACTAGAGTGACCAGATCTAAGGTTAATCCTGACGACATATTTGTGTAGCTACCTGATAGAAGACAGAGTAGGAACCCCTTTATTTGGAGTCCTAAAACATCAAATACAGGAAGTTCATTTGGAACACCTCCTGGATCACCTTTTTACACCCATATTATTGGCAGTCCTAACAGCTCTTCATCCGAATCCTTAAGTCTTGATTCAGGTTCTCCCAGAGATCCTAGTCCTCCCAGAAGCCCAAGTACACCTAGAAATTTAGGTAATCCTATGGGCCCAGGTCAGGCACAAATACCTACAATGGCTTATTTCAATGTCAACTCTCCCATATATTTTGTGGATTATCATGAGATGCCAAAGAACCCTGAGAAAATATGCCCTAAATACCAGTTACATTAGGATCCAGAGGATCATATAAGGATATTTAAGGAGGCCTGCTTTAGAGCCCAGTTAGAACATGAAGATGTAGTCTGTAGGTTATTTCCTTATACTTTCAATGAACAAGCATCTAACTTGTATGTATATTTACCTAATGGCTACATTTCTTCCTGGGCACTTATGGAAGAAGCATTTCTATCTAGATTTAGGGGACCAGTAGATCCTTCTATCCTGTGTCATAAATTAGCCACAATCAAAAGAGGTGAGGGGGAACTAATTGATAACTTTAATGATAGGTTCCAAAAAGCATCTTCTAGGTTAGTAGCACCATACACAGTGGTTCCAGATACACTGTTGGCTATGTATTATGTTGCTTTAGATCCATTAACTGCCATGTTTGTCAAGAGAAAGCCTAACATAGACACAATATCCAAAGCCTATAAAGAGGCAGCCTCTGTAAACCAAGAAATGAGGCAGAAAACCTATAATCCATTCCTCAATGGAGGAAATCCTAGAATGCAAAATCAAGTGCAACCTTGGAATGGAGTTCCTACATAGAATACTCCAATGCTAAATCTGGTCCCTACATACACACCTATGTATAACCCTGCTCCAATTCAGGATATAGTACCTTACACTGGTAATACTGCCAATCTTAATCAGAACAATGGCCTATCATTTTTTAAACCACCTCAAGATACATTTATAGAAAAAGCACAAGAGGAAAGGGAAGATATCAAAGAAATCACTGCACATCTGAGAAGATTGACCACTGAGATGACACAGTTGAGGAATGAGAATTTCTACGGTAGAAATAACCTGGGATATAACCATAACTATAATCAGAGTCAAAACTAGAACTGTAACCCCAGTTATAACCAAAATCAGAATCAGAGTCACAATCAGAGTTAGGGCTATAACCAAGGTCAGAGTTCTAATCAGGGTCAAAATCACGGTCAACATCAGAATCATAATCAGGGACAACAAATGCAAACCAACTATAGATAACAGAGCCTGGAATAACAATAACAGGAATCAAAATCAGCCTAGGCCACCCAAAACTTGGAACACAGGGCCTAATAATGGCACCCTAGCTTCTCCATTTGAGAATTTAGACAACCAGGATACAAAGCAAACAACTGGGATTCAAATGGTCAATGTAGCACTAAAGAACCGGTGTAGAATCCATAATACTAGTGCCCATGTTGAAATAGACTGTCCTCAGTTTCATCTAGTAGCAAGTATTTTTAATGTGGATGTATAGGCTCCTACTTCTGAGTTCTTAGTTCCCAAAGGTAATGAGATAGTACCCTCATGGTATGATACTGCTCTAGTTTTAGAGACTTTTACTTTTAGAGAAGAGGAAGATGACCAATTGTTAGATGATGAACCCTATTATTGTGAAAACCTATATCCAGAGACAGCCTTAGTATTAAATGCTTTTCAGTTTCCATTTGAAACTGAAAATGAGGTGTTGCATGAGATAGAGGAGGTGTAAGCCTTCCAATAGTCAAATAAAAATCACACTTATAATCTCAGAAACAACACTAGGCCAGGAGGACCTTTCACCACTTCCACTCCTCATAACAATTACAATACTCCACCAGACCAAAATGCTAGCAACAACCCTGCTATACTGAAAGCCAATCATAATGCAAATAACGGAACAATGACTCAGAGGGTCCAGACAAATAAAACTGAGACAACAGAAACATTGGGACTGGTGAGTTATCTATCAGAAGAAATAAAGAAAATCAAGGTTAGTGTACCTTTGTGTGAATTGTTAAAAAGCCCAAAGGTTAGAAAGGCCTTTATAAAATCTTTGGATATGTCTGTAACAGGAGAGACTTCTACTAAAGTATTTGTGCCTAATAGAGAGGCACAGCCGAAAGAAAAGGGTAAAAAAGTTGAGCAGCCTTCTAACACAAATGTAGTAATGTATGCTAATAAGAGGGATACTACTCCCTTCTTGTTAACTGTTAGATTGTGTGGAAAGAACATACACAATTGTATGGTGGATTCGGGTGCCTCAGCTAATGTGATGCCTCTGGGTATATGCAAAACCTTAGGTCTGACTCCCACCAAGTCTGCCAAAGTAGTCACACAGTTAGATAAGACTGAAGTTAACATGGTAGGAGAACTAATGAATATTCAGATGCAGTTAGCTCCAGACCCCACGGTAAGCCAGTTCATTGACATCCAAGTAGTTGATATACCTGCAAATTATGGGATGTTATTAAGTAGAGATTGGTCAAAAACGTTGAATGGATACATAGCCACTGACTTTTCACATATGTGGTTACCTTGGAGAGGTATGCCTAATCAAATTAGAATAGAGGCTGAACCTAGGATGAAGCATATGATCACAAAATACAATAGGATGAATGAAATATTGTATGCTTCTGTTGAACCCAGTGTTTACAGGGTCACCAATAAAGGGGTACAGATTGAGGAGATATTAATGCTAAATTTTGGAAAAAAACCAGTCAGTAGGGATACTGTACTATTCATTGAATCTGATGGAAATTCTTCTGATGAAGAAGGTAATACACTGAATAATTTTAGTCAGATCATTAGATAGGAAATATAAAAGTGCATGGAACTAAATATTTTAGTCCAATGCAAGTTATACAAAGATATGTGTAGAGTCCATGATAGACCACATTCTAAAGAGAAGTGTGGAATGTGCAGAGACATTATTGAGTATTAGTACTTAAAATGCACAAAGGAGTGGGAATTTCATGAAGAAAGAGTGAGTTCTAGTCGACCTGAGAGATACTTTCAGAACCCCATAGATGTAAAAACTCTAGGGTTAGGAGAAAGTTTAGGCGAAGATGTTTGTCATTCAGATTTGCACACTGAGAAGGTAAATGAACAAGCAAAAGTCAGAATGAACTACACATGGATAAACAAGATAGCACTACATAGGTGATTGAAAAGGTAAAACATGCTAAAGCAAAATGCCAAAAGAATAGGGATGGCATGTGGGCATTAAAGTGCGATGGTTCCAAATCAAAATAGGGTGCAGGTGCAGGTGTAGAGCTCATAGATCCTTAGGGCAAGTCATATATAGTAGCATATAGGTTACAATTTACTTGTACTATTAATGTGGCTGAATATGAAGCTTTAATTTATGGACTGGTCATGGCTATAAAGAAAGGGGTAAGAATGATCAGAGTGTTTTTAGACTCTGAACTAGTAGTTAGACATGTAAGAAAAATATGTTCTTACAATTATAATAGAATGGTTTGTTACAAGCATAGGGTATGGGATTTAATAGAGTCATTTGATGCTTTCAATATAGAGCATATCCCTAGAGAACAGAACCATAGGCTTGAGCGCTAGCTGTTGCTGCTAGCACTTTAGAGCCTTTAACACTGTCCGGATTGAAAAGATTTGCTATAGAATTAGTGAATGTGCCCAGTGTGCCAGATAATGTAACTTATTTTCAGGTATTTGAGGGGGACCAACAAATTGTGGATTTTCTAACTTGTAATGAAGTATTTGAAGCCCAAATCATTGATGAACAAGATATGCCTGATGTGTCTTGGGATGAGGAAGACATCATCAACCTAAAGAGTAATTTCTTGCCTACGGGAGTAATAGAGTTAGAACAAATCTTTGACTTCGATGGATTAGTGAAGCAAAAGGACTTGACTAAAATAGAGGGAGGTAAATGTGATCCCTATAACTTAGGAACAGAACAAAACCCTCAAAATGTACAAACCGGAAGAGTTTTTCCCGAGAAGAATAGAAAGGAGGTCATAGACGTACTGAAAGAGTACAAAAATGTAATAGCATGGACATATGAATATTTAAAGACATATGACACGTCCATTATAACACACGTGATACCATTAAAACCAAATGTCAAACCATTTAGGCAAAAGCAAAGGCCTGTAAATGCAATTTTGGAGCCGTTGATATTTGAGGAAGTAAAAAGACTACTGCCTGCCAGGATAATTTTCCCTGTTAGACATTCGACGTGGGTAGCTAACTTAGTACCTATTAGGAAGAAAAATGGGGACATCCAGTTATGTGTAGATTTTAGGAATCTAAATAAAGCATCTGAGAAAGACAATTATCCTCTGCCTTCCATGGATGAAGTGTTACAAGCAATAACTGGAGCCAAGACGATGTCCTTTTTAGATGGTTTTTCAGGTTATAACCAGGTCCTAATTAATGAGGAAGATAGACTAAAGACCACTTTTACTAGTAAATGGGGTAATTTTGCATATAGAAGAATGCCATTTCGTCTAATCAATGCAGGTGCCACATTTCAGCGGGCCATGAACATTACGTTCCGTGGACTGACAAGTAAGTGTATTGTGATTTACATGGATGATCTAACTATGTATTCTAAGGATGCATCTACTCATGCGGAGGATTTAAGAAGAATACTCAGGAGATGTGAGAGGTATGGAATTTCTCTCAACCCTAAAAAATGTGTATTTGGTGTAACAAAGGGTAAATTACTAGGGCATGTCATTTCTGAGAATGGTATATCCATTGATCATGATCGAATAGAAGGGATAAAGAAATTACAACTACCAAACACTAGAAAAGAATTAAAATCATTTTTTGGTAAGATTAACTTCATCAGGAAGTTCATTACAGGATTTGCAGAGATCGTGCAACTGCTGAACGCCATGTTGAAAAAAGATGTAGTGATAGAGTGGACACCAGTAGCCAAGGCCGCATTTGAAGATATCAAGGAGGCCATTTCTGATGCTCCTGTATTGACAACTCCAGACTATACCAAGCCATTCTACATTTATTCATTTGCATCCTCACATTCGGTTGTAGCTGCACTGACCCAGAAAGGAAAAGATAATGAAGAAAAGCCTATTGCTTTTATGAGTGCACCTCTGACGGATGCATAGCTGAAGTACCTGGATATAGAAAGACAAGCATTTGCATTGGTGAGGGCAGTAAAAAAATTTAGAAATTACATTCTACACAGTCAGGTTAAAGCTGTGGTACCGGATGCAGCAGTAAAGATGCTGCTAATGCAAAATGAGCCTGGAGAGAAAAGAGCTAAGTGGATCACCACTTTGCAAGAGTTTGACATGGAAATCATACCGATAAAGCTAGTCAAAGGACAAGCTTTAGTACAAACCATAGCTAATATAGACCCAAATCTGGTAAAGCAACAATACGTGCTCAATACAAGTGATGCATCAGGATGGTACGATGACCTCATCACTTTTCTAATATCAGGGAAATACCCAAATAAGATGAAATCCTCACAGAGGAGAGCTTTGAAGATCAAAGCACAAAAGTATATGGTACAAGGAGGTCTTCTAGTTAGGAAGAACCACGAGGGAATTTATTTAAGATGTTTAAATAGAGATGAAGCAGATAAGGTGTTGTTGGAACTGCATGATAAATATGGAACTGCTCATGGTTCCCATCTAGCTACAACACATAAGATACTGAGAGAGGGTTACTATTGGCCTACTATGTTTAAAGATACAGAGAATCATGTCAGAAACTGTCACATTTGTTAGGTTACAACAGATAAAGGGAAAAATCAAGCCAATCCATTACAGCCAGTCATTAAGACTAGGCCATTTGCACAGTGGGGCTTGGATTTCATTGGAGTCATCAATCCTCCATCATCTACAGGACACAAATTCATATTGACAGTGACTGATTACTGTACAAGGTGGACTGAAGCCACATGTTGCAAATTCTCCACCATTAAGGTAGTCATCAAGTTTCTTGAAGAGAACATCATCACCAGGTTTGGAGTTCCTTATTCACTAGTATGTGACAATGGCCCTACATTTTCTTCTTTAAAGTTTTCTAAATGGGCGTTTGAACATGGAATTATTTTAAGGTTCTCTTCAAATTATTATCCTCAGGGGAATGGGTTAGCTAAATCTATGAATAAAATCCTACTAGACATAGTTAAAAAGCTAATTGAAAAGAACCCAAGAGAGTGGAACACATTGCTAAAATATGCACTATGGGTAGATAGGACCAAAGTTAAGGCAGCTCTAGGTAATACACCTTACCATTTAGTTTATGGGACTGATCCCATACTTCCAGTAAATCTAAGAATACCAATCTGGAAGTTCGTAAATGAGTACTTAGGCTTCAATGATCATAGGGAAGCCAGAATTGTTCAAATGATGCAATTAGATGAGAAAAGAGACCAAGCTATTGAAAAATTTGCCAAACACCAAGCAATGGTTAAAAGATGGTTTGATAAATGAGCAAGAGTCAAAACATTTAGAATTTCAGACTTAGTGTTGTGCTGGGATAAAGCACATGATAAGAAAGGTAGCCATGGGAAATTTGAAAAGTTATGGTTGGGTCCATTACAAGTGTTAGAAATAATAGGAGACAACACTTTTAGGCTCAAAACCTTGACTAGAGAAGATGTGCCATTACCAGTTAATGGCCAGCATTTGAAACACTACTTCCAAGCTTGAGGTAAAAGTTGTTAGTCTGTTGTATCATAATGTAGATAATTGTACAGGTTTGTTTCTTTGTTTTGTTTTGTTTCATTGTTTTCTGTTGGTTTATGTTGGGTGTTTGTTTGTTGTGTGTTGCTTCGGCAGAGTTGTTTATTTTGTTCTAGAGTATACAGGAGTAGATTAGCAACCATTGAAAACAATATAAAATTCAGAACATTCAAGATAATCATTTGAAATTTATACATAACTTGTCGTGACTGTCATGAATGTAGAAAGTTAGTTAGCTTGTGAAATTTTGTATTCAATAAGAGTGGGTTGAGTATTCAAGGGAAGTTTCTCACAATGACACACCTAAAATCCTTGGGTTTGTTGAACCTACCAATGTAGATATTAGGTGAAAAATTAGAGGTCACCCTTGCTACCATTACAATTCTCAGCTTAATTTCTGCAAATGACCATTCCTTGCATCATAAAGTTACAACTATTATATCTTATGAAATCTCAATCTTTATCAAAATATAAAATAAATAAATAAATAAGCTAGATTTTACTGAAATCCAGGTTAAGCCATCTAAGTAACTCTACTGGGGCTATAGACGCTCGCTGGCAATGGGGCTCTACTTAGGAGAATTGTAACGATAACCTTGCCAGGGCTATGGACGCCTACTAGAAGCAAGGCTCTATCCAATTGGCTATGAGGGAATGACATCAACTAGGTAGTCTAATGTCAGTCACTGGTTTGTTCAACTGATTTTCAAGATGAGGATAATTAATCACGTGCACCCACTTAAACTAAAAAGGAAAATTCATGCACCTTATTGAATACATTGAGTCGTAAGTTAAATAATGATTTGCAAAGAAAGATAGTTGGAAATTATGGATTTATTTCATTTTGTTTCCTTTAATGGTCTTAATTTAATTGTTTTATTTGGTTGCTAGTTGTTGTGATGCTCACAACACGCCCCATTTTACTCCTTAGCAAAATGAGGACCCCTATTGTAGCTGGCTTTTGGTTGCTTTTATGTGTGGGTTTTGCTTGGTGGTGAAAGGGAAGAGGAGCTGAAAATACAAACCTTGTTAAAAATAAGGAAAATTTGCATTTGAGTACTAGGTCAAAGTACAGGTGAATTCCTTGTTGAAAATAAACAGGGGTTGCTTTTTGATTTTTTCTGAAATTCGCTATATTTTGCAAGTTATTGTTGTTTTTGGTAAATGTACAATTAGAGGGTTTGTGCCTTGTATATACAAAGTTCTTTGTATATTCAAGGTCATTTCATATACAAATGCATTTATATATCATGCTTTTGTGTTAGTCGCAAAAGGGGAAGTCGTCAGGTTTTCTTATTTTGTTGCTTTTTCCTTGTATGCATTTGAGAAATGTTTTATACATACATACAAGATGGACCCGAAGGGAGTTAGGTTGGAGTGTATACACATTGAAATCCACTATGTATATCAGGGTTTGCGTATTCATCAAATGGAAGACATACAAGTAAACATACAAACATTTTATACATAGCGTGGAATTGAAGAGATATTAAAGTTGGTATAATTGATGTATGTTCGGCACTTGTATATTGGGCAAATGTGAAATATACAATCATAAGATACAAGGGGTAACATACATCACAGAATTTAAAGGTTATTAAATAATGCATAATGGTTGTATATGATGGGTTGTATGCAAGGTGTCGGGGGCACATGCATTCCACTTTATACAACGCAAGTTCGAGAGTGAGGCAAGTTTTGGGAAAGACAATGTATCGGGACTTAATGAATATAAGGTAAAATATATATTGTGTGTGGTACAACGCAGAATTGAAAGTAAGTTGAATTACAGTATAAATGGTCCATTCGGACTTGAAGTATATTTTGTGATGCATCGATGTATACAACCGCGGAACTAAAAAGTTATCAAAGATAATAAAGTTAATGTATATTGTGCATTGTACATTTATTATATACAACTCCGATATACATTGCGCTTTATACAAACCGGAACCGTAGGGATTATAAAATAAAGTTAAATTGTTGCATATTTGCACTTGTATGTATGTTCGAAATGTACATCATTTTTCACATACAAGCCAGAACTCAAGAAAATTAAAGTACAATTAATTCAATGTATCACATCTGAATTGTATATCCAGAGATACACTGAGTTTTGAACATCACGGAGATACAAAAGGAAAGGTAAGGTGGGTCCTAGTGTTTGTACATTTGAGTGTTTGTATAATGAAAATGAATATTTTATGGTGTACAAGCGGATGTACATTCAGGGATACAAAGTGGAGGTACAAGATGGATGTCAGAAAAGAGTTAAAAACAAAGAAGTCCTTGTATATTGGGTGTTCGTATGTTTATAATGTACAATCCTGATATACAACGAACCAAATGGCATTGCGAAAGAATAAAAGGTAAAGAATGTTTGTTGTGTGTTTGTGTATGCGATTATACAATAGAATATACAAGTGAGGTATACAAGCAAATGGAAATACAAAGGGTGTATGGAAAAGGTAAAAGGGAAAGTGGCTTTAGTTCAATTGTATGCATAAAGTGATTGTATGTTCGAAGATACAACGAAAAGATACAAAGAAAACATACAATGAGATATACAAAAGAAAAGTGCATGTTTAATTAAGCTAATGGTCAAAAGTTTAAAAAACTCAAAAATTGAAAAAGGAAAACCAAAGGTCACAGAGCATTAATTATTGTAATTAATGCGAGTTTAATGCTCAAACAAGAGGAATTTAATGAGGGTTAGGGCAAAATTATTGATATTTTGCTTACGAGATATATTGTTAATGTTGAAATTTGCAGAAAGGGCACTATCACAGTAAAATTGAATGGAATTTACTGGATTAATGAAGTTATAGTTGCTGGGTGAAGGTGAAAGGTAAAAGTAAGTCAACATCAAAGGTTGATGGTCACGGAAACAGGTATTTATCTTAGGACCCTGTTTAATTTTTGAATGGTAAAACGCAACTGTTAGTTACAATAATTTCGCTTTCAAAATGCATGCATTTGTTGAAATTACTATTTTAACTGTTAATTAGCTAAAACAGAGCTTAGTCCATTTAAGGGTAAAATAACAGAAAGAAACAAACAGGTTAGGGTTAATGACAGAAAATAGATTTTCACAGTAAAACCCTAGATATGAAATGGAAACAAAAACTGAGACATGTATACTTCTATAGGATGGCCCCTAAACATAAGAAAGACTCTGGGGACGAAGGAAAGAAAGAGAGAAAACCAAAGAAAGAAGTAGAAAAAAAAGAATTGCCGATATACAGAGGTTGTCCAACCCTGATTGGTACAAGCAGAATGGGTACTGATACAAACATAGGGACTTATGATGCAGAGGATGTACTGAAGAAAATCACTGCTACAGATGCCTCCCCAGATAGGAAATGTATTTGGGATGGTGGACTATATAGAGCTACAGGGTTTCCTCTGGCTATGGAGGCAAAAGATCTATGCCTAGACTATGTAATCTTGTATGACCCTAATATGAGGAAGGTAATGCTACATGACAAATTAATTGCTGATCTGACCCCTGAGGGGATTGCAAGAACTTTTGGATTCGAGATCACTGATAAGATGACAGATATTGATATCGATCAGTATAATGAGAGTTTCTACACAAATGATGGAGACTGTAAGGCTAAAATATTTCACCACTAGTACAGTCCAGAGAACAAACCAAAAGTAGTGGCCAGAATTCCTAAAAATCTACTGAGGATACATTTCAAGGAAGAGATATATTTGATGATTACTATGCTGAGTAGGCTGGTTGGGTTGAGGGATGGCACCAAATGTGAGCCCTGGATGTTCACTGTCATAGAATACCTAAGAACAGGGGAGAAGAAACAAGGACCAATTCATTGGGCCAAGGCCATTAGTACAGCCATATGGAGGCAGGCTATGATGAGACACCAGAAAGGCTTGCCCTTTTTTATGTCTTCCTATATATTATACTCTTGTGCTACAGAGATTAGACCACACATACATGGACTAGAAAGAGTTGGTGTTTTAGGGAGTGGTCTTGAGCAGAGGTTGGTGTTTGAACATTACCCATAATTACAAGAGGAGAATGCCATGTAGAAGTTTGCTTTTTTTAATGATGTTTTCTATACCTACATGGTGAGAGTACTAAATGAAGAGCCAGACAAAAGGTTGTCTAAAGAGGCTGAGCATATAGTTGGATGGCATTGTCTGTGGTTCATACAGTTTGAACAATTTTCATACATAAGAACTAAAGGATTTGAGGGGAGGCCATTTATGCTCCCAAGATACCCTTTTGACAAACTAATTGTCTTGGAGTTTTCAAGATAGAATTTAAATGCTTTCAAGATGTACAAGAGGAAATTTAATGGCAGGGTAAATGTAAGATTACCTTGGGCCATTGGCAGATATTCCTGTATCAGTGAGGATGTTGCAGCCTATTCAGAACAAGAACTAAGATATTATGGGTTCTAGGAATTCAATTTGGCAAGGAGGTTTGATCCATTCCATAGAATTCAAAATTTTGTTGACAAGAAGTACAAACATCAAGTGCATATTGAAGATTTCTGGGCCGACTGCAAGAGTGACTTGGAAGTAAGAAAGAGAGCTCATAAGAGATTGACTATTGAACAAATGAGGTCTATTGGTGATATCTATGTTCCTCCAAAGGTTCGTGAGGATGACAAACTATTGCACCAAAGTTATGCATAGGCTAGGTTGGCTCCCATTACAGAGCCTGATTGGTTGAAGCCTTGGAACACATCATTGGATATTTTGACAATACCTGTGATTTTATTTTCAAAAACATGGCTTAAAAATAGGATAGAAGAGCTCAAGGCTGAAGGAAAAGAAGTTACATTCCCAAAGAAGGGAAGGAAGAGAAATGCAGAGCCCAGTGATGACTTGCAATGTTTCTATGAGAAGAAGAGAAAGGTTGTAGAGGCAAGAATTATGGAAAATAATAAGAATGCTACATTGATGGATCCGTATGCTTTAGGCATAACAGTAGCAGTGGCATCTCAAACCTTTGTTGATGTAAAATCCATGAGCCATGAGATCAGTGCAGAAGAAGCACAGGCTACAAAAGAGGTAGCAAGACCATCAATCATGAGGGCGATTCCCATAGGTTTATCAAAAGGGGAAACTTCTAAGCTGGTTGATGTGATTAGAGCACAGGAAGTAAGAGAAAAGATAAAGAATATAGCCAGTGCCTCCACATTAGTAGAACCAGGACAAACCTTTATCAGAGTGAAAATAGAATTGGCTGGAGAGAGGCTACAGGAGTCAGAAGTTAGTAAAGCCAAACCTACTATTGTAGAAACTGTGCAGATTGAAAACAGTGACAATGAAGAAAGGAAAATGTATAAAGGGAAGGTGATTGATGTGGAGGAAGAATCAAGTGATTTCCTCAGTGAAGAAGAAGAATCAAACCTGCAAGATGAAATGGAAGAAGAGCAAAATATAGAAATTGAAAAAGAAGGGGTAGAGACAGAAACAAGATCTATTGATCCATTTGGTACTCTAGTACCACCAGAAATCATTAGAGATGTGTAAGAGGAAGAACATAAGATTGAAGAGACTGAGAAAGAAAGATCATCTAAAGAAGTAAAGACAGAAGGACATGCAGTACAAGAGGACACTTCAAAGGTGGATGCATTGGATATGCTAAATATGTATGCCAAGCTTAGTGAAGAAGAAAGGAGTGAAGAGGGTGTGCAAGACCAAGGACAGGAAACAAAGAAAGACAGCACAAAAGAGGGGTCTCCTACACATACAGAACAAGCACAAGAAGGAGAAACAGGTAGAGTACAGGATGAGATCAAATATCCTAGGGAGGTAGGAGGAATAGAAAAGGAAGATGAAAATAAAGCAGATAAACAAGTAGAAGAGATTAATCTACAAAATGAGGAAAAAATAAATGAAGAAGAAGTTCCTGAAGAGGAAAATCCTGGAGATGAAGCTGAATCAAAAGGACAAGAAGAGCAACAACAACAAGAGCTCCCACTTCAGTAGGAACAACAAGAAGAGCAACAACAACAAGAGCTCCCACTTCAGCAGGAACAACAAGAAGAGCAACAACATGAACAACAACAACAGGAGGAAATTGGAATGGATAAACCCTATGAAGAGGTGATTGATGCAAAGAAGGTTGCAGAAGGCACAAAAGAGGTTCTTGCAGGGTTAGAAGGGGAAATAAGAAGGGAGAAGAAAGAAATACAACTAGCACCAATTGATAATAAGAGCTTATTGAGAGAAAAAGCCACTCCAAGGAAAGAGAAAAGAAAAGCTAGGACGATGTCTACAATATAGAGAGGTCTAGATGGATCCAGAACTTTGAACCTAGATATACCACAACAGGAGAAAGAAAAGGGTGAGATTACCCTAGAAGAGTACAAAATACTAAATCTAGACCTCGGGCATTCCACGAGAGAACAACACATTACTTAGTGGAAAGATATGAACCAGGTGATAGTAGAAATGCTGAGGAAAGACAAAAATAAATAGGAGGTATTGAAGGGACACATTGTCTAGCTCCAGCAATTCATTTAGGGGATATTTGAAACCAGTGCCTGACTTACTTGCTAACATAGCAATAGTATCCAAGGAGGAAGTGTAGAACATGGAGAATAAAAGGTTCAAGGCCAACATTTTTTATGAATGGTTTCATGATTTTTTGCAAGAGGGAAAACAAACAATAAGACAAGCTGTGAAGAGCTGGAAAGTAGAAATAGAAGAGAGGAACAAATGTATGGTATTGATAAATAATTGTCAAACAAGACTAGAAGAGTGCAGACCTGAAATTGAACAATTGGTTGAAATTGAGACAAAAGCTGAAGAATTGATAAATGAGGGGGCACTCAGTGTCACATTGGCAAATCAAGTGCCACAGATGATTTTGGAGCTCAAATTTGAAGAGGATAACCTCAAAAGAAATACAGTTGTCATACAAGAGCTGGTAAAAAGAGTAGAAGAAATGATAAAAATGCACAAAAGAATCATAGAAAAGCTCCTGCAGCATGAATGTGCAGAGACACCAACATATAATTTAGATAGAGCATTAACAGAGTTCAGGGCCATATTCACACCCCGTACAAAAAATCCTAATGCAATCTTTAGCAAGCAGATGATGGATACATTGATGGAAGAGAAGGCCAAAATGAAAAAGTACAAGAGAAGAGAAAACTTAGAGAATGAAGAAAAAGAGTTGAAAGAGAAGGTGATGATGCAAGAATATATTTTAGCAAAAAGTCCAGGACGGGACCGCACCTTTGTGGAGGGTGTGATTGGCAACTTCAAGAAATATTTGAAAAGGTGAAAAGGCAGTCAGGAGCAAATAATTTTGAGAAGAAATCAAAGGAGGAACCTCAGCGGGAAAAGGTCATATAAAATAGGAATCTTATTTGTAAAAGATTCCAAGAGCATCCTTTGAGAGGAAAAGATGCCAAGTAGTGGACTGGCACACAGTTATGAAATGAAGGCACACCATTGGTCAATAATAAAAGGACCTTAACCATGGAAAAGTGGTTTTAACCGTGGAATAGTGGTTTTAACCATGGAATGGAAGTTGTAACCATAGCATAGGAAGAAATTCAAATTCTATATAAGGAATGTGCTACTTGTATATTATTTTACACAGGGATTTGTAGAAAATAGCATAGCAATTGTAATTTGCCTAAAACTTTGAATAGAAGAAGTATTTTAGCTTAGAGGAGGTCGCCTGTGTCTACATTGAGGAATGCGTGGAAACATCCAACTTTCTTACTATATCTGTAAAGCATTGGGAGTTTTTTTGTGAATTTTGATTAATTAAGCTAAGAGCCATACATACATTGTAAACCATATATGGCTATGTGTTTTGAACATAAATGAATCTAGAAGTCTATGTCTATTTTCTGAGTGTCTTCTAGCTCTTCGTTATATTTGAAATAGTTTCTCTTAAAGCTCGCAATCTTGGATGCTTGTTTGTGAAAATATTTAGAACATTTGCATTTAATGATTTGATCTACTGAGTTAATTGAATTCACTGTATTTCTTACTATGTGCATAACAGAACGTTTAGATCCTGTAGTGAATGATGGTAGATTTAAATTTCTCTAACTTTTCCCAACAATTCTGAAATACTTAGCTTAAATGTTGAAATCCAAAGGAGATTATCTAACATTTGAGGGAGTTTAAGAGCAATAAGTTGATATTTGATAATCTTCATAAATAGTTGAAAAGCAAAGCATGTTTGAATATAAATCATATAAAGCTTTGAGGTACAATAACAATTTTATGCAAAATGAATGATTAGACAGTTAATATTTGTATTGGTTTGCATAATAGGAGTCCAGTAAGTCACAAACCCACTTTTAATCACATAAGATCCCTTGCATATTACAGCTTCATAATAACCTATTGAACGGTCCAACAGGTCAAGACCTAACCAATAAGGAAACTTGGGATCAAGTAATCTTAGTTGATTTCTTCGTATCTTTCAAGATAGTTAGGTTCATTTATGAATTTTAACTTTTGTTATGACTGTGTAAAAAACAATCATCAACACCACTACTGAAGACCTGATCAGGAAGCATAAAGATTATTATGAGGAACTTCAAGTAGATGCCAAAGAGTTTATCGATGCTTCAAAGGAGGGTGTGTCTGCATTGTTCAGTGACAATAAAGATCTGAAAAGTTAGAACGAATGGATAAAAGAATGCCAACTGATACTGCAGGAAGCCTTGGAAGCAACTAAGAATGAAGATCTAGCATTAGGAGAGGTCTATGAACACTTTGAAAAGATGATTACTATGGATATTGTGGCAAGGAATGCTGTCGAATATACTGATACATACTTGATTCAGAAGTATTTAGATCATGTTACCCAAGTTCATTTGTGGCTCATTAGAGCTTAATGTTAATATTCTATGTATTGTTGTTAAAGTTCCAAAAGGCACTTACGAAGAGGCACACCCTCTTTAAGATATTACTTTATGAGTCAAACATGTGGTGATTCAATGAGAAGAGGTAGTAGGTTAGAAAATCACCAGTAGTAGATATGTTCATCCATTCCACTCATCCATTTTCATATTTCAGAGAGTTATGCAATTAATATATATATATATTAAAGCAATATAATGGAGAAGATTGTTCTTAAATGGTGATCTATTTTTAGTGTTCAACTGTTGTGTTGATTTTTATGCTTATATGCTGCTATGCTATCTCTAAAGTGGTTCTCTTAAGTTATTCAAATTTACGTAATTTGTCATGACACATTTGCTATTGGTGTGCGGTTGTTTTGATTGGTTTCTAGTTGGAGTGAATTAAACATCCTTTCAAATAATCTATTTTGATTGGTTCCTACCAAGGATTAAAATCCTTTTAAATGATTATTGTGATTGGTTTCCCTCAGGCTAAGAATTAAAATTCCTTTCATGAGATCACAATAATTTAGGAGAATATCACTGGGATTACTAAAGAAGAGTACAGTAACTTACAAACCTGCACATTTGTACAAGATGCAAAAATTCCAAGTACCCAACAAGTTAGAGTTAAGATGCAAAGTAGATCCACCTATCCTACACATCTATCTCCAAAATCATCATCCATTCATTGACTCCATCCACCCAATAGATTAGGCACTAGTCAAATTTAGAACATTTTTATACAAATCCAATCCACACTCTTGATAATTCAAACACTCTCATTAGGAACTAGTAAGTAAGCTCTACATCTACCTCACACATGTGTGCCATAGTGAGTAGATTGCCCAAATTAGAATCCATTTAGACTTTCAAATCTACTTTATTATTCAAGTATACCCACCTAGGCCTAGCAAAGCCTAAAGAGCAGGGGGTTTCTAATTGTATAAACCCTGTTTCGTTAGCCAAAATTGTGTTAAGAGATTGGCACCCTCTTATGGTTTAAAAACCTACATTTTTGAGACCTAACACAAGATTCTCCCCCTTTCTCTTTACACAACTGCATTCTTTCTCCCCCTAAGTTTTTCACATGATTTCTCTCCCCCTTTAACATCAATGGCAAAGGGCACATACTTGTACACTGCTACTCTGATCCATTTACTTTACCAGAAACACTTAGCTACTCCCCCTAAGAGGTAGCCTTTAGAACATCAATCTAGATCAAGGAATGACACTTTGAGCTCCACTGGATTGATGCATTCCTATGCATCTTAGTTCAGGACAGGAGGGGTAATGACCCCTAACTTCTCTCTAAGATACTCAAAGGTATCTTTAGGTAGAGGCTTAGGGAAAATGTTTGCAATCTAATCCTTTATGGACACATATTCCATCTTTACTTCATTTTTTGTTGCCTTCTCTCTCAGAAAGTGATATCTTATTGATATGTGCTTTGTTCTTGAGTGCATCACTAGATTCTTTGAAATGTTTATGGCACTTCTATTGTCACAAAAGGTTGCAATTGGATCTTCATACACAACTCTTATATCCTTCAAAGTATGCTTCATCCATAATACTTGAGTGCAACAACATGCTACTACAATATACTCTACTTCTGCAGTTGACAAAGATATTGAATCTTGTTTCTTGCTTAGCAATGAGACCAATCTATTACCCAAGAAGAAGGCACCTCCACTTGTACTCTTTTTTTCATCAACATCTCTGGCCCAATCTGCATCTATATAAGTACTGAGAGTGAAATCATTGTCCTTTAGATACCATAAGCCATAATCTAGAGTACCTTTCAAATACCTCAGAATTCTCTTAACTGCTATGACATGTGATTCTCTTGGATCAGCTTGAAGCCTTGCAACAAGATAGATTGCATGAATAATATCAGGTCTAGTTTGAGTTAGATAAAGCAATCCTCCAATCATGGATCTATATTGTTTCTGATAAGCCTTAGGTGATTCATTACGTTTTCTCAACTTGCAACTAGTCACCATGGGACTACATATCGGTTTAGAGTCTTCCATCCCAAACTTCTTCAATAACTCTTTCACATACTTAGACTGAGATATGAATATTCCTTTATCTGATTAATTAATTTCCAAACCCAAAAAGAAATTCATTTCACCAAACATGGACATTTCAAATTCACTTTTCATCTCACCGGCAAACCTTATGCACATACTGTCATTTCCTCCAAAGATAATGTCATCAACAAAGACTTTAACAATCAAGATCTGATCATCATTTTTTTGTTGTACAGATTGCTATCTGCAGTGCCTTTACTAAATCCTAATTGCAATACATACTTGTCTAACCTTGCATACTAGGCTGTAGGAGCTTTTTTGAGTCCATACAATGCCTTCTTCAACTTGCATACCATATCACCTTGTTTTGACAATTGGAATCCCTCCAGTTGCTCAATGTATACTTCCTCTTCGAATTCACCATTCAGGAAGGCAGATTTAACATCCATCTGATATACCTTAAAATCTTTGTGAGTTGCAAATGCTAGAAATGTTCTGATTGCTTCAATCCAAGGTACTGGGGCTAAGGTTTCTTCAAAATCTATCCCTTCAATTTGAGAATATCCTTTGCATACAAGTGTTGCTTTATTCCTTACAACTTCTCCATTTTCATTCAACTTGTTCTTGAAGATCCATTTTGTTCCAATAACATTTTCGTCAGTAGGTCTAGGAACTAATTCCCAAGTTTCATTCTTCTCTATCAGTAGTAGTTCTTCCTCCATTATGTTTACCCAATTCTCATCATTGCATGCTTCATTCACATTTTCTGGTTCAATCTTTGAAAGAAAACAGTAATTAACTTGTTCCTCTACAACTCTTCTTGTTAGCACACCTTTGTTCTTGTCACCTATAATTTGATTTTCAGAATGATTGATCCTTACATACCTAGGAGTCTTGAAAACACTTTCTGTTGGAAAGAGACACTGTGTGGCTTCATAAGTGTTGTCATTGATGGTAACAAAGTCTATCCCACACATCCATAGTACATAGTATGCCTATATCAGAAGTCAGATTGAAGATTGTTTTAATCCGGTGAACAAGAACAGAGTATGTAACAAGGTCTGACAATCAGATCTGGATCTCTCAAATGGTGTACCTCAGTAAGTTGCAGACTTGGACAAGTCAAGATGGCTATCATGACTACTGTATTCCAAAGATTTAACCTCTGGTGATAAAGCAAGAAAAAGATATGAGCATTTGAGTGTTGGCTTCCAAATAGACAGAGCAGATAGAGGAAGAATTGACCGATAGAATATCAGACTTGAATCTGGATGTGTAAAAGGTCTTGATCAAGCAATTTGTGGGATTATACATTGTTGGATGACATGATTAATGACTTCTATATCTATATTTTTGATACGCATCACAAATCAAGCATGGATTCAGTCGATAGATTAATTACTTGCAGTGTTCTTGTTACCAACTAGAAAGTTGATAAAAATCCTTGATGTTGATATATCTACTAGATGGATTCCATTATGTAGATGTGTGTTGTGTTGGTATAAGTACTAAGGTGTGAAGAAAAGTAGGGATAAGTGTGGGAACAATAATTCAAGTCCAGTATGTGACTAAATAGAAATATTGAATAGAGGAAGAATGAAGTGCATCAGATCAGTATATTGTGCCTAACCGGAACTAAACTCTTGCATTTGTAGATGCTTCTCATCAGTTCAAACACTTGATTATCTTCTATAAGTTCTTGTAGGTAGTGTACCTCTTGTGAGCAGTGTGCTCAGGTAGTGAGCCCTAATTGGCAAGTGCCATTTTATACTCCTTTATTCTTTTAATAGAGAATACAATCTTGGGTTAGTCACCCCGTGGTTTTTCCCTTAACAGGGTTTCCATGTAAAAATCCTTGTATTATGTGTGTTGATTTTATTTCTGTTCTTATGATTACATATGCTTTCATGTTTTGATGTAACACTGAATATTAAGATAACAAAAGAGAAGAAAGTTAAGAAAATTTTTAGATAACTGATTCACCCCCCCCGTCAATTATCTGCCTTGTTTCCAACAATTGGTATTAGAGCAAGGTTCCTCTAAACAAAGCCTAACAGCTTGAGGAAGATTTGGGAATCTCAATGGATGCATATGGTATGAAGGAACAACTTCATTTTTCCCTAGATGATCTTGAACAATCCCACTCTGAAGTCAATAATTAGAGAGAGACTTAAACAAGATGATGAACTCATAAATGAGCTAAAAGAAAAACTTAGTATTTCTATGAAAAAGAGAAAGGAACTACTTCAAAAATTAGCCAATCAGAGTGAAGTCCATGATACTAATGAAGATCTGAATGAGAAAAATAAGCTTTGTGAGAAGCTGTCAAAAGAAGTCATTATGGTAAGGCATGAAATGGAATTAGGGGTTATGAGGTTCACTCAAGAAATTGAAGAAAAAAGAAGGATTGAAGATAATCTAAAACAATCCCTCAAGGAGAAAATAGAGGACTGCCACAAAATAGACAGAATAATCAGGCATCTTGAATCTAATCTTGAAGAAGCTAGAGACACTGAAGAACAACTCGAGAATTAGATAAACACTCTTAAACAAGATCTTCAAACAATAAATGAATACAAAGAGAAATTCAAGATAAGCTCAGCCCAACTTGAAGCTCTTCTTGAAAGCCAAAAGAGGGTAGATGATAAGCGTGGCTTGGGATATGACAAAGGTGAAATCTCTAGATCCGGTCAAAAGAACTTTGGATCAAGAAATTAAAGAAACAGGCCTAGAAGACCTCTGGTAAGGCAACCAAATGCCCAAAGATATCCATCCTTCAATGGATACTACTTCAATTACAACAATTTTTGTCATAGAGCAACTCAGTGCAGGAGAAGAATGAATCAAAATAATCCATCCTTCTTTGAACAATGTTTTAATTGCAAAAGGTATGGTCACAAATCTCACCAATGTAGAAATATGCAAATAAATAATTCATTCAATGGTAGATGCTTTGCATGCAATAGAATGGGACATATGGCTAATCAATGCAGATCAAGAGGATATCAATCAAATAAGAAAAGAGATGTTGTATGTTATAATTGCAATAGATATGGTCATATTGCCAAATTCTACAAAAGCAAAATTCAGGATAGAAAAGGCCCAGTGGAACATAATCAGAAACAAGATAAGGGGAAAGGTAAAGTGAATGTGGATGAAGTTCAAAAGGAGATGAGCAAGATTTGGGTGAAAAAGAGTACAAAAATATTGGGAATGGATCCACACTAGAATCTGGTGCTGATATTCCTTCCGAAAACTAAAAAGGTGAGCTTTGGCTCAAGGGGAGTCACAGAGAAAAATAATTTCCCCTAGCCAGTCAACTAGTGCCTAAATTTGGTACATTGAGTAAGCATCTGATGCTGTGGATTAAAGGGTTCTCAAGAAAAACCTCCAATAACCTTCAATCAAAATGTGAAAGATCCACATGGAGTTTTGCAAGACTTATAAATGCTCAAGTTAATCCAGTTCCAACAGCTATTTGGTAAAGCAAAATTTCATAGATAGATCTGGTATGATTCAGAATTAAAATACTTTGATCTACAGACCCATGGCATGATTGAAGAAAATAAGATACATTGTCAATCTTCGTTGATAATGATTCTAAGTTAGGCGCAGTGATTCAAGAAGATCCCTCTCAAAACAAGGCAACCAGATAACTTAAGTTGTACATTTATTACAAAAGGAAATTAGGGTTTGCACAAGGATAAAAGGGTTCTTTCACTCATTATTTGCACACTTACACTCATGAAGAAGAAAAGAAGAGCTCTGCAACAAAGTTTCTACAATTCACTCAAGTTCAACTGGAAAAATGAATTCAACCAGCGATTTGTTTTGGCTCCTATTTCAAACCCTAAAGTGTGAAAAGGTACTTCCATTCTAAAAATCTCCTCCGAATCTCTTGCAAAATGTCTACTCTAATGGTTGTCAAGATCTCTGATAGGCCACATCCTAAATTTAAGAAACACACTTATAAATCTCTAGAAGTTGATCCTTTAGGCACATTTTCTAACATTCCGCATGGGGTATTACATGTAGAAGATGTTAGGGTCTATATCAGATTTAAGAAGGGCAGAAGCATATGCATTTTTGTTGAGTGGTCACATCTCCATTTTGGATAGGATGAAGTAGAGTTGGACCACAGAATTTGTATAGCTAAAGACTACTTTTGCGGATATACTTAAGTATATGTAAGTATAACATATATATACTTATGTAGCCATGTATAGGATAGTTTTTGTAAATTTTAGTATGTGGACTCTGCCCTTTTCCATTGATGTCAAAGGGGGAGTGAGGAGTAGTGAAAAATGTGGAATCCAGCTAAGGGGGAGTTCTAGTATAACAGTACAAAAGATAGAGCATCAGCCAAGGGGGAGTTACTACAACACTTAGCCATTTTTCACTAAGTGTTGACATCAATGCCAAAGGGGGAGATTGTTGGAAAGAGACATTGTGTGGCTTCATAAGTGTTGTCATTGATGGTAACAAAGTCTATCCCACACATCCGCAGTACATAGTATGCCTATACCGGAAGTCAGATTGAAGATTGTTTTGGTCTGGTGAATAAGAACAGAGTATATAACAAGGTTTGACAATCAGATCCAGATCTCACAGATGGTGTAACTCAGTAAGTTGTGGACTTGGACAAGTCAAGAGGGCTATCATGACTACTATATTCCAAAGATTTAGCCTCCGGTGATAAAGCAAGAAAAAGATATGAGCATCTGAGTGTTGAGTTCCAATCAGACAGAGTAGAAAGAGGAAGAATTGACAAACAGAATATCAAACTTGAATCTGGATGTGTAAAAAGTCTTGATCAAGAAATTTGTGGGATTATACATTGTTGGCCGATATGATTGATGACTTCTATGCCTATGTTTTTGATACACATCACAAATAAAGCATGGATTCAGCCAACAGATTAACTACTTGCAGTGTTCTTGTTGCTGACTAGAAAGTTGATAAGAATCCTTGATGCAGATATATATACCAGATGGATTCTAGTATGTAGATGTGTGTTGTGTTGGTGTAAGTACTAAGGTGCAAAGAAAAGTAGGGATAAGTGTGGGAACAATAATTCAAGTCCGGTATGTGACTGAACAACAACATTGAACAGAGGAAGAATGAAGTGCATCAGATCAGTATATTTTGCCTAACTGAAACTGAACTCTTGTATTTGTAGATGCTTCTCATCAGTTCAAACACTTGATTATCTTTTGTAAGTTCTAGTAGGTAGTGTGCCTCTTGTGAGCAGTGTGCTCGAGTAGTGAGCCCTAATTGGCAAGTGCCATTTTGTACTCCTTTATTCTTTTAACAAAGAATACAATCTTGGGTTAGTCACCCTGTGGTTTTTCCCTTAATAGGGTTTCCACGTAAAAATCCTTGTGCTATTTGTGTTGATTTTATTTCTATTCTTATGATTACATATGTTTTCATGTTTTGATGCAACAATGAATATTAAGATAACAAAAGAGAAGAAAGTTAAGAAAAATTTTAGATAACTGATTCACCCCCCTCTCAATTATATGCCTTGTTTCCAACACTTTTTTGAGCCTCTTCTTCATCTTGACTATCTTCTTGCTCATCTTTCTCTTCAATTTCTATAGTCACAAGTTCATCTGGTTCATAACAACTTAGGTATGATATTCTTTCTTTGCCTTCATTTACCTTCACATTTACACTTTCAACAATCTTTTTGAGCCTTTTGTTGTAGCACTGGTAAGCCTTACTCTTAGTAGAGTATCCAAGAAAGATTCCTTCATCACATCTACATCAAACTTTCCTAGATCTTCATCTCTCCTGATATAACATTTGCTTCCAAAGACTTTGAAATATTTTACTGTAGGAATTCTTCCATACCATAATTCATAGGGTGTTTTAGTACCATTACCTTTCACTTGAACTCTGTTTTGAATGTAGATAGTAATGTGAATAGCCTATTTCCAAAAAACTTCCGATAGACCTTCTTCCTTCATCATTGTCCTAGCAGCCTCCTGAACTATCTTGTTCTTCCTTTCCCTAACTCTATTCTACTGAGGAATCCTAGGTGCAGACAGCTATCTCTTTATCACATGCTCTTCATAGAAAATGGTGAATTCATTTGATGTGAACTCACCTCCTCTATTAGATCTCAAGTATTTGATCTTCATATCTATTTCATTCTCAACCATTGCCTTGAAAGATTTGAACTTCTCTAGGGCTTCCGATTTATCTCTTAGAAAAGTAACCCAAGTGATTCTAGAATAATCATCAATAAGCAACATGAAGTACCTGTCACCTTGTAGACTTCTCACCCTTGTTGGACCACAGAGGTCTGTATGCACTAGATCCAACCAACTAGTAGAAAATTGTTCTTTGCTCTTGAAACTTGTCCTTATCTTCTTTCCCAACTGACATTCCTTACAAATTGAGTTGGAGGGTTTCACAAGTTTTGGTAAATCTCTCACAACCTGACTTGAGCTAATCTTTACCAGACTATCAAAGTTTATATGACACATCCTTCTATGCTGTAGCCAACTTTCATCTGCTTGAGCCAATAAACAATAATCATTAGTTCCTCTCAATTGATAGATGTTATCTTTTGTCTTCTTACCAGTAGCAATCATAGTTTGAAAACTTTCCGTGATCTTGCACCCATTATATTTGAATCTTAGATCATATCCTTTGCCACACATCTGACTAACACTCAAAAGATTATGCTTCAAACCCTTCACATATAGAATATTGTTAGTATTATGTTTTCCATCAAATGAAATAGATCTTTTTCCACAAATCTCACCAGCTGCATTATCTCCAAACCTAACCAGTCATCCATCATACTTTTCTAAACTTACAAACTTACTTTTGTCATTGGTCATGTGATGTGAGTATCCACTATCAATAATCCATTCATCCTTATCTTTCTCAACCTGAACAACCAAAACACTTTCTTCTATTGGTTTTTCATCCTTCACACAACTAGTAGAATCTGTAGACACAAGATCTTCTTTAATAGAAATAAATAGGCATTCATTTACACTAGTGTTAGCATCATCAGATTCATCATTAGTCACCTCTTCATCATCAAAATCTCTGACATAGTAGCATTTCTTTGGGACTCTAGGCCTACTCTCATATTTCTTCTTATTTCTTTCAATTCTTTCAGGACATCTAGAAACATAATGACCTACTTTACCATAGGAGAAATATTTGAAAGGTAATTTACCTTTGAACTTATCGGAGCCTCTTTGAAGCCTATCAACAAATTTGGCTTCAATTTCATCAAATTCATCATCCACCTTGTATTTCTCAGCTCTGGAGATCTCTGCTGAAGTACTGGCTTTAAAAGTTGATTCAACTTTAGGTAGGGCATCACCAAATTCTCTAATCTCAAAGGCTATAAGCTTTCCAAGTAACTAATCTCTGTCAATAGTTTTCATAGTCATGAATTCTTCAATTGTAGCCACCTTGTGACTATATGACTTTGGTAGCGATCTAAGAATTTTCATCACAACTTCCTTATCATTGAGAGTTCCTCCCATACCCTTTATTCCAGTGACAAGTTCATCAACTCTATGTTATGTTTTCATCTTCATTCATCTTCAAACCCTCATACTTGACTTGCAGACTTTGCAGTTTGGCTTCTTTTACATAATCATCTCCTTCATACATATTTTTCAGCTTATCCCATACCTCATTTGTAGTTTCAAGGTCCACAACTTTTGTCATCATAGAGTCACTTAAGGAACTTAGCAAAGTAAAGCATCCTTTGCTTTGACATCCACCTCATATTCTTTGATTTCATCTTCAGTCATCAAGCCATTTGGAGGCATGGTATATTTTTTTTTGTAGCTTTCCATACTTTATGACCAAGACAAAGAAGATGGCTTTTCATTCGTGCCTTCCAAAGAGCATAATTTGTTCCATCAAAATGCGGAGTTTCCTTCTTATAAGACATCCTAGATCTTCCTCAAGCTGTTAGGCTTTCTTTAGAGGAACCTTGCTCTGATACTAATTGTTGAACTGCACTGAACAACTGAGGGGGGGGCGTGAATCAGTTGTCCTAAGAATTTTAACCAAATAAGATCATCACCTTATCAATTACTTATATTTAGATACAACCATGAAAGCATCAAATGATAAGCTCAACACAAAAGCATAAACAACACAAGAGACACTAGATTTTTATGTGGAAAACCATAAAAGGGAAAAACCATGGTGGGTGTTAGTCTAGAAAAATATATAAGTTATATCAATACTGAAAAATAGAGGCTCACTGCCTATAGGGATCACTAGCCAAATTGCTCACTACATAGAAAGGCTCACTGCCTATGCATGGCTCACTACCTAAGGGTGGCTCACTGCCAAAAGGTTGAACTGAGATAACATCTACTTCATGCCAAAGTTTAGTTCCATTGAAGCACAAACACCTTTGCTTTGCTTTACTACCTTACTTCACTTTATCTTCGCATCTTTGCTCTTGGACACTTTTTTTTATGACTCAATTACAAGTATTTATACACTACATCAACCTTGGAATGATCATCAAGGTCGGCATTACAATCATCAACCATTGGAACAATCTCCAAGGTTGGCACTACAAATATACATAAAATAGGTCTGGACCTAATCAATTTTAGCTAAGGAAAATATGTAGGAATGTATGTAGATCATGTCACACCTTAGCTGGGACTCAAACATAATCTTCTATGATACAACATGCTATCATAATCTTTGATGCATCTCCGTAGATGATAAATTCAACCAAGTCTACTAAGACTGATGTTAACACAAGAATTATCAAGAACACGCTTCATGAACTATTTGAATTACATCTTGTAGACCAATCTAAATGTAGGAGAATGATCAAGAGACATCCACAAGCACATTATAATCACTAGGAACAACCGCACAATCTCTAACAACTCTATCAACAAGATTCTTCAAACTAGAGCACAAGAACAACACTACCAGCCACTGTCATGAGTAAAAGATAGCTTACAGACCACCAAATCATGAAGCATTACACTTGAAGGCATTTAACATCATCACAGACTTACTTCCATAACCACAGAGAAAAATACTTCAATGTGGAGGAATGTGGAGCAAAACACTTTCTCCCTATCACCATCAAACACATAGAAAAAAGTTGTTTTCAGTCTAGTGAACATATCTCACTCAATTCTTCATACCGAAGGCTCAAAATTGGAATATAACATCTTCATATAGGCTTTTAAATAACTTCCAATCTGCAAGCAAAGATATTTATTCTGCAGAAAATGTGGAGCATTCTTCTAGACTACACTTATGTATGTATGCACTGTTTCTACTGCAACACATTGTTATCATTGAAGGGGCTAATTTTCTCAATATCCTCAACAAAGTAAGAGCACAATTGACACTAATGACAATATAGATATATTGACATCAATGACAACACTGATTAGGCACATACTTGCAACAGTGTTGTACCAATCCACAATCCCATGTGCATCTTTAAATTTTACTGCATCCTCAAATTTCAATTGGTCTCTAGCAATAATTCTATTAACACACACACCGGCTCCATCATGTTCTCCTTTACCATGTCCTTTAGAAAAACACCACATATGTTGGATATTATGTTCCTTGTGAACCCTACTTAACCAATAGAACATTTGAGCATTCTTGAACTGCCCCATACAATTATCTAACCATATGAGATGTTCTATCATCTGGATTCCTCTTTCTCTTAAATTTGTATAAAATATATTGAAATAGTATTGAATAAACTCTGACGAGTGTAACCAGTTTTCACTCAAATATAAATGATACTCCCTCAAAACTTATCTACCATCCTATGTGTTATCATTTGCATGTCTATAAACAATATGAACAAACATAGCCACCTGCACTAAATTGTAATATTGTGATTGGATTTCCTCTTGTGGAGCTAGAGTATAGTTTTTTGCAAAATAAACCACTGATAGTATAGTACCAACTAGAAATGTGTTTCTACATGTAAAAAATTGTCTATCAAACCATCAAGCATGTTGATCTAAAACCAATGGGTGACAGTCCCAAAATCTAACTTCAATTGGCAGGGCATATTGATCTTTAACACACTAATCTGCTCCTTTACACACAACACCTTGTTACATGATAAAAGGGATTCAAGAACTTGTTCTACAACTAGGGACAACATGAATTGAATGAATCTATGGAGCATGAGACTATTTGAAACTCACTTGACATAAAGACAAAACAAGGAAACTTCAAGGACTTGACACAATGCTGCCTCCAATGAAAATGGTGCAAAAGAATAAGACAGTCCTATGTGAGAGCATTTAAAGCTTGATGCAGGCTGTGGTAACTTTAAAAACCATACTAGGGATGGATTTTGATGAGAAATTACTTTATTCCAACACCCATGACAAGTACTAATGCGGGTTCAAACTATTTGTATGTTTTGCTTATACTGTCCTATGGAGACAGCCTCAAACAAAGAAAACCCAATCTTGAATTGAACCAAGTAATGCCTACCCTAGACTTGTAGAGACTCCAAATACCCTTAACAACATGAGACAGAAGTGGTTACTTGAGAAAACCCATGTGGGTTTTAGGCAACCAACATCAAAAGGATCAAAAGACATTGTTTTCTTGTAAGATTCTCTTCACTGTTCTAATGGGGCAGTCTATAAAGGAAACAAACCAAGATTGAAACAACCAAAGTAAGCATTTCTCCAGGTTTGCACACCCACCAAAAATATCAATAAAAATTTTTCAAGCCATGGATCAAGTTTTTCCAACGTGGGTTAAGAGATTTAGTAGCAAAAAAAGAGAAAATCCCTGTTTGTTTTCTAGTTTCCTCCTATGGACTGGTTACAAAATCTCTCAAACACATGCATGAAACTTCAAAAAAACAAATCCAAACTAAAATATAGATCAAAACAGAATTTTTTTCAATATTTGGGTATTTTTCAATGCTTCCAAAAAAAGTTATCCCATTTTTAATGTCTGCTGCCAGCCCTAGCTGGGTTTTGGACAATTTTCACCAAAATCACTATAACTTCAACAAACCTTGATGAAATATCCTAAAACAAACATCATTTGAAAGAGGATTCAACAAAATTTAACATGCAACTGGTTTCAAGCCATTAAAATTGAGTGCAGGCCATACAAGAGCCAAAACACTTGCTGCAACTACAGAAAACCACAAAAACTGGGATAGTTTTGGTAAAATCTCAATAACTTTCTCAAAAATGAATGAAATGACCTCAAACAAACAGAATTGGATAGATAGGTCACCCCTCTATCACATCCATTAGGTTTCATGGCATAACTATTCCATACAAATTCATGGTACGGTCTACAACAACAGCAAAATACAAAAAAAAATATAGAATTTGGGACAACAAAACAGTATTTTCTCATTTCCTTTTCTTAAACTTCATCAAAAATCATCCTCATTCGACCACCACTACTTTTTCCAAGCATTTACAATTGTATATAATACTTACACTCCATTCCCATCATGGGAAGAGGCTCAAAATAGCCTAACTACTGATTTTTACTAAATTTTTTTTTTTCTAAATATAGACTGTCATATCTTTAAGAGGACTGCACATTCACTAAAATACTTGCCTAATCTTGGCCTCCACTCTACATCATGCCTTACAAAGGCTTTATTACATTTGTAAAACATTTCTAAATCTCCATTTAACCTTTAACACTAAATTTTTTCAAATATTACCTTAAACTTATTAGGTGCACTGCACCATACACCTAGGTTTGAAATGTTTCCAAGTCTCTTGGAAAGTTTGTTGTAGCTTTTCACACATTTGGCCTTCATACTTGCCTTCAACAGGTCCATTTTGGTTTGATTCTTCACTATCCATAGCATTCTTGCCAACATTTCTTGTTGTTTGACCATATGCACTCTTTGTGGACTGTCCCACTCTTGGTCCTCTGAGCTTGTCATCATCAGCAACTATGCTTCTCTCAGCTATCTTCAAACTTGTCTTCTCAACTTCTTGTTTACACCACTGTCATTATCTTTCTCAACCTCTGTCAAGGCTACAACTTGTGTGTTCACTGTCATTGTTATCTTGTTAACTGCTGCACCAGCTTCTCTTGGCTATCTTTTCTTCACTACATGGCACATGATTGTCCCTACTAAGACTCCTTCACTCACTTCTTGCCTTACCATAGGCTCTACACTCTTACACTTCTCATTTTCACTCTCCTCCTTCTTCCACATGAGGATATTTCTCCGTACAACAGGCTGCAAATCCGCTCCACACTTCCTATTTATTGTTTCAACAACTCCATGCCTTGAAAAGGTTACACACTCCTTGTTTTCAAATCCTCAACCATCACTGACTCCTTGCCAAACATAATCATACTTACTGTTCTTGACTACTCCTCTAATGGTAGTAGAACAAAAGTCTTCACATCCTTCTTGATAGTGAAGGTATTAGCTCTTCCATCATAGACTGCAAACCTATCAAATTGCCATGGTCTTCCCAGTATCACATGACAACAATCCATTGGTAGGATGTCACAAAGTACTCTATCCTCATATGCTCCAATCTTGAACTCAACTAATGCTTTCTCAGTCACTAAAATGGACTAATGATCACTCACCCAAGAAATTTTGCAGGGAACTTTCCTAGGAACTTTCTTTAACTTTAGTTTGTCCACCATCTCACTTGACACCATATTGTTAGTACAACTAGAATCCACTATAACTTTACATACCTTGTTCTTGCTTTTGCAATTTGTTCTAAACAATGCTCTCCTCTAAATCAGCTCCTTCTCCTTGGAGGTCTTCAGTAGTGCTCTTTCTCTTAGCATCAATGCTTCTCCTTCTTCAGCATCACACCTTGTGTAACTAGAACTACCACACTCTTCTTCTTGGACTAATTGAGTCCTCTCACTCTTCCTCTCACCATCACTTAAAAAATTTTGTTTCTTAGGACACTTATATGCTGGGTGCCCAAACTCTTGACAATTATAACACTTACCTACAAAGGTATTTGCACTTCTTCCACCACCAAATCTTCTGCTACCTCTACCTCTAAAATCTACACTCTATCCTTGTTTGAAATCAGCACCTTGTCCTTGTGCCTTGTTCATGTCTTCTTGACTTTCACTAACTTACTTTGTGTTGAAAGATCCTCTGCCTCTAGAGGTATTTCCTCTACCTCTGGCTAACTTATCTTGTCTCCTTTTCAGCTTCTCTTCCACTCTAACTGCCATCTGATAATAATCTTCAACACTCCTTAGATTTGCCAACACGAGTTCATCCTGCATGTTAAATCTCAAACCACCAATATACCTAGCAACCTTTTGCACTTTAGTTTTATTTTGACTAGACCTTATACTCAGCTTATAAAACTCTTCAGTATATGAATTAACATCCATTTCTTTTTTCCTTAAAACTTGAAGCTTCTTAAAAATTTGAACTTCATAATCTTTAGGCAAGAATTTACCTTTGATCTTAGCTACCATCTTGTCCCATGAAACAATATTTGCCTTTCCTTGCTTTCTTCTCTCTGTCTGCTGATAATCCTGCCATAACAAAGAATGACCTGTCAACTTGGTCTTTGCAATCTTCACTTTTTAATCATCAAGAACTTCTTCACCCTCAAAATGATTGTCCAATGTTGCAATCCAATCTAACAACTCTTCATCATCCAGGCTTCCTCCATAGTTTGGCACATCTATCTTCATCTTGTGCTTGTCTTCTTTTACCGCCCTCAGCAACTTTACCATCCTCTGATCCTTAGGGTCTAACTCTTCTTCCACATCTTCATACTCAATTTCTTCTTCTTCCTTACACTCAATCTCATCACCTAGAGCCACTCCTCTTCTCTGATTTTGCTCTAGGGTAGCCATTCTTTCTTTTAACTCCCTCAACTCTTTAGCATGTTTCTCTTTCAACTCATTCATCTCCTGAGCCATGTTTCTCACTCTTCAAGGCATATTGACAAATGACCTCTTCAACACAACACTTCACAGACCTACTAACTGTGCTCTAATACCAATTTGATGAAGAGGCAGATCTAAAACCAATGGGTGACAGTCCCAAAATCCAACTTCAATTGGTAGGGCATATTGATCTTTAACACACTAATCTACTCCTTCACACACAACACCTTGTTACATGATAAAAGGGCTTCAAGACCTTGTTCTACAGCTAGGAACAACATGACTTGGATGAATCTAAGGAGCATGAGACTATTTGAAACTCACTTGACATAAAGACAAAACAAGGAAACTTCAAGGACTTGACACAATGCTACATCCAATGAAAATGGTGCAAAAGAATAAGACAATCCTATGTGAGAGCATTTCAAGCTTGATGTAGGTTGTGGTACTTTAAACAACATATTAGGGATGGATTTTGATGAGAAATTACTTTGTTCCAACACCCATGACAAGTAATAATGCGGGTTCAAACTATTCGTATGTTTTGCTTATATTGTCCTATGGAGACAACCTCAAACAAAGAAAACCCAGGCTTAAATCAAACCAAGCAATGCCTGCCCTAGACTTGTAGATACTCCAAAGACCCTTAATAACATGAGATAGCAGTGGTTACTTGGGAAAACCCACGTGAGTTTTAGGCAACCAACATCAAAAGGATCAAAAGACATTGTTTTCTTGTAAGATTCTCTTCACTGTTCTAATGGGGCAGTCTATAAAGGAAACAAACCAAGCTTGAAACAACCAAAGTAAGCATTTCTCCAGGTCTAAAAACCCACCAAAAACATCAATAAACATTTTTTAAGCCATGGATCAAGTTTTTCCAACATGGGTTAAGAGATTTAGTAGCAAAAAGAGAGAAAATCACTATTTTTTTTCTAGTTTCCTCCTATGGACTGGTTAAGAAATCTCTCAAACACATGCATGAAACTTCACAAAACCAAATCAAAATTAAAATATAGATCAAAACAGAAATTTTCTCAATATTTTGCCATTTTTCAATGCTTAAAAAAAAAGTTATCCCATTTTTAGTGTCTGCTGCTAGCCCTAGCTGGGTTTTTGACAGTTTTCACCAAAATCACTATAACTTCAACAAAACTTGATACAATCTCCTGAAACCAATGCCATTTGAAAGAGGGTTCAATAAAATTTAACATGCAATTGGTCTCAAGCCATTACAAAGGCAGTACAGGCCGTACAAGTGCCAAAAAACTTGCTACAACTACAGAAAACCACAAAAACTGGGACAGTTTTGGTAAAATCTCAATAACTTTCTTCAAAATGAATGAAATGACCTCAAACCAATGGAATTGGATAGATATCTCACCCCTCTATCACATCCAATAGGTTTCATGGCATAACTATGCTGTACAAATTCATGGTATGGTCTGCAACAACAACAAAATACAGAAAAAATAGAATTTGGGACAACAAAACAGTATTTTCTCATTTCCTTTTCTTAAACTTCATCAAAAATCATCCTCATTCGACCACCACTTCTTTTTCCAAGCATTTACAATTGTATATAATATTTTACACTCCATTCCCATCATGGGAAGAGGCTCAAAATAGCCTAACTACTGATTTTTACTAAAAAACTATTTTTTTCTAAATATAGACTGTCATATCTTTAAGAGGACTACACATTCACTAAAATACTTGCCTAATCTTTTCCTCCACTCTACATCATGCCTTACAAAGGCTTTATTACATTTGTAAAATATTTTTAAAACTCCATTTGACCTTTAACACTAAATTTTTTCAAATATTGCCTTAAAACTTATTCTAGGTGCACTGCACTAGAGTGCTTGACATATTTTGGTATAATCTTACTCTTAAATTCTGATATGAATGCATGTACACTAACTTTTTCTGTAATTAAATCAAAACACTTTCCAATTTTTCCATCTTTCAAAGAATATTAAACATTCTTAAATCTTTTAACATCCACTAATTGTTGTCCAAAATCATTTTCAACACATTCATGCACATAAACTCTTAAGAAAGAAAGATTGCCACAACTAGTGCATTGTCTAGAAATACATGAACTTAAATAAAATAATTTTCCATTAGATCTTTCACAAAACAACTTGATATAAACTCCTTTATTTTTTTAGGTGGCATATTAATGCCACATTCTTGCATAATCATGTTAGTATGTAAAGTACAACGTATATATTGAAACACATCATAATAATAATGAAATTGAACATGCATTTTACAACAACAAGAAATTCGTTGCTTATTAATCTTTACATACCAATGTTTACATTTTTCAAAAGATCTTTGACTTATTCTAATATCATTAGGTAACACTAAATCACCACAATTTTTGTTGTAAAATTTAGTTTGCATTGTATCTAATAGGTGCTTTGGATGAGGATCGTGAACTTTGGACCCCACTCTTAATTTTAAAACATCTCTAGCATTAGATGATACCTTAGTATTATCATGCCAATATTTTTCAATCAAAGATTTGATTTCAACATTTAGTTTCAAGTCAGATCTCGGGAATCGACCACTAAAACTCCAACATTGGTTAATTGGATCATTTTCTATACTTTCTCTTCTCTTTACCACTCTTACCAATGTTTTAGGATGTATTTTTATAATTTTACTAATATTTCTTACCATTTTTTTATTCAAAGTTGCGTTATTAACTATAGCAGTTGTTATAGCTTGTCTTGTTGCATTCTTATCTTTAGATCAACTATTCTTTCCAATAGACTCAATGGCACTAACAATAGTAGACATAACATGTTTTAGTGATTGATCTTTTCTTCTTGGTTTAACAAAAATGCCTAACTTTTTCGTTACTTTTCTCATTTTCCACATTCTCATTAATTGCATCATTAGTTGACATTGAAATGATAGTTTTTTATGATAAAAAAATTCCATGTATAATTTACTGGCATGTGTTCTTATTTGTCTTAGGAAGATTATCCAAAACATCCTTTTCATTTAAAAAAAAAAAAATCATTTTCAACATCACATCTTGGATTTTCATTTTCATTTTCAACTTCAAAACGATTTTCATTTTTCATCAACAAAATGGTTTTCATTTTCATTTTCAATAAAAAGATTTTCATTTTCATTTTCAACAACAAAATGGTTTTCATTTTCATTTTCAACAATAAAATAATTTTCATTTTCATTTTCAACAACAAAAAGATTTTCATTTTCATTTTCAACAACAATTTGACTCAAATCTTGATCTCTATGAATATTATTGATCTCAACATTGTTATATCTAGCTTCTTTTAAATCTCCTATAAACATTGTTTCCATTTCATTCAAAGGTGAATTTGAAGACGTACATGGATTTGTGCCTATTGAAACATTCTCCATAGCATTGAAAGGGGGATTTGAAGACATACCAGGAGTAGTTTGTATAATCGTATTTGTTTCCACATTCACCTCTTAGAAATTTGCATCGTCTACATCCATGGTCTCCTTAATGCTTTTATCTTCAATAGTTTTTGAATTGAATGCTTCAGCATCATTCATTGATCAAATCTTTATTCTTCTATCTCTTTGTCTTGTTGCCTCCACTCTCTTTGCTTCCATTTCTTCAGGGGTTAATACCTTCATATCTTTCCTCTTATTATGAGTTTATGACCCCATGATTAAAAAATTCTAAAGTATGTACAAATGAATGTCATAAACTTGAAAATGTTCCTTCTTTGTTCATCCTTCAAATAAGTAGCAATTGAACAAAATTCCACTCAAACACTATCCCAATGATGTCTCCTTTCAAAATTCAAATAAAATCCCAAGTAGAAGAACCTGTAGAAGTCAAAAGTTGATAGAGAGAATTGAATATGTCATTGTCAGCTGCATAGAATAAGTTACAGGACCGACAGTGATAGTACCAATTTAAAAAATGGTAAAAAGGTAAACAAGATCCTATTTATTAAACGAGATCTTGTTCTATAAAATGGGATCACGTTCTATAGAAAGGGATCCCATTTTATAGAATGGGATCCTGTTCTATAGAATGGGATCCCAGTTTATAGAATGGGATCCCATTTTATAGAATGGGATCCTGTTCTATAGAATGGGACCCCAGTTTATAGAATGGGATCCTATTTTATAGAACGGGATCTTGTTTTACTAAACAGGATCATGTTTCTTGTTCTGTCGCTAGAATAAGAAAAGGGATCCTGTTTTGCAAAATTTGAATTTTAGGCCCAGTTTTTGCTTTGTGAACTAGTTCAAGAAAAGGGTTGGGAACCTGAACTTAGTCTTTAGACCTAGTTTGACCTGCAAGTTGAAGGTCCTGTTAATGTCACAAAAAAATGGTGTCTTTGGGCATATGTCTGAAGACCTTCTTTGTAGAATCTTTTGACAAAATTAAAACCCATTATAGATGAGATAGTGTAGATTCCAAATATATAATTTTTTTTACAATTGGATTACATTTTCTATTTTTCCATTAATTTATGATGAAACAATTCCATAAACTTGAATTATCAGGGTTTTTTTAGTATTTTAATAACTTTTTATTAAAATATTTTTTTGAAAAACAAATTGTATGAAAACGTACTTTAGACAATTCTTTTCAATTTGAAAAAAAATTCAAAAAATGATAAGTTTAGGTCATCTTATGTGTGACATACACGATGATTTTTTAAAACACCAAATATGGCCAATAAAAAATTAACAAAAAAAATATTCAATAAAAATTACAAAAAAAATATGTAAAATGTGCTTCAGTGAGTTACAAATCTTTTCCCAAAAGGATTTAGAAAAATATGATTATTTAGGTCAAAATATGGATGACATACACGTGCATGGTATAGTAAAAAAAGTGACTTTTAAACAATGGTTTATAGAAAGGCCTATTGAAAATCAATTTGTATCATCTAGGTATTCAAATAAATTACATATTTGGAAACTAGACTCTGTGTACTACATTTTATGATTAGTGACTTTTTTCAAGGTTCCATCTCTAAGTGCTTCAAATTTTAAGGTCAAATGTGATAGATTCTAAAAATCAAGGAAAACACTTCCACTTTTTGGCCAAAAAGTGGACTCAACTTCTTGCACACACCCACGTCCCAGAGATGTGAAAGCACATAGGTGGTCACCTGATGATGTTGCTTCGAGATCACATCAGTACTATGATTGATGAGGAGAGGAGTCACTTGCAAGTGGTGGGCTTATGGTGGGTGTTCTTCATGCCCATGATCAAATTCCATTGTAGTATGTTTATGGCTCTCATGGAGAGGTGGAATGCAGATACATCTATGTTCCATCTTCCCATAGGAAAGATGACTATCATGCTCGAGGATGTCTACTGGATCCTTCAACTGCCTATCCATGGAGAGACAGTGAGGGTCATAAAATGGCACTCAGTGGAGTACACTTGGGAGAGTCAGATGTATTGTTTGGGTTGCACCATTGCTCAGGCGAAGTGAGGACACATTTAACTCTGATTACTAGAGAAGGGACGTGCTAACATCCCTCTGATTTGGAGGATCATGATTGTCACTATCGCATCAGTAGTCGCACTAGATGGATGAGGCACTCACCTGCACGGGGGCCTCATTCACACCATTAGAGTGATGGAGGAGTAGAGGAGCATATACATGTGGGGTGCAGTATACTTGCGCACCTCTACCATGGCTTGGGAAGGTATGTCCATTATGAGGCACGAAGCTTGATAATTTGAACTCTACTATAGGTCTGAGCCTTTGAGTATATTAGGTGTACACGACTAACAAGATTCCCTATAGAGCCAGCACTCACCCATCCACATATTCATGCTTATCCATTAGTCAAATTTTGGAGACACAGTGATCTCTTATACTAGAGAGTTGTATTTGATAAACTACATCCTAGCAACATCGTGTGGAGGCCATATCACAGTTACATAGTATGGCCAGGTTAGCGTAGATAGTTAGCTAGGATGTAGAGGGATCTATTGATGGCCAGTCACCTCAATCACATAGTCATTTGGTTCTATTTTGATAGAGTGGTGCTGCAGTTTGGATGCATACATGATGTCCCCATGATATCTCCTAGCTACGCTCATTCACTATGTAGTGTAGTTAAGGAGAACAACACCCGACGACTGACTATAGTAGATGTAGCTATTAGTGATGACAATGGTACTAAGGATGTAGGGTCAACATATGATGGAGACAACGTTGGTTGTACCTGAGCATATCAAACCTGGTGGCAAATGGTGCAGCTCAATCCTATCTTTCCTCTGGGTCATCTTATAGGCGATCCTTGACCTTGGGCTAGTCACGCGAGTGACATAGGGGTAGATGATGACATCATTGACTTCGTTGGATACTATGATCTAGAGGAGGATGTGGATGATGACAATGATGATGAGGAGGAGGTTCCATCATAGTACATCTTCAGAGCAAGACCACAATGAGATCAGCAAGAGGTAGATGACGACGAGGAGACCGAGTCGAGACCATGGTCAAGAGATCATGGTCTAGCCCCTATATATGCTAGGAGATTAAGCTAGAATGAGTGAGGAGAGACCAATGATCAGGTGCCCCTAGCTACAGATTCTGTTGCAGAGCTTGTTACACCATCAGTAATCCAAGATCCATAATGGTGAGATGGAGATCTAGGTGAGATGTTATTATATTGTTGTTCTTATTTTGATGATTTTTTATGATGTCTATATGAGATATTGATATCTATCTATTTTCTTTTTGTAGTTGGGATAGGCACATGGTGTAATTTTGTGGGCCACGTCATAGCGAAGATAGTACCTACTGATGTAGTCGAGCAGTGGGTGTAGGCGAGATATTTGCCATTGAAATTTGTGGGGCAACATGCAAAGATATTCATGTCCTTCATTAGATATAGACTAGCTATGGAGTCCACTTTAGATCAAGTTATAGAGGATAGAGACCAAGTTATCCAAAGAGTTGAGCACATGGAGGCTGAGCTCCAAGTGCTATGAGATCAGGCTACAACAGTGCCTTCATCTGAGAGAGATCCTATCATTCATGAGCTCTTGCTTCCTGAGTTGCATCAAGTGAGAGCTCATAGAGACATGGTTCAGACAGAGAGAGACCGGTACCAATAGATGTATATGGAGCTACAGAGCAAGGTGATGGGGCTTAGAGATGAGCTTAGGGGGTTGCAATCATGAAGTGTCTCTAGGAGTCACTTGTGGTCCATAGCCACACATGGTCAGCCTTCTGCCACATGCACACCACTAGGTCCTGAGGGGATTGGTGACTAAGGTTTAGCTATGTGATATATCTCATGTACTACAACATCCCATTTTGTTGTACAGGATAGTCAACTTATATATATATATATATATATATATATATATATATATATATATGATGCTTTCTTAATTTCTGTTTGCAATGCTTTTGTTCTATCACATGTGATTTATATGAAATGCAACTAATGATAAATGTTAAATCCTTATATGGAAATGTGATTAATGCTAATGTGATGTACTAAACAATTCTTTATAGAACATATAGTAAAAAGCACAATGATTAATGAATTTCACACATAACCAAAAATACTATGCTATATTCAGTTAATGCAAAGGTGATCTTAATAAAGCATATATAAGCAAGTTACAAAAATGAGTAACTGAACAAAAGATGCTATGTTAAATGAATTAAGACAAAATACTCATATCTTGTCGAAATTGAAGCTAAACTCACTAATGAGTTTTCTTTTTAAAGTAACATCTAACATGTAATCTTAATCATAAAACTTCCTAAGGTGCACTGCATTAATAGGTTCTTTAAGTGGCATACCTTGTTCATCATCTAATTTATACACTCCTGATCTAAAGGCTTTAGTAACTACATACGGTCCGAGCCAATTAGGGCTAAACCTTCCTTTTTCTCCAAGAGGTACATTCACATTATATTGATTATCATAAAGTACCAAATCTCCAATGTTGAATGAATGATGTATAACACATTCATTGTATGATCATTATATACTCTTCTGATGGGCCTTAAGATGCTCGAGAGTGTTTATACACTGTTCATCAAGCATCTCAAGTTCTTGTAATATTTTTTCTCATTACATCTCATCATCAATAATATGTCATATGGAAACTCTTAATGAAGGAATTTCTAACTCTAAAGGCATTATTGCATCAGCGCCATAGACAAGATTAAATGGTATATTCCCAGTAGTCATATGAATACTTGTTCTATAAGCCCATAACATGTAAGTTAATTGAGTATGCCAATTTTTTTGATGTTTGTTAACAATTTTTCATAGAATTTGTCTAATAACCTTGTTTGAAGCTTCTACTTGGCCGTTTGATTGAGGATAGTAAGGCGTAGAGAAGCAATGTTGAATATGATATTTTTCAAGAAATTTCTTCACATCCTTGTTCTTGAACCAAACTAAGAAATAATGTTATCTTGTATAAAGCGACAAATTACCTTAGCAGTCCTGGATCATAAAGGAACAACTTTGACCCACATAGTGAAGTAATCAGTAGCGGTGATAATAAAAGTATGTCCTTGAGAGGAAGGTGGAGAAATTTTACCAATTATTTCCAAGCCCCAAACAAAAAATAGCCATGGTGAAACTTGGGCACGAAGTTCTTGGGCAGGTGCTTGGATTAAATGATTAGGTTGTTGACATTGTAGGCATTTCTTGACATATGTAAAGGAATCTTGTTCCATATATTGCCAATAATATCCCATTCATGATAACTTTTGTACCAATGTTTTTTGTCCAAAATGCCCTCCATAGGCTCCAGAGTGAGCTTATTTTAAAGCTATTGGGATCTCTAAATTACTTAGACATTGGAGAAGTACACCATTGTAGCTTCGTCTATACAAGACATTAGATAAGATGATGTAATGTGCCACAAGTTTGTGTAGGCAAACTCATGTGTCCTTAGATATTGAGTTAGGAATGGTTCCATCGTGCAAATAATTGAATATATACAAGAACCATTCATCAAAACTTGTATTACAATAGAGATCACTACTTGAAATTATGACGTCATCTACTACCAGTGTCTTAAGATTATGAATGAGGAAATTATACTCGCCAGGTGAATCGACTGGGGATATAAGGGAAGTTGCGTTTGCCATTGCATTTGCATGTCGATTGTCTTTCCTTGGAATAGTATCAATTGAGAATAATGTAATTTGTTTTAATAGAGACAAAGCAAAATCACAATATTGAGATAATTTATCTTGTTTAGCTTGATATGATCTAGTTATTTGTCACACAATTAGTTATGAATCACCATATATAGTGATGATTTTAATGTTCAGAGCCAAGGTGGCATGAAGTCCCACAATGAGAGCTTCGTACTTAGCAATGTTATTTGTGCATGAGAAGTTTAGGTAGTAAGAGATAGGAATCAACTTACTAGAGGGAGGTACTAGTATAACACCATCATCGGAGCCAGTCTGACATCTTGATCCATCAAAATACAATTCCCATTTATTATCCTTATCAATAATTAAAATTTGGTCATCAGGAGATGTCTCTTGATTTTGTATAGAGAAAGGTGAAGGTGCTTTAGCTAAATGGTCGGTTAACGCTTGTCCTTTAATCACTTTTTGAGAAATCAACTTAAGATCAAATTTAGTTAACAACATCACCCATTTAGCTAGACTACCTGACAAGTCAATTTTAGGAAAAGGATGTTTCAATGGGTTAGATTTCACCATCACATGTATTTCAACATTTAAGAGATAATGTCTAAGCTTCTATATTGCAAACACTAAAGCTAAGCATTGCTTCTCGATAATGGTGTATCACACTTCATAATCGACCAAGGTTTGACTGATGTATTAATATACATCACACTCCTTGCCTTTAGCATCATGTTGTGCTAGTAAATCTACAAGAGCATTATTAGATATTGAAGTATAAAGAAGAAAAGGTTTATTAGCAGTAGCAGGCTATAAAACAGGGGGATTAGCTAGATAATTTTTTAAATCTTCCAAATCCTTTTGACAATCAACATTCCATTGAAATTTTGGATCCTTCTTCATTAGTTGCATAAAAGGGTGAGTCCAATCTATGAGTTGTGAAACAAATTGGCAAATGGCTTGTATCTTCCCTTGCAAACTGTGAAGTTGAGATATGTTCTTAGGTGTTGGCATATTAACAATTGTGTCAATTTTCTTTGTGTCTACTTCAATACCACAATGCGAGACTATAAATCCCAATAGTTTTCCATTGTCTACACTAAAAATGCATTTTTAGGGATTTAAACGCATGTATTTCTTAATTTTCTCAAATATTTGATGGAGGATTGTAACGCAATCTTAATGACATATAGACTTCTCAAGGATATCATCGACATAATCCTCTATGATGTTATGCATGTAATCATGAAAGATAAGGATCATGGCCTATTGGTAAGTTACTCCAGCATTTTTTAATCCAAATGACATGACCACCCAACAGAATGTACTATTCATACAATTGTTAGTCATATTAACAAAGATAAAAATTCATACAACAAACCTTTATCCTCTTGAAAGATACAACAAATTCAGGATGAATTTGTGATCCCAAGTCTCTAATAGTTAGTACATAACCTTCTGACATTACTTAGTAGTTTGATGTGAATTTTTTGTTAATCATTCAGGGGCCTTATTCATGAAATTTGATGTAATCTATATTTGGATATGTAAATATTTTCTCTGTTTCACCTATTCTAAATAAATCTTAATGAATAATGTTAAATCCTACAATCTTTAACCAGGATATGTGAATATTTATTCTATGTTTCATCAATTCTTCTAATCTTTACTTTGATTAAGATTGTTCATGATGATTTGTGTAACTTTGATTAGTTCTTCTAAATTTACCTAAATTTATTAAAGTAATCTTCACTTAATTCTACTTCTGCACCTTAAATTCTTCTAAAGATTGTTCCTACAAGCTAATATTTCAATGATTCTTATCATTATTTCCAAGTATTTGCAAGATATTTTCAATCTTACATGTGATTTGCTCAAATATGTATACGATGTTTAACTAACTGTGGATACAACTGTTAGTCATATTAACAGAGATAAAAATTCATACAACAAATCTTTATCCTCTTGAAAGATATGACAAATTCATGATGAATTTGTGATCCCAAGTCTCTGATAGTTAGTACATAACCTTATAACGTTACTCAGTAGTTTGATGTGAATTTTTTGTTCATCATTCAAGGGCCTTATGCATGAAATTTGATGTAATCTGTATCCAGATATCTGAATATTCACTCTATTTCACTTGTTCTAAATAAATCTCAACAAATTATGTTAAATCCTACAATCTTTAGCCAGGATATGCAAATATTTATACTAAGTTTGATCAATTCTTCTGACCTTTAATTTGATTAAGATTGTTCATAATTATTTGTGTAACTTTGATTAGTTCTTCTAAATTTACTTGAATTTAAACTAATCTTCACTTAATTCTACTTCTGCACCTTAAATTCTTCTAAAGAGTGTGCCTACAAGCTGATATTTCCATGATTCTTATCATTATTTCTAAGTATTTGCATGATATTTTCAATCTGACATGCAATTTGCTCAAATATGCATAAGATGTTCAATTATCTATGGATTTCTACATATTTACTTTGTTTTGCTTATCATTTATCATTATTTTGCAGTTGATGATGATGATTGATGAAATTTAAAAGAAATAAACTTGAAATTCTAAAATTATTTGAAATGAGTGAGTTTTGACCATTGATCCATATGCACAATTCAATACTAATGGAGGTTGATTGTCATTGATGTCAAAAAGGTGTTAAGTTGTTTGTCATTGATGTCAAAAGTGTGTGGAGTTTATATACTAGGAGTAGACATCCTTCATATTCATTGATATCATGTGTTCAGTTATCTTCAGGGGTGTCTTCAAGGTTGATATAATGCAAGGATTTGCTATGTTTTCTTGGAATGTTGACATGACAAAAAGAGTTGAATTAGGATTTGTCTTTATGTTGTGGATACTTGCTTATGACATGTTTTAGGAGTTTGTATTTTGATGTATTCATGTTGATACAGTCTACTTAAAATTTTCGTTAAGTTGAAGTTATGCATGTTGTTGAGTTGTTGATGATATGACTTGATTGGTTCAAGACTTCATCAGTTCATTTTAGTACTTAAGATTCTCATGCTCATATCTTGTCATCATATTCTGAACAAATCACATTCACCTTTGGTTCATGCAAGGGAAAAGTATTATAGGAGTTTGTGGATATCAAGAGATTGATGGCTTAGATTAGTTTGATAGTTAGATCAATGATACCTAGTTGACAAGAGATCTATGGGCTTATTGTTGATTCTTTGTTTCATGGTTTCATGCATCACTTTCATCTTAAGTCATTCAAGACAGAGTGTTTGATGTTTGATAGCAAAATGGATGAGGTTTCTTTTTGAGGTGGTCAACTTCTTGGCCAACTTCTTGTCAACTTGGTGTAGTGTTATATTGGTTGTTGTTGAGTTGAAATCATGTTGATATGGCAGACTATGTTTGATTAGCATCTTGTGAAGTCTTCACTGAGCACAATGAAATTTGTATAAACTTCTAAGAGTCCTAGTATATTTTTGACCTAAAGCTTTCTAATTCCCTGCATACCTTCATACCATCTATGTCCTAAATGTTGTCTTGTTACTGCATTGTTTGTAACTAGTTATGTATCCACAGTATCATCAATCTCTTCTATGGTGAGTTATAATGACGAGTTATCATTTTCTTCACTAAGGTTTACAAGTCCTAAATCCTTAAAAATTCCTAAGTTACTATACTCTAAGTCTCTTTCTTTCCCGTCATACCCCTCATGCACTTTTGTTTTATTTTTCTAGTGACCTGCTATCGCAGGTCAGTTAAACATAAGTTATAATGTTAAGGGTATTGGGGTTGTTGGGGACTGGCCCCTTCTTCCTAGCAGGACCGATGACTTCGGTCTTCCTCTTTGAGTGCTCGGGTGGGAAAAGACAATCAATGTCTTAAGTTTAAAGTTATTATGAGTGTGATCATTAGTATCAACGGTTATCATTTGAACTTAGACTCCTTCCTCTTAGGTATGCACATTGACGTGCATTTGGATGTCATTTCATTGTGACTGTAGTGGTTTGCTTTACAAAAACTATTATTAGATAGTTTTTTAAAAGGCATATTTTGTGGGTTTTAAAAATTCTTTTTGGAGATCTTTTTCTATTTTTAAAACTTCTCTAGCGGATCTCCTTCGTAGCAATTAAAGACAATAAAGGAGTAGTTTCTTTTTTATTTTTCCCATATTCAGAAAGTAAAGTATTAAACTCCTTTTGAGTGGTGTATAGGGGTTATTTCTTTTTAAGGCTTCATACAGATAATTTAACGAATGGTGTCTAAGTCATAGAAATATTCTTTTGATAGGGATTAATGATTTATTTTATTCTTGAAGATTATTTTTGCAGATTGAAGAATATTGAGGAGTTTTTTTAAAAGGAGAAGGAATACAGAGAGAAAGGGAAAATGAATGTAGGTAAAGCAGAGGAATATGAAAAGTCTTTCTTATTGCAGGTGAATGGATTTTTTGAAGATGATTTATGCAGAAAAAATGAAAATGTAGAGAGGCTCTAAAGATGGAAGATTAAGGGCTTAATTTTCATTGAGAACTAATATATATGCAGGTTGTGAAAATGAGGGAATGTGGTTGTGATTTTAAATGGCTCAAATTAAAATGAGACTTTTAGTGTATGAGAGGGGTTGAAATATACATTTGGCAAAGGTTTCAAGAGTAATTTTCAATGTAAATAGAGATGTAAAATATATTCTTTTATATGCAGAAAAAGAGGTTATAGGAGGCAGATTGTTTGACAATATGATCCATGTCAAGGAGACAAGAATTTTGATGACAAGTATCTTGCAGGTTTAGAGACTTCAACATAGAGGATAAAGGAGTCCTGATTTTGTATTTGAGAAGGTGCTATTTGAAGTATGTATTAGTTGTATACAAAAGGAGATATAAGGTTGAATGTGTTGTAGAGAATCAGGGTAACCCCTTAAATTATTTATTTTCTCTGTTATGTTCATCTTGTAGCTAGTGAGGCTTACATGGTTAGTGAGACCTATTTGTTGCTAGTCAGGTATTCATCAGCTAGTGAGGCTTTATAATTGGTGATTTTCATGATTAAGCCAGTGAGGTAGTTTAGAGTGGTTTGTCATCCCTATGAGGCTTTTCCACTCATGAAAAACTTGTGTTATGGTTCATGTTGTTTGCCTCTATGTGTGTGTATCCTAATATTTTGCTCATAAGGTCCTGTTCACATTATTCATCATCATACTTATGCATAGGTATTTGATAGATTATTGATGTCTCTTTGATTCTTGTTCTTATAAATTAAAAGGTGAAAAAAGATTTTAAAGATTATACAAAACTGATTCACCCCCCCCTCTCAGTGTTGTCCTGTACTCTAATAAGTGATATCAGAGCATAGGTTCCCTATAGAAGTCTAATAGGCTTGGGTAGGTCTTGATAGTGGAGTGCCATGGGAAAGTGTAGAAGAAATAAGGGCAGAAGAAATGTCAAGCCATATAATGGTCAAACGGTACCATCTGTATCAATTTCAAATGTTGATCTAAAATTGGTTGATAGAAATGTCTCACAAGTTGAGTCAGGTATTAAATTAGAGGAAGAGTTTTCAGGAGTTCCTTTCTTTGATGGTCCAGATTTCTCTATTTGGTGTATTAGAATGCAAGTCTATCTATCTTCTTTATGGTATGGTGTGTGGATGTCAGTTGAGAATGGGTATTTTATTTCCTCTCAATCACCTAATACTACAAGTAACAAAGAGGCTTATGAATGCAATTATACATCAAAGAAGGCTATTTTGTCTGGATTATCTAATGAATTTTCCTATAAAGTTATGCATTGTGAAACAACTTAGGATGTGTGGAAGGAATTGATAAGAATCTATCAAGGTGATGCACTTGAAGGAGATGACAACTTGGTGTCTGAATTAAGTGACAATGAAAGAAGACATTCACATGAAGGAGATGAGGTCCAATATGATTCAAAAGAAGAAGATCACATTATGGGTGATGATGAATAGGAGTAAATTGATATAGAAGGAGAACTCATATATGCTCTAGGTGAGATCAAGAAATACAAAAAGGAGAACCATAGTTTAGAGTTGCAGCAACAACAAGAAAAAGATTCCAAGTACAAAGAACTTTCAGACCTTGAAACAATATCTTCTAATCTTGAAGAGGCAACAAATCATATTGAGAATTTAAGAACATAAGTTAAAGAATTAGATAAATTGATTATCAGGCTAAAGATTGAGATTGAAGAGGCTAAGAGAATAATAGATGTTACTAAGTCTGAATGTGAAATCAAATCTATTGAATGCCTAAAACTAGAGGCTAAAATTGTCAACTTGAGAAAAGATATTAAAAATCTCAAAAGTATGTCAAAGAGAAGTTAGGAGTTTGAAGAGAGCACCACCAAGTTATATGAGATGTTGGGTAAACAAAAACAACATAGGGACACTACTGGACTTGGTTATGAAAAGGCACATTCTTCTAAAGTTAGAGAAACTCCAAGAAAGAAAATTGATTTGGACTATCATGCTGCTGCTCCTGAAGGCAAAAAGAAGATTGAAGCTGAGGTGAAAACCAAAGAAGAGTTTATCAAAATGCACAATCAAAAGACAAATCTAAGAAGAGCTACTCCAGCAAGACAAGCATATATGTATAGGTATAATTATTCATTTTTTGGTTATTGTTATACCTATAATCATTTTGGACACAAAGTAGTTGATTGCATAAGGAATACTAATCTTGTATGTTTCAAGTGCAACTCTCCTGGTCACAAAGCATAATGTTGTAGAATGTATGGAAGAATAGCATCATCTGGTTTAAAAATTTTGAAAAGGAAAGAGGCTGAAAAAGTTTGGAAGAAGAAAGAACCTGTTAAAGTTTGGAGACTGAAACAAAGCCAAGAGAAGATAGATCTTAAACTTGTGCATCTTGCACAAGTCATATCATCAGTTGCATAAGATATAACATGAGGATAGGGGGAGTTGGTTAATGTCTTATCTCTTACCCCCAAGGAAGTTGTAGGAAACAAGGTGCAAGTTGGTTTAGGAGAATATGGAGTTTGGTTCAGAAGAGTGATTGGTGTTATGTTGTAAGAGATTGGTGAGACTAGTTGATTCAAGGTTGGTTGCTTCTTAGAGAGACCTCAGGTTGTGTATAGTGTTTGTTCTCCATAGTGTTGATCATCATGTGGTTTGATCATATATTTTGAGCTATGTGTCATGCATGAGAGGTGAAGATTTCATGTGGATTAGAGATAGTGTCAAAAGAAGATGGTAGACTAGATGTTAATTCATGATCATTCAGAAGTGTTCTTGGTGTGATAGTTTGACATGTTTCTTTGATGGGCTTCTTCATTGATGGATTTTAGGAAGGCATGTGCAAGTTGTGTGCTTCTAGTTGTGAAGGTGGTATCAAGTTCATCTCTAGATGTTCATTTGAGTTTATAAGTGTTGTTGGTCCTCATGTTGATTAGTCTTTCTTCTTCATGTTGTGATTTGGAGATGAGAATGTTTAGATATTCATTTGAGTTTGTTATCAATTGTCATGAGGTAAAATTAAAAATTGTAGTTGGATAGTTCTTCTTTATGTTTGATAGTGGTATGGAGGTGTCACCAAATTCTTTACATGCGAGAATTCAATTAAGACATTTGGTAGTGTGTCTATGTAAGAAGGATAGTATGTGACTATGTTTTCATGTTGCTCATCTTGTCAATATATGCAGTGTTTGTCATGTATCTTACAAATGAATAATAGTTAAAGACCTTGCAAAGTGTTGAGGCAGCAAGGTGTTCAAGCAGTGGGTGCATGGTAATGCATCATGCAGATTGTATAGATGGAAGAGATTGTTGATATGATGGCAGAGGTGCATGGTTATACATAATAGAGAGATTAAGGAGTTGATAGATCAAAAGATGTTATCTCTTTGACAAGTTGATACTTGGTGACTTCAAGGAAATACAGTGCTCTACATTAAGATAGTGTTGTATCTTGATAGTACTAGTGCTAATGTTTTGTTTCTTGGACAGTGAGTATGTAGATGGGGGAGATTCATTGTGTATCAAGCATCCTTTCTTAATCCTTCTGCAGGGTATAGTGGTGTGAAGTAATAGTTGATCCTAACTATTTGATGTCATTGAATTTATCATTCAAGGTGGTTTGATAGTAATTTTATGGTGGTGACTAATCCATTCTCTTGCTTTGTGATGTGGTGCCTTTTGGTGGTCATATTTTTGCTTCTCCATGATAGTATTATGTATTTTGTGTTTGTCTTAAGGGGACTTTTTATGCCTTTGTCATCCATTGTCAAAAATGGGGAGAGAGAGAGAGAGAATGCATTATGTAGTTTTAGCATCAATGACAAAGGGGGAGATTGATGGAGGTTGATTGTCATTGATGTCAAAAAGGTGTTAAGTTATTTGTCATTGATGTCAGAAGTGTGTGGAGTTTATATACCAGGAGTAGACATCCTTCATATTCATTGATATCATGTGTTCAGTTGTCTTCAGGGGTGTCTTCAAGGTTGATATAATACAAGGAGTTGCTATGTTTTCTTGGAAGGTTGACATGACAAAAAGAGTTGAATCAGTATTTGTCTTTATGTTGTGGATGCTTTCTTATGACATGTTTTAGGAGTTTGTATGCAGATGTATTCATGTTGATACAATCTACTTGAAAAATTTGTTAAGTTGAAGTTATGCAAGTTGTTGAGTTGATGATATGACTTGACTAGTTCAGGACTTCATCAGTTCATTTCAGTACTTACGATTCTCATGCTCATATCTTGTATCATATTTTGAATAAATCACATTGATGTCTAGTTCATGCAGGGGAAAAGTATTATAGGAGTTTGTTGATATCAAGGGATTGATGGCTTAGATTAGTTTGATAGTTAGATCAATGATACTCTTGATGTATAAAATTGTGCAGGTTCCAACACCATCATGGGAAGTTTCAGGAATGTGGAACTTGCTACATGAAACAACCTCTAGATTTTAAAGAAGTTGTCTCTTCTCTATCTTAAATGGATTTTGGGGAAAAGGGTAAAAACTAACAAAATTACAGATACAATTAAAGCAAATCTATCTATGGCGATATGCCTGAATAAAGTGTTTCACTCAACTAAGCACAGTGAAGCTATCCTTAAGATTCAGTCACATTAAAGAGCAGATACTACATGATTAACATAAACAGATGAAATGAATAAAATCAAAGGCTCACAACCAGACAATTTGCAATGTGGTGCAGGAGCACCTACCTGACAGCTGGTCTTGATAAGGCAGTTAGTAGTTTAGGTCTTGTTTAAGTTTCCAAGAAGGTCTGATAGACCAAATGCATGTAATAAGGTCATGCTGATCATGATAAGATCATGCTGACCAGGCTTTTGCTATTTTTAGTTAGTTTGTTAAGACAGTTGTCATGATGCGTGTTCGGTGGGATCTCCCAGCCGCTTGGAGAGTTCCCAGCCGCTTAGAGTCGGGTCAGTAGTACTCGTAGGATAATCTTTATAAGCATGAGATCGTTTGATATTGGACATACAGATAGATATCATTGATCGAGCTAGTTGCAGAGAGTAAGACTCAGAGAGAGAGGTTGATCATTGTATTGCATCTTTTGAAGTCAATAAAGAGATCATGTTTGTGTTCATCCTCTGTTGAATTCTATTGCTTGATCGATTTGCTGGTTTGAGAGGTTTCATGGAGTTACTGATCCATTCCCCCGGTTGATCCGTCTGATCGGTGGAATGGTAGTGTACAGTAGGTTAGTAGGTAGTTTGTTTGTTTACATGCAGGTGTGCAGGATCGTGGTCGATAGATGTTGAGAAGCCTAGCATCCTCATGTGCTAGGTCAAGCTGATTGAGTTGGAAGATCACCCTGAGTTTGGATCGGGTCATCCCTGGAGGATCGGCGAAGTGAGATTTCGCTAAGTGAAGAAGTTCGCTAAAATGGCATCATTAGGATATTTCTGCAAATATCCTGCAGACAGTTCGGATATCGTCATCCGGATAAGTGAAGATGAACATGATGCAGTTGAGCGCATGAAGTGCGGGTTCGTCGGGGTGATCATCATCTGGAGGAGCCGAGGAGGAGTGCATCGGCATCAGGTAGAAGATCGGGTCATGAAACTGTTGGAGTTTTCATGTTGCGAGTGCATCAGGATGTTTAGGTCGGACATAGACTAAGTGCATGTATCGACATCAGGATCATCATATCGGGAGTGCCAATCATCCGCGTATCGCGAGTAGATGCGGGAGTGAAAGTTTGGTTTTTTTTGGCTAAGTGTTGAAGAGGTCATCAGGATATTGGGTGACGTCATCGTCATCAGGATATGACGTCATCGTCATCAGGATATTAAGAAATCCCCCTGTGTGAGTTTATCCTGCCGTTGTTAAGTGGTTAAGTATCGGCAGCAAAGTGTGAAGCATCATCAGGAGGTTTCGAAGAGAACCGGATAAAGTAGATCATGATGCTATTGTTTGTGTCGTCGGCAAGCGGAGCATCGAAGGTAAGCTGCTGAAGGTGAACGTCATCAGGATATTTGAGCAACCGGATATTTGATATCCTGCTGACGAAGACAGTGTTGGAGATCATGATGATGACGATAGTGTTTGGAGCCTGATGAACAGTGCAACCGGAGGATGTGTGCGCCCGTCGAACATCATGATGATGATGTTAGGAGGAAAGCGGAGGTGAATAGTAGTCGGCAGGAGGACAATTGCGAGCGTCCGAAATATGATGATGCTGTTGGTTTTGGGAAATATGATGATGATGGCGAAGATGATGATGATGAGGTTGGTCTGCAGACATCCATGCTATATGCGAATGTTATAGTGTGGATGCCTCTGCATCATAGTGGTATCAGAGCTCAGCAAAAGGTTTGGGCTGTTGTGTGTTGATTCTGTCACCGAAAGGGCAGAGGTAGAGTTGAATTGTGTGTTGTGTGTTGATTGAGAGGTTGACAAAATGCCTCCTAAAGGAAATGGTACTGCAAGGGAACTGCAGGAAATGAAGGAGAAACATGCTAGAGAGATGAGGAAGATGAAGGAGCTTGCTGAAGCACTTCAAGCCAGGCTGACAGCCCTGGAAAAGAACAAAAAGAGGGAAGTGGACGACAGTGAGTCTGAAGAAGAAGAAGATACTGTTGAAGAGTATGAAGAGGTAGCTGAAGATCTGGATGCTGAAGACCAGAGATTGGCAAAACTGTTAAAGGCAGTGCAGAGTGAAAAACCTAAGGTAAAGGTTGATGTCACCAAGTATACTGGAAGCTTGAATGAAGATGAGTTGTTAGATTGGATTGCTGCACTGGATAATCACTTTGAATGTGAAGATGTTGCTGAGGATCAGAAAGTAAAGATTGCAAAGACCAAGTTAGGAGGTCATGCTTTGGTATGGTGAGATTATGTACAATCTGAGAGAAGGAAACAAGGGAAGTCTAAGATCACTTCTTGGGATAAGATGGTAGCAAGGATCAAGGGGAAATTCTTGCCAAGGGATTATGAAATCCAGATGTTTAAGAAGCTGCAATTTTTAAAGCAGAAAGACAGGGATGTGAAAGCATATACTGAGGAATTTTATCTGTTAAGTATGAGATCTGGTCATCATGAGAATGAGGTAGAAAAGGTGGCTAGGTACTTGGCTGGTTTGAGGTTTAACATATAGGATGAGTTAGTTTTAGCTAACCCTAAGAATGTGGAGGATTGTTATCAAATGGCAATCAGGATTGAGGAAAAGATGAATAGAGGACATGAGAAGTCCATGAGAGGGAGAGGAAACAATAGGGGAAGAGGAGCAGCCCCTACACAAAAGCAAACCAATGAGGGTCAAGAAGACACTGGTAAAGGACAAGGACAGTCTGATTCCAGAGGTGGATGGAAAGGTAATAGAGGAAGATTTGGAGGTGGTAGAGGTTCTACTACATTTTCAGGAAAGTGTTACACCTGTGGAGAGTTTGGTCATCCATCTTTCAAATGTCCAGAAAACAAAGGTTCATCATCCAGAAATGATAGAACTAGTGACAAGAGAGTACAATTGGTGCAAGAAGAGACAGTAGAAGAAAGTGCACAGAGTTCAAACAAAGGTCCTGAGAATTATGGATATCCAGAGAGTGGAGAATCATTGATGTTAAGGAGAATTAGTTTGCAGGCATCAAAGGATATGATGCAAAGAAGAGCTCTTTTCAAGACCACATGTAAGAGTAAAGGTAAAGTATGTAAGGTTGTCATTGATACTGGTTCAACAGACAACATGGTATCTCAGGAAATGGTGGATAAACTGAAGCTGGAAAGGATTCCACATCCACACCCTTACAAGACATCTTGGGTGAGTGATAGTCAATCACTTTTTGTCTCTGAACAGGCATATGTGGATTTCCAGATTGGACCATATCAGGATAGAATCTTGTGTGATATTTTGCCTATGGAATGTTGTCACCTACTGTTGGGTAGACCATGGCAATTTGACAGAAGAGTACTGTATGATGGGTATGCTAATACCTACACCATCAAGAAGGATGGGAAGATTATTAAGTTGATGCCATTGCAGGCACAAGCTGCAGTACAGAAGGCAGCCCAAATCATTTTAATGGGAAATAAGGAATTTGTGCAGATGCCTAGAGGAGCAGGCATGAAGGCAGTTCAGGATACTGCAGAGAAAGGAGTTGTTACAGCCAACAAGCTGAAGGGAGTTTCAGTTGTGACTGACAGAGGTCAGCAGCAGGTTCAGAAACAGGGGTGCAACCAACCATCAGTTCAGAAGAATGACAAGGATGTTGTCATAGTTGGGACTATTGCTTGTCCTATAAAGATTGACAGGAAGATAGAGTTGAACATTGCTGAAGTTCAAGAGGCAGTTCAGACAGAGGTTCTGATCAGGCAACCTGACACACACAGGGTATGTGAAAGAAAGGCCTACATCAACAGGCATGAGGATTTACTTGCCAGAATGCAAGTCACAGTGCAGAAGTCTTGGAGAAGCCAAGAGACAGCAGCAGACAAAGCTGGAGCAGGTCAGAAGATTGACAAAGCAAAGTGTAAAGGTGGAGGACTTCCACATGCTAAACTCATGGGACATGAGTTCTTTTTTGTTGGGGAGTATGGTGCAGGAGCACCTACCTGACAGCTGGTCTTGATAAGGCAGTTAGTAGTTTAGGTCTTGTTTAAGTTTCCAAGAAGGTCTGATAGACCAAATGCATGTAATAAGGTCATGCTGATCATGATAAGATCATGCTGACCAGGCTTTTGCTATTTTTAGTTAGTTTGTTAAGACAGTTGTCATGATGCGTGTTCGGTGGGATCTCCCAGCCGCTTGGAGAGTTCCCAGCCGCTTGGAGTCGGGTCAGTAGTACTCGTAGGATAATCTTTATAAGCATGAGATCGTTTGATATTGGACATACAGACAGATATCATCGATCGAGCTAGTTGCAGAGAGTAAGACTGAGAGAGAGAGGTTGATCATTGTATTGCATCTTTTGAAGTCAATAAAGAGATCCTGTTTGTGTTCATCCTCTGTTGAATTCTATTGCTTGATCGATTTGCTGGTTTGAGAGGTTTCATGGAGTTACTGATCCATTCCCCCGGTTGATCCGTCTGATCGGTGGAATGGTAGTGTACAGTAGGTTAGTAGGTAGTTTGTTTGTTTACATGCAGGTGTGCAGGATCGCGGTCGACAGATGTTGAGAAGCCTAGCATCCTCATGTGCTAGGTCAAGCTGATTGAGTTGGAAGATCACCCTGAGTTTGGATCGGGTCATCCCTGGAGGATCGGCGAAGTGAGATTTCGCTAAGTGAAGAAGTTCGCTAAAACGGCATCATCAGGATATTTCTGCAAATATCCTACAGACAGTTCGGATATCGTCATCCGGATAAGTGAAGATGAACATGATGCAGTTGAGCGCATGAAGTGCGGGTTCGTCAGGGTGATCATCATCTGGAGGAGCCGAGGAGGAGTGCATCGGCATCAGGTAGAAGATCGGGTCATGAAACTGTTGGAGTTTTCATGTTGCGAGTGCATCAGGATGTTTAGGTCGGACATAGACTAAGTGCATGTATCGACATCAGGATCATCATATCGGGAGTGCCAATCATCCGCGTATCGCGAGTAGATGCGGGAGTGAAAGTTTGGTTTTTTTTGGCTAAGTGTTGAAGAGGTCATCAGGATATTGGGTGACGTCATCGTCATCAGGATATGACGTCATCGTCATCAGGATATTAAGAAATCCCCCTGTGTGAGTTTATCCTGCCGTTGTTAAGTGGTTAAGTATCGGCAGCAAAGTGTGAAGCATCATCAGGAGGTTTCGAAGAGAACCGGATAAAGTATATCATGATGCTGTTGTTTGTGTCGTCGGCAAGCGGAGCATTGAAGGTAAGTTGCTGAAGGTGAACGTCATCAGGATATTTGAGCAACCGGATATTTGATATCCTGCTGACGAAGACAGTGTTGGAGATCATGATGATGACGATAGTGTTTGGAGCCCGATGAACAGTGCAACCGGAGGATGTGTGCGCCCGTCGAACATCATGATGATGATGTTAGGAGGAAAGCGGAGGTGAATAGTAGTCGGCAGGAGGACAATTGCGAGCGTCCGAAATATGATGATGCTGTTGGTTTTGGGAAATATGATGATGATGGCGAAGATGATGATGATGAGGTTGGTCTGTAGACATCCATGCTATATGCGAATGTTATAGTGTGGATGCCTCTGCATCACAATGACACAGGAAATATCAACCAAGGCACAGAACTTAGTCTTTCTCATTAATTTTCCAGCAACGTAAGAGGCACAGATACATGCATAGTTACATTCACTTTCCAAATCAAGAATAACAAAATAAAGGCAATGATATTCACTGGTCACAGCAAAAGTCTCAAACTTCTCTCTTAAATCTCTGACAGAAAACTCTGGATCTCTACAAACTATATGAATTTCTCTATCAGAAACTAGAACTCTAACTTAAAAAACTCTCGATTCATTACAAATGTTACATAATTATATCCCAAGATTGAATCTAGATTGTCTGCAACAATCAAATCCCAATGGCCCAACTGAACTAGAGGTAACTAGAAGTCTATGACAGTTAAAGATCTTTAGAATCTATGATAGTTACTCCTTCCTGCAAGCCCATTGGCTATGACAAAATATGTGTGGTGTTTCTCCTTCTATAAGGAACAGACACTTGGTGGCTCCCATAGCTCTTGAAACAATAAACTCTATGACATATGGTAGCATCTACGCACATAACTTGAAACTTCTTCATCTCTCAGGAAGAAATAGGAAACTGACACTTGGCACGCTCTGCAGCAACTAGAAACATATACGTGTCTTTATCCGCAACAGTTCACTTAACTATGTCTTTTATGCTCTGGAGAACTCTGCAGGTGACAATTGTCATGATCTGCAGCTTTGAAACTTTAAGACACATTAGAAATGGGGTCCACAACTTCCTGCTTACTAGCTTTCAAAAGGAGGAAATAGGGATAGGTGGCGAACTCCGTGTGCACCACAGCTGATACAAGGCACTTTCCGCAACACTTGAAACATTATTAGAAAATCTTTGAAACTTAAGTGGAAGTTAACACATGTCAAGTTCCACATCATTTAAGAAACATTAAACATCACCAGAGAAAGGGACAAAATCTTTTATCTTTGGCGCCGCATCCACCACGTGGCATTCTCCGCTTCACTAATACTGCAAACTGTGGCCCACCTCCATCCTTTACTTAGCATCAAAAGATATAGAAACAAACATGTGGAAGCTAACACTTGGTAGGTTCCACAGTGACCACAAAAGACACATGGCTTCTTCTGCACTCATGCTGAAACTTTAAGGGAGTGCCTGTGCTGATGACACGCGGCGCCTTCCACAGGGTTGTAACTTAGAAACAAAATTGAAACATTTTCCACTACGTGGCACGCTCCACTCCAAAGTTGTAACTTAGAAACAAAAATGTGGCTTGAACTGAGGCTCGACACTTGGCAACTCCCATAGTCCTAGAAATTAGAAACCCTCGCAGCCACACTTAGAAACATTCATAGACACAAAACTGTAACCCGTGGATGTGCTGCCATTGAAACAAAATGTAGAGTCTTTGCACTCTATAGTTCTTGGAGACCAGTAGGACTTTTGAGCTTGCTCAAAAAGAACCCAAAACTTGGCAAAAATATATGTATTTTAAAATACAACACAGGGTCACAAATTCTGCAAAGCTGTCTAGTAAATAGACCATTCCAAATCAGAGAGTCCTTGTTTACTCTATAAATCTTGAAAGGCAAAATCAAGATTTATTATATTCTTGTGGGAAAATGTCTACAAAATTTGAACTGCGGCCTTTAATTGAAACTCCAACTGGGCCATTGGTATCAAGACAGCTTCCACCTCTTGTACTGATGAAGAATCGCTTAACCCCTAGAAAATAGTTTGATCATTTTGCCTTGTTAAAAGAAGGGCCTTGTTATCATCAATCATCAATACAGTATTATTGTCTAGAAATGGTGAGGGAAGACCAGTTGCACCAAATCCTCTATGTGTTTATTCATATGTTTGACTCCTTCCTTGACAGTATCTAGGAGCTCATGGTAGTTTGTGACAGCTGAGTTGCAACTTAGAACTTCGTTTACCTTCTTAGCAGCTATCATTCTATCACTGCTCCCTGTTGCTGACAAAATTTCATCTGTTGTGTCATATAGTTTCTTTAGCAACAGTTGAGAGTCAGAAACTCTCAAAGAAATAGTAGATAGAGTGGCTTGAATCGAAGTTTCCACTTTCTCACACAACTGCTGTGCATTTAACAGAAATGTTAATGATGGCCTTAGCTGGATAATCTCCTCATAGATTCTTTTCAAACTGAAACATACAGCTCTGACTAGATTCAGAACTCCAGCATTCTGTGGCCTGTTAGCTAACTCAAGTGTTAGCTATTTTGTTGTTTGTTGTTCTGTTAGGAGTTGTGCCTATATTGCAGCAGCAACATTCTTCTCACTCAGCAACTTCTGCTGAGACTGTGTGGCTTGTTACAACTTTTCCTAATATTTCTTCTCCAAGGTGGCCTTCTCTTGCCTCAAAAAATTTACTGTAGCCTTCTCCTAAGCTAGCTCAAATTTAAGAGAAGCATTTTGGGCCTATGTTGCTTGATGTATCTGACAAGAAACAATATTTTGCAACTGTTTATTTAGATTCTCTATTTCATCCTTCTTAGATTACAACTCTCCAGCAAGGTTGCTACTATTTGTCTTCTCCTGAGCTAAGTCATTTTCAACTTTCTACAACTTCCTAGACACTTTCAAGTAGTCAGTTACAACAACAGATGTAGTTTCATTGAGTAGTTTGACCCTATCTTGTGGTCTAAAAAGAGACATGTCCATGGCTACAACATTCATTGAAAAGTCCTGAGGCTGCATCTGCTCATTGGGATTCACCACATTTGGGGACAAATGTGTGACTATCAACTGTTGTTGAATAGGGTCAAAAAGTGACCTCATATGTGGCACAACCAGGCTTTTGTTTTCTTTCTTTCTCTTCTTGTCCATTCTAGCTTCTCTAGCCCTTTTTGTTGTATTTGCCTGAGCTTGGAAAGTGGGAGGTGAACCAATGTATCCCCCAGCAAAGGGATGACCTTGAGGTAGGCCATAAGGAATAGCCAATAATTGTTGGCTAGGGGAAATTTGGGGGGGCTCTTTTTGGAACAGAGGGGGAAGAGAGTGGCAATGAGGTGGTCTCTAAAGACATGGCCCGATGACTAGCAATTGGGGCAAGTAGTGATATAGGCACAACAAAAGTGTTAGGGAATACTAATGTTTGGCCAGTTGGGATTGCCACCCCTAAGGTAGAAGAAAGAGACAGAGGGGAAAGAGGAGAAGAAACACTTACCGAAGGAGCAGTGGATGTGGCTGGTAGTTGCTATAGTAGTGGTTCTGTTCCTTCTTCTGACTCTTCCTGCAGGTGCAGCCTCCTATGCTTCCTTGGTCTTTCTCCTATTTCCTCTTCTGATTCCTTCTCTTCTACATTTACCACTACTGAGGGTGGCAAAGGGACAAAATTGGAAGCCTCAATAGCTGAAACTAATGGAGTCCCTCTAGTTGGTCATGACACCACACCCTTTTGTTTCTCTAAAGTACTGAGAGATTGGGGCCAAGAAGATATAGGAACAATAAATGAGGCTTGTCCTATTTCTTGCATTGTATGGGTTGACTCAGCTTCCTCTTCTGACTCTTCACCCTTCTTCTGGATTCTGCTTGTATCAGAGCTAGAGACTGGGGATGGATGCCACTCATCCCAAATCGACTCCCATTTCTCATCTATGTCAATCTTCCCAAAAGAATGTGTCAACTCTAAAATTTCTTGCCTATATTTCCAATATGCCTCAATTTTCTCTGGCTTCCATTCTTGGGCCTTCAAAGCTTTCTTTAAACTAGTACCCATTTTGATCTTAGGGTCATAGGCCTTTTGTTTAACATAAAAGGTCTCCCATGACCTGGGCCCCTCAAAGGGCAAGTCTGCTAGTTCCACATACAGGTCTGGTTGTCCTCTTTAGGGTTTCTCCTCTCTTCCCAAAAAGGCTGACCCTCATGTACTATTTTAGCCCAGACCTTGTTGTTTTTAACCCAAGAGGCCATAAAACTGTCTGGGTCATACCTCCACTTATCTTTAATGATGAAGAATCCCAAGGTAGCTAGCTTTCTTAGCAACAGGTGTTCAGCATCTCTAACTTCTAGGGCCATGTTTCTTTTGACCCATGGGATGCCATACATCTTTTTCTTCTTTTTTTTCATGCTAAACTCATTGTCAACCACAGACACTTGTCGGGTTACTTCTAGAAATGCTATCCTAGGGGTCAAAATTTTAGGTAACAACATGGGCTCTTCATTGAATCCATTGACTCTAATGATAGTATTTTGTGCCCCAAAAAAATGATCACATGGGATTGGGCAATTGGTCATGAAACCCCTAATGCTCTTTGTCAACCTATGTTCTACAGGCTCAAGGCTCAAATGGCAAAAGGCAGGGGCAACAAAGAGTTCCCATAACTCATAAGGGTCTGATGCCTCAGATAGCACATGTGTCCATGCAGACACATGAATAATTCTATTTTGACCAAAATTTGGGTCATACTTGTTCAATTGCATACTTTGTGCAAAAAGACTATGGTTTTGATATAACATTAAATGGAATAGATAAGCAAAATACCTGAAAACTCCCTTGGTTTTGAAATTGATGAGCTGATCCACCATGGAGTAAGCAATTTGTTCTGAGAAGTCCAGCTGGTATTCCTGTGACTTATCTACAGTCTTCAATCTGAAAATGATAGCAATTTACCAGTCGTAGACTGTATTGTCTTCCTTCATCCCAAAAATGAAAGATATCATTAACAATGCTTCTTGACTAGCTTGGCTGAATTGTGCCCTTCCTATAGGTAGTATGGGCATCTGGGTGTTCTCATCCTGCAACTACATTTCTGAGTTGACGAACCTAATCTGGTTGTTGACATTTGCCCATGTCTTTTGCATTTTAGCAATAGTGGGAAATGTGGTTGTTCGATTATGTTGTAGGGCTAGCATGTCTCTTATGGATTTGGGTGTGATTTGCACTATAAAGGGACCCTATTGTATGGTATTTGAGAGCACATGAAATAGCTCCACGCATATATCAATTACGTCAGGAATAGGTGCACTCTCAAAACTAGGGACTGTTCTAACTGTGAGGTCCAAATCCTCATTCCAAAAGTTTCAGATTGTCCATTCTTTACTTTTTGAATACATCTCTGATGTGCCCCTTCACGGAGAGTCCTGGTAGATTTTTGCAGGGCTGGGTCAAAGATGCCATCTACGAAATCCTTTACCTTTGCTGGGTCGATAGAATACCCTACCTTAGGGACTCTCATTCTTGGATAGGTTCTCTTAGGTTGTGCGGGCACTGAGGCATATGATTTGCTGCTCAAAAGCCAGTCAATTGACTCATTGATCCTGAGTCCCTCTTGAGAAGACTGTGTTGTAGCCATATCTGTATCTGCAGGGAGAATGTGGGAAGCTTTGACACAGGAAAGGATGAAATTGCTTCACAGGACTGACACACAGCTCAAAGCACTTGCTAGGGATGGGAAATTGGAGGCAACAGTGATTCACAACAAAGATATGGAAGCAAATGAGAGCCACACTTAGGATTAACTCTAATTAATAGGGCCTTAAATGACACATCCTGTCTTATAAATGGCATTAATGCCAAGAAACTATTAGTGTATCTTTCCAAATCTACGTGGAAAGGAGTGTCAGAAACGTTACGGGAGTGGCTGCAAAAGTGTGTACTTTCAGGGATTTTGGGGATTACAGACAACCTTAAAGAATGCAAGATTTTCAAAAGAGAAGGGGGCTTTCGCTATTGACACATGTTCACAGAACACTTATTGAAAAGGAAAGCGGGAAAAGAAAGAGGGAAAATAGGAAAACAAGAAAAGGAAACTAACTAACTATGATACATTAAGAGCCCCTGCTTAATTGAAATGTTTCAAATAGATCCCATTAATAGGAATCTCTTTAGGTTCATCATCCATAGTCTCCAGTTCAAAATAATTTTGTTGTTTACAAGAATGAATCTTGTAAGGACCAGTCCACAGTGACTCAAATTTGTTGTGTCGACCTGGCTTGGCAGCTCTCTCATCCCATTTCAACACTATTGAGCCAACTTGAAAAAAGGGATTTGAAGTCCTCTTATCAAAACAATCTTTCACTATTTTCTGATGTTTCATTAGTGACTGATGTACCTTTTCTCTTTTCTCTTATACTTCCAGCAGTTCAGCAAGTCTAACTTGCACGGGACCATTTTCTTCAATCTCTATCTATTTCAATAATTGCAAAGCAAGGATCTCTAGGCTCAGTGGCATTACTGTTGGTTTACCATAAACTAATTCATATGGAGACATCTTTGTCACTTGCTTTGGTGTGATCCTATCAGCCCATAGTGTTGTATTAAGTAGTTTGTGCCACTCTCTATGATAATTTGTCCCTATCCTTTTAATGAGTCTAATCAGGTTCTTGTTAATAGATTTTGCTAGGCCATTACCTTGAAGGTAATAGTTTGAAGAAGTCTTCAAGTAAATCCCATTCCTTAATGCAAACTCAAATATTTTTGTTCCCAAAAATGCCTTAGCATTATTTGATATAATGGTATGAGGAAGACCAAACTGAGCAGTAATACCTTCTAAAAAGTCTAATATTACCTTTTCTGTTGCTTCCTTGAGTGGTACTACTTCACTCCATCTGGTAAAGTAATCTATGGCTATGAGGATCCATTTGTGTCCCATACTTGACACTAGATTAATCATACCAATAAAATCAAGACCCCGTTGGGCAAAGGGTTCATCCACATTTATGGGGCTTAGAGGCATTGCTGCATTTCTTCTTTTCCCTGTAGAAAACAAACAAGCCTAGTATTCTTTAACCAGCTAATAGCAATCTATAAATAGGGTGGGCCAAAAATATCCTGCTTGAGTCACCTTGATTGTTGTGGTCCTTGCTAAACAGTGTCCACCTGAGGCTCCATGGTGTAACTCATGTAGTATTCTTTGAGCTTCATCTTTGTCTATACATCTCAAAAGTATGCCATCAACATTTCTCCTAAATAAAATATGATCAATTAGTACAAAATGGGCCCCTTGCTTCCTATAGTATCTTCTCTTATCATGGGAGAGCTGATTTGGGAAAACCCCATGTTTCATAAATTGTATTCTATTTGTGACCCAAGAATCTTGATCAACCTCTTGTATTTTTAATACATTTTCACTTTCTGTTTCTTCAGTCATCATTCTCTCCATGTCTTGAGCCATATATTGGCACAATCCTTTGCCCTTGACTAACTTAGTGGGTCTAACCTCCACATCATATTCAAGGATCTTTGTTATCTAATTGGCTCTTTTCTCAGTGATCTCACCCTCCATAATATATTCTCTTACACTAGGATGAGCCACTACTATCAGAATCTTATTCCCTATTACCATGTGTCTAAATTTTTTAAGGGCTTTAACCATGGCATATGCTTGCTTCTCCACAAAATTGTATCTGGCCTCATATTCTTTGAGAGTCCTAGAGAAAAAGGCTATTGGATGTTCTCCTTCTTGCTGTTCATCTTTTTGAGTTAAAAGAGTAGCAACACTGAATTCTCCTTCATACACATACATTATGAAAGACTTGGAGAAGTCTGGGTTTCTGAGTACTGGGGCTATTGAAATGGCTCTCTTGATCTCTTCAAAAGCCTGTCTCCCCTCTGCAGTCCATTTGAAAACAAGGTCCTTCTTTAGCAACAGTGTCATTGGTCTAATTAGACCTGCAAAGTCAGATATGAACTGGCTAACAAAGTTGATCTTCCCCAAAAAGGATTGAACTACTTTCTTATTGACTGGTAGAGATAGATTCATTATGGTAATGACTCTTTCTAGATTGATAGAGACTCCTTTTGAAACTATATGCCCTAACAGTTTACCCTGAGGTACTGCAAAGATACACTTCTTGGGATTCAGGGATATTCCAAACTCTTGGCGTTTCTTAAAAATAGTCTCTAAATGGTCAAAATGATCTACAACATTTTTAGAGAAAATAGTGAGGTCATCTAGATAAATCAGGATGATTTTTTTATAAGTTCCCCAAATGCTACATCCATGGCTCTTTGAAAAGTAGCTCTAGCATTTGAAAGGCTAAAAGGCATCTTAGCATATGCAAATGTTCCCCATTTTATAGTGAGTGTAGTCTTATGCTAGTCTTCATCAGCCAACCAAATCTGATTGTATCCAGAGAAACCATCCAGCAAGGAAAATCTCTTTGATCTAGCCATAGTCTGTAAAATTTGTTCCATAGAGGGTAGGGGATAATGATCTTTCAAAGATGCTCTATTCAGATCCCTAAAATCTACATAGAGTCTTATGTCACCATTGTTTTTTCTTATTGGCACTAGGTTTGATACCCAGGTTGAATGCTTAATTGGAAAAATAATCTTTGATTCTAAGAGCTTTTGCAATTCATCCACCATTAGAGGTTTAATTCTAGGATTCATTGGCCTTTCCTTCTATCTGACTAGTTTAGATCCTTTAGTAAGCTCTATGGTGTGCTGGATGATATCTCTATTATAGCCATGGAGGTCTTCATAGGTCCAGGCAATCACCCTATCATATCTTTCACATAAATCAATCAATCTTTCCCTTTCTTGCTGGGTTGTAGAATTGCCAATCTTCAATTTTCTTCCTTCACTAACTTGAATTTCATAATAATCTTCTTTATTTGCTTGAAACCTCTTCTTCTCTAGGCTTACATCTTCTGGGTCAAACAAGTTTTCTAAGGTAATCAGTCCTTTAGGGAGCTTATTTGACTTTAGTTGAATAATTTGGTCACCATATGCTTCTTCAATTTTAGAGTGCAACTAATCAGCAAATTCTCCTGATTGTTGCAGGAATGAAAGTACTTGAAAATCATTTTCAAAAACTTGCCAATTTTGGTCATTGTCTAGAATAGTTGGCCTCACTATAACTTTGACTGACTCATTCTTGACTAGTAGATTAGTTGCTGGATCAAACTGTGAACCAATCTGTGCCATTCTATCTACCTCAAAATTTTGGGCTCTAGGAACTACTTCAATATTGAAAGTTTCAAAACTATCTATTAGGTACCAAATTTTGTGCCTATAGGATCTCATTCTTACATTTTTGGCTACTGCCTTTTCTATGATTTATTTCACCACTAATTCTGAATCTCCTCTTACTATTAGATTCTTTACTCCTTTTTTCTTTGCCAACATGAGTCCATGCACCAAGGATTCGTACTCAGCATCATTATTGGTATAGACAAACTGAAAGAGAATGGCTCTTAAAATTTTCTCACCATTTGGGGCAGTAAGGCAAACTCCTGCTCTACCTCCATTCTTACTTCTAGCCCCATCAAAATTTACAGTCCAGATTTTTGAGTCTTTTTCAGATTCTTGAGTCTGATTAGGTTCTTTCCTTAAAACATTAGGGATCTCTTGGTCTTCTTCAAATATGACATAAATGCCTAGACCTGTAGAGTCATAATTTCCATAGGGATCACTTTGCATCAAAGTCAACAACTGATATTCTCTTCTTCCTATTGGTCATGTTCAGTCTAGTCACCTAACTCTTCAACAAAGATTCTCTCTTCTTTATTCAGCATAACATGAGTTGCTTCTAATTTTGGGTTTGGTTCATTTGTGATATGGTCTTTTGATAATGGTTCAGACAATATTTTCATCTTTGTCCCATATTTGGTTCTCAAAATGAGGTGTGACCAATCTAGTGACATGTAACCTCCTATCTTAGCTATGAAATCTCTGGATAAGCATAGACCAAATACAGGGGGAATATCTATGACTACCACATCCTAATTTACAATTATATTAGGGCAAGTATATAGTTGCAATGGGAGTTGTTTAATTTTTCCTATTGTTTGCACAGATTTCCCATCCAATTGCATAACTCCTCTTGTAAGTGGCTCATATTTTATCTTCAAAGCATCTACTATATGCTTTGGCATTACTATAGTACTAGCCCCAGAGTCTATCATTGCATTATGCAATAGTTTCTTCCCAACTATTAGAGTCAAATAAAAGGGATCTGGTTTAGATTTACCTACCTCAGATGCATTATTCAATAGGGTTGTTGTCTACAGAGGTACAGTATCTTTGACCTGCAACTTTTCTTTATCAGCAGATCCTCCTTTAGCACTAGTTTGTTTAGGGATTTCTTGGCCTTGCAAAGCCTCTTGCAATAGTGTCTTCTGCTCACAAATAGCTAACATGTCCCAGATTGATACATGTGCTAGAGTTCTTTTTAGCTGATCCACCATAGTCACAAGTCCTAATGCTTGGGTCTTTGGATAATAAGGGTACCTTGACTTTTCTAGAACTTGTCTTGAGGATACTTGATTCTACATAGGTTGAGGCATTTCTTGTCTAGAAACTGTGTTCTGATGACTCTGAAATGGAGGAGCTCCCATGATCTCATTATTAGTGACTTTAGGCTATTCCATCATTCTCCTCCTTTCTCTGGTATAGTAATCTAATTGTACAAATGGCTTCTTGGACGTAGATGCTTCATTCAAGAACACTGAATCTTCCTCTTCAATCCATGAAAATAAAGCATGCTCAGGGGCTATCTCATCTTCCTATTGTAAGGACATCCCTTGCATATGAGCCACAAGGACTGCATTTTGTGCACCAGGAGACTGATATGGTGAAGTGTTAGAGGTTGCAAATTGTCCTTCTAATCCTCTCTATTCTGCTACCTTTTGTTGTAAATTTCCTCTAGGGCAGTCTCTAGGCATATGGGCATTATTGCAAGGAAAATACCAAGCATTTGTGCCATCTGCAAAATTATTTTGCCTTGGAACAATTTCCCTATTGGGATTACGAGGAACAATCTGTAAAGGTGTAGGGACTGTGACTAACTGGTTTGATGGCTGAGGATTAGTTTGCCTTTGAGGGCCTTGATATTGATTTGGCTGAAAGGGAGGTCTATTTCTTTGGTAACCTTGATAAGGGGGTTTTGGATAAGGATTTTATTGTCTCTTTAGGTTAATTATCTCATTTGAGAAGGTCCTTAAAATGTTCTTGACATCATCCATTTCAGATGATTGAACAGGGGTGGTTGCCTTAGCAGGTTGTTGAGGAAATGCATACATAGACACAAGTGGGGTTGTAGGATTAGGAAATTCTTGAGGCAAAGGTAAGGTAATTTCTAGGAACATGGGCATAGGAGGCCTTGGGGGTAACTTTCTAGCATCTATTAAGTTATTTTCAGCCTTGACTGCCAACTCATAAGCTTCTGGTAGTGTCTGACCTCCAAGGGACTGAATCATTACTGATATATCTGATTTTAAATCTTTAAGGTAAAACACAATAGCCATACCTAGTAATGGTCTTGCTGTAGCAGGAATTCTCTCCCAAGTCTTTTGAAATCTTGAATTGAAATCACTCATGGCTTCTTGTGGTGCCCTTTTGATAGTGATCAATTGTTGCAGTAAAGAAGATTTATCACCCTTTTATTTAAATCTTGAAAAGAAAGCATCACCAAGCTAATCCCATTTGGATATTGTGTTTGGGGTTAAAAATTTATACTATTCCAGAGCCTTCCCTTTGAAAGAAGCTGCCAACAGTCTTATGGCCACATTTTGTTGAGTGATAACATGTACTGCATGTACATCATATACATCTTGCAAATGCTCTTCAGGTGTCTTGAAATCTTCCCTACTGAACTTAGGAAGAGCCTTCAGAGCATTGGCTGGAATAGCATCCCAAGTGGCTGGTGGTATTAAGAGAATTAGAGCACTGCCAGTGTTCCAATTTGCATAATTTCTTGGGGCTATAGGTGCTCCCATATTTACTCTTTGTGCTACTGCAAACTAATTCACTCTTCTCCTTGGATTAGCTATTAGTGGTGGCAAAAGAATGCCTGGATTAGCAGCAGATTGAGCTCTTGTTATAGGTCCACAGCTCTAACTCCCTGTGGCTTTCTGGCTCATACAATCTTGACAGAAACTTCAAGAAATTGTCCCACTAGGCGTACCAAAAACTGTTGATGTATAAAATTGCGCAGGTTCCAACACTAACACAGGAAGTTTTAGGAATGTGGGACTTGCTACCTGAAACAACCTCCAGATTTTAAAGAAGTTGGCTCTTCTCTATCTTAAATGGGTTTTGGGGAAAAGGGTAAAAACTAATAGAATTACAGATATAATTAAAGCAAATCTATCTATGGTGATACGGCTGAATAAAGTGTTTCTCTAAACTAAGCACAGTGAAGCTATCCTTAAGATTCAGTCACATTAAATAGTAGATACTACATGATTAACATAAACAGATGAAATGAATAAAATCAAAGGCTCACAAATAGACAATTTGCAATGACACAGGAAATATCAACCAAGGCATATAACTCAATCTTTCTCATTAATTTTCCAGCAACGTAAGAGGCACAGATACATGCACAGTTACATTCACTTTCCAAATCAAGAATAACAAAATAAATGCAAATGATATTCACTAGTCACAACAAAAGTCTCAAACTTCTCTCTTAAATCTCTGACAAAAAACTCTGGATCTCTACAAACTGTATGAATTTCTCTATTAGAAACTAGAACTCTAACTTAAAAAACTCTTGATTCATTACAAATGTTACATATTTATAGCCCAAGATTGACTCTAGATTGTGTACAACAATCAAATCCCAATAGCCCAACTGGACTAGAGGTAACTAGAAGTCTCTAATAGTTAAAGATCTTTAGAATCTATGACAGTTACTCCTTCCTGCAAGCCCATTGGCTATGACAAAATATGTGTGGCATTTCTCCTTCTATAAGGAACAGACACTTGGTGGGTCCTATAGATCTTGAAACAATAAACTCTGTGATAGATGGCAGTGTCCATGCACATAACTTGAAACTCCTTCATCTCTAAGGAAGAAATAGGAAACTAACACTTGGCACACTCCATAGCAACTAGAAACATATACGTGTCTTTATCTGCAACATTTCACTTAGCTGTGTCTTTTATGCTCGAGAGAACTCTACAGGTGACAACTATTGCAATCCGTAGCTTTGAAACTTTAAGACACATTAGAAATGGGGCCCACAACTTCCTGCTTACTAGCTTTCAAAAGGAGGAAATAGGGACAGGTGGCGAACTATGCACGCACCACAGCTGATACATGTCACTTTCTACAACACTTGAAACATTATTAGAAACTCTTTGAAACTTAAGCAGAAGTTGACACATGTTAGGTTCCGCATCATTTAAGAAACATTAAACATCACCAGAGAAAGGGACAAAAGCTTTTATCTTTGGTGCCACATCCACCACATGGCATTCTCTGCTTTGCTGATATTGCAAACTGTGGCCCACCTCCATCCTTTACTTAGCATCAAAAGATATAGAAACAAACATGTGGAAGATGACACTTGGTAGGTTCCACGGCTACCACAAAAGACACATGGCTTCTTCCATGCTCATGCTAAAACTTTAAGGGAGTACCTATGCTAATGACACGTGGCACCTTCCACAGGGTTGTAACTTAGAAAGAAGATTGAAACATTTCCACTAAGTGGCATGCTCTACTCCAAAGTTGTAACTTAGAAACAAAAATGTGGCTTGAACTAAGGCTTGACACTTGGCAATTCCTGCAGCCCTGGCAATTAGAAACCCTTGTAGCCACACTTAGAAACATTCATAGACATAAAACTATAACCTGTGGATGCATTGCCACTAAAACAAAATGCAGAACCTTTGCACTCTATAGATACCTAGCTGACAAGATATCTATGGGCTTATTGTTGATTCTTTTTTTCATGGTTTCATGCATCACTTTCATCTTAAGTCATTCAAGACAGAGTGTTTGAGGTTTGATAGCAAAATGGATGAGGTTGTCATCTTCTTTGTCAACTTCTTGTCATGTTGGTGCAGTGTTATATTGGTTGTTATTGAGTTGAAATCATGTTGATATGGCTAACTATGTTTGATTAGCATCTTGTGGAGTCTTCACTGAGCACAATGAAATATGTGTAAACTTCTAAGAGTCCTAGTATCTTTTTGACCTAAAGCTTTGTAATTCCCTGCACACCTTCATATTGTCTATGTCCTAAATGTTGTCTTGTTACTGCATTGTTTTTAACTAGTTATGTATCCACAGTATCATCAATCTCTTCTATGGTGAGTTACAATGATGAGTTATCATATTATTCACTAGGTTTTACAAGTCCTAAATCCTTAAAAATTCCTAAGTTACTATACCCTAAGTCTCTTTGATGCCCATCATACCCTTCGTACACTTTTGTTTTATTTTTCTGGTGACCTACTATCGAAAGTCAATTAAACATAAGTTATAATGTTAAGGGTATTGGGGTCATTGGGGACTGGCCTGTTCTTCCTCATAGGACTGATGACTTCAGTCTTCCTCTTTGAGTGCTCAAGTGAGAAAAGACAATCAATGTCTTAAGTTTGAAGTTATTCTGAGCATGATCATTAGTATCAACGGTTATCATTTAATCTTAGACTCCTTCCTCTTGGGTATGCACATTGACATGCATTTGGATGTCATTCCATTGTGACTGCAGTGGTTTGCTTTACAAAGACTATTATTAGACAGTTTTTTAAAAGGTAGCTTTTGTGGGTTTTAAAAATTATTTTTAGAGATCTTTTTCTATTTTTAAAACTTCTCTAGTGGATCTCCTTCATGGCAATTAAAGACAATAAAGGAGTGGTTTCTTTTTTATTTTTCCCATGTTGAGAAAGTAAAGTATTAAACTCTTTTTGAGTGGTGTATAGGGGTTATTTCTTTTTAAGACTTCATGTAGATAATTTAAGGAATGGTGTCTGAGTATGAAATATTCTTTTGATAGGGATTAATGATTTATTTTATTCTTGAAGATTATTTTTTCAGATTGAAGAATATTGAAGAATTTTTTTTTAAAGGGAGAAAGAAAACAGAGAGAAAGGGAAAATGAATGTAGAGAAAGAAGAGGAATATGAAAAGTCTTTCTTGTTGTAGGTGAATGGATTTTTTCAAGATGATTTATGCAGAGAAAATTAAAATGTAGGGAGGCTCTAAAGTTGGAAGATTAAGGGCTTAATGTTCATTGAGAACTAATATATATGCAGGTTGTGAAAATGAGGGTATGTGGTTGTGGTTTTAAATGGCTCAAATTGAAATGAGACTTTCAATGGATTAGTGGGGTTGAAATATACATTTGGCACAGGTTTCAAGACTAATTTTTTAGTGTAAATAGAGATGTAAAATATATTCTTTTATATGCAGAAAAAGGGGTTATAGGAAGGTAGATTGTTTGACAATATGATCTATGTCAAGGAGACAAGAATTTTGATGACAAGTATCTTGCAGGTTCAGAGACTTCAACATAGAGGATAAAGGAGTCATGATTTTGTATTTGAGAAGGTGGTATTTGAAGTATGTATTGGTTGTATACAAAAGGAGATATAAGGTTGAATGTGTTGTAGAGAATCAGGGTAACCCCCTGAATTATTTCTTTTCTCTCTTATGTTCATCTTGCAGCCAATGAGGCTGCATGGTCAGTGAGACCTATTTGTTGCTAGTGAGGCATTCATCAGCCAGCGAGGCTCTGTAATTGGTGATTTTCATGATTAAGCCAGTGAGGCAGTTTAGAGTGGTTTTTCATCCCTATGAGGGTTTTCCACTCATGAAAAACTTGTGTTATGGTTCATGTCATTTGCCTCTATGTGTGTGTATCCTAATGTTTTTCTTGTAAGGTCCTATTCACACTATTCATCATAATTCTTGTGCATATGTATTTGATAGATTATTGATGTCTCTTTTATTCTTTGTCTTTTAAATTAAAAGGTACAAAAAGATTTTAAATATTATACAACACTGATTCACCCTCCCTCTCAGTGTTGTCCTATACTCCAACAAATACTTCATGAAAAGAGATGAAATCAAACCATGCTTCACTAGGATATTCCACAAATACACACAATTGATGCTAATCTTCAATGGAATTGGATAACAACAACATTCACAATTTGAAATGCACCTTAGAGAATGCAACACTCCAAGTGACATGTCTAGTTATCATCCACAAAAGATTTCTCAAGATTTACAATTAATTTGTAACCTGGATCTCTATTTCATTTAATATTCAAATGTATGCATATTTACAATTGGTTTGAAGAAAGAACCATGGGGAAACACTAAGTCACAAAACAATATACTTGTGCTCACAAAGCTCAACAATTCTCTCTCGTTAAGCACCTAATAATCTACAAAATGGCAATATATCTCCTTTTATAGAACAAGGAGGAGAGGATGTGGTTATAATAGATCCAATGATCTAACGGTCAAGATGAAATGTGCCACATGATTGCCAGTTGGTAATCAATCTGGTGGAGTCCTTCTATCATTCTAGAATATTCTTGGAATCTTTGACTTGGTCAATATGACCTCTTTACTCTGCATTCCCATCTGATTCCTCATCTGTAGATCGCTCCTCACACCCTAGATGAGCTCATATGCCTGGATGGCCTTTTCTATTTCTTCTCTATCCAACGCTTTGGCCTTCTTGGCTGCATACTCTTGCACCTTCAATTGTCCTTACAGGGTTACCCACCTACTTGTCTGGCTATCTAGTTCTTTGTTATATGTTTCTATTTTAGCCTTCATCTACATGGTTTGTCAATAGTAGCCTCAGAGAAATGTTGAATACCTAGGATCCTCTGCTACTAGACTGAAATTATCCATGAATGCCTTAGTAGCAAAATATTCATCCTTATTTTCTACCTTTCCTTCTACTTCACCTTTGAGGTCTTCCAAAGTCCCTAGCTCATCTACAAAAAGTTCTTGTGCTTTGACAATGATATCTACAAACTTGGCATTACATATTTTCAATATATTTACCTCAAACCTTATGTCTTTGAACCAATTATCCAATTGTGGGAGTGTTTGAGGTGTCAAGATCTTCTTTGTCATGAGGGTGCCAACATCTGCATTCCTCATATCCTTTAGTGTAGTCAAACGCTTACCACTCTTTATTAACCTCTAGCCAACCTCCTTCTTTGGATTATCTACTTTTCTCTTCAAGTTATTGAACATGTCCCAATTGGACAATGAGGTCCTTATTACTTGTTCTCCTTCCTTCAAAAATTTTGTGAACCACCTATCCATTATTTATGCATGATGTTTCTACACATCTAGTGCTACTATCTCTTGCTAAGATACTAATACCAAAGGTGTAGTGGTTGTGATCTAGACATTAGTTGGTTCTACCAACCCCTTCATAAAATCCTATAATTGGGCTACCTACTCCTTATACATCTTCTTCTTGGCTTTTGTTTTCTTTGTTCTAGCCTCCACCACATCAGTATGATCCCTCAATCCTTGGATCTCTTGCTCCTTGGTGGTATGGCCTAAATCAACCGTAGTTATTTGAAATTATTTAGGCCTTATTTCTCCTTTGGCCTTGTCCACTATTGGCATAGCTATTTGAGTTGTTCTTTTTCTTTTTGTTGCATCCCTCTTTATTGTAGAGATTGCCCTGGCCCTCCTCTTTGGCTTTGCTGGATCCAATGTGAACAATGACTTGAAGTCAAAGGGCTTGGTATCCTTCTATGGATGTTCAATCTCTGATGAAATACATGGGAATACATTAGGTCCTGACCCTACTTGGCCTTGTTGCTCAATTTGAGCATTTTGTGCTTCTTTATCTTTACCTGTATCATCATCACCTATAGGGGTCTACGTATTCTCTTGTTGATCCTTACCCTGATCTTATTGTGAAGGAATGACCTCAGGATTTCCCATTTGTTGGTCTTGGTCTTGATCTACCCCACTATCATCATGAACCTTTTCCTATTTGGGTGGTGGTTGATTAGGGGGTGTTGTGTCTATTGGTTCATCTAGAACCATATCATCCTTGGGCACATCCTCAACTTATTCTTTCCTCATAGTTTCCACTTGGAATTTCTCATGACCTTGTGTCTGATCATCTTGATGTGATTACATTACATTAATTGCCTTTGATCACCCTTATCAATTTTTCTTTCTATATCAATGAGTGATCCTGACACAAACTCTTTCTCAGGCTTCTCTATCCAGATATCTTGTTGTTCTTGTTTATCTTTATTCACATTAATATCTTGATGTACTTCTTCAGCTTGGGCATCACCACTTTTATCATCAACATCCATTGGGATGTTCTCTCCTATACTTGATCATTCTTGACAGTTTCTTATTCCTGATCCCCACCTTCAGGCTGATATGTCAAATCAATCACCTTGGGGTCTGTCACTATCTCAATGAGGACTTTTAAAGGTCCTATTTGTATCCCAACATCAGAGGACTCTGCCCTACTTGTATTCTTATCAGGTGCTCCTATAGTGGCACCTCTAGCTATAGCTTCAATATGATGGAGTAAGGTCTCCAAGGGATGATTAGTCACATACATGACAATCTCATCTTGAGTTAACTCCATTCTTCCACTCAATGGAAAGGACTTATTCACCTCCCTTTCTAGTGACTTACTTATGGCCTATTGTGTCATTTCAGTCTTTACCTTTATTATATTTTTAGAAAGCACATCATGCTTGAATTCCTTCATTACATTCAAGACTGGGCCTGGATGCCTCTATGTTTGAATAGAAGGTGGTATTGTTCCTCTCATGGTTGGGCTTTGATACTTTGAATGCCTAGGGATATTGACTCCCTGCAAGACATCCTTCCCCTTTTCTATAATGGTCCCAATTGGACCTTGATCTTCATCCTCAAAAAGATCCTCTTCTACAGTTGATGCCTTAGGCATGGAGATTGAGATAGCCACCATAGGCGTATCCTTAGGAGGTGAGGGCAGTGCATATACTAGTGTAACTCCTTCAGCTGTAGGCTATTCTGTAGCTCTTGATGAGCTGGGCTATGCTAATCTAGTCTCTAAGACCTACATTTTATGTAATAGGAAGTCATCATAACTGGGTCTTCTCTTTTTTTCATCTTTCTCTTCTTATCATAGGTGATAGAAACTCCTTTTGTCTTCAATTCATTTATCTTCTTAGTCACCCAGTTCTTGGTCCTTGCCATCACCTTGGCAGTAAGGACATCAATTGAAGTTTCATCTCCCTGGGTCCAATCTAGAGGCACCAGTGCCTCATTATATATTTTTTTGTCCTCACATTCAGGATCCATGATGTCCTCATCCTCCTTCTTGATCTGGTGAGGGACTTCTAGTTGTCCAATGGCCCGCATCTAATCAAGGGTTAACCTTTCATATTACCTTTTCCACACTTCGTTCTCATTATCACAATTAGTCCAGTAGTATTCTAGGTGTATGACATGCTTGTACTCCTTGTTGAAATTCTCTTCAATCCTATTGTAAGGATCATAATCCCTTGCCAATGGGAATAGTTGTAAATTCAAGTTCTTTAAATCTAACTCAACTGCCTTTGCATTGTCCATTGATCCAACCATAAACCAATTGATTTCTATAGGGAATTTTATGTAGGGTCTTCTATCTTTTCTTTTGGCCATCTCCAAGGCAGGGATCTATTACCTGACCATCTCCATTAAGACCACTTTGTTTGATGGATATCTTGGTAACATGAAGGGATTCCCATTGAACCTTTCCATCCTAATATATGAATATGTTTTCTCTTGTATAAACCAGGAACCATGTGGTTGGATCTTCTCCATTGCTCCCACTAAAAATCTCTTGGTTCTATCTCCTTCCAAAAGCTTAACAAAATGCATGATTAAGTAGTAATTTACTAATTTTTAGTGTTGTATTGACTGTCTCCTATCTACTTACTATGTGCTCCTCTGTGCATTTGAAATATGCAGATGTATATGAGAATTACTGTGTTCTCCTCTATGCATTTGAAATCCAGTCACAGGTTCACTGTAGAAAATTCTACTAAATTCTTAGGTTCTCTGTGCAAAGTTATTATCTCCTCGAATGAAATTATGAGATTTATGAAAGCAATTTTCCATTTAAATTAAGAATTCTTAGATTTTAGGGCATATTAATTACTTTCAAGAGGATCAAATGGAATCTAGTGATGTAATTGCGAGATATCAGGACAAGTGTTTACTGGCATGAGTTTGAATTTAAAAGCCAATAGCTTTTATCTATATTAAATGTGAAAAGGGTGCGCCAAGATGGAGTGAATATTAGCTTTAGAATATTCATATGGATATCCATGCAGATATCCAAATGACATTAGCATGGGGATGTTGAGCTAACCATCATTGACTAAAGATCCACTATCAGGTCTCAATTCTATTCTGAATAAGTCAAAATGTCCATGTTGACACATGGCATGATACTATTGGTTAGACCAAGGATATGGATATTTGGAGGGTCTAGACATTACGAGTACAAAATATCCATATGGTTGAAATGTCCAGATGATGTCACTAGAAGAAAGCTCCTTCATTGTAATGTGATAGGGTGATGTCATTTGGACCAGGATATTAAAATAAGGTTAGGATAATAAGAACTTGAAATTTCTTGATGGTCAAATATCTAGATGACATCAGCAAGATAAATCCTTTGTGTTGAGTTGGGGCGAGGTGACATCATCAAGATATAGATATGAGGAAAAGATTTGGATCTTTGAAAAGTTAATATCCCTATGAGTTAATGTCCACATGATGTAAGTAGGTTCGGCAATCTTCATGGGATCAAGATGACATGACATCATCAAGATTAGGATATTAAGTGAAGGTAAAGATATTCAACCAAGTTAATATCCATACAAGAAATGTCTAGGTGACATAAGACATATGAATAAGTGAGGGATAAATGACATCACAAAGACATGGATATTAGCTCAAATATGGATGTTAAGTTAAGGTCCAAATATTCAACTAACATCTAGACATTAACCAATATCCATGCATACAATGTTTAGCTTTCACCATGACTTAATTTTGACATCTGCACATTTGTGAATATTGGGACATTGAGTACAACTTAACAATTTCTTGGATCAAGACATTAAAATAATATCTAAATAATATGATTATGTGAATATCCCCATGACCTATTGACCAAACTTTGACCAGGTATAACTTCTTAGTTTTAGGGAATTTCCTGGTGCTTCAAAAGGCAAACCTACTTAGAATTTTATTCTCTTTCATTTGGTGGGGTTTATGATGAAAAAAATTGACTTTGGATATTTGATCTAGATTTCAAGATCCTGACATGCCAAGGATAAGATCCTAACATACATTTGCTACTAGTTTTTATGAACATGCCCAAAAGTGAAGAAAACAAGCAAGCCAAGAAAAAAGTTAGGTCCCTATTTTGTTAAGGCAAAATGGGGTGTGTTATGTAACTACACAACAACTTGCAACCAAATAAAATAACCAAGATTCCAATAATTCAAGAAAGGAGAACAAATTAGGACATAGTGTTCTAATTCCTATCAAACATAAGCATCTTGACCTTTTTGAATGAGATCATATTCATTAACACAACAATGTAAGAGAAGGAATCATGTGTGTGCATGTGATTCATTTCCTTCATCTTGAAGAAAGGTTGAAAAGACCAATAGTTAGTGTTAAGCTACATAGTTGGATTTAACCCTCTAAGCCAACCTTGGATAAAGCCTTGCTACCAGCAGACATCCATAGCCCTAGCAAGGTTATCTTTACAATTCTCCCAATTAGAGTCCCATTGCCAATCAGGTGTCCGTAGCCCTGATAGAGTTACTTGGATGACCTAAGGATTTCTTTCTTTTGATATTCAATAAGTTTCCTTCTTTTTTTTATTTTCAATATTCATAAGATATGATCTTGTAAACTCATTTGCAAGGTGTAGGTACTTTCTTGTTTAGGCTAATAATTGCAATGGTGGAAAGGGCAAACCTTTAGATTTTGTACTTAACATAGACACTAGTATCTTCAACAAATCCAAGGCTATTAGGTGTATTCATGTGATGACCTCCTTGAACAAAAGAGTTACTATTGATGAATATGATTTCATAGACCTGATCAAAAGTACCTAAACTGACAGGAGTTACAACCTATGTAGAAATTTGTAATCTTTCTTGAATTCTAATAATTTCACTAGTTTTCTAAAGTGGAAAGGTGTTCCATCTTGCCTAATCAAAACAAGGACTCAACAACACAAATAAAACAAAGCAAACTATAGACACCCAAAATTGACCTAATTATCATTAGTATCAAAATATCACATTATCTATCATCTATATTTGTCTAACACTTTTGAGTAATTTCTCTATTTTCTCTAAATCACCTATTTCTTCTATTAATTAAATAAATTCATATTTATTTAATTAATTCATTATCTATTTTCTTCTATTTTCTCTAATATATAATTAAATAATCTTTAATTATTTAATTATCTCTCTATTCTATCTATTTTAATTAAATAAATTCTATTTATTTAATTAAAATTCCATCTAAATCCTATTTCATAATCCAACTTTCCAATTAATTAAATAAATTTTATTTATTTAATTCATTTCCCTTATCTATTTTATCATTTATCTTCATCTTTCATCATATGCCAACATGTGTGCATCTTTGATTTGAAACATATGTGGTAGTACTTTTTATGTACACTATCACACTTAAATTTATTAAATAAGGGTTTTTGTGTACACAATCACACATGTGCCTTATTCTGTTCTTTCCACTTGTCATCTACACATTCATCTATGATTATTAATTCATCTCAACCATTCACATAGCCACCAAATCTCTACAATTGATTAATTTTGGTTGAGTGTTATAAATACACCCACTCATTTTTATTTTTGATATCTCATCATATAGCATCCAGATTATCATCACATGCATAATACCTCCATTAGCATCCATTGAGTATATTATCACTATCATCCATTCATCATGGAAGCTTTGACCTTCATGATTGTTCATTATTGAGAAACAATCCACATCACAAATAAGGAATCATACAATCTAGGTGATCTTGTTCTTGAATTACATGCTTTTTGGTTCCACTTGGATTCGATTCATTGATGGTTGTAGGATTAGGTTTTGATTTACATGCTTGATCTTATCGACCTGATTTTTACCTATCCACATTTTGGCACACCCAGTGGGACTCATGTCCTTGATTAACTTTGCATTTTAAAGTTGTTTTTGTGAAGTTCAAATTTTTGAGAGTGCTTACAGTCACATTTGAGCAACAACCCATCACTTCTGGCATTTCTGCATCACTTTTGAGTGAAAACCACTCATTTCCAGCTTTTTTGCATCACTTTTGAGAAAATAGTAGTTGCTTCTGGTTGACAGTGAATCATTTTTGATCAAAAACTACTTGCATCTAGCTATTTCAGTCGCTTTCAGCAATCTGGGGCTTTTTGTTAACATTTGATTTTTGCAGGTTGTTGTGCTTGATTTTTACTGATCCATCAAGGCTTCTAATCTATTTTTTGCATGTCCTTGATCATCATACCATCATTCATCAATCACTTTGATTAGGGTTTTTTATTTTATTAAGCTAACATCCTTTGATCTCATCAATTTATCATTCTAGGGTTTCCAATTGATCAATTTGTGGTTGCAGGGTGTTTATCTGAGCTAATTTTATACATTGGATTTCACATCTAGGGTTTGCAATCTCTGATAATCATTTCTTTTATGATCCCAACCCTAGTTTTGTAGAGACAAGGATTTTTCATGCATCTGGTAGCTTTGCATCACTTCTGAACAATAACTGATTGCATCTAGTATTTTTGCATCGCTTTTGACTGACAGTCGGTCACTTCTAGAAGAAATCACATTGCTTTTGACTAACAGTTGGTCACTTCCAGTTTTATCATTTATAGTTTGATTTTTCTTGGCTACTAATTATCTATTTGTGTAGCATCTTATTGTTTGTTCAAGAAAAGGAGGTTGTGAAACTACTAACATATCTATTGCAGCTTCGATTAGTCCAAGACATTTCATTTTTATCACTAATTTAGAACCATTTGGATTTGGTGCTTAAAAGGAACCATTGTTTGCTCCATGCTTGTTTTATCTTTTTTGCTTTCTTGTTGTGTATGTGTGTAACCCAAATTTAATAACAAAAGTATCCTCTCCCCTTGGCTATCAAATGGATCTTGGGTGCATGAGAACTTGTTATTATCTTTAGAGGGCCTACCTTCCAGGTGTGAGAAGGGGTATGACCCAAATGGTAACAAGCTAAAGCCAAGCTCTTCCAAGTCGCTATATAAGAAAAGTATTTGTTTTGAAAGACACAAACAACGAGTGCTATTGTGTTACACTGATGAATGTTTCCCCCAAAACCCCATTGAGCGTAACCTCTTTGGGCTAGGAAGCCTCCATTAATGGAGCAAATTGCCGCATGTGTAGCCACCCAAACGGATGCCCATATTAATAACCTTTGTGTAGTGGCCAAAATCCCTCTATTTGTTGATGCAGAAGGCCAAGCCTTTGAAGCCACCTCAATTCTCATGGTTCTTAATAGAGATATAAGAGAAAATCCTAAGGTTTGCGAGCCTTGGGAAACTTGAAACTTGGTATGCGTGAGAAGTGAGTGCATTGGAGGGGAGCCAGTGCTACCAAGATCCTGAAGTTATCCGCTTTGAATAAGCATGGCAAGGGGATTCAACAAATATAGTCCTTTTCTAGCCTAGGATTGTCCATGTTTGTGAATGATGTGAGTGTGAGTGATTGAAATCATGTTTTCTTATCAAAATTTACCAAAAACACACCAATTTTTAGACCTAAACTACTTTTGAACAAAAACTACTCACTTTTGGTAATTTAGCTTGCTTTTGAACAAAAACTGCTCACTTTTGAAGAAAAACTACTTGCTTTTGGTAAATCCCGTTGCTTTTGGTCTCTTATTATAGTCTTCCATCCATAACACTGTCCAGATCACTTTTGAGCTATCTTGTCTCGTTTCTAAGCTATTCTGCCTCACATTTGAGCTATCATAGATTGCCTCTGGTCATTTTCAGTTGGCTCATCTTATTTGCTATCTTTTCTTCAAATTGAGCATCAAACATGGGTATCTGTCATCTATCTGTCAGCCTACTTAACTGTTCTTCAGTAGTCTTAATCATCCAATCTTATCATCCCAAAATCATCATCTAAAATCCATGAGCTTTGGTTGTCATCTCTAGTGTTGTCAAGTTCTATTTCATCCTATCAATCTGATCAATCTCTTCTAAGAAATCACATTTCAATCATTTACAACCTTTAGCAAACACTCTACAAAAAACTACATCATGTCAACCTTAGAGGACCTCCAAAATCTCCTTCATATGCTTTGCCACATGCACGCAAGCCAATCACCTTTAGAGTAGTGAACCTTTCAAAGCATTCAAGATATGATTTAAATGTTTCAAACAAGCCAATCCTCATGCATACAATACCTCTTGGCAAAAATACAACACCTCCTGGCCACTTGCAAAGTCCAACAAGCATATTCCCAACCATCCTATTTGGCACCTATCCCATGATATCTATCCACTCATCAACTCAATTCTATATCAACTTATCCCATTTCTTCTAATGTTAGCCCTTATCAATGTCAACCTCCATCTCAACAACAATTATCCTATGACATCCCTTCACCACCACATCATCAACCCTTTCAATCACAAAAAAGCATATCACAACAAGCCCAAACTCCTCACATTCTATCTCAATCTCATGTATCACCTTCACCTTCATCTCATGTAAATGCCATATTTACCCAATAATATCCACCTCAAATTCATCAAGACCATTTCCAAGGCCAAAAGGTGTTTTCACAAGAGTTGCATGCAATTCCAAACAATCCCTTGTACATAAATCATGCAAGTCCAAGCACACATTTCCAACAAGATCACCAAGTATCATTGATAGATCTAAGTCCACCTTTGCAACTGGAAGCACATCCAAGTTCAAGTGGCACCTTATTCATAAATCAAGTGTCCTTAGGCTCACCCATGCTACAATATTTAATATCCTTTGACGAGGGAAATACCAATCTAGAGCAAGTATCTTATGAATACCCTCCATCATCATCCTACCAAATCCCAACACATGAGCCTACTAGTCCTATCCTAACACTACCATGTGATACTAATCCTAGTCCATTGGTCCCTCCACCTTCTAACCCATCAAGCCCTTCATAACCTTCATCACCATGGGGCTCCAATCCTCCATCAAATGAAAATGTTGAGTATATTTTATGACAGATGCTTGAAGCAAAACTCATTGAACTTCCTGAAGTCAAACCATGTGAGGGAAGTACATACACTGAATATCACTATTGTGCATATCATAGGATTAAAGGTCATAATACCAATGTATGCCCCATATTTAGGCCACTCCTCTATAATATGTACCAAAAGAACCTCCATAAACATGCCAAATCATCCCAATCCCATGCGTCACCCCCATCTAGCCCAAGTCTTAATCCATCCAATCCTCCTATCTCTCCATCTAATCCAAATCCTAATATACCCAATCCCATTATCCCTCCATCCAATCAAAATCCTAATCCTAAGCCTACAAACCCATCCACCCTTATTGTCCATCCATTATATTTCCCATCCACCCATACACTTGCAAAGGATGTGATCCAATGGCTACTAGCAAGGAATAGAACACCACCATGTCAAACACCCATTCTTGAGCCTCCTAATGAGTCTTCCAATACCATGTCCAATCCTACAGCCCCATCATGTGATCTACAAGCCATCAAGCCTAATCAAGAGCCTAATACTATGAGCCCAAGTCAAGACCCCTCATATCCTCATGTTGATGACCATGACAGACCTATCAAGCCTAGTGAAGAGTCTCCAAATGTGAGTCCATATCAAAATCAAGAGTCATCATACCTTTATGTTGTTGACCAAAAGCCTCTCCAAGAGTCATCTACTTCCATTCAAGCAACCCAAAAGGTATGTCAAGAATTTAATCTTAAGAATGTGGAAACATCAAGCCCTCATCCTAATCAAGATCAAATCACTTCCATTCAACCTATCCATAACATTTATCTTCTCCATGATCAAGATGATACCTATGAAGAAGCTATCCATGAGCACCTTGATCCTATCCATAATCTTATATCTAGTCCCATCCATGAGCAAGATATCCAAATTGATCCAATCCTTCCTCCATCTAGCCCTATCCATAATGAGCAAGCCTCCACTTGTCATGATGACACAATTGCCTCCCCAGAACACATTAACATAGAAGCTCAAACCAATAGCTTGGATCTTAGTGAGCATAATGATCATCAAGATCCTAATGATCCTTCCACAGCTACTATCAATCCCACTTCAATTCCACCATCATATCCCCTTGGTCTTAACACCTTCATCCATGAATGTTCTTCCCTAGGGAAGAAACAATCATTGTCTACCACCCCACCATCTCCATCCAATAATGAACTCAAGTCTAGTTCCCAAAACACCCCTAGTCCCCTTGTCAATCACATGTTTCAACAAGCTAAAGATGTTAGTAATTCCTTCATCCCTTATAAGTCCACTTACCATCATAACTCCCATCACACCCCCAAAACATATGTTGCTAGGCCATCTCCATTATCCTACAAATGTCAAAAGCATGTGACCATACACCTTCCACCATCCAATTTATCTCCACTACTTCCAACTCCAAATATCCCTCCATCTACTTTACCTCCATTACTTCCAACTCCAAATATCCCTCCATCCACTTTGCCTCCACTTCTACCAACACCTCATTTTCCACTTATCCATAAAACCCCTAAAAATCCTAATCATGACCAACAAATGCACATATTGTCTAAACATAAAGATTCCACCCATTCCACCCATCCCATGGGATTCAAAAATAAAAATTTTGATGCCTTTACCTATGAAGCCAAAAATCCTATAAAAAATCCTAAAGGTCCTAATGCCTTAGGGCATCAATGAAAAGAGTCAAAACAAAATACATTCAAAAAGCTTTCCAAGCCAACACCTCCAAAAGCAAAGTCCAAAATCAAAAAGGTATGGGTCCCTAAGAAAAAATCATGCAAGTCAAATGAGGCATCTACCTCTTAAAAATCCCAACCATCCCCTTCCATCTAAAATTCCACTTCCATCCAAAATTCCACTTCCATTCAAAAGTATCAAATTCCTTCATCCCACAAGAAAAGCAAAATCATAAAAATACTAAGTCTATGTGGGTACCTAAATCACTCCATCACCCATCCCCTAAGAAAACATCCTCATTTCTTCCTACACCACCTTCCCATCAAAAGCTTAAATGTTTATCACGGTGTGTGCAACCATTGGTCATGATCCATTTTCATACCTCCATCTCCTAATCCTTCATTAATTATCCTACATATCTTCCCCATCACCTTCCTATGGTCCATGCTTTTGCATAAACCTTTCATCCATCCTTTTGTATAAGTCCTATATTCCTACCCTACCATGAACCTCATAAATCCACTATCTTCCCTACATAATCTCCTATCCCCCATCCATCCATCCTTGCATGAACCTTTCATAATCCGCATCCTAATCCACTATCTACCTATTCCATCTCCCTTTCATGAAAACCCTTACCAACATCTATGAGCACACTTGACATGGGCAATGCAGTTGACATCCATCTCTAGTGGGACTATCACTTTTCATCGAACTAGACACTTGAGTCCCTCCTATCTATTACCATGGTGAAAACCTACTCGCAGGCACCATGTGTACTTGTCATCCCATCAAAAAAAAAAGGAAAAATAAAGAAAAATAAAAAAGTAAAGAGAAATCCCTTCATTCAATGGTGAAACCCTAGTAAATAGGTGCCTTGGATAAGTACCATGATGAAAACCTGGCAAACAAGCATCATATGTAGGTTGATCTTTTATGTCACTTACACTTGGGGGCACCTTGTCTCATCCACACTCTATCCTATCATATCACTTTCTATCATGTCCTACCATTTCCATATCCTATCCTACCATCCTTATCCATTACACCCACATACCTATCATATCGAGTCTATCCATCCTCCCTTCCTCCTTTTGATCTTGAAAAAGATATAGGGGAAAAATGTTGAAAAATGCTTTGATATCTCTTGATATACCTTATCATTTTCCAAACAATCCTATCATTATCCACCTATCACAAGTCTTGTCATGTAAAATCCATCATGTCATCCTATTTTCATAAGACCTTGTCATGTAAAAATCCTAAGTCTTCTACCTAGTATGGGGCATGTTAATCCTATGTGACATAGTCTTTGGAGATCACATCTTATCTCCCTTATGATGCATACACCCCCCCCACTCTAGCCTATCCTCTTATCCACCTATCTATCATGAGCCTTTCATCCTATCCACCATCACCCATCCTTTTGTCCATCCATCCTACCTGTATCCTTGCATCTAGACTTGGTTTCCCCTTGTCATTGGTATTAAGCACAAAGGCTACCCAAATTGTAAATCCAATGCCATCCCAAAACATCTAAAAAATACAAAAAAAAAATCAACATTCTCAAAAATACAAAAAAAATCAAATATTCCCAAAAATCCAAATTTTTTTTTTCCAAAAATCCAAAAAAATCAAATATCCATCGAAAATCCAAGCAATAAAATCAATCGAATCACATCTGTAATGGGTAAAATGGGATAATAAAATGAATCACAAAAACCCAAAAACATCAATGGAATGTGCAAATAACAAAAGATTTTAGAATAAGAGTGATACTTACAACCTTTGTTACCTCGCGATTTCCATTGTTTGCCTATTCCCATTTGATCCTCGGTGATGAATGCAACCCTCAGGAAGCTTGATTCCTTTATTTAATTTCTCAAGATGGAAAAAGAGAAATGGCTTGGATACTTGTAGTGTTGAGGGTGAGCTTCAACACAACATGAAATGGCTAATGAAAGATGTGTAGTGGGGTTGCCAATGGCATGCTATGGATTCTACAGCATAAGTTTACTTGAAAGCTTGATTGATTTGAAATGGAAGGATATAGGGGTATTTATAGGATTGTGTGAGAGAAAATCAATTGTGTAGAAGAAATAATAAGATCAATGGTAGAGGATGTTTAAGAGAACGTGTGCGAATAGAAGAAGGAGATGTGTCATTCAAAAAGATGCTTTGTTGAGTTAACTGCTTTCTTGATGAGGATGAGTTTTTATTTCTTAAATTAGAATATATTTTTCTAATTTAAGAGTTTTGTTGATAGCTTTAAATCAGTTAACTCAGCTTTTGCTTTTGTATGACAAGAAGAATTTATTTTTAGAAGATTTTGAAGATTTTTTAGAAGATAAGAAAGCTTAATTAAATAAATAAATTTATTTAATTACTTGCACATGATTTGGAAGAATAAATAAAATATTTTATTATATTTTATTTTTGGAGATTAAGATTTAATTTAAATAAATTTGCATTTTATTTAAATTTGGAAGAATTAATGATTTAATTAAATAATCAAGATTATTTAATTGTTTATTAGAATAAAGTTGATATTGATGGAATTAATTAAATAAATATAATTTATTCAATTAATGGGAGAAAATGAATCAAATAAATAAATTGATTTATTTATTTATTGATAGAGGAATATTAAGATGAAACAAATATTTAAAATATTTATTTAGGTAGAGTCATGTCATTTTTAGGTGTATACATTTTGCCCCTCTTTGATGCAATGTGTTTTATCACGTTGTTTCAAAGAATAAGAATTTTTGAAAATGATGCATTCCCTAGTTTGGATGAGAAGACAGTAGAAAGCATGAGATAGACAATCTCACAAAGAAGAAGGTGAAAAGTGAGTTAGGATGGAGCAAAATAGGACATGGTTTGGAGGAACAGATATGAGAAGTAGTCACAGTTGTCACACAGTTAGCTAGGGTTTCCTTGCTATATATAGGAGCTGGGTCCACAAGTTCTATTCATTTGCACACTTGTCCTTAGTTGATTCATCTTTGAGAGTGTAGGAGAGTAGAGGAGTTAGAGAAATCAAAAGAGATATGGATATTCTGCATGAGGAGCACCGTTTTGAGCAAGTTCGACGGTTTGATTGGCCACCTAAGGCAGGACCACCAGTATGTAGTTTGACAAAACTTGCTAAAAGTCATTTATTAGGCCCATAAATGCTTAGGAAAAAAAGCTAGGATAGATGCACCAAACTGTAGTTTGGTGCATATACACCCTGAAATGGTGCATATGCCACAAAACCACACATCTAAGTGATCTTTCAGCGCATATGATAGATGTGGGCATATAGGCCAGGAATTGGTGCATCCACTGTGGAACTGCACATGTGAGACAAAAAGTGGTGAATGTGCTAGAACGGAGCATACACGTCAAGTACTGGGGCATTCACAGTGAAGCAGTACATCTGATATGAATCGGTGCATTTGCCCCCTGGTTCAGCGTATTTGCACTAGGATAGTCAGTTGACTTAACGAAATTAACCCAATTGCCACCTTGATCGATGCATCAATTGATACGCGATCTCTAAGATTGCTAAGAATCTAGTCAAGAGATGATATGCTATTTTGATTAATTTGATATGTTAAGGCAATGATAGGATAGTTTGATTACTTTGAGTAAGTTTACTTGGATATGGATTTCTTTGACGCTATGCTTTGCCTGGTTGCAGGAGGATATCCAAGATACCCTGATGTCATGAGAGCAGTTCCCTTTGCCATTGTTGCAGTGGTATATGTTGACAAAGATGGACCGTGAGGCTTTTGGTGGTATGGGTTTGCATTACATTTGTTTCATGCCAGAGGTTCATGTGAACCATGGTTTGTTGATTGCAGCAATGGAGCGATTCCATAGTGAGGATGGGACATTCCATCTACCGATTGGGGAGATGATGATCACTTTGGAGGATGTGTATAGGATTCTGTACCTCCCTATTCAGGGAGAGTTGGTAGAGTACGATCCACAACACAATGCGGGATTGGCTGAGTGCAGACAGATTTTTGATGACCTAGAGTTGGTTGAGCAGGTGATTTTGTGGCAGGACATTCATGACTACTATGACTACTTCCCAGGGATAGTGGCGAGATTGATCGGTGGCATAGTATGCCTCGATAGAAGGTCACATGAGTTCTTGATTAGCTGGGGGAGGGTGCTGGAGAGTATGATTATCGATGGGACTCAATATGCATAGGGTGTGTGCATAATAGCACACTTGTACAGGGATATGCACCAGGTTGTGTATCACAGAGGGGCCAGTTTGTCAACAGGTGTGTCTCTTTTATAGTTTTGGTTATGGGAGCACATAGCAATCACTTGGCTGATATATCTTTTTCATAGGCAGAGAGGTGAGCCCTACAATTATAGATATGCAGGCATGATTTCCTAGCACAAGCTGGGGAAGCTTGAGCATTGGAGACGCGCGCTAGATAATGTGGATCTAGTTATTTGGTGCCCATACCTAGACTGCGAGGTATGGGAGGATGAGGCTGACAAGTTTCCATACTACTTCTAGACTCGGTGGCTTATTGGTAGGATGAGGTATATATTAAAGCATCAGATTGTTAGTAGAGTATAGAGGCAGTTTGGCAGAGTGCAGGCCAGGCCATAGGGGCAAGCACAATTCATGAGGACTCATGTAGAGAGACTGAGGTGGGGTCCTGTGGCATCATACTAGGAGGATTTGGTAGACTTTCATTAGATCCCCTATGTAGCTTGGCCTATGAGGAGGGAGATAGTAGATGCGGGCATGATGCTAAACTATGAGGAGTGGTTCGCTGCTCATCCATTTCCCAGATATTCAAGACCTAGAGAGTTGGCTCCTCGTATAGATGAGGAGGATTTAGATGATGAGGGTGGAGCTAGCAGGAGGAGGAGACAGAGGGGGGAGAGGAGGTCAAGGAGATGATGGTGGAGATGGAGGAGGAGGAGGTAGACCAAGACAAAGGAGGAGGTCTAGGGAGGGACCTTTGGGTTAGCAAGAGTTTGCGTAGCCACATGCTACAAGGTAGGTGTACGTGCCAGTACAACAAGTGGCGCAACAGAGATAGATGTTGCCACCACAGTAGGTGGCATAGCAGCAGGTGTAGGGATAGGGACAGGGAGAGGGAGGGAAGGCCCCGCAACCTAACTTACAGCAGTAGGCCATTGTTGCATTACAGGGTTAGGTTAGGTAGTTGAGGGCCCACCTAAGAGCAGCAGAGTCTCAGAGAGAGGCAGATGCAAGACGGATATCAAAGATCTCTAGAGAGCAAGACGCAGCCTTAGCAAGTGTGCAGGTGATCAGAGCAGAAGAGATGCAGCAGTGGAAGCCCTGGGTATAGATAGTACTTCAAGCTTTTTGGTTGCACAGGTTCATCAAGCATAGACACAGCTAGCCCAGGTACAAGGTGAGCTTGCCAGAGCACAAGCTCAGACTGAGTACTACAGAGGATTATATCACGGGGCAGTGTTGGTAGACTAGCGTGCACCTAGTTACAGTAGTCAATCTGTGGCATCACAGAGGGCAGGTGGATCCTGATCTGTAGCATCAGTGAGAGGCCCCCAAAAGTCAAGGGGTGATAGAGGAGAGGGCATATCCAATTAAATCCCACGCTGTGGACCTATCGTACAAGCATCTGCACACCCATAGGTACAACACTATACTTCCTAGTCTACGGATCTGAAGCCATCCTGCCCATTGAAGTCGAGATCCCATCCTTTTGAGTTTTGTTAAAAGGCCTCATATCTGATGAAGAGTACATAGTGTCCAGACTTCAAGAATTAGAGCTTCTCAAAGAGAAAAGGCAACAGGCCTTTAACCATCTAAAATCTTATCAACAATAGATGTCCTGAAGCTATACTGACAGGGTAAAACCCTGAGTATTCCAAGTTGGTGATTTAGTCCTCAAAGAAAATCCTAGAAATCAGCAAGATTGAGAAAAGAAAGGCAAGTTCGAACCCAACTAGCTGGGTCCCTATGTCATCATTGCAGCCTATGGGTCAGAAGCATATCAATTGGCTACATCTAAAGGTGAACTATTTGATGACCCTATCAATAACATGCATCTTCGCAAGTTCTATACCTAAAAACCCCAATGCAAGGGAGTCCTTAAAAATTCAAAAAAATTGAAAAAGTGATAAAAAACAATAAAAAAACCAAAAAAATGGAAAAATAACAAAAAAAAATTGTCCTCTGGTGAAAACCTAGCAAACAGGTGCCTAGGATAGTTACCATGATAAAAACCTGGTAAATAGGCATCATGTGTACTTTTAGCTTCCGTGCAAATAAAAGCAAGTGGTAAAAACCTGGTAAATAGGCACTATACGCGACAAACCGCTTCCTCCATCTATTGTGACCTCATGTCTCTTGTATCCACCATATCATTCATCCTAAACCAGTCCTTTGAACCATTGTCGAACTATGTCACCTCTGAGTTATCATGTAGGCAAGGCCATTATGAATGCACCCTAGAGGCTCTGCTCTGCTCCGCTTCTTTCCTCTCCATTCCTTTGAGTGTTGTCTATCCTTCTGTCCATGCCATTTCTACATCTATGCCATCACCTAGGTCTTAGGTCCATTAGGTTCACCCTAAACTACATTACCTCTACGTCGTCACGTAGGCAAGGCCATTTAGCAATGAGCCCCCGAGGCACTAGGTCAGTCCCTTAGGGTCCATCTCTCCATGTCTGTTTGTCATATCACCCATAATAAGTTGATCCTTTGTCTACACTGGGGGCAACTCCTTGACCTGGTTGCAAATTTGGATTCTTGAATGCCACATGTTCTAAGAGGATACCAATAAAGGATTGTGATACCTTTCACTAGACAAGCCTGCGCAGCAAAGCGAGCTTCCCAAAAAAAAAATCTTGGCACAAAACATCAACCTGTCTAACACAAACATATACCGAAACACTCAAACTAATTCTATATCAATTATGGCAAAAAGACACATCTAATGCAAGAATGTTTTGTGAATAGGTTAACTTACAAAGTCTTGGATTTTTTTCATTATGTCTTCCTATGCTACTCAAGGATGCCAAAAGGTAGAGATGCTATGATGGGGGCATAATCTTTTTCTTTGTCTGCTATTTGTGGATCAAACTTTAGTAATGTGATGACTTTTGTCTAATGACATGATCAACAAAAGATCATCGAGGACTTTAGAGGTCTGAACATGAAAAAGGGCAATCCTTGTATGTTGAAATGCAAGAAGTGCTCAGGTCATCTAGATTCAAGTTTGACTAGATGCTTGTATCAACTTGCTATATCAAAATCCATGTAAGGAATACTCAGGTCATCTAGGTTTAATTTTACCTAGATGGTTGTAATTTCTTACAACATTTCAAGAAGAGAAAAGAAACAAAAAGTACCCAATGATGAAAGCAAAGTACTTGTACTCTAATGATGGCAAAGTATCCATATCCATCCCATATCCAGAAATCCATATCAACCATTCAATAAGAAAATCTTGCAGAGTGTCAAATGAAAGACTGTATTTCTTTCATTTCTTTTCTTCCACCTATCTATATCATCTCTATGTCGATTGAGTACATTTGGACATATAAAAAACATAGCATAGATAGCATATCACATGAGATAGTCATTCACATAATTAAATCATTTGCATACATAATAAGTGCATTAGGTCACCAACATACATTTACATCCATATATCATCTCAAAAATAAAAAAATATAGACAAATACATATAGAGCTGCATAATCATATCAATAACATTTCACATCTGCATTGGCATATCAAATCATCCTAATCCATCTAGTATGCATCACATATACAAAGCATCATAAGATAGATTTCATCCATAACATATAAACATAGAACATGTGCATGTAGAACATCAATAACTGCATCATCATATAAACATAAAAACATGTCCAAATGTACAATATATCAAAATATATGTCCATCTCTCAGAGTCATGTCATGAAAAATATACAAAGTACAAAAAGACAATGATACATGTCTCGGGGCAAAATAATACATAGCAGGCTATCTTAGCCATAAAAAATGTGTACATCAAGCCAAAAATTGGTATAAGTGTCAAAATCTGGCTAACCCTGCTTCTATGGAGCATTGCTCCCTGCACTGCCCTCTCCTCTATCACCCCTTGACTTTTGGGGGCCTCTCACTGATGCTACAGATCAGGATCCACCTGCCCTCTGTGATGCCACAGATTGACTCCTGTAACTAGGTGCACGCTAGTCTACCAACACTGCCCCGTGATATAATCCTCTATAGTACTTAGTCTGAGCTTGTGCTCTAGCAAGCTCACCTTGTACCTGGGCTAGCTGTGTCTATGCTTGATGAACCTGTGCAACCAAAAAGCTTGAAGTACTATCTATACCCAGGGCTTCCACTGCTGCATCTCTTCTGCTCTGATCGCCTGCACACTTGCTAAGGCTGCGTCTTGCTCTCTGGAGATCTTTGATATCCATCTTGCATCTGCCTCTCTCTGAGACTCTGCTGCTCTTAGGTGGGCCCTCAACTACCTAACCTAACCCTGTAATGCAACAATGGCCTACTGCTGTAAGTTAGGTTGCGGGGCCTTCCCTCCCTCTCCCTGTCCCTATCCCTACACCTGCTGCTATGCCACCTACTGTGGTGGCAACATCTATCTCTGTTGCGCCACTTGTTGTACTGGCACGTACACCTACCTTGTAGCATGTGGCTACGCAAACTCTTGCTAACCCAAAGGTCCCTCCCTAGACCTCCTCCTCCTCCATCTCCACCATCATCTCCCTGACCTCCTCTCCCCCCTCTGTCTCCTCCTCCTACTAGCTCCACCCTCATCATCTAAATCCTCCTTATCTATACGAGGAGCCAACTCTCTAGGTCTTGAATATCTAGGAAATGGATGAGCAGCGAACCACTCCTCATAGTTTAGCATCATGCCCACATCTACTATCTCCCTCCTCATAGGCCAAGCTGCATAGGGGATCTAATGAAAGTCTACCAAATTGGGTTTTTAGGTATAGAACTTGCGAAGATGCATGTTATTGATAGGGTCATCAAATAGTTCACCTTTAGATGTAGCCAATTGATATGCTTCTGACCCATAGGCTGCAATGATGACATAGGGACCCAGCTAGTTGGGTTCGAACTTGCCTTTCTTTTCTCAATCTTGCTGATTTCTAGGATTTTCTCTGAGGACTAAATCACCAACTTGGAATACTCAGGGTTTTACCCTGTTAGTATAGCTTCAGGACATCTATTGTTGATAAGATTTTAGATGGTTAAAGGCCTGTTGCCTTTTCTCTTTGAGAAGCTCTAATTCTTGAAGTCTGGACACTATGTACTCTTCATCAGATATGAGGCCTTTTAACAAAACTCGAAAGGATTGGATCTCGACTTCAATGGGCAGGATGGCTTCAGATCCGTAGACTAGGAAGTATAGTGTTGTACCTGTGGGTGTGCAGATGCTTGTACAATAGGTCCACATCGTGGGATTTAATTGGATATGCCAATCATTATCGGCATCATTGATAGTCTTTTTTAGGATTTTCAAAATAGTTTTATTTGATGCCTCCGCCTGGCCATTGCCTTGGGGGTAATAGGGGGTAGAAAAGTGATGCTAGATATGGAATTTGTCACATAGTTCTCTGACATCTTGATTTTTGAAAGGTCATCCATTATCCGTGATAATGGACGAAGGGATACCATAGCGACAAATGATGTAGTTCAAGATAAAGGAGGCAATCTACTTGTATGTGATATTGGATAATGGCACGACTTCAATCCACTTTGTAAAGTACTCAGTGCCAGTGATTATGAATTTATGGCCACTAGATGAAGGAGGGTGAATCTTGCCCACTAAGTCGAGTCCCCACTTACAGAAAGACTAAGTCGTTAATGGTTGCAGCTCCTGTGTTGGTGCATGTATCAAGTTCCCATGGATTTGGCACTTCTTGCACTTCTTTACAAAATGATAGGAATCTTGTTCCATGGTGGGCCAATAGTATCCAATGCGTATGAGTTTCTTAGCTAGGGTAGGGCCACTAGAGTGGTTCCCGCAGATACTGTCATGCACTTCATTCAGGGTGGTTTGATATTCATCAATATCGAGACATCTAAGGAGAGTACCATCGAAACCTCTGCGATATAGGGTATTGGCGACAATGGCATATTGGGATGCCTGACAGATGAAGGTTCATTTTTGGTTACTGGAGAGATCAGGTGGGAGGGTATTCTCTTTAAGATAGGAAAATATTTTTCCATAGAGGCGAGAAATCAGCTCCAATAATGTGGCAAATGATATGGGATTTAGGGGTGTCATATGCAGGATAGGACACTGACTCTACCAAGAATTCATAACGTGATTGATTATTTAGAATATCAAGGAGAGATGCAATCATATCCATGGCTTCTACAGCTTTGTTCTCAATCCTTGGTATCTGCTCAAAAGAGATCTTGACAAAGTATTCTTTGAAGTCATCTACCATTCATTTCTAAGGGATTAATTTCTCATCTTTTGTCTGGTAGTCATCATTTACTTGATTTATGACCAGCTGTGAGTCACCATACGCCTAAAGTTCTTGGATATTCCATTCAACTGCTAGATTGATGTCAATGACTAGGGCTTCATACTCTGCCACGTTGTTAGTGTAGGAAAATAGTAATCTGTATGATTTAGGGATGGTGTCACCACTAGGGGTGATTAACAAGATACCTACCCCTGATCCATGCTGAGTATATGAGCCATTGAAATACATTTTCCAAGTTGCTGTGGTTATGTAAAAGATAGATTCGTCTGGAAATTCAAAACTCAAAGGGCTATCCTCTATCAGAGGTGCCTCAACCAGTTGATCTGCAAGTACTTGGCCTTTTATTGCTTTCCTATCTACATATTCAATGTCGAATTCACTAAGAAGCATGACCCTTTTGGACAATCTACCTATTAGGGCTGCTTTGTTGAGTAAGTACTTGAGTGGATCAATTTTTGCTACTAGTTTGACTGAATGTGACAACATGTAATGTCTCCACTTTTGTGAGGCGAAGACCATAGCGAGACATGCTCTTTCAATGGGTGTGTATTGCAGTTCATATCCAACAAGTGTTCGACTGATATAGTAGATTGCGTGTTCTTTCCCTTCATAATTATGATGTGCGAGGAGAGCTCCCAGAGTTGTTGGTGTGGCCAAGATATATAGTAGCAAAGGTTTACCCTGAATTGGTGGCATCAATATAGGACGCTTCATTAGATATTCTTTTAACTGTTGAAATATTTGCTCACATGAATCATTCCATTTGAAAGGGACATTCTTATGTAGGAGGTGGGAAAATAGGTGGTACTTGTCTGCCAATTGAGAAATAAACCTTCTGATAGATTGTAGTTTTCCCTGAAGGGACCTTAGTTGAGTGAAATTCTTAGGAGGTGGCATTTCCATGATGGCTTTCACTTTAGCTGGGTCAACTTTGATTCCATTAGCGGACACTATGTATCCAAGTAGCTTACCTGAGGTAACTCCAAACACATACTTCTTCAGATTGAGGCGTACATTAAACTGTTCCAGTCTTTTGAAGATTTTGTCTAGTACTACCAGGTGTCCTTCTCTTGTGAGTGATTTAGCTAGGATGTCATCAACATAATCTTCCATTATAGTGTGCATCATGTCGTGGAAGATTGTGGTCATAGCTCTCTGATATGTTGCGCTAGCATTTTTCAAACCAAATGGCATGACACACCAACAATAGGTGCCCCATGGACATGTAAACATGGTCTTGTGTTGGTCTTCAGGTGTAATTTTTATCTAGTTGTATTCAAAAAAACCATCCATTAGTGACAACATGGTGTGTCCTGCAGTGAGATCTACAATAATGTCAGTGTTTGGCAAGGGGAAATCATCTTTCAGATAAACTTTGTTCAGGTCCCTGAAGCCATTACATATTCAGACTCTGCCATCTAGTTTGGCAATTGGTACTATGTTTGAAATCCACTCAGGATAGTCTATTGGTTTGATGAATCTAACATCAAACAGTTTCTTTAGCTCTTCTTTCGCCATGAGGGCCACATGTATGTGCATCTTTTTGAGTTTTTGCTTTATTGGATTAGCTCCTGGAGCTAAGGATAAGTGATGCATTATGAGATTCAGATCTAGCCCTGGCATGTCTGCATATGTCCAGGCAAATTTGATTTGTTTTCTTTTAAAGAATTTAGTAAATGTTGGCTTTTCTTGTGCTGTTAAAGACTGTGCCATATGGATCATTCTGGGATTATCACCTGTGCTGACAATTATTGGCTCTACTGGTTCTATCAAGATTGAAGATCTCTCCTGATGTGTGAGATTGGATAGAGGGTCAAGCCATCCATCCTTCGGCACCTCAGAGAGGTTTCACCATTGGATACATCTATATTTTTACCTTTTTTCATGATCTAACACTGCCATAGAGTGGTTTTCACCATTAGATCTTTCTTTCATTTTGACATTTTTGAGACTGAAAGGCTTGGAACTCTCTCCAAAATAGGCCTTGTCATTGAGGTCTAAGGCATAGCCAACTCTGTGGTCCCCTGCGGGTATATGATCTCTAAGCTCAAGATAGTCTATGATGGCTTCATCATTCTGAAAGGTATCGAGCTCAGGGGTAGTGTCTTGTAAGTCCCAATCTATGAGTTCGGGGTGCAACAATGGTAAGGGGTCATTGGGTTGGTCTGGTTCAATGGTATTGATGGTTAATATAGAGGTGTTGTGGAGGTCATTATAAGCATAGACAAAGTCTGTGATGGTACTCTCCATTAGCGGATCTGTCAAGGAGGTATCATTCTTTCCTCACGACTTTCACTATCATTATTACGTGGGTCAGACTCTAGTGGTCTAGCCCTTGGACCTTGTCTCTCATTTTCATGGGTTGGGTCATACTCATGAACAACATCAATGCCTTTTTCATCACAAGATAGCTCCAAGAGACTATCCCACTCATATTCATTGGAATCAGTCTCACTCCCCATTTGGAGTTGCTAAATTTGATCAACCAGATTACTAGCAGATGTTTTTGGTTGTTTTCCTTTATTCTTATTTGCTCTGTTGGTTTGTTATGTGCTAGTGTAACATAGCCATGTAGTGTCTCGGGCTATCAAGGTATGAGGTTGGATGGGTTCAGTGATACCATCTTTTCTTGAACTGAGAGGACCATGTACTTCATACCCCATTCTTTGTAGCATTTGGAATCCTTGACCATATTGTTTAGTTTGTATAGTGGTGTGATGGTCTTGTTGAGTTGATGAAGTGCCTTCATCCTTATATAACCATTGAAGGATATCCTTTTCATCACTCTCATCTTTGAGGCTTCCCCATTTGATAAACGGACCTTTGGTAGTTTTGTCTGCTTGGAATTTGCTCAGGGTAGGTCTTTCATATGATCTTGGAGATAAGGGGAGTTGTGCCAAATAGAGGGATTAGGAGATTGTGTACTCACCCAAGCCCTTATCTTTGAGTCTGAGGTCAGGTTAGGAAGCTTTTGATGTGGAAGCAAGTGAAGATGGGTCAATCCGGGATGAAGATCAAGTAGAGGCACGGTTGTTAGGAATCACAACTTCAGGTTTAGATTGAATGGAGTTACAATACTAAAATGGATTGGGGTCACCTTGGATGGTGATCTCTTGACCTTCATAGGGGAATTTGATACACTGGTGATACATTGACGGCACTGCTTTCAAAGCATGTATTCAAGGTCTCTTAAGAAGAATTTTATATGCTAGCTCCACATCAAGGACTTGGTAAGCCACATCTTTTACTATAGGTCCCACTCTAATTGGTAAAGTAATAGTTCCCTTGGAAGTTCTCTCCTCCTCATCATAGGCTTTGATAGTGATTTTCTTTTTTGGATCTATAGCTTTCTCCGCAAACCCCATTGCAAGGATTAGCTTCAAGGTGTAAATATTCAAACCAGCTCCTCCATTGATTAGAACCCTTTTTATCTTGTGTTTGTGGATGAAGGCTTTGACATGAAGAGAGGCGTTATGAGGTTGGGTAATTGACATATCATCCTTTTCGGTGAATGATAGGGAGTGAGGTGAGGTAATGTGACCTACCATGGTTTGAAACTATTCTTTGGTGAGGTTTGTTGGAACAGAGGCTTTGGAAAGAGCTTTGTCAAGTATGGCCCTATGGGATGGGGATAGATGTAGAAGTTCCAAGATGGAGATATGTACTGGTGTCTTATGGAGTTGATCCAGGATATTGTACTAATTCGCTGGAGAGGCGGGGGTTCCTCTAAGAGTGACTCTATTACTGCGGGTGGTAACATTACCATCTGAATCTTTGTTTATAGTGATCACATTGATGTGTGAATCACTTTTTGAGATGTGGTTAACAACATAGTCAAAGGACACATTTGTGTAATTGGCATTGTTAGTTCCACTGTTGTTTTGGTTGGAAGACCCTCCCTGTTGATAGTTGGGAAGAGGATCCTTGAATGCCCAGTGATCATTATTAGAGGTATTTCCATCAAGTGACACTTTGTTTTGCTCAATCAAATCTTGGATAGTGTGCTTGAGCACAATGTAGTCATTGGTTTTGTGCCCCCTATTTTGGTGGTATTCATAGAAATCGTTGTCATTCCACCAAGAAGGTTTGACTTTTGGTTCATATTCCCATGCTGTTGGAAGTGTTATGATCTTCCTTGTGATTAACTTCCATAGGGTGGTTTCCAATGATTCTCCCAAAGGTGTAAATTTTCTCCTAGGTTGAAAATTTTTAAACCGTGATTCAGTGTTTCTTGGTTTGTTTTGTAGGGGGTTGTTTTGAGGATTTGATAAGTTGAAGATTGGTTGTTTTGGTGCTGCATTCTTGGCATCTACCACCCCATCATTCACAATGTTTTTGTTCTTTGTCCAGAATCTTGGTTTATCCATGTTGGGATTGGTGCTAGGAGTGTCCTTATATAGCTTTATTTGACCTTTAGTGATTAAAGCCTTTTTGATGATTAGACCCATCTCAATGACCTTACTAAAGGAAGTAGGACATTAGATTTGTATTTGATAGCTTAGGTCGGTTTGTAGGTTATGGACAAACATTTCTAGCATTTGTTTTTCAAGCATTTGACGTGGGCACTTACTTGCCAACTATCTCCATCTTTGTAGGAAGGTAGTGAAAGATTCTCCACCTTTTTACTTAGTGTTACAAAGGTCTAAGATTGAGGTGTCATGCTCAATATTGTAGGAGAAGTGTGTGACAAATTTGTCCACAAGTTTGTTAAAGGTTCTAATGCCAGGCGGTAGTCTAGAAAACCACTCCATGGATTGTCCTCCTAAGCTTCTTGGAAACAGTTGCATAAGATAAGTATCATTGTAGGCAACTTCAAGACATGCAGCTTTAAATTCTCTAATGTGGTCCCTTGGATCACCCTTTCCTCAATATTTATCAAATTTTGGCACCTCAAATTTAGAGGGGAAAGGTATCATCATCAAGGTTCTATCAAAAGGATATGGTGAAATATCCTCTAGGGAATAATGCTTAGTTGATGCTCCTGTTTGTATGTCTGTGAATTGTTGTTGTAAAGCTTGGATCTGTTGGGTCATTAAGCTTAAGGCATCCATAGAATCAATGGTTGCTTTGCTTTTATCTATGGGTATTTCCTCATGTGTGCTTCCCTCAAGGTTCCTTTCTTCCTCAAGTTCTTTTAGAGCTTCTATGTCAAAATCTTTAGGGATCTTGACTCCTTGTTGTGCTAAGTGGAGAAAACATTTAGTAGGGTCTTGGGTAAGTACCTTATCCATTATGCATTGAAACCTTTGGTCTTGTTGTGTTTGGAGAACCTCTTCCATAGAAATTTCCTCATCACTATCATGAGAGGTCAAAATAGTTTTCTTAGCCATTTCAATCTATTTTTGTTTTTGGGACCTCATTAAGACCATGCAAGGTGATGCAAGATGGGATGGAGTGAGTTTGAAAGTTTTGAACAAGGGGTGCTAGAATGTGTCAAGATTTGAGCAAGGTTCTCCTTAGATCTAATCGGTGTCAAACAAGTGGAGTGTACAAATAATAGTCGAAGTAAGGATGACAGAAATCCATTTACTTGATGTAGACTAGTTTTGCACAAGCCACTAGTGGAGTTCCAAGAGAAAAGGATGATTGATCCTTGATAGTGGAGACTCACTAGGTTTGTTTGAGGTTTGATGCGATCAAGAATAGCTTGGTTCTAACCTTGTTGGATTTTATAATAATTTTTATGAAGTTTTGGATCATATAGTGTGGGAAAAGAAGCTATGGTGCGAAAGAAGAGCGAAATGGTTGACTTGCATGATTTTAATCAGATCTTGGGAAAACTGAGACCAATTTGAAATGGGTTTTTGAAAAGTCGACAGTTTTTCTCCTAGGAAGTATGGAATAGCTCTCTGGATTCGATGCGCAGCAGTAAATGCACCAGAATAGGAGGTAAAAGAACCATAGGTTGAAGCAAATGCGCAGATCTGGCCAATTTTATATGCACAGCAAGTCTAAGTGTATGCATTGTAGGTCGCAACAGATGCATCGTTCTGGTTTTCAGTTTTAATTTTGCAGAGTTTTTGGCATGTTTTTCAAAAAAAATCTATTTTTGGTTGAAAACTTGGTCTTTTTGAATTCTGATTTTCAATTATGGAAAATAAAGACACAGCAAGTGCATAGAAGTTTTCATGATTTTTATCTTTTATTATTTTTTTTTGTATTTTGTGGACTTTTTGACACAAGAATAATTACAACCTAGGTTGGAAAGGATAGTATTTGTTGAGTCCCCTAGTTGTGCATATTCAAAGCATGTAGCTCCAGGATCTAGTTGCACCGGCTCCTCTCCACGACACTCACTTCTCATGCATACCAGATCTAGGTTTCCTTAGGCTCGTACCCCCACCGAACCATAGGATTGTCCCTGCTACTTCTACTAAGAATCACATGAATCGGGGCTACTTCAAAGGTTCCACCTTTTGCTCCAACAAATAGGGGATTTTGGTATATTAAACAATGGCTAAGTAGTCAAGGCAACCATTCGAGTGGTTACATGTGCATTAGTGCTACTCTCTATTATGGAGTCTCCCAGCCTCCAAGGGTTATGCCTTGGAGGGTTTGGGGGGAGGTTGGCTGTCAGTGTAACACATCGACACTCATTGTAGGAAGTTTTTACCTCAAGTACAATTTATTTAAAGTGGATCGATAGGGCTTGGCTTTAGCCTATTTCCACTCAGGGTCATTCCCTCTTAGATAGGTAGGCATCCAAGGGTAGGCCCCTCTAAAGGTTATATACCAGGAATAACAAGTCTCACATTTTGGTCACCCAGTAAAGGGGAGAGCATAAGCCTATTGTCATTCAACAGACACAGAAAATAGTTGTTTATCTAATCCTATTAAAGAGAAAAAAACTATATGTGTTATCTACTTAGGCACTCACACATTTTTTTAACTTTGAAGTGTTTAAAGATAGAAATGGTTCATTTCCCTTTTGTAAGATAGCAATGTTCTAAACTAAGAGAGATAGCAATAATGTAAAGATAACAATGATGTTGATTTACTACCCTCCTATTTAAGAACTATGTGAGATTTGCATGCATGCATTTTTTTACTTTTTCCCCTAATTAATCTATGATGAGTTAATGAGTGCAGCTAAATGGCTATCTAGCTCCTAATCCTACAAGACGAATGCTAGCATTAACCTAAAAAATCACGAGAAATCCTAAAATCACAATGAAGAATAGATGCACGACTTCATAGTCTGTATGCGTAGAAATAGAGACTATATGTGCAACGTTACAGATGCGCTAAGACAGGTGTCAAAAGCATAGGAATAAAAGACAAATGCATTATTTTTGTGGATGCGTCCTTTTAAAGGATGAAAGCACTATGTCAAGAGATATATGTGTCAAAATACCGTAGGTACCAAAATAGGTTGTAAATGCGTCGACTCAGAGGGTGTATGCGTCAAAAATTTGCATTAGTTGGAACAAGTTGTAGATGCGCCAGCTTAGAGGATGTATGCGTTGGAAGTTTGTATACACTAGAACAATGCTTAGATGTGCCTCGGGATTGATCAGATGCACTGACTGAACTTGTTTGAAGCCTGTACGGAATCTGTATGGAACCTGTCACTCAAAAACTTAGTTTTTTGGTTAAATTTGGGGCAAATGCCCCACGGTGGGCACCAGAAATGTAATGGGTGAAATGGGATAATAAAATGAATTACAAAAACCCAAAAACATCAATGGAATGTTCAAATAACAAAATCTTTTAGAATAAGAGTGATACTTACAACCTTTGTTACATTGCGATTTCCATTGTTCACCTATTCCCATTTGATCTTTGGTGATGAATGCAGCCCTCAGGAAGCTTGCTTCCTTGCTTTATTTCCTCAAGATGGCAAAAGAGAAATGGATTGGATACTTGTAGTATTGAAGGTGAGCTTCAACACAACATGAAATGGCTAATGAAAGATGTGATAGTGCGGGTGCCAATGGCGCGCTATAGATTTGGCAACATAAGTTTACTTGAAAGCTTGATTGATTTGAAATGGAAGGATATAGGGGTATTTATAGGATTGTGTGAGAGAAGATCAATGGTGTAGAAGAAATAAGAAGATCAATGGTAGAGGATGTTTGAGAGAATGTGAACGAATAGAAGAAGGACATGTGTCATTCAAAAAGATGCTTTGTTGAGTTAACTACTTTCTTGATGAGGATGAGTTTTTATTTCTTAAATTAGAATATATTTTTTTAATTTAAGAGTTTTGTTGATAGCTTTAAATTAGTTAACTTAGCTTTTACTTTTGTATGACAAGAAGAATTTATTTTTAGAAGATTTTAAAGATTTTTTAGAAGATAAGAAAGCATAATTAAATAAATAAATTTATTTAATTACTTGCACATGATTTGGAAGAATAAATAAAATACTTAATTATATTTTATTTTTGGAGATTAAGATTTAATTTAAATAAATTTGTATTTTATTTAAATTTGGAAGAATGAATGATTTAATTAAATAATTAAGATTATTTAATTGTTTAGAAGAATAAAGTTGATATTGATGGAATTAATTAAATAAATATAATTTATTCAATTAATGGGAGAAAATGAATCAAATAAATAAATTGATTTATTTATTTATTGATAGAGGAATATTAAGATGAAATAAATATTTAAAATATTTATTTAGGTAGAGTCATGTCATTTTTAGGTGTATACAACATCAAATTCATCAAACTCAATCATTCAAATCAATTCATCGGATCAATCCATTTATAGCAATCCATCATCATCAAAATCAAACCACATCAATCGAACCATCAAATCAATTCATCAAACCAAATCAATCCAATCATCGATTCATCAAATAAAATCAATCAAAAGAATCAAGGAAATAATCTAAATACAAGTCAATCATTAATCCATATCAATCAAGCTAATCAATTGTGTCAAATTATCCAATCACATCAATGGTCTTGATCCTAATCTTATTGTGAACCAAATCAATCAATCATCATCATCATCAATGGGATATATCATTCCCACATCCTTGTGTTGATCTAGGGATATATTGATCCCCATAATGAAAACACTATCTATCATCATCAATCAATCATTGGTTTACCACTTGAAAGTGAAAATACCTTGTTTGTTTTTGAATCATTTGTGCACACTTGCTTGCTTGCTTGTGTATGTTATTAGTTTATCTTGCATTTGAATCACATCTCTCTCATCTCATCAAACATTTCACATGCCATCAATAGCACCATCCAACACCATCCAATCAATCCCAATCAATCCCTAACCCAATCAATCCATCCACTTTCATCAACCACCAATGCAATAAACAAGAACGACATCTCATCTCTATCATTCAAAGCCTTGATCCCATGGATATAGGGTATGTAGGCAATCTGAGGTGTGAAGGAAGCACTCTAATTCAAGCATAGGCAATAGACCTCTCCCATCATCCATCTTTCATTTTTCCTCTAATCATCCTCCAATCATTCATCTCCCTTTCTTTTATCTTTCATCACTTACATGATCAATAAGCCTAGAACTACATATAATCATGTCTCATCACCATTGTACTGTGCTTTGATCCCATGGATACGGGGTATGTAGGCAGTCTAGAATACCAAGGAAGTATCCAGTATGCAAGCACAAATGATCCACCCCACCTCATCTTCTTTCATCTTCCATCTTCTTCTCTTTGACCAGCTCAAGCAACAAGCAAACTATGCACATCAAAGAAATCTCAAGCACTTTAACAAATCAGCAATAAGCTGAAAGCTATTTGTTCACATGTCTTAAGCCAACATTTGCTATAGCATTTTATCAACATCTTTAGCCTTCAACAGGATATATCTTTCCTCTCAACAAGGCATCATCTTAATCCATCCAAGAGCACTTAAATTTGGCAAGAGAACATGATGACAGTATCTTTTATTTTATCTTTTGATTTATCTTTTGTCCCTTTCTTATGCCTAATCAAGACTACCTTGATATGTCATATCTTGGTATGTTGCGATGAAGTACATAATGGGGCATGGTCATATTGCTTTTGTATGTTGTGTCTGTGGGATGATCTTATTCTCTTCCTATGTGTATTGGTATCTTGTACGTGTTGGGATTAGCATCTTGCATATCAATATCTTTTACATCTGAGAAGCTAAACAGTTTCTTATGCATTGAGACTATTCTATGCTAAGACTAGTTCCATACATATAACCAGGAAGGTGTCATTATGTATAGTGGAGATAAGCTCAAACCTTTACTTGAAGAGTCAAAGTCCATCCCGAAACACTAGTTGCTATTCATATCTTGTGTATGTTGGTTCAACATTTTGACCTCATACATCTAGAGAAGATTGTGGTATGCTAGTTATGCATTGGATACCTCGACACCTTGGTCTTTTATACCCTAGTGCATAATTCCATAGCTATATCAAACATAAGGATTGAATTTCTCTAATTTTATGGGTAATTGTTTTTAAAGTTGTCATATCATTTATCCATTCCATCATAATTGTATATAGTCCCCAACCAAGATCAATCATTTCTTTCATCTTCATTTTTTCATCTTCACCATTATCAACATTTCTCCCATCCACCCCCCATTTTCTTTGTGTCAATCTTGTTTCTTGCCTTTCATTTTATCGTGAGCCAACCCAGCCCTTCCTAGTTAGCCTGGCTTACCTCTTGAGGGGCCATCACCTGCTAGTTACACTGGGGCATAACCTTGCTTATCGAGTGAATCATCGTATCTTCTTTGACACAACGTTCTAATGAACATTGTATCAAAGAGGGGCAAAATGTAGACACCCAAAATTGACCTAATTATCATTAGTATCAAAATATCGCATTATCTATCATCTACATTTGTCTAACACATTTGAGTAATTTCTCTATTTTCTCTAAATCACCTATTTCTTCTATTAATTAAATAAATTCATATTTATTTAATTAATTCATTATCTATTTTCTTTTATTTCCTCTAATCTATAATTAAATAATCTATAATTATTTAATTATCTTTCTATTCTATCTATTTTAATTAAGTAAATTATATTTATTTAATTAAAATTCCATCTAAATCCTATTTCATAATCCCACTTTCTAATTAATTAATTAAATTTTATTTATTTAATTAATTTCCCTTATCTATTTTATCATTTATCTTCATCTTTCATCATATGCTGACATGTATGCATCTTTTATTTGAAACATGTGTGGTAGTACTTTATATGTACACTATCACACTTAAATTTATTAAATAAGGGTTTTTATGTACACAATCACACATGTGCCTTATTCTGTTCTTTCCACTTGTCATCTACACATTCACCTATGATTATCAATTCATCTCAACCATTCACATAGCCATCAAATCTCTACCGTTGATTGATTTTGGTTGAGTGTTATATATACACCCACTCATTCTTATTTTTTATATCTCATCATATAGCGTCCAAATTATCATCTCAAGCATAATGCCTCCATTAGCATCTATTGAGTGTATTATCACTATCATCCATTCATCATGGTAGCTTTGATCTTCATGATTGTTCATTATTGAGAAGCAATCCATATCATAAACAAGGAATCATACAATCTAGGTGATCTTGTTCTTGAATTACATGCTTTTTGGTTTCACTTGGATTTGACTCTTTGATGGTGGTAGGATTAGGTTTTGATTTACATGCTTAATCTTATTGACTTGATTTTTACCTATCCACACAAACAAAGAAAGCTATACAAGAAACTATACAATATATACATACAATACATGGTTCTAACCTGACCTATCTAGGCTTGGAAATAGTGCTTGAGCAATTTCCCATTGATAGGCAATAGGACATCCTCACATGTTAAAGTTTTAAGCCTATACGTGTTATCACCTAATATTTTTTATATCTGAAAAGGACCGATCCATAGTTTATCAAACTAACCATGATCGCCTTTCTTCTCGTGGGCTTTATCCCATGATAGGACCAAATCAAGGATCCTAAACACCTTTAATTTGGCTCTTTTGTCAAACTAGTGTTTAAAAATAGCCTGATGTTTGGCAAAATGATCAATTGCGTTATCTCTTTTCTCTTATAAGTGCATCAATTTTAACAATCTAACCTCCATTTTATTGTCTTTGCCTAGATACTCCTGGCCAAACTGTAGGGTTGGGATTTTTAGGTTGACAAGGAGGATAGGGTCCACCCCATATACCAATTGATAGGGAGAACTACCAAAGCCAATCTTAAATCTTGTCATGTCTATCCATAGGGCATACTTAAGTAAAGTATTCCATTCCTTAGGGTTCTTTTCAATTAACTTCTTAATGATATTTAACAAATTTTTGTGGGTTGTGTTGGCAAGAGACACTACTAGGCATGTCAGGTGTTGTCATTGATGGCAACTAAATCTATCTTTCACATCCACATTGTATCAGTTAATCATACTAGAAGTCAAATTGCAAAATAGTCTAAGTCTAGATTGATAGGAACAGAGCATATGATAGGGTTCAGCACTTTGGTCTGCATTTCTCCTCAGGTAATTATATTGTGTTGTGGATCTAAGGGAATGATAAGGGATGTCAAGGCTACCTAAATCCAAGATTTTAGCCTTTGGTGATGAAGGGATTGAAAGTTACAAGCATATGAGTATTGGGTTATGGTTAAATAGTTTAGTCCAGTGAAGAACATGCCGACTTGGTGTTTGATCATTATGCAAAATAGAAAAAGTTATTGGTTGAGTAATTTGTGAGATCCAATGGTATTGGCCAACATGTAAGATGACTTGAATACATAAATTTTGGTCCACATTGGTGTTTATGCATGGATTCAGCTGACAGAACAGTGTTCTTAAAAATTCTAAGTATTTCTTAAGGTTGATTGCAGTTGATGTAATTTCATGTAGTGGATATATATGATCGATGGATTTGAGAATTTTAGTATGTGGGTGAGTGAATATGAAGGAATAAGCATGAAGTATAGTAGAATCAAGTGCGAAGTGAAGAGATCTAAGCTCCGAATCATGACAGAGCAGTGAAGCAGGGCAGAGAGAGATGAAGTGTGTAAAGTCAGTATAATGAGCTCATCCAGAACTATAATCTTGCATTGTTAGATGCTATTTCTTAGTTCAAACATTTCAGTAAAATTTTGTAATTAATTTTGTAGGTAGTGAGCCTCCTTGAGCAGTGAGCCCAAAGGCATGTGCCTTCCCCATTTGTAATACTTTTAATAGAGTATAAATTCTTGTGGGTTAACCCCCACTGTGGTTTTTCCCTTAACTAGGTTTCCTCATAAAAATCCTGGTGTTCATGTGTTATGATCTTGTTGTTTTTGTTCTTGTGTTCATGCTTCTTTCTTTTGGATGTATGTAGTAAATTAATAAAGGAACATAGTAATAAGTTTTGTAGAACACTGATTCACCCCCCTCTCAATGTTCCTTAATCTCAATAATTGGTATCAGAGTGAGGTTCCTTAGAAGAAGTTTAACAACTTGAGGAAGATCTGGGAAGGTGTTTTCAATGGGTTCATTCAAGCACTCTGATGGTATCAATCAACAACTTCAAGTAGCCTTATATGATATTAACTTGTCTAGAGTAGAAATTAGAGATCTGTAAGAGAACCTTAAAGATGCCAAAGATTTCATTGAGACCTTAAAAGGATAACTGAGCAAATCTAATGAAAAGAGAAGGGAGCTACTTCATCAGCTAGCAAATTAGAATGAAGACAATGACATGGATGAGGCCCTAAAAGAGAAGACAAAGGAATGTGAGAAGTTATCAAAAGAAGTTGTTGTTGCAAAACATGAGATGGAATCCAAGGTGATGAGGCTAACCAAGGAAATTGAAGAAAGGAAGAAGACTAAGGAAAAATTGAATCAATCTCTAAAAGAAAGAACAAAAGAATGCTACAAATTGGACAAAATAATTGGTCATCTAGAATATGATCTACAAGAAACTAGGGATAATGAGGATCAACTTAAAAGACAAATTGTCATTCTCAAACATGACCTAGAAGTTGTAAATCAATATAAAGAGAAATTCAAGATAAGCTCAGCTAAACTTGAGGTTGTTGTTTGATAGTCAGAAGAAGGCAGATGATAAGCATGGTCTAGGATTTGAGAAAGGTGAAAGCTCTAGATCTGGTCAAAGAAATTCTGAATCAAGGAATCAAAGAAATAGACCTAGAAGACCTCCGGTCAAACAACCTAATGCTCAAAGGTATCCATATTTCAATGGAAATTGTTTTAATTGTAATAAATTTGGTCATAGAGCTACTTAGTGCAGAAGTAGAGTGAATCAAAGTGGTCCATATTTCTTTGGTCAATGCTTCAATTGTAAAAGGTATGGTCATAGATGCAATGAATGCAGAAGTATGATGATGAACTACTCTAACAGCAGAAGAAATGTCAATTCTTTCAATGGAAACTATTTTGCATACAATAGATTTGGACACATGGCTAATCAGTGCAAATCAAGAAGGAATCAAGAAAATGAGAAAATAAATATTGTGTGCTTTAATTGCAATAGATCCAATCATATTGCAAGATTCTGCAGAAGCAGGAATGATGATAGAAAAGGTCCAGTGAATAGAAAACAAAACATGTAGAAACAAGATAAAGGCAAGGGTAAAGTAGATGTGAATGAGATCTAGAATGAAATGAACAAAACATGGGTGAAGAAGGGTGAAATGAATAATGGTGATGGGTCTGCACTTGAATCTAGTATTGATAATTCCTCCAGGAATTGAAATAGGAGCTCTAGCTCAGGGGGAACTACATTGAATATCTAATTCCCCCTGCCAGCAAGTGGGTGCCTGAATCTAGTAGGATGAATGAAGAAAGAGAAGCCTATTGCAAATTTGTTGGAGTAAATTTTAAAAGAAAAGAAGATAATATGATTGATTATAGAGCAATTAAAGATTGACTATATTCAGAAATAGAGTAACCAGATGAAATAGGGAAAACAACATTTATTACACCAAAAAGTAAGTGTGTAGAGGATAAAAAGAAGCTCAAGTGGCTTCAAAATCACTTTACATTCAAAGAGAAAGAAGAAAGGCGAGCTCTGTGCAAAGATTTCCAAGAGATCAAAGTGTGAAGAAGATTTTTGAATGAAAACCCTAACTAGCGAAAGACATTAGGGCTTATATTCATTCTAGTATAGATGAGTTTGGAAACCTGAAGTTGCTGGACCTGTTTGAGAATCACCTGATGGATGCAAACTATGATCTTAAACTTGAGTACAAAGCCCTAGAAAACAAACACTTCATTCAAGTTATAGAACTCCCATCCTTCGATGAGGACGAGTGGGTTCAGTATGTTTTAAGATGAATGCATGATGAGTTTATGTGGTTAATGAAACCCTTCAAGATCACCAAGGATGCCATCAAAGCCGTGACAGGGTTGAACTCATTTAGAGGACTACTAATGTTGAAGTCAGTAAAGAATCAAACTATAACTGATGTTACCAGTTCAAGGTTTGACAAAAGGCCAATGACAATAAATGACATCACTAATTCAGATGTCAAATTTGCATCAATGGTGATTGGATACAAGATATATCATTCCACCAGGGACAACTCTATATCTGGTATAGCTATCTATGCAACTTATCAGATGTTGAGAGAGACTATGACTTGTGTGAGTTACTACAGAATCAACTGATGGAAATTTTGAATAAGGTTAAGAAGGATAAGAAGAACACTTTCGAATATGGTATGTTGGTCCTGTGTTTGTTCTTCTATTTTATGAATGAGTTACCAGGGACGAAGAGTTTGTATTGGACAAATGACAAACCAGTTGCCATCCAAATAAGAAACCACTTGCATAGTATTGGTGATTCTAAAGTCCAAAGGACTACCATTTGGGGATATTTGAAGAACTTTCAAAATATAATATATTGAAGGGAAAGAATCCCTAAATCCGTAGTTGAAAAATACAAGGATACAGTCTATTTTATGGTGGATACATATCAGTGTTTAATGGAAGTAGTTGAACCAAGAACTATGTGGATCATCCCTATGGGGTATGAAGTTGAGTAAATATTAGATATGTATGCTCAACACCTTTGAGTAAACCAAAGGACACCACAGTTGAAATACTTGGGACATATGGTGAACTCAGTGTGAAACTACGTGTTGAGCTTCAGTAACCTAAATCTAAGAGAAAGATTCAAAGGCAAGTTCAAATGTATGCAGAAAGCATTGGCATAATAAGTGAAGCTATGACACAGAATAGAGAAATGATAGCGAAAGCTAAAAAGGAGAAGCAAGAAAGAAAATAGGGAAGTGTTTTGATGGAATCCTCTTCTAAGCCAAGAACTACTAGGAGTACAGGTATAATCTCCGGTGCATCACCTTCTCCTATTGTAGTGAAATTCAAAGAAAAACCTACCGGCAAGGAAGGAAAAAGAACAAAAGTAATGCCCAAAAGGTCATATGTCAGTGTGGACAAGGAGGACGACGAAAAGACTAATTCAGATGATGAGGTTAAAGAGTTGAAAGCCTTAGGCACTAAGGCTACTAAAGTGTCTAAGGAGAAGCCTTCCGGAAGTATGAAGGTAAATAAAAGACAAAAGACTAAAACCCATGCTAGAAAATCTACTTTGTCTATAGAAGAAATTTTTAATACTGTAATGATTCATGGGAATCTGAAACCTATAATAGAATACTATGACACTTTTGATGATACAAATAAGAGAATTTTGGAGGATGCCACTGTGAAATACTTGAATACATTCAATAGAACTCTTGTGGAAATTTTGTCTGAAATCCCTAAGAGTCTAAGTAACATTTTGGAAATAAGGAAAGAAGTTGCTAAAGCTAAAGATTTAGAGCTAAGAGAACATGTATTATCCAGTCTATGTCTGGTGATCTCCAATAAAGAAGCAGATAAAATATTTAAATAAGTCAAAAATGAATTCAGAAGCAAGAAAAGGATGAACAAGCTGATGATTAGAGACATTGATGAAGTTGTCCAAGAAACAAAACAAATTCTAAAGAAAGCATCAGACAAGAACATGTTTTATATGATTATAGAAGAACCAGTTGATACTAAGCATGCATCAATTCTAAATAATGAAGAGTTACAAAAGGATGAGAAACAAATTAGAGTAGATGATGACTCCATTCCAGAAGAAGAAGCATTGAATAAAGAAGATGAAGAAATGATGAAGGAAGATCAAGAAAAGGAAACTAATAATGAAATTGATTCCTCCATTCCAAATGTTGAGTTGAAAGAAAGTGAACAACGAGCTGACATCCCTGCTCCAGAAGATGAAATGCTAAATAAAGGAGATGAAGATATGGTGGAGGAAGTTAATTTTGATGGTGCAGAGGACACTCAAATTCCTCTGAACCAATCTACTAGAGAACATACAGAGATGAATACAGAAGTAGATGCTCCTAATGAAGATGACTCTGTGAAGAATAAAGAGCAAGAAGCAAAAGAGGTTAAGGACAAGGATGAACAAGAAGGAGAAACAATAGAGAATATTGAAGAGCAAAAGCAAGATGACAGTACCAGAAAGGATCTAAAAGATGGAGCTACATTTTTGGCAAGAGACATTGTAGATGCAGTGAAGAAATTACTTGAGAAAGACAAGCTTGAGTTTGATGAATCAGAGTTGATTCAAGGACCTATCAATTTTGACACTCTTTCCCCTCTACAAAAGATGAAGTTAGCATCTATAGCACAAGAAAAAGCAAGAGAGGAGACTCTAAAAACTCACATTTAGGACAGTGAGTTGTTTGGTCTTGCCTCTATAATTCTGGAAAAGATTATGCCAACCTTTCAAAAGGATTTATCTGACTCTCCCTCCAGTCAGTTGAAAAGTCTGATAAACTCTATAAGTACTCATTTTGAAACTTTTGAGAAGTCAGTAGAAGTTAATGTCAAAAATGAATACAATGAGAAGAGATTTGTTGAAATAAGGAAAATAATTAGCTATGATAGATCAATGCTTAATACCAGTGTAAAGAGTATTTAAAATGCTCTCTCTGAAGGTACAAAGATTTATAAGTTTTGCTTAAACCAATCTAAAGTTGTTGAAATTATTGAAAAGAAGATTAAGGACATAGACTCAAATTGTTTAACATTTCTCAGTCATATAGTCCTTTAACTGAGTCTGTAACTACCAAAGAATGCCAAGTAGTGAGTTTGCGGAATGAATTGAGTGATTTGGAGAAGGAAAAGGTTAAAGTTTTGGGTAGATTAGATGAGCTCCAGGGATTGATTTCCTCCAAATTAGAAACTATGTATGATCTATTGGTAGAATCCCAAGATGTTGTTGTTACTAGTGATCCTACTGACCTTCAAAAGGCAGAATTAGAAGCATTTTTGTTTAGTGGGCATATATCCATTTTGGACAGCATAAAGAAGAACTGGGATAGTGAATTGTCATGGTTGAAAAACATTTTTGGGGATATCTTTTTGCTGATGAACAAGGCTTAAGGATTGTATATTCATATGCGGAAGTATATACTTAGAGTTTTGACCCATGTACATAAAATTTTTGCATGAATTTTGATATGTGGATCCCAGCCTTTGCCATTGATGTCAAAGGGGGAGAGGAAAAGAAGTGAAAAATGAAGAATTAATCTAAGGGGGAGCATTGGAAATCACACATGTATATAGTAAGGGGGAGTTGTTCTAACACTTAGTCATTTTTCACTAAGTGTTGCCATCAATGCCAAAGGGGGAGATTGTTGGCAAGAGACACTACTAGGCATGTTAGTTGTTGTCATTGATGGCAACTAAATCTATCTTTCACATCCATATTGTATCAGTTGATCATACCAGAAGTCAAATTGTAGAATAGTCTAAGTCTAGATTGATAGGAACAGAGCATACGATAGGGTTCAACATCTTTAACACTTTCTTGAGGTCTTCAATGTGATCACCTCTCTGTTTTGAAAATACTGTTAGTGTTGGCAAGAGACGCTGTGTGGCTTCATGAGTGTTGTCATTGATGGCAACAAAGTCTATCCCACACATCCACAACACATAGTATACCTATACTAGAAGCCGGATTGAAGAGTGTTTTGATCTTATGAACAAGAACAGAGCATGCAGCAAGGTCTGACAATCAGGTCTGGATCTCTCAGATGGTGTAACTTAGAAAGTTGTGGACTTGTACAAGTCAAGAGGAGTATCATGACTACTATATTGCAGAGATTGAGCCTCTGGTGAGAAAACATGGAAAAGATATGAGCATCTGAGTGTTGGGTTCTTGATAGGCAGAGCAGACTAAGGAAGAACTAACCGACAGAGTATCATACTTTAATCTGGATGAGTAATTGATGTTGATCAAGCTATTTGAGGGATCATACAATGTTGGTAGACATTATTGATGACTGCTATGTCTATGTTTTTGATATGCATCACAAATCAAGTATGGATTCAGCCGACAGATCAGTATCTTGTAAATATCTTGAGTATTCTGGTTACCGACTAGAAAGTTGTTAAAATCCTTGGTGCGGATATATATAAGTAGATGGTTTCCAGTATGAAGGTGTGTGTGTAGATATGATAAAATAAGGTGCAAATAAAGGTAGAGATAAGTGTGGAAGCAACAATACAAGTCTGGTATGTGATAGAGCAGCAACACTAGAGAAGAGGAAGAATGAAGTGCATTAGATCAGTATATTGATCCTAACTAGAACTAAACTTTAGCATTTGTGGATGCCTCTCATCAGTTCAAACACCTGGTTACTTTCTATATAATTTGTAGATAGTGAGTCTCTTGTAGGCAATGTGTCTCTTGTGAGCAGTGTGCTTGGGCAGTAAGCCCTAATTGGCAAGTGCCATTTTGTACTTCTATTCTTTTAATAGAGAATACAATCTTGGGTTAGTCACCCCATAGTTTTTCCCTTAACATGGTTTTCCACGTAAAAATCCTTGTGTTATGTGTGTTGATTTTATTTTTGCTCTCATGATTATGTATGCTTATGTGTTTTAATGCTACACTAATTATTAAAGGAGAAAAGAAAGTTAAGATATTTGAGATAACTAATTCACCCCCCTCTCAGTTATCTGCCTTGTTTCCAACAATTGGTATCAGAGCTAAGTTCCTCTAAACTGAGCCTAACAGCTTGAGGAAGATCTAGGAATCTCAATAGATATGTATGGTATGAAGGAACAACTTCAGTTTGCCCTAGATGATCTTGAGCAATCTCACTCTAAAGTCAATAACTTGAGAGAAAGACTCAAACAAGCTGATGATTTCATAAATTAGCTAAAAGAAAAATTGAGCATCTCTGTGAAAAAGAAAAAGGAACTACTTCAAAAATTAGCAAGTTAGAGTGAAGCCAATGACACTAATGAAGATCTGAATGAGAAAAACAAGCTATGTGAGAAGCTATCAAAAGAGGTCATTATGGTAAGACATGAGATGGAATTAGGGGTTATGAGATTCACCCAAGAAATTGAAGAGAAAAGGAAAACTGAAGATAATCTAAAACAATCCCTTAAAGATAAAACACAGGACTGCCACAAAATGGACAGAATAATTAGGCCTCTTGAATTTGATCTTGAAGAAGCTAGAGATAATGAAGAACAACTTGAGAATTAGATAGACACTCTTAAACAAGATCTTCAAACAACAAATGAATACAAAGAGAAATTCAAGATAAGCTCAGCTCAACTTGAAGTTCTTCTTGAAAGCCAAAAGAGGGTAGATGACAAGCGTGGCTTGGGATATAAGAAAGGTGAAAGCTCTGGATCTAGTCAAAAGAATTTTGGATTAGGAAATAAAAAAAACAGGCCTATAAGACCTCTAGTCAGGCAACAAAATTCTCAAAGATATACATCCTTCAATGGATACTACTTCAATTACAACAACTTCAGTCATAAAGCAGCTCAGTACAGAAGGAGAATAAATCAGACCAATCCATCCTCCTCTGAACAATGTTTCAACTACTAAAGGTATGTTCACAAATCTCAGGAATGCAGAAATATGCAAATAAACAATTCATTCAATGGTAGATGTTTTGCATGCAATAGAATGGGACATATGGCTAATCAATGCAGATCAAGAGGATATTGTATACACCTAAAAATGACATGACTCTACTTAAATAAATATTTTAAATATTTATTTCATCTTCATATTCCTCTATCAATAAATAAATAAATTTATTTATTTATTTGATTCATTTTCTCCCATTTAATTAAATAAATTACACTTATTTAATTAATTTCATCTATATCAACTTTATTCTTCTAAATAATTAAATAAATTTAATTATTTAATTAAATCTTTCATTCTTCCATATTTAAATAAAATGCAAATTTATTTAAATTAAATCTCCAAAAAATAAAATACATTAAATATTTTATTTATTCTTCCAAATTATCTACAAGTAATTAAATAAATCTATTTATTTAATTATACTTTCTTATCTTCTAAAAAATCTTCAAATCTTCTAAAAATAAATTTTTCTTGTCATACAAAAGCAACAGCTGAGTTAACTAATTTAAATCAAATTTGTTTTATCAACAAAGCTCTTAAATTAGAAAAATATATTCTAATTTAAGAAAATGAAAAATCATACTTATCAAGAAAGCAATTAACTCAACAAAGCTTCTTTTTGAATGACACATGTCCTTCTATTCGCACATGTTCTCTTGAACATTCTCCTCCGTTGATCTTCTCATTTCTTCTCCACCATTGATCTTCTCTCACACAAGTCTATAAATACAACCCTCTTCTTCTTCATTTTAGATCCATCATTCAAGTAAACTTATGCTGCAAGAACTATATAGCGCCATTGGCACCTCATTTTCATACCATACCATCTATCATCCATTGCATATTGTGTTGAAGCTCATCTTCAACACAACAAGTATCCTAGCCATCTCTCCTTGTCATCTTGAGGAATTAAAGCAAGGAAGCAAGCTTCCTAAGGGCCATCTTCATCACCAAAAGATCAAGAAAGAGTAGGCAAACAATGGAAGTCGCAAGGTAAAAGGTTGTGAGTATTCTTCTCTATTTTATTTTAATCTCTTTTTATCTTCATATGCCATTGATGTTTGAATTTTTATTATTCTTCTAAATAATTAAATAAATTTAATTATTTAATTAAATCTTTCATTCTTCCATATTTAAATAAAATGCAAATTTATTTAAATTAAATCTCCAAAAAATAAAATACATTAAATATTTTATTTATTCTTCCAAATTATCTACAAGTAATTAAATAAATCTATTTATTTAATTATACTTTCTTATCTTCTAAAAAATCTTCAAATCTTCTAAAAATAAATTTTTCTTGTCATACAAAAGCAACAGTTGAGTTAACTGATTTAAATCAAATTTGTTTTATCAACAAAGCTCTTAAATTAGAAAAATATATTCTAATTTAAGAAAATGAAAAATCATACTTATCAAGAAAGCAATTAACTCAACAAAGCTTCTTTTTGAATGACACATGTCCTTCTATTCGCACATGTTCTCTTGAACAGTCTCCTCCGTTGATCTTCTCATTTCTTCTCCACTATTGATCTTCTCTCACACAAGTCCATAAATACAACCCTCTTCTTTTTCATTTTAGATCCATCATTCAAGTAAACTTATGCTATAGGAACTATAGCGCGCTATTGGCACCTCATTTTCATACCATACCATCTATCCTCTATTGTATAATGTGTTGAAGCTCATCTTCAACACAACAAGTATCCTAGCCATCTCTCCTTGTCATCTTGTGGAATTAAAGCAAGGAAGCAAGCTTCCTAAGGGCCATCTTCATCACCAAAAGATCAAGAAAGAGTAGGCAAACAATGGAAGTCACAAGGTAAAAGGTTGTGAGTATTCTTCTCTATTTTATTTTAATCTCTTTTTATCTTCATATGCCATTGATGTTTGAGTTTTTATTATTCATTTTATTATCCCATTTTTACCATTACATTTTTAGTGCCCACAGTGGGGCCCTTGCCCCTAATCTAACCAAAAATCTAAGTTTCTTAGTGACAGGTTCCGTATAGGTTTCCATACAGGCTTCTGACAGGTTCATCTAGCGCATACATCCTCTGATCCGGCATGTTTACCTCCTGTTATAGCACTTACAAACTTACGATGCAAATAACCTCTAAGTCGATGCTTTCACCTCCTATTCCAGTGCATTCATAGTGATGGTGCATTCATCTTCTGAATCGACGCTTTCACCTCCTGTTCCAGCACCTACAAAATCTTGGTGCATACACCATCGTACATGGCGCTTATACACATTTTCACGGTGCATCTATTAAATTAACACATTCATAGCTTCTTCTTTCACTTTTGACATCTGTCTTAGCACATCTGTAAGCGATGCTTATATCCTCTATTTTTGTGCATTCAGACTGTATAGCGGTGCATCTGATTTCTCACTGTTGTTTTTAGGATTTCTTCTAATTTTCTGATTAACACTAATGTTTTCCTTGCAGGAGTAAGAGCTGGATAGAACATTTAGCTACATTAATTAATTCACCTAGATTAATTAAGGGAAAAGGTAAAAAAAAATGCAGGCATGCAAATCTCATGTAGTCTTTAACTAGGGGGATAGTAACTGAACAACTGCTATCTTTGCATATTGCTATCTTCTTAGTTAGAAAATTGCTATCTCACAAATGGAATGAACATTGCTATCTTTTAAATACTTCAAAGTTAACAAATGCATGAGTGCCCAAGTAGATAGCACATTTAGTTTTTTTTCTTTTAACTAGGTTTGGATTAATCACTGTCTTCTATGTTTGTTGAATGACAATAGGCTTATGCTCTCCCCTTTACTAGGTGACCAGAATGCTAGACTTGTTATTCCCTTTGTATAACCTTTAGAGGGGCCTGCCCTTGGATGTACGCCTATCCAAGTGGGAATGACCCTAAGTGGAAACAGGTTAAAGCCAAGCCCTACCGATCCACTTTAAATAAACTGTGCTTGAAGTGAAAGCTTCCTACAACGAGTGTTGCTATGTTACACCGACAACCAACCTCCCTCAAAACCCTCCAAGGTGTAACCCTTGGAGGCTGGGAGACTCCATAATGGAGAGTAGTGCTCCCACACATGTAACCACTCGAATGGTTGCCTTGACTACTTAGCCACATGTTTAGTATACCAAAAACCCCTATTTGTTGACACAAAAGGCGGAGCCTTTGAAGTGGCCCTGATTCATGTGATTCTTAGTAGAGGTAGCAGGGACAATCCTATGGTTCGGTGGGGATATGAGCCTAAGGAAACCCAAATTTGGTATGCATGAGAAGTGAATGTCATGGAGGGGAACCGGTGCTACCAGATCCTGGAGCTACATGCTTTGAATATGCACAACAAGGGGATTCAACAAATATTGTCCTATCCAGCCTAGGTTGTACTTGTTCTTGTGTCAAAAAGAGTCCAAAAATACAAAAAAATAACAAAAGATAAAAACCATGAAAACTTATATGCACTTGCTGTGTCTTTTGCCATAATTGAAATGCAAAATTCTAGAAAAGACCAAGTTTTTTCCCAAAAATAGATTTTTTTTGAAAAATGTTCCAAAACTCTGTAAATCCAAACTGAAAACTAGAACGACGCATTTGTTGTGACCTGCAACACATTTGCTCTGACTTACAGTGCATTTGAACATTGTTGCGGCACATTTGATTTGACCTGTGGCACTTTTGAACTTTGTTACAATGTATTTACTGCAGCGCATCCAAAATAGGAAGCTATTCTATACCTTCCAAGAGAAAAACTGTCAACTTTTCAAAAAAACCATTTCAAACCTATCTTAATTTTCCAAGATCTAATTAGAATTGTACAAATCAACCATTTCCCTCTTTTTCCACACCATAACTATTTTTCATCATCCAAAATCTCACAAAATTCTTCTAAAATCCAACAAGGTTAGAACCAAGCTATTCTTGATCGCATCACAATCTCAAACAAATCTAGTGAGTCTCCACTATCAAGGATCACTTATCCTTCTCTCTCGGAACTCCACTAGTGGCTTGTGCAAGACTAGTCCACATCAAGTAAACATATTTTTATCATCCTTACTTCGACTATCATTTTGTACACCGAACTTGTTTGACACCAGTTAAATCTAAGGAGAACCTTGTTCAAATCTTGTCACATTCTAGAACCTCTTGTTCAAAACTTTCAAGCTCATTCCATCCCATCTCTCGTCACCTTGCATGGTCTTAACAAGATTGTAAAAACAAAAATAGATTGAAATGGCTAAGAAAACTATTCCAAACTCTCATGAAAGTGATGAGGAAATCTCTATGGAAGAGGTCCTCCAAATGCAACAAGACTAAATATTTCAATGCATAATGGATAAGGTACTTTCCCAAGACCCTACCAAATTCTTTCTACACTTAGCACATCTAGGAGTCAAGCTCCCTAAAGATTTTGACGTAGAAGCTCTAAAAGAAACTGAGGAAGAAAGACACCCTAAGGGAAGCACACATGAGGAAACACCTTCAGACAATAGCAAAGCAACCATTGATTCTACAAATGCCTTGAGCTTAATGACCCAACATATCTAAGCTTTACAACAACAATTCATGGACATGCAAATAGGAGCATCAACTAAACATTATTCCCTAGAGGATATTTCACCATATCCTTTTGATAGAACCTTGATCATGATACTTTTCCCCTTTAAGTTTGAGGTGCCAAAGTTTGATAAATAGTGAGGAAAGGGTGATCTAAGGGACCACATTAGGGAGTTTAATGCTGCTTGTCTTGAAGTCGCACACAATGATACCTACCTTATGTGACTGTTTCTAAGAAGCTTAGGAGGACAAGCCATGGAGTGGTTTTCTAGACTACCACCTGGCATTAGAACATTTAATGAACTTGTGGACAAATTTGTCACACACTTCTCCTATAGTATTGAGCATGACACCTCAATCTTAGATCCTTGTAACACCAAGCAAAAAGGTGGAGAATCTTTCATTGCCTTCCTATAAAGATGGAGACAGTTGGCAAGTAAGTGCCCACATCAAATGCCTAAACAACAAATGCTAGAAATATTTGTCCATAACTTACAAACTGACCTAAGCTATTAGATACAGGTCCAATGACCTACTTCCTTTAGCAAGATCATTGAGATGGGCCTAATCATCAAAAAAGCTTTAATCCCAAAAGGTCAGATAAAGCTCTATAAGGACACTCCTAGTACTAACACCAACATAGATAAACCAAGATTCTAGACAAAGAACAAAAACATTGTGAATGATGGGGTAGTAGATGCCAAGAATGCAGCACCAAAACAACCAATCTTCAACTTATCAACTCCTCAAAACAACCCCTCGCAAAACAAACCAAGAAACATGGAATCACAGTTTACAAATTTTCAACCTAGGAGAAAATTCACACCTTTAGGAGAATCATTGGAAACCGCCCTATGGAAGTTAACCACAAGTAAGATCATAACACTTCCAATAGCACAAGAATATGAACCAAAAGTCAAACCTCCTTGGTGGAACGACAATGATTTCTATGAGTACCACTGAAACAGGGCGCACAAAACGAACGACTGCATTGTGCTCAAGCACACTATCCAAGATTTGATCAAGAAAAACAAAGTGTCACTTGACAGACATACCTCTAATAATGATCACTAGGCATTCAAGGATCCTCTTCCCAACTATGAGTAGGGAGGGCCTTCCAACCAAAACAATAGTGGAAATAACAATGCCAATTACACAAATGTCACCTTTGACTATGTTGTTAACCACATCTCAGAAAGTGATTCACACATCAATGTGATCACTATAAACAATGATCCAGATTGTAACGTTACCACCTGCAGTAATAGAGTCACTCTTAGAGGAGCCTCCACCCCTCCAGATAATCAATATAGTATCTTGGATCAGCTACATAAGACACCTACATATATCTCCATTCTGGAACTTCTACGTCTGTCCCCGTCCCATAGGGCCATACTTGACAAAGCTCTTTCCGAAGCCTCCATCCCAACGAACCTCACCAAAGAATAGTTTCAAACCATGGTAGGTCACATTACCTCACCTCACTCCCTATCATTCACTGAAAAGGATGTTATGTCAATCACTCAACCTCACAATACCTCTCTTCATATTGAAGCATTCATTCACAAACACAGGATAAAGAGGGTCCTAATCGATGGAGGAGTTGGTTTGAATATTTGCACCTTGAAGCTAATCCTTGCATTGGGGTTTTCAAAGAAAGCTATAGATCCAAATAAGAAAATCACTATCAAAGCCTATGATGAAGAGGAGAGAACTTCCAAGGGAATTGTTACTTTACCGATTAGAGTGGGACCTATAGTAAAAGATGTGGCTTACCAAGTCCTTGATATCAAGCTAGCATATAACATTTTTCTTGGGAGACCATGGATACATGCTCTGAAAGTAGTGCCGTCAACATACCACCCGTGTATCAAGTTCCCTTATGAAGGTCAAGAGATCACCATCCAAGGTGACCCCAACCCATTTCAGTATTGTAACTCCATTCATCCTAAACCTGAAGTGGTGATTCCTAACAACCGTACCTCTGCTTCATCTTCATCTCATATTGACCTAGCTTCACTTGCTTCCACATCAAAATCTTCCCAACCTGACCTTAGACTCAAAGATAAGGGCTTGGGTGAGTACACAATCTCCCAATCCCTTTGTTTGGTATAGCTCCCCTATCTCCTAGATCATATGGAAGACCTACTCTGAGTAAACCCAAAGAAAACAAAACTACCAAAGGTCCATTTGTCAAATGGGGAAGCCTCGAAGATGAGAGTGATGAAAAGGATATCCTACAATGGCTATACAAGGATGAAGACAATTCATCAACACAACAAGACCATCACACCACTGTACAAACTAAACAATACGGTCAAGGATTCCAAATGCTACAAAGAATGGGGTATGAAGGACACGGTCCACTCAGTTCAAGAAAAGATGGTATCACTAAACCCATACAACCTCATACCTTGACAGCCTAAGACACTATAGGGCTAGGATACACTGGAACATCAAGAACCAACAGAGCCAATAAGAATAAAGGAAAACAACCAGAAACATCCACTAGTAATCTAGTTGATCAAATTCAGCAAATGCAACTAGGGAGCAAGACTGATTCCAATGAGTATTAGTGGGATAGTCTCTTAGAGCTATCTTGTGATGAAAAAGGCATCGACATTATCCATGAGTATGACCCAACCCACGCAAATGAGAGACAAGGCCCAAGGGCTAGACTACTAGAGTCTGACCTGCATAATAATGATAATGAAAGTCGTGAGGAAAGAATGATACCCCCCTTCACGGATCCACTAATAGAGAGTACCATCGTAGACTTCGTCTATGCTTTTAACAACTCTATCTTAACCATCAACACCATCAAACCCAACCAATCCAATGACCCCTTACCATTGGTGCACCCCAAACTCATAGATTGGGACTTACAAGGTACTACCCCTGAGCTTGATACCTTTGAGAACGATGAAGCCATCATAGACTACCTTGACCTCAGAGATCATATACCCATAGGGGACCACAGAGCTAGCTATGCCATAGAACTCAATGAGAAGGCTTATTTTGGAGAGAGTGCCAAGCCTTTCAGTCTCAAAAATGTCAAAAAGAAAGAAAGATCTAATGGTGAAAACTACTCTGTGGCAGTGTCAGATCATGAAAAAAGTAAAAATACAAATGTATCCAATGGTGAAAACCTCTCTAAGGTGCTGAAGGATGGAAGGCTTGACCCTCTACCCAATCTTACACATCAAGAGAGATCTTCAATCTTGATAGAACCAACAGAGCCAATCAATGTCAGCATAGGTGATAATCCCAGAATGATCCACATGGTACAGTCTTTAATAGCACAAGAAAAACCAGTGTTCACTGACTTCTTCAAGAGAAAACAAATCAACTTTGCTTGGACATATGCAGACATGCCAGGGTTAGATCCAAATCTCATAATGTGTCACTTATCTTTAGCTCTAGGAGCTAAACTAGTTAAGCAAAAACTCAAAAAGATGCACCCACATGTGGCCCTCATGGTGAAAGGAGAGCTGAACAAATTGTTAGATGTCAGATTCATTAGACCAATAGACTATCCTGAGTGGATTTCAAACATAGTACCAGTTGCCAAACCAGATGGCAGAGTATGAATATGTAATAACTTTAGGGACTTAAACAAAGCTTGTCCGAAAGATGATTTCCCCTACCAAACATTGACATGATTGTAGCTCTCATGGCAGGGCACACCATGCTATCACTAATGGATGGTTTTTCTGCATATAACCAGATAAAAATTGTACCTGAAGACCAACACAAGACGACATTCACATGTCCTTGGGGCACCTATTGTTGGTGTGTCATGCCATTTGGTTTAAAAAATGCTGGCGCAACATATCAGAGAGCTATGACCACAATCTTCCATGACATGATGCACACTATAATGGAAGATTATGTTGATGACATTCTAGTAAAATTAATCACAAGAGAAGGACACCTGGCAGTACTGGACAAAATCTTCAAAAGAATGGAACAGTTTAATGTGTGTCTCTATCTGAAGAAGTGCATGTTTGGAGTTACCTTAGGAAAGCTATTGGGATACATAGTGTCCGCCAATGGAATCAAAGTTGAACTAGCTAAAGTGAAGGCCATCATGGCAATGCCACCTCCTAAGAATCTCACTTAGCTAAGGTCTCTATAGGGAAAACTATAATCTAGCAGAAGGTTGATTTCTCAATTTGCAGACAAGTACCACCCATTTTCCCACCTTCTACATAAGAATGTCCCTTTCAAATGGAATGATTCATGTGAGCAGGCATTTCAGCAGTTAAAAGAATATCTCATGAAACCACCTATATTGATGCCACTGATTCAGGGTAAACCTCTATTGTTGTATATCTTGACCACACCAATAGCTCTAGGAGCTCTCCTTGCACAACAAAATTATGATGGGAAAGAACAAGCAATCTACTATATTAGTTGAACACTTGTTGGGTATGAACTACAATACACTCCATTTGAAAGAGCATGTCTCGCTATGGTCTTCACCTCAGAAAAGTGGAGACATTACATGTTCACATTCTGTCAAACTGATAGCAAAAATTGATCTGCTTAAGTACTTACTCAACAAAGCAGCCCTAACAGGTAGATTGTCCAAATGGGTCATGCTTCTCAGTGAGTTCGATATCAAATATATAGATAGGAAAGCAATAAAAGGCCAAGTACTTGCAGATCAACTAGCAGTGCACCTCTAACAAATGATAGCCCTTTGAGCTTTGAATTTCCAGACAAATCTATCTTTCACATAACTATGACAACCTGGAAAATGTACTTCGATGGATCAAACATTCAACATGGATCAGGAGTGGGTATCTTGTTGATCACCCCTAGTGGCAACACCATTCCTAAATCATACAAATTACTATTTCCTTGCACCAACAACGTGGCAGAGTATGAAGCCCTCATCATAGGCATCAAGCTAGCAGTTGAATGGAATATCCAAGAACTTTAGGTGTATGGTGACTCACAACTAGTCATAAATCAAGTAAATGATGACTACCAGACAAAAGATGAGAAATTAATCCCTTACAAATGGATGGTACATGACTTCAAAGAATATTTTGTCAAGATATCTTTTGAGTAGATACCAAGGATTGAGAACAAAGCTGCAGATGCCATGGCCATGATTGCATCTCTCCTCGATATTCCAAATAATCAATCATGTTATGAGTTCTTGGTAGAGCCAGTATCCTACCCTGTATATGACACTCCCGAATCCCATATCATTTGCCACATTGTCAGAACTGATTCCCCCCTCTATGCAAAAATATTTGCCTATCTTAAAGAGAATACCCTCCCACCTGACCTCTCTAGTAACCAAAAATGAACCTTCATCTATCAGGCATCCCGGTATGCCATTGTTGCCAATACCCTATATTGTAGAGGTCTCGATGGTACTCTCCTTAGATGTCTCGATAGTGAGGAATATCAAACTGCCCTGAGCGAAGTACACGATGGTATATGCAGGACCCACTCTAGTGGCCCTACCCTAGCCAAGAAACTCATACGCATGGGATACTACTGGCCAACCATGGAACAAGAATCCTATCATTTTATAAAGAAGTGCAAAAAGTGCCAAATCCATGGGAACCTGATACATGCACCAGCACAGGAGCTGTAGCCATTAACAACTCCTTGACCTTTCTATCAGTGGGGACTCGACTTAGTGGGCAAGATTCACCCTTCTTCATCTGGTAGCCATAAATTCATAATCACCACCACTGAGTACTTTATGAAGTGGATTGAAGCCGTGCCCTTAGCCAATATCATAGGCAAAAAGATTGCCTCTTTTATCTTGAACTATATCATTTGTTGCTATGGTATCCCTTCGCCCATTGTCACGGATAATAGGGGACCTTTTAAAAATCAAGATGTCAGGGAACTATGTGACAAATTCCATATCTAGCACCACTTTTAAACCCCTTATTACTCTCAAGGAAATGGCTAGGCTGAGGCATCAAATAAAACTATCTTGAAAATCCTAAAGAAGACTGCCAATGATGCCGGCCACGATTGGCATGTCTAATTAAATCCCACACTATGGGCCTATCGTGCAAGTATCTGCACACCCACAAGTGCAACACCATACTCCCTGGTCTATGGATATGAAGCCATCTTGCCCATTGAAGTCGAGATCCCATCCTTGCGAGTCTCATTAAAAGGCCTCATATCTGATGAAGACTACAAACTGTCCAGACTTCAAGAGTTAGAGATTCTCAAAGAGAGAAGGCAACATGCCTTTAACCACCTAAAAGCTTATCAACAATGAATGTCTAGAAGCTACAACCATAGGGTAAAACCTCGAGTATTCCAAGTTGGTGACCTAGTCCTCAGAGAATATACCCGAAATCAGCAAGATCGAGAAAAGAAAGGCAAGTTCAAACCTAACTGGCTCGGTCCCTATGTCATCATCGTAGCCTATGGGTCAAGGGCATATCAATTGGATACATCTGAAGGTGAACTATTTGATGATCCTATCAATAGCATGCATCTTCGTAAGTTCTGCATCTAAAAACCCCAATGTAAGGGAGTCCTTAAAAAATCAAAAAAATAGAAAAATAACAAAAAAATTGTCCTTTGGTGAAAACCTGGAAAATAGGTGCCTGGGATAGGTACCATGATGAAAACCTAGTAAACAGGCGTCATGTGTACTTTTAGCTTCTGTGCAAATAAAAGCAAGTGGTAAAAACCTAGTAAACAGGTGCTATCTGTGACAAACCACTTCCTCCATCTGTTGTAACCTCATATCTCTTGTGTCCATCATGTCATTCATCTTAAACTGGTCCTTTGAACCGTTGTTGAACTATGTCACCTCTGAACTATCACATAGGCAAGGCCATTCTCAATGCACCCCAAAGGCTCCTCTCTGCTCCACTCTGTTGCTTTCCTCTCCATTCTATCAAGTGTCGTCTGTCCTATTGTCCATACCATTTCTACATCTTTGCCATCGCCTAGGTCTTAGGTCTATCAGGTTCACCCTGAACTACGTTGCCTTTGTGTCATCGTAGGCAAGGCCATTTAGTAATGAGCCCCTGAGGCACTAGGTCAGTCCCTTAGGGTCCATTTCTCCATGTTTGTTTGTCGTATCACCCATAATAAGTCGATCCTTTGTCTAAACTGGGGGCAACTCCTTGACCTGGTTGCAGATTTGGATTCTTGAATGCCACATTTTTCTAAGAGGATACCAATAGGGATTGTGATACCTTTCACTAGACAAGTGCATGCAGCAAAGCGAGCTTACCAAAATAAAAGTCTTGATGCAAAACATCAACCTATCTAATGCAAAACGAACAAGGACCAAAACACTCAAACTGACTCTATATCAATTATGGCAAGGAATCACATCTAATGCAAGAATGTTTTGTGGAAAGGTTAAGTTAGAGAGTCTTGATTTTCATTATTATGTCTTTCTATGCTACTCGAGGATGCCAAAAGCTAGAGATGCTAGGATGGGGGCATAATCATTTTTCTTTGTCTGCTGTTTGTGGATCAATCTTTAGTAGTGTGATGACTTTTGTCTAATGACATGATCAGCAAAAGATCATCAATGAATTCTGAGGTCTAAACATGAAAAGGGGCAATCCTTGTCAGCTGAAACATAAGAAATACTTAGGTCATCTAGATTCAATTTTGACTAGATGCTTCTATTAACTTGCTATATCAAAATCCATGTAAGTAATACTCAGGTCATCTCGGTTTAATTATACCTCGATGCTTGTATTTTCTTACAACATAATAAAATCCCAATGATGAAATAAGCACTTCAAAATACTTGCAATATCAAGATGGCAAATATCCATATCCATAACATATCCAGAAAGCATTCCTTATCCATATCCATAACGTATCCAATTACATCTCTTATCCATATCCATATCCCATGCAGTAAAAATTCTATGCAGAGTATCAATGTTTACAAATAAAAGCTTTTGATTTCTTCTATCAAGTCATTCTTCTATCAATCAACTTTCTATCTATCATTGTGGTCCATTCTTCCCAATCTATCAGTCTGAGCAATGATCCACATGCAAGTCCATACTTAATCCATACCAATCAGGTCATGTCAATCTTGTCAAGTGATCCATTCACAATCAGTGGTCTTGATCCTTGTCTGGTCGTAAACCAACTCGATCAATTATAATCAAACATTTGTCTTATACAGGATGTAGCATTGTCGAAATTAGACCAATACACATGTCTTACACAACATGCTTCATTTCTTGAAACCAGACACTGTCCTTCGTGTTGCTCTAGGGATCTATTATTCCTTTCCATGACAACACTGTTATATATCGTTATCAGTATATCATTAGTTTACCGCTTGACAGGGGCAATACTTTGTTTGTTCTTGTATTATTTGTGCATACTTGCTTACTTGCTTGTGTGTGTTATCATTTTATCTTGCATCGTGTATCATTCGACTCTTTCTTCAAACCATTGTTTCTTCATCTTAGCCTATCTTCCACCTTCTTCTTCATGAGATTGTCCATCTCATGCCTTCTGCCTTCTTCCCATCCAATCTCCCGAGGGGGCATCCTATCGTCGTTAAACTTGTACCAGGGGCAAACTAGAGCATGTATCAATTTCAGACAATCTTATTCTTTGAAACAACGTGATAAAACACATTGCATCAAAGAGGGGCAAAATGTATACACCTAAAAATGACATGACTCTACTTAAATAAATATTTTAAATATTTATTCCATCTTCATATTCCTCTATCAATAAATAAATAAATTTATTTATTTATTTGATTCATTTCCTCCCATTTAATTAAATAAATTACACTTAATTAATTTCATCTATATCAACTTTATTCTTCTAAATAACTGAATAATTTTAATTATTTAATTAAATCTTTCATTCTTCCAAATTTAAATAAAATGCAAATTTATTTAAATTAAATCTCCAAAAAATAAAATACATTAAATATTTTATTTATTCTTCCAAATTATCTACAAGTAATTAAATAAATCTATTTATTTAATTATACTTTCTTATCTTCTAAAAAATCTTCAAATCTTCTAAAAATAAATTCTACTTGTCATACAAAAGCAAAAGCTGAGTTAACTGATTTAAAGCAAATCTGTTTTATCAACAAAATTCTTAAATTAGAAAAATATATTCTATTTTAAGAAAATGAAAACTCATCCTCATCAAGAAAGTAGTTAACTCAACAAAGCTTATTTTTGAATGACACACGTCCTTCCTCTATTCACGCACGTTCTCTCAAACAGTCTCCTCCGTTGATCTTCTCATTTCTTCTCCACTATTGATCTTCTCTCACACAAGTCCATAAATACAACCCTCTTCTTTTTCATTTTAGATCCATCATTCAAGTAAACTTATGCTGTAGGAACTATAGCGCGCTATTGGCACCTCATTTTCATACCATACCATCTATCCTCTATTGTATAATGTGTTGAAGCTCATCTTCAACACAACAAGTATCCTAGCCATCTCTCCTTGTCATCTTGAGGAATCGAAGCAAGGAAGCAAGCTTCCTGAGGGCCATCTTCATCACCAAAAGATTAAGAAAGAGTAGGTGAACAATGGAAGTCGCAAGGTAAAAGGTTGTGAGTATTCTTCTCTCTTTTATTTTAATCTCATTTTATCTTCATATTCCATTGATGTTTGGGTTTTTATTATTCATTTGATTATACCATTTTTACCATCACATTTCTGGCGCCCACCGTGGGGCCCTTGCCCCTAATCTAACCAAAAATCTAAGTTTCTTAGTGATAGGTTTCGTACAGGTTTTCGTACAGGCTTCTGACAAGTTCATTCGGCGCATACATCCTTTGATTTGGTGTGTTTACCTCCTATTACGAAGCTTACAAACTTACGGTGGAAATAACCTCTGAGTCAACACTTTCACCTCCTATTCTGGTGCATTCATAGTGATGGCACATTCATCTTCTGAATTGATGCTTTCACCTCCTATTCCGGCGCCTACAGAATCCCAGCGCATACACCCTCCTACACAGTGCTTATACACATTTTCACAGCGCATCTACTAAATTAACGCATTCGTAGCTTCTTCCTACACTTTTGACATGTCTTAGTGCATCTATAAAATGACGCTTACAACCTTTATTTCTTTGCATTCAGACTTTATAGCGGTGCATCTAATTTCTCACTGTGGATTTCTTCTAATTTTTTTATTAACGCTAACATTTGCCTTGCAGGAGTAAGAGCTGGATAGAACATTTAGCTGCATTAATTAATTCACCTAGATTAATTAAGGGAAAAAGTAAAAAAAAAATACAGGCATGCAAATCTCACGTAGTCTTTAACTAGGGGGATAGTAACTGAACCACTACTATCTTTGCATATTGCTATCTTCTTAGTTAGAATATTGCTATCTCACAAATGGAATGAACATTTCTATCTTTTAAACACTTCAAAGTTAACAAATACGTAAGTTCCCAAGTAGATAGCACAGTTAGTTTTTTTCTTTTAATTAGGTTTGGATTAATCACTATCTTTTGTGTTTGGTGAATGACAATAGGCTTATGCTCTCCCCTTTACTAGGTAACCAGAACACTAGACTTGTTATTCCCTTTGTATAACCTTTAGAGGGGCCTACCCTTGGATGCCTGCCTGTCCAAGTGGGAACGACCCTGAGTGGAAATAGGCTAAAGCCAAGCCCTACCGATCCACTTTAAATAAACTATGCTTGAAGCGAAAGCTTCCTGCAACGAGTGCTACTGTGTTACACTAACAACCAACCTTCCCCCAAAACCCTCCAAGGCGTAACCCTTGGAGGCTAGGAGACTCCATAACAGAGAGTAGTACTACCGCATGTGTAACCACTCGAGCGGTTACCTTGACTACTTAGCCACTTGTTTAGTATACCAAAAACCCCTATTTGTTGACACAAAAGGCAGAGCCTTTGAAGCGGCCCCAATTCATGTGATTCTTAGTAGAGGTAGCAAGGACAATCCTATGGTTCGGTGGGGGTACGAGCCCTAGGAAACCTGGATCTGGTATGCATGAGAAGTGAGTACCATGGAGGGGAGCTGGTGCTACCAAATCTTGGAGCTACATGCTTTGAATATGCACAGCCAGGGGATTCAACAAATATTGTCCTATCCATCCAAGGTTGTGCTTGTTCTTGTGTCAAAAAGAGTCCAAAAATACAAAAAAATAACAAAAGATAAAAACCATGAAAACTTCTATGCGCTTGATGTGTCTTTTGCCATAATTGAAACTCAAAATTCTAGAAAAGACCAAGTTTTTGCCAAAAAATAGATTTTTTTTGAAAAATGTTCCAAAACTTTGCAAATCCAAACTGAAAACCAGAACGATGCATTTGATGCAACCAATGGCGCATGTCCTCTGAATTATAACACATTTGAACACTATTGCGGTGCATTTGAAAATTACCAGAGTTGTGATTTGATTCTACCTGTGGTGCTTTTAAACTCTGTTATGGCGCATTTACTGCAGCGCATCCAAAACAAGAAGCTATTCCATACCTTCCAAGAGAAAAACTATCAACTTTTCAAAAAAACCATTTCAAACCTGTCTTAGTTTTCCAAGATCTAATTAGAATCATGCAAATCAACCATTTCCCTCTTTTTCCACACCATAACTATTTTTCATCATCCAAAATCCAACAAGGTTAGAACCAAGCTATTCTTGATCACATCACAATCTCAAACAAACCTAGTGAGTCTCCACTATCAAGGATCACTTATCCTTCTCTCTCAAAACTCCACTAGTGGCTTGTGCATGACTAGTTCACATCAAGTAAATGGATTTCTATCATCCTTACTTCAACTGTCATTTTGTACACCCAACTTGTTCGACACCAATTAGATCTAAGGAGAACCTTGCTCAAATCTTGTCACATTCTAGAACCTATTGTTCAAAACTTTCAAGCTCATTCCATCCCATCTCTCGTCACCTTGCATGGTCTTAACAAGATTGTAAAAACAAAAATAGATTGAAATGGCTGAGAAAACTATTCCAAACTCTCATGAAAGTGATGAGGAAATCTCTATGGAAGAGGTCCTCCAAATGCAACAAGACCGAAGATTTCAATACATAATGGATAAGGTACTTGCCCAAGACCCTACCAAATTCTTTCTACACTTAGCACATCTAGGAGTCAAGCTCCCTAAAGATTTTGATGTAGAAGCTCTAAAAGAAATTGAGGAAGAAAGACACCCTGATGGGAGCACACATGAGGAAACACCTTCAGACAAAAGCAAAGCAACCATTGATGTCAAAGGGGGAGTGAGGAGTAGTGAAAAATGTGGAATCCAACTAAGGGAGAGCTCTGGTAAAATAGTGCATAAGATGGAGCATCAGCCAAGGGGGAGTTTGCTATGACACTTAGTCATTTTTCACTAAGTGTTGCCATCAATACCAAAGGGGGAGATTGTTGGCAAGAGACACTATGTGGCTTCATGAGTGTTTTCATTGATGGAAACAAAGTCTATCCCACACATCCACAACAAATAGTATGCCTATACCGGAAGTCAAATTGAAGAGTGTTTTGATCCTGTGAACAAGAATAGAGCATGCAGCAAGGTCCGACAATCAAGTCTGGATCTCTCAGATGGTATAACTCAGCAAGTTGCAGACTTGGAAAAGTCAAGAGGAGTATCATGACTACTATATTCCAGAGATTGAGCCTCAAGTGAAAAAACATGGAAAAGATATGAGCATCTGAGTGTTGGGTTCCTGACAGGTAGAGCAGACTGAGGAAGAACTGACTAGTAGAATATCAGACTTCAATCCAGATGAGTAATTGATGTTGATTAAGCTATTTGAGGGATCATACAATGTTGGAAGACATTATTGATGACTTCTATGTCTATATTTTTGATACACATCACAAATCAAGTATGGATTCAGCTGAAAAATCAGTATCTTGTAAATATCTTAAGTATTCTGGTTGCGAACTAGAAAGTTGTTGAAATCCTTGGTGTAGATATATATATACCAGATGGTTTCTAGTATGAAGGTGTGTGTGTGTAGATATGATGAAATAAGGTGCGAAGAAAGGTAGAGATAAGTGTGGAAGCAACAATACAAGTCCGGTATGTGACAGAGCAGCAGTACTAGAGCAAAGGAAGAATGAAGTGCATTAGATCAGTATATTGAGCCTAACCAGAACTGAACTTTAGTATTTGTGGATGCCTCTCATCAATTCAAACACCTAGTTACTTTCTATAAACTTTGTAGACAGCGAGTCTCTTGTAGGCAGTATGCCTCTTTTGAGCAGTGTGCTCAAGCAGTAAGCCCTAATTGGCAAGTGCCATTTTGTTCTTCTTATTCTTTTAACAGAGAATACAATCTTGGGTTAGTCACCCCATGGTTTTTCCCTTAATAGGGTTTTCCACGTAAAAATTCTTGTGTTATGTGTGTTGATTTTATTTTTGCTCTCATGATTATGTATGCTTATGTGTTTTAATGTTGCACTAATTATTAAAGGAGAAAAGAAAGTTAAGATATTTGAGATGACTGATTCACCCCCCCTCTCAGTTATCTGTCGTGTTTCCAATAGTTAGGTCATCCATGTATATCACGATGCACTAACCTACCAGCCCCCTAAATGCTATATCGATGGCTCACTGGAAAGTTGCTCCAACATTGATTAAGCTAAATGGCATGTGCCTATAAGCGAAGATTCCCCACCTAGTGGTAAAAGTTGTTTTCAATCTATCAATTTTATCATCCATGACTTGGTTGTAACTTGAAAATCCATCCAAGAATGACATCATTTGTGCATCATTCACCATTTGAAGAACTTCATATAGATAAGGTAAAGGACAGTTATCCTTCTCAGATGCTCTATTTAAGTTCTAAAAATCCATGCATAGATGTATATCTCCATTTTTCTTCCTTATAGGGACCAACTTGGCAACCTAGGTGGAATGTGTAACTAGAAAGATGATCCTTGCAACCAGCAACTTCTTAACTTCCTCAAAAATAAGAGGTTCCAATAGTGCATTCATCGACCTCTATTTTTTCCTGAAAGGCTTAGCATTTGGTTTCAAGGGAATTGTGTTGGTTATAATGGACGTGTCATAGGTCTTTAACTCATCATAAGTCCATGCTATGACATGGATGTAATCATTTAAATCTTGGGTTATCCCTTCTTTTTCTTCTTCAGTGCAAACCTTGCCCATCAAGACATTCCTTGTATCTTTACCCTGTCTTATATTAGCAGGGTCATATTCTCCTCCATCTATTTTAGGAAGGTCTTTCTACTTGATCATATTATCTAGATCGAATGCCCTTTCCAATTCAATCATTCCCATTGGAATCTTATAACTATGTAGATCAATTATCTCTTCTTCATCCTAGGTATTGTCCTCAAGATTCTTTTCATCCACTATCTAGGCCTCAAATATATCCCTATTAGCAATAAAGTCTAAAATGTATTGATCTCATCATCAAATACTTGAAAATTTGTGACATCATTAGGAATAGATGGTATTAACACCATCTCAACTGAAAACATCTTCATCCCTAATATGGACAAAGGCTCCAACATACTAGAAGCTTGTGCTAGTGCATCCACACAGTGATTGAGTTCTCTTGGAAAATGCATGATGTTAAAGGCATTGATACTTTCTATCAGGTCCCAGAATCTATGTTTGTAACTAGATAATCTTTTGTAATTGCATGCATAAATGCCTCTCACTTGTTTTACTATGAGTTTCGAGTCTCCAAAGACATGTAGAACTTTAACCTTCTTCTTTATTCGGCCATGTTGTTTGTGCATGGAAAGTATAGTCTATATGCTACCAAGAATGATTTCTCTTGTGGATTGAGAGGATCCACTCCTACTCCAACTCCCTCCTTTGATTTGGAGCCATCAAACCTCAATTTCCATGCTTTATCTTCTATTAAAGGTTTATCTAGACCTTCCTTTTTTCTTTCAGCTCATGCAGCTGTTCCTACATATATTCGCTTGATCTTAGGTGGTTCATTCTTTAACACATCCAGATGCTTCTGTGGAACCAAAACATCTACACTTTTCTTCTTTTGAGCATCACCTTCTTGAGTACCTTTTCTTTTCATAAACTTGATGTCAACATATCCCTTGTCAAGGGATATTACAACTTTTCTTTTTATCTCTTAAGGAACATCCCTAATTTTATGTAATTTGTCATTTGAACACAATCATTCTTCTTTGTTCACTATGTGTAGACATAGAGCACAAGTTGTCTTTGAATGGGGAGATTCATTTAACCTACACCATCCCTCAATTAATACTTGATTAGGTGGGATTCCTTATAGAATATGCCTCTAAATTTTCTTGGATAGAAATTGTTCAAACTATGTCAAATGACTTCCCCTATCTTCATCTGATAACTCATAATCAGACTCAATAAAACAGTCTATCTCAAGAGTGGTTGTGCTTACCTTATCATTGGAATGTATATCATTGCATACCAAAACTTCCTCTAAACTAGGCATTGAGACATTCAGCTTATATGTTTCCTATTCATATTCCCTTGCATCTGGAGGAAATAACAAATGATTATAATCATCAGTATTAAGCACTACACTTACCTCTAGAAATGATGACTCATTCTCTATGTGTGTTCTTTCTACTTTCTCTATTGTATCTAGACATGCTTCACAAGTAATTTCTGAGTGTGCATCTTCATGTAGTCTACACCAACCTCCCATAAGTATATCCTTAACAGATGTCCCTATCAGCTGATATTTCTGAACTTGACTAGACAGATACCTTTCAAACTCAAGGACATGATTCACTTCATCTTCCTTTGAAGATCTATAATCTTATTCTATCATTAATCATGCCTCTGGAACAACTTCTTCCTTTTCACTATCTTCATGTATATGCATGCACATCAATACCTATTCTATTCTGAATGTCTGAGGCCTCAATACATATACCCCTGGTTCTACATCCACATATAATATCTCATTATTCTAATTGTACTCAGTTATCATATGTTTTATTCTGGGTTCCGCTTCAATTTTGAGCTAGTTAGGGATGCCTTTCCATGGCAGCCACATGTGGGAGAAATTAGTAGCCATATAATCATTTCAAATCTTGGACCAATCCCTACTAAGGAACATGCCATAAGTATTAGGTATGTCAACAACGTGAATGTCTATGTAGTATTTACACCCTTGGATTAGATGCAAGCTGCATGTGAATATGTGTTAATTCTCCTACCACACTGACCTTAGACTTGTCTAATTGAGTGACCTTGAGTGACTTTGTAGGGTGTAAACCTAATGTCTATCAAATGGACAAGGGCATAGCATTGGTAGAGACACCTGAATCTACCAAGAAATTGTGCAAATTCTTTCCAAAAATCCTAAGTGTGAGCAAGAAAGGAGGTGATTCAGATTTCTCTTTATATAAGGTCAACTATGCTACATCTGTAGTATGGATTGTGGCCTTGTCTTTGGGCTTAACAACATTATCCCTAGGTGCCGGGTCTTTAACAGGGATATGACTAGGAATATGACTAAGACTATCCTCTTTTGCTATTGGTTCATCTAATGACTTTAGGAAATCCCTCTTAATGACAGGAGTTTTTAATAACTCTGATAAGGACAAGTTGATCTATATTTTCTTTATCTCATCAGCAAGGTAAGCAACTAGCTTATCAGATCCAAGCAATTGGTTAATACCTTTTTCACCATTGCTTGTAGTGCAAAGTACTATGGGTTCACCTTTGGAGGTCCTAGATTGTTATTGGCCTTGGGATCTGGAGGTATTTTGAAATTATTTGGAGGAATGGAAGTGGTTAGAGGACTAGAAAGGTGACTAGCATTGCTCCTCATATTGTAATCATGTCCTCTTTGATACTGCTGATATGCATGGACTTCTTCAGTCTCTTTCTCAGGCTCATTCTCATCTTTAAATATGAATGCATGAGTGGTTTCAAAGGCCATGGCTAACTCTTCACATGCCAAAGTGTAATTTTCATGTATTATACTCATCTTCTGTCACTAATGACTATCTAAGGAACTTTGCAGTACCATAGTAGATTCATATCCTAAGGACACAATCTCATTACCTTCAGGGAAATATTCCCTTGTACTGGTCTACACTTCTACTTGGAATATGCTTGCTGTAATTTTGAACTATGGATAGTCCAACTCAGCATGTGCACTTGTATTGTGTTTTCTGTACTAGTTGTTGAGTGTAGCCTCTACCAAATTGACCCTTGTAGTCTGGTTAGGTTTAGGAGGAGGTTGATTATCTAAGGGTGAAGGTAATGAACTATTGTTAGGTCTAGTGTTCTAGACTCTTGGAGGCCTAGGTGCATTGTTATTACTATTGAAGTTCCTTTCTTTGTTATATCCCCTATTAGGATATTTGGATCTCTCATTGTTATTACCATATCCTATATTAGGATATCCCTTATGTAGTTGGTTTTGTAAATTCAACTAAGCATAGAAGTTTTGACTTCTCAAGTGTGTGACTTCAGTAGTCAACTTTGTTAATTGAGCAGATATCTCCTTAATATCATCCTTTTCCTCTTGGACTCTAGCTACTATAGTTGTTACCCCTTAGTTGTTGTCATTGATGACAAATACACCAAATCTCAGGTTTGTGGCATAGTGACTGTTGGCATTAACATTTGCATTCATGAGGTTTAGCATTTGATGCATGAACTCATATTCTTAAGACATCAAACATGTTGGTGTTGGCTATGGCATTGGCATTTACAAGTAGCTGGTATTTGGCTTATAATGCTAACAGAGGTTATTGGTTATAGTATCATGGTAATGGTAATGGTATAACACATACTATACATGATATGCTATGATGATAGGACAGTTAATATGATACCATGATTATAATTGATTTATCTCCTGTGGTTGTTGATGGTATGCTCATAGTCATACATGCTCTATGACAGCTCTATGATATTTGATATGCATTTGATGCTCAGTATACATTTGACTATGCATTTGGTCTTTGATGTACTCATGATCTTTGGAAATAAGCTCTCGACTGAGCTAGGGTATGAAGGTTATCATGGCTACAGTGATTCATGATTATTTTGTGTGTTGACTGCTTCATGAGGTGACAATGCTGAAGTTGAAGGGTTTGACAGTTATGATACTCATTCGACTGATATTTCAGGTGTTTTTGTTCTTTTTTTTTCGTTCTTTCTCAAAGGTTGGTAAATATTGTGAAGCAGTCATTTACAATTACTTTACCCTATGATTAAAAAGGGTCTTAAGTTTGTGTAAATGGCAGTTGAAAAGGGTTATTATTCTTGATTACCCACAATTAGTTTGTGTTAGGGTTTGAGATAGTTTGAAGGTCCTTGACTTAGACTGTGGTTACATTTTGTTATTCATATGCATAAAATGTTGGGGTTTATTGGACGAGGATAGTTTGAAAGTTTAGCATTTAGTTGTGATTAAAACTATGGTTAAAGGATGTGGTTACAAGTTATTTTTTATTACTATTTTATGGTGTTAAAGTTACTTGAACAGTCTTGATAATGGTTTACACAAACAGCTTGATTGCATAACCTTGGTTATTCAAAATATTACATGGTTCATTTATTATATTTAGAATACCTATTGAAGATTCAACTTTAGTCATGACAGTTTGTGTGGCAGTTGTAAACTATCTCAAATAGTTGTACAATTACAGTTACCTGTTCAAACTGTTCTATGAAAGAATGAGAGATATTTCTAAGAAATGATAAATAGATTATACTCTATTGGGTTTGATTGATCTAAGCAGTCATTACAAAATCAAACAAAAGCAATAGACTATGATTGAATATCATTTTGTATTCAGTTGTAGATGTGCACAAGTTGATGTAATTCTTGAAGTCTCAAACATTTAATGAGATATTCAAGAACGGAGCTTTAAGAGAAATAGAGTAACCCTCTGTATTAAACTATATTATTCATTGTATGGATTAAAATATCCCAGTGAGGCATAAATAGCCAGTGAGACATAAATAGCTAGTGAGGCACTATTGTCAGTGAGACATTGTTGAAAATACCAGTGAGGCACAAATAGCCAATGAGGCACAAACAGCTAGTGAGGCATTTGTATTTTCTAGTGAAGCACATTTTGATTAAGACAGTGAGGCATTTTTTGGAGTGGTTTTTAATCCCTAGAGGGTTTTCCACTCATTAAATCTCTATGTTATGGTCACTTGTTTTGTTCATGAGTTTATGTTCATTGTTTCATAATTTAACTGATGCATATGTGACATGATGTTCATTATGGGTCAGTACAAATGCACAATATATCTGATACTTATCTTTGTCCAATAAAGAAATAAAATTGCCCTACTCTTTGTCATAGTTCACCAATAGTTGTTTTGTTCATTCATGTTCACAAATTGATCTGTCAATGCACTACAGTTCATAAATGAATGTTTTGCTTTCATCATATAAGAGTTGAAGTTTATGGTTGGTAAAGTTTATTAATTGTTGCCAAAAACAAGTTTGTTTTATGAGATACTTATTCACCCCCCCTTCTCAGTGTCTCTCGTACTCCAACAAGTGGTATTAGAGCTAGACCCTTGCAAGAAAGTCTAACCAACTTAAGTGTTACTGACAAGTGGAGTACAATGGGTAAAAAGAATAGAAATAAGGCCTCAAATAAAGAAAAGAAAAATGTTGATCAACAAATTGAAAAGCAAGCCTCAATTAAATCCAACAGTGAGTTGTTGCATGAGTCAACTAGGAATGCAGATACAAAATGTCATAAAGAAATCAGTCCTGTAGTTAAGAGTCTTGACAATGTGAATGTTAGTAGACAAGAACTTGATGATTTTGTAGTTGAAATTGATGATGCAGAAGGAGATTTCTTTGTAGATGAAGATGGACAGGAGTTCGATGAAAATGACTGTGAAGTTGATATTGAAGGAGAACTTTTATGTGCTTTAGAAGTGAACAAGTATCTTGAAAAAGACAACTAAGAATTAAAGGTTCAACTTCAACAAGAGAAGGATTCTAAGAGTAAAGTACTCTTTGATTTTGCTAAAGTTTCTTTAGAACTTAAAGAGACAAAGGTACAAATTGAAGAGACAAACAAATTTGTCAATAGTCTAAAAATAGAATTTGAAGAAGTTGAAAGAATAGTTGACCTTACAAAATCTGACCTTGAGGTAAAAAGAATAGAATGTCTAAAGTTAGAGAAAGAAATAGTCTCTTTAAGAAAAGATTTAGAAGAAGCATCTTCAAAATTGCAAATTAATATTCAATTTGAAAAGAGTACTAACTGCCTAAATGACATGTTGAGCAAGCAAAGGTATTACAAAGACACTACTAGCTTGGTTTATGAGAAAGGAGAATGTTCTAAGTCAAGAGATTCTCCTAGGAAGAAGATAGACCTAAATTTCACTGCCCCTGAATATGAAGCCATGAAGAAATAAAATGATAAAGTTACTGATGTTGAAAGAAGAAGAACAAATAGATTTACAAGATCTTCACCTGTTAGGCAATACCATTCGATGAGGTACAATTATTCACAATTTCATAGTTATTGCTATGCATGTCATGTTTATGGTCCTAGGGCTAGAGATTGTAAAAGAAATTATTTTTGGTGGAATAAAAATAAAAGTTCTTATGTCTGGTTAAATCATAACTACAATAATGTGTGTTATAACTACAATAAAGTTGGGCACCTTGCAAGAAACTATTGAATGCATGCAAGGTATGACTCTAGAAGAAACTATTCTCCCCTTGATCAAAACTATAATATGTTATGTTATAGATGCAATACTTTTGGACATAAAGCACAATGGTGTAAAAGAAGGATAAAACCAAATGGAGGCTATATGCTTAAGCAAAAACACGTGAATGCCTTGGGCAAGGAAAACAAATATCCTCTACTAGTTTGGATAAGAAAGAAAAATCAGGAAAAGGAAAATTCTAACCTTGTGCATGGTGCACAAGAGGAATCACTGAGTGCTTAAAGAGATCCATGAAGTTAGGGGGAGATATATAATGTCTTTCATTTAACCTCAAGATAAAAGTAAGGAGGTTGTAGTAGTCTCAGAAACTTGTAAAGAAGTTGTGTCCTTGATGAGTTGACATTGTTTGTATTTGGTATTCATCTTTGTTTGTTACTAGCAATGTTGTTTTGTTGATGTTGGTTGATAATGTCAGTAGCCTCTAGCCTATGGATTTGCAAAGGTCAAGATGTTTCTAGATACATTCAAATATTGAAACCTTATCAAGAAAATGTACTTGGAAAATGAAAAATCAGACTTTGTATCTGTTTGTCCACATTCTTGCAGTCTGTGAAAGTTTTAGAACATAGTATGACATTCATTAGTGTATAAAGAAGGGTATTATTGTCAAATGTTGTAGTTTCAAGTGCTCTAATAGACATGTCTACAAAATATAAAAGGATACAGGGTATAGCATCCATTATAGTATAAGGAGGTTTGGAGTTAAATGTTGTAGTTGCAGTTGTGACTACAAATTGAATCAAGAATGCTTTTTACTACATTAGAATAGGACATTCTTCCATCAATCAGTAACATGTTTTATCTTGCATCTTGAAAATGCAAGGAATAGTGGTATGCAAGTATGCAAGTTGTATGAATTGTTACAATGATTGCAATGGGAGTCTTTCATGGTCAGTTGTAGTATAGTCAATGACTCTATGATAGTTCTTGGAATGACAATAGTATTGTTCTATATAGTAGTGAATTGCGAAGATAGTTGTATGTGTTGATAAGTTCAGATCAATGTTGCTTACTTTCTGTATAAGATAGCTTGCCTGCTGCTTGCCAGAAATTTAATATGTCTGATGACAGAGTCTGTAGAGTTTAATGCAAGGTACAATAATAAGCTAGATAATGATGAAGTGTTGTGGCAGGTTTTTTTTCTCTTCTCTTGCTTATGACAGTGATCACATCAATTATGCTTTGTGATGGTGTGTAGTGGTATGGTACAGTGGTGTTGATGATGATGTTAGTCATAAACAAACATAGAATAAAAGTTACACAACAACCTTTACTCATTTTGAAAGATACGATGAATTCAGAGAATTCATGATCCCAAGTCTCCATTAATTAGTTCATAATCTACTGATGTTACTCAATGGTTGATGTGTGTTGCTGTTTTCCATTTAGGGGCCTTACATATTTTGATTATTCCTGCAAAGTTCTTCAATATTCCTCCAAATATCCTATCCTTTATATCTGCTCTGCATAAATCTCCAACAATTCTACCTCTGCACTATGAATTTACTCAAATAAGGTGCCTACAGGCTAATATTTGCATGATTTCTACCATTATTTATGATTCTTTGCATGATATTTTCAATACTACATGCATTCAGCTCAAATATGCTAATGATTTTCAGTTACCTACAAGATGTCACTATATTTCTCTGTTCTGCTCATTATTCATCATGATTTGCAGTTATGGAAGTGAATTTATGAAATTAAAATGAGAAAAAGGGTGAAAGGATGAGATTCCTAAAATCACTTGACTGAGATCACTGATCCACATACATACTCCCATACATGCAATGAAGAGAAGAAAACTAGAATCATATTTCACCAGGACATTCCACAAATCCGCATGATCTAGTGCAAATCTTCAAAGGAAAAGTTGACAACAACATGTAATAAAATGAAAGCACTTCTATTTGAACACAACATTCACCAGTACATATCCAGAAATCAACTTGAAGAGTGCGTAAAGTTTACAATTAGGATGTAATCTGAAGCTTCATCTCCATTCAGTATGCTTAAGAACAAGTGCATTTACAATGATCTGAAGAAAGAACCTTGATGTTTCAACAATTCAATCCCCATTAGTCTCAGTAATCTAATCTCCTATCAAATCTACAGTAATTGGCCTTCATTTGCCCGATATTCTCTCTTTAATTTGGACAAGTTCTAGCCCTTTTATAGAACAAAGGCTAGAAAAATAGTTACATTGATCCAATGATCTAGATCCTCTCATAACATTCAACAGTCCAGATGAATAGCACGTGCCTACTAGTTGGCAATTACATAGCTGGCATAGAATATATGAGCATCTTCAGCTTGGTCCATCCTCCAGTGGGAAAACAACGTATTTGACAATATCCTCCTCAGCTCAGGTTCATGTTGCCTCTACGTCTGCAAATCTACAATTTTCAGCCAAACTCCAAACAACTTCAACCTCCTGCAACAAATAGACAAGAATTAAGCATCATCATTCTATAAACCAGCAGGAAAAGAAATATTTATATTTTATCAGGCTGTGAATGTGCAAACCTATACATATCGGGTTATGAATATTGAGCATCTATGAAAATTCGCGTAATTAAATGTCCATAGGTGGTCAAGAGGGTCCGGGTGACTATCGTTGATTGGAAAACATGCTATCAGGCCCTAAAATGGCTCAATATTTGATCAGGTCTAGGGTCATTTGAGTGATTTTTTGATAAAAATATCAAAAATATGATTTTCGGAGGTCTTAGGAGCGGAATTAGGGCTCAAGACTTCGTCAGTGCTTGGCATTAAGCCTAAGTGACTGAGCAACTCAAACTAGATAACTAGTTTATCTTTCCAATGAGTCCAAAAAGTTTAAATTCTGACACAGTAGCTAGGAGTTATGACCCTACCAAGGAGAAGATAAAAATTTTCCTAATTTTTTGAGTTTCTATGAATTTTTGCAAATAGTTTCACCTTTCGGTGGCTCTTTTTGTATTCGAAGGGTGATGTGACCCTTCATATGATATGAAAGCCTTACATTTTTAGTTATCGCATGCATATGCAATACATGCATTTTTGTTCACTAAATTCCATTGAATAAAACTATCGGGTCCAGGTATGCACATTAGTTAATATGAGGGATATTAACTAATATGACTCTCTCCATAGATCGGGGTATGACGATGATGTCATCATCATGGACAGGCTTCGTTAAAATGTGAAAGGCTGACGTCATGGTCGTGTTGAAGGAAATCAGGATGTTAAGAAATATGACCCTGATATTGAGGAATATCACCCTTCGAATAAGATGACATCACGGTCATGTCAAGCTTTTTATATTGGGTCAGAATGACGTCATCGTCATGTTAGGAAAGATCAGTCATATTAGAAAAGATGACGGATGTTAGAAATTAGATGAGCTTTGGATGTTAAGCCGATTGATGATGTCATCGTCATATCAGGTCCTTTGTGGAATGGGTTAAGCTGACATCATCATCATGCTCAACGAAGATGAGTCATATTAACGAATGTGACCCCCTTTCGAAAGATCAGGATGATGTCACCATCATGTTATTTAAAAGGGTGATCATTGGAAACGTAACCTTTGCGAGGTAAAAGGATGATGATGTCACCGTCAGGGTGATTTTCTTTGTTCATCAGGATTGGATGACATCATTAGCATATTGGCTCTAGGGTGATATTCTGTGGCAGGGTGATATTTGAAATATTAGGTGATATTCAAAATATCGAGTGATATTCGAAATATTAGGTGATATTTGAAATATGAGCCCCACAAAATATATGAAGCTGTCTGACAGGTAAATACCACTATCATGTAAGATTGACGTCTGGGATTTCAGACCAAATGATTATCAAGTGATAAACTGGCATCGGGGTGACCCTTTATAAGATGACTGATATTAAGAAATATGATCCGCCCCTCAGAATATCAGGTTTGACCAGATCTTTGACTCATCATAACTTTTGTTCCCTAAGGAATATTAGGGTGATCCAAAAGGCAAACCTGCATGAAATTTTGTACTCTTTCCAATCATGAGGTTATTGATATGAAATATTAACCATGAAGAACTAACCTCATCATGATGACTTACCCAGCTCCCTTATGCAGGGTCATCTGCATGACTTACTTTTACCAGACCACCGAAGAGCAAAAAAAACAATGCAAGCCAAAGTAGCAAAAAGTTGGGTCCCTGTTTTGTCAAGTCAAAATGGGGCATGTTGTGTAACCACACAACAAGTGGCTTCTTCAGTTATTTTAGTGCTTGATCATTCTTTGATGATTCAATTGTGACAGTTATTATTTTGGTCTCCAGTTGTTATCCTTGCTTTTGATATATGGTCGTTTTTATGTTGCTATTGATAGTCCTATTCTATTTCAAGATATTCTAGATGTCTCTCCTTCATGGATAGTCATGGTATGCTTTCTATTTTCTAATTTTTTTATCATTTCAAGCATATGTTGATCCCTGATCTATATTATCTCTGAGGCATTTGCATAATTTCTTTTTCCCTATCTTGATGCCAAAAAGGGGGAGAGAGAGTTGTGTTTTTCCATCATGGACAAAGGGGGAGTTTGTTGCCCCTCAGTTGTTGTCCTTGATGACAAATACACCAACTCTTAGGTTTGTGGCATAGTGACTGGCACAGTGACTGTTGGCATTGGCATTGGTATTCATGAGGTTTAGCATTTGGTGCATGAACTCATATTCTTGAGAAATCAAATATGTTGGTGTTGGTTGTGGCATTGGCATTTACTATGCTCTACAAGTAGTTGGTATTTGGCTTGTAATATTGACAGAGGTTATTGGTTATAGCATCATGGTAATGGTAATGGTATATCACATACTATACATGATATGCTATGATGACAGGACAGTTGATATGATACCATGATTATAGTTGATTTATCTCTTGTGGTTGTTGATGGTATGCTCATAGTCATACATGCTCTATGATAGCACTATGATATTTGATATGCATTTGATGCTCAGTATACTTTTGACTATGCATTTGGTCTTTGATGTGCTCATGATCTTCAGAAATATGCTCTCAGCTGAGCTAGGGTATGAAGGTTATCATGGCCACAGTGATTCATGATTATTTTGTGTGTTGACTACTTCATGAGGTGACAATGCTGAAGCTGAAGGGTTTGACAGTTATGATACTCATTTGACTGATATTTTAGGTGTTTTTATTCTTTGTTTTTCCATTCTTTCTCAAAGGTTGGTAAATATTGTGAAGAAGTCAATTACAGTTACTTTACCCTGTGATTAAAAAGGGTTTTAAGTTTTTGTAAATGGTAGTTGAAAAGGGTTATTATTCTTGATTACCCACAATCAGTTTGTGTTAGGGTTTGAGATAGTTTTAAGATCCTTTGCTTAGACTGTGGTTACATTGTGTTATTCATATGCATAAAATGTTGGGGTTTATTGGACGAGGACAGTTTAAAAGTTTAGCATTCAATTGTGATTAAAACTCTGGTTAAAGGATGTGGTTACAAGTTATTTTTTATTACTATTATGTGGTGTTAAAGTTACTTGAACAATCTTGATAATTGTGGTTTGCACAAACATCTTGATTGCATAACATTAGATGTTCAAAATATTACATGGTTCATTTATTATAGTTAGAAGCCCTATTAAAGATTTGACTTCAGTCATGACAGTTTGTGTGGCAGTTGTAAACTATCTCGGACAATTGTACAATTACAGTTACCTATTCAAACTATTATGTGAAAGAATGAGAGACATTTCTGAGAAAGGATAAATAGATTATACTCTATTGGGTTTGATTGATTTGATAAGTCATTGCAAAATCAAAAAAAAAGAAATAGACTATGATTGAATATTATTTTGTAATCAATTGTATATGTGCACAAGTTGATGTAATTCTTGAAGTCTCAAACATTCAATGAGATATTCAAGAATAGAGCTTTAATAGAAATAAAGTAACCCTTTGTATTAAACTATAGTATTCATTGTATGGATTAAAAAATGCCAGTGAGGCACAAATAGCCAGTGAGGCACAAATAGCTAGTGAGGCACTATTGTCAGTGAGACATTGTTGAAAATGCCAGTGAGGCACAAATAACTAGTGAGGCACAAACAGATAGTGAGGCATTTGTATTTTCTAGTGAAACACATTTTGATTAAGCCAGTGAGGCATTTTCTGGAGTGGTTTTTCATCCCTAGAGGGTTTACCACTCGTCAAATCTCTATGTTATGGTCACTTGTTTTGTTCATGAATTTATGTTCATTGTTTCATAATTTAACTGTTGCATATGTGACATGATGTTCATTATGGGTCAATACAAATGAACAATATATTTGATACGTGTCTCTGTCCAATAAAGAAATAAAACTGCCCTACTATTTGTCATAGTTCACCAATAGTTGTTTTGTTCATTCATGTTCACAAATTGATTTGTCAATGCACTACAGTTCATAAATGAATGTTTTGCTTTCATCATACAAGATTTGAAGTTTATGGTTGGTAAAGTTTATTAATTTTTGCCAAAAAAAAATATGTTTTATGAGACACTGATTCACCCCCCCTAGTGTCTCTTGTACTCCAACAATAATATCCTAATGTGGTTGGAAAAATGAACTGCCATTACTATTATGTCCAGCGTCCTAAGGTGCATGTCCAAGATGTGGCATAATTTGACCGTTTCCCTAAGGAGGCATAATGTTGATAGGAGGAACTTGCAAAGGGTTAGGCATTACAACAGGAAGCATGAAAGCTCCACTGGTTAGTGTTTGACCAGGAAAAGTAGGATATCCTAAGTTTGGAGCAAGACCTAGTGTCAACTATAGGTTAACCTTGATAGCTTCTTCAAAGGTGCCTGACAAAGATGTGATTGCAGGGTGGGTCATCTTGATGAACATTGGCATTAGAACATCCAAATCTAAGTAACAAACTAACCTAGATGCCTCATCAGGAACATTATAAGGAGCTGTTAGCTCGGAATACATCTTTTGAAATTTGGCATCAGAATTAGAGATCGGTTCTATGTCACCTCTTTTCATTGTGGAAAATTCATGATGCATGGTGGTTGCGTCTATAGGTACCTTGAACCTTGTTTGGAAAGCTTTCTCTAGTGTATCCCAGGAATTGATGGAATTTTGATGAAGGCTGACATACCAGCCATATGCTTCTTCTCCTAATGAATAAGGAAACAATCTACATAAAACATCTTCATGTTGTATTTTGGCCCTAAAATAGGCTTCCTTAAAGGTCCAGATATGATCATCTGCATCTTGATACAAATGATACTTAGGACAATTTTTTTCTAGATTTTTAGGAAGATCATTGTATGCATTGAAGTGAAGCAGTGATTCAACAGTGAAGAAAGACATTAGAGCATGTACTAGAGGTGCTAAGGGAGCTACTGGTAGATTAATGACAACAGGTCTAGACTGACTACCTAAACATGGTCTAGGTCTAAATATAGGTAATTCTTCTAAAGGTCCAAAAGATCTTGACCTTGTGTTAGGTTGACGAGCTAGTTCTAAGAAATCTATGGTAAGACCTAGATATTCAGACAAGATGTTTGCAAAGATGTGGATAATTCAGTCACAAGAATGGATATTTATGGACAAATATCTTAGTTGATGAGTTATTTGTAAAGTATTTGAAGAGGATGCAAATCTTCGAATCAATCTTTGAAATCCAAACAACTATCTATAAATACCAGGGTAAATGTCTTTGGAGAAGTGATATTTATGATCAGATTCTTCAAATTGTCAACAGTTGGCAGAATCTTTGTAGAAATACTCAAAGCTCTAGATTATACTGAGAAATTCAAAGTATTTATTCACAGGAACATAGAAAAGTATATCAAGATAACAAATCCCTACAAATTTCAAGTGATTGGCCCTCCTTCTAGCGCCAAAAACTATTGATACAACTATTAGTCATATTAACAAAGATAAAAATTCATACAACAAACCTTTATACTCTTGAAAGATACGAAAAATTTAGGATGAATCTGTGATCCCGAGTCTTTGATACAATGATTTTTTTAGTGGCTAATATTTGCCAATTGGCTAATAGTTGAAATTGGGGATTCAAAATTTGGCTAATAATGAAAGCTATAAGGTGACCTAAATTGCCACATTTTTACAAAATTTTATTTGTCCTAGTTAAATCACCAAAATATTTATTTTATTAAAATTTTAAACTCAAAAATTTGCCACAATATTTGATACCTAATTAGATCATATTCGCCTAAATTTTATTAGTTTTAGTAGAAAATGAAATTAATTCGCCAATAATATTATATAATTATTAGTTACTTTAGGGCCATATCACCAATTTTGAATCACCATTATTGATTTTATTTATAATCTACCTGTTAAGGGAAAATTGGATCTAAATGAATAATCAATATAATCAATATCAAAATACCCAAAACTCAATGAAATATAGAAACAAAGAGATCAATCAAACAAAAGAACTTCAAAAACCTTTACAAACCTCAAAGCTTCATGCTTCCGTTGGTTGCCTATCTCAATCGATCTTGCATGTATGAATAAGGCCCTCAGAGAGTGCACTTCCTTACTATGATTCCAAGATTGTCAATGGAGAATAGCTATGATAATGCTTTGTAATGAAGAGGAGCTTCACAACAATGATAGTAGTGCATAGCAACGAGTGTGATCACAAGCAATGAAGGAATTAGTGCCAAAGGCGTGCTGTAATTCCTGCAGAGTAACGATACTTAAAGCTTGGATGAATGAAATGGAAGAACAAGGTTCAATTTATAGACTTGAGATAATGAAGATTAACGATATAGAAAGAATGAGAAGATCAACGGTTCAGAACGGTTGAGGAATGTGCGTGAATAGGAAGAAGACAAGTGTCACCCAAAAGCTGTTTTATTTGAGTTAACTACTTTCTTTTCTAAAGATAAGACATGCTTTTCATAAATTAGAAAGTTTTTTTTCTAATTTAAGAGATATTGATAAAAACAAGGTTGATTGAATAGATAACTCAACTTGAGATTTGTTATTGCATGATTTGAGAGAAATTAAATAATAAATTATTTAATTTTGTGTGCATGGAGAAGAAGACTTATTTTTAGAAGATTTGGAAGATATTTGAAGATAGGAAGGCAAATTAAATAAATAAATTTATTTAATTGTTTGTGTATGATTTGGAAGAATAAATAAAATATTTGATTATATTTTATTTTTAGAGGTTGAGAGGATTTAAATAAATTTGATTTGATTTATTCAAATTTGGAAGAATGGTTTTGACTTAATTAAGAATTATTTAATTGTTTGGAAGAATTTAATTAAATAAAAGATTTTATTTAATTTTGACTTTAGAAGAGGTAATTAAATATTGTGATATTTAATTAATTTAGAGGAATATTTTTTTTTAAAAAGAAGGGGTAAAAATTTTATTCAATCAGAACCAGAGTACAAAGCAAAGGCCAAAGGCCCACCAAAAAAGAACACCACCAGACCAACCAGCAACAACACTACCTATTCATGTCCTCCACTAATAACCTTTCCAGGGTCTCAAGATAATTAGAAGAAAGCTCATCCTTTCCACTGATATCCCAGCCATCCACATTCTCAGAGGCCCACTTCGCTAGACAATCAGCCACTTTGTTCCACTCTCTAGGGATATGACAAAAGGAGACAGAATCCAAGGAGCTACAAAGACTCAAAATCTGTCTGCCCATAGAAGCCAATTGCCAACTAACATCATCCAACCTTTGGTTGTTCAGCAAATCCACAACAATCTGAGAATCTAACTCACAGATGATCCTCCTCTAGCCTAAAGAGCATCCACGCTCAACATCAATCTTAATAGCAAGGGCCTCCATCAGATTATTAGAATGCTGCCCTTTGTAACTAGAGAAGACAAAAACCACACCACCATCATTACCTCTACCAATACCCCCCACACCAGCATGACCAGGGTTCCCATGAGAAGAACCATCAGTATTAATCTTTAGGACCCCCACCGGGGGAGGCATCCACCTCCCATCACGACAAACCCATTGCCAAACCTGACGAGGCCTTCTACCAGCAAAGCAACCCCAGCTACTATCCCCCAAGCTCAAATTCTGCACAATATCAAGATCACCAGGATCAAGATTTTCAGACATGTCACACTTAGCCGAAATAGTCTCTTGAAGCCTACTAATTATCTTCTTCCACAATTGAAGATTTCCCAAATTGGAACCACAAAAAACTCTAGGGTTCCTCTCCAACCAAAGGTTCCAAAGAATGAAAATAGGTCCAATAGACCAGGCCACCTGAAGGAAAGGAGTCTTTGCTGGTGGTCTGCCCAAACTTTCCCAAAAGTTAATCAAGGAGGTAGCATGAATACAACCATGATGCCAAGCCTCCCACCATCTGTGCCATAACTCTCTAGAGTAAGGGCAAAGAAAGAACAAGTGGGAGGTACACTCCTCACTGTGAGAACAAAGAAGGCAAATAGAGGGTCCCTGAAAGCCATGTTTGCGAAGATTTTCCCAAGTGAGGCACTTCCTCTGAGCAACCAACCATAAGAAAAAATTGCATTTGGGCCAAGAGAAGTTGTCCCAAGCCTTCTTCCACTAGTGCACCTTAGCAGGACCATATAAGTTCCTGTCAAGCATGGCATAGCCTTGGGCAATAGTAAATTTACCTTTTGGACTAGGATTCCAAGCCAGAACATCCCTCCCATTAAGGGAGCTATAGAGCCTAGCCTCCAAAACTCTAGAAAGAACAACACGATCCTCATCAGAACCACCCATGGGCCACTCCTATGGGTCCTTCTAGCAAGCCACCACCACCTGCCCAATACGCTTGACAGTTTTAAAATGCTCCACCTTAATCCAACCAGCCTCAGAAAAAATTATGGCAAAGAGGCTGAAGCTGAGGAAAACTAGAAAGAATGGGAGGGTGGCCATCCCAAAAGTCCTGCCAAAACAAAACATCAGATTCTCTATTACAGACCCAGAAGAGGCCCTCCTTAATCAGCACCCTTCTTAAGGGTATCCCAAATACAAGAACCTTTACCCAGCACAGGGAGATGTGGCACATCGAGGCAATCAGCACCAGGAAGATAATTGTGGGCCAGAATCTTAGCCCAATCCTGATCTTGATTATTACACCACCTCCAGCACAGCTTGGCAGCCAAGGTAGTGACAGCAAGAGCCATAGACCTAAGACCAAGGCCCCCAGCATGCTTCGGCCTGCAAACAGACTCCCACTTGACTAAGCTCCACTTTGAGGAAAGAAGGTTGCCAAACCAAAGAAATTGCCGAGACAAAGCATCAAATTCCCACACAAAGGTGGACGGGGGAACCTGCACACAACACCTATAAATGGCGAGAGACTGCACCATAGTCTTAAGAAGAATCACTCTCCCAGTAGAAGATAGCCATCTATAAGTCCAATGGCTAACCCTACTTCAAAATTTATCAAAAATTCCTTGCCAATAATCTCTCTGCGGGGCTCCCAAGGCCAAAGGGATCCCAAGGTACATCAAGGGAAGAGAACCGATCTCAAATCTAAGGATCCTGGCAATCCTACTCTGAATAAGCTGAGGAGTATTAAAGAAGTAAATGGAAGATTTATCATTGTTAATACACTGACCAGAAGCCTTCAGATAGATGTCTAAGGCTTGTGTGAAGTTCACCGCCTCACTAATTCTAGCCAAGCCCATTAGCCCAGTATCATCCACAAACTGAAGATGAGAGTAGGAAGGGAGAAGGTTGTTCTAGCTCCAACCACAGATAAGACCCTGTCTCACCTGAGATTTAATAAATCTTCCAAGACCCTCTACCATGATAATGAATAAGTAAGGGGATAAAGGATCCCCTTGCCGGAGTCCCCGAGAAGCACCAAACAAATCTGAAGGTTCCCCATTAATGAGAACTGAGAATGAGGCAGAGGTCACACAACTAAGAACCCAATTCACCCATTCCTCAGCAAAGCCAAAAGCCAAGAGAGTTTTCTGTAAGAACTCCCAGCTCACCCGATCATAAGCTTTAGACATGTCAAGTTTAATAAACATAGCCTTCTCCTTAGAGTTAGCCATAGAATGAATAGCTTCCATGGCTATCACAACACCATCCAAAATTTGTCTCCCTTCAACAAAACCACCCTACTCTGCCAAGATCAAAGAACCAAGGAGTGGTTTGAGTCTCTCAGCAATCAATTTGGTGATGATCTTGTAAACCACATTACATAACGCAATAGGCCTGAATTGAGCTAACCGACTAGCTCCTTCCAACTTAGGTATGAGGGCCAAGAAGGTAGAATTCATAGACTTGAGAATCTGTTTGTTCCTAAGTGATTCCTGAACCACCTCAAGGAGATCAAACTTTATAATTTCCCAGAACTCTTGAAAAAACTCAATCGGGAACCCATCCGGACTAGGGGCCTTACCTTTTTTCATATTAAATACCACTTTCTCCAACTTAGGTAACAAGATAGGACATAAGAGAGCCCCATTCATCTCAATAGAGACCAAGTGGGGAATACAATCCATGATGGCATGCTCCTCAGCCCAAGCAGCAAGATTCTCCCTAGAAAAGAGGTTTGAAAAATAATTGACTGCCTCCCTAGAAATATCAGCATAGGACGAGAGTTGAGCCCCATCCTGTGAAACAAGAGATGAGATAGAATTTCCCTGTCTTCGAGCCTTAACCGAATTATGAAAGAAAGTAGTGTTCCTATCCCCCTCCTGAAGCCAATCAATACGAGATTTCTGCTTCCAGAAGATCTCTTCCCAAAGTTCCCACTCTTCTAAACCATTTAGAGCCAAGGACTCAGCCATACTAAGGGCAGAGGTCAACCCCTGATCCTGAATCTGATGAGTGATAGTATCCAACTTGGACTGGGCAGCCATCCTCTGAGCTTGAAGGTTCCCAAAACATTGTTTATTCCATCTCTTAAGTCTGAGCTTCACATGCTAAAGCTGCTTACTAAAAGTGAACATGGCCATCCCATGAGAAGGCATCCCCTCATGCCACCAGTCCAGCATAAGATCCTGAAGAGACGGATCTCTTAACCAAATCAGTTGGAATTTGAAAGAGGGATTTTTTGTGATACCATAAGCGGTGACAGAAAGCTTGATGGGCCAATGATCAGAGCCCCTCCAATCAAGAATTTCAGAACTGGTAATCAACCTACTATTCAGCCAATAACAGGAGACAAGAAATCTATCAAGCCTTTCAGAGATAGCCTCCACACCACATCTCCTATTATTCCAAGTAAAGACACCATTGGAAGGCTTCACATCAATGAGATTCAAGGAACCAATCATATCCCCGAGAAGATTTGTAGAAGGGTCCAACCTGGCTAACCCACCACATTTTTCATCTAAGCAAGTAACAACATTAAAATCACCAGCCATAATCCATGGGAGAAATGGGTCCAAGGCCCGGATGAAACGAATGTGAACCCAGAGATTTAACTTACCTGAAAGATCAGTAGAAGCATAAATATTGGATAAAAGACACCTTTCTCCAGTAACAAAACTAGAAGCAACCAGAGAAATGGAAGACCGACTAGACATCCAACATAAGGGGGAAACTTTCCTCAGGTTCCAGAAGCAAGCCACACCCCCTGCACTGTTTAAGGCACCTACCCCCTACCAATTGCCTTGGGGCCAGATATGCAAAGCACAATTTGCCAGCCCATCAACAGTAAGCTTAGTTTCCTGGATAAAGACCACAGTGACTGAGATTCAATTAATCTGTGAACAGCCTTTTGTCTAGGGATGCTGTTCAACCCCCTTACATTCCAAGATAAAACAATCATTTATGGGGGTGGGAGAAATGGGAATCAATGGGCTTCACAGACCCAGACTCAACCAAAGTATCACCCATAAGCTTAACCTTCTCTTGAACAGTCTTTCTTCCACTCTTTGACGGTTTATCAAGAGGTCCCTTTTTAAAGGATTTATGTTGTAAGCCTAATGAAGGAGGAGATTTGTTACCCTTCATAGGATCTGAGGCCCCCTTAGGAGTAGGGGGATTAGGAGCCACCACAACAAAGTCCTTCAGAGTCTGTGACCCCTAGAGAACCCTAAAATCTTGAGCATGAGCTGAAGAATCCATAGCCTTCTGATCCTTCAGATGAACCCCTGGAGATAGAATTTGATCCTCTTTCCTTGCATTTTCATCCTGAACATCATGCAGACCCTTAGCCCCAGAAGAGAGCTCAACTGGAATACCCTCCTCCTAGGTCAAATCATCAAGAACCTCAAACCTATTAAAGTTGCCTTCATTCTACCTATCCAGCCAAGATCTCTTCCTGCCCTTGCATTTGTTATGGGACTTGATCAGAATAAAACCCTCATTATCCACAGGTTCATTAGACATTGGAGCCTTTCCTTTGTCCCCCCTGGGAGGCCCAGAAGCAGCCAAGGGGGAGGGTATAAATCTAGGGAATTTGTGGTGTAAATGTCCATATTCATGACAAATTCTGCATCTAAAGGATAGGGTCTCATAATCCAGCTGTTGGATCCAAGAAGAAGATCCCAAGCGAACTTCCATAGAGTCTGGCAATGGATTATTTAAATCAACTTCAACACAAATGCGAGAAAAAGAAATTACCTTACGGTCTTGAGTTTGGGAAGCTGATCCCACAGGTTTTCCAAGAAGCAAAGAGATTGAGTGGAGAATATCCTCCCTCTAGAATTCCAAGGGAAGCCTAGGCAAATGAACCCACACAGGAACACGCGAAGTGATCTCTTCAGTAGAGTTGAATCCCATGTGCCAAGGTTTGATGAAGAGCCCTACCTAGTAAAAGAAATAAGGACCTCCTTCGAAAGCCCGATTCCTGTCGGACATGCTTGAAAAGATAACCAAAAAATAGTTATTAGCTGCCAGAATAATCTCCATATCACCTTCAGGGTTCCAAACCCTACGTGCCCAAGAATCCAAAATAGGTAGAGATAAACGGAGGCCCAAAAATTTGCAAATAAGTGCATGATTGCCCCAATATTCAACATCCTCTGAAACTTGCTCAGGTTGAATAACCAAAACTGGATGATCCTCGGATCTCTCCAAACAACCGTTTACTTTTTTAATTCAAAAATTCCCTTTTGAAGAGGAGACTCCATCCCTAGAATGGGGTTTCCCCATTTGATCTAGACCACTAGCATGCAGCGAAGAAGAGGGCTCAACCATTTCCAAATCACCAGAAGAAACCATAGGCAAAACAAAATCTTGATTTGTCATTGGCAAAAGGAACAAGCACAAGCAAGAAGAGAGAAGACAGGGCAGGAGACCCCATGCCCTAGATACTCATGCACCACCTACCAAGGACAAAACTAGTGCAGAAGAAACGCAAAAGAAACCAGAAGAGAGACACCCAACAATCCAAATGCGAGCCAAAGCCCCCACTTCAACCCACGCACCCCAGGAAACCAGCCAACACCCCCCGGTCACAGCAAACAAGCTCAGACATAGCAACAAAACAGAAGAAAGGATGCGCTAGGGCATGCAGGCCCTAGTGCACGAGCAAAGACCGCACCAAGCCATCTTCTCCTAATTTAGAGGAATATGAATCGAATAAATAAATTTGGTTATTTATTTATTGATAGAAGATTTAGAATGGGATTAATATTAAGAATATTAATTTAGACCTAGTCATGTCATTTTTAGGCATATACATTTTGCCCCTCTTTGATGCAATATAGTTTATAGCATTGCTTCAAAGAAGATGATTGTTGAATAATGATACATGCCCCAGTTTGCCCCTGGTACAAGTTATGATGATAGGATGCTCCCTCAGGAGATTAGATGGGAAGAAGGCAGAAGGCGTGAGACGGACAATCTCATGAAGACGAAGGGTAGACTTGGTTAGGTTTGAAGAAAACGGGATGCATTTCAGAGAAATGGGAAGAAAACTGGTAGAAATAGGTGCAGGAAGTAGTCATAGTCACCAAATAGCTAGATTAGGGTTTGCATGCTATATATAGGAGCTGGGTCCACAAGACAATTCATTTGCACACTTAGCTTTGTTTGATTTGCTTCTGAGAGCTTAGGAGAGCATAGAGCATAGAGTAGTCAGCACAAGGATGGACATTCCACATGAGGAGCATCGCTTTGAGCGAGTCTGTCGATTTGATCAACTAGCAAAGGCAGGACCCTCGGTATGTATCTCAAAAAATTTCTCCTAGGGTCAAGTTTGACTGTAATAAATGCTAGGAGAAAAACTAGGTAGACAAATGCATTGAACTGTAGTTTAGCGTGACATGCGAAACTATGCATATGTCAAATGACAGTGTCAAATCTCCAAAGGTAATTTAACAAGATCAAAAGAATTGAAACAATAATGGTTTGTGGGCTTCAATCAATACGACTTCACTAGTCTTCCCTTTGCCTTAAACTCCACCAAAGGGCTCAAATTTGGGTTCCAACTTCTCATATGAAATATTGCACCTTCTAGGGTCTCAACCTACCCCAACCAACAAGGTTTAATAGGTTTCATACACCATTTTGCCTAGTTCTTGACAATTCCACTTGACTAGGCCTAATCCTAGTAGCCTTGTTCAGCGACTAACTTGTACTTTTCTCCAAACTTTCCCAAAGCACTTCCAAACGTAATGACTGATCTGGATACCCTTTATCAAGTTCTATAACATATCCCAAACTCAGGTATTGTTGTTTTGGACCAACCTTGACTGTCCTGACACTCTGTTGTCTTCCTACAAGGCCTAATCCACCCACTTTACAAAGGAACCCTATTAAATACTTGTCCCACTCACTCCAAACCTTGAAAAAATCTTAAGAGAGGTTCCAAAACTAAGGATTTTCTAGGTTTTAGACAATGATCTTCTCATTCAAGTGTTTAAACACCAAACCCCCATTTCTAGGCCCCAAAACCTAGGGCTTGCTAGATCTCCCACTTCCAATCACTTCCAGACCTCATTCAAAGGTATAACACCATGTCCTTGACCATATTAAACAACAACAAACATAAAACCATCACCTTATTAAGGCCAATCTCCTGCTACTATAACTGAGCCACCATTTCAATGCTTTTTCCACATGCAATCTTTGACTTCCAACGGTGATCACCTCTCTATTTGCACTCCTCCTACTTTGTCAAAGTTAGGAATCATATTATACATGTTACTAAGGACCTATTACATGAGAATCAGGATCTTACATCCACGGAAAGGTCCAATGATGCATTGTAACCACTCAAGAACTCACAGAACAATCTGCTATTCCTTGTAGCAGTCAGATGAACAGCAATAAAACTACCTAAAGAAAACTTCTCAGAGCATGAAAACAAGGTCCACTATGGTTAGATGAGACTCAATACATTTGTCAAACACCAACAATCAAAGGATCAACATAAATGATAAGGAAAATGCAAGAAAAACTAAATTTTTATTGTTCTTTCCAATCTACCGTACAACCTAGGCCTCAAAATGATTCTTCCGTCCCATCTAATGCCTTGGGAAGGCTTATATAACTTTTGTCCTGACTCCCACAACTAATTCCCATCAGTTGGAGATGGTTAAACTTCCAAAATTGTCCATTCTTGATTTTCCCGCCCAAATGCATTATTCAAAAATTTGAATATTAAACTTTGTTTTAAGTGACTACTACTCTACCAAATCACCATGGTTCCTCATGGTTGATTTTCTCAGGATCATTATACCTTATTCCTAATCTCAGACACCTATACTTGACTCTTATTTGACTCTAGAGGCACTATTGGCCCACTTACATCATTTTTTGGTCCTAGGGTCCTTAACAGGACCCTCAGGACATTTGATCATTACATCATTTTGCTCATTATAACATGTCATAATTGGTTCTAGGAAGTTCCAATTGATTTGATTTTCTCCATGGGCTCCTCCTCTGATCATTTGTGTCTTCTTTCTCCAAGGTGTTCTTTTAGGTGCTCCTGCACCACATTGTATGCCCCGATAGGAGGTCGCATGGGTTCGCCATTGGATGGGGTCGGATCATGGAGTGGATGGTTACAGAGGGCACCCAGTATGCTTGGGGTGTCTATGTTCTAGCCCACCTATACCACGACATGCATCCAATGGTATACCACAGGGGTATGAACCTATCTGCAGGTGTCTCACTGCTGTAGTTTTGGCTATGGGAGCACACAGCGATCACGAGACCAATTTATGTTTTTGATAGACAGAGAGGAGAGCCATATAGCTATGGCTATGTAAGAGTGATTTCCCAGCATAGGCTAGGGAAGCTCAAGTATTAGAGGCATACCTTGGATGGAGTAGATGTGGTCAACTGGAAGCCATATCTAGACTGTGAGCCTTGGGAGGATGAGGTGGATGAGCTGCCATATTGTTACTAGACATCATGGCTGATAGGCTAGACACGGTTCATTTTGGAGAGGCAGATTGTCAGCTGAGTAAGAAGACAGTTTGGGAGGAGGCAGGGCATGCCACAGGGGCAGGCTCTATTTGCGCGGACTCATGCTGAGAGGTTTAGAGGGGGGCCAATGGTGTCCTATGAGGAGGGACTGGCATAGTTTCAGCAGATGCCTTACATTACCTGGGATATGAGGAGGGAGATCGCAGATGTTGGGATGACCTAAGATTTTGAGGATTGGTTCGCTACCCACCCATTTCTGAGATACTCAAGGCCTAGGGAGTTGGTGCTTCATATAGATGAGGAAGATTTAGATGACGAGGGCCAGGTTGACCAGAGGAGGAGGAGGAGATGAGGATAGGTAGGTGGCAGAGATGGTGGAGATGATTGAGGAGGAGGTGGTGGAGATGATGGAGGAAGACCTAGACAGAGGAGGAGAGCTAGGGAGAGACCTTCCCATGCTCAGTAAGTAGTGCCACTGCAGGTTGTACAGCAGGCCCCACAACAGGCACAACAGGTACAGATGCCACCACCTCAGCAGGTGGCACAACAACAGGTACGCGAGCCATAGGGACAGGAATAGGCACATGCATCTCAGGGTCTAGCACAATCAGACATCTATGAGAGAGCCATAGCAATGCTGAGAGGACAGGTTAGGCAGTTGTGGGCACAGCTCAGGACTATTGAGGCCTGACGAGAGACAGATGCAGAGGTTATCTCAGGGCTCACTAGAGAGAGAGATATGGCAAAGGCGTGGATATGAGTTATCTGAGTAGAGCAAGATACAACAATGGTAGCCCTTGGGACAAATGCCACTAGTAGATTTTTGGTTGGGAAGGTGCACCAGGCAAAAGCACAGCTAGAACAGGCACATACATAGTTGGCGCAGGTGCAGGGGCAGTTGGCGCAGGTGCAGGGGTAGTTAGCACAAGTGCAAGGTGAGCTTGCTAGAGTGTAGGCTCAGACACAGTACTACTGAGGCCTATACCATGGTGCCATGCTAGTTAGTCAGAGTGTTCTGAGCTATAGGAGCTAGTCTATGGCTTCTCAGAGAGCAGGTAGATCAAGGTCAGGAGCCTCTGTGATGGGCCCATAGCAGTCTGGGTCTGGCAGAGGAGGGGAGATAGAGGACACTGCTAGTAGTAGCGGTTCACAGTAGCAGGGATAGTAGATGCCTATACATATTTTGGATCCTACGTATGCTTTTTGATGGCTCAGATAGCTAGATATACTTATGTACCACTTTTTAGTACTTTGAGACACGTATCACTATTTTTGAGATGTATTCACTATATATGACATTGACTTAGAGATGGACCACTTGATATTGTACATTTGGACATACTTATGATATTTATATGATGATGTAGTTTATTTGATGCTCTCTATATTTATGAGTTATGATGCATTTCAATTGTATGATGTGATGCATATGTTTATCTAATACATACTTAGATGGTTACTTGATGTTTACTTGATGCATGCGATGTTATCTAATGTAGATTTTCATATGATGCTATGTGATGCTATCTGACCTAATGCAGACTTAGATGTTTTACTTAATATGCCTCTAATGTGTGTGAATGCAAATGGTATCTATATGATTATGCAACTTATGTGATGCACTTATCTATGTTTTTAATTTTTTTCTGTTGACACTATGTGATGATTGCAAAAAAAAATGTATATGGATGACCTGATGCACTTTATTATGTATGCAATTGAATTAATCATGTAAATGACTATCTCATATGATATGATATGCAACTATATGCTATGTTTTTGTGATGTCTAAATGTACTCTATCAACATAGAAATGACAGAATGGTAGATAGAAGATTGATTGAAAGAATGACTCGATAGAAAGACTCACAAGCTTCACCTTGTATTGTTACTCTACATTGTTTGGATCATTTATTGCATGGGATACGGATGTATGGATGTATAATGGATGTAAATGGATGCTTTGCTTTTGACATCTTGATGGTGCAAGTATTTTCAAGTGCTTATTTCATCATTGGGCAATTTTTTTGGTACTTTTTCTGAATGTTGTAAGTTAATACAAGCATCTAGGTATAATTGAACCGAGATGACTTGAGTATCACTTACATGGATTTTTTCTTTAGCAAGTTAATACAAGCATTGAGGTATAATTAAATCGAGATGACCTGAGTATTTCTTGCATATCAATAGACAAGGATTGCCCCCATTCATGTTAGACCTTTGAAGTCCTCGATGATCTTTTGTCGATCATGTCTTTAGACAAGGCATCACATTACTAAAGTTTAATCCACAAACAAAAAACAAAGAAAAATAATCATGCTCCCATCATAGCATCTCTATCTTTTTGGCATCCTCGAGTAGCATAGAAAGGCATGATAGCAAAAATAAAGACTTTGTATTTTAACCATGATTCCAATCCATAAAACATATTTACATTTAGATGTGTTTGTTTATTGCCATATTTTGGGTAAAATCATTTAGAATGCCTCAGGTGTTTGCTTTCTTTTCTTTGGATAGGTTAATATTCTGCGTCAAGATTTCTGCTTGAAAAGAGTGGGTTTTATTTGCACTTGCTTGCCTGGTGAGAATATTCCACAATCCTTATTGGTGAGACGAACCATAAGGGATTGACCTAGTGCCTCGGGGCCTCATTGCTAAATGGCCTTGCCTACATGATGATGCAGAGGCAACATAGTTCGAGGTAAACCCTAACGGACCTAAGACCTAGGCAATAGAAAGTGGTACAGACTCAGATAGATAGAAGGATTAGACATGGGAGGGATGGGATAGTGGAGCGTCGGGGGCGCATAGAAATATAGCCTTGCCTATGTGATGATGCAGAGGCAATGTAGTTTGTGGACTTGGACCATGCAAATACTGACGAGAGATGCTATGCTAGGCTGACACTGTGGATAGGATATGGGATAAAACCTTGGTTGATAAGGCAACAAAGATATAGAGTATCAAGCCATGATAGGTTATCATTAGGTTTTTATTACAGAATAGATATGGATCAAATGGGACATGAGGAAGGAAGAATGGAGAAGGTGATTGGTTTCCCAAAGAAGGAGGAAGCATTTTTCATAAGTAACGCATGTTTACCAGGTTTTCACCACTTGCTTTTATTTGTACGAAAGCTAGAAAGTATGCATGATGCCTGTTTGCCAAGTTTTCATCATGATACCTATCCAAGGCACCTATTTGCCAGGTGTTCACCAATGGATGATTCTTTTTTGGTATTTTTCTACTTTTTTTATTTTTTTGTATTTTTTGGTTTTTTAATTTTTTTGTATTTTATGCCCCCCTTACATTGGAGTTCCCCTAGGTGTAGAACCAGCAAAGATGCATACTGTTAATTAGGTCATCAAACAACTCACCCTCTGATGTTGCTAACTGATATGCCCCCAATCCATAAGCAGCTATGATCACATAAGTCCCAAGCTAGTTGGGCTCAAACTTGCCTTTCTTTTCCCAATCATGTTGATTGCGGGGGTTCTCCTTAAGTACTAGATCTCCAACTTTGAAGACTCTTGGACAAACTCTGTGGTTATAGCTTCCTGACATCATTTGTTGATATGCTTTGAGATGATCAAAGGCTTTCTATCTCCTTTCTTCTAGCAACTCTAGTTCTTACAATCTGGAAACTCTGTATTCTTCATCTATTATGAGACCTTTTAACAACACCCTGAGAGATGGTAATTCAACCTTGATGGGGAGGATGGCTTCTAAGCCATCGACAAGGGCATAAGGGGTAGCACCTATGGGAGTGCGTATACTAGTTATGTAGGTCCATAGAGTAGGATTGAGTTGGATATGCCAATCATGGCCAGCATCATTGACTTTCTTCTTGAGGAGTTTCAAGATGGTCTTGTTGGATGCTTCTACTTGGCCATTGCCTTGGGGGTAATAGGGTGTGGAGAAACAGTGTTGGATTTTGAATCGGTCATAGAGTTCTTGGACATCCTAGTTTTTGAAGGGTCTTCCATTATCTATGATAATGGATGAGGGAATCTCATATCTGTAGATGAGGTAGTTGAGGATGAATGAGGAGATTTATTTACCTATGACGGTGGTGAGAGGAACGACTTTAATCCACTTGGTAAAGTATTTAGTGGCGGTTATTATGAATTTATGGCCATTGGATGAGGGTGGATGGATCTTACCCACAAGGTCAAGTCCCCATTGGCAAAAGGGCCAAGGTATCATTAAAGGTCTCAACTCTTGAGTTGGTGCATGTATTAGGTTCCCATGTATTTGGCACTACTTGCACTTCTTCACAAACTGATATGAATCTATTTCCATGTTCGGCCAATAATAACCCAAACACATGAGTTTATTAGCTAAGGAAGGATCGCTAGAGTGTGTTCTGCAGATCCCTTCGTGTATGTCTTGTAAGGTAGTTTGGGATTCTTCTCATTCTAAACAATGGAGTAAAGTACCATCTAGACCATGTCGGTATAGGGTGTCAGCAATAATGGTATAGCGAGAGGTTTGGTGTATAAAGGTTCATCATTGGTTTGAAGATAAGTCAGGTGGGAGGGTATTGTCCTTGAGGTAAGTGTAAACCTTATCATACCAAGGTGAATCAGATCCAACTAAAAGATATATGGAATGGGTCTCATGAAGATCATAAGCTAGTTGTTGAATTGTTTCCACTAAGAACTTGTACTGTGACTCATTCTTTGGTATTTCGAGAAGAGAGGCAATGGTTTCCATGGCATATGCTTCTTTGTTCTCAATGCGAGCTACTTGCTCAAAAGAGATGATCACAAATTATTCCTTAAAGTCCTTGACCATCCTCTTGTATGGGACAAGCTTCTCATCTTTGGTTTGGTAATCGTCATTGACCTGATTTATCACTAGTTGAGAATTACCATAGACATGTAGCTCTTTGATTTTCCACTCTGTTGCCATTTTGAGACCAATGACTAAGGCTTCATATTATGCTATGTTATTGGTGCATGGGAATAACAAATGGTAAGACTTCAGTATGGTGTCACCATGAGGAGTTACAAATAAGATTCATGCCCCTGATCCATGGTTCGTGTAGGACCCATCAAAGTAAAGTGTCCAGGAATGTGTTGATATATTGAATAAGGATTCATCTAGAAACTCAAATTCCATTGGTGTGGTGTCTTGTAGTGGTGCATCTACTAACTGATCAGCAATGACTTGCCCTTTTATAGCATTTTTGTCTACATACTCAATGTCGTATTCACTTAGGAGCATTACCCATTTTACTAGGTGACATATAAGAGTTGCTTTGCTTAGTAGGTATTTCAGTGGATCTATTTTTGCAATAAGTTTGACTGGATGTGCAAGCATATAATGTCAAAGTTTTTGGGAAGCAAAAACTATTGCAAGACATGATCTTTCTATCTGAGAGTGTTGCAACTCATAGCCCACCATTGTGTGACTGATATAGTAGACAACTCTTTCTTTATTTTCATAATCTTGTTGTACTAGAAGGGCCCCAAGAGCTATTGGTGTAGCAGATATGTAAAGTATCAATGGCTTCCCTTGGATAGGAGGCATGAGAATAGGTGGATACATAAGATACTCTTTCAGTTTGTCAAATGCCTCTTCACATTTCTCATCCCACCTAAATGGAATGTTCTTGTACAGGAGATGACTGAATGGTTGACACTTGTCTTCCAGTTGTGATATGAATCTATGGATTTCTTGTAGCTTACCCTGTAGAGATTTGAGTTGAGTAAGAGTCTTGGGTAGTGGCATGTCCATAATAGCCTTGACTTTGACAGGGTCCACCTCTATTCCATTTGCTGAAACAATAAAAACTAGGAGCTTGCCTGAGGTGACTCCAAACACACACTTCTTTGGGTTCAACTTGACTTTGAATTATTCTAATCTTTGAAAGACTTTCTCTAACACATCCAGGTGGGATTCTCTTGTGAGTGACTTTGCAAGGATATCATCTACATAATCTTCCATGGTGACGTGCATCATATCATGAAATATAGTGGTCATAGCATGTTGATATGTGGGCCCAAATGGCATGACATTCCAATAGAAAGTGCCCCATGGACAAGTAAAAGTTGTCTTATGCTGGTCTTCTGGTGCTACCCTAATCTGATTATATCCTGAGAAGCCATCCATGAGAGATAACATGGTATGCCCTATTGTTAAGTCAACTATGATATCTATATTTGGCAATGAAAAATCATCCTTGCAACAAGCTTTATTTAGATCTCTAAAGTCATTGCATAGTCTAACTCAGCCATCAAGGTTGGACACTGGTACTATGTTGGAGACCCATTCTGGATAGTCTATAGCTCTTATGAATCCTACATCTAGTAATTTCTTGAGTTCTTTTACAAGCAGTGCTATGTGTGGGTGCATCTTTCTAAGATTTTGTTTCACTAGTTTCACTCTTGGATCTAATGGAAGATGATGTAGAATCAAATCTAGATCTAACCCCGGCATATCTACATATGACCAAGCAAAATTGACTTGCTTTCTCTTGAAGAATGGTACAAAATTAGTCTTCTCTAGTGGGGTTAGAGACTTAGCAAATTGAATGATCTTAGGCTGTTCCTCTGTTCCAATGTTAATCGGCTCTGTGGCTTCCACAACAATCTGAGACTTCTCCTAGTGCATGTCATCAGGGAGAGTGTCAAGCCTTCCATCATCAGGTGCCACAGTTGGGTTTTCATCTTTGGATGCATCCTTTCTTTTTACTATTTTGGGATCTAACACTACTGCAGAGCGGTTTTCACCATCAGATCTAATTTTTATTTTGATATTTTTACGACTGGAAGGCTTGGCACCCTCTCTGAAATAAGCCACGGTATTAAGTTCAAGAGCAAACCTAGCCTTATGATCTCCTTTAGGTAGGTGGTCCCTAAGTTCGATATAGTCAATATAGGCATCATCGTTTTGGAACATATCTAGTTGTGGGGTTCCTTGTAGATCCCAGTCAATAAGCTCAGGATGCACAAGGGGAGGGAGTCAGAGGATAGATCTGATTCATTGATAGTTTGAATGGATATGCTAGGAGTATTGGTAGGGTGAGTGTTCAGGATGGTACTTTCCTCCAAGTTATTTTTTGTGATAGAACTCGAACCTTCCTCGAAAGTTGTATTCTCGGGGATAGGAAAATCACACTCTAATGGCCTATTCGATAGCATTTGTCCCTCATGGTAGGGGCTATAAGTTTGAATGGTATCGACCTATTTGTCATCATAGGAATGCTCTATCAGCTCATCCCACTCATATTCATTGGAATCTATGTCATTGTTCTCTTGAAGTGTATGGATCATTTCTACAAGACAAGCATTTGCTTTAGCTTTTCCCTTATCCTTATATCCTAGACCTTTTGTATTTCTAGCCAATGAGGATAAAGAAGGTTGAATGGGTTCTACAATTCCTTCTTTTCTTAGGCTGATGGGGCCTTATCCTTCATAACCCATTCTATGTAGGATAGATTCACCTCACCCATAGATTTTCGTTGGGAGCTTAGGTGGTTCCTGTTGTGTGCTATCTTCTTCTTCAATATAAAGCCATTGTAGGATATCTCTTTCCTCTATTTCATCTGATAAGGTCCCCCATTTTATAAAGGGAGTTGTGGGAGGTATAGGAGGAGTAGATGGCTTTGGAAAATGCTTGGGTCACCCAAAGGATATAGGAGATAAAGGCATTTTGGCTAGATTGAGGTTGTGCTCTATGGAGTATTCCCCTACTCCTGTTTCTTTGATTCTATTCTTTGGGCTTTGATGAGGAAACTTTAGAGGTAGGATAATGCTATGGGGTAGGGGATGTAGATGCTCTATTGTTTGGTATGATGCAGTCAGGTTTTGAAAGGACAGAGTTGCAATGTTGAAAGGGGTTAGGGTCACCTTGGATGGTGACTTGCTTGTCGTTATGAGGGAATTTTATGCATTGGTGATAGGTGGAAGGCACAACTTTCATGGTGTGAATCCATGGTCTACCTAGGAGGATATTATAGGTGAACTCCCTATCTAGGACTTGGCACACAACATCTTTTATCACTGGTCCCACTTGTATGGGTAAGACAACTTTTCCTTTTGTAGTTCTCTCCTCTTCATCATAGGCTTTGATAGTTATCTTCTTTCTTGGGTCAACTACATTTTTGGAGAACCCCAATGTAAGGACTAGCTTCAACGTGCAAATATTTAAACCGGCTCCCCCATCAAAGAGAACCCTCTTGATACGATGCTTATGGATGAAGGCAACAATGTGTAGAGGAGTGTTATGAGGTTGAGACACTGAGAGGTCATCTTGTTTGGTAAATAATATAGTACTTGAGGAGGTCAGATTACCTACCATGGCCTAAAACTTCTCTTGGGCCAAGTTAGTGGGTATAATGGTTTCCACTAAGGCTTTATCGAGAATCTCCTTATGGGAAGGAGATAGACGCAACAACTCTAAGATAGAAATGTGGGTAGGAGTCTTCCATAGTTGGTCTATGACACTATACTAATGGGGATTGGATTGAGAAGGTGATGAACTTGGAGGGATGGTATTTAATGTGACTTTACCACTGCAGGTAATGATACTGCAATCATTTTGGTTAGGCTCTGATTGTTGGTTGGGCATGACCACATTGATCTGTGGGACATGCTCTGATATGTAATTGATGGTATAGTCGAATGGCACACTTGCGTAGTTGGCATTACTATTCCCACTATTCTAATTTTGCCTATTGTGATTGTTGTTGTTGTTGCCATTGTTGTTGTTGTTGTACGACCTGTCATGATTGAGAAGTGGATCCTTGTAAGCCACATGTGTCTTATTAGAGGTATGTTGTTGAGTTCCTCCTTGATTTTGATCAAACACATCTTGAATAACGTGTTTGAGACGGATACAATTGTTGGTTGTATGTCCTCTTCCTCTATGATACTCACAATAGTCGGTGTCTTTCTAGTAGTGAGGTTTGATTTGAGGTTCGTAATCACTTGTTGGCATAGAGAGATTTCATTGTTGGCCAATTGCTTCCTTAATGTGGATTCTTGGGACTCACCCAGTGGTGTGAACTTTTGCCTTGGATTTGAGTTGAACCATGGTCTTAGGTCCCGAGAGAATGTTTTGTTGGGTGTAAAATTGCTTACCTCTCCTTTGAGAGTAAATATCGGTTGTTGTTTGGGAGCTGCCACCTTGGCATCAACTACTCCATCGTTGACGACATTTTTATTCTTGGTCCAAAATTTTAATTTGTTAGTCGTGTAGTTGGAAGTAGGTGTGTCCTTGTATAACTTGATTTGCCCCTTGGCGATCATAGCCTTTTTGATGAACAATCCCATTTCAATGACCTTTGAAAATGAAGTAGGGCATTGAATTTGTATTTGATAGCTAAGATTAGAGTTGAGGTTATGGACAAACATCTCCATTAATTTCTTTTCAGGTACATCATATGAACATTTACTTTCTAGTTGTCTCCACCTTTGTAGGAAGGAGGCGAATGATTCACCACTCTTTTGCTTGGTGTTGCATAGGTCGAGCATTGAAACTATATGTTCAATATTGTAAGAGAAGTGCGTGATGAATTTGTTGACTAACTCATTGAAAGTTTTGATGCCTGGTGGAAGCCGTGAGAACCACTCCATGGATTGAACAATATTGAACTAGACTGAAATGGGTATCCAGAAATGAAAAAAATTTTCCTTCAAAGATTGTACAAGTGCTCACTGTCACGAATGCGCCAGAATAGATGCGTTGCGGAAACTAGTAAATGCACAAGAAGTCGGCATAGAAGCACCGCACTGGTAAAAATCAAATGCATTGTAATAGGTAGTAAAAGCATAACAAGTCAGTACAGATGTGCCGTAGGTCGGCACAAATGCGCAACAACAGAGGATAGATGCGCCGCTCTGATTTTTCTTAGTATTTTTGCAATTTTTTTGGAAATTTTTTGATATTTTTGGTACTTTGGTTGCAAGAATGTCTTTTTTATTTGATTTTCTAAAATTATGGCAAGAAGACATAGCAAACACAAAGAATATTTTTATGGTTTTTTTTTTGTGATTTTTTGGACACTTTTTTGGACTAGAAGAAAGAAAAGTAAGTACACTCCTAGGCTTCAAATAGTTTACAAGGGTTTTTGGCCACTAGAACAAAAGGTGTTTAATGAAGGAAACTATTTGAGTGGTTATACATGCAGTAGCACTACTCTCCATTATGGAGTCTCCCAGCCTATAAGGGTTGCACCTTGGAGTGTTTTAGGGGAGGTTACCTGTCGGTATAAAAGAACTTCACTCATTGTTTGAAGCTTTCACTCCAAACACAATTTATTTATAGTGGTCTGGAAGGGCTTGGCATCTAGCTTGTTACCACTTAGGGTCGTTCCTACTTGGATGAACGATATCCAAGAGCAGGCCCCTCTAAAGGAAAAACACATGCATAAATGATATGTCTAGCATTTTGGTCACCCAAGATAGGGGAGAGCATAGGCCTAGTATCATTCCCAAAACACAAAATATAGTGGTTCTTTTCCCCTAGTTTAAAATGAGAAAAACTAGATGAGCTATCTACTTGGGCAAGCACAGAATTTTTTTAACTTTGAAGTGATAACAAGATAGCAATGGTACAGTTTTACAAAGATAGTAATGATAAGTTCAATTTTATCCCAGATAGCACGAATTGTTAACTTTGAAGTGATAATCGAGATAGCAATGGTTCAGTTTTACCCAGATAGCAATGATGAGTTCAATTTTATCCATGTAGCATGAATTGTTAACTTTGAAGTGATAATCGAGATAGCAATGGATCAGTTTTACCTAGATAGCAATGATGAGTTCAATTTTATCTAGATAGTAATGTGTTGTTAACTTTGAAAAGATAGCAATATAGTAATGATTCAATGATATGCAAGATAGCAATGATTCAATTACCACTTTCCTAGTTAAAACTATGTGAGATTTGCATGAGCATCCATTTACTTTCCCATTAGAAATCAAAGTGTGAGTTAACAAGTGCAACTATATGATTCTAAACCAGTACCTAACCTATAACACAGATCAAGAGAGTTCCTGCAAAAAGACGTCAGCATTAGCAAAAACTTCAAGGAAACCCTAAAAATCACTACCTAAAATAGATGCACCACTTCAAAGACTGAATGCACAGAAATAGAGAATAGAAGCACCACAGTACATATGCACTAATATATAAGTCAAAAGCGCAAATAGTGTATATGTGCTAAACTAACAGATGCGTCATATCAGAGGGTAAATGCACCATAACAGAGTCTGTATATGCCGAAAGGATGTAAACAGATAGTATATATGTCAGATCAGAGACTATATGCGCTGAAGGAATGTATGCACCGTAACAGATATCAGATGCATGTTAGGATGTGTCAGATGTGCTATTTCCTCTTGTGTATGGCTTTCTAAAACACAAAAACTTAGTTTTTGGGTTAAATTTGGGGCTAGGCCCCACGGTCGGCACCAAAAATGTTAAGGAAAAATTGGATCTAAATGAATAATCAATATAATCAATATCAAAATACCCAAAAGTCAATTAAATATAGCAACAAATAGATCAATCAAACAAAAGAACTTCAAAAACCTTTGAAAACCTCTAAGCTTCATAGCTTCCATTGGTTGCCTATCTCAATTGATCTTGCATGTATGAATAAGGCCCTCAGAGAGTGCACTTCCTTGCTATGATTCCAAGATTGTCAATGGAGAATGGCTATGATAATTCTTTATAATGAAGAGGAGATTCACAACAATGATAGTAGTGCATAGTAATGAGTGTGATCACAAGCAATGAAGGAATTGGTGCCAAAGGCACGCTATAATTCCTGTAGAGTAACGATACTTAAATCTTGGATGAATGAAATGGAAGAACAGGGTTTTATTTATAGACTTGAGAGAATGAAGATTAATGATATAGAAAGAATGAGAAGATCAATGGTTGAGAATGGTTGAGGAATGTGTGTGAAAAGGAAGAAGACAAGTGTCACCCAAAAGCTATTTTATTTGAGTTAACTATTTTCTTTTCTAAAGATAAGACATGCTTTTCATAAATTAGAAATTTTTTTTCTAATTTAAGAGATATTGATAAAAACAAGGTTGATTGAATAGATAACTAAACTCGAGATTTGCTTTTGCATGATTTGAGAGAAATTAAATAATAAATTATTTAATTTTGTGTGCATGGAGAAGAAGACTTATTTTTAGAAGATTTGGAAGATATTTGAAGATAGGAAGGCAAATTAAATAAATAAATTTATTTAATTGTTTGTGCATGATTTGGAAGAATAAATAAAATATTTGATTATATTTTATTTTTAGAGGTTGAGAGGATTTAAATAAATTTGATTTGATTTATTCAAATTTAGAAGAATGATTTTGACTTAATTAAATAATTAAGAATTATGTAATTGTTTGGAAGAATTTAATTAAATAAAGGATTTTATTTAATTTTGACTTTAGAAGACGTAATTAAATATTGTGATATTTAATTAATTTAGAGGAATATGAATTGAATAAATAAATTTGGTTATTTATTGATTGATAGAAGATTTAGAATGGGATAAATATTAAGAATATTTATTTAGACCGAGTCATGTCATTTTTAGGCATATACACTAACAATTGCGGTTGTATTCCAAGGGTTAAAATCTACCCATGGAGCTCCAATGCCTATCAAGTCCGAAATTGTATTTGGGTCATTGATCTCAATTTATAATCTAACAGCTAGGGTTAAATTCCATGGGCCAAAATGTACCCATGGAGCTCCAATCGCTCCAAAATTGCATTTGGGCCATTGATCTCTATTAAGATCAACACCCCAAATGTAATTTCAAGCCCCATGGGCATTGGAGCTCTACAGGTACATTTTGTTCCGCATAATAGAACCCAAACCATTAGATTATAGATAAAATTAATGGTGGTGAAAAATAATTTAGGGCCAATTTAAAATACTCAATGTTTGATTTAAAATATTAAGGAATTATAGACATGAGCACTACACCTTAAACTAGTCAATCACTACCACCTTTAAGCCTTTACTTTTCCATGGGAATTTAATTTATTTTTTACAAAGAATTTGCCATAGTAATTAATGCATTTTCCTATTTTTTATCAAGATTCGCTAGAATTTTATACAAATTTGTAGTGATTTAAAAAATTTGCCAACAAAATTAAAAACAATTTCAAAAAAAGGAAAGATTTGCCAATATAAATTAATATTTTTTTCAAGAAAAAATGGAAGATTCACCAGGATTTTATATCATTTTTTCAAGAGGGGTTTCTTAAAGTTATCACTGCTCTGATAGTTAGTACATAACCTTCTAACGTTACTCAATATATTGATGTGAATTTGTTGTTAATCATTTAGGCATCTTACGCATGAGATTTTATGTAATCTATATCTAGATATGCGAATATTCACTCTATTTCACCTGTTCTGCATAAATCTCAACGAATTATGTTAAATCCTATAATCTTTAACCAAGATATGTGAATATTTACTCTAAGTTTGATCAATTCTTCTAATCTTTACTCTAATTAAGATTATTCATGATGATGTGTGTAACTTTGATTAGTTCTTCTTAATTTACTTGAATTTAAACTAATCTTCACTTAATTCTGCTTTTGCACCTTAAATTGTTCTAAAGATTGTGCCTACAAGGTGATATTTCCATGATTCTTATCATTATTTCCAAGTATTTGCATGATATTTTCAATCTTACATGCGATTTGCTCAAATATGCATAAGATTTTCAATTATCTATGGATTTATGCATATTTACTATGTTTTGCTTATCATTTATCAATATTTTGCAGTTGATGATGATGATTGATGAAATTTAAAAGAAATGAACTTGAAATTCTAAAATTATTTGAAATGAGTGAGTTTTGATCATTGATCCATATGCACAATTCAAAACTTCATGAAAAGAGATGAAATCAAACCATGCTTCACCATGATAGAAAAAACATAGTAAATATGCAGAAATCCATAGATAATTGAACATCTTCTGTATATTTGAGCAAATCACATGTAAGATTGAAAATATCATGCAAATACTTGGAAATAATGATAAGAATCACATAAATATCAGCTTGTAGGCACAATCTTTAGAACAATTTAAGGTATAGAAGCATAATTAAGTGAAGACTAGTTAAAATTCAAGTAAATTCAGAAGAACTAATCAAAGTTACACAATTCATCATGAATAATCTTAATTAGAGTAAAAATCAGAAGAATTGATCAGGTGGCTTGAAGGAGAAGGTTGGATAGCTCTTCTACAACCCTCTTCCATTATTTGGTTTTTTAAGGTCAGTCTCAAGGCTTTGAGCCTTCCTCATGTATTTTTACTTTCTTGTATGAATGGTTTTGTTTGTGTTTTGCATTATTGTTGTGTTTAGTTTTATGGGTGTTTTGAATGAGACTACCATTCTTGGTGTGTACATTCATGTGAGGGGTGGGAGAGGAGTGAACCTCCTCAAGGTCACCCTCTTTGTATTGGCATATTGTGGCCTTGAGGGCATTTTGGTGGAGTTTTGCTAGTTATTTTATGGCATGAGTGCCTTGGTGTGATATATTTCATGGAGGATATTTTAGGCTTGAGGCCTTTTTGGAAGTATTATGATTTTTATGGAGGTATTTTTAGGCTTGAGGCATTGTTATGGATTCATGAGAGTTGGTTGGAGTGAACCTCTTGAGTAGAAAGAGTCCACTCTCCTACCCCCTCAAATCCATGTTTATGGATTTTATATTGTGTAAGCCTTATGGGTGTTCTTGTTATTGTGTGGTTTGCTTATTGTTGTGTTGTGGTATGAGACCCATGTGATGATCGACCTTCAAGCTCAGGGGTGACCCACTTGCGGGTTTATGGTAGGGAGGAGAGTGTTTTGGTGGCTTGGATGTGTTCTCCATTGTTTTAGTTTTTATAGGTTTGTTGGGAGACCTTTGGAGCTTGGGTGAAGTCTTATTTTGTTGGAGTTGTTATTGGTATTTTGGCTACTTGAGATCCATAGCCAAAGAATGGCCTATTTGTAGTTGGACAAAAAGGAAAGAGAGAAAATATTCTCTTAATGTGTATTTGTTTAAATGAAATTTAATGTTAGATCTCATCATACTTGTGGTTGCAAAAATGCAATATGTGTTGTTTTTAATTTAATATGTTGCCATGGGAAAGTTTTACAAATGGAAAATAAATATGTTGCTGGGTTCCAATGTTGATGTGTGAAGTTTATTAATTTTGTGCATTAAAAATATATATATAAAGGAAAAGGGATTGTATTAGTTGTGTGAGCATTCAAATGTATTCCTATATTTGTTGTTGTAAATCAGTACTCTGTTCAAGTGAAGAAAAATATAATTTCATGATATTTGTATTACAATGTTGAAAAGAAAAAGAGAGAAATGGTATTTAGTTAAATTTGTTACTATGGGTTGTGTTCTTTCAAAGGAAAAGTTATCTATATGATATACTGTATGTGAAAATGTTGTTGTTTGCTATTTAAATCTATATGTTTATTATGTATGAGAAAGTGTTGTTATGTAAAATTGTTGGTTACTTTAGTTGATGTTGGAAAGTAACTCACTGTTTGAACTCAGAGATTATATTATGTGCAACATTTAGCTAAATGCAAAATAAGTTAAGTTCTGCCATAATACTCTTTTTATTGCAAGTGTTTATACATTACATTTATTCCAGAAAAGATAATATACTTTGTAGCCAAGAGAATAATGTGTGTGTGTGTGTGTGTGTGTGTGTGTGTGTGTGTGTGTGTGTGTGTGTGCGCATTTAAAAAAAATCAAAGTTTAAACAATAAAAATAAAATTTCTAATTGATACTCTTAAACCCTAACGGTGATTTTGATAGCCGATGTTTTCTTTTGTTAAATGTTTTGTGTAAAAAGAAAGAGGGGGGGGATGGCCTGGCAACCCCCCCCATGGACTGTGTATCAAGTGAAGGGGTGGGGGATGGATCCCCCACCCACTCCCCACCATATGGTGGGGGGTGGGTGGAAGGTTTGCCCCCATCAAAACACTTTTCCTTGCCCTTTCCTGCATGATGAAACTGCGGCACCGTTAAGACATTTCCATCGCTATTCATTAATTCATTTGGCCTTGACCATTGGGACCACTGTGCATGTTCTTTGTGATTTAACTTGCAATATATTTTATTATATATATATATATATATATATTAGTCCCTTGACTGCAACCAAATATGTAACCTGCAGCATATATCCATTAAAAATATAAAATGCAGGGATATATATATATATGTGTGTTCCTCAAAAAAATGGGGTTTTACATAAATATATGAAAATGATGATTCATATATTCATTGAGTATACCTTTGGTAGAGGCCTCCCATGGCTGCCCAGAATGTAGAAAACTTGCAAAACAAAATAGAGAAGAAGGGAAGAGTAGGAAGGAAAGAGAGAAGAGGGAATTACAAGAGTTTAGGGTAAAATGGTAAAGAGAGGAAAATAGGTTAGGGTTAGGGCATTAGGGATTATAATATCCTTTTTAATCTTTTTGGGTGGAAAGGAGATAAGATTTTAAAATTTGGTAGAAATTGGGAAATTGAGTGCACGTGACTCATCCCCTTTAACTTGACTTGTATTGATTTATTTTTGCAAATGGGTTTACTTTTATCCCTTGTATAGGCATTTGGTTATAGTGGGTGGAATTTAAATTTTTTAACTAGACTGTTTTCCCCTTTTATCCTTAGAAGTGTTATTTAATTTTAGTGGGGAAAATTATCCTCAACCATGGCTTTTATTTTTCCTTGAGGGTTAACTTTAAAATGTGGGATGTGGATGTAGTAATTCATGTTTTATTTTTGAAAATTTTAATGAAGAATTTTGTTTTGGCCTTGGGAAATTATTTTGGCTTTGGGATTAAGCTCGATTAATTTAACACCCTATTGGTAAGGTTAGTTTAATTAATCTTATTTTAATCTAGGTTTTTTTTAAAGGGTGCAAGTGGGGAAATGTATAATTTAATTGGGCATATTTAATCCCCTGATTATTTTGAATGGCATGATAGGGGTGTTTTTAATATAACTATTTTTCTATGATTATCATTAAGGTGTTATGCTGCCAGATTTTTTTGGGAATCAAGATTAATTATTTTTAATGATTTAATCTTTGCGTTAATTAATACTTTAATTTTTTTCACAAAATAGTTATGTGTTTATGAGCTTGTTATTTAACCTTTTTATGCTTTAGCATTAGGGCTTTGATTTTGATACATGACGAAATCACGCTACTCATTTAGGAAACATAGGGTTTGGGTCAAATCAATCCTAACCCTAGTGGCAATGCTCATCGTGTCGCATAACCCCCTAGTTGGCTATCATCACGCAGGGGATTGCGTATGTATTTGTACTACCCTGAGATTTGATTGACATGTTTATGCCTTATGTGTATTTCCATTGAGCACGTTGACACGTGTGAGGGGGTTTCTAGGGAAGCGTGGAATTTTTTTTGATATTTCATGTCATGACCACATGACAAATGTGGACATGACATGTGTGTTGCATGTCGTGACTACATGGGAAATGTGGGCATGACTTTCTAAGTTTGATCAATTCTTCTAATCTTTACTCTGATTAAGATTATTCATGATGATTTGTGTAACTTTGATTAGTTCTTCTGAATTAAAGTGTTCTAAAGATTGTGCCTACAAGCTGATATTTCCATGATTCTTATCATTATTTCCAAGTATTTGCATGATATTTTCAATCTTACATGCAATTTTCTCAAATATGCTTAAGATGTTCAATTATCTACGGATTTCTGCATATATACTATGTTTTTCTTATCATTTATCAATATTTTGCAGTTGATGATGATGAATGATGAAATTTAAAAGAAATGAACTTGAAATTCTAAAATTATTTGAAATGATTGAGTTTCAACCATTGATCCATATGCACAATTCAAAACTTCATGAAAAGAGATGAAATCAAACTATGCTTCACCAGGATATTCCACAACTACACACAGTTGATGCTAATATTCAAGGGAATTAGATAACAACAACATTCACAAATTGAAATGCACCTCAGAGAGTGTAACACTCCATAGTGACATGTCTAGATATCATCCACAAACGATTACTCAAGATTTATATGATTAATTTGTAACCTGGATCTCTATTTCATTCCATATTCAAATGTATGCATATTTACAATTGGTCTCAAGAAAAAACCATGGGGAAATGCTAAGTCACAAAAAATATATACTTAGTGCTCACAAAGGTCAACAATTCTCTCTCAATTAAGGTCCTAATAATATACAAAATGGAAATCCATCTCCTTTTATAGAACAACGGGAGGATGTGGTTACAACAGATCCAGTGATCTAATGCTCAAGATAAAATGTGGCACATAATTTCCAGTTGGCAATCAATCTGGTAGAGTCTAGCTATCATTCTAGAATATTCTTGGAATCTTTGACTTGGTCAATATGACCTCTTTACTCTACATTCCCATCTGATTCCTCATTTATAGATGGCTCCTCTATTATCTTGCATCTGATACCCTAGATGAGCTCATATGCCTGGATGGCCTTATCTATTTCTGCTCTATCTAACACCTTAGCCTTCTCGGCTACATGCTCTTGCACCTACAATTATTCTTGCAAGGTTACCAATCTACTTGTCTGGCTATCTAGTTCTTTGTTATATGTTTCTATCTTAGCCTTCATCTGCATGGCTTTGTCAATAGTAGCCTCAGAGAAATGTTAAATAGGATCCTCTGCTACTAGACTGAAAGTATCCTTCAATTCCTAGGTAGAAAAATCTTCATCTTAATTTTCTACCTTTCCTTCTAATTCACCTTCAAGGGCTTCCAAAACCCCTAGCTCCTCTTCTAAAAGTTCATGTGCTTTGACATTGATATCTATAATCTTGGCATTACATATTTTCAATATATCTACCTCAAACCTTATGTCTTCAAACCAATTATCCAATTGTGGGAGTGTTTGAGGTGTTAGGATCTTCTTTGTCATGAGGATGCCAACATCTACCTTCCGCATATCCTTTAGTGTAGCCAAATGCTTACCACTCTTTATTAACCTCTCACCAACCTCCTTCTTTAGCTTATCTTATTTTCTCTTCAAGTTACTGAGCATGTCCCAATTGGGAAATGAGGTCCTTATTACTTTTTCTCCTTCCTTTAGAAATTTGGTGAACCGAACCACCTATCCATTACTTATGCATGATGTTTCTGCACATCTAGAGCTGCTATCTCTTGCTGAGATACTAATGCCAAAGGTGTAGTGGTTGTGATCTAGTTATTAGTTGGTCCTACCAACCCCCTCACAAAATCCTATAATTGGGCTACCTGCTCCTTATACATCTTCTTCTTAGCTTTTGTTTTCTTTATTCTGGCCTCCACCACATCAGTATGATCCCTCAATCCTTAGATCTCTTGCTCCTCAGTGGTATGGCCTAAATCAATAGTAGTTATTTGAAATTCTTGAGGCCTTATTTCTCCTTTGACCTTGTCCACTATTGGCACAACTATTTGAGCTATTCTTTTCCCTATTGTTGCATCCCTCTTTATTGTAGAGATTGTCATGGCCCTCCTCTTTGGCTTAGCTAGATCCAATTTGAACAATGACTTGAAGTCAAACGGCTCGGTCTCCTCCTATGGATGTTGAATCTTTGATGACATCCATGGTAATACATCAGGTCCTGGCCCTACTTGGTCTTGTTTCTCAATCTAAGCATTTTGTGCTTCTTTATCTTTACCTGTATCATCATCACCTATAGGGGTCTATGTATTATCTTGTTAATCCTTACCCTAATCCTATTGTGAAAGAATGACTTCAAGATTTCCCATTTGTTGGTCTTTGTCTTGATCTACCCCACTATCATCATGAACCTTTTCCTGTTCTAGTGGTGGTTGATCAAGGGTGTTGTGTGTATTGGTTAATTTGGAACCATATCATCCTTGGGCACATCCTCAGCTTGTTCTTTCCTCATAGTTTCCACTTGGATGTTCTCATGCCCTTGTGTCTAATCATCTTGATGGGATTCTTGCATTAGTTGGCTCTGATCACCCTTATCAATTTTTCTTTCTATATCAATGAGTCATCCTGAAATAGACTCTTTCTTAGGCTTCTCCATCTGGATATCTTATTGTTCTTGTTTATCTTTATTCACATTAATATCCTAATATGCCTCTTTAGCTTGGGCATCACCAATTTTATCATCAACATCCATTGGGATGTTCTTTTCTTGTAGATAATCATTTGTGACAGTTTCTTCTTCCTGATCCCCACTTTTAGGCTGATATGTCAAATCAATCACCTTAGGGCTTGTCACTATCTCAATGAGGACATTTAAAGGTCCCATTTGTATCCCAAGATCAGAGGACTCTACATACTTGTATTCTTATTAGGTGTTTGTATAGTGGCACCTCCAGCTGCAACTTCAGTATGATGGAGTAAGGTCTCTAGGGGATGATTAGTCACATGTCCATGACTACCTCATCTTCAATTGAGTCAATTGTTCCACTCAATGGAAAGGACTTATTCACCTCCTTTTCTAGTGACTTGCTTATGGCTTGTTGTGCCATTTCAATTTTTACCCTTATTATATTTTCAATAGGCACATCATGCTTGAATTCCTTCACTACATTCAAGAGTGGACTTAGATGCCCCTGCATTTGAATAAGAGGTGGTATTTCTCCTCTCATGGTTGGGCTTTGATACATTGAATGCCTAAGGATATTGACTCCATGCAAGACATCCTTCCCCTTTTCTATAATGGTCCCAATTGGGCCTTGATCTTCTTCCTCCAAAATCTCCTCCTCTATAGTTAATGCCTTGGGCGTGGAGATTGGGATAGCTACCAGAGGCGTATCCTTAGGAGGTGAGGGTGGTGCATATACCAGTGAAAATCCTTCAACTATAGGTTGTTCTGCAGCTCTCGATGAGCTAGGTTGTGCTAATTAGATCTCTAAGACCTGTCTTTTATGTATTAGGAAGTCATCATAACCTGGATCTTCCCTTTCTTTTATCTTTCTCTTCTTATCATAGGTGATAGCAACACCTTTTCTCCTCAATTCATTTATCTTCTTGGTCACCCAGTTCTTGGCCCTTGCCATCACCTTGGCAGTAAGGACATTAATTGAAGTTTCATCTCCCTAGCTTCAATCTAGAGGCACCAGTGCCTTATTATATATTTTCTTGTCTTCATATTTAGGATCCATGATGTCATCATCCTCCTTGATCAGGGTAGGGACTTCTATCTATCCAATGGTTCACATCTGATCAAGGGTTAACCTTTGGTATTCCCTTTTCTGCACTTCATGCTCATCATCATAATCAGCCTTGTAGTCTTATAGGTGCATGCCATGGTTGTACTTCTTTTTGAAATGCTTCTCAATCCTATTGTAAGGACCATATTCCCTCACCAATGGGAATAGTTGTAAATTTAGGTTCTTCAAATCTGACTTAGCTGCCTTTGCATTGTCCATTTATCCAACCATAAACCAATTGATTTCTATAGGGAACTTTATGTATGGTCTTCCATCTTTTCTTTTGGACATCTCCAGGGGAGGGATATGTTGTCTAACCATCTCCATTAAGACCACTTTGTCTGATGGATATCTTGGTAACATGAAGGGATTCCCACTGAACCCTTCCATCCTATTATAATATATCAATATGTTTTGGCCTATATAAACCAGGAACCATGTGGTTGGATCTTCTCCATTTCCCCCACTAAAAATCTCTTGGCTCTATCTCCTTCCAAAAGCCTAACCAAATGCATGATGAAGCAGTCATTTACTGCTTTATAGTGCTACATTGACTATCTCCTCTCTAATAGGGGATAATGCTCCCAGGGGGTCTTCTCATGAGGCAGCCTACCCATTCTTCCTACTATTTGCAACCCATCAAAAGCATCTTTGGCTACACATGCATATACTAGATATGAAGTCATTTTAAACACTCTATCTTTCATCCTCCTCCACTTCACCATTTTAAATAGGAGTCACTAATTATTTTTGCCCATTGCACTATCTATTTGTTCTCGATTACCATCCTGATGAGTCTGAACATCCAATATTCAAATTTTCCAGCATTCTCTCTTCCTTTCATTCTTCTAAGCAAGAAGATCATTTATTGGACTTCTAGGATGATGTCATATTTTTATAAATGTTGTGGCATTTTGGCCACTACTTTAGCTTTGTTGGTTGGGTCTCTCCATCCCAAGAAAATTACCTTTCTGTAATCCTTTTTCTTACCATCATATTCCTTGGCTAATGCCTCTAGGTCTAGCACATCTTTTCCACTGGGTGTGGGCAAATTGATTGCCTTAGTTATGTCATTTATTGATATGTCTACATAGACTCTCCCCTACTTCTCAACTCTACTTGTGACCACATTATAATTATTTGCACATTCAATCACGAGCTCTAGAGCCTCTGTAGCATATGAAAAACTAGTGGCATAATACATCCCCATGGTTATGATGTTCTTCAGGATGTGGTGATCTTCTTTGGCATTGATCCTATTTCTGAATACCTCAATATCAATATTTCTAGAGTGCTTATCTTCCACAAAGCCATACATGCTATAAGTGTTATGCACTTTCGGGAACATGCTCTATTTAAATTCAACGTCATGTTTGTCCATGCAGGGTTGAGACATCTTGTCCTGCACTTTCATGGACTCATCTTAACTAGGGCCTCTGTAAGGTTAGAGTTTATCATTCTCTAAATCTATGAAATTAATAAACAAGGAATTTCCAACATATGCATTTAACCAAGATTTATTCCCAAATTCATTTAATTTCAACATTTTAGGTCTTTTCTCGCTGAATATCCTTATGAAATAATCGGCTAGGGTCTGTTCTGGAAACCTTGTTTGAAATATGCAGATGTATACTAGAATTACTGCATGCTCCTAGATGTGCAATTGAAATCTAGTCACAAGTTCACTATAGCAACTTCTACTAAATTCATAGGCTCTCTGTGCAAAGTTATTAACTCTTTGAATGCAATTATGATATTTATGAAAGCAATTTGCTATTTAAATTAAAAATTCTCATATTTTAGGGCATATTAATTACTTTTGAGAGGATCAAATGGAATCCAGTGATGTAATTGAGAGAGATCGGGACAAGTGTTCACTGGCATGAGTTTGAATTTAAAAGCCAACAACTTTTATCTATATTAAATATGATAAGGGCGCACCGAGATGGAGCAAATATTAGCTTTAGAATATTCATATGGATATCCATGTGGATATCCAGATGATGTTAGCATGGGGATGTCGAGCCAACCATCATTGACTAAAGATCCACTATCAGGTCTTAATTTTGTTCTAAATAAGTCAAAATGTCCATGTGGACACATGGCGTGATACTATTGGTTAAACCAAGGATATAGATATTTGGAGGATCTGGACATTAGGAGTTCAAAATATTCATATGGTCGAAATGTCAGGATGATGTCACTAGGAGAAAGCTGATTCATTGTAACATGGTAGGGTGGTGTTATTTAGATCAGGCTATTAAAATAAGGTTAGGATAATAAGAACTCGAAATATCCTGATGACATCAGCAAGATAAATCATTTCTGTTGAGTTGGGGTGAGGTGACATCATCATGATATGGATATTAGGAAAAGATGCAGATCTTTGAAAAGTTAATATTCCTATGAGTTAATGTCCACATGACATAACCAGGTTCTAGAGTCTTCATGGGATCAAGATGACATGACATCATCAAGATCAGGATATTAAGCGAAGAGAAAGATATTTGGCCAAGTTAATATCCATACAAGAAATGTCTAGGTGACATAAGCCATATGAATAAATGAGGGACAAATGATGTCACACAGTTATGGATATTAGCTCAAATATGGATGTTAAGTTAAGGTCTAGATATTAAACTAACATCCGGACATTAACCAATATCCATGCATGCGATGTTTAGCTTTCACCATGACTTAATTTTCACGTCCGCACATTTAGGAATATTAGGACATTGAGTGCAACTTAACAATTTATTGGATTAGGACATGAAAATAATATCTAGATAATATGATTATGTGAATATCCCCATGACCTATTGACCAAACTTTGACCAGGCATAACTTCTTGGTTTTAGGGGATTTCTTGGTGCTTCAAAAGGCAAACCTGCTTAGAGTTTTATTCTCTTTCATTTGGTAGGGTTTATGATGAAAAATTTTGACTTTGGAAATTTGATATGGATTTCAATATCTTGACATGCCAAGGATAAGTCCTGACATACATTTGCTACTAGTTTTTACCAACCCACCCAAAAAGGAAGGAAACAAGAAAGTTAAGCGAAAAGTTGGGTCCCTATTTTGCTAAGGCAAAATGGGACATGTGTAACTACACAACATGTACCCCAAGGTGTTATAAAAGTTGTTTTATATTGATCTTGAGGGTTTATGAAAATTTGATTATATGTCGAAAAACCATTCATGAAGGAAATTAGTTCATGTTTAGCTATTGAATCAACAATCATATCAATATTTGGAAGGGGGAAATCATCTTTTAAAGAAGCAAGATTCAAATCCCTAAAATTGATACATATCTGAATATGGCCATCAGGTTAAGTGACGATGATGATATTCAAAATCCAAGGTGAATAATCAATCGGTGAGATAAAACCAACTTCTAAGAGCTTATCTATCTCATCCTTTACGAGTAATTCCACCTTAGGATTCATCTTACGGATCTTTTGTTTAAACAGCTTAGCATCTAGTTTTAAGACAATGTTATGTGTTACAATCTAAGGAACAATACTGGGCATATCCAAATAATTTCAAGTAAATAACTCTTAAAACTCATGTAAAAGTGTGGTCATATCTTCCTTTTCTTCTATTTTTAAGCAATCACCTATAGGGATAACCTTTTTAGTGTTATCTTTCCCCCTAAAAACATCAATAGTCTTTCCATTAAGCAAAGTATTGTGGTCTAATGAACTAGGTGATTTTATTAGTTCTTTATCTTCTTCCTCAGATTTTAAAGTAGTATTTATTAAACTAGTGGAATTTCCAAAATATGCATCTTGATTTAATTGATAATATAATCCACATTTGTGATCATAACAAGGAAGATCTTCATAGGCTCCCAAGAATTCCATCAAAAACATATCTAAAGGGATATCTCTTGGAGAACAACTCATATCTATCATCTCAAGATACATCAAATTAAGTGTTGATATCATATTCACATTAAATTTAGGTCATCTACAGGCTTTGGTTTCCTTGAAAGGACTATATCCAATGCCACTTGAATAATGTTGTGAAGTGGATTCTATAGGTACTCAAATCCCTTGCTAATTAATACCATAACCATTACCTACATAATCACAATTCTTATAAAGGATATGAAATCCTTGACCATAAAGAGAGGCCATTTCTTTAGAAGAAGGTGGAGCCTCATAAGTCTCATAGTTTGTAGTGTAAGTAAGAGTATCGATGCAACATTTGATGTTTTAGGAGCAAGGTTGTTAATTTTATATTCACCTGTAGAGGGAGATGTAAAATCTAATGAACCCCAATAGTTACCACAAAATGCATTCGATTGTTTGGACTCTTGCACAACATTATCTATGACAAGAGGAGTTGATAGGTCAACTTTCAAGTTATTTAAGATCTTATGATGAAGAACTAGTTTTTGTAATTCAATTTATATAAGATCTTAGGATCAGCATCAATAGTATGAAGTTTATCTTTATAAATAAACTTGATCGAACGATGAAGGGTAGAAGGAACTGCCCCCAATGCATGAATCCTGTTGGAAACAAGGTAGATAACTGAGAGGGGGGGTGAATCAGTTATCTCAAAATCTCCTTGACTTTCTTTTCTTTTTGTTATCTTAATATTTAGTGTTGTATCAAAACATGAAAATATATGTAATCATAAGAATAGAAATAAAATCAACAAATATAACACAAGGATTTTTACGTGGAAACCATGTTAAGGAAAAAACCACAAGGTGACTAACCCAAGATTTTATTCTCTGTTAAAAGAATAAGGAGTACAAAAATGGCACTTTCCAATTAGGGCTCACTGCCCGAGCACCCTACTCACAAGAGGTACACTTCCTACAAGAGACTCACTATCTACAAATCTTATAGAAGATAATCAAGTGTTTGAACTAATGAGAGGCATCTACAAATGTAGGAGTTCAGTTCCAGTTTAGGCACAATATACTGATCTGATGTACTTCATTCTTCCTCTATCTAATATTGTTGTTCTGTCACATACTAGACTTGTATTGCTATTCTCACACATATCCCTACTTTTCTTCACACTTTATTTCTTCACATGTTCACACACACACACTCTTACATGCTGAAATCTATCTAGTATATATATCCACATCAAGGATTTCTATCAACTTTCTAGTCGGCAACAAGAACACTGCAAGTAATTAATTTGTCAGCTAAATCCATGCTTGATTTGTGATACGTATCAAAAACATAGGCATAGAAGTGATTAATTATGTCGGCCAACAATGTATAATCCCACAAATTGCTTGATCAACACCTTTTTCTCATTTGGATTGAAGTCTGATACTCTGTTGGTCAGTTCTTCCTCTATCTGCTCTACCTGACTGGAACCCAACACTCAGATGCTCATATCTTTTTCTTGCTATATCACCAGAGGCTAAATATTTGGAATACAATAGTCATGATACCCCTCTTGACTTGTCCAAGTTCATAACTTACTGAGTTATGCCATCTGAGAGATCCAGACCTGATTGTTAGACCTGGTTACATACTCTATTCTTGTTCACCGGACCAAAACAGTCTTTGATCTGACTTCTGGTATAGGCATACTATGTACTGCAGATGTGTGGAATAGACTTTGTTGCCATCAATGACAACACTTATGAAGCCACACAATGTCTCTTGCCAATAGAATCCAAGGTCTACCAAGAATCATGTTGTAAGATAATGAACTGGGCATGACATGAATTAGGGTAGATAAAGTTATAGGCCCAACTTGTATAGGTAAAGTTATAGTTCCTACAGACTATCTTTCAACATTATCAAAGCCATAGATACTTATTCTATCTAGCTTAATCAAAGATGTATCAACTTTAATTTTATGTAATAAATTAATGCCACAAACATTAAGAGATGATCCATTATCAATCATAACTGACTTAATCAATTTCTTGTTTATTGTAATGAATATAATCAAAGGATCATATTGATTTTGAACTTTAAGAGATGGCAACTCATGTTGTTGAAACAGAATATCTATTTTTGTCACATGCATACAATATAATAGAGCTACTACATCATTTGACTTGATAGCAAGTGGTACAATCACCTTTTATAAAGCTTCTTGGAGCATTCCATGGTATGTATGTGAATTTTGTATAAGTTCCCAAAGAGAAATCTTAGTAGGAGTAGCGCAAAGCTGCTCAACAATATCATAGTCTTGAACAACTTTATGTGTTAAACGAGGTGCTTGAGGAAGCATCAGTTGAGAAGGTAGTAAAGATATCAGAATATTCAATTTTTGATTGCTTTGATTATTAGTCTGTGTGCTATATGTATGAGAAACCATAGTATGAATAGGTTGTTGTGAATTTTGTTGTGTTATTTGTTTAGCATAGTTATAAATGTAATCAGTTGGTTGAGAAGAAGGTAGAAGACCTCTAATAGTGAGAACTAGTTTAGAGTGTGGTTGAGCCACATCCATACACAAGTTGACCACTATCTTCGGCTTCTTAGGTTCTTCTTGAGGTTTAGAAATATAAATTGTGTTTACTAATCTTTGAAACAATGATGGTTTAGGAGTCACAATGGAATGTTCAATCAAGATAAAGTCCTCAAGGGCATCATCTAACATATTGAAGTCATCACAAATAAATGGATCATCATACACATGAGAGTCTTGTAAAAAGTAATCCAACATTATAGCATGTTCTAATTAACCTAACTTAAATGTAAAATGATATATCATAAACTTTGTGAAAATGAAATATAATAGCACTATGCAACACATAATGTTGTAATTTCAAACTCTTTTAATGAAAGGATGAAGAAATCACTCAAGGTTCAATGCATGTACTTTCACAAAAGAGGGTTTGCAATCTAAATGTGATTTTAGGACAACAAACTAGTTCAGATCTGATATTAAAAAATGATGCAAATTCTTTTAGAGCATGGGATAACCAAAATGTTTAGTGGAAAAAGTGGGATTATGATAGTTAATCAAAACCAAATCATGCCTTACTCTTTCACATGCTAAACATTAGGAAGATAAGAACCAAGCTTGGGATCAAGTTACAAGATTCTTATGATTTCCTTTATGCTAGCTAGGTCTGGGTAAGGGTTTTAGTTAGGATTTCACAAGTCCATGCTACTCACTAACTATGAAACCCTAATTACACAATGTGACTATAATAGACTATTTTTAGAGATAGATACATAAAAATTTATCATATAAATGCATAGACTAAGGTATAGAGAGTGTGCACCTAGAAAATAAGGATCAACTAGGCTTGGGTGCCCACCCTGAATCCCTGTAACTTTCCATCTACAAATACTTTCAGCACCAGGTATCAGGTAGTTCCCGAAGGTTCCTAGATCCTGAAGAAAATGCCTAGGTGGGCTTGGTCACCTACCCTAAAGCCCTACAAATATTGTAGTCTAGAAATTTGAAACTTTGTGATGACTGTATCTGCAATATATGTCTTCCTATCACTCATTTTTGCCAAATCTTGTTGAATTTAACCTACACATACAAAAGGAGGAGAAATATGGTTGTGGCTATATAAGAGCTTGCCTCAGCAAGCCCCATTTTCGGTATTCCTACCTCAACAATAGTCAATGATAAAGATTTGTAGATGTGTGTCTCATCTAACAAATGTGTATGAAGAAAATGTAAAACCCTAGATAACTCAAGCATCAAGGAAAGAGAAACACCTTGCTTCACTCAATAATAACATCACCTCAAGGAGATGAGAGCAATGAAGACTTGTAGAACAAGAAGGTGAGGTAGCCATATTTGCGGAGGATTTCTAAGCTCGATGTTGGAGGCTTCAACCCTTATCCCAATGCTACAAAAGGTTATAAAAACCCTAGGAAGGGAAAGATAGTCTCAAGATCTTGATTCCTAATCTCCATAGAATATCTCCATGATAGCAACTTCAAATAAATCCAAGAGCTTCAACAAAGTGTTGTTCTTCAATGGCAATTTTGGCATAAAGCTTGCATATAGATAATGTATTAAAATGATTTTCAAGTGTCTTTAAATATCTAACCTTAGGAATTTCAAATTTCAAAATAAGATGTCGACATCGCGTGAAAAATAGAATTCTAAAAATGGAATCCTGAGATGCACGGCAGGAACCAACACCCCGCCAAGATTCAAAACCCAAAAAAATATGGTAGGTCTAGGGCACGGGTGCCCAAGCCCAAGCCCTAATTTTTCAATCAAGTCTACTTCTAGTGGGTCCAGGATGTCCAAGAACCAAACTTCTTTTTTAGGTTCAGTCAACAGTTATCTCAAAATATGACATTTCTTCAGTTAGACATAGGTCAATTAGGGTTTAGGAAGGCCAAAAATGTATTGGTTAAAAGGACACCAAAAGGAGAGGATCTAAACCATGCAAAATTGTACCATTCCATATAGTAGGATAATTTTTGATGTAATACATAGGTTCCTTACTAAATTGATGGTTGATGGGATAACTCTGTCTTTAATGGATGGTGTTAGCAAATAATTTGAAAACAAGGCTAGCCACTGGCTAAGTTTAATGAGTGCTCATGACCTGGCCTCCTTTTTGAAAGTGAGGTGTGTCGAGTCATGAAGACTTCATCACCTTTTTATGCCCTTCCTTAATGTTTGGAGAGGTAGGTTCTGGAGGCTGAAAATCCCCTTTATTTTCTAAAGCATCAGAGGTGCTCCTGATTGGCTATTAAGGTGCTCATAATTGTGTTTGAAGGTGCTCCTGATTAGTTTTAGATGTGTTCCTGATTGATACCTGCATGAAAAAGAGAACCACCATTTGTTAGTTTTCAGTTCCCTTGGTCAGGAAGACTACCATTTGACTGGTTTTCAGTCTTCCTCCTTTTTTTTCATCATTTTTTTATATTTTAGAATATTCTCAACTTGTGCAAGAGAGTGTCACCCTTATCACATAGCACATGTCCTTGATAGATTCCTCTTTTGTGGTTGGTCACTGGTAGAGGAGAATCCTATGTCCATTCACCAAAAATGTGTTGTCCCCTCCATCAATGGGTGCCAGCTAGACTGTTTTGTTGTCATAAACTTCTTTGATTTTGTAAGGTCCCGTCCAATGGGTTTACAATTTCCCTTTGAACTCCTTGAACTTGTAATCATATAAGAGAACCCAGTCTCCTTGCTGAAATGTCCTCTTCTTAATGTGTTGATCATGCCAATGCTTCCTTTGGTGTTGAATGAGTTCTATCTAATGTATGGCCTCCATCCTAATTTTATCCAATTCATTGAGTTGAAGAATCTGATCTTGATGTGATATAGATAATGGTAGTCTAATATATAGGGATGTCTTGAGTTTTTGTAATTCAAACTCTATTGACAGTATAGGTTTCTTCCCATAGACAAATTCATAAGGTGATAACTTTGTTGTTGACTTCCATGTGGTGTTGTAAACCCACACTACTTCATGTAATCTTCTGGCCCAATCTTTTCTATTCAATGCTATTGTCCTTGTCAAGATATTTTCTAGCTCTCTATTTGTTACCTCCACCTACCCATTTACTTGGGGATGATAGGGTGAAGACTTCTTGTGTTTGACCTGATACAAATCTGTGAAATATTTTATCACTTGAGAGGTGAATTGTGGACCTCTATCTGAAATTATTGCTCTTAGGGTTCCAAATCTTAGGAAGATTCTATTATATAGGAAATCAACAACTTTTTCTTCTTTGGCAAATTGTAATGCTTGAACTTCTGCCCATTTGGTCACATAATCAGTGCATACCAAGATGAATTCTTTCCCTACAAATGTTGGAGAGATGGGTCCCACAAAATCTAGGCCCCATCACTCAAATGATTCTAAAACCACCTAGGGGTGTGATGTCATTTCCTTTTTGAAAGTTGGTTGACCCATCCTTTGGCATTGATCGCATTGCTTCACATATCTGTGGAGAGATGACCGATAAAAACTAGCTCCAAGAATCTTATGGATTGTCCTTTGTGAGGAGTAATGTCCTCCTATGGGTTCATCATGGCATGCCCTTAACACATCAAAGATTTCATCAGCTCTTAATCACCTACGCAACTCAAAGTCAAGGCCACATTTGAACAATAAATCATTCAACCATTTATAAGGAAATCTTTCCTTTACTAATCTATTTTTTTGTTTAGAAGTAAAATGAGAAGGAAACAAGCATGTAGCCAAGAAATTTTCTATATCAACAAACCAAGGTGTGATGGAAGAAACACCAAATAGACTTTCATATAGGAACTTATCTTCTACTAGTTGGTTCTCTCCACCTGTATGCAATATTGACTTGAAAAATCAACAACTGAATTAAATTTACTTAGGTTATCTATGATAGTGATATCAAATTCTTGTAATAGTAATAGCCATATGATGATTCTTGCACCTACTATAGGTTTTTTCATTAAATATTTAATGGCTACATGATTAGTGTGTACAAATATTTTATATCCTATGATGTAGTGTCTAAATTTATTGACGGCATAGATAACAGCTAGGAATTTTTTTTAGTTGTTGTGTAGTTTTTAGGTGGAAGCAATTATTTAATCACTTCTACCTTGTTTTGATCTACCTTGATTCCTTCTATTGATATATGATGCCCAAGGACATTTCCTTGTTCCACCATGGTGCAGTCATGGATGGAGGGTCCAAAGAAGGACTATCCAACCATGTAGCATTAACTATGCAATCTCAAAATCCCAATAGAAAAAAAATGGAAACATACACATAATAGTTGCACAACACAATATCCACAATCATAGGACACAAGATTTAACTTGGGAAAACCCTCAAAGGAAAAAACCCAACCTCCTAAAGATCACTTCTCATTATATTAGATTTCCAAATCTCATTACATATGCCTCTAGGGCTTTTCATGTGCTAGGTTGCAGCCTAGGCTTACAAAAGGTTCATTCAAATAAAAACACAACACGACATTGCATCTACATCATTCTTCCATGTCCTCTGTCTTCCCTCTTCTCCTTTCTTTATTGTCTTCTTTGCATCTTCTTCTACTCTCTGCTCTATCCGATACTTCTGCTCACCTTCTAAAACAATCTTGAACCATGATTATAGATCATTTTTAGGTCTCCCAAATCATCTACCTCAGCTACAAGGTCATGGATAACTCTGTCATGTGAAATGTGTAGTCGAGCTTCTATACACATGTCGGCCCTAAGTCATATGTGGTGATGTAGGAATGAAATACCACTATGTGCTTCATATCATAAGCTCTACTAGACCCAATTTACCTCTACACGATCCCAAATCATTGGCACAAACTTCTAGGCTTCAGTACAATCATTCTTCATGCAACCTAGTAACATGGTCTTCACTCTAATACCTCTAGATATCTATTTAGCAATCCAAACCTCTTGAAACTTGAATCAAACCTGCCTCTTGACTAGTTATATTTACCTTCCCAACCACGAGACTAGAAAGCTAACTATAGTGGAATGCGGTGGTTTCCAATGACACCCCTATTAACCAGTTACATAGTCTTGACTCGGATGCTTTCAGGTATCTTTGTGGTGATCCATAACTTCTAAAACTTGGATATGAGATGCCTCCTACCTTGGTCCACATAACCTCCAAACCATGATACCAAACAATAAACTATGGTAGAATGCGGTAGACTCTGTTGACACCCTCTGGTAACTAACAACACAACACCTAGTGACTTAGATCAACTAAAATAACTTCCAGATGCTCCTACATTAGACTCTCAAGATTAATTGAAAAGTGATGCCCCTACATCAGACTCATCAAATTTATTTAAGTTCGATAATCTACTCCCAAATCCTTGCAATTGCCTCAATTTGGTGATCTATCTAAAAGTTTGCAACTACCTCATAGTCGGTGCTCTATTGACAAAACTTGCAGACTGCCTCAAGTAGATCATCTGTTTAAGTCATCTTTGTAAGATGACTCAATCCTAATATAGTTTCATTGATCTGTTCACAAATCACTGCACTAACTTACTATCAGTGATTTATATATGTCTTCTTTGTTAACTGCCTCAAGTTCCTTCTCATTTGTGGTGATCTAAGTTTGGCACTCTGCTTAAAAATCATTGCATTGCTTCAATGGTTAGTGGACTAAGCAAGTCTTCTTTGTAAGCTACCTCAAATTCTTCTTTTGCGGTGGTCTAGGTTCGGTGATCTAGCTACAAGGTTGCAACTTCCTCATAGTTCGGCACTTTGTTGGAAACACCTGTAGGCTACCTCAAGACCAATCCTTTCCACATATAGAAAATTTGGAACAAATAACCTCAAGATCCCAAAACACTCAGGAACACTCACTCTATTGCCTCAATTCAGTACTTAGTTGGTCAAAACATCCTCGATCTATCTTCATGTACATAGAACTTATCTAGTTCCTTCTTGGCATGCACTACCCTTAGACTTCTCTCTATTTCTTTACCCATACTCCCTTTATTGTGGTGTGATTTATTACTTTTCTTCCTCTTGCAATAGAATTCCTTGTCATCCCTTCTTTCACTGTAGTATGGACTTCTTTCTTGTTATGCTCCACACTTGTTTTTTCTCTACCACATTTTGACCTATGTCCCCCTTTCTCTCCAACACATGAATACTTTAGCCTATACAACCTTTTGAACATACAAGTAACATATTTCCATTTCGATCCATCAATCCATCCATAATCCATTTGTATACAATCTGTCATAGACTCTCTCCTCCGCATTTTATTCTAACACATCTTTTCAAGGTGATTCCTTAATCCATAGATTTTACAAGGGTGCAGGTCCCAACACATTCCATTTCCATGTCCATATCTATTACAATAAGAACAATGCATACCTTTCCTTCCTTGATCTAATTTGTTTGAACTTGTGACAACATCCTTATTCCCTTTACCTTTGATCTATCCAAGGGTCTCATTTCTTGGTCTCACTATTGGCTCAATGGGCTCTGTAATTTGTTTCTCATGTTTTCCCAATCCTTTTCCTTCATATCTCATTCTTATCATGATTTTATAACCAACATTGTTTTGAGAACTCTCTTTGTCAACACCATCACCAACAATTGTAGATTTAGTTACATTGTTATCTTCAACCTCACCCTCCTTGCCTAAAGAAGCTTCTATGGTATTGCACAAATCCTTAGTATCACAAGAAATATTACAAAGTTTAGGTTTAGATCATAGACATTCATTTTCCTTCCTGCATGCTACAAGTGGCTGCCCTAACTAATTAAATTGTTCTTTCAATCCTGATATTTCACTCTTTTGTAAATTATTTTCCTTTTTCAACTTCTCCAAATTTTCCTCTAAATCTTTGTTCCTCTTTTCAACCTTATAAAACAACTTGCATTCTTCTTCCAATTCTTCAAAACTCCTTTTGATATACTCAAACAACTTCAACTCTTCTTCTAATTCTCCATTTCTTCTTTTGACATTTTCTAGTTCTTCTTCAAGAGCATCATATTTGTCTTCTCGTAGTTCTCTTATATTCTCCATCAATTCTGAGTTATACCTCTAAATTTCACACAATTCTTCTTCCAAAATATCCTTGTCACACATTAGGTTTTCTTTTTTTTTTCTTCACTCTTTCTCCAATCTTCCCCATTGGAACAAATTATATAAACAATTTAATGTGTAAATCTTACTTGTGTCAAGACCTACTATAGTGATTCCAATTCTCCTTGATTATATAGTGACTTCTTCACTCTTTTTACAAAATCTTTAGATTCTACACCAATGATTAACTTGAACTAGTAACTCACTTGAATCTTTTTCCCTGATCTTCCTTTCCTTAATCTTCCTTGCTCTGATCTTCCTTCTATGGTGATTCTTCTTTGTTTGTCATGGTTTTTCTCCTTCTGCAGTGGCACTTACTACACTTTAGGGTTCCACACATTCTTCCAACACATTCTACCTTCCCAATAGATTCACAACTAGCTCTAATACCACTTGACATGGTCATGGATGGAGGGTCCAATAAAGGACTATCCAACCATGCAGCCTTAACCATGTAATCTCACAATCCCAATAGAAACATAATGGAAGCACACACATAATAGTTGCACAACACAATATCCACAATCATAGGACACAAGATTTATCCTGGGAAAACCCTCAAAGGGAAAAAACTAACATCCTAAAGATCACTTGTCATTATATTAGATTTCCAAATCTCATTACATATGCCTCTAGGGATTTTCATGTGTTAGGCCGCAGCCCAAGCTCACAAAAGGTTCATTCAAATAGAAACACAACACAACATCACATCTGCATTGTTCTTCCATGTCCTCTATCTTTCCTCTTCTCCTTTCTCTATTCTCTACTTTGCATCTTCTTATACTCTCCACTTTATCTTCTACTTCCACTCCCCCTTCTGAAATAATCTTGAATCGTGCTTATATATCATTCTCAGGTCTCCCAAATCATCTACGTCAACTACAAGGTGGCACATAACTCTATGCCATATGAAATGTGTAGTTGGCCTTGTATACACATGTTGGCCCTAAGTCATATGCAGTGATGTAGGAATGAAAGAACACCATGTGCTTCATATCATAAGTTCTACTAGACCCAATTTACCTTCACACAACCTTACTTCTTGGTGCATAATCCCAAATGATTGGTGCAAAATTCCAGGCTTTAGTACAATCATTCTTCATGCAACCCAATAACATAGTCTTCACTCTGATGCCTTTGAATATCTATTTTGAAACCCAAATCTCTTGAAACTTGGTTCAAACCTACCTCTTGACTAGCTCTATTTACCTTCCCAACCGTGAGACTAGAAATCTAATTGTGATGGAATGCGGTGGTTTCCAATGACACCCTTATTAACTAGTTACATAGTCTTGACTCAGACACTTCCAAGTATCTTTGCGGTGATCCATAACTTATAAAACTCAAATATGACATGCCTCCTACCTTACTCCACATAACCTCTAAACTGTGAGACCAAACAATCAACTATGGTAGAATGTAGTAGACTCTGTTGACACCCTCTAGTAACTAACAATACAACACCTAGTGACTTAGATAAACTGAAATAACATCTAGATGCTCTTGCATAACACCATCATAAAACATTTCTCATGGCTTAAGGACAGTTGATTTTTCTCACAACATTACAACACTTTTTCTATATTATTGAGGGCTTCTTTAAAGGTATTCCCATAAACAGTAAAGTCATCCATGTAGACCTCCATACACTTATTAGCTAGTTCAGAAAAAATGGCTAAAACAACCCTCTAAAAGGTAGTTGGAGCAATACATAGGCCAAATAGAAGGACACTATATGCAATGGTTCCCCATGAGAATGTAAATGTAGTCTTGTCTTGGACTTTTGGTGTCACTAGGATCTTATTGTATCCACTAAACCCATCTAGGAATGAAAAGTACATTTTCCCTGCTACGTTATCTAATACTTGGTCAATTAATGGCAAGGGAAAATAATTTTTTTCTTAGCCTTATTCAACTCCCTATAATCAATGCATACCCTCCATTTCCTATTCTTTTTGGGTATTATAACTAAGGGTGAAAGACACTGGCTATCTGAGATAGGATAAATGAATCTGTCTTCTAAAATTTTTTCTATCTCAATTTTTACAATATATTTGAGTGCAGGGTATAATCTTCTTTGGGGCTCTCTAACAAGCATAACATCCTCTGGATATATGTGTTGGGTGTAAATTTTAGGGGGTATGCCATTCATGTCTTTATATTCCCAAGAAAAATCTTTTGAATGGGATATAAGAAGATAAAGAAGTGCTCCCTCTTGTTGTGTTGTCAACTGAGTATTAATGTTCAGTGTTTTCCTAGGTAAGACCATGATTTGCTTGGTAATCTATTCCATGGATGCTCCTAGTCCATATTCTAGACTCATGGTATTAAGAGGGAAAGAATGTGGGAATAGTATATGAAAAGTGGCTATGTCTTTGTAGAAATTTTATCCACAAGGAATGATATTAATACGAGGCCTACCTTTGCCTCACCTTTTATTTTTTTGCTTACGATACTTATTTGATGGATCTTATGATGGACATGTGGATATTGGGGATTGTTGATCTTGTACTTGGACCTTCTTACTTTATCTTATGCTTGATTAGATAGATGGTTTATGCTTTGTGGATGATTATATCTCATGATAGATTTCATATTGATGATATGATGTTTAGATTCTATGATTTCATTTGATTTTATTGGTATGCATATTAATAGTGAAATTGATGATTTATCTTACATTATGTGATCCTGATTAGACTTGTGAATGGTGAATGACTTGAGAGGCATAGATATGTTAGCATGTGGTTAATATTGATGTTATATATGATCATGTGTGTGTTATATGTAGTTCAGTTCACTTTGGCTATTATACCATGTGTTATTAATAGGTTTGTGGAAGTGTGCAGGTAACTTTCCATGCCCATGGAAAATCAATGGTTGGACAATAACCATATGTTATATCCCTGTTAAGCCGAACTGGTCCTAAGTTGGACTAAGGTCACTTGTGTTTGATAATGCTGATTATGTTAAATTGGATTTATGATATTTTGTAAGGTTTACCCCTTTTTAATTTATCTCTTGATGTGTTGTAAAAATTGTAATGTTGGGTTTACACAATTTTTAGTGCTTAATGTTTGGAGCCCTTTTTAAGTGAATTTATTGTATTTCCTAGTTTTAATAATGGTCAAATATTGACCCTAAGTCATACCCCTATGGTCTAGGACCATTCTTAACATGTTTAAACTTGTTTTAAACCATGTATGGTCACCCAAACTTGGCCTTTGAGTCAAGTGACGAGTTTGGGGAGGTGTGAGAGGTGGTTGGCATGTCACCATCTCACCTAACCTAACCTCACCCACTTGGGTAAGGTTACCATTCTCTCAAGTTCTTTAGAAGCTTCTTGAAGCTTCTCACATGTGTGAAACCTTTTCCCTATGCTCTCACACATGCGTGAGAGCAATTGTGGGGAAGAGTGTAGCTTAATTGAATGAGAAGGTGACAAGTGTCACCTCCTCATTCATGAGAAGCTTGCTTTGTGTGTTCACATCTCCCTATGCTCTCACACATGTGTGAGAGCATTTGTGGGAGAGGGTGTAGCTTTGTGGAATGGGGAGATGACAAGTGTCACCTCCTCATTCTTGTGGGGTTGTGAGGAGGGTTATGTGGATGGAGGAGAGAGTGAAAAGTGACACCTTCTCATCTATTAGGGCTTGAGAGCCTTGCCTATTTATCTCTCTCCTTGAGATGAGATGAGGGTTCTTTGTTTTGGAATTTTCATGTTTGTGTTTGGTGCAGGAGCACCCCTACAAGATAGGATATAGTCCGCATGACAGGACATTAGTCTATTTTTAGCATGTTTGACTTCATCATGTAATAAGGTCCATTGGACCAATGCATATGTATTAGATCAGCCTAGGAGAGTGTGCAGGTAGTTAGAGTTCGTGATCAGGTAGTATGCGCTATCCTCTCCCAGCCGCTTGGAAGCTCCCAGCCGCTGGGAATCGAGTTGGTAGTACTCGCAGGATATTGCTATATATACCTTCGATCTGTTAGGGTTTAGCATGTTAGTTGTGTTATGTTATGGTGTTGTGTTAGTGATTGAGTTGAGATTCAGGAGAACAGTCCAGATATTGAGAAGCACTGTTGTTTGACAGTATTGTAGAAACAGGACATTTGCATTTCATCTAAATAAGATCTCATCAATTGCATTATCTGGTTTATCAGTTGTTTTGATTTTCGTTCTGATCACAGGTTAATGGATTCTTTCAACCCTTCCACCGGTTGATTCTGTGAATCGGTGGAATGGTCATGTATGATAGCTTAGTTTACATTTTAGTTTTCTGTTTATGCATTTCATTGTGCGGGAGATCGATTGGTAGCATGCTGTGAATCAGCCTAGCATCCTCATGTGCTAGGTTTAGGAAGATAAATTGTTAAGTTTTGATCTGAAGGTGATCCGGCCCGATCATCATATTGTCTTTATGAAATTGTGCGGTTCTGTGAGTTTGCATGCAGCAGACGGATATACAGGAGTCTGCATGTACTTTTCCAGTCGGAGTGAATCACATCGTCATCTGTGAGTATATCGCTATCCGGATCGGGTTATGAAGCTGACGAAGTTTGCATGTTTCAAGTGCATCAGGATGATATAAGTCTGATATATATATACTCAGTGTGTATATCATTGTCAGGATCATCTTTCATGTGTACCCATCATCCGCATATCGCTATCGGATGCGGAAGTGAAAGTTCATTTTTTGGCTAAGGACCGGAGAGGTCATCATCAAGATATTGCGTGACGTCATCATCAGGTGCATGTGACATCATCGTCATCAGGATATTGCGAATATCAGCCTATGCAAGTTTATCCTGCTGTCACTAAGTGTTTTGGCATCGGCGTAAGTCACCGGCATAAAGTTTGGTTAATATCATCAGGATGTTTCAATATGACCGGATAAGTCATATCATGATGCTATTGTTTGTGTAGTCGGATATCAGGGTGACGTAAGCATCAAAGGAAAGGTGCTAAAGTTGTCGTCATCAGGATATCGGAGGAACCGGATATTTTATATCTTGCTGATGAAGGTGATGCTGAACATCATGATGATGAAGATAGAGTTTGGCGCTAAGTGAATAGTGATCGTCAGGAGGATGTTTGCGCTGCCAAATGTGGTGATGCTGCTGGTAGTCGAATATCATGATGCTGCTGATAGGCAAAAGGCGAAAGGCGATAAGGAAGTGAATAGTAGTCAGCAGGAGGATATTTCATGCTCGTCTGAAATATGATGATGATGTTTGTGTTAGCAGGAAATATGATGATGATGCTAAGCCGATAGGGATTTTTAACATGCTAATTGTGTTACTGACTCCTCCTTCCCATTTGTAAGCTCCCGTTGCGTTTTAGCTCTGCATCATAGTGGTATCAAAGCAAAGGAAGGATCTTCTGGAAAAGATAAGGGTATAGCAGGATGTCAGGTGACAAAGGAACATCGGAGGTTCCGGCAAGGATGACCAACGTTGAGTTGGCAGTTCTGGTGAAGAAACAGATTGCAGAGAGCAAGGCCGTGAAGGCCCAGAATCAGGAATTGAAGGATGAGTTAGCGAAGTTGAGGAGCAGAGTAGGTTCTGGTAGAGAAGAAGATAGGGAAGAAGAAGAGATCCCTAATTGGAATGAAGAGGTCGTTCCTGCAGACCAGAGACCACTGTTGAACGCCCTCAAGGCCATGGTGAGGAGAACCATGGATGTGAAACTGGATTTGCCAGTGTTTATAGGAAAGATGGAACCTGATTCAGTGATGGAGTGGATAGACTGCTTGAACAATTTCTTTGAAACAGAGGAGATACCAGAACAACAGAGAGTGAAAATAGCCCAGTCAAAAATGAAAGAAGCTGCCTTGACATGGTGGAATTTTGTCCAAGATGATAGAGTACAGGAAGGAAAGCGTAGAGTCGCTACATGGAAGAAGATGATGGCATTAGTAAAGGAAGCTTATGTCCCATTGGATTACAGTATCCAATTACACAAGAGGAAGCAAGACCTGAAGCAGAAGGAGCTAGATGTCAGCTCATATACAGAAGAATTCATGAAACTTTGTATGAAAACAAAGGTAAAAGAAAGTGAAGAAGAGAAGGTAGCTAGATACCTTAATGGATTGAGATTCAACATTCAGGAAGATTTAAGTCTGCATAATCCAGATACAGTTCAGAAATGCTTTCAGTTGGCATTGAAAGTGGAAGAGAAGTTAAAAAGAAAACAAGAACAACAAAATAGAGGAAGAGGAAGACAACAAAGAGGTGGAAGAGGTCCTTTTAGAGGTAGAGGACATGGACATGGATATCAAGGAGAATCCAGTCATGACAATAGTAAGGGAAACAATAGTCAAAACCAGAGGGAAAATTATAGTCAGCAAGGAAACTTCAGAGGTAGAAGACCTTTCAGAGGAAGATCCCAGGGCAGAGGATCCATCAGATGTTATAACTGTAACAAAGAAGGCCATATAGCCAGCAGATGTCCAGAAAAGGCCACAAGCTCAACAGGAGAAAGGAGAACAAATCTGATCCAAGAACCTGATAATCAAAGTATGACAGGCTCTAATGATTTTCACAGTGTGAATGCTCCTGATAATTATGGATACCCAGAAAGTGGAGAGTCTCTAATGATGAGAAGAACAATGAATACCATGAAGGTACCTGACAAAGAATCCCCTCAAAGAAAGTCTCTCTTCAGGACTATTTGCAAAGCAGGAGGTAAGGCATGTAAAGTTTTGATTGATTCTGGTTCTACTGAAAATTTTGTGTCTGAAGAAATGGTGACAAAGCTTAAGCTTAGGAGATTGCCTCACCCATCCCCATATAAAGTCTCATGGCTTACCCAAGGTCAGCAGACAACTGTAGAAGAGCAGGCTTGGGTAGAATTTCAGATTGGTGCATATAAGGATAAGTTGTTGTTTGATATTACCAAGATGGATGCTTGCAATCTTTTATTTGGTAGACCATGGCAGTATGATTTGAAGGCACAACATGATGGTGTTAGAAATACCTATACAATCACTAAAGGTGGTAAGGATATAAAGTTACTACCATTGACAGAGAAGGAGGAGAAATCTAAAGGAAAAGAGGTGAAGGTAATGCTGATGGAAGGTAAACAGTTCATGAAAGAAGTAGCAGCAGAAGGTGCAGTTGCATATGCCCTAATCCCATGTATGAGGGTGAATAAAGAACAGTAGCAAGAAGTCAAGGAAGAGAAAGAGCAAAGGTTCATAGACCCAGCTATCCAAGAGCTATTGGATAAGTACAAAGGTATCATCTCAGAAGGAATCCCAAGATCCCTACCACCTATAAGGGATATCAGTCACTGCATAGACTTAATTCCAGGGTCAACACTTCCAAACAAAGCAGCCTATAAGCTTACTCCAGAACAGAATGCAGAAGTAGCCAGACAAATTGAAGAATTATTGGATTCAGGTCTGATTGGGAAGAGTTTAAGTCCATGTGCAGTACCAGCTATACTAGCACCAAAGAAGGAAGGTACTTGGAGGCTTTGCACAGATTCCAGAGCTATTAACAAGATCACAATCAGGTATAGGTTTCCAATCCCTAGGATAGAGGATTTACTTGATTGTTTGGGAAGTGCTAAATATTTTACAAAAATAGATTTGAAGAGTGGATATCATCAGATTAGGATTAGACCAGGAGATGAATGGAAAACAGCATTCAAAACTAATGAAGGGTTATATGAGTGGAAGGTTATGCCTTTTGGTTTATCTAATGCACCTAGTACTTTTATGAGGTTGATGAATGAGGTTTTGAAAGAGTTCATTGGTAAGTTTGTCATAGTATATCTAGATGACATTCTAATTTTCAGCAACACAAAAGAAGAACATCTCAGGCACATAGATTTGGTTCTTAAGAGGTTACATGAAGAGCAGCTGATGATAAATTTAGACAAGTGTTTGTTCATGCAAGAGGAGATCACATATTTGGGTTTTGTCATTTCACAAGGAAAGTTACAAATGGATAAGGAGAAGGTAAGTGCCATATTGTCTTGGCCAACCCCAAAGACTATGAATGATGTCAGAAGTTTCCATGGGTTAGCAACCTTCTACAGGAAGTTTATAAGAGGGTTTAGTCATATTTGTGCACCCATGCTTGATACCATCAAAGGAGGACAGAAGTGCAGATTTGTTTGGACTCAAGGAGCAGATGATTCTTTTGAAACATTGAAGAAGAAGGTGGCACAGCAGCCAGTCCTTGCACTTCCAGACTTTAACAAAATCTTTAGGTGGAATGTGATGCCAGTCACATGGCCATTGGAGCAGTACTCAGCCAAGAAGGTAGACCTATTGCATTTTTCAGTGAGAAGCTCAATGATGCTAAGAAGAGGTATTCATCATATGATTTGGAAATGTATGCTTTAGTCCAGTCACTCAAGAAATGGAGGCATTACTTGATGCCAAAGGAATTCATAGTATTCACAGATAACTAGGCTCTGAGTTTCATAAACAGCCAGGAAAAGCTGAACCACAGACACATGAAATGGGTAGAAACCTTACAAGCTTTTACTTTTACATTGAAGCATAAGAAAGGAGTCAAGAATAAAGCTGCAGATGCTTTGAGCAGGAGAGTTCTAACAGTCAACCAGATTCAGTTAGAAAGTGTTGGCATTGATTCACTAAAGACCATGTATGAGACTGATGAAGATTTTGGAGAGATATATCATGTATGTACTTCTTTTGGAGAAAAATATCATGCTGAATTCTCTGAATTTTTGATTCAGGATGGATTGTTGTTCAAAGGTGGACAGTTATGTATTCCAAGGTGTTCTATGAGGTTAAACATCATTAAGGAGAAACATTGTGGAGCTATGGCAGGTCATTGTGGTCTAGATAAGACTCTTGATCTGGTCTGAAGACATTACTTTTGGCCTAAGTTACAATCAGATGTCAGAAAATTTGTGGAGACATGTGTGATATGTCAGAAAGCTAAAGGCAGGTCAACTAATGCAGGTTTATATTAGCCCTTACCCATTCCTTCCAGACCATGGGAAAGCATAAGTATGGATTTTGTCTTGGGTTTACCAAGGACAAGGAAAGGATTTGACAGTGTTTTTGTTGTAGTGGATAGATTCAGCAAAATGGCACATTTCTTGCCATGCAAAACCACTGCTGATGCTTCATACATTGCAGATTTATTTTTCAGGGAGATTGTCAGAATCCATGGATTGCCATTGAGTATAGTGTCAGATAGGGATGTGAAGTTTATTGGTCACTTCTGGAGAACTCTTTGGAAGAAACTTGGAACAAATTTGTCTTTTTCCTCTGCATATCATCCTCAAACGGATGGACAGACTGAAGTAGTGAACCGTTCCTTAGGGAATTTGCTTAGATGTTTGACAAAACAACATGGAGAAAAGTGGGATAATATTCTATCTCAAGCTGAATTTTCATATAATGATACTGTCAATAGGAGCACAGGGAAATCACCTTTTCAGATAGTTTATGGTATGCATCCAAGAGGAATTTTGGAATTGAGAGATCTACCTACAGTAGACCCTGTTAGTGCAGAAGGTGAAGCTTTTGCAGAAGCCATCAAAGAGGTTCATGATCAAGTCAAGACCCAACTGCAGTACACAACCTTGAAGTATAAGGAATATGCTGATAAAAAGAAGAAGGATGTTCAGTTTGATGTTGGAGATTTGGTATGGGTTCATTTGAAGAAGGACAGACTTCCTAAGGGAAAATATACTAAACTCATGCAGAGAAAAGTTGGACCATGTCAGATTTTGCACAAGCATGGACAGAATGCTTATGAGATACAACTCCCACCTGATCTTGGTTTGTCCCCTATATTCAATGTATGTGATTTAACTCCATACAAGTCTAATCCAGATGCAGATCAGGAACTCCTACAGGATACAGTCAATGATGACATTCCCAAGCATGATCCTCCACAGTTGCAGAAGGTTTTAGACACCTGAGTGGTCAAACAGACCCGGAACAAACAGTACTTGGAGTATCTAGTCTCTTGGAAGGGAAAACTGAATTCTGAAGCAGTATGGATGACTGAAGAGCAGATCCAGAAACATGGTGCAGATATTCATACTCTCATCTCAAGTGGACTTGAGATTTCTTCTTCTGGGGAGTATGATGCAGGAGCACCCCTACAAGATAGGATATAGTCCGCATGACAGGACATTAGTCTATTTTTAGCATGTTTGACTTCATCATGTAATAAGGTTCATTGGACCAATGCATATGTATTAGATCAGCCTAGGAGAGTGTGCAGGCAGTTAGAGTTCGTGATTAGGTAGTATGCGCTGTCCTCTCCTAGCCGCTTGGAAGCTCCCAGCCGCTGGGAATCGAGTTGGTAGTACTCGCAGGATATTGCTATATATACCTTCGATCTGTTAGGGTTTAGCATGTTAGTTGTGTTATGTTATGGTGTTGTGTTAGTGATTGAGTTGAGATTCAGGAGAACAGTCCAGATATTGAGAAGCACTGTTGTTTGACAGTATTGTAGAAACAGGACATTTGCGTTTCATCTGAATAAGATCTCATCAATTGCATTATCTGGTTTATCAGTTGTTTTGATTTCCATTCTGATCACAGGTTAATGGATTCTTTCAACCCTTCCACCGGTTGATTCTGTGAATCGGTGGAATGGTCATGTATGATAGCTTAGTTTGCATTTTAGTTTTCTGTTTATGCATTTCATTGTGCGGGAGATCGATTGGTAGCATGCTGTGAATCAGCCTAGCATCCTCATGTGCTAGGTTTAGGAAGATAAATTGTTAAGTTTTGATCTGAAGGTGATCCGGCCCGATCATCATATTGTCTTTATGAAATTGTACGGTTCTGTGAGTTTGCATGCAGCAGACTGATATACAGGAGTCTGCATGTGCTTTTCCAGTCAGAGTGAATCGCATCGTCATCTGTGAGTATATCGCTATCCGGATCGAGTTATGAAGCTGACGAAGTTTGCATGTTTCAAGTGCATCAGGATGATATAAGTCTGATATATATATACTCAGTGTGTATATCATCGTCAGGATCATCTTTCGTGTGTACCCATCATCCGCATATCACTATCAGATGCGGAAGTGAAAGTTCATTTTTTGGCTAAGGACCGGAGAGGTCATCATCAGGATATTGCGTGACGTCATCATCAGGTGCATGTGACGTCATCGTCATAAGGATATTGTGAATATCACCCTATGCAAGTTTATCCTGCTGTCGCTAAGTGTTTTGGCACCGGCGTAAGTCACTAGCATAAAGTTTGGTTAATATCATCAGGATGTTTCAATATGACCGGATAAGTCATATCATGATGCTGTTGTTTGTGTAGTCAGATATCGAGGTGACGTAAGCATCAAAGGAAAGGTGCTGAAGTTGTCGTCATCAGGATCAGAGGAACCGGATATTTTATATCCTGCTGATGAAGGTGATGCTGAACATCATGATGATGAAGATAGAGTTTGGCGCTAACTGAATAGTGATCGTCAGGAGGATGTTTGTGCTGCCAAATGTGGTGATGCTGCTAGTAGTCGAATATCATGATGTTGCTGATAGGCGAAAGGCAAAAGGTGATAAGGAAGTGAACAGTAGTCAGTAGGAGGATATTTCATGCTCGTCCGAAATATGATGATGCTGTTTGTGTTAGCAGGAAATATGATGATGATGCTAAGCCGATAGGGATTTTTAACATGCTGATTGTGTTACTGACTCCTCCTTCCCATTTGTAAGCTCCCGTTGCGTTTTACCTCTGCATCAGTGTTGGGGAGGAGAGAAGGACTTGTAGAACTTTGAAGGATTTTGAGAAGGACTTGTGGAAATCTCTTCATCAACATCCTCCATCCTTGAAGCTTGAGCGGCATTCCTCAAGGCTTCAAGCCTATTATTTTATTTATTTTTGCTTATGCAATATGTATGTATGTGATTGATGTGTTTATGTTCTTTTAGTTTTGTGTATGTAGGTTTTAAAGGGTTGTTGGGTTGTGTTATCCATGTGAGAGATCTCACCTTTGTTTTAGGTGTGAGAGGTGTGAACCTCCTTAGTTTCCCCTCTTCGTTTTGGTATAGTATTTATGGTCATGGGCCTTGTGTTGCAAATTTGAGAAGTATGGTTTTATGGAAAAAGTGCCTTGGGATGGAAATATGTGAAGTTTATGGCAAGAGGCCAAAGTTTTATGAGTATTTGATTTTTTGGGTCTCCTTGAGTTGAGAGTAGTCCACTCTCTCACCCTTCAAACTCATTTTCAAAATGGGTTAGTTTTGTGTTTTGACTTGGGTGGGTGTTATTGTGTTTGGTGTGTGTGTTTTGTAACCCTTGTTGTATGGACCTTGGTTATTGGAAGACCTCCTAGCTTGGGGGTGTCTTACTTGTAGGCCTAGGTTGGGAGGAGAGCTTCCCATGGGTATTGTGAACTATTTTGTGTGTTTTGTAGGTTCATTTGGTGGCTATGGAGGAGTTTGGCTTGGGAAGAATATATTGTGTTTAATGGCTTTTGTAGTTTTGTAAAATGAGAGCATAGAGATGCCTCATCCATATTTTGGGCTTGCCATAAGTTGTATTTTTATTTGAGAGTTGAGCTCTCATGAGGGTTGTAGACCTCTTTTCACTTATTGTAAACATTAGATTCATTTTAAATGAGTAATGACAATAATTTTATCTCCCTATTGTTTTGATAGAAAATTATAACTCTCTCAATTTTCTTTTCTCTCTCCCTATACTTGTTACAATGCTTTGCAAGTGAAAAATAACTTGAGGAAAGTAAATGAATGTAATAGAGTTTTTGGGGAAAGAAATAATATTTTTATGTTTGTTTTAAAAGAAAAATAATGTATGGTTAGTTTATTTTATTACCCCTTTTTGAGTTCTCATATATTTAATATATGTGTGTTTTATAAAAGATTAAGGTTATATGTATGTATGTATGTATGTATGTATGTATGTATTATATATGTATTATATATATATATATATATATATATATATATATATATATATATATATATATATATATATATATATATATATATATATATATATATATCTGTGTGTGTGTGTGTGTATTATATATATATGTATTATATATATATATAATATGTATTATATAATATATGTATAATACATATATATATATATAAAATATGTATATATATATATATAATATGTATTATACATATATTATATAATACATATTATATATATATGCACAAATAAGCTTACTGTTTCATTTAAGAGCTTACTGGTTATTTTATACAGTGAATAAATAAATTATTTTTTTGATTAGCAGAGCTTTAATTTTAAATTATATATATATATATATATGAATGACTGGTTTATATTTCACCTCCCTGTGCAAAAAAAATACATTCTGGTTTAAAAGCAAAATAACCAGAGAGTTAAACTAATGTAAAACTTAGGAAAGCATTAATGAAATTATTAGAAAACTTAGGAACATTGTATCCTGTGCATGCACAACAATATTGGAGAGATGGAAAATAAACCTCTTTAACCAAAGACAAACGTTAGAGAATAAACAAAACTAGCAACCTGTAGGAAAATGAAGTATGTTAGAAAATCATTATGAAAACAATAATCTTTCCTTTCTTGGGAAGATACCTCTGACTTGGTGAGGTACCTTCCATCCTCCTTGTCCTTCCTTGGAAACTTGCACACCCAACTAGAGAACAATAAGTTTGAATGTGAACAAATGAGAAGGGCTTGTGAAATTATAATTTTGTCCTAGGGTTTGCTGCCCTAACATTGTTAGTGATGGCTTAATTTATTTAATTTTGTTTTAGTGTGCTAAACCAGACCCACTTGGGAGTGTGGGAGCCTTTTTGTCTGTTATATGTGTGGAGGTATTTATTTCTTTTATTTAGTTAATTGTATTATGGGTCGTGCACTTTATGTGAGAATTAAATTATCCCCTATGTTAAATGTATGAGACCAATCTTATTGCAATTTAACTTCATTCTAGTATCATGTTGAAATTTAATTTATTGTTTTAGTTATGTTTATTCATTTAAATAATTGGGGTAGGGTGTATAGTAAATGTGATGCATTAAATTATTAAATGTTGAAAGGGGTTAGAGTATAGAATTTATTTTAATTTATTTTTATAAACCTCCTATAGTTGATGAGATGGCATTATGCTGTCAAAATCACTATAGGATTTATTTCCATTTTGACCCATTATGCTACCGAAATTTATCTAGACTTAAATGAGATAATTGTTTAATTTAGTTCGATTACTTTTCCCTGTTTCATTAGATGTTAGATTAATTGTTTAAGTCAAATTTGTTTAAAGTATTAGTTTAATGATTAGTTCCTTAGGTCTATAGTGGACCTAAGGTTAGATTTCAATTTATATCGAAATCATCCCCCTTCATCTTGGTAACTCTAGGGTTGGAATCCGGAATCGAATCTAACCCTCTTAGTGTCGCTCCTTGCGACACACACCCCCTTAGTGGCTTACATTTCGTAGGGATGGAGAAGAGAGTATCGCATCATCCCATTGTGATTGAGCTTCCCCGCCTTCAGGCGATGCACCTGATGTTAGTTGTAGATACACCTACATTACATGTGTGTCACCGAGAGCGCATGTTGCACGCGAGGGGGTTTTTAGAGTTGGGTGGGAGAATTTTTGGTAATTCATGTCATGACCACATGGAAAATGTGGCCATGGCATTTGGTTATCGTGTCATAACCACATAGCAAATGTGGTCTTGACAATTTGGTATCAGAGCCCAAGTTTAAACACTGGGCATTGAGGGCACATTATTTATTTCACAATTTTGTTAATTTTGTTTTAATTTTAGGCACCATGTTCTTGTAGGATGCCACCTAGATCGAGATGAGGATGCTCACACACTAGTGAGCCTAGAGGAGCTAGTTCACGAGCTACTCCACAATCCAAGGGCTGAAATCTGGAGCCGCCAGCGGCACCTGACATTGGTCCCCAAATTTTTTGGGCCTTGCAGGCAGTGTTAGCGAGATTGCCTGCAATCATTAATGGGCCACATGTGGAGATTCCAGTCACTACCATCGAGGATGGCACATCATCTCATCAGGAGCATAGCAAGAGCCCTCTACATCACGAGGATCATAAGGAGGAGGTAGTAGTTGAGCTGATTCATCATGATCCTTATGGTTATGGATAGTGAGATGAGGTTGATGCACTCATTCGAGGACACCGAGACCACAGAGACCCTATCAAATATTTGATTAGGTTGAACCCACCTACTTTCATGGGTACTTCAGATTGAGCTAAGGCTGAGGCTTGGCTCATTAGTCTTGACTGGTGCTTTGCGTTGTGTCCTTATGGGAGAAACACAAAATCACGTGTCATAGTTCATCTTCTATGCGACGCGGCAACAACATGGTGGTGCACATAGGAGCACAAACACTACCTATCTTTGGACATAGTTTCGTGGAACACTTTTCTGGAGCACTATAATGCATGCTATCTCTTGGAGCACTACAAGTAGTGTTGTATAGATGAGTTCCATGATTTGTAGTAGCAAGGTTCCACAATTGAACAGTATGAGTGCAAGTTTGTGGAATTGTCACGTTATGCTGAGTACCTATAGGAGTTGAAGCTTCTCATCAGTACATTCATCAAAAGCTTGAATCCTATCATAGCAAGACCTATTCGCATGGTAGACCTAAGGACTATGAGTGAGGCCACCAAGAAGGTAATTATTGTAGAGGAGGTCCATTGGTAGGGCCACGGGTCACATCCGTAGTTTCAGGACCACAGTCATCAGCAAGACTAGGGTTACCATAGACCTCAGCCACCTTAGAGGGATGGTTTTAGATCCACATCTTTACCTCCCAGACCTCCACAATAGTAGCAGCAACTGTACACTCAAAATCGTGACTCTAGTTGCTTGGGGTTGTCGGGTCATATTTGGACATGCACATGGACCCTTTCCCTCCTTGCCACAGTGTGATCAGCCATGTCACTCTCACTCATGTGAAAATAGCTAGTTGAGAGGAGGTGAGACACCGCAGGGGTCTGGCTCGTTGGAGAGATGGAATTTGTGAAGGGGGCTTGGCAAGTTTTGTGGCCTTGTTGTTGTGCATTTTGTTGAATGTTTCGCTCAATTATTGTGGTAGTTAAAATAACCCTATGACCTGAAGGGTCACTAGTCTCTCTTCATCTATTTGGATTCCTTAAATTCCACCTTTGTGTGGGCAAATAGTTGTTTTCGTTGATGGCTTCTACTATTTCTATGTCTTTGAGAAATGCTCTATGTAGTTGTAATTGCCTAATTTCTTCAATCAACAAGAGAACAAATGGGTCCTCTTGTGGTGGAATTTGTGTCTATTGTTGAGGTTGCAGATGCAACTCCTCAATCGCGTCTCAGATAGCCCTTATCCACTATCCTCTTACTCCCAAACACATTCCTGAATCAGGATAGAGGGAATCATATAATTACTAACCAGATCTAGGGTTTTGACCTAGGGTTTTATTTTTCCTAGGGTTTGACTTTCTTTTTGGTATTTTTTAGAATATTTTGGAAAGGAAAATACTTCTAATCTATGAAAGAAATATGTATGCAATCATATATGTCTTTTCAAATGCAACGTTTAAACTATGTTTTTGTGGGTTTTTGGTGTTTTCAATGCAATCTAATTTAATGGAAAGGGAAAATGCTTTTTAAAACAAAGTAGATCTATGAATGTAAAAATGATTAATCTAGCATGCAAGATCTAACCTATCAAGGAAAAAGCAAAATGTTACTATTCCCAAGAGAAATGTGATTATCTAATTACTATGAAAGCAATGAAAGAACCTAAAAGAGTTGAAGATTTGTTGACTCCACTACCCTTTGTATCCTTATATAGGCAACCTCGAATCCTTCTGTAGTAGCAAGTGATCCTCTTGACAACAAAATGACCCGAAGAAGCAAAAAGAAGATTTTGTGAAGCTTGTATGAGCTCAATGTGAGCTTTGAATTGAGCACAATGGCTAAGAATCAAGCAGCATAGCGTTGCTTGATTGAAACAAAGAAAGTAAAAGGCACTTACGTCCTGTATGAGCATATGAATGCTAGGTTGGAGAGAGAACTTGGCAAGAGCTGGTGTACAATGAATTTGCCTCCCTTTGTGCTTAAGGGAGGGAGGTATCTATAGGTTTGAATAAGGGATTGGATTGAAGAGTTAACTCATTTGATTGATGAGTTAACAAGAATAGATTGGGGAGTTAACAAGGTTGATTACCTAGTGAACTTAGCTAATTAGGGAGTGATGAACAATGATAGCTTATCACTGAAGAAGAAATGGACGTGAAGGAATGCATGAGATTGATTAGAGAGTTAATTTGAGATCAAATAGGGATAATTATGCATGTTTAGGTGCATGAAATAGTTAGCTCTATATCAAGGATCAAAGATTATGCAAACAGAAAGAAAAATGGGCAAAAATGAAGCAAAAATGAGAGAGAAACTAGAGTTTTTTTGTGGTCAAAAGATGGTAGGGTCGCCACCTTCATCAGACAAGGTCACCCAGGGAGATCATGGGTCTCCTGGGGAGATCCTGGATCAAAAGTGCAGAATGCAGAAATTCAGGTTGGCAGAAGGTATAGGGGAGGAAAAGGGGGATTTCTGCATCAAGAAATAGGTCAATCATGTGGAAGAATCCAAATCTCCACTTGCATCCTTAGGATCCCTAGTGAGGATCTAGAAATAATAGGGGGAGATTTGGATGGGTTGGTCGAAATTGAAAACAAAAAGTGGGGGATGGATCGGGGGACCTCTAGAAGGCTTCTATGAGGTGCATTAGACGAAATACAAAGGGGAGAGGTAAAAACTCACCTACAAGACTCTCACAAGGCTTAGTATCAAGGTTGAAAGCTAAAAGAGGCAAGTCGACAACCATCGCAACAAGTGTCGAAAAGCATTGCAAACAGGGAAGAATGAGAATCGACAAAGCAGAAACGACACAAAACAAGAAGAGAGGACACATCATCAAGAGGCCTGTTGTCCAAAGGATTTGTTTTCACGCTTACATGTACGTGACAAGGATTTGAATCACCATAGGGGTCCTCGTAGAGGTAGTACGTGATTTTTCTACTTACATATTTGCCCCCTCAGGGACAGTAGTCTACATGAAAGGTAGGTACCATTCCCGAACTAGGCCTTACCTATTGTCGATTTTCTACAATTTGTACCTGCAATAACTAGTATCATTCCGACATCTAAATATATCAAAATGAATAATAAAAATTGAAATGACAAACTTTCCATGGATCATTTGAGTTTGACTAGTCACTTGCTTCTGTTAATTTGGACCTATAGGTATGAGAGCATGCAAAATGATGCATGAAACAAAATGCATAAAAGCAAAGAACTAATCTAAGATGCATAAAATGAAGTTAAGCTAAGGGAAAACAAAGAGAGCCAATTTGTGAGATCGGAGTGAAATGGTGACGGAATTAGAGGTATCATCGAGGGGATCACAGAGATAGCCACCTCTTCCTTAGCCATGGAGAATCAGGTAAGTAATCAATGAAAAACTCTTCTCTAAACCCTAGGTTGTATTTTGCAAAAAATCTCTTGAAATCATCTATTTTTGGTGATTTTTCTTGTTGCATTATGTTTGTCTCGTGATTTGGAGCAAGATTGATCCTTTGTTTTCCAAAATTGGCTGAGAAATAGGGTTTTTAGACTAATTTTTGCTTGAGGGGGCACTCTTAGGGTTGCCCCTTTTGGCAGGCAAGGTCACCCAGGGAGATCCTGTCTGACAATAGGGTCACCCTGGGGGATCTTGCTTTGCAACAAGGTCGCCCAAGGAGATCCTGGCTAACATCTAGGTCACCTGGGGGTGACCTTGTGGGACTAGTTTTTTGTTGCATTTGTCATTGTTTAACACTTCTTGCACTCTGAACTGACATGAATTAGTCACTAAATTTGCCTATTTATTACAATTTTTATGGTTTATATGATTTTTTTGTGTAAAATTTTCTACAGTTTTACGATTTTTAGGGATTTTTGCAAGTTTACGAGATCTGATCTAAAACTTCACTTTTGATTTTGCAGGAGATGCGCATTCGATGGAATGCTGGCCGAGAGCAAGGGTGGATCTTAGGGATGTTCACTTCACTTAGTGCTGAGGATTGTACAATACTCAAGCGGATAGGTCTTGGCAGAGTTTGTCACATTACCATGATCCATCATGTATCTCGTATATGTTGTGATATTCTGACTTACTGTGATGTAGATAGGAACACATTTAGGTTCCCACAGATTTCAGGAGAGTGGACTATCACTCTTTATGATGTGTATCACATTCTTGGGGTCCCTGTAAGGGGACAAACTCTATTTCTTCCTACCAATGAGTCTTTTGAGAACAAGGCTTCTTGGGCTACTTTTATGGGGGTTAATCATCCCAAGGACCAAACAGGAGTTCTACTTTCTTCAGTACCATGACTCTACATCCCACTTCTAAGGAGGTTTTTGATTGGCTTCATTGCTTCGAGGTTGTTGGGAGATAAGGCCTTAGCTCGTCTGAGATGGTGTTGGGCACCCATCATTCATGGACTAGAGGAGGGCACATTTTACGCATGGGGACCTGACATCCTAGCTATATTCTACAGAGATTTCTATTGGATCTCTCAGTGAGGGGCTCTAGCTTTCAGCCACTCTTCTCTGATTATGACATGGATCTTTGAGCACATGAAACCCTACCAGAAGCTTATTCCTCTTCCGGATAGGCAACTACCAAGAGTAGTGAGGTGGGCACACATTGGTCATTATGATGCTACTCTTCCCACTATTGCTACCCTTACAGATGATGACATGATTTCTGACCCCTACCATGACATGGAGGGGGCTTGGGCCTGAGATGGCGAGATGAGGGTGTACTGTCGTGAGGTTTTAGAGATCACAGACTGTAATGGTCAGGTTGAGGCTCATCAGGTGGATCGAGTCTTGCAAAAGTTTGGTGAGGATGTCCCAGAGGACTTGCCCCCTATGTCTACTTGTTACAAGACCATTCAAGAGATGGGGGAGATTGGATAGCGGAGCATCACTTGGACACCTTTGACTCCAGGTGTGTTCATTACTAGAGCTTCTAGGGAGGATAGAGGAGAGGGAGAGGGACTCCTTCCCGATCTGTGACTATGATAGTTGATTCATAGTCCACTAACGAGGACTATGTTCCTAATAGCGATGGTTCATTAGATGAGGCCCCCCTTAAGGATGAGGATTTTGAAGACATTGATGTTCCGAATGAGGTTCCTAACATACCTGAGGGTACTCCTATTGTTCGTCGACCTCCTCATTCAGATGAGGTGATGCGTCATCTTGACCCTGACTGGCAGCCTAGAGATCCATGTAAATTTTGGTCTATTCGATCTTACTTTGGCTTTGTTTTTTCTCTTCTCGTGTGGCACTAACTTGGTCTTAACTTTGATTTTGGCTTTTCAGACAATGTCAAAGAATGGAGGGACTTGGTTCATGAGGTCAATGTTGGATTAACCTTTCCTTTTACTAGGATGACCCATGATCATCTCTTGGATGATCCTGGTGTGCCCCTTGATACAGGACAGCACACAGACATTTTTTCTCCTATTTACCATGGGTGTGAGATGATTACAGAGTTGAGGACCCAGGTTAATGTGCTTCAGGGTGAGAATAAAGTACTTCAGGAGATGGTGGGCCTTCGCAGTCGCATGCCCACAGCAGAGCACATCATTCTCATAGGTCCCATGGAGTGATGAGTGGTACTCATAGACGGAGGAGCCGAATCCCTAAGGGTTTCATTGGAGAGAACCAACCTTGAGTTACTTTTCTTGAAACTCATGCCCCCTTGCACAGGGAGCCTCTAGTTCTCTCGGGAGCATTTTGTCTTAGCTCTTTGATACCTATGGTATATGTAAACTTTGGATGTATTTGTGAAAGTTTATCCCTTTCTATGGTTTTTCTCTTATGTCAAATTATATGCTCATCTCTTGTGCATGTTTGGAAGTTTTAGGCATTTTATGATTATGGTGACCTTTTCAACTCTTTTAACAAATGCAATTATGACAATGATGACATATTTTTGTAATTTTGTGGAACTCATATATGATATACAATTTATGATATGATAATACAAGAACACAAGAAATGTAGTAAATGAAACTATAACACTTTGTTGGATGTCATGAGATATGACACTTTGACTTTATTGCTTTGGGACTTCTTTTCTGACTTTTATATGGATGCAATGTGGAACAAATAAAATGACTGCTCTTAAATACAATTTTCAATTTAGGGGATTGTGGGTTGTCCTGATATAAGAAACCTATTCAAGGCTACGAGATTGAATTTAGGGAAAACTCAAGTGGGGAGTGAAATGAATCATGGAGTGCTTATGATTTCTAGGCTTTGCTAAAGGCTAAACACTGATCCTTATCTAGATAGGACAATCTAACAAGTTTTCAACTTAGACAAGCATCAAGTTTTATACATGTTCGCTGGATTTAGATCATAGATGGCAAGCAAGATAGACTTGGGGTAAAGGATATCTAGGAAAGAACAAGGGTCCCTAGATAGAAGATGATCCTAGAGACAACTAGACTCTTCAGCTTTTCCCATCTAGTGTGTATGTGCTTTATACCTTTCTTCCTCTGTTAGAATGTCACTCTTGAGGCTTCGAGCTTAGACTGATCTCCACCCAAGAGTACGGACATTCAAAAATCTTCTCTCTTTCACTCTTTTTTTGTATCTCTCTTTTTTTGCTTTTCACTTATTTTTGTAATTTCCTCACTTGATTTTTCTCATTTTTTTGGATTTTTGACTTTTCAAGAAATGAATGCTTTTGGGACTTTTTCTATGTAATGCTTTGATCTCTCAATTCTCACTTTTCTACACTCTTATTTTGATCACTCATTTTTTTATTCACTTGAATTTTAGATTGCTTCCTTTAGAGTTTTGATCTTCCTAATGTTTTTGGCCAAGAAAGATAAGGGGTTGAGCACCACCTAAAGTTTTTGTAATCTGGTTGGACTTCTCTTCTACTAGGGAAGAATTGGGAAGGTCTACTTGCAAGCTTCCTTTGAACACTGTAGGTTTGAATACTAACTTTTCTTAGACCTAAGATCTTGACTTATTAAGACTAGGATTAGTGTAAAGCTAAGAGCTAGGCTTTGATTTAGAATCACTGGGAATGAAGGGGGATAATGGCGATTGTGGAAAATGAGGAATCTCTAGGTCCTAAAAGGATGACGTATATCTAGGCAACATTAGACTCCTTACTAAAAGGAAAATAGTATAAGAGAAAGTCATGAACTATAATGCAAGATGAATAGAATGATGCAAAAATGTAAGAAAGAAATTCTTTTTGACATTTTTTATTTTTATAAAAAAAAAATTGTTTTTTATGTTTTTATGTTTTTATGTTTTTATGATTTTTTTTGTTTTTTAGACATAATATTTCTTGAGGTGAAAGGCATTGACTATTTCACCAAATACCTCTCCCTCCATTATGCATAACAGATAAGCATTGTTTTTTATATCTTCTTTAACCATGTAGGGGCCTATCTAGTTAGGTTTGAATTTTTGTCCTTCGCCTGCTCTTTTATCAATTAGATTGTCTATCCTAAGCACTAAGTCTTCCACTGTAAAGGGCCTTGGGATGACTCTCTTGTTATACTACTTTTTCATTCTTGATAGGTAAGAATCATGCCTTTGAATGGCTCTTAGGCGTGTTTCGTCTATCATTTCTAATTCAGCCAACCTAACTACCCTGTATGCTTCATTATCTAGTAATTCTTACAATGACACTCTTAGGCTGGGCAATTCTACTTCTAATGAACAATAGAGCTAGATATAGTTGCAGATGCTAGTCTCTCTTGGAGTCTTTTATGATTTTGACCAATATTGACTTCAAGGTTTTGTTGGTAACCTTTGCTTGTCCATTTCCTTGAGGGTAATAAACCGAAGGGGAGCTATGGTTGATATGAAATATTTCACATAATTCTCTCACCTGTGGGTTTTTGAAGGATGAGGCATTATCCATCACTACGACTTGAGGGATTTTGAACTAACAAATGATTTGGTTCAAAATGAATTTAGCGATCACGGCTCCTAATACTATGCTGAGAGGCATGGCCTCTACCCACTTTGTGAAATACTCTGTTGTCATTATGATAAACAGATGTTCGTTTGTTGATGGGGGGAATATCTTTCCCACTAGGTCTAATCCCCATGTGGAGAGGGGCTAAGGTGTGACAATTGGTTGCAAATCTCTCATTGGTGTATGGTGAACATGAGTGTAAACTTGACACTTCGGGCACCTTTTTACAAATTTAATAGCATCTCCATGTAAACAAGGCCAAAAATATCCCATTCTATGTATCTTTCTTATTGTGGTGTGACCACCAAAGTGTCCACCACAAATTCTGCTATGACATTCTTCAAGTATCGTACATGCTTCTTCCTTGTCAACGCATCGAAGCAATATTCCATCTAGGGCCCTCTGATAGAGGACATCGTCTATCAAGACATATCTTGCGGTGAGGACACGTAATCATCTTTTTCCCAAAGGTGTCATGTTTTCTGGGTAGGTTTTGTTTGTGAGATAATTCACGAAGTCTCGGTACCAATACGACATGGCATACTTCTCAAGATCTACTGCACAAATCTCTTCATCGGGGAAATCTTCATTCACAGGTTCTTCTTAAGGGCCTAGATTATCTTCTAACCAATCCACTATAATTTGTCCCTTGACTTCCTTTTGGTTGACATAAGTTAGCTCGAATTCACTTAACAAGGTTATGAACCAGCCGGCTTTCTTTGAGAGCATAGGCTGATTCAGAAAGGTCCTCAATTGTTCGGTTCATATCATGACTTTGGTCTCTAGATTTAGTATGTAGTGTCAGAGCCTTCAGGTTGTAAAGACTATGGCCAAACACTCCTTTTTGACCTGAGTGTAATTATTTTTCATATTCCAATAAGGTCTAACTTATGAAATAGATGGATCTTTCTCTTCCACCTTCATCCTCTTGAGATAGCATGCATGCTACAGAAATATCGGTGGCTCTATAGTATAGGATGAAGGGTTTGTCATGTTTTGGTGGCATAAATGTGGGTGGGGTTAACAAAAATATCTTTACTTGTTAGAACACATTTTGACAGTCTATAGTCCAAGTGATGCCCACATATTTTTTGAGCAATTGGTTGATCGAATGGATTTTGAAAGTCATATCTGGTATGAATCATCTGATTGTGCCTAGCTATCCTAGGAAGGATCTTACTATTCTCTCACTTCTTGGAGGGGTAGCATTTATGACTACTTTGACTTTGGTTGGGTCAACATCAATACCTCTTCATGAGACGATGAATCAAACAATTTTCTTGTTGTGACCCCAAAGACATATTTTTCAGGATTTAACCTTACTTTGTATTCTTGGACCCTATTGAAGATTTTCCGTAGATCCTCCACATGTTTCCTCCTTTGTTTTGATTTAGCTAGAATATCATCAACATAGATTTCCACTATCTTGTGTATGTAGTCGTGGAAGATGTGTGTCATTGCCCATTGATATGTGGCTCTAACATTTTTCAACCCAAAGGGAATGACTATATAACAGAAAGTTCCCCAAGGGGTAGTGAATGTAGTTTTATTTTGGTCAACTTCTATGATCTTTATCTGGTTATATCTAGAAAATCCATCCATCAGAGAGAGAACTTCATATCATGTCGTTGAATCAACAATTTGATCGATGGATGGTAATGAGAAGTCATCTTTTGGACAAGCTTGATTGATGTCTCTAAAATCGAGACATATCCAAATTTTTCCATTCTTTTTTAGGACTGGGACAATATTTGACACCCAATTGGAATAATCAACTGGTTTGATGAATCCAACACTTAATAGCTTTTTGAGTTCTTCTTTCACCATTTCGGCTACTTGTGGTTTTATGGGCCTCAGTTTCTGTTTTGTGGGTTTGGCATCTGGTTTTGTTACTAAATTATGCACCACAATCTTTGGATCTAACCCTAGTATATCTGAGTATGCCCATGTGAATATGTCAGAGTATTCAATGAGGAAATCTGTGTATTCTTCCAATTCTTCAGCATTTAGTTCTCCTCCTAGGTTTAACATCCTAGGTTTTTCAAGTGTACCAATGTTGATGTCAATCGTATCTCCTGTTAGGGAGGGGTGTCCTTCAAGTTTCTAAGGAGTAGGCGGTAAATTTGAGTTTGCTTCAATTTGAGGGATTTCTTTCTCATTTTCAAAATAGTCCTCAAGATGAGGGAGGAGTAGGTATCCTTTTTTATGGTGGACTCTCAGAAGCCCATCATATGCATGCAAATACTCTAGGATGGCTTCATCGTTCTCAGCGTAGTCTTGGGTTGGTCATTCTTCTTGACCCATGGCATAATTTAGGATAACTGGTAATTCTTCGCTATCTAACAGTGGCTCTCCATGCACTGAAATAATGTATTCTGAGTTTTGTAATTGAGCATGTGGCAAGAATAATGCATCTGATGTAGCCATTGAATATGCTACCTAATTTTCTTCTTTGGCTATGGCTTTGATGGAAAAAAAGTCAAAGACTAGAACTAACTTCCTGATGGTCTCTTTGTAAGGTCGCAATCATTCAGATTTTGTTTCATAATTGTCCACAACTTGGTTGATCACCAATTGAGAATCTCCAAAGGCAGAGATTTTTTTGATCCCCATTATCATGGCTAGCATGACTTCTAGGGATAGAGCTTTGTACTCAGCTATGTTGTTGGTGCAAAAGAAATCTAGTCTAAAGGCGAAGGGAAGGATTTTTCCATCGGGGGATGTTAAGATTATCTTGGTTCTTGCCCCCCTCTTACAACTAGACCCATCAAAATGTAGGGTCCATATTATTTCATGGTTCTTCAAATGAGATGCTTCTTCAAACTCATAGGTGGAAGTTCATTTTTCCTCTTTTTTTGTCTCCTTCTTTAATGATTTTAGTTGTTCCAACCAAAAGTTTTTTGATGTCCCATTCATTAATACATAGGATGGTTGCTAAGCCAACCATGTGATTTAGTGGTATGCAAATCAAAAGGGAATTCCTTAAGATCATCCATTCTTTGGTAGGATATATTGTGAGTGGTCGCACTTGTTTGAACCTCCTGAGTTTCCTCATTCTATTTCTCTTTCATTTTCAACTTCTTGTTTTTTTCTTCCTGTTCCTTTCTATAGACACTGAAAGGATCAGGGTCTACCTTGACTATGATCACCTTTCCCAAGTGATGAAAATGTATTTCTTTGAATAGTGTTGAGGTGATGGCCTTCATGGCATGAATCTAGGGTCTTCCTAGGATCATGTTGTAATTGGTTTCTTGGTTAATGACATAGAAGTCAGTAGAGATAGTCTTTCCCATCAGATTGAGCAGTAGGCTAATTTTCCTAACTATTTGCATGTCATGACTATCATAAATTCTCAATGTGGTAGCTTGTTGTTTGATTCCTATTTTGTTGTATCCCATTCATTGTAAAAAGGACATTGGCAAGAGATTGACTGCATATCCTTTATCTACCACCACCCTTTTATAGTGACCTCTTCAACTTGAATTTGTACATATAGAGATGAATCCTTTTTCTTACTTTCTTCATTTTGGGGTAGCTTAGAAATATCGAAGGTGAGAGGAGGTGATTCCTCCAATGAGGAACATCTAACTTCCAATCCCTCTAAGAATGTCTTGTGATGCGAGGGAGATGCCCTCAACAAATTTATCACTTGTGAGAAGACATTCTCTGGTCTGTTTGTTTATCTTCATGGATCATGAACACCTCTTGGCCTAGTTCTATGCTATTGGTATGGTTAACTTTTCCTTTCTCAATTTGAGGTTCTTTCTCTTTGTTTTGTGATTGGAGTATTTTGAGAAAACCTTTCTACTGATTGGGTGTGAGTTTGGAGATAGCTTTATTGTAACCATAACAGGTTTTCATTCATGATCTTTCCTTTCATGGAACCAACAATAAGTATTGGTGACATATGAGGATCAATTTGACCCCTGATTTCCCTTTTGTCACCATTTGTCATTACTTGTATTATTTTTTACAATGTTAATATCTCTTTCTTGAGGTGCATTAGTTGTCTTTTTTGCTCCTTTGAATCTTTTAAGTTTTCCACAAGTATCACAAGTTTTTTACCACTATCAATGGTAGCTTGATGAATTCTTAAAGCACTTTCTAATGCTTCTTCTTAGGACCTGTATGTTAGTTTCTAAACTTCTTCTCTCATGTATTTGTTGAGAACATACAAGAAGAGGTTACATAGTTCTCAGTGGTCCATGTTTGGAGCGTTGGTTGAAGAATAGAGCACTTGTCTCCATCAAGTGATGAAATGTGCTATAGATTCATTCAGTTTTTGTTTCATCATGAGGAACTCTCTAATCCCTATTTTTATGAGTTTGTTCATGTCAAATGCCATGACAAACTCTCTGATTAGTTGTTTGAATGAATGGATCAAAGCCTCTGGGAGATGATAATACCAATCTAAGGCGATGCCTTCAAGCATTTTTGGAATAAAATTTGTGACAACTCCATCCCAATGAAGGAGTTCCTTATGGCTGTAGTATAAGCTTTGATGTGGGAGTTTGGGTCTCCCTCTCCTTTAAACTTTGGGAGATCTGGTAATGGCCAGGGTAGTTGCACACTCCTTACGTTCTGGTATAGAGGCTCTTTCATATATTCAAGATATGTTCCCAACAAAGCACTCTTAGATTGTGGGGTTGTTAGTAATAACCCTATAGCTGGGTTTTGGTAACCTATTGTTAGATTTGTTGGATTGTTTAGAATAGGAGGATTCCCGTTCAGACAAGTGTCATTACTAGTGTGTCTTAAATATTAATTGAGGTAGGAGGATTCTGTGATGTCCCCTGGTCCTGTTCGTGGGATTTTGTTCTTTTCTCTGGAGCAGCTGGTTTTTCTTCAAGGATCCTAATTCTTTGCACTAGAGTTGTAATTACATCTACAGGAGTTGCAGTTCTAGGGTTTTCTTTATTTCTAGGATGTTCTCTTTGATGGGCTTCCTCTTGTGTGGCCTTCTCTTTTTTTTCTTCTTCTAAGGAAATCCTTAATGCTTCTTGAGAGTCTTTGGTTTCTTGCAGAAGCCTTTCCAACCTTCTGACCTCTTCATCAAGGTGAGTATTTGATGTACTTGTGGAAGGTTGTTCTAGTCGATTCATTTCCGATCTTATCCTTCTAGCCTTTATGTGGTGCATTTGGTATGGCTGAGTCATTTTCCCAAGCTAGGTTATTAAAGGATGAGGAATGTCTGGACTCTCTTGGATCATGTTCATAGTCAGATTCCTTATAGTCATAATAGTTGGTAACAGGTGCATCAAGATGAGGTAGCACATACCTATCAAAAGAAGGGGTTTCAGCTTTGTTTAAGGGAATGTTTCCCTAGTTCAAGTCTAGTTCTATCATATTCGGGGGTGCCATAGACACCACAGAATAAATGGAATGGATGGTGGCACAAATGATGGAAGTTGAAGCAGCTATGAAAATAAATGAAAGGATGTTTCAATGTTTTTGCAATGGGAACACAAACTACAAGATCGCAAGATGTTGTATTTCATGTCAGGTTCACCAAAATATGTACGCTCAAAATCATGACCCCGGTTACCTAGGGTTGTCAAGTCAGATTTTAGCACACACATGGACCCTTTCCCTCCTTGCCACGGGGCAATCCGCCATGTCACCCTCATTCACATGGAAGTAACCAGTCGAGAGGAGGTGAGACACAATGGGGGTCTAGCTTGTTGGAGATATGGACTTTGCAAAGTGGGGTCGGCAAGTTCTGTGGCCTATGTTGTTATGCATTTTGTTGAATGTTTCACTCAATTTTTGTGGTAGTCGAAATAACCCTATGACTTGAAGGGTCACTAGTCTCTCTTTGTCTGTTTGGATTCCTTGAATTCCACCTTTGTGTGGGCAAATGATTGTTTTCATTGATGGCTTCTACTGTTTCTATGTCTCTGAGAAATGCTCTGTGTATTTGTAATTGTTGGAAACAAGGCAGATAACTGAGTGGGGGGGTGAATCAGTTATCTCTATTATCTTTACTTTCTTTTTCTTTTATAATTTGTGTAGCATCAAAACATATAAGCATGTATAATCATGAGAGCAGAAATAAAATTAACACACATAACACAAGGATTTTTACGTAAAAAACCCTGTTAAGGGAAAAACCACAGGGTAACTAACCCAAGATTGTATTCTCTGTTAAAAGAATAGGAAGTACAAAATGGCACTTGCCAATTTGGGCTCACTGCCTGAGCACATTGCCTACAAGAGACTCACTATCTACAAAACTTACAGAAGGTAACTAGGTGTTTGAACTTATGAGAGGCATCTACAAATGCTAGAGTTTAGTTTCGGTTAGGCACAATAAATTGATCTAATGCACTTCATTCTTCCTCTGCTCTAGTGTTACTGCTCTGTCACATACTGGACTTATATTGCTGCTTCCGCACTTCTCTCTACTTTTCTTCACACTTTATTTCATCACTTCTATACTTACACACACCTTCATACTGCAATCCATCTGGTATATATATCCGCACCAAGGATTTCAACAACTTTCTAATCGGCAACCAGAATACTCAAGATATTTACAAATTACTAAACTGTCAACTAAATCCATGCTTGATTTGTGATGCATATCAAAAACATAGGCATTGAAGTCATCAATCATGTCAGCCAACATTGTATGATCCCTCAAATAGCTTGATCAACATCAATCCAGATTGAAGTCAGATACTCTGCCAATCAATTTTTCCTCAATCTGCTCTGCCTATCTAGAATCCAACACTCAGATGCTCATATCTTTTCCATGTTTTATCACCAGAGTCTAAATCTTTGGAATCTAGAAGTCATGATACTCCACTTGACTTGTCCAAGTCCACAACTTACTAAGTTACACCATCTGAGAGATCCGGACCTAATTGTCAGACCTTGTTGCATGCTCTATTCTTGTTCACCGAACCAAAAATATCTTCAATCTAACTTCTAGTATAGGCATACTATGTGTTGCGGATGTGTGGGATAGACTTTGTTGCCATCAATGACAACACTCATGAAGCCACATAGTGTCTCTTGCCAACAATCTCCCCCTTTGGCATTGATGGCAACACTTAGTGAAAAATGACTAAGTATCGCAGCAAACTCCCCCTTAGCTGATACTCTGTCTTATACACTATTTTACCAAAGCTCCCCTTTAGCTAAATTCCACATTTTTCACTACTCCTCACTCCCCCTTTGACATCAATGGAAAAGGAATCTATACACCAAAATTTGCAAAAATTAACCTATACATAGCCGCATAAGTATATATATACATGTTATACTTACATATACTTGAGTATATCCGTAAAAGTGGCCTTCAAGTGTACATACTTTGTGGCCCAGCTCTGCTTCATCCAATCCAAAATGGAGATGTGACCACTCAACAAAAATGCATATGCTTCTGCCCTTCTTAAGTCTACTGGATCACTGGTCCAGGATGTGGTCTGAGCATCTATTAAGGCCTCATGCATTACCTCTAACTTAGGGATAATTGTCCCTCTGAGTTCACTCATCCTATTTATTATATTCTTTTTTTCTTTGTCCAACCTCTTTATTTCATTTATAATGACAATAGATTGGCATTGTTGATTCATTATGGATGTAGTGAGGGGATCAACATTTTGAGATAAACTTGACAGTTTACCTTCTTGTTCTTTCACCTTCTTTTCAATATCCTATGTCACTTTAGACCAATATAGACAAAATTTGTACATGTCCCCACCATCTTTAAGAGCATTTTCAAGGCTCTTTATCCCAATATCTAGGGTCCTCCTATCATTAGCAATGAGTCCCTATACTTCAATGAATCTTTTTCCCAAAAACTCTTTCTAGACCTTTTCTTCTGCTAATTTCTCTAAAGAATCAAAATGAGTGCTAACAGAGTTTACCATAGATTCAAGTTACTAGATGGAGAGGTTGAAGGATTCTTTTGAAAGGATGGCATGATCTTCTCTAGCATCCTAAATACAATCTCTAATAGCTCACAGTCTCCCATGTGAGATTTCAGAAGTTTTTCTTTTGCTTTAGCTTGGGCAAAAGATGATATTTTCATTGTCTGGACCGGAGAGAAAGAATCAAAATTTAGTGGTCCTTGGAATAGTTCCAGTTCATCTATCTCCATCATTTCTTTGTTTAAGAAGTTCTTTACTACCTCTGCAGTATCTCTTGCCAGTGACTAAGTCTTCTTTTCTTTTGGAATCTCAGAACTATCATCAGAGATCTTCTCTGTTTGTTCTTCTTCTTTTCCCTTTACCTCCTCTTCTTGACTCACTTTCTCCTCTTTTCTTCCTTCTCCTTCAGTCCCTAGATCTGGAATGTCTGTAGTGGGATCTAGAGGAGAGATGTTAACTGATTCATGAACTTCATCTTCTAGAACAAAGGAATCCAAGTCCTTAGACTTCTCTTCATCTACCTCTTTTGACCCTTCTACATTTTTGTCAAAAGATTCTTTATTGGATGCATTTAATCCTTTAACATCCATGGTAGAAGGCTCTTCTTTTATTTCCTCTATAATAGGAAGATTGAATCTTTTGAAGGCATTCTGGAGGATGTCTTTTGTTTCTCTTTCTACTTGATCAGTTTCTCCAAGCATAAGTTTGTTCATTCTTGCTTTGCTCCGGAATTCATCTTTACAGTCCTTAAAGATCATGTCCATTTGCTTTTGAATAATAGAAGGATAGAGCTGAATTGCAATCTATTCTTGGATCTCTAAGTCTTTTTCCTTTGTATTCTCTTTTCTAAGTTCAAGTATCTTCTCTAGACTTTTGGGAATTAATGAAATAATTTCAATGAATGCTTTATTGTAAATATTTAGGTACCTGAATGTAGCTTCTTCCAAGATCCTCTTGTCAGTATCACTATATTCATCATAGAATTTTGTGACTGGTTATAGATTCCCATCCATAGTAACTGCCTTAATGATATCATCAATGGAAAGAATGGGCTTTTAAACAAATTCTTCTGCCTTTTCTTCTTTATTTTTATCGACAGAGGATTCCCTGGATGTTTTCTTCTTCTTCATTTTCTTAATTTCCTCATCAGACTCCATTTCTTCATCATCCTTGTGACTTGTGTAAGACCTTGTGGCTTTTGTTTTCGTTCAGTTTTCTCCCTTTCCAGATGTCTTGACTTCCAGTTTGGTGACTCTTGAGCTCTTACGAGTGGCAGGTGCAAAGCTCTTGGAGGATCTAGTCCGAGAGGAGGCTTGAACCAGAACACTTCCTTTTCTGCTTCTTGTTTCTCTTTCTCAGCTCTTTCAACTCTCTCTTTATTTTCATCTACTGCCTCTTTTGATATGCCATATCTTTTGGAAATTTCCTCAACTTCCCTTTTAACTTTCCTCTTTATCTCTGGTTGTCTTAGCTCAACATGTATTTTTACACTTAGTTCATGAAAGGTTCCAAACCTTTCTACGTTAGGGTCCTTAGGCTAGCTCAATAGGTGTTGAATATGTAGCTCCTATATTTTCTCATCGACCTCATATCCCATTGGCATTATCCAAATTATTCTGGGCTCAACTACCTCCATTAGGCATTGATTAGTATCTACCATAAAGCACACTGTATCCTTGTATTTCTCTACTATGGATTGAGGTATCCTTTCTCTGGCTTGCATCATGCTTTGGAAGTTCTTAAAGTAACCCCAGAGTGCTATGCTTTGAGCTTTAGCATCACCAAGTCCATACATATAGTCTCTAATCTATATTGCAACCAGTTTGTCATTTTGCCAAACCCAACCACTTGATCCAGGCAGTTCATTCATGTAGTAGAAGAATCGATAGAGTATTAAACAACCATACTTGAAGGAGTTCTTCTTATCATTCTTGATCTTCTACAAATTTTCTAACAATTGGTTTAAAAGAAGATCACATAGATCATAATCTACATTTTCTCTCAACATTTGATATGCTGCATATATTATAGTCCCAGACACAGAGTTCTCCCTGCTTAAGTGATAGATCTTAAACCTAATTATCATTGAGGCAAATTTGACATCCGGATCTATGATGTCATCAATGGTCATTTCTCTCTTGTCAAACTTGGATCTAGTAGCTTTTGTTACATTTTAGTTCTTGACAGATTTGAGTGTAGGTAACCCACCGGATGAGTGCAATCTAGTTATTGCCCTGATGGCATCTTTTGTTATCTTGAAAGGCCTTGTTAACGACATGAAATTATCATGCATTCAGCTAAGAACATACCAAACCTAATCATCTTCTACAAAATAGGGAAAGTGGATGTAATGTTCGAAGTGTTTATCCCGGAGGGCCTTGTATTGACGTTTGAGTTCAAAACTTTCATCTATTAACTATTCATGATAGATGTCCATCAACTTAGATTCACCAAATTCCTCTATGTTGGCATGGATGTAGACCCTAACATCTTCTATGTGCAATGCCCCATACGGAATGCTAGAAAAAGTGCCTAAAGGATTAACTTCTAGGGATTTGTAGGGGTGTTTCTTGAATTTTGGGCACGGCCTATCAGTGATCTTAACAACCATTGGAGTAGCCATTTTGCAAAAGATTCAAAGAGATATTTTCAGGATGGAAGTAACTTTTTACGCTTTATGGTTCGAAATAAGAGTTGGAGCAAATTGCTGGTTGAAATTGGATTTTGCAGATGACCTTTGAGAGAGTTGTAGAAACTTTGCTGCAGAGCTTTTCTTATCTTCTTCATGAATGCAATTGTGCAAATGATTAATGAAAGAACCCTTTTTATTCTTGCACAAACCCTAATTTCCTTTTTCAATAAATGTACAACTTAAGTTATCCGATTGCCCTGTTCTGAGAGAGATCTTCTCGAATCACTGTGTTGCACTTAGAATCATTTTCAATGAGGATAAACAATGTATCTTCTTTTCTTCAATCATGCCATGGATCCGTAGATCAAAGTATTTCAATTTTGAATCATACCGGATCTATCTGTGAAAATCTTGTTTTACCAGATGTCTGTCGGACCGGATCAATCTTGGATGGTTAAAATCTTGCAAAACTCCAAGTGAATCTTTCATATTTTTACTAAGGGTTATTTAGATATTTTTCTGAGAACCCTTTAATCCACAACATTCCATGTGCCAAATTTAGGTACCAATTGACTGGCTAGGGGAATTTATTTTTCTTTGTGACTCCCCCTGAGCCAGAGCTCATCTGTTTAGTTTCCGGAAGGAATATCAGCACCGAATTCTGGTGCGGATCCATCCCCAACATTTTATGTACTCTTCTTCACCCAAATCTTGCTCATCTCCCTTTGAACTTCATCTGTAATCACTTTGCCTTTTCCCTTATCTTGTTTTTGATTATGATGCACAAGACCCTTTTTATCCTAATTTTTACTTCTATAGAATTTGGCAATATGATTGGATCTATTGCAATTGTAACAAACAACATTTCTTTGCATATTTGATTGATATCCTCTTAAATTACATTGATTAGCCATATGTCCCATTCTATTGCATGCAAAGCATCTACCATTGAATGAATTGTTTATTTGTATATTTCTACATTCATGAGATTTGTGACCATACCTTTTGTAATTGAAACATTGTCCGGAGAAGGATAGATTAGTCTGATTCATTCTCCTTCTGCACTGAGTTGCTTTATGACCGAAGTTGTTGCAATTAAAACAGTATCCATTGAAGGATGGATATCTTTGAGCATTTGGTTGCCTTACCGGAGGTCTTCTAGGCTTGTTTCTTTGGTTTCCTGATCCAAAGTTCTTCTGACCAGATCCGAAGCTTTCACCTTTCTCATATCCCAAGCCACACTTGTCATCTACCCTCTTTTGGCTCTAAAGGACTTCAAGTTGGGCTGAGCTTATCTTGAATTTCTCTTTGTTTTCATTTGTTGTTTGAAGACTTTGTTTGAGAGTGTCTATCTAATTTTCAAGTTGTTTTTCATTATCTCTAGCTTCTTCAAGATCAGATTCAAGATGCCTGATTATTCTGTCCATTTTGTGGTAGTCCTTTGTCTTCTCCTTGAGGGATTGTTTTAGATTATCTTCATCTTTCTTTCTTTCTTCAATTTCTTGGGTGAATCTCATAACCCCTAATTCCATTTCATGCCTTACCATAATGACCTCTTTTGATAGCTTCTCACATAGCTTATTTTTCTCATTCAGAACTTCATTAGTATCATTGTCTTCACTCTGATTGGCTAATTTTTGAAGTAGTTCCTTTCTCTTTTTCACAGAGATACTAAGTTTTTATTTTAGCTCATTTATGAAATCATCAGCTTCTTTGAGTCTTTCTCTCAAACTATTGACTTCAGAATGTGATTGTTCAAGATCATCTACGGTAGACTGAAGTTGTTCCTTCATACCATATATATCCATTCAGATTCCTAGATCTTCCTCAAGCTATTAGCCTTTGTTTAGAGGAACTTAGCTCTGATACCAATTGTTGGAAACAAGGCAGATAATTGAGAGGGGGAGTGAATCAGTTATCTCTATTATCTTTACTTTCTTTTTCTTTTATAATTTGTGCAGCATCAAAACATATAAGCATATATAATCATGAGAGAAGAACTAAAATCAACACACATAACACAAGGATTTTTATGTGGAAAACCCTATTAAGGGAAAAACCATGGGGTGACTAACCCAAGATTGTATTCTCTATTAAAAGAATAGGAAGTATAAAATGGCACTTGCCAATTAGGGCTCACTGCTCGAGCACACTGCTCACAAGAGGCACACTGCCTACAAGAAACTCACTATGTATAGAACTTACAGAAGGTAACCAGGTGTTTGAACTGATGAGAGGCATCTACAAATGCTAGAGTTCAATTCCAGTTAGGCACAATATACTGATCTGATGCACTTCATTCTTCCTCTACTCTAGTGCTGCTACTCTGTCACATACCAGACTTATATTGCTGCTTCCACACTTGTCTCTGCTTTTCTTCACACTTTATTTCATCACTTCTATACTTACACACACCTTCATACTGGAATCCATCTAGTATATATATCCGCACCAAGGATTTCAACAACTTTCTAGTCGGCAACTAGAATACTAAAGATATTTACAAATTACTGAAATGTCAGCTGAATCCATGCTTGATTTGTGATGCATATCAAAAACATAGGCATTGAAGTCATCAATCATGTTGGCCAACATTGTATGATCCCTCAAATAGCTTGATCAACATCAATCACTCATCCGGATTGAAGTCTGATACTCTGCCGGTTAGTTTTTCCTCAGTCTACTCTGCCTATCTAGAATCCAACACTCAAATGCTCATATCTTTTCCATGTTTTATCACCAGAGGCTAAATCTCTGGAATCTAGAATTCATGATACTCCTCTTGACTTGTCTAATTTCATAACTTGCTGAGTTACGCCATCTAAGAGATCCAGACCTCATTGTCAGACCTTGTTCCATGATTTGTTCTTGTTCACTAGACCAAAACAATCTTTAATCTAAATTTTGGTATAGGCATACTATGTGCTATGGATGTGTGGGATAGACTTTGTTGCCATCAATGACAACACTCATGAATCCACATAGTGTCTCTTACCAACAGTAATTGCCTAATTTCTTGAATCAACAAGAGAACAAATGGGTCCTCTTGTGGTGGAATGTGTGTCTGTTGTTAAGGTTACGGATGCAACTCCTCAATCTCATCGCGGATAGCCCTTATCCACTGTCCTCTTACTCCCAAACACATTCATGAATCAGGATAGAGGGAATCATATAATTGCTATCCAGATCTAGGGTTTTGACCTAGGGTTTTATTTGACCTAGGGTTTGACTTTTGTTCAATTGTGATTACCTTGTGATGGAATCGAGGGTTTGCAATGTTGTCTATTTTAACAAATCTATATGAATGCAAACTAAATGATAACATGTAAAGTGTCTTTTTGATATTTTTTAGAATATTTTGGAAAGGAAAATACTTCTAATCTATGAAAGAAATATGTATGCAATCTTATATGTCTTTTCAAATGCAAAGTTTAATCTATGTTTTTGTGGGTTTTTGGTGTTTTAAATGCAATCTAATTTAATGGAAAGGGAAAATTCTTTTTATAACAAAGTAGATCTATGAATGTAAAAATTATTAATCTAGCATGCAAGATCTAACCTATCAAGGAAAAAGAAAAATGTTACTATTCCCAAAAGCAATGTGATTATCTAATTACTATGAAAGCAATGAAAGAACTTGAAAGAGTTGAAGATTTGTTGACTCCACTACCCTCAGTATCCTTGTATAGGAAACCTCGAATCCTTCTGTGGAAGTAGGTGATTCTCTTGACAACAAAATGACCTGAAGAAGCAAAGAGAATCTTTTGTGAAGCTTGTATGAGCTCAATGTGAGTTTTGAATTGAGCACAATGGCTAAGAATCAAGCAGCGTAGTTTTTCTTGATTGAAACAAAAAAAGTAAAAGGCACTTATGTCATGTATGAGCATATGAATGCTAGGTTGGAGAGAAAACTTGGCAAGAGCTAGTACACAATGAATTTGCCTCCCTTTGTGCTTAAGGGATGGGGGTATTTATAGGTTTGAAGAAGGGATTGGATTGAAGAGTTAACTCATTTGAATGATGAGTTAACAAGAATAGATTGGGGAGTTAACAAGGTTGATTACCCAATGAACTCAGCTAATTAGGGAGTGATGAAGCAATGATAGCTTATCAGTGAAGAAGAAATGGAGGTGAAGGAATGCATGAGATTGATTAGAGAGTTAATTTGAGATCAAATAGAGCTAATTATGTATGTTTGGGTGTATGAAATAGTTAACTCTATATCAAGGATCAAAATCATGCAAACAGAAAGAAAAAAAGGTGAAATGAAACAAAAGCAAGAGAGAAATGCCAATTTTTCCGTAGGTCAAAATATGGTAGGGTCACCACCTTTATCAGACAGGGTCACCTTGGGAGATCAAGGATCAAAAGTGTAGAATGCAGAAATTCAGGTTGGCAAAATGTATAGGGGAGGAAAAGGGGGATTTCTGCATCAAGAAATAGGTTAGCCATGTGGAAGAATCCAAATCTCTATTTGCATCTTTAGGATCCCCAGTGGGGATTTGGAAAAAATCAGGGGAGATTTGGATGGGTTGGTCAAAATCAAAAATAGAAAGCGGGGGATGGATCGGGGGACCTCTAGGAGGCTTCTACGAGGTGCACTAGATGAAATACAAAAGGGAGAGGTGAAAACTCACCTACAAGACTCTCACAAGGCTTAGGATCAAGTTCAAAAGCCAAAGATGCAAGTCGACAAGCGTTGCAATAAGTGTCAAAAAGCGTCACAAATAGGGAAGGAGAATCGACAAAGTAGAAACAACACAAAACAAAAAGAGAGGACATGTCATCAAGAGGCCTGCTACCCAAAGGATTTATTTTCACACTTACATGTATGTGACAAGGATTTGAATCATCATAGGGGTCCCCATGGAGGCAGTGCATGATTTTTGTGCTTACAGCAACAGTATCAGTAGAGGTGGCACAGGGTGGTCCCAATCAAGGATCACAATCGTAGGGTCCATAGAGAGAGCAATGTTAGCAGGCACCATCTACAGGACCAACTAGGTCACAGCAGTCCTTTAGAGGGTCTTAGCGTAGTATAGGATGACATGGAGCATAGTAGTCCAGTCAGACTTAGTCAACGCATGTCCAGACTTGAGGACCTTGTTATGTATGCGGTGGTGCAGGGAACTTAGATAGAGAGTAGCCATAGGGATTTGTAGCTGGAGGTCAATGTGCTAGTGGTTCTGAGTAGATAGTAGGAGATGTGTGTCAATCTCACTGAGTATTTGTAGTGGTTGATAACTACCAAGCTAATTTCCAGGCCTCCATAATAGAGACTCCAGGTACTATTGGAGATGTTCCCATTACTATTTTGTTTGACTCAAGAGCTACAGACTCCTTTATTTCTCCATCATTAATGGAGCATTGTAGGCTGGTGGCCTCTAGGCAAGATGTTAGGTGGGAGGTCAATTTAGCTTTAGGGGCCAAGATCATCTTAGATTCAGTGGTCAAAGATTGTGAGCTAGCACTAGGTGCCTTCATAACAGTTGTGGACCTTAGGGTCATACCCTTAGGGTCATATGGTGTGGTGTTAGGCATGGTTTAGCTTGTGGCTCATAGGGCCAAGCTAGATTGTCACTAAAAGGTGATAGGTTGCCTCGATGATCATGGCATAGTAGCAAAGATATTGGGCATTCAGAAGCCCACCATAGTATGCATGATATCTAGTAAATAGCTTAAGCGCTAAATGCGGAAGGGTTGTCAGTTGTTTGTGATAATAGTTAGTGATAGATTAGAGGATGAGTCAGAGACTTCACTTAATGACCATCCTATCCTTAGGGATTTTACAGATGTCTCTCCACCTGAGCTTCTAGGGATGCCACCTCGCAAAGAGGTAGATTTTCATATAGACCTTATACCAGGTGCTGAGCCAATGTCTCGTGAACTTTACAAGATGACCACACATGAGCTCACGGAGCTCAAGCTTTAGCTAGAGGAGTTGCTAGTGAAGGGGTACATCTGACCTAGTGTCTCACCTTGGGGTGTACCAGTCATCTTCATGAAGAAGAAGGATGGGTCTCTTTAGCTTTGTATGGATTATATTTAGTTGAATAAGGTCACGGTGAAGAACTATTATCCTTTGCATAGGATTGATGACTTGTTTGATCATATGCAGGGAGCTAGAGTATTCTCTAAGATTAACCTAAAGTCTGAATACTATCAATTACGCACTACAGAGGCAGATATCCATAAGACCACCTTTTAGACTCACTATGGTCACTATGAGTTCACCTGGTGCCCTTCAGTTTGATGAACACCCCTGCAGTATTCATGAGTCTCATGAATGGGATGTTTCACACATTCCTTGATTGGTTCATGATCATATTCCTTGATGACATTTTGATTTACTCATGGACTGAGGAGCATGAGGAGCACTTGTGCCAGGTTCTATAGTGTTTGAGAGAGCAGCATCTTTATGCTAACTTGGTGAAGTGTGCCTTCTTTCAATCAGAGGTTCAATATTTGGGGCACATTCTATTTGGCGATGATATCTTAGTAGATCCATCAAAGATTAGAGCTATCAGGGATTGGCCAACACCTACTAGTGTCACAAAGGTTAGGAACTTTATGAGGTTAGCAGGATATTATCACAGATTTGTTGAGGGCTTTTCTAGGATAGCACACCCTATCACTTCCCTTTAGTGAAAAGAGAAGAGCTTCACATGGACAGAGTAGTGTGAGAGGGCCTTTGAGGTCCTCAAGGACCATCTCACTAGTGCTCCTATCTTAGTAGTACCTAATCCAGCAGCATACTTCATGGTATACATAGATGCATCTTTAGAGGGATTAGGTGCAGTCCTTATGCACGACTGTCGAGCGATCACGTATGAGTTGCGAAATCTCAAGACCCACGAGATGAACTACCCTACACATGATTTGGAGCTTGCAGTGGTAGTTCATGCTCTTGTTTGATGGAGACACTTCCTCTTAGGACATTATTTCGAGTTACACTCTGACCATCATAGTCTTCAATGTATCTTCACACAACCAAATCTAAATGCCCACCAATGCCATTGGATGGAGTGCCTACGTGAGTATGACTTTGATGTGCATTACATTAAAGGGAAGGAGAACATGGTTGCCAATGCTATGAGTTGGAGGTGCCACGAGATCCTGACCTTAACCTTGAGTGTGGAATTGAGAGGACAGATCTTGCAGTACCTACCAGAGGATGAGTGGTTTCTTGAGGTTCAATGGGAGATACAGTCATAGAGGGCCCTTAGGGACAAGTTTGTAGGATATTTTCTTGAGCCAGATGGACTCCTATGACATCATCATCTCATCTATGTACCCCTTGTAGGAGATCTTTGATCAGTGATTTTATTAGAGGCTCATAGAGCACCATATGTAGCACATCCTAGGGTGAAGAAGATGCATGCCAATTTGAGATAGTTATACCATTGGGTAGGATTGAGACACGATATTGTAGAGTTTGTAGCTCATTACCTTGAGTGCCAAAGGGTGAAGGCTGAGCATTAGCATCTATTAGGACTACTTTATCCTCATGAGATACCAGAGTGGAAATGAGATACCATTTCCATGGACTTCAATGTTGGTCTACCTTTGTCATCTCACTACCATGATGCCATCATGGTGACAATTGACAAGTTGACCAAGGTAGCACACTATTCACTAGTATGCATGACATATAATGCACTAGTAGTGGTGAGGGTTTTATTGAACAATATTGTGAGACTTCATGGAGTTCCTCATTGCATCATTTCTAACAGAGATTCAGTGTTCACATCAACATTTTGGAGAACATTATAGTAGGCATTGGTTACTCAGCTCAACTTCAGTTCAGCATATCACCCCGAGATAGATGGGTAGACTGAGAGGGTGAATCAGGTTTTAAAGGACATGCTTTGCATATATGTGATGGATCACTAGTCTAGATGGAAGGACTACATGTATCTAGTTGAGTTTGCCTACAATAATGGGCATCACAACTCGTTAGGTATGTCTCCCTATCAGGCCTTGTATGGCAAACCTTGCAAGACTCCTTTGAGTTGGGACTATATTGAGGATAGAGTGGATATTGGATATGAGTTGGTATAGGATATGGAGCAGTAGGTCACTTTGATTAGGCATAGATTATAGGAGGCACAGGATCATCAGAAGAAGTATGCCGATTCCAAGAGATTGGATTGGCACTTCTCAGTTGGTGAAAAGTTGTTCTTGAGAGTGCGGCTGCATAAGAGTCCAATCTGTTATGGAAAGGGCTCTAAGATTGTACCTCATTTTTTTGGACCCTTTGAGATCTTGGAGTGGATAGGACCCATAGCTTATCATCTTTCTTTGCCACCTAGCATGTCACACATCCACGATATGTTTCATATATCTGTGTTGAGACATTATATTTATGATTTGGCTCATGTTTTGGATTGGGATGCCTTACAGGTCAAGTCAGATAGATAGGTGGCTTTGGAGCCAATTCACATCTTGGCTCATTAGATGCTAGGCCTTTGAGGTCAAGAGATGGACCAGGTCAGAGTTCAGTGGGACCGTTATGATGAGGTCTCGGCTACATGGGAGGATGCTGCTAGTTTGAGGACTCTTTATCCTCACCTCTTTGTTGACTTCCTAGAGGAAGTTTAGTCTTAGCGAGGGAGGATGTGAGGCCTACCTTTGCCTCACCTTTTAATTTTTTTCTTATGACACTTATTTGATTGATCTTGTGATGGACATGTGGATATTGGGGACTGTTGATCCCATACTTGGACCTTCTTACTTTATCTTATGCTCAATTAGATAGATGGTTTGTGCTTTGTGGATGATTAGATCTCATGATAGATTTCATATTGATGATATGATGTTTAGATGCTATGATTTCATTTGATGTTATTAGTGTGTGTATTAATGGTGAAATTGATAATGTATCTTACATTATGTGATCCTGATTAGACTTGTGAATGGTGAATGACTTGAGAGATATATATATGTTAGCATGTGGTTATTATTGATGTTATATGTGATTATGTGATCATGTGTGTGTTGTATGTAGTTCACTTCGCTTTGGCAATTGTACTATGTGTTATTAATGGGTTTGTTGAAGTGTGCAGGTAACTTTTCATGCCCATGGAAAAACAGAGGTCAGACAATAACCATATGTTATATCCCTGTTAAGCCAAACTAGTCCTAAGTTGGACTAAGGTCATTTTTGTTTGAGAATGTTGTTATGTTGTATTGGATTTATGATATTTTGTAAGGTTTACACCTTTTTAATTTATCTCTTGATGTGTTGTAAAAATTGTAATGTTGGGTTTGCACAATTTTTAGTGCTAAATGTTTGGAGCCTCTTTTCAAGTGAATTTATGTGTTTCCTAGTGTTAATAATGGTTAAATATTGACCCTAGGTCATACCCCTATGGTCTAGGACCATTCTTAACATGTTTAAACTTGTTTTAAACCATGTATGGTCACCCAAACTTGGCCCTTGAGTCAAGTAACGAGTTTGGGGAGGTGTGAGAGATGGTTGGCATGTCATCATCTCACCTAACCTAGCCTCACCCACTTGGGTAAGGTTACCATTGCCTCAAGTGCTTTAGAAGGTTCTTGAAGCTTCCCACATGTGTGAGACCTCTTCCCTATGCTCTCACACATGTGTGAGAGCAATTGTGGGGAAGAGTGCAACTTAGTTGAATGAGAAAGTGACAAGCGTCACCTGCTCATTCATGAGAAGCTTGCTTTGTGTGCTCACATATCCCTATTCTCTCACACATGTGTGAGAGCATTTTTAGGAGAGGCTGTAGCTTTGTAGAATGTGGAGATGACAAATGTCACCTCCTCATTCTTGTGGGGTTGTGAGGACGATTATGTGGATGGAGGAGAGAGTGACAAGTGTCACCTTCTCATCCATTAGGGTTTGAGAGCCTTGCCTATTTATCTCTCTCCTTGAGATGAGATGAGGGTTCTTTATTTTAGGATTTTCATGCTTGTTTTGGGGAGGAGAGAAGGACTTGTAGAAATTTGAAGGATTTTGAGGACTTGTGGAAAGCTCTTCATTAACATCCTCCATCCTTGAAGCTTGAGAGGCATTCCTCAAGGCTTCAAGCCTATTGTTTTATTTGCTTTTTCTTATGCAATATGTATGTATGTGATTGATGTGTTTATGTTCTTTTAGTTTTGTGTATGTGGGTTTTAAAGGGTTGTTGGGGTGGGCTCTCCATGTGAGAGAGCTTACCTTTATCTTGGGTGAGAGAGGTGTGAACCTCCTCAGTTTCACCTCTTAGTTTTGGTATAGTTTTTATGGCCATGGGCCTTGTGTTGCAAATTTGAGAAGTATGGTTTATGGCACGAGTGCCTTGGGATGGAAATGTGTATATGGAAAAATGGATTAAATCTAAACTAAATAAAACCAAAGAACCCAATAACATAAAGGAAACGAATCTAAGTAAAAGCCAAAAATCACAAATCAAAGATAAATGAAAGCTCTTACCAAAACCTGTATTGTTCCCTTTTGGAGATATGTGGATTGCTCAATGTAGTTGCAAAGCCATGGCTGCAACAAGCAAGTATGTGCTCAAGAGATCAATGTCAAAAGATCGTTATAGTGCTCAATCGATGCGTTGTGTATGCTCAAAGCGCTGTTAAGTATGCCTGAGAATACGATCGAAGAGAGAGGTAATGAAGGAGCTGAGGGGGGGTTTATATAGGTTTCAAATAAGATCGATCAATGGTCCAGATAATTCAGAAGAATCAATGGAGGAGATAAGTTGAGGAATGTGCAACGAATGAGAAGAAGACATGTGTCTTGCTTTCTTTTGCATGAGAGGAGTTATCAAGAATAGAAGAATGAGTTAACTGAAGAGATAAATCAATTAAAAGAATAAAGCAATCAGTTAAGTGATTTAAAACAAGAAGAAGGGATTTGCATGAGAAAAGAAGATATTTTGCTTTATTAAATATAGAAATATTTAATTGATGAGCAAAAAAGCTTGAGTTATATTAGAGATAACTCAAATTAGAAGAAAAAGCAATTTAAATAAATAATTGATTTATTTAAATTTAGAGAAGATATTTTTGGAAGAAGTAATTAAATAATTGGAATTATTTAATTTAGAAGATTTAAAAGCAAATTAAATAAATAAATTTATTTAATTGTTGTGCATGATTTTGGAAGAATAATTTTGATTTAATTAAATAATTAAGAATTATTTAATTGTAGATAAGAGGGAATTTGTTGAATTAATTAAATAATTAATTTAATTAATGTGGATTTGATTTTCAAAAAATGATTTAATTAAATAATTAAAAATTATTTAATTGTGGAAGAATATAGAGGAATTTAATTTAATTAATCAAATAAAGAGAATTTATTTAATTAATGTTGAAAGTATGTGATTTAGAAGAATTTGATGAAATTAATTAAATAATTAGATTATTTAATTAATGTTGAAATGCAGGTGATGAGACAGATAACGAAATGCAAGTAGCATGACAAGTTGGTCATTTTAGGGTGTCTACATTTTGCCCCTCTTTGATGCAATGCAGCTTGTAGCATTGCATCAAAGAAAATAATTGTTGAAGAGGTGATACAATTTTTGTGCCCCAGTGTAGCTAGTAGCCCTAGCGTATGCCCCCTCGAGCGGGAAGACAGGGAAGCGACAGAGGAAAGGTGTTGACGCTCGACTAGAAGATTGCGCGACCAGGTGGGAAGAAAAGCAGAAAACGGGGGGGGAAGGAAAACCAAGGGTGGGGACACTATAAATAGATCCCATGGGGACCACAATCCTCATTTGCACCCATTGAGATTCTAAATTTAGAGAGAAGAGCTTCTAAACTTAGTTGAGAGAGAGGTGAGCAGACAGCGCGGAGAGATGCCGATTCTAGTGCATAGACATCGGGCGGAACTGGTGCGGACCTACGGGAGGCCAGCAGGAGCTCCGACAGCAGTAAGTGATCGAAAACCCCCTTTGAATTTGTCGATTAGGGGTAGATTAGGGCTAGATTTAGGTAGGTCAGCTTATGTCAAGCAAAAGCGCTATAGGAAGTTGTAGCGCATTTGGTATAGGGTTACAGCGCTTTTGGCGCGCTGTAGCGTGGCTGGTAGTCGCCTTCAGCGCATGTGGTAAAATCGCGTCGCTTTTGGCATTAAGTGTCCGCGCCGCAGCGCAGTTGGGAAATCCTACAGCGCGCTTGGCTAGGCAGTGTAGCGCGTTTGGTTAGGCAGTGCAGCGCAAGTGGGGGGAAGGGGAAGAAAATGCGTGGCGTCTGGTATGACAGAGTGGCGCGGTTGGTATGGCAGAATGGCGCGGTTGGAAAACAAGGCGCATTTGGTTCAAAAATCAAAGCGCGGCTAGTTGAACAGGAAGGCGCGGTTGGGGGCGAGGGACAGCGCGTTTGTATAAAACTAAGCGCTGTTGGTGTGAATAGAAGAAAAAGCTAGGATGCAAGTAGAAGAGTGAGGCTGCCAAAGAGGAAAGGGCAAGTTGGGGGTTGCATAGCAGAGTCCAGGGGTAGATAGGATGATGAGGATTTGGTTATGGGAGAACTGACACGTGGTTTGTTATGGATGCAGAGGATTTTGCCACCACTAATGTCGCGAGAGCGACACCACGCGATAGCGCACGAGGTGGTTCAGTTGACATGGGAGGAGGATGCATTCTTGGAGCATGCAGGGCTATGGCATGTGGCACACCTGACACACATTAGGGTGAATCTCGCCCTAGTGACAGTAGTCGTGGAGAGATACCACAGTGAGACTTCGTCGTTTCACTTCCCGACATGAGAGGCTACAGTGACGCTGGAGGATGTATATCGCATCCTGCGGATCTAGATAGATGGGGAGATTGCTGACTTTGACCCAGCACGGGGCGAGGCAGGCTTGGAGGAGGTCTTCTGCACAGACGACCTATGGATAGACGATGGGGAGATCAGATGGGCAGACGTCCCGAGACTCTGTGATAGGATTAGATGGATCGTTGCTTCGCTAATTGGCAGTTTCTTGTGCTCAGACAGGCGATCGAGAGGACTATCAATTGGCTGGGGGACAGTTCTATCTGGGATGTTCACCCATGGCAGACAGTATGCGTGGGGCCCTTGCGTGTTAGGCCATCTATACCATGATATGCATTACTGCGTATACAGGAGAGGCAAGAGCCTCTCAGTAGGGGTGACCCTATTACAGGTGTGGGCGTGGGAGCACATTCCCATTATCCGACCCATGGCGCAGCGCCACCGAGACAGAGGGGAGCCGTATGCATTTTTGTACGACAGGGTGATGACACACAGGAGGATGGGATCTGTCAGCTACTGGCGGCGGTAGATTGACGAGATGGACATATTCATCTAGAGGCCGTGGTTATTGTGCGAGGAGTGGCCGGATGAGCACGAGCAGCTCATGTACTGCAGACAGGCTCGCTATCTGTTCAGTAGATGGACAGATATGATAGAGAGATATCTTCCTGAGTGGGTACTTAGACAGTTTGGCCTACCACAGGGGCTACCAGTGGGGGAGGCCACATGCCAGGACGTGGAGAGAGACAGGAGACTGGGACGCAGTGATCCCAGTGGTGACAGCATTAGCAGAGGTGCAGGGATTTATCCCCGTGAGATGGGATTGGGACTCTGGGCTAGCAGACCCAGGGACACTGCCAGACTATGATCAGTACTGGCAGACACACAGGCCGATGAGATTGACTACACCAGGTGTAGTAGGGGCAGTGGGAGAGGTGTTAGTCCTTGGAGGAGAGGCCAAGATGAGGCGGCAGGCCAGGGCAGCCAGACAACAGGCAGGTGGATAGCAGGCAGGTGGCCAGTAGGAGGATGTCAAGATGGCAAAGGCATTGGGCCCAGTCGTAGAGACTGATCTGCAGAGGGCCGAGTGACTACTGCAAGAGGAGATAGCCCGGAGGACTCGACTAGAGCTCTGGATGGTTAGACTGAGGAGAGACAGGGATACAACGCGGGCAGAGGTGAGACAAGCAGAGGCCACAGCCCAGGCACAGACATAGGCAGCCACAGCAGCACAGACAGCCCTAGCACAGGTGTAGGCGTAGCTACAGGCACAGGTGCAGGCATACAGGTAGCTGCAGGCCCAAGTACATGCACAGGCACAGGGACAGATGCAGCCGCCGGCCGCACCAGCAGCAGACACCGAGGCGGTAGCACAGGCCAGGAGAGAGAGAGATGCAGAGGTACAGCTATGGCTGACAGCAGAGGCCACACTATTTAGAGTGAGGCAGGAGAGAGAGGAGGCACGCCGTGCGCTGGGTGCCGATCAAAGGACCCTATACAGTGAGCTCGTCCGAGTGCAGGGTGAGCTGGTATCAGCTGGCCGGGAGGCAGAGTATTACAGGGGGCTGTATATGGGTGCGGTGCCTGCAGCTCAGCAGGCACCGAGCTATAGAGACAGGAGCAGGTCCGGGGCATCAGGATCCCAGAGGACAGGGCAGTCAGTGTCCTCGGTCAAAGGGCCACTTTTGCCGCCAGGGGGAGGAGGAGGACCATCAGGGGGACCTCCACCAAGCACAGGGGGAGGCCAGGGGCCACAACAGGAGGGCAGCTCTACCCACTAGGGCATATTCATGTATATTGTATCATATTGTATTATTTTGGACAGATGCCTGCGTGCATTCTGATGTATATTTTGAGGGCTCTTGATAGCCTTGATGTACGATATTGGTGTATATTTGGATGTATACACATTTTGTATTATTGATGTAGACACAGACACTTTGTATTATGATGACCATTACATGATATATATATGATGATCTGTTCGATTCACTGTTGTTCATGCTTTTGTGTATGCATTCCTTGATGTTATGGATGTGATGATATGTATGTATGATTATGGATTCATGTGATGACATGTGCGGTTTATATGATGCTTATAGATGTATGATGATAGAGATATATGATGATATAGATGTGATGACTAGTGATATCTGACATGTGGGTTTTGCAGATATGCACCAGAGAGGAGAACAGGAGGAGATGGAGACTGTTGATCGATTACTGCAATGAAAGTGATATAAAGGATGTGGAAATGGATGAATGAGCTTGTTGCAATGGCTTCGCATTTGTATATAAAGAGCAATCCTTAGTTTGATATAGCACGTGGATAGTTCGCCACCGAGGTATAAAAGACCAAGGTGCAGTAATATCCGAGTGCATGGACGTTGACTCTGCAAGCAAACGGTTTGAACCTAGATCCTCTTAGACATAATATAACCTTGTTGGAACATGTGAATAAGCCATAGTCTTGAACATAAAAAAAAACTTCAATACATGTAAATGCAAGAAGAAATATTAATATGTAAGATGCTATGACGTAACACACACAAGATAAATAGAATGCTAAGAAAGATACTAGAGATCATTCCTCAAACACGGCACACAGAAAGCAATGACTATGCCCCCAATCCGTACTATATCGCAACATACCGAGATTATAGATAAATCAAGGTAGCTTTGAATAGGTATGGGAATAGGGAACAAAAGATAAACCATAACACAAATTGACTGACTTACAAAGTAAACATACAGCCAACATATTCTCTTGCCAAAGAGGTTTCTCAGGATAGATTGGATAGGAAAGATAACCACCTTATCATAGGAGCTCTGTGTCCATTAAAGGGGGCTATCTACCTAAAAAGACAATGTCTCACTACAGGAAATGCCACATGTCGCAGGAGACGCGTGTGTTGGTCTCAACAATGGAACACTTCACAGAAGACAAGCTTGTGGATCTAGGGCTTGGTTAAGCGGTACTTAGCTGATGTTGGCAATCGGTATGCAGGACAGTAGATGACTCTTGAAGAAAGCTGCTTTGCTTCAAGTTTGTTAAGGACTTTTGCTTTGAAAGGATGCGCTAGCTGGTTGCTTGAGTTAGTCAAGTCGAGGTGAATGGATTTTGACAAATGGAAGACTAGAAGGATGGAAGTGCTAATGGGTTGAAATGGGTGGAGAATGATGGATCGTGTGTGCCTGAGTACTAGATACATCCTTCGTATTCCAGACTGCCTACATACCCTATATCCACGGGATCAAGGCACACTTACGATGGAAGGTGAACGTGATAAATATGTAGATCTGGATAGAGTGATGAAAAGGGTCAAGATGGAAGGGGGAGATCTTATGTACCTGAGTACTGGATACTTCCTTCATATTCCAGACTGCCTACATACCCATATCCATGGGATCAAGGTATCTTAAGATTGGGAAGATGATATGTAGTTCTGGTTAGTGTGATGATGTGGGAAAAGAGTGGAGAAGAGGTGATCTTATGTACCTAAGTACTGGAAACGTCCTTCATATTCTAGACTACCTACATACCCATATCCATGGGATCAAGGTACCTTAAGACTGAAAAGATGATATGTAGTTCTAGTTAGTGTGATGATGTGGGAAAAGTGTTGAGAAGATAACAACCTTATCGTAGGAAATCTGTGTCCGTTAAAGGGTGTTACCTGTGGAAATGAGAAGAGATCGAAGAATGCGTTGCGAACCACGAACAAGGAACCAATCCTAGACCAAAGTTAAGGAAAGAGTTGCCCCCATTCTGGTAGAGGAAACTGTAGGGGTGACCGCCGACGAAGACGTAGAAAGACTTGACCTAGGACAAGACAGTGTTAACTGTAGACACAGATCAAGACATGGGATGACGATGAGGGACACTGACAAATTTCCAAGCTATACTAGGTAGGGAGATGGAAATGCAAACAAAGTCAAATGGTTTTATTATGGATGGATGGATGAAGCGTGTTGCGAACTGGACAAGGAGCGGATAGGACTCGATAGATGATGGATGCTGACTCTACGCATAGCACCTGTTTGCCAGGTTTTCACTATGGTACTTATCCAAGGTGCCTGTTTGCCAGGTTTTCACCAGAGGACGGATTTTTTTGGATTTTTTTTGTTTTTTTCATTTTTTATTTTTTTGATTTTTTGATTTTTTTGATTTTTTTGCTTTTTTTTTTTTGATTTTTTTGTTTTTGTTTTGGTTTTTTGTGGGAATACTCTGAGGATCAAGCATAGAACTTCTTGAGATGGACAATGTTACGTAGCTCATCTAGAGGAATGCTGTCAGGTGTAGCTAAAGTATAAGCTCGCGATCCATATGCTGCTGTCACAATGAAGGGACCTAACCAGTTAGGCTCAAACTTACCCTTCTTCTCTCGATCTGCTTGATTTCTCTGATTCTCTTTAAGTACAAGATCACCAACTTGAAACTGTCTTTCTTTGATCTTTTTGTTGTAATTACGCTGGAGGCGGTTTTGATAGACATGGAGATGATTTAGCATGGCAAGGCACCTCTCATCTAGTAGTTCAAGCTCAGCTAATCTGGAAGTGCGATACTCATCTCTGCCGATCAGGTCCTGCATGGATACTCTGAGGGATGGGATCTCGACCTCTATAGGTAGGATGGCTTCAGAGCCAAAGACCAAGGCATATGGTGTGGCACCAGTTGGTGTTCTGATACTAGTGCGGTAGGCCCATAGGGCGGGATTGAGTTGCAAGTGCCAATCACGACCAGCTTCATTGACCGTTTTCTTTAGGATCTTGAGAATGGTTTTATTGGAAGCCTCAGCTTGGTCGTTACTCTGCGGATAGTAGGGAGTTGAGAAGCGATGTTGGATATTGTATTGTATGCATAAGGCATGAACATCTTGGTTCTTGAATGGTCTCCCATTATCAGTGACAATGGCTTGGGGAATACCATACCGGCATATGAGGTAGTTTAGGATAAACTTGGCTATTTGCTTACCAGTGATATAGGTCATAGGAATAGCTTCCACCCACTTCGTGAAATACTCAGTGGCGGTAATGATAAACTTGTGGCCATTGGAGGAGGAAGGGTGGATTTGTCCTACGAGGTCGAGACCCCATTGAGAAAAAGGCCATGGAGTTGTCACAGGTTGTAAGTCATGAGTTGGTGCGTGAATCAAATCTCCATGCTGCTGGCATTGTAGACACTTCTTAGCAAACTGTACAGCATCTTGCTCTATTGTAGGCCAGTAATAACCTATTCTGAGTATCTTCTTAGCAAGATTAGGACCGGTAGAATGCGCACCACAGACACCTTCGTGTATGTCTCGTAAGGTAACTTCAGCTTCTTCCGCGTTAAGACATCGTAAGAGGATACCATCGAGACTCCAGCGATATAGTGTATCACCCAGAATGATATAACGAGAGGATCGAAGGATAAAGGTTTTGCGTTGGGTGGATGATAGGTCAGGGGGAAAGGTATTGTTCTTGAGGTATTCATAGATATCTTCGTACCATGGGGAATTGGGACCAACAAGTTCGCAGATGATTTCAGTAACGGGAACATCGACGGCTGGTATCAACAATTGCTCGATCAAGAATTCACACTTCTGTGTATTTACAGGCATGTCAATCAGTGACCCTACAGAAGCCATAGAATCTGCAGCTTTGTTATGCTCTCTTGGAATTTGCTCAAATGTGATGCTAGAAAAGTGTGGTTTATAGGCATCCACTAGTTGTTTATAGGGAACCAACTTTTCATCCTTTGTTTGGTATTCATCTGTGACTTGGCGAATGACTAGCTGTGAGTCTCCATATACTTGTAATTCTGTAATGTCCCATTCAACTGCTGTATTGAGACCTATGAGGAGTGCTTCATACTCGGCTATGTTATTGGTGCAAGGGAATGCAAGCCGATATGACTTAGGAATGTAGTCATTCTGAGGTGTAACAAATAAGATGCCAGCTCTTGATCCATGCTGTGTGTAAGAACCGTCAAAGTACAACTTCCACATTATGGAGTTAGAAAGAGTGAAGAGATTCTCATCAGGAAAGTCTGCTACCATAGGATGTGTATCTTTCATAGGTGCATCTACTAGTTGATCCGCGAGGGCTTGTCCTTTGATTGCCTTACGATCTGTGTACTCAATGTCAAACTCACTAAGGATCATGACCCATTTAGCTAGTCTGCCTGTGAGAGCGGCTTTTGCTAGTAGATACTTCAAGGGATCAATCTTGGCTATCAGATTTGTGTGTTGGTTCAGCATGTAATGTCGCAACTTTTGGGAGGCAAACACTACTGCTAAACAAGCCCTTTCCATTGGTGAATAATTGAGCTCATATCCCACCAAGGTTCTACTGATGTAATAAATTGCATGCTCCTTTCCTGTGTCATCATTCTGTGCTAGTAGAGCCCCTAGGGCTGAATTTGTAGTGGAGATGTACAATATCAAATGTTTGTCGGCAACTGGTGGAACCAATACAGGAGGTGTAGCTAGGTACTCTTTAAGTTGATCAAACGCTGCCTGACACTTGTTGTCCCATCGAAATGAGACATCCTTTCGGAGTAAGTGCTGAAAGGGTTGACATTTATCTGCTAGCTATGAGATGAAACGCCTGATGGACTGCAACCGTCCTTGGAGGCTCCTTAATGCTTTCAGGTTCTTTGGTGGAGGCATCTCCACTATAGCCTTTACTTTCGCAGGATCGACTTCAATGCCTCTACGAGATATAATGTATCCCAATAGTTTCCCTGATGTTACGCCGAATACACACTTCTTTGGATTGAGTCTTACTTGGTATTTTTCAAGCCTGTCGAAGATCTGTCCTAAGACCTGTATGTGATCCGCCCGAGAAGATTTAGCCAATATATCATCAACATAGTCTTCCATGATGTGATGAAACAGATCGTGGCAGATCACTATCATTGCTCTCTGATAGGTTGCTCCTGCATTCTTCAGACCAAACGGCATGACACACCAACAATAGTTGCCCCAAGGATAAGTAAAGGTGGTTTTATGTTGGTCTTCTTCAGCTATCCTTATCTAATTATAACCTGAGAATCCGTCCATGAGAGAAAGCATCTCGTGACCTGCTGTCAAGTCCACTATAATGTCAATGTTTGGTAGTGGAAAGTCATCTTTAGGACATGCCTTGTTGAGATCTCTGAAATCATTACACATGCGGATGCGCCCATTAGGTTTAGATACAGGTACAATGTTTGAGACCCAATCTGAATAGTCAATAGGTCGTATGAACTTTGCATCTAATAGTTTTTGTACTTCCACCTTCACCAAGAGAGCTATCTATGGGTGCATTTTTCTCAATTTTTGCTTGACTGGTTTCACCGTGGGATCAACTGTGAGATAATGAACTACCAACTTAGGGTCTAGCCCTGGCATATCTGCATAGGTCCATGCAAAGTTGATGGTTCGTTGCAAGAAGAAGCTGTTAAGATCTCTGTGTTCTGTGTTGGATAATGATGCCGCTAGGAATGTTGTCTCTGGATTCTGTTTTGTACCTAGGTTGATCTCTGTAGAATCTTCCACTAGTAGAGCTGATTTCTCCTGGTACTTAGATGGTAAGGGAAGGTCAAATCCTCCATCCTTAGGTGCCACAGTTGGGTTTTCACCTTTGGATACGTCCTTTATTTTTACTATTTTATGATCAGGAGGTGCCACAGTGTGGTTTTCACCTAGAGATCTTTCTTTATGTGCACTTTTGCGACTGGAGGATTTGGCATTCTCACCAAAATAAGTCGTGGGCTCTAGTTCCATTACAAAACCTGCCTTGTGATCACCCATAGGGATACCTTCCCGAAGTCCCATGAACTCAGCTAAAGCTTCGTCATTCTAAAAGACATCTATAACGGGGGCCCCTTGTTGGTCCCAATCGATAAGTTCAGGGTAGACAAGCGTGACATTCTGGGTGCTGGTGGTGGAAGTTAAGGATACAGAGGATAGTGTAAAAATGGAGGATTCTGCGAATAGATTGGTCATGTGGAGGGAAGAGTCATCGGTGATATCCTCTGTAGACGTCGTATCGGTGGGAAAAGTGTCAGCTACCTCGTCGAGGATATACTCGATGTCCGAGGCGCGTGGTACCTTCTTACCAAATCCTAATCCTTTCTTGTCTAGCTTCTTTGTTACCACAATGGGCTCCATAGTGCCTTGATTCTGTTTCCTAAGGCCACCTTTGCCTTTATAGCCCATGTTTTTCACTATTCTTAGACCATTGCCATATTGCTTGACTGGTATCGTGACTGGTTCTTTCTCCTTGTAGAGCCAAGAAGAGATGTCCTCAATAGTTTCCTCTTCCAGTAACCGCCCATGTTGGAATTGGGTTAGGAATGTTGGGGGAGGAATAGCTGCTTTTTTGGTAATTTTGGCAATGGGTGGTTTGCCGTAAGACTTTGGAGATAAAGGCATCCGCCCTACACAACAAGATTCTGAGATATCATAAGTGCCAAAGCCTATATCTCGGACGCGAGCTATGATTTTGGGGAGGGGTGTAGGCTCACTTGTAGAGGCTTGTGTGAGAGTTTCAGGGTCAACATAGAGAGGGGATTCAAGGGCTTTGTCATTTTTAGGCACTTGGTTGCAATTCTTATAGCTTCCTTGCAAGACACGGCAAAATTCAAAAGGATTAGGATCTCCTGGGATGGTGATCTTCGTACCATTGTATGGGAACTTGAGGGACTGATGGTACGTGGAGGGAACAGCTTTCATTGCATGGATCCATGGGCGGCCAAGAATAATGTTGTAAGGCAGCTCAATATCAAGGACTTGACACCTGGTTTCAAGCATGACTGGGCCCAGTTGTATAGGCAAGTGAATAACACCTTCTGAACGGTGTTCGGCATCATCATACCCCTTGATTGTAATACTATGATTAGTGTTGACGTGATCCTCAGAGTATCCCAATTGCTTTAGTAACTTTAAAGAACAGATGTTGAGACCAGCACCACCATCTATGAGGATATGTTTGATTTTGCGCTTATGGATGAGAACCTCAATATGAAGGGCATCATTATGACAAGGATCATGGGAGGGGAGGTCTTTCTCAGAGAAGACCACATTGTAAGGCGAAGCAATATTACCCACTATAGCTTGGAAATCCGCGACCGCTATATTGTTAGGAACAGAAGACTCTTGGAGGGCTTTTTCTAACACCACTCTATGTGCAGGTGATGACCGTAGAAGGTCCAAAATAGAGATCTGTGCTGGTGTTTTCCCTAGATGTTCGACAAGATTATAATCAGACTGAATCAGAAGTCTAGGTGTAGGCGCACGGATGGTGACATGACCTCGACGAGTAGTAACAGCACAATCCGTAGATTTGCCTTTGATGGTGAGGGTAGACACTCGACTCTCTTCAAAACGACCTACAATGGAATCGAAAGATGTGGACGTGTGATTGATACCTTTACCCCTATCCTGAGGAGGAGGTGGACCATGATGAGGGAATGGTTCCTTGTACATATCAAGATCCTTGTTCGTGTGTTGCGCTGGTGATTCATTCTCAAAGGTGATTTGATTACTGTCGATGAGGTTTTGGATGAGGTGCTTAAGCTTCATGCAAGATGCAGTTCGATGACCCTTGCTCCTATGGAACTCACAATACTCATTGTCTCTGTAACGTACAGTTTTGTAGACAGGTTCTCCATAAGGAGGAGCATCAGGTAAGGTGATGAGCCCTTTCTGCAAAGCTTGTTGTAAGACCGATTCGATGGGCACTCCCAAAGGAGTAAATTAACGTCGCGGAGGCTAATCTTGTTGGGGCCGCTCTTGTTGTCATTGCTGTTGGTTGGGATAAGGCTGCCTTTGATGCTGCTATTGTTGAGGTGGAGCTTGACTTGGTTTGGAGAGTTGCAGCGGTGTTTGTAACATTTGGACATGCTTAGTATCGACCACCCCATCGTTGACCACGTTTTTGTTCTTGTTCCAATATTTGGGTTTATCGTTCGATGGCTGATGAGAATTGCTATCTTTCGTCTCCTTAAAGATTTTGACCACACCCTTAGCAATGAGGGCCTTCTCAATTTTGATACCCTTGTATGTGATTTCATCGAAGGTTGTAGCACTAAGAATTTGCAAATGGAAACCTAACTCTTGGTTGAGGTTCTGCACAAAGATGCTAACAAGCTGTTTCTCTGGAATCTTGAAAGGGAATTTACTAGCCATTTGTCTCCATCGTTGAAGGAAAGAAATGAAAGTTTCACCATTTTTCTGTTTATTGTTGCATAGGTCCGTCATGGAAATCTCATGCTCTGCGTTGTAAGAAAAATGGGTGGCAAACTTCTCTGCTAGCTCGTTGAAGGACTTAATACCCGTAGGTAAGTGTGAGAACCATTCTATTGCATGACCTCCAAGACTGCGAAGAAAGAGATGCATAAGATATGTGTCGTTGTGTGAGACCTCGAAGCAAGCAAGATAGAATTCCCTACGATGGTCTTTTGGGTCACCTTTTCCTTTGTACTTATCGAACTTGGGAATAGTCAAATTTTGAGGAAAAGGGATCATTGGTAATGACCGATCAAAAGGATAAGGGCACACTTCCTCTAAAGAGAAGGTCTTTTTGGTGTGGCCAAACGTAAGATCAGATAGCTGTTGTTGTACCTCCGCAATCTTTAGTTCCATAGTCGTGGGAGGGGTTGGTAACATCTCCTATTGTCCAACAAGCGGTTGGTGTTGCCCATATGGAAGATTGTAGTGTGAGCCATGCGTACTGGTATTGTAAGGGTCGTAAGATTGATTGGGATTGTATGGATTGTATGATTGGTTCAGATTGGGTTGGAATTGGAGGCCTTGATTAGGCATAGGTGGAGGTGGCGCTAGGTAAGAATGTTATCTCTGCGATGGTTGAAGAAAAGTATTGGGTGGAGGAAAGCTAAAGTGCGTTTGATTAGGTTGTGAAGGTGGTACATAGCTTTGGGAAACCTGATGTTGGGAATGTTGAGAGTGGCTAGGCAATGTATGAAAGAAGTTGAGCGTGGATGAACATTGTGGAGGAGGAACATAGGTAGAAGTGATTTGCGACGGTGGGGGTTGATTGAAGATGAAAGTAGAAGAATGTTGTGGTGGAGGGACATAGGTAGAAGTGATTTGCGACGGTTGGGGTTGCTTGAGGATGAGAGTAGAAGAATGTTGTGGTTGGGGCTGCGTGACTCCAATTGGTTGAGAGACATGCAGGTGTGATGATATAGGAGGTGGCATATGTTGAGACCCTTGTTGCATGGCTACATATGTGTTCCCCGGATTGTAATTGGGTGGGAAACCTATGCGTGATGGGGTAACCAAGATTCCACTTGCGCTTGGGGTGGACACTTTAGGAGGTGGTTGCACATTGGATCGAGCTAAGGTGGCTTGCTTAGCTAACTCTGCTTGACGTTGGAGAGTTTCTTGTTGGTTTTGATAGATCTCCATAGGAGTCAAAAGCGGTGATATTGGCCTCTCCTCTGTTGGATTTTGAAAAAGAGGATTCCTATACTGCAAGCCTTGAGTAGGTAAGGGCGTAGTCACCGTGGACATGGTTTGCACCGCTTGTATGGTTTCTTGGGTGTTGGTGCTCTCCTTGAGAGTGGATACATCAAAATCTTGAGGTAATTTGGCGCCTTGCTTAGCAAGCAAGTGAAAGAAATGATCCTGGTTCTCACTAAGGATTTTATCAAAGGTAGCTATAGCTCTAGGATCTTGTATAAATTCATCAAGATCTTGCCCATCTTCTTGAGAGGATTGACCTATTTCAAAGTGTCGCTCTTCTTGAGATGGGGCTTGATCTATGATGTAACCTTGTGGGACAAAATCCGGAGGCAAGCCTGTGGTATACTGCGGTGCATTTAGCAAAGGGGTTCTATCCTCATGAGGATTGCTTGGTTCATCTATGTGCGGCATGTTTGGAGAGCTGATTGGTTTTGCCGCGGGTGTACTAGGAGTCACCTTGGGAGTAATGTTGAGACGACCTGATTGTGGTGTGCAAGGGGGTGACTTGTGCTTCTTAGGGACAACTTGCCTAGACTTCATAGTTTTCTGTAGCCTAGTGGTGACCATGGGATTCACTGAGGACACAATGTAATGCTGGGAATCTGTAAGATGCTTTGAAGAAATGGACAAACTCTGATGCACAAAGTAATGGGCCCAAGGCGCTATACTGTTTGACTAGAGGCGCAGGACTGTGCTACCAAAAGCGTGCTACTGTGGGCCAGAGGCGATGGACTGAGCTACCGATAGCGAGTTACTGCTATGCCAAAGGCGAGCTACTATTATACCAAGAGCGCTGAAGTAGAGTTTTGCCAGAGGTGGGTTACTACTGACCAAAGGCGATCTACTGTATTACCAAAGGTGAGCTGCTGTAATACTAGGGGCGCTGAAGTAGTGTCTGATGTTTTTCAAAGGCAAGATTTTTCTGTTTCTGATTGGATAGGTTTGGCAAGAGAAAACACAGCAAACAAGTGGTCAAAAAAGGCACAAGGACTGACACAACAGATAGTGTATGTTCAAGGCTCCAAACAAGCCCAATGTTTCCACAGGTCTAATACAGTTGCAATCAATAACAAGCACTTTTTATCCCTAGAGACAAGGTTTCATTGCAGTAGATCAGCTCACAGCTTAATACTCCGTCGATAAAAATATCATTCCATAAAGGTGTCGGATATTTAGTATCTTTGCGAGAGATGATAGGTAGGGATATCTCACCCTCCCCTTGGAAAGCTCAAGTAGGTCACAAGAGCTTTATGTCCGAGGGAATACTATCTCTTCTCAAGGGAGCCAATGGTGAGTATCTTAAGGGTTTAAATCGATTTCCATTGCACTGATGATTACCGCAATGTTCGGAGGTAGGTCGGGTAGTCTCTATCTAAATTGGTTCTTAGTGACTTTGAGGGACCAACGCCTTACAAGCAATGCGACAAGCTACTAAAAGCTTTAACCAATCCTACTAAGAGTTTCAAACACTTCGCTCAATGTGAAAATCATTTCCACAAAGAGCTAGTACACCTCTTTTCAGTTTGGCACCACAAGGTAAGGCTGACGTCGGTTAGGACTTGGCTTTCGCCTTATCCCTCTTATATAGCGGTTCAAAGGAAAACTCCGCTTAGGGTCGTCCCTTTTGGATGAATCGCAATCCAAAAGCAGGCCCTTCTAAAGGAAGTACAAAAAGTAAAAGCAATCACGTCAAACAAAGGTTCAATTGTCCCGTTATAAGAAAAATAAGGTGCAACTAAGCTATGCACACATGATTGTAGTTGTAAATTGTCCTTTATGAAATGAAGTGTTTGGTATTCATGTCCATTGTCCTTTAGAAAAATTGAGGTGTTTGTTCATACATGTCCATTGTCCCTTAAGAAAATTAGTATGTTCCCAAGACTTAGATTTGCAAAAAAAAGGATTTGTTCAATTACTCCTTTTAAGTATGCAATGTGTTTCTAAGACTTAGTGAGATAAAACAAAAAGGGTCTTCAACGCTCATCCTGCATGAACATATTAAGAAAACACCTATTGGCTCTGTGTGAGTAATAAGAAGCTGCAACAAGTGAGTTAGTTCCACCAAAAATTTCACAAGTTAGCCAAAAAACAAATCAACTTGAACCAAAAGCGTGTTACTGTCTTACCAGAAGCGATTCACTATAAACCAAGAGCGCTGTATTGCAGAACGGAAGCGCTGTAAAATATTACCAGAGGCGCAGCACAATAACCGGAAGCGCTTCACTGTGTTTTCGAAGGCGCTGCGATAAATACCAAAAGCGTGCGACGATAATACCAAAAGCGCTGTAAAATATCCAAGAGCGCATCACTGTGTAATCGAAAGCGCGATACTGTGTAGCAGAAAGCGCTGTGCTGTCTCAGATACAGAAACTATGAGTTTTTGTCAAAATAATCAGGCAAAAATGACTTCTCATGGTGGATCTACTGTCTAGGCCATGATATCTGATAGATCTGGGTCGTGAAATATGGAAAACTTAGAGAATGGGTCAACACCATAGATTAGCAGAACTTAAGGATACTCCTAAATAAATCAGCTTAGGAGATATCTAAAATCAGGTTTGGAAGATAAATACAACAGCTTGTGCAACCAAAATCACAGATCTGAAAATGAGAGGAAAACCCTGCAAAAGCACTGTAAAAACAAAGTCAAAACCTAATTTTAACCAGAAGCGCTTAACAAAGCCTCCAATAGTGCTTCTCTGTGTCACCGAAAGTGCTGCTCTGTGCGGCCAGAAGCGCGGCCGTGCCGCCAGTAGCGCTAAACTGTTCCTGCAAGAGCGCTTAGAGATACTACCAGACGCGCTGTGCAATATCATCTGCGTTGTGCCGTACTGTGACTTCAAAAAATGAATTTCTCAAAGAAATAAAGGGATTAGTGGGTCCTACCGGGCGTGCCAAAATGTGTATATGGAAAAATGGATTAAATCTAAACTAAATAAAACCAAAGAACCCAATAACATAAAAGAAACGAATCTAAGTAAAAGCCATAAATCACAAATCAAAGATAAATGAAAGCTCTTACCAAAACCTGTATTGTTCCCTTTTGGAGATATGTGGATTGCTCAATGTAGTTGCAAAGCCATGGCTGCAACAAGCAAGTATGTGCTCAAGAGATCAATGTCAAAAGATTATTATAGTGCTCAATCGACGCGTTGTGTATGCTCAAAGCGCTGTTAAGTATGCCTGAGAATACGATCGAAGAGAGAGGTAATGAAGGAGCTGAGGGGGGGTTTATATAGGTTTCAAATAAGATCGATCAATGGTCCAGATAATTCAGAAGAATCAATGGAGGAGATAAGTTGAGGAATGTGCAACGAATGAGAAGAAGACATGTGTCTTGCTTTCTTTTGCATGAGAGGAGTTATCAAGAATAGAAGAATGAGTTAACTGAAGAGATAAATCAATTAAAAGAATAAAGCAATCAGTTAAGTGATTTAAAACAAGAAGAAGGGATTTGCATGAGAAAAGAAGATATTTTGCTTTATTAAATATAGAAATATTTAATTGATGAGCAAAAAAGCTTGAGTTATATTAGAGATAACTCAAATTAGAAGAAAAAGCAATTTAAATAAATAATTGATTTATTTAAATTTAGAGAAGATATTTTTGGAAGAAGTAATTAAATAATTGGAATTATTTAATTTAGAAGATTTAAAAGCAAATTAAATAAATAAATTTATTTAATTGTTGTGCATGATTTTGGAAGAATAATTTTGATTTAATTAAATAATTAAGAATTATTTAATTGTAGATAAGAGGGAATTTGTTGAATTAATTAAATAATTAATTTAATTAATGTGGATTTGATTTTCAAAAAATGATTTAATTAAATAATTAAAAATTATTTAATTGTGGAAGAATATAGAGGAATTTAATTTAATTAATCAAATAAAGAGAATTTATTTAATTAATGTTGAAAGTATGTGATTTAGAAGAATTTGATGAAATTAATTAAATAATTAGATTATTTAATTAACGTTGAAATGCAGGTGATGAGACAGATAACGAAATGCAAGTAGCATGACAAGTTGGTCATTTTAGGGTGTCTATAGGAAATATGTGAAGTTTATGACAAGAGGCCAAGGTTTTATGAGTATGAGTTTTGGGGTCTCCTTGATTTGAGAGTAGTCGACTCTCTCACCCTTCAAACTCATTTTCCAAATGGGTTATTTTTGTGTTTTGACTTGGGTTTGTGTTATTGTGTTTGGTGTGTGTGTTTTATAACCCTTGTGGTATGGACCTTGGTTATTGGAAGACCTCGTAACTTGGGGCTGTCCTACTTGTAGGCCTAGGTTTGGAGGACGCTTTCCATGGGTATTGTGAACTATTTTGTGTGTTTTGTAGGTTCATTTGGTGGCTATAAAGGAGTTTGGCTTGGGAAGAAAATATTGTGTTTAATGGCTTTTGAAGTTTTGTAAAATAATAGCATTGAGATGCCTCATCCCTATTTTGGACTTGCCATAAGTTGTATTTTTGTTTGAGAGTTGAGCTCTCATGAGGGTTGTAGACCTCTTTTCCCTTATTGTAAATATTGGATTCATTTTAAATGAGTAATGGCAATAACTTTATCTCCTTATTGTTTTGATAGAAAATTATAACTCTCTCAATTCTCTCTTCTCTCTCCCTATACTTGTTACAATGCTTTGCATGTGAAAAATAACTTGAGGAAAGTAAATGAATGTAATATTGTTTTTGGGGAAAGAAATATTGTTTTATGTTTGTTTTAAAAGAAAAATATTGTATGGTTAGTTTATTTTACTACCCCTTTTTGAGTTGTCATTTATATAATATATGTGTATTTTATAAAAGATTAAGGTTATATATATTTACATGGACAAATAAGCTCACTATTTTATTTAAGAGCTTACTGGTTATTATATATATATATATATATATATGTTTTCCATTATTGAAAGGTATATTATTTCGAAGCTTTTTATATTTCAAATTTCAAACAGTAAATAGAGTGCTTGTAGCATGGTTTTTGTTTAGGGTTTGGAGGATAGTCCCTACACAGGGGGCGTAATGGCCACCATGGGCAGGAAGGGGGACGAGACCCCCGTCCCACCCACAGGGAATACCCTGTGGGTGGGGCAGGAGCCCCACCACCCCCCTTCTTTACTGTATGCTCTCACAGTAGTCCGGAAACTCAGACCTGCATTCAGCAAGGCCGTCGTGCCATAGACTCATGGCTCGGCCCTAAAGTTACCTCCTGTGTATTATTGTTAACTATGCATGTATTTTTCATTAGGCCTTACCTTTTAGACCGATCCTGTAGGAACTTTGAAAATATATAATATGTATACACATATGAATACAAATGTGTATACACATATGAATACATATGTGTATACACATATGTATTCATATGTGTATACATATTTGTGTATATAAATATATATTGTCAAAGTTCCTACAGGATCGGTCTAAAAGGTAAGGCCTAATGAAAAATACATGCATAGTTAACAATAATACACAGGAGGTAACTTTAGGGCCGAGCCATGAGTCTATGGCACGACGGCCTTGCTGAATGCAGGTCTGAGTTTGCGGACTACTGTGAGAGCATACAGTAAAGAAGGGGGGTGGTGGGGCTCCTGCCCCACCCACAGGGTATTCCCTGTGGGTGGGATGGGGGTCTCGTCCCCCTTCCCACCCATGGTGGCCATTACGCCCCCTGTGTAGGGACTATCCTCCAAACCCTAAATAAAAACCATGCTACAAGCACTCTATTTACTGTTTGAAATTTGAAATATAAAAAGCTTCGAAATAATATACCTTTCGATTATGGAAAACATATATATATATATAATAACCAGTAAGCTCTTAAATAAAATAGTGAGCTTATTTGTCCATGTAAATATATATAACCTTAATCTTTTATATATATGTATACATATATATGTATATATATATATATATATATATATATGTATACATATATATACATATATACATATATCTAGACATATATGTATATATATGTATATGTATATATATGTATATATATACATATGTATATATACATATGTATATATACATATGTATATATACATATGTATATATATATATGCATATATATATGCATATATATATATATATATATATATATGTTTATGACTGGTTTATATTTCACCTCCCTATGTAAAAAAAATATGTTCTGGTTCAAAAGCAAAATAACTAGAGTTAAACCAATGGAAAACTTAGGAAAGCATTGATGAAATTATTAGAAAACTTTGGAACATTATATCTTGTGCATGCACAACAATATTGGAGAGATGGAAAATAAATCTCTTTAACCAAAGACAAATGTTAGAGAATAAACAAAACTAGCAACCTGTAGGAAAATGAAGTATTTTAGAAAATCATTATGAAAACAATAATCTTTCCTTACTTGGGGAGATACCTCCCACTTGAGGAGGTACCTTCCATCCTCCTTGTCCTTCCTTGGAAACCTGTACACCCAACCAGAGAACAATAAGTTTGAATGTGAACAAATGAGAAGGGCTTGTGAATTTATAATTTTGTCCTAGGGTTTGGTGCCTTAACATTGTTAGCGATGGCTTAATTTACTTAATTTTGGGTTAGTGTGCTAAACCAGACCCACTTGGGAGTGTGGGAGCCTTTTTGTCTTTTATGTGTGTGGAGGTATTTATTTCTTTTATTTAGTTAATTGTATTATGAGTTGTGCACTTTATGTGAGAATTAAATTATCCCCTATGTTAAATGTATGAGACCAATCTTATTGCAATTTAACTTCATTCTAGTATCATGTTGAAATTTAATTTATTGTTTTAGTTATGTTTATTCATTTAAATAATTGGGGTAGGGTGTATAGTAAATGTGATGCATTAAATTATTAAATGTTGAAAGGGGTTAGAGTATAGAATTTATTTTAATTTATTTTTGCAAACCTCCTAAAGTGATGAGATGGCATTATGCTATCAAAATCACTATAGGATTTATTTCCACTTTGTCCTGTTATGCTACCGAAATTTATCTAGACTTAAATGAGATAATTATTTAATTTAGTTTGATTACTTTTCCCTGTTTCATTAGATGTTTAATTAATTATTTAAGTCAGACTTGTTTATAGTATTAGTTTAATGATTAGTTCCTTAGGTCAATAGTGGACCTAAGGTTAGATTTTGATTTATATCAAAATCATCCCCCTTCATCTTGTTAACTCTAGGGTTTGAATCCATAATAGAATCTAACCCTCTTAGTGTCACTTCTTGAGTTACACAGCCCCTTAGTGGCTTACGTTTTGTAGGGATGGTGAAGAAAGTAACACATCATCCTATTCTAATTGACCTTCCCCATCTTCGGGCAACACACCTGATGTTAGTTGTAGATACAACTACGTTATGTGCGTGTGTCACCAAGCATGCATGTTGTGCGCGAGAGGGTTTTTAGAGTCAGGTGGGAAAATTTTTGGTAATTCATGTCATGAGCACATGGCAAATGTGGGCATGATAATTAACAAGGGTACAATGGGTAGCAATCAGAAGTTCTTTCCTTAAGTCTTGAGCTAGGTCCATTGTGTCTTTTTCAATGAGGATGTGGGTTATGTCTTTAGGGGTATCATAATTTATCTCCTCTTCCAATTCCCTTAAGTGTTCTATGATGGTAACCATAGCTAAGGAAGCACTATTTTCCATGTTATTAGGCTCATCTACTCGTATTTTCCCTAAATAATGTATGGATGGCTTAGCTAGGGGATACAAGGTGATTTTTTCATGACTATGCCATTAGATATGACCATATCCTCAATTTTGGAATCAATGGATGCTGCTGCAATAGCTAGTTATGGCCTACCTAAAATCAGGAGATAAGCATTCATTTCATTCCTTGGCTCTAAGATCAGAAAATCAACTAGGAATTCCCATGATTCCAAAATAATTGGGACATCAGTCAACACCCTGGAATTGCTATTGATTGAATAGACAATTATAAAATTGTGGAAGTGGCCTTAATGCCTATAAGAGCCACCTTATCCAAGGTGTGAATGGTCATGACATTTATTGTTGCTCCTAAGTCAACTAAAACATTGGATATCTCTACTCCTGAGATGTGGACTGTGATGACAAGGTTTCTAGGGTCCCCATACCTTGGGAGGAGTATTTCCCCCACTAGAAGATCCACCACTTTCCCTTCTACCTGAATGGTGGTGGGAATGTTTTCCTTCTTTCCCTGAGTTTTAACACAAATTTGTTTGATAAACTTATTTAGTTTAGGAACATCTCTAATTTCTTGGAGGAGTGGAATTTCAATGTTTAGTTGTCTAATTTCTTGAAGCAATTTAGATTCAATGGTGGGTTGCATTTGTTTTTGTGGAACTATTTTTCAGGGAACATGTTGTTTGCATCAGTATAGGTATGGTACCTATTTTTAGTCTCCAGAGTAGCTCCGAAGATGATCTCTAGAGCCATTCTTTTAGGACAAACTCCAAAGTTACTTGAGGTTTGTTCTTGTGGTACTTTTTCACCTGTAATCTCCTCCTAGGGTTGATGGGATGGATTTTTAGGTTCCATTTCATCTATAATTTCAACAATAAGTGGGGGAGATAGTCTTGGAAGAGCTTTCTCAGAACATAGATGGAGGTTATTCAAATGAATAGTGTATATACCAGCCATATTTTCTTTCTCAGTCATATATACAGATGCTCCTTGTTTATTACGTGGGTTTGCTACAGGTTGAGCTAGTAGGGGTGGTTGGCTAACTGGCTCATTTTGAGGTTGTCCTTGTGTGTTTGTTGGTCTAGTTAGAAGTGCTTGTTTTTGGTTTGGGAAGTGTCTAGGTTGGCCTTGGAATTGATGATTATAGTTCTACTGAGGACCCCACTAAGGATACATATTTTTTGGTCCAAATTATGATGGAAACTATTGTGGCCATTGTTGATTGATCCAAGGTTGGTTTAGCCATTGTTGGTTTTTCCACTATTGGTTTGACTAGTCTTGTGCTACCCACCAAGGATTTTTTTAGATCCATGCCATGATGAATTCTATTGGTTACTCCCCCAATTTGAAGGGCCCCTATAAGAAGCCTGAGTTGGATATTGGTTGTAAGGGAAATGACCAACTTGTTTATGTCCTACATAGTTCAACTCCTCTTCTATTTGAACATTCTTTTTAGTCAGCTTCTTCAAAGCTAGGAGTTGATCATAGTGGTTAGTAAGATGCTCTTTATCACAAATCTAGTAGATCTTAGATTTATCCAATGGGCATTCTCCCAAATGGTGTTTATTTCTACACCTAGGGCAGTAAATTGATAGGGGTTCATTGGTTTTGTTTTTTTCCTGAATCCCATCTAAGGTGGTATTTAATTGAACTAGAATGTTTATCTTTAGGTTTGAAAACTATTCCATCAATTGCCCTATATCATCTTTGTTGCAAGTATGGGCCTAACTAGTGTTGTCATTGATGTCAACATACTCTTGTTGCATTGATGATAAGGATTGGATGAGTTGTATGCTAAGGATATTGAGAAAATTAGTCCTATCAGGAACAGAGAAGAACAGTGAAGACAGTGAGGTGAAGATCCCAGCTAAGATGCAAATCAGAGGATGTGCATCAAAGGTTTTGTTGATATGTGCCTTAAGATGATCTAGTAAAGAACTGAGAGGTCCGCATGAAGATCTGAAGAAGTTATAGCCACTTGAGAAAAATAGGTTTTGACAGATGTTAAGAGGTGACAGAGTGACACAGATAGGTTCGGTGAGATCCAAAAATGAAATATCTTGTTCTGCAGATTTGGTGGAGTGTTTAGGCTATCAATGTGAATTAACAACTCAATTGGTTCATGGTCTAGAGGTCCATAAGCATCTATTTCAATACGATAGTGATAGCAGACTGTGTTCTTGAGATTCTAGATGAAGGAGAGAAAGATTTTAGTAAGTAGTAGTGTGGATGTTCTTGGTGATTCAGGCAAGCTTGTGGAGGTCTTTGGATTGTGTCCAATCCATGTTAGTGATCCGCATTGAAGCTTGATCTTGTAATTGAAGAATTACTTCCGGATGATGATATTCTTCCTAAGTTTGGCCAACCGGACGAGTTACACATCCTACGGATGATCTTGAAGATGTTCTGTGAAGATTGGCACATTCCTAAAGGAAGATTAAAGTCTCAGATCTGTGTGGCCGACAGCGTGTTGATCTACGTGAAGTCTTTTTGTAATTAGTCATGTTGTATTTATGTATTTTCTCTATAATGTATGCCGACTTGGATGATTATTCCAAATTCAAATGTCTTGTATAAATAAGAGGTTAAGTCATTTTAAAAGGTATCTTGTGGAGATGCGTATGTGGTAGAGAGGAGAAGAACGAAGGCAGAGCATAAGTACTAGGCTTAAATGGAACTGACTCAAGCATGGTAAAGATGCTATTCTTCAATTCAAGTATGTAATATCTATTATTCTGTAGACAGTGTGTCTCTTGTAGGCAGTGGGCCTCTTGTGAGAAGTGTGCTTAGATAGTGAGCCCTAATTGGCATGTACCATTTGGTTCTTCTTATTCTTTTAACAGAGAATACAATCTTGGGTTAGTCACCCCATGGTTTTTCTCTTAACCAGGTTTTCCACATTAAAATCTTGGTGTCTTATGTGTTAATGTGTTTCTGCTCTTGATTTAATGCATTATATTTCCATGATTGATTTATTATTATGATGTTGAATTATAAAGAGGATTTAAGTGATTAATTGGAAGAAAGTTTTGGACAACTGATTCACCCCCCCTCTCAATTGTCTATCTTGAATCCAACAATTGGTATCAAAGCTAGGTTCCTCTAAAAGAGCTTAACTGCTTAAGGAGATCTAGGATGTCTTCCTACAAGAAGGATAGTTTGAGGTTTGATGGAACTGATTACACTCTTTGAAAAAGCCGCATGGAATGTCACTTGCAATGTATGGGAATGCGGTATTGGATCATAACCTCAAAGAAGTATGTTCCTCCATAGAATGGCTTGAGAACTATAGATGAAATTAGAGATGCTAAAACCAATCTTTGGGCTAAAGAAGCTCTACTAAGTGCCTTATCCGACTCAGAGCTGACAAATTTTGTAGATCTAACCACTGTATTTGTAATTTGGGAAAAACTAGAACTTCTGCATGAAGGAGACAAGTATGTCAAATGTGCCAAACTATAGAGTCTGAAAGGAAAATTCAAAAACCTAAAGATGAGAGAAGATGAAAATATCACTAAATTTATGCCCAGAGTAAATGCGCTTGTTTGTGGTATTAGATGTGCTGGTGGAATCTTGGATGAAGATGAGATTGTAGCCAAAGTTCTCAGATCTCTACCTGCTTCTTACAAATATCACAAGAGATCAATTGGTTGGTAAATTATCTGGATTTGAATTGTCCAAGTTTGGAGATGCACCCCCCAAGATTGAATCTACATTCAAAGCTAGTGCCTCTGTAAAAGGTAAACAAAAGTTTGATCTAGGAGAGAACTCTTCAAAGAAACTATCATGGTATGAAAAAGCAACAAAAGATCTAGAAGAAGATGAAGCAGAAACTGCTCAACTTGAAGCCCTTATTGCAAAAAGACTACCAAGAGGATTTGGTAAGTATGAAGGGAAATTGCCTTTTAAATGTTTTAACTACAATAATATTGGTCATTTTGCCTCAAGGTGTCTGGAAATATTTTCAAGGTCAAATCCTAATAGATCAAGGTTCCAAAAGAAATGTTACTATGTTCATGAAGATGATGATGATGAAGGAGTAACAGATGATGACTCAGAGATAGGAAACAAATCTGGAAGTGACTGGGTGTTTATTATCATCAAGGAAGAAGATCCTATGCCATCTAAATCTATCAATCATAAAATTGTAGAAAGAGCTCTGGTTGTCCAAGTTGAAGAAAAGGATGAGTGGGTCATTGACAGTGGATGCTCCCACCATATGACAGGTGACAAAAATAAGTTCATAGATTTGGAAAGGTATGAAGGAGGAGTGGTAAAATTTGGTGATAATTCTACTGGTAGAATCAGAGGTAGAGGAACTATTTCTTTTGATGGAAAGAACAAAACCAGTAATGTATTGTATGTTGAAGGTCTAAAGCACAATCTTCTCAGTATTGGATAGTTGGTGGACAAAGGCTATGATCTCTGATTCAAAAATGGAAAATACAAGATCTTTGAAAGCTCTGGAACAAAGATTACATCTGGTACTCAAACAAAAGGTAATATCTTCCACTTGGTTGGTATTGGTAGAAGTTGTTTATTGTTCAAATTGATCAGAGTTGGTTATGGCATAGGAGAATGTGTCATGTGAATTTTGATAATATCATCAAGATAAGCAACACTCAGGCTGTAAGAGATCTTCCAAGATTGACCTACTAATAGTTTGTGCAAAGAATGTCAGTTGGGTAAGCAAAGTAGAGTCTCATTAAAAAGTAAGGAAGAGTCTTCTATCAGATTATTGGACTTAGTTCATATTGATCTATGTGGTCTGGCAAGAATCAGGAGTGTGCAAGTTGATAGATACTTCATGTTATTAATTCATAATCACTCCCGGATGATGTGGGTAACTTTTCTGAAAGAGAAATCTGAGGCCCTTGAGAAATTCAAAATATTCAAGGCTATGGTAGAAAATGAAACCAGATTGAACATAAAATGTCTAAGGTCTAACAGAGGTGGAGAATTCACATCCGGTGAGTTCATAGAATTCTATGAGAAACATGGGATAAAAAGACAGTTGTCTACTCCAAGGACACCACAGCAGAATGGAGTAGTGGAGAGAAAGAACCAGACCATCTAGGAGGCATCTAGAACCATGATGATGGAAGCAAATGTTCCTTAGATCTATTGGAGAGAAGTCGTAAGCACTGCAGTCTACACTCTTAATCAAGTACAAATCAGAAGCAATACTGGTAAGACTCCTTATGAACTCTGGTTTGGCATCACTCCCACTAAGAAGTATTTTAGAGTCTTTGGTAGCAAATGTTACATTAAAAGAGATGAAGATCTAGGAAAATTTGATGCTAGAAGTGATGAAGGAATATTCTTGGGTTATTCTACTCAAAGCAGAGCATACTGGTGTTATAACAAGAGATTGAGAAAGATTATAGAAAGTACAAATGTGAAGGTTGATGAAGGTATTGAAAAACCCTCAAGTTTTTATGAATATGATGAAGATGATCAAAATGATGTTTTGATCCAAGGACTCCAAGCCCCTTCTGAAATTTAGATTCAAACTGATCCAGTGAATCAGGAAGAAGAGATAAGTTTGAATGAACTTGTGCAAGAAATAGAAGTGCAAGAAAGTCCTAAAATTCCTAGGTATGTAAAACTGAATCACTCTGAAGACCAGATCATAGGTGATAAAAGCAAAGGTGTTCAAACAAGAAGAAAGATTGCTCAAGATTCAGAAGAGTATTGTCTGATTTCAAAGATTGAACCTAAGACAATGAATGAAGCATGCAATCATAAAAAATGGACTAAAGCAATGGAGGAAGAGCTGATGCAAATTGAGAAAAATCACACTTGGGATCTTGTTCCTAGACCTAAAAACAAGAATGTGATTGGAACCAAATGGGTCTTCTAGAATAAACTAATGAAGATGGTGAAGTAGTCAGAAATAAAGCCAGATTGGTTTGCAAGGGTTACTCCCAAGTAGAAAGAGTTGATTTTGAAGAAACTTTTGCTCTAATGGCAAGAATTGAAGCAGTCAGATTATTTCTTGCCTTTGTTGCTTTTAAGGATTTCAAAGTATATCAAATGGATGTCAAGTCTGCCTTCCTGAAATGTGACTTGGAAGAAGAAGTTTACATTGAGCAACCAAATGGATTTCAATTGTCTGATCATGGTGATATGGTCTGCAAGTTGAAGAAAGCACTATATGGACTTAAACAAGCCCCAAGAGCCTGGTATGAAAGACTGGATAAGCATCTTTTGAAGATTGGTTTCAACAAAAGTACTACTAATAGTAACTTGTACTTCAAAATTGATCATGAAAATATCTTGATTGTTGAAGTGTTGGTTGATGATATCATTTTTGGAGGAAGAGATAGTATGTGCAAAACTTTTGCAAATCAAATGAAAAGTGAATTTGAGATGTCCATGTTTGGGGAAATGAATTTCTTTTTGGGTCTGCAAATCATTCAAACAAAGAAAGGAATCTTCATTTCATAGACCAAATATGTGAAAGAATTGTTGAAGAAATTTGGGATGGAGGACTCAAAACCAATGAGTACTCCCATGGCAACTGGATGTAAATTGAGCAAAGATGATGACTCTCCTAAGGCTGATCAAAAAAAGTATAGGTCAATGATTGGAGGATTATTGTATCTCACTCAAACCAGACCTGAAATTATGAATGTTGTTGGTCTTGTTGCTAGATTCCAAGATGATCCTAGAGAATCTCATGTCATGGCAATTAAGAGGATTTTTAGATATCTAAAAGGGACAGTTGAGTATGGTTTGTGGTATCCTAGAGATCATGATTTCTCTCTTCATGCATATACAGATAAGGATTGGGCAGGAGATGTGGATGATTGGAAGAGTACCAGTGGTGGAGCATTCTTTTTGGTGAAGAGATTGGTTTCTTTGTCCACTATAGAAGCAGAATATATTGTAGCAACAGGCAGTTGTACTCAAGTATTGTGGATGAAGAAAATGCTAAGAGATATCAGAGTGGAGTATGAGAAACCTATCACAATCTTCTGTGATAATTCAAGTGCAATAAACATATCAAAAAATCTGGTGTTGCATTCAAAGACTAAACATATATCCATCAAGTTTCACTTTTTGAGAGAGCAAGTGAACAAGAATGAAGTTAGACTAGAGTTTGTGCCTTCCAAGGATTAGATTGCAAATATTTTTACTAAACCTCTACCTAAGGACTCTTTTGAGTATCTCAAGGAGAAGTTAGGGGTTATTACCCCTCCAGTTGTGAATTAAGGTGCACTAATGTGCATCATTTTGGTGGATCTCACAGTCATATCTTGTGGTCCAGATTGATGATGGGAAGCTGCTACTCAGGGGGAGCAGTTGGTATGATGCAAGTATGTGCCCTTTGTCATTGATGTCAAAGGGGGAGAGAAGACATGTCAAAAACAAGTGGTTGCTGATCAAAGAAAGGAGCAGTAAAGAAATAGAAAACATGTAAATGGTTGTTGTTGATAGGGGGAGTTATGTCAGTAAAGAGAAGTTCTTATCTTGATGGTTAAAATAGTTTTTCACATCATATGTTACCATTAATGACAAAGGGGGATATTGTTGCAAGTATGGGCCTAACCGGTGTTCTCATTGATGTCAACATACTCTTGTTGTATTGCTGATAAGGATTGGATAAGTTGTATGCTGAGGATATTGAGAAAATTAATCCTATCAAGAACAGAGAAGAACAGTGAAGACAGTGAGGTGAAGATCCCAAATAAGATGCAAATCAGAGGATGTGCATCAAAGGGTTTGTTGATATGTGTCTTAAGATGATCCAGTAACGAACTGAGAGGTCTGCATGAAGATCTAAAAAAGTTATAGCCACTTGAGAAAAACAAGTTTTGATAGATGTTTGGAGGTGATAGAGTGACACAGATAGGTCCGGTGAGATTCGGAAATGAAATATCTTGTTCTGCAGATTTGGTGGAGTGTTTTGGATGTCAATGTGAATTAACAACTCAATTAGTTCGTGGTCTGGAGGTCCGCAAGCATCTATTTCAATATGATAGTGATGACAGACTATGTTCTTGAGCTTCTGGATGAAGGAGAGAAAGATTTTAATAAGCAGAAGTAGTGTGGATGTTCTTGGTGATTCAGGCAAGTTTGTGGAGGTCTTTGGATTGTGTCCAGTTCATGTTAGTGATCTACATTGAAGCTTGAGCTCATAATTGAAGAATTACTTCCGAATGATGATATTCTTCCTAAGTTTGGCCAACTGGATGAGTTACACATCCTGCGGATGATCTTGAAGATGTTCTATGAAGATTGGCGCATTCCTAAAGGAAGATTGAAGTCTCAGATCTGTGTGACCGACAACGTGTTGATCTACATGAATTCTTTTGTGTAATTAGTCATGTTGTATTTATGTATTTTCTCTATAATGTATGCCGACTTAGATGATTATTGCAAAGTCAAATATCTTTTATAAATAAGAGGTTGTGAAGTCATTTTAAAAGGTATCTTGTGGAGATGCATATGTGGTAGAGAGGAGCAGAGCGAAAGGTAGAGTGGAAGTATTGGGCTTAAATGGAACTAACTCAGGCATGGTGAAGATGCTATTCTTTAGTTCAAGTATGTAATATCTATTATTCTGTAGATAGTGTGTCTCCTATAGGCAGTGGGTCTCTTGTGAGCAGTGTGCTCAAGCAGTGAGCCCTAATTGGAATGTGCCATTTGGTTCTTCTTATTCTTTTAATAGAGAATAAAATCTTAGGTTAGTCACCCCGTGGTTTTTCCCTTAACCAAGTTTTCCATGTTAAAATCTCGGTGGCTTATGTGTTAATGTGTTTCTGCTCTTGATTTAATGCATTATGTTTCCATGATTGATTTATTATTATGTTGTTGAATTACAAAGAGGATTTAAGTGATTAATTTGAAGAAAGTTTTGGACAACTGATTCACCCCCCCTCTCAGTTGTCTATCCTGAATCCAACAATCTTTCTGTTTGAGAGACCTTGGTGTTCTTACTCCATCTTATGTCCTTGAATAGTTTCTACAAATTTCCTCAATTGTAGGCATATCCATCTTGTTTATATTCCCCCTTCCCATTAGATCTAATGCTTGTTTTGATTCCTTATCTAACCCTCTTATGAATAAGGTTTTGGCTAAATTGTGTGCTATAAGGTTTCCATACCTTCTAAGGGAAAAATTGAATCGATCCAAGTAGTCTTCTAAGCTCTCCTCCTCTTTCTCCTTAGTTCTAAACAACTCTTCTTTTCTATCATTGATTCTACAATAGTTGTTGGGAAAATGTGTGTCAACCTTGCAATTATATAAGGCTTATTATTGATAGGATATATATACTAGTTACACCGATAGGTGTAATATACAATGGGAGCATGGGGTGGAGTGGGATGGGTGTTGACATTTTTTTGTTAACAAAAAATGTTAAATGGCTGACATACATTAAATTAATGATATATTGTAAATCTGAACTATTCATTATTAGATTTTAGATCTGATGGTAGATATTTTGTTGGCTTGTCTTTCCCTAGAAGGTAACCCTATTTTATGAGGGTGTTGTATTATGGTTGTGGTATCATGATGTATTCTGAGATTATGATAGTAGTCGTATTGTCTCTAGATCTCTGGTGGTGATACTCTAATGAGAATCCTTCTCTGCAAGTATATTGTAATCTTTGTGATTTCTAAAAAATATATTAGGCGGCTTTTGGAGTGTGGGGTTTTTTCTCCCAAAATGGTTTTCCCAACATAAATCACTATGTTGTGGTGTGCATGATATCTATGTTTATTTCTATTTAAGTTTCTATGATTGTTAAAGATCCGTAAAGTTTTGCATTATCCTCCTCTCAAGATTAGTGTAGGAAGTTGTTCTGCTACCTTATCTTTCTTACAAGTGGTATTAGAGCCTGATCACCTTTGGTTTCAGTTGAGGGTGTTGATTATGGTGACATATTTTCTCCTGTTGCAAAAATGACATCCATTAGATTTTTGCTTTCTATTGTTGTTGCTAATGATTTAGAGGTTGAGCAAATGGATGTTAAAACTGCTTTCCTTCATGGTGACTTGGAGGATGATATTTATATGACACAGCTAGAGCACTATGTGGTGAAAGGTAAAGGTAATTTTGGTTTGCAAATTGAAGAAATGTTTGTATGGCCTAAAACAGAGTCCTAGGATGTGGTACCAGAAATTTAATGCATATGTGTTGAGTTTAGGATTTGGGCGTTCTAAATCATATCATTGTGTTTATTATAAAACTTATGGTGATCATTTCCTATTCATTACATTATATGTTGATGATATGTTATTTATTGGTAAAGGGAAAGGTATGATTTCAGAACTGAAATCTCAACTTGCTGCTAAATTTAAAATGAAAGACCTTGGTGCAGCTAGACACATTCTTGAGATGGAAATTAGAAGAGATAGAGTGAACAAAAAGTTATGGCTTGGCCAAAGTAAATATGTCAATTCAATTTTATAGAGGTTTAACATGCAGGATTGTAGACCATTGTGTGTTCCCTTTTCAGTTGAAACAAAGTTATCTGTTTCATATTGTCCAACATCTCCATCAAAGATGGAAGAGATGAGCAGAGTGCCTTACCAAAGTGCAATTGGATGTTGGATGTATGCTATGGTTTATTCTAGACTAGACATTGCTCAAGCAGTGGGAGTTCTTTCTAGATATATGTCTAATCCTAGTAGAGTTCATTGGGATGCAGTTAAAAGAGTCTCCATATATTTGTGTAGTACCTTAGAGTGTTCCTTGTGTTATCATAGTAGTTTGACTGAAGATGTTATTTCCCTGAATATTTATGGTTATGTGGATTCAGACTAGCCAGGTGATATTGATAGTAGACGATCCACCAGTGCTTATGTGTTTACTTTATTTGGCGGTGCAATTAGTTGGATTAGTAAGTGACAGGTTGTGGTTACTTTGTCTACTACTAAAGTTGAGTATATGACATCTACTCATGCTTGTAAAGAAGCCATTTGGCTCAAGAGAGTGTGTTCAGATATTGGAATAAAACTAGGTGCAATAACAATTTATTGTGATAGTCAGAGTGCGATCTATCTAGCTAAGAACCCAACATTTCATGCCAGGACCAAGCACATTGATATGCAATATCATTTTGTTAGAGATATGGTCGAAGATGGCAAGGTGAAGCTAGTTAAGGTAGAGACTTTGATGAATGTTGTTGATTCTTTAACTAAGCCTATGAGTACAGAAAAGTTAAGATGGTGTTCAGAGACTATGTGCCTTTTGGCCCCTAGAAATTAAGAGATGATGTTTACTCCCTCCTGTTGCTCTTGCAAGGTGTTCAAAAAGTGAGATATTTGTTCAGAAAATGTGTCTCAACCTTGCAATTATATAGTCTTTGCCTAGTTACACTGATAGGTGTAATATACAATGGGAGCATGGGGTGGAGTGGGATGCGTGATAACATTATTTTAACAAAAAATGTTAAATGGCTAACATACATTAAATTAATGGTATATTGCAAATCTAGACCATTCATTATTAGGTTTTAGATCTGATGGTAGATATTTTGTTGGCTTGTTTTTCCCTAGAAGGTAACCCTATTTTATGAGGGTGTTGTATTATGGCTGTGGTATCATGATGTATTCTAAGAGTCTGATAGCAGTTGTGTTATCTCTGGATCTCTAGTGGTGATACTCTAGTGAGAAGCCCTCTCTACAAGTATATTGTAATATTTGTGATTTCTGAATAATATATTGGGCAACTTTTGGAGTGTGGGGTTTTTCTCCCAAAAGGGTTTCCCCATGTAAATCAATGTGTTGTGGTATGCATGATATCTATGTTTATTTATGTTTAAGTTTCTGTAACTATTAAAGATCTATAAAATTTTGCATTATCATCCTCTCAAGATTAGTGTAGGAAGTTGTTCCGCTACCTTAGCTTCCTTATAGTAGTCTTGGTATTTGTCCAGGTACTCTATTTCCATTTTCTCCCATGAGCATATAGAATCTAGGGCCAAGCCCATGAACCATCTCATGGCAGAATCATTCAGTGTAGATGGGAAAATTTTGAGATTTTGGTTGTTAGATCCATAGTCATATGTTTGACATAAGACTTTGAATTTGAAGAGAAACTAATCTAGATCCTCAGAAGGAATTCCCCTAAATGTTGGAATATTTGAGGGGGAAATGTTTTTCATAGGCACATTTTCCCCAGGGTTAAGGACTATGGGATATGGAAAGTTCTTGCATTTTGTTGCAGAGGGTTGACTTGATCATGATTGTCCCCCGTGGTTAATGGATCTTCTTGTGTTTTTTCTTCTTCCCAAAATTTAGGTTGAGTTTCTTGTAAAGTGGATCCTCTTAGCAAATTTGTTTGGTGTCTTTCATGTAATTCTTGTATGTATTCTGAGAGTGTAAGGTGTTGAAGGCTTGTGGGAATATCTTATTGTTGTGTGATTTCCAAGGTAGGTGTTAGATGTTCTTCTTCTTTTTCAACAGTATTTTGACCTACCCCACTGCTTTCACCTATAGGTTGTGGTTGGGGTGTTTGTTTGATATATCTACCTCTTGGGTCTCTAGGTCAAACCATACAAAATTGATCTAATCCTAACTAGGATTGTTAACTAAAGTTGCTATTAACACAAAATATCCCTAGAAACGGTGCCAAAAATGACAAGAGTCATTGTACCTTGGCATTTAATCATATTTATTTGTCAAATCCAAGGTTGTGTCCATGGAAATCTGCAATAGGAACTTGACAATTAACAGTCCTTAACTAATCTAGTGAAACGCAACTTTCCTAATTAATCAAACTCTTACTTCTAACTATCTATTTTAAAGGAAACCTAATCTAAGAATTGAAATAATACATTGCTCAAAATGATCTATCTAATTTCAAAATCTGAAACAACCATTCATTTAAAATGGAAACAAGACTGAATTGACAAGAATCTGATTTATTTTATGAAAGCAAGAAAAACTACATTGAGGAATCAATACATAACAAAGCAAGAAACAATACTAGCCTCTCTTTTGTTAGTGGGAGTGGGCCCTTGCTCCGTACCTTCAAAACTGAAGGCTAAACAGAGATTTCAGAACAAAAATATAATTGAACCGCCTTACTTAATCAAGTATTCCAAAAATAGAGTATATTCAAGAAGTATCTATTTCTGCAAAAATTTGAATTACATAAAAACTAGCTAAAAACTATATCTTATTATGTTGTCTCCATTAATATATATCAGTGTATTGTCGATATCAAATCTCTAGAGTTTACCATCTTTTCTCTTAGTTTAACTCAAGATACAAAAGATATTTTATTCTAGAACTTAAACATGCAATTATCTAAAGGTATAACCATGCAAAACTTAAAAAGACTTAAGTGACACTAGAGGTGTCCTTAAATCTAGAGTTTGACTTTTAACAAAATAGGTCGTGTAGGCCCTAATAAAAAAGGAATTAACATTCAAAAATAGCAAAATAATAGAAGTATCTAACTCATGCAATATCAAATGGCATTTGTACTATGTCCCCTTTGAACCACTAGGGTTATCTTCTCAAAAACCTTGGCCTTGATGTGCAGAACTCCATAGCTTTACAATAGCTCCTAAGATTTTAGTAGTGAAGTAGCTCTGAAGACTATGTGCAACCCTAGAGACTCTATGCAGTAACTAGCAACTCCAGAGACCACTACATGGCTCATTAGGACATAGCTCCAGAGGTCTTCATGATCACCAACCCTTCCTATCCTATTACTTCAGCTCTGAAGATCCTCCAACCATCCTGGAAAACATTGAAGTGTTGTGTAGTGTACCTTCTTCTAAACTCCGGAGATAGTTAGGATCATCTTCAGAGTCTCCCAAAAACCTTTCTCGTCCTAAGAGATAGACATCTGTAATACAAAGGAGACATTTCTGCATAATTTTGTTAGTTTAAATAAAAAACATGGGTCCTTTCATCACAATAGTAACTTCAGCATTTCATCTTTTATTAACATAATTAAACAAGATTTCATATCTTCCATAGTGCAATTAGCAAGATAGGTGGTTCATGAAAATGGGAAAAAGGGAATTAAAAGTTGTGTTTGGATGAGTGCTACCTACCACTCATCACAATTCCCATAAGGGGTGACCTTATAGTCTTTTGTCATCTGATATTTTTTCTAGTTTAGCCTAGTTTACCTCGATTTTTGGCATGTGATTGAGAGTACCCCAATGTACAACTAATACTTGACTTCCCCTAACTAATTTTGAACTCTCAATAATTCTTTTATTCACTCCCAATCAAATGTTTGTCATCTTCCAATCAATCTTTTGTTGTCTCCTCTCTAGCCTTTGTTCTCTTCTGATTAGAACTAGATCACTTTGTAATCAATCATAGTTATCTACCCAATCACCACCACCATTGGTGTTGATTCTAGACTATAAATACCCCCCTCCTTTATTCATTTGAGCAAGCTAATTTATTCTCACATTCTTGTATTTCTCAAGATTATACAAAGTAGCCCCCATTAGCATTCTTATGCTCTATGTAGGACTACATGAGCTTTTTCATTTTTTCAATAGCTTCTAAGCTTAGTCCATTTCCTTCACATCCCCATTTTTATCCCTATCACCAAGAGAAGGATCCTACTACTGTAGAGGAGGAGATGGCTACTACAATACTTCTGAGAACATAAGCCTAGCATTGGAACCCTAGTCGTACAAGTTATTTTATGCTTTCATAATAACTAGATCACAAATCTTTCTCTTGAGGAACTAAAACATTGTTTATCTTTCTCTTGATAGGTAGAATTTATTGTTTTCTTAGAGTAGATTTGTTTCAATTATGTTAGAATAGTTCCAATTTCAATAGTTTACAATCAAATCAAATCATAAAATACAAAGGTATATATCAAATTACATTAGGAAAAGTCATATAGTTACATGCATCTTTCCTTTTATAGTAACCAATTCATCAAAAATCAAGAAAAGAACCGAAAGTTTCTTGCATACATATAGATTAGTTGCATTTAGAAATTCATCAAAATAATCAAAACACAAAAAAAAAGAGAACAACAAAGAAGAGCACTCAATTTCATCATGAGGCACCAATCAAAATGAACAAATACCCTCCCTCTTGGCCTAACATTTAATGTGCCTTGGTATAAGGGAAGATTGGATCAAGTCCATCTTAGATGAGATTAGGGAGATCATTCCCTACCAATTCCCATTAAGAAAATAGTCCAAGAACAAGAACTAATATTAAGGCTCATATAGTGAGAAAACAAACAAAGGAGGCAAGTAGAGAAACTTCTATTGGCAAGAGACACTACTCCGGCATTGACTTGCATGTTGTCATTGTTGGTAACAAGGTTTAGAGATCATATCACCATGACAGGAAGAGATATCTCCAGAACGTATTGGTCCAGTTAATAGAAAATGGCTAAGTATGGAAAGTATTCTGAGTAGAGGACAGTAAGTCAGATAGTATGTCTCCGTAGATGATGATCAGTTAATGTGGTTCAAGTATGATGTTCTCAGTTATTTGATAGTGTTATGCTTGAAACATTAAGTCATGATTTCCTCTGGAAGTCACCTTGAAGAATTGTCTAAGTTCAGATAAGCAAAGGTATAGCAGGAATAGTGAATAGGATCCAATGCAATGGTCCACATTCCTTTGCAGATAAGTATTATGTTATGTGGTTTGAAGGTGTTGTAAACACTTGTATGAAGTGTCTTATTCTAGAGTTAGGAGATCTAAAGTTCACCAAAAAGTTAGCTACAAGCTGCTAAGTATCAACATAGTGATTGACAGAGTTTGACAGAGACAGAGTCTAAGTTTTGATGGTCCATATTTCTCTGCAAGATAATATCATGCCTTGTGGTTCTAAGGGCAAGATTGGGAATGTGTAAAGAGTCCTTGATATGATTTTGAAGGTGTTTTGAGATCCTCAATAAAAGTTGTAAGTTAGCAGATGAAGTTGTTAAGCATGCTCTTAAGGAAGAGACCGACAAGTATATTAATCATTGTGCGGAGAAGAGTTAATGTTTGGAGGATTTATGTAAGTAATTGAATGATTAGAGCTAATCTATATGAACACCTTTGGAAAAAGATTTGGGTCTACATAACCTTTAGTACATTGGATTGAGCAACAAGGTACATCTTTCTATATACATGTTTCACTTCTTGAATGTTGACCTAATTATGGATAACATCATGATGCACATATATAAGAGTGATGAATTTCAGTTGAGTGTGGTGTAGAAGTGTGACTGTGTGAAGCGAGGATGCAAATAGCAGAGAAGAGTTAGAAGATCAGCAGTGATGAAGACTTGGGATTCAAAATTTAGTTGCTAAATGACTACACCCTCGCATAGTGGAAGATGCTTAAGCAGTATTCAGTTTTCATGTGCAATATGTATGGAAGCAAGATTTCATCATCAAGGCAGTGAGACGGCAGTGAGCCTTCAACAAGGTTTAACAACCCTTATTATAATCTTGCTAGGTTTAGGGTTGAGGTAGTGAGCCTACTAAATCTAGTTGTACTTCATGGCAGTAAGCCATCATGTTCTAGGCCCGTGGAGTGACCAAGCTTGAACATCATTTTTGTAAAGATTGCAATATATTTTTGAGAGATAATCCTCTTTGTGGTTTTTCCCTTTTTGGGTTTTCCATGTAAAATCTTGGTGTTATGTGTCATGCTTTTGTGCATGATATTCAATTGTATATTTTGCCTCTATTGGATTATTCTTTTGAAATGGTTAAAAAGTAAAAGTGCAAGAAAAGATTTATAGAACACTGATTCACCCCACCTCTCAGTGTTCCTAGCAATCAACAATTGGTATCAGAGAAAGGTTCCTTGGAAAAAGTTTAACATCTTAAGGAAGATCTGGGATAGTATGATCATGGCAGCAAGAAGCTATGGAAATTATGAGAGATAAAACCAACTAGAAGTAGCTCTTATGGATCTTGAAATTTTTGAAGTAGAGGTCAAGGATCTAAAAGAAAACTTGCAACAAGTGAATGAATGCATCTTAAAGCTAAAAGAGCAAGTCAAGAAATACAAATACAGATACAAAGAAGTCTATGACAAATTGTTATTAGCAAATGAAGCCCTAAATAATTTGGAAGCAGAAGTTACAGAAAGAATAAGAGCAGAAGATTATCTAAATTTGATTGTGAAGTGTAGACACTTAAAATTTTCTATACCTTGCAACATGTTTTGTCCTAGGTCCTTACATAATCCCATTTATAAATCCCATTTAATCACCTTTCCAATTAATTAAATAAATCCCCTTTATTTAATTATTTCCTCTTCACATGTCCCACAAACAATTCAAATTAAATATTTGAATTAAATCCCGCATCCATGTGTCACATGACTACAACTCTTCACATGCAAAAATAATTTAAATAATTTTATTATTTAAATTATGAGATTCCCCTCACATCCTATTTTTAGCCCCACTTATTTGTGCATCATAAGACATTTTCTATTCAAGATAAATAAAAGAATCCCACTTATTTCCTCTCATCCTAATTTTAGCCTCATGTCATAACACACTTAATGTGCATGATAGGCACTAAAATAAACTTTTAATCCTAGCCATACACATCACATAATTGACTTTTAATCTTAGACATCGAATCCCATCAACTCTTGCCTATAAATATGGCCTCTCACAAGCCATTTGGAGGGATCTTCTTCTAGTATCCTCACTCTACCAAAATTCCTCTAATCTTCTCATCTCCATCTATCTATTTTCCTCTATCATCTTCATCTTATCATTATGTTGTAACTATGAGCAATTGACAACCCTTCGACATTATGCATCCTCATGCAAGATCAAGAAGATCCATGGAGATCAATCAAGTCTAGTGTGGATTTGGTTTGCATTTGATTTTCTTTCTTTTTATTTTCATGCTAGTTTATCCTTCATGGTGCATAGTTAAGGTTTAGTTAGTTTTTTGTTTTTGTCACTAAATCTAATTTTCCCTAGCTACATTTTGGTGAACTTGACATGAATCCTTTGATGGAGCTTGCTTTTTGCAGTTTTTATTAATTTTTTGTTGCAGGTTTATGTCTTTTTTGGACAAAACCCTAGGTTTTAAAAATTTCATCATATCTTTCAAATAGCTACAAATTTTTCTACAAGATTTTCATAGAAGCTTGTACATCATCTTAGGAGGCTACAACAGAAAAATTGCATGTTTATCATTGTTTTTGTAGGATTATCATGATTTTAAGTTTTTTCATTAAATCGCTCTTGAAATTCTAATGGGGATCTGTTCTTTACAGATTTAATTTTGAGTTCATATAATGTGCCAAAAAGTCAAGTCTTTGTCCGCTGTAGGTTTTCCATAAATCTGCATTTATAGATGCAAAACAAGGAATTTTTCAAAACTTCTTTACATTTTTGAAAAGCTCTCAGAAAATTAGTAGGGGTCACTTCTTTGAGCTTTTAATTTTTAGATCAAAAATGTCTCACAATAATCAAATATAATTCATTTATGTATCTGAAATTACAAATTTTCTTGTCCGATGAACTCTTTTTTTATGGCTGCATTATAATATCATTTTTTGATCTTGTCAGTGAATCTAAGGAGTTGGGACAACATTGGTATCAATATCTATGGTATATTTGATGATGAAAACAATCAGGTGTACACATTCCATCTTTCATCTCTAATCATTTGCTTGTCAAAACATTTGGATTTTGGGCTTAAAATGAACATTGCTTGCCATCGTATGTCATTGAAATCATGTCTAAAATGAACAAGTGTCTTCCATCACATCTTGATTTGGGATTTAAAAAGAACAAGTGATTGAACTATTTGACACACATTTCATTTCTAAGGGTCAATTAACAACTGCAAGTGTGAATCAAGTGACAGTTCACTTGGTTTGCTTTTGTTTACCCTATCTTAGGAGGCCTGCTTGGAGACACACCACTCTAAGGGATGACCTCAACCAAGGTTGAATCGAAAGACACCCTCATTAGGAGTTGTAAATCTTGTCATTCTTGGCTAAGCCCCAAAGAACTTTATACTTTTGGGAAGTGAAGGTGAGGGTTGGTTACCCCTTTCTCCTAGCTATGTGGAAGGATTTCACTTTCAATCCATTTCCCTAGTCAACCTTGTGCAACCTAGCTTAAGACCTAGTTATAGGCTTGTTGATGTGTCTTCCATGTGTGCTTGCTTAATCATCACAACATTTCATTTTCAAATTCAAATTTGCTTATGTGTCTTGCATGAGTGAATTGTGTGTGTACATGTGTGATTCATTTGTTTGTAAATTACCTAAATCAAGCTATAAACACTCAACACATAAACAAGTCATTCTAAGATTTCTTTCCATCACAATCATCATTGTCATATCCAATCAAATTTCATCCTAACCCTATCCTAATCATCCCATCATTTCGTATCATCATCTTAATCCTAGTCAACACTTGTCATAATGGTCATAATCCTAAGCAAGCCTAATCCTAATCCAAAGCCCAACATCACACTTTGAGGAGCCCCTCCTCCTAATCATGATGACAATCCAAAACCTTACATACTCCGAGCTGACCCAATATTTGTTTCTAGTGATGATGAGAACTTTGTAGATCCTAGTGATGATGAGGAACTTGTAGATTTTGAGGCATACTAGAGGAATAAACCAAAATCCAAAAACTTCAATCTATGTGTAACTCCATCCCAACACAAGAGCAAAAGATCATATCACAAGAACTCCAAGACCTCATTCAAACACTTCACAAGGTACCCTGACCCATAGACTGACAAACCATACAATGATTCCAAGCCATCATTCAAAATTTTCAACAAATCCATTCACCTCAAATACAACACCTCCTAGCCCAAGCCCAACAATTCATAGCCACTTGTCAAAACCAACCAAATCCACCCACCTATCAAGTCAATGTCACATCAATCTATCCCACTTCTTTCCATGCCAACCAATATTCATACCCATCTATATCACAACAAGCACATGTGAACCTAAGCCACCCCTTGAAACAAGGTCAAAAGCCCTCAAGCTCTAATGATACTCTTGACAAGGGAAGTACCATCTCAAGTTTGGATTCATACACCAATCCATCTACTAGTCCTCCATCATCATCCAAGAGAATGCCCATACCAAAGCCTACTAGTCCTACATCAAAATCATCATCAAACCTTTCAAGCTCTAATTCATCAACCAACAAATCCTCAAATTATTTTCTCAAAAGATTATTTACAAAATCTAAAAGAAAAAGAAAAGCTATGGAGTTATCCAAATCCACCAATCCATTTAATCCCTTAGGCCCTCCATTTAATCAAATTCCAAACCCTAAGTCTAATCCATCTAACACCCCTCTTGTCCTTCCATCATGGGATCTATCTACTCCTAGTCCTATTCCACCTAATCCCAATCATGAGCCTTCAACTTCCATCACTCCACCTACAAAGGATGTGATCCAAGGACCACTAGAAAGGAATAATCCATCCCCATGTCAAGCACCCATTGATGAGCCTACAAAAGAACCTTTGAATGCCATGTCCACTTCTTCAACCCCATCTTGTGGACCACAACCCCTCGAGCCTATTGAAAATTTTCCTCCCATAAGTTCATTTCCCTCTTATGTTGTTGACCAAGAACCCGTCCAAGAGTCATCCACTTCCATTCAAGAAAACCAAGAGGTATGTCAAGATCACAATCTTAAGCATGTGGAAATATTAAGCCCTCATCCAAATCAAGACCAAAGCATCTTTGAGTTCAACTCATCCATGACCTATATATTTTATGTGATCAAGATATTATTTATGATCATGACCCTATTTGTGAACAAATTTATCCCATGTATAGCACACTTAATCCTATTTCTTCTCCCATTTTTTATCAAGGTTCTATCTATGATCATGAAAACCATGATGATCCTCTTAGCCAAACTTTATGCATTTCAGGATCAAGAGCTTATCATGCCACATACCCCTATCCATAATTCCACAACATCCATTTCCCTTGATGAGACACATGCCTCCTAAGTACACATTGAAGATCAAACCAATAGCCTGGATCTACATGCACATAATAAAGATCCTGTTGTTCCTTCCACCTCCACTATCAACACCATTTCCAATCCACCATCATATCCACTTGGTCTATCTACCTTCATTCATGAATGTTCCTCTCTAGGAACACAACAACCTTTATCCACCACTTCACCTTCTTCACCCAATAAGGAGCTCATGTCTAATATTAAAACTACACCTAGTCCCATTGTCCACCGCATACTCCAAAACATGAACTATCAAGGCAAAGGCTTAGGCCTTCATGAACAAGGTGTTTTGGAGCCCATCCATGTCAAAGTTGCTCCATGCTCATATGGCCTTGGATACACACACCAAGGTAAACAATCTAATGATGTTGGTACTTCTTCCATTCCTCCTAAGTCCACCACTTTCCGTCGTAAATCCTATCATACCTCTAAGATTTATGTTGCCATTCCACCTCCATCATCCTACAAATGTCAAAAGCATGTGATCATACATCTTCCACCATCCAACTTACCTCCATTTCTTCCAATTCCTAATATCCCTCCATCCACTTTACCACCACTTCTTCCAACACCTAATAGCCCTAGAATTCAATCCCCTTATCCATTTATCCATAAACCCTCTAAAAATCCTAATCATGACCAGCAAATGCACATATTGTCTAAACATGAATATTCCACTCATTCCACCCATCCCATGGGATTCAAAAATAAAAAATGGATGCCTCCACACATAAAGCCAAAAATCCTAAGGGTCCTAATGCCTTAAGACATCAATTCAAAAAGTCAAAGAAAAGAATATTCAAAAATCCATCTAAAAGGCTACCCAAGCCCATACCTTCCCAAGCAAAGTCTAAAACTAAAATGGTATGGGTACCTAAGCAAAAAGAAGGAAAATCAAATGAGGCATCCACCTCTCAAAAATCCCAACCACCCACTTCCATCAATTCCATTCAAAAATATCACATTCCTTCATCCCACATCAAAAGAAAAAATCATAAAAATACTAAGTCTATGTGGGTACCTAAAGCACTTCATCATCCATCTCCTAAGAAAACATTTCCATTGCTTCCTACACCACCTTCCAATCAAATTCTTAAATTTTTAACATGGTGTGTGCAACTGTTGGTCATGGTTCCCTTGCATTCCACAACTTCACATACTTCCATCATCCCATCATTCAACTACTATCCTACATATCTTCCCCATCACCTTCCTATGGTCCATGCTTTTGACTAAGTCTTTCATCCATCCTTTTACATAAATCCTATATAATCTACATCACAATCCACTATTTCCCTCCATAATCCACATCATAATCCACTATTTCCCTCCATAATCCACATCATAATCCATCATCTACCTACTCCATCTACCTCTCTCATGACATCCCTTATCAACATCTATGAGCATAATGATATTTGACATGGTCCATGCGATGACATCCATCTAATAGGACTATCACCTTTCATGGAACTAGACACTTGAGTCCCCCCTATCTTTCTCCTATCCAAAAATCCAAAAATCCAAAAAAAAAAAAGTAAAGAGAAATCCCTTCGTCTAACGATGAAAACCTAGTAAACAGGTGCCTTGGATAAGTACCATGATGAAAACCTGGCAAATAGGTGTCATGTGTAGATTGATCTTCTATGTCACTTACACTTGGGGCCACAATGTCTCATCTATCCAACCTATCATATCATACCATTTCCATCCTACCTACCCTCTTTAGCCATCATGCATACCTATCATATTGAGTCCACTGATCCACCCTTATCCTTTTGACCTTGATGAAGACATGGGGGCAAAATGTTGAAACATGTTTTTGGGTATCTCTTGACATACTTCATCCTTCCAAACAAGCCTATCATCATCCTTTTGTCATAAGATTTGTCATGAAAAATCCTAAGTATTGCACCTAGAATGGGGCATGTCATTCTTATGCGACATAGTGCTTGGAGATCACATCCTTGTTCCCTTATGATGCCTACATCCCTTCCACTATTGCCTATCCTTTTATCTATCCATTCATCGTGAGCTTTCCATGGCCTATTCTTTTATCCATTCACCTATCATGAGCCTTCTATCCCATAAACTATCACCTATTCGTTTATCTATCCATCTATCCAATCCTTCTTTTGTCAGAGACTTGGTTTTCCCTTGTCATTGGTATCTAACACAAAGGCTATCAAAATTGTCATCCAATGCCATCTCCAAAACATTTCAAAATTCAGAAATACAAAAAAAAAGGAAAAAGGTCCTGAAAAAATACAAAAAAATCAAAAACATTTTCAAAAATCCAAAAAAATCAAATATTTCCAAAAATCCAAAAAAATCAAAACATTTCAAAATTCAAAAAAATCAAATATTCCAAAACTCTAAAAAAATTACAACATTCTAAAAATCCAATCATCACTCAATTCTTCCAATCAATTCTTCCAAGAAATCAATCCAATCCAAGTCAACTAATTCATCAATCCAACTCTTCAAGTCAATTTCTCAAATCACATCAATCAATTCAAATCACTCAAATCAAATCAATTCTTCCAATCAATTTTCATCAAAATCAACTCATTCAATCAAATTCCTCCAAATCAAATCACTTCTTCTAATCATCTCCTTCAAATCAATCATCAATCCATACCAATCAAGTTAATCAATCTTGTCAAATCATCCAATTGCATTGTTGGTTTTATTCTAATCTTGTTGTCAACCAAATCAATTGATCAATCATCATCATAATCAATGGGATTTATCATCCCAAATCCTAGTGTTGTTCTCGGGATACATCATTCCCATATCAACAACACAAATCTTGGTGTTGTTCTCGGGATAAATCATTCCCACATCAACAATGTTATCAATCATCAATCAATCAATCATTGGTTTACAGCTTGACAGGGGCAATACCCTATTTGTTTTTGTATCATTTGTGCATGCTTGCTTTCTTGCTTGTGTGTGTTATCATTTTATCTTGCATTTGCATCAAATCTGAATCATTCCCAACTAATATTCATATCTTGTATCTAGACAATGTTGTATTATGCTAGGGCACGAGACACATCATCACCTTGGTCCTTATACCCTAGTGCATACCGTCTCGTTCTATATCAAACATCATGGTTGCTCACTTTCATTATAGCATAACGTATCCTTTCCTTTCTTCTATCCATTCCCTTATCTTTCTTCCTTGACCAATCCATTTCATTTCAATAGCCTACCCGTGTTTGTCCAACCCTCCTATCCCCTCAAGGGGGCATCATCACCCTACCTTTCCATCATCATCCTATCTTTTTTCTTCTATCCATACCTTAGCTTCTTTGAAATGATATTACTCGACATAAAACTCATCATCTCGAACATCATCTCAAAGAGGGGCAAAATGTAGACACTTAAAATTGTCCATACCTTGCAACAACATATTTTGTAATAGGTCCTTGCATAATCCCACTTATAAATCCCATTTAATCACCTTTCCAATTAATTAAATAAATCCCCTTTATTTAATTATTTCCTCTTCACATGTCCCACAAACAATTCAAATTAAATATTTGAATTAAATCCCTCATCCATGTGTCACATGACTACAACTCTTCACATGCACAAATAATTTAAATAATTTTATTATTTAAATTACGAGATTCCCCTCACATCATATTTTTAGCCCCACTTATTTGTGCGTCATAAGACATTTTCTATTCAAGATAAATAAAAGAATCCCACTTATTTCCTCTCATCCTAATTTTAGCCTCATGTCATAACCCACTTAATGTGCGTCATAGGCACTAAAATCAACTTTTAATTATAGCCATACACATCACATAATTGACTTTTAATCTTAGCCATCGAATCCCATTAGCTCTTGCCTATAAATATGACCTATCACAAGCCATTTGGAGGGGATCTTCTTCTAGTATCCTCACTCTGCCAAAATTCCTCTAATCTTCTCATCTCCATCTATCTTATTTCCTCTATCATCTTCATCTTATCGTTATGCTGCAACTATGAGCAAACAACAACCCTTTGACATCATGCATCTTCATGCAAGATCAAAAAGAGCCATGGAGATCAATCAAGTATAGCATGGATTCAGTTTGCATTTGATTTTCTTTGTTTTTATTTTCATGCTAGTTTGTCCTTCATGGTGCATAGTTAGGGTTTAGTTAGTTTTCTATTTTTTTCACTAAATCTAATTTTCCCTAGCTACATGAAGAATAGATTAAAAGATTGTGCAAAGCTTGAAAAATAAATTATAAGTTTAAAAATAGATCTGGAAAAAACTAGAAGTTTTGAAGAAAAATTCAAGATAAGTACTGCAAAGCTTGATGAAATGATTGCTAGCCAAAGGAATGTTGATGACAAACATGGTTTAGGATTTGAGAAAGGAGAAAGTTCAAACTCTGGTCAAATGAGCACTGAGTCAAGGGAAAACAAAGGATACCAGTTCAAAAATGAAAGAAGAGGACCTCGAAGACCTTCAGTCAAACAACCAAATGCTCAAAGGTACCATATCTTAATGGTTATTGTAATTCATGCAATAAGTATGGTCATAAGGCTACTCAGTTCAATCAAAAGATTCCATCATTTTTTGGTTAGTGTTTCAATTGCAAGAAAATTGGCTGTAAAGAAAATGAATGTAAAAATCAAATCAGGAAGAGTTTCAACAATGGAAGGAATGAACAATCATTCAAAGGTAAATGCTTCACTTGCAATAGGGTTGGTCATAGAGCTTTTCTATGCAGAAGTAAAGTGAGTCAAAATTCTATTAGGTGCAATGCATGCTATAAAATGGGACACAGATCAAGTGAATGCAGAAGTTCAGTAATAACTAATTTCCAAAATATCAGGAACAATCAATCATTCAATGGAAAGTGTTTTGCATGCAATAGATTTGGACATATGGCTAATCAATGGAAGGAATAAAGGTCAAAAGAATGTGATGTGCTTCAATTGCAATAAATTTGGACATGTTGTAAGATTTTACAGAAGCAGAAATGTGAAGAGAAATCACTATTCTGAAGAAAGGAAAACGGAGCAGAGAAATGATAAGGGAAAAGAGAAAGTTGATCCGATTGAAACCAAGAAAGAAATGATCAAGGTATGGATCAAGAAAGAAGTAATTAAAATTAGAGATCAATCCACACCAATATCCAGTGCAGATACTTCCTCTAGGAAGTAAATTGAGAGCTCTAGCTCAGGGGGAGCAGTGTGGAAAATCTAAATCCCCCTACTAGAAAGTGGGTGCCAAAATCTAGCATGAAGGCGTATGATGAAATCTGATGTGACACAACTCTTAGAAGAAAAATTGTAAGAAAAAGGGTCAATGCGGCATATTGTGGAGCAATCCTAATTGACTGTGTTCTATAGTGAAAGGTTTTGGCAACTTTTTGGAAATGAGCATTTATGACGACTAGGTCAAGCCATGCGGAGGATAAAAAGGAACTTGTTTGATTTCAAAATCACTTTGCATTTAGAGCTATCAAAAATTTAGAGAGATCGAAGCGAAAGTAGTGACAACCAAGATTTGAAGCATTCAAAGAAAGGAAACCCTGACTTAGCAAAATAAGGTATTTTCGTAGAAACCCTAATTGTGAATCTATTGAATTCTTGCTATGGTAACTCCACAAATTGTAGATATTATTGACTGCTCTCACCCCAAGTTTAAGAAACAATTCTTCAAATTGCTGAAAAATGATCCATTAGGGGCATTCTCAATTACTCCACATGGGGCCATGCATATAGAAGATATCAGGGCATACATTCATACTAGTTTAGAAGAATATGATAATATGAAGTTAGGCAAACTGTATTTGGACAAATTGACTATTGTAGACATTGTGCTAAAAGATGATTACAAAGTTCTAGGAGAAAATAAATTTGACACCTGGTTGGACTTTCCTACAATTCCAATTGATGCACAGGTCAAGTTTATTCTAAGCAGAATCCATGATGAATCTTTATGGCTTGATAAACCCTATTTGATAACTAAAGAAGCCATTAAAGTAGTAACTAGTATGAGATCCTCTAGAAGGGTTCTAGGCATAAAGAAAATGAAGAATAATATGGTAATGCAGCTAACAAGAGCCAAATTTAAGAAGAATGGCCTTATAGTGAATGATATCAGGGATCCAGCTATCAGATTTACATCAATGATTATCGGATACAAAATATACTTCTCCAACAAGGAAAATTCTATGTCTGCATCAACTATATACACAGCGTATGACATGATAAAAAATAATATAGATTATGATCTTTGTAAATTGCTTTGGAATGAACTTATGGAGAACTTGAAAAGGGCAAAAGAAACTAATCATCCTTTCAAATATGGAACATTGATTACATGATTACTCTTTTACTTTCTAAAAGCGCTACATGGTCTAGGAAATGTTATTTGGCTCGATCACATTCTTGTAGCTACTCAAATAAGAAGTCATTTACAAAGTTTGGGTAATACAAATATGAAAAATGAAATAGAAATATAGAAATATTTTAGAGATTTTCAACAGAAAATGGTAAGAAGGTTCTGGATACCTAAAAAATAGTGATAAAGTATGAAAAGGAGATTGTATTCATGGTGGATAAAGATAATACTTTATGGAAGCTATGGAACCAAGAATTGTATGGGTCCCTGCACTAGGTTATGAAGTTGCAGAAGATATCTTGACTGAACTAGCTGATACACTACTAAGTAAACCTACTGATCCCAAAGAGGATAGATTTGGTACGTTCTCAGAATTATCTTCCAGAATGTTGATGGAACCTAAGTAGTCAGAGAGAACATTAGATGAACAATTAAGGTAGAAACCAAATCAGGAGGATCCAAGTTCACAAGTACTCTGGTAGAATGGACATCAAACACTCCAAAAAGGATAGATAAGAGATCTGAAGAGGAGAGACCAGCATCTAGTCCCAGAAAAATAATGAGGATCTCATCCATTACAAAAGCCACAATTGAAGGAGAGAAGAAAAAGAAAGTCTCGCTTTGTGAAGAAAAGATGACAAGAGACACTGCTACATCAGTAAAAGAAGTGCTAGAGAAAGAGAAACAAGATTGGGATGAACCAAAATTTCTATAGGGCCAAATAAATCTGGACACAATGTATCTGGCACATAAATTTAAGTGGGTTTCAATTGTTTAAGCAAAGGCTCAAGAAGAGTTGTTGAAATCACTTACTGAGGATAGTAAATTGATTGATGAAGCATCTGGGATTTTGGAGAAGCTGCTGCCTACCCACAAGAAGGATTCATCCATGCTGAGGGGCAAGTCATTTGAAGGGATTCATAAATTCAGTAAGTAATTAGTTTGAATCTTTTGAGAAATCTGTAGAAACAAAAGTAAGGCATGAATTTGAAGGAAAAAGACTAGAAGAATTAAAGACAATGATAGCCAAGGATAAGATTTTTCTAGATAATTCAATATCCAACATTCAAAGAGCTGTGAAAGAAGCTAGAGATATGTACAAATTATGTCTATCCTGGCTAAAAGTTGCTTAGGAGATTGAAGAAAATGTCAAAGAGCTGGAATAGAGAATGATGGATATCTCTGCCAAATTTGATCCGGTAATAGAATTAGTTAGAAATAAGGAAGCAAAATTCATCAGCATCCACAATGATCTTACTGACTTATTAAATCAAAAATATCAAATAAAAAGCAGAATGGGACAACTAAGGAGACTAGTCTGCCCTAAACTGGACTCAATGACAAATCTTGTTGCAGAGGCTAGGGTAGTTGTACAAACAATCACACCTTTTGATCTCAATAAGGCAAAAGCTTTAGCTTTTCTCTATAGTGGACACATTCAAATTTTGGATAATGCTTAGAAAGGTTGGAACATTGAGTGGGCGCAGATCAAAACCATATTCAATGACATCCTCAAACACATGTAATATTAACATAAAGATTGCAACTGAGTACATACATTTTTGAAGTTTTGAAATTTTTGGATTATGGATCACACCCTTTGCCATTGATGTCAAAGGGGGAGAAGAAGATTAGTGAAAATGGATAAACATCTCAGGGGGAGCAAAAAAATAAAATGTACAGAATAAGAGGGAGCAGTCAAGCATTTTTCACTAAGTGTTGCCATCAATACCAAAGGGGGAGATTGTTGGCAAGAGACACTGCTCTGGCATTGACTTGTATGTTGTCATTGATGGAAACAAGGTTTAGAGATCCTATCACCATGACAAGAAGAGATATCTCTGGAAGAACATATTGGTCTGGTTAAAAGAAAATGGTTAAGTATGGAAAGTATTCTGAGTAGAGGACACTAAGTCAGATAGTATGTCTCCACATATGATGATCAGTTAATGTGGTTCAAGTATGATGTTATTAGTTGCTTGATAGTGTTATGATTGAAATTTTAAGTCCTAATTTCCTCTGGAAGTCACCTTGAAGAATTGTTTAATTTTGGATAAGCAAAGGTATAGCAGGAACAGTGCATAGGGTCCAGTGCAGTGGTCCACATTCCTCCATAGATAAGTATTTTGTTATGTGGTTTTAAGGTGTTGTAAACACTTGTATGAAGTGTCTTATTCTAAAGTTAGGAGATCTAAAGTCCATCAGAATGTTAGCTACAAGCTGCTAAGTATCAGCATAGTGTTTGACAGAGACAAAGTCTGAGTTCTGAAGGTCCGCATTTCTTCACAAGATGATATCATGCCTTGCGGTTATAAGGGTAAGATTGGGAATGTGTAAAGAGTCCTTGATATGATTTTGAAGGTGTTTTGAGATCCTCAGTAAAAGTTGTAAGTCAGCAGATGAAATTGTTAAGCATGCTCTTAAGGAAGAGGCCAACAAGTATATTAATCATTGTGCAGAGAAGAGTTAATGTTTGGAGGATTTATGTAAGTAATTGAGTGATTAGAGCTGACCTATATGAACATGTTTGGGAAATGATTTGGGTCCACATAACATTTAGTACATTGGATTGAGTGACAAGGTACATCTTTCTATATACACGTTTCACTTCTTGGATGCTGACCTGATTATGGATTAAATCATGATGTGGATATATAAGAGCAATGAATTTTGGTTGAGTGTGGTTTAGAAGTGTGTGTGTGTGTGTGTGAAGTGAGGATGTGAATAATAGAGAAGAGTTAGAAGATCAGCAGTGATGAAGACTTGGGATTCAGAATTTAGTTGCTAAATGATTGCACCCTGGCATAGTGGAAGATGCTTAAGCAGTATTCAGTTTTCATGTGCAATATGTTTGGAAGTAATCTTTTGTCATCAAGGTAGTGAGCCTTCAACAAAGTTTAATAGCCCTCAGGGTTTAACAACCATTATTGTAATCTTTCTAGGTTTAGGGTTGAGGCAGTGAGTAAAACAAGGCATAAAGAATTTATTTCTTCCAAAATCAAAGAACAAGTCTATAAATTTATCAACCTTCTAACATCATACTAAGGCACATAGGTGAGAGGTACTATTACCAACTCATCACAAGTAGAAAAATGCTTAACCTAGAGCAACAACAACAATCCAGAGATCCCAGTGTTGCAACCTAGGCTCTAATACCAAATGTAATGCCCCGTCATGCGACCCTAGAGAGTTAGGTTCAACTAAACAATAAAATGTGAATTTTTTTAACAAGTAAAAGTAATGATCACTAGATGTAATATAAACTAGATACAACAAATTAACAATCTAATAAACTAACATCTCTATGGAAACATAACAACATTGAGGAAATTAACAAAGATCAATAACATACATAACTCATTTGAATGGTCATAAGATCAACTAACAACATTTGTGTCATTACAGATAATTACATCATCCTTTACATTATTGTTTACAAGTAAAGAGAAGATCATGATACATAATTATATAGATACAATGTTTACTGTTTGATTACATCAACATTACACAATGCATATCATAGATACACAAATATGGGACCATAAGGTACAAGATATGTCTTCAAATATAGGTGTAGTACTAGAAACTAGAGAGGCACATCCGCTCAAAACATGAACCATGTTGCCAAAAGACCAATGGAATAAAGCTCATCCACTTGACCATGTGGAACCCTGAGGTCCACCCCCCGAGCTAGGAGATAACAATGAGGTCCCATGAGAAAAAGAAAGAAATAAATGCTTAACTAAAACAAGACTACCTTAAGTTTCACAACTCAAACATGACTAATCTCAACAACAAAACAATCTAGAGGCATGAGAACACAAGAAAAGGGGAAGCTAGAATGCAATAGGATGGAGTGTCATCACATGGTTCTACATGGGTTACCCTGACTGTCTCTCACTAGACAGTGGCCCCCATCTATGGCTACCCTGACAGTCTCTCACTAGACGCTGACCCCATAGGTTAACACATGCAAAAACTATAACCTACTCATCCCACCCTTAGCCTAAACTAGCACTATAGGTGTGGGAGATAAATCTAATTATCTTACTTAGTGTGAATGACTACCCATCCCCCTAGGTTAATTATTATAAGGTTATCACTTGTTTATCACTTCCAATGGGTTACCCAGACAACCACTTTGGGTACCAGCCCCACATTGGAAGCCACTCCCCTACCTGCATCTAGATACCCCACCAACCAATAAGGATCATCACATCAACTAATGTAAATTGGCAATGTAAGGCATCTCTCTTATTATCAGAATAATCCTTGACTCTAAGGTCAACATGTCCATATCACCATAATATAAAGAATCCCCAATAGTACCCTATGCTTCTGGAGTAACATGACTCAAGTAAAAGAAAACCATAACTCAGTTTACAAGAAAACTATAACCCAAAAGAAAAGGAAACAAATATTAAACTCATTAACTCACACTTATCCAAAAGATCTAATTTAGATTTTAACTATAAACATACACATTCAAGCGATAACATTAATCAAATAATGATTAAGGTATTACAACATCTCACATATAATTGTCTATAACCCTAGATTTAAGAGGCTATAAGATTCTTAAACTACTAACATATATCAACATTAGGTTGACTAAATTTTTTTTATTAACCTAGAATAGAACTAATATAAATAGCTAGATTCAAAACTCAAGGAATACAATTAAAATTGATGTCTAAAATCTATGCTATATGCAACTAGAGAAATTAACTACACTCAAGGAGATAACTGTATTCTACTTACAATATTACAACAACTAATTAGCTAAATAGAACTTTATTCAAGAATAATTAATTCTATCATAACTTCAAATATAATACACTTATGTAAAGTTAACTATACTTCTAAGTTTACGTGATTCCTAAAACCACTAGCCTAAACCAACATTATTTATACAAACTTGATTTGTAAATTATTTAGAAATAAAACATTATTATATATAATCTTATCATTTATATAACTAAATTTGCTAACTTAAGTACACAAATTATTACTAAAACCAATCAATACAAGCACACTTCATGATCAATTTAAATAATAACTTTATACATTCTATTACAAACATTCATAATTTAGAAATAACACAATTATATTTATTTAAAAATCAGAAGTATAAAAAAATACAATAAGAAAAGATATGTGCTTTCAATATTAAATCCCATACTTAACTAAGTTACAAATTTATGTTTTAAACTTAATGATAGATTAGCAACGAAATCAATTCATATTTTATTCATAATTTGGGGCTTCTAGTTTACAATTTAAAACTTTCTAATGACAAGCAATAATTAGAAACTTTCTATAAAGAAGCGATAAGAGTGAATTGCAATAGAATCATTGCTATATATCATTCATCTACACGGCCTCGATTATAGGCGACTATCCTTAATAGGAGTAGTGGTGCAACTTACAACAATAATGGCATCCTACAAAGCATGAAGGAATGCGTTTTGCAGAGACAATATCAGCATGAAGATAAAGACAGATTGGGAAGTAGGATCCTAGAGATTTTTGTGTGGCTACAAGAGCTTCCAAGGATGAAAATATTTCAGCATAAGCATGATGGCTTCTTGATGGCAAATGTCATAAGGAAAAATTATCCCATTTTTTGATGAAAAGATAGAATGATTAAACTATGCTCTATGGATTGCACTCACGAGAGGTTTTGATGATTGCAAAATAAACACAAACGGATCTCAGATCGATAAGTCAAAATTGAAAAGCATGTTCATTATAACTTGGGCAACAAAGTTGACACCAAGAAGAGGTCGTGTGGGGCTTAATACTTTAGGGTTCTTTTATCATGAATGAAAGATATTCATCAGATGCAATTATATATAGACATATGCGTATTGGCGGCATAACAAAACTTACTGCAATGTGGTCATTCTATTCCAGTGTCGATTCTCTAGTAGAGTTTTTCAATTAAACCAATTCAATTACCAATATTACTATAAATTGATTTGTAGATATGGTGGTTCCCACCCTCGCGATTAAGGATATGCTAACACAACAGAGGAAGAATTCACCAAAATTGGCGGCCACCAATGTAAATATAACATAAACAAAGGCTAAAATGTTGACATAATTCCACAAAGCTTCGATTGTAAAAAGCACCAATAGTTTAAAAGTCTAAGCCGGTCTCAAGGATATGGTAAGGATTTCAAATTCAAAAGTAATAGATTAGAATCTAAGGTGCAAAACAAATGCGCATACTTTCCACGAGTTAGGGACCAAATACGATAAAATTAATTGATTCCCATGAAAATCGACGTTTGAATAATGAATGCTATTAGGATATGCTTGATAGAAGAGGTCTAATTCTAACAGCACAGAAAGAAAAGTAAATAACATGTTCAAATTTACATTCAAGCATGAGAGATTGGAAATGCAGAGCTTGGGTCTCGACTTATGTGTACTTCCATACAGTGATATCATTAGTGCCACAGAAACCTAGAGATGATGCCATCAATGCTCTCCGGTGAACTGTGGAAATGATGGAAAGAATGGGTCAATGAGATTACCTTAAAAGGATATGTTCCAGATTAAACAAGGGTTGCGAGAAAAATAGAAAAGAACCCCTTTACTATCCTAAAGTGCTTTCGACCAAAAGAAATTGACAGTTTTCGACAACTTGAAGCGAAAACTTTTCCCCAGCATCAAACAACCCAAGCGGAAAAAGGAAGGTTATGCATAACATCAATTTCAACAGAAAAGATAAATCCACCAGAAGATATAAAACAAAATCTAAGACACCTGCACACCAAATGTAAAAGTTTGCAACCATTAGACAAGGCATCATATAGTATAGGCAAAGAACACATACGAGTTTGAAGCTTATTCCTCAATATCCTCTTCCACTTCTTTCCCCTATTTTCTAGAGTCTTTTCTCCATAAAAAATCAAAATCCTCCCCCAGAGCCCCCACACTTCCTTCTAATAAAATAAAATAAAAAATAGCAAAGATGATAAATTTCCTCTTCCATTACCGTAACCAACTCACTGCATTTTTCCCCTAAATCCAAAACACAATCCAATATTTAATTTCCCACTCCCGAAGATTCTTCCTAAAATAAATTATGCAATAAATCTTCAGTATTTGCATTTTATGCCAACTTAATGAACATAAAAAAAATCTATTAATTCTTAAATCACAATATAACATGCTTTAACACAATATATTAAACAAATCTAATTTGTAGATACATATTGAATACCACTAATTAACAAATTATTATATTAAATTATTATTATAAATCAAATATCTTTATTTACTTTATTATTATTATTTACCAATCAAGAAATATTAATAAATTTCAATCCTCATGAAACAATTACTCAAACCAAAAATCACATATTGGTTACATGAATAACCACATCCCGAACAAAACTAACAACCTCAACCAGATCAAATAACATTGACCTGCAAGTGTGCCCAAACAAGGAAATGACAAGACATGAGATAGGATACTCATTCATCCAAAGAAAATGACAAAGCAAAAAGGGACCTTATGCCATCTCCATTCCACTATATCCATTGGATTAAGACATGCTCAGACCTGATAGTCGATGTCATGTACCTGCATCCTGCAACAAACCAAATGGTTGAACAACACATATATCCATAACATCACGCACACCATGAGAGGGATTCGCAGCATAGTAGGGTACTCGTGCATGAGTAATACTATATTGTCCCTCCCACCAATACATCAATCAGATAAACTATATTATGCATATCATATAATTGTCTAACAAATGAAAGAACATATTTAGTTACTAATCAACTAATTAAGATTCATCATCAAGTAAGTCACGTGACATTCATAGAAAGACTGATCACATAATCAATTAAATCCAAATGAAAATATACCATAAGCATGAAACATCAGTACTAGGAACATCATCAATGTCATCTCACACAATAAGGTATCATCAAATACTCCACATAACAGTGTATCCAACATCAACAAAGAGTCACAGAGTCTAACTCCAAAAACACCTCTATCAAACTAATCAAAAGAAAAAAGGAGGGGCACTACATCCTCCCCCTCTAAGACTTGACTTACTCCTAGAAGTCATAGACTAGGGTGGAAACATAACATATTAGTATTGCAAATTTCTATTGCCAACATACGCAACCATATTAAGCAATTATTCATACGATAGGCACAATCATTCAATAAAGACAAGAAGGACATCCATTCCTCACCTTAAGACATATCATGTGATCTACTTATAACCAATCACACATATTTTGAGAATTTCATATGATTTAGAGAATTGCATTCAGATATTAACAAGGAAAAATACATCTCATCTCTTATTTTCACTATGGTTCCAACTAATTACCAAACATGCAAAGTACAATTTTCTGCGGAGTCCTCCCTTGAACACACTATCAGGGGTTCAAAATGAACATGATAGAAATGACACTTAACATGAAACGGAGCCAATAGAAACAAAAATTCAGAATAGCCACCATAGAAATTAAAAAAATGCAAACCCAAGTGGGGAAATGATCAAATTCAATCTTAAGTCACAAAATGCCGACAATTTTCAACAATAAATCAAGTATAAAGAAAAGAGTTTTGGTGACCACTCCTATCATAAGAGAGTTCAAAGAAAACAAAGTCACTATTAGCCCACCAACAACACATGAAACAACTATCAAAAATTTCAAAACAACTAATATTACAAACAATTCCACATCACGGTGTGACTAATTTTAGCCACAAAAGGGAGTATTTGCTAAACAACACCCTAGGACTCAAAGTCCAGAATGCATTAGAGAATGTACACCAAACACATGGACAACTAAATTTTCTACATCTTCATAGCTAAACAACTTTTATACAAAAATTTAAGGTAACACAGTCTCTACTTATTTACAAAAATTTCTACTTTAATGATGTACAATTCCTTTTTACCAAATTATGAACATATGCAATTACTTCCTTATACAAAAAGATATTTATAGAGGAAATGTATGATGTCACACACAAGAATAATTCAAAATTCTAATTGACTTACAGTATCACATTCATGATCTCATGGGTCCAACACAAGCTACAATTTGATCTCCTACACACGGTTCTTACACAGGCATACACAATGATAACTTCCACAACAAAACTTCCACATGAGGTCATGGCCAACAAGGAGATAGATATAAAATTATCAAGCAACCATGCAAAGATACCCCACACATGACAACACCACATAATCCACATGTCTCACAATGCATGATGCCACTGAGTGATTAAATCATTCCAATACTTACATATATAATGCAATTAACATAAAGATGGTATGGTGCTTCTACACCCATAGATAAACATAACCCCCAAGTATGATTTCTTCACCAAACCAGGGAACACAAAACACCATTGGCCTTTCACAACACCCCACATAGGATGGGTATAGGACATTCACATCACTAGAGGAGCAAATACCACACTCCTAATCACATGCACTAACAGTAACCATGCTTCTTTCTTCTAAAGCACTAGAGACCACAAGAGGAACTCAAGGCCTCAACAAATTAGCAAGCACTAACATTCAAGAAACACATATTGTCAGATACATCATCACATTTTCAAAAAAGGAGGGAGAACACATAGAAGACACATAAGTAAAACAAGGCATAAAGAATTTATTTCTTCCAGAATCAAAGAACAAGTCTGTAAATTTACCAACCTTCTAACATCATACTAAGGCACATAGGTGAGAGGTACTATTACCAACTCACCACAAGTAGAAAAATGCTTAACCTAGAGAAACAACAACAATCCAAAGATCCCAGTGTTGCAACCTAGGCTCTGATACCAAATGTAATGCCCCGTCATTCGACCCTATAGAGTTAGGTTCAACTAAGTAATAAAATGCAATTTTTTTTTTAACAAGTAAAAGTAATGATCACTAGATGTAATATCAACTAGATACAACAAATTAACAATCTAATAAACTAACATCTCTAGGGAAACATAACAGCATTGAGGAAATTAACAAAGATCAATAACATAAACAACTCATTTGAATGGTCATAAGATCAACTAACAATATTTTTCTCATTATAGATAATTACATCATCCTTTACATTATTGTTTACAAGTAAAGAGAAGATCATGATACGTAATTATATAGATACAATGCTTACTGTCTGATTACATCAACATTACACAATGCATATCATAGATACACAATTCTGGGACCATAAGGTACAATATATGTCTTCAAATATAGGTGCAGTACTGGAAACTGGAGAGGCACAACCGCTCAAAACATGAACCATGTTGCCAAAATACCAATGGAATAAAGCTCATCCACCCAACCACGTGGCACCCTAAGGTCCACCCCCTGAGCTAGGAGATAACAATGAGGTCCCATGACAAAAGGTAGGAAATAAATGGTTAACTAAAACAAGACTACCTCAGGTTTCACAACTCAAACATGACTGATCTCAACAACAAAAAAATCTAGAGGCATGAGAACACAAGAAAAGGGGAAGCTAAAATGCAGTAGGATGGAGTGCCATCGCATGGTTCTACATGGGTTACCCTAACTGTCTCTCACTAGATGCCAGCCCCCATCTATGGTTACCCTGACAGTCTCTCACTAGACATTGATTGCATAGGTTAACACATGTAGAAACTATAACCTTCTCATCCCACCCTTAGCCTAAACTAGCACTATAGGTGTGGGAGAGAAATCCAATTATCTTACTTAGTGTGAATGACTACCCATCCCCCTAGGTTAATTATTATAAGGTTATCACTTGTTTATCACTTCCAATGGGTTACCCAGACAGCCACTTTGGGCGTCGGCCCCACATTGGAAGCTACTCCCCTACCTGCATCTAGATACCCCGCCAACCAACAAGGATCATCACATCGACTAATGTAAAATGGCAATGTAAGGCATCTCTCTTATTATCAGAATAATCCTTGACTCTAAGATCAACATATCCATATCACCATAATATAAAGAATCCCCAATAGTACCATATGCCTCTGGAGTAACATGACTCAAGTAAAAGAAAACCATAACTTGATTTACAAGAAAACTATAACCCAAAAGAAAAGGAAACTAATATTAAACTCATTAACTCACACTTATCCAAAAGAGCTAATTTAGATTTTAACTATAAACATACACATTCAAGTGATAACATTAATTAAATGACGATTAAGGTATTACAACATCTCACATAAAATTGTCTATAACCCTAGATTTAAGAGGCTATAAGATTCTTAAACTACTAACCTATATGAACATTAAGTCGACTAAATTTTTTTTTATTAACCTAGAATAAAAACTAATATAAATAGCTAGATTCAAAACTTGAGGAATACAATTAAAATTGATGTCTAAAATCTATGCTATATGCATCTAGAGAAATTAACTACACTCAAGGAGATAACTGTATTCTACTTACAATATTGGGTAAGTGCAAAAAGATGGGGGGCCAAAAAGTGGCCAAATTGTTTTCAAAAAAATTTAATGCATAACGCGAGCATGTTATAACACGCTCACATTATGGTTTGGTAATGACGAGCCTAAGGCTCATCAAAACCAAACCATAATGCAAGTGCGTTATGAATTACTATAAATTAAAAAAAAAGCTAATCATCTCATTTCATTTATGTTTTCTCCTCTATACCCGTAGCCTGCAAACCCTAGGAAGCATGCTCGCATTTTGGGAAAATCAATTCAACACCAAAATCTTGCTGATTCATCGCCAAAATGCCGCCACGATGTCGAGCACACCAAAGGAGTGAGTTTTTTTTTTTTTTTGTTTGAATTTCTTTCTAAATAGGTAGGTTTGAGTTGATTCTTGATGTATATTTCATTAATTGTCAGGAAATGTTAATGCACCTCCTCCTCCTCCTCCTCCTCCTCCTCCTCCTCCTCCTCCTCCTCAAAATCCACAAAATCCTGAGGAGGAAATACCTATGGAACAACAACCTCCTCCATCCATTCCTCGACATGCCCCTGGAACACAATAAAATATAATGGGGCAAATTGAAAACAATAAAAAATAAATTGAAGATATAATTGCAAGGTTGAAAGATCCTTCCACTTCAACCTTGCATAGGTCCACACTTGTTGAATCTCTTGAATCTATGTTGTCAAATGTAGATTCAATTAGCAAGCAAATATCTAGTTGGACAGATAAAAGGAGAGAGTTTAGAGACTATTATGCAGACAAGCTGTCATACCAAGATGTGAAAAAATTAGAAATTACAAAATTAGACTTGTGTTCAATTTTCACAAACCCACAAACAAATCTACCTCCACCCATTACATGCAAGAGGTTCCCTATCCATTAGTGCAACAACCAAGCAATAAGGGACAATTTTGGGCAGAGGTGGTGGATGGTTTTTGACCATCCTCCATGTAATAATAATGAGGTCCCATGATACTTTTTGAGGAAACTCTAATGTAAGTTTGTCCTTAATAAAGTACCAAACTATTTTGATATACAGGACTTCGAGGGTAGAGGTGGGGGGTCAGCACAAGATAGACCAGGGGCACGTGTTGACCCACAGCACGCAGTGAGATGAGTAATCAGTAGACTAGCTCATGAGCATGTTTATATCCCTTCCATTATGAAGGAGAGTGTTGAGGTCGATACACTTCAGTCCATTAGTGCCTTGACCCAAAGCATCATAGAGCATGCCAGTCCTATAGCACATAGTGGGTTGGGAGATAGTGCGAGGAGTAGGGTCCCACCCCATGCTTTTCAGACTTGCAGGTCAGCCTGTGGTTATGACCCCATGGATAGTCAGGACATAGATGCACAGGCTACATCTGTAGCTGAGCAGATGGTGATGATAGATACCCTCCTGATTGAGACTTTTGGCCTTGATAATCAGGTAAATATTAGCAAGTTTATTGAATTTAATTTATTAAATTTCATTTTTGAAATGCAAGATTAACTAATTTAGTTTGATGATTTTAATGAAATTTTAGGGTCATAGCATTGATGTAGTTTTTGGTGGTTCTCCACCTGCATATTAGACTAGATCATCTACTGTCAGGCTATGTAACTAGTAAACAATTATAAATATTACATGTGAATAGCATCATTATATGAATGGTATTCTAATATCTGATTTTAGATGTTGAATAGGTTAATATTAGAGATTTCATGGCAACACCTACCAGCGGTGGTGAACTTCAAAGCTTCATGGAGGTAATAAAATAAATAGTTTAATGAATGAATTGTACTTACTAGATTTTTGTATGTGACTTGTGTGCTTTATTGTGTGTACTTCCATGTTTAGATGAACGTGTGTGTATGTTAGGAGCCATGATTTTCATGACTATTATAGTTTTCGTAATTGAATAATGTTGTTTTATTTCTAGATGATGCAGGCTGCGGAGACACCTCCCAATGTTCATAGGGCAATGGAGCATGGTGTGACCTCTGCAATTCATAGCTCCATGGCATTGACAGGGGTATGAGTTAGATTAATAAATTTTAATTTACATTCATTGTTATAGTTGTTTATTTTTGAAAAATCAAAAGATTATTGATTTTTTAATTTCTATCTGGATGGTTTCTATAGGACATGACATCACCATGGCCTATTCCTTCTACCAAGGAAAGTGAGGAGACGGTTTATATGGTAGCGGTAAGTGATTATTTTGTTAAATGTTTCATTGTTTATAACATGTAATTTCTATATATTAATGTCTATACTTTTTATTGTAACAGCTAAAGATGCAGGAAAAATTAAATAGGAGGAGCAGCCCTTGGGTTCGTAGTAGACCACCCACATGCGTGTCTCCATCCCCTAGAAGATCAAAGGTTGCCCATAATCTATTCTCTTCATCAGCCAGAGGGGAATGACTTTTTATTGTGTTCCTTTATTGTATGCCTATATGGCATTTGTGGACATATATTTTGTATTGCGTATAGTTGACATTGTATGCCTATATGGCATTCTTGTAAGCCTATATGGCTATTTCGTATATATGTTATACTTATATCGACAGATATTGATGTATGTCTATATGGATATTTGGTTAATACAAATCTTTTTTATTGATGGCATCCATACTTGCATTATAAATCCACGTTTGAATGGATATTTGTAGATGGCTAATTCAAATATTTAAAGTCCAATTGTATTACATAGGATGTTTGTTGATCCAATAAGCTATCTATTGTTATTCAAGTATCACCTAAACCTCATTTTGGAACTAAAAGATAAAAGTTGTATTTAAAAAAAAATTGAATCATCATGTTGAATAGAAAATATTAATATTCTTTATGAGTTGCTCAATTGAAAATATTCAAATGAGTATGTTGATCCATATTCTTTATGAGTTGGTCAATTGAAAATATTTCTTAATTTCTTGTTATTATACCATATTGGGATGCAATGAGTATGTTTTTTGTTTTAAATAAGATAGTCAAAATCATATGCTTATGAGCACCTGATGCCCATTGTGGTTATTAAATGTAATTCCTCTTGCATATAAGGTGAGGTTATGAGATTACATTAAGTCTTACCTAATTTTAGTATGCAACATAACATTGGGGCTATAGGCTTCCATAAGTCATACCTCAGGGATTTTTAGTTTTAGGTGCAAATTTGCTTTAAGACCTTAGGTGCATTTCTCTACTTGCACAACCTCAAAACTCTGCCTAGAATTCAAGGCACCTTTCATCATCCAAACAACCTAAAATTTGTGCCTTGATATTGAAAGGATGTTTCAAAGTATAAAGGAGGGCGCCTTAAGGGAGGCAATTCATCTTGATTATCAAAGTTGATCAAACACATCAAACTGAGCATCATACCTCTAGGCGCATTTTTGCCTCTCTCTAAACTATCCATTTTGGCGCCTTGATGTAAAGTGAAGTCTAAACTTAGTGAAGATTGCGCCTAGAAAGATATCACCTTGGATATGCACCTAGAGTCATCCTAGATCATCCATTTGTGCCTAAGGGTCAATATAACATAATATAACTTAGGAAGACTTTGAAAATCGTCAAAAGAAGCCTAGGTGCCTTTTCTTGTCTCCACCATCCATTTTGGGTGCCTAGAGGAAAATGAACTTCAAATCACTTCCAACTATAGTGCCTAGTGTTAGAACCTTCAAAATGACTAAATCTTACCAAAGGAAGTCTAGGCACCTATTGTCATTTGGATCATCATGAATGAGTGCCTAATTGGAAGGAGAATAAGCATCTTGTATGGAGGTGCACTTTTGTGTCTAAATAACCTCATTTTAGCACCTTGAAGGAAGATGTTCTAAATCCTAAGATCTAGCGCCTAAGTGTAAAATGGTCTCCTATAGGTTTGAACAAGTGATTGAAGCCATCAAATTGCCAAGAAATGAGCTAAGTATACTAAGGCACCTTTTCTTGTCTAAACTATCCATTTTGGCGCCTAGGAGGAAGGAGATTCAACATCATGAATCAAGGCGCCCTTTGCCATCAAAACAACCTCACATTAGCACTTAGATGCATTGGAATTGTCAATTTGGCCACACTAGGAAAAGAACGAAAGTTACACCCCTTTGCAACTTTACACTGCCTCCTTCTGACGATTTTTGGGGCAGCAGAAAACCTTTCACCACAGGCAAACACCTCAGAGATATAAAAACCTAAGAGAGGTTATTGTAGAGGCACTCTATGTGATTGTATTACCTCAGACAAAATGTTTCTAAGTGACACAATTTTCAAGTAACATCTCGTCAAAGATTGCTACCTTTTTGCACTTTGGACTCTTCAGGGATATCGTCGGTACAATGTAGCTCAGACTGTTTCGACATGTTTGGGTGAAAAATAGGACCATGCCTAGCGTAAATGTACCCATCCAGACACATTAGAATAGTCAATTTGGTCACATCAGAAGCAAGATGAAAGTTACACCCCTTTGCAACTTTACACTGCCTCCTTTTGATAATTTTTGGGGCAGCAGAAAAACTTTCAGCACAGGCAAATGCCTTAGAGATATAAAAAACTAAGAGAGGTTATTGTAGAGGCACTCTACGTGATTGCATTTCCTTAGACATAATATTTCTAAGTGACACAGTTTTCAAGTAACATCTCGTCAAAGATTCCTACCTTTTTGCACTTTGGCTCTTTAGGGATATCATCGGTACAATGTAGCTCAGACTGTTTCGACATGTTTGGGTGAAAAATAGGACCATGCCTAGCATAAATGTACCCATCCAGATGCGTTGGAATAGTTAGTTTGGTCACATTAGGAGCAGGATGAAAGTTACACCCCTTTGCAACTTTACACTGTCTCCTTCTGACGATTTTTGGCGCAGCAGAAAACCTTTCACCACGGGCAAATGCCTCAAAGATATAAAAAATTGAGAGAGGTTATTGTAGAGGCACTCTACATGATCATGTTGCTTTAGACAGAATATTTCTAAGTGACATGGTTTTCGAGTAACATCTCATCAAATATTGCTACCTTTTTGCACTTTTGACTCTTTAGGGATATCGTCGGTCCAATGTAGCTCAAACTGTTTCGACATGTTTGGGTGAAAAATAAGACCATGCCTAGTGTAAACATACCCATCCAAATGCATTAGAACTATCAGTTTGGCTACATAAGGAGAAGAACAAAAGTTACACCCCTTTGCAACTCTACACTACCTCCTTCTGATGATTTTTGGGGCAGTAGAAAACCTTTCACCATGGGCAAATACCTTAGAGATATAAAAAATTGAGAGAGGTTATTGTAGAGGCACTCTACATGATCATGTTACCTCAGATAGAATGTTTCTAAGTGACACGGTTTTTGAGTAAAATCTTGTCAAAAATTGCTGCCTTTTTGCACTTTGGACTCTTCAGGGATATCGTCGGTACAATGTAGCTTGGACTGTTTCGACGTGTTTAGGTGAAAAATAGAATAATACCTAGCCTAAACATACCCATTTGGATGCATTGGAACTATCAGTTTGGTTGCATTAGGAGCAGGACACCAAAAATGCATAACATGATGATGTAAAAATATGTATATATGTAAAAATGCAGCAGGAAATAAAAAAATACAAACCTTACAAATTAATGTGCATACTTACAACTCAATGTAACATGACTTTACAAAATCAATGTGAATACTTACAAATCAATCCAATGAACCATCTAGGTCTGGTCTACTCTTTATTGTGTCAAGTATTGCTTCATGGTCAGACTCACGCACCTTCCACAAGATTTTGTTCAAAGGTCTACCCTGATACTTTATCAAATTAACATCGGATGCCACGACAAGGTTCAAGTAATGAAGAATCTTCCGATGTGTGTCAAAGTCCTGAAATAGCCAAACATTAACACTCTTATGTGGGTACTTTCTAAGCCATGTTCCAGTAATAACCACTGAGCCTGTAGGGTTTTCGATGTCTTCTCTATCTATAACTAGGGCCTCTAATTTCTTTTTGGCCTCAACACAATGACATAAGTAATAATCTGTTCCCTCTTCATTATATTCATCTATAATAATTGCATATACATGCCCTACATTGATATGTGTAGCAAATTAGATGAAATTAGTCAACATTATAAAAACACTACAAAGTAAGATGACATTACCTGGTTGAACTAGATGAAATTAGATGCATATACGTGCCCTATATTACGTAGTTGAACTACATCTAATATGTGGTCAAAGTCAACTGATGATTCCATCTGTGTTAGTTCTAGTGCCATCGGGGGTCGATACGTGTCAAGTGCGCTAAGATAACTTAACTTCCATTCGTCAACCCACTCCTTTGACTTGCACTCATCCCAGGCTTGAATTGTACAGGAAGAACAAAAGCATGACATCTTTCACGTATGGATACTCCATGAACCTACAATTGAGCTTCTGAAAGAGTGCATCTCATTTGATCCTGTCAGTGTAGAACAGTCCTCATATGGTGCAATGTTAGTATCATCTATCGACCAAAAAAATCTACGAACTGAAGACTTACCTTCATTACCTGGACCCATGGAAGCATTACACCACTCGATAATCAATTTTGCATCTGTCAACTTTACATTGTTATTATACTTTAACTCTTCTCATGTTATGGCTCTTTTGATACATGCTCTTGCACCATCATGCTCCCCCTTTCCATGCCCGGCCTCACAAAAGTTCCACATATGCTGAATACCTGTGAAATTATGCCTCCTACTCAGCCAATAGAAATTTTGCAAGTTCTTGAATTGTGACGCACAGTTATCCAACCATATGATATGCTGACTGAACGATATGCCCCTTCTAGCCAAATCATTGTAGAACGCCTAAAAAAAAACCTTATGTGTATACACCTAAAAATGGCATGACTCTACTTAAATAAATATTTTAAATATTTATTTCATTCTTCACATTCCTCTATCAATAAATAAATTTATTTATTTATTTATTTGATTCATCCCCTCTCATTTAATTAAATAAATTATATTTTATTTAATTAATTAAATTCATCTACTCCATTCTTCTAAATAATTAAATAATTTTAATTATTTAATTAAAACTTTTTATTCTTCCAAATTTAAATAAAATACAAATTTTATTTAAATAAAATCTAAATTCTCCACTAAATAAAATATGTTTTTATATTTTATTATATATTTTATTCCTCTCTTTTATTTACAAAATAATTAAATAAATCTTTTTATTTAATTATGCATTCTTATTTTCAAAAATCATTCTTATCTTCGAAAAATACTTTCCTCTTGTCACACACAAGCAAAAGGTGAGTTACAAAAGCAAAATCAATTTTAAAGCACCTTTAAAGCAAATCTTCTCTAAAATTAGAAAAATAAATTCTAAATTAATAAAATCAAATCTCATCCTCATCAAGAGAAGAGTTAACTCAACAAAGCTGCTTTTCAAATGACATGTGTCCTTCTTCCATTTGTTGCATGCTCCTCAACAAGCCTCCTCCGTTGATCTTTCCTTTTCTTCTCAACCATTGATCTTCCCTCACTCTCTTCTATAAATACAACCTTCTCTTCATTTCATAATCAGGATTTTGTGTAAACTTATGCTACAGAGATACCAGCGTGCCTTTGGCACCCCTGCTCCTATTTAAACATTCTCATTCATACTCCATTTCTATATTTGAAGCTCATCTTCAAATACATAAGTATCACAGCCATTCTTCCTTTGTCATCTTCAACAAGCAAGCAAGCAACTAGCTTCTGAAGGCTTCATGATCAAGATCAAAGAAAGATAGGCGAACTACGGAAGGTGAAAGGTAAAGGTGCAAGGTATTACTTTTCATTGTTTTAATCTCCTTTTATCTTCATATTCTGTAGATGTTTGGGTTTTTATAATCTTATTGATTAACTTGTTTTCCCCCTCACATTTTGGCACCCACCGTGATCTAACCCCATTATCGTTTGTGAGTGTTTGTTGTTGAAAGTTTTTGTTGAAGGTTATTCAGGTGTTTCAAAGAACATTCGAGCATCAACTCTCACAAACGGCCTCCTACGCACCAACTAAGCTCACCATTGAGTCCAGGAGGCTTCGGAGGTAAGAAATCCCCAATCATTTGTCTAGTTTTGTTACCCAAAATTTTTTGAAATTTTTTTATTTTTTAGCCCATTTTTTTGCAATAAATTTTTTATAAAAAAAAACCACAAACAAAGCCCCACAGCCCTCACATCCCTCCCCTCCCCCACGGCCACCCCCTGCTTCTCCCTCGTGCCACCCTGCAAACCCCCCTACCTCCCTTCGGCCCTTCCCCGTGCCCCTCTACGCTGCTCAGACCTCCCTCCGCCCCTGCGACCTCCCACAACCCCCCTCCTCCCGCAGCTCCCCCTTCTCCCCTCCTATGGCTCCCCAAACCCCAAATCCTGCCTACCACTGCCGCCTCCGCCCGCCCCCTACACCTCCCTCTCTCCTGTTCCCTCCACCCTACACCTCCGCTCGCCACCGCCACTGCCGCCTTCGCCCACCACCGCCTTCGCCCTCCACCACCACTGCCACCTCCGCCCGCCCCCCATGCCACCCTCTGTGTCACCCACCACCACCACCACAACCCTCAGCCTGACCTCTGCTCCGCCCAACCACCCCACACACACACACATAAATTACAAACACCAAATCAAAAACAATACAAAAAAACCAAACAAACAAAAAAAAAATTAAACCAACTTTTAAAATATCAAAAAAATCAAAAATAAAAAATCAAAACAAAAAAACAAAAAAAAAAAATAAATAAAAAATTAAAAATAAATAAAAAAAGTGAGTTATTTTTTTCATTTTTATTGTTTTCTTTTTTGACTTTCCATATAGCGAAATAGGCTATTTTTTTTCAAACTCACACAACTTTTGCATACGAAGTCAAAAATTCACAAACAAACACTCATTGGAAAGAGAACTCAGTGCACTTTGTAGTGGTGAAAACATTTTCAGGTGATGATATCTTCTGCCAACCTTTTTTCACAGACAAAGTCAAAGCTTTGTTAACACTTCAAACCATTATAACTTGAGCAATTTTGATCAATTTTTAGCGAATTTTTTTTTTCAAATCACATAGAATTTCATCTAGAATCTGTTTATGTAGTCATTTTTTTATATATTAGTTCTTCTTCATCAAATTTTATCTGATTATCAAATTTCACATAACAATCTCCTATGCTAGTCTACTTGCTTCATTTTTTATTTTGTGACTTGCAGGTGATCATTCGGGGCTGAAACAACATCAGCATCAGCATCTACATCAACTTGGACAACAAATAATTAGGTGCACTCATTCTATCTCTCATTTCATCTTCAATCTTGTTTTCATCACACACTTTGGTTTGGGTTCATAAAATGAACATTGCTTGATCACACATCATTGAAATTGAGCTTAAAATAAACCAGTGTCTTCATCACACATTTGGATTTAGGCTCTAAAAAGAACTAGTGTTTTCATTGTTTGGTGAATTTGTATGCGATTAGGGGTGTGTATGCTCTTCTCATGCGCTTCGTGTGATCTTGAGAATTAAAAACACCTCTTATCCATTCAATTTTCACACACACACAATTCAATTTCTTAAAGGGTTAATTTACAAAGTGTGAGTGAATCAAGTGTGTGTGTGTATGCTCTCTCCTCACACCACAAGGTGACCTTGGAGATCAAAAACACCTCACTTGCTTCGCTTTTGTGTACCCTTTCCTAGGAGGGCTACTAGGGGATTTCATCACCCATAGGGATGACCTCAACCGAGGCTGAATCAAAAGACACCCTCATTGAGAGTCAGAATCCTATCACTCTTGGCTAAGCTCCAAAGAACTTTCTACCTTTGGGAAGTGAAGGTGAAGGCTGGGTTACCCCCTTCTCCCGGTTGTGTGACAAGATTTCACTTTCAATCCCTAGTCAACCTCATGTAAACATTACCCAAACCTAATTGGCCATACCCAACATCAAACTAGACATTAGGGCATGTTGATGTGTCTTCCACGTATGCTTGTTTAATCATCATCATATTCTTCAAATTCAACATTCAAAATTGCTTATGTGTCTTGCGTGAGTGAATAATGTTTGTACATGTGTGATCATTGCCAAATCAAGTTAAACACCAAACACATAAGATAAGTCATTCGACTCATTCTTTCAGGCACATTTGATCTCAATTTGTGACACATTTGCACTTTGTTATGGTACATTTACTACTGCGCATCTCAAACTAGTAAGATTTTCTAGTCTTGTGTCAATGGTAAACCAATTAGAATATATTGATAAAAAAATGTAATCTCTATGATTGCAAATAAACTTAGGTCCCTTGCTCCAAGATTGTATAGCCATTTCTCAACAAATCGACGTCTTACAACAAGAATTGACAAGCTTCCAAGCTGAATGCGCCAGTACCAGCTACACCTCATCCCAAAATCGTATATCCTTTTCCCATACTCATGACAAGGCAAGCACCACCTTAAGTCAGAAATCATATACCACCCCATCTACTAGTCCTCCTTCGCCACCTTCTAAGACACATATTCCAAAACATACCAGTTCTACACCAACACCACCATCTAGTTCCTCAAACTCTAAATGGATGACCAAAAAAGAATCAGATGAGTGGTGGGAAAGAGTTTTTCCTGATTTATACAACCAGAGAAAAGCTAGGGAGAAAGCTAAATCCCCTCATTCACCTATCCATACACCTACCAATGATGTGATCCAAGGGCTACTAGTAGAGAGTCAACCATGTCCCCAAATTCTGGTCCTTGACCTTACCAAAGATTCTTCTAATCCCATGTCAAATCCTACAACACCTTCATGTCATCTGCAAACCCTTGAGCTTATCGAAGAACCTCCTACCATGAACCAAAGTCAAGGTCCATCAAACATCCATATTGTCAACCAAGAAGCTATCCAAGAGCTATCCACTTCCATTCAAAAAGACAAAGAGCTATGTCAAGAGCACACCTTAGATCATGTGGAAATACCCACCCTTTGTCTAAATCAAGATCAAAACACCCCCATCCAATTGCAAACCATTCATAACCTTTATCTTTTCTATGATCAAGATACTATCATTGACGAAGAAGCTATCCATGAGCAACTTGATCCTATACATGAGATGGAAATCCAACTCCAACCCATCCATAACCTTTATTTGTTCTATGATCAAGATATTCCCTACGAAGAAGATGTCCTTGAACAACTTGATCCCATACCCATCCATAAGCAAGAAACCTCCATTACTCCTATCCCTCTTACATCTAATCCCATCCATGATCCAACAACTTCCGCTTCCTCTGATGAGACACTTGCCTCCCAAGTGCACATGAATGATCAACCCAATAACTTAGATCCTAAAGAGCATAATGATGATCAAGATTCTAGTGATCCTTCACCATCCATTATTGACCAAGCTACAAATCCATTGTCTTATATCCTCGGGTTTACTACCTTCATGCATGAATGTTCTTCCTTAGAACACCAACAACCATTATCCACTATCTTGCCTTCCTCATCCAATAAGGAACTCGCTTCTAGTGTACCTATACATAATCCCATGGTCCACCATATACTCCAGAATATGAACTATCAAGGTAAAGGCTTAGGCCTTCATGAACAAGGTATTTTGGAACCTATCCATGTCAATGTTCCTCCACCTTCATACGGCATTGGATACATACCCCAAGTTGAGCAATCTCAAGATGTTGGTACTTCCTCCACTCCTCCTAAGTCTACTACTTTCCATCGCAAACCCTATCATATCCCCACAACATATGTCGCCATTCCACCTCCATCATCCTACATTTGTCAAAAGCATGTGACCATACACCTTCCACCATCCAATCTACCTCCGCTACTCCCAAATCCTAACATCCATCCATACATTTTACCACCACTTCTTCTAGCACCTTATCCATCCATCTATAAATCCTCTAACATTCCCAATCATGGCCAACAAATACACATGTTGTCTAAACAAAGAGCGTCCACCTACCCCACTTCCACCATCCCAAGAGAATTCAACAACAAAAATTTGGATGCCTCTACCTCTCAAGTCAAAAATCCTAAGCATCCTCATGACCTAGGATACAAAAGCAAAGAATCTAAGAATTATCCATATCAAGAGTTGTATACACCCATACACCTCAATGCCAAACTGAAAAAGGTGTGGGTCCCTAAGCAACAACTAACTACCTCTGAAGCTACACAAATGCCACATATACCCAAGCCCATACCTTCACAAGTAAAATCTAAAAGCAAAATGGTTTGGGTAGCCAAGCAAAAAGCCCTAAAGTTACATGAGGCATCCACCTCTCAAGAATTCCAACCATTCACTTTCTCCCATTCCATCAAAAAGTGTCCAATTCCTCCATCCCACGAGACAAGCAAAAATAAAAAAAATACTAAGTCTATGTGGGTCCCTAAATACCTAAATCACTCATCCACCAAGAAAAAATCTTCATTGCTTCCTACGCCACCTTCTCATCATAAGATTCAATGTTTATCATAGTATGTGCAACCGTTGGTCACGGTTCCCTTCCATTCCACAACACTTCCATATAACTCCATCTCCCCTCCCTTCCACTACTATTCTACATATCTTCCTTATCCTATGGTCCATGCTTTTGAATAAACTTTCCTTCCATCCTTGCATAAGTCCTTCTATATTCTACATCATCATCCACTATCGCACCTTCCATAATCCTCTATCTACCTACTTCGTCTCACTTTCATGCAATCCCCTACCAACATCTATGAGCACACTTGACATGGTCCATGCGACAACATATTTCTAGTGGGACTATCACCTTTCAAGGAACTAGATATCGGAGTCCCTCTCTTCCATATTCCACCTTCTCCAAATATTCAAAAAAAAATAGAGAGGAAAAAAGAAAAGAAAAAAAAAAGTAAAGAGAAATCCCTTCATCCAACGGTGAAAGTCTGGCAAACAGGCGCCTTGGATAAGTACCATGATGAAAACCTGGAAAATAGGTGTCATGTGTAAGTTGATCTTCTACGTCACCTACACTTGGGGGCACCTTATCTCATCAGCATATCACTTTTCTCCTACCAGTTTCCTTTCATACCATTTCCTATCCTATTCCTCTATCCATTACATACCTATCTTGTCGTGTCCATCCATCCTGATCTTCCTTTCCTCTATTTTTTGATCTTGATAAAGATTGGGGGCACAATGTTGACAAATGTTCTAGATGTCTCTTGACATACCTTATCCCTCCAAAACCACACAAATCCTTCATTATCCTCTCATCCTCCTATCGTCATAAACATTGTCATGAAAACTCCTACGTATTCTACCTACAATGGGGCATGTTTTTCTTATGCAAACATGGTCCTTAGAGATCACATCCTTGTTTCCTTCTACCTACCCTACCATTGATCCCCTATCGCCCATCCATCTACCTATCCGTGGTGTTTCCCTTGTCATCAGTATCTAGCATTAAGGCTATCCAAAATTCTTGTCCAATATCCTATCCACAGTGTCAGCCTAGCATGGCCTCTGTCATCAATGTTATATGTTCCATATCTGGTCCATATCATGTCTCATCTGATCCATATCTTAGGTCCATCAGGGTTCACCCTGAACTATGTTGCCTCTGTGTCATCACGTAGGCAAGGCCATTGTCAATGTGCCCCCGAGGCTCCGCTTCCCATCCATTCCATATCTTGTCGTCTATCCTTCTCTCTATCCACATCCACACCCTTTCACCAGGCAAGCAAACACAGCAATCCTGCTTTTTAAACAAAATCTTGATGCAGAACATCAACCTATCCAAAGCAAAGCAAAGTACAATACTGAAACACTCAGAACAGTTCTATATCAATTATGGAAAAAAGACACATCTAATGCAAGAATGTTTTTGTGAATAGGTTAACTTACAAAGTCTTGGATTTTTGTCATTATGTCTTCCTATGCTACTCAAAGATGTCAAAAGCTAGAGATGCTATGATGGGGGCATAATCATTTTCTTTGTCTACTACTTGTGGATTAAACTTTAGTAATGTGACTACTTTTTTCTAATGAAATGATCAGCAAAAGATCATCGAGGACTTCCGAGGTCTGAACATGAAAAGGGACAATCCTTGTCTGTTGAAATGCAAGAAGTACTCAGGTCATCTAGATTCAAGTTTGACTAGATGCTTGTATCAACTTGCTATATCAAAATTCATGTAAGTAATACTCAGGTCATCTCGGTTTAATTATACCTCGATGCTTGTATTTTCTTACAATATTTTAAAAGCCCAATGATGAAATAAGCACTTCAAAATACTTGCTATATCAAGATGACAAATATCCATATCCATATCCATATCATATTCAATTGCAGTTCATATCCCTATCCATATCCATAACGTATCCAATTGTGTCTCATATCCGTATCCATATTCGAATGCATTTCTCCATATCCCATGCAATAAAATTCTATGCAGAGTATCAATGTTTGCAAAAGCTTGTGATTCCTTCTATCGAGTCATTCTTCTATCAATCAAATTTCTATCTATTATTGTATCTCTCATCAACAATTCTAGCTATCAGTCCTAAGAAGCGATCCACATGCAAGTCTATCCTTAATCCATACCAATCGAGTCAAGCCAATCTTGTTGAATTATCCAATCACAATCAGCAGTCTTGATCCTAATCTTGTCGTAAACCATATCAATCAATCATAACCATCCTTCGTGTTGCTCTAGGGATATATCATTCTCCGCCATGACAACACTGTCGTATATTGTTATCATATTAAATGTCTTAGACATGATGTTGCATTGTCGAAACCAGACCTGGAGTCTTATACGACATATTTCATTCCTGACACTAGACATCATCGATCTATGTCGTTGGTTTACCACTTGACTGGGGCAATACCTTGCCTGTTCTTGTATCATTTGTGTATTCTTGCTTTCTTGCTTGTGTATGTCATCATTTTATCTTGCATCACATATCATTCACCATCTTTCTTCTGCATCCAACCATTTCTTCTCTTGTTTCTCCTCTTCTTCATCGTGAGATTGTCCGTCTCATGCCTTTCTACTGTCTCCCCATCCAATCTCCCGAGGGGACAACCTGTTGTTACACTTGTACTAGGGGCAAACTGGGGCATGTATCATTGTCAAAAATTCTTAATTCTTTGAAACAATGTGATAAAACACATTGCATCAAAGAGGGGCAAAATGTATACACCTAAAAATGGTGTGACTCTACTTAAATAAATATTTTAAATATTTATTTCATTCTTCACATTCCTCTATCAATAAATAAATAAATTTAATTATTTATTTGATTCATCCCCTCTCATTTAATTAAATAAATTACATTTTATTTAATTAATTAAATTCATCTACTCCATTCTTCTAAATAATTAAATAATTTTAATTATTTAATTAAAACCTTTTATTCTTCCAAATTTAAATAAAATGCAAATTTTATTTAAATAAAATCTAAATTCTCCACTAAATAAAATATGTTTTTATATTTTATTCTATATTTTATTCCTCTCATTTATCTACAAAATAATTAAATAAATCTTTTTATTTAATTATGCATTCTTATCTTCAAAAATCATTCTTATCTTCCAAAAATACTTTCCTCTTGTCACATACAAGCAAAAGTTGAGTTACAAAAGCAAAATCAGTTTTAAAGCACCTTTAAAGCAAATCTTCTCTAAAATTAGAAAAATAAATTCTAAATTAATAAAATCAAATCTCATCCTCATCAAAAGAAGAGTTAACTCAACAAAGTTGTTTTTCAAATGATGTGTGTCCTTCTTCCATTTGTTGTACATTCCTCAACAAGCCTCCTCCGTTGATCTTTACTTTTCTTCTCAACCATTGATCTTCCCTCACTCTCTTCTATAAATACAACCTTCTTCTCTTCATTTCATAATTAGGATTTTGTGTAAACTTATGCTGCAGAGATACCAGCGCGCCTTTGGCACCCCTACTCCTATTTAATCATTCTCATTCATACTCCATTTCTGTATTTTAAGCTCATCTTCAAATACATAAGTATCACAGCCATTCTTCCTTTGTCATCTTCAACAAGCAAGCAAGCAACTAGTTTCTGAGGGCTTCACGATCAAGATCAAAGAAAGATAGGCAAACTATGGAAGGCGAAAGGTAAAGGTGCAAGGTATTACTTTTAATTGTTTTAATCTCCTTTTATCTTCATATTCTATAGATGTTTGGGTTTTTATAATCTTATTGACTAACCTGTTTTCCCCCTCACAGTATGAACTCTGTAGAATGCATGCGATCATCACTAATATAGAAATTATACTCCCTTATGATCTTTCTGTCATCTTCTGTACTATCATTTGCATGAATGAATGCGATGTGCACAAATATAGAAACCTGTGTGGAGTTGTAATATTGTGATTACACCTCACGTTGTGGCTGTAGACTGTAGCTCTCTGCAAAGTTGATGACTGAAACAATGCTACCAACTGAAAATGTGTCCTTGCATAACTTGAATTGCAAGTCCAACCATCGAGCTCTATGGGCATGTCTTGCATACTCATACACTATGCTGTCACGAAATATAGGCATAAACTAATACACTAGAATCTTTTCAATAACCAATTCACACCTCTTTGCTTCTTTACCATCTTTTGTATTGTATGCCATTGTTTTATACTTGCCAAACTCTACTAGTTTGTTTCCAACCACATGTGTTCTTTCCATATGTTCACATATTGGCAAATGTTGCAAGCCACCGCAATGATGACATGTGCCATCCAAGCATAATTTCTTGTAGAATATTTGACCTTCTTCTCTTTCACATTAAATTCTTGATATGAAGTCTCTTGAAGATGTTGGTGAGGCACATATGGCACAATCCTGCAAAATATTGTTAGTATGCACATCTAAACATATAGACCTATAAACATCAAAATGGTTAGAAAATTCAATATGTAATCTACAACAACAAGTAGTGTGTGTGTGATTTATCTTGACATAGAAAGGTTTTAGTATTTCAAAATATCTTTGACAAATTTTAATTTGAGGATACTTCTCTAGAAATTTACCATAAAACTATGTTTGAGTCTCATCCAAAAAATGCTTTGGATGTGGCTCACGGTTCTAACTACCAATTCTTCCAAAAGTCTTCAATTAGTGATCTCAATGCTTCAACAATTGGTTTATCTTTTCATGGTAGTCTCCCCAAGAACGCCCATAATTCATTGGCATTAGTGTCCTTAATTCTTTGGCATCTTCCAATGGCTCTTGATAAAGTTTTCCTATTAATTCTCAATTCTTGACTCATCTTTCTAATGAGACGATCTTTCCTCATTTGACTACTCACTATAGTCGATGTAATCACACGTCGTGTTGCATTACTATCTTTTGTGCATGAGGTGTTACCCACACTCTCATATGCACTCATTAGATTCTTGACAATAGATTTTTCACTTGAAGCCTCTGATGTTCTCAACCCAAGAATCTTCATGATGGACCTATACTTTATACTTCGAATCATTTCAATGAATAGTTGACATCTTGCAGTCTCATTTAACTTTTCAAAGAATAATCTCCAAATCTTATGAGCATATCTTCTACAAGTGCGTTTTGGAATCTTACCTTCCATTGACTGCAAACTATTCTCATCAATATCAATCAAATACTTTGGCTTTCTATGTAAAATTCTAGGTGGTGTTAGGTTAGGTAAATTCATCTCAACATTAAGAGTTTCATCAATATTTAAATGAGATGGGCTAGATGGCATACCTTTGATTGAAGATGGAATAGATGACATACCTTGAGGTTGAGGTGGGAATGATAGCGTACCTCTTTCATCACATGTGAGTGATGATGTACTCTCAACTTGATATGTGGTAGATGGTGTCCCTACATGTTGACTTGTGGTAGAGGACGTGTCTCTAACTATGGTATTCAAATCTCTCATAGCACGAAGTTTTTGCATTCGTTCTCTTTGTGCCACCAATACCATATGTCTTTGTGATGGTTGTGGTTCCTCTTCAATTGGCATGTCTTCATTTATCATGTCCAATTTCCTCTTCTCATGAAGTTCCCTCATAGCCACTGCTTTCTTTGCATTCTTAGCTTCTGTCTCTTCCTATGTTGGTTTAATTCTTGATCGTTTCCTCGGCATGATAGAGAATTTGTCTGTAGCATGATAAAGAGACCAATATTAGTTCCTAAGAAATGAATACAAGATAATAGTGGGATTGTATTTTTATTATGTTGTAAGGATTTATTCTTGTATAGTTTGACATCATGGTATGTTAAGGTCTATTTATTACACATAATTATTAAAGAGCCCAATTGTAGAAAATATACATGGCATCATGTGAGATTGTAGGCCTCTTTCTTGATTGGGAATGTGTCTATTTTAAACATGTATGATAAATCATGATAAAGTAATTCAAATAGAATTAAGGAAAATGTAAAGAACATGCATGTAAAGACTTGACATACCTAAAAAATGAAGATTCGAATGGAGAGAGTACCCAATTATGTAGTGTTTTTTTCTTCTTGCATCAAACTCCTCAACAATTTGAGTTTTTCACCACTTGCTTCCTTTTCAATGTTAAATTGAATAACACTCAAATATAATTACTAAAAACAATACTATTAACCAATCTATAATGTTAAATTCCTAAAATTGAATCACAATTAACATTGCAACACTACAAAAATTGAAACTTGAATAGATATATATCAAACTTGGTGTGAAAACTATGTTATTTCCTCCTCAAGTTGGCAAAGAAGAAAAGACGGTGGAAAGATCATGCAAAGGTGGTAGAATGTGTAAAATGTGCATGTGAACTTCCCAACAGCATGAAAACACTTCTTTTTTGTCAGAGCACGTGCATAATCAATATGAAAACAAAGCATGTGGGCCTGGATCATAGGGGTCAACACTTTTTTACCATTTCTATAGGAGGACAAAACACAAGAATGTTATAACACGCTCGCATTTTGTCTTGCTATAGATTAATCCATAAATATTTGTACCTATCTCACCTTCGATAGCACCTTTACAATATCTCACCTCTAGTTCCATTAGCTCATCTTGTATATCTCACTTATCTCTCCCCCTCACCTCTCTACCTCTCTACCTCTCCCCTCTCTATATCTCTTAGTCGCTCCTTGTCTACCTTAACCCTAATCCCTCTACCTTCAACCCTATCCCTAAACCCTCGACCCTCGAACCTCAACCCTCAACGTCAAAACCTAATCCCTCAACCCTTAACTCTGATCCCTCAACCCTCAACCCTATCCCTAAACCCTAAACCCTAAAGCCTCAACCCTCAACCCTCAACCCTCAATGTCAAATCCTAATCCCTCAACCCTTCACTCTGATCCCTCGACCCTCAACCCTATCCCTAAACCCTAAACCCTAAAGCCTCAAGCCTCAACCCTCAACGTCAAATCCTAATCCCTCAACCCTTCACTCTAATCCCTCAACCCTAAACCCTATCCCTAAACCTTCAACACTATACCTTAAACCCTAATCCCTCAACCCTCAACCCTAATCCATCATCCCTCAACTCTAATCCCTCATCCCTAAACCCTAAATGCTATCCCTATTCCTAAACCCTCAACAGGCTCAATACTATACCTTAAACCCTATTCACTTATCCCTAAACCCTCCAACCCTAGCCCTAATCCTTATACCCTCGACACTCTACTTTAACCCTAATCCCTCAACCCTCAACCCTATCCTAAAACCCTTAACCCTCAAACCTCAATGTACTCAACCCTCAACATCAAACCCTAATCCCTTAACCATTAACTCTAGTCCCTCGACCCTCAACCTTATCCCTAAACCCTAAACCATAAAGCCTCAACCGTCAACCCTCAATGTTAAATCCTAATCCCTCAACCCTAAACCCTATCCCTAAACCCTCAACACTATACCTTAAACCCTAATCCCTCAACCCTCAACCCTAAACCTTATCCCTAAACCCTAATCCCTCAACCCTCAACCCTAATCCATCATCCCTCAACTCTAATCCCTCATCCCTAAACCCTAAATGCTATCCCTATTCCTAAACCCTCAATAGGCTCGATACTATACCTTAAACTCTAATCCCTTATCCCTATACCCTCCAACCCTATCCTTGATCCTTATACCCTCGACACTCTACTTTAACCCTAATTCCTCAACCCTCAACCCTATCCTGAAACCCTTAACCCTTGAACCTCAATGTACTCAACCCTCAACGTCAAACCCTAATCCCTCAACCCTTAACTCTGATCCCTTGACCCTCAACCCTATCCCTAAACCCTAAACCCTAAAGCCTCGACCCTCAACCCTCAACATCAAATCCTAATCCCTCAACCCTTCACTCTAATCCCTCAACCTTAAACCCTATCCCTAAACCCTCAAAACTATACCTTAAACCCTAATCCCTCAACCCTCAACCCTAAACCTTATCCCTAAACCCTAATCCCTCAACCCTCAACCCTAATCCATCATCCCTGAACTCTAATCCCTCATCCCTAAACCATAAACACTATCCCTATTCCTAAACCCTCAACGGGATTGATACTATACCTTAAACCCTAATCCCTTATCCCTAAACCCTCCAACCCTATCCCTAATCCTTATACCCTCGACACTCTACTTTAACCCTAATCCCTCAACCCTCAACCCTATCCCAAAACCATTAACCCTCAAACCTCAATGTACTTAACCCTCAACGTCAAACCCTAATCCCTCAACCCTTAACTCTGATCCCTCGACCCTCAACCCTATCCCTAAACCCTCAACACTATACCTTAAACCCTAATCCCTCAACCCTCAACCCTAAACCTTAACCCTAAACCCTAATCCCTCAACCCTCAAGCCTAATATGTCATCCCTCAACTCTAATCCCTCATCCCTAAACCCTAAATGCTATCCCTATTCCTAAACCCTCAACGGGCTTGATACTATACCTTAAACCCTAATCCCTTATTCCTAAACCCTCCAACCCTATCCCTAATCCTTATACCCTCGACACTCTACTTTAACCCTAATCCCTCGACCCTTAACCCTATCCCGAAACCCTTAACCCTCGAACCTCAATGTACTCAACCCTTAATGTAAAACCCTAATCCCTCAACCCTATCCCTAAACCCTAAACCCTAAAGCCTCAACCTTTAAGCCTTAACTTTAAATCATAATCCCTCAACCCTTCACTCTAATCCCTCAACCCTAAACCCTATCCCTAAACCCTCAACACTATACCTTAAACCCTAATCCCTCAACCCTTAACCCTAAACCCTAATCCCTCAACCCTCAACCCTAATCCGTCATCCCTCAACTCTAATCCCTCATCCCTAAACCCTAAATGCTATCCCTATTCCTAAACCCTCAACGGGCTCGATACTATACCTTAAACCCTAATCCCTTATCCCTAAACCCTCCAACCCTATCCCTAATCCTTATACCCTCAACACTCTAACCCTAATCCCTCGACCCTCAACCCTATCCCGAAACCCTTAACCCTCAAACCTCAATGTACTCAACCCTCAACGTCAAACCCTAATCCCTCAACCCTCAACTCTCAACATTAAACCCTAATTCATCAACCCTAAACCCTAATCCCTCAAACCTAAACCCTATCCCTAAACATCAACCCTTAACACTATACCTTAAACCCTAATCCCTATCCCTCAACCCTTAACCCTTAAAACTTAAACCCTATCCCTACACCCTCAACACTTGACACTATATCTTAAGCCTTAAACCCTCATCCCTAAAGACTCAACCCTCAATCCTTAAACCTTCAACCCTAAACCCTATCCCTAATCCCTCTACCCTTGACACTCTAACCCTAACCTCAACATTAAACACTAATCCATCAACCGTAAACCCTAATCCATCAACCCTAAACCCTATCCCTAAACCCTCAACCCTCAACACTATACCTTAAACCCTAATCCATCAACCCTAAAACCTAATCCCTCAACCCTAAACACTATCAATAAACCCTCAACGCTCGACACTATACCTTAAACCCTAATCCCTCAATCCTCAACCCTCAACCCTCAACCTTAATCCCTCATCCCTAAACCCTAAACGCTATCCCTATTCCTAAACCCTCAACCCTCAACACTATAACTTAAACCCTAATCCCTTATCCCTAAACCCTAAACCATATCCCTCAACCCTTAACCCTTAAAAATTAAACCCTAAAACCTATCCATAAACCCTCGACGCTCAACACTATATTTTAAACCCCAATAACCCTCAGCCCTAAAGCCTCAACCCTTAATCGTTAAACCTTCAACCCTAAACACTATCCTTAATCCCTCTACCCTCAACACTCTACTTTAACCCTAATCCCTTGACCATCAACCCTATCCCTAAACCCTCAACCCTCAACTCTCAACATTAAACCCTAATCTGTCAACCCTAAACCCTAATCCGTCAACCCTAAAACCTAATACCTCAACCATAAACTGTATCCCTAAATCCTCAACCCTCTACACTATACCTTAAACCATAATCCCTCAACCCTAAACCCTATCCCTAAACCCTCAACCCTCAACACTATACCTTAAACCATAATCCCTCAACCCTAAATCCTAATCCCTCAACCCTAAACCCTAAACCCTAAACCCAAAAAAACTGCTTTGCCTTATGTTAGGTTGTTAAACCCATCATTTTTGACACTCTTCTCTTAAAGATATTTGAGTTGCAAGAATATGTCAGAAAAATAGCTATGAACTTTTTTAATGTTAGTAATGTTATATGGCATGTTTTTCTGGCCGATCTGGGGTTCATTATGCCAATAGGTGTACCCACTATGAGAAAAGCTTTGCGTATGGTACATCCACAGTGAGTAATTAACAGTTGTAATCAGAAGGATGATCATTATCAGAAAAGCTTTGCATTGGGGTACATCTATGTTTCTTGCTGTCCACCCCGCACTTAGGGGAGGTATATTGTTATGAAACAGGAAAATAATCTCCCATTGTTTACTGGCTCTATCCATAAGAACTACTAAACTATACCTTAAACCCTAATCCCTCAACCCTAAACTTTCAACCCTAAACCCTATCCCTAATGCCTCTACCCTCAACACTCTACCTTAACCCTAATCCCTCGACCCTTAACCCTAAATGCTATCCCTAAAGCCTCAACCCTAAACCTTAATCCCTCAAGGTCCTAAACTCTAATCCCTTATCCCTAAACTCTAAATCCTATCCCTAAATGCTCAACCCTCAACCTTAAACCTTAATCACTCAATCCTTATCCACCCCTCTCCTCCCCTATCTGGATCACTCCCATCTCTACCCTCCTCTACCCTCGACACTATACATACATACATATAGGCATACATAGATACATACATACATATAGGCATACATATATACATACATACATATAGGCATACATACATACATGATTAATAGCCTTGAACATAAAAAAATTCAAGGGGAACATAACGCGAGCATGTTATAATGCGCTTGCATTATTTCAAACATGACAAACAGTACAAACTTTTGTGGAAAAGGAAAAATGCAAAGCAAAAAATAACACAAGCGCATTATAATGTGCTCGCGTTATGTTTTGCTTTGGGAATCCCAAGCCTTGGGCTTGGGATTTGCTTTGGATTTCCAACCCAAAGGCTTGGAGTGTCTTTTCAACATCCACAAATGTGTTTTTCCATATTCTTCAAGATTTCACGTAATTTCGTTCATGCTAACCCTCATATTTGCATGTGTTTCAAGGTCGAACAAATCAAACACCTAGGTAATGTTACGCTTTCTCTTAGCTATTTGACGATGTGATTTTTTTCACATTTTAACAATGTTAAGCCTTTCATCTTTAATTTCTTTTGTTTGTGTCCGTTTTTGGGCAAAAACCACTGTTTGGTCTTTTTTTCATTGTAAATTAACTATTCATTGAAATTTCAAAAAAATTACATATTTAGAAACTAGACTCCATTCTACACATATTAAAAAAAGAAAAAAATGATTTTCAATTAGTTTTCAAAATTTATAGGGGTAGCACAGCCAAAATTCTATTTTTTAGGATGTGTCCACTTTGAAAATTAGTAAAAAATCCAGTATTCATAAAAAAATTATTAGAAAAATCAGGCATAAACCACATGCTATTACCTAATTTCTCACCAAAGTGATTTTAAAAATACCAAAAAAAAGTTGACCTTTTGAGGGAGCCACAAAACATGCTATGTTATGTTATTTGGACATAAACAACACCAATTTCTGTGGCTCCCTCTTTTGAACCCCTTAATCTATGCCATTTTAAAAAAAAATAGTAGTTTAGAAAGTAGACTCGGAGCACTACGAACATTGTTTTGGTTACATCTCCAAATTTTGAGTGTAACTATGCTCAATTTCTCATCCAAGGCCAGCATTTCCTGATTTCAAAAAAAAAAAGTGGCCACTTAAGACCCCTTTTTGGCCCCCCATCTTCTTGCACTTACCCTATTACAACAACTAATTAGCTAAATAGAACTTTATTCAAGAATAATTAATTCTATCATAACTTCAAATATAATACACTTATGTAAAGTTAACTATACTTCTAAGTTTACGTGATTCCTAAAACCACTAGCCTAAACCAACCTTATTTATACAAACTTGATTTGTAAATTATTTAGAAATAAAACATTATTATATATAATATTATCATTTATATAACTAAAATTGCTGACTTAAATACACAAATTATTACTAAAACCAATCAATACAAGCACACTTCATGATCAATTTAAATAATAACTTTATACATTCTATTACAAACATTCATAATTTAGAAATAGCACAATTATATTTATTTGAAAAGCACAAGTATAAAAAAATACAATAAGAAAAGATAGGTGCTTTCATATATTAAATCCCATACTTAACTAAGTTACAAATTTATGTTTTAAACTTAATGATAGATTAGGAATGAAATCAATTCATATTTTATTCATAATTTGGGGCTTCTAGTTTACAATTTAAAACTTTCTAATGACAAGCAATAGATAGAAACTTTCTATGACGAAGCGATAAGACTGAATTGCAATAGAATCATTGCTATATATCATTCATCTACACGACCTAGATTATAGTTGACTATCCTTAATAGCAGCAATGGTGTAACTTGCAACAATAATGACATCTTACAGAGTATGAAGGAATGTGTTTTGCAAAGACAATATCAGCATGAAGATAGAGATGGATTCGGAATTGGGATCCTGGAGATTTTTGTGCAGCTACAAGGGCTTCCAAGGATGGAAATATTCTAGCATAAGCATGATGGCTTCTTGGTGGCAAATGTCAGAAGGAAAAAGTATCCCATTTTCTGATGAAAAGATAGAATGATTAAACTATGCTCTATGGATTGCACTCACGAGAGGTTTTGATGATCGCAAAATAAACACAAACAGATCTCAGATCGACAAGTCAAAATTGAAAAGCATATTCATTATAACTTGGGCAACAAAGTTGACGCCAAGAAGAGGTCATGTGGGGCTTCATATTGTAGGGTTCTTTTAGCATGAATGAAAGATATTCATCGGATGAAAATATATATACATATGCGTATTGGTGGCATAACAAAACTTACTGCGATGTGGTCATTCTATTCACAGCCAGCACTGATTCTCTGGCAGAGTTTTTCAATTAAAACAATTCAATTACCAATATTACTATAAATCAATTTGTAGATATGGTGGTTGCCACCCTCATGATTAAGGATATGCTAACACAACAGAGTAAGAATTCACCAAAATTGGTAGGCACCAACATAAAGATAGCATAAACAAAGGCTAAAATGTTGACAGAATTCCACAAAGCTTCGATTGTAAAAAGCATCAATGGTTTAAAAGTCTGAGCCGATCTCAAGGATATGGTAAGGATTTCAATTCAAAAAGAATATATTAGAATCTAAGTTGTAGAACAAATGGGCATACTTGCCACGAGTTAGGGACCAAATACGATACAATCAATTGATTCCCATGAAAACTGATGTCTGAATAATGAATGCTAGCAGGATATGCTCGATAGAAGAGGTCTAATTCTAACAACACAGAAAGAAAAGTAAATAACATGTTCAAAGTTACGTTTAGGCATGAGAGATTGGAAATGTAGAGCTTGGGTCTCGACTTATGTCTACTTCCATAGAGTGGGATCATTAGTGCCGTAGAAACCTAGAGATGATGCCATCAATGCCCTCCAGTGAACCGTGGAAATGATGGAAAGCATGGGTCAATAAGATTGCCTCAAAAGGATATGTTCCAGATTAAACAAGGGTTGCGAGTAAAATAGAAAAGAACCCCTTTAATGTCCTAAAGTGCTTTCGACCAAAAGAAATTGACAGTTTTCAACAACTTGAAGTGAAGACTTTTCCCCAGCATCAAATAGCCCAAGCGAAAAAAGGAAGGTTGTGCATAACATCAATTTCAATAGAAAAGATAAATCCACGAGAAGATATAAAACAAAATCTAAGACACCTGCACACCAAATGAAGGCATCACATAGTATAGGCAAAGAACACATACCAGTTTGAAGCTTATTCCTCAATATCCTCTTCCACTTCTTTCCCTTGTTTTCCAGACTCTTTTCCCCACAAAAAAATCAAAATCCTCCCCTAGAGCCCCCACACTTCCTTTCATAAAATAAAATGAAAAATATTAAAGACAATAAATTTCCTCTTCTATTACCGTAACCCACTCATTGCATTTTTCCCCTAAGTCCAAAACACAATCCAATATTTAATTTCTGACTCTCGAAGATTCGTCCTAAAATAAATTATGCAATATATCTTTAGTATTTGCATTTTATGCCAACTCAATGAACATAAAAAAAAATCTATTAATTCTTAAATCACAATATAACATGCTTTAACACAATATATTAAACAAATCTAATTTGTAGATACATATTGAAAACCATGAGTTAACAAATTATTATATTAAATTATTATTATTAATCTAATATCTTTATTTACTTTATTATAATTATTTACCAATCAAGAAATATTAATAAATTTCAATCCTCATGAAACAATTACTCAAACCAAAAATCATATACGGGTTACATGAAGAACCACATCCCGAACAAAACTGACGACCTCGACTAGATCAAATAACATTGACCTACAAGTGTGCCCAAACAAGCAAATGGCAAGACACAAGGCAGGATACTAATTCATCCAAAGAAAATGAAAAAGCAAAAAGGGACCTTATGTCATCTTCATTCCACTATATCCATTGGATTAAGACATGCTCAAACCTGATAATCCAGGTGGGGTTGATGTCATGTACCTACATCCTGCAACAAACCAAATGGTTGAACAACACATATATCCATAGCTTCACGCACACTGTGAGAGGGATTCGCAGCATAGTAGGGTACTCATGCATGAGTAATACTATATTGTCCCTCCCACCAATACATCAATCAGATAAACCATATTATGCATATCATGTAATTGTCTAACAAATGAAAGAAAATATTCAATTACTAATCAACTAATTAAGATTCATCATCAAGTAAGTCACGTGACATTCATAGAAAGACTGATCACATAATCAATTAAATCCAAATGTGAAACATCAATACTAGTAACATCATCAATGTCATCTCACACAATAAGGTATCATCAAATACTCCACATAACAGTGTATCTAACATCAACAGAGAGTCATAGAGTCTAACTCCAAAAACACCTCTATCAAACTAATCAAAAGCAAAAATGAGGGGTACTACATAGTAAGCTTACTAAATCTAGTTGTACTTCATGGCAGTAAGCTAGCATGTTCTAGGCTTGTGGAGTGACCAAGCTTGAACATCATTTTTGTAAAGATTGCAGTATATTTTTGAGAGCTAATCCTCTCCATGGTTTTTCCCTTTTTGGATTTTCCATGTAAAATCTTAGTGTTATGTGTCATGCTTTTGTGGATACTATTCAGTTGTATATTTTTCTTCTATTGGATTATTCTTTTGAAATGGTTAAAAGTAAAAGTGCAAGAAAATATTTAAAGAACACTGATTCACCCCCCCTCTCAGTGTTCCTGACAATCAACAACTTCACAACCAAGAATAGAGACTCCTCCAACAATTCATTCAATAAGAGAAAAGGAGATTAGATAGGTTTTTCCTCCATACAATCAATGAACAAATTAGACTTAGAGTAAGTGGTCCTCTAGGTCTTACAGGAATCACAACCACCACACCCATTCAACATCACAACTTTCACAACAATAATTGACAACTACAAACATCAATGGACAACATAATCAACCCAACCACAATTTGTGATGTTATGGTTCCCCACAAATAGAACAACCCCCCAATTCCACCTCCGCTTGATTGGCTCCTACCACGAGAGTGGGAGTGACTAGATGAGCATTGACTATAAGGAAATAGTTCATGTGCCATATCAAAGTTTGACTCACCCATGTTGAGTCTAGGTAGATTCTGAGCAACACTGACACAATAATGGAAAACCACAATTCTAAAGCACTCAAGTGAAGGTTTTATATGTGTGGGCCTCATGTTTCCATCGGCATATGTTGTCTCTTATCAAACTAACATTTACTCTCGAGAATGAACCCGTTATCTTCATCAGGTCGTTATCATCAGCTCGCGGGCACTTCTGCCAAATCCTTAATGTTGCCAATTAGGCGAGACCTTCTACTATGCATTATCATTTAAACATGGGGTGTTATTTCCTATCGGTTGATATCATTAGTTTCTTAAATGATAATGAAACCTAAAAAGGCTTTAAAAGCTGACACCTCAGCATCATTCAGCGAAGAACAACTCAGACATTGTGCTAAGTAACCGCCGAGCATCCACTCTCTCCTGAGGCACAATAATTGGCATGCGAAGGATAGAAATACAAAGAAAGGAATAACAGTTAATTTTAAATGTAACGCTTCAAGGCAGAGTGCAAGCTCTTGATTTACGAAGTCTCCTCAGTGTTCATCTGTTTCATTTCGCCAACTTTTCTGAGTGCAAAGAAGGCATGATTGTTCTGAGCTCCAACACTCATTGCTTCCAATACCAGTGCTATTCCCATCTCGAAGGAGATATTTAGAAAGTTTGCAATCTATACTGACTACCTCCACGGATGAAGATTCTAGTTATCTAGATATAAGCAGTTTTGTTGACTAAACCACAAAAATGTGAAGCAAGAATGAGAGACATGAAAGGTAAGTGATGCTCCTTGGCCTCTGAGAAAGATTACCACCTACAAAAAGATATTTCTCTACATGATAGATGAACACAAATTGTTAAGTCACTACAAACATAGATGTTTTGGCAGAATATGTGCTTTTTCTAAATAACCCAAGGGTGGGGAGCCTAGTGACAGACACCGAATGAGATCTTCATCATCATTTCAGTCAGTGTGAAGTATATACCTTAGAAAGAGTGTTTGTAGCCTTAAGCAAAATAATTGTTTACAAAATCCTTCAAAACTTTCAAGCAAATGCAACCTGCAGGTGTAAAACTAGAATGCACCACCTCCGCCAACATCCTCTTGGCCTATGCCAAAATGAAAGCCTTTGAACAGGAGTAAACATCCATCAAAATGTGATGAAAGAAGGAAGGTTTCGTTAAGATGTTGCAGGTGCAAGTTTGCTGGAAGACATATATGCAGATGCTGAAGTATGGACAAGTGCGCCAAAACCATTTGATAGAATGCCTTAATAAAATGTCATCTCATGGAGCACAATGATTGCAATAAATATTATAGTTTCAAATGCTCTGGCAGACATATATGCAAAATGTGAATACAGAGATAACCTTCAGCAACAGTCTACAAGATGTCTCAAATGAATGTCATCTCATAAAATGCAATGATCGTGGGTTTTGCAAAAAATGGTTTTGTTGAAAAGACTTCAGAAACTCTCAAACAAATACAGCCAGCTGTAGTGAACCAAGACCACAACATATGTCAAAATGAGAACTTTGGAATAAAAGGTTTGCCAGAATACCTCAAATCTGCATATAATGGTTTTGTTGAATAAGATTTTTGAAATCTTCAAGCAAAAGCAATTGGCAGGTGTAAATTCAAAATGCTCAACCTTTGCCAGCATCCTTGCATAGCCTAGACAAAGTAAATGAATTGTTTGGTAAAATGCCTCAAGGAAATTTGGTCTCATGGACTACCATGACTGCAGAATGTACACTAAATAGATTCCTTGAAAAGGCTATGGGAACTTACAAGCAAGAGCAATCAATTGGTATAAATCCATTACTCATGACCTTCATCAATACCCTCCTGACTTGTGAACATGGAATGATATACACAACACATAGGCGTTATTTTCAAGAAAATCTAAAAATTTTGGCTCTTCAATAGAATCCTCTTGATCTGTGCCCAAAGAAATGCAAGATTACAGATTCCATGGTGTTTATTAGCATCTATTATGCGTGATGAAATAGAGAAATTTGTCAGATATTATAGTTTGAGGTTCCCTGATAGACATTGATGCAAAATATGGAAGCATAGATGAGAGACGTGAACTGTCTAGAAGAATGCCTCAATGAAATGTGGTCTCAAGGATTACAAATATTACAACATATGTTCAAGCATACTTTATATTTGTGCCAAGTGGGAGTTTTGGGTCAAGGTATGGATGTCTCACAAAGCATTATTGAAAATGTTTTTCTGTCAGCTGATGTAGTTGCAAATTCCCTAGCACATATATGAGCAAAATTTGGAAGCAAAGCTAAGGCACGTGAACTATTTGACAAATTGTGTCGAAGAAATGTCATCTTGTGGACAACATTGACTTCAAATATATGCATTTGGCTATTGAAAATTTATTCCACAACCTTTGCAAGTATCTTCCAAGACCTACGCCAGCATCATCTCCAATGACACCAAATTGGGAGCTTTGGAATCGGCATTCCAAAGATTGGTCGTAAGGATGTAGACCTGTATTTATTATATAGGGAAGTAACTACTCGTGGAGGACTGCAAATGGTCATAAATGATAGAAAATGGAAGGAGATCACAGTTGTGCTTAACATTCCTCGCACTACAACAAGTACTTCATTTGTTCTTCACAAGTACTACATTAATTTGCTCCACCATTTTGAGCAGGTTCACTTCTTTCAAGTCCAAGGGCCCTTGGTTTATCCTAACTCTTTCTTACAAAGTAGTTATTTCAAGTGCCTAAGCAAGGTAGTTACTCTAAGCGACTAGCTTTGTGAAAGAAAGTTAGTTATTCAAAATTAGGGCATTTATGAAGGTAGTTAAGTCAAGTAGTTATTAAAAAGTGGTTGAGGTAGTTACCCTAAGTGGTTACTAACCTCACCTATAAATATATCATTGTGATTCAATCAAGGGAGTTCCACTTTTTCACATGACAGTGTATGAAAGACTTGAATAGTGTTGTTCAAGTTTGAAAGCAATAAAGAAATGTTTTGAATGTGTGTTCAACTCGATTTCATGTGTTGTTATTGGTATTCGTATGTTTAATCAATAATTATCGTGTGCTTTCCTTTCAAAGTTGCATTGTGAGAAAGATATTTCACATCAAGTTTTGGTATCTCTATTTGGATACATGGAACTTAAATTCATAAGTTTAACTCTTATTTCATCATTAGTGTTTTTTATTTCTTTGTTTTTGTTCTTATAATTCTAGAAAATCCAAATACCTCCTATCATACGAGGGAGCTGCCCCTCTTCAACGCAGAGAGGAATCGACAAGAGCTGTGATTCTTCAACTGTTGTGAGCAGGTTGTTGCTAATCCAAGGGTGAATAGAGTTACTCAAGAAGATTATTTTAAAGCAACAAATCTATTTACCAACAGATTTTTGGTGACTCTACTAGGGAAACGAGTTGAAGCATTGGTGCCTTTTCATTCTTGAAGAATGTACAAGTATCTCCCCAGAAAAGAAAATTGGTGACTCTATCTGAAAGAAGAATCCTAGAAGATGGTTTGGTATCGAAGAACCCAGATACATAACATGCAACTTCCTGAATCAGATAGTGATAGTGATGATGAAGATTATCCTTTTTCTGCATCCTCTGCTCAGCAAAATCAAGTTCTTAATGATCCTAAGCAAGTAGAGTTTTTGAAGAATTTCTATGGTGGCATGCAACTTACTACTAATCAGATTCATCCTTCTTTGCTTCAAACATTGCAAAAGATTGAAGAAAAAGATGGGAAGGAGACTCATTTTCTTGCTCATTATCAAAACTCCATATCAGAAGAGATTCATGCACCAGAAGATAAAAGAAATTATGCTGAGATATATCATCCACATGATGAGGACAGCAATGAAGAGACAAAGATTTTTCCTACAAATGAACCTGTATTGAAGGAAGTTTTTAAAAGAGGCTCATCGGAACATGCATGTACTAGAGAAGAAGAAGTTATTACATTTCCTCATAATAGGACATCTCCACTGAAGCAAGACCAAAAAGAAGAAGTGATGAAGATAGAAGAAGAAGATTGTATGGAAACATGTAATGATGAAGAAGAAATCTATCTAGACGATGACATGTTCTCAATTTCTTCAAAGAATGTCACTCCTCTTGTGACACTTGCTCCAGTTCAACAACTATATCTTCCGTGGAAGGTTCCCATGACATGGTTAATGTTCAAGGGAATGCAGAAGAAATTTTGGACCAAACTGTAAACAAAGAAGATGAAGAAGAGTTGCAAAGTGTTCTCTTGACATGCATGTGATCTGAACAAGAGAAGAATGATGAAGAAATAGTACCGCAAGATCTCTCTCATGAAGTTACCATCACAAACTAGTGTCTAAAGACTCCTGAAGATGATTTTCTTTGCGAAGAAGATGTCATCCTCTCTCCTTTATCACCTATTAAAGAAGAAGTCTTCGATGAACCTGAAAACAAAGATCTTAAAGGAGAAGTAAATAATTTCAAGACATCTATACAGCCCAAGCTTCAAGAAAATGATGAAGAAGAGAAGAATAAAGATGAATCTCATATAGTTTTTGTCCCAAACTGGTGTCTCAATACTTTTGATGATGACTTTCTATATGGAAAAGATAGTCCTACATTTCCAATTGCTGAGGTGGAAAGACCTATTGATGAAATCAGAGGTATAACATCTATTGGACAACTTTGTACTATTATAATCAATGGAGAGGAAACCATAAGTGAGCCCTTGCAAATATCTTCCTTAGCTTCAGAAATGGAGACCTTTACCTTTGAAGATATTGATAGAGCCTCAATTAGTGGTGCAGCTAATACAAAAGTTAAAGATCAACTACAAAATGAAGATGAATCATCAAGCATTCACTCTTTATCATACATGCAATTGGAGTATGAAGTTTTCAGATTTCATGAAGAATTCCATGGAGAAGAATCACCGAGTCCACAAAATATTGAGCAGGCTAAAATTGAAAGCTATGTAGATATATTAACAAATGTTCATGACATGTTGGAAGCACAATCTTTGTCTTATGGAGCATTTAAAGTTCAAAGCAATCCTCTTTCCAAATCTTTAGATCAAGAACACACCCCTATTTCAGAGGATAGTTGTGGGAGTTGTGCCAACAATGAAGCAAGGAATGAGGTAATGGATGATCTGATCGAGGAGTTTAATAAAGTTAACTCTCATGATGTTTGTGTCCCAAGTCAATACTTTAAAGATTTAGACAATGATTCCCTCTATAGCCAAGGTGTCTACTTCAATCCTTTATTTGTGAACGAGTGCATTTCCACAAATGTTTCTCAAGTTGATATTCAAAATCATGATTCAATGGGTGTGTCTACATGGATTTCTTCACATCACAAATTATATGAAGGTCATCCAATTCGTGGGATAATTTATTGCAAACCAGATTATCAAAAAGATCTTTAGATAGAAGACATTGATGTGCTTGGCATGATGTTGGAAGATATGTCTGAAGCTACATAGAGCAACACTAGTTCAATTTGGAAGGACTCAAATGCTTATGATGAGAAATGGTTGTTTGGTGTATGATTCAAAGAGTCCCCACATTTCATGTATTGTATTTTTCTCATCATCTTGGGATATCCGCAGAGTCTACAGGTGCCTCATCTATGCACCTCTCTTTTTCGTACAGGTGCCTATTTTTCCCAACCTGTCAATGGTTTTACATGATCATTCTAGAACAGTTTTGAGGTAGGAGTCACCTACCATGTACATAGGTTAATTAGGAGTTTTTGTTGTGTCTATCTTGTTTCAGTTTCTGTTAGTTTTTGTCATTTGCCTTGTCTCTGGTGTCCTTTGTCATTTGTCCTTTTGTCTCTTTGGGTATCCTTGTTCTCCTGAACATCATGTTATATCCTGACTCTATTTGCCCAATGGATTTAAGGCACTATTCATTTCCAGATGATTCTAGGTTCCTCCTAGGTCCTTTACAGTCCTCGTCCCCAGTTAGAGCCAGCTGTTGGCCTCATGTTTCCATCGGCATATTTTGTCTCTTATCAACCTAACATTTACTCCCGAGAATGAACCCGTTATTTTCATCAGGTCATTATCATCAGCTCGCGGGCACTTCTGCCAAATCCTTAACACCGACAATCAGGTGAGACCTTTTACTATGCATTATCATTTAAACATGGGGCGTTATTTCCTATTGGTTGATATCATTAGTTTCTTAAATGATAATGAAACCTAAAAAGGCTTTAAAATCTAACACCTTAGCATCATTCAATGAAGAACAACTCAGACGTTATGCTAAGTAACCGCTGAGCATCCACTCTCTCCTGAGGTGCAATAATCGGCATGCGAAGGATAGAAACACAAAGAAAGGAATAACAGTTAATTTTAAATGTAACGCTTCAAGGCAGAGTGCAAGTTCTTGATTTATGAAGTCTCCTCAGTGTTCATCTGTTTTATTTCACCAACTTTTTTGAGTGCAAAGAAGGCATGATTGTTCTGAGCTCCAACACTCATTGCTTCCAATACCAGTGCTATTCCCATCTCGAAGGAGATATTTAGAAAGTTTGCAATCTATACTGACTATCTCCACGGATGAAGATTCTAGTTATCTGGATATAAGCAGTTATGTTGACTAAACCACGAAAATGTGAAGCAAGAATGAGAGACATGAAAGGTAAGTGATGCTCCTTGGCCTCTGAGAAAGATTACCACCTACAAAAAGATATTTCTCTACATGATAGATGAACACAAATTGTTAAGTCACTGCAAACATAGATGTTTTGGCAGAATATGTGCTTTTTCTAAATAACCCAAGGGTGGGGAGCCTAGTGACGGACACCAAATGAGATCTTCATCATCATTTCAGTCAGTGTGAAGTATATACCTTAGAAAGAGTGTTTGTAGCCTCAAGTAAAATAATTGTTTACAAAATCCTTCGAAACTTTCAAGCAAATGCAAGTTGCAGGTCTAAAACTAGAATGCACCACCTCCGCCAACACCCTCCCGGCCTGTGCCAAAATGAAAGCCTTTGAACAGGAGTAAACATCCATCAAAATGTGATGAAAGAAGGAAGGTTTCATTAAGATGTTGCAGGTGCAAGTTTGCTAGAAGACATATACACAGATGCTGAAGTATGGACAAGTGCGCCAGAACCATTTGATAGAATACCTTAATAAAATGTCATCTCATGGAGCACAATGATTGCAATAAATATTATAGTTTGAAATGCTCTGGCAGACATATATGCAAAATGTGAATACAGAGATAACCTTCAGCAACAGTCTACAGAATGTCTCAAATGAATGTCATCTCATAAAATACAATGACCATGGGTTTTGCAGAAAATGGTTCTGTTGAAAAGACTTCAGAAACTCTCAAACAAATACAGCCGGCTGTAGTGAACCAAGACCACAACCTGTGTCAAAATGAGAACTTTGGAATGAAAGGTTTGCTAGAATACCTCAAATCTGCATATAATGGTTTTGTTGAATAAGATTTTTGAAATCTTCAAGAAAAAGCAATTGGTAGGTGTAAATTCAAAATGCTCAACCTTTGCCAGCATCCTTGTGTAGCCTAGACAAAGCAAATGAATTGTTTGGTAAAATGCCTCAAGGAAATTTGGTCTCATGGACTACCATGACTGCAGAATGTACACTAAATAGATTCCTTGAAAAGGCTATGGGAACTTACAAGCAAGAGCAATCAATTGGTATAAATCCATTACTCATGACCTTCATCAACACCCTCCTGACTTGTGAACATGGAATGATATACACAACACATAGGCATTATTTTCAAGAAAATCTAAAAAATTTGGCTCTTCAATAGAATCCTCTCGACCTGTGCCCAAAGAAATGCAAGATTATAGATTCCACGGTGTTTATTAGCATCTCTTATGCATGATGAAATAGAGAAATTTGTTAGATATTATAGTTTGAGGTTCCCTGATAGACATTGATGCAAAATATGGAAGCATAGATGAGAGACGCGAACTGTCTAGAAGAATGCCTCAATGAAATGTGGTCTCAAGGATTACAAATATTACAACATATGTTCAAGCATACTTTATATTTGTGCCAAATGGGAGTTTTGGGTCAAGGTATGGATGTCTCACAAAGCATTATTGAAAATGTTTTTCTGTCAGTTGATGTAGTTGCAGATTCCCTAGCACATATACGAGCAAAATTTGGAAGCAAAGCTAAGGCACGTGAACTATTTGATAAATTGTGTTGAAGAAATGTCATCTCGTGGACAACATTGACTTCAGATATATGCATTCGGCTATTGAAAATCTGTTCCACAACCTTTGCAAGTATCTTCCAAGACCTACGCCGGCATCATCTCCAATGACACCAAATTGGGAGCTTTGGAATCGGCATTCCAAAGATTGGTCGTAAGGATGTAGACCTGTATTTATTATATAGGGAAGTAACTGCTCGTGGAGGACTACAAATGGTCATAAATGATAGAAAATGGAAGGAGATCACAGTTGTGCTTAACATTCCTCGCACTACAACATGTACTTCATTTGTTCTTCACAAGTACTACATTAATTTGCTCCACCATTTTGAGTAGGTTCACTTCTTTCAAGTCCAAGGGCCCTTGATTTATCCTAACTCTTTCTTACAAAGTAGTTATTTCAAGTGCCTAAGCAAGGTAGTTACTCTAAGTGACTAGCTTTGTGAAAGAAAGTTAGTTATTCAAAATTAGGGCATTTATGAAGGTAGTTAAGTCAAGTGGTTATTAAAAAGTGGTTGAGGTAGTTACCCTAAGTGGTTACTAACCTCACCTATAAATATATCGTTGTGATTCAATCAAGGGAGTTTCACTTTTTCACATGACAGTGTATGAAAGACTTGAATAGTGTTATTCAAGTTTGAAAGCAATAAAAAAATGTTTTGAATGTGTGTTCAACTCGATTTCATGTGTTGTTATTGGTATTCATATGTTTAATCAATAATTATCGTGTGCTTTCCTTTCAAAGTTGCATTGTGAGAAAGATATTTCGCATCAAGTTTTGGTATCTCTATTTGGATGCATGGAACTTAAATTCATAAGTTTAACTCTTATTTCATCATTAGTGTTTTTTATTTCTTTGTTTTTGTTCTTATAATTCCAGAAAATCCAAATACCCCCTATCATACGAGGGAGCTGCCCCTCTTCAACGCAGAGAGGAATCAACAAGACCTGCGATTCTTCAACTGTTGTGAGCAGGTTGTTGCTAATCCAAGGGCGAATGGAGTTACTCAAGAAGATTATTTTAAAACAACAAATCTATTTACCAACAATATGGAAATGGCTTACATTCTCAAAGATAATAAACAACTTACACTCTCAAAAATAATAAACAATGTCTTGCACTCACAAAGGGGTGATGAGAAACACACTAAAATGGGGCTCAATAGGGCTTAACAAAAATGAAAGAAGATAGGATAAGGTATACAAATCAAGAAAATGAAGGTGGGTTAAGGGATTTTTTGAGTGAAAGCAAAAGGAGATGGGGACACACAAGGATTATGGCTTCAACTATAGAAAAGGAGAGGGTGGAAGATGAAAAAAAGATTAAAATGGTATAGGAAATGGATTGGAAGGGTGTGGGTGAGAGATATGAAGAGGATCCTATAGAAAAATAAGATAAATAAACAAATTATAAATAAAAACTATAAAAGGAAATGGCTCATCTTGTTAAAACCCTTGGAAATTGACCACCTACTATCATAAATCCTTTTGTAGCATTTTCCAATGTCCAAATAAAAATTTTCTGAGAGTTTGGGGATGAAGCTATCTCACTCCTAGTATTTTTTAAACAATGTTGGGATGTCATCTTTGAATAGAAATAGAAAAAATAAAATGAGAAACTAATATTTTTACTAAAATCATATGTTAAAATGAGGCAAAAGTGGCTAAATTTTAAGAACTTGCTAAGGGAACTCGAGGATGAAAACTAAGTAAGTGGGAATCCATAGTAATTAATTATCTTGCATTCCAAATTGGTGGTAGGAGGATGAAAATTCAAGGTCATCCTATTAGGTGGAAAATTGTGGACATTGTCTACAATATAAAAATGGACCCATTTTTTTATGAGACACTAAGTATCAAGGGGGTCATCTTGTGGTAGGTAGTCTCATTTAATTTAAGATAGAAAATGTAGGATTTATTAAGGATAAAGGTTGGATGTGAAGATAGGATGGGGCTAGGCATAACATTTTATGGTTTAACAAGTAGGTGAAGGGGATAAGCTAAAGGGAAAAAGGTAAGGTTAGAATATGGAAAGGAAATAAAAATTAAATGAAAATGGAGACATAGGAGCTCTAAACAATGTCATTAGGACAACAGTTGAAAGGGGATATGGATGGCTAGAGATAAGGAGTCAAAACATCACAAAAATTCATACACATAGGCTAAGGCTAAAATAGACACAAAAACATAATAACAAAGTTATAGGGTATACAAATTCTCTTATTACAAAAACCTATCTAAAAAGTCAACAAATAAAACAAATTTATTTTCATTTATATTATTAAGGATAAAGGTGGGACTTGAATATAGGATGGGGCTAGGCATAACATTTTATGGTTTAACAAGGGGTGAAAGGGGGCGTAAACTAAAGGGAAATTAAAGGTAAGGTTAGAATATGGAAAGGAAATAAAAATTAAATGAAAATGGACACATAGGAGCTCTAAACAATGTCATTAGGACAATAGTTGAAAGGGGATATGGATGGCTAGAGATATGGAGTCAAAACATCACAAAAATTCATACAAATAGGCTAAGGCTAAAATAGACACAAAAACATAATAACGAAGTTATAGGGTATACAAATTCTCTTATTACAAAAACCTATCTAAAAAGTCAACAAATAAAACAAATTTATTTTCATTTATATTATTAAGGATAAAGGTGGGATTTTGAATATAGGATGGGGCTAGGCATAACATTTTATGGTTTAACAAGGGGTGAAAGGGGGTGTAAACTAAAGGGAAATTAAAGGTAAGGTTAGAATATGGAAAGGAAATAAAAATTAAATGAAAATGGAGGCATGGGAGCTATAAACAAGGTCGTTGGGACAACATAGGAAAGGGGATATGGATGGATGGAGATAAGGAGTCAAAACATCACAAAAATGTATATACATAAGCTAAAGCTAAAATAGACACAAAGACATAATAATAAAATTATGGGTTATACAATTTCTCTTATTACAAAAACCTATCTAGAAAAAGCCAACAAATAAAAAAAAAAATATTTTTATATATATTATTAAGGATAAAAGTAGGATTTGAAGATAGGATAGGGCTAGGCATAACATTTTACGGTTTAACAAGGGGTGAAAGGGGATAAGCTAAAGGGAAATTAAAGGTAAGGTTAGAATATGGAAAGGAAACAAAAAATAAATGAAAATGGAGACATGGGAGCTCTAAACAAGGTTGTTGGGACAACATAGGAAAGGGGATATGGATGGATGGAGATAAGGAGTCAAAACATCACAAAAATGCATACACATAGGCTAAGGCTAAAATAGACACAAAAACATAATAACAAAGTTATAGGGTATACAATTTCTCTTATTGCAAAATATATAAGTGACATTCCTCCATTAAATTCAATGTAAGTTTTAAATTTAGGGTCTTCTCATTTTTTTAAACTTGATACTTGGACTTCAAACCAATTTCTTTTTTTTTCTATGAAAAATGAGTTCTTCTAGCCGTTTGATTTAAAGAGTTTTGAAAGTGCTAGTTACATTTTCCTTTCATTGTTTTTGATGTTCTTACAAAACTAGGGCATTTTTGAAATCACATATATATCATATCAACTATTTTTGAAGTCATGAGAAACTATGTGGAACTTAATCTATTTAACTATTTCGTTTCTTTATCCCAAGTTCTAGAAGCATGCTTGCTTAATTCCTGTATTAGTCAGGGTGAACAAAGAGAGTTGAAACTTGACTAGTTGAAGTAGTACCCATGTTCACATAGGGATGCGGCAATATTTATGCTTAAATGAATGCCTGCATTCATGAACTTTTCTTATTTTGGGCATTGAAGAGAATATATGATAAAGTGTGTTGGTGACATGTGCATGCATGTGCCCATGTGGCATAAAAGTTGATGGAGCAATGACCCTGACCAGTGGTATAAATGGCATTAGGTTTTGAATTTTGGTGTTCTCAAACCATCTTAAAAACAATGCAGGAAGATATCCAGATTAATTCTGGCACAATTTTCTATATGCTTGAATCATTCAATTTCCTGCCTCGGCCCTCTGACTTGTATTGTCTAAGAAGAAAACAACGATAAGGAATGGCGAGATACCGATGTATTTGGTTTAAAGATTCAATGATGACAAAAGGTGGCGACATTCCTCAAAGTCTACCGCCTAATTATTCTCCCCAATTAAAGATACCAAATCTTATGATTAGATCTGTTTTGCTTGACCTTCATATTGTGTTCCATGTTCCCTTTTAAGGTTTCAGGACGGCTTGTAATTTAAAAATGGCAGTAATCATTGTTCCCAACCCAATTATCAGCTTCTCCTGGTAAGAAAATTGATAAATACCTAAAACATCGTTATTAATTATAATATATGAGAAAAAAAGTTGATTACATAGAATTGTTTTTGCTGTGAATCCCTGTACTGCCTTTAGGTAACGAAAAGACAGATAAAGAAAATGAACATGACTCAGCGCCATTGAAAAAGCAGTAAACTTAAAAAACAATTGCAGGATATCATCTTGGGAATCACGAGCGACAATAACATGCATAACTATGTGCAAACATGTGCAACCATGTGTAAATAATTGCGAGGAGATGGAGATGTTTGAACAGTATTAAAGATAGGTATTCCATTAAAATAATAAAAGGCAGTGGGCGTCGTCCACCAAAGGCGCCTCAAAATCCTGTGTCTGCTATAGTCTGAACGGGTGATAAAGAAATGCAAAATCTAGGGTTTTGCGCCAGACTTTCCAAGCACCTGAAGCAGTTGAAGAATCACTGACTGCGACTCCTGCACTTTCGCTTTAACAAAAATAGGAGTATTTTAATATGCCCACGAAAGGCGTGCGAACACGTTGTGGGGTGCGCGGGCACGTGGCACTGTTGTTGTTGATAATGGAATCGAACGTGACCACCCTGCGTGACCCCACCCTCCATTAACGAACTTCACTCCGACACTTTCGGTACACTTGCAGATTGACTCTTGGCACTAATTCCACCCGTCGGTTTCTCAAGTTACTGCCAGGCCTGGAAATTGACCATCTGTCGTCCATATTTTAAATTTTTTACCTACCGTAAACAGTCGGCACGTTATGTAAACAGTCGGCACATTGACTGTTTTCACCATTTTCAACCCTGTTTAATGGCAACTATGTTTGGCATTTTAGGAAGAGCTTGAAGTGTCGGTCCCTAGTTGTTAATGCATTACAATGTACCAGTTGTTTACGGTGGAAGCAGGGCCCACAAGTAAATAATTTTAGGAAGAGCTTAAAGTGCTCGTACGTTGTAATTAATGCATTACAATGTACCGGTTGTTTAGGTGGAAGCAGGGCCCACATGTAAATAATTTTAGGAAGAGCTTAAAGTGTCCGTACGTTGTAGTTAATGCATTACAATGTACTGGTTGTTTACGTGGAAGCAGTGCCCACATGTAAATAATTTTAGGAAGAGCTTAAAGTGCCCGTACGTTGTAGTTAATGCATTACAATGTACCGGTTGTTTACGTGAACACAGGGCCCACACGTAAATAATTTTAGGAAGAGCTTAAAGTGCCCGTACGTTGTAGTTAATGCATTACAATGTACTAGTTGTTTACAATGGAAGTAGGTCCCACACGTAAATAAATTTAGGAAGGGTTTAAATTGCTGGTACATTGTAGTTAACACATTACAATGTACCATTTGTTTGCAGTGGAAGCAGTGCCCACATAAATAATTTTAGGAAGAGCTTAAAGTGTCGATACATTGTGGTTAACACATTACAATGTACCAGTGGTTTACGGTGGAAGCAAGTCCCACATGTAAATAATTTTACGAAGAGCTTAAGTGCTGGTATGTTGTAGTTAACGCATTACAATATACCAGTTGTTTATGGTGGAAGAAGGTCCCATATGTAAATAATTTTATGAAGAGCTTAAAGTGTTGGTACATTGTAGTTAACATATTACAATCTATCAGTTGTTTGCGGTGGAAGCAAGTCAACATGTAAACAATTTTACGAAGAGCATAAAGTGTCAGTATGTTGTTGTTAACGCATTATAATATACCAGTTGTTTATGATGGAAGCAGGGCCCACACATAAATAATTTTAGTAAGAGCTTAAAGTGCCGCTACATTGTAGTTAACACATTACAATATATCGGTTCTTTATAGTGGAAGTTGGTCCCACACGTAAATAACTGACACATTGACTATAATACACACACTTTATGGGATGCGAGAATTTTAGGTTAGCCATCTCTATCAAATAACAAACAATTATTAAATAGTTATTAATATTATTATTGTTAAATAATTAATAATAGAAAATTTAATAGAGTTTTGTTAAATATCATTTATTATTATAATTTTCTAAAATATTATATTCAAAACTAAATATTATATTCAAAAGAAATAACTTGTAATAAATATTTACACTTTATTAAATTAATGGATGTAATTTAATCTAAAGTTCATTCACATTTAGGACCTCTTCATTTAAAATTGTAAAATACAACCATAATTAAAGAAAATAAAAAGTAGATTACATATGTCAATTTTCTTGGTTTAGTTTAAATGGATTGAATGATGGAGGGTGTCCCATCTCTTTAAACAAGGGTCCCCCATGCTACTACCTTTTCTCTCGTATGTTAGATTGGCCCATGCTTCTACTTCTTAGATCGGTCATCATTTACCTAAATGGCCACCCCCACCCCCTTCTAATAGTTAGTTAAAAGTGATCATCTATAAAAGGGATACTTAGAGGGAAGATCTTTCGACCCATTCCCCTGTCCTCCGTCCTCCCTCATCTTAACTGCTCTTCTCTCAAGTGAATAGGACTTGAAGTGTGAACAACGCCCTACTACTTATAAGGGCTTTCTCCACATTCATTTCAAATGGTTTGAATCAAATATGAAAAGAAGGGGAGGTCTTCACTTTGTCAATTCTTAATATAAGAGAGATTAGTTAGCTCATTATCATTATGAGGTCATTTGAAAATAACATTTGATACCCATACCATTTTTTTTAGTTTTATGTTTATTTTGAGAAAATATACACCTTACTTTACTTAACAATAAAGAGTATGCTCTTGAAAGAGAGGTCACAAGTTCAAATCTTGTAGGGGGTAGAGTACGCACCCCTCATATAAATTGTCTTTGATGCCCACTGCATAAAGGACAATGAGGTAGTCTCATATGTTATATACCACCTTTAGACCTAAACCAGATCACTTGGCATTGTGGAATTAAAAGTATTCTATTTCCATACATGCACATAGTAAAAAATGACATGATTTTCTGTGAAGTTGGACTTGTTCCGAGGTAACCTTTTATCTATCCACACACACATATTCCTATACACTTAATCTTACTCTATCTTTTTCTACACACGCTCCTATATACATTTGACTTATCCATCATATTTGTCACATGAACACCTATGCACTTACCTCCATTTATCTATTTACCACCTGGATCTAACTGTTAACCCATCATAGGACACTTCCATGGTCACAAACTTGTCCCCTTTCATTTTAAAATTTAAAATTAATGTTTTACTGATTGACCCCATTCATCTTCCCACCTTGAGCCAACTAAACACTCGTTTAGTGCAATTTGATGTTATATGTGTTAGTATTGAAAGACATTCAATGCATTTATTTTAAACATCCACACAAACATTCAAAATCATTTGTCCTAGAGTAGTGGGGCAATTAATAATGACACATTTTAATTTGGTACAATAAAAGCAATAACAAATCTACATTTAGGGTGTAATGTCCTCATTTTGAGCTTAAGTGTGTTAGTTGAGCTTGGTCATATGGAGGCTTGGAAAAGTTAATAATGCTATACTCTTGGAATTTGGAAAGTTGGTTTTGTAGTGGCTCAACTATTTTTTATTGATAAAACAAAGTTGCCAATTGACGTTTGGTATTTTTGTAGTAATTATGGAAAAGTTAAAATTGATTTAAAAATTAGCCAAGGAGAAAAGCGACCAATTGGAGGATAAAGAAAATTAGAAAATATGGGAAAATATGGGAGAAAATGGAAAATAAAATAAAAGGAAAAAATATAATATTTTATTAATTAAAATATTATATTGTTTTCCCACAAGTGAAATAAAATAAAATATTAATATTTTATCTCTCCGAGTTGAAATAATAAAATAATATTATTTATTATTTTTATTATTTTCCCATGAGGCCATCCAAGTTGTGGATTTAAAAAGAAAACTAAATAAAAATATTTTATTATGACGGTGGACTCCAAACATCATAAAAATATGTTTTAATTTAGGTGGCCAAGGTGAAAAGGATAAAAGGAGGTCATTTGGAGTCAATTAGCATCATTGAATCATTTGAGTTTTTCACTATTTGTAGATTTTCTCTTGACACAGTAACAGAGTTTCAACATTATCTAAGGATGAAAACCCTTGGACTATAGTGATTTGGACGAAAATCCATTCCACTTTGAGAGATGGATTCACCTAGGATCCATTATTGAGCATATTGCAAGTTTTTGAGGAGATAAAGGCTTCAAAACAACTAGGGTTTCAATGGAGTTTGTATGTTTAGCTAGGGTTTAAAGACATCAAGCATATTGGAGGCTTATATATTCAGATTTGAAGACAATTTGAGGATGATTTCACTATTGGGATTCATGGTCATGTTGTGTTGATGATTTTACATCTTTTAGAGGCTTCATTGGAGGTGGAATCATATATTTTGCAATCTAAACTTCATATCAGTCCACTGTAATTTCATATCAGACCTCAAATCAGTGCATTTCCATCCATGTTTTGATGTGGGTTCATCATATTTTCATCATAGGAGGCTAGCGCTTCAATTTGGCATCATTAGGCTAGGGTTTGGTGGAAGTTCTAGCATCTTTTTGTGAGGGTTTATGCTATAGATTTCATATCAGCACCTATAGTTTGCAAATTAGTCCCTTCATTTCAATTTTGGCTTCATTTAATCATCCAGATTGATCATTTCTAAGGCGGCCAACATTGGAGGACATCATTGCATCATTGTTATACCATTGTTGGATGTTTGGTTCATTATTTGATCATATATGCAAGCATATGAAAGTCTAATATAAAAATCAAACCTTCATCATTTGTAATCAGCCAACATCATTTCAATTAAAGAGGCCAACTTGCATCTGGGTATGTCTATTGTGTTTTTGTATATGTATGTGAGTTGTTTTAATTAATTTCAATCATCATTGCATGTTATTTGAATGTCATATTGTAACCTTTCCATCTACATATCATATCAAACACATTGGTGAAAACAAAACATCAAAACCCTTAGTGAAACTTGATGCAGGAGCATGCCTGGTTCAAGAGCAATCTTGCATCAACCAAAAGCATTTGCATTTCAGTTTGTTTCTTTTCATTTTCCAGTTCAGTTTAGGCAGTTCAGTCAGAAGCGGTTTTAGCTTGTGGTCCAAAATTGGAATTTCACATCTTGCAGATCTAGACTTAGCACCTACATTCATTCATCTACATCATATCAAGAATTAAGAGCATTTGGATCAGTTACCGGAAAGATATCACTATCAGAAGATCGACTATTTTCTTAGAACAGAGCATCCTGACAGCCTTAGACAATCAGCTGAAGGAGAAGGCTTGCGGATCATTCCTTGACTTGTAGATCTCAATGACACATCATTCAATGTCCTTTGGTTTGTGTCTGACCTTCCCCAAGGGTCCACACGTTGTTCCATTCATTTGAGGAAGTGTTCTATGCATTTAGGTCCGACCTATCTGTGAACACATTACAGCTCTTCATTGGAGTTTGTGACCTTCCTTGGCTGACGCAGAGGAATCTATTGGTCCAGAAATGATATATATTGATGTAATAGATCCTTAAGAAAGTAGTTAGCAGTTGATTCATAATCCTTAGTTAGATTTTGTGCGAATGAGCTTCAAAGCTTTATCTTGCGCATGTATGTAATCAGGCCCGTGAGCCCTAATTGTAAGCTCGCATGTTACTGACCAGATTGTATTTGAATTCTTTGATATACTGAATGACTGAATCTACATTTACTTTATTTCTTTGAGTTGTTTCCATTGTGTTTACTCTTGCTACACGGTCCGGACAGTTCATTATGTGAACCCTCCTACCATGACTACACCAAGTGGTATCAGAGTGAAAGTTTGAATCTTTGGGAGCGAATCGAGTGAATTGAGCGAAATTGGTGAGGGAATTCCGTAAGATCTTGTTGTGGATAGATTGCTAAATTGAGGCAGTTTGCACTTGATCCTAGGAAGAATGCCGCTGAGGAGAGTTGTTGGAACAATGGCTAATAGAATGGATGAGATGATGGAATTGATGAGAACAATGCAAATTCATTTGGATGCTATCAGGGAAGATAGGCAAAGAGGATTGACACCTAGACCTAATGTTGAAAGTGATGATGAAGAAGAATTTGAATCTGCTGAACAAACTGGTGAAACCCTAGGAGGTGATGAAGAAGAAGAATCAGATCAAGTAAAGATGTTGCGAGCTATTTCAAAGATTGGAAAGAGACCTAGAGTTGATGTGCTGAATTATACTGGTAATTTAAACCCTGAAGAATTGATTGACTGGATAAATGACATGGAAGAATACTTTGAATATGAGGAATTGAAGATCTAGAGAAGGTGAAATTTGCAAAGACAAATTTGAAGGGACGTGCTGCTATATGGTGGAAAGAAGTTCAGTTGGAAAGAAATAGAAGAGGGAAAGAAAAGATTACAAAGTGGGACTAGATGGTGACAAAGTTGAAGAATCAGTTTATACCTACTGACTATAAGTTGGAACTGTTGAAAAGATTGCAAAACCTGAGACAAAAGGAGAAATATGTGAAGGAGTACACTGAAGAATTTCATAAAATGATCATAAGAATAGGACATAGTGAAGTAAACAAGGAGAAAGTGGCTAGAAATATCAATGGACTGAGATTGAACATTCAAGAGGAACTAAGTTTGGTGAGGGTGACATCTTTGGAGGAAGCATATTAGTTTTCCCCCCTGAAAGTTGAAGAGAAGCTGAATTTAAGAGGCATGATCATAGGCAGAGAGGCAAAGGAGGTAAATTTCAGAGAGGTAGGACATTTTCCAGAGGAGACATATCATATCCGAAGTAGAGCAAGTTTGATAGCCCATTCAAGAAGGAAGATAGAGATAACAATGCTTGTACCAAAGAGATGAAAGAAATTTTTACCGGAGAGGAAACCCTAGTGCATACCAGAATGAAGGATACAGGAGAGAAGGAAGAGGATTTGATAAAAGAACATTCAGAGGTACTTGTTTCAAGTGTGGAGGTGAAGGACATAGAGCATTTGAGTGTAACCAGGGTAGTACAAGTAAAAAGATAGAGAACAGTGGAAGAACAACCTATGTGGAAGAAGAACCTATTGAATCACCCAGTTCAGTTGGCAAACCTGAGAAAGGATAAACATTGGTAATGAGGAGAGCACTATTTCAAATAGAGACAAATGAGGAACCACCGCAGAGGAAGAGTTTGTTCAGAACCAAATGCAAATCTGGAGGTAAGTGTTGTAAAGTTGTAATTGATAGTGGTAGTTCAGATAACCTAGTTTCAGAGGAGATAGTGACTAAGCTAAAGTTGGAAAGATTGAAACACCCTAAGCCCTTTCAGATAGCATGGATTTAGGATGATCATAAGGTATTGGTGGGTAAACAATGTTTGGTGAAATTTCATATTGGATCATATCATGATGAAGTCTTGTGTGATGTTATGCCTATAGATGTTTGTCATATCTTATTGGGTAGACCTTGGCAATATGATAGAAAAGATATACATGACGGAAGAAAGAACACATATACTATAACAGCAAATGGAAAGAGAATTACTTTGATTCCTTTGGAAGATGACCCTAAGAGTGAAGTATGTGGGAAAGCTAGAATCTATCTGGTAGATGGAAGAAAATTTCTGGATGGTTTGAGACATGAGAATATGTGTTATGCCTTGATTCCTAAGAATCCTGAAACATTGAAGGAGACTGAAGAGACACAACCAGAGGAGATAAGAGAGTTATTGATAGAGTATGAAGACATCATATCAGATAATGTGCCTGAAGGATTACCACCTATAAGGAGTATTAGTCATCACATGGATCTTATACCAGGAACAAGCTTGCCTAACAAAGTAGCACATAGAATGACACCAGTAGAGAATGAAGAATTGAATAGACAGATACAAGAGTTGTTGAGAAAAGGTTTGATCAAAGAAAGCATGAGTCCTTGTGTAGTACCTACAGTGCTTGCACCGAAGAAGGATGGAGAATGGAGAATGTGTACTAATTCTAGAGCAATAAACAAGATCACAGTTAAGTATAGATTTCCTTTACCTAGGATGGATGATATCATGGATTGTTTGAGTGGAGCAAGATATTTCACAAAGATAGACTTAAAGAGTAGATACCATCAGATCAGGATTAGAGAAGGTGATGAATGGAAGACTACTTTTAAGACAAATGAAGGATTGTATGAGTGGTTAGTGATGCCTTTTGGATTGACAAATGCACCAAGTTCTCTCATGAGATTGATGAATGAAGTCTTGAAGAAATTCTTGGGTAAGTTTGTTATTATGTACTTGGATGACATTCTGATTTTCAGTAAGACAAAAGAAGAACATTTGTGTCATATTAGACAAGTTTTGTAGAGATTAAGAGAAGAGAAATTGTTGATAAACATCAAGAAGTGTAGTTTCATGAAAGAAGAGTTGGTATATTTGGGATTTGTGATTTCTATGGAAGGATTGAAGATAGACCCTAAGAAAGTGAAAGCAATTGTTGAATGGCCTACACCAGAGAGCATTGGAGAGGTTAGATCATTTCATGGATTGGCTAGTTTCTACCGAAAGTTCATCAGAAATTTTAGTTCAGTTTGTAACCCTATGACAGAGACAATGAGAGGTAACAGAAGAGACTTTAAGTGGACATCAGGAGCAGATAAAAGCTGAGTTGTTGAAGCAGAAAGTGACAGAGCAACCTGTGTTGGCATTACCGTATTTCAATAAGGTATCTCAAGTTGATTATGATGCAAGTGGAAATGCAATTGGAGTAGTGTTAAGTCAAGAAGGTAGACTTGTAGCATATTTCAGTGAGAAGTTGAATGATGCAAGGAGGAGATATTAAGTTTATGATCAAGATTTCTATGCCATAATTCAAGCCCTGAAGAAGTGAAGACATTATTTGTTGCCTAAGGAATTTGTGTTGTATACAAATCATCAAGCTTTGCAATATTTGAACAGTCAAGGTAAGTTGAATCAGAGACATATGAGATGGGTAGAGTTCATACAAAGTTATACTTTTGTATTGAAGCATAGGAGTGGGAAATCAAACAAAGTTGCTAATGCATTGAGTAGAAGAAGAAACTTGTTGATAGAGATGAGAGTTGAAGTGTTGGGTTTTAATGAATTGAAGAACATGTATGAGGGAGACACTGATTTTGCAGAACCTTGGAAAATATGTAAGGAACCTGTTGTGACAGTAGGAGTAAGCGGTTGGACTATTTCATTCAAGACGATATGTTGTTCAAAGGAAGCCAGTTGTGCATACCTAGAAGATCAATGAGAGATAATTTAATCAAGGAGAAGCATAGTGGAGGATTGGCAGGACATTTTGGCAATGATAAGATAGTGGCTTTGGTGAGTGAAAACTACTTTTGCAGGCCTCATATACATAAGGATGTTAGGACATTTGTGCAGAGTTGTAGAGTTTGTCAAGTTGCAAAAGGAAGTAGTCAGAACACTGGATTGTATAAACCTTTGACAGTACCGGAGAGACCTTGGGAAGACATAAACATAGATTTTGTAATGGGATTGTCGAAGACTCAAAGAGAACATGATTCAATATTTGTAGTGGTTGATAGATTTTCAAAGATGGCTCATTTCATACCTTGTAAGAAGACAACTGATGCAGTGCATGTAGCTAACCTATTTTTCAAGGAGATTGTGAGATTGCATGGATTACCTAAGACTATAGTTTCAAACAGAGATACAAAGTTTGTTGGATAATTTTGGAAGACACTTTGGAAGAAGATGAAGACAGATTTGAAGTTTAGTTCAACTTTTCATCCACAGATAGATGGACAGACAGAGGTAGTGAATAGGAGTTTGGGAAACTTGTTGAGATGTTTGGTTGGAGAAAAGACAGGAAGTTGGGATTTGATTCTTTCACAAGAAGAGTTTGCATACAATAATTCAGTAAATAGGAGTACCGGAAGAACACCTTTTGAGATTGTTACCGAAGTGAATCCTAGAGGAGTTGCAGAATTGAGAGACATCAGTATAGAAGAGAAGAGAAGTGCTGAAGCAGAAGAATTTGCAAACCATATGAAGACAGTGCATAATCAGGTGAAGAAGCATTTGGAGAATATGAACAGCAAGTATAAAGAGAAGGTTGATGAGAAGAGAAGATATAAGAAATTTGAAGTTGGAGAGGAAGTCATGGTGTACTTGAGAAGAGTAAGATTTCCAGTTGGGACATATACAAGTTGAAGATGAAGAAGTTTGGACCTTGTAAGATACTTAGAAAATTTGATTCAGGAAATGCATATGAAGTGGAATTACCGGAGACATTGGGTATATCACCTGTTTTCAACATTGCAGACTTATATCAGTATCATGAAACAGAGTTCAGCGACAGCATGGAAGAAGACTTGAAGAAGTGGTTACCACACAAAGCATCGGAGCAGATTGAAGACATTTTGGACAGCAGAGTTGGACGTAGCACTAGAGGAAGACAATACAAAGAATATCTTGTGAAGTGGAAAGGCAGACCGGATTCATCATGGATTTCTCAGGGTGAGGTGGACCATCTTGGTTTTCCCTTAGCCTTGACAAAGTGAGGGACTCACTTTTTCAATAACCCCAGATGTCTGATGCAGGAGCATCCCTGGTTCAAGAGCAATCTTGCATCAACCAAAAACATTTGCATTTCAGTTTGTTTGTAGTTTAGTTTGTTTCTTTTCATTTTCCAGTTCTGTTCAGGCAGTTCAGTCAGAAGTAGTTTCAGCTTGTGGTCTGGTATTGGCATTTCACATCTTACGGATCTAGACTTAGTACCTACATTCATTCATCTACATCATATCAAGAATTCAGAGCATTTGGATCAATTAGTGGAAAGATATCGCTATCAGAAGATCGACTGTTTTCTCATAATAGAGCATCCTGATAGCCTCAGACAATCAGCTGAAGGAGAAGGCTTGCAGATCATTCCTTGACTTGTGGATCTCAATGGCACATCATTCAATGTCCTTTGGTTCGTGGCTGACCTTCCCCAAGGGTCCGCACATTGTTCCATTCATTTGAGGAAGTGTTCTATGCATTTAGGTCTGACCTATCTATGAACACGTTACAACTCTTCATTGGAGTTTGTGACCTTCCTTGGCCGACACAGAGGAATCTATTGGTTTGGAAATGATATATATTAATGTAATAGATCCTTAGGAAAGTAGTTAGTAGTTGATTCATAATCCTTATATTTTGTGCGAATGAGCTTCAAAGCTTATCTTGCGCATGTATGTAATCAGGCCTGTGAGCCCTAATTATAAGCCTGCATGTTACTGGCTAGATTGTATTTAAATTCTTTGATATACTAAATGACTAAATTTGCATTTGCTTTATTGCTTTGAGTTGTTTCCATTGTGTTTACTCTTGTTGCACAATCCGAACAGTTCATTCTGTGAACCCTCCTACCATGACTGCACCAAAACTTCAGAAAAACAAATCAGAAATTTTAGGGCAACAAGGTTATTTTCAGTTCGGATCTAGACAGGGTTCTTACATAGGTCACTTGCTTACTATTTTTTATCCTTGTTCACTTTTTGAGAGTTGATGTAGGAGAACTTGCTTTCATGTGATGAATTGATAGCCCTTAAGGTATTTATAAATAACACCAAGTACCTAGATATTCTTGAAAGAAGCAGAGTAGACATCCATTCATCAGGTGGAGTTACAAAATAGAATGTCACTAATTGTCAAGACAAGTCCAAACCTAAAGTGTAGGACCATAATGGAAGAGGCCTTAAAGATCTTCAAAAATTCATACATAGTGCATACCTATAGAGAGGGAAATATATCTACTAATCTCCTTTAAAACATAGGTGGCACCATAAGGGGTTATGTTTGATGGAAAATAGAGGGGTCTTTGCCCCAAATCATAACACAAAGTACACATATAATGAAGCTAGGAAAAAAATTAAAACCTTGTCACCATTTTCAAGGTTGGATTGGCTTGACACATGAATTATTAATGGGAAGTATAGTAGGAATGATGACATAGCACCTAACCATGAGGGAAGGTTAAATGAAAATCATGACAAGAATCATCCTACTAGACATCAAACAATCCTTCTTTAGTTTCATGTGAAGTTGCTAGATAGGTGTGAAGAGCCAAACTTAGAGCCTAGTTGTAGGTTTTAGAATAGTAAGGAAGCTTCGAGGGTGAAATGTTGAGAATCGAGCCATCTTCTTGTGAAAGGGTCCATAGTACTACAACAAAGTGGAGCATTTTGAGGAGAGGTGGCCTTACTCCCTTCCTCGATTCCATAAACAGGTATGATCCCATGTTGTCCTGTGAGTTCACCATGTCACGAAAGAGTGACATATTATATATGTAGGGGATTTTGTTCAGAGTGTCTAAGGAGCTCATAGCTATGGCAACTGGTCTCAGCATGGATGGTATGAAGTTTCAAAAAATAATTAAGAACCATGACCACCAATTTATGGACACCTTCCTCAAATGGGGAGAGCATGTCTCAAGATTTTAAAAGGGTTTTAAGTGGGAGGACCTTCCAAGGCACTAGAAAGACGTGGCTAAGGTTCTTATGCACTACTTCACCCTAGAAGGTAGGTATAAGTGCATCTATTCATACCATTCCCCCATGCTTAACCATCTTCACCATAACATTAAGATGAGCTTTCCATTGTTCTTGTTTAGTTCTTTACAAAGCCCTATGTTGAACATTCTTATATGGAAGTCAAAATTGCCCCTCCATCAAGAACTCATATATTTTTATATATTAGTTTGAACAAGCAAAAACTGCCAATCCCTTATTTTTTTCTAGAATCTACAACCCTACATGGGTTCCTCTCAAAGTGTCAAAGGACACACCTACCAACTAGTGCACCTCCCTTGTTCCCAAGGAAAGACCCCTAGCTAACCAACCTACCCCATAGCCATTGTGTTGGATAACCCTACTCACAACCTAGTTGTTAAAATATTTGTGCCTTATTTCAATCCTCAAACAATTTCCACTCCAATGTTTACCCACACTTGTCCCAATGACCACAAGTTGACTACCAAAGGGAAGGCTATTTGGGAGGAGGGTGCCTCTACCCCCAATACCTCACTCAGCCCCAAAACCTTATCCAAAAACCCTAGACACAGGCCAAAAAAGGATCGACTAACTCCTAAATCCTCTCCCAAAGAGGAGAAATGTTTCCAAGATCTCATCCAATCCTCTAGTTTTAAAGGTGAAGTGTCAAACCTATAGTAGTTTGAGGGAGAAATTGGAAAGACTATAGGAAAGTCTCTAGCTTCACAATAACATTATAAAATGGTTCCTCTCTCAACACCATGGCACCGAACAAAGGATGTAGGAAATAGAAATGAATTTGTTTAATAAGGCCAAGGACTAGCAAGGTTCTCAAGTGAATGATGATATTCTGCCAGAGGTTGAGAAGTTTTTAGCCACTTTCAAGAAATGGGAGGGCCTTGAGAAGAATTTAAACATTATGTAAAAGCACCAAGAAGAGCTACAAGAGAAATTGACCTGGGTGGTATCATTCAACAAATAAACCATAAATAATTTTTCTACAAGCATGTATGTCTTGCAAGATGAACATCAAAAAGGTAGAGGGAAAAGAAAGAAGTACCTTCTAGAAGGACCAAGGACAAAACCATGGAGAAATGTGAAAACAAACTCATAGATGAATACCCCCTAGAGGTCACATTCAAAGACCAATTCAACTTCCTCAGCAAGGAATGAATGATAGCCAATAGGCTCCAGAAGCTAGTAGACAATAATTAAGATTTGTGTTTCCTCTTCTTGTGCTACTACTATTTCATTGTTGGTCACTTTGATTTCTGTTGTATCTATTGTTTGTTATTCTTGTTAGTCCTATACCTCATGGGACTCTTCTCATTTTCCTGATGACTACTTTTGTGCAAAAAAGTCTAGGCCCTTTCAAAATCCCTTTTTTATCAATATCAAAAACTATTAGAAATAATATGAAACAAGTGAAATTAAGCATGCCCTCCAAGTAAGGGAAAATATAATGAGTAAGGATCAAATGCAAAAGAAAAAGTAAAAGTAAAAAAAAGAATAATAATGACATTGTGATGGGATCATCAATGGACAAACCCTTCTTCCACATCCATGAGGTCATCATTTTCCATCCAAAATATCATTATTTATTTATTTTCTCACTTGTTCTTATTCTCTTCTTTCCTATCTATTTCAATGACATGTGTTTCTTCTTAACATGCCATTGTACTTGGTGCAAGAATTTCATCAATTGATAAGACATCCTCTTTAACACATGTTTGCTTCATTTGTTGTTGTGGTTGTATGTTAATGAACTTTGGTTGTAGCACATTTTTTTTTGTTTCTCATTATACCATTTAGGGAGTGGCTGAGTAGTATCTATGGGATGAATAGGAGGAAGAGTGATAAAATTTTTAGTCAGCAATGTTTGAAGCACATTCTTCATATAATTATCAAGTTTAGTAAACTTCCTTCCCTTAGATGGTATAAAGGGAGGGAAAGTAAATTTATTATCCACTTGATTTCCATTTTCCTTCTTTTCATTTCCCTTTGAAAAAGAATTTGACTTTTAAAGTTTAGAAGGGTAAGAAGCATTTGACTTGGACCATAACTAAATTCATTTCTTGCAAGCAACTTCAATTCCATTATTTTGACATAAGCACATAGGTCCATAAATGAAACAAAACTATTGAGATACACATTAATTCAAGAATTGATTTATAAGACCTCTAATAAAGATAGTATGAAGCTCTAAATCATGCAAAGATGTAATCAATTTGGAACACATAAAAGAGAATTTCATCACATAATCACTAATTCTTTCATTTGACCCTTGGGTACACATAAATAAATCAACAACTATAACTCTAATGCTTGTATTCATTTTGAATTGCTTAAGAAAGAATTTTGCCAAATCACTAAATGAATGAATAGATCCATGAGGCAATATGTAAAACCATTCAATAGCATAAAATTTAAGTGTTCTTGGAAATAATTTTTTTATCTTTCTATCTTCATATATAAAATCTACACAAGTAGTTGGCTAAGACATAAGATGTGTATTAGGATCTCCTTTTCCATCATACATAGAAACCCTTAGTGCTACAAAAACCATAGGCAATGAAAACATCATAATCTCAAAAGTAAGTGGTGTATATCTAGGATCTACAAATTCATCATTCTTATTAGTGCATTATTCTTATTATCCATTTTTTTATTCACTTCATCAATCTTTTGGATTAGTGCATCTAGGGCAGAGGATGGGATGGTAATATGGGATAGGTTAGGAATATGATGAGTATATGCATAAGATGTGAGACAATTAGATGATCTAATGATTTGGGTTAAATAAGTAGAACAATGAAAGTTTATAAGGGCATCATAGGCTTAGGAGACATTCTAGGTGGATGTGACTTTACTAAGGGGTGGGGTGATAGGCTTAGTAGTAGAGGATGAAAGAGGCATGGAAAAGAGATTGGTTGCAATGTTACTAAGTGGTATACTAGTAGTGGATGATGCTATGGTAGATGTAGGTTTATAGGAGAGATGGCTATGGTAGAGGCAAGGATAGATGAACTAACTTTAAGAGACGATGCAAGATTGGGATAGGTTTCCTATAGTGTTTCTCTTCCATGTTCATGATTTTTAGATAATGTTTTTAGCATATCTACTAGATTTTTAGGACTCTTTGCATTAGCGAAACTAGCAAGTAGTGTAGAAAAGTCTTGTTTTTGAATATGTGCCTCATGATCATAATCATCACTTATGTTTATCTCAATTCAACCACCATTGGAATGAGTGGCCATACTAGGGTTTAAAAAAAGACTTCTTCTCAATGGAACATAATGATTGAATGGAGCTTTTAGCATAAATAATAATATATAGATGGGATTAAAGATAAATATATTTGAGAATATGCTAAAAATGTAAATGCTAGGTCAAATCAAGGGTGGGTAGAAGGATAGGAAACAAATTCAATCACCAAACCCTATAAAAAAGGATAAATCAATGAAGCACTAAATACCAATTACAAATCAGATCTAGAAAATCATAAAATCAAAATTAAATTGTAGATCTCAAAATCTAATTAGGGTTTTAAGGTTGGGTAAGCTTTTTGGATTCACAAAAATGAATAGGAAAATTATGGTTTCCTTGGGTTAACTAGGAAAATAAATACAATTCAACATGTAAACTAACCTAAGCATATAATGTGGGGTGTAGATGGAGTGGAATAAAATGTATCATATCATATAATATTAAACAATAAGCATGATCATGCCATAAATAGACATTAATGAAGAGAGAGACTACATAATATGATCAAAGCCCATATGCATTGAAATTAATGCACCTTGGAATCTTGAAATGTGTTAGATAGTCTTGTGTATAGATGAGAATCGAAATATTCTCCCATGTTCTGTGTGAGGTTGCCTTTGCAGTTCTAGATCTAGTTTGTGGTTGCAAATTTGCTTTGTGCATGTGAAATTGACCTATGATATTCTTTGGATTCTACCCAGTGAATTCTCTAAAAAGTAGACTAGTAGATGATATTTTTTTCTCACACTCTTAGGGTTCTTTGTCAAGTTGTCGATATTTAAAAATACTAAATGACAGACATCAAGCTTCAAACATACACATGAATTCTAGAATGATTGGTATGTGATTCACATGTGATAGGATGAGTGTGATTAGATATGCTAGATTCCTTGCTTGATCTGAGTGTAAATGCACATGTCTGTTATTGTGTGATTAAACGATGTTGAGCAATGGAAATCAACTAGGGCATGATATAATTGAATGCAATGAATGTCTTTTTATACATAAATATAACACCAATCATAAACATTTGTGAATAGCCAGCTTGGGACTAGAGTGTAAGATGGGGCTAGTCAGTTTGTAATGCCCACCTATCCTAACCCTTCTTTGGCTTGTTAGTCATTTGTCGACATTGCTTGGCTTGGTGGCCATTTATCGATGTTGTTTGTTCTTGTCTTTTAGAGAGGCTTGTGTCTTGTTCCACCTTCTCTCTAGTGCCTTTGTGTGGCACTTGGGTGATTTTTTGTGCGTAAGTGTGCAATTGTGACACATGGGTGTTACACTTGCATCGCGAAAAAACGCTTCGTCTTGTGTTTGCCCGTTAATGTCCTAGTGTAAAAGTTGGGGCATTACACAGTCAAATATTTGATTTTGATTTTTGTATTTAAGTGGATTTCAAGATTGTGGATGCAAGGACAACCTCGCACCCACAGACACAACTTGGGTCAGATAGGTAGGGTGGATTTGCGTCTAATAAGATTGGATTATGAATAAAAATTGAATTATTGATCAAAATTAGATAGATAAGCCAATTAGACTAGGATTATGTACACATAAACATAGGGAAAAATAATAAGCATAAAACTAAATGCAAGCAAAGACTAGATACATAAGCCCAACTATTAAAAAAATACCATTTATAACTATATAAATATATTAAGACATCACTCCAAACTAAGCACAAAATATTTAGAAAAACAAGATACATTTTTCACCATACCTAACAGACTTCAAATGAAACAATAAAAATTTACACCCATCAACATTTTTTATTGGACAGGCATGGTTGGTTTGAAATTCCAGGCCTGGTTACCGGTATTCGGTGGGGCGCGATTCCCCCCACAGTCCACTCTGCACGCGGCATAAATTCCATAACTGTATTTGTCAGAGATCAGGCAGGTTCACCAAAAGTCGTCTCTGTTAATTAAATCCTCTGATTCCGCATTCTGTGCTATGATAAAATAGGTATCCTGCCCAATGTGGTCCATTGTTCGTGGACTTGTTTTTTACTCATTTCAAACACAGCCTTTTGGGTAAAGATTAAAATGCAGGTGGTCTTTGTTCTCAAAGTTTGTCCATTAAATTATTCCAGAGAGCACTTAAAACAAAGCCCGGAAGTTGCTCCAGTTTGAAAATATTTCTGTTTGATCAGACAAAAGTATCAACTCCCGAGCCCAACTGCCCAAAATAAAATTTAAAAACAGGTTAAAAGTAGGTAATTGTTGAGCTTTCAAGACCAGAAACCGCCGTAAGCAGGAAGCTATTATATTCCACAGCACGATGCTGTGGATGTTACTTCAAAGGGAGACGACGTACTTTAGTTTTGACTGTGTTTTTTTTACAGGAGAAGGGTAACATCTGTACCTAATGTAGGTTCTCCTAGGATTACGCTAATGGCTGTATGGCTGAATTTATACTTGAAAAGTACAATGTACCAGATCAATGCCGAGATCTTGGGTGAACCATTAAATATGTAAAGTTATTATTGTTTTTTTTTAGTAAAGATTGGAGGAATCCGCTTAGTCCCCCTATAACCTGCAGTGCATGGGATAAACTTTTTAACGTGATGGCAATGTTGGTGCGACACCCCTCCGGTACCACGTGGGTGGTGGGAGGACCCCCTGACCACTTGCTTGCAACAAGATGCTTTCAGCCAATCGAGCCAGGGCCCGGCCCTTAAAAATATAGTAAAATTATTATAATAAAGATATATATTGATATTGAGAGATTAAATCTCTGCATAAGTATTATATTGGACTATGGAAATATCATGTCTATTATATAAAGGATAGTGTTAAATAAAAAATCATCATAGCAAATTCACCATTATGGGTTATATTCAAAGCTAAGTTACAATGCTATAATTATTTGGACTAAACTTAAAGCATTGACATTATTTTTTAAAGAAGTGGACATACCTTTAGTTTAAGATGAGTGCTTTAATAAATTGTTATTATATAATTTTTTTGGTAGTTTTTTTTCTATAAGGGCAAAGTAGGGGTTTTGAAAGGTCCCCAAACCTTTTATAATGCTAAAACACGATATAGCAATGAAGTCTAGATCTCAACAAAGGCTCATAAGAAGGATAAAAAAACTAAAGAAATGGCGAAGAACATCAGTAGAACAGCCCAACAAGGGCAAAAGAATAGAAGAAGTTCAAAGATACACCAAGAAAACCACCAAATAATAGTGATTAAATCCAAAGCACTCTAAAGAGCTCTGAGCACAATCATCAGACCTAGCCATTGATTCATTGGTACTGAAATCCTTACCTGGATACATTTCCTTTTTTGATTGCCATCTCATAACCACAAGAATTTGTATGACTCTTCGTGATCCTTTCCTCTATTAGCTTCTTCCTTTTAACATTACATTTGGAGAGCGAAATAAGTGAAAGAGGGGCATCCTCCACACCCTCATTTGCACATTCCTAACTAGTCGACTTCGACCCCTTCCCATCCACAATAGTGATGCCAATGCAAGGCCTATCCAGAGAAGGCCCCTCGACATTCAAATTGTTAGTGTAAATAGGGTTATTATCTATCTAGTTAACTAATCACCCTTTCTAGGTAGACCCATTCACACTTAGCTTAAGTTTACTTAGAGGATTTAAGGTTCCCTTTTGTCTCACCTCATGTGGACTTGACACATGCCCTCACACTTATCTAAATGTAACCTATCATGTGTTACACATTTAGAGAGGCAATCAAACGTTTAGTCCTACCTTCCTACCTTCTCTTTATGACCTTTATATGCAAGGGCCTCATTGTATATTTTGACACTCTCATTTTATGATAGACATGCTTTTGTGTTTATTATTCACTTATGGAAGATATCATTGGATTTTGCATTCTGATCTTAGCTGCTCCAACATGGTATTAAAGCCATGAATCACAAGTCCCTTCTCAACTCTAGGTGAATCCAGCACTCAGCGCTATCATCAGAGTGTTACGGAGCCAAATGAACCTCACAGTTGAGTCTAGAAGGCTTGAGAAATGAAGAATAGCCTTTCATTTTGTCAAATTTGGTAACTTTGATTTTTTACAAAAAAAATTACCCATTGTTCTTTGTACCATATGGTTGTACGGCCATATATCCGTACTATAGATTTTTTTAAAAAATTGCATTTTTTACACATAGGGATAAGTCACCCCCTATAAATTTTGATCAATTCTTGGTCGAAGATTTGATTTTGTAGTTTTTTGAGTTTTTTTGAGGCCTATTTGACCTACTTTTCTAGCCCTAATCAACCTAGTTTGATTGCCTACAAGTCCTTTTGGCCTCATCAGTTTTCCCTTTCAAACTCACTTAGCCCTAGTTTGAGGCATCTATTAGTTGTTTTGACCCCTTAGCTAGCTTTGCAGAGCTACTCGGCTTGCATTTTAGGCTCTTTCAACCCCTTTGGCCCTATTCAAGCTTGATCAACCCTTGCACTCATAGTCTAAGTTTTCCCCCTTTGGCTTTGACCATGTCCTTCAGAGTTTCTATGGGCTTAGACTCACTTGTCTACTCAGCCTCTTTGACCTCTTCTAGAGCCTCTTTGCAAGTCCCATTCATGATGTTGTGCTTGGTCTTGATGGATTGCACCTTAGCCACTCTTGGCATTTTGATCTTCGCATAGGCCCATTTGGGCTCTCATCTCCATGCCCTTAGCCTCCCACTCACTTGAGCTAGTGGCTTTGTCCGTGGACTTCAAGTGACCTTCACTACGGTCGTTTAGTTCTAGTTTAGACTCTCAATTGCCCTATTCGTAAAGTGGACCATCTGTCTTCCAAGAAGACTCCTCATCCACCCTATTAACCCTATAGTCTACCTACACCCCATCTTGGCTCCATCGGGGTGCCACCAGGGCACCACCAAGCCCTTCAAATTGCTAAAATGGGGGTATTTTTTTCATCTAATATAACTTCAAAACTAGGAGGTATTTTTTGGCAAATTTATAGTTGACAGAAAGCTGATTCCATCACCAACACCATGGTGTTGCTTATTTTGTAAAATTATATCACTTTTTAATGGTTTTAGCCCTCTAAATTCAAGTTTTGTATTAAATTTTGATGGGGATATCTTAATCAAAATTTTAGTCAAACTTTTTTTTTGAAACTTAACAAAATTTCACAAGGAATCCATTTACAAATGTAATTTTAAGATTTGGATAGCTAATTTTTTCCCAAATTGTAAAAATTGTCATGTATTATAAATGGTCAATTTAGGCACCCAATCTTAACAAACTTGTAATTTTCTTGCACATTTTTCTAGGGGGCCTATTTTTTTAGCACTAATCATTTTAGGGGGTAATCTTGCATTTTCTACTTTAGATATTTCTACTAATGTGATCATGTCTCTCACTCTAAATCCCTTCCATTTGAGCATTGTTCTTAATTCTCCTAATAAATGGATAATCAAATGTGGATATTATGGGAAGAATAAATAGACCAAAGTAGATTGTATTCATCGACAAATTAATGAAATGAAACTTCTCATAGATCATGGTATAACTTTACCTAATCGTTATAATCTAGTACCTACAGAAACATCATCTAGTCTCACTCAAATCTTGTAAGACACCATCATTTGGGGACATGAACAATGTAGTCTGATGACTTGCATTGAGATCTCATCTCCTCCATCACTTGTTGCTACATCTGAATCAAATGTTGATTCATTCATAGCTTCCAGTGATTCCTTACAGCAGGATATTGATATTATTTTTCTAGATCCACCATATTGGGACACATTTCTACCAAACATATCATCCTTGTTTGTAGAGTCTCACATTGCAAATTTGTAAGAAATAATTAAGGGTCCATTCATCTTCTATTTGATGGAAGATTTAATGGAGTTACATCATCATTATCTTTTTCAGATATGATTGTTCTTTCCCTACCTAAATTAGCTTCTATAGTGATAGATTCTATAGATATTCATGATTCCACATATTTGACTCAATCATCATCCATTTTGACATCCTCTATAGAAGTATTAGAATCTCATTAGTCTAGTTGTCTTTCCTATGGTGAGCACCATACATCCATGGTTACTATACCTAAATCTTTTATGGTACCTGATTCATCATATCAATAATTGTCATAGTTTAGCATTGGCTTAGAGATCATTGAGCAACATTCAAAGACATCATCATGGGCATCATTTAGGTATTTGAATCATGTACAAAATTTAGAGACATTCACCCTTCTTCATGAATATTCCTATCCAAAATGGGAAGCTTGTTGAAATACACATGACAACTGAGAGGGGGGGTGAATCAGTTGTCACAGAAACTTAACCTCATATAAATATCAAACCATCAACTACTTAATTACCGATAATCATATTTAACCATAAAAGCATGAAACCATAGACTTAATCACAATCACACATTCAACATAGGAGACACTAGATTTTTACGTGGAAAACCCTATAAGGGAAAAACCATGATGGGTGTTAGCCCACATAAATATATGAGTTATAACAATACTAAAAAATAGAGGGTCACTTCCTATGGGGCTCATTGCCCAAAATGCTCACTGCAAAGATTGGCTCACTGCCAAGGGGTGGCTCATTGCCAAAGATTTTCAAACTGATTTGATAACATCTACTCTATGCCCGAGTTCAGTTCCATTGAAGCACAATATTCTTCATCTACTCTACTCTTCTTACTCTTCACACTTATCTTCTCATTTTTGCACACTCATCCATTTTTCGCAATTACATTACATGTCTTTATACAAGTCATCAACCTTGGAATGTACATCAAGGTTGGCAATACATTCATCAACTGTTGGAACAATCTCCAAGGTCGGCATTACAAAACATACATGGGAATAGGTCTGGACCTAATACAAGAATTAGCTAAGGGAAAGATGTAAAGATGTATGCTGATCACACCATGCCTTAGCTGGGACTCAAACACAATCCTTCACGCCATGACACACTTCTACAATCTTCAAGGCATCTCTGCAAATAGTGAAATCAACCAAGTTGGCCAAGACTGGTGAGAACACTAGGTCTACTAAGAACATTCTTCATCCACGATCCAAATTTCTCTTTGCAGACCAATCCAAGGGTGGGAACATGATTAGAAGACATCCACAAGCACATTGAAATCATCAGGAACATCCACACAACTTCTAACCACTCTGTCAAGAAGATTCTTCAAATCAGAGCACATAAACACCACTACCAGCTATTGTCATAAGGGAAAGATTGCTTGTGGACCACCATATCATGAACCATTAGATTTGAAGGCACATAACATCATCTTAGACTTAAATCTAGAACTGCAGACAAAAATACTTCAATGCAGAGGAATGTGGAGCATAATACTTTCTTCCTACCACCACCAGTCATACAGAAAAAGTAGTTTTCACTCTGGTGAACATAGCTCACTCAAATATTCATACCGAAGGCTCAAACTTGGAACATAGAATCTTTAGATAAGCCTCAAAAATAATTTCCAATCTGCAGACAAAGATATGTAATCTATAGGAAATGCGGAGCTATTTGTTCGATTGTTCTTTTACAGACAAAGGTACTCTACAACACACTGTTTCTACTAGAGGAGCAAATTTTCTCAATATCCTCAATATCAGTCTTTCCAACACTTACATAGGCAAATACAAATCATCTAACTCATTACAAGAAAGCAACAAAACAAGAGCATAGTTGACATCAATGACAACACTGATATGTTGAGATCAATGACAATACTGATTAGGCACATACTTGCAACAAAGCTATCTTGCACACTTCTATGGTTCTATTTCTTCCCAAGGGGAGAAATGTTGTTCATCAATCATGGATCATCTTCAACATCTAGTGTCAAGCAGCTACCAACACTACAGGAGGCATTTTAAGGGGAGGCTGCATGGTTTCTCTTCTCATCTTAGTTTTGGGAGGGAGCATTTTCTTGCATGGAGTTCTTTCCTTCTCACTTTTTGGGGGGGTCATATAGATCTTCTCTCTTTTCTATTTTATGGGGGGAACATTTATTGTGCATTCATGATAGAATTAGTCCTTGGGGTTATGATGAGTCCTCCTCCTTCTTCACTTGTACAATTCTTTTGCATGTATCATTTCTCTTTCGAAAATAAAGTTTTATTTCCCATTGGGTTTTCTCCTTTACTCTATTTTATGAAAAAAATATTTGTACATGGGTATCTAAGATGGCCTTGTAGTCAAGACCCATCAGTATCATTGCATCTCTATTGAATGCACAAGACAACTGAGAGGCGAGGGGGGTGAATCAGTTGTAGCTTAAAATTTTAAAACCCTCACACACATTTAGATCCACATAGATTCAATTAACCCTTAGACTGTTATGATGATTAAGCATGAAAGAAAATAATAGAGAATGAATCAAACCAACATCAAAAATAAGAGAATGCTAGATTTACATGGAAAACCCAAGAAGGGAAAAACCATGGTGAGGATTAGCTCACAATATAAAGTAGTAAAAACATTGAATTACAAAAGGCTCACTACCAAAGGGTTCACTGTCCTGAAAGAAAGATAAAGAAGAGATGGCTCATTGCCAAAGTTGAACTATTATAATTGCATCTAAATTATGCAAGGCGTATAGTTCCAATGAAGCTCAAAATATAGAACCATTATTCACCACAACACCAACATCACCTTCACATCAACCCTAAAGAATAGTAGACACGTTCTGCTCACTGCATCTAGTAATCTAATGCATGAAAGCTTGTACTACACCACACATTCATCACACTATCACTCACATCACATCCATCATGTGCACCCTCAATCACAATCCATTGACACTCATTTATACTGTCTTCAACCTTGAGAACATTCTCCAAGGTCGGCAAATCACCTTAACCCAGAAAATTCAAATTAGGTCTGGACCTAAACATTCCCGTGGTGGAAAGGAATGAAGGTGGACCACAACACATATTATCTTGGACCTAAATTCATCCAAGCCCGCTACTCCACACTTTCAAAATCACCAAAGCAACTCTGGAACTAGTGAAAACACCCAAGGTCGGCCAATACCTGTGTGATGTAGTCAAGGTAGGAGGGTCCAATGAAGGATTGCCCAACCTTGTAGCCTTAAACAACTAACAGTATGATCATAACAAAGATGTAACAACAACATACAAATAACAATAGAATGATAAGAAAAGCTCATGGACACATGAGTCAAGATTTATCTTGGGAAAACCCTCAAAGGGAAAAACCCAACCTTCAAAGATCACTTCTTCTTATATTAGAATTTCAAAACACATTACATATGCCTCTAGGGATTTTCATGATGCTAGATCACAGCCCAGGGTTACAAAAGATTCATACATCATCATTCTTTCATGACTTTCTCCTTGTCTATTCACTACTTTGTATCTTCTTCTACTCTCTGTTCTACCTTTAGCTTCTGTTCTACTACTTCCCCAGATCAAAACAACTCATCTTCTTGCTTTGTATCTTTGCACACCTCTCTACTGTCTTGTAACAATCTTCTATTCTTCATTTATATCCTCTACAAGTCTTCAAAACATTATCAAGTCAACCTAAAGGTAACTTGCCACATGAAACATGTAGAAACAAATAGGTCCGGCCTAAAACATATGGTATTGCTCCGTGAATGAATGGAACTTGGTGCACTTCTCCATGAAGGTCGGCTAAGTCCCAAATTACCTTGAATCATGTTCCATTAGGCTCTGCAAGTCACAAAATTACTTCGCAACCCATTAGACTTTAACTAAACACTGACTGCTCTACTCTATGAAAACATGTAATCTTCTGATAGTGATATCTCTTAGGAAATGAGTCCAAATGACCTAAATTTTGGATATGATGAAGATGTCAAGTCATAAAAACTAAATCCACTTCCACAAGCTCTGATGTGAAAATGCGGTGAACTACGATAATCTCCAAGGTCTCTTCCTAGCACTTTGTAATTCAACATTAACTATCTCAATTTACTTGAATGACTTCTAGATGCTCTGCATCAGACTCTTGAGGTTAATTGAAAAGTGAGCCTCTTCAATTTGGTTTGTATTATGTCAAAATCAATGTTGTCTCTTAGGATAGGTTCATCTGTTTGTTCACAGGTACTTGCAATTGCCTCAAGGTTTGTGATCTGTTCAAGTCTACCCTGCAAACTATCTCAAGTTCAGCTATCTGTTCACAAATCACTACACTACCTCATGGTCGGTGGTCTATACAGGTCCTCCATATAAATTGCCTCTAGTTCTTCTCACTTCCAGTGGTCTAGATTTGATGCTCTACTTGCAAGCCTATGCACTGCCTCAATGATCAGCAGTCTGAGCAAGACTTCTACGTAAGCTACCTCAATTTCTTCATTTTATGGTAGTATAGGTTCGGTGGTCTAGCTACAATGTTACAACTACCTCTCAATTTGGTGTTATATTGTCAAACACTTGTAGGTTACCTCAAGATCAATGCCTACTTCAATCAATTAAGAGTCAAATAACCTCAACATCCCTCAATATTCTAGAACAATCATTTTATTCCTTGATTTAGTCAATACATTCTTGTATTCTCTCTGCAACACTTTCTAATCTCTGGTTCCAGATACATTTTCTTTCGCACAAATCAAAATTTTACAGTTTCTGCTCCGCATACACTACTCCCATTCTTCTCTCTATTTATTTTTCCATATTTCCTTTAATTCGATACACAAGCTTTCTCTTACATTGTGTTACCTTTTGAGTCGCCCTTATTTATTTATTGGTAATATTTCCTAAACAAGAGCCGGTTTGCTGTGTTGTATTTTGGGTCATATCTTTGTTTCTTAAGTCGACTCTTGATCCTTCAAATTTTACTTGTTTCTCGTCTTTGTAGACAAGGTTACTTAAGGTTTGAACCTTTGAACCCGAACCATTCCCAAAGTTCAAAGTTCAAATGGTTCAATATGTCCAAAGCAGTCTCAAACAGCAAGTTGTTCTGTGTATTTCAAAACGTCTTCAAGTTTTCAGGTTGAACTTGAACCCTTTGGTTCAAGGTTCAATGGTTCAATGGTCTAAGGTTCAACACTCATTGCCTTCTTATAATTTGGGTCACGTAGTTACCTTGTGTGATTAATGTATCATTGAACCTTCCGCTTGTACTCTATAGTGGGGTTCAATGGTTCAAGGTTCAACAGTTCACTGTTTCATAGTTGGAAGCCTTTTACCAAAGTCGTGTAACTGTTTGTTGGTCTACATAACCCTTGCATCTTTGAACCTTCGTATTGAACCATATCTTTATAAGTTCAACGGTTCATGAGCTTAAGTTCCTATTTCTGTAAGTGAATCCTTTGCTCATCTATAAGGTCCAATTGGTATGGTCGAACCACCACATTGAACCACATCCTAAAGGTTCAATGGTTCAATAGTTCAAAGATTTGGAGATTTTGGTCTCATTTATTCCCGTGACTTTCTGAGTCAAATTTAGCAGGAAAGTTGGAGGAAAATATGTCAAAGACTCATTATGAAACTGAGAGTTCTAATTTGGCGGAGGTTACGGATAATCATTATACATCATGATGGCGCATGAATAATACTTGCTATTAATGAAGAGGTCAGAATTTATGTCTTTTCAAATATTTCCAGCATGTATTGCTCCGAGTGATAATTATTCAATCTGGTTAATGACATTGTTAACTAAGAACAAGCCAGATTCAACAAGTAAACAAACTGTACAACGTAGAGGAGAATAACGCAGGAAGTATAAGGTTCTTATTACTCAAATTTCACAGTGAATTCAGATATCTTGAAGGTGAGTTTCGTTCCTCCTATGTGCTATTCCTATTTCTTAGCTGGAAAGAAGAATCTTTTGAGTCTCTATCATTATTTTCAAAATTTGAAGTGTTTTTCATTGTAATCCTCCAAGTATGGCTTTAAAATCTACATGTTTGGGGAATGAACATGGTCCTGGTCTTATTTGTTCTCACTCTGAATTTGGAGATACTGCACTGGTACAATACGATTTAGAAGAATTCAAAGAAAGAACTAGAAACCCTGTTCAAACCCCTACAATGAAGAAAATTGTAGATAGCGGCTTAGTTGAAGCTGCAGCTTTTCCTCAGGCTATACTATGCCCAAAATTGGTTCAGGAGTGTATGAATAGGTACGACCCCCAAAGTAGATGCATCAGAAATGCAAACGGTGATGTGTTATTTCATGTCAACAGACAAACCCTCATGTCTGAGATGAAGATATCGCCTAAAGAGGCGTATTCCAGCCTTGATATTACTTCCTCCTATGGGTATTTCTTTGAGAAGAAATCAACTTACAAAAGTGTAATAGCGAGAAACTGGCTGCTGAAATTTCAGAAGGGTGGTTCAAGGTTGCCTAGGCCACTTACTAGGGATCATTTGATTAAAGAAGTGAGGGATATTGTGGTATTGCTACACAGACTGAAGGGCAGTCAGCATGCCTATTATTGGGAGGATTGGATGTACTTTTTCATACAAGTCATCCTTCAAGGGGAACAATATTTAGATTGGGCCGAAATAGTGGCTGATTGTCTACATCAGGGTTTGAGTAATTGTTAGGGTGACAGAGATTTCTATATGTCTTCGTACCTATTCTATTGTCTAGCATCTACAAGAGAGTGGTTTGACCTACCTCATGCACCCATAGCTGAGAATAGTAAGATTTATGAATATTATTCACAGTTGCAGAGAAGGAATTGCTATGAAAATTATAAAAGGGTTAATGATGTCTTCACTGGGAAAATGACTTATGAACTGGCAGGAAATCTAGGTAAAAGAATGTCCAGTGAAGCAATGCAACTGATTAGCATCTATGGTAGCTTCTTCATTCAATTTTCCAAGTTCACTTACATCAGAGTTGGAGGATTTGATGGTGAACCTATGAAGTTACCTAGATATGTGTTTGATCGTTTCGTGCTGATGGAGGTATGTAGACAGCTGGCACATGTAGATAAGAAATTGTCATCAAAAAAGGGTTTTGGTATTTCTTTTCCCATTGAACTTAGGCATTATTCATGCCAATCAAAATTTGATGCCTTGAATTTGGAGGTGAACCTTAAAAGGTTCAATTTTTAGTTCTTCACTGCCAGGTCTCAATTTGACAGTAAAGGATTTGTCAGAGATAACCTAGACCCTGGAACAGGGCTTTCACATATTCCTAAGCTAGAGGACTACTGGGAAGACTGTCCAGATGAATTTGAGGTCAGGAGAAGGCTATGGTGTAGGTTTTCTTTGGGGCAGATAATTACTCTCAATTTAAACAGGGATATTTCTAGAATTATTGATGATGAGGAACAGGTGGTTGACCCATAGTTTGAAAAAGTAGAACAATTACCTATTCCAGAAGTTGATTGGAGAAAAAAGGAGGAAGACAGAATTGAAGTTAAAACTCTTCCAGTGATAAGGAGAACTGAGAAATGGTTGAGGGAAAAGAGACAGGAAGGGCTTCAGGATAAAAATGCCCAACAAATCACTTAAATGATTGGATCATCACTTCCTATAGACTCTTCTAACCAACCTATTGCTATCTTTGGTGCAGGTGCTTCCAAGCCATCAACTGAAAGAAGCCCTACCACTAAGAGGTCTAGAAGAGTCCTCACAGATATCTTACCCACTCTTGTTACCAGGTTGAGGACTAAAGGGAAAAGAAAGAAACAGGTTTCTGAAACAATAGTTGTTGATTTGAATTCAGAGGAAGATTCAGAAGAACCTATAGGTGACAAGGAGCTAAGTCCACACAGAATAGAGGAAGTTGACACCAGGTCACAGTCAGGGACCGTTCTAGAGACCCCTGAAATATTGATGATTTCAAATGTATCCTCTGATGGATTAAACCTTGAGAAGACAACATCAGCCCCTGCACCAAAGTGGCTAGAGAGTTCTATCTCTGACAAGAAAAAGGTAATTCCTTTTATTGTCCCTTTAGAGGACATGGTAAGCAAATGTTTGGGGAAAACCCCCAAGTCCAAGAAACTCAAGACGACATCCAGAATAAACATTGATCCAAACAGTGGTAACTGGAGCGCTGAAATAGCTAAGCCAGTGACTGAGGAAGAAGTTCAAGATCCAACTGTGCATGATTTCACTGTGGAGAGAGTGGATCTCGGTATTGCTTCTAGAGCTGCAAATGTCCACCACCTTGAAGCATCTACTAAGAGAATGGTTAGTCAAACTTGGAAAGATGAAAAGGACAAGAGGGAGTTGAAGCAAACTCTGTGTTCAATGGCCGAGTACATTGATGCTATTCACAACCCTAACCCGCAGCTGATCTCACAGCTTTCCCTGTCTTTTGACCCGAAATCACCTATTAACCAGAAGCTATTGGATCAAGTTCACAGAATCAAAATGGTGGCAACAACATTTGACAGTTGGTTGGATAACATTGAACAAAAAGGAACTGAATACATTCACGAACTCAAGAGCATATATGATCTGACTGCTACCACCATTGAGGATCTTAAAGCACAGGTTGCTGTTTGGGCGAAAGATGAAGGTAAGTGGGCGAATGTAATAAACCAAATAGATGAAGTTCAGAAATATGGGCTGGCAAAGTTTTTGACAAAAAAAGCCTGACTGGTTTGGATGAAGATTTACTATATGTGAACAGGAAGAATATTGAATGGAGGAATTCCATATCCCGACAAGGATGCTTTGAACTTACAAAGCTAATTAAGGAGATAACAGAATTCACTCAATCGCTGCAACATGACTTGCAATGTATTGATGTTAAATACATTAAAGATGATGGAAAACCAGTGGAAGATGTCGATGCAATGGTCCAATCTTTCAAAGATGAAATTGGCTTCGTCAGAGAAAATGACAATATTTTAATTGACGACTTCTCCAGGATTTCTAAAGTTGAGTCACTACTTTACCTCTGCATCGACGCACTTCCAGAACACAAAGAAAAATTTGGGAAAATGTGAAGGGAAAAGGAAGTTTGGAAGTAAAAAATGAAACATATAGGTATTCCCAACTTCCCGAAGATTCAGGAGTTCATTGTAGCTTTTCAGGAGTGGAAGACCCAACGTGCTTCCTAGGCCACCGATGATAAATCTTGAGATACAAATCCGTTGTCCCAGTCATGATTTCATTGGCTCACTTTCTTTATTTCTGTTCCTCTTTTATGTTATTTTTGGCAAATCTTGATCTTTAAAATCAGTTGTTATAAACTAAATCCCTTACGGGTTAGAGTTATGTTAACTCTGGGTTTGATTTACTCAAAGACATGATTAAGACATTCATATATATAGGTTTTTAAAATCTTTCTAAGGATATAGAAAGTCAGGAAAAAGAAAGAAGAGGGGAATTTTAGCTAAACTATTTTATGGTTTTACATTATGTGATAATTGTCTGAGAAATTTTTCATCTGTGAATGGGAAGTAGAAACAATTATTGCTTACTTAGATCTGTGCGTCTGAGTGTTTGGAGTTAGATTTTCTATGTGAAATCTCCTTTCATCTGGTAATTGCTCTTTTATTGGACAATTCCTTATATGTGTTCTATTATTTATTGGTTCAACAAATTCATATGTATGTGTTCATGTATTTGAATGTATCAAAAGTAGAATCTGTGCATTCTATTACACACTGTCACTATATAAATTTACCGCATTCATAACATAGTTATGTATGAATGTCAGTTTGCCTTAAGCATTTTCTGGTTAAAAGTGCATTTGGATAGTTGAATTGATTAAATTCATTGAAAATCTTAAAGGGAGCTGTACCTAAATTCAGAGGGGAACTAATTTAAAAAGTTCACCCATTTGTTGCCTAACTCGTTTGTTCTTCAAAGAGGGGTATAGAGTCAAAATAAACCATTTTCAGAATAAGGACAAATCTGTTAGCCAACACATTGGTAGAACTTCTGGTCATCCCTTCTTTCTTTGCAATATGAACTTCCCTTTTCTATTATGCTTCACACTTGTTTACACAAACTTCCTCTTGTACTAGTTTCTCAGTTATACAACATAACTCTCCTTAAAATCAATGATTCTCCCTCGTCCAGTTTCTCTATAAGATTTAGTAATTCAGGCTCTTCTTCCTTTGTGTAAACTACCTTTGCATTATCTACTACTCCTCCGGTAATATCCTCTTGGTGACATGCGATGCTCAATGATTTTCACCTCCAAACTTGAAAATAGGTTCCTCTGAATGTTCCTTTATCAAATCCTCTTTCATCTCTTTGGTATCCTTCATTCCAGTAAGAATTATTGACTCCTATCATTTCTCCCTCTATGGTATGAATTTCTGTCTTTATTTTGCTCCATAGGTGGTCCTCTCTTTCTATATCTTGATCCAACACATGAAGACTTCAGCCTATAACTCCTTTTGCACATACAAGTAACATATTCCCATTCCGATCCATCAATCCATCCATAATCCTTCTGCATACAACCTATCACAGGCTTTCTCCTTCTCATTTTATTCCAACACATCTTTTCAGAGTGATTCCTTAATCCACAGAACTTACAAGGGTATAGATCCCAACACAATTCCTTTTCATGTCCATGTCTATTACAATAAGGACAATGCATACCTCTCCTTCCCTGAGTTGACTTGTTTGAACTTGTGACAACATCCCTACCTTTGTCATATTCAAGGCCTTCATTTCTTGTTCTCATTATTGGTTCAATAGGCTCTATAATTCCTTGCTGACACTTTCCCAATCCTTTTCCTTCATATCCCATTCTTTGCATGATTTTGAAACCAATACCATCACCAACAATTGTAGGTTCAGTTACATTGTCATCTTCATCCTTACCTTCCAAAGAAGCTTCTACAACATCACACAAATCATTAGTATCACAAGAAACATCACAAAGTTTAGGCTTTGATAGACTTTCATTCTCTTGCCTGCATGCTACAAGTGACTGTTCTAATTGATTAACCCGTTCTTTTAATCTAGATATTTCACTCTTTTGTAAACTATTTTCTTTTTTCAACTCTTCCAAATTTTCATCCATATCTCTATTCCTCTTTTCCACCTTCCCAAACAACTTGAATCCTTCTTCCAATTCTTCAAAAATCTTTTTGACATACTCAAACAACTTCAGTTCTTCCTCTAATTCTTCATTTCTTTTTACATTTTCTAATTCTTCTTCTAGAACATCCTTATTGCATATTAGGTTTTCATTTTCTTTCATCCTTTTTCTGATCTTCCCCACAAATCATACAAACAACTTAATGTAAAAAGCTTACCTAGATCTCTCTTGCCTTGATCTTTATTCTATGATGATTCTTCTACTTTTGGTAGCACTTATTGCAATCTAGGGTTTCACACTTTCTTCCAATGCTTTCTATCTTCCCAACAGATCCACAATTAGCCCAATAGATTCACAACCAACCCAATAGATTCACAACCATCCCACTAGATTCGCAACCAACTCTGATACCATTTGATGCAGTCAAGGTAGGAGGGTCCAATGAAGGACTATCCAACCTTACAGCCTTAAACAACTAACAACATGATCATAACAAAGATGTAATAGCAACATACATATAACAATAGAATGATAAGAAATGCTCATGGAGACATGACATAAGATTTATCCTAGGAAAACCCTCAAAGAGAAAAACCCAACCTTAAAAGATCACTTCTCCTTATATTAGAATTTCAAATCACATTACATATGCCTCTCAGGATTTTTATGATGCTAGGTCATAGCACAAGGTTACAAAAGATTCATACATCATCATTCTCTCATGACTTTCTCCTTGTCTATTCACTGCTCTGTATATTCTTTTACTTTCTGCTCTACCTTTATCTTATGTTCTACTACTTCCTCAGATCAAAATAAAAATACCTTCTTTCTTTGTATCTTTGCACACCTCTCTGCTGTCTTGTAAAAATCTTCTATTCTTCATTTATATCCTTTGCAATTCTTCAAAACATTATCAAGTCAGCCTAAAGGTTACTTGTCACATGAAATGTGTAGAAACAAATAGGTCCGGCCTAAAACATAGGTATTGCTTTGTGAATGAATGGAACTAGGTACGGTTCTCCACGAAGGTCAGCTATCCAAAATTATCTTGAATGATGCTCCATTAGGCTCCGCAAGTCACAAAATTTCTCCACAACCCATTAGACTTCAACTAAATGCTGACTTCTCTACTATGTGAAAATAGGTAATCTTTTGATAGCGATATCTCTCAGGAAACGAGTCCAAATGACTTGAATTTTGGATATGATGAAGATGTCAATTCATAGAAACTAAACCCATCTCCGCAAGCTCCGATGTGAAAACATGGTGAAATGAGGTAATCTCCAAGGTCTCTTCCTGACACTTTGCAACTCAACATTAACTGTCTCAATTTACTTGAATGACTTCCGGATGCTCCTACATCACTGCGTTAACACAATGATCTTTTAAGTACACGCTTCCTCAAACCCAAAGATGACTTACAGACCACATGCAAGGTTTCAACATAATCTAGAGTATTCCACGGACATCTTGAAACATCTTGAAAACCAACAAATTCCTCCACAACAACTTTCACCTGTCGCACAACCTTAACCTATTTATCCAGTATGCTTATCTATCTCTGTCATACACTGTATCTCTAGAAATCAACTTCCACAGCACCAAACCATGAGCAACTTCAACAGAGGAAATATATAAACCTTATAATCACAAATCTAGAACTGCAAGACCTAAAACTATTGTGCAGAGAAATATAGAGCAAAGACATTTCTCCCAGACCCCTTTGTAACACTCAGAAACATAGTCTTCATACTGGTGAACACAACTTTCTTTGCACAATGAACCAGAACACCAAATTTAGAATATAACATCTCTTAACATCTCTTAACAACATATCCCAACCCCAAAGTTAGATCTTCAACATAGAGGAAATGAGGAGCAAAACTAGAATACTACTCTGTAAACCAGAATGCCACTTCAACACATTGTTTCCTTTAATAATCATTTTTTCTCAAAAGCACTTGGAAACCAATCAACAGAAGCATATTCTCAACATCTTCAGCACCTCTACACAATAACCAAATAGCTCATACTATTGCAACAAAGTTATCTCTGTTCAACCAACCTCATTATCAGAGATTGTATCCACTCAACACTAACTTCTCATACTCTTGCACCATTTCTTAGTCACACAGTTGACACCAATGACAACACAAGCTTGTTGACATCAATGACAACACTGATTACACATACTTACAACAATCTCCCCCTTTGTCATTGATGGCAACACATAATGTGAAAAAACATCAAGACACAACTCTGCACCAAACTTCTTTTCTTTCTTACTCTACCCCTTTCTTTCTTTCTTTTACACATCTTACTCTCTCCTAGACCACTGACTCTTTTCTTTTTCACATTGCTCTCTTTCCCCCTTTGATATCAATGGAAAAGGGTTACTCATCTCTTTTTCAATCTTACTTTTAGAGAATTGCTCAACCTTGTACCTGCTTACTAAGTATACTCTGCAACATCATTTCTTTTACTACTATACTTGCCCCCCCTTAAAAATAACCAACATTAGAACTTACTCCCCCTAACTGCAACAACCATCGCGACCACTACTTACTCCCCCTGAGAGGTAGCCTCCAACATCAGTCTATAATAAGGAATGAAACTTGAACTCCCCTAAACATATGCATCTCCTTATGCATCTAGTTCAAAGGAGGGGTAATGACCCCTAACTTCTCCTGGAGATACTCAAATGTATCCTTAGGAAGAGCCTTGGTGAATATATCAGCAACCTGATCCTTTGTAGGCACATATTCAAGCTTCACTTCTTTCTTAGCAACTTTCTCTCTCAGAAAGTGATACCTAATTGATATATGTTTTGTCCTTGAATGCATCACTAGATTCTTTGAAATGTTAATAGCACTTGTATTAGATCACATAAGATAGGAATAGGTTCATCATATACTGGTCTAATATCCTTCAAGGTTTGCCTCATCCATAATACCTGTGTGTAGCAAGATGCTGCAACAATGTATTCTTCCTCTGTAGTAGACAGAGATACCAAATCTTGCTTCTTACTTAACCAAGACATTGCTCTACCTCTAAGAAAGAATACACCACCACTTGTACTTATCCTGTCATCTACACAACTAGCCCAATCTGCATCTGTGTAATCAGTTAGAGCAAAGTCATTATCCTTTGGATACCACAAGCCATGATCCAGAGTGCCTTTTAAATATCTAAATATCCTCTTCACTACCACAACATGTGATTCTCTAGGATCTTCTTGAAATCTAGCCACAAGACAAACTACATGCATAATATTTGGTCTAGTAGGAGTTAAGTATAACAATCCTCCAATCATTGACCTATACCCACTCTGATCAGCCTTAGGAGATTCATCATTCTTGCTCAGCTTGTAACCAATTGTCATAGGGGTACATACTGGTTTAGAGTCTTCCATTCCAAACTTCATTAACAACTCCTTGACATACTTTGATTGTGAAATGAAAGTACCTTTATCTATCTGATTGATCTATAGCCCAAGGAAGAAGTTCATTTCTCCACACATTGACATCTCAAATTCTTTCTGCATCTCATCTGCAAAACTCTTACACATACCTTCATTTCCTCCAAAGATTATATCATCTACATACACTTCCACAACCAGAATTTGATCTTCTCTACTTTGATGTACAAATTACTATATGTAGTGCCTTTATTGAGACCTTGTTGTAATAAATACCTATCCAACCTTGCATACCAAGCTCTCGGGGCTTGCTTCAATCCATACAATGCCTTCTTTATTCCATGATTCTCACAGAATATGTTAAACTCATTGGAGGTGAACTCTCCACCTCTATCAGACCTTAACCATTTAATTTTCATATCCATTTCATTCTCAACCATGACTTTGAATGCTTTGAACTTATCTAGGGCTTCAGATTTTTCTTTGAGAAAAGTAGCCCATGTCATCCTAGAATGATCATCAATCAATAGCATGAAATACCTGTCACCTTGAAAACTCCTTACCTTGGTAGGGCCACAAATATATGTATGCACCAATTCTAATAGTCCGGTAGAAGATTGATCCTTGACTTTGAAACTTCTTCTTGCTTGCTTTCCAATTTGACATTTCGTGTAGACAACATTGATGGGCTTTGTAATCTTTTGTAGATTTCTCATAGCTTGAGCTAAACTTATCCTTACCAGGCTATCAAAATTGATGTGACACAATATTCTATGCCATAGCCAACTTTCACTGATCTGATTCATCAAGCAATAGCCAACACCACCTTTGAGGTGATATAAATTTCCATCTATCCTCTTTCCAACAACTATCACAGTTCCAAAATCTTTTTTGATCTCACAACCACCATCCTGAAACAGAAGATTGTATCCTTTGCTACACCTTTGTCCAACACTCAAGAGGTTATGCTTTAAACACTTAACATAAAGAACATCATCTGTATTATGCTTGCAATCAAAACTAATTGAGGCTCTTCCACATATCTAAGCAACTCTATCATCATCAAATCTAACTAGTTCTCCATATTTTTCAAGTTTAACAAACTTACTTTTATCACCGGTCATATGATTAGAGCATCCACTGTCAATGACCCAAAGGCTCTTTTCTTGTGTAGTATGAAAAGCAGATATCAAAGTGCTTTCAACATTAAGACCTACTTCCAGAGCCTTTTCCTTCACACATTTCCAAGAGTTAGTAGAAACAATATCATCTCTTAAAGCTATGAACAGACATTCATTATCCTCTTCATTTTCATATTCAGATTCATCATTAGATATACTTGCATCTTCTCTAATATAGTAACTTCTCTTAGGCACTCTACTTTTGTTCTCCCTATTCTTCTCAAAATTCTTTCTGGAGATCTTGAAGCATAATGACCAATCTTACCACAACTAAAACACTTGAAAGGCAATTTACCTCTATACTTACCAGTACTCAATTTAATTCTTCTTGCAAAATTAGCTTCCAAATCATCTAAATCCTCCTGATCTGATTCCATAGTCTTCTCAAATTTGCCAGCTTTGAAGGCAGTCTCAACCTTTGCATTACTTGTACCAAATTCTCTCATTCAAAAAGTAGTTAAGGTGCCAAGCAACTGATCTTTGGTAAACTGATTCAAATTTTGTAATTCTTCAATAGTAGAGACTTTATGACTATAAGCCTTAGGGAGAGTTTTGAGTACCTTCAATACCACTTCTTTTTCATCAATTTTTCCACCAAGTCCTTTGATGCCATTGACAAATTCAGCCACCTTCTACAAGTAGCTTGTAATGTTTTCATCTTTAGACATTCGCGTGGTCTCAAACATGAGCTTCAAGTTTTGTATTTTAGCTTGCTTGACCTTATCATCTCCTTCATTACTTTTTAACCTATTCTAGATTTCATTACCAGTTTTCAAATCCATAACTTTCACCAATTCAAAGTTAGGTAGACCACTTAATAGAGCATACCTTACTTTACCATTGGTTTCAAAAGCCTTGATCTCATTTGTAGTGCTTGGACCATCATTTGAAATTATGTATTCGGTCATGACAACCTTCTAGATCTCATATCCAAGAGAAATTAGATAACCTTCCATCCTTATTTTCTAGAATGCATAATCTATTCCATTGAATTGGGGAATGCCCTTCTTGTGCGCCATCCTAGATCTACCTCAACTAGTTAAGCTCTCTTCCAAGGAACCTTTCTCTGATACCAAATTTTGAATGCACAAGACAACTGAGAGGGGGGGTGAATCAGTTGTATCTTAAAATTTCAAAACCCTCACACACATTTAGATCCGCATAGATTCAATTAACCCTTAGACTGTTATAATGATTAAGTATGACAGAAAATAATAGAGACTAAATCAAACCAACATCAAACACAAGAGAACACTAGATTTACATGGAAAACCCAAGAAGGGAAAAACCACGGCAAGGATTAGCTCACAATATAAAGTAGTAACAATACTTAATTACAAAAGGCTCACTGCTAGAAGGCTCACTGCCAAAGGGTTCACTGCCCAAGGACTCACTATCCTGGAAGAAAGATAAAGAAGAGATGGCTCACTGCTAGATGATGAGGTATAAATAACCTCATTTATTTGATGAGCTAAATACCCCTTATTGTTCTTGCCAACCACCTTAGCCATGCCAATTTGTTTATTTTTAGAAGCAATAATTGTCTACTTTTTATAAAATGGTATATAAATCTTTATTTCTCAAATTGATTGGAATTAGCTAACTAATGTTGATATAATGGTATAGACTTTGAGTGATTGTGCAAGACTTATGCATAGCCTATGAAAGGAGTGGACTTCAAGTAGTTGAAGTTAGAGCGCTAGAAGTTGGGGCGTTGGAAATTTAGGCATGCATAGTGGAAGACTTCTTTTAAAGCATTCTATTATTTTCTATTAAGACTATTTGAGACTTTATGGCTCCACTCAAAGCCTTTATTATGTTTTATTTCATGAACACTAGTTAGTTGTAATTTTGTTTAAGACTTTTTCAATGGCATTTACCCACCATCTGCAAATTAGGATTTTATAGTAGTGCAGTATATATATATATATATATATATATATATATATATATATATATATATATATATATATATATATATATATATATATATATATATATATATATATATATATATATATATATATATATATATATATATATATATATATATATATATATATATATATATATATATATATATAGTGCTCAAAACGAGGATATGGTTATGATATATTTTGAATACTATTTAGTTATGTTCTCTATGTTGTTACACTTTTATGATATGAATGAATGAATATCACCAGTATTGTTCTGAGTAATTTGTTCTGAGTAATGGGGGCACTATGAATGGATTTACTTTGAAGCTGCTAAAGTACCATATGTGATTTGATCTTATAGTAAAAATGCCCAAGAGCTGGCCACTCGAGGGATCATAGAGTAGATAAGTATTTTATCATTAATGTTGTTATTTTTGTTCTATGAATGTTATGTTTAGATAAATGTTATTATGTGTTTAGTTCTATTGTGTGTTCCTACGGCTTGTGTTTTTAAGTTATTGATCTCTGCATTTTATTTACTTGAAATTTCTGAAGCATCCACTCTGATCGTAAAATTGTTGTTAGCTATTGATTAAAAGATGTTAGGTGTGCTTGCAATTAGTAATTAGTTGTTCATAGTTAGTTTCCTTAATTTTAATTCCACAGTTAAACTGAAAGTGTTGATTCTTAGATAGTTTACATGCTTTCTAGAATAGGGATTTGAATGCTTTCTAGCTTAAACAATTTCATGCTTTCAAGTTTAATTTCTATTTTTAAACTTTACAAAAATTCAAAAAAATTGCACTAAGTGAGATGTCCAAAATATCCCCTATTGTATATAGCCTTTGGACACTACCCGGTTGACATAATTGATATATTTTTTAACTAAAGTGTTAGGACCTCATGACAGCATGTAACCAGAGTTGAACTGTTATAATTGTATCTAACCTATGCAAGGACTACATTTCCAATGAAGCTCAAAATACAAAACCAATATTCACCACAACACCAACATCACCTCTGCATCAACCCTAAAGAGTAGTAGACACCTTCTGCTCACTACATCCAGTAATCTAATGCATGAAAGCTTGTATTGCACCACAAATTCATCACACTATCACTCACATCACATCCATCATGTGCACCCTCAATCACGATCCCTTGACACTCATTTATACTACCTTCAACCTTGAGAACATTCTCCAAGGTCGGCAAATCACCTTAACCCAAAAAATTAAAATTAGGTCTGGACCTAAACATTCCCGCAGTGGAAAGGAATGAAGGTAGACCATAATACATCTTAGTTTGGACCTAAATTCATCCAAGCAACCTACTCCATACTTTCACAATCACCAAAGCAACTCTGCAATTAGTGAAAACACCCAAGGTCGGCCAAATCTGTGTTAACACAATGATCTTTTAAGTACACGCTTCCTCAAACCCAAAGGTGACTTGCCGACCACATGTAAGGTTTCAACACAATCTAGAGTATTCCACGAACATCTTGAAACATCCTAAAAACCAACAAATTCCTCTACAACAACTTTCACCTACCGTACAACCTTAACTTGTTTATCCAGTATGCTTAACTGTCTCCGTCATACACTATATCTCTAGAAATTGACTTCCGGAGCACCAAACCATGAGAAACTTCAATAGAGGAAAGATATAAACCTTATAAGCACAAATCCAGAACTACAAGACCTAAAACCATTTTGCAGAGAAATGTGGAGCAAAGACATTTCTCCCAGACCCCTCTGTAACACTTAGAAACATAGTCTTCATACTAGTGAAGACAACTTTCTCTGCACAACAAACCAGAACACCAAATTTAGAATATAACATCTCTTAACATATCTAAACAACATATCCAAACCATAAAGTCAATTATTCAACATAGAGGAAATGCAGAGCAAAACTAGAATACTACTCTGTAAACCAGGATGCCACTTCAACACACTATTTCCTTTAATAATAAATTTTTCTCAAAAGTACTTGGAAACCAATCAACAGAAGCATATTCTCAACATCTTCAGAACCTCTACAAAGCAACCAAATAGCTCATACTATTGCAACAACCTTATCTCTATTCAACCAACCTCATCATTAGAGACAATATCCACTCAACACTAACTACTCATACTCTTGCATCATTTCTTACTCACACAGTTGACACCAATGACAACACAAGCTTGTTGACATCAATGACAACACCGATTACACATACTTACAATAATCTCTTCTCCCTAAGTTGCAATTAGGGGGGTGTTAGTGTAAATAAGGTCATTATCTATCTAGTTAGCTAATCACCTTTTCTAGGTTGACTCATTCACACTTAGCTTAAGGTTACTTAGAGGATAAGATTCCCTTTTGTCTCACCTCATGTGGAAGTTTGCCACATGCCCTTACAATTTTCTCATGTGAGATCACATGTGTTGTACGGATGTTGGAGGGGTAGTTAGATGCTCAGTCCTACCTTCTTACCTTCTCTTCCTTGCCTTTATATGTAAGGGCCTCATTGTATATTTTGATACTCTTATTTTATGATAGACATGCTTTTAAGCTTATTATTCACTTGTGGAATATATCATTGGATCTTGCATTCTAATCTTGGCTTCTCCAACACAAATCACTCAAACTCATCGAAGGTTGAGAGCTACTAGAGTTTAGAACTTCTTTTTTCCTCCATAAATAAATCTTCCTCCTATTGAAGGGACAAACAACAATAGAGTGACTTGCTTTTTGACAAACTTGGCAACAAACTAAGGAGCCTTCATAAGTAATATATTACACCCACATACCAAAATTGTATGAAAAACTAATAGAAGAAGGGAGCATAGAATCCACATTGGCATTCACACAAAATATGGTGAACACCAGTCATTTATTGAATCTAGTCACATAATCAATGGATACTATCTAACCAATAGATCTAGCAATACCCTCCAAAACATCCTCCACCTAATATTCTAGTGGCAAAGTAAGGGGTCTCACCTAGATATGAACCATGTTATAGCATTCCTTTACAAGATTTAACCCTAGTTCCCATTTTTGTAGGTAGAGCCTAGACTTACCTCGAAACCACAAGGTATGTGCACAAAGATGGGGAACCAAAAAGTGGAAAAAAATATTTTTAGGTGAATTAAAGTACATCCTTGCATTAAGGTTTGGGTGCCTTACGAACGTGCTTAGATTTAGGCTCAATTATTTTTAGTGTATACATGCTTATGTTATGACACAAGCATGTTTAGGTCTGATAATAAAAAAGTACAAACCCATGGCTTCATTTACATTCTACCTTACATTCATAGAGTAGAACATGATTGCAGAATAAACATGAGCGCATTTAATCTTAGATAATTTCAAAAAAGTACAAACCCATAGCTTCATTTCCAATCTACCTTGCATACACAGAGAACATGATTGTGGAATAACATGCACACATTTATTTTTCAACCAATTCCCATTAAGAATGCCTCTATGTCAAAGAGGTACTTTTTAATCAATTTTTTTGTAGATTTAGCTAAGGTGTTTGTTAAATTGGTTTTCATTAGTTAAATTTTTATTTTTAGATAATCGAAACTCTCCTCCTCTACCTCATGAATAGTATGATGAACAAAAACTCCCTCAAACCCCTCCTGCAATTCCCATCCATCCTCTAGAAACATAAGAAAATATCATAGGACAAATAAAAATAATAAAATGAGCTTGAGATGTTGATACAAACCTTAAGAAATCTTGATGCCACAAGAACCCACTAATGAGCTCTAGAAACATCTTTAGAATATTTGATTGCTCACATTGATTTTGTCACTAGCCAAATTAACACATGGGATTGACCTATAGATAAAATTATCAAGAATATTATGCAACAAAACTATCTTATGATATGGTGAAGGAAAAAAGTAGGCAAAGAAAAATCATGTGCATTATTTGTTGACCTAAGAACTAATGCACCATTAGAAATAAGTTGCAAACACTTCCTAATCCATTGGTGCATGCACCAAGAAATTAAAAATAAGTTTTGGGATAAGTGGTAGATGTTGTTTGACCAACCTCCATGCAATAACTATGAGGTACCCCAATTGTTTTGCGAAAGTTATAATGTGAATTTGTCCTCAACAAGATCCTAAACTATTTTGATCATCAAGATTTCTAGGGTAGGGAAAAAGGATTTTCTCAAGATAAAGAGGGGGTACATCATGCATAGAATTAGTAGGTGAGACCATTTGGTCAACCCTCTATTCACCAAGTCACAGTCCCTTTAGTTGTGAAGGATAGTGTAGGGGTTTATACATTCTAGTCCATTGTGTATATCTATCCCAAAGTGATGAGGGTAAGCCTTCAAAGCATGAGTTATAACCACACATCTATTGATCTTGTGAGGAATTATGTAGTTATGATTCACATGACTTTGTGATGAGGCACAGAGTGCAGGGTGTGTATGCTAATAAGGATGTTCCATAGGTAGACTAGGATGTTCCACGCACTGAGTATGCCACACAAGATGAGCCACATCATTCTAGTATGTTGGAGAATATGATCATAATAGACACATTACTAGAGGAGATATTTGGTATTGACTCAAGTAATTTTAAATAAAGTTAATTGCAATTGATTATATTTTTTATTGAATTTTATAACTAACTATATTAATTCATTATGAATAAAAAATAATGAAAATATTATGTATTTATTATAAAATTTTAGTTTTAATCAATTCAACCTACATCCCATTGTGCCACTTCACATGATTCTATATGATTGAAAAATCCTTAGATTTATTTGAAATAAATTAGTAAATATAGTAGGTGTCAATTTGTTTTTCACATAGAAATGTTGATCTTAAATAACAATTTAGTGTTGAATAGGTGGGTGTTGGACCTTTAACATCTAGACACATTGGTGACAATAATCATTTCTCTAGTTTTATTAATGTATGTTTTAGTATTTTTAATCATCATATTATGTATTATATTTACATAAGCTTCTTTATTTTGGTTAGATAAACTTGTTCTTGTATTCAATTAATGACTTCATTAGAGACTTATCCATTCCCCATCTTCATGAATCATTAGAGATGGGTGTTGCTACAACAATATTATCTTCTATGTCTTGTGCACAGTTATGAGCCAATAATGTAAATATCATTATGAATTTCTTGTACTAAAATATATATTTACTCTAAATTGCTTCTTCATGCTTATCGCAGAAGGAGGTATGAACTTCAGTTCATGCACTTGTCCATGAGGATGATGATGAGAAGTACATGATGATTAAGAGGGATCCTGAGATTGTGGTAAATGATTATTTACTTATGTCAATTTATATGTCATATTTTTGTACTAATGTGTATATTGTCTAATTGTATTGATAGGTGGAGCTACAAGCTAGCTATGAGCATAGGAGGTCTAACTGGTAGAGGGTGGCTATGAATTATGATAGTGGTTCTTTATCTTCTTAGTGGGGAAAGAGTTGATTTTTTTATGACACACCCTAGTTATGATAAATAGAGATTTTTTGTATGCCTTCATGGCATGTAGACATAGATTTGCATTTTGTTGATGTATATCATTATACACCCATATGCCTTTGTTGAGAAATTCATTGTGCATATTAATGGCATTATAATCATGTTGGTAGTATATGAAATTTTCATTACATTATGTAATCCCTTCATGGCCTTATTGAGAACAATATATAAATATTTAGTATGTATTCATGGCTTAAATGGTTTGAATAATAAGGCTTAAAATTAGTCTTCATTGAGAGTGATTGTAAATAGTTTAAATGGTTTTAATGCTTACTTTAAACTTAAGATTTCCTTCATTGTTGATATATAATCAAAATAAGATTCTTTTGTACCCTAACTACCTTAGTTTGTTAATACATTATTGTATTTTCATTTGGGTATTTTATAGAATTTAATTAACTCTCTCTCTCTCTCTCTACCATCCTCTTCCTCTCTCTCTACCTTTTTTTGGCAAGTTTAGAGCTTGAATAATGCTTGTATGTGCATGGACAATGATAAGATAGCCTATGTGAGGCTAGAAATCCTCTACGATAGTGAGTTATAAGCCATCTAAGGCTACAAATGTATTCATGCATGGCCTTATTGAGAACAATATAAATATTTTGTATGTATTCATGGATTAAGTGGTTTGAAAAATAAGGCTTAAAATTAGTCATTATTGAGAGCAATTGTAAATAGTTTTTAAATGATGAGTGCTTTTGGATTTAACTGTGTATATTTTTAATGAAAAGGATACATAGTTAAGTCCAAAAGCACTCATCATAACTTCATGGACAGTCAAAAATTCATACCAACTATAGTTTTTAAATGGTTTTAATGCTCACTTCAAACTTAATATTGCCTTCATTGTTGATACACAATCAAAATAAGATTCTTGTGTACCCTAAGTACCTTAGTTTGTTAATGCATTATTGTATTTTACATTTGGGTATTTTATAGAATTCACTCAACTCTCTCTCTCACCCTTTGTATCTCTCTCTCCCTCTCCCTCTCCCTATCTATGTCTCTTTCCCTCTCTCTCTCTCTCTCTCTCTCTCTCTCCCTTTCTCCTCCCCTCTCTCTCTATACATATATCTATCACTCTCTTCCTCTCTCTCTCTCTACATTTGTTTGGTGAGCTTAGAGCTTGAATAATGTGTATATGGTAATGTACATAGTTAATGTAACTCATTAACATTTTCATATCATCCTATTCCTAGTTCCTCTTTATCATCCTAACCTCTCTCATATGTGTTTTTTTATATCAAAAGTTCTACATCAGAAGTTATAAGAGATCTCTTCATTTTGGCATAGCTTTTTCATAGTTTTTAAACCATCTTAGAGTGGTTTTTATTTGGTTTTACAAAAAAATCCTGTCCATTTTCCCCTAATCTACCTAGACCCTTCATAGACCTCCTATTACCAGTCTCCATCTATTTCCCTATCATTTCCCTTTCCATTTTGTTAATCCTTTTCATTCCTCATCCCCTCCTCTTTATTTGAGTTGTAGAGAGTCCCTTCTTAAGTTTTGTTACCATATTCGAAAACCTTTTCCTTCCATTGTTACATTAGTCAACTGTATTTGTAATTTGGATTTGTGTTCTTTAGGTGTCATTTTTTTGTCTTTTTCATCACCCATCTCCCCTTTTTCCCTTGTGATACATAGGGAGTCTTGCCTTAGGTTTTAGCTCTATTTTCTTTTAGAATTTCTTATTCACTTGTCAAATCCTTATCACACCTCTATTATTTTATTCATATTCACTTTTACTTTAAATTTGTTGCATTTAGTTTCCATTTTTTTTTCTTTCTCTACCCACTAGCTCATCTATTTTGTTACCTAGAGTTTGTTACATTAGTCCCTTCTATAGTCCCTTCTTAGGTTTTGTTACCATATTCCAAAACCTTTTCCTTCCATTGTTACATTAGTCAACCTTATTTGTAATTTAGATTTGTGTTCTTTAGGTGTCATTTTTTTGTCTTTTTCATCACCCATCTCCCCTTTTTCCCTTGTGATACATAGGGAGTCTTGCCTTAGGTTTTAGTTCTATTTTATTTTAGAATTTCTTATTCACTTGTCAAATCCTTACCACCCCTCTATTATTTTATTCATATTCACTTTTACTTTAAATTTGTTGCCTTTAGTTTCCATTTTGTTTTCTTTCTCTACCCACTAGCTCATCTATTTCATTTATAAACCCTTAAATACCTACCGTCACTCATGTCTCCCAATTTCCTTGAAAACCCACACTAGTTTTCCCTAAAATTATTTTTTTCACCCCTTGACTTACTCCTCTTTAGAGTTATTTTAGCCCCCTTTTGTTCATTTTTCTATTTTTACCTGCCAATCTTTCTCCCAACCCCATCTTTGGTGTGTCTTTATCATTGTTGTTATTTACCTTAAGTAATAAAATCTTGTGTTTACACTTAGAATTAGTGTGATTTATTAGTGTACACATTATATTGGAATTTTAACCAATATTTCATGTCATGTGGATATTTCTATAATTCCTAAAGGGGACTAGCTAAGGCAATCTTCCCTTTAACCATTCTATTTTGTAGGGTCTCCTTTATAGATTTTTGACTTGCATGTGAAATTTACGAGAATATGTGTAAAATCCTAAAGAGTTTCAGAAGGAAAATTTGTTAGTAATATTGAGAAGAACCTTTGTGTTAGTTTTGGTTACTTTATGAGATACTAGACTAAGTTACTCACCTGGGACTAGGTTGTATAGTTTGCAAACTAGGAGGATTAGGCTAATCACTAAGCTAATGGGAAAATCAATGGCCTTCTCTCAAACTTTGATTTGTCCAAAATTTGGTTTGTATCTCTCCAACAACCTATACTACAAGTTTTGATCATTTACTTCTCATTTTGTCAAGTGCATCTCTCCCTATGTGTGATTTTATCTCATTTTTAGTGTATTCTAACTTAGTGATATTTTGAATATCCTCACCCCAAAAGTGATGATGTAGACATAGGATGGCACATTTCACTACACCCTTGATTAATGGACAAAATATAACTACTCCTGTTCCCATGGAAAAACCAATCAAGTGACAAAAAGTTGAACTAACTACCCTCTTCTTGAATTTGAGAAGTTTGGCAAGTGACAACATTATCATTGATATGAATCATACCACTTGGATTGTTCATTTCAAGAAGAATGAGGGTTGGATGGTGGGTTAATTTTTTGATTAATGTGGTTGGATGTTGAACCATTGGTATGTTTGCACATTGTCTTGCAACTCGTTAGAGTGCTAATATACAATTATAGCATCAATGGTTTCAAGGATTCATTCTAAAAGATGGAGATATATTTAATAATGTTCTTCTCTTAACCACCCTTATTCATTGTGTTCTTAGATTATCTTAATGATGGGTTGATTCTCTTGGAGTTTTTCCAATATTTCCTCTATCCAATTTTCCTTTATCTCTAAATGCATTTGGCATGAAAAGATGAGTGAGAGATAGGTAAATAGAATCAATGATTTTGGTGAGTTTGTTTTCTTTGTTGAAGTTGTGATGTTTACTTGGTTTGATTTTGTATGTTATCTTTGTTTGTTGAATAATCATTGAATTCCTTGTGATGGTATCAATGGTATTTCTCTTTCTATTTTTCATTTTTGAATGTTTTGAATGATTATAACTAAATGCACCACTCTAAATGCATACAAAAGAAATTATATCTTCTTCTTCTTTTTTTGTTCTTTTCCAATTTGAAATGTGAATTAATTAACTAAATGCAAATAACAACTCCTACATGGTTTTTCAAATGTAATCTACACTACACTTTTTTTTGTATTTTTGATAGAGATTTAATGAACTTAATATATTTGAAAGAAAAGTAAAGAAAGTAATCTAAATTTAATCTAAAGAAATTTATACTAAACTAGCTAAGAAGAAATGATAGAGTGTTATAGTCCTTAGGCAAGAGTATGTGATCTAATTACTAACAAACAAAACTTTGCATAAAAGAAATTGCCTTTTTGAAATAAATGAACCTAGGAGAATCTTTAAAGATTCTTGTGGAACCATTGTGAGTGTGTACATAGAAGGTCCAAATTTTATCCATAGTATCTTCTCCTCTTCTAGCTCTAGGGTATTCCACTTGATGGAAATGGAAGATTGGATTGGTGAGGAAGGTAACACTAGCTTTATATATTAGAGATGAGGATTTGGGATTAGAATTTGTAGTGAGAATTTCAACCTTCTAAAGGTGATCCAATAATTGAGGATGAGATGCAAATATTTTTGTAAATAGTTGTATATGTAGCCTAACAATCCTTCTATCCTATGGGGAGAAAAAGCCTCTTCAAATTTTCTCAAAGATTTTGTATGCAAAAATTCTCCTCTCTTATGAATAATAGAATGGGGTTTATATAGGAAAAGAGGAGAGGTTAACAAATGGAAAATCAAGCCAAAGAGGGAATGAAAGCTCAACTTTAAAGAAGGAAACAAAACATACTATCTCCCACTAAAAAAGAAATTTTGGAAGGAAACTAGAGAAAATCAAGCAAATACAAATGAATCATATCCATGTGAAATGATTATAGGGTCTCCCATGTCGGGGCATGGGCCACCCCTCTTAATAGGGCTAGTCACCTAGGTGACCCTGAGGTCTCTTGGGCACCCTTGCATCTTGAGGTAGGCATTAAGACTTTTAGATGGTAGGAAGTTTGGGAAGGCTAGGAGGATCAAAAATAAGGGGGAAGAACACCTAAAGAAGGGTACTAGGAGGCTAGGAGGGCTTCCATAAAAGAAAAAACGTTAAGAGGAGAAATGAACATACCACATGGGTTGTGAGTTGGACTACCAAATCATCATTAGACATGTATCTTGACCCATGTAATTTTAGGTACTTATAGACTCATCATCCACCTTTTTTTAACTCCACTTTTTGGTCTTCTTCTTGAGAGGTTTCCATATATACATTTTCTCAAGAAGGTATTTATAAGCATCCTTAAAGTTTATTGACCATTCTAACATATATGACCAAGTTGTTAACTAGGACTAGACTATTGACTTAGTTGCAACCCTTAACATATAGGTCCCAAGATGAGAATTTGATAAATTTTGGTTTGCCAACTCCTTGAGATGTGCTAATTCTATAATTGATGATAAAATTGAGCTATATTTGTACATGTTCTAATCCATTTTCCTTCCTCTTACCTAGTCCAATTTGTGAGTTTCTATTTCAAGTTTGTCACATGTTGTTGGGTTGTCAGTCCTAGCTATAGCACAATTGCCAATTAGTGTTAGGATAGTTGGAGATAGCCTTAGGTGACATTACTTTGCATTATTTTTCACACATAATCAAACTTAAAAAATAACCCACCTTTTATACACCACATTAAAAGGTTCATCTTTTAGGTTCTTTCACCCGTATACTTTTAATTTAGTTCATTTGATTTATATTTTGGGGGTGATTTTATAGTTAAAGGTGTTCCTCCTCTACATCCAAAAGATAATTTTTAAGAAAATTAAAGTTGTAACGTGTTCCAATTTTGTGTAACCATATTAATGAATAATAATAGCACATATTACTTTTTAGATGATATCATTGAAGAGGAAAATTTTGGACCTTTATCCAATGACAAAGTAATGGAAATTAATGATATATGTGCTCATTTGGATAATATTAAGGTTTGTATTGAGGATATATATCACATGCTTCTAAATTTGAACAAACAAGAACACAAGTAAATTTATGCTTACATTTATTAGACTTAGGTATGGACATTAAAAATGATTATTTCAATTTCAACATTATAGAGCATATTTATGTGAATAATGATACTAAATGATTTGTGACAAATGTAGATTAGTGGGATTCTCCCTTGGTCAATGGTTATGTATGTGATGTATAGGTATGTGAAGAACATGATGAAAATCATGGTGCATTTGATGAATAAATATTGATTATAGATGGAATTATGGAGGATGAGAACATGCCCTCAATTGATTTCATAATGAAACATGGTCTTTATTTTCCATATGAATCTTGGTTTTTCTCTTTTGATTATTCACATTTAGGTAGGAAAACTTGTGTATAGAATGTGCATCGATAAAATAAATTGCCACAATTGTTAATCCTACATAATAAGCATCCTAAATTTGAATATAAAATGAACAATATTTTCTTTTAGAATTTAAGGATGTTTGGATAGGCTTAAGACATTAATTGTTAGGATCTTGTTAATTCATATATCTAGAAGAAACTATATTAATGGTGTTCAAATTTATAGTCCTAAACCTCTTGAACATTTGTAGGTGTTAGGAAATTTAGTTTGATTTTCTTTCTTTTTAAAATTTTTTTATTATGTTGTGTTTGGGTCGAATAAGTTTTTTGGCTTGATTTAAAGTGTTCATTTTCCCATTCACTTACTCCTCCTTGGTGTTAGTCTTGTGGTAAACTTGAGGCTCATTTCAATTTTCCTAGGTTCCCTAGTTTTCTTGGAATTGCATTGTGTATTCTAAGATTCTCATGTGTTGCAAAAATTATGTTTGCTTAGAGGTCATGGTGGAATCACTCTTGAATGCTTATGCTTATTTTTTGGTTTCATAAGATACTAAATGAATTGAAGTCATTTTTTTATAAATGTTAGTTAAATTTGGTTCAATCAACATGCCTTTTTTATTTAAATTGTTTAATTATGATTATGTATTACACAAATGCATAATAATACTTTCAATTTTGATAAAGTGATGTTATGTAGTCTAGGTAATCAAAATAGTTTTAAATTTTGACCCTCTATTTTCTATGGTTGTCCCCAACACTAAAACAATATTTTATACCTATGTGTTTGAAAAAATAAATATGTTTATATTGAGAATAAAAGAAAGAAAGTTTATAAATTTCAATTTAAGGTGACTCATGTATCTCTATCGAGGCTATGGATGCCTAGTTTGTAGTAAAGAAATACCTTTATGAGTTCAAAGGAATATTAATTAGGGATATAATGATTGACTAGTAGTGAAGCAATGCTTAGCATTGTTGATATGTCTACTTATTAGTAATCATGTGTAGACTAATGTCTACTCAAGGGTGGAACTAATTTATAAACATGATTAATTTTTTGTGTTACTAATATTTACAAATATTGGAAGGAGTAAATGAACACACTCTCAAATACAACTTAATCAAATGAAAATATTAGGTCTTAGAAAATGTAAATTGTTTTTGGTGCAGTCATGGATTGGAGGGTCCTGAGAAGGGACTATCCAACCATGTAGCTAGAGTAAACACAACAGAAACAATACAATAATAGAATGCAATGGAAGATTCATATGCTCAATAAATTAGACAATTACAATGCTTATATGTCAGCAACATGCGGGCTACAATCAAAGGGCTCACAGGCCTGCTTTCTGGGTTACAACAAATGTGTAAGATATGGCATTGAAGTGCCTTTCGGAAAGAATCTAACTATCTATCTTATTATATCAATTACTGAACTAACTCCTTCCTAGTGAATCTAAGGAATGCTTATATATCATCTTTTAGCTTAAAGAATCCTCTGCGTCGACCTTAAGAGATCCCAAACTTGAATGAATGATGAAACATGTAGGAATGTGTAGGTTGGTCTACAACGCTTGGTAATACTCCACAAATGAATGAAACATGATGTGGTTCTTAATGAAGATCAATCTAGTCCTTTACTACCTTGTGTGATGTTCCATTTAGCTCCACAAGTCACGGAAGTGCTCCACAAACCTTGTATGTAATTGTGCTAACTAAAGAATGCTTTGTTCTATGAAATATGATGAATATTTAATAGTGATATCTCTCAGTAAACAAGTCCAAATCACATGAAATCTGAATATGATGTATCTATGGTGTAGAACACCATTGATAATGTTCTTGTTTTGATGTATTGTTTAGTCCAATAAGGTCCTAGGGTGGTCTAGGAATAGAATATGAGGAATTTTGTCACCAAAGCAATGTAATAAGGTCAAATAAAAACCAAGGCACAAGTTTTGAGTTTTGTTTAGTCAAATAATGTGAAACAATGTAAGGTTAAGGTGGAAAATTGCTTGGCAACTTAACAAAATTACATGTGGGGAAGTTATAGAATGAACATAGCATTGGTTTTAAGTTGGAGATCAATGCCAACTACTTGAAACTAATTTAAACATGTATAAATTGCCTCCAATGCCCCAAGAACAGGGATTGATGAAACTTTTGTGAAGAAATTTCTAGTAATAAACTCTATTTTTGTAGAATTTCCTGTTTACATGTTGGTGCAAACCATACCATTCCTCTATACAGATCTGTCAAGGGCTGACAATGGAATGTGTTAAGCACCATTTTCATGTGGTTTGAGTTTGTTTCATTAATTTTTAGGGGAGATATAGAGGTTTTTCTGAAAACTGTATAAACTCTGAACTAGGGTTCTGTAAACACAAACCATGTATTTCTAACCCATTCCACTAAGCATGTCTACTTTCAAATGGTGCAATGGAACTATGTATAGTAGTTGTATACACCTAAAAATGACACAACTCTATCTAAATAAATATTTTTAATATTTATTTAAGTCTACCTTCCTCTATCAATAAATAAATAATTAAATTTATTTATTTGATTCATATTCCTCTAAGTTAATTAAATATCAAAATATTTAATTATCTCTTCTAAAGTCAAAATTAAATAAAATAATTTATTTAATTAAATTCTTCCAAACAATTAAATAATTCTAAATTATTTAATTAAGTCAAGTCTATTCCTCCAAATTTAAATAAATCATTTAAATTTATTTAAATCCTCTCACTCTCTAAAAATAAAATATAATTAAATATTTTATTTATTGTTCCAAATCATGTACAAGTAATTAAATAAATTTATTTATTTAATTCGCTTTCTTATCTTCCAATATCTTCCAAAAATAAATCTTTCTTGTCATGCAAAAGCAAAAATTGAGTTTTTTGATTTAAAACAATCTTGTTTTTATCAATAACTCTTAAATTAGAATAAAACATTCTAATCTGTGAAAAGAAAATCTTATCTTTGTCATGAAAGTAGTTAACTCAAAGAGAATAGATTTTTCTATGACACATGTCCTTCTATTTGTAGACGTTCCCTCAAACATCCTCTACCATTGATCTTCTTATTTCTTCTACACTGTTGATCTTCTCTCACAAGTCTATAAATACCCTTCTATTCTTCCATTCTGATATCAGGAAGCTTTAAAGTAAACTTACGCTGCAAAATCCATAGTGCACCATTGGAACCCCCACTCACATCATTCATTATTCATCCTATATTGTGTTGAAGCTCATCTTCAACACAAAAAGTATTTGAGCCATTTCTCCTTTGTCATATTGAGGAATCAAAGCAAGGAAACAAGCTTCCTAAGGGCTAAATTCATCACCAAAGATCAAATGAGAATAGGCAAACAATGGAAGCCACCAGGTAACAAAGCTGTAAGTTTGGTTATTTGCTTTTATTCTTTGTTGCTTGCACATTTCACTGAAGTTATTGGGTTTATATTCATTTAAATCTTATCCCATTTTACCCATTAACATTTCTGGCACCCACCGTGGGGCATTTGCCCCAAATCTAACCAAAAAATTAAGTTCTTGAGTGACAGGTTCCATATAGGCTTCGTGCAGTCTTCAAATAGGTTCATTCGGTGCATCTGATCGATCCCATAGCACATCTGATCATTGTTCTAGCACATGCAACCTTTCGGCGCATACATCCTCCAAGGCTGAGCATCTACAACCTGTTTCGGTGACTCCGATATTCTAGCACATATAGCCCCAGACATGGTGTGTTCATCCTTTAGAATGACGCATCCATATAAACTACGCATATGTCCTTTATTCCTCTGCTTTTGACACTTGTTTTAGCACATTTGTAATTCTACGCTCATAGTCTCTATTTCTGTGCATACAGATTATGATGCTATGCATGTATTCTTCACAGTGATTCTAGGGATTTCTTGCAGGTTTTCTAACATTGACATTTGTCTTACAGGGTTAATTTTCTTTAATTTTTATGTAGGGTTAAGAGCTGGAGTTTCATTTTCCTCAAAACACACATCTTAGATTAACTAGGAGGAAAAGTAAAAAAAAAATGTATGCATGCAAATCTCACGTAGTTCTTAACTAGGAGGGTAGTAATGAACATTATTTCTATCTTTGCATTATTATTATCTCTGTTAGTTTAGAACATTGCTATCTTGCAAAAGGAAATGAACCATTGTTATCTTTAATCACTTCAAAGTTAACAACTATGTGAGTGCCCAAGTAGATAACGCATATAGTTTTTTTCCATTTTAAATAGGATTGGATAAACCACTATTTTCTATGTCTATTGAATGACAATAGGCTTATGCTCTCCCCTTTACTGGGTGACCAGAATGCCAGACTTGTTATTCTTTATGTATAACCTTTACAGGGGCCTGCCCTTGGATGCCCACCTGTCCAAGTGGGAATGACCCTAAGTGATAACAGGCTAAAGCTAAGCCCTACCAATCCACTATAAATAAATTTTGCTTGAGGCGAAAGCTTCCTGTAACGAGTGCTGCTGTGTTACATCAATAGCCAACCTACCCCAAAACCCTTCAAGGCCCAACCCTTGAAGGTTGGGAGACTCCATAAGGGAGAGTAGTGTTGCCACACGTGTAACTACTTGAACGGTTGCCCTGACTACTTAGCCATTGTCTAGTATGCCAAAATCCTCTATTTGTTGGCGCAAAAGGTGGAACCTTTGAAGCGGCCCCGTTTCATGTGATTCTTAGTAGAGGTAGCAGGGATACTCCTAAGGTTCGGTGGGGGTATGAGCCTAAGGAAACCTGGATCTAGTATGTGTGAGAAGTGAGTGCCGTGGAGAGGAGCTCATGCTACTAGATCTTGAAGCTACACGCTTTGAATATGCACAACTAGGGGACTCAACAAATACTGTCTTTTCCAGCCTAGGCTATAACTGTTATTATGTCAAAAAGTCCACAAAAATACAAAAAAATAATAAAAGATAAAAATCATGAAAACTTCTGTGTTTGCTATGTCTTTATCTGCCATAATTAAAAATTAGAATTCAAAAGAGACCAAGTTTTCAACCAAAAAAAAGAAATTTTTTAAAAAATGTGCCAAAAAAATCTACAAAACAAACTAAAAAACTAGAACGACGCATCCACCGCGACTTGCTGTACATCCATTTCAACATACTGTGCATTTGATTACTATTGCTGTGCATATAAAATTTGCTAGATCTGTGCATGTGCTTTGACCTACGGCACTTTTGTCTTCTATTTCAGCGCATTTACTGTTGCACATGTATTCTAGAGAACTGTTCCATACTTCCTAGGAGAAAAACTTTCAACTTTTCAAGAACCCATTTCAAACTTGTTTTAGTTTTCCCAAGATTTGATTAAAATCGTGCAAGTCAACCATTTCACTCTTTTTCCACACCATAGCTACTTTTCCAAAATCAAACAAGATATCTAAAAACCAGGTTAGAACCAAGCTATTCTTGATCACATCAAATTTCAAAACAAACCTAGTGAGTCTCCACTATCAAGGATCAATCATCCTTTTCTCTCGGAACTCCACTAGCGGCTTGTGCAAAACTAGTCTACATCAAGTAACTGGATTTCTATCATCCTTACTTTGACTATCATTTTGTTCACCCAACTTGTTTGAAACCAATTAGATCTAAGAAGAACCTTGCTCAAACCTTGGCGCATTCTATCACCTCTTGTTCAAAACTTTCAAAACTTGCTTCATCCCATCTCATGTCACCTTGCATGGTCTTAACAAGGTCTCAAAAACAAAAGAAAATTGAAATGGCAGAGAAAACTATTCCATCCTCTCACGATAGTGATGAGGAAATTTCTCTAGAAGAGATTCTCCACACTCAACAAGATTGAAGACTCCAACACTTAATGGATAAGGTGCTGGCCCAAGACCCTACTAAATTCTTTCTTCACTTAGCACAACAAGGAGTCAATCTTCCTAAAGATTTTGATGTAGAAGCTCTAAAAGAACCTAAGGAAGAAGGAAACCCTAAGGGAAGCACATGAGAGGAAATGACCCAAGACAAAAGTAAAGAAACCATTGATTCTACAAATGCTCTAAGCTTAATGACCCAACAGATCCAAGCTTTACAACAACAATTCACAGACATGCAAATAGGAACATCAACTATGCATTATTCCCTAGAGGATATTTCACAATATCCTTTTGATAGGACCTTGATACATTTCCTATTAAAATTTGAGGTGCCAAAATTTGACAAATATCATGGAAAGGGTGATCCAAGAGACCACATCAGGGAATTTAATGCTGCATGCCTTGAAGTCGCCCACAATGATACTTATCTTATGTGACTATTTCCAAGAAGCTTAGGAGGGCAAGCCATGGAGTGGTTTTCTAGACTACCACATGGCATTAAAACCTTTAACGAACTTGTGGACAGATTTTTCACGCACTTCTCCTATAATATTTAACATGACACCTCAATTTTAGATCTTTGTAACACCAAACAAAAAGGTGGAGAATCTTTCGCCGCCTTCCTACAAAGATGGAGATAGTTGGCAAGTAAGTGCCCACATCAAATGCCTAAAAAACAAATGGTAGATATGTTTGTCCATAACTTACAAACTGACCTAAGCTATCAGATACAAATCCAATGTCCTACTTCCTTTAGTAAGGTCATTAAGATGGGTCTAATCATTGAAAAGGCTTTAATCACCAAAGGTGAAATAAAGATATATAAGGACACTCCTAGCACCAATACCAACATGGATAAACCAAGATTCTAGACAAAGAACACGAACCTTGTGAATGATGGGATCGTAGATGCCAAGAACGTGGCACCAAAGAAACCAATCTTCAACTTGTCAAACCCTCAAAACAACCCCCCTCAAAATAAACCACAAAATACTGAATCACGGTTCATAAGCTATCAACCTCGGAGGAAATTCACACCCCTAGGGGAAACACTAGAAACTGCTCTATTGAAATTGATCATAAGCAAACTCATAACACTTCTAACAACGTGAGAATATGAACCAAAAGTCAAACCTCATTGGTGGAATGACAATGATTTCTGTGAATACCATTGAAACAGGGGGCACAAAACCAATCACTGCATTGCACTCAAGCACACTATCGAAGATTTAATAGATCAAAACAAAGTTTCACTTGATGGAAATACCTCTAATAATGATCATTGGGCATTCAAGGATCCACTTCCCAACTATGAGCAGGGAGGGCCTTACAATCATAACAAAGGTGGAACTAACAATGCCAATTACACAAATGTGTCTTTTGACTATGTTGTTAATCACATCTCAGAGAAGGATTCACATGTCAACGTGATCACTATAAACAAAGACTCAGATTGTAATGTTACCACCTACAGTAATAGAGTCACTCTTAGAGGAGTCCCAGTCTCTCTTTCTTGTCAGTACAATATCCTAGATCAACTCCATAAGACACCTGCACATATCTCCATTCTGAAACTTCTATGTTTATCCCTATCCCATAGGGCCATACTTGACAAAGCTTTATCAAAAGCCTCTATTCCCACGAACCTTGCCGAAGAATAGTTTCAAACCATGGTAGGTCACATTACCTCACCTCACTCCCTATCATTCATTGAAAAGGATGATATGTCAATTACCCAAACTCGTAATGCATCACTTCATATCGAAGCCTTCATCCACAAACACAATATAAAAAGAGTCCTAATTAATGGAGGAGCCAGCTTGAATATTTGCACCTTAAAGATAATCCTTGCATTGGGGTTTGAGGAGAAGGCTATTGATCCAAAAAATAAAATCACTATCAAAGCCTATGATGAAGAGGAGAGAACTTCCAAAGGAACTATTATTTTACCAATAAGAGTTGGACCTATAGTAAAAGATGTGGCTTGCCAAGTCCACGACATGGAGTTAGTGTATAACATTCTTCTTGGGAGACCTTGGATACATGCTCTGAAAGTAGTGCCATCAACATACCACCAGTGTATCAAATTCCCCTATGAAGGCCAAGAGATCACCATCAAAGGTGACCCCAATCCATTTCAGTATTGCAACTCCATTCATCCTAAACCTGAAGTTGTGATTCCTCATAACCGCACTTCTACTTCATCTTCATCTCGTGTTGACCCAGCTTCACTTTCTTCCACATCAAAGGCTTCCCAACTTGACCTCAGACTCAAAGATAAGGGCTTGGGTGAGTACACAGTCTCCCAATCCCTCTGTTTGGCACAACTCCCCCTATCTCCCAGATCATATGGAAGACCTACCCTGAGCAAATCCAAAGCAATCAAAACTACCAAAGATCCATTTATCAAATGGGGAAGCCTCGAAGATGAGAGGGATGAAAAGGATATCCTACAATGGTTATATAAGGATGAAGGTAATTCATCAACACAACAAGACCATCACACCACTATACAAACTGAACAATATGGTCAAGGATTCCAAATGCTACAAAGAATGGGTTATGAAGGACATGGCTCCCTTGGTTTGAGAAAGGAAGGTATCATTGAACCCATCCAACCCCATACCTTGACAAGCCAAGACACTATAGGGCTAGGTTACACTGGCACAACAAGAACCAACAGAGCAAATAAGCATAAAGGAAAACAACCAGAAACATCTGCTACTAATCTGGTTGATCAAATTCAGCAACTGCAAATGGGGAGTGAGACTGATTCCAATGAATATGAATGGGATAGCCTCTCTGAGCTATCTTGTGATGAGAAAGATATCGATGTTGTCCATGAGTATGACCCAACCCATGCAACTGAGGGACAAGGTTCAAGGGCTAGACCGCTAGAGTTGGACCCACATAATACTGATAGTGAAAGCCATGAGGAAAGAATGATAACCCCATTGATGGATCAGCTAATGGAGAGTACCATCCCAGGCATTATCCATGCTTATAATGACCACCATAACACCTCTATCTTGACCATCAATACCATCAAACCAAACCAACCCAATGACCCCTTACCATTATTGCACCCCAAACTCATAGATTGGGACTTGTAAGACACTACCCCTGAACTCAATACCTTTCAAAATGATGAAGCCATCATAGACTATCTTGAGCTTAGAGATCACATACCTGTAAGGGACCACAGAGCTAGCTATGCCATAGAACTCAATGACAAGGCTTATTTTGGAGAGAATGCCAAGCCTTTCAGTCTCAAAAATGTCAAAATGAAAGAAAGATCTAATGGTGAAAAGTACTCTACGGTAGTGTTAGGTCATGAAAAAAGTAAAAATATAGACATATCCAATGGTGAAAACCTCTCTGAAGTGCCGAAGGATGGAAGGCTTGACCCTCTACCCAATCTCATACATTAGGAGAGATCTTCAATCTTGATAGAACCAGTAGAGACAATCAATGTCAGCATAGGTGATAGTCCCAGAATGATCCACATGGCCCAGTCTTTAACAGCACAAGAAAAGCCAACATTCACCGAATTCTTCAAAAGGAAAAAAATCAACTTTGCTTGGACATATGAGGACATGCCAGGGTTAGATCCAAATCTCATAATGCATCACTTATCCTTAGCTCCAGGAGCTAAGCCAGTAAAGCAAAAACTCAGGAAGATGCAACCACATGTGGCCCTCATGGTGAAAGAAGAGCTAAATAAACTATTGGATGTCAGATTCATTAGACCAATAGACTATCCTGAGTGGATTTCAAACATAGTACCAGTTGTCAAACCATATGGCAGAGTTTGAATATGTAATGACTTCAGAGAATTGAATAAAGCTTGTGTAAAAGATGATTTCCCCCTGCCAAACATTAACATTATTGTGGATCTCATGGTAGGGCACACCATGTTGTCACTAATGGATGGTTTCTCTAGATAAAACCAGATAAAAATTATACCTGAAGACCAACACAAGACTACATTCACATGTCCATGGGGCACCTATTGTTGGTGTGTCATGCCATTTGGTTTGAAAAATGTTGGCGCAACATATCAGAGAGCTATGACCACAATCTTCCACGACATGATGCACACTATAATGGAAGATTATGTTGATGACATCTTGGCAAAATCACTCACAAGAGAAGGACACCTGGTAGTACTGGACAAAATCTTCACAAGACTGGAACAGTTTAATGTGTACCTCAATCTAAAGAAGTGTGTGTTTGGAGTTACATCAAGCAAGCTACTTGGGTACATAATGTCTGCCAACAGAATTGAAGTCGACCCAGCTAAAGTAAAGGCCATCAAGGAAATGTCACCTCCTAAGAATCTCACTCAACTAAGGTCTCTGCAAGGAAAACTATAGTCTATCTGAAGATTCATTTCTCAATTGGCAGACAAGTACCCCCCATTTTTCCACCTCCTACATAAGAATGTCCCTTTCAAATGGAACGATTCATACGAACGGGCATTTCAATAGTTAAAAGAGTATCTCATGAAGCCACCTGTATTAATGCCATTGATTTAGGGTAAACCTCTTCTACTATATATATCAGCCACACCAATAGCTCTGGGAGCTCTCGCACAACAAAATTATGAAGGAAAAGAACAAGCGATCTACTATATTAGCCGAACACTTGTTGGGTATGAACTACAATACACACCAATTGAAAGAGAATGCCTCACTATGGTCTCCGCCTCACAAAAGTGGAGACATTACATGTTGTCACATTCGGTCAAACTAGTAGCAAAGATTGATCCACTCAAGTATTTACTCAACAAAGCAGTCCTTACCGATAGATTCTCAAAATGGGTCATGCTTCTCAGCAAATTCAACATTGAATATGTAGACAGGAGGGCAATAAAAGGCCAAGTACTTGCAGACCAATTGGCAGATGCACCTCTAACAGATGACAGCCCTTTGAGCTTTGAATTTCTAGATGAATCTATCTTTCACATAACCACAACAACCTAGAAAATGTACTTCGATGGCTCATACACTCAACATGGGTTAGGGGCAGGTATCTTGTTGATCACCCCTAGTGGTGACACCATTCCTAAATCCTACAGATTACTCTTTCCCTGCACTAACAACGTGGTAGAGTATGAGGCCCTTGTCATTGGCATCAAGCTAGTAGTGGAATGGAATATCAAAGAACTTCAAGTGTATGGTGACTCACAGCTGGTCATAAATCAAGTAAATGACGACTACCAGACAAAAGATGAGAAATTAATCCCTTAGAAACAAATGGTAGATGACTTCAAAGAATACTTTGTCCAGATCTCTTTTGAGCAGATACCAAGGATTGAGAACAAAGCTGTAGATGCCATGGCCATGATTGCATCTCTCTTTGATATTCCAAATAATCAATCACGTTATGAGTTCTTGGTAGAGCCAGTGTCCTGTCCTGCATATGACACTCCTGAATCCTATATCATTTGCCACATTGTCGGAACTGATTCCCCCCTCTATGGAAAAATATTTGCCTATCGCAAAGAGAATACCCTCCCACTAGATCTCTCTAGCAACTAAAAATGAACCTTCATTCGTTAGGCATCTCGGTATGCCATTATCACCAATACCCTATATCGCAAAGGTCTCGATGGTACTCTCCTTAGGTGTCTCGATAGTGAGGAACATCAAACCACCCTGAACGAAGTACACAACGGTATATGTGGGACCCACTCTAGTGGCCCTACCTTAGCCAAGAAACTCATACACATGGGATACTACTAGCCAACCATGGAACAAGATTCCTACCATTTTGTAAAGAAGTGCAAGAAGTGCCAAATCCATGGGAATCTGATACATGCACTGACACAGGAGCTATATCCATTAACAACCCCTTGGCCCTTCTATCAGTGGGGACTCGACTTAGTGGGCAAGATACACCATCCTTCATCTTGTGGCCATAAATTCATAATCACCGTCACCAAGTACTTTACGAAGTGGATTGAAGCCATGCCCTTAGACAACATCACAGACAAGTAGATTGCCTCCTTTATCTTGAACTATCTCATTTGTCGCTATGGTATCCCTTCATCCATTTTCATAGATAATGGATGACCATTCAAAAATTAGGATGTCAGGGAACTATGTGACAAATTCCATATCCAACACCACTTTTCTACCCCTATTACCCCCAAGGCAATGGCTAGGTGGAGGCATCAAATAAAACTATCTTGAAAATTCTAAAAAAGACTATCAATGATGCCGACCGTGATTGGCGTATCTAATTAAATCCAGTGCTATGGGCCTATTGTACAAGTATCTACACACCCATAGGTGCAACACCATACTCCCTGGTCTACAGATCTAAAGCCATCTTGCCCATTAAAGTTGAAATCCCATCCTTGTGAGTTTCGTTAAAAGGCCTCATATCTGATGAAGAATACAGAGTGTCCAGACTTCAAGAGTTAGAGTTGCTCGAAGAGAGAAAGCAACATGCCTTTAACCACTTAAAAGCTTATCAACAATGAATGTCCAGAAGTTACAACCATAAGGTAAAGCCCTGAGTATTCCAAGTTGGTGATCTAGTCCTCAGAGAAAATCCCAGAAATCAGAAAGATCGAGAGAAAAAAGACAAGTTTGAACCCAACTGGCTGGGCCCCTATGTCATCATTGTAGTCTATGGGTCAGGAGCATATCAATTGGCTATATCTAAAGGTGAACTGTTTGATGATCCTATCAACATCATGCATCTTCGCGAGTTCTATACCTAAAAACCCCAATGCAAGGGAGTCTTAAAAATTAAAAAAAAATTAAAAAAGTGATAAAAAACAAGAAAAAAAAATAAAAATAAAATGGAAAAATGGAAAAATAACAAAAAAATCGTCCTCTGGTGAAAACCTGGCAAACAGGTGCCTTGGATAAGTACCATGGCGAAAACTTGGCAAACAAGCGTCATGTGTATTTTTAGCTACTTGTGCAAATAAAAGCAAGTGGTGAAAACCTAGTAAACAGGCAATATCTGCAACAAACCACTTCCTCCATCTATTGTGACCTCATGTCTCTTGTGTCCATCATATCATTCATCCTAAACCAGTCCTTTGAACTGTTGCCAAACTATGTCACCTCAGAGTTATCACGTAGGCAAGGCCATTATCAATGCGCCCCCGAGGCCCTGCTCTACTCCACTTCTTTTCTATATGTTCCATCGAGTATCGTCTGTCCTGCCGTCCATACCATTTCTACATCTATGCCATCGCCTAGGTCTTAGGTCCATCAGGTTCACCCTGAACTATGTTGCCTCTGCGTCATCACGTAGGCAAGGCCATTTAGCAATGAGCCCCCGAGGCACTAGGTTAGTCCCTTAGGGTTCGTCTCTTCATATCTATTTGTCGGGTCATCCATAATAAGTTGATCCTTAGGTTTTACTGGGGGTACCTCCTCGCCTTAGTTGTAGATTTGGATTCTTGAATTCCACATAGAGGGTACCAATAAAGGGTTGTGATACCTTTCACTAGACAAGCGCGTGCAACAAAGCTTCCCAAAACAACAAAAATCTTGGCACAAAACATCAACCTATCCAAAGCAAAGCAGAACACCATACCAAAACACTCAAACTGACTCTATATCAATTATGGAAAGATGACATATCTAATGCAAGAATGCTTTGTGTTTTTATATCGATTAACTTACAAGGTCTTAATTTTTTGTTATTATGTCTTTAGTAATGTGACGACTTTTGTCTAACGACATGATTAGTAAAAGATCATCAAGGATTTTCGAAGGTCTAAACATGAAAAGGGGCAATCTTGGTCTGTTGAAATGTAAGAAATACTCAGGTCATCTAGATTCAATTTTGACTAGATGCTTGTATTAACTTGCTATATCAAAATCCATGTAAGTAATACTCAAGTCATCTTGGTTTAATTATACCTAGATGCTTGTATTTTCTTACAACATAATAAACGCCCGATGATGAAATAAGCAATTCAAAATACTTGCAATATCAAGATGGCAAACATCCATATCCATAACATATCCAAAAAGCATTCTGTATCCATATCCATATCCCTATCCATATCCTATGCAATAAAAGATCCAAACAATGTAGAGTATTAATACAAATTAAAGCTTGTGAGTCTTTCTATCAAGTCATTCTTTCAATCAATCTTATATCTATCATTATGTCATCTGTATGTCGATAGAGTACATTTGGACATCACAAAAACATAGCATATAGTTGCATATCATATCACGTGAGATAGTCATTTACATAATTAAATCAGTTGCATTCATGATAAGTGCATCAAGTCATCCATATACATTTTTGCAATCATCGCATAGTGTCAACAAAAAAAAAATATCATAGATAAGTGCATCACATAAATTGCATAATCATATAGATACCATTTGCATTTACACATTTGAGGCATATCAAATAAAACATCTAATTCTATATTAAGTCACATAGCATCACATAACATCATCTAAAACTGCATTAGATAAATATCATATAGACATAAGTCAAAATATGCATCACATGAGTACCATCATACAATAGAAATGCATCCATAGCATAGAATGAACAAACTACATATAAAGACCATCAAATATAGCTACATCATCATATAAATATCATAAAGCATGTCCAAATGTACAATGTCAAAATGTCCATCTCTGAGTCAATGTCATATACAATGTATACATCTCAAAGATAGTGATACATGTCTCAAAATACAAAAGTGGTACATGTACATATCTGGATATCTGACATCAAAAGGTAGGTACATAGGAGCCAAAATCTATTCAAGTGTCTGCTAACACTACTGCTGTGAACTGCTGCTCCTAGCAGTGTCCTCTGAGTCCCCTCCTCTGCTGGCCTCAGACTGCTACAAGCCCATCACAGAGGCTCCCGACCACGATCCACCTACTCTCTACGAGGCCATGGACTAGCTCCTTTAGCTCAGAGCCCTCTGATCAACTAGAACAACACCATGGTATAGTCCTCGATAGTACTGTGTTTGAGCTTGTGCTCTGGTAAGCTCACCCTGCACCTGCGCTAATTGCCCCTGCACCTGTGCCAGCTGTACCTATGTCTGGGCTAGCTGTACCTGTGCTTGCTGCACCTGTCCAACCAAAAATGTGCTTGTAGCATCTGTACCCAGGGCTGCCACTGTTGTGTCCCTCTCTACTCGGATAACTCATATCCTTGCCTTCGCCATATCTCTCTCTCTAGTGAGCCCCGAGATAACCCCTGCATCCATCTCCCGCTAAGCCTTGGCCATCCTAAGCTGTGCTTGCAACTACCAAACTTGTCCTCTTAGGATGGCAATAGTTCTCCCCTGGACATCTAGCTATGCTGGATCCTGGGAGGCCTATGCCTATCCCTGCTCCTACGGGTAAGGTACCTGCTACTGTGCCACCTGTTGAGGTGGCAACATCTGTCTATGCTCTGCAGCCTATTGTGCAACCATCAACTATACTACTTGCTGAGCATGGGAGGATCCATCCCTAGCTCTACTCCTCTGCCTAAGTTTGCCACCATCTCCACCACCATCTCCTCCATCTCCCCCATCTCTGTCGTCTCCTCCACTATCTCCTCCGCTATCTCCCCCATCTCCTCCATCTCCTCCATCTCTCTATCCTCTCCTCCTCCTCCTCCTACCAACCTGGCCCTCGTCATCTAAATCTACCTCGTCTATGCGAGGAACTAGCTCTCTAGGCCCAAAGTATCTTAGAAATGGATGCTCTGTGAACCACTCCTCATAGTCTGGTGTCATCCCTACATTTGCAAACTCTCTCCTCATCGCCTAGGAAGTATAAGGAATCTGTTGAAACTCTACCACTACCTCCTTGTAGGATGCCACTGGGCCCCATCTAAATCTCTCTGCATGAATCTGTGCAAACAAAGCTTACCCTTGGGGCATGCCTTGTCTCCTCCCAAACTACCTCCGAACCCGGCTAACAACCTGTCTCTCTAGGATAAATCACATTTGACCTATAAGCCACCGAGTCTAATAGCAGTATGGCAGCTCGTCTGCTTCATCATCCCAAGGCTCGCAGTCTAGATATGGTCGCTATACGACCACATCTACCCCATATAGTTCATGCCTCCAGTACTCGAGCTTCCCCAGTCTATGCTGGGAAATCACTCCTGCATAGCCATAACTGTAAGGCTCTCCCCTCTGTCTCTAAAAAACACATATCAATCTGGTAATGGCAATATGCTCCCACAACCAAAACTATAATAGTGAAACACCTGTTGATAGACTAGCACCCCTATGGTATACCACCTGATGCATATCGTGGTATAGGTGTGCCAAAACCTAGACACCCCAAGCATAGTGGGTGCCCTCTATGACCATCCTCTCCATGATCCATCCCCATCCAATCGAGAACCCATGCGATCTCCTATTGGGGCATACAATGCCTCTGATCAATCCTACAACTATCCCAGGGAAATAGTCATAGTAATCATGTATATCCTACCAGGAGATAACTTGTCCTACCAGTTCGGGGTCATCAAACACCCACCTACACTCTGCGAGTCCAGCATCCTACTGTGGATCATACTCCACAAGCTCTCCCTATATAAGCAAGTGAAGTATCCTATATACATCCTCCAGAGTCACCGTCATCTCGCCAGTCAGGAAGTGAAAGGTCCCATCCTCGCTGTGAAATCTCTCCACTGCTGTAGTCAGTAAGCTGCAGTTCACTCAAACCTCAGGCATAAAGCACACGTAATCCAATCCCATCGCATCGAGTGCCTCTCGATCTATCTCTATTAGCATGTGTCGCTGCAACATCGGCATGGGAAACTGCTGCCTCGACATCAATGTATCTCGTATGTCCTCCTACAAGCATGCAAAGCAAGGCACCAACTTAAAGCTACAAGTACCATGCTCACCATATCTATAGAATCATATCACTGACTTAACATATCAAATTAATCAAAATAGCATATCATCTCTTGACTAGATTCTCGACAATCTCAGAGATCGCTTATAAATTGACACATCAATCAAGGTGCCAATTGGGTTAATTTCGTTAAGTCAACTGACTATCTGTATCATATGCACCAGAACAGAAGATACATGCACCATTTCTTAGCAAATGCGCCACTTCTGACACATGTGCCACAACATTTGATGCATGCGCCATCCCATACCTAAAATGCGCCACCCAGTTGCATGCACCGACTCATACTATAAATGCGCTGCCAAATTGTACATGCGGCAACCTTCCTCATGCATGTGCAACTTTCATGCATGCACCGTTTCATATCCTAGATGTGCCGCAGAATGACAGATGTGCAGTTCTGTATGTCAGATGTGCCAAACTGCGATCTTACGCATTTGTTTAGCCTATTTTTGCCTAGCATTTATTACACTCAAAATCAACCCTAGGTGAAATTTTTTGAGATACATAATGGGGGTCCTACCTCTGCTAGCCAGTTGAATTGTTGGATGCGTTCAAAGCAATGCTCCTCACATAGAATATCCATCCTAGTGCTGACTTCTCTATGCTCTGTACTCTCCTAAGCTCTCAAAGATAATCCAACAAAAAGCTAAGTGTGCAAATGACTTGTCTTGTGGACCCAGCTCTTATATATAGCATGCAAACCCTAAGTTGGTTGTGTGGTGACTATGACTACTTCCCGCACCTGTTTCTTCCCATTTCTTCCCATTTCTTAGAAACACATCCTATTTTCTTCAATCCTAACCAAGTTTTCCCTTCGTCTTCATGAGATTGTTTGTCTCATGCCTTCTGCCTTCTTCCCATCCAATCTCCCGAGGGGGCATCTTGTCGTTAAACTTATACTAGGGGCAAACTGGGGCATGTATCATTTTTAGACAATCTTATTCTTTGAAACAATGTGATAAAACACATTGCATCAAAGAGGGGCAAAATGTATACACCTAAAAATGACATGACTCTATCTAAATAAATATTTTTAATATTTATTTAAGTCTACCTTCCTCTATCAATAAATAAATAATTAAATTTATTTATTCGATTCATATTCCTCTAAGTTAATTAAATATCAAAATATTTAATTATCTCTTCTAAAGTCAAAATTAAATAAAATCATTTATTTAATTAAATTCTTCCAAACAATTAAATAATTCTAAATTATTTAATTAAGTTAAGTGTCACGCCCGCATCTCCTGTGCGGACGCGACACAAGAACACGTGTGTCATGACCACATCGGCCATGTGGTCACGACACGAACTGCGAAAATTTTTTCCTACTTAACCCTTAGAACCCCCTCACACGTGTCTGCGTGCTCGGTGGCAATATGCATAGGCGTAGACATGTCTACATAATCGTGATGGTGAAGGCAGTCTAGGGGTTATGCAACACGTAGGGTATCGCTTCTAGGGCTAGACTAATTTAATCTGAACCCTAAGTTTCCTAGGTGAGGTGAATTCAACATCAAAACCTAACCTAACTTAGATCAAAAGCATGATTAATTATGGTGACATGAGGCGCTTGGTTGAAAGTGGAAAAGATTTAATGAAATAATTAAAACATTGCAAGAAAAATAATTAAGCCCTAGAATCTAACAAAATTTCAGCAGCATAATGCGTTACGGGCATGAGTGAAAATTCATTACACTATCACTTAACTGGGTTACGTAGTTGACCTGTTTTGGTTAATCTCTCTAATTGCTTAGTAAACTAGGACACTTACGCAGGACTTACAATCTTTGTTTAACGACATTCACTAGGTTTACGCTCGGTTTGATTTTCAACATTTGAATAAAATTGGAATCAATCTGTCCCTAGTTAGTCCTCTTAGTCTATTTCGATATTGACTCGCAATTTCCCCTATATTGTATTTATTTATTTATTTAATTTGTTTCATCCCCTTTGTGTTCCATTTGGAAATAATTGAACTCCAAAATCACCATTCCTTTTACAGATCAAACTAATATAAATATATATTTTAGTGTAAAAAACATACACCTTATTATTATTATTATATATATATATTTTCCAAATCTTCCTCTCACAATTTATCAATAATTATTTGTGTATATGAAAAATGATATATTTACATATATGAAAAGAATACATATATATATAAGTATATAATATTATTTAAGTGTAACTACACATTTATTAACCAATAAAATATATATATATATATATATTATTGTTTATTCTATCATGTTAACTGATACCCCACTCATAAATTAGAGTGTATTATTATAAAACCAAACTCATGTCATTGAAGTTAAAAATGAACCTTAACCCTTTTTGTGTTTTATTGTGTTTGATGTGTTACAGGATGGAGAGGGCGACGGCGGCGGCAATAATGGAGGACGGACAGAGGGAGCTTGGTGCTGAGGTGGGGGTCATGGTGGAGGGCGCAGAGAGGAGCTGTGAGGGGTAACAGATGGTGAAGGCACTGGCAGAGGCAAAGGGTGATGCGGGGGGCACGAACGGTGGAGGGTTCACAACCGCGGTGGGGGATAAGTGTTGGCAGGGAGTAGCCCGCAGGGGCTTCGGCGCAGACATGGGTGTGGGAAGCCCGCATGGCTTTGGTAGAAATGGGGGTGTGGGGAGGGGTGGAGCCCCACCCACATCCCACGTAGTGTGGTGTGGGTGGGGCTCTGCCCCTCCCCACACCCACAGTATGTAAGCTTCGATGGGGGTTTAAACCCCCACCAACAATGTATAAATTTTGACTGTGTTTTTTTTTTAATTATTCAAAACTATAACATATATACAGTATTTACATAATACTTGATTTCGAACCAAGTTTTCAGTTAAAGCATATATATATATCCGTAAATATATATATGTATGTATATACATATATGTATTTTCTCAGATTATTCTTTTTCCCTTTTTTTTTATATGCAAGGTCATCTAGCTTTTATACATTTTCTAAAATATATATATACTCATATATATATTTTTTATTTCTCTTAATGGTAAATAACATTAAAATGACAGAAATAGAATCTTAGATGGCTAAAGCAACTAAGTTAGGGTGGAAAGATGATGTATATATATTTTCAAATACATATATATTCTGTATATACAAGCACAAGTATCAAATTTACACATGGCCTAGCTTTCTAAGAGAACACTAATCTGTTTTAACATAGAAAAATTAGCTTTCTATTTTAAAAGGCATCATTACAAGAGCATTTATATGTATATTTTCTTTTGCAACAACACTATAGAAAATTCCTTTTTGAACAGATTAACTACACATAAATCTACCCTTTCATTTGGTGCAACAAATAAGATGAGTAAATTACAAATTTTAATTGAACTTCCAACAGCTCTTTCCTCCTAACCGCAAGTTAATAACATGAAACTTCCAATGTAACAGAAATAAAAGAACTAGGATAAGTAGTCTCACTTTCTTGTATGCAATAAAACATAGACAGCAACTTATACATTATCCCTTTTCTTTTGGACAGTAGCAACAAATGTTTCTAACTTTCTCTTTCATTCACAACAAGGTTTAAAACAACATAATAACATATGCCTACTTATCTTTTTTTTTGTTTGGAAATAGATAGTGACAACAAATGTAAATACAACTTCTCATATATTTCACAATTTTCATAGCTCCTCAAAAAAAAAATAGTAAGTGAACAGCACTACAAAATTTGATTGATTGTTACATTCCATTAGCTAATATAGCCAACTCCATGGCAAGTAACATAGCACTCTTACAAGCAACTACCAAGCAACAAGGCCACTAAGGTCATGGCTATATTAGCCACTAAGATACTACAAGGCCACACAAAAAGGGGCTCCAACACAACTTCACTTCTTTTCTCACAACTTGCAAAGAACACCACAGCAAGAACACAAAACTAGCCACTACGAAAGCTCTCCTCCCTACCATAGACCCACAAGTGGGTCACCCCCGAGCTAGGGAGGTAAGGATTTCACACAAGGTTTCATTCCACAATAACAATCACACACTAAACACAAACACCCCATAGGATTAACACAATACTTAACTCATAAGAATGAGTTTTGTGAGGGTAGGGAATGGACCCCTCAACTTAAAAGGGCTCCCAAATGATAAAAATCTCAACTCATGGCCTCAAGCCAAAATCTCCAAAACACACCATCCTCCAAATCACAAGTACTCCATGGCACTCTTGCCATCCAATAAATCACAACCCATGGCCTCAAGCCAAAAATTTCCATAACACAACCCTCCACAAAAATAAGCCCTCAAGGCAATATTACAAACTGTGGGAGTAACCTCAAGGAGGTTCCTTTCCCATACCCATACAAGTTGAGCATTACCTCCATTGGTGGTGCTCTCACCATAACACCCATCCCAATAGCACAATGCAAACAACACACAACCAAAATCTAAAACATTAAACTTCATATAAGCAAAGGTAAGAAAGAAAGTAAAGAGGCCTACCTTCAAGGCCCTGGCAATGGAAGTAAGATTGGTGAAGAGCTCCAAGCCTTCCCAATTCTCTAACTCCCAGAATTTCTCCCAACTTCTCCAAACTAGAAAAGAAACTAAAATTTGCAAGGAAAGAACTAGAAAAAGGACCAGAAGAACCCCCACTCCTCTACAAGAGGAGCTATTATAGGCCATCAACTTGGCCTTGAGGGATGATAAGGTGACACTTGTCACCCTCTCCTTTCCCCTCCAATGCCACTTGCAAGGGAGAGGGAGTATGAGGATGACAAGTGTCATCCTCTCATTCCACCCCCGTCTCCACTTCCTCCACTAGTGCTCCCACACAAGTGGGAGGGGGACAAATGGTGAGTTGGATTCCCACTCACAACTCCAAGAAGACAAGGGTCTTGAATGGTGCTCCCACTCACTTGGGAGCCTTGGAGGCCTCTTGGAGAACTCCCAAGTCCACCTTGGGAATGATTCCCAAACCTTGGGATGGGAGAAGTGTCCTTCCCAAGGCAAGGCCCATCCCCCATCTTACCTCATTTCCAAATTCGTCACTCTTACTAAACCATGGTTTAGAGTGACCTAGGGTGAGTCCAAACTAGGGTTAGATGGTCCAAGTTGACCCTAGACTCATGGTTAACCACCTAGGGTAACTTTTGGGACACTAAGGTTCATGAAGGGGTTAAAAATCCACATTTAAATGGCCTAAAAAAAATAAGATAAATACCAAGTGGTGTAAATCAAATACAATTATACAACACTTATTATTAATCAATTTTAAATAAAAAGGGTACTAAGGCAAAATAAATAAAATTAAAATCCATCACAATAAATCCACACTCAAATTCAAACATGATCCTTATCCCTCTTAGGAATGGATCAGTTTTACAGGGGATAACATAGTGTGAATTCTACCTCCAATTTCCCATGGCTAGGGAATGTAAAACCTGCACATCTCGATCAAGTGTCAGTCCTGTCATGAAAAGTCATAGTTGAAGCAACTGGAAATTAAATTCACGCAAACAAATACAACAATATCCATCAATACATAAATCCAAATTAATTGTACTATCCAAACATATGTCAATTAGTCCATATCACATAATCACTAGAATCTCATCACAACACATCATCAAATATCAACTCATAAGTTAAATCACACATTTAGCATCACTATGATCAAATCGAATCACATATGTCAAATCAATGTCCTAACATAATCAGTGGATAGAAATCAAGTCCACATAATGAAACCATAGTCACTAAAATTTGATAATGTCATCAACTAAAATGCATATCGATCAAAATAACGGAGGTAAAATAATCAGCCTCACATCCTCCCCCCCTAAGACTGAACTTCCTCCTGGAAGTCATCAAAAAGGTGAGGATAGAGTGCCCTCAAGCTAGTTGCATCCTCCCAAGTCGTCGTGACCTCGTCATATCGATCCCACTAGACCCTAACCTGGTCCAGCTCTCGACCTCGAAGGCCTAGCGTCCGATGAGCCAATATGCGAATTGGATCCAATGCCAACTGCCCGTCTGCCTCTACCTGTAAAGCACTCTAGTCTAGCATGTGAGATACATCAGATATATATCACCTCAAAATAGAAATATGAAAGACATCATGGATACGTGACAGGTTAGGTGGCAACGCTAGACGATAGGCAACTAGTCCTATTCGCTCCAAAATCTCAAAGGGTCCTACAAACTGTGGTGCAAGCTTAGAGCCCTTTCCATAACAGATTGGACTCTTGTGTGGCCACACTCTAAGGAATACCCTGTCACCTACTGAGAAGCTCCGATCAATCCTCTTAGCATCGGCATACTTCTTCTGCCTGTCCTGTGCCTCCTATAACCTCTGTCTAATCAGTGTGACCTACTGCTCCATATCCTGAACTAACTCTAGACCAATGGCAACTCTATCCTCTATCCAATCCTAACTCAAAGGTGTCCTGCAATGTCTACTGTATAAAGCCTGAAAGGGAGGCATACCTAACGAGCTGTGATGCCCATTATTGTAGGCAAACTCAACTAGATATAGATACTCCTCCCATCTAGACTGATGGTCCATAACATACATCCAAAGCATGTCCTCCAATACCTGATTCACCCGCTCTGTCTGCCCATCTATCTCGGGATGATAAGTGGAGCTAAAGTTGAGCTGTGTGCCCAACACCTACTGCAAGGCTCTCCAAAATGCTGAAGTGAAAATTGGATCCCTATCTGAAATAATGTGGTGAGGTACTCCATGTAATCTCACAATATCATCTAAGAATACCCTCGCCACTGCTGGTGCATTGTACGTCATGCGTACAGGTGAGAAATGCGCTACTTTGGTCAACTTGTCGACTGTCACCATGATGGCATCATGGCGACGTGAAGACATAGGAAGACCAACAATGAAATCCATGGAAATGGTGTCCCATTTCCACTCAGGTATATCATGTGGGTATAGAAGACCCACTGGATGCTGATGCTCAGCCTTGACCGAGCAACAAACTCTGTTATATCTCATCTCATACCCACCCAATAGTATAGCTGTTGTAGATCGGCATGCATCTTCTTCACCCCCGGATGTGCTGCATATGGTGCTCTGTGAGCCTCTGATAACACTACAGTACATAGTCACCTACGTGGGGTACATAGATGCGCTGTCGATGACGAAGTAGACCATTTGCCTCAAGTGAATACCCTGCAAACTTGCCCACAAGGGCCCTCTGTGAACTGATCTCCTACTGCACCTTAAGAAACCACTCATCCTCTGGCAGATGCTGAATAATGTGATCCCTCAAGTCCACACCCAAAGTCAAGGTCAAGAGCTTGTGGCACCTTTGACTCAATGCGTTAGCAACCACATTCTCCTTCCCTTTGATGTAGTGGACATCAAAGTCATACTCGCAGAGGAACTCCATCCAACGCCGCTGACGGGCATTTAGATTCAGCTGTGTAAAGATCTACTAAAGGCTGTGATGATCAAAATGGAGCTCAAAGCGACGACCCAATAAGAAATGCCTCCAACAAACTAGAGTATGAACTACTGCTGCTAACTCCAAGTCGTGCATGGGGTAGTTCAGCTCATGGGTCTTGAGCTTTCATGACTCATACGCAATCGCTCTACCACCCTGCATAAGTACAGCTCCTAATCCCTCAAGTGATGCATCTGTGCAAACCACAAAATCTGCTACAGGATCAGGAACTGCTAAAATAGGAGCGCTGGTGAGATGCTCCTTGAGGACCCCGAAGGCCCTCTCACACTGCTCAATCCATAGGAAGCTCTTCCCTTTCCACTGAAGGGAAGTGATGGGGTGTGCAATCTGAGAAAAACCCTCAACAAAGCGGCAGTAATAGCTAGCTAACCCCATAAAACTCCTGACCTCTGTCACACTAGTGGGCGCTGGCCAATCCTTGATAGCTCTAATCTTTGATGGATCTATTGAGATTCCATTGCTGGAAAGGATATGCCTCAGATATTAAACCTCTGTCTTGAAAAATGCACACTTCACCAAATTTCCATAAAGCTTCTACTCTCGCAAACACTGTAGAACATGATGAAGGTGCTCCTCATTCTCCTCTTTGGTCCATGAGTAGATCAAAATGTCATCAAGAAAAATGATCACGAACCGATCCAAATAGGTACGGAACACCCCATTCATGAGACTCATGAACACTGCAGGGGCATTCGTCAAGTTGAAGGGAACCACTATGAACTCATAGTGGCCATAACAAGTCCAGAAGGTGGTCTTATGGATATCTGCCTCTGCGATACGTAACTGATGATACCTGGACTTCAAGTCTATCTTAGAGAACACCCTGGCTCCCTACATCTGATCAAAAAGATCGTCAATCCTGGGTAGAGGATAACGGTTCTTCACTGTCACCTTATTCAACTACCTGTATTCCATGCACAAATGAAGAGACCCATCCTTCTTCTTCACGAAGATGACAGGAGCACCCCAAGGTGAAACACTCGGTCGGATGTGCCCCTTCTCTAACAAGTCCTCCAACTGTAACTTGAGCTCAGTGAGCTCATGTGTGGTCATCCTGTAGGGTGCACGAGACACTAGCTCAGCACTTGGTACTAAGTCTATGTGAAAGTCCATCTCACGTCAGGGTGGCATCCTTGATAACTCTACTAGAAATACATCAGTAAACTCTCTAAGGATGGGATGATCATCCAAGGATGCCTCTAGCTCGTCATCAGATCTATCGCTCACGGTGATGGCGAACATCTAACATCCCTTCCGCATGCAGTGCTTAAGCTGCCGAGTGGATACCATATGCACTACTGTGGGCTTCTGCATGCCCATAATCTCAACTGATGTGCCGTGATCATCTAAATAGTTGATCGCCTTTCGGCGACAATCTAGCTTGGCTCAATGAGCTGCAAGCCAATCCATGCCCAGCACCACATCATAGGATCCTAATGTCATAATTCTAAGGTTGCATACTATAGTGAAGGGTCCCAAAGCAATCTCACAGTCGTGAACTAAGGCATCTACTGTTAGTTTGGCCCCTGAAGCCAACTCAACCACCCACCTATCACCCTGCCTAGAGGCCACTAGCCTGCAACGCTCCACTAACGATTGAGATATAAATGAATCAGTAGCACCAGAGTCAAAGAGAATAGAAATGGGGTTACCCCCAATCATACCTGATGTCTCAATCATTGATGCCTGAAAATTAGCCTGACGGTTATCAACCGCCGCAAATGTACGGTGGGATCAACCCACATCACCAATGGTCTACTTGGATCCTCCTGCACGAGGCTGTCCCCCTGTAATAAAACCCTGTGGACACTCTCTAGCTAGGTGTCCTACTCCACCACAAACATAACAAGGGCCCCTAGCCTGAACCTAACCAGTCTGAGTCCTACTCGACTGCGGCTGCCCTGATCTACCAGTAGACCCCTGCGAGCCCCTATAAGACTGTTGTGACCTCGCGGGTCTTGCAGGCAGTCCTTGCTGCCTCTGGTCTCTGCATGGGCCCTGCTGCTGCCAACCTCTATTATGTTGCCCATGTGACCTCTACTGTGTCCTAGCTCTGCTACTACTGTGACTGCTGCTGCTGTGGGGGCCTAGGAGGTAATGGTGCTGAACTAAATCCTCCTTTATGAGGTGGCTGTGATGGTCTACGAAAACTCTGCTGATGCTGCTGCAGTCCCCAATCCTAAAACTAAGGGCGTGAACTCTGCCCTCGTCCCTGAATCTCCTTAGCAATGTATGCCTTCTTGGCAGCATCACTCAAAGTCTAGGGATCTGCCATCCGAACAGGCCTTGCTATACTGTGGTTAAGTCCTCTGATAAACTTATGCACTAGGAGTTTCTCATCATGGAGATACTCCGCATATCTAGATAACTTTGTAAACCTTCCCTCATATTGAGCCACTGTAAGTCCTCTCTACTAGAGGTCACGAAACTCGTCTAGACGACGCTGCCTATAATGGTATCATAAATAGCACACATTGAAGCGCTCAATGAAGGTCTCCCATGTGAGGGTGTCTAAAGAAAGGTGACTCTTGCACTCCTTAGTGCACCACCAGGTAGCTGCTTCATCTTGCAATAAGTGTACTACCACCTGGGACTTTGTGTTGCCCTCGTAAGGATGCAATGCGAAGCACCTATCTAAACTGATAAGCTAGGCCTCTGCCTCAGCTCCCTCTATGGTCCCGATGAATGTAGGAGGGTTCAACCTCAAAATGTCCCTGATGGGGTCTCCTCTATCTCTGTGCCCCCTGATAGGCTCATCTGCATGATAATCATAAGGCATGTGACCAAAGTGCTCTACTCGCACTGGCTAGTCATGCCTAGCATGATGTGTGGGGCTCCTACTACGGGCCCTATCGGCTGAACCAACCTCCTCTGTCTTTAGCAACTCAACATAAGGCTCCATACGTGGTGCCTCTTGCGGCTCTACGTAGGGCTCCACATGTGGCTCGACACGAGACTCAGCTCGTGGCTCCACGTGTGACTCCTCTCGCGGATCCTTGCAGAGCTTGACACATGGCTCTACACGTGGCTCATCTACAGTCGGTGGAAGCCTATCTAAGATTGCTTGTAAGCCCTGTAATATCTATGGACCAAAATCTGGTGGGGCTGGTGGTGCCTGCAGTACCTGTGGAACTAGCTGTGCTTGTGGGACTGGATGATCCAGTTCCTCAGCTAAAGAGTTAGTGTGAATCTTGGGGGATGGAGTGCGGCGGGACCGCACTCACTGAACTCGTTGGGGAGGCATCCTACAAAACGAGGTAACCACCAAATCAGTATAGTTGCGGAAACAATAATGTGCCTAAAACAAGCCCAGTGTTTTAAAAAACTTGGCTCTGATACCAAATGTCACGCCCACATCTCCCGCGCGGACGCGACACAAGAACATGCATGTCATGACCACATCGGCCATGTGGTCACGACACGAATTGCAAAAATTTTTTCCTACTTAACCCTCAGAACCCCCTCACACGCGTCTGCGTGCTCAGTGGCAATACGCATAGGCATAGACATGTCTATGTAATCATGATGGTGAAGGCAGTCTAAGGGTTATGCAACACGTAGGGTATCGCTTCTAGGGCTAGACTAATTTAATCTAAACCCTAAGTTTCCTAGGTGAGGTGAATTCAATGTCGAAACCTAACCTAACTCAGATCAAAAGCATGATTAATTATGGTGACATGAAGGTGCTTGGTTGAAGGTGGAAAAGATGGAATGGAATAATTAAAACATCGCAAGAAAAATAATTAAGCCCTAGAATCTAACAAAATTTCGGCAGCATAACGCGTTATGGGCGTGAGTGAAAATTCATTACACTATCGCTTAACTGGGTTACGTAGTTTACCTATTTTGGTTAATCTCTCTAATTACTTAGTAAACCAGGACACTTACGCAAGACTTACAATCTTTTTTTAACGACGTTCACTAGGTTTACGCTTGGTTTGATTTTCAACATTTGAATAAAATTGGAATCAATATGTCCCTAGTTAGTCCTCTCAGTCTATTTCGATATTGACTCACAATTTCCCCTCTATTGTATTTATTTATTTATTTAATTTGTTTCATCCCCTTTGTATTCCATTTGGAAATAATTAAACTCCAAAATTTCCATTCCTTTTACAGATCGAACTAATATAAATATATATTTTAGTGTAAAAAACATACACATTATTATTTTATATATATATATATTTATATATATATTTTCCAAATCTTCCTCTCACAATTTATCAATAATTATTTGTGTATATGAAAAATGATATATTTACATATATGAAAAGAATACATATATATAAATATATATATATAAGTATATATATATAAGTATATAATATTATTTAAGTGTAACTACACATTTATTAACCAATAATATATATATATATATATTATTGTTTATTCTATCATGTTAATTGATACCCCACTATAAATTAGAGTGTATTATTATAAAACCAAACTCATGTCATTGAAGTTAAAAATGAACCCTAACCCTTTTTGTGTTTTATTGTGTTTGATGTGTTGCAGGATGGAGAGGGTGATGACGGCAGTAGCAATGGAGGACAGACAGCAGGAGCTTGGGGCCGAGGTGGGGGTCATGGTGGAGGGCATAGAGAGGAGCCACGAGGGGTAACAAATGGTGAAGGCATTGGCGGAGGCGAAGGGTGCCATGGGTGGCACGGACGGTGGAGGATTCACAACCGCGGTGGGGGATAAGTGTTGGTGGGGAGTAGCCCGCAGGGGCTTCGGCGCAGACAGGGGTGTGGGAAGCCCGCAGGGCTTTGGCAGAAATGGGGGCGTGGGGAGGGGTGGAGCCCCACCCACATCCCACATAGTGGGGTGTGGGTGGGGCTCCACCCCTCCCCACACCCACAGTATGTAAGCTTTGGTGGGGCTTTAAATCCCCACCAACAATGTATAAATTTTGACTGTGTTTTTTTTTTTAAATTATTCAAAACTGTAATGTATATACAGTATTTACAGAATACTTGATTTCAAACCAAGTTTTTAGTTAAAGCATATTATATATATCTGTAAATATATATATGTATGTATATATATATATGTATTTTCTCAGATTATTCTTTTTCCCTTTTTTTTTTTATATGCAAGGTCATCCAGCATTTATACATTTTCTAAAATATATATATACTCATATATATATATATTTCTCTCAATGGTAAAGAACATTAAAATGATAGCAATAGAATCTTAGATGGCTAAAGCAACTAAGTTAGGGTGGAAAGATGATGTATATATATTTTCAAATACATATATATTTTGTATATACAAGCACAAGTATCAAATTTACACATAGCCTAGCTTTCTAAGAGAACACTAATTTGTTTTAACATAGAAAAATTATCTTTTTGTTTTAAAAGGCATCATTACAGGAGCATTTATATGTATATTTTCTTTTGCAACAACACTATAGAAAATTCCTTTTTGAATAGATTAACTACACGTAAATCTACCCTTTCATTTGGTGCAACAAATAAGATGAGTAAATTACAAATTTTAATTGAACTTCCAACAGCTCTTTCCTCCTAACCACAAGTTAATAAAATGAAACTTCCAATGTAATAGAAATAAAAGAACTAGGATAAGTAGTCTCACTTTCTTGTATGCAATAAAACATAGACAACAACTTATACATTATCCCTTTTCTTTTGGACAGTAGCAACAAATGTTTCTAACTTTCTCTTTCATTCACAACAAGGTTTAAAACAGCAACATAATAACATATGCCTACTTATCTTTTTTTTTTATTTGGAAATAGATAGTGACAACAAATGTAAATACAACTTCTCATATATTTCACAATTTTCATAGCTCCTCAAAAAAAACAATAGTAAGTGAACAGCATTACAAAATTTGACTGATTGTTAAATTCCATTAGCTAATACAACCAACTCCATGGCAAGTAACATAGCACTCTTACAAGCAACTACCAAGCAACAAGGCCACTAAGGCCATGGCTATATTAGCCACTAAGATACTACAAGGCTACACAAAAAGGGGCTCCAATACAACTTCACTTCTTTTCTCACAACCTGCAAAAAACACCACAGCAAAAACACAAAACTAGCCACTATGAAAGCTCTTCTCCCTACCATAGACCCGCAAGTGGGTCACCCCTGAGCTAGGGAGGTAGGGATTTCACACAAGGTTTCATTCCACAACAATAATCACACACTAAACACAAACACCCCATAGGATTAACACAATACTTAACTCATAAGAATGAGTTTGGTGAGGGTAGGGAATGGACCCCTCAACTTAAAAGGGCTCCCAAATGATAAAAATATCAACTCATGGCCTCAAGCCAAAATATCCAAAACACACCATCCTCCAAATCACAAGTACTCCATGGCACTCTTGCCATCCAATAAATCACAACCCGTGGCCTCAAGCCAAAAATCTCCATAACACCACCCTCCACAAAAATAAGCCCTCAAGGCAATATTACAAACTGTGGGAGTAACCTCAAGGAGGTTCCTTTCCCCTACCCATACAAGTTGAGCATTACCTCCATTGGAGGTGCTCTCACCATAACACCCATCCCAACATCACAATGCAAACAACACACAACCAAAATCTAAAACATTAAACTTCATATAAGCAAAGGTAAGAAAGAAAGTAAAGAGGCCTACCTTCAAGGCCCTGGCAATGGAAGTAAGATTGGCGAAGAGCTCCAAGCCTTCCCAATTCTCCAACTCCCATAATTTCTCCCAACTCCTCCAAACTAGAAAAGAAACTAAAATTTGCAAGGAAAGAAACAGAAGAACCCCCACTCCTCTACAAGAGGAGCTATTATAGGCCATCAACTTGGCCTTGAGGGATGAGAAGGTGACACTTGTCACCCTCTCCTTTCCCCTCCAATGCCACTTGCAAGGGAGAGGGAGTATGAGGATGACAAGTGTCATCCTCTCATTCCACCCCCATCTCCACTTCCTCCACTAGTGCTCCCACACAAGTGGGAGGGGGACAAATGGTGAGTTGGATTCCCTCTCAGAACTCCAAGAAGACAAGGGTCTTGAATGGTGCTCCCACTCACTGGGGAGCCTTGGAGGCCTCTTGGAGAACTCCCAAGTCCACCTTGGGATGGGAGAAGTATCCTTCCCAAGGCAAGGCCCATCCCCCATCTTCCCTCATTTCCAAATTCGTCACTCTTACTAAACCATGGTTTAGAGTGACCTAGGGTGAGTCCAAACTAGGGTTAGATGGTCCAAGTTGACCCTAGACTCATGGTTAACCACCTAGGGTAACTTTTGGGACACTAGGATTCATGAAGGGGTTAAAAATCCACATTTAAATGGCCTTAAAAAAAGATAAGATAAATACCAAGTGGTGTAAATCAAATACAATTATACAACACTTATTATTAATCAATTTTAAATAAAAAGGGTACTAAGGCAAAATAAATAAAATTAAAATCCATCACAATAAATCCACACTCAAATTCAAACGTGATCCTTATCCCTCTTGGGAATGGATCGGTTTTACAGGGGATAACATAGTGTGAATTCTACCTCCGATTTCCCATGGCTAGGGAATGTAAAACCTGCACATCTCGATCAAGTGTCAGTCCTGTCATGAAAAGTCATAGCTGAAACAACTGGAAATTAAATTCACACAAACAAATACAACAATATCCATCAATACATAAATCCAAATTAATTGCACTATCCAAACATATGTCAATTAGTCCATATCACATAATCACTAGAATCTCATCACAACACATCATCAAATATCAACTCATAAGTTGAATCACACATTTAGCATCACTATGATCAAATCGAATCACATATGTCAAATCAATGTCCTAACATAATCAGTGGATAAAAATCAAGTCTACATAATGAAACCATAGTCACTAAAATCTGATAATGTCATCAACTAAAATGCATATCGATCAAAATAAGGGAGGTAAAATAATCAGCCTCACATTAAGTCTATTCCTCCAAATTTAAATAAATCATTTAAATTTATTTAAATCCTCTCACTCTCCAAAAATAAAATATAATTAAATATTTTATTTATTCTTCCAAATCATGTACAAGTAATTAAATAAATTTATTTTTTTAATTTGTTTTCTTATCTTCCAAAATCTTCCAAAAATAAATCTTTCTTGTCATGCAAAAGCAAAAATTGAGTTATTTTTATTTAGAACAATCTTGTTTTTATCAATAACTCTTAAATTAGAATAAAACATTCTAATTTGTGAAAAGTAAATCTTATCTTTGTCATGAAAGCAGTTAACTCAAAGAGAATAGTTTTTTCTATGAGACATGTCCTTCTATTTGCACACGTTCCCTCAAACATCATCTACCATTGATCTTCTTATTTCTTTTACACCATTGATCTTCTCTCACAAGTCTATAAATACCCTTCTATTCTTCCATTATGATATCACAAAGCTTTTAAGTAAACTTACGCTGCAGAATCCAGAGCATGCCATTGGCACCCCCACTCACATCATTCATTATTCATCTTATATTGTGTTAAAGCTCATCTTCAACACAACAAGTATCTGAGCCATTTCTCTTTTGTCATCTTGAGGGCCACATTCATCACCAAAGATCAAACGAGAATAGGCGAACAATGGAAGCTGCCAGGTAACAAAGCAATGTTTGGTTATTTGTTTTTTTTCTTTGTTGCTTGCACATTTCATTGAAGTTATTGGGTTTATATTCATTTAAATCTTATCCCATTTTACCCATTAATAGTACTTTTAAATGTTTTAATTATTTTTGGGGCTAGAACAAGAATTTTGACCGTAGTTTGTCAAGAGCAGGCCTAGTAAGACCTATGTATTAGGCCCTAGTGTATGACAATAGTAAACTTGTGAACTTGAAGTAGTTGCAGGGGATGCAAGTGGGAAAATTAGTCCATTTCGGATGTGTGCAATGATCCCATTGTGGTTAGAGAGGTATGGGTTAAGTTTTTGTTGCAAGTTCCTTTGTGGAGGTGGCCTAATTAGGCCTAGTTGCAGACTATTTTCCTTTGTTTTGAGCCATTTACTCTAAAGTGACCCTATCTCATTTTGTGATATGTTAAGTAACTTGGTAATGGGTGTTCTAAATACTAAACAAATGTTGGGTTGGGCTATTTTAGAATAAGTTATGTCAGAAAAATTGCCTATGTAGGGCTACAAGGTAATAGGTCAGATTACAAGATAAGTACCATCCATCATGATCAAAGTTGAAATGTACCTATTAGAGTGAGTTAGTTACATCATCTTGACACCCCCTTTTGCATCAAAGTGGTATCAAAGTAAAAGGTTTTGATTGGGAGAAGTAGTTGTGGTTTGTGTAAAGAGAAGTTGAAGATTGAAAGAGATAAGGTGTCAAAATGCCTCCAAAAGGTGGGTCAGTAGTTACTAGGGAATTGAAATCCCTACGAGAAGAGATAGAAGCATTGAAGGCCAGAGAAAGGAGTAAGGAAGGTGAAGAAGACATCAACACCTCTAAAGAAGAAGAAGAGGGTGAAGGTGGAGACCTTCTAGAGAGACCTCAAGAAGAGGAGATAGCTCCTAAAGAGAGAAGGTTTATAAATGCTTTGAAGTCTATAAGAGGGGAGACCTTTGATGTGAAAATGGACCTACCAATGTATGGGGGAAAGATGGATGCTAAAGAAGTACTAGAATGGATAGATGCCTTGAATAATTATTTTGAGTATAAGGAGGTGGCAGAGGACAAGAAAGTCAATTTTGCCAAGATAAACTTGAAGGGATCTTCCTTGACATGGTGGAACTACATTCAAGGAGAGAGGGTGAAGAATAAGTCAATGATCAATTCATGGGGCCGGAAGGTGTCCAAGTTGAAGGCACAATTCATGTCTACTGATTATGAAGTGCAAGTGTACATAAAATTGTATAATTTGAAGCAAAGAGACATGGATGTGGCAACCTATACTGAGGAGTTTCATAAACTCAGTTTGAAGTCTGGTCATGTGGAGAATGAAAAGGAGAAAGTGGCTAGGTATTTGAATGGTCTAAGGTATAGCATTCAAGATAAAATGAGCCTTGTCACCCCCAAGACAATAGAAGATTGTTTTCAAGTAGCATGTAAGGCTAAGGAGAAGTTTAAGAGGAAATAAGAGTGGCAGATCAGAGGTAGAGGAAGACACAATAGGAGCAGAGGTAACTTTGGAGGAGGTAGATCACAGTTCCAAAAGTAACAAGGTGAATCTAGTGGTCAACAAGAACAAAATAGTGAATCAAGAGGTGGATTTAGAGGGAGAAGATCAAACACAAGAGGAAGATTTGGAAACCAAGGAAGAGGAAACAGTACCTTCTCTAGAAAGTGCTACCAATGTGGCCAATTTGATCACCCTACTTGGAGATGCTTGGATAAACAAGGTTCAAACTCACAAGGAGGGGAAAGAAGAACACAAATTGTTCAAGAAGAAGAAGGAGAAAGTGCAACCTCACCTTTGGTGAATATTACTTCAGAGGTAGGAGAGAGTTTGATGATTAGGACATTGCTCAAGGTACCAGTTGTCAAAGAACCACCACAAAGAAAGGCATTATTCAGAATCAATTGCAAGGTACAAGGTAAGGTGTCTAAGGTAGTACTGGATTCTGGTTCTACTGATAATCTTGTAACATTAGAGATGGTTGAGAAATTAAATCTGAAAAGAGTCCCTCATTCTAACTCCTATAAAGTTTCATGGCTCAATAAGGGGCAACAGGTACTTGTAAATGAACAATCATGGGTAGAGTTCAACATAGGCACATATAAGGACAATATTTTATGTGACATAATTCCCATGGATGTATGCCATCTTCTTCTTGGGAGGCCTTGGTAGTTTGATAGGAAAACCAAGCATGATGGGGAGAAGAACACCTATGTGATCACAAAAGATGGAGTGTCTTATAATCTCACACCTCTACAAAAAGGAGATAAGGTAGATCATGAAGCACCTAGTGTGATGGTGGTGAAGGAAAAGAAGTTTTTGAAGACCGTACATGAAGAAGGAGTTGGTTTTTCTATTGTTACTAAGTCTGTCTCAGACCAAGCAGCAGCTGATAAGACTGAAATTCCTCAAGAGGTGTAGACCCTGTTGAATAAATATGAGAATATTGTGGAAAAGGAGTTGCCAAATGCTTTGCCTCCTATGAGGCATATTAGCCATCAAATTGACCTCATTCCTAGTGCAAGTTTGCCCAACAAGGCAGCTTATAAGATGACCCAACAACAAAATAAGGAGATCAAAAGGCAGATTCAAGGACTATTGGATAAGGGGATGATAAGGGAGAGTTTGAGCCCTTGTGTTCTGCCTACTATTTTGGCACCAAAGAAAGGGGGAGAATGGAGGTTATGTACTGATTCAAGAGATCTTAATAAGATTACAATTAGGTATAGATTTCCCATACCAAGGATAGAAGATCTCATGGATAGCCTTGCAGGTGCATGTTATTTTTCAAAAATTGATCTCAAGAGTGGTTACCATCAGATAAGGATAAGAGAAGGTGATGAGTGGAAGACTTCTTTCAAGACTAATGAAGGCCTCTATGAGTGGTTGGTGATGCCCTTTGGCCTATCCAATGCCCCTAGTACATTCATGAGACTCATGAATGAAGTCTTAAAATGTTTCATTGGCAAATTTGTGGTAGTATATCTAGATGACATCCTAGTATATAGCAGATCAAGAGAGGATCATGTACACCACTTGGATGAAGAGAGGTTGGTGATCAATCTCAAGAAGTGTGAATTTTTGAAGGAGAAGTTAATCTATCTTGGATTCGTCATCTCCAAAGGCGCTTTAAAGATGGACCTTGCAAAAGTTGATGCCATACTCACTTGGCCAACACCTAGATCAATGGGAGAAGTAAGGAGAGTTTTCATGGATTGGCCACCTTTTATAGGAAGTTCATTAAGAACTTTAGTCAAATATGTTCTCCTATTCTTGACACCATCAAAGGGGAGAAGAAAAGTAGGTTCTAATGGACTGATATAGCAGATAGGAGCTTTGAATACCTCAAAACAAGAGTGGCACAAAGGCCCATCCTTGCTTTACTTGACTTCAACAAGGTGTTTACTATTGAATGTGATGCAAGCTATCAAGTGATTGGGGCAGTTTTAAGCCAAGAAGGTAGGCTAGTGGCATTTTTCAGTGAGAAGCTTAATGAGGCCAAGAGAAGGTATTCATCTTATGACCTTGAACTATATGCTATGGTGCAGGCTCTCAAGAAATGGAGGCATTATATTCTGCCCAAGGAATTCATTGTCTATACAGACAACCATGCATTGAGCTTCTTGAATAGTCAAGACAAATTAAACCATAGGAATATGAAGTGGGTGGAACAATTACAAGACTACACATTTACAATCAAATATAAGAAGGGTCAAGCCAATAAAGTTGCTGATGCACTCAGTAGGAGGGTGCTGATGGTCCAAGAATTGCAACTCCACAGTGTAGGAATTGATTCCCTAAAAGGTATGTACCAAGAAGATGATGATTTCAAAGATGGTTTTGTTGTTTGTAATTAGTTTTCTAATTCATTCCATGGAGATTATGTTGATTATGTTTTGTAAGATGGTCTTTTGTTCAAAGGGGGCCAATTATGTGTGCCAAGGTGCTCCATGAGGGAGAATTTGGTGAGAAAGAAGCATAGTGGAAGCCTAGGGGGGACATTTTGGTTGTGACAAAACATTGGAGTAGGTCAAGAGATTCTACTATTGGCCCAAGATGCATTTAGATGTCAAAATATTTGTGGAAGGATGTGTCATTTGCCAAAGAGCCAAAGGGACAAGTTTAAATGCAGGTTTGTACCAACCCCTACCCATACCAAACAAACCATGGGAAGCAATAAGTATAGATTTTGTCTTAGGTCTATCTAGGATTGCAAGGGGATATGATAGTATATATGTTGTAGTAGATAGGTTCAGAAGGATGGCACACTTCATTGCATGCAAAACAACTAATGATGTCTCTCATATAGAAAATTTATTCTTTAAGGAGATTGTAAGAATCCATGGACTGCCACTGTCCATTGTATCTGACAGAGATGCAAAGTTTATTGGGCATTTTTGGAGAACACTATGGAGAAAACTAGGCACAAATTTAACCTACAGTTCTATCTATCACCCTCAAAGTGATGGCAGACTAAGGTTGTCAATAGGTCTTTGGGAAACCTATTGAGATGCCTGACCAAGAAACACAATCAGGCCTGGGATTTAATCTTACCTCAGGTAGAATATGCCTATAATGACTCAGTTAACTGAAGTATTGGTCGAAGTCCATTTGAAGTTGTTTATGGACTGCACCCTAGAGGAGTTTATGAATTGAGAGATTTGAGTGGGATGAGTAAAAGAAGTGCTCAAAGAGAAGATTTTGCTATAGCTATTCATGACATACATCAACAGGTCAAAGAGACACTTGAGAGGAATGTGGACAGGTATAAGAAGAGGGCAGACTTGAAGTGGAAAGATGTTCAATTCCAAGTAGGAGATCTTGTCTTGGAACACATGAGGAAGGAGAGATTTCCCAAAGGGAAGTACACCAAGCTAATGATGAAGAAAATAGGACCTTGCAAAGTGGTCCACAAGTATGGGAACAATGCTTATGAGATTGAATTCCCACCAGGAGTTGCCATATCACCCATTTTTAATGTCTCTAACCTCTATCCTTTCAAAGGATCTATTTGTGTAGGTGAAGAAGTAGGTAGACCTTATGTTGATGATGAAGATTGGGTTAGAGACCTTCCACCCAACCAACCCATGAAGCTTGAGGCTATCTTGGACACCAAAGAGGTCAAGAGGACAAGGAGAAAAGTCTACAAAGAGCATTTAGTCAAGTGGGCTAGCCTACCTATTGAAGATGCCACTTGGATGTCTAAAGAAGATATTAAACAACATGGAGTAACTATGAAAGACTTCATTTCATCAGGAGGATGAAATCATTCCACCCCCGGGTGTATGGTGCAGAGCACCATTGATAATGTTCTTGTTTTGATGTATTGTTTAGTCCAATAAGGTCCTAGGGTGGTCTATTTAATAGAATATGAGGAATTTTGTCACCAAAGCAATGTAATAAGGTCAAATAATGACCAAGGCACAAGTTTTGAGTTTTGTTTAGTCAAATAATGTGAAACAATGTAAGGTTAAGGTGGAAAATTGCTTGGCAACTTAACAAAATTACATGTGGGGAAGTTATAGAACGAACATAGGGTTGGTTTTTAGTTGGAGATCGATGCCAATTACTTGAAACTAATGTAAACATGCATAAACTACCTCCAATGCCCTAAGAATAGGGATTGATGAAACTTTTGTGAAGAAATTTCTAGTAATAAACTCTGTTTTTGCAGAATTTCATGTTTACACGTTGGTACAGATCGTACCATTCCTCTGCACAAATTTGTCAAGGGTTAACAACTATTGGAATTGATAAGGGAATGTGTTAAGCACCATTTGAATGTGGTTTGAGTTTGTTTCATTAATTTTTAGGGGAGATATAGAGGTTTTTCTAAAAACTGTATAAACCCTGAACTAGAGTTTTGTAAACACAAATGATGTATTTCTAACCCATTCCATTGAGCCTGCCTACTTTCAAAAAGTGGAATGGAACTATCTATAGTAGTTTTAAATGTTTTAATCATTTTTGGGGCTGGAACAAGAATTTTGACTGTAGTTTGTCAAGAGTAGCCCTAGTAAGACCTATGTATTAGGCCCTAGTGTATGACAGTAGTAAACTTGTGAACTTGAAGTAGTTGCAGGGGGTGCAAGTGGGAAAATTAGTGCATTTTGGATGTGAACAATGATCCCATGGTGGTTAGAGAGGTCTAGGTTAAGTTTTGTTGCAAGTTCCTTTGTTGAGGTGGCCTAATTAGGCCTAGTTATAGACTATTTTCCTTTGTTTTGAGCCATTTACTCTAAAGTGACCCTATCTCATTTTGTGATATGTTAAGTAACTTGGTAATGGGTGTTATAAACACTAAACAAATGTTGGGTTGGGCTCTTTTAGAAGAAGCTATGTCAGAAAAACTACCTATGGAGGGCTACAAGGGAATAGGTCAGATTACAAGACAAGTACCATCCATCATGATCAAAGTTGAAATGTACCTATTGGAGTGAGTTAGTTACATCATCTTGACACCCCCTTTTGCATCAATCTACCATGGCATAGAAGCTAATTCCTACTCCACAAGCTTTGAAATGAAAATGTAATAGAATGCGGTAGAAAATTCTGAATTACAAATGACTAAACTGTAACTGGAATGCAAGAAAATAAAAGAAAAAAAATATTTTTTTTGGTTGATGCAAGATTGCTCTTGAACCTAGGATACTCTTGCATTATACACACATGGTTGTTGAAAAAATGAGTCCCTCACTTTGCTGGGGCTAGAGGAAAACCAAGGTGGTCTACCTCAACCTAAGAAATCCATGATGAATCTTCTTCCAGTCTTCCTTTCCACTTAACCAAATACTCTTTGTACTACTTACCTCTAATGCTATGCCCAACTCTGCTATCCAAGATCTTCTCTATCTGCTCTAGTTGTTGCTTTGGTAACTGATCCTTCAATCCATCTTCAAGACTATCACTTGATTCTCCTTCATGATACTGATATAGATATGCAATGCTTAATATAGGTGATATACCAAATGTCTCCAATAACTCCAATTTATATTCATTCCCTGAATCAAACTTCTTAAGAATCTTACATGTTCCAAACTTCCTCATCTTTAGTTTGTTGTATGTCCCCACTAGAAACCTCTCCTTCCTAAGATATACCATTACTTCATCTCCAACTAAAAAATTCATATGTCTCCTCTTCTCATCTACTTGTTCCTTATAATTACTACTCATCTCCTCCAAATGCTTCTTGACCTAATTATGTACTATCTCCATATATCCTAAAAATTATTCTGCTTCTGCACTTGTTTTATTCTCCATACTGATTCATCTTAGCTTTGCAACTCCTCTAGGTTGTAATCTTGTCACAACTTCAAATGGTGTCTTTCCTATAGTTTTGTTCACTATATTATTGTATGCAAAATTTGCTTGCAGTAGAATTAGATCCCAATTTCCTGCTTTATCTCCTACTAAACATCTCAACAAGTTATCCAAACTCCTATTTACCACTTCAATTTGTCCATCTATCTATGGGTGAAATGTTGAACTAAATTTTAGGTCTGTCTTCATGTTCTTCCATAATGTCCTCCAAAAATATCCAATGAATCTTGTATCCCTGTCTAAAACTATACTTTTAGTTAATCCATGCAATCTCACAATCTCCTTGAAAAATAGGTCAGCAACATGTACAACATCATTTATCTTCTTACAAGAAATGAAATGTGCCATCTTTAAAAATTTGTCTACTACTAAAAATATAGAATCATATCCCCTATGTGTTCTTGGCAAACCTAATATGAAATCCATGCTTATATCTTCCCAAGATCTCTCTGGTACTGTCAAAGATTTGTACAATCTAGTATGTTGACTATTCCCTTTTGTAACTTGACAAACTCTGCAACTCTGCACAAATTTCCTTACATCCTTATATAACTGAGGCCAAAATTAATGTTCACTTACTAAAGCTACTATCTTGTCAATACCAAAATGTCTTGCTAATCTACCACTATGCTTCTCCTTGATCAAATTATCTCTCATTGAACTCCTAGGTATACACAACTCATTTCCTTTGAACAACATATCCTCCTAAATAAAATAATCTAACCACTTACTTCTATCTATCACAAGAAGTTTTTTTACATGCTTTCCATGCTTCTACAAAATCAAAATCTTCTTCATACATATGCTTCAGTTATTTAAAACCTAATACTTCTATCCTCATTTCTATCAATAGGTTCCTTCTTTTGCTCAAGGAATCTACAACTTTGTTTGACTTCTCACTCCTATGCTTCAATGCAAATGTGTAACTCTGCATGAACTCTACACATCTCATATGTCTATGATTCAACTTTCCTTGACTATTCAAATACTACAAAGCTTGATGGTCAGTGTACAACACAAATTCCTTTGGCAACAAGTAATGTCTCCACTTCTTCAAGGCTTGAATTATGGTATAGTACTCTTGATCATAAACTAAATATCTCCTCCTTGCATCATACAACTTTTCACTAAAATATGCTACTGGTCTCCCTTCTTGAATTAATACTACTCCTATTGCATTTCCACTGGCATCACAATCAACTTGAAATACTTTGTTAAAATCTAGTAATGCTAATACTAGTTTCTTTGTCACCTTCTGCTTCAATAATTGAAAACTCTTATTTGCTCCTGATGTCCACTTAAAATCCTCAACATCGCCTCTCATTGTATCTATCATTGGTGTGCATACAGTACTAAAATTTCTAATGAACTTTTGGTAGAAACTTGCTAATCGAGGAAATGATCTTATCTCCCCAATGTTCACATGTATTGGCCATTCAAAAATTGCTCTAACTTTCTCATGGTCCATCTTCAATCCTTCTGCAAAAATAAAAAATCCCAAATATGCCAATTCTTCCTTCATGAAACTACATTTCTTGATGTTTATCAATAATTTCTCTTTTCTCAACCTCTGAAGTACTTGTCTAATATGCCAAAAATGTTCTTCTTTTATCTTACTCAAAATCAGAATATCATCCAAGTATACAATAGCAAACTGTTAAGAGGTAAAAAGAGAGATAATGGAATGTGTGAGTACACTAGATCAAACCCTCCTTTCACTCTAACATTCAAGGACAAAAGATTGAGACAAGCCACTACAAAATGGAAGAGGGCTCAACTATTGATCTTTGTGCTCTTGTTTGTCAAGGAAAGATAAGATTCAACCAAGCTTTTCTCAAACCCTAGGCTAAGTATGAAGGAAACCCTAGTTAGAAGATTATCATCTTGAAACAAATGATTGACAATAGAAATCTAGACACCAAAAGTATAGAGATGATTAGTAAATGTTAGAACCCATCTCCTGAAAGCAGAGGTGTCGGAGTACAAATTTGACAACCATCCAAGTCCAGATGTTGGATTCTGCTAGAGGTCAAAACTAATGAAATGCTACAAATGATACTTAGAAATTTGATCCAAAAGCTTAAGGCCATGTAGACTAGGGTGACTACTAGCCAAGTCCAGTTAGAGGAATATTCTAGAATTATTTTTAGATCCTGAAACTCTGTTTCGTGCACTACTTCCTTATAGCTCCACTTTTTTTGAAACCTATACTTGTAACCTGCACACAAGATGACAAGAGAGGGGTTTGGGGGTTGTGGTGTTTAGGGATTTGCCTTACTCAAATCCTAGGTTAGCATTCAAGCTTTCCCAACACTATTGTTAATGAGAGAGTGTGCCCTTGTAGGGCAGAGGCTAAAGATAATCCAAACAATGAAATGATTTAAATGATTCAAATAGAAATGATATCACCTTAGAGGTGAAGCCGTTGGGAGGATGAAAGCTCTTCAACTCACAAGGATATGGATGATGATGCCATATCTGCACAACAAATACACAAACATAAACACAAATCTGCAAAACAATCACACAATGAATGCCTTGAATGCTCTTTGCTCTAATATCATAAGTTTGCGTTATCCATCTAGGTTTAAAATGAAGTCATAAACTTACTTATATATGATTTCTTTCTAACATTTATGAATTTAAATCAAAAGAGTTGACAAGGAGAAACATTTTGGAATGGCCCAAGCCAACATACCAAAAGTTAGCCCCGACCAATTATGAGAGACTTGGGTAGTTGGCACCCTAGTCCAGGGGCCTAAATTGGGTCAAGGTTAAGCTAAAGGAGGTTCCAAGGGTCTAAAATGTCCTGGGTGTTGGGGAATTTCCTTTTGAATGATCAATTATAATGTATAAAGAAGCAAATAGGACCTAGGAGCTAAACTAGGAGGTAAAAAGGCATGTGGTCACTTTTTACTCCATAACATTTAGCCCCCACTTTAATGTGTATATGATCCTACCATCCATACATGCATTAAAGTATGGTCAAAACACATCAGACATATCAAACACAATCTAAGTTTGAAGACTATCACTAGCCCCCAAGCTTAGGTAAACATAAGAAAATAGTTAACAGTCACATAAGACACAATTAATACAATAAGGAAGCACGCAATACACAAAGAAGGTAGTGAAGAATGCAATACATGGAGAAGACATGAGCACAATCACACAATACACAAAGAAGACATGATTAAGAAATTACATATATATATATATATATATATATATATATATATATATATATATATATATATATATATATATATATATGAAATGCCAACTAAAGTAAACAAAACACACATGTGAAGATATGCAAAACATGTATAGCATAGGGAGGGACTCCTCGCCACACAATTTGAGACAATGCCAAAAAACACACAAGACATGTAAAGAAGACACATAAAACACATGGAAGACACACAAAATATATGAGCACCACATAGTATGCCATAGACACACTATATGTCTTATACACGGCCAACACGAGTGATAGGGAGTGTCACATCTCATTTTTTTTTGGAATTTATTATAAATTAGATCTTTGGACATTTTACTATGATTGATTCCACGTGTGTGATAGTAACTGTCATGAATGTTATAAATGCATGATTTTGAAAGTTGATTTATTAATTGAATATTACTGGTACGATTATGGATGTACATTTTATTTTGGTTTGGCTATGATTTTAGGGAACTAACCTATTAATGAAAATCTAAGTACGACTGAGTGCAGCGAAATGTCAAAGATGAGAACATGGCTGAGGTCAAGATGTTCTAGCCGCTTGACAAGAACTAATAGGATGGATAAATCTGATGCCTGCACACACTCACTTAGTTCCATGTCATATTGCATCTGCGAGTGGCTTTATTATGCAATGTTATGTGGTTGCTAGTATTGTTTGTGTAATTTATATAGTCAATAAATATGATTGATGTTTAATGATTAGATAAAAATGTGTCTTCATTGCTATAGGATGTCCATTTGAATGCATAAATTAATCATATAAATATCATGTTCCTTCGATTTATATTTAATAGAATTGTGAATATGTTATTATTTAATTATTAATAATAAAAGTTTTTATTTCTTTAAATAATTTGATTGATAAATATATAAATAAATATTCCTTGTTAGACTTACAATAAATATGGAATATTAAAGATAAATATACAATATCAATAACATATAAATAGAAATCCAAATATAATAATAATAAATCTTTTCAATGCAAAAAAGGGGAGTGACAGTAATAAGGAGTTTTAGATTTCAAAGGAGAAATCAGTGGTATTGGACGCTAGGAGCATGGAAAATCATAAGTTAACTGGAGTTTTCAAAGAAAAAGTAAATCTAATTATACAATGCCATTTATAGGAGAGAATTATTCATTAAAAATAGAGAATAGGAGGAAGGGACCACCATTATTTTCAGCGACAGAAGGTGAGAAAAGAAAGATAGAGAAGGAGTAGTGTGCTGCCACAATAATGGGTTACACTTTCTAGGACATCCTGATTTTTGTTAAAATCACATATTTTTAGAAAATATAATGATTTAAGCCTTGAAAGGTTCCATTGAAAGGATTTTAATTGAAGAGGGTTTGATCAAACCCCCTTAGATTCAAATCCCCTTGGATAGAACCCCGCTAGTTTTAAACCATACCTATAATGGAATCTCCTCTACACCTATCAAAATGTTGATAAAAAACCACTTTTGATTTACCTTTTGGGGGATCAAATGAAGTCATTTAAAATTTATGTTTTGTAAGTATGTAGTCCTTATTATAAGCATCCCAAAAAGTATAATTTTAAATATATTTAATTTGATTATTATATTTATTTTTTATTTCTTGTGAATGTAGGTTTTTCAATGAACATCAAGGTCTTTGTTTCACACATACAAAAAATAGGAAAATAGAGAAATTTTTTTAAAAAAATACATGTCCTCTCGGTATTGATGTCCTTATTCCAACAAAAAAAAATGAATTCTGATACATACAAAAAAAGTTATGTTGGACAGAATACGCCTATGTCTAAATTATAATTGGTTTGACTTCAAAACTTAATTAAAAACAAATATTCAACAAAACATTATGAAACCAAATGCATCCTCTAGATATTGATGTTACGAATCTAAATTCAAAAGGATCAAAATTTGATCCTTTGTAGAAAAAAAGTTATGTTCGACAGACTACACATCACTTTAAAAAAATGTTGTTTACTATTAAAAACTAGTTATCAAAGGAGATGCAAAAAATTTACAATTTAACTCCAATTTAAAAAGATATATCTAGAATTTGCAAACAAAATCTCACGAATCACTAGTTCGCATCATCTTCAAATTCCTAATGGTTTAGCGGCTATAGGTGTTAGAAAGTGAATATTTCGTTTAAAATGTTGATTTCAATATCAAGTTTGACCAAAAAGTGTAACCCATTATTGTGGGATGACCCAGCAAATCGACGTCAGGAGGCAGAGATTGATTTTGAGAAAAGCATGTAAAATCAAGTATTTTTCTTTGAGTCCATTTGCAAAATTTTGTTGTGTAAACTATTAAAACTATGTTATACTGGCCTTCATATTATCTTCCTCTGGTTCATGTAAATACTCTTAGTGATCTAGTTATTTATAATTTATGCCTGGTTATTTTGCCTATCACCTTAAAATGATTCTTGTCGACTAGATGAATGACTTTAGTTCTACGTTATTCGGCCTATTTTAGTTTTGTTCCAATGACCATCTTAATGTTAATTGACCTTCAAAAGGATTTATTTATGCTTGATGTTTTTGGTAATTGAAACAACTTGAAGTTGTACTTTAATCAGCCTTCCTTTTTGAGCAGCCCATTATTCATTCAATGACCTTTTATTGTTGCAACACTTGAGTTTTCTTCAACAACCCAAACTATATCTAATCGGCCTTGGTCTATTTAACTGTGGATTGACCCTCTGATGTTTGTTTAGTCTTAAATCGACCTTGTATCATACTGAATGACTGGTAAACTAGTTGCCAAAATGACTTTGCTTTTTCTCTGAAGATCAGTCTCCTTTTATTGAATGCCCTTTGTCCTATTGATAAAAAGTTTTAATAATATATGTTGGCCTTATCTAACTATCTCCATGTGTAGTTTGACCTCTTTTGTGGCTAGCTATTATGCATTTCAATAGCCTATCCAGTAAGTTGTTTGGCCACTTAACAGTCAAATCACCCTTCTCTTGTTTAGTTAAAGATCAGCTAGTGATGATAACTTGGCCTGTTAAATTGTTGACTTGACTTTTTGATTCTAAAGAGGCCTTTCACTAGTATTAATCAGCCTTGAAGAACCTCTTTAGATGACTTCTGTTATCTAAATTTAATTCTATTATAACCACTAAGAATTAGTTTTATGGCAGGTTGGTATGTGGTGACTGATCATGCAAGTATTGTACACTAGTTATGTATCCTCAGCATTTGTTAATTTTTGTTCACCGACAAAAGAAAAATGACATTACAAAACCATAATTCTAGAAGCTTCCAAAAAGCTTGGTATAAGCAGTTGGGATGTATGTTAAAGTGATGTATTCATGAGATTGTAATCTATTTTGCACTAGATAATAAAATCATTGGATGGCTAAGTTTTTGTGGATGTAGCCCATATTGGGTGAACCACGTTAAATTTCTGTGTTGACCTCTTTTGTGTTATTCTTCATTGTTATATTTGGGATATTTAATCTGCATATAATTATTAGTGTTTATTGCTCTGATCTACCCTAACCCTAACAACTAGTATCAGAGTGGGTTGTGTTTGATTATCATCTATAGGAAGGTCTCACGATTGAGTGGGAGTCTCACAGTTAAGTGAGAGCAATGGTGAATGAGGGTAAATTGAAGGTAGATAAATTCAATGGGCAGAACTATCAATTATGGAAGATGCAGATGAAGGATTATCTCTATCAGAAGGATTTATGGAGGCCGTTGGAAGGAATAGCCAAGAAACTGGTAGCAATGACTAATGAGGATTGAAATCTTCTAGACAGAAAGGCACTGGGAACCATTCAGTTGTGCCTGACACCATATGTGGAATTCAATATAACAGAAGCGAAGACAACAGATGAATTGATGAAAGCATTGGCTAAATTGTATGAAAAACCCTCAGCCTCAAATAAGGTATTTCTCATGAAGCGTTTGTTTAATCTGAAAATGATTGAATGTGGATCTGTGTCAAATCATTTAAATGAGTTTAATATGATTACTAGTCAGTTAACTTGTGTAAAAGTGAAATTTGATGAAGAGGTGAGGGCTCTCTTAGTTTTATGTTCTTTGCTAGAAAGTTGGAATAGCTTGGTAATGGATGTATGTAACTATGTCTCTGGTTCAAATACTTTGAAATTTGATGATGTTGTTGGTGTTATCCTTATTGAGGAAATGCGATGGAAAAGCACAGGTGAGACTTCAACATTTGGTAATGCTTTGACTATAGAGAACAGGGGAAGAATAAAGGAAAGAGGAAAAAACCCTGAAAATCATGGGAAGTCACAAGGGAACTCAAAGAAAGGTAGATCTAAATCCAGAGAAAGAGTGGATTGCTGGCAATGTGGAAAGCCAGGACACTTGAAGAAGGATTTCTGGTCTTGAAAGGGCAAACAAGGAGACATACAACATGATGATAGTAAGGAATCTAATGTTGCAAGTAATAAATTACAGGATGCTTTAATTTTGTGTTTAGACAATGCTAATGATTCCTGGGTAATAGATTCAGGGGCTTCATTTCATGCCACACCCCATAGGAAATATTTTGTAGATTATGTTCAAGGTGATTTTGGACAGGTATATTTAGGTGATGATGAACTCTGTTAGATTGTTGGAAAAGGAAAGATAAAAATCAAGTTACAGAATGGAAATGAATGGTTGCTACAGGAGGTAAGGTATGTTCCAAATTTGAGAAGGAATTTAATTTTTGTAGGACAACTGGGTAGTGAAGGCTACACAGTTACCTTTTCAGACAAAATATGGAAGGTCACTAAAGGTGCATTAGTAGTAGCTAAAGGTGAAAAGGTAGGCACATTGTATTTGTGTATTGGTAATACTTACCAATACATAGCTACATAAGTATATATACATGTTATACTTACATGTACTTAAGTATATCCACAAAAGTGGTTTTCAACTAGAGAAATTATGTTGCCCAAGTCTGCTTCATCCTATCCAAAATTGAGATGTGACCACTCAACAAAAATGCAAAAGCTTCTGCCCTCTGTAAGTCTAGCAGATCACTGGTCTAGGTTGTGGTCTGAGTATCACTTAGGGCCTCATGCATTGCCTCTAACTTAGGGATAATTATCCCTCTTAGTTCACTCATTCTTCTTATTCTATTCTTCTTCTCCTTCTCAAGCTTCTTTATCTCATCTATAGTGGCAATAGCTTGGCACTCTTGATTCATTATGGATGAGGTGAGAGGATCAAAATTCTGAGATAAACTTGATAGTTTACCCTCTTGTTCTTCCACCTTCTTTGCAATGTCTGCTATCACTGTGGACCAAGATAAACAAAATTTGTATAATTCTCTGCCATCTTTAAGAGCATTTTCTAGGCTCTTTATCACAACATCCAGATTTCTCCTATCATTTGCTATGAGTCCCTACACTTCAGAGAATCTCTTTCCCAAAAACTCTTTCTGGACTTTCTTTTCTGCTGATTTCTCCAAAGAATCAAAATGTGTGCTAACAAAATTAACAAGAGATTTCAAATTACCAGATGAAGAGGTCAAAAGATCCTTTTGAAAGGATGGCATGATTTTCTCTAGCACACTGAATGCAATCTCTATTAGCTCACAGTCTTCCATGTGAGACTTCAGAAGCTTCTCTTTTGCTTTAGCGTGAGCAAAAGATGCTACCTTCATTGTCTAGACTAGAGAGAGGGAGTCAAAATTGAGTGGTCCTTGAAATAATTCTGGTTCATCTATCTCTAACATTTCTTTGTTCAAGAAGCTCTTTATTGCCTCAACAGTGTCTCTTGCCAGAGATAGAGTCTTCTTTCCTTTTCCCACCTCAGAACTATCATCTGGGATCTTCTCTGTTTGATCTTCTTCTCTTCCCTTTACCTCTTCTCCTTGACTAATTTTCTCTTCTTTTATTTCTTCTCCTTCAGTTCCGGAGTCTGCTAGGGGATCCGGAAGAGAGATGTTTACTTCTTCACGGACTTCCTCTTTCAGAATAGAGGAATCCAAGTCCTTAGTCCTCTCCTCACCTATCTCCTTTGGCTCTTCTACATTTTTCTCAGTAGGTTCATCATCTATGTCCTCTATAATAGGAAGATTGAATCTTTTAAATGCATTCCAGACGATGTCCTCTGTTTCTTTGACAACTTGTTCTATCTCTCCAAGCATAAGTTTGTTTATTCTTGCTTTGCTCTAGAACTCATCGTTGTAGTCCTTAAAGATCATGTTCATTTGTTTTGGAGTAATGGAAGGATAAAGTTGGATTGCAATCTGTTCCCAGATCTCAAGGTCCTTTGCCATAGCATTTTCTTTTCTCATTTCAAGTACTTGCTCTAGGATTTTGGGAATTAGTGAGATGATTTCAATGAATGCTTTATTATAGATATTCAAATACTTGACTGTGGCTTCCTCCAAAATTCTTTTGTCAGTGTCATTATACTCATCATAAAATTCTATTATGGGCTACAAATTCCCATCTACAGTGACTGCCTTGATGACATCATCAATAGAAAGAGTAGGCCTTTCATCAAATTCTTCTACTTCTTCTTTATTTTCACCGACAGAGGATTTCCTAGAAGTTTTCCTTTTCTTCTTCATTTTCTTAATCTCCTCATCAATCTCTGTCTCTTCATCATCCTTTTGGCTTGTGTATGATCTTGTGGCCTTTGTCTTTGTTCTCTTCTCTCCTTTTCCAGATGTCTTTGCTTCTAGTTTTGAGGCTTTTGGGCTCTTAGAAGTGGCAGGTGCAGAGCTCTTTGAGGATCTAGTCTGGGAGGGGGCTTGCACTGGAACACTTTCTTTTTCTACTCTTTCTACCTTCTCTCTATTCGCATCAACTGCCTTCTTTGATATGCCATATTTCTTGGCAATTTCCTTCACTTCCCTTCTCACTTTCCTTTTTATCTCTGGTTGTCTCAATTCAACATGTATTTTCACACTTAATTCTTGAAAGGTTCCAAACCTTTCTACCTCAGGGTCCTTTGGCTGACTTAATAGGTGTTGAACATGTAGCTCCAAAGTTTTCTCGTCTACCTCATAGCCCATTGGCATAATCCAGACTGTTCTAGGTTCCACTACCTCCATTAGGCATTGATCAATGTCTACCAAGAAGCACACTGTATCCTTGTATTTTTCAACTAGAGATTGGGGGATTCTCTCTCTGGCCTACATCATGCCTTGGAAGTTTTTGAAGTATCCCTAGAGTGTTGTACTTTGTGCCTTGGCATCACCAAGCCCATACATATAATCTCTGATTTGTATGGCAACTGGTCTGTCATTTTGCCATACCCAACCACTTGATCCGGGTAGCTCATTCATATAGTAAAGGAATAAACACAATATTAGCCCACCATACTTGAATGAGTTCTTCTTGTCCTTTTTGATCTTTTGCAAGTTTTCTAACAATTGGCTCAGGAGAAGCTCACATAGATTATAGTCTGCATTTTCCCTTAGCATCTGATATGTAGTGCATATTGCAGTTCTAGATATAGAGTTTTCCCTGCTGGAATGATATATTTTGTAGCTAATTATCATAGAGGAAAATTTGATATCTGGATCGGTGATATCTTCTATTGTCATTGCTCTCTTGTCAAACTTTGATCTGGTAGCCTCACTCACTGTCTGATTCTTGATAGATTTGAGAGCAGACAACCCACCGGATGAGTGCAATCTGGTTACTACCCTAATGGTATCTTTTGTTATCTTGAATGGCCTCATCAACCATATGAAGTTATCATGTATTCTACTAAGGACATACCGAACCCATTCATCTTCTGTGAAACAAGGAAAGTGGATGCAATGTCCAAAATGCTTATCTCAGATGGCCTTGTATTGAGGTTTGAGTTCAAAGGTTTCATCTATTAGTTGTTTATGGTAGATATCCATTAGCTTTGATTCTCCAAATTCCTCAATATTTGCATGGATGTATACCCTAACATCTTCTACATGTAGAACCCCATGCAGAATGCTAGAAAATGCACCTAAGGGATCAACTTCTAGGGATTTGTAAGGATGTTTCTTGAACTTTGGGCATGGCCTATCAGTGATCTTAACAACATTTGGAGTAGCCATCTTGCAAAATATTCAAAGAGAGATATTCAAGAATGGAAATACCTTTTTACGCTTATAGGGTTCATGATATGAGCTAAAAAAGATCACTGGTTGAATCAGATTATGCGGTTGATCTTTGAGAGGGTTGAAGCAATCTTGTTTGCAGAGCTCTTTCTTTCTTCTACTCGAATGCAAATGTGCAAATGATGAGTAATGGAACCCTTTTATCTCTGTGCAAACCCTAATTTCATACTGCAATAAATGCACAACTTAAGTCATTTTGGCTGCCTTGTTCTGAGAGAGATCTTTTCGGATCACTGAGATGCACTTAGAGTTATTCTTAGTGATAATTGACAATGTATCTCCTTTCCTTGAATCATCCCATTTATCCACAGATCAAGATATTTCAATTTAGAATCATATCGAATCTAACTATAAAAATCCTACTTTTTCCAGATGGTTGTCAAACCAGATCAATCTTGGATGATTAAACTCTTCAAAGCTTCTTATGGATCTTTCATATTTTTACTGAGGGTTATTTAGATATATCTCTTAGAACCCTTTAATCTGTAGCATTCCATGTGCCAAATTTAGGCACCAATTGACTGGCTGGGGGAATTTATTTTCCTTTGTGACCCCCCCTGAGCCAAAGCTCATCTAATTTAGTTTCCAGAAGGAATATCAGCACCAAATTCTAGCGCAGATCCATCCCCAACATTTTCTATATTTTTCTTTAGTGAAATCTTGTTCATCTCCCTTTGAAATTCATCCACATTCACTTTTTCTTTTCCTTTGTCTTGATTTTGATTATGATGCACTGGACCCTTGTTACCCTAATTCTTACTTCTGCAAAATTTGGCAATATGACCGGATCTATTGCAATTGTAGCAAACAACATTTCTTTGGATATTTGACTGATATCCTCTTGATTTTCATTGATTGGCCATATGTCCCATTCTATTGCACGTAAAGCATCTACCATTGAATGAATTGTTTATTTGTATATTTCTACATTCATGAGATTTGTGACCATACCTTTTGCAGTTAAAACACTATCTGGAGAAGGATGAATTAGTTTGATTCATTCTTCTTCTGCACTGATTTGCTTTATGACTGAAGTTATTGCAATTGTAGTAGTATCCATTAAAGGATGGATATCTTTGAGAATTTGGTTGCCTTACTAGAGGTCTTCTAGGTCTATTCCTTGGATTTCCTAATCGAGAGTTCTTCTGACCGGATCTGGAGCTTTCACCTTTCTCATACCCCAAGCCATGCTTGTCATCTACCCTCTTTTGGCTTTCAAGAAGAACTTCAAGTTGAGCAGAGCTTATCTTGAATTTCTCTTTGCATTCATTTGTTGTTTGAAGATCCCTTTTTAGAGTGTCTATCTAATTCTCAAGTTGTTCTTCATTATCTCTAGCTTCTTCAAGATCAGATTCCAGATGCCTAATTATTCTATCCATTTTGTGGCAGTCTTCTGACTTCTCCTTGAGATATTATTTTAGATTATCTTCAATTTTTTTTTCTCTTCAATTTCTTGGGTGAATTTCATAACCCCTGATTCCATTTCATGTCTTACCATAATGACCTCTTTTGATAACTTCTCACATAACTTGTTTTTCTCATTCAGATCTTCATTAGTATCATTGGCTTCACTTTGAATTGCTAATTGTTGAAGTAGTTCCTTTCTCTTTTTCACAGAGATACTCTATTTTTCTTTGAGTTCATTTATGAAATCATCAGCTTGTTTGAGTCTTTCCCTCAGGTTATTGACTTCAGAGTGAGATGACTCAAGATCATCTAGGGTAGACTGAAGTTGTTCCCTCATACCATACATATCCATTGAGATTCCCAGATCTTCCTTAAATGTTAGGCTCTGTTTAGAGGAACTTAGCTCTGATACCAATTGTTGGAAATAAGGTGGATAACTAAGAGGGGGGTAAATCAGTTATCTTAATTACTTAACTTTCTTTTCTTCTTCAACAATTAGTGCAGTATCAAAACATATAAGCATACATGATCATGAGAGCAAAAAAGAAATCAACACGCATAACACAAGGATTTTTACGTGGAAAACCTGGTTAAGGGAAAAACCATGGGGTGACTAACCAAAGATTGTATTCTCTATTAAAAGAATAGAAGTACAAAATGGCACTTGCCAATTAGGGTTCACTGCCCAAGCACACTGCTCACAAGAGGCACACTGCCTACAAGAGACTCACTGTCTACAATGTTTATGGAAGGTAACCAAGTGTTTGAACTGATGAGAGGCATCCACATATGTAAGGTTTAGTTTTGGTTAGGGTCAATAGACTGATCTATTGCACTTCATTCTTCCTCTACTTTAGTGTTGCTGTTCTGTCACATACCGGACTTGTATTCTTGCTTCCACTATGCTCTCTACCTTTTCTCGCACACTATATCAATCCACACACCCCTTCATACCAAAATCAATCTAGTATATATATCCGCATCAAGGATTTCAACATCTTTCTAGTCGGCAACTAGAATATTCAAGATATTTACAAGGCACTGATCTGTCGACTGGATCCATGCTTAATATGTGATGCATATTCAAGACATAGAGTTAGAAGTCAACAATCAAGTGGTCCAACCATGTATGATCTCTTAATTAGCTTGACCATCATCAATTTCTCATCCGGATTAAAGTCTAATGCTCTGTTGGTCAGTTCTTCCTCAATCTGCTCTACCTGTTAGGAACCCAACACTTAGATGCTCATATCTTTTCACTCTTTCATCACTGGAGGCTCAATCTCTAGAATGTAGTAGTAATGGTACTCCTCTTGACTTCCCCAAGTCTGCACTTTGATGAGATACATCCTCTGAGAGATCCAGACCTGATTGTCAGACCTTGCTGCATGCTCTATTCTTGTTTCACCGGACCAAAACACTCTTCAATCTGACTTCCGGTAAAGACATACTATGTGTTGTGGATGTGTGGGATGAACTTTGTTGCCATCAATGACAACAATCATGAAGCCACACAGTGTCTCTTGCCAACAATTCTACCTTAGTTGCTATAGAAACAGTTGCTACTGAGATAGTTATAACACTTGATGCAAAGACAGAAATAGAATTGTGGCACCATAGACTTGGGCACATGAGTGAGAAAGGGATGAAGATCCTTCACTCTAAAAAGTTGCTTCCAAGTCTAAAGCATATTGACTTGGAGGTCTATAAAAATTGTGTTTATGGAAAACAGAAAAGAGTCCAATTTCTTAAAGTTGGGAAAGAGAAAAAGAGTGAGAAATTAGAGCTTGTGCATTTAGATGTATGGGGACTAGCTCAAGTATCTTCTCTTGGTGGATCTTGCTATTATGTTACTTTTATTGATGATACAACTAGAAAAACATGGGTGTATTTCCTAAAACAAAAATCAGAAGAATTTGAAACTTTTAAAAAGTAGAAAGCTTTGGTTGAGAATGAGACAGGAAAAAAGTTGAAGTGTCTTAGATCTGATAATGGAGGCAAGTATTGCAACAGAGAATTTGAGAATTACTGTTCATATAATGGAATCTGTAGGCAAAAAATAGTTCCTGGAACCCCACAAGAAAATGGTGTGTCTGAGAGGATGAATAAGAACACTATGGAGTGTGCAAGGAGCATGAGATTGCATGTTGGACTACCCTTACACTTTTGGGTAGATGCTGTACATACCATTGTTTATTTAATAAATAGGGGACCTTCAAATCCTTTGGATGATGGTATTCTAGAGGAGGCATGGATGGGCAAAAAGGTAGACTATTCATTTTTGAAAACCTTTGGTTGTGAAGCTTTTGTCCATGTTGATATTAAAAATAGAACCAAGGTTGAGGCTAAGTCTAAAAAATGTACCTTCATTGGATATGGAGTAGATGAATTTGGTTATTGGTTATGGGATTATGAGAATCATAAAATCATTAGGAGAAGAGATGCTATATTCAATGAGAAGGTTATGTATAAGGATCAGCTGCAGGAAAAGAAGCATAAATAGGCCAAAAAGGAATATGTGGTGCTTGATGAGATTCCAAAAAATAAAATACCAATGGTACCTAATGCTCAGCAACAACAAGTTATCCCATAGACTCCTGCAAGTGTTAGATGTTCTACAAGGATAACTAGACCTCTTGAAAGATTTTCTCCATCTTTGTATTCTATATTATTAACTGATTCTAGTGAACCTGAAGGTTATGAAGAAGCAATGCAAGTAGATACCAAAAAGTAGTGGGAGCTAGGCATGAAAGAGGAAATGGATTCCTTGCTGCAGAATCAGACTTGTGACTTAGTTCAATTACCTACAAGTAAATGATCATTGCCAAATAAATGGGTTTACAAGTTGAAGGAAGAAGATGGAGGCAAGAAAAGATATAAGGCCAGACTCATGGTAAAAGGTTTTGTATAGAAAAAAGGTATAGATTTTGATGAAATATTTTCTCCAGTTGTAAAGATGACTTATATTAGAACTATTCTAAATCTTGTGGCTACAGAAAACTTGCATTTTGAACAACTAAATATGAAAACAACATTTCTCCATGGGGATTTGGAAGAGGAAATATACATGCAGTAACCACAGGGATATGAGGTCCAGGGTAAGGAGGATTTTGTTGGCAAGAGACACATTGTAGCTTCATGAGTGTTGTCATTGATGGCAACAAAGTTCATCCCACCCATCCACAGGACATGGTGTGTCTATACCAGAAGTTAGATTGTAGAATAACTTGGTTCGGTGACCAAGAACAGAGTATGCAGTAAGGTCTGACAATCAGGTCTGGATCTCTCAGATGAAGTATCTATGTAAAGTACGGACTTGGGGAAGTCAAGAGGAGTACCTTGACTAATAGATTGCAGGGATTGAGCCTCTGATGATGAAAGAATGAAGAGATATAAGCACCTAAGTATTGGGTTCCTATTTGGTAGAGTAAATAGAGGAAGAACTGACCGGCAGAGCATCAGACCTTGATCCAGATGAGATATTGATGGTGATCAAGCTTACTAAGGTATCATTCATGATTGGCTGACATGATTGATGACTTCTATGAGCATCTCTTTGATATGCATCACTTGATAAGCAAGGATGCAGTCGACAAACCAAGAGTTTGGGAAAATAATAAGTATTCTGGATGTCGACTAGAAAGTGGATGAAATCCTTGGTGCGGATATATATACCAGATTGTTTTCAGTATGAGGAGGTGTGAGTGTGTTGTGGTGTGCGAAGAAAAGTAGAAAGAGTAGTAAGCCAGGTCTGGTATGTGACAGGACAACAGCACCAAAGAAGAGAAAGAATGAAGTGCAGTAGATCAGTGTATTGAACCTAACCGGAACTGAACCTCAGCATATGTGGATGCTTCTCATCAGTTCAAATATCTAGTTTCCTTGTATAAACTATTGTAGGTAGTGAGCCTCTTGTGAGCACTGTGCTTGGGTAGTGATCCCTAATTGGCAAGTGCCATTTTGTACTATCTTATTCTTCTAATAGAGAATACAATCTTGGGTTAATCACCCTGTGGTTTTTTTCCTTAACAGGGTTTTCCACGTCAAAATCATTGTGTCATGTGTATTGATATTATTTCTATTTCATGGTTATGTTTGCTTATATGATTTAATGATGCATTAATTGTTAAAGAAGATCAGAAAGTAGAAGTAATTAAGATAATTGATTCACCCCCCTCTCAGTTATCAATAATTGGTATCAGAGCCATGTTCCTCCAAACAGAGCCTAACAGCTTGAGGAAGATCTAGGAATTCAAATGGATGTGTATGGTATGAGGGAACAACTTCAGTTTGCCCTAGATGATCTTGAGCAATCCAACTCTAAAGTCAATGAACTGAAGGAAAGACTCAAACACGCTGATGATTTCACAAATGAACTAAAAGGGAAACTAATTATCTCTATGAAAAAGAGAAAGGATCTAATTCAGCAATTGGCAAGTTAAGGTGAAGACAATAATACAAATGAAGATCTGAAGGAGAAAACCAAGTTATGTGAAAAGTTATGAAAAGAAGTCATTATGATAAGACATGAAATGGAATCAGGAGTTATGAAATTTACCCAAGAAATTGAAGAAAAAAGGAAAACTAAAGATGATCTAAGACAATCTTTCAAAGAGAAATCAAAATACTACCACAAAATGGATAGAATAATCAGGCATCTTTAATCTGATCTTGAAGAAGCTAGGGATAATGAAGAACAACTTGAGAATTAGATTGACACTCTTAAAAGGGATCTTTAAATAGCAAATGAATACAAAGAGAAATTCAAGATAAGCTCTGCCCAACTTGAAGTTCTTCTTCAAAGCCAAAAGAGGGTAGATGACAAGAAAGGCTTGGGGTATGAGAAAGGTGAAAGCTCCGGATCTGGTCAGAAGAACTCCGGACCAGAAAATCCAAGAAACAGGCCTAGAAGACCTCTGGTAAGGCAACCAATGCTCAAAGATATCCATCCTTCAATGGATACTACCACAACTGCAATAATTTTGGTCATAAAGCAAATCAGTATAGAAGAAGAATGAACCAGACTAATTCATCCTTCTTCAGATAGTGTTTCAATTGCAAAAGGTATGGTCACAAATCTCATGAGTGTAGAAATATGCAAACAAACAATTCATTCAATAGAAGATTCTTTGCATGCAATAGAATGGAACATATGGCTAATCAGTGTAGATCAAGAGGATATCAGTCAAATATTCAAAGAAATGTTGTTTGCTACAATTGTAATAGATCCGGTCATATTGCCAAATTCTACAGAAGTAAGAATCAGAACAATAAGGGTCCGGTACATCATAATCAAAACTAAGACAAAGGAAAAGGAGAATGAACGTGGATGAAATTCAAAGGGAGATGAACAAGATTTGGGTAAAGAGGAGTACAAAAAATGTTGAGGATGGATCCGCACCAGAATCTGGTGCTGATAATCCTTCTGAAAACTAAATAGATGAGCTCTAGCTCAGGGGGAGTAACAAAAGAAAAACATTTTCCCCTAGCCAGTCATTAGGTGCCCAAAATTGGCACATAAAAGGTTGCGGATTAAAGGATTCTTAGAGAAACATATAAAGAAGGTTTGGTAAAGATATGAAAGATCTGCAAGAAGGTTTGAAGAGTCTAATCTTCCAAGATAGATCTAGTTTTACAGTCATCCTGTAAGAAGCAAGTCCTTACAGTTAGATCTGGTTTGATTCAAAATTGAGGAATCTTGATCTGCAGATAGATTAAATGATTGAGGAAAGAAAGATAGATTGTTAATAATCCCTGAGTATAATTCAAAGCATATCTCAGTGATCTCGAAAAAGATCTTTCTCATAACAAGGAGAACAAGGCAACTGAAATGACTTGAGTTGCACATTTATTGCAATATGAAATTAGGGTTTGCTCAGTGATAAAAGGGTTTGTTTACTCCTCATTTACAGATTTGCATTAGTGAAATAGACAAGAAGCGCTCTGCAAACAAGCTTGCCTCATCTCTCTTAAGGATTACTCACAGAATTCAAATCAGCTGGTGATCTCTTCAGCTCATTCTGTAAACCCTAAAAGGTGTAAGAGGTATTTTTCGTTCTTTCTCTAAATCTTTAAAGATGACTACTCTGAATGTTGTGAAGATTTTTGATAGGCCGCACCTTAAATTTAAGAAACATCCCTACAAATCTCTAGAAGCAGATCCTTTAGGTGCATTTTCCAGCATTCCGCATGGGGTTTTGCATGTTGAAGACGTTATGGCATACATTCATGCAAACATTGAAGAGTTTGGAGAATCCAAGCCGTCAGATATCTATCACAATCAGTTAATAGATGACTCTTTTGATCTCAAACCTCAATATAAGGCTATCTGAGACAAACATTTTGCACAGTGCATTCATTTCCCCTATTTTTTGAAAGATGAATGGGTCCGGTATATTTTAAGCAGAATGCATGACAACTTCATGTGGTTGAACAGGCTGTTTAAGATCACTAAGGATGCAATTAGAGTAGTAACCAGATTACACTCAACCGGTGGGATGCCTACTCTCAAATCTATCAAAAACCAAATTGTAAGTGAGGCTACCAGATCAAAATTTGATAAAAGAGCAATGAAAATTGAGGATATCACAGATCTGGATATCAAGTTTGCATCAATGATAATTGGATATAAGATATATCACTCCAGCAGGGAGAATTCAGTATTCAGAACTATTGTATATACTACTTATGAAATGTTGAGGAAGAATGCAGACTATGACCTTTGTGAGCTCCTTCTGAACCAACTCTTGGAGAATATACAGAAGATAAAAAAGGATAAGAAGAATTCTTTCAAATACGATGGTTTGATACTCTACCTATTCTTTTACTACATGAATGAGCTACGTGGATCCAATGGATGGGTATGGCAAAATAACAGATTGGTTGCAATTTAGATCAGAGATTACTTGCATGGGCTTGGTGATGCCAAGGCACAAAACACAGTGCTATGGGGCTACTTCAAAAACTTCCAATGCATGATGCAAGCTAGAGAAAGAATCCCCCAATCTATAGTTGAGAAGTATAAAGATACAATGTGCTTTATGGTAGAAACTGATTAGTGCCTAATGGAGGTTGTGGAGCCAAGAACAGTGTGGATCATGCCAATGGGGTATGAAGTGGATGAGAAAATTGTAGAGCTGCATGTTCAACACATGCTAAGTCAGCCCAAGGATCCCAAGGTAGAAAGGTTTGGAACCTTTGAAGAATTGAGTATAAAGATTCATGTGGAACTAAGACAACCAGAGATGAAGAGAAAAGTAATAAAAGAAGTAGAGAATGTTGCCAAAAGATATGGCATCTCAAAAGAGGCACTTGATGCACATAGAGAAAAGATGGAAAGGACAAAAAAAGAAAAGGAAGAGGCAGAAAAAGAAAGTGCTCTCTCTGGTAGAAGCCCCCTCCTGGACCAGATCCTCTAAGAGCTCTACATCTGCCACTGCTAAGAGCTCAAAGGCATCAAAATCGGAAGCAAAATCATCTGGTAAAGGAGAAAAGATAACAAATACAAATGTAACAAGGTCTTATATTAGTTAGAAGGATGAAGAAGAGATAGAATCTGATGAAGAGATCAAGAAGATGAAGAAGAAGAAGAAAGTATCCGGTGAAGACAAGGAGGTAGAGGTAGAAGAGTTTGTTGAAAGGCCCACTCTATCCTTAGATGATGTAGTTAAAGTAGTTATTGTGGATGGGAACCTGCAAGCAATAACAGAATTCTATGATGCATATAATGATGCAGCTAGAAAGATCTTGGAGGAAGCCACAGTTAAGTACTTGAACATATACAATAAAGCATTTATTGAAATAATTTCTCTAATTCCTAAAAGTTTAGAAATGAAAATTGAAATGAGAAAAGAAAATGCCAAGGCTAAGGACTTGGAGATTGAGAACAAATAGCCATTCAGCTCTTTCCTTCAATCACTCCGAAGCAAATGAATATGATCTTCAAAGATTGCAAGGATGAGTTCCAGAGAAAAGCTAGAATGAATCAGCTTACGCTTAGCAAAACTGACAAAATAGCAAAAGAGACAAAAGAGATCCTTTGGAATTCATACAAAAGATTCAACATTCCCACTGTAGAGGACTTAGATGATGAAACCTCTGCCATGGATGACAAAGAAGAATCCACTAAGACAGTAGAAGAAGAGGCAAAGGAGACTAGTGAAGAAAAAGCTAAGGACTTAGATTCCTCTATTCTAGAAGAGGAAGTCCAAGGAGAAGTAAATTTGGATTCTCTAGCAGTCTCCAGATCTAAAGGAGAAGAAAGAATAGAGGAGAAAGAAGAAGAAGAGAAGGGAAGAGAAGAATGTCAAGCTGAGAAGAATACAAGTGACAGTGCAGAAGGAAAGAAAACTCTATCTCTGGCAAGAGACACTGTAGAAACTGTCAAGGATTTCTTGACTAAAGAAATGGAGATTGATGAATCAGAGTTACTTCAAGGACCATTTGACTTTGATTCTCTTTCCCCAGTTCAAACAATGAAGATAGCATCCTTTGCCCAAGCAAAGGCTAAAGACAAACTTCTAAAGTCTCACATGGAAGACTGTCAACTGCTAGAAATTGCATCCGGTGTGCTTGAAAAGATCATGCCATCCTTTCAAAAGGATTCCTCAGCTTCTTCATCTGGTAATCTAAAGTCTCTTGTTAGTTCTATCAGCACTCATTTTGAGTCTTTAGAAAAATCAGCTGAGACAAAGGTCTGGAAAGAATTTTTGAATAAGAGATTCTCTGAGTTACAAGGCCTTATAACCAATGATAGGAGAAATATGGATATTGGGATAAAGAGCTTAGAAAATTCTCTTAAGGATGGAGGAGAAGTATATAAATTTTTTATATCTTGGACTAAAGTAACAAAGGATATTGAGAAGAAAGTGAAAGAACAAGAGGATAAACTATCAAACCTCTCTCAGAATTTTGATCCTCTTACTGTATCCATAATAAACCAGGAATGTCAAACTATTGTAGTCATAAATGAGATTAAGAAGCTCGAGAAGGAGAGGAAAAACATAATAAGTAGGATGGGTGAACTTAGAGGGATGATTATCCCTAAATTAGAAGCCATGCATGAGGCCCTAACTGATGCCCATACCACAGCCTGAACCAGTGATCCGATAGATCTTAAGAGGGTAGAAGCTTTTGCATTCCTGTTGAGTGGTCACATCTCAATTTTGCATAGGATGAAGCAGAGTTGGGCAACAAAATTTGCCTAGTTGAAGACATCTTTTGTAGATATACTTCAATATATGTAAGTGTATCAGGTATTTGTACTTATGCGGCTAAGTATAGTTGATTGTTTTGAAAATTTTGGTGTACGGACCCCACCCTTTGCCATTGATGTCAAAGGGGGAGTGAGGAGTAGTGAAAAATGAGGAATCTAGCTAAGGGGGAGCTCTGGAAAATGTACATAAAAATAGAGCATTAGCCAAGGGGGAGTATAGTATGACACTTAGTCATTTTTCACTAAGTGTTGCCATCAATACCAAAGGGGGAGATTGTTGGCAAGAGACACATTGTAGCTTCATGAGTGTTGTCATTAATGGCAACAAAGTTCATCCCACCCATCTGCAGGACATGGTGTGTCTATACCGGAAGTTAGATTGTAGAATAACTTGGTCCAGTGACCAAAAACAGAGTATGTAGCAAGGTCTGACAATCAGGTCCAGATCTCTTCGAGGAAGTATCTATGTAAAGTGCAGACTTGGGGAAGTCAAGAGGAGTACCTTGACTAATAGATTCCAAGGATTGAGCCTCTGATGATGAAAGAATGAAGAGATATAAGCACCTATGTATTGGGTTCCTGTTTGGCAGAGTAAACAGAGGAAGAACTGACTGGCAGACCATTAGACCTTGATCTGGATGAGATATTGATGATCAAGCTTACTAAGGTATCATTCATGGTTTGCCGACACAATTGATGACTTCTATGAGCATCTCTTTGATACGCATCACTTGATAAGCAAGGATTCAGCTGACAAACCAAGAGTTTGGGAAAGTATTCTGGATGTCAACTAGAAAGTGGATGAAATCCCTGGTGCCGATATATATACTAGATTGTTTTCAGTCTGAGGAGGTGTGAGTGTGTTGTGGTGTGCAAAGAAAAGTAGAAAGAGCAGTAAGGCAAGTCTGATATGTGGCAGGACATCAGCACCAAAGAAGAGAAAGAATGAAGTGCAACAGATCAGTGTATTGAACCTAACCGGAACTGAACCTCAGCATATGTGGATGCTTCTCATCAGTTCAAGTATCTAGTTTCCTTGTATAAATGATTGTAGGTAGTGAGCCCTAATTGGCAAGTGTCATTTGGTACTATCTTATTCTTCTAACAGAGAATACAATCTTGGGTTAATCACCCTGTGATTTTTTCCCTTAACAAGGTTTTCCACGTCAAAATCATTGTGTCATGTGTATTGATGTTATTTCCATTTCATGGTTATGTTTGCTTCTATGATTTAATGTTGCATTAATTGTTAAAGAAGATCAGAAAGTAGAAGTAATTAAGATAACTGATTCACCCGCCCTCTCAGTTATCAACTGATTTTGTGTGCAGGTTAAAGAAGAGTTTGCATGTCTTGAAGCAAGGACCTCGGCAATGGTATTTGAAATTTGATAGTTTTATAGCTGAACAAGGTTACAAAAGATGTCATTCTAATTATTGTGTTTATTTCAAGAAATTGGGTAATGGCAACTATAATATCCTGTTGCTTTATGTTGATGACATGCTTATTGCTAGGTCTAACATGTAGCATATTAATGAACTTAAGCATAAATTAGCAAATTCATTTGCTATGAAGGATTTAGGTGTAGCAAAACAAATCCTTGGTATGAGGATCACACGGGATAGGACAAAAAGAAATTTATTTTTGTCCCAAAGTAAGTATGTAGAGAAGGTGTTGAAAAGGTTTAACATGCAGAATGAAAAAGCAGTTAGTACACCTTTGCCTAGTCATTTTAAGTTGACTAAGGAGATGTGTCCAAAGACACAAGAGGAGGAAGACAAAATGTCTAAGATACCATATGCATCAGCAGTTGGCAGCTTGATGTATGCAATGGTATGCACAAGGCTAGATATTGCACATGTAGTGGGAGTTATGAGCAGGTATATGAGCAATCTAGGAATGGAACATTGGAATGCTATAAAATAGATTCTCCAATATTTGAGAGGTACTACTTCAAAGAAACTATGTTTTGGAGGAACAATTTCTGCTCTAAAAGGATATGTTGAGTCTGATTTGGTAGGTGATATTGATAGCAGGAGTACTATAGGGTATGTTTTTACTGTAGGAGGTACTACAGTTAGTTGGATTTCAAGACTGCAAAAGGTTGTTGTGCTTTCAACCACTGAAGCTAAGTATGTTGCTGCTACAGAAGCTAGCAAGGAGATGATTTGGTTACAATGTTTTCTGGAGGAATTGGGACAACAACAAGAAGATAGCCCTTTGTACATTGATAGCCAGAGTGCCATTCATCTTGCTAAGAATTTAGCTTTGCATTAAAAATCTAAGCACATACAGCTCAGATACCACTTCATCTAGTCTGTTTTGGAGGATGGGCAGTTGAAGCTAGAGAAAATTCACATAAGTCAAAATCCTGTAGATATGCTCACAAAGGTATTTATATGAAAGAAATTAATTTCCTCATTAGTTTCTATTGGCCTTCATGACTAATAATGGTGGACATAAGAAACCAACTAGGCCTGTAATCTAGTGGGAGCTGCAAGCACAATTGTGTCGTCCAGGATCAGTCTCCAAGTGGGAGATTGTTGGTATGTGGTGACTGATCATGCAAGTACTATACACTAGTTATGTATCCTCACCGTTTGTTAATTTTTGTTAACCAACAAAAGAAAAATGACATTGCAAAACACTAATTCTAGAAGCTTCCAAAAAGCTTGTTATAAGTAGCTGGGATGTATGTTACAGTGATGTATTCATGAGATTGTAATTTGTTTTGCACTAGATAATAAAATCATTGGATGGCTAAGTTTTTGTGGATGTAGCCCATGTTGGGTGAACCATGTTAAATTTCTGTGTTGATCTCTTTTGTGTTATTCTTCATTGTTATATTTGGGTTATTTAATGTGCATATAATTGTTAGTGTTTATTGCTCTGATCTGCCCTAACCTTAACAATGGCGGCCATTCCTCCTCTTAGTGTTTTATTTTATCTTGTCAGCCTTTCATTATTTTCTTAATCTTTGTTGCCATATTTAGCTTTTGAGGTCTATTATTGTTCCGGCTTGTGAGTTATTGTATCGGCCTCAACCGTTTGCCTTCAGCTTTGTGTATTTAATCATGTTGCTGTTGGTTATCCATTTCTGTTGCTGTAGTTGTCTTATCATGTCACAGTAGTTATGATAATCCTACCGCAGTTACTTTTTAGCCTTGTCACAAAAGTATATAATCCTATCGCAGTTTATGTGAATTCCTATCACCATTTTAGTCATTCATGTCAGAGACTATTGTTATGTCCTGACACATTTGAACCGTGTTCCTATAGTGAACCAGATTGTGTTTCTGTAGCAGATTTAACTATGTTCCTATAGCAGATAGCAAGGTTACTATAGTAACTTCAGAATATATAAACCTACCTTTTTACTCATGCCTTTGAATGGTCTTTTTATTGGCAAACCTAATGATGTTAAACAATTGTATTTCATTTTTAATCCTTGTTGCAACCTCATTGAAAGAAATTATAAACTTGCTTACATATTGAAATTCATAGTTTTTAGATTCATTGGGATATTTATGAAAGACATATGGGATAAAGATTATATCTAGTATCCATATAGCAAAGTTAGGATATATTTTATTCAATCTTTCTCTTATGCTTTCACTCAATGATGTTTTACTGACAAATATGATGTTGTTAAACTATATATATATGTATGTATGTATGTATGTATATATATATATATATATATATATATATATATATATATATATATATATATATATATATACCATCATAAATCCATGTCATTAAATGATTGTATGAAATTATGTACTTGCTTGCAGTTATGCAATTCTAGATGTAAATATGTTTATGGTGGGAAATTATGTCTGAAATGTGGGATAAAGGTTATGACTAGTTTATAGGTTTTTGTATGCATCTTGAATGAATAAGTGAAGCTCTTTATTGATTCTAATGCTTGAAATGTATTCTAGTTGATAGAGCAAAAGTAAAGAATGCGTATTTGTTTCTAGGCAAAAGTATGTGATAAAATATCTAGACATAAGATTCTTTTGAGGTAATTGAGAATGGAATGAGTTAAGTTATCTTCAATTTATGTCTTATTTATGCATCTTGAATAAACATATGCTTAATCTTTTTCATTTGAATTATTTGCTTGAAAGTGTGTTTCCATTGATTGTACAAAAGAATGGGATTAGAATTGGTTTAGGCAAACATGGGTTGTAATTTGCTTTTAAAAGGAAGTATATATCTTTGTGTGTGTTTTGGGTTACTTTCTAGGTTAGGATGCTGAATGTGGGCAAATAGAGAAGGATTTTCCTCTTTTCAAGATTTGACGAGTACTATTTAAATGCTTGAGCCAAGCTGGGGATTCATTGAAATAGATGAATATTGTCTAGCAAAAATATTATATATGTTTCTCTGCCACATTGTGTTGTGAGATATTTGCATATCATTATTTAGATTTGCACTTTAGACTTCAGATTGCATCAGGTGTTCCCTTCTGCCATTTGTTTCTAGGTTGCTAGATGTTTCATTCAGGGCTGGGTTTCCTTCATGTTATGAAGGGATCCAGGGAAGTGTAATTGCTTCATGGTTGGGCAGAAAAGTGCCTAGGCCATGTTCCTGCCTATCGGCTTACGGATGACCATGTGGGTTGGTGGCGGTTGGAGAGTGTGATTGATTTATTATTTTTATATTGTACTTGATTATTGTACCTTGTAATTATCATTGGATGAATTATGGCAAGAAAGGCAAATGGACATTGTATATTCTTTATAGTTCTAACACCTAGATTAAGCACATGATTTGTAGGATTTAATGATATTATTGATTAATGTTTATGAGATCTATCTTTTTACTTGAGTTGATGTAAATAAGTGGATTATTTACTTCAGTAACTTTTGTTATGGAATGTGTACTTTACATTTGGTATCAAAGCACATTTCCAACATTGGGAGCTCTGGGGTGTGTGTTGCTCAGTTTGTTCAAGCATGTGTGGGTCCTTGTGTGTTGGCATGTTGTGAGTAGCATGTGCCTTATTTTGTTATGTCTTCCTTGCATATGTGTGGTGAGGGATACATTAATGTCAGGGTTAGATAGACCCTAGAGGTTGCCTGTAAGTTGCTTATGTGTGTTTACCTTCTTGATGTCCTGAAGGCTTATCATGAGACTTTGTAGTGTATGAGCATACTTGAGAGACCTTTGTAGGGTCATATTCATGATTGTGTGACCATTTTTTATAGTGAAATTATGAGAACCTTGAGTGAAAAAAAATATTATGTTTTTGAGTATGATTGAACTTGGTTTACTCTTTTAAGAGTTATGCATTAGTATGTGAAAGAGGATGTTTGATCATATGCTTGACATGTTTTAATAATTGTCTCTGCATGGTGATAGGTAATGCTTTCTTGAAATGCATATTGCATTATCTTATTGAGAGCATGTCCCTAAGTATGGATTCATTATGTGGTTGTAATAAAGATAGTATTGTATTGCACTGCTAGATGGATCATTTAGGGTAAGGACTTATGTTCCTAGATTACATTTTCCCTAGGATTCATGTGGGAACCTAGATGTAATTATTTCATTGCATTATTTGAAGTTTTAAAAAGAAAAAGGGGTTGTAAATAGGGTCATTTGCATTGTCCTTGTGATGTTGAGGTGTTAGAATCTTGAGTGAATTGGCAAACCTTGTATCTTGTGACTTTGGATTGTGATTTTCCTGTTGCTTAGTGTGCATTTAGTATGCTTGTTGTCATGTTGTGAAGAAATTTAGTCTCATGAAAATGTTACATTAATGCATTATTCATATGCTTGGTGAATCCTTGTTGGTGAGAAACGTTAACCACTACTTGTTGGAAAGATTGGTGTGTTGATATATCTTGATTTGTGAACCTAATTTTGTCCTAGCTTAATCTTGGTTGCTGGATGTTTATGTGGTTAAGTAGAAATTATCTTATGTTATAGATGTGTTTAGAGTCTTAGAGGACTTGTTTGGTTGGTGTGATTGAGTGTTTTCTCTTACTCACCTCAGCTTGGGATCTAGGTATAGTGTAGCATCGTACTCCCTCCCTAGTGGCTAGAATTAGTCACATAGTTCATGTAATCTGGAGCTTTTGAATTTTCATATTTTATTCATTGACTTTGATAATTTCTCTAAACATTGTAAGGACCAACATTGAACTTTTATTCTTATATATGAAAAAGTATAGCCATCAAATTTGATATTTACTTATCTTGTGACCTTGATGGTCATGTTGGATTTATTGTTGAAATCATGTGCATTTTATGCCTTATTGTTGGAATTGACTCTTTCTTTTCTTCAGAATTTATTTATTTATTTATTATTGGTGGCTAAGCTTGAATGTTTTAAACTATTTTTGATAATATTAAGCTACAAACCCAGGTGCAGGTCTCGATAACAAAAGCCAAAAAGGTAGGAGAACAAACCCAAAGCCTCAAACAGTTTACCAACAATAGATTAACAACATATCAAAAAACCAAAGTATGGGTTTTTAAACATAATCTAAAGAAACAACTAACTAAGTAGTTCTTTCCAATCATTAGTGATCAAATTAAACATTTTCTCCTTATCCTCGAGCAGAGAATCCCCGCCATTGTTCTGGTCCACCTATAGAATAGAGAAGGCAATGACAACCTTGTGAGAGGACTTCAGAACTAGCGTGATTAGCACCTTGACCTTTGCCTCCATGGTTGAAAGACGGGTCTTGACCTCCACAAGCTCCATCTCAAGTTTCTTGTTATCTATCTCCCTTCTGGCACTCATCACTTCCTTATCTAGAGTCTCCTGAATTTTAGTGTCTTCATTGTTTGTATAATAGAATAAGTTATTCATGGATGCGAAATGGCTAGCACCCTCTTGATCCTGCACAGGGGTGGTTTTCACTTCCTTTATTTCAACATCTTGCTCAATGTCCTCCTAATCTGAGGTAGAGGAGTAGTTGACAATCTTTAGCACTTGAGGCTTTTCCCCAGCCAACCTGGAAGATCTGCTTATGCTCAGTCTTCTAATAGAGTTGAATTTACCCATAGCCCTCTATTTAACAACCACCACCTCCTCTTTCAACTATTTCCCCTATTTTTCTATCTTATCCTGAGCCAGCTATTCATCATTCCCCCTCTCCTCAACACTTCTACTACAAATTTTCTTACTACTTTTGCTCGGAATAGGTTTCCCTCTACGTTTTTTACTACCCTATATAGGCATGTTGTTCTTAAGATTACAGAGACCCTCAGCCACTTCCTCATAGGACTGACCATGAGAACCATCTAGTTTAATAGTAGGGACCTTCAGAGTACGACTGCTAGAATGAGTCTTCAAAATGGAAGTGGCCTTAGATATAGGAGGTCTAGAAAAAGGGACCGATGGACAACTCACGGGAGGGTTAGAAGAAGAATTAGGCTTAGAAGGCACCAGGGTTTTTAGTTCAGAGGGATTTCCAAGCCTAACACTAAGGGGGATCTTATCTTCTAGGTCTTCATTGGAACTATCAGCCACGAGCCAGATTGTAGGGGGTTTAGTGGGGCATAGAGCTAGATGGTAATGATACAAATGAAAAATGAGCCCCTAGTTCAGGGGCAAGGCAACCATCTCAGGATTACCTTCACAAGCCTTTTTTGGTTTGGAGCATAGAAGCCTCAAGGATAGAGAGAAGAAAAAAGGGAAATTTGACCAAGATTTTGTGACGAAAGTGGTTAAGAAATGCAAAGTGATAATGATAAAAAACTCTATATCTCCCTTCCAGAGTAAAATACTTCATAATTAAGAAACATACCTGATTTCAAGGGTTGATCAGGCTTTCACATTTGAAACCACCTTGGAGTCTAATTTGCTTTTCCCCTTCCCCGTAGAACAATTTCAAGCCATCATTATCTTGAAATCATGTCTTCTTTTTGAGCCTATTCCCAAAATGAGGTAGGCCCGTGACATTGGTTATGGCATCCTCAAAAACCACAAATTAAACTCTACCTAATTTCACCTTTCGATTCCCATCCCAAGAGCCAACAAATTGGGTCGATAAGTGCTCATCATAGCTATTCAGGCTTTCAAGAAAAGTGGTCATTCCACCCTCATAAGCAATGCTCCAAACCTATAAATCTTCTTTGAATTCACCACAATTCATGGGCTCCATTCTAACTTTCTCACCACCCATTTTCCAAAACACAATGCACAACACTAGGAAGGCAGCTACAGAGAATAGAGAAGTGATGAGTGAACATTCTAGAAATGAAAATAAAAAACTTTAATTCCATTTCCCTACTCAAATTTCCAAGCACATCCTCCTTAATCCCAAGTGCACTTGGATCATTATTGCCTTCACGGATCGGCTCATGCGACCCCCCCATAGCCAGCTCTTTAAGAGGTGAGTGAAAAAACCTTTTAAATGAATCATGCCACCAAACATGTTGATTGCTGAGTTGTTCAAGGTCTGCATAAATCTCCATAGTCCACATCATCATGGAGGGATGAGTGGGGTTCCCAAAGACATCATCAATGCCATGTCTTCCCTCAAAGTGAGGGAAGCCTGAAAAGACACCACACCAAGCAGAACAAATTATGATAATAGTTATCATGAGTTAGTGGTGTGCCTTAATCTAAATGCTATCATTAACCTTCATGGGAAGATTGTCTATGTTTCTCTAGCATCTTAGGGGATTAAGATTAATTCCAAGGTTTTCCATTAGATCAGTAGTTCTATTGCCCTCTCTCTATATATGTCTCACTTCCCTTCTTTCAAAGTTTAAGAGAAGGCCTTTTTTGTCCTCAACAAGATCCTCCATCTGCCAGCCAACTTTAAAATTTACTTTAATAGCTTCGATGACAATCATGGAATCACCTTCTACTATAATATGTTTAATACCTAAAGCCAAGGCAATTTTGAGGCCCCAAAGGAGATTCGTGGCTTCTGCAACATTATTGGTATTTTCCCCAAGGCTCCCAATAAAAGCAACCATTAGAGCACCCTTATCCAATCTTATAATTCCCCCTCCACTTGCCAACCCAGGGTTACCTTTAGTAGCACCATTGAAGTTAAGCTTAGACCAACCAGCTGGAGGTGGGAACCAATTAGTGCTAGCCCTATCTCTTTTCTTACTATCATCCACTCTGCAGATACTTATCAGGATAGTCCACTAGTTGATGATATTTGTTTCCAACACATTTGGGGGGGTTTCCGCTACTTTTATGGAACTATTGCTAATATTGTCTTGCAACAGTTTGATAGCTGAGCTAAACACTTCCTTGGGCTCTCTGAATTTATATTGAAAGAGTCTATTGTTCCTTTCTTTCCAGAGACACCAAGACAGAATAGGGGGGCCTAGGCCCAAATTTCCATAAAAACAAGATTAGAGAAAGGAGGGAACCAGGACCTAATGCAATCCTCCAAATTTCCATTCCAAGACCAAGTAACACCCAAAATACTCAAGGAAAAACTCCATACCTCCCAAGAGAAGTCACAGTGCAAAAGGATATGAGAGATAGTCTCCTCTTCTTTCATACAAATAACACATCTGTTGGGGATCTGGACCCCTCTGATCTGGAGGTTATCTATAGTTAGAATTTTATTTTGCATTGCCAGCCACCAGAAGTGGTTAATCTTTGGTATAAGATTGTGATTCAAGATAATCCTCCATAAGTTATCTCCATTTTGTGGAAAAAATAGGTTATAGGCCTATTTAACAGTAAAACACCCCAACTTCTCTTTGGTCCATAGAAGTCTATCTTTTTGTGGGAAAAGAGGAACTCTACACCCCTTTAGGTAAAGTTGGGTCTCATCGGCTATCCCAACAAGATCAACCTGTCTTTGGAAACAATCTGACAGTTGTTTCCATCCCCTTTTGCTAGGAAGAAAATAGTCTTGGACCAACCAACCAACGTGGTGAACAACTAAGTTCATCAACCCTTGAATATTCTAAAGCTTCTTTAGAGGCCCTCCATTGACCCAATTGTCTTCCCAAAACCTTATAGTTTCACCATCCCCCAGTTTCCACTTAACACCCCTTAGAAGAATAGTTCTACATTTCAGAATGTTATTCCAGATCATAGAGCCTTTGGGAAAGTCAGATTAGAGTAAAAGGTCCTTAGGGGCTAGGTTCCCAAAGTATTTGGCTCTCATAATGCTACCCCAGTCTTTACCCCCAACTAAAAGGTTCCAACCAACCTTGATTAAAAGGGATTTATTAAGCAGGTTCAACTTTCTTAACCCTAATCCTCCCCACATTTTTGGTCTGCAAACTTTATCCATCCCACAAGAGCAAGTCTCTTTTTAATTTCCACACTCATCCATAAAAATTGCTTTGGATTTTCTCCAACCTCTCAACTGAATACTTAGGGATTTTAAATAGAGAAAAAAAATAAACAAGAATCCCTTGAAGTGAGGCCTTAGGTAATTGGAACTTACCCGCTTGGCTCAAAAGTTTTCCTTTCCACCCTACCAACATCCTTTGAGTCTTTTCCAGAATGGAATTCCAATACTCAGGAGGAGCATCTCTCACAAAGAAGGGAAGCCCAAGATATATAACAGGTAGCACACCCACATAACAACCCAAAATCTTCATAATCTTCTGTTGTAGCACAAATGGGGTGTTAAAGAAGTACACTTGGCTTTTGTCATAGTTGATGCATTGGCTGGTCAAGGTAGCATACTCTCATAGCACTTTTTCCACTCTCTAGCCTCAATCAGCAAAGCCAACCCAAACAAGATGGTGTCATCCACAAATTGCTGAATAATAGTTGGAGATGCCGTTGAAGCTAGTTTAACACATTTAAGCTCTTTGGAGTTTAACAAAGAGAGGAAGCATCTTCTTAGGGATTCAACCAATAAGATAAAAAAGTAGGGGGACATGGGGTCCCCTTGTCTAATCCCCCTGCCAGCATTGAAGAAGCCCTTGGGAACTCCATTCACCAAAATAGAGAATCTGACCGAAGTGACACAAATCTTGATAAGTTGTAGGAATTTCCCTTGGAAGCCCAACTTCCTCAAGACAATGAAAAGGAACTCCCAATTAACTCTGTAATAGGCTTTTGAGATGTCAAGTTTAAAATCCATCCCTGGGATTTTGGTTTTCTCCATGGAGTGGATAATTTCACGAGTTGTAATGGCTGCATCCATTATTTGTCTGCCCAGCACAAATCCTTTTTGGCAATTGCTAATGAGCTTATCCAGTATAGGTTACAATATGAACACTAATATTTTGGAGAAAATCTTGTAAACGGTATTACAAAGGCTTATGGGTCTAAAATCCCCTATACACACTGGATCTTGTTTTTTGGGAATGAGAGCAATGAAGGTATGATTTAGTTGTTTCAACAGCTTAGCTATCCTCAAGAAGTCCTTAGCAATCTCTGTGACATCTTTTCCCATAATGTCCCAATATTCCTGAAAGAAAGTAGGGGGGAAACCATCAAGCCCTAGGGATTTAAAGGCACCCATGGAGAAAAGACTAGCCCTGACCTCCTCCTCAGTAATTAATCTGCCAAGCTGCACATTATCTTCTTCATTCAAAAGAGTAGGGATGATATCAATGAGGTCCTCGTTAATGCAGCTATCTTGAGCATCTAGAAAGTTCTGAAAGTAGGAAGCAGCCACTTGCCTAATCTGAGTATCTTAATCAACCATAATACCTCTATCATCCATCAATTTAGTTATACTATTTCTTTTCCTATGCTTCATAGTGGATTGATGGAAGAAAGAAGTGTTCCTATCCCCCTCCTTTAGCCATTGCACTTTTGACTTCTATTTCCAATAAATCTCCTCTTTCAGTAACAACTCTTTCCATTCCTTTTTCAAAACCTCTTCTTCTTTAGTAGTGTCCTCTAAAGTGTCCCCTTCCTCCATCCTCTTTTGTAACTCCCCCAATTTATTATTAATTCTCCTTTTTTCATAAAATATGTTTCCAAATTTGAACCTATTCCATCCTTTTACCTTTTTATTAACCATCAGCAACTTCTGCACTAGTCTGAACATAGGTGTTCCTTGGACTTCTTCCTTCCACCAACTCGCTAATTTATCCTTAAAATTTGGGTGTTTAGTCCACATAATCTCAAACCTAAAAGGGTAAGGGCCTTTGCCATTCACATCCCTCCAAGAGAGAAGTAGAGGGTTATGATCCGAAGTAGTTTGAGGCAAAGCTTCTAGAGCATGGGTGCTTAAGAACTCCCAGTTGGAAGAGACCAAAACTCTATCTAACTTGACTTGAATCAAATTCCTCCCCTTTCTTTGATTAGACCAAGTAAACCTGTTTCCTTGAATATCAAGATCCATAAGTCCTTCATTGTTTAAAAAATCATTCAAGTCCATCACGGTGTCAATGTCATCCACTATCCCTCCACTCTTTTAAGAGAGGAAGAGTGGAGTGTTAAAATCTCTAGCTAACATCCAATAGCTACATGGGTCACTTGCAATCAGAGAGGAGAGAAGGTCCCACAACTCCCTTCTTGGGCCTCTCTAATTAGGAGCATAATTATTAATTAGGTTCCAAGAATTGTTGTTAGATTCCATTCTAATGGTCAGAAAGTTTTTATTTTTTTCAATAATCCTTCCCATGACTATCTTGTTGTTCCACATAGTGACAATTCCCCTAGAGGCACCACAGGCATCACAACTCAAGTGCTCCACATTAGGCCATAGATTCCTAGCAATAGCTTGAAAACCTTAACTTTTCATCTTAACTTCTTAAAGAATCAAAATGTCAATTTTATTATCAAAGATACAGATCTTAACTAAGAACTATTTGTGAGGGTTATTAAACCCCCAGCTATTCCATGATAGAATTATCATTTGATTGGGGCCTTCTTGGAGCCAATCGCCAAGGTCTTATGCTTGCCCATTGCAATGTCTTTGTTAATCACCTTCTGTCTAGTCTCTCTTTGCGACAATCTTCCCTGCTTAGTATCTGCTCCCACATCTAGAGTCTTCTTCCCTAGTCCTTTGCCTTTCCTTCTAGCTATAGTCCAACCCTCTGAGTTAGTGATACTGGAACTAGCCCCAAGAGTAAGGGCCAAAATTTTGTTACTGGGGGAGGATACCTCTAGACCAACATCATAGCCATCAAGATTACCCCCTTACCTATTAAAGGGATATTCAACCTAGAAGGAACCACCTTCTCCACTAAGACTTCCTTTTTTGGAACTTCCCCTTGATGAATCTCCCCATCTTTCATTCTGGTGGGCAACAAAGTGGTACAGTCCTCCTTGCATAGTGTGGGAGAGGACACAGACCCCCCAAGATGGTGTTATCATGGGCCTTCGAGGCTTCCAGTGGGAGATTATCTGCATTATACTTGACAACTTTATCCTTTTTTGGAGAGCCAATAATATTAAGCAGGTCTTCCCTAAAAGGGTAGTCTTCCTCATTCTTAGTAGTTCAGACTTCCGGAGTAGGGGAAGGTTTTCTAGCCCTACATTGGGATGCTAGATGACCCTTCTTATTATAAATTTGGTAAAGGGTTGTAGAGTTTTCATAGATTATAGGTTGAACCCACTGGCCAAATTTAGATTCTAGAGTAATATTGTTAGGTAGGACCTTGTTAATATCAATGCTAACATAGAATCTAGCAAAGACTAACCTTGATTTGTTCGTGGTGGTGTTGTTAAGAGCTATGAAGTGACCAAACAAATTGGCTTTCCACATAAAAATCTCTTCATCCCAGTACTCTAGCAGAAAAATTGAGAGTCTAATCCAAATTAGTGCCATTTTTGTTGAGGTCCGCAACACTATCAAATCCTGGTTTCCATTTACGCAGGGATAAACTATGTTTCTCATACATCCATGGCCTCCCCACTAAAATAGAGGCAAGATCTTCTCTAACCATGAATTTGAAGAGAAACATCCCTCCAAACATAGCATTCATGGTAACACTTCCCTTTACTCTCCATTTGGCAGTCAACCATTTCCTTACTGCATCAATGTTGGGTTTGAAGGGAAAAAAATTTCCTATGAGAGCATTCTCCACAGAGGAGACCACTCTATCCATCGTGATGTCCGAAAGCACAATCGTCAACTCATCAACCAAATCTCAAAAACTTGGAGAAGCATGAGTTCCCTCTGACTCCTCCCTTAGAAGGATGTTTTTCCAGGCCCTAGGACCCAACTTCTTTTGTAGCGCATGAGAAGAGGACTCACAGTCCTTGTCACCAAGCACGTGACCTAGATGGTCCATGCAACTATTCAGAACACAGTCTCAATCTCTGAAGCAATCCTTGGCAACCCAGTACTAGAGAGTCTGGGGGATCACCCGAATCCCTAGTAGCCATCAAAATTCAAATTCAAATTCAAAGGAGCGAGTAGGAAAAGTTACAAAGCTGTAAAAATATATCCACTTTTAAACTGTTGGTCATGTATCATGTTATGTTTTCTATCATGTCCATGATGGGCCTCTGATGGGTTGTATAAGGGAACAGGATGTGGAGAATATACAATTTTGTGGGGTGTGTTACTAAGAACTTTGGTATATTGAATTCATTAATTGTTGTTAGATACAATGAACATTGTTTGAAGTGTTGAGGAAGTTCTGAATTGGATTTTTGTGACACTATGGATCACTTGATATGAGTTGAATTTTATATGAAATTAAATGTTGTCTATCTGAATGAGATATCTAGAGAGCTCATTGGATTGAATCTTTCTTTTGGAGAGTGTTGTGTTGGTGTGTCCTTTGTTTGAGAGTTTCATAACTACACTATGTTTTGACATAGCACAGGGTGAGATGGAACCTTAGTTAGTGCATGAGCACATAATGTATATATTATGGTAAGATAGTTGTCTTCTTACTTTTGTTGAGTTTCCAACCTTGGCAATTGGGTTTCTTCTAGAGTTTCTCCTTAGTAGTTGGAGGTTTCCAAGCTTGATGTTGGAAGGGATGCAAATTCTTGTAAATAAGTTGTTGTATTTTGTATTCCATTTTATGGATACTTGGTGTTAGGCCACAAGGAAGCCTTGTGCTGCCTAGTCAATCATGAACTTGTGATTGTGTTTTATTGATTAACCTTTTGGTCTAGCTTAGTTAAGAGTTGAAGTGGTGTTGTGAGTAGCCTTGCATCTTGTTGGTGAGTTGTAGCAGCCTTAGATGTGCTCCTAGTTAGTAACGGGTTGCCAAGCTTTGCTTGATGGAATTGCTTGTGTTGTTAGGAGGTGTGGTTAGATTCTTCTATCTAAGAATCTATTTTGTTGATCCTAGTTTTGGTAGTATAGAGCTTGAGTATTAGAGAAACCCTCTCTTTTAGAAGTGAAACGTGAGGAATTACCTCATGTGGGGAAACATTGTTTAGAGTTGAGGCATGCTTTTGATCAAGATAAAGGTGCAGTAGTGATGCCTATAACCTTTTTGAGTTAACTTTTCATGAACCTTGAGTTCTTTTGTTGTGGGTAGTGCCTGAGGAAGGAATGTTGAGAGAGTAATCTTTTGTTTGTAATTCTCCTTGAGAATGGGTATGGTAGCCTTGTGAGTATCCTTAGACTTAGTACATATCTTGAGAGGTTATCCTAGCATAGTTGTGGTCCTGAGTTTTTGTGGACTTGACTTGCTTGTAGTTCTATGCGCCTTTTGGCTAGAGCATCTTCTCCCTGCAGTAGCAGTTGGAGGATGGAGTGGCATAATCTTAGAGGAGTTGTATGCACAATGGTTGGTTATGACCTAGTTGGAGCACCTTTGGAGATTTTTTTGTTGTTTTGTGATCTCGACCTAGTGTTGGTTAGGAAGACTAATATTTTTGATAGTATATTGTGTTACCATGAGATTGCATATGCATTGTGATATTGATTCATGCTTGTATGTGTTTATGATGAAATGATTTTTGCCTCGTTTAGCATACATTAAAGATGTGATTATTAGCCTTATGCTAGAATGATTGCAATTGAGTGGTAGTTGTACCATGTGTTGGATTATATACATTGTATTGGTAGTTGTGACATGTGAATTGATTGATTGATTATATACTTGAATTTTATTGATAGACACAATGATAAAGTGCAAAATAGAGATATTGCTCTGTGTATGGTTGAGTAGGACCAAGATTTTGTGGATGGTGCCACATAGAAGGATGTAAAGGGCATTAGTAGAGATACCCTTTCTGATTTGATGATACTTATTGATACTTGATTGTTAAGTGATATACTTCTATTACTTTAGTATGTGTGTGATAAGACATCGAGACGATGTCTCTTCCTAGTGGGGAAGGATGTCACATGTCATTTTTTGTTGAAATTTATTATAAATTAGATCTTTGGACTTTTTACAATGATTGATTTACTATGAGTGATTCCACATGTGTGATAGTAACTATCGTGAGTGCTATAAATGTGCGATTTTGAAAGTTGATTTAATAATTGAATATTACTAGTACAATTATGGATGTACATTTTGTTTTGCTTCGGTTATGATTTTGGGGAACTAACCTATTAATGAAAATCTAAGTGTGACTGATTGTAGGGAAATGTCGAAGATGAGAACATGGTTGAAGTAGAGATGTTCTAGCCACCCGACAAGAACTGATAGGATAGAAAAATCTGACGCCTGCACACAATCACATAGTTTCATGTCATACTGCTTCTCTAAGTGGCTTTATTATGCATCATTATGTAGTTTCTAGTATTGTTTAAGTAATTTATATAGTCAATAAATGTGATTGATGTTTAATGATTAGATAAAAATGTGTCTTCATTACTATATAATGTCCATTTGAATGCATAAATTAGTCATATAAATATCACATTCCTTCGATTCATATTTAATAGAATTGTGAATATGTTATTATTTAATTATTAATAATAGAAGTGTTTTTGCTTATTTAAATAATTTGATTAATAAATATATAAATAAATATTCCTTGTTAGACTTAAAATAAATATGAAATATTAAAGATAAATATATAATATTAATAACATATAAATAGAAATCCAAATATAATAATAATAAATCTTTTCAATGCAAAAATGGGGAGTGGTAGTAATAAGTAGTTTTAGATTTCAAAGGAGAAATTACTGGTATTAGATGCCATGAGCATGCAAAATCATATGTTAACTAGAGTTTTTAAAGAAAAAGCAAATCTAATTATAAAATGTCATTTTTAGGAGAGAATTATTCATTAAAATTAGAGAATAGAAGGAGGAAGGGACCACCATTCTTTTCAGTGATAGAAGGTGAGAAAAGAAAGACAGAGAAGAGGGAACAAATCAACATCAAGAGGCAGAGATCAACCTGTTGGCAAGAGACACTACTCCGGAATAAACTTGTATGTTGTCATTGATGGAAACAAGGCTCAGAGACCTCATCAACATGACAGGTAGACAAAACTCCAGAAGGTCTTATTGAAATTCAGATCTAATTAGTAAAAATGACTAAGTATGGGCAAGAAACAGAGTAAGGGATAGTAAGTGGATCAGTGTACCTCCGTAGATAAAGACCTCAAAATGCAGCTCATGTATATTATTCACAATTGTTTGATGTTGTTATATTCCAATGATCAAGTCTCGACTTCCTCTAGAAGTCACATGGAAGAAATATCTAAGTCCAGATGAATAGAGATATAATAGAGATAGTGAACATGGCACAGTATAATGACCCACATTCCTCCACAAGTGCATATTTTGTTCTGTGGTTCTGAGGAAACTAAGATACTTGTCATGACCATCAAAATCTATGGTTATAGCCTCTAAAGTTTAATAGGTCACATTCCATAAGCTCTCCAGTATTGGCTTCCAGTTCAACAGTATTTCTCTGTGATAGAGTAGCAGTTCCATGATCCGCATTTTGACATGCAGGAGTATTTTTCTCTGTGGTTCTAAAGGTATGTCAAGTAGTTAGTGATGAACATTGAATATGATGTTTGAGGTCCCATTTGGTCTATAGTGCAAGTTGTGATATGATAGTCAAATTGTTCAAGTATGTTCTTAAGAATGAAGCCGAAAAACATGTTTGATCTTCATGCAGATAAAGTATATTATATGGATCAATGTCTTAAGTGGTTGAATGTTTTGGATGAACCTATATGAACATGCTTGTGCAAGGATTTGGGTCCACACAATATGTAATGCATTAGATTGAGCCGACAAGTTACATCTTTCAATGTACACGTTTCATATTATATGCCGACCTGATTATGAATCAAATCATGATGCAGATATATAAGAGCATTGAATTTTGGTTGAGGCAATGATGATGTACGATGTGGTTGATGTGAGCATGACAATAGAAGAGTAGAGATAGAAGATTAGTGATGATGAAGACTCATGATTCAAAATTTAGTTGCTAAACGACTGCACACTGGCATACTGACAGATGCTTTTGTGGTATTCATTTTCTTATATAATTTCACTTGTACTTGCCATAGATCCATCTTCATCAAGGTAGTGAGACTCCATTAGGGTTTAATAGCCAGCATTGTAATCTTTCTAGGTTTAGGGTTGAGGCAGTGAGCCTACCAAACCTAGTTGTACTTCATGGTAGTGAGCCAGCACGTTCTAGGCCCATGGAGTGACCAAGCTTGAACATCACCAATTGTAAAAGATTCCAATATAAATTGAGAGCTAATCCTCTCCATGGTTTTTTTCCCCACCTTGGGGTTTTCCACATAAAAATCCTAGAGTCCATGTGTTGTCTTTGTGGTTTCTATTCATTTGCATATTGTTCTTTTGTTTAATTAATTTTGGAAAATCGTTAAAAGTGAAAGTGCATGAAAGGTTTTATGGAACACTGATTCACCCCCCTCTCAGTGTTCCTGTAAGCTCAAAATCGTGACTCTGGTTGCTTGGGGCTGTCAGGACAGATTTCAGCATGCACACGGACCATTTCCCTCCTTACCATGGGGCGATCCACCACGTCACTCTCGCTCATGTGGAATTAACCAGTTGAGAGGAGGTGAGACATGGTGAGGGTCTGGCTCATTGGAGAGCTAGACTTTGCAGAGAGCTATCAACAAGTACTATGTCATTTGTTATTGTGTACTTTGTTGTATGTTTCATTTGATTGTTGTTGTAGTTGAGATAACCCTATGACCTGAAGGGTCACTAGTTTCTCTTCTTCTATTAGGTTTTCTTTGATTCCACCTCTGTGTGGGTAAAGAAATGTTTTTGTTGATGTCCTCTTGTCTTTGTATGTGTTGTAAGAGGTCTTGTTGTATATGTCGTTGTCTAGTTTCTTCTAACACCAAAGGACAAATGTGTCTCCTTGTGGTTGGACAAATGTTTATTGTTGAGGTATTAGATGGATCTCTTGGATCTCATCATGGATAGCCCTCATCCACTCTCATCTTACTCCTAAGCACATTCATGAATCAGAAGAGAGGAAGTCATCTGATTGCTAACCTTAACTAGATCTATGTTTTTGACCTAGGGTTTCATTCACCTAGGGTTTGACTCGTGTTTTGAGTTTGTTTTTACCTCATGATGGGATCAAGGGTTTGGTTGGATCATTTGAACTCTAGTTACCTCGTGATGGAATCGAGGGTTTGCAATTTTATCTATCCTATTGTTTCTATGTGCATACAAACTAAATGATATGCAAAATGTTCTTTTTGGTACTTTTAGAGTATTTTGGAAACAAAATTGCTTCTAATCTATGAAAGTGAAATATGTATGCAATCCTATATAACTTTTCCAATGCAATGTTAACCTATGTTTTTGTGTTTTTGATGTTTTGAATGCAACTTAATCTAAGAAAAGGGAAATTTCTTCTTCTAATGAACTAGATCTAGGAATGAGAAAGCATTTAATCTAAGATGCAAGATCTAACTATCAAGGAAAAAGCAATGTTTTACTGTTCCCAAGAGCAAATTTGATTCTCTAATTACTATGAATTAAAAGAAAACAATGAAGGAACCTGAGAGAAATGAAGATTTGTTGACTCCACTACCCTTAGCAATCCTTGTAATAGGCAGCCTCGAATCCTTTTGTGGCAACAGGTGATCCTCTTGACAACAAAATGACCCAAAGAAGAAAAATGAAGCTTTAATGAAGCTTGTATGAGCTCAATGAGATCTTGGATTGAGAATAATGGCATAGAATGAAGCAGCGTGATGCTACTTGGTTGAATAAATAAAGTAAAAGGCACCTTCGTCCTATAAGAGCATTTGAATGCTAAGTTGGAGAGTAAAATTTGGCAAGTGTTGTGTGCACAATGAATTTGCCTCCCTTTGTTCTTGAGGGAGGGAGGTATTTATAAGTTTAGAATGGAGAGTTAACTCATTTGATTGGTGAGTTAACAAGAATAGATTGGGGAGTTCACAAGGTTGATTACCTAGTGAACTCAGTTGATTAGAGAGTGATGAAGCAAAGATAGCTTATCACTCGAGAGGAAATGGAGGAGAGGGAATGCATGAGAATGATTAAAGAGTTAAATTGAGATGAAATAGAGATAATTATGCATGTGTGGGGTCATGAAATAGTTAACTCTATATCAAGGATCAAAAACCATAAAAATAGAGAGAAAAATAGGTGAAAATAGAGCAAAAACGAGAGAGAAACTCAAATTTTTCCACAGCTGCAAAAATGATAGGGTCACCCCTTTTGCTAGTAGGGTCACCCCTGGGAGACCCTAGGTTGTCTAGGGGAGATCTAGGCTGGACAGGGTCAGATGTAGAAAAATAGGCTGGGAGATGGTAGAAGAGAGGAAAATGACATGTTCTACATCAAGAAATAGGTCAGTCATGTGGAAGAATCCAAATCTCCACTTGCATTAGTAGGATCTCCTGGGAGAGATCTAGAAATAATAGGGGGAGATTTGGATTGGTTTGAAGAAACTGAAAACTAAAAACAGGAGATGGACAAGGGGACCTCTAGAGGGCTTCTAGGAGGTACATTATAGGAAAAACAAAGGGGAGAGATGAAAACTTAGCTACAAGACTCTCACAAGGCTTAGGATTAAGGTCAAAAGATAGAAAATGCAAGTCGACAAGTGTTACAACAAGTTTCAAAAAGTGTTGCAAATGTGGAGAGAAGGAAATCGACAAGGAAGAAACACACAAGACAAGAAAAGAGGACACATCATCAAGAGGCCTGCTACTTAAAGGACATTATTTCATGCTTACATGTACGTGACAAGGATTTGAATCATGATAGGGGTCCTCGTGGAGGTAGTGCGTGATTTTTGTTCTTACATATTTGTCCCCTCAGGGATGGTAGTCTACATGAAAGGTAGGTACCGTTCTCGAACTAGACCTTACCTATTGCCAATTTTCCTACAATTTGTACCTGCAATAACTAGTGTTAATCTAACATTTAAATATATCAAAGTAAATAATGAAAACTAAAATTATGAATCTTACCATAGATCGCTTGAGTTCAACTAGTTGCTTGTCTTTGTTAGTTTGGACCTGTAGGGATGAGAGCACGTAAAACAATGCACGAAACAGATGCATAAAAATAAAGAACTAGTCTAAAATGCATAAATGAACTAAGCTAAGGGAAAATAAAGTGAGCCAAATTGTGAGATCAGAGTAAAATAGAGATAGAATCATTCGTGTGAGTAGTTGATAGAGAGGTATTGTCAAGGAGATCGTAGAGATGGCCGCCTCTTCTTTAGCCCCGATGAATCGGGTATGCAATCAGTGAAAAACTCTTCTCTAAACCCTAGCTTGAACTTTATGAAAAATCTCTTAAAATTGTTTGTTTTTGGTGATTTTCTTTGTTGCATTGTGTTCTTCTCATCGTTTGGAGCAAGATTGATCTTTCATTTTCTGAAATCAGTCAGAAAATGAGGTTTTTAGAGTGATTTTTTCTTGAGGGATTCGCTCCTAGGGTCGCCTCTTTTGTCAAGCAGGGTCACTTGGGGGAGATCCTATTTGACAATAAGGTTGCCTAGGGGAGATCCTGAAAAACACCTAGGTCACCCAGGGGCGACCTTGTTGGACTGATTTCTGACTGCATTTGATGTTGTTTAACACTCATTTCACTTTGATCTAACATGATTTGGTCACTGCATCTACCTATTTATTGTAATTTCTGAAGGTTTCTGTGATTTTTTTGGTGTAAGGTTTTCTACAATTTTATGATTTTTAGGGATTTTATGAGTTTATGAGATTTAATCTAAAGTTCTCTTCCAATTTTGTAGGACATGTGTATCCGATGGAATGCCTGCCTAGATCAGATATGGCTCTCACGAATGTTTTCTTCATTGAGTACTAAGGATCATACTATACTAAAGAGGGAAGATCTTGCTAGAGTTTGCCATGTTCCTATGATTCATCATGTATCCTGCATATGCTGCAACATCTTGATTTACTGGGATACAGACAGGAACACATTCCGGTTCCCACAAATTTCTAGAGAGTGGACTATCACTTTGTATGATGTATACCGTATTCTTGCAGTACCTATGAGGGGACATCCCTTATCTCTTCCTATCAGTGAGTCCTATGAGGACAAAGCTTCTTGGGCTACATTTATGGGGGTTAATCACCCTGGAGATCAGACAGGAGTTCAGCTTACATCTGTACCACGTCTCTACATTCCACTCTTGAGGAGGTTCCTGATTGGTTTGATTGCTTTGAGGCTATCAGGAGACAAGGCCTCAGCTCATCTAAGATGGTGTTGGGCACCCATCATTCGTGAGATTGAGGAGAGCACAGTTTTTTCTTGGGGACTAGACATCCAGGCTATGGTTTACAGAGACTTCTAGCGGATTTCACGGCGAGGGGCTCTAGCTTTTAGCCACTCTTCTTTGATTATGACATGGATATTTGAGCACATGAAGCCTTATCAAAAGCTTATTCCTCTTCTAGATAGATGGTTACTGAGAGCAGCGAGGTGGGCGCATGTTGGTCATTTTGATGCTACTTTAGCCACTATTGCTACTCTTACTGATGAGGATATGATTTTTGATCCTTATCATGACATGGAGGGGGCCTGGGCCTGAGATGGTGAGATTGCAAAGTACTGTCATGAGGTTTCAGAGATTGCAGACCATAGCGGTCTGGTTGAGGCTCATCGAGTTGATTGTGTTTTGTAGTAGTTTGGTGAGGATGTCCCTGAGGACTTGCCCCCAGTGTCCACCTGTTACAGGACTGTTCAGGAGATGGGTGAACTTGGAAATATCATTTGGACTCCTTTGATTCCCGGCATCTTTGTTACTAGGGTCTCTAGAGGAGGATGGAGAGGAGGGAGAGGGACTCCTTGATCTCTGATTGTGACTATTGATTCAAAGTCCACTAACGAGAACTATGTTCTAGATGGTAATGATTCGTCAGATGAGGCCGCTCCCAAGGATGAAGACTTTGATGACATTGATGATTCAAATGATATTCTTGATATCCCTGAGGGTCCTCCTATTGTTCCTCAACCTCCTCATTCAGATGAGGTGATGCGTCAATTTGACCCTAATTGATAGCCTGGTGATCCACGTAAGTTTGTTCGTTTAATTTCTTTTCATACTTTTTGTCCTTTCTCTTTTTACATGGATCTGACTTGGTTTTGTTTTGATTTGCTACTTCAGGCAATGTTAAAGAGTGGAGGGGCTTTGTTCATGAGGTCAATGTTGGATTAGCTTCTCCCTTCACTAGGATGACTTGTGATCATCTTTTGGATGATCCCGGTGTGCCCCTAGCTGCAGGGCGACACATTGACATTTTTGCTCCTGTCTACCATGGGTGTCAGGTAACTATAGAGCTGAAGGCCCAAGTTGACATGCTCAAGGGTGAGAACCAAGTACTCTGAGAGATGGCCCACCTTAATTTTGGATGACATGATGCTAGCATGGCAGGGCTTTCATAGTCGCATGCTCACAGTAGAGCACCTCATTCTCATAGATCTCAGGGAGCGACTAGTTTATACTTGTAGACGGAGGAACTAAAGTCCTAAGGGTTCCATTAGAGGGAACCACCCCTGACTTGTTTCTCTTTGAACTTTGTGCCCCTTGCATGGGGAGCCTCTACTTTCTCGAGAGCATTTTGTCTCAGCTCTTTGATACCCTTGTGTATGCAAACTTCGAATATATCTATGGAAGTCTATCTTTTTATGGTTTTCTCCTATCAAAATCTATACTCATCTCTTGTGCATGTTTGGAAGCTTTGAGGAATTTTCTGATTATGTTTGACCTTTTCAACTCTTTTAGCAAATGCAAGCATGATAACGATGACATATTTTTGTAGTTTTTTTATGACATATATATGATATGCAGTTTACGATATGATAATGTAGGAGCACAAGAAATGCTATAAATGAGACTATTACTTGTATTGAATTCCATGAGATATGACATTTGACTTTATTGCTTTGAGACTCCTTTTCTATTTTTTGGCATGAATGCAATGTGGAACAAACAATGTCGCTACTCTTTAAATATGATTTTTGATTCAGGGGATTGTGGGTTGTCCTGATATAAGAAACCTATTCAAGGATGTGAGATAGGATTGGATAACTCAAGAGGGGAGATGGAACAAACATGGAGTGTTTCTGATTTCTAGACTTCGCTAAAGGCTAAACACTGATCCTTATCTAGATAAGGCAAATTGGTAAGCTTTCCACTTAGACAAGAAACAAATTTTATTGGTGTTTGCTAGACTTAGATCATAGATGGCAAGAAAAGTAGACCCGAGGTAAAGGATATTTGGGAAAGAACAAGGGTCCCTAGATAGAAGATGGTCCTAGAGACTACTAGACTCTTGGTTTTCCTCAGCTAGTGCATGTGTGCTTAGTACCTCTCTTTCTCTGTTAGAATGTCACTCTTGAGGCTTTGAGCTTAGACTAATCTCCACCCAAGAGTATGGACATTCAACAATCTTCTCTCTTCCACTCTTTTTTTTGTATCTCTTTTTTTTCTTTTTACTTTTTTTTTGTATTTTCCTCACTTGATTTTTTTGACTTTTCAAGAAATGAATGCTTTTGGAACATTGATATGCAATGATTTGATCTCTCAATTCTCACTTTTTGGCAATCTTATTTTGATCACTCATTTTTTTATTCACTATTATCTTAGATTGCTTCCTTCAGAGTTTTAATCTTCCTGATGTTTTTGGCCAAGAAAGATAAGGGGCTGAGCACCACCTAAAGTTTTTGTAATCTAGTTGGACTTCACTACTACTGGGGAAGAATTGGGAAGGTCTACTTACAAGCTTCCTTTGAACACTATAGGTTTGAATACTAACTTTGTTTAGACCTAACATCTTGACTTATTAAAACTAGAATCAGTGTGAAGCTAAGAGCTAGGTTTCGATTAGAATCACTGGGAATGAAGGGGGATAATGGCAATTGTGAAAAATGGGGATCTCTTGGTCCTAGAAGGATAATGTATACTTGGGAAACAATAGACTCCTTCCTAAAGGGAAAATAGTATAAGAGCAAGTCACTAATAGTTATGCAAGATGAGCAGAATGATACAGAAATGCAAAAAACAAATTGTTTTTGACATTTTTGATTTTATAATTTTTTTTGTATTTTTATGTTTTATGATTGTTTTGGGTTTTTAGACATAATATTTCTTGAGGTGAAAGGCATTAACTGTTTCATCAAATTCCTCTCCCTCCATTGTGCACAAGAGATAGGCACTATTTCTGACATCTTCCTTAACCATGTAAGGACCTTTCCAATCTTCCAAGAAAGCTCTCTTTCATCTTCTTTTCTTCTTTTTCATTCTTCCCCTTCTTAGGACAAGTTCTCCTACTCGGTATGGTTTGTCATTTGAATCAATCGCTACCAACTTGGTGGTTTCTCTTGGCATCGTGAGATGAAGCAAGTCTCGAAAAGAATGTTGATGAGAAGGAGTCCAATATAGAACTCCATCACAATTTAATAGCTCTGCTAATAAGTCAAATTATTCTTGCATGTAAACTTTCACATCAAGTCTCTCTTGGGTTCTTTGCAAGAATTGGAATAATTCAAGAGGAGTTTGTGGCTCCCTCTGTCCATCAGGGGGAAAAAGGATTATGCTTTTCCTCCCATTGGGTTCTAATCTTAGATCCATGGCACACCCAATATAACTTTTTGGTAGTTCAAAAATGACAGGGTCATTGATACCGACTGTCACACTCATCTTCCACTTTCTATGGAAGATACCTGCACTTTCTTCATCTTCGTTAGGAAGTCTTTCAACCATTTCTATTTGTACTCAAGGTGCTTCCCATTCATCAAGTTCATTTGATTGAACCAAGGAGGAGGTGGTTGGTTTTTCTTGTGTCTATGATACCACAAACATCATAGGCAGCATTCCTATAACATTGGTTGATTCATTGTCGATAGAGTGTGCCTCCTCCATGGGCATTATTGGTTGATGTGAATCCTCCATTGGTGTGAGAGGTTCATATGATTTTGTTTCTTCTGGTGTCTCAGGGACATGTGATTCACTTAGTGGTGATAACGGTGTGTATCCTTCCATCATTTCTTCTTTTGCATCTGAGAAGGCTTGTGGGTCTACAATTCTTAGATCTAATGTGGTGGTCTGAAAGATTGGTCCTTCAGTTCTATGAGGCTTCTCCCCTATGCAAGGAAAGAGCTTGTAGGCCTCTTGGATATCGATCATGAGTATTTCTAGGGGGAATTGAAGTGGTCCATCCCATTCTATCAACTCCATGATTTCAATTGTTTTATCCTTGGAAACCATTTCCCTTTGCTTTGGTAGTGGCCCATTTGCTAGAGTTTTGATTTATGCGGTGTTTATGGTCTTTTTTGGATTTTCCATCCATTTGATGCATATCGACTGAGGTGTAGGATTTAGGATAGTTAACTTGTTGGTAGGGAGTTCATAGTCTATTGGGATGCCTATGCATTTATTTGATGTATTTGATTTTAACATGCTAAAAGCTTCTAGATCTCCCCGTGCAACATATATTTTCCCTAAGTGTAAAAATCAAACTTCTTGAAACAATGTGGATGACACAACTTTCATCCTATGTATCCATGGCCTTCCAAGAATGAAGTTATATCCTATCTCCTTATCTATGACATAGAAAGTGGTTGGAATGGTTTTGAGCCCCAAAGTTACTGGGAGGGTGATTTTACCAATGGTGGTTGCCTTTAGATTATCATATCTGCTTAGAGTATCCTATGAAGCAGTGATGTTGGTGTGTCCATAGCCCATCCTTTCTAAAAGGGAGAAGGGAACTATGTTCACTGCAGCTCCATCATCAATTAATGTTCATTTGATGCATATGTCATAGATCCACACTTGAAGATATAGTGTGGGGTCTCCTTTCTTTGTTAACTCTGCCTCAGAGAGCATCTGTTGTAATTTGAAGAAAAACCCTGGATCCCTAAGTTCTAAGTTTGGTGGGCTGAGATTGTAGTCCACATGGTTGATTTCCTCACTAGGTGGTGGCATAATTTAGTCAAGATATTTTAGGCCTATTGCTTGTAGTAATGTGGAGTGATGTGAGGGAGAGTTCCTAAGTAAATTAATGAATGAAATGTGCGCATACATTTTCTACAAATCTTCTATGAGCTCATAAGGTCCAATGGGAGCTGGTATTGGTTCTACTATTGAGATGATACCCTCATATGGTTCTATTTGCTCATTTTCTTCCTCATGGTCCTCCTCTTGTTCTTCACAATGCATAATCTCAACCAATCCCATCAACCTAGTTTCTCATTTTTGTCCCAATTGCAGTGGGATTTCGGGGTTACTATTCTGAGCTACTTTATTTTTCTTTGTCACTTCTCTATCTTGATGTGTGGGTAACAAGTCCTAATAAATTCTCATGTTTACATTTTGTGGTGCTATCGGAGCTTGATTTTGTTTTACAAAAGCAAAAATACAAGAAGAGACTATCCTGCAAAAAAGGGGAAAACAAAGAAGAGAGTAGACAAAGGCAAAAAGAAGATTGATCTGGTAGAAACCAAGAAAGAGATGATCTATATCTTGATCAAGAATGATGTTACTATGGTCAAGGATGGATCTGCACCAGTCTCTAGTGTAGATACTTCCTCTAGGAAGTAAATTGAGAACTCTGGCTTAGGGGGAGCAGTGTTAAAAATCTAAATCCCCTAGCCAGATAGTTGGTGCTGGAATCCAGCATGGAGATCTATGGTGGAAAAACCCTTTGGAAGAAAATCTAGAAGAAAGTGAGTAAGTACAGTACATTGCAGAGCAATCTTTGATTGACTATGTCTATCAGAGAAAAGTTAGACAATTTTTTGGAACAAGCATTAATGATGATTAGGTTAAGTTACGCAGAGGATAAAGAGAGACTTGTTTGATTTCAAAATCACTTTGCACTCAAGATATTAGACATCCAAGTGAGATTAAGGTGAAGCTTGTGCGATGACAACTAAGACTAGAATAATTCAGAGTGATTCAAGAAAAGAAACCCTAGTTTGGTGCAACAAGGTATTTATTTTATTAACCTGACTATGAATTTGTTGAGAAGAAATGGAAAACCCTTTAGTTATTGATATTACTGAGCGACCATGACCCAAATTCAAGAAACATCCTCATAAAGCAACTGGATTTGATCAAATGGGTGCATTTTTTGGTATACCATACAGAGTCTTATATGTGGAAGATGTTAGAGCATATATTCATGTTACCCTAGATGAGCACGGGGATAGCAGATTCACAGACTTATATCAAAAACATTTAAGTGATGATCAATTTTACCTGAAGGAAGAATACAAAGTCTTGGAAGAGAAGAAATTTATCCAATATGCAGAGTTTCCCACATTTGCAATGGATGAATGGGTCCAGTATGTGCTAAGCACTATTCATGATGAGTTCATGTGGTTAGGGAAAGGGCAACCCTATAAGATAACAAAGGATGCCTTCAGGACTAAGAAAAGGATGAACTCATTGATGTTAGGAGAAATTGATAAAGTGGTCAAGGAGACAGAGGAGATCATTTTGGAAATATTAAAGAAATACAATATCCCTACCATCTATTACAATGAAGTAACAAATGGTGGAAATGATGTATCTATTCTGAAAGTGAACCTGGGACAAGAATCAGATAAAGATGACAAAGTGACTAAGGAGAAAGAAGTACCTACTGATGACTATGAAATAAGACCCTCTCTGGTACATCAAGCTAAGGATAAATTTGACAAGGAAAAGTTTGAGGAAGAACAGGACATGGACATTCCTCCACTAGAGCAAGAGGAAGACACTAATAAGGACATGGATCTAGATGGTCCAGAGGAAAGCCAGAAAGAAGAAGCCTCTCCTATACCAAGAGACATTGCTGAATCAATGAAAGAATTTGTGGAGAAAAGAAAGCAAGTTTTGGATGAGCTAGAATTTCTACATGGTCCAATAAACTTGGACACAATGTCACTGATACAGAAGTTGAAGTTAGTTACAATTGTTCAGGCCAAGGCTCAAGAGGAAATGCTGAAGTCTCACATTGAGGACAATGAGCTCATTGATGAAGCATCCAACATTTTGGAGAAGCTGATGCCATCTTATTAGAAAGATAGCTCCTTGCCTCCAAACAACCAACTCAAAGGACTTATCAGTTTGGTAAGAAAACATTTTGAATCTTTTGAGAAGTCTGCTGAAGCAAAAGTTAGGCAAGAATTTGATGAGAAAAGATTAAATGAGATAATGAAGATGATATAAAATGATAAAATCCAACTAGATAACAGAATAGAAAGAATTCAAAATGTTGTGAAAGAAGCTGGTGACTTGGTCAAATTCTGTTTATCCTGGCTAGAACTCACACAGAAAATTGATGAAAAGATCAAGGATTTGGAACAAAAATTGATGGACATCTCTATAAAATTTGATCAGGCAATAGAATCTATAAGCAACAAAGAAACTAAAGTCATTAATATTCACAATGACTTAAGTGACCTAAAAAATTAGAGGTATCAAATGAAAAGTAGAATATGACAGTTAAGAAGGCTAATCTACCCTAAGCTGGACTCAATGACAAATCTTATAGAAGAAGCTAAGACAACTGCACAAATAGATACACCTTCTGATATAAAAAAGGCAGAAACCTTAGTCTTTCTCTTTAGTGGCCACATTAAGATTTTGGATAATGCAAAGAAAGGCTGGGATGGTGAGTTGGCACATATCAAGAATATATTCAATGACATTCTCCAACACATGTAATATAAAGATGAAGATTTTAATTGTAAATATTTGGCAGAGTATAGCATTTTTTATTGTTTTGATCTAAATTTTGACTCCGACATACACACACCTTTGCCATTGATGGCAAAGGTGGAGAAGGAGATTAGTGAAAAATGGATAAACATCCTAGTGGGAGTAGGAGAATGAAGTGTATATAGCAAGGGTGAGCAGTTAAGAATTTTCACTAAGTGTTGCCATCAATGCCAAAGGGGGAGATTGTTGGCAAGAGACACTACTCTGGAATATACTTGTATGTTGTCATTGATGGAAACAAGGCTCAGAGACTTCATCAGCATGACAGGTAGACATAACTCTGAAAGGTCTTATTGAAATTCAGATCTAGTTAGCAAAAATGACTAAGTATGGGCAAGAAACAGGGTAAGGGACAATAAGTGTATCAGTGTGTCTCCATAGATGAAGACCTAGAAATGCAGCTCAGGTATAATATTCACAATTGTTTGATGTTGTTATATTCCAGTGATTAAGTCTTGAATTCCTCTGGAAGTCACTTGGAAGAAATATCTAAGTCTGGATGAACACAGGAATAATAGAGACAGTGAACAGAGCATAGTATAATGGTCTACATTCCTCCACAAGTGCATAATTTGCTCTGCAATTCTGAGGAAACTAAGATACTTGTCATGACCATCAAAATCTAGGATTATGGCCTTTGAAGTTTAATAGATCACATTCCAAAATCTCTCTAGTATTGGCTTCCAGTTCAATAGTATTTCTCTGTGACAGAGTAGTAGTTCCATGATCCACATTTTGACATGTAGAAGTATTTTGATCTACGGTTTTGAAGGTATGTCAAATAGTTAGTGATGAACATTGGATATGATGTTTGAGGTCCCATTTGGTCTGCAGTGTAAGTTACGATATGATAGTCAAATTGTTCAAGTATGTTCTTAAGAGTGATGCCGACATACATGTTTGATCTTCATACAGATAAAGTATATTATATGGATCAATATCTTAAGTGGTTAAATGTTTTGGATGAACCTATATGAACACATTTGTTCAAGGATTTGGGTCCATACAACATGTAATGCGATTGAGCTGACAAGTTACATCTTTCAATGTACACGTTTCATATTTAGGATGCCGACCTGATTATGAATCAAATAATGATGAATATATATAAGAGCATTGAATTTTGGTTGAGGCAACGATGATGTGTGATGTGGTTCAGGCAAGCATGACAATAGTAGAGCAAAGATAGAAGATTAGTGATGATGAAGACTCAGGATTCAAAATTCAATTGCTAAACGACTACACCCTGGCATACTGATAGATGCTTTTGCAGTATTCATTTCATATATAATTTCACTTGTACTTGGTAGAGAGCCATCTTCATCAAGGTAGTGAGCCTTCATTAGGGTTTAATAGCCCTCATTGTAATCTTTCTAGGTTTAGGGTTGAGGCAGTGAGCCTACCAAACCTAGTTGTACTTCATGGTAGTGAGCCAACATGTTCTAGGCCCGTGGAGTGACCAAGCCTGAACATCACCAATTGTAAAAGATTGCAATATAAATTGAGAGCTAATCCTCTCCATAGTTTTTTCCCCACCTTGGGGTTTTCCACGTAAAAATCCTGGTGTCCATGTGTTATGTCTTTGTGGTTGCTATTCATTTGCATATTGTGCTTTTGTTTAATTAGTTTTGGAAAATGGTTAAAAGTGAAAGTGCATGAAAGGTTTTATGGAACACTGATTCACCCTACCCTTTCAATGTTCCTAATATTCAACACAACCTTGAGAAAAGAGTGTAAAATTGGGTATTTTTCTCTAAGTCTATTTGTGAAAGTTTGTTGTGTAAACTATTAAAACTATGTTATATTGGCCTTCATATTATCTTCCTTTGGTTCATGTAAATACTCTTAGCAATCTAGTTGTTTATAATTTATGCCTGATTATTTTGCCAGTCACCTTAAAATGATTCTTGTCGACTGGATGAATGACTTTAGTTCTACCTTATTCGGCTTGTTTTAGTTTTGTTCCAATGACCCTCTTAATGTTAATCGACCTTCAAAAGGATTTATTTTTGCCTAATTTTTTTGGCAATTGAAACAACCTGAAGTTGTACTTTAATCAACCTTCCTTTTTGAGCAGCTTGTTATTCATTCAATGACCTTTTATTATTGCAACACTTGAGTTTTACTTCAACAACCCAAACTATATCTAATCGACCTTGGTCTATTTAACTGTGGATTGATTCTTTGATGTTTGTTTAATCTTAAATTGACCTTGTATCATACTGAATGACTAGTAAACTAGTTGCCAAAATGACTTTCCTTTTTCTCTGAAGATCAGTCTCCTTTTTTTGAATGTCCTTTGTCCTATTGATAAAATGTTTTAATATTATATGTCGGCCTTATCTAACTATCTCCATGTGTAGTTTAGCCTCTTTTGTGGCTGGCTGTAAGGCATTTCAATGGCCTGTCCAACAAGTTGTTTGGCCACTTAAAAGCAAATTGCCCTTCTCTTGTTTATTAAGATTAGCCAATGATGATAACTTCTGTTAAATTGTTGACTTGGCTTTTCAATTCTAAAGAGGCCTTTCACTATTATAAACTGGCCTCACATAACCTATTTAGATGACTTTTATTATCTAAAGTTAATTATGTTATAACCACTAAGAATTAGTTTTATGGTGGCCATTCCTCCTCTTAGTGTTTTATTTTATCTTGTTAGCCTCTCGCTATATTCTTAATCTCTATTTCTATAGTTATCTTTTGAGGTCTGTTATTGTTTCGACCTATGAGTTATTGTACCAACCTCAACCATTTGCCTTTGGCTTTGTGTATTTAATCATGTTGCTACTGGTTATCCATTTATGTCTCTATAGTTGTCTTATCATGTCAAAGCAGTTATGATAATCTTGCCATGGTTACTTTTCATCCTTGTCACAATAGTATCTAATCTTGACGTAGTTTATATGAATTCATGTCTTCGTTTTAGTCATTCCTATCACAGACTATTGTTATGTCCTGACATAGCTAAACTGTGTTCCTGTAGAGAACTAGACTATGTTTCTGTAGTAGATTTAACTATGTTTCTATAGAAGACAACAAGGTTACAGTAGTAACTTAGGAATATATAAACCTACCTTTTTACTCATGCCTTTGAATGGTGTTTTTATTGGCAAACCTAATGATGTTAAACAATTGTATTTCATTTTTAATCCTTGTTGCAACTTTATTAAAAGTAATTATAAAATTGCTTATAAATTGAAATTCATAGTTTTTAATTCATATGGGATATTAATGAAAGAAATATGGGATAAAGAGTATACCTATTTTTACTATTTCCATGTGTAACTTGAATGTATCCATATAGCAAAGTTAGGATATATTTTATTCAATCTTTCTCTTATGCTTTCTCTTAATGATGTTTTACTAGAAAATATGATGTTGTTTTTGATAAGATAGGAGGTAAAACAAGGGTGCCAAGACCATTACATAGTAGCCCCAAAGGCATGCTAGAGAGTCAACAAAAAGAGACCATCACAGCAAAAAGAACCACCAGCAACAAAAAATGCAGAAACAATAGTTTAACAAGAAATAGATAGAAAACTAAACATAAAAATATATAGAAGCCCCCAAGCTAATTGAAGAGTTGTTCCCAATAATCAGTAAGAAATTAGTACATATCCTCGTACTCCTTCAGCTCCTTGTCCTTCATGCCATGCCTAGTGAGCTCGATGTCCTGCAGCACAGCAAGAGTCATCGTAGACTTGTGCATCACTTTAGAGGTGAACCTTGCTAGGATAATGAACTTCTCTAGCTTTGTCATTCTACTTTTGATGTCCTTAGTCTCTTTGCCTTTTATCGTAATCTTCTTACCCTTGTTGCTCTTTCCAGTATCCTGTTTAGTTTTCTCAGAGTTATCTGTCTTCGACTCCTCAACATTTAGCTGAGGGAAGTCACTCGGGCCTTCATCCACACTCTCCAGGACCACAGTCTCCTCATGGTTCTTAGTCTTGACCTCACCATCCGGGTTCTCCTCATAGCCTTTCAACTCTATAGAATACACTTGATCCTTACGCACAGGGGTAGGTTTAGTGGCCAGTCTGGTTAACCTTCTAGTCGATGGAGCCCTAACCTTGCTCTGAGGTATTACATACTCCTCATCTTTCTTATCTTCACTCCCATCCCCACCATCCATAGAACCCTCAGCCTCAATCTCTAGGTTGTGCACTTCCATCTTGGGATTATCCTTAGAAGTCATAGAGAGGCTACCCCCATCCTTCCCCTCCTTAACCTTCTTTTGGGGAATGTCACCCTTAGAATCACTAACAACAAGATTTCTTTTGGTGGGTTTAGTGCTGGCCACCTTAGGGTCTCTCTAGTCCACTTTTTGAGTCTCAGGGCTATTCATTACAAAGGTTTTATTTTTGGCAGAAGAGGCCTTAGCAGTTTTGTGGGAGTGGGTGTATTTTTAGGGGTTACTTCAATGATAATCACAGGGTTTCTATGGGTAGGTTTCTGCTTAGGTTTAGGATTCATAGAGGAGCTGTCAACATGGGTGGCAGTGATAGTCTTGGGGGGACAAAGGGCTAAATGAAACTTGTAAAGTTTGTAAATGAGACCTTGGTGGAGCAGAATGAGGCATTTCTTAGGGTCAAGCTTGTGTTGTTCAATGGTAGCTTCAACAGAAACTTCCAGTGAAGAAAGTAGGTAAAACAAAAAGATTATGTACTTGCTACATCTAAAATGATTCAACAAAACAAAGTGGTAATGGAAGAAGCAGAGAAACCTACCTTCAAGTGTAAAATACTTGATGATCATATGGCAGACGTTGTCCCAGGGTTTGGGAAGTTGTTCTCTATCAAACCCACCTTGCAGGCTATGCAATACTTCACCTTTTTTCAAAAATAAAGCCATTCCCTCTAGGTTTGAGACTTTACTAGTCTTCTTATGTTTCACACCATCCGTGGGCATACCCGTTGCCAGTCCTATGACTTCTTTGAATACTTCAAATCCAATGCCACCAACTTGAACATGTCTATTTGCCCACGACTGTGCAAAGTGCATGGATAAATTCTTGTCATGCCCTTGAAGGCATTCCAAAAATGATGCTACCCCACCCTCTTGGTAGATATGCTAGAGGGCCTCATTCCTTCTAAATTCCTTGCAAGACTCTGGTTTAGTATGGGTCCTATCCCCGCCATTTGTAGTAAGCAACAACACTTAGCAGAAATTTTAGACAAAAGGAAATCTCTTTGCAACTACTAATATTTACCACTACAGATATGAAATGAAGAGCAATGTGAAGCACAAAGATTAATGAATAACTTGTCACCTCGCCAGTTTGAAATGACATAATTCCATAAATTCACCTCATGCAAATTAGTATGCCAACCCATATTATGATTATAAACCTTGAGAAAATCAAGAATATGGATTCTACAGAGACTAGAAGTGTTAATCCAACCATATGTCTCATGAGTGGCCATGTGATTAACCCCTTGAAGTGTCCAAGTCATCATGGTACTTTGGTTACACGTCATCTTGTTGTGAATAAATTCTCTTTAATTTGATTTGGTGATAACACATCTCGCCACTAAATCTTCTATAATCTTTAATAATATTACAGTCAATATTATTAGGAGCAATCCTCATATATCTCCTAAGGCAAACTTTAGGTAGGGTATCTGACCTAACCTGATTTAAACTCATGGTGAATTTGGTATAGAATATTGCTCCTTAGAAAAGAGGTTTTGGATCTGTGTAGGGAGGTTTTCTAGGTTTTTCTAGCATCTCCAATTGCTCAAGCTTTGACCCAAGTTGGCCATGCCATCAACCACTTTATTACCTTCCCAATAGGTATGTCCTATCTCCTTCTGTGTGAACCCAGTCAATAAGCTCTTAATATCCTCAATGATGTCCTTAAGTTTCCATCAGCTGTTAGTCTTACCAAGAGCAGCATCAACAATAATTTTCAAGTCTCCCTCAATTTGTAACTTATCCACTCCCAATGAGAGGGCCAACTTTAGCCCCCATAAGAGGGCCATCCCCTCAACCACATTGTTGGACTGGGTACCAATGCCCCCAGCATAAGTAGCAATAAGTTCCCTTGATCACTCTTGATGACCCCACCTCCACTGGCTAGGCTAGTGGTCTTTTTCTCTACACTATCAAAATTGAGTTTGACCTAGTCCTTGGGGGGGTCTCCATATGATTTTTTGCCTGGAAAGATGCTTAGAGTTGTCAAAGGTTATCATATCAACTTTCAAACCCTAGTTCTTTGTGATCTGGATTTCTAGTTGAGTGGGGGGTTCCTTAGTAGCTTTCAGAGTGCTAATGAATGTATTTTCTGAAACCATTCTACAAAAGGAGAAGAAGACATCGTTGGCACTCTTAGCCTTTTCCCTGAAGATTCTATTATTCCTTTCCTTCCAAACCCTCCACCCCAGGTGTGGGGGAATTTTCCTCCATAGCTCTCTAATCCTCAGGTGTGTAAAGGGAGAGAGCCACCAATGAATGAAATCCATGAGGTTTTCATTGTGAACCCAGACTATGCTGAGTTTATCCAAAGTCCTTCCCCAAACCTCTTTGGTGAAGTCACAATGGAAAAGAATGTGTTGTATAGACTCTTCCTCTTTTTGGCAAAGAACACATCTCTTAACAAGTTGGAAACCTCTCTTGTCGATGTTATTAGTAGTAAGGATTTTGTGGTGGGTGGCAAACCACCAGAAAAAGTTGATCTTAGGAGTCAGGTTTTTGTTCCAGACTTTCTTCCACAAACTGCTATCCTGACCATTGTTAGTCAACATATTGTAAGCCAATTTAACTGAGATGGTCCCCTTCTTATCCTAGGCCCAGAGCATCTCATCCTCTCTAGGGAATAAAGGAATTATGTAATTACTCAACTCTAATTGTAGAGACATGCACCCCTGATCTCCAAGATGGCTATCCTTCTAGCAGTCAGTTATGTTCTTCCACTGTCTTTGGCCCTAAGTTTGAACAATGATGTAATTGCTAGTCCAAACCTCGTAAAATGAGTGACAACTCTAGCTTTAGTGTTGATATTATCTTGGTTGGACGGAGGGACCCCATGCAGCCAATTGTCTTCCTAGAACCCTGGCCAGTAAATCTTTATTCATCATTTGTGTCTTTCTAATACCCAATCCCCCTTGGAACTTGGGAAGACAAATTTTTATCCCATCCGATGAGGGAAATTCTCTTCTTTTCCTCAACCCCCGTGCAAAGAAAGGTTTTCTGAATCTTTTCAAACTTGTCTGCAATGTATTTGGGCATTTTGAAGAGGGTAAGAAAGTAGGTGGGGATACCTTGCAGGGAAGCCTTTAGGAGTTGATGCTTCCCAGCTTGGCTCAGGAGTTTACCTTTCCAGCCTTCCATCTTTTTTTGAATTCTATCCAGGATAGAGTTCTAGAAAGTGGGGGTCACTTCCTTAACAGTGAGGGGGAGACCAAGGTAAGTAGCTGGAAGGTTGGCCTTATTGCAATTTAGAATCTTTTTTACCTTCTCCTCGAGTTCTAGATTAGCATTGAAGAAGAACACATTGCTCTTTTCATAATTTATGCATTGTCCCGAGGCATCAACATAAGAGTTCAGTGGGTCTTTCCATCTTCTAGCTTCCACTACCGAGGCTACACCAAATAGCATTGTGTCATCAACAAGTTGTTAGACAGCCAAGGGCCCCACCATAGACACTATGTATGAGGAAAAATCGATTTAATCTAAAATAATAAAACCAAAAACCAATCACATAAAGCGAACCAATCTAAGTAAAAGCCATTATCACAAAATCAAAGACAAAATGAAAGCTCTTACCAAAACCTGTATTGTTCCCTTTTGGAGAAGTGTGGATTGTTCAATCAAGTTGCAAAACCATAGCTACAACACGCAAGTAGTGTGCTCAATGTGCTCAAAGATCAATGTTAAGAGATCGTAAAGTTGCTCAATCGATGCGTTTTGTATGCTCAAAGCTCTGTTAAGTATGCCTGAGAATATGATCAAAGAGAGAGAGGCTTAATAAAGTAGATGAGGGCGGTTTATATAGGTTTCAACAGAGATCGATCAACGGTCCAGATAATTCAAAAGAATCAATGGAGGAGAACAGTTGAGGAACATGCAATGAATAAGAAGAAGACAAGTGTCTTGCTTTCTTTTGCATGAGAGGAGTTATCAAGAATAGAAGAATGAGTTAAAGCAATTAATAGAATGTAATAATCAGTTAAGTGATTTAAAACAAGAATAAGAGATTTGCATGAGAAAAGAAGATATTTTGCTTTATTAAATATTAGAAATATTTAATTGCATGAGTAAGAAAGCTTGAGTTATTTTAGAGATAACTCAAATTTAGAAGAAAAAAGCAATTTAAATAAATATTTGATTTATTTAAATTTAGAGAAGATATTATGGAAGAAGTAATCAAATAATTAGAATTATTTAATTTAGAAGATTTGAAAGCAAATTAAATAAATAAATTTATTTAATTGTTGTGCATGATTTTGAAAGAATGATTTTGATTTAATTAAATAATTTAAGAATTATTTAATTGTAGATAAGAGGAAATTTGTTGAATTAATTAAATAATTAGGTTTATTTAATTAATGTGGATGTGAATTTTGGAAGGTGACAATGATCTAATTAAATAATTAAAATTATATAATTGTGGAAGAATAATAGGGGAATTTGATTTAATTAATTAAATAAAGAGGATTTATTTAATTAATGTCACAATTTTGTGATTTAGAAGAATTTGGTGAAATTAATTAAATAATTAGATTATTTAATTAATGTTGAGTGCAGGTGATTAGGAAAAAATGACAAAATTCAAGTAGTGCAATAACGCGGTCATTTTAGGGTGTCTACATTTTGCCCCTCTTTGATGCGATGCAGTTAATACCGTTGCGTCAAAGAAATTAATTATCGAAGATGTGATACAATTTTTTATGCCCTAGTGTAGGTAGTTGCCCCAGCGTATGCCCCCTCGAGCGGGAAGACAGGGAAGCGATAGAGGAATGGTGTTGACACTCGACTAGAAGATATTGTTGGAGATAGACGAGGTTGGGTTGATGATAGATAGAAGAAAGGAGATAGAAGAGAACATGAGAGAAAGATAGTTGATCGATCTTTGCTTGAAAAACTATATAAGGCCATGGAAAAATGGATGGTGTTAATGGAGGAGCTTGTTGCAATGGTTTCACAAATGTTTATAAAGAGCAACCCTTATTTTTGATATAGCATGTAGATAGTTTGCTACCAAGGTATAAAAGACCAAGGTGCAGTAATATCTGAGTGCGTGGATGTTGACTCTGCAAGCAAGCGGTTTGAACTTAGATCCCTTAGACATAATATGACCTTGTTGGAATATGTGAATAAACCATAGTCTTGAACATAAAATAAACTTCAATACATGTGAATGCAAGAAGAGTATTAATATGTAAGATGCTAGGTTGTAACACACACAAGATAAATAGAATGCCAAGAAAAATGCTAAAGATCATTCCTCAAACATGGCACAAAAAAAGCAATGACTATGCCCCCAATCCATACTGCATCGCAACATACCAAGATTATAAATAAACCAAGGTAGCCTTGAGTAGGTAATGGATAAAGGAACAAAAGATAAACCATAAAACAAATTGACTGACTTACAAAGTAAACACACAACCAACATATTCTCTTGCCAAAGAGGTTGCTTAGGATAGATTGGAGAGGAAAGATAACAGCCTTATCGTAGGAACTCTGTGTCCGTTAAAGGGTGCTATCTACCTAAAGAGACAATGTCTCGCTACAGGAAATGCCACATGTCGTAGGAGACGCGTGTGTTGCTCTCGATAATGGAACACTGTGCAGAAGACAAGCTTGTTGATCTAGGGCTTTGGTTAAGCAGTACTTAGCTGATGTTGGCAATCAATACATAGGACAATAGAAGACTCTGGAAGGAAGTTGTTTTTCTTCAGGTTTGTTAAGGACTTTTGCTTTGAAAGGATGCGCTAGCTTGCTGCTTGAGTTAGTCAAGTCGAGGCGAATGGAACTTGACAAATGGAAGACTAGAAAGGTGACAGTGTTTGATGGATTGAAATGGGTGGAGAATGATGAATTGTGTGTGCATGAGTACTGGATACATCCTTCGTATTCCAGACTACCTACATACCCTGTATCCACGGGATCAAGGCACATGACGATGAAAGATGAAAATGATAATATGTAGTTCTAGATAGAGTGATGAGGTGGATGAAGGTGGAAGGAGGGGGTCTTATGTACCTGAGTACTGGATACTTCCTTCATATTCCAGACTGCCTACATACCCATATCCATGGGATCAAGGTACCTTAAGATTGAAATGATGATAATATGTAGTTCTGGTTGTGTGATGATGTAGGAAAATTGTTGAGAAGATAACAGCCTTATCGTAGGAGCGATGTGTCCATTAAAGGGTGTTACCTGTGGGAATGAGAAAAGATTGAAGTATGTGTTGCAAACCACGAACAAGGAACCAATCCTAGACCTACGTTAAGGAAAGAGTTGCCCCCATTCTGGTAGAGGAAACTGTATGGATGACAGACGAAGAAGACCTAGAAAGCTGTGACCTAGGACCAGATAGCGCAAACTGTTGACACAGATCAAAACATGGGATGACAACGAGGGACATTGACAAATTTCCAAGCTATACTAGATAGGGAGATGGAAATGCAAACAAAGTCAATGGTTTTATTATGGATGGATGGATGAAGCTTGCTGCGAAATGAGCACGGAGTGGACAGGACTTGATAGACGATGGATGCTGACTCTACACATAGCGCCTGTTTGCCAGGTTTTCACTATGGTACTTATCCAAGGCACCTCTTTGCCAGGTTTTCACCAGAGGATGAATTTTTTTGGATTTTTTTTTTCCTTCTTTTTTTGGTTTTCTTTTTGGAATACTCTGAGGATCAGGCATAGAACTTCTTGAGATGGACACTATTAAGTGGCTCATCTAGAGGAATGCCGTCAGGTGTAGCTAAAGTATAAGCTCCTAATCCATATGCTGCTGTCACAATAAAGGGGCATAACCAGTTAGGATCAAACTTGCCCTTCTTTTCTTGATTTGCTTGATTTCTTTGATTCTCCCTAAGTACAAGATCACCAACTTGAAACTGTCTTTCTTTGATCTTTTTGTTGTAATTACGCCAGAGGCAATTTTGATAGACATGGAGATGATTAAGTGCGGCAAGGCACCTCTCATCTAGTAGTTCAAGCTCAGCTAATCTGGAAGTGCGATACTCCTCTCCGTTGATCAGGTCCTGCATCGATACTCTGAGGGATGGGATCTTGACCTCTATAGGTAGGATGGCTTCAGAGCCATAGACCAAGGCATAGGGTGTGGCACCAGTTGGTGTTCTGATGCTAGTGTGGTAGGCCCATAGGGCGGGATTGAGTTGCAAATGCCAATCACGACCAGCTTCATTGACCGTTTTCTTGAGAATCTTGAGAATGATTTTATTGGAAGTCTCAGCTTGGCCGTTACTTTGCGGATAGTAGGGAGTTGAAAAGCGATGTTGGATATTGTATTGTGTGCACAAGGCACAGACATCTTGATTCTTGAATGGTCTCCCATTATCAGTGACAATGGCATGGGGAATACCATACTGGCATATGAGGTAGTTTAGGATAAACTTGGCTATTTGCTTGCCAGTGATATAGGTCATAGGAATGGCTTCAACCCACTTCGTGAAATACTCAGTGGTGGTAATGATAAACTTATGGCCATTGGAAGAGGAAGGGTGGATTTGTCCTACAAGGTTGACACCCCATTGAGAAAAAGGCCATGGGGTAGTCACAGGTTGTAGTTCATGAGCTGGTGCGTGAATCGAATTGCCATGCTGCTGGCATTGTAGACACTTCTTAGCAAACTATGCAGCATCTTGCTCTATTGTAGGCCAGTAATAACCTGTTCTGAGTATCTTCTTAGCAAGATTAGGACCGATAAAATGTGTGCCACAAACACCTTCGTGTATGTCTCGTAAGGTAGCTTCGGCTTCTTCCGCATTAAGACATCGTAAGAGGATACCATTGAGACTTTGGTGATAGAGTGTATCACCCAGAATGATGTAACGAGAGGATCGATGGATAAAGGTTTTGCGTTGGGTGGATGATAGGTCAGGGTGAAAGGTTTTGTTCTTGAGGTATTCATATATATCTTCGTACCATGGGGAATTGGGACCAACAAGTTCATAGATGATTTCAGTAACAGGAACATAGATGGCTGGTATCAACAATTGCTCGATCAAGAATTCACACTTCTGTGTATTTGCAAGCATGTCAATCAATGACCCTACAGAAGCCATAGAATCCGCAGCTTTGTTATGCTCTCTTAGAATTTGCTCAAATGTGATACTAGAAAAATGTGGTTTGTAGGCATCCACTAGTTGCTTGTAGGGGACCAACTTTTCATCCTTTGTTTGGTACTCATTCGTGACTTGGCGAATGACTAGCTGTGAGTCTCCATATACTTGTAATTCTGTGATGTCCCATTGAACTGTTGTATTGAGACCTATGAGGGGTGCTTCATACTCGGCTATGTTGTTGGTGCAAGGGAATGCAAGCCGATATGACTTTGGAATGTAGTCATTTTGAGGTGTGATGAACAAGATGCTAGCCCCTGATCCATGCTGTGTGTAGGAACCATCAAAATATAACTTCCATGTTATGGAGTTGGAAAGAGTGAATAGTTTCTCATCTGGAAAGTCTGCTACCATAGGGTGTGTATCTGTCATAGGTGCTTCTGCTAGTTGATCTGCTAGAGCTTGTCCTTTGATTGCTTTATGATATATATATTCAATGTCAAACTCACTAAGGATCATGACCCATTTAGCTAGTCTGCCTATAAGAGCTGCTTTTGCTAGTAGATACTTCAAGGGATCAATTTTGGCTATCAGATTTGTGTGTTGGTTCAACATGTAATGCCGCAACTTTTGGGAGGCAAACACTACTGCTAAACAAGCTCTTTCCATCGATGAATAATTGAGATCATATCCCACCAAGGTTCTACTGATATAATAAATTGCATGCTCTTTTCTTGTTTCATCATTTTGTGCTAGAAGGGCCCCTAGGGCCGAATTTATAGTGGAGATGTATAATATCAAAGGTTTGTCCACAACTGGTGGAACCAATACAGGAGGTGTAGCCAAATACTCTTTAAGCTGATCAAATGCTGCTTGACACTTGTAATCCCATCGGAATGAGACATCCTTGCAGAGTAGTGTTGAAATGCTTGACATTTATCTACTAGCTATGAGATGAAATGCCTAATGGATTGCAACCTCCCCTGAAGGCTCCTTAATGCTTTAAGATTCTTTGGTGGAGGCATCTCCACTATAGCCTTGACTTTCGCTGGATCCACTTTGATGCCTCTACAAGATACTATGTATCCCAACAACTTCCCTGATGTTACACCGAATACACATTTCTTTGGATTGAGTCTTACTTGGTATTTTTCAAGCTTGTCAAAGATCTGTCCTGGAACCTGTATGTGATCTGCCCTAGAAGCTTTAGCTAGTATATCATCAACATAGTCTTCCATGATGTGATGAAAGAGATCGTGGAAGATCACTGTCATTGCTCTCTGATAGGTTGCTCCTGCATTCTTTAGACCAAAAGGCATGACACACCAACAATAGTTACCCCACGAACAAGTGAAGGTTGTTTTATGTTGGTCTTCCTCTGCTATCCTTATCTAATTGTAGCCAGAGAATCCATCCATGAGAGAAAGCATCTCGTCACCTACTGTCAAGTCAACTATAATGTCAATGTTTGGTAGTGGAAAGTCATCTTTAGGACATGCTTTGTTAAGGTCTCTGAAATCATTACACATGCGGATGCACCCATTAGGTTTAGATACAGGTACAATGTTTGAGACCCAATCTAAATAGTCAATTGGTCGTATAAACTTTGCATCTAACAGCTTCTGTATTTCCACCTTTACCAAGAGAGCTATCTGTGGGTGCATCCTTCTCAGCTTTTTCTTGACTGGTTTCACTTTTGGATCAACTGCGAGATAGTGAACAACTAGCTTGGGGTCTAGCCCTGGCATATCAGCATAGGTCCATGCAAAGTTGATGGTTCTCTATAAGAAGAATGTGTTAAGGTTCTTGTGCTCTGTTTCTGATAATGATGCTGCTAGGAATGTGGTGTTTGGATCTTGCTCTGTGCCCAGTTTTATCTCTGTAGAATCTTCCACTAGGAGAGCTGATTTCTCTTGATACTTAGATGGTAGGGGAAGGTCAAATCCTCCATCCTTAGGTGCCACAGTTGGGTTTTCACCTTTGGATATGTCCTTTGTTTTCACTATTTTGTGATCAGGAGGTGCCACAGTGTGGTTTTCACCAGAGATCTTTCTTTATTTTCACTTTTGCGACTGGAGGATTTGGCATTCTCACCAAAATAAGCTGTTGGCTCAAGTTCCATTACAAAACCTGCTTTATGATCGCCAAGAGGGATACCTTCCCGAAGTCCCATGAACTCAGCTAGAGCTTCATCATTCTGAAATACATCTATTATGGGGGACCCTTGTTGGTCCCAATCGATAAGTTCAGGGTAGACAAGTGTGACATTTTGGGTGCTAGTGGTGGATGTTAAGGATATGGAAGATAGCGTAAAAATGGAGGATTTTGCGAAGAGGTTGGTCATATGGAGGGAAGAGTCATTGATGATATTCTCTGTAGACGTCGAATCGGTGGGAAAAGTGTCAACTACCTCGTCGAGGATATACTCGATGTCCAAGGCGTGCGGTACCTTCTTACCAAATCCTAATCCTTTCTTGTCTAGCTTCTTTGTCACAACAATGGGTTCCATAGTTCCTTGATTCTATTTCCCAAGGCCACCTTTGCCTTTATAGCCCATGTTTTTTACTATCCTTAAGCCATTGCCATATTGCTTGACTGGTATTGTGATTGGTTCTTTCTCCTTATAGAGCCAAGAAGAAATGTCCTCAATAGTTTCCTCTTCCAATAACCATCCATGTTGGAATTGGGTTAGGAATGTTGGGGGAGGAATAGCTACTTTTTTGGTTACTTTGGCAATGGGTGGTTGGCTGTAAGATTTTGGAGATAAAGGCATCCTCCCTACACAACAAGATTTTGAGATATCGTAAGTGCCAAAGCCTATATCTCAAATGCGAGCCGTGATCTTAGGTAGAGGATTTGGGTTACTTGTAGAGGCTTGCATGAGAGTTGCAGGGTCAACATATAGTGGGGATTCAATGGCTTTGTTATTTTTAGGCACTTGGTTGTAATTTTTATAGCTTCCTTGCAAGACACAACAAAATTCGAAAGGATTGGAGTCTCTTGGGATAGTGATCTCCGTACCATTGTATGGGAACTTTAGAGACTGATGGTACGTGGAGGGAACAGCTTTCATTGCATGGATCCATGGGCAGCCTAGGATAATGTTGTAAGGCAACTCAATATCAAGGACTTGACACCTGGTTTTAAGCATGACAGAGCCTAGTTGTATAGGCAAGTGGATAACACCTTCTGAGCAACGTTCAGCATCATCATACCCCTTGATTGTAATACTATGATCAGAGTTGACATGATCCTCAGAGTATCCCAATTGCTTAAGTAACTTTAAAGAACAGATGTTGAGACCAGCACCACCATCTATGAGGATGCGTTTGATTTTGCACTTATGAATAAGAACTTCAATATGAAGGGCATCATTGTGACAAGGATCATGGGATGGGAGATCTTTCTCAGAGAAGACCACATTGTAGGGTGAAGCAATGTTACGTACTATAGCTTGGAAATCTGCGACCGCTATGTTGTTAGGAACTGAAGACTCTTGGAGGGCTTTTTCTAGCACCACTCTATGTGCAGGTGATGAACGTAGAAGGTCCAAGATAGAGATTTGTGCTGGAATTTTCCTGAGATGTTTGACAAGATTATAATCAGATTGAGTTGGAAGACTGGGTGTAGGACCCTGAATGGTGACACGACCACGACGAGTTGTAATAGCGCAATCTATAGATTTGCCTTTGATTGTGAGGGTAGACACTCGACTCTCTTCAAAATGACCTACAATGGAATCAAAGGAAGTGGAAGCATGATTGATACCTTTACCTCTACCCTGAGGAGGAGGTGGACCATGATGAGGGAATGGTTCCTTGTACATATCGAGATCTTTGTTTGTGTTTTGAGCCACGTGTTCATTCTCAAAAGTGATTAGGTTTCCGTTGATGAGATTTTGGATCAGGGGCTTGAGTTTCATGCACAACGCTGTTCTATGTCCTTTACTCCGATGGAATTCATAGTATTCATTTTCTCTATACCACGCAGTTTTGTAAACCGGTTCACCATATGGGGGTGCATCTGGTAAGGTGATGAGTCCTTTATGTAAAACCTATTGTAGGACAGACTCCATAGGCACTCCCAAGGGAGTAAATTGACGTCGTGGAGGGTAATCTTGTTGAGGTCACTCCTGTTGTCGTTGTTGTTGATTTTGATACGGTTGCCACTATTGTTGCTATTGTTGAGATGGAGCTTGACTTGGTTTGGAGAGCTGCAGTGGTGTTTGCAAAGTTTGGACATGCTTAGAATCAACCACACCGTCGTTAACCACGTTTTTGTTTTTGTTCCAGTATTTGGGTTTATCATTCGTCTATTGATGAGGAGTGTTGTCTTTCGTTTCTTTAAAGATTTTGACCACATCCTTAGCGATGAGGGCTTTTTCAATGTTGATTCCCTTCTATGTGATTTCATCAAAGGTTGTAGCACTAAGAATTTGCAAATGGAAACTTAACTCCTAGTTGAGGTTCTGCACAAATATGCTAATAAGCTGTTTCTCAGGAATCTTGAAAGGAAATTTGCTAGCCATTTGTCTCCACTGTTGAAGGAAAGAAATGAAAGTTTCCCCATTTTTCTGTTTGTTGTTGCATAGATCAGGCATGGAAATCTCATGCTCTGCGTTGTAAGAAAAGTGGGTGGCAAACTTTTCTGCTAGCTCATTGAAAGACTTGATACCTGTGGGTAAGTGTGAGAACCATTCTATAGCTTGACCTCCAAGACTGTGAGGAAAGAGATGCATAAGATATGTGTCATTATGGGAGACCTCGAAGCAAGCAAGATAGAATTCCCTAAGATGGTCTTTTGGGTCACCTTTTCCTTTGTATTTATCGAACTTGGGAATAGTGAAATTTTGAGGAAAAGGGATCATTGGTAATGACCGATCAAAAGGGTAAGGACACACTTCCTCTAAAGAGAAGGCCTTCTTGGTGTGGCCAAACGTGAGATCAGATAGCTGTTGTTGAACTTTTGCAATTTTTAGCTCCATAGTCATGGGAGGGGTTGGTAACATCTCCTGTTGTCCCAAAAGTGGTTGGTGTTGCCCATACGGAAGATTATAATGTAAGCCATGCATACTGGTGTTGTAAGGGTCGTAAGATTGATTGGGATCATACAGGTTGTACGTTTGGTTCATATTGGGTTGGAATTGGAGGTTTTGATTTGGCAGAGGTGGAGGTGGCACTAGGTAAGAATGTTGGCTTTGTGATGGTTGAAGAAAAGTATTGGGTGGAGGAAAGCTAAAGTGCATTTGATTAGGTTGTGATGGTGGCACATATCTTTGGGAAACTTGATGTTGGGAATGTTGAGCGTGGCTAGGCAATGTGTGAAAGAAATTGAGCGAGGATGAACATTGTGGAGGAGGGGCATGGGTAGAAGTGATTTGTGACAGTTGGGGTTGATTGAGGATGAGAGTAGAAGAATGTTGTGGTTGGGGTTGCATGACTCTAATTGGTTGAGAGACATGAAGGTGTGATGAGATAGGAGGTGGTAGTTGTTGAGACCCTTGCTGCATGGCAACATAATTGTTCCCCGAATTGTAATTGGGTGGGAAACCTATCCGTAATGGGGTAACGAAGATTCCACTTGCGATTGGGGTGGACAGTTGAGGAGGTGGTTGCATATTCGATCGAGCTAAGGTGGCTTGCTTAGCTAACTCTACTTGATGTTGGAGAGTTTCTTGTTGGTTGTTATAGATCTCCATAAGAGTCAGAAGCGGTGATACAGCCCTCTCTCCTGTTGAGTTTTGATAGAGGGGATTCCTATACTGTGAGCTCTGTTCAGGTAAAGGTGTGGTCACTGTTGACATGGTTTGAACTGCTTGTATGGTATCTTGGGTGTTGTTGTTCTCCTTTAGAGTGGATAAATTAAAATCTTGAGGTAACTTGGAGCATTGCTCTACAAGCAAGTCAAAGAAATGATCTTGGTTCTCACTAAGGATTTTGTCAAAGGTGGCCACGATTCTAGGCTCTTGTATGATTTCATCAAGATCTTGCCCATCTTCTTGAGAGGATTGACCTATTTCAAAGTGTTGCTCTTCTTGAGATGGGGGTTGATCTACGATATAACCTTGTGGCACAATCTCCTGTGGCAGGCCTGTAGTATAGCGAGGAATGCTTACCAAAGGGACCCTTTCCTCCTGAGATGGGATTTGCTCAATAGTATATCCTTGTGGCACAAAATTTGGAGGCAAGCCAGTGGTATACTGGGGTGTACTTACCAAAGGGACCCTACCCTCTTGAGGATTGCTTGGTTGGTCAATGTGTGGCATGTTCGAAGAGCTGATTAGTTTTGCCATGGGTGTACTAGAAGTTACCTTGGGAGTAATGTTGAGATGACTAGATTGCAGTGTGTGAGGAGGCAATTTGTGCTTCCTAGGGCCAACTTGCTTGGACTTCATAGTTTGCTGGAGCCTAGTGGTTACCATGGGATACACTAGGACAAAATGTAATGCTGGGATTCTATGAGGTGCTTTGAGAAACGAACAAACTCTGATGCACAAAGTACAGGACCAAAAGTGCTATACTGTTTGACCAGAGGCGTAGGACTGTGGAACCAAAAGCATGCTACTGTGACACCAAAGGCGACAAACTGAGCTACCAGAAGTGAGTTACTGCTATGCCAAAGGTGAGCTACAGTGACCAAAAGTGAGCTACTATTATACCAGGGGTGCTGAAGTGGAGTTTTGCCAGAGGCGAGTTACTACTATGCCAAAGGCGATCTACTGTACTACCAAAGGTGAGCTACTGTAATACCAGGGGTGCTAAAGTAGTGTCTAATGTTTCTAAAAGGCAAAATTTTGATAGATTGTTTCTGTTTCTGATTGGATTTATTTGGCAAGAGAAAACACAGCAAACAATGTTGGCACAAAACAATGGATTGACACAACAGATAGTGTATGTTCAAGGCTCCAAACAAGCCCAATGTTTCCACAGGCGTAAAACAATGGCAATCAATAACACGCACTTTTTATCCTTAGAGACAAGGTTTCATTGCAGTAGATCAGCTCACTGCTTAATACTTCATCGATAAAAATATCATTCCATAAAGGTATCGGATATTTAGTATCTTTGCGAGAGATGATAGGTAGGGATATCTCACCCTCCCCTTGGAAAGCTTAAGTAGTTCACAAGAGCTTTATGGCCAAGGGAATACTATCTCTTCTCAAGGGAGCCAATGGTGAGTATCTTAAGGGCTTAAATCGATTCCCCTTGACCTGATAATTACCGCAATGTTCGGAGGTAGGTCAGGTAGTCTCTATCTAGAATGGTTCTTAGTAACTTTGAGGGACCAACGCCTTATGAGCAATGTGACAAGCTACTAAAAGCTTTAACCAATCCTACTAAGAGTATCAAACACTTCGCTTAATGTGAAAATCATTTCCACAAAGAGCTAGTACACCTCTTTTCAGTTTGGCACCACAAGGCAAGGCTGACGTCGGTTAGGACTTGGCTTTCACCTTATCCCTCTTATATAGCAGTTCAAAGGAAAACTCCGCTTAGGGTCATCCCTTTTGGATGAAGCGCAATCCAAAAGTAGGCCCTTCTAAAGGAAGTACAGAAATGTAAGAGCAAACACGTCAAACAAAGGTTCAATTGTCCTGTTATAAGAAAAATAAGGTGCAACTAAGCTAGGCACACACACGTTTGTAGTTGTCAATTGTCCCTTATGAAATTGAAGTGTTTGGCATTCATGTCCATTGTCCCTTAGAAAATTGAGGTGTTTTCACATACATGTCCATTGTCCCTTAAGAAAAGTAGTATGTTCCTAAAACTTAAATTGCAAAGAAAAAATGATTTGTTCAATTATCCCTTTAACAATGCAATGTGTTTCTAAGACTTAGTGAGGTAGATCAAGATTTCTTCAATGCTCGTCCAGCATGAACATGTTAAAAACACCTATTTGCTCTGTGTGAGTAGTAAGAGGCTGCAACAAGTCAGTTAGTTCCATAAAAACCCATGAGTTAGCCAAAATAAATCAATATGACCAAAAGCGAGCCACTGTCTCACCGGAAGCGCGTCTCTCTGCTACCAAAAGTGCCGAACTGTGCTTTGAACAACACTATGATGCAGACCAGAAGCGTAACAAAATAATACCAAAAGTGCTACACTATGTTTCCTAAAGCACTATGATGCAGACCAGAAGCGTAAAACAATAATACCAGAAGCGCCGAACAATATCTAGAAGCACTGTACTGTGTTTCCGAATGCGTGATACTATATAGCCAAACACGCTGTGCTATCTTAGATCAGAAAAAAGTTAGCTTTGGTCAAAATAACTAGATCCAAATGGGATTCCATGATTGATCTATTGTTCTGAGAAGTAGTATCTGAGAGATCTGTATCGTGAATTGCAAAAAATCTAGAAGGTGTAGTAACAAATAGGTTTAACTCAAATATCGAAGATATCCCTAAATAAGTCAGCTTAGGAAGTATCAAAAGAGGGTTCAAAGACAAATACAATAGCTTGCCAGAGAAATGAAAAGATATGTAAGGAATAAAAACCCTGTCAAAACACCAACTGAAGTCAGAAAATCTATTTAACCCAAAAGCGCTTAACAATACTACCAGCCGCGCCGTTATGCATTACCAGAAGTGCCGCAGTGCCCCCAAGGGCACTGTAATGTGCCTCTAATAGCACTTAATGATATAGCCAGAAGTGCTTTGAAATGTCATTTGCGCTGTACCGTACTGTGACTTAAAAAAATCAATTTCTCAAAGAAAAAGAGGGATTAGTGGGTCCCACCGAGCGTGCCAGAATGTGTATGAGGAAAAATTGATTTAATCTAAACTAATAAAACCAAAAACCAATCACATAAAGCAAACCAATCTAAGTAAAAGCCATTATCACAAAATCAAAGACAAAATGAAAGCTCTTACCAAAACCTGTATTGTTCCCTTTTGGAGAAGTGTGGATTGCTCAATCAAGTTGTGAAACCATAGCTGCAACAAGCAAGTAGTGTGCTCAATGTGCTCAAAGATCAATGTTAAGAGATCGTAAAGTTACTCAATCGATGCATTTTGTATGCTCAAAGCTCTGTTAAGTATGCCTAAGAATACAATCAAAGAGAGAGAGGCTTAATAAAGTAGATGAGGGGGGTTTATATAGGTTTCAACAGAGATCGATCAATGGTCCAGATAATTTAGAAGAATCAATGGAGGAGAACAGTTGAGGAACGTGCAACAAATAAGAAGAAGACAAGTGTCTTACTTTCTTTTGCATGAGAGGAGTTATCAAGAATAGAAGAATGAGTTAAATCAATTAACAGAATGTAATAGTCAGTTAAGTGATTTAAAACAAGAAGAAGAGATTTGCATGAGAAAAGAAGATATTTTGCTTTATTAAATATTAGAAATATTTAATTGCAAGAGCAAGAAAGCTTGAGTTATTTTAGAGATAACTCAAATTTAGAAGAAAAAAACAATTTAAATAAATATTTGATTTATTTAAATTTAGAGAAGATATTATAGAAGAAGTAATTAAATAATTAGAATTATTTAATTTAGAAGATTTGAAAGCAAATTAAATAAATAAATTTATTTAATTGTTGTGCTTGATTTTGAAAGAATGATTTTGATTTAATTAAATAATTTAAGAATTATTTAATTGTAGATAAGAGGGAATTTGTTGAATTAATTAAATAATTAGGTTTATTTAATTAATGTGGATGTGAATTTTAGAAGGTGACAATGATCTAATTAAATAATTAAAATTATTTAATTGTGGAAGAATAATAGAGGAATTTGATTTAATTAATTAAATAAAGAGGATTTATTTAATTAATGTCACAATTTTGTGATTTAGAAGAATTTGGTGAAATTAATTAAATAATTAGATTATTTAATTAATGTTGAGTGCAGGTGATTAGGAAGAAATGATGAAATACAAGTAGTGCAATAACGTGGTCATTTTAGGGTATCTACAGACACAACTCTAATCCCCTTCAGGTCCTGTCTATCCAAGCGGGATAGAATGTTCCTGCCCATTACCTTAGCCACAATGATGAACAAATAGGGTGAAAGGGGATCCCCCTACCTAATACCTATGCCTGTATTAAAGAATCCTTGGGGAGAACCATTGACCAACACCGAATACTTAATAGTTGTGACACATTTCCATATCAAGGTTATCATTTTATCCTAAAATCTGAATTTCTTAAGAACCATAAAGAAAAAGTCCCAAGAATTTCTATCATAGGCCTTAGAAATATCTAGTTTGAGAGCCATACTAGGGGTGTTGCTTCTATCCATCAAGTGGATAATCTCATGTGTGGAGATGGCTGCATCAACTATCTATTTGCTAGGAATAATACCTTTTTGACAATCTAAAATAAGGCCATCTAGCAAGGGTTGGAGTTTGAGGACCAACATCTTCATGAAAATCTATTATATAGTGTTGCAAAGGTTGATAGGATGGAAATTAGCCATTTTCTTAGCAGTGTTCTTCTTGGGGATAAGAGCTATGAAAGTGGAGTTAATCTGCTTGAGAATCTTGGTTGTCTTGAAAAAGTCTCTTATAGCAGCAATGACATCAAAACCAACTATGTCCCAGAAGTCCTAGAAGAAGGCTAGAGGGAACCCATCCAGGCCCAGGGGTTTGAAAGCCCCTAGAGAAAGCACAACCACCCTGACTTCCTCCACAATAATGGGATTCAATAGTGTGTAGTTATCTTCAGCCGAGAGGATAGAGGGGATGATGTCCAACAACTCTTTCACAATGACTTGGTTCGTAGTGCTCCTTTGCTCAGCTAGGAAGTTCTTGAAGTAGTTGGAGGTTAGATGCCCCAATTCATCCTTTTAGCTGACTTCCCTATTATTTTCATCGAGAAACTTGGAGATTCTATTCCTTTCCCTATGTTTTATGGTTGGCTAGTGGAAGAAAGTAGTGTTTCTATTGCCTTCAGTCAGCCATTGGACTTTAGACTTCTGTTTCTAGAAGATCTCTTCCTTTTTCATTATTTCCCTTAGCTCCTTTAGAAGGGCCTCTTCCTTATTGAAATTAGCCTCACTTTTGCCTCCCTTGGCCATATTTTCTTGAATTCTTGAGAGATTGTCAGAGATGTGTTTCTTTTGGTTCATGATATTACCAAAATAGAACCTGTTCCAGCATTTGACTTTCTATTTAACATGAATCAGTTTTTGGGTAAGTCTAAACATTGGGGAACCATGAACTGAGATACTCCACTAGCTAGTAATTCAATATTTGAAATCAAGGTGAGAGGTCCACATGATTCATATCTGAATGGGAAAGGTCCTTTCAGGACTCCTCTCCAAGAGAATAGGAGTGCATTGTGGTCAGAGATTGTGTAGGGTAGGGCTGTTAGAGTAGAATGTTGCACTATGTCCCAATTGGCTGAGACCAAAAACCCATCCAGTTTAACCTAAATTAGCTAGTCTCCCCTTATTCTATTGGTCCAAAAGAAGAATTGGTTGTTGACCTTAATATCCATCAGCCCTGTCTGGCTGAGAAAGTCATCTAGATCCACCATGTTGTCAGAGTAGTCAGCGATGCCCCTAGACTTTTATGAAGGGAATATGAAGGTATTAAAATCTCTAGCCAACATCCAATTAGTCCTTTTCTTAGCATTTAGTCTAGAAACAAGGCTTTCCCAGAGGTCCTTTCTAGCACTCCTAGTACTGGAAGCATATATGTTTATAAGTTTCTAAGATTTCTTATTGGTAGTGAGTTTCACTTCTAAACTATTTTTTCTATGAGAGCAGTAGAAACTAGAGAAAATGTGCTTATTCCACATAGTGACAAGGCCCCTTGAGGCCCCTACAGAGGGGCTGATAAGGTAATCAGTTGAGGGCCAGACTTTGTTGGCAATAGTTTTGAAGTTCTCTTCATTCATCTTGACTTCCTAGAGAAGGATTATGTGCACCTTATTTTCGTAAATATAGTTCTTCACCATGAACTACTTTTCAAGGCGATTAAGCCCCCTCACATTCTAAGAGAGGACTCTCATATCTTGATCTATGGTATTACATACTCCTCATCTTTCTTATCTTCACTCCCATCCCACCATCCATAGAACCCTCGGCCTTAATCTCTAGGTTGTGCACTTCCATCTTGGGATTATCCTTAGAATTCACAAAGAGGCTACCCCCATCCTTCCCCTTCTTAACCTTCTTTTTGGGAGTGTTGCCCTTAGCATCACCAACAACAAGCTTTCTTTTGGTGGGTTTAGGGCTGGCCACTTTTGGGGGCTGTTGAGCCCCCTCACATTCTAGGAGAGGACTCATTTCTTACCTCACTTGGAGAGAGCCTCCAAGATGCTTTGTCTCCTAATGGCTATTTCATAAATATAACATTAAACTATATATATACTGAGATGTTCCCAAATCTAATTTTTATATAAATCCTAAATCTAAAAATGACTTTTGCACATACAACACAAATATGCATTACAAGACCCAAAATCTAGCAACTAGTTTGCACAATAATCATTCCAAAATATCAAAAGATTACTCCCAACCATTTTTATTATGGATTTCTGATGTAAACACATGGTTAAAGGTTTGATACATAAAAATAACCCAACAGCAAACTCCTACAGAAATTATGCAATTTCAGCTACAACCCATTACACCAAATGCTGAAATACATAATATATAAATCAGTATTAAGTCTCTAAACCATCAAAATGACACACAACTTAGTACAGCTGGAATATGGCACTATAGATGATGATGTACAGCAGCACATACAACATACAAACCCTAACACAACAACAATTACTAACAGCAATACAAACAACACCAAAAGTCACACTACAAATGCCTTACAAACCCCTGTAAACACACAATAACTCTACTCTACTAAATCCTGTTTGCTCCAATGCAACCTCTGAAGTGAGATTGGTATAACAACCTAAGAACACCACCCTTATATTGTTGGAAACTCATGTCCACTAGCAACAAGCTCCATCTTCAATAGTTTCCCTATCCACTGAAGCTACACAAAGCATCCACTTCGCAAGAAAATAGTGAAAATGGCAATAGTCCCTCTGCATTGAAAATAAACAATACTTATAGGCTCCTTGAACATCTATAAACTTATACCATATTTAGATTCACGTCCAAATATTTTTCCCGAAATTTTGGCACTTACAAAAGTCATAAAATGCATTATAACATCTCTAAAATTAGCCTTTCATATTCTACCACTTAAAAGGCATCTTTTGACAACTCAAAATGCATTTTTCAAGGCACTAACATGCAATTAAAGTGCCAAATAGAAAAATCACGACCCAAAGGGAAATATTCTCTTGCATGAAGTGCATGTAACCTCCAATGCCATAAGAAAACTCATAATTCCCACCTACCCGATTTGCCAACTCACAAGATATGCAAATCTTTTATTTTTCAACCACTCAAGATTCCTTCGAAGTCCAACACCCAAGGAGTTATCATGAGCATCAAATATAATTTATTTAATATTTATTTTCTCCTAATATTTGAAATTTCTCTAGAACAAATAAAATATTAAATAATTATTATTTTCCCCAAAGCTATCCTTTAGTCTCAACTTACTATTTCCGGACAGAGGAAACTTACTAAAAAAAGCAAGTGTTATTTTTGGAAAGGGGACATGACAAGTCCTCCCTCCTCAAGATTGCTTGTCTTCAAGCAATGCAAACCAAGATGTTTTGAAGTCATTGTGCCAAGGTGGTAAATCATGCTAAACTATCCATAGAGCCTAGCTCATGTACCTGTCAAGTGAGATAACTCTTGCCATAGAACATTATGCAAATCTGGAAACTCAGACTTCTGTGCAACAATGTCATGAAACCAACAAACATATCTATGCAAAACTTTGTTACAAACACTCCAATCACAAATTTGAACCATATCTTTCCCGTGTAATTCTATGATCTCACCAAATACCCTCCATTGTTTATATGCACTATCATGTGACCAATCAAACCTGAGTCCCCTGCAACTTCTCCCAATGATATAAATCTGATTTGTGTTGTTATTAGGAACATTATAACATTGATTATAACCTCTGTAATAGAAAGTGCACATTTGAAATAAAATAACCACTTTTATCATCAAAACACTGTAAAATACATGGCTGAAATGCACTATAATAGGCCTAAATTTTACCTCAACTTGATGGATGGTACCTTCAACTTCATTAACTGATCTATAACAAGAAAATATCTGTAGAGGGACAATAAGTATTATCATGTAATAGTAGTAAATATTCCACCCAACTCTGGATATTGACTTTGCAAACCACAAGCCCTTCTGGTGGTAATCTATGCATCCCTGAGTCTAACTAGCACAAATTGATAACCCAAAGGTAATTTCAAAATGAGAGAAGAAAATATTGCATCCTCAACTATATTATGTGACTTACTGATGTACTTGATAGTTCCCACCTCAAAAAACTTACAAGAAAATCTCCCACAACAAATCAAGTAGTGTCTTGAAACTCTAACTAGGAAAGCACTATCATTGGGCAACATGTACCTAAGACTCCTGAGACATTTGATGAAGTTATGGGTCTAATTTTTTCTATTGTTATGACTGTTAAAACAGCCATTACATCCTCCAAATAGCAAGTGCATAATCCAGAAAGAATTACTTATTTCCTCTTCACATTGTTGAAATAAACAATACAAAAATACAAAGTAATAGACCCATACATTACCCCATCTTGAGAGATGTTAATTCTAGCTTCATGGAGTTGAAAGGAAGCTAGGTGTGTAGAAATCGCTTCCTACACTAATCTAATGAGGGGAGAACTATGCAAATTTAGATTAATCTTTACAATTACAACAACATGAAACATATAACAAAGATACTGCAGCAATACTCATAGAATCAGAAAGAAGACAGAAGAAGTGAGACAAGATATATCATGGGGAAAACCCTTATCAAGTGAAAAACCCCACACTCAAAAATCTGCACAATGTATTATCAAAATTGAATATAGTTTACAATAAAATTGCAATGTAAGCTCTCAATAGTGTTCGACACTCATGTCTGGAGTCAATCCAGCAGCGTAACAATACCTGTCAATCACAAAATGCATCTCCTCCTCAAAGCACCTGTTTATATAGAATATACAAGGCAAAATTGGCTCTATCTTGGAATGGGTGTCCAACTTGGCCTCATGGCCCAAAACCCATGCCTATGGACACTTGGTCAACATTGTAAGATGCCTCTGACACTTATCCATACACCCCATCCCAAAGAGGTCACCTATTTCCAAAATGGGCTATGACAGATGCTCTTAGGACTCTTACGACTGTCATAGAATCTGTCATAGCTATCATAACTTATAGCTATAAGAGAATATGTCATACACAGGTTATAAATAGTATATTCTCTTACAACATGTCATAGTCCACCTTGGGGCACCCAAAGATACCTTTTTCAAAGATGTTCCTTGACACATGTCTTCACCTGTCTTACAAACTTCTATTTTTGACTCTTACATGTTATAACTTCGTCATAGGAATTTGTCATAACCGTTTTGGTCAACATTCCATTACACAACATCCAAGATGCTAACACATGGCAAAATATTCCTACCACAAAGTGGGATGCCTATCTCCTCATGTGAGGACAAAATTACAAGTTGTCATCTTCCATGTAGGATGACACATCATCGTACCACATCCCACAAAATGATAATATGAAATTTACAATTAATTTATATCATAGGCAATGAATAAATAAATACAATGAAAATAATACAAGGAATTACCAAAGTTGAGACACCTTAATTCCCAACATTCTCCCACTTGTCAAACACCTTATAAGAGATAATAGAATAATAGGATTTAACTGCTATAGGCCGAGAGGCCCATAGACTCTGAACACCATTTGAACTTCTCTATGCTAACTAGTTTCATTAATGCATCTGCAACATTCTTCAAAGTATCTACCTTCTCCAAATTTACCTTCCCATCCTCTACCATGTCTTGCACGAAGTGAAACTGTACATCAATATGCTTTATTCTAGCATGGAAAGTTGGACTCTTCACAAGGCAATATGCACTCTGACTATCACAACTAATCATAATCTAACCTACATCAACACCAATATTTAAACACAATATTTTAAGCCAAATGGCTTCCTTACAAGCATGAGTTGCTGCCATATACTCAGTTTCTTTCATGGACAAAGCAACCACAGGTTGTCTCTTACTCATCCAACTAATAGCACCACCAAACAGTGTAAACACATAAGCACTGGTGGATCTCCTTCTGTCAATGTCACCTACCGAATTTGAATCCACAAATCCATGAATATAAACAGAATGTGGAGGTCCTGTAACATTACCATGATCGCGTATGGAATACTTGGAAGTACCCCTCAAATATCTGAACACTCTCTTAACTGCATCCCAATGTACTCATCCAGGATTAGACATAAATTGACTAAGGACTCCCACTACTTGGGTAATGTCTGGTCTTGTGCAGACCATAGCATACATCAAACTACCAACAACACTAGTATAAGGTACTCTGCTCATGTCCTCCACCTCACTAGGAGATTTTGGACAATCACTAATAGACAACTTTGTCCCCAAAGAAACTAGAACACACAATGGTCTACAATCTGCCATGCTGAACCTATCCAACATGGTCTTCACATACTTACTCTGGCTTAACCAAAGTTTTTTGTTAGTTCTGTCTCTTCTGATTTCCATTCCCAGAATGTACCTGGATGCTCCTAAATCTTTCATTTCAAACTGTGCTGAAAAGTAATATTTAAAATCATAAATCATATTCTTACCCTTCCCAATGAGCAACATATCATCAACATATAACGCAACAATGAGAATATGATCACCATCAAACTTATAATACACATAGTGATCCAATTTTGATCTCACAAATCTAATTGACAACACAAAAGCATCAAAATTCAAGTACCACCTCCTAGGAGACTGCTTCAAACCATACAAAGACTTCTTTAACTTGCAAACCAAATTTTCTTTACCTTTCGCCATGTAATGCTCTGGATGTGACATGTAGATTTCTTCCTCCAAATCACCATGAAGGAAAGTTGTCTTCACATCCATCTATTCTACCTCTAAGTTGTAAGTTGCTGCAAGAGATAATAGGAATTGAATGGATGTCATCTTTGCAACGGGAGAGAAAATCTCACCATAATCTATACCCTCCACTTGTGAATACCCCTTCGCAACCAATCTGGCCTTATATTTCTCAACACTGCCATCTACACCAAATTTCTTCTTGAACACCCATTTGCATCCAACAGGTTTCCGTCTAGCAGGCAAAGGCACCAAGTCCCAAGTTTGATTCTTTTCCAAAGAAGCCATCTCATCCTCCATGGCCTCCTTCCAGGAACCTGTATATTTCATATCCATAGCCTCTGATACAGTTCTAGGTTCATCACTTTTAGTAAGCAAAGCAAAAGCACAACTAGAATCAAGCAATGTATAACCAAACCTCTCAGGTTGCTTTCCTATTCATTTAGACCTCCTCAAGAGCTGATATTGAGGTTCAGCTTCTTCATCTGAGCTTTCAAAGCTGCTAGAGCTCTCCTCATCATCAGGTCTAACATTGTATTTCTATTCAGTCTCCTCAAGGGTAGCGGGAAACTGAACAACATCCTCTTTCTCTTCTTTTTCTTCTGGCTATAAAATAGTGGAAGAAGGTGTTAGCTCTCTGAAGATGACATTTCTGCTATACAACACTTTTTTAGCCACACGGTCCCAAAGCTTGTATCCTTTCACACCGACTCCATAGCCAATGAAGATACATTTAACAGCCTTGTTCTCTAATTTTGACCGCTTCTCCCTAGGCACATGTGCATATGCCTCAACCAAAAACATGAAGATGCCTTATTGAAGGCTTTCTACCAGACCACACCTCTATGGGTGTCTTACCAACAAGAGCTAATGTAGGAGATCTATTTACAAGATAGAAAGCAGTGGCAACAACTTCATCCCAAAACTTTTGTTCTAGGCCAAATCCACTAAGCATACTCCTAGCCTTCTCCATTAGTGTCCTATTCATTCTCTCTGCAACTCTATTTTGCTGCAGGGTATATGGAGTTGTCTTATGTCTTTCAATCCCAAGTTCCTTGCAATATTTATCAAATTCTGTAGAATAGAACTCACCATTATTGTCAGTTCTCAAACATTTAATCTTTTTATCAGTCTAATTTTTAGCAAAGGCTTTAAACTCCTTACACTTACTATAGACTTCAGATTTGCTTCTGAGAAATTAAATCCATGTCCTTCTACTATAGTCATCGGTGAAAGATATAAAATATATATATTTTGATAATGAAGGAACATTAACAAGACCAAATACATCAAAATTAACAAGGTCCAATACACCAGAAGACTTATGAGAACTTGAATAAAACTAAACATAGTTTTGTTTTCCATATATGCAATGTTCACAAAAGTCAAACACAAGATTACAATCATCTAACCCCTCAACGAGGTTTTTATTTTTTAGGGTTCTAAGACCCTTCTCACTAATGTGGCCAAATCTCTTATGCCATAACATTGTCTTTTTAGTAGGAAGCTTAACTTCCAAAGCATGAATACAACCATCAGGACTAGATACAACAGATTTCTTCACTACTGGTTTAGATGGTGGGGATGAAGTGACTGTTGCCGTCTTCCTTGAGTCAGAAGAACTATTACATTGTGAAATGAATGCCTCCAATTAAAACATAGTACCTCTCCTAGTACCCTTAGCAAGCACCATAGCTCTTCTAGTCATCTTACATCCTTCTTTCGAAAAGACAACTTACACACCTGCATCATTCAACATACTTACAAAAAGCAGGTTTTGTACTAAGCCTAGAATGTGCATAACCCCAGAGATCCCCTTCACTCATCCATCAGGGAATCAGATAGAGACTCTTCCATGATCAACAATCTTCAGATGAGAGTCATCACCCAGGTATACCCTTCCACCATAGAACTCCTCATACTTAGTAAACTAGTCTCAATGTGACGTCATGTGGAATGATGCACTAGAATCAATCAGGCACACATCATTAGATGCATGGGTTTCCAGGGTTTCAATGAAGGCATCACCATCATCTTGTGACTTGTCAAAATCTAAATATGGGTTCTTCTTCTTCTTTTTCTTTTCCTCTTTGCATTCCTTTCAGAAATGTTTAGTTTTGCCACAGTTCCAATAGAGAGCCTTGGCCTTTATATTAGATTTGGATCTCCCATGGGATTTGGATCTACCCTTCTCAACTTTCTTGTCCTTCTTTTTCCCTTTCTCCTTTGGTCTTCCAGGAACTACAAGAGACTGAGTCTTATGAGATCATCAGCCTTCCGATCCTTGAGATCCCAATTAGCTTGTGAGATCATCAAGACTAATTCTTATGAGACCCTTAGCTTTCCAATCCTTGAGATCCCAATCAGATTGTGACATTACTATGGGCTTTGTTCCACTAATAGTTTCCCAGAGGTCTCGATCAACAAGCATGTCTTCCATCTTGAGCTTCCACAACTCGAAATTAGTGCCATTGAATTTCTCCACCTCTATCCTTCCATATGTGCTTGCCATCTCCTTGTTGCAATAAGATTCAGAATACTCTGCATAAACTCCCACTCAACTTAAGATTAGCTCAAAAAACCCCTACCCAACAACTAGGACCAAAGGTGATCAATCTCTGATACCAACTAAAGGGAAGCTAGGTGTGTAGAAATCGCTTCCTACACTAATCTAATGAGGGGAGAGCTATGTAAATTCAATTTAATCTTTACAATTATAGCAACATGAAACATATAATCGAGATATTGTAGTAATACACATAGAATCAGAAAGAAGACACAAGAAGAGAGATAAGATATATCGTGGGGAAAGCCCTTATCGGGTGAAAAACCCCACACTCGAAAACTTGCACAATGTATTATCAAAACTAAATATGGTTTAAAATACACTTGCAATGCAAGCTCTCAATAGTCTTCAACACTCGTGTCTAGAGTCAATTCAGTAGCATAATAGTACCTGTCAATCACATAATGCATCTCCTCCTTAAAGCACCTATTTATATAGAATATACAAGGCAAAATTGGCTCTATCTTGGAATGGGCGTCCAACTTGGCCTCATGGTCCAAAACCCATGCCTATGGACACTTGTTCAACATTGTAAGATACATCTAACACTTGTCCATACACCCCATCCCAAAGAGGTCACCTATTTCCAAAATGGGCTATAATAGATGCTCTTACGACTTTTACGACCATCATAGAATCTGTCATAACTATCATAACTTACAACTGTAAGAGAATCTATCATACACAGGCTATAAATAGCATATTCTCTTACAACATGTCATAGTCCACCTTGGGGCACCCAAAGATGCCTTTTTCAAAGATGCTCCTTGACACATGTCTTCACCTGTATTACAAGGTTCTATTTCTGACTCTTACATGTCATAACTTCATCATAGGAATCTGTCATAACCATTTCAGTTAACATTCCCTTACACAACATCCAAGATGCTAACACATGGAAAAATATTCCTACCACAATGTGGGATGCCTATCTCCTCATGTGAGGACAAAATTACAAGTTGTCATCTTCCATGTAGGATGACACATCACCATGCCACATCCAACAAAATGACAATATGAAATTTACAATTAATTTACATCATAGGCAATGAATAAATAAATACAATGAGAATAATACAAGGAATTACCAAGGTTGAGACACCTTAATTCCCAATAGGACTGATCTATAGAAGCCATATAATAGTAGTGGAACAACCATTAGCATCATACAACATCAACATTCAAATCACCATACTCTAAATTCTAAGTATGCAAACAATAACTTATCATGAAGAAAAATGATGTACTCCCTAAGAACATCCATTAACACATACTTATCACTCCTGAAAATGTTTGAAATATTAGTGGCAAATACATTTATGATAGGTTCTACCATGTTAGAAACCTTCCCAACATCATGAATTCCAAAATAGTGAATAAGCATTTTGGTAGAATTATCAACCATTACCTCCTTTCTACCCTTCAATGCTTCTTGTGTTGCAACTTCCCTTATGCCTCGAGCACTCATGACTTGACCCATAGATTGCAACATTTGAGCCATATAACTCTTTGCACCATTCTTCTTTTGTTCTTGTATGTCCAATTTGAATTTTATTGCATAAACTGCTGATCTAAAAATTTTGACAAGCTGAAAGTTATCATTAGTAACTAGTGAGGATTCATTTTTATGATCATGCCTTCCAATTTAGTTATGTTGGGATTCCTCCTCAAATCTCCTCCATGAGAATCCTTCATGGCATAAATCAACTTGCATGTAGGCTAAAAACACATCATAGAAATCACATACCTCTTTGGATCTCCTCCAGGTTAGAACCAGAATGAATGGAGTCATTCTCACTAGTAGTGAAGACCTTCTTCTAACATCATTATGCAAGGAAGAATCCTCCAAATATACCAATATACTACTGTTCATAACTGAAAATTTTAAAATCATCCATATACAAATGATGCAATAGCTGAACCAATGATAATCCTGAGCAAGAAGCATCCACCTGGTCAAGGTAACATTGGTGGGAGACCAAGTAATAATAGTCACAAGCTAGAAAATAGTTTTTCCCATGGATAAAGTTCCCACTATGCTATAGGCTGCAATACTCATGAATCTATACCAATCCTCCTATGTGCAAGTGTCCATGAATGCAGTTATCAATTAAAAGTTAGGAAATATCAAAATCAGCAATATTTGCAATGTGGAAGCTATGATCAACCAAATAATGATATAAATTCCCTTCACCCATATCTATATACTTCTAAAACCTTTCAGAAATAGTAACCTATTATTTCTCATAATAATTTGATCCACATAGGTGATGTCAATATCCTCTATAGATACTTTGGAAGAATGGTCATGTTGCTGAAATGTAGTCCTAACCACATTCAAATGCTCCCAGATATCTTCCCAAGTATGGAAGGTGATCAAAATATTATGAACATTAAAGAAATTAAGATTTCTTACCATGTCACTCACAACTCTACCATTTGCAAGATGGTTTGGATTAGATGGTATGTGGGCTAAAAATTGTTTGCAACACTGCATTCCTTCAAAGCCCATAAATATGAAGTCCTTGCACATCTCTTGTTCACCCACCAAGATGACCCAATGCCTTTCCTCCATGATGCCCAACATTTGTAATGACTACTCCATGATTCCTCCATACAGCTAATGGTAGTAAACCTGCATGAATCTTGATCTTGAAAGTACCATGCCATGTTTAGAAATAAAATTGACAATATCAAATTTAGACCTTCTTTCCTTACCACATTCCCATGATAAGCATCTCATTGTGCCTATCTCCATTTGACCATTACTCAACATCGTATCTTCAAGTGTGGTACTTGGCTTGCTTAAGTGATCCATATAATGTGAACATTGATTTTTCATAATATGGTTAAAAAGCACAACAAATCCTATATGAATCCTCATAAACTTCCTTTCATTCCAAATAGAAGAGATGGAGAAATCAGTAGTGCCTCTAACTAAATTAATCCTCAAGAGATTACCTGGATCCCATATGAAAACACAATTCTAGGCTTGAATCAAAGAGTCCTCATGCCCTATACTACAAGTTGTATCCCTCACTCTATCACCCTTCTTAGAATGATTTCTGTGATGACAAGAATTTTGTAGTGACACAGAAGGAGACAAATTTGAAATATTTTCATACCCCAATCTGCAATCAACATGTTCATCCACCTTTTCCATAAGAGACCTTGTTGGGATATCTTCAATACCTTCCTTTCTGTAACTCAAAATCCCATCTGGAAGTTCAGGAGTAACTGCATGAATCGGTGCATGTTCCTCCATCGTGGCCTCTTCACAACTGGCAAGTGATTCCTTTCCCTCCTTGAATTCATCAATATTTTCCTAACATATAAAGTCATTAGAAGTCAAATAATCTTCTATTAACAAAGTATTTTTACCTTCCAACTTCCTATTAGGTTCTTTCTCAAAGGGTTCCTCTAAATTCAATTTCTCTTCTTCCTTCTGCAAGAAAATGTTTTCCTCAGCAATATTTTGTTGCTCTACTAGTTCTACTACTGTAACCTTTGAATCTTCCTTATCTTTCTCTTTTTTCCTTTGCTTCTTACCAAAAATTTCTAGAATTCTTTCAAATGAGATAGCTGATTTGAAGGCTTCATATTGCTTGACATAGTCATCATACCACTTGGATATCTCAACATCTTCAGCCATGATTTTATATTCTCAATGCTTAGAGGTCTCTCTCACTAAGAAGAATGAATAAAACAACCCTAAAGGATAGAAAGATCATGCTCTGATACCACTGAGATGTCCCCAAATCTGATTTTTATATAAATCCTAAATTTGAAAATGACTTTTGCACATACAACAAAAATATGCATTACAAGACCCAAAATCTAGCAACTAGTTTGTACAATAATCATTCTAAAACATCAAAGATTACTCCCAACCATTTTTATTATGGATTTCTGATGTAAACACATGGTTAAAGGTCTAATACATAAAAATAACCCAACAACAAACTCCTACAAAAATTATGCAATTTCAGCTACAACCCATTACACCAAATGCTGAAATACATAATAAATAAATCATTATTAAGTCTCTAAACCCTCAGAATGACACACAACTTAGCATGGATGGAATATGGTTTTGTAGATGATGATGTACAATAGCACATACAACAGACAAACCCCAACACAACAACAATTACTAACAACACTACAAACAACACCAAAAATCACACTAGAAATGCCTTACAAATCCCTGTAAACACACAATAACTCTACTCTGTTGAATCCTGTTTGCTCCAATGCAATCTCTAAAGTGAGATTGTTGTAACAACCCAAGAACACCACCCTCAGATTTCTAGGAACTCATGTCCACCAGCCACAAGCTCCATCTTCAATGGTTTCCCTATCCACTAAAGCTGCACAAAGCATCCGCTCTACAAGAAAATAGTGAAAATGGCAATAGTCCCTCTGCATGCAAAATAAACAATACTTATAGGCTCCTTGAACATCTGGAAACTTCTACCATCTTTATATTCACGTCCAAATATTTTTCCCCAAATTTTGGCACTTACAAAAGTCATAAAATGCATTATAACATCTCTAAAATTAGCCTTTCATATTCTACCACTTAAAAGGCATCTTTTGACAACTCAAAATACATTTTTCAAGGCACTAACATACAATTAAGGTGCCAAATAGAAAAATCCTAACCCAAAGGGAAATATTCTCTTGCATGTAGTGCGTGTAACCTCTAATGCCATAATAAAACTCATAACTCCCACCTACCCGATTTGCCAACTCACAAGATATGCAAATCTTTTATTTTTCAACCACTCAAGATTCCTTCGAAATCCAACACCCAAGGAGTTATCATGAGCATCAAATATAATTTATTTAATATTTATTTGCTCCTAATATTTGAAATTTCTCTAGAACAAATAAAATATTAAATAATTATTATTTTCCCCAAAGCTATCCTTTAGTCTCAACTTACTATTTCCGGACAGGGGAAACTTACTAAAAATAGAAAGTACTATTTTTCAAAAGGGGACATGACATATACCTTCAAAAATCCCTATCATCAATTGATTGTATGAAATTATGTACTTGCTTGCGGTTATGCAATTCTAGATGTAGATATGTTTATTGTGAGAAATTATGTCTAGAAAAAGGGATAAAAGTTATGACCAGTTTATAGGTTTTTGTATGCATCTTGAACAAATAAGTGAAGCTCTTTATTGATTTTAATGCTTGAAATGTATTCTAGTTGATAGACAAAAAGAAAAGAATGTGTAGCTATATCTAGGAAAAAGTATGTGATAAAATATCTAGACACAAGATTCTTTTGAGGTAATTCAGAATGAAATGAGCTAAGTTATCTTCAGTTTGTCTTATTTATGCATCTTGAATAAACATATTTTTAATATTTTCCATTTGAATTATTTTCTTGAAAGTGTATTTCCATTGATTCTGTAAAAGAATGGGGTTAGAATTGGTTTAGGTGAACATGGGTTGTAATTTGATTTATCTTTGTGTGTGTTTTGGGCTACTTTCTGGGTTAGGATGCTAAATGTGGGCAATTAGAGAAGGCTTTTCCTCTTTTTCGGATTTGATCGGTACTATTTAAATGCTTGGGCCAAGCTGAGGATTCATTGAAATAGATGAATATTGTCAAGAAAAACTATTATATATGTTTCTCTACCACATCTTTGTAAGGACCTACTTGATCCAAACTCGAATTTTCAAAAATTTTACTTTATTAACAAGTTCTTATGAGATATATCAAGACTTTCATTGAGTACTCAGGAAAAACTTCAGCCAAAATGACCATATGTTCAAAACGGAACATTCTTAAGCCAACTCGGGCTCTTCTATCCTTTGGGCAAATAGGTTCATACGGAACAAGGTCAAATGGACCTTATCACTACCTGATTCAGGTAGAACAAACAGTGACCAAAAGGGCTTGGTGGTCAAACAGACCAAGACTCTATCCAATACGGGATAAGTAAACACAACAGCCAACCGAGCTAAATAGGATAGGAATCATTATGCTCTGGCCAGAGACTTCTGACTCCCTCGGGACCAATATAGGTTCATGAGTCACTTCCTAGGGACCACAGTTTGCCCAAACATTGTACTGAGGATGTCGACCAGGAACACATAATATCAACTTGTACTCACCTCAGTTTACGGCAAAGCTGGGTACAAGTAATCCACCCCGGGGATTCTTCTGAGTACTAGGAGAGTTCTTAAGTTACCTAAATAACCTTTAAACTAGGGATCGAGATTATGAAGTTGATTATAAGGAGTATACTATATCCGAGGGACCTGAGTACTGGGGCATCCTTCGTCATCTAGACTGCCTACATACCTTGTGTCCACGGGATCAAGGCCCTCTACAGATGCGATCTACATGACGAATGAGAACATGTAGTTCTGTCTTGCACTATGTTTAATGTAGCTGTGAGTGGGTACACAGCTCTTCGCCGATTGCCACCCACTCGAGTGATACAATGGACAGAATCCTTAAGTAACTATTTTGCAAACACACCTCCTGAGAATGTTTGGCGTTTAAGTTTTCAAGTGTGAATAAATTACCTAACACACATATTTCCCTGATGAGGTCTTCTCGTTGATCGTCCTACAACAATTTTTTTGATAGTCTCACCTTTTTCTTTTTCTTTTAGTTAATCTTTTTAGTGAGGTATCCAAGGAGGTTTTCCCTTCCTATGGATTTAACTTAGACATGTTCCTTATTACTCCCCAACGATTTAGAGGGACGGTGCCCAGACGTCATTGTTGCAGCTATGTTAGGTGTGAGGTACTTGGTTCAACACGATGGCATTACCCGTAAACATGACACAGAGGTACCGTAAATACCAAACACTGCAAATGTTTAAGTTTGGACATTTATTTATAAGGTTTACCTATCTAATGACAAAGGAAAAACTTGCATAATAACAGTTGATAAAGAGAAATACTACCTTAATTCTCGATGTAGATAAAAGATGCTTTATCATAATGAATAGAACTAGAAAATAAACTAGAAAGATACTTATATTATCTCATAAATAGAAAAGCCCTTTGTAAAATTTAATCTAAGTCAAATTAAAATAATCTTTGATAACTAGCTCAACTACTAATCAACATATACAATTTCAACAATTCCTTTTTCTTTTATCACAATTTCAAGTATTTTTACCCAGTCATTCTTAAACCAATAATACCCATGTTCGATCATTTAGAAATTCACATAATCTAAGATCTAATATGATATTGAATTCACCATATACTTGATTCAATCACTTTTGATGAGACTCATAATATAAAAGATATACATATCTATCCGCCATAACCTATGTACGTGATAATGCATATATACAACGTATCAATTGAGATACAATTTCTTTACCCCGCCAAGGTTTAAGTGTGAGATCTAACATGATACTTAATCTTAATCGTAGTAACAAAAACCAATTAGAATACTAAGGTGGACCAAGAAGCTTAGGTTGAGTATTAATAGTAACATAATACTCCACCACCATTCTCAAGGTAACAACTCCTCAATTATGTAAAAATTCTATCATATAAATCCCTATCTCTCTGTCATATATAAGTATAATCTCATGTTAATAGATGTATTCAATATGGATTTGTCTTGTATAGTTGTCTCTCAAAATTATTTGTATATATAAGCTGACCTTGTATCTCTTATTCAACTTATTTTATTATTAATATTATATTATAATTGTCATAATCTATATCATACCCTTTCAATATAATGTATTATAAACTAGTCTTATATTATTTTTCCTTTATCATTATTCATTTATTTATCTTTTATTAATCACATAAATTTACACATTCTTTTGTTTACTTTCATTTATTTCGCATCCTTGTTATTCACTATCATATTCTCATATTATACATCAATTTAATACACTATACCATTACATATCAATTCATTTACTAATATTAATTTATATTAACTTTATACTTTATTGCTATCATTATCAATTTATTTGTTTGATCATATAATATTTTTAACTTCATAATTCTTTTTAACATCTTACTTACTTCTTTATATCATCCTATACACTTTTACCCCTTCTTCACTCTTCACCATTCCTTTACTCTTCTTTTATTTTTGTAAATTAGGAAAACAAAATGAAGTGAAAACACAAACTAAATGCATAAAAACACAAAGTTATACCTCACATGAAAATGATATTCACTTTTACCCCTTCTTCACTCTTCACCATTCCTTTACTCTTCTTTTATTTTTGTAAATTAGGAAAACAAAATGAAGTGAAAACACAAACTAAATGCATAAAAACACAAAGTTATACCTCACATGAAGATGATATACACTTTTACCCCTTCTTCACTCTTCACCGTTCCTTTACTCTTCTCACATGAAGACCCAATCTCATCAAGGGAGGAGGAAGCTTGCATCCAAGAGCTCCTGGATTAGATAACCCTATTTGATTCAAATGTGGATTGCTCTTGCTTCAAGAAGAAGTTGTTATTTTCTCCTTCTCTAATGGCTTAGAGAAGGGTCTTATTTATAGATTTTTGAAAAAGGGATGGAGGGTGAGGATTAAAAGATGAGATCAAGGGCTCTCATTATTTGTAAATTTTAAATTCACAGTGGAGGAAAAAAATGAATTAAAGATTCATTTTTTTATAGTGGATATGACAAGTTGAATTTTTAATTCAACTCATGGGGAAGTGGAGGTTATTAGCTAATTAAATATTAAAAATATTTAATTACATGTGCAACATGGTGAGGTGGAAAAGTTGAGGTGGAAGGATGAGGTGGATTTTGTCACTATCCTAAGTGGGATAAAAAAATAACCCCACTTATGAAGGACCACACCACTTAGGATTTAAAAAATAACCCCACTCCTTTTTCCACTATCCCAAGTGGGATTTAAAAAAAAAATAACCCCACTCATGAAAGACCACACCACTTAGGAATTAAAAAATAACCCCACTAATGAGCTCCTCCACCAAAGTCTTCCTTACCCATACCTCCAAATTCGTCACTTAACTTCACTGTAAAGTTAAGGTGACCATACGGAGGTTACCCAAGGGTTACCCAAGTCAAAAGTGACCCTTGACCCATGGGGTATAACCCAGGGTCAATTTAAACTTAGTTATGACACTTAGGGTCAAGTTAAGACACAAGAAAAGGGTCTAAAAATTAAAAATTCGAAAATAAGATAAAAATTCAAAAAAAAAAAATTTTTTACAACACATATCATAATTCAAATTTCAAAAATATTGAGTTGTGACATCCTTCTCCCCTAAATTTATGCATCATCCCAATGCATGTTAGAAATAAGATCAAAACATATAGAAATAAATATACTTTCCTACTTTAAATTCCATCCTTCAACAAGGTAGGTTAAATAGTTTAACATAGATAAAGATAACAAGGAGTATTATCTAAGCATAACTATCTATATCATCTCAACATCATTGTCTTTAAGCAAAATTTTAAGTTTGTCAAGTTTATAAATAACTAGAGTGTATTCAAAATAAGTGCGGATAGAGCTGTTGTATTTCCACTGTGTCTTCCCATGTAGCATTCTCAGGTGAATATTGGTCCCACTGGACTTTAGATTGGTCCACTGTTCTGTTGCGGAGCTGGAACTGGCACCTCTCGATGATTCTGCATGGCTCTATTGTTATTGTACAGGGTTCCTCCACCTGCAGGGCATTCTAATTAAAAATATGCTTAGGGCCAGGTATATACTTTTTTAACAAAGATACATGGAACACGTCATGAATGTGGCTCAGTGCCAGAGGTAAGGCCAAGCGGTAAGCTACAGGATTGATTTCCTCAAGTACTTCAAAAGGCCCGACATAGCGAAGAGCTAGTTTTGACTTCCTTCCAAAAGAGATGGAACTTTTATGAGGTCAGACTCTTAGGAACACCTTTTCACCAACTTAAAATCTTCTAGGTGTCCTATTCTTATCTACATAACTTTTCTAGCGGTACGAGGCTTCCTTCAACCTCTGTCAAATAAGTTGCACTTGGTTGTCCATATCTTTCAACATTTCATGGCCAACCAGGATCCTATCTTCCAGTTTATCCCAACTTAATGGTGTTCGACAAGGTCTCCCATAGAGAGCTTCAAAGGGTGCCATACCTATTGCTACTTGGAAAGAATTGTTATAGGCAAACTCAACTAATGGCAAATATTCCTCCCATTTGGTCTGTTGATCCATGCAATACATACAAAGGAGGTCTTCCAGAATTTGGTTGGTTCTTTCTGTTTGTCCATCTATCTCAGGATGATAAGTTGTGCTGAAATTCAACTGTGTTCCTAAGGCAGCTTGCAATGTGGTCCAAAATCTAGAACTGAACTTTGTGTCTCTATCAAAGATGATTTTCTCAGGAATTCCATGCAACCTAAAAATTTCCTTTATGAACCTTTTTGCTACTACTGGTGCATCATCTGTTAGGTTTCCTGGTATGAAGTGGGCAACCTTAGTGAGTTTATCCACTACCACCAAAATGCAATTATGCCTATGAGATGTCATTGGTAGCCCTTGGACAAAATCCATACTTATGACTTGCCATTTATAGAAAGGTACATCATGTGGATAAAGAAGTCCTGCTGGGTGCACATGTTCTGCCTTAACCCTTTGACATTCTAGGCATCTAGCAACTGTGTCTACCACATGCTTCTTCATTCCTGGCCAAAAATATATTCTTTTGAGGTCTACATACATCTTATTCACTCCTGGATGTCCTGAATAGGGAGACTTATGTGCCTCTATCAAGATCATACCCCTTAGTTCTGCATTATCAGGAATGCATATTCTTCCCTGGTACCTCATTAGTCCATCATAATCAAAAGCATAGTCCAAATACTTAGGTTCCACAAAGGTGTTAGCTAGTGATGTCTTAACCTGAGCATACCATGGGTTATGTTTTTGCTCAGAGAGTATTTGTTGCTTTAGTTCTATGTGCAAGTTGGTTATGGCCATTATGTGTCTCCTCCTGCTGAGAGCATCGGCCAACCTATTTTCTTTCCCCTTGATATATGCAATCTCAAAGTCATACTCACTTAGGAACTCTAACCACTTTCTCTATCTTGCATTCAAATGAGGTTGAGTGAAGATATATTTTAGTCCTTGATGGTCTGTTTTGAGCTCAAATGGTTTTCCCAACAAGAAATGTCTCCATTTTTGCAAGGCATGAACTATGGCTGCAAGTTCAAGGTCATGGGGGGCATAATTGACTTCATGTATTTTTAGTTTCCATGATTCATAAGCCACTACTCCTTCCTCTTAGAAAAGAACTCCTCCTAGTCCTTCTATGGATGCATCTGTTACTACTGTGAAGTTACCATTAGGGTTAGGCACTTTTAGAATTGGAGGTGATGTTAGCCTTTCCTTCAGTACTTGAAAAGCTATATCACACTGCTCAATCCAAATGAACATTTTATTCTTCTTTTGCAAGGATGTGATTGGATTGGCTATCCTTGAAAAGTCTTTCACAAACCTTCTATAGTACCCTGCCATTCCCATAAAACTTCTTACTTCAGTCATATTTGTAGCAATAGGCCATTCAGTGATGGCTTTTACTTTATCAGGATCTACTGCTATACCCTCGGCTGAAATGATATGCCCTAAATAGTGAACCCTCCTTTCAAAGAAGGAGCATTTGGATAACTTCCCAAACAACTTATGCTTCTGCAACCTTTGTAAGACTGCTTGGAGATGGGTTAAGTGTTCCTCTTCATCCTTGGAATATATTAAAATGTCATCCAGAAACATAATCACAAACTTATCTAGAAAATCGTGGAACACACTATTCATTAGATTCATAAAGGCAGCTGGAGCATTTGTTGGCCCAAATGGAACTACAGTGAATTCATAGTGTCCATACCTAGTCCTAAATGCTATCTTTGGGATGTCCTCTTCTTTTATCCTTAATTGGTGATAGCCCAAGCGGAGATCAATTTTGGAGAACACTAAGGCTCCTCTCATTCGGTCAAATAGATCATCAATACGAGGCAAGGGATATCTGTTCTTCACAGTGGCCTTATTCAACATTCTGTAGTCAATGTACAACCTTAGTGTCCCATTCTTCTTCTTTACAAATATGACTGGTGCTCCCCAAGGTGATACACTAGGCCTTATCAACCCTTTCTCTAACAATTCTTGCAACTGTATTTTTAATTCTTTGAGTTCTGTGGTGTTCATCCTATATGGGGCTTTAGATATAGGTGCGGTTCCAAGAAGTATATCGATTGAAAAATTGAATTCCCTTTTAGGAGGTAATCCTGGTAGCTCTTCCAGGAACACATCCTTGTAGTCCCAAAGGAATAGACTATTTTCAAAGGTAGGGGCTTCTTTCTCTTCTCCCTTCTCATCTAAAGATACTAAGAATATCTGATTTCCTTGTTTTCATCTTGCCTTCTTTAGTTGCATAGCAGAAATGGTCCCCACTGATATAGGTTTGTAAATTCCTTGGATCCTAACTCTACACCCCTTATCATCTACACACTCCACCACTTTGTTATGGCAATCTATGTTAGCCTTATGACTCATTAGCCAACTTATTTCGATTATGACATGATAGACTCCTAGGGGTGCGACATATAAGTCAGTTTTGGTTACTAATCTAGGAAACTTAATGAGGGCTCCTCTTATGTACTTATTCACTTTCTGTATAGCCTTGTCCCCATACTAAACCATCCATGATGATTCCATATTCTTAGTTTGTAAAGACATTTTTCTTACCAATTGTAGGGAAATAAAATTCTCAGAGGAACTAGTATCTATCAAAATAGTTATGGGTTTACCAAAAAGCATACGTCTTGTTAGGTCTCAAAAATGCAAGTTGCAAATCCTAAGAGGATGCCAGGCTCTATGTTTGGATTTGCAACGTTTTTGAACTAACTTGACGAAATCAACCTTCAAGGTTTGATGATTTCCTACACTTTAGGTCCTGCTACACCTAGGTGGGTGAACCTTGAAATATTAAAGCAGTCTGAGTGTGGATGAGTGGACTAACTATATCTATCTACAATGGCATAGGATGTAGAATAGATGAAACAGCTAACTAATTAATTCTATGTGTAATGTTTAATAAGTGATTGGCAGAAATTGTATAAGCAATATCAAGGTAAAAGGTTTTAATTAACGAGTTGAATGAGACTAGTGCCTTGTTGGGTAACAGAGTCAATTTGAAGGACTAAGACCAGGAGTTTCTTAATGGTAATAATTCTAGTTATTTGGCACAGTTTTGGTTTATAGCTTGTATAAACGTGCAAGTAAATGACTGACAGACTCTTCTTGATAATCCAACCAAATAAAATTAGATATCTTATAATTCACCAGAAGGTATTTTAATCCTTACTTGAAGGAACCAAATGAAATGAATGGACAAGATTAACAGATAATATTTTACTGGAGACAGAATGGCAATCCTAATTATATGGCTCTACTTAGTAATCCCAACTTACTACTTCCAGGCTACTATGAATAAATCAGAAGGGTTTAATTCCTCAGATGGACACCAACCAAATTAATCACACAGATACAGCAAATGTGTATTGACAGATTAAATATATACTTGATATCTTAATCTGAATAACAGGGAAATGCAGAAATGGAGACAGCCACACAATTGAATAATTTCAACAAATAACTGATACCAAAGTAGAAATACTGAATCAGAGAACTTCAAACTTCTTCTTCAAATAAAATATGCAACATAGTCAATTTCAGACATTGTATATTATGTATATATGAAATCTTCTACTGCTGATGATTTTTTAGCATCGATTGTTTAAACTTATATAGATATTTTCATGAAGAGATACAACTCTTCAATAAGTCTCTTAGGAATTTAACCAACATAAACAATAATTACATAAGCTTAATTAGGCTCTATTTAGCCATAAATAGACTTTTGCCAGATGATCTAAATACTCCTGCTCACGGTGAGAATCAGTAAGATCAACTGCACTCCTGGTGATTATATCAAGGGTGACCATTTCCTCCAATTGTTTTCCCGACGCTATGTATTGTCATACCTTAAGTGGGCGCGACCATCAGCATGACTTCCTTCATCACCAAGGGTTTTAGATCTCTCTGCGATATAGCGAGTCCCACCGATATGATTTTATCAGAGTGATTAATACTATCGGGATAATAAAATCATGTTCTCCCAATCTTTATTGTCTCGCCGATAGTCATCTTCATGCATGAACTTTATCTTTATCGGAATAACATACACTATCGGGATAACTTTCTTAAGATATCCCGATCCAAAACATCCTCCTGATGGCCCTTTTGTATTCTCTATCGGGCAAAGTATATCAAAGTGTCACTGACACCTTTTGGTCGCCGTGACTTGTGAATCGGCAAGACTTAATTCTTTTGCCCCTATATGTCGAGTTATCCCGATAGATGTGTATCGCTGTGAGTCTCGCCGAAAACCCTCTTATCGCCAAGACTCTAATCATCGGAGGCTTACTTGTTTCCTATCCCGATAGTTTACTTCTCGCCGATGGCTATTTGTCTTGTTACCCCCCCACAGGATGTTCAGTGAAACTCTTACCGAAGTACTTCATCGGTATGATATATACCGTCGGGGCAACGTTTAAAGAATCATCTGATAGATATCTGTCATACCGATCGGTATGACCACTTGCCTCTCTCACCGATGTAAAGTCATCGGTGTTACTTACTCCATCGGTGACTTCCATAATTCTTCTTCCGATCTCTATTCTCACGCCGATGGTTGTTTTTCAAACGATTCCTCATGTATCGGCGTAAGCAACACAACCTCTTGCCGATGGACTTGCTTGGAAGAAATTTGACATTGCTCATCCATAGACACCTTGTGAAACATATAAAATTTTTATTATGGTCGTTTTAGGATATTCTTCAGGATTTATTCAAATATGATGGATTGAGGAGATAGTAAAAATTTCAAATTTTTACTGTGCTAACAGTGGCTCTGTCTGGGATGTATACTCCCTGTGAGTATAACAAGGATCCAGATCTCCTGGGGAAGTAGACCACATATTTTATTATTTTGGGGTGAGGTTTTTATGGAAATGGGAAAAAAGGAAAGTAACAAATGATGGGGAGCGGGAATGATTCCTAGACTACTGTGCATGGAATAAGATATTTTGAGAATTATTTGAATGTTGTCCATGCACTGGCAACACTCAATTCTCTTTGTACATGTTTATGAAAAGAACTGCTTCAAGTATTGCCCATGTACAGGCAATTCCTACTCCTCTCCTGATATATTTTGTACATAGTAAGAATCCTCACCTCCCTTGCCAGTGATAACAAAAGGACCCAACCACAGGGCTTCAAATTTTCCATGTTTTCCTTTGTCCTGACATCTTGCATTCCACATCAATACCAGATCATTTATCTCAAACTTTCTTTCTTTGGCCTTCTTGTCAAAGAGATATTTTACCTGTGATTGTAATTTAACATTCTGCCTCTAAGCTACTCTTCTTGTTTCATCAAGCTCTACCAATTGTTCCAACCTTTCCTCCATTGGTTCAGGAACATTCAAATCTTCCTGGAGAATGAATTTGTACACTGGTATAAGATTTTCCAATGGTAATCTTGCTTGTGTTCCATATACCAATTCATAAGGGGATCTCCCAATTGCCTTCTTTATAGTAATCCTGTTAGCCCACACTGCCATTCTTAGTTTTGAATCCAAAGCCTTCTTATTTCTATCCAACATTCTTTTTATAATTTTCAACAGGCTCTTATTACTTGATTCAGCTTGTCCATTTGCCTGTGGATGGTATGGAGCAGCATAAGAAACAGTGATACCATGTGTGCTGCAAAAACCTTTGAATTCCTTAGATCTAAAGCACATCCCATTATCAGTAATCAGTCTTACAGGAGTACCAAATCTGCATATAATGTTATCCATTAGAAAATTTATCACAACTTTACTTGTAGCTTGTCTGGTTGGGATTGCTTCCACCCATTTTGTAAAGTAATCAGTAGCCACTAAAATCCATCGGTGTCCCCCACTTGATTTCTCTGAAATTTCACCTATAAAATCAATACCCCACTGATAAAATGGAGCCTCAACTTGCATAGGTTTTAAGGGTAGTGCTCCCTGATACTTTAACTTCCCTGAGAACTTTTGGCATGCTTCACACTTTCTAGTGTACTGGTATGAATCGTTAAAGACTTTAGGCCAATAGTACCCTACCCTCAGGATCTTGTGGACTGTGGTTTTTGCTGAGAAATGTCCTCCGCACATGCCTTCATGCAACTCCTTCATAATATGTTTTGATTGATATTCATCCAAGCATAATAGTAGAACCCCATCTCTATTTTTCCAATAGAGATCCCCACCAATGAGTACATATTTTGAAGCTTGTAGTTTGAGTGTCCTTCTTTTGTTATCATCATATCCTTCAGGACACTTCATATATTTTAGATAATATACTATATCATTATACCATGGAGTGTGTTCAATACTAGTACTTGCATCAACATTACATATCTGGGAAGCTTCTAGATTACTTTCAGCCATCAATTTGGCAAGACCCTGTCCTCTTACTAATTTAGTGATTTGGATTTCAATGTTGAATTCTTGAATCCTATTAATCCACCTACATCTCCTACTGGTGACCTCAGTTTGGATCAGTACATCCTTCACTGCAGCATTAGGGACATATGCTATGATTTTAGCCCCCACCAAATATGGTCTAAAATTTTTTACTGCTTTTACCAATGCATATGCCTGCTTTTCAATAATGTCATACTTCAACTCTACATTCTGAAGGGACTTGCTAAAGAAAGAGATAGGTTGTTCATATCCATCATTGTTTTTCTGCAACAACACTGCTGCTACTGTATGATAGGAAGCAAATGAAAAAAGTTGGAACGGTTTACCGAAGTCAGGGGATATTAAGACTGGAGCTTTCTTAATGGCCTCCTTAATGTTACCAAATGCTTCCATTGTTTCTGTTGTCCATTTCATATCTGAGTTCTTCTTCAGCATTCTTGATAGAGGACAAACAATCTCTGCGAAATTTGGTATAAATCTTCTAACAAAATTTATCTGACCAAAAAATGATTGTATAGCTTTTACATTTTTTGGAATAGGGACCTGATCAATTGCTTTCACCCTTTCAGGATCTATTTTAACTCCTTCCTTCGAGACTATATGCCCAAGCAATTTTCCTTCAGTTACTGCAAAATGGCATTTTTTAGGGTTCAATGATATCCCATATTCTAGGGCTTTGATAAATACTTGTTCTAAATGTGTGCAATGATCTTTGGCCTTTTTAGAATATGCTGTCAAGTCGTCTTGATATACTATCATAATCTTATTGATTAATTCAGCAAAAGCTACATCCATCGCTCTCTGGAATGTTGCTCTAGCATTAGTTAATCCAAATGGCATTCTCAAATACACATATGTTCCCCACGGAATGGTGAATGCCGTCTTAAATTGTTCAGACTCCTTAACTTTTACCTGATTGTAGCCAGAGAAACCGTCCATCATGGATAGCAGCTCACACCCAGTAACTTTCTGCAATATTGCCTCCATATTGGGAAGAGGATAATTATCTTTGAGGGAAGATTTATTCAAGTTTCTGAAATCCACGCATAGTCTAATGTCACCATTCTTTTTCCTGACAGGCACTAAGTTTGAAACCCAAGAAGAGTGTCTAATAGGTTTGATTATAGCTCCATCCCTTAACTTTGTAAGTTCCTCTAACATTTTAGGGGCTAGTGTAGGATTAATCGGTCTCTGCTTCTGTCTGAAAGGTTTAGCATCTTGCTTCAGTGGTATCTAATGTTGAAATAGATCCTCTCTATATGCTTTTAAGTCATCATATGACCAAGCAAACACATGCCTGTACTTCCTGAGCAGGTTGATGAGTCTGCTTCTGATTTTTGGCTCAAGACTTTTTCCAATATATACATTTTTTGGAGTTGTTTGAGTCCCCAAATTCACTTCTTCAAGGTTACTAGGTACCACTGGTGTGTCTTTCTTTTTATACCTGTCATGGTCATCAAATGTTTTTTCTAATGCAATAAGTCCTTTGGGTATCTTATTTGTCTTTAGTTGGACCACTTCTTGGCCAAAAAGGGTTTCCTTCCCATCATGTTCCTCCACAAATGCACTGAAATCAATTTCTTGATTTTCATAATAATCAGCACAATGTAAGAAATTGATTATATCAGCATCGCTATCAAACACTTGTCAGTTCTGTATATTATCAGGGATGGTAGGTCTAGTTTTAAATTCTACTTCTGTGATCCCTCCTAATGTTACATCATCTCTCTTTAATGCAATGTTTGCTAAAAAGTCTGCCATGATGTTTTTAGACCTATCAACCCAGCTGATTGAAAAAGCATCAAATAATTCAACACTATCCCAAACTGCATTTCTGTACTGTCTTAATCTTTCATTCTTAGATAAATATTTTTCTCTTACTTGGGAGATGACCAATTCAGAATCACCATAGACAGCCAACTTTGTTATTTTGTATTTGGTGGCTATGTTTAGGCCAATGAGTAGGGCTTCATACTCAGCTATGTTATTGGTGCATTCAAATGTCAATAAGAAAGAGTATTTGAACGTTTTACCTCCTGGTGAGATAAAAACTACTCCGGCCCCATTTCCTATCTTGCTGCATGCACCATCGAAATACATTTTCCACAAATCATTTTCTCTTTTCATAGATTCAGTGTGTATTGGGTCAGTGTTATGCAATTCTGGGGTAGTTTCTCCAACTTTGAAAACTCCTAAATCTGTGTCACAAAAGAAATTCACCTGATGCCGGTCCATTCTTTCTATAATATTGTCATACCTTGGTTCTCTGCACAACTTAATTTCCTTGTCACCTACTGGTATGGTGGCATATGATAGATCTAATTGAACATTGCCTCCTGCCATTGCAGCCCACTGCCTTGATAACAGCATTCCTTAATACGGTGGGATATCAACCACAGTGATGTCAATGTTATATGTTGCTTCAGGATGTGAAGCAAGTTTTATCTCTACATCTTTCATAATACCAACTACTGGAATAGATCTGTTATCCATTGCATAACACTGGCCATACGTAGTATCAACCCACATCCCCAATTCTTTCATCACTGCTATAGGCATGATATTCATAGCAGCACCTGAATCAATCATACAATTCCTGACTATTCTGTTCTTGATTACTAGTGTAGTATAGAATGGATCTACCTGTGAAGGATTTCTTGTAAGTGTGTCACCAAGGTATACCTCAGGCATCTTAAAATTTTCCTGATGCACATTATTTGTTGTTTTTTCAAACCCTTTATGTTTTGGATTTGGTGTATCAGAAATCATCTTGACAACTGTACTCCTATATTTATCTATTTTCATCATCTCTAGGAGTGGGACTAATATCTTCACCTGAGACACTACCTGTGCAATGTCGAAAGAAGGGGTTATGATCTGGTCATTCTTTTCTGTTTTTGTGTTTTCTTTTTCTTTCATTTTATTTTTATCCCCCTTTTCTGGTTCTTTAGGTGATGATTTTGTATTATTCTCTTTGTTATTCTGGTCTTTTATAAATACACTTCCAGGAGTTCCTTGCCCAACATTTGTTGTTCTATTCCTTAAGTTATAAGTGTTTCGAGCTTGAGCCACTGCAGCCACTGTGAGAGCTTCTCTTTCATCCTCAGTAGGTTTTCTCCATTGACCACATGACTTGTTGTTACAACTATCTTCCTGGTCTGAGAATACCTGCTGTTCTCCCATGTTAATATGATACTTTTGGTTCCCTACATCATACTCATATCCTTCTTCTTCTTCTGAAGAATAATCTTCTATTACTACACATGGTGTATCCTGCATCATATTGATGGTGTGATTATCCCTATTATAGCTGTATAGCATTTCCTCTTGCTGTATTGATTTAGCTACCTCACAGTATTTAGGTGAATGTGGTAGGTTACATACGAAACACCAAGGTTTATTTTCTACCATATGTGCCATGTTTCTTTTCAAGGGATCAGGAGTATCCTTTCCATAGGGCTGCTTTCTGTTGTTGTCAATAGGTCTTCCATCCTTCCAATTTGTATTGTAAGGCATATCATGTAACCTAGGTCTATCATGCCTATGCTGACCCTCTGGTTTAATCTATTGAGCATTTGGATTCTGAAGATTTCTATGATTGTCCCTTTTACTGACCATTCCTGCAGCCTTCCTATTATTTTCGATAGTTATGGCTACTTTCTGTGCTTCGGCCAATGTTGCAGGACATCGGTTTCTGAGTTCATATCCTGTTTTGGGGTCAAATGCTTTCATATAGATACTTAGTGCTGCCTGGTCAGATAACTTGGCTCCATGTGGTACCTTATTATGTAACTTGGAAAACTTTAGGTTGAAATCAAACACTGATTCATTTTGATACTTCTGTATACTTATTAGTTCATGCAGTGCAAACTCAGGAGCATATTGGTTACCATACTGATCCTTAAACTGGTTATGGAAATCAGTAATTGAATTGATTGATGCATCGGGCAAGCTATTAAACCAATCTCTGGCATCTTCAGTGAGGGACATCATAAATAACCTCATTCTAATGTCTTCCCAATCCATACCTATATCCTGTACAAAAGCATTAAAACTTCTGATATGATCTTCTGCAGATACTGCATTGTTTCCAGTAAACTTGGGAACCATGTTTCTCCAAGTACTATCCATAGGATATGGATATAACTGATATCCAGTTAAATCAAATTGACTGCATATATTGGCAAGGTTTTGGGGAGGGAAATTGAGAGGTGGTGGATTGGGATAATAATTATATCCACCTAGTGGCTGATGATATGCATATTGTTGATGTTGGTTCATATGGGGATTTATGTGTTGATTTTGTGGCCTATAATATTGTTGACCAGGGGGTGGGTAATTATTTGCCATATGTTGAGATGTATTACGTATGGGAGGTGGTCTAGGGTTTTGGGGAATAATGTTCTGATGACTTCCAGAAGTATGTGAATTTTGAAAACCACCTGTATTTTGCTGTGTATTTCTTGAAATATTCCCTCTATGAGGAGGTACATATTTTGGGGGAGCTGTTTTGGATTTATTTTTTCTCTGTTGAATTTCTTGCTGCAACAACTCCTTCTCCTCTTGTATCTTGTATCTTTCAAGTTCTTTCTTGAGCATGAGTATTTCCTGTTGCTCATCACTCATGTCTTGATTATTTATTTCCTGATGTTCTGGATTGTCATTCATTCCCTGATTTGAAAATTCATATTCTATCTCTTCTCCCTGGTCAAATGAGATCTTGAAATCATGTTCAGCTTGGTTCCTATCAATATCCCTCATGACCTTTGCATCATGATCTCGTTGTTCTTGAGGAGTGGGTCTGTACCTTGCCAAAATATCATCAGTTGCTCCACTGAGGTTCTCATTTGAATCATGCAGAGGTGTGAATTTGTTGTGAATTGCAATATTTTGTTCTAAATCATTCTCTTGGATGTCCAGATTATTATTTTGATGGGAATGCTTTAAATTCACATTTCTTTTGGAAATGTTTCTGAGGGGTGGAGATGACTGCAAATTTTTACCTTCCATCTTGGATCTCCTACCATCCATTTGAAATTTTTGTTGTAATTGTAACTAGAGTCGCCACCTATTGAATAGGAAAAGTTTATATTTTTATCTGTAGGGTTCTTGTCACTAGTAGAGTTACCAACTTAAATTTTCTGAATTGACTCTATGAAGGAAAGAATTACTTTCTAAGGTCTTTTACTAGTTCCCCAGCAGAGTCACCAATTTTGTTAGGTCTCAAAAATGCAGGTTGCAAATCCTAAGAGGATGCCAGGCTCTATGTTTGGATTTGCAACGTTTTTCAACTAACTTGACGAAATCAACCTTCAAGGTTTGATGATTTCCTACACTTTAGGTCCTGCTACACCTAGGTGGGTGAACCTTGAAATATTAAAGCAGTCTAAGTGTGGATGAGTGGACTAACTATATCTATCTACAATGGCATAGGATGTAGAATAGATGAAACAACTGACTAATTAATTCTATGTGTAATGTTTAATAAGTGATTGGCAGAAATTGTATAAGCAATATCAAGGTAAAAGGTTTTAATTAACGAGTTGAATGAGACTAGTGCCTTGTTGGGTAACAGAGTCAATTTGAAGGACTAAGACCAGGAGTTTCTTAATGGTAATAATTCTAGTTATTTGGTATAGTTTTGGTTTATAGCTTGTATAAACGTGCAAGTAAATGACTGACAGACTCTTCTTGATAATCCAACCAAATAAAATCAGATATCTTATAATTCACCAGAAGGTATTTTAATCCTTACTTGAAGGAACCAAATGAAATGAATGGACAAGATTAATAGATAATATTTTACTGGAGACAGAATGGCAATCCTAATTATATGGCTCTACTTAGTAATCCCAACTTACTACTTCCAGGCTACTGTGAATAAATCAGAAGGGTTTAATTCCTCAGATGACACCAACCAAATTAATCACATAGATACAGCAAATGTGTATTGATAGATTAAATATATACTTGATATCTTAATCTGAATAACAGGGAAATGCAGAAATGGAGACAGCCACACAATTGAATAATTTCAACAAATAACTGATACCAAAGTAGAAATACTGAATCAGAGAACTTCAAACTTCTTCTTCAAATAAAATATGCAACATAGTCAATTTCAGACATTGTATATTATGTATATATGAAATCTGCTACTGCTGATGATTTTTCAGCATCGATTGTTTAAACTTATATAGATATTTTCATGAAGAGATACAACTCTTCAATAAGTCTCTTGGGAATTTAACCAACATAAACAATAATTACATAAGCTTAATTAGGCTCTATTTAGCCATAAATAGACTTTTGCCAGATGATCTAAATACTCCTGCTCACGGTGAGAATCAGTAAGATCAACTGTGCTCCTGGTGATTATATCAAGGGTGACCATTTCCTCCAATTGTTTTCTCGACGCTATGTAATGTCATACCTTAAGTGGGCGCGACCATCGGCATGACTTCCTTCATCGCCAAGGGTTTTAGATCTCTTTGCGATATAGCGAGTCCCACCGATATGATTTTATCAGAGTGATTAATACTATCGGGATAATAAAATCATGTTCTCTCGATCTTTATTGTCTCGCCGATAGTCATCTTCATGCATGAACTTTATCTTTATCGGAATAACATACACTATCAGGATAACTTTCTTAAGATATCCCAATCCAAAACGTCCTCCCGATGGCCCTTTTGTATTCTCTATCAGGCAAAGTATATCAAAGTGTCACCGACACCTTTTGGTCGCCGTGACTTGTGAATCGGCAAGACTTAATTCTTTTGCCTCGATATGTCGAGTTATCTCGATAGATGTGTATCGCTGTGAGTCTCACCGAAAACCCTCTTATCGCCAAGACTCTAATCATCGGAGGCTTACTTGTTTCCTATCCCGATAGTTTACTTCTCGCCGATGGCTATTTGTCTTGTTACCCCCCCGCAGGATGTTCGGTGAAACTCTTGCCGAAGTACTTCATCGGTATGATATATACCATCAGGGCAACGTTTAAAGAATCATCTGATAGATATCTGTCATACCGATCGGTATGACCACTTGCCTCTTTCGCCGATGTAAGATCATCGGTGTTACTTACTCCATCGGTGACTTCCATAATTCTTCTTCCGATCTCTATTCTCACGCCGATGGTTGTTTTTCAAACGATTCCTCATGTATCGGCGTAAGCAACACAACCTCTTGCCGATGGACTTGCTTGGAAGAAATTTGACATTGCTCATCCATAGACACCTTGTGAAACATATAAAATTTTTATTATGGTCTGTTTAGGATATTCTTCAGGATTTATTCAAATATGATGGATTGAGGAGATAGTAAAAATTTCAAATTTTTACTGTGCTAACACATCTTGTCTCCATAGGTACATTTTGATGACGAGTTTGTTGATTTCTGACGGCAGCATGTATTTGATGTTGCCGAGGTTGCTGTGGCTAGATTGTACCCATTCCTTTTTGAACAATCCCTTGCATAATGATTGCCTCCACACATAAAACATCCACTAGGGGGTCCATTAGAAATTCAGGGTGGTGCATTCCCATCATTCCTCCTAACATTACCATTGTAATTATTCCTATGATCCTGATTACCAGTAGCTTCTGTTCTACCCCAGTCTCTCCTCTTGTTCTTCTGAGCTCCTTTATTGTCCTTATTGTCTAGTTTCCTTTTGAAGGCAAATTGTTTGTCCCAAAAGTTTTGCTTTGCCACCGATAGTGCCTGTTATTTATTTTCCTATTTGAGTGCCTTCTCCAAGACTTGATTCATGTTCTCAGGGGTAAACATATCCACTTCTACCACAATATCAATATTCAACCCTAAAAGAAACTTCCTTGCCTGAGACCTTTCATCCTTTTGATAGATAGGAACATATTTCAGTAGCTTTACAAATCTATCCCAATACTATTGGACTGTGAGATTTCCTTGTTTAAGATTCAGAAACTCGGTCATCTTCTCATCATAAAATAGTTGTGGAAGCCATCACTCATGGAAGTGGCTCAAAAACTACCTCCAAGTCAAGTTTTCTTTTGAATAACAATATTGTTCTTTTATGTTTATCCACCAACTAGCAGCTTCTCCTTCCAATTGATAGGCTCCCTAGGTTGCCTTGATGTTCTTTGTGTAGTTTCTTAGTTCAAAATACTTCTCCATTTCGATTAACCATCCTTCTGTAGCATCCCCCACATGTTTACCATCAAACTTAGGAGTTATCTTTTTGAGGTCTTGTGAGATATCTAGAGTGGTAGTATCCCGACGAGCCCTAAGAACCTCTAGCTCATTAGTTGTTTGAACTATGTGTACTTCTGCACCTTGATGTTCATTTTCAGGTTCCAAAATGTTTTCTATAGTCCCCTATCTAGTCTTCAGGTCCTGCACAGTTTTCTCAAGGTTTTCCAACTTTTCTTTCTGTTCGGTCAACAACTGAATAATTGCTTCAATACTAGCATTTGGGTTCTCAGGTGGGTTTTCAACATGTTCTTGGTTTTCAACTGGTTCTTGGTTTCAGGTTCTCGCCATTTAATTCTAAAACAAGGAGAGAGGTGATTTACCACTTGATACAATTTTTGGTTTACACATGCAAATTAACTGTAATTAAATCTATTACAATTCTTATTTTAAATACCAATTATTATCGATTTTGACTTAGCAGTCCTCCAGGCCGAGTGTTTGAACCATGCTCTGATACCACATGTAAGGACCCACTTGATCCAAACTCAAATTTTCAAAAAAATTACTTTATTAACAAGTTCTTATGAGATATATCAAGACTTTCATTGAGTACTCAAGAAAAATTTCGGCCAAAATAGCCATATGTTCAAAACAGAACATTCTTAAGCCAACCCGAGCCCTTCTATCCTTTGGGCAAATAGGTTCATACAGAACCAGGTCAAACGGACCTTATCGCTACCTGATTCTAGTAAAACAAATAGTGGCCAAAAGGGCCAGGTGGTCAAATGGACCAAGACTCTATCCAATATGGGATAAGTAAACACAACAGCCAACCGAGCTAAATAGGATAGGAATCATTATGCTCTAGCTAGAGATTTTTGACTCCCTCAGGACCAATATAGGTTCATGAGTCACTTCTTGGGGACCACAGTCTGCCCAGACACTGTACTGAGGATGTCGACTAGGGACCACATAATATCAACTTGTACTCACCTCAGTTTATGGCAAACCGGGTACAAGTAATCCACCTTGGGGATTCTTCTAAGTACTAGGAGAGTTCTTAAGTTACCTAAATAACCATTAAACTAGGGATCGAGATTATGAAGTTGATTATAAGGAGTATACTATATCCGAGGGACCTGAGTACTGGGGCATCTTTCACCGTCCAAACTGCCTACATACCCTGTATCCACGGGATCAAGGCCCTCTACGGATATGATCTACATGACGAATGCGAACATGTAGTTATGTCTTGCACTATGTTTAATGTAGCTGTGAGTGGGTACACAGCTCTTCACTGATTGCCACCCACTCAAGTGATACAATGGATGGAATCCTTAGGGAACTATTTTGCAAACACACCTCCTGAGAGTGTTTGGTGTTTAAGTTTTCAAGTGTGAATAATTTACCTAACACGCATATTTCCCCGATGAGGTCTTCCCGTTGATCGTCCTACAACAATTTTTTTGATAGTCTCACCTTTTTCTTTTTCTTTTAGTTAATCTTTTTAGTGAGGTACTCCCCGACGATTTAGAGGGATGGTGCCTAGACGTCGTTGTTGCAGCTATGTTAGACGCGAGGTACTTGGTTCAACGCGACGGCATTACCCGTAAACGTGAAACAGAGGTACTATAAATACTGAACACTGCAAATGTTTGAGTTTGGATGTTTATTTATAAGGTTTACCTATCTAATGATAAAGGAAAAACTTGCATAATAACAGTTGATAAAGAGAAATACTACCTTAATTCTCGATGTAGATAAAAGATGCTTTATCATAATGAATAGAACTAGAAAATAAACTAGAAAGATACTTATATTATCTCATAAATAGAAAAGTCCTTTGTAAAATTTAATCTAAGTCAAATTAAAATAATCTTTGATAGCTAGTTCAACTACTAATCAACATATACAATTTCAACAATTCTTTTTACTTTTATCACAATTTCAAGCATTTGTACCCAGCCATTCTTAAACCAATAATACCCATGTTCGATCATTTAGAAATTCACATAATCTAAGATTTGATATCATATTGAATTCACCATATACTTGATTCAATCACTTTTGATGAGACTCATAATATAAAAGATATACATATCTATCCGCCATAACCTATGTACGTGATAATGCATATATACAATGTATCAATTGAGATACAATTTCTTTACCCCGCCAAGGTTTAAGTGTGAGATCTAACATGATACTTAATCTTAATCATAGTAAGAAAAACCAATTAGAATACTAAGGTGGACCAAGAAGCTTAGGTTGAGTATTAATAGTAACATAATACTCCACCACCATCGTCAAGGTAACAACTCCTCAATTATGTAAAAATTCCATCATATAAATCCCTATCTCTCTGTCATATATAAGTATAATCTCATGTTAATAGATGTATTCATTATGGATTTGTCTTGTATAGTTGTTTCTCAAAATTATTTGTATATATAAGCTGCCCTTGTATCTCTTATTCAACTTATTTTATTATTAATATTATATTATAATTGTCATAATCTATATCATACCCTTTCAATATAATGTATTATAAACTAGTCTTATATTATTTTTCCTTTATCATTATTCATTTATTTATCTTTTATTAATCACATAAATTTACGCATTCTTTTATTTACTTTCATTTATTTCGCATCCTTGTTATTCACTATCATATTCTCATATTATCCATCAATTTAATACACTATACCATTACATATAACAAATTTTTTTATTCAATTCATTCACTAATATTAATTTATATTAACTTTATACTTTATTGCTATCATTATCAATTTATTTGTTTGATCATATAATATTTTTAACTTCATAATTCTTTTTAACATCTTACTTACTTCTTTATATCATCCTATACACTTTTACCCCTTCTTCACTCTTCACCATTCCTTTACTCTTCTTTTATTTTTGTAAATTAGGAAAACAAAATGAAGTGAAAACACAAACTAAATGCATAAAAACACAAAGTTATACCTCACATGAAGATGATATACACTTTTACCCCTTCTTCACTCTTCACCATTCCTTTACTCTTCTCACATGAAGACCCAATCTCATCAAGGGAGGAGGAAGCTTGCATCCAAGAGCTCCTAGATTAGATAACCCTATTTGATTCAAATGTGGATTGCTCTTGTTTCAAGAAGAAGTTGTTATTTTCTCCTTCTCTAATGGCTTAGAGAAGGGTCTCATTTATAGATTTTTGAAAAAGGGATGGAGGGTGAGGACTAAAAGATGAGATCAAGGGCTCTCATTATTTGTAAATTTTAAATTCACAGTGGAGGACAAAAATAAATTAAAGATTCATTTTTGGGAAGTGGAGGATAAATTGAATTTTTAATTCAATTTAGTGGAGGATAAAAAGGAATTAAAGATTCATTTTTGGGAAGTGGATGATAAATTAAATTTTTAATTAAATTTAGTGGAGGACAAAAATGAATTAAAGATTCATTTTTGTATAGTGAATATGACAAGTTGAATTTTTAATTCAACTCATGGGGAAGTGGAGGTTATTAGCTAATTAAATATTAAAAATATTTAATTACATGTGCAACATGGTGAGGTGGAAAAGTTGAGGTGGAAGGATGAGGTGGATTTTGTCACTATCCTAAGTGGGATAAAAAATAACCCCACTCATGAAGGACCACACCACTTATGATTTAAAAAATAACCTCACTCCTTTTTCCACTATCCCAAGTGGGATTTAAAAAAAAAATAACCCCACTCATGAAGGACCACACCACTTAGGAATTAAAAAATAACCCCACTCATGAGCTCCTCCACCAAAGTCTTCCTTACCCATACCTCTAAATTCGTCACTTAACTTCACTGTGAAGTTAAGGTGACCATACGGAGGTTACCTAAGGGTTACCCAAGTCAAAAGTGACCCTAGACCCATGGGGTATAACCCAGGGTCAATTTAAACTTAGTTAGGACACCCAGGGTCAAGTTAAGACACAAGAAAAGGGTCTCAAAATTTAAAATTCAAAAAAAAAATTCTTACAACACATATCATAATTTAAATTTCAAAAATATTGAGTTGTGACAATCTTGTTGTGAGATATTTGCATATCATTATTTAGATTTACACTTTAGACTTCAGGTTGCATTGGGTGTTCACTCCTGTGATTTTTTTCTAGGTTGCTAGATGTTTCATGCAGGGTTGGGTTTCTTTCGTGTTATGAAGGGATCCAAGGAAGTGTAATTGCTTCATGGTTGGGTGGAAAAGCACTTGGGCCATGTTCCTGTCTCTTGGCTTGTGGATGACCATGTGAGTCAGTGGTGGCTGGAGAGTGTGATTGATTTATTATTTTTATATTGTACTTGACTATTGTACCTTGTAATTATCATTGGATGATTTATGACAAGAAAGACAAATGGACATTGTATATTCTTTATAGTGCTAACACCTGGATTAAGCACGTGATTTATAAGATTTAATGATATTATTGATTAATATTTATGAGATCTATATTTTTACTTGAGTTGATGTAAATAAGTGGATTATTTACTTCAATAACTTTTGTTATGGAATGCATAGTTTATAGGGAGGAGCTCATCACTACTCCACTATCTAAAACATGCCAAACACACCTAATGGTTAAGCTATGCTACCACAACTACTTGTAACATCGAAAAATGTCCACTTGGGGGCTTTTCCCTCATAAGGTTTAGCTCCTGAGTCTTTTGCATGCATTTAGGACATCTTAGTTCATAATTTGGCATCCTAGTGGAATGAGCCCTAGGTAACATGACAAATGGGACCTAGGAATACCCCTTGAGTTGCACCCTACCCAAAATAGGGGGAGGACTTGGGTGCCTGCACCCTAGTCCTGCCCTATTTTGGGGCAGCCCCAATTTCTAGGTGTCAGTTTATGACCATTATTTGGGTCCTTTACCAACACGGTAAGTTTGAATTATGAAAATCTTGGTGGGAGTGTTTGTAGTTGCATATAAAATCATGTTTAGGCATTCATTTGTAAACTAGATGGCAATTGTGATGTTAAGTATTCTCAAGGCGATTCAAGGCTTTCATTGTGTTGCAAGAGCAGACTTGTGTGGTTTATGTGTTTGTGTTTGTAGATTTGAACATCCATTTCATCATGGAATGAAGAGCATCTTCCTCCCATGATATCTTCACTACAAGGTGACATTATATTGTGTTTTCATCATCATTTCCTTTGGTTTTTTCCTCTGCCTCACAAGGGCACACACTCTCTATCTGACAATGGTGTTCGAAGACTTAAGTGTGCTCCGAGGCTTGACTAAGGTAAGCCTCTAAACACCACAACCCCCCTCCCAAAGTCTTGTGATTGTAGGTTACAGGTGTCGTATTTGGGAAAAGTGAAGTTGTAGGAAGGATTAGTAGACATCAAAGATTCTAGATCTGAAGAGAAGTAGGACACCAGAGCATTTCCAGGACTTGGGCACTCATTCTAGTGTCCTTCATAGCTAAATTTCTAGAAACATGAGTTACAGTGTTGATTGGTGTCGGAAGGAGGTCTGGATCCCTCAAAGAAACTGGTACCTTGGACTAGGGAACCCGCATCAGTGTCCCTAACTATCCTGCCTCAGAATCTCAAAAATAGGTACTCTGTGATTTGCTATTTTACTTCCGTCTATAAGAGCTTTTTCTGTTATTCGTTAGTTTATTGTTGTATTTGTATAATTAGGGTTTTAATGGTCAATTGAGCATAAGAGAAGATAAATTAGTGATTAAATTCCCTAATCCAAGCTTCCCTACATCCCACAGTGATCTAGGGTATGATAGTGAATTTCCACTCAACCCTAGATCCTTGAATGTAAAGTGGAAAGGCAGATTCAAACATCAAAACACCAAAACATTAACAAATCTAATTTTTACCTAAACATTTTGCTAAACCCATGTTTTTGGACTTAAATTACAACTTTCTGAGTGTGTATCTTCAGATTTAGATTGATTTCATTCATTCATATAGTCTTTCACTTTATTGCATTGAGAAAAATTTAAAAAAATTAAAAAATTAGAAAAAATAAAAAAATTTGCATTGTTGGGCTTACTAAATTCCATCAATTCTTTCTAAATTTTCCTAATTCATGATTTTTGCATCAGATATGATATAAACTATAGAAAAACACAAAAATTCAATAATTTGCATTGCATTTTCATCATTAATTTGCTAGGTTTTTGTGGAAATTTGGACAATTTTGAAATAACCTAGTAATTCCAAAATCTAGGGTTAGTAGGCAAAATTTTCTTTCATATTTTTATACTAATTTTAGAGGCTCATTAAAATTAAAATTTGGCTATAGTCTTGCATTTTAGTGTAAATTTGCATTTAGATTTAAAATATTTGCATTTTTGCATAGAAAATTTCAACAAAAACTAGCAATTTCCATGCATTTTCATTAAATTTGCATTAGCATTTTGTATATTAGATCTTGAAAATAATTTTTAGATCTAAGAGTAATTAATTTTCATCATAAATCAGACTTTAAAACATTCACATAGCATTTTATCCTAAGATCTCAAACCTAGGGCCTCAAAAACAACGATCTTCACTAAATTTGGCCTTATCGACTCTATAAACTTGCACCATAGGCATGCTGTGAAGGGAATTTTTGCATTAATTGTATGTTATCATGGTAATAATTTTTTTCCCCTCCTAAAAATCTTCAAAACACCCTTTTAATGGGCTCTTGTATTGAAAATTCGATGAAAAATTACACATTTTGACTATTTTTGCCCTAGGGTTTGACCTAGTTTGCACTCCAAGCATGTTGTGATCAATTTTATGGATTGAGGTGATTGATATAATTGATATTATTTTTTTTACCTCCTAATATTAATTACAACACCTCCTTTTCTAGGTCTTAGAATTGAAAAACCGTGAAAAATTGCATATTTTGCTATATTTTCACTAGGGTTTTACCTTAAGTGGCACTAAAAGCGTGTTGTGTTGGGTATTTTGGCACCAAGTGGCTTTTATTACTGATATTATTTTCTTTCCATCATCATTTTCTCACAAAACCCTTTGTTATGCTCTTTTTCATTGAGTTTTGGTGAAAAAAAGTGCCTATTTTAACATATTTTCACTACATTTTGACTTGGCATTATCTTGGATTTGCATCAAGAGTGTGTTGAGAAGGATAATATTTCTGTTTTGGACTGATATCAAACATATAAATTTCTTCCCTTGATCAAAATCCTTACAACACTCTTTGTTCCATTCATTTGCATTGGAAAAAGTACAAAAATCAAGCATTTTAGGTCATTTTTGGCATATAGTTTGCATTGGTCTTTTGCATAATTTTGGAAAAATTTTAAATCTGATTTTACATTCATTTGGAGACATATACCATGGTTAATTATTTGGAATAATTTTTAGCATACATCATAGACATGGATCATTTCTCTAAATTCACTGATAAATATCCTCAAGTTCTGGAACAAATAACATAGATTCATGATGTTGATCTCTCTATGTGCTCCACATATGAAATCCTTTGTTATATATCTGATTTTGATAGCTTCACAAATCTCATGGGAATTTACCCTTTGATATTAGATGATCTCACTAAATTCATGATCAATAATATATATACTAGTGATGACCTCAAGATGTTAGATGAAGCCTTATATGACTTTATGGAACATTCCACTATGACACCTATTGCTAAAACATGTGATGATAACTTTGGTTTGCCTTATGATCCCTCTCACAAGGTTGTTCCTCCTCATGAGGAAACTTTGATGCAAGAGGATGATTTTATTGACACATCTCTTAACATCATACCACCAAATCTTCATTCTAATGCTCACTCTGGCCACGATGAAGCATTAGAAAATAAAGATCCATCACCACTTTGCCATTCCAATGCTCTCCCTAGCCAAGAGGAAGCATTAGTGAATGAAGAGATCCCTTTAACAAAGAACATTCCATGGGTAGACAATGAGCTTTCATCCAACAACAATAAAAACTCTATCATAATGCATGAAACCTCTATGGATTATCCTACCTACCTTATTCCTTTAGTTAAGTGTTAACACACCTTGGATTTCACTAAGGAAGAGATGGCCTTTAATGTCCCTCCTTTGTTTGAATATTCAAGTCATTTGGACATCACTAAAGATGTAGCCCTAGTGGATGAGGAGAAGTCTCTCACATTAAATCCCTCAAGGATGGATGTTGAGATCACTCAAAATAATTTGCTTCTCCCACCACCTAAGAGGATAGTGAATATGTGTACGAATGAACTTCAACAAGAAAACATTGATCCCAGCATTGAACCAAACAATAATGATCCCAACGATGAACAACATGATGAACAAGACATGAATTTGGCTATGGTACCTTATGTCCCACTTTCCTCCAACATTAGGGAGTGGGAAGATGATAACGATGATTTGCTTATAGACAACTTCTAGCTCGGTAGGGGCCCTACAAGTAAGTATCTCTAACCCTTTATCTTTATCATGATGTGCTTCTCCCATGATGTGTTATGTGTTGTTTAGGCCTCCTGAGGTGACCTTAGATTCTCCCATAAGATACCAAGAGACCGCATCTGTTGTGACATTCTTCTATTTGTATCATCATTCTTCTAAATTGCTCTCTCTAATTTCATTGTTGTGTGTTGTGTCTTATGGACATAGCATTGTGGTTGGTGACACTGGGGGCACCCTCCTATGTCACTATCCCTAAGACACTTGTTTCTCCTCTCTTATTTATTGTTTCCCTTCCTCTAGTGTTTCCATCTAGCGGGCAGATGAGGACAAACATTTATACTGATGCAGACCTAGTGTCCCTTTTGAGAGCAATCAAAAAATTGGACTTAGTTCCTAATATGATGATGGGGTTGTATATCTTATCTGACACTTGGCTAGTGGAAGTACTCGTTCTTTCTTTATAGTGAATTTAATGATGTTTCTATAGCATTTACAAACCTTAACAATACTGCTGCTCTATGCAACTTTGTTTGTCTTTGAATCTAGTCTTGGTGGTACTCAATTCAGAGAGCTTCGTGATATAGCCCCATAGTAATCCTTAAACTCCAAATTTATTGTATAATCTTGGCTCTTTGTGTGGTTAATCATATGCATTGATTTTGTTGTTTATCATGATCTTGTGGACACTAACATGTTTCTTGCAGGGATGTATTTGTGGGAACATTTGGCGATTGTGAAGTACATGTCACCTCTGGGGGGCATGGACTTTGAAAAAGTCTATGTTCCCTTGTGTGTTTTCTTCCTACCTTAACGTGCTTTATATCAATGCATGATATCAACCACCTTAAGGTGGGGGCATATAAGGTAAGCTGTCTGTTGTAGATGTTAGCAATGTGCTTGTCCTTAGGTACAGACTAGTGTGATGAGTACTTCCTACATCCTAATTTTGTTTACAATCAATCAATCTATCTCAAAATCTATTGCATATACCTCCTTTTCACCGTAAGGCATCTTCATGATGTAGGTGGGGTTGTATACTTTTGAGCTCATACCTCCTTTTCACCGTAAGGCATCTCCATGACACGGGTGGGGTTGTATGCCATGCTTCCTTTTCACTGTAAGGCATTTTCGTGATGCAGGTGGGGTTGCATTTTCAAAAGTCCTCTATGGAGGCGGGGAGTGGTTTTGTGACTAACTCAACCCTTAAGTATGTTTTCAATGATTGTTGTGGCAAAGCCCAATCGTCGATGTGTGCCTATAATGTGCCTGAGATGGTGGTGATCCTAGTAATAGGGAACACACCATCTCTTGTTTGTTGTGTTTTCTCTGTGTCTTCAAGTGTGTGGGTTTTGGTGTGCTTATTTTGTGTGGTGTGTTTTCTACCCCATATGCAGAATAAAGACTAGCACCTTCGGGTTGTGCTTCCTGTATTTTGGGAGGTTTTACATGCCTTGTGTGTGTTGCCCCATATACAAAGACCTGCATGATGAGTGCATAATGTATTATGAGAGGTTTGTTTGCTTTCCAGTACTTGCATCTGCATTTCATATATATGAAAGAAAAAGAAAAAGAAAAAGAAAAGAAATCATGCTTGTCTTCCATGCATTAATATGTCTTCTATGCATCGACTACCTTCTCCATGTTCTACGTGACTATAACTATCTTCTCTGTGTTTTACGTGCCTGTTACTATTTTCTATGTGATTGGCGTGTCTTCTTCATTTTTGATGTGTTTTCTGTGTTTGTGACCTTACTTTAATGCATGTATTGGCCTTGCGTTTATACATACATTAAAGTGGGGGATAAATGTAATGTCAGAAAATGTCCCATTGGGGGATTTTCCCTCATAAGGTTTAGCTCCTGGGTCTTTTGCATGCATTTAGGACATCTTAGTTCATAATTTGGCATCCCGATGGAATGAGCCCTAGGTAGCATGACAAATGGCACTTAGGAGGACCCCTTGAGCTATACCCTACCCAAAATAGGGGGGAGGACTTGGGTGCCTGGGCCCTAGTCCTGCCCTATTTTGGGGCAGCTCCAATTTCTAGGTGTCAGTTTATGACCATTATTTGGGTCCTTTACCGATATGGTAAATTTGAATTATGAAAATCTTTGCGGGAATGTTTGTAGTTGCATATAAAAGCATGTTTAAGCATTCATTTGTAAACTAGATAGCAATTGTGATGTTCAAGTATTCTCAAGGTGATTCAAGCCTTTCATTGTGTTGCAAGAGCAGACTTGTGTGGTTTATGTGTTTGTGTTTGCATATTTGAGCATCCATTTCATCATGGAATGAAGAGCATCTTCCTCCCATGATATCTTCACTACAAGGTAACATTATATTGTGTTTTCATCATCATTTCCTTTGGTTTTTGCATGTGCCTCACAAGGGCACGCACTGTCTATCTGACAATGGTGTTTGGAGACTTAAGTGTCCTTTAGGGCTTGACTGAGGCAAGCCTCTAAACACCACAACCCCCCTCCCAAAGTCTTGTGATTGCAAGTTACAGGTGTCGCATTTGGGAAAAGTGAAGTTGTAGGAAGGATTAGCAGACATCAAAGATTCTAGATCTAAAGACAAATAGGACACCAGAGCATTTCTAGGACTTGGGCGCTCACTCTAGTGTCCTCCGTAGCTGAATTTCTAGAAATAGGAGTTACATTGCTGATCAGTGACGGAAGGAGGTCTGAATCTCGTAAAGAAACTGGTACCTTGGACTAGGGAACCCACATCAGTGTCCCTGACTATTCTGCCTCAAAACCCCAAAAATAGGTACTCTGTGATTTGCTATTTTACTTCCATCTGTAAGAGCTTTTTCTGTTATTCATCAGTTTATTGCTGTATTTGTATAATTAGGGTTTTAATGGTCAATTGAGCATAAGAGAATATAAATTGGTGATTAAATTCCCTAATCCAAGATTCCCTACATCCCACAACAATCTAGGGTATGATAGTGAATTGCCACTCAACCCTAGATCCTTGAATGTAAAGTGGAAAGGTGGATTCAAACATCAAAACACCAAAACATTAACAAATCCAATTTTCACCTAAACACCACCAAAGGCACTCTAAAGGGTGAATGATTCAAGATCCAACCTTGCCTCACGATGAGGACTTTGTATTAAAGGATGTGCACTAGCTCAAGAGATACACCATCCCACCTCATGATGAGGGCTTTGTATAAAAGGATACACAATAACTCAAGAGATATGTCATCCCACCTTGTGATGAGGGATTTTTTCTTTCTTTTTAAGAGGACGTGCACTAGCTCAAGAGATACACCATCCTACCTCATGATGAGGGCTTTCACACATGCTTTGTTAGTGTCAAAAGATAATCAGATAGATACCATTATATATGCCCCCACCTCAAGGTGGTTGATCTCACTTGCCAGTAGCAAGCACATTAAGGTAGAGTGAAAACATGCAAGGGAACAAGAGCTTTCAAAAATCCCATGCCCCCAAAGTGACATGTACCACAATCATCGAATGTTCCCACAAACACATTGATATGATTAACAATACATAAGCTTTGGTTAGAAAATCTTTCTTTAAGATAACAACCAAATCAATTTGTAGAAGCTATACATGAAATCATAAAATACATCACACCAAGCACCAAGGGTACACTTGCAGGTTTGGAACTGCGTATAGCCATTGGGCTATACTGTGGATCTCTCAGTACCAAGTGTAACGATGAGGTGAGATACAAAACCATCCAAAGTGCATTGAAATAGATTGAGAGTATTTGTAAAAGTTTGTTACAAGAGATTTCACAACACGAACCACAACACATAGTGATTCTACTAGCCAAGCATTGGATATATATATCAACCCCATCTTCATATATGGATTGGGTCCATTTTTTCTTTCTTGTTGAAGGGACACATGGTCCTTATTAGTATTTATTTGTTTTTCATCATCTACCAACTAGTAGAGCCACTGAAGAAGTGAAACAATAAAAATGATAGAGGAGAAAAAAGTGAATTGGGTTTACAACATGGGAAGATGCCCCCAAGACATCTTCCTTGGTGTTATGCCCCCAAGGTACAACACACAACAATAAAATAGATGAGAGGAAAGTAGAAGAATGGTCACGACAAAGGTGGTCTCCTTGTATCCTTGACCTTACAAGAGTATCAAGGGTCATCCAAAGAGACCTAGACAACACTTATCACAACACAGGGGGACACAACACATAAGAAGAGGCCACATAAGCAAGCACTCTAAGAGATGCTACAATAAAGGTGGCTAAAAGGGGTTAGAAATACTTACCTATTTACACAACCAAACTAGTAGTTATCGTCAAGCAAATCATCTTCCACCTAGTCTCAACTGCAAGAGGAAATAGGCACATAGGGTATAATTTGTTAGAAACTTTCTAGTGTTGTCATTGATGTCAACCCGTAGTAGGTAGTTCACTTGGTTTCCAAGTGCTTTTGAGAAAATTTGAATAAGAAGATGTGCAGTGTGATAGAGTTGTGCTCAGCATACTGCTCCACATTTCTTCCCAGTTGAAGATATGCTTGTGCAGTTTGGAAGTGATGATCAGAGGTGTTATATCTAGAGTTTCAGGTTCTAGAGTGTGCAAAAGTGAAAGATATGTTTGACAGTGTGTTTGCCTATGTAGAAGACTGCATGGGACAAATCAGATTGCTCTACATTTCTCCGCATTAAGGTTTCATGTCCTAAAAATCTGGAGATGTGCTTCTATAGTGTATATCTACCTCTCCTTGAAGTTTCCTATGTTGGGTTGCTCTGCAAGATCTATTCTTGTGTTGGTGTTTAGTGGTAGTGGATCTTGATGTGCTTAATGAAGATATTCTTTGTGTCAGATGGTTGCAGCAATTTACAAAGGTTTCCTATGATTTTGAATGTTGTGGAAATGTGTGTGGATGTTGTGGAGTGTCTCTTTGTGGTCCACACAATGTGTTTGGACTTGGAGAAGCATGGATGTAGTTGTTAGCTCAGGTTTGGCCGACCTGGCTTGTTGGCACCATTTGCGGAGGTGTCTCGAGGATTGTAGAGATGAGAATATTAGTGATGAAGATTTAAGTCTTCGTTATCCCTTGATGTGGTCCACTTACACTTCTTTCCATCTTGGAAGTGTTTAGTGTCGACCTTTAAGTAATGTTGCATGTGTGTAATACACATGCTCCATTACGAATGACCTAATTGAGATAGATCTTGGTTGTAGATGGTATAAATGCAAGATGAAAATGAGTGGAGCAATGTAGAGAAGTGTTGGCAAGAGACACTATATGGATTCATGGTTGTTGTCATTGATGGCAACAAAGGTCATCCCACATATCCGCAAGTCATGGTGTGTCTCTACTGGAAGTCAGAATAAAGGTTATTGTGGTCCAGTGAACAAGAACAGAGCATGTGGCAAGGTCTAACAGACAGGTCCGGATCTCTCAGAGGAAGTATCTTGGTGCAGTGCAGATCTGGGGAAGTCAAGAGGACTACCTTGAGTGGTATATTCCAAGGATTTAGCCTCCGGTAATGGACAAGGAAAAAGATATGAATAGTTGAGTACCAGATTCCTGAGTGACAGTGTGAATAGAGGAAGAACTGACTGACAGAACATCAGACTATTTTCTAGATGTGTTACTGATGATGGTAAAGGTTGTGAAGGCATGAATCATGTTTGGCTGACATGATTAATGATATCTACAGGTATATGCTTGATTCACATTACTTGATGTGCAAGGATTCAGCCGACAGAACAGAGTTTGTGAGAAGATAGACTGTTCCAGGTGCTGACTAGAAAGATAATGAAATCACTTGTGCAGATATATATATATATAGGATGGATTTAGTTATGAGAAGTGTAGTTGTATGATGTGATATGCGAATAAGAGCAGAGTAGAAGAGAAGTAGTAAGAAAGATCCGGTATGTGAAAGTAAAGCAGAATAAAGAGAAGAGAAAGATGAAGTGCAACAGATCAGTGTATTGAGCCTAATCGGAACTAAACTCCAGCATATGTGGATGCTTCCAATCAGTTCAAGTATTGTATAACATTCTTTTGTAGACAGTGTGTCTCCTTGTAGGCAGTGTGCCTCCTTTGTGAGCAGTGTGCTCGGGCAGTGAGCCCTAATTGGCAAGTGCCATTTTGTAATTCCTTATTCTTCTAACAGAGAATAATCTTTGGGTTAATCACCCCATGGTTTTCTCCCTTAATAGGGTTTCCACATAAAAAATACTGTGTCATGTGTTTTTCATTTCATGGTAATATTTGCTTGTTTGAATTAATGCTGGATTGATTAAATAAGAAAGTTCAAAAAGAAGAAATAATAATTAGGATAACTGATTCACCCCCCTCTTAGTTATCAACAATTGGTATCAGAGCTAAGTTCCTCCTAATAGAGCCTAACAGCTTGAGGAAGATCTGGGAGTTCAAATGGATGCATATGGTTTAAGGGAGCAACTCAAAACTGCCCTTGAGGATCTTGAACAGTCAAACTCTGAAGTCAATGAATTAAAGGAAAGACTCAAACAGGCTGATGAATTCATGAGAGAACTAAAAAACAAATTAAGTCTCTCTATGAAAAAGAGAAAGGAGTTGCTCCAGCAATTGGCAAGACAAAGTGAAGAAAGTAATGCAAATGAAGAGCTGACTGAAAAAACCAAGTTATGTGAAAAGTTATCAAAAGAAGTCATTATGGTAAGACATGAAATGGAATCAAGAGTTATAAAGTTTACTTAAGAGATTGAAGAGAAAAGAAAAATTGAAGACAATCTAAGACAATCTCTCAAAGAGAAATCAGAAGATTGCCACCAGACGGATAGGATTATCAGACATCTTGAATCTGATCTTGAAGATGCTAAAGATAATGAAGAAAAACTTAAGGATCAAATTGTCTCTCTCAAAAGGGATCTTCAAACAGCAAATGAATATAAAGAGAAATTCAAGATAAGTTATGCTCAACTTGAAGTTCTTCTTGGAAGTCAAAAGAGGATAGATGATAAATGTGGTTTGGGATATGAGAAAGGAGAAAGCTTCGGATCCGGTTAGAAGAATTTTGGATTAGAAAATCCAAGGAACAGGCCTAGAAGACCTCCGGTAAGACAACCCAATGCTCAAAGATATCCATCCTTTAATGGATACTACCACAATTGCAATCACTTTGGTCACAAAGCTAATCAGTGTAGAAAGAGAATGAATCAGACTAATTCATCCTTCTCTGGACAATGCTTTAACTACAAAAGGTATGGACATAAGTCTCATGAATGCAGAAATATGCAAATGAACAAATCATTCAATGGTAGATGATTTACATGTAATAGAGTAGGTCAAATGGCTAATCAATGCAGATCAAGAGGTTATCAGTCAAATATGCAAAGAAATGTTGTTTGCTAAATCTATAATAGGTCCGGTCATAATGCAAAAGTCTGCAGAAGCAAAAATCAAGACAAAAGAGGTCCAGTATATAGTCAAAATCAAGACAAAGGTAAACAAAAGATGAATGCGGATGAAATTAGGAATGAGATGAACAAGATTTGGGTGAAGAAAAGTTTAGAGAAGGTAGAGGTTGGATCCGCACCAGACTCTAGTGCTAATATTCCTTCTGGAAATTAAGAAATGAGCTCTAGCTTAGGGGGAGACACAAATAAAACCCTGTTCCCCCAGCCAATCAAGTGGTGCCGGATTAGGCACAAGATGCGGAGTAAAGGGTTTGTAGATATGAGTCTTGAGATGATCCAGCTAAGATTTTAGAGGTCTGCATGAAGATGTGAAGAAGTTGTGATCAATTATGTAGAACCTATTCTGGGAGATGCTCCAGAATGACAGATGATTACAAAAAGGTCCAAAGAGATCCGGAAGTGCATTGTCTTATTCTGTGGATTGGACAGAGTATTTCAGATGTCCTTGTGATGTGTCATCTTGATTTGTTCATGGTTAGAAGATCTGCATGACATTCATAAATTAGGACTGATCTGATTCTTCAAGTCATTCGAATAAGGCAAACCGGAATAATGTAGGTCAAGCATTTATTGCAATCAGATATTAGGGTTTGTGGAGCAATATAAGGGATTTCTCATAAATCACTTGTTCATTCTACACTCAAGAAGAAGTGAAAAGTGGAGCCCTGCAACAAACTTCATCAAGTTCACCAAAGATCTCTTGCATAAGTCATTACATACAGAAATCAATCCAACCACTTCGTGTAACCGAAGGCGCATAAGGTATTTTCTATTTTCGATATCTCACTACAAATCTTTTGAAAAATGGCTACTTTGAATATAGTAAGGATCTCAGAGAGGCCCCGACCTAAATTTAAGAAACACCCATACAAGTCATTGGAGGTAGATCCCTTGGGAGCATTCTCTAGTGTTCCTCATGGCGTTTTACACACAGAAGACATTAGGGTTTACATACATGCAAGTATTGAGGAATTTAGGGAATTCAAATTGAGAGATTTCTATCACAAACAACTGATAGACAATGTTTTTGAGCTTAAACCAGAGTATAAGGGTATCCAGAAGAAACATTTTGATCAATTCATTCATTTCCCCTGCTTTGAAGAAGATGAATGGGTCTGATACGTATTGAGTAGAATGCATGACAACTTCCTATGGCTGAATAGACCTTGCAAGATCACAAAAGAGGCAATTAGGGCAGTAACTAGTCTATACTCTTCCGGAGGGATACCTATCCTGAAATCCGTCAAAAATAACATTGTAACTGAGGCCACCGGATCAAAATTTGATAAGAGGGCAATGACCATTGAAGATATTTCTGATCTAGATATCAAGTTTGCATCTATGATAATAGGATACAAGATTTATCACTCCAGTAGGGAGAATTCTGTATCCAGAACTGTAGTATATACTGCCTATGAGATGCTGAGGAAGAATGCAGATTATGATCTCTGTGAACTTCTTTTAAGCCAATTAATGGAAAATATATAGAAGATCAAAAAGGACAAAAAGAATTCTTTCAAGTATGGTACACTTATATTATGTCTATTTTTCTACTTCATGAATGAGATGCCTAGATCAAGTGGACGGGTATGGCAAAATGACAAACCTGTAGCAGTCCAGATCAGAGATTATTTACATGGGCTTGGGGATGCCAAAGCAAGAAATACAGCCCTGTGGGGATACTTCAAAAACTTCTAGAGCATGATGCAAGCAAGAGAAAGAATTCCCTAGTCTATTGTTGAAAAATACAAAGACTCGGTCTGCTTTATGGTTGATACTGATCAGTGGCTAATGGAGGCAGTAGAGCCAAGGATAGTTTGGATCATACCCATGGGGTATGAGGTTGATGAACAGATTATGGAACTGTATGTTCAACACATGCTTAGTCAGCCCAAAGATCCAAAGGCAGAAAGGTTTGGAACCTTTGAGGAGCTGAGTGTGAAGATCCATGTGGAACTCAGAGAACTTGAGATAAAGAGGAAGGTGAGAAAAGAAGTAGAGCATATTGCTCAAGGCCTAGGCATCCCAAAGGAGGCACTTGATGCCAATCAGGAAAAGAGGCGAAAGGTTGAGGAAGAGAAGAAAGAGGCAGAAAAGAAAAGCAAGAAAAGTACTCTGGTGGAAACCTCAACCCAGACCAGATCATCAAAGGGATCTACACCTGTCACAACCAAAAGCTCAAAAAATATCAAAACTGGAAGGTCAGACATCCGGTAAAGGAGAGAAAAGGTCTAAAATAAAAGCCACAAGGGCTTATACAAGTCAGAAAGATGAACAGGAAACAGAATCAATTGAAGGGGTAAAAGAAATCAAGAAGTAGAAGAACAAAGGATCTGATAAACTCTCCACAGGCCAAGACAAGGAAGAAATGGCAGAGGAATTTGTTAAAAAGCCCACCCTGTCTCTAGAGAGTGTAATCAAATCCATCACTATGGATGGAAACCTTCAACCTATGGTCGAATTCTATGATGACTACAATGAGGTTGACCAAAAGATCCTACAGGAAGCCACAATCAGGTATCTGAACATATACAATAAGGCTTTCATTGAGATTATATCTCTAATTCCTTAAAGCCTAGAAAAGGAGTTAGAAATAAGAAAGAAAAATGCCCAGGCAAAAGATCTTGAGATCTGGGAGCAGATAGCTATTCAGCTATATCCTCAAATTGATCCCAAGACAATGAACATAATATTCAAAGACTGCAAAGATGAGTTCAGGAGTAAAGCAAGGATGAATCAACTCATGCTTGGTGAGACTGACAAGGTGGCCATGGATACAGAAGAGATCCTCTGAAAGGCCTTCAAAAGGTTTAATCTTCTTGTTGTAGAGGACTTGGGTACTAATCCCTCATCCACAAGTGCTGTAGAATAAACTTCTAAGAAAGCAACGGAAGAGATGGGCCCTGAACAAACCAACATTTCTCCTCTAGTTTCCCCTACAGTCTCTGGATCCAAAGAAGAAGAGAAATTACAGGAGAAAGAAGCAGCGGTAAAAGAAAAAGAAGTTGACAGTACCAAGGGTGCAAAGAAAGAGAAGACTCCAATAGAGAAAACCACAACGGATAGTGGTAAGAATATGGAAGGAGAGAAAACTCCAAAGGACAGCTCCAAGACTACAGAAGAGTAGAAACATCTATCTCCAGCAAGAGACACTGCACAAACTATCCAAAAATTTTTGAGCAAAGAAACAATAGAGATTGACGAACCGGAGCTTCTACAAGGTCCTTTCAATTTTGATTCCCTCTCTCTGGTACAGACAATGAAGATAGCTTCATTTGCAAATGCTAAGGCAAATGATAAACTCCTAAAGTCTCATATGGAAGATTGTGAGTTGATAGAAGCTACTTCTGGAGTGCTTGAGAAGATTATGCCATCGGTCCAGAAAGATCCCATAGCCTCCTCTTCCAGTAATCTCAAAACCTTAGTCAGCAGTGTTGGTACACATTTTGAATCCCTAGAAAAATCAGCTGAAGAAAAGGTCTGGAAGGAGTTCTTGGATAAGAGATTCTCAGAGGTACTAGGATTAATCTCTAATGATAGGAGAAATATGAGTATTGGAATAAAGAGCTTAGAAAATGCTCTTAAGGATGGTGGTGACATTTACAAATTTTGTATCTCCTGGTCAAAAGCAACAGTAGAAATTGAGAAGAAAATAAAAGAGGAACAGGACAAACTACTGAGTTTGTCTCAAAGTTTTGATCCTCTCTCTTCCTCCATAGTAAATCAAGAATGTCAAACTATTGAAATCACAAATGCAATCAAGAACATTGAAAAGGAAAGGAAGAATATAATTAACTGGATGGGAGAACTTAATAGGATTATTATCCCTAAGTTAGAGACCATGCATGAGGCCATAAGTGATGCTAAGACTACCGCCCACACAAATGATCCGACAGATCTTAAGAGGGCAGAAGCTTTTGTGTTTTTGTTGAGTGGTCACATTTCACTTTTGGATAGAATGAAGCAAAGTTGGGCTATAGAACTCATCCAGTTGAAGACATCCTTTGCAGATATTCTTCAGTTTATGTGAATATGTAATATATAGCCAAGTATAGTAAAATTTTTGAAAATTTTGGTGTGCGGACCCTACCCTTTGCCATTGATGTCAAAGGGGGAGTGAGGAGCAGTGAAAAATGAGGAATCCAACTAAGGGGGAGCTCCAGAAAATGTATATAAAGACAGAGCATCAGCCAAGGGGGAGCATAGTGTAAACACTTAGTCATTTTTCACTAAGTGTTGCCATCAATGCCAAAGGGGGAGATTGTTGGCAAGAGACACTATATGGATTCATGGTTGTTGTCATTGATGGCAACAAAGGTCATCCCACATATCCGCAAATCATGGTGTGTCTCTACCGGAAGTCAAAATAAAGGTTATTGTGGTCCGGTGAACAAGAACAGAGCATGTGGCAAGGTCCGACAGACAGGTCCGGATCTCTCAGAGGAAGTATCTTGGTGCAGTGCAGATCTGGGGAAGTCAATAGGACTACCTTGAGTGGTATATTCCAAGGATTTAGCCTCCGATGATGGACAAGGAAAAAGATATGAATAGTTGAGTACCAGATTCCTGAGTGACAGTGTGAACAGAGGAAGAACTGACTGACAGAACATCAGACTATTTTCTGGATGTGTTACTGATGATGGTAAAGGTTGTGAAGGCATGAATCATGTTTGGCTGACATGATTAATGATATCTACAAGTATATGCTTGATCTGCATTACTTGATGTGCAAGGATTTAGCTGACAGAACAGAGTTTGTGAGAAGATAAACTGTTCCGAGTGCCGACTAGAAGGATAATGAAATCACTTGTGCGGATATATCTATAGGATGGATTTAGTTATGAGAAGTGTAGTTGTATGATGTGATATGTGAATAAGAGCAGAGTAGAAGAGAAGCAGTAAGAAAGATCCGGTATGTGAAAGTAAAGAAAAATAAAGAGAAGAGAAAGATGAAGTGCAGCAGATCAGTGTACTAAGCCTAACCAGAACTAAACTCCAGCATATGTGGATGCTTCCAATCAGTTCAAGTATTGTATAACATTCTTTTGTAGACAGTGTGTCTCCTTGTAGGCAGTATGCCTCCTTTGTGAGTAGTGTGCTCGGGTAGTGAGCCCTAATTGGCAAGTGCCATTTTGTAATTCCTTATTCTTCTAACAGAGAATAATCTTTGGGTTAATCACCCCGTGGTTTTCTCCCTTAACAGGGTTTCCACGTCAAAAATACTATGTCGTGTTTTTCATTTCATGGTAATATTTGCTTGTTTGAATTAATGCTGCATTGATTAAATAAGAAAGTTCAGAAAGAAGAAATAATTAGGATAACTGATTCACCCCCCCTCTTAGTTATCAACAGAGAAGATGATGTGAATGTGAATCAAGGATAGTGAATTGTGTGCAAGCTTAAAAGCCTATGACTTTGAAATGCAGTGAGTAGAAGGTGTCTACATTTCAATGTGCTAGAAGTTGCTGGATGCAGTGAGCGAAAAGTTGCAGATGGAAAAAAGTATCAGCGATGGATCTTGTTGGAATTAGGGAAGACAACTGAGAGGGGGGTGAATCAGTTGTCACAAAACTTTTATCTTTTGCTGCATTTAATCTTCTTTACCACTCATTAACAGATTAATGATATAACCATGAAAGCATGAATCAACAACACATGAGCAGAAACATAATCAACACACATAACACTAGGATTTTTACATGGAAACCTAGTTAAGGGAAACACCATGGTGGGGGTTAACCCACAAGATTTATTCTCCATTAAAAGAATAGAAAATGGGAAGGCACTTGCCTTCGGGCGCATTGCCTAAAGGTCACTGCTCAAAAGAAGCTCACTACCTACAAGAACATTTACAATGTTAACACAGAAAGATTGAACTGAGAAACAACATCTTCTTCATGCAAAGTTTAGTTCCATTGAAGCACACAATACTTCTGCTCTGCCCCCAAACACTTCTTCACTATCTCCCCATCCTTTACTGCTCTTCCTCTTATGCTCTTCTTCTTCTCTACTCTGCCTTTCTTCCTTTCTTAGGATCTTATCATTTTCACACAAGGATGACTTTCCACAACTCAACCACATGTATTTATATGCTTCATCAACCTTGGAATTAACATCAAGGTCGACACTACAAACATATGACTTAATTTGAATCACTATATTGTGGACCAAACATAGCTGGGACCTAAATCTTCCTCGAACAACACACCACGCTTCATAGAACCTCTCTTAGATCATCCGTAACATGCACAAAGCATCTGGTCAGCCAAGACTAGGAAGAACAACAATACCCAAGGACAAATCTTCAACAACAAGCTCAATTCTTAATGCAGACCACCACAAGCACAGTGAAATCAACAGGAACAACTACACCACCTCAGATCACCAGAAGCACTTGTACCTTCATCTGGGAACTCAAGAACATCAACTATCATGACTGTCATACTAGAAGGATTTCTTACACACCTCCAAACCATGAACCACATGAGTTGAGGATACACACTAACATCTCAAACACACCTCTAGATCCACAGATCATAATATTCCAATGCGGATCAATCCAGACCAAATTTTTGTCACTCTATCACATCGAAACAACTGCAAAACTTGGTTCTACTCTGATGGTCATAACTTCACCAATTCTTCATGCAGACCTCTCAAATCTTGACTAGAGCAACTTCAGACAGTCCTCTACAAACCCTTTAATCTGTAGACTCTGATCTTCATCTTATTAGGAATATGGAACAATCTTCTTCACTGAACTGCATTGTCTTCACTGTCTCTGATAAAGAGATATGTATCTCACTTGTTTCTTCTGGAGAGGCTAATTTTTTCAATATCCTTAGCATACAAGTCTTCTAAACAAGAAATAGAATAAGATATAGTTGACACTAATGACAACAAGGATATGTTGACATCAATGACAACACTGGTTAGGCACATATTTGCAACAATCACCCCTTTTGTCATTGATGGCAACATATGATGTGAAAAACTAGTTTAACCATCAAGACAATAACTTCTCCCCCTTTCTCTTATCACACCTGCAACCACTTTCTTCACTGCTCCTTTCACCAGCAACTACTCACTTCCATCCAAGTTTTTCACATGACTTCTCTCCCCCTTTGACATCAATGGCAAAGGGCACATATTTGCAATCATCTCTCACCCTTTTTCTTTCTTAGACAAGACTAAACTGAACTCAGAACATATTGACTACTCCCCCTGAGTAGTATCCCCTTAACACCAATTCAGATCACTAGATATGACTGTGAGTTCCATCGGACTGATGCACACTAGTGCACCTTAGTTCTGAAGAGAAGGGGTAATCATCCCTAGCTTCCCTCTGAGATACTCAAAAGTGTCCTTAAGTAGAGACTTAGTGAAAATGTCTACAATCTAATCTTTTGATGAAACAAACTCTAATTTGACTTTATTCTCATTCACCTTCTCTCTCAAGAAGTGAAACTTGATGGATATGTGCTTTGTCCTTGAATGCAACACTGGATTCTTTGATATGTTTATTGCACTTGAATTATCACATAAGATTGTAACAGGCTTTTCAAACACAACTTTGATATCCTTCAACATTTGTTTCATCCATAAAACTTGAGTACAACTAGTTGCTGCTGCTATATACTCTGTCTCTGCAGTAGACAGAGATATTACATCCTACATTTTACTCAACCAAGAAACCAATCTCTTTCCGAAGAAAAATGCACCTCCACTAATACTCTTCATGTCATCCACATCTCTTGCCCAATCAGGATCTATATATGCATGAAGAGTGAAATCATCACCCTTAGGATACCATAATCCATAATCAAATGTTCCCTTCAAATATTTGAAAATTCTTTTGATTGCTACAACATGAGATTCTTTAGGATCATCTTGAAATCTAGCAACAAGGCCAACTACATTCATAATATCAGGTCTGGTATGAGTCAGATAAAGTAATCCTCCAATCATTGATCTATACCTTTTCTGATCTGCCTTAGGGGAATCATCATCTTTACTCAACTTGCATCTAGTTATCATAGGAGTACTCACTGGTTTTGAATCTTCCATTCCAAACTTTTTCAACAACTCTTTCACATACTTAGACTGAGATATGAAGATGCCTTTTTTTGACTGAATGATTTGTAGACCTAAGAAGAAATTCATTTCACCAAGCATGGACATCTCAAATTCACTTTGCATCTGATTAGCAAATTTTTTACACATGCTGTCATTTCCACCAAAGATGATATCATCAAAAAATACCTCAACAATTAGGATGTGTTCATGATCAATTTTGAAATAAAGAATACTATCAGCAGTGCCTTTGCTAAATCCTAAGTTTAGCAGATATTTATCTAATCTTGCATACCAAGCTCTAGGGGCTTGTTTAAGTCCATACAATGCTTTCTTCAATCTGCAGACCATATCTCCTTGATCAGACAACTGGAATCCTTCTGGTTGCTCAATGTAGACTTCTTCCTTCAACTCTCCATTTAGGAATGCTGACTTGACATCCATCTAGTAAACTTTGAAATCTTTGCAAGAAACAAAGGCAAGAAATAATCTGTCTGCTTTGATTCTTGCCACTGGAGCAAAAGTTTCTTCAAATCAATTGCCTCTACCTGAGAATATCCTTTGCACACCACTCTTGCTTTGTTTCTTACAACTTCACCATCTTCATTCAATTTATTCTAGAAGACCCATTTAGTTCCAATTACATTTTTCTCTTCAGGTCTAGGAACAAGATCCCAAGTGTGATTCTTTTCAATTTGCATTAATTCTTCTTCCGTTACTTTTTCCCAAATTTCATCATTACATGCTTCATTCACTGATTTTGGTTCAATCTTTGAAATTAAACAATACTCCACTTGTTCTTTAGCAATTTTTCTTCTAGTTTGAACACCCTTATTTCTATCTCTTATGATTTGATCTTTAGAATTATTCAACCTTACATACCTGGGAGTTTTGTGATTTTCTTAACCTTTTGATTCTTGAACTTGTTCTTCATCATTTTTACTAGCTTCTTGAGTCACTAGATTTTTTGGAGCAATCCGAATCTGAGTCTGAGCTTCAACTTGCTTTTCATTTTCATCATCTGATTCATATCCACAGAAATTGGAAGGTCTCTCCATGCTCTCATCTACTTTGACACTAGTAGTTTCAACAATCCTTTTCAATCTCTTGTTAAAGCACGGGTATGCCTTGCTTTGGTTAGAATAATGCAAAAATATTCCTTCATCACTCCTTGCATCAAACTTGCCTAGATCTTCATCTCTTTTGATATAGCATTTACTACCGAAAACTCTGAAGTATTTCATAGTAGGAGCATTACCAAACCAAAGTTCATAAGGTGTTTTACTAGTATTACCTTTGATTTGTACCTGGTTACGAGTGTAGACAATAGTACTCACAGCCTCTCTCCAATAGACATGTGGAACATTTGCCTCCATCATCATGGTTCTAGCAGCCTCTTGAATAGTCCAGTTCTTCCTTTCCACAACTCCATTCTGCTGAGGAGTCCTAGGAGCAGATAACTGTCATCTTATTCCATGCTTTTTATAAAATGCATTAAACTCATCGGAGGTAAACTCTCCACCTCTGTTAGATCTTAGACACTTTACCTTCACACCAATCTCATTCTCCACCCTAGCCTTGAATACCTTGAATTTGTCAAGAGCCTCTGATTTCTCTCTCAAGAAAGTGACCCACATCATCTGGGAGTAATCATGAATCAACAACATAAAGTATCTGTCTCCTTGCAAACTTCTAACTCTAGTAAGACCACACAAATCAGGGTGTACAAGTTCCAACAATCCACTTAAAGATTGTTCTTTACTTTTGAATGTAGTTCTACTCTATTTGTCCAACTGGCATTCCTTACATATGTTATTAGTAGGTTTTACAAGCTTTGGAAGATCTCTAACAGCTTGAGTAGTACTTATCTTGACAATGTTATCAAAGTTTACATGACACATTCTCCTATGCCATAACCAACTCTGATGAATTTGAGCAATCAAACAAATTTTACCAGTACTACTTAAATGAAAGATATTACCTCTAGTCTGTGTACCATATGCAATTTCAGTTCCGGAGCTTTCCAAAATTCTGCATTTACCATCCTTGAATCAGAGGTCATATCCTTTGTCAACCAACTGTCCAATACTGAGAAGATTATGCTTCAACCCTTCTAAATACAAAACATCATTAGTGTTGTGCTTACCATCAAAAGATATGGATCCTCTGCCATGGATTATGCTAGTGGAATTGTCTCCAAACTTCATAATTCCACCTTCATATCTTTCCATACTTACAAACTTACTTTTATCACCTGTCATATGATGAGAACATCTGCTGTCAATCACCCATTCATCCTTTTATTCAATCTGAGTAGCCAAGCCACTTTCCACATTCACATAGCTAGCAGATTTAGAAAGCACCAAGTTTTCTTCTTTAATAGCAATGAACACATTCATTTCTAGATGTACTTCCCTTATCAGATTCATCATCTGTAACTCCTTCATCAGCAACTTCTTGGACATAGTAGCATTTCTTCTGAAACCTAGGTCTGTTATGGTTTGGATTTGAAACCCTCTCCGGACATCTTGAAGCAAATTGACCAATCTTATTGCAAGCAAGACATTTGAAAGGCAACTTTCCTTCATACTTACCAGATCCTCTAGGTAATCTTTTGGCAATGAGGGCTTCACTTTCTTCAAGCTCTATTTAATCTTCTTCAAGTTCCTTCCTTGTCTTCTCATATCTGGTTGGTCTTCTTGAAGAGCTTTCACCTGGATCAAATCTTTGCTTCCCAAACACACTGGCCTTAAAAGAAGATTCTAATTTAGGAAGGGAATCACCAAACTCACTCATTTCAAATGCTGAAACCTTGCCAACCAATTGATCCCCTGTAACAGTTGTCACAGTCCTAATCTCCTCAATAGCAGCAACTCTACAATTTTATGAAGCAGGTAAGGATCTGAGCACCTTGCCAACAATCTCTGATTCTTCCATTTTTCCAACAGCATACTTGATACTGCACATAAGTTCATTCACTTTCTGCATGTAGGAAGTGATGTTTTCATCTTCACTCATCCTAAAATTTTCGTATCTACCTTTCAGGCTCCGTAACTTAGCACATTTGACATATTCATCACCTTCATACAGAGTTTCCAATTTCTTCCAAATTTCATGAGCAGTTTTCAATTCTAGGACATTTGTCATTTCTGTATTAGTCAAGGCACTTAACAATGCTTCTTTAGCCCGAATGTTGTTTTTAGCATCTTTGAGTTCATTTGGAGTTGAAGGACCTTTCTCTGGAGGTATATACTCATCCTTTGTTATCAACCAATAAGCATCACCCATGCATTACAAATCGTACTCCATGCGACTCTTCCAAAGAGAGCAATTTGTTCAATCAAATCTTAGACTATCCTTCTTGTAAGTCGACATCCTAGATCTCCTCAAGCAGTCAAGCTTCTTTAAGAGGAACTAGCTCTGATACCAATTGTTAGAATTAGGGTAGACAATTGAGAGGGGGGTGAATCACTTGTCACAAAACTTTTATCTTTTGCTACATTTAATCTTCTTTACCACTCATTAATAGATTAATGATATAACCATGAAAGCATGAATCAACAACATATGAGCAGAAACATAATCAACACACATAACACCAAGATTTTTACGTGGAAACCCGGTTAAAGGAAAAACCACGGTGGGGGTTAACCCACAAGATTTATTCTTTGTTAAAAGAATAGAAAATGGGAAGGCACTTGCCTTCGAGTGCACTGCCCAGAGCTCATTGCTCAAAAGAGGCTCACTGCCTACAAGAACATTTACAATGTTAACACAGAAAGATTGAACTAAGAAATAACATCTTCTTCATGCAAAGTTCAGTTCCATTGAAGTGCACAATACTTCTATTCTACCCCCAAACACTTCTTCACTATCTCCTCATCCTTTACTACTCTTCCTCTTCTGCTCTTCTTCTTCTCTGCTATGCCTTTCTTCCTTTCTTAGGATCTTATCATTTTTGCACAAGGATGACTTTCCACAACTCAACCAAACATATTTATATGCTTCATCAACCTTGGAATAAACATCAAGTTTAACACTACAAACATCTGACTTAATGTGAATCACTATACTGTTGGAAAAATATAGTTGGGACCCAAATCTTGCTTGAACAACATGCCACGCTTCATAGAACCTCTCTTAGATCATCTGTAACATGTACAAAGCATCTAGTCGGCCAAGATTGGAAAGAACAACAACACCCAAGGACAAATCTTCAACCACAAGCTCAATTCTTAATGCGGACCACCAACATAGTAGGCACCCAATTCAGAGACCACCACAAGCATAATGAAATCAACAGGAACAACCGCACCACCTCAGATCACCAGAAGCACTTGCACCTTCATCTAGGAACTCAAGAACATCAACTGTCATGGCGTCATACTAGAAGGATTGCTTGTAGACCTCCAAACCATGAACCAATTGAGTAGAGGATACACATTGACATCCCAAACACACCTCTAGATCTACAAATCATAATATTCCAATGCGGATCAATCCGGACCAAATTTCTATCACTCTATCACCTCTAAACAATTGTAAAGCCTGGTTCTACTTAGATGGTCATAACTTCACCAATTCTTCATGTGGACCTCTCAAATCTTGACTGGAGCAACTTCAGATAGTCCTCTACAAACCCTTTAATCTGTAGACTCTGATCTTCATCTTACTGGGAATGCAGAGCAATCTTCTTCACTAAACTACATTGTCTTCACTGTCTCTGACATAGAGATATGTAACTCACTTGTTTCTTCCGGAGAGGCTAATTTTCTCAATATCCTCAGCATACAAGTCTTCTAAACAAGCAATAGAATAAGATACAGTTGACACTAATGATAACAAGGATATGTTGACATTAATGACAACACTGATTAGGCACATATTTGCAACAGATCTCTCCTGTTGCTTTGAGATAATGAATCTCTCTATAACAATCTTCTTCTTTCTTCTCTCTTATGGGCAATGAGCCCTTGGTAGTGAGCCTTTCTCTAGCAATGAGCCTTTCTTCTAGGCAATGAGCCCTTGGCAATGAGCCTACTTATTTTCAGTGTTGTTATTCATATATATTGTGAGCTAGTCCTCACTGTGGTTTTTCCCTTATTGGGTTTTCTACATAAATCTAGTGTTCTTATGTATTTGGTGTGTTTGCATTGATACTTCATATGTTTTCATTCTACTAATGCATTATAAGTGGTTGATGTTTTTGTTGATAACTAAGAGGGGGGGTGAATCAGTTATCTTAATTTATTTAACTTTCTGTTCTTCTTTAACAACTAATACATCATCAAAGTAAATAGGCATCCACAAGCATGAAAGTAGAAACAAAGTCAATACACATAACACAATGATTTTGACGTGGAAAACCCTATTAAGGGAAAAACCATAGGGTGACCAACCCAAGAATGTATTCTCTGTTAGAAGAATAGAAGTACAAAAATGACACTTGCCAATTAGGACTCACTACCTGAGTAGACTGCTCACAAGAGGCTCACTGCCTGCAAGTTATAAAGAGAGTAACAAGATACTTGAACTGATAAGAAGCATCCACAGATGCTGGAGTTCAGTTCCAGTTAGGCTCAGTTTACTGATCTACTACACTTCATCCTTTCTCTTCTTTTGTGCTACTATCCTTTCACATACTGGACCTGCCTTACTGCTTCCACACTGCTCTTCTACTTTTCTTCGTACACCACACAACACAACACCTTCTCATCAAAATTCATCTGGTATATATATATATCCGCACAAAGGATTTCATCCTCTTTCTAGTCAGCATCCAGAATAGTCAATATTTCCCAAACTCTAGTCTGTCAGCTGAATCCTTGCTTACCAAGTGATGCGTATCAAAGAGATACTCATAGAAGTCATATAACATGTCGGCCAATTATGAATGATACCTTAAGAACCTTGATCACCATCAATATCTCATCTAGAATAATGTCTGATGCTCTATTGGTCAGTTCTTCCTCTGTCTACTCTGTCAAACAGGACCCCAATAGTTAGATGCTCATATCTCTTCACTCTTTCATCACCAAAGGCTCAATCCCTAGAATATATCAGTCAAGGTACTCCTCTTGACTCCCTAGGTCTGGACTTTACTAAGATACTTCCTCTGAGAGATCTAGACCTGACTGTCAGATCTTGCCACATGCTCTGTTCTTGCTTACCGAACCAGAACACTCTTCAATCTGACTTCTGGTATAGACACACCATGTCCTATGGATGTGTGGGATGGACTTTATTGCCATCAATGACAACAATCATGAAGCTACAATGTGTCTCTTGCCAACAATCTCCCCCTTTGGCATTGATGGCAACACTTAGTGAAAAATGACTAAGTGTTATACTATACTCCCCCTTGGTTGATGCTCTATTCTAATGTACACTTTACCGGAGCTCCCCCTTAGCTAGATTCCACATTTTTCACTGTTCCTTACTCCCCCTTTGACATCAATGGCAAAGGGTAGGGTCCGCACACCAAAATTCCCAAAAATTCAACTATACTTAGCTGCATAAGTATATAAACAGGTTATACTTACATATACTATAGTATGTCTACAAAAGTTGTCTTCAACTGGACAAGTTTTGTTGCCCAACTCTGCTTCATCCTATCCAAAATTGAGATGTGACCACTCAACAGGAATGCAAAGGCTTCTGCCCTCTTGAGATCTATCGGATCACTGGTCCGGGCTGTGGTCTGAGCATCAGTTAGAGCCTCATACATGGCCTCTAACTTAGGGATAATAATCCCTCTTAGTTCACTTAGCCTGCTTATTCTAATTTTCTTCTCCTTCTCAAGCTTCTTTATTTCATTTATAATTGCAAGAGTCTAGCACTCTTGATTTACTATGGAAGAGGAGAGAGGGTCAAAACTTTGAGATAAACTTGTCAGTTTATCCTCTTGCTCTTTTACTTTCTTCTCAATTTCCTTGGTTACTTTAGTCTAGGATAAACAAAATTTATATATATCTCCACCATCTTTAAGAGCATTTTCTAAGCTCTTTATCCCAATATCCATAACTCTCCTATCATTTGAAATTAGACCTTGTACTTTGGAGAATCTCTTTCCTAAAAGTTCTTTCCAGACCTTCTCCTTAGCTGATTTCTCTAAAGACTCAAAATGAGTGCTGACAGAGCTAACAAGAGACTTGAGATTACTAGATGAAGAAACTGAGGAATCCTTTTGAAAGGATGGCATGATCTTTTCAAGCACATCGGATGCAATTTCTAGCAGCTCACAGTCTTCCATGTGAGACTTTATAAGTTTCTCTTTAGCCTTTGCTTGGGAAAAGGATGCTATCTTCATTGTTTGTACCAGGGAGAGAGAATCAAATTCAAATGGTCCTTGAAGTAACTCTGGTTCATCAATCTCCATCATTTCTTTAGTTAGGAAATCCTTGACCACTTCTGCTGTGTCTCTTGCCAGTGATAGGATTTCTCCCCTTCTATAGCCTTAACACTGTCATCTGTGGTCTTTTCTGTTTGACCTTCTTCTTTTCCCTTCACTTCTTCTTTATCCTCTATTCTTTCTTCTCCTTTAGATCCGGAGACTGCTGGGGAGTTCAAATTTACTTCTCCTTGAGGTTCCTCTTCCGGAACAGAGGAATCTAAGTCTTTATCTTTCTCTTTATTTGACTCCTTTTCCTCTTCTACCACTGTCTCAGTAGATTCTTCTTTGTCGTCCATGGCAGAGAGTTCATCACTTACGTCCTTTATGATAGGAATGTTGAATCTTTTGTAGGCATTCCAGAGGATTTCTTCAGTTTCTTTAACTATTTTGTCAGTTTCTCCAAGCATAAGTTGATTCATTCTAGCTTTGCTCTGGAACTCATCGTTGAAATCTTTGAAAATCATATTCATTTACTTCGGAGTGATTGAAGGATATAGTTGAATAGCTATCTATTCACGGATCTCAAGATCTTTTTCCTTGGCATTATTCTTCCTTATTTCTAATTCCTTCTCTAGGCTTTTGGGAATGAGAGAAATGATTTCAATAAAATCCTTATTGTAGATATTTAGATACCTAACTGTAGCTTCTTGCAAGATCTTCTGGTTAGCTTCATTATAATCATCATAGAATTTAGTCATTGGTTTTAGGTTCCCATCCACAGTGACTGATTTGACTACATCATCAATGGACAGAGTGGGCCTTTCAACAAATTCTTCTGCCATCTCTTCCTTGTCTTGACCTGTAGAGGATTCACCGGATCCTTTCTTCTTCTTCTTCATTTTCTTTACCTCCTCATCTGGCTCAGTTTCTTCATCATCCTTCTGACTAATGTAAGACCTTGTGGCTTTTGTTTTAGTTCTTTTTGCAGCTTTACCAAATTATTTTTCTTCTGGTTTAGATGCCTTTGAGCTTTTTGTAGTTGCAGGTGCAAAGGTCTTAGATGATCTGGTCCGGGAGGGGACTTCCACCAGAGCACCTTCTTTCTCTGCTTTTTCTTTTTCTTTCTCTACCCTTTCTATCTTTTCTCTGTTTGCACCAAGTGCCTCCTTGGATATTCCAAATTTCTTGGCAACTTCTTCAACCTCCCTTCTCACTTTCATCTTGATTTCAGGCTGTCTAAGTTCCACATGAACTTTTACACTTAGCTCTTGGTAGGTTCCAAACCTTTCTGCCTTAGGGTCTTTGGGCTAACTCAGCAGATGTTGGATATGCAGCTCTACAATTTTCTCATCTACTTCATACCCCATTGGCATGATCCAGACTATCCTTGGCTCCACTACCTCCATTAGGCATCAATCAGTGTCTACCATGAAACACACTGTATCTTTGTACTTCTCAACCAATGATTGGGAAATTCTTTCTCTGGTTTGCATCATATTTTGAAAGTTCTTGAAGTAACCCCACAGAGCTGTATTTCTTGCCTTAGCATCCCCAAGCCCATGCAAGTAATCTCTAATTTGAATTGTAACAAGTTTGTCATTCTGCCATACCCAACCACTGGATTCAGGCAGCTCATTCATAAAGTAGAAAAACAAACACAATATCAGTCCACCATACTTAAAGGAGTTCTTCTTGTCCTTCTTGATCTTCTGTAAGTTTTCCATTAGTTGGCTCAGAAGGAGTTCATAGAGATCATAATCTACATTCTTTCTCAACTTTTCATAAGCAGTATACACAGCAATTCTGGATGCTGAATTCTCCCTACTGGAGTGATATATCTTATAGCCAATTATCATAGAGGCAAACTTGATATCTGGATCAGTGATATCTTCTATGGTCATTGCCCTTTTATCAAATTTTGATCTGGTAGCCTCACTCACAGTTTAGTTTTTGATAGATTTGAGAACAGGTAACCCTCCAGAAGAGTGCAAACTGGTTACTGCCCTAATTGCATCCTTGGTGATCTTGAATGGTCTATTCAACCATAAGAAGTTATCATGCACTTTGCTCAACACATACCGGACCCACTCATCTTCTTCAAAACAGGGGAAATGGATGTACTAACTGAAGTGTTTGTCCCGGATAGCCTTGTACTGGGGTTTGAGTTCAAAAGAGTCATCTATCAATTGTTTGTGATAGATATCCATTAATTTGGATTCCCCAAAATCTTTAATATTTGCATGAATGTAAACCCCAACATCTTCTACATGCAAAATACCATGCGGAATGCTAGAAAATGCACCTGAGGGATCCACTTCAAGAGATTTGTAGGGATGCTTCTTAAATTTAGGGCATGGCCTACTAGTAATCTTCACTACATTCGGAGTAGCCATTTTCAAGAAGATTTGCAAAAAGATATTCAAGAACGAAAAATACCTTTTGCACTTCTAGGTTTCACGGAATGAGTTGAATCGGATCGCTGGAAGAAATGACTTCTGCGGTTAATCTTCAAGAGGCTTGAGACAATTTGTTTACAGAGCTCTTTTTCTCCTTTTCTTGAGTGCAAATGTACAAATGATGAATGCAAAAACCCTTTTATCTCTCCGCAAGCCCTAATTTCATTTGCAATAAATGCATACCTTAAGTTATTCTGGTTGCTCTGTTCTCCTTGTCCTAAGAGATTTTTCTGGATCACTAAGATGCACTTAAGGTTACTCTCGGTGGATATTAGCAATCTATCTACCTTTTACAATCATTCCATTTAGCCTCAGATTTAGATGCCTCAGATTCGAATCATGCCAGATCTAACTGTGAAAAACCTATTTTTACTGAATGACTATTAAACCGGATCAAACTTGGAAGATTAACCTATTCAAAACTTCTTGCAAATCTTTCATCTTTGACACCAAGGCTTATTTAGATGTTCCTCTATGAACCCTTTAATCCACAACTTTCCTTGTGCCAATGCCGGCACCAATTAACTGGCTGGGGGAAAAGGTTTTTCCTTGTGTCTCCCCCTGAGCCAGAGCTCACTTTTTAATTTCCAAAAGGAATATCAACACCAGATTCTGGTTCGGATCCATCCCCTTCATTCTCAGTGCTTCTCTTCACCCAAATCTTGTTCATCTCACTTTGAACTTCATCCACATTCACTTTTCCTTTTCCTTTGTCTTGATTCTGATTATGATGCACCGGACCCCTTTTGTCCTGATTCTTGCTTCTACATAATTTGGCAATATGACCGGATCTATTGCAATTGTGGCAAACAATATTTCTTTGCATATTTGATTGATATCCTCTTGATCTGCATTGATTAGCCATATGTCCCATTCTATTGCATGCAAAGCATCTACCATTGAATGAATTGTTCATTTGCATATTTCTGCATTCATGAGATTTGTGACCATACCTTTTACAGTTGAAACACTATCTAGAGAAGGATGTATTAGTCTGATTTATTCTCTTTTTGCACTGATTAGCTTTATGACCAAAGTTATTAGAGTTGTGGCAGTATCCATTGAAGGATGGATAACTTTGAGCATTAGGTTGCCTTACCGGAGGTTTTCTAGGCATGTTCCTTGGATTTCCTGATCCAAAATTCTTCTGACCAGATCCAGAGTTTTCACCTTTCTCATATCCCAAGTCACACTTGTCATCTACCCTCTTTTGGCTTTCAAGAAGAACTTCAAGTTGAGCAGAACTTATCTTGAATTTCTCTTTGTATTCATTTGCTATTTGAACATCCCTTTTAAGAGTGTTAATTTGATCCTCAAGTTTTTCTTCATTATCTCTAGCATCTTCAAGATCAGATTCAAGATGTCTGATTATTCTATCCATCTTGTGGCAGTCTTCTAATTTCTCCTTGAGAGATTATCTTAGATCATCTTCAGTTTTTCTTTTCTCTTCAATTTCTTGGGTAAATTTCATAACTCCTGATTCCATTTCATCTCTTACCATAATGATCTCTTTTGATAACTTTTCACATAACTTGGTTTTCTCCTTCAGATCTACATTTGTATCATTTGCTTCACCTTGACTTGCCAATTGCTGAAGTAGATCCTTTCTATTTTTCATAGAGAGACTTAGTTTCCCTTTTAGTTCATTTATGAAATCATCAGCCTATTTGAGTCTTTCCTTCAATTCATTAACTTCAGAATTAGATTGCTCAAGATCATCTAAGGTAGACTGAAGCTGTTCCCTCATGCCATACACATCCATTTGAATTTATAGATCTTCCTCAAGCTGTTAGGCTCTGTTTGGAGGAACTTGACTCTGATACCAATTGTTGATAACTGAGAGGGGGGTGAATTAGTTATCTTAATTTATTTAACTTTCTATTCTTCTTTAACAACTAGTATAGCATCAAAGTAAATAAGCATCCATAAGCGTGAATGTAGAAACAAATTCAATATGCATAACATGATGATTTTGACGTGGAAAACCCTGTTAAGGGAAAAACCATGGGGTGACTAACCCAAGAATGTATTCTCTATTAGAAGAATAGAAGTACAAAAATGGCACTTGCCAATTAGGGCTCACTGCCCAAGCACACTGCTCATAAGAGGCTCACTGCCTACAAGTTATAAAGAGAGTAACAAGATACCTGAACTGATAAGAAGCATCCACAGATGCTGGAGTTCAGTTCCAGTTAGGCTCAGTATACTGATCTACTGTACTTCATCCTTTCTCTTCTTTTGTGTTGTTGTCCTTTCACATACTAGACTTGCCTTATTGCTTCCACACTACTCTTCTACTTTTCTTCACACACCACACAACACAACACCTTCTCATCAAAATCCATCTGGTATATATATATATCTGCACAAAGGATTTCATCCTCTTTCTAGTTGGCATCCAGAATAGTCAATATTTCCCAAACTCTAGTCTGTTGGCTAAATCCTTGCTTGCCAAGTGATGCGTATCAAAGAGATACTCATAGACATCATCTAACATGTCAGCCAATTATGAATGATATATTAAGAACCTTGATCACCATCAATATCTCATCCGGAATAATGTCTAATGCTCTGCCGGTCAGTTCTTCCTCTGTCTACTCTGTCAAATAGGACCCCAATACTTAGATGCTCATATCTCTTCACTCTTTCATCACTGGAGGCTCAATCCCTAGAATATATCAGTCAAGGTACTCCTCTTGACTTCCCCAAGTCCACACTTTACTAGGATACTTCCTCTGAGAGATCCGGACCTGACTGTCAGATCTTGCCACATGCTCTGTTTTTGCTTATCGGACCACAACACTCTTCAATCTGACTTCCGGTATAGACACACCATGTCCTGTGGATGTGTGGGATGAACTTTGTTGCCATCAGTGACAACAATCATGAAGCTACAATGTGTCTCTTGCCAACAATTTTTGAGGGTTTAAAGTTTTACATACAATTTTGATTCACCCCCTCTTAGTTGTCTGGTACATTCTAACACAATTACCCAACTTAAATCATCATTCTTGAACACTTCTTTGTGCAATTCAATAGTAGTTGGTGGAATGTTTTCTTGTTGAGGTGTTGCTTGTTGAGATAAGGCTTGTCTCTTCCTCCTTCTTTATCTTCCTTGTCTATTCCTTAGTGTCTTGTTAGTGATGTTTGTAAAAGGATTCTCATGATTCTCCACAATCTTTGACATCTCAGAGGAGGAAGCTAGCACAGAGTTGATTTTCTATGATGAAATGCTTTGTTCTTTACAGGTATGTCCCTATCCTTGTAAGGATGGAAGAGGAGGCACCTTAGCAAATACTACCTTACCTCATGGGCGAGGGGGTTCATTCAATTTAGGTTGCTTTTCACTTTTCATTTGTTCTATAGGAGGTCCAGCCAATTTTGTTATTAACTTTGCTTTGTATCTTTGATAACTTAGGAACAATTGATCTTCTCGTGGTTGAGGAGGCTCATCAGGTTGTGCCCAAAAGTAATTGAGATTGAAGTTTTTCCAAGTAAACATAGGTTGCCATAGACTATGGTGGATTGTACACACTCTCCCATACTGAGGAAATTTTAGACATTTATGAATTGTGGAGGGGACCACTTTCATGGCCTTGAGCCATGGATGCCCTAATTTCACATGGAAGAGGTTAGATGTAGAGATGATGTCAAATGATTGTTCCAAGGCTTAATCAAATACTTTGATCAATAAAGTAATCTTCCCTATGGTTGGGAGGAAAGCTCTAGTATGTGTTTTAGTCATCATGTGTGTGGGCTCATAAGATTCTTGTATCAAATTATGTGAATAGAGGAACTCTTCAGTAGCCACATTAGTTATACAATTAGGATCAATAAGGGCTCCTCTTATAGGATTTCCAATTATTTGTATGATGATGTAAAGAGGTCCTTCAATACTTCCAATTGTTCTACCATGTGGTGTAAAAGTTAATGGGGGTCCAGGAGTCTTCATCTTCCCATAAACTCTAGGAGGGACCATAGTGTTGTTGTGATGAGAAGCCATGTATGTGAGACTATTTCACACCAAAGCACTTGTTTGAGGAAATCAGTTTTGTAAAGAGAAAAACACATAAATTTCACAACAAACCAAGTAAGTATGATGAATATAATGCTACACAACAAGGAAAGATGAAAATTTTCCTTAAAGAGGTGTGAAAAAAGTGTGTAAAATGTTGAAATACACACTATGTAATTATAAATTTTGAAATTTGAATGCAAGGACACACAATGAAGAAACACTACAACTCAAAATCATATTTGAATGAGTTTTTCAAGGAGAAGAAAAATATGAAACAAGATTTGGACTACAAACCCTAGCTTTTTGTAAAATCTAGGTTATATGAAAAATGCAAAATTTCAACAAAACCCTATCAAATGATATATGCAAATGCAAGGTGTGAGATCATGAATTGACTAATTGCTGTAATTTGTCCTAGATATGATGTAAAAATCAGATTTCCAAATCTATCCAATGATATGCGATGAAATAATGCAAAACTATGTCTTTATGCAAGCCTAAAATGCTTATTTTTTTAATTTTTTCAAATGTATGCAAGATTTTTCGATGTAAGATGACAAATATGATATGAATGAATGTAAGGATTGATTACAAAACTCAGCAAGATTGAAGTTCAGAAAAAACATGGGTTCAACAAAATTTTAAGAGGTAAAAAGAGGAGAAGATGGAATGTGTGAGTACACTAGATCAAACCCTCCTTTCACTCTAACATTCAAGGACAAAGATGGAGCCAAGCCACTACAAAAGGGAAGAGGGCTTAGCTACTGATCTTTGTGATCTTGTTTGTCGAGGAAAGATAAGATTCAACCAAGATTTTATCAAACCCTAGGCTAAGTATGAAGGAAACCCTAGTTAGAAGATAATCAACAACAAAAATCTGGAAACCAAAAGTATAGAGATGATCAATAAGATGTTAGAACTTGTCTCCTGAAAGAAGAGGTGTTGGAGGACGAATTTGGCAACCACCCAAGTCCAGATGTTGGATTCTGCCTAAGGTCAGAATTGATGAAATGCTGCAAATGATGCTCAGAGCTTAGATCCAGAAGCTTAAGGCCCTATAGACTAGGGTGGCAACTGCCCAAGTCTAGTTAGAGGAATATTCTAAAGCTGTTTCCAGATCCTGAAACTCTATTTCCTGCATTGCTTCCCTATAGCTCCACTTTTACCAAAACCTATACCTATAACCTACACACAAGAGGACAAGAGAGGGGTTTGGGGGTTGTGGTGTTTAGGGATTTGCGTTAGTCAAATTTCAAGTTAGCATTCAAGCTTTCCCAAAACTATTGTTACTAAGAGAGTGTGCCCTTGTAAGGTAGAGGCTAAAGATAATACAAATGATGAAATGATTCAAATAGCAATGATGTCTCCTTAGAGGTGAAGCCCTTGGGATGATGAAAGCTCTTCAACTCACAAGGATATGGATGATGATGCCATATCTACAACAAATACACAAATACAAACACAAATCTGCAACAATCACATAATGAATACCTTGAATGCTCTTTGCTCCAATATCATAAGTTTGCATTATCCATCTAGGTTTAAAATGAAGTCATAAACTCACCTATATATTCTTTCTCACTAACATTTATGAATATAAATTAGAAAATCTAACAAGGAGAAACATTTTGGAAGGGCTCATGCCAACATGCGAAAAGTTAGCCCTGACCAATTAGGAGAGACTTGGGCGGTTGGCGCCCAAGTCCATGGGCCTAAATTGGGTTAGGGTTAAGCTAAAGGAGGTCCCAAGGGTCCAAAATGTCCTGGGTGTTGAGAAATTTCCTTCGGGATGATTAATTATAATGTATAAAGAAACATATAGGACCTAGGAGCTAAACTAGGAGGTAAAAAGGCATGTGGTCACTTTTTACTCTATAACACAAACTTACCCAAGAATTTCTTCAAAACCTCATTCATTGAAACCTCATGAATATACTTGGTCCATTAGTTAATCCAAGAGGCACCACTAACCACTCATACAATCCTTCATTTGTCTTAAATGCACTCTTCCACTCATCTCCCTCTCTGATCCTAATCTGATGGTATCCACTCTTCAAGTCTATCTTTGTGAAATATTTTTCTCCACTCAAATAGTCCATGATGTCATCCATCCTTGGCAATGGAAATCTATACTTAATAGTGATCTTATTGATTTCTCTAGAGTTTGTACACATCCTCCATTTTCCATCTTTCTTTGGTGCTAGTACTACAGGTACCGTACATGGGCTTAAACTTTCTCTAATAAATCCTTTCTTCAACAACTCTTGTATTTGTCTATTCAGCTCCACATTTTTTGTTGGTGTCGTCTGGTGTACCACTTTTTTAGTCAAACTAGCTCTAGGTATAAGGTCCATATGATGACTGATACTTTGGATTGGTGGCAATCATTTAGGCACATTATCTAATATGATATCTTGGTATTCTATCAAAAATTCAGTTATCTCCTCTTGCGGTGGCGGTTCTGTAGTTAGGGTACCGTACTTCTTTGGAATCAAAGAAAAACACATGTTCTCATGTCTCAATCCATCCAAAAATTTCCTTCCATCCACCAAACAGGTTCTAGCATTCCCACATACTTCACTTTTAGGCTCATCTTGCAAAGGTATTAAGATATGTCTCTTCCCATTAGATGTTATAGTATAAGTATTCTTCCTTCAATCATGTATTGCCTTTCTATCATACTTCCATGGTCTCCCCAACAATAAATGGCATACATCCATTGGCATAATATCACACGATACATCATCAACATAAGATCATATATGAAATTTCACCAAACATTGTTTAGTCACCAGTACCTTGTGCTCATCTTGAATCCATGCTATCTTGTAGGTCTTTGGATCTTTCAATCTCTCCAGATTTAGCTTAGTCACCATCTCCTATGAAACCAAATTATCTATACTACCACTATCAAAGATAACCTTACAACATTTACCTCCTGATTTGCATCTTGTCTAGAACAAACTTTTCCTTTGTGGTGGCTCCTCAGTTGTCTCTGTTTGATCAATAAAGCTCTCCTCATGACTAATGACTCTCCTTTCTTTGGCTTTCCCACTGAACTAGGTGATCCAACTAGTTCTTCCTATGCATAAGCTGCTTTTTCAGTACTCTTTGTCATTTTGCTAGTACTCCCTTTATGTCATTCAAATGCTCTATGTCCTTCACCTCCACACTTGAAACAAGTTCCTCTGAATGATCTTTTGTCAAACTCTCTTTCATCTCTCCAGTATCCTTCATTGTGGTAAGAATTATGATTTCCTCTACTGTTGTGGTAGAAAATCCTATCATCTCTCCCTCTATAGTATGAATTATTGTCCTTTTCTTCTTTGTGGTATGGGATACTCTCCTTGTTTTTCTTTGCATATGATCTTTCTCCTCTAGAATATGTTCTAACTCTTTGAATTTTTCCTCCTCTACCTCTCTATCTTTGCTCATGCCTCTTGTTCAACTTGTCTTCCACTTTCAGGGAAAATTGATATGCTTCTTCTAATATTGTCATCCTTACCAGACTTAGTTCTTCTTGAATGTTCATCCTTAATCCATTTATGTACCTTGCCACTTTCTCCTTGCTTTCTTCACTATGTCCAATCCTTATGATCATCTTAGGAAATTATTTAGTGTACTTCTTCATAGATTTCTCGTTTTGCCTTAGATTTTGCAATCTCATCAACAATTCCAACTCATAGTCAGTAGGTATAAACTGATTCTTTAACTTTTTCACCATCCTATCCCATTTTATGATTTTCTCTTTTCCTCTCCTATTCCTATCCAATTGAACTTATTTCCACCAAATAGCAACATGTCCTTTTAACATAGTTTTTACAAATCTCACTCTCTCTGGATCTTCAATTTCCTCATATTCAAAGTATTCCTCCAGGTCATTTATCTACTCAATCAATTCCTTAGGGATTAAATTTCTGGTATAGTTTGATACTTCCATTCTAGGTCTCTTACCCATCTTAGAAATAGCCTTCAACATCTTTACGTGATCTAATTCTTCTTCTTCTATAGTTTCTTCATTTTGGTCAACTAATTACAATTCTTCATCATCACTTTCATCTTCATGTCTATCGTTTAGTCCTCTATCTTCTTCTATAGCATCCAACCTAACTTTCATTGTTCTCATCATCTCTATCATTTATTCCATTTTTCTAGCAACATTGGTCATAACAAGAATCCTCCTCGGCAACATCTCTTCCTAGGATCTGGTGCAATTGCCTAAATTCGGTGATCTAACTACAAGGTAGCAACTACCTCATAATTGACACTCTATTAACAAACATGAGTAGAATGCCTCAGGTCAGCAATCTGTTCACCACAAGATCTTTCAGAATGCCTTCACTCCTAAAGGATTTGCAAACTTTTCTCTGATACCACTTGGTGCAATCATGGATTGGAGGGTCCTGAGAAGGGATTGTCCAACCATGCAGCTAGAGTAAACACAACATAAACAACAAAATAATAGAATGCAATGGAAGGTTCATATGCTCAATATATTAGACAATTACAATGCTTATATGTTGATAACATGCGGGCTACAATCAAAGGGCTCATAGGCTTGCTTTCCGGGTTACAACAAATGTGTAAGATATAGCATTGAAGTGCCTTCTAGAAAGAATCTAACTATCTATCTTATTATATCAACTACTGAACTAACTCCTTGCTAGTGCATCTAAAGAATGCTTATATATCATCTTCCACTCAAAGAATCATCCACATCGGCCTTAAGACATCTCAAACTCCAATGAATGATGAAACATGTATGAATGTGTAGGTCATCCTACAACTCTTAGTAATGCTCCGCAAATCAATGAAACATGATGCGGTTCTCAATGAAGATCAATCTGGTCCTTTGTTACCTTGTGTGATGTTCCATTTGGCTCTGCAAGTCATGGAAGTGCTCCACAAACCTTGTATGCTTGTGCTGATTAAAGAATGCTTTGTTCTATGAAAGATGATGAATTTATGATAGCGATATCTCTCAACAAACAAGTCCAAATCACATGAAATCTGAATAGGATGTAGTTGACATGGCATATAAGCTAATTTTTGCTTTGTGAGCTTTGAAATGAAGATGCTATAGAATGTGGTTGAAAATGCTAAACTGCAAATGATTGAACTGCAACTGAAATGTAAGAAAAGAAAAGAAAGAAAATATTTTTTTTGGTTGATGCAAGATTGCTCTTGAACCTGGGATGCTCCTGCATCAGGTTCCTAGTTTGAATGATATTTGTTTCAAATGAATTCATTTTATTTGTTGTTGTAGCTAACTAGAGTTTGTTGATTTTAAATGTTCTAGAGTATTTTCCCATTGATTCAACATTTTTTGTGGCCTATCAAGCCCCAATCTTAGTTAATTTTTTTTTGTATTTCTTTAGGAGTTTGTTTTGACCACAACATAGCCCCTTTAATTTTGAACAAGGGTCCCACTTTTGAACTCTTAAAGTTTTGATAATATTTTCTTAGTTCATGTTTTTGGATTTTTATGTGGTTCTTTTCCCCAAAATTTTCAAAGTTCCAAGTTTTTAATTTATGTGCAAGTGTATTAAAATATCCATTTCAATGTTTTCACTGGATTTTAGTTCTCTACTAGTTTGCTTCTCTTGTTTCATTTCTCTAGTTTTATCTCCCATTTTGGTTTTTTTCCTCAACTTTAAAATTTATGTTGAAACCATTTTAAATATTAATGTAAAACCATTTGTCTAGCCAAGTTTATGTTATGTACCTAGGTATATGATAATATAATGTATTTAGGGGGATGGAGATGCTGACATGTGGCACTCATCCCTTAAGTTAGTTATATTGGGTCATTTGGACAACTTGTATAATTAATTATATCAAGTGTTGGGTAGACCTTCATTAGGATTACCCTTCCATTATGTTATTAAGAGGAGGTATATATATAAAGGAGTTGATTATCATTGTAAGGATATGTGTGGAGTATGATATTGTATTGGAGATATCTTAGACATATAGCATGGAGTGGCTTCTTCCTTAAGGAGTGTTGTATGGTGTAACCCTACCTTAAAGGTCTATTCTATTTCGGCATATATTAGATATTAGGGCATATTGTCCTGAAAAAATCCATTGTGTTGTGTGAGATATATCTTCTACATTATATTATTTCCATTATTATATTTGTGGATCTTATCAAGTGGTATCAGAGCTACGATTTGGGCAAATGTGGACAAAACCCTAATTTTAAATGATTCACCTATATCTTTCAAAAAGATACAAATTTTTCTACAAATTTTTATTAAAGGTGGAGGATGATCTAATGATGATATAGTCCAAAAATCAACTTTTTATCATCAATATTGAGTGAGTTATTACAATTTTATGATTTTTCATAATTGCGCTTTATAGGCCACAAACCGGGGAATTTTTTTGAGATTTTTATATTTCTACAAAGCTCACCACATTTTAGCAGGGATCTATTCTTTATATTTTATATTTGAATCCAAAAATATTACAAAATAATTCAATCAAACTCAGGTATGCTGTAAAAATTTAGAAACCTTAGTTTCAATGATAATTCTTGATTTTGATGGAAGTGGAGATGCATTAGAATGGTGGAACACATATAGAAAAATTCATGGTGAAGGAAGATTATGGAATTAATTTTTTTATTTATTCTTAAAATGTGAAGTTAAAAAATGGTTTGTATCATTACATATGGATATTTCTTCTTTGGATGAACTAGAACAAGAATTTTTAGATAGATGGGCTCAAGAAGAAGATGGACAAGAAAAAGAACAAGAAAAAGAATAAGAACAAGAACAAGAACAAGAACAAGAAAAAGAAAAAGAAGATGAAGATGAATATGAATATGAAGAACAAGATAAAGTAGTGGATGATGAAGAGATCATGAAGGATATCAGTACATGCACTTTAGCTCTAATGAAGGAGGATTCAATCCTTCAATTTCATGGATGCATTCAAAGTTATTGTTTATATAAACCCTAGCAGCAAGTATAACTTTGTCAACATGGAATTAGCCAAGAAGCTATAGGTACAAGAAAAGCACATCAAGAATAGTCAAATATTGGGTAAGGATATTCAAATTTTTGAATCTCTCTATGGATAAATATGTTTTTCATTCAAACTTTCATGCTTTGGATATGGATGGGTTGGATATTGTTCTTGGTTATCCTTTGTTAGAATATTTGGGAACAATAAACATCAATGTGCAAAATAAGTTTAAGAAGCTTTGGTATAGGAGGAAAAAAGTTACATTACAAAATATTACACATAATGAAGTCCAAAAGAAAGTCAAGGAAGAGCAAGTTCAAGAATCTACTTAAGATTGCATCATTAAATCAAAGGACATACAAGAGGAGAAAGATGTAGAGAAAAAGATGAGACAAGTCATTCTCTTCATGAGCCAACAAAACAAGTGGCAAAAATGATGAAGATTTAGAGAAGGCTCCAGTGATAGCAAAGGGTGCAATATATATACATCCAAATCATTGTGAGAGACAATAATCATGGAGAAAACCATCATGGAGAAATGATACTACATGGAAAAAAACCAATCACTATGGACCTACATGGAATCAAAGGAATAACTACAAAGATCCATGGTATCATAGAAGTAAGGGTTATTCATGGTAGTAAAGGAAGACTTACTTTGATGAGGAATCAAATCAAATGGGTGCAACAAAATATGGATCAAGGATGAGATAAAGGTACTATAAAGATAAAACCACTATGAAGATCAATTATGGATGGTTGTATGATTGGTCATGGTGGCACATTTGTAACAACTTGTGACAGTCTTACTATTTGGATTCTTCTCTTGTTTCGGGGATGAAACATGTCAAAGAGGGATGACATGTTATGTACCTAGGGATATGATATTATAATATATTTAGGGGGATGGAGATGTTGACATGTGGCACACATCCATTAAGTTAGTTATATTGGGTTATGTGGACAACTTGTATAATTAATTATATTAGGTGTTGAGTAGACCTTCATTATGATTACCCTTCCACTATGTTATTAAGAGGAGGTATATATAAAGGAGTTGATTATCATTATAAGGATATGTGTGGAGTATGATATTCTATTGGAGATATCTTGGAGATATAATGTGGAGTGGCTTCTTCCTTAAGGAGTGTTGTATGGTGTTATCCTACCTTAAGGGTCTATTCTATTTTGGCATATATTGGATATTAGGGCATATTGACCCACAAACATATATTGTGTTGTGTGAGATCTATCTTCTACATTATATTATTTCCATTATTATATGTGTGGATCTTATCAGTTTATTCCCCTTTTAATCATTTTGGGAAATCCTCCTAGGAAATTTTATTTTATTGGATTATTTTATCATCCCCAATTTATTCTAAACTCATTAGTATTTTTATGTTAGATTAAGTAGTTTGCTAGGTCAAAATTCTAAATCCTTTTATTTAAGGTTTTTTTCTCCCGATCTCTTCCTAGAATCAAAAGTGAATTAAATTCAGTTTACACAGAGTAATGTCCCAAGGAAATCTAAAACCTAGTATAGTACTTAATCATATTTAAGTGATTTTTGGATCCATTAGAACTTTAGATGATATTTTAAATTTTTTCATTATCTATATTTTAGACTCTTTGAAGTCTTCAAAATTGGTTAATTCTTATTTTAGGTTTTCCCTTTTATTTGAGTTAGATTAGAACTAGTATGTATAAAACTATGGCACCTAACATCTAACGTATCATTTATGGCTTAGACACATATATTATGGGGTCTAGTTTGTTATAGATGGTTTTAGACCCTTGTTCTTACTTACTCCTAGCTATACCCCTTTTTCTAAAATGGTAAAAGTGGCTCATTGGGAAGAACTAGAGCTTATATAAGGATGGATTAGAGCCTGTCCAAAAAGGAGGACATATGTTCTTCTCTCCCCATGGAAAAACTTGGGGTTCAAGTGATCATCTAGCTCCCTTCTAGTCATTCTAGGAGATTCCAATGTGAAAACATAGTCTTTCAAGACCCCTAGCTACATAGCCTAAACATCAATTAGAATAATACAAATAACTATAGCATCTCCAAGACAACATGCATATGATTGTTTACCATCTCAAGTTTATATGCAGTTCACACATTAACTTGAATAATTACTCAAGTTACTCTACATTTAGTTTGGTTGTTTTTATCTTTTTACTTTGATATGCTTGGTCATGTAATTTACATAGATACTGTTTGTGGGAAAAATTTAGGATGTAAAGTGCATACCTAGCACTCTTACATGTTGTTTTGTACTACTTTGTATGGGTGTCCTAAGTACATTTCCCTAGCACATGTTATTTTGACTAATTTTCTATTTTTATTTACCCTAGACTTATATTGACCATTAGAAATAACATGGTATCTTTGCATAGTGCATTTACAAATTTTAGATTATAGTTTCCTCGTCTAGGTTCAATATTGCAAGTGTGGTTTTGACCTAGGTTAGATCCACAAGTGAGATTAATTTGATTCTTCAAAATTCAAATATAATCTTGGGCCCAAGGCATTCTACCTTTATCTAGTCATTACACATTGTTTTCTATGCCAAAGATTCCAAATGGCATGCCTAGATTAAGTATAAAAGGACACTAACCCTAGATCATCTAAACCATGGATTAAATCCTAATCATCTCATCATTAGGACAACCATAGTGTATCTATATATCATAAGGGATCAAACCACAATAATTATTCAATCACTTATATAGGTCACATCCAGTCTTACACCAACTATGGTAAAACCCTAATTTGTGTACTAGGTCAATCTAAGATCATTACATTACAATTCATCACAAATATCTTTCACTTATCATCATCATAGACAAATGATTTCTAGTTGTATTTGTTGCTTATTTTATTCTATCTTTATCAAAATTATTAAATTAGTCAATTGGGATTGACTACATGGTAATAGGGAGAAAGTCACTTCCTGTGCCTAGCATGACATGTTCTAATGGTGTTCCTCAAAACCACTAAGTCTTTCATTGTAGGTTATGGGAGTAGCAAAAAGTTGTTTGTAGATATAGAAGTTATGAGGATCAAAGCTTCAATCCAACTACAAAAGATCAATTTGTTATAGAAAAGAGCTTAAAACCATAGTTGTAGGGTTGGGACCACATATATTGAATTAATCCAAGTGCACATACATTACAAAATTCGTAGAGCATGGCCATCTTAGTTTGCTCATGGAAGATCCAAAATTAGAAGTCAGGTAATAGTCATTTGTCACAATCATGTTAGTCTCCTCTTCTTCAACACCAAGGTACACACATTTAATTTGGTTACATTATTCATTTTTAGATCCAATCAATGATGCATTTCTATCTTGGCTCTATATCTATAGTAATTTGCTCATTATTTGTTTATTGCACTTATTTACGATAGATATTTACTCAATGTGGTTTTATTCCCTTTAATAGAAATGCAAGAATAGCTTGTAAAAATATATTAATATTACATCTCAAAGACCTTTACCTAGGTGTCTATTAAATAGAAAAATAACTACACATATTTTCTTACCTCAAATCATGCCATACAATTAATGGGGGATCTAATTTATGAAAACTCTAAATACAATTAGATTTATATTAATAAAGAGATAATATTGTAAATATAAATGATAAATTATAAGATCATAGAAGGCTAAGCTACTCTTTTGTTGATTTGTCCTAGTCGATGACATTGTGCTCAATGACTAGATTCTAGATGATGAAATTAGATATGCATTGATTAGACTATAATGAAATTGTAATGTACCATGCTTGCAATTTAGTTCTTGCACACTTTATTTATGCACGGATTAGCCCTTTGTTGATAAGACCTTTGATACCTATTCGCCTTTGATTGTACCTAAGTGTGAATCAAGGGTGGTGCTAAAAAGCACCTTAGGGATGTATTGTATTTAGGGGGAAGGTTATGACTTGATAACAAGTGATGACTAATGATTGAAGACATGTTAGACAAGGAATACAAGTGCCTATGGTGTTGATGCAATGATCTAATATTAATGCAAATGCTCTATAGTAATGCTTTATGATTCTTTAATACACTCTTTGACGTGAGATTCTACTTAATAATTTAGAACTATCTATAAATACAAGTTCTTAAATGCTTAACACGGAGTGTTTTAACACAAGTTAGTGAGTAACAATGAAATTCTGAAAAGAACTGATATAAATGCTCTATAATAATACTTGCTCTATAATAATGCTTTGTGATTCTTTAATAAGACGTTTTGATGTGAGATTTTGCTTATTGATTGAGACCTAATCATATCTATGACAAGAATTAAAAAACTATTCAAAATAATGGATAAAAAATTGTGATCAATTGATGCACAAAACAAGTTAAACATTACAAAAATGTATTTAAGAATCTATCAAAAGTTTAAATGTAAAACGGCATGGTATGCCCTCGTATCCCTGACAATATCTAACCCTCTTTATATTCTCCACAAAAAAAATGGCTGATTCTCTTAACAGCCGTGTGTCAGACAAAATATGTTAAGAAGGCAGGTATGTACATGCAAATATTACCGAATTAGACGTCATGCTATATATCATGTAGTAATAAATAACAGTTATTTTGAGGAAAATAGACAGAAGTAGAATCTGTGTAGCCAGAAAAATCAGCGACTTAATAAAAGAGTAAACATATTAATAAATAACAGTTAGTTTGACTAAAATAGACAGAAGTAGAACCTGTGTTGCCAGAAAAACCAACAACCTAACAAAAGAGTAAATATACTAATAAATATCTGAGTAGTTGGGTTGATTCCTTATTTGGGTGCTTAAAAAAAAATCCACTTCAATGTGTTTCAATGTGCAGGTAGAATATTTTGGTTATGAGTTATATACCATAGCCGTTGATTTGTACTGGTTTAAGCATTATTAGTCTAAGACATTCATTCATGGCTTTAAGAGGCCAGTTTAAGAGCAATTAAATAATTGTCTTTTAATTGGAAAAATATTGCTAGTGATGCTGCAGCAGTCGTCATGCATGTGCTTATTCCCTAGTTGAAGGTTGTGCCCATGTCAGGGGCCGGCCAAATGTTAAACTGAATTTGTTTTGATAAGAAAGAGTTAAATATACTTAGATGCTGGAGGTTGAAGGTCCCATGCCAGCAAGGATATGCTCATCAGGGGTCGTATCCATTCCCTCAACCAAAACCCTAAGATTCATTTTCAAGAAATGAAACAATGGGAGAGATTAAATATGGGTCTACTTAAATATTAGTTTGAGATTTAGCATAGTTATTCGACCAATATGCAGAATCAGAGATTGGTCCACAAAGAAAACCAATATTTTACAGTTATGAAGTGATTTCATATTATAAGATGCAATGGGCATCATCAACATTATTTGGAAATCTTATGTCCATTTAATTTTATATCTAAAGATACCAGTATGCAGAATCAGAGATTGGTCCACAAAGAAAACCAATATTTTACAGTTATGAAGTGATTTCATATTATAAGATGCACTGGGCATCATCAACATTATTTGAAATCTTATGTCCATTTAATTTTATATCTAAAAAGGTCTTGGGAAAAACATTATTACAGAAAGTTAAAATTATATAATGGGAATGAAGCATTCAAATGAATTTAGTATATTGACATGTTAGTATATGTATGTAATTGTGACGCATTTGAAAATACAAGAAATAGTTAGTAATGATGAGACTTTAGGGTTCTATAGGTCACTTCTACATATTTTTCCTCTATCTCCTACTCAAGGCTTTTCACCATGGATGGCCCTATCATTCTCATGAGTTCTATAGACAATAGCAATTATTTAATAAAACTTACTTAAAATGACTAAATTAAGTCATGATTATAAATAGCACACCTAAACTACTAACAACTCTCTATGAAATTGGAACTAACTACACAAATGTCATCAAATGACAAGTATTATAGTGACTAAACTAACCACTGTAAAAATCTCAAATCTAATATGAGCATAGCCTCACACATCCTCTTTAATAACATCATGTATGAACTCAACTTCACTCAACATACATAATGCAGTACTTGTGCATCCACATGCAACACTATCCTCATACATCTACATACAATTCTCACATCCACTACAAAGCACTACACACATGCATCCACATGTTATGCCTCCATACATGCATGACATCTAGTGACCTCTATGCCATAGAACATGATCATCTGACTAGCACTATACATATCTAACACATGGCAACATCCACACCACATATCATTGCAATACAACTTGAACCATATGAATTTGACATCTATCATCACCGTATCCACATAGTCAAGGCACCATATGCATGTTACACTTGTCAACATATTTGTAGAGCCTAGCTAATGGCCTACTTGTATAGATAATTGTTTTTTACATTCTATAAAGTAGAAGAGGCATAACAAATTCTCATCTTACCTCTCCCATTAGTTATCATTTTCAATCTAAATAGAAGTGGCATATCTACCATAAGCATTTTACATCTTGAGTGTGTTATGGTTTGCATATCTATTTTCTTAATACATTTTATGATCTTGTTACATCATTAGTTAATCTACAAGATTGCCCCTCATTCACCTCAATAATTGGTATTAGAGCTAAAGTTTAGCCTTCATTTTAGTTCAAACATACATACAGTAACATGTCTGATCAATGCACTCCTAAAGTTTCATCAATATTTAATCAATGATCAATGCTACTTTGGAGACATAGTGCTAGGAACACTTCAAATAGTTCTCTGACTTCATAAACTACCTTGGACCAATAATCCAAAACCCTACACAACGTGTGCAATGTCACAATCCTTTTAGAGTTCAAGTCAATCTAGATATTCCTACATTTAAAGGAAAAATCAATGACTCAACAGTAGATGTCTAGATTCAAAAACTCAAAGCTTATTTCTTCATCAATATCTTTACTAACATCAAGAAAATTTTATTAGTGTTAAGGGAGAAAAAGGTGAATGATGTAAACTAGCATGCACACTAGATCAAACCCTCTTCCACAATAACATTCAAGAACAAGATTGAGCTAAATCACAACCAAGAAGAAGGTGGACTTAGCTACAGATCGTGTGCTCTTGTTTGCTATGGAAAGATGTGATTTGACCAAGGCTTTTATCAAACCCTAGGTCAAGTATGCACTAAACCCTAGTTCTATAATGAACGGGGCATAACTTTCAAACCGTGATAGATACAGACAATCCGAAGAAGCATTGATATCAGTGAACAAAGGAGAACTTGGTTCTGGAAGTAGAGATGTCAAAGGACGTCAGGGTGGGTGCCCAAGTCTTGAAAGTCTAAATCTCCAGAAACTAAAAATTGGAGAAATGTTGCAGAGGGTGTTTAGATGCTAGATTCAGTGCTTGTTTCAACAGGACAACGTCGGGGTAGGTACCGAAGTCTTCTGCAGAGGAATTTTTGCAAATTGCTTTCAGATCCTGAATCCCTTTCCCTTACACAACCTCCAGGCTATACCTTCACTTCTTCATTTTTCACTCCTGTAACCTGCACACAAGAAGAAAAGGAGTTTTGGGGTTGTGGTGTTTAGGGATTTGCCTCAGTCAAATCCTGGGTTAGCATTCAATCTTTCTCAACATCATTGTTAGAGAGAGAGCATGTCCTTGTAGGATAGAGGCTAAAGATAATCCAAATGGTGATGAAATTATTCAAACAAAGATGATGTCACCTCAGAGGTGAAGTCCTTAGGAAGGTGAAGATTCTTTAACTCATAAGGATGTTGATGATGATTCCAAATCTACCACAAACATGTACAACACAAAAAGAAATCTGCAACACTAACACAATGAATGCCTTGAATGCTCTTTTGCTCAATATCATAACCTTGCTATCATCAACTTGTTACAAAATGAATTCAAACACTCACTTATATATTCTTTCGTGTTAAACATTCACAAATTAATTGAAAGAGCTGACAAAGAGAGACCCATTTAAAGGTCCTACATCAACATGATTTAAATTTTACCTTGACCAATCAGGGAGGACTTGAGCATGGGCACCCAAGTCCCTAGGTTCTTTTTTGGTCCAGACTTAAGTATTAAGTGGGCCCCTAGTTCCCATTTGACATGGGTTTCAAGGGATTTCTCATTAGGATGAATATTTTGCATGCATCATGTTAACATGCGGACCTAGGAGCTAAAGTAGGAGGTAAAATGGCATGTGTCCACCTTTTACTCCAAAACTTTTAGTCCCCCACTTTAATGTGTGTGTGATCTTACAATTTAGCACATGCATTAATGTATGGTTGAAGCATATCAAACACACCAAACACAAGAATGAAGACACACCCTAAGCTTGGAGGACCATTTCTAGCCCCCAGACTTAGGCAAACATAAGAAAGCACTTAATAGTCACATAAGACATAGTGAATACAATAAGGAAGAACACAATATACGGAGAATATAGTGAAAGCATGTAATACATGGAGAAGACATGAATATAGTCACACAAGACATAGAGAAGACATTAAGAGAAGACATGATTAAGGAATTATGCATATATATAATTCTAACTAAATAAAATGCATTGCGTGGGGGGGCTTATCGTCACACATTTTTAGGCCATACCAAAAGCACGCAAAAACACACACAACACGGGGACTCATTGCCACATGTATTTAGACCATGCCACAAGCATGCAAAGAGATGCAAGGAAGACACATAAAACACATGGAAGACACATGGAATACATGAGTGTCGTATAGTATGTCATCGACACACTATACATCTTATATATGACAAACATAGGTGATAGGAAAGAACTCATCACTATATTCCACTATCTAAAACATGCCAAACACACCCGACGATTGAGCTACGCTACCACAACCACCAAAGACATGCTTAAGGGTGAATGACTCAAGGTCTAACCCTACCTCACAATGAGGACTTTGTTTGAAAGAATGTGCACTATCTCAAGAGATACACCATCCTACCTTCCACAGAAGGGGCTTTCAAAATGCAACCCCACCCGCATCATGGAGATGCCTTACAGTTAAAAGGAAGCATGTGCTCAAGGTATACAACCCCACCCGCATCATAGAGATGCCTTATAGTGAAAAGGAGGTATACACAAAACAAAGTACACAACCCCATCCACATCATGGAGATGTCTTATGGTGAAAAGGAAGCATACACAAACATGCTTTATCAATGTCTAAAATAATCATGTACTTACGATGATATATGCCCCCACCTTAAAATGGTTGATCCTACTTTCTGGTATCAAGAACGTTTAAGGTAATATGAAAACATGCAAGGGAACAAGAGCTTTCACAAAGCCCATGCCCGAAAGGTGACATGTGCTTATGATCACTGAGAGTTCCCACAAACACATGAAGATCATTTGCTAACATAATCAACAATATATAAGATTTTCTTAGAAAATCTTACTCTAAGGTAACAACCAAATTAATTCATGGAAGTTATGCAGAAATATATGACATAATAGACCAAGGCTACACTTATGGGTTTGGAAACAAGTATAGCCATGAGGTTATACTTTAGGTATCTTAGAACCGATTGTAGAAACAAGGTGAGATACAAAACAATTCAAAGTGCATAGAAGCAGATTTAGAGTATTGCAAAGGTTTGTTACAACAAATTTCACAACACGAATCACAACACAGTGATTCTACTAGTCAAGCATTAGTAATATATCAACCCCATCTTCATTTATGAACTAGGTCCATTTTTGCTTTCGTGCTGAAGGGATGCATAGTCCGTATTAGTATTTGTTTGTTTTCGTCATCTGCCAACTAGTAAATCCACTGAAGAATAGGAACATTAAAAATGAGATAGGAGACAAGAGTGACTTGGGTTTATAACATGGGAAGATGCCCCCAAGATATCCTCCACAACGCTATGGCCCCAAGGCACACCACACAACAATAAAATAGAGACGAATAGAAGAATAGAGAAACAAATAGAAGAATGGTCACAACAAAGGCACTCTCATTGTATCCTTGACCTTACAAGAGTATGAAGGGTCACCAAAGAGACCTAAACAACATTTACCACAACACAGGGGAACACAACACAACACTATCAACATATATATCTAGGAGGAGGCCATCCTTGAGAGCAACTAGAATAGGTGCTACAACAAGTGTCGCTTAATGAGGGAGAAATACTTATGTGGTTTAATGGGATATTTCTTGGTAGACAATCCGTCTCTATCATCTCTGGATATATCATATTTAGTCTTGAACTTATTTATATTGTATTAACATTAAGAGTAGGACGATAGGCTTTGGTGGGTTTCAAAGAATGGTATCCAATACCAACCGAAGAGCTATGTAAGGGTACTTTAATTCCTTGTTTGTTTACACCGCAACCATTGCCTACATATTTGCAATTTTTGTAATTGATTTGAAATCCACGAATATAGAGAGACTCCATCTTTTTAGAAGAAGGCAGGGCCTCATAACTCTCATATTTTATGGTGTAAGTGGAAGTATTGTCATTATTTTCCACTAAAGATACTTTAGGTTTCTTACATAGTTCCAAAGATTTCTTGGATGAGATCGATGCAACTTTTGATGTTTCAGTGTTATTGAGTTTATATTCCCCTATAAAGGTAGGAGTAAAATCTAATGAACCCCAATTATCACCAAAAAGTGCATTCGATGTTAAATCTTACACAACATTATCTATGACAAGAGGTATTGATGAATCAACTTTTAGATTATTGAGAATCTTGTGATTGACAACCTATTTTTGTGTTTCAATGTGTAAACAACTTTTCAACTCCATATCAGCTTTGATAGTGTGAAGTTTACCTTCATAAATAAGCTTTACTAACCGATGAAGGGTAGATGGAATTGCCCACAAGGCATGAATCCATGGTCTACCAAAAATCATATTATAAGAAAGTGCATCAGGCATGACATGGAAAAGGGTAGATAATGTCACGGGTCCAAACTTTATGGGTAAAGTTATGGTACCCATTGATTGTCTACCAACATTATCAAAGCCATGAATGTTAAGTTTATGCGGTTTGATTAAAGATGTGTCAATCTTAATTTTGTATAGCAAATCAATGCCACAAACATTAAGACACAATCCATTGTCAATCATAACTCACTTTATCAACTTTTTGTTATTTGTGACAAAGATTAGAAGAGGATCATGTTGATTGTGAACTTCAATCGATGGTAATTCATGTTGTTGAAACATAATGTGCATTTTTTTCGCATGCATACAATCTAACAGAGCTGCTACATCATTAGGCTTAACAGTGGGTGGTACAATCACCTTTTGTAAATCTTCTTCAAGCATTTCATGGTATGTAGGTGATGTTTGTATGAGTTCCCAAAGAGAGATCTTAGCTGGAGTAGCACAAAGTTGTTCAACAAGATCATAATCTTGACCACCTTTTTGAGTAAGATGAGGTGGTTGAGGAAGCATAGGTTGAGAAGTTGGTTTAAAGTGATCGGAATGTTTGACTGTTATTTACTTTGCTTATTATTTCACATATTGTATGTGTGAGAAACCATATTGTGACAGGGTTGTTGTGACACATTTTTATACACTTGATGTCCTTGAGTGACTTTTTTTGCTAAATTGAGAATGTAACTTGGGGGTTGAACTGATGTTGGAGCACCTTGAATTGTAATCATTGGTTTGAAGTGGGAAGGCACATTAGGTGCCCCATACATAATGAGTTTAGGAACATTAGTATACTTATCCATTATTCCATTAGTAGGTTGAATAAGTCTATTAGTGATGATTGAATTAACAATAGTTTTACTTTGTTTAAGCTTAATATCCATCGCTAAAGGATCTAATGTGAGAAACCTTTCTTCATCCACTAATGCTTTTTGTCTTTTGAAGGGAGAGAATTGGAATGAAGAGAGGGTAGGGTGATATTAAGGAATGTATCAATGATCTTATCCTCTTGTGCCAAAATGTCCTCACAAGTGGGAACAACTTTGGGAGAGATATCCAAATCATAAGGTGAAATAGGTGAAGCTAGGTTACCATTATGACTTGTAGTAGAAGTAAAAGGAGAATCATCTTTCTCACGACAATTCATGGAGATGAAATTATTAAAGTCCTTTAGTATTGAGGGATATTTATTTGTAAGAGTTATAAGTTATTAAAATTAGATATATAATCAAGGATTTGAAATGAAAAGCATTTAAAGATACCCTTATCATACATGGATTGTATATGAGTCAAAACATAAGGATGCATATTAACAAATTTGTATTAACTTTCAAAATTTTTGATATATGCATGCATGGATAACAAAGAGGAATAGGGGATGACCCTTTGGTGAAATGGTGGGACTTCTTGCCTGTAGTGCCAACAACCAAGGTTCAAACCCTGCGGGGTCGCCCTCTATCGTGTCAAAAATTGAGGTTGCTTACCCTCCAAGAGGGGAGAATCTATGGTGAAATAGTGGGGCTTTGGCCTATAGAGCTAACAACCTAGATTCAAACCTCCTGGTAAATTTTAAATGGGGATGACCCTTTGGTGAAATGGTGGGGCTTCTTGCCTATAGTGCTAACAACCAAGGTTCAAACCACGTGGAGTCACCCTCTACCACGTCAAAAATTGAGGTTGCTTACCCTTAAAGAGGGGAGAATCTATGGTGAAATAGTGGGGCTTCAGCCTGTAGAGCTAACAACCTAGATTCAAACCTCCTGGTATTTTTTTTGCAAACAAGGGTTTGATTTATTAATCAACATCATCTTTGATCTGCTTTTGATCTACTTTCTATGGCTTTCTAAGATTTTTTTAGGGTTTATGCTTTCTTTGTCCTTTGATGATGGAGGTTACTACCTTGAGCAGTACCTCTAGGACCTAGCCTTTGGCGGGTGAGGATTGTTCCAAGGGATGGAAAGGGGTTTTGACAGGAAGGGAGAATCTTTCTCCTAACGGTACTTCTGGGGTTCCAATTCAAAGGGAATCAACAGAAGGTATGGCACTAGACATACCTAATGATCTGCTTGAGGAAATCGTGGCAGCCATGGACATGGCTCTGGTTGGTAAGTTTTTTTCTCTTTGCCATAATATTGAAATGGTACGAAAGTGGCTGTCTAATCGGTGGAAGGTCAAAGGAAGTGTATCTGTCATAGCTATGGCGAGTGTTGTTATATGGAGCCTAATCAAAATCAGAGGTTAAATTTGCCCCACTTTTATCGGTGCGATTTCCCCCCAAATTCTTATGGGGTCAAGGGGCAGTGCCCCTTGCAGGGGTTTGGGGGTAGGGCCCCTTGTTGATAAAAGCAACTAAGGGTTAGGGTTTTGAATGATACTGTATTATAGCATTTGTAATGGTATTGAGTTGCAGGGATTACTGGTTGTAATCAGTTTGATTTACTAGATAATAATATTGGACTCTCTATTGGTGGATGTAGCCCAAGTTTGGGTGAACCACGTTAAAACTTATCTCTCACTGTTATTATTTCTATGTATTTCCATTCCTTTGTTTAATCTTTATATGCATTTAATTGATATCTTATGTCAACTAACCCTAACAAGTGGTATCAGAGCAAGTTGTGTTCGATTATCATCTACAGGAAGGTCTTAGGGTTGAGTGGGAGCAATGGCGGATAAGGGTAAATTGAAGGTCGATAAATTCAATGGGCAAAACTATCAGTTATGGAAGATGCAGATGGAGGATTACCTCTATCAAAAGGATTTATGGATGTTGTTGGAAGGAATAGCCAAGAAACTGACAACAATGACTGATGAGGATTGGAATCTTCTTGACAGAAAGGCACTGGGAACCATTCGGTTGTGCCTGGCACCGTTGGTGGCATTCAATATAATGAAAGTGAAGACAACAGATAGTCTGATGAAAGCTTTAGCTAAATTATATGAAAAACCCTCAGCCTCAAATAAGGTATTTCTCATGAAGCATTTGTTTAATCTAAAAATGGTTGAAGGTGGATCTGTGATAGATCATTTAAATAAATTTTATATGATTGTCAATCAATTAACTTCTGTAAATGTAAAATTTGATGAAGAAGTTAAAGCTCTCTTGATATTATGTTCTTTGCCTGAAAGATGGAATAGTTTGGTAATGGCAGTTAGTAACTCTGTTTCTGTTTTAAATACCCTAAAATTTGATGATGTTGTTGGTGTTATTCTGAGTGAGGAAATTCATAGGAAAAGCTCAAGTGGATCCACATCAGGCAGTGTTTTGAATGCAGAAAGCAGGGGTAGATCAAAGGAGAGAGGAAAAGGTTCTGGAGGTCATAGGAAGTCATGAGGAAAATCAAAGGATAAGAGATCCCAATCCAGAGGACATAAGGACTGCTAGTACTATGGGAAACCAGGTCATCTGAAGAAAGATTGCTAGTCTCAGAAAAATAAAGAAGGAGACAAACAAGAATGAAATAAGGAGGCAAATGTGGTAAGTAATAAGTCTGAAGATGATGCTTTGATTCTTTCCCTAGATAATGCTAATGATTCATGGGTTTTAGATTCAGGGGCCTCATTTCATGCTATGCCCCATAGAAGTTGTTTTCTTGATTATGTCCAAGGGGATTTTGGGCTAGTTTATTTGGAAGATAACGAACCCTGTCAGATTGTTCAAAAGGGAAGAATTAAGATTAAGCTATAGAATATAGGTCATACTGTTCCTTCTACTTTAGCTATTGTAGAGAAAAAGCAAATAGGTTCAGGAATAGTTAATGCAGGTTCATAGGAAGAGACTGAAACAGTTGCTACAGGTTCTGAGACAACACTGTGGCATAACAGGCTTGGGCATATGAGTGAAAAAGGTATGTACTTCATTCTAAGAAAGTTTTACCAGGTCTGAAATGTATTAATATGGATTTCTGTGAAAGTTGTGTGTATGGCAAACAAAAGAGAGTCAGTTTTCTTAGAGATGGGAAGCAAAAGAAAGATGAAAAGTTAGAGCTTGTGCATATAGATGTATGGGGAACAATTTAGGTATCTTCTCTTGGTAGCTCTCAATATTATGTTACATTCGTAGATGATGCAACTAGGAAGGTATGGATTTATTTCCTTAGGCAAAAATCTGATGTATTTGAAACATTTAAGAAATGGAGAAGCTTGGTTGAAAATGAGACGAGTAAAATATTAAAATGTCTCAGATCTGATAATGGTGGTGAGTATTGCAGCAAAGAATTTGAGGATTATTGTTCCTTTAATGGAATTTGTAGGCAGAAAATGGTTCCAGGGACTCCACAAGAAAATGGGGTGGCTGGACGCATGAATAGGAGAATAATGGAGCGTGCAAGGACCATGAGATTGCATGTTGGGCTACCTTTAAATATGTGGGTAGAGGCTGTCAACACTACTGTATATTTAATTAACAAAGGTCCTTTAGTTCCTTTGGGCTATGGTATTCCAGAGGAAGCATGGATAGGTAAGAAGGTGAGTTATTTTTTTCTCAAAACCTTCAGATGTGAAACATTTGCACATGTAGATTCTTAAAATAGAACCGAGCTGGATGCAAAATCAAAAAAGTGTACCTTTGTTGGATATGACATTGATGAATTTGGTTATAGGCTGTGGGATTTTGAAAATCAAAAAATTGTGAGAAGCAGAGATGTTATATTCAATGAGAAGGTGTTGTACAAAGATCAGTTGCAGCAGCATGAGAAGAAAGAAAAAGATTATGTGGTGCTGGATGATACTCCAAATAGTGATGTTCTAGTGGTTCCTCATGCTCCACAACAACAACCAGAAATACCACAAATTTCAGTGAATGTTAGATGGTCAACAAGGCTAAGTAGACCTCCTGAAAGGTTTTCTCCCTCTTTGTATTCTATTTTGTTAACAGATGTTGGTGAACCAGAAGGGTATGATGAAGCTATGCAGGTGGATACACAGGTTCAGTGGGAGCTTGCAATGAAAAAAGAAATAGACTCCTTGCTGAAAAATTAGACTTGGGAATTATGTAAGTTACCTGCAGGTAAAAAGGCTTTATGAAACAAATGGGTTTATAGGCTAAAAGAGGAAGATGGAGGTAAGAAAACATTTAAGGCTAGGTTAGTTGTAAAAGGATTTGCACAGAAAAAGGGCATTGATTTTGATGAGATTTTTTCTTCGGTTGTTAAGATGACTTCCATTTGTATTGTTGTAAGTATTGTGGCTGCTAAAGATTTACATTTGGAACAACTAGATGTGAAAACTGCCTTTCTCCATGATGATTTGGAGGAGGAGATATATATGGAATAGCCCCAAGGATTTGAGGTCAAAGGTAAGGAGAAACTAGTGTATAGATTGAAGAAGAGTTTGTATGGCCTGAAACAAGCACCTCGGCAATGGTATTTGAAATTTGATAGTTTTATGGATGAGCAAGGCTATAGCCGGTGTAATTCTGATGATTGTGTTTAGTTTAAGAGGTTGGATAATGATAGCTACATTATTTTATGTTTATATGTTGATGATATGCTTATAGTTGGGTCTAACATGGATCACATAAGAGAGTTAAAATAGCAGTTAGCACAGTCATTTTCTATGAAGGATTTGGGGGTAGCTAAAAAAATCCTTGGTATGAAAATTTGCAGAGATAGGAAGAATAGAAAATTGACTCTATCTCAGGCTGATTATGTTGAAAAGGTGTTACAGAGATTCCATATGGAGAATGCAAAAGCTATCAGCACACCTTTGCCTAGTCATTTGAAATTGACTAAGGAGATGTGTCCTAAGACACAAGAGGAGGAAGAGAAAATGTCCAAGGTACCATATGCTTCAGCTATAGGAAGTTTAATGTATGCCATGGTATGTACAAGACTGGATATTGCACATGCTATAGGATTCGTTAGTAGGTATATGAGTCATCTCGGATTGGAGCATTGGAATGCAGTAAAATGGATTCTCAGATATTTGAGAGGTACATCCAATAAACACTTATGTTTTCGGGGCTCTAATATTGATTTAGCTAGTTATGTAGACTCAGATTTGGCAGGGGATATTGATACCAGGTAGAGTACTACAGGTTATGTCTTTACTGTAGGTGGGACAACGGTGAGTTGGATTTTCAAGTTGCAAAAGGTGGTTGCTTTATCCACCATAGAGGCAGAATATGTAGCTGCAACAGAGGCAAGTAAGGAGATGATATGGCTGCAATCTTTCATTAAAGATTTGGGAAAACAACAAGTTAACAGTTATTTGTTTATGGACAGCCAAAGTGCCATACATCTTGTAAAGAATTCTGCCTTGCATTCAAAGACCAAACACATATAGTTGAGGTATCACTTCATTCGGTTGGTGTTGGATGCTGGATAGTGAAGGCTGGAAAAGATACATACAGATGAAAATCTAGTGGATATGTTTACAAAGGCTATGACAAGGGAGAAGTTGAGCTCCTATTTATCTTTGGTTGGTCTTCTAGACTAAAAATAACAAAAATAGAATAGCAGAGTCTAGGGTGCTTATTTCCAGTGGGAGCTACAGGGTCAGTGATGTTATGATTAGTCTCCAAGTGGGAGACAATATGGTGTGGAGTCTGATCAGTCTCCAAGTGGGAGATTCTTGTTATATGGAACCTAATCAAACTCGAAGGTTAAATTTACCCCACTTTTATCAGCGTGGTTTCCCCCCAAATTCTTATAGGGTTTGGGGGCAGCACCCCCAAGACGGGGTCAAGGGGCAGTGCCCCTTGTTGATAAAAGTGGATAAGGGTTAGGATTTCAAATGATATTGTATTGTAGCATTTGCAATGGTATTGAGTTGCAGGGATTGCTGGTTGTAATCGGTTTGATTTACTGGATAATAATATTGGACTCTCTATTGGTGGATGTAGCCCAAGTTTGGGTGAACCACGTTAAAACTTGTCTCTCACTATTATTATTTCTATGTATTTCCATTCCTCTATTTAATCTTTATTTGCATTTAATTGATATCTTATGTTGGCTAACCCTAACAGCGAGGGGATTGTTTCTCTTTAAATTTACTAGTAGAGAGGATATGTTAGCCATTTTGGTGGGAGGACTGTGGCTATATGGTACTCATTCTCTTGCTCTGTGTACTTGGGACCTAGGTTTGATCCTAGTACTGATTTGAATTGGACTACCCCAGTTTGGGTGAGGCTTCCTAGGTTTCCTCTAGAATATTGGGATGAAAAAATCTTTTCTTCTATTAGTAATACTTTTGGCCAATATGCAACTCTAGATAACACCACTTGAGCTAAATCTCATTGTGTGTATGCTAGATTCTATGTTAATGTGGAGGTTCACAAGACCCTCCCCATGACCATAGACCTGAACTCTAAATATGGGATCTGGACACAACTGATCCTTTATGAAAACGCTACTACATTTTTTTAGCTCTGTAAGAAGAAGGGTCATTTAATGACCCATTGTAAGCTTAAGAAAGTGGGAGAAACTTCTGATCTGAATAAAGAGAGAGATGATAATTCATCAAAAGAAGACATTCCTGACAATCAAGGAATGGGGGGTAATGAGGAAAATGATACCTATCTTGTAGGAGAGAATATTGAGAGGAACATGGAGTTGGGTGCTCAAAAGGCTGACCATGTTGATTGCCAGACCCTCGATCAGTAAGTTAGAAAGGATCCTCTAGTGTTTGAAGATGGTGAGATTCAATCCCAGTCAGCTGAGGCTATTAATGATGTTGATGGGTCCCCTTCAACACGTGTTGAATGCCCAAATCCTAGAATTTGTTTGCAATAATAGTGTTGAGACTGTTCAACCATCTTCTAAACAAAGGCCTCCTCCTACCATTGATAGGACCACTATTGGGACCCTAAAGGAGGGGTTTTCTGAGAATCAGTCTATTATTCCTTCTCCGATCACTGGAATCAGACCTAGTGGTAATTGTAATGACCAAGATGAGTGGATTACCCCTAAGAAAAATAATCACAGGACTAAGAAATCTGCTGATGTTGGAACAAATTCTAGGCAAGGAAGATCGACCCTTAGGGAAACAAGGCAACGAGAGATTGCTAGGGAGATTGTCAGTGGTAAGCAAAAAACACTAGAGATTCAATCTCAAAAACTTCCCAAATGAGAATTCTTTCTTGGAATATGAGGGTATTTTATAGCCCCACCAAACAGTTCAAAGTCAAGAACTATATTCTAGATCATAAAATTGATGTTCTTTTACTTCAGGAAGGTAAAATGACCGAGGAGAACTTTAAGATGATAGCTAACAGAATCTGGCCTAATGCTACTTTTTGTATTAGCCCTACTATGGGTGCTTCTGGAGGGATCGTTACTATGTGGAATAATGCTAAAATTCATGGTACTCTTACTGTTTCTAGTAAGCATTTTCTGATTGTCAATTTCTCTATGCCTTCTTTTAATTGGTCCTTAATCAATATTTATGCCCCAAACACAAGGGCCCCATGAAAAACTTTGTGGATGGACTTGTCTACTCTCCTTTCCACTTCCCCTCATTCTCTTTGGATGTTGGCTAGAGATTTTAATACTCCTTTATACCCTTCAGAGAAAATTGGGGGTATTCTTGACTATTCTGATAGTATGTTTGATTTTTCTAAGTTTATCAATAGCTATGGGTTGTTGGATGTGGAGCTTCAGAATTTAAATGTTACTTGGTCTAATAGAAGAAGAGGGGATCAAATGATACAAATTAAATTGGACAGATTCCTTACCTCCAATAATTGGGATAATCATTCTAATCTGAGTTTGGTAGCTTTACCAAGAACTATTTCTGATCATAATCCTATCCTCCTCAATTGGATGGTCCAGCATAGGCGTGGTCCCTTCCCTTTCAGATTTGAAGCTATGTGGATTAAACATAAAGATTTTAGGAGTCTTCTGGCTAATTGGTGGCAACTTCCGGTTCAGGGTACTCCTATGTTTAGGCTGGTCAAGAAGCTCTTACATATTAAACAAGAGGTCTGTGGCTAGAACAAATATAGTTTTGGTAATGCGTTTGTTCAAAAGAAAACTATCTCTGGTAAATTAGCCGACCTACAAAATTTAATGGCTTAAGGAGTTGTTACAGAAGACATTGCCCAGGAGGAAAGCAATCTGATTTCTGACTGGAAGAACCTTATGAATAAAGAAGAAATTTTCTAGAAACAGAAGTCCAGAGTTTAGTGGCTCAAAGAAGGGGATTGTAATACCACCTTTTTTCATCTTTCAGCTATGAAGCATAGGAAAGCTAATTCTATTTCTAAATTATGTTTGGAGGATGGCAATACTATCACAGATGACAATGAGATTGGAAATCAAGCTGCTTTGTTTTTTTAGAATTTGTTGTTAGAATAAGCTAATAATGATGTCAATGGGTAGATTATGGATTAGTTCCTTGATAAAATCCCCTCCTTGATTACAGAGGAGGACAGCATCAAAATGTTGAAACCAATTTCTGAGGAAGAGGTTCGTGCTATTTTATTCTCCATGGGTCCTTTCAAAGCCCCAGGCCCTGATGGCCTTCCTCTGATATTTTTTAGGAATATTGGGATGTTGTGGGCTTTGATGTAATTTCTGCTATTAGGGATTTCTTCAGAACTGGTAAACTTCTAAAGCAGATCAATAATACATTTATTGTTCTTGTTACTAAGAAGCCAAATCCTATGTTGCTTACTAATTTTAGACCTATTAGCTTTTGCAACACCATTTATAAGTTGTGTACCAAATTGCTTGTTCTGAGATTCCAACCTTTCCTGGATAAAATTATTTCCCCTTCTCAGAAAGGCTTTGTCCCTAGTCAACAGATTTTAGATGCTGTTATATCCACTCATGAAACCATTCATCCTATGGAGAAGAGCAGGATCCCTAGTATGGTTCTAAAGCTAGACATTTCTAAGGCCTATGATAGAGTTTCATGGAAATTTCTTTTTAAGGTTAGCCAAAAGTTTGGTTTTAATGATAAACTCTCCCTTCTCATTTGGGAAGCTATCTCCACTACTAAATTTTTAGTCTTGGTTAATGGGGTCCCCAAAGGCTTTTTCTCTTCCATGAGGGGGATTAGATAGGGAGATCCTCTTTCCCCATATTTATTTATCATGATGGCTGAGGCCCTTGGGAGATATGTTCACTCTAAGGTTCTCTCTAAGGAAATTGTGGGCATTAAACCTACTTCTTCTATACCTCCTATGTCTGTGTAGTAGTTTGTGGATGATACCATCCTCTTTGGTATCTTGTTTGTGGTTGAAGCTCGAAGTTGGAAGAATATTCTCAATGACTATGCCAAAGCTTCTGGTCAACACATAAACTTTTAGAAAAACAATGCTTATTTTTTCAACACTCAGGGTGATCTCCAGAGAAAAATTGTTAACATAATCGGTTGTACTGAGGCTGATCTTCCTACTGTCTATCTTGGCCTTCCTTTAACTGTTAAAGAGGTCTCTCTAGGATTTTGGAATGGAATTTTGGAATGGACTCAAAAGAAGTTGATTGGCTGGAAGGGGAAGCTCCTGAGTAGTGTTGGTAAATTACAGCTCTTACGAGCTTCTCTTCAAGGTATTCCTACTTATTTTCTCTCTTTTTAAAATGCCTAGGTTTATTGCTGACAAATTGGAGTAGATCTAAAGAAATTTTCTATGGACAAGTGTGCAAGATAAAAAGAGAATGTCTTTGGTTAGTTGGGAGAAAGTCTGCCTTCCCAAATCTCATGGGGGTCTTAATATTAGATCTATAAGAAATATGAATAAAGCCCTCCTTACCAAAATTAACTGGAATCTGGTCCACAGCCATAAAGAATGGGTAGCCATTATACAAACTAAGTATTTACATGGTGCTGACAATCTTAGTTTCCTTTACCAGGAGGGGCTTCCTCAGGGCTCTGTTATTTGGAACAAAATGCTGAAGTCTAGAAGCTTACTCAAACAGAGGCTTAGGTGGAAACTAGGGAATGGTAATACTATAAATTTCTAGGAGCACACTTGGGTTGCTGACAAGGCCCTTACTACTCAGGGGGATTATGGGATTGTTGTTGGTATTGCCAAACATTTTTTTGGGTCAAAAGTCTGCCATTATATTCATATTGAGAATGGTATCAGACTTTGGAAAAATCTTCTTGATTGTTGTGGTCATCACCCTGAGTTTATTCCTAGGATGAGTTCTATTCAACAAATGCTTCTGGGTGCCAGAATCCCTCTCTTTCCTAGGGAAGATGAGTTGTATTGGTGGCCTGATAAGAGAGGTCATTTCTTGGTTAACTCTGCTTACCATCTATTGATCCCTGATGTTCATAAAAACAAGCTTTGGAGGAAAGTTTGGAATTATAAGCTTATTCCTAAAGTTAATATGTTTTGGTGGGCTGCTATTAATAGTAAGATTTTAACCCAAGATAATTTGTAGAGGAGGGGATTCAGCCTAGTGAATAGGTGTTTCCTGTGCCTTAAGGAGGAGGAAGTTGTTTCTCACTTAATTCTTCATTGTGACTTTGCCATGGAAATTTGGAGTACAATTTTGTAGAACTTTGGCATTCAATGGGTCTGTAATCTAGATATTAGGGAAGTCATTGCTAATTGGTGTCCTAATTTCTCACATCCTTGGCTTGTGGAGCTTTCAAACCAAACTCTTCCCTTCCTTGATTGGACATTGTGGAAGGAACGAAATAACAAAATATTTAGGGAAGCTGTCAGGGACTCCTCTCAAGTCTTTCAATCTCTCTCTAAGCTCCTCATTGAAAGCATTGTTAGCTCTAACATCAAAACTGTTGATAAACCACTTACTCAAGAGGAAGAACAAATTGCAGTCAATTGGAGAATTCTTAACCAAATTCCAGCATATGATAACTCTAAACAAATTCAGAGATTAAATACTAGATAGACCCCTCTAAGGCCCCATTGGTTCAAACTTAACTTTGATGGGGCTTCTAAGTCCAATGGTAAGGCCAGTGGTGGTGGGATTATCAAGGATGACAAAGGGGGGCTGGTTGTTGCCTATGTTGGTGGGATAGGTATTCAAAGTAATAATTATGCTAAAGCCTCTGCTCTCTTATGGGGGGTTAAATTGGCTATTTCTCTTGACATTCCTCATCTGCATATCCAGGGGGATTCAAAACTGATCATTAATGCAGTTACTAATGCTTTGGTCTATGGGTGGAGACTCAAGGATATTATTGTGGATATCCAAATCCTAGTCCAGAGGATCTCTAGAGTGGAACTCTCTCTCATATTTATAGAGAGGGGAACAGGGTTGCTGATGCTCTTGTTGATTATGGTCAGTAATTTATGAATTGGTGAAGTTGGAGCCAATTTAAAAATATTCCTGCTAACATAAGGGAACTGATTCAAAAAGAGATGACTTGTCAAGGATGACTCATCATAGAGAGGGTGCCATCCTGTTTAGTCAGCCTTTTTGGGTGTTGATGATGTGTATTTTGAAGTATGGGCTTTTTATGAACTATTGTACTTCTTTGTATAATGTCATTTTAGCATTATTTATTACTTGCGTTAAGGCGAGTTGGTTATATGGTAATCATAGGAAATTTATGATTATCATGTTCGAGCATGGGAAGGGCTAGCATCATTTGGAGTTAGGGAAGGTGCTCTAGAATAATGATGACTCGTGCAGTCTCATTTACTATTTCATTATTCCTTCCCAAGCTATTAGAATTACCTTCTGAAAACACTGTGAATTCTCGGCTCTGTGTTTTCTGTGTCTTTGAGAGAAATGAGATAATGGGGGGAGATAGGATTCACACGGAGCCTATATCTTACTATGAATTCAATGATAATGTTGTGGTTTGGCATTATTGCAAGGAAGGTGGCATTAGTCCTTTTCTGGAATGCCTGAATGGTTTTGATGAAAATTTGTCTGTGCAATTTGCTCGTTCCTGGCATAATCACAGAGTTACTATGGGAAGAATTGGTTTTGAAATCTCTGAGCAAGTCATTGCCATGGTGACTATCTTTCTACTAAGGGTACTAAGTTGCAAAGGAAGGTGAAGGTGGCTGATCATTTGAACTAGAAGCTTTTTTTGGGGGAAGGAGAGGAGTTAGTTCCCTACCAAGGAGGGTTTAAATGGGCCAAGCTGCCAGAGCCGTGGGATGAGATGTGCTTTCTTCTCATGAAATACTTCACATTGGAGGGTCGGTTTACCAGGTTTTATAATTATCACCTCCCTCTTCTTAATCATTTCATGTGTAATGCTCTTATTAGTTTCCCTTTCTACTTAATGTTGTCCCTTGAACACTCTATTTTTAGGGTTAAAGCTAAGATGGATAAGAAACCCTCTAAAAGGCATGTCCCTTTGCATCAAGGTCTTATCCTTTGTTTATATAATTTTTATCTTGCTTTGGAGCCACCTAAGCCAATTCAAAGTCCTAGTTGTGAGATTCCTACATATCTCGACCCCCTTGATGTTGCCATTTCTAAGGAACCTTGCCCTACCTCTGTTTCCCAAAAAATGAAAGGGGTTTCTTTCTCTATGACCATTGAGGAGACCACCACGATGAAGGATATTCATACTCCAGCTTCTAAAGGGAGTGTGAAAAGTAAGAAAAGAAAACTCAGGGAGTTGGATGATGATATTGTGGGGGACTCTGTGGGGACCCATAAGAATCTGAGCAATGACCTTGTGGGACCTGGAAATACACATAAAGATAATTTGTCTGTTAAAGATAAGAAGTAGGGCTTCTCTTCTGGAGTAATGAGGTTGAGAAGGATTGCTAGTAAGCGTAGCCCACAAGCTAAATTGATTGACTACTCTGAAAGTGCTTATGAAGCCTCCACTCAGGGGGACGATCAACTGATTTCCAAAGACATTGATGTTCAAGAGATCTTTGAAGATGATGTGGGTAAGGATGAAAGGAAACAGGTTGATGATTCAGGAGGTGTTGCTAGTGATCCTATGGACAATGCTGGTGAAGGGGAGAGGATGATAGTGGAGGAGGTTGGAGAAGAGATTAATGAGGAAGGGGATGACCAGAGGCATGATCTTGCTATCCTGAGGGGTAGTGTGGATGATCTGGAGCAGAAGGTTTCTTCTATGGGACAGCTCATAAGAAGCGTGCTAAGTCGTATGTCGATGCTTAACCTATCTCTGTTACAGGAACTTGGGACTTGTGCTAATGAAAAGGAGGAGGAGAAATTCAAAAAACTTGATGAATTTGTTGAATTTCTAGCTAAAGGCTGGGAGAATGTATCTCATTAGTTCTATTACTTTTTATGCTATCTATCTACTGCTACTTACTATCTGTTGTTTATAGGTTGTATATGTTGTTTATGTTGTAGTTGGTTTGGTGGCTCTTTTTGTGCTTGAGCCTCTGCGGTTTCTTTTTGTCTTGATGTAAGGGTTCGGCCCCTAGTTTTTGCCAACTTATATAATAAAAAACAAAGAGGAATAATTAGAATATGTCATAACAAAATTTCTTGGAATGACAATGTGTAATAAGATCTATTCATTTATCAAAACGAATATGAGAAGCTTTTGTACACCACACCACTAGTTTGAGGAAACTGGGTTTTTGAAGCTTTTATAAAGATAAAAAATACACTAGTATCACTACAAACCAAGTAAATTTAATGTTGAAAGTGCTGCACAAAATGTGATATTGATAATTTTTTTGATTTATTGCAAAATATGTGAAAAAGATGCTTATTCTCTTATGTTGAAATACACATTATGTACTTGCGAAAGTATGATAATTATGCACTTTTTCCAAAATTATGCAAAATTTTAGAATGAATATGCAAAGAAATTAGTGGAAGATCTGATTTGAAATGTTTATGATAGTAGTAAAATCTGAAATAAGATTTTGACTACAAACCCTAGCTTTTCAAATAACTAGGTTATATGAAAAGATGTGAATTTTCAACAAAAGCCTAGAAAATGAGATATTCAAATGCAATATGTGATATCATGAAATGATTAATTGCTGTAATATGACTCAGATCTGATGTATAAATCATATTTTCAAATGATTTCAATGATATGCAATGGAAATAATGCAAAACTATGCCTTTATGCAAGCCTAGAATGTTTTTTTTCCACTTTTTTCAAATGTATGCAATGTTTTTCAATGAAGAATGATAAGTACAATATGAATTAATGCAAGATATGATTTCAACATTTAGAAAGATGCAAATTCTTGATGCTATGGGTTCACCAAAATGTTAAGGGGGAAAGGGTGAATGATGTAAACTAGCATGCACACTAGATCAAACCCTCTTCCACAATAACATTCAAGGACAAGATTGAGATAAATCACAACCAAGAAGAAGGTGTACTTAGATATAGATATTGTGCTCACGTTTACTATGGAAGGATGTGATTTAACCAAGCCTTTTATCAAACCTAAGGTCAAGTATGCACTAAATCCTAGTTCTATAATGAACAGAGCATAACTTTCAAACTGTGATAGATACAAACAATTTGAAAGAAGCACTAAGATTAGTAACAGAGGAGAACCTGATTCTGGAAGAAGAGATTTCAAAGGATGCTAGTGTGGGTGCCCAAGTCCTAAAATTCTAAATCTCCAGAAACTCAGAAGTGGAGAAATGTTGCAGAGGGTGTCCAAATGCTAGATTCAGTGCTTGTTTCAATAGGAGGACACTGGGGCATGCACCCAAGTCTTCTGCAAAGGAATTTCTGCAAACTTCTTTCAGATCCTAAAACACTTTCCCTTACACAACCTCCATGTACCTTTACATCTTTAGTCTTTGCACCAGTAACCTGCACACAAGAAGAAAAGGGGTTTGGGGGTTGTGGTGTTTAGGGATTTGCCTCAGTCAAATCCTGGGTTAGCATACAAGCTTTCCCAACACCATTGTTAGAAAGAGAGCATGTCCTTGTAGGTTAGAGGATAAAAATAATCCAAATGATGATTAAATGATTAAAACAAAGATGATGTCACCTCAGAGGTGAAGTCCTTAGGAGGGTGAAGATGCTTCAACTCATAAGGATGTTGATGATGATTCCAAATATGCCATAAATATGTACAACACTAACACAATGAATGCTTTGAATGCTCTTTTTCTCAATATCATAACCTTTCTATCATCAAATTGTTACAAAATGAATTCAAACACTCACTTATATATGCTTTCCTGTTAAAGATTCACAAATTAATTGAAAGAGCCGACAAGGAGAAACCCATTTAAAGGTCCTATGCCGACATGATTTAAATTTTACCCTGACCAATCACAGAGGACTTGGGCACAAATGTCCAAGTCCCTAGGTACCTTTTGGTCTAGAATTAAGCATTAAGTGATCCCCTAGTTCAAGGGTTTGCTCATTGGGATGAATATTTTTCATGTATTATGTTAACATGGGGACCTAGGAGCTAAACTAGGAGGTAAAAAGGCATGTGTCCACTTTTTACTCCATAACAATTAGTAGTGTTGAAAATGTCCATATAAATGTCAAACTAGTGGAAAACACTCAATGCATAGTGTGACAAAGAAAACTAGCCAATTTAGGCATGGCAAGACTATGATCTATTGTAGGGATTATGTCCCCTCAAGAATTTTGAGGATAAATACATGAAGTTCTAGTAACCCTGCCAATGAAAGGATTAATCTATGGAAGAATGCACCAACAAGTACCATGACTTATCTAAGCACTTGCATGATAACATTTCTATGCAACACCAAGTGCTTAAATACATCAACATATTATCACCTTCTATCTATGTTAAAATAGAGTTCCTAACCTTGGACACCTTGGGACAAGAATCTTGCAATGCATCCAAGATTGAGGTCAAGGTGAACCTTAAGAAAAATATTTCTGCATGCAAGAAAAATCCATGTAGGATACTAGTTGTACAAGCCTTTGATGGAAAGACAATTCTCTTCAATGAAAATGTAGTTGTGATACTCTAAACTAGTTGCATAAAGCTCTAAAACATCTCCACCATATTCTATAGGCTAAGATAAGGATGAAAAGCTAAAACAAGGTGATATATCGTGTAGTCATCATCACACCAACTCTCATAATTACATTGAACATCATAGGAGATAGTCCATATTCTTACAAGCCATATCAGATCCTGAATCCATCAAGGATACTAATCAAGAGGCATAATATCTTAACTAACCACTAATGCTTTGGAGGAACCTATGCATCTATCCCACATGAAGTGCTAAGCCAATGGACAACCTATCCACACCATAATCAATAAAAGTAACCAAAAGAACATCACTGTGCATGATGCCCTTTGACACCTATCTCTTTACTACTATGCATCCAAGCCTCTACTCTTAGGATGGTTGGAGCATGGTCAGTATATTTGAGTAACTAGATAATACACTTTTAAGTATGTAGTTAAGACCATGTAATACATTGCCACCTATGATTTGCACCTCTATAAGTCTATAATATACTTCTTGGAAGACCATAATATATCTTGAATGATGATGATGATTGATTTAAGTTCATTAGGATTTTGTAGCAAGGCTGGGAATAAAATTGATGGATGCTTGAGGAGGATAGGATCGACTTCTTGGAAAGATTTGTATGGATTGTTTGGGATTTTTCCATTGGATTGAATTGGATGATTGCATTAGATTTCTTTGGATGAGTGCATTGGATTTGTTTAGATGATTGTACCAGATTTCTTTGAATTGGATTATTGTCTCCATATGATAACTACTGACAAGGGAGCACAAAGTACAAAAACTAGGATGGGAGATAGGTTGACTTAGGATGATGGTCTTATTGAATTGGATGGATGGATTAAAGGATTGTTGATAGTGGATGGAAAAGAGGATGGATGGTAGATGGAAGGGTATGGGATGTGATCTCTAAGGAATATGTCACATAGGAAAAACATGTCCCACTCTATAAATGTTGTTCAAGATCCTAGACTAAGGAGATATGGTGGATTTCATAAGCATAAGAAGATGATTAGCGGAATTTTGTAGAAGAATTTTCTATATCAAGAGTTTGTCAAAACATGTTTCAAAATTGTACCTCAATCCTTATCAAGATCAAAGGTATTATCAAGATCAAAGTCAAGTAGGTTTGATGAATGGGAATGATAGCAAGGAGACATGGATATGATGAATTAGAATGATATGAGGTGGATACGATGGGATAGATGAGACAACTTTCCCCCAAGTTCAAGGTGTATAGACAATCAACTTGCACATGACACCCATGAATGGGTTTTCATCATGATATTTACCCAAGGTTCCATGAAAATGGTTTTTGCCATTGGATGAATGATTTCTCTTCACTATTTTATTTTTTTTAATTTTTTAAGTGTATTGGATAAAATTGATAGCCTAATATTCAAAGGGTCCTCATAGGTCCCTATTTATTTGAGATAGTTGATGTAGATGTTATTGTCATAACATGCCAATAATGACCTTCCTAAAGTAACTACTTTGTCAGTATTAAAGTGCCCTTGTACAATCCTTTGATGTTGGTGTGATCCTAATTGATAACTAAGTTAGATTTATCTAGATGTTCATATTTTGATAGGGAACCATCATAGACCTTATGGTGAAGCATTTCTACCACAATACAATAGATTTAGGATGTGGAGTTTTTAGATTTTAGACATGATTTTGGATTTGGATGGGGTATGTTGGATATGGAATTAGGTGATTGTGGTTTAGAGGACTTAGCTGGAGAGGTTGGCAATTTCTATTGGGTTTGAGGATTCTTGATTCACCATACTTGGGATGGTGGATTAGGAAATTTGGTTTTTAGATTACAAACATTGTATTTTTTATTAGGATGGTTATTATGACCAACATTTTGATATAATCCAAGAGGTAGTAGACACTTATTATATGCATGGTGTGTCCTTGAATTTTGAGTATTTGCTCGATTCAAATATTTTTCTTAACTTGATTTGATTGGTCCCTTTTGATTTAGGATATTGCCTGTATGTATTTTCCTTGATTTTTGGATTCATTATCTTTTGATGTTTGATTTTAATCTTTCACTTTGTATACTTTACAATTTTGTTAGTCCTAATTGATAGGTTTAGGATATGGAGGATAAAGTTTGATGGTAGGGATACTGGAGGTAGGTTGCAAGGTGTGTGCCCTTCGTCTCCTTGTGCTATGCAATGAAACACTTGGGTTTGTGACAAGGCTTAACCACCTCCCATAGATTTATTATCTTTGGCGGTTGTATCAGGCATTAATAGGTTGATCTTTTGGTGCAACGATAATTATCTTTCCAATAATTGGTATTAGAACCTGGGTCATGGGTTCGAACCCCTCACTTGCACTGGGAGAGGGATTGTTGCAAGGTGTGTGCCCTCGGTCTCCTTGTGCTATGTGGTGAAGCACTTGGGTTCGTGACAAGGCTTAGCCACCTCCAACGGATTCATTTTCTATGGTGGTTGTATCAGGCATTAACAGGTTGATCGTTTGGTACAATGGCAATCATCTTTCCAATAAGGTAGAATGATTATTAGTAGCAAGCTTACTATAAGGGTCATGAATGATCCTTGTCTTGATGCTCTCATTGGATGAAGTTGTCTTAGTGATTGTTGGAGTACCACTAACATCATTAGATTATTTAGATTAGTAATCTTTGATGCCTCAACCATGATTGATGTGGATTGGGATAGGCTCTAGGATTCCTTTCTCATGAAGGCCCAATCCTTTTCCTTGATAATCCATGCTTTTACATATCTTGTTTGCAATAGGATATGTTCTATTTTTTAAACATAATGCTATCTCATCAGTATGTTGCCAAGAACAATTCGAATTTTCTATTATTTCCTTTGTAACTTTGCCTTCATGAAAGTGGTAGATCCTATTTGATAAGATTCTTATGCTAGTTTTTTATTTAAACTTGTTGTACCCTTCTCATTAATTATGTTTACCATTCATTGATCATTTGAATGGTCAATGTTATCCATGTGACTTTCTTGTCTTCATGATTGATGTGATTAAGATCTTGACAACTACTATGCTCATTAAGATTCTATGTGGTATGATCAATGTCATTTGTTTGATTGTCTATGTGTTCTTGGGGACCAAGTGTCTCATCATGGGAAGTGATTATTGTTGGATAATGTATAGGACTAGTTGGATATTTGATAGGATTATTTTGGATTTCTTGATCATGGATAAGATCTTGATCATATATAATATATTGATCATAGATATGATTAATGTGGATAATGTGATATTGATTATGGATAGGATGAGTTGGGATGCTATTATCTTAATTTGGTTGAGGATTGTGAGGACCGCCCTTTTTACTACTGTTGTTATGACTATTTACATGACTGTTATTGTTATTTTTTATGTTTGTGGGATAGCAGTTCCCGGAATTGTCAAACTATTAAACTTTATTATGATTGCGGAAAAACTAATTGGGTGATGTTTGGATAAGTTTACATTTCAGAAAAACATTAATTAGGTGATGATGGAAAATTGTAATATGATTTCATTTATGTTAATTAGTACTATGTCATGAGAATGCATGTTTTCAAGTTGCTTCGGCTATGATGATTTTATGTGGTTACTGATCTTGTAATTTAGTGTGCAGGAATTACTAATCGAACCACAGATTTCGGAGATCATTCCACACCTTGTTATTTGTTATTCCCTGTTAAGCCGATCTGGTTCCACGAGGAACCAAGATCTCTTTGTGTTTGATGTAATGATGTAATGTGGTCTTTCGTATGGTCGAGTGGGTTAGGTTACCCTCATGTAACATTATTTTATAATTTGTGTTGTAAAGAGATTGAATTTGAAATTTCTTATTTTATTTAAATTTATGAGGCCTTTTCTTGTGCTTTACCTTGACCAGGGGTGTCTTGTATGGGTTAAAGTTGACCCTGGGTTATACCCCATGGGTCCAGGGGCCCATTTGGCATGGGTAACCCTTGAGTAACCTCCATCTAGTCAACTTAACCTTCCCCTGAAGTTAAGTGGCGAAAATTGGAGGTAGGAGGGGACATGATGGGTTGTACCAACACCCAACCCATCCCCTCTACATTCCCCAAGGTAAGAGATGCCATCCATTATTGAAGGATTGACTTAAAGTCACCCCTTCCATAGTGAGATTCCCCCATGTGCTGTGGGGACACCCATGTGAAGAAAGGAAGAAGGGGCATCGGTCACCTGTCTTCTTCCCCATTAACTCCTTTTATTTCTCCCATGCGTAAGAGGAATCACATGAGGAGAGGAATAAGGAGTACTCTTGGGAATGGAGAGTGACATAAGCCACCAGGACAGAATAGTGGTTTTGGGGGAGAGTGAGGAGATGACAAGTGTCACCTCCCCATTCCTCAAAACTGAAAAGAATTTGGTTATTTGTTTGCAATTTTGGGATGAGAGGGAGTTAGTTGAATTTTGGGGAAACTTTCATTTTTGTCTTACCAATTATAGAAAGGTTAGCTTGCAGGATAGAGAAGGGAGAGGGAGTTGGTGGCTAAGGTTGGAAGAGAACTCTGTGGACTCTGCAACAGTTTCATTCCAGGAGGGCTTTGCAAGGTTGGTTTGATTTTTACCATTGTTTCGTATAGCTGATTGTGTATGTAATGTGTGTGATTTTGTGTTAGATTTGTTTTTCTGTGGGGTTTATTGTCGGGTTGTTTGACAGAGCGTCTCCCATTTGGGAGAAATGCTCATCAAGTTTGGGGTAGGGGAGGAGAGATCCTCCTCGGGTGCATACCTGTTTCCATCTTTTGGGATGTTGAAAGCCTTGAGGGCATGTATCTGTGTCTGTATCTTTGACTTGAGAGTCATATACAGATTTCTTACAAATTTGTGATCAAACTTGGTTTGAGACCAAGAGAAATTGTATTGGTTAACTTATCTGTCAGGGTGACACTCTGGAGTCGAGTGTGTCCACTCTCCTGCCCCTTATGAAACTCACTGTAGTTGAGTTTCCGTGTTGTGTAAATTACCCACGGGTGTTTGTGTGCTTTGGGATTGTTGTTGTTACTGTTGTGAAGTGGAGTGTTTGAGTTACCCAGGTGTGAGTATGGTCTCCCTAGCTCGGGGGTGACCCACTTGCGGGTCTACGAAAGGGAGGAGAGCTAGATGAGTGGTGTTTTCTTCTTTGTTTGTCTTTGATACGCAGGTTTTCTCTTGGAGCTTCTGGTTGGATATTTATGAAGAAGCAGTTAATCTTCTTTGTCATGAGAATTAGGCCTGGTTCATTTCATAAGAGTTGAAGAGAGAACACCTCTCTTGTTATTGTTGTAATTTATTGTTACTCTGGGAGTGAAGAAAATCACCTCCCTGATCTTGTTATTAATGGACTTTTACTGGGTTGTCATAAGCTATCAGTTGTATGTTGTTGGGAGAAGGAAAGTTCATATCTGGGAAGTTAGTTGTTGTATCCATGGTTTAAAATCTGTAATATGAATGTGCTTAAATTTTCAAGTTTGTTACTTGTATACCTTGTTAAATAGCATTTTATTTGTGTTTCAAGTATTACTGAAAGGAAAAGTTCATTATTGCAATCTAATCTGAATTTGTTTACATTTGAAAGTTTGGAATTGCTTAACTAGTTGAAATGTTAGTTTATGGTTCATTGTTCTAAAGGAATTAATGGTTTAAGTTTATTCTTCATAATTAGTGGATTCTGTTAATTTGGAAGGATTAGAGGAAATCTAGCATGTATATATATTTCTGTGTGTAAATTTAAGAATCTTAAATGTATATGAAGATGGAAATATATAAATATAATAAGTGGATATATATTTATCATTTCTACCGAAGAAGTGAAACTGGGATATATATATATATATATATATATATATATATATATATATATATATATATATATATATATATATATATATATATATATATATATCTAATTGTTATGAAATTATCATTATAACAGGTTGAATTTGAGAAAATGAATAAGGTAGTGAATTTGAGAAAATGATGAATCATATCTATACATATATCACAGTTTTATTAATTATCATTTTTATAGAATAATATAGAAACTGAATAAATTGTGTTCTTATGAGACTGAATTATATATAGATATATATATATATATGAATATATATATATATATATATATAAATATATATTATATATTATTGTTGATAGTTATCAACGAAAAGCACCATAAATAAATGACTGTCGAAGTTTCAGCCCGCGAATAAAAAAAAACACAGTCGCGGTTTATATTGGGCGGTGGGGAGAAATCCCCACCGCAGGCCCTAACTTGTGAATGGAGGTGTGGGGAGGGGCGGAGCCCCACCCACACCCCACATCGTGGGATGTGGGTGGGGCTCCGCCCCTCCCCACATCCCCCCTTCCCTTATGCCTCCCACGGTCTACACAGGCCCTTTCCCTCCGCGGCCGACTCTGCTCTCTCTGTCGCTGCGGCCACCACCGCCCATGGCCGCCATCGGCTGTGGGATCACAAACAAAAAAAAAACATGTTAGGACTTTGGCCCTAACATATGATTGGATTATTTGGAAATAAATAATTTTTATTGCTCTATATATAGGCATATATATATACTATATATGTCTATGTATATAGCAATATATATAATAAAATAATTACTATATATGTATATATATATATATATTTATATACATATAGATATATATATATATATATATATATATATATATATATATATATATATATATAAAATGTTAAACCAATTTTGTCCTCTACATATACATTAAAATATATATATTTATATATATATATCTATATATAGATATATATATATATATATATATATATATATATAAATATACATAGGAGTAAATCTATGAACCATGTTATTGAGCCCTCGTCTATAATCGTAATAAAATGTGTCACATGGATATCAAAAAAATAAAAAAACAAATTATATTTTCACATTTAGTTATATTAAGTGTTGAACACAACAACCAAAGAAGTTATATTTCCATGAACAGGGTTTTATAAAGTGAAGAGCCTCCTACATGTATTAACAACGGTAAATGATTTACAATAAGAGTATTAATAATACTGATTAGTAATAATAACAACAGTAATTATAGATAAGAGAAAATAAAATTATAATTTAATGGGTGCATAAAGGAATATACTGTAATACTCCGGCAAGAGTTTCTCGGAAGTTTTCACTACCAACATAATGTCAATAACCAGAAAAAAAAAAAAAAATATGAAGAGGAAAATTACACGTCACCTTGTTTAAAAGAACACTGGAAATAAACTTAAGAAGCCATCACAGACATTCCATGTGGCCATTTTAATCCCAACTGTAGTAAACGACCTCATAAGTAAACCTATAAGAGAGTCCGAAGAAGAAAAACTAACATTGGAAAACACAGAGGAGAAAATGCGCGACATTTCCCACATGGGATAAGAGAACTAAGTTGACGGACCCTTCTACTAAATCTACTTAGGAACAAGTTTAATTAATACAAACGAAGAGGAGATATCGTGATCGGAGAAGACTAGGAGACAGAGTCCAGCGAAGTAGTAAACCAGTCTATGTGACCTAGTCCATCCTGAAGTTAGGTTTAATATCAACAATAGCTGCAGTGATAACCCTGATTTACATAAATCATGAAGAAAGGACCGGATACACATAAAGAAAGCATAGAAAATGAAAGAGAGAGAGACTGAAATATAAACACACTAAATTAACAGAGAAATAGTTAAGGTAAGGGTGAAAAAAATACAATCAAAATTAAGAACCAGTGAAAAGGGAAGAGAGAGCAAACGAACCGCCTTGTTGAAAATGGTAAGTCGTAGGAGGAGTATGTTTCAGGAAACAAGAGAGGAGACAGACAACCGTGCCTGGCTGAAAAATGACTAAATAGGGAGATCACTAGTCGGTTTAGTCGGAACAAGGCGTCGTGGGAAGTTGTTAGTCTATCAGCGAACCACGTGCGTAAATGAGTGCAGCGTAATTCCCACTAACGCCGTAAGGCGTTATGCTGCCAGAAATTGTCGAAGTTTAGATTTAGGAACTTTGGTAATCTCACTCTTGCAATGACGTTAGCGGCGTCATAAAGACCCTCTTGTTGAACTGTATGCGTCTGGTTGCACGCAATTGTACTTATATCCTGCCGAAAATTGTAGTGTTTCGCCATGAGAGAACACCGTCGAGCATGCGTACGCATGCGAAGGGGTTTTTAGGACAGTGTGAGAAAAGTTTTTCATATCTCGTGTCATAATCACATGACAGATGTGGCTATGACACGTGCGATGTGTGTTGTGACCACATGGAAAATGTGGGCATGACAAGGACATGGTTGGATATGCTTTGGATTTGATTCTTGACATAGATCTTGAGTTTGGATGAAAGTAGATATTTCTTGGATGGGGTCAATAGGACTTGAATAAGCAAAAACATGGTTGTGTGATGGATTTCAGCTTGAGATTATGGTAAGAAACTCTTGGATAGGCTTATTAGACATGGATTTACATGATATTTTTTGTCTTTGGCCAAGGATGGGACTAATAGAGTCTTTGATGGGTTGGATAGGTATTGGATTTCTTGATGGAATTTGATGGGTAGGAATAGTACTAGGAGGCTCTTGTTCATGCGTAATAGGCTTGAGATTGATAATATCTTTTCATGATAGCACTTGATCATGGATGGGCATGTTGGTAGGATTTTGATTGGATGGTGGTATTTGATGGATAGACATGGTATTATGTGACTTTTGAATAGATTTGGGAGATGTAGAATCATTGAATTTATGCTTTCTAGTTTGCTATTGTTCCTTTTCTAGTAGTCCTTAGAGGAAATATGAAAAGGATGATTTGGATGTGGTGGATTTGGATTGGGGATTCAATTTTTAGATAAATGGACAATTGAATTGATGGGATGAGCTAGAGTGTAAGGATGAAAATGGACCTGCATTGGATTCAAAGGATACAAATTGCTCACATGAGGTTGAGGTTGGAAACATGGATTGAGTATAAGGACATTGATATAAGATAGTGTTTCCCTTCTCAAAGGTATCATAAGGATGACCAATGGATATATGTTTAGGATCAACATAATGGCTAGTGCTAACTAGTTCTTGGTTGTAAGGTTGTTGTATATTCATGGGTGAGGGATGAAAGTTTATAGCAAGGTTGTGTGCAATAATCTCATCATCAAAGCTATTATCATTAGGATATTTGTCTTGATCCACAAGACTATCATCATCATTAGCAAATGGATTGTTGATTGGATTTAGATAAAATATTTCATCTAATGAATGCATAGTTTGAGGGATTGAACTTCAATGTTATTTTGGGTTTCACAATGGCTTCATAGATGGTATTAGGACTATGGGTTATAGCTTGCATGATAAAGTTATCAAACTAGGAATCCATGGTGGAAATGATCAAGGATGACATAGTACTTGGATGCAATTATGAGCTAGGATATAGATTTGGACTTGGTAGGTTCGGTATGAGACTATAATTTGGACAAATAGACATGGAAATGATTTAAAATTCTTTGCAAGAGGATTTAGATGTGGTTTGCTTAAAGTGGGATGTTTGATTTGACTATTTGCAACTAAAGTTCAAGGTTTGGACTCAAATTTTGTTCAAGGAATTTTTGCAAGAAGACTCAATAAACACCTCCAACACTTGGTCAAAGTGATGAATGCAAAGGATATTCACTAGTTTTGCACATGAAAGCACATTAGACATATTAGCAACCTATTTTATTTAGGTGGGTATATTAGTTTCAGTGGGCCAATAAATATATTATTACTAAGTTATGGATAGCTAGGGAATTTAGGGTAATTTAACACCTATACACCCCTTACTATGGAGGAAAAGGCCTTACCCAGAGTGAGATCTATTTCAATAGACTTAGAAACACAATGTGAGTAACTTATTGGGGCTAATTTCTTATTAGTACACCATAGAAAAGATGGTTGAAAGGTTCCTAATGTAGGATATACAGGTGTCTAGGGGATGTCCTCATTATATGCATTGTATGTGAGACCAAATTTCATGAAGTAGTGTGTTGTCTAAGGCATATGATTGATCACTTTAATGAGTCCCATAGGCTCAATGTGGGCCCAAAATGACAACTCCACTTTTGATGTACAAATTTTACTCTCCCCCTTTGTATACCCCACTAGAACACATGGTTCAAGTCATCCCTCAAGGTGATGAAATCCCTTGGTAGGTCTACTAAAGGGAAATAAATCCATGTGTTTTGATTCCTAAGATTTATTTGCAATGTGAAGGAAGATCATATGAAACTTGGACTCTTGGGATAACACAAAATAAAGAACTTAAAAATGTTTTTGATTCCCAAGATCACATTTTAGTGTGGGGGAAGATCATACACACTTAGAAGATCTTACAAACACAATATACATTTGTTCATTCCTAATTAATCAAAGGGATGTGTGTAACTAAACTAGTGTTTATAATTTGGTCTTCGACAAACATAGCTACACAAATATTTTAGTAACTTTAGAGATAGTCTTGGACAAGTGGTTTTTCTAGAAGAAATGCATTAATAATAAGAATAAAACCCCTTACAAAAATAAATAAATAATGTTATTGCATAGAAAAATATAGGTATGTAAAAGATATGCTCATCACAAGATTGAAAAGCGCATTGAAATTGTAGTCTCCATATTTTTACCACATAGTCAACTTAAATCTAATTATTTTATAATTTTTTTGGACTCAAAAATAAAAATACAAAGAATGAACTCCTAATAAATTTTGGAGATATTTCAATAAATGTAAAGATATCGAAAAATATGTTGATTTTCAGCCTAGAAAGTAGACTTATAGAAAATCAATAAATTGGCATAACTCACTCAATATTAATGATCTAAATCTAATTTTTGGATAGTAGCCTCCTTAGGTGATCTTAAATTTGTAGCTAAATAATTGTAGAAAAATTATTAGCCATTTGAAAGACATAAGCAAATCTTTAAAAACCATAAAACTAAAATAATGCACTCAATATCAATGATATAAACCTAATTTTTGGACTATAGGCTCATTAGATGATCCTCAAGATTCAATAGAAAATTTTTAGAAAAATTCAAAACCATTTGAAAGATATAAGTGAATCTTTAAAAACTAGGGGTTTGTCTTCAACATTGCCCAAATTGTGGCTTCGTATAAAAGTTCACCCTCAAATTTCTCCACAAAAGAATAAAAATATGCAAGATTGAGTTAGCAAAACCTATAAAAACAAATGTTAAAGAGGGATGAGGTCCCATTGGGAATGCTAGAAATGTGAACAAAATATAAAATCAAAACAAGATTCAATCAAATTTTTTTAATCTTATTCCATATTCACTATGCACCTCTATTTGAGAAAAGAAATTGAACAAAATAGAAGAAAACATAAATGTTACCCAATCAATTATTGTTGTAACAAATGTTAGTTATGATTCAATGTTGATAGGATGTGGTTTCTCATAGTAGTAGCATGACTTTTCTTGATGGTTGATGATGAAAATGGCTCACATAAGGATCCACTTATAAACTTTTGGATTGAATAATAAATGATCAATATTGATTGAGAATTGGTTGAGAGATTAATGACAAGGATTGAGTTAGTTGGGTAGTTGAAAGATAGATGATGGAGGATAAGATAATCTTTTAATTTTATTTTGAATTTGTGGTAGATGGTTAGAAAATGAGTGGTGGAGAATAAAATAAATTTCTAAATATTTTATTCACTTTTTAGGTAGTTGTGTTGAGAAACAAAGATTTGATAAATTAATATTTATTAAATCATGTGAAGTGGGAAGGGGATTAAATAAATAAATAAGAATTTATTTATTTAGGACTTAGTAAAAGTGGGATAATTAATTGAATAAATTCTATCACTTTATTTGATTTATATAATAAAAATGTGGTAAGCGTGGCTTGGATGGTGCATGATTTTTAGGTTTCTATACCTTCTCCTCTCTAGTGCTATAAAACTCCTTTTAAAAGAAGTAAAGAAGCAAGGGAAGCTTAAGTTCTATAGGAATATTGAATATTTCTTGAAAAAATGATAGGGAAGCTTCATAATCTTAAAATGTAATGAAGGAAAAAATCAAAGATTTATATGGAGCACATATGTTGTGGTGTATCTAGGGACCTAGCCTAAACAGGATTATATATTTGGGAAAGTGAGCTTCTAATCCTACTAAAAGAAGAAGAAGATGTAGAGATTATTTTACAAAATCAATGTGAAGGAAACCAAATGCAAATAAGAACACATGGATGGATGAGGAACAAAGGTGTTTATATAGGAAAGGGAACTCTCAATAAAAGAGAGATGATAATGAGTCAAGGGAAGAAGCTAAGTATTCAAGGGAGTGATTCATGTCATTAAGGCTCATGTAGACTCTTAATCATACTCCAAACTAGAAGAGGAACAACTAGAACTAAAATATTCATGTGCCAACCAAAGGTGGGTCACCCATTTTACCAAGGAAGGTCTTCTAGGAAACCCTAGGATCTATTGTGCACCCTTATAGATAAAGGCTCATAAACTTAATTCTAGAGGATGAAGAGGATACACAAGCAAGATATGTAGTTTGTGTGGATAGTGAACACATGAGAGAAGGTCATTAAAACATAAGGAAACTTTCATAAAGATGTGAGAAGATGTTATTCATGTTGGGAATTAAGGTGTCTCAACCTTGGTAATTCCTTGCATTTATTATTTGTATTGTATTTATTTATTTATCCTATGTTGTAATTTTGTTGCACATCCTATTTTGTCATTTAGTGTGAAGTGGCACGATGAGTTGTCACTCCACTTGTAAGATGACTAGGATGGTCAACTCACTCCATGTGGAGATAGGCGTCCCCTTTGTGTGGTAGAGGTTTTCTGCCATGTGTTGGCATCTTGACTAGTGTGTAAGGGAATCATGACTGAAACAGTTATGACAGATTCTTATGTCAGAATCTATGATGTGTAAGAGTTAAAAATAGAAGGTTCTATGATAGGTGAGGACATGTGTCAAAGAGCATCTTTGAAGAAGGCATCTTTGGGTGCCCCAAGGTGGGTAATGAGCATCTGTCATTGCCTATCTTGGGATTAGGTACCCATATTGGGATGGGGTGATGTGACAAGTGTCCCTAGGCATGGGTTTTGGGCCATGTGGCCAAGTTGGACGCCCATTCCAAGAAAGGTTTATTTTTGCCTTGTAACTTCTATTTAAATAGGTGCTTGGAGAGATGTATTATGTGATTGACATGTACTGTTATGCTTTTGGCATATCTCTAGATACGAGTGTCGAAGACTCTCACAAGAGCATTAGCTCTAAAACTATATTGTAACCTTGATTGTTTACTATAATACATTTGAGCTGTGTTTTGGAGTGTGGGGTTTTTCACTCATAAGGGTTTTCCCCACATATATCTTGTCTCTCTCTCTCTCTCTTCTATCTACTTTCTATGCATATGTGTATTTCTAGAATATCTCCATTGTTGGGTTAATAACACTATAATTGTAAAGGTTAAAAAGAATTTGCACTCATCTCTCCTCTTTAGATTAGTGTAGGAAGCATTTTCCATACACCTAGCTTCCTTTCAATTCATACCATGTGGCTGTGAGTTAGACTACCAAATTATCATTGGATTATCATGTAGGCCCATCCAATTTTAGGCACTTACATGGTCACATAGTTACAAAAATGTTTTTTATTATGATAAGCAAGTAAAAAGGGTCCCAATCCCTTAAAAAGTCATATAGATAAATATATGAGACAAGAAACCATTAAACATTAACATCAAAAGGCCCTAGAAAATAGAAATCTAGGCCTAAAGCACTAAACAGACTAGAAAAAACTAAGAAACACCAAAAGAACAAAAAACCAACACCAAAAGCTTACACAATAGAAACAAGATTACTGCCTACTATTATTAAGTAGGGAGTCCCATTCCATGGTCATAGCTTTCAGATTCTCCTCCCAACTTGAAGCTCCCAAAACCAGCTACTGTTTTTTCTATTTTAGCTTTTTTCTGGTACCCTAAAGTTCATTATCCTAGTGATGCTTGCATTTGTTGAGTTCCTAATAAAGAGTCACAACCCCAACAATAGCATTTTTCATCATGTCATGTCAATCGTAAAGCTAACCATTTTTCCATTCCTCTCTCCACCTTGAATAATTTGTGTTGGTACATTTTCATTGTGTCAAACATATTGGCCCAACTTTCAAGGCTTTAATTGATCCTTTTATTATTCATTCCCTCCAAATGATCCATCCTAGTCAAAAGATCTTCGAGAGCATGAACATAAATAGTGGACACCTTATCATCACTCTTCGCAAGCTCACTCTCAAACACACCAATATAAAGAGCAACGTCTTCAAATTCCTCCTCAATAGGAGGAATAAACCCAATGTCTTCATCATCATCCTCATCATCAAATAACTAGAGGTCTTCTTCCTCAACTTCCTCATAATCATAAACAAACTCTTCTTCAACCTTCTCATCAACCTCCTCCATCTCTACATTTAGTTGATCATCCCTTTCACCAATAGCAACAAAATCTTCCTCAACATGATCTTCTTGCACAGTCATAACCTTCTTAATCTTCTCATTATTCCCAGAGTAAGTAAAGAGGATATCCTAAATTATGACCTTAGTGTCTTTATTACCCTTGTCATCTTACTTTTTGTGTTTAGGAGCCGCAACAATTTTTTCCAATCAGGGAGATCTTTTGCCTGCAGTGACATGTGCATAAACATCATCCAAATTACCCTTAGGAATAAAATTCACAAAACTAGAGTCAAGATTCAGTCTGGTAGTATTAGATTTAATCCTAATACTTTTCTTGAAATTCTTCATAGGGAAGGCATCACCAACACCTTTGTCCTTTAGAGACAGTAGGCTATTCTTAGAGAAATCTTTATAAGAAATATCTTTATCCTTCAAATTTGGAGTTGAAGGCTTAGGGTTATTCTTCTCAATAGGAGTGGGGCTCTTACCCTTCTTCTTCTTCTTCTTTGGGCTTTTGATAGAGGGAGTAGTAATATTGTGTAAATTTTACTTCTCTTCAAAAGAGAATTTCTTCTTCCTAGTATACTTAGGGGAACCCTTACCCAGGGAAAGAGGGGAGACTTTCTTTTGACCAACACTAGGAGTTGACTCATTTTGAGAAACTTTATTCTTACCAATAGTACCCAAACCCTTATAAACAATAGAAGGACTAGGGTTATTCTTATCACTAGACTTCAAACAAATAGCTTTATACCCAACATTAGGAATAACCATTGGGGTAAGAAGAACATTATACTAGTATAAGACATGAATCAAACCTTGATGTAGAGGAGGGTTAGCTCCATCCTTAATAATGTTTTCCATGGAGGAAATCAAATAGAAAGGGAATCTAATGTAATTTCTATGATGAGGATGATCAAGAAGAGGGAAATGGTAGCCATGAACAATGGCATACCTCCCTTCCAACATAAAATAATTCATCAAATGGAAACTCACCTGTATCTGTGGAGGTGGAAGTGCCATTTTGTCATATCTATTTTAATGTCGAACTAGGGATTCTTCACCTTCAAGGAAATTCTCAATGAACTATTTGTAGCACCCTTTCCTCCATTTGAGAACTTTCCTCCCTTTAGTGCTCAAACTAATAACTTTAGCAATCAACTCCTCTGTAACAACAAAATTTATACCTCCCACTGCTACCTCCCTGTTTCTCCAAGAGTTAACAAATTGAGTAGTGAGATTAACATAATGCCCTATCATAGCCTAAAAGAAAGAGGCAATCCCGCCTCTTTCAAAAATATCCCAAAGTTTAGCATTTCTCTTAAGGAAAATGAAGGACACTAGTTCAATCCTAAGAAGTTGGCCATTCATTTTACAAAAAACCAGAGATGCTCAAGAAATTGCAGAGGATGGGAGGAATAAAAACCTAATGCTTTAAATTCTAGATAAACAAAGAATGAATGAAATTGTTATAATGTGTGCTATTCAATGAAACACAACCTTCACTTGTACATGATTATCATTACACCATCTCAAATTTTCTAGAAGGGTGGCATGAGCCTTGTAAGGAGTGTCATGATTAAACTCCACCTTTCTAAAACCATTATCTCCAAACTGAAAGAAACAAATATAAATATATTCTTGAAGCTAATAAGAATGACCAGATTATAGTTGGTCATTATCGAATAATGATAGTTCCCCTTAGATTCATCCATCATCAATGATAGATAAAACAATGTTAGGAAGAACATTAGCATTCACCCAATATTGCCAATCTTGAAATTGGAGACCATGGTTAGCTACTGAGTCGACAACCATATTACCCTCTCTAAGAATATGGTGGATATGAAAACAAGTGAATGTGCTTAAAGAGGTCCTTATATCCTCAATATAGTCCTTAATTTTCCAAGGGGACTAGATTTACTATTGACAAGGTTAATAATAATCTTGGAGTCCCCTTCAAATTGGACATGATGAAAGCCATAATGCTGAATTCTTTTAATACCCCACCAAAGACAACAAACCTCAACTTCATTGTTTGTTCTTCATCCTATACCCTTGGCATAAATTTCAATCATAGAACATTTGTCAACCGTGATAATACCCCCATTAGTAGACTAGCTGGGATTTTCTTTAGAGCATCCATCAAAGTTAATTTTAACCCATCCTTGTGGAGGGCATTTCCATCTTGTGTGTTTTCTTACATAGGCTTTTTATAGATCAAAATTACTAAAATTTTGGGTAATATCCTTGCTAACTCTTATTTCATGGGAAGAGGGAAGGTTTTAGGCTTCCCCATCTTGGAAACATTAATATTTTCTTGGATAACACAACTGATAGACTAGAAAACCTACTGAACTTTAGAAGTAGAGTCTCTGAAAATCCTATTATTGTGCTCTTTCCATAACCCCCACACAATGTGGAGGGGAGTTTGGATCCAAATCTCTTTAATGACAGGGTGCTAAAAAGCAGAACTATTATTCCAAATAGGCACAAAAGAAGAATTGTTAGGACAGATAACCCATTGAATTTCAAACTTGAAAAAAGTCTTCTCCTAAAGTTACCTTGCAAATCTATAGTGAAAAAATAAATGGTTAACAAATTCTTCCTTAGCACAACATAAAGTACATCTATTAGGGAGATAAAAGCGTCTTTTTCTAAGATTGTCAAGGGTAAGGATCTTATTATTATTAGCCACCCACCAAAAAAAATTGATTTTGGGAATAATTCTATGATTCCATATTAAATTCCAATCAAAAGCATTAGTAGCAGTATTAGTAATCATAGAATAAGTAGAAGAAACAGTAAAACTCGAAGTAGCATGAATGGCCCAAAATAGCTCATCCTCCCTAAAGGAATTGAAGAAATTTGTACTTACCAAAAAAATTGAAATTGAGTAACAATAACTTCCATTCCATTGAGCTAAGTAGAGTAGTCTTGGAAGGACTTCCAATGGAATGTGTTGGCCTATAATGGAGTTATAACCATGAAGAATAGAACTAAGGAGTCTTAAGAGAGTATCTTTAAAAATAGAGAAATGACGATGATTAAACAAGGGGAAGTTATCACTCCAGTTATCCTCCCAAAAGTTTATTCTTTTACCATTACCAACCCTCCATCTTAAGGCCTACTTAATTATCCCTTTCACTTTAAGAAAGGTATTCTAGATCACTGACCCTACAAGAATATTAGAGCTGTGGAGGAAGGTAATTTGATCATTATTGTGAAGGTACTTAGCCCTGATGATAGACACCCAATCCTTATGATCATTCATGAGGATGTACCCAATTTTGGGCAAAAGAGCTTTATTAAAAATCTGAATCTCTCTTATTCACAACCCTCCATTTCTTTTCCTTTTATAGATAGTATCCTGGTTCATCAAGGCGAACCTTTTTTCTCCTCCATACCTATCCAAAGAAATTTATTTTGAATTTTATTTATTCTTTCATTCATTGTACAAGGGATCTTAAAAAGAGAAAGATAATACATAGGGATATTCTACAAGAAGATTTAAGGAGTTGATATTGTTGCAAGTATGTGCCTAACTGGTGTTGTTATTGATGTCAACATATCTGTGTTGTCATTGGTGTTGATTGTGTTCTTGTTTTGATGCTTGCTTGTAATGCGTTAGATGCTTTGCACTAGCTTATATAAGTGTTGGAGATAATGAGTAAGTGATCCTAATATTGAATTTCCAAGTGCTTTTGAGAAAATTTGCTCCTCCGGTGGAAACAGTGTACAAAAGAGTATCTTTGTTTATAGTAGAACAATCCAATAGATTGCTCCACATTTCTTGTAGAATGAATATCTTTTTCTGTGGATTGGAAATTGTTTAGAGGCATGTTTGAAGATGCTATGTTCCAAGTTTGAGCCTTCGGTATGAAGATTTGAGTGAGCTATGATCACAAGAGTGAAAACTACTTTTTTTTGAGTGTTCACTAGTGACAGGGAGAATGTATTTTTCTCTACATTCCTCCACATTGAAGTATTATGATCTATGGTTCATGAGTTAAGTCTGAAATGATGATAAGTACCTTTAACTCTAATGGTTAATGTTTTGGTGGTCCACAAGCTATCCTTTCTTTGTGACAGTAGCTGACAGTGTTGTTCTTGTGCTCCGGTTTGAAGAATCTTCTTGACAGAGTGGTTAGAGATCGTGTGGTTGTTCTTGGTGATTACAATGTGCTTGTGGATGTCTCCTTATCATGTTCCTACCTTTGGATTGGTCTGGAAATAGAAATTTGGATCGTGGATGAAGACTATTCTTAGAAGACTTAATGTTAACACTAGTCTTGGCCGACTTGTTTGTTTTCATTACTTGCGGAGATACATTGAAGATTGTGGAAGCGTGTTGTGATGTGGAAGATTGCATTTGAGTCTAAGCTAAGGCATAACATGATTCACATACATCTTTACCTTAGAAGATTTTGTTTAGGTCCAAACCTATTTTTATGTATGTGTGTAATGCCGACCTTCGAGATTATTCCAATGGTTGATGAATGTAATGCCAACCTTGATGTACATTCCAAGGTTGATGAATTGTATAAAATCATATAATGTAGTTGTGAAAAAGATGTTCTAGTGTGAAAATGAAAAGATAGGTGTGAAGGTGTAAGAAGAGCATAGTAGAGAAGTTATACTATTCTTCAATGGAACTGAACCTAGGCATGGAGTAGATGCCATCAAATCTAATCACCATTCCTTGGCAGTGAGCCAACCCTTGGTAGTGAGATGATCTTGGTAGTGAGCCCTAACATTTGCAATGAGAATTTTGGGCAATGAGCCCTAAGGTAGTGAGCCTCTATTTTTTGGTATTGCTATAACATATTTATTTCTATGGGGTAACACCCACTGTGGTTTTCCCTTATAGGGTTTTCCATGTAAAAATCTGGTGTCTCATGTGTTGTATGCATTACTATGTTGAGCTTCTAGTTTCACATTTTATGGTTGAATCTTAATAATAGTAATTGAGCATTTGATCTATTGATAAGTGGTTAAAGTTTTAAAGACAATTGATTCACCCCCTCTCAGTTGTCTTGTACATTTCAACAATTGGTATCAGAGTAGGTTCCTCAGAAGTAAGCCTAATAGCTTGAGGTCGATCCAAGATGTTTTATAAGAAAGAAGCTCCTTAGTTCGATGGGATGAATTATGCTTTATGGAAAGTACGAATGAAGAGCCATCTCCTCTATCTTGGTTATAGAATATGGAAAGTGATAGAGACATCAGAATGGTTTAACAACTGAAGATCAAATCAAAGAATATGAGTTAAATATAAAAGCTAGAGATGCTCTAATAAGTGCCTTGTCAGATACTAAACTAATAAAGGTCATGGATCTAGAAACTACTCATGAAGTTTGGGAAAAATTGAAAAATTTGTATGAAGGAGATAAGTCTATTAAAAGTACCAAATTGTAGGGTCTGAAAGTGAAATATGAGGGTTTAAAGATGAGCGAAGATGAAAATATAACAACCTACATGCAAAAAGTTGATGAAATTGTCAATGGAATAAAAGGTATGGGAGGAACTATTGAGAAGAAGGAAGTTGTGATGAAAATTCTTAGGTCATTACCTAAATCCTACAGTCACAAGGTAGCTACAATTGAAGAAGTAATGACTGTGAAAGATGTCATCAAGGATCAATTGCTAGGAAAGCTTACAACCTTTGAGATGAGAGAACTTGGTGATGCTCTACCAAAGATTGAGACTACTTTGAAAGTAGTACTTCAGAGAAGATCTCTAGAGCTGAAAAGTACAAGGTGGAACCTAATGATGAGTTTGATGAAATTGAAGCAAACTTTGTTGACAGACTGGAAAGAGGTTTTGGTAAGTTCAAAGGCAAATTACCTTTCAAATGTTTTTCATGTGGTAAGGTTGGTCACTATGCTTCTAGATGTCCCAAGACAATTGAAAGGAATAGAAAAAGATTTGAGAATAGACCTAGGGTTCCAAAGAAATGCTACTATGTTAGAGATCTTGATGATGAAGGTGTGACAGATGATGAATCTGATGATGCTAGTACTAGTGCAAATGAGTGCTTGTTTATTGTGATTAAAGAAGAACCTATGTCTACTAATCCTACTAGCTATGTGAAGGAAGAAAAACCAGTGGAAGAAAGTGCTTTAGATGTTCAAGTTAAGAAAGATAAGGATGAATGAATTATTGATAGTGGATGCTCACATCACATGACTGGGATAAAAGTAAGTTTGTGAGTTTGGAAAAGTATGATGGAGGACTGGTTAGGTTTGGAGATAATGTAGCTGGTAACATTTGTGGAAAAGGATCTATTTCTTTTGATGGAAAGCACAACACTAATAATGTCCTATATGTGAAGGGCTTAAAGCATAATCTTTTGAGTGTTGGTCAGATGTGTGACAAAGGTTATGATCTGAGATTCAAAGCTAATGGGTGCAAGATCATGGAAAACTCTGAAACAGTGATTGCTACTGATAAGAAGACCAGAGGTAACATTTACCAATTAAGAGGAACTAATGATTATTCTTTATTAGCTCAGATAGATGAGAGTTGGTTGTGGCATAGAAGGATGTGTTATATCAATTTGACAATTTGGTGAAGATAAGTTCTGCACAAGCTGTAAGAGATCTACCTAAACTTGTGAAACCTGCCAACACCATTTGCAAGGAGTGTCAATTTGGGAAACAAAAAAAAAGTTTCAAAAGCAAAGAACAATTCTCTGCTAGGTTGCTGGAGCTAGTACATATAGATTTGTGTGGTCCCACAATAACAAGAAGTCTGCAAGGTGATAGATATTTTATGTTGCTTATTGATGACCATTCTAGAAATACTTTAGTCACTTTGCTAAAAGAAAAATCTGAAGCCCTAGATAAGTTCAAAGTTTTCAAGGCAATGGTTGAAAATGAGTTGGACTTGAGGATCAAATTCTTAAGGTCTGATAGAGGAGGTGAGTTCACATCAAATGAATTTAATATTTTCTGTGAAGAATAAGGGATAAAGAGACACTTGTCTTCACCTAGGACTCCTTAGTAGAATGGATTTGTTGAAAGAAAGAACAAGACAATTCAAGAGGCTGCTAGGACTATGTTAAAGCAAGATGATCTACTAGACGTATATTGGAGAGAAGCCATACATATTGATGTGTACATCCTAAAAAAAGTTCAATTCAAAGGTAATAGCTCTAAAACTCCCTTTGAATTATGGTATGGAAGAGTTCCTACGGTGAACTATTTCAAAGTTTTTGGTAGCAAATGCTATATCAGAAGAGAAGAGAACTAGGTAAGTTTGATGCTAGATGTGATGAAGGAATTTTCTTGGTTACTCTACCAAGAGTAAGGCCTACTAGTGCTACAATAAGAGACTGAAAAAGATTGTTGAAAGTGCTAATGTGAAAATGGATGAAGACAAGGAAATAATATCATATCTAAGTTGCTATGAATTAGATGAACTTGTGGCTATAGTGAATGAAGAAAAGGTTGAACACAAAGATAGTCAAGATGAAGAAGAGGCTCTGGAAAGTGTTGTTAAGACTCCCAAGTATGTAAGGATTAATCATTCTGAAGATTATATTATAGGTGACAAAAACAAAGGGGTGTTGACAAGGAAAAGAGTAGAACAAGAAAGAGTGAATTACTATTTGCTTTCAAAGGTTGAACTAAAAACTGTGAATGAAGCTTACAATGATGAAAATTGGGTAAAGTCCATGAAAGAGAAAATGATACAGATAGAAAAGAATCAAACTTGGGAATTAGTTCCTAGACCTACTGATAAGAATGCCATTGGAACTAAATGGGTTTTTAGGAAGAAGCTGATTGAAAATGGAGAGGTAAGAAACAAAGAAAGACTTGTGTGCAATGGATATTCTCAAATTGAAGGAATAGATTTTGAAGAGACTTTTGCTCCAGTGGCTAGGATTGAAGCAATCAGAATATTTCTAGCATTTGTAGCTCACAAAGATTTCAAAGTGTATCAGATGGATGTGAAGTCTACATTCTTAAATGGTGAGTTGGAAGAAGAAGTTTACATCGAGCAACCTAAAGGGTTTCAACTACCAAACCAATGTGATATGGTATGCAGATTGAATAAAGCCCTGTATGGACTAAAACAAGCCCCCAGAGCCTAGTATGCAAGGTTAGACAAGTATTTGTTGCAAGTAGGGTTTAGTAAAGGCACTGCTGACAACAATCTTTATTTAAAAATTAATAAAAATCAAATCTTGATTGTTGTAGTTTTTGTTAATGACATTATCTTTGGAGGAAATGAAGGTATGTGCATGAAGTTTGCAAGAGAAATGCAAAATGAATTTGAGATGTCTATGTTTGGTGGAATGGATTTCTTTCTAGGTCTGTAAATTACTCAATCAGATAAAGGAATCTTCATTTCTCAGTTTAAGTATGTGAAAGAGTTGTTGAAAAAGTTTGGGATGGAGGATTCCAAACCAGTATGCACTCCCATGGTGACTGGTTGCAAGTTGAGAAAAATTGATGAATCACCTAAGACTAATCAGAAAAAGGTACAGATCTATGATTGGAGAATTACTTTATCTAACTCAAACCAGACCTTTTATAATGCATGCAGTATGTCTTGTGGCAATAATTCAAGAAGATCCTAGAGAGTCACATGTGATGGAAGTCAAGAGAATCTTGAGGTATTTGAAAGGCACATCAGATCATGGCTTATGGTATCCAAAAGATAATGATTTCACGCTTAGTGCTTATACAAATGCGGATTGGGTCAGAGATGTTGATGAAAGAAAAAGTACCAGTGGAGGTGCTTTCTTCTTGGGAAATAGATTGGTTTCATGGCTGAGCAAGAAGCAAGATTCAATCTCCTTGTCTACTATAGAAATAGGGTATATTGTAGAAGCATGTTGTTGCACTCAAGTGTTGTGGATGAAGCAAACTTTGAAGGACATAAGAGTTGTGTATGAAGATCCAATTGCAATCTTTTGTGACAATACAAGTGCCATAAACATTTCAAAGAATCCAATGATGCACTCAAGAACAAAGCATATATCAATAAGGTATCACTTTTTGAGAGAGAAGGTGACAAAGAATGAAGTGAAGATGGAATATGTGTCCACAAAGGATCAGATTGCAGATATTTTCACTCAACCTCTACCTAAGGATACCTTTGAGTATCTTAGATAAAAATTATGGGTTATTACCCCTCCTACTCTGAACTAAGATGCATAAGAATGCATCAATCTAGTGGTGTCCAAAGCCTTATTCCTTGATTTGGATTAATGTTTTGAGAGCTACCTCTTAGGGGGAGTAGCAAGTGTTCCTGATATGTGTTCTTGTCAAAGAATAGTAAGTGTTACAATATTAATGAAAGAGCAATTTGATCAGAGCAGCAGAGTGCAAGTGTGTGCCTTTTGCCATTGATGTCAAAGGAGGAGAGAAATCATGTTAAAAACTTAGGGGGAGAAAGAGTGCAAATGTGTAAAAAGAAAGGGGGAGTATCTTTTCTTGATGGTCATTATAGTTTTTCACATCATATGTCACCATCAATGAGAAAGGGGAAGATTGTTACAAGTATGTGCCTAACCGATGTTGCAATTGATGTCAACATATCTGTGTTGTCATTGGTGTCAACTATGCTCTTGTTTTGATGCTTTCTTGTAATGAGTTAGATGCTTTGCACTAGCCTATATAATTGTTGGAGATAATGAGTAAGTGATCCTAGAATTGAGTTTCCAAGTGCTTTTGAGAAAATTTGCTCCTCCAGTGGAAATAGTGTACAAAAGAGTATCTTTGTTTGCAAAAGAACAATCCAGTAGATTACTTCGTATTTCTTGTAGAATGAATATATTTGTCTACAGATTGGAATTTGTTTAGAGGCATGTCTGAAGATTCTATGTTCCAAGTTTGAGCCTCCGATATGAAGATTTGAGTGAGTTATGATCACCAGAGTGAAAACTACTTTTACTGAGTATTCACTGGTGACAGGGAGAATGTATTTTGCTCTGCATTCCTCCACATTGAAGTATTATGATCTGTGGTTCATGAGTTAAGTCTAAAATGATGATAAGTGCCTTCAACTCTAATGGTTCATGTTTTGGTGGTCCGTAAGCTATCCTTTCTTTATGATAGTAGCTGACAGTGTTGTTTTTGTGGTTTGATTTGAAGAATCTTCTTAACAGAGTGGTTAGGGATCGTGTGGTTGTTCCTGGTGATTACAATGTGCTTGTGGATGTCTCCTTATCTTGCTCTTAACTTTGGATTGGTCTGCAAAGAGAAATTTGGATCATGGATGAAGATTATTCTTAGAAGACTTAATGTTAACACTAGTCTTGGCTGACTTGGTTGTTTTCATTACTTGCGGAGATACATTGAAGATTGTGGAAGTGTGTTGTGACGTGGAAGATTGCATTTGAGTCCCAGCTAAGGCATAATATGATCCGTATACATCTTTACCTTAGCAGATTTTGTTTAGGTCTAGACCTATTTTTATGTATGTGTGTAATGCCAAACTTGGAGATTGTTCCAATGGTTGATGAATGTAATACCAACCTTGATGTACATTCCAAGGTTGATGAATTGTATAAAATCATGTAATGTAGTTGTGAAAAAGATGTCCTAGTGAGAAAATGAAAAGATAAGTGTGAAGGTGTAAGAAAACCAGAGTAGATGAGTTATATTGTGCTTCAATAGAACTGAATCTAGGCATGGAGTAGATGCCATCAAATCAATTCACCAACCCTTGGTAGTGAACCACCCCTTGGCAGTGAGCCACCCCTTAGTAGTGAGCCGATCTTGGCATTGAGCTCTAACATTTGTAGTAAGTATTTTGGGAAGTGAGCCTATATTTTTTGGTATTGCTATAAAATATTTATTTCTGTGAGCTAACATCCACTATGGTTTTTCCCTTATAGGGTTTTCCACATAAAAATCTAGTGTCTCATGTGTGGTATGTATTACTGTGTTGAGCTTCTAGTTTCACATTTCATGGTTGAATCTTAATAACAATAATTGAGCATTTGATGTGTTGATAAGTTGTTAAAGTTTTAGAGATAACTGATTCATTCCCCTCTCAGTTGTCTTGTACATTTCAATAGATACTTCTCTACCTGACTAAGAAACTTACCTTTCCACCCCTCTAATTTTTTTTTAATTCTTTTAAAAATACCAAACTAAAAACTATTATTAAGTTTTTTGGTAGAAAGAGGAAGACCAAGATAGGTAGTTGGGAGGGAGGCCTTTTGGCAACCCAAAACACCAACAATTTTGTTTTGAATAGCTTTAGCAGTATTAAAGAAGTAAATCTTACTCTTATCATAATTAATATGTTGACCAAACACTGAAAAACATATTGATTTAAAAGGTTTTTCCATTGCTTATCTTCAACAATAGATGAGGCTCCTAAAATAATTTTATCATCCACTAATTGTTGATGTGAGGAAGGAGATATAGATAAGCAACTTTAACACCAACAAGAATACAAGAGTTTATCAACTTAGAAATGTTCCTACCAAGAACCTCAGCCACCAAAATGAAAATATAAGGAGAGAGAGGATCTCCTTGCCTCAAACTTCTGCCACTACTAAGGAAACCCTTCAGACTTCCATTAATCAAAATTGAATATTTAGGAGTAGTAACACATTCTTTAATTAGATCAAGAAGCCTTCCTTTAAACCCAAACTTATGAAGAACAATAGAAAGAAAAAAACCAAGAAAATCTATCATAAGGATTACAAATGTCAATCTTAAGAACCATACCTTCTTTCCTATTATTATCCATTGAATCTATCTTCCAAGGACAAAGCCTTTTTTATGTTTAGGTATAGGACCATGAAGAAAAGGATGAATTATATGGACTATAAGCTTAGAAAAGATCTTATAGATAGTGTTACATAATCTTATGGGTTTATAATCACTTAAGGTGGTTACAACACCTTTTTTAGGAACCAACACAATAAAAGTGGAGTTCTACTATTTTAGAAGTTGACTAGTCTTAAAAAAGTTCATGGCAGCCATTGTCAAATCCCCACCCACTATATCCCATAGTTCCTTGAAAAAAGAGGGGGGAAAGCCATCAGGGCTAGGGGAATTAAAAGGGTCAATAGAGAAAATAATATCTCCAATTCCCTCTTCAAATACCTCTTCAACCATATCAGCATTATCATGGTCTAAAAGAATAGTAGGGATAGCCTCAACCAACTAATCAAGAAGTGTAGAATTCCCTTCCAATTGTTGGAGGATTTTCTTAAATAACTCAACAACATCATCACCTATCTGATCTTCATTTGAGATGATAGTACTATCTTCCTTTTGATGGGCTTAAAATGTGTCTTGCTTTGTGACCTTTTTGCTTTTTCTAATGCCTATTTTGTTGCCTTTCCTAAGTCCTCATGCCATTAATTATCATAGGAAATAGAAAAATGTTTAATATGTTTAAAAAGAATAAAAAGGTGCTATACTTTACCAAACCATGAAGATACTAATGTGAATTTGGTTGGTTTAAAATAAGGCCTAATTGAAGATAAAGATCCTTGAAGATTGCAGGTTATGAGGATATGTGGCGAGGAGGCTCCAGACTTGTTTTGATCCTAATTTTGCATCATTAGTTGTAACTACTTATATAGTTAGGATTATAACATTTCAAGTTTGTGGCTTGCAACCAAGTAAGACTATTAGAATCTCAGTTTGTTGGCCATAGGCCATAGCAAAAAAATCGTAATCTCTTTCCAAACTTATCATAATATTCAATATATATATGTTATGTTATAAGTTGATGATATGTATGTGATCTACATCAAACTTCTGATAAAATCAATTTAGACTTTTTGTGATTGAGTTCATGGTGTAATCAACCTTATTTTCTTCTCACTTGCCTTGTGAACTAGAGGAAGGGCCCTCTCTTGGAATGCTTGGTGATACTGTGTGTGTATGAAGTATTTGTTGTGAGTTTAATTGATTGTTGTGTTATATGATGTTATTTATTTCTATTACAGGTTAATAATTCAATTTTCTTTCAAATATTCAAATATCCTAATATTCAGTTAATGTGATCGATTTATTTATTATGCAATTGTGATCTATTGTGTGATTAAATATATAGAGAGTCACTCACTTCTGTGTTTAGTTTACTATTAAAAATACAGTCGATATATAAAGTAATTTACAACTCTGTTTTGTTCCTGTTGCATTCTTGGCACATTGTACCTATCCAACTTCTTGATGCATCATAGAAATAGAAGTTAGAACCAAACTTTCTTAGATGTTGTGTATGTGATTAGCTACATTGCATACCCACTTAATTTACTATTTCCAACCCTTTGGCATATAGCCACAACACTTTTCATGAGCTTATGATTCCTAGATTGACATTTAGGAAAAACTGAGGGAATTGATACAAAATTCTTGGAAATAAATTCAATTGTGTTAAGCCCATTTGAAATAATTACAAGGATAATTTTCCCCAACTTTGATCCACAGTTTTTCCCAACATTTTTGGTGCCATTGTTGGGGAAAGATGGACAGGCACATTGCACCAAGAATGCAACAGGAATAGAACAAAGTTGTAAATTACTTTATATATCAACTGTATTTTTAACAATAAACTAAACACATAAGTGAGTGACTCTTCATATCTTTAATCACACAATAGATAACAATTGCATAATAAATTCACGGGCTGCCTTAACATCATAACCATACAATCTTTTGAAATAACCCATCCAAGAAGCTTGTTTAAACACCTTATAAGCTTCTTTGTTGGATTTTAGCTCCTGCATGTATGTGGGCTCCCACTTTACATAATCTCCTCCCATTTCTACTTTTTGCTATAGGAAGTTTGAATACTAGTTTATCGGTGCCTCCAGGCAGTATCAGATTGAAAACTAAGGTATCGACGGTCTTGTGTCATTATCAAAAAATAAACAAACAAACCATTTGTGAGGCCCCCTACTCTAGTTCATGTCATCACCCATTCTGTGGTGTGACAGGAACATGACCCATTCTGTGGTGCGATAGGAACATCACCCATTTTGTGGTGTGACAAGAACATCCTCCTTCATTGTCACCTATGTCATTTTGGTGCAACTACCATTCCTGTGATTCCACTCACTTCTACATATAAAGTTGCTCACTTAGCATGACATGGCCTACTCATTTTTCAATTCACCTACACCATTCATCATAATGGTTGTGGTTTGATTGATTGATATTTTTTATGTCATCATGATCATACAGCCATCCTTTCACTCATTAATTCACCATCATTTGTATCCAACTGGAACTATCCATTCCACCACTCTCCATGATGGCTCCTTCCCATGTGTGAGTGAATAAACTCCATCTTTCATCCTCTTTGGCTTTCCACACACCTTATACTGCTGTCCTATCACACCAATCTCAATGACATCATTTTTATGGCTTCGCCATTCTCTCTTGTGCCACATCGACCCAATTGTTGACTTATGATGAGATTACATTAGTATGACACATTCTTATTGTAGTTGTCTTAGATCTCTTCACCAACCTAACAGACGTCGTCCTTGCTAGTCATTTCCACATGGATCATCCTAACAATATTTGATAATGGAAAGTATTTCTTTTTATTCTTTTTTCATTATTAAGCATTATATCCATTTCTTTCATAATTAGTGTGCATGACCGGGATGGTCCATCATTAAAGCAGGGGGGTGAACTTACATCACATCTGTAAGTTATTAAGTAAGTTATTAATCCTACATTGTCTCCATAATCTGTGATTATCTCATTTCCAGTTTAATTTCCACCGCCATAATCTACCAATCCACCTATTACTACCTTCACAACCATTTTCTAGCCTTTGTCTAAAACCACAAATCACCATAGCCACTATTCAAACTTTTTGTAGCAAAAAGTAGAAATTGGAGGAGATCATGTAAAGTGGGAGCCCACATCCATGTAGGAGCTAAAATCCAACAAAGAAGCTTATAAGCTGTTCAAACAAGCTTCTTGGAGAGGTTATTTCAAAATATTGTGTGGCTATGATGTTAAGGTAGCATGGGAATTTATTATGTAATTGTTATCTATTGTGTGATTAAAGATATAGAGAGTCACTCACTTCTATGTTTAGTTTACTGTTAAAAATATAGTCAATATATAAAGTAATTTACAACTCTGTTATGTTCCTGCTGCATTCCTGGCACACTGTGCCTGTCTAACTTCCTTACGCATCACAAAAATAGAAGTTAGAACAAGACTTTCTTATATGTCATGTGTGTGAATAGTTGCATTGCATCCCCACTTAATTTACTATTTACAACTCTTCAACATATAGCAACAACACTTTTCATGAGTTTATGATTCCCGGATTGACATTTAGGAAGAAACTAAGGGAATTGATACAAAATTCTTGGAAATAAATTCAATTGTGTTAAGCCCATTTGAAATAATTAGAAGGATAATTTGCCCCAACTTTGATCCATAGTTTTTCCCAACATTTTTGGGGCCATTGCTGGGGAAAGGTGTTAAAGGTATGAAATCATAGTGAGTTAAGTTAAGACTAGTGCATCAAGGTGAAAGTCCACGTGAGTGTCGACCTTGCCTAGGTGATTAACCATGGTTTTCTCTGTTTTAGATCATATAGATACATGAGTTGAGCTAGAGATGATAAACATAGATTTGTTAAACAACTAGATGTGAGTAGTTCATCAAAACAAAAGAATCCTACATATGTGATCAAGCCACAACCTGTGAGGAAACAAGTGAACAAGAAGCAAGTTGAGCCTGACTTAGAAAGGTGTGTCATTGAGCCAACCACTATACCTTTAGATACTTCAAGTACACAAACTGAAGTAGATGTTGGCTCATCCTCGACTATCCCTCTTACATATGAAAATCTAGATTAGCCTAAGTCCCCAATAGCACCATTAAGAAGATGCCTCAGTCCTGTTCCTCTTGATTTTGATGAACAATTCAAAGCTTCTTATGCATTAAGAAGTGGAAGAAAGGAAATACCAAAACAATACCAACCATGTTCTTCATTCCATGTTTATTGGACATCTTGGCCATTAGACAACATGGGTGACAATCATGAGGGTGACCGAATCAATAATGACTGAATCAACAATGACCAAATCAACAATGATCAAGCTTTAGCCAATAATGAACCAATCACTTTTGAGTTTCCCATTGTGAATCTTGATGAAGAGGCACCTATGAAAAATATACCTCACTCAGCCTTACCAATTTTTAGAGGCCTCTCTATTGAAGATCTTGACATGTTCTTATTTGAATTTGATGTGTTGTGTCCTAGCTATGATTACTAGTGTGATGCATAGAAAATCAAGTTGTTTCTAGCTACATTAAAAGATGTTGCATTACGATAGTTTATGGGACTCGGACAATAGTCAATTCGCACATGGGATGACATGTAGGAATAATTTTTGACAAAGTACCAAGACTATTGTAAGACAAAGGAAGTTTTGGATGAGATTTTTAGTATGTCTCAATGAGAAGATGAAACACTCAAAGATTTTCTCGAACGATTCTTGTTCAGTCTTCAAAGATCAGGAGAAACAGGCCTATTGCCTGAAACTATTAAAATGCTTTTCTTAAGAGGAATTTGTGATAATTGCATGGATACTTTAAATCTTATAGGTGCAAGAGATATTTCTAAATTATCCTTTAATGATATTTGTGAAATATGCAAGAATTATTTAAGGTCTCATTGGTTGGTTCAAGGATACTTAGGAAGACAAGTTTCTCAAGGTGGTACATCAGGTATCACCAAACGTGAGTTAGGTACATTACTTGATGACCTAAAAAGTGATCTTTTAAATCATATGGGTAAACAGATAGACACTTTGTATACATGTAAAAAGCATGAAGAATCTGAAAAAGCCTTAGCTAATTTTTGTCCTACATGTCGCAAGAAACATACTAGCAAAGAATTCCCTTACAATAGGACACAGATCTCATCTTTAGAGAAGGCTAGTAAGAACACTTCCTTGCAGCCATTACCCATAGACATGGCAGAAGTAGAATATCTTGAAGAACTTGTTTATTACATGGCTCAAAGGAGACCATGGCAACGTAGGGTTATGCTACCAAACATGATGAATGACTATAATACGCCCTATAATTCTATGGGACAGCCAAGTGGTCAGCCTACTCCTTTTCCATATCATAATTCACCTAGATGGTATGGAGGTTGGCAACAACCTCCATCCTATCCTATGTGGCCAAATCAATACCCACAGTAGTAGCCCTCTCTACAACCATGGAAACAACCATGAAGGGCAACACCACCACCCTATCCACAAAATTCATCATACCCCATTCCACCCACTATTGCTCTATACCAACAACCACAATAGAAAATTCTACCACCCATACCACCCTTATCTACTAATCCACTATCCAACCCATCATAGCCACCTAAGGCAACACCCATGCCTACATAGCCAGCTCCAAACCCAAATAACAAGGTGGCACAACCCATTTACAATAATGAGGTGGCAAGTTACCCAACCTATCCTGTCAATACATTAGAGGTTGATGGTGTACAACTAAGATCAGGAAAGAATCTTCAAGGGCCAACTATTATAGAGATAGAAGATTCTCTAGAAGAACCAGTGGAAGAACAAGCAGAGCCTCCCTTTTCTTGATAGGTTTCAAGAATAGCCAAAAGAACAAGAAACATCTTGACCTGGTTTTGATTTTATGAATGAATTGAGAAATGTTAACATCAAAATTCCTCTTTTGTAGGCCATTCAAGATGTTCCAGTGTATACAAAAGCAATCAAAGAATTGTGTGGGCAAAAAAAAAAGAAGAAACAAGATCCCAAGACAATCTAGATCATTGGACAACTCACACATTTGATGTTAGGTAAGATTTTTGTTCCTAAATATGTTGATCCTAGAAGTCCCATGATAAAGGTACGTATTGGTAATATAGTTATGCCAAACACACTTTTGGATTTAGGAGCAACTATAAATGTAATGACACATGAGACTAAAGAGAAACTAGCTCTTCAAGGACTAAGACCTACTCCAACAGTCTTAAAAATGGCAAATCATTCCCTTGTAAAACTTGAAGGTATGATTGAAGATATTATTATTTCTATTGAATCTTGGGAATATCCAATAGATTTTATGATATTACAACCAAAAATTAAGCTGGGGAGATACCCCTTAATCTTAGGTAGACCTTGGTTGGCTATAGCTATTTCTTTTATTAATTGCAAGTCTAGCAATATGGTGATCTCAAATGAAGAACAAACAAAGAAATTGACATTGTACCCTCCAGCACAACATTTTTTGGAAACAAAAGATGCCCTATGGGTTGATAGTGACTTGGATGAGTCATTGCCTATTTTGACCATTAACCAAAGTAGAGAAATTGAAGAACAATCAGAAGACATTATTATTAATAATTTCTTTCAAAACCATTATTTGTTTAATAATGTCTTAGAAAGTATAGTTTTACATTCTCATATTAGTGATAACTATCCATTTGGGAACTTCCCTTTGGTAAGTGATTCACAATCCATTCAAAATTTTATTACTTTGCATCAGTTGTTACCGCACACTTTCCTATATAGTCCCTTTTTCATTCCTAAAAATTTTGATGCATCTTCTTCTACTTCCCCATTACTTGTTGTAAATCAACCTATTCAGTCTCAGGCTATGGAAGTTTTACTTGGAAAAATGCTTAATATGAATCCTAACCTAAGCCCTTCACAGTTAGATGATCTTATTGCCATGTTGCATTCTCATAAAGATGCTTTTACTTGGGATTACCACGACATGAGGGGAATACATCCTACCACTTGCACACATCATATCTATATAGAGGAAGGGAGTAGACTGATAAGATAGCCACAAAGAAGATTGAACCCTATCCTATGAGAGATTGTTAAAGATGAATTATGAAAGTTACTCAACGTAGGATTTATATACCCTATCTCTAATAGCCAATGGGTGTTACCCCTCGTAGTGGCTCCGAAGAAAAATGGGAAATGGAAAATTTGTATAGACTATAGAGCCCTTAATAAGGCCACCAAGAAAGACCACTTTCCACTACATTTTATAGATCAAGTCCTAGATACCCTCGTTGGAAAGAAGTTTTTCTCCTTCCTTGACGAGTTCAGTGGGTATAATAAAATTCAAATAGTCCAAGAGGATCAAGATAAGACCACCTTTACCTGCCCTTAGGGTACATTTGTCTATAATGTCTTGCCTTTTGAGTTATGTAATGCCCCTACTATTTTTCAACAGGCCGTCTTAAGTATCTTTGTTGATTTGATTCATGATTGTGTGGAAGTGTATATGGAAAATTTTACTATTTATGGTGAAATGTATGAGGAAGCAAAAGAAAATTTGAAAAAAGTTCTTAAAAGATGTATTGATACTAATCTTTCCTTGAGTCATGAAAATGTCATATCTTAATGACTAAAGGCATTGTCCTAGGTCATTATATTTCTGCAAAGGGAATTGAGGTGGATCCCAAAAAGGTAAAGATAATTCAGGACTTACATGTGCCTACTTCTCAGAAAGATGTTTGTAGCTTTTTGGGTCATGCTGGATATTATAGAAGATTTATTCAAAATTTTGGCAAAATTGCCTCACCTCTCTTTGTTTTGTTAGGAAAAGATGTTGCTTTTTCATGGACTCTAGACTTCCAGCAAGCATTTGATGAAATTAAAGGGAAGCTTATAACTACACTAGTTTTATGAGGACCTAATTGGGAATTGCCATTCCACATCCACACTGATGCTTCAGGGACTTCCATGGGAGCAGTGCTTGGACAAAAAGAAGATTCTGTCTTTTATTCCATTTACTACATGAGTAAAAAATTTACTAGTGTAGAGGTAAATTACACTATAACTGAAAGAGAATTTTTGGCTGTGGTTTATGCAGTAAACAAATTTTGCCACTATATAACTGGGTATAAAGTTTTTGTATATACAGATCATTCTACTATTATATTTTTAATGAATAAACCTATTGTTACTAGAAGGGTTATTAGATGGTTATTATTGTTACAAGAGTTTGATATTACTACACTTGATAAGCCTGCTTGTGAGAATGTGGTTACATATTTCTTATCTAGGTTACAAAACAAGGATGAACCCACTCTAGTTGATGATGCCTTTCTAGATGAGCACCTTTTTTCCATCTTTATCAAAAGTCCTTGGTTCACTGACATTGCTAACTACTTGATCATAGGAAACTTGTTGGACTAAGTGGTCAGTACACTTGGATTAATGGACTTCCATTTTGCAATGGCATTAATAATGTCATGCATCATTGTGTGGCTGAAGATGATGTCTTTGACATACTTCATGCATGCCATACTGAGCCATGTGGCAGACATTTTGCTGCTGAAAGGACTACCCCTAAGATTCTTACTGCTCCGCATTATTGCCCCACAATTCACAAGGATTGCAAGCGGTATGTTCAACATTGTGATAAGTGCCAATGTATGGGCTGACCTATGCATTTTGATGAAATGCCTTTGCAACCTTAGTTATCTATTAAACCCTTTGAAAAGTGGGGTTTACATTTTGTGGGACCGATCAATCCTCCATCCAAAAACAAGGAGTACATTTTAGTTTACACAGATTATGTTACTAAGTGGGTTGAAGTTGTGGCTCTAAAGCATGCACGGGATACCAAGGTCATTGATTTTTTGTATACTGAAATCTTCATAAGATTCAGTGTACCTACAGAAATAGTGACTAATCAAGGCCCTCAATTCATGTCAGAGTTGATTTCTGCTTTGGTTCAAGAGTACTAGATTCAGCATTGCAAGTCTTCACCATATCATCTGCAAGCAAATGGTCAGGTTGAGGTCAATAATAGAGAACTTGAGAATATTCTTACCAAGACAGTCACAATTCATCGAAAAGATTGGGCAGCCCACCTTCCTGAAGCAGTATGGGCCTACAAGACAACATGGAAGACCACTACTAGTCTTACACCATATAAGCTTGTCTATAGTAAAAAGGTTGTGCTACTTATTAAATTTGAAATTAAAACCTTACGTTTTGCCTTAGAATTGGGCTTGAATCTTACTAATGCTCAAAAGGCCAAAATTGAGAAACTCCATTCTTTAGATGAGATGTGTCAACAAGCTCTTTTTCATGCAGAAGTAGTTCAACAACAACATTCTCTTTGGCATGATCGTTTCATTCACAAACATTCATTTCATCTAGGATACTGGGCACTTTTGTATGATTCTAGATTCTAGGATTTCAAGGGCAAGTTTCATACAAGGTGCCTAGGACCTTATGAGATCGAAGTTGTCTATGACAATGGTGCAGTTGAACTTCACACTATGGACTCCAATCGCATTGCTCTTGTTGTCAATGGTCATCATCTCAAGTTGTATAAGCAACCTATCATGAAAGATAGTTTCATTTCTAGCATGCAAAAGGAAATCCATGTCCTTATTAGGGTTCATGTCTCCTCTCCAAGTACCTCTTAGGTACTTTAAAAAAAATGCAATAAAAGATCCAACAATAAAAACCTTCAGGCGTTGTTGGCTAGTTAATACTTGAAAACTAGATTCTGGTGGGTGTTAACTATTGAATAAACTTGGAGGTGAAAACTGGTTTACCGATGCCTCTAGGTGGTATCAGATTGAAAAATAAGGTATCGGCAGTCTGGTGTCATTATAAAACAAACAAACAAACAAACAAATCATTTGTAAGGCCCCCTACTCTAGTTCTTGTCATCACCCATTCTATGGTGTGACAGGAACATCACCCATTCTATGGTGCGACAAGAACATCACCCATTCCATGGTGCAATAGGAACATCCTCCTTCATTGTCACCTATGTCATTTTGGTGCAACTACCGTTCCTATGATTCCACTCACTTCTACATATAAAGCTGCTCACTTAGCATGACGTGGCCTACTCATTTTTCACTTCACCTACACCATGTTGGCAAGAGACACTATATGGATTCATGGTTGTTGTCATTGATGGCAACAAAGGTCATCCCACATATCCGCAAGTTATGGTGTGTCTCTACCGGAAGTCAGAATGAAGATTGTTGTGGTCCGGTGAACAAGAACAGAGCATGTGGCAAGGTCTGACAGATTGGTCCGGATCTCTCAGAGGAAGTGTCTTGGTGCAGTGCGGATTTAGGGAAGTCAAGAGGACTACCTTGAGTAGTATATTCCAAGGATTTAGCCTCCGGTGATGAACAAAGAAAAAGATATGAATAGTTGAGTACCGGATTCCTGAGAGACAGTGAGAACAGAGGAAGAACTGACTGACAGAGTATCAGACTATTTTCCGGATGTGTTACTGTTGATGGTAAAGGTTGTGAAGGCATGAATCATGTTTGGCCGACATGATTAATGATATCTACAAGTATATGCTTGATCCGCATTGCTTGGTGAGCAAGGATTCAGCCGACAGAACAGAGTTTGTAAGAAACTAGACTGTTCCGGATGCCGACTAGAAAGGTGATGAAATTACTTGTGCGGATATATATAGAGGATGGATTTAGTTGTGAAGGGCTAAATTGTGTGATGGTGTATGCGAATAAGTGCAGAACAGAGCAGAAGTAGTAAGAAAGATCCGGTATGTGAAAGGATAGCAGAATAAAGAACAGAGGAAAGATGAAGTGCAGCAGATCAGTGTACTGAGCCTAACCGGAACTGAACTCCAGCATATATAGATGCTTCCAATCAATTCAAGACTGTGATTCTTATCACTTTGTAGACAGTGTGTCTCCTTGTAGGCAGTGGACCTCTTTGTGAGCAGTGTGCTCGGGCAGTGAGCCCTAATTAGCAAGTGCCATTTTGTAATTCCTTATTCTTCTAACAGAGAATAATCTTTGGGTTAATCACCCCGTGGTTTTCTCCCTTAACAGGGTTTCCATGTCAAAAAACTGTGTCATGTGTTTTTCATTTCATGGTAATGTTTGTTTGTTTGATTCAATGCTGCATTGATTAATAAGAAAGTTCAAAAGAAGAAATAATTAGGATAACTGATTCACCCCCCCTCTCAGTTATCAACAATTGGTATCAGAGAAAGGTTCCTCCTAATAGAGCCTAACAGCTTGAGGAAGATCTGGGAGTTCAAATGGATGCATATGGTTTAAGGGAGCAACTCAAGACTGCCCTTGAGGATCTTGAACAGTCAAATTCTGAAGTCAATGAATTAAAGGAAAGACTCAAACAGGCTGATGAATTCATGAGAGAATTAAAGGACAAATTAAGTCTCTCTATGAAAAAGAGAAAGGAGCTACTCCAACAATTGGCAAGACAAAGTGAAGAAAGCAATACAGATGAAGAATTGACTGAGAAAACCAAGTTATGTGAAAAGTTATCAAAAGAAGTCATTATGTTAAGACATGAAATGGAATCAGGAACTATAAAGTTTACTCAAGAGATTGAAGAAAAAAGAAAAGCTGAAGACAATCTAAGACAATCTCTTAAAGAGAAATCAGAAGAATGCCACCAGATGGACAGGATTATCAGACATCTTGAATCTGATCTTGAAGATGCCAAAGATAATGAAGAAAAACTTGAGGATCAAATTGTCTCTCTCAAAAGAGATCTTCAAACAACAAATGAATATAAAGAAAAAATCAAGATAAGTTTTGCCCAACTTGAAGTACTTCTTGGAAGTCAAAAGAGGACAGATGACAAGTATGGTTTGGGATATGAGAAAGGAGAAAGCTTTGGATCTGGTCAAAAGAATTTTGGATCAGAAAATCCAAGGAATAGGCCTAGAAGACCTCCGGTAAGACAGCCCAATGCTCAAAGATATCCATCTTTCAATGGATACTACCACAGCTGCAATCACTTTGGTCACAAAGCTAATCAGTGCAGAAAAAGGATGAATCAAACTAGTCCATCCTTCTCCGAACAGTGGTTTAATTGCAAAAGGTATGGACACAAGTCTCATGAATGCAGAAATATGCAAGTGAACAAATCATTCAATGGTAGATGTTTTACATGCAATAGAGTAGGTCATATGGCTAATCAATGCAGATCAAGAGGTTATCAGTCAAATATGCAAAGAAATGTTATTTGCCAAATCTGTAATAGGTCCGGTCATAGTGCAAAAGTCTGCAGAAGCAAGAATCAGGACAAAAGAGGTCCGGTATACAATCAGAATCAAGACAAGGGTAAACAAAAGATGAATGTGGATGAAGTTAGGAATCAGATGAACAAGATTTGGGTGAAGAAAAGTTTAGAGAATGTAGAGGTTGGATCCGCACCAGACTCTGGTGCTGATATTTCTTCCGGAAATTAAAAAGTGAGCTCTGGCTCAGGGGGAGACTCAAAGAAAATCCTGTTCCCCCAGCCAATCAAGTGGTGCTGGATGTGACACAAGATGCGGAGTAAAGGGTTTGAAGATACCAGTCCTGAGATGATCCAGACAAGATTTCAGAGGTCCGCATGAAGATATAAAGAAGTTGTGATCGATCAAGTAAAGACCTGTTCCGGGAGATGCTCCGGAATGACAGAGGACTACAAAAGGGTCCAGAGAGATCCAGAAGTACATTATTTTACTCTGCAGACTAGACAGAATGTTTGGGATGTTCTTGTAATGTGTCATCTCGATTTATCCATGATTGAAAGATCCGCATGATGTTCATAGATCAGGACTAATCTGGGATACTCCAAGCTATCCGGACAAGGCAAACTGGAATAATATAGGTGAAGCATTTATTGCAAACAGATATTAGGGTTTGCGAAATGATATAAGGGATTTCTCATAAATCATTTGCTCATTATGCACTCAAGAAGAAGCGAAAAGTGGAGCTCTGCAACAAGACTCATCAAGCACACCGAAGATCTCTTGCCAAAGTCATTACATACAGAAATCAATCCAGGTACTCCGTGCAACCGAAGATGCAAAAGGTATTTTCCACTTTCGATATCTTGCTACAAATCTTTTGAAGAAATGGCTACTCCAAATATAGTAAAAATCTCATATAGGCCCCGACCTGAATTTAAGAAACATCCATACAAGTCATTGGAAGTAGATCCCTTAGGAGCATTTTCCAGTGTTCCTCATGGAGTTTTACACACAGAAGACATTAGGGTTTACATACATGCAAGCATTGAGGAATTTGGGGAATTCAAATTGAGAGATCTCTATCACAAACAACTGATAGACAATGCTTTTGAGCTTAAACCAGAGTATAAGGGTATCTAGAAGAAACAATTTGATCAATTCATTCATTTCCCCTGCTTTGAAGAAGATGAATGGGTCCGGTATGTACTGAGCAGGATGCATGACAACTTCCTATGGCTGGATAGACCCTGCAAGATCACAAAAGAGACAATTAGAGCAGTAACTGGTCTATACTCTTCCGGAGGGATACCTATCCTCAAATCTGTCAAAAATAACATTGTAACTGAGGCCACCGGATCAAAATTTGATAAGAGGGCAATGACCATTGAAGATATTTCTGATCCAGATATCAAGTATGCGTCCATGATAATAGGATACAAGATCTATCACTCCAGCAAGGAGAATTCTGTATCCGGAACTGCAGTATATACTGCCTATGAAATGCTAAGGAAGAATGCAGAATATGATCTCTGTGAACTGCTCTTAAGCCAATTAATGGAAAATATACAGAAAATCAAGAAGGACAAGAAGAATTCCTTTAAGTATGGTACTCTTATATTATGTCTATTCTTCTACTTCATGAATGAGCTACCTGGATCAAGTGGATGGGCATGGCAGAATGACAAACCTATTGCAGTCCAAATAAGAGACTATCTACATGGGCTTGGGGATGCCAAAGCAAGAAATACAGCCCTATGGGGATACTTCAAAAACTTCCAAAGCATGATGCAAGCAAGAGAAAGAATTCCCCAGTCTCTTGTTGAAAAATACAAAGACTTAGTGTGCTTTATGGTGGACACTGATCAATGCCTAATGGAGGCAGTGGAGCCAAGGACTGTCTGGATCATGCCCATGGGGTATGAAGTGGATGAACAGATAGTGGAGCTGCATGTTCAACACATGCTATGTCAGCCCAAAGATCCAAAGGCAGAAAGGTTTGGAACCTTTGAGGAGCTGAGTGTAAAGATCCATGTAGAACTCAGGGAACCTGAGATAAAGAGGAAGGTGAGAAAAGAAGTAGAGCACATTGCTCAAGGCCTAGGCATCTCAAAAGAGGCACTTGATGCCAGCCAGGAAAAGAGAAGAAAATTTGAGGAAGAAAAGAAAGAGGCAGAAAAGAAAAGTAAAGAAAGTGTTCCGGTTGAAACTTCCACCCAGACCAGATCATCAAAAAGATCTGCACCTCCCACAACCAAAAGTTCAAAACTGAAAGTCCAGGCATCCGGTAAAAGATCTAAGACAAAAGCCACAAGGGCTTATGAAAGCCAAAAGGATGAAGAGGAAACTGAGTCAGATGAGGGAGTAAAAGAAATAAAGAAGCAGAAGAAGAAAGGATCCGAGAAACCCTCCACAGGCCAAGACAAGGAAGAAATGGCAGAAGAATTTGCTGAAAAGCCCACTCTATCCCTAGACAGTGTAGTCAAATCAGTCACTGTGGATGGGAACCTTCAACCGGTGGCTGAATTTTATGATGACTACAACGAGGCAGATCAAAAGATCCTGCAAGAAGCTATAATAAGGCAAAAGATCTTGAGATCCGGGAGCAGATAGCTATTTAGCTATATCCTCAAATTGATCCCAAGACAATGAACATAATATTCAAAGACTGCAAAGATGAGTTCAGAAGTAAAGCCAAGATGAATCAACTCATGCTTGGTGAGACTGACAAGGTGGCCAAAGAGACAGAAGAGATCCTCTGGAAGGCCTTCAAAAGGTTCAATCTTCCTGTTGTAGAGGACTTAGGTGCAGAAACAGCTGTGGACTTGGAACCCTCTGCTCCAGAAGAAGTGGCCTATGAACAGGCTAGCATCTCTCCTCCAGTTTCCCCTATAGTCTTTGGATCCAAAGAAGAAGAGAAATTATAGGAGAAGGAAGCAGTGGTGAAAGATAAAGAGGTTGACAGTACCAAGGGTGCAGAGAAAGAGAAGACTCCATCAGAGAAGACCATGACTGATAGTGGTAAGAATGTGGAAGGAGAGAAAATCCCAAAGGACAGTTCCAAGACTACAGAAGAAAAGAAACATCTGTCTCCGGCAAGAGACACTGCACAAACTGTTCAACAATTTTTGAGCAAAGAAACAATAGAGATCGATGAACCGGAGCTACTACAAGGCCCATTCAACTTTGATTCCCTCTCTCCGGTGCAGACAATGAAGATAGCCTCATTTGCAAATGCTAAGGCAAATGAAAAGCTCCTAAAGTCTCATATGGAAGACTGTGAGTTGATAGAGGTTGCTTCCGGAGTGCTTGAGAAGATTATACCATCGGTCCAGATAGATCCGGCAGCCTCCTCTTCCGGTAATCTCAAAACCTTAGTCAGCAGTGTTAATACACATTTTGAATCTTTAGAAAAATCAGCTAAAGAAAAGGTCCGGAAGGAGTTTTTGGATAAAAGGTTCTCTGAGGTTCAGGGTTTGATCATTAATGATAGGAGAAACATGAACATTGGGATAAAGAGCTTAGAAAATGCTCTTAAGGATGGCGGTGAAATATACAAATTTTGTATCTCCTGGTCCAAGGTAACAGTGGACATTGAGAAGAAAATAAAAGCGCAAGAGGACACACTACTAAGCTTGTCTCAAAGTTTTGATCCTCTTTCTTCCTCTATAACAAATCAAGAATGTCAGACTATTGCAGTCTTGAGTGAAATCAAGAAATTGGAGAAGGAAAGGAAAAATAGAATAAGCAGGTTGAGTGAGCTCAGGGGTTAATTGTCCCTAAGCTAGAGGCCATGCATGAGGCCATAGCAGAAGCTCAAATCACAGCCCAGACAAGTGATCTGAAAGATCTAAAAAGGGCAGATGCATTTGCATTTTTGTTGAGTGGTCACATTTCAATTTTGGATAGAATGAAGCAAAGTTGGGCTACAGAACTGATCCAACTGAAGACATCTTTTGTAGACATTCTTCAGTATATGTGAGTATGTAAATATGCGGCTATGTATAGAAAATTTTTGAAAATTTTGGTGTGCGGACCCTACCCTTTGCCATTGATGTCAAAGGGGGAGTGAGGAGCAGTGAAAAATGAAGAATCCAACTAAGGGGGAGTTCCGGAAATTGTATATAGAGCATCAGCCAAGGGGGAGCGTAGTATAAACACTTAGTCATTTTTCACTAAGTGTTGCCATCAATGCCAAAGGGGGAGATTGTTGGCAAGAGACACTATATGGATTCATGGTTGTTGTCATTGATGGCAACAAAGGTCATCCCACATATCCGCAAGTTATGGTGTGTCTCTACCGGAAGTCAGAATGAAGATTGTTGTGGTCCGGTGAACAAGAACAGAGCATGTGGCAAGGTCTGACAGATTGGTCCGGATCTCTCAGAGGAAGTGTCTTGGTGCAGTGCGGATTTGGGGAAGTCAAGAGGACTACCTTGAGTAGTATATTCCAAGGATTTAGCCTCTGGTGATGAACAAAGAAAAAGATATGAATAGTTGAGTACCAGATTCCTGAGAGATAGTGAGAACAGAGGAAGAACTGACTGACAGAGTATCAGACTATTTTTCGGATGTGTTACTATTGATGGTAAAGGTTGTGAAGGCATGAATCATGTTTGGCCGACATGATTAATGATATCTACAAGTATATGCTTGATCCGCATTGCTTGGTGAGCAAGGATTCAGCCGACAGAACAGAGTTTGTAAGAAACTACACTATTCCGGATGCCGACTAGAAAGGTGATGAAATTACTTGTGTGGATATATATAGAGGATGGATTTAGTTGTGAAGGGCTAAATTGTGTGATGGTGTATGCGAATAAGTGCAAAACAGTGCAGAAGTAGTAAGAAAGATCCGGTATGTGAAAGGATAGCAGAATAAAGAACAGAGGAAAGATGAAGTGCAGCAGATCAGTGTACTGAGCCTAACCGGAACTGAACTCCAGCATATATAGATGCTTCCAATCAGTTCAAGACTGTGATTCTTATCACTTTGTAGACAGTGTGTCTCCTTGTAGGCAGTGGGCCTCTTTGTGAGCAGTGTGCTCGGGTAGTGAGCCCTAATTGGCAAGTGCCATTTTGTAATTCCTTATTCTTCTAACAGAGAATAATCTTTGGGTTAATCACCCCGTGGTTTTCTCCCTTAACAGGGTTTCCACATCAAAAAACTGTGTCATGTGTTTTTCATTTCATGGTAATGTTTGTTTGTTTGATTCAATGCTGCATTGATTAATAAGAAAGTTCAAAAGAAGAAATAATTAGGATAACTGATTCACCCCCCCTCTCTCAGTTATCAACACACCATTCATCATAACAGTTGTGGTTTGATTGATTGATATTTTTGATGTTGTCATGATAATCTAGCCGTCCTTTCACTCATTAATTCACCATCATTTGTATCCAGCTAGCACTATCCATTCTACCACTCTCCACAATGGCTCCTTCCCACGTGTGAGTGAATAAACTCCATCTTTCATCCTCGTTGGCTTTCCACACACCTTATACTTCTATCCTATCACACTGATCTTAATGACATCATTCTTTATGGCTCCACCATTCTCTCTTCTGCCACATCGACCCAATTGCTGACTTATGATGAGATTGCATCAGTACGACACATTCTTATTGCAGTTGGCTTAGATCTCTTTGCCAACCCAATAGACATCATTCTTGCCAGTTATTTCCACATGGATGACCCTAATGGTATTCAGTAATGGAAAGTATTTCTTTTTATTCTTTTTTTTTTATTAAGCATTATATCTATTTCTTTCATAATTAATGTGCATGACTAGGACGGTCCATCATTAAAGTTGGGGGGGATGAACTTGCATCACATTTGTAAGTTATTAAGTTATTAATCCTACATTGTCTCCACAATATGTGATTATCTCATTTCTAGTTTAATTTCCATTGCCATAATCTACCAATCCAACAATTACTATGTTCATAAACCGTTTTCTAGCCTTTGTCTGAAACCACAAATTGCCATAGCCACTATTCAAACTTCCTGTAGAAAAAAGAAGAAATGGGAGGAGATCAAGTAAAGTGGGAGGCCACATTCATGCAAGAGATAAAATCCAACAAAGAAGATTATAAGGTGTTCAAACAAGCTTCTTGGATAGGTTATTTCAAAAGATTGTGTGATTATGATGTTAAGGTAGTGCAAGAATTTGCTATGGGTTTTAGTAAGAAGCAAGTCACTTTGTGGGGATTTACATTTCCTGTGACAGTACAAACTATTGCAAAGGTCACTAGACTTCCACAAACCAGTGATGCATTCTTCCCTACTGGTTTGACCTGAGTGACATACCTCAAATATGTGCAGAAGTAATTCTTACAAAAAGGGGAACCCATGGAAATGGTACATGGCTAAGGTACAAAATGTAAATCTCTTCCTCCATTGTGGCCTAATGTTACCAAATTTATCATGCAATATATCACTTGCGAGGGTAGGTATACATATATCTTTTCTCACCATTTTAGGCTCATGCTGCATTTGCGTAATGGTGTCTTAATTAATCTTCCCCATTATCTATTTCATTCTCTGCAACACTCCTGCACTGAATTTAGACATTCACATGAGAAATCCCTTTCTCACCATGGGCTAATTAAGTTACTTGTGATGCATGGGTTAAAATTAGTAAATCCTCCTGCAGCATGGGATGTTTTTTGTTGAAAAAGAGGATTTTGATGATGAGACCACTGAAAGTCACCAAAAAAGGTTAACAGAGGAAATCCTTGTTAGTAAATCTTCTAAGAAAAAGAAAACAAAGACCATGACTAGTGGTAGAACTCCTCAGAAAAGTGACAAGAGGCCTGACAAAAAATGGAGAAGTAGAGAAATTGCTTCTAGGAATAAACTAGTTAACTTAGCTGAGGTAGCTAGTTCAATGGCCAAACTAGACATAGAAGTGACAACCATAGACCCTAATCAAGGGAAAGATATAATGAGAAGGGAATATCGTAGATAAAAATGATAGAAAAAGAAAGAACAAGCTCAATAGGAACAAGTGAATACAGAGGAACCTGTCCAAGAAGAAATGAATACATAAAAATAGGACAACGTCTGTGGCAATGAAGTATTGGCCTCTAAAGAACAAGAGGTGAAGGAAGAATATGAAGCAGAGCAGGAAATAGAGGAAGGGTATGAGGAAGAACATGAAAATGTTCATGATGTAAACAATATTTGTAGCCAAGAAGATATTCATTGTTTACCAAAAATAATTCCCATGACAGGCAACACCTCTGAATAGGACGCTATAAAACCCTCTCCTTTTGAGCCTAATTCTGAAGACAACAATTAATAGTATGTGATCCACATATGGAGCCATATAAATCCTTTGTTATTGTTATTATTGATGACCCTCTACTAGATAAGCGCACTCGATCATCCATGAAAAAGGAGCCATAAATGTCTCTTGAAGTTGAACAACTTAAGGAACAAAATCAATAGTTGAAAGTAGAGTTATAAGAACTCATCTCTATGAACAAGTAACAAAAAGAGGAAATTGATAGAATGACAAAGGAATTGGGTATTTTGGTAGAAACACATATTCCTCTACAAGAATTTGAATAGAAAATGGAAGAGATGAAGTCAATTTGGTATAAAGAAATCACTGCTACAGCTCAACAATTGTCGACAAAGAAAAAGTTTGGTTTGTATTGAGAATTTGTGATGCAGAGGTGTCAGGTCTTAGAGATAATTTGACAAGAACAAAAGATTTCAATCTAGTGTGGGCTTCAATCAATAAGACTTCACTAGTCTTCCTTTTGCCTTAAACTCCACCAAAGGGTTCAAATTTGGGTTCCAACTTCTCAGATGAAATATTGTACCTTCTAGGGTCTCAACCTACCCCTACCAATAAGATTCAACAAGTTTCACAAACCAATTTGTTTGGTTCTTGGCAATTCCACTTGACTAGGCCTAATCTTAGTAGCCCTATTCAGTGACTAATGTGCATTTTTCTCTCAACTTTCCCAAAGCACTCTAAAAAAAATGACTGATTTGGATACCCTCTATTGAGTTATATAACATATCCCAAACTTAGGTATTGTTGTTTTGGACCAACCTTAACTGTTCTAACACCTTGCTGCCTTCCTACAAGGCCTAAATTGACCATTTTACAAAGGAACCCTATGATAAACTTGTCCCACACACTTCAAACCTAAAAAAAGTCTTAGGAAAGGGTTCAAAAACAAGGATTTTCTAGGTCTTATCAGGTGGTTTGCACATTTAAGGTTTGAAATACAAAAAACCTCATTTCTAGGCCTCAAAACCTAGGGCTTGCTAGATCTCCCATTTCCAATCACTTCCAGACCTCATTCAAAGGTCTAACACCATCTTCTTGGACATACCAAACAATACTAATCATAAAAAAGTCACCTTGTTAAGACAGATCTCCGGCTGCTATAACCATGCCACCATTCTCATGTTCTTTTCACATGCAAACTTGACTTCAAATGGTGATCACCTTCCAGTTTGAACTCCTCCTACCTTGTAAAGGTTAAAGAATCATAGTATACATGTTAGAAATGACCTATCCCATGAGAAATAGGGTCTTACATTCATGGGAAGGCCCAAAGATGCATTGCCACCTCTCAAAACACACAGCACAGTCTGTTGTTTTTTATGGCAGTCAGTATAAACAGCAATAAACTATCTATAAAAACCTTCTCAGAGCATAGAAACAAGTCTATTACTATTCAATGAAGGTTCTAAAACATTTGTCAACCACCAAAAACCAAAGAATCAACAGAAATGAGAAGGAAAAATGTAAGAAAACTGAAATTTCTGTTATTTCCCAGTCTGCCGTACCAAAAACAGGCCTCCAAGGTACTTGTCCGTACATCAAATGCATTGGCATGCTTACATAACTTCTGTCCTAACTTCCTTAACCAATCCCCATCAGTTGGAGTTGGTTTAACCACAAAGAAACTACTCAAATTGACTTTCCCGCCTAAATGTATAATTCAGAAATTTGAATTTTTAAACTTTGTTTTAATGAACTCCTACCCTATTTAATGAACTCCTACCTTATTAATTCATCATGTTTGATTTTATTAGGTTAATCAAGCTTTATTCTTATCCTTGGACACCTATATTTGACTCTAGGGGCACTATTGGCCCAACTTACATCATTTTTGGTCCTAGGGTCCTTACCAGGACCCTCAGGACATTTGATCATTACATCATTTTGTTCATTGTAACTTGTCACCATTGGTTTTAAACTATTCCATTTGACTTGATGGACTCCATGGGCTCCTCCTATGATCATTTGTGTCTTCTTGCTCCAAGATGTTCTATTAGGTGCTCCTACACCAATTTGTATGAGGGCATGCAAATTCCTTAAGCTGGGGAGAAATGATGGGCTTAAAATGTGTCTTGCTTTGTGACCTTTTTTCTTTTCTTAATGCCTATTTTGTTGCCTTTCCTAAGTCCTCATGCCATTATTTATCATAGGAAATAGAAAAATGTTTAATATGTTTAAAAAGAATAAAAAGGTGTTGTACTTTACCAAACCGTGAAGATATTAATGTGAATTTGGTTGGTTTAAAATAGGGCTGAGTTGAAGATAAAGATCCTTGAAGATTGCAGGTTATGAGGATATGTGGCGAGGAGGTTCCAGACTTGTTTTGATCCCAATTTTGCATCATAATTTGTAACTACTTATATAGCTAGGATTATAATGTTTCAAGTTTGTGGCCTATGGCCAAGTAAGACTGTTAGAATCTCGGTTTGTTGGCCATAGGCCATAACAAACAAACTGTAATCTCTTTCCAAACTTATCATAATATTTTGTATATATATGTATGTTATAAGTTGATGATATGTGTGTGATCTATATCAAACTTCTAATAAAAACAATTTAGACTTTTTGTGATCAAGTTTGTGGTGTAATCAGCCTTATTTTCTTCTCACCCACCTTGCGAACTAGAGGAAGGGCCCACTCTTGGAATTTTTGGTGAGACTATGTGTGTATGAAGTATTCACTATGAGTTTAATTGATTGTTGTGTTATATGATGTTATTTATTTCTATTATAGATTAATAATTCATTTTTCTTTCAAATATTCAAATATCCTAATATTCAATTAATGTGATCGATTTATTTTCTCACTTGCAGTTTGTGGACGACACTGCTTTGATGGGTATGTCTACAATTAGGAAAGCTTCAAATTTGCACAAGGTGTTGGATGTTTAACTTGTTGCTTCAGGCCAATTGAATAATGAAGATAAGTCTTCATCTTTTTCTTTAATACTCTAGGTTCCATTTAGAGGAGAATTTCTCATATCTTGAGATTTCAGATTGGGATGCTCCCTTTGACCTATCTCGGTATTCCCATATCTGTTAGAAGGCTAAACAAGGATTCTTGGCAAAATATTCTAGATAAATTTTGTGTGAAAGTTAATCATTGCACCCATCGTTGATTGTCCTTTGTGGGTCATATTCAATTGCTCAAGTCTATGGTACAGGCCCTCCCCATTTATAGATGTATGATTCAAGTGGCCCCTATGGGTTTTGTTAGGGAATTGGATTCCTTAGCAAGATAGTTTTTATGGGCTGGTAGCTTGTTGTCCTCTAAATTGAGCCTTGTCAAAAGGGACACTATTTGTATCCCAAATTAGTTTGGTAGTCTTGGGTTAAGGCAGTCATCGCTATCTGGGATAGTGTTGGCTGCTAAATTGTATTGGCACTGGTGTATGGAGCAGGATCAGATTTGGGCCATGATACTAACTCAGAAATACTTCTTGGGGATCCCTAGGGTTGATATTCCTTGTTACCCCCTGGTGGGGAAAGGCTCGATGATTTAGAGTATGCTCAAGAAAGGGGCCATGCTCGTCAAGGATGGATTTTTTTGGATTTGTAGAAGAGGGACAGAAGCTCATTTTTGGTCTAATTATTGGGATGACTTTCCTCCCATTGTTTCTTAGTTTCCTAATTTGGTGACTGTGTGCCAGAGGTTCTGTGAGGCAGGATGGTCTAAGGTAAGTGACTTTAAGTCCTTTTCTTCTCATGGTCAATTGGTGGTAGCGAGATGGAAGAAGCCTAATGAGTGGCCTGATGTTGGTATGGAGGAGTGTGTTGAACTTCACAATATCCTTTCTCGTAGATGCTGCAGCTCCCTCTAGGAAGGGGATGTTCTCTCTTAGTCTCCTAATCCTAAGGGTGTCTATACTATTGCTTCAGGATATTAGGTGTTGTTATCTCATCGGCTGGATGGGATGGAGGTTCACTGGTGGAAGAATGTGTGGAATAAGTTTTCTTGGCCGAAGTGTAACTACTTTATTTGGACTTTAGCTTGGAATAGGTGCTTAACATGGGATAATATTCAGAAGCGGGACTTTCAGGGTCCTTCTATGTGTGTTTTGTGTGGATGTGGCAAGGAGGACTCTTCTCACTTATTTTTTCATTGTCCTTTGGCTTTGCAGCTTTGGCATTTTTGGTGGGGAGTTTGGAAAAGCCCCTATGTTCATGCTTCCTCCTTGGTGCATTTTTGGAGTAGTCTAGGTAGACCTCCTTCTCTGGCCTATTTCCTGCAAGATGTGTGGTATGTTGGGCCTTCATACTATGGAAAATTTGGTTGGAACAAAATCACAGAATATTTCGAGGTGAGAAGCTATTAATTCAACAAGTTTGGCATAGTTGTATGGGTATGATTCAGGAGACAGTGGAAGCTAAGTGTAATGTGGTGTTCCCTTTGGAGAAAGGGGATGCTGAGCTAGTAGATAGATTAGGTCTTTAGGGGCTATCTTTGGCTTCTTCTTGTGTCAGGAGAGGAAGGCAGGTGAAAAAGAAAGTTCAAAAGGTGGGTGGATGGCTATCCCCTCCAGCTGGCATTTTGAAGCTCAATACCTTGGATCTTCAAGGGGCAATCCTGGGCCTTTTGGGATTGGTGGGGCCAGTACAAATCTTTTAGGATCGGTGGTTTTTTTCTTTTCTATTCATGAAGGATTGCAAACTATCAACCTTATGGAAGGTTTGGCAATCCTCTATGCTTTGGAGTGGGCTTATGCGTTGGGGTGGTGCAAGGTTAACTATGATTCTGATTCACAGGTTTTGATTAATTTTTTGAATGAATAGAAGGTTTCTGATGTTAGTTGGTAGTTGGCTATGCTAGTGCAGTAGATTCTACAGATAAGTTCTTTGATGGAGATGGTCTCTTTTATCCATATTCTGAGGGAGTGAAATAGGGCAGCAGATTGTTTGGCTAAGTGGACTTCTCAACATGTTGATGGCTAGAAGATAGATGAGTGGGAGTAGGTTCCCCATGAGCTCCGACAAGACTTGGAGAGGATTTTTTCCAAGGATGGGAATGGTATTGGTGAAGGATGATGTTGCTTCTTGCTTTGTATGGCTACTTCTTTTGGGTTCCCGGGGCCTTGGTCCTTTGATGTTTTGTAATGATCTTTTCTAAATTTCAATAAAGTTTTACCCCTTTTTATTAAAAAAAATGTGACTGATTTATTTATTATGCAATTGTTATCTATTGTGTGATTAAAGATATAGAGATTCACTCACTTATGTGTTTAGTTTACTATTAAAAATATAGTCAATATATAAAGTAATTTACAACTCTGATGTATTCTTGTTGCATTCTTAGTGCACTATGCCTGTTCAACTTCCTGGCGCATCACAAAAACAAAAGTTAGAACCAGACTTTCTTAGATGTCATGTGTGTGATTAGTTGCATTGCATCTCCACTTAATTTACTATTTCCAGCCCTTCAGTATATAGCCACAACACTTTTCATGAGCTTACGATTCCTGGATTGACATTTAGGAATAAATTGAGGGAATTGATACAAAATTCTTGGAATTCAATTGTGTTAAGCCCATTTGAAATAATTAGAAGGATAATTTGCCCCAACTTTGATACATGATTTTTCCCAACACCTTTCTCAAATTATTAATAATATTTCTTCTCCTATGTTTAAGAGTAGATTGGTGAAAAAATTTAGTATTTCAGTCACCCTCTATAAGCCATTGAACCCAAGATTTATGTTTCAAAACAAATTCCTCTTTCAGCATTAGCCTATGCCACTCTTACCTTAATTTTTTTTCATGTTAATAGATTTCAAGGTCATTAGTACCTCTAGCCATCCTCTCTTGAATATCCTTCAACTGTAAAAATAATTTCTCTTTTTTATAAAATATATTACCAAAAGTGAATTTATTCCAACCTCTAACTTTATTCTTTATAAGCTTTATCTTATGAGATAAACAAAACATAGCCAATCCCTTGAAAGGGGTGCTCCACCAATCTTCCAACAAACTTCTAAAATCAAGGTGAGATGTCCATATTTTATCATATTGAAAAGGATAGGCAGATTTCCTTTGTTGTGAAATTAAATCAAGTAAAAGGGGATTATGATTAGATCCAACCCTTGGAAGAGTAGAAAGATGAAGATTAACAATAATATTCCAATAATTAGAGATAAGTAATCTATCCAATTTAAATTGGATGAGGTTATTTCCCATTCTTCTATTGGACCAAGTAAATATATTCCCATCAAGGTCAACATATATTAGACAAGTAGAATTAATGAATTCAGCTAAATCAGTCATGCTATTAGTATAATATTCCAAGCCACCAAGCTTCTTCGAAGGATATAGAGAAGTATTAAAATCTCCCACTAACATCCAATTGCAATTAGGGATCCTTCCCATAAAATTATCCAAAGTTCTCCAAGTTGTTTTCTAGCCAATTTTGAGTTAGGGGCATAAATATTAAAAAGAATTCATTGATCCTTAGTCTTGAGATTGTAAAAGGAAACAATAAGAAAAAAATTTCTACTCTCATTCATCCTTCTGATAAGAGACACATGATTCCACATAGTCAAAATAACTCCAGAGGCACCTTTAGAAGGGCTTAAAAAGAATTCAACATAAAGCCAAATGTAATTAACAATTCTAGAGAAAGTATCCTTCAACATCTTGGTTTCTTGAATCAAGATGATGTCAACCTTATTGCCCAGAATACAACCCTTAACAAGAAATTATTTGTGGGAGCTATTGAGCCCTCTAATATTCCATGAAACAATTCTCATAACTGTGATAACCACAAAAACACACTATCCAAAAGAATAGTAAAAAGAAAAGCCAAAACACAGTAGTCCTCTCCTTTTAGAAGAGTCCATGAAATAAGCATAGAATGCTTATAAAGGCCTTTAAACCCCAAAATGAGACTTAGGGCTCATTTCCTATATTTCTTGGAGCTAGAAAGGTTCTCCAGGGTTCTTTGTCTTCTTATGGCGACCTTCTTTGCTACTTCTCTCAATCTAGTTTCCATTTGCGAAGGTCAACCCTATTTAATATTATTTCTAACATCATGTTTTTTAAAGGAACCCTTTTTCCTCCCTTTCCCCATGGGTGTCCAATCTGAAGGGATTGGTGTCTAGTCATCTGCAAACATAGATTGAGAGATATCTACCATCATCTTGACTATTTTCTCATTAGAGGAAATTTTAGTCACTATGTTCAGGCTTTCATTCTATTCCATGATGATAACTCTTTTATTATTTGGTAAAACAAATGAATGGGCCACATCCATAGTGTTATCCTTAAGAGGTCCAAGACTGTCCTATGTCGGATCTAGTTTTTTCTTCTACCCATCTTCCTTAGAAGTTTCCCTAGGCATTTCAATTTGGGGAATTTCTCCTTCCTCTTGTTTTGTTTTGATTCCAATGGACATAGCACCCTCTAGAGAAATGTTGTTCTTGTGTTTTTCTTCCATCTGCTATTCTTCCATCTATTGTTCTTCCTTCTGGAGAGACTCATCAACAATATTAAGAATCTCATGAATAAAGGGATATTCTTTATCTCTAGATGACCCTATTTCTTCCTTTGAAATTTCTTTGCTTTTGGGTTCTTCCTTTCGAGGAAAGGGTTTTTGGTATTCATTTATTAAATACCCAAATTTACCATAATTTTGACAAAAGCACTAGAGTTTTCATAAACAATTTGCTGATTCCAATTACCAAAGTTTGACTAAAGAATGATGTGAGTTGGTAATGCTTTATTCATCTCAACATTAACACAAAATCTAGCAAAAACTAACCTTGTCTTCTCAAAAGTAACCTTGTCAATTGAGAAACATTACCTAAAAGAGCTTTCTATGTTTTGAAAATTTTTGGGATTCCAATATTCCAATGGCAACCCTAGCAAGAGAACCAAGGTAGGAGCCACTACTCATAGATCTACAAATGGGTCAAATCTAGGCTTCCATTTGCAAAGAGAGAGGTTGTTACGGTTGTTTTTACCAAAAAACCAAGGGCCTTGAGTTAAGACTTTAATCAAATCTTATTTAATGTTGAATTTGAAAAGGAACAAACCTCAATTCATGGCACTAATAGTAACACTTCCCTTAACTTTCCAAACCTATGACACCCACTAATAAACAATATCTACATTAGGGGAAAAGAAAAAAATCTACCAAATAGATTATTTTCCATGGAAGAAGCAACTTCATCCATGATCAAATATAGAAGTTTCACAGCAAGTCCTTCCTCTATTAGCTAAACCTCAGAAGAAACTACACCTTCAGTCTTAGAAGCTCTAGATCCTTTAACTTGATCAACCCAAGATGATTGAGCTATCACATCAGGGTTTGTCAACGATGTGATAGTATGGGAACCCATGATAGGGGGAGCACCCAAAGGGCCAATCGAACTATTACCCATCCCACCAAAACTTCAAAAAATTGAAAAGCTTCAAACCCTATCAAAACTCTACCAGAGTGAAATTTTTAAGTAAAAACCCTAGAAAAATGTTACTTGCTTGTGAATATTTGTATTTAGTTTAAATTAAGTTTTTTTGTATTTTTAACATTATTTATTGAATCGTAAACACATTTTCTTAAATGGTGGAAACTATTTACAAACAACACTAATTATGTGGAATTTATGGCTTGTTTTGTGTTAGGTAATTTCATCTTGCATTATCTTGGCCGTGCATGAATAATTGGTAGTTTGAACTATTGTAGATTATTTTTAGGTTTAGAATGTTGAACACACAGAAGTACTGATAGGGGGTGAATCAATACATATTAATATTCTTTCCTATTAAATGCAATCAATCCAAATTGAACATTTAAATCAAATGAATCATACAAGCACAGACACACATGAAACCAAATTTATGTGGAAACCCAAGATGGGAAAAACCATAGTGAGCAAGCTACCTAGATCTACTATCCAAATCTAGCCTCACAAATAAAATAAGATTTACAATGAATTTTATGGGCACCAACCCAAAGGAGACACCAATCCCCTGTTACAATCATTTATGAGTATCAACTCAAAGGAAGCACCAACTCCCTATACAATGCTTTATGGACACCAAACCAAAGGAAGAACCAACTCCTTGAAACAAATATTTATGGGCACCAACCCAGAGGAAGCACCAACTCCCTAAAGTGATACAACTCTTAGAAGATGAAGCACCAACCTCTGTAACAAAACACTTGACTGATACTGATGGTTCAATCACCTCCACAACATCATCTCCTTTAACTCTTTGATATTGACTTACTCAGATAACCTCAACACCTTCAATCTATCATCTCTACTCAAAACACTTCTGCAATACACTACTGACTCTGTTATGAATCATGCATCATAGCCTCCAAAGTTACTTCTTAATTTATAGATCATTCATCTTTTCTGCACACTCTCACACATTGAAACAATATTCTATCCCTCATATATATCTGCCACAAGTCTTCAAAACATCATCTTTTTCGGCCTAGGTGTAATGTGTAACATGAAACATGTAATTGGCCTTGTTTGTCAGCTCCCAAATCATTTGCGGTAATGTAGGAGTGAAATCCCACTATGCAATACTAAGGGGTCTATTGGACCCAATTTACCTTCTCCCAACCTTTCCTCCTAACACTCACTTCCATACACATAGCACAATTACTCAAACACACTATGTCGGCATTACAAACACTATCCTTGCATACCTTAGCTCTAGACCCTATGTGGTACTAGAGGAGAGAGATATCATCATGCGGTTCATGCCACGAACACTATATGACCTAAAAAACCTTCTCATGCACTCCTCTTTCTATTTCATGCTTCAGCTTGTTAGTGCAAGTAATCAAACTTTGATGTCGAAACCCTTACATAGTCTAGTCACCCTGTCTTGACATGTAACATTGAAAAACACAATTGCAGTGATAAAGAACACTTGAAACCTGAATTGAGCATACATACTGACCATCTGAACTTATCATTCAAATAGAGAAGAGAAACATTAAAGTGTGGTGAAATGCAATGGATTTCTATTCTATCTCTGATAACCTTACACAACAACATGACTTGTTCTTACTCTACTAACTCTGGAAAACTTTACTGTACTCTGTATCCTTTGAAACTTGAGTATATCATTCATGTACCTTTTCTTTACCTAAGCTCCAAGTCACCAAGTCATACGATACAAATGTAGTGAAATGCAGTAGATTTGAGTTTGATACCTAATCACCTTACACTGTGACAACCCTGTTTTCAGTCTTTTGACTTTGGATGTCCTTGCGGTAACTCTTATGCTTTGAAACTTAAATCATGCATACCTCATAGCTATCTATAGCTAACTTCTAAGCCATGATGCCATATCTTCATATATGGTAGAATGTGGTACAAACTCCTAAGCTTCTGCAATACAATTCCCTATGCCTTTGATAGTTTGATAATTTAGATAGTTTTCTTCATATCTAATGCAATGCTTTTTATCAAGAGACAATATTATTGCAACAAGCATCAATGTATGACATCAATCAAAATACTTTGACAACCTTTACTTATTCATGAATTTTAGAAGATAAGGTACATCTGTGTACAAAAGATATTGATTCAACAACATGGTCATGTCTTTATCACCATATCTTTCACATCACACCTCCTCTAATCACTACTCCTTTGACATCAATGACAACATATGCAACAATCTCCCCCTTTGTTATTGATGGCAACATTAACCTGATATACAACTTTTCTCACCATTTGACATCAAGGGAAAAGAACCAGTGGTCTTCCTCTATTCTGACAAAACATACAAGCTCTCTATGTCTGTGCAATCTTTTTCATCCATCATAGTCTCTTATCTACATGATCTTCCTAAGAGGTAGCCACCATCAATTTACGGATAAAGAATATACCTTGAACTTCTTCCCATGAACAGATGCATCACTTGTGAATCTAAATAGAAGAAGGAAGGGCAACCACCCCTAACTTCTACCTGAGATACTCAAATATGTCCTTAGAAAGTGCTTTTGTAAATATGTCTACAACATGATCCTTTGTTGGTACATATTCAAATTTTACCTCTTGGTCTGCAACCTTCTCTCTTAAGAAGTGATACTTGATGGATGTGTGCTTGGTTCTAGAGTGCATCACTAGATTCTTTGAAATATTGATGACACTTGTATTGTCACATAGGATAGGAATAGGATAATCAAACATTACCTTGATATCCTTCAATGTTTGCTTCATCCACAACACTTGAGTGTAGTAGGATACTACAACTATGTACTCTACTTCTATTGTTGATAAAGAAATTGAATCCTATTTTTTACTAAACCATGAGACCAATATGTCTCCCAAAAAGAAAGCTCCACCACTGGTACTTCTCCTATCATCAATGCTACTAGCCCAATCTACATCAGTATATGCTATTAGGGAGAAGTCACTACCTTTTTGATACCATAGTCCATAATCCAGACTGCTCTTCAAATATTCAAAGATTCTTTTGACTACCTTCACATGTGTTTCTTTTGTATCATCTTGAAACATTGCAACTACATAAACAATTTGTATAATGTCAAGCCTTGATGTTGTTAAATACAATAGGCCCCCAATCAGAGACCTATATAGAGTCTGATCAGCCTATGGTGACTCATCATCTTTACTTAAATGACAACCTGTTACCATAGGAGTACTCACTATAGACATCTAAAAATGTCCTTAATCTGCAAACACCACTTTCACACCAATTTCTTCCACACTTTAATATTAATTAAATAATTTTCAATTATTTAATTAATTCATTAATCATTTGCCTATTTTCTCTAATTTTCCTCTATGATTAAATAATTAGTTATTCAATTATCACTTTCCAAATGTCCCCTCCAATCAATTTATCCAAACAAATAAATTCTAACACTCACCTAATTGATTAAATCCCATTTAGTTAATTAGGGGTTCACATGCATCCCCACTTCAAATAAATTAAATAAATTGAGAAAATTTATTTAATTTAAACTCCCTCACACCTCATCATATTTTGAATTTTAAATTCCCTCTTGTCCTCTAGTGGTAGGGAAACCCTAATTGATCTCCACTCTCTATTTTGCTCCAAAGTCAACTTTAAATCTGGACCCACCATTCAAACATGCTCTTCTATAAAACATCTTTTTACATCTTATTTTTAGGGCTCTTAGAACAAAACCCTAAAATCTGATGTACACTCTCCAACATCTTGGCATTTTCACTCATTTGAGCTTCTCATGATCATTGCAAACCTACAAAATCTAAGAACACTATGGGAGATTGAGGAGGATAATGGAGATTAGTCAAGTTGTAGCTTAGAATCATAGTTTATTTTCTATTTATTTGACTGATTCATGGCTTGTTTACACTCCATTGGTAGCAAGGGTTTGTTGTAGCTTAGTTTTATTGAAGAAGGGGGTAAATCACAAAACACACAACAACAAAAATTACACACAAAAAATAGAATGTCCTTTTATTGATTTGGAAAACTCATTACATTATAGAATCTCAAATACAATCAGAGGATGAATCCTACATAGGCTACAACACATTACAGCTTCCTATCTCAAGACACTGGAATCTTCAACCTTCTGTAACCCCAACTCAGCTAGGGTTTCTAATTTTTCTGCCTCTTCTTGAATCTACACTTTCCCCCTTATCTCTGCTACTGCCCAGAGTTCCCAAAAATAGTCATAAATAGCCCATTTTGGTGGCCTCTAGCTAAATTTCAAAATTTGCAACTCCCTCCAAAAGTATGTCAACTTCCGGGAAGCATAACTTTTGATCTGGGTGTCTGATTGATGAACTATTTGAAGTGTCGGAAAGCTCGTGAAGTGAAATATCACACTAGAAATGCGTAAATGGATTTCTGTCAACTTTTAAGGATGTTATGGGATGTTTTAGTTCCTCATATCTAGTTTCAAAAAATATTAGGGGTTTTTCAAAAAATAGAAACTTAAATATTTTTTAGCTCACAAAAGATCTTTGCCTAATTCCTTCACCAAAGGTCTTATATTTCATTTATGAACTTTCCTATAAATTTTTACTTCCATCCATGCCCAAATGCAAACTTTCCAAAAATATCAATTCGCTTTTTTAGTAGTTTGGAAAAACTAAAAGTCCTACATCATTATTCAAGCAATTATGGAACTAGAAATACTAATTATGGAAAGAAATGAAAACAACTTCAATGATTTTGAATCAACATCTTTTTAGGTGATGCAAGATTTCCTTTGCACCACTAGATGCTTTTGCATCTGACACCTAGAGTAATTTAAGAAGTGACCCTGTCATGTCTCAGGTGTTTGTTTGAGGAAAACCCAAATGGTCAACCTCTGCCTTAAACAACCAAGAAAAATCTTCAACAGGCCTTCCTTTCCATTTCACCAGATATTCTTCATATTGCTTGTTTTGAGTACTTCTTCCCACACTGCTATCCAAGATCTCTTATATATCCTCCATTCAAGTAGACGCCAGAATACTCCACTGTTCTTCTGTTGGTCCATTCTCTGTACCACCTTCATGATATTTTGTTAAATTGGCAATGTTGAACATAGGTGAAATGTTGATCCCACTAGGCAACGCTACCTCATATGCATTTCCTAAATCATTCTTCTTCAAGATTCTACATGGTCCAAATTTCTTCATTTTTAACTCATTATATGTTCCAATTGGGAGCCTTTCTTTTCTCAAGTGAACCATGACTTCATCTCCTACCTGGTACTCCTTATATCTCCTCTTCTAGTTTGCCTTAGCCTTGTACTGAATATTCATCTTATTAATGTGCTTTCTCACCTCTTCATACAAATTCTTCAGGTGTTCTGCAAAGTCTTCGGCTTCAACACTTGTCTTTTCTGTTTTATCCATCTTCCTTAATTCTAAAGCATTTCTTGGACTATTCCCACATACAATCTGGAATGGTGATTTACTAGTACTCCTATTGGTAGAATTTTTGTAAGCAAATTATGCCCATGGTAAAATCAAATCCCATACCTTGGGCTTATCTCCTACTAAACATCATAGCAGGTTACCCAAACTCCTATTCACCACTTCCATCTGTCCATCAGTCTATGTATGGTGTACAGAACTGAACTTCAAATCTGTCTTCATCTTCTTCCACAATGTCCTCTAGAAATAACCAACAAACTTGGTATCTTGATATGAAGCTATGCTCTTAGGTAGACCATGTAGTCTCACCACCTCCTTGAAAAAAAACTCTACAACATGAACATCATCATTAGTCTTCTTACAAGGAATAAATTGTGCCATCTTCAAGAATCTATCCATGACCACAAAAATGGAATCATGTCCTCCCTGTGTCCTTGGAAAACCAAGAAAAAAATCCATACTAATATCATCCCATGGCTTCTCTAGTATAGGTAGTGGCTGATATAGCCCTATATTTTGACTTGTTCCTTTTGCCATCTAACACACTCTACAACTTTGCACAAATTTCCTCACATCTTGTTGCAATTGTGGCCAATAATAATTCTCACCAACAATAGCAATGGTCTTATCTTGACCAAAGTGCCCAGCTAATCACCCACTATGCAATGGTCTTATCTTATCTCCTTAATCAGGTTCTCTCTCATGGCATTCCTCAGAATGCACAACTGGCTTCCTCTAAACAACATGCCATATTGGATTATAAAATCCAACCATTTTTTCTTGTCCAAAGTAACAGGTTCCAAACAAGCTTTCCAAGCCTCTGCAAAATCTGGATCTTCAGGATACAAACTTTTGAGCTCATCAAACCCAACAATGTCTATCTTCATTTCCATCAATAAATTTTGCCTTCTACTCAAGGCATCTGCAACTCTATTGGACTTCCCACTCCTATGCTTCAAAACAAAAGTATAAATCTACAAAAACTCAACCCATTTTAATTGCCTTTGATTTAACTTTCCTTGACTATTAAGATATTGCAAAGCCTGATGATCAGTATATAAAACAAACTATTTTGGCAACAAATAATGTCTCCATTTCTTTAAAGTCTAAACTATAGCATAAAACTCCTGATCATAAAGAGAATACTTTTTCTTGGCATCATTATTATTCTCACTGAAATAGGCAATGGGCTTACTTTCTTGGCTCAAAACAACTCCTATAACACTACCGCTAGCATCACAATCTACCTGAAATACCTTATAAAAATCTGGAAATGCAAAAACATGTTTATCTGTGACTTTCTGCTTCAATGTATCAAAACTCTTGTTTGCTCCTGTAGTCTATTTAAACTCTTTTTTATCCCCTCTCATTGTCTCAGGTAGGGGTGCACAAATGTTACTAAAATTTCTTGATAAACTTTCTGTAAAAACTTACCAAACCATGAAAAGATCATACCTCTGTAGCACTTCTTGGCGTAGGCCATTCAAGGATGGCCCTTACTTTCTCTGGGTCCATCTTAAGACCTTCCTCTGAGACAAAAAATCCTAGGTATACCAACTCCTTTGCAAAACTACATTTCTTCATATTAATCAACAACTTCTCCTCCCTTAGCTTCTCTAAAACTCTTATGTTATGCCTTAGATGCTCATCCCAAGTTTTACTGAAAATCAAAATGTCATATAAATAAACAATAACAAAACTTCAGAAAAATTCTTTCAATACCTCATTCATGAGTTGCATGAATGTGCTCGGTGCATTGGTTAGCTCAAATAGCATGACTAACCACTCATACAAGCCCTCCTTTTTCTTGAAGGCTATCTTCCATTCATCTCCTCCTCTAATTCGAATCTGGTGATACCCACTCTTCAGATCAATCTTCATGAAGTACTTGGCTCCACTCAAACAATCCATGATGTCATCCATTCTAGGCAATGGAAATCTATACTTGATTGTGATCTTATTGATGGATCAGGAATCTGTACACATTCTCCACTCTCCATCTTTCTTTGGTGCTAGTACTGCAGGTACTACACATGGAATTAGGCTCTCCCTTATCAGTACCTTCCTCAACAACTCGTGAACTTGTCTATTTAGCTTTTCATTTTCTGCAAGCATCATTCTATGCGCTGCCTGATTTGGCAAACTGGCTCCTGGTATCAAATCCATTTGGTGACTTATCTTCCTCATCGGTGGTAAACCTTCTGGTACATTATCAGAGACAATGTCCTGAGATTCTTCCAACATTTATGTAACTTTTGTTGGTACATCTTCACATTTCTCTTGACTAATCTTAGGAATCAATGCAAAGCAATGATGCTCATGCTTTGTACCCTTCAAATTTTTTCTACTATCTACCAAGCAAATTCTGACAGTAGTACATACCTTTTCTTCCACCTCCTTCAAGGGCTTCAATTTATGACAAACTTGATCCTTTGTCAGGACATATGTGTTTGCATGGCCATCATGGACAACACACCTATCATACTGCCATGGCCTCCCTAATAGCATCTGACATGCATCCATCGATATGATATCACATAGCACCTCATCATGGTAATCCCCAATCTTGAACTTGACTAAACACTATTCATTGACCAAAGCTCTATGGTCCTTCTGCAACCATGCAATTTGATATGGATGTTGATGATTTCTTCTTGTCAACTTCAACTTGTTAACCATCTCCTCTAAAACAAGATTACCAGTGCTTCCACTATCAATAATATTATCAAAACACTTATCTTCACATTTAAACCTTGCGCAGAATAAACTCTTCATCTGATCTGGTTCTTTCTCCTCATTCAACAAGGTTCTTTTAACAACTAGGGTTTCCCCTCTTTTGGCATCTTTAGAATGCTTAGACTATGCATCTTCATTTATATCTACAACTCGTGCATTACCTTCAGGTCTTATATTCATCCTTCCTTGATGTTGCAGACACTCATATGATTGATGCCCTTCTTCTCCATATTAGAAATAGGTTCCTTTGAAACCTCCTCTTTGAGGTTCTTGCCTAGGTCAAAACCTCTTCTTCTTCCACCTTGCTCACAATTGTTCTGGTCATGAGGATGGTAGGCATTATCTCCTCTCTAATTTTGACTGGTGCTAGCTTCTTCACTTTTCTTTTGATCTTCATTTTAGCTTCCATAGGATCTTCCACCAGTCCTTCTGCCTTGACCTCTTCCCCTTTTCTTGCTATCAAATCTTCTATTTAGCTTCTCTTCCACCTTTAGGGAAAACTAGTACACATCTTCTATGGTGGTCATTCTGATTAGGCTCAGCTCCTCTTGAATACTTGGCCTCAACCCATTAATGTAACATGCTACCTTCTCCTTGTTGGCCTCTACATGGCCTATCTTGATAGTAATCTTATAAAAACCTTTTGTATACTCCTTAACAAACTTGTTACCTTGCTTCAATCCTTGCAGCTTCTTCAACAACTCTATCACATAGTCCACAGGAATGAACTGCTTCTTTAGTTTTTCCACCATCTAATCCCATCTGGTAATCTTTCATTTTCCTCTTCTATTCCTCTCTAACTAGACCTCCTTCCACCAAATAATGGCATGGTCCTTCAACTTTGTTTTTGCAAACTTGACCCTATCTGGGTCCTTCACATCTTCTTATTGAACATATTCCTCCATATAATTGATCCAACCAATAAGTTGTTCCAGATTCAAATCTCCAGAATAGGTAGAAATTTTGATCCTGAGCCTCATTTGAATCTTCAAAATATCTCTTAACAACCTAACCTCTACAGGGTGTCCTACAGCTTCTTGGTCTTCCTCAAATAGCTCTTCTTCAACTTCATCCTCGCTTTCTTCTCTTGTTCTCATCTTAAACCCTCTTCGCAGCTCTTCTTGCAATACATCGATCTACCTTTACAGGGCTCTAAAAACCTCTTCTATCAAAGCATTTCTTCCAACATGATTTCTTCATGGAGGCATCTTGATCTTCATAGCAAACCCACAACCTCAGGTCCTGGTGCAAACTACCTCATGGTCTGTGATCTATCTACACAGTTAGGAACCCTTGCTCTGATACCACTTGAAGAAGGGGGTAAATCACAAAACACACAACAATAGAAATTGCACATAGAAAATAGAATGTTGTTTTATTGATTTGGACAACTCATTCCATTACAGAAGCTCAAATACAATCAGATGATGAATCCTCCATAGGCTGCAACACATTACAGCTTCCTATCTCAAGACTCTGGAATCTTCAGCCTTACGTAACCCCAACTCAGCTAGGGTTTCTAATTTTCCCACCTCTTCTTGACTCTACACTTTCCTCCTTATCTCTACTACTACCCAAGGTTCCCAAAAATAGTCATAAATAGCCCTTTTTGGTGGCCTCCTCCAACTAAATTTTGAAATTTCCAACTCCCTCCAAAAGTAGGTCAACTTCTGGGAAGCATAACTTTTGATCCGGGTGTCCAATTGATGAACCATTTGAAGCACTAAAAAGATCACAAAGTGAACTATCACAATATAAATGCGTAAAAGGATTTCCATCAACTTTTTTAGACATTATGGGATGTTTTAGTGCCTCATATTTGGTTTCATAATTTTTTAGGGGTTTTTCGAAGAACAAAAACTTTAATATTTTTCAGCTCACAAATGATCTTTTCCTGATTCCTTCCCCAAAGGTCTTATATTTAATTTATGAAGCTTCCTATAAATCTTCACTTCCATCCATGCCCAAATGCAAACTTTCCAAAAATAGCAATTTGGAAAAACTGAAAGTCCTACATCATTATTCAAGTGATTATGGAACCAAAAATACTAATTATGGAAAGAAATAAAAAAAAAATCAATGATTTTGAATCAACATCTTTTTGGGTGATGCAAGATTACCTTTACACCACTAGATGCTCCTGCATCAAACACCTGGGGTAATTTGAGAAGTGACCCTATCACATCTCAAGTGTTTGTTTGAGGAAAACACAAATGGTCAACCTCTGCCTTAGATAACCAAGAAGAATCTTCAATAGGCCTTCCTTTCCATTTCACCAGATATTCTTCATATTGCCTATTCTGAGTGCTTCTTCCCACATGGCTATCCAAGATCTCTTCTATCTCCTTCAGTGAAGTACATGCTGAAATACTCCACTATTCTTCTGTTAGTCCATCCTCTCTGCCACCTTCATGATATTCTAATAAATCAGGAATGTTGAATACAAGTGAAATGTTGATCTCTCTCGGCAAATATACCTCATATGCATTTCCTGAATCATGCTTCTTCAAGATTCTACATGGTCCAAATTTCTTCATTTTTAGCTTATTATTATAAAGGGTAAAATTTTGATGTTTGGTTTTTGGTAGTTTTGGTGTATATCCTCCTTTCACCCTTTTATTCAAAGACATAGGGTCAAGTTACAATGTACTATCCTACCCTAGGTCACTGTGAGATGTAGGGAAACTTGGATTTTTATGATTTCATTGCCAATTATCTACTCTTATGCTTAATTATACCTTAAAATCTTAATTATGCAAATACGACAGCAAACATATGAATATCAGAAAATGTTGCTACAGAAAGATGTAAAATGACAAATAACTGTGCACCTATTTTCAAAGTTCGCAAGAGGAATAGTCGGGGACTAAAGAGCGGGTGTCCAAGTCCAATGCCCTACTTTTTGTCAGGATTTGCAAACAAGACCTTCAACCTATTCCTACTGTACTAAAGGTTTGAGGACTAATGAGCGAGCGTCCTAGTCCAAGGAGCTGTTTTCTTCTTTGATCTACAATTCTGACACTTTGTCTATAGCTTCAACCTGTAACCCGCAATTATGAAAAATTTGGGAGGGGGTTGTGGTGTTTAGAGGCTTACCTTAGTCAAGCCCCGGAGAGACATTCAAGTCTTTTGAACACTACTGTCAGATAGAGAGTGTGTGCCCTTGGAGGAAGAGGCAAAAACCAAATGTTAAATTCTTACAAGCACAAATGATGTCACCTTGTAGTGAAGATCTCATGGGAGGAAGAAGCTCTTCATGCCATGATGGATGCTCAAATCTCCAAATACAAATACATAGACAACACAAATCTACTCCTGCAACACAATGAAAGCCTTGAATCACCTTTAGAATGCATAAAGCTTACAATAACCATCTAGTTTACAAATGAATGCCTAAACATGCTTATATTTGCAACTACAAACAGTCCCGCCAAGAATTTCATAATTCAAACTTACTGTGTCAACATAGGACTCAAATAATGATCACAAGTTGACACCCAAAAATTGTGGACTGAGCCAAAATAGGACAGGACTAGGGCATAGACGCTCAAGTCCTCCCCCTAGTTTGGTCAGGGTTTATATCAAGTGGTCCCCCTAGGTCCTATTTGCCAAGACACTTAGGGGTTATCTCATCAGGATGTTGAAATATAATGTAATATATTCTAAATGCAGGATAAAGACTCAGGAGCTAAACCTTATGAGGGAAAAGCCCCCAAGGGGACATTCTCCAATGTTACATTTAGCCCCCACTTTAATGTATCTATAAATGTGAGGCCAATACATGCATTAAAGTACGGTTAACAAACAGGTCAAGCAGGGAGAAGACGTGCTAGACACATTGAAGACAATGTCAGGCACACAAAACATGGAGAACACAATAGATGCATAGAAGACAAGAATGATTTCTTTTATTTTCTTTTTTTTTCTCATATATATGAAATGCAGATGCAAGTACAGGAAAGTAAACAAATCTCCCATAATGCAGGATGAACTCATTGTGCATGTCTTTAAACTACATATATGGGGCAACACACATGCAAGACACGCAAAACCTCCCAAAATACAGGATGTACTCATTGTACATGTCTTTAGACTGCATATGGGGCAACAAACATGCCACACAAAGCAAGCATGCCAAAACACACACTTTGAAGACACAGAGAAAACATGGCAGAAAAGTGATGGAGTGTTCCTATTTCTAGATTCAACACCATCTCAGGCACATTATAGGCACACACCGATGATTGGGCTTCTCCACAACAATCACCTAAGACATGCTTAAGGGTTGAGTTAGTCACAGAACCACTCCCCGCCTCTACAGAGGACTTTTGAAAATGATAGGATGGTGTAGTCTACTCTGTGAAATACACCACCCCCGCCTCTATAGAGGGCTTAAGATAAAAATGATATATGTGATATCCCGCCTCCACAGAGGGCTTAAATGATTGATTGATTGCAAATAAAATCAGAGTGTAAGATGTACTCATTCCACAATTCTTTAGACTATACCTAAGGACAAGCACATTGCTAACATGTATAATAGATAGCTTACCTTATATATGCCCCCAACTTAAGGTGGTTGATATCAAGCACGTTAAGGTAGGAAGAAAACACACAAGGGAACACAAACTTTCGCAAAGCCCATGCCCCTTTGAGGTGACATGTTCTTTTACAATCACCAAATGTTCCCACAAACACATCCCTGCAAGAAACATGTTAGTGTCCATAATCATGATAAACAACAACATCGATGTATATGATTAACCACATAAAGAGCCAAGGTTATACTATGAATTCCTAGTTCGAGGATAACTGTGGGGCTATATCACAAAGATCTCTGAATTGAGTACCACCAAGGCTGGATTCAAAGACAAACAAAGGGCACAGAGCATTAGTATTGTTATGATTTGTAAATGAGATACAAACATCATCAAAATCACTATGCAGAAAGCATGAGTGCTTCCACTAGCCAAGCGTCGGATAAGATATACAACCCCATTGTCATATTCGGAACTAAGTCCATTTTTTTGATTTCTCACAAAAGAGATGCTAGGTCCACATCAGTATAAATGTTTTTCGTCATTTGCTCGCTAGATAGAAACACTAGAGAAAGGGAAACAATAAATAAGAGAGGAGAAACAAGTGTCTTAGGGACAATCACGTAGGAGGGTGCCCCCAAGTCACCAACCGCAACACTATGTCCGTAAGACAGAACACACAACGATGAAATCAGAGAGAGGCAATATAGAAGAATGATGATACAAATAGAAGAAGGTCACAATAGAGGTGGTCTCCTAGTATCTCAAACATTACAAGAGAATCAGGGGTCATCCTAGGAGGCCTAAACAACACATAACACATCACAGGGGAAGCACATCATGAGAGGGATAAAGGGTTAGAGATACTTACCTTGTAGGATCTTTGTATTAGATTTTTGAACTTGCAAACCTCTTGGAGAAGTACTCGATCATGTTAAGTGTAAAATTTGAGTGGTTCTTATGAAAGTCTTGTTTATTATCATATGATATTTGTTTCTCAAATCCTTGTGTAGATGAGACCTTTTTTTTCTTATGAGGAGGAGAACCACTATTATTTCCAACTACTGACAGTTGTCTGACTCTTTTTTGAGTTTTTGTGTATTTTCATTGTTGATGTCATCTATTGCAATAACATGAGTCATCTTGTACCATCTCACTCATTTGTATCAAATCTTTCATTTGTTGTTTTAATATTTTTTTATTACCTCCCAATCCATATAAGGATAACGGAGGAGGAACCTCAGTATAAATTCCATTTCTTTGTGGATGAGGTGGGTTATCCAACTTTACCTTATCCACTTCAATCATACCCATGATATTATCATAGTCTAAATAATCATCATCCTCTACCTCTACTAAACTGTTCCAACATATTTTTATTAGTATGTTTATGGAAAGGATTAGTGAAGATTTGTAAATTTTGATTCAGCGGAGCAACCGACTAATTTCCATTATCATTCACACCTGATACCTGTATGATATTTGAATCAATGAGGTCTTGTATTTCATGTTTAAGATGCATACATCATTCAGTATCATGTCCTTGTGTCTGATAGAAATGACAAAAGGAATTAGCATCAAAGTAAGGTCCTTGTGCTTTTCTAGGATCAGCTAGCTTAATCGGGGGAAGTTTTAGAATGTTATTACTCACAACTTGATTCATGATAGAATGATAAGACTCAGATATCGGAGTAAACTTTCTTGGTTGATATGATGCTTTCTTTGGATATGTGATAGAAGACACATTAGAAAAGTTGTTTGTATTTGGTCCATTAATCTTGATGAAACTCCTATTATTATTATTCCTCTTTAAGTTGTTTTGTGATGATCCACCCATGGATTGACTAACTTGAGCCGATGAATTTTGGTTTTCATTCTGACTAGATGAAAGTTGGTAATCACGAAGGGTGGTGCATAAATGTTGAAAGGAGTTATACTTCATCAAGAGGATCTTATCATAGATGTTAGGTTGTAGATTTGTAATAAACACCTTCTGAACATCCTCATCTTTCATCTGATACTGGATTTGTGTATATAAAGCTTGATACCGACTAATGAATTTAGTTAGCTTCTCTTTCAGACCTTGCTTGCAATGAACTAAATCAATCAAAGAGACTTGAGGTCTAATGTTTGCTTGAAAATGTTGTAAAAATTGATCAATCAACTATGAAAAGGAGTGTATTGAATTCAGAGGCAAAGAGAAAAACCATTCTAAAGTAGTATCTTTGAGAGATCACGGGAAAAGTTTCGCCAACAAATCTTATTCAAAATAGAAATCACTACACATAGCTATGAATGCTGCCACATGCATATTAGGATCACCTTTTCCACCATATTTTTCAAAGCGAGGGGTCTCAAACCTCTCAGACATAGGAGTTCTCAAAATTGAATAGGAAAGGTGATTACGGGCATGATATGTTGGTATATTAGGCTGTGAAGAATTTGTCAAATTTGTTACCTTTTGTTGTAACGTGGTCATGCCTTGTAAAAGTTGGTTTAGGATGGCATCACTGGGAGATGTAGTTTGCTATGAAGAACTGGAACCAAAGTGTGGAGGTGATTGAGCTTGAGATATAATAGGCGGAAGCTGTGAATAGGTCAACATTGGTTGGACATAATGGTAGGTGGTAGGTGGTTGAGAATAACTATATGTGATGGGAGGTTAAGAATAAGTGGGATGAAGAGGTGGTTGAGAGAAATTATTCATAGACTAGGTCCCCTTAGGAACCAAATTCTGATAATTAAATCCCACGGCTTTGTAATTATTGCCATTAGATACTCCAATACCAGTGGTAGCATTACTACAAGCATTTGCATCAGTTGTTAAGATCATTGATGTAAAGGTGGATATTCCGATACTCGGTATAGGTATAATGTTGGTTTGTACAATATGTGCTAGACCACAAATTGCATTAACACCAGCTTGTCCCTCTTTTATCAATTTTCTTATGTTATGAAATGTAGGAATAACTTCTTCAGCTATTCACTCATTTTCCATAACTAATTGAAATTTGGCTAGCTCTTTATCCAATTTTTCTATTTTCTCATCAGATACATATCCTGTTGCCTCAATAGTATCATCAACATCGTGAAAAGTTTGCTCTTCCATTGTACTTGTGATAGGTGTAATGTCTTGTAACATTTGATTTTCTCCTTTTGCAAAGAAGGTGTTCAATGTGCCAACTTATTCAAGAGAACTAGATCCCATGTGTCTAATGCTTCTTCTTAAAGGAATACTTCTCTTAGGATAGTGAGTTATAAGACTCATGCGGTAATATGCACAAATTTTAAGTGTAAAATATGTTGTAAATGCTTGATTTTTTGTACTTTCTTCAATGCAAATGAATGAAATAAAAGGTGTTATAAGGATTTTGATCAGGGGAAGAAAATAATATGTCTGATATTAGTCCAATACAGCAATAATATCCTTCACAACACACTGTTGATGGAAATCTAAGATGATGACAAGTCAAAATATAGTGAAAATACACTAAAATATGTGATTTTTTCACCAAATCTTAATGTAAAATGGCATGACAAAGGGTGTTGTGAGAAAAATGATGATGGAAATAAAATAATATCAGTAATAATAGCCACCTAATTCCAAAATATCTATCACAACATACTTAGAGTGCCAATCAAGGTCACACTCTAGTGAAAATATAGCAAAAATATGCAAATTTTTCACGATTTTTCAATTCCAAGACCTAGAAAAAGGGGTGTTGTAAAGAATTTAAGGAGGTGAATCAAATAATATTAGTGATATCAGTCACCTCAAAGCATAAAATCTGTTACAACATGCTTAGGGTGCAAACTAGGCCAAATCCTAGGGAAAAATAGCAAAAATATGCAATTTTTCACCAAATTTTCAATACAAGAGGCCAATAACAAGGTGTTGTAAAGAATTTTAGGAGGAGAAGTAGATAATACCCTTTATATCAGTCAATTAGTGCAAAAATATTATTTACAACACACATATAGTGCAAGTTTAGAGAGTCGATAAGGCCAAATCTAATGAAAATCAATGTTTTTCAAGCCCTAGGTTTGAGATCTTGATGTAAACTTCTATATGAATGTTTTGAAAGATGATATATGATTAAAATTACATGATCTTAGATCTTAAAATGATTTCCATGTTCTAACATGCAAAATGCAAGTGCAAATCTAATGAAAAATCAATGAAAATGCTAGTTTTTGGTTGAAATTTTCTATGCAAAAATGCAAATTTTTTAAGTCTAAATGCAAATTTGTTCTAAAATGCAAGACTACAGACAAATGAAAATTTAAATGAGTCTCTAAATTAGTAGAAAAATTTGAAACAATATTTTACCTACAAACCCTATATTTAGGAATTACTAGGTTATATACAAAATTCACAATTTTCAACAAAACCCTAGCAATTTTATGATGAAAATGCAATGTAAACTAATGAATTTTTGTAATTTTCTGAAATTTAATTCAAATCTAATATAAAAATCAGAAATTTGATGAAATTCAAATTAATTGATGCAAAATAGAAACCCCAGCATGCAATTTTTTTTCCAATTTTTCCAATTTTTCCAATTTTTCAATTTTTTTGTAAGTTTTCCAATGCAATAAGATGAATGACTATATGAATGAATGAAATCACTGTAATTCTAAAGAAAAACACTCAGAAAGGTGCAAATAAGTCCAATAACATGGGTTCACGAAAATGTAAAGGGTAAAATTTGGATGTTTGGTTTTTGGTAGTTTTGGTGTATATCCTCCTTTCACCCTTTCATTCAAGGACCTAGGGTTGAGTTGCAATGTACTATCCTACCCTAGGTCACTTGGAGACATAGGGAAACTTGGATTTTTATGATTTCATTGCCAATTATCTTCTCTTATGCTCAATTACACCTTAAAACCTTAATTATGCAAATACGATAACAAACGAATGAATATCAGAAAATGCTACTACAAAAAGATGTAAAATTACAAATAACTGTGAACTTGTTTTCAAGGTTCAGAAGTGGAATAGTCAGGGACTAAAGAGTGAGTGCCCAAGTCCAATGCCCTATTTTTTGTCAAGATCTACAAACAAGATCTACAACCTATTCTTGCTATACTGAAGGTTTTCTCGTCATGAAACTTCAAGGACTAATGAGCGGGCGCCCTAGTCTAGGGAGCTATTTTCTTCTCTGATCTACAATTTTGACACTTTGTTGTACCCTCCTGCAACTTCACTTTGTTTATAGCTTCAACCTATAACATGTAATTATAAAAAATTTGGGAGGGGGTTGTGGTGTTTAGAGGCTTGCCTCAATCAAGCCCCGAAGAGACATTCAAGTCTTCTAAACACCATTGTCAGATAGAGAGTGTGTACCCTTGGAGGCAGAGGCAAAAAACAAATGATAAATTATTTCAAACATAAATGATGTCACCCTGTAGTGAAGATCTCATGGGAGGAAGAAGCTCTTCATGGGCCATGAGGAGATGGATGCTCAAATCTACAAATACAAACACATAAACAACACAAATGTGCTCTTGCAACATAATGAAAGCCTTGAATCACCTTTAGAATGCATAAAGCCCACACTAACCATCTAGTTTACAAATGAATGCCTAAACATACTTATATATGCAACTACAAACACTCCCGCCAAGAATTTCGTAATTCAAACTTACCATGTTAGCATAGGACTCAAATAGGTCAGGGTTTATCTCAAGTGGTCCCCCTAGGTCCTATTTCCAAGACACTTAGGGGTTATCTCATCAGGATGTTGAAATATGATATAATATGTTCTAAATACATATAAAAGACCTGGGAGCTAAACCTTATGAGGGAAAAGCCCCCAAGGGGATATTTTTTGACATTGTAATATATGTTCCAATTGGGAACCTTTATTTTCTCAAGTGAACCATGACTTCATCTCCTCCATAGAGCTCCTTATATTTCCTCTTCTGGTTTGCCTTAGCCTTGTACTAAATATTCATTTTATTAATGTACTTTCTCACCTCTTCATGTAAATTCTTCAGGTGTTCTACAAAGTCTTCAGCTTCAGCACTTGTCATTTCTCCTTTGTCCATCTTCCTTAACTCTGAAGCATTTATTGGACTATTCCCATATACAATCTGGAATGGCAATTTACCAGTACTACTATTGAAAGAATTTTTGTAAGCAAATTCTACCTATGACAAAATCAAATCCCATCCCTTGGCCTTATCTCCTACTAAACATCATAGTAAGTTACCCAAACTTCTATTCACCACTTCAGTCTATCCATAAGTCTATGGATGGTGTGCAGAACTAAACTTCAAATATGTCTTCAACTTCTTCCACAATCTCCTCCAGAAATAACAAACTTGGTATCTCGATCTGAAACTATGCTCTTAGGTAGACTATGTAGTCTCACCACCTCCCTGAAGAATAACTCTGCAACATGAACAACATAATTAGTCTTCTTACAAGGAATAAAATGTGCCATCTTCAAGAATCTATCCATGACCACAAAAATGGAATCATGTCCTCTCTATGTCCTTGGTAAGCCAAGAACAAAATCCATACTAATATCATCCCATGGCTTCTCTCATACAAGTAGTGGCTGGTATAGCCCTATATTCTGAATTGATCCTTTTGCCATCTGACACACTTTGCAACTGGTGTTGATTGTCAGGAACACTAAGAGGGGGGTGAATCAGTGTTCTAGAAATCTTTTCTTGCACTTTTACTTTTAACCATTTCAAAATAATAATCCAATAGAAGCAAAATATACAACTGAACAACATCCACAAAAACATGACACATAACACCAAGATTTTACATGGAAAACCCAAAATGGGAAAAACTACAGAGAGGATTAGCTCTCAAAAATATATTGTAATCTTTACAAAATGATGTTCAGGCTTGGTCACTCCATGGGCCTAGAACATACTGGCTCACTTCCATGATGTATAACTAGGTTTAGTAGACTCACTGCCTCTACCCTAAACCTAACAAGATCACAATAAGAGTTGTTAAACCCTGTTGAAGGCTCATTGACTTGAAGATGAACACTTGCTTCCAATTGGATTGCACATGAGAACTGAGTACTACTTAAGCATCTGCCGCTATGCCAGGGTGCAGTCATTTAACAACTGTATTCTGAATCCCAAGTCTTCATCGCTACTAATCTTCTAACTCTGCTCCACTATTCGTATTCTCGCATCACACACATATACTTCCACACCACACTCACAACTAAAGATCATCACTCTTATATATCTATTTCATGATTTAATCCATAATTAGGTCATCATCCAAGAAGTGAAATGTGTGCATAGAAAGATGTACCTTGTCACTCAATCCAATGTACTATGTGTCACGTGGACCCAAATCTTCTCCCAAGTGTGTTCATACATAGATCCTCCAAACATTAACTCTTCTCTGCACAATGATTTATATACTTGTCGGCCTCTTCCTTAAGAGTATGCTTAACAACTTCATCTGCTAAGTTAAAACTTTTACTGAGGATCTCAAAACACCTTCTAAAACATATCAAGGACTCTTTATACATTCCCAATCCTACCCTTAGAACTGCAAGGCATCATATCATTTTGCGGTGAAATGCAGACCATCATAACTCAAACTCTGTCTCTGTCAAACTCTATCAAACACTATGCCGATACTTAGCATCTTGTAGCTATCCTTTTAGTGAACCTCAGATCTCCTAACTCTAGAATAAGACACTTCATATAAGTGTTTACAACACCTCAAAACCACATAATGAAATACTTGTCTGCGAAGGAATGCAGACCACTACACTAGACCCTGTTCACTATTCCTACTATACCTTTGTTTGCCCAGACTTAGACATTTCTTCAAGATGACATCTAGAGAGGATCAGGACTTAATCTCTGAGGAATAACACTATCAAACACCACCTAACATCATACCTGAACCGCATCTACAAGACTTCAATTGCAGAGGCATACTAGCTAACTTTCTATCTTCCACTTAGAATACCTTCCATACTTAACCATTTTCTGTCACCCAAACTTAGAATCCAACATGTTCTTCAAGAGATATCTCTTCCTGTCATGGAGATAGGTTCTTTGAGCCTTGTTCCCATCAATGACAACATACAAGTCAATACTAGAGCAGTGTCTCTTGCCAACAATCTCCTCCTTTGGCATTGATGGCAACACTCAGTGAAAAATGCTTGACTGCTCCCCCTTACTATACACACTTTATTTTCCTAGTCCCTCTGAGATGATTATCTATTTTTCACTGATCTACTTCTCCCCCTTTGACATCAATGGTAAAGGGTGTGATCTGGAACCAAAAATTTGTCAGAAGTTCAAAGTTTTATATACTTTGTCGCATATTTACAAGCACAATCTTCATTTTAATTTTTGTTTGAAGGAAAAATGTCACTATAGATAGTCATTATTAGATCTATCTCTCCATTTCATCTATTTCTTGTACCTTATAGAATGTGGATGTGGCCATCCATAAAAAATACTAGCTTCTCTACCCTCTAGAGATCTGATGGTGTATCAATTAGTGCTCAAGATTTCAAGGCCTCATCTACCAAATTGGTCATGGAATCAATTTTCAGACTTATCAATCCTTTCAACTAGCACAACCTATCTTTGATTTCTCCCCTTTTTCTTCATCAGAGTATTCAAATCATTATGGATATTTGTAACTTGTGTTTCTTTGGCAATTATTGACTTGGCTGCTGGATTATATGTCTCAGAGATATTTAGCAGTTTGAGTTCCAAGTCTTTGATTTTAACATCTGGCTCCGTAGTGATCTTTGGCCAAGATAAACAAAATTTGTATATTTTTCTGGCTTCCTCAATGGAACTTTGTATGTTCTTAGTTCCATTATCAAACAAAACTTTGTCTCGATGTATCATGCTCTTCAACTCAACCAGTCTTCTATCATCAATTTCTTTCCTCACTTTTACTTCCATAGATTTTTCAAAGGATTCAAAATGTACACTTACAGAATTTAATAGCTTCTTGAGATGGTTAGTAGGGGATAATGGGATATCCCTTTGAAATGATGGCAATAGCTTTTCCAAGATAGTGGATGCTTCGTTAATCAGTTTGTTATCTTGACCAAGTGATTGTAACAACTCTTCCTGTGCCTTGGCCTGAACCAGAGGTACTAGCTTGAACTTTGGAAAGGTGACAATGAAACCAAGTTGATTGGACCTTGAGGGAGTTCAAATCTTCTACAATTTATTATCTGTCAGAGACATCTACATTGTTTCTTTCCCTCTCTGATATTTCTCCTTGACTTTAATCTGGAGGGTCTAAGTCCATAACTTCCTGTTGTTTTGAGTTTTGTTCTAGTGTAGGGTTCCTCAATTGTTCCCTATCTTCTACATCCTCGACTTGTTTCTCAGGAGATAGATTCATTTCAGTTTTGCCTATATTCAATGTGTTTGTGTTAGGGGCTTGATCACTCTATTCTAGTCCTTGATCAAGGCTTGTCTTTAGTAGAGATGAGTCTTCATCTTTTGTTTCCTTACTATCATAGATGGTGGAAATATTATGTTTCTTTACTATTTCCAACATAATCTCCTCTATTTCCTTGACAACTTTGTTAGTTTCTCCTATCATTAGTGCATTCATTCTTTTCTTTGATTTGAACTCATTGTTAAGTGCTTTGGAGATTTTGGCCTTTTCTTCTGAAGTGATGTCCGAACATAATTTTATCAAAGTGTGTTCTCTAAGCTCAACATCCTTAGCTACAGTAATTTCCTTTCTGACTGATAGAATACTGCCCAAGGTATCTAGGAGATCACCAATGATCTCAATGAGGGCTCTATTGTATATGTTCATATATTCTATGATAGCTTCTTCCAAAATCCTTTTGTCAGCATCATTGTAATCATCATAGAATTCAGCCACAGGTTTCAGATTTCCATCAACAATGATAGACTTTAATACATCTTCAAGTGTTAATGTGGCGAGAGACTCATCTACCTTCTAGCTTTTGTTAGCTTTCTTCTTTTTAAAGGTATTCATGGACTCACTTTTCATTTTCTTGGTGCTTTCATTAGACTTGGTCTCTTCTTCATCCTTTTCACTTATGCTTACATACATCCTTTTTCCCTTCATCTTCTTTCTATTTGGACCTTTGCCAGAGGGTTTCTTTGATGATGTTGTACCAGATGAGATAGTAGTGCTTTTGGTAGTCCTTTGTGTTATTTCAAGCCCTCTTGGCTTCTTCATAGGTTCTTCGAGAACCTTATTTTATTTACTATCTTGCTTTTCTTGCTTTGCTTTCTTTGTCTTTTCTCTAGATTCCCTGAGTTGCTCTTTAGCGATACCATACCTAGCGGCAATTTCCTCTTCTTTTCTCACTCTTTTGGTGGATTTGGTTTGTCTAAGTTCAACATGGAGTTTCACAGATAATTCCTCATATGTTCCAAACCTCTCTTCCTTGGTATCTTTAGGTTTGTTGAGTAGATGTTGGGCATAGTTTTCCAAAATGTGCTTATCTACCTCATAACCCATGGGCATTACCTGTACAGTTCTAGGTTCTACGGCCTCAATTAAACACTGATCCTTAGTGACCATGAAGCAGATAGCATCTTTGAATTTATCAACAATTTCCTTAGGGATTCTTTCCCTAGACTGCATCAGGCTTTGGAAATTTTTGAAATAGCCCCACAAGGCAGATTTCTAAGTGTCAATGCTTCCTATACTATTTAAATGATTTATAATTTGAACTGCTACAGGCTCATCATTTGTCCAAAGTAAATTTTTCATACCTAGTAATTCTTGCATGTAGTAGAAGAATAAACAAAGAATCCATGTACCATATTTGAATAGATATTTATGATCTTTGGTCTTCCTTAAATTTTCCATCAGTTGCTACCAAAGCAGTTCATAAGGATGATACTCTGCATCTTCCTTCACCATCTCAAGGGCTATATAAATTATTGTACTAGATACTAAATTTTCATGATTTGAGAAGTAAACATTATAACCAATAACCATGGATGCAAATCTTACAGCATAGTCTTCAATATCATTGATTGTTAATGCTCTTTTGTCAAACTTGGCTCTGGTGGCCACCATTACTTTATCATTCTTTACAGCTTTCAAAAGTAGTACTGATCTGGTAGGGCATAATCTAGTGACTACCTTAATAGCATCCTTTGTAATCTTGAAAGGTCTCTTGAGCCATATGAATTCATCATGAACCCTGCTTAACACATACCGGACCCATTTGTCCTCTGCGAAAGTTGGAAAGTTGATGTATTGAATAAATTTCTTTGTCTCCAATACCTTATATTCATTTTTCATATTGTAACCTCCATCACATAGGTGAGCTAGATATAAGTCTTTGAGTTTTCTCTTCCAATGTTCTTCTAGGACAAAATGAATGTATGCCCTAACATCCTCAACATACAGAACTCCATGAGGAATATCTAAGAACGCACCCATCAGATCCACTTATGTTGCTTTGAATGGGTGTTTCTTAAATTTGGGACAAGGTCATTCAGTGATATTAATGACTTGTGGAATAGCCATTTTAGAAATTTAATAGATTTCCAAATGTGGTTTTAACGAAAATACCATGTGTTAGGGTTTCCTTCCTTCAAATTTCTTCAGCTACTTCAAATCTTGGTTGTCGTTGCTCAAGATCAGCTTCAATCTTTCTGAATACTTGATAGCTTCAGATGCAAAGTGATTTTGAAACCAAACAAGTTCCTTTTATCCTCTGCATGGCTTGACCTAGTTGTCATTTAATACTAATTCCCAAAAAGCTGCCAAAATCCTTCACTGAAGAATACAGTCGATTAGAATTGCTTTGCAATATGCCACATTGACCCCTTTCCTTCCAGTTTCTCTTCTAAGAGTTGTGTCACATCAGATTTCATCTTATGCCTTCATGCCAAATTTTGGCACCAACTTTCTAGTTGGGGGATTTGGATTTTCCACACTACTCCCCCTGAGCTAGAGCTCTAAATTTACTTCTCAGAGGAAGTATCTACACCAAATATTGGAGCAGATTGATCCTTAACTTCTATTACTTCTTTCTTCATCCATACCTTATTCATTTCTTTCTTGGTTTCAATCGGATCAGCTTTTTCTTTTCCTTTATCATTCCTCTATTCTGTTTTCCTTTCTTCATAATAGTGATTTCTCTTTTGCATTCCTACTTCTACAAAACCTAGCAATGTATCTAGATTTGTTACAGTTGAAACATACCATATTATTTTGACCTTGATTCCTTCCATTAATTGAATTTGATCTACATTTATTAGCCATATGTCCAAATCTATTGCATGAAAAACACCTTCCATTGAATGACTGACTGTTCCTTGTATTTTGAAAATTAGTTCTTACCAAACCTCTACATTCATTTGATTTATGTCCCATTTTATAGCACACATTGCACCTAATAGAATTTAGACTTTACTTCTGCATAAAATATCTCTATGACCAATTTTATTGCAAGTAAAACATTTACCTCATAATGACTGTTCATTCCTTCCATTGTTGAAACTTTTCCTGATTTGATTTCTACATTCATTTTCTCTATGACCAACTTTCTTACAATTGGACCATTGACCAGGGAATGATGGAATCTTTTGATTTATTCTACTTCTACACTAAGTAGCCCTATGACCAAACTTATTGCATGAATTACAATAACCATTGAAAGATGGGTACCTTTGAGCATTTGGTTGTTTGATCGGAGGTCTTCTAGGTCTTCTTCTTTGATTTCTGAGATGATATCCTTTGTTTTCCCTTGACTCTGTGCTTATTTGTCTAGATTTTGAACTTTCTCCTTTCTCAAAACCTAAACCATGTTTTTCATTAGCATTCCTCTGGCTAGCAATCATTTCATCAAGCTTTGTAGTACTTATCCTAAATTTTTCTTCAAAACTTCTGGCCTTTTCTAGATCTATTTTCAAACTTATAATTTCTTTTTCATGTTTTACACAATCTTCTGATCTGTTCTTCACAATCAAATTTAGATCATCTTTTACTTTTATTCTTTCTGTAACTTCAGCTTCCAAATCATTTAGGGCTTTATTTGCTGATATCAATTGGTCACTGACTTCTTTGTATTTGTCTTTGAATTTCTTGACTTGCTCCTTCAGCTTCAAGATGCATTCATTAGCTTGTTTTAGATTTTACTTTAGATCTCTGACTTCTACTTCAAAATTTTCAAGATCCATAAGAGCTGCTTCTAGTTGTTTGTATCTCTCATAATTTCCATACCTTCTTGTTGCCATGATCACACTATCACAGATCTTCCTTAAGCTGTTAAACTTTTTCAAAGAAACCTTGCTCTGATACCCATTGTTGATTGTCAAGAACACTAAGAGGGGGGTGAATCAGTGTTCTATAAATCTTTTCTTGCACTTTTACTTTTAACCATTTCAAAAGAATAATCCAATAGAAGCAAAATATACAACTGAACAACATCCACAAAAACATGACAGATAACACCAAGATTTTATGTGGAAAACCCAAGATGGGAAAAACCATGGAGAGAATTAGTTCTCAAAAATATATTTCAATCTTTACAAAATGATGTTTAGGCTTGGTCACTCCATGAGCCTAGAACATGTTGGCTCACTGCCATGATGTATAACTAAGTTTAGCAGGCTCACTACCTCTACTCTAAACCTAGCAAGATTATAATAAGGGCTATTAAACCTTGTTGAAGGCTCACTACCTTGAAGACAAACACTTGCTTCCAATCAGATTGCACATGAGAATTGAGTACTGCTTAAGCATATGCCACTATGCCAGGGTGCAATCATTTAACAATTATATTATGAATCCCAAGTCTTCATCGCTGCTAATCTTCTAACTCTGCTCCACTATTCGCATTCTCGCATCACACACACATACTTACACATGACACTCACATCTGAAGATCATCGCTCTTATATATCTGTTTCATGATTTAATCCATAATCAGGTTAGCATCCAAGAAGTGAAACATGTACATAGAAAGATGTACCTTGAAGCTCAATCCAATGCACTATGTATCATGTGGACCCAAATCTTCTCCCAAGAATGTTCATATAGGTTAGCTCTAATCATTCAATTACTTACATAGATCCTCCAAACATTAACTCTTCTTCACACAATGATTTATATACTTGTCAGCCTCTTCCTTAAGAGTATGCTTAACAACTTCATCTACTAACTTACAACTTTTACCAAGGATCTCAAAACACCTTCCAAAACATATCAAGGACTCTTTATACATTCCCAATCCTACCCTTAGAACCACAAGGCATCATATCATCTTACAGAGAAATGCAGACCATCAAAACTCAGACTCTGTCTCTGTCAAACTTTGTCAAACACTATGTTGATACTTAGAAGCTTGTAGATATCCTTCTGGTGAACTTTAGATCTCCTAACACTAGAATAAGAAACTCCATATAAGTTTTTACAACACCTCAAAACCACATAATGAAATACTAGTTTGTGGAGGAATGCAGACCACTACACTAGACCTTGTTCACTATTCCTACTATACCTTTGCTTGCCCAGACTTAGACATTTCTTCAAAATGACTTCTGGAGAGGATCAAGACTTAATCTCTGAGGCATAACACTATCAAACACCACTTGACATCATACCTAAACCGCATCTGCAAGTCTTCAATTACAGAGGCATACTAGCTGACTTTCTGTCTTCCACTTAGAATACCTTCCATACTTAGCCATTTTCTGTCACCCGAACCTAGAATCCAACATGTTCTTTAGGAGATATCTCTTCCTATCATGGAGATAGGTTCTTTGAGCCTTGTTTCCATCAATGACAACATACAAGTCAATACTAGAGCAGTGTCTCTTGCCAACAACGGCATGATCCCACAATACTGGGTTACAATTGCATTGACGAAGGGAAATTGCCCATGCCTCAAAAAACAAAAATGACTAGGTTCGATCGAATGGGGGTGTTCGATTGAACATCCCCATTTGATTGAACATTACATGTGCCCAAGTCATTGAGGGGGTTCGATCGAATGCCCCTCGGTATGATTGTTTTATTAATAAAATGGGGGGTTCGATTGAACCCCCTTCTATAATCTTTTTTATTTTTAAATAAGGGGGTTCGATCTAACCTCCCCACTATGATTTTTTTATTTTGAATAGGTGGGTTCAATTGAACCTCCATTCATTCAAATGATTCATGGGGGGTTCGTTCAAACACCCATTTGATCGAACCCCCTTATTTTACCCTTGCCCATCTCCATCTACAATTTTATGTAGATTTTTGGGTTTTGAAGCTCAGGTTGAGGATCAAAATGGAAGCAACTTGACAAACCCATCTATAGGATTATAGTCCTCAAACGAGCTTTCCATCAAGTATAATTTTGATATATTGTGGTTTTATTATAATTATTTTTTTAATTTAATTAAACATAGGTTTTTCAACAAAAATCAAACTCTCTATTCTGCATATGTGGAAAAATAGTATATTACCAAAAAAAATTATGAAAAATATCTATCCTCTTGGTATTCATGTCTTTGATCCAAAAAAAAATTGAATTTTGATACATACAAAAAATGTTATGCTTTACACAATACACCTATGTCTAAATTGTAATTGGTTTGACTTCAAAAGTTAATTAAAAGAAAATATTCAATAAAACATTATGAAACCAAATGCATCTACTAGATGTCATAGTTATAAATCTAAATTCAAAAAAATTAGAATTTTATCCTTCATAGAAAAAAGTTATGTTTTACACAGTAGACCTCACTCTTTAAAAATAGTGTTTACTGTTAAAAACTAGTTATTGAAGGAGATGGAAAAAGAAATGCAATTTGATTCCAAAAAATTAAAAAAAAAAATACTTAGAATCTACAGACAAAATGTGACAAATCACTAGTTTACATCATCTTCAAATTCCTCACGGTTTAGCAACTATAGGTGTCTAAAAGTGAAGATTTTTTTCAAAATGTTCATTTCAATGTCAACTTTGGCCAAAAAGTGTAACCCACTATTGTGGGATCACCCAACTCTACACAAATTTCCTCACATCATGTTGCAATTGTGGCAAATAATAATGCTCACCAACAATAGCAATGGTCTTATCTAGACCAAAGTGTCCAGCTTAATCCTTAATCAAGTTCTCTCTCATGGAACTCCTCAGAATGCACAACTAGCTTCCTCTAAACAACATGCCATCTTGGATTATGAAATCCAACCATTTTGTCCTATCCAAAGTAACAGGTTCCAAACAAGCTTCCTAAGCCTATACAAAATTTGGATCTTCAAGATACAAACTTTTGAGCTCATCAAACCCAACAACCTCTATCTTCATTTTTGTCAACAAATTTTGCCTTCTGCTCAAGGCATCTGCAACTCTGTTGGACTTCCCACTCCTGTGCTTCAAAACAAAAGTATAAATTTGCAAAACCTCAAACCATTTTAAGTGCCTTCGATTTAACTTTCCTTGACTCTTAAGATATTGCAAAGTCTGATGATCTGTATATAAAATAACCTCTTTTGGCAACAAATAATGTCTCCATTTCTTTAAAGCTTGAACTATAGCATAAAACTCATGATCATAAATAGAATACTTTTTCTTGGCATCATTAAGATTCTCACTAAATTAGGCAATGGGCTTACCTTCGACTCCTATAGCACTACCTCTAGCATCACAATCTTCCTAAAATACCTTATCGAAATCTAGAAGTGCCAAAATAGGTTGCTTTGTGACTTTCTCCTTCAATGTATCAAAACTCTTGTTTTCTCTTATAGTCCATTTAAAATCTTTTCTATCCCCTCTCATTGTCTCATTTAGGGGTGCACAAATGCTACTAAATTTTTTGATAAAATTTCTGTAAAAACTTGCTAAACTATGAAAAGATCGTACCTTTGTAGCACTCCTTGGCATAGGCCATTCAGGGATAGCCCTTACTTTCTCTAGATCCATCTTAAGACCTTCCTCTAAGACAACAAATCCCAGGTATACCAACTCCTTTGCAAAACTACATTTCTTTAGATTAATCAACAACTTCTCCTCCCTTAGCTTCTCTAAAACTCTTTTGATATGCATTAGATGCTCATCCCAAGTCTTATTGAAAATCAAAATGCCATAAATAAACAATAACAAAACTTCCCAAAACTTCTTTCAATACCTTATTCATGAGCCGCATGAATTTGCTTGGTGCATTGGTTATCCCAAATGGAATGACTAACCAATCATACAAGCCCTCCTTTGTCTTGAAGGTTGTCTTCCATTCATCTTCTTCTTTGATTTGGATCTAGTGATACCCACTCTTCAGATCAATCTTCATGAAGTACTTGGCTCCACTCAAACAATCCATGTTGTCATCCATTCTAGTCAATGGAAATCTATACTTGATCATGATCTTATTGATGTCTTGGGAATCTGTACACATTCTCCACTCTCCATCTTTCTTTGGTGCTAGTACTGCAGGTACCACACATGGACTTAGGCTGTCCCTTATTAGTCCCTTCCTCAACAACTTGTGAACTTGTTTGTTTAGCTCTTCATTTTTTACAGGCATCATTCTATGGGCTGCCTTATTCAGTAAACTAGCACCTAGTATCAAATCCATTTTGTGACTTATCTTCCTCACTGGTGGTAAACCTTGTGGTACATTATCAAAGACAATGTCCTAAAATTCTTCCAACATTTATGTAACTTCTGCTAGTACATCTTCACATTTCTCTTGACTAATCTTAGGAATCAATGCAAAGCAATGATGCTCATGCATGATACCATCCAGAAATTTTCTACCATCTACCAAGCAAATTCTGGAAGTACTACATGCCTTATCTGCCACCTTCTTCAAGGGCTTCAACTTATGACAAACTCCATCCTTTGTCAGGGAATATGTGTTTGCATGGCCATCATGGACAATGCACCTATCATACTATTGTTAACATTTTTCACTTACAGCTCAAACTGGTAGAGCTAGTGCAACAAATTCATTTTTAGAGTGCAGGTTAACATTCTTCTATTATAAGTTATTTGCATAGTTTATTATGTTTCAGTGATATTGTAGTTTAGTTGTTCAAGAAAAGAAAATATTTTCAGATCATTCATTGCATTATAGAACATTCACAGGAGAGATAAGTATTTCATACACTACAATGATTATTTGTTTACAAATGAAGTACATAAAAGGATAAACATTGCATTGAAAGAAATAATGCCAAATCAAATGTCCCACACAAGCCATGGGAATAGCTGAACAAATGCAAATATAGGAAAAATGTTATGCATCTAAAGATAAGGGAGAGAAATTCATAGCCATAATTGCCTTGTGTAGTCTTTAATCTATGAGGTTGCCATCCTGTTCCTACTCCTGATCTTCAATAAGAACCTACAAAAAATTGGGAAAGGTCTTGTTAGAGCTCTAATTATGAGATCTCTATGTCCTATCGGAAGAGGCATAACACATTGCCTATAATGAACTGATCAAATGAACATGAACCACATACAGGAAGAACTAAAAGGAAATAATCATTGAACTTTATTATTTTTATCTAATTTGTTTGTTTCATGTGCAGGTATAGGATAAGTCAAGTAGCTAATTGAAGGCATATCAGCATGTGGTGTAAAATGAGGCTCCCACAAGGGTTGAGCCTGACATGCTACCCCTGAGTCTTAAGAGAAATGAGATCAGAATATTCATTTATACTGTGCAAAGGAGAGAATGATAAAGTGGTATAGGAATGTTACATCAACTCAGCCTATTGAGATTTGAGCTCAATGTTCACCTATGACTACCATTCAGGGTGGGTTGAAGTGGCAATCATCTATGAATAGTGAACTTTTCACATGGTTGCCAATTAGGTATGAGATTGAAAGTATCCAAACTTGTAATGTTATATATTGCTCATATGTGCATATCAATCCATGAGCAACTACAGGGACAACCCATAGACAAGTTATCGTCATGAAGAGGACAATAATTATGAAAATATAAATGTCATTGATAGCACTATTTGTCACAATAGAAAGATCATCAATGAATGCATGAAGTGACTATTTAGGAGACATAGGTATCATATGAATGCAAATAACAAATGCATGGGGAAGCCATATCAATACTTTGCTACAACCACATGAAGGTAGCTCATCAAACATTTTCCATGTGTCATTGAATTGCAAGTTGATTACAGAAAGGTAAGTGTTCATGTCTCTTGTGTATATACACTATTCAATTAAGCAAAGATATCTCATTAACTCTAATATGAAATAAAGAGTTACAACCTATATCCATCATGGATTGAGCAAGTATATACCAAATTATAGATCAGAATAGTACCTTTGCCAAAGTAAATATGTTATTGTATCATGCATAGTATACAGTTTGGTTTTGAGGTAGCAAGGTAGGTAAATACAGAAGATACAACATGTTTATGCCTTTATGCCATCATGATATGCTTTAGTGACAGAAATGTTCAAGTGTCCATGAACATCTATAGAACATCAGTAAGAAATGAGCATCATTGTCAAGAACATAATAATATGAGCCAATGCCAAGATGAGGCTCTCACCAAAATGACATGGTGAACAGTAATGAAACATATATCAGTCATTTGTAGTATTGTTCAATGCAGTATTTATACCATGATAACTTTATTGGACAAAGAGGAAATCATAAGCCATAGGAGACTATGGTGACAATGCTTGTTTGAAGAGGTAGCAAGGTATCCATGTTCATTTACAAAAGAACATCATATATGGACAAATATCAGAAGTTGAGCCATTAAGATTGTTTAGAATAGGTATGCATGCTATTATAGCTGCAAAAGGAATACTATGTGTCATGATAATGGATCAGCCAAGTACAAGAATGTACATTCCAATTCAGGCATGAAGGATTCAAGCATCAAAGGTAACCCAGTTGTGTTTCCAAAAAATGACAAGCTCATAGAATTTCAAGTTCATATAAAAGAATAATACTCAGAAATAAAGAGACAAGCCGCGACCTTCAGTAAGAAGATACACTAGAAATATGAAGTTTTGTCTTTCATTTTGTGGGTAGATGCTTTCAAAATTATAGAGAAGTGCTTCAGAGGAATGTCACAATAGCCACGGCCCAGTATAGATTAATATCCACTTGAAGGTTTTCAACAGAGTCATAAAAGCTTCAAATAATGCTAAAAGATACATAGTGTAGCTATGGCATTTTCATGGGGGAAAACATATAGAAATGGATATATCTGAAGTTTGGAGTGGAGGTTTAACCTAGTCATGGTCTGAAGGTATATAGGAGTTTTGATATGATTTTGTATAATATAAAAGGAAGGCTAGTATTCATTATCAGCTTTGACAAGAATCTTTCTGTTTGATATACCCCGAGCCTTATTGAATGTCATCACAATAGAGAATTAAAGGTTTCAAACTTGAAGTAATACTCAGAAATGAAAAAAAATGTGAGCTCATGAAAGTTCATATTGTGCACTTCCAGATTGTAAGAATAGGAAAACAACATGATTTCAGAAGGAGCTCAAGCCAGTACCCTCATGGCGCTAGCAACATGGTATGTGATAGAAAGTAGAACAAATGAAATTGCATTATGAAGAGCTTACATAGCCGCGGCCTGTATGGGGGTGAATGGTTTCAAGAACAAAAGAGAAACTAAGGTTTAAAAATTGAAAACTCACTGTGACCAATATGCATAGAGAGCTGAGGGTTTCTCTTTAATTACATTTTGTTTCATTCAAATGATAGCTCGACCCAGTTGATGGTGGCCTCGAAGCACAGTAAATATCAACAAAGAGGAACATATGCATTAGAATAAACAGAGGTTGTGAGTTTAAATGCCAAAGTTGGCTTCAGGGAACAAAGAGGAATGGATCAAATTTGTGCAAAAAGACTTACCTCTCTTTTTCTATCAAACTCTATGTAAGAATCCTTCAAAGCTATAGAGAGTCAAGTTCATTTTCATTCCAAAACCCTCATACGTATTGGTGGCCAGTGTGCAGAGCCAAATTTCTCAAAAATGCAGATGTGCAAATGGCCCAAAAAGTTAGGGCTCAAGATGTTTTGTTGTTAGGGTTTTTTCCCTAATTCAAAATAAGGAAATTTTATCACATCAGAAAACTTTTTACTTTGCCAAGACAAATGCCATCAGGATCATAACATGGTAGGGCAACCACCCTTTTCTGCCTAAGTCTATAGGACTTATAAGGGGTCATGACCATAGAATGCTTAGGGTCCTTTTTCAAATGCTAAACCTTATGCCCTTTGACATTTTTTAAAAGACTTAGTGTTATTAAAACCTTGAACTGCCTTGTCATTACCTTGATATACCACTTGCACAACATTTGGAATATGAGACAAGGTCGTATGCTTATGTGATGTAGAGACAGGTCATATGGAGATAAGCCCACAAGGCTTTTATTTTTGCAAATAATATGTAATGCCCATGATATTTTTTATGATTTTTATAGAAAAATCAATAGATATGCATTGTAAATATTTGGCGAAATCATAGGCCATATATTATTATCTTTGCAAAATCCAATCGAATAGGGGTACAGTTTAAAACTGCAAGCATTGCAAAGTTATTTTTAAAGCAATAGTTTATAAATTGCTTTAAAATAAAAACTATTTTTAGGCAGTTAAAACTAGTAAAACAAATCAAATATCTCTTCCTTGATTTGTTTTATTTTTAGTCAGATATGGACAAAAACAAATGTTACATGTGTAGATAAAGCAGATTTTTGGTGGGGCCACATGAGAGAATCTTTTGGCACTTTGCTTTCACAGTTTGGAGACATTTTGAGAGCTTTATTTTTGGCTTTTCTGAGGAGCTTGAAAATTGACTTGGATGTCTATTATTAGGAGCTTCTTTACAGCTTTCTTTTGGGGAGATTTTTCATAGGATATATAGTAGAGATATACTTCTTTTTCACTAGTTCTAGTGCAGTTTGGCAGGATAAAGTAGAGATTAGAGTTCAGGAGATTAGAGTCTTCCTCTCATACTGAGAGTGTTGTATTCAGTCTATGTACTCATTATTCCTTCAGTTATAGAGCAACAATTTTCCTTCACTATTTGCCTCTATTTTTCCAAGATTAATTTGATATTACACTGTGATAAGCATTTATCCTCTATTTTGTCTTGATTTTGTGATAGATATGCAAATATTTTGCTTGGTTCAGGTTGCATGTCATGTTTTGATTAAACCTTCATGTGAAATATTTATGAATTAGGTAGAATCAAGTGTTGTGAAGATTAAAGTTCTATAGTCTGATTGTGAGTAAGATCTGATAGGAGTTTAGTGTTGGTGAATTACCTTAGAGATTCATTTTAGTTATTTATTTCAGTATACCTCTCTCATCCCTTTTCTTAGACAAGTCATTAGATTAGAAAAAATCTTAAGGAGAACCAGGTCACTCTGGAGATTCACTGTCACTATAGGAAACCCACATCTTGAGAGTGTTTCCATGTGTCAACAGATAGCTACGTCTTCTATAAGCTTAGCATAGGGTGCATATCTGATTGATAACAACTGTCACGACCTGCCCAATAGCATATGACATGCATCCATCAGTATCATATCACACAACACCTCATCATGGTAATCCTCAATCTTGACCTTGACTAAACACTGTTTAATGACCAAAGCTCTATGGTCCTTCTGTAACCATGGAATTATATATGGATGTGGATGTTTTCTTCTTGTCAACTTCAACTTTTTAACCATCTCCTCTAAACCAAGATTGTCAATAATAATATCACAACACTTACCTTCACATTTGCACCTTGTGTGGAATAAACTTTTCCTCTAATCTAGTTCTTTCTCCTCATTCAACAAGGTTCTTCTGACAACTAGGGTTTCCCCTCTTTCAACATCTTTAGAATGCTCAGACTATATATCTTCATCTACATGTGTAACTCATGCATCACCTTCAAGTCTTCTATTCATTATTTCTTGATGTTGCAGACACTCATATGCTCGATGCCCTTCTTCTCCACATTGGAAACAAGTTCCTCTAAAACCACCTCTTTGAGGTCCTTGCCTAGGTCAGCCTCTTCCTCTTCCTCTTTGCTCACCATTGTTCTGGTCATGAGAGCAGTAGGCATTATCCCCTCTTTGATTTCGACTGGTGCTAGCTTCTTCACTTTACTTTTGATCTTCATTTCATCTTCCAAGGGTCTTCTACCAGTACTTCTACCTTGACTTCTTCCCCTTTGCTTGCTATCAAATCTTCTATTTAGCTTCTCTTCCACCTTCAGGGAAAATTGGTACGCATATTCTATAGTGGTCATTCTAACTAGGCTCAACTCCTCTTGATTACTTAGCTTCAACCCATTAATGTAATGGGCTACCTTCTCCTTGTTGGCATCTGCATGGTAGGTGTCTTGATAGTAATCTTATAAAAATCTTCTGTATACTTCTTAATAGAATTGTTACCTTACTTCAATCCTTGTAGCTTCTTCAACAACTCCATCTCATAGTCCACAGGAATGAACTGCTTCTTTAGTTTTTCCACCATCTAATCCCATTTGGTAATCTTTCCTTTTCCTCTTCTATTCCTCTCTAATTGGACCTCCTTCCACCAAATAATGGCATGGCCCTTCAACTTTGTTTTTGTAAACTTCACCCAATCTAGGTCCTCCACATCTTCATATTCAAAATATTTCTCCATATCTATCATGCCCACATTTCCCATGTAGTCACGATAGGAAACACATGTCATGCCCACATTTGTCATGTGGTCATGACACGAAATATAAAAATTTTTCCACACATCCCTAGAAACCCCCTCGCACGCATCAGCGTGCTTGGTAGAAATACACATAAGGCGTAAACATGTCAATCAAATTTAGGGTAATGCGATCACATGCACATTCCCCTATATTGTGATAGCTAACTAAGGAGGTCAATGCGACACAAGAAGCATCACCATTAGGGTTATGATTGTTTGATCGAAACCCTAAGTTTTCCTAAGTGAGTGAAGGGATTTTCAACACGAGTTGAAATCAAACCCTAATTCTATAGCATTAAAAGAATTAAATAACCACTTAATCAATCAACTAGTTATATGAAACACTAAAATTTTACTCTACATAAGGTTTAAATCACTAAGGAAATTTAACCCTAAATCCTAGAAAAATCTGGCAACATAATGCCTCTCGGGCGTGTATAGGAATTATTCTAATAAAGATATTTCTAACGGAAAGTTCCCAAGCTTATAAATTGATTAATTAAAATAGTTACGCATACTGGATTAAATCTTTCTGTACTAAGGTCCTCTAATATTTAACTAGATTAAATTACTTAAATATTAAACTACTACATTAAATCCCCTCAAACGATTAATTTAATTAATTTGACCTTATTAAAATAAAGTTACGTTATAGTGGGTGGTTGGCTGGGAGCCTTGCCACCTCAACAGAAGTGGCAAGGCTGAGTTAGGGGAATAGGTAATTATGGTCTGGAAGGGTGAGTAGGTGGCACAAGTCAACAAGACTTTGGCAGTCATTCTTTGTAGTGTTAAGAGTGGCAGAAGCTGGGATTCATTCCTCAGTAGGGTTTCGAGAAGTTTCTGACAGTATGATAATAGGTCTGGCAATAGTTCCTCACTGCATTCCCCTCTCTGGTCTTAGATTAATGCCTACACACTTTGCAATCATTGTCTCGGCGGACGCCATTCACTGTGGTAGAATGGATACGCCAGTTCGCTTAACCAGTTGGAAGAGATAGATGGCCTTCCTCGAGGCCATTACTGATCTCCACTTACAGAGAATGATGCGTAGGTCTGATGCACTGATGGTGGGGGTGGTGAAGATGGTATTGGGCAGGGTGTTTTTGGAGAATGGAGAGTGCCACTAGGTTGATATAGATATTTCTTCCCAGGTCTTGGTGATGCTGCTCGAATTGGGGATGGACAAACTAGTGGTGAAGTCCATTATGCAAGGTGTCTTCAATGTGAAACATTTAGGGGATCTAGAGGTATCATTGCAGATGGCCAACCTTGGGACTAGTATCCCATGTCTAAAGGATTGGAGACTCCTTAAAGACCCTGGTGCTATGATTAAGATCTACCCCTTCATCCTGGACATCAGAGGTTTTGATCTGGTACTGCTGAAAGATCAAGCGGCGGTGGCAATAAGCTTCATCAAAAGGGTTCTGGGACTGGAGGAGGTTGATGGTTTTGGCTAGATGGAAGACTTCTGTAGGCAACTAGAATCTATGAATATTTAGTTCTATTTATTTCCTCCACTCCATTTTGTATAGTTGGAGCTTTAAAATGTTAGTCTAGGACTAAGTTAGTCCCCTCTGCAGAATAATAATGTGATCCTGTGTGGTCTTTTTCCTGGTTTCTCAGTTCAAATAGGAAGATTAAAAGTCTCAGGCCAGCCATGGAAAGGCTAATGATATGTAAGCTTTTTTGAAATCTTTTAATATAATATCACTATTATGAATTAAAAAAAAAAGTTACGTTATAATTGCAAAAGTCACAGTATTTAAAATTATATCCAAAAACATAATAAAAAAAAGGAATAATAGTCCCTTACATTTACAATTTAATTAACTCTAAGTGACCCTTAAATAAATAAAATAGCAACCTTAACTTAATCTGCCCCCCAAAAGTATAATAAAAAATAATAAATTAAATTAATTTACCTAAGAATATCATCAAAAACATTTCCCCACTTAAAAGAATACATTTAATATAAAATCACCCCTCTACCCAAGAGGTTAAAAACATCCCCAATATAAATAAAACAATTTAAAAGTCTCTAAGTCAAAAGGAGAGGGAAGGAAATAAAATCTAATTTAAAACTCCTCTTGCCCAAGAAGTTTCCCAATTAAAAAATTAATATCCTTATTCACCAGCAACAAAAGCCCTAACCCTATTAGCATTTTCACTATCATTTTTTCTTCTCTATTTTTCTCCTCATTCTCTTCATTTTCTTTCTTTGTTTGCAGGTTGAAATTTGTGGGAAGCCATGGTAGCCACACTCATTGAGGTATACTCATTGAATATCTGATGTTTTAGAGTCTACCCATATATATTTTTTGTATATATATATATAGTTTCTATTTTTAAAAAAATGAACTGTTGTGTTGAAGGGCCAATTTCTGATGGAGGGACGATGTATTGTGTATAAGGGTGCCAACACGGGAGGCATAAGGATTGGCATTTATTTTGTTTTGTTTTAAAGCAAGCAATGAAGGGGGATGGGGTGGATGTCCCAGCCCCCACTCCACATATAGTGGAGTGGTGGGTGGGGCATCCTCCCCACCCCCCCACCCACTCTACCAAGCTAAAAGAAAATAAAAATGGTATGACCGTAGTTCTGTCATTGCCTCGCTACCCCTACCCTTAAAACTCTTCTCTCATTAAAAAAAATCTACTGTTAAAAAAAATAGTCATTGTTCTCTACTGGCGTTTACAAAAATTTATTTGGTTTTTATAATATTTTTTGTTTTTAATAAATCTATATATATATATACATATACATACTACGAAAAAAAAATACATATGATTTTCTCAGTTTAAAATAATTTTTCAATATTTAAAAAAAAGTATATATATATATATATATATTCAAACAAGAAGTATATATACAATTTTCTTCTAATATATTATATTTTCCAGCAAGCAAAAAATTTAACTTTTTATCTAACTATATATATATATATCTTCCACCTCCATCTATAAATTACTTCTTTTTAGAAGGAAAAAAAACATTTGACTAATTTATCATAACTATTTTTTTGGTCCCAACAACTCAAATATATAAATATATTTTTTTTGAAACAAAAATCAGCAACTAACTAATTCATTTTCTTGAAAAACATATAAAATGAAGAACCAATTTTAGGCAGATTTTAACAACAATTTAAAACAAACATTACAAACATTATTTTCTTTCATTGTAACATTTCAAAGAAAATCCCATAAAAAAAAACAGCCACTATAATATATATTCAACATCAAAATAAATTCCATACAACACAAAATGTAAACATTTAACTTTACATAGCAAGAGAGGAAAAATCTTCTCTTTTCTTGGAGACAACTACACAAAGGCCAAAACTTGGCCAAGGAACTCAAAGAGCCAAAATGACAAAACTCAAAGATTCATAGCCTCCTTCTTCCAAGCTCCAATGCTACAATAAACTTGCAAATAACAAATATGGGAAGGGGGAAAAAGCCACAAAATACCACTCTCCTCCCTACCATAGACTCACTCATGAGTCACCCCCGAGCTTGGAGGTCATCCATACACAAGGAATACTTCACTCCACTTTACAATAAAACACTAAGACAAAGAAACATGAAGAACACCCATGGCTTACGCAAAACAAAATTCATAGAAATAAGTTTAGAGGGGTAGGGGAGTAGACATCACTCAACTCAAGAGTGCCACTCCAAATATCTCAAAACTCAACTTTAACAAGGCCTCAAACCAACACATTTATACCAAATCTCACATATTTCTCCATGGCTCTCAAGCAATTAAAACATGCTCATAATCACAACTTGCCCTCAAGGCCAAAATACCAAAAAAGTAGGAAGTGACCTCGAGGAGGTTCACTCCTCCCCCACCCCACACATGTTGAGCATTTTCTCCAAGTGGAAAAGCCCTTACATACACCCATAAAATCTCCACAACACAAAATACAAAATACACACACATACAAAACCATCACACAAGAAATGTAAATACATAAGGAAAAGCATCAAGCCTTGAATCCTACCTTATATAGCCCAAAAAGGAAGATAGAATCCTACCTTAAATAGCCCAACAAGGAAGATAGTTGAAGAAGATCCCTTCACTCCACCTCCAAGTCCTTCTCCAAGTGAGCCTCCAAAAATTCCTCTCTCTCCCCAAATTCAAATAAAATTAGAAAATTGTAATGAAATCAACAACCCTCTCCCTCTCTTCAAGAGGGATTAAAATAGGCTCTCCTCATGAGCCTTGAGGAATGAGAAGGTGACACATGTCACCTTCTCCTTCCTCCTCACATCCACTTGCAAGATTCATGGAATGTGGGGGTGATACATGTCACCCTCCCATTCCACCAAGTCTTGCCCCCTCCACTTGTGCTCTCTCACACATGTGAGAGAGAAACGTGGAGCCAAAGAAGGATGTGGGCACCACAAGTGCCCCAATCCTATCCTCCCATGAAAGCCCACAAAACCCCAAGGTACCCTCACCAATGTGAGAGAGCCTTGGAGTTGAGTCCTCCACAATTTAGGGGTCTTGAACACTCCCCAAGCTTTGGAATGAGGTGTGGATAAGGTTGAGTGTTTGACCCAACCTTCCACTCCTCCCCACACTTCCATTTTCGTCACTTTACTTTAGGGTGAAGTTTAAGTGACCAAATGGAAGTTATCCTAGGGTTAGATAAGCTCAAATGGTCTCCAGACCCTAGGGGTACAACCTAGGGTCACTTTTAACCCATTTTGAGCATCATAGGATGAGTAAAATCACATGAAAAGGGGTCACAAAATAAAACTTTAAAAATGAAATCAATTAAACATTACACCTTTACAACACCAATATACAATCAATTGAAAAAGGGTAGACCTAGCCCAAAAGACACCATACACAACATTAAGAAAATTCATGATGCATTTACACAGCTGATCTTGGTTCCTCTTGGAACTAGATTGACTTAACATGGGAATTCACAAAATGTGTGGGATGATCTCTGATTATCCATGGCTTGGGATAAACAATTGCGCACTTAAACAAAGATTAATCCAATCATGTATATCATAGCTGAAGCAAGGGAAACATACACTCACATCATTGCATAATTATATACATCATAAAATCTCATCATAATTAGATTCATAATTTTGCATTTCTATAATCCATCTCAAGATAAAATTGCACAATAAATCCATAACAATAATCACATAACTAGTATCAAAAAATAATATCATATTGCAAATCACATTTCAATATCATCATCAGTGAATGAAAATCAAAATCTAGTTTCATCAAAACATGCTTAACATAATTAATCAAAATAAAAGCATATAGTCTAATAATTCTGCATATCAGGATCAACAGTCCCCAAAAGTCTTAAATGTGTCTCCAACAGTAATATGAAATGATGAAAATAAGGGAGTGAAAAGGTAGGCCTCACATCCCCCCCTAAGACTAAACTTCCTCCTAGAAGTTGTCAAAGAGGTGAGGATAAGGTGCCCTCAATCTAGTTGTATCCTCCCATGTCGTCATGACATCATCATACTTGTACCACTGGACCGTAACATAGTCCAGCTCTCGACCTTGAAGGCCCAGCGTCTAACAAGCCAATATGCAAATTGGTTCCAAAGCCAATATGTAAATTGGCTCCAAAGCCAACTGTCTATCCACCTCTACCTGTAGAGCACTCCAATCCAATACATGAGATAAATCAGATATATAGCATTGCAAAATAGATACATGAAAAATATCATGGACATATGACAGGCTAGGTGGCAAGGCTAGTTGTAGGCTACGGGTCTTATCCATTCCAAGATCTTGAAAGGTTCAACAAACTGTGGTGCGAGCTTAGAGCCCTTTCCATAATGGATTGGACTCTTGTGTGGCCGCATTCTCAAGAATACTCTGTCACCGACCAAGAAGCTTTGATCTAATCTCTTAGCATCAGCATACTTCTTCTATCAATCTTGTGCCTCCTAAAGTCTCTATCTAGTCAAGGTCACCTGCTACTCCATATCCTATACCAACTCTGGCCCAATAGCAACCCTGTCCTCTATACAGTCCCAACTCAACGGTGTCCTGCAAGGTCTGTCATAGAAGACCTAAAAAAGAGGCATACACAATGAGCTGTAATGCCCATTATTATAGGCAAACTCAACTAGATATAGATACTCCTGCCATCTAGATTGGTGATCCATAACGTACATATAGAGCATATCCTCTAGAACCTGATTCACCCTCTTTGTCTGACCATCTGTCTCAAGGTAATAAGCTGAACTAAAGTTGAGTTGTGTGCCCAATGCTTGCTATAATGCCCTCCAGAAGGCTAATGTGAACACTGAGTCTCTATCAGATATGATACAGTGAGGTACTCCATGCAATCTAATAATCTCATCCAAGAATACTCTCACCGCCGATGGAGCATTGTACGTCATGTGTGCAGGTGAGCAATGCACCACCTTGGTCAACTTGTCAACTGTCACCATGATGGCATCATGGCGGTGAGATGACATAGGAAGATCAACAATGAAATCCATGGAAATGGTGTCCTATTTCCACTCAAGTATCTTGTGAGGGTATAAAAGACTTGCTGGATGCTGATGCTCAGCCTTGACCCTCTGGCACTCAAGGCAATGAGCAACATACTCTACAATATCTCATCTCATACCAGCTCAATGGTACAACTATCGCAAGTCAGCATGCATCTTCTTCACCCCCGGGTGTGCTACATAAGGTGCTCTATGAGCCTTTGAAAGAACTACTGCACGTAGATCACCTGCACTCGTACATAGATGCATTGTCAATGTCTAAGTAACCCATCTACCTCCAAGGAATATCCTACAAACTTGCTCATTAGGGCCCTTTGTGACTGGATCTCTTGCTACACCTCAAGAAACCACTCATCCTCAAGCAGATACTGAATGATACACCCTCTTAATTCCACATGCAAGGTCAAGGTCAAGATCTCATGGCACCTCTGACTCAATGCATTGGCAACCACGTTCTCCTTCCCTTTGATGTAGTGGACATCAAAGTTGTACTCACAAAAAAACTCCATGTAATGCTGCTAACAGGCTTTCAGGTTTGACTGTGTGAATATGTACTTTAAGCTGTGGTGATCTGAATGAAGCTTAAAGCGACGACCCAATAGAAAGTGTCTCCAATGAACAAGAGCATGAACCAATGTTGTTAGCTCTAGATCATGAGTGGGGTAGTTCATCTCATGGGTCTTGAGCTTTCGCGACTCATAAGCGATCACTCTACCACCCTGCATAAGTACAACTCCCAAACTCTCAAGTGATGGATCAGTACAAAGACAAAATCCTCTGTTGGATCAAGAACTGCTAAGATGGGAACACTGATAAGATGCTCCTTAAGGACCCCAAAGGCCCTCTTGCATTGCTCAGTTCAAGTGAAACTCTTCCCTTTCCACTGAAGGGAAGTGATGGGGTGAGCTATCCTAGAAAAGCCCTCTACAAATCTGCAGTAATACCTAACTAACCCCATGAAACTCCTGACCTCTGTCACACTAGTGGGTGCTGGCTAATCCTTGATAGCCCTGATCTTTGATGGATCTACTGAGATACCATCACCAGACAGGATGTGCCCCAAATACTGCACCTTGGTCCTAAAAAAGGCACACTTCGCTAAGTTTCTATAAATTTGCTACTCTCTCAAGCACTACAAAACATGATGTAAGTGATCCTCATGTTCCTCCTTGGTCCACAAGTAGATCAAAATATCATCAAGGAAAATGATCATGAACCGATCCAAGTAAGTACAGAACACCCCATTCATGAGACTCATGAACACTGTAGGGGCATTCATCAAGCTAAAGGGTACCACAGTGAACTCATAGTGGCCATAACGAGTCTGGAAGGCAGCCTTATGGATGCCCATCTCTGTGATGCGCAACTAATGATAACCAAACTTCAGGTCTATCTTAGAGAATACTCTGGCTCCCTATATCTAGTCAAAAAGGTCATCAATCCTAGGCAGAGGATAACGGTTCTTCACCGTCACCTTATTAAGCTACCCATAGTCCATCCACAAATGAAGAGACCCATCCTTCTTCTTCATGAAGATGATCAGAATGCCCCATGGTGAAACACTAGGTCAGATGTGCCCCTTCTCAAGCAACTCCTCTAACTGTAAGTTGAGCTCTGTGAGCTCATGTGTGGTCATCCTATAGGGTGTACGAGACACTAGCTCAGTTACCGACACTAGATCAATGTGGAAGTCTACCTCTCTACGAGGTGGCATACTTGGTAACTCTAGTGGAAAGACATCGACAAACTACCTCAAGATAGGATGGTCATCTAGTGATGCCTCTGGCTGATCCTCTGATCTATCGCTAATAGTGATGGTAAACAACTGACATCCCTTCTACATGCAGTGCTTATGCTGCTGAGAAGATATAATACAAACTACCATGGGCTTCTGAATGCCCACTACCTTTACTAACGTGCCATGATCATCTAAATAGCTAATCACCTTTCAGTGACAATCTAGCTTGGCTCTATGAGATGCAAGCCAATCCATGCCTAAAACTACACCATAGGATCCTAAAGCCATAATCCTAAGGTCGTATAATGTAGTGAAGGCCCCCAAAGATATCTCACAATCCTGAACCAAAGCATCTACTAACATCTTGGCCCTACTGGCCAACTTAAACTCCCACCTATCACCCTGCCTAGAGGCCACCAGCCTGCAACGCTCCACTAATGATAGAGACATAAATGAATCAATAGCGCCAGAGTCAAATAAAATAGCAATGGGGACATCCCCAATCATACTTTCTGTTTCGATCACTGAGGCTGGAAGTTGGCTTGGCGGTTATCAACTACTTCAAACATATAGTGGGACTTACCCACATCTCCTACTATCTGCTCTGATCCTCTTGCATGAGGTTGTCCCCTACCATAAATCCCTATGGGAACTCTTTGGCTAAATGTCCTACCCCACCACATACATAGCACGAGCCTTGAGCCTGTACCTGTCTAGTTTGTGTCCTACTACTCTGCTACTATCTAGTTTGACCCATAGACCCTTGAGAACCCCTTTAAGACTGTTATGACCTAGCAAGTCCCGCAGGTGGTCCCTACTATCTTTGATCCCTATGAGGGCCCTACTATTGCTAGCCATAATTATGTCCTCCATGTACCCTCTATTAGGGTCTGGACCTCTTCTGATACTGCTACTACTGTTGTGGAGGCCTAGGAGGTAAAGGTATAGAACTAAATCCTCCTCTTTGAGGTGGTGGTGGTGGTCTACGGAAATTTTGCTGCTACTGCTAGCTATGACCTTGAAACTAAGAGCATGAACTTTGACCTCATCCCTGTATCTCCTTTATAATGTATGCCTTCTTGGTAGCCTCACTCAAGGTCTGGGGGTTTGCCATGCACACTAGCCCTGATATCCCTTGATTCAAACCTCTGATAAATTTGTGAACCAGAACTTTCTCATCATGGAGATACTCTGCATAACATGATAGCTCAGTGAACCTACTCTCATACTGTTCTATAGTAGAACCTCGCTGCTATAAATCATGGAACTCATCAATACAACACTACTTGTAATGGTCTGACAGATAACGCGCATTAAAGCGCTCAATGAAAGTGTATCCAAAGATAAGCGATGCTTGTACTCCTTAGTGTGCCACCAAGTCACTGCTATGTCCCTTAATAGGTGAACTGCCATGCATGCCTTCATGTTTCCTTCGTAAGGACGTAACGTAAAGCACCTGTCTAAACTGATAAGCCAAGCCTCTGTCTTGGCTCGCTTTATGGTCCCTACGAAGTTGGGTGGATTCAACCTAAGTAAATCTCTGATGGGGTCTCCTCAGTCTCTATGTCCTCTGATAGGCTCATCCACACCATAACCATAAGGCCCATGATAAACATGCTCTACCCTCACAACCTCCTCTCACCTCACATGATGTAGAGGGATCCTACTATGAGCTTTGTAAGCTGAACCAACCTCCTCTATTGTGGTGATAGGTATCTCTATGTAAGGCTCTACACGTGGCTCCTCTCGCGGTTCAATGCAGGCCTCGACACACGGCTCTGCTACAGCTGGTGGTAACCTCTCTAACATCACCTGTAATGTCTGCAAGATCTATGGTCTGATATCAGGTACGGATGGTACCTGTGGTGCCTATAGTAGTCCCTGACCCTCGGCTGATGAGTCGCTATGTACCTCTGTAGACGTAGTGGCACATGAACGTGCTCATCTCATTCTGGGTGGCATCCTACAAAAACAAGGTATTAACAAATCAACTAAAAATGTGGAATAAGTAACGTGCCCAAACAAGCCTAGTGTTTAAACTTGGGCTCTGATACCAAATGTCATGCCCACATTTCCTATGTAGTCACGACATGCAACACATGTGTCATGTCCACATTTGTCATGTGGTCATGACATGAAATATCAAAAAAATTTCACGCATCCCTAGAAACCCCCTCACACGCATCAACGTGCTCAGTGGCAATATGCATAAAGTGTAAACATGTCAATCAAATTTAGGGTAATGCAATCACATGCATATTCCCCTACGTGATGATAGCTCACTAAGGGGTCAATACGATGCGAGAAGCGTCACCATTAGGGTTATGATCGTTTGATCAAAACCCTAAGTTTTCCTAAGTGAGTGAAGGGATTTTGACATGAGTGGAAATCAAACCCTAATTCTATAGCATTAAAAGAATTAAATAACCACTTAATCAATCAACTAGTTGCGGGAAACACTAAAATTTTACTCTACACAAGGTTTAAATCACTAAGGAAATCTAACCCTAAATCCTAGAAAAATCTGACAACATAACGCCTCTCAGGCATGTATAGGAATTATTCTAATAAAGATATTTCTAACTGAAAGTTCCCAAGCTTATAAATTGATTAATTAAAATAGTTACGCATAGTGGATTAAATCTTTCCGCATTAAGGTCCTCTATTATTTAACAAGATTAAATTACTTAAATATTAAACTACTACATTAAATCCCCTCAAACGATTAATTTAATTAATTTGACCTTATTAAAATAAAGTTGGGTTATAATTGTAAAAGTCACAATATTTAAAATTATATCCAAAAACATAATAAAAAAAAGGAATAATACTCCCTCACATTTACAATTTAATTTACTCTAAGTGACCCTTAAATAAATAAATAGCAACCTTAACTTAATCCACCCCCCAAAAGTATAATAAAAAAATAATAAATTAAATTAATTTACCTAAGAATATACATTGCTCAAACATCAAAACATTTCCCCACTTAAAAAAATACATTTAATCTAAAATCACCCCTCTACCCAAGAGGTTAAAAACATCCCCAATATAAATAAAACAATTTAAAAGTCTCTAAGTCAAAAGGAGAGGGAAGGAAATAAAATCTAATTTAAAACTCTTCTTGCACTAAAAGTTTCCCAATTAAAAAATTAATATCCTTATGCACTAGAAACAAAAACCCTAACCCTATTAGCATTTTCCCTATCATTTTCTCTTCTCTATTTTTCTCCTCTCATTCTCTTCATTTTCTTTCTTTGTTTGCAAGTTGAAATTCATGGGCAGCCATGGCAGCCACTCTCAATGAGGTATACTCATTGAATATCTAATGTTTTAGAGTCTACCCATATATATTTTTGTATATATATATTCTGGTAATAAACCAGAGATGTATAAAATAATGCAAATTTTATGAATATATATATATATATATATATATATATATATATATATATATATATATATGTTTTACAAAAAAAATGAACTACTATGTTGAAGGATCGAACGGCCAATGGAGGGATGGCAGACAGTGTATAAGGGAGCCGCCGTGGGAGGCATAAGGATTGGTGTTTATTTTGTTTTGTTTTAAAGCAAGCAATGAAGGGGGATGGGGCGGATGTCCCACCCGCCACTCCCCATACAGTGGAGTGGTGGGTGGGGCATCCGTCCAACCCCCCCTCCCCCTGCCCACTCCACCAAACTAAAAGAAAATACAAATGAGGTGGTGGTAGTTCTGTCGTTGCCCCCCTTGAAACCCTTCTCTCATTAAAAAAAATCTACTGTTAAAAAAAAATAACAGTCACTGTTCTCTAATGGCGTTTACAAAAATTAATTTGGTTTTATAATATTTTCTATTTATAATAAATCAATATATATATATATATACTTAGAAAAAAAACATATGATTTTCTCAGTTTCATATAATTTTTCAATATTATATATATATATATATATATATATATATATATATATATATATATATATATATATATATATATATATATATATATATATATATATATATATATATATATATATATATAAACATATCTTCCACCTCCATCTATAAATTACTTCTTTTTAGAAGGAAAAAAAAATACTTGACTAATTTCTCATAACCATTTTTTTTTTCTCAACCACTCAAATATATAAATATTTTCTTTTTGAAACAAAAATCAGCAACTAACAAATTCTTTTTCTTGAAAAACATATAAAATGAAGAATTAATTTTAGGCATATTTTGACAACAATTTAAAATAAACATTACACACATTATTTTCTTTCATTGTAACATTTCAATGAAAATCCCATAAAATAAAATAGCCACTATAATATATATTCAACTTCAAAATAAATTCCATACAACACAAAATGTAAATATTTAACTTTACATAGCAAGAGAGGAAAAATCTTCTCTCTTTTCTTGGAGACAACTACACAAAGGTCAAAACTTGGCCAAGGCACTCAAAGAGCTGAAATGGAAAAACTCAAAGATTCATAGCCTCCTTCCAAGCTCCAATGCTACAATAAATCTACAAATAAAAAATATGGGAAGGGGGAAAAAGCCACAAAATACCACTCTCCTCCCTACCATAGACTCACTTATGAGTCACCCCCGAGCTTAGAGGTCATCCACACACAAGGAATACTTCACTCCACTTCACAACAAAACACTAAGACAAAGAAACATGAAGAACACCCATGGCTTACATAAAAGAAAACTCATTGAAATGAGTTTAGAGGGGTAGGGGAGTGGATATCATTCAACTCAAGAAAGCCACTCCATATATCTCAAAACTCAACTTTAACAAGTCCTCAAGCCAACATATTTACACCAAATCTCACATATTTCTCCATGGCTCTCAAGCCATTCAAAAATGCTCATAATCACAACTTGCCCTCAAGGTCAAAATACCAAAAACTTAGGAGGTGACCTCGAGGAGGTTCACTCCTCCTCCACCCCATACATGTTGATCATTTTCTCCAAGTGGAGAGGCTCTTACATACACCCATAAAATCCCCACAACACAAAATACAAAATACACACACAAAGCCATCACACAAGAAATGTAAATACATAAAGAAAGGCATCAAGCCTTGAATCCTACCTTAAATAGCCCAACAAGGAAGATAGTTGAAGAAGAGCCCTTCCAACTCCACCTCCAAGTCCTTCTCCAAGTGAGCCTCCAAAAATTCCTCTAACTCTTTCCCCAAATTCAAATAAAATTAGAAAATTGTAATGAAATCAACAACCCTCTCCCTCTCTTCAAGAGGGATTAAAATAGGCTCTCCTCATGAGCCTTGAGGAATGAGAAGGTGACACATGTCACCTTTTCCTTCCTCCTCACATCCACTTGCAAGATTCATAGAATGTGGGGGTGACACATGTCACCCTCCCATTCCACCAAGTCTTTCCCCCTCCACTTGTGCTCTGTGACACATGTGGGAGAGAAAAATGGAGCCAAAGAAGGATGTGGGTACCACAAGTGCCCTAATTCTATCCTCCCATAAAAGGCCACAAAACCTCAAGTTACCCTCACCAATGTGAGAGAGCCTTGGAGTTGAGTCCTCCACAATTTAGGGATCTTGAACACTCCCCAATCCTTGGAATGAGGTGTGGATAAGGTTGAGTGTTTGACCCAACCTTCCACTCCTCCCCACATTTCCATTTTCGTCACTTTACTTCATGGTGAAGTTTAAGTGACCAAATGGAAGTTATCCTAGGGTTAGACAAGCTCAAATGGTCCCTAGACCCTAGGGGTACAACCCAGGGTCAATTTTAACCTATTTTGAGCACCATAGGATGAGTAAAATCACATGAAAAGGGGTCACAAAATAAATCTTAAAAAATAAAATCAATTAAACATTACATGTTTACAACACCAATATACAATCAATTGAAAAAGGGTAGACCTAGCCCAAAAGACACCATACACAACATTATAAAAATTCGTCATGCATTTACATAGTTGATCTTGGTTCCTCTTGGAACTAGATCAGCTTAACATGGGAATTCACAAAATGTGTGGGATGATCTCTGATTATTCGTGGCTTGGGATAAACACCAGCACACTTAAACAAAAGATTAATCCAATCATGTACATCATAGCCGAAGCAAAGGAAACATATACTCACACCATCGTATAAACATATAAAACATCATAAAATCACATCATAATTAGATTCATAATTTTACATTTCTATATTCCATCTCAAGATAAAATTGCATAATAAATCCATAACAATAATCACATAACTAGTATCTCAAATAATATCATAATGCAAATCACATGTCAATATCCTCATCAGTGAATGAAAATTAGAATCTAGCCTCATCAAAACATGTTTAACATAATTAATCAAAATAAAAGCATATAGTCTGATAATTCTGCATATTGGTATCAACAGTCCCCAAAAGTCTCAAATGTGTCTCCAATAATAATATGAAACGATCAAAATAAGGGAGTGAAAAGGTAGGCCTCACAATATCATTGATCCAATTAATAAGTTGTTTCGGATTCAAATCTCCAGAATAGGTAGAAACTTCGATCCTAGGCCTCTTTCCAATCTTCAAAATAACCCTTAACAACCTAACTATTGTTGGGTGTTTTTAGTACACAACAATGCAGGTATGATTGCTGGTATCAGACCTCTCTTGAAAAAGGTATCCTATCCAAGATAAGACTGTCCCAAGGATAATATAGCTAGGTCTATGCTTGCTTGGAATGACTCAGTGGTATGTCAAGCTGTGCCAATAAGGTGTCTTACATTTGATAGGGTTTATAAGATATGAAAGCAGTATGTATGCAGAAACCCTATGATTCTTTCAGCAGATTTGTAATGTAGATGCTGCTTCTAACCTAACCTAACAAAGCTTGACTAAATAAAATGCAAAATGTAAAAGAGGGGAGAGAAAAGGGATAAGGAATCCTATAGACAATTGCAGAAATTATAATCAAATAGATAGATAGATTCCCAATAGTAAACAAACCTCTACTTAACTAGGTAACCCACAATGCCATAGAGATTATGTAATCTTCTAAGGAAATACAATGATTTTCAAATTGTAGAGGGTTCATCAAACACCCAATTCTTGGCGCAACTCAATGAAATCATACAATCAAACTTATCTCATAAAATATATCTAGACTAACCATGGACAATGACATATAATCAACAAGCCATTAATAGTATGGATAGGAAATTCATCAAATATTTGAGTGATTAATTGCAAATGCAACTGAATATTAACTAGTTTTAGATTAACATGAACCATGAAATCTAAAATAAGACAACACATTGACACAAATTCCCAGCAACCTACAAAACTTGCTTTGTATTGACTATGTTTTGGTAGAGTCTTAGCAATTCATTATCAAATCTTGCTTGTTACAATGAGAGAATGATGGCCCTTTTATAGACAAGGCACCATACTGAGTTTTTGAATGGACAATGGAAATTAACTCAACACCAAGGGTCCAGATTACATGGCATTTAATGACATACAACCATTAGTTACATTTTCATATTTGCTTTTGTCCTTTAGAAAAAAGACAAGAAATAACTTGCAAATACATTGAATCTAGACAAAATAGATACCCATTTAGTTGTACATGATGAAAAGTCAATTTTCAAGGCCTAATAAAGCCAAAATGGAGTCACATGACACTTGGAAATATGAATTGATGTGGATTCATGGGATTTCAAGTGCTGACTAGATCAAGAGGTGTATGAAACACATTTTTGGTGAAAGTGTATCCAACTAGATGCTTGCTAGATTATCATGGCATGACTGGATTGATGGGGCAGCTATATGCATGTCTTGGACATCGGATTGGACCTATAGATACAATAGTGGTGTAGGCCTGATATTTTATGTCTTTCTTCTCTTGAGACTTATCTCCATCATCTTGGACATCATACCAACTTTCTCTTGTATGTACAGTAGTAATTTGGTTGATAGAATGTCGATTCTGCATCTCTAGGTCAGCAGGGTACCTCTAGGTGTTCATCCTCCAAGGTATCTCCAATTAGCTCCATCAAGCTCCTTTGTTCTCTCAGACCTACAATTGACAAGGCCAGGCATCAATTTTATCATAAAAAGTCATTTTCCATCATTTTGAATCAAAGTATGTCCATTTGCAATCATGGATCAGTCAAAAACAACTCATTGTCAATGCCACTTTCTTATGTTCATCTCTAGAGATCTAGTGATTTTTGCATGATTTTTTGAGCTTTTTACCATTTTCAAGTCCCCATTTGGCTTATATATTGAGCTAGGAAGTTTTTTTGGCCATTAAGATCCATTTGGAAACTTTTATTTCACACTTTTATAGCCTTTTATGCAAAAAGCAAGATTTTTAGGGGTCACAGACTTTTCATGTGCAGTGGCATTAATTATCGTAAAATGTGCCCAAAATCAACATAAACTTGGTAAAATATTCATAATGATGTGACAACAAGATATGTAATTCAAATCCATAAAGAAAATCCTATTTACACCTTGAAAAATCAGTTTTTGGCCCAAAATACGAAAAAACGCTGATTTTGTGTCTCACAGACTAAAAGTCGGTGGAGGTCAAATTTAGTGCAGGTCCATGAGGAGGGTTTCTAGTGCAAAATAGTTTTAGTGCTGATTTGAGGTTTGATCGACAAAATTCAGTGAAGGCAGTTTTCAGTGCATGTCCATGAGGCCTATTTTTAGCTCTAACTTCATTCTCGAGGATTTTCATTGCAACCAACTAGCACAGATTTCTCTGTCTACCGACCAACTACAGTGAAGGCAAATATTAGTGCAAGTCAGTTGAAGCCCATTTTAGTGCTTTTCTTCAAAATTGTCTTAGCGGGGATTTTTGGTCCTACTGGTAGCTTGGAGGGAGGTCAGTCAGGGATGATTTTAGTGCAGAGGTCGATAGGAGGTAGTTTTTAGTGCAAAGTGCAGTAGAGGTTGTTTTTAGTGCTAGATTTTGAATTGCCCAGGGTGAAAGTATATTTAACTTTAAATATTTTTAAGTATACTTTCAAGATGTTTGAGATAGGATCCAGATCCATAGGATTTCATATACAGATTCTAGATTTTTGAAGTTCCACCAGATTTCAAACTTAGCCATTTTTTAGGATTTGCAGGGTTTCAGACTTAGCCAAATTAGGGCTTCAGGACAATACGTCAGAATGAAAGTATATGATCCCCTTAGTTAAATCTTGCAGAATTTAACATAATTTTGTAACTCTAAGACCTGGAAACTAGGAATTTCAACATGACACATCCTGTAGAAGTAATTTCAAGGACAATATCCAATGACATGGGATTTTGGAGCAAAATGCAGTAACACCTAGTTTCAGTGCAAAAGATAACAAATGGCTATCTTTTAAGCACAAGACCACTCAAGACACTTCCAAATCAATCACAAAATACATCATATCACTATGAACATGCAAAGTACTCAAATCTAGAACAACTACTGCATTCTAAGCACAAATCCACCTTCTCATCATCTTAAGTAACAAAGGTTGAGACTCCAAGCCAAAGCAAAAGAGGAGGTCTCCATTTGATAAAATGGGGTGTCTATGCAAGGCACAACAAATGATGACTCTACTGGGGAAATGCTCTAGAACATTTCAAAGATAAATTTCAGTTTCAAACCCAAAATCTTTGTGTTTCCCACATCCTAGACAAGAAAACATGATATTGTTGAAATAAGGGCAGATAACTGAGAGGGGGGCGAATTAGTTGTCACCAAAAAATTTATCCTTTTCTGTAATTAAACTTCTTTACCACTTGATAACAGATGAATGATGTAACCATGAAAGCATGAATCAAGAACACATGAGCAGAAACAAAATCAACACACATAAGACCAAGATTTTTACGTGGAAACCTAGTTAAGGGAAAAACCACGGTGGGGGTTAACCCACAAGATTTATTCTCTATTAAAAGAATAGAAAATAGGGAAGTCACATGCCTTCAGGGCACACTGCCCAAAGCTCACTACTCCAGGAGGCTCACTGCCTACAGAAATATTTATAAGTTTATCACAAAAAGATTGAACTGGAAAACAACATCTTCTTCATGCCAAGGTCAATTCCATTGAAGTGGACAATACATCTACTCTGCCCCCAAACACTTCTTCATACTTTACTACTCTTCCTCTTCTACTCTTCTTCTTCTCTACTTTGCCTTTCCTCCTTTCTTAGGATTTTGTCATTTTCGCACAAGGATACATTTTCACAACTCAACCACACATATTTATATGCTTCATCAACCTTGGAAAACATTAGGGTTGGCACTACAAACATGCGAATCACTATGCTATTGTCTAATCATAGATGGGATCCAAATCTTCCTTGAACACCATGCTACACTTCATAGAACCTCTCTTAGATCATCCGCAATATGCACAAAGCATCCAGTCAGACAAGACTGGAAAGGACAACAACACCCAAGGATAAATCTTCAATCAAGAGCTCAATCATCAATGCAGACCACCAACATAGTAGGCACACAATCTAGAGACTACCATAAGCACAATGAAATCAACAAGAACAACCACACCACCTCACTTCACCAGAAACACTTGCATCTCCATCTAAAAACTCAAGAACACCAACTATCATGACCGTCACACTAGAAAGATTTCTTGCAGACCTCCAAACCACGAACCACTTGAGTTGAGGATACACACTGATATCCCAAACACATCTCTAGATCTGCAGATCATAATATTCCAATGTGGATCAATCCAGACCATACTCCTATCACTATGTCACCTCTAAACACTGCAAAACCCTAATTCTATTCAAATGGCCATAACTTCATCAATACTTCATGCGGACCTCTCAAATCATAACTAGAGCACCTTTAGACAATCCTCTACAACACCCATTGGTCCACAGACTCTAATCTTCATCCTTCAGGGAATGTAGAGCAATCTTCTTCACTGAGCTACACTGTCTCCACTATCTCTTATAGAGAGATATGTAACTCACTTGTTTCAAATTTTCTCAATAACCTCAACATACAAGTCTTGTAGAATGGGATACAATTTACACCAATGACAAAAAGGATATGTTGACATCAATGACAACACCGATTAGGCACATATTTGCAACAATCTCCTCCTTGGTCATTGATGGCAACATATGATGTGAAAAACTATTTCAAACATCAAGACAAGAACTTCTCTGCCTTTCTCTTATCACACTTGCAACCATTTTCTTTACTGCTCCCCCTTTCACCATCAACTGCTTACTTTTAAGTTTTTCACATGACTTCTCTCCCCCTTTGACATTAATGGAAAAGGGCGCATATTTTCAATCATCTCTTCCTCTTTTTGTTTCTTAATCCATAATTAGCATACTGACTACTCCCCCTGAGTAGAAAATCCTTAACACCAATTTGGATCACAAGATATGACTGTGAATTCCACCAGACTGATGCACATTAGTGCACCTTAGTTCTAAACAGGAGGGGTAATGACCCCTAGCTTCCCTTTGAGATACTCAAAAGTATCCTTAGGTAGAGGCTTAGTAAAGATATCTATAATCTGATCCTTTGAAGAGACAAAATCCAATCTGACTTCATTCTCATTTACCTTCTTGTAAGGAAATGAGGGCATCTCAGAATGTATTTCTAAGAAAAGTGGTGTCTTCGACAAATTTAAATTCTTTCCAAATGCTTCAAAAAACACGCACAACTATGCCTTTAAAGCGGAAACAGACATAGAACATTTCCTACATTGACCCTTAGAGGAAAGCACAAGCAAACATTATCTAGTTTCAACAGCAGAGACATTAAACATGAAAGACAGAACAAGAACACAGATTTACGTGGGGAAAACCCTTACGGGTAAAAAACCCCACACTCCAAAAGCCCAGATCACCATTGTATTATTTAGCAACAGAAAAATAGTTACAATACAAAACTGGCAATAAGCCTTTCATGAAGATTTACATCTTGTTCCTTCAGAAGAATAACTGACAGTAACCCTGCACAAAGTTCTCCAGCACTTGGTTGGTTCTTCATACTGTGATCATGCCACAAACATCACACAATACAGAACTACATCTTCTCAGCCAGAACAATTTCATTTGAACTCTGTTTTCATCCTCTTCTTAGTCCCTTCACATGTTGTTCACATGCTGCATACAGCATACAGCATAAGATTTCACAGAAGAAGAAAACCAGAGGTCTCTCTCGAGAAGAACTCTCTCACACTCACACCGACCCCATCGATTACACAATTGCTTTTAGCAATCTAATCGATTGTCATGCAAAAGACCGTTCATTCCAACTGCCCAGTATCGCTGACATCCAACTGTCCAAACCGTTTGCATAACTATCTAACCGTTCACATTCTCATAGGAAACTTTGGTCCCACATGCACAAGTTCCAGTTGGACATCCGGGTTTAAATGCCCGAACACATGTAAGATAACTTTCGGCGCTTTTGCCACCGACGACTCCAGTCTATCCCTATCAGCACAACTCAAACTGTCGGCACAACCACAACCATGCACTCTGATAGTCCCTTGTCTCACCGATACCAAGTCTTCACCCTTCGTCAGTGTGACCACTATGCATCGGCCTAAAACCTTTAAGCTACGCCGATAGAAGTCCTCGCACCAACACCTGACTCCATCGGAGTGACTTTCACCATCGGTGAAGCGATCCATACTTACACCGATGACCCTTGTCTCACCGATGCCAAAGCTCCATAGTCTTCCATTGGGGTGACGAGGTCCATCGGAGAGAGGACTCAAGGCTTGGCCGACAGTGATTCTCTTGCCGACGCCCAAAGCTTCGCCAAATGCCATCGAGGAGACAATCTACATCGGAGCGACTCCTCCAAGTTTGGCCGATAGCAAAGCTCACGCCGACACCAAAACTCTTCATCAGAGTGACTTCTGGCATCGGAGTGATAATTCAAGGCTGGGCCGATAGAAGTTCTCACGCCGACGCCAACCCTTCATCGGTATAACATGAAGTAACGGGGAGACTTCTTCCAGCTACGCCGATAACACTACTCACTCCGATGATCTTTCATCAGAGTGACTCATGCCGACAAGATCGCTAACCCTTCATCCATTGTCGGTGTGACCCAACACTGTCGGAGCTCCTACCACCAGCTTTGCCGACGGTCAACCTCATGCCGATGTCTCACTACCATCGGTAAGACCTTGGAGATCGGCATAAGACACCGAACTCCTACCAATAGTAATCCTCATGCTGATAGCTAGCCCTCCATCGGTGTAACCTAGCAGATCGGCCAAAGACCTCTTACTCCCACTGATACAAGGAGTCAAGCCGATAACAAAGGAAAACCAAGGAACCAATGAACCTGTAATTTGAGTCACTAGTACTCAACATTCTCCCACTTGACGAAGGAATTACAGGAAACCATCAATGCTCCATATCACAAAACCAAAGATGATACTACCACCACTCTACTGTGCTCACAAACTTTTTACAGAAGCTCCATAACATCAACTTCAAAGCTGTCAAAACATAGCCAGAAACATCCTCCAGAAACAAGATAAACCATCAGCTAGAACAACAATCAGTAAGCTAACTATACCCATCCAACTGAACATAAAACCCACATGACTGAAAATAGCACACACAGCCAGTGCTAAAACATCCAATCACTCATACCTTAAAGGTATGAACATCAGTAGACTCATGCCACCTACATATACACCCATCAACTGCAAATACAAGCTCAAAGTGTGAACCAGTCGAAGAAGACCAAACACTTCAAGAACTCCCACTGCATGGGTAATGCAGATCTGAAAAAGATCATGGCATACAAAAAAATCCACCAATGGCATTACATAGAAAGTGTAAATATCATGTAGTACCAAGGAAACATCCACCATGATATGCAAAAACTGTAAGCAAATAATCCTGCAAGAACAACACCTCACAACCAGTCCAAAGTTCTCCAATTTCTCCACATCCAACAAAAGAAAGAGATAACAGAACAGAACCTTCATGCTGTCACCCAATAACATAAGTGAAAGCACATGACCACAAACTAGTGATCATCAACTCCAACCAAATCTCAAAACAATGTAATGTGAAACACACCATGAGAGAAACTAACTGAGACCAAGAGAAACACTGTACATCATATACCTGCAGACAATCCTTTTACATACACCTCTGAATGCCAACTGTGTCAAGTATGATCTCCTTCAAAACACCCCAAAGACGAACATCATAACAACATCCAAACAAACATTCAATCTCCAAGATCAACTAACATGGATGTAAGCTTCACAAACCAAAGAAGATCAAACTAATTCATTTCCCATTTCAAGAAATCAGCCCATTAACCATCTCCTAACAGTCCTCATCAATGAATGATATCTCTAAACTCAAATGCACAAGGAGATAATCATGCTATTCATCTCTCACAATGAATCCACCAGAACCATCAATGAGCAGTTCAAGATCCATATCTATGAAAGAAAACATAAAACACCTGAGAGAAACAATGGGCTATACCTCTCAAGTGAAACTTGTCGAGTAGACTAAGAGTGGGGAAAGAGAATGTTCTTCCAAGATACCCAAGTCCCAATGACTTTCTCCAAGAACAATCTCCTCTAGATCTTTTGTTGAATTCACATTCAACCAAGGTAAAGACTCCTCGAACTTCCAGCTGTAAACTCTGATTTAGCACAACATATACAGTCTCACCTTATTCTCCATGTATCCATGAGTACCTTTGAACAATCACCTCATGCTGAACTCCAACTGCATCACTACAACACTATGAAGTAATCAAGCAAAAGATAAATGTACCCAAACATAGAGAAGTAACCAAACCACTGTCAAAACTCCAATCATCTAAACCAAGAACTTATCATGACATCATGATCTTACCATCTCCATTAGGAGATTCCATGCTCTAGGTGAACATAACCATGGTCTCTAGATCAATGTATCATACCAAAATTCAAAAGTAGAAATCATGATATGAAAAAACCAAAACTCTAAACCAACATCACCTATCAAGCACCACCAACACCTCAGCCAAGGATTTCATGAATCCCCCATGACTCCAAGATGTTACTCATCCTCAAATAGTGCCCCTGCAAATGCGAAAGAACCCTTCTGCAGCAACAGGATCAAAGAGCTCCTCCTAGTAACATCTGCAACACTAAAGAAGATCATTCACCACTAAGTGATGAAAGACACAGTCAATGCTAAAGCTCCCACTGAACTGTAACAACAGAGCTTTCCAAGCATCCTGACCAAACATCTCCTAATCTGAAAATCTTCCAGGTCCACACATTAACATGTCCATGTGACTATAAAACCAAGTGACACCAAGATCTCCAAAACAAGGAATTAAACTATCACTGTCAATAGCTTACACAAACCTGTGTATTCAAGCTGTACATGACACCATGATATACACACTACAAGTCTCCATAACCAACTATTCAGATACTCTACAACATCCATCCTCTCATCCCAAAACAGTCACACCAATGCACAAGTGACCACAGACAAGGCTAGCTAACAAATCTGCATAAACACTTAAACAACCTTGTGGATAAAGACAATCCACATCCAAGTCATCTCACTGTAGCTTAATAGGTGATCAGCCCACAAAACTACATAACTCGTAGATCCAACCAATGTATCATGCAAACTCACTATCACACTGGAAACTGCAAAACTGAGATTTTAAGGAATAAATAACAATGTAGACAACATGACTCAAGCATCAGAAAACTTACTTTTCACTGATTCACCCAACATGTCCACAACCAGAGCACCATAGTCAAGAAACTAGAAGCATTACCATAGAAATGCTGAGTGTCATATCACATACCAGCACTCCCATGCAGAGAAAGCATTTCACCTCCTCACACCATGCACAGAGCATGCATGCAAAACTGCAACTATATCATCCAACAACATCCCAAAAGCCAGGGTCTAGAAATAGTTTAACTACAGCTTCACAAAACCACAAGTTTTTCTTTTGACCGTGTAAAACCTGCAAAAACCACTTGTGTTTGAAAAACACCCATGCACATCCATACCCACTTCACATCTGGAAAACCCAAAAAGTCTGCAACAAAACTCCATAACAGTTAAACCAAACTAATGTATCATCATGAATATGCATAACCATAGATTTTAAGGAAAAACTATAAAACCCCTCAAATCCAATAATCATGAATCTGAGTCATGCAAGTACAAAATATCCATTTAAGGAAATAACAGTTCAAGAGATTCAGGCCCACTTGTAGACCAATCTCTCAAACCACCAACATGTACATGCATCTGAGAGAATCGGGCTATTACAGAAGCTCTTAGATCATCCAATGATCAACTCCAAAGCCTGTATGCAATCAGGGTAACAGAAAAATTATGCCTTCCAATACTAGGAATAGAACACCCAGCATAAGCACAATACTCCATGGCTGAGCAGTAACACAAACTCCATATCATCAGAGAGCCTCTCACATAGACACCCAATATGAAAGTTACTGTAGCAACACAACCACAAAGAAAACCCCATGCAACAAGATTAAATACTATCAATTAAGAGCCTCAGGCCACATCATGACCAGCTCCAGTCTCTTCACCATCCTTCAAGCACTGCTGAAACAGAAACACAAGATCAACTGCCAGACTTCCACTCAAACAAGGATCAAACAAACAGACATTTCCTTCAAATTTCCTCAAGCCTGTCACACTAAGAAATCATCACAGAAGGAATACCCAGACCTTATACACCAGGAACTCTTACATGCAAACACATGCAGCACACAAATGTACATATGTGAGCAATAAAGCATATCCCAGAAGAAAGCTCTGATACCAGTTGTAAGGAAATGAGGGCATCTCAGAACGTATTTCTAAGAAAAGTGGTGTCTTCGACAAATTTAAATTCTTTCCAAATGCTTCAAAAAACACGCACAACTATGCCTTTAAAGCGGAAACAGACATAGAACATTTCCTACATTGACCCTTAGAGGAAAGCACAAGCGAACATTATCTAGTTTCAATAGCAGAGACATTAAACATGAAAGACAGAACAAGAACACAGATTTACGTGGGGAAAACCCTTACGGGTAAAAAACCCCACACTCCAAAAGCCCAGATCACCATTGTATTATTCAGCAACAGAAAAATAGTTACAATACAAAACTGGCAATAAGCCTTTCATGAAGATTTACATCTTGTTCCTTCAGAAGAATAACTGACAGTAACCCTACACAAAGTTCTCCAGCACTTGGTTGGTTCTTCATACTGTGATCATGCCACAAACAGCACACAGTACAGAACTACATCTTCTCAGCTAGAACAATTTCATTTGAACTCTGTTTTCATCCTCTTCTTAGTCCCTTCACATGCTGTTCACATGCTGCATACAGCATACAGCATAAGACTTCACAGAAGAAGAAAACCAGAGGTCTCTCTCAAGAAGAACTCTCTCACACTCACACCGACCCCATCGATTACACAATTGCTTTTAGCAATCTAATCGATTGTCATGCAAACGACCGTTCATTCCAATTGCCCAGTATCGCTGACATCCAACTGTCCAAACCGTTTGCATAACTATCTAACCGTTCACATTCTCATAGGAAACTTTGGTCCCACATGCACAAGTTCCAGTTGGACATTCGGGTTTAAATGCCCGAACACATGTAAGATAACTGTCGGCGCTTTTGCCGCCGACGACTCCAGTCTATCCCCATCGGCACAACTCAAACTGTCGGCACAACCACAACCATGCACTCTGATAGTCCCTTGTCTCACCGATACCAAGTCTTCACCCTTTGTCAGCGTGACCACTATGCATCGGCCTAAAACCTTTAAGCTATGCCGATAGAAGTCCTCGCACCAACACCCGACTCCATCGGAGTGACTTTCACCATCGGTGAAGCGATCCATACTTACACCAATGACCCTTGTCTCACCGATGCCAAAGCTCCATAGTCTTCCATTGGGGTGACGAGGTCCATCGGAGAGAGGACTCAAGGCTTGGCCGATAGTGATTCTCTTGCCGACGCCCAAAGCTTCGCCAAATGCCATCAGGGGGACAATCTACATCGGAGCGACTCCTCCAAGTTTGGCCGATAGCAAAGCTCACGCTGACACCAAAACTCTTCATCGGAGTGACTTCTGCCATCGGAGTGACAATTCAAGGCTGGGCCGATAGAAGTTCTCACGCCGACGCCAACCCTTCATCGGTATAACATGAAGTAACGGGGAGACTTCTTCCAGCTACGCCGATAACACTACTCACTCTGATGATCTTTCATCAGAGTGACTCACACCGACAAGATCGCTAACCCTTCATCCATCGTCGGTGTGACCCAACACTGTCGGAGCTCCTACCACTAGCTTTGCCAACGGTCAACCTCATGCTGATGTCTCACTACCATCGGTAAGACCTTGGAGATCGGCATAAGACACCGAACTCCTGCCGATAGTAATCCTCATGCCGATAGCTAGCCCTCCATCGGTGTAACCTAGCAGATCGGCCAAAGACCTCTTACTCCCACCGATACAAGGAGTCAAGCTGATAACAAAGGAAAACCAAGGAACCAATGAACCTGTAATTTGAGTCACTAGTACTCAACACTTCTCTCTCAAAAAGTGAAACTTGATGGATATGCACTTGGTCTTTGAATGCAACACCAGATTCTTTGAAATGTTTATTGCACTTGAATTATCACAAAAGATTGTAACAGGTTCTTCAAACGCAACTCTGATATCCTTTAACATTTGTTTCATCCACAAAACTTGATTACAATTACTTGCTGCTACTATGTACTTAGCCTTTGTAGTAGACAGAGATATTGCCTCCTACTTTTTTCTGAACCAAGAAACTAATCTCTTTCCAAAGAAAAATGTACCTCCACTAGTACTCTTCCTATCATCCACATCTCCTACCATAAGCCATAGTCAGATGTTCCCTTTAGATACCTAAAGATTCTTTTGACTACTACAATATGAGATTCTCTAGGATCAGCTTGAAATCTAGCAATAAGTCCAACTGCATTCATAATATCAGGTTTGGTATGAGTTAGATAAAGCAGTCCTCCAATCATTGATCTATACTTCCTCTGATCTTCTTTAGGGGAATCATCATCTTTACTCAACTTGCATCTAGTTACCATATGAGTACTCACTGGTTTTGAATCCTCCATTCCAAACTTTTTCAACAACTCCTTCACATACTTAGACTGAGATATGAAGATGCCTTTTTTTGACTGAATGATTTATAGACCTAGGAAGAAATTCATTTCACCAAGCATGGACATCTCAAACTCACTTTGCATCTGATTAGCAAAACTTTTACACATGCTCTCATTTCCCCCAAAGATGATATCATCAAAAAATACCCCAACAATCAAGATGTGTTCATAATCAATTTTGAAATAAAGATTACTATCACCAGTGCCTTTGTTAAAGCCTAACTTTAGCAGGTACTTGTCTAATCTTGCATACCAAGCTCTTGGGGCTTGTTTAAATCCATACAATGCTTTCTTCAATCTTCAGACCTTATCTTCTTGATCAGACAACTGGAATCCTTTTGGTTGCTCAATGTAAACTTCTTCTTCTAACTCTCCATTCAAGAATGCTGACTTGACATCCATCTGGTAGACTTTGAAATCTTTGTAAGTAGCAAAGGCAAGAAATAATCTGACTACTTCAATTCTTGCTACCGGAGAAAAAGTTTCTTCAAAATCAATTCCCTCTACCTAAGAGTAACCTTTGCACACCAATCTTGCTTTGTTTGTCACAACTTCACCATCTTCATTCAATTTATTTCAGAAGACCCATTTAGTTCCAATTACACTTTTGTTTTCAAGTCTAGGAACAAGATCCCAAGTATGATTCTTCTCAATCTGCATTAATTCTTCTTCCATTGCTTTTACCTAATTTTCATCATTACAAGTTTCATTCACTGATTTGGTTCAATCTTTGAAATTAGACAACACTCCTCTTGTTCTTCAACAATTCTTCTTCTAGTTTGAACACCTTTATCTTTATCTCCTATGATCTAATTTTTAGAATGATTCAATCTTACATACCTAGGAGTTTTGGGATTTTCTTCAATTTTTGATTCTTGAGCTTGTTCCTCAACATCTGCATTAAATTCTTGAGTTACTAGATTCTCTGGAGTAAACTGAACTTTCTTTCCTTCATTTGGACTTCCATTTTGATCATCTGATTCATATCCAAAAAACCTTGAAGTTCTCTCCTTGCTTTCATCAACCTTGATATTAGCACTTTCAAAAATATTTTTCAATCTCTTATTAAAGCACTGGTATGCCTTGCTTTGATTAGAATAACCCAGAAATATTCCTTCATCACATCTTGCATCAAACCTGCCTAGATTGATGCAGGAGCATCCAGTGGTGTAAGGGTGATCTTGCATCACCCAAAAAAAGATGTGTTTGAAAATTGTTGATGTTCTTTCCATTTATTTTCAATATTTGTTGTTTCAGTTCCATAATCACTTGAATAATGATGTAGAACTTTCAGTTTTTCCAAACTGCTAAAAATAGTAACCTGCTATTTTTAGAAAGTTTGCATTTGGGCACAGATTGAAGTGAAAATTTACAGGAAGTTACATAACAAAAATATAAGACATTTGGCGAAGGAATCACATAAAGATCATTTGCGAACTGAAAGATATTAAAGTTTTTGTTTCCTGAAAAATGCCTGAAAATTATTCAAACTCAGGTTTGAGGCACCAAATGGCCCCGTATAGGCCTGAAAATGGCCAAAACCATTAGAGCGGGTTCTTAGCACGTAGAGTACTCCATGATCTTTCCAACACATAAAACGGTTCGTCAATTGGACACCCAGATCAAAAGTTATGGCTCCTGGAAGTTGACCTATTTTTTGAGGGAGATGCAAATTTTGAAATTAGGTTGTTGGTCACCAAAAAGGCTATTAATAACTATTTTTGGGAACCCTGGGTGGTAGTAGAGTTAAGGGGGCAAGTGTGGAGTCAAGGATAGGCGGGAAAATAGAAACCCTAGCTGATTTGGGGTTATAGAAGGTAGGTGTTTCTAGAGTCTGGGAATAGGAAGCTATAATGTATTACAGCCTGTAGAGGGTTGATTCCTCTGATTGTATTTGAGCTTCTGTAATGTAATAAGTTGTCCAAATCAATAAAGGAAGTTCTATTTTCTGTGTACAATTTCTGTTGTTGTGTATTTTATGATTGACCCCCTTCATCAAGTGGTATCTAAGCCAGGTTTCCTGAGTGTGTAGACAGATCGCCAACCATGAGGCAGTTAGCACCAGGACCTGAGGTTGTGGGTTTGCTGTGGAGACCAAGATGTCTCCACGAAGAAATCATGTTGGGAGGAATGCTTTGATGGATGAGGGTTTTAGAGCCCTACAAAGGCAAATCAATGCATTGCAAGAGGAGCTACGAAGAGGGTTTGAGCCGAGGACAAGAGAAGAGAGTGAAGATGAAGCTGAAGAAGAGCTATCTGAGGAAGAACAAGAAGCTGTTAGAGATCCTGCAGAAGTTAGGTTGTTGAGGGCCATTTTGAAGATTGGAAAGAGGCCCAAGATTGAAGTTTCTACATATTCTGGAGATTTGAATCCAGAATAGCTTATTGATTGGATCAATGACATGGAGGAGTATTTTGAGTATGAAGATGTGGAGGACCCAGATCGGGTTAAGTTTGCAAAAACAAAGTTGAAGGGCCACGCCAATATTTGGTGGAAGGAGGTCCAATTAGAGAGGAACAGAAGAGGAAAAGGAAAAATCACCAAATGGGATCGAATGGTGGAGAAACTAAAGAAGAGTTCATTCTTGTGGACTATGAGATGGAGTTGTTGAAGAAGTTGCAAGGACTGAAGCAAGGTAACAAGTCTATTAAGGAGTATACACAAGAGTTTTATAAAATTACTATTAGGACAGGCCATGCAAAGCCCAACAAGGAGAAGCTAGCCCATTACATTAATGGGTTGAGGATAAGTATTCAAGAGGAGTTGAGCCTGGTCAGAATGACCACCATAGAAGATGCGTACTAGTTTTCCCTGAAGGTGGAAGAGAAGCTGAACAAAAGATTTGATAGAAAGCAAAGGGGAAGAAGTCAAGGTGGAAGGACTAGTGGAAGACCCTATGGAGGCTGTAACGAAGATCAAAAGAAAAGTGAAGAAGCAGGCACCAGTCAAAATCAAAGAGGGGATAATACGTACCACCCTTGTGACCAGAACAATGGTGAGCAAAGAGGAAGAGGAAGAGGCAGACCTGGGCAAGGACCTAGAAGAGGAGGTTTTAGAGGAACCTGTTTCCAATGTGGAGAAAAAGAGCATCAAGCATATGAGTGTCTGCAACATCAAGGAAGGACAAATAGAAGACCTGAAGGTAATGCACGAGTTGCACATGTAGATGAAGATGCACATTCTAAGAATTTTGAAGATGCTAAAAGGGGAGAAACCCTAGTTGTCAGAAGAACCTTGCTGAATGAGGAGAAAGAACCCAATCAAAGGAAGAGTTTATTCTGCACAAGGTGCAAATGTGAAGGTAAGTTTTTTGATATTATTATTGATAGTGGAAGCACTGATAATCTTGTTTCAAAGGAGATGGTTGACAAGAAAGCATCCATATCCATGTCAGATTGCATGGTTGCAAAAGGACCATAGAGCTTTGGTCAATGAACAGTGTTTAGTGAAGTTCAAGATTGGTGACTACCATGATGAGGTGTTGTGTGATATCATACCGATGGATGCATGTCATATGTTGTTGGGGAGGCCATGGTAGTATGATAGGAGCGTTGTCCATGATGGTCGTGCAAACACATATTCCCTAACAAAGAATGGAGTTCATCATAAGTTGAAGCCCTTGAAGGAGGTGGAAGAAAAGGTATGTAGTACTGCTAGAATTTGCCTGGTAGATGGTAGGAAGTTTTTGGAAGGTATGAAGCATGAGCATCATGCTTTGCATTGATTCCTAAGATTAGTCAAGAGAAATGTGAAGATGTACCAGCAAAAGTCTCAGATATGTTGGATGAATTTTAGGACATTATCTCTAATAATGTACCAGAAGGTTTACCACCAGTAAGGAAGATAATTCATCAAATGGATTTGATACCAGGAGCTAGTTTACCAAACAAGGCAGCCCATAGAATGACTCCAGCAGAAAGTGAAGAGTTGAACAGACAAGTTCAGGAGTTGTTGAGGAAGGGATTTATAAGAGAAAGCCTAAGTCCATGTGCAGTACCTACAATGCTCACACCAAAGAAAGATGGAGAGTAGAGAATGTGTATAGACTCTTGATCCATCAATAAGATCATGATCAAGTACAGATTTCCATTTCCCAGAATGGATGACATAATGGACTGTTTGAGTGGAGCCAAGTACTTCATGAAGATTGACCTGAAGAGTGGGTATCACCAGATTCGTATCAGAGAAGGAGATGAGTGGAAGACAGCCTTCAAAACCAAAGAAAGTTTCTATGAGTGGTTAGTCATGCCATTTGGACTAACCAATGCACCAAGCACATTCATGCGGCTCATGAACGAGGTACTGAAAGAATTTTTGGAAAGTTTTGTTATTGTTTATTTGGATGATATTTTGATTTTTAGTAAGACTTGGGATGAGCATCTAATGCATATCAGAAGAGTTCTAGAGAAGCTGAGGGAGGAGAAGTTGCTGATTAATCTGAAGAAATGTAGTTTTGCAAAGAAGGAATTGGTATACCTAGGATTTGTTATCTCAGAGGAAGGTCTTAAGATGGACCCAGAAAAAGTAAGAGCTATCATTGAATGGCCTACGCCAAGGAGTGCAATGGAGGTAAGATCTCTTCATGGTTTGGCAAGTTTTTACAGAAAGTTTATCAGGAATTTTAGTAGCATTTGTGCACCCCTAACTGAGACAATGAGAGGGGATAGAAAACAGTTTAGATGGACTAAAGGAGTAGACAAAAGCTTTGATACATTGAAGCAGAAAGTCGTAGAGCAACCTATTTTGGCACTTCCATATTTCAATAAGGTATTTCAGGTAGATTGTGATGCTAGTGGTAGTGGTATAGGAGTTGTTTTGAGCCAAGAAGGTAAGCCCATTGCCTATTTTAGTGAGAAGCTTAATGATGCCAAGAAAAAATATTCTGTTTATGATCAGGAATTTTATGCAATAATTTAGGCTTTGAAGAAATGGAGACATTATTTGTTGCCAAAGGAGTTTGTTTTATATACTAATCATCAAGCTTTACAGTATCTTAATAGTCAAGTAGGCACTTAAAATGGGTTGATTTTTTGTAGAGCTATACTTTTGTTTTGAAGCACAGGAGTGGGAAGTCCAACAGAGTTGCAGATGCCTTGAGCAGAAGGCAAAATTTGTTGACAGAAATGAAGATAGAGGTTGTTGGGTTCGATGAGCTCAAAAGTTTGTACCTTGAAGATCTAGATTTTGTAGAGGCCTAGAAAGCTTGTTTGAAACCTGTTACTTTGGATAGGACAAAATGGTTGGATTTCATAATCCAAGATGGCATGTTGTTTAGGGGAAGCCAGTTGTGTATTCCAAGGAGTTCCATGAGAGAGAACCTAATTAAGGAGAAGCATAGTGGAGGATTGGGTGGATACTTTGGTCGAGATAAGACCATTGCTATTATTGGTGAAGATTATTATTGGCCACAATTGCAACAAGATGTGAGGAAATTTGTACAGAGTTGCAAAGTGTGTCAAATGGCAAAAGGAATGAGTCAGAATATAGGGCTATATCAGCCATTACCTGTACCAGAGAAGCCATGGGATGATATCAATATGGATTTTGTTCTTGGTTTACCAAGGACACAGAGAGGACATGATTCCATTTTTGTGGTGATGGATAGATTCTCGAAGATGGCACATTTCATTCCTTGCAAGAAGACTAATGATGATGTTCATATTGCTGAATTATTTTTCAGGGAGGTAGTGAGATTACATGGTCTACCAAAGAGTATAGTTTTAGATCGAGATACCAAGTTTGTTGGTTATTTCTAGAGAACATTGTGGAAGAAATTGAAAATAGATTTGAAGTTCAGTTCTGCACACCATCCACAAACTAATGACAGACAGAAGAGGTGAATAGGAGTTTGGGTAACCTACTACGATGCTTAGTAGGAGATAAGCCCAAGGGATGGGATTTGATTTTGACCACAGGAAGAATTTGCTTACAACAATTCTATCAATAAGAGTACTAGTAAATCACCATTCCAAATTCTAAATGGGAATAGTCCAAGAAATGCTTCAGAGTTAAGGAAGCTGGACAAAGGAGAAAAGACAAGTGCTGAAGCTGAAGACTTTGCAGAACATCTGAAGAATTTGCATGAAGAGGTGAGAAAGCACATTAATAAGATGAATATTCAGTACAAGGCTAAGGCAGATTAGAAGAGGAGCTATAAGGAGTTCCAGGTAGGGGATGAAGTCATGGTTTACTTGAGAAAAGAAAGGTTCCCAATTGGAACATACAATAAGTTGAAAATGAAGAAATTTGGACCATGCAGAATACTAAAGAAGCATGATTCAGGAAATGCATATGAGGTAGAGATGCCAAGTGGGATTAATATTTCCCCTATGTTCAACATTGTTGATTTAACAAAATATCATGAGGGTGGCATAGAGGATGGAACAACAGAAGAATAGTGGAGTATTCCAATATCTACTTCAACTGAGGAGATAGAAGAGATCTTGGATAGCCGTGTGGGAAGAAGTACTCAAAACAAGCAATATGAAGAATATCTGGTGAAACAGAAAGGAAGACCTATTGAAGATCGTTCTTGGTTATCTAATGCAGAGGTTGACTGTTTGGGTTTTCCTCACACAAACACCTGAGATGTGACAGGGTCACTTCTCAAATTACCCTGGGTGTCTAATGCAGAAGCATCCAGTGATGTAAGGGCAATCTTGCATCACCCAAAAAAAGATATTTTTCAAAATTGTTGATGTTCTTTCCATTTATTTTCAAAATTTGTGGTTCTGGTTCCATAATCGCTTGAATAATGATGTAGAACTTTCAGTTTTTCCAAACTGCTAAAAATAGTAACCTGCTATTTTAGAAAGTTTGCATTTGGACATGGATTGAAGTGAAAATTTATAGGAAGTTACATAACAAAATTATAAGACCTTTGCTAAAGGAATCACACAAAGATCATTTGCGAGCTGAAAGATATTAAAGTTTTTGTTTCCTGAAAAATGCCTGAAAATTATTCAAACTCAGGTTTGAGGCACCAAATGGCCCCGTACAGGCCTGAAAATGGTTAGAACTGGCAGAGCAGGTTCTTAGCGTGTAGAGCACTCCACGAGATTTCTAATGCATAAAACAATTTATCAATCAAACATCCAGATCAAAAGTTATGGCTCCTAGAAGTTGACCTATTTTTGGAGGGAGATGCAAATTTTGAAATTAGGTTGTTGGCTACCAAAAAGGCTATTAATAACCATTTTTGGGAACCCTGGGCGGAAGTAGAGTTAAAGGGGCAAGTGTGGAGTCAAGGATAGGTGGGAAAACATAAACCCTAGCTGATTTGGGGTTACAGAAGGTAGGTGATTCTAGAGTCTGGGAATAGGAAGTTGTAATGTGTTGTAGCTTGTGGAGGGTTAATTCCTCTGATTGTATTTTAGCTTCTATAATGTAATAAGTTGTCCAAATCAATAAAGGAAGTTCTATTTTCTGTGTGCAATTTTTATTGTTGTGTGTTTTATGATTTACCCCCTTCATCATAGATCTTCATCTCTTTTGATATAGCATTTGCTACCAAAAACTGTGAAATATTTCATAGGAGTATTACCAAACCATAGTTCATAAGGTGTTTTACCAGAATTACCTTTGATCTGTACCCAGTTAAGAGTGTAGACAACATTACTTACAACCTCTCTCCAATAGATGTGGAACATTTCCTTCCATCATCATGGTTCTAGAAGCCTCTTGAATAGTCTGATTCTTCCTTTCCACAACTCCATTCTATTGAGGAGTTCTAGGAGTAGATAATTGTCTTCTTATTCCATGCTTTTCATGAAATACATTGAATTCACTGGAGGTAAACTCTCCACCTCTGTCAGATCTCAGACATTTTATCTTCACACCAATCTCATTCTCCACCCTAGCCTTAAACACTTTGAATTTGTCAAGAGCATCTAATTTCTCTCTCAAGAAAGTGACCCACATCATCCAAGAGTGATCATGAATTACCAACATAAAGTATCTATCTCCTTGCAAACTCCTAACCCTAGCAAAACCACACAAATCAATGTGCACAAGTTCCAACAATCTACTTGAAGATTTTTCTTTACTCTTGAGTGTAGTTCTTCTCTATTTGCCCAACTGACATTCCTTACACATCCTATTAGTAGGTTTTACAATCTTTAGAAGATCTCTCACAGCCTGAGTAGCACTTATCTTGACAATGTTGTCAAAGTTTACATGATACATTCTCCTATGCCATAGTCAACTCTGATCAATCTGAGCAATCAAACAACTTTTACCAGTACCACTTAAATGAAAGATGTTACCTCTAGTCTATGTACTAGATGCAATCTCAGTTCCAGAGCTTTCCAAAATTCTACATTTTCCATCCTTGGATCAGAGATCATATCCCTTGTCAACCAACTGTCCAACACTGAGAAGATTATGCTTCAACCCTTCTACATACAAAACATCATTAGTGTTATTCTTACCATCAAGATAGATGGATCGTCTGTCACGGATTCTACCCACTGAATTCTCTCCAAACTTCACAATTCCACATTTATACCTTTCCATACTTACAAACTTACTCTTATCACCTGTCATATGATGAGAGCATCCACTGTCAATTACACATTTATCCTTTTCTTCAACCTGAGTAGCCAAGGCTCTTTCCACATTCACACAGCTAGTAGATTCAATAGGCACCGGATCTTCTTCTTTGATGGTAGTGAACACCCATTCATTTCCTAAGGTACTTCTCTTATCAGATTCATCATCAATGACTCCTTCTTCAGTAGCTTCTTGGAAATAGTAGTATTTCTTTTGAACCCTAGGTCTATTAGGGTTTGGCTTCGAAACCCTCTCTGGACATCTTGGAGCAAAATGACCAATCTTATTGCAAGCAAAACATTTGAAGGGCAATTTTCCTTCATATTTATCAGATCCTCTTAGTAATCTTTTGGCAAACAAGGCTTCAAGTTCTTCAAACTTTGATTCATCTTCTTCAAGCTCCTTCCTTGCCTTCTCAAATCTAGTTAGTCTTCTTGAAGAGCTTTCACTTGGATCAAATCTTTGCTTTCCATAAACATTGACCTTAAATACAGATTCAGATTTAGGAAGAGAATCACCAAACTCACTCATTTCAAATGCTGAAAGCTTGCCAACCAACTGATCTCTTGTAATAGTTGTCACAGTCCTGATCTCCTCAATAGCAGCAACTCTATGTTTGTATGAAGCAGGTAAGGATCTAAAGCACTTTGCCAACAATATTTGATTCTTCCAGTTTTCCACCAGCACACCGGATACCACACATAAGTTCATTCACCTTTTGCATGTAGGAAGTAATGTTTTCATCTTCACACATCCTCAAATTTTCATATCTACCCTTCAGACTCTACAACTTAGCACATTTGACATGTTAATCACCTTCATATAGAGTTTCCAACTTCTTCCAGATTTCATGAGTAGCTTCTTTTAGAGGAACCAACTTGATACTGATTGTTGAAATAAGGGTAGACAACTAAGAGGGGGGATGAATTAGTTGTCACCAAAACTTTTATCCTTTGCTGTAATTAAACTTCTTTACCACTTAATAACAGATGAATGATATAACCATGAAAGCATGAATCAACAACACATGAGCAGAAACAAAATCAACACACATAACACTAGGATTTTTACATGGAAACCTGGTTAAGGGAAAAACCATAGTGGGGGTTAACCCACAAGATTTATTCTCTGTTAAAAGAATAGAAAATGGGGAAGGTACATGCCTTCAGGGTGCACTACCTAGAGCTCACTGCTCCAAGAGGTTCACTACCTACAAAAATGTTTATAAGTTTATCACAGAAAAATTGAACTAGAAAAAAGCATCTTCTTTATGCTAAGGTCAGTTCCATTGAAGTGCACAATACATCTTCTCTACCCCCAAACACTTCTTCATACTTTACTACTCTTCCTCTTCTACTCTGCCTTTCCTCCTTTCTTAGGATTTTGTCATTTTTGCACAAGGATACATTTTCACAACTCAACCACACATATTTATACAGTTCATCAACCTTGGAAAACATAAAGGTCAGCACTACAAACATGTGAATCACTATGTTGTTATCCAATCATAGCTGGGATCCAAATCTTCCTTGAACACCATGCTACACTTCATAGAACCTCTCTTAGATCATCTGCATTATGCACAAAGCATCCGGTTAGCCAAGATTGGAAAGAACAACACCCAAAGATAAATCTTCAATCACGAGTTGAATCCTCAATGTGGACCACCAACATAGTAGGCACACGATCTAGAGACCACCACAAGCACAATGAAATCAACAAGAACAACCACACCACCTCACTTCACCAAAAACACTTGCATCTCCATCCAGAAACTCAAGAACACCAACTGTCATGACTATCACACTAGAAAAATTGCTTGTGGACCTCCAAACCATGAACCACTTGAGTTGAGGATACACACTAATATCCCAAACACATCTCTAGATCCACAGATCATAATATTCCAATGCGGATCAATCCAGACCATACTCTTGTCACTCTGTCACCTTTGAACACTACAAAAACTTGGTTCTACTCAGATGGCCATAACTTCATCAATACTTCATACAGACCTCTCAAATCATACATGGAGCACCTTCAGACAACCCTCTACAACACTCATTGGTCTGTAGACTTTGATCTTTATCCTACAGGGAATATAGAGCAATCTTCTTCACTGAACTGCACTGTCTTCATTGTCTCTTACAGAGAGATATGTAACTCACTTGTTTCTTCCGGAGAGTCAAATTTTCTCAATAACCTCAAAATACAAGTCTTGTAGAATGAGATACAGTTGACACCAATGACAACAAGGATATGTTGACATCAATGACAACACTGATTAGGCACATATTTGCAACAGATATCCTATCAATGAAGCAAAAATCAATAGCAAGGTGCAACCATCCATATCCTAAAAACCTAAGTGTGTGCAATTGCATTGATTCCCATCCCTTAGCAACTAAGATCATCTCAGATCCTTCACATTAAGCTATGTGATTAGTACACACCTTATGAACTACTTTGGCATTACCCTGCTACAAGCAAGTGTCTATAGCCCCAACGGGTTTGTCTTAGAATTCCACTCAAGCAGAGCCCTACTACCAGTTAGGCATCCATAGCCTAGGTAGAGTTTACTTGATTGTCCATCTAACTAAGTTATAGTGTGTGATTGTGATTGTGATTTTCTTTTCTTTTCTTCTTTTTGAGTTTCAATTTTGCTCAAATTTGGTAGAGTACAATGCAGTACCGCTACCCTTGTAACACATGCTTTTGACAACACTAGTTATGTTGATAACTCATCTAGCTAGGTCTGGACTTCTGATGGTAGCAAAGGTGGACCTTTAGATTTTTCACTTAAAGACTCACTTAGGAACTTCAAGATTACTTAAGAGTGTAAAAGATATATGGTTAGAAAATATTTTAGGCACACTGACTAATGATTCATTTCCAATGAGCAGACATCACACTCCCTGGTGCAACAACAGAACCCACAGTAAGACCCAGGCAGAAACTTTGGCTTCTTAAAGAAACATTCCAAATTACTTACCCAAAATAGGAACACTTGCAGGACTGCACAACTACCACCACATTCAAGAAATGGAGAACCCCAAAAAAGTAAGTGTAATAGGCAAAAGCAAAGCAAGCAAAGGAAACTAGCCTAAACAAAGAAAACTACTCTAACCAAAGCAAACAAAAAATAGAAAGAAACAACTAATAACTAACAACTACCAATAGCTAACAACCAAGGGCAGCAACCGAAGAAGAAATTAAACTAGAACAACAAGAAACTACCAAAACCTAACTAAAAACAAGCAAGACTATGTACAAAGACCTTGGACAATAGGTATTTACACTTCCCCATGATTTATTTCTTAGGACATGTAGAAGAAACAAGGTGCAGGTCAATGTCCTAAGTATGGAAAATTTATCTTTGTACTCTGAACAGTAGGGTATGTGTAGGCTAGGTTCATGTTCAGGGTATCAGTCATGCAAGATCAGCAATTGGGGTAGCTCATTAGGTCCATGATCAATCCAAATGCAATTTGTCTTACCTAAATCACCATAATCAAATTGATAACTGACAAAACCAAGTGAAAAGGGGGAAGATACAACCTAATTTACAGTATCATCAATTGGAGGTGTAAGTTCATCACCTTGCTGCATTGTATCACTAACTTTTGTACCCTTAGGAGGTCTTAGTTTATGCTGGGTCATATCATGTGCATCAGATACCTCTAGATCATTAAATGTTGCAACAATCTCCCAAGCAAACAGGAAGTCTAGACAACCTTCTTCAGAATGTGGATCATCTAGATGAATTCGACATGAATTGGCTAAAGCAAAGTCTATTATGTGTGGTGAATTCCCATGAAGTAGCATATCTTTGCTCATTGTTGATACTAGCTTGATTATGTGATCAAGTGACTGACATGAAAATGTTTCCAAGTCATCATCTTGCATGACTGTTTGATTTTTATTTTCAGATTGTAGATTTTTGCTCTTATCTGTCATTACTAGGTCAACATCAACCACGTGGAGCTCTTCTTTATTGTAGGTGTAAATAGGATCAACTTGATGAATATATGATAACCTTGAATTTTCTTCATCAAAATTAGTCATATGTTCTAAAAAAATTTGTCTTCATCAATTAGCAACCTTCCTACTTCAGCCGGTGTTTGATATTGGACTACAAGTTTATAGTCTGTACCATCAATAAAGTCTCTTACATCCTCTATGACTGAATCCTTAATATCAATGTCACCTTGTAATGGTGTATCATCTAGATTTTGTCCATTGGAATCAGCTGAAAACTCTATGGGAGTAATTGTAGCAAATGTATTGGGCTGATATGACTAATCTTTGTGATGCACTGTGCTAATATACTTAGGAGCTTGATCACTTTTCATCAAACAATCTAATTGTGGCTCAAGTGTGTCAACTGGAACAATTTTCTGCATTACTGTCCATGATTGTTCTTCATTGGGAGTACTAATTTCTTCTTGTTCTTGAACGCATTTGATCTGATCTAACTACTGTTCAAACTTAGAATTATTAGCCACCTGCAAGGAACTATTGTTCTACACCTCTGTAGCAACAAATTCATTCTTAGGACCTGATGTTTGTGAAACATTTTATTTTTGATCTACATCTTCAACATGACTATTCATGAGGGCTAATTCATCATCCATCTTATCAACACCCTCAGTAGCAAAAATCCAATCTTGCATATTGCTCTGTTTGTTGTCCTATGATTGCAAACTTAGTTTTAACCAAGATGGAATAACATACTCTTCTGATTTGTCTGACTGACAAAGAGATTTTAACTAGTCATGAATCTCATACTCATTGGTTGGGTAACTTGTAGACCATATGTATTTTGTACCCTGATCATCTAGACATGTATTTTGATGAATAGCTTCAACTTTTCCCATATGCAAACTGTAGACACCCAAATTAAGTTCCCCACAATCCAATTAATTAAATAAATTTTATTTATTTAATTAATATCCAACTCATATCCCAACTAATTCAAATATTTTATTTGAATTAAGTTCTCATCATAAGCCGACTTTCCAATTAATTAAATAAATTTTATTTATTTAATTAATTTATCTTATCATTTAGCCGACATGGGTGCTTCTTTCATTTAAAAAGATAATTGGTACTATAGCCTTTTATTGAATATCTTTTATATGTAGTACTTTTTATGTACACAAGCACATATGAGCCCTATCCTCCTTGACACTTGTCAAATGACTACAACTCCCTTGAAGAGTGGGATAACCGAATCAATCTTAGCCGTCCACATCAATCATTTAGCTTTTTAATCTCAGCCGTCCATTTGAACCAAGCCTTTTCTATAAATCAAACCCCTCATAAGCCATTAGAATGCATTGAGCTTCAAGTACCATTATTCTGTCAAAATATCATTAGAGCCTTTGCATCCTTCATTCTAGCATCTTCATCTTAATGTTATGCTGCAGAAGTGAGCACCCAACATTCTTCCAACAATAATCCTTCAAAATCTTGCATGCTCATGCGAGGTGGAGAAGAGCAATGGAGATAAATCAAGCATAGCATGGAGATCGGTTTGCATTTACATTTCTTATTTTGATTTTCATGTTGTCTTGTGCTTCATTGTGCATTGCTAGGGTTTTATCATTGCTGTTTATTCATTTACCCTGATTTGCAATTTTACCCTAACTACATTTGGCACGCCCGGTGGGACTCACTTCGCTTGATCTTTTTTGCAGGTTTTTATAGTAAAAATTTGCATTCATATAACCCCCATTGTTGAGTTTTGCAGGTTTAATTAACTTTTTGTTGCAGATCTGCAGTTTTTTCGACAAAACCCTAGGTTTCAAAGATTTTATCATATCTTCCAAACGGCTACGAATTTTTCTACAAGATTTTAGCCAAAGTTTGTCCATGATATAAGGAAGCTACAACAGAAAAATTTTGGGTTTATCGCAAATTTTGCGGGATTTATCACGTTTTTATGTTTTTTCATAAAATTGCAATTCTGGGTGCAAATCAGCAAATTTTTTAGAAATTTTTACATTTCTAGAAAGCTCTTGAAATTCTAATAGGGGTCTATGTTTTGTAGATTTAATTTGGAGGTCGTTTACTGTGTGAAAATATCAGATCTTTGCCAACTATACTATTTCCATAAATCTGCATTTCTGGGCGCAAATCAGGGACTTTTTCTGATTTCTTTACATTTTCGGAAAGCTCTTTGAAAATTAATGGGGGTCTCTTCTTTGATTTTTTAATTTTTGAACAAAAAATCTATCAAAATAATCAAATCTAATTTGGCTATGCATCTAAAATTACAATTTTCCTTGCCTGATGAGCCTATTTTTTATGCCTGCATTATAATATCAATTTTTTTATGTTGTAGGTGATCATAAGGAGCTGGAGCAGCATTGGCATCAACTTCTACAGCAATTTGGATAGTGAATTAACCAGGTGCAATCATTTCATTTCTCATCTTCTAATTATTGTTTGCAAACACATTTTGATTTTGGGCTTAAAATAAACAATTGTTTGCAAATTCACATCAAAACATTGGGCTAAAATAAACCATTGTCTTTCATCACATTTGGATTTGGGCTTTAAAACAAACAAGTGCTTGCATTGTCTTCCACACATTGAACTTCTAAGGTTAATGAACCCCATGCGAGTGTGACTAAGTAAATGTTTATGCTCTCTCCTCGCGTCCTAACACGAACTTGGAGATCAAAAACATTTATTTGTGTTGCTTTTGTTTAGCCTTAGAGAGGCCTGCCTTGGTATCCACCCCAAGGGAACGACCTCAAGCGGTACTTTCATTCGGTCCACTATAGAAATCAGAGGATAAGGTGAAAGCCAAGTCTAACTGGTATTAGCGCTCACCATACAGTGCTAACTCGAAAGGAGGTGTACCTTTGTGTATATTAAAACTCCTAGTAGGGTTAGTTAAAGTCTTAAGTGGCTTGCTGGATGCTCGTGGGGTGCCGGTCCCCCGGATTTTCATTAGAACCTCCTTGTGATAGTGGCCTTGCCTTAACTAGGACTTGTTGAGTGTCTTCACGTGCTTGCTTAACCAACATCACATTCTTCCAAAATAACAACTTGCTTATGTGTCTTGTGTGAGTGATTTATGTGTGTATATGCATAATCATTTGTTTGAATATTGCCACATCAAGCTCTAAACACCCAAACACATAAAGACAAGTCATCCTACACATTCTTCCAATAACATTCAAACCCAATCACTTTCATCCCAAACATAGCTTAGTCATCATCCAATCCAAACATAGCCAAGTCATCCAAATAATCCACATCATCATCCAAATCCCTAAACAAGCACTTGCTAAAAGGACTTAAGACAAACACTTGGGTGACAACATGTCTACACTAGAAGACCCAGAAATCAAATTCTAAAGATTCCTCCAAAATCTTTATCAAGGATCACAACCCCTCAACCAAGACACCATTGAAATATTACAATTCTTCATCCAAAAAGCTCAACCCCATGCAAGCCAATCACCTCAATTGCAACATTTCGTAGCCCAAGTCCAACACCTTTTAGCCACTAGTCAAGCCCGACAAGTACAACAAACCTTAGCCACTCCATACCAACCTAATCCACCTTATAGCCACATGTCATATCCATCCACTTCCTATCAACTTAATCCACCTATCCACCAAGTCAATGCCACATCAACCTATGAACATCCACCTCAACCTTATCCAATCCCTCATGCCACCATTCCCATGTACTACCAAGCCCATCCACAAGGCAATCAAGTGATATCACAAGAACAACATCCAAATCCCAATGGCTCTTTGTACATAAATCAAGTAAGTCCAAGTACACCTTTTCAACAAGACCATCAAGCACCATTGATAGATCTAAGTCCACCTTTCCAACAAGAATCATATCCAAATCCCAATGGTCCCTTGTACATAAATCAAAGCCTAATTTATCCTATGCAAGATCTAATAACCTTTGACAAGGGAGATACCAATCTAGAGTGGCCTCCACCATCCAATCCCATGCCAACACATGAGCCAACTAATCCTATCCCAAAACCACCATGTGATCCTATTCCTAGTCCATTGATCCCCTCCAAACCACCAAGCCCTTCATTACCTTCATCACCATGTCATTCTAATCGTTCACCAAAGGATGCGGCTGAGAGAGTTTTACAAAGGATGCTTGAAGCAAAACTCATTGAACTTCCTAAAGTCAAACCTTGTGAAGAAAGTCCATATGATGAACATGATTATTGTGCATACCATAGGACCAAAGGCCATAATACAAATCAATGCCCAATATTTGTCTCAATTGTTTACAAGGTGTACCCACCTATAATGGGAAATCATGCCACGTCATCCCCATCTAGTCCAAATCCTAATCCATCCAATCCAATTAGCCCTCAACCTAATCCTAATCATAAGCCTACAACACCATCTACCCTTATCATCCATCCATTATATTGCTCATCCAATCATACACTTGCAAAGGATGTGATCCATTGGCTACTAGCTAGGAATAAACTACCTCCATGTCAAACACCCATTCATGAGCCTACCAAAGAACTTCCAAAGGTCATAATCCCATCATGTGGTCCACCTATCCTTGAGCCTATCCAAGAGCCTTCCATTAACATTCTTAGCCCTTCAAGCCCATCATGTGACCTACAAGCCAACAAGTCTATTCAAGAGTCTTCAACCACAAGCCTAAGTCAAGAGCCATCATGCCTTCATGTTGATAACTATCAAGAGCCTATCAAGTCCACTCAAGAACCTTCCACTTCCATCCAAAGTCAAGAGGTATGTCAAGAGCATAATCTTAAACATGTGGAAATATCGAACCCTAGTCCTACTCAAGATCAAAACACTTTCATTCAACCTATCCATAACATGTACCTTCTCTATGATCAAGATGATACCTATGAAGAAGCTATCCATGAGCACCTTGATCCTATCCATAATCCTATATCTATCCATGAGCAAGATATCCAAATTGCTCCTAGTCATCTACCATCTAGCCCTATTCATAATGAGCAAACATCCACTTGTCATAATGAGACATGTGCCTCTCAAGAACACATAAGCATAGAAGATCAAACAACTAGCTTGGATCTTAGCGAACATAATCAAGATCCTAATGATCATCCTTCCACATCCACCATCGATTCCACTTCAAATCCACCATCATGTCCACTTGGTCTTACCAGCTTCCTCCATGAATGTTCTTCCTTAGGACAACAAAGACCTTTATCTACTTCATCTTCTCCATCCAATAAAGAGTTCAAGTCTAATGTTCAAAGCACACCAAGTCCTATAGTCAATCGCATACTCCAAAACATGAACTACCAAGGCAAAGGTCTAGCCCTTTATGAACAAGGTATTTTGGAGCCAAACCATGTCAAAGTTCCTCCATGCTCATATGACTTTGGATACATACCCCAAGGTAAACAAGGCCAAGATGTTGGTAATCCCTTCATGCATCCTAAACCTACCACTTTCCATCGCAAACCTTATCATATACCCAAAACATATGTAGCCATTCCATCTCCATCATCCTATAAATGTCAAAAGCATGTGACCATACACCTTCCACCATCCACTTTGCCTCCACTTCTACCAACTCCAAATATCCCTCCATCCACCTTGCCACCATTGCTTCCAGCACCTAACATACCTATCATTCATAAGTATCCTTACATCCCTAATCATGGCCAACAAAAGCACACATCATTTAAACATAAAACTTCCAATCATTCCACCAAACCCACTTCCATCAAACCCATGGGATTCAAAAGCAAGAATTTTGATGCCTTTATCTATAAAGCCAAAAATCCAACTAAAACTCCTAAGGACCCTCATGCCTTAGGGAATCAATGTGAAAAGCCTCTAAATCATCCATCTTCTAAGCAAAGTACATTCACAAAGCTATCCAAGCCCATACCTCCAAATACAAAGCCCAAAAGCAAAATGGTTTGGGTTCCTAAGCAAATAGCTAGCAAAATGAATGAGGCATCCTCATCCACCTCTCAAGAATCCCAACCACCTATATCCATCCAAAAGCCTATATCCATCCAAAACTTCCATTCCCTTCAAAAATCCCACAAACAAAACAAAAGCACTAAAAATACTAAATCTATGTGGGTTCCCAAATGCTTACATCAACCATCTCCTAAACAAACATCTCCATTGCTTCCTACACCACCATCCCATCAAAAGCTTCAATGTTTATCACAGTGTGTGCAACCATTGGTCATGGTTCCCTTCCACTCCGCAACACCTCCACATAACTATATCTCCCCATCCTTCATCCATTATCCTACATATCTTCCCCATCACCTTCCTATGGCCCATGCTTTGGCATAAACTTTTCATCCATATTCATTCCATAAGCCTATATAAATCCACACCATAAGCTACTAGCCTACCCTACCATAATTCTACATCATAATCCATTATCTACCTAATCCATCTCCCATCCATGCAATCCCTTATCAACATCTATGAGCATAATGACATGGTCCATGCGATGACATCCATCTCTAATGGGACACTATCACCTCATATAGCACTAGCCACTTGAGTCCCTCCTATCCATTACCATGGTGAAAACCTAGCAAACAGGCGCCATGTGTACTTGTCAACCCATCTAAAAGCAAAAATAAAAGAAAAAAAAAACAAAAAGAAAAAAAAAAAAGTAAAGAGAAATCCCTTCATCCAATGGTGAAAACCTGGTAAACAGGCGCCTTGGATAAGTACCATGATGAAAACCTGGCAAATAGGCGTCATGTGTAGGTTGATCTTCTATGTCACTTACACTTGGGGGCACATTGTCTCATCCAACCTATCCATTTCCAAACTACCTATCCCATTATATCATTCCTATCATGCAACATCCTACCATCCTTAGCCATTACATCCATATACCTATCTTATTGAGCCCATTTATCCTCCCTTTCCTCCTTTTGATCTTGATGAAGACATAGGGGCAAAATGTTGAAACATGTTTGGATATTTCTTAACATACCTTCTTTCCAAACCAAGTCCTATCCATTGACCATTTATCCATCTCATTTAAACCAATCCATCATGTCATCCCTTGGTCATAACCTTTGTCATGTAAAAATCCTAAGCATTACCTCCTAGAATGGGACAAGTTCTTCCTATGCAACATAGCCTTTGGAGATCACAGCCTGGCTCCTTTATGATCCATCCACTATGGTGTATATTTATCATGAAGCTTTCCACTATAGCCTACCTATCCGTTTATCATAAGGCAAGCATCCATCTCTTATATGGCCTATGCTCTTATCTATCCATCTATCATGAGCCTTTCATCCCATTTACTACGAGCCCATCCTTTTATCTATCCCTTGCACCTATACTTGGTTTTCTACCTTGTCATTGGTATCTAGCACAAAGGCTACCCCAATTGTAAATCCATTGGCATCTTCCAAAACATTTCAAAAAATCCAAAAAAAAATCAAAATATCCCAAAAATACAAAAAAAAAATCATCAAATATTCTCAAAAATCCAAAAAATTAAATATCCAACAAAAATCCAAGCAATCAAACCAATCACATCATCCAAATCAATCCACTCCATCAACATTCAATAAAAATCAAATCATCATCATCCTCAATTCTTTCTATTAATAACATTCATTCATCCATTTCAATCAATCACTTCTTCCTATCATATCAATCAAATCAATCTAAGGAATGATCTTAAATCCAAGTCACACTAATCCATATCAAGCAAGCCAATAAATCAAGGAACATTATCTAATCAAATCAACAAGTTTTTGATCCAAATCTTGTCATGAGCCAAGTCACTCATCATCAAACATCATCAATGGGATATAGTGTTCCCACATCTTTGTGTTGATCTAGGAATATAGCTTTCCCCGCAATGACAACACTATCTATCATCATCAATGAAACAATCAATTATTGGTTTATGACTTGACAAGGGCACTACCTTGTTTGTTTTACATCCTTTGAGCACACTATGAACACTTGCTTATGCTTAGATTGAGTGGACACTCTAATCATCACACCATCACTATCATCATTCAAAACAATCCAATCATCAAAACAATCAACCCAGCAATAGCAAACATCAAAACCAAAGCACATCAAGCTAACCATCAAAACAAATCCAATCACTTCAGCAAATCAAAAGCAGCTCAATCCACCAGATATCATCACATCATCAACATTCCATTAATCCATAACTTGATCAATTCAACCCAATCTTTGATCATCATCAATCAAACAAAAATCAGAACTACATCTCATTTCCATCATTAAGTGCCTTGATCCCATGGATATAGGGTATGTAGGCAGTCTGGAGTACGAAGGAAGTGCCCAGATTCAGGCACAAGCGATTTTTCTCTTTCTTCTCTCATCATTTCTTCTATCATCTATCTTATACATCATCAATAAACAACTTCTTCCAATCAATCTATCATAGCACATCAATCTCAGTCAAATTAATCAATTCATCCATCATTTCATCATCCTCAAAATCATTCCAAACAATGATCCAAATGCAAGCCAATCCTTAATCCATACCAATCAAGTTAATCAATCAAGCCAAGTTATCCAAGCTCAATCAATGGTCTTGATCCTAGCCTTGTTGTAAGCCAAAGCAATCAGCCAATCAGCCAACCAACTCAGCAAACAACCTTGTGTTGATCTAGGGATATAGCTTTCCCCGCAATGACAACACTCTCAACTATCAACAATCAACAATTAATCATTGGTTTACAGCTTGATAGGGGCAATACCTTGTTTGTTTTTGAATCATTTGTGCATGCTTGCTTGCTTGCTTGTGTGTGTTATCATTTTATCTTGCATTTGCATCATCTCAATACCATTCCAGCTAATATTCATATCTTGTATCCAGACAAGGTTGTATTACGCTGGGGCACGAGACACATTGTCACCCTGGTCCTTATACCTGGGTGCATAACGTCAAGTGCTATATCAAACATTATGGTTGCTCACTTTTATTACAGCATAACGCATCATCCATTTCTTCTATCTATCCCCTTATCTTTCTTTCATAGTCTAAGCTATTTCTTTTCGAAAGCCTACCCGTGTTTGTCCAACCCGCCTAACCTCTCGAGGGGGCATCACCAACCTATCCTTTCCAACCTATCCTTTCCATCATCATCCTATCTTTTCATCATCATCCCATATCTTTTTCCTTTATCCAACCTTAACTTCTTTGAAATGATGTTACTCGACACAAAGCTCATCATCTCGAACATCATCTCAAAGAGGGGCAAAATGTAGACACCCAAATTTGTCCCAACTTTGTCCATGTCTAGAAACACCTTGTTAAAACATTATTAAGACATCATGTAGCATTTTGTCCTAAATCCCACTCTTAATCCCATTTATCCATTAGCCAATTAATTAAATAAATTTTATTTATTTAATTAATTTCCCAATCATATCCCAATCCCACTATCCAATTAATTAAATAAATTTATTTATTTAATTAATAGCCAATCCCAACTAATTCAAATATTTTATTTGAATTAAGTTCCCCACTATCCAATTAATTAAATAAATTTTATTTATTTAATTAATATCCAACTCATATTCCAACTAATTCAAATATTTTATTTGAATTAAGTTCTCATCATAAGCCGACTTTCCAATTAATTAAATAAATTTTATTTATTTAATTAATTTATCTTATCATTTAGCCGACATGTGTGCTTCTTTCATTTAAAAAGATAAGTGGTACTATAGCCTTTTATTTAATATCTTTTATATGTAGTACTTTTTATGTACACAAGCACACATGAGCCCTATCCTCCTTGACACTTGTCAAATGACTACAACTCCCTTAAAGAGTGGGATAACCGAATCAATCTTAGCCGTCCACATCAATCATTTAGCTTTTTAATCTCAGCCGTCCATTTGAACCAAGCCTTTTCTATAAATCAAACCCCTCATAAGCCATTAGAATGCATTGAGCTTCAAGTACCATTATTCTGTCAAAATATCATTAGAGCCTTTGCATCCTTCATTCTAGCATCTTCATCTTAATGTTATGCTGCAGAAGTGAGCACCCAACATTCTTCCAACAATAATCCTTCAAAATCTTGCATGCTCATGCGAGGTGGAGAAGAGCAATGGAGATAAATCAAGCATACCATGGAGATCGGTTTGCATTTACATTTCTTATTTTGATTTTCATGTTGTCTTGTGCTTCATTGTGCATTGCTAGGGTTTTATCATTGCTGTTTATTCATTTACCCTGATTTGCAATTTTACCCTAACTACACAAACTACCCTTTGACATGGACTCACAACTCCTATAGCCTCAACACTTTGAGTGCTTTCAACTGGGACATGATTATAGTAATGTGTATCCATTTGTACTATAGCTCCTTGCAAGGTCTTGCTCTGAACATGTCTATCATGCATATATCCCACTTCAGGCTTGTATATTTCAAAAATAGGAAGCAATCCCTTTAAATGTAGGTCCAATCTTTGGAGAAAAGTTAAACAATCAATTTTGTCATGCATCTCTCTAGGGTGTACAGTGCTGACTTGTGGTGAACTAAAATACAGCAAGGTAAATGGAGGATACTTCAACCTGATTTGCCTATCTAACACTTCTTCGAAAAGTGAGCTATCAACTTTGAAATTCTCTTCATGATATGATTATTGTGACAGTGTTCTGCAGAATGAAGGAGTCTCATGACTGAAACCCTTCTACGTATCCATTGAATCAAAATTTCTATACATTCATTTCATTTTAGCATGTACAATGAACCAATAAAAATGAAAGCCTACATAAAATCTTTGTTCTTCGCTCCTTCTAGCACTAATTCTATTGATGGGTGTTTTTAGCACACAACAATGCAAGTATGATTGCTGGTATCACACCTCTCTTGAAAAAGGTATCCTATCCAAGATAGGACTTCCCCAAGGATAATACAACTAGGTCTTAGCATACTTGGAATGAATTAGTGGTATGTCTAGCTGTGCCAACAAGGGGTCTTACATTTGATAGGGTTTATAAGATATCAAAGCAATATGTATGCAGAAACCCTATGATTCTTTTAGAAGATTCATATTGTAGATGCTTCTTATAACCTAACCTAACAAAGCTTGACTAAATAAAATGCAAAAGGTAAAAAGGGGGGAGAGAAAAGGGATAAGGAATCCTATAGACAATTACAGAAATGATAATTAGACAGATAGATAGATTCCCAATAGTAAACAAACCTCCACTTAATTAGGCAACCCATGATGCCACAGAGATTGTGCAATCTTCTAAGGAAATGCAATGATTTTCAAATTGTAGAGGGTTCATCAAACACCCAATTCTTGGCGCAACTTAATGAAATCATACAATCAAACTTATCTCTTAAAATATATCCAGACTAACCATGCACAATTACATACAATCAACAAGCCATTAATGGTATGGACAAGAAATCCATCAAATATCTGAATGATTAATCACACACGCAACTGAATATTAACTAATTTCATATTAATGTAACGCCCTTCCAAGGAACCCAGAGGATAACACAACTAATCTTACAAAAAGGACTAATATTTTTTTTAAACAAAAGAAATAATAACAATCATATATTTATTCATAATATTTAAATTAAGTTTTATCTTCTAGGGTTCTACAGCTACATTACTAACAAACTCAAACAAGATCTAACTAACATTATGAATTAACTAACAACCATAGTTCATTCTAAATCTGATTGCATCAAAGAAACACATACATTTCTATATTATATCATTAGATAAGTAATCATCAAGATCTTGCATATAGGATTACAAGTACATATACAATTCCCTTTACATCAGGGTACACCATTACATTACTTAAAATATCGCTTTCCTGATTACATTGGAGTACATACATCAAGATAATAGTACATGATTCAACTGATATACAAAACTAGAATATGAACAAAAGTATTTGTCTCCTCAAGCTACAGCAAGGTCTGAAATCTGCCATACAAGGTACATCCTTCTCGTGCACAAACAATAGCAAGGGAACCAATGGAGATAAAAGCACAACCACCTAACCTTGTGGAACCTTAAGGTCCATCCCCCATGCTAGGAGATAACAATAAGATCCCACTAAGAAAATTATCAAGAAAGATAGTAGACTAATAGATGCAAGGACTACACATGACTCAAATACAACACTGGTCAACAAAGACATCACAAGCAACTTAAACATCACTTCTAGAAGCATCCATAAAACAAAGGGGAGAACACAATTAGAGAATGATAGAATGCAGTAGGGATGAGTGTCATCACATTGTCCTAGCATGGGTTACGCTGACAGTCTCTATCTAGATGTTGGCCCCCATCCATGGGTTACCCTGATAGTCTCTTGCTAGGCACCGGTCCCCATCTATGGTTACCCTGATAGTCTCTCACTAGATGTCGGCCCCATAGGGTGACACATACAGAACCAACATTCCTTTTGTGAGGACAAGGAAGTTAATTTTGCCAACCATGGCATTCTCATCTCATCCTTAGCCTGAACAAGTACTACAGGCATGAGTGAGGTATCCAATTATCTTGATTAGTGTGAAAACTACCCAACCCTCTAAATTTATTGATAAGTTATCACTGGATTAACAACTTCCAATGGGCTACACTTACAAGCCACTTTGGGCACTAGCCCCACATTGAAAGCCACTCCCCCTTCACTGCATATAGATTCTCAAAACTCAAAACAAAACCCAAGCATGGACTATCACATTTCTCATCATGATACATTTATAACACAAAATATACATCATTTCACATTAAATAGAGCAAGGCATTACCCATATTGCATAGTTATCATAACCACATGAATAGGTACATTGAGCAACGCATTATCCATCTTGTACAGTCATCATAACCACATGAATAGGTACATTGAGAAAGGCATTATCCATCTTGCACAGTCATCATAACCATAGGAATCTATAAACAAAGTGGAGTCAACATATAACCAATACATATTCAACCATTAGCAAGATTACATAATCATAGGAGTCATACACATGACTACCCCTCTTGGCCTCTGGAATTCAACTTTCCCAAATGACACAAACACTTGACACAATAAACACTATGGTCTCACATCACATTCATTGTCAAATTCAAATCATCACCTAATAGACCAAACTAAGAGCCTTCATCAATAATTCAAATACAACACCACAATTGTGACATGACATAATGCACTAATTATGGGTCTTGAAGAATGTAACATTAATTGAATCATGATCAATCATCTAACAATCATAAAGTGGATCTTCCTCAACAATATAGAACTATCATATTCTAACCACTAGTAATAGTTACTTTTATGATCATAAAATATAAGAGTCCACGAGTAACAATATTTTAACTTAGTTCCCAAGACTTATGTTAATTTCATTTAATTAAAATGACTGCAAACAAACTGCAAATAACTCTTAGGCATACAAATTATACACAACAATTATTTACACTATTTACACTAATGTAGATTTCATTAATAATCTAGACAATTGTAAATACTATTAAATATAACTATATAAGCAAGGCTAAAAGACTAATATTAGAATGCTATAAATATCTTACACTAGTTAGAATCACAAGATACAAAACTCAAAGTTACAATGAAAGAACCTTGTTCTAAGGTTAGATTGAGAGGAAAGGAATACAGAACAACAAAACATTCCTATAGATCTAACATCTTCATCAAATCTACCACACTTTTAACCACATGCATATGATAGGATCAACACAAAATTAATTTGTTGAGAAGGCTTTAGAAGCTACCAACAATGCAAAATGTGAAAGCATAGGCAGGGCATACAGACTGATTGGTAGAATGCCTCAAAAAGAGTCATATGATGGAAATCAATGATCATAGGATATGCACAAAACAAATTTGTTGAAAAAAAATCTCAGAGAAACCCAATTTGAAAATATAGAGTTATTGGTGACGTAACTAACTATTTTAACATAGACGAAATGGGTGAGAGGTAGACAGTCACACAATATTCATATCTCAAAAATGACAAACTGGGTATGGTTGATTTTTAGATATGATTTAGATATCCAGGTTGTACACCATATTTAAAAAAGTTAGAGAAACCCAATTTGTATAAATAAAGTTATGTCTAATGCAATAGACTGGTTTAGAAAATGTAGAAGAGAATTCATAGAATATTTTACTAAATCTATTGTAATAATAAATCAGATTCATATCTTAGTCTGTAACTAGAATATTACTTCTATCACATCTTCACAAAATTCCCGACTTGCATCCATTTTCCCCCAAGTCTTTTCTTCTAGAAACTATGGTTTATGGTTCCAAAAGAAAAATGAAAACTTCCTGAGAGGGAGAGATCCCCAAAACATAAAACATATTCTCTATTTGAAATGAACGCTCCTCCCCAAATTATGTCTTTAGATTTTAAAATAAAGTTGAGCATGCATAACCACCCCCATAATTTCTTCTAGAAGATTCTCCTTTATTACTTTCTTACAATTTGCTATTTTTAACCAAACAATAATTTCTCTCTAATTTTATTTATTTTAGAATTTGCTATTTATATAAGTTTTTATGACAACTCATAAATATTATAAATTTATTTTTATTACCACTAACAAAACATTTACTTGTTTATAAAATATTTTTATTTTAATTTTATCAATTATATTCCCATTTTAATAACACTTTATTTTCCTCACTATAATTATTATTATTTATTGACCTTAGATTACAATATAATATAATTTCCCATAACTTAAATTTACATAAAAGTATCTATATTTATTTATCAAAGTGCCCTCTTGACTTAATAATTTTATTGTAATGAAGCAATTAACCAAAACATTAATCAAACAATTCCAAACAAAATAACCCAAATGCCAAACAATACCTGACATAATGCATGATTGAAAGCATGACCACAATGACAATGACTAACCATTATGCCCATACAGACAACACTCACTGGGTACAAAACTGGATACTCATCCTTTTCAAGGATGATGGCTAACTAAGGGACCACATATTATCTCCGTTCAATAGTTTCCATTGGGTTTAAGCCACGCTCAAACCTATCAATTCAAGTGGAGTCGATGCCTGGTACTTGCATCCTACAACAACCAAACAGTCAAACAAATAGACATATATATAATCATATAGTCAAATACACTGTGAAAGAGAATCATAGTGTAGCAGGGTACTCACGCATGAGTAATGTGACACTGTTCCTTTCACCATCACATTAAACACGTAATCACAACACACATAGAAATCAGTTACTAAATGACTAAATAAGAACCATCATCAGATAATCGCATGATACACATAATAAGATTAATCCACACAAACATCACAACATAACATCCTATCATATAGAATCAATCGTATAAAAATAAATTCTAACATATGACAATTATAGTAAGATCAACATCATAATCACTTGAATGTAAAACAATGTTAGAGAATGTAAATTATCAGTGTCACAACAAAGATTATCAATAAAACATACTAACTGTCATATGAAACCACACATGAGCATAATCAGGAATGTCATCAACATGAATGTAGCATCTACCGACATCATATAATGTACAACATCAACTATCTAATATACCCTAAATATTCCTATTATTTTACCCTCATCTTCATGCTCCTTAGCTAGACCATCTGCACATCCAAGATGAGAATGGAGGGGCATTACAATTGACATGAACCATGAAATCCAAAATAAGACAACACATAAACACAAATTCCTAGCAACCTGCAAAACTTGCTTTGTATTGATTGTATTTTGGCAGACTCTCAACAATTCATTATCAAATCTTACTTGTTACAATGAGAGAATGATGGCCTTTTTATAGACAAGGCACCATACTGAGTTTTTGAATGGATGGTGGAGATTAACTCAACACCAAGGGTCCAAATTACATGGGATTTAATGAGATACAATAGTTAGTTACATTTTCATATTTGCTTTTCTCCTTTAGGAAAAAGATAAAAAATAGCTTGCAAATATATTGAATATGGACAAAATGGATACCCATTTGGTTGTACATGATGAAAAGTCAATTTTCAAGGCCTACTAAAGCTAAAATGGAGTCACATGACACTTGGAAATATGAGCTAATGTGGATTCATGGAATTTCAAGTGCTAATTGGATCAAGAGGTGTATCCAGCACATTTTTGGTGAAAGTGTATCCAACTAGATGCTTGTTGGATCATCATGGCATGACTGGACTGTTGGGGCGGCTATATGCATGTCTTAGGCATTGGACTGGATTTGTAGGAACAATAGTGGTGTAGGCACGATCTTTTATGTCTTTCTACTCCTGAGACTTATCTCCATCATATTGGATATCATACTAACTTTCTCTTGTATGTGCAGCAACAATTTGGTTGATAGAATGTCGATTTTGCATCTCTGGGTCAGCAGGGTACCTCAGGGTGTTCATCCTCCAAGGCAACTCCAATTAGCTCCAACAAGCTCATTTGTGCTCTCAAACCTACAATTGATAAGGTCAAGCATCAGTTTCATCATAAAAATTCATTTCCCATTATTTTGAATCAAAATATGTCCATTTGCAGTAAAGATCAGTCAAAAATAGCTCATTGTCAATGTCATTTTCTTATGTTCATCTCCACAGATCTAGTGATTTTTGTATGATTTTTCAAGTTTTTACCATTTTCAAGTAACCATTTGGCCTATATATTGATCTAGGAAGTTTGTGTGGCTATTAGGATCTATTTGAAAACTTTTATTTCACATTTTTATAGACTTTTCTGTAAAAAATGGGATTTTTGGGGGTCACAAACTTTTCATGTGTAGTGGCATTAATTATCGTAAAACATGCCCAAAATCAACACAAACTTGGTAAAATGTTCATCATGATGTGACAACTAGATATGCAATTCAAATCTATCAAGAAAATCCAATTTGCACCTTGAAAAAATAATTTTTTGGCCCAAAATACCAATAAGCATTGATTTTGGGTTTGATGGACTAAAGTCAGTGGAGGTCAAGTTTAGTGTAGGTTCGTGAGGAGTGTTTCTAGTGCAAAATAGTTTCGGCACTGATTTGAGGTCCGACCAACTAAATTCAGTGAAGGTTGTTTTCAACGCAGGTCTGTGAGGCCTATTTTTAGCGTTAACTTCATTGGTGGGGATTTTCAATGCAACTGACTAGCGTGAATTTCTCTGTCTACCGACCAAGTGTAGTGAAGGCAAATATTAGCACAAGTCGGTTGAAGCTCGTTTTAGTGCTTTTCTTCAAAATTGTCTCAATGGGGATTTTCTGACTAACTTAGCAATAGGTTGGAGGGAGGTCGGTCAAGGATGATTTTAGTGCAAAGGTTAGTACAAGGTAGTTTTTAGTGCAAAGTGTAATAGAGGCTATTTTTAGCTTCAGATTTTGAATTGGCCAGGGTGAAAGTATATTTAAAAATATATTTAAGTATACTTTAAATATTTTTAAATGTACTTTCAAGATGTTTGAGATAGGTTCCAGATCCATAGGATTTCATATGCAGATTCTAGATTTTTGAAGTTCCACCAGATTTCAAACTTAGCCATTTTTCAGGATTTTCAAGGTTTCAGACTTAGCCAAATCAGGGCTTCAGGACCATGCGTTAGAATGAAAGTATATGAACCCCTTAGTTAAATCTTAATGAATTTGACATGATTTTGCAACTGTAAGACCTGGAAACTAGGAATTTCAACATGACACATCCTGCAGAAGTAATTTCAAGGACAATATCCATTGACATGGGATTTTGGAGCAAAATGCAGTAACACCCAATTTTAGCGCAAAATGGCTATCTTTTAAGCACAAGACCACTCAAGACACTTCCAAATCAATCACAAAAGACATCAAATCACTCTAAATATGCAAAGTACTCAAATCTAGAACAACTTCTACATTCTAAGCACAAATCCACCTTCTCATCATCTTAAGTAACAAAGGTTAAGACTCCAAGCCAAAGCAAAAGAGGGGGTCTCCATTTGATAAAATGGGGTGTGTGTGCAAGGTACAACACTAGCCTCTGTAGAATCTCCTATAACTTCTTGGTCTTCCTTAGATAGCTCTTCTTTAGCTTCATCCTCACTTTCTTCTCTTGTTCTTGGCTGAAACCCTCTTCACAGCTCTTCTTGCAATGCATCGATCTGCCTTTGCAGGGCTCTAAAACCCTCTTCTGTCAAAACATTTCTTCCAACATGGTTTCTTTATGGAGGCATCTTGATCTCCACAACAAGCCCACAACCTCAGGTCCTAGTGCAAACTACCTCACGATCGGCTATTTGTCTACACACTCAAGAACCCTTGCTCTGATACCACTTGAAGAAGGTGGTAAATCACAAAACACACAAAAATAAAAATTGCGTAGAAAAAATAGAATGCTCTTTTATTGATTTGGACAACTCATTACATTACAAAAGCTTAAATAGAATCAGAGGATGAATCCTCCATAGGCTACAACACATTACAGCTTCCTATCTCAAGACTCTGGAATCTTCAGTCTTCTATAATCCCAACTTAGCTAGGGTTTCTAATTTTCCCACATCTTCTTGACTCTACACTTTCCCCCTTATCTCTACTACTACCGAGGGGTCCCAAAAATAGTCATAAATAGCCCTTTTTGGTGGCCTCCAGCTAAATTTCAAAATTTGTAACTCCCTCCAAAAGAAGGTCAACTTCTAGGAAGCATAACTTTTGATCCAAGTGTCTGATTGACAAATTGTTTGAAGTGCTGGAAAGCTCGCAAAGTGAACTATTATGATGGAATGTATAAATGGATTTTTGTCAACTTTTTGGGATGTTTTAGTGCCTCATATCTAGTTTCAGAAATTTTTAGGGGTTTTTCATAAAACAGAAACTTTAATATTTTTCAGTTCACAAATGATCTTTGCCTGATTCCTTCACCAAAGGTCTTATATTTCATTTACAAAGCTTCCTATAAATTTTCACTTCCATCTGTGCCCAAATGCAAACTTTTTCAAAAATAGCAGTTTGCTATTTTTAGTAGTTTAGAAAAACTAAAAGTCCTACATCATTATTTAAGCAATTATGGAACCAGAAATACTAATTATGGAAAGAAATGAAAATAGCTTCAATGATTTTGAATCAACATCTTTTTGGGTGATGCCAGATTGCCTTTACACCACTAGATGCTCCTACATCATTTAGGCATGCTTGTAAGTTTAAATCCTAACACATTCTAGTGAACCCGACGTGAATCTTGCAAACCTAACTTTTTTTATCAATTTTAGGAACACAACTTTTGCAGGATCCATGCCTGAAATGGACCTCACCATTGCGTCTGAGAGGCTTTGTAGGAAAAAAATGACATATAACACTTGATATTTTGTTGCAAGAAAAAAATTAAATTTGTTTAGTTTGGCCCCTGTCGCAGGATCGTACCGTACGAATCCGTATGGCCTTTGCACAGGGGTCTTTGTTGAAATTTCTGGGTTTTTGTATGGTGTTGTGGCTAAAATATCTGTATTGCAAATTGAAAGATTTTATTTTGGTCGTAGATTTTTAAATTTCTAGTTAATATTGTTTATGCAGGCGAGATTCTTTGTCACAGGTTTGAAAGCACTCAACCGCCACCTATTCTCTCTGGTCAAAGCCCTAAATTGACAACCATTTTCATATTTCTCCACCGTGACCTAAACCCTAGCCGTTACCTCCCATCCACAACCTGGTTTAAAAACCCTAACCCTAATTATCTGACCTATTGCTTCCATTACATACTAGTCACCTCCATTTATTCTGCTGTCGACACCGCTTCTAAATTCCTGTCGCCCTCTGTCTTGACTCCTCCACCCAGTTGCCTCCTTGCTGCAAACTCTGGTTGAAGCCTTATACCTCCCATCACCTCTATTTCTCTGCCTAACCTCCACCAATTTCCTAACTATCTCTAGCCCTCTTCCATATCATCCACTTGATTGACACCTCTAACCCTTACCTTGGTGCCGACCTCACCACCTCTTCTCATAGCTATCCATTGGTCGTAGTCTTTGTGCTCTGGTCAGAGCCTATGAGATTCCCTGCTTTGTAAGCCTAAAATCATATCGCTAGGCTTAAAGCCTTAGCCTCCAAAACCCTAACAATCACTTCTTCTAACATCAACCACTTGCCATTCACAGTTCCTGTCCACGGATTTCAAATGATAGTGCTTAAGCCCCCCAACAAGCCTATCTTGTTCTTCTACATGCCCTAATAGGGCATTTTTTTCTTTTCCTCATAACTTTGTCATACGGGGTCAAAAGCTTGCAAATAAGGACTCGTTGGAAAGGTAACTCAGATAGCTATGTAGTGGTGGAGGTTTTATCAAGTGACTATACCATTTTCATTACTTTTTCTTAGTCAAAGTCAACATTAGTTTCAAACTTCAAATGGGCATAACTCTTGCAAATTTGATCTGTTTTTCACAATTTTTTTTAAAAAACTGCATGGAATCTCCTAATTTTTCTATTTATTCCATTCATTCTACTATATCTATTTGTCTTGATCAGATTTCTTAGAATTCTTCATTTTCACATAATGCTTTCATATGCAAGTTTACTTGTTTCTTCTTTGATTTGGTGGCTTGTAGGTGATCATATGGAGCTATAGCAGTGTTTACATCAGTCACAACAGCAGATTTAAGGACAAAAAGTTTTAGGTACACTCATTTAATATTTCATCTCTCATTTCAACCAATCAATCTTGTTTGCAAACACACTTTAATTTGGGCATAAAAAGAACATTTGTTTTCTCTCACATTTGGATTTTGGGCTCTAAAATGAACTCTTGTCTTCAATCACACACTGAAATTGGGCATAAAATGAATCACTGTCTTCCATCACACATTTTAGCTTTGGATTTAAAAAGAACAAGTGTTTGCATTGTTTGGTGAACTTGAATGTGATTAAAGGTGTGTATGCTCTTCTCATGCACTTCGTGTGATCTTGAGAATCAAAAAAACCTTTTGTCCATCTAATTTCAAGCCACATTTGGATTTCTTAAAGAGAAATTAACAAGTACGAGTGTGAATCAAGTGTGTGTGTATATTCTCTCTCCTCACACTGCAAGGTAATCTTGGAGATCAAAAACACCCACTTGGTTTTCTTTTGTCATACCCTTCCTAGGAGTCTTGCTTGGAGATACACCACTCTAAGGGATGACCTTAACTCTAGCATTCCGACAAAGTATAAAAAGTGAGGTGTGAATCGAAAGACACCCTCTTTGGAAGTCAAAATCTTGTCACTCTTGGCTAAACCCCAAAGAACTTTATACCTTTGGGAAGTGAAGGTGAAGGGTGGGTTACTTCTTTCTCTTGGTTGTTTGTCATTATTTCACTTTCATTTCATGAAATTGGGCCCCCTGTACCTTGAGTATATTTGGGACATCCTTAGTCAACTTGTGCAACCTAGATTAAAACCTAATTGACCAAACCCACTTGATTAGTCATAGGCTTGTTGGTGTGTCTTCAAGTGCTTGCTTAATCATCGCATTCTTCAAAATTTCAAAGTCAAAATTTCTTATGTGTCTTGCGTGTGTGATTCATGCATGCACATGTGTAATCATTTGTTTGTAAATTACTACATCAAGCTATAAACACAAACATGTAAACAAGTCATTCTAAACATTCTTACCACCACATTCATCCAATCATTCCATCCTAATCAAACCCTAATCATCCTTGTTGTATCCTAATCAAATCCTAATCATTCTCCTAATCATTCTACATCACCATCATAATCACCTTTATCCTAATCATTCCTAACCACTCCACATCATCATCCTCATTCTTGTTCACTAGTAAAAATGGTCTTGATCCCTAGAAAGCCTATGCCCAATCCTAAGCCCAAGTTCATACTTTGAGGAGGCCATCTCTATAGTTATGAGGATGAGACAAGTCCAAAACCCAATCCATCCACATATCAAACCTTACAAACACAACCACACATTCTTCCTCAATCTTATGTGTCATTCCCCTTCACTTCATACCAACCTAGTCCATCCACCTGCCAAGTCAATGCTACATCAACCTACCCCACTTCTTTCCATATCAATGCCACATCAACATGTCAATTCACTTCACACCAAGAACATGTGAGCCCAAGCCCACCTTTGCAAGAAGATAAAAGGCCTTTAACTCCTAAATTCTAATGCCACCTTTGACAAGGGAGACACCAACCTAGCTTATACAAGCCCTTCATTTAATCCCCCATTAACTCCATGCCCTAAGTTTAAACATTACAAAAGTAAACCCATGGAGTTACCCAAATCCATCAATCCATTCAATCCCTTTGACCTTTTGCCTAATTAAAGTCAAAGTCCTAATCATAAGCCAACACCTTCCATCTCTTTTATCCCTCCACCATGGGACTTAGCCACTCCACCTAATCACAATCCTAATCCTTCACCTTCCTCCCTTATTACCCATTCATCCACCCATACACCTACAAAGGATGTGATACAATGGCTACTAGTAAGAATTCAACCATGTCATCAAACACATATCCTTGAGCATGTTGAAGAGCCTTCCAACACCATGCCTAGTCTTCCAAACCCATCATGTCACCCACAACATACCAAGCCTAGTTAGGAACCTCCCCTCATAAATCCAAATCAAACTCCATCATGCCCCTATGTTGTTGACCATCTAAAACATATCAAGCCTATCCTATCCAAGACTCTTCCACTTCCATTCAAGAAAGTTAAGAGCTATGTCAAGAGCACAATCCTAAGCATGAGAAAACATCAAGCTCTCATTCCAATCAAGATCAAAGCCCTTCTAATGATTCCATCCATAGCACACTTAATCCCATTTATGATCAAGATCCCACCTATGATCAAGATCCCCTCTATGATCAAGAAGACCATGATGATCCTCTTAGCCCACTTTATGCATTCCATGATCAAGAGCTTATCACTACACCTATCCATGATTCACAAACATTCACTTTTCATGATGAGATGCATGCCTCCCAAGAAACATAGAAGATCAAACCAATATCTTGGATCTAAATGAACATAATCAAGATCCTAACGATCCTTCTACATCCACTACCAACCCCATTTCAAGTCCACTATCATATCCCCTTGGTCTATCCACCTTCATCCATGAATGTTCTTCCCTAGGAAAACAACAACCTTTGTCCACCACCTCACCTACTCCATCCAATCATGAGATCAAGTCTAGTGTCCAAAGCACACCTAATCCCATAGTCCATCGCTTACCACAAAACATGAATTATCAAGGTAAAGGCCTAGACCTTCATGAACAAGGAATTTTGGAGCCTATACATGTCAAGGTCCCTCCACACTCATATGGCCTTGGATATACACCCCAAGATGTTGGTACTTCCTCCATTTATCCTAAGTCCACCACTTTCCACCACAAATTTTTTGGGAATTTTGATGTCTCAACCTTGGTAATTCCTTGTATTAATTAATTGTATGTATTTATTTATTGCCTATTAATGTATTTTGGATGCAAGTCCTATTTCGTCACGTTGTGAGAGTTGGCACGATGATGTGTCATCCTACGTGGAAGGTGACCACATGTAATTTTGTCCTCCCATGAGGAGATAGGCATCCCACTTAGTGGTAGAGGTATTTTTCCATGTGTTAGCACTTTGACTAGTGTGTAGGTGAATATTGATTGAAATGGTTATGATAGATTCCTATGACAGAATCTATGACGCGTAAGGGTTGTAAATTGAAAGTTCTATGACAGGTGAAGACATGGGTTGCAAGGTATCTTGGAAGAAGGCATATTTGGGAACCCCAAGGAGGGTGATGATATGTTGTAAGTAGAATATGTTATTTTTAGGTAGTTATGATAGATTCTCTTATAGCTGTAAGAGCTGTCAATTATGACAGATTCTATAATAGTTGTAAGATGCACAAGAGCATATATCATTGCCCAACTTGGGAATAGGTGACTATATTGGGATGGGTTGATGTGACAAGTGTCATTACCATGCTACAGTGTTGGACAAGTGTCCCTAGGTATGGATTTTGGGCCATGAGGCCAAGTTGGACGCCCATCTCAAGGAAAGTACATTTTTGCCTTGTAAACTTCTATTTAAGCAAGTGCTTGCAATGGAGATGTATTATGTGATTGATAGGTACTATTATGTTGCCAGAATGTCTCCAGATATGAGTGTCAAAGAATCCTATAAATGCTTGCATTGCAAGTGTGTTGTAAACTTCATTGTTTAGATAATACATTGTGTAGGTTTTGGAGTGTGGGGTTTTTCACCCATAAGGGTTTTCCCCACGTTATATCTTCTCTCTCTCTCTCTCTCTCTTTTGTCTTACATTCTTGTGTTGTGTATTGCTGCAATATCTCTATTGTTACATTAACATTTCTATAATTGTAAAGATTAAAATGAATTTGTACTCTTCTCTCCTCTTTAGATTAGTGTAGGAAGCGATTTCCACACACCTAGCTTCCTTTCAGTTGGTATTAGAGCCTAGCCAGTTTTAGTTCTAGCTACTGGGTAGGGTTTTTTTGAGCTAATCTTAGGTTAAGTGGAGTCTATGCAGAGTATTCCAAAATCTTGTTGCAAGAAGGAGATGGCAAGCACATCTAGAAGATTAGAGGTGGAGAAGTTTAATGGCACCAATTTTGAGTTGTGGAAACTTAAGATGGAAGATATGCTTGTTGATCAAGACCTATGGGAAACCATTGATGGCACAAAACCTACAGCAATGTCACAAGCTGATTGCGACCTCAAAGATCAGAAGGCTAAGGGTCTCATAAGACTTTGTCTAGCTGGCTTTGTCCTATTGAATGTCCATGAGGAGAAGACCGTGAAAGATCTTTGGAAGAAGTTGGGAGATGTTTATCAGGCCAAGTCCTTAGTGAACAAGTTTTTTTTGAAAAAGTTGTTTACTCTAAAGATGGAAGATGGAGGATCTGTTCTGGACCATATGAATTCTTTTAACATGATTGTTCCTTAGTTGACATCCATGGGTGTGAAAATGGAGGAGGAGGATCAATGTATGACCCTGCTTTGTTATTTGCCACATTCGTGAGATCATATTGTCATGGCCATCGGAAGCACTACAACCACCTTCAAGATGGATGATGTAGTTTCTTTGCTGTTATCTAAAGAAATGTAGAGAAAGACAACCGAGTCAGCCAAAGAGGCTCTTGCAGTTCATGGAAGACCCAAGGAGAAAGGAAAGAAGGAAAAGAAAGGTGAAAAGGGTAGATCCAAATCCCGTGGGAGATCCAAATCTCCTGGAAAGTCCAAGGATCTCTATTGGCACTATGGAAAAACTAGGCATTTCTAAAAGGAATGCAAAGAGGAAAAGAAAAAGAAGAAGAAGAATGTCCCAGACTCAGATTCTAACAAGTCACAAGATAATGGTGATGCCTTCATTGTATCCATAGCCACCCATACATCTAATGATGTGTGGTTGATTAATTCTGGTGCATCATTCCACATGACCTCACATCAAAGCTGGTTCATAAAGTATGAAGATTTCGATGGTGGAAGAGTGTACCTAGATGATGATTCTCATCTGAAGATTGTTGGACGTGGAAGAGTCTCAATCTGATTCCCTAATGGATGAGTGAAGGGGATCACTAGGGTCATGCACATCCTAGGCTTGGCATGAAACTTGCTTTCTGTAAGTAAGTTGAATGATGTAGGTGTGTAGGTTGTCTTTTCAAAGGATGGATCAAAGATGACTAGAGGATCTATTGTGCTTGCAAAGGGTACTTGGAGAGGTACTCTATTTTAGCTGGAGGCATGCACTTCACAGTGCAATAGTTCTTCTGACTTGAAGAAAAGAGTTGCAGTCACTTCATCCCCACCATTGGAACTCATAGTGAAAAAGTCTATTGTAAAAAATTCTGATGGTAGTACATTTTGGGTACCCAACGGTGCTCACGCTTTGGAAGTTAAGTTTACTGCTGAAAAGACAATGTTATGGCATAAGATATTTGACCACATTGGTGAGAAGGGTCTTAGAACCCTAAGAAATAAAAACCTCGTTGAGGGGTTAAATGATGTAATCTTGAGTTTGACTTTTGTGAACATTGTATATATGGAAAGTAAAATAGTGTTTAGTTTTACTCTAGTTCTCACAAGTCTTTTGGTGTGTTGGACCTTATTCATTTTGATGTGTTTGGTCCTGTTAGTGTTCCTTTGATTTCCAAATCTATATACTTTGTATCTTTCATAGATGATTATAGTAGAAGGACATGGATTTATTTTCTTAAAAGCAAGTCTGAAGTCTTTAGTTGGTTCAAAGAGTTTAAAGCTTTTGTTGAGAATTAGACTAGTGAAAATATTAAGTGTTTGAGGATTGACAATGGTGGTGAGTTTTGTTTGGCATAGTTCAATAAGTTCTATAAAAAGAAAGGGATTGAAAGACATAAGACAACTCCATACACCCCACAGCAAAATGGAGTTGCAAAGAGGATGAACAGGACACTGATGGAGAAGGCTAGGAGTATGCTTAATGGAGCAAGCCTCGAACAAAAGTTTTGGACTAAAGCTATAGCCATTGCTTGCTACCTAGTAAACATGTCTCCTACATTAGCTCTTGTTATTAAGACACCTATGGAGGTGTGGTCTAGTAAGAAGCCTTTAGTTAGACATCTTCGTGTTTTTGGTTGTGAGGCATATGCACATGTACCTAGGGAGAAAAGGTCAAAATTGGAGAACAAGGTTGTTAAGTGTATTTTCATTGGCTATGGTGTCAGTGTGAAAGGATATAAGCTTTGGGATCCTGTGGCTGAAAAAGTGTTGTATAGCAGAAGTGTTATCTTTAGAGAGCTAACACCTTCTTCCATTGTTCTACAATTAGAAGAGCAAGAAAAAGAAAGAGGATGTGGTTCAGTTTCCTTCTACCCCTAAGAAGACTGAACCGATAGACCCTGTGAGACCTGATGATGAGGAGAGCTCTAGCAGCTCTGAAAGCTCAGAAGAAAAAGTAGAACCTCAACCTTAGCTTTTGAGGAGGTCTACGTGAATAAGGAAGCAACTTGATAGGTTTGGTTATTCATTGCTTGATTCTAGTTGTTCTTTTTCCTTGCTTACTAACACTAATGAGCCTAGAACTGTGACAGAGGCTATGGGCATGAAAGATGTAGGTTCCTAGAAGGAGGCCATGGAAGATGAGATGGTTTCTTTGGAGAAAAATAAGACTTGGAACTTGGTACATTTACCTGAAGGATGGAAACCCATTGGTTGTAAATGGGTGTTCAAGAAGAAATTTAGTGCAGATGGCAGTGTTGAAAAGTACAAGGCCAGACTAGTTGCGAAGGGATACTCACATGTGGAGGGAATTGATTATGGTGAAATTTTCTCTCCCATTGCAAAGATGACATCCATTCAGTTCTTGTTATCTCTTGCAGCTACTTATGACTAAAAGGTGGAGCAAATGGATGTGAAAACAACATTCCTTCATGGTGATTTGGATGAAGAAATTTACATGTCACAGCCAGAGGATTACATAGAGAAAGGTCAAGAAAATTTGGTTTGCAAGCTGAAAAAGTCTTTGTATGGTTTGAAGCAGTCTCCTAGGATGTTGTATATGAAATTTGATGCCTTTGTGTTGTCCATTAGATTTTTGAGATCGAAATTAGATCATTGTGTATATTACAAGTTTGACAATGATCGCATTCTCATTATTGCATTGTATGTTGATGATATGTTGTTAATTGGGAATGGTAAGAATATGATTTCCAATTTGAAGTCTTAGTTGTTAGCACAGTTTGAGATGAAAAACTTAGGGGCAGCTAGGTACATTCTGGGAATGGAAATCAGAAGAGACAGAGCTAACAGAAAAATTTGGTTAAGCCATATTGGTGTTTCAATTCGCACCTCTGGAATGCGAGTTGGAAATAGATAGCTATGCACAGATAAACTACTCTCCTATTGGAAGGGGGAGTTCCCTTTTTGCTAATGTTCACTGAAAAGATAAATTAAATGAAACTTCACCTATCTTTTTTTTTATTCTTAGCTGCGAGCACAAGGTTATAAAACTCTAAACACTGTAGAAGAGTTTTTTTTTCTTTTTTAAAACTTCTACTACAACTAAGCATAGACTAACGACGCTTTTAATCTCCTAAGTAAATTCAGAGCAAAGGAAATTAAAAGTGGACAAGGAATGATTGTTTTAACAAAAAATTAAGCAATTTTCTCCCAGATTTACATCACAAGACTTATAGTACTTTAATGATGAAAGTTGAAATGAAAACTATAAAAGCCACACATCTGATGACGAAAACTTTGATGAATCAAGATAGAATATCAGAGTGAAATAGGCATGAGACTTCTATTCAATATCACAAAGTTGGCACAACTCAACAACAACAATTCTATTCAAACACCGGAGAATAGATTACACAAAGTGAACAGACACTTGGAATATCAAGATTTGCAGGCTAGAATAGGCACAACAAATTTGCTATCACAATTACCATTCCCTTACAATGAACACAGACTGAACAAACACTTGGAATAACAAGATTTGTAGGCTAGAATAGGCACAACAAATTTGTCATCACAAAAGTCATTACATACAATGGGCAAGGATGCCCTTATTTATACTAAAATCAAAGGAGTAGGGAACCCTAAAATCTCCTTGATTAACCCTAACTTGCCAACTCGCAAGCTTTATTACTATTCTAAGACAAAGATACAATAAACAAACGCTTTAAAACAATTTGCTTTAAAGCAAGGAAGATTCCAACTATCACAAAGTGATTTCTTTCAAAATATAGAATGGATGAGCTGCTTTAAAACAAAAAGCATTGAGTTGAAGTTGTTTTTTGTGTCTCATCCCCATCTTTATTGTTGCTTTATTGGTGATGTCATCCACTGGTATTTTTAGATATAATATCTTCTAAAAAGCTGATTTTGACTGAAAAAGTTGCACATGGGTTTTGTAGGCAATTCTGTTTCGAAGCAACCCAAATTGTCAAATTTTGAACAAGCAGAGATTTCCCTGAAAAAGCAAGAAAAAAGCAAATTCTCAAAAAAAGAAAAAATCCCAATCTTTAAGAGGATGATATACTGGATGGACCCATCTCGACAAAAACTGAAAAAGCTTTGGTCAAATTTCTAAAAAATGATCCCCTTGAAACAAGGACCCTGAAAAAGCAAGCCTCCCTGCTTCCTCAACCCGAAACTATGAAGAACACTGAAAAAAAACTTCATTTGGGTCTTCGAATCTTCATTGAAAGAAAAATAAAAATCTTTACTCTAGATGCAACCTGCAAAAGATAATGAAATAAAGAAGCCAAATGCTTGTCTTTATAAATCTTTGGGGCGAAAAAGCAGCTTTATTTGTGTGAGAATAAAACTTGGCTCATCCCTGAAGAAAGCAACTTTTAAAGCACAAATCCAAGTGGATGTATTTGAATAGGAAGAATCCCTATTTTGTAGCTACCTATGGCTTCATGTGCAAGATGATGAAAAATATCTTCTTTTGATGATGTCATCAAACACACGAGTTGAAAGAAGTGCTAGCCAATTTTTCTTCATTTTCGACACTTCAACACTCATTTTGACTTAAATATGGCCTATCTCTGACTTCAAAAAGGTGGAAAAATGTCACCATTGCCTAAAAAAGCTGACTGATCCTAACATTTTGGAGACCTATCAACTGAGATTCCATTTCTGGCCTCCGACTGACGATCTGACATCGTTTGACCAAGTTTGACCTCCTTAAAACTGCCAACAGGTGAAGATTGGGCACAAAACTGTCAGAAAACACTATGGACATAAAAATTTTCTAACACTAAGCCAGTTGGGCACCCCAAGTCACCTGGGGTGCTTGGTTTCCCAACACAGCCATTTTTTCAATTTTTGCAACTTCTTCAATTTCTCGATTTGTGTGCGCATTTCGATGGCAGAGGACCCCTATTTGGCTATTGATTTCTGTCAACTGGGATGAAAATGAGTCTGATAATCTAGAAAATATGCAGGCCTGATGAAAACTGAGCTGATTGTACCTTCTGTTTGCCTAAAAAAATGTGCCAAACTAACCAACTCTGAACCAGACCAGGTTGACGTAAGGAGATTCACATTTTTTGAGAAAAACTTCAAAAATAAACTAACTCTGAAGAGTTTGGGTGCCCCAAGCCACCTGGGGTGCCTGGTTTCCCATGCCTTAGAAATTTTTCTAAATTTTTTTTATTTTTGCCGCAAATTTTGAATTTTGCCAAATTTCAAAGGTCCTGCCTGATGTATATTTTAAAATATATTTAAGTATAATACTTTAAATATTTTGAAATATACTTTTAGGATGTTTGAGATAGGTCTTAGATCCATGGGATTTGACATGCAGATTCTAGATTCTTGAGGATCCACCAGATTTCAGACTTAGTCAAATTTTCAGGGCTTTAGGACATCAGACTTAGTCAATTTTAGGATTCTAGGGACAGGCATCAGGATGAGGGTAGACTAGATAGCTTGACCATATCTAAGATGAATCTCCTTTTATGGGCCTTTGACAGAGTTTGACCAAGTTTGACCCACTGGAAATAGGCTGACGAAAGCATTTTTTACGTTTCTCAAAAAACATAAAAAAATTAACACTTGAAAGGTTGGGTGCCCCAAGTCACCTAGGGTGCCTAGATTCTCAACACTTAGCCAAATTTTTGATTTTCCAACCTTTCATTCCACCTTGGATCCATCTTGCATCATTGGAACAGCATTGAAAACTTGTCGACGAGCTCTAGTAGATGAACTTTCTCTATTGATGACCTCTGAGCTCATGCTTCGCCTTCTGAAAAAGCAGAAATGACCCAATAGAGAAAACTTGGTCATTTGAAGATTCCGTCTGAATCGTGCTGATCGTGAAGCAAAATCGACCAATGAGAATCAAGCGCGACACTTGAGTTGGAGATTCTATTTTTAGAAAGTTTTTCCATCATCCATATCTCAAGAAACCTAGAAAACCTAATCTGACATCTATTTTTAGAAATTTTGCTTTTTTTTAACTTTTTGACGAAAAATTTTCTAGACTTGTTCAAAATGCCTTAATGAAGCAAAATTTTTGATTGGGTACAATAATTGACTCTGTCCAGGGACCATGGTGGATACTTATGGCATAGGAGAACCGAGAATCTCTAGACTTTGCAGCTTGGACCAGTGTCTTATCAGCTGGGTAATAAAGTTAGGTCACTTTCCTAATCACCTAGAACAAGACTTTTCCCTACATCACCTAAAATCAGACTTCCTAAAATCACCTAAAAAGTTGGAACTTCAGAACACAAAGAACACAACTGTCACATTACAGAAAGGGGAAAAACATTACAACATAATGATCACATTACATAAAGGGGAAACACATTACGAGAACACAAAAAATTCCCTTTTAGAGAGAAGACAATAAGAACAAAAATTGTCACACAAAACCATCAATTGGTTCAAAAAAATAAGAACCCCTTCTCCTGAACTGTGAAATTTGTCTTAGCAACAAAATACTTTTCTTTCTCTGCAACATCTCCTCAAAGAGCCACGATTCAGGAGGGTATTCATGTTCAGGCCACAAGAAGTTCATGAGGAATTGGTTGATATGCCAAAGATCAGGTGGAGCATCTTCTTCTAAAGAAAGCAACCTCTACAACAAGTGAAGGTACAAAACCTCCTTTTGAAGATATGTAGGAATGTCTTGTGGCCAAAGTATATCTATGGGAATGGTTATCACCACATGTAGAATATGACTTTCATTTATATCTTGTACACACACAGCTTTGAACTTAGTCAATGCATCGTCTTCTAAAAAAGGTCGAAGCTACTCATACACAATCCTCATTATTGATTCTTGGCTTACCGGATCCACAACTATTATCATCAATTTATTTAGTGTTTTAGGTACTTCATCATCCTTAATGGTCCTGTCTTCATCCATCCATTCCTTAGGATTTGAATATGATAAATCATCGAGATCTGAATCTTTGAGCACCTGATTATCATCAAAGTATACTTGCTGAATAACCTCTTCACCTAGTAGTTCACTTTGCCATTCATTATTTTGAGTCTCATCAAACTCCATAGAGCAATCTTCTTCAATGCGGATATCTAGTAGCATCTCATTTTCAGCAACCATGTTCCTTTCTTCTTCTGATAGGTAAGCAAGATCAAAGACAGATTCTTCTAAGATTTGTATTTCTTCTTCATCTGCTTGATCGATTTTACATACGTCATATCTCACAAAACACTTGTTGAGGATTTTTGATTTCTCCAATTGATTCTCTTCAGTGACCAAGACTGAATATTCCATAGCTTTTCTTCTCCATGAGCCTCTTCGTATGTTGCATTTTGTGTTGATTTTATCATATTTGTGATGTCTCTTTCTTTCACAGGCTCATGGATAACATCTAAAAATTTGGCATCATCTTCCTCACTAGTGTGTATGAAAACTTCTTGAAACAAAGATGAAGATGGGCTGAACTATAAAAGAAAATTTATAGTATCCTCTACTGAAGAATCACTCTCCAAGTGATGTAGAAACCTGTCGAGATCCAATGATGAATCTTCTATATGATCTCCAATTTTGAGAAATTCCTCCAATGATGAATCATCTTCAAAATAAAGAAGATCTTGTTCTTGCTCCAATTGCAATGCTTCTTTGGTCTCTTCTCCTTTGAATGTATCTGACACAGGTTCTTTAAACCAACCTTCAAAAACCAATCTGATTCATCATTGCTCTCTGAACATTCATGTTCCATATGCAAACGCATGATGTCACTTGAAATAGAGTTAGGAAAATGATCCCTTTTAATATTTGATTTACATTGGTAAAATCCCTTCATAGAGCTGCCATCGGATTCGTCAAAGAGACATTCAAGATTATCTGAAAATCCGTGATTTTCATTTGATGCTTTTAGTATTTGCATGAATCTTCTCATCTCTGAGAAACTTTCTCCATCATGTTGGTTTGTTGCATGGAACAAACAGTAGATTTGTATTGCAGAAGACACATCTACCTCTTGATGCATAGGTGATACTTGACGCATAGGTGAAGCAGGTTGATCATTGACATAGTTAATGAAAGAATCTAGTATACTTGAAGGAGATGGAACTTGCCAAAGTGGTACAACATTCAAGGGCACCAGTGGTTTGATTGAATCTCTCTGGATCTTTCCTAAAGTGATCATATGATCTTCTAATTCAATAGCATACTCCTCAGCTTCTTGTAGTTCTGTAGCGTGTCTTTGCTTGAGGTAGAAAGAAACTTCTAAAGATTGTGCATTCGTGAAACAACTTAGTAGAATTTTTTATGAAGGATTCAGGGTGTTTGCAACTTTTCCAACCAAACGGTTGAATTTAGCCACAAACTCTCACATCAGCTCACTTCTATCTTTCTTGATGTTTGAGAGTTGTGCAAACAAGACATGACTATCTTCTGCAGGTTTGAAATAGGTGAGAAATTTCTCACTCATCAACTCCCAACTTGTGATAGAGCTAGTAGGGAGGTGATTGAACCATTCAGCTACTAAACTTTGCAATGATTCCACAAACAAATGCACTACAACATCTTCATGTGCAATGCCAAGAATTCCACAGGTGGTGGTGAAGTTAAATATGTGCTCATCAGGATGTTGCTTGCCATCACCATGAAATTTTGGAAAACTTTTTCTTGATCCTTTAGGAAGCTCATGATATTCTGCTAGTGCCAAAGGTCCAATGTTGTTACCCCAAGGCAATGGTGGTGGTCGCCTTTGATTTGTAGCATTGTGATTGTTATTATTTGCATCACCCATTGCTCTAGGTTGGATTACTGGTTCTTCTTGTGGTTCTTCTTGCTTGACTTCAGGAACTATCTGAACTTCTCAAACTATGTTGGATGCTTCTCCAACTTCCACAAAATCAAGATCTTGAAAGAAAGGATCCGTAGCACCACCTTTTCCCCTTCTTGAATAAACCCTGTGAGCTAGGATTATCTATTGCCATGCATGAGATGGTAATACTGGTCTTCCTGCTACAAGATCTGCTTTGTGTTCTTCTTTGTCAAGGACAGCAGCCACATTTCTTTGCTGATCAAGACTTTCCTTTTACACAAATATGAAACTCCTTAGGCTGCTAATGATGTCTGTTTGCTCTCCTTCCACTCATACAAGATTTGGTTGAATAATAGGTGGTGTAAGATTTGGTTGTTGAACTAGAGCAGAAGGATGCTAGAGAGTCATTTCTGTGACATAAGCCTAAGCTTTCTTGAAGTTTTATGCCTCGTGCCCCACGGTGGGCACCAGAAAACTACTGGCATTTCAATTCATAGCTTTGGAATGCGAGTTGGAAACGGACAACTATGCACAGATAAACTACTCTCCTATTGGAAGGGGGAGTTCCATTTTTGTTGATGTTCACTAAAAAGATAAATTAAATGAAACTTCACCTATCTTCTTTTTGATTCTCAGCTGTGAGCACAAGGTTATAAAACTCTAAACATTGTAGAAGAGGTTTTCTTCCTTTTTTAAAACTTCTACTACAACTAAGCATAGACTAATGACACTTTTAATCTCCTAAGTAAATTTAGAGCAAAGGAAATTAAAAGTGGACAAGGAATGATTGTTTTAACAAAAACTTAAGCAATTTTCTCCTAGATTTACATCACAAGACTTATAGTACTTTATGATGAAAGTTGAAATGAAAGCTACAAAAGCCACACATCTGATGACAAAAACTTTGATGAATCAATATAGAATATCAGAGCGAAATATGCATGAGACTTCTATTCAATATCACAATGTTGGCACAACTCCAGGACAGTAATGTTGTAGCAAAAGGTAGGCATACAACAAGCGATCAAACACCAGAGAACAAATTACACAAAGTGAACAAACGCTTAGAATATCAAGATTTGTAGGATAGAATAGGCACAACAAATTTGCTATCACAATTACCATTCCCTTACAATGAACACAGATTGAAAAAACACTTGGAATAACAAGATCTATAGGCTAGAATAGGTACAACAAATTTGTCATCACAAAAGTCATTACATACAATGGGCAAGGATGCCCTTATTTATACTAAAATCAAAGGAGTAGGGAACCCTAAAATCTCCTTGATTAACCCTAACTTGCCAACTTTCAAGCTTTATTACTATTCTAAGACAAAGATACAATAAACAAACACTTTAAAGTGATTTGCTTTAAAGCAAAGAAGATTCCAACTATCACAAAGTGATTTCTTTCTAAACACAGAATGGATGAGCTACTTTAAAACAAAAAGCATTGAGTTAAAGTTGCTTTTTGTGTCTCATCCCCATCTTTATTGTTGCTTTATTGGTGATGTCATCCACTGGTATTTTTGGAAATAATATCTTCTAAAAAGCTAATTTTGACTGAAAAAGCTGGCACATGGGTTTTGTAGGCAATTCTATTTCGAAGCAACCTAGATTGTCAGATTTTGAACAAGCGGAGATTTTCCCAGAAAAGCAAGAAAAAAGTAGATTCTCGAAAAAAGAAAACTCCCAATCTTTAAGAGGATGATATACTGGATGGACCCATCTTGATGAAAATTGAAAAAGCTTTGGTCAAATTTCTAAAAAATGATCCCCTTGAAACAAGGACCCTGAAAAAGCAAGCGTCCCTGCTTCCTCAACCTAAAACTATGAAGAATGCTGAAAAAGCACTTAGTTTGGGTCTTCAAATCTTTGTTGAAAGAAAAATAAAAATCTTTCCTCTAGATGCAACTTGCAAAAGATAATGAAATAAAGAAGCCAAATTCTTGTCTTTATAAATCTTTAGGGCAAAAAAGCATCTTTATTTGTGCAAGAATAAAACTTGGCTCATCCCTAAAGAAAGCAACTTTTAAAGTACAAATCCAAGTGGATGTATTCGAATAGGAAGAATCCCTATTTTGTCGCTGCCTATGGCTTCATGTGCAAGATGACGAAAAATATCTTCTTTTGATGATGTCATCAAACACGCGAGTTGAAAGAAGTGCTAGCTAATTTTTCTTTGTTTTCAACACTTCAACACTCATTTTGACTTAAATATGGCCTGTCTCCAACTTCAAAAAGGTGGAAAAATGTCACAATTGACTAAAAAAGCTGATTGATCCTGACATTTTGGAGACCTATCAACTGAGATTCCATTTCCAGCCTCTGACTGACGATCTGACATCATTTGACCAAGTTTGACCTCCTGAAAACTGCCACCAGGTGAAGATTGGGCACAAAACTGTCGAAAAACACTGTGGACATGGAAATTTTCTAACACTGAGCAAGTTGGATGCCCTAAGTCACCTGAGGCGCCTGGTTTCCCAACACTTAGCCATTTTTTTAATTTTTGCAACTTCTTCAATTTCTTGATTTGCATGCGCATTTCGGTGGCGGAGGACCCCTATTTAGCTGTTGATTTCTATCAAATGGGATGAAACTGAGTCTGATGATCTAGCAAATATGTAGGCCTAATGAAAATTGAGCTGATTGTACCTTCTGTTTGCCTCAAAAAATGTGCCAAACTGACCAACTCTGAACCAGACTGGACTGACGGAAGGAGATTCACATGTTTTGAGAAAAACTTCAAAAATAAACTAACTCTAAAGAGTTGGGGTGCCCCAAGCCACCTGGGGTGCCTAGTTTGCCATGCCTTAGAAAATTTTCTAAAAAAATTTGATTTCTGCCGCAAATCTTGAATTTTGCCAAATTTCGAAGGTCCTATCTGACATATATTTCAAAATATATTTAAGTATAGCTTGACCATATATGAGATGAATATCCTTTTACGAGCCTTTTGACTGAGTTTGACTGAGATTGACCCATTGGAAAAAGGCTGACGGAAGCATTTTTTGATGTTTCTCGAAAAACATGAAAAAAATCTAACACTTGAAAGGTTGGGTGCCCCAAGTCACCTAGGGTGCCTGGATTCTCAACACTTAGTCAAATTTCTAATTTTCCAACCTTTCATTCCACCTTGGATCCATCTTGCATCGTTTTGCATGTGTCGTTGAGTCAATGAATGTTCGTCAGTTCTGCGTCGTTGGAACAACTTTGAAAACTTGTCGACAAGCTCTGGTAGATGAACTTTCTCTGTTGATGACCTTTGAGCTCATGCTTCACCTTCTGAAAAAGAAGAAATGACCCAGTAAAGAAAACTTGGTCATTTGAAGATTCCATTTGAATCAAGCCGATCATGAAGCAAAATCGACCAATGAGAATCAAGCACGACACTTGAGTTGGAGATTCTATTTTTAGAAACTTTCTATTTTTAGAAAGTTTTGCTAGCATCCATATCTCAAGAAAACCAAAAAACCTAATCTGATGTCTATTTTTAGAAATTTTACTTTTTTTTTTACTTTTTGACAAAAAAATTTCTAGACTTGTTCAAAATGCCTTAATGAAGCAAAATTTTTGATTGGGTACAACAAGCCAGAGTAAGTATGTGAAGACCATGTTGGATAGGTTCAACATGGCAGATTGTAGGCCATTGTGTGTTCTTATTTCTTTGGGGACAATGTTATCTATGAATGATTGTCCAAAATCTCCTTCTAAGGTGGAGGACATGAGCAGAGTACCTTATGCTAGTGTTGATGGTAGTTTAATGTATGCTATGGTCTACACAAGACTAGACATTGTCCAAGTAGTGGGAGTCCTTAGTTGATTTATGGCTAATCCTGGATGAGTACATTGAGATGTAGTGAAGAGAGTGGTATGATATTTGAGGGGTACTTCTAAGTATTCCATATGTTATCATGGTCATCCTACAGGTCCTCCATATTCTGTTTGTATTTGTGGATTTGTGGATTTTGATTGGGTAGGTGACATTGACATCAGGAGATCCACCAGTGCTTATGTGTTTACTTTATTCAGTGGTGCAATTAGTTAGATGAGTAAGCGGCAACTTGTGGTCACTTTGTCCATGATAGAAGCTGAGTATATGGTAGAAACTCATGCTTACAAGGAAGTCATTTGGCTTAAGAGATTGTGTTTAGATATTGGTATTGAAGCAGGACAAATTACGATCTGTTGTGACAATCAAAGTGCGATTTGCCTAGCAAAGAATACAACTTTCCATGCTAGAACAAAGCTTATTGATATATAGTTTCACTTTGTGCGAGACATGGTAGAGGATGGGAAGGTAAATTTGGAGAAAGTAGATACTTTGAAGAATATTGCGGATGCATTGACGAAACCAGTGGGTACAGACAAGTTCAGATGGTGTTCAGAATCTATGGCCTCTCGGCCTATAGCAGTTAAATCCTATCATTTCCATTGGCTCTTACAAGGTGTTCAACAAGTGGGAGAATGTTGGGAATTAAGGTGTCTCAACCTTGGTAATTCTTTTTATTAATTAATTGTATGTATTTGTTTATTGCCTATTAATGTATTTTGGATGCAAGTCCTGTTTCGTCATCTTGTGGAAGTTGGTACAGTGATGTGTCATCCTACATGGAAGGTGACCACATGTAATTTTATCCTCACATGAGGAGATAGGTGTCCCACTTAGTGGTAGAGGTATTTTTCCATGTGTCAGCACTTTGACTAGTGTGTAAGTGAAACTAGATCGAAATGGTTATGACAGATTCCTATGACAGAATCTATGATGTGTAAAAGTCATAAATGGAAGGTTCTATGACAGGTGAAAACATGTGTCACAAGGCATCTTGGAAGAAGGCATCTTTGGGCATCCCAAGGAGAGTGATGATGTGTTGTAAGTAGAATATGTGATTTTTAGGTAGTTATGATAGATTCTATGAAGTTAAGCTTCCTGCTGAAAAGACAATGTTATGGCATAAGATATTTGGCCACATTGGTGAGAAGGGTCTTAGAACACTAAAAAATAAAAACCTCATTGAGGGTTTAAATGATTGTAATCTTGAGTTCAACTTTTGTGAACATTGTATATATGGAAAGCAAAACTGTGTTTAGTTTTACTCTAGTTCTCACAAGCCTTCTGGTGTGTTGAACCTTATTCATTCTGATGTGTTTGGTCCTGTTAGTGTTCCTTCAATTTCCAAATCTGTATACTTTGTATCTTTCATAGATGATTATAGTAGAAGGACATGGATTTATTTTCTTAAAAGCAAGTCTGAAGTCTTTAGTTGGTTCAAAGAGTTTAAATCTTTTGTTGAAAATTAGACTAGTAAAAAGATTAAGTGTTTGAGGATTAACAATGGTGGTGAGTTTTGTTTGGCATAGTTCGATAAGCTCTATAAAGAGCAAGGGATTGAAAGACATAAGACAACTCCGTACACCCCATAGCAAAATGGAGTTGTAAAGAGGATGAACAAGACACTGATGGAGAAGGCTAGGAGTATGCTTAGTGGAGCAAGCTTCGAACAAAAGTTTTGGGCTGAAGATATAGCCATTGCTTGCTACCTGGTAAACATGTCTCCTACATTATCTCTTGTTAGTAAGACACTTATGGAGGTGAGGTCTAGTAAGAAGCCTTCAGTTAGACATCTTCGTGTTTTTGGTTGAGGCATATGCACATGTACCTAGGGAGAAAAGGTCAAAATTGGAGAACAAGGTTCTTAAGTGTATTTTCATTAGCTATGGTATCAGTGTGAAAGGATACAAGCTTTGGGATCCTATGGCTGAAAAAGTGTTCTATAGTAGAAGTGTTATCTTTAGAGAGCTAACACCTTCTTCCATTATTCTACAGCCAGAAGAGAAAGAAAAAGAAAGAGGATGTGGTTCAGTTTCCTTCTACCCCTAAGAAGACTAAACTGATAGACCCTGTGAGACCTGATGATGAGGAGAGCTCTAGCAGCTCTGAAAGCTCAGAAGAAGAAGTAGAACCTCAACCTTAGTGTTTGAGAAGGTCTACATGAATAAGGAAGCAACCTAATAGGTTTGGTTATTCATTGCTTGATTCTAGTTGTGCTTTTGCCTTGCTTACTAACACTGATGAGCCTAGAACTGTGACAGAGGCTATGGGCATGAAAGATGCAGGTTCCTGGAAGGAGGCCATGGAAGATGAGATGGTTTCTTTGGAGAAAAATAAGACTTGGGACTTGGTGCCTTTTCCTGAAGGATGGAAACCCATTGGTTGTAAATGGGTGTTCAAGAAGAAATTCAGTGTAGATGGCAGTGTTGAAAAGTACAAGGCCAGACTGGTTGCGAAGGGATACTCACATGTGGAGGGAATTGATTATGGTGAAATTTTATCTCCCGTTGCAAAGATGACATCGATTTGGTTCTTGTTATCTCTTGTAGGTACTTATGACTAAGAAGTGGAGAAAATGGATATGAAAACAACATTCCTTCATGGTGATTTGGAGGAAGAGATTTACATGTCACAGCTAGAGGATTACATAGAGAAAGGTCAAGAAAATTTGGTTTGCAAGCTAAAAAAGTCTTTGTATGGTTTGAAGCAGTCTCCTAGGATGTGGTATATGAAATTTGATGCCTTTGTGTTGTCCATTAGATTTTTGAGATTGAAATTAGATCATTGTGTATATTGCAATTTTGACAATGATCACATTCTCCTTATTGCATTGTATGTTGATGATATGTTGTTAATTGGGAATGGTAAGAATATGATTTCTGATTTGAAGTATCAATTGTTAGCACAATTTCAGATGAAAAACTTAGGGGCAGCTAGGTACATTCTAGGAATGGAAATCAGAAGAGACATAGCTAACAGAAAACTTTGGTTAAGCCAAAGTAAGTATGTGAAGACCATGTTGGATAGGTTCAACATGGCATATTGTAGGGCATTGTGTGTTCCTATTTCTTTGGGGACAATGTTATCTATGAATGATTGTCCAAAATCTCCTTCTGAGGTGGAGGACATGAGCAGAGTACCTTATGCTAGTGTTGTTGGTAGTTTAATGTATGCTATGGTCTACACAAGACCAGACATTGCCCAAGTAGTGGGAGTCCTTAGTTGATTTATGGCTAATCTTAGATGAGTACATTGAGACGTAGTGAAACTAGTGTTCAGATATTTGAGGGGTACTTCTGAGTATTCCATATGTTATCATGGTCATCCTATAGGACCTCCACATTCTGTTTGTATTTGTGGATTTGTGGATTTTGATTGGGTAGGTGACATTAATAGTAGGAGATCCACTAGTGCTTATGTGTTTACTTTATTCGATGGTACAATTAGTTGGATGAATAAGTGGCAACTTGTGGTCACTTTGTCCATGACAGAAGCTGAGTATATGGTGGAAACTCATGCTTGCAAGGAAGCCATTTGGCTTAAGAGATTGTGTTTAGATATTGGTATTGATGCAGGACAAATTACGATCTGTTGTGACAATTAGAGTGTGATTTGCCTAGCAAAGAATACAACTTTCCATTCTAGAACAAAGCATATTGATGTACAGTTTCACTTTGTGTGAGACATGGTAGAGGATGGGAAGCTGAATTTGGAGAAAGTAGATACTTTGAAGAATGTTGCGGATGCATTGACGAAACCAGTGGGCACAGACAAGTTCAGAGTCTATGGGCCTCTCAGCCTATAGCAGTTAAATCCTATCATTTCCATTGGCTCTTACAAGGTGTTCGACAAGTGGGAGAATGTTGGGAATTAAGGTGTCTCAACCTTGGTAATTCTTTGTATTAATTAATTGTATGTATTTATTTATTGCCTATTAATGTATTTTGGATGCAAGTTCTGTTTCGTCATCTTGTGGGAGTTGGCATGGTGATGTGTCATCCTACATGGAAGGTGACCACATGTAATTTTGTCCTCATATGAGGAGATAGGTGTCCCACTTAGTGGTAGAGGTATTTTTCCATGTGTCGGCACTTTGACTAGTGTGTAAGTGAAACTTGCCCGAAACGGTTATGACAGATTCCTATGACAGAATCTATGATGCATAAGAGTCGTAAATGGAAGGTTTTGTGACAGGTGAAGACATGTGTCACAAGGTATCTTGGAAGAAGGCATATTTGGGTGTCCCAAGGAGAGTGATGATGTGTTGTAAGTAGAATATGCTATTTTTAGGCAGTTATGACAGATTCTATGATAGTTGTAAGATGTGTAAGAGCATCTGTCATTTCCCAACTTGGGAATAGGTGACCATATTGGGATGGGGTGATGTGACAAGTGTCATGACCATGCTACAATGTTGGACAAGTGTCCCTAGGCATGGGTTTTGGGCCATGAGGCCAAGTTGGATGCCATTCTCAAGGAAAGTAAATTTTTGCTTTGTAAACTTCTATTTAAGTAGGTGCTTGGAGTGGAGATGTATTATGTGATTGACAGGTACTATTATGCTACCAGATTGTCTCCAAATATGAGTGTCGAAGACTTCTATAAAGGCTTGCATTGCAAGTGTGTTATAACCTTCATTGTTTAGATAATACATTGTGCAAGTTTTGGAGTGTGGGGTTTTTCACTCGTAAGGGTTTTTCCCATGTTATATCTTATCTATCTCTCTTCTGTCTTACTATCTCATGTTGTGTATTGCTACAATATCTCTATTGTTATGTTAACATTGCTATAACTATAAAGATTAAAATGAATTTGCACTCTTCTCTCCTCTTTAGATTAGTGTAGGAAGCAATTTCCGCACACCTAGCTTCCTTTCAAAATCCTATCATACACCCAAAACATATGTTTCCATTCCACCTCCATCATCCTACAAATGTCAAAAGCATGTGACCATATACCTTCCACCATCCAATTTGCCTCCGGTCCTTCCAACTCCTACTATCTATCTATCCACTTTACCACCACTTCTCCCAATGCCTAATATCCCTATCATCCAACCCTCTCATCTATTTATCCAAAAACTCTCTAAAAATCCTAATTATGACCAATCAATGCACACATTGTCCAAATAAGAAGTGTCCACCAACCTCAAGTGATTCAAAAATAAAAATTTGGATGCCTCCTCTCATAAAGCAAAAAATCCCAAGGATCTTAATGTCTTAGGGTACAAATACAAAAAGTTGAACCAAAGTACATCTCAAAAATCCCAACCATCCTCTTCTATCCAAAAATCCCATTCCATATACAAATCCCACAAGCAAGGAAAAAACCATAAAAACCCTAAGTCTATGTGGGTACCTAAATCACTACATTGCCCATCTCCTAAGAAAACATCACCATTGCTTCTTACACCTCCACCAAATCAAAAGCTTCAATGTTTATCATGGTGTGTGCAGCCATTGGCTATGGTTCCCTTCCATTCTGCAACAATCCCACATACTTCTATCTTCCCATCCTTCATCCGTTATCCTACATATCCCCCCAATCAACTTCCTATGGTCCATGATTTTGCATAAGCCTTTCATCCATCCTTTTCTACAAGTCCTACATAATCCACATCATAATCCACTATCCAACCTTTCATAATCCTCATCATAATGCACTATCTACCTACTCCATCTCAGTTTCATGCAATCCCCTATCAACATCAATGAGCATAATGACATGGTCCATGCAATGACATTCATCTCCAATGGGACTATCACTTTCAATGGAACTAGACATTTGAGTCCCTCCTTTCCATATTCCACCTATCCCAATATTCAAAATAATCATAAAGTCAAAAAAAAACATAGAGAAAAGAAAAATCAAAATAGTAAAGATAAATCCCTTCGTCCAATGGTGAAAACCACCCTTGGTGGTGCCTGGGATAAGTACCATGATGAAAACCTATCAAATAGGCATCATGTGTAGGTTGGTCTTTTATGTCACTTACACTTGGGAGCATGTTGTCTCATCCATACCACACTATAATTTTCCTATCCTACCATTTCCTATCCTATCTTACCATCCTTATCCATTACACCCACATACATATACATATCCTATTCAATCCATCCATCTTCCCTTCTTTGATCTTGATAAAGATATGGTGGCAAAATGTTGACACATTTTGTGGATATCTCTTGGTATACCTTATCCTATCCAAACCAATCCTATCATAAGCTTTGTCATGTAAAATCCTATCATCCTATTGTCATAAGCATTGTCATGAAAAATCCTAAGCATTCCACCTAGAATGGGGCATATTATTCCTATGCAACATAGTCTTTGGAGATCACATCCTAGCTCCCTTGTGATGCATACATCCATTCCATTAGGGCCCATCCTTTTATCCATCCCATCCTACTTCCATCCTTGCACCTAGATTGGGTTTTTCCCTTGTCATTGGTATCTAGCACAAAGGCTATCCAAAAATGTCATCCAATGTCATTTCCCAAAACATTTTAAAACACAAAAAATTAAAACTTTTCCAAAAATCATAAAAAATCAAAACATTTCAAAAAAACAAAAAAAAAACCAAAACATTCAGAAATCCAAAAAAATTAAAACATTTCCAAAAAAACAAAAAAAAAACAAAACATTTCCAAAATCCAAAAAAAATCAAAACATTCAAAAATCTAAAAAAATCAAAACATGTCCAAAATCCAAAAAAACAAATATTCCCAAAAATACAAAAAAATCAACATATCCAACAAAGTTCAAGCAATAAAATCAATCACTTCATCAAATCAATTCCTCATATCCAACCATCAAATCAAATTCATCCAATCATCAAATCGCCCAATTCTCCAACTCAAATCACATCAATTCAATTCCTCCAATCATCAAATAAATTCATCAATTCAATCTAATCAATCACTTCTAATAAATTTCATCATTCCAACCAAATCAATTCCTCTAATCAATTCTCAAATCATCATCTAATCAATCAATCAATTCAACTCAAATCATTCCATCCAACTAATCACATCAATTCAATCCAATTCATCAAATTAAATTAAATCAAACCAATCCAATTCATCAAATCATCAAATCAATCACATCATTTCAATCCTTCCAATCAGTCTAATCATCTAATCAATTCAATCACATCAAACCAATTATTCCAATCACATCAATTCAATCATTCTAATCAATTCATCAATTTTCCAAATCAATTCTTCAATCAAATAAATCCAAGCAATAAACTCAAATGCAAGTCATCATTAATCCATACCAATCAATTTAATCAATCAAGTCAAATTATCCAATTACATCAATGGTCTTGATCCTAATCTTGACATAAACCAAATCAATCAAATCAATCAATCATTAATCAAATCCTGGTGTTGATTCACATGGCCAACAACACTAGTATCAATCAATCATTCAATTGTCTTATACAGGATGTTGCATTGTCGAAACTAGACCAGGCATCTTATATGACATGTTTCATTTCCTAAAACTAGACACCATCATCAATCACTCAATCACTCAATTAATCATTGGTTTACAGCTTGATAGGGGCAATACCTTGTTTGTTTCTGAATCATTTGTGTATGCATGCATGCTTGTTTGTGTGTGTATCATTTTATCTTGCATTTGTATCACATAATTATCATTTCCAGCTAATATTCATACCTTGTGTATGTTGGAATAACTTTTTGTATTAACCTTTGTATCTAAGGTCATGTCATACCTTTTGTGCATTAGGACTTTAATGATCTAAGTTTACTTTCTCATACGTTAGACAAGATTGTATTACGCTTGGTGTAAAAGACACATCATCACCTTGGTCCTTATACCTTGGTGCATAACATCTAGTGCTAAATCAAACTTCATGGTTGCTCACCTTCATTGCAGCATAACATATCATTCATTTCTTCTATCCATTTCCTTATCTTTCTTCCTTGATCAATCCTTTTCATTTTGAGATCCTGCCCATGTTTTCCCAACACGCCTATCCTCTTGAGAGGGAATCATCATCCTATCTTTACATCACCCTATCCTTTTCCTCTATCTATACCTTAGCTTCTTCAAAATGATGTTACTTGACATAAGTCTCATCATCTTGAACATCATCTTAAAGAGGGACAAAATGTAGACACTTAAATTTGTCCATGTCTCACATCACCTAGTTGACACATTATTAGGGACATCATAAAACATTTTGTCCTAATCCCACTCCTAATCCCATCCTAATCACCTAGCCAATTAATTAAATAAATCCCATTTATTTAATTAATTTCTCTTTCACATGTCCCAACTAATTCAAATAAAATATTTGAATTAATCCCTCACCTTTCATCACAATCAAACACATGTCACATGCTACAACTTCCACTTAATACACTTCACATGTCAAACTAATTCATATAAAATATTTGAATTAGGTCTCCTTTATTCCCCTCCGCACACTTGTCACATGACTACAACTCCTCATGGAGTGGCAAAACCTAATTGATCCTACCTGTCCACATCATTGAAAACAACTTTCAATCTCAACCATCAATTCAAATTAGTCATTTCCTATAAATCAACCCTCTCACAAGCCATTTTCTTGATGTGAAATTTTCAAGTATTGTTATGTTGTTGGAATGAGCAACCAACATTCCTCCCATATTCAACCTTCGAAATCATGCATGCCTATGCAGGATTAAGAAGAGCAATGGAGATAAATGGAGCATAGCGTGGAGATTTGGTTTGTATTTGCTTTGTTGTTTTGATTTTCATGATATCTTGTGCTCTATTGTGCTTGTTAGGGTTTGATATTTTTTTTTATGATTCAACCCTAATTTTTACCCTAGCTACACTCACTAGTTTGCAATCTTCCATACCAAACTGTTTCAACATCTCCTTGACATACTTTTCTTGTGAAATAAAGATACCTTCATTTGATTGAGTGATTTGAAGTCCATGAAAGAATGGAAGTTCACCTATCATAGACAAATCAAATTCCTTCTACATCTCCTCTACAAACTTCTTAAAAATTTCATCATTGCTGCCAATGATAATATCATCAACATATACTACCACTATTAATATCTGCTCATTCTCTATTTTGATATATAGGTTACTATCTATTGTACCTTTCTTGAATCCCTACTAGAGTAAATACTTATCCAACCTTGCATACCGAGCTCTAGGGGCTTGTTTGAGACCATATAAAGCCTTCTTAAGTTTGCATACCATATTTTGATCTTTTGATAGTTGGAATCCTTTAGATTGCTCTATGTAAATGTCTTCTTCTAAGTCACCATTCAAGAAAGTAGACTTGACATCCATTTGATATACCTTGAAGTCCCTATGAACTGTAAATGCAAAAAAACATCTTGATTTCTTCTAACCTTGCTATAGGAGCAAAGGCTTCCTCAAAATCTATACCTTCCACTTGTGTATAAACCTTGCAGACTAGTCTTGCCTTGTTTGTAACAAGTTGTCCCTCTTCATTTAGTTTGTTTTTGAACACCCATTTTGTGCCTATCACATTTTTGTTTGCAAGCCTTGGCACCAATTCCCAAGTCTGATTTTTCTCTATCTGACTAAGTTCTTCTTCCATATCCTTGATCCATCCTTCATCCTTGCTAGCATCAGCAAAAGTTTTAGGTTCTATCTTAGATAACAAAGAGAATTTTACCTATTCATTTGCCCTTTTAAATATTCTTCTAGCATATATTCCTTCATTCTTGTCTCCAATTATCTGATCTTCTGAGTGGTTCTTTTGAACATATGTAGCAGGAGTCTTGGTGACCTTCTATTGTGTTTCTTCTTGTAGTTCTTCAACTTCATCCTCTTCTTCTATGCAAGCTAATCCCTCTGAGTAACATTCTTCTTCACCATATGTGGATGGATGTAGATCTTCATCAACCTTCACATTTCCACTTTCAACAATATTTTGCAATGTATTGTTGAAGCACTTATATGTCTTACTTCTAGATGAATAGCCAAGAAAGATACCTTCATTTGATGTTGAATAAAATTTTCCTAGGTTATCATCATCTCTCTTGATATAGCACTTGCTTCCAAACACCTGAGATGTTTGACTGAAGCAAGTCTTCCTTTCCAAGCTCATAAGGAGTCTTGGTGTTAGTTACCCTCAATTGTCATCTATTGAGAACGTAGACTACAGTGTGGATTGCATCTTTCTAGTATCTTTCAGGAATATTTGCATCATTAAGCATAGTTCTTTTCATCTCCTACACTATCCTATTTTTTCTTTCAACAACTCCATTTTGTTGAGGAGTTCTTGTAGCAGATAAGTGCCTCCTTATTCCATGTTCTTCATAGTATTCTTCAAACTCATTTGATGTGAAATCAACACCTCTATTAGACCTTAAGCACTTTATTCTAGAATTGATTTCATTCTCAACCATAGACTTGAAAATCTTAAACCTACTAAAAGCTTCTGATTTATCTTTAAAAAATGTAACCCATGTCATCCTAGAGTAATCATCAATAAGCAACATAAAATACCTCTCACCTTGCAAATTCCTTATCTAGGTAGGACCACATAGATCAATATGAATCAAATCCAATGGTCTTGTAAAAGAATACTCGTTGGTCTTGAACCTTGTCCTTGTCTGCTTCCCAGTCTGAAATTCTTTACACAAGGTGCTTGTAGGCTTGGTAATCTTTGGCATGTCTCTTACTGCTTGTATGGAGCTGATTTTCACAAGATTGTCAAAATTGATGTGTCCCATTGTTTGTGCCACAACCAACATTTGTTTGTCTACCCTAGAAAACAATCTATTCCATTAATACCACCTAGGTTGTACAAGTTATTTTCTTTCCTAGAAGCCTTTGCCACTAGTTTACCAATATTTGATTTTCTGATTTCACGTCCTTGTGCATGAAATATAAGATTGTATCCTTTGTTGCACATCTGACTTACACTGAGAAGATTGTGCTTGAAACCTTCTACATATAGAACATCTTATGTTTTATATCTTCCATCAATACTTATGGTGCCCTTTCAACAAATCTTCGCAGATGTATTATCTCCAAACTTTATTGATCCACTATTCCACTTTACAAGATTGATGAATTTTCTTTTATCACCTGTCATGTGGCTTGAACATCCATTGTCTATCACCCAAGGGTTAGTTTTCCCTTGAGCATGAAATGTTATTTAGAAAATCATTAAATTTTTAACCTCATTATTTGTTTCCTATCTTTGGGAATTGTCACTCTCCTTGTCTTGCTTATTAATATTTGTTGTCTGAGTTTCTAACTTTTCTAATCCACTTCTATAATATCTTGCTATGTGTCAAAAATTGTTGTAGATATGACATATCACTTTGAAATCTACTAGTGAAGAAAGTGGATTCCTAATTACAAAATTTCTTCTATTCATTTTAGACTTGCACTCCATATCCTTATGAACATATTTATTGTAGAAAAAACAATAACCAAAAAAGGCATGATGGAACCTATTTATGAATATTTGCCTTGCATGGAAGGGTCTTTCATATATTCTTATTGGAATGAGATCTGCTTCTTCAATATCATTTGGATTTCCAGACCTTTTTACAAAGTTGATATTTTTCCAGCTAATCATATACTTTCTCCAATTCTTTTATGAGTGAAAATATTTCTTCCTCAAGTTTTGAGCATTTATTTGTCTTGGCTTCAATTTGGGATTTTTATTCTTTGTTCTCTTTCCTTAAACATTTCAAGTCTTTAAGAGTAGAAATAAGTTCACCTTCAAAATCAACTTCACATTCTTCTTCATCAGTACTCTTGTTAGAAATGTCAGAGACTTCTATAGCCATGAATAAGGATTATTTTCTTTCATCATCTGATGAGTAGTGATCTAATTCTTTCAAAGAGTTTTAGTCTTCTTTGAAAGGGAGATTCTTTTTGAAACCCTTACTACTATTTTCATTTTCTCCAAAAGGACATTTGGAAGGATAAAGACAAATCTTTCCACATTTAAAACATTTGAAAGGTAGCTTACCTTTATACTTTCTTGGACCCTTCTTTATCTTTCTCACAATGTTTGCTTCTTCTTCTTCAGACTCACTATGAGGACTAGATGTTCCTTCTGTCTTTGTAGCTTTGAAAGCAACTTCCCTTTTGGATGTATCTTTGATTTTATTTCTCATCTCATAGGTAGTGAGGGACCCAAATATATCATCCATGGTCAATGTGTTTAGATCTTTGGCTTCTTCAATAGTAGAAACTTTTCAATCAAATCTGTGAGGGAGAGATCTCAGAAATTTCTTCACAACCACCGAGTCATTCACTTCTTCACCTAGACCTCTAATTCCATTAACAACTTCATCCACTTAGAGCAAATAGTTAGCAATAATTTATTCTTCTTTCATTCTCAGATTCTCAAACATTCCTTTGTAAGTTTGTAATTTTGCTTTCTTTACTTTGTCATTTCCTTTGTAGAGATTTTTGAGCTTATTCCATATATCCTTGGTCATCTTGCACTACATTACCTTGACAAACTCTAAGTTGGTTAGACCACTTAAGATAACATTCTTATCTTTAGTATTTTTTTTACAGACCTTCTTCTCAACTAGATTTGTAAGAGGATGTGTAGGATCAGTATAAGCATCAATTATAAATCTCCAAACATCATACCATAGAGAGGTAAGATAGGTTTCCATCCTTACACTCTAGAAGATGTAGTTAGTTCCATCAAATAGAGGTGCTATGTTAGAAGTGGATCCTTCTTGAGCCATGTGTTTAAATCTAAGATCTACCTCCAACTGTTAGGCTACACCAAGGAATCTTTCTCTGATACTAATTGTTGAACATATAGAAGTATTGAGAGGGGGGTAAATCAATACATATTTAAATTATTTTCTGTTAAATGCATTCAATCCAAACTAAACATTTAAACCAAATGAATCATAGAAGTACATACACATATGAAACTAGATTTATGTGGAAATCTAAGATGGGAAAAACCACGGTGAGTAAGTTGATTAGATCTACTATCCAAATCTAGCCTAACAACTAAAATAATATTTACAATGGATTTTATGGGCACCAACCTAAAGAAGACACCAATCTCTTGTTACAACAGTTTATGAGCACCAACTCCCTGTACAATGCTTTATGGGCACCAACCCAAAGAAAGCACCAACTCCATGAAACAAAGTTTTATGGGCACCAACTCAAAGGAAGCACCAACTCCCTAAAGTGCTACAACACTTACAAGAGGAAGCACCAATCTCTGTACCAAAATACTTGATTGATTTTGATGGTTCAATCACCTACACAATATCATCTCCTTTAACTCTTTGATATTGACTTACTCAGATAAAGTCAACACCTCTACTCTACATCTTTGCTCAACATTTCCGCAATACACTATAGACTCTGTTATGAATCATGCATCATAGCCTCTAAAGTCACTTCTCAATTTCTGGATCATTCATGTTTTTTGCACACTTTCACACATTGGAGCAATGTTCTATCCTTAATATATATAATCTGCAAGTCTTCAAAACCTCATCTTTGTTGGCCTAAGTGTAACTGGCCTTGTTTATCAGCTCCCAAGTCATTTGCAGTAATGTAGGAGTGAAATCCCACTATGTAGTTCATACCAAGGGGTCTACTAGACCTAATTTACCCTCTCCCAACCTTTCCTATTGGTGTATGCTTCTATACACATGGCGCAATCACTCAAACACATCATTTTGACATTGAAAACACTTATCCTTTTATACCTTAGCTCTAGACCCTATTCGGTACTAGAGAAGAGAGATATCATCATTTGATTCATGCCACAAACACTATATAACCTAAACAACCTTCTCATGTACTCCTCTTTCTATTTCATTCTTCATCTTGTTGGTGCAAGCAATCAAACTTTGATGTCGGAACCCTTACATAGTCTAGTCACCCTGTCTGACATAGAACATTAAAACACACACTTGTGCTGATCAAAAACACTTGAAACCTCAAATGAGCATAAATACTAACCATCTAAACTTATCTTTCAAAAAACAAAGCCAAATATCAAAGTGTGGTGAAATGTGGTGGTTTTCTGTTCTATCTCTGATAACCTTACATAGCAACATGACTTGTTCTTACTCTATCAACTCTAGAAAACTCTGTGGTACTTTGTATCCTTTGAAACTTGAGTATATCCTTCTTATACCTTTGCTTTACCTAATCTCCAAACCATGAAGCCATACATCCAAATGTAGTGAAATGTGATAGCTTTGAGTTTCATACCTGATCACCTTACACTGTGATAGCCCTGTTTTTAGTCTGCTAACTTTGGATGTCCTTGTGGTAACTCTTATGCTTTGAAACTTAGATCATGCATACTTCATAGTTGTCTCTGGCTAACCTCCAAGTTGTGAGGCCATATATTCATCTATAGTAGAATGCGGTACAATCTCTTGAGCTTCTATAGTATAATTCCCTGTGCCTTTGATAGTTTGATAACTTAGACAATTTCCTTCATATCCAATGCAATGTTTCTCATCAAGAGACAATATTATTGCAATAAGAATCAATGTATGACATCAATCAAAATACTTTGACAAACTTTACTTATTCATGAATTTCAAAAGATAAGGTACAACTGTGTATAGAAGATACTAATCCAATAGCATGCTCATGTCTTTCATCACCATATCTTTCACTTAACACCTCCTCTAATCACTACTTCTTTGACATCCACTCCTTTGACAACATATGCAACAATATGCCTTCCACATCACAAAACCTCTGATCACTACTCCTTTGACATCAATGACAACATATGCAACATGGAACCTATTTCTAGGAGTTATATTTATCATTATACCTATCAAGGATCACTAGTAGAAATATGGAAAATAAATGACCAAGTGACTAAAACTTTTAGTCACGTGACCAAACTTTTAGTCATGTGACCAAACTTTTAGTCATGTGACTAAAACTTTTTGCAACATAGCTATAAATGACTAAATAAATGACTAATTTGCTCATCAGTTGAAATGACTATATAAATGACCAAATAAATGACTAATTTGGTCATCTAGAAGAAAACACAACTAAAGTGGATAATTAAAAAAAATCTTTTGAATTGAGGGAGTGGGTTGTATTATAATAGAATATAATAATAATATATTAGATTACAATACAATATAATATAATATAGATATTATAATATATATATTATATAATATTATATTACTAATATTACAATATTATATTTATATTATATTATTAATATTATAGTATATTTAACATTATACAATAATATAATATAATATTATATTTAATAATATGGGCGTCAATTTAATTTTCATTTCATTTTGGCACTTCTTGTTGAAACCCTAAATAGGAAATGATGACCAAATTCACCAATATAGTGCAGCAGAAAAATGGTGCTCATCTCCATTGGAGGTAGGGGTTCCAACTCCATGCTTTTGCTCTCATGGCAAGCAATGCAATCTAGCATGGAGTGTTCTTTGTGCAGAGGTTCTTTGCAGCCGTGTATTTCGCATAGAGGTTCTTCGTATGGGGTGAGCGCAGAAGCTACCCGATGGCCTATATGGTTAGTAATATAACAATTTACATGCTATTGAGAAAAGGGAGATGGTTGTAGTTTATAAAAGCAATAGATTCATGCATTGATTGAGTCATACATATTTCAGGACTTCACTTTAGTTATTTGGATGATCCTTCATCTTTTGATGTGGGCATATGGCTAACAATTTGCAAAGAATATATAATCTAGGAGCACAAAGAATTGATAGAGTGGGAGTTGGAGCTATTGGTTTCTACCCATGTAGATCATAGAAACATATTGGGCTTTCAAAATCGTTCTAGGTTGTTTTTGAAAAAAATTTAAAAAGGCCCCTTCTCTCTATGTTAACATGCTTGCACACTCAATCCCCTGAGCACACATGCTGACACTCAATACTCAGCTACTCAGCTAACATGTAAATGATGAATCTATTATTTTTGATGTGTTAATCTTATTGCTTAGTTTAATTTTTTATTTTATTTTTTAATATATCAATTTTTATATTTTCTGTGTTTGATTTCATATATGTTGCAATTTTCCACAACCATGCACCTGTGAACTAGATTTCAAAATGTCACACACACAGTTGTGAATCCTAGTAACTAAAGTAAATACTATTTGTTTTTGCCAATCAGTATTTTTGTATACAAAATCTTAACCCTAGTCTCTAGTGAACAATAGAGCACACAAGGCCATAAGGAGACAAGTTCCCTAGTTGATTGAGGATATTATAGGCAGGTACACTCATCAACTGAGATTTTCCCTTTATATTGCATATTTATCAAAAAATATATCTATAAGACCTTGCATGAGTTGATTTTGTACAAACGTTTGATTGAACCCTATCAAAGCTACACAATATACATAAATTTTATAGCTAACAAATTCACTGTTTATTTAAGGGTAAAAAGTGTAGGTCATTTATTGGGTCATTGCCATGCTAGACTCTAATTTGAAGTTGAAATTTTTCAAACTTGCCCTTGGATTTCAACATTATAGGACTAAATTTAATCTTGCCAATCCACTTACACATAGTAGTGACACATTGCATATAATTCTAGAAGCAAGTAGAACAAGAGCTTACAAATCACATGTTAGTGGTACAAAACAAGCACTGCTGATAACCCTACTTCTATCTCAAATGCTTATAGATGGAAAAACCCAAGAGACAGAAATTTTGCAATTGCAGTGGAAAGTTGTTTTTTTTTTTTGTTTAAATTAAGAACAATCTGGCTCAAAACTTCAATGCTGCCTTAAAATCCCTCTTCGTTTCACAACTAACACCAAATCTGTAAGGCCTCAACTATGCTTTTTGTAACACATATGGAGTGGCATCCAGCTATTTTTAGAATCCCTCTGTATATGGTACATCATATCTAGATTTCTATCATTGAATCCGACATTGTAAAATCAAAAGAATATTATTGGTAATAGATGATAATAGGCTACTTTATTGGTAAGGACTATATTGTAATTTGGTAAATGCTATTTCAGTCAGAGATTGGTGATATGTGTATTGGCTAGGGATGATTTGTAACCTATCATGACCAAAATAGTCACATTTTGAATGAGTTTCATTTATTTCCCATTCAAGTTTCTTAAACATGATCACTTCATGTGCAGTACAGTGGTCCTATTTTATTTTCTCTTGCATATGCTGAATGGGTGAAGGAAGATGCTTGATTTAAGCACATACTTGTCCAGATGTCACCTTCTTCTACTCATGCTTTTCCAAGATTGAAACTACGGCATAAATCTTCACTAGTACATGCAAGCTATACTTCATTATTTTATCATGTTTCTTTTGCCTTCTTTTGGTTTTATAGATGGCGAGATTAATCAGGTCATAGAAAGACATTTTCTGTGTTTAAATGCCCTAGCTTTAAAATTTTTATACTATGGACTCAAGTCTCTATTGTGATATGTTCATTAAATTATTCCATTAATTTTAAGCATATTGTCAATACTGCTCATTTGTCTTTTAATTTCCTAACTTGATTGTTATACAGTAATAACTTTCTGGAAACTCTATTCACAAGGTCTAGATTGGAAGGTTAAGATGCAATTAAGTTTCATTCTGATTATGGAGGTTAGACTTCATAGGGAACAATCATCAAATGACTCAATATCTTGAGAAAACCTAGGAGTCATTAGAGACAACAGTTATATTTTAATGTGGTAAAGACATTGTAATGTTGATCTAAGAGATAGCCTCGCTTTTTGGTCTAATATAACCTTAGCACGATAGAATGAGATCTAATGTTAGTCTAATATATAATGTTTGTCAAAAGAGATACAATGTTTGTTAAAGAAAGAAATAGTGAAGGTTGGTAAGAGACCCTTGACTTTTACTAAAGGTGGTGGACAGTTAATACAGGGGCAAAGCTGTTAAGAATGAGGCATAACATGAAGCCACAGTGATCTTAGACCTACTAAAAGCACTATCAAATAAATTACTTATGATCTGTTAGTGATTTTAGGTCTGTTAAGAGGGGTTTAGAACATGTTCCATGTACAGGGGTACAATCAATGGTAAGGATGTTGTAACCAAGTGGATGACAAGAGATGTGTCATATGATTCTAAGACCTTGCACAAAAGTATTAAAGTGTTATGATTCAAGGATATATGGTATGAACCTTTTGATAGGCTTGTGGAAAATATAGTATAAATGCTTGCTTTGTAGGCCTTTCAAAACTCTAGAAGCTTGTGACTGTGATATAACAACTTGTATAACCAACTATAATGAGCTAGTTCTATTCAACATGATCTCATAAAAAGGATTTATCAGTGCTACAAGGAATACAAACATCAAAAACTTGTGATGAATAACCTTATGAGATCCTAATAGGATTATTGTTTGAATGATAATGACTAAGGATGAAGGGATAGTCAACAGTGTAATGAGTGCAGTGATCTCATAAGTGTACAAAGACCTAAGACACCTATAGGAGATAGTGAATAGGGAGGTTTGTGCATGCTTAGTAGGACCTACATTTTCATTCTCTTGATGATATTTAGAGAATGAACCTGATAATAGTTGAGAAACTATTCAAAGATATGTGAAGATTGTAGGGTGTTGAAGGATGCATACATAATGATCGACTATAGGAGTAATGCAATAAAGATTACTCATGTGATTGAAGTATGTACAACCCTCATTCACTAAACTTGAATAGCTGCATGCACATAGAACACAAGCAAAGCTTACAATGTTAGGATATGCTCTGGAGCGCTTCATTAATTCAAAGATTTTGAGAGCTTCCTTGGAAAATCCATTTTGTGCATATCTTGCAATCATGGCATTCCATGAGACCACATTTCTTTGAGGCATTTTGTCAAAGAGGTCACATGCCTTGTCTATACTTCCACATTTTGCATACATGTCTACCAGAGCATTTCCAACTATAATTTCTTATAAAAATCCCCCTTCCATTATGATTTGATGGATGTTCATACCCTATTCCAAAGCTCCCATTTTGGCACAGGTAGGGAGGATGCTAGAAAATGTTGTGGAATTTGCCTTTAGACCTACAAATTGCATTTGCTTGAAAGTTTCTAAAGCCTTTTCAAAAAATCCATTTTATCCATATCCTGCAATCATGGCATTCCACGAGACCACATTTCTTTTAGGCATTTTTTTAAACAGTTCACATGCCTTCTTTGTGCTTCCACATTTTGCATACATGTCTACTAGGGCAGTTGCAACTACAACAAATGACAAAATTCCTCTATCCTTCATGCTATGATGAATTTCCATACCCTATTCCAAAGCTCCCATTTTAGCATAGGTAGGGAGTATGCTGGCAAAGGTTATCGAATTTGGCTTTACACCTGCTAATTGTATTTTCTTGAAATTTTCTAAAGCCTTTTCAACAAATCCATTTTGTGCATATCCTTCAACCATTGCATTCCATGAGATGACATCTCTTTGAGGCATTTTACCAAACAGTTCACATGCCTGTCAGTGCTTCCACATTTTGCATACATGTCTACTGCAAGGTGGTTGTTGGGTCTTCATAGTGATGCGGGGCCCCACATCACCACGAAGGCCCAACAACCACCTTGCAGTAGACATGTATGCAAAATGTGGAAGCATTGACAAGGCATATGAACTGTTTGGTAGAATGCCTCAAAGAGATGTCATCTCATGGAATACAATGGTTGTGGGATATGCACAAAATGGATTTCTTGAAAAGGCTTTAGAAACATTCAAGCAAATGCAATTAGCAGGTGTCCTCGCGTCACCGTGAAAGCCCAATGACCACCTTGCGGTGTTGTGCTGACCTTGGCATCACTGCACCACTGTAAGTTAACAAAAAATATTTACATATATATTCACCATTTCCCTATTCATAATGTTTATATGTATACATAAATCTACGCTCGTGGTTTCCCTATATATGTTTGCAGTCCGTGGGATTCCAATGGTACAAAAGATACAAAAATGGTAGAATTTGTTTTGTTGTTATTTAGAAGTGTCCATCCATTTCAGAGTCTCTTGTCTCTTCTTCTTCTTCAGATGCACTCACACTTAAAAGATCTTACAAGTCTGAACTAAAAATGTGATTGTAATTTGTGTCAAGATTTGGTACAACAGGTGTTTGACAGAGCTGGTGGATTGAATCCCATTGTAGGCTTGTGAAAAAGGCACGGCTTTTCACCTCTTTGGCTCCATTGTAGAATCCCATTCATTTTTGGGGCTTTTTTTCTAATAATCTGAGAATGAGGTCATGCAGAGGAGTGGAGGGCCCCATGAGCTTAGGACTCATGAGGAGTATTCTGGTGAAGGTTTCCTTGCTGGTGGACCCCTTGAATGGGGTGTGACCACACAACAATTCATAGAGAAAATTGTCCAGAACCTCCACACCACCACCCACGCACCCACTGACCCACTAAGACACATGCCTCCTTATCCTACCACACACACACACACACACACACACACACACACACACACACCCACACCCACACCCACACATTCATCCACAGACAAAGACTACACTTTACTTTGATCAAAAAGAGATAATGAATGATAATGAAATAAGATGCATGGTGAGGCTCTTACAGGAGCAGATTGGTTTTCTATTGACTTGTAAAATATTTAAACATCACAAATTGTTCTTTCTATACTACTCTAGAAATCACTATGTCAAAAAGTATAGAATATCTTCTTATGAATTTTGAAGGAACCATGAAGACATTAAAGCGAACATGAATGTTGTAGAAATATTAATAAACACAAATACTTATGGATGGTGAATGAAACTAGAAACAAGATGTTTTATACGTGAGTATTGGCTGGAAATTGTGGGTTGGGGGAGAGGGAGTTGGGTTGTGAGGCTATGGTCCTTCCAATAGGAGATTGAATTTCCATTAGAAAATATTATGGTGAAAAACTTGTTCTAAACTTTGAGGAGGTCATACCTCTAGTTTTTCATAAGCAGAGTTGCATGGAAATAGATATTATATCTAATATGGATACTGGTGTTGGATATGGTAAGTACAGGATATGGCTAGATACAAATTTATACACACACAAATATATTATACATCAAAAGGCATAGAACATAATGTAAAAATTTAAAAGTTTTTTTTTTTATAGATTACTTTTAAATGTTATTTGTAGTTTTTGTGATTTATATAGGGGAAAAGACCCAATAGGTGAGATAGTTCCAATGGCTGAGATAGTATATGTGCATTTAAGGCCCAATATTTTTTAAGTTTAGTACTAATATATGTGCATTTAAGGCCCAATATTTTTTAAGTTTAGTACTAATATATGTGCATTTAAGGCCCAATATTTTTAAAGTTTAGTACTAGTAGTTGTGACTTTAAGGTTGTTAGTGTTACTATAAGTACTAATAATTGAATGAAATGTGCCCTTCAAATTTAAAAAGAAACCAATCATGTGATGCCACATTACCCCACCAACAAAACATGACTTAATGCACACCTATTGGTCCACCCTTTTTTGGGGGGAACTATTTGACACCTCAACAAAAAGCATGCTGATGTGACATCATATTTGATGATGTGACCCTGAAACCTTAGTTATACGTAGGGGTGCTACCAAGTAAGCTACTATAAAAATTTTGGAGTGATTAGAAATTGCCACGTATGATTTTGAGAGGTGTGAAGTTAGGGTGCACCACTACTGGGTCCTCTCCCCTAGAGAACAAAATCATCGCTTTTAAATCAAAATGTTACATTTTTTTGCAGTTTTTGAATTTTTTTATAACTCTAAACTAGATTTAGATCTGGACAACATGATACAGTATCTGGATGTATCAGATATGACACAGATATGGGCTTGAATTTTGATAGTTATTGGCATCTGGTATTCAATATGTGGATGTGTTTATTGGCACAGGAGACAAAGTATCTAGTAACTCTGGTCATATCTTAGAAAGTTGTCCTTTCTTCTTTGCCATCCATGGACTTCCTTTGCTATAATTTCATTTTGAATATCATTAGAAGATTTTTAAATAGAGATGAATTTGCAGACACTCCATCATTCCTATTATTTTGATAACTTTATAGTGGATAAGTAGTAAAAAAGATATTTACAATTTTACAATATTATGGACATGCAAGTGTATTCATGACTTGTGTTACTAAATTTGAAATGTTAACATGATTTCATTTTAGATTTTGTTGTTTATATTTTTTGAATCTTGCTTGTCAAAAAACATGCTGCAACTTTGGTACTTGTTATTATTGTTAACTGCCTCGCCAAGTTATTCTTGTTGTCATAATTTTAGTTTAAATTGTTAACACCTCAATGGCTTGTGTGAAGGAGAATATGGAATGCACCAAGGCTGCAGTCAAAGCACCTAAACTGGTTAATAGAATGCCAAAAGAAATGATGTCTCATGGAATGCTCAGTGGCAACATCTCTTTTCTAAGTGTCAAAAGATGTGAAGGGCTTCATCAGTCTGACCTGCCTTTCCATTGTTTTTCTATTGTAGCTAATGTGGTTGCTAAACTAGTTTCTTCTTTAGCTAGTCCTTGTAGTTTTCTATACATGACAAAGCTGAACTAGTTTTTTCTTATGGCAGCCTTGTACTACTTTTTAATTATTTGTAATTCTTTTCCTGCATTGTTCCAATACAAAAATAATATTTATTTCCACTTTGCTTTGTCTTGTTTCATTTTCTTATTGGCCGATTCTCAAATAGAAAGTGTTGGCTCAAATTTATCAATCTTTACTTGGCAGCATCATAAAATATATAGTTTTCTAAATTTATTTTCTTTTATGTTTTAATTCAAATTTAATAATATGTTTTTTCTACATTATAAAATTTATGGTATTTAATAAATTATTCATATCATGGCTAACTTTACTACCAATTAATGGAAACCAGTAAATAAAAATGACTACCATGACTAAATCAATGACCAGTTAACAACAATCAATGACTAAGTAATTATAATGACTAAATAAATGACTAAATATCCATACTACCAAATTGATGACTAAATATACTACCAAATTACCAAATATACTACCAAATTGTTGACTAAATATACTACCAAATTAATGACTAAATATACTGCCAAATTAATAACTAAAATTTTTTTGGTCATAAATTTGGTCGCGAGATAAATGACCAGCAATAAACTACCAATGGTCATGTGACCAAACTACTGATCACATGGCCAATTTTTGGTAGTTTTTTTAGTCATTTTTTCCTATTTTTCTACTAGTGGATCACTAGTCCATGTTTAGAATCAAATTTGGAGTCAAGTAGGATCTTGTTGTTCAAATTTGGCATTTCTCCCTATCTAGATTCACCTATTTTGCTAGAGGGTGATCCTTTATGACCAAGGACAATTCTAGAAAATTCCAAGTTGATCTTAGGAACACTAGAGAACTAATTTACTAGAAATAGGGGTAATCCTTCTCGAAAAGAGGAAATCCTATTACATGGGTAGTTTCCAACTATTTTTGGAACTATTTTCTAATGCTAAGTTTATCATTAGGGTCTACCTTGACTTTCTATCAACCTAGTTGATGTATTTTTATGTCTTTTGTTATTTATTGTTTGTATTGTGTCATGGATGTGCCTTTAGTTAGGAATGTTTAGCCTCTTGTGAGACCTAGGTGAGATATTGGATCTCCAAACAAATTTCTCTCATAAGTGGATAATATTAAGATTTGATTATCATTTTCATCTAATTTTTGATATGTGATTGTGTCTAGGGTTGCACTAAAGGATGAATCAATGGTTAGGGCCTCCCTTGATTCAAAAATGGTGTTCTATTCTCCTCTATTATTAACCATTTATGAGATATAATGATATCAATCAAGTACCCTACCATTGTGTTAGACAGAAACTCTACCTCCTTTTTGGTCACCAAGATGAGTTTGTCTCATGAAAATATTAGGTATTTTTCTTTTGGAATCATTCTTGGTACATTGACATCACATTATTGAGTGCCATTATGTTGTGTCACAACATTTCTAGTGTGTTTGTGTAATGTGACACATTAATTATGTGATTGTAATACACAAATTTTATTTTCCTATTAATTGTCTACTATTGGCACATAACATCTAGTACTAGAACACCTATGTTAAATCACTAGGATCTTTTGGTTGGTGGTGTTTGTATGTATTGTATACTTGTTCATGTTTTTTTGAACATGTTTTAAAGTGCTAATGTATGTGTGTTAACCTTTGTGTCTTTCTTGTGAAGGAGGATGCCTTATAAGTATTACCACACCCATCAGTATGGTTAGAAAAAACTTGATAAAGAGTCTCTAGAGATTCATAAAGAGGAATCACCTATGTTGAGATGTGCTTAGTTGTTAGATGATGTTGTTGGATTTGTACCATAGTTTGTGGGTTTAATGTAAGAGATTTTAGATTGTTTTCCTCCTGTCAAGATCATGCTTAAGTATATAGTTCTTAGCCTTCATAGAAGGGGAAGGTTACCTAGTCAATGTATAGAGAGCACTCTAGGTACCCACATAGGTCTAGGGTGGGGGAACAACTTAGTTAGGAGTGGCCTCATCAGGAGGTGAAGTAGGTGATGAGTAGTTTAAATGAGTTAACTACACATATGAGGGATCCCCTTCATTTGAAACCACCAATATTTGATGGTTCCACTGAGGGAACAAAGAAAAATACTTGGCACTTGTCACTAGATTAATGTCTCATTATGTAACAATATGAGAGTGATTTGAAGGCTCATTTTACCATTCTTTAGTTGTGTGGTTATGTTTCCACCTAGTGGCACTAGGAGGAGAAAAATAATAACCTTTTCCTTGAGAGATGCTACCTTTATAATAATCTTAGATATTATAGGATTAATGAGTTTCATGCTCTTCAATAGTTGGGGATGATGGTTTCTAAATATGAGAATTTATTCTTTGAGTTGAAGTAGTATGTGGGCTACATTTTTTATTATATGCTTCTCGTTAACAAGTGTTATGTTATAAAAAGTAACCTTGGGGGCTTTTTCCTATTAAGGTTTAGCTCCCAAGCCCTTTAGAATGCATTTAGAGCATCTTAAATGATTTTGATGAATCCTAATGAGAAAACCCTCAAGTTTCATGGCAAATGGGACTTAGGGGATGCACTTAACATAAATCCTACCTAAAATAAGGGGAGTACTTGGGTGCCCGCGCCATAGTCCTACCCTATTTTAGGGCAGGACCAATTTCAAAGTGTCAGTTTGTGACCATTATTTAGGTCCTATGCTGACACAGTAAGTTTGAATTACGTAATTCTTAGTGGGAATGTTTGTAGTTGCATATATAAGCATGATTAGTGATTCATTTGTAAAATAGAGATGGAAATTTGATGAGCATTGTGATTTTGTGAAAGTGATTCAAGGCATTCATTGTGTTGCAGAGTAGAATTTGTGTTGTTCTTGTGTTTGTATTTGTAGATTTGGCATCGATCTCCTCATGGCATGAAGAGTATCTTCCTTCCATGAGATCTCCACTACAAGGTGACATCAATTGTGTTTTCTATCATTTATCATTTGGATTTTACCTCTATCTTGCATGGATACACACTCTTTATCTGACAACGGTGTTTAGAAGACTTGAATGTCTCTTCGGGGCTTGATTGAGGCAAGCTTCTAAACACCACAACCCCCAACCCTTTTTTTTGCGATTGCAGGTTATAGGTTGCAAAAGTAGAAAAAGTAGAGTTGCAGGAGAGTAGTGTAAACTATCAGAATTGTAGATTAGAGAAGAAAATAGGGACCTGGACTCAGGTGCTAGCTCATTAGTCCTCTAGATCTCGTAATAGAAAAATCTCCAAAACAACAGGAACAGGTTGCATACAATGTTCCCAGATCTCAACAAAAATTATGGCACTAGACTAGGGTGCCCTCTCATTAGTCCCTGAATTTTCTATTTCTAAACTTTAAAATTGGGTATGCATTTGATTGTCATTTGATATCTTTGTGTGCGATCATTTTCTATAATTTGTCCGTTGGTTCACGAATTCATGTAATTAGGATTTTTGAGCATAATTGGGTTTAATTGAATAACAAAATCATACAATTCCAATATTCCTCTATGTTCCAAGTGATAGGAGATCTGTAGTACACTTCCTACTCGATTGAATGTCATTGAATGTTTAGTGGTGAAAAGAGGATCAATACAAACACTCTCTAAACAACTGTCAAAATCAACCCTAAACAATAAACAAATTTCATCCTAAACATTTTGGTATACCCATGTTTTTGGACTTTTTTTTTACACCTTGTTGAGTGCTGTACTTCATATTTACATTCATTTCATTTATCCATTTCATTGTTCATCTTATTGCATTAGAAAATTACAAAAATTAAAATAAAATTTTTGAAAAATTTGAAAAAATTGGCATTTTTAGCTTGCATTTTCAAATAATTTGAATTAGTTTGCATTTAATTTCAATAATTTTATGTCATTATCATCATATCTAATTTAAAATACATAAATTTTTCATTCAACATTCATTTAGATTGCATTTTCATACTTAAATTGTTGAAAATTGCTTGAAATTGTGCATTTTTTCATATAACCTAGTTTTGCATTAGCTAGGGTTTGTAGTTAAAATATTGTTTCAAATTTAACTAACATTTTAAAACACTCATTAGGACTTATTTCTAACTTTAGTGTTGCATCATAGTGGTTGTCTTGCAAAATTGCATGCCTAGGGTTTGAAAACCTTGATTTTTCACTAGATTTTGGCCTTATAGTCTCTCTAGATTTGCACAATAGGTGTGTTGCAAAGGATATTTCTGCACTAATTGGCTGTTATTAGGGTTATTATCTTATTCCCCTCCAAAAATTCTTTACAACACCTTTTTATTGGGCCCTTGCATTGAAAATTTGGTGAAAAATTGCATATTTTGACTATATTTTCCCTAGGGTTTGACTTAGATTTGCACTCCAAGTGTGTTGTGATGGATTTTATAGCTCTAGGTGACTGATATTATGTATTTAATCTTCTGTACCTCCTAAAATTTGTTACAACACCCTTTTCATTAGGTCCTTGCATTGAAAATTTGTAAAAAATTGCATATTTTAGTGTATTTTCACTAGGTTTTGACTTGTCATCACCTTAGATTTGCATCAAAAGTGTGTTGTGAAGGATATTATTGATTTATTGGACTTATATCAGACATATTAATTTATTCACTTCATAAATTTCATTACAACACCATTTTTTCACTTATTTGCATTGAAAAAGTTGAAAAAAGCAAGCATTTTAGGTCATTTTTACACAGTTTTGCACTTGTCTTTTGCATAAATTTTGAAAATATTTTAAAATATGATCTTAAAATGATTTGAAAACTAATACACATGGCTTATAATCACAACAAAAACAATAGGTTCCCTCCTAGGCCTTACATAAAAAGAAAGGTCCCTGAACCTGAAATTGTGTTTACACCTCATGGTAGAATAACTGGAAACACTAAAGGCCCCTTTTATATCACTGTGAAGATAATGGGAAATCCTATGGATGTAACCCTTATTGATCCTAATTTCATGACTAATGTAGCAATAGAAGAGTTCCTCTATTCACATGGATTGATCCAAGGATTTTATGACCCTTTGGATATGATGATTAAGACACATAAGGAAACCTTTAGAAACACTTCTGGGAAAATATCTTTATTGGTCACTGTATTTGAGAAATATCTAGAACAATTGTTTGATGTTATCCCTATTTCTAACCTTTTTCACATAAAATTAGGACATCCATGGTTAAAGGCTATGAAAGTTATCCCTTCAACAATTTATAACTGTGTAAAATTTCCTTTGAATGGACAAGTGCTTACTATCCCTCGCAATAAGTATAAACCTTTGGTTACAAGAAAATTATTTACACTTGATTACTTTTGGGAAATATCTAAAGTTGAACCGGAGCCACAGACATATTTTAAATTTTTGAGCTATAGAAACTACAAAACAAAACTATTACATCAAGTGGTTGGCTCTTCTATTCAAGAAACAATAAGAGACAAACAACCTGCATTTGAAGAGAATCCTAGACCAAAAGGAAATGGACCCTATGTTGAGGTTCCTCCCCCACCATCCTTACAAGGATCAGGAGGTAGTCGTTGACAACAAAACATTCTACCTAGACAAATGAGATTTGATCTTGGTGCTTCCTCCTCTAAAACACACAAAACTATGGAAGAGAAAAACACTATCTTACAAGAGATAACTGGTAAGACAAAGAAATAGACAAGCAAGAGAAAGGAGAAGGAGATGACAATCTTATGCCCAATGAATTGAAACTCAACAAGAAAACATCTCACCAAACATTGACTCAAACAAAGAAGATCTTAAGAATGGACAACTTGAAGAAAAGAATAAAAGTTGGGCTATGGTACCTTATGTCCCACTTTCCTCTAACATTCAAGAGTGAGAAGATGACGATGATGATTTGATCATTGACAACCTTTAATTAGGTTGTCCCTATAGGTAAGTATTTCTAACCCTGTACCCCTCGTGTTGTGTTTCCCTTGTGATGTGTTATGTGTTGTTCAGGCCTCCTGGGATGTGTTGGTTTTTTCCCAGACTAGATGCTTATTCCCAGATTTCCCTACAAGGTAGCCATCAATGATCAATAGGATCTCTGGGTGAGGGGCCAACAATGTAGGAGATAGACTCTATATTTTATCTCCTCTTCTTCTTCAGGCTCTGCAAAACCTAGGGGGGTATTCCCTACTCAACATCCATGAGGATATACATACAAGGCTGGGATGCTGACAGAAAGTAGATAAGTCCTCCTATAAGTAGACCAAAACTGTAAGATAAGAGCAAAGGGGCTAGCTTTGGGCCTATTTGCAGTTGTAGACAGAGGACTTGGATCTTAAAACTAATTCTACTATCCTAATGGTTGCTTTAGAGTTTGATTTTAAGTTTGGATGCAAAGCTGGACATGGTTGTAACACAAACACAAAGCAAGATTGGTGCCTATCCAGGGCCTAGAATCAATAGACATACACCTATGAATGATATGCATGAACAACTAAAACTGGATTTTAGGGGGAGGCATATGATACCTGCCTTACAAATATCTCCCAATACAAAGTGTTAAGCTATCTATACTTATGGCATCCCTACTGCAGTATACCCTTCTCAATGTTCAATCTAAAAATAGTTTAATCTACCACTTGAGCAAAAGTTAAAAGATCAGACATTCAACACAGGAATTCTATGTTCTAGAATCTCAACATTCCTTAAATATCCAGACTCAGAAGAAAGATACATGCAATACTGGAGATAGAATTAACAAAACACATGCCAACATAGCATTTCTCATATAAAATTAACCATGAAATCAGTGGATTCATGCAAAAATGTACAACAAGAGATACATAAACTCACAGGTTTTTATGGACAGAGCAGCCAAAACCAACTGTATTGTATCACAGAGCCAAAATGTTCAACTTTCAACAACCTAAAAATGAGTAACACTTCCTGCATATAATAGCCAGAATTTGTACTCACGGGAATTAATTACATGATGGACATAAAAAAATGTCAGATACAGTCCTCAAAAGGAATGGCACTCAGAAAATATTAATGTAGCAAACAAAGGGGGGCCTCGAGCCAAGCGCCATCATCTAGGGTCTTCATTCAAAAATCAGGCGACCTGACCATGTGTACCATTGCCCACATCCTTGCATCATCGCCATTAAGGGTCTCAACCACTCGCGGCAGCTTGAAAACTGTCGTTGCATTCAAAAAAGATTTCCCACCAAAACATGCTTCTTCGCAGGTTGAAATTACACAGGGGAATAATCCCACATGCACGGTGAAGAGATCACTTTATTAGTTTAAAAACGGGGCCGCATTCATACTAAGCGTCAAGCGCTTTTGCCACACTCGACACACAAGCCTTCGCCTGAGAGCCCATCACTAAGACTAACACCGTCGGCCTGACCCAAAAATCTCTCACCGACCCCCTTAGTCACACCAACAAACACCTCCCGAAAGCATCTAACTTCTACATCGGCCAGCTCCACAAATCTCCTGCCGACCACAAAGGTTACGCCGATGGCCATTTCACATTCCTTGTCTGTCGGTGAGACCAAAACCATCGGCAAGCAACAAAATACCTACGCCGATGTCAAAGGTTACGCTGATGGCCATCCAAAACATCATCAAGTTGTTCCCTCAGCGAGACATTTATCCATTGGAGCAACAAGAAACTCCTTGGCCGATAACACCACTCACGCCGATGCCTACTGCTGTCGCCAAGACAAAGACCATCGGAACAACAAAAAGCTCTTCCGCTGATCACAATAGTCTCACCGATGGTCAAATAAAAAACACCCTCTATCGGTGAGACCCACGCCGATGACACCTCATTGGCCAAACATTACATATCGACTGAACAGAAAAGAGGCCCGCCGATGAACAATATCATACCGATGAACACAAACATACCTTGAATTACCATCGGCCAGACATACATCATCGGAACGATAGAAAAAACATGGGCCGATATTTCATGTCACATCAACGAAAGGATAAAACATACTCCATTGGGTAGACCCACCGCATCGGTGGAACTGAAAAAACTCCAACCGATAGGCCAAGCTCACGCCGATGAAGAGGAAAACCTAGGGTTTGAATGAAGAAACCTTCCACACGCAAGCTCAATCTCCAGGCCAAAATGAGCACTAACACTGGCTCCGAATGGGGACGTGCAGGTGAAAACCTACAGCGAGAACTAGGTCTCCGAGCAGACCAGGCAAAAAGCCAAAAAGCACGAACTGTACAAGGCACTTACAATATATACATATTTTTACACATGTGCACAGGGATAGGCCATCTATGCAAAATAGAACTTAAGGAATTGGCCATGCACAGGCAATTCCAGAACTTAACCATCTAGGGCCTAGAGGAAATAAGAGTCCTCCCCATGAGTGCTACAAATCTGATATGGGCCCATCCATAAGGGTTCGAATTTACCATGTTTACCCTTTTCTTGACCTTTTGCATTCCATACGAGCACCAGATCATTGACTTGAAACTTCCTTTTTGTAGCTCTCCTGCCAAACTGATATTTCACATCTTGTTGTCTCTTAAGGTTGATCTGGTGTGCTTTCCTTCTATTTTCATCCAGTGCAACTAGCTGATTCACTCTTTCTGTCATGGAGTCTTCAATCTCCTCATCATTTTCCTGGATGAATTTGTAAACTGGTAGGAGATTGTTTATAAGCAATCTGGCTAATGCACGATATACCAGCTGAAAGGGTGACATTCCAATAGCCTTTTTTACTGTCACCCTGTTAGCCCATATTGCTAACCTTAATTTTGAATCCCAAGCTCTCTTGTTCTTGTCCAACATCCTCTTGATAATTTTCATGATGCTTTTATTGCTTGATTCTGCTAGACCATTTCCTTGTGGGTGGTATGGTGATGCATATGATAGATTTATCCCATATCTGTTGCAAAAATCAACAAATTCACCTGATCTGAAGCACATAGCATTATCAGTGACAATCTTGAATGGTACTCCAAACCTGATGATAACATTTTCCAGTATGAAATCCATCACCACCTTACTTGTAGCTCTCTTAGATGGAATGGCCTTAATCCATTTGGTAAAGTAATCAGTTGCCACCAAAATCCAACTGTGTCCCCCACTTGACTTGTCTGCAATTTCCCCTATGAAGTCAATTCCCCATTGCTGAAATGGAGCATCCACTGTTACAGTTCTAAGGGGTAAAGCACCATCATATCTCAACTTTCCTGAGAACCTCTGGCAAGAGTCACACTTCCTCACTAACCTTTGTGCATCTGAAAAGAGAGTGGGCCACCAATATCCTGCTCTAAGAATCTTATGAGCTATTGTTTGGGCAGTATAATGTCCACCACACAATCCTTTATGCATGTCATTCAAAACATTGTTAGCCACATCTTCATCCACACACCTCAGCAGCACACCATCAGGGTTTTTCTAGTATAGCTCACCTTGAACAATAACATACCTGATTGCATGTAACTTTAAAGTCCTCTTTTGACTGTCACTGAAATGGGAAGGACAATTCAGATTTTGCAAGTAGTATATAATGTCCTTGTATCATTCAGATCTTGATACATTTACACTCTCATTTTGGACTGCATTAACTTGGCATGCTTCCAAGCTTGACTGTGCCATCATCTTGGCTAATCCTTGTCCTCTTACCAACTTGGTAATTTGTATGTCTATGTTGAACTCTTGCAGTTTGTTTATCCATCTGCACCTTCTTTCAGTCACCTCTTGTTGAGTGAATATGTCTTTGACTACTGCATAGGGTACATATGCAATTATATGTGATCCTACTAGGTATGGTCTGAAACTTTTGATGGCTCTGACTAGTGCATATGCCTATTTTTCCATAATATCATACTTCAACTCAGAAGCCTGCAAGGAGATACTGAAGAAAGCTATGGGCTGTTCAAAACCATCTTCATTTTTCTGTAGCAAACATGTAGCAACAATGTGAAAGGAAGCAAATGAAAATACTTGGAATGGCCTAGAAAAATCAGGAGATTTAAGAACAGGGGCCATCTTGATTGCCTCTTTGATATTCTGAAATGATTCTATTGCTTCACTTTCCCAATTGACAGTTGCATCCTTCTTCATCATCTTAGAAATGTTCCTTGTAGTTTCTGCAAAGTTGGGAACAAATCTCCTAACAAAATTTATCCGTCCAAAGAAGGACTGAACTCCTTTTACAGTTTTTGGCATTTGAATTCTGTCAATAGCAGCCACTCTCTCTGGATCTATCCTAACTCCATCCTTGGAAACAATGTGCCCTAGGAGTTTTCCTTCAACTACCCCAAAAGCACACTTCTTTGGATTTAAAGAAATGCCATACTCCAGTGCTCTTATGAAAATCTGCTCTAGATGCAAACAATGATGCTCCTCCTTCTTTGAATAGGCAGTCAAGTCATCCTGATACATAGCCAGGATTGAATCAATCAACCCTGCAAAAGCAACATCCATTGCTCTTTGAAATGTAGCACCTACATTTGTTAGTCTGAATGGCATTCTAACATATACATATGTTCCCCATGGAGTGATGAAGGCAGTCTTATACTATTCTGATTCCTTTACCTTCACCTGATTATAACCTGAAAATCCATCCATCATGGACAAAAGTTCACAACCAGTCACTCTCTGCAACATAGCTTCCATATTAGGTAGTGGATAGTTATCCTTTAAAGAGGATACATTCAAGTTCCTGAAATCAACACAAAGCCTAATATCACCATTCTTTTTTCTGACTGGGACAAGGTTAGACACCCAAGTTGAATGTCTGATTGGCACAATTATTCCAGCTTCCCTAAGCTTTTTAACTTCTTCTTGCATCTTTGGAGCTAAGGTAGGATTAATAGGTCTTTGCCTTTGTCTAAATGGCTTAGCTCCAGGCTTCAATGGGATCTCATGCTAGAATAAATCTTCCCTATAGGCTTTTAGGTCCTCATATGACCAAGCAAAAACATGTTCATACCTTTTCAGTAATGCAATCAGCATACTCCTGATGTGTGGTTTGAGCTGTTTACCAATGTATACCTTCTTGGGGGCCTGAGATGTCCCCAAATTTATCTCTTCTAATTCTTCCTTATTTGTGGGAGATGTCCTTGTGACCAATTTGTCTCTACTGTCAAAAGCTCTTTCCAAAGCTACTAACCCTCTAGGGATTTTATTAGTCTTCAACTGAATTATCTCCTTCCCCACAAGAGTTTCTTTTCCATCTATAGTCTTTACAAAAGCTTGGAAATCAATTTCTTGATTCTCATATTCATCTATGCAGTGCAAAAATTTTAACAAGTCCCTATCATCATTAAACACTTGCCAACTGCATACATTTTCTGGCACTGCAGGCCTGATTTTAACTTCTACATTTGTAACATCTGACAAAGTGATGTCATCTGGCCTTATTGCAACATTAGCTAAGAAATCAGCCATAACATTCTTTGATCTCTCTACCCAGCCTATTGAAAATGCATCAAATAGTTCAATGGTATCCCAAATAGCATGCTTGTATTGTTTCAATCTTTTGTTTTTTGAAGCATACCTATCTCTAATTTGGGATACAATCAGCTCAGAATCCCCAAATACTCTTAGCATTTTGATTCCATGTTTTAGAGCTATATTTAAGCCTAAGATTAAAGCCTCATATTCTGCAATGTTGTTTGTGCAAACAAACCTCAGCAAGAAAGAAAATTTGAGGAGCTTACCAGTTGGAGACAGGAAAACAACTCCAGCTCCAGAGCCTTCTTTTGTACAAGCTCCATCAAAATACATGGTCCACAGACCCTGCTGGTCCAGCTCTTTAATGCAGACATTTTTCTTTTTATCTTCTCTATCATTTGAGACAACCTTGAAGTTATCACAGTCAGTGTTTATGAAGCATATTTGTTCCTCTACTTCTTGGTCTTCCACTGTCTCTGATGATCTCTGTTCTCTGATTAGCTTAACATCCCTGCCATTTATTGGAATCATGGCATATGACATGTCCAGCTGCATACTTCCACCAATTAGTGCTGCCCATCTTCTTAACAGCAACATACCATACTGTGGCTTGATGTCAACCACTGTTATATTCATTTTATATCTCTTTTCAGGAAATGCTGCCAGTTTGAAATCTACATCCTTCATGATTCCAATAACTGGTACCTCTCTGGCATCCATAGCATAACATTTTCCACATGCCTTGTCGATTTTCAATCCAGCTTGTTGCATGACGGCTAAAGGCATGATATTTGTAGATGCTCCAGAGTCAAGCATACAATTTCTGATTATTTTTCCATTTATGACCAAGGATACATAAAATGGTTCCACTTGTGAAGGACACTTTGTCATAGTCACTCCTAAATAAACCTCAGGAGCCTCATCTTCTTCATTATACATGACATGTTTCTCACCTTGGATCTGAACATTTTGTTTAGCTTGAAAAGGCACCCCTGAAATTAGGGATATTGTCCTATTCTTGATCTCTTCAACCTTCATTAGTTCCATAAGTGGAACAAAGACTTTTACCTGGGAGAGGACTTGAGCTATATCAAATGGAGCATAATTTTGTATAACAGTTGTAGCTTGCTCCACAATCTTGTTTCTATCCTGAGCTGATTTAGCTTTTACTTTCATAGTTCCCTGATCATCATTCTTGTCTTGGGAACCTTTACTTTGATCTTTAGCCTGAGGAATTTTATTTTCTGGTCCTTGGGATTCATGACCTGTTCTATGTCTAAAATTCTATTTATTATTACCCCACTGCCTTTTTTGTGATTCAATCCCCTTATGACCATGCACTGGCTGACCTGCAGAAATACCTTCTGGCTGATGTGGGCTGCTTACTTGATTTTTACCTCTGAGATTGTAGTTGCTCTTGACTTGGGCAACTGCTGCAGCTGTGAAGGCCCTAATTTCCTCATCAGAAGGTCGTTGTAAGTTACTCAGAAAATTGTGTGAGCTCTGAGCATATACATAGTTATCTTCATTATTTCCACCATAAGAATCCTGTTGACAGGCCTGAATTCCATTATCTATACTCTCATCAGCATCATAAATGGGGTATCCATTGTTTGTGGACATCATATTAACATCATCATCTTGCACATAATGTGGCTCATTGCATTCATTACAAGATGCAGTATTATCACACAAGGACTGAGCAATCATACACTGTGACTGTGAATGTGGCATCTAACAAATTATACACCATGGAGTATCATCAACAATATTTATAGCTTTCTTTAGAGGATCAGGAGTTTCTTTGACATATTGAGCTCTCTGATTTGTGTTGTTATGTGGGAATATAGGCTTACCATTATGCCAATTGGTATTATAAGGCATATCATCCAATGATGGCCTCTTTTCCTGCCTTTGATAGACTTGCCTATCAGGACCTATCCCTTTTTCACTTCTAGCTAGTCTGTAACTTAGGTCCTTAACAACATTTGCTAATTTGTCTATCTTAATTTCAGGGGTAGATGTATTACCTTGAGTGTTTTGAGGCTTGTTTGGATTCTGCAGAATTTTCACATCATCCCTTTTGTTAGTCCTGCCTGATGCTTTCCTGTTGTTCTCAATATTTACTGCAATTCTGAAAGCATCCCTGATAGTAGCAGGACTTTTATCTCTTAATCCATATGCAATTTTTGCATCAAAGGCGTTGATATACAATATTATGCACATTGGTTCATTTGGCCTCATGTGATGTGGCAATTTGTTTAACACTTTAGTAAATCTTGCATTAAAATCTGCAACCTGCTTATTTGACCCTTTAGTGATACTGGTAAACTCATTTACGAAAAAGCTAGGGTCAGTTTTGTCGCCATATTGCTCCTTGAACATCCTTTTAAAATCATCCCATGATGAAATACTCCAATCAGGTAGATTCTTGTACCATTCTCTTGCCTCATCTACTAAAGATTGCATGAATGACTTCATGAAAACATCCTCATGTTCAACCTCAAAGTTATCCATGACATTTTGAAAAGCTTTTAGATGATCTTCTCCTGACACTGTGTTGTTTCCTAAAAATTTAGGCACTTGCAGCCTTAGATGCTTATCAATGGGGTTGGGATACCCAGAAATACCATCAAATACCAGCTGTCTGAATCTATCTAACTACATGGACTATCTGTCAAACTGATTAATATTAACATTTCTGTTTGCATTCTGGTTTCTTACATTGTTCAGTGGTATCCTAGCATCATTCACATTTTGTCTTTCATCATTATGCTGATGTTACACTTCATTTCTCTATTGGTGTCTCTGCACATTTGCATTCTAAAGGGTAGGAATTGAATCATTTTGGGCAGTCCTTAAAGCTTGCACTTTCTGCCTCATATCATCTCTGATTTTCATGGCTTGTAGATATTCTAGTTCTGCTCTCAAATTTCTGATTTCTTCAGCTAACTGTTCTTCTTTAGGCATAGAGGTAGATGGTCTCATACCATTCTGGTCATCATCTTCATCATCCCTCAGAGACTCTACCTCTTCAAACCTGTCACTAGGGTCTAGAAATGGGCATTCTTGGAACACCTCTGACCTCATTCTCACGCTACCACCCTGTTGCCTCTCATATGCACCTTGAATATCAGCTTCTGCGTTTGAAAAGTAAGGCACATGCTGTCCTGATGGCCTAGGGTTATCTTGCATATCATCATTTTTTCTGGGGGAACCCTCATGACTGACTGAGACAGCTCCCTTTCTTCTGTACATCATTCTTCTTGTTACTGGTAACTCTTCAAATAAAGGATTTTGTTGGGATCTTCTCCCCTACATATAAATTTTACTTTGACCGGTTGGGAGATTACTTCGGAGTCGCCACCTATTACTAGGAACTGTTTTCTTTTGAAAATCAGGGTTCTTTCACAAACTCCCCAACGGAGTCACCAATTTCTGTTGGTGACTCGGATGGGCACATAGATATTTCACCAGGGAGGACAAAAATAACAATTTTTAAATCACCATCCCCAGCGGAATCACCAATTTCTATTGGTTTTTTCCCAGACTGGATGCTTATTCCCAGATTTCCCTACAAGGTAGCCATCAATGATCAACAGGATCTCTGGGCCAAGGGCCAACAGTGTAGGAGATAGACTCTATATTTTATCTCCTCTTCTTCTTCAGGCTTTGTAAAACCTAGGGGGGTATTCCCTACTCAACATCCAGGATATACATACAAGGCTGGGATGCTGACAGAAAGTAGATAAGTCCTCCTATAAGTAAACCAAAACTGTACGATAAGAGCAAAGGGGCTGGCTTTGGGCCTATTTGTAGTTGTAGACAGAGGACTTGGATCCTAAAACTAATTCTACTGTCCTAATGGTTGCTTTAGAGTTTGATTTTAAGTTTGGATGCAAAGATGGACATGGTTGTAACACAAACACAAAGCAAGATTGGTGCCTATCCAAGGCCTGGAGTCAGTAGACATACACCTATGAATGATATGCATGAACAACTAAAACTGGATTTCAGGGGGAGGCATATGATACCTGCCTTACAGATATCTCCCAATACAAAGTGTTAAGCTATCTATACTTATGGCATCCCTACTGCAGTATACCCTTCTCAATGTTCAATCTGAAAACAGTCTAATCTACCACTTGAGCAGAAGTTAAAAGATCAGACATTCAACACAGGAATTCTATGTTCTAGAGTCTTAATATTCCTCAAATATCCAGACTCAGAAGAAAGATACATGCAATACTAGAGATAGAATTAACAAAACACATGCCAACATAGCATTTCTCATATAAAATTAACCATGAAATCAGTGGATTCATGCAAAAACGTACAACAAGGGATACATAAACTCACAGGTTTTTATGGACAGAGCAGCCAAAACCAACTGTATTGTATCACAGAGCCAAAATGTTCAACTTTCAACAACCTAAAAATGAGTAACACTTCCTGCATATAATAGCTAGAAGGTGTACTCACAGGAATTAATTACATGATGGACATAAAAAAATGTCAGATACAGTCCTCAGAAGGAATGGCGCTCAGAAAATATTAATACAGCAGACAAAGGGGGGCCTTGAGCTAAGCGCCATCATCTGGGGTCTTCATTCAAAAATTAGGCGACCTGACCATGTGTACCATTGCCCACATCCCTACATTGTCGCCATTAAGGGTCTCAACCACCCGCGGCCACTTGAAAACCATCGCTACATTCAAAAAAGATTTCCTGCCAAAACATGCTTCTTCGTAGGTTGAAATTACATAGGGGAATAATCCCACATGCACGGTGAAGAGATCACTTTCCTTGTACTTGGATCTGCATTTCATATATGAAAAAAAGAAAAAGAAAATCATCACTGTCTTCACTGCATTCACTATATTCGTTGTGTTTTGTATGTCTTCAATGTTGTCTTCTCTGTGTTTTGCATGACTGTAACTATCTTCTCCATGTTTTGTGTGCCTGTTACTATCTTCTCTATGATTGATGTGTCTTCTCCATGCTTGGCTTGTTTGTTGTGTTTGTTGACTGTACTTTAATGCATGTATTGGCCTTACATTTATACATACATTAAAGTGGGGGCTAAATTTTATGTCAGAAAAAGTAACCTTGGGGGCTTTTTCCTATTAAGGTTTAGCTCCTTGGTCCTTTAGAATGCATTTAGAGCATCTTCCATGATTTTGATGAATCCTGATGAGAAAACCCTAAAGTTTCATGGCAAATGGGACTCAGGGGATGTACTTAACATAAATCCTACCTGAAATAGGGGGGAGGACTTGGGTGCCTGCGCCCTAGTCCTGCCCTATTTTAGGTTAGGACCAATTTCAAAGTGTCATTTTGTGACCATTATTTAGGCCCTATGCTGACACGGTAAGTTTGAATTATGAAATTATTAGCGGGAATGTTTGTAGTTTCATATATAAGCATTATTAGTGATTCATTTGTAAACTAGAGATGGAAATTTGATGAGATTATGAATTTGTGAAAGTGATTCAAAGAATTCATTATGTTGCAGTGTAGAATTTGTGTTGTTCTTGTGTTTGTATTTCCAGAGTTGGCATCCATCTCCTCATGGCATGAAGAGCATCTTCCTTCCATGAGATCTCCACTACAAGGTGACATCAATTATATTTTCTATCATTTATCATTTGGATTTTGCCACTATCTCATATGGATACGCAATCTTTATCTGACAACGATGTTTGGAAGACTTGAATGTCTCTCCGGGTCTTGATTGAGGCAAGTCTCTAAACAACACAACCCCCAACCCATTTTTCTATGATTGCAGGTTATAGCTTGTGAAAGCAGAAAAAGTGGAGTTGCAGGAGAGTAGTGCAGGCTATTAGAATTGTAGATCAGAGAAGAAAATAGGGACTTGGACTCAAGTACCCACTCATTAGTCCTTCAGATCCCACAATAGAAAAATCTCTAGAATAGTAGGAATGGGTTGCAGACAAGGTTCCCAGATCTCGACAAAAACTGTGGCACTGGACTAGGTTTCTTGCTCATTAGTCCCCGACTTTTCCATTTTTTGAACTTTGAAATCTGGTACGCATTTGATTGTCATTTTATATCTCTGTGTGCAATCATTTTCCATAATTTGTCTATTTGTTCACGAATTCATATAATTAGGGTTTTTAGCATAATTGGGCTTAATTGAATAACAAAATAATACAATTCCAATCTTCCCCTATGTTCCAAGTGATAGGAGATCTGTAGTAGACTTCCTACTTGATTGTATGTCCTTGAATGTTTAGTGGTGAAAAGAGGATCAACACAAACCCTCTCCAAACAACTGTCAAAATCAACCCTAAACAATAAACATTTTTCATCCTAAACAAGTTTGTGAGAGTATTGAACTCATGAATTAAGGGTCTACTTCACATGGAAATCCATGAGACTTTAAAGATCAACATGTAGAAGGCAAAGGTTGTAGTGGAGAACTTGGTATAGGGTCATGGGATGTAGGTTGTATCTCATACGTGTCTTCCTTCAAGAATAACTTGAGGGTTTGAGGGTCAACCCAAACCTAAGGGGACTTTTAGGACACCAAACAAGAGTCCAACTAAATCACAACAAGAGTGTTGAGATCTTGAGTCTCAACAATGACCATAGTGGTGGTTCTTATAGAGAGTGTTGCAGGTAACATCAAAGTGGGTTTTAGTCTTAGCCTTAGTAGAACAATATAAGAGGGAAGCTTAGTTCTAGTTACTTAAGCTTCTAGAAATTGAGAAGAATACAATCATCAAAGTATCAAGGTAGATGACCATGTTTTAATTGTGGTCTATTGGATCATATTCTAAATAATTGTTTGCAACCCCCAATAGGAGGTGGTGGAAAGTGTGCTACAAGGATAGAGTTGATGATAAGTGATGTTAATAGAGCTAATTTATTCTTTATAGTGGTTGATTATAGCTAGTCAAATATTTAAGATTCATCTATGGGGGCCTTAGGTAGAGTAGAGAAAATAAATTTCATAGAATCTCATTTCATAGTTTGTAGTATCAAAGGTAGGCCCTTTAAGATTAAGGCATGGACCACGAAAGGTTCTAGAAGGTTAGTCTTGTAGGTTCAACAATTTTGTGAAGGTTAGTCTTGCAGGTTCAACAATTTTGTGTCAGGTTACTTTGTAATGGGTGTTCTATCCTTATATTCTTGTAGGCTTCCAAGTGTAAGCCTAGTCTTAGTTGGGGAGGATGTAAATCTCATAGGAATTTGTTCCTTTCTCTTCATTGTATAGTTTTGTATTAGATATTTATACAATATTCAATGTTGTTTTATATTTCTACTTGGATACTCAATTTGTGTATTTGGATATATACATATGTTTTTGATATTGAAGAAAATAGGATTTTAAAAGGGCCCAGTGATGCAGAGGAAAACGCAACAGAAGCTTACAAATGGGAAGGAGGAGTCATTAACACAACCAGCATGTTAAAATCCTGGACATGCAGTGTGTAATACCTATCGTCTTATCATCATCATCATATTTCTTGCTAACACAGATAGCATCATCATATTTCAAAGAGGCATGAAATATCCTCCTGCTAACTACTGTTCACTTCCTTATCGCCTTTCGCCATTTGCCCGTCAGCAGCATCATGATACTCGACGAACACAATTATCCTCCTGATGATCACTATTCACTTAGCGCCAAACTCTATCGGCAGCATCATGATGTTTAGCATCATCATCACCCTTCGTCAGTACGATATGAAATATCCAGTTCCTCTCATATATCCTGATGACGACAACTTCAAGCACCTTTCCTTCGATGCTTACGTCACCCCGATATCCGACTACTCAAACAACAGCATCAGGATATGACTTATCCGGTCATATTGAAGCATCCTGATGATGATGCTCAACTTTATGCCGATGACTTATGCCGATGCCAAAACACTTAGCGACAGCAGGATAAACTTGCATAGGGTGATATTCGCAATATCCTGATGATGATGACGTCACTTGCACCCAATGATGATGTCAACAGGATATAAGACACTTATATCCTACGCAACATGATAATGAATATCCGGTGATCTTTTCAATATCCTGATGATGACCTCTCCGGTCCTTAGCCAAAAAGTGAACTTTCACTCCTGCATGCAATAGCGACATGCGGATGATGGGTACACACAAAAGATGATCCTGACGATGATATACATGTTGGATCTAGGGCATACAACTGAGAGGGGGGGGTGAATCAGTTGTATAGAACTTCTTCTCATTCAAACACTTAATTCTCTGTTGTTAGTTAGCAGCATATCAAATAATCATCCATGGAAGCATAATACATAAACACAAGAGCAGATAAGCATCAACACATTGAACACCAAGATTTTGACGTGGAAAACCCGGTTAAGGGAAAAACCACGGGGTGATTAACCCAAGAATTATTCTCTGTTAGAAGAATAAAGAAAAATGAATGGCACATGCCAATAAGGGCTCACTGCCCGAGCACACTGCTCACAAAGAGGCCCACTGCCTACAAGGAGACACACTGTCTACAAAGTGATAAAAATCACAGTCTTGAACTGGAGAATGACATCTCTATCATGTCCGGATCAGTTCCAATTAAGCCCAACAATCTCTGCTCTGCCTTTCGCACGTTTCTTCGCTATACCATACTCATCCTCACACCACACACTGAAATGAACTTACAAACCGTTATTTATACAAGACATCGACTCAGGAACAAATGTCTAAGTCGGCAAACAACCATAGGAGTATCCGCAAGATGAATAACACATCCGGTCGGCCATCACAAGAACATTCGCAGGATGAACAACTCATCCGGTCGGCTACACAGAGCAAGAACTTCATCCGGAAGAATAACTTCAATTCCGGGCTCTACCATTAATGCGGACCAACAACACAACCTAAACATGATCCAAGAACCTTCACAAGCCTGTCTGAATGTCCAGATACATCCGCACTTCCTCTGCTTATTGGGATCTCTTGTCTTCCTCATCCGGAACTTCAAGAACACAGTCTGTCGCCACTGTCATAATGCAAGAGGTACTTCCGGACCTCCAAATCATACACAAATCAGGATGACACATCACAAGGACATCCCAAACACTCTGTCCAATCCGCAGATTAGGATAATACAATTCCGGACCTCACCGGACCTTTTTGTGATCCTCTGTCACCTCCGGATACTTGCCGGACCCGGTTCTATACCGGCAGCCATAACTCCTTCAGATCTTCATGCGGACCTCTGAAGTCTTAACTGTAGCATCTCAAGACTCATATCTACTAACCCTTTAATCCGCATCCTCCGGTTCTCATCCTATACGGTACATTTACCTTCTTCTCATCACTGTTCTTCACTGTTCCTGACTGAGGCTAATTTTCTCAATATCCTCAGCACACAGCTCATCAAATCCTTCTTGTCAATGCAATATGAGTATGTTGACATCAATGAAAACACTGGTTCACCTCATACTTGCAACAATCTCCCCCTTTGTCATTGATGGCAACATATGATGTGAAAAACCATTAAGACAAGAACTTCAACTTTTCATATGTCTTCTCTTCCTTTACTGCTCCCCCTTTGATCATCAACCACTTGTTTTTCACATGTCTTCTCTCCCCCTTTGACATCAATGGCAAAGGGCTCATACTTGCAATTCTCATGCATCAGAATCATACCAGCTGCTCCCCCTTAGTTGCAGCTCCCCATTAGTCCGGATCACAAGATATGACTGTGATAGCCACCGGACTGATGCACATCAGTGCATCTTAGTTCATCACCGGAGGGGCCATGACCCCTAACTTCTCCCGGAGATATTCAAAAGAGTCCTTGGGAAGAGGTTTTGTAAAGATATCTGCAATCTGATCCTTGGAGGGAACATACTCCAATCTGACTTCTTCCTTGTTTACTTGTTCTCTCAAAAAGTGAAATTTGATAGATATGTGCTTAGTCTTAGAATGCAATACCGGATTCTTGGAAATATTAATTGCACTTGAATTATCACAGAAAATTGTGATAGGCTCCTCATATTCAACTTTGATGTCTCTTAGCATCTGCTTCATCCATAAGATTTGAGTGCAACTACCTGCTGCTGCAATGTATTCTGCTTCAGTTGTAGACAGAGATATTGCATCTTGTTTCTTGCTTAGCCAAGAAACCAATCTCTTCCCCAAAAAGAATGCTCCACCACTAGTGCTCTTCCGGTCATCCACATCTCCTGCCCAATCTGCATCTGTGTAAGCATGAAGAGAGAAATCCGGATCTCTAGGATACCATAGACCATACTCAACTGTTCCTTTCAAGTATCTAAAAATTCTTTTGATTGCCATAACATGAGATTCTCTAGGATCAGCCTGGAATCTTGCCACAAGACCAACAGCCTGCATTATATCTGGTCTAGTTTGAGTGAGATACAACAATCCACCAATCATTGATCTATACTTTGTCTGATCTGCCTTTGGAGAATCATCATCTTTGCTTAACTTACATCCGGTTGCCATAGGAGTGTTCATAGGCTTTGAGTCTTCCATACCAAATTTCTTTAACAATTCTTTCACATATTTGGTCTGAGAAATGAAGATCCCTTCTTTTGTTTGAGTAATTTGCAGACCCAAGAAGAAATTCATTTCACCAAGCATAGACATTTCAAACTCACTTTTCATCTGATTTGTAAAAGTTTTGCACATACTATCTCTTCCTCCAAAAATGATATCATCCACAAACACTTCAACAATCAGAATGTTTTCATGATCAATTTTGAAATATAAGTTACTGTCAGCAGTACCTTTGTTGAATCCAATCTGCACAAGATGCTTATCCAACCTTTCATACCATGCTCTTGGGGCTTGCTTCAATCCATACAAAGCTTTCTTCAACTTGCAGACCATATCATTATTATCAAACAATTGAAATCCATCCGGTTGTTCAATGTAGACTTCTTCTTCCAGATCACCATTTAGGAAGGCAGACTTGACATCCATCTGATATACCTTGAAGTCTTTGAAGGCAGCAAATGCAAGAAGTAATCTGACTGCTTCAATTCTTGCTACCGGAGCAAAAGTCTCTTCAAAGTCAATTCCTTCTATTTGAGAGTAGCCTTTGCAGACCAATCTAGCTTTGTTTCTGATTACTTCACCAGCTTCATTTAGTTTGTTCCGGAAGACCCACTTGGTTCCAATTACATTCCTGTCTCTAGGTCTGGGAACAAGATCCCAAGTATGATTTTTCTCAATTTGCATCAATTCATCTTCCATTGCTTTGGTCCAGTTTTCATCATTGCAGGCTTCATTTATTGTTTTAGGTTCAATCTTTGAAATCAGACAACATTCATTCTGATTTTGAGCAATATTCCTTCTAGTTTGTACACCTTTGCTTCTGTCACCTATGATCTGATCTTCAGAGTGATTCAGTCTTACATACCTTGGAATTTTGGGAGTATCCAGCACTGCTGTTTCTTGATCAGGCTCATTCAAACCTATCTCTTCTTCCTGATTTACCGGATCAGGCTGACTCTGTCTCACCGGAGAGGATTGAGGTCCTTGAACACTGTCTTGGTCATCTTCATCAAACTCATAAAATCTTGAAGGCTTCTCAATTCCTTCATCAACCTTTACATTGGTGCTTTCTATCATCTTCCTCAATCTCTTATTGTAACACCGGTATGCTTTGCTTTGAGTGGAGTAGCCCAAGAAAATTCCTTCATCACTTCTAGCATCAAACTTTCCTAGATCTTCATCTCTTTTAATATAACACTTGCTACCAAATACTCTGAAATATTTCACAGTAGGAGTGATGCCAAACCAGAGTTCATAGGGGGTCTTACCGGTGTTGTTTCTGATTTGAACTCGATTGAGAGTGTAGACTGCAGTGCTGATAGCTTCTTTCCAAAACATTTGAGGAACATTTGCTTCCAACATCATTGTCCTAGCAGCTTCCTGGATGGTCCGGTTCTTTCTCTCAACTACTCCATTCTGCTGTGGAGTCTTAGGAGCAGACAACTGTCTCCTTATACCCTGTTTCTCACAAAAGTCAATGAATTCACCAGATGTAAATTCACCACCTCTATCAGACCTTAGACACTTTAGTTTCAATCCGGTTTGATTCTCCACCATAGCTTTGAAGATTTTGAACTTCTCAAAAGCTTCTGATTTTTCTTTTAGAAAGGTAACCCACATCATCCGAAATGATCATCAATTAACAACATGAAATATCTATCACCTTGCAGACTCTTGATTCTTGTCAGACCACATAGATCAGTATGTACTAATTCCAACAATCCGGTAGAAGACTGATCTTTGCTTTTAAAAGAGACTCTGCTTTGTTTGCCTAACTGACATTCTTTACACACACTATTTGTAGGTTTCATCAACTTTGGAAGATCTCTCACAGCCTGAGTATTACTTATTTTGATGATGTTATCAAAATTTACATGACACATTCTTCTATGCCATAACCAACTCTGATCAATTTGAACAAACAAACAACTTTTATTTGAACCAACCAGATGAAAGATGTTACCTCTTGTCTGAGTACCGGATGCAATTTCAGTTCTGGAGCTTGTAAAGATTCTGCATTTTCCATTCTTGAACCGGAGATCATAGCCTTTGTCCACTAACTGACCAACACTGAGAAGATTGTGCTTCAATCCTTCAACATACAGTACATTTCCTGTTTTGCTCTTACCATCAAAGGAAATAGTTCCCCTACCTCTGATTCTGCCAGTAGAATTGTCACCAAACTTTACCATTCCTCCTTCATATCTTTCCAAGTCTAAGAACTTATTCTTGTCACCAGTCATATGGTGAGAACATCCACTGTCAATAACCCAATCATCCTTTTCTTCCACTTGAGCAGCCAAGGCTTTTTCAACAACTTTGTGATTGACAGATTCAGAGAGCATGGAATCTTCTTCCTTGATGGCTATAAACACCCACTCATTTCCGGATTTGCTTCCTGGTTCTGATTCATCATCTGTTACTCCTTCATTGTCATCTTCTTCATGAACATAATAGCAATTCTTTTGAAACCTTTGTCTGTGAGTATTAGATCTTGCAGATCTCTCCGGACATCTTGAGGCAAAATGACCAATCTTATTGCAGTTGAAACACTTAAAGGGTAGTTTTCCTTCATACTTACCGGATCCTCTTGGCAGTCTTTTTGCAATGAGGGCTTCAAGTTGAGCTATTTCTGCTTCTTCTTCTTCCATGTCTCTTCTTGCTTGATCAAACCATGACATTTTCCTTGATGAGTTTTCACCCGGATCAAATCTCTGTTTGCCTTTCACATAGGCACTAGCTTTGAAAGCAGATTCAGTCTTGGGTGGATCATCTCCAAACTTGGTCATTTCAAATGCAGCTAGTTTGCCAGCCAGTTGTTCTCTTGTGACAGTTGTGTGGGCTCTGAATTCATCAATGGCAGCAACTTTGATTTTGTAGGCAGCAGGAAGGGATCTTAGGATTTTGCAGACAATCTCATTTTCATCTAAAGTTCCACCAGCATTTCTGATTCCACATACCAGCTCATTTACTCTTGGCATAAAGGTAGTGATGTTTTCATCATCTCTCATTTTCAATCTTTCAAATTTCCCTTTCAGACTTTGCAACCTTGCACTTTTGACAAACTCATCTCCTTCATACAAAAGTTCCAGTTTAGTTAGGATCTCATATGCAGTTGGTAGGTCAATGACATTCGAGAGATCTGAGTCATTCAATGCGCTTAGAAGAGCTTCCTTGGTCCGCAGATTGTTTTCAGCTTCTGTGATTTCATTCAGAGTTGTCGGACCACCTTGTGGGGGTATATATGGTTTAGAAATCATAGCCAAGTATGCTTTTCCCATACATTCCAAATGACACTTCATGCGACCTTTCCAGAGAGTAAAGTTGGTTCCATCGAACTTCGGACTATCCTTCTTGTATGACGACATCCTGGATCTCCTCAAGCGGTTAAGCTCCTATCAGAGGAACTTGGCTCTGATACCAATTGTTGGATCTAGGGCATACAACTGAGAGGGGGGGGGTGAATCAGTTGTATAGAACTTCTTCTCATTCAAACACTTAATTCTCTGTTGTTAGTTAGCAGCATATCAAATAATCATCCATGGAAGCATAATACATAAACACAAGAGCAGATAAGCATCAACACATTGAACACCAAGATTTTGACGTGGAAAACCCGGTTAAGGGAAAAACCATGGGGTGATTAACCCAAGAATTATTCTCTGTTAGAAGAATAAAGAAAAATGAATGGCACATGCCAATAAGGGCTCACTGCCCGAGCACACTGCTCACAAAGAGGCCCACTGCCTACAAGGAGACACACTGTCTACAAAGTGATAAAAATCACAGTCTTGAACTGGAGAATGACATCTCTATCATGTCCGGATCAGTTCCAATTAAGCCCAACAATCTCTGCTCTGCCTTTCGCACGTTTCTTCGCTATACCATACTCATCCTCACACCACACACTGAAATGAACTTACAAACCGTTATTTATACAAGAAATCAACTCAGGAACAAACGTCTAAGTCGGCAAACAACCATAGGAGTATCCGCAAGATGAATAACACATCCGGTCGGCCATCACAAGAACATTCGCAGGATGAACAACTCATCCGGTCGGCTACACAGAGCAAGAACTTCATCCGGAAGAATAACTTCAATTCCGGGCTCTACCATTAATGCGGACCAACAACACAACCTAAACATGATCCAAGAACCTTCACAAGCCTGTCTGAATGTCCGGATACATCCGCACTTCCTCTGCTTACTGGGATCTCTTGTCTTCCTCATCCGGAACTTCAAGAACACAGTCTGTCGCCACTGTCATAATGCAAGAGGTACTTCCGGACCTCCAAATCATACACAAATCAGGATGACACATCACAAGGACATCCCAAACACTCCGTCCAATCCGCAGATTAGGATAATACAATTCCGGACCTCACCGGACCTTTTTGTGATCCTCTGTCACCTCCGGATACTTGCCGGACCCGGTTCTATACCGGCAGCCATAACTCCTTCAGATCTTCATGCGGACCTCTGAAGTCTTAACTGTAGCATCTCAAGACTCATATCTACTAACCCTTTAATCCGCATCCTCCGGTTCTCATCCTATACGGTACATTTACCTTCTTCTCATCACTGTTCTTCACTGTTCCTGACTAAGGCTAATTTTCTCAATATCCTCAGCACACAGCTCATCAAATCCTTCTTGTCAATGCAATATGAGTATGTTGACATCAATGACAACACTGGTTCACCTCATACTTGCAACAATACACACTGAGTATATATATCCAACCTATATCATCCTGATGCATTCAAAACATACAGTCTTCGTCAGCTTCATAACCCGATCCGGATAGCGATATACTCGTAGATGACGATACGATTCACTCCGTCTGGAAAAGCACATGCAGATCCCTGTATATCCGTCAACTGCATGCAAACTCACAGAACCGTACAATTTTACAAAGAAAACATGATGATCGGGCCGGATCACCTTCAGATCAAAACTTAACAGTTTATCTTCCTAAATCCTAGCACATGAGGATGCTAGGTTGATTCGCAGCATGCTACCAATCGATCTCCCACACAATGAAATGCATAAACAGAAAACTAAAATACAACCTAAACTAACATGCATGACCATTCCACCAATTCATAGAATCAACCAGTGGAAGGGTTGAAAGAATCCATTAACCTGTAATCAGAACAGAAATCAAAACATAAACAGCTGATAAACCAGATAATGCAATTGATGAGATCTTATTTAGATGAAACACGAATGTCCTGTTCCTACAATACTATCGAACAACAATGTTTCATAATGTCTGGACTGATCTCTGGATCTCACTCAATCACCAGTACAACATAACATAACTACTACTCTGATATGATATTAAACCCTAACTGATCTAAGTTATTTATAGCAATATCCTACGAGTACTACCAACTCGGTTCCCAGTGGCTGGGAGCTTCCAAGCGGCTGGGAGAAGACAGCTCAAACAACCTGATCACGAACTCTAACTACCTGCACACTCTCCTAAGCTGATCTAATACATATGCATTGGTCCAATGGACCTTATTACATCATGAAGTCAAACATGCTAAAAATAGACTAATGTCCTGTCATGCGGACAATGAACCTATATCCTGTCTTGTAGGGGTGCTCCTGCACCATACTCCCCAGAAGAAGAAATCTCAAGTCCACTTGAGATGAGAGTATGAAGATTTGCACCATGTTTCTAGATCTGCTCTTCAGTCATCCAGACTACTTCAGAATTAGGTTTTCCCTTCCAAGAGACTAGATACTCCAAGTACTGTTTGTTCCGGGTCTGTTTGACCACTCGGGTGTCCAAAACCTTCTGCAACTGTGGAGGATCATGCTTGGGAATGTTATCATGGACTGTATCCTGTAGGAGATCCTGATCTGCATCTGGATAAGACTTGTATGGAGTTAAATCACATACATTGAATACAGGGGACAAACCAAGATCAGGGGGGAGTTGTATCTCATAAGCATTCTGTCCATGCTTGTGCAAGATCTGACATGGTCCAACTTTTCTCTGCATAAGTTTAGTATATTTTCCCTTAGGAAGTCTGTCCTTCTTCAAATGAACCCATACCAAATCTCCAACATCAAACTGTACATCCTTCTTCTTTTTATCAGCATATTCCTTATACTTCAATGTGGTTTGTTGTAGTTGGGTCTTGACTTGATCATGAACCTCTTTTATGGCTTCTGCAAAAGCTTCTCCTTCTGCACTAACAGGGTCTACTGTAGGTAGATCTCTTAATTCCAAAATTCTTCTTGGATGCATACCATAAACTATCTGGAAAGGTGATTTCCCTGTGCTCCTATTGATAGTATCATTATAGGAAAATTCAGCTTGAGATAGAATATTATCCCACTTTTCTCCATGTTGTTTTGTCAAACATCTAAGCAAATTTCCTAAGGAACGGTTCACTACTTCAGTCTGTCCATCCGTTTGAGGATGATATGCAGAGGAAAAAGATAAATTTGTTCCAAGTTTCTTCCAAAGAGTTCTCCAGAAGTGACCAATAAACTTCACATCCCGATCTGACACTATGCTCAATGGCAATCCATGGATCCTGACAATCTCCCTGAAAAACAAATCTGCAATGTATGAAGCATCAGCAGTGGTTTTGCATGGCAAGAAATGTGCCATTTTGTTGAATCTATCCACTACAACAAAAACACTATCAAACCCTTTCCTTGTCCTTGGTAAACCCAAGACAAAATCCATACTTATGCTTTCCCATGGTCTGGAAGGAATGGGTAAGGGCTGATATAAACCTGCATTAGTCGACCTGCCTTTAGCTTTCTGACATATCACACATGTCTCTACAAACTTTCTGACATCTGATTGTAACTTAGGCCAAAAGTAATGTCTTCAGACAAGATCAAGAGTCTTATCTAGACCAAAATGACCTGCCATAGCTCCACAATGTTTCTCCTTAATGATGTTTAATCTCATAGAACACCTTGGAATACATAACTGTCCACCTTTGAACAACAATCCATCCTGAATCAAAAATTCAGAGAATTCAGCATGATATTTCTCTCCAAAAGAAGTACATACATGATATATCTCCCCAAAATCTTCATCAGTCTCATACATGGTCTTTAGTGAATCAATGCCAACACTTTCTAACTGAATCTGGTTGACTATTAGAACTCTCCTACTCAAAGCATCTACAACTTTATTCTTGACTCCTTTCTTATGCTTCAATGTAAAAGTAAACGCTTGTAAGGTTTCTACCCATTTCATGTGTCTGTGGTTCAGCTTTTCCTGGCTGTTTATGAAACTCAGAGCCTGGTTATCTGTGAATACTATGAATTCCTTTGGCATCAAGTAATGCCTCCATTTCTTGAGTGACTGGACTAAAGCATACATTTCCAAATCATATGAGGAATACCTCTTTTTAGCATCATTGAGCTTCTCACTGAAAAATGCAATAGGTCTACCTTCTTGGCTGAGTATTGCTCCAATGGCCATGTGACTGGCATCACATTCCACCTGAAAGATTTTGTTAAAGTCTGGAAGTGCAAGGACTGGCTGCTGTGCCACCTTCTTCTTCAATGTTTCAAAAGAATCATCTGCTCTTTGAGTCCAAACAAATCTGCACTTCTGTCCTCCTTTGATGGTATCAAGCATGGGTGCACAAATATGACTAAACCCTCTTATAAACTTCCTGTAGAAGGTTGCTAACCCATGGAAACTTCTGACATCATTCATAGTCTTTGGGGTTGGCCAAGACAATATGGCACTTACCTTCTCCTTATCCATTTGTAACTTTCCTTGTGAAATGACAAAACCCAAATATGTGATCTCCTCTTGCATGAACAAACACTTGTCTAAATTTATCATCAGCCGCTCTTCATGTAACCTCTTAAGAGCCAAATCTATGTGTCTGAGATGTTCTTCTTTTGTGTTGCTGATTGTGATCTTGTTAATAGCTCTGGAATATGTGCAAAGCCTCCAAGTACCTTCCTTCTTTGGTGCTAGTACAGCTGGTACTGCACATGGACTTAAACTTTTCCCAATCAGACCTGAATCCAATAATTCTTCAATTTGTCTGGCTACTTCTGCATTCTATTCTGGAGTTAGCTTATAGGCTGCTTTGTTTGGAAGTGTTGACCCTGGAATTAAGTCTATGCAGTGACTAATATCCCTGACAGGTGGTAGGGATCTGGGCATTCCTGCTGAGATGATACCTTTGTACTTATCCAATAGCTCTTGGATAGTTGGGTCTACGAACCTTTGCTTCTTCTCTCCCTTGACTTCTTGCTACTGTTCTTTAGTCACCCTCATACATGGGATTAGGGCATATGCAACTGCACCTTCTGCTGCTACTTCTTTCATGAACTGTTTACCTTCCATCAGCATTACCTTCACCTCTTTTCCTTTAGATTTTTCCTCCTTCTCCGTCAATGGTAGTAACTTTATAACCTTACCATCTTTAGTGATTGTATAGATGTTTCTAACACCATCATGTTGGGCCTTCAAATCATATTGCCATGGTCTACCAAATAAAAGATTGCAAGCATCCATCGTGGTAATGTCAAACAACAACTTATCCTTATATGCTCCAATCTGAAATTCTACCCAAGCCTGCTCTTCTACAGTTGTCTGCTGACCTTGGGTAAGCCACAAGACTTTATATGGGGATGGGTGAGGCAATCTCCTAAGCTTAAGCTTTGTCACCATTTCTTCAGACACAAAATTTTTAGTAGAACCAGAATCAATCAAAACTTTACATGCCTTACCTCCTGCTTTGCAAATAGTCCTAAAAAGAGACTTTCTTTGAGGGGATTCTTTGTCAGGTACCTTCATGGTAGTCATTGTTCTTCTCATCATTAGTGACTCTCCACTTTCTGGGTATCCACAATTATCAGGAGCATTCACACTCTGAAAAGCATTAGAGCCTGTCATACTTTGATTATCAGGTTCTTGGATCAGATTTGTTCTCCTTTCTCCTGTTGAGCTTGTGGCCTTTTCTGGACATCTACTGGCTATATGGCCTTCTTTGTTACAGTTATAACATCTGATGGATCCTCTGCCCTAGGATCTTCCTCTGAGAGGTCTTCTACCTCTGAAGTTTCCTTGCTGACTATAATTTTCCCCCTGGTTCTGACTATTGTTTCCCTTACTATTATCATGACTGGATTCTCCTTGATATCCATGTCCATGTCCTCTACCTCTAAAGGGACCTCTTCCACCCCTTTGTTGTCTTCCTCTTCCTCTATTGTGTTGTTCTTGTTTTCTCTTTAACTTCTCTTCCACTTTCAATGCCAACTGAAAGCATTTCTGAACTGTATCTGGATTATGCAGACTTAAATCTTCCTGAATGTTGAACCTCAATCCATTAAGGTATCTGGCTACCTTCTCTTCTTCACTTTCCTTTACCTTTGTTTTCATACAAAGTTTCATGAATTCTTCTGTATATGAGCTGACATCTAGCTCCTTCTACTTCAGGTTTTGCTTCCTCTTGTGTAATTGGATACTGTAATCCAATGGGACATAAGCTTCCTTTACTAATGCCATCATCTTCTTCCATGTAGCGACTCTATGCTTTCCTTCCTGTACTCTATCATCTTGGATGAAATTCCACCATGTCAAGGCAGCTTCTTTCATTTTTGACTGGGCTATTTTCACCCTCTGTTGTTCTGGTATCTCCTCTGTTTCAAAGAAATTATTCAAGGAGTCTATCCACTCCATCACTGAATCAGGTTCCATCTTTCCTGTAAACACTGGAAAATCTAATTTCACATCCATGGTTCTCCTCTCCATGGCCTTGAGGGCGTTCAACAGTGGTCTCTGGTCTGCAAGAACGACCTCCTTGTTCCAACTAGGGATCTCTTCTTCTTCCCTATCTTCTTCTCTACCAGAACCTACTCTGCTCCTCAACTTCTCTAACTCATCCTTCAATTCCTGATTCTGAGCCTTCACGGCCTTGCTCTCTACAATCTGTTTCTTTACCAGAACTGCCAACTCAATGTTGGTCATCCTTGCCGGCATCTCAGATGTTCCTTCTTCATCTGACATCCTGCTATCTCCTGATCTTTTCCACAAGATCCTTCCTTTGCTCTGATACCACTATGATGCAGAGGAAAACACAACAGAAGCTTACAAATGGGAAGGAGGAGTCATTAACATAACCAGCATGTTAAAATCCTGGACATGCAGTGTGTAATACCTATCGGCTTATCATCATCATCATATTTCTTGCTAACACAGACAGCATCATCATATTTCGAAGAGGCATGAAATATCCTCCTGCTAACTACTGTTCACTTCCTTATCACCTTTCGCCTTTCACCCGTCAGCAGCATCATGATACTCGACGAACACAATTATCCTCCTGATGATCACTATTCACTTAGCGCCAAACTCTATCGGCAGCATCATGATGTTTAGCATCATCATCACCCTTCGTCAGTAGGATATGAAATATCCGGTTCCTCTCATATATCCTGATGACGACAACTTCAAGCACCTTTCCTTCGATGCTTACGTCACCCCGATATCCGACTACTCAAACAACAGCATCAGGATGTGACTTATCCGGTCATATTGAAGCATCCTGATGATGATGCTCAACTTTATGCCGATGACTTACGCCGATGCCAAAACACTTAGCGACAGCAGGATAAACTTGCATAGGGTGATATTCGCAATATCCTGATGACGATGACGTCACTTGCACCTGATGATGATGTCAACAGGATATAAGACACTTATATCCTACGCAACATGATAATGAATATCCGGTGATCTTTTCAATATCCTGATGATGACCTCTCCGGTCCTTAGCCAAAAAGTGAACTTTCACTCCTGCATGCAATAGCAACATGCGGACGATGGGTACACACGAAAGATGATCCTGACGATGATATACACACTGAGTATATATATCCAACCTATATCATCCTGATGCATTCAAAACATACAGTCTTCGTCAGCTTCATAACTCGATCCGGATATCGATATACTCGTAGATGATGATATGATTCACTCCGTCTGGAAAAGCACATGCAGATCCCTGTATATCCGTCAACTGCATGCAAACTCACAGAACCGCACAATTTTACAAAGAAAACATGATGATCGGGCTGGATCACCTTTAGATCAAAACTTAACAGTTTATCTTCCTAAATCCTAGCACATGAGGATGCTAGGTTGATTCACAGCATGCTACCAATCGATCTCCCACACAATGAAATGCATAAACAGAAAACTAAAATACAACCTAAACTAACATGCATGACCATTCCACTAATTCATAGAATCAACCGGTGGAAGGGTTGAAAGAATCCATTAACCTGTAATCAGAACAGAAATCAAAACATAAACAGCTGATAAACCAGATAATGCAATTGATGAGATCTTATTTAGATGAAACACGAATGTCCTGTTCCTACAATACTATCGAACAACAATGTTTCACAATGTCTGGACTGATCTCTGGATCTCACTCAATCACCAATACAACATAACATAACTACTACTCCGATATGATATTAAACCCTAACTGATCTGAGTTATTTATAGCAATATCCTACGAGTACTACCAACTCGGTTCCCAGCGGCTGGGAGCTTCCAAGCGGCTGGGAGAAGACAGCTCAGACAACCTGATCACGAACTCTAACTGCCTGCACACTCTCCTAAGCTGATCTAATACATATGCATTGGTCCAATGGACCTTATTACATCATGAAGTCAAACATGCTAAAAATAGACTAATGTCCTGTCATGCAGAGAATGAACCTATATCTTGTCTTGTAGGGGTGCTCCTGCACCACCCAGGCCTTTTACAAAAATGGCCTACAAGGAGGCAAGAAGAGTCCCATGAGATATGGGACTAACAAAAGTAGATAAAAAATAGAGATAGCTAAAAACCAAAGGACCAACAAGAATAAATAGATGAACTGTAAGAGTTGGCTATAATGGTAGCCACCCAAGTTCTAGGACTTCATGAAAGCACAAGAGAGATCAAATGAGAGAATAATTTTATCCTATCAATGAATACAAAAAGATTATTTTTGATGAAAGGGGTAAAATAGGTTTTGAAGGGACCCTGAAACCCTTACATCAAAATGTTCTCGCAAGGAATAAACATAACAGGCTGACAACTAGCAAACATAAGACAAAACTAAAAACAAAAGCAGCCCTACAAAATAAAAAGTTCACACTGGCTGCCAAAAGATAGAAAGAAACAAAAAATAGCAAACCAACAGAAAACCACCCGCAAGGTCACAACTTCTTAAGGGTCTTGGCCACTTCCATCTCCTATTTGTAGAAGTCCTCATGCAACTTGATGAAACCAAGGAGATTTTCTTTCTCAGCTTCAAAAGACTTCTTCTTGCTACCACGACTTCAAGAAATTAGACCACCCTACTCAATGATCTTGTCCTATTTACCAATGCCACCACTCATCTACACTTTACCCCCATCATCCTTCTTACCATCCTTGCCAATAATCCACTCCTCTCTAAGCTCCTTCAATTTTCCACTACCCTCTCCATGTTCTACTTGATATCATTTAGCTCCTTCTCTACCTTGGTAAGGCAGGTATGAAACTCTTGGATGCATTTATCTAACTTCTTCTCTAGTTGTCTGACCCTAGGAATGGCTGCCAAAGTGAGGCAGATTTTTGAATCAAGTTGGACCTCTAATTCCACCCTGTTGCCCATCTTCTCTTGTAGCACACTTATTCTAATGTTAATTTTGTTTATTTCAATAAAAAACCATTTTGTCATGCGGTGCTGACTATCCACAACATTCCTATCCATACCCAGGACCTCTAAAAGCTCCTCCCTATTAGTAGTAGAATAAAGTAAGAAAGAAAAGTTCCCAGGTAAATTGCATGAAGGGCCAGGAATTGATGGGAAAAGAACTCCAACACCTGGATCATGAATAGCAATGCCATTGGGACATTTCTTCTTACCTTTGGGCTTCCCTTCCAGCCCCTTCTAAACACTCTCCTTTCCCTTTCCTTTCTTAGTCCCACCAGCAGGCTCCCCTTCCGGATTATCACTAGCTTTCAAAATAAGGTACCCATTTTATCATTAACATTTATTTCTTGGGACCCCTTCTCTTTTCTATTCTCTTTAACATTATCCTCCTTAAGGGGAGAACTGATAGACCAAGAACCATATTCCTTCTGACTCTAGTTCTTAAGGGTACACTTTCCATAACTTCTCTTCCTTTTTCTCGAAGTGTCACCCTTCTCAGCTTGAGAGGACCATGGAATAGAAATAACCTCCACTGAATCCTCCTCCTTGAACCAATAAGAGTCTTTCTTGTCCTCACCCATCTCACAATCAGTCGATTCAGTGTAGTCCACAATAGGATTTTTACCCTTCTTCATAGTGGTACCCCTAACCTCCAAGTTGGGAACTTGGGATTTGATATGATCCATAGTTAATAGGATCAACCCCTCATGCAAAATATGTAGCTTAGGTTTTCTCTTATTTTCCTTAATTGTGAACTCCGTTGATAAAAATAGATAGAAGGAAACTACCAATTTGTGCCTAAAATGGTTCAATAGCATAAAATGGTAGCTAAAGATTGTAGTGAGCCTAACTTCCAGGGATATATATTGCATAAGCACCTCAGCAACCTCCACCCATATAGGTTTTATAGAATTGAATTCATAGATTCCTAAGTGGAACTTCACTAACTAGTTTCTCTCATTCCCTTTGAAGAAAACCTTGAGTGATGCTTGACCAGCTTTGTGGTCTTTGAACACCTTATTTCCCTCCTTTGATAGACCAGTGATATGAGCAATAAGCTCCTTAGTTATCTCCAATTCAACCCCATAAACTTTAACCTTCCTATCCCACCAACTTTTGAAAATTAAATTAGTGGCTATTAGATCCAACCCATGCATCTTTTCCATGAAAGGAACAAGCCCTCCTTCCTCCACCATCTTCCACAGTTCGGGGTTTCTATGAACCCCATGATAAGTCAAGGGCTCCACTTGATTTTTTCTCCTTCCATATCAGTTACAACAATTTTGTCTTTATCAATTTTCTAAAACAACTTTACAAAAGGATAAACACAAACCAATAGGTTCTGAACAGGAAGGTCCTCAAATCACCTAGAAAGTGTGTGGTCTTTTGGGTAGTAATCTTGATATTAGCCTCCATAATAAAAAAATGCACATGATATACCTTTCTTATAAAGGCAAGGATGAGATGTATGATGTTGTAGTTATGTGACAAGTGTCTTAATCCTATGACATGAGGCAACTAGAGGATAATATGCCAACTATAGACAACTATCAACATCTAGAAACAACTAGAAATAACTAGAATGCTTCCTAAGTCAACTTAACATGGGAACATATATGAATAGGTCTAACTAATGACTAGTTAGATAATGTGTCTATTTCACACTACAAGCAATAAACTAGATAGGTAATAAACCTATTCACACCAAACCCCACTTAAGTGCAACTTAGGGAGAAATAGGAAAATGAAAATGATGTAATGATGGATGAAGATGGGTCCCGACTACTGGGCCATGTTAGGTCCTCATTTACAAACAATCTCTCACAAATGGAGTAAAGGAAAAAAAACTCAGGAAAAAAACCCTCTAAAAGAGAGAAAAACATGAAAGTGAAAGAAGAAGTAATAGTAGGACTCAACATGCCCCTCAAGTACTACCTCTATCACAAATATACAATTAATTATTCCCACATAGGAGAGAAAGAATGATATGAAAGATCCCCCCACAAAGAAGTAGCTCATGTGCCAAGGAATGCTTGAAGACAAAAAACAATCCAATGCCTACAAACAACATTTCTCCCCTTGGAAGAAACAAATCCAATGGTTGATGTAGAAGAAATTGCCAAAATCTAGATGAAAAGGGAATACAAATCAATGTATGTGTCTCAGAAGGAAACTCTAATGTCCTCATACTAGAAAATGATCTCCAAATCAAGAACAAAATGCCCAATCAAGGAAGTAGAACTAGGAGAGGAAAGATATTGAACTACATCTAAAAACACTAAAGATGTGATGATATCATTGTCATAAAAGAGGATAGATAACCCCTCAAATGTGTCCTCCAAATCATCAATGTGAGACTTTGCAAACAAAGAAGCAATGTCTGATAAATAGGAATCCCAAGGAGGTGGATTAGGAAGACTAATGTGATCCTACTACAAAGAATCATTGGAAACTCTCAAAGAAGCATCTTGGAACTTTGATGTAGCAATAGGTGATGGTGGAGCAATGATCTCAATAGGAGGAGGAGAGATCTCAACAAGGAATTGAAAAAGATGATGTGAGAAATTAGGGAACATCTCATTCTCATGTTGATTACTCCCACAATATTTGTAATTTTATTTATGCTGATGATAGAAGCCCATTAATGTCCCCTTAAATGATTAGAGATCAAAACTAACAAGATTACCCCCAAATTTTACTCAAACATGAGATCACCCCCAACAAAAAAAATGATTTTACGACTTTATGTTCAGTCTAATCACAATTTCCACAAGCCAAAACAACAAAGTGGTCTTTGATTTTGGTACAATGCACAACCCAAAATTAGTCTAGAACTGAAAGTACATTTTTTTAGAAAAACTAGATCAAACTAATTATAGATATGGAAACTACTCAAAAAATTATGCACTTTCAAAAAAATTCACTAGAAAATGTTACCGTATGAGTTCGAATGAAGCCTTTGAAGTTCTAAAAATAGGAACTACTTAGGTATAATGATGAAAACCTACAATTACTAGAAAATCTAGGCACCAAAATCAAAATCCATCTATACCACTGCGAAGCCTGTGAAAGTCTAGCCCAAATAAAAAATACTCAAAAAAGGAGAAAAATTGAGCAAGATATGAGCCTCTGAAGTCTGATTGTGAAAATGAAAACTCCAATGAGAGGGGGCCAAATTTGGCCAAAAATGTTGATGCAGTGTTGACATCAATAGAATCATCAATTGGAATCTTCAAAGATTCCATGAAATATTCTTTAGATTCCCTAGAATGATGACAACAGTAGCTAGAAAAGTGATGTCAGTAGATCACCGCCAAATGATGACATCAGTCAAAGTTTTTGCCAGAATATTTCATAGGGTCTACTGGGAAGTGACATCAATTGCTAGACTATGACATTAGAAAATGGAAAAAGGATTTACCAGTTTGTTATGAGATGCTGACGGAATATTTTAGAATATGTTAGAATATACTAGATTATTTTCATCGATTTCATGAAATCAACTATTTGAAACAGAAATCACTGGGTTTTTGTCTCAAAATTACTTGTAGGTAGCTCAAACAATTGTTTTGTTCATTGAAAACCACCTAGATCAACCTTCTAGATGGTTTTATGACCCCTGCCACGTTGTTTTTGATGGGGCTGGTGTGTGGAGTTATCGCTAATTGGTATTTTCACATGGCAGAGCTATTTATAATCCTTGCCGGGCAAATTTGGTAGGTGTTAGTGGTTTTGAATACCTCCTAAACTATTCAAAGCCTCTGCTTGGCTTTTTTATTTTGCTGATGGTCTATTTGGTCTTGAATACAAAAGACAACTGAGATTGGGGGTGAATCAGTTGTATTAGAAATTTTAAACCCTCACAAACATATTCATATCTACATCAGTTCACTTTAACCCTTAATCTGTTATGATTAAACATGAGAAGCAAATAATAGAAACTTAAACACATCAACACCATACACAAGAGGACAATAGATTTTACATGGAAAACCCTAAAAGGGAAAACCCACAGTGAGGAATAGCACACAATATAATGTAGTAACAATATCTAATTACAAAAGGCTCACTGCCAAAGGGCTCACTACCTATAAAAAGAAAGGCTCACTACCAAGGACTCACTGTCCAAAAGAAGAAGAAAGAAGAAGAGGCTCACTACTAGGGATAAACTAATATAATTGCATATAACAAATGCATGGGTTCAATTCCAATGAAGCATAACAAACATCACCTTCGTAGCCATACTGAAAGATAGTACACACCTTCTGCTCACTTCATCCAGTCGCCTAACACATGAAAATTCTTACTGCCTTGATCTAATTCACATTACAACAATATATCCTTCACACTCACACACACACATGAACTCTTGACACTTATTTATACCTCCATCAACCTTGAAATCAATCTCCAAGGTCGACAACACATCTTAGCTCATAAAATTCAAATTAGGTCTACACCTAAACAATCCCATGGAGGAAATGAATGAATGTAGACCACACCACACCTTAGCATGGACCTAAATCCACTCTTACATGCTTCATCACACTTTCACAATCATCAAAGCCTAACTGAAATTAGTGAAAACAACCAAGTTGGCCAAACTTGTGTTAACACCAAGAACTTTTAAGCACATGCTTCCTCAAAGATAAACACAACTTGCAGACCTTGGACAAAGATTTAACACAATCTAGAAATATCCAAAAACATCTTGAAGTTACCTGGAAACCAATAAATTCAACCATAACAACTTTCACCTGAAGGAAGTTCATAGTCTACATACAAACAACACTATCAAACTCTACTACAGAAGAAATTGCTTTCCAGAGCACCAAATCACAAACCTTCTAGATAGAAGATAGATAAGGACCTTATAAGCATATATCTAGAACCACAACACTTGAAACCATTTTGCAGAGAAATGCGGAGCAAAATACTTTCTTCTAGACACACTGCCAACACTATCAGACACTGTCTTCAACATAGAAGAAATGTAGAACAAAAACACTAACATCATTCAGTAAGCTAGAAGACTTCTTCAACACATTGTTTCCAATATTAATCAAATTTTCTCAAAATCACTTGGAGCACTAGAAGAGGAACATGTTATTAACACCTTCAACACTTCTTCAAGGCAATAACATCATCATTAGCTCAACAACTTAATCAAATAACAATAGTAACATTAGAGAACATAGTTAACACCAATGACAACACAAACATGTTGACATCAATGACAAAACTGATTAGCACATACTTGTAACATTTGGATGCCCCACCAGGAGGGATGTGGGTCACCGATGATGAAGTTCCCACCAATGGTGGAGGATTGAGGGAGCCACTGGGGGCCTATGCCATGAGGCACTCCCACATTGGTTAGTGCAAGCTAAGGGTACATAACATACCCTGTGATGCCTACAAACAATTAAAACTCTGTAGAAAGTAAATTAAAACCCATAGATTAAAAACTTTACCTAGTGAAAAAATCCTTTACTCATTGATCAGAGAATGTGCCTAAGATTTTGATGATGTAGGTATTGCACTATATGATGATGCTTGCAGAATATTCTATAGAATATTCTCTTCAAGATTACATATAGTTGATTTGTAAAAAGAATTTTCCTTTTGCTGCAACTACTCCAATTTGGATGATTTGATAGTTGATTTATAGGTTTTTGGGCCTCATGAGCATGATGGTAGGGTGGAATTTGACCCAAATTTCTCTAAAAGGTCATGTACCTACTGGATCTTGCACACACCTCCCAACTTCAAACCTTCATAGATTTGGCCTCTGATGTGTGATTTGGACAAAACAAAAGGTGATTTTGACCATCTCAAAGCTCTTGAACACAATGGTGTGCTTAGATTTGCAGCAACATGCTACAATATAAACCTGCAACACAACACCACAAAGAGGAAACCCTCACAAATCATGTTTTTGTATCAAGTCTTTTTGATTCTCCAGGTTATCATTCGATGCAAGAGAAGAGAATACTCAACTATCAAGATCCACCATGATTTGCATTCACGATCTCTCAAAAAATGACTAACAAGAAGTGATTCTTCCTAGCTCTGATACAATGTAAGAGTTGGCTATGATGGTAGCCACCCAAGATCTAGGACTTCATGAAAGCACAAGATGGATCAAATGAGAGAATCATTCTATTCTATCAATGAATGCAAAAAGATTGTTACAATGTACATGATATGCCTTTCTTATAAAGGCAAGGATGAGATGTAGTATGTTATAGTTATCTGACAATGTCTTAATCCTATGACATGAGACAACTAGAGGATAAGATGCCAACTATAGACAATTATCAGCATCTAGAAACAACTAGAATGCTTCCTAAGTTAATTTAATATGTGAACATATGTGAATAGGTCTAACTAATGACTAATCAGATAATGTGTCTAGTTCACACTATAAGGGGTAAACCAGATAGGTAATAATCCTATTCACATAAACAAGAACAATAAGGGATAGAATAAAATTTAATTGATGTTTGCCAAATTTTTGAGCCCTCTGACTGCCTACCATTCCTTAGTGAAGAAGTTAACTTGATCAGTGAATGTCACCTCCACTGGATCTTTGATGTAGGAGTATCTAGTGGTGTAAGGGAAATCATGCATCACCTAAAAATGATGATTTTTCTTTTTGTTCTTTTCAAATTTTATATTTTTGGATACCCAATTCCTTGAATAATGATGTACCTTTAGTTTTCCCAAACTACTAAAAATAACCAACTTCTATTTTTAGAAAGTTTGTGTTTGAGCACATGTGGAAGAAGAAATTTACTCAAGACTTCAGAATTGAAAAATATGACCTTTGGCGAAGGAATTGGCCAATGATCACTTGTGGGGTGAAAGATATTAAATTTTTTATTTCTTTAAAAACCCTTGAAAATGTTTCAAAGTTTGATGTGAGGCACTCAGAGGACTAGTACAGCCCCAAAAATGGGTAGAATTGGTAGAGAAAAGTTTTAGCATTTAGAGAATTCACAAGATTTCCAACACATCAAATGGTTCAAATGGTTTAGATCAAAAGTTATGGCTCCTAGAAGTTGACCTATTTTTGGAGGGAGTTAGAAATTTAGAAAATTTGGCTGGAAGGTGACAAAAAGGGCTATTTATGACCTTTTCTGGGAATCCTTTGAGGTAGTAGAGAAAAGGGGGAAAGTGGGGAGTCAGAAAAGGGAGGGAAAATAGAAACCCTAGCATATTTGAAACTACAAAAGGTAGAAGGTTTCAGAATCTTGAAATAGTAAGTTGTAATGCGTTGTATCCTGTTGAGGATTCATCCTTTGATTTGATTCTAGTTTATGTAATGTAATGTGTTGTTTAAATAAATATAACAACATTCATATTTTCTATGTGCAATCTATGTTATTGTGTGTTTTAGGATTGACCCCCTTGTGATGCGCACAACACGCCCCTTTTTGCTTCTTAGCAAAAAGAGGACCCCTGTTGTGGCTGGCTTTTGTTGCTTCTGTGTGTGGGTCTGCTTGGTGGTAAAGGCAAAAAGGTAACTGCAAGTACAAACCTTGGTGGAAATAGAGAAAAATAACATTGAGTACCAGTGCCTAGTATGGATGGATTCCTTGTTAAAAATGAACAGGGGTTACTTTTTGAATCATTTAAAAATTCACCATATTTTGCAAGTTATAAGTGTTTTGGGTAAATGTACAATCAGAGGTTTGTGTGTTGTATATACAAAGTTCTTTGTATGTACAAAGTCATTTCATATACAAATGCATTTGTATATCAGGTCTTTCTATTAGTCACAAAAGGAGGTCATCGGGTTTGAAAATGTTGTTACTTGTATACATTTGTGACTAATGCTTTATTTTAATATACAAGTCGGACTCGAAAATAGTCAAAATTGGAATGAATAAACATTGAAGTCTTCTTTGTATATTTTGGCTTGTATATTTGGCAAGTGATAGACATACAAACAAAATATACATTAGGTTATACATAGCGTGGAACTAAAAAGGTATTAAATTTAACTTAGTCTTTGTATATTTTGCACTTTGTATGTTCGGTTATATACATTGCATTTATATACAAAGTGAAATCGAAAAAGGTATGAAATAATGAATAATTGTTGTATATTTCGGGTTTGCATATAAGGTGTTAGAAGACATACATTGTGAAATATACAATGCGGAATTAAAAAAGGATTGGAATATGATATAAATGATGCATTTTGGACTTAACGTATATTTGGTGATGCAGTTTATATACAAAGCACGGAATTGAAAAGTTATCAAAGACAATTAAGTTGATGTATATTGTATCTTGTATGTTTCTCATATACAACGCGATATACATTCAACTTTATACAAACCAAAACCGAAGATATTATGGAATAATGTTTAACTGTTGTATGTTTTTGTTTTTGTATGTTTCGGAATGTACAAGGCGAAATATACAACGTTTTATATACATTGCGAAGCCGACGGTAAATATATAATGATTCATAACAGTTTGAGGTCCAAAAGTTCAAAAGGAAGTAAAGGCATCGCGGAAAGGCATTATTGAGAGATAAGGTGGACCCTACTATAGGTACATGTTTGCTTGTATAATAACCATGTATATTTTGCGATATACAAGCAGTTGTACATTTAAAAGATGCAAGCAGGAAATACAAGGCGGATTTGTCACGGAAGTTAAAAACAGTAAATTCCTTGTATGTTTTGGCATTTATATATTTGGGATGTACAATGCCAAGATACAAAGAATCAATGCATTGCAGAAAGAGAAAGGGTAATGAAATGAATGTATGTGGAGTTTGTATGTGTGCTTATACAACAGAATATACAATTGGGATATACAAAGCCAAAGATACAAATATGTATGGAAAAAGGGTTAAAAGGGTAAAAGAGCGTTAATTGATTGTATGCATAAAAAGTGTTTTTATGTTTTGGAGGTATAATGAAGACATACAAAGGGAACATGCAACGAAATATACAAAGGAGAAAGTATGCATGTTGAATCAAGCTAACGATAAAAAGTATGAAAAACATAAACACTGTAATAAAGGCCGAGAGTGCAGTGCATTAATTGCTGTAATTAATGCGAATTAACACTCAAACAAAGGGAAATTTAACAAGGGTTAGGGCATTTTTTAATATTATTTCAATTTTAGTATACTATTTTAAGTGAAAATTATAGAAAAGAGAGCTCTTGCCGTGGTTAAACAGAATTTACCAGAGTGACAACAGTTATAGTAGCTGGATAAAGATGAAAACAGTAAAGTAAGTCAATGGGTAAATGGTCGTAAACAACAGGTATGTATCCAAAATACTGTTTATTTTCGATTGGTTTAATACTGTTATTTCAGTAATATTCGTTGAAACATATGCATTTGGGCAAATTACTGTTTTAAAGGTTAATTAGCTGAATAGAGCTTAATTAATTTAGAGGTTAAAACATAAAGGAAAAAATGAGTTAGGGTAAATTGTAAAAGTAGAAATTCATGGTGAAAACCCTAAACCAGAAATTGAAACGACAATTAAAAGAAGTATATTTCTACAGGATGGCCCCTAAATAGAAGAAGGATATAGGGGAAGAGGTGAAGAAAGAAAGAAAACCTCGAAAAGAAGTAGAGAAAGAGGAATTTCCCATTCACAGGGGTTATCCATCACTGATTAGTACAAGTGGAATGGGCGCAGACACAAATATTGGAAATTATGATGCAGAAGATGTGCTAAAGAAAATCACTGCTGCAAATGTGTCAAAAGATATGAAATGTATTTGGGAAAGCAGATTATACAGAGCTGCAGGTTTCCCACTGGCAATGGAGGCCAAGAATTTGTGTCTGGATTGTGTGACTTTATACAACACATTTACAAGGAAGGTCATGCTGTATGACAGATTGATTGCTGACTTAACCACAGAGGGCATTGCAAGAACTTTTGGGTTGGAGATTACTAAGAAAATGAGTGATATCGACATTGAGCAATATAATGAGGATTTCCAAACCAATGAGAAAGAATGTAAGAGTAAAATATTTCATAACTGGTATAGCTTTTAAAACAAACCTAAAGCTGTGGCCAGGATACCAAAGAACTTGATGAGGACATGCTTCAAAGAAGAGATTTATCTGATGATCACTATGCTGAGCAGACTACTTGGATTAAGAGATGGTACAAAATGTGAATCTTGGATATTCACTGTCATAGAATTCATAAGAACGAGAGAAAAAGAGCAAGGGCAGATCCACTAGGCCAAGGTCATTAGCACAGCCATTTGGAGGCAAGCTATGCAAAGACAACAGAAGATGTTGCCATTTTATGTCTTCTTATGTGTTATACTCTTGTGTTGCAGAAATCAGACCTTACATTGATGGAATAGAAAGAGTAAGCAGCCTGGGAAATGGTCCTAATCAAAAGTTGGTGTATGAACACCACCCTGTCCTATAGGAGGAGAATGCCTTGAAAAATTTTGCTTTAGTGAATGATGTTTTTTATACTTATTTGGAAAGAATTTTAAATGAGGAACTTGACAAGAGAATATCCAAAAGGGCAGAGGATGCAATTTGTTTGCATAGTTCTTGGTTCATACAGTTTGCATTTCACTTACATTAGAACTAAAGGATTTAAGGGAAAACCATTTATGTTGCCAAGGTCCCCTTCTGACAAGTTGATTGTATTAGAGTTTTCAAGATAGAATTTGAATGTTTTTAGGATGTATAAGAAGAAGTTCAATAACAGAGGAAATGTGAAGTTGTCGTGGGATATTGGTAGATATTCTTGCTATAGTGAAGATGTTGCAGGGTATTCTAAGCAAGAATTAAGATTCTGTGGTTTCCAAGAATTTGACTTAACAAGGAGATTTGATCCCTTCCATAGGATTCAGAACTTTGTAGATAAAAAGTATAAACATCTGATACATATTGAGGATTTCTGGGCTGACTGCAAGAATGACAAGGAAGTAAGAAAAGGAGCTCACAAAAGATTGACTATTGAGCAGATGAAATCTATAGGGAATATATATGTGCCCCCAAAGGTTTAGGATGATGACAGATTGTTACATCACAGCTATGCATTAGCAAGGATGGCTCCTATTACAAAGTCTGATTGGTCAAAACCATGGAATAGATCTCTGGATGAGGTTTTTGAACCAATAATATTATTTTCAAAAACATGGCTATGGGATAGAATTGAAGAACTCAAAGCTGAAGGCAAAGAGGTCACCTACGCAAAGTAGGGAAGGAAAAGAAAGGCAGAGCCTACTGAGGACCTACAATGTTTTTACAAAAAGAAGAGAAAAATTGTTGAAGCCAAAATTGTAGAAAAGGATAAAAATGCTGCATTGATGGATCCATATGCTTTGGGGATAACAATAGCAGTGGCATCAGGCACTTTTGTTGGTGCAAAATCAATGAGTCATGAAGTGAGTACAGAGGAAGCACAAGCTGCAAAAGAGGCAGCAGGGCAAACAATAAGGAGGGAAATTCCCATAAGTTTATCAAAAGGAGAAACTTATAAGCCAGTTGATATAATTGGAGCATGGGAAGTAGGGGAAAAGATGAAAAATATATCTAGTGCCTCTACACCTTTAACACCAGGACAAACATTCATTAAGGTAAAAGCAGAATTGGCTGGAGAAAAGCTGCAAGAGTCAAGCACCTATGAAGCCAAACAATCTGTGGAGACTGTACACATTGAGACTAGTGACAGTGAAGAGGGAATAATGTATAAGGGAAAGGCAATTGACCTAGAAGAGGATTCTAGTGACTTCCTCAGTGAACGGCCCATCAATCAAGCTAAAATGGAGATTGGACATGAAACAGAGCGAGAAAAAGAAAAAGTACAGGAAGAAGTAGAGTCAACAGATCCCTTTGGTACTTTGGTTCCACTAGAAATCATTAAGGATGTGTAGGAAGAAGCACATAAAATTGAAGAAACTGAAAGAGAAACAACAGAAGAGGAAACAAAACAAGAAACTTTAGGTACAGATGCCTTAAACATGCTAAACATGTATGGTGAGCTAGGGGAAGAAGAGAAAAGTACAGAAATCATGCAAGATCAAGAAGAAGAAGTAAAAGAGGATGATGTAAAGGCTAGTTCACCAGTACATACAGAGCAACCACAGACCGAAAACATAGACAAATCAGAAGAAGAAATTAAAAGGCCTAAAGACAAGGAGGCAGGAGAAAAGGTAGATGAGAATGAACTTGAGGAGCAGGTAGGAGATGATCAAAAGGAAGAATCATCATCAGAAAGGGCTCCTGAAAAAGAAGATCAAGAAGGGAGAGATACTGAGGTAGAGGAGGAAGAAAATGAAGTTGAGTCAAAAGAACAAGAGCCTCCATTATAGCAGGAACAAATTCTAGAAGAGGAACAACAAGATCAACAACAACAGTAAAATCCAGAACAGGTACTTGAGCAACAACAACAGCAGGAGCAGTAACAAAGAGAAGTAGAGATAGACAAACCTCATGAGGAGGTAATTGATGAAAAGAAAGTTGCAGAGGGCACAAAAGAGGTTCCTACACGGTTGGAAGGAGAAATCAGGAGGGAAAAGAAAGAAATACAATTAGCTCCAATTGATATTAAGAGCTTATTAGGAGAAAGGACAACTCCAAGGAAAGAGAAAAGAAAAGCTAGGACAATGTCAGCATTCTAGAGAGGTCCAGATGGATCAAGAACTCTAAACCTAGCTATACCACAAAAAGAAAAGGCAAAAGGTGAAATAGCCTTAGAAGAATATAAGATATTTAATATTGATCTGGGGTATTCAACAAGAGAATAGCACCTCCATGAATGGGAGGATATGCACCAGGTAATGGCTGATATCCTAAGGAAGGATAAAGATAAATTGGAACATTTAAAAGGACATATTGTCCAGCTACAACAATTCATTAAGGGGATATTTGATCCCAATGCCACAATTCCTAATTTACCTACTAACATAGCAGTATTGTCCAAAGAGGAGATAAAAGGAATGGAAAATAAAAGGTTTAAAGCTAATATTTTTGATGAGTGGTTTACTAATTTCATGCAAGAAGGAGAGTTAATAATAAAGCAAGTTGTGGAAAGCTAGAGCATAACTTCAGAAGAGAAGAATAAATGTATGATATTCATACATAAATGCCAAGTCCAAAAAGAAGAATGCAGGTTAGAGATTGGGCAGTTGAAAGAGATGGAAAGAAGAGCAGATGAATTGATTCATGAGGGAGCACTTAGTGTTGCATTGATGAATAAATTGCTAGGAACAATAATGGAGCTACAATTTGAGGAAAATAACCTCAAAAGATGTACAACAATTATATAGGAGTTGGAAGAAAAAGTAGAAGACATGATAAAAATGCATAAGAGGATCATAGAAAGACTCCTACAACATGAATGTGTTTGGATGCCAGCATATGATTTAGAGAGGGCTGTAATAGAATTCAAGGCCATATTCACACCTTGTATAGAAAATCCTAATGCAATTCTTAGTAAACAAATGATAGATACATTAATGGAAGAGCGGGTTAAAATGAACAAATACAAGAAGAAAAGGGAAGGCTCAGAGAATGAAGAGAAGAAGTTGAGAGAAGGGGTGGTGATAGAAGAGTATATTTTGGCAAAAAGTCCAGGAGTGGACCGCACCTTTGTAGAAGGTGTAATTGATAATTTCAAAAAATATTTGAAAAAGTGAGAGGACAAACAAGTGTAAAGGTTTTTTGAAAAGAGTCAAGTAATGATGCCTTGGCGGGAAAGAGTCAAAAATGAGAAAGGGAAATCTTATTTTGCAAAGATTCCAATGGCATCCTTTGAGTGAGGATAAAGATGCCAAATAGATATTTTGGGCAGACAGTTAGAAACAAGAATACACTGTTGATCAGAAATAGAGGGATCTCAACCGTGGATTAAAGTAGTAGCCGTGGCCATTTGAAAGTTCAAATTCTATATAAGAGACATGGTTACTTGTATATTATTTACACAGGGATTTGTAGAAATTAGCATAGCAATTGTAATATGTTCAGAGATTTTGAATAGAAGGAGTATTTTAGTATAAAGGAGGTCACCTGTGTCTGCATTAAGGAACGCGTGGAAATGTCCAGCTTTCTTAGTGTATCTGTAAAGCATTGTAAGTTTTGGTGAATTTGATTAATAAAGCTAAGAGTCATACTTACATTGTAAACCATATATGCCTATGTGTTTTGAATATAAATGAACCTGGAAGTCTGCGTCTACTTTTGAGTGTCTTCTAGCTCTTCTTTATATCTAAAATAGTTTCTCTTAAAGCTCGCAATCTTGAATGCTTGTTTGTGAAAATATTCAGAACATTTGCATTTAATGATTTGATCTACTGATTTAATTGAATTTGCTATGAATTTTACCATGTGCATAACAAAGCGTTTAGATCCTTTAGTAAGTGATGTTGAATTTGAATTTTCTCTAACTTTTCCCAAACTTTGAAATGATTAGCTAAAATGTAGAAATCTAAAAGAGATTGTCTAACATTTGAAGGAATTGAGATAAATTGAGTTGATATTTGGTAATCTTTATACATATTTGAACAGAAAAGCATGTTTTAACATAAATCATTCAAAGCTTTGATATACAGTAACTGATTTGTGCAGAGTGATAATAATTTTGCCGATATTTGTTGCAATTTGCATAAATTGAGTCCAGTAAGTAGTCAATTCACCTTAAATCATGTAAGGCCCCTTGCATATTACAGCTTCATAATAACCTACTGAACTGCCCAACCGATCAAGACCTGACCATACGGAAACTTGGGATTGAGTAATCTTAGTTGATTTCTCCATATCTTTCAAGATAGTTAGGTTCTTTTATGAATTTTAACTTTTGTTATGACTATGTAAAAATAATCATCAACAATTTTTGGTGCTAGAAGGAGGGCCTGATTTGTGTTAGGGTTGAATTCAAGTAAAGCTGGCTCATAATCATAGAGTGACTAGGTCTAGATCCAATTCAGAAGACATATTTGTACAATTACCGAATAGGAGACAGATTAAAAGTCCTTTGGTGTGGAATCCTAAAATAACACATATAGGAAGTTCATCTAGAACGCCTCCTGGATCACCTTTTAATATCCACAATATTGTAAGTCCTGACAGTTCTTCATACAGATTCTTAAATCTTGGTTCAGGCCCTCCCATAGGTCCTAGTCCTCCCAGAGGTCCTAGTCCTCCTAGAGGTCCTAGTCACCTAGAAATCTAGGTGTTCCTACAAGTCCAAGTCAAGCATAGGTACCTGCAATGGCTTATTTCAATGTCAATTCTCCCATCTACTTTGCCGATTATCATGAGATGCCAAAGAACCCTGAGAAAATATGTCCTAAATACCAGTTGTATCAGGATCTAGAGGATCATATTAGGATATTTAACGAGGCATGCTTTAGAGCCAGACTAGAACATGAAGATGTTGTGTGTAGATTATTTCCTTACACCTTCAATGAACAAGCATCCAACTGGTATGTGAATTTACCTAGTGGCTACATTTGTTCCTGGACACTTATGGAAGAAGCATTTTTGTCTAGATTTAGGGGACCAGTAGATCCTTCTATCTTATATCATAAATTAGCCACAATCAAAAGAGGTGAAGGGGAACTAATTGATAACTTTAATGATAGGTTTCAAAAAGCATATTCTAGGTTGGTAGTACCATACACAGTAGTTCCAGATATATTGTTGGCTATGTACTATGTTGCTTTAGATCCATTAACTGTTATGTTTGTCAAGAGAAAGCCTAACATAGACACAATATCCAAAGCCTACAAAGAGGCAGCCTCTATAAACCAGGAAATGAGGCAGACAACCCACAATCCATTCTTCAATGGAGGAAATCTTGGAATGCAAAGTCAAGTGCAACCTTGGAATGGAGTTCCCACTCAGAATACTCCAATGCTAAATCCAGTTCCTACATACACACCTGTGTATAATCCTGCTCCAATTCAGGCTATAGTACCTTACACTAGTAATACTGCCAATCTAAATCAGAATAATGGCCAATCCTTCTTCCAACCACCTCAGGATACATTTATAGAAAAAGCACAAGAGGAAAGGGAGGATATCAAAGAAATTATTGCACATTTAAGAAGATTGACCACTGAGATGACACAATTAAGAAATGAGAATTTCTACGGTAGAAATAACTAGGGATATAACTAGGGGTATAACTAGAACTGTAATCAGAGTCAAAACCAGAATTATAACCCTAACCATAACCAACATAAGAATCAGGGTTACAATCAGAATCAGGGTTACAACCAAGGTCAGAGTTCTAATCAAGGTTAAAATCACAGTCAACATCAGAGTCATAATCAAGGGCAACAGATACAAAATAGAGGACCAGTTATAGATAACAGAGCTTGGAACAATAATAACAAGAATCAGAATCAGCCTAGGCTACCTAAAACCTAGAACACAGGGCCTAATAATGGCACTTTAGCTTCTCCATTTGAGAATGTGGATAACCAAGAAATGAAACAAATGGCTAGGATTCAAATGGCTAATGTAGCACTGAAGAATTGGTGTAGGAAACATAATACTAGTGCCCATGCTAAATTAGACTGTCCTCAGTTTCATCTGGCAGCAAGTATTTTTAATGTGGATGTACAGGCTCCTACTTCTGAGTTCTTAGTTCCCAAAGGTAATGAAATAGTACCATCAGGATATGATACTGCTCTAGTTTTAGAAACTTTCACATTCAGAGAAGAAGAGGATGACCAATTGTTAGATGATGAACCATATTGTTGTGAAAATCTATATCCTGAGACAACCTTAGTACTGGATGCTTTTCAGTTTCCATTTGAAACTGAAAATGAGGTGTTGTATGAGACAGAGGAGGTGCAAGCCTTCCAACAGTCAAGTAAGAATCATACTTACAACCTGAGAAATAATCCTAGGCCAGGAGGTCCTTTCACCACTTCCACTCCTCCTAACAATTTTAATACTCCTCCAGACTAGAATGCTAGCAACAACCCTGCTATACTAAAAGCCAATCATAATGCAAATAATGGAACAATTGCATAGAAGGTCCAGACAAATAAAACAGAGACTGTAGAGACGATGAGACTAATGAGTTATCTGTCTGAGGAAATAAAGAAAATTAAGGTTAGTATACCTTTGTGTGAATTGTTGAAAAATCCAAGGGTTAGAAATGATTTTATTAAGTCCCTGGATGCATCTGTGATAGGTGAGGTTTTTACTGAAGTTAATGTTCCTAACAGAGATACACAGTCCCAAGAAAAGAATAAGAAAGTTGAGAAGCCATCCAACACCAATGTTGTAATGTATGCTGATAAAAAGGATGCTCCTCCTTTCTTGTTAACTGTTAGATTGTTTGGAAAGAAGATACACAATTGTATGGTAGATTTAGGTGCCTCAGCCAATGTAATGCCTTTAGGGATATGTAAAACTGTAGGGTTGACCCCTGCCAAATCTGCCAAAGTTGTTACACAGTTGGACAAAATTGAAGTTAATGTAATTGGAGAATTAATGCATATGCAGATGCAATTAGCTTCAGACCCCAGAGTGAGTCAGTTCATTGACATCCAAGTAGTGGATATACTCATAAATTATGGGATGTTATTGAGTAGAGACTGGTCAAAAACTTTGAATGGATATATGGCCACCAATTTCTCACACATGTGGTTACCTTGGAGAGGTTTGCCAAATCAAATAAAAATAGAAGCTGAACCCAGGATGAAACATATGATCACAGAGTACAATAGGACTAACAAAATATTGTATGCTTCTATTGAACCTGGTGTTTACAGGGTTACAAATAAAGGGGTACAAATTGAGGAAATATTAATGCTAAATTTTGGGGAAAAGCCCGTTAATAAAGAAACAAAATTATTTATTGAGTCTGATGGAAATTCTTCTGATGAAGAAAATAATGCATTGAATATGTTTAGTTAGGTCATCAGACAAGAGATGGAAAAGTGCATAGAACAAAATAGTCTAGTTTAATGCAAGTTATACAAAAGTAAGTGTAGAGTTCATGGTAAGACACATTTTGAAGAGAACTGTGGAATGTGTAGAGATATTGTTGAATACTAGTACATAAAATGCACAAAGGGGATGGAACCCCAAGAAGGAAAGGTTAATCAAATAGAGAGTTATTTTTAGAACAACATAAGTGGATCAACTCCAGATTTAAGAAAAGAGTCAAAAGGTAAAGGTATCTATCATTCTGATCTTAAAACTGAAAAGATAACTGTACAAGCAAAACGTCCTAAAGCAAAACGTCAAAAGAATAGGGATGGCATGTGGACCTTAAAATGCGATGGTTCTAAATCTAAACAGGGTGCAGGTGCTGGGGTAGAACTGATAGATCCTCATGGCAAATCTTATTTAGCAGCTTATAGGTTACAGTTTGCATGTACTAACAATGTTGCAGAGTACGAAGCTCTAATCTATGGACTGGTCATGGCTATAAAGAAGAAGGTAAAAATGATCAGAGTGTTCTTAGACTCTGAGTTAGTAGTCAGACAGGTAAGAAAAGTATATGCTTACAATTATAACAGAATGGTTTGTTACAGGCATAAGGTATGGGATTTAATAGAGTCATTTGATGCTTTCAATATAGAGCATATCCCTAGAGAACTAAACCATAGGCCAGATGCACTAGCAGTTGCTGCTGTGAGGGGGGGAATGAGAGTTAGTTTCCAATGAATAAAAACACAACAAAAACCCAAACATCAATAGAATGTGAAGATAAAGAGGAATCAAACCAAAATAAGTAGAAATACTTACAAAACCCATTTACCTGTCATTTTCCATTGTTGCCTATCTTGCTTTGATCTTGATTGAAGCCCTCAGAAGCTCTTTTTAGCTTGCTTGCTTGTTTGAAGATGCCAAAGGAAGAATGGCTATTGATACCTTGTGTGATTGAAGATGAGCTTCAATACACAATAATGGAGGATACTTGGAAAGTGGAATGAGAGAATTTTGAGTATAGATTTGATGCAATAATGAATCCTCCTAATGACTTAGAAGAGGGTTCTATTTATAGAATTTCTAAAAATAGAATGGAGGGTGAGGATCCAAAGATGAGATCAATGGCTAGGAATAAAAGTGAATCTTTAATTCATAATGGGTGAATTAAAAATCTTTTATTTGAAAATAGTGGATTATGACAATTGAATTAAATATTCAATTGGAGGATAGGAGTGGGGAACATTTGAATTAAAAATTCAATTGTTGGGAAGAGTGGAGGATAATGGGCAACATTTGAATTAAAAATTCAATTGTTGGGAAGAGTGGAGAATAATGTGGAACATTTGAATTAAAAATTCAATTGTTGGGAAGAGTGGGGAACATTTGAATTAAATATTCCATTTGTGAAGGCTAGTGGGGAACATTGAATTAAATATTCCATTTGTGAAGGATAATTGATTTAATGATTTATTTTGGAAAATTGAGGAAATTAGCTAATTAAATATTAGGAATATTTAATTATATGTGCAACATGGTGAGGTGGAAGTGATGAGGTGGATTTGATGAAGTGGATTTTAATTGATGTGAGATATAAGAGGAATTTAGGGAATTTAATTAAATAAACTAACTTTATTTAATTATGGGATAATGAGCCAATTAACTAAATGTATAACATTTATTTAACTACCAGAAGAAAATAAGAATTAAGATAAATATTAAATATTTACTTAATTCGACCCGAGCCAATTTTAGGTGTATACATTTTGCCCCTCTTTGAAGCAATGTGTTTTATCACGTTGTTTCAAAGAATAAGAATTTTTGATAGTGATACATGCCCCAGTTTTTTTCTGCCCCTGGTACAAGTTTAATGCCAGGATGCCCCCTCGGGAGATTGGAAGGGGAGAAGGCGGCAGGTGTGAGACAAACAATCTCGCGATAAGAAGAAGGCAAAGAATTGGGTTAGGATGGAGAAAAACGGGGTAGGGTTCAGAGAAACAGCCATGGGATGTAGTCGATCGGCCAGCAGACGTAGGACCCCTGGTATGTAGTTCTTCAAAACTTGTCGAAAGTCAATTTTTGTGCGTATTAATGGCTACAAAAACCAACTAGAATAAATGCGCAAAAACCTTAGTTTTGCGCATATGTGCTCCTAAATTGTGCATATGTTGCGGGATTGTGTATGCATGCTGCGAAATGGCGCATTTGTGGATTTTGCGCTTTTGTATCTGGGATGTGCACATTTGTATGTTTTGTGCATTTGCTCTAATAAGTTGCGCATTTGTTCCAAGGTTGCGCATATACTCTGTGAGTTTGCGCATATGATTATCATTGTGCATTCGAGTTATGACATTGCGCATATGTAGGAAAATTGCTCATTTGCACTAATAGGTTGTGCATGTGTTAGAATGGCGCATTCATCACAGGGAGTTGCACCTTTATGGTGAAATTGCACTTTTGTTATGAAATTACGCATTTGCCACCTGTATTTGCGCATTTGTATTGTTAGGCACATCAGTTTGACTTAACGAAATTAACCCAATTAGCATCCTGAGTGATGCATCAATTGATTAGTGATCTCTGAGATTACTGAGAATCTAGTCGAGAGATAATATGCTATTTGAATAATTTGATATGTTGAGCCAATGATAGGGAAATGGTGAATGTGCCACCTGTAGGCCAATCAGTTGCCTTAACAAAATTAACCCAATTGGCATCTTGATCGATGCGTCAATTGATTAGCGATCTCCGAGATTACTGAGAATCTAGTCAAGAGATGATATGTTATTTTGATTAATTTGATATGTTGAGCCAATGATAGGGAAATGGCATATGTGCCACCTGTAGGCCAATCAATTGCCTTAACAAAATTAACCCAATTGGCATTTTGATCGATGCGTCAATTGATTAGCAATCTCTGAGATTGCTGAGAATCTAGTCAAGAGATGATATGCTATTTTGATTAATTTGATATGTTGAGCCAATGATAGGATAGCTTGATTGCTTGGAGTAGGTTGTCGATATGGATTTGGATTTTTGCTGACAGTATGTGTTTCTTGGTTGCAGGGGGATATTCGGGACGTGTTGACATCACGAGAGTTGTTCCCGTTGCCGTTGTTGCGGTGGTATATGCTAACCGAGATGGAGCGGGAGGCACTAGGTGCCATGGGTTTGTATCATGTGCTCTTTATGCCTGAGGTTCACATGAACCAGGTGATGGTGACTGCTGCCATGGAGCGATTCCATAGTGAGGATGGGACCTTCCATTTTTTGACGGGAGAGATGGCCATTACTCTGGAGGATGTGTATAGGATTCTGCACCTCCCGATTCAGGGAGAGTTGGTTGAGTATGAGCCACAGCGTGGTGCTAGGCTAGAGGAGTGCAGATGGGTTTTTGATGATCCTGAGTTAGCAGGGGAGGAGATCTCATGGCAGGACATGCATGACTATTATGACTACTTCCCAGGCATAGTGGCTGGACTGATCGGTGGCGTAGTATGCCCCGATAGGAGAGCGCACGGCTTCTCCATTGGCTGGGGATGGGCATTGGAGAGTATGATTGTTGATGGGACCCGGTATGCATGGGGTGTGTGGGTGCTTGCACACCTATACTGAGACATGCATCAGGTAGTGTATCATCGAGGCTCTGGTTTAGCCACAGGCGGGTTGCTCTTATAGTTTTGGTTGTGGGAGCACATTACGATCACACGGCTGATCTGCGTATTTCATTAGCAGAGGGGTGAGCCCTATTGTTACGGTTATGCAGGTGTGATTTCCCAGCACAGGTTGGGGAGCTTGAGTACTGGAGGCATGCCTTTGATGGAGTGGATGCAGTTGTCTGGCGGCCATACATTGACTGCGAGGTATGAGATGATGAGGCAGATGAGCTCCCTTATTGTTTTCAGATGAGGTGGCTGATTAGCCGAACTCGGTTCATTTTGGAGCGGCAGATTGTCAGCCGAGTGCAGAGACAGTTTGGCCAAGTTTAGGGCAGACCACAGGGAGAAGCCCGTTTTGCTAGGACATACGCCGAGTGGTATAGGTGGGGTCCTGTGGCCTCCTATGAGGAGGCTTTGGCCGATTTTCAGCATATTCCTTATGCAGCCTGGCCGATGCGGAGAGATATAGTGGATGCTGGCATGACGCCAGACTATAAGGAGTAGTTTGTAGCACATCCGTTTCCTTGTTACTCAGGTCCTGGAGAGGTAGCTCCTCATATTGATGAGGGTGACTGAGACGAAGGGGGTGGAGGTGGTGGGGGGAGGGGTGGACGGCATAGGAGGAGGAGAGATGATGGAGATGAGGGGAGACAGAGACAGCGGTAGAGAGTCAAAGAGGGGCTCGTGGGGCAGTAGGCAGTTGCTGGACAGGCACAAGCCCAGGCAGAGGCAGAGGTGTCAGTGGTAGTGTCAGGGTAGATGCTGCCACCTCAGCAGGTACCAACACAGCAGGTACAGGTGCTAGCGCAGTAGGTGCAGGTTCTAGCACAGTAGGTGGCATAGGCCGAGCAGGCTCCATTGCCTGATGTGCAGTAGCAGGTTCTGATTTCTTTACAGACCCAGACCAGGCAGTTGAGGGCTCATTTGAGAGCGGCAGAGTCATGGCGAGATGCAGATGCGACTCAGATATCCAAGTTGAGCAGGGAGAGAGATGCAGCCTTAGCTAATACGCGGGCTACGATAGTAGAGTGAGATGCAGCCGTGACGGCCATGGGTACTGATGGGACCACTAGCTTCTTGATGGCACAATTATAGCAGGCATAGGCCCAGATAGCGCAGTTGCAGAGTGATCTGACTAGAGCTCAGGCACAGACTCAGTATTACTGGGGGTTATATCACGGTCCTGTGCCAGCGAGTCAAAGAGCTGCGACCTTCTGGAGCTAGTCAGGGGTGGCACAAAGAGCAGGTGGCTCCTGGTCTGTGGGCTCAGTGAGGGGTCCACCACCATTAGGGGGGATAGAGGAGTAGCCAGTGCCGGGAGCAGTGTTCTGTGACAACAGGGTTAGACAGACCCAAATACTTGTACCAATTTTTTGTTTTCTCGCATTGTAGCACTTTTTTGATAGATGGCTAAGATAGCCAACATATGTACTTATTATTTTCTGAGACATGTATCACCATTTGTTATATGTATACATTTATGGCATGGCTCTGGGTTTGGACAGAGATCTTGAGATTTTGTACATTTGGACATGCGTTGGATGTTTATATGATGATTTACCTATTTGATGGTCTATATGTATGTGTTCTGACATTTTATATGCTATGAATGCACTTGGATGTTATGATGTGTTTGTATATGTTATGCAGACTAGATGGATGTTTAAAATGCTTTTGAGTTATGCAAATGCTAATGTGTATGGATATGGTTATGCAGTTCGATATGTATGTGACCTATGTTTTTGATTTTCTTTTGATATGAGGTATGGATGCATAATGTATATGTATGATCTAAAATGTATGGAAATTTGATCTCATGGATTTATTATGTATGCAAATGATGTAATCATGTGAAATGACTATCTCATGTGATGTGATATGCAACTTATATGCTATGTGTTTGATATATCCAGATGTCCAGATGTACTCAATCGATGCAGAGATGGTATAGATGAATGGAATAGAAGAAGATATGGAGAAATACTGACTTTTGTTTGTGATACTCTCCAGGGTTTGCATTATTGTGTGGATGATATGGAGTTGTTGGATAGGAGATGGATGCAGATATGGATTTGTCATCTTCGCAAGTCTTTTTGCTTTCATCATCAGGCACTTTTTGGTAGTTTTCACTTTTTTGAAATGTTGTAAGAAAATACAAGTATCTTGGTATAATTAGACCGAGATGACCTAAGTATGTCTTACATGGATTTTGATATAGCAAGTTGATACAAGCATCTAGTCAAACTTGAATCTAGATGACCTAAGTACTTCTTGCATTTCACTAGACAAGGATTGCCCTTTTTCATGTTTAGACCTTGGAGTCCTCGATGATCTTTTGCCGATCATGTTGTCACACAAAAGTCGTCACATTACTAAAGTTTAATCCACAAGTAGCAGACAAAGAAAATAATCATGCCCCCATCATAGCATCTCTAGCTTTTGACATCCTCAAGTAGCATAGGAAGACATAATGGACGAAAATTCAAGACTTTGTAAGTTAGCTTGTTCACAAAACATTCTTGCATTAAGTGTGTCCTTTGCTATAATTGATATAGAACCATTTTGAGTGTTTTGATATGGTGCTCTGCTTTGTGTTTGTTTTGGACAGGTTTATGTTATGTGTCGAGAACTTTGTTCTAGGTGTCCAGTGAAAGTATCGCAACTTGTTATTGGTATCTCCTTTCAAAACGATGGAATTCAAGAACCCAAATCCACAACTAGGTCAAGGAATTGCCCCTAGTTTAGACCAGGATCGATTTATTATGGGTGAGAGGATGACAAATGTGGAGAGACAGACCCTAAGGGACTGACCTAGTGCCTCGGGGGCTCATTGCTAAATGGCCTTGCCTACGTGACAACGCAGAGGCAACGTAGTTCACGATGAACCCTGATGGACCTAAGACCTAGGTGACGGTGAAGATGCAGAAATGGTATGGACCCAGACAGACAGAAGGATGAGACATGGAGTGGATGGGACAGTGGAGCCTCGGGGGCACATAGATAATGGCCTTGCCTATGTGATAGCTCAGAGGCGACATAGTTCAGGATTAGACCATGGATGGACTAGTTTGGTGTGATGGAGACAAGAGTCAATTGAGTCGGCATAGATGGAGGGAGTGGTTTGTCGCAGATAGCACCTGTTTACCAGGTTTTCACCACTTACTTTTATTTGCACAAGAAGCTAACAAGTACACATGATGCTTGTTTGCCAAGTTTTCACCATGGTACCTATCCTAGGTGCCTATTTGCCAGGTTTTCACCATAGGACAATTTTTTTGTTATTTTTTTGATATTTTTGTTCTATTTTTGATCACTTTTTCAATTTTTTTGGATTTTTTCAGGACTCCCTTACATTGGGGTTTTTAGGTATAGAACTTACGAAGGTGCATGCTGTTGATAGGATCATCGAACAGTTCACCTTCAGATGTAGCCAATTGATATGCCCCCGATCCATAAGTTGTGATGACTACATAGGGACCCAGCCAGTTAGGTTCAAGTTTTCCTTTCTTTTCACGATCTTGCTGATTTCTTGGATTTTCTCTTAGGACTAGGTCGCCAACCTGGAATACCCAGGGCTTTACTTTGTGATTGTAGCTTTTGGCCATGCGTTGGTGGTATGCTTTCAGGTGATTAAAGGCCTATTGCCTTCATTCTTCAAGCAGCTCTAACTCTTGGAGTCTGGTTACTCTGTACTCTTCATCTGATAGGAGGCCTTTTAATGAGACTTGCAATGATGGGATCTCGACTTCAATGGGAAAGATAGCTTCAGATCCATAGACTAGGGAGTATGGGGTTGCACTTGTGGGTGTGCGGATGCTTGTTCAGTAGGCCCACATCGCGGGATTCAGTTAGACATGCCAGTCATGGCCAGCATCATTGACAGTCTTTTTTAGGATTTTTAGAATGGTTTTGTTTGATGCCTCAGCTTGGTCATTACCTTGTGGGTAGTAAGGAGTGGAGAAGCAGTGCTGGATATGGAATTTGTTGCATAGTTCCCTAACATGTTGGTTCTTGAAGGGTCATCCATTATCCGTGATAATTGATGAAGGGACACCATAACAACAAATGATGTAGTTCAAGATGAACGAGGCAATCTGTTTGCCTGTGATGTTGGCTAGAGGCACAGCTTCAATCCACTTTGTGAAATACTTCATGGCAGTGATAATGAATTTATGGCCGCTTGAGGAGGGAGGGTGGATCTTGCCCACTAAGTCGAGTCCCCACTGACAGAAAGGCCAAGGAGTCATCAACGGCTGTAGCTCTTGCGCTGGTGCATGTATCAGGTTCCCATGGATTTGACACTTTGTGTATTTCTTTACAAACTGATGGGAGTCTTGTTCCATTGTTGGCCAATAGTATCCTATGCGTATGAGTTTTTTGGCTAAGGTAGGGCCACCAAAGTGAGCTCCACATATTCCATCATGTATTTCACTTAGAGTAGTTTGATATTCCTCTATATCTAGACACCTAAGGAGAGTACCATCGAGACCTCAATGATACAAGGTGTTAGCAACAATGGCATACCGGGATGCCTGCCGAATGAAGGTTCTTTTCTGGTTATGGGATAGGTTAGGTGGGAGTGTATTCTCTTTTGGATAGGTAAAAATTTTACCATAGAGAGGGGAATCGGTTCCTACGATGTGGCATATGATCTGGGCATCTGGAGTGTCATAAGCAGGACAAGAGACTAGCTCTACTAAGAACTCATATCATGTTTGATTGTCTGGAATGTTGAGAAGAGATGTGATTGTAGCCATGGCATTTGCAGCTTTATTCTTGATCCTTGGTATCTGTTTAAATGATATCTGGACGAAATACTCCTTGAAGTCATCTACCATGCGTTTATAAGGAATTATTTTCTCATCCTTCGTTTGGTAGTCATCATTTACTTGGTTGATGACCAGTTGGGAGTCACCATAGACTTGAAGCTCCTTGATGTTCCACTCAACTACTAGCTTGATACCGATGACCAGAGCCTTGTATTCTGCTACATTGTTTGTGTAAGGGAACATTAATCTGTATGGCTTTGGAATAGTATCACCATTAGGCATGATCAACAAGATACCTGCCCCTGATCCATGCTGAGTGTAGGAGCCATCAAAGTACATTTTCCAGTTTGCTATGCTGACGTGGAAGATAGACTCATCTAGAAATTCAAAGCTCAGGGGGTTATCATCCGTTAAAGGTGCCTCTGCTAGTTGATCTGCAAGCACTTGTCCTTTTATCACTTTTCTATCCACATATTCTATGTCGAACTCACTGAGAAGCATGACCCATTTTGATAATCTACCTGTTAAGGCCACCTTATTGAGTAAGTATTTTAGTGGGTCAATCTTTGCCACCAGTTTAACAGCATGTGATAGCATGTAATGTCTCCATTTTTGTGAGGCAAATACAATAGCTAGACATGCTCTTTCTATTGGTGTGTACTACAACTCGTATCCGATGAGTGTTCGACTAATGTAGTAGATAGCCTGTTCCTTTCCATTATAGTTATGTTGAGCAAGGAGAGCTCCTAGAGCCATTGGTGTAGCTGAGATATATAGTAACAGAGGCTTGCCTTGAATTGGTGGCATTAATACTAGTGGCTTCATTAAGTATTCCTTTAGCTATTGAAAAGCCTGCTCGCATGACTCGTTCCATTTGAAAGATACATTTTTGTGCAGCAGATGAGAGAATGGGTGGCACTTATCTGCCAGTTGGGAAATGAACCATCTTATAGACTGTAGTTTGCCTTGTAGGGATCTCAATTGAGTCAAATTTTTAGGAGGTGGCATCTCCATTATGGCCTTCACCTTAGCAAGGTCAACTTTGATACCATTGGCAAATACTATGTAGCCCAGTAGCTTTCCTGATGTAACCCCGAACACACACTTTTTTGGATTAAGTCGCACATTGAACTTCTCTAGTCTTTTAAAGATCTTGTCTAGTACTGCTAGATGTCCTTCTCTTGTGAGAGACTTTGCTAGAATGTCATCGACGTAGTCTTCCATTATAGTATGCATCATATCATGGAAGATCATTGTCATGGCTCTCTGATATGTTGCCCCAGCATTTTTTAGACCGAATGGCATGACGCACCAGTAGTAGGTGCCCCAAGGACATGTAAATGTAGTTTTGTGCTGGTCTTCTAGTGCAATCTTTATCTAGTTATATCCTGAGAAACTGTCCATGAGTGACAACATGGTATGACCTGCCGTGAGATCTATAATCATGTCGATGTTGGGCAAGGGGAAGTCATCTTTCGGACAAGCTTTGTTTAGGCCCCTGAAGTCACTATAGATTCTGACCCTGCCATCTGGTTTGGCTACTAGTACGATATTTGAAATCCATTCAGGATAGTCTATGGGTTTGATAAACCTGACATCTAGCAGTTTCTTCAGTCCTTCTTTCACCATGAGAGCCACCTGCGGATGCATTTTTCTAAGCTTCTATTTAACAGGCTTAGCTCCTGGAGCCAAAGATAAGTGATGCATGATGAGATTTGGATCAAGCCCTGGCATGTCAGCATATGTCCATGCAAAGTTGATTTGTTTTCTTCTAAAGAACTCTATGAATGCTGGTTTTTCCTGTTCCGTTAGAGCCTTTGCCATGTCGACCATTCTAGGATTATCACTTGTGTTGACATTGATCACTTCCGCCAGTTCTATCAAGATTGACAATCTTTCCTGATGTGTTAGATTGGGAAGAGGGTCAAGCCTTCCATCCTTCAGTGCCTCAGAGAGGTTTTCATCGTTGGATGCGTCTTTCTTTTTACTATTTTGGAGCGGTTTTCACCGTTAGATCGTTCTTTTATTTTGATGTTTTTGTGACTGAAAGGCTTGGTGCTTTCTCTAAAATAGGACTGCACATTGAGTTCTATAGCATAGCCAGCTCTGTGGTCGCCTGCAGGTATGTGATCTCTAAGCTCAAGGTAATTGATGATCATGTCATCATTTTCGAAGGTGTCTAGTTCAGGGGTGGTGCCTTCGAGGTCCCAGTCTATAAGTTTGGGGTGTACCAGAGATAAGGGGTCATGCAGTTGGTTGGATTCTACAGAGTTGATGGTAAGGACAGAATTGTTGAGGGAATGAACAAAGTCTGCGATGGTACTCACTAGTAGGGGATCCGTCAAGGGAGGTATCATTCTTTCCTCGCGATTGTCACTATTGTCATTATGCGGAATGGACTCTAGCGGTCTAGCTCTTAGACCTTGTCTCTCATTCACAAGGGTTGGGTCATACTCGTGGACAACATCAATATCCTTTTCATCACAAGACAGCTCAGAGAGGCTATCCCACTCGTACTCATTAGAATCTGTTTCACTCCCTAGTTGCATCCTCTGAATTTGTTCAACCATATTTTTAGTGGCTACTTCTATTTGTTTTTCCTTATTTTTGTTGCTTCTTGGTGCTCCAGTGTAGCCTAGCCCTGTAGTATCTCGGGCTGTTAAGGTATGAGGTTGGATGGGTTCAGTGATGCCATCCTTTTTTGATCCAAGTGGACCATGTCCTTCATATCCCATTTTCTGTAGTATTTGGTAACCTTGTCCATATTGTTTTGTCGGTATAGTGGGATGATCATGTGGCATTGAGGAGCTAGCTTCATCTTTGTACAGCCATTGTAGGACATATTTTTCATCACTTTCATCTTCTAGGCTTCCCCATTTCACAAATGGTCCTTTGGTTGGCTTCTTTGCTGTGGGTGTTTTTAAGATAGGTCTCCCATAGGATCGAGGAGATAGGGGCAATTGTGCCAAGCAGAGGGACTGAGATACCGTGTACTCACCCAAACCTTTATCTTTGAGTTGGAGTTTAGGTGGAGGTGCCCTTGAAGAAGAAGCCAGTGTAGCTAGATCAACATGAGATGATGAGGATGCAGAAGCATAGTTGTTAGGGATTACAATGTCTGGATTGGACTGAATGGAGTTGTAGTATTGATAGGGGTTAGGATCGCCTGGGATGGTGATCTCTTGTCCTTCATGTGTGAACTTAATGCATTGATGGTATGTAGAAGGTACTGCTTTCAAAGCATGTATCCATGGTCATCCTAGAAGAATGTTGTATGCTAATTCCATGTCAAGGACTTGACAAGCCACATTTTTTATGACAGGGCCCACTCTGATTGGTAAAGTAACAATTCCCTTAGATGTTCTTTCTTCCTCATCATAGGCTTTTATGGTGATTTTTCTTTTCGGATCTATAGCCTTCTCCGAAAACCCCAATGTAAGGACTAGCTTCAGTGTGCAGATATTCAAACCAGCCCCTCCATCGATCAGGACTCTTTTGATCTTATGCTTGTGTATGAAAGCTTCAATGTGAAGGGAGGCGTTATGGGGTTGAGAGATAGACATATCATCCTTCTTAGTGAATGATAGGGAGTGTGGTGAGGTGATGTTACCAACCATGTTTTGGAATTGTTCTTTAGCTAGGTTCATGGGAACAGAGGCTTCTACTAAGGCTTTGTCGAGTATGGACCTATGAGAAGGAGACAGACGCAGAAGTTCTAACATGGAGATGTGTGCAGGTGTTTTGCGGAGTTGATCCACGATACTGTATTGACTCGATGGAGGAGCGGAAGCTCCTCTAAGGGTGACTATGTTACTACGGCTAGTCTGGATTCTTGTTGATAGTGATCATATTAATGTGTGAGTCACTTTCATAGATATGGTTAACAACGTAGTCGTATCTGATATTCGTGTAATTTGCGTTGTTAGAGCCACGATTATTTCTGTTGGAAGGACCTCCTTGCTCATAGTTAGGAAGAGGATCCTTGAAAGCCTGATGATTGCTGTTTGAGGTATGTCCGTTAACAAATATTTTGTTTTGATCTATTAAGTCTTGGACTATGTATTTGAGTGCGATGCAATCATTGGTCTTGTACCCCCTATTTCGGTGGTATCCGTAAAAGTCATTGTCGTTCCACCAATGGGGTTTGACCTTTGGTTCGTACTCTCATGCAGAGGGAAGTGTTATGAGATTGTCGGTGATTAGCTTCCGCAAGGCAGTTTCTAATGTTTCATCCAAAGGTGTGAACTTTCTTCTAGGACGAAAGTTGCCGAACCTAGATTCAGTATTTCTTGGTTTGTTTTGCAGGGGGGCATTTGATAGGTTGAAAATTGGTTGTTTAGTTGCCGCATTTTTGGCATCCACCACCCCATCATTCACAATGTTCTTGTTTTTTGTCCAGAATTTAGGTTTGTTGTTGTTGGTGTTGGTATTGGGAGAGTCTTTGTAGAGTTTGATTTGGCCCTTCGTGATGAGAGCTTTCTCTATGATGAGGCCCATTTCAATGACCTTGATAAAAGATGTAGGACATTGGATTTGGATTTGGTAACTTAAGTCTATTTGCAAATTGTGGACAAACATCTCTAGCATCTGTTTCTCTAGTATTTGGTGTGGGCACTTGCTTGCCATTTGTCTCCATCACTGTAAGAAGGCAGCAAAAGATTCTCCTCCTTTCTATTTGGTGTTACAGAGATCCAATATTAAGATGTCGTTCTCAATATTGTATGAGAAGTGGGTGACAAATTGGTTGACAAGTTCGTTGAATGTCTTAATACTAGGTGTCAGTCTAGAGAACCAATCCATGGCTTGTCCTCCCAAGCTCTGTGGAAATAGTTGCATAAGGTAAGTGTCGTTATGTGCGACCTCTAGACAAGCAGCATTGAACTCTCTGATATGATCTCTTGGATCACCCTTCCCTCGATACTTATCAAATTTAGGCACCTCAAATCTTGAGGGGAAGGGAATCATGATTAAGGACCTATCAAAAGGATACAGTGAAATATCCTCTAGGGTGTAGTTTTTGGTCGATGTTCTTGCTTGTATGTCTAAAATTGCTTGTTTGAGAGCTTTGACATCTTAGTTTACTAGGCTTAGGGCATCTAAGGAGTCAATTGTTGTTTTACTCTTTTCTATAGGTATTTCACCTTATCTACTTCCTTCAGGGATTCTCTCTTCGTCAGCTTCTTTGAGAGCTTCCACGTCATAATCCTTAGGGAGTTTTGCTCCTATACTTGCTAGATATAAAAAGTATTTTGATGGGTCTTGGGCAAGCACCCCTTCAAGTAGTCGTTGAGCTTTTTGGTCATGCTGCATGTGGAGGATCTCATCCATTGAAGGTTCTTCATCATTGTCATGACCATCAAAAATACTTTTCTCTGCCATTTCTAACTACTTTTGTTTTTGTAATCTTGTCAAGACCATGCAAGGTGGTAAAGAGATGGGATGGAGTGAGGTTGGAAGATTTTGAGCAAGGTGCTATGATGAAACAAGGTTTTAGCAAGGTTCCTTCTTAGATCTAGATGGTGTCAAACAAGGTGGGTATACAAAAGCGATAGTCTAAGTAGGGATGTTATAAATCTGCCTACTTGATATTGACTAGCCTTTGCACAATCTACTAGTGGAGTTCCGATAGAGACGGATAAGAAATCCTTGATACTTGGAAGCTCACTAGGTCTTGTTTCAGATTTGATTTTGATCAAGAAAAATTTGACTATAGCCTTGTTGGAAATTTTGAAAAAGATTTGGCAAAATTTTGGATGAGTAAGCAGCTATGGTGTGGATGGTGGATTTTGCAAGGTCTTCGATCAGATTTTGAAAACTAGATCAAGTTTAAACTGGTTTTTGAAAAGTATTTTGACAATATTCTCTTTGGAAGATACTAGATTTTTGCTCTCAGATTTAAATGCGCAACAACAAGAGGTATATGCGCAACAGGTCGACACATATACGCAACACTGGTCTTTTCAAATGCACAAAGACAAAGTTCAAATGTGTAATTTATGACATATGTGCAGAAAGTTAGTTCAAATGTGCAAAACATCAGTATGTATGCGCAATTCTGGGTATTTTTTGTGTTTTCTCTGATTTTTGAAATTTTTGGATCATTTTCAGGATTTTCAATGTTTTTGGTTTTGGAAAATTTGGTGTTTCTAATGAAGTTGATGTTCAATTATGGCAAAAGCATAGCAAACACATAGAAGTTTTCCATGATTTTTATCTTTTTATATTTTTTTTTGTATTTTTGGGACTATTATGACTCAAAATACAAGTACAACTTAGGCAAGATGGGACAATATTCGTTGAATCCTCTGGCCGTGCAAACTAAAAGCGTGTAGCTCTAGGATCTGATAGCACCAGCTCCCCTCCACGGCACTCACTTCTCACGCATATCAGATCTAGGTTTCCTTAGGCTCGTACCCCCACCGAACCTTAGGATTGTCCTTGCTACCTCTACTTAAAGCCACAAGAATTGAGGCCGCTTCAAGGGCTCCGCCCTTTGCATCAACAAATAGGGGTTTTTGGCTTGCTATACAATTGGTTCTTAGTTTGGGGCAACCGTTCGAGTGGTTACACATGTGGCGGCACTACTCTCCATTATGGAGTCTCCCAGCCTCAAAGGGTTGCGCCTATGAGGGTTTTGGGGGAGGTTGGCCGTCGGTGTAACACAGCAACACTCGTTGTTTGAGGTTTTCACCCCAAACACAATTTACTTTAAGTGGCTTGGTAGGGCTTGGCTTTAGCCTGTTACCACTCAGGGTCATTCCCACTTGGACAAGTGTGCATCCAAGGGTAGACCCCCTAAAGGATTAACAAAAAGAATGACAAGTCTGGCACTTTGATCAGGATTAACAAAAAGAATGACAAGTCTGGCACTTTGATCACCCAGTTAAGGGGAGAGCATAAGCCTATTGTCATTTGCAAACATAGAATATAGTTGTTCACCCAACCTAGTTAAAATAGAAAAACTAAATGGGCTAAGCTAATTTGTGCACTCATATGATAGTTAACTTGACAAGTGATTAATCATAGCATTGTTCTTTACCCGTTTGTTAACTTTGAAAGTGATTAATCATAGCATTGTTCTTTTCCCATTTGTTAACTTTGAAAGTGATTAATCATAGCATTGTTCTTTTCCCATTTGTAGAAGATAGCAATGATTAAACTAGAAAGCAAATCCACAATGGGAGATAGAAATTTGGTCCAATTACTTCCTTCCTAATTAGGGACTAGGTGTAGTTTTGTCATCAAAAGCATTTAATTACTTCACCCCTAGTTAGGCTAGATAAACTAAGCAAAATATCTAGATGACCTAATCCAGCCACTACTCCTGCAAAACTGACGTTAGCCCAACATGCAAGGATAAAAAAAACATACAACAGCAAAGCAGAAAATAGATGCGCAACACTGCAGCCTGAATGCGTAGAAACAGGGAGTGTATGCGACTGTTAAATGAATGCATAAATATAGAGGATGAATGCACAATCTGATGAGGTATATGTGCAAGAGTAGTATATGTGCAAAGACAAAGGGCAAATGCGCAACTTTACAGAGTGAGTGCGCTAATCCGATGGATGCGCAACAGTACAGAGTATATGTGTAAATTAGGTTTAGTTTCTGTAGTCAGTATGAATGTGCAACTGCGGAGTATGAATGCGCAACTTAGGGGTATGCGCAATTGTGGAAGGTGAATGCGCAACGGTAGAGGTCAAATGCATAGAATGATCATATGCGCAGCTGCGGAGGATAAATGCACAACCTTGGTGTGTGAATGTGCAGAATAAACGTATGCACAACTGCGGAAGGTGAATGCATAGCTATGGAGGTTAAATGTGCAAATTAGTCGTATGCGCAGCTACGGAAGACAAATGTGCAACTTTGGAGTGTGAATGCGCAAAACTGTTGCCGAAAACCTATTCTTCACCTTTTTCTCCTACACAGACCTGCAAAAGAAACCTGCGCAAACCTGCAACTGTAACACTCATTTTTTTTATTAGTAGAGGGGCAAGGGCCCCACGGTGGGCACCAAAATGTGAGGGGGAGAATGAGAGTTAGTTTCCAATGAATAAAAACACAACAAAAACCCAAACATCAATAGAATGTGAAGATAAAGAGGAATCAAACCAAAATAAGTAGAAATACTTACAAAACCCATTTACCTGTCATTTTCCATTGTTGCCTATCTTGCTTTGATCTTGATTGAAGCCCTCAGAAGCTCTTTTTAGCTTGCTTGCTTGTTTGAAGATGCCAAAGGAAGAATGGCTATTGATACCTTGTGTGATTGAAGATGAGCTTCAATACACAATAATGGAGGATACTTGGAAAGTGGAATGAGAGAATTTTGAGTATAGATTTGATGCAATAATGAATCCTCCTAATGGCTTAGAAGAGGGTTCTATTTATAGAATTTCTAAAAATAGAATGGAGGGTGAGGATCCAAAGATGAGATCAATGGCTAGGAATAAACGTGAATCTTTAATTCATAATGGGTGAATTAAAAATCTTTTATTTGAAAATAGTGGATTATGACAATTGAATTAAATATTCAATTGGAGGATAGGAGTGGGGAACATTTGAATTAAAAATTCAATTGTTGGGAAGAGTGGAGGATAATGGGGAACATTTGAATTAAATATTCCATTTGTGAAGGCTAGTGGGGAACATTGAATTAAATATTCTATTTGTGAAGGATAATTGATTTAATGATTTATTTTGGAAAATGGAGGAAATTAGGTAATTAAATATTAGGAATATTTAATTATATGTGCAACATGGTGAGGTGGAAGTGATGAGGTGGATTTGATGAAGTGGATTTTAATTGATGTGAGATATAAGAGGAATTTAGGGAATTTAATTAAATAAACTGACTTTATTTAATTATGGGATAATGAGCCAATTAACTAAATGTATAACATTTATTTAACCACCAAAAGAAAATAAGAATTAAGATAAATATTAAATATTTACTTAATTCGACCCGAGTGAATTTTAGGTGTATACAGCTGCTAGCACACTAGAACCTTTAGCATTATCAGGATTGAAAATATTTGTTGTAGAATTAGTGAATGTGCCTAGTGTACCAGATAATGTAACTCATTTTCAGGTATTTGAGGGGGATCAGCAAATTGTATATTTTCTAACTTGCAATGAAGTATTTGAGGCCCAAATTATTGATGAACAAGAGATGCCTGATATGTCTTGGGACGAAGAAGACATAATCAACCTAAAAAGTAATTTTCTGCCTAAAGGGGTGATTGAGTTAGAACAGATCTTTGACTTTGATGGATTAGTAAAATAGGACTTACCTAAAATAGAGGGAGGTAAGTGTGATCCCTATAACTTAGGAATAGAGCAGAACCCTCAAAATGTACAAATTAGAAAGGCCTGTTCTGAGAAAATTAGAGCTAAAGTTGTTGATGTTCTGAAAGACTATAAACACATTATAGCATGGACATATGAGGATTTGAAAACCTATGACATGTCCATCATCACTCATGTGATACTTTAAAGCTAGATATCAAACCATTTAGGCAAAAGCAAAGGTCTGTGAATGCAATCTTAGAACCTTTGATATTTTAGGAAGTGAAGAAACTGTTGTCTGCTAAAATAATTTTCCCTGTCAGACACTCAACCTGTTAGGTCTCAAAAATGCAGGTTGCAAATCCTAAGAGGATGCCAGGCTCTATGTTTGGATTTGCAACATTTTTGAACTAACTTGACGAAATCAACCTTCAAGGTTTGATGATTTCCTACACTTTAGGTCCTGCTACACCTAGGTGGGTGAACCTTGAAATATTAAAGCAGTCTGAGTGTGGATGAGTGGACTAACTATATCTATCTACAATGGCATAGGATGTAGAATAGATGAAACAGCTGACTAATTAATTCTATGTGTAATGTTTAATAAGTGATTGGCAGAAATTGTATAAGCAATATTAAGGTAAAAGGTTTTAATTAACGAGTTGAATGAGACTAGTGCCTTGTTGGGTAACAGAGTCAATTTGAAGGACTAAGACCAGGAGTTTCTTAATGGTAATAATTCTAGTTATTTGGCATAGTTTTGGTTTATAGCTTGTATAAACGTGCAAGTAAATGACTGACAGACTCTTCTTGATAATCCAACCAAATAAAATCAGATATCTTATAATTCACCAGAAGGTATTTTAATCCTTACTTGAAGGAACCAAATGAAATGAATGGACAAGATTAACAGATAATATTTTACTGGAGACAGAATGGCAATCCTAATTATATGGCTCTACTTAGTAATCCCAACTTACTACTTCCAGGCTACTGTGAATAAATCAGAAGGGTTTAATTCCTCAGATGGACACCAACCAAATTAATCACATAGATACAGCAAATGTGTATTGACAGATTAAATATATACTTGATATCTTAATCTGAATAACAGGGAAATGCAGAAATGGAGACAGCCACACAATTGAATAATTTCAACAAATAACTGATACCAAAGTAGAAATACTGAATCACAGAACTTAAAACTTCTTCTTCAAATAAAATATGCAACATAGTCAATTTCAGACATTGTATATTATGTATATATGAAATCTTCTACTGCTGATGATTTTTCAGCATCGATTGTTTAAACTTATATAGATATTTTCATGAAGAGATACAACTCTTCAATAAGTCTCTTGGGAATTTAACCAACATAAACAATAATTACATAAGCTTAATTAGGCTCTATTTAGCCATATATTTAGCTTAATCGGGATAACTTTCTTAAGATATCCCGATCCAAAACGTCCTCCCGATGGCCCTTTTGTATTCTCTATCGGGCAAAGTATATCAAAGTGTCACCGACACCTTTTGGTCGCCGTGACTTGTGAATCGGCAAGACTTAATTCTTTTGCCCCGATATGTCGAGTTATCCCGATAGATGTGTATCGCTGTGAGTCTCGCCGGAAACCCTCTTATCGCCAAGACTCTAATCATTGGAGGCTTACTTGTTTCCTATCCCGATAGTTTACTTCTCGCCGATGGCTATTTGTCTTGTTACCCCCCCGCAGGATGTTCGGTGAAACTCTTGCCGAAGTACTTCATCGGTATGATATATACCGTCAGGGCAACGTTTAAAGAATCATTTGATAGATATCTGTCATACCGATCGGTATGACCACTTGCCTCTCTCACTGATGTAAGGTCATTGGTGTTACTTACTCCATCGGTGACTTCCATAATTCTTCTTCCGATCTCTATTCTCACGCCGATGGTTGTTTTTCAAACGATTCCTCATGTATCGGCGTAAGCAACACAACCTCTTGCCGATGGACTTGCTTGGAAGAAATTTGACATTGCTCATCCATAGACACCTTGTGAAACATATAAAATTTTTATTATGGTCTTTTTAGGATATTCTTCAGGATTTATTCAAATATGATGGATTGAGGAGATAGTAAAAATTTCAAATTTTTACTGTGCTAACAGTGGCTCTGTCTGGGATGTATACTCCCTGTGAGTATAACAAGGATCCAGATCTCCTGGGGAAGTAGACCACATATTTTATTATTTTGGGGTGAGGTTTTTATGGAAATGGGAAAAAAGGAAAGTAACAAATGATGGGGAGCGGGAATGATTCCTAGACTACTGTGCATGGAATAAGATATTTTGAGAATTATTTGAATGTTGTCCATGCACTGGCAACACTCAATTCTCTTTGTACATGTTTATGAAAAGAACTGCTTGAAGTATTGCCCATGTACAGGCAATTCCTGCTCCTCTCCTGACATATTTTGTACATAGTAAGAATCCTCACCTCCCTTGCCAGTGATAACAAAAGGACCCAACCACAGGGCTTCAAATTTTCCATGTTTTCCTTTGTCCTGACATCTTGCATTCCACATCAATACCAGATCATTTATCTCAAACTTTCTTTCTTTGGCCTTCTTGTCAAAGAGATATTTTACCTGTGATTGTAATTTAACATTCTGCCTCTGAGCTACTCTTCTTATTTCATCAAGCTCTGCCAATTGTTCCAACCTTTCCTCCATTGGTTCAGGAACATTCAAATCTTCCTGGAGAATGAATTTGTACACTGGTATAAGATTTTCCAATGGTAATCTTGCTTGTGTTCCATATACCAATTCATAAGGGGATCTCCCAATTGCCTTCTTTATAGTAATCCTGTCAGCCCACACTGCCATTCTTAGTTTTGAATCCCAAGCCTTCTTATTTCTATCCAACATTCTTTTTATAATTTTCAACAGGCTCTTATTACTTGATTTAGCTTGTCCATTTGCCTGTGGATGGTATGGAGCAGCATAAGAAACAGTGATACCATGTGTGCTGCAAAAACCTTTGAATTCCTCAGATCTAAAGCACATCCCATTATCAGTAATCAGTCTTACAGGAGTACCAAATCTGCATATATTGTTATCCATTAGAAAATTTATCACAACTTTACTTGTAGCCTGTCTGGTTGGGATTGCTTCCACCCATTTTGTAAAGTAATCAGTAGCCACTAAAATCCATTGGTGTCCCCCACTTGATTTCTCTGAAATTTCACCTATAAAATCAATACCCCACTGATAAAATGGAGCCTCAACTTGCATAGGTTTTAAGGGTAGTGCTCCCTGATACTTTAACTTCCCTGAGAACTTTTGGCATGCTTCACACTTTCTAGTGTACTGGTATGAATCGTTAAAGACTTTAGGCCAATAGTACCCTGCCCTCAGGATCTTGTGGGCTGTGGTTTTTGCTGAGAAATGTCCTCCGCACATGCCTTCATGCAACTCCTTCATAATATGTTTTGATTGATATTCATCCAAGCATAATAGTAGAACCCCATCTCTATTTTTCCAATAGAGATCCCCACCAATGAGTACATATTTTGAAGCTTGTAGTTTGAGTGTCCTTCTTTTGTTATCATCATATCCTTCAGGACACTTCATATATTTTAGATAATATACTATATCAGTATACCATGGAGTGTGTTCAATACTGGTACTTGCATCAACATTACATATCTGGGAAGCTTCTAGATTACTTTCAGCCATCAATTTGGCAAGACCCTGTCCTCTTACTAATTTAGTGATTTGGATTTCAATGTTGAATTCCTGAATCCTATTAATCCACCTACATCTCCTACCGGTGACCTCAGTTTGGATCAGTACATCCTTCACTGCAGCATTAGGGACATATGCTATGATTTTAGCCCCCACCAAATATGGTCTAAAATTTTTTATTGCTTTTACCAATGCATATGCCTTCTTTTCAATAATGTCATACTTCAACTCTGCATTCTGAAGGTACTTGCTAAAGAAAGAGATAGGCTGTTCATATCCATCATTGTTTTTCTGCAACAACACTGCTGCTACTGTATGATAGGAAGCAAATGAAAAAAGTTGGAACGGTTTACCGAAGTCAGGGGATATTAAGACTGGAGCTTGCTTAATGGCCTCCTTAATGTTACCAAATGCTTCCATTGTTTCTGTTGTCCATTTCATATCTGAGTTCTTCTTTAGCATTCTTGATATAGGACAAACAATCTCTGCGAAATTTGGTATAAATCTTCTGACAAAATTTATCTGACCAAAAAATGATTGTATAGCTTTTACATTTTTTGGAATAGGGACCTGATCAATTGCTTTCACCCTTTTAGGATCTATTTTAACTCCTTCCTTCGAGACTATATGCCCAAGCAATTTTCCTTCAGTTACTGTAAAATGGCATTTTTTAGGGTTCAATGATATCCCATATTCTAGGGCTTTGATAAATACTTGTTCTAAATGTGTGCAATGATCTTCGGCCTTTTTAGAATATGCTGTCAAGTCGTCTTGATATACTATCATAATCTTATTGATTAATTCAGCAAAAGCTACATCCATCACTCTCTGGAATGTTGCTCCAGCATTAGTTAATCCAAATGGCATTCTCAAATACACATATGTTCCCCACGGAGTGGTGAATGCCGTCTTAAATTGTTCAGACTCCTTAACTTTTACCTGATTGTAGCCAGAGAAACCGTCCATCATGGATAGCAGCTCACACCTAGTAACTTTTTGCAATATTGCCTCCATATTGGGAAGAGGATAATTATCTTTGAGGGAAGATTTATTCAAGTTTCTGAAATCCACGCATAGTCTAATGTCACCATTCTTTTTCCTAACAGGCACTAAGTTTGAAACCCAAGAAGAGTGTCTAATAGGTTTGATTATAGCTCCATCCCTTAACTTTGTAAGTTCCTCTAACATTTTAGGGGCTAGTGTAGGATTAATCGGTCTCTGCTTCTATCTAAAAGGTTTAGCATCTTGCTTTAGTGGTATCTCATGTTGAAATAGATCCTCTCTATATGCTTTTAAGTCATCATATGACCAAGCAAACACATGCCTGTACTTCTTGAGCAGGTTGATGAGTCTGCTTCTGATTTTTGGGTCAAGACTTTTTCCAATATATACATTTTTTGGAGTTGTTTGAGTCCCCAAATTCACTTCTTCAAGGTTACTAGGTACCACTGGTGTGTCTTTCTTTTTATACCTGTCATGGTCATCAAATGTTTTTTCTAATGCAATAAGTCCTTTGGGTATCTTATTTGTCTTTAGTTGGACCACTTCTTGGCCAAAAAGGGTTTCCTTCCCATCGTGTTCCTCCACAAATGCACTGAAATCAATTTCTTGATTTTCATAATAATCAGCACAATGTAAGAAATTGATTATATCAGCATCGCTATCAAACACTTGCCAGTTCTGTATATTATCAGGGATGGTAGGTCTAGTTTTAAATTCTACTTCTGTGATCCCTCCTAATGTTACATCATCTCTCTTTAATGCAATGTTTGCTAAAAAGTCTGCCATGATGTTTTTAGACCTATCAACCCAGGTGATTGAAAAAGCATCAAATAATTCAACACTATCCCAAACTGCATTTCTGTACTGTCTTAATCTTTTATTCTTAGATAAATATTTTTCTCTTACTTGGGAGATGACCAATTCAGAATCACCATAGACAGCCAACTTTGTTATTTTGTATTTGGTGGCTATGTTTAGGCCAATGAGTAGGGCTTCATACTCAGCTATGTTATTGGTGCATTCAAATGTCAATAAGAAAGAGTATTTGAACGTTTTACCTCCTGGTGAGATAAAAACTACTCCGGCCCCATTTCCTATCTTGCTGCATGCACCATCAAAATTCATTTTCCACAAATCATTTTCTCTTTTCATAGATTCAGTGTGTATTGGGTCAGTGTTATGCAATTCTGGGGTAGTTTCTCCAACTTTGAAAACTCCTAAATCTGTGTCACAAAAGAAATTCACCTGATGCCGGTCCATTCTTTCTATAATATTGTCATACCTTGGTTCTCTGCACAACTTAATTTCCTTGTCACCTACTGGTATGGTGGCATATGATAGATCTAATTGAACATTGCCTCCTGCCATTGCAGCCCACTGCCTTGATAACAGCATTCCATAATACGGTGGGATATCAACCACAGTGATGTCAATGTTATATGTTGCTTCAGGATGTGAAGCAAGTTTTATCTCTACATCTTTCATAATACCAACTACTGGAATAGATCTGTTATCCATTGCATAACACTGGCCATACGTAGTATCAACCCACATCCCCAATTCTTTCATCACTGCTATAGGCATGATATTCATAGCAGCACCTGAATCAATCATACAATTCCTGACTATTATGTTCTTGATTACTAGTGTAGTATAGAATGGATCTACCTGTGAAGGATTTCTTGTAAGTGTGTCACCAAGGTATACCTCAGGCATCTTAAAATTTTCCTGATGTACATTATTTGTTGTTTTTTCAAACCCTTTATGTTTTGGATTTGGTGTATCAGAAATCATCTTGACAACTATACTCCTATATTTATCTATTTTCATCATCTCTAGGAGTGGGACTGATATCTTCACCTGAGACACTGCCTGTGTAATGTCGAAAGAAGGGGTTATGATCTGGTCATTCTTTTCTGTTTTTGTGTTTTCTTTTTCTTTCGTTTTATTTTTATCCCCCTTTTCTAGTTCTTTAGGTGATGATTTTGTATTATTCTCTTTGTTATTCTGGTCTTTTATAAATACACTTCCAGGAGTTCCTTGCCCAACATTTGTTGTTCTATTCCTTAAGTTATAAGTGTTTCAAGCTTGAGCCACTGCAGCCACTGTGAGAGCTTCTCTTTCATCCTCAGTAGGTTTTCTCCATTGACCACATGACTTGTTGTTACAACTATCTTCCTGGTCTGAGAATACCTACTGTTCTCCCATGTTAATATGATACTTTTGGTTCCCTACATCATACTCATATCCTTCTTCTTCTGAAGAAGAATAATCTTCTATTACTACACATGGTGTATCCTGCATCATATTGATGGTGTGATTATCCCTATTATAGCTGTATAGCATTTCCTCTTGCTGTATTGATTTAGCTACCTCACAGTATTCAGGTGAATGTGGTAGGTTACATATGAAACACCAAGGTTTATTTTCTGCCATATGTGCCATGTTTCTTTTCAAGGGATCAGGAGTATCCTTTCCATAGGGCTGCTTTCTGTTGTTGTCAATAGGTCTTCCATCCTTCCAATTTGTATTGTAAGGCATATCATGTAACCTAGGTCTATCATGCCTATGCTGACCCTCTGGTTTAATCTGTTGAGCATTTGGATTCTGAAGATTTCTATGATTGTCCCTTTTACTGACCATTCCTGCAGCCTTCCTATTATTTTCGATAGTTATGGCTACTTTCTGTGCTTCGGCCAATGTTGCAGGACACCGGTTTCTGAGTTCATATCCTGTTTTGGGGTCAAATGCTTTCATATAGATACTCAGTGCTGCCTGGTCAGATAACTTGGCTCCATGTGGTACCTTATTATGTAACTTGGAAAACTTCAGGTTGAAATCAAACACTGATTCATTTTGATACTTCTGTATACTTATTAGTTCATGCAGTGCAAACTCAGGAGCATATTGGTTACCATACTGATCCTTAAACTGGTTATGGAAATCAGTAATTGAATTGATTGATGCATCGGGCAAGCTATTAAACCAATCTCTGGCATCTTCAGTGAGGGACATCATAAATAACCTCATTCTAATGTCTTCCCAATCCATACCTATATCCTGTACAAAAGCATTAAAACTTCTGATATGATCTTCTGTAGATACTGCATTGTTTCCAGTAAACTTGGGAACCATGTTTCTCCAAGTACTATCCATAGGATATGGATATAACTGATATCTAGTTAAATCAAATTAACTGCATATATTGGCAAGGTTTTGGGGAGGGAAATTGAGAGGTGGTGGATTGGGATAATAATTATATCCACCTGGTGGCTGATGATATGCATATTGTTGATGTTGGTTCATATGGGGATTTATGTGTTGATTTTGTGGCCTATAATATTGTTGACCAGGGGGTGGGTAATTATTTGCCATATGTTGAGATGTATTGCGTATGGGAGGTGGTCTAGGGTTTTGGGGAATAATGTTCTGATGACTTCCAGAAGTATGTGAATTTTGAAAACCACCTGTATTTTGCTGTGTATTTCTTGAAATATTCCCTCTATGAGGAGGTACATATTTTGGGGGAGCTGTTTTGGATTTATTTTTTCTCTGTTGAATTTCTTGCTGCAACAACTCCTTCTCCTCTTGTATCTTGTATCTTTCAAGTTCTTTCCTGAGCATGAGTATTTCCTGTTGCTCATCACTCATGTCTTGATTATTTATTTCCTGATGTTCTGGATTGTCATTCATTCCCTGATTTGAAAATTCATATTCTATCTCTTCTCCCTGGTCAAATGAGATCTTGAAATCATGTTCAGCTTGGTTCCTATCAATATCCCTCATGACCTTTGCATCATGATCTCACTGTTCTTGAGGAGTGGGTCTGTACCTTGCCAAAATATCATCAGTTGCTCCACTGAGGTTCTCATTTGAATCATGCAGAGGTGTGAATTTGTTGTGAATTGCAATATTTTGTTCTGAATCATTCTCTTGGATGTCCAGATTATTATTTTGATGGGAATGCTTTAAATTCACATTTCTTTTGGAAATGTTTCTGAGGGGTGGAGATGACTGCAAATTTTTACCTTCCATCTTGGATCTCCTACCATCCATTTGAAAATTTTGTTGTAATTGTAACTAGAGTTGCCACCTATTGTGATGCAGAGTGGGACGCAACGGAGGCTAACTAACAGGAAGGAGTAGCCAATAATACAAACAGCATGATAAAATTCTCTATCGGCTGAACATCATCATCATATTTCCTAGAGACACCAACAGCATCATCACATTTCAACAGCATCATCATATTTCGGATGATCGCAAATATCCTCCTGTCGACTACTATTTACCTCCTCCGTTTGTCGCCTATCATCATCATCATGATAATCAACGGGCGCAAACATCCTCCGGTTGCACTGTTCATCGGGTGCCAAATACAAGCGGCATCCTCATGATATTCAATATCACCTTCGTCAGCAGGATATCCAAATATCCGGTTGCTCCAAATATCCTGATGACGTTGCACTTCAACAACTTGCCTTCGATGCTCCACTGCCCGACGATACAAGCAACAGCATCATGATATTGTTCATCCGGTTGTCTTGGAACATCCTGATGATGTTAACCCAACTTTCTGCCGAGAGCCTTCACCGATACCTAAACCCTTAGCGACGACAGTATAAACTCGCATAGAGGGATTTCTTAATATCCTGATGACGATGACGTCATATCCTGATGACGATGACGTCACACATCATCCTGATGAACTTTTCAACACTTAGCCAAAAAACTTAACTTTCACACCCGCATCCGTTAGCGATATGCGGATGATGAACTTCCCTGAGAGATGATCCTGACTGCAATATATACACTGAGTATATATCCAACTCAAAACATCATGATGCACTTGCAACTTGCAAACTTCAACAACTTCACGACCCGATCCTGATGGCGATGCATTCGCAGATGACGATGCGGCTCGTTCCGACTGGAAACGCGCATGCAGACTCCTGTGTATCCGTCCACTGCATGTAAACACTCAGAACCGCACAAGTTCACAAAGACAATGTGACGACCAGGCCGGATCACCTTCAAACCAAAGTCTAACAACTTATCTTTCTATACCTAGCACATGAGGATGCTAGGCTGATTTACAGCATGCTCCTAACTGATCTCCTGAACAATGCAATGCATAAACAGAAAACACAAATGCAAACTAAACTATGATACAGGACCATTCCACCGATTTGCAGGATCAACCGGTGGAAGGGTTGAAAATACCCATCAACTTGCAAACAGAAAGGAAATCAACACAGATACAACTGATACAACCAGATACTGCAAAAGATGAGATCTTATTCAATTGAGATTCAAATGTCCTGCTTTTACAATTCTGCTTCACACTATCTGGACTGATCACCAGTACAGCATATCACCAGTACTACTCTCCTGAACATAACAACTATCAAAATCAAAATGAACTGTCAATATGAACTATCTTTATGAACTACCCATATGTCTAAACCCTAACAGATCGAAGGTATATATAACAAATCCTTCGAGTACTACCAACTTCACTTCCCAGCGGCTGGGAGCTTCCAAGCGGCTGGGAGAGAGGACAACTCAGACTATCTTATCCCGATCTCTAACTGCCTACACATACTCCTAGGCTGAACTAATACATAGCATCGGTCCAGTGGACCTTATTACATGACAAAGTCAAACATTACTAAAAATAGACTATCCTGTCATCATGCTGATCATTATCCTACATCCTGATCATGTATGTCATCATGCGGACCTATATCCTGATCATGTGCGGGTGCTCCTGCACCATACTCCCCAAAAGAAGAAATCTCAAGTCCACTTGAGATGAGAGTATCAAGGTCGGCACCATGTTTCTGTATCTGTTCTACAGTCATCCATACTGCTTCAGAGTTCGGCTGTCCCTTCCAAGAGACGAGGTACTCCAAGTACTTTTTGTTCCTGGTCTGTTTGACCACTCTAGTATCCAAAATCTGCTGTATCTGTGGGGGATCATGTGGAGGAATGTCTTCAGCAACTGTGTCCTATAGGATATCCTGATCTGCATCTGGATTAGCCTTGTATGGAGTTAAATCACATACATTGAAGATAGGAGATAAACCGAGATCAGGTGGGAGTTGGATCTCATAAGCATTCTGTCCATGCTTTTGCAAAATCTGACATGGTCCAACTTTCTTTTGCATGAGCTTAGTATACTTCCCCTTAGGGAGCCTGTCTTTCTTCAAGTGAACCCAAACCAAATCTCCAACAACAAATTGAACATCCTTCTTTTTCTTATCAGCATATTCCTTGTATTTCAATGTGGTTTGCTGGAGTTGGGTCTTGACCTGATCATGAACTTCTTTGATTGCTTCAGCAAAAGCTTCTCCATCTGCACTAACAGGATCTGCTGGAGGTAGATCTCGCAACTCTAAAATACCTCTGGGATGCATTCCATACACTACCTGAAAAGGCGATTTTCCTGTGCTCCTGTTGACAGTATCATTATATGAAAACTCAGCTTGAGACAGAATATTGTCCCACTTCTCTCCATGCTGTTTTGTCAAGCATCTAAGTAGATTCCCCAAGGAACGGTTCACTACTTCAGTCTGACCATCCGTTTGAGGATGATATGCAGAGGAAAAAGACAAATTGGTTCCCAGTTTCCTCCAAAGGGTTCTCCAGAAGTGACCCACAAACTTCACATCTCTATCTGAAACTATGCTCAAAGGCAATCCATGAATTCTGACAATTTCCCTGAAGAATAAATCTGCAATATATGAGGCATCTGCAGTGGTTTTGCATGGCAAGAAATGTGCCATCTTACTGAATCTATCCACTACAACAAAGACACTGTCAAATCCTCTCCTGGTCCTTGGCAAACCTAAAACAAAATCCATACTGATACTTTCCCATGGTCTGGAAGGAATGGGTAAGGGCTGATATAACCCTGCATTAGTTGACCTACCTTTAGCCTTCTGACAAATTACACAGGTTTCTACAAATTTCCTGACATCTGACTGCAACTTAGGCCAGAAATAATGCCTCCTGACCAGATCAAGAGTCTTGTCTAGACCAAAATGACCTGCCATGGCTCCACAATGTTTCTCCTTGATTATATTCAACCTCATAGAACACCTTGGGATACACAACTGTCCACCCTTGAACAACAATCCATCCTGGATCAGGAATTCAGAGAACTCAGCATGGTATTTCTCCCCAAAAGAAGTACAGACCTGATATATTTCTCCAAAATCTTCATCAGACTCATACATGGTCTTGAGTGAATCAATACCAACACTCTCTAACTGAATCTGATTGACTGTGAGAGCTCTTCTGCTCAAAGCATCTGCAACTTTGTTTTTGACCCCTTTCTTATGCTTCAAGGTAAAAGTGAAAGCCTGTAAGGTTTCTACCCACTTCATATGTCTGTGGTTCAGCTTCTCCTGACTATTGATGAAACTCGGAGCCTGGTTATCTGTGAATACTATGAACTCCTTTGGCAACAGATAATGCCTCCATTTCTTAAGGGACTGAACTAAAGCATACATTTCCAGATCATATGATGAATACCTTTTCTTAGCATCATTGAGCTTTTCACTGAAAAATGCAATTGGTCTACCCTCTTGACTGAGTACTGCTCCAATGGCCATGTGACTGGCATCACACTCTACCTGAAAGATCTTGTTAAAATCTGGAAGTGCAAGGACTGGCTCCTGTGCCACCTTCCTCTTCAATGCCTCAAAGGAATCATCTGCTCCTTGAGTCCAAACAAACCTGCACTTCTGTCCTCCTTTTATGGTATCCAACATGGGTGCACAAATATGACTGAACCCTCTGATAAACTTTCTGTAGAAGGTTGCTAACCCATGGAAACTTCTGACATCATTCATGGTCTGTGGAGTTGGCCAATTCAATATGGCACTCACCTTCTCCTTATCCATCTGTAGCTTTCCTTGTGAAATGACAAAACCTAAATATGTGATCTCCTGTTTCATGAACAGACACTTGTCCAAGTTTATCATCAGCTTCTCTTCATGTAACCTCTTGAGAACCAGATCTATATGTCTGAGATGTTCTTCTTTGGTGTTACTGAAAATCAAAATGTCATCTAAATAGACTATGACAAACTTACCAATGAATTCCTTCAGAACCTCATTCATCAGCCTCATGAAAGTACTAGGGGCATTAGACAAACCAAAAGGCATAACCTTCCATTCATATAAACCTTCATTTGTTTTGAATGCTGTCTTCCACTCATCACCTGGTCTAATCCTGATCTGATGGTATCCACTCTTCAAATCTATTTTTGTAAAGTACTTAGCATTTTCCAAACAATCAAGTAAATCCTCAATTCTGGGGATTGGAAACCTATACCTGATTGTGATCTTGTTGATGGCTCTGGAATCTGTACAAAGCCTCCAAGTGCCTTCCTTCTTAGGTGCTAGTACAGCTGGTACTGCACATGGACTCAGACTCTTTCCAATCAGACCTGAATTCATCAATTCCTCAATCTGCCTGGCTACTTCTGCATTCTGTTCTGGGGTAAGCTTATAAGCTGCTTTATTTGGGAGTGTAGACCCTGGAATCAAGTCTATGCAATGACTGATATCTCTGACAGGTGGTAGGGATCTTGGCATTCCCTCTGAGATAACACCTTTGTACTTATCCAATAACTCTTGGACAGCTGGGTCTATCAACCTTGGCTTCTTCTCCTTCTTGGCTTCTTGCTGTTGTTTCTTATTCACACTCATACAGGGGATCAGGGCATATGCAACTGCACCTTCTGCTGCTACTTCTTTCATGAACTGTTTGCCTTCCATCAGCATGACCTTCACTTCTTTGCCTTTAGACTTCTCCTCTTTCTCCTTCAATGGGAATAACGTTACTTCTTTACCATCTTTAGTGATTTTATAGGTGTTTTTAACACCATCATGCTGTGCCTTCAGATCATACTGCCATGGTCTACCAAACAAAAGGTTGCAAGCATCCATCTTGGTGATATCAAACAACAACTTATCCTTATATCCACCAATCTGGAATTCTACCCAAGCCTGCTCTTCCACAGTTGTCTGCTGACCTTGAGTAAGCCATGAGACTTTATAGGGAGATGGGTGAGGCAATCTCCTAAGCTTCAGTTTTACCACCATTTCTTCAGACACAAAGTTCTCAGTAGAACCCGAATCAATCAAAACCTTACATGCCTTACCTCCTGCTTTGCAAGTGGTTCTGAAAAGGGACTTCCTTTGAGGGGCTTCTTTATCAGGTACCTTCATGGTAGTCACTGTCCTTCTCATCATCAGGGACTCTCCACTTTCTGGATATCCATAATTCTCAGGACCATTCACACTCTGAAAATCATTAGAGCTTGTCCTACTTTGATTATCAGGTTCATTGACCAGATTTGTCCTCCTTTCTCCTGCTGAGCTTGTGGCCTTGTCTGGACATCTGCTGGCTATATGGCCTTCTTTGTTACAGTTGTAGCATCTGATGGATCCTCTGCCCTGGGATCTTCCTCTATAAGGTCTTCTGCCTCTGAAGTTTCCTTGCTGACTGAAATTCTCTCTCTGATTCTGACTATTGTTGCCCTTGCTATTGTCTTGACTGGACTCTCCTTGATATCCCTGTCCATGTCCTCTGCCTCTGAAAGGACTTCTTCCACCTCTTTGTTGTCTTCCTCTTCCTCTATTGTTTTGGTCTTGTTTTCTCTTCAGCTTTTCTTCCACTTTCAATGCCAACTGAAAACTTTTCTGCACTGTATCTGGGTTATGCAGACTGAGATCTTCCTGAATATTAAACCTCAATCCATTAAGGTATCTGGCTACCTTTTCTTCTTCACTTTCTTTCACCTTTGTCTTCATACAGAGTTTCATGAACTCTTCTGTATATGAGCTGACATCTAGCTCCTTCTGCTTCAGGTTCTGCTTCCTCTTGTGTAACTGGATACTGTAATCCAAAGGAATATAAGCCTCCTTTACCAATTCCATCATCTTCTTCCATGTGGCAACTCTACGTTTTCCCTCCTGTACTCTGTCATCCTGAACAAAGTTCCACCATGTCAAGGCAGCTTCTTTCATCTTTGACTGTGCTATCTTCACTCTCTGCTGTTCTGGTATCTCCTCTATTACAAAGAAATTGTTCAAACAATCTATCCATTCCATTACTGAATCAGGGTCCATCTTACCTGTAAACACTGGCAAATCCAGCTTCACATCCATGGTTCTCCTCTCCATGGCCTTGAGGGCGTTCAACAGTGGCCTCTGGTCTGCAGGAACGACCTCCTCGCTCCAATTAGGGATCTCTTCTTCTTCCCTATCATCTTCTCTACCAGAACCTACTCTGCTCCTCAACTTTGCTAACTCATCTTTCAACTCCTGATTCTGAGCCTTCACGGCCTTACTTTTCTGCAATCTGTTTCTTCACCAGAACTGTCAACTCAGCGTTGGTCATCCTTGCTGGAACCTCAGATGTTCCTTCTTCGTCTGACATCCTGCCTATCTTTTCCAGAAGATCCTACCTTTGCTCTGATACCACTATGATGCAGAGTGGGACGCAACGGAGGCTAACTAACAGGAAGGAGTAGCCAATAATACAAACAGCATGATAAAATTCTCTATCGGCTGAACATCATCATCATATTTCCTAGAGACACCAACAGCATCATCACATTTCAATAGCATCATCATATTTCGGATGATCGCAAATATCCTCCTGTCGACTACTATTTACCTCCTCCGTTTGTCGCCTATCATCATCATCATGATAATCAACGGGCGCAAACATCCTCCGGTTGCACTGTTCATCGGGTGCCAAATACAAGCGGCATCCTCATGATATTCAATATCACCTTCGTCAGCAGGATATCCAAATATCCGGTTGCTCCAAATATCCTGATGACGTTGCACTTCAACAACTTGCCTTCGATGCTCCACTGCCCGACGATACAAGCAACAGCATCATGATATTGTTCATCCGGTTGTCTTGGAACATCCTGATGATGTTAACCCAACTTTCTGCCGAGAGCCTTCGCCGATACCTAAACCCTTAGCGACGACAGTATAAACTCGCATAGAGGGATTTCTTAATATCCTGATGACGATGACGTCATATCCTGATGACGATGACGTCACACATCATCCTGATGAACTTTTCAACACTTAGCCAAAAAACTTAACTTTCACACCCGCATCCGTTAGCGATATGCGGATGATGAACTTCCCCGAGAGATGATCCTGACTGCGATATATACACTGAGTATATATCCAACTCAAAACATCATGATGCACTTGCAACTTGCAAACTTCAACAACTTCACGACCCGATCCTGATGGCGATGCATTCGCAGATGACGATGCAGCTCGTTCCGACTGGAAACGCACATGCAGACTCCTGTGTATCCGTCCACTGCATGTAAACACTCAGAACCGCACAAGTTCACAAAGACAATGTGAGGACCGGGCCGGATCACCTTCAAACCAAAGTCTAACAACTTATCTTTCTATACCTAGCACATGAGGATGCTAGGCTGATTTACAGCATGCTCCTAACTGATCTCCTGAACAATGCAATGCATAAACAGAAAACACAAATGCAAACTAAACTATGATACAGGACCATTCCACCGATTTGCAGGATCAACCGGTGGAAGGGTTGAAAATACCCATCAACTTGCAAACGGAAAGGAAATCAACACAGATACAACTGATACAACCAGATACTGCAAAAGATGAGATCTTATTCAATTGAGATTCAAATGTCCTGCTTTTACAATTCTGCTTCACACTATCTGGACTGATCACCAGTACAGCATATCACCAGTACTACTCTCCTGAACATAACAACTATCAAAATCAAAATGAACTGTCAATATGAACTATCTTTATGAACTACCCATATGTCTAAACCCTAACAGATCGAAGGTATATATAACAAATCCTTCGAGTACTACCAACTTCACTTCCCAGCGGCTGGGAGCTTCCAAGCGGCTGGGAGAGAGGACAACTCAGACTATCTTATCCCGATCTCTAACTGCCTACACATACTCCTAGGCTGAACTAATACATAGCATCGGTCCAGTGGACCTTATTACATGACAAAGTCAAACATTACTAAAAATAGACTATCCTGTCATCATGCTGATCATTATCCTACATCCTGATCATGTATGTCATCATGCGGACCTATATCCTGATCATGTGCGGGTGCTCCTGCACCATATTGAATAGGAAAAGTTTATATTTTTATCTGTAGGGTTCTTGTCACCAGCAGAGTTACCAACTTAAATTTTCTGAATTGACTCTATGAAGGAAAGAATTACTTTCTAAGGTCTTTTACTAGTTCCCCAGCAGAGTCGCCAATTTTGTTAGGTCTCAAAAATGCAGGTTGCAAATCCTAAGAGGATGCCAAGCTCTATGTTTGGATTTGCAACGTTTTTGAACTAACTTGACGAAATCAACCTTCAAGGTTTGATGATTTCCTACACTTTAGGTCCTGCTACACCTAGGTGGGTGAACCTTGAAATATTAAAGCAGTCTGAGTGTGGATGAGTGGACTAACTATATCTATCTACAATGGCATAGGATGTAGAATAGATGAAACAACTGACTAATTAATTCTATGTGTAATGTTTAATAAGTGATTGGCAGAAATTGTATAAGCAATATCAAGGTAAAAGGTTTTAATTAACGAGTTGAATGAGACTAGTGCCTTGTTGGGTAACAGAGTCAATTTGAAGGACTAAGACCAGGAGTTTCTTAATGGTAATAATTCTAGTTATTTGGCACAGTTTTGGTTTATAGCTTGTATAAACGTGCAAGTAAATGACTGACAGACTCTTCTTGATAATCCAACCAAATAAAATCAGATATCTTATAATTCACCAGAAGGTATTTTAATCCTTACTTGAAGGAACCAAATGAAATGAATGGACAAGATTAACAGATAATATTTTATTGGAGACAGAATGGCAATCCTAATTATATGGCTCTACTTAGTAATCCCAACTTACTACTTCCAGGCTACTGTGAATAAATCAGAAGGGTTTAATTCCTCAGATGGACACCAACCAAATTAATCACATAGATACAGCAAATGTGTATTGACAGATTAAATATATACTTGATATCTTAATCTAAATAACAGGGAAATGCAGAAATGGAGACAGCCACACAATTGAATAATTTCAACAAATAACTGATACCAAAGTAGAAATACTGAATCAGAGAACTTCAAACTTCTTCTTCAAATAAAATATGCAACATAGTCAATTTCAGACATTGTATATTATGTATATATGAAATCTTCTACTGCTGATGATTTTTCAGCATCGATTGTTTAAACTTATATAGATATTTTCATGAAGAGATACAACTCTTCAATAAGTCTCTTGGGAATTTAACCAACATAAACAATAATTACATAAGCTTAATTAGGCTCTATTTAGCCATAAATAGACTTTTGCCAGATGATCTAAATACTCCTGCTCACGGTGAGAATCAGTAAGATCAACTGTGCTCCTGGTGATTATATCAAGGGTGACCATTTCCTCCAATTGTTTTCCCGACGCTATGTAATGTCATACCTTAAGTGGGCGCGACCATCGGCATGACTTCCTTCATCGCCAAGGGTTTTAGATCTCTCTGCGATATAGCGAGTCCCACCGATATGATTTTATCATAGTGATTAATACTATCAGGATAATAAAATCATGTTCTCCCGATCTTTATTGTCTCGCCGATAGTCATCTTCATGCATGAACTTTATCTTTATCGGAATAACATACACTATCGGGATAACTTTCTTAAGATATCCCGATCCAAAACGTCCTCCCGATGGCCCTTTTGTATTCTCTATTGGGCAAAGTATATCAAAGTGTCACTGACACCTTTTGGTCACCGTGACTTGTGAATCAGCAAGACTTAATTCTTTTGCCTCGATATGTCGAGTTATCCCGATAGATGTGTATCGCTGTGAGTCTCGCCGAAAACCCTCTTATCGCCAAGACTCTAATCATCGGAGGCTTACTTGTTTCCTATCCCGATAGTTTACTTCTCGCCAATGGCTATTTGTCTTGTTACCCCCCCACAGGATGTTCGGTGAAACTCTTGCCGAAGTACTTCATCGGTATGATATATACCGTCGGGGCAACGTTTAAAGAATCGTCCAATAGATATCTGTCATACCGATCGGTATGACCACTTGCCTCTCTCGCCGATGTAAGGTCATCGGTGTTACTTACTCCATCGGTGACTTCCATAATTCTTCTTCCGATCTTTATTCTCACGCCGATGGTTGTTTTTCAAATGATTCCTCATGTATCGGCGTAAGCAACACAACCTCTTGCCGATGGACTTGCTTGGAAGAAATTTGACATTGCTCATCCATAGACACCTTGTGAAACATATAAAATTTTTATTATGGTCTTTTTAGGATATTCTTCAGGATTTATAAAAATATGATGGATTGAGGAGATAGTAAAAATTTCAAATTTTTACTGTGCTAACACAACCCAGGTAGCTAACTTAGTACCTATTAGAAAGTAAAGTGGGGATATCAGGTTATGCGTAGACTTTAGTAATTTAAACAAAGCATCTGAGAAAGATAATTATCCTCTGCCTCCCATGGATGAAGTGCCACAAGCAGTGAATGGGGCAAAGATGATGTCTTTCTTGGATGGATTTTTAGGTTATAACCAAGTCCTGGTTGATAAAGAGGATAGGTTGAAAACTACTTTCACATGTAAATGGGGTAATTATGCTTACAGGAGAATACCATTTGGACTAATCAATGCAAGTGCCACTTTTCAGAGAGCCATGGATATTGCATTTCATGGATTGATAGGTAAGTGCATTGTAATTTACATGGATGATCTAACTGTGTATTCTAAAGATGCATCTACTCACGCTGAAGATCTGAGAAGAGTCCTTAAGAGATGCAAAAGGTATGAAATTTCACTAAATCCTAAGAAATGTGTGTTTGGAGTAACAGAAGGAAAACTATTAGGGCATGTGATTTCTGAGAATGGGATATCAATTGATCCTGATAGAATAGAGGGAATCAAGAAATTAAAATTACCAATTACTAAAAAGGAATTAAAATCATTTTTTGGTAAAATTAACTTTGTCAGGAAGTTCATTACAGGGTTTGCAGAGATTGTGCGACCATTAAATGCTATGTTGAAGAAAGATGCGGATATAGAATGGACACCAGTAGCCAAAGCTGCGTTTGAAGATATCAAGGAGACAATTTTTGAAGCTCCTGTATTGGCAAGTCCAGATTAAGCAAAACCATTCTATATTTATTCGTTTGTGTCCACACATTCTATTGCAGCTGCTTTGACGCAGAAAGGGGGAAATGATGAAGAAAAGACAATAACATTTATGAGTGCACCTCTGAAAGATGCATAGTTGAAATACTTGGATACAGAAAGACAAGCGTTTGCATTGGTAAGAGCTGTAAAAAAGTTTAGACACTATATCTTACGTAGTCAAGTTAAGGCTATAGTACCAGATGCAACAGTGAAGATGCTGCTAATGCAGAATGAGCCTGGAGAGAAAAGAGCTAAGTGGATCACCACTTTATGAGAATTTGACATGGAAATCATTCCAATGAAACTAGTCAGAGGACAAGCTCTAGTGCAAACTATAGCTAATACAGACCCAAATTTGGTGAAACAACAATATGTATTGAATACCAATGAAACATTAGGGTGGTATGATGACTTGAACACTTTTCTAATATCAGGAAGATATCCAAGCAAGATGAAATCTTCACAGAGAAGGGCTTTAAAGATCAAAGCACAAAAATACATGGTGCAAGGAGGTCTTTTATACAAGAAGAACCATGAGGGGATATATTTAAGATGTTTGAATAGAGATGAAGTTGATAAGGTATTGCTAGACCTGCATGATAAGTATGGAACTGCTCATGGTTCCTATTTGGCCATAACACATAAGATACTGAGGGCAGGTTATTATTGGCCTACTATGTTTAAAGATACAGAGAATCACATCAAAAGTTGCCACATCTATTAGACTACAGCAGATAAAGGGAGAAATCAAGCCAATCCATTACAGCCAATCATTGAGTCTAGGCCATTTGCACAGTGGAGCTTAGATTTCATTGGAGTCATAAATCCTCCATCATTTGTAGGACACAAATTCATACTGACAGTGACTGATTACTGTACAAGGTGGACTAAAGCCACTTGCTGTAAATTCTCTACTACTGAGGTAGTCATCAAATTCCTCGAAGAAAACATTATAACTAGGTTTGGGGCTCCTTATTCGCTGGTATGTGACCATGGCACTGCATTTTCTTCTTTAAAATTTTCTAAATGGGCATTTGAACATGGAATTGTTTTAAAGTTTTCTTTGAATTATTATCCTCAGGGTAATGGGTTAGCTGAATCAACAAATAAGATTTTATTAGATATAATCAAGAAACTCATTGAAAAGAACCCCAGAGAATGGAACACATTACTGAAGTATGCGCTGTGTGTAGATAGGACCAGAGTTAAATCAGCATTAGGCAATGCACCCTATCATTTAGTTTATGGGACTGATCCCATACTTCTAGGTAATTTAAGAATACCAGTTTGGAAATTTGCTAACGAATACTTAGGCTTTGATGATCACAGAGAAGCTAGGATAATCCAACTATTGGAGTTAGATGAGAAAAGAGATCAAGCCATCGAAAAGTTTGCTAAACATCAGGTAGTGGTAAAGAGATGGTTTGACAAAAGGGCAAGAGTCAAGACATTTAGAATTTCAGACTTAGTGCTGTGCTGGGATAAAGCACATGAGAAAAAGGGAAGTCATGGAAAATTTGACAAGTTATGGTTAGGTCCATTACAAGTGTCAGAAATAATTAGAGACAACACTTTTAGGCTTAAGACCTTAACTGGAAAAGATGTGCCATTACCAGTTAATGGCCAACACTTGAAACACTACTTTCAAGCTTGAGGTGAGGGTGGTTGGTCTGTTGTATCATGATGTGAATAATGTATAGTTTTGCTTTTGTTTGTTTTGTTTTGTTGGTTTTTTTTGTTTTTGTTGTTTTTCTATGTTTTTGTTTTTGTTTGTTGTTTGTATAGTTTGTTTTGTTTTGGTTGCTTTGTTGTTTTGCTGTAGCAAAGATGTTTGTTTTGTTTTAGAGTATTCAGGAGCAGACTAATAACCATCAGAAACAATATAAAATTCAGAACATTCAAGTGAATTATTTGAAATTTGTGCATAATTTGTTATGACTGTCATGAATGTAGAAAGTTAGTTAACTTGAGAAATTCTGTATTCAATAAGAATGGGTTGAGTATTCAAGGAAATTTCTCACAATGACACACCTAAAATCCTTGAGTTTGTTGAACCTACTAGTGTAGAAATTAGGTGAAAAATCAAAGCTCACCCTTGCTACCATTACAATTCTCAGCTTAATTTTAGCAAGTGACTATTCCTTGCATCATGAAGTTACAACTGAAATATCTTATGAAATATTTGTCAAGTATAAAATATAAAATATAAATAAATGGATAAACTGGATTTTTCTAAAATCTAGGTTAAGTCATCTAAGTAACTCTACCGGGGCTATAGACACTTGCTGGCAGTGGGGCTCTACTTAGGAGAATTGTAACGATAACCTTGTCGGGGCTATGGACGCCTGCTGGCAGCAAGGCTCTATCCGGTTGGTTATGAGGGAATGACATCAACTAGGTAGTCTAATGTTAGTCACTGGTTTGTTCAACTGATTTTCAAGATGAGTCTTATTAATCATGTGCACCCACTTAACTGAAAATGAAAATTCATGCACCTTATTGAATACATTAGATTTCAAGTTGAATGATGATTTGTAGAAAAGATAGTTGGAAATTATGAATTTATTTCATTTCAATTTGATTTAATGGTTTCAATTTAATTGTTTTATTTGGTTGCTAGTTGTTGTGATGCTCACAACACGCCCCTTTTTGCTTCTTAGCAAAATGAGGACCCCTATTGTGGCTCGCTTTTGTTGCTTCTGTGTGTGGGTCTGCTTGGTGGTAAAGGAAAAAAGGTAACTGCAATACAAACCTTGGTGAAAATAGAGAAAAATAACATTAAGTACCAGTACCTAGTATGGATGGATGCCTTGTTAAAAATGAACAGGGGTTACTTTTTGAATCATTTAAAAATTTGCCATATTTTGCAAGTTATAAGCATTTTGGGTAAATGTACAATCAGAGGTTTGTGTGTTGTATATACAAAGTTCTTTGTATGTACAAAGTCATTTCATATACAAATTCGTTTGTATACCGGGTCTTTCTGTTAGTCACAATCAGGTTTGAAAATGTTGTTACTTGTATACATTTTTGGCTAACACTTTATTTTAATATACAAGTCGGGCCCAAAAATAGTCAAAATTGGAATGAATAAACATTGAAGTCTTCTTTGTATATTTTGGCTTGTATATTTGGCAAGTGATAGACATACAAACAAAATATACATCAGGTTATACATAACGTGGAACTGAAAAGGTATTAAATTTGACTTAGTCTTCGTATATTTTGCACTTTGTATGTTCGGTTATATACATTGCGTTTATATACAAAGCGGAATCGAAAAAGGTATGAAATAACGAATAATTGTTGTATATTTTAGGTTTGCATATAAGGTGTCGGAAGACATACATTGTGAAATATACAACATAGAATTAAAAGAGGATTGGAATATGATATAAATGATGCATTTTGGACTTAACGTATATTTGGTGATGCAGTTTATATACAAAGCACGGAATTGAAAAGTTATCAAAGACAATTAAGTTGATGTATATTGCGTCTTGTATGTTTCTCATATACAATGCGCTATACATTGCACTTTATACAAACCAGAACCAAAGATATTATGGAATAATGTTTAACTATTGTATGTTTTTATTTTTGTATGTTTTGGAATGTACAAGGCGAAATATACAACGTTTTATATACATTGTGGAGCCGACGGTAAATATATAATGATTCATAATAGTTTGAGGTCTGAAAGTTTAAAAGGAAGTAAAGGCATCGCAGAAAGGCATTATTGAGAGGTAAGGTGGACCCTACTATTGGTACATGTTTGCTTGTATAATAACCATGTATATTTTGTGATATACAAGTAGTACATTTAAAAGATGTAAGGCAGAAATACAAGGTGGATTTGTCATGGAAGTTAAAAACGGTAAATTCCTTGTATGTTTTGGCGTTTGTATATTTGGGATGTACAATGCCAAGATACAAAGAATCAATGCATTGCGGAAAGAGAAAGGGTAATGAAATGAATGTATGTGGAGTTTGTATGTGTGCTTATACAACAGAATATACAAGTGGGATATACAAAGCCGAAGATACAAAGATGTACGGAAAAAGGGTTAAAAGGGTAAAAGAGTGTTAATTGATTGTATGCATAAAAAGTGTTTGTATGTTTTGGAGCTATAATGAAGACATACAAAGGGAACATACAATGAAATATACAAAGGAGAAAGTATGCATGTTGAATCAAGCTAATGGTAAAAAGTTTGAAAAACATAAACACTGTAATAAAGGTTGAGAGCATAGTGCATTAATTGCTGTAATTAATACGAATTAACACTCAAACAAAGGGAAATTTAACAAGGGTTAGGGCATATTTTTATATTATTTTGATTTCAATATACTGTTTTAAGTGAAAATTGCTGAAAAAAGAGTTGTTGTCGTGGTTAAACAGAATTTACCGGAGTGACAATAGTTAAAGTAGCTGGATAAAGGTGAAAATGGTAAAGTAAGTCAATGGGTAAACAGTCGCAAACAACAGGTATTTATCCAAAATGTTGTTTATTTTCAGTTGGTTTAATACTATTATTTCAGTAATATTCATTGAAAAGTATGCATTTGGGCAAATTACTATTTTAATGGTTAATTAGCTGAATATAGCTTAATTAATTTAGAGGTTAAAACAGAAAGGAAAAAACAAGTGAGGGTAAACTGTAAAAGTAGAAATTCATGGTGAAAACCCTAAACCAGAAGTTGAAATGACAATTAAAAGAAGTATGTTTCTACAGGATGGCCCCTAAATAGAAGAAGGATACAGGGGAAGAGGTGAAGAAAGAAAGTAAACCTCAGAAAGAATTAGAGAAAGAGGAATTGCCCATTCACAGGGTTTATCCATCACTGATTAGTTTAGGTGGAATGGGCATGGACACGAATATTGGGAATTATGATGCAAAAGATGTGCTAAAAAAAATCACTACTGCAGATGCGTCAAAAGATATGAAATGTATTTGGGAAAGTGGATTATATAGAGCTCAGGTTTCCCACTGGCAATGGAGGCCAAGGATTTGTGTCTGGATTGTGTGACATTATACAACCCATCTACAAGGAAGGTCATGCTATATGACAGATTGATTGCTGACTTAACCACAGAGGGCATTGCAAGAACTTTTGGGTTGGAGATTACTGAGAAAATGAGTGATATCGACATTGACCAATATAATGAGGATTTCCAAACCAATGAGAAAGAATGTAAGAGTAAAATATTTCATAACTGGTATAGCTTTTAAAACAAACCTAAAGCTGTGGCCAGGATACCAAAGAACTTGATGAGGATATGCTTCAAAGAAGAGATTTATTTGATGATCACTATGCTGAGCAGACTAGTTGGATTAAGAGATGGTACAAAATGTGAACCTTGCATGTTCACTGTCATAGAATTCATAAGAATGGGAGAAAAAGAGAAAGGGCAGATCCACTGGGCCAAGGTCATTAGCACAGCCATTTGGAGGCAAGCTATGTAGAGACAACAGAAGATGTTGCCATTTTATATGTCTTCTTATGTGTTATACTCTTGTGCTGTAGAAATCAAACCTTACATTCATGGAATAGAAATAGTAGGCAGCTTGGGAAATGGTCCTAATCAAAAGTTGGTGTACGAACACTACCCTGTCCAATAGGAGGAGAATGCCTTGAAAAATTTTGCTTTAGTGAATGATGTTTTTTATACTTATTTGGAAAGAATTTTAAATAAGAAACCTAACAAGAGAATATCCAAAAGGGCAGAGTATGCAATTTGTTTGCACAGTTCTTGGTTCATACAGTTCGAGCATTTCACTTACATTAGAACTGAAGGATTTGAGGGAAAACCATTTATGTTGCCAAGGTACCCTTCTGACAAGTTGATTGTATTAGAGTTTTCAAGACAGAATTTGAATGTTTTTAGGATGTACAAGAAGAAGTTCAATAACAGAGGAAATGTGAAGTTACCGTGGGCTATTGGTAGATATTCCCTCTACAGTGAAGATGTTGCAGGGTATTCTGAGAAAGAATTAAGATTCTATGGTTTCCAAGAATTTGACTTAACAAGGAGATTTGATCCCTTCCATAGGATTCAGAACTTTGTAGATAAAAAGTATAAACATCTGATACATATTGAGGATTTCTGGGCTGACTGCAAGAATGACAAGGAAGTAAGAAAAAGAGCTCACAAAAGATTGACTATTGAGTAGATGAAATCTATAGGGAATATATATGTGCCCCCAGAGGTTCAGGATGATGACAGATTGTTACATCACAGCTATGCATTAGCAAGGATGGCTCCTATTACAGAGCCTGATTGGTCAAAACCATGGAATACATCTCTGGATGAGGTATTTGAACCAATAATATTATTTTCAAAAACATGGCTAAGGGATAGAATTGAAGAACTCAAAGTTGAAGACAAAGAGGTCACCTACCCAAAGAAGGGAAGGAAAAGAAAGGCAGAACCTACTGAGGACCTACAATGTTTTTTACAAAAAGAAGAGAAAAATTGTTGAATCCAAAATTGTAGAAAAAGATAAAAATGCTACATTGATGGATCCATATGCTTTGGGGATAACAATAGCAGTGGCATCAGGCACCTTTATTGGTACAAAATCAATGAGTCATGAAGTGAGTATAGAGGAAGCACAAGCTACAAAAGAGGCAGTAGGGCAAATAGTAAGGAGGGCAATTCCCATAAGTTTATCAAAAGGAGAAACTTCTAAGCCAGCCGATATAATTGGAGCATGGGACGTAGGGGAAAAGATGAAAAATATATCTAGTGCGTCTACACCTTTAACACCAGGACAAACATTCATTAAGGTAAAAGAAGAATTGGTTGGAGAAAAGCTGCAAGAGTCAAGCACCTATGAAGCCAAACAATTTGTGGAGACTGTACACATTGAGAGTAGTGACAGTGAAGAGGGAATAATGTATAAGGGAAAGGTAATTGACCTAGAAGAGGATTCCAGTGACTTCCTGAGTGAAGATGAAGGGCCCAACAATCAAGCTAAAATGGAGATTGGACATGGAACAGAGCAAGAAAAAGAAAAAGTACAGGAAGAAGCAGAGTCAACAGATCCCTTTGGTACTTTGGTTCCACCAAAAATTATTAAGGATGTGCAGGAAGAAGCACATAAAATTGAAGAAACTGAAAGAGAAATAGCAGAAGAGGAAACAAAACAAGAAACTTTAGGTACAGATGCCTTAAACATGCTAAACTTGTATGGTGAGCCAGGGGAAGAAGAGAAAAGTACAGAAATCATGCAAGATCAAGAAGAAGAAGTAAAAGAGGATGATGTAAAGGCTAGTTCACCAGTACATACAGAGCAACCATAGACTGAAAACATAGACAAATCAAAAGAAGAAACTAAAAGGCCTAAAGACAAAGAGGAAGGAGAAAAGGTAGATGAGAATGAACCTGAGGAGCAAGCAGGAGATGATCAAAAGGAAGAATCATCAGCAGAAAGGGCTCCTAAAGAAGCAAATCAAGAAGGGAGAGATACTGAGGTAGAGGAGGAAGAAAATGAAGTTGAGTCAAAAGAACAAGAGCCTCCATTACAGTAGGAACAAATTCTAGAAGAGGAACAACAAGATCAACAACAACAGCAAAATCCAAAACAGGTACCTGAGCAACAACAACCGCAGGAGCGGCAACAAAGAGAAGTAGAGACAGACAAACGTCATGAGGAGGTAAGTGATGAAGAGAAAGCTACAGAGGGCACAAAAGAGGTTCCCACATGGCTGGAAGGAGAAATAAGGAGGGAAAAGAAAGAAATATAGTTAGCTCCAATTGATATTAAGAGCTTATTAGGAGAAAGGACAACTCCAAGGAAAGAGAAAAGAAAAGCTAGGACAATGTCAGCAATCTAGAGAGGTCCAGATGGATCAAGAACTCTAAACCTAGCTATACCATAGAAAGAAAAGGCAAAAGGTGAAATAGCCTTAGAAAAATATAAGATATTGAATATTGATATGGCGTATTCAACAAGAGAATAGCACCTCCATGAATGGGAGGATATGCACCAGGTAATGGCTGATATCCTAAGGAAGGATAAAGATAAATTGGAACATTTAAAAGGACATATTGTCCAGCTACAGCAATTTATTAAGGGGATATTTGATCCCAATGCCACAGTTCCTGATTTACCTACTAACATAGCAGTACTGTCCAAAGAGGAGATAAAATAAATGGAAAATAAAAGGTTTAAAGCTAATATTTTTTATGAGTGGTTTACTGATTTCATGCAAGAAGGAGAGTTAATAATAAAGCAAGCTGTGGAAAGCTGGAGGATAAGTTCAAAAGAGAAGAATAAATGTATGATATTCATACATAAATGCCAAGTCTGAAAAGAAGAATGCAGGTCAGAGATTGGGCAATTGAAAGAGATGGAAAGAAGAGCAGATGAATTGATTCATGAGGGAGCACTTAGTGTTGCATTGACGAATAAATTGCCGGGAACAATAATGGAGCTACAATTTGAGGAAAATAACCTCAAAAGATGTACAACAATTATATAGGAGTTGGAAGAAAAAGCAGAAGACATGATAAAAATGCATAAGAGGATCATATAAAGACTCCTACAACATGAATGTGTTGGGATGCCAGCATATGATTTAGAGAGGGCCGTAATAGAATTCAAGGCCATATTCACACCCTGTATAGAAAATCCTGATGCAATTCTCAATAAACAAATGATAGATATGTTAATGGAAGAGAAAGCTAAAATGAACAAATAGAAGAAGAAAAGAGAAGGCTCAAAGAATGAAGAGAAGAAGTTGAGAGAAGGGGTGGTGATGCAAGAGTATATTTTGGCAAAAAGTCTTGGAGCGGACTATACCTTTGTAGAAGGTGTAATTGATAATTTCAAAAAATATTTGAAAAAGTGAGAGGACAAACAAGTGTAAAGGTTTTTTTGAAAAGAGTCAAGTAATGATGCCTTGGCGGGAAAGAGTCAACAATGAAAAAGGGAAATCTTATTTTGCAAAGATTCCAATGGCATCCTTTGAGTGAGAATAAAGATGCCAAATAGATATTTTGGGTAGACGGTTAGAAACAAGAATACACCGTTGATCAAAAATAGAGGGATCTCAACCGTGGATTAAAGTAGTAGCCGTGGCTATTTGAAAGTTCAAATTCTATATAAGAGACATGGTTACTTGTATATTATTTACACAGGGATTTGTAGAAATTAGCATAGCAATTGTAATATGTTCAGAGATTTTAAATAGAAGGAGTATTTTAGTATAAAGGAGGTCGCCTGTGTTTGCATTAAGGAATGCATGGAAATGTCCAGCTTTCTTACTATATCTGTAAAGCATTGTAAGTTTTGATGAATTTGATTAATACAGCTAAGAGTCATACTTTCATTGTAAACCATATATGGCTATGTGTTTTGAATATAAATGAACCTGGAAGTCTACGTCTACTTTTGAGTGTCTTCTAGCTCTTCTTTATATTTGAAATAGCTTCTCTTAAAGCTCGCAATCTTGAATGCTTGTTTGTGAAAATATTCAGAACATTTGCATTTAATGATTTGATTTGCTGAGTTAATTGAATTTGTTGTGAATTTTACCTTGTGCATAATAGAGCGTTTAGATCCTGTAGTAAGTGATGTTGAATTTGAATTTTCTCTAACTTTTCCCAAACTTTGAAATAATTAGCTAAAATGCAGAAATCTAAAAGAGATTATCTAACATTTGAAGGAATTGAGATAAATTGAGTTGATATTTGGCAATCTTTATACATATTTGAACAGAAAAGCATGTTTTAACATAAATCATTCAAAGCTTTGATATACAGTAACTGATTTGTGCATAGTGATAATAATTTTGCCGATATTTGTAGGAATTTGCATAAATTGAGTCTAGTAAGTAGTCAATTCATCTTAAATCACGTAAGGCCCCTTGCATATTATAGTTTCATAATAACCTACTGAACTGTCCAACCAGTCAAGACCTGACCATATGGAAACTTGGGATTGAGTAATCTTAGTTGATTTCTCCATATCTTTCAAGATAGTTAGGTTCTTTTATGAATTTTAACTTTTGTTATGACTGTGTAAAAAAATCATTAACTCCCCTCATTAGTTTGTATTGGAGCAATAGTTCATGAGTCTGTAGATAGATCATTGACTGTCGGGCAGTTTACACTAAGATTTATAGTTGTGGGTTTGCTATAGAAATTAACTGAGGTTGTTGGCTTGTTGTAGACCTCAAAACAATGCCATCAAGAAGGAACTATGGTGGTGTTGGGAGAAATTCTTTGACAGAAGAGGGTTTTAGAGCCGTATAAAGGCAAATCAATGCATTTCAAAGAGGAGTTGCGAAGAGGGTTTGAGCTAAGAATAAGAGAAGAAAGTGAAGATGAAGCTGAAGAAGAAGAGATACCTAAGGAAGAACAAGATGATGTAGGAAATTCTACACAAGTTAGGTTTTTGAGGGCCATTTCAAAGATTAGAAAGAGGCCTAGAATTCAAGTTTCTACCTATTGTGGGGATTTGAATCCAAAAGAGCTTATTGATTGGATAAATGATATGGAGGAATATTTCAAATATGAAGATGTGGAGGATGTAGAATGGGTCAAGTTTGTAAAAATAAAGTTGAAGGTCCATGCCAGTAGTTGGTGGAAGGAGGTCCAGTTAAAGAGAAATAGAAGAGGAAAAGGAATGATTATCAGATGGGATCAGATGGTGGATGAACTAAAGAAGCAGTTCATTCCTATGTACTATGAGTTGGAGTTGTTGAAGAAGCTACAATGATTGAAGCAAGATAACAAGTTTCTTAAGGAGTATACAGAAGAGTTTTATAAGATTATTATTAGAACAAGCCATTCAGAGGCCAACAAGAAGGTAGCCCATTATATTAATGGGTTGAGGCCAAGTATTCAAGAGGAGCTGACCTTGGTTAGAATGATGAGTACTAGTTTTCCCTAAAGATGGAAGAGAAGCTGAATAAAAGATTCAAAAGAAAGCAAAGAGGAAGAGGTCAAGGCAAAAGGACTAGTAGAAGATCCTATGGAAGCCAAAATGAAGATCAAAAGAAAAGTAAAGAAGTAGGCACCAGTCAAAATTAGAGACGAGATAATGCCTACTGCCCTCGTGACCAAAATAATGGTGAGGAAAGAGGAAGAGGAAGAGGAAGACCTAGGTAAGGACCTAGAAGAGGAGGTTTGAGAGGAACCTTTTTCCAATGTGGAGAAGAAGGATATCGAGCCTCTAAGTGTCCCTGACATCAAGGAAGGACAAATAGAAAGCTTGAAGGTAATGTACAAGTTCAATATGTAGATGAAGATGCACAATCTCCACATTCTAAAGATGTTGCAAGGGGATAAACCCTAGTTGTTAGAAGAATCTTGTTAAATGAGGAGAAAGAACTAGATCAGAGGAAGATTTTATTCTATATAAGGTGCAAGTGTGACGGTAAGTGTTGTGATATTATTATTGATAGTGGAAGCACTAATAATATTGTCTTAGAGGATATGGTTAACAAGTTGAAGTTGACAAGGAGAAGGCATCCACAACCATATTGGATTGCATGGTTGTAGAAGGATGATAGAACATTGGTCAATGAGTAGTGTTTAGTCAAGTTTAGGGTTGGAGATTACCATGATGAGGTGTTGTGTGACATCAAAGTGATGGATGCATGTCATATGCTATTGGAATGCCATGGAAATATGACAGGTGTGCTCTCCATGATGACCATGCAAACACTTATTCCTTGAAAAAGGATGGAGTTTGTCATAAGTTGAAGCCCTTAAAGGAGGTGGAAGAAAAGGTATGTAATACTGCTAGAATTTGCTTGGTAGATGGTAGAAAGTCTTTGGATGGTATGAAGCATGAGAGTCATTTCTTTGCATTGATTCCTAAGATTAGCCAGGAGAAATGTAATGATGTACTAGTAGAATTCTTAGATCTATTGGAAGAATTTCAAGACATTGTCTCTAATAATGTACTAGAAGGTTTACCGCCAGTGAGTAAGATAAGTCACCAAATGGATTTGATATTAGGAGCTAGTTTTCTGAATAAGGCAACCCATAGAATGACTCCTCCAGAGAATGAGGAACTAAATAGACAAGTTTAGAAGTTATTAAAGAAAGGGCTGATAAGGGAGAGCCTAAGTCCATGTGTGGTACCTACAGTGCTAGCATCAAAGAAAGATGGAGAGTGAAGAATGTGTACAGATTCCTGAGCCATCAAAAAAATTGCAATCAAGTATAGATTTCCATTGCCAAGGATGGATGATATTATCGATTGCTTAAGTGGAGCTAAGTACTTTATGAAGATTGATTTGAAGAGTGGATATCACCAGATCCAAATCAAAGGAGATGGATGGAAGACAACCTTCAAGACTAAGGAGGGTCTGTATGAGTGGTTAGTCATGCAATTTGGGATAACCAATGCATAGAACACATTCATGTGGCTCATGAACGAGGTATTGAAAGAGTCTTTGGGAAAGTTATTGTTTATTTAGATGACATTTTGATTTTTAATAAGACTTGGGAAGAGCATCTGATGCATATCAAAAGAGTTTTAGAGAAGTTGAGGGAGGTGAAGTTGAATAATTTTAAGAAATGCAATTTTGCAAAGGAGTTGGTAGACCTATGATTTGTTGTCTCAACTAAGGGTCTTAAGATGGATCCACAAAAAGTAAGGACTATTGTTGAATGTCCCACACCAAGGAGTGCTACAAAGGTAAGATCTTTTCATGGTTTGGAAAGTTTTTATAGAAAATTTATCAGGAATTTTATTAGCACTAGTTGTGCACCCCTAACTGAGACATTGAGAGGGGATAGAAAGGATTTTAAATGGACTACAAGAGCATCCAAGAGTTTTGATACATTGAAGCAAAAAGTCATAGAGAAACCTATTTTGGCACTTCTAGATTTTAATAAAGTATTTTAGGTAGATTGCAATGCTAGTGATAGTGCTATAGGAGTTGTTTTGAGCCAAGAAGGCAAGCCCATTGCCTATTTTAGTGAGAAGCTCAATGATGCCAAGAAAAAGTATTATGTCTATGATTAGGAGTTTTATGGTATAGTTTGGGCTTTTAAGAAATGGTGACATTGCCAAAAGAGTTTGTTCTATATATTGATCATCAATCATTACAATATCTTAATAGAAAAGGGATGTTGAATTAAAGGCAGTTAAAATGGGTTGATTTTTTGCAGAGTTACTTTTGTTTTGAAGCACAAGAGTGGAAGATCAAACACAATTGTAGATGCTTTAAGTAGAAGAAAAAATTTGTTGACAGAGATGAAGATAAAGGTCATTAGGTTTAATGAATTCAAGAATTTGTACCATGAAGATCTAGATTGTGCAGAGGCCTAAAATGCTTGTTTGGAGCCTGTTACCCTAGATAAAATGAGATGGTTGGATTGCATGATCCAAGATGGTATGTTGCTTAGAGGTGGTCAGTTGTGCATTCTAAGGAGTTCCATGAGAGAGAATCTCATTAAGGAGAAGTATAGTAGACAGTTAGCAAGACACTTTGGTTGAGATAAGACCATTGCTCTTGTTAGTGAGAATTATTACTTGCCATAGTTGCACCAGGATGTGAAGAAATTTGTGCAAAGTTGCAAAGTATTCTAGATGGCCAAAGGAGTGAGTCAAAATATGGGGCTATATCAGCCATTACCTATACCAGAGTGACCATGGGAGGATATCAACATGGACTTTGTTCTTGGTTTACTAAGGACATAGAGAGGGAATGATTCAATATTTGTGGTGGTTGATAGATTTGTAAAGATGGCACATTTCATTCCGTGTCATAAAACTAGTGATGTTGTTCAAATTGCAGAGTTGTTTTTCAAAGAGGTGGTTAGACTACATGGTCTACAAGGAGTATAGTTTTAGATAGAGATACCAAGTTTGTTGGGTATTTTTGGAGGACCTTATGGAATAAGTTGAAGATTGAATTGAAGTTCATTTCTGCACATCATCCATAGACTGATGGACAAATAGAGGTAGTGAATCAAAGTTTGGGCAACCTTCTAATATGCTTAGTAGCATATAAGCCCAAGGGATGGTATTTGATATTACCACAGAATGAGTTTGCATATAATAATTCTATTAATAGGAGTACTATTAAATCCCCATTCTAAATTGTATAGGGGAGTAGTGGTGTAGGGGCACCTAGATACTTTAATTAATTTCGTGTTTTGGTGTTGTATAAGGTCCAAGTGACCAATTGTAAGGCCTAGTGCCATGTGTGAGTCTGAGTGGAATAAATCTAGGTTTATTTTGTAAGTCCCAAGTGACATTTGTCAACTGTAATCGCATAATGCTAAAAATAGCAATAATGCCAAAAATAGGCAGTAGTGTTTCCCAACTGCTTAGAATCGATCTCCCAGCCGCTTGGAGTCAGTTTGATACTACTCTGGGTGAATCTATAAAAATGAGGGAAATGAACAAGATCAGGTATTATTAAGGTTTGAGGTTGTAATCAGTCATTGTGATTGTAATCAAATTACGGAGAGGAGGTTGAGTGTGATTAAACATTGTTTCAAAGAGAAATAAAGATATTTTGTTCCGTCATTTCAATTCCTATTCTCTGTAATTGCAAGTTTGTTAGCTATAGATTTCCTTTCCGTTCTATGTTTTCCCATTTTTGTAAGATGTTGATTTGAAGCATTCCACTGACAAGATTTATGTCGAAATCAGTGGAATGGCTTCATTGTATCATAGTTGTTTATTTCCTATTTTATTTCATGATTCAGCGGTGCAAAGGATCGAGATAGTGTAAGGCACATAGTAGATCACCTAGCATCTCCATGTGCTAGGGTTCGGTGAAGACAAACTATGCAACGACGTATAGAAGTATCGGCATAGAAAACCCTAGCAGGGTTGATAAGTGAAGTCTAGCAGCGATATCGGCGTATCGGTGAAAATACAACATAGCTTCCACTGATATATGAAGGTTGCACCAAAGTCAAAGTGATGAGTGAAATCGGAGGAATGATCACAGAAGATGCCGATGGACAATGTCTAGCCGATGAATGTGTTTGAATGTGATAATGGAGTGATCAGTGTGTATCGGCAGAGTAACTCTCAAGCTCGTCGATAGTGAAGGTCATACCAACGAGATCAAAAGGATCTAAAAATTGATAAGTGTTTGGTTTTCGCTGTGTGCTCTGTATCATTTTGGTATCAGAGCTAGCAAAAGGTCTATAGAAGTGTTGTTGTTGTTTGTGAATGTTTATGTCAGACAGAGAAAGTGAAGAAGGGGCTAGTGATATGCCTCCAAAGGGGATGACCACCGAAGTGGTCAAGAAATTCAAGGAGATGGAGGAGATGATCAAGAGTGGAGTCAAGGAAGCACTCCAGGCTAAGTTGAAGACCTTGGGAAAAGGCAGGAAATCAGACAAGGAGTCTGGTGAAGAAGAAGAAGATGGGGAAGAGGAAACAACCCCAGAACAGGCAAGTATATATGTAGATCAGAAACAATTTTTGGAGGCCATAAAATCACTTGGTAAGGAGTCATCTGAGGCAAGAATGGAGATTCTGATGTTCAGTAGAAAGATGGACACAGTTGAAGTCATCGAATGGGTCGAGGCTTTGAACAATTACTTCTAGTACAAGGATGTACCAGAGAATAGAAGAGTCAAGTTTGCAAAGATGAAATTGAAGGACGTTGTACTCACGTGGTGGAACTACACCTAGGGAGAAAGGGTGAAGAGTGGCAAGAGCATGATCTCATCCTAGAGTCAGATGGTAGAGAGGATCAAGGCTTAGTTCCTACCAGCAGATTATGAGGTGTAGATATACAAGAAAATGCAGAACCTCAGGCAGAAGGATATGGATGTATCCACCTACACAGAGGAATTTCACAAATTGTCTCTAAGGTGTAGACATGCTGAGGATGAGAAAGGAAGAGTTTCCAGGTATATTAATGGCCTGAAGTATAGTATACAAGATGAGATTACCATCTTGACACCAGAAACCATGGACAAGTGTTTCTAGGTGGCACTGAGAGTAGAAGAGAAGCAGAAAAGAAAAGGAGAACAATAGAACAGAGGCAGAGGTGGAAGGAATTCTAGAGGTAGAAATGGCTTTGGTAGCAGAAATCAGTTCCAGAAGACTCAAGGGGAGTCTAGTCAGCAAGAACACAGTGGAGAATCTGGTTCCAGAGAGGGTTTCAAAGGAAGGAGACCTAATGGAAGAGGCAGATTTGGTGGACCAGGCAGAGGTCCTAATGTCTCCATGGGAAGATGTTATAACTATAACCAAATTGGGTACACAGCAGGTAGGTGTCTAGAGAAAGCCTCAAGCTCTCATGGAGGAGAGAGAAGGGGCCAACTGATTCAAGAAGAAGATTGTCTAAGTGTGAACTCACCTATGGGAAGCATAGCTCCAGCACAAGATGGAGAGAGTCTCATGATGAGAAGAACAATGCTAAAAGTGCCACAGAACAAGGAACCACCCCAGAGGAAGACACTATTCAGAACTTTGTGTAAAGTTTCTGGCAAAAGGTGTAAGGTAATTGTTGATTCTAGTTCAATTGAAAATTTAGTTTCAATAGAAATGGTAGAGAAACTGAACTTGAAAAGATTGCCACATATGAGCCCATACAAAGTGTCATGGCTGAACAAAGGGCAACAAGGCTTGGTCAATGAACAAGCTTGGGTAGAATTTTAGATAGGGGAATATGGGGATAAACTTTTGTGTGATAAAATTCCCATGGATGTATGCCATTTACTATTAGGAAGACCTTGGCAGTATGATGTACAAGCCTAGCATGATGGTAAATCCAATTCCTTTGTGATCACCAAGAATGGTAGATAGTATAAGATGGATCTTTTACCAGAAGAAGGTGTAGACAAGAATGTAGGCTCAAGTATCATGTTAATGAGTGGGAAAGAGTTTCTCCATACTTTGAAAGAAGAGGGAACCCAGGGGTATGCTCTGATTTTGAAACCTAAAGATAATTCTAATTTGTCTGAAAATAGCAAGGAAAAAGTTCCTAAGGAAGTGCAGGAATTGTTAGACAAATATAAGGGTTCATGGTGGAGGATATGCCCAATGTACTACCCCCTATGAGAGACATAAGTCATCAGATTGACTTTATCCCAGGATCCACATTGCGAAATAAACCAGCTTATAAAATGACACCTAATCAGAATGAGGAGATTGCTAAACAAGTGCAAGAACTATTGGACAAGGGCTTGGTGAGGAAAAGTCTTAGTCCATATGTTGTACCCATAATTTTAGCTCCCAGGAAGGATGGCAAATGGAGGTTATGTACCAATTCAAGAGCCATAAATAAGATCACCATCAGATATAGGTTTCCTATGCCCAAAATAGAGGACCTTATGGATTGTTTGGGTGGAGCTCGGTATTTTTTCTAAAATTGATCTCAAGAGTGGATACCATCAAATCAGGATTAGAGAAGGGGATGAATGGAAGACAACCTTTAAGACTAATGAAAATCTTTATGAGTGGCTGGTGATGCCATTTGGATTGTCCAATGCTTCAAGCACTTTCATGTGTCTAATGAATGAGGTATTGAAATATTTTATTGGCAAATTTGTTGTTATCTATCTTGACGATATTCTGGTTTTCAGCAGGACAAAGGAAGAACATTTGCAACGTTTGGAATAGATGTTGAAGAAGCTACATGAGGAGAAACTGATGATCAATATGGAGAAGAGTGTCTTCATGAAGGAGGAACTCACATACCTTAGATTTGTGGTATCCCAGGGCAATTTGAAAATGGATCTAGAGAAGGTAAATGCTATTTTGTCTTGGCTAGCACCTAAAACAGTAAGTGATGTAAGACGTTTTCATGGGTTGGCAACTTTTTATAGGAAATTCATAAGAGGATTCAGTCATATTTGTGCACCCATTCTGGACACCATTAAAGGAGGATAGAAATGTAAGTTTGTTTGGAATAGAGTAGTTGATGAGTCTTTTGATATTCTCAAACAGAAAATAATAGAGAAACCCATTTTGGTTTTTCTTGATTTTAATAAGTTGTTTATTGTGGAATGTGATGCCAGTAACCTTGCCATTGGTGTTGTCTTGAGTTAGGAAGGTAGACCTATTGCTTTCTTTAGTAGAAAGTTGAATGATGCTAAAAGGAAGTATTCCACATATGATCTAGAATTGTATGCAATGGTTCAAGCATTGAAAAAATGGAGACATTATCTCTTGCCCAAGGAATTCATTATTTATACTGACAACCATGCTTTGAGTTTTCTAAATTCGCAGGAGAAGCTAAACCATAGGTATATGAAGTGGGTTGAACAACTCTAGGTGTATACTTTTTCCATTAAACATAAGAAGGGACAAGCCAACAAAGTGGCAGATGCTCTGAGAAGAAGAGTGTGCACTATATAGGAAATCCAGTTACAAAGTGTGGGAGTGGATTCTCTCAAGAATATGTACTAGGATGATGAGGACTTCAAGGAGACATATGCAGTTTGTTCATAATTTTTAGATTCCTATCATTCTGATTTTTCTAAATATTTGTTATAGCAAGGGCTCCTATTCAAAGGCAGCCAACTGTGTGTGCCTAGGTGTTCCATGAGGGAGAACATCATAAAAGAGAAACATTGCGGTAGTCTTGGTGGTCATTTTGGACTAGACAAGATGTTGGAACAAGTGAGAAGGCTTTACTTCTAGCCTAAGATGCAAATAGATGTTAGAAAATTTGTAGACAGTTGTCACATTTGCCAAAGAGCCAAAGGGACTTCATCCAATGCAGGTCTCTATCAACCACTTCCAATTCCGCAAAGGCCATGGGAGTGCATCAGTATGGATTTTCTTTTGGGTCTTCCCCGGACTCAAAGAGGTTTCGATAGTGTGTTTGTTGTAGTTGACAGATTCAGTAAAATGGCTCATTTTGTGCCATTCAAATGTACCAATGATGCTTCACACATTGCTGGTCTATTCTTTAAAGAAATAGTTTGAATTCATCGATTGCCATTGAATATTGTCATTGACAGAGATCCCAAGTTTGTGGAACATTTTTGGCGCACATTGTGGAAGAAACTGGGCACTTAATTATCTTTCACATTAGCATATCACCCTTAGACAGATGGACAAACTGAGGTGGTGAATAGATCCCTGGGTAATCTTTTGAGGTGTTTGACTAAACAACATGGAGAAGCATGGGATATGGTTATCCCACAAGCAAAGTTTGCATATAACAATTCTGTTAATCAGAGCACAGGAAAGAGTCCTTTTGAAGTTGTATATGGGATTCATCCTAGGGGAATTTTGGAGCTCAGGGATCTCCAGAACATAGAGAAAAGGAGTGCACAAGGAGAAGATTTTACAGTCAGCATGAAGGATATCCATGATATTGTAAGGGAAACTATCCAAAAGAACATAGGGAAATACAAAGGGAGAGCTGATTAGAAGAAAAGGGACGTCCAATACAAAGTTGGGGATTTGGTAATGGCATATCTAAAGAAGGAAAGACTTCTGAAGGGGCAGCCCATGAAGCTTCTTATGAAGAAGATTGGTCCATGCAAGATTGTACACAAATTTGGGCCTAATACATACAAAATTGAACTTCCTCCAGGTTTAGCAATATCACCCATTTTCAATGTGTCAGAACTGTTTCCATTCAGGGGAGACAATGTTGCAGATTCAGATGTGACAGGAGCAGGGGATGCAGAATGGATTTCTAATTTTCCACCGAGTCAGCCAGTACAAATGGAATGTATTTTGGACACCAAAGTTTAGAAGAAGACCAGACATAAAACCTACAAGTAGTATCTGGTCAAATGGCGTGGTTTGCCTAATGAAGATGTAAATTGGATGAGTGAGGAGGACATCATCAAGCATGGGGTTACTATTTCAAACTTGGTTCCTCAAGGGACTTGAGTTCTGTTAACCCCGGGAGTATGGTATAGGGGCACTTAGATACTTTAATTAATTTCATGTTTTGGTGTTGTATAAGGTCCAAGTGACCAATTGTAAGGCCTAGTGCCATGTGTGAGTCCGAGTGGAATAAATCTAGGTTCATTTTGTAAGTCCCAAGTGACATTTGTCAATTGTAATCACATAATGCAAAAAATAGCAATAATGCCAAAAATAGGTAGTAGTGTTTCCCAGCTACTTGGAATCGATCTCCCACCCACTTGGAGTCAGTTTGATACTACTATGGGTGAATCTATAAAAACTAGGGAAATGAACAAGATCAGGTATTATTAGGGTTTGAGGTTGTAATTAGTCATATTGTGATCGAATGTAATCAGATCGCAGAGAGGAGGTTGAGTGTGATTGAACATTGTTTCAAAGAGAAATAAAAATATTCTATTCCATCATTTCGATTCCTATTCTCTATAATTGTAAGTTTGTTAGCTGTAGATTTCCTTTCCATTCTATGTTTTCCCATTGTTGCAAGATGTCGATTTGAAGCATTCCACTGACAAGATTTCTGTCAAAATTAGTGGAATGGCTTCATTGTATCATAGTTGTTTGTTTTCTATTTTGTTTCATGATTTGGTGGCGCAGAGGATCAGGACAGTGCAAGGCGCATAGTAGATCGCCTAGCATCTCCATGTGTTAGGGTTCGGTGAAGATAGAATGTGCAACGGCGTATAGAAGTATCGATGTAGAAAACCCTAGCGAGGCTGATAAGTGAAGTCTAGCAACGATATCGATGTATTGGTGAAAATACAACATAGCTTGCGCCGATATATGAAGGTTGCACCAAAGTCGGAGTGATGAGTGAGATTGGAGGAATGATCAGGGAAGGTGCCAATGGACAATGTCTGGCCAACGAATGTGTTTGAATGTGATAACAGAGTGATCAATGTGTATCAGCGGAGTAACTCTCAAGCTCACCGATCGTGAAGGTCATACCGACGGGATCAAAAGGATCTAAAAATTGATAAGTGTTTGGTTTCTGATGTGTGCTCTACATCAAGTAGTCTAAGAAATGCTTTTGAGATGAGAAATATAGACAAAGGAGAGAAGAGTAGTGTCAAGGCTTAATACTTTGTAGAGCACCTAAAGAGCTTGTATGAAGAGGTATGACAACACATTAATAAAATAAATTCTCAGTACAAAGCTAAGGTGGATTAGAAGTGAAAGTTTAAGGATTTCAAGGTTGGTGATGAAGTCATGGTTCACCCAAGGAAAGAAAGGTTCCCAATGGGGACATATAATAAGTTGAAGATGATGAAATTTAGACCTATTACGTCAGAAAATGTCCCCTTGGGGGCTTTTTCCTCTTAAGGTTTAGCTCCCAAGTCATGTTTATGCATTTAGAGCATCTTTCATGATAATCTGACTTCTTGATGAGAAAACCCTAAAGTTCCATGGCAATTTGGACTCAGGGGTTGCACTTATGACAAACCTTACCTAAAATAGGGTGGTGGACTTGGGTGCATGCACCCTAGTCCTGCCCTATTTTAGGTTAGGCCCAATTTTTAAGTGTTAGTTTGTGATTGTTATTTAGGTCCTATGGTGACACGATAAGTTTCAATTATGAAATTCTTAGTGGGAATGTTTGTAGTTTCATATATAAGCATGTTTAGGCATTCATTTGAAAAGTAGATGGAAACTAGATGGCAATTTTGATTCATGAGCTTATATAGAACTAATCTAAGGCATTGATTGTGTGTTGTAGAGCAGACTCTATATTGTTAGTGTGTTTGTATTGTAGATTTGGGCAACCATCTCCTCATGGCATGAAGAGCTTCTTCCTTCCATGATATCTTCACTACAAGGTGATATCAATTGTGTTTTCAATCATTTATCATTTGAATTTTGCCTCTATCTTGCAAGGATACATAGTCTTTCTCTAGAAATGGTGTTCAAAAGACTTGAATGTCTCTCTAGGGCTTAACTGAGGCAAGCCTCTAAAAACCACAACCCCCAACCCATTTTTCCATGATTGTAGGTTACATGTTGAAGGAGAAGGAAAAGTGGAGTTGTAAGACAGTAGTCCAGACTATCAGAATTGTAGATCTAAAGAGAAAATAGGGACTTGGACTCGGGTGCCCGCTCATTAGTCCTCTGGATCCCGCAATAGGAAAATCTCCAAAATAGAAGGAACATATTGCAGATAAGGTTTCTAGATTCTGACAAAAAGTATGGATTGGACTAGGGCTCCCGCTCATTAGTCCCTGACTATTCCACTTTCTAAACTTTGAAATCTAGTATGCATTTGATTATCATTTAGTATCTCTATGTGTGAGTATTTTCTATGATTTGTCTGTTTGCTTCCAAATTTGCATAATTAAGGTTTTGAGCATAATTGGGCATAATTAAACAAAAAATCTACAAAATTCCAATTTTTCTTACATTCCAAGTGACTATAGGCTTGATAGTAGATTTCCTAGTCAACCTAAAGTCCTTGAATGTTTAAGGTGAAAGGAGGATTCACATAAACTATCAAATCAAACCCTCTTACAAATTTTACCTTTAACATTTTGGTGAACCCATGTTTTTAATGAATTTTGCACCTTGCTAAGTTTTGTGGTTCAGATTTACATTCATTTCATTCATTCATATCATTGTTTATCTTATTGCATTTGAAAATCACAAAAAAAATTGAAAAATTTGGAAAACATTTGAAAAAATTGGCATTTTTAGCTTGTATTTTCACATAATTTGAATTAGTTGGAATTTAATTTCAATAAATTACTATCACTATCATCATATCTGATTTAGAATACAAAAAAATTTCATTCATCATTCATATAGATTGCATTTTCATGCTTAAATTGATAAAAATTGCTTGAAATTGTGCATTTTTCCTTATAACCTAGTTTTGCATTAGCTAGGGTTTGTAGTCAAAATCTTATTTCAGATTTTAATACCTTTTAAAACACTTTTTAGGATTTATTTCTAACTATAGTTTTTCATCATAGTTGTTTTCTTGCAAAATTTCATGCCTAGGGTTTGAAAACCTTGATTTTTCACTAGATTTGACCTTATCGTCTCTCTAGATTTGCACCATAGGCATGTTGTAAAGTATTTTTCTACACTAATTGGTTTTTATTAGGGTTAATATCTGCTTCCCCTCATAAAATTCTTTACAACACCTTTTTATCGGCCTCTTACAGTGGAAATTTGGTGAAAAATTGCATATTTTAGCTATATTTTCCCTAGGGTTTGACCTTGAGTTGCACTATAAGCATGTTGTGAAGGATTTTTTGGCATTAGATGGCTGTTATTATTGTTATTAATTTTTTTTCATCATCATTTTCCTCACAACACCCTTTGTCATACTCTTTTGCATTGAATTTTGTTGAAAAATTGCATATTTTGGCTATATTTGCCCTAGGGTTTGACCTAGATTTGCACTCCAAATGTGTTGTGAAATATTTTATGGCTTTATATGACTGATATTACTGATATAATCTTCTACGCCTCCTAAAATTAATTACAACACCTCTTTTGTTGGGTCTTTGCATTGAACATTTGTGAAAAAAATGCATGTTTTACTATATTTTCACTAGGTTTTGACTTGTCATCATCTTAGATTTGCATCAAAAGTGTGTTGTGAAAGATATTATGGATTTATTGGACTGATATTAGACATATTATTTTCTTCCCTGATCAATTTCCTTACAACACCTTTTTCTTTCACTTATTTGCATTGAAAAAAAGGTAAAAAATCAAGCATTTTAGGTCATTTTCATACATAGTTTTGCACTTGTCTTTGGCATAAATTTTGGAAAAAATTTTAAAATCTGAATTTACATTGAAAAAATGCAATGGCATCTTCATGTTATTCTTCTTTCAAATCTTTGCATGAGTATATCCTAGAGTTTAAAAATTTCTCTAATTTCACTAATGAGAATCCTCATGTTCTAGGGCACATAGCTTATGTAAGTGGTATTGATGCTTCTATATGTTCTACATATGAGTTGCAATTACTTTGTTATACATATGATTTTAGTATCTTCACTTTACTCATAGAAGCATATCCTTTGATATTAGAAGATTTAACTAGATTTATCTCTAGGAATACTCATGAGAAAGATGAGAATGAAAATCCTTTTTTCCACTATAGAGTATGATGATGATGATGTACCTTCCTCTCATCCCAATACTCTCCCTCACCAAGATGTATCTTTCGTGGATGAGAAAAGGTCTCTGACATTAAATCCTTTAGGGATAGATGTTGGGTATAATCAAGAGGAAAACAATGCTAATTCAATATTCATTAATAGACTTTGTAGCAATATTCCTATGATAATTATGCGGGGGGACCTAGTGCACCTTCTTTCTTAAATCCAGTGATTACGGTTCAAGGTATTCAAAATTGTTACAACAACCACACCACAATGTGATTTCTCACACATACAACACCCGTAATAACAAGCAAAACAAGCAAGCACCTCATGTGCTTGTCTTGCTTCCATGTTCTCAACTTGTGCTCCCTCCACTGCCTCATCTTACTCATAAAAGTGGTCGGGAATATGATCTTGTCAAACAAATTTGTGCTACTCCAGCTAAGATCTCTCTTTCTGATTTAATACAAACATCGCCTACATACCATGGAATGCTCCAAGAAGCTTTACAAAAGGTGATTGTGCCACCTGTTGTTAAGTTGAATGATGTAGCAGCTCTATTATATTGTATGCATGTGATAAAAATGGATATTCTCTTTCAACCACATGAATTACCATCAATTGAAGTTCAAAACCAATATGATCCACTTATTATCTTTGTCACAATAAATAAAATGTTGGTAAAATGAGTTATGATTAACAATGGATCAACTCTAAATGTTTGTGGTATGGATTTGTTACATAAGATTAAGGCTGACACATCTTTAATCAAACCAAATAGCAATAGCATTCATGGCTTTGATAATGTTGGATGGCAATCTGTCGACACTATAACTCTACTTATACAAGTAGGACTTGTGATTGTGCCTACCTTGATTCATGTCATGCCTTGTTCTCTATCTTACAACATGATTCTTGGTATACCTTGGATTCATGCATTAGGGGCAATCCCTTCCATCCTACATCATTCAATCAAATTTATATTCAAAGATAAACATCATACTATTCATGCTAATCCTGAACTAGATAGCTATTTACATATTAAAAGGGAAAAACTAGTTTACAATCATATGAGCTTAAACAATTTTTGAAGTGATCTATCAATGCCTCATGCCATGGATAATGTTGTGCAAGATTCCACACCATCGTATGCACATTTTGGTGATAATTGGGGTTCATTAGATTTTACTCCTTCCTTTAATGGAGAATATAAACTTAATAACCCTGACACATCCAAAGTAGCATCAATCTCATCTAAGCAATCTTCTGAAGTACCTAAGAAAAATAAATCCTCCTTGGTAGAAAACAAAGATAATACTCTCACTTACACTACAAATTATGATACCTATGAGGCTTCATCTCCTTCTAAAGAAATTGACTCTCTATATGGTCGTGGATTTCAAATTTTGTACAAAAATAATGACTATGTAGGTAATGGTTACGGTTTAAATCAACAAGGAATCACAGTACCTTTACAAGTTGCTAGAATTAATTACACAACTGGTATAGGATACTGCTCTTTGAAGCCCACTAAAGCCTCTTGTTGTCCTAAACTTAATGTTAATACAATATCAACAAGACCAAAACAACATGAGAGATATCCTAGATATGTATGCTCTTAACATTGGGATGAAACATGTAAGTATCTAACCCTTTATCTTTAGTGATGTTTTCCCCCATGATGTGTTGTGTTGTTTAGGCCTCCTGGGATGACCCTTGATTCTCTTGTAAGGTTTGGGATACCAGGAGACCGCCTCTATTGTGCCCATTCTTCTATATGTATCATCATTCTTCTATATTGCTTCTCCTCTATTTTCCACTGTTGTGTGTTATGTCTTATGGACATAGCATTGTGGTTGGTGACTTGGGGGCAACCTCCTATGTGACTATCCCTAAGGCACTTATTTCTCCTCTCTTGATTTATTGGTTCCCTTCCTCTAGTGTTTCTATCTAGCGGGCAGATGATGAAAAACATATTATACTGATGCGGACCTAGCGTCCCTTTAGTGAGAAATCAAAAATTAGACCGAGTTCCTATATGACAATGGGATTGATATATATTATCTGATGCTTGGCTAGTAGAATCACTCCATGCACTTTATCATGTGATCTTGATGATTTCTTATCGCAACTTACAAAACATAACAATATTGTTGCTTCATGCACTTTGTTTGTCTTTAAATCTCACCTTGGTGACACTCGGTTCTAAGATTTTCATGATATAGCCCCATGGTTATCCTCGATCTCTAAATTCATAGTATAGCCTTGGCTCTTTGTGTGGTTAATCATATGCATTGATGTTGTTGTTTATCATGATTATATGGACACTAACACTTTTCTTGCAGGGATGTGTTTATGGGAACATTTGATGACCGTAAAGTACATGTCACCTCCAGGCAGCATGGGCTTTGCAAAAGCTCATGTTCCCTTGAGTGTTTTGTCCCTACCTTAACGTCCTTGATATCGATACCTAATATCAATGACCTTAAGGTGGGGGCATATATAAGGTAAGCTGTCTATTGTAGATGTTAGCAATGTCCTTGTTCTTAGGTGTAGTCTTAAAGACTGGTGGCGATGAGTCCCTCCTGCACTCTGAGATTTGTTTGAAATCTATCATTTAATCCCTCTATGGAGGCAGGGATATTGCATCCCTTTTCTATCTTAAGCCCTCTACAGAGGCGGGGATGGTGTATTTATCGTGGAGAGTGCACATCCTGTCATTTTCAAAAGTCCTCATAGCGAGGCAAGGAGTGGTTCTGTGACTAACTCAACCCTTAAGCATGTCTTTGGTGATTGTTGTGGTGAAGCACAATCATCAATGTGTGCCTGTAATGTGCCTGAGATGGTGTTGAACCTAGAAATAGGAACACTCCATTGCTTGTCTACTATGTTTTCTCCGTGTCTTCCAAGTGTGTGTGTATTGAGTGTTTGTTCCCAAGCATATTTTAAAGACTAGGGGCGACGAGTCCCTCCTATGCTTTGGGATTTGTATGGCATGCTTGTTTTGTTTGGCATGTATTGTGTGTGTGCTACCCCATATGCAGTTTAAAGATCAGTGGCAATGAGTCCCTCCTACATTATTGGTGGTGTGTTTACTTTCCTGTACTTGCATCTACATTTCATGAAAAAAAAAAGAAAAAGAAAAAGAAAATTATTACTATCTTCTTTGCATTCATTGTCTTCAATACTCTATTCATGTTTTGTGTGACTGCAACTATCTTCTCCATGTTTTACGTGTCTGTTACTGTCTTCTCTATGATTGGCGTGTCTTCTTTGTACTTGGCATGTATTGTGTGCTTGTTGACCATACTTTAATGCATGTATTGGCCTTGCGTTTATTACATATATTAAAGTGGGGGCTAAATGTTACGTCAGAAAATGTCCCCTTGAGGGCTTTTCCCTCTTAAGGTTTAGCTCCTAGGTCATGTTTATGCATTTAGAGCATCTTTCATGATAATCTAACTTCGTAATGAGAAAACCCTAAAATTTCCATGGCAATTTGGACTCAGGGGATGCACTTATGACAAACCCTTCCTGAAATAGGGGTGGACTTGGGCGCCCATGCCCTAGTCCTACCCTATTTTAAGTTAGGCGTAATTTTTAAGTATTGGTTTGTGACTATTATTTAGGTCCTATGTCGACATGGTAAGTTTCAATTATGAAATTCTTAGCGGGAATGTTTGTAGTTGCATATATAAGCATGTTTAGGCATTCATTTGAAAACTAGATGGCAATTTCGATTCATGAGCTTGTATAGAAGTGATCCAAGGAATTTCATTATGTGTTGTAGAGTAGAATCTATGTTGTTATTGTGTTTGTATTTGTAGATTTGGGCAGCCATCTCCTCATGGCATGAAGATCTTCTTCCTTCCATAAGATCTTCACTACAAGGTGATATCAATTGTGTTTTCAATCATTTATCATTTGGATTTTGCCCCTATCCCGTAGGGATACACACTCTTTCTCTAACAACGGTGTTTGAAAGACTTGAATGTCTCTTCGGGGCTTGACTGAGGAAAGACTCACCACAACCCCCAACCCATTTTTCCATGATTGCAGGTTATAGGTTGCAGGAGAGTAGTGCAGACTGTCAAAATTGTAGATCTGAAGAGAAAACAAGGACTTGAAATTGGGTGCCCACTCATTAGTCCTCTGGATCCTGCAATAGGAAAATCTCCAAAACAGGAACAGGTTGCAGAAAAGGTTTCCAAAATCCAACAAAAAGTATGGCACTGGACTAGGGTGCCCGCTCATTAGTCCTTGACTATTCTACTTTTTGAACTTTGAAGTCTAGTATGCATTTGATTATCATTTAGTATCTCTATGTGCGAACATTTTCCATGATTTGTCTGTTTGCTTCTCAATTTGCATAATTAGGGTTTTGAGCATAATTGAGCATAATTGAACAACAAATCTACACAATTCTATTTTTCGCTACATTCCAAGTGACTATGGGCCTGATAGTAGATTTCTTACTCGACCTAAAGTCCTTGAATGTTTAAGGTGAAAGGAGGATTCACATAAACCATCAAATCAAACCCTCTTACAAATTTTACCTTAAACAAGACCATGCAAGATTCTCAAGAAGCATGATTCAGGAAATGCATATGAAGTAGAACTTTGCCAAGTGGAATCAACATTTCCCTTATGTTCAACATTATTGATTTAATAGAGTATCATGAAGGTGACACAAAGGATGGACCAACAAAAGAATTGTGGAATATCCTAGCACTTACTTTAAAAGAAGAGATAGAAGAAATCTTGGATAACCATGTGGGAAGAAGTGCTCAAAATACGCAATATGAAGAATATCTGGTGAAGTACAAAGGAAGGTCTGACAAAGATTCTTCCTAGTTGTCTAAGGTAGAGGTTGACTATTTGGGTTTACCTCAAACACTTGAGATGTGACAAGGTCACTTATCAAATTACCCTGGGTGTCTTATGCAAGAACATATAGTGGTGTAAGGGCAGTCTTGCATCACCCAAAAAATTGATGATTTTGTTTTCTATTCTTTTCAAACAATTTATTTCTAGATACCCAATTTCTTGAATAAGGATGTAGAACCTTCAAATTTTCAAACCTATTAGAAATAACCAATTGCTATTTTTTAGAAAGTTTGCATTTGAGCACGTATGAAAGAATAATTTTACTCAAAGCTTTGGAATTCAAAAATATGACCTTTAGTGAAGGAATTGACCAAAGATCACATGTGGGCTAAAAGTTATTAAAGTTTTTGTTTCTTTAAAAACCCTTCAAAAAGTTTCAAAGTCAAATATGAGGCACTTAGAGGCCCCATACTGCCCTCAAAATGGATGGAATTGACAGAGAAATTTTTTAGTACATAGAAAACTTCACGAGCTTTCCAATGCATTAAATGGTTCATCAATCAGACACTTGAATCAAAAGTTATGGCTCTCAGAAGTTGACCTATTTTTGGAGGGAGTTACAAAATTTGAAATTGTGGCTGGAAGGCACCAAAAAGGGCTACTTATGACCATTTTTGGGAATCCTTTGAGATATTAGAGAAAAAGGGGAAAGCGGGGAGTAAGAAAAGTGAGGTAGAATAGAAACCCAGGTAGATTTGAAGCTACATAAGGTAGAAGGCTCCAGAATCTAGAGATAGGAAGCTATAATGTGTTGTAGCCTATTGAGGATTCATCCTCTGATTTGATTCCAGTTTCTATAATGTAATGTGTTGTTCAAATCAATAAAAGAACATTTATATTCTATATGTGCAATCTATGTTATTGTGTGTTCTAGGATTGACCCCCTCATCAGTCTACATCTTTGAAACTAGCTTCTCCTTTTTGCTCCATTGTTCTCACCCTAGTCCTCCTAGTTGGGCCTTCATGTTTCTCCATCTAGCCTTTATGAAGTTTAGACTACAAAACATAAAGGATTATAACACAACTTTTTATGATTTCTTTGTTGAAAGAGACAACCCGAGTTAATTTCTCTTTCATATCTTCTTGGGTTTTTGCATGGTGGTGAGATTATTCTCAAGGCTCTCCCATTTTTTTATTGTGGTTGTGAACTTCTCAACCTCCATCAAAATCTCCTCATCCACTTGGTAACTCTATCAATCTTTGGTCTAATTAAAGACCTTTATTTTCATTTCCTATATCATTTTTCTTGTGGCATGGTGTTGTGGGAGGAACCATTTCAAAACATTGTTGTGGAGTTGGAGACTTTCCTAAATCTTTTCTACTTTTTCCCTCAAAGTTTTGCAATTTTGAAACTCCTCCACATCCATATCAACTTGAGGGCTAGGTAGTGGCTTGGGAACCTAAAAATTAATGTCCTCTTTGGGAGAGGGTTTGGGAGTTATTTGATCCTTTTTAGGTCTATATTTGGGGTGTTTGGAAACATGGATCTTACTTGGGGGGTTTGTGGCTAGGTGAAAGAGTAGGGGAAAAAGGGCCCTTTTCCCATATGGCTTTTCCTTTTACATTAGTATTACAATTAGTGGGGACTATGTGGGTAGACCTAGGACTAGCAATCATCTAGAGATTGGAAGGAGGAACCATGTTTTTCACAATGAGGGTTTGGGCAAACATCTTTAACACAATGGAAGTGGGGTGTGGGGTAGAATCCTTATCCTAGGGTATATCCATGGAATTAAGGGAGGTGCCTTGCATAGAGGAAGTAATAATAAAAACCTTGGGAACGACTTGGGAGGGATTGTAGATTCTAGGAATGAACAAAGGGTTTGAGGTTTTATCTTTCTCAAATGGTAATGTAGATATGTATTCCCTCTTGCTACAAACAACTCAATTCCACAATCTATAATGCAAACACAAATCTCTATTTTTGTTAAAGGCACAAGACAACTGAGAGGAGGGGGGCGAATTGGTTGTATCAAAAACTTCAAACCCTCACAAACATAATCACATCCACATCAGTTCACTTAAACCCTTAATATGTTATGATGTTTAAACATGAAAAGAAGATAACAGAAACTAGAACACATTAACACCATGCACAAGAGAACAAATTTTTATGTGGAAAAACCTAAAAGGGAAAAACGTAGGTGAGGATTAGCTCACAATATAGTGTAGTAATAATATCGAATTACAAAGGCTCACTGCCATAGAGAGAATGCTCACTGTAGGGGACTCACTGTCCAAGTGGACTCACTACGCACTAAGAAATAAAAAAAGAAGATAAGAATGGCTCACTACCATGCTTTGAACTGATATAATTGCATCTAACCTATGCATGGAGTTCAATTCCAATAAAGCTCAATATTCATCACAACATACAAAACACCTTTGCAGCATCACTGAAAATGTAGACACCTTCTACTCACTGCATCTGGTAGCTTGACACTTGAAAGCCCTCACTACTCTAATCAATTTTGCATCATTCACATCATCCCCCTTATTCAAATGCATCCATGAATCCTTGATACTTATTTATACCATCATTACCCTTGAAACAATCTTCAAGTTTGGCAACATAATCTTCAATCCTTGAAACAATCTCCAAACTCGGCAAACACTCAATATTTGAATTAGGTCTGGACCTAAACTTTTAATGAGACAAAGGAATGAAGGGAAACCACTCTATTCCTTAGATCAGACCCAAATCTATCTAGGCATGCTAGACAACACTCACATAATCACCTAATCAACTCCTTAATCAGTCCAAACATTTAAAGTTGGCGAAATAGTGCAAACATAAGGAATTATTGATCGCATGCTTCCACAATCACAACCATAACTCTCAGACCATACAAAGAGCTTCAAAACAATCTAGAAACATCCACGGACATCTTGAAGTCATCTAGAAACCAACAAATTAAGCCACAACAAATTTCACCTAAACACAACAACACTGTCAAACTCTACGACACAATAAATTGTTTTCTAGAGCCCCAAATGACAAACCTTTTGGATGGAAGATAGGTAATATCCTTATGAACATATATCTAGAACTGCAACACTTGAAACCTTTCTGTGAAGGAATGCAGAGAAAAATACTTTCTCCCAGACACCTCTACACAAATCAGAAACATTGTCAAATACTGTTCTCAAACTGGTGAACCTAAATTTCACTACACAACAATCTAGAGCACCAAATTATGAATTTGACATCTTCAAACACTTCTCAATAACATATCCAAAATGTACACTCAAATCTTCAACACTAAAGAAATGCAGAGCAAAAACTGGAACAATATTCTATAAGCCAAATGACTCTTCAACACACTGTTTCCAGTATTAATCAAATTTTCTCAAAAGCACTTGGAAACTTAGCGAAAAGAATGATATACTAACATCATTAGCACCTCTACAATGAATTTAGATCACTTTAATACAATAACTTAATCAAACAACAAGAGAAACATCAGAAGACACAATTGACACCAATGACAACACTAACATGTTGACATCAATGACGATGTCGATTAGTACATACTTGCAACAATCTCCCCCTTTGTCATTAATGGTAACATATGATGTGAAAAACCATAATGACACAACCCTATACCTATCTCACTATCCCCTTTTCTTTTATACATCTTACTCTTTTTCTCTCTCTTTGTTTCTCACATGAACTCTCTTCCCCTTTGACATCAATGACAAAGGGTGACACATTTTTCTCAAACTTTCTCCCCCTAATTATGATAGTGAATATACTTGTACTATTCTCAACTACTTTGAATACTACCCCTTAGGAGTGCACACCAACTTGTACCAACTCTCACTCCCCCTAACTACAAAAATCATCAATGCCACTACCTTTTCCCCCTGAGAGGTAGCCTCCAACATTAGTCCAGAAAATAGTGAATCTTGAAATCCACTGAACTAATGCATTTACTTATGCATCTAGTTTAAAGAAGGAGGGGCAATAACCCCTAACTTCTCCTAGAGATACTCCAGCTTCACTTCATTCTTTGCAACCTTCTCTCTCTCAGAAAGTGATACCTAATTGAAATATGCTTTGTCCTTGAATGCATCGCTAGATTTTTGAAATGTTAATAGCATTGGTATTATCATAGAAGATAGGAATTGGATCATCATACTAAACTTTGATATCATTCAAGGTTTGTCTCATCCATAACACCTATGTACAATAGGAGACAACTGTAATGTACTCTATGTCTATGAGAGATAAAAATACTGAATCCTGCTTCTTGCTTAGCCATGATACAACTCTATCTCCAAGAAAGAATGCACCACCACTTGTGCTTTTCTTGTCATCTACACATCCGGCCCAATCTACATCTGTGTAGGCACTTAGGGTAAAGTTATTGTTCTTAGAATACCACAAACCATGATCTGGTGTGCCTTTCAAATACTTGAATATCCTCTTCACTTCCATGACATGTCACTCTCTAGGATCTTCTTGAAATCTTTCCATGAGACAGACTACATGCATGACATCTAGTCTGGTAGCAATTAGGTATAGTAGTCCTCTAATCATTGATCTATATTTTCTCTGATCAGCCTTAGGGGATTCACCATTCTTGCTTAGCTTGCAACCAGTTGTCATGGGGGTACAAACTAGTTTAGAATCTTCCATTCCAAACTTCTTTAATAGTTCCTTGACATACTTTGATTGTGAAATGAAAATGCCTTTATATGTCTGATTAATTTGTAGCCCAAGGAAGAAGTTCATCTCTCCACACATTAACATCTCAAATTATTTTTACATTTCATTTGCAAAGTCCTTACACATACCTTCATTTCCACTGAAGATTATGTCATACACATAGACCTCAACAATCAGGATTTGATCTTTGCTTACCTTGATAAAAAAAAATTACTATCTGCAGACCCTTTACTGAACCCCTGCTACAACAAATACTTGTCTAACCTTGCATACCAAGCTCTGGGAGCTTGCTTAAGTCCATACAATGCCTTCTTTAATCTGCATACCATATTTATTTTTCTAAAAAATGAAATCCATCTAGTTGCTCTATGTATACTTCCTCTTCCAACTCACCATTCAGAAAAGCATACTTCACATCCATTTATATTCTTTTAAATCCTTATGTGTTGCATAAGCAAGAAACAACCTAATAGCCTCCATTGTTGCCACTGGGGCAAAAATTTCCTCATAGTCTTTTCCTTCTACTTGTAAGTATCCCTTACACACAAATCTTGCCTTGTTCCTTACCACTTCTCCATTCTCATTCAACTTGTTCTTGTATACCCATTTAGTTCCAATCACATTCTTAATCTCTAGTCTTGGGACAAGTTCCCAAGTCTGATTCTTCTCAATCTTCATTAGTTCTTCTCCATGGCCTTAATCTAATACTCATCCTTGCATTCCTCAACCATTATTTTAGGTTCAACTTTGGAAAGTAAACATAGATTTACCTATTCTTCAGCAACTCTACTTCTTGTCAATACACCTTTGCTCTTATCACGAATGATCTAATCTTCAGTGTGATGCCTCTTCACATATTTAGGAGTTTTAGGAACTTTTTCTCGAGATTCTTGTTCTTCAACTTGTACTTCTCTTTCTAGAGCTTCTTGTTCTTCAACCTATACTACTTTTTCTTTAGTTTCTTCTTTTTCTCCATAAGAAGGCTCGTCTAATTCATATCCATTAATCTCTAAGAACTTTTGTATACCTTCATCAACCCTAACATTAGCACTTTCAACAATCTTTCTTAGCCTCTTATTATAGCAATTGTAAGCTTTGATTTTGTTATAGTATCCAAGGAAAATACCTTCATCACATCTTTTATCAAACTTTCCTAGTTCTTCATCTCTTTTTATATAACATTTGCTTCCAAAAACTTTGAAATATTTAATAGTGGGAATCCTTCCATACCATAGCTCATAGGGAGTATTTGTGTCATTTGCTTTCACCTACACTATGTTTTGTATGTAGACAATAGTATGAATTGCATCTCTCCAGTAGACTTTTGGTAGGTTTGGTTCCTTTAACATTGTCCTTGTAGCTTCTTGAATAGTCTTGTTATTCCTTTCAACTACTCCATTCTGCTAAGGAGTTATAGGAGTAGATAGTTGCCTCTTTATCCCATGATTCTCACAAAACATGTTAAACTCATTAGAAGTAAACTCTCCATCTCTATCAAACCTCAAATATTTTATTTTCATATCCAATTCATTCTCAACCATTGCTTTAAAAGCTTTAAATGTATCTACGGCTTCTGATTTTTCCTTAAGAAAAGTGACCCAAGTCCTTCTAGAGCAATCATCAATAAATAACATGAAATACCTATCACCTTGAAAACTCCTCACTTTGGTAGGACCACATAGGTATATATACACTAACTACAATAGTCTAGTAGATGATCCATCCTTTCTTTTGAAGCTTCTTCTTGTTAGCTTTCCAAACTAACATTCCTTACAGACAACAATAATAGGCTTTGTTAACTTTGGTAGATCTCTCATAGCTTGGACTGAACTTATCCTTACCAGGCTAACAAAGTTGATGTGACACAATCTCCTATGCCATAGTCAACTCTCACTGATCTGAGTCATAAGGAAATAACTAACACCACCTTTGAGATGATAAACATTTCCACCTGTCTTCTTTCCAGTAGCAATTACTATTCTGGAGCTTTTTCTGATCTCACATCCATCATCTTGAAACATAAGATTGTAACCCTTGCTACACATCTATCCAACACTCAAGAGATTATGCTTTAAACCTTTGACATAAAGAACATCATCAGTGTTATGCTTTCCATCAAAACTAATTGAACCTTTTCCACAAATCTTAGTAGCTTCATTACCACCAAACCTAACTACTCCACCATGAAATTTTTCAAGTTTAATAAACTTACTCTTATCACATGTCATATGATTTGAGCATCCACTGTCAATGAGCCAGTCATCCTTTTCACTCCTACTATGAAGATCAGATATTATAGTGCCTTTAGGGTTAGTACATGCTTCTGGATTCTTTTCCTACACATAGTGTCCAGAGTTAGCAGAACTAGTTTAATCTCTTATGGCAATAAATAAGCATTCATCATCATTACCATCCTTAAAATTAGATTCATCATAAAATAATGCTTGCATAGTAATTTTTCTTCAGCATCCTTCCTCTATTTTTCTTATTCTTAATTCTCAGAGCTCTATCTAGACACCTTGAAGCTTAATGACCTACTTTTCCACAACTAAAACATTTAAAAGGCAACTTACCACTGAACTTACCAATATCCTTTTCATCCTTCTCACAAAGTTGGCTTCCACTTCATCAAAGTCCTCCAGTTTTGATTCAATAGTCTTCTTTATTTTACTAGATTTTAAAACAGTCTCATCTTTTGTAGTTCCACTAGATGTGCCAAACTCTCTTATTTCAAAAGCACTTAGTGTGCTAAGTAATTGATCTTTTGTAAATTTACTCAAGTTTTGTAATTCTTCAATAGCAGAAACCTTATGACTGTAAGCTTTAGGAAGATTTCTCAGTACCTTCAATATTACTTCTTTATCATCTATGTAGAGACCCAAAATTGTCCATGTCTTGCAACACCTAGTCAAAAACCCTATTAGCATTTTGTCCTAAACCCACTTCAAATCCCACTTCTAATCCCATTTATCTATTAGCCAATGAATTAAATAAATCTTATTTATTTAATTAAAAATCCCTTCATAATCCCATTTTCCAATTAATTAAATAAATTTTATTTATTTAATTAATTTCTCTTATCACTTATCTTTATCTTTTATAATAAGACAATATGTGTGTATCTTTTATTTAAAAACATGTGTGGTACTACATCCTTTATTTAATATCTTTCACATGTAGTACTTTTTATGTACATGGTCACACATGAGCCTTATGTTCCCTCCACTTGTCATCTACACATTCACTTATGATTATCAATTCATCCCAACCATTCACATAGTCACCAAATCTCTATTGTTGATTGATTTTGTTTGAGGTCTATATAAACACCCTCTCATTCCATACTAGATCTATCCAGCATTTTCATATAGCGCCTACATTATCATCCTGAGCATATTAAGCACTTTAGCATCCATCTAGCATATTATCATTATCATCCATCTATCATGGCAGCTTTGATCTTCATAATTGTTAATTGTTGAGAAGCAATCGACATCATAAACAAGGAATCATACAATCTAGGTGATCTTATTCTTGAATTGCATGCTTTTGGTTTCACTTGGATTCGATTATTTGATGGTGGCAGGATTAGGTTTTCATTTGCATGCTTGATCTTATTAACCTAATTTTTACCTATCACATTTTGGCTTGCCCAATGGGACTCACATCCTTGATTAACTTTACTTTTTGAAGTTGTTTTTGTGAAGTTCAGATTTTTTGGAGCGCTTACAGCAAATCATAGTCACTTTTAAGTGAAAACCAGTCACCTTTAGAATTTTAGAATCACTTTTAAGATAACATCTGCCACTTTCAACATTTTTTGGATCTCTTTTAAATCAATAGTGGCCACTTCCAATCTAATTCACATTGCTTTTAATCCAAAACTAGTCACTTTCGGCTGCCTAGGTCACCTCCTGTAATTTAGGGTTTTCTGCTAACATCTATTTTTTGTAGGAACATGGATTTTTTTATGCATTTGGGAGATTCAAGTCGCTTATGAGCAGTAACAGTTTGTCTCTGGGTTTCTTGCATCGCTTCTGAGCAATAAAAGTTTTCTTATGGTAGTATTCAGATCACTTTTGAGCAACAGTCGATCGCTTTTGGCAACTATGTTTCACTTTCAGTTCTGTCATTTCACAGTTGGGTTTTATTGGTTACTAATCAGCTATTTGTTCAACATCTTATCATTTGTCCAACAAAAGGAGGTTGTGAAACTACTAACATATCTGTTGCAACTTTGATCGGTCCAAGATATTTCATTTTTATCACTAATTTATGAATATTTGGGCTTGGTGCTTAAAAAGAATCATTGTTTCCTTTGTGCTTGTTTTATCTTTCTTGATTTCTTGTTGTGCATGTTTGTAACCCAAATTTAATAGCAAAAGTATCCTCTCCCCTTGCCTATCAAATGGATCTTGGGTGCATGAGAACTTGTTATTATCTTTAGAGGGCCTGCCTTCCCGGTGTGAGAAGGGGTACGACCCAAGGAGTAATGAGCTAAAGCCAAGCTCTTCCAAACTGCTATATAAGAAAAGTGTTTGTGTCGAAAGCCACAAAAAATGGGTGTCGTTGTGTTACACCGATGAATGTTTCCCCCAAAACCCCTTAGAGCATAACCTCTTTGGGCTGGGAAGCCTTCATTAACATAGTGAATCACCACACGTGTAGCCACCCGAATGGATGCCCTTACTAGCAACCTTGTGTAGTAGTCAAAATCCCTCTATTTGTTGATACAAAAGGTGGGACCTTTGAACCCACCCCAATTCTCATGGTTATTAATAGAGATAGTAGGGACAATCCTAAGGTTCGGTGGAGGGACGAGCCTTAGGAAACCTAGAACTTGGTATGCATGAGAAGTGAGTGCCATGGAGGGGAGCCAGTGCTACCAAGATCCTAAAGCTATCCACTTTGAATAGGCATGGCAAGGGGACTCAACAAATACAGTCCTTTCCTAGCCTAGGTTGTATAAGTTTATAATTGTTGTGAGTGTGAGTGACTAAAATCACTATTTTCTTGTCAAAAACCTCATCAAAACACATCCTCTGTTAGACACAAATCACTTCTGAACAATAACTGCTCACTTTCAGAAATATAGATCACCTTTAAACTATAGTTGCTCACCTTGTGCAAAATCCAAATAGCTTTTAACCAATAGCTGCTCGCTTCTGGCAAACATTGCGTCACTTTTACATAGCAATAGCTCACTTTTGAACTATAATTGATTGTCTCTGGTAAACTTGCTCGCCTCTGGTTCATATTGCAATCTCTCATCTAAAACAAACCCAAATCACTTCTAAGCTATTACCTATCACTTTTAGCATTTTTTGAGTTGCTTCTAAGCTATTACCTATCGCTTCTAGTCAAACATTAGCAATCCATATTAACCAAATCCAATCTATTGCACTTTCAAACTTCTTAGCTCTATCGCTAGATTTTAGACAGTCATGTGATCATCTACAGTCACCTGATCATCGTTTCCTATCTTGAGCATATCAAAATCATTGGAATTTTTAAGCTTTCCTTTAAGAACCCAAATAGCAACCAAACATCAAAACAATCAACTCAGTAGTAGCAAACATCATCCCTTTGGCTTTACTTAGCCCTAGCAACACTAACCAACAACATTATCAACTAGCTTTTCCCTTGAGTTTGTGAGCTATTCTCTAGGGAGTTTATCCAACCAAAAACCAACAAAGCAACCTAACAAAAACAACAACCAACAACCCATTAGCAAACCAAGTAACTAGCAAACTAACAAAACAAACCATCAACAAACAAACAACAAACCATCACCTTTTGGGTCTCAACCTTGACAAACTAGTCCAATCCAAATCATCAACCATCATGCCTCAAACTAGGAGCCAATATAGAGCTGAAATGGAAGCAAAGTTGCGAGCTAAGATGGAAGCCAAAATGCAACAATCCTGATCAACTCCCTTTAGAGATGCAACTCAATTCACAATCGGTATGCCTTCTTACATGTTTGTGCCTAAAGGATACACCGCTAGACCATCATCTTCACAACAAGTGCAACCTCAAACATTTTTAGAGACCTATGAAGAGAAATCCCAAAATGACTTATCAGAATTTAGAGACACACACCTATGGAACCAAGTTGAGAAGCTTATTTTATCTGATCCTAATCACTATTTCTTGCAATTATCCCATATGGGAGCCAAGTTACCAAGTGACTTTGACATATCCGTTATTCGAGAACATGATCCAAACACTCCTGCTATTGTTGCAAAGGGACCATCCACTATAGCCACACCATCTCATACCATATCCATGCTACAAAATCCACCTTCTAATCCATCTCCTTTAATACCTATTGCTGTACCATCAAACCCACCATGTTTGGAGTACACTCTTGAACCTTTAATAACTCCAACTGAGGTACTTCTCTACCTTTCACAAAATTTGAGCTTTCCACCTTTCCATGTTTCATAACATACCCCCACTCCTACCATGACTGTATCCATGCTTCAAGTATCACAAATGTCTAAAGTATCATAAATATCTCAAGTATCACAAGCCATCCATGTTTCACAAGAAAAAACTTTGCAAGTTTCACAAGCTATCCCCATACCACAAACTCTATAAGTTTCACAAGCTATCCAAACACCACAAGCCACACAAGTCTCGCAGCCATTACAAGTTCCCATTCCTATTGCATCACATGTGGAAATTACACCCCAAACTAATACTCCCATCATTTCTAATATGGTCTCCATGATTTCTACAAATCCATCCAACACACCATATAACCCCAATGTTAGTCTCATTGACATGACTGACCCACCTATTATATCACAAGCTGATACTAGCACCACTATCTCTTATGTCGATCAACTTACATCACTCACTCCACCTCCATATAATCCTTCACAAAATGTCAATCCGTATTATGCAAACCAAGGATTATTTATTGTCACCCAACATATGCCATATACCAATCCATCTCAAAGTACTCATGTTGTCCAAAACATAAACCCAAATGTTCATCCTTCTTCACCCACCAATCCTTCCATTGCTTACCATAATCCAAATCCAACTCCCAATCCACAACCATTAACCAATGTCAATCCATCCTCTAGTTCCCATGTGATGCAAAATCTTGGAGTTAATTCATCACAATATACCCAACCACTACTTGTGCCTCAAGGACAACAATCCTCAAACACATATGTGTTGCATACCAATCCTTTGGCATATAATGTGAGCACCCAACCCCAACAAACGGTCATACCCTCATACATTCCACAACAACCACAATATACACCATATTACATTCCACCTCCAAACCATCAACCCCCTTTGCAACAACAACAACTATCTCAAGTAGATGTTGAACAAATGATTAACAAGGCGGTAGGACAAAACAAGAAGACATTTTCCTTGGGAGATATATTCTCTTATCCATTTGACAAGTCACTTCACATGACACCTTTTCTGCCACATTTCAAAATTCCACAATTTGACAAATACAAAGGGAAAGGTAATTCAGATGATCATCTTTGAGCATTCTATGTTGCATGTCTCGATGTCACTCAGGATGATACATATCTTTTGAGACTATTCACTCGAAGCTTAGCAGGGCAAGCTATTGAATGGTTCTCTCACTTACCTCCGGGAATCAAGACTTTTTGTGAAATTAGCAAACAAATTTTGATCACATTTCACTTTCAACATTAAACATGAGGTGAATATGAATGACCTTGTTAATAACAAACAATGAAATGGTGAAAATTTCTCCTCCTTTACCCAATGATGGCGCAACATGGCTAGCAAACTATCATGGCAAATACCTGAGAAACAACAACTTGACATCTTTGTCCAAAATCTTCATCCCGAGATTTCATTCCAACTATAATTACAAAGTGCTAGCACCTTTGACAAACTTATCTCCAAAGGAACCACCATTGAGCAAGCTTTAATAACTAAGGGCACTATTAAGATTTTCAGAGACAACAAAGACAATTCTCAATCTTCCAATGACAAATCCAGCTTTTGGAACAAGAACAAAAATGTCATTAATGATGGCATTGTGGATGCAAAGAACATACAAATAGTGAAATCTCCCATTAACATTCAAGTTGCATCTACAATTAATCAACATTTTCAACGAAATCAACCAAGAACAAACCCAACACCTAAACGATAATTAATCTCGCAGAACTCATGGAGCTAATCTTTTGAAAACTTGTCCAAGCGGGAGATATCACAATACCCAAAGCTCCACCCAACGGAGAACCTATCTTCAAAGATCCTTGGTACAAAGAGAATGAATATTGTGAATACCATAGAGTCAAAGGACATAAAACAAATGGTTGCATGCACTTAAAACATGTCATTCAAGATTGCATCGATCAAGGTCTAATTAAAATCACACCACCAACATCACAACTGGCACAACAACCAACTTAGAACTATGATCTAGATGTCTTTAAAAATCCACTTCCATCTCATGACAAGACAAGTAACCCTCATACTAGGAATGCTATCCATTACAACTATGATTCATCCACGATTGGCCGCATTGACCAATCTCGTATTTATACCATCACTATCCAAGGTAAAGCACCCGATTGTTCTGTAACTACTAGAAGAGGCTGTGTTACTATTCAAGGACCACCTATCAACCCTCCTCAATTGCCTTCTAGTTATAATATCCTTGATCACCTTGGAAAAAATCCCGCACACATCTCCATCCTAGAGTTTCTATGCATATCCCCCATCCATAAAGCTATTCTTGAAAAAGCATTGTAAGAGTCTTCAGTGCCTAATGATATCGATACCACACAATTTCAATCTATGATAGCCAACATTGCAGCCCCTTTCCATCTCACCTCCTCTGACAAAGATCTTCAACCATCCATTAACCCATCACATAAAGAAGCCCTCCACATAGAAGTATTTGTAAACCAACGCCATACCAAACGAATACTTGTGGATGGTGGAGCTGGTCTCAATATATGCTCTCTAAAACTAATAAAACAATTGGGATATTCTGAGAAAGACATTGATACTTCAAAGGTCATTACTATCAAAGCATATGATGATGTTAAGAGAGATACTACAAGAGTCATCTTTTTACTTATCCAAGTTGGTAATGTCACTACTGATGTTCATTGTCAAGTGCTTAACATTGACCTTCCCTATAACATTGTCCCTATCCATCCATGGCTCCATGCCCTTAAAGACATTCCTTCCACATACCATCAATGTCTCAAGTTTCCACATAATGGTGTTGAAGTTACTATCCATGTCGATCCCAATCCATTCAAGTTTTGTCACGCTTTTCAAGCCAAATATCAAAATCCTAACCGTATTCCTATCAACACCAAAGCTTATCCATCTTCATCCTATGTTGATCCATTAGCCTTACTCAAGCCATTATCTAGCAAAGTCACTCCAAATCTCTATATCAAGTACACTAAACAAGGACCGAGTGAATACACACTGCAAGAACCTTCATTTGTATCCATTTCTAATATCAAAGTTGGACCTTCTTTAGTAGGAGAAACTTCTAATTCTGATACCACCAATGATTCCTCCCTTCATATCACCAACCTTTTTCAAGGAACCTCCATTTTCATGATCTCTTGCACCCCTTCTCCATCTCATGATGAATTGAAATCTAGTTCCCAAGATACCCCTAGTCCCATTGTCAATCACATGCTCCCACAAGCTAAAGATGTTGGTAATTCCTCCATCCCTCCTAAGTCCACCATTTCCCATCAAAAACCCCATCCTAAACCCCAAAAGTATGTCACCGTACATCTTCCACCATCTGATTTACCTCCGCTTCTTCCAACTCCTAAACTCCCACCAGCCACATACTCTTCATTTCTTCCACCTCCATTATCCTACAAATTGCAAAAGCATGTGATTGTACACCTTACACCATCCAATTTACCTCCACTACTTCCAAATCCTAATATCCCTCCATTTTCCTTACCTCCATTGCTACCAATGCATAATTATCCCCCTATCATCAATAAGTACCCTTATAATCCCAATCATGGCCAATAGATGCACACGTTGTCTAAACACAAAGCTTCCACCCATTCCACCAACCCCGCTTCCATCAAATCCTTGGGATTCAAAAACTAAAAATTGGGATGCCTCTACCTCTAAATCTAGGAATCCTACCAAGAATCCTAAAGATTCTCATGCCTCAGGGCACCAATGCAAAGAATCTCAACCAAGTACATCTAAAAAGCCATCTGAGCCCATAACTCCATAAGAAGAGCCCACAACCAAAATGGTTTGGGTTCCTAAGCAAACAAGGAAGCAAGCTGAATGAGGCATCCTTATCTACCTTTCAAAAATGTTAGGGTTAGCCAACAGAAGATATCAATTAAATGCAAATAAAGATTAAACAAAGGAATGAAAAATACACATAAATAATAACAACAAGAGACAAGTTTTAATGTGGTTCACCCAAACTCGAGCTACATCCACCAACAAGGTGTCCAATATTATTATCCAGTAAATCAAACCGATTACAACTAACAATCCCTGCAACTCAATACTGCTACAAATGCTACAATACAATATCAATCAAAACCCTAACCCTTAGCCACTTTTATCAAGCTTTTTGTCCATTACAAAATATAGGTTTTTTATGTCAGTTACAAAAATAGGGTTTTTTATGTAGGCTCTAAAAAAAATTTTGGGGGCTGCGCCCCTGAACCCTGGCGAGGATACATGGCTAGTGTACCATACTTTTCTGATCAGTTGCCACCTACCAACAATCTCCCACTTGGAGACTAATCAGGCTCCACACCAAACAATCTCCCACTTGGAGACTGATCCTGGATGACACCGCTACATGTGCAGCTCCCATTGGAAATAAGCACCATGGACTCTAATATTCTGTTTTTGTTGTTTTCAGTCTAGAAGACCAACCGAAGCTGAAGAGGAGCTCAGATTCTATCTTGTCACTGCCTTTATAAACATATCCACTAGATTACATCTGTATGTATCTTTTCTAACCTTAACTATCCATTATCCAACACCGACCGAATAAAGTGATACCTCAACTGTATGTGTTTGGTCTTTGAATGCATGGCAGAATTCTTTGCAAGATGTATGGCACTCTGACTGTCTGTATACAAAGAACTGTTAGCCTATTGTTTGCCCAATTCTTCCATGAAAGATTGCAGCCATATCATCTCCTTGCTCGCCTCTGTTGCAGTGACATACTCTGCCTCTGTGGTGGATAAAGCAACCACCTTTTGCAACTGTGAGATCCAAATCGACGTTGTCCCACCTATAGTAAAGACATAACCTATAGTACTCCCCCTGGTATCAATATCACCTACCAAATCTAAGTCTACATAACCTGCTAAATCAATATTATAGCCCCCAAAACATAAGTGTTTATTGGATGTACCTCTCAAATATCTGAGAATCTATTTTACCACATTCCAATGCTCCAATCTGGATGACTCATATACTTGCTAACAACTCCTACAACATGTGTAATATCTGGTCTCGTGCATACCATGGCATACATTAAACTTCCTACAGCTGAAGCATATAGTACCTTGGACATTTTTTCTTCCTCCTCTGGTGTCTTTGGACACATCTCCTTAGTCAATTTCAAATGACTAGGCAAAGGTGTGCTGACAGCTTTTGTATTCTCCATATGGAATCTCTGCAACACCTTTTCAACATAAGCAGCCTGAGATAGAGTCAATGTTCTGTTCTTCCTATCTCTACAAATTTTCATACCAAGGATTTGTTTTGCTGCCCCCAATTCCTTCATATCAAATGACTGTGCTAACTGTTGTTTTAACTCTCTTATGTGATCCATGTTAGACCTAGCTACAAGCATGTCATCAACATATAAACATAAAATAATGTAGCTGTCATTATCCAACCTCTTAAAATAAACACAATGGTCAAAATTACACCGACTGTAGCCTTGCTCAGCCATAAAACTATCAAATTTCAAATACCATTGCCGATGTACTTGTTTCAGGCCATACAAAGTTTTCTTCAATCTGCACAGTAGTTTCTCCTTACCTTTGACCTCAAATCCTTGGGGCTGTTCCGTGTATATCTCCTTCTCTAAATCACTATGGAGAAAGGCAATTTTCACATCTGACTATTCCAAATGCAAATCTTCAGTACCCACAATACTTAAAACAGTACGAATAGAAGTCATCTTGACAACCGAAGAAAATGTCTCATCAAAATCAATGCCCTTTTTCTATGCAAATCCTTTTACAGCTAACCTGGTCTTAAATTTTTTCTTACCTCCATCTTCTTCTTTCAGCCTGTAAACCCATTTGTTTGGTAAAGCCTTTTTACCTATAGGTAACTTACATAATTCCCAAGTTTGATTTTTCAGCAAGGAGTCCATTTCTTCTTTCATTGCAAGCTCCCACTGAACCTGTGTATCCACCTGCATAGCTTCATCATACCCTTCTGGTTCACTAGCATCTGTTAACAAAATAGAATACAAAGAGGGAGAAAACCTTTTAGGAGGTCTACTTATCCTTGTTGACCATCTAACATTCACTAGAGTTTGTGGTATTTCTGGTTGATGTTGTGGAGCATGAGGAACCACTGGAACATCACTATTTGGAGTATCATCCAGCACAACATAATCTTTTTCTTTCTTCTCATGCTGTTGCAACTGATCTTCGTACAACACCTTCTCATTGAATATAACATCCATGCTTCTCACAATTTTCTAATTTTCAAAATCCCAAAGCCTATAACTAAACTCATCAATGCCATATCCAATAAAGGTACAATTTTTTGATTTTGCATCTAGCTTGGTTCTATTTTCAGAATTTACATGTACAAATGCTTCACATCTGAAGGTTTTGAGAAAAGAATAACTCACTTCTTACATGTCCATGCTTCCTCTGGAATACCACAACCTAAAGGAACTGAAGGACCTTTGTTAATTAAATATACAACAGTGTTAATAGCCTTTGCCCACATGTTTAAAAGCAGCCCAACATGCAATCTCATGGTCCTTGCACACTCCATTATTGTCCTATTCATGCGTTCAACCACTCCATTTTCCTATGGAGTCCCTGAAACTATTTTTTGCCTACGAATTCCATTAAAGGAATAATAATCTTTAAATTCTTTGCTACAATACTCACTGTCATTATCAGATCTGAGACATTTTAATCTTTTACCCGTCTCATTCTCAACCAAGCTTCTCCATTTCTTAAATGTTTCAAATACATCAGATTTCTACCTAACAAAATAAATCCATACCTTCCTAGTTGCATCATCTATGAATGTAACATAATATCAAGAGCCATTGAGAGAAAATACCTGAGCTGGTCCCCATACATCGATATGCACAAGCTCCAACTTTTCATTTTTCTTTTGCTTCCCATTCTTGAGAAAATTGACTCTCTTTTGTTTTCCATACACACAACTTTCACAGAAATCCATATTAATACATTTTAGACCTAATAAAACTTTCTTAGAATGAAGTACCTTCATACCTTTTTCACTCATATGCCCAAGTCTGTTATGCCACAGTGTTGTCTCAGAACCTGCAACAACTATTTCAATCTCTTCCTACAAACCTGCAGCAACTGTTCCTGAACCTATTTATTTTTTCTCTACAATACCTAAAGTAGAAGGAACAGTATGACCTGTACAAATAAATAAGGTGCCTACTTTCACACCTTTTGAAACCTTCCAATTTTTATCATTAAATGTAACAATGCAACCTTCTTCAGCTACCTGCCCTGCTGAAATTAAATTCCTACTAAGCCTTGGAATGCGCCTTACCTCTTGTAGTAGCCAATGATTCCCATTCTGCAACTTAATATTGATTCTTCCCTTTCCAACAATCTGACAGGGTTCACTATCTCCCAAATAAACTAGCCCAAAATCCCCTTGGACATAATCAAGAAAATAACTTCTATGGGACGTAGCATGAAATGAGGCCCTTGAATCTAAAACCCATGAATCATCAACATTATCTAGGGAAAGAATCAAAGAATCATCTTTAGATTTATTACTTACCACATTTGCCTCCTTATTGCCTTTTTGTTTGTCTCCTTTATTTTTTCGAGACTAGCAATCTTTCTTCAGATGACCTAGTTTCCTATAGTACCAGCAATCCTTCTATCCTCTGGTTTGGGATATCTTATCCTTTGATTTTCCTCATGACTTCCCATGACCTCCAGAACCTTTTCCTCTCTCCTCTGATTTGCCCCTACTTTCTACATTCAAAACATTGCCTGATGTGGCTCCACCTAATCTTTTCATATCAATTTCCTCACTCAGAATAACACCAACAACATCATCAAATTTTAAGGTATTTGAACTAGAAACAGAGTTACTAACCACCATTACCAAACTATTCTAGCTTTCAGGCAATGAACATAATATCAAGAGAGCTCTAACTTCATCAAATTTTACATTTATAGAAGTCAATTGATTGACAATCATATTAAATTCATTTAGATGATCTGTCACAGATCCACCTTCAACCATTTTTAGATTAAACAAACACTTCATGAGAAATACCTTATTTAAGGTTGAGAGTTTTTCATACAATTTAGCCAAAGCTTTTATCAGACCATCTGTTGTCATCACTTTCATTATATTGAATGCCACTGATGGTGCTAGGCACAATCAAATGGTTCCCAGTGCCTTTTTGTCAAGAAGATTCCAATCCTCATCAGACATTGTTGCCAGTTTCTTGGCTACTCCTTCCAACAACATCCATAAATGCTTTTGATAGAGGTAGTCCTCCATCTGCATCTTCCTTAACTGATAGTTCTACCCATTGAATTTATCAACCTTTAATTTACCCTTGTCCACCATTGCTCCCACTCAACCGTGAGACCTTCCTACAGATGATAATCAAACATAACCTGCTCTGATACCACTTGTTAGGGTTAGCCAGTAGAAGATATCAATTAAATGCAAATAAAGATTAAACAGAGGAATGAAAAATACACATAAATAATAACACCGAGAGACAAGTTTTAACGTGGTTCACCCAAACTCGGGCTACATCCACCAATAGAGAGTCCAATATTATTATCCAGTAAATCAAACCGATTACAACCAGCAATCCTTGCAACTCAATACCATTGCAAATGCTACAATATAATATTAATCAAAACCCTAACCCTTAGCCGCTTTTATCAAGCTTTTTGTCAGTTACAAAATATAGGTTTTTTATGTCGGTTACAAAAATAGGTTTTTTTATGTAGGATCTAAAAACAATTTGGGGGTTGCACCCCCGAACCCTTGCTCGGGGCCCAACCCAGCCTGGAACCTCGATGAGGATACATGGCTAGTGTACAGTACTTTCCTGATCATTCGCCACCTACCAACAAAAAATCCCAACCATCTCCTTCCATCTAAATCACCATTCCATTCAAAAATCCAAAAATCCCACAAGCAAAGCAAAAATCATAAAAATACTAAGTCTAGGTGGGTTCCTAAATCACTCCATCACCCATCTCCTAAGAAAACATCTCCATTGCTTCCTACACCACCTTCCCATCAAAAGATTCAATGTTTAACACAGTGTGTGCAATCGTTGGTCATGGTTCCATTCCATTCCACAACATTTCCACATACCTCAATCTCCCCAATCTTTCATTCATTATCCTACATATTTTTCCTTACCATTCTATATCTATGGTCCATGCTTTGCATTAGCCTTCTCTCCATACATCCTTCCATGAACCTTTCATAATCCTCTAGCCTTCCATGCACTATCAACTTAATCCATCTCCTTCCCATAAAATCCCCTTTACCAATATCTATGAGCATAATGACATAGTCCATGCGATGACATCCCTCTCTATCATGACCACCAACATCCATTGAACTAGACACTTGAGTCCCTCCTATCCATTACCATGGTGAAAACCTGGCAAATAGGCACCATGTGTAATTGTCATGCTATTCCAAAAAAAAAAACTATCCAATAGTGAAAACCATTTTATGGCGCTTTGGATGACCAAATAAAAAGTACAAGATAAATAATTCATCCTCTGGTGAAAACTTCATGATCAGGTGCCCTGGATAAGTACCATAGTGAAAACCTAGCAAACAGACACTATGTGTAAAGACTAGCCTCCATCATTTACTTAGTTTGTTTGATCACAGCTCTCCATAACTTCATCTACTATCTTGGCTCCATCATCCACCTCATAATCCACTATTGTTCCTATCTAAACATCGCAAGCCATTATTCCTTAACCATCCATAATAAAAGCCTTTTTTCCCTTATCTTTGCCATGCTAGTTCTCGTAGTTTGGACTTTGTTGGGTTTAAGATATCATTTGGCACCTTAGTATACTATCTGCATAAACACATCCATTGCAGCATCTTCCTAACAAACTTCATCCCACACTGGGGACACTTGTTGAGCCTTATTTGGTAGTGGACAGCCATAACTCTAGCTCATATCATTCCAAACCAAACCTGAAACACAACCAACATCCAAACCAAACCCAAAACACAGCAACCATGCAAACCAAAATATTAAAACACAAAAAACAACCAAAAACATCAAAACATAGCCAAAATCTAGAAAAAATCAAAACATCAAAAAAATCCAAGCAATAAAGTTGATCCTTTGACATCAACTATCAACACAATAAACTAGAACTACATCTCATCTCTATCATTCAAAGACTTGATCCCATGGATACAGGGTATATAGGCAATCTGAAATGTGAAGGAAGCACTCTGATTCAAGCATAGACGATAGCTCCTTTCATCGTCCATCTTTCATCCTTCTTCTAACCATCCTCTAATCATTCATTTCCCTTTCTTCTATCTGTCATCACTTACATCATCAATAAGCCCAGAACTACATCTTCATCATGTCTCATCACCATCGTACTGTGCTTTGATCCCGTGGATACAGGGTATGTAGGTAGACTGGAATATGAAGGAAGTATCCAGTACACAAGCATAGACAATCCACTTGTTGTTATATGGAGCCTAATCAAACTTGGAGGTTAAATTAACCCTAGTTTTATCGGCATGGTTTCCCCCCAAATTCCTACAGGGTCAAGGGACAGTGCCCCTAAGATGGGGTCAAGGGGCAGTGCCATTGGCGCACTCCCTATTGGGATACAGGGCGAGGTTGAGGGGCAATGCCCCCAAAACCTCACACAATTTTTAATTATTTTATTAAGGTGTTGGGTGTTATTTTTCATTGGCCAACATTAAAAAAACCCTATTTTGTAACTGACAAAAGTCATGATAAAAATGGCTAAGGGTTAGGGTTTCCGTTGATGTATTGTAGCATTTATAGTGGTATTGAGTTTCAAGGATTGTTGGTTGTAATCAGTTTTATTTACTAGATAATAATATTGGACTCTCTGTTGGTGGATGTAGCCTGAGTTTGGGTGAACCATGTTAAAAATTGTCTCTCACTGTTATTATTTTTGTGTATTTTCATTCCTCTGTTTAATCTTTATTTGCATTTAATTGATATCTTCTGCCGGCTAACCCTAACAAGTGGTATCAGAGTAGGTTGTGTTCAATTATCATCTGAAGGAAGGTCTAACGGTTGAGTGGGAGCAATGGTGGATGAGGGTAAATTGAAGGTCAATAAAGTTAATGGGTAGAACTATCAATTATGGTAGATGCAGATGGAGGATTACCTCTATCAAAAGGATTTATGGGGGCCATTGGAAGGAGTATCCAAGAAACCGACAGGAATGATGGATGAGGATTGGAATCTTCTAGACAGAAAGACACTGGGAACCATTTGGTTGTGCCTAGCACCATCAGTGGCATTAAATATAATGGAAGTGAAGACAATAGATGGTCTGATGAAAACTTTGGCTAAATTGTATGAAAAACCCTCAACCTCAAATAAGGTATTTCTCATGAAGCATTTGTTTAATCTGAAAATGATTGAAGGTGGATCTATGACAAATCATTTAAATGAGTTTAATACTATTATCAGTCAGTTAACTTCTGTAAAAGTAAGTTTTGATGAAGAGGTGAGGGCTCTCTTGATATTATGTTCTTTGCTAGAAAGTTGGAATAGCTTGGTAATGGTTGTAAGTAACGAAGTCTTTGGTTCAAACACTTTAAAATTTGATGATGTTGTTGGTGTTATCCTTAGCAAGGAAATGTGACAGAAAAGCTCAGGAGGGTCCACATCAGGTAGTGTTTTGAATGCAGAAAGCAGGGGCAGATCAAAGGAGAGAGGAAAAGGTTCTGGAGGTCATGGGAAGTCATGAGGAAAATCAAAGGACAAGAGATTCCAATCTAGAGGACAGAAGGATTGCTGGTACTATGGGAAACCAGGTCATCTGAAGAAAGATTACTAGTCTCAAAAAAATAAAGGAGACAAACAAGAAGGAAATAAGGAGGCAAATGTGGTAAGTAATAAATCTGAAGATGATGCTTTGATTATTTCCCTAGATAATGCTGATGATTCATGGGTTTTAGATTTAGGGGCCTCATTTCATGCTACTCCCCATAAAAGTTATTTTCTTGATTATGTCCAAGGGGATTTTGGGCTGGTTTATTTGGGAGATAATGAACCCTGTCAGATTGTTGGAAAGGGAAGAATCAAGATTAAGTTACAGAATGGGAATCATTGGCTACTACAAGAGGTAAGGTACGTTCCAAGGCTCAGTAGGAATTTAATTTTAGCAGGACAACTAGCTGAAGAAGGTTGTATTGTTACATTTACTAATAAAAATTGGAAGGTTTCAAAGGTACCTTAATAGTAGCAAAAGGTGTGAAAGTAGGCACCTTATATCTTTGTACAAGTCATACTGTTCCTTCTACTTTAGCTGTTGTAGAGAAAAAATAAATAGGTTCAGGAACAGTTGCTGTAGGTTCATAGGAAGAGACTAAAACAATAGCTGTAGGTTCTAAGACAACACTATGGCATAATAGACTTGGGCATATGAGTGAAAAAGGTATGAAGGTACTTCTTTCTAAGAAAGTTTTACTAGGTCTAAAATGTATTAATATGGATTTCTATGAAAGTTGTGTGTATGGAAAATAAAAGAGAGTCAATTTTCTCAAGGATGGGAAGCAAAAGAAAGATGAAAAGTTGGAGCTTGTGCATACAGATATATGGGGACCAACTCAGGTGTCTTCTCTTGATGGCTCTCGGTATTATGTTACATTCATAGATGATGTAACTAGGAAGGTTTGAATTTATTTCCTTAAGTAGAAATCTGATGTATTTGAAATATTTAAGAAATGGAGAAGCTTGGTTGAGAATGAGACATGTAAAAGATTAAAATGTCTCAGATCTGATAATGGTGGTGAGTATTGCAGCAAAGAATTTGAGGATTATTATTTCTTTAATGGAATTCATAGGCAAAAAATGGTTTTAGGGACTCCATAGGAAAATGGAGTGGCTGAATGCATGAATAGGACAATAATGGAGTGTGCAAGGACCATGAGATTGCATGCTGAGCTACCTTTAAACATGTGGCTAGAGGCTGTCAACACCGTTGCATATTTAATTAATAGAGGTCCTTCAGGTCCTTTGGGCTGTGGTATTCCAGAGGAAGCATGGATAGGTAAGAAGGTGAGTTATTCCTTTCTCAAAACCTTTGGATGTGAAGCATTTGCATATATAGATTTAGAAAATAGAACCAAGCTAGATGCAAAAATAAAAAAAGTGTACCTTCGTTGGATATGGCATTGATGAATTTGGATATAGGCTTTGGGATTTTGAAAATTAGAAAATTGTGAGAAGCAGGGATGTTGTATTCAATGAGAAGCTGTTGTACAAAGATCAGTTGCAGTAGCATGAGAAGAAAGAAAAGGATTATGTGGTGCTAGATGATACTCCAAATAGTGATGTTCCAGTGGTTCTTCATGCTCTGCAATAGAAACTAGAAATACCACAAACTCTAGTGAATGTTAGATGGTCAACAAGGATAAGTAGATCTCCTAAAATGTTTTCTCCCTCTTTATATTTTATTTTGTTAATAGATGCTGGTGAACTAGAAGGGTATGATGAAGCTATGCAGGTGGATACACAAGTTCAGTGGGAGATTGCAATGAAAGAAGAAATTGACTCCTTGCTGAAAAATTAGACTTGGGAATTATGTAAGTTACCTACAGGTAAAAAGGCTTTACCAAACAAATGAGTTTATAGGCTGAAAGAGGAAGATGGAGGTAAGAAAAGATTTAAAGCTAGGTTAGTTGTAAAAGGATTTGCACAGAAAAATGGCATTGATTTTGATGAGATATTTTCTCCAGTTGTTAAGATGACTTCTATTCGTACTATTTAAAGTATTGTGGCTGCTGAAGATCTGCGTTTGGAACAGCTAGATGTGAAAACTGCCTTTCTCCATGGTGATTTGGAGGAGGAGATATACATGGAACAACCCCAAGGATTTGAGGTCAAAGGTAAGGAGAAACTGGTGTGCAGATTGAAGAAGAGTTTATATGGCCTGAAACAAGCACATCGGCAATGGTACTTGAAATTTAATAGTTTTATGGCTGAGCAAGGCTACAATTGGTGTAATTCTGACCATTGTGTTTATTTTAAGAGGTTGGATAATGACAACTACATTATTTTATGTTTATATGTTGATGACATGCTTGTAGCTAGGTCTAACATGGATCACATAATAGAGTTAAAACAATAGTTAGCACAATCATTTGCTACAAAAGATTTGGGGGCAGCAAAACAAATCCTTGGTATGAAAATTTGCAGAGATAGGAAGAATAAAAAATTGACTCTATCTTAGGCTGATTATGTTGAAAAGGTGTTGTAGAGATTCCATAAGGAGAATGCAAATGTTGTCAGCACACCTTTAACTAGTCATTTGAAATTGACTAAGGAGATGTGTCCTAAGACACCTGAGGAGGAAGAAAAAATGTCCAAGGTACCATATGCTTCAGCTGTAGGAAGTTTAATGCATGCCATGGTATGCATGAGACCGGATATTGCACATGTTGTAGGAGTTGTAAGTAGGTATATGAGTCATCCTGGATTGGAGTGTTGGAATTCAGTAAAATGGATTCTCAGATATTTAAGAGGTACATCCAATAAACGCTTATGTTTTTGGGGCTCTAATACTAATTTAGTAGGTTATGTAGACTCAAATTTGGTAGGGAATATTGACACTAGGCAGAGTACTACAGGTTATGTCTTTAATGTAGGTGGGACAGTAGTGAGTTGGATCTCATGGTTGCAAAAGGTGGTTGCTTTATCCACCATAGAGGCAGAGTATGTAGCTACAACATAAGCAAGCAAGGAGATGATATGGTTGTAATCTTTCATGGAAGAATTGGGCAAACAATAGGTTAATAGTTATTTATTTATTGACAGTCAGAGTGCCATACATCTTGCAAAGAATTCTGCCTTGCATTCAAAGACCAAACATATACAGTTGAGGTATCACTTCATTCAGTCAGTGTTGGATGATGGATAGTTAAGGCTGGAAAAGATACATACAGATGAAAATCTAGTAGATATGTTTACAAAGGTAGTGACAAGAGAGAAGGTGAGCTCCTCTTCAGCTTCAGTTGGTCTTCAAGACTAAAAACAAAATTAGAACAACAAAGTCCAGGGTACTTATTTCCAATGGGAGCTATAGGGTCAGCGGTGTTATGATCAGTCTCCAAGTGAGAGATGATATGGTGTGGAGTCTGATTAGTCTCCAAGTGGGAGATTGTTCTTATATGGAGCCTAATCATGCTCAGAGGTTAAATTAACCCCACTTTTATTGGCAAGGTTTCCCCCCAAATTCCTATGGGGTCAAGGGGTAGCACCCCTTGCGGGGGTTTGGGGACAGTGCCCCTAAGATGGGGTCAAGGGGCAGCGCCCCTTGTGGGGGTTTGGGGGTAGTGCCCCCAAGACTGGATCAAGGCGTCGGGTGTTATTTTTCATTGGCCAAAATTAAAAAAAACCTATTTTGTAACCAACAAATTTTTTGATAAAAATGGCTAAGGGTTAGGGTTTCTGTTGATGTATTATATTATTTGTAGTGGTATTAAGTTGCAAGGATTGCTGGTTGTAATCAGTTTGATTTACTGGATAATAATATTGGACTTTTTGTTGGTGGATGTAGCCCAAGTTTGGGTGAACCACATTAAACATTCTCTTATTGTTATTATCTCTATGTATTTTCATTCCTCTGTTTAATCTTTATTTGTATTTAATTGATATCTTCTACCAGCTAACCCTAACACAACCCCATCTTCATCTTCTTTCATCTTCCATCTTCTTCTCTTTGACCAGCTCAAGCAAGAAGTAGACTATGTACATCAGCAAAAGCTCAAGCACTTTAACAAATCAGGGATAAGCTGGAAGCTACTTGTCTGCATGCCTTAAGACAACATTTGCTATAGCATTTTATCAACATCTTTATCCTTTAATAGGATGTGGCTTTCCTCTAAACAAGGCATGAACTTAAATCCATCCAAGAGCACTTAAATTTGGCAAGAGAACGTGATGACAGTATCTTTTGTTTTATCTTTTGATCTATCTTTTGTTCCTTTCTTATGCCTAATCAAGACTATCTTGATCTATCTATATCTTGGTATGTTGCGAGGAAGTACAGAATGGGGCATGGTCATTGTTGATGTATAAAATGCACAAGTTCCAACACCAACATGGGAAGTTTCAAGAATGTGGGACTTGACACTTGAAACAACCTCCAAATTTTATAGAAGCTGGCTCTTCCTATTTCAATGGGTTTTGAGTAAAGGGAAGAGAAAGAAATAGGATTATAGATACAATAAAAAAAAATCTAATTTATGGTGATGCGCCTGAATGAAATATATTTCCTTAACTAGCATAGTGAACAAATTCTCGAGATTCAGTTATATTCAAGAGCAAATGTTCCATGATCAATATAGATAGATTATAAATGAATTAAAGGATTAAAGGCTAAACTTAGAAATCAATATAGAGACACAGATAATATCACCAATGGCACATAACAAAGCTCCTTTCATTAATAATTCAGCAAATATAAAAGGCACAGAGACATGCATAGGTATAACAGCTTCCTTATTAGAAATAGCTAAACAAAGGAAAAATGATATATCTGATCACAACAAGATCTATGAATTCTCTAATGAATAATAATGTCTCCATCTGTGTTACATAACTTCTCCATTTATAGCCACAAAATTTGATTCAAGATCGTCACTAACTACTAGGATCCCAATGACTAAAATAGAACTGGGACTCGAACTGCCACTTGAATTGACACTGAGAATCTCTTCAAATTTGCAACTGCCTTTTCTGATACGCTCATTGGACAAGTGATGAAAAATGTGACACTATAACTCTTAGTCCCATTACAACACGTGGTATCACTTGCAACTACTCAAACAGCTTCAAAAATACCATGCGGCGGTGTCCACATAAAACTTAGCTTCTTTACTTTCAAAAGAAATACACAGGATAGCGCCTTTTGTCACCATCTGCCACACTTGAAACATGACATGTGGCAGCCTCCAAGAAATAAAACTGAGACACTTGGCATACTTTGTTGAATTTAAAGTCTCTTTACCTTTATCCTCAAGCATCTCTGGTAATGACACTTGTCACCTTCCGCGCTATTTAGAAACTATGACATTATCTTGGGACCAACCATATGCTTCTTGGTCTTTTCAAAAGGAGACATAACATTGTGACACATGGCACACACTGCTTAAAGCAATAATAGAAATGTGGCACTCGCTAGAAATATTTAAAACTAGATAAAAGAGTCTTCAGGAGCTCTGCGGAGACAACACTTGTCACTCTTCGCTTCAACTAGAAACTTGATAATACGTGGTGACAGCCAGCAACTTCAACAATGAAACAAGAATTAGCCTCTGCAAATGACACATGGCGAGCTCCGCATAGAACTAAAGCCATGTCATTATAACCCTTGGGCCCACCATATGTTTCTTAGTGCCCAGAACTTAATAAAAGGAAAACATGCAGCAATGTCTGCTACAAGCTAAAAAGGACACATGGTGACATCCGCTAAAAGCTGAAACTTGAGAAACTTTTACCAAGGCTATCATGAAGTGACACGTGGTTCATTCCGCACTCAAGAAACAATTTGAAACACTGGGACTACAAAGCATAAAGAGGCATACGTAGAAACATACAGAAACACATAGAACACTTACAAACTACAGAAACAAATGTAGAAACTAGCATTATACTAAGAAACTAGAAACAATGAGCCGCAACTAATATAAAATGAAACGTAGAGTTAGACTCTATAGTTCTTGGTGACTACAAGGACTTTTGGGCCTACTTAGAAAGAACTCCATAATCAACAAAATTTCAAAATTGCACCACCACTACAAAAGAATCATAGCTTCTATAATGCGGCCTAATAAATAGACCATTCTAAATCTGATTACCCTTGTCTACTTTGCAAGTCCTAAAAGCAAAATCTAAATGAATGATGTCTCTATGAGAAAAAGACTACAAAATTTGCACCACATCATGTAACTGGAATTCAAACTGGGCCAATGGAACCAATACTGCTTGTACCTCTTTCATAGTGGAGGAATCACTTAGACCCTAAAAAATAGCTTGATCATTCTTCTTAGTAAGCAAGAGAGCCTTTATAGCATTAGTCATTAACATGGTACTGTCATTAGGAAAAGGGGAGGGTAACCCTAGTTGGACCAATCCTTCAATGTGTCCTTTCATATCTTTTATACCCTCTTTGACTTTATCCAAAAGTTATTTACAATTTATGGCAGTAGAATTACAACTTAAGACTTCATTTACCCTTTTGTAGTAACCATTCTATCACTTACACCAGCTACAGACAAGGTCTCATCAGATGTGTCATGAAGCTTCTGTAACAGGAGTTGGGAGTCTGAAACTCTCAATGAAACAATAGACAATGTTGCCTCTATAGAAGACTCTACCTTCTCACAAAGTTGTTGGGAATTTAACATAAAGGTGAGGGATGGCTTAAGCTAAATAATCTCCTCAAAGATTCTTCCCCATGTAGATGCATAAAGCTCCTTTACCATATTTAAAACTCCTACATTTTGTGGCCTTTGTGCCAACTCAATTGTCAACTGCTTTGTCTTTTCTTGCTCAGCCATAAATTGGGCTTAAGCTACACTAATTAGATTCTACTCCTTTGAAAGGGCCTACTATAATTGTGATGCCTCTTGCAACTTGTCTTGATACTTCTTTTCTACAGTAGCCTTCTCCTGTCTCAATATAGTAATAATAGCTTTCTCCTGTGATAACTCAACTTTCAAGGCTACAACTTGAGCCTGTGTTGCTTGATGAATCTATAGAGAAACAGTAGACTATAAATCTTTGTTTAAAGTGTCAATCCCTTTCACTTTGGCTTGTATTTCTGAAGTCAAGATACTATTGGTAGTTTTCTCTTGTGCCAAATCAGCCTCAACCTTTTGTAATCTTTTGGACACCTTCAAGTAATCAGTAGCAACTACTAAAGCAATTTCATTCATTAATTCTACTTTGTCCTGTGGCCTAAAAAGAGATAGATCCATAGCCACTACATTCATTGAATAATCCTCTGGCTAAATTTTTTCATTAGGTTTGATCACATTAGGAGCCAAATGTGTAATAGTCAAAGACTATTGAATAGGATCAAATAAAGATTTGATGTGAGCTACAACAGGGCTCTTATTCTCTTTCTTTCTTTTCTTCTCCATCTGAATCTCTCTTGCATTTCTTGTTGTGTCAGCTTGTGCCTGAAAAGTAGGAGGTGAGGAAATGTGCCCACTAGAAAATGGATAACCTTGAGGTAGGCCATAAGGAATGGTAGTCATTTGTTGGCTAGGATCAAATTGTGGCAAAGCCTGCTTAGGTATGGATGGGGGAAACAGAGGTAAGGAAATGGCCTATGATGACATGGCCGATGAATTGGCAATTTGGGAAAAAGTTTGCAAAAGTGCAGCAGAAGTGGCATGAGATGTGGAAAATTGGGTCAACTAGGTTTCCACCCCCAAATGAGAAGAAATAGGAGGGGAAAAGAGAGAAGAAGTACCTACTTGAGCCACTGATGAGATCATAGGAGCTTGTTGCTGCTGTGGCACCAATACCTCTTCTTCTGAACTCTCTTCTAATATCAACCTATGTATTTTCTTCTGATGCCTCCTCCAAGTCTTCTTCATTAATATTGATTCATGTTTGTTGCAAAGGAATTGCTCTAAGACCACCAGATGCCAAAGTTGTTTGGGTCTCAAGAGGCGATGATGATACAATCTCCTTTTGTTTCTATAGGGCACTAAGAGATGGAGGCCATTAGGCTTTAGGAGCTGAAGCTAATGCTTGCCCTGTCCCTTGAACATCCTACCCCTTCTCTATTCTTTCTACCATTCCCACTGCTTCTGGAGAGTCTCTTGGACTATTACTTGTGTCAGGACTAGAAATTGGGGTCATATGAAAATCATGCCATATAGTTTCCCATTCTTCATCAGTCTCAACATTCCCAAAAGTATGAGTAGTTTCAGATATCTCTTGTCTGTATTTCTAGTAAGTTGCAATTTTCTTTGCACTCCAATCTTTCTTCTTCAAGGTAGCTTTGAGACATGTAGTCATTGACTTCTTAGGGTCATATTCCTATATCTTCTTATAAAAGGTTTCCCATGGCCGAGGACCTTCATCTGGCAAATCTTTTAATTCAACATAAGTTGTAGGATCATCCTGCTTAGGTGATCTTCTCTTCTCCCAAAAGGGGCGTTTCTCATGAATAAATTTTGTAGAAACTTTATTACTGACAATCCAAGAAGCTAGGAATCTATCTAGATCATATTTCCATTTATCCTCAACAATCAAGAAACCATAAGCAGCCAACTTCCTCAATAGAAGATTTTCAGTTTCTCTTGCCTCAATTGTTATCTTTTCCGAGGTCTAAGGAACATCATAGATTTTCTTCTTTTTCTTCTTATACCCAAAATCATTATCAATGACAGATATCTGTTGAACCACTTCTAAAAATGTAACCCTAGGGGTCAAGACTTTTGGCAATAGAACAGGCTCCCCAGCATAGCCATGAAGTCTTATAATAGTTGTATGGGCTCCAAAGAAATAGTCACAGGGAACTTTCATATTCAATAAGAAACCCCTGAGCCCTTCTGTCATTCTATTTTCTACAGGTTTAGAACTTAACTAACAAAAAGCAGGTGCAACAAAACACTCTACAAATTCATATGGGTTTCAAGTATCTAACAGAACATGGGTCCATGCAGACACTAGAATTGTTCTATTGCTACCAGACTTAGGGTCATACATATTTAAAGACATGTATTGCTGAAAGAGACCAAAATTTTGATATCGCATTAAATGAAACAGGTATGCTGAGTACTTGAAAACATGATCCTAAGAAAAATTTGTGAGCTGGTCCACCATAGCCGTAGAGATTTATTCTGTAAAGTCAAGACGATACTCCTAAGACTTGTCTACAGTCTTAAGCCTGAAAATCACTGCAAGCTACCAATCATGCACTGTTGAGTCATCATATTGTCCAAAGATAAAAGGCAGCATAGCAAGAGCATCTTGAATGTCAGCACTAAACTGAGCTCTTCCTGTAGGCAGTGAAGGTAACTGGGTATTTTCATCCTAGATGCATTTCAGCATTTAGAAACTTCACCTTACTGTGGATATTTGCCCATGTGGCTTGTAACTTAGGAATAGTAGGAAATGTGGCTGTCCTATCATGCTATAAAGCCAACATATCCTAAATTGCTTTGGGGGTTATCTAGACCATGAAGGGGGCATGTTGAATAGTAGCAGATGGGGGATGAAATAATTCTGCACATAGGTCAATCAATTCTGGGTACGGGTGAACATTAGGAACTACAAACTGTACCAATTGGGATGTTCATACTCTCATCCCAAAATTCTCTGACTGCCCTTTCGATGCACAGATGAGACACCTTTGGTGAGCTCTGTCCTAAAGAGTCTTGGTGTTCTTCTGCATGCGTGTGTCAAAAATGCCATCTACATAATCTGTTACCTATGTTGAGTCTGAACTCACCCCTATTTCTAGGACCCTTATTCTTGGATAGCTTGCTTTCGGCTGCGCTGGTGCAAATGCATATGATTTGCTTCTCATTAACTTATCATAATGTTCAAAGAGCCCTAGCCCTTCTTGTGGCAATTGTGGCTTTGAAATTTTCTATATTTCTTGTAAAAGCCTTGGAAACTCTTGGCATAGAAAGAAGAAACTAGAACTATAAACAAACCTAAACTTAGCTAGATTTGCAAGCAAGGAAAGATGCTTAGATGCAGAAAGCAGAGCTCGAAGAATACAAAATGAAAACAGTAAATGCAAGAAACTAAGGGACTCAAAACTTAGCTCGGTAAGGCATAATGAAACAATCAATGAAACATACATCTTATTAATGGCATTAATGCCAAAAGATAGTTAGTGTATCTTTTAAAAAATCTATATTGGACAGAGTGTGAGATCCATATTAAAAGTGGTGATCTTCTAAGGAGATAGGTACCTTTTATTGAAGTTTTAAGGAACTGCTAGAATGGCCTTCATAAATGCGATTGCTAATGAAAGAGACCTTTGTGTTGTGGACACATGTTCTCATAACACTTATAAAGGGAAAAAAGAAATAAAGGCATCTAACTAACTATGATACATAATGAGTTTCAAGACTTAGGTAAAATGTTTCAAGAAGATCCCATTTACAAAAATCTATTTAGGCTCTCCATCCATAGTCTCTAACTCAAATGTATTTTGTTGCTTATAGGATCGAATCTTGAAAGGTCTTGTCCATAATGAATCAAACTTACTATGTTGGCCTAGTTTAGCAGCTCTCTCATCCCATTTGAGAAAAAGTAACCCAATTTCAAAGTTTGGATTGGAGGTCTTCCTATCAAACTAGTTCTTGACAATCTGTTGATGCCTAATTAGAGACTCGTGTGCTTTTTCTCTCTTCTCCTAAACTTCTAGTAACTTGGCAAGTCTAACTTGCATCGAGCCATTTTCCTCTATCTCCAACTGTTTCAACAACTGTAAGGCAAGAACTTCTATACTTAGTGGCATCACTGCATGCTTACTATAGACTAACTTATATGGAGACACCTTAGTTACTTGTTTTGGTGTGATTCTATCTACCCATAGTGCTGCACTAAGAGATTTGTGCTAGTCCCTTTGATGTTTAGCTCCCATTCTCTTTATGAGTCTAATCAGATTCTTATTAGTAGACTCTACTAGGCCATTGCATTGTGGATAGTAATTAGAAGAAATCTTCAGATATATTCCATTTTTAAAAGCAAACTCTGACAATTTAGTTCCTAAAAATGCCTTAACATTGTCTAATATGATAGTGCACGGAGGGCCAAACTGGGTAGTTATCCCTTCGAGAAACTCTAAGATTACTTTTTTAGTAGCTTCCTTGAGTGGCACTGCTTCACTCCACCTTGTAAAGTAATCCACTGTAGTGAGGATCCATTTGTATCCCATACTTGACATTGGATTGATCATGCCAATAAAATCTAAACCCACTAAGCAAAGGGTTTATCCACTACTATTGGACTCAAAGGCAATGCAACATTTCTTCTTCTTCCAATATAAAACTGACAAGCCTGACATTCTTTAACCAGCTAATAGCAATCTAAAAATAGTGTCAGCCAAAAGTAACCAGCTTGTGTCACTTTAATTGCAGTAGTTCTTGCTAAAAACTATCCCCATGAGGTTCCATGATGAAACTCATGCAGTATCCTTTGGGCTTCATCTTTCTCTACACATATTAATAGTATTCCATCAATATTCTTTCTAAACAAAACATGATCAATCAATACAAAATGGACTCCTTGTTGTCTATAGTATCTTTTCTTGTTAGGGGAGAGTTCATTTAGGAAAATACCAGTTCTCATGAACTGTATTCTATCTCTTACCCAGGAATCTCGATCAACTTCTTAGAGTCTCAACACTATTTCTACTTCTACTTCTTTAGGAATTGACTCTTCTATGTCTTGAGTAATACATTCGCAAAGTCCCCTACCCCTGACCAATTTGGTAGGCCTTACCTCTACATCATATTCTAAGATTGTAGTTATCTAATTGCCTCTCTTTTCAGTAATCTCACCCTCCATGATATATTCCCTTACACTAGGGTGGGCTACTAATATTAGGATCTTATTCCCTATCACTAAGTTCCTAAATTTCTTAAGAGCTTTTACCATTGCATAAGCTTGTTTCTCAACAAAATTGTACCTTGATTCATACTCCCTGAGTGTTCTAGAGAAAAATGCAATTGGATGTTCTCCTTCTTCTTTATCATCTTTCTGGGTCAGAATAGCTGCCACACTGTGTTCTCCTCCATATACATACATTATAAAGGGCTTAGAGAAATCTAGATTTCTCAGTACTGGTGCAATGGAAATAGCTTTCTTTACTTCTTCAAATGCTTGTCTCCCTTTAGCAGTCCATTTGAAAACTAAATCCTTCTTTAGCAACAGAGTAATGGGTCTAACTAGTCTTGCAAAATTAGATATAAAGCAACTACCAAAATTGATCTTACCAAAAAAGGATTGAATTGCCTTCTTGTTGATTGGCAAAGATAGATTTAATATAGCTATGACTCGCTCAGGGTCAATGGAGATTCCATTTTTTGAAACAATGTGTCCCAGCAGCTTCCCTTGGGGCACAACAAAAATACATTTCTTAGGATTTAGGGAGATCCCAAACTCCTGACATTTCTAGAAAACAGCTTCTAGGTGCTCAAAGTGATCTTTAGCATCTTTGGTAAATATAGTAAGATCATCCAAATAGATCAGAATGATCTTGTCTATAAGGTCTCCAAATGCTATGTCCATGGCACGCTGAAAAGTAGCTCCAACATTTGAAAGACCAAATGACATTTTGGCATATGCGAAGGTTCCCCACTTTGTAGTGAATGTTGTCTTATGTTGGTCTTCATCAGCCAACCAAATCTGATTGTATCCTGAAAAACCATCAAGCAATGAAAACCATTCTAATCTAGCTACTGTTTGCAAAATTTGTTCCATGGATGGTAGGGGGTAATGATCTTTCAATGATGCTTTATTCAGGTCTCTGAAGTCTATGCAGAGCTTGATGTCTCCATTCTTTTTCCTAACTGGCACCAATTTAGACACCCAATTTGAGTGTTTAATTGGGAAAATAATCTTAGATTCTAAAAGCTTTTGTAGTTCATCTACCATTAAAGGCTCAATTTTAGGATTCACTGGTCTTTGTTTCTGATGGACTGGTTTTGACCATTCAACAAGTTCTATAGTGTATTGAATGATGTCCCTATTATAGCCATGAAGATCATCATAAGTCCAAGAAATCACTCTATCATACTTATTGCATAAAGAGATCAGTTTATCCCTTTCCTCTTGGGTAGTAGCATTACCTACCTTTAGCTTTCTTCCTTCACTGACTTGAATTTTAAAATAATCATCTTTACTTGCCTTAAACTTCCTCTTGTCCAGGCTTACATCATCAGGGTCAAATAGATTTTCCAGTGTGATAAATCCTTTTGGGAGCTTATTAGACTTTAGTTGGATAATTTGGTCACCATAAGCTTCTTTAATCTTAGGCTCTAATTGGTTGGCAAATTCTCCTAATTACTATAGAAATGAAAGTACCTAGAGATCATTATCAAAGACTTGCTAGTTTTGGTCATTGTGTAGGATTGTCGGTCTCACTATCACTTGTAGACACCCTAAAATGACCAAGTCATCGCACTACTTGCATTTCATCTAATTCTTCACATCACCTACATGTCAACATTAATTAAATAATCTAATTATTTAATTAATTTCATCAAATTCTTCCAAATCACATACTTTTGGCATTAATTGAATAAATCTTTTTTATTTAATTAATTAAATCAAATTCCTCTATTATTCTTCCACAATTAAATAATCTTACTTATTTAATTAGACAATTATCTTCTCTCCAAATCTCAAGTCTCCATTAATTAAATAAATCCCATTATTTAATTAATTCATCACAAATTCTCTTTTATCCAAACAATTAAATAATTCCCTATTATTTAATTAAATCAAATTCATTCTTCCAAATTTGAATAAATCAAATCAAATTTATTTAAATCCTCTCAATCTCCAAAAATAAAAGAAATCAAATATTTTATTTGTTCTTTCAAATCATGCACAACAATTAAATAAATCTATTTATTTAATTTGCTTTCTTATCTTCAAATTCTTCAAATATCTTTCAAATCTTCTAAAAATAAGTCTTCTTCTCCATGCACACAAAATTAAATAATTTATTGTTTAATTTCTCTCAAATCATGCAAAAGTAAATCTTAAGTTGAGTTATCTATTCACTCAACCTTGTTTTTATCAATTTCTCTTAAATTAGAAAAAAACTTTCTAATTTATGAAAAGCATGTCTTATCTTTAGAAAAGAAAGTGATTAACTCAAATAAAATAACTTTTGTTTGACACTTGTCTTTTTCTTATTCGTTGCACGTTCCTCAACTGTTCTCCTCTGTTGATTCTTTTGAATTATCTAGACCGTTGATCGATCTTCCATGAAACCTATATAAACCCCCTTCATCTCCTTCATTACGTCTCTCTTCGATCACTTATTCTTAGGCATACTTAACAGTGCTTTGAGCATACATCGCATCGATTGAACAACTTTACGATCTCTTAACATTGATCTTTTGAGCACTACACTTGCTTGTTGCAACTATGGTTTCACAGCAATATTGAGCAATCCACATTCATCCAAAGGGAACAATACAAATCTCGATAAACGCTTTCATGTTTAATTGATTTATTAGTAATGGCTTTTATTTAGATCAGTTCTCTTTATGTTATTTGGGTTTTTGATTTGTTTAGTTTAATATAGTCAATTTTCCTCATACACATTCTAGCACGCCCGGTGGGACCCACTAATCCCTCTTTTTCATTTAGAAATTAATTTTTTTTTAAGTACAGTATGGAATAGCACATCTTGACACAGAAAAGTGCCTTTGGTAGAGCAGAACAGTGCTTTCGGGCCATCCCGCAGCGCTTTTGGTAGCACAGAACCGCACTTTTGGTATTACAGTAAAACGCAATTGAGAAACTTAGCAAAGCGCTATTGGTATAACAGTAAAGCGCTATTGGTATAACAGTAAAGTGCTTTTGGTGATAGTAAAGCACTATTGGTATAACAGTCAAGCGCTTTTGGTTGGGATAACATGCTTCCAAACTTCAAAACCCCATAACTTTCTCAAAACTTAACAAAATTCGATGCTTTTTTTTATAAATTGCATAGAAAATCATAAGGAATCCATTGGTGATATTTAATCTCTTGTATCTCATCATATTTATTACCAATTTTATGGATTTCACTTTGGTTTTCTAGGGTTTCTAACTTACTGTTAGGGTTTTAAGTTGATTTCTAACATCTTGTTGTTTTCTTTGGAACTAATATCATTTGGTGCAGCATCTTATCACTTATCAACATCCTGGATCATCACTCAATCATTCAATCAGCCTTTGATCTAGATTTTTTGATGAAATATTATTTTTTGTAGGCCTGTTATTACACTGTGCATTTGGTAGTACAGTAGCTCACTTTTGGTAGCAAAGTAGCTCGCTTTTGGTCAAAGTAGCTCGCTTTTGGTAGCACAGTACCACGCTTCTAGTAGCACAGTGCATCGCTTCTGGTAATACAGTAAGTCTCTTCTGGTCTACAATACATCACTTTTGGAAACATAGTGCAGCGCTTTCAGTAAGACAGTAGCTCACTTTTGGTCAAATTGATTTATTTTTGCTAACTTATGGGTTTTTGTGGAACTAATTGACTTATTGCAGCTTCTTATCACTCACACAGAGCAAATAGGTTTTTTTCTAACATGTTCATGTAGGACGAGTGTTGAAGAAATCTTGATTTATCTCACTAAGTCTTAGAAACACATTGCCTTCTTAAGGGATAATTGAACAAATCATTTTTTCAGCAATCTAAGTCTTAGGAACATACTACTTTTCTTAAGGGACAATGGACATGTATGCAAAAAATACCTCAATTTTCTAAGGAACAATGGACATGAATGCCAAACACTTCAATTTCATAAGGGACAATTGACAACTACAACCATGTGTGTGCCTAATTTAGTTGCACCTTATTTTTCTTATAACATGACAATTGAACCTTTGTTTGATGTGCTTGCTCTTACATTTCAGTACTTCCTTTAGAAGGGCCTACTTTTGGATTGCATTTCATCCAAAAGGGATGACCCTAAGTGGAGTTTTCCTTTGAACCGGTATATAAGAGGGATAAGGTGAAAGCCAAGTCCTAACCGACGTCAGCCTTACCTTGTGGTGCCAAACTGAAAAGAGGTGTACTAGCTCTTTGTGGAAATGATTTTCACATTAAGTGAAGTGTTTGATACTCTTAGTAGGATTGGTTAAAGCTTTTAGTAGCTTGTCACATTTCTTGTAAGGCGTTGGTCCCTCAAAGTTACTAAGAACCATTCTAGATAGAGACTTCCCGATCTACCTCTGAACGTTGCGGTAATCATCAGTGCAAGGGGAATCGATTTAAGCCCTTAAGATACTCACCATTGGCTCCCTTCAGAAGAGATAGTATTCCCTTGGCCATAAAGCTCTTGTGACCTACTTGAGCTTTCCAAGGGGAGGGTGAGATATCCCTACCTATCGTCTCTCACAAAGATACAAAATATCTGACACCTTTATGGAATGATATTTTCATCGACGGAGTATTAAGCTGTGAGCTGATCTACTGCAATGAAACCTTGTCTTTAGGGATAAAAAGTACTTGTTATTGATTGCAATTGTCTTATACCTGTGGAAACATTGGGCTTTTTTGTGAGCCTCGAACATATACTATCTGTTGTGTCAGTCCTTTTTTTGACCACTTATTTGCTGTGTTTTCTCTTACCAAAGACAAATCCAATCAAAACCATAACCAAATCTGTCAAATTTGCCTTTAAAAAACATCAGACACTACTTCAGCACCCCTGATATTATAGAAGCTTGCCCTTGGTGGTATAGTAGCTCACTTTTGGTAGCCTTAGCTCACCTTTGGTATAGTAGTAACCCACCTCTGGTAGCTCAGTCCATCACCTTTGGTATCACAGTAGCACGCTTTTGGTTGCACAGTCCTGCGCCTCTGGTCAAACAATATAGTGACTTTGGTCCAGTAAATTATGCATTGGAGTTTTTCTTTTTCAAAACACAAGCAGAATCTTAGCATTGCCTTTTGTCCTAGTGTATTCCATGGTAACCACTAGGCTCCAGCAAACTATGAAGTCCAAGCAAGTTGTCCCTAGGAAGTGCAAATCACCTCCTCACATAATGCAATCAGGCCATCTCAACATTACTCCCAAGGTTACCCCTAGAACACCTGTAGAAAGATCTACCAATTCTCCCAACATGCCGCACCTTGATCAACCAAGCAATCCACAAGAGGGTAGAACCCCTTTGGTAAGTACACCCCACTATACCACCGGCTTGCCTTCCGATTTTGTCCCACAAGGTTATATGGCCAATCCGGTCCCGTATTAGGAGGAAAGAGTTCTTTTGGTAAATACACCTCATTACACCACTGGCTTGCCTCCCAATTTTGTCCCACAAGGTTATAATGCAGATCTAGCCCCATCTCAAGAAGAGCGACACTTTGAAATAGGTCAATCCTCTCAAGAAGATGAGCAAGATCTTGATGAATTCATGCAAGATCCTAGGGCCATAGCCACCTTTAACAAAATCCTTAGTGAGAACCAAGATCATTTCTTTCACTTACTAGCAGATCAAGGAGCCAAATTACCTCAGGATTTTGATCTTTCCAATCTCAAAGAGACAAACAACACCCTAGACACCATACAAGTAGTGCAAACCATGTCAACAGTGACCATGCCTTTACCCGAACAAGGTTCACAAGGGAAAGCAATGGTACAATATAAGAATCCCCTTTTTCAAAACCCAATAGGAAAGAGGGCCGTATCACTGCTTTTGACTCCTATGGAAATCTACAAAAATCAATAGGAGACTCTACAATGTCAAGCAGAGCTAGCTAAGCAAGCCACCTTAGCTCAAGCAAATATACAACAAACTCCTAAAGTGTCCACACCAATCGCAAGTGGAATATTGGTTACCCCCTCACGCATAAGTTTCCCACCAAATTACAATCCAGAGAACAACTATGTAGCCATACAATAAGGGTCTCAACAAATACCACCTCCTATATCATCAAACCTTCATGTCTCTTAACCAATTAGAGTCATGCAACCCCCCCCCCCACAAAATTCTTCTACACTCATTCTCAATCAACCATCACAAATCACTTCTAGCTATGTCCCTCCTCCGCTACGATCATCAGTGCTAAATTTCTTCAACACATTGCCTATCCACCCTCAACATTCCCAAAATCAAGTTTCCTAAAGCTATGTGCCGCCATCGCAACTGAATCCAACGCACTTTAGCTTTCCTCCACCCAATTCTTTTCTTCAACCATCAAAAAGCCAACATTCTTACCTAGCGCCACCTCCACCTCCTCCAAATCAAAACATCCAATTCCAACCCAATCTGAACCCAACCAATCTTACGACCTTTATAATACCAATGCTCATGGCTTACAATACAATCTTCCATATGGGCAGCAACAACCACTTCTAGGACAATAGGTGATGTTTCCAACCCCTCCCACGACGATGGAGCTAAAAATCATGGAAGTTCAACAACAACTATCTGATCTTACATTTGGCCACACCAAGAAGACCTTCTCATTAGAGGAAGTGTGTCCTTATCCTTTTGATCGGTCATTACCTATGATCCCTTTTCCTCACAATTTCACTATTCCCAAGTTTGATAAATACAAAGGAAAAGGCGACCCAAAAGACCATCTCAAAGAATTCTAGGGAAAATGCCAGCACAAATCTCTATCTTGGACCTTCTACGGTCATCACCTGCACATAGAGTAGTGCCAGAAAAAGCCCTCCAAGAGTCTTCAGTTCCTAACAACATAGCGGTCACAGATTTCCAATCTATAGTAGGTAACATTGCTTCCCCCTACAATGTGGTCTTCTCTGAGAAAGACCTCCCTTCCCATGATCTGTGTCACAATGATGCCCTTCATATTGAAGTTCTCATCCATAAGCGCAAAATCAAATGTATACTAATAGATGGTGGTGCCGGTCTCAACATCTGTTCTTTAAAGTTACTGAAGCAATTGGGATACTCTGAGGATCATGTCAACAATGATCAAAGTATTACAATCAAGGGATATGATGATGCTGAATGCCATTCAGAAGGTGTTATCCACTTACCTATACAACTGGGCCCTGTCATGCTTGAAACTAAATGTCATATCCTTGATATTGAGTTGCCTTACAACATTATCCTAGGCCGCCCATGGATCCATGCAATGAAAGTCATTCCCTCCACATACCATCAGTCTCTAAAGTTCCCATTCAATGGTACAAAGATAACTATCCAAGGAGACACCAATCCTTTTGAATTCTGTTGTGTCGTGTAAGGCAGTTATAAGAATTACAACCAAGTACCTAAAAATGACAAAGCCCTTGAATCCCCACTATATGTTGATCCTGAAACTCTAACACAAGCCTCTACAAGTAACCCTAATCCTCTGCCTGAGATCAAATCTCACATCCGTGATATAGGCTTTGGATCTTATGATATCTCAAAATATTGTTGTGTAGGGTGGATGCCTTTATCCCCTAAATCTTACGGCCAACCGCCCATTGCCAAAGTAACTAAAAAAGTAGCTATCCCTCCCCCAGCATTTCTAACCCAATTCCAATAGGGAAAGTTATTAGAGGAGGAAACTATTAAGGACATTTCTTCTTGGCTCTATAAGGAGAAAGAACCAGTCACAATACCAGTCAAGCAATATGGTAATGGCTTAAGGATAGTCAAACACATGGGCTATAAAGGCAAGGGTGGTCTTGGGAAATAGAATCAAGGAACAATGGAACCCATTATTGTGACAAAGAAGCTAGAAAAAAAAGGTTTAGGATTTGGTAAGAAGGTACCACGCACCTTGGACATCAAGTATATCCTCGACAAGGTGGCCAAAATTTTTCCCACTGATTCGACGTCTAATGAGGATATCATCGATGACTCTTCCCTCCATATGACCAACCTATTTGCAGAATCCTCCATATCCTTAACCTCCACCACTAACACCCAAAATGTAACACTTGTCTACCATGAACTCATCAATTGGGACCAACAAGGGTCCCCCATTATAGATGTATTTCAGAATGACAAAGCACTAACTGAGTTCATGGGACTTTGGGAAGGTATCCCTCTTGGTGGTCATAAAGTAGGTTTTGTAATGGAACTGGAGCCAACAACTTATTTTTATGAGAATGCCAAATCCTCCAGTCGCAAAAGTAAAAATAAAGAAAGATCTCTAGGTGAAAACCACACTGTGGCACCTCCTGATCACAAAATAGTAAAAACAAAGGATGTATCCAAAGGTGAAAACCCAACTGTGGCACCTGAGGATGGAGGATTTGACCTTCCCCTACCATCTAAGTATCAAGAGAAGTCCGCTCTCCTAGTGGAAGATTCTACAGAGATAAACCTTGGCACAGAGCAAAATCCAAAGACCACATTCCTAGCAGCATCATTATCAAAAACAGAGCACAGGAATCTTAACACATTCTTCTTACAGAGAACCATCAACTTTGTGTGGACCTATGCTGATATGCTAGGGCTAGACCCTAAACTAGTAGTTCACTATCTCACAGTTGATCCAAAAGTTAAACCGGTCAAGCAAAAACTGAGGAAGATGCACCCATAGATAGCTCTCTTGGTGAAAGTGGAAATACAGAAGTTGTTAGATGCAAAGTTCATATGACCCATTGACTATTCAGATTGGGTCTCCAACATTGTACCTGTATCTAAACCCAATGGGCGCATCCGCATGTGTAATGATTTTATAGATCTTAACAAAGCATGTCCCAAAGATGACTTCCCATTACTGAACATTGATATTATAGTAGACTTGACAACAGGTCATGAAATGCTTTCCCTCATGGATGGATTCTCTAGCTACAGTCAGATAAGGATAGCCGAAGAAGATCAACATAAAACAACTTTTACTTGTCCTTGGGGCAATTATTGTTGGTGCGTCATGCCGTTTGGTCTAAAGAATGCAGGAGCAACCTATCAGAGAGCATTGATAGTGATATTCCATGATCTATTTCATCATATCATGGAGGACTATGTTGATGACATACTAGCTAAATCTTCTAGGATAGATCTTTGATAGGCTCGAGAAATACCAAGTGCGACTCAATCCAAAGAAATGTGTCTTCGGTGTAACATCAGGGAAGCTGTTGGGATACATTCTATCTCGTAGAGGCATCGAAGTAGACCCTGCAAAAGTAAAGGCTATAGTGGAGATGCCTCCACCAAAGAATCTCAAAGCATTAAGGAGCCTTTAGGGAAGGTTGCAATCCATTAGGCATTTCATCTCACAGTTGGCAGATAAATGTCAACCATTCCAACACTTACTTTGAAAGGATGTCTCATTTAGATGGGATTATAAGTGTCAAGCAGCATTTGATCAGCTCAAAGAGTATCTGGCTACACCTCCTATATTGGTTCCACCAGTTGTGGATAAACCTTTGATATTATACATCTCAACTACAACTTCGGCCCTAGGGGCCTTGCTAGCACAACATGATGAATCAGGAAAAGAGCATGCAATTTATTATATCAGTAGAACCTTGGTGGGATATGAACTCAATTATTCACTGATGAAAAGGGTTTGTTTAGCAGTGGTGTTTGCTTCCCAAAAGTTGCGGCATTACATGTTGAAGCAACACACAAATCTTATAGCCAAAATTGATCCCTTGAAGTATCTACTAGCAAAAGCAGCTCTTACAGAAAGACTAGCTAAATGGGTCATGATCCTTAGTGAGTTCAACATTGAGTATATGGATCATAAAGCAATCAAAGGACAAGCTCTAGTAGATCAACTAGCAAAAGCACCCATGATTAATACACACCCTATGGTAGTAGACTTTCCAGATGAGAATCTCTTCACTCTTTCCAACTCAATAATGTGGAAGTTGTACTTTGATGGTTCCTACACACAACATGGATCAGGGGCCAGCATCTTGTTTGTTACATGTCAAAATGACTATATTCCAAAGTCATATCAACTTGCATTCCCTTGCACCAACAACATTGCTGAGTATGAAGCACTCCTCATAGGTCTCAATACACCAGTTCAATGGGACATCACAGAATTACAAGTATATGGAGACTCACAACTAGTCATTCGACAAGTCACAGATGAGTATCAAACAAAAGATGAAAAGTTGGTCCCCTACAAGCAAATAGTGGATGCCTACAAACTACATTTTGCTAGCATCACATTCGAGCAAATTCCAAGAGAGCATAACAAAGCTGTAGATTCTATGGCTTCTATAGGGTCACTGATTGACATGCCAGCTAATACACAGAAATGCAAATTCTTGATTGAGCAATTGTTGATACCAGTCATCGATGTTCCCATTATTGAAATCATCTGTGAACTTGTTGGTCCCAATTCCCCATGGTATGAAGATATCTATGAATACCTTAAACACCATACCTTTCCCCCTGACCTATCATCCACCCAACGCAAAACCTTTATCCGTCGATCCTCCCGTTACACCATTCTAGGTGATACACTATATTGCCGGAGTCTTGATGGAATCTCTTACGATGTCTTAATGCGAAAGAAGTCAAAGCTACCTTACAAGACATACACAAAGGTGTCTGTGGCGCACATTCTACTAGTCCTAATCTCGTTAAGAAGATACTCAGGACAGGTTACTACTGGCCTACAATACAGCAAGGTGCTGCACAATTTGCTAAGAAGTGTCTACAATGCCAGCAGCATGGAGATTTGATTCACACACCAGCTCATGAATTACAACCTGTGACAACTCCTTGGCCTTTTTCTCAATGGGGTCTCGACCTCGTCGGACAAATCCACCCATCCTCCTCTAATGACCACAAGTTCATCATTACTACCACTGAGTATTTCACGAAGTGGGTTGAAGCCATTCCCATGACCTATATCACCGGTAAGAAAATAGCCAAGTTTATCCTAAACTACCTCATATGCCAGTATGGTATTCCCTAGGCTATTGTCACTGATAATGGGAGACCATTCAAGAATCAAGATGTCTATGCCTTGTGCACACAATACAATATCCAACATCACTTTTCAACTCCCTACTATCCGCAGAGTAACGGCCAAGTTGAGGCTTCCAATAAGACCATTCTCAAGATCCTCAAGAAAATAGTCAATGAAGCTAGTCATGATTGGCACTTGCAACTCAATCCCGCCCTATGGGCCTACCGCACTAGTATCAGGACACCAACTGGTGCCACACCTTATGCCTTGGTCTATGGCTCTAAAGCCATCCTACCTATAGAGGTTGAGATCCCATCCCTCTGAGTATCTATGCAGGACCTGATCGGCAGAGAGGAGTATCGCACTTCCAGATTAGCTGAGCTCAAACTACTAGATGAGAGGTGCCTTGCCACGCTTAATCATCTCCATGTCTATCAAAACCGCCTCTGGCATAATTACAACAAAAAGATCAAAGAAAGACAGTTTCAAGTTGATGATCTTGTACTTAAAGAGAATTAGAGAAATCAAGTAGATCGAAAAAAGAAGAGAAAGTTTGAGCCTAATTAGTTAGGTCCCTTTATTGTCACAGTAGCATATGGATCAGGAGCTTATACTTTAGCTACACCTGATGGCATTCCTTTAGATGAGCCACTTAACAGTGTCCATCTCAAGAACTTCTATGCCTGATCCTCAGAGTATTCCAAAAAAAAATCCATCCTCTGGTGAAAACCTGGCAAACATGCACTATGTGTAGAGTCAGCACCCATCGTCTATCGAGTCTTGTTCCATGTCCACTTCTCACACACTTTCTCCATCCATCCATAATAAAACCATTGACCTTGTTTGCATTTCCATCTCCCTATCTAGTATAGCTTGGAAATTTGTCAATGTCCATCATTGTCACCCCACGTCTTGATTTGTGTCTACAGTTAACACTATCTTGTCCTAGGTAAAATATTTTAATGTCTTCTTCAACGGTTACCCATGCAAATTCCTCTACTAGAATGGGGGCAACTCTTTCCTTAACTTAGGTCTAGGATTGGTTCCTTGTTTGTGGTTCATGATGCGCTCTTCAATCTTTTCTCCTTTCCATAGATAGCATCCTTTAATGGACACATCGCTCCTACGATAAGGTTGTTATCTTCTCAATAGTTTTCCTACATCATCACAACCACTAGAACTACATATTATCTCATTTTAGTCTTAAGGTACCTTGATCCCATGGATATGGGTATGTAGGCAGCCTAGAATACGAAGGAAGTATCCAGTACTTAGGTACATCAGACCCCCTCCTTCCACCTCGATCCATTTCATCACTCTAACCAGAACTACATATTATCATCATCTCAATCTTAAGGTACCTTGATCCCATGGATATGGGTATGTAGGCAGTCTAGAACGCGAAGAAAGTTTCTAGTACTTAGGTACATAAGATTTCCCCCTCACCACCTTGACCCATTTTCATCACTCTATCCAGAACTACATATTATCACTTTCATCTTTCATCTTAATGTGCCTTGATCCCGTGGATACAAGGTATGTAGGTAGTTTGGAATATGAAGGATGTATCTAGTACTCAGGCACATATATTTCATCATTCTCCACCCACCCCAATCCATTAGCACTGTCACCTTTCTTGTCTTCCATTTATCAAAATCCATTCACCTCGACTTGACTAACTCAAGCAACAAGCTAGCACATCCTTTCAAAGCAAACGTCCTTAACAAACCTAAAGCAAAGCAGCTTCCTTCCAGAGTCATCTACTATCCTGCATACCGATTGCCAATATCAGCTAAGTCCCACTTAACCAAAGCCCTAGATCAACAAGCTTGTCTTCTGTGAAGTGTTCCATTGTTGAGACCAACACACGCATCACCTGCGGCATGTGGCATTTCCTGCAGCAAGATATTGTCTTTTTAGGTAGATAGCCCCCTTTAACAGACACAGAGTTCCTATGATAAGGCTGTTATCTTTCCTATCCAATCTATCCTGAGCAAAATCTTTGGCAAGAGAATATGTTGGCTATGTGGTTACTTTGTAAGTTAGTCAATTTGTTTTATGGATTATCTTTTGTTCCTTTGTCCATTACCTATTCAAGGCTACCTTGGTTTATCTATAATCTTGGTATGTTGCGATACAGTATGGATTGGGGGCATAGTCATTGCTTTTGTGTGCCGTGTTTGAGGAATGACCTTTAGCATCTTTCTTAGCATTCTATTTATCTTGTGTGTGTTACGACCTAGCATCTTACATATTAATAATTCTTCTTGCATTTACATGTATTGAAGTTTATTTTATGTTCAAGACTATGGCTCATTCACATATTCCAACAAGGTCATATTATGTCTAAGGGATCTAAGTTCAAACCACTTGCTTGCAGAGTCAACGTCCATGCACTCGGATATTACTGCACCTTGGTCTTTTATACCTTGGTGGAAAACTATCCACGTGCTATATCAAAAATAAGGATTGCTCTTTATATACAAATGTGAAACCATTGCAACAAGCTCATTCACCCATCCGTTTGCCCATGGCCTTATATCATTTTCAAAACAATGATCGATCAATAGTCTCTGTCTTCCATCTCCTCCTTTTCTTCTCTCTGGTGCATATCTACAAAACCCACATGTTAGATATCACAGGTCATCGCATCTATGCTTTTCTTCTCTCTAGTGCTATCTGTAAAACCCATAGGTCAAATATCACTAGTCATCATACATCTCTATCATCATACATCTATAAGCATCATATACACAATATACATCATCGCATAAATCCATAATCATACATATATCTCACCACATCCATGTCATCTAGAAGTTCATACACAAAAGCATGAACAATAGTGCGCATAATAGATCATCATATATCTCATCTAAAGGTCATCATAATACAAAATGTATGTGTCTACATCAATAGTCCATATATACATCAATATAGTACATCAAGGCTATCAAGAGCCCATAAAATATACATCAAGATGCATGTAGGCATCTGTCTAAAATGATACAAAATGATACAATATACACATGTACATGCCCTAACGGGTAGAGCTACCCTCCTGCTGTGGCCCCTATCCTCCACCTATGCTTGGGGTAGGTCCCTCTGTTGGTCCTCATCCTCCCCCTAGTGCCACGAATGGTCCTCTCATAGAGGATAGTGACTGTCCTATCCTGTGAGACCTAGATGCTCTAGACCTGCTCCTGTCCTTGTAGCTCAGCTCTCACTATGCCGCTGGCACCACACCTGCATAGAGTGCCCTATGGTACTCTGCCTCTCAGCCTACTGATACTAGCTCCCCCTGTAGCCAGACGAGCTCACTGTATAGGGTCCTCTAAATGGCACCCAGTGCATGGCGTGCCTCATCTCTCTCCCGCCTCACTCTATGGAGTGTGGCCTCTGCTGTCATCTGTAGCTATACCTCTGCGTCTCTCTCCCTCATCACCTGGGCTAGCTGCCCGTCATCTGCTACTGGTGCAGCTGGCGGCTGTATCTGTGCCTGTGCCTATGCCTAGACCTGTAGCTATGCCTGTGCATGTGCCAGGGTTGTTTTGCTACTGCTGCTACCTGTGTCTGCACCTGGGCTAGGGCCTCGGCCTGTCTCACCTCAACCCTCACTGCATCCCTATCTCTCCACAACTGCACCATTTGGAGCTCTAGTCAAGTCCTCCAGGCTGTCTCCTCCTATAACAACTAATCTACCCTCTGCAAATCAGTCTCTACGACTAGATCCCTCTCCTTTGCCATCTCCACATCTACCTGCCAGCCACTGGCCTCTCCAACTACCTGCTATCTAGCCGCTCTAGCCTGTTGTCTGATCCTGGCCTCTGTACCTGGGACTAGTACCTCCCCCACTACCCCTGCCACACCTGGTGTTGTCAACTGCACCAACCTGTGTGTCTACCAGTATCTATTGTACTCTAGCAATGTACCTAGGTCTACTAGTCCTGTGTCCCAATCCCATCTCACGGGGACTAGTCCCCGTACCTCTGCTAAAGCTATCGCCATGGGAATCTCTGCATCCAAGTCTCCAACCTCTCTACATGTCCTGGCATGTGTCACCTCCCCCACTGGTAGCCCGTGTGGTAACCCAAACTGTCTCAATACCCGCTTTGGCAGGTATCTCTCAATAGTGTCTGTCTGTCACCCAAACAAATACCGCGCCTGTCTGCAGTACATCAGCTACTCATGCTCGTCCTCCCACTCCTCACATAGTAACCATGGTCTCCAAACAAATAGGTCCATCTCGTCGATCTACTGCCTCTAGTGGCTAACAGATCCCAACCTCCTATGTGTAATCACCCCCTCATATAGAAATGCATAGGGCTCTCCCCTATCCTGATGGCACTGTGTCATGGGTCTGATCACTGGGATGAGCTCCCATGCCCACACCTGTAGCAAGGTCACCCTTGCAAAGAGACTACGCCCTCTCTTGTACATGCAATTGTGCATGTCGCGATACAACTATCCAAGCACACAAGGCCCCCATGCATACTATGTCCCATGTGTAAACATCCTTGATAGTACAGTGCCCCAGCCAACTAATAATCCTCTAGATCTCCTATCTGGGCAAAGGAAGCCACCAATCAATGAAGACACTATCCACTTGATCCTGTCACAGAGTCTCGGGACGTCTGCCCACCGAATCTCTCCATTGTCTATCTGCAAATCCTCGGTGCAAAATACCTCTACCATGCCTGCCTCTCTCTACACTAAGTCAAAGTCCACTCTCTCCCCATCAATCTGAATCCTCAGGATACGATACACATCCTCCAAGGTCACTATCGTCTCCCTTGTTGGAAAGTGAAATGAGCCTGTCTCACTGTGGAACCTCTCCACCACTGCTGTCACTAGGGTGAGATTCACCCTAATGTGTGTCAAGTGTGCAATGTGCCATAATCCCGCATGCTCTAGGAACACGTCCTCCTTCCATGTGAGTTGTACTACCTCATATGTTATTGGGTGGTGTTGCTCTCTCGACATCAACGGTGGCATAATCCTCTACATCTATAACAAACCACTTGTTAGTTCTTCTGTATCATATCCCCCAACTCCTATCGGGTTCTATTCTATCCAACCCCTTTTCTAAACTAGGGTAGTCAACCCTTCGGTCAACCTTAACTAGGTTCCTCTTCTCAACTAACCAAAAGCACTTTGTTTCACACAAAGGCGCTGTCCTGTTCTACCAAACACGCATTACTACTTATGTAGTAGCGCTAAACTATCTTATACCAAGCGCGACTTGATTTACACGTGCGCCTCACTCTACTGCCAAAAGCACCTAATTGTGCTACCAGCTGCGACCTGATTTCTTGCTAACTCTTCCAACTGCGCCTTACTTCCCCACCAACCACACCACACTACACCACTAGAAGTGCTGTGGCTTTATACCAAAAGCGCTATGGTGCAGAGCCCCAACACCAAAAGCACTTTGATTTTACTAAGAGCACTGAACCTACCTACCAGACATGCTATGGTGTGCCAAAAGCACCTTAACTGACTACCACTAGCGCCGCGATGCCCTAAAACGCTTTTGGTTGAACTGAAAACCCTACCTAGACCTAGCCCTAAACCGCCCTAAAGCGTCAAATTCAAGTGATGTTTTTGAGCACTTACTACTGTCAGAGCTCCTGCTAGCCTCCCATAGGTCGGCACTAACTCCGCCCGATACCTGTGCGCTGGAATTGACATCTCTCCGTGCTGTCTGCTCCTTCCACTCAACCTAAGTTTGGAGGCTCTACTCTCTAAATTTAGAAGCTCCTAGTGTGCAAATGAGGATTGTGGTCCTCATGGGACCTATTTATAGTATCCCTCCCTCATTTTTTCATCCCCACCCATTCTGCTTTTTCTTTCTATCCAACCTCACCTATCTCCAACATAATCTTCTAGTCGAGCGTCAACACAGTTCTTCTTTCGCTTCCCTATTGTTCCTCTCGAGGGGGCATACGCTGGGGCAACTAGCTACACTGGGGCATCAAAATGGTATCATATCTTCAACAATTGATTTCTTTGAAGCAATGTCGTAAACTGCATTGCATCAAAGAGGGGCAAAATGTAGACACCCTAAAATGACCAAGTCATCGCAATACTTGCATTTCATCTAATTCTTCACATCACTTGCATGTCAACATTAATTAAATAATCTAATTATTTAATTAATTTCATCAAATTCTTTCAAATCACATACTTTCGGCATTAATTGAATAAATCCTTTTTATTTAATTAATTAAATCAAATTCCTCTATTATTCTTCCATAATTAAATAATCTTAATTATTTAATTAGACAAATATCTTCTTTCCAAATCTCAAGTCTCCATTAATTAAATAAATCCCATTATTTAATTAATTCATCACAAATTCTCTCTTATCCAAACAATTAAATAATTCCCTATTATTTAATTAAATCAAATTCATTCTTCCAAATTTGAATAAATCAAATCAAATTTATTTAAATCCTCTCAATCTCCAAAAATAAAATAAATCAAATATTTTATTTGTTCTTTCAAATCATGCACAACAATTAAATAAATCTATTTATTTAATTTTCTTTCTTATCTTCAAATTCTTCAAATATCTTTCAAATCTTCTAAAAATAAGTCTTCTTCTCCATGCACACAAAATTAAATAATTTATTATTTAATTTCTCTCAAATCATGCAAAAGCAAATCTTAAGTTGAGTTATCTGTTCACTCAACCTTGTTTTTATCAATTTCTCTTAATCTAGAAAAAAGCTTTCTAATTTATGAAAAGCATGTCTTATCTTTAGAAAAGAAAGTGATTAACTCAAATAAAATAGCTTTTGTTTGACACTTGTCTTTTTCTTATTCATTGCATGTTCCTCAACTGTTCTCCTCCGTTGATTCTTCTGAATTATCTGGACCGTTGATCGATCTTCCTTGAAACCTATATAAACCCCCCTCATCTCCTTCATTACCTCTCTCTTCAATCACTTATTCTCAGGCATACTTAACAGTGCTTTGAGCATACATCGCATCGATTGAGCAAGCTTACGATCTCTTAACATTGATCTTTTGAGCACTACACTTGCTTGTTGCAACTATGGTTTCACAGCAATATTGAGCAATCCACATTCAATCCAAACAGAACAATACAAATCTCGGTAAAAGCTTTCATGTTTCATTGATTTATTATTAATGGCTTTTATTTAGATTAGTTCTCTTTATGTTATTGGGTTTTTGATTTGTTTAGTTTAATATAGTCAATTTTCCTCATACACATCACTTTTACTACCTCACTATTTATGAGCGAGTCACTTGCTAGGTCAAATTGGGAACCAATTTGTCCCACTCTGTTTGCTTCAGTGTTTTGGGTTCTAGGGACAACTTCTATATTAAAGCATCAAAACCATTTATTAAATCCTAAATTCTATGGTGATAAGACCTCATCCTTACATTCTTTGCCATAGCTTTCTCTTTTATTTGTTTCACAATTAGTTCTAAATCTCCTTTGACTACCAAATTCTTGATCCCTTTCTTCTTGGCTAGCATAAGACCATGGACCAAAGACTCATACTCAACATCATTATTAGTGTAAGCAAACTGAAAGCGTATGGCTCTAAGAATTTTCTCACCCTTTGGGGAAGTGACACATATACCTGCTCTAACACCACTTTTGCTGTTAGCCCAATCAAAATTCAAGGTCCAGATTTTTGAGTTTCTGTCAGGTTCTTCTTTTTCAGATACTTCTTTTCTCAGAACATTTGGTATACATGTGAAGTCTCTAGATAGGCATAAACCAAAAATAGGGGGAATATCTATGACCACTACATCTTGTTTGACAGTTATGTTTGGGCAGGTATACAGTTGTAATGGGAATTGTTTAATCCTTCCTATGGTTTGGATAGATTTCCCATCTAACTGCATGACTCCTCTAGCAAGTGGCTCATATTTTATCTTCAAGGCATCTTCTATCTATTTTGGCATAACTGTAGTACTTGCCCCAAAATCAATCATTGAGTTATACAATAATTTCTTCCCCACTATTAAAGTTAGATAAAATGGATCTAGCTTAGATTTGCTTACCTCTAGTGCAGCGCTCAATAGGATAGCTATTTGCAGATGTGGAGTATCCTTGCTATGAATCTTCTCTTTGTTAGCAACTCCTTTTGTATGGGTTTAGGATCAACCTGAATCTGTAGTGCCTCTTGCAATAGTGTCTTTTATTCAGGAATCACTAGCATGACCTAGATTGATACATGTACATGGGTCTTCTTTAGCTGATCTACCACATTTATGGTTCCTAATGCTTGTGTCTTTAGGTAATAAGGATACGTCGCTCTTTCCAACACTTGGTTAGAAGTTACTTGATTCTGAATTGGTTGAGATACTTCTTGCCTTGAAGCTGGATTATAGTGAGTCTAGAAAGGAGGAGCCCCAACAGATTCATTGTTGGTAACTTTAGGTTGTTCCATCATCAATCTCTTTGACCTGATATAGTAATTGGATTGTACTAAGGGCTTCTTGGAAGTAGATGCTTCATTCAAGAACATTGAATCTTCATCTTCAACTGATCAAAACAAAGCATGTTATGGGGCAATTTCTTCTTCTTACTAAATAGACATTCCCTGCATCTGAGCCACCATTACTGCATTTTGGACACCAGCTAACTGATATGGAGGAACATTAGACACTATGGCTTGACTTCATCCTTCTCTATTCTACTATCTTTTGCTGTAAATTGCCTCTAGGACAATCTCTGGGCATATGAGCATTATTGCAAGGAAAACACCAAGCATTGACATCTTTTACTAGATTATTTTGTACAGGAACCATTTCTCTACCTGGGTTAGGAGGGATAGTTTGCAAAGGTGTAGGAACTGTGACCAACTAGTTTGAAGGTTGAGGATTATTTGACCTTTGAGTACCTTGATACTAGTTTGGCTAATATGGGGTCTATTTCCTTGGAATCCCTAGTAAGGAGGCTTTGGGTAAGAAGTTTGTTGCCTTTTGAGATTAATGATTTCATTTGAAAAGGTCCTGAGGATATTCTTGACATCATCCATCTCAGATGGAGGTGCAGAGGGTGCTAGAACAGGGGGTTGTTGAGATGTTGGGAAGGCTACATAGATACAAGTACTGATGGTGAATTAGGGACTTCTTGAGGTAAGGCGATAGAAATTTCTGGGAACATGGGCATAAGGGGGCCTTGGAGGCAATTTTCCAGCATCTATCAGATTATTTTCAGCCCTTACAGCCAATTCATATGCACCTAGTAGGGTCTACCTTCCTAGGGACTGAATCATCATAGCGATATCAGAATTGAAAGCTCTGAGGTAAAATACAATAGCCATACCTGATGGTGGCCTAGCTGTAGTAAGGATTCTGTCCCAGGTCTTTTGAAATCTAGTGTTGAAATATGTTATAGCTTCTTGCGGTGCCCTCTTTATAGTGATCAACTGCTGCAATAGGGAAGATTTGTCACCTTTTTCACTGAATCTTGCAAAGAACGCATCCCCAAGCTGGTCCCAAGTGGATATTAAATTTGGGGTCCAAGATCTATACCAATCTAGAGCTTTCCCTTTGAATGAAGCCACCAACAACCTAATAGCTACATTTTGTATAGTAATAACATGTACTGCACACACATTTGACACATCTTGAAGATGCTCCCCTGGTGTCTTAAAATCTTCTCCACTAAATTTGGGCAAAGCCTTCAAAGCATTAGCTGGAATTGGGTCCCAAGTAGCTAGTGGTATCAGAAGAATGAGAGGACTACCATTGTTCTAATTTGCATAGTTTCTTGGAGGTACATGTGCTCCCATGTTTGCTCATGATGCTATTGCTACTTTATTTATCCTTCTTCTTGGAGTGGCAACTAATGGTGGTAGTAAAATCCCTAAATTAGTGGTTGACTGAGCTCTTGTTGTCAGTCCACAGATCTAACTCCTTGATGCTCTCTAGTTCATACGATCTTGATCAGAATTTAAGAAAGGTCCCACTGGGTGCGCCAAAAATTGTTGATGTATAAAATTGTGCAGGTTCCAACACCAACATGGGAAGTTTCAAGAATGTGGGACTTGACACTTGAAACAACCTCCAGATTTTATAGAAGCTAGCTCTTCCTATTTCAATGGGGTTTTGAGTAAAGGGAAGAGAAATAAATAGGATTATAGATACAATAAAAGAAACTTCTAAGTTATGGCGATGCACCTGAATGAAATATATTTCCCTAACTAGCACAGTGAACAAATTCTTGAGATTCAACTATATTAAAGAGCAAATGTTGCATGATCAATATAAACAGATTGTAAATGAACTAAAGGATCAAAGGGTAAACTCAGAAATTAATGCAGAGACACATATAATATCACCAATGGCACATAACAAAGCTCCTTTCATTAACAATCTGTTTATATAGATCATGCAACATTTGCTCTTTAATATAGTTGAATCTCAAGAATTTGTTCACTGTGCTAGTTAAAGAAATATATTTCATTCAGGTGCATCACCATAACTTAGAACTCAGAAATTAATGCAGAGACACAGATAATATCACCAATGGCACAACAAAGCTCCTTTCATTAACAATTTAGCAAATACAAAAGGCACAGAGACATGCACATGTATAATAGCTTCCTTATCAAAAATATCTAAACAAAGGCAAGATGATATATCTGATCACAACAAGATCTCTAAATTCTTTAATGAATAATAATGTCTCCATCTGTGTTACAAAACTTCTCCATTTATAGCCAGAAAATTTGATTCAAGATCGCCACTAACTGCCAAGATCCCAACAGCTGAAACAAAATTGGGACTCGAACTACCACTTGAATTGACACCGAGAATCTCTTCAAATCCACAACCACCTTTTCTTGCACACTCATTGGATGAGCGATGAAAAATATGACACTGTAACTCTTAGTCCCATTACAACACGTGGCATCACCTGCAACTACTCAACTGGCTTCAAAAATACCATGCAGTAGAATCTGTATAAAACTTAGCTTCTTTACCTTCAAAAGAAATACACAGGATAGCACCATCTATCGCCATCCACCACACTTGAAACCTCTAAGAAACAAAATTGAGACACTTGGCATACTCTGCTAAATTTAAAGTCTCTTTACCTTTATCCCTGAGCATCTCTGGTAATGACACTTGTCACCTTCCGCACTATTTAGAAACTGTGACATTATCTTGGGACCTGCCATATGCTTCTTGGTCTTTTCAAAAGGAGACATAACATTGTGACACAAGGCGCACACCGCTTAAAGCAATAATAGAAATGTGGCACTCTCAAGCAATATTTAAAACTAGATAAAAGAGTCTTCAAGAGCCTCGCGGAGACAACACTTGTCACTCTCTGCTTCAACTAGAAACTTGATAAAAGAAATACGTGGCGACAACTGGCAACTTCAACAATGAAACAAGACAGCCTCTACAAATGACACATGGCAAGCTCTGCATAGAACTAAAGTTGTGTCAATATAACCCTCGGCCCTACCATATGTTTGTCGGTGCCCAGAACATAATAAAAGGAGAACATGTGGTAGCATCTGCTACAAGCTAAAAAGGACACATGGTGACATCCGCTAAAAGATAAAACTTTATAACCTTTCACCAAGGTTGTCGGGAAGCGACACATGGTTCATTCTGCACTCAAGAAACAATTTGAAACACTAGGAATGCAAAGCATAAAGATGCATACGTAGAAACATATAGAAACACACAAAACACTTAAAACCTGCATAAACAAATACGGAAACTGGCATAATACTAAGAAACTAGAAACAATGAGCCGCAACTAATATAGAATGAAATGTAGAGTTAGACTCTAAAGTCATATTGCTTTCATATGCTGTGATTGTGGGATGATCTTATTCTCTTCCTATGCGTATTGGTATCTTGTATGTGTTGGGATTAGCATCTTGCATATCAATATCTTTTGCATATCAATATCATAAACAAGGAATCATACAATCTAGGTTTGTTCTTGAATTGCATGCTTTTGGTTTCACTTGGATTCGATTCTTTGATGGTAGTAGGATTAGGCTTTCAATTGCATGCTTGATCTTATTAACCTAATTTTTACCTATAAAAATCTATATTTCCACCATGTCCCTTAATGCCATTGACAATTTCGTCCACCTTCTGTAAGTAGCTTGTTATGTTTTCATCTTTAGACATATGCATGGTCTCATAAGTGAGCCTCAAATTCTACATTTTAGCTTGCTTAACTTTCTCATCTCCTTCATAGACACTTTCCAACCTTTTGCAAATCTCATTAGTAGTTTTCAAATTCACAACTTTCACCAACTCAGAATTAGTATGTCCACTTAAGAGAGCAAGTTTTGTCTTACCATCAATTTTAGTAGCTTTGACTTCATCTTCAATATTTACACCATTCTTAGGTACACTATAATTGGACTTGATGCATTTCCAAATATCATAACCAAGAGAAATTAGAAAGGCTTCCATCCTTACCTTTCATAGTGCATATTCTGGTCCATCAAATAAGGGAGTATCTTTCGTGTGTGCCATCCCAAATCCACCTCAAGTTGTTAAGCTTCCTTCAAAGGAACTTGGCTCTAATACCAATTGTTGAAGGCACAAGACAACTGAGAGGGGGGTAAATCAGTTGTATGAAAAACTTCAAACCCTCACAAACATAATCACATCCACATCAATTCACTTAAACCATTAATTTGTTATGAAGTTTAAACATGAAAAGTAGATAACAAAAACTTGAACACATCAACACCATGCACAAGAGAACACCAAATTTTTATGTGGAAAACCCCATAAGGGAAAAACCATAGAGAGGATTAGCTCATAATATAATGTAGTAACAATATTGAATACAAAGGCTCACTATCATAGAGAGAATGCTCATTGCAGGTGACTCACTGTCCAAGTGGTCTCACTACCCACTGAGAAAGAAAGAAAGAAGATAAGAATGGCTTACTTCCATACTCTAATTTGATATAATTGAATCTGACCTATGCATGGAGTTCAGTTCCAATGAAGTTCAATATACATCACAACATACACAACACCTTCGCAGCATCATTGAAAAATGTAGACACCTTCTACTCACCACATCTGGTAGCCTAACACATGAAATCCCTCACTACTCTAATCAATTTCACATCATTCACCTTGTTCACACACATCCATGAATCCTTGACACTTATTTATACCATCATTACCCTTGAAACAATTTTCAAGGTTGGCAACACAATCTTCAATCCTTGAAACAATCTCCAAAGTTGACAAACACACAATATTTGAATTAGGTATGGAGCTAAACTTTCCATGGCATAGAGGAATGAATGAAAACCACTTTATTCCTTAGCTCAAACCAAAATCTATCTAGGCATGCTACACAACACTCACATAATCACCTAATCAACTCCTCAATCAGCGCAAACATTTAAGGTTGACCAAATAGTCTAAACATAAGGAATTCTTGATCACATGCTTCCACGATAACAACCGTAACTTTCAAACCATACAAAGGACTTTAACACAAACTAGAAACATCCATGAACATCTTGAAGTCACCTAGATAGAAACAAATTTAGCTACAACTTTCACTTGAGCACAACAACTTTGACTTGAACACAACAACACTATCGAACTCTGCCACACAATAAATTGCTTTTCAGAGCCCCAAATCACAAACCTTTTGGATGGAAGATAGGTAAGATCCTTATGAACACATTTCCAAAATTGCAATACCTAAAACCTTTCTATGGAGGAATGCAGAGAAAAATACTTTCTCCTAGACACATCTACACAACTCAGAAACATTGTCAAATACTATTCTCAAACTGGTGAACATAACTTTCACTCTACAATAATCAAGAGTACCAAATTCTAAATTTAACATCTTCAAACACTTCTTGACAACATAGCCAAAATGCATACTTAGATCTTCAACATAGAAGAAATGTGGAGCAAAAACTTGAGCAGTATTTTTTAAGCCAGAAGACTATTCAACACACTGTTTCCAGTATTAATCAAATTTACTCAAAAGTACTTGGAAATTGAGCAACATGAACAATCTACTAACATCATCAAAACCTCTACAAGGCATTCAAATCACTTTAACACAAAAACTTAATCAAACAACAATATCAACATCAAAAGACATAGTTGACACCAATGATAATGCTAACATGTTGACATCAATGACAACACCGATTAGCACATACTTGTAGCAATCTCCCCCTTTGTCATTGATGGTAACATATGATGTGAAAAACCATCATGACACAACCCTATACCAATATCACTCTCTGCCTTTTATACATCTTACTCTTTTTCTCTCCCTTTGTTTTTCACATGAACTCTCTCTCCCTTTGACATCAATGACAAAGGGTGACACATCTTTCTCAAGCTTTCTCCTCCTGATTATGATACTGCACAAACTTGTACTATTCTCAACTACTCTGATACTCCCCCTTAGGAGTACACACCAACCTTTACCAAATATCACTCCCCCTGACCACAACAATCATCAACACCACTACCTCCTCCCACTAAGAGATAGCCTCCAATATCAATCCAAAAAAGAGTGAATCTTGAAATCCACTAGACTGATGCATTTCCTTATGCATATAGTTCAAAGAAGTCGGGGCAAAAACCCCTAACTTCTCCCAAAGATACTCAAATGTATCCTTAGGAAGAGCGTTAGTGAATATGTCAGCAACCTGATCCTTTGCAGGCACATACTCTAGCTTCACTTCATTCTTTGCAACCTTCTCTCTCAAAAAGTGATACCTAATTAAAAGATGCTTTGTCCTTGAATCCATTACTAGATTTTTTGAAATGTTAATAGCACTAGTATTATCATAGAAGATAAGAATTAGATCATCATACTCAACTTTGATATCCTTCAAGGTTTGTATCATCTATAACAACTATGTACAATAGGATGCAACTGTAATGTACTCTACCTCTGTAGTAGATGAAGATACTGATACCTTCTTCTTACATAGCCATGATATAACTCTATATCTAAGAAAGAATGCAACACCACTTGTACTTTTCTTGTCATCTACACATCCGGCCCAATCTACATCTATGTAGGCACTTAGGGTAAAGTTATTGGTTTTAGGATACCACAAACCATGATCTGATGTGCCCTTCAAATACCTGAATATCCTCTTCATTGCCATGACATGTGACTCTCTAGGATCTTCTTGAAATCTTGCCATGAGATAGGCTACATGTATGATATCTGGTCTAGTAGCAATTAGGTATAACAGTCCTCCAATCATTGATCTATATTTTCTCTGATCAGCCTTAGGAGATTCATCATTCTTACTCATCTTGCAACTAGTTGCCATGGGGGTACAAACTAGTTTAGAATCTTCCATTCCAAACTTCTTTAATAGCTCATTGACATACTATGATTGTGAAATTAAAATGCCCTTATTTGTCTGATTAATTTACAGCCCAAGGAAGAAGTTCATCTCTCCACACATTGACATCTCAAATTCTTTTTGCATTTCATTTGTAAAGTCCTTACACATACCTTCATTTCCACTAAAGATTATGTCATCCACATAGACCTCAACAATAAGGATTTGATCTTTTCTTACCTTGATGTACAAATTACTATCGATAGACCCTTTACTAAATCCCTTTTGCAACAAATACATATTGAACCTTGCATACCAAGTTCTAGGAGTTTGTTGTAGTCCATACAATGCATTCTTCAATTTGCATACCATATCTAGATTGTCTGACAACTAAAGTCCATCTAGTTCCTCTATGTATACTTCCTCTTCCAACTCACCATTTAGAAAAGTAGACTTCACATCCATTTGATATACTTTTAAATCCATATGTGCTTCATAAGAAAGAAACAACCTAATAGCCTCCATTCTTTCCACTAGGGCAAAAATTTCCTCATAGTCTATTCCTTCCACTTGTGAGTACCCCTTGCACACAAGTATTTCCTTGTTCCTTACCACTTCTCCATTCTCATTCAACTTGTTCCTATATACCCATTTAGTTCCAATCACATTCTTATTCTCTGGTCTTGCTACAAGTTCCCAAGTCTAATTCTTCTCAATCTGCATTAGTTCTTCTTCCATGGCCTTAATCCAATACTCATCCTTGCATGCCTCAACCACTATTTTAGGTTCAAATTTGGAAAGGAAACATAGATTTACCTATTCTTCAATAGATCTACTTCTTGACAATACACCTTTGCTCTTATCACCAATGATCTGATCTTCAGTGTCATGCCTTTGCACATATTTAGGAGTTTTAGGAACTTTTTCTAGAGCTTCTTGTTCTTCAACCTGTACTACTTTTCCTTTAGTTTCTTCTTTTTCTCCACAGGAAGACTCATTTGATTCATATATATTAATCTCTGAAAACTTCTGTATATCTTCATCAACCTTAAAATTAGCTCTTTGAACAATCTTTCTTAGCCTCTCATTATAGCAACTGTAAGCTTTGCTTTTGTTAGAGTATCCAAGGAAAATACCTTCATCACATCTTTCATCAAACTTTCCTAGTTCTTCATCTCTTCTTTTATAACATTTGCTTCCAAAAAAATTCAAATACTTAGTAGTGGGAATCCTTCCATAACATAGCTCATAGGGAGTCTTTGTGTCATTTAATTTCACCTGCACTCTATTCTGTATGTAGATAGCAGTATGAATTGCTTCTCTCCAATAGACTTCCAGTAGGTTTGCTTCCTTTATCATTGTCCTTACAGCCTCTTGAATAGTCATGTTCTTCCTTTCAACCACTCCATTCCACTGAGGAGTTCTAGGAGCATATATGTGCCTCTTTATCTGATGATTCTCACAAAACATGTTAAACTCATTAGAAGTAAACTCTCCACCTCTGTCAGACCTCAAACATTTGATTTTCATATCCAATTCATTCTCAACCATTTCTTTAAAATATTTAAACTTATCTAGGGATTTTGATTTTTCCTTAAGAAAAGTGACCCAAGTCATTCTAGAGCAATCATCAATAAATAATATGAAATACCTATCACCTTGAAAACTCCTCACTCTAGTAGGACCACATATGTTTGTATTCACTAACTCCAATAATCTAGTAGATGACTAATCCTTTCTTTTGAAGCTTCTTCTTGTTAGCTTTCCAAACTGACATTCCTTATAGACAACAATAATATGCTTTGTTAACTTTGGTAGATCTCTCATAGCTTGGAATGAAAGTATCCTTACCAGGCTATCAAAATTGATGTGACACAATCTCCTCTGCCATAGCCAACTCTCACTAATTTGAGTCATAAAGCAATAACTAACACCACCTTTGAGATGATAAACATTTCCACTTGTCTTCTTTCCAGTAGTAATTCTTGTTTCGAAGCTTTTTCTAATCTCGCATCCATGATCCTAAAACATAAGATTGCAACCCTTGTTACACATATATCCAACACTCAAGAGATTATGCTTTAAACCTTTGACATAAAGAACATCATTAGTGTTATGCTTTCCATCAAAACTGATTGAACCTTTTCCACAAATCTTAGCAGCTTCATCACCACCAAACCTAACTACTCCACCATAAAATTTTTCAAGTTTAATAAACTTACTCTTATCACCTATCATATGATTTGAGCATCCACTATCAATGACCTAGTCATCCTTTTCACTCCTAGCATGAAGAGCAGATATTACAATGCCTTTAGTGTTAGTACATGCTTCCAAATTCTTTTCCTTCACATAGCTTCTAGAGTTAGCAGAACCAATTTCATCTCTTATGGCAATAAATAAGAATTCATCATCATTATCATCCTCAAAATTAGATTCATCATCAAAAAAGCTTGCATAGTAGTTTTTTTTAGCATCCTTCCTCTCTTTTCGTTATTCTTAATTCTCACAGCTCTATTTGGACACCTTGAAGCATAATGACCTATTTTTCCACAACTAAAACATTTAAAAGAAAACTTACCACTAAACTTACTACTACCCTTTTTCATCCTTCTCACCAAGTTGGCTTCCACTTCATCAAAGTATTCCAGTTCTAATTCAATAGTTTTCTCTCTTTTACTAGCTTTAAAAGCAATCTCATCTTTTGTAGTTCCACTAGATATGCCAAACTCTCTTATTTCAAAAGCAGTTAGTGTGCCAAGTAACTAATCTTTGGTAGTGTTACATCGGAAAATGTCCCCTTGGGGGCTTTTCCCTCTTAAGGTTTAGCTCCCGGGTCTTTAGAATGCATTTAGAGCATCTTGCATGATTTTGATGACTCTAGATGAGAAAACCCTGAAGCTTCATGGCAAATAGGACTTAGGGGATGCACTTAACATAAATCCTACCTAAAATAGAGGGGAGGACTTGGGCACCCATGCCCTAGTCCTACCCTATTTTAGGTTGGGACCAATTTCAAAGTGTCGGTTTATGACTGTTATTTAGGTCCTATGCCGACACGGTAAGTTTGAATTATAGAATTCTTAGTGGGAATGTTTGTAAGTGCATATTTAAGCATGATTAGGGTTCATTTGTAAACTAGAGATGGCTATGGCAAATTTGTTGCTTATATTAAGCTAATTCAAGGCATTCATTATATGTTTCAGAGTAGTACCTTATTGTTCTTATGTTTTTTGTTGCAGTTTTGACATCCATCTCCTCATGGCATGAAGAGTATCTTCCTTCCATAAGATCTTCACTACAAAGTGATATCAATTGTGTTTTCTATAATTTATCATTTGGATTTTGCCTCTATCCTGTAGAGATACACAATCTTTATCTAACAACGGTGTTTAGAAGACTTGAATGTCTCTCTGGGGCTTGACTGAGGCAAGCCTCTAAACACCACAACCCCCAACCCATTTTTCCATGATTGTAGGTTATAGGTTGTGAAAGAAGAAAAAGTGGAGTTGCAGGAGAGTAGTGCAGACTGTCAGAATTGCAGATCAGAGAAGAAAATAGGGACCTAGACTCGTGTGCCCTCTCATTAGTCCTCTAGTTCCTAAAACAGGAAAATGTCCTGAACAACAGGAACAGGTTGCAGACAAGGTTCCCAAATCTCAAAAAAACTATGGCACTAGACTAAGGTGCCCGATCATTAGTCCCTAACTTTTCTATTTTCTAAACTTTGAAATCTGGTACGCATTTGATTGTTATTTGATATCTCTGTGTGTGATCATTTTCCGTAATTTATCTGTTTGTTCACGAATTTGCATAATTAGGGTTTGGAGCATAATTGGGATTAATTGAATAACTAAATCACACAATTCCAAGCTTCCCCTATGTTTCAAGGGACAAGAAGCCTATAGTAGACTTCCTACTCGATTGAATGTCCTTGAATGTTTAGTGTTGAAAGGAGGATCAACATAAACCATTGAAAACAAACCCTCTTCACATTTTACCCTAAACATTTTGATGAACCTGTGTTCTTTTAAATTTTGCACTTTGTGCTTTAGATTTACATTCATTTCATTATTCATCTTATTGCATTTGAAAATTTACAAAAAAATGATAAATTGGATTTTTTTAAAAAAATTGGCATTTTTATCTTGCATTTTCAAGTAATTTAGATTAATTGGAATTTAATTTCAGTAAATTTCTGTCATTATCATCAATTCTAATTTAAAATACATAAATTTTTCATTCATCATTCATTTAGATTGCATTTTCATGCTTAAATTGATAAAAATTGCTTGAAATTGTGCATTTTTTCATATAACTTAGTTTTGCATTAGCTAGGTTTTGTAGTCAAAATCTTGTTTCAGATTTTACTACCCTTTTAAAACACTCATTAGGACTTATTTCTAACTATAGTGTTCCATCATAGTGGTTTTCTTGCAAAATTTCATGCCTAGGGTTTGAAAACCTTGATTTTTCACTAGATTTTGGCATTATTGTCTCTCTAGATTTGTATCATAGGTGCATTGTAAAGGATTTTTATGAACTAATTGGCTGTTATAAGGGTTATTATCTTCTTCCCCTCCTCAAATTCTTTACAAAACATTTTTATTGGGCTCTTGCATTGAAATTTTGGTGAAAAATTGCATATTTTGGCTATATTTTTCCTAGGGTTTGACCTAGATTTGCACTACAAGCATGTTGTGATAGATTTTATGGCTTTATGTGACTAATAATACTGCTATAATCTACTTTACCTCCTAAAACTCTTTACAACACCCATTTTATTGGGTCTTTGCATTGAAAATTTGTGAAAAATTGCATATTTTAGTGTATTTTCACTAGGTTTTGACTTGTCATCATTCTAGGTTTGCATCAAAAGTGTGTTGTGAAGGATATTATTTATTTATTGGACTGATATTAGACATTTTACTTTCTAAACTTCATCAATTCCCTTACAACACCTTTTCTTTCACTTATTTGCATTGAAAAAATTTGAAAAACTCAAGCATTTTAGGTCATTTTCATACATAGTTTTGCACTTGTCTTTGGCATAACTTTTGAAAAGATTTTAAAATCTTATTTCATATTGATTTGAAAACATATACACATGGATTCTAATCATAACAATAACAATAGGTTCCATCCTAGACCTTACATGAAAAAAAAGGTCCCGGAACCTGAACTTGTGTTTACACCTCATGATAGATCAATTGGAGACACTGAAGAACCTCTTTACATCACTGTGAAGATAATGAGAAATCCTATGGATGGAACCCTTATTGATCCTAATTGCATGACTAATGTAGCCACAGAAGAGTTCCTCTATTCACATGAACTGATGCAAGGCTTTTATGACCCTTTGGATATGATGATTAAGACACATAAGGGAACCTTTATAAACACTTGTGGGAAGATATCTTTATTGGTCACTATATTTGAGAAATTTTTAGAATAATGGTTCGATGTTGTCCCTATTTCTGATCATTTTTCGGATAAAATTGGGACACCCATGGTTAAAGTCTATGAAAATTGTCCCTTCAACAATTCATAACTATGTAAAATTTCTTTTGAATGGACAAGTGATTACTATTCCTCACAATAAGTATAAAACTTTAGTTACAAGATAACGCTTTAAACTTGATTACTTTTGGGAAAGATTTGAAGTGGAACTAGAGCCACAGACATACTTTAACTTCTTGAGCTATAGAAATTACAAAACAAAACTATTACATCAAGTGGCCGGTAGTTCTGTTCGGGAAACAACAAGAGATAAACAACATGCATTTTAAGAGAATTCAAGAACAAAATGAAAAGGACCCTATGCTAAGGTTCCTCCCCCATCATCCTTACAAGGAATAGGAGGTAGCCATCAATAGCAAAATATTCCACCTAGACAAATGAGAATTGAACCTGATGCGTCCTCCTCTAAAACACAAAAACCTATGGAAGAGCAAAACACTATCTTACAAGAGATAAGTGGTAAGACAAAAAGAAATAGACAAGAAAGAGAAAGGAGGAGGAGACAACAAGCTTATGCCCAACGAATTGCATCTCAACAAGAAAACATCTCACCTAACATTGAATCAAACAAATAAGATCTTAAGAACGGACAACTTGAAGACAAGAACAAGAGTTGGGCTATGGTACCTTATGTCCCACTTTCCTCCAACATTCAAGAGTGGGAAGATGATGATTATTTGCTTGATGACAACCCGTAGTTAGGTTGTCCCTACTAGCTAAGTATTTCTAACCCTTTATCTCCTGTGATGTGTTATGTGTTGTTCAGGCCTCCTGGGATGACCCTTGATTCTCTTGTAAGGTCCAGGATACTAGGAGACTGCCTCTATTGTGACCCTTCTTCTATTTGTATCATCATTCTTCTATATTGTCTCTCCTCTATTTTCATTGTTTGGTGTTGTGTCTTATGGACATAGCATTGCGGTTGGTAACTTGGGGGCACCCTCCTATGTGACTATCCCTAAGACACTTGTTTCTCCTCTCTCAATTTATTGTTTCCCTTCCTCTAGTGTTTCTTGTTATCAACTAGGATTGCACCCATTATGCAAAGATGGAAATCTCAGCAATCCTATGAAACATTGGAATATTTTCAGGTTGTGGGTACCCTATAACAAAGATAGACCTCCAGATTATGGGTTGGTTCCCTTATAATTTTCTAATGAATTAAGGACTTTGCAAGAAAAGGGTTAGAAGGTTTTCTAATGGATGTACTAAAATTGGATTTAAATGGGTGGTGATGCACCTAAATGATAGAAATATGCAGTTCTGATTCACAACTACTTTCAAAGTATCCATCCACACAAATTAATTTAGAAATATGACCACAAAAATTAATCAAAGGAAGGCTTGAATAAACTCTCTTGAAGAAAAACTGGGTTTTCACAACATGGAAGAAATGATTATTCAATCATACAACCTAAGACTTGTGATTCTTCACTATTTTGAATGCATGCAAGTATGAATGAGACAAAGATTTAAAGGTTCTAATGCTAAAACACAATAAAATTTCATCCAATCATTCATAAAACAACACAATCAAGAAGGTAAATACTTGATCTTATTGAAAATGAAGGAATATCTGCATAGGTGACATAAAGATAACCTGTAACCTATTGTACTATATAAATCTGTAAAAAAAGTGAGTTACAAAAACCCTTTCTCTCTGCAATGCACAAGAGAGCAAAAAGGCAAGAACTGAGGGAAAAAATCTAAGCTTTTCCTCTATAATACAAAAAAAAAACCTCCAAGGGACTCCCCTAAGTCAATTGTAGTCAACTCCATTCAAAATATCTCTCATGAGCACAACAGAAAATCCCTAAAAATAAGGGTCTCAACTGCTCCAAAACAAGCTAGAATAGCTTCAAACTATCCCTCTCATCCTGTTGGACCATGTAGAACTCCAAACTCACTTTAGTTTGACCATAAATCAAGAAAAACACTCCAAAATACTTCAGTTGTACTTTAGTTTAACTCTCTCTATTTTGCATGATTGAGAGACAAAATTAAACTAAAAATAAAAATTATTAAATACAATCAACATGATTGATTTAATAAATGTTGTGTAATGCATGATTTCCCCTCCCTATGTTTATTACATAACAATTATTAAAGCAAATTATAGTTCATTGCATTTAATAATTGTTATCTTTTACAATTGTTTATCAATAGTGCAAACATAGGGGCTTGGGTTAAAACTGAAACATGAAGACACTTAGAGATAAAAGAAAATAAATCTCCTTCACTTTACTCAAACCAAAAATTAACCTCTTGGTCAACTTGAGTCAAAACCCTCCATGCAAGACAAAACTCCATCTTTGCCTAGCCACTGTGAAGGTCTTCAAGAGTTAAGTAAAACACATGCTTCATTCCTACCTCTTGTAGCATTATTAAAGCATTTAAAAAATATATTTAACACCTTATAACTCCCATGCCCAGTCCATGTGTTCACTTGCATTATAAAAATAAGCAAATCTTCTCTTGGCTTGTAAAAGACACATCTTTATTTTGTAACTCTTCCCTAAGTCAAATAAACAAGGTCAAAAAGACTTCCTTGTTTTTTATCAAATCTTACTCATAACCTTCCCTTTGAAGACTTTAATGTCTAAAACATTATCAAAATCACAAAATCATCAATTTTCCTTATGACTCCCATTGATCTCCATTATGCACTAGGTATTATGATTTTCAAAATTGAAGACCATGGGCATATTTGAGTGTTAAATGACTTTTTCTTCTTTTAAAAAAAAAATCAAAGTCAAAAATGACTTTAAAACTCATGGGCTAGGGCTTTAGTGTTTGAGAAAAAACACATGACAAACCCTAAATTCTTATCATTCTTTTCTTTGCTTTGTTGCTCTTTCTATATGATGCACCACCAAGCTGCTCTCATGAGGTTCTTTGAGGGTTTGAAGCTTTGTTTGGAGGCATTTGAAGGTCTCATTCCACTAGTTCTAAGGTATATTTGTCTCCTTCTTTGATTGTTGTAAGTGATTCTTGCATTTTTTATTGTGTTTTTCTTCATGCCAAAATGGTGAGAATCCTTCCTTTACTTTGTTGCTTCTATGGAAAATCAAGGAAGTGCTTCTTTTCTATGTGCTTCTCCATCCATTTCTACTTCAGCTCTATCAACATATCTGAGATTTTCTTTTAATGGCTCTGTGTGTAAGTAAAATCTCTCTAAAAGTAATACTAACTTCTTTGTATTTTAAGAGAAATGTGAATGAAATGCTAAATAGCCTGTAAGCTTGGGCTTTCTTTGCTTTTGTGTTTTAAAATGCAAGAATCTAGAAAACCTGAAGGTTCTTAGCTTTCTTTGCTTCTGGATTTGAAGGAAATGATGAAGGACCATTAGGGTTTGAGATTTCTTTGTATGGCCTCACTATGAATGTAATACTAGAATCTGAATACTATTATGGTTTCTTTTCCTATGCGATTTTCATGTTGACTTTTGTTCCGTTGATATTATAATTGTTGTCCTCACATATATATGTTATTATAGCCATGGGAATTTTCTATTATAGCCATTAGATCTCACTGTTACAAAAAAAAGTGGTAAATATTTGCCTTATTCTTATTTGCTCAACTTAACCTTTGACTGCTTCCTTGAGACCCTATTGTGACAATCATTATTGACTATTCATCTTGCTACTATGACAACACTACTATTGTTCCTCATTTCTAGTAGCTCAAACTCATAATCACAACCTTACCTCATATTCTAGTTTAGATGCTAACAAACATGAAATAAACATGCAACAATAAAGCCGTATGCTTCTCATTGTTCTATTGATGACTATCTTTCCTTCACCATATGAAAATGTAAGATTGAAATCTGAATAATTTTCTCAAGTTTGTAACAAGATTTTGGACTTTTATTGGTGCAATCATGATAGGAGGGTTCACAGAATGAACTATCTGGACCATGCAGCAGGAGTAAACACAACAGAAACAAATGCGCAAGATAAAGCTTTGAGGCTCCTTCGCACAAATCTAAACTTATTAGATCTTTCTTATGTGAATAGCTACTTTCCTAAGGATCTATTACATCAATATATATCATTTCTAGACCAATAGATTCCTCCACATCAGCCAAGGAAGATCACAAATTCTAAAGAAGAGATGTAACATGTGAACACAGATAGGTCAGACCTAAATGCAGACACTTCTAATAAATGAATGGAATGAAGTGTAGATCTCTAAGGAAGGCTAGCCACAAACCAAAGATCATTGAATGATATGTCATTAAACTCCATAGATTGGGAAATGCTTCCATAAGTTTCTCCTTCAGCTGGTTGCCAATGAATATTAGGATGCTTTGCTCTGAGAAACAACCAACTTTCGATAGCAATATCTTTCCAGTAACTGATCCAAATGCTCTAAATTCTTGATATGATGTAGATGAATGAATGTAGATTCTAAGTCCAGATCCATAAGGTGTGAATTTCCAAAACTGGACCACAAGCTGAAACTGCTTTTGACTAAACTATTTGAAATAAACTGGAAAATGAAAGAACTGAAATGCAAATTATTTTTGGTTGATGCAAGATTACTCTTGAACCAAGGATGCTCCTGCGTCAGACATCTGGGGTTATTGAAAAGTGAGTCCCTCACTTTGCTGGGGCTAAGGGAGAACCAAGACAGTCCACCTTAGCTTGAGAAATCCATGATGAATCTTCTTTTGGTCTGCCTTTCCACTTCACAAGATATTCTTTGTATTGTCTTCCTCTAGTGTTGCGTCCAACTCTGCTATCCAAAATGCCTTCAATCTACTCCAGTGCTTGTTGTGGTAATTGCTTCTTCAAGTCTTCTTCCATGCTGTCACTGAACTTTGTTTCATGATACTGATATATAGGTCTGCAATGTTGAAAACAGGTGATATACCCAATGTCTCTAGTAATTCCACTTCATATGCATTTCTTGAATCAAATTTCCTGAGTATCTTACAAGGTCCAAACTTCTTCATCTTCAACTTGTTATATGTCCCAACTGGAAATCTTTCTTTTCTCAATTATCCATTACTTTATCTCCAACTTCAAATTCCTTATGTCTTCTCTTCTCATCAGCCTTCTCTTTGTACTTATTGTTCATTTCCTCCAAATGCTTCTTCACCTGATTATGCACTGTCTTCATGTGATCTACAAATTCTTCTACTTTTGCACTCCTCTTTTGCTCTATACTGATATCTCTCAATTATGCAACTCCTCAAGGATTCACTTTGGTAACAATCTCAAAAGGTGTCCTTCTGGTACTCCTGTTCACCGAATTATTGTATGCAAACTCTGCTTGTGAAAGAATCAAATCCCAACTTCCAGCTTTATCACCAACCAAACATCTCAACAAGTTTCCCAAACTCCTATTTACTACCTCATTCTATCCATCTATCTGTGGATGAAAAGTTGAACCTAACTTCAAATCTATCTTCATCTTCTTCCAAAGTGTCTTCCAAAAGTATCCAACAAACTTTGTGTCTCTGTTTGAAACTATAATCTTAGGTAATCCATGCAATCTTACAATCTCCTTGAAAAATAGGTCAACTACATGTACTGCATCGGTTGTCTTCTTACAAGGTATGAAATGAGCCATTTTTAAAAATTTGTCAACCGCTACAAATATTGAATCATGTCCTCTATGTGTCTTTGGTAATTCCATTACAAAATCCATGCTTGTGTCTTCCCAAGGTCTCTCCGGTACTGTCAAAGGTTTATACAATCCAGTGTTCTGACTACTACCTTTTGCAACTTGACAAACTCTACAACTCTGCACAAATCTCTGAACATCCTTATGTATCTGAGGCCAAAAGTAATTTTCACTCACCAAAGCTACTGTCTTACCAATGCCAAAATGTCTTGCCAATCCACCACTATGCTTCTCCTTGATCAAATTATCTCTCATTGAACTTCTAGGTATGCATAACTGACTTCCTTTGAACAACATATCTTCTTGAATGGAATAGTCCAAACACTTACTTCTATCTGTCACAATAGGTTCCTTACATGCTTCCCAAGGTTCTACAAAATTAGTGTTTCCCTCATACATATTCTTCAATTCATCAAATCCCAACACTTCAACTGTCATCTCTGTCAACAAGTTTCTTCTTCTACACAAGACATCAACAACTTTGTTTGATTTTCCACTCCTATGCTTCAGCACAAAAGTATAACTCTGCATAAACTCTACCCATCTCATGTGTCTCTAATTCAACTTACCTTGACTATTCAAATATTGCAAAGCTTAATGATATGTATACAACACAAACTCCTTAGGTAACAAGTAATGTCTCCAGTTCTTCAAGGCTTGAATTATGGCATAGAACTCTTGATCATAAACTGAATATCTTCTCCTTGCATCATTCAACCTCTCACTAAAATATGCTACAGGTCTACCTTCTTGAATTAATACCACTCCAATTGCATTTCCACTTGCATCACAATCAACTTGAAATACCTTATTGAAATCAGGAAATGCCAAAACAGGTTGCTTTGTCACTTTCTACTTCAACAACTCAAAACTTTTATCTACTCTGGATGTCTACTTAAAATATTTTCTGTCACCTCTCATTATCTTTGTCATAGGGTTACAAACGGAACTAAAATTTCTGATGAACTTTTGGTAGAAACTAGCTAATCCGTGAAATGATCTAACTTCTCCAATGCTCTCTAGTGTAGGCCAATCAATAATTTCTCTCACTTTCTTAGGGTCCATCTTCAATCCTTCCATAGAAATCACAAATCCCAAATATACCAACTCTTCCTTCATGAAACTACACTTCTTGATGTTTATCAACAATTTCTCCTCTCTTAGTCTCTACAAAACTTGTCTAATATGCCACAAATGTTCTTTTGTCTTACTGAAAATCAGAATATCATCCAAGTATACAATCACAAACTTACCCAATAATTTCTTCAGAACTTCATTCATCAACCTCATGAAAGTACTTGGTGCATATGTCAATCCAAAGGGCATCACTAACCATTCATACAACCCTTTATTTGTCTTAAAAGTAGTCTTCCATTCATCACCTTCTCTGATTCTGATTTGATCGTATCCACTCTTCAAGTCTATCTTTGTAAAATATCTTTCTCCACTCAAACAATCCATGATATCATCCATCCTAGGTAAAGGAAATCTATACTTAACTGTGATCTTGTTTATTACTCTGGAATTGGTACAAATTCTCCACTCTCCATGCTTCTTCAGTGCTAGCACTGCAGGCACTACACAAGGGCTCAAGGTTTCTCTGATCAATCCTTTTCTCAACAACTCTTGTATCTATCTATTCAATTCTTCATTCTCTGCTAGTGTCATCTGGTGTGCTACTTTGTTAGGCAAACTTGCTCCTGGTATAAGATCTATGTGATGATTGATACTTCTTATAGGTGGTAATCCTTCAGGTACATTATCTGATATGATATCTTCATACTCTATCAACAACTCCTTTATCTCCTCTAGTTCAGTCTCTTTCTTCAATGCTTCAGGCTTTTTATGGATCAAGGCATAACACATATTCTCTTGTTTCAAACCATTCAGAAATTTCCTTCCATCTACCAAACAGATTCTAGCATTTCCACATACTTCACTTTTAGGATCATCCTCCAAAGGAATCAAAGTAATTCTCTTTCCATTTGTTGTTATAGTGTATGTATTATTTCTCCCATCATGTATGGCTTTTCTATCATACTGCCAATGTCTACCCAATATCACACAAGACTTCATCATGATAAGATCCAATATGAAATTTCACCAAACATTGTTCACTCACAAGTACATTAGGGTATTTCAATCTTTCCAACTTTAGCTTAGTCACCATCTCCTCTGAAACTAGGTTATCTGAACTACCGTGCTATCAATTACAACTTTACAACACTTACCTCCTAATTTGCATCTGGTTCTGAACAAACTTTTCCTCTGTGATGGTTCCTCATTTGCCTCTATTTGAAATAGTGCTTTCCTCATCACCAATGATTCTCCTTTCTCTGGATTGCCAACTGAACTAGGTGATCCAATAGGTTCTTCTTCAACATAGGCTGCTCTTCCACTATTTTCTATCCTCTTACTTGTACTAGCTTGATGACATTCAAATTCTCTATGTCCACCTCCATACTTGAAACAAGTACTTCTAAATGTTCTTTTATCCAATCCTCTTCCTTCTCTTTTGTATCCTTCATTCTGGTATGCACTAGGGTTTCCTCTCTAGTAAAAATTTTTGTCATCTCTTTGGTAAACATTGCTATCTCTGTCATCCTTCTGAACTGGGTTGTCAAATTTGTTCTACTCTGTAAATGGTCTATCACATTCGAAAAACATTCTCCCTCTCTAAAATTTACCTCCTCTATGTCTCTATCTCTAATCATGCCTCTTATTCATCTTCTCTTCAACTTTCAAGGCAAACTGATATGCCTCCTCCAAAGATGTCATCCTTACCAAGCTTAGTTCTTCTTGAAAGTTCAATCTTAGTCCATTGATGTATCTTGCCACTTTCTCCTTGCTTGCTTCAGTATGTCCTATTCTTATGATCATCTTATGAAATTCTTCAGTATACTCCTTCACAGATTTCTGCTTTTGTCTCAGGTTTTGTAATCTTTTCAACAGTTCCAACTCATAATCAAAAGGTATAAATTGATTCTTCAGTTTTGTCACCATCCTTTCCCATTTTGTAATCTTTTTTTTTCCTCTTCTATTTCTTTCCAATTGAACTTATTTCCACCATATAGCAGCTTGTCCTTTCAACTTTGTCTTTGCAAATTTCACCTTCTCCAGATCTTTAATTTCCTCATATTCAAAGTATTCTTCCATATCATTTAGCCAGTCAATCAACTCTTCAGGGTTCAGATTACCAATATAATTTGGCACATCAACTCTAGGTCTCTTTCCAATCTTTGAAATAGCTCGCAACACCTTTACTTGATTTGATTCTTCTTCTTCATTAGCTTCTAGGGTTTTGCTAGTTTGTTCAGCAGATTGAAATTCTTCTTCATCATCACTTTCAACATTAGGTCTCGGTGTCAATCCTCTTCGCCTGTCTTCCTCGACAGCATCCAAATGAATTCACATTGTTTTCATCAATTCCATCATCTCATCCATTCTATTAACCATTGTATCAATAGTATCAACTCTCCTTGGTAGCATTCTCCCTTAGATCAAGTGTAAACTGCCTCAAATTTAAAGATCAGGTTATAAGTGACAACTGCCTCTCAATCAGTGATCAGTTGCGCACAAGTAACTTGCCACAGTTCGGCGATCTATCCACAACAAGATCTTATGGAATCCCCTTCATCAATTCTCTCCAAAGAATCAAACTTCCACTCTGATACCACTTGGTGCAGTCACTGTAGGAGGGTTCACAAAATGAACAATTCGGGTCATGCAGCAAGAGTAAACACAATGGAAATAAATGAGTAAGATAAAGCTTTGAGGCTCCTTTGCACAAATCTAAACTTATCAGATCTTTCTTATGTGAATAGATACTTTCCTAAGGATCTATTACATCAATATATATCATTTTTGGACCAATAGATTCCTCTACGTCAGCCAAGGAAGATCACAAATTCTATAGAAGAGATGTAACATGTGAACATAGACAGGTTGGACCTAAATGCATAGACACTTTCAATAAATGATTGAAATGAAGTGAAGATCTTTGAGGAAGGTTGGCCACAAACCAAAGATCATTGAATGATGCATCATTAGACTCCACAAATCAGGAAATGCTTCCACAAGTTTCTCCTTCAGCTAGTTGCTAGTGAATATCAAGATGCTCTACTTTGAGAAACAACCAACTTCTGATAGCGATATCTTTCCGTTAACTGATCCAAATGCTCTAAATTCTTGATATGATGTAGATGAATGAATGTAGATGCTATGTTCAGATCTGTAAGGTGTGAATTACCAAAACCAGACCACAAGATGAAATTGCTTCCGACTGAACTGCTTGAATTGAACTAGAAAATGAAAGAACTAAAATGCAAACAAACTGAAATACAAATTATTTTTGGTTGATGCAAGATTACTCTTAAACTAGGGATGCTTCTACATTATTTATACTCATGACAATGGACATGCATCTTGCAAGGGTTTCTCATGGTCTCTCTTATGACTGTTGTCATGGGCTACTTGGTATGGTTAAATGATTCATCTTTTGATTGTTGTTATGACTATCATGTTTAGCTATCTTGCTCTTATGATGGTATGATGTTCTATGCAAATCTATGGCTGTCCTTTGATACTATCTTTGTTAATGACTACTGTCCTAAATTATGATAGATCCTTTTGAGTCTGTATGATGCTCTGTTCATTTCTAATCCCTGCCTTATTCATTTTATGTCTATGATGTAATCCTAGACTGTCTAGGCTGCTACTCCATCTCAATATCTTGCCAAATATAGATCCTTGCATCCTTTGAAAATTTGACAAAATATTCTTGTTATTATAAACCATCTACATAGCTTGGTCTCTATCAAATAGAGTGAAATTTGTATCTTGCTTATTTGGTGACTGTGTAGAATCTCTCTATTTTGGAAATGAAAAAAAATTGTCTTAGGACTGGTGAAAAGTTCTTGAAAACTACAAATTGGGTTGGTGAGAAATTTAAAGGTTTTTTCACCTTATTTTCTTCTAATTTCTGTATAAAAATATCAAAAACCTAGATCGTAGTTTTTAAGATATGATTGAAACAGTGATTGTTGTCCTTATTATTTTCAATGCCTGAAACCTTCTCTTTTCTGGTGGTTTGGCAAAGCTAATATGGTTTGTTTGATAGAGTTTCATCTGCTCTATTGGCATTCAATGTTCAACTCTTCTTTCAGACTGTGACTGTTCCTCTTCCTTTTGAAGACCTATGTGACTATCATGAATTAGTGGTTGTTGCTATTTAGGTCATTCATGATACTCATTATTTGGATTGTTCACTCTTGACTATAGCACTCCACTCTCAGATGATTGTTATTTGATGTAGCATTTGTGTACCTCCATGATATTGTGACTCTACTTGTAAGGTACTAGTCTTCATTAGCTATATATTCTATTAAAATTGGGCAGTCATTATGGATGCCTTTACTATCCCCTGAATACTTGACTGCTTGGTGGCTACTCCTTGATAAGCACAGTGTTTAAGACTTTGATTTTCATGCATCCTTTGTGGTTAGGGACTACTCAAAAGGTCTGATTGGCTATTTCTTGCTTCTTGTCATTTTTGTCATGATATTATTATGGTGATAACTTGAATGCACCTATTGTATCTCCTTTATTAGTATGAAGTATGCCTTTGGTAATCTTATCACTAAACATAAGGAGAGTAGTATGTTGGGCTCAACCCTTGTGGGAGCCACATTTTCTCCACATACTATTACAGTGATTGATCTTGATATATTTCACCTATACCTGTACAATGAACAAACAAGTTAGAGAAAACCAAAAAGCACTTGAGCTTCTCATGATGACTTATGCTGATATTTCTACTTTTCATGGAGCTTTATCATGCTATATATCTGAATCTGATGTCTATTTATCTCCTATTTAGTTGTTTATTCTACTTCTCTTTTATATCTGTGATGATTGAACATCTGAATTTTGATGTGTCATAAAAGTAGATTATATATCTGTTGTTATTGTATGTGAAAAGATTTGGAACCCCAAGCTCTAACACCATCTCTTACAGGTATTTCTGGAGCTAACTGGATGGAGAGAGCTAAAGATGCACCTGATCAACCTTGGGATTCATCATTCACAAGAAATGATGTGTCCCTATTCTTTTCATATGCTCTTTTATTTCTTTAGATGTATAATTTAGTTTTATGTTACATCTTTCAGTCATTCCCACGGCTTGTGTGGGACATCATGTTTCGTTATGAAATGAATAAAGACAACAACACCATGCAATTTTATGTAATTTCTTTCGTTGTAAAATATTGCATAATAAAAACTGAATTTCACTTGAAAGCAATCATATGCAATGATTAAGCTTTAGAAGAAATTTGTTAGAGTACCTTTCATCTTTAGAGTAATCAGTTGTTTCATCTCAACCAAAATGAGTTGTAAGTGAAATTTTGGTAACATTTCTATCTAGTGGGCAGATGAAAAACATTTTATACTGATCCGGACCTAGTGTCCCTTTAGTGAGAAATCAAAAAATGGACCAAATCCATACATGACGATGGAGTTGATATATATTATCTGACGCTTGGCTAGTAGAATCACTTTGTGTGATCTTGATGTTGTCTTATCACACTTATAAAGCATAACAATATTGTTGCTACGTGCACTTTGTTTGTCTTTGAATCTTGCCTTGGGTACACTTAGTTTTGAGATTTTCACGGTATAGCCCTATGGTTATCCTCGGTCTCTGAATTCATAGTATAACCTTGGTTCTTTGTGTGAATGATTATATGCATTGTTGTTTATCATGATTATATGGATGCTAACACTTTTCTTGCAGGGATGTATTTGTGGGAACATCTGGCAATCATAAAGTACATGTCACTAGGGGGCATGGGCTTTGCAAGAGCTTGTGTTCCCTTGTGTGTTTTCTTCCTACCTTAATGTGCTTGATATCAATAGCTAATATCAACCACCTTAAGGTGGGGGCATATATAAGGTAAGTTGTTTGTTCTAGATGCTAGTAAAGTGTGCTTGTTCTCAAATGCAATCTTAAAGACTGGTGATGATGAGTCCATCCTCCACTCTGAGATTTGTTTAAAATCAAATTGCAATCATTTAAGCCCTCTACGGAGGCATGATATCGCATCCTTTTACATCTTAAGCCCTCTACGGAGGTGGGGATGGTTTATTTCTCATGGAGAGTGCACATCCTATCATTTTCAAAAGTCCTCTGCAATGGCGGGGAGTAGTTTTGTGACTAACTCAACCCTTAAGCATGTATTCGGTGATTGTTGTGATGAAGGCCAATCATCAGTGTGTGCCTGTAATGTACTTGAGATGGTGATGAACCTAGAAATAGGAACACTCCATCACTTGTCTTCCATGTTTTCTCCATGTCTTCCAAGTCTGTGTGTATTGTGTGTTTGTTCCCAAACATAGTTTAAAGACTGGTGGTGATGAATCCCTCCTATGCTTTGGGATTTGTATGGCATGCTTGTTTTGTATGGCATGTTTGTTCTCAAGTGCAGTCTTAAATATTGGTGGCAATGAGTCCCTCCTACACTCTAAGATTTGTTTGGCATGTGTGTTGCTCCATATGTAGTCTTAAAGATCGGTGGTGATGAGTCCCTCCTGCATTATGGGTGGTGTGTTTACTTTCCTTGTACTTAAATCTACATTTCATATATATGAAAATGAGAAAAAGAAAAAGAAAAGAAAACGGATCACTGCATTCACTGTATTCACTGTGTTTTACATGCCTTCAATGTTGTACTCTCTGTGTTTTGTATGATTGTAATTGTCTTCTCCATCTTTTGTGTGCTTGTTACTATCTTCTTTGTGATTAGCATGTCTTCTCCATGCTTGGCGTGTTTGTTGTGCTTGTTGACCGTACTTTAATGCATGTATTGGGCTTGTGTTTATACATACATTAAAGTGCGGGCTAAATGTTATGTCAGAAAATGTCCCCTTGGGGGATTTTCCCTCTTAAGGTTTAGCTCCCAGGTCTTTAAAATGCATTTAGAGCATCTTGCATGATTTTGATGACTCCCGATGAGAAAACCCTGAAGTTTCATGGCAAATAGGACTCAGGGGATGCACTTAACATAAATCCTGCCTAAAATAGGGGGGAGGACTTGGGCACCCGCACCCTAGTCCTACCCTATTTTAGGTCAGGACTAATTTCAAAGTGTCAGTTTATGACCATTATTTAGGTCCTATGTTGACATGGTAAGTTTGAATTACGAAATTCTTAGCGAGAAGGTTTGTAGTTGCACATATAAGCATGATTAGGGTTCATTTGTAAACTAGAGATGGATATGGCAAACTTGTGGCTTATGTTAAGCTGATTCAAGGCATTCATTATGTGTTGTAGAGAAGCACTTTATTGTTCTTGTGTTTTTTTGTTGCAAATTTGGCATCCATCTCCTCATGGAATGAAGAGCATCTTCGTTCCATGAGATCTTCACTACAAGGTGATATCAATTGTGTTTTCTATCATTTATCATTTGGATTTTGCCTCTATCCCACAGGGATACACACTCTTTATCTGACAATGGTGTTTGAAATACTTGAATGTCTCTCTGAGGCTTGACTAAGCCAAGCCTCTAAACACCACAACCCCCAACCCATTTTTTTGTGATTGTAGGTTACATGTTGTGAAAGTAGAAAAAGTGTAGTTGCAGGAGAGTAGTGCAGACTATTGAAATTGTAGACCAGAGAAGAAAATAGGGACCTGGACTAATGTGCCCACTCATTAATCCACTGGGTGCCATTAGTCCTCTAGGTACCGCAATAGGAAAATCTCCAGAACAACAGGAACAAGTTGCAGATAAGGTTCCTAGATCTCGACAAAAATATGGCACTAGACTAGGGCACCTGCTCATTAGTCCCCAACTTTTTTTTCCAAACTTTAAAATTTGGTATGCATTTGATTGTTATTTGATATCTTTGTGTGTGATCATTTTCCATAATTTGTTCGTTTGTTCATGAATTTGCATAATTAGGCTTAATTGAATAACTAAATCACACAATTCCAATCTTCCCCTATATTCCAAGTGATAAGAAGCCTATTGTAGACTTCCTACTCGACTGAATGCCCTTGAATGTTTAGTGGTAAAAGGAGGATCAACATAAACTATTGAAAATAAACCCTCTTCACATTTTACCCTAAACAAGTAATTTTACTCAGGTTTTGTAATTCTTCAATAGAAGAAACCTTATGATTGTAAGATTTAGGAAGAGTTCTCAGTACCTTCAATATTACTTATTTATCATCTATATTTCCACCAAGTCCCTTGATGCCATTGACAACTCCATCCCCTTCTATAAATAGCTTGTAATGTTTTCATTTTCAGACATATGCATGGTCTCACAAGTGAGCTTCAAATTCTACATTTTAGTCTGTTTAACATTCTCATCTCCTTCATAGACACTTTCCAACCTTTTCCAAGTCTCATTAGCAGTTTTCAAATTCACAACTTTCACTAACTCAGAATTAGTAAGTCCACTTAAGAGAGCATGTATTGCCTTACCATCAATTTCAGCAGCTTTGATTTCATCTTCAGTAATTACACCATTCTCAGGTACAGTGTAATCAGACTTGATGCATTTCCAAACCTCATAACTAAGAGAAATTAGAAAGGCTTCCATCCTTACCTTCTAGGGTGCATAATCTAATCCATCAAACAAGGGAGTATCTTTCTTGTGCACCATCCCAGATCTACCTCAAGCTGTTAAGCTTTCTTCAAAGGAACTTGGCTTTGATACCAATTGTTGAAGGCACAAGACAACTAAGAGGGGGGCTGAATTAGTTGTATCAAAAACTTCAAACCCTCTCAAACATAATCACATCGACATCAGTTCACTTAAACCCTTAACATGTTATGAAGTTTAAACATGAAAATTAGATAATAGAAACTTGAACACATCAACACCATGCACAAGAGAACACTAGATTTTTACATAGAAATTGCTAAAAGGGAAAAACCATGGTGATGATTAGCTCACAATATAATATAGTAACAATACTAAATTACAAAGGTTCACTACCATAGAGAGAATGCTCATTGTAGGGGAATCATTATCCAAGTGGACTCACAGCCCACTGAGAAAGAAACAAAGAAGATAAGAATGACTCATTGCCATGCTTTGAATTGATATAATTGCATCTAACCCATGCATGGAGTTCAACTCCAATGAAGCTCAATATACATCGCAACATACACAACACCTTCGTAGTATCACCAAAAAATGTAAACACCTTCTTCTCATTGCATCTGGTAGCCTAACACATGAAAGCCCTCACTGCTCTAATCAATTTCACATCATTCACATCATCCTTCTTGCGCACACACATCTACAAATCCATGACACTTATTTATACCATCATTACCCTGGAAACAATCTTCAAGGTTGGCAACACAATCTTCAATCCTTGAAAAAATCTCCAAAGTCAACAAACACACAATATTTTAATTAGGTCTGGACATAAACTTTCCATGACACAAAGGAATGAAGGAAAACCACTCTATGCCTTATCTCAGACCCAAATCTATCTAGGAATGCTACACAATGCTCACATAATCACTTAATCAACTCCTCAATTAGCACAAATATTTAAGGTTGGGCAAACAGTGTAAACATAAGGAATTCTTGATCACATGCTTCCATGATCACAACAATAACTTGTAGATAATACACAAGGCTTTAACACAATATAGAAACATCCATGAACATCTTGAAGTCACTTGGAAACCAAAAAGTTTACCCACAACAACTTTCACCTAAACACAACAACACTGTCGAACTCTGCCACACAATAAGTTGTTTTTCGGAGTCCCAAATCATAAACCTTTTTGATGGAAGATAGGTAAGATCCTTATGAACACATATCTAGAACTACAACACCTAAAACCTTTCTACGAAGGAATGTAGAGAAAAATACTTTGTCCCAGACACCTCTTGACAACTCAGAAACAATGTCAAATACTATTCTCAAACTGGTGAACATAACTTTCACTACACAACAATCTGGAGGACCAAATTCTTGATTTAATATCTTCAAACACTTCTCAACAACATTTCAAAACTGTACACTCAGATCTCCAACACAAAAGAAATGCGGAGCAAAAACTTGAACAGTATTTTGTAAGATAGAAGACTCTTTAACACACTATTTCTAGTATTAATCAAACTCAAAAGCACTTGGAAACTTAGCAATAGGAATAATCTACTAACATCATCAGCACCTCTACAAGGCATTCATATCACTTTAACATAACTTAATCAAACAACAATAGGAACATCAGAAGACATAGTTGACACCAATGACAACACTAACATGTTGACATCAATGAGAACACCGATTAGCACATATTTACAACAGTTTTACCTTATTGAAATTCTACTCACAACAAATTATAAATCTACAACAATTTTATAACATATTTGTCCTCTCATTGCCACTCAAATCTACAATGAAATCTCCTCTGCTTCTCATAGAAACTTTCCTGCACATGCCCCTCACCTAGTCTATGTTCTTCCATAGAACTCTCTCTTCCACTCTACAAACTTCCTCTCACTCTAGCACCTTGTTTTCCCTCCTCTCTGCTGCGTCCTTCTAACTTTTTCTATGGAAGATTTTTGAAACACCTTATTCTTCCTCATAATGTGTTCCAAAGCTCTCAAGAAATTTGTGGCCTCAACACATGGCTGACTCCCCTCTAGCTGGGTTCCCCTTCTATTTTTTTACTCAAGCGCTCCCTTTTTATTTTGTAGCAAATTTCCCTCTAAGAATATCCAATCTACAAACTTTAATGTTGTAATCCTTTTATTACAAGGTTCCTTCATCCCCTTTCTTGGCACTCCATAGCATTATTATTAATTCTTGTATAATAAGAGCTACCACTTATGAGGTGCTTTATCTTCCATAGTCTCCTTTTATTATTCAAACCATGAAGTTATAAATATGCCCAAATGATTTCCATGTAGCTTATCTCTGGTTCCAAAGGTGGTACCTAGATTTCTTATGTTTGCAGATTTTTAAAACCTGAAGTGATATGTTGAAACTCATTCCTAAGGTGCCCCATATTCTATCTTTTAATTTTTGTTTAAAACAATATATTTGACATCCTTTATGTGACTTATTAATGCCCCTCCATTTCCCATGCATTTTTCGACGTAAGTGACTTTCTTTTTAATAATTCAAACCTGCCTCTAAAGTGCATTGAAGGATGATTTAGGCATCCTTATGGAAGCCTATAAATCATGGAATCTCACTCCAAAATAGGTACTTGACTTTTGTTTATTAAATAGATTAAAATGTGCCTTTCCTTGATATTGATACATTAAAATTTGCCTCCAAAGATTAGACATCTTATATGTTGGAATCGACATTTGAATTACATAAAATAGCCAATAGAACTCAATTTAAAAACCTTCATGGAGCTTATCAAATCAACTGAGGAAAAATCCATTGTGTGATTGTGACATGCTTGCAGAATTGGGTGTCAAAAAAGCAAAAAACTCAAAGTTCCACATTTTCCCGAAAAGTTTGCACAAAGGTTGTTGAACATATCCAAAGATTGAGAGGGGGGGTGAATCAATCTATCTTTAAACTTTTAAATCAATTTCATTTGTAGCTTAACATCAAATAATTTTAACTAAGAGAAGCAGAACAAAAATTAAAACATGCACTACACAAAGACACCAAGATTTTTACGTGGAAAACCTAATGAGAAAAAGCCATGGTGATGATTAACTCACAATATAATAAGCTTGCTACTATAAAAAATTACAACTTTGTTTTAGGGCTACAACCCAAGGAAGCTACTACTCCCTATTTGACTTGTAGACTAAGACTACAACGTTAGGGCAAGATACAAGGACCTACTGCAGAGACTCACTTTTGATAGTAGGATACATGAAAATTAAAATGAAAATAGGAACCTAAACTACTACAAAGAAGGTATCTGTCATATGATGATATTGCAGTCCCTTATTTCGCACAATTATCCCATTACTCTAACATCACACACTTCATTCTCTACACATTCCTCAATCTCTGCTCTATATCTCACAAATGATTTTGTTCTTCTATATATATACCCTTCACAACAACTCAAAACTTCAATTAAGTCGGCACCAAGATATCTTTAGATGAAACATGTGATATTGTATAGGTCAACTTAGAAAAAATACATTATAAGTTGCAGATCACTTCACATTGCATAACAGGAACAAATACATCATAACACATCCTTCAAGGCCAAATTAATTAATCAAGATCACCCATAATTGAAGGGAACCAGACTGTCACCCTGAACAACAATACATCTAAGTGGCCATCTTTGCATCACCGAGGACATACCAAATACATCATGTGGACCAAGATATAAGAAATGTAACTTATCAACATTATTCTTACACCATTCACCTAAAATATATGATCATTAAATGTGCATCTATAAAAGAAGAAACAAATTGAACCGATGAAAACAAAGCATCCCTGACTGACTGTGACATATCAAAACTTAGTATATTGCATTGTGGACCACTAAAACATCTAAAACCTCATATGGATGCAATCATACACTACTCTAAACATATCCCTAAAACCACACAGCCATATCTATCACTGTGGAGGAATGCAGAGCATTCCAACAATCCTTCATCATTGCTTTACTCTACCAGAGCATAGACCAAAACTCTATCACTTATAACTTTTACTGTGGAAGGTACAATGACCTAAAATCTTAGATATAAAACATTCATATTCCCATCAACTTATCTTCTAAACCACAAGACTAGATCTTGCTATGTGGAGGAATGCATGTGGACCAAAACACTATGACTCTGTCTTACAATATCTATTATAAATGCCTTAGCAAGACTTCTGCAACTTATCTTTGAGTGTGGTATACCCAAATGGTAAGATATCAATGTAGACATATAGGAAACATATTAGAACAAGTGTACTCACTTCCGCATCACACTTAGACATCAGACTAATTACCATTCTTATACTTAGACAATTTCTCTCCATCTGGTAGGTCTTCTAGATTGACCTACCTTAAACATGCTGACCCCATATCTCTAACTGAGTCAAACCATCTCTCTCAAATCTTCCAATGTCCACCTCAGCCTCTTCAACTTATATACAAGCCTGACCTCCAATTGACACATATTGAGTTGACATCAACAACAACACATATTTCCAACAAAGGTGTGCTATGACCCCCTCAGGTCCTCCACAGAAGAATTTTTCTCCAACATTTATAAAATTTTAAATTTTAAACTTTCCATAAACCCATTGACACAACCTTCTAGCATTAAAATCTCCCAAACTATGAAAGATATGACTTTGATTCTTTTTACACCTTTGATGAAATATATCCAAGGATATACTTGTAAGAGGTTTTGTCACCAAACCTTATGGATCTCCCAAAATAATTGGTTTTTGTAAAAAACATCTACTAGGATGAATAACCATGACACCTAAAATTCTCATTTTTGCAAATCTACACACACTTGAAGTTCCCTGATGTAATGAGATGCAAAATTGACCATAAAAATACCCAAAACTAAAAATAAAAACAACTGTATTTGGTTGATGTCAATCACGCGTGCACTCCAATGCTCCTATATTAGACTTGTTAGATAAGAATTTTATGAGCATGGGCTCACAAAATGGAGTTGAATAGTAGAACTATCCTTTTGAAATCTTGTAAACAACCTACAACGAACTCCTTCGCTGATTTAGGCTAAAAAAATTTCTTCCTTCACCTCTTCCAATATCTCATTGGAACAAGTGTCATCCTCCTCCACCAAGTGTACTCTTCCTTCATCTTTCCTCTCATGGACTCATGTCCATGACAACCTGATCTACTCCTCTAAATTTTGCTCCACTCATCACTCCTCATCTCACCACTATGCGTTCCACTTCCTCCTCTTGTGGGATTCAATCCACTATGATCCATCCATGTCCATCAAAATTCTACCTCCCATTCTTCTATACACAAGTTGATATGATTGACTTTATGAAATTAAATATTTCCATATCCTCCTCTATGTTCACCTTATCATACTTCTCAATTCCAACTCTCAACATTGCAAATGAAAGTAAATTAACATCATCTTCATTATCACAAAATTCAAGAAAATGAAAAATTACCTCTTGTTCCCTTGGTACAACAACATCTTCCTCTATAGATTGGAAGGAAGAACCATGTTTTCCACAACTAGGGTTTGGGTAGTGTATATTTAACACAATATAGTTGACATCCTTTTTTGTGAATTTTCATTGCCCCTCCATTTCCCATGCATTTTTTGAAGTAAGTGACTTCTATTTTAATAATTCCAACTTGCCTCTAAAGGTCATTGAAGGATGAATTAGGCACCCTTGTGGTAACCTATAAATCATGGAATCTCACTCCAAAATAGGTACTTTTGTTTATTAAATAGATTAAAATCCACCTTTCCTTGATGTTGATACATTAAAATTCACCTCCAAAGATTAGACATATTATATGCTAGAATCGACATTTGAATTACATAAAATGGAAAATAGGAATCAATTAAAATACCTTCATGGAGTTGCTCAAACCAACTAAAGAAAAATCCATTATGCAACTGTGATAGGATTGCAGAATCAGGTGTCAAAAAGGCAAAAAACTCAAAGTTCCCCAATTTCCCTAAAGGTTTGTACAAATGTGTGCTATGACCCCCTTAGGTCTCCATGGAAGAATTTAGCTCCAATGTTTATAAAATTTTCAATTTTAAACTTTCCATAAACTCATCGGCTCAAACTTTTGGCATTAAAATCTCCCAAACTGTGAAAGATATAACTTTGATTCTTTTTACATGTTTGGAGAAATGCATCCAATGATATACTTGTAAGAGGATTTGTTGCCAAACCTCATGGATCTCCCAAAAAGAATGTTTTTGTAAAAGCCATCTACTAGGATGAATAACCGTGATCATGCAAAATTTTCATTTTCACAAATCTACGCCAACTTGAAATTCCCTAATGTAATGAGATGAAACATTGACCATAAAAACCCCAAAACTAAAAAGAAAATTGATGAAGGGGAAATATCATAAAACACACAACAATATAAATTGTACATAGAAAATAGAATGTTATTTTATTGATTTGGACAATTCATTACATTATAGAAGATTGAATACAATCAGAGGATGAATCCTCCATAGGCTACAACACATTACAACTTCATATCTCCAAACACTGGAATCTTCTACCTTCTATAACCCTAAATCATCTAGGGTTTCTATTTTCCCACCTTTTATTGACTCTACACTTTCCCCCTTATCTCTACTACTTCCATAGGTTCCCAAAATGGTTATAAATAGTCCTTTTTGGTGGCGTCTAGCTAAATTTCAAATTTTGCATCTCGTTTCAAAAATAGGTCAACTTCCGAGAGCCATAACTTTTGATCTGGGTGTCTGATTGACAAACTGTATGAAGTGCTGGAAAGATCGTAGAGTGCTCTATGTGCTAAGTATCTGTTCTACCAATTTCAACCATTTTGGGGCCGTACGGGGCCTTTTAGTGCCTCAAACCTGAATTTGAATAATTTTTCAAGGGTTTTTCAAGAAACATAAACTTTAATGTCTTCCAGCCCATAAATGATCTTTTCCCGATTCCTTCACTACGAAGCTTCTTGTAAATTTTTGCTTCCATACGTGCCCAAATACAAACTTTTCAAAAATAACAGTTTGCTATTTTTAGTAGTTTAGAAAAATTGAAGGTTCTACATCATTATTCAAGCAATTATGGAACTAGAAATACTAATTTTGAAAAGAAATGAAAACAACATCAATAATTTTAAATCATCATTTTTTCTTGGGTGATGCAAGATTGTCCTTACACCATTGGATGCTCCTACATCAGACATCTAAGGTAATTTTGAGAAGTGACCTTGTCACATCTCAGATGTTTGAGGAAAACCCCAAACGGTCGACTTATGCCTTAAATAACATGGAAGAATCTTCAACTGGCCTTTATTTCCACTTCACCAGGTATTCTTCATATTGTTCATTCTGAGTACTTCTTCCCACATGGCTATCCAAGATTTCTTCTATCTCCTCCTTCTCTAAAGTAGGTGCCAAGATATTCCATTTTTCTTTTGTTGGTCCATTATTTGTGCCACCTTCATGATATTTTGTTAAATCAACAATGTTGAACATAGAGGAAATGTTGATTCCACTCAGAAACTCTACCTCATATGTATTTCTTGAATCATGCTTTTTTAGAATTCTACATAGTCCAAATTTCTTCATTTTCAACTTATTATAAGTTCCAACTGGAAACCTCTCTTTTCTCAAGTGAACCATGACTCCATCTCCTACCTGAAACTCCTTATATCTCCTCTTCTAATCTGCCTTAGCCTTGTACTAAATCTTCATCTTATTAATGTGCTTTCTCACCTCTTCATGCAAATTCTTCAGGTGTTCTGCAAAGTCTTCAGCTTCAACACTTTTCTTTTCTCCTTTGTCCAGCTTCCTTAACTCTGAAGCATTTCTTAGACTACTCCCATATACAATCTAGAATGGTGATTTACCTATACTCCTATTGATAGAATTATTTTAAGGAAATTTTTCCTATGGTAAAATCAAATCCCATCCCTTGGGCTTATTCCCTACTAAGCATCATAACAGGTTACCTAAACTCCTATTCACCACCTTTGTCTATCCATCAGTCTACGGATGGTGTGTAGAACTGAATTTCAAATCTGTCTTCAACTTCTTCCACAATGTCCTCAAAAAATCAACAACAAACTTGGTATCTCGATCTAAAACTATGCTCTTAGGTAGACCATGTAGTCTCACCACCTCTCTAAAAAATGACCCTGCTATATGAACATCATCATTAGTCTTCTTACAAGGAATAAAATGTACCATCTTCGAGAATCTGTCCACCACCACAAAATGGAATTATGTCCTCTTGATGTCCTTGGTAAATAAAGAACAAAATCCATACTAATATCATCCCATGGCTTCACTGGTATAGGCAATGGTACATATAGCCCTGTATTCTAACTTTCTCCCTTTGTCATCTGACACACTCTACAACTCTGTACAAATTTTCTCACATCCTGTTGCAACTGTGGCTAATAATAATGCTCACCAACAATAGCAATGGTCTTATATTGACCAAAGTGTCTAGCCAATCCCCCACTATGCTTCTAATTAATTAGGTTCTCTCTCATGGAACTCCTTAGAATGCACAACTAGCTCCCTCTAAACAACATGTCATTTTGGATTATGAAATCTAACCATTTTGTCCTATCTAAAGTAACATGTTCCAAACAATATTTCCAAGACTCTGCAAAATTTGGATCTTCAGAATACAAAATTTTGAGCTCATCAAACCCAACAACCTCTATCTTCATTTCTGTCAACAAATTTTGCCTTATGCTCGAGGCATCTGCAACTCTATTGGACTTCCCACTCATGTGCTTCAAAACAAAAGTATAACTCTGTAAAAACTCAACCCATTTTAAATGGCTTTAATTTATCTTTCCTTGACTATTAAGATACTGCAAAGCCTGATGATCAGTATATAAAACAAATTCTTTTAGCAACAAATAATGTCTCCATTTCATCAAATCCTGAACTATAGCATAAAACTCTTGATCATAAATAGAATACTTTTTCTTGGAATCATTAAGATCCCCACTAAAATAGGTAATGTGCTTACCTTTTTGACTCAAAATAGCTCCTATAGTGCTACCACTAGCATCATAATCTACCTAAAAAACCTTATTGAAATATAGAAGTGTCAAAATAAGGTTGCTCTGTGACTTCTTGCTTTAATGTATCAAAACTCTTGGCTGCTCTTATAGTCCATCTAAACTATTTTCTATCCTTTCTCATTGTCTCAATTAGGGGTGCACAAATGCTACTCAAATTCTTGGTAATTTTTTTGTAAAAACTTGCCAAACCATGAAAAGATTGTAGCTCTGTAGAAATCCTTGGCATAAGCCATTCAATGATAGCCCTCACCTTCTTTGGGTCCATCTTAAGACCTTCCTTTGAGACAACAATTCCTAGGTATACCAACTCCTTCTTTGCAAAACTACATTTCTTCAGATTAATCAACAACTTCTCCTCCCTCAGCTTCTCTAAAACACTTTTGATATGCATCAGATTCTCATCCCAAGTCTTACTAAAAATCAAAACGTCATCTAAATAAAACATAACAAAACTTCCTAAAAATTCTTTCAATACCTCATTCATGAGCCACATGAATGTGCACGATGCATTGGTTAGCCCAAATGACATGACTAACCACTCATATAAGCCTTCATTTGTCTTGAAGGCTATCTTCCATTCATCTCCTTCTCTAATTCAGATCTAGTGATACCCACTCTTGAGGTCAATCTTCATGAAGTACTTGGCACCACTCAAACAATCCATTATGTCATCCATTCTAGGAAATGAAAATTTATACTTGGTCATGATTTTATTAATGGATTAGGAATCTGTACACATTCTCCACTCTCCATCTTTCTTTGGTTCTAGTATTGTAGGTACTCTCCATCTGGACTTAGGCTCTCTCTTATTAGTCCCTTCCTTAACAACTCATGAACTTGTCTATTCAACTCTTCATTCTCTACAAGAGTCATTCTGTGGGTTACCTTATTTGGCAAACTAGCTCCTAGTATCAAATCCATTTGATGACTTATCTTCCTCACTGGTGGTAAACCTTCTGGTAAATTATCAGAGATAGTGTCTTGAAAATTTTCCAACAGATCTGAGACTTTTGCTAATACATCTTCACATTTCTCTTAACTAATCTTAGGAATAATGCAAAGCAATGATGCTCATGGTTCATACCCTCCAAAAATTTCCTACCATCTACCAAGTAAATTCTGGCAGTACTACATACCTTTTCTTCCATCTCCTTCAAGGGTTTCAACTTATGACGAACTCCATCCTTTGTTAGGGAATAAGTGTTTGCACGGCCATCATGGACAGTGAACCTATCATATTGCCACGGCCTCCCCAATAGCATGTGGCATGCATCCATCAGTATGATGTCACACAACACCTTATCATGGTAGTCCCCAATCTTGAACTTGACTAAACACTGTTCATTGACCAAAGCTTTATGGTCCTTCTACAACCATGTGATCCAATATGGATGTGGATATTTTCTTCTTGTCAACTTCAGCTTGTTAACCATCTCTTCTGAAACAAGATTGCTAGTGCTTCCACTATCAATAATAATATCACAACACTTACCTCACACTTGCATCTTGTGTGGGATAAACTCTTCCTTTGATCTGGTTCTTTCTCCTCATTCAACAAGGTTCTTCTGACAACTAGGGTTTCTCCCCTTTTAGCATCTTTAGAATGCTTAGACTGCACATCTTCATCTACATATGCAACTCGTGCATTACCTCAGGTCTTATTTTGTCCTTACTTGATGTTGTGTACACTTGTATGCTTGATGTCCTTCTTCCCCACATTGGAAATAGGTTCCTCTAAAACCTCCTCTTCTAAGTCCTTGCACAGGTCTACCTCTTTCTCTTCCTTTTTGCTCACCATTATTCTGGTCATGAGGGTAGTAGGCATTATCTCTTCTCTGATTTCGACTGGTTCCAACTTCTTCACTTTTCTTTTGATCTTCATTACACCCTCCATAGGATCTTCTACTAGTTGTTTCGCCTTGACCTCTTCCCCTTTGCTTTCTTTTGAATCTTTTATTCAGCTTCTCTTCCAACTTCAAGGAGAACTGGTACGTATCTTTTATGGTGGTCATTTTAACTAGGCTCAACTCCTCTTGAATACTTGGCCTCAACCCATTAATGTAACAGGCTACCTTCTCCTTGTTGGCCTCTGCATGGCCTATCCTAATAGTAATCTTATAAAAATCTTATGTATACTCCTTAACAGACTTGTTGCCTTGGTTCAATCCTTGTCCATAGGAATGAACTACTTCTTTAGTTTGTCCACCATTCAATCCCATCTGGTAATCTTTCATTTTCCTCTTATATTTCTCTCTAACTAGACCTCCTTCCACCAAATACTAGCATGGCCCTTCAACTTTTTTTTGCAAACTTGACTCGTTCTGAATCTTCCATATCTTCATACTTGAAATATTCCTCCATGTCATTGATCCGATCAATAAGTTGTTTTGGATCCAAATCTCTAGAATAGGTAGAAACTTCAATCTTATGCCTCTTTCCAATCTTTGAAATGGCCCTCAACAACCTAACTTCTACAGGATCTCCTACAATTTCTTGTTCTTCCTCAGATAGCTCTTTCTCAGCTTCATCCTCACTTTCTTCTCTTGTTCATGGCTCAAACCCTCTTCACAACTCCTCTTGCAATGCATTGATTTGCCTTTTCAAGGCTCTAAAACCCTCTTCCATCAAAGTATTTCTCTGAACGTAGTTTATTCATGGAGGCATTTTGATCTTTATTGTAAACCCACAACCTCAGGTCCTGGTGAAAATTACCTCACGGTCGGCAATCTATCTACACACTCAGGAACCCTTGCTCTAATACCACTTGATGAAGGGGGAATATCATAAAATACACAACAACATAAATTGCACATAGAAAATAGAATGTTATTTTATTGTTTTGGACAATTCATTACATTACAGAAGCTCAAATACAATTAGAGGATGAATCATCCATAGGCTGCAACACATTACGGTTTCATATCTCTAAACTCTTGAATCTTTTGCCTTTTGTAATTCCAAATTAGCTAGGGTTTCTATTTTCTTGCCTTTTCTTGACTCTACACTTTCCCTCTTATCTCTACTACTTCCAAAGGTTCACAAAAATGGTTAAAAATAGCCCTTTTTGGCGGTCTCCAGCCAAATTTTGAATTTTGCATCTCCCTCCAAAAATAGGTCAACTTTTGATCTGGGTGTCCAATTAACAAACTATTTGAAGTTCTAGAAAGATCATGGAGTGCTCTATGTGCTAAGAATTTGCTCTATCGATTCTACCCATTTTTGGGGGTTGTATAAGCCGTTTAGTGCCTCAGAGCTAAATTTGAATAATTTTCAATGGTTTTTTGGGAAATGAAAACTTTAATATCTTCCAACCCACAAATGATCTTTTCTTGATTCCTTCACCAAAGGTCTTATTTTTCATTTACAAAGCTTCGTATAATTTTTTTCTTCCATACATGCCCAAATGCAAACTTTCCAAAATAGTAGTTTGGAAAAACTGAAGGTTCTACAACATTATTCAAGAAATTATGGAACTAGAAATACTAATTTTGAAAAGAAATGAAAACAATATCAATGATTCTGAATCATCATTTTTTTGGGTGATGCATGATTTCCCTTACACCACTAGATGCTCCTGCATAAAAAACCAACAGATGTTTTTGGTTGATGTTGATCATGCGTACACCTGCATGCTCCTATATTAGACATGTCAGGTAAGATGTTGGTGAGCATGAGCTCACAAATTGAGTTGAATAGTAGAACTATCCTTTTAACTTGTGAATAACCTACATCGAACTCCATCGCTGAGTTAGGCTGAAAAATTTTCTTCCTTAGCCTCTTCCAGCATCTCGGTAGAACAAGTGTCATCCTCATCCACCAAGTGTGCTCTTTTGTCCTCTTTCCTCTTGTGGAATCATGTCCATGAAAACCCTATTGAAGACACCAAGATACTAAAAGGGGTGGGGCGAATTGGTATCTAAACAATCTTCAATTTTAACAACTTCAACTTATCCAGAGTAGATTTAAAACTTAAGAATCACAACTTAACATGAACATGAAAGATTAACACAATGCACATCAACACATAACATTAGATATATGTGGAAAACCCTAGAAGGAAAAAACTACGGTGAAGATTAAATCACAATATATGAAGCTCAAATAACAAATTTGTTTTAGGGCTACAACCCAAGGAAGATTCTACTCCCTGAAGAACTTTGATTTAGGATCACTCCCAAGGAAGCTACTACTCCCTGAAGAATTTTTTTTAGGGTCACTCCCAAGGAAGTTGTAACCGAAAAATTTGGATAAATATGAAAGATAAAACAAACATACAATTACCTTTTTACCCAAAATTTGTTTAATGCAACAGATGCCTTGAAAGATTGATGCATGAATGATTGATCGATGTTGATTGCTTAGTTCTGCAGCATAATGATTAGTAGAAGATGATAGAGAAATATAGATAGATGAAGGATAAAATATTGTGAAGATAACTCAACACAATAAAGATACTTAAAAGCTCCTCTCCAAATGGCTTGTGAGAGGCCATATTTATAGACAAGGCTGACTAGGGTTATGATGTGGAAGAAAGAAGATGTGATAAGATTTGATTTTTGATAAAAGAGGAAATAAAACAAGATAAGATAGAAAAAAGATAGAAAGATTTGCTTTTAGTTTTAAATCCTCCAAAAGAAAATAAATCTTTAAAAAATATGCAAGGACAATAGATGAATTATCTAATTAAATTAATTAATCAGATACATGTGAGTTCAATTTTTTGGAAAGAAAGCAAGAAGATATTTTTAGGATTTTATTAATTAAATAAATATTTGATTTATTTAATTAATGTTGGATTTATGATGAGAAATGATGTCGAAAGATAATTAAATAAATAAAAATTTATTTAATTATAGGAAAATAGATAAATGACTAATTAAACAATTAAAAATAATTATTTAATTAGAGGGGATAAATGGACATGAATAATTAAATAAATAAAAATCTATTTAATTATAGAAGAAGGGATTATGGGATTGAAAGGGAATAAATGAAATTAGTCAAATAAATAATATTTATTTAACTAATTAGGTGATGATATGGGTAACTAGGGAAGAACATGCTACTTGCAAGAGATGGACACTTTTGGGTGTCTACAAAAGCTACTGCTCCCTGAAATGAGAACACACTTAGAAAAGAAATTATAGTATAATAGTCTTTCTATTGTCTAAAAACTAACATTGAAACTCATATGTTTGATGATTGAACTTCTACCTCTTCACACTTTCTTCTAATGATTTGATCAGTTAGGCACACTCTATACTTGATCACTATCACAAATATGTCTTCAAGATGAATCTGGACAGCATCAACAACTTCTGCTCTTTCTCCTTCAATCGCACATCAACAATACATTTATTTTTCTTTTTATCTCCTAGAAAAGTTTTCAATCAACTTGTAATCACACCTCTCCTCACTCAATTTGATTTACTATTTATACATGATATTACATTGATTATATTGCTTGTCAGCTAGATACAACATGAAAAATACATTTACAAGTTAGCCAGACAACACACGATATGAAATGTGTAGAAGATAGGTCCTAAATGAAGCCACACATTACACCAGTAGAAGATCCATGCCTTGTAGACACCAACACTTTCTTAAATAGGTCCAAAACATCCTTAACAACTTTAAACACCATGGAATTGCATCCACACACTCCACTCATTTGGAAATAGGATAGCTTAAAGTAAAACACATGAAGACTTGAAGTATAAAAACCACATTGAAAACCTTGTGCAGTACTGGAAACAAGAAAGATCTTCATAAAAATTTTCTAGATGAGTAAACATGACTTATAAAACATCCTCAAACACTCCTTTGCCACCACACATCAAAGAATTATGCCACACATCTTCAATCATTAACTTTGAGAACAATCTGTTATCCATAACACACTGCAACATGTTGTCATTTGAAAAACTAAGTTGTGGACCACCAAAAACCTTGAAACTGCAAGGAAGCATGCAATACACATCCTTAAACATGTCCTAAAAACTATAAGGGAAATCATTCATTTCTGGAGGAATGCATAGCATTACAACAGGCCTTCAACACTAGCATACTTTGTTAGAACACATGTTGGTACTTTATCATGCATAACTTTCATAGAGGAAGGAAAAATGATCTAAAAACTTGGATTTATCACCTTCACTATGTCTTGAACATAATTCTAGAACCACATAGTCACATCTACAAATGTGAAGGAATGCGGAGCATTCTAATAGGCCTTCAACACTAGCATACTCTACCAGAACACATGTCAGTACTCTATCATGCATAACTTTCATAGCAGAAGGAAAAATGATCTAAAAACTTGGATTTATCACCTTCACTACATCCTAAACACAATTCCAAAACCACATGGCCATATCTACAAATACGGAGGAATGTGGAGCAATCCATTGTCCTAGACAGAGCATCTTCACAGAGGCAACACTGTTTTCAATTAGTCAATAGAAAAACACTCTTCTAGTAAAGTAATCATCATGGAACTTGGAGCATACATGATTTAGGTCATCAGTAACATCAACAATACATCTGATCATCTTCATGCTTCTAATTCCCATATTAGTATGAACTATCTCTTCTCCCTTGTCTTTTTGGATATGACATGACATTAAACCATGAACTATATCATCTTCTCTTGTTGGATGGGACATGACATCCAACCATGAATTGTATCTTCTTATTTTATTGGATGGGACATGACATCCAACCATGACCTATATCTTCTTTTCTTGTTGGATGGGGCATGACATCCAGCCATGAGCACCATCACGCCACCATGATCATGTTGACATCAATGCCAACCCTAAGAATCATATGTATAATAATCTCCCCCTTTGGCATTGATGGAAACACATCTCTGCTTCTCTCCCCCTTTGACATTAAGGACAAAGGCCAACCACTACCTCGATCAAAGACCACATACCTGCATGACTTCTTCCTACAGCAGACAAACACCCACTAACATCAGTAACCACTACCTACTCCCCCTAAGAGGTAGCCACCATTAGTCCAGGAACAAGATATAACATGAACTCCCCTTAGACAAATGCACCACTATGCATCTAGCAAGAAGGAGTGGCAATTACCCCTAACCTCTACAGAATATCCTCAAAAGTATCCTTTGTAAGAGCCTTTGTGAAAATATCTGCTATTTGATCCTTTGTTGGAACATATTCTAACTTCACTTCCTTATCTACAACCTTCTCTCTCAAAAAGTGATACTTGATTTCTATATGCTTGGTTCCAGAATGCATCACTGGATTCCTAGAAATATTTATAGAACTTGTATTGTCACACAAGATACAAATAGGCTCATCATACAGTACCTTGATATCCTTCAGGGTTTTCTTCATCCACAACACTTGTGTATAGAAGGATGTTGCTACAATGTAATATGCCTTTGCAGTAGATAAGGACACTAAATCTTGCTTCTTGATCTTCCATGAAGCTAATCTGCTTCCTAAAAAGAAAGCACCACAACTTGTAGTTCTCCTATCATCAACACAACCATCCCAGTCAACATTAGTGTAAGCACTCAAATCAAATTCATTACCTCTTGGATACCATAGGCCATAGTTTGGAGTTCCTTTCAAGTATTTGAATATCCTTTTCACTACCTTCTCATGTGTTTTCTTTGGATTGGCTTGATATCTGGAAAATACACATACTGCATGCATGATATCAGGTCTAGAAGCAGTCCAGTACAATAGTGCTCAAATCATAGACCTATAGACAGTCTAATCCACCTCCAAAGACTCATCATATTTGCTCAAGTGACATCCAATGACCATGGGAGTACTCACTAGTTTTGAGTCCTCCATACTAAACTTCTTCAACAACTCTTTGACATAACTAGCTTAAGAAATAAAGATACCACCATCTAGCTGAGTAATTTGAAGTCTAAGGAAGAAATACATCTCACCAATCATATATTTATCAAATTATTTTTGCATCTCCTTTACAAACCTCTTACACATATCATCATCTCCACCAAAGATGATGTCATTGGCATATACTCCAACTATCAATATCATGTCTCCTTCTTCCTTGATGTAAAGGTTTCTATCTATAGTACCTTTCTTGAAGCCCTGCTGAAGTAAGTACTTGTCCAACCTAGCATACCAAGATCTAGGTGCTTGTTTAAGACCATATAGAGCCTTCTTGAGTCTACACACCATGTCCAAATCTTTTAATATCTAGAAGCCATCTGGTTGTTCAATATAAAAGTCTTCCTCTACACTAGAAGAATTTGGCAAATAAATGACTACGCGACTAAAACTTTTAGTCACAACAACTAAAAATGACTAAATTCTACTAATTTTTTGCAACTCAACTATAAATGAGTAAATAAATGACTAAGTTGGTCATTGACTAAAAAATTATTTAGTCATACAAATAAAAATGACTAAATAGTTAGTCACACAAATAAAATTGGGTAATTAAAAAAGTATTTTGAATTAAAAATTTATTGGCAGGATGCTAATCATTTCCTCTCCATTGCTACAATTTAGAAATTATTGGCAAGATGCAAGTATTTCCTCCACTTTCCTTTCACTAGTTTGAGAGTTGAGAGCCTCACAAAGGATTGTAAGCTCGAACTGATATCTTTAGTACAAAAAATCCTTCATCTTGTTCTCACCGGATGCTCATTAATGAATGAGTTTTCCATGTATGAAGAGGATTAGGCTTTGAATCTCGAGCCTTTTTGCAGACATTTGATGTAGAATAGAGGACTTCTTCGGTAAGTATAACTTTAGGACCCAAGGATATTGGTAGTGTAGTATGACTTAGTGCAGACTTCTTCCTGTATTTTGGTGTTTTTTGAGATTATATTGAGAAGCCCTATAAAGATTCCAAATGTAAGGGTTTTTGTTTAAAATACCATGTTTTTTATTTAAAGTGGTACATATGATGTTCTTCTTCACAAACATGTAACTTCTCCTCACTCCTCATCCATACTCCAAGAGATCGAAACATAATCACTTGAGTATTAAATATTCCAAGCGGTTAATCCTAAAAGAAAAGATATCTAATATAGTGTATATATGCATGTACATAAGTGGATATGAACATGCATGAAAATGTCTATAATGAATACATATTGAAACATATCAACTATCAATATGTAGAGTCTATCTCTACCACATAAGACATCCTTTATATAATGGTGTGTATATCCCTAAACAATCAATATGCTAGGTGACCAAGCAGCCAACTCAATAACATTGCAAAAAAATTCCTTTCTTAGATTATTAGGGATTTAGGAGTTTACATTGTCTCCAATATACATATTCTATTTACAGATTTACATAAAATTCTAGACATTTTTCTTTTCATGCTCCTGTATTTCCACATCCTCCAATAGATTCAAATATAAACTGATTGGGTCTGAAACAACCTTTCTCTATTTTTTATTTTATTCAAGTAGTACAATTAAAGTTTACCCTCAATTAGTTTTTCTTGGTGCTCTGTAGTTGATCTACTAAATATATTAGATAAGATTTGTGTTTTTGTCATTTAAATGAAGAAATTTACCTGTTTTCTATGTAATTTTAGAGCATGATTGTAGGGATTGAAGAATAAGTTTATAATTTTGAGGTTTCTACTGCTCAATCTATCCCTTAAGGACTATCATGTTTTGCCTCTTGACCAAGCATCTCCAAGTGCTATCCCACTGTCCTTTGACAAAATTTGCTCAATGCCTTCCTTAACACATGCTTGTACCTATTAAAGATAACACTATGACTATGTTTTTGTATTCACTATCTCTTCATGAATTTAATATTTTCATAAGCTTCCTAATGTAGGGATACTAGATGCAAATGTTACAAAGCTATGCACTAGGAGCACCCAATTAAAATTGACATTTGAATATTAATTTCTCAAATGAATATGTGAAAAACACACATTACTACTTATGAAATATGAGTTATTTTCCTTTGTTTTCCATGGTAGATTTTGCCTCTATGAATATTAAAAGCTATGAATAGTGATAAGATCTTAGGTCTGTTAAACCCTAGCACCTTCATCAAAATCTATGGAGGTTTTCCATGTTAAACCTTGTTAGACAAGGTAAAAAAGAAGTCATTGTTATCAAGTCAAAAGACAATAACTCAAGTAAATGGTTTGTGAAGATAATATGAATGAGTTTCATGATAGTCACAAGGGTAGTCATAGGTATGTGATGTTTCATTGAGGTCTCACAAAAGATTTCTCTCATGAAAAACAATGAATGGAGAATATGAAGGCAGTGTATAATGACATGTCAAACCAAATGACAGAGAGAAGTATGACAAGCCTTTCATGGCAATATTGTTTAAAGGGTGGTGTCTCTAAGCAATTTAATGAGATATTTGTAAATATAAGTGAATCCTAAGATTAACATGAACAAGAGCATATTCTTTGGCATAGGAGTATGTAAGTGATTTCTATCTCCACATTGTGAGTGTGAGTAGAAGGTAGTATATAAGGATTTTTATGAGACACTATCTTGAATTAGGCCTTAAGGTTTTGTGTCATGAAAATGTTACAGATAATAGTTATAAGTTAGGGACTATATGACAAGTGTGCATGAATGATACATGACAAATAATCCATAGATCACTTGTGCAAGTCATAAGATAGCCTACACATTCACACTTACAATCATGATAGAAGTGTTAAGCATTTTTTTTGAAATTTCATGGTGCTAATGGATGAGTTATAGCCTATGGAAAATATAAAAGAGGACAGTAACCAAACTTCTAAAAGTAGTCTACAAGTATACATTTGGTGATAAAGGACAACGTAAGAGACTGTTAGAGCATGGTAGGTTAGAGGAGAGTATTAAGGCAATCCAAGGTCTTAGGTTATTTCCTAGAGTTTGTGAGACCATAAAAATACACATGATCTAATAATACAGTCAAATGCCTTGTGACACAAACATGGTGATAGTCTACATTATCATGCAATGACTAGTCATCATAGCGAAGAAGCATATCATAGCCATATGATTGTTGAAAAAGGGAATAGATCAATAATGAGGTGTCACAGAGATATTAGTTTCAAATGATAGTCTTATCTTATTGCAAACATAGGAACAACAATGTTACATTCTAGACTTGACTCTCTTGACTCAAAACCTATGAGTGAAAGTGTGAAAAGAGTAAGGTTTAAATTTGAGAGAAGACCAATGATAATGGTATCAAATAGTCATATGACAGTGGCATCAAAGGAGATATCATAGTGTTGTATGAAGAGCTATAAATCAATAGAGCACAAATAGTTTCTTGATTGAACATAAAAGTCATAATTGAATAGTGTTTTCAAGGAATTCATGACAATGGTGTAAAGGGTGATAGGGTTTCACCATGGACTATGTGAACATGTGCTAATCTAGAGAATGGTATTGTGTAGAAGACCACCGTAACACCGCATGGTGGTTGTTGGGCCTTCGCGGTGATGTGAGGAAAGCTCCCCGCATCACCGTGAAGGCCCAACAACCATCGTACGGTGTTGTGGTGGTTGTACGGTGGTTGTGAAGGCTTACATTATTCCTCTTCTTTTATCTATATGTGATATGCAAGAATGATGATCTATTTGCTTGTAGATTTTAGATTGTCTTTGCCACTTAATTTTGGTTTAAAACACATCTAATCCAATTTTGACCACATCTTGATTCTTCCAAAATGTGTTGTGAGAAACTCGTTGGTTGTGAGTATTGCTAGAGTTGCACCCCATGTTGACAAAATTGAGGATTTTAATGTCATCTTCCATTTCTGTAGTAGTTAATGAATAGGGTGACAAGAGAGGGAGTCAAGTTGCAGTAGGGAGGCATGAGATTTTCCCAAGTTCAAGCCCTTATATTGGGATAAGGTTTGTGTACCTCCTGATTATACAATGGTGTGGGACAAGCCAAGATCGGGTTCCTTTAAGTAAGAAATACACTTTAATTACCTATATGAATTTCATGTAAAGTATTGCCATTTCATTAAGCTGAAAGACATTCACATTTTTTATGCTTTCTAGAATTTAGATATTTCATTATCATTCTGCATCATTACATTATCTTGTGGACTTTGATGGACAAGTTGGATGAAGAAATGATTGAGCTTGTTGGAGCAAACATTGAGGTTAGACATCTTTTCCATAGTCCTTGTTGATGTTTATTGTTGCATTTACAAGGCTAGATTACAAAGTAATGATATACAAATTCATTTATTTTTAAACTCTATTATTTACAGGTGATATATGGGGAGAGATTGCCATTAGCTGTCAAGGAATTGGGTAGCTATGATTTATATCCACAGGCAAGGACCTTCATATAGTAATTGATAATTATCTCAACTATTTATGGGGTTATGGCTATAATTTTTTATTGGAAACTATCATGCATCTAGGCATGTCAGTTATGTGAATGTTTTTGTTCCATTTATTATCTGAATGTATTTCCCAACTGGTTGAGTAATTTTTCTTACACCGAATTGACATCTTACCTTCTTTCAGGTCTAAAATGGGTAGAACATCAAATTACTAACTAATCTTTAGATTGTTGTGTTTAAAGCATTATTTTCTGGACTGATCCTAGCAACATGATGATTTGAAAAATTATTGGTCTAATGTTGTCAAATGTGGTCTATAATAGAGCTTAAAATACAATTCAAATGGAAGGTTTGTTGTGGTTTGTGGCGATGGAGAGTATATTATTTATACTACCCTTGCATGGAGGAATAGATCCTTTGGATCTGTCCTTAAATTTGTTTGGACATTAGATGGAGAATATGCAATTCAAGAAAGTACATCCAAGATTAAAATTTTCAGTAAAACATTTCAGGTTTGACTTGTTTCAAAAGCTTTTATTTTCATTAAACATTTAGTTAAAATACTTTGTCATCAATTATGAATGAGTGGTTTTTAGTTGAGTCCTCTAAGACATCAAAGATACACTTTTGTATTTACTTTTTAATGATACATCCTTATTGATGAAAACCACTTTCTTTGTGATCTCCTTTCTTGTAAATATTGCTATCATGTAATAATTTCTTGTCTATGCTTGTTTTAGTTCACTGAAGCCTCACTGACTGATTGTTCTCCCTGAAAATATCATCTGTCTAACTCTTTCACCAAATCTAAAAACATTATCCATAGTTTGATATTTTCTTGTCTTTCTTACAAGGGGATGTCTCTTTGTTGCAATTTTGATGGCTTTCATGGCAAATTCTATGCCTCGGATTTTGGTAGCATCTCTACAATAAACTGGTTCCCTCTCTAGTATAGTAGATATTGTTTTATGGTTACATCAAGGACACAAAACATGCATTACAGGTTGATTAATGTCATGTTGGCAATTATAGATTGAAGTTTTGGGGTTCATTCTGAGGTCAATTTGGTGTCTTTGTGGCAAACTATAGTTGTTTGGATCGATAATTTATTATTTTGATTTCCTCATGTATTTGGCATTTTCTTCTCCCTTGCATGATTCATAACAATCATAAACTTTGACTTAAGAGGTAGCTGCTCTACTATAATTAGTATGGGAGATATAGCTCGGGAATTGATTTCCAGGGTAGTTTATCAATTTTTAGTGTTTCTATAATTTTATTTGTGGTCTCTTGAATCTTAGATTTTGGCCTCCCTTAACCACTATTTTGATGAATGCTTGGGGAAGTTACTGTTAATGCAACCTAATATATCCATGAACCTTGAAAGAGTTTCATCAAATCAGAAAAATCTCCTAGGTGATTGTTCAACAAGATAGTTCCTATAATCTCCAAAGTAGTGCAAGACTTGAAGATAATCCATGCAAAATCCATTTTGTGCATATCCTACAATCATTGCATTCCAAGAGATGACATCTCTTTGAGCCATTCCATCAAACAGTTCATGTGCCTTATCTATACTTCCACATTTTGCATACATGTCTATCTGACAAAAATCCCCCTTCAATTATGTTATGATGGATGTCCATACCCTGTTCCAAAGCTCCCATATTGGCACAGGTAGGGACTATGTTGGCAAAGGTTGTCAAATTTGGATTTACACCTACTAATTGGATTTGCTTGAAAGTTTCTAAAGCCTTTTCAACAAATCTATTATGTGCATATCCTGCAACCATTTCATTCCATGAGATGACATCCTTTTGAGGCATTCTTCCAAATAGTTCATATGCCTTGTCAATGCTTCCACATTTTGCATACATGTCTACTAGGGCAGTTGAAATTACAATATCTGACAAAATTCCTCTATCCGTTACTTTTTGATGGATGTCCATACTTTGTTCCAATGCTCCCATTTTGGCACAGGCAGAAAGGATGTTGGCAAAGGTTGTGGAATTTGGCTATACACCTACCAATTACATTTTCTTGAAAGTTTGTAAAGCATTTTGTGAGTGGAGAAGGTAGTGAGAGGAAAGAGCAGGTGCCTCAAGGAGTTTCTTGCATCCCCATAAAGGCAACCTAAAACTAGCATGTCATTGCGTTAAGTCAAATGCTTTTCCCATAATGCCGTACCAGTTTTAAGGTACCTTTGCGAGGATGCGAGAAAATCCTCGAGGTACTTGCTCTTTCTTCTCACAGTCTTCTTTTTTTTATTTCATCTACCCGCTATTCACTATCCTACATATGATAGTATTATCTGTTGCAGGGATGTGAGAAGACTCACCACTCACCTGCACACAAAAAATCTTCCCTCCACAGTGATGTGGGGAAGGCTTGACCTCCTTCATGTAAGCCTATACCCTTGCGCCTTGGCTCTTTGTAGGATCACGGGGAAGACTGCTTTAGGGAAGACTATTTCTAGGATCATGGGGAAGACTATGGGACCATGCATTCTTTTCCCTGAAACTCAATAATATCACTGAGAACTTGCTCTCTTTCATGCAAACTAGGGATAAAATGACCATTCCTTTTTTACCATGGCATGTTCCGATTGAATTTCCTTCAAAGCCTCCTGGGCTTTTTCAACATTTTGCATACATGTCTAACAGGGCACTGTCAACTACAACATCTGATAAAAATATGCTCTCAATTACACTTTGATGGACATCCACACCCTACACCAAAGCTCCCATTTTAGCACAAAATGGGAGGATGCTGGTAAAGGTAATTTTATTTTGTGCATAGCCTATTTGAAGTAGTCTTGTCAAATAGTTCCCATGCCATTTGTATGCTTCCACATTTTACATTTATATCATTAACATTGTCCATGTTCAAAATGATGGAAACAGTTCACAATTCTCTTGCAACAGTCTTGGAGATAAATTATGTTACGCTGTGGCAGTTAGCACATACTCAAAGTTTTCTTAACAACTTCAATAGTTATTTCAAAGGCCATGTTTAAACAAACCAAATATAATCACAAAATTTCCACTGTGGTGGCAGAGAAATAATTCTTTTTCCTCATTTTTCTTTGTTGATGTTGGTGTAGATCAATGAAAGGCACATATGAAGACCCATAACAAATGTTCTTGTTAAGATATTGAGCCACTCCAAGTGCACATGATAAATTCCACAGGTAGTGATTCATCTCTTTGCAATTGTAATTTTGCATGTGAGGAAACTCAACATTGGTCCACTTATATCTGGCATGAATGGTCTTTGCAGGACTTATCCCCTATTCTATTTTGGTCTTGGGTCTCTTCTTTATTCCAAAGTCCCCTAGGTGGTTGGTGAGTAGCTTTTTAATTTGGTAATTTCATCATGTTTTATGGTTAATATGTAGGCAATTAAAAGAGTGAGTAAAATTAATATGTTTTGTGGTCCTCTTCATTTTAGATGTTTTCATCCTTAATCACTTCACCCAATAGTGTTTCTTACTTGTAGTCACTAATCTACCATGCGAACCTCAAGACACTGTCATCAAGCATTGACTCCTAAAGGACTATCTTTGATTGCTAATTCTTCATGAACCTTCAAGACTATCCTACCTCTAAATTTGATCATTGTCTTACACTTCATTGGTCATTTACTATCACAAATAACAACCAATTTCTTCCTTACAGTCCTAAAGACTATCCTTTAACATATTATGCTTGATATTGCATGGTCTACCCTCATGTCTTATGACTACCTCTTCACTGTACTCTGTCACCTTTGATCCATCAAGATTAATGCCATTTGATGCATTCATGGTTTTGATCCAAAACATAATCTATGACTATCTTCTTATGAGATCACTGGAACCGTCCTTCTTGGTGACTATCACCTTCAATATGGCCTAGCATACTTGCTTTATGATGCATGATATTGCCCCTATGTTTTCCTCAAGACCACTATCATAAATGATAAACCACTGTCATCAATGATAATGACTTACATAAAGTTATGGCTATCCTTACATGCCATCAAGAACTTGGTCTTGTTTGTTACACATCCCTTCAACCTTGACCAATGACAAGGTAGGGTTACAAGAGGTTATGAGCTTAATGGTGACCATCACTTCTCATTTATTCCCTAGGACTTCATGATAAAACTCACCATCTTCTTCATAGTGACTTCCACTATCTTTATCTACAAGAACTCTAAACTGTCCTCACATTGTTGTTTGTCTTTAATTTATACCTTTGATCAAAACTTTGTTCTCTAGTGCAAAGGATCTCTTTAATAGACTATTGACCCAAGGTCTTGTTCATATAGTTTGTCAATTGCAATACATCTATACCTTCTAGCACAAAGCATATAGGCAATAAAATCAATTAAAGTAGGACTTTCCAACAAAAGTAAAAAGATTCATATGTCCATGGTTAAGGTTTGTAGGTATCCAATTGGGACCACTCTCCCTTTTTGTAATGTAATGCTTTGAAAGCTTCTTTTATGCATCTTGACCTAGCTCACTACCTTCTAGACTCCTCTTTATTATCATTCAGATGAGAGGATTATTCTTGAATGCCATTCTTGGTGGTCATTTTCATTTGATGAAGTCTTCATCTTACCCTACCTTAGTAACCTCGTTAGGATTGTGACTAGCACTATGGTGATTCTATGACTTTGAATTAGTGATTAGGTGGCAGTCATCTCTTATATCTTAATCTTGACTATCCCTTAGTCATATTCACTAGCCATTGAACCCTTAACAGTAACTATATTTCCTCTTTTCACCTGTCCATTCAAGACTTTACCCTATGTTTATATGATTTCCCTAATTTCTTAATTTAACATGTCCTAGGTTTTTGTTAATGATGATTATATTTATTATAGTCAAAGACTATAATTACTCCTCATGACAATCATTAAGACTATCTTTCTTTAAAAACTTGACTATTTAATTTGACTATCCTTAATTATCTTTATCGCTACCTTTGTCAAGGTCTTAAATACTCATGCATAAGATTGTCTTTTTCTACCTTCCTTCATCAATGACCTTTATGACAATCCTCCTCGGTTGTGGCTTTAAAAATTATGTTGATCCATGGTCATCTTTGTGATTGTCATCATAGAAAGTTACCTTATCTTCATGCTTGTGGACCTCATATTGAAAACGAACTAAGATGGTCTAACTCCCTATCTTTCAATCTCTTATGAATCTCACAACAAAACCCTTAGTTTCTTACTTTTATAGGGAGGTAAGTGATTCCTATCAAAACCCTACCCCTTTAGTATCATTTGTGTGGCAATGTTATAATGTTACATGCTCCTCTCAAGGCTAGCTTTGATACAAGCACTTTATTCACCAAACCTATTCAAGACTACACTTTCATTGTGTATATGCTTGATATGATACTCACTGCATTCACTAACTTGCATTCAACATCATTCATTTAATTTGCACACTCCCATATCCCTACAATTACCTCATTATAATGTTTTTCAATGCAAACCTAGCAACCACTGAACGAAGCATGTCTTCAAGATAAATTAGCATGAGTACCTTTATTAAATCAACTGATTTCTTACTTTCCTTGTCACACATGCACAATAACCAAACCCCAACTATCATATGTACTAGGTCTAAGATGATATCAAAACATGTAACATGAACTAGCTCTAGCTTGTTCAATGATACATCACTGTATTTTGTAATTTGCACTGTCACAACACATTTGAAGGACATGTCTCTATTAATTTTAGAGGTAGTAGATCTCCCAAGTGTACGGAATTAGATCTTCCTTCAAAGTGATGCCTTTGATGACATATGACTATGACATCTTTATCTCTTTGCTCAATTCAAGGCAAGGAAAGTCCATGCAATAAAAATCAATAGGCAACAATAATGATGCAGTGGTCTTTGCATTAGAGCTATGAAAATTAGAACATACTCGAAGGTTCTTAACAACTCTAATAGTTGTACCAGGGGCCATGTTTAAAAAACAAAATGCAATTGCTAACTTTTAACTATGGCGGTAGATCAATGATTCTTTTTTCTTCTATTCCACAACATTAATTAAAAGTCTTGAATCTGGAAATACCCTGCTGCCTTCATTTGCCAAGTTGTTTGATAGTTGTTTGACTCTTTACTCGATATAAAAATAGTCAACTCCAACTCCTCTAATGGAGGTATTATTAACCATTCCACATGTTATACCATTGTAATCTTGGAATAATAAGCACTGATTACTTGTATGTTATAAGCATATTTGAGTTCCAAGTGATTTGACTTTGGATTGTCACTTGTCTCATTTTGTCACTGATATTCATTGATCTATTTGAGGAGGTAATTTTGTAGTAGCTTTGGAACCTTGTACTTATATGGTAAACTATATTTTTAATGTCATTAGCAGTGAGAATATCGACATTCACTTCAAATACATTGAAGTAGCATCCAAAACTAGACAAATCAAGGAGGTGGAACATGTAACTAGAGAGTCAAACTTCTATGATGCTGAAAAGAAAAAGAAATTTCTTATGTTTGATTGCTCTCTATTTCAAAATTTAATATTGGAAGTTACAATAGCATCCTAAAAAGATTCTTTGCGCTATTTGCAGGTTCCTTCAGAGTAGGAGCAACTGAGAACATGCCATGTTACTACTCAATAAATTTAGTTGTAATGGAATAAATAGATGGTTCTTTTTGTTAGTTGAATTCTATATGTTTCTCAATTTAATTTGTTCAATGTTGTTGAGAAAATCTTCTTATACCAAGCTTCATTTCAAAAGTTGCTTTTGTTTACTTGTTACATGAATTAAAAGTTTACTTTTTGTATTAGTAGGGTATATTTAAAATGTTGAAAGTTTCATCTAAGGTTATCCAAGCTTTATCTAAGAGTCCTCTCAAAATCTTGTCAATAAGACAATTCACAGTCATATGAATAAGAGGATCATTGTTAATGAATAATGGGGCAGTGACTTGAGTGGTTGACAATCTCATGGCTTGGGAGGGTTTCCAAGGTTCCAAGGCCATAGTGGAAGCTATCTATGATGGGTTACATACTAATGACCTATGAAGGGTTTGCATATTTGATAACAATCATGGGTACTAAGGTTGTACCATTCATGACAAGGTTGTTGATAGTACCATCAAGGGTTCAATATTGTAATGTGGCAGTGGTTAGGATGAATTACAACCATAATATATGAAGACTTGTCTTGATTTAAACCCTAGATAGTGCAATGACTAGTGCATATTGTCTCCAAATGATAGTCACCTATATGATGATGAATGATGATTCAAATAACCATATATTATGACAAAAAATTCCAAAGGGCATAAGGACTATTTTTACATAGTCATCAATTGTAGCAAATGCAACCATAGATAAACATTGTCAAGAATACTATTTGAGAGGCAGTTAGTAGCTTATCAAGAGGTGGTCAAATAGAGTTGATAGTGCCAAACACAAGTTCAAGTGTTTCCTTATGCTTGGAGGTAGAATTTCATCATTTTGAATGCATAAATAGGAGTAGTTCTAATTTCCTATTGAAGGTATAATTCTTTGGTAACCTAGTTTCATGGCTTTGTCGTGGTGAATCAAGTGATTGGTTGTAAATAGTACTAGTAGAAAGTTTATGGTTGATGTTGAGGATAGTTTCAGTCCTTTGTAACAGGATGGTCATTGAGGTTGTTAGAAGGCATGTCAACTGGTAGTCTGCAAGTCTATGAACAAGGATATCAGGTGCATGATAGAAAAAAATAGTCAAATACATGGCAAATCATAGTTCAATATTGCATGGTTTAGACTTTTGATCTCAGCCTTATCTGGCAGATTTTTGTGTTAAATGGACAAAAACATAGGCTTTGTGTGTGTAAAAGTGTTATTCTACCTTTTATGGGTTTGTGTTTTTATCTAGATCATGACAGTGAGGCATCTTTAATGAATGCATGGGAAGTGTTATTTGTTATCAGATGGTATAGGTTTTTTATGCATATGTGGACAGGGTTTTAAATCAGTGGCAGTCACTTGATGGATAACCTATACACTACACATTAGAACTTTTGGTGTGCCAATGGTCCTTGAGTTAACAAGTGGATGTTTTAGTATTTTGGCTCATTTGAATATGAAGCATTTATTATTTGTATGGAGTAGAAGCTAAAGGTTCTATCTTTTGTGTATGCTTCAATATTAGAGTGCATATGAATATAAGATGATGTTTTCAAAGAGTGACAATATACAAAAAGAGGAAACTATGACAATGCATTTAGGAACTTCTATGTGCAAAGAATTGGAGATAACAAAATACATGGATGAATAGGCAGTCACAGTGGTTACTATGAGACACAATGCATACTGTTGATAACTGAGAGGGGGGGTAAATCAGTTATCCTAAACTTGCTTCCAATTCAAACACTTAAATCCACTTTGTTATTCAATAGCATAGCAATTAATCATTCATGAAAGTATAAACCATAAACACTAGAGCAGATACACATCAACACATGAGACACCAAGATTTTGACGTGGAAAATCTGGTTAAGGGAAAAAGCACGGGGTGATTAACCCAAGGATTATTCTCTGTTAGAAAAATAAGAAAATAGATGGCACATGCCAATTAGGGCTCACTGCCTGAGCACACTGCTCACAAGAGGCACACTGCCTACAAGAGAGACACTGTCTACAAAGTAATCAAGTATCACAAACTTGAACTAGAGATTGGCATCTTTACCATGCCTAGATCAGTTCCATTTAAGCCCAAAAACTCTTGCTCTACCTTTCAGTCTTTTTCTTCACTATGCCACACTCATCCACACAATTCCCACATTGGAATGACTTCGTAATCCTTTATTTATACAAGGCATCAACTTAGGAACACTCATCTAAGTCGGCAAACATTTTTAGATCATCTGGAATACGTGTAGTACATCCGATCGGCCTGTCTCAGGAAGAACACCAACAACCAGTGGTCTTTACATCAAATCCAAACTCTAACTTCAATGTGGACCGCCAATAAGAATTGTACATGATCCAAGGATCACCAAAACCTTTCCTGAGTCACCAAGAACATCCGCACTTTATTAGCTTACTGGAATTCTTCTCTTCTTCATCTAGAACGTCAAGAACATAGTCTGTCGCTACTGTCACAATGAAAAAGGTGCTTTCGGACCTCCAAACCATGAACAAATCTATTTTCCACTTCTCACTAATTACTTCAACACTCCCTCCAATCTGTAGAATGAGATAATGCAATTCTGGAGCTCACCAGACCAATCTGTGATACTCTGTCACCACTGAACATCTACCGAAACTGGTTCTAATAGAGCAACCATAACTTCTTCAAATCTTCATGCAAACCTCTGAAATCTTGACTAGAGCATCTCAAGACTCATATCTGAAAACCCTTTAAACCACATCCTCTAATATTCATCTTATCTTGGACTTTTACCTTAATGTCATCACTGTTCTTCACTGTTCCTGATTGAGACTAATTTCCTCAATACACAGCTCATCCAATCCTTCTCATTAATGCAATATGAGTATGTTGACATCAATGACAACATTGGTTATCCTCATACTTGCAACAATCTCCCCCTTTGTCATTGATGGCAACATATGATGTGAAAAACCATCAAGACAAGAACTTCTCCTTTCTGTCATAGCTCCCCCTATCAGCAACAACTCTTCACATGTCTTCTCTTTCTTTACTGCTCCCCCTTTGATCATCAACCACTTGTTTTTCACATGTCTTCTCTCCCCCTTTGACATCAATGGCAAAGGGCTCATACTTGCAATTTTAACCCATCAGAATCATACCAGCTACTCCCCCTGAGTAGCAGCTCCCCATCACCAATCCGGATCACAAGATATGACTGTGATATCCACCGGACTGATGCACATCAGTGCATCCTAGTTCATCACTGGAGGGGCAATAACCCTAACTTCTCCCTGAGAAACTCAAAAGAGTCCTTGGGAAGAGGTTTAGTAAAGATATTTGCAATCTGATCCTTAGAGGGTACAAACTCTAGTCTAACTTTATCCTTGTTCACTTGCTCTCTCAGAAAGTGAAAATTGATAGATATATGCTTAGTCTTAGAGTACAACACCGGATTCTTAGAAATATTTATTGCATTTGAATTATCATAGAAAAGGCTCCTCATACTCTACTTTAATATCTCTTAGCATCTGCTTCATCCATAAAACTTGAGTGCAACTACCTGCTGCTGTAATGTATTATGCTTCAGTTGTAGACAGAGATATTGCATCTTGTTTCTTGCTTAGCCAAGAAACCAATCTCTTTCCCAAAAAGAATGCTCTACCATTGGTACTCTTCAGTCATCCACATCTCCTACCCAATCTGCATCTATGTATGCATGAAGAGAGAAATCATGATCTCTAGGATACCACAAACCATACTCCACTGTCCCTTTTAGATATCTAAAAATTCTCTTGATTGCCATGACATGAGATTCTCTGGGATCAACCTAGAATCTAGAAACAAGACCAACAACTTCCATAATATCCGGTCTAGTTTGAGTGAGATACAACAATCCACCAATCGTTGATCTGTACTTTGTCTGGTCTGCCTTAGGAGAGTCATCATCTTTGCTCAACTTGCATCCAGTTGCCATGGGAGTATTCATTGGCTTTGAATCTTCCATCCCAAAAGTCCTCAACAATTCTTTCACATATTTGGTCTGAGAAATGAAGATCCCTTTCTTTGTTTGAGTAATTTGTAGACCCAAGAAGAAATTCATTTCACCAAGCATAGACATTTCAAACTCACTTTTCATTTGATTTGCAAAGGTTTTACACATGCTGTCTTTCCCTCCAAAGATGATATCATCAACAAATACTTCAACAATCAAGATGTTTTCATTGTCAATTTTAAAATATAAGTTACTATCAGTAGTACCTTTGTTGAAACCAATTTGCACAAGATGTTTATCCAATCTTTCATAACAAGCTCTTGGGGCTTGCTTCAATCCATACAGTGCTTTCTTCAACTTGCATACCATATCACCATGATCAGATAATTGAAATCCGTCTGGTTGCTCAATGTATACTTCTTCTTCCAAATCACCATTTAGGAAGGCAGACTTGACATCCATCTGATATACCTTGAAGTCTTTGAAGGTAGCAAATGCAAGAAATAATTGGACTGCTTCAATTCTTGCTATTGGAGCAAAGGTTTCTTCAAAATCAATTCCTTCTATTTGAGAGTAGCCTTTGTAGACCAATCTGGCTTTGTTTCTGATTACCTCACCAACTTCATTTAGTTTGTTCCGAAAGACCCATTTGGTTCCAATCACATTCTTGTTTCTAGGTCTGGGAACAAGATCCCAAGTGTGATTTTTCTCAATTTGCATCAACTCTTCCTCTTGCTTTGGTCCAGTTTTCATCATTGCAGGCTTCATTTATTGTCTTAGGTTCAATCTTTGAAATCAGACAATATTCATCTAAATTTTGAGCAATTGTCCTTCTAGTTTGCACACCTTTGCTTTTGTCACCTATAATCTGATCTTCAGAGTGGTTCAGTCTTACATACCTTGGAACTTTGGGAGTTTCTTGCACTTTTGTTTCTTGATCAGGCTCATTTAGACCTATCTCTTCTTCCCGATTTACCGGATCAGTCTGAATTTGAATTTCAGAAGAGGATTGAGCTCCTTGAACTAGAGTACCATTCTGATCATCTTCATCATATTCATAAAACCTTGAGGGCTTCTCAATTCCTTCATCAACCTTCACATTTGTACTTTCTAGCATCTTTCTCAGTCTTATTGTAACACCGATATGCTTTGCTTTGAGTGAAGTAACCCAAGAAAATTCCTTCATCACTTCTAGCATCAAACTTTCCTAGATCTTCATCTCTTTTAATGTAACATTTGCTACCAAATACTCTGAAATATCTCACAGTAGGAGTGATGCCAAACCAAAGTTCATAAGGAGTCTTACCGGTATTGCTTCTGATTTGAACTCAGTTGAGATTATAGACTGCAGTGCTGACAGCTTCTCTCCAAAACATCTGGGGAACATTTGCTTCCATCATCATTGTCCTAGATGCTTCCTGGATGGTCTGGTTCTTTCTCTCTACTACTCCATTCTGCTATGAAGTCCTAGGAGTAGACAACTGTCTCTTTATGCCATGCTTCTCACAAAAATCTATGAACTCACCGGATGTGAATTCACCACCTCTATCAGACCTTAGACATTTCAATTTTAATCCGGTTTGATTCTCTACCATAGCCTTGAAGATTTTGAACTTCTCAAAAGCTTCTAATTTCTCTTTCAGAAAGGTAACCCACATCATCCGGGAATGATCATCAGTCAGTAACATGAAGTATCTATCACCTTGCATACTCTTGATTCTTGTCGGACCACATAGATCAGTATGAACTAATTCCAATAATCTGGTAGAGGATTGATCTTTTCTTTTGAATGAGACTCTGCTCTATTTACCTAGCTGACATTCTTTACACAAACTATTTGTAGGTTTTACCAATTTTGGAAGATCTCTTATAGCCTGAGTATTTCTTATCTTGATGATGTTATCAAAATTTACATGACACATCCTTCTATGCCATAGCCAACTATGATCAATTTGAACAAATAGACAAGTTTTATTAGCACCAACTAGATGAAAGATATTACCTTTTGTTTGAGTACCGGATGTAATCTTAGTTTCAGAGCTTTCAAAGATCTTGCATCTTCCATTCTTGAACCGAAGATCATAACCTTTGTCCACCAATTGTCTAACATTGAGAAGATTATACTTCAATCCTTCAACATACAGTACATTACTGGTTTTGTTCTTTCCATCAAAAGAAATAGTTCCCCTACCTCTGATTCTACTAGTAGAATTATCACCAAACTTTACCATTCCTCCTTCATACCTTTCCAAATCTAAGAACTTGTTCTTGTCACATGTCATATGGTGAGATCATCCATTGTCAATAACCCAATCATCCTTTTCTTCAACTTGGGCAGCCAAAGCTCTTTCTACAACCTTATGATTGATAGATTCAGAGGACATTGGATCTTCTTCCTTGATGGCAATAAACACCCATTCATTTCCGGATTAGTTTCCTATTTCTGATTCATCATCTGTTACTCCTTCATTATCATCTTCTTCATGAACATAATAACAATTCTTTTGGAACCTTTGTCTGTTAGAATTTGACCTTGTAGATCTTTTCGGACATCTTGAGGCAAAATGACCAATCTTATTGTAGTTGAAGCACTTAAAGGGTAATTTTCCTTCATACTTACTGGATCCTCTTGGTAGTCATTTTGCAATGAGGGCTTCAAGTTGAGCTGTTTCTGCTTCTTCCTCTTCCATGTCTCTTCTTGCTTGATCATACCATGATAGCTTCCTTGAAGAGTTTTTTCCCGAATCAAATCTTTGTTTGCCTTTCATAGATGCACTGGCTTTGAACGTAGATTCAGTCTTGGGGGGATCATCTCCAAACTCAGTCATTTCAAATGTAGCTAGTTTGCTAGCCAATTGGTCTCTTGTGACAGTTGTATGGGCTCTGAATTCATCAATGGCAGCAACCTTGATTTTATAGGTAGCAGGAAGGGATCTGAGAATTTTGCCAACAATCTCATTTTCATCTAAAACTCCACCAGCATTCCTGATTCCACACACTAGCTCATTTACTCTTGGCATAAAGGTAGTAATATTTTCATCATCTCTCATTTTCAGTCTTTCAAATTTCCCTTTGAGACTCTGCAACCTTGCACTCTTAACATACTCATCTCCTTCATGTAGAAGTTCCAGTTTGACCCAGATCTCATAGGCAGTTGGTAGGTCAATAACATTTGAGAGTTCTAAGTCAGTTAAAGCACTTAGAAGAGCCTCTTTGGTCTGCAAATTGTTTTCAATATCTGTGATTTCATTTAGAGTTGTCGGACCACCCTGTGGAGGTACATAGGCTTTTGTGACCATGGACAAGTACGTCTTTCCCATACACTCCAAGTGACATTTCATGCGACCTTTCCAAAGAGAGAAGTTGGTCCATCAAACTTCAGACTATCTTTTTTGTATGACGACATCTTGGATCTCCTCAAGCAGTTAAGCTCTTTTTAGAGGAACCTAGCTTTGATACCAATTGTTGATAACTGAGAGGGGGGGTGAATCAGTTATCCTAAACTTGCTTCCAATTCAAACACTTAAATCCACTTTGTTATTCAATAACATAGCAATTAATCATTCATGAAAGTATAAACCATAAACATCGGAGTAGATACACATCAACACATGAGACACCAAGATTTTGACGTGGAAAACCTAGTTAAGGGAAAAACCACGGGGTGATTAACCCAATGATTATTCTCTGTTAGAAGAATAAGAAAATAGATGGCACATGCCAATTAGGGCTCACTGCCTGAGCACACTGCTCACAGGAGGCACACTGCCTACAAGAGACACACTGTCTACAAAGTAATCAAGTATCACAAACTTGAACTGGAGATTAACATCTTTACCATGCCTAGATCAATTCCATTTAAGCCCAAAAACTCCTGCTCTGCCTTTCGCTCTTTTTCTTCGCTATGCCACACTCATCCACACAATTCCCACATTGGAATAACTTTGCAATCCTTTATTTATACAAGTCATTGACTTAGGAACACTCATCTAAGTTGGCAAACATTTTTAGATCATCTGGAAGACATGTAGTACATCCGGTCAGTTTGTCTCAGGAAGAACACCAACAACCGGTGGTCTTTACATCAAATCCAAACTCTAACTTCAATGCGGACTACCAATAAGAATTGTACACGATCAAAGGATCACCAAAACCTTTCCTAAGTCACCAAGAACATCTGCACTTTATCAGCTTACTGGAATTCTTCTCTTCTTCATCTGGAACTTCAAGAACATAGTCTGCCGCTACTGTCACAATGAAAAAGGTACTTTCGGACCTCCAAACCATGAACAAATCTATTTGTCACTTCTCACTGATTGCTTCAACACTCCCTCCAATCCACAAAATGAGATAATGCAATTCCAGAGCTCACTGGACCAATCTGTGATACTCTGTCACCACTGAACATCTACCGGAACCGGTTCTACTAGAGCGACCATAACTTCTTTAGATCTTCATGCAGACCTCTAAAATCTTGACTGGAGCATCTCAAGACTCATATCTAAAAACCCTTTAAACCGAATCCTGTGATATTCATCTTATCTTGGACTTTTACCTTAATGTCATCAGTATTCTTCACTGTTCCTGATTGAGACTAATTTCCTCAATACACAACTCATCCAATCCTTCTCATTAATGCAATATGAGTATGTTGACATCAATGACAGCACTAGTTATCCTCATACTTGCAACACATACATCATCTTATACATAGGGAGGCAGAGGTATTAAATGCAAGAAATATGGTGTCAAGCTCCCTATTGAAAGTGCAACATAGTGAAAAGGGTAATGAATACACTGCCAAAGAGGACATTGAGCTAGGGCAGATTTAGGACATCCCTGTAATAACAATGGATTTTGCATCCTGAGGGACAATATGGATAAAATACAATGCTCTTACAATGAATGTAGCTTCATTTCATGGGATAGTTTACAAAGAAGAGTAATCCTATTCAAGAGAATTCATTTTAACAAGTGACAATAGTTTAAAGTGACTACAACAGTTTAAAGTGACTATGCTAAGAGAATGTAATTGTTGGCTATGAATATACACTTCAAAGAATAAGAGGGAGATGTAGAAGCTAATTATTAGTGACAATAAAGAGCACAGAAGTAGTAGGATTGTAAAGACAGTGATCAAGGAGGACAGTCTCAAGTGCAATTTTTGCGTAGGTGGCCATCAAGTCTCAAATGCACAATATATTCTTAGTGTGTTTTGTTTCTTGGTTTTTCATCTATTTTGTTGGACCTTGAGAGGAATGTTGGATGTGCCCAATGTGTTCCTTGTTTCACTTGATAGTTTGCAATCTTAAATGTTTTGACATAGTGACTTCTTGCTATGTATTAGTCTCATTATGGGATTTTTGAACTGAGGTATACATTGGAGGTTTCAAACACTTTCAAGGTAAAGTTTACAATGTATAAAGATGGCAGCAAATAGCAAGGCAGTGAAATCCAAACCCTGCATAGTCAAAATTGCAATTAAGGCTTCATTGAGGTTTAAACCATGGTGACAGGGTTTTGAGGGAAGTAATTTTGACTATGAATTGTAGAAGGTAGAATATGGACTTGTTATGATATGTTGTCAAATATTACAAGGTGTTTGTAGCAGATTACAAGGAATTGCAGCCTTCTCTTCATGGAAAGTTTTATGTTTAAAGGTGTCTCTATTTAAGGTCTTCTCAGAGGACTTGTATTCTTTAGTTCTTGCTTCTTTTGCAACATCAATAATGACTTGTAACTCCTTTTCAAGAGATTTTATGTAACAACAACTCTTTTCAAATTAATAAAGACAACAGTATTCCTTTTTCAAGACTTGTGTTTCTCTTTGTAACTAGTGATATGATGTTTAATAAACAATGTATCAATATATTACTAGTTGATAGAAATTAGTGAACAAAAACAATTAAATAAACTAGCAAATTGATCAAAATGATGATTAAAATTAATGACTAAATAAACTACCAATGGAAGGAAATCAATGAATAAAAATGACTATATAAGTGACCAGTTAACAACAATCAATGACTAAATTAATGACTATATAAGTGACCAGTTAACAACAATCAATGACTAAATTAATGAGTAAATATATTAGTGAATAAAAGTGACTAAATAAGTGACCAGTTTATAAAAATTAATGACTAAACTAACAACTAAATATACTACCAAACTAATCAATCAAAACAACCAATAAATGAATAAAAATGGTTTAGTTATCAATTTAGTCGTGCAATAAATGACTGGCAATAAACTACTAATGGCCACGTGACCATGTTTAGTCATTTATAAGAAGTTTTTAGTAGTTTTTTTAATCATATATTCCTATTTCTGTACTAGTGCTAGGTCAGCATTTAGAAATGCTGACTTAACATCCTTCTGATACACCTTGAAGTTCTTATGAGTAGAAAGAGCAAGGAACATTCTGATTGCCTCCATCCTTACTACTAGAGCAAAAGTCTCATCAAAATCAATACCTTCAACATGTGTGTATCCTTTGCATACCAGTCTTGCCTTGTTCCTTAGAACTTCACCTTCTTCATTAATTTTGTTCTGCAACACCCATTTTATTCCTATAACATTTTTATTTGCTGGTCTGGGAACCAATTCCCATGTCTGATTCTTCTCTATCTTATCCAACTCTTCTTTCATGGATTTTATCCATCTATCATCGTTGCTAGCATCAACAACATTTTTGGGTTCTACCTTTGATAACAAACACAAGTTTACATGCTCATGTGTCTTAGCAAGTCTTCTCCTTGTCTGTACATCTTCATCCTTATCTCCAATGATCTTATCTGTTGAGTGGTTCTTTTGAACATACTTTGCTGGAGTCTTAGGCATCTACTTTGGTTCTTGTTTCTTTTCTTCTTTTACTTCTTCTTATTCATCTACAATGCATGGAAAGATATTAGATTCAGAGTCCTTTGATTCATGTGAGATCTGATATAGGTCTTCATCTATCTTGACATTTGTCCTTTTAATAATCTTTCCCAACATTTTGTTGTAGCATCTGTAAGCCTTGCTTTTGGTTGAGTAGCCAAGAAAGATTCCTTCATCACTTCTTGAATCAAACTTGCCTAGCTCTTCTTCATCTCTTCTGATATAGCATTTCCTACCAAAGATCCTAAAGTATCTAACTATGGGAGGTCTCCCATACCATAGCTCATTAGGGGTCTTAGTGTTGTTGACCATTAGTTGCACTCTATTAATTAGATAGACACCAGTATGAATTGCATCCTTCTAGTACATATTAGGTAGATCTGCATCTTTCAACATTGCCCTAGACATTTCCTGCATAGTCCTATTCTTTCTTTCTACTACCCCATTTTGTTGAGAGGTCCTAGGAGTTGACAGATTTTTCCTAATACCATTATCATCACAAAACTTTTCAAATTCATTTGAATTAAACTCACATCCTCTATCAAACCTCAAACATTTGATCTTGGCATCATCTTCATTCTCAACCATAGCTTTGAATAATTTAAATTTATCAATGGCATCTAATTTTTCTCTTAAGAAAGTAACCCAAGTCATTCTAGAATTATAATCAATAAGCAACATGAAATACCTCTCACCTTGTTGACTCTTTACTCTTGTAGGGACACATAGATTAGTATGAATCAGCTCCAATGGTTTTGAAGAAGAACACTCCTTGCTTTTGAAGTTATCCTTTGTCTACTTTCCCATTTGACATTCCTTGCATACTACATTTGTAGGCTTGATTATCTTGGGCATATCTCTCGCTGCACGAGTAGAACTGATCTTTATTATATTATCAAAATTGTTGTGTCCCATTCTCTTGTGCCACAACTAACACTCACTAGATTGAGCCAACAAATATGTTCTTCCATTTACCTCATTCAGATGATAGATGTCACCATATGTCCTAATACATTCTACAACTAGTTTTTTAGACCCTGCCTTCTTGATTTCACTACCATTGGCATGAAAGGTAAGATTATACCCCTTGCTGCACATCTAACTAATATTGAGAAGATTGTGTTTTATCCCTTTGACATAGAGGACATCCTCAGTCCTATTCTTCCCAGCAATGGTTATAGCACCTTTTCCACAACTCTGTGCTGACTCATCACCACTAAACTGGATAGCACCACCATCCCACTTTCCAAGGCTGATAAACTTCTCCTTGTTACTAGTCATATGATTTGAGCATCCACTGTCAATTACTCAAGCCTTGGCTTCTTCTCTTACATGAAAGATAGTCCATACAACCATTGATATTTCATTATTCTATTCTATTTGCAAGGCATCAGTCTTTTCACATTTTCCAACATCATCCTCTTTGTCACCAACACTCAAGGCCATGAAAATTGTTTCATTATTTGAATCATCATGATCCTTATCTTCTAAAGAATAATTTATTTCTATGGAATACAGACTCCTCTTGAACTTGTCTCTTCTATTACTACCCCTTGATTCTTTGAAAGGACATTTAAAAGAAAAATGACCAACCTTTCGACAATTGAAACATTTAAAGGGTAACTTACCTTTGTATTTCCCAATGCCTTTCTTTAGTCTTCTCACAAAATTTGCTTCAACTTCATCAAAGATTTCATCTTCAACAACAAATTCTTCCTTTGTCTTCACATTGGCTTTAAAAGCAACTTCTTTCTTTGGAGCATCACTGCCAAACTCTCTCATTTCAAAGGCAGTAAGGGAACCAAATAATTTTTCTACAGTGTATATATCCATGTCTGCATTCTCCTCAAAGGAAGATACCTTATGACTATAAGATTTGGGAAGAGATCTCAGAACATTTTTCACAACCTCATCTTCTTTCACTTCTCCACCAGGACCTTTAATGCCATTGACCACTTCATGCACTTGGAGCATATATCCAGCAATGTCTTCATCCTCTGACATTTTTTAGGTTCTAAAATTTGCTCTTGAAAATGTGCATCTTGGCTTGCTTTACTTTCTTATCTCCTTCATAAATGGTTTTAAGTTTATTGCAAACTTCTTGAGCAGAACTGCAACTCATTACCTTTGAAAGTTTTGAATCAACTAACCCACTCATGATAGAAAACTTTGCCTTGGCATTGTTATCATACTTCTTAACTTCATCTAGGTTTGAAGGAATAGTAGCAAGAATAGTGTAACCTAACTTTACAGATTCCAAAACACCACACCCTAGAGAATTGATATAAGCTTCCATCCTTAGCTTCCAAAAAGCATAATATGTCCCATCAAAACTAGGTATCTTGCTAGATCCATTTTGTGCCATCATGAACCTTCCTCAAGCAGTTAAGCTTCCCTCAAAGGAACCTAACTCTGATACCAATTGTTGAACACACCAAGATACTAAGAGAGGGGTGAATTAGTGTCTAAACAAAATTCAATTTTAACAACTTCAACTTATCTGAAGCAGATTTAAAACTTAAGCATCACAACAATAACATGAACATAAAAGATTAACACAATGCACATCAATACATAACACTAGATATACATGGAAAACTGTAGAAGAAAAAAACCATGGTGAGGATTAACTCACAATATATGAAGCTCAAATAACAACTTTGTTTTAGGGCTACAACCCAAGGAAGCTTCTACTCCCTGAAAAAGTTTTATTTAGGGTCACTCCCAAGGAAGCTTCTACTCCTTGAAATGAGAACACAGTTACAAAATATTATAGTATGACAATCTTTCTACTATCAAAAAACTAACATTGAATCTCACACTTTTGATGATCGCACTTCTACCTCTTCACACTTTCTTCTAATGATCTGATTAGTTAGGCACACTCTATACTTGTTCACTATCACAAATATGTCTTCAAGATGAATCCAGACAACATCAACAACTTATGCTCTTTCTCCTTTAGTCGCACATCAACAATGCATTTATTCTTCTTTTTATCTACTGGTGAACTTTTCAATCAACTTGAAATCACACCTCTCCTCACTCAATTTGATTCACTATTTATACATAATATTACATTGATTACATTGCTTGTCAACCAGATACAACATGAAAAATACATTTAAAAGTTGACCAGACAACACACAATATGAAACATGTAGAAGATAGGTCCTAAGTGAAGCCATGTGTTACACCAATAGAAGATTCATACCCTTTGGACACCAACACTTTCTTAAATAGGTCTAAAATATCATTAACAACTTCAAACACCAAGGAATAATATATGTACACTCTGTTCATTTGGAAATAGGACAACTTTATGCAAAACACACAAAGACTTGAAGTATAACAGCCACATCAACTTGAAAACCTTGTGCAGTATTGGAAATAAGAAAGATCATTGTGAAAATTTTCTAGATGAGTCCACATGACTCATACAACATCTGCAAACACTTCTTTGTCATCACACATCAAAAAATTATGTCGCACAACTTTAATCATTAACTCTCAGAACAATCTGTCATCCAAAACACACTGCAACATGTTATCATTTGAAAAACTAAGTTGTGGACCACCAAGAACCTTGAAACTTAAAGGAAGAATGTAATAAACATACATAAACATGTCCTCAAAACCACAAGGGCAATCATTCATTTCCAAAGGAATGTGAAGCAGTCCAACAGGCCTTCAACACTAGTATACTCTGCCAGAACACATGTGTGTACTCTATCATGCATAACTATCATAGCAAAAGAACAAATGATCTAAAAACTTGGATTTATCACCTTAACTATAGCCTAAAGACAATTACAAAATTGCATGGCCATATCTGCAAATGTGGAGGAATTGCAGAGCATTCCAACAGGCCTTCAACACTAGCATACTCTGCTAGAACACATGTTGGTATTCTATCATGCATAACTTTCACAGTGAAAAGACAAATGATTTGAAAAATTTGATTTATCACCTTCACTACAACTTGAACACAATTCCAAATTTGCATGGCCATATTTACAAATGCAAGGAAGACAGAGCATTCCATTGTCCTACACAGAACATCTTCATAGAGGCAACATTATCTTCAATCAGTCAGTAGCAAAACACTCTTCCAGTAATGCAATCATCATGGAACTTGGAACATACATGCTTTAGGTCATCAATAACATCAACAATATATTTGATCGTCTTCATGCTTCTAATTCCCATTTTAATATGAACTATATCTTCTCCCTTGTCTTGTTGGATATGACATGACATTCAACCATGAACTGTATCATCTTCTCTTGTTGGATGGGACATGACATCCAACCATGAACTATACCTTCTTCTCTTGTTAGATGGGACATGACATCCAACCATTAACTATATCTTCTTCTATTGTTGGATAGGACATGACATCCGACCATGAGCACCATCATACCACCATGACAATGTTGACATCAATGACAACCTAGTGACATTGTTGACATCAATTACAACCCTAAGAATCATATGTGTAACAAACCTAACCTCGTCATCTTCATTATTACAAAATTTAGGAAAATGAAAAATTAACTCTTGTTCCCATGGTGCAACACCATCATCCTCTAGAGATTGGAAGGAGAAACCATTTTTTTCACAACTAGGGTTTGGGCAAGTATATTTAACACAATGGAAGTGGTGTGTGGGGTAGAATTATTATCTTGGGGTCTATCCACAGAACTAGGTTAGGTGCCTTGCATAGATGAAGTAATAATAGAAACCTTGGGAAGGACTTGGGAGGGATTGTAGATTCTAGCAATGAAAAAAGGGTTTGAGGTTTTATCTTTCTCAAATGGTAATGCGCACACGTAATCCCTCCTACTACAAACAACTCAATTATACAATCTAGAATGTAAACACAAATCTATGTTTTACCATATTGAAATTCTACTCACAAACAAATTATAAATCTACAACAATTTTATTACATATTTCTCCTCTCATGGCCACTCAAATCTACAATGAACTCTGCTCTGCTTCTCATAGAAACTATCCTATACATGCCCCTCACATGCGCTATGTTCTTCCATAGAACTCTCTCTTCCACTCTGCTTTGCTTCTCATAGAAACTATCCTATACATGCCCCTCAAATGTGCTATGTTCTTCCATGAAATTCTCTCTTCCACTTTGTAACTTCCTCTCACTTTGGCACCTTCTTGTCCCTCCTCTCTATTGCACCCTTCTATCTTTGTCTATGGTAGATTTTCCAAACACCTCATTCTTGCTCATGAAATGTTCCGAACCTCTCAAGAAATCTACAACGTCAACATGGCTGACTCCATTCTAGCTGGGTTCCCTTCTTTTTTTTCTATTCAAGCGCTGCTTTTTTATCCTATAGCAAATTTCCCTTTGAGAATCTCTAATCTGCAAACTTTAGTGCTCTAATCCTTTTAAAACAAGGTGTGTTCTTCCTCTTTCTTGGCACTGCATAGCATTCTTTTTAATTCCTATTTGAATTATATTAAGAGCTACCTCTTATGAGGAACTTTATATTCCATAGTCTCCTTCTTTTATTATTCAAACCTTGAAGTTGTAAATCTACCCAAATGATTTCCACGTAGCTTATCTCCAGTTCCAAAGGTGCTGCTCAAGTTTCTTATGGTTTGTAGATTTTTAAAACTTGAAGTGATATGTTGAAAGCCATTCCTAAGGTGCCCCATATTCTATCTTTTTTTTTGTTTAAAACAATATAGTCAGCATCCTTTATGTGACTTTTGAATGCCCCTCCATTTCCCATGCATTTTTTGAAGTGACTTTTGTTTTAATAATTCCAACTTGCCTCTTAAGGGCGTTGAAGGATGAATTAGGCACCCTTATGATAGCCTATAAGTCATGGAATATCACTCCAAAATAGGAACTTAACTTATATTTATTAAATAGATTAAAATTTGCCTTTCCTTGATGTTGATACATTAGAATTCACCTCCAAAGATTAGACATCTTATATGCTAGAATTGACATTTGAATTGCATAAAATGGTGAATAGGAATAAATTAAAATACCTTCATGGAGCTGCTTAAACCAACTGAGGAAAAATCCATTGTGTGACTACGTCCATAGAAGGATTTCACTCCAACATTTATAAAATTTAAAACTTTAAACTTTCCATAAACCCGTTGGCACAAACTTTTGGCATTAAAAACTCCCAAACTGTGAAAGGAATGACTTTGATTCTTTTTACACATTTGTTGAAATGCATCCAAGGATATACTTGTAAGAGGATTTGTCACCAAACCTCATGGAATTCCAAAAACAATTGTTTTTTGTAAAAACCACCTACTAGGATGAATAACCGTGATCATGTAAAATTCTCATTTTTGCAAATCTATGCCAACTTGAAGTTCCCTGATGTAATGAGATGCAAAATTGACCATGACAAACCCCAAAACTAAAAATCAAACCAACAAATGTTTTTGTTTGATGTCGATCCTATGTGTACCTGTATACTTTTATATCAGACATGTCTAGTAAGAAATTTGTGAGCATGGTGTCATGCCCACTCATACGTGCATGCATAAATGGACATAAAGACAATGCAACAACTCTTTTTTTAATAATATGATACTAGGAGTTACACTACTTGCATTCCTAAGTTAAAGAAGTAACTGACTGACACCTTGGAGTAGACAATAATTAAACCAAAATTTAATTATAAGTTTCAACTATGCATCTAGCTTTAATTTAATTATTAATTAATTAAATACCTCTTATATCACTTTGCAAATTATATGCCAAACTAAATACCACACATAGAGAATATGAATATTAATAAAACCCATAATTAATTTTATTATTATTTTTTTAACCACAATAAAATAAATTAAGAATAATCACTTATATAAAGTTCATACGGGCAATATATAAATAAGTAAATAATGGTAATTAATTAATAAATATATTTCTATACAATAGTGGTCAATTAACTAAATAATACTTACTAACTAAAAATTCTAATTAATATAAAAATAAAATATTAATATCACACCTATCAATTATATTACATGGAAATTCAAATCTCTTAAAATAAACCATAAAATAGGAATTCCTTTAACTATTTTACTTACAGGGCATAAATTTGACAGTCTACTTGCCTATCAAGGATTTTTTTTCCTATAGTTTAGTCTCCATTATTTCCTTTCACATGACAAACAATTTTTTTTAATGCAAGTCAAATTTTATGTATCAGGCTAGTGTCATAAAGCTTGAACAACATGTAAATAGTGCAGGAAAGTTAGAAATATAGCCATTATTGCATGAACACATTGTTTAATGGCTATATTGCTAACATTTTTCTTCAACACTCCTCCCCTTTGGGATTTCAATATCATTATATTTAAAAATTAGACTAAAGGAATGATTCTACGGTGAACTATACCAATTTCTTCTTACTTGCCTTTGTCTTCCTTCATTCTATTTGGTCTACCTATTTATTTCTAAGACATTTCAAATTTATTTTGACCTTTGTTATTCTATCACTTATCTCATCACTTTTTTCGTTGTTAGCATTCTATTGTTGAGTTCTTTTATATTGTATTAAGCTTAATAAAAGATTACAAATAGACTAACATGTAATCCTAGCTAGGTATAGATTGAACAACATTAGAGCAGCAGAAAATATGCATGTAAAATGGGGAAGCAATAGTCATAGTATATAAAATGAAGAAGCAATAAAAGAACAAGAAAACATGTATGATTCGACTATATTGGAATTGATTGGGTCTAAAACTTCAACTTATTCCAAATAAATTCCAAATAAAGGGAAAAATCACACATATATAATATATTTTAAAAAGGAATAGGCATATGGATATTGGAAGTATCAACAATTTAATATCACTATTTCCAATTCTTTCTATTTCACTATTTTTATGTGCAACAAAAACCCTGAAAGTTGGCTCAAAAAGCCTAAAATCAAATTATATATATATATATATAAAGCCAAGAAAGCTCTAAAGAAATTTAAAATGAATATATTCCAAAAATAACAAATCTAAAAATTTGGGAATTCTTTTTAAATAATAGAAATTCCTATTAATTTTTTTTAAAATAAAAGGAATATATATATACACACATATAGATATATATACATATATATATACATATACATATACATATACATATACATATACATATACATATACATATACATATACATATACATATACATATACATATACATATACATATATACATATACATATACATATACATATACATATACATATACATATACATATACATATACATATATATATATATATATATATATATATATATATATATATATATATATCCATACAGTCATATTTTCATATTGATTGTTTTTTTTACAGTTTTTAAAATAAATTGCATGTATGTTAATACAGTTAAATATTTATTTTTGTTGTATTTTATAGTTAAAATCATTAAAAACAACTATACAACTGTCAAATTTAAGCCAGGGATTTGATTTCATAATGATTAAACTTTAACTATATTTTAAATAATTGAATACATGCATTTAAATTTAAATCCTCACATTTATATTTTAAATAAAATATAACTGCTACTCTAAATAAATCAATTTAAATGTATCCACCAAATAAGGATTTCCCTTTTGCTTTAATTTAGGGATATGGTTGCTTAATAAATAAATGCAATTTTAATACACACCTAAATTAATATATAACAACTAATTAACTCAGCCTTATGTCACATAAAATAAGGAATAGAGGGCTATTTTATAGGGATTTGTTTTACATAACTTAATGATAAAATTATATTTTAAAACTCACACAAAAAAATCATATAAAGAGGAATGAATATTAATCTAACAAAATCATCAATTCAACTAAATACTTTTTAATACAAAATTTAATTGAGTTACACCATTAATAAAACTAACTTGCATTTAAATCCCTTACCAAAAAAAATTCTTTTAATATAAGTATTGAAACATAACAAAAATAAACAAATCATGTTTAAAATAAATATTCATAAACTAAAGATTTCTCTCTTTGATACCAAATTAGAAGATTCCAAAACAAATATACCTACCTAACTTTCCAAGAACACTTAACCTAACTAATTCTTCAAATTGAAAATAAAAGATAGACAAATTTAAATAATCATTAACACTTCTAATATTTACCTATTGTGAAAAGAAAGGTTATTAGTCATGCCTAATAATTTTCCACACCTTAATTTATAGTTAATAAATTGATAACATCTAAATAAAATTACCAAGTTTATACTAATGGAAAAATGAACCATAATATAAATAATATTATCTGCCCATGAAAAAAATAATTTCTTAATCCTAAAAGATTTAACTCAAAACTAACTATTTGTGAAAAAACATCTTAAATTTAGAAATTCCTCAAACTTCCTAACCTAATTGCTACATTGCTAAAATCACATAAATCCATTTTCATAACCTAATTCTCCCTCATTTATTCTCTTCCTCTTCCATTTCATTCTCTTCTATTTTATTTTCTTCCCTTGTGTTTTGGGTTTCTTGGTCATGATGTGCAGGTTGGAGCTATGGAGCTATGGAGAAAAAACAACAGGAACAAATAAGAAGTATTGTCCTCTGATCAAAATGCATGTAGAGGGGAAAGCTATTAATTTTCAGAGATGAACATGCATGATTTAATAAAGTACATTTTATATATTTTTATTCACATAAGATTATTAGTGATAGCCTTACATTAGGAATTTTAGTGTATTTTATTATAAAAAGTATAATGAAACAAGTTTAAAAAATAAAATAAAAATATTTAATATATGATAATTTAGGGGAACCCCATTGTGGGAAGGCCGTAGTAATGCAATATTAAGGAAAACAGCCATAGGAACAACTGACATAATTTATTTATTTTAATTTCAAACTCTAAACTTCTAATTTATTTTTCCTCTTTTTTTATACCTAATATTAAATATTTATAAAAATAAATTCAATGTATTAGCAATCCATAACTATATATATATATATATCGGAGTTTCTAGTAGTGGGGGGGTGATTAGAGATAATCATGGTAGGTTCATATCGGCAATGGCACTCCCTCTAGGTACACAGACAAACCACTATGCCGAAGCTGCGGCTGCCTATCATTCTATTGCTCTAGCTCATTCTATGGGTCATAGAAAAGTCTGGATTGAAGATGACTCCATGAATATCATAAATTGTCTCAATGGTAGCACAAAACCTAGCTAGTCCATAGAGACCTTCATTGAAGATGTTATATTGTTGTTAAAAACCTTTGAGGCATTCTATATTTCTCACATTTATCATGAGGGGAACAAGGTGGCGGATGTTTTTGCCAACCTAAGGGTCTTAAGTGAAGCTAAGTTCATATGGGATGAATTTAATTTGATCTTGACTAATGTTAAAGACCTACTTTTAAATGATAGTCTCCATGGTATGACTACCGAGAAACTCTAATTTGCAGAACCCTTCCTTCTAGACTATTCTTCCCATAGAGATTATGGGTGTGAAAATAATTAAATTGGCTTTGCTTGCCCATTTCATTACCTTCAATATTGTTTGCAAAGAGAATTTTTGCAGTGAGGGGAGCAATTTTAGAATGGGGGGTGACAGAAATAGGGTGGAACCTTCGTCCTATGAAGGTATCAAGCAGAAGTAGAAGGTGTGGAACATCCTTGAGGCTGGAGGGCTAATGCCATTTATGGAAAAGCTTCACAGAGCTGATCCCAGTGTCACTGTCATGTTTGTGAAGGTTATAAGAATAGGAGAATCACAACATATGGCTAGGATATGGCTATCACTAAGGACTTAATAGCCATGGTGATGGGGCTTACTACCACTAGCAAGAAATTCTTTCAAGAAAGGAAGAAGAGCGAGGAAGCTCTCAATAGCTTCTTCAAAGGGAATGAAAGGGAGAAGCTGGTGAAATTCCAGATAGGGGGATACAATCACCTTTCCATTAAACCTATATGGGTGGAGGTTGCAGAAATTATCATGCATTATGTAACCCTTGATGAAAGGTATGTTGCAATTTACTCCTATCACTTCAATTTGCTCAATCATTTCAGACATGGTTTGTCAATGTCCTTTCCTTTCTACTTGTTTTATTCATTGCAGTTTGGTTTGAAAGAACATGGTAGAAACCCTAAGCTCCCTGTCCTTCATGAGAGCCTCATCCTTCTCATAATGGAGCACGTGAAAATCAACACCCCTAAAAAGTCTCTAAAACATAAACCCAATGCCAAGAAGAAGGGTAGGGTGGTGTCAAGTGAGGAGGAGTTTGATTTTGAGGATGAGGATTGGGAAATAGAAGAGGAAGATGAAGAGACTGAGGAGGAATCCTTGAAAAAGAAAAAGAAAACATAAAAGAGGGAGGTCGGAATGGTTTGACACTAGTAATGACACAGAAACCTCTATCAAGGAAATTTTTGACAATAATTTGAAGTCTCAGAAAAGGAAAACCCCTGCTTCAAAGAAGAAAGGAAAAAATTCCATGGAGGAAGATGAGGGGTGTGGGCAAGATATCGGCGGCTCTTCACAGAAAATGGGGCCTAAGTCTAAACAAGGAAAGAAGCCTAAGTTGGCAGAGATGAACCAGGAAGAAGAAGTTGTTCATATCGCTAGTAGTGTGGCCCAAAAACAAGGTAGCAAGCAGAAGCAGGGGGTTAGGGAGACTCAGCCAGAGAAGACCAATGTCAGGGTGGAGAACTATTCTAAGTCTATCCTTGAACCTAGTGTGGGCATCAAGTTCCCTAAGATTAACGACCCTTCCAGTAACCTTCCTAAGGATTTTGTTAATATGCTAGCCCAGGTGAGGAATAGAGATCAGGTTGAGGAAGTCTTTGAGCTTGTGAAGAATGCTGTGAATTCTCAGCATAGAATGACCAAGTGGTTTTTCCTAGAGATCAGCAGAATTAACATAAAATTTCAAGTACTTCAGGAAACCTTGGGAAGTGGGATCCACTCTAAAGCTGAACAGGATACCCTAATTTTTAAAAAATGGGATGCCATCCTAAAAATGGAGGATATGGACCAAGAAATTAGCAGGATGAGAGAAGAATTCAATACCAAGATTTAGTATCTTGAGGAAAAAATCGTAGAGGTGAATAATAACCTAGAAAAGATATGCAATATTAGCAAACTCACTATACAAAATAGTCTTAACAGGATGCGTATTCTGACTGAGAAGCTTAAAGAACTTAGAAAGGACTAGTTCAAGGATTTCAATGCCAAGGATATTTTGACTGCACTGGATCAGGAAAATCAAGTTAAAGATGATGAAATGAAAAACACAAGAAAATAGGTGGTTGGTGGTGATACAGGTGGACCTTCAACTCGTACCAAAGGAAGAAACAAGAAACAATTTGAAGTGGAGAGGAAAGAGCTTTTGGACTTCACAAAGATGCATGAGGCCTTTTACCAACAGGAAATTGAAGCAGTAGAAACTTTAAAAAAGATGAACTAATTTCTTGTTTTAGTTTATATGGACTCTAGTAGCTACTCTTATATGCTTATGTTTTGGTTGTAGCTTCTTCTTAGCTGATGGTTGGCTTACATCTTTTTGTATGCTTCTTTTTATGAAGGGTTTTGAGGTCCCCTTTTAAAACATGTTTGACCACTTTAACCAAAAACTATATATATATATATGAATTTATATGAAAATATATAAATATTTAAAGTGTATATAAATAATTTAATTATATATATTATTTCTTACTCATATGAATAAATATATTCATCAAAATAGATGAACTTGAATGAATATAACCATATATATGTATAGATATTTATATTCACCAAGTTATGTATATATATAAATATATATAAGGAAATATTTGTATAAAATTAATGTTAATTTATATATACACACAAGGAATAAATTTACTTGGCAGGGGCCCTAGCTCGATTGGCTAAAAATTCCTATTGCAGTAAAGAAGGTCACGAGGTCTAGTCTCCCCTCGTCCCCATGGTACCGGAGGGCGTGTCGTGCCAGCATCACCGGCCATGTGAAAAAAGTTTACCAGGCGCACTGTAGTTTATAGGGGGGCTACCCTATTCTTGTAGTCTTAAAAGAAAAAAGGAATAAATTTACCCAATGCATATTAGATGTAAATAAAGAATACATATCTAAATTATTAGGCTTAAATAATACACTTATATGCTTCTAAATAAAAAATAATGCAATTGTCATGAAGGATAAACATTTTTTTTTAATAAAGCAATGTTTAGAATAAGCAATACCTGTAAATCGAATATAATAATAAACTTAACTAACATGAAACAAATGAATTCCACATAAATAAGAAGGTTAAGGTATTGAGGTACTGATTTGCGAAATAACTTGTACATTTTACAGTGGTAATAATTTATTCCAAGAGATATCATCTAGATAATTACATTTTTTAACTTTCACTCATTTATTGCACAAGTTGGATGTCTTCAAACCACAATAAATGTTTACATAAAAAAATAAACCAAAATAATTCATTTCATTTCTTCATAATCAGATATAAAATAAGGAACTAATTTTGCCATTTCAATAACTTAATGATACAATATATTTCCATCCATGACAATAGCACAAATGACCATTGGAAAAATAATAATAATAATAATTTTATACAAATTATACAAGGATAACACATAGATAACATGAGATTAGGTATCTTTTATATGCATCACTAACTGGCATCATGCCACAATTTCTTTACTAGTTTCCTTAACAGGTCAACGACTGCAACAAGTCTTCAAAATATCTACGGATCAATCCTGCAACAAAGACAACAAGGATAGCTAGGACTGCTCTCCTCCCTACCATAGGGGTTGATTCACAACCCCACCCCCGAGCTAGAGGTTTTCAGGAACATATAACATACACAAGAAAATAATACACTAAATCCACAACATCAGACAAAATAAACCCCAAAGGCATAACACAAAATATGGGATCCATTTGGATTCCATAAGGGGGAGAGAGGGGAAAAGTCTTCCCTCTTGGGCTCTAGAGAAACAACTTTCTTCCTTCACAATAAATGCAACACAACAAATATCATTTTCCAAACCACCACAGCACCTCCATACAAACATCCATCCACTACCACATACAACACAAACAACTTCACGACCAACTCCAGAAACAATCACCACACAACCCAATACCATCATCCTTCCAAACCCACCACCAATCATCCACTCCTTCCACAACCCCCACAACAACTTATCAATAACATATAAATATATTTCTTTCAACAAGTCTCTACTGGAATAAACACAATTATAGCCAAAATCAGCCATACCAACCCAAGAGAGGTCTACATCTCTCTTCCCCATTACATCAGAGGCCCTCATCAGAGTCAAAGTGCCGCTCCCAGAACAACCCATTCCCACAAAAAACACAAACACATGAAAATTCTAAAAATTTGAGTTACAACAGAGATTTCATATAAAGAACATTTTGTAACAAAACCTCATTCAATAGAAGAAAACAACCAAGCTCATACCTCAGCTCTCACCAAGTTAGACAGAACTCCTCCTTCTCCTTTTTCCTCTTCCCATTCATCTTCCCCCCAAATCCAGATTCATGGAGCCAATATAAAGAAAACACATGCAACCAAAATATTCCCACTCCCATAATTTCCAACCGAAAATAAATTGTTACATCCCCAAAATATCCAAAAGAGAATCTTCTCCCTAATTTAAAATTTCAAAATAATAAATTGCATTAACTCTTCCCTCTCCCACAACACTTAAAATATCAACAATAAATAAATTTCCTTGGCACAGATTTTAAAATAAACAATAATAAGAATACTTAAAAGTGGGGACAATAAGAAAACAAATAAATAAAAATTAAAAACAAAATAAATTCATCACACACACCCACACACAAATATTAGTCTTTACTCCTCCCATGAGTAAGACTAGGCTTAACGGGGAAACACATAAGAAAGTTCATGAAAGCCTCTGAAAATATATATATCCTAGCCACCCACCTGCACACTCACTTCAAACATTAGTTTGTCCATGTATATATAAATAGCCAAAGCAATAGAATTAATGTATAACAAAAGACATATTGTTCATGATTCAATAATACATAAAATATTATCTAAGAATTTAATTAATTCTTTTATTAATTCCTTTGATAAATGCATGCCAATCTATAAACTATCTCATAACAATTTTCATAATAACACTATAACATAACATCCATATGATTCGCACCAAAATATCTATAACATCCAATCAATAGAGTTCAAATAGAATGTTCGTAACATAACTCCAAAAATATAGCAACCATAATTAAATCACACCCATAAAGTATATACTTAGGAATAACATAGTCTAATAGTCTGAGATACTAATGTAAGCAATGCAAAAGCTAGGCCTCACATCCTCCCCCTCTTAATATTAGGCTTCCTCCTGGAATCCCTCAAAGAGATGAGGGTATTAGGTTCTCATCTCAGTACAAAACAAGGATGAGACTAATTACTAGGAGGTGGCTGGGCTGGAATTGGTAGTCTAGTTTGGACTACATCAATCAATTACTATAATTCTTGTAAGATCTAAGTGTTTTGTTCTATAGGTACCTCCTGATCACGGGACTCAGATTGAGCAGGTTGAGATATTGAATGAGTGCACTTACGTTTGGGAGGCATCCTATAGGTAAAATTACAAGTTAGTTACATACAGGTAGATCCCTAGAGTTCCCAAAGTGTGGAAACCTAGTTTTGATACCAAATGTCATGCCCACTCATAGGCGCATGCATAAATGGACATAAAGACAATGCAACAACTCTTTTTTTTTTTAAATATGATACTAGGAGTTACACTACTTGCATTCCTAAGTTAAAGAAGTAATCGATTGACACCTTAGAGTAGACAATAATTAAACCAAAAATTAATTATAAGTTTCAACTATGCATCTAGCTTTAATTTAATTATTAATTAATTAAATACCTCTTATATCACTTTGTAAATTATATGCCAAACTAAAATACCACACATAGAGAAGATGAATATTAATAAAACCCATATTTAATTTTATTAATATTTTTTTAACCACAATAAAATAAATTAAGAATAATCACTTATATAAAGTTCATATGGGCAATATATAAATAAGTAAATAATTGTAATTAATTAATAAATATATTTCTATATAATAGTTACCAATTAACTAGATAATACTTACTAACTAAAAATTCTAATTAATATAAAAATAAAATATTAATATTCACACCTATCAATTATATTACATGGAAATTCAAATCTCTTAAAATAAACTATTTTATAGGGATTTGATTTCATAATGATTAAACGTTAACTATATTTTAAATAATTGAATATATACATTTAAATTTAAATCCTCACATTTATATTTTAAATAAAATATAACTGCTACTCTAAATAAATCAATTTAAATGTCTATAATTTAGGGATATGGTTGCTTAATAAATAAATGCAATTTTAGTACACCTAAATTAATATATAACAACTAATTAACTCAACCTTATGTCACATAAAATAAGGAATAGGGACTATTTTCTAGGGATTTGTTTTACATTACTTAATGATAAAATTCTATTTTGAAACTCACCCAAAAAAAATCAGATAAGGAGGAATGAATATTAATCTAACAAAATCATCAACAATAGGTGTGGTGATTCAACTAAATACTTTTTAATATAAAATTTAATTGAGTTACACCATTAATAAAACTAATTTACATTTAAATCCCTTACAAAAAAAAATTCTTTTCATATAAGTATTGAAACATAACAAAAACAAACAAATCATGTTTAAAATAAATATTCATAAACATGAAGATTTCTCTCTTTGAGACCAAATTAGAAGATTCCAAAACAAATAAACCTACCTAAGTTTCCAAGAACACTTAACATAACTAATTCTTCAAATTGAAAATAAATGTTAGACAAATTTAAATAATCATTAACACTTCCAATATTTACCTATTGTGAAAAGAAAGGTTATTATTCATGCCTAATAATTTTCCACACCTTAATTCATAGTTAATAAATTGATAACATCTAAATAAAATTACCAAGTTTATACTAATGGAAAAATGAACCATAATATAAATAATATTATCTAAAAAAAATAATTTCTTAATCCTAAAAGATTTATCTCAAAATTAACTATTTGTGAAAAATCAACTTAAATTTAGAAATTCCTCAAACTTCCTAACCTAATTGCTACATTGCTAAAATCACATAAATCCATTTTCATAGCCTAATTCTCCCTCATTTCTTCTCTTCCTCTTGCATTTAATTCTCTTCTATTTTATTTTATTCTCTTTTGTTTTGGGTTTCTTGGTCTTGATGTGCAGGTTGGAGCTTTGGAGCTATGGAGAAAAAACAATAGGAACAAATAAGAAGAAATATTGTCCTCTGATCAAAATGCATGTAGAGGGGAAAGCTATTAATTTTCGAAGATGAACATACATGCTTTAATAAAATACATTTTATATATTTTTATGCACATAAGATTATTAGTGACAACCTTAGAGGAATTTTAGTGTATTTTATTATTATTTATTTTTTATTTATTTTTGTGGTGAAAAGTAATAAAAAGTATAATAAAACAAGTTAAAAAAATAAAATAAAAATATTTAATATATGCTAATTTAGGGGAAGGCCTTAGCAATGCAATATTAAGGAAAATGCCCATAGGAACAACCAACATAATTTATTTATTTTAATTTGAAACTCTAAATTTTTAATTTACTTTTCCTCTTTTTTTATACCTAATATTAAACATTTATAAAAATAAATTCAATGTATTAGCAATGCATAACTATATATACATATATATTTGAATTTATATAGAAATATATAAATATTTGAAGTGTTTATAAATAATTTAATTATATATATTACTTCTTACTCATATTATATTCATCAAAATAGATGAACTTGAATGAATATAACCATATATGTATAGATATTTATATTCACCAAGTTATGTATATATATAAATATATATAAGGAAATATTTGTATAAAATTAATGTTAATTTATATATACACACAAGGAATAAATTTACCCAATGCATATCAATGCAAATAAAGAATACATATCTAAATTATTAGGCTTAAATAATACACTTATATGCTTCTAAATCAAAAATAATTTAATTATCATGAAGGATAAACTTTTTTTTTAATAAAGCAATGTTTAGAATAAGCAATACCTATATATTGAATATAATAATAAATTTAACTGACATGAAATAAGGAATTCCACATAAATAAGAAAGGTAAGGTATTGAGGTATTGATTTCAGAAATAACTTGTACATTTTAAAATGTTTACATAAAAAAAATACACCAAAAGAATTCATTTCATTTCTTTATAATTAGATATGAAATAAGGAATGGAGAAAATAAAGACTTTCACAAATTTGTGAGCCCTCTGAGGGGCTCTAGCCATTCTCTCTCCTTTTTTGTTTTTTCCTGTGCGTTGGCTCTGGGTGGTTTTGCAGTTGGTGTGAGGAGTGTACGATGAAGTGTTGGCTATGTAGGGTTTAGAGTTTTCTATTAGGGGTTCGTGGGTGTTATTTTTTGCAAGGTTTAGTGTTGAAGTTTTGTGCATCTTTGGCGTTTGTGACTCTTGGGGCAATGGATTATTTTTGGTTCAAAGGAGTCCTTTCGGGAGGTTCTTAATAAAGGCTTTCCCTCTTCTTCCAATTTGGGGTAGGGTTTGCATGAGGAGCAAGTTGCTCAGTTTGGAGGTCCTCGTATTTCAAAAGTGAATGGGTGTCTTGAGAGGAGCCAGGAGAGGGTACTGCAAGTGTTCAGAGGTGACAGAGGATCACAGAAAGGTCCAGTGAGGTCTAGAATTGTATAATCCTAATCTGCAGATTGGAAGGAGTGTTTGGGATGTCCTTGTGATGTGTCATCTTGAGTTGTGTATGATTTTGAGGTCTGGAAGTACTTTTTGCATTGTGACAGTGGTGACAGACTGTGTTCTTGAAGTTCCGGATGAGGAAGAGAAGAGATTCCAGTAAGTAGAGAAAGTGCGGATGTACCTGGTCATTCAGGCAGGCTTGTGAAGGTTCTTGGATCATGTTGAGGTTTTCTTGTTGATCCGCATTAGTGGTAGAGCCCGGAATTGAAGATATTCTTCCGAATGAAGTTCTTGTTCCGACTAGCCGACCGGATGAGCTGTTCATCCTGCGAATGTTCTTGTGGTGGCCAACCGGATGTATTAGTCATTTACGGATACTCTTATGGTTGTTTTCTGACTTAGATGTTTGTTCCTAAGTCGATGTCTTGTATAAATAACAGTTTGTGAGTTCATTTCGAAGTGTGGATTGTGTGATGAGTGTGGCATAGCGAAGAGAAGTACGAAAGGCAGAGCAGGGGTTTTGCTTAAATGGAACTGATCTGGACATGGTAAAGATGTCATTCTCCAGTTCAAGATTGTGATTCTTATCACTTTGTAGATAGTGTGTCTCCTTGTAGGCAGTAGGCCTCTTTGTGAGCAGTGTGCTCGAGCAGTGAGCCCTAATTGGCAAGTGCCATTCTTTTTCTTATTCTTCTAACAGAGAATAATCCTTGGGTTAATCACCCCATGGTTTTTCCCTTAACAGGGTTTTCCACATCAAAATCTTGGTGTTCAATGTGTTGATGTTTATCTGCTCTTGTGTTTGTGCATTATGCTTTCATGGATGATTAATTGATATGCTGTTAACTAACAAAGAAGAATCAAGTGTTTAAAGTAAGAGCAGGTTTTTATACAACTGATTCACCCCCCCCCCTCTCAGTTGTATGCCCTAGATCTAACACCATATTGGGTACGTTAAGTCCTTAGCACCTTTGTTTCCTTGGATTATGGTTGGAGATTTTAATGCAATTATTAGTTTGGATGAGAAGAAGGGGGTTTGAACAAATTAGATCATTCCTCCATGGTGTTTAGGGATAATATTTCTAGCCTAAACCTTATGGATGTTATGCCTTCCAACGGTTTGTTTACCTGGAGCAATAGAAGATGTGGGACAAATTGTATCTCTAAAAGGTTGGATAGATTTTTGGTTTCTACTTTCTGGATTGCCAATGCTTAGTATACTTCATCTGAAATCTTAGATTGGTGGTGTTCATATCATTGGCCTATTAAGCTTTCTATTTCTAGGTTTGGATCAGTGAAGAATTCTTCATTCAAGTTTCAGCTGATGTGACTCCATGAACCTTCTCTTCAGGATTTTATGGTGAGATGGTGGAGTGAAGGAAAGATAGCTTTTAGTGCTGCTATGTATTCTTTTGTTAAGAAGTTGCAATATGTGAAGTTTCAATTTAGGAGGTGGAACAAACATTGTTTTGGCAATATCTTCCATGCCAAGGTAGCTGCTCAATCCCAACTTGATCTTATTACTCGCCAAATTAGAGAACTTAGGCTTACTGTGGAAAATCTCAAGGAAGAAACTAAAGCTTTAAAGGAATTAGCTGAATGGGAGTTGCGTGAGGAGATTTTTTGGAAGCAAAAGTTGAGGATAGACTGGCTCCAGGAGGGCAATAGAAATACTTCTTTCTTTCATAATGTTGTCAAAGATAGGAGGCATGTGAATGGTATTTCCTCCTTGGTGTCATCCCAAGGAGTTTTGTTGTCCTCTGGGCATGAGATTGCAGTTGAGGCCTCTTGTTTCTTTTCTTCTTTGTTTACTGAGGATTCCCCTTTAGCTGTTGAGGAGGAAAATTGGGTTCTTGAGTGTATTCCATCTTTGGTGTCTAATGAGATGAATGAGGCTCTTTGTTGTGCCATCTCTATGGAAGAATTGGAGAAGGCTATTTTTTAGTTAAAAAAGGGAAGGCCCCTGGTCCTGATGGTTTCCCAGCTGAATTCTTTCAAGAATTTTGGGAAATTATAAAATTTGATCTCTTGGAGGTGGTTAGGGAGTCGCATAGGAGCAAGCAGATGTTAAGAGCTTTGAATGCCACTTTCTTGGCTCTTATCCCTAAGAGGGAAGGAGCTAACTCACTAAATCTTTTTAGACCAATAGCTCTCTGTAATGTTGTGTATAAGATTATTATGAAGTTAATTGCTAAAAGACTTAAACCTTGGCTCAACAGGTTGATTTATGAGGAATAGGGGGTTTGTTGCTGGTAGACAAATTTTGGATGCTATGGTTGTGGTGACAGAGGCTATTCACTCAATGGCAGTGTCCAAGGAGAAAGCTATGTTCATTAAATTGGATATGGTCAAAGCTTATGACCATGCTAAATGGACTTTTCTTCGAAAGGTTCTGTTGACTTTTGGCTTTGGTCCTAACTGGGTGGATTAGGTTATGAGTTGTGTTATGACAACCTCTTTTTCAATTCTTATTAATGGAGAGCCTACTGAGTTGTTTGCTGCTTGTAGGGGTCTTCGTCAGGGGGACCCTTTGTCTCCTTACTTGTTTATCATCTTGGCTGAGGGATTGGGGAGACTCATAAAATCTCATGTGGCCAAGGGATTGATCCAAGGTTGGAGCTGGGTTGACAATTTGCCTCCTCACTCTCATCTACAATTTGTTGATGACACTACTCTGATGGGTTTAGCCAAAATTAGTGAAGCAATTAACATAAGGAAGACTTTGGATATTTATTTGGCTACCTCGGGACAAAGGATTAATGAAGATAAGTCTTTCATCTTTTTCTTTAATACTCCTAGGCTTATTCAAGACAAGATTGTCGGTATTCTTAGATTTCAGCTTGGGACTCTTCCTCTTGTGTATCTGGGTATCCCCATTAATGTTGGCACTCTATCTAGAGGTTTTTCATAGGATATTTTGGACATGTTTCGTAAGCGGGTTAGTCATTGGACTTGCATATGGTTGTCCTTAGCTGGGAGATTTACTCTATTACAATCAGTGATTCAATCTCTTCCCACTTACACGTGTTTTGTTTAAGAGTCCCCCTCAAGCTTTATTGATGAATTTAATGCTTTATGCAGACAATTCTTATGGGATGAAAATTTAGAATTTTGAAGTGGAGTTTGGTCAAGTGAGATTCTATTTGTAGGCTGAAGCAAGAAGAGGGTCTTGGTCTAAGACTTTCCAATCTTATAGGTCAGGCCTTGGCTACTAAATTATACTGGCGGTAGTGTACTTGTCAGGATCAAGATTGGGCTAGGATTCTTAACCTGAAATATTTAGGGGGCATGGAGAATGTTGATGTTCCAAGATTCATCCTCTCTAGTAAGGGATCTATGATTTGGAGTACTCTTAAAAGGGGAGCCAATTTAATTAAGCAGGGACTCTTTTGGATTTGTAATACGGGGTCTGAGGCCTTGTTTTGGTTTGACTCTTGGGATGGGTACCCACCTATCTTGTCTATGTACCCACATTTACGGTCCCTGTGTGATATCTTCCTTGACGTGGGGTGGTGTCATGTGGAGCATTTCAAATATGTTCAGCGTGTGGGTCAATTGGAGGTTTGTAGATGGAAGGATATGTCTGAGTGGCCATCGGGGGGTTACTAGTGGATTGGGAGGAGTTAGCAAGGATTCTTGATGGTAGAATTTGTAGTTCACTAGAGGAGAGAGATTTCCTTGCCTGGAATCCTAATCCAAAAGGTGTGTATTTAGTTGCTTCTAGATATTAGGTGTTGGATAGGCAAAAATTTGGCATGAAGAACTCTCCCTAGTGGAAGTTTGTGTGGAATAAATTTGGATGGGCAAAATGTAATTACTTCCTTTGGTTGGTTGCTCAGAATCACTGTCTCACCTAGGATAACCTGCAGAAAAGGGGCTTTCAAGGTCCTTCTATTTGTTTCCTTTGTAATGGTGGTGAGGAGTGCATTTATTCTTTCAGTGTCCTCTTGCCTATGAGATTTGGCATCATTGGCGGGGTGCTTGGAAACGGGCCTGTGTTCACGCTTCTTCTTTAGTTGATTTTTGGAGCAGTTTGTCCAGGCCCCTAGCTAAGGCTTCCTTTTTACAAATGGCTTGGAATATTGGTCCTTCTTTTATTTTGTGGTAGATGTGGCTGGAAAGAAATCGGAGGATTTTTCAAGGGACAAAGTTGGAGGTTCAGTAGGTGTGGCAAAGGATTCTTAGTATGCTTTAAGAGACTTTAGCGACTAAATGTGATCTCTCTACTAAGCTGGATATTGGGGAGTTGCAGGTGGTGCATAGTTTGAGATTAGTTGTTGGAGGCTCTGGCTCTTCTTAGCTCAAGAAAATGAGTCTTTCTAAAAGTAACGTTCAGAGAGAGGGCAAGTGGTCACCTCCACCTCAAGGAATCTTTATGATTAATACTGATGACTCTTCCAAGGGGAATCTTGGCCATGCTGGGATTGGGGGATTAGGAAGGGATAGCTCTGGCACTGTCCTCTTTTTCTTTTCTTCTTATAAGGGGCATCAAACTAATAATGTAGACACCCAAATTTGTCCCAACTTTGTCCATGTCCTACAACACCTTGTTAAAACATTATCCTAAATATCCTAAGCTATTTTTGTCCTAAACCCACTCTTAATCCCATTAATTAAATAAATTTTATTTATTTAATTAAATCCCATTCAATCCCATCCTTATCCCACTTAGCCAATTAATTAAATAAATTTTATTTATTTAATTAATTTCCACATCATATCTGATCCCATCCTATTCATTTATCCAATTAATTAAATAAATTTTATTTATTTAATTAATATCCAACTCATATCCCAACTAATTCAAATATTTTATTTGAATTAAGTCACATGATCTTTCATCACATTCCAACACTTGTCCAGTCAATCATGTAAGACAACTTTCATTCAAATCCTTCACATGCACAACTAATGGGACCTAATTTTAGTATTTATCTACACAAGCACACATAAGCCTTATCCTCCTTTGCCACATGTCACATGACTACAATTTCTTGATGTGCAAGGAAACCTAACTTAATCCTATCCATCCATTTCATCTAAAGCCCTAATTGATCTCAGCCATCCATTGGAACCAAGTCTTTCTTATAAATCAACCCCCTCACAAGCCATTAGCATGCATTGAGCCTCAAGTACCCTTATTCTGTCAAATTTTCTAAAATGCATTGATCCTCAAGTATCCACATGCTGTTGAAATATCATTAGAGCCTTTGCATCCTTCATCTATCATCGTCATATCATTATTATGCTACAGAAATGAGCACCCAACATTCCTCCAACAATAATCCTTCAAAATCTTGCATGCTCATGCGAGGTGGAGAAGAGCAATGGAGATAAATCAAGCATAGCATGGAGATCGGTTTGCATTTACATTTGTTATTTTGATTTTCATGTTGTCTTGTGCTTCATTATGCATTGCTAGGGTTTTTATCATTGCTGTTTATTTATTTGCCCTGATTTGCAATTTTACCCTAACTACATTTGGCACGCCTGGTGGGACTCACTTTGCTTGATCTTTTTTGCAGGTTTTTGTAGTAAAAATTTGCTTTCATATAACCCCCATTGTTGAGTTTTGCAGGTTTAATTAACTTTTTGTTGCAGATCTGCTACTTTTTGGACAAAACCCTAGGTTTTAAAGATTTCATCATATCTTCCAAGTGGCTATGAATTTTTCTACAATATTTTAGTAGAAGTTTGTCCATGATATAAGAAAGCTATAGCAGAAAAATTTTGGGTTTAGCATGATTTTTGCAGGATTTATCATGTTTTTATGTGTTTTCATAAAATCGTAATTTTGGGCGTAAATCAGTGAATCTTTTAGAAATTTTTACATTTCTAGAAATCTCTCACAATTTTAATGGAGGTCTATGTTTAACAGATTTAATTTGCAGGTAGTTTACAGTGTGAAAAAATTAGATCTTTGCCGATTGTACCATTTCCATAAGTCCGCATTTCTGGATGCAATTCAGGGAATTTTTCTAATTTCTTTACATTTTTGGAAAGCTCTCTAAAAATTAATAGGGGTCTCTTCTTTGATTTTTTAATTTTTGAACTAAAAATGTATCGAAATAAATCAAATCTAATTCAACTATGCATCTAAAATTACAATTTTCCTTGCCTGATGAGCCTATTTTTTATGCCTACATTATAATATCATTTTTTTTATGTTGTAGGTGATCATAAGGAGCTGGAGAAGCATTGACATCAACATCTACAGCAATTTGGATAGCAAAATAATCAGGTGCAATCATTTCATTTCTCATATTCTATATCATTGTTTGCAAACACATTTGGATTTTGGGCATAAAATGAACAATTGTTTGCAAATTTACATCAAAAAATTGGGCTAAAACGAACCATTGTCTTTCATCACATTTGGATTTGGGATTAAAAAGAACAAGTACTTGAATTGTCTTTCACACATCTCATTTCTAAAGGGTCAATTAACAATTGTGAGTGTGAATCAAGTGACAACTCACTTGGTTCGCTTTTGTAAACCCTATCTAGGAGGCCTTCTTGGAGACACACCACTCCAAGGGACAACCTCAATCGAGGCTGAATCAAAAGACACCCTCATTGGGAGTTGTAAATCTTGTCACTCTTGGCTAAGCCCCAAAGAACTTTATACCTTTGGGAAGTGAAGGTGAAGGCTGGGTTACCCCTTTCTCCCGGCTGTGTGGCAGGATTTCACTTTCAATTCCATAGTCAACCTTGTGCAATAGATAGCCTAAGACCTAATTGGCTTACCCACTTGACTAGACATTAGGCTTGTTGATGTGTCTTCCATGTGTGCTCGCTTGATCATCACATTTTATTTTCAAAGTCAAAATCTTGCTTATGTGTCTTGCGTGAGTGATTCATGTGTGTATATGCATAATCATTAGTTTGAACATTGCCAAATCAAGCTCTAAACACCAAACACAAACAATTCATCCAAAATTTCATCCACATCACCCAATTTTGTCATTCCACATCATATCCTAATCATAACCAAATCAATTTCATTCTAAACATATCCTAGTCACATCCATACTCATTCCAAATCATATCCACATCATCATCAACCTATTCTTAGTCAACACTTGTCAAGATGGTTGTAATCATTCAAGGGGGTTATCCCTCTAATCATGAGACAAATCCCAAGCCTAAGGTAACAATTCAAGGGGGTTATCGTTATAATCATGAGACAAGACCTAAGCCTATAATCACAATTCAAGGAGGCTACCCCTCTAATTCAAACAATGAAATAAAACCAAAGCCCAAGATCACAATTAGAGGAGCCCCCCTTCCTAATCCAAATCATGAGAAGAAACCAATCATAATTAAAGGTGGCTATCTTCCTAATCCAAATCATGAGAAGAAACCAATCACAATTAAAGGTGGCTATCTTCCTAACCCAAATCATTAGAAGAAACCAATCACAATTAAAGGTGGCTATCCTCCTAATCCAAATCATGAAAACGAACCAAAGCCCAAGATCACAATTAAAGGAGCCTCTCCTCCTAAGACCAAGTTTATACTTCGAGGAGGATATATCTTTATTGATGAAGATGAGACAAGTCCAAAATCTAATCCATCCACACATCAAATCAATTCTACATCAACTTATCCCACTTCATACCAATCTAATCCATCCACACATCAAATCAATTCTGCATCAACTTATCCCACTTCATCTCAACCAAATCCATCCACATGTCATATCAGCCCTTTATCAACCTATCACAACCCTTATCCATATCAATCCATATCACAACAATCATTATCCTATGCAACCCCTCCATCATCATCACATCAACACATTTACCAACATCAACAACAAATCATATCACAACAAGAAGTCCAAACACCATCCCAACCTCAACAAATTCCACCTCAAACCTATGAACATCCACCTCAAGTTTATCCAATCCCTCATGCCACCGTTCCAATGCACTACCAAGCCCATCCACAAAGCAATCAAGTGATATTACAAGAACAACATCCAAGTCCCAATGGCTCTTTGCACATAAATCAAGTAAGTCCAAGTACACCTTTTCAACAAGACCACCAAGCACCATTGATAGATCTAAATCCACCTTTCCAACAAGAATCATATCTAAATCCCAATGGCCCCTTGTACATAAATCAAATGAGTCCAAGTTATCCTATGCAAGACTTAATTACCTTTGACAAGGGAGATACCGATCTAGAGTGGCCTTCATCATCTAATCACCCACCAACACATAAGCCAACTAATCCTATCCCAACACCACCATGTGATCCTACCCCTAGTCCATTGGTCCATCAACCTTCCAAACCACCAAGCCCTTCATTACCTTCATCACCATGTCATTCTAATCCTTCACCTAAGGATGCGGCTGAGATAGTTTTACAAAGAATGCTCGAAGCAAAACTCATTGAACTTCCTGAAGTCAAACCATGTGAAGAAAGTCCATATGATGAACATGATTATTGTGCATACCATAGGACCAAAGGCCATAATACAAATCAATGCCCAATATTTGTCTCAACTGTTTACAAGGTGTATCTACCTACAATAAGAAATCATGCCACATCATCCCAATCCCGTGTGTCACCCCCATCTAGTCCAAATCCTAATCCGTCCAATCCAATTAGCCCTCAACCTAATCCTAATCATAAGCCTACAACACCATCTACTATTATCATCCATCCATTATATTGCCCATCCACCCATACCCTTGCGAAGGATGTGATTCATTGGCTACTAGCTAGGAATAAACTACCCCCATGTCAAACACCAATTCATGAGCCTACCAAAGAACTTCCAAAGGTCATAATCTCATCATATGGTTTGCATATCCTTGAGCCTATTCAAGAGCCTTCCATTAACATGCCTAGCCCTTTGAGCCCATCATGTGACCTACAAGCCAATAGGTCTATTCAAGAGTCTCCAACCATAAGCCTAAGTCAAGAGTCATCATGTTCTCATGTTGTTGACCAAGAGCCTATCCAAGAGCCTTCCACATCCATTCAAGCAACCCAAGAGGTATGTCAAAGGTTTAATCCTAAGCATGTGGAAACATTAAGCCCTAGTCCAACTCAATATCAAATGCCTTCCATCCAACCCATCCATAACATGTATCTTTTCCATGATCAAGATCATAGCCATAATGATGAATCTATCCATGAGCCACTTGATCCTATCCATCTCCCAACAACCATTCATGAGCAAGCCATCCAAATTTAACCCATCCATAACATTTACCTTCTTTATGATCAAGATGATACCTATGAAGAAGCTATCCATGAGCACCTTGATCCTATCTATAATCCTAGATCTATCCATGAGCAAGATATCCACATTGCTCCTAGTCATCTACCATCTAGCCCTATCCATAATGAGCAAACATCCACTTGTCATGATGAGATACTTGTCCCCCAAGTAAGCACAGAAGATCAAACAAATAACTTGGATCTTAGTGAACACAATGCTAATCAAGATCCTAATGATCCTCCTTCCACATCCACCATCGATCCCATTTCAAATCCATCATGTCCTATTGGTCTAGCCACCCTTATACATGAGTGTTCTTCCTTAGGACAACAAAAACCTCTATCCACTTCACCTTCTTCATCCAATAATAAACTCAAGTCTAGTGTTCAAACCACACCTAGTCCCATTGTCCATCGCATCCTCCCAAACAAGAACTACAAAGGCAAAGGCCTAAGCCTTTATGAACAAGGTATTTTGGAGCCAATTCATGTCAAGATCCCTCCATGCTCATATGGCCTTGGATACACACCCCAAGGTAAACAAGCTAAAGATGTTGGTAATCCCTTCATGCATCCTAAACCTACCACTTTCCATCATACCCCCCATCATGCACCCAAAACATATGTTGCCATTCCAGCTCCATTATCCTATAAATGTCAAAAGCATGTGACCATACACCTTCCGCCATCCACTTTGCCTCCACTTTTACCAAATCCAAATATCCCTCCATCCACCTTGCCACCATTGCTTCCAACACCTAACATACCTATCATTCATAAGTATCCTTACATCCCTAATCATGGCCAACAAAAGCACACATCGCCTAAGCATAAAGCTTCCAATCATTCCATCCATTCCACCCACCCCATGGGATTCAAAAGCAAAAATTTTGATGCCTCTACTTACAAAGCCAAAAATCCAACTAAAACTCCTAAGGACTCTCATGCCTTAGGGCATCAATGTGAAAAGTCTCTAAATCATCCATCTTCTAAGCAAAGTACCTTCAAAAAGCTATCCAAGCCCATTCCTCCAAAAGCAAAGCCCAAAGAAAAATGGTTTGAGTTCCTAAGCAAATAGTTAGCAAAGCAAATGAGGCATACTCATCCACATCTCAAGAATCCCAACCACCTATATCCATCCAAAAGCCTACTTCCATCCAAAACTTCCATTTCCCTCAAAAATCCCACAAGCAAAGCAAAAACACTAAAAATACTAAATCTCTGTGGGTTCCTAAATCACTTCATCAACAATCTCCTAAGCAAACATCTCCATTGCTTCCTACACCACCATCCAATCAAAAGCTTCAATGTTTATCACGGTGTGTGCAACCATTGGTCATGGTTCCCTTCCATTCCAAAACATTCCCACATGCCTCCATCTCCCCATCCTTCATCCATTATCCTACATATCTCCTCAATCACCTTCCTATGGTCCATGCTTTTGCATAAGCCTATATAATCCATATCATAGTCCACTATCCCCATCCATCTATCCTTGCATGAACCTTCCATAATCCACATCATAATCTATTATCCACCTAATCCATCTCCCCTCCATGCAATCCCTTATCCACATCTATGAGCATAATGACATGGTCCATGCGAAGACATCATCAATCTCTAAAGGGAAACTATCAACCTTCATAGCCCTAAACACTTGCGTCCCTCCTATCCATTACCATGGTGAAAACCTGGCAAACAGGTGCCATGTGTAATTGTCAACCCATCTAAAAGCAAAAAAGAGAAACAAAAAAATCAAAAAAAAAAAGTAAAGAGAAAGCCCTTCGTCCAATGGTGAAAACCTGGTAAACAGGCGCCTTGGATAAGTACCATGATGAAAACCTGGCAAACAGACATCATGTGTAGGTTGATCTTCTATGTCACTTACACTTGGAGGCACATTGTCTCATCCAACCTATCCATTTCCAAACTATCCATCCCATTATATCATTTTCCATCCTATCCTATCCTACCATTACCATATTATCCTATCATCCTTAGCCATTACATAAACATGCCTATCCTACTGAACCCATTTACCCATCCTTCCACCTTTTGATTTTAATGAAGACATAGGGGCAAAATGTTGAAACGTGTTTGGATATATCTTGGCATACCTTCTTTCCAAACCAAGTCCTATCCATTGACTATTTATCCATCCCATTCCAACCAATCCATCATGTCATCCCTTGGTCATGAACTTTTTTTCATGTAAAAATTCTAAACATTACCACCTAGAATGGGGCAAGTTCTTCCTATGCAATATAGCCTTTGGAGATCACATCCTAGCTCCCTTATGATCCATCCACTATGGCATATCCTTATCATGAGCTTTCCATCTTATAGCTTATCCCCATATATTTATCATGAGCTTTCCACTATAGCCTACCTATCCATTTATCATGAGGCAAGCATCCATCCCTTATATGGCCTATCCCTTTATCCACCCATATATCATGAGCTTTCCATCCCATTTACTATGAGCTCATCCTTTTATCCATCCTCAAACCTAGACTTGGTTTTTCCCTTGTCATTGGTATCTAGCACAAAGGCTACCCAATTGTAAATCCATTGGCATTTTCCAAAACATTTCAAAAAAACACAAAAGAAAAAAAAAATTAAAATCTATCAAAAAATCCAAAAAATCAACTATCCAATGAAAAATCCAAGCAATAAAACCAATCATCATCCAAATCAATCCACTCCATCAACATTCAATCAAAATCAAATCATCATCATCATCAATTCTTCCTATCAATAAAATTCATTCATCCATTTCAATCAATCACTTCTTCCAATCATATCAATCAAATCAATCTAAGCAATGATCTTAAATCCAAGTCACACTAATCCATATCAAGCAAGCTAATCAATCAATGAACATTATCTAATCAAATCAACAAGTTTTGATCTTAATCTTGTCATAAGCCCAATCAATCATCATCAATGGGATATAGCGTTCCCACATCCTTGTGTTGATCTAGGGATATAGCTTTCCCCACAATGACATCACTATCATCATCAAACAAACAATCAATCATTAGTTTATGACTTGACAAGGGCAATACCTTGTTTGTTTTACATCCTTTGAGCATACTAACACTTGCTTATGCTTAGATTGAGTGGACACTCTAATCATCACACCGTCACTATCATCATTCAAAACAATCCAATTATCAAAACAATCAACCCAGCAATAACAAACATCACAACCAAAGCACATCAAGCTAACCATCAAAACAAATCCAATCACTTCAGCAAATCAAAAGCAACTCAATCCATCACAAATCATCCATCCTTCATCAAATCAATCTAATCAGCATTTCATCATCTTCCAATCAATCCAAATAATGATCCAAGTGTAAGCCCATCCTTAATCCATACCAATCAAGTTAATCAATCAAGCCAAGTTATCCAATCACAATCAATAGTCTTGATCCTAGCCTTGTTGTAAGCCAAATCAACCAACCAATCAACTAACCAACTTAGTAAACAAATTTGTGTTGATCTAGGGATATAGCTTTCCCCGCAATGACAACACTCTCAACTATCATCAATAATTAATCATTGGTTTACAGCTTGACAAGGGCAATACCTTGTTTGTTTTTGAATCATTTGTGCATGCTTGCTTGCTTGCTTGTGTGTGTTATCATTTTATCTTGCATTTGCATCAATTGGTATCAATCTAGCTAATATTCATATCTTGTGTATGTTGGAATAGATTTTTGCACTATCCTTTGCATCTAAGGTCATATCATACCTTTTATACATTAGGACTTCAATGTTCTAAGTCTACTTCCTCATACGTTAGACAAGGTTGTATTATGTTGGGGCACCAGACACAACATCACCCTGGATCCTTATACCTTGGTGCATAAAGTCTAGTGCTATATCAAACATCATGGTTGCTCACATTCATTGCAGCATAACACATCATTCATTTCTTCTATCTATCCCCTTATCTTTCTTTTGTAGCCAAGCCATTTCTTTTCGAGAGCATACCCGTGTTTGTCCAACCCACCTATCCTCTCGAGGGGGCATCACCAACCTATCCATTCTATCATCATCATCATCAGCAGCAGCATCCCTATCAATTATCCATACCTTAACTTCTTTGAAATGATGTTACTCGACACAAAGCTCATCATCTCGAGCATCATCTCAAAGTGGGGCAAAATGTAGACACCCAAATTTGTCCCAACTTTGTCCATGTCCTACAACACCTTGTTAAAACATTATCCTAAACATCATAAGCCATTTTTGTCCTAAACCCACTCTTAATCCCATTAATTAAATAAATTTTATTTATTTAATTAAATCCCATTCAATCCCATCCTTATCCCACTTAGCCAATTAATTAAATAAATTTTATTTATTTAATTAATTTCACATGCATAATCTCATTTATCTTATCCCACTTTCCAATTAATTAAATAAATTTTATTTATTTAATTAATTTCCACATCATATCTTATCCCATCCTATTCATTTATCCAATTAATTAAATAAATTTTATTTATTTAATTAATATCCAACTCATATCCCAACTAATTCAAATATTTTATTTGAATTAAGTCACATGATCTTTCATCACATTCCAACACTTGTCTAGTCAATCATGTAAGACAACTTTCATTCAAATCCTTCACATGCACAACTAATGGGACCTAATTTTAGTATTTATCTACACAAGCACACATAAGCCTTATCCTCCTTTGCCACATGTCACATGACTACAATTTCTTGATGTGCAAGGGAACCTAACTTAATCCTATCCATCCATTTCATCTAAAGCCCTAATTGATCTCAGCCGTCCATTGGAACCAAGCCTTTCCTATAAATCAACCCCCTCACAAGCCATTAGCATGCATTGAGCCTCAAGTACCCTTATTCTGTCAAATTTTCTAAAATGCATTGATCCTCAAATATCCACATGCTATTGAAATATCATTAGAGCCTTTGCATCCTTCATCTATCATCGTCATATCATTGTTATGCTGCAGAAATGAGCACCCAACATTCCTCCAACAATAATCCTTCAAAATCTTGCATGCTCATGTGAGGTGGAGAAGAGCAATGGAGATAAATCGAGCATAGCGTGGAGATCGGTTTGCATTTACATTTGTTATTTTGATTTTCATGTTGTCTTGTGCTTCATTGTGCATTGCTAGGGTTTTTATCATTGCTGTTTATTCATTTGCCCTGATTTGCAATTTTACCCTAACTACAAATAACTTTATGGAGGCTCTAGCTATTCTCTAAACTTTGGAACAAGGATGTGATCTGGGATGGCATAGGGTGATTTGTGATTCTGATTCTTAGATTGTGGTTTATCTACTGAATGAGCAGGTGATGGTTGGTGTACATTAGCAACTGGCATCAGTGGTTCATCAGATTCTTCAATTGAGTCACACAATGGACTTTGTTTCTCTTATCCATGTTCCTACGGAATGGAACCTTGTGGCAGATTGCTTGGCTAAGTGGGCTTCAGAGTAGGTGGGAGATTGGAATGTGAGTGGTTAGGATCAATTGTCCCATGATGGGGTTCATCATTTAGAAAATTTGATCTCTGCGGATATGGATGGTTAGCTGTGGTACCTGCTTGGAACTCTAGGGCTGGGAGGTTCCCTAGCTCTGGTTTGGTTAGTTGTGGTGCTAGTGATCCTTTTTTGTTCTCTATTGTCTCTCGGGGTGGTTGCCCTTTTGATTTTGTACTTGTTGTTTCCTGATTAATAGATTTTTACCCCTCTTTTAAAAAAAAAGATATGAAATAAGGAATTAACTTTGCCATTTCAATAACTTAATGATGCAGTATATTTCCATGCATGACAATAGCACAAATGACCATTGGAAAAATAATAATAATAATTTAATACAAATTATACAAGGCTAATACACAGATAACATGAGATTAGGTACCTTTTATATGCATCATTAACTAGCATCATGCCACAATTTCTTTACTAGTTTCCTTAACAGGTCAACGACTGCAACTGGTCTTCAAAACATCTATGGATCAATCCCAGAACAAAGACAATAGGGATGGCCAAGTCTGCTCTCCTCTCTGCCATAGGGGTTGATTCACAACCCCACCCCTGAGCTGGAGGTTTTTAGGAACGGGTTCACAATCATGCAAGCAGATATAACATACACAGGAAAATAATACACTAAATCTACAACATCAGACAAAATAAACCCCAAAGGCATAACACAAACAATGGGATCTATTTGGATTCCATAAGGGGGAGAGAGTGGAAAAGTCTTCCATCTTGGGCTCTAGAGAAACAACTTTCTTCCTTCACAATGCATGCAACACAACAAATATCTTTTCCCCAACCACCACAAAACCTCCATACAAACATCCATCCACCACCACATACAACACTAACAACTCCACCAACAACTCCAGAAACAATCACTACACCACCCAATACCATCATCCTTCCAAACCCACCACCAATCATCCATTCCTTCCACAACTCCCACAACACCTTATGAATAACATATAAATATGTTTCTTTCAACAAGTCTATACAGGAATAAACAAATTATATCCAAAATCAGCCATACCAGCCCAAGAGAGGTCCGCATCTCTCTTCCCCATTACATGGGAGGCCCTCATCAGAGTCAGAGTGTCGCTCCCAGAACAACCCATTCCCATAGAAAACATAAACACATGAAAATTCTAAAAATTCCATTTACAATAGGGATTTCATACAAAGAACATTTCGTAACAAAACCTCATTGAGTGAGTACAAGATCATGATGGGCCAAATAGTGGCAATTGAGAAAAAACTTGCTGGATGAAAAAGTGCTAACATTTAGACTAATATTTAGATTTGGATGGAAAGGATGTTAATATTTATAGCTAAAATATGCATTCCCTCTAATAATTCCTTAGTATTACCTCATATTTAGGCATGTGGGAGTCCTAAAACATTCCAAAGAAACTTGCAAAACCACCCCTTTAGTGTTATCCTAAAATTTTCCACAGTTTCATCCTTGAAGATGATAGACTTTTTTGTAACCAAAATTAATCAAATGAAAAGGGTTTATAGAGGAAGCTATTAAGATTCTAAAAATATAATATATGCCTCATAATAATCTTAATAGTTAATTATTACTAATTTTCTACATACACTATTTCTGATTTCCTGATAGATATACATATTAAAAGCATCCATAACTTTCAACATATTAATCCTTTTTAAAATCCAAAAGATGCGTCACATTCTAAGATTTATTGGGTATACACTAAAGTATAAAAATTTTGAGTTTCATATATTTTTGACCAAGTTAGGTTGGCTGGAGAATTAATTTTTAATATTTTAAAAAAGCCACAATAAAAAATTCATAAATAATTATTTATTTACTAAAAAAATTTAAAAAAATATGTGTCACATCCACTCATGTGTCCTTTTTTATCTTGGGTTATCCATAAAAAAGGAGGGTTCTCACATGTGGAATTTTTTGATAAATTGTCGAGAAGTTATTTCCCCTTTTTTATCTTGGGTTATCCATGATGGAAACTCTGCCCTTTTCTGGGATGACTCTTGGAATAATCATCCTCCTTTAGCTAAAACAAAAGGTCTTCAAGAGATCAAAACTTTTTTGTGTCAGGCTTGGGGAACAAAAGTTAAAGATTATTTTGAAATTGATCACAATTCGGAAATTAATAAAGTCAAATGGAAAAATTTTGATGATTTCTTGATCCCTCAAGAGCAGAAGATTTTGCTCAAAAATATTTTGAAAGATAGAAGACTTTTTATCTCAGGTGAAAAGGATAAACTAGTTTGGGCTCCTTCAAAATCTGGTCGTTACACGGTTAAACAAGGTTACCTAAGTATCACTAGTAAGGATTCTAATCCAAATGTTAGTTGGCCCCATAAGCTTTGTTGGAGTGAGCCTTGCCTGCCTAAAGCAAGAGCTTTTACCTGGTTAGCACTGAACTACCGAATCCTTACTAGTGATAGGCTAGCTAAACTTGGGATTACAAATTCTTTCTTATGCCCCCTCTGTCATGAGGTGGAGGAATCAGTGGATCATCTTTTGTTGAATTGTAATTTCTCCTCACAAGTTTGGTACTGGCTTCTTTCAAAATTGAGTTGGTCAAGTCCTCTTCCTTTCTCTTTACTTCAAGTCTTCCAAAGTTGGCCTATGTTATTTTCAAAGTCTACTTTTTTTGCATTATGGCTTGTTTCGCCAAGCATTGTCATCTGGTCATTAAGGCTAGAAAGAAATAATAGAATATTTAAAAACATAAATAATCCTCTCCCTATAGTTATGGGTAAAGTTGAAAAAACTATTTCAAAAGTGGTTTTAGCCTCACTTTTATCAAAAAAGGAGGGTGCTCTAATTTTCACAAACTGGGATGATATGATATTAAAAAATTGGAAGCAGTTAAGGCTACCTAACTCTAACTGTTTTATGTCTAAAGATAAGATTGATCGATCCTCTATCAAATGGATCCCTCTACCTGAATCTTTTGTAAAACTCAACTTTGATGGTGCGAGTAGAGGCAATCCAGGAAATTCAAGTGTTGGTTGTGTTATTAGAAATCATCATGGAATAGTTCTTAGAGCTTTGTCAATTAAGCTGGGTACAATAACAAATAATGAGGCTGAGGCTTTGGCTTTAATAGTTGGATTGAATTTAGCATCAAAATGTGGCTTTACAAACCTTATTGTGGAAGGTGATTCATTAAATATTGTTAGAGCTTTTTCCAATAACTCCTCTCCAAGTTGGAAAATTGATTACATTTTAAAGTTTGGAAGGAATATATTGAAGCATTTCCAATCTTTTCAAATAATTCATACTTACTGTGAAGGTAATCTACTAGCAGACTTTTTAGCCAATTTTGCATTCAGTTCCAATGAGGCTGTTATTGAATGGGATTTTGACTCTTTCCTTTTGATCCCCAGAGTTAGTTATATATTGGAGAAGGACAAAAAGGTTTAATTTGGGTAATTTTGGTGTCATTTTTAGAGACTTCATTAGATTATCATTACTTATTTTTATTCCTACTCTATCGGCCTTCCGTGCTGATAAGCTGACGTTGTTTAAGTGCTTTGAAATATCTCTTCGTTGGGTGTGTTGTATTTCGATGTATTTCTCAAGTGTAGGATGGCAGATTTCGCACAAGGGAGCTGGCAATTCTTTATCTCCTATACTTGATGAGTTCTGCGTGTTATTTATTCATTTAACTTGGTAGTATGCTTTGTTTCTGTTACAATTGCTTCTTGTATTTTTTGCATTCGATAACTTCCAAACTTTTGCAATACAACATGGGCTCTGTTCATTGGAACACCAAAATTTCCTGGCCTATTCGGAACTAGGAACGGCCCCTTCTTGATTTTTTTAACCCAAATTCAATGCAAGAAGTATTTAAGATTTATGAGGACTCTGTTGGAAGAGCGATCACTCAGGTTTGTGACTTACAAGTTTTACATTCTCCAGTTTCTATTTATCCATCTCAAGCTGCTTCACATTTTCTCTCTAATGCAATGGACCTTTTGCAAAGTGGAGATAGGGTAAGGGATTTAGGTATAATGTTTGTTTAGAATGTTCATTTCTCTATTGATACGTTTAATGTTGCTTTAGAAGACTATGATTTGCATGAAGGTTTTGCTCTTGTGGGAGGGTTATTTGATTGCAAGTTACTGTTTCGCACTCCTAAACTTCACTACCTCTTCAATGTGTTTATACATGGCCTCCGAAATAATTGTGTGACTTCCTTTCAAAACTCTATTCACTATCATAGGCCTGAATTGGGGAATCATTTGGTAGCTAAGGCTTTAGAAATTTTTAATGCAATTCTCTTTTTATTGAATTATGTTCCTCCTCTGCCACCTCCTCCTCCTCAGCTCGCAGAAGATGACGATCAAGAAGAGGATCGTGCCTTGCAGATAATAGAAATTGCAGATTAATTGGGAGTTCCCTCATGCTTTGGTTTTTAGCACTAAGTTTTTTGCTCTGATCAGTGGTCGACTCTGCCAACTGCCTTGTAAATATTTTTTGTTATTAGTATGTACTCTGCTAAGAATTGAGTCATAGAATGTTACTACTGGATCGACTCATCAATCTAAGTTGATTTTTGTTTTATTTTTGTCACAAATAGGCTATAACTGGCGGTTTTATTTGCCAATTCTTTCCTACCGGTATGCCTCCTTGAATCTCGCATTTTGTATTTTTCCTTTTTAATTAATATATTTTAGTGGTGTTTACCACTTTTTTTTTTTTTAAAGTAGTATCCCATAAACTATATTCAATTTATTACAACTTTTATTACTACCTTATTTCTAGATTATGTAGGTAACTCATTCAATTTTTGACATGAAGTTACTTAAGTCTATTTTTCACATTTACATTGCCACTTAGAGGTAGTGTTTGGCCCATCATGATCCTACACTCACCCCATTCAGTAGAAGAAAACAACCAAGCTCATACCTCAGCTCTCACCAAGTTAGGGAGAGCTCCTCCTTCTCCTTTTTCCTCTTCCCATGCATCTTCCCCCCAAATCCAGATTCATGCAACCAATATAAAGAAATTACATGCAACCAAAATATTCCCACTCCCATAATTGCCAACCGAAAATAAATTATTACATCCCCAAAATATCCAAAAGAGAATCTTCTCCCTAATTTAAAATTTCAAAATAATAAATTTCATTAAGTCTTCCCTCTCCCACAACACTAAAAATATCAACAATAAATAAATTTCCTTGGCATAGATTTTCAAATAAACAATAATAAGAATACTTAAAAGTGGGGACAATAAGAAAACAATTAAATAAAAATTAACAACAAAATAAATTCATGACACACACCCACACACAAATATTAGTCTTTACTCCTCCCATGAGTAAGACTAGGCTTAACGGGGAAACACATAAGAAAGTTTCGGAAAGCCTCCGAATATATATATATCCAGGTCACCCACCTGCACACTCACTTCAAACATCAGTATGTCCATGTATATATAAATAGCCGAAGCAATAGAAATAATGTATAACAAAACACATATTGTTTATGATTCAATAATACATAAAATATTATCTAAGAATTTAATTAATTCTATTAATAAATTCCTTTGATAAATGCATACCAATCTATAAACTATCTCATAACAATTTTCATAATAACACTAGAACATAACATCCATATGATTCACACCAAAATATCTATAACATCTAATCAATAGAGTTCAAATAGAATGTTCATAACATAACTCTAAAAATATAGCAACCATAATTAAATCACACCCATAAAGTATATACTTAGGAATAACATAGTCTAATAGTCTAAGATACTAATGTAAGCAATGCAAAAGATAGGCCTCACATCCTCCCCCTCTTAATATTAGGTTTACCCCTGGAATCCCTCAAAGAGGTGAGGGTATTAGGTTCTCATCTCAATAAAATCCTCACAAGAATGAGGATGAGACTAATTACTAGGAGGTGGCTGGGCTAGAGGTGGTAGTCTAGTTTGGACTAAATCAATCAATTACTGTAATGCTTGTAAGATCTAAGTGTTTTATTCTACAGGTACCACCTGATGACTGGAGTCTGATTGAGCAAGTTGAGATATTGAATGAGTGCACTTACGTTTGGGAGGCATCCTATAGATAAAATTACAAGTTAGTCACATACGATTAGATCCCCAGAGTTCCCAAAGTGTGGAAACCTGGCTTTGATACCAAATGTCATACCCACTCATACATGCATGCATAAATGGACATAAAGACACTGCAACAACTCCTTTTTTTAAATAATATGATACTAGGAGTTACACTACTTGCATTCCTAATTTAAAGAAGTAATCGATTAACACCTTGGAGTAGACAATAATTAAACCAAAATTTAATTATAAGTTTCAACTATGCATCTAGCTTCAATTTAATTATCATTTAATCAAATACCTCTTATATCACTTTGCAAATTATATGCCAAACTAAAATACCACACATAGAGAAGATGAATATTAATAAAACCCATAATTAATTTTATTATTAATTTTTTAACCACAATAACATAAATTAAGAATAATCACTTATATAAAGTTCATATGGGCAACATATAAATAAATAAATAATGGTAATTAATTAATAAATATATTTCTATATAATAGTGGCCAATTAACGAAATAATACTTACTAACTAAAAATTCTAATTAATATAAAAATAAAATATTAATATCCACACCTATCAATTATATTACATGGAAATTCAAATCTCTTAAAATAAACCATATTCCTTTAACTATTTTATAGGGATTTGATTCCATAATTATTAAACTTTAACTATATTTTAAATAATTGAATACATGCATTTAAATTTAAATCCTCACATTTATATTTTAAATAAAATATAAGTGCTACTCTAAATAAATCAATTTAAATGTATCCACCAAATAAGGATTTCCCTTTTGCTTTAACTTAGGGATATGGTTGCTTAATAAATAAATGCAATTTTAATACACAACTAAATTAATATATAACAACTAATTAACTCAGCCTTATGTCACATAAAATAAGGAATAGAGAGCTATTTTCTAGGGATTTGTTTTACATAATTTAATGATAAAATTCTATTTTAAAACTCACCCAAAAAAAAATCATATAAGAAGGAATGAATACTAATCTAACAAAATCAACAATAGGTATGGTGATTCAACTAAATACTTTTTAATATAAAATTTAATTAAGTGAGTTACACCATTAATAAAACTAACTTACATTTAAATCCCTTACCAAAAAAATTTCTTTTAATATAAGTATTGAAACATAACAAAAATAAACAAATCATGTTTAAAATAAATATTCATAAATGTGAATATTTTTCTCTTTGAGACCAAATTAGAAGATTCCAAAACAAATATACCTACCTAACTTTCTAAGAACACTTAACCTAACTAATTCTTCAAATTGAAAATAAAAGATAGACAAATTTAAATAATCATTAACACTTCTAATATTTACCTATTGTGAAAAGAAAGGTTATTATTCATGCCTAATAATTTTCCACACCTTAATTTATAGTTAATAAATTGATAATATCTAAATAAAATTACCAAGTTTATACTAATGGAAAAATGAACCATAATATAAATAATATTATCTACCCATGAAAAAAAAAAAAATTAATCCTAAAAGATTTAACTCAAAATTAACTATTTGTGAAAAACAACTTAAATTTAGAAATTCCTCAAACTTCCTAACCTAATTGCTACATTGCTAAAATCACATAAATCCATTTTTATAACCTAATTCTCCCTCATTTCTTCTTTTCATCTTGCATTTCATTCTCTTCACTTTTATTTTCTTCCCTTCTATTTTGGTTTTCTTGGCCATGATGTGTAGGAGCTTGGTTGGAGCTTTGGAGCTATGGAGAAAGGACAATAGGAACAAATAAGAAGAAGTATTGTCCTCTAATCAAAATGCATGTAGAGGGGAAAGCTATTAATTTTTGGAATTTTAGTGTATTTTATTATTATTTATTTTTATTTATTTTTGTGGTGAAAAGTAATAAAAACTATAATGAAACAAGTTAAAAAAATAAAATAAAAATATTTAATATATGCTAATTTAGGGGAACCCCATCGTGTGAAGGTTGTAGCAATGCAATATTAAGGAAACAACCAACATAATTTATTTATTTATTATTATTTATTATTTCAACCATAATATAAATAATATTATCTACCCATGAAAAAAAAAAATTTCTTAATTCTAAAAGATTTAACTCAAAATTAACTATTTGTGAAAAATAACTTAAATTTAGAAATTCCTCAAAATTCCTAACCTAATTGCTACATTGCTAAAATCACATAAATCCATTTTTATAACCTAATTCTCCCTCATTTCTTCTCTTCATCTTGCATTTCATTCTCTTCTATTTTATTTTCTTCCCTTCTATTTTGGGTTTCTTGGCCATGATGTGTAGGAGCTTGGTTGGAGCTTGGAGCTTCAGAGCTATGGAACTATGGAGAAAGGACAATAGGAAGAAATAAGAAGAAGTATTGTCCTCTAATCAAAATGCATGTAGAGGGGAAAGCTATTAATTTTTGGAATTTTAGTGTATTTTATTATTATTTATTTTTATTTATTTTTGTGGTGAAAAGCAATAAAAAGTATAATGAAACAAGTTAAAAAATAAAATAAAAATATTTAATATATGCTAATTAGGGGAACCCCATCGGGGGAAGGCTTTAGCAATGCAATATTAAGGAAACAACCAACATAATTTATTTATTTTAATTTTAAACTCTAAATTTTCAATTTATTTTTCCTTTTTTTTCTTATACCTACTATTAAATATTATAAAAATAAATTCAATGTATTAGCTATATATATATATATATATATGAATTTATATGAAAATATATAAATATTTGAAGTGTATATAAATAATTTAATTATATATATTACTTCTTACTCATATGAATTAATATGTTCATCAAAATAGATTAGTTTGAATGAATATAACCATATATATGTATAGATATTTATATTCACCAAGTTATGTATATATATAAATATATATATAAGGAAATATTTGTATTAAATTAATGTTAATTTATATATACACACAAGAATAAATTTACCCAATGCATATCAAATGCAAATAAAGAATACATATCTAAATTATTAGGCTTAAATAATACACTTATATGCTTCTAAATAAAAACTAATGTAATTATCATGAAGGATAAACTTTTTTTTTATTTTTAATAAAGCAATGTTTAGAATAATCAATACTTGTAAATTGAATATAATAATAAACTTAACTAACATAAAACAAGGAATTCCACATAAATAAGAAAGGTAAGGTATTGATTTCATAAATAACTTGTAGAGAGATATCATCTAGATAATTACATTTTTAAAACTTTCACTCGATACACCAAAAGAATTCACTTCATTTCTTCATAATCAAATATGAAATAAGGAACTAACTTTGCCATTTCAATAACTTAATGATACAGTATATTTCCATGCATGACAATAGTACAAATAACCATTGGAAACCTAATAATAATAATAATTTTATACAAATTATACAAGGCTAATACACATATAACATGAGATTAGGTATCTTTTATATGCATCACTAACTGGCATCATCCAAGTCTTCACAACAGGATGGCCAGGACTGCTCTCCTCACCACACCACCGATTCACAATCATCCAAGCACATATAACATACACAGGAAAATAATACACTAAATCCACAACATCAGACAAAAGTCTTCCCTCTTGGGCTCTAGAGAAACAACTTTCTTCCTTCACAATGCATGCAACACAACAAATATCATTTTCCCAACCAGCATAGCACCTCCATAAAAACATCCATCCACCACCACATACAATACCAACAACTCCACAACAACTCCAGAAACAATCACCACACCACCCAATGCCATCATCCTTCCAAACCCACCAATAATCATCCATTCTTTCCACAACCCCCACAACACCTTATCAATAACATATAAATATGTTTCTCTCAACAAGTTTGTACATGAATATTTACAACAGAGATTTCATACAAAGAACATTTCGTAACAAAATAAAGAAAATACATGCAACCAATATAAAGAAAATACATGCAACCAAAATATTCCCACTCCCATAATTGCCAACCCAAAATAAATTGTTACATCCCCAAAATATCTAAAAGAGAATCTTCTCCCTAATTTAAAATTTCAAAATAATAAATTGCATTAACTCTTCCCTCTTCCACAACACTAAAAAATATCAACAATAAATAAATTTCCTTGGCACAGATTTTTAAATAAACAATAATAAGAATACTTAAAAGTGGGGACAATAAGAAAACAAATAAATAAAAATTAACAACAAAATAAATTCATGACACATAACCACACACAAATATTAGTCTTTACTCCTCCCATGAGCAAGACTAGGCTTAACGAGGAAACACATAAGAAAGTTCATGAAAGCCTCTGAAAATATGTATATCCTAGCCACCCACTTGCACACTCACTTAAAACATCAATATGTCCATTTATATACAAATAGCTGAAGCAATAGAAATAATGTATAACAAAAGACATATTGTTCATGATTCAATAATACATAAAATATTATCTAAGAATTTAATTAATTCTTTTAATAAATTCCTTTGATAAATGTATACAAATCTATAAACTATCTCATAACAATTTTCATAATAACACTATAACATAACATCCATATGATTCACACCAAAATATCTATAACATCCAATCAATAGAGTTCAAAATATCTAATAGTCTAAGATACTAATGTAAGCAATGCAAAAGCTAGGCCTCACACATGAGCTCACAAAATGGAGTTGAATAGTAGAACTATCCTTGGAGCTTGTAGACAACCTATTATGAACTCCATCCCTGAGTTAGGCTGAAAAAAATTCTTCCTTCACCTCTACCAGCATCTCACTGGAACAAGTGTCATCCTCCTCCACCAAGTGTGCTCTTCCTTCCTCTTTCCTCTCGTTGACTCATGTCCACGAAAACCCAACCTCCTCCTCTAAATTATGCTTGACTCATCATTCCTCATCTCACCACTCTACATTCCACTTCCTCCTCTTGTGCGATTCAACCCATCATGATCTGACCACCTCCATCAAAATTTTGCCTCCCATTTATTTATACATAATTTGATATGATTGGCTTTATGGAAATTAAGGATTTCCATGTCCTCCTCTATTTTCACCTCATCATACTCCTCAATTCCAACTCTCAACATTACAAATGAAGGTAACTTAACATCATCTTTATTATCACAAAATTTAGGAAAATGAAAAATTCTCTTGTTCCCCTACTGCAACAACATCTTCCTCATCACCATCTACTATAATTTTTCCTTCTTTACTCTTTGCTACAACATTTTTATCTTCATTATCTATTGCTATCACCATCCTCATGTCCTCCAATAGTATCACAACCACTACAACATCATTTTTTACCTCAACCTCTGCTGCCACTTCTTTCATTGTATCTGACATACCTTTCAAAATGCATTTTTCTACTACTACAACTCTTTCATTTTCTTCCACATCATCTGCTGGAACTTTTCACTCTTCATGCTCGACTACAATCTCATTACTTCCTTATTCTATCTTCTCATCCTCCAAAGAATACATAACTATTGTTGCAATATCAATTTCAGTCTCTTTGTCCATGTCTTCTAAAATACATGCTTCTGTTCCAATCTCCTCTTTTTCTCCTTCCTTATTTGGTGTGGTCCCATCACTCTTCTCATTTGTCATAATCTCTATATGCTCTTCTTTACATTGATGTCCCAACTTTTTATTTTTTTCATGTCTTTCAATGAATCAAACTCTGTTGCAACTTCATGTTTTACCTCTTCATTACCTTCAAAATGACATGCTATAGTTGTAAACTCTTTCTTTTTCCATTCTTTTCTTTCTTTACTTCTTTTCTTTTCTACTTTTCTTTCTTTTGGGACTGTATGGATGGTTCCAACATGTTTCTCCTTCCATGCCCCTTCTATCAAAGGGATGAAAGACTTCTTCTCATCCTCTGCAACATTTGCTACAATCTCTTCTCTTTCTTCTTGATCCTTTTGCACAAGGACTTCCTCATCTTTTTTTATTCTTCTTATTTGATGCAACTTCTTTTTCCACTTCATCTTATTTATCTTGCAATGGATTCAAAACATATTCCTTCCCATCCTTTATTATGCTATATGTGTTCTCTCTACCATTATGCATAGATTCCCTATCCCAAAGCTAAGATTGACCCAATAAAACATGACATACATGCATTGGTACTATGTCACATACAATTTCATCCTTATATCTTCCAAAGTGAAAACTAACAATACTTTGTTCACTTACCCAAACTTGATGATCTCCTCACAACCAAGAAATGTGATATAGGCTAAGATGCTTCTTCCTCTTCAAATTCATCTTCTCAACCATTTCCAATGCAACAAAATTATCAGTGTTACTACTGTCCACCGTCACCTTGCAACATTTTCCACCTGACTTGCAAACTATTCAGAATAAATTATTCCTCTTGATGGGTTCTTCCTTCTCTTTCTATGGCTTCAAAAATACCTTCTTCATCATCAAACATTCTTCTTGTCTCCAAGATATTTTTTCAAATAATTTTCACACACTATCAATCTGTAACCTACACACATAAACACTTTAGAGCCAATGCTCTCTGCAATTACAAGTCCTCCCTATAACAAAACTCACTTACAACTATCCTCTACCATGCAACAAAGACTCTCAAAGATGCACCTCTCCAAGACCTCTTCTACCCACTTTCTCTCAGTGGAAGAAGTTTGTACACCTTCTACCCAACTTTATCTCTAGTGGAGGATAACCAGCATATCTCTTACAAAATTAGTTTTCTCTACAGTTGCAAAAAAATTTCATACCTCAACACATAGGTGAATAATTTGTCTCACAAATTCCTCTCCATTCTAGTGCATAGTCTACACACTCAAAATCAACTTGCTTTGATACCACTTAATGCAGATAGGTAGTCCCTTCTGCTACAAACAACTCAATTCCATAATCCAAAATGCAAACACAAATCTCTGTTTTACCTTATTGAAATTCTACTCACAAACAAATTATAAATCTACAACAATTTTATTACATATATTAGCCTCTCATGGCCACTCAAATCTACAACAAACTCTCCTCTGCTTCTCATAGAAACTTTCTCACACATGTTCCTCACTTGGGATATGTTCTTCAACATAACTCTCTCTTCTACTCTACAAAATTCCTCTCACTCTAGCGTCTTCTATTCCATCCTCTCTATTGCACCCTTCTGTTACATCAGAAAATGTCTCCCTAGGGTATTTTCCCTCCTATGTTTAGCTCTCAGGTCATTTAGAATGCATTTAGATCATTTTGCATGCTATGATGACTTCTGGTGAAGACCCTGAGTTTTATGGTAAATGGGACCTAGGGGATATACTTATGATGAATCATGCCTAAAATAGGGGGAGGACTTGGGCGCCCGCACCCTAGTCCCACCCTATTTTAGGTCGGGACCAATTTTCATGTGTCGGTTATGTGACCGTTATTAGGTCCTATGTTGACACCTCAAGATTGAATTATGAATTTCTTGGTGGGAAGTTGTTTAGTTACATATAAAAGCATGTTTAGGTATTCATTTGTAGACTAGAAGATGATTATGATCTTTTGACATACTTATGATTTGAGGGCTTTCAAAGTATTTATTGTTGTAGAGTAGGATTGTTTTGTTATTGTGTTTATTATGCAGATTTGGGTTCATCATCTCATGATGTGAAGGATCTTCATGTTCAGGTGAGCTACACTATCGAGGTGACATTAATTTGTGTTTTCAATCATTTATCAATTGGTTTTTGCCTCTATCCTGCAAGGATACACTCTCTATCTAACAACGGTGTTCAAAAGACTTGAATGTCTCTTTGGGGCTTGACCGAGACAAGCCCCTAAACACCACAACCCCCAACCCACTTTTCTATGATTGCAGGTTATAGGTTTCAGAAGCAGAAGAAGTGGAGTTGGAATGAGGCAATACAGACTGTCAGAAGTGCAGAGAAAAGAAGAAAATTAGGGCTTGGACTAGGGCGCCCCCTCATTAGCCCTCCAAATTCTAATGCAGTGAAATGTTTGTGACAACAAAATTATGTTGTAGACATTCTTCAAAGATCCTAACAGAAATAGGTACATTGGACTGATTCACCCGCTCATTATTCCCTAACTTTTTTGTACACTGAACTTCAAAATTTGGTATGTATTTGGTTATCATTTGATATCTCTATGTGCCATCATTTTCTATGATTTGTTTGTTTGTTTATAATTTTATGAAATTAGGGTTTTGAGCATAATCAGACTTAATTAAACAACAAATTCACACAATTCAAATCTCCCCCTCTATTTGAAGTGATAGGAGATCTGTAGTGGTGTTCTCTACTTAGTTGAATGTCCTTGAATGTTGATGTGAAAGGATGATTCCACATAAACCCTTGAAATTACCAAACCCCTCTTTTTCCCATTAAAAATTTTGGTGAACCTATGTCTTTTAGGATTTTTACACCTTTTTGATGGTTTTACTTCAGACTTGCATTCGTTTCATTTTCATCTTATTGCATTTGAAAAATTACAAAAAACATGAAAAATTAGAAAATTTTGAAAAAAATGGCATTTTTTAGCTTCCATTTTCAAATAATTTGAATTAGTTTTCCTTTAATTTTATTTAATTTCTTTTATTTTTATCATATCTGATTTAAATTATAGAAATTCATCATGCATTATTCATTTACATTATATTTTCATGATTAAATTGTTAAAAATTGCTTAAAATTGTACATTTTTCATAAAAACCTAGTTTTGCATTAGCTGGGGGTTGTGTTTGAAATCTTGTATCAGATTTTACTACTTTTTTAAACACTAATTTAGGACTGATTTCTAATTGTAGTGTTTCATCTTAGTGTCTTTCTTGCAAAATTTCATGTCTAAGGTTTGAAAACCTTGCATTTTCACTAGATATAGCCTTATTGTCTCTCTAGAATTGCATCAAAGGTGTGCTGTGAAGTATTTTACAGCACTAATTAGCTATTATCAGGGTTATAATCTACTTCCCCTCCTCAAATTACATACAACACCCTTTCTATTAGGCATTTACATTGAAAATTAGTTAAAAAAATTACATATTTTAGGTGTATTTTCACTAGGTTTTGACTTGTCATCACTCTAGATCTACACTACAGGCGTGTTATGAAAGATATTATTTCATCATTGGACTATTATTAGGCATATTATTTTCTGCCCCTTTTTAAATTCTTCACAACACCTCTTCTTTCACTCATTTGCATTGAAAAATGTTAAAAAAATCAAGCATTTTAGGTCATTTTCACATATACTTTTGCACTTGTTTCTTGCGTAAATTTTGAAAAGATTTTGAAATCTAATTTTAAATTGATTTGAAAACATATACACATGGCTTCTAACTACAACAATAACACTAGGTTCCCTCCTAGGCATTACATGAAAAGAAAGGTCCCTGAACCTGAAATTATGTTTACACCTCATGATAGAACAATTGGAGACACTAAAGGACCTCTTTATATCACTGTGAAGATAATGGGAAATCCTATGGATGCAACCATTATTGATCCTAATTGCATGACCAATGTGGCAATGAAAGAATTCCTTTATTCACATGGTTTGATACAAGACTTCTATGACCCTTCGGACATGATGATTAAGACACATAAGGGAACCTTTATAAACACTTCTGGGAAGATATCTTTATTGGTTATGGTATTTGATAAATCTATAGAACAATTATTTGATGTTGTCCCTGTATCTGACCTTTTTCACATAAAATTAGGACACCCATGGTTGAAAGCTATGAAAGTTGTACCTTCAACAATTCATAATTGTGTAAAATTTCCTTTGAATGGACAAATGCATACTATCACTTGCAATAAATACAAACCTTTAGTTACAAGAAAACACTTTAGCCTTGATTACTTTGGGTAATGATCTGAATTGGAACTGGAGCCATAGATAGATTTTAAATTCTTGAGTTATAGAAACTACAAAACATAATTATTACATCGAGTGGCCAGTCCTTCTATTCAAGAAACAATAAGAGATGAACAATCTAAATTTGAAGAGCATCCTAGACAAAAATGAAAAGGGCCCTATGCTGAGGTTCCTCCTCTACCATCCTTACAAGGATTAGGTGGTAGTCGTCAAAAGCAAAACATTCCACTGAGACAAATAAGATTTGACCATGGTGCTTCCTCTAAAACACAAAAACCTATGGAAGAGAAAGACACTATTTTAAAAGAGATAAATAGTAAGCAAAGAAGAAATAGACAAGCAAGAGAAAGGAGGAAGAGAAGACAAGCGTTTTCCCAATGAAACACATCTCAACAAGAAAACATCCCACCTAACATTGAATCAAACCAAGAAGACCTGAAGAATGGACAACTTGAAGACAAGAATAAAAGTTGGGCTATGGTACCTTATGTCCCACTTTCCTCTAACATTTAGGAGTGGGAAGATGATGATTTGCTCATTCGCAACCTTTAATTAGGTTGTCCCTACAGGTAAGTATTTCTAACCTTTGTGGTCACCTATGTTGTGGCATTATTTGCTCATTTATGTGACCTCCCCCCTCATGTTGTGTTCCCCTCGTGATGTGTTATGTGTTGTTTAAGCCTCCTAGGATCACCCTTGATACTCTTGTAAGGTCAAAGATATTGGGAGACTGCCTCTGTTGTGACCTTCTTCTATTTGTATCATCATTCTTCTATATTGCTTCTCCTCTATTTTTATTGTTGTGTGTTGTGTCTTAAGGACATTGTGTTGTAGTTGGTGACTTGGGGGCACCCTCCTATGTGATTGTCCCTAAGGCACTTGTTCTCCTCTCTTGACTTATTATTTACCTTCCTCTAGTGGTTCTATCTAACTGGAAGATGACAAAAAATAAATAAGACTGATAAGGACCAAGTGTCCCTTCAGCGAGTAAGAAAAAATGGACCTAGTCCATACATGACGATGGGGTTGATATATATTATCCGATGCTTGGCTAGTAGAATCACTTCGTGTGATATTTTGATGTTGTCTTATCACACTAACAAACTATAACAATATAGCTACTCCATGCACTTTGTTTATCATTGAATTTTGCCTTGTTTACATTCAATTCTGAGATCTTTGCAGTATAGCCCCACAGTTATACTCAATTTTCAAAGCCATAGTGTAACCTTGGCTTTTTGATGTGGTTATTTTCATGCATTGCTTTTGATCATGTGATGTGGTTGTTGTCTTATGGAAAGATTTCTAACCTCTTTTCTTGCATGAATGTGTTTGTGGGAACATTTGGTGATCCTAAAGTACATGTCACCTCTGGGGGCATGGGCTTCATGAGAGGACTTGTTCCCTTGTGTGTTTTCTTCCTACCTTAACATGATTGATATCAGTACATGATATCAACCACCTTAATGTGGGGGCATATAAAGGTAAGTTGATTTTGATACTAACGAAGCATGTTTGTGAGCCCTCTATGGAGGTGGGATGCTGTTGTTGCAAGTATGGGCCTAACCGGTGTTGACATTGATGTCAACATACTCATGTTGCATTAATGAGAAGGATTGGATGAGCTGTGTATATTGAGAAAATTAGTCTCAATCAGGAACAGTGAAGAACAGTGATGACAAGAAGGTAAAAGTCCACAATAAGTTGAGGATCAGAGGATATGGTTTAAAGGGTTTGTAGATATAAGTCTTGAGATGCTCCAGTCAAGTTTTTAGAGGTCCACATGAAGATCTGAAGAAGTTATTGTCACTCAAATAGAACCAGTTCCGGCAGGTGTTCAAAGGTGACAGAGTGTCATAGATAGGTCTGGTGAGCTCCGGAAGTGCATCATCCCATTCTGAGGATTGGAGGGAGTGTTAAGGAAGTCCTTGAGAAGTTTCAAATAGATTTGTTTGTGGTTTGGAGCTCCAAAAGTGCCACAGTGATGACAGACTTTGTTCTTGAAGTTCTAGATGAAGGAGAGAAGAATTCCAGTAAGTTGATAAAGTGTGGATGTTCTTGGTGACTCAAGAAAGGTTGTGGTGATCTTTGGATCATGTCTAGTTCATGTTGGTGGTCCACATTGAAGTTAGAACTTTGATTTGATGAATAACCACCAAATGTTGGTGTTCTTCCTGAGACTAGCCGACTGGATGTATTACACGTCTTCCGAATGATCTATAAGTGTTTGCTAACTTAGATGATTGTTCCTAAGTCGATGCCTTGTATAAATAAGGGATTGTGAAGTCATTCCAAAGTGTGTCTTGTGGAGATGAGAGTGTGGTAGTGAAGAAGAGAGCGAAAGGCAGAGCAGAAGTATTGAGATTAATGGAACTGATTCAAGCATGGTGAAGATGCTATTCTCTAGTTCATGTATGTGATACTTATTTCTTTGTAGATAGTGTGTCTCTTGTAGGCAGTGAGCCTCTTGTGAGTAGTGTGCTCGGGCAGTGAGCCCTAATTAGCATGTGCCATTTTGTTCTTTCTATTCTTCTAACAGAGAATACTTTCTTGGGTTAATCACCCCGTGGTTTTTCTCTTAATCGAGTTTTCCACGTCAAAATCTTGGTGTCTTATGTGTTGATGAGTTTCAGCTTTTGATTTGAATGCATTATGTTTCATGTTTAATATATTGCTAATCACCAAGAAGATTTAAGTGTGTAAATTGGAGAAAGTTTTGCACAATTGATTCACCCCCCCCTCTCAGTTGTGTGCCCTAAGACTAACAATTGGTATCAGAGCCAAGTTCCTCTAAAAGGAGCTTAACCGCTTGAGGAGATCCAGGATGTCATCTTACAAGAAGGATAGTCTGAAGTTTGATGGAACCAACTTTGCTCTTTGGAAAGGTCGCATGAAATGTTACTTGCAGTGTATGGGAATGGCGTACTGGTCCATGGTTACAAAAGCGTATGTTTCTCCACAGGGTGGTCCGACAACCCTAAATGGAATCATAGATGCTAAAAACAATCTACGGACCAAAGAGGCTCTTCTAAGTTCATTATCTGACTCAGAGCTCTCAAATGTTATTGACCTACCAACTGCTTCTGAGATTTGGAATAAACTGGAACTTTTGCATGAAGGAGACTAGTATGTTAAATGTGCAAGGTTACAGAGTTTAAAAGAGAAATTTAAAAAATTGAAGATGAGAGATGATGAAAATATTACTACTTTTATGCCAAGAGTAAATGAGTTGGTCTGTGGAATTAGAAATGTTGGTGGAGTCTTGGATGAAAATGAGATTGTTGGCAAAATTCTCAGATCCCTTCCCGCCTCTTACAAAATCAAGGTTGCTGCCATTAATGAATTCAGAGCCCATACAACTGTCACAAGAGACCAATTGGCTAGCAAACTGGCTGCATTTGAAATGACTAAGTTTGGAGATGATCCCCCAAGATTGAATTTGCATTCAAAGCCAGTGCCTCTGTGAAAGGTAAACAAAGATTTGATCTAGGAGAAAACTCATCAAGGAAACTATCATGGTATGAAAAAGCAAGAAAAGACCTGGAAGAAGAAGAAGTAGAAACTGCTCAACTTGAAGTCCTTATTGCAAAGAGACTGCCAAGAGGATCCGGTAAGTATGAAGGAAAATTGCCTTTTAAGTGTTTTAACATCAATTAGATTGGTCATTTTGCCTCAAGATGTCCGGAAAGATTTTCAAAGCCAAGTCCTAATAGATCAAGGTTCTAAAAGAATTGTTATTATGTTCATGAAGAAGATGATAATGAAGGAGTAACAGATGATGAATCAAAGACTGGAAACAAATCAGGAAATGAATGGGTGTTTATTGCCATCAAGGAAGAAGAACCAATATCCTCTGTATCTGTCAATCATAAAGTTGTAGAAAGAGCTCTGGCTGCCCAAGTTGAAGAAAAGGATGATTGGGTCATTGACAGTGGTTGTTCTCACCATATGACCAGTGACAAAAATAAGTTCATAGATTTGGAAAGGTATGAAGGAGGAGTAGTGAAGTTTGGTGATAATTCTACTAGTAGAATCAAAGGAAGAGGAACTATTTCTTTTGATGGAAGAAACAAAACTAGTAATGTACTGTATGTTGAAGGTTTGAAGCACAATCTTCTCAGTGTTGGACAATTGGTGGACAAAGGCTATGATCTCTGATTCAAGGATGGAAAATGCAAAATCTTTGAAAGTTCTGAAACAGAGATTGCATCTGGTACTCAAACTAAAGGTAATATCTTCCACTTGGTTGGTACTGGTAAAAGCTGCTTATTTGTTCAAGTTGATCAGAGTTGGTTATGGCATAGAAGGATGTGTCATGTGAATTTTGATAATATCATCAAGATAAGCAATACTCAGGCTATAAGAGATCTTCCAAAGTTGGTAAAACCTACTAACAGCTTGTGCAAGGAATGTCAGTTGGGTAAGCTGAGCAGAGTCACATTCAAAAGCAAGGAACTATCTTCTACTAGATTATTGGACTTAGTTCACACTGATCTTTGTGGTCCGGCAAGAACCAGGAGTATTCAAGGTGATAGATACTTCATGATGTTAATAGATGACTATTCCCAGATGATGTGGGTAACTTTTCTGAAAGAGAAATCAGAAGCTTTTGAGAAATTTAAAATATTCAAGGCTATGGTAGAGAATGAAACTGGATTGAAGTTGAAATGTCTAAGGTCTGATAGAGGTGGAGAATTCACATCCGGTGAGTTTATAGAGTTTTGTGAGAAACATGGCATAAAGAGACAGTTGTCTGCTCCTAGGACTCCACAGTAGAATGGAGTAGTGGAAAGAAAGAACCAGACCATATAGGAAGCATCTAGGACCATGATGATGGAAGCCAATGTTCCTCATATCTATTGGAGAGAAGCTGTCAGCATTGCAGTCTATACTCTCAATCGAGTTCAAATCAGAAGCAATACTGGTAAGACTCCTAATGAACTTTGGTTTGGCATCACTCCTACTATAAGGTATTTCAGAGTGTTTGGTAGCAAATGTTACATTAAAAGAGATGAAGATCTAGGCAAGTTTGATGCTAGAAGTGATGAAGGAATCTTCTTGGGTTACTCCACTCAAAGTAAAGCATACCGGTGTTACAATAAGAGACTAAGAAAGATGATAGAAAGTACAAATGTGAAGGTTGATGAAGGAATTAAGAAACCTTCAAGGTTTTATGAATATGATGAAGATGATCAGAATGGTGTTCTGACTCAAGGAGCCCAAACTCCTTCCGGTACTCAGAATCAAATAGATCCGGTAATTTAGGGAGAAGAGATGAATCATAATGAGCTTGATCAAGAATTAGAAGTGCAAGAAACTCCCAAAGTTCCCAGGTATGTAATACTTAACCACTCTGAAGATCAAATCATAGGTGACAAAAGCAAAGGAGTTCTAACAAGAAGGAGAATTGCTCAAGATTCAGAAGAGTATTGTTTGATCTCTAAGATTGAACCTAAGATGGTGAATGAAGCTTGCAATGATAAAAAATGGTGCAAATAGAGAAAAATCACACTTGGGATCTTGTTCCCAGACCTAGAAACAAGAATGTAATAGGAACCAAATGGGTCTTCCAGAACAAACTAAATGAAGCTAGTGAAGTAATCAGAAATAAAGCCAGATTGGTCTGCAATGACTACTCTCAAATAGAAGGAATTGATTTTGAAGAAACTTTTGCTCTAGTGGCAAGAATTAAAGTAGTCAGATTATTTCTTGCCTTTTTTGCCTTCAAGGATTTCAAAGTATATCAGATGGATGTCAAGTCTACTTTTCTAAATGGTGACTTGGAAGAAGAAGTGTATATAGAGCAACCAGATGGATTTCAATTGTCTAATCATGGTGATATGGTCTGCAAGTTGAAGAAGGTGTTGTATGGATTAAAGCAAGCCCCAAGAGCTTGGTATGAAAGATTGGATAAGCATCTTTTGAAGATTGGTTTCAACAAAGGTACTGCTAACAGTAACTTATATTTCAAAATTGATCATGAAAACATCTTGATTGTTGAAGTATTTGTTGATGATATCATCTTTGGAGGAAAAGATAGTATGTGTAAAACTTTTTCAAATCAAATGAAAAGTGAGTTTGAGATGTCTATGCTTGGTGAAATGAATTTCTTCATAGGTCTGCAAATTACTCAAACAAAGAAAGGAATCTTCATTTCTCAAACCAAATATGTGAAAGAATTGTTGAGGAAATTTGGGATGGAAGATTCCAAGACAATGAATACTCCCATGGCAACCGGATGTAAGTTGAGTAAAGATGATGACTCTCCTAAGGTAGACCAGACAAAGTACAGATCAATGATTGGAGGTTTATTGTATCTCACTCAAACTAGACCAGATATAATGCAAGTTGTTGGTCTTGTTGCTAGATTCTAGGCTGATCCCAGAGAATCTCATGTCATGGCAATCAAGAGGATTTTTAGACATCTAAAAGGGATAGTTGAGTATGGTTTGTGGTATCCTAGAGATCATGATTTCTCTCTTCATGCATATACAGATGCTGATTGGGTAGGAGATGTGGATGACCGGAAGAGTACCAGTGGTGGAGTATTCTTTTTGGGAAAGAGATTAGTTTCTTGGCTAAGCAAGAAACAAGAGGCAATATCTCTATCTACAACTGAAGTAGAATACATTGTAGTAGCAGGTAGTTGCACTCAAGTTTTGTGGATGAAGCAGATGCTAAGAGATATCAAAGTAGAGTATGAGGAGCCTATCACAATCTTCTGTGATAATTCAAGTGCAATAAATATTTCTAAGAACCCAGTGTTGCATTCTAAGACTAAGCATATATCTATCAAATTTCACTTTCTGAGAGAGCAAGTGAACAAGGATGAAGTCAGATTGGAGTTTGTGCCCTCAAAGGATCAGATTGTAGATATCTTTACTAAACCTCTTCCTAGGGACTCTTTTGAATATCTCAGGGAGAAGTTAGGGGTTATTGACCCTCCAGTGATGAACTAAGGTGCATTGAGGTGCATCCATCCGATGGATATCACAGTCATATCTCATGATCCAGATTGATGGGAGCTGCTACTCAGGGGGGCAGCGGGTATGATGCTGAAGTATTGGAGTTGCAAGTATGAGCCCTTTGCCATTGATGTCAAAGGGGGAGAGAAGACATGTGAAAAACAAGTGGTTGCTGATCAAAGGAGGAGCAGTAAAGGAATGTGAATAGTTGTTGCTAATAGGGGGTGTTGTGACAGTAAGGAGAATTTCTTGTCTTGATGGTTTTTCACATCATATGTTGCCATCAATGACAAAGGGGGAGATTGTTGCAAGTATGGGCCTAACCGGTGTTATCATTGATGTCAACATACTCATGTTGCATTAATGAGAAGGATTGGATGAGCTGTGTATATTGAGAAAATTAGTCTTAATCAGGAACAATGAAGAACAGTGATGACAAGAAGGTAAAAGTCCACAATAAGTTGAGGATCAGAGGATACGGTTTAAAGGGTTTGTAGATATAAATCTTGAAATGCTCCAGTCAAGTTTTCAGAGGTTTGCATGAAGATCTAAAGAAGTTATGGTTTCTCAAGTAGAACTGGTTCCGGCAGGTGTTCAGAGGTGACAGAGTGTCACAGATAGGTCCGATGAGCTCCGGAAGTGCATCATCCCATTCTGCAGATTGGAAGGAGTGTTGAGGAAGTCCTTGAGAAGTGTCAAATAGATTTGTTTGTGGTTTGGAGCTCTGGAAGCACCTGTTCCTTTGTGACAGTGATGATAGACTATGTTCTTGGTGACTCAGGAAAGGTTGTGGCGATCTTTGGATCATGTCTAGTTCATGTTGGTGGTCCGCATTGAAGTTAGAACTTGGATTTGATGAATAACCACTGGATGTTGGTGTTCTTCCTGAGACTAGCCAACCGGATGTATTACACATCTTCCGGATGATCTATAAGTGTTTGCCGACTTAGATGATTGTTCCTAAGTTGATGCCCTATATAAATAAGGGATTGTGAAGTCATTCCAAAGTGTGTCTTGTGGAGATGAGAGTGTGGTAGTAAAGAAGAGAGTGAAAGGCAGAGTAGAAGTATTGAGCTTAATGGAACTGATTCAAGCATGGTGAAGATGCTATTCTCCAGTTCATGTATGTGATACTTATTTCTTTGTAGACAGTGTGTCTCTTATAGGTAGTGAGCCTCTTGTGAGCAGTGTGCTTGGGCAGTGAGCCCTAATTGGCATGTACCATTTGTTCTTTCTATTCTTCTAACAAAGAATACTTTCTTGGGTTAATCACCCCATGGTTTTTCCCTTAACCAGGTTTTCCACGTCAAAATCTTGGTGTCTTATGTGTTGATGAGTTTTAACTTTTGATTTGAATGCATTATGTTTCATGTTTAATATACTACTAATCACCAATAAGATTTAAGTGTGTAAATTGGAGAAACTTTTGCACAACTGATTCACCCCCCCTCTCAGTTGTGTGCCCTAAGACTAATAGTTGTATCTCCGTGCAAGTACACATGCTTATTTCTATATTGCAATCATTAAGCTCTTTGTAGAGGTGAGATATCATGCATATCCTTTTATTTTAAGCCCTTGTTCAGAAGGCAGGGATGGTGTATTTATTGGGGAGAATGCACAATCTTGTCATTTTCAAAAAGTCCCCTGAGCAGGCAAGGAGCAGATCTGAGACTATCCTAACCCTTAAGCATGTCTTCGGCGATTGTTGTGGTGAAGCCCAATCATTGGTGTGTGACTATAATGTGCCTAAGATGGTAGTGAACCTAGCAATAGGTTTCTTCCATCACCTCATTTTCCATGTTTTCTCCATGTCATCCATGTGTTTTCCGTGTGTTTTCCCCTATGTTGTAGTCTAAAGACTAGTGGAAATGAGTCCCTCCTACACTTGGGTTTTGTATGGCATGTTTGTTCCCAAGCATAGTCTAAAACTTGGTGCCGATGAGTCCCTCCTATGCTTTGGGATTTGTATGGCTTGTCTATTCTCAAGTGCAATCTAAAGACTGGTGGCGATGAGTCCCTCCTGCATTCTAAAATTTTTATTGTGTGTCTATTGCCCCATATGTAGTCTAAAGACTGTTGGTGATGAGTCCCTCCTACATTATGGGTTGTGTGTTTACTTTCCTTGTACTTTCATTTGCACTTATGATGAATCATTCCTGAAATAGGGGGGAGGACTTGGACACCCACACCCTAGCCCTATCCTATTTTGGGTTAGGACTGATTTTCATGTGTTGGTTATGTGATCGTTATTAGGTCCTATGCTGACACCTGAAGCTTGAATTATGAATTTCATGGTGGGAAGTTGTTTAGTTACATATAAAAGCATGTTTAGGTATTCATTTGTAGACTAGAAGATGATTATGATCTTTTGACATACTTATGATTTGAGGGCTTTCAAAGTATTTATTGTTGCAGAGTAGTATTGTTTTGTTATTGTGTTTATTATGCAGATTTGGGTTCATCATCTCATGATGTGAAGGATCTTCATGTTCAGGTGAGCTACACTATCGAGGTGACATTAATTTGTGTTTTTAATCATTTATCAATTGGTTTTTGCCTCTATCCTGCAAGGATACACTCTCTATCTAACAACGGTGTTCAAAAGACTTGAATGTCTCTTTGGGGCTTGACCGAGACAAGCCCCTAAACACCACAACCCCCAACCCACTTTTCTATGATTGCAGGTTATAGGTTTCAGAAGCAGAAGAAGTGGAGTTGGAATGAGGCAATACAGACTGTCAGAAGTGCAGAGCAAAGAAGAAAATTAGGGCTTGGACTAGGGCGCCCCCTCATTAGCCCTCCAAATTCTAATGCAGTGAAATGTTTGTGACAACAAAATTATGTTGTAGACATTCTTCAAAGATCCTAACAGAAATAGGTACATTGGACTGATTCACCTGCTCATTATTCCCTAACTTTTTTGTACACTAAACTTCAAAATTTGGTATGTATTTGGTTATCATTTGATATCTCTATGTGCCATCATTTTCTGTGATTTGTTTGTTTGTTTATGATTTTATGAAATTAGGGTTTTGAGCATAATCAGACTTAATTAAACAACAAATTCACACAATTCAAATCTCCCCCTCTATTCCAAGTGATAGGAGATCTATAGTGGTGTTCTCTACTTAGTTGAATGTCCTTGAATGTTGGTGTGAAAGGATGATTCCACATAAACCCTTGAAATTACCAAACCCCTCTTTTTCCCATTAAAAATTTTGGTGAACCCATGTTTTAAAGGATTTTTGCACCTTTTTGAGTGTTGTACTTCATACTTGCATTCATTTCATTAATTCATTTCATTTTCATCTTATTGCATTTGAAAAATTACAAAAAAAATGAAAAATTGGAAAATTTTGAAAAAAAATGGCATTTTTTAGCTTCCGTTTTCAAATAATTCAAATTAGTTTGCCTTTAATTTTATTTAATTTCTATTATTTTCATCAGATCTGATTTGAATTATATAAATTCATCATGCATTATTCATTTACATTGTATTTTCATGATTAAATTGTTAAAAATTCCTTAAAATTGTACATTTTTCATAAAAACATAGTTTTGCATTAGCTGGGGGTTGTGTTTGAAATCTTGTTTCAGATTTTACTAATTTTTTAAACACTCATTTAGGACTTATTTCTAATTGTAGTGTTTCATCTTAGTTTCTTTCTTGCAAAATTTCAGGTCTAAGGTTTGAAAACCTTGCATTTTCACTAGATATAGCCTTATTGTCTCTCTAGAATTGCATCAAAGGTGTGTTGTGAAGGAATTTACAGCACTAATTGGATTTTATCAGGGTTATAATCTGATTCCTCTCCTCAAATTCCTTACAACACCTTTCTATTAGGCATTTACATTGAAAATTGGTAAAAAAAACTTGCATATTTTAGGTGTATTTTCACTAGGTTTTGACTTGTCATCACTCTAGATTTGCACTATAGGCATGTTATGAAAGATATTATTGCATCATTGGATTGTTATTAGGCATATTATTTTCTTTCCCTTTTTAAATTCTTCACAACACCTCTTCTTTCACTCATTTGCATTGAAAAATGTTGAAAAAATCAAGCATTTTAGGTCATTTTCACATATACTTTTGCACTTGTTTCTTGCATAAATTTTGAAAAGATTTTGAAATCTAAATTTAAATTGATTTAAAAACATATACACATGGCTTATAACTAGAACAATAACACTAGGTTCCCTCCTAGGCATTACATGAAAAGAAAGGTCCCTGAACCCGAAATTATGTTTACACCTCATGATAGAACAATTGGAGACACTAAAGGACCTTTTTATATCACTGTGAAGATAATGGGAAATCCTATAGCTACAACCATTATTGATCCTAATTGCATGACCAATGTGGCAATGAAAGAATTCCTTTATTCACATGGTTTGATACAAGACTTCTATGACCCTTTGGACATGATGATTAAGACACATAAGGGAACCTTTATAAACAATTCTGGGAAGATATCTTTATTGGTTATGGTATTTGATAAATCTATAGAACAATTATTTGATGCTATCCCTGTATCTGACCTTTTTCACATAAAATTAGGACACCCATGGTTAAAAGCTATGAAAGTTGTACCTTCAACAATTCATAATTGTGTAAAATTTCCTTTGAATGGACAAATGCATACTATCACTTGCAATAAATACAAACCTTTAGTTACAAGACAACACTTTAGCCTTGATTACTTTTGGTAATGATCTAAACTGGAACCAGAGCCATAGATAGATTTTAACTTCTTGAGTTATAGAAACTATAAAATACAATTATTACATCGAGTGGCCAATCCTTCTATTCAAGAAATAATAAGAGATGAACAATCCGCATTTGAAGAGCATCCTAGACCAAAATGAAAAGGGCCCTATGTTGAGGTTCCTCCCTCACCATCCTTACAAGGATCAGGCAGTAGTCATCAAAAGCAAAACATTCCACCGAGACAAATGAGATTTGAACATGGTGATTCCTCTAAAACACAAAAACCTATGGAAGAGCAATACACTATTTTAAAAGAGATAAATAGTAAGACAAGAAAAAATAGACAAGCAAGAGAAAGGAGGAAGAGAAGACAAGCATTTTCCCAATGAAACACATCTCAACAAGAAAACATCCCACCTAACATTGAATCAAACCAAGAAGACCTGAAGAATGGACAACTTGAAGACAAGAATAAAAGTTGGGCTAAGGTACCTTATGTCCCACTTTCCTCTAACATTCAGGAGTGGGTAGATGATGATTTGCTCATTAGCAACCTTTAATTAGGTTGTCCCTATAGGTAAGCATTTCTAACCTTTGTGGTCACCTATGTTGTGGCATTATTTGCTCATTTATGTGACCTCCCTCCTCGTATGTGTTATGTGTTGTTTAGGCCTCCTAGGATGACCCTTGATACTCTTGTAAGGTCAAGGATATTGGGAGACTGCCTCTATTATGACCTTCTTCTATTTGTATCATCATTCTTCTATATTGCTTCTCCTCTATTATTATTGTTGTGTGTTGTGTCTTAAGGACATAGTGTTACGGTTGGTGACTTGGGGGCACCCTCCTATGTGATTTTTCCTAAGGCACTTGTTCTCCTCTCTTGAATTATTATTTACCTTCCTCTAGTGGTTCTATCTAACTGGAAGATAATGAAAAATAAATAAGACTGATAAGGACCAAGTGTCCCTTCAGCAAGTAAGAAAAAATGGACCTAGTCCATACATGATGATGGGGTTGATAAATATTATCCGATGCTTGGCTAGTAGAATCACTCCATGTGATATTTTGATGTTGTCTTATCGCACTAACAAACTAGAACAATATAGCTACTCCGTGCACTTTGTTTATCATTGAATCTTGCCTTGTTTACACTCGATTCTGAGATGTTTGCAGTATAGCCCCATGGTTATACTCAGTTTTCAAAGCCATAGTGTAACCTTGGCTTTTCGATGTGGTTATTTTCATGCATTGCTTTTGATCATGTGATGTGGTTGTTGTCTTATGGAAAGATTTCTAACCTCTTTTCTTGCAGGAATGTGTTTGTGGGAACATTTGGTGATCGTAAAGTACATGTCACCTCTGGGGGCATGGGCTTTATGAGAGCACTTGTTCCCTTGTGTGTTTTCTTCCTACCTTAACATGCTTGATATCAGTACATGATATCAACCACCTAAATATGGGGCATATAAAGGTAAGTTGATTTTGATACTAATGAAGCATGTTTGTGAGTGCTCTAAGGAGGTTGGATGTTGTATCTCCATGCGAGTACACATGTTTATTTCTATATATCAATCATTAAGCTCTCTATAGAGGTGAGATATCATGCATATCCTTTTATTTTAAGCCCTTGTTTAGAATGCAAGGATGGTGTATTTCTTGAGGAGAATGCACAATCTTGTCATTTTCAAAAAGTCTTCTGAGTAGGTGAGGAGCGGATCTGACACTATCCTAACCCTTAACCATGTCTTCGGCAATTGTTGTGGTGAAGCCCAATTGTCGATGTGTGCCTGTAATGTGCCTAAGATGGTAGTGAACCTAGCAATATGTTTCTTCCATCACCTTATTTGCCATGTTTTCTCCATGTCATCCATGTGTTTTCTATGTGTTTTCCCCTATGTTGTAGTCTAAAGACTGGTGGCAATGAGTCCCTCCTACACTTGGTTTTTGTATGGCATGTTTGTTCCCAAGCATAGTTTAAAAAATGGTGCCGATGAGTCCCTCCTATGCTTTGGGATTTGTATGGCTTGTCTATTCTCAAGTGCAATCTAAAGACTGGTGGCGATGAGTCCCTCCTGCATTCTAAAATTTTTATTGTGTCTCTATTGCCCCATATGTAGTCTAAAGACTGGTGGTGATGAGTCCCTCCTACATTATGGGTTGTGTGTTTACTTTCCTTGTACTTGCATTTGCATTCATATGGAAAAAAATGAAAATGAAAAAAGAAATAATCACTGCATTCAATGTATTCACTGCGTTTTTCATGTCTTTAATGTTGTCTTCTCCATGTCTTATGTGACTGTTACTGCCTTCTTCATGTTTTACATGTCTGTTACTATCTTCATTGTGTTTTGTGTGTTTGTAGCATGTCTTCTCAAATGTCTACCTGAGACTAGGTGCTAGAAATAGTTCTCAATCTTTGTGTATGCATTAGATCTATGTTCTTGGCATGTTTGATGTGTTTGTTGACTATACTTTAATGCATGTATGGGTCTTGCGTTCATGCATACATTAAAATGGGGGCTAAATGTTACATCAAAAAATGTCTCCCTAGGGTATTTTCCCTCCTATGTTTAGCTCCTAGGTCCTTTAGAATGCAGTTAGATCATCTTGCATGTTATGATGACTTCTGGTCAAGAAACCCCTGAGTTTTATAGCAAATGGGACCTAGGGGTTGTACTTATGATGAATCCTACCTAAAATAGGGGGAAGACTTGGGCACCCGCACCCTAGTCTTGCCCTATTTTGGGTCAAGAACAATTTTCATGTGTTAGTTATGTGACCGTTATTAGGTCCTATGCCGACACCTCAAGCTTGAATTATGAATTTCTTGGTGGGAATTTGTTTAGTTGCATCTATAAGCATGTTTAGGTATTCATTTGTAGACTAGAAGATGATTATGAGCTTTTGGCATACTTATGATTTGAGAGCTTTCAAAGTATTCATTTTTGCAAAGCAATATTGTTTTGTTATTATGTTTGTTATGCAGATTTGGTTTCATCTTCTCATGATGTGAAGGATCTTCATATTCATGCGAGCTACACCATCAAGGTGACATTCATTTGTGTTTTCAATCATTTATCAATTGGTTTTTGCCTCTATCCTATAGGGATACACACTCTCTATCTAACAACAATTTTTAGAAGACTTGGATGTCTCTCTGGGGCTTGACTAAGGATGGCCTCTAAACACCACAACCCCCAACCCACTTTTTCATGATTGCGGGTTATAGGTTTTGAAAGCAGAAGAAGTGGAGTTGCAGGGAGACAATATAGACTGTCAGAAGTGCAAACCAAAGAATAAATTTAGGGCTTGGACTAGGGTACCCGGTCATTAGTTTTCTGGATTATGATGTGGTGAAATCTCTGTGATAGAAGAATTATGTTGCAGACATTCTTCAGAGATCCTGACAAAAACACGTACATTGGACTAATTCACGTACTTATTAGTCCCTAACTTTTCTATACATTAAACTTCAAAATCTAGAATGTATTTGGTTATCATTTGATATCTTTGTGTGTGATCATTTTCCATGATTTATCCATTTGTTTACGATTTTATGAAATTAGGGTTTTGAGCATAATCACTCTTAATTGAACAACAAATTCACACAATTCCAATCTTCCCATCTATTCCAAGTGATAGGAGATCTGTAGTGGAGTTCTCTACTTAGTTGAATGTCCTTGAATGTTGGTGTGAAAGGAGGATTCCACATAAACCCTTGAAATTACCAAACCCCTCTTTTTCACACTAAACACCTTCTAACTTTGTTTATGGTAGATTTGCCAAACACCTCATTCTTCCTCATGAGGTGTTCCAAACTTCTCAAGAAATCTCCAGCCTCAACATGGCCAACTCCCCTCTAGCTAGGTGCTCCTTATTTTTTCTACTCAAGCACTACCTTTTTATCATGTAGAAAATTTCCCTCTGAGAATCTCCAATTTGCAAACTTTAATGCTCTAGTCCTTTTAAAACAAGGCACCTTTGTCCCCTTTGTTGTCACTACATAACATTCTTTTAATTCCTATTTGAATTATAGTAAGAGCTGCCTCTTATGAGGTTCTTTACCTTCCATAGTTGCCTTCTTTTATTATTCAAACCTTGAAGTTGTATATCTGCCCAAATGATTTCCATGTAGCCTATCTCTAGTTCCAAAGGTGCTACTCAAATTTCTGATGGTTTGCAAATTTATAAAACTTGAAGTGATATGTTGAAATTATTTCCTAAGGTGCCCCATATTCTATTTTTTATTTGTTGTTTAAAACAATATAGTCAACATCCTTTATGTGACTTTTGAATGTCCCTCCATTTCCCACACATTTTTTGAAATAAGTGACTATTATTTTAATAAGTCCAACCTAAATCTAAAGGGAATTGAAGGATAAATTAGGTACCCTTATGGAAGCCTATAAATGATGGAATCTCACTCCAAAATAGGTACTTAACTTCTATTTATTAAATAGATTAACATCTTCCTTTCCTTGATGTTGATACATTAAAATTCACCTCCAAAGATTGGACATATTATATGCTGGAATCACCATTTGAATTGCATCAAATGGCCAATAGGAATCAATTTAAATACCTTCACGAAGCTTCTTAAACCAATTGAGGAAAATCCATTGCATGACTATGATAGGATGTGTGGAATCGGGTGCTGGAAAGGCAAAAAACTCAAAGTTCTTCATTTTGCCTAAAAATTTGCAAAAAGGTGTGTTATGATCCCCTCAAGTACTCCATAGAAGGATTTCACTCCAAACATTATAAATTTTTAAATTTTAAACTTTTCTTAAACTCATCGACACAAACTTATGGCATTAAAATATCCCAAACTATGAAAGCTATGACTTTGATTCCTTTTTCACATTTGGATAAATGCATCCAAGAATATACATGTAAAAGGATTTGTCACCAAACTTCATGTATCTCCCACAACAATTGTTTTCATAGAAGCTATCTACTAGACTAAATAACCATGATCACATAAAATTCTCATTTTCAGAAATCTATGCCAACTTGAAGTTCCCTCATGTAATGAGATGCAAAATTGACCATAACAAACCCCAAAACTGAAAAGCAAACCAACAAATATTATTGGTTGATGTCAATCGTGTGTGCATCAGGATGATCCTACATCAAATGGTAAATACAATAAATGAAACTCTAATGGAGAGGCAATTTAGCCTTACCTAGAAGAACTTTCAATACAATTTTTTTTAAAGAACTAAACAAGAAAAATAGAAAGCTTGTCTTAATACCATGTTGAAGATGGTTGAGCAAAGGGAAATGATATAAATAGATACACTTATACCTACCTTCAAGGGTGAAATACCTCATTAGCACCTCCACCACATCTTTCCAATGTTCTAAATGATCATGTTTAAACCCATTTTGAAATCTTGGCACATGCTTGGCTCATTTGAGAAATGTGTCCATGAATTGGTGGTCCTGACTCTTAATTTTTTTTTCCAATTTCATGCTCTTTACAATAATACTAGTTTCTATGGCTATGAGCTTTACTCTAAATAGAGTTCCCCTCACATAAACATTGTTGGTCTTCCATGACATTGTGAACTCATGAGACAACATGGGATCATACTTGCTCATGGCCTCAAGGAAGGGAGTGAGGCCACCTCTCCTCAATATGTTCCACATAGTAGAATTCTTTTGAACCATTTCACAAGAAGATAGATTGATTCTCAAAATTTCACCTCCCATATTTTTAATTCTATTCTCAAACCTACAAATTTTCTCTATGTTTAGTATGCACCATTGTATAGAGTCTTTGCATCAAACTAATACAACATTTTTCAATGTGAAATATTTTCATTCATCTCATGGTTACCCTTCATCCATCCCTCTTGGAAAATTCTATTTTCATAATTTCTTCTATACTTCCCCATAATCATTCATGTGTCAAGATTTCCTAGCTTAGGGAATGATGGTTGGGTATTAGCTCTATTTTTACTTTCTTTATTATATATGCTTTGTTCTATGTCTTAGGGTAAGGATCCCTCCAACTCCCATCAAATATACCCCTTTATGTTGCCACCTAGGTTGGAAAGATGATCAATTAAATTATTTCCCTCTCTATATACATGCAAAATGTTTAAATTTTTGAAGCTCTTTATTATTTCCTTGACCTCTTCAATGATGTTGCTACAGGACCAATTCGGGAAAACATAGGAATTAAGCATGTCTATGATTTTTTGGAGTCCCCCTCCATTAAATTGATGATGCCATAGTCTTTGGCCATTACAATCCCTATAAAGTAGTAATATCTTTTGCATAATTATTCATTTGAATCCCCAAATTCTCTACAAAAGTATAAATAAGTTGTCCTTTGTTGTTCTTTATCACTCCACCCCCACCCACCTGACCTAGGTTTTATGAATTAAATTGTATAACTCTTTTAGATTCACTATTATCATTATATCCATCTAATATTTAATTAAGTGATTTATTTATATGTTGTACATTTGTGCATTTTACAGTATTACTTTATTTAGTTTAAATTGAAAGCTTCATGTTGAGATGTATATGATGTTATTACATGATAGATAAGCCTTGTTTAATTTACATTTGCATTGGTTGCTACATATTATCCTTTAGCTATTTATATTTTGTAAGTATGCTTGATGTGTGAATTGAGTGTGAAGGTATAGATTAAAACCAGTGATGGTTAATTTACAGTCAAACATATCGTTTTCTTAGTTTTGTAATCCACCTTGCTCTATTTGGTGTACTAAGACATTAGATGTACTTAACTAGTTATCCCTATCTAAATTGTTTGTGATTTAGGGTCCTTGTTAATGTAAGACTAGTAAGTGTCAATGTTTCTATGTGCTTTTGATTAACTCTCACCATGAATATATGTTTTCTATGAGTTAGAAATTAATCAGGGACTTAGGAAATTATATATTACACTTGAAATGTTAAGGGGGTCATCTAGTTTTGTTTTAGTTATTTTTCAAGTATTTACAAAAGTAAATTTTATATTATTCATGCAAGAATAAAAGGATTTCTATGCATATATAAGTTGGGGGTAAATTGTGTTGCAAGTATGTGCCTAATCGGTGTTGTCATTGATGTCAACATATCTTTGTTGTCATTGGTGTCAACTGTGCTCTATTCCATTACTTTTTTAGAAGCCTTGTGTGTTGAGGATATTGAGAAAATTGGCCTCTCTAGAAGAATCAAGTGAGTTACAGTGAAGTGCAGTATAGACAGAGAGTTGTATGTTGAAGAGCAGTCCGGTAGACTACTCCGCATCTCCTGCTGGATGAAGATCTTGGTTTACGGATTGGAAGTTATTTAAAGGGATGTCTGAAGATGTTAAATCTTGAGTTTGAGCCTCTGGTGTGAAGTTGTGAGAAAGTTACATTCACCAGAGTAAAGCCCTCTCTTTCTGATTATTCTCTAGTGATAGGGAGAAAGTGTTTTGCTCTGCATTCCTCTACAATAAAGTATTTTGCTCTGCAGTTCTAGAGGGAAGTCTGGGATGATGATTAGTGCCTACAAATGTAGTGGTTTATGTTTTGGTGGTCCACAAGCTATCTTTCTTTTATGTCAGTTGAAGATAGTGAAGTTCACGTGTTCCGGTGAGAAGATTCCTATGGATAAAGTGGTTAAGGTTCATGCAGTTGCTCCTAATGATTATAACGTGCTTGTGGATGTCTCCTAATCATGTTCATATCTTGACATTGGTTTGCATTAAGGAATCAAGATCATGTTTGAAGATTGTTCCCAGACAGTGTAACGTGTAACCAGTCTTAGCCAACTTGGTTAATTCTAGTAATTGCAGAGATTCCTTGAAGATTGTGGAAGCATGTTGTGGTGTGGAAGATCATATTTGAGTCCTAGCTAAGGTGTGGTGTTATCTGCATACATCTTTACTTCATTTCCTTTGCATAATATTGTAATAGGTTAGGACCTATTTTGTGAATGCTTGTAATACTGACCTTGGAGATTGTTCCAATGGTTGATGATTGTAATGCCAACCTTGATGATGATTCCAAGGTTGATGAAGTGTATAAATACTTGTAGTTGAGTCATGGAAAAGATGTCCTTGAGTGAAAATGGAAAGATAATAAGAAAGATCCAAAAGGCAGAGTAGAGAAGAGGTAGAGCAGAGTAGAGGAGTTATTCAATCACAGACATGAAGAAGATGTTGATCATGGTAGTGAGCCTGGTAGTGAGCCGCCAGTAGGGTTTAATAGCCCTTATTGTAATCTTTCTAGGTTTAGGGTTGAGGTAGTGAGCCAGTATGTTCAGGCCCATGGAGTGACCAAGCCTGAACATCATTATTTCAAGATTGCAATATATATTGAGAGCTAATCCTCTCCATGGTTTTTCCCCACCTTGGGGTTTTCCACATAAAATCTGGTGTCTCTTGTGTTTGATGTTGTATCTATGGTTAAGTTTCTGATTTCATGCATTCATTGTTAAATCACAATAATTGTGGATAAGTGATTGATGTTTAAATTGTAGAAGTGTTTAAGTTTTTGAGACAACTGATTCCCCCCCCGCTTTAAGTTGTTTGGGGCATATCAACAATTGGTATTAGAGCCAAGTTCCTGAAAAGAAAGTTTAATAGCTTGAGGAAGATCCAAAATGTCTTAAAAGAAGGAAGAACTATATTTTGATGGAACAAATTATGCTCTCTAGAAGGCTCAGATGAAAATCCATCTTCTTTGTCTTGGCTACAAAGTATGGAAATATGTAGAAACAAAATACACCATGCCTCCAAATGGTCTGATGACTGAAGATGAAATCAAAGATTATGAGATGGATGTCAAGGCAAAAGATGCTCTACTAAGCTCATTAACCGACTCAATATTGATGAAGTTGTGGATCTTGAAACTGCAAATGAGGTATGGGAAAAGTTGAAAAATCTATATGAAGGAGATGATTCTGTGAAGGAAGCCAAGCTACAAAGTCTAAAAGTGAAATATGAAAGTGTGAAAATGAATGAAGATGATAATGTATCAGCCTTTATGCAAAGAGTTGATGAACTTGTCATAGGGATAAAAGCCATGGGGGGAACTCTCGATGATAAGGAAATTGTGATGAAAATTCTCAGATCTCTGCCCAAGTCCTACTGTCACAAGGTAGCTACAATTGAAGAATTCATGCAAGTAAAAGAAGTTGATAGGGATTAGCTGCTTGGTAAGCTTACTACCTTTGAAATGAGAGAGTTTGGTGATGTTCTATCGAAAGTTGAGACAGCCTTCAAAGCTAGTACTCCTAGAAGAACTTCTAGATTAGAAAAGTACAAGGTAGAATTTGATGATGAGTTTGATGAAATTGAAGCCAACTTTGTGGATAGACTACAAAGAGGATCCGGTAAGTATAAAGGAAAATTACCTCTCAAATATTTTTCTTGTGGTAAAGTAGGTCATTTTGCTTCCAGATGTCCTAAAAGAATTGAAAGGAATAGAAAAAGACATGAGAACATGCCTATGACCCAAAAGAAGTGTTATTATGTTGAAGATTTTGATAATGATGGAGGAGTATCAAATAATGGTGAACTAGATAATGCTAGTACTTCTAGAAATGAATGCTTGTTTATTTCTATTAAGGAAGATCTCATGTCTACTAATTATACTAGATGTGTGAAGGAAGAAAAACCAGTGGAAAGTGCTTTGGCTACTTAGGTCATTAAGGACAAGGATGAATCAGTTGTTGATAGTGGCTTCTCTCACCACATGACTGGTTAAAAATGTAAGTTTGTGAGTTTGGAAAGATATGATGGTGGACTAGTTAGGTTTGGAGATGATACAACTGGTAAGATTTGTGGAAAAGGATCTATCTCTTTTGATGGAAAGCATAATATTGAAGATGTCATGTATGTGAAAGGATTAAAGCACAATCTTTTGAGTGTGGGTTAGATGTTGGACAAGGGCTATGATTTAAGCTTCAAGGACAATGGATGCAAGATCAGGGAAAGCTCCAAAACAATCATTGTAACTGGTAAGAAGACTAGAGGTAACATCTATCACTTGAAAGGAACTGATAACTATTTCTTGTTGGCTCAGACTAATGAGAGTTGGTTATGGCATAGAAGGTTGTGTCACATAAATTTTGATAACATTATGAAGATAAGTATTGTACAAGTTGTTAGAGATGTACCTAAGCTTGTGAAGCCTACTAATCCTATTTGCAAGGAGTGTCAATTTGGGAAACAAACAAGAACAAGTTTCAAAAGCAAGGACCAATCAGTTAGAGGACTACTTGAGCTAGTGCATACAGATTTGTGTGGACCTACCAGAGTAAGAAGTTTGCAAGGAGATAGGCATTTCATGTTTCTTATTGATGATTATTCTAGAATGACATGGGTCACCTTTTTGAAAGAAAAAGTTGAAGCTCTAGATAAGTTCAAGGCATTTAAGGCAATGGTTGAAAATGAGATGGATTTGAAAATCAAATGCCTGAGGTCAGATAGAGGAGGAAAACTCACATCAAATGAATACAATTTATTTTGTGAAGAACATGGAATAAAGAGATAGCTATATGTGCCTAGAACTCCACAACAAAATGGAGTCATTGAAAGGAAAAACATAACAGTTTAAGAAGCTACTAGAACCATGATGAAAGAAGCTGATCTTCTAGAAGCATATTGGAGAGAGGTAATTCACACCATTGTATATATCCTAAACAAGGTCCAAGTAAAAGGTAGCAGTTCTAAGACTCCTTATGAATTGTGGCATGGTAAAGTTCCTACTGTGAAATATTTCAAATTTTTTGGTAGCAAATGTTATATCAAAAGAGAAGAATATTCAGGCAAGTTTGATGCTAGATGTGATGAAGGAATCTTCCTTGGTTAATCCACTAAGAGCAAGGCCTACCGGTGCTATAATAAGAGGCTAAATAAGATCATTAAAAGTGCAAATGTTAAAGTTGATAAATGTAAGGAAAGGTCTTTAGAATCAGGTGGATATGAATCAGATGAACCAGATGTTTCAAAAGTGGTGCAATATGAAGACAACTCAGATGAAGAAGAACAAGCTCCAATAAGTGCTACCAAAACTCCAAGGTATGTAAGACTTAGTCATTCTGAAGATCAAATCATAGGAGATAAGAGCAAAGGGATCTTAACCAAAAGAAAAGTTGTAGAGGAACAAGTAAATTTATGTCTAATTTCCAAGGTTGAACCTAAAACTGTGGATGAGGCTTGAAAAGATGAGAATTGGACAAAGGCTATCGAAGAGGAATTGATGCAGATAGAGAAGAATCAGACCTGGGATCTTGTTCCTAGACCAACAGATAAGAATTTTATTGGCGCAAAGTGGGTCTTCAGAAACAAGATGAATGAGAATGGTGAAGTGGTAAGAAACAAAGCAAGGTTGGTATGCAAAGGATACACTCAAGTTGAAGGAATAGACTTTGAAGAAACTTTTGCTCCAGTGGCAAGGATTAAAGCAATAAGGATGTTTTTGGCCTTTGCAGCCTACAAAGATTTCAAGGTTTATCAAATGGATGTGAAGTCTACTTTCTTAAATGGAGAGTTGGAAGAAGAAGTCTATATTGAACAACTGGAAGGGTTTTAGTTATCATATTAAGGTGACATGGTATGTAGATTTAAGAAAGATTTGTATGGATTAAAACAAGCCCCCAGGGCATCGTATGCATGGTTGGATAGGTATCTAATATAGATAGGATTTAGTAAAGGTACTACAGACAACAATCTCTACTTCAAGATCAATGATGGATAAATCTTAATTGTTGCAGTCTTTGTTGATGATATTATTTTTGGAGGTAATGAAGGTATGTGCTCATTTTTTGCTGAAGAAATGCAAAGTGAATTTGAAATGTCCATGTTTGGAGAGATGAACTTCTTTTTAGGTCTGCAAATAAGTCAATCAAATAAAGGTATCTTCATTTCTCAGTCTAAGTATGTGAAAGAGTTGTTAAATAAATTTGGGATGGAAGACTCTAAACTAGTTTGCACACCTATGATAATTGGTTGTAAGTTAAGAAAAGATGATAACTCACCCATGGTGGACCAGAAAAGGTACAGATCTATGATTGGAGGATTACTTTATCTGAGTCAAACCAGACCTAACATAATGCATGCAGTATATCTTGTGGCAAGATTTCAAGAAAAACCCAAGGAATCACATGTGATTGTAGTCAAGAGAATTCCAAGGTATTTAAAAGGTACAATGGATTATGGTTTGTGGTACCCTAAGGACAATGAATTTATTATGGTTTTTGGTACCCTAAGGACAATGAATTTACTCTCAGTGCATATACTGATGCAGATTGGGCTAAAGATGTGGATGACAGAAAAAGTACAAGTGGAGGTGCATTCTTCTTGGGAAAAAGGTTAGTATCTTGGTTGAGAAAGAAACAAGATTCAATATCCTTCTCTACTACAAAAGTTGAATACATTGCAGCAGCATGTAGTTGCACTCAACTATTATGTATGAAGTAGACTTTGAAGGACATCAAAGTTGTGTATGAGGATCCAATTGCAATCTTTTGTGACAACACAAATGCCATAAACATATCAAAGAATCTAGTGATGCATTCAAGGACAAAGCACATATCCATTAGGTATCATTTTGTAAGAGAAAAGGTGATAGAGAATTAAGTCAAGTTGGAGTATGTTTCTACCAAAGATCAGATTACAGACATTTTCACCAAGCCTCTTCCTAAGGATACCTTTGAGTAGCTTAGAGAAAAGTTAGTGGTTGTCACCCCTCCTATTCTAAACTAAGATGCACAATAGTGCATCAGTCTGGAGGTGCTCAAAGATCTAGATTGATGCCTTTTAGGGCTACTTATTAGGGGGGAGTAGTCAGAGAGTTTAGAAGAGGGATTGAATCAAAGCATAAGAGTGCAAGTATGTGCCCTTTTCCATTGATGTCAAAGGAGGAGAGAAGTCATGTGAAAAACTTAGATAGACAAAGAGTGTAGGTGTGTAAAGAGAAAGGGGGAGAATCTTGTCTTGATAGTTGTTACAGTTTTTCACATCATATGTTGCCATCAATGACAAAGGGGGAGATTGTTGCAAGTATGTGCCTAATCAGTGTTGTCATTGATGTCAACATATCTTTGTTGTCATTGGTGTCAACTATGTTCTATTCTATTACTTGTTTAGAAGCCTTGTGTGTTGTGGATATTGAGAAAATTGGCCTCTCCGGAAGAATCGAGTGAGTTACAGTAAAGTGTAGTATAGACAGAGAGTTGTATGCTGAAGAGCAGTCTGGTAGACTGCTCCACATCTCCTACTAGATGAATATCTTAGTTTGTGAATTGGAAGTTATTTAAAGGGATGTATGAACATGCTAAATCCTGAGTTTGAGCCTCCGATGTGAAGTTGTGAGAAAGTTACATTCACCAAAGTAAAGCCTGCTCTTTCTAATTATTCTTTAGTGATAGGGAGAAAGTGTTTTTCTCCACATTCCTTTGAAATAAGTACTTTTCTCTGTGGTTCTAGAGAGAAGTCTGGGATGATGATTAGTGCCTACAAATGTAGTGGTTCATGTTTTGGTGGTCTACAACCTATCTTTCTTTTATGTCAGTTGAAGACAGTGAAGTTCATGTGTTCCAGTGAGAAAATTCCTATCGATAAAGTGGTTAAGGTTTGTACGGTTGCTCTTGACAATTATAACATACTTGTGGATGTCTCCTAATCATCTTCATGTCTTGACATTGGTCCACATTAAGGAATTGAGATCATGTTTGAAGATTGTTCCCAGACAGTGTAATGTGTAACCAGTCTTAGCCGACTTGGTTAATTCCAGTAACTGTGGAGATTCCTTGAATATTGTGGAAGCATGTTGTGGCATGGAAGATCATGTTTGAGTCCCATCTAAGGCATGGCATGATCCACATACATCTTTATTTCATTTCCTTTGTATAATATTGTAATAGGTCAAGACCAATTTTGTGAATGCTTGTAATGATGACCTTGGAGATTGTTCCAATGGTTGATGATTGTAATGCCAACCTTGATGATGATTCCAAGGTTGATAAAGTATATAAATACTTTTAGTTGAGTCATGGAAAATATGTCCTTGAGCGAAAATAGAAGGATAATAAGAAAGGTCCAAAACGTGGAGCAAAGAAGAGGTAGAGTTGAGAAGAGGTAGAGTAGAGTAGAGGCAGAGCAGAGTAGAGGAGTTATTCAATCACAGACATGAAGAAGATGTTTATCATTGTAGTGAGCCTGGCAGTGAGCTACCAGTATGGTTTAACATCCCTTAGGGTTTAATAGCCCTTATTGTAATCTTGCTAAGTTTAGGGTTGAGGCAGTGAGCCTGCTAGACCTAGTTGTTTTTCATGGCAGTGAGCTAGTATGTTTAGGCCCATGGAGTGACCAAGCCTAAACATCATTATTTTAAGATTGCAATATATATTGAGAGCTAATCCTCTTCATGGTTTTTCCCCACCTTGGGGTTTTCCACATAAAATCTGGTGTCTCTTGTGTTTGATGTTGTATCTATGGTTAAGTTTATGATTTCATGCATTCATTGTTAAATCATAATAATTGTGGATAAGTGATTGATGTTTAAATTGTAGAAGTGTTTAAGTTTTTGAGACAACTAATTCACCCCCCCTCTCAGTTGCTTGGGGCATATCAACAAGTTGTGCCTTGTTAAAAAGGCAAATTCACTTGTTATAGAAAGATTAAAGGGTTTTTTAGATAGTTTGTGTGTAAATATATTATCTCCTTTAGGGAAAAGATTCTAGTTTCAAATATGAAAAGGGTGAAGGGAATATTTGAAATAGGGATTTCTTAATGGGAAAATGGAGTTTTCTCTATTCATTCATTTCTTATGTATGGTTTTTTTATGGGAGGAGATTAAAAGAGAACTTAAGGAACTTTTGAATGGATTTTTCCAAGACATATTATGGTTTATTCAAGATTGTGGAAGAATTTTTTTCATCGATAAGGAAGTAGATTCATTGGAATAGCTTGGCTCATTTATTTGATCAAATATTATTCAAAACATTGGAATCCTAGTGTTAAGGAGAAAAAAGGGGGATAAATGATGAAAAGCATACACATCAAAATCAAACCCTCTTCCACAATAACATTCAAGGACAAGACCAAGCCAAATCACAACCAAAGGGAGGTGGACTCAACTGTAGATCTTGTGCTATTGTTTTCTATCAAAAGATCAACTTGAATCAGGTCTTTTATCAAACCCTAGGTCAATCAATGCACTAAACCCTAGATTTGCAAAGATCTGATTATAATAGGAGATGCAAAGCAAATATTCAGAAACTAATTTCACAATAGTGATCAGAGAGTTATCAAAACCTATGTCCCAAAAGCTAGAAAGTCTGAGGACTAAGGGTGGGTGCCCAAGTCCAGAAAATGGAATCTTTAGAAACTTGAAACTAGAGAAATATTGTAGAGATTGTCCTGATGTTGGATTCAGTACCTGTTTTAGTAAGAGGACTTTGGGGCAAGTGCCCAAGTCTTCCCTAGAGGAATATCCACAAATTACTTTCAGATCTTGAAACCCTTTCCCTTACACAACCTTCATGTACCTTCACCTCTTCGTATTTTTCACCTATAACCTGCACACAAGAAGGAAAGGGGTTTGGGGGTTGTGGTGTTTAGGTATTTGCCTCAGTCAAATCCTAGGATAACATTCAAGCTTCCCAACACCATTGTTAGAGAGAGGGCATTCCCTAGCAAGGCAGAGGCTAAACAAAATCAATGATAGAATGATTCAAATAATAATGATATCACCTCAGAGGTGAAGCCCTTAAGGGAATGAAGATCCTTCAACTCATAAGGAGATGGATGATGATTCCAAATCTACAACAATACACACAATACAAACAAGAATCCACAACAATAAAACCATGAATGCTTTGAATGCCCTTTTCTCCAAGATCATAAATTTTCTATATCCATCTTAACTCAAAATGAATTTAAAAACACACTATGTATAGGTAAAAATTAAGAGAATAAAGATCAAACAATGAACAATAAACTCAATCCTATAACCTTCAAGAAAATGATCTAAACGATAACCAAAATCAATGAATAACAAAATAAAGAAAGCTATAACCTATATTGTATTGTTTCCTTGGTTCTTTATGGATTGCTCAATACATTGTATAACCATGTTGCAATAAGCGGTCATGTGATAATGTGCTCAAAGAAGCAATATATGTGCTCAATGATGCGAGAATGCTGAAAGCACTATTATGAATTCCCAAAGCTTAAACGATTGAAGAGGATTTGTGATGCAATGAAGGGGGTATATATAGGTTTCAAGAAAGATCAGTCAATGGTGGAAATAAATCAATGAAATAGACAGTTGAGATGAGTTGGGGAGACATGATGAACATGCACACGACATGTGTCCATGCAAAAAGGAGCTTTATTGAGTTAATTGCTTTCTTTGATAAAGATAGGATTTGATTTCATAAATTTAGAATTCTCTTTTTCTAATTTATGAGTTGGTGATAAAAACAATAATGATTAAAGCCAATTAACTCAACTTTAGATTTGCTTTTTGACATGCTAAAAATAAGATTGATTGTGCACATAGAAGAAAAAGATATTTTTAGAAGATTTGAAAGCTAAAGCAAATTAAATAAATAAATTTATTTAATTTATCTTGCATGGTGGAAGAACAAGAAGATATGAGGATAAAAACAAATAAATTAAACCAATAAATTCTTTTAATTTATTTTGCATGATAGAGGAATATAAATACAATATTAATTTTATTTATTTTTAGAAGATAAAGTCAACTTAAATAAATTTGAATAATTTATTAAAATTTAGAAGAATAAATAGCTAATTAAATAATTAAACATTATTTAATTATGGATAAGAGGAATTTGAGTGATGAATTAATTAAATAATTAGATTTATTTAATTAATGTGGATTTAAAGATTAAAAGAGGATAATTTAATGAAATAATTCAAATTATTTAATTTGGAAGAATAAAGTGGTGCTTTAATGAAATTAATTAAATAAATAGAATTTATTCAATTAATGTTGGAATTGAGATATTTAGAAGACATTGATGAAATTAATTAAATAATTAGATTATTCTATTAATGTTGAATGCAAGTGATTTAGATGAAATTGGTGTAGGCAAGGTGATGTAATGCAATGGGCCATTTTTAGGTGTCTACATTTTGCCCCTCTTTGAGATGGTGTTTTAAATTAACATCATTTCAAAGAATTTTAAAACATAGTGTTTGATTGGTAGAAGAAGATTTATTTAGAAGAATATGGTTGGAAGAAAATGATTGGATTAGAAAATGGTGATGCCCCAGTCACTCAAAGTGAGGGTGACAAGGAAAGATAATGGTAAGTTAATGAAATAAAATGAATGATGATGATGATGATGATGATTCAAAAACAAACCAAGTATTACCCCTGTCAAGTTGTAAACTAATGATTAATTGATGATGTTTGATAAGGATAGTATTGTCATTATGGTGAATGATATATTCCAATGATGATGGATTGATGATTGATTGATTGATTTATGACAAGATTAGGATCAAGACCAAAGGATGTGATTGGATAATTTGGCTAGATTGATTAGCTAGATTGGTATGGAAAGGATGAGGTATATTGATGCCCACTCAAGAGGATAGGTGGGTTCAAAGAACACAAGTGTGCTCTTGAAATGAAAATTCAGAGATGAAGATGACAAGTTAGATGAAAGATGGAAGAATGATGGAAAAAGATGAGAAGAATTGATATCATAGAATAAAGAAATTATGATTGATCAATCTTCATGAAAGCTATAGATTTTATTAGGATCTATGGGTGAGATGGATGGGTGGGATGGATGGGGTGATGTTGCTAAATGGTTATGTTCTATAAAATGTAAAGAGCAATCCTTATTTTGATATAGCATATGGATATTATGCACCAGGGTATAGAAGACTAAGGTGACGATGTATCCAATGGATATGACATTAACTCTGCAAACAAATGGTTTAAACTTATATTGACTAGACATAATAGAACCTTGTTGGAGATGTGAATAGAAAATACTCTTAGCATAGAATGATCTAAATACACATAAGGTCTTTACAGAACCATAGATGTAAAAGAAATTGATATGCAAGATGCTAATTCTAACACTAATAAGATAAATATTATCCGTAGTAGGATAATAAGCTCATCCCACAAACACAGCATATGAAAGTAATGACCATGCCGTAATCCATACTATATATCAATACACCAAGATATAGAAACATCAAGGTAGTCTTGAATAGGTATTAGAAAGGAACAAAAGATAAACCAAAAAGCAATTGACTAAATGATAAAACAATCACACAGCTAACATATACTCTTGCCAAAGAGGTTTCTCAAGGTAGATGGAGCCTTATTGTCAAAACTATATATCCATTAAAGATTATTGATCTAGGATAGATGGATTGTTGTAGCAGATGTGGCAATCGGTATGCAGATAAATGGTTTTGCTCTAGGAGTAGTCTTTTGCTTCTAGTTTGATAAGTACTTGAGCTTTCAAAGGATCTATAATTCATTTTTTGCTTGAGTTAGTCAAGTTGAGGTGGATGGGACAAATTGTGATAGATGGAAGAAGAGAGAGAGATGGAAGTGTTAATGGATTGAGATGAAGAATGGGTGAATAGTATGTGCCTAAGTACTGGATACTTCCTTTGTATTCTAGACTGCCTACATACCCTATATCCATGAGATCAAGGCACATTACGATGATGATGATTATGATAATATGTAGTTCTGGCTAATGATGATGTGGGATAGTTTAGGAGAGAAGGATAAATAGGATGGATAGTGATAGATGGATGAAGTGAGATGGTGGAAATGAGTATGGATTGAAATGGGGAATGGGTGCATCTTATGTGCCTAAGTACTAGATACTTCCTTCATATTCCAAACTACCTACATACCCTATATCTATAGGATCAAGGCACATTTAAGATGAGGGTGATGATGATATGTAGTCCTTGTTGACATTGATGACATAGGATAATGATTGATGATGTGGTTATACCATGAACAAGGATCCATTCCTAGACCTAGGTTAAGGAAAAAGTGCCCCCATTTAGGTAGATGTTTTATTATGGATGACGATGGATGAACTAACTATGGATGAATTGACTATGGATGATGCTAATGTATAACAACTGACATTGACAATTTTCAAGCCATGATAGATGTGAAAGTGTAAATGCAATGTCAATATGGATGGATGATGGTTTTTATTATGAATTGATATCGAATGAGATGGATGTATGACTTAGTAGATGATGGATGCCAACACTACACATAGTGCCTATTTGCCCTAGGTTTTCACTATGGTACTTGTGATGGGTAAAATGGGATGAATAAAACTAATTATAAAAACCCATAACATCAATGGAATGTGCAAACAAAAAGGATTTAAAATAAGAGAGAGATACTCACAACCTTTTTACCTTGTGATTTCCATTGTTCGCCTATTCTCTTTTGATATTTTGGTGATGAAGATGGCCCTTAGGAAGATTGCTTCCTTGCTTAGATTCCTCAAGATGACAAGGAAAAATGACTCGGATACTTGTTATGTTGAAGATGAGCTTCAACACAAATATGAAATGGATGATAAATGGATGGCATGAAAGTGGGGGTGCCAATGACATGCTATGAATTCTGCAGCATAAGTTTACTCGAAAGTTGGATATATGAAATAGAAGAAGAGGGTTGTATTTATAGACTCATGAGAGAGAGGATCAACGGTTGAGAAGAAATAAGAAGATCAATGGTAGAGGATGTTCAAGAGAACATGCATGAATAGAAGAAGGACATGTGTCATTCAAAAAGATGCTTTGTCGAGTTAACTGCTTTCTTGATGAGGATGCATTTTTATTTCTTAAATTAGAATATATTTTTCTAATTTAAGAGCTTTGTTGATAGCTTTAAATCAGTTAACTCAGCTTTTGCTTTTGTGTGACAAGAAGAATTTATTTTTAGAAGATTTAGAAGATTTTTTAGAAAATAAGAAAGCATAATTAAATAAATAAATTTATTTAATTACTTGCACATGATTTGGAAGAATAAATAAAATATTTAATTATATTTTATTTTTTGGAGATTTAATTTAAATAAATTTGTATTTTATTTAAATTTAGAAAAATGGATGATTTAATTAAATAATTAAAATTATTTAATTATTTAGAAGAATAAAGTTGATATAGATGAAATTAATTAAATAAATGTAATTTATTTAATTAAATGGGAGAAAATGAATCAAATAAATAAATTTATTTATTTATTTATTGATAGAGGAATATTAAGATGATATAGATATTTAAAATATTTATTTAGGTAGAGTCATGTCATTTTTAGGTGTATACAGTACTTATTCAATGCACCTATTTACCAAGTTTTCACTAGAGGATGGATTATTTTTGGATTTTTCTATTTTTTTGATTTTTTTTTTCTATTTTTTTTGGTTTTTTTAGATTTTCTTAGGATACTCCAAGGATCAAGCATAAAATTTCTTGAGATGAACAATGTTGATGGGTTCATCGAAGGGAATGGCTTCAGGTGTTGAGAAAGTGTAAACTCTTGATCCATAGATTGTTGTGACAACATATGGTCCCAACCAATTCGATTCAAACTTGCCCTTCTTATCTCTATCTTGTTGGCTATGTTGATTTTCTTTAAGGACAAGATCACCTATCTAAAATTGTCTTTCTTTGATCTTATTGTAGTTACAACAAAGGCAATTTTGATAGACATAGAGATGATTAAGTGTTGTGAGATGCCTGTCGTCCAGTAACTATAACTCAGACAATCTAGAAATTTAGTACTCCTCCCTCTACAAGATACTACATTGATACTTTGAGAAATGGGATCTCGACCTCAATGGGTCAAATAGCTTCAGTACCATAAACTAAGGCAAAAGGGGTAGCACTCTGAATTGGAAAATATCGAGAATAGAAAATTTCTTGATCTAACAGATACAGGAAATGTAGATTTGTGAAATCTTACTATTAATTCTAAGAATTGCTCAATAAATGTTATTGTGGTTAGACAACTAGAGCTTAGTTTTCTTGGGATATGGTGTTGTACACCATTGCATATTTTGATATATTTTATAATATTGTAATTAAATAATTATTTAGTTGTGATGCACCTAGGTGGTGTGGTTAATCACACTATGTAATTATTTGGGTCCACTTTATGTTGTATTGTAACATTGGGATATTATTTGTATTATTTGATTTATTGGGAAAAGTTAGTACCAATAGTCAAATGTGGGGTCAGTGGTTTTGTGTAACCCATGGTTTTGGGGTACATGGTTTTCTCAATGTAATGTGTGAGATTATATTATAAAAGCAAGCATAGTATTATAATTTGAGGTTGGTTTGATTATTCATTGTAGGTGAGTGGAGTTTTTGTTAGAGGTTGTCATTATATTGAACTCTCTCCTATAAGTATAGGTTGTGAAGCATGGTAGGTGATGTGTGGATTCATGCTTGTACACATGGAGGTTGCATTGGAGGTGCTTGATGGTTCAGAGGTATTCATGGAGGCTTAGAGATTGTATTGTAATGTTCTCATTGTTGAATAATACATGTGAGCATGGATGCTTTTGAAGGATAAGTTTTTCCCTGCAAAGGGTTTTCCCAGGGCATATCTTGTGTTATCTTGTTGCTTATTCTTTTGATATTTGCATTATGGTTGTTTTTGCATCTTGTTTCTCCTATTGGGTTATGTGGAATTGGTTTAATTAGACATGCAAATTCCTAACAGTTGGTATTAGAGCCATGTTTATGGTTGAGGGAGGTGTGAGCTCTCTAGATGTGTATAACCCTTATGTGTGTAGATCAGGTACAAAATGGAAGCCATGGCAATGCATGTAAGGATTTAAGGCATTACAAGGTTTTGTGTAGGTTGTATTGCAGATTGGGGGTTTTGGGTATTGGAGACTTGTTGTGCATGTTACAGATTTGGTGATTGAAAAATCATGGCTAAAGAGGGTTTTTCTACTTTAGCTTCATGAGGGTTTTGAGGAGAAAATTTCATACATGACCTCCTGGGACAAAACAGACCTCACCATTGAGTCCAGGAGGCCCGAGAGACGAAGATTCATATAAAATTTGCCTATGTTTGGTTACTGGACAAAAATGCAAAAAAAATTTACCTCCCCTTGGTTCGCTGGTATGACAGTATGGCAATACTACTAGAAGGTATGCAGAGAAAAAAAAAATCACTCTGCACAATGGTTGGTTTTCTATAGTTTTGTAAAAATAAAAAATTTTAAAACTATAGATGAAATATCTTTTTTTAAAAAGATTATAAAGATTAAAAAAAAAACAAGTTTTTTTTTTAGGGGGGGGGGAGGGGAGGTATGGGTCTATAGACCCATCCCCTACCACTGCATAGAGGATATCACCGGGGTACGCTAGTCAGCCCCATTGGTCCCTCCTTCCTCCCCACTGGCATTTTCCAAGGCCCCCTCCGTGGGGCTTTTTTAAACCAAAAAAAAATTAAATATTAAAACCTTTAAATTTTTTGATGATGGCAGTTAAAAAGTTTTCAATGATAGCATTTTAAATTTTTTATTTGGACTATATAGAATCAAAACCTCTTTAAATATTACCATTGGAGTCCGATGAAAACTTAAAACATATTGAAACAATTTTGGAGTCTGCCAAATCATCTAATGATGCCATTCAGATATGCCACATCAGACACCTTATATCTAGTCATATTGCATAGTCAGTGATGACATCAACGATGATTTTAGCAGGTACTAGGGGCCCACCAGGGGTCCAGTTTTAGCCCTAGGAGTGCCTTTTCTCCTGGGGGCATAACTCTGACATACGATATCAGTTTTTTGACTTCTTATAGGCATCCGAAAGCTCTCTCTGAGTACTACACAATGGTATAGGTTTCATGACTAGATTTTATTGTTTGTGTCAGAATTTGGTGCCTAAAGCCTACATTGCTCTGGTACATATTTATGCTAATAACTTTTACATATGAAGTCAGATTTTCAATTTTGAATAGGTGTTTGAGAGCTGTTGTGGTGTACTATAGTTTGGATGGTGTAGATTTTCAGTTTTGTGTGTAGAGAGAGTTTTGTGCTTGTTTGATCACTTGTAGGTGCCTAAGATTCAGAGTGCATTTATAAGCACATTCGGATGGAATTTTTGGCACAGACTTGAGGAAGTGCACGTTTCTATGAGACCATCAGCATGGTTTAATAGGTTTTTAGATTTGGTGCTTCTTGATATAGGTTTATAGGTGTTTTCAGAGTTTAGACTTTGATGGAGACAAGTACAGGTTGTCTTCTAATTTGAGGACATGGTTGATACTTGTGTGAGAATTAGAGTCTCATTTCAGTGGGAGTTGAGTACATGTACAACGATGATGATGATTATGGTGTCATGGATATGCAACTATACTTTTGCATTGGCACGACATGATCATGTATGTGATTGATAGGTATGGGCTATGATGTTTGATTCATGATTATAGGTGGTGTTGTGGTGTTGTTTTAGGGGATTGTTCTTATCTCTTAGATGTTTGATTAGTTCCTTGACTATGGTTACTCATTTGTAGAGTTGTTGGCAAATCAAATCTAGCATTGATTTGGTGTTTGAGTCTTGGAGTCTACATGTTGTCTTCTTTGATATCTCAATTTGCAATTTACTAGTGTGATGATGAGTTTACATGTTACAATATTTTGGATCTATGAGTTATGTAGTTTTATAGGCTGATCACCTATTTGGCTATAGTGAGATGACTCAGATGTGGATTGTCTATATTCACCAAATTGATTTAGTGTTTATGTAGACCTTGTTAGTTGGCCTTGTCCGTGGTCATTTGTGCATTGGTATGATCTTGCTTTGGGATAAGAGGATGGATGATTAGAGTGCCTAGAGAGTTGGTTGTTGGGACTTGTAGCATGTTTATCATGATGTCATGGAGACCTTGGATAAATGGTTTATGTTAGCTTTTGACAATGATGGCTTTATCTTCTTGATTGGAGATTTTGGTTCACTAGACCTTTTAGGAGTTGTTGATGTTACAGTGGGATTCCTATATTGGTTTGGAGCCATGGATAATCTTCATTTAGGAGATGGTTATTTTGTTGTCATGGATAGCTTGGTATCACAATTTAGTGGGAGCTTTGGCAACATGTTGGATTCATCATTTGTGATGGATGCTCTTCTACAGTGTACGTTGGTGTCATGGAGGAGCTCTTAGTTTTGAGAGTTCTTTGACATTTTTAGTTCTGTTGACATTAGATGGTTATCTTCATATGATTGAAGATGTTGACATCTTGGTTTACCATGGAGGACTTATTTGAGTCTTTGGTTGAGGTTTTAGTTTATGATTTGTCAGTATGACATGTTTATCCTTGATTTAGAGATGTTGATATTGTGTCTTGATTCTTGATACTGGTTTAGAGTTTTGACATGATTTAGGTTCTCTTGAGATAGGATGTATGCATCATTGTACACTTTATTACATGTGATCTTCTTACAAGTAGATGGTTAGATCATGATGTCATGATGGGCTTCTTGATTATGCAGATTTGTAGTTGGAGCATTGATAATGGTCATGTTTGTTCTCTTGGTATTGAGTACTTTGATCATTTACTTGATTACTTCATGATCGTGCTAGGTTGCATTTGGAGTTTGGCATGTATTGATCAATTACATGTGCTCTTGGATACTTGGTGACTTAGGTGAGGCTAGAGTTCTCTTATGATTAGAGACACTTGTTGAGACAGTTACTCTTTGGAGGTTTCAACAGATAGACTGAGAAGCCTTACACCTAGATATGGACATGAGTTCATTATGGACCTAGAGGAGATTGTTCTTGGAGAGAGTCATTGTGGCTTGGTGTATCCTGGAGGAGCATTCTCATTTCCCCTCTTGGTCTACTTAGCAATTTATCATTTATAAGGTATTACCCATCCTTTTAGATGTGTTTTACTTTATGTTTCATCTTCTCATAGATATGGATCTTGAGCTACAGTTATGGTTCTGGAGGGTTCATTTGAGGGATGTTAGCATGGTTATCTCCTTGTTCATATGGTTTGAATTATGATGTTCATTATGAGGAGCTTAGGAGATGTGATTGGGCTTATTCCTAGTTATGGAATGGTTATGAGTTTGATCTACCCTAATTAGAGAGGCTTACATCCATGTTGGTTACATGCTATATATTTTCATTTGATCTTATGAGATTGAATGGTTGGGTGTTGTAGAGGAGATCATACTTGACACGGCTTAACACTTTGAGGTGTTTGTAGTAGGATAATATGATTTATTAGTTTTCTCTCTTTGTCTTATGACTACTTCCTAGAGAATCATGCTGATATGGTTGGACTTGGGAGATTTATGGTGACATGTTGTGAGAGAGTATGCAGTGATTTATCATGCATGTGTGGATCATTGTGATTGTTCTTGATACTACATTGGCTTGTTGATTAGCCACACCTTAGTTTGAGTATTGATTGATAGACTTGGTATGCCTTGGATCTGTTTTCAGATTTGACATTACCCATTAAGTGGGAGTTCTTGGATGTATGTGTTCTTCATTGACAAGTTTTATTCATGGAGCTTGTGATTGCAATATATTGGTTGGATATGTTGTTGGCATGAGTTTATTGATGTTGTTGATACCTATGAGGTATGGATGGTTGGATGTATTAGCATATGATGTGGATGTTATTTCTAGTCATGTGGGTTTTTTACCTTTGATAACAGCTTTGAGCCTTATGTTATCATTTGGATTTGATGCTTGTGTTATTTAGATTGGTGCATCTTCACCTTGGTATATTCCTTTTCTTCCATAGGTGGTACGTTGGAGGATGACAAAAGTTCTTGCTTAAGATGGTGATCACTTTGTTTCAATTGCAGGTATCTTGATGGAGCACAAGAGCATGCTAGAGATTCATGTGATTTCATATTTGCCTATGATGATGTATTTCATGGATTGACCCTTATACAATGTATATAATAAGCAGGAGAATGTTTGGATATGGTGTTGTACACCATTGCATATTTTGATATATTTTATAATATTGTAATTAAATAATTATTTATTTGTGATGCACCTAGGTGGTGTGGTTAATCACATTGTGTAATTACTTGGGTCCACTTTATGTTGTACTATAACATTGGGATATTATTTGTATTATTTGATTTATTGGGAAAAGTTAGTACCAATAGTCAAATGTGGGGTCAATTATTTTGTGTAACCCATGGTTTTGGTGCACATGGTTTTCTCAATGTAATGTGTGAGCTTATATTATAAATGCAAGCACAATATTAATATTTGAGGTTGGATGGATTATTCATTGTTGGTGAATGAAGTTTTTGTGAGAGGCTGTCATTGTATTCAGCTCTCTCCTGTAAGTGCATATTGTGAAGCATGGTAGGTGATGTGTGGATTCATTCTTGTACACATGGAGGTTGCATTGGAGGTGCTTGATGATTCAAAGGTATTCATGGAGGCTCAGAGATTGTATTGTAATGTTCTCATTGCTAAATAATAAATGTGAGCATGGATGATTTTAGAGGCTGGGTTTTTCCCTACAAAGGGTTTTCCCAGGGTATATCTTGTGTTATCTTGTTTCTTGTTCTTTTGATCTTTGCATTATGGTTGTTTCTGCATCTTGTTTCTCCTACTAGGTTATGTGGAATTGGTTAAATTAGACTTGCAAACTCCTAACAAGTTTTCTAAAGTCATAAAGTCCTAAAAAGTTCACCACTATTAATCCAGTGAAGAGAGAAAGTACATTTCTCAAGATAACATGCAGGAACAACAGATCAACACATATCTTAAGTCATGCATTACATCTTGCGTTCATTTCCAAAAACTTTCTTTTCCTCTAGTAATTGTATCCTTATCATCTACACAAAACTAATTAGACAATCTCATGTTAATCAGATTCAGAATCATTATCTGAAAAAGTTATGATCACAATGTTAATTATAAAAGAACACCTTATATTCAAGGGACCTGAGTATTTGGGGCATCTTTCACCATCCATATTGCCTACATACCCTATATCCATAGGATCAAGGCCCCCTCCATATACGACTGATACTAGGGTATGTGAATATGTAGTTATGTCTTGCACTATGTTTGATGCAACTATGAGCGGGTATGCAACCATTTCTAGGGTGATTCCCTACCCCAGATGGTTCTTCATCAGCTACCACCCACTCAGGTGAAACAAGGACAGAATTAAATCCACTATCATGACCACCTAAAAGGGGTGATTGTTTTACAACCCTAGTGTTGAGGAATCCCTATCAGGTGTCAACTCAAGGAATTAAGTTTACCTAAGGAAAGTTTATCTCCATGTTCATGTACTATTTTTTTACATCACAAGTTTTCCTAATAGATCTATTCGTGATATCCTTAATCTTATTTGGAATAATACTTGCAAGATCAAACTATAATTCAATACCCTAACATCATATTTAAAATCTAAGCACATAGGGAATACTTTATGATTTCTAAATCCTATGAGCTTTGACCTCAAGGGTTAAGAAATATATCAATTACCAAAGAGAAGAAAATCTATTATCTTTAAATTTTAATGATTATAACATAGCTATGTCTATAATTCCATTTAGTCAACTAGGGGAGATAAAGGTTTCCAAGCTTACTACTATCACCTAACTAGACTCTAGGTTATAAACATATATTTCCTCAAGGAGAAAACAAAAGTTGTATTAGTTCTAACATAATGATCTATTCAAGTAAAAAGTATATAAAAAAATTATTACATTACTCCAAGGATGCTAATTCTAATTGCAAATATAATTTCCTAAATCTGGTGATACAATGGACAAAAGGTCTTACTACCTCCTCCTGACGTAGTTGGGATCAGATTATAGTTTTACAACATATTTATAAATCTACACCCCCAAGCAATGTCAATCAATGCCTCAAGCAATATGGAGCAACGTTTATCGAAGCAACAACTATTGTCCTTAACACATAATAATGTCATGATGATTTAATAGGAAGGAAAATACATCGTGAAACACAAAGCCCATCTACACAATCTTAATTTATACATGACAACATCTTCTAGCTCTTATATAACCTTCTAGATTGTCTCAATAGAGAACGTCACCCTATCACTTTAATGACATCAAATCCACATAGGTAATTACCTAAGAATTTCATAATATAAAGTCTCTACTTATCCATTAAAAAGTCTTGGTTTCAAGGGTACTTACCCATTTTTTGACAAAAGCTAATATTGATTCTAAATAAGATCTAATACGAAGGAAAAGAAATTTAAGTAAATCATTCCAACAACTTAAGTTACAAAACCAACCAATTACAACTTACGTATGAAGGGTTTTCAAATTAATTCATTAATATGATCAATTGAGACTAGTAATCTTAAGCCCATTTGACATTAAAGACAAAACCTCCATTCTTGACAATTCACCAAGGAGGTATTTAAGAATCAAGAATGATTTTGATCTACCTTCATGTCCACTATCTAAATAATAATTCTAGTATTACAATAATATGCAAGAAACCATCAACAATAAATGACCAAAGTATTATTGTTTCAATGAGAGACTCTCAATTAAGGAAATTTACATACTTTCTCTAAAACCCCAAGTTCTAATCCCTTTCCCATGTTATCAAGTTAGTATCATATCAGTAAATAAAAACTAAGAAGATCGAGCAAATAGACTACCAACAATGTAAGGAAATTGATGAAGATAAAGGAATTAAAACTTTAGCTCCCTGGCTGCAGTTGGATTTAAGGCCTAAAATGGCACATGCTTTTGTGTAATTGATAGATCACATCCATAAAAGAGACCTATACAAATTTGGAGAAATTGTCTTGGAAGATGAAGGCAGCAAGGTATTTTCTAGATTTAAGATATTTACTTAATGTTGTGGAAGAATAGGAATAAGAATTATTTCTCTACCATCATAGTAAAAGATGGCATATGCATTTGGTCTATTAAACATGCCTCATGGAATAACTATTAGAGTTGTTAAGAACCCTTGAGTATGTGCAGATTGCCACACTGCTACAAAACTTCTCTAAGATTGCCACTAGAGAAATTGTTGTGAGATGTGAACCTTTTCCATCATTTTAAATAGGGGCAATATCCTTGTGGAGATTATTAATGATGCTAAATGAAGTAATCTGAAAAATAGGCTTACACTATAATAGTGGGCACCGTGTCATATTTCTAACTAGCGGTTGTAAAGCCCAACTCCTCAACCTTTGCCAGCATCCTCCATGCCCGTGCACAAATTGAAGCTTTGGTTGAATATATGGACATCCATCAAAATAGAATAGAAGGAGATATTCATCAGATATTATCATTGGAAATGCTCTGTTAGACATGTATTAAAAACGTAGGAGCATAGACAATGCACATGATCCATTTGACATAATGCCTCAAGGAGATGTCAACTCATGGAATGCAATGAATTTAGGATATGCATGAAATGGATTTGTTGAAAAGGCTTATGAAAATCTCAAGCAGTTGTGGTTGGCAGGTGTAAAAAAAATTACCAACCTTTTCCAGCATCCTCCCTACTTGTACTAAAATGGGTGATTTCAAATAGGGGATGGACATCTAACAAGGCATAACAGAAGGGAAATTCTTGTTAGATATGGTAGTTACAAATGCCTTGGTACATTAGTATGCAAAATGTGGAAAGATAGATGATGCGTATGGACTGTTTGACAGGAAGTCTCAAAGAGACATCAATTCATGGAATGCAAAGATTTCAGGATATGCACAAAATGGATTTGTTGAAAAGACTTTAAAAAACTTTCAAGCAAATGAAATTGATAGGCATTAAGTAAAATCCCACAACCTTTGCCAGTGTCCTCCCTGCATGTGCCAAAATGGCACATTCAAACAAGGTATGACCATCCTCAAAGCATAATGTAAGGAAGATTTTTGTCAGATATTATAGTTGGAAATACTCTAGTAGACATATATGCAAAATGAGAAAGCACAGACAAGGCACATCAATTGTTTGACAAAATCCATCAAAGAAATGTCTCATGAACTACAACAATTGCATGATGTGAACAAAATGAATTTGTTGAAAAGGATCTAGAAACTCTCAAGAAAAAGTGACTAGCAGGTGTAAATCCAAATTTCAAAACCTTTCCCAGCATCCTCCTTGTGTTTGCCAAAATGGGGAGCTTTCAAATAGGGTATGGACATCCATCAAAGTAGGATGGAAGGGGGATTTTTTTTCAGATGTAGTAGTTGCAAGTGCCCTAGTAGAACCATATTCAAAATGTAGAAGCATAGAAAATGCACATGGGTTGTTTGACAAAAAGCCTCATAGAGACATTAACTCATGGAATGCAGTGATTTCAGGATATGCATAAAATGGATTTGTTGAGAAAGGGCTTAGAATTTTTTTAAGCAGATGCAATCAGCAGATGAGTGACCAAATTTCCTAGATTATATAGAAACTTATGCCTGTGACCTCGCTTTCCCACCTCCTATTGTTTGTAGGTCATCTCCTCTTCTCTTCCAACTCATAACACTAAAATTGCTTGCCCTCCATTGAATTGGATGTCCCAAACAGAAAATCAGACCTTTTTGCCTCCTCGTGCCAGAAAATAAATTGTCTTTTTAAAAGAATTCATGCCTTCTTACCTACAATGAATGCTAGTCAAAGAAAGTAACCCAAAAACATTAATTTGTATTTAATTCTGATTGGATGGCAGCACGTTCCAAGTGCTGAGTAGCTAGAGGAGTATGGTGGTGGAATAAATTGATTTGATCTTCTTACTTGCCTTCCTTCCCATTTACTCTCCTATCAACTCCCTTATGTTAGTTCCCTTATGTCAGTGGAGAAGGGCGGTGGAGTATGGGGATGGATAAAATCTAATTTTGTCCATCATAGCCTAGCCATGTGGAGATTAACATACCTTCTCTAGAGTCTTCAAGGTGTCAATATAATAAATTTTGTTTTGTTTTGTTCTTAATTAATGATTAAATAACAATACAATTAAAAGTGACTATAATAATAAATATATTAACAATTGAAATATTATTAATAGTTATAATAATAATAATAGTAATAATTTTTAAATGTTAATTAAATGATAATCAAATAAAAATAAATAAATAAATAAATAAATAAAAATGAGAGTCATGACATACTTCACCCCTAAAAGTTTGCATCGTCCCAATGTAAATGTTACAGACAAAAGGTTGATTAAATGTGAGATCTTCATATCTGGTTAAACATCCTTACTGCTTGTGCATTGACTCCAAATGTCGAGTATTGAAACTCATTATCCAAAATTTCCAGTTACGTTAGATTTTTACTCCACCCATGTTAGAATCTAAGAGAAATGATACACAATTGTAGGTTAGAAGAACTATATTATCTTAGTCAATCTTAATACTTAGGAATTTCAAATAACCAATCCCACTAAAGTGTCCAAAATGGGACATACTGAGATAAAGCCAACCAGGCTCTTCTGTCCTTTGGGCAAACTGGTACATACGGAACTAGGTCTAACAGACCCTATCGCTACCCAATACGGGGTAGATAAAATAATGTCCAAACGGGCCTTTACTAGTCAAACGGATCAAAACTCTATCCAATAGGTAAACACAATAGCCATATGGGCTAACAAGGATAAGAATCAATAAATTGCTCTACCAGAGACTTAGACTCATCAGGATCAATCCGGATCCTGAGTCACTTACAGGAAATTACACAATAGGCCCATATATTGCACCGAGGAATTTGTTAGCACAGTAAAAATTTGAAATTTTTACTATCTCCTTACTCCATCATATTTGAATAAATCCTGAAGAATATCCCAAAAAGACCATAATAAAAAAAAATTTTGTATCTCACGAGATGTCTATGGATGAGCAGTGCCAAATTTCATCAAAATCAATCCATCGGCAAGAGCTTGTGTTGCTTACACTGATACACAAGGAATCGTTTCAAAACAACCATCGACATGAAAATAGAGATCGGAAGAAGAATTGTGGAAGTCACAGATGGGGTAAGTAATACCGATGACTTTACATCGGCAAGAAAGGTAAGTGGTCATACCGATCGGTATGACAGATATCTATCGAATGGCTTTTTAAAAGATGCCCCGACGGTATATATCATACCGATAAAGCATTTCGGCAAGAGTTTCACCGAACTGCATGCGGGGGTAACGAAACAAATAGCCATCGGCGAGAGGTAAGCTATTGGGATAGAAAACAAGTAAGCCTCTGATGATTAAGAGTTTTGGCGATAAGAAAGCCATCGACGAGACTTACAGCAATACACCTCTATCGGGATAACTTGACATATCGGAACAAAAGAACCAGGTCTTGCCGATTCACAAGTCACGGCGATCAAAAGGTGTCGGTGACACTTTACTAAACTTTGCCCGATGAAGGATATGAAAAGGGTCATCGGGGAGATGATTTGGATCGGGATATCTTGAGAAAGCTATCCCGATAGTGAATGTCATTCCGACAAAGATAAAAGTCCATACATGAAGATGACTATCGGCGAGACAATAAAGATCGGGAGAACAATATTTTATTATCCCGATAGTCTCAATCTTCCCGATAAGCAAATCATATCAGTGGGACTCGCTATATCGCAGAGAGATCTAAAAACCTTGGCGATGAAGGAAGTCATGCCGATGGTCTCGCCCACTTAAGATATGACATTACATAGCGTCGGGAATACAATTGAGGGGTCACGCCGATTGACTGTTCGCGCCATAAAAAATGTTGAGGTCGCCCAAACATTTCAAAAATCACGCCGATAAGAAGAGTTATGGCGATGTGACACTTCACAGCGATGAACATTGAATTGATCAGATAATTAATACAAACGGCTACAAAATTCATATGATCATTATAATTGCAAAAAACCGTCTGAGAGGAGAATACAAAGGAATTCTCAGGGCAAAATCAGAGGCTTCCAATTCCAGCCACTGAACGACAGGTACACATACAAAAACCACTATATTGCCTGTATTTGAATTTCCTGCTAAAGTTTTAAAATGGAAACTCCGGGAAAGGGAAAAGGAAGAAAGTCACAGGGGGAAACCAGTAAACCTAAAAAGCAAAAAACTGATCAAACCCCTGAAGAGAAAGTAAAGGATAGAAAACTAAATCAGGACCTGATTGATCAGTTGCCTGGGTCAACTCCCAAGGCCAGGAGGTCTGCCCAACTAAGGGAAGAAGTAGAAAAATTGGAAGACAAACACAAACGCCTAGGAGATATCTGGACCCCAATTAGGGGGTATGAGCTCTTCAGATTCCACTATAACAGAAGATTCAGAAATGCCCCTGTGTCAAACCCATGGCACTTGAATTTGGGAAAACTGGTTGTGCCCAATGTATTCCTGAATGTGGAACTCCTCCAACTGCTTGCCAGATATTATAATACAAACCTGAAAGCCATCTGCAACCCACAGGGAGAACCAATTGTGCATTTGTCAAAAAATGCTATTTGTGAGGTCTTTGATTTAGATGATTTATGCACTGTTCCTATTATTTATGAAGACCTGGATAAAGAGTATTGGAGAATGGACACAACTTACAATGGATGGAGGTTGCCCATTCATAGGCCCAGGGTAGAAGGAGAAGTGATGCCCTTAACTGAAAATGATGGCCCTCCCTTTCATGTTGCCATATTTGAACCATATATACAACATACTTATTTTTCTGTAGGTCAAATCCTTGGCTCAGAGGTCCCTAAATTCATGACTATTCCTCTGATGGTCATAGCCTCTGATATCCAGTGTCATAATGCCAGATAATTTGATTATGCTTCTTACATTGCTAATAGAATAGATTCTGGTCTATCTGCAATAAAAAACAATGCTCCAGCGTGCTCTTTTGAGCATTATTCAATGCTTATGCATATGGTGTTATACTATGGCTAGGAAGTAGGGTTGTGGCCAAGTGAGTTTCAAGTTGTTGCTGCAGATAAGAAAGGGGAAAAGATACCTGTACAACTGTGGACCAGAATCTGGGATAGCAGGTATGCCAACTCTAGCTATGCTCAATTTGAAGAGCATTGTGTAAAAGTACTGTATAGATATTTCAATCACCCCTGTGAATACTCAATTTCAAATGAAATAAAAAGATTCCTCAGACCAAAAAATTTTGGTGGCCCCCCTACTATCACTCATAATTGGGGAGATTGGTATTGTTTTGAGGATGCTACTATGATCAGAGTTTATGGTTTTGAGGATGCTCCATTCATATTGCCTAAAACTGTACCTGACAGACTTGCATATTTGGAAATAATTAGGCAAATGCATTGTTCAAATGTCATGCATCTAAGTTCACATGATAAACAATCATTCATGCCCAGTACTTTGTGCTTTGGAGATTTTACTGTGGTTTCGAAAGAAGGATACAATCTCATTTTGGACAAATTAATGCATTATAATATGATGACTGCTGAAGTGAGGAAAGGGTTCGACCCTGAAGGTTTCATTGATTCTGCAAGAAGAAAACAAAATCTCAGTGGATACATGCACATCCATTATCCACATGATGATGTTATTAGAAATTTGGAAGAAGCTGAAGTCGAATTGGTGGTAGAGAAATATAATAGGGAGTTAAATGAAAAGAAAAAGCAGTTAGCAGAGGTTGAAGTGGTATCCTCTAAAGATGAAGAACTGGCAGAACAGGAGCAGCCACAAGAGAAAACAATAGAAATGTCCAAAAGGAAGATGCAACAATATCAGCCTCCAGTTGTGCTACATGATGAGGAGGGGTCTGCTGATGAAGATCCATGGCAAAAGGCTTATGATTCTTTCATTTCAGATGATACATCATTCAGTCAAAGGAATTTAAGTCATTCCTATATAAATACAAAGGAAAAGAAATTAGAGAGTCAGTAGATGATGTTTCTGCTGACAATGAAAAACAGTTATTAGATATGTTGAAGGAAACAGTGGATAAAGAAATACAGGACATGACACCAAGCAAAGGCAGACAGCTGCTCAAGGATGCAGGGGTTATGATTTTTCCTGGTTTGGATTTAAATTCTACTTTGGTTTTTGATAGCTTTTTGAATAATGCTAATGACAAATATAAGCTTACTCCAGAAGGAGTTAATGAAGTATATATGGGAACTAGATACAATAATGATGAAAATTCTTTGATGATATGGGCATTGTATCCTCCCCATAAGAAGACAACCATTATAGACACTGAAAAAACTTTTGGCCATGTTATGACTTTCAGAGCAGGTGAAACTGACCCTATAATTACTGCAGACATTGGTATCAATGTTGCAAAGTTAAATAAAGCACAAGCTCAGATGTTGATCAAGGAAAGAGATGCTTATAAACTGAATTGGGAGAGATTAACAAAAGAGAATGACTACTTGAAGGACGCTGTTAAGAGCACCTTTGGCCAATCTACAAAAAGAATAACTCAAGGTGAGAGCTCACAAGGTAGTCAAGTAATATCCCCTGATCAGGCCAAACAAATTCAAATAGATGCATTTGTTACAATACTGCAGAGTAGGTATGCAAATATGGTACGGTGGTTAAACCAGTTTTGGGATAACTACTCAGAAAATCATAAAGCAGTCAAAGAACATGAAAGGCTTGATAAGAGGATACAAGAAAAGGTGATTGAGTTACAAAATAGAAGTGCCACTAATGGTACAGATATCTCTAATGCAAGAGCATTGCTCAAACAACACCAGAATTATTATGACAAACTTAAAGCTGATGCTAAGGAAGGGACTGATGCCTCAGGCGCAGGAGTGCCCAGGATATTTAAAGATAATGGAGAGATGAAGAGCAAAGAAGAATGGACTGTTGATTGTCAGGTTATATTGCACAAAGCCACGGGAGCTCTGAAAGATAAAGCCTCTACATCTAAAGAAGCTTGCAAACAATTGGAGGAAATGGTCACCCTTGATATAATTACCAGGAGTGCTGTTGATCTTACTGATTCTCACCGTGAGCAGGAGTATTTAGATCATCTGGCAAAAGTTTATTTATGGCTAAATAGAGCCTAATTAAGCTTATGTAATTATTGTTTATGTTGGTTAAATTCCCAAGAGACTTATTGAAGAGTTGTATCTCCTCATGAAAATATCTATATAAGTTCAAACAATCGATGCTGAAACAACATCAGCAGTTGAGAATATTTATATATACATAACATACAATATTCCAAAATGACTATGTTGCTTATTTTATTTGAAGAAGAAGTTTGAAGTTCTCTGATTCAGTATTTCTACTTTGGTATCAGTTATTTGTTGAAATTATTCAATTGTGTGGCTGTCTCCATTTCTGCATTTCCCTGTTATTCAGATTAAGATATCAAGTATATATTTAATCTGTCAATACACATTTGCTGTATCTGTGTGATTAATTTGGTTGGTGTCCATCTAAGGAATTAAACCCTTCTGATTTATTCACAGTAGCCTGGAAGTAGTAAGTTGGGATTACTAAGTAGAGCCATATAATCAGGATTGACATACTGTCTCCAGTAAAATATTATCTGTTAATCTTGTCCATTCATTTCATTTGGTTCCTTCAAGTAAGGATTAAAATACCTTCTGGTGAATTATAAGATATCTGATTTTATTTGGTTGGATTATCAAGAATAGTCTGTCAGTCATTTACTTGCACGTTTATACAAGCTATAAACCAGAACTGTGCCAAATATCTAGAATTATTACCATTAAGAAACTACTGTTCTTAGCCCTTCAAATTGACTCTGTTACCCAACAAGGCACTAGTCTCATTCAACTCATTAATTAAAATCTTTTTACCTTGATATTGCTTATACAATTTCTGCAAATCACTTATTAAACATTACACATAGAATTAATTAGTCAGCCATTTCATCTATTTTACATCCTATGCCATTGTAGATAGATATAGTTATTCTACTCATTCACACTCAGACTGCTTTAGTATTCCAAGGTTCACCCACCTAGGTGTAGCAGGACCTAAAGTGTAGGAAATCATCAAACCGTGAAGGTTGATTTCGTCAAGTTAGTTCAAAAACGTTGCAAATCCAAACGTAGAGCCTGGCATCCTCTTAGGATTTGCAACCTGCATTTTTAAGACCTAACAAATTGGCGACTCTACTGGGGACTAGTAAAAGGACCTTAGAGATTAATCCTTTCTTTCATAGAGTCATTTCAAAAATTTAATTTGGTAACTCTGCTGGTGACAAGAACCCTACAGATAAAAATATAAACTTTTCCTATTCAATAGGTGGCGACTCTAGTTACAATTATAACAAAATTTTCGAATGGATGGTAGGAGATCCAAGATGGAAGGTAAAAATTTGTAGTCATCTCCACCCCTCAGAAACATTTCCAAAAGAAATGTGAATTCAAAGCATTCCCACCGAGATAATAATCTAGACATCCAAGAGAATGATTCAGAACAAAACATTGCAATTCACAACAAATTCACACCTCTGCATGATTCAAACGAGAACCTCAGTGAAGCAACTGATGATATTTTGGCAAGTTACAGACCCACTCCTCAAGAATAGCGAGATCATGATGCAAAGGTCATGAGGGATATTGATAGGAACCAAGCTGAACATGATTTCAAGATCTCATTTGACCAGGGAGAAGAGATAGAATATGGATTTTCAAATCAGGGAATGAATGACAATCCAGAACATCAGGAAACAAATAATCAAGACATGAGTGATGAGCAACAGGAAATACTCATGCTCAGGAAAGAACTTGAAAGATACAAGATACAAGAGGAGAAGGAGTTGTTGCAGCAAGAAATTCAACAGAGAAAAAATAAAGCCAAAACAGCTCCCCCAAAATATGTACCTCCGCATAGAGGGAATATTTCAAGAAATACACAGCAAAATACAGGTGGTTTTCAAAATTCACATGCTTCTGGAAGTCATTAGAACATTATTCCCCAAAACCCTAGACCACCTCCCATACGTAATACATCTCAACATATGGCAAATACTTACCTACCCCCTGGTCAACAATATTATAGGCCACAAAATCAACACATAAATCCCCATATGAACCAACATCAACAATATGCATATCATCAGCCACCAGGTGGATATAATTATTATCCCAATCCACCACCTCTCAATTTCCCTCCCCAAAACCTTGCTAATATATGCAGTCAATTTGATTTAACTAGATATCAGTTATATCCATATCCTATGGATAGTACTTGGAGAAACATGGTTCCCAAGTTTACTGGAAACAATGTAGTATCTGCAGAAGATCATATCAGAAGTTTTAATGCTTTTGTACAGGATATAGGTATGGATTGGGAAGACATTAGAATGAGGTTATTTATGATGTCCCTCACTGAAGATGCCAGAGATTGGTTTAATAGCTTGCCCGATGCATCAATCAATTCAATAACTGATTTTCATAACCAGTTTAAGGATCAGTATGGTAACCAATACGCTCCTGAGTTTGCACTACATGAACTAATAAGTATACAAAAGTATCAAAATGAATCAGTATTTGATTTCAACCTGAAGTTTTCCAAGCTACATAATAAGGTACCACATGGAGCCAAGTTATCTGACCAGGCAGCACTGAGTATCTATATGAAAGCATTTGACCCCAAAACAGGATATGAACTCAGAAATCGGTGTCCTGCAACATTGGCCGAAGCACAGAAAGTAGCCATAACTATCAAAAATAATAGGAAGGCTACAGGAATGGTTAGTAAAAGGGACAATCATAGAAATCTTCAGAATCCAAATGCTCAACAGATTAAACCAGAGGGTCAGCATAGGCATGATAGACCTAGGTTACATGATATGCCTTACAATACAAATTGGAAGGATGGAAGACCTATTGACAACAACAGAAAGCAGCCGTATGGAAAGGATACTCCTAATCCCTTGAAGAGAAACATGGCACATATGGCAGAAAATAAACCTTGGTGTTTTGTATGTAACCTACCACATTCACCGGAATACTGTGAGGTAGCTAAATCAATACAACAAGAGGAAATGCTATACAACTATAATAGGGATAATCACACCATAAATATGATGCAAGATACACCATGTGTAGTAACAGAAGATTATTCTTCTGCAGAAGAAGAAGGATATGAGTATGATGTGGGGAACCAAAAGTATCATATTAACATGGGAGAACAGCAGGTATTCTCAAACCAGGAAGATAGTTGTAACAACAAGTCACGTGGTCAATGGAGAAAACCTACTGAGGATGAAAGAGAAGATCTCACAGTGGCTGCAGTGGCTCAAGCTCGAAACACTTATAACTTAAGGAATAGAACAACAAATGTTGGGCAAGCAACTCCAAAAAATGTATATATTGGAAAAAGTCTTGACCCAAAAATCAGAAGCAGACTTATCAACCTGCTCAGGAAGTACAGGCATGTGTTTGCTTGGTCATATGATGACTTAAAAGCATATAGAGAGGATCTATTTCAACATGAGATACCACTGAAGCAAGATGCTAAACCTTTCAGACAGAAGCAGAGACCGATTAATCCTACACTAGCCCCTAAAATGTTGGAGGAACTTACAAAGTTAAGGGAAGGAGCTATAATCAAACCTATTAGACACTCTTCCTGGGTTTCAAACTTAGTGCCTGTCAGGAAAAAGAATGGTGACATTAGACTATGTGTGGATTTTAGAAACTTGAATAAATCTTCCCTCAAAGATAATTATCCTCTTCCCAATATGGAGGCAATATTGCAGAAAGTTACTGGGTGTGAGTTGCTATCCATGATGGACGGTTTCTCTGGCTACAATCAAGTAAAAGTTAAGGAGTCTGAACAATTTAAGACGGCATTCACCACTCCGTGGGGAACATATGTGTATTTGAGAATGCCATTTGGATTAACTAATGCTGGAGCAACATTCCAGAGAGCGATGGATGTAGCTTTTGCTGAATTAATCAATAAGATTATGATAGTATATCAAGACGACTTGACAGCATATTCTAAAAAAGCTGAAGATCATTGCACACATTTAGAACAAGTATTTATCAAAGCCCTAGAATATGGGATATCATTGAACCCTAAAAAATGCCATTTTGCAGTAACAGAAGGAAAATTGCTTGGTCATATAGTCTCGAAGGAAGGAGTTAAAATAGATCCTGAAAGGGTAAAAGCAATTGATCAAGTCCCTATTCCAAAAAATGTAAAAGCTATACAATCATTCTTTGGTCAGATAAATTTTATCAGAAGATTTATACCAAATTTCGCAGAAATTGTTTGTCCTATATCGAGAATGCTGAAGAAGAATTCAGAAATGAAGTGGACAACAGAAACAGTGGAAGCATTTGGTAACATTAAGGAGGCTATCAAGCAAGCTCCAGTCTTAATGTCCCCTGACTTTGGTAAACCTTTCCAACTTTTCTCATTTGCTTCCTATCATACAGTAGTAGCAGTGTTGTTACAGAAAAACAATGATGGACATGAACAGCCTATCTCTTTCTTTAGCAAGTCCCTTCAGAATGCAGAGTTGAAGTATGACATTATTGAAAAATAGGCATATGCATTGGTAAAAGCGGTAAAAAATTTTAGACCATATTTGGTAGGGGCTAAAATCATAGCATATGTTCCTAATGCTGCAGTGAAGGATGTACTGATCCAAACTGAGGTCACCGGTAGGAGATGTAGGTGGATCAATAGGATTCAGGAATTCAACATTGAAATCCAAATCACTAAATTAGTCAGAGGACAGGGTCTTGCCAAATTGATGGCCGAAAGTAATCTAGAAGCTTCCCAGATATGTAATGTTGATGCAAGTACCAGCATCAAACACACTCCATGGTATACTGATATAGTATATTATCTAAAACATATGAAGTGTCCTGAAGGATATGATGATAATAGAAGAAGGACACTCAAACTACAAGCTTCAAAATATGTACTCATTGGTGGGGATCTCTATTGGAAAAACAGAGATGGGGTTCTACTATTATGCTTGGATGAATATCAATCAAAACATATTATGAAGGAGTTACATGAAGGCATGTGCGGAGGTCATTTCTCAGCAAAGACCACAGCACACAAGATCCTGAGGACAGGGTACTATTGGCCTAAAGTCTTTAATGATTCATACCAATACACTAGAAAGTGTGAAGCATGCCAAAAGTTCTCAGGGAAGTTAAAGTATCAGGGAGCACTACCCTTAAAACCTATGCAGGTTGAGGCTCCATTTTATCGGTGGGGTATTGATTTTATAGGTGAAATTTCAGAAAAATCGAGTGGGGGGCACCAATGGATTTTAGTGGCTACTGATTACTTTACAAAATGGGTGGAAGCAATCCCAACCAAACAAGCTACAAGTAAAGTTGTGATTAATTTTCTAATGGATAACATTATATGCAGATTTGGTACTCCTGTAAGATTGATTACAGATAATGGGATGTGTTTTAGATCTGATGAATTCAAGGGTTTTTGCAATACACATGGTATCACTGTTTCTTATGCTGCTCCATACCATCCACAGGCAAATGGACAAGCTAAATCAAGTAATAAGAGCCTGTTGAAAATCATAAAGAGAATGTTGGATAAAAATAAGAAGGCTTGGGATTCAAAATTAAGAATGGCAGTATGGGCTGACAGGATTACTATAAAAAGGGCAATTGGGAGATCCCCTTATGAATTGGTATATGGAACACAAGCAAGATTACCATTGGAAAATCTTATACCAGTATACAAATTTATCCTCCAGGAAGACTTGAATATCCCTGAACCAATGGAAGAAAGGTTGGAACAATTGGCAGAGCTTGATGAAACAAGAAGAATAGCTCAAAGACAGAATATTAAATTACAATCACAGGTAAAATATCTCTTTGACAAGAAGGCCAAAGAAAGAAAGTTTGAAATAAATGATCTGGTACTAATGTGGAATGCAAGATGTTAGGACAAAGGAAAACATGGAAAATTTGAAGCTCTGTGGTTAGGTCCTTTTGTTATCACTAGCAAGGGAGGTGATGATTCTTACTATGTACAGAATATGTCAGGAGAGGAGCAAGAATTGCCTGTACATGGGCAATACTTGAAGCAGTTCTTTTCATAAACATGTACAAAGAGAATTGAGTGTTGCCAGTGCATGGACAACATTCAAATAGTTCTCAAAATATTCCTATTCCATGCACAATAGTCTAGGAATCATTCCCGCTCCCCATCATTTGTTCTTTTCCTTTTCCCAAAACCTCACCCCAAGATAATAAAATATGTGGTCTACTTCCCCAGGAGATCTGGATCCTTATTATACTCACAGGGAGTATACATCCCAGACAGAGCCACTGTTAGCACAGTAAAAATTTGAAATTTTTACTATCTCCTTACTCCATCATATTTGAATAAATCTTGAAGAATATCCCAAAAAGACCATAATAAAAAAAAAATTGTATCTCACAAGATGTCTATGGATGAGCAGTGCCAAATTTCATCAAAATCAATCCATCGGCAAGAGGTTGTGTTGCTTACACCGATACACAAGGAATCATTTGAAAACAACCATCAGCGTGAAAATAGAGATCGGAAGAAGAATTGTGGAAGTCACCGATGGGGTAAGTAATACCGATGACTTTACATCGGCAAGAAAGGTAAGTGGTCATACTGATCGGTATGACAGATATCTATCGGATGGATTTTTAAAAGATGCCCCGACGGTATATATCATACCGATAAAGCATTTCGGCAAGAGTTTCACCGAACTGCATGCGGGGGTAACGAAACAAATAGCCATCGGTGAGAGGTAAGCTATCAGGATAGAAAACAAGTAAGCCTTCGATGATTAAAAGTCTTGGCGATAAGAAAGCCATCGGTGAGACTCACAGTGATACACCTCTATCGGGATAACTTGACATATCGGAACAAAAGAACCAGGTCTTGCTGATTCACAAGTCACGGCGATCAAAAGGTGTCGGTGACACTTTACTAAACTTTGCCTGATGAAGGATATGAAAAGGGTCATCGGGGAGATGATTTGGATCGAGATATCTTGAGAAAGCTATCCCGATAGTGAATGTCATTTCGACAAAGATAAAAGTCCATACATGAAGATGACTATCGGTGAGACAATAAAGATCGGGAGAACAATATTTTATTATTCCGATAGTCTCAATCTTCCCGATAAGCAAATCATATTGGTGGGAGTCGCTATATCGCAGAGAGATCTAAAAACCTTGGCGATGAAGGAAGTCATGTCGATGGTCTTGCCCACTTAACATATGACATTACATAGCGTCGGGAATACAATTGAGGGGTCATGCCGATTGACTGTTCGTGCCATAAAAAACGTTGAGGTCGTCCAAACATTTCAAAAATCACGCCGATAAGAAGAGTTATGCCAATGTGACACTTCACAGTGATGAACATTGAATTGATCAGATAATTAATACAAACGGCTACGAAATTCATACGATCATTATAATTGCAAAAAACCGTCCGAGAGGAGAATACAAAGGAATTCTCAGGGCAAAAGCAGAGGCTTCCAATTCCAGCCACCGAACGATAGGTACACATACAAAAACCACTATATTGCCTGTATTTGAATTTCCTGCCAAAGTTTTAAAATGGAAACTCCGGGAAAGGGAAAAGGAAGAAAGTCACAGGGGGAAACCAGTGAACCTAAAAAAGCAAAAAACTGATCAAACCCCTGAAGAGAAAGTAAAGGATAGAAAACTAAATCAGGACCTGATTGATCAGTTGCCTGGGTCAACTCCCAAGGACAGGAGGTCTACCCAACTCAGGGCAGAAGTACAAAAATTGGAAGACAAACACAAACGCCTGGGAGATATCTGGACCCCAATTAGGGGGTATGAGCTCTTCAGATTCCACTACAACAGAAGATTCAGAAATGCCCCTGTGTCAAACCCATGGCACTTGAATTTGGGAAAACTGGTTGTGCCCAATGTATTCCTGAATGTGGAACTCCTCCAACTGCTTGCCAGATATTATAATACAAACCTGAAAGCCATCTGCAACCCACAGGGAGAACCAATTGTGCATTTGTCAAAAAATGCTATTTGTGAGGTCTTTGATTTAGATGATTTATGCACTGTTCCTATTATTTATGAAGACCTGGATAAAGAGTATTGGAGAATGGACACAACTTACAATGGATGGAGATTGCCCATTCATAGGCCCAGGGTAGAAGGAGAAGTGATGCCCTTAACTGAAAATGATGGCCCTCCCTTTCATGTTGCCATATTTGAACCATATATACAACATACTTATTTTTCTGTAGGTCAAATCCTTGGCTCAGAGGTCCCTAAATTCATCACTATTCCTCTGATGGTCATAGCCTCTGATATCCAGTGTCATAATGCCAGACAATTTGATTATGCTTCTTACATTGCTAATAGAATAGATTCTGGTCTATCTGCAATAAAAACCAATGCTCCAGCGTGCTCTTTTGAGCATTATTCAATGCTTATGCATATGGTGTTATACTATGGCCAGGAAGTAGGGTTGTGGCCAAGTGAGTTTTGAGTTGTTGCTGCAGATAAGAAAGGGGAAAAGATACCTGTACAACTGTGGACCAGAAACTGGGATAGCAGGTATGCCAACTCTATCTATGCTCAATTTGAAGAGCATTGTGTAAAAGTACTGTATAGATATTTCAATCACCCCTGTGAATACTCAATTTCAAATGAAATAAAAAGATTCCTCAGACCAAAAGATTTTGGTGGCCCCCCTACTGTCACTCATAATTGGGGAGATTGGTATTGTTTTGAGGATGCTACTATGATCAGAGTTTATGGTTTTGAGGATGCTCCATTCATATTGCCTAAAACTATACCTGACAGACTTGCATATTTGGAAATAATTAGGCAAATGCATTGTTCAAATGTCATGCATCTAAGTTCACATGATAAACAATCATTCATGCCCAGTACTTTGTGCTTTGGAGATTTTACTGTGGTTTCGAAAGAAGGATACAATCTCATTTTGGACAAATTAATGCATTATAATATGATGACTGCTGAAGTGAGGAAAGGGTTCGACCCTGAAGGTTTCATTGATTCTGCAAGAAGAAAACAAAATCTCAGTGGATACATGCACATCCATTATCCACATGATGATGTTATTAGAAATTTGGAAGAAGCTGAAGTCGAATTGGTGGTAGAGAAATATAATAGGGAGTTAAATGAAAAGAAAAAGCAGTTAGCAGAGGTTGAAGTGGTATCCTCTGAAGATGAAGAACTAGCAGAACAGGAGCAGCCACAAGAGAAAACAATAGAAATGTCCAAAAGGAAGATGCAACAATATCAGCCTCCAGTTGTGCTACATGATGAGGAGGGGTCTGCTGATGAAGATCCACGGCAAAAGGATTATGACTCTTTCATTTCAGATGATACATTCATTCAGTCAAAGGAATTTAAGTCATTCCTGTATAAATACAAAGGAAAAGAAATTAGAGAGTCAGTAGATGATGTTTCTGCTGACAATGAAAAACAGTTATTAGATATGTTGAAGGAAACAGTGGATAAAGAAATACAGGACATGACACCAAGCAAAGGCAAACAGCTGCTCAAGGATGCAGAGGTTATGATTTTTCCTGGTTTGGATTTAAATTCTGCTTTGGTTTTTGATAGCTTTTTGAATAATGCTAATGACAAATATAAGCTTACTCCAGAAGGAGTTAATGAAGTATATATGGGAACTAGATACAATAATGATGAAAATTCTTTGATGATATGGGCATTGTATCCTCCCCATAAGAAGACGGCCATTATAGACACTGAAAAAACTTTTGGCCATGTTATGACTTTCAGAGCAAGTGAAACTGACCCTATAATTACTGCAGACATTGGTATCAATGTTGCAAAGTTAAATAAAGCACAAGCTCAGATGTTGATCAAGGAAAGAGATGCTTATAAACTGAATTGGGAGAGATTAACAAAAGAGAATGACTACTTGCAGGACGCTGTTAAGAGTACCTTTGGCCAATCTACAAAAAGAATAACTCAAGGTGAGAGCTCACAAGGTAGTCAAGTAATATCCCCTGATCAGGCCAAACAAATTCAAATAGATGCATTTGTTACAATACTGCAGAGCAGGTATGCAAATATGGTACGGTGGTTAAACTAGTTTTGGGATAACTACTCAGAAAATCATAAAGCAGTCAAAGAACATGAAAGGCTTGATAAGAGGATACAAGAAAAGGTGATTGAGTTACAAAACAGAAGTGCCACTGATGGTACAGATATCTTTGATGCAAGAGCATTGCTCAAACAGCACCAGAATTATTATAACAAACTTAAAGCTGATGCTAAGGAAGGGACTGATGCCTTAGGCGCAGGAGTGCCCAGGATATTTAAAGATAACGGAGAGATGAAGAGCAAAGAAGAATGGACTGTTGATTGTCAGGTTATATTGCACAAAGCCACAGGAGCTCTGAAAGATAAAGCCTCTACATCTAAAGAAGCTTGCAAACAATTGGAGGAAATGGTCACCCTTGATATAATTACCAGGAGTGCTGTTGATCTTACTGATTCTCATCGTGAGCAGGAGTATTTAGATCATCTGGCAAAAGTTTATTTATGGCTAAATAGAGCCTAATTAAGCTTATGTAATTATTGTTTATGTTGGTTAAATTCCCAAGAGACTTATTGAAGAGTTGTATCTCTTCATGAAAATATCTATATAAGTTCAAACAATTGATGCTGAAACAACATCAGCAGTTGAGAATATTTATATATACATAACATACAATATTCCAAAATGACTATGTTGCTTATTTTATTTGAAGAAGAAGTTTGAAGTTCTCTGATTCAGTATTTCTACTTTGGTATCAGTTATTTGTTGAAATTATTCAATTGTGTGGCTGTCTCCATTTTTGCATTTCCCTGTTATTCAGATTAAGGTATCAAGTATATATTTAATCTGTCAATACACATTTGCTATATCTATGTGATTAATTTGGTTGGTGTCCATCTAAGGAATTAAACCCTTCTGATTTATTCACAGTAGCCTGGAAGTAGTAAGTTTGGATTACTAAGTAGAGCCATATAATCAGGATTGACATACTGTCTCCAGTAAAATATTATCTGTTAATCTTGTCCATTCATTTCATTTGGTTCCTTCAAGTAAGGATTAAAATACCTTCTGGTGAATTATAAGATATCTGATTTTATTTGGTTGGATTATCAAGAATAGTCTGTCAGTCATTTACTTGTACGTTTATACAAGCTATAAACCAGAACTGTGCCAAATATCTAGAATTATTACCATTAAGAAACTACTGTTCTTAGCCCTTCAAATTGACTCTGTTACCCAACAAGGCACTAGTCTCATTCAACTCATTAATTAAAATCTTTTTACCTTGATATTTCTTATACAATTTCTGCAAATAACTTATTAAACATTACACATATAATTAATTAGTCAGCCGTTTCATCTATTTTACATCCTATGCCATTGTAGATAGATATAGTTATTCTACTCATTCACACTTAGACTGCTTTAGTATTCCAAGGTTCACCCACCTAGGTGTAGCAGGACCTAAAGTGTAGGAAATCATCAAACCGTGAAGGTTGATTTCGTCAAGTTAGTTCAAAAACATTGCAAATCCAAACATAGAGCCTGGCATCCTCTTAGGATTTGCAACCTGCATTTTTGAGACCTAACAGAATTTATGTGAGTTCATTCGATAAGAATGTTCTGAGGACCTTGTACCCTCCCTCGGGTTTGTAGGCAACCGACCAGGTGCAAGGTCAATCTTTCTGACTATGAGTGACTTCCATTATTCCAATATCATATAAACATTACACTTAAAATGAATACATGCTCAAGCACAGACATCAACACTCAAGTGAAAGGTAACAATTCTAGCTATCATGCATGCCTATTTGTAGAGACTGCCACATCAACAACTCTTCCAAACTTTCCATCCATCTCTCTCTTCACAAATGTTGCATCATTTGGTGTCACCTTATGGCTTATTATCAAAAAGTAGTGCTAGCATCCCAAAATTGATAGGAGCTTCCCAAGCTAGGAGTCCATGAATGACATCAATTTCCTGAAAGTCAATAGTTGTCTCTAGTACTCTTCCAGTTAGTCACAAAATCATATTGTCTCACCTCTAAGGGAAACCAATATCATTAATACCTTAGTGACAAGTAACCAAAAAATAAAGATGGCATCAGGGCCCTCTCAAGGACCCTATTCATGTTTCCTAATACCTTGCTAGCGTTCATTTAAGGTGTTATCCTCCAAGAGGAAGGTATGCAAGAAACACACACATAGATCTAGGGGGTGGATGGATTATGACTATCCCATACTAGTCCCATCTGCAACCCCCATCCTCACAATATAATTCCCTAGGCCACCTACCCCCCCATACAACCTACTAGGGGCCCCTCCTGAACATTGCAGTCTATATAAGTCACATTACTCCACACATGCCACCAATTGTAACGATAAAATGCCTCAAATTAGGAAGGACTAAGTAAAACAAGTCCATAAGTTAAATTCTCAATTAGAATAAAAACAAGCCAAGAAGAAGTGAAGATCAAAGATAGCAACCATTGCAACATCCCAAATTTAACAAAGAACAAGTCCTTAAGGCAAAAGGACCATCTCAAAATTAAAATAACTAATTAGCCCAAAGAAACAAAACACTATTGGCTTAACACTTTAGTAAAACCTTTAACACAAGAATAAATAATGCAACAATCTCATAAAATTTGCAAATTACAATCACCATGTAGCCTTACAACAAGACTACCTAAGGGGAGTAGGGGAATTGGGTGGACTTCTATCACTAAAATAGATAAATCATATAGTGGTCTCAACCACGTAGAGAACAATGATAAATCACCATGTTACACTAAGCATTCCCCACACAACCTGGAACAACCTTATCATATTTTTGTATCAAAAATCCACACGAATAGTCACATGCCCCCACACAACCCAGGGCATGCCATTATGAAAAGATGCATTAAGATATGCCACAAAAAGAAATAGCCACAGAATATGATATCCACTTCCCAAAAGAGAATCCACAAGTCTCACAGTTGTCATGTACCAAAATACTATTGTCTCATTACACATACCATTAGTGACATTAAGCTATCCACCTCACCCTCTAGGGAGGGTTTGATGCAGGAGCATCCAAGGTGTAAGAGCAATCTTGCATCAACCAAAAAAAAAAATGTGTTGTTTCTTTTCAATAAGGGCTAAATTTGGTAGGGTTACTATTTTTAGTAAGTTTGCATTTGTGTACGGTTGGATACAAAATCTTACACAGACCTCCAAAATGGTGAATTGAAGCTAATGGTGAAGAAATCACTTCAATATCATTTGTCATTTGTGAGATATTAAAATTTCAAATTCCAAAAATCCTATTGAAATATTCAAAGTCAAATTTGAGGCACTTAGAGGCTCCGGATGGGCTCGAAATTTGGTGGGAAACCCAAGCAGTCTACCTATGGATACTATATGTGCACCATCATCTTTTTGAGAGCTTTCCGAAAAGGTATTATAACTGAAAATCCAACAGTCGGATCAAAAGTTATGGCCCCACGAAGTTGACCTATTTTTGGAGGGAGATGCAAATTTTGAAATTGAGCTGGTGGTCGCCAAAAAGGGCTATATATAACCATTTTTGGGAACCCTTAGGGTAGTAGAGTTAAAAGGGAAGGTGTAGAGTCAAGAAAAAAAAGGAAATTAGAAACCCTAGTTGATTTGGGAATTACAGAAGGCTGAAGATTCCAGAGTTTTGAGAGAGGGAGCTATAATGTGTTGTACCCTATAGGGGATTCATCCTCTAATTGTATTTGAGCTTCTGTAATGTACTATTTTTCCCATATTAATAAAATATCATTCTATTTTCTGTGTGCAATTTTTGTTATTGTGTGTTTTATGATTTACCCCCTTCATCAAGTGGTATTAGAGCAAGGGTTCCTAAGTGTGTAGACAGATCGCCAACCATGAGGCAGTTTGTACTAGGACCTGAGGTTGTGGGTTTGCTGTAGATATCAAGATGCCTCCATGAAGAAATCATGGTGGGAGGAATGCTTTGATGAAAGAGGGTTTTAGAGCCCTACAAAGACAAATCGATGCATTACAAGAGGAGTTGCGAAGAGGGTTCAAGCCAAGAAGGAGAGAGGAAAGTGAAGATGAAGCTGAAGAAGAGCTATCTGAGGAAGAACAAGAAGTTGTGGAAGATCCTACAGAAGTTAGGTTGTTGAGGGCCATTTCAAAGATTGGAAAGAGGCCCAGGATCAAAGTTTCTACCTATTCTAGAGATTTGAATCCGGAACAACTTATTGATTGGATCAATGATATGGAGGAGTATTTCGAGTATGAAGATGTGGAACACCCTGAACGGGTCAAGTTTGCAAAAACAAAGTTGAAGGGCCACGCCAATATTTGGTGGAAGGAGGTCCAGTTAGAAAGAAATAGAAGAGGAAAAGAAAAGATTACCAGATGGGATCGGATGGTGGAGAAATTAAAGAAGCAGTTCATTCTTGTGGACTATGAGATGGAGTTGCTGGAGAAGCTGCAAGGATTGAAGCAAGGTAACAAGTCTGTTAAGGAGTACATAGAAGATTTTTATAAGATCACTATCAGGACAGGCCATGGAGAGGCCAACAAGGAGAAGGTAGCCCATTACATTAATGGTTTGAGGCCAAGTATTCAAGAAGAGTTGAGCCTGGTCAGAATGACCACCATAGAAGATGCATACCAGTTTTCCCTGAAGGTGGAAGAGAAGCTAAATAAGAGATTTGAAAGCAAGCAAAGGGGAAGAGGTCAAGGTGAAAGGACTGGTGGAAGACCCTATGGAGGCCAAAATGAAGATCCAAGGAAAAGTGAAGAAGCTGGGACTAGTCGAAATCAGAGAGGAGATAATACCTACCGCCCTCGTGACAAGAATAATGGTGAGCAAAGAGGAAGAGGTAGACCTAGGCAAGGACCTGGAAGAGGAGGTTTTAGAGGAACATGTTTCCAATGTGGAGAAGAAGGGCATCGAGCATACGAGTGTCTGCAACATCAAGGAAGGATGAATAGAAGACCTAAAGGTAATGCACAAGTTGCACATGTGGATGAAGATGCACAGTCTAAGCGCTCCAAAGATGCAGAAAGGGGAGAAACCCTAGTTGTCAGAAGAACTTTGTTGAATGAGGAGAAAGAACCCAATCAGAGCAGGAAGAGTTTATTCCGCACAAGGTGCAAATGTGAAGGTAAGTGTTATGATATTATTATTGATAGTGGAAGCACTGATAATCTTGTTTTAGAGGAGATGGTTGACAAGTTGAAGTTGACAAGAAGAAAGCATCCGCATCCATACCAGATTGCATGGTAGTAGAAGGACCATAGAGCTTTAGTCAATGAACAGTGTTTAGTGAAGTTCAAGATTGGTGACTACCATGATGAGGTGATGTGTGAAATCATATCGATGGATGCATGTCATATGTTATTAGGGAGGTTGTGGAAATATGATAGGAGCATTGTCCATGATGGCCATGCAAACACATACTCCCTAACAAAGGATGGAGTACGTCATATGTTGAAGCCCTTGAAGGAGGTGGAAGAAAAGGTACACAGTACTACTAGAATTTGCTTGGTAGATGGTAGAAAGTTTTTGGAGGGTATGAAGCATGAGCATTATTGCTTTGCATTGATTCCTAAGATTAGTCAAGAGAAATGTGAAGATGCACCAGTAGAAGTCTCAGAAATGTTGGAAGAATTTCAAGATATTATCTCTGATAATGTACCAGAAGGTTTACCACCAATGAGGAAGATAAGTCATCAAATGGATTTGATACCAGGAGCTAGTTTACCAAATAAGGCAGCCCACAGAATGACTCCAGCAGAGAATGAAGAGTTGAATAGACAAGTTCACGAGCTGTTAAGGAAGGGACTGATAAGGGAGAGCCTAAGTCCATGTGCAGTACTTGCAGTACTAGCACCAAAGAAAGATGGAGAGTGGAGGATGTGTACAGATTCCTGAGCCATCAACAAGATCACAATCAAGTATAGATTTCCATTGCCAAGAATGGATGACATAATAGATTATTTGAGTGGAGCCAGGTACTTCACGAAGATTGATCTGAAGAGTGGGTATCACCAGATTTGAATCAGAGAAGGAGATGAATGGAAGACAGCCTTCAAGACAAGGGAGGGTTTGTATGAGTGGTTAGTCATGCAATTTGGGCTAACCAATGCACCGAGCACATTCATGCGGCTCATGAACGAGATACTAAAAGAATTTTTGGGAAGTTTTGTTATTGTTTATTTAGAAGACATTTTGATTTTCAGTAAGACTTGGGATAAGCATTTGATGCATATCAGAAGAGTTTTAGAGAAGCTGAGGGAGGAGAAGTTGTTGATCAATATGAAGAAATGTAGTTTTGTAAAGAAGGAATTTGTATACCTAGGATTTCTTGTCTCAGAGGAAGGTCTTAAGATGGACCCAGAGAAGGTGAGGGCTATCACTGAATGGCCTATGCCAAGGAGTGCTTTCGAGGTACGATCTTTTTATGGTTTGGCAAGTTTTTACAAAAAAATTATCAGAAATTTTAGTAGCATTTGTGCATCCCTAACTAAGACAATGAGAGGGGATAGAAAAGAGTTTAGATGGACTAAAGGAGAAAACAAGAGCTTTGACACATTGAAGCAAAAAGTCGTAGAACAACCTGTGTTGGCACTTTCATATTTCAATAAGGTATTTTAGGTATATTGTGATGGTAGTGGTAGTGGTATAGGAGCTGTTCTAAGTCAAGAAGGTAAGCCCATTGCCTATTTTAGTGAGAAGCTTAATGATGCCAAGAAAAAGTATTATGTTTATGATCAGGAGTTTTATGCAATAGTTCAAGCTTTGAAGAAATGGAGACATTATTTGTTGCCAAAAGAGTTTGTTTTATATACTGATCATTAGGATTTGCAGTATCTTAATAGTCAAGGAAAGTTAAATCAAAGGCACTTAAAATGGGTTGAGTTTTTGTAGAGTTATACTTTTTTTTTTAAGTATAGGAGTGGGAAGTCCAATTGGGTTGCAGATGCCTTGAGCAGAAGGCAAAATTTGTTGACAGAAATGAAGATAGAGGTTGTTGGGTTTGATGAACTCAAAAGTTTGTATCCTAAAGATCTAGATTTTGTAGAGGCTTGGAAAGCTTGTTTAGAACCTTTACTTTGGACAGGATAAAATGGTTGGATTACATAATCCAAGATGGCATGTTGTTTAGAGGAAGCCAGTTGTGCATTCCGAGGAGTTCCATGAGAGAGAATCTTATTAAGGAGAAGCATAGTGGAGGATTAGCTAGACACTTTGGTCGAGATAAGACCATTGCTATTGTTGGTGAACATTATTACTGGCCACAATTGCAGCAATATGTGAGCAAATTTGTGCAGAGTTGTAGAGTGTGTCAGATGGCAAAAGGAACAAGTCAGAATACAGGGCTATATCAGCCATTACCTATACCAGAGAAGCCATGGGATGATATTAGTATGGATTTTGTTCTTGGTTTACCAAGGACACAGAGAGGGCATGATTCCATTTTTGTGGTGGTGGATAGATTCTCAAAGATGGCCCATTTTATTCCTTGCAAGAAGACTAATGATGCTATTCATATTACAGAGTTATTTTTCAGGGAGGTGGTGAGACTACATGGTCTACCTACGAGCATAGTTTCAGATCGAGATACCAAGTTTGTTGGTTATTTCTGGAGGACATTATGGAAGAAGTTGAAGATAGATTTGAAGTTCAGTTCTACACACCATCCATAGACTAATGGACAGACAAAAGTGGTGAATAGGAGTGTGGGTAATCTGCTACGATGCTTAGTAGGAGATAAGCCCAAGGAATGGGATTTGATTTTACCATAGGTAGAATTTGCTTACAACAATTCTATCAATAGGAGCATAGGTAAATCTCCATTCCAGGTTGTGTATGGGAGTAGCCCAAGAACTGCTTCCAAATTGAGGAGGATGGATAAGGGGGAGAAGAGTAGTGCCGAAGCTAAAAATTTTGCTGAGCACATGAAGAATTTGCATGAAGAGGTAAGAAAGCATATCCATAAGATGAATTCTTAGTATAAGGCTAAGGTAGATCAGAAGAGGAGACATAAGAAGTTTCAGGAGGGTGATGAAGTCATGGTTCACTTGAGAAAAGAAAGATTTCCAGTTGGTACATATAATAAGCTGAAGATGAGGAAATTTGGACCATGTAGAATCCTGAAGAAGCACGATTCAGGAAATGCATTTGAGGTAGAGTTGCCTGTTGACATCAATATTTCACCAGTGTTCAACATTTTAGATCTGATAGAGTATCATGATGATGGACTTGATAAAGGAACACAGTGGGACATCCCAGCATCTACTTTCAGAGGAGGAGATAGAGGGCATTCTAGATAGTTGTGTGGGTAAGAGTACAAGAAATAGGTAGTATACAAAATACTTGGTGAAATGGAAAGGAAGGCCTGTTGAAGATTCATCATGGTTATCTGAGACTGAGGTTAATCATTTTGGTTTCCCTCTAACACATGAGAAGTGATAGGGTCACTTTTCAAATTACCTCGAGTGTCTAAAGTAGGAGCATCCAGGTGTAAGAGCAATCTTGCATCAACTAAGAAAAAATGTGTTGTTTCTTTTCAATAAGAGCTAAATTTGGCAGGGTTACTATTTTTAGTAAGTTTGCATTTGTGCACGGTTGGATACAAAATCTTACACGGACCTCCAGAATGGTGAATTGAAGCTAATGGTGAAGAAATCACTTCAATATCATTTGTCATTTGTGAGATATTAAAATTTCAAATTCCAAAAATCCTATTGAAATATTCAAAGTCAAATTTGAGGCACTTAGAGGCTTCAGATGGGCCCAAAATTTGGTGGGAAACCCAAGCAGTCTACCTATTGGTAATACTTGTGCACCATTGTCTTTTCGAGACCTTTCTGAAAAGGTATTATAATTGAAAATCCAATGGTCAGATCGAAAGTTATGGCCCCACGAAGTTGACCTATTTTTGGAGGGAGATGCAAATTTTGAAATTAAGCTGGTGGTTGCCAAAAAGGGCTATATATAACCATTTTTGGGAACCCTTAGGGTAGTAGAGTTAAGGGGGAAGGTGTAGAGTCAAAATTAGAAACCCTAGTTGATTTGGGAATTACAGAAGGCTGAAGATTCCAAAGTTTTGAGAGAGGGAGTTGTAATGTGTTGCAGCCTGTAGGGGATTCATCCTCTGATTGTATTTGAGCTTCTGTAATGTAATGTTTTTCCCATATTAATAAAATATTATTCTATTTTTTGTGTGCAATTTTTGTTTTTGTGTGTTTTATGATTTACCCCCTTCATCAGGGTTTATCTACGGCCTTACCCCTTCCTTTGTTTTGCATGTTTTCTCTTCATGTTTATCAATAACTAGACGATCATGAGATCACAAGAGGGGGAATATCATTAACATCATATTATAACACCTTATATCTTAATCATTTTCATACTTTAGGTTAGCAAACCTCCAAGCCTAGTGTTTGAGCCTTGGCTCTGATACTACAAGTAGGGACCTAACTCATCCTTAACAAAATAAAACTACTCTGAATCAAAAAATATTGAGAACAAAAAATTTATTGATCTAACAGATACAGAAAATGTAGATTCATGAAATTTTACTATTAATACCAAAATTTGCTCAATAAATGTTATTGTTGTTAGATAACTAGAGCTTAGTTTTCCAAAGTCATAAAGTCCTAAAAAGTTCACCATTGTTAATCTAGTGAAGAGAGAAAGTACATTTCTCAAGATAACATGTAGAAATAATGGATCAACACATATCTTAAGTCATGTATTACATCCTCATTCATTTCTGACAACTTGTTTTTCCTCTAGCAACTGTATACTTATCATCTGCACAAAACTAACTAGACAATCTCATGTTAATTGGATTCAGAATCATTATCTAAAAAAGTTATGATCACAATCTTAATTATAAAGAACACCCTATATCTAGGGGACCTAAGTACTGGGGGCATCCTTTGCCATCTAGACTACCTACATACCCTATATCCATTGGATCAAGGCCCCCTCCGGATGTGACTAACACTAGAATATGTGAATATGTTGTTCTATCTTGGACTATGTTTTATGCAACTTTGAGCAGGTATGCAGCCCTTTCTAGGGTGATTCCCTACCCTAGACAGTTCTTCGTCGGCTACCACCCACTTAGGTGAAACATGGACTGAATTAAATCCACTATAACAACCACCTAAAAGGGGTGATTGTTGTGCAACCCTAGTGTTGAGGAATCCCTATCAGGTATCCACTCAAGAAATTAATTTTACCTAAGGCAAGTTTATCTCTAGGTTCATGTATTATTTTTTTACATCACAAGGTTTCCTAATAGATCTATTAATGATATCCATAATCTTATTGGAATAATATTCATAAGATCAAACTATTAATCAATACCCTAGCATCAAATTTAAAATCTAAGCACATAGGGAATACTTTATGATTTCTAAATCCTATGAGCTTCGACCTCAAGAGTTAAGAAATATATCAATTACCGAAGAAAAGAAAATTGACTGTCTTTAAATTTCAATGATTATAACATACCTATGTCTATAATTCCATTTAGTCAACCCAGGGAGATAAAGGTCTCCAAGGTTACTACTTTCACCTAACTAGAGTCTAGGTTATAAATGTATATTTCCTCAAGGAGAAAACAAAATTTGTATTAGTTCTAACACAATGATCTATTCAAGTAAAAAGTATATAAAAACTTTATTACGTTACTCCAAGGATGCTAATTTTCATTGCAAACATAATTTCCTAAATCTTCTGATATAATGGACAAAAGGTCTTACTACCTCTTGCCAACATAGTTGGGATCATATTATAGATTTACAGCATATTTATAAATCTACCCCCCAAGCAATGGCAATCAATGCCTCAAGCAATATGGAGCAATGTATATCGAAGCAACAACTATTGTCCTTAACAAATAATAATGTCATAATGATTTAAAAGGAAGGAAAATACATCACGAAACACAAAGCCCATCTGCATAATCTTAATTTATACATGACAATAACATCTTCTAGCTCTTATATAACCTTCTAGATTGTCTCAATAGAGAACGTCACTCTATCACTTTGATGACATAAAATCCACATAGGTAATTACCTAAGAATTTCATAATATAAAGTCTCTACTTTCCATTAAAAAGTCTTGGTTTCAAGGGCACTTACCCATTTTATTTCAAAAGTTGACATTGATTCTAAATAAGATCTAATACGAAGGAAAAGAAAGTTAAGTAAATCATTCCAACAACTTAAGTTACAAAACCAACCAATTACAACTTACGTATGAGGGGCTTTCAAATTAATTCACTAATATGATCAATTGAGACTAGTAATCTTAAGCCCATTCGACATTAAAGACAAAACCTCTCTTCTTGACAATTCACCAAGGAGGTATTTAAGAGTCAAGAATGGTTTTGATCTACCTTCATGTCCATTATCTAAATAATAATTCTAGTATTACAATACTCCTCAAGAAACCATCAACAATAACTGACCAAAGTATTATTGTTTCAATGAGAGACTCTCAACTAAGGAATTTTACATACTTTCTCTAAAACCTCGAGTTCTAATCCCTTTCCCATGTTATTAATCTTGCTCTAGGTAACAACATAAATACTAGTATAGTAAGTATAACATCAATAGGCTTATAATGCTTATAAAACCACCATTTGATTCATACAATGACATAATCGTACATCAACACAAGGTGTTTGGCTAAAATCAAGAAAATACAAAGTGTTTGGCTATAAGCAAGAAAATATATTTGTAGGACATTGTTTAATATATAAATATACTAAATTTGATCACTTAATTTTCAAGAGATCAACAAGAAGTGAAACTAAGAAAAGTTATAGAAATACAATCAAATTTATCATAGATAAGGTTATCATATATAAGGTAATTTCACTGCTAGCTTTCCAAAATAAAAATCAATTATAAATGTTACAAAATTTGAATAGCGAGAAAACTGATTAATTTTCATCCTCATGTACACTATGCATTGCAAGCATAATACAACAATTTAATAATAGAATCTACATTAAACCAAGAATTGAAGACAACCATTTGATAAAAAGACACTTATAATGAATAATAAATCAAACCACATATGCAAATAAGAAACAAAACATGTCAGACAATTTCAAACTAGAATCATGGCTTCTTTTCTCAACACTATCAAGAATATTGCTGAAATAATTTAGCTGTCAAGAAAGGCATTCAGTTTCTCTACCAAAGATATTATGTGTTAATTATATTTATTGTATATTCAATTCATTATCATGAGATTGTGTTGACATTGGATTTTTAAGGTTCATTGGTTATGAGTGTTTTTGTTAGGGCTAGATGGTTGGACGATTTTTAATTAGACACTTTATTTGTGACTACATTCCATGCTATTCGAGTGGGAAAAGTTCTTGTGGACTATTGATGAAAAGTAGGAAGTGTCAGGATATCTTCTAGTGTATGGTTGTTGGGTAGAAGGTATCATCTAAGAAAAGTTGAGTTCTATTCTAATAGTGTAGTGTTGCATAGAAGATAATAGAGGTCATTGTGGTTGTTGACTAAGTGTCAAATATTGGGAGGTCATCCTCACATCACTAAGAGAGATAAGTGATCTGATGGGTGATCTTTGGTCATTTATGGTGTTAGGTAGAAGATAACTAAAGATAATGAGGTTGTTAGTAGATCATTAAATATGTGGTAGTTAGCATCATATCAGTAAAGAAGAACTAAGAAGCTCGAACAAATAGACCACCAAGAATGTAAGGAAATTGATGAAGATAAAGGAATTAAAAAGCTCTATCGCTACAGTTGGATTTAAGGCCTAAAATGGCACATGCTTTTGTGTAATCAACATATCACATCCGTAAAAGAGACCTATGCAAATTTGGACAAATTACCTTGGAAGATGAAGGCAGCAAGGAATTTTCTAGATTTAAGATATTTACTTAATGTTGTGGAAGAATAGGAAAAAGAATTATTTCTCTACCATCATAGTAAAAGATGGCATACGCATTTGGTTTATTAAACACACCTCATGGAATAGCTATTAGAGTTGTTAAGAACCTTTGAGTATGTGTAGATTGCCACACTGCTACAAAACTTATCTCCAAGATTGTCACCAGAGAAATTGCTGTGAGATGTGAACCTTTTCCATCATTTTAAATAGGGGAAATGTCCTTGTGGAGATTATTAATGATGCTAAATGAAGCAATTTGAAAATAGGCTTACACTATAATAATGGGCACCGTGTTAGATTTCCAATTGGTGGTTGTAAAGCTCAACTCCTCAACCTTTGCCAGCATCGTCCATGCCCGTGCATAAATTGAATCTTTGGTTGAAGATATGGACATCCATCAAAACATAACAGAAGGGGATTTTCGTCAAATATCATGGTTGGAAACACTTTGGTAGACATGTATGCAAAATGTAGGAGCATAGACAATCCACATGATCTGTTTGACAGAATGCCTCAAGGAGACATCAACTCATGGAATACAATGATTTTAGGATATGCACGAAATGGATTTGTTGAAAAGGCTTTAGAAAATCTCAAGTAGCTGTGGTTGGCAAGTGTAAAGTCAAATTCCCAACCTTTTCTAGCATCCTCCCTGCGTGTGCCAAAATGGGTGATTCCAAACAGGGGATGGGCATCTAACAAGGCATAACAGAAGGGGAATTCTTATCAAATCTGGTAGTTGCAAATGCCCTGGTAGATTAGTATGCAAAATGTGGAAAGATAGATGCTACATATGGACTGTTTGATAGGAAGTCTCAAAGAGATGTGAATTCATGGAATGCAAAGATTTCAGGATATCCACAAAATGGATTTGTTGAAAAGACTTTAAAAAAATTTCAAGCAAATGAAATTGACAGGCGTTAAGTCAAATCCCACAACCTTTGCTAGCATCCTCCTTGCATGTACCAAAATGGTGCTTTCAAATAGGGTATGAACATCCATCAAACCATAATGTAAGGTAGATTTTTGTCAAATATTATAGTTGGAAATACTCTGGTAGACATATATACAAAATGAGAAAGCATAGACAATGTACGTCAACTGTTTGACAAAATCCTTCAAAGAAATGTCTTATGAACTACAATGATTGTAGGATGTGAACAAAATGAATTTGTTGAAAAGGCTTGAGAAACTCTCAAGAAAAAGTGACTAGTGGGTGTAAAGCCAAATTTTAGAACCTTTGTTAGCATCCTCCCTGCATTTGCCAAAATGGGGAGGTTTCAAATAGGGTATGTACATCCATCAAAGTAGGATAGAAGGGAGATTTTTCATCAGATGTAGTAGTTGCAAGTACCCTAGTAGAACCATATGCAAAATGTAGAATCATAGAAAATGCACATGGGATATTTGACAAAAAGCCTCAAAGAGATGTTAACTCATGGAATGCAGTGATTTCAGGACATGCATAAAATGGATTTTTTGAAAAAGGGCTTAGAAATTTTTTTTAAGCAGATGCAACTAGTAGGGGAGTAGCCAATTTCCTAGATTATACAGAAACTCATACCTGTGACCTCACTTTCCCACCTCCCATTGTTTGCAGGTCATCTCCTCTTCTCTTCCAACTCATAACACTAAAATTGCTTGCTCTCCATTGAATTGGGTGTCCCAAATAGAAAATCCGACCTCTCTGCCCCCTCATGCCAAAAATTAAAAATTGTCTTTTTAAGACTTCATGCCTTCTTACCTACAATGAATGCTAGTCAAAGAAATTAACCCAAAAATGTTAATTTGCATTTAATTCTGATTGGATGGCAGTACCTTCCAAGTGCTAAGTAGCTAGAGGAATATGGCGATGGAGTAAATTGATTTGATCTTCTTATCTGCCTTCCTTCCCATTTACTCTCCTATCAACTCCCTTATGTCAATTCCCTTATGTCGGTGAAGAAGGGTGGTGGAGTATGGGGATGGATAAAGTCTGATTTTCTCCATCATAGCCTAGCCATGTGGAGATTAATGTACCTTCTCTCGAGTCTGCAAGGTGTCAATATAATATTTTTTTTGGTTTTGTTCTTAATTAATGATTAAATAACAACACAATTAAAAGTGACTATAATAATAAATATATTAATAATTGAAATATTATTAATAGTTATAATAATAGTAATAGTAATAATTTTTAAATGTTAATTAAATGATAATTAGATAAAAATAAATAAATAAATAAAAATGAGAGTCATGACAAGCAACTTCATTGATCATTTTCTTTAGGATTTTTAAAATGGTTTTGTTTGAAGCCTCAGCTTGGCCATTACACTAAGGATACTATGGAGTGGAAAAACAATGCTGAATATGGTATTGTGTGCACAAGGCATGGACATCTTGATTCTTGAATGGTCTACCATTATTAGATAGTATGGCTTGGGGAATCCCATATTGGTAAATGAGGTAGTTTAGGATAAACTTCGCTATTTGCTTGCTAGTGATATATGTCATGGGAATACCTTCCACCCACTTTGTAAAATACTCAGTGGTCGTAGTGATAAATTAGTGACCATTGGAAGAGGATGGATTGATTTTACCCATGAGGTCGACTCCCCACTATGAAATAGGCCATGGAGTTGTAACAGGTTGTAGCTCATGTGCTGGTGCATGTATCATATCTCCATGTTGCTGGCATTCAAGACACTTCTTAGCGAACTGGAATGCATCTTATTCTATGGTTGGCAAATAATAATCTATACGGAGTATCTTCTTGGTGAGAGTAGGACTAGTGGAATGTGATCCATAGAAACCTTCATGTATGTCTCTTAAGGTAGTGTTATATTTGTCTGAGTTAAGACATCTGAGAAGGATACCATTGAGACTCCTGCGATAAAAGGTATCACCCAGAATAGTAAAATGAGAGGCTCGATGGATGGAGGTTTTTCTTTGGGTAGATGTAAGGTTCAAAGGGATGGTGTTGGTATGGAGATAGTCATAGATATCTTTGTACCAAGGGGAATTGGGACCAACAAGTTCACATATGATTTCAGTTGACAGAATATCGATGACCAGTATCAATAGTTGCTTGATTAAGAATTCACATTGCTGAGTTTTTATAGGCATATCCACAAGTGATCCTATAGACACTCTAAAATGACCAAGTCGCCGCATCGCTTGCATTTCATAATCTGTCTAATCACCTGCATTTCACACATTAATTAAATAATCTAATTATTTAATTAATTTCATCAAAATTCTTCTAAATCTTCTAAATTCAACATTAATTAAATAAATTCTCTTTATTTAATTAATTAAATCAAATTCCTCTGTTATTCTTCCACAATTAAATAATTTTAATTATTTAATTAAATCATTATTCTTTTTCCAAATTTCAATTCCACATTAAATAAATCTAATTATTTAATTAATTCATCACAAATTACCTCTTATCTACAATTAAATAATTTACATTATTTAATTAAATTAAAATTTATTCTTCCAAAATCATGCACAAACAATTAAATAAATTTATTTATTTAATTTGCTTTCCAAATCTTCTAAATTAAATAATTCCAATTATTTAATTATTTCTTCCAAAATATCTTCTCTAAATTTAAATAAATCAATTATTTATTTAAGTTGTTTTTTCTTCTAAATTTGAGTTATCTCTAAAATAACTCAAGCTTTCTATATTTAATAAAGCAAAATATTTTCTAATTCTCATGCAAATCCCTTCTTCTTATTTTAAATCACTTAACTGATTGCTTTATTCTTTTAATTGATTTATCTCTTCAGTTAACTCATTCTTCTATTCTTGATAACTCCCCTCATGCAAAAAAAAGCAAGACACTTGTCTTCTTCTTATTCGTTGCACGTTCCTCAACTATTCTTCTCCATTGATTCTTTTGAATTTTCTGGACCGTTGATTGATCTTCATTGAAACCTATATAAACCCCCCTCATCTCCTTCATTACCCCTCTCTCTTCGATCGTATTCTCAGGCATACTTAATAGAGCTTTGAGCATACAAAACGCGTCGATTGAGCACTCTCACAATCTTTTGACATTGATCTCTTGAGCACACTACTTGCTTGTTGCAGCTATGGCTTCGCAACTTCATTGAGCAATCCACATTCAATCCAAAGGAAACAATACAGATTTCGGTAAAAGTCTTTATTTCATTGATTATTTGTCAATGGTTTTTACTTAGATTGGTTCGCTTTATGTGATTGGTTTTTGGTTTTATTAGTTTAGATTAAATCAATTTTTCCTCATATACATTTTGGCATGCCCGATGGGATGCACTAATCCCTTTGTTTCTTTGAGGAATTGTTTTTTTGAAGTCACAGTACGGCAGAGCGCAAATGATATTGCACAGCGCTTCTGGTAGTATCTTTGAGCGCTCTTGGCGGCACAGTTCAGCGCCCTTGGGGGCACTGTACTGCTTCTGGCAGCACAGAGCGGCGCTTTTGGCATAACAGAACGGCGTGTCCGACAGTATCATGTGGCACTTTTGGCTAAATTAGGGTTCTGACTTTGTTCAGTGTCTTGCAGGATTTTCGTATTATCTATCTTATTAATTTGTCTGACAAACTGTTGTATTTGTATGACAATCCTGCTTTTTGTACATCCTAAGCTGACTTATTTAGGAGTGTCTTCGATTTTTGGGGTTAATCTTTTGTGTTGTTACAACTTCTGAGCTTTCTAGATTTCAGAACACAGATCTCTCAGCTACCACTTCTTAGAACAGTCAATCAATCACGGAATTTTATTTGAGATCTAGTTATTTTGAAAAAATTAACCATTTTATGATCTGAGACAGCATAGAGCTTTTGGCTATATTGTATCATGCTTTTGGTAACATAGCTCCATGCTTCGGGTTATTATTCAGTGCTTCTTGTATTATTGTATTGCGCTTCTAGTCTTCATCACAGCGCCTTTGAAAATACAGTGCAGCACTTCTAGTTATTTTTTCAGCGCTTCTAGTTATTTTTCAGTGCTTATGGTAATATTTGGCAACGCTTTTGGTTACTTAGATTGGTTCGCTTTATGGGATTGGTTTTTGGTTTTATTAGTTTAGATTAAATCAATTTTTCCTCATACACATTTTGGCATGCCCGGTGGGATGCACTAATCCCTTTGTTTCTTTAAGAAATTGTTTTTTTGAAGTCACAGTACGGCACAGCGCAAATGATATTGCACAGCGCTTCTGGCAGTATCTTTGAGTGCTCTTGGCGGCACAGTTCAGCGCCCTTGGGGGCACTGTACTGCTTCTGGCAGCACAGAGCGGCGCTTTTGGCATAACAGAACAGTGCATCCGGCAGTATCGTGTGGCGCTTTTGGCTAAATTAGGGTTCTGACTTTGTTCAGTGTCTTGCAAGATTTTCGCATTATCTATCTTATTAATTTGTCTGACAAACTATTGTATTTGTATGACAAACCTGCTTTTTGTACATCCTAAGCTGACTTATTTAGGAGTGTCTTCGATTTTTGGGGTTAATCTTTTGTGTTGTTACAACTTTTGAGTTTTCTAGATTTCAGAACACAGATCTCTCAGCTGCCACTTCTTAGAACAGTCAATCAATCACGAAATTTTATTTGAGATCTAGTTATTTTGAAAAAATTAACCTTTTTATGATCTGAGACAGCATAGCACTTTTGGCTATATTGTATCATGCTTTTGGTAACACAGCTCCATGCTTCGGGTTATTGTTCAACGCTCCTAGTATTATTGTATTGCGCTTCTAGTCTTCATCACAGCGCCTTCGAAAATACAGTGCAGCACTTCTGGTTATTTTTTCAGCGCTTCTGGTTATTTTTCAGTGCTTATGGTAATATTTGGCAATGTTTTTGGTCTGTGATACAGTGCTCTTGGAAAATAGTAAGTCGTGTGCGGTAAGATAGTACAGCACTTTTTGTCAAAGTTGATTTAATTTTGCTAACTTGTGAATTTTTGGTGGAACTAACTCACTGGTTGCAGCTTCTTATTACTCACACAGAACAAAAAGGTGTTTTAACATGTTTATGTAGGATGAGCATTGAAGAATTTTTTTGATTTATCTCACTAAGTCTTAGAAACACATTGCATGCTTAAAAAGATAATTGAACAAATCTTTTCTTTGCAATCTAAGTCTTAGGAACATACTGCTTTTCTTAAGGGACAATGGACATGTATGAACAAACACCTCAATTTTCTAAAGGACAATGGACATGAATGCCAAACACTTCATTTCATAAGGGACAATTTACAACTACAAACGTGTGTGTGCCTAGCTTAGTTGCACCTTATTTTTCTTATAACGGGACAATTGAACCTTTGTTTGACATGCTTGCTCTTACTTTTCTGTACTTCCTTTAGAAGGGCCTGCTTTTGGATTGCGCTTCATCCAAAAGGGATGACCCTAAGTGGAGTTTTCCTTTGAACCGCTATATAAGAGGGATAAGGCGAAAGCCAAGTCCTAACCGACGTCAGCCTTACCTTGTGGTGCCAAACTGAAAAGAGGTGTATTAGCTCTTTGTGGAAATGATTTTCACATTGAGCGAAGTGTTTGAAACTCTTAGTAGGATTGGTTAAAGCTTTTAGTAGCTTGTCACATTGCTCGTAAGGCATTGGTCCCTCAAAGTCACTAAGAACCATTTTAGATAGAGACTACCCAACCTACCTCTGAACATTGCGGTAATCATCAATACAAGGGAAATCAATTTAAACCCTTAAGATACTCACCATTGGCTCCCTTGAGAAGAGATAGTATTCCCTTGGACATAAAGCTCTTGTGACCTACTTGAGCTTTCCAAGAGGAGGGTGAGATATCCCTGTTGATAACTAAGAGGGGGGGTGAATCAGTTATCCTAATTATTTTCCTTTTTGAACTTTCTTATTAATTAATGCAGCATTGAATCAAACACAAAAACATTACCATGAAATAAGAAACACATGACACAGTATTTTTGACGTGGAAACCCTATTAAGGGAGAAAACCACGGGGTGATTAACCCAAAGATTATTCTCTGTTAGAAGAATAGGGAATTACAAAATGGCACTTGCCAATTAGGGCTCACTGCCTGAGCACACTGCTCACAAAGAGGCCCACTACCTACAAGGAGACACACTGTCTACAAAGTGATAAGAATCATAGTCTTGAACTGATTGGAAGCATCTACATATGCTGGTGTTCAGTTCCGGTTAGGCTCAGTACACTGATCTGCTGCTTCATCTTTCCTCTATTCTTTATTCTGCTATCCTTTCACATACCGGATCTTTCTTACTACTTCTGCTTTGTTCTGCACTTATTCGCATACATCTTCACACAACTATTTTTATCACAACAAAATCCATCCTCTATATATATCCGCACAAGTAATTTCATCACCTTTCTAGTCGGCATCCGGAACAGTCTAGTTTCTTACAAATTATGTTCTGTCGGCTGAATCCTTGCTCACCAAGCAATGCGGATCAAGCATATACTTGTAGATATCATTAATCATGTCGGCCAAACATGATTCATGCCTTAACAACCTTTACTATCAACAGTAACACATCCGGAAAATAGTCTGATACTCTGTCAGTCAGTTCTTCCTCTGTTCTCACTGTCTCTCAGGAATCCAGTACTCAACTATTCATATCTTTTTCTTTGTTCATCACCGGAGGCTAAATCCTTGGAATATACTACTCAAGGTAGTCCTCTTGACTTCCCCAAATCCGCACTGCACCAAGACACTTCCTCTGAGAGATCCAGACCAATTTGTCGGACCTTATCATATGCTCTGTTCTTGTTCACCGGACCACAACAATCTTCATTCTGACTTCCAGTAGAGACACACCATGACTTGCGGATATGTGGGATGACCTTTGTTGCCATCAATGACAACAACCATGAATTCATATAGTGTCTCTTGCCAACAATCTCCCCCTTTGGCATTGATGGCAACACTTAGTGAAAAATGACTAAGTGTTTACACTATGCTCCCCCTTGGCTGATGCTCTATCTTTATATACAATTTCTAGAACTCCCCCTTAGTTGGATTCCTCATTTTTCACTGCTCCTCACTCCCCCTTTGACATCAATGGAAAAGGGTAGGGTCCGCACACCAAAATTTTCAAAAATTTTCTATACATAGCCGCATATTTACATACTCACATATACTGAAGAATGTCTGCAAAGGATGTCTTCAATTGGATCAGTTCTGTAGCCCAACTTTGCTTCATTCTATCCAAAATTGAAATGTGACCACTCAACAAAAATGTAAAAGCTTCTGCCCTCTTGAGATCTGTCGGATTATTTGTTTGGGCGGTGGTCTGAGCATCACTGATGGCCTCATGCATAGTTTCTAACTTAGGGATTATAATCCTTCTAAGTTCTCCCATCCGGTTAGTGATATTCTTCCTTTCCTTCTCAAGGTTCTTTATTTCATTCAAGACTGCAATAGTCTGACTTTCTTGATTTACTATGGAGGAAGAGAGAGGATCAAAACTTTGAGATAAACTTTGTAGTTTGTCCTGTTCCTCTTTTATTTTCTTATCTATTTCAACTGTTGCCTTTGACCAGGAGATACAAAATTTGTAAATATCACCGCCATCCTTAAGAGCATTTTCTAAGCTCTTTATTCCAATACTCATATTTCTCCTATCGTTAGAGATTAATCCTAATACTTCTGAAAATCTTTTATCCAAAAATTCCTTCCGGACCTTTTCTTCAGCTGATTTTTCTAGAGAATCAAAATGTGTATCAACACTGCTGACTAAGGTTTTTAGATTACTGGAAGAGGAGGCTGTCAGATCTATCTGGATTGATGGCATAATCTTTACAAGTACTCCGGAAGCAGCCTCTATCAACTCACAGTCTTCCATATGAGACTTCAGGAGTTTTTCATTTGCCTTGGCATTTGCAAATGAAGCTATCTTCATTGTTTGTACCGGAGAGAGAGAGTCAAAGTCGAATGGGCCTTTTAGAAGCTCCGGTTCATCAATCTCTAAAGTTTCTTTGCTCAAAAATTGTTGAACAGTTTGTGCAGTGTCTCTTGCCAGAGACAGATGTTTCTTTTCTTCTGCAGTCTTGGAACTGTCAACCTCTTTATCTTTCACCACTGCTTCCTTCTCCTGTAATTTCTCTTCTTCTTTGGATCCAGAGACTGTAGGGGAAACCGGAGGAGAGATGCTAGCCTATTCATAGGCCACTTCTTTTGGAGCAGAGGGTTTCAAGTCCACAGCTGTTTCTGCACCTAAGTCCTCTACAACAGGAAGATTGAACCTTTTGAAGGCCTTCCGGAGGATCTCTTCTGTCTCTTTGGCCACCTTGTCAGTCTCACCAAGCATGAGTTGATTCATCCTGGCTTTACTTCTGAACTCATCTTTGCAGTCTTTGAATATTATGTTCATTGTCTTGGGATCAATTTGAGGATATAGCTGAATAGCTATCTGCTCCCGAATCTCAAGATCTTTTGCATGAGCATTATTCTTTCTTATTTCTCATTCCTCTTCTAGGCTTTTAGGAATTTCAGAAATAATCTCAATAAAAGCTTTATTGTAGATGTTCAAGTACCTTATTATGGCTTCTTGCAGGATCTCTTGATCTGCCTCGTTGTAGTCATCATAAAATTCAGCCACCGGTTGAAGGTTCCCGTCCACAGTGACTGATTTGACTACACTGTCTAGAGACAGGGTGGGCTTTTTAGAAAATTCTTCTGTCATTTCTTCCTTGTCTCAGCCAGAAGAGGGTTTACCGGATCCTTTCTTTTTCTGTTTCTTTATTTCTTTCACTCCTTCATCTAACTCAGTTTCTTCTTCATCCTTTTGGCTTTGATAAGCTCTTGAGGCTTTTGTCTTGGATCTTTTACCGGATCCCTGGACTTCCGGTTTTGAGCTTTTGGTTTTGATAGGTGTGGATCCTTTAGATGATCTGGTCCGGGTTGAGGATTCCACCGGAGCACTTTTCTTGCTTTTCTTTTCTGCCTCTTTCTTTTCTTCCTCAGATTTTCTTCTCTTTTCCCGGCTGGCATCAAGTGCCTCTTTTGAGATGCCTAGGCCTTGAGCAATGTGCTCTACTTCTTTTCTCACCTTTCTCTTTATCTCAGGTTCCCTGAGTTCTACATGTATCTTTACACTCAGCTCCTCAAAGGTTCCAAACCTTTCTACCTTAGGATCTTTGGGCTGACTTAGCATGTGTTGAACATGCAGCTCCACTATCTGTTCATCCACTTCATACCCCATGGGCATGATCCAGACAGTCCTTGGCTCCACTGCCTCCATCAGGCACTGATCAGTGTCCACCATAAAGCACACTGAGTCTTTGTATTTTTCAGCAAGAGACTGGGGAATTCTCTCTCTTGCTTGCATCATGCCTTGGAAGTTTTTGAAGTATCCCCATAGGGCTGTATTTCTTGCTTTCGCATCCCCAAGCCCATGTAGATAGTCTCTTATTTGGACTGCAACAGGTTTGTCATTCTGCCATGCCCATCCACTTGATCTGGGCAGCTCATTCATGAAGTAGAAGAATAGACATAATATAAGAGTACCATACTTAAAGGAATTCTTCTTGTCCTTCTTGATTTTCTGTATATTTTCCATTAATTGGCTTAAGAGTAGTTCGCAGAGATCATATTCTGCATTCTTTCTTAGCATTTCATAGGCAGTGTATACTGCAGTTCCGGATACAGAATTCTCCCTGCTAGAGTGATAGATCTTGTATCCTATTATCATGGATGCATACTTGATATCCGGATCCGAAATATCTTCAATGGTCATTGCCCTCTTATCGAATTTTGATCCGGTGGCCTCAGTTACGATGTTATTTTTGACAGATTTGAGGATAGGTATCCCTCCGGAAGAGTATAGACCAGTTATTGCCCTAATTGCCTCTTTTGTGATCTTGCAGGGTCTATCTAGCCATAGGAAGTTGTCATGCATCCTACTCAGTACATACCGGACCCATTCATCTTCTTCAAAGCAAGGGAAATGAATGAATTGATCAAATTGTTTCTTCTGGATACCCTTATACTCAGGTTTTAGCTCAAAAGCATTGTCTATCAGTTGTTTGTGATAGAGATCTCTCAATTTGAATTCCCCAAATTCCTCAATGCTTGCATGTATGTAAACCCTAATATCTTCTATGTGTAAAACTCTGTGAGGAACACTGGAAAATGCTCCTAAGGGGTCTACCTCCAATGACTTGTATGGATGTTTCTTAAATTCAGGTCGGGGCCTATCTGAGATTTTTACTATATTTGGAGTAGCCATTTCTTCAAAAGATTTGTAGCAAGATATCGAAAGTGGAAAATACCTTTTACGTCTTCGGTTACACGGAGTAGCTGGATTGATTTCTGTATGAAATGACTTCGGCAGGAGATCTTCGGTAAACTTGATGAATTTTGTTGTAGAGCTCCACTTTTCGCTTCTTCTTGAGTGCAAAATGAGCAAATGATTTTTGAGAAATCCCTTATATTGCTCCGCGAACCCTAATATATGTTTGCAATAAATGCTTCACCTATATTATTTTGGTTTGCCTTGTCCGGATAGCTTGGAGTATCCCGGATCAGTCCTGATCTATGAACATCATGCGGATCTTTCAATCATGAATAAATCGAGATGACACATTACCAGAACATCCCAAACATCCTGTCCAGTCCGCAGAGTAAAATAATGTACTTCCAGATCTCTCCGGATCCTTTTGTAGTCCTCTGTCATTCCGGAGCATCTCCCGGAACAGGTCTTTACTTGATCGATCACAACTTCTTTATATCTTCATGCGGACCTCTGAAATCTTGACTGGATCATCTCAGGACTGGTATCTTCAAACCCTTTACTCCGCATCTTGTGCCACATCCGGCACCACTTGATTGGCTGGGGGAACAGGATTTTCTTTGAGTCTCCCCCTGAGCCAGAGCTCACTATTTAATTTCCGAAAGAACTATTAGCACCAGAGTCTGGTGCGGATCCAACCTCTACATTCTTTGAACTTTTCTTCACCCAAATCTTGCTCATCTGATTCCTAACTTCATCCACATTCATCTTTTGTTTACCCTTGTCTTGATTCTGATTATACACCGGACCTCTTTTGTCCTGATTCTTGTTTCTGCAGACTTTAGCATTATGACCGGACCTATTACAGATTTGGCAAATAACATTTCTTTGCATATTTGACTGATAACCTCTTGATCTGCATTGATTAGCCATATGACCTATTCTATTGCATGTAAAGCATCTACCTTTGAATGATTTGTTTACTTGCATATTTCTGCATTCATGGGACTTGTGTCCATACCTTTTGCAGTTGAAGCACTGTCCGGAGAAGGATGAATTAATCTGATTCATTTTCTTTTTACACTGATTAGCTTTGTGACCAAAGTGGTTGTAGCTGTGGCAGTATCCATTGAAAGATGGATATCTTTGAGCATTGGGCTGTCTTACTGGAGGTCTTCTAGGCCTGTTCCTTGGATTTTCTGATCCAAAATTCTTTTGGCCGGATTCAGAGCTTTCTCCTTTCTCATATCCCAAACCATACTTGTCATCTGTCCTCTTTTGACTTCCAAGAAGTACTTCAAGTTGGGCAGAACTTATCTTGAATTTTTCTTTATATTCATTTGCTGTTTGAAGATCTCCTTTGAGAGAGGCAATTTGATCCTCAAGTTTTTCTTCATTATCTTTGGCATCTTCAAGATCAGATTCAAGATGTCTGATAATCCTGTCCATCTGGTGGCATTCTTCTGATTTTTCTTTAAGAGATTGTCTTAGATTGTCTTCAGCCTTTCTTTTTTCTTCAATCTCTTGAGTAAACTTTATAGTTCCTGATTCCATTTCATGTCTTAACATAATGACTTCTTTTGATAACTTTTCACATAACTTGGTTTGCTCAGTCAATTCTTCATTTATATTGCTTTCTTCACTTTGTCTTGCCAATTGTTGGAGCAGCTCCTTTCTCTTTTTCATAGAGAGACTTAATTTGTCCTTTAATTCTCTCATGAATTCATCAGCCTGTTTGAGTCTTTCCTTTAATTCATTGACTTCAGAATTTGACTGTTCAAGATCCTCAAGGGCAGTCTTGAGTTGCTCCCTTAAACCATATGCATCCATTTGAACTCCCAGATCTTCCTCAAGCTGTTAGGCTCTATTAGGAGGAACCTTGCTCTGATACCAATTGTTGATAACTGAGAGGGGGGGGTGAATCAGTTATCCTAATTATTTTCCTTTTTGAACTTTCTTATTAATTAATGCAGCATTGAATCAAACACAAAAACATTACCATGAAATAAGAAACACATGACACAGTATTTTTGACGTGGAAACCCTGTTAAGGGAGAAAACCACGGGGTGATTAACCCAAAGATTATTCTCTGTTAGAAGAATAGGGAATTACAAAATGGCACTTGCCAATTAGGGCTCACTGCCCGAGCACACTACTCACAAAGAGGCCCACTGCCTACAAGGAGACACACTGTGTACAAAGTGATAAGAATCACAGTCTTGAACTGATTGGAAGCATCTACATATGCTGGTGTTCAGTTCCGGTTAGGCTCAGTACACTGATCTGCTGCACTTCATCTTTCCTCTGTTCTTTATTCTGCTATCCTTTCACATACCAGATCTTTCTTACTACTTCTACTTTGTTCTGCACTTATTCGCATACATCTTCACACAACTATTTTTATCACAACAAAATCCATCCTCTATATATATCCGCACAAGTAATTTCATCACCTTTCTAGTTGGCATCCGGAACAGTCTAGTTTCTTACAAATTCTGTTCTATCGGCTGAATCCTTGCTCACCAAGCAATGCAGATCAAGCATATACTTGTAGATATCATTAATCATGTCGGCCAAACATGATTCATGCCTTCACAACCTTTACTATCAATAGTAACACATCCAAAAAATAGTCTGATACTCTGTCAGTCAGTTCTTCCTCTGTTCTCACTGTCTCTCAGGAATTCGGTACTCAACTATTCATATCTTTTTCTTTATTCATCACCGGAGGCTAAATCCTTGGAATATACTACTCAAGGTAGTCCTCTTGACTTCCCCAAATCTGCACTGCACCAAGACACTTCCTCTGAGAGATCCGGACCAATCTGTCGGACCTTGCCATATGCTCTGTTCTTGTTCACCGGACCACAACAATCTTCATTCTGACTTCCGGTAGAGACACACCATGACTTGCGGATATGTGGGATGACCTTTGTTGCCATCAATGACAACAACCATGAATCCATATAGTGTCTCTTGCCAACAATCCCTGCCTATCGTCTCTCGCAAAGATACTAAATATCTGACACCTTTATGGAATGATATTTTTATCGACAGAGTATTAAGCTGTGAGCTGATCTACTGCAATGAAACCTTGTCTCTAGGGATACAAAGTGCTTGTTATTGATTGCAATTGTCTTATACCTGTGGAAACATTGGGCTTGTTTGGAGCCTTGAACATACACTATCTGTTGTGTCAGTCCCTTGTTTTTTGACCACTTATTTACTGTGTTTTCTCTTGCCAAACCAATCCAATCAGAAATAGAAACACTTTATCAAAAATTTTGCCTTTTAGAAACATCAGACACTACTTCAGCACCCCTGGTATTATAGTAGCTCGCCTTTGGAAGTACGGTAGATCACCTTTGGCATAACAGTAACCCGCCTCTGGCAAAACTCTACTTCAGCACCCTTGGTATAACAGTAGCTCGCTTTTGGTCATTATAGCTCACCTTTGGCATAGCAGTAACTCGCTTCTGGTAGCTCAGTCCATTGCCTTTGGCATCACAGTAGCACGCTTTTGGTTGCACAATCCTGCACCTCTGGTCAAACAATATAGCGCTTTTGGTCCAGTACTTTGTGCATTAGAGTTTGTCTGTTTCTCAAAGCACCTCACAGAAACCCAGCATTACCTTTCTTGTCCTAATGTATTCCATGGTAACCACTAGGCTACAACAAACTATGAAGTCCAAGCAAGTTGTCCATAAGAAGCGCAAGTCACCTCCTCACACACCACAATTAGGTTGTCTCAACAGTACTCACAAGGTGACTCCTAGTACACCCGCGGCAAAACCAATCAGCTCTCCGAACATGCCACACATTGATGAACCAAGTAATCCTCAAGAGGGTAGGGTCCCCTTAGTAAGAACACCTCAATATACCACCGGCTTGCCTCCAGATTTTGTGCCACAAGGATATACTATTGAGCAAAACCCACCTCAAGAAGGTAGGGTTCCTTTGGAAAGCATTTCCCAATACACCACGAGCTTGCCTCTAGATTTTGTCCCTCAAGGTTATACTGTAGATTTTGCCCCATCTCAAGAAGAGCGACACTTTGAAATAGGTCAATCATCTCAAGTAGATGGGAAAGATCTTGATGAAATCATACAAGAGCCTAGAGTCATGGCTGCCTTTAACAAAATCCTTAGTGAGAACCAAGACCACTTCTTTCGCTTACTTGCAGAGCAAGGTGCCAAGTTACCTCAAGATTTTGATTTATCCACTCTCAAGGAGAACAACAATGCCCAAGATACCATACAAGCGGTGCAAACCATGTCGACAGTGACTACGCCCTTGCCTACACAAGGCTCGTAGTATAGGAACCCCCTTTTTCAAAATCCAACAGGGGAGAGACCCATATCACTGCTTTTGACTCCTATGGAGATCTATAAAAACCAACAAGAAACTCTCCAACGTCAAGCAGAGTTAGCTAAGCAAGCCACCTTAGCTTAGTCAAATATGCAACCACCTCCTAAAGTGTCCACACCGGTCGCAAGTGGAATCTTGATTACCCCATCACACGAAGGTTTCCCACCAAATTACAATCCGGGGAACAATTATGTAGCCATGCACCAAGGGTCTCAACAAATGCCACCTCCTATATCATCACACCTTCATGTCTCTCAACCAATTAGAGTCATGCAACCCCAACCACAACATTCTTCTACTCTCGTCCTTAAGCAACCCTAACCACAGCATTCTTCTACTTGCATCCTCAATCAACCCCAACCGTCGCAAATCATGTCTACCTATGTCCCTCCTCCACAACGTTCATCCTCACTTAACTTCTTTCACACATTGCCTAGCCACTCTCAACATTTCCAACATCAAGCTTCTCAAAGCTATGTGCCGCCATCATAGCCTAATCAAACGCACTTTAGCTTTCCTCCACCCAATTCTTTTCTTCAACCATCACAAAACCAACATTCTTAAATAGCGCCACCTCCACCTCTACCAAATCAAAACCTCCAATTCCAATCCCATCTGAACCAATTGTACAACCTGTATGATCCCAATCAAACTTACGACCCTTATAACACCAGTGTGCATGGCTCACACTATAATCTTCCGTATGGGCAACACCAACCACTTTTTGGACAACAGGAGATGTTACCAACCCCTCCCACGACTATGGAGTTAAAGATTGTAGAAGTTCAACAGTAGCTATCTGATCTTACGTTTGGCCACACCAAAAAGAGCTTCTCTTTAGAGGAAGTGTGTCCTTATCCTTTTGATCGGTCATTACCAATGATCCCTTTTCCTCAAAATTTCACTATTCCCAAGTTCGATAAATACAAAGGAAAAGGTGACCCAAAAGACCATCTTAGGGAATTCTATCTTGCTTGCTTCGAGGTCTCTCATAATGACACATATCTTATGCGTCTCTTTCCTCACAGTCTTGGAGGTCAAGCAATAGAATGGTTCTCACACTTACCCACGGGTATCAAGTCTTTCAACGAGCTAGCAGAGAAGTTTGCCACCTATTTTTCTTACAACGCAGAGCATGAGATTTCCATGACTGATCTATGTAACAATAAACAGAAAAATGGTGAAACTTTCATTTCTTTCCTCCAACGATGGAGACAAATGGCTAGCAAATTCCCTTTCAAGATTTCGGAGAAATAGCTTGTCAGCATATTTGTGCAGAACCTCAACCAACAGTTAGGTTTTCATTTGCAAATTCTTAGTGCTACAACCTTCGATGAAATCACATACAAGGGGATCACTATTGAGAAGGACCTCATTGCTAAGGGTGTGGTCAAAATCTTTAAGGAAACGAAAGATAGCACTTCTCATCAACAATCGAACGATAAACCCAAATATTGGAACAAGAACAAAAACGTGGTCAACGATGGGGTGGTCGATACTAAACATGTCCAAACGTTGCAAACACCACTGCAACTCTCCAAACCAAGTCAATCTCCACCTCAACAACAACAGTAACAAAGGCAGCCTTATCCAAACCAATAGCAACAACAACAAGAGCGGCCCCAACAAGATTACCCTCCGCGACGTCAATTCACTCCCTTGGGAGTGCCCATCAAATCAGTCTTACAGTAAGCCTTACAGAAAGGGCTCATCACCTTACCTGATGCTCCTCCTTATGGAGAACCTGTCTACAAAACTGCATGTTACAAAGACAATGAATATTGTGAATTCCATAGGAGTAAAGGGCATCGAACCACATCATGCATGAAGCTCAAGCACCTAATCCAAAACCTCATCGACGGTAATCAAATCACTTTTGAGGATGAATCACTAGCGCAACACACGAACAAGGATCTTGATATGTACAAGGAATCATTCCCTCATCATGGTCCACCTCCTCCTCAGGATAGAGGTAAAGGTATCAATCATGCTTCCACGTCCTTCGATTCCATTGTCGGTCGTTTTGAAGAGAGTCGAGTGTCTACCCTCATGATCAAAGGCAAATCTACGGATTGTGCTATTACTACTCATCGTGGTCATGTCACCATTCATGCTCCTACACCTAGGCTTCCAGTTCAATCTGATTATAATCTTGTCAAACATCTAGGGAGAACACCAGCACAGATCTCTATTTTTGACCTTCTACAGTCATCACCTGCACACAGAGTTGTGTTAGAAAAAGCCCTCCAAGAGTCTTCCATTCCTAACAACATAGCGGTTGCGGATTTCCAAGATATAGTAGGCAACATTGCTTTGCCCTACAATGTGGTCTTCTCTGAGAAAGACCTCCCCTCCCATGATCCATGTCACAATGATGCCCTGCACATTGAAGTCCTCATCCATAAGCGCAAAATCAAACGTATACTCATAGATGGTGGTGTTGGTCTCAACATCTGTTCTTTAAAGTTACTTAAGCAATTGGGATACTCTGAGGATCATGTCAACACTGATCATAGTATTACGATCAAGGGGTATGATGATGCAGAACGCCATTCAGATGGTGTTATCCACTTGCTTATACAACTTGGCCTTGTCATGCTTGAAACCAGGTGTCAAGTCCTTGATATTGAGCTGCCTTACAATATTATCCTAGGCTGCCCATGGATCCATGCAATGAAAGCCGTTCCCTCCACGTACCATTAGTCTCTATAGTTCCCATACAATGGTACGGAGATCACCATCCCAGAAGATCCTAATCCTTTTGAATTCTGTCGTGTCTTGCAAGGAAGCTATAAGAATTGCAACCAAGTGCCTAAAAATGAAAAAGCCCTTGAATCCCCACTATATGTTGATCCTGAAACTCTCACGCAAGCCTCTACAAGTGAATCTACACCCCTCCCCAAAATCATAGCTCACATCCAAGATATAGGCTTTGGCACTTATGATATCTTAGAATCTTGTTGTGTAGGGCGGATGCCTCTATCTCCAAAATCTTATGGCAAACCACCCATTGCCAAAGTAACCAAAAAAGTAGCTATTCCTCCCCCAGGATTCCTAACCCAATTCCAACATGGACGGTTACTGGAAGAGGAAACTATTGAGGACATTTCTTCTTGGCTCTACAAGGAGAAAGAACCAATCACAATACCAGTCAAGCAATATGGCAATGGCTTAAGGATAGTAAAAAACATGGGCTATAAAGGCAAATGGGCCTTGGGAAATAGAATCAAAGAACTATGGAGCCCATTGTGGTAACAAAGAAGCTAGACAAGAAGGGATTAGGATTTGGTAACAAGGTACCACGCGCCTTGGACATTGAGTATATCCTCGACGAGGTAGCTGACACTTCTCCTATCGATTCGACATCTACAGAGGATATCATCGATGACTCTTCCCTCCATATGACCAACCTATTCACAGAATCCTCCATTTTTACACTATCCTCCATATCCTTAACCTCCACTACCAACACCCAAAATGTCACACTTGTCTACCCTGAACTTATTGATTGGGACCAACAAGGGGCCCCCGTTATAGATGTATTTCAGAATGACAAAGCTTTAGTTGAGTTCATGGGACTTCAGGAAGGTATCCCTCTGGGCAATCATAAAGCAGGTTTTGTAATGGAACTCGAGCCAACGGCTTATTTTGGTGAGAATGCCAAATCCTCCAGTCGTAAAAGTGCAAACAAAGAAAGATCTCTAGGTGAAAACCACACTGTGGCACCTCCTGATCACAAAATAGTAAAAACAAAGGATGTATCCAAAGGTGAAAACCCAACTGTGGCACCTGAGGATGGAGGATTTGACCTTCCCCTACCATCTAAGTATCAAGAGAAGTCAGCTCTCCTAGTGGAAGATTCTATAGAGATAAACCTGGGCACAGAACAAAATCCAAAGACCACATTCCTAGCGGCATCATTATCTGAAATAGAGCACAGAAATCTTAACAACTTCTTCTTGCAACGAACTATCAACTTTGCATGGACCTATGCTGATATGCCAAGGCTAGACCCTAAGCTAGTAGTTGATTGTCTCACAGTTGATCCTAAAGTGAAACCAGTCAAACAGAAGTTGAGAAAGATGCACCCATAGATAGCTCTCTTAGTGAAGGTGGAAATACAAAAATTGTTAGACACAAAGTTTATACGACCAATCGACTATTCAGATTGGGTCTCAAACATCGTACCTGTGTCTAAACCCAATGGACGCATCCGCATGTGTAACGATTTCAGAGATCTCAACAAGGCATTTCCCAAAGATGACTTTCCACTACTAAACATTGACATTATAGTGGACTTGACAGTAGGTCACGAGATGCTTTCTCTCATGGATGGATTCTCTGGCTACAATCAGATAAGGATAGCTAAAGAAGATCAACATAAGACAACCTTTACTTGTCCATGGGGCAATTATTGTTGGTGCGTCATGCCGTTTGGTCTGAAGAATGCAGGAGCAACCTATCAGAGAGCAATGACAGTGATCTTCCATGATTTTTTTCATCACATCATGGAAGACTATGTTGATGATATACTGGCTAAATCTTCTAGGACAGATCACATACAGGTTCTAGGACAGATCTTCGACAAGCTTGAAAAATACCAAGTAAGACTCAATCCAAAGAAGTGTGTATTCGTTGTAACATCAGGGAAGCTGTTGGGATATATAGTATCTCGTAGAGGCATCGAAGTGGATCCAGCGAAAGTAAAGGCTATAGTGGAGATGCCTCCACCTAAGAATCTTAAAGCACTAAGGAGCCTTCAGGGAAGGTTGCAGTCCATTTGGCGTTTCATATCATAGCTAGCAGATAAATGTCAACCCTTTCAACACTTGCTCTAAAAGGATGTCTCATTTCAATGGGACAACAAGTGTCAGGCAGCGTTTGATCAACTTAAAGAGTATCTAGCTACACCTCCTATATTGGTTCCACCAGTTGCAGACAAACCTTTGATATTGTACATCTCCACTACAAACTCGGCCTTGGGGGCCTTGCTAGCACAAAATGATGACACAGGAAAGGAGCATGCAATTTATTACATTAGTAGAACCTTGGTGGGATATGAGCTCAATTATTCACCAATGGAAAGGGCTTGTTTAGCAGTAGTGTTTGCCTCCCAAAAGTTGCGGCATTACATGCTGAACCAACACACAAATCTGATAGCCAAGATTGATCCCTTGAAATATCTACTAGCAAAAGTAGCTCTCACAGGTATACTAGCGAAGTGGGTCATGATCCTTAGTGAGTTTGACATTGAGTATACGGATCATAAAGCAATCAAAGGACAAGCCCTCGTGGATCAACTAGCAAAAGCACCTATGAAAGATACACATCCTATGGTAGCAGACTTTCCTGATGAGAATCTCTTCACTCTTGCTACCTCCATAATGTGGAAGTTATACTTTGATGGTTCTTACACACAGCATGGATCAGGAGCCCGCATTTTATTTGTTACACCTTAGAATGACTATATTCCTAAGTCATATCGACTTGCATTCCCTTGCACCAACAACATAGCCGAGTATGAAGCACTCCTCATAGGTCTCAATACAGTAGTTCAATGGGACATCATAGAATTACAAGTATATGGAGACTCATAGCTAGTCATTCGCCAAGTCACAGATGAATACCAAACAAAGGATGAAAAGTTGGTCCCCTACAAACAACTAGTGGATGCCTACAAACCACACTTTTCTAGCATCACATTTGAGCAAATTCCAAGAGAGAATAACAAAGCTACGGATTCTATGGCTTCTATAGGGTCACTGATTGACATGCCTGCAAATACACAGAAATGTGAATTCTTGATCGAGCAATTGTTGATACCAGCCGTCGATGTTCCTGTTACTGAAATCATCTGCGAACTTGTTGGTCCCAATTCCCCATGGTATGAAGATATCTATGAATACCTCAAGAACAAAACCTTTCCCCCTGACCTATTGTCCACCCAACGCAAAACCTTTATCCGTCAATCCTCTCATTACATCATTCTGGGTGATACACTATATCACCGGAGTCTCGATGGTATCCTCTTACGATGTCTTAATGCGGAAGAAGCCAAAGCTACCTTACGAGACATACATGAAGGTGTCTGTGGCGCACATTCTACCGGTCCTAATGTTGCTAAAAGATAATCAGAATAGGTTATTACTAGCCTACAATAGAGCAAGATGCTGCATAGTTTGCTAAGAAGTGTCTACAATGCCAGCAGCATGGAGATCTGATTCACACCCCAGCTCATGAATTACAACTTGTCAGAACTCCATGGCCTTTTTCTCAATGGGGTCTCGACCTCGTAGGACAAATCCACCCTTCCTCCTCCAATGGCCACAAGTTTATTATTACCGCTACTGAGTATTTCATGAAGTGGGTGGAAGCCATTCCTATGACCTATATCACCGGTAAGCAAATAGCCAAGTTTATCCTAAACTACCTCATATGCCGGTATGGTATTCCCCAAGCCATTGTCACTGATAATGGGAGACCATTCAAGAACCAAGATGTCTGTGCCTTATGCATACAATACAACATCCAACATTGCTTTTCAACTCCCTACTATCCGCAAAGTAATGGCCAAGCTGAGGCTTCCAATAAAACCATTCTCAAAATCCTCAAGAAAACAGTCAATGAAGCTAGTCGTGATTGGCACTTGCAACTCAATCCTGCCCTATGGGCCTACCGCATTAGTATCAGAACACCAACTGGTGCCACACCATATGCCTTGGTCTATGGCTCTGAAGCTATCCTACCTATAGAGGTCGAGATCCCATCCCTTAGAGTATCCATGCAAGACCTGATCGGCAGAGATGAGTATCGCACTTACAGATTAGCTGAGCTTGAACTACTAGATGAGAGGTGCCTTGCTACACTGAATCATCTCCATGTCTACCAAAACCGCCTCCGGCGTAATTACAACAAAAAGATCAAAGAAAGATGGTTTCAAGTTGGTGATCTTGTACTTAAGGAGAATCAGAGAAATCAAGCCGATCGAGAAAAGAAGGGCAAGTTTGAGCCTAACTGGTTAGGTCCCTTCATTGTCATAGCAGCATATGAATCAGGAGCTTATACTTTAGCTACACCTGATGGCATTTCTCTAGATGAGCCACTTAACAGTGTCCATCTCAAGAATTTCTATGCCTGATCTTTAGAGTACTCTAAAAAAAAAAAAAAAAAATCTGTCCTCTGGTGAAAACCTGGCAAACAGGCGCCTTGGATAAGTACCATAGTGAAAACCTGGCAAACAGGCACTATGTGTAGAATTAGCATCCATCGTCTATCGAGTCCTGTCCACTCCTTGTCCAGTTCGCTGCGCACTTTCCATTCATCCATAATAAAACCATTGACCTTGTTTGCATTTCCATCTCCCTATCTAGTATAGCTTGGAAATTTGTCAATGTCCATCGTCGTCTCCCCATGTCTTGATCTGTGTCTACAGTTAACACTGTCTTGTCCTAGGTCAAAGCTTTCTGTGTCTTCTTCGGCAGTCACCCATCAAGTTTCCTCTACCAAAATGGGGGCAACTCTTTCCTTAACTTAGGTCTAGGATTGGTTCCTTGTTCGTGGTTCGCAACGCATACTTCAATCTTTTCTCATTTCCACAGGTAACACCCTTTAATGGACACATCGCTCCTACGATAAGGCTGTTATCTTCTCAAACACTTTTCCTACATCATCACATCCACCAGAACTCCATATCATTTCTTCTCAATCTTAAGGTACCTTGATCCCATGGATATGGGTATGTAGGTAGTCTGGAATACGAAGGAAGTTTCCAGTACTCAGGTACATAAGATCCCCTCTTTTCACCTTGACCCATTCATCACTCTAACTAGAACTACATATTTATCATTTCTCATCTTTCATCGTCGTGTGCCTTGATCCCATGGATACAGGGTATGTAAGCAGTCTAGAATACAAAGGATGTATCCAGTACTCAGGCACACACGATCCATCATTCTCCGCCCGTCTCAATACATTAGCACTGTCATCCTTCTAGTCTTCCGTTTGTCAAAATCCATTCACCTCAACTTGACTAACTCAAGCAGTAAACTAGTGCATCCTTTCAAAAGTAAAAGTCCTTCACAAACTTGAAGCAAAGAGGTTTTCTTCCAGAGTCATCCACTGTCCTGCATACCGATTGCCAACATCAGCTGAGTACCGCTTAACCAAGCCCTAGATCAACAAAGCTTGTCTTCTACGAAGTGTTCCATTGTCAAGACCAACACACGCATCTCCTGTGACATGTGGTATTTCCTGCAGCAAGACATTGTCTTTTTAGGTAGATAGCCCCCTTTAACGGACACAGAGTTCCTACGATAAGGCTGTTATCTTTCCTATCCAATCTATCCTGAGCAACCTCTTTGGCAAGAGAATATGTTGGCTGTATGTTTACTTTGTAAGTCAGTCAATTTGATTTTTGGTTTATCTTTTGTTCCTTTTCCAATACCTATTCAAGACTACCTTGATTTATCTATAATCTTGGTATGTTGCGATGCAGTACGGATTAGGGGCATAGTCATTGCTTTCTGTGTGCCGTGTTTGAGGAATGATCTTTAGTATCTTTCTTAGCATTCTATTTATCTTGTGTGTGTTACAACCTAGCATCTTACATATTAAAAATTCTTCTTGCATTTACATGTATTGAAGTTTATTTTATGTTCAAGACTATGGCTTATTCACATGTTCCAACAAGGTTATATTTTGTCTAAAAGGATCTAAGTTCAAACTGTTTGCTTGCAGAGTCAATGTCCACGCACTCGGATATTACTGCACCTTGGTCTTTTATACCTGGGTGGCGAACTATCCACATGCTATATCAAAATAAGGATTGCTCTTTATATACAAATGTGAAACCATTGCAATAAGCTCATCTCTCATCCATTCCCACCAACCTTTATATCGCTTTCATTGCGGTAATCGATCAACAGTCTCTGTCTCCATCTCCTCCTGTTCTTCTCTCTGGTGCATATCTACAAAACCCACATGTCAGATATCGCTAGTCATCACATCTATATCATCATACATCTATAAGCATCATATACGCAACATATGTCATCACGTGAATCCATAATCATACATACATATCATCACATCCATGACATCAAGGAATGCATACACAAAAGCATGAACAACAGTGAGCCAACTAGATCATCATATATATCATGTAATGGTCATCACAATACAAAATGTCTGTGTCTACAACAATTATACAAAGTGTGTATACATCCAAATATACATCAATATCGTACATCAAGGCTATCAAGAGCCCGCAAAATATACATCAAAATGCACGCAGGCATCTATCCAAAATGATACAATATGATACAATATACAAGTGTATGCGCCCTAGTGGGTAGAGCTGCCCTCCTGTTGTGGCCCCTGTCCTCAGTGGAGGTCCCCCTGATGGTCCTCCTCTTCCCCCTGGTGGTAAAAGTAGCCCTCTAATGGAGGACACTGACTGCCCTGTCCTCCGGGATTTGGATGCCCCTGACCTACTCTTGTCTCTGTAGCTCGGTGCCTGCTGAGCTGCTGGCACCGCACCCACATACAGACCCTTGTAGTACTATGCCTCCCTACCGGCTGATACTAGCTCACCCTGCACTCGGATGAGCTCGCTGTATAACATCCTCTGGTCTACACCCAGTGCACGGTGTGCCTCCTCTCTCTCCCGCCTCACTCTAAAGAGTGTGGCCTCCATAGTCAACTGTAGCTGCACCTCTGCGTCTCTCTCTCCTGGCCTGTGCTAGCTCCTCAGCGTTTGCTGCTGGTGTGGCTAGCGGCTACACCTGTACCTGTGCCTATGCCTGTACCTGGGCCTGTCGCTGTCTATATGCCTGCACCTGGGCCTATAGCTATGCTTGTACCTGTGCCAGGGCTGTCTATGCTACTGAGGCTACCTGTGTCTGTGCCTGGGCTGTGGCCTCTGCCTATCTCGCATCAGCCCACGCTACATCCCTATCCCTCCTCAGTCGTGCCATCCAGAGCTCTAAACGAGTCCTCTGGGCTATCTCCTTCTGCAGCAATCACTCTGCTCTCTACACACCAGTCTCTACGATCGGGCCCACTGCCTCTGCCATCTCCACATCGGCCTACTGGCCGCTACCCTCTCCACCTGCCTGCTGACCCACTGCCTGCTGCCTGGCTGCCCTGGCCTACTGTCTCATCCTAGCCTCCCCTCCGAGAACTAGTACCTCTCCCATTGCCCCTGCTACACCTGGTGTAGTTAATCTCATCGGCCTGTGTGTCTACCAGTACTGATCATACTCTGGCAGTGTCCCTGGGTCTGCCAGCCCAGAGTCCCAATCCCATCTCACGGGGACAAGTCCCCATACCTCTGCCAACGCTGTAGCCACTGGGATCTCTGCATCCCAGTCTCCAACCTCCCTCCGTGTCCTGGCATGTGTGGCCTCCCCCACGGGTAGTCCCTACGGCAATCCAAACTGCCTGAGAACTCGCTCTGGAAGATATCTCTCTATCACATCTGTCTGTCTCCTGAACAGATATCACGCCTGTCTGCAGTACATGAGCTGCTCGTGCTCGTCATCCCACTCCTCGCATAATAACTAGGGCCTCCATATGAACAGGTCCATCTTGTCAATCTGCCGCCTCCAATAGCTAACAGACCCCATCCTCCGATATGTCATCACCTCGTCATATAAGAATGCATATGGCTCACCTCTGTCTCGATGGTGCTATGCCATGGGTCGGATCACTGGAATATGCTCCCATGCCCACACCTGTAATAAAGTCACCCCTGCTGAGAGGCTCCTACCTCTCCTGTAAACACAATGGTGCAGGTCATGATATAACTATCCCAACACACAGGGTCCCCATGCATACTATCTGCCATGGGTGAACATCCTTGATAGTACAGTCCCCCAGCCAACTGATAAACCTCTGGATCTCCTATATGGACATAGGAAGCCACCAATCAGTGATGCAACTATCCATCGGATCTTGTCACAGAGTCTCGGGACATCTGCCCATCGGATCTCCCCGTCATCTATCCACAGGTCATCTGTGCAGAAGACCTCCTCCAAGCCTGCCTCGCCCCGTGCCGGGTCAAAGTCCACTATCTCTCCATCTATACAAATCATCAGGATGCGGTATACATCCTCCAGTGTCACTGTAGCCTCCCCCATCGGAAAGTGGAACGACGAAGTCTCACTGTGATATCTCTCTACAACTGCTGTCACTAGGGCGAGATTCACCCTAATGTGTGTCAGGTGGGCCACATGCCACAGTCCTGCATGCTCCAAGAATGCATCCTCCTCCCATGTCAACTGAACAACCTCGTGTGCTATCGCGTGGTGTCACTCTCGCGACATCAGCGGTGGCAAAATCCTCTGTATCCATAAGCAAAACCCTTGTCAGTTTCTTTCCTCAATCCCTCAAATCCTATCTACCCATGGGCTAGGCTACGCAACCCCCAACCATCCCTTTCCCCTCTTGTCAGCTCAGATGGCCATCCCTATTCTATCCCCCCTATTCTACTTCAAACCTAACTTTCCTACCAATAAACCAAATGCGCCTTGTTTTCCAGAAGCGCTGTCCCTCCCTACCAACCACGCCCTACTGTCTCTACAGACATGCTGTGATTTCTTAACCAAATGCACCTTGTTTTTCTAGAAGTGTCGTGCCAGCCTACCAACCACGCCACTCTGTCCTACCAGAAGTGACACGATTTTTCCACCCACCCACCAATTGCGCTAACCTAACCTGCCAAGTGCGCTGTACCTTTATACCAAATGCACTGCAGAATTTTGCAAATGTGCTGCGACGCTAGCAAATTAACCAAAAGCGATGCGATTTTACCATTAGTGCTACAAGCAACTACTAGCCACGCTACGACGTGCCAAAAGCGCTGCAACCCCCTACCATACGCATTGCGGCTTCCTAAGGTGCTTTTGGCTGACCTAGCTCACCCTACCTAAACCTAGCCCTAATCTACCCTCAAACGACCAATGACCAAGGGGTTTTCGACCACTTACCACTGCCGGAGCTCCTGCTGGCCTCATGTAGGTCCGCCCGATGGCTGTGCACTAGAATCGGCATCTCTCCTCGCTGTCTACTCAACTCTCTCTCAACTAGGTTTGGAGGCTCTCCTCTTTAAATTTCGAATCTCCTAGGGTGCAAATGAGGATTGTGGTCCCCATGGGACCTATTTATAATGTCCCACCCTTCATTTTTCTTCCCACTCCTTGTTGTTTTTCCTCCTCTCTGGTTGTGTCCTCTTCTGGTCACGTGTCAACACTGTTCTTCTGCCGCTTCCCCGTCTTCCCACTCGAGGGGGCATACGCTAGGGCAACTACCTACACTGGGGCAATAAAATTGTATTACATCTTCAACAATCGTTTTCTTTGACGCAATGCTACATGCTGCATTGCATCAAAGAGGGGCAAAATATAGACACTCTAAAATGACCAAGTCGCCACATTGCTTGCATTTCATAATCTGTCTAATCACCTACATTTCACACATTAATTAAATAATCTAATTATTTAATTAATTTCATCAAAATTCTTCTAAATCTCCTAAATTCAACATTAATTAAATGAATTCTCTTTATTTAATTAATTAAATCAAATTCCTCTGTTATTCTTCCACAATTAAATAATTTTAATTATTTAATTAAATCATTATTCTTTTTCCAAATTTCAATTCCACATTAAATAAATCTAATTATTTAATTAATTCATCACAAATTACCTCTTATCTACAATTAAATAATTTACATTATTTAATTAAATCAAAATTTATTCTTCCAAAATCATGCACAAACAATTAAATAAATTTATTAATTTAATTTGGTTTCCAAATCTTCTAAATTAAATAATTCCAATTATTTAATTATTTCTTCCAAAATATCTTCTCTAAATTTAAATAAATCAATTATTTATTTAAGTTGCTTTTTCTTCTAAATTTGTGTTATCTCTAAAATAACTCAAACTTTCTATATTTAATAAAGCAAAATATCTTCTAATTCTCATGCAAATCCCTTCTTCTTGTTTTAAATCACTTAACTGATTGCTTTATTCTTTTAATTGATTTATCTCTTCAGTTAACTCATTCTTCTATTCTTGATAACTCCCCTCATGCAAAAGAAAGCAAGACACTTGTCTTCTTCTTATTTGTTGCACATTCCTCAACTATTCTTCTCCATTGATTCTTTTGAATTTTCTGGACCGTTGATCGATCTTCATTGAAACCTATATAAACCCCCCTCATCTCCTTCATTACCCCTCTCTCTTTGATCGTATTCTCAGGCATACTTAACAAAGCTTTGAGCATACAAAATGCGTCGATTGAGCACTCTCACGATCTTTTGACATTGATCTCTTGAGCACACTACTTGCTTGTTGCAGCTATGGCTTCGCAACTTCATTGAGCAATCCACATTCAATCCAAAGGAAACAATACAGATTTTGGTAAAAGTCTTTATTTCATTGATTATTTGTCATGGCTTTTATTTAAATTCGTTTTCTTTATGTTATTGGGTTTTTGGTTTTATTAGTTTAGATTTAATCGATTTTTCCTCATACACAGATCCAATAGTAGCCATAGAATCTACAACTTTATTATGTACCCGAGGAATCAGTTCAAAAGAGAGGCTAGAGAAGTATTTCGTATACGTATCAACCAATCTTTTATAGGGTATCATCTTGTCATCCTTAGTTTGGTACTCATCAATGACTTGTTGAATGACTAGTTGAGAGTCTCCATATACTTAAAGTTGCTTGATATTCCATTCGAATGGTATATAGAGACCTGTAAGTAGTGCTTCATACTCGGTAATATTGTTAGTGCAATGGAATGCTAGCCAATATGATTTTGGAATGTAATCATTCTAAGATGTGATAAATAGGATTCTGGCCCTTGAACCATGCTGTGTGTAGGAACCACCAAAGTACAACTTCCATTCCACTAAGGAAGTAAGAGTGAAAATCCCTTCATCTAGAAAGTTAGAGATCATAGGGTTTACATCTGTCACTAGAGCTTCTGCTAGTTGATTTGCCAGAATTTGTCCTTTGATAGATTTCCGATCAATGTACTCTATGTCAAATTCACTTAGGATCATGACCCATTTAGCTAGTCTACTTGTGAGGGCTGCCTTGGATAAAAGATACTTCAATGGATCAATCTTAGAGATGAGGTTGGTGTGTTTGTTTAACATGTAATGTCACAACTTTTGGGAAGCAAATGCTACTACTAAACATGCTCTCTCCATAGAAGTGTAGATAAGTTCATAACCAACCAAGGTGCGACTGATATAGTAGATGGCATGCTCTTTACCTAACTCATCATGTTGTGCAAGAAGAGCACCTAATGCTGAAGATGTAGTAGAGATATATAGGAGCAAAGATCTATCAAGAACTGGCAGTACCAAAATTGGTGGTGTGTCTAGATAGTCCTTAAGTTGATCAAATGCCTGTTGACACTTGCTATCCCATCAAAATGAGACATCATTGCGGAGCAAGTGTAGAAATGGTTGATATTTGTCTACCGGCTATGAAATAAATCATCTAATGGACTGTAATCTCCCTTGAAGACTCCATAGTTCTTTTAGATTCTTGGGTGGAGGCATTTCAATGATAGCTTTGACTTTAGCTGGATCCACTTCAATTCCTCTATGAGATACACTGTACCCCAATAGTTTTCTTGAAGAGATGCCAAAGACACATTTCTTGGGATTTAACCTCACTTGATACTTCTCTAGTCTATCAAATATATGCCCTAGAACCTATAGATGATCTACCCTAGATGATTTTCCTAATATGTCGTCGACATAGTCTTCCATGATAGTATGAAACAAGTCATGGAATATCACTATCATTGCTCGTTGATAGGTAGCTCTTGCATTCTTAAGACCAAAAAGCATGACTTTCCAACAATAGGTACCCCAAGGACATGTAAAAGCTATTTTGTGCTAGTCTTCTAGGGCTATCATAATCTGATTGTATCAAGAGAAACCATCCATTAGAGAAAGTACTTCATGACCTACTATCAAATCCATAATAATATCAATATTGGGTAGTGGAAAGTCATCTTTGGGACATGCTGTATTGAGATCTCTAAAGTTTGTGCGTATGTGGATGCCCCCACTTGGTTTAGCAATAGGTACAACATTAGAGGCCCACTCTATATAATCAATAAGTCGTATGAATTTTACATCTAGCAATTTCTCAAGCTCTACTTTTACCAATAGTGCTATTTGAGGGTGCATCTTGCAAAACTTTTGTTTTATAGGTTTGGTGTTTAGAGATACAACTAGATGATGAACCACTAATGAAGGGTCCAATCTAGGCATGTCAGCATATTTCTAAGAAAAATTGATTGTCCTCTGCAAGAATAATTTTATGACATCCTTCCTCTCTTGCTCTAATAATGAAGCTGCTAGGAATGTGAGTTTAGGGTTTTGAATAGTTCCAAGATTCATTTCTTGTGAGTCTTCTACTAAGAGAGCTAATTTTTATTGATACTTTGTTGGTAGGGGAAGGACAAATCCTCCATACACAAGTCCCTCAGAGAGGTTTTCATCATCAAATATGTCTTTTATTTTTACTATTTTATGATAAGGAAGTGCCACATTCTGGTTTTCACCTAGGGATCTATTTTTATTTTCTCTTTTACAACTAGAGGATTTGGAATTCTCCCCAAAGTATGTAGCTTGATATAAATCCATGATAAATCCAACTTTGTGATCAGCAAGCAGGATACCATCCCGAAGTCCCATAAATTCTACTATTGCCTCATCATTCTAAAATATGTCTAGAATAGGGCCTCTTGTTGGTCCCAATCAATGAGTTCAAGGTAGATGAGGGGTAGATTATTGGTGTTCATGTTGGAAGTGAGGGAGATGGACAATATCCTAAATATTGAGGTTTCTTGGAATAGGTTTGTTAGGTGTAGATAAGAGTCATCGATAGTATCATCTTCAGAAGTTGAAACTATGAGAAAAGCCTTCACTACCTCATCAAGAATAAACTTGATGTTTGAGGAAAGAGTTACCTCCTTACCATATCCTATACCCTTTTTGTTGAACTTCTTGGTCATAGTAATTGGTTCTAGTTGTCCTTGACCATGTTTTGCACAATTCTTAGACTGGTACCATATAGTTTGATAGGTAGCGTGACTACATTCTTTTCTTGGTACAACCAAAAGGAAATGTCTTCAAGAGATTCATCTTTGAACAAGCCCCCATGAGTGAATTTTGTTAGGGAAGCTAGTATCTTTGCCTTCTTGGTGACCTTTGCTATGGGTGGTTTTCCATAAGATTTTGGTGAAAGAGGCATCCTCCCCACACAATAAGATTTTGAAATGTCATATTCTCCAAATCCTATGTCTCTGAAATGGACTTTGATCTCTAGAATGGGTTTATTTGCAAAGGCCTTTTGCAAAGTATCTAGGACAATGTCTAATGGAGATGATTGAGCTTCAACATTATTTGGGATTTGGTTTCTATTTTGGTAATGCCCTTGCATGGCACAAAAAAACTCAAACGGATTAGGATCTCCTAAGATTGTGATTTCAGTACCATTGTATGGGAACTTGAGAGATTGATGGTATGTAGAGGGTACAACATGCATGGAATGAATCCATGGGCATCCTAGGATGATATTATATGGAAGCTCAATGTCCAATACTTGGTATCTTGTTTCTAACATGACATGGCCTACTTGTATAGGTAAATGTATCACACCTTATGATTGGTGATATACATCATCATAAGCTTTGATAGTAATAGACTACTTTGTATTTATGTGATCCTCAGATTATCCTAGTTATTTTAGCAATTTGAGTGAACAAATGTTCAAACTAGAACCACCATCTATAAGTATACATTTTATCTTACGTTGGTGGATGAGAACTTCAATGTGGAGTGCATCGTTATGACAAGGATCATGAGATGGGAGGTCCTTTTCAAAAAAGACCATGTGGTAAGGTGATTTAATGTGTCCTAGCATGGCTTGAAAATCTATGATGGCTATATTATTGGGAACTGATGACTCTTGTAGGACCTTTTCAAGCACTACCTTATGGGCAGGTGATGACTTCAGAAGGTCTAAAATTGAGATTTGTGTAGGAGTCTTCCCTAGATGTTCAATGATATTATAGTCAAAGTTGATAGGGGTATTTGGTGTTGAACCACAAAGGGTAACATGACCACGATGAGTTGTGATGGCACAATCAGCGTTTTTACTCTTAATGGTAAGGGTGGACACTCTACTTTCCTCAAAGTGACCCACAATGGAGTCATAAGAAGTTGAAGCTTTGTTGACACTTTTTCCTTTATCAGGGTTAGGACCTTTACCATGTGTAGGGAATGGATCCTTGTACATGTCTAAGTCTTTGTTTGTGGTATGGGTAGGAGGATCATCAATAGTGACTTCACCTTAGTCTATGAGATTCTGGATTAAGTATTTCAACTTCATGCAGCCAGGGGTTTTGTGCCCTTTCACTCTATGGTACTCGCAATACTCATTATCTTTGTACCAAGTAGGTTTGAAAGTGGGTTCATCATATTGTCATGTTTTGGGCAATGTGATAAGTCCACTTTGAACAAGTTTCTTAAGAACTGATTCAACAGGTTCTCCCAAAGGAGTGAACCTACATCCTGAGGGACAGTCTTGTTTTGGTTTCTCACAAGGAGCAGATTAGGCAAGTTTTGATTGTAGATTGACCAGTGTTTGGAGGGTTTGGATATGTTTAGAGTCCACAACACCATCTTTAACGACATTCTTATTTTTTGACCAAAATTGAGGTTTGTTATTAGATTGTTGGGGAGGATTGTCTTCAGTCTCTTTGAAGATTTTGACTAAACCCTTTGCAATAAGGGCTTTTTTGATGTTGGTCCCTTTAGAGCTGATTTCCTCAAATGAGGTAGCACTTTGGATTTGTAGGTGAAAACTAATTTCTTGGTTAATATTTTGCACAAAGATACTAACAAGTTGTTTTTTAGGTATCGGCCATGGGAATTTAATAGCCATACCTCTCCATCTTTGTAGGAAGGAGATAAAAGTTCCCCCATTACGTTGTTTATTGTTGCACAAGTTTGTCATAGAAATCTCATGCTTAGTATTGTAGGAAAAGTGGGTTGCAAAATTTTGGGCTAGTTCATTGAATGTTTTGAGACCCATGGGTAGGTGAGAAAACCATTCTATGGATTTCCCTCCAAGACTATGGGGAAAGAGGTGCATAAGATAAGTATCATTATGAGAAACCTATAAACAAGCAATATATAACTCTCTAAGGTGTTCTTTTGGATCGCCTTTTCCCTTATATTTGTCAAATTTAGGCATGTCAAAGTTGGGGGGAAAAGAGATCATGGGTAATGATCTATCAAATGGATATGGAAAAACCTCTTCCAAAGAGAAATTTTTATTCATGTGTCCAAATGAAAGATCAAATATTTGATTTTGTAGATTTGAAAATTTGAGCTCAAGATCTGATGTTAGTGTTTATGGAGCAAGATTATGTTGGATGAATGGTGGTTGTTGTGTCCCATAGGAGATATTGGTACTAGGTTCATATGAAGCTAGATTAAATGGGTCATATGAGTTGTGAGGGTTTTTTGGGGTTTGATTCATGGAGAAATGTTGGTTTGGTGTATTTTGTGGAGGAGCTATGTAGGATTGTTGACTTTGGGAATGTTGAGGAGGATTGGTGAAAGAATGTTGATTTTGGATTTGTTGAGGTGGGATGATGTAGGTGTTTTTTAATTTTGGGCAGGTTTAGGTGGATTGATATAGGAATGTTAACTTTGGGAGTGTTGAGGTGGAGTGATATAGGTGTTTTTATTTTGGGAATGTTGAGGTGAAGTGATATAAGTAGTTTGAATTTGGGAATGTTGAGCTGGAGTGATGTAGGTGGAGTGATGTAGGTGGTTTGATTTTGGGAATGTTGAGGTGGAGTGATATATGTGTATTGAGGAATGGATGCTTCGACTTGTGACACTTGTGGAGGAGTGCCATAAGCAAGATGAGATATGGAGGTTGGTACTTGTGACATTGGTGATGGAGTGGCATAAGCAAGATGAGATATGGAGGTTTGAGCTCATGCTCCTTGTAGAGGAGTGACACTAATAATATTATGGATGGGGGTTTGGATTTTTGATGTTTGTGTAGGATTTTGAGGGGGTGTAGGTGTGGACATGGTGAAGAAAGGAGTGGCTCGATTTGCTTTTTTTGCTAAGTTTTCTTGTTACATTTGGTAAACCTCCATGAGGACAATAACGGAATTAAGTGATGTTTCTCCTATGGGATTTTGATAAAGGGGGTTGATGTACTTGGTGGTGAAGGGATTCGAAGGCACTTGATGTGAGGGTGAATTAGGAATGAGTGATGATATGGTTGACATAGTTTGGATGGGGGTGCTTTGTGGTCTATCCATGGCATTAATAAAATAATTGATAGAATCTTGCTCCTTAAGAGTAGATGTGTCAAAGTCTTGAGGTAACTTGGCTCCTTTCTTAGCAAGTAAATGAAAGTAATGGCTTGGATTGGAAGCTAAGAGTTTCTTGATAGCATCTAAGATTTTGGGGTCTTGCATGTTTTCATCAATGTCTTGAGATGCTTGGATGTGTTGAGGGATTCTACGTTGTTGTGATGATGATTATCTTATGGTATACCCTTTTGGTAGGAAATCATGAGAATTTAACCCTGTGGTATATTGGGTAGCATATATCCATGTAGCATTATTGTCTTGAGGATTATTTTGGGTAGTACCATGAGGATTGTTTTGAGGATTTTGTTGGGGATTGTTTTGGATGTTTTTTTGGTGGGAGTTTTAATGATCTATAGCTAATCAATGTTGTTGTCTAGTCGTAGTCATAAGATTACTCAAATGTGCTATGAAAAAGATTGGGGGATAGGTGGATTGATTTTAGATTTTTGTGATTGACTTGAGACTAGCAAGATGGTGTTTTGGATTGGTTGATTGATGGAAGATAAGTAGAGCCTAGATCAATTGTCGCTTTGGATGTTTGATGACCTTTAAAGAGGTAGACTAATGACCTCAAGAAAGGTAGATTAGATTACTGAGTTTGACCAACATAGGAGAAGTTTATTCTCTAAGATAATAAACAACACAAATGGATACTAATTTACCTTCAAGGATCTAAGAGAGGCAAGCTTTCTCAAATCAAGGATAGATTAGGGGATGTGATCTAGACACTATGATAGAATCCAAATTAAAGATATGAAAGCTTGGATAAATTCTAGGCTTGTTGGTGATGATGTTGATTGATTTCGTAGTTTCAAGAGGATAATAGCTCTAAAATCCAAGTTTTTTCTATGATGATCGATGGGGATGGTCTGATGGTTGATGGAACAGGTTTGTATGTGCTATAGGATGATATCTTAGTGGATAAAATTGTTCAAAAATGATGTTTCTTTGATTCTAGGCTAAAATGATGACTGTTGATAGGCAGAGACCAAAGGCGCAGGACTGTATGCCAAAGGTAGGCTTCTGTGGCTCAAAGGCAAGTCATGATAGCTCAGAGTTTCATTTTTGTTGAATATAAGTGCAGCAAGATAAATCAAAGGCATATTACTATAGATCAAAGGCATAGCAGAATAATCCAGAGGTGAGTTTTTCTGACAGCCTGTGTAAAATTTTGACTAAGCCAGAGGCACATTTCTACACACCAAAGGTAGGATTTTGCACTGCAAAGGCATGTTTCTACAAGCTAGAGGCACACTTCTACAAACCATAGGCATATAATTGTAGCTCAAAGGCATGTTAAAATAGTGCAAATGCAGGTTTTATTGATTCAAAGGTGAGTTTTCAAGAAAAGTGTGTTTTTCAAGGCAAGATTTTGGTAAAATTTGGAAAATTTCTCATGGCTAGAGAAAACATAGTAGACAAAGTGGTTGTGGACTGACTCAATGGAGTTAGTTGTGCAAGGCTATTAACCTCCATAGATAACAAGTGGTATTACGGGTAGATAATAAAAAAGAGAAGACACACCAAACACTTCTTTTAATGCAACAACCTATAAATTATTCAAGTAGGATTGAGTCATAATGTGAGCCCACATGATTGAATGCATGTTCATGTTCTTACCTAACTAAGAGGTGTACACTCAATATACCTTTCCTTGGAGGTATTGACACCTTGTATCACATTACAAAATGGTCAATGGTCTTATCTAGGTTTGTAAAGCTTATAGGGAGTCCTCAATATATGCAAGGTATAGGAGGCACAAATCTATGAATGAGAGTGTCCTGGTTAACTAATGGTCAACTATACGAGTCTTGGCAGACGAAGTATCCTAAAAGCTTTTTGCTTGTCATTGAAAGGGTCTTTCCTTTGAAGTTGAGTCTTTCGATACTCATGACATTTGTATACTGCACCGGAACATGCAGTTGGGGTCGTCCCTTGAGGTGATGAAATCTCCAAGAAGGTCCCATAGAAAGGATATCAAGCACTTTTGATTCTCAAGATCATCTTTTGACATGAGAGAAGAGCATACGTGTTCACTTGAGGCCCGAGGAAGTAATTAGAGAAAGCACGTAATTAAATGACTTAAGTGTTTCTGATTTCCAAGGTCACTTTTCAGTGCGAGGAAAGAGCATACATACTTAAGACATTTCAAACACGGAAGACAGTTGTTAATTCACTTTAAAAATTGAAATGTTTTCTAAGACTTAGTGGAAAAAGATACTTCCTTTGACAAACATCCTACAACAAATATGTTAGGGTTTCACTTTTCTATCTTGCTAAATAATAAGATGCTACATAAATTGATATTAGTTCCAAAGAAAACAATTGATTATTGAAAATAATTGACTAAACCAAAAGTGAGTTACTGTGTTGCAAAAGTGCATTAAATTTTACCAAAGATGAGTTGTTACAGTGCAGAGGTGGCTTTTTGATGTGCAAAGGCATAGGACTATGGTGCAAAGGTACATCACTATGGTTCAAAGGTGTATTTCTGCAAATCAAAGGCACTTTTATGAGACAGTCCTACAAAAAGACATAAGATTAAGTCAAACACTTGATTGAGTGATTGATGAATGATTCCCTGATGAGCCATGAGGCTAGAGGATGATGTGGATCTATACTTCTGCATCAAAATTAGACAATAAACTAGTTTAGATGATTGATTAGTAAAAAAGCAAGATGATACCCTTAAATAAATCAACTTAAGAGTATGATACAGTGAGTGTTAACAAATAAATCATCTTGTCAACACAATGAAAGTTCAAAAAGATGTTAGAAATCACTGTCAAAACCACAAAATAAGTCAGGAAAACCTAAAAACTAGAGGCAAGTTTTAGTTAACCAAAGGCAAGTCAAAACTACACAAAGGTTCACTTTCGCGCACCAAAGGCACAGAGCTGTCGCCTCAAGTTGAGTTTATGCTAGACAAAGGCATAGTTGTTTGGTTTAGAGGTGAGTTTATGTGTGATGATTGTGCTTTTCTATACCTATGCCTAGAAAAATCTTTTTTTCTCAAAAAAGAAAGGTTAAATCAAGTTAGTGGGTCCCACCGGGCATGCTAGAATGTGTATAGGTAAAAATTGAGTGAATAAAGATCAAAAAATGAACAATAAACTCAATCCTATAACCTTCAAGAAAATGATCTAATAACCAAAATCAATGAATAATGAAACAAAGAAAGCTATCACCTAGATTGTATTGTTTCCTTGGTTCTTTGTGGATTGCTCAATACATTGCATAACCATGTTGCAATAAGCGATCATGTGATAATGTACTCAAAGATGCGATATATGTGCTCAACGATGTGAGAATTCTCAAAGTGCTATTACAAATGACCAAAGATTAAATGATCGAAGAGGATTTGTGATGCAATGAAGGGGGTACATATAAAGATTGATCAATGGTGGAGATAAATTAGTGAAATAGACAGTTGAGATGAGCTAAGGAGACATGATGAACATGCACACAACATGTGTCCATGCAAAAAAGGAGCCTTATTGAGTAAATTGCTTGCTTTGATAAAGATAGGATTTGACTTCATAAATTTAGAATGTTTTTTTTCTAATTTATGAGTTGGTGATAAAAACAATAATGATAAAAGCCAATTAACTCAACTTTAGATTTGCTTTTGACATGCTAAAAATAAGATTGATTGTGCACATAGAAGAAAAAGATAGTTTTAGAAGATTTGAAAGCTAAAACAAATTAAATAAGTAAATTTATTTAATGTATCTTGCATGATGGAAGAACAAGAAGATATGAGGATAAAAACAAATAAATTTTTTTTTAATGTGCCTGGTAAACTTTTTAATGTGACCAGTGATGTTGGTGCGACATGCCTGGGGGACCTCATCCCCTAGAAAGACTACTTCAAACCCGCAAGCTCGTTGGCCCAGCGGGGGTTTGAACTTTGGTGGCTGCCACTACAACCGAGTGACTTAACCACCGAACCACGCCCTTATTGGTGATAAAAACAAATAAATTAAACCAATAAATTCTTTTAATTTATTTTGCATGATAGAGGAATATAAATAAAATATTAATTTTATTTATTTTTAGAAGATAAAGTCAACTTAAATAAATTTGAATAATTTATTAAAATTTAGAGGAATAAATAGTTAATTAAATAATTAAAAATTATTTATTTATGGACAAGAGGATTTGAGTGACAAATTAGTTAAATAATTCAAATTATTTAATTTGGAAGAATAAAGTGGTGATTTAATGAAATTAATTAAATAAATAGAATTTATTCAATTAATGTTGGAATTAAGATATTTAGAAGACATTGATGAAATTAATTAAATAATTAGATTATTCAATTAATGTTGAATGTAAGTGATTTAGACGAAATTGGTGTATGAAAGGTGCTGTAATGCAATGGGTCATTTTTAGGTGTCTACACACAATTACATATGTTTTCCCACTAACATTCATAAATTAAATCAAAAGAGCTGACAAGGAAAGACCCATTTAAAGGTCATATGCCAACATGCTTTAAAATTTTCCCCAACCAATCAGCGCATGCCCAAGTCCCAAAGCACCATTTTGGTTTGGAGTAAGGAATAAAATGGGCCTCTAGTTCTCAATTGTCATGGGTTTTGGGGGATTTTGCATTGAGATGAATATTTTGCATGTATAATGTAATCACGAGGACCTAGGAGCTAAACTAGGAGGTAAAAAGACACGTGTCCACTTTTTACTCCATAACATTTAGCCCCCACTTTAATGTGTGTATGATCTTATGATTCAATACATGCATTAAAGTATGGTCAAAGCATATCAAACACATCAAACACTAGAGTGGAGACACACCCTAAGTTTGGAAGACCATTTCTAGCCCCCAAGCTTAGGCAAACATAAGAAAACACTTGACAGTCACGTAAGACACAATAAATACAATAAGGAAGCACACAATAGATGTAGAAGACAGTAAAGCACACAATACATAGAGAAGACATGAATACAGTCATGCAATACATAGAGAAGACATGAATACAATCACTCATTACACAGATAAGACATGATTAGACAATTATATATATAAATATAATCCTAACACAAAACACATAGTGTGGAGGGAGCTCATTGCTATGTGCCTTTAGACTACGTAAAAACACACAAAACACATGGCATGGAGGGAGCTCATTGACATGTGCCTTTAGACCATGCAAAAACATGCAATACATGCAAGGAAGACACATAAAACACATGGAAGACACACTGACTACACTAGCGCCGTATAGTATGTTGTTGACACACTATACATCTTATACACATCAAACACAAGTGATAGGGAGGAGCTAATCACTACACTCCACTATCTAAGACATGTCAAACACACCTGATGGTTGAGCTATGCTACCATAACTGCCAAAGACACACTTAAGGGTGAATAACTCAATATCCAACACAACCTCACAATGAGGACTTTGTAAAAGGATGTGTAACCGCTCAAGGGAAGATAGAATCCTACTTTCCGCATATGAGCTTTTAAAATGCAACCCTACCCACATCCATAGATTCCTTATAGTGAAAAGGAAGCATGTGCTCATAGTATACAACCCCATATGCATCACGAAGACGTCATATAATGAAAGGAGGGATATGCAAAACAAAGTACACAATGCAACCTGCATTACAGAGATGCCTTATGGTGAAAAGCAAGTATATGCAAACACACTTTATCAAAAATATCTAAAATAATCAAGCATTTACCATGATATGTGCCCCCGCCTTAAAGTAGTTGATCCCGCTTGTCGATATCAATCACACTTAAGGTAAAGTGAAAACATGCAAGAGAACAAGAGCTTTCACAAAGCCCATGCCCCCAAAGGTGACATGTACTTGCAATCACCAAATGTTCCCACAAACACACCAATATCATTTGCTAACATAATCAACAATATATTGTTATGTCATAAAATGTCCCCCTAGGAATTTTACCTCCTAAGTTTAACTCCTGGGGCCTTTAGAGTTAATCATGCATGTTAAAAATGAATCCTGAAGCAAAATCCCCTGAAACCCATGTCAAATGGGACCAGGGGTAAATCCTAAATCTTAATTAGGCCCTAAAATAGGTCCCTTGACAAGGGCACTTGCACCCTTGTCTTGCCCTATTTTTTTAGGGTCCCAATTTAAAATGTTCACAAAGTAACCATTAAAAGGTTTCCCTTTGTCTACCTATTCAATTCGAATTACAAATGTTTAGGAGGAATGCATATATAATCATGTTTAGCACTTCACTTTACAACTAGATGGATAATACGAACTTGTGATATTTTGCTAAGGATATTCAAGGCTTTCATTGTGTTGTTTTTGTTCATGTTTGCTGCATATTTGTCTTCATCAATCCATCTCCTCATGGCGTGAAAGATCTTCATCTCCCCGTGAGAGATTTACCTTTGAGGTGACATTTACTTTATGTTTCAATCATTTATCATATCATTACTTTTGCCTATGTCCTATAAGGACATGCACTCTCTATCTAACAACGGTGTTGGAAGGCTTGAATCCCATTCTAGGGCTTGACCGAGGCAAGCTCCTAAACACCACAACCCCCAACCCCTCTCTTGTGATTGCAGGTGATAGGAGCAGGAACTTATAGAGTGAAGTTGTGGAGGACTATTGTAGAGCATAAGGAATTAGGATCTCAAGAAAAAGGCAAAAAATATTACAAAAAGGTCAAGGGTACTCGCACATTTGACTCTCAATTTCACAACACCGAAAATCTCTGAAGTGATTGCAGTTTGTAGTAGGTTTTATCCCAAAGCCCTCTAAAAAAAGTACCTTGGGCTTGGGTGCCTGCCCCTTCAACCCTGACTTTTCCACATTCCAAAACTTGAAATCTGGTATGTATCTAATTTGTATTTAGTGTCTTTCTATAGAAGGATTTGTTGTGTTTCATCTATTTGCTTACGATTTTACATAATTAGGGTTTTAGGCTTAATCAGGCTAAAGTTAACAAATCAATCAATAAATTTGAATTTTCCTTATCATTCCAAGTGACAACCAACCTGATACCTTTCACAATTACTTTGTGAATTCCTAGCTTTGTGTGTTCTGTGTTATTGCGAGGAAGACAAAAATGGGAGGCGATAGGATTCGTACAGAGCCAATTTCCCACTACAAATTCAAGGATAATGCCATGGTCTGGCATTACTGCAAGGAAGTTGGAATTAGCCCTTTTCTAGAATGCCTTAATGGTTTTGATGAGAATCTGTCTGTGTAATTTGGTTGGTCCTAGAAAAATCATAGAGTTACTATTGGGAGAGTTGGGTTCGAGATCTCTGAGAAAGTAATTGTTATGGTGACTGGTCTATCTACTAAGGGGACTAAGTTGCAAAGGAAGGAAAAAGTTGTGGACCATTCAAACCAGAAGTTATTTTTGGGGGAAGGAGAAGAACTTGTTCCCTACCAGGGAGGGTTTGAATGGGCCAAGCTACCAAAGCTGTGGGATGAAATGTGCTTCCTCCTCATGAAATACTTCACTTTGGAGGGTCGGTTTACCAAGTTTTATAATTACCAACTCCCTTTGCTTAATCATTTTAGGCACAATGCTCATATCAATTTCCCTTTCTATTTATTGTCGTCTCTTGAACATTTAGTCTTTAGGGCTAAAGCTAAGACGGATAAGAAACATTCCAAAAAACCTGTTCCTTTGCACCAAGGTCTTATCCTCTATTTATACAATTTTCATCTTGCTTTGGAGCTTCCTAAGCCTATCCAGACCCATAGTGGTGAGGTTTCTGCCAACCATGATGATATTGCCATTTCTAAAGAACCTTGCTCTTCCCCTGCTTCTCATAAAATGAAAGGGGTTTCTTTTTCTCTATCCACTGAGGAGACCACCATAGTAACTGTTACTCATACTCCGGCTTCTAAAGGGAGTGAAAAGCAAGAAGAGGAAAATCAAGGAGTTGGAGGAGGATATTATGGGGGATGTTGTGGGGACCCCTAAAAATCTGAGCAGTGACCCTATGGGACCTGGCAGTAAAAATAAACTATCTTCTAAAGAAAAGGAGGGTTTCTCTTCTGGGGTTAGGAGGTCAAGTAGGATAGCTGGTAAGCCTGCGCCGAAAACTAAACTTATTGAATACTCTGAAAGTGCTTCTGATGCCTCCACACAGGGGGGATGATCAACTGAATGCTAATGACCTCGAGGTTCAAGAGATCTCTAAAGATGAAGAGGGTAAGAATGAAAGTAAATAGGTTGGTGATTTGGGAGGTGCTGACGGTGATCTTGAGGACAATGCTGGCAAAGGGGAGAGGATGATTATGGAGGAGGCTAGTGATGAGACTAAGGAAGGTGATGACCACAGGCATGATATTGTTGTCCTAAGGGGTCATGTGGAGGAGCTAGAGCAGAAGGTTTCTTCTATGGGAGAGGTCATAAGCAGCGTGCTCTATCGTACGACGTTGCTTAACCTTTCTCTATTGCAGGCTCTTGGGACTCATGCTGATGATGAAAAGGAGGAGAAATTCAAAAAGCTAGATGAATTTGTTGAATTTCTGGATAAAGGATGGGAGAATGTGTCTCCTTAGTTCTATTTCTTGTTATGATGTCTATTATCTGCTACTTTCTATCTATTGTCTATAGGTTGTTCATGTTGTTTATGCAGGTTATGGTGTAGTGGTTTTGAGGCTCTTTTGTTCTTAAGCCTCTAGGGTCTCTTTTTGTCTTAATGTAAGGGTTCGGCCCCTAGTTTTTGCCAACTTATATAATCAAAAACCAACCTGATAGTTGAGTCCTCTTGCATAATTTGTGATTCAACTCAGTTAAATGTCCTTGAATGTATTGAGTGAAAGGAGGACCTAATCAAACTATCAAACAATCCCATCAACCCTCTTTTCATCCATTACATTTTGGTGAACCTATGCTTCTATTGAATTTACACCTTGCTGAGTGTTTTACATCAGATTTGTATTCATACATTTCATTGTCATCATATTACATTTGAAAATCTTACCAAAAAAAATTGAAAATTTTGAAAAAATCAAGCATCCTAAGCTTGCATTTAGACACGGTTTGCACTATTTTCATTGCATTTCATATAAATCATTTAAATTCATGATAATTAATTCATATCTGAGATAAATTATAGAAATTCATCATTTCATAATCATTTACCTTGCATTTGTATCTCTCATTTGCTAGGGTTTGCTTGAAATTTTGTATTTTTCATATAACCTAGTGATTTCAAAAGCTAGGGTTTGTAGCTAAAATCCTATTTCAGATTTTACTACTCATTTTTAACACTCATTCAAATCTAATTTTGGATATTAGTGTTTCATCATTGTGTGTGTTTGCATCTACATTTCAAATTTTGCATTTACACATTGTGTATTTCAACAAAAACTAGCATATTCGTTCACATTGTTAATTTGCATTGAGCATTGTAAGATTGGTGTATTGTGACAAATTTTGCTGTATCATTGGACTAATAAAAATGTTTTAACTTTCTTTCCCTCATCATTCTCCTAATTTCATTATATATTTTGTACATTTACATTGAAAAAAAGTGAAAAAAGTGAACGTTTTAGGTGCATAAACAAGCATAGATTGGTCTTGAGTCATTGCATTCATCTTAGATATCTTGAATTTCATATATTGCATTCATCTCCAAGAATATATTCATTTTTTATTTTAAATTTTTTCTTAATTTCATGTCATTGTGTGAAAAATTGGCATATTTTTGAAATACACATTGTGTATTTCAATACTAGGTATTTATACACTTTGTTCACACTTTCTAATCAAAACCTTTAAAATCATCAAATTTTCCTTGTTGTGTAGCACTCTTTCCCCTATCCACTATGTTTGTTGTGGACTCTATGTGTCCTTTAGTACCCATTTCCTTCAAACAAGTGCTTGGATGCGAAATAGTCTCACATCTAGGGTGTCTTAAGTATCATAAAATTTTGCAGATCTTATTAGACATTGATCTTTCAAGACATTTCATTATGGCATCTTCATCTCATTGCTCTTTGGTATCTTTACATGCATATATCAAAAACTTTGAGAATTTCTACAAATTTCTTAATATGAATCCTCATATTCTCACTTACATACGAGTTATGTATCACAATGATATATTTAAATGCTTGTCATTTGAAATCCTCGATTATGTATTTGATTTTGAATTCATAGCTCTCATGAATACATAGCCTTAGGTAGTAGAATATCTAACAAAATACATTGAGAATGATGAATGTGAAAGTTCTTCTCTTAATGCTTTGGAACAAATAGCTAAAATATATGATGATGATGATGATGATGATGATGATTCCATAAGTTTTCATATACCTCCTATAGTTGAATGTTCAAGAACCTTGGATGAGAAGACTATGGATAGCTCTACTTTGGTTGTAAATTCAAGTCCCTTAGACATCACTAAAGATACAATCATCGACAATTCCCTCAACAACACCTTACCTTTCTTTCATTCCAATGCTCTCCTTGGCCAAGATGAAGCATTGGTGGATGAAGAAAGGTCCCTCACATTAAATCCTTTATGGATGGATGTCAATTTTAATTGTAGTAAAAACAAATGTTAATTCAATCATCACTAATAAACTTCTTCAACCTCCTAAGGGGATAGTGAATAAGTATACTAATGTTCCTAAGATGATTGTATACGGGGCACCCATTGCACCTTCTTGCTTAAAACTGGTGATTACATTTCAAGGTGATTAAAAACTACCTTGACCCCTGGATTACATTCTAAACTATGCAAGATAAATCACTGAAAGAAATCAAGGTGTTCAAAATATGCCGTAGCATCCCATAATTGCTCACACATACAACACATGTAATAACAAGCAAAGTAAGCAAGAACCTCATGTGCCTGTCTCTCTTCCATGTTCTCAACCTATGCTCCCTCCACCACCTCATCTTACTCATAAAAAGGGTCAAGAATATGATCTTGTCGAACAACTTCACACTACCCCGACTAAGATCTTTCTTTGGGATTTAATACAAACATCACCTACATACCATGGAATGCTCCAAGAATCTTTACCATTAGGAGAAATTTACATTAAAAAAAAGGGCCTCCTAAGGATGACATCATTAGCTTTTTGAGTTATCAAAAATCAACTAAAAGATGACATCATCCAAAATAAAAATAAAATTATTTATTTTATAAATTAAAACTTTCTAAAATCCTATGAATTTACTCATTATGGTTAGTTTAACTCTACATATCCTATTCTATCTCAATCATCTTTCTAAATAATAAAGATTCTTTTTGTTTTTCTAATTTATATTCTTAAGTTCTATTATAGAAATTATTATGTTTTCTAAAAATACTTTCATTCTTTTGGAAAAAAGAAAATCTAAAAAGCATTTCAAAAATATTTCAACAAATCTTTTCTTAAAAATTTTCTTTTATTCCTTAATAGCATTAAAAATCATAAAACCTACTATAAACATATTTAATATATTAATTCTAAATCTATAAAATCATAAATTTAAATTATATAAAATTATAAATATATAAAATCATTATTATATATATATAATGATAATATGAAACTTGATTTAATATATAAAATTTATAAAAATAAAATATTAAATATGAAATAAAATATCTAAGCTACTTGTACTTTGCTACTATTTATAAATAATATAAATGTTTTTATTTAAATAAACATACATAAAAAAATAATAGATGAGTATTTTAAAGCTACATTCAAATTTTTTATTTAATACTTTTTTAAGCTAATTTAAATTTTATATATTAAAAAAAATTCTTCTCTCACAAATTTTAAAAAAAATTCTCTTCAAAATAACTCAATGCAAAATGAAAATTAAAAAAAAAACTATTGGAAAAAGAAAAATAAGAAGTTAACAAATATTCACAATAAAATATTATTTTAGAGAGAAAAATAAAAATGCAAAAACAAAAAACAAAAAATATTCATGATAAAAAATTATTGGATAAAAAAAAGTTAACAATTTTTATTTATATTTTAGAGAAAGAAAACAAAAAAGCTATTGTAAAATATTCTTTCATATATATACATGTTCAAAAAAATTAAAAATAAACTACTATAAGAGTTTGTTTTAAAATTAGGAAGTGTGGCTTTTTAAATATAACTTTTAGATAAAAGAATTTTTAAATAAAAAATAAATAATCAAGAAAAGAAATAATCTAAAATGAAAAGTGAACTTGATTTCTTTAATTAATTATAAAAGAAATATATGTTACCACTTTAGAAAAACAAAGAACTTGAGTTTAAGACTTTTTAAATAAAAAAATAAATAATCAAGAAAAAAGGAATAATCTAAAATGAAAAGTGAACTTGAGTTTTTAATAAATTATAATAGAAATATATGTTACCACTTTAAAAAAACAACGAACTTGGGATTTCTAAGGAATTATAATAGAAACATGTGTGCCCACTTAACTCATGTAGTTAAGTAATTTATATTTATTTATATTTAAATAATTTGTATTTATGAGATAATTTTTACTTTTTTAGAGTTTCATAGGAGGCCCATTTTTTATGTAAATTTCCCCTAATGAAAAGGTGATTGTACTACCTATTCTTAAGTCAGATGATGTAGTAGCTTTGTCAGATTGTATGCATGCGACAAAAATGGTTATTCTATTTCAACCGCATGAATTACAGTCAATTAAAGATGAATATCATCCTCTTATAATATTCTTCCTAATAGATAAAAATTTGATAAAGAAAGTTATGATTGGCAATGGATTGACTCTTAGTGTTTGTGGCATTGACTTTCTAAACAAAAGTAAGATAGTCACATCTTTAATTAAATTGGATAGGCTTAGCATTTGTAGCTTTGATAATGTTGGTAGACAATCCCTAGGTACTATAAACCTGTAAAGGTGGAACCCATGACATTATCTACCCTTTTTCATGTCATGCCCGAATCGATTTCATATAATATGATTCTTGGTAGACCATGGATTAATGCCATGGGGGTAGTTCTATCTACCCTTCATAGATCAATAAAGTTTATTTATGAAAATAAGCTCTACACCATTGAAGTTGATCCTGAACTAGATAGTTGTTTACACATCGAATCACAAAAACAAGTCAACAATTCTATTAGTCTAAATAACTTACAAGTTGATTCATCAATACCTCTTGCCACGGATAATGTTGTGCAAGACTCTACACCATCGAATGCACTTTTTGGTGATGATTGGGGTTCATTAGCTTTTACTCCTTTCAGGCTAGGGGAATATAAATTTAATAACTTTGACACATCAAAAGTTGCATCGATCTCATCTAAGCAATCTTTGGAAACACCTAAGAAACCTAAAGTCTCCTTGGTAGAAAATAAAGACAATACTCTTACTTATACTACAGATTATAACACTTATGAGGCCTCACCATCCTCCAAAGAGATGGACTCCCTCTATGGTCATAGATTTTAGATTTTGTACAAGAATTGTGACTATGTAGGTAATGGATGTGGTGTAAATCAAGAAGGAATCAAAGTTTCTTTACAAGTTGCTGTAATTAACTACACAGCTAGTATTGGATACCTCTCTTTGAAGCCCACCAAAGCCTCTCGTCATCCTAAAATTAATGTTAATGCAATATCAACAAGACTGAAATGACATGTGAGATATCATGTGTTGCTAGACAAGAATGGTCTGACAAGAAATATCCCATTGAATCAAGTAAGTATTTCTCCCTCTTTAAGCCACACTCATTGTAGCAACTATTCTAGTTTCTCTCAAGGGTGGCCTCCTATATATATATATATATATATGTTGTTAGAATCATGTTGTGTTCCCATGTGTTGTGCTATATGTGTTGTTTAGGTCTCCTTGGATGACCCTTGACACTCTTGTAAGGTCAAGGATACCGGGAGATTGCCTCTATTGTGACCATTCTTCTATTTGTTTCAACATTCTTCTATCTTGCCTCTCCTCTATTTCATTGTTGTGTGTCATGCCTTAGGGGCAAAATGTTGTGGTTGATGACCTAGGGGCATCCCCCTATGTGGTTTTCTTAAGGAACTTGTTCTCCTCTGTCATTTTACTATTTACCTTCTTCAGTGATTCTACCTAGTTGGTGGATGACAAAAACAAATAAATATTGATACGCACCATGTGTCCCTTCAGTAAGCAAAGTAAAAATGGACCTAGTCCATACATGATGATAGGGTTGATACATATATGTATCTAATGCTTGAATAGTAGAATCACTCTATGTGATGTTTCATCCTGTGGCATTTCTTGTGACTAACATTTTACAATCCACTCAATCTGCTCCTGTACACTTTGATTGGTATCTCACCTTGTTGCTACACTTGGTTCTGAGGTATTTTTTGTATAGCCCAATGGTTATACTCATTTCTGAACCTAGAACATAGCCTTGATCCTAGATGTGACTATTTTCATGCATAACTTTCATTTTTTTCTTTGTTTATTATCTTAGAATAAGATTTGTATCCTCTCTTGTTATCTTATCTTAGCATATGTTATCATTGTGTTTGTGGGAACACTCGGCGATCGTGAGCACATGTCACCTTAGGGGCATGGGCTTTGTGAAATCTCTTGTTCCTTTGTGTATTTTCTCTCTACCTTAATGTGCTTGATATCAGTACATGACATCAACCACCTTAAGGTTGGGGCATATATAATGGTTATCTGTCTGATGATTTTGGTACTAACGAAGCATGTTTGTAAACCCTCTCCATGAGGTGAGATGTTGTATTTTTAGCATGAGTACACATATTTATTCATATTGTAATCAGAGTAGCCCTCGACATGAGGTGGGATAATGTATCTCTTGAGCTAGTGCATATCCTTTTATTCAAAATCCCTTCTACGGAAGGCAGGATGGTGTATCTCTTGATCTATTGCAAATCCTTTTATTTCAAAAGTCCTTCACGAAGGCGGGGTTGGAGCTTGTGACTATCCACCCTTAAGCATGTCTTTGGTGGTTGTTGTGGCATAATCCCAACCATCAGGTGTGTCTGTAGCATGTTTGAGATGGTGGGACTTAGCAATAAGCTCTTTCCATCACTTGTTTTCTATGTTTAAGACATATAGTATGCCTTTGGCATGCTATACGACACTCGTGTATTCTGTGTGTTTTCCCCCTTGTGTGGTTAACCCCCCACTTGGGATTTTTATGACATGTTTTCCTCTCTTATGTGTGTGTAGTGATGAGCTCCACCTACACTTGAGGTTTATTTGGCATGTTTTCCCCTCCTTGTGCGGTCTCCACCCACACTTGGGGTTATATGTCGTAATTGTATTTCCATGCATATATATATGAAGATTTTTTGAATAAGTTATGAAAATGTTTTATAAATTTATTCATCATGTTTTGTGTGACTACTCTCATATATTCATCGTGTTTTGAGTGTCTTCAATATTGTATTCTCCATGTTTTTGAATGCCTATTACTATCTTCTCCATGTTTTGCATGTCTGTGATGTGTTTTCTAGTGCTTACCTAAGACTAAGGGCTACAAATAGTTCATCAATCTTTGTGTATGCCTTAGCTTCAAGTGCCTAGTATGTTTGATGTCTCTTCGACTATACTTTAATGCATGTATGGTTTGTAAGATCATACATACATTAAAGTGGGGGCTAAATGTTATGTTGTAAAATGTGCCCTAGGATTTTTACCTCCTAAGTTTAGCTCTCGAGTCCTTTAGAGTTAATCATGCATGTTAAAAATGAATCCTAAAGCAAAATCCCTTGAAACCCATGTCAAATGGTACCTAGGGGTGAATCCTAAATCTTAATCAGGCCCTAAAATAGGTCCCTAGACAAGGGCGCTTGTGCCCTTGTCCTACCCTATTTTGATAGGGTCCCAATTTAAAATGTCTACAAAGTGACCATTAAAAGGTTTCAAATTATCGGCCTATTCAATTTGAATTACAAATGTTTAGCAGGAATCCATATATAATCATGTTTAGGACTTCATTTTACAACTAAATAGATAATGTGAACTTGTGATCTTATGCTAAGGATATTCAAGGCTTTCATTGTGTTGTAGAACAATATTGTGTTGTGTTTGTTCATGTTTGTTGAAAAATCTTCTTTATCAATCCATCTCCTCATGGCATGAAAGACCTTCATCTCCAAGGTGACATTTACTTTGTATTTCAATCATTTATCATATCATTGATTTTTCCTTTGTCCTACAAGGACATGCACTCTCTATCTAACAATGGTGTTGGAAGGCTTGAATTCCATTCAGGGGCTTGACCGAGGTAAGCTCCTAAACACCACAACCCCCAATCCCTCTCTTGTGATTGCAGGTGATAGGTGTAGGATCTTATAGAGTGGAGTTGCAAAGGACTGTTGCAGAGCATATGGAATCAAGATATGAAGAAAAAGGTAGAAAATATTACAAAAAGGTCAAGGGCTCCTGCACCTTTGACCATTAGTTTCACAACACTAGAAATCTTTGAAGTGGTTGTAGTCTATAGTAGGTTTTGTCCTAAAGGCCTCTAAAAAAGTAGTACCTTGGGCTTGCGTGCCCACACCTTTGACCCTGACTTTTATGCATTCCAAATTTCCTTATCATTCCAAGTGGCAGCCAACCTGATAGTTGAGTCCTCTTGCATAAGTTGTGATTCAACTTGGTTAAATGTTCTTGAATGTATTGAGTGAAAGGAGGACCTAATCAAACTATCAAACAATCCCATCAACCCTCTTTTCATCCATTACATATATAAAATTTGGTTAGGAAATGTAAGATAAGATAATAACCAAATCAATTCATGAAACTTAGACAGACATCATTTATCATATCACATAAAAGACCAAGGCTACACTTGTAGGTTCGAAATCAAGTATATCCATGAGGTTATACTTTAGGTATCTGAGAACCGAGTGTAGCTCCAAGTTGAGATACAAAACAATCCAAGGTGCATAGAAGTAGATTTAGAGTATTACAAAGGTTTGTTACAACAAATTTCACAATATGAATCTTGACATAGAGTGATTCTACTAGTCAAGAATCAATATTATATCAACCCCATCTTCATATATGGACTAGGTCAATTTTTTTTTTCTTGTTGTAGGGACGCATGGTCCTTATCAATATTTATTTGTTTACATCATCTACCAACTAGTAGAGACATTGAAGATTGGAAACACTAAAATGAGAGAGGATACAAAAGTGACTTAGGTCTATAACATGGGAAGATGCCCCCAAGGAACCACACACAACAATTACAATAAGAGAGAGGAGATTAGAAGAATAGAGAAACAAATAGAAGTTACACAATAGAGGTGTTCTCCTTGTATCCTTGACCTTACAAGTGTATCAAGGGCCATCCAAGGAGACCTAAACAACATTTAACACAACACAATGCTAACAACATATATTTCTAGGAGGAGGCCACCCTTGAGAGAAACCAACATAGGTGCTACATCAAGTGTGGTGAAATGAGGGAGAAATACTTACTTGTTTCAACGAGATTTCTCTTGGCGGACAATCCATGTCTATCATCTCAAGATATATCATATTGAGTTTTGAACTTGGTACTATTGTGTTAGTATTAGTACACTTATCCACTATCCCCTTAGTAGGTGGAATAGGTGAATCATTTTGAGTGATCTCAACATCCATCCATAAGGGATTTAATGTGAGAGACACTTCCTCGTCCACTAGTCCTTCATCCTTTGAAGGGAGAGCATAGGAACAAAGGTAAGGTAAAGTGTTGTTAAGAGAATTGTTGATGATTATATCTTTAGTGATGTCCAAATGGTTTGAACATGCAACCAAAGGAGAACTATCCATGACCTTCACATCCTTAGTGATATCCAAGGGACTTGGACATTCAAATAAAGGGGGAAAATCAAGGGTCTTCACTTTCTTAGTAATATCTAAGGTGCTTGAATATTCAACTAAAGGAGGAAGATCTATATGATGATCCATAGAGACTTCATGCACTATGGTAGGGATAGAGTTAGATGAATGCTCATTATCTATCCCTGGAGTGTTCTTCATTAGAGGGGGTTCTTAATTCACTAATGCTTCATCCTTTAAAGGGAGAGCATCAGAATGAAGAGAGGGTAGGGTGATGTTAAGGGATGTGTCAATGATTTCATCCACTTGCGTCAAAATTTCCTCATAAGTGGGAACAACTTTGGGAGAGAGATCGTAAGGTGAAATAGACAAAATTAAGTTACCATCACATGTATTAGAGACTAGATCTAGGGCATGGTCTTAACATTTAGCAATAGGAGTCATAGTGGAATTTCCAATAGAGATAAAGTCATCTAGGGCTTCATCTAACATATTGAAGTTATCACTACTAAATGATGCATCATATTTATTATTATCTATGAATTTAGTGAGATCATCTAATATTGAAGGATATATTCCCATGAGAGTTCTAAAGATTTCAAAGTCAGATATACAACAAAAGATTTCATGTGTGGAACATGTAGAAATGTCAATGTCATATATGTATGCTATTTGATTTAAGACTTGAGGATGCTTATTAGTAAATTTAGAGAATTTTTCAAAGTCTATGATGTATGCAAATAAAGCTTCCAAAGATGAATAACGAGAAGCATCCATAATGAAAGTATGATAAAGCTTTGCACACCAAGTGACTGGTTTGAGGAAATCAAGTTTTTGAAGATAAAAAACACACTAATTTTACTGCAAACTAAGTGAATATGATGTGAAGAGTGCTATACAACAAGGTAATGTAAATGATTTTAAGATTTTGCACAAAGAAGTATGAAAAGAGTGTTAAAGCCCTTAATGTTGAAATACACAATGTGTAATTACAAACATTAAAATTTTAAAAGAAAGAACATGAAATGATGCATCAATAAAATGCAAAATCAGATTTGTATGGATGTTTATGATAGCAACAAAATATGAAATAAGATTTTGACTACAAACCCTAGCTTTGTAAATGACTACATTATAGGAAAAATGCAAGTTTTCAACAAAAACCCTAGCAAATAAGATCTTCAAATGCAAAATGTAATATGATGAAATGATTAATTGATGTAATATGGATTATATCTAATGTAAAAATCAGAAAATAGAATGTTTTAATCATATGCTATGAAAATAATGCAAAACTATGCCTTTATGCAAGCCTAGAATGCTTATTTCTTCACTTTTTTCAAGATTTATGCAAGATTTTTCAATGAATAATGATAAGTGTGCTATGAATCAATGTAAGATCTAAATTAAAAACATAGAAAGATTTAAATGCTTGATTCTGACAAGGTTCATTGTACCTCATCATTTAATCATATTTTAGATGTCAAATCCAGGGCTATGTCCTTGGCTATCTGCAATTAGGAATCCTATAGTTGCAAGTTTTATCTAACTAACTCTAATGACCTTTACTGATTTAAAGAAACTGATCTATCTACTATGAAATGAATTCCAAGAATATTGAAAATAGAACTAAATAGTAAATTACTTAAAGCAAATCTATAAACTGAAACATGCATCTATCTACGAAAACGGTAAGTATCTTTCAAAGCAAAACTTGAAATAAAAAACAACAGTACTAGCCTTTTGCCTTGGTGGTGAGAGTGGGCCCTTGCTCCACACCCTTAGGGCTGAAGACTAAAAAAAAGAATCAACACAAGAGAATAATATCACAACTTGATTCAATCCAATCCCATCAACTTTATATTCAGGAAAAATATTGATATGAAAACAAGATTACAGAAATTAGAAGAATAATCGTTGTCCCCTTTTTCTGCTACTTTTGTAAGTTTATATCTAATCTGTGATGAGAGATCACTCACCCTATTCTACTAGCTCATCTAAGAGATAACATCAATCTCTTTATTCTACTAACAGTCTAACTACAAAATAAATATCCATGAAATAAAAATAGATTGAGTGGAACAGAAGTCCAGACTGAATCTGAGTCTTAGTTTTAAATACAAATGGGCAACGAGCCCTAAAATATAGGGATTAAATAAGTTTATTAGTAACTCACAAAAAACAAAAAGAGATAAAAACTTCTAGCAGTTAACTATAGACTACCCTTAATTACTCAGGTGATGATTTGAGTAACATCAAGAGCATCCCTATCACCATTGGAAGTGTCTGACCAACAGTTGTGTTGGAAATATGCACTATTCTAAAAAGGTGTTGGAGACGTATGTTTCTATTTGTAGCTCTGGAGATATGTTTGTGACCTTCTTTTTTAGCTCCAGAGATGCTCAAGACTTTAATCCAGCTCCGGTGATACTTCACCTTTTTATCCCAAAAACCTTTCCAATGAAATTTGTAAACATTGGAGACCATTGTGGCAGGCTAATGTCGACTCCAGTAATCATTAGGACTACCTTCGGAATGCACAAAATTTTTACCCGGACACCTGCACCTGTTGATTCAAAAAGAGAAGATTTCTACATATTTCCATCAATTCAATGCACATTAGTGCTTCAATCAGGAATCATGATCTTAAGTAATTCATCTCTTAGTAATCATTATTAGAACAATCTTGTTAGCCTATTTAGGTGCAGTCATAAAAAAAATGGAATAAAAAGGGAGAAAAAGAGAGGTAAAAAGATGTATTTCATGGGTGCTACCTAGCACTCATCATTTCCCCTCGTACTTAAGGATTAGCAGGTCCTCCTGCTTCTCACAATTTGGATTTATTCTGGTGGAAGATCCTATCAATCAAGTTGTAGTCTTGTGCATAGGTAGTCCAAGTGGTGAGGTTGGTATTACCATTTCCCCTATACTGATCAACCTGCTTCAACCACTCCTGCAACTTGTCATCGTCCATTTGCTTAGCCCAAACAGGTAGTGGCTCAATGATGAGAGGGGGTCTGAAACGACCACCTATCCACTCCTATTTGTGTTTATCAATCATTTTGGATATTAATCTTGCCTTCCTCATAAATAATCTTAAGTTAGTAGGAGTCACCACTTCTCTCATTTTCTACTCTGAAGTTAGAATGTTCCACCTTTTCTTCGCTACTGCAAGCACTAAATTAGCTGAACTATTCATAAAAAGACCAAAATCAATAGAACATTCTTGCAGATTTTTTAGATACAATGGCAAAATTTTGGTTTGACTTTTAGGGTGATAGACATATGCTCTAAATTGGACCTCAAAAGCATAAGGGTTTGGACACTCCTTTTTTGATGAAAAGACTTGTTTCTGTATCCTTCTTGAGATGAGCCTCCATTCTCTCATTCCAAATCTGATGATTTCTCATCAGTGACATGAATGCTTTGAGCTAGCATTCCCCTACAAAATAATTAATAATGAAGGTCATATCATTAACATAGAAACCATGCAAATATAATTCACACAAAAAAAAATTGTCTTCATTAGAACTCCTTGTATATGCTTCCATGAACCCCTATGTTGTTTCTGTGTTCTTAGTAGAGATCAAATAGGACCAAAAATAGCTTCCTCTGTAGGACTCTCTCCTATAAGAACATAGCATAACTAGCACTTGGAGGCTTGCAAGATAAAATCTCAAAAGAAATGGAGGCCATCTGAATGACTTTTTACTCCAAGGTTTCTACTCTTTTTGTCATGGCAGTAACTACCCTCTGTAATTGTAGCATAGGCTTAGAAGCCTCATATTCTCTACATCTCCTTTCCCAGTGGAACAGAGCCTTAGGAATATCAATGGGGATTGGACCCACATATGGATCTATTTGTACCTCCTACTCACTAGTTGCCCCTGGGCCAGATAACTCATGAATACATTCCTCCTGATCATCTATTTTATTGTTGGCCTAAGTCAATTGCTTATCTTGACTCTATACTTTCTCAATTAATGCTGTAATTATTATGAGATCATTGTCTCTAGCCTTGGTAAGATCAAAAATGTTCTGTACTGCCTCTGCCTCCTTTTCCTTAAGGATTTTAGCTATCTCAGTCTTCTGGACTTCTAATTCTGCTTCCTTCTCCTGAATTATTTGTTGTTTACTTTGGAGCTCTATTTATAGTTTCTCAATTACCTATTTTTTCTCCTCCTCTATCTCCATCCTAACCTTCTTGAGGTCAGTGATAATCTAGTTCTTCTCCCATAATAATCTTTTCAGATTATCAATCTCTTCTAATATCTGTTGTTCTTTTGAAATTTTGGTATCCTCTTGGTTAGAGGGGTGAGAATATGCTCCTATTTCTTATTTTGTCTGCTATACATCAGGGGCTCCCATAGCCATTGTCTCTTCACTTCCAACTACATCCATTTTCTCTGCTTCAACTTCCCCTACAGCCTCCTGTCTTGAATTTCTTCTTGGGTCTTCTCTGCAACTACTGGCACTGATGAAGGCCCAGCTTTCTCCTCAAAAGTTCTAAAACCCAAAAGGACTTCAGTTAGGAGAGTAGTATCTTTTTTAGCTTGGGAGAGCTACCTTTTCCTTTTGCTTCTCCATAGCATAGGTGGAGCAGGTGCCTCCAGAGTAGGTATATCATCCTCAGAATTGGAGAAAATAGTATAAGTTTCTTTTTGTTCTGACTCCGGAGTAGGAGAATGTTGTGAAGTTGGACTTAGACGGATGGATGGCTCAGGGGAAACCTCTCTCTGTTTCTTCTCTCTTATTAGGGGAATGTCATCTGAGTCATGGGATGGCCCTTTAGCCCAATAATGTATGTCAGAGTCAATTTTCTTTGAAATTCTCTTAATTTTCTTTGAAACTCTCTTTATTTTCTAACCCTAGCTTTCCTTTGTTGGTTCCTTTGGAAAAGACTCCTCAGTCAAACTCATCTTTCTCCTTGTTGAGTGAGTCATATATGGTGTATGTTCAATAATAGGTTCTCTAATTTCTTTTCCTTTCCTTTTCTTGTCAGAAACAGGGGTAGTAGATGAAGTTGCCTCCGGTGAGGACTTCTTACCTTTTTCAATAGCTGCAGAGGAGTTGAAGGCTCTGTCTCCTATTCTTGCTAGGTAGAGGAAACCTTACCCACTTCCTGTGCTCTCTCTGGTTCTTTGTCCTAGGGTTTGTTATCTAGAAATGTCTACCATAATTCTTCCCCATTAGCTTGGGATAGAAAGTGATGTTTGACTATCAGAAAAATGAGGCCATGGTGTTTCATAGAACCCTTGTTTTGTTGATACTTGTTTGCAGTTGCTCTAATGGCAAAGTATAGAAAGTTGGGAATATTTATGCTGAATTTAAGGTGTGCATTCCCATGCCTCAGAAAAATCAATATTTTCATTATTGGTCCTAGAACTAAGGAAAATTGACCATCACATGTGAAATATTTCATCAACCATATATAGCTACAGATTGCCAAGGGTTTGGAAGGGAGGACCTAAGAATTCCTTTAACCTCATTCTTACTTGAACGCAACTGTATTACAGGTTCACCTTCAACAAAGAAATTCCTAATCAAATCAGCATATAAAGTTTTCAAATGGTAGAACCTCTCACCTTGTTCAGGAAATCCAAAAATATGACTGATAGTGGTTGTAGAGAGATTGACCTGAACTCCCCTTACAACTGTCTAATTGTCCCTAAGGTTTCTTAGGAAGTCATCAACAATATACTCTTGAAACCCTTCAAACTTTTCCAAAAACTCCATCCATCCTACATTCCTTAGAATGTCTACTATAGCATCATCTTGCAAAAGACCTATAACACTTTCTGGCTTTGATTTCTTCTTAAGCCCCATTTCTAAGTCCCTTTTTACCCTTTGTGTCAAATCCCTCACTCTCCTATGTGATTTGTTCTTTCTCCTTTAACTCCGTAGGCTTTGGAGGACTGTATCAACTGACTCTATTCTTCAGGGTATTTTGCAGTTTTGAATGAGGATTATTATGTCAATTCATTTAATAGCTTGGACTATGGAAAAATAGCTTAAAATTGGTTAGAGTGTCTATGCAGTCATAATTGCAGTAGAGTGATGTGACACTCCATAGGCATGGTGATAGTGTAACAAAGATGGCGACATGCATGAATTTGGGAAGGTAAATAATGGCAGGAGGATGTGTCATAATGACGGCACCCAAAAATAGAAATGACAAGATAGTTGCTAATTAATGTTTATTTAAGAGAGAATTACTTAAACCAATCGTAATGATGAGGAACCGACGTTCATGGCTGAAATGATACGGTGTTGATGAGACTTGACGCGACGTGGTACCTGAGTAGCTTCTTTATGGTTTGAAATGACTTCAGTATCTTTATTGTCACGCAAGCTACAATCATTCCTACAGAGTGGTTCAAGAATCCATGTTTCCACGTGATGTCAACGTCATCCTTTGTAAGTACCCATGCAAACGAGAGTAATGATTTCTCCCAAGATGCATGTTGACTTCATCTTTGTTCTTGTCATACATTGGAGGATGAGTCATAATAACCTCATCAAATGACATCTCTACTTTATTACCTAGAGAGGTGGGTCCCCTCCCAATTTATTATATTCTGAATAGCTCTTTATTGGTGGAGCACCGAAGGTGCTGCTAGTTTGCAAGTGCCGGAGGTGCTCTTTATTTGCAAGTGCCAGAGGTGTGTGTGAGTAACTCTAGGCACCTAATCACCTCCGTAGCTTGATTATTCTTATCTGGCATGAAGAAGGGAACTGCCATTTTCTAGTTTTCAATCCCCTTGGTCAAGAAAGATAGCCATTTACTAGTTTTCTATCTTCCTCTTTTTTTTTTCTTTTTCTATTTTTTTTCTCTTTTTTTTTAAGAAGGCGGCCATTTGCTAGTTTTCAACCTTCTCTCTTTTTTTTAACAAGGCTACCATTTGTTAGTTTTATTTTATTTATTTATTTATTTTTAATTATTAGTCCAAAATTGTGACAGAGGATGTGTCCCCTGTAACCAAACACAAATCTTTGATGAACTCTTCTTTGGTGGATGGCCTTTTATAGAGTCTAATTCAGTGGTCATTCACTAAAAATGTGTCCATGCTTCCATCAATAGGTTCCAATAGCACTGTTCCATTCGCAAAAACTTCCTTTATCTAATAAGGACCCACCCAATGAGTTTGTAGCTTCCCCTTGAACTCCTTGAATTTAGAATCATAAAGAAGAACCCAATCACCTTGTTGAAATGTCCTCCTGATGTGTTGGTCATGCCATTGCTTCCTTTGATACTAGACTAGTTTTGTTTGCTGAATCACTTATGTCTAGATTGCATCTAACTCATTGAGCTGAAGAATTCTATTTTGTTGGGCTATGGACAATGGTAGACCAATATCTAATGCAGTTTTAAGTGTCTGGAGTTCAAATTCTATAGACAAAATAGGCTTTTTTCCATAAACTAATTCATCAGGTGAGAATTTTGTTGTGGACTTCCAAGTGATATTGTAAGCCCAAACTGTTGGCAAGAGACACTATGTGGATTCATGAGTGTTGTCATTGATGGCAACAAAGTCCATCCCACACATCCATAGGATATGGTATGACTATACCAGAAGTTAGATTGAAGAGTATTTTGGTCTGGTGAGCAAGAACAGAGCATCTAACAAGGTTTGATAATCAAGTCCGGATCTCTCAGAGGAAGTATCTCAGCAAAGTATGGACTTGGGGAAGTCAAGAGGAGTACCATGACTGTTACATTATAGAGATTGAGCCTCCGGTGATGAAAGAGTGAAAAGCTATGAGTACCTAAGTGTTGGGTTCCTATTTGGCAGAGTAGACTGAGGAAGAACTAACTGGCAGAGCATCGGACCTTAATCCAGATGAGGAATTGATGGTGATCAAGCTTCTTGAGGGATCATTCATGATTTTCCAACATGATTGATGACTCCTATAACTATCTTTTTGATACACATCACTTAGTAAGCATGGATTCAGCCAACATACTAGAGTTTGGGAAAATCTTGAGTATTCCGGATGCCAACTAGAAAGATGTTGAAATCCTTGGTGCGGATATATATACCAGATGGATTTTGATGTGAAAAAGTGTGTGGTGTGATTGTGTAGTGTGAAGAAAAGCAGAGAGAAGTGTGGAAGCAGCAATACAGGTCTGGTATGTGACAGAACAATAGTACTAAAGCAGAGGAAGAATGAAGTGCAGTAGATCAGTATATTGAGCCTAACCGGAACTGAACCTCAGCATATGTGGATTCTTCTCATCAGTTCAAACACCTGGTTACTTTCCTTATACCTTGTAGATAGTGAGTCTCTTGTAGGTAGTGAGCCTCTTGTGAGCAGTGTGCTCGGGTAGTGAGCCCTAATTGGCAAGTGCCATTTTGTACTTCTATTCTTTTAATAGAGAATACAATCTTGGGTTAGTCACCCCGTGGTTTTTCCCTTAATAGGGTTTTCCATGTAAAAATCCTTGTGTTATGTGTGTTGATTTCATTTTTGCATTCATGTTCATTTATGCTTATATGTTTTGATACTGCACTATTGTTAAAGAAGATAAGAAAGTTAAGAAGTTTAAGATAACTGATTCACCCCCCCCCCTCTCAGTTATCTACCTTATTTCCAACAATTGGTATTAGAGCCAAGTTCCTCTAGACAGAGCCTAACAGCTTGAGGAAGATCTGGGAATCTCAATGGATATGTATGGTATGAGGGAACAACTTCAATTTGCCCTAGATGATCTTGAGAAATCTCACTCTGAAGTCAATAACCTGAGGGAAAGACTCAAACAAGATGATGATTTCATAAATGAACTCAAAGAAAAACTAAGTATCTCAGTGAAGAAAAGAAAGGAACTACTTCAACAATTAGCAAGTCAAAGTGAAGCCAATGATACTAATGAAGATTTGAATGAGAAAAACAAGTTATGTGAGAAGCTATCAAAAGAGGTCATTATGGTAAGACATGAAATGGAATTAGGAGTTATGAAATTCACCTAGGAAATTGAAGAGAAAAGAAAAATTGAAGATAATCTAAAATAATCTCTCAAGGAGAAGTCAGAAAACTACTACAAAATGGATAGAATAATCAGGCATCTGGAATCTGATCTTGAAGAAGCTAGAGATAATGAAGAACAACTTGAAAATTAGATAAACTCTCTTAAAAGGGATCTTCAAATAGAAAATGAATACAAAGAAAAATTCAAGATAAGCTCTGCTCAACTTGAAGTTCTTCTTGAAAGCCAAAAGAGGGTAGATGACAAGCATGGCTTGGGGTCTAAGAAAGGAGAAAGCTCTGGATCTGATTAGAACTCTGGATTAGGAAATCCAAGGAACAAACCTAGAAGACCTCTAGTAAGGAAACCAAATGCTCAAAGATATCCATCCTTCAATGGATACTACTACAATTGCAATAACTTTGGTCATAAAGCAAATTAGTACAGAAGAAGAATGAATCAGACTAATTCATCCTTCTTGGGACAGTGCTTTAACTGCAAAAGGCATGGTCACAAATCTCATGAATGTAGAAATATGCAAATAAATAATTCATTCAATGGTAGATGCTTTACATGCAATAGAATGGGACATATGGCTAATCAATGCAGATCAAGAGGATATCACCAAATATGAAAGGAAATGTTATTTGCTACAACTGCAATAGATCCGGTCATACTGCCAAATTCTGTTGAAGTAAGAATCAGGATAAAAGGGGTCCGGTGCATCATAATCAAAATCAAGACAAAGGAAAAGGAAAAGTTAATGCGGATGAAGTTCAAAGAGAGATGAACAAGATTTGGGTGAAGAGAAGTACATAAAATGTTAGGGATGGATCCAAACCAGAATCTGGTGCTGATATTCCTTCCAGAAACTAAATAGATGAGCTCTGGCTTAGGGGGAGTCATAAAGGAAAATAAATTCCCCCAGCCGGTCAATTAGTGCCTAAGATTAGCACATGGAAAGTTGCAAATAAAAGGGTTCTCAGAGAAATATCTAATTAATCCTTGGTAAAAATATGAAAGATCCACAAGGAGTTTTGAAGAGGTTAATCATCCAAGATTGATCTAGTTTAACAGTCATCTGATAAAAGCAGGACTTTCACAGTTAGATCCGGTATGATTCAAAAATTGAAATATCTTGATCTATGGATAAATGGAATGATTGGAGAAAGGAAGATAGATTGTCAATAATCACCGAGAATAACTGTCAGTACATCTCAATGATTGGGAAAGATCTCTCTCAGAACAAGAAGAACAAGGCAACCGAAATGACTTAAGTTGTGTATTTATTACAATATGGAATTAGGGTTTGCATAGAAATAAAAAGGGTTCTTTTGTTCATCATTTGCACATCTGCATTTAAGAAGAAGAAAGAAGGAGCTCTGCAACAAGATTGCCTCAACCCTCTTAAGGATCAATCACAGAATTCGATTCGACCAATGATCTTTTTAGCTCCTATCGTGAACCCTACAAGCATAAAAAGGTATTCCTGCTCTTGAATATCCCTCTCTGAATCTTTTGAAAGATGGCTACTCTGAATGTTGTTAAGATCACTGATAGGCCGTGTCCTTAGTTCAAGAAACATCCTTACAAATCCCTAGAAGTTGATCCCCTAGGCGCATTCTCTAGCATTCCGCATGGGGTTCTGTATGTAGAAGATGTTAGGGTTTACATACACGCAAACATTAAAGAATTTGGGGAATCCAAGCTGATGGATATCTACCACAAGGAACTGATAGATGAATCATTTGAACTTAAATCCCAATACAAGGCCATCCGGGATAAGCATTTTGGACATTGCATCCATTTCCCATGTTTTGCAAAAGATGAATGGGTCCGGTATGTTCTGAGAAGAATGCATGACAACTTCATGTGGTTGATGAGGCCATTCAAGATAATCAAGGATGCAATTAGGGTGGTAACCAAATTGCACTCATCTGGTGGGTTGCCTGTTCTCAAATCAGTCAAAAACCAAACTATAAGTGAGGCTACCAGATCAAAATTTTGTTAGATTTAGAGCAAACAACTGAGAGGGGGGGTGAATCAGTTATACAAATCTTTCTTCCAATTAAAAACTTAACTTCACTTTGTAATTCAGTAGCATAATAATAAATCAATCATGGAAACATAATGCAATGAATGAAGAGTAGAAACACATTAACACATGAGACACCAAGATTTTGACATGGAAAACCCGGTTAAGGGAAAAACCACAAGGTGATTAACCCAAGATTGTATTCTCTGTTAGAAGAATAGAAAGAACAAATGGCACATGTCAATTAGGGCTCACTACCTGAGCACACTACTCACAAGAGGCCCATTGCCTACAAGAGACACACTGTCTACAAAGAAATAAGTATCACATACTTGAACTAGAGAATAGCATCTTCACCATGCTTGAATCAATTCCATTTAAGCCCAATACTTCTGCTCTACCTTTCCCTCTCCTCCTTTCTACCACACACTCATCTCCACAAGGACACCTTTTAAATGACTTCCCAATCCCTTATTTATACAAGACATCAACTTAAGAATGATCATCTAAGTCGGCAAACATCAACAAGAACATCCATAGGATGTGTAACTCATCCGGTCAGCCAATCTTAGGTAGAACGCCATCATCCAAAAGTTATTCCTCAATTGTGAGCTCCAATTTCAATGTGAACCACCAACATAAACTGGACATGATCCAAAGACCTCCACAAGCTTGCTTGAATCACCAAGAACATCTAAACTTCATCTACTTACTGAAATACTTCTCCCCTTCATCTGAAACCTCAAGAACATAGTCTATCATTACTGTCATAAAGGAATAAATGCTTACGGACCTTCAAACCACGAACCAATCTAGTTGATACTTCAAAAAGACTTCCTCAACACTCCCTCAAATCCACAGAACAAGATACTGCATTTCTGGATCTCACCAGACCTATCTGTATCATTCTATCACCACTGAACATCTGCCAGAACTGGTTTTACTTGAGCAGCCACAACTTCTTCCGATCTTCATACAAACCTCTGAAATCTCTACTGGACCACCTTAAGACACATATCTACAAACCGTTTAAACTGTATCCTTTGATCCTCATCCTATCTTGGAATTTTACCTTACTGTCATCATTGTTCTTCACTGTTCCCGATTGAGACTAATTTTCTCAATATCCTCAGCACACAACTCATCCAATCCTTATCATTAATGCAACAGGAGTATGTTGACATCAATGATAACACTGGTTAGGCCCATACTTGCAACAATCTCCCCCTGTGTCATTAATGGCAACATATGATGTAAAAAATTGTTTTAACCATCAAGACAAGATCTTCTCCTCACTGTCACAACTCCCCCTATCAGCAACAACCAATCACATGTCTTCTCTCCCTTTACTACTCCCCCTTTGATCAGCAACCACTTGTTTTTCACATGTCTTCTCTCCCCCTTTGACATCAATGGCAAAGAGCACATACTTGCAATTCCACCACTTCATAATCATACCTACTACTCCCCCTGAGTAGCAGCTCCCCATCATCAATCCAGACCACAATATGTGACTGTGATATCCACCAAACTGATGCACATTAGTGCACCTTAGTTTATCACTGGAGGGGAAATAACCCCTAACTTCTCCCTGAGATACTCAAAAGAGTCCTTAGGTAGAGGTTTAGTAAAGATGTCTGCAATCTGATCCTTGGAAGGCACAAACTCCAATCTAACTTTATTCTTGTTCACTTGCTCTCTTAAAAGGTGAAACTTGATGGATGTGTGTTTAGTCTTTGAATGCAACACCAGATTCTTAGATATATTTATTGCACTTGAATTATCACAGAAGATTGTGATAGGTTCCTCATACTCCACTTTGATATCTCTTAGCATCTGCTTCATCCACAAAACTTGAGTGCAACTACCTGCTGCTGCAATATATTCTACTTCAGTTGTAGATAGAGTTATTGCCTCTTGTTTCTTGCTTAGCCAAGAAACCAATCTCTTCCCCAAAAAGAATGCTCCACCACTAGTACTCTTTTGGTCATCCACATCTCCTACCTAATCTGCATTTGTATATGCATGAAGAGAGAAATCATGATCTCTAGGACACTACAGACCATACTCAACTATCCCTTTTAGTTATCTAAAAATCCTCTTGATTGTCATGACATGAGATTCTCTAAGATAAGCCTGAAATCTACCAACAAGACCAATAGCCTGCATAATGTCTGGTCTAGTTTGAGTGAGATACAACAATCCTCCAATCATTGACCTATACTTTGTCTGATCAGCCTTAGGAGAGTCATCATCTTTACTCAATTTAAATCTGGTTGCCATGGGAGTATTTATTGGTTTTGAGTCATCCATCCCAAATTTCTTCAACAATTCTTTCACATATTTGGTCTGAGAAATGAAGATTCCTTTCTCTATTTGAGTGATTTGTAGACCCAAAAAAAAATCATTTCACCAAGCATGGACATCTCAAACTCACTTTTCATTTGACTTGCAAAAGTTTTACACATACTATCTCTTCCTCCAAAAATGATATCATCAACAAACACTTCAACAATCAAGATGTTTTCATGATCAATTTTGAAATATAAATTACTATCAATAGTACCTTTGTTGAAACCAATCTTCAAAAGATGCTTATCCAATCTTTTATACCAGGCTCTTGGGGCTTGCTTTAGTCCATATAGTACTTTCTTCAACTTGCAAACCATATCACCATGATCAGACAATTAAAATCCATCTGGTTGCTCTATGTACACTTCTTCTTCCAAGTCACCATTTAGGAAGGCAGACTTGATATCCATCTAATATACCTTGAAATCCTTGAAGGCAGCAAAAGCAAGAAATAATCTGACTGCTTCAATTCTTGCCACCGGAGCAAAATTTTCTTCAAAATCAACTGCTTTTATTTGAGAGTAACCCTTGCAGACCAATCTGGCTTTATTTCTTATTGCTTCACCAACTTCATTCAGTTTGTTTCAGAAGACCCATTTTGTTCCAATCACATTCTTGTTTCTAGGTCTGGGAACAAGATCCCAAGTGTGATTTTTCTCAATTTGCATCAGTTCTTCCTCCATTGCTTTAGTCCAGTTTTCATCATTGCAAGCTTTAGTCACTGTCTTAGGTTAGATCTTTGAAATCAAACAATACTCTTCTAAATCTTAAGCAATTGTCCTTCTTGTTTCTACTCCTTTGCTTTTATCATCTATGATCTAATCTTCAGAGTGGTTCAATCTTACATACTTGGGAACTTTGGAAAATTCTTGCACTTCTGATTCTTGATCAGGCTCATTGAAACTCATCTCTTCTTCCTGATTTACCAGATTAGTTTGGATCTGACTTTCAAAGGAGGCTTGGGCTCCATAAATCAGAACACCATTCTGATCATCTTCATCATATTCATAAAACCTCGAGGGTTTTTCAATTCCTTCATCAACCTTCACATTTGTACTTTCAATCATTTTTCTCAGTCTCTTGTTATAACACTGGTATGCTTTGCTATGAGTAGAGTAACCCAAGAATATTCCTTCATCACTTCTAGTATCAAACTTTCCTAGATCTTCATCTCTTTTAATGTAACACTTGCTACCAAAGACTCTGAAATACCTCAGAGTAGGAGTGATGCCAAACCAAAGTTCATAAGGAGTCTTACCATTATTGCTTCTAATTTGTACTCTATTGAGAGTATAGACTGCAGTGCTGACAGCTTCTCTCCAATAGACCTGAGGAACATTTTCTTCCATCATCATGGTCCTAGATGCTTCCTAGATGGTTCGATTCTTTCTCTCAACTACTCCATTCTGCTATGGAGTCCTAGGAGTAGACAACTGTCTCTTAATTCCATGTTTCTCACAGAAATCTATGAACTCACCGGATGTGAATTCTCCACCCCTATCAGACCTCAGACATTTCAATTTTAATCTGGTTTCATTCTCTACCATAGCCTTGAATATTTTGAATTTCTCAAGAGCTTTTGATTTCTCTTTCAGAAAGGTTACCCACATCATCTGGGAATAGTCAACAATTAGTAACATGAAGTATCTATCACCTTGCACACTCCTGATTCTTGTCGGACCACAAAGATCAGTATGAACTAAGTCCAATAATCCAGAGGAAGATTGTTCCTTGCTTTTGAATGAGACTCTTCTTTGTTTTCCCAACTGACATTCCTTGCACAAACTATTTGTAGGCTTCACCAATTTTGGAAGATCTCTTACAGCCTGAGTATTGCTTATCTTGATGATATTATCAAAATTCACATGACACATTCTCCTATGCCATAACCAACTCTAATCTACTTGAACAAATAAACAACTTTTACCAGTACCAACTAAATGAAAGATGTTACCTTTTGTTTGGGTACCGGAAGCAATCTCTGTTCTAGAACTTTCAAAGATCTTGCATTTCCCATTCTTGAATCTGAGATCATAGCCTTTGTCCACCAACTATCCAACATTGAGAAGATTGTGCTTCAATCCTTCAACATACAGTACATTACCAGTTTTGTTCCTTCCATCAAAAGAAATATAGTTCCTCTACCTCTGATTCTACCAGCAGAATTATCACCAAATTTTACCACTCCTCCTTCATATCTTTCCAAATCTATGAACTTACTTTTGTCACCTGTCATATGGTGAGAGTATCCACTGTCAATGACCTAATCATCCTTTTCTTCAATTTGGGCAGCCAGAGCTCTTTCTACAACTTTATGATTGACAGATTTAGAGGGCATTAGATCTTCTTCCTTGATGGCAATGAACACCAAGTCACTTCCAGATTTGTCTCTTGTCTCTGATTCATCATCTGATACTCCTTCATTATCATCTTCCTCATGAACATAGTAACAGTTCCTTTGGAACCTTGATCTGTTAGGATTTGGCCTTGAAAATCTTTCCCAACACTTTGAGGCAAAATGACCAATCTTATTGCAGTTAAAACACTTAAAAGGTAATTTTCCTTCATACTTACAGGATCCTCTTGGCAGGCTTTTTGCAATAAGGGCTTCAAGTTGAGCAGTTTCTACTTCCTCTTCTTCTAGGTCTTTTCTTGCTTTTTCATACCATGAGAGTTTCCTTGAAGAGTTCTCTCCCGGATCAAACCTTTGTTTACCTTTCATAGAGGTAGTGGCTTTGAATGTAGATTCAGTCTTAGGAGGGGCATCTCCAAACTCGATCATTTCAAATGCAGCCAATTTACCAGCCAATTGATCTCTTGTGACAGTTGTATGGGCTCTAAATTCTTCAATGGCAACAACCTTGATTTTGTAAGAAGTAGGAAGGGGTCTGAGAATTTTGCCAACAATCTCATTTTCATCCAAGACTCCACCAGCATTTCTAATTCCACAAACAAGCTCATTTACTCTTAGCATAAAAGTAGTGATATTTTCATCTTCTCTCATCTTCAGATTTTTGAATTTTCCTTTCAGACTTTGTAACCTTGCACATTTAACATACTTGTCTCCTTCATGCAGAAGTTCTAGTTTTTCCCAAATCTCAAAAGCAGCTGGTAGGTCAATAACATTTGAAAGCTCTAAATCAGATAATGCGCTTAGAAGAGCTTCTATAGTCTACAGATTGTTTTCAGCATCTGTGATTTCATTTGGGGTTTTCAGACCATCCTATGGAGGTGTATACTTTTTTGTAACCATAGTCCAGTACAGCATTCCCATACATTGCAAGTGACATTTCATGCGACCTTTCCAAAGATTAAAATTGGTTCCATCAAACTTCAGACTATCCTTCTTGTAAGATGTCATTCTAGATCTCCTCAAGTGGTTAAGCTCCTTTCAAAGGAACTTGGCTCTGGTACCAATTGTTAGATTTAGAGTAGACAACTGAGAGAGGGGGGGTGAATCAGTTGTACAAAACTTTCTTCCAATTAAACACTTAACTTCACTTTGTAATTCAGTAGCATAATAATAAATCAATCATGGAAACATAATGCAATGAATCAAGAGTAGAAACACATTAACACATGAGACACCAAGATTTTGACATGGAAAACCTAGTTAAGGGAAAAACCATGGGGTGATTAACCCAAGATTGTATTCTCTGTTAGAAGAATAGAAAGAACAAATGGCACATGCCAATTAGGGCTCACTGCCCAAGCACACTACTCACAAGAGGCCCACTGCCTACAAGAGACACACTATCTACAAAGAAATAAGTATCACATACTTGAACTGGAGAATAGCATCTTCACCATGCTTGAATCAGTTCCATTTAAGCCTAATCCTTCTACTCTGCCTTTCACTCTCCTCCTTGCTACCACACACTCATCTCCACAAGGACACCTTTTAAATGACTTCACAATCCCTTATTTATACAAGACATCAACTTAGGAATGATCATCTAAGTTAGCAAACATCAACAAGAACATCTGTAGGATGTGTAACTCATCTGGTCGGCCAATCTCAGGAAGAACACCATCATCCGGAAGTTATTCCTCAATTGCAAGCTTCAACTTCAATGCAAACCACCAACATGAACTAGACACAATCCAAAGACCTCCACAAGATTTCCTGAATCACCAAGAACATCCAAACTTCATCTACTTACTGAAATCCTTCTCCCCTTCATCTGGAACCTCAAGAACACAGTTTGTCATTACCGTCATAAAGGAATAAATGCCTGCAGACCTTCAAACCACGAACCAATCTAGTTGATACTTCAAAAAGACTTCCTCAACACTCCCTCAAATCCGCAGTACAGGATACTGCATTTCCGGATCTCACCGGACCTATCTGTATCACTCTATCACCACTGAACATCTGTTGGAACTAGTTTTACTTGAGTGGCCACAACTTCTTTTGATCTTCATACAGACCTCTAAAATCTCTACTGGACCACCTTAAGACACATATCTACAAACCCTTTAAACTGTATCCTCTGATCCTCATCCTATCTTGGACTTTTACCTTACTATCATCACTATTCTTCACTATTCCTGATTGAGACTAATTTTCTCAATATCCTCAGCACATAGCTCATCCAATCCTTATCATTAATGCAACAAGAGTATGTTGACATCAATGACAACACCGGTTAGGTCCACACTTGCAACAAATTTGACAAGAGGGCAATGACAATAGAAGACATCATAGATCCAGATATCAAATTTGCCTCTATGATAATTGGTTACAAAATCTATCACTCTAGTAGGGAAAATTCAGTATTCAAAACAACAATATATACTGCATATGAAATGCTAAGGAAAAATGCTGACTATGATCTTTGTGAGCTTCTCCTAAACCAACTGTTAGAGAACTTACAAAAAATAAAGAAGGATAAGAAGAATTCATTTAAGTACGGTGGCTTGATACTATGTTTATTCTTCTACTATATGAATAAACTACCTGGAACTAGTGGCTAGGTATGGCAAAATGACAGACTTGTGGCCATACAAATTAGAGACTATTTGTATGGGCTTGGAGATGCCAAGGCACAAAGCACAGTACTCTGGGGTTACTTCAAAAACTTCCAAGGTATGATGCAGGCCAGAGAAGAATTCCCCAATCCATGGTTGAAAAATACAAGGATATAGTGTGCTTTATGGTAGACACTGATCAATGCCTAATGGAGGCAGTGGAACCAAGGATAGTCTGGATTATGCCAATTGGGTATGAAGTGGATGAGAAAATCCTAGAGTTGCATATCCAACACTTGCTGAGTCAGTCGAAGGACCTTGAGGCAAAAAGGTTTGGAACCTTTCAAGAATTGAGTGTGAAAATTTATGTTGAACAAAAACAACCAGAAATGAAGAGAAAAGTGAGAAGGGAAGTAGAGGAAGTTGCCAAAAGATATGGCATCTCAAAACAAGTAGTTGATGCAAATAGAGAAAAATTAGAAAGAGCTAAGAAGGAGAGACAAGAAGCAGAGAAAGAAAGTAATCCAGTGCAAGTCCCCTCCCAGACCAGATCTTCCAAAAGCTCTGCACCTGCCACCTCTAAGAGCCAAAAGGTCTCCAAACCAGAAGCCAAGACATCCGGTAAGGAAGAAAAGAGAACAAAAACCAAGGCCACAAGGACCTATATAAGTCAGAAGGATGATGAAGAGACAAAAATAGATGAGGAAGTTAAGAAAATGAAGAAGAAGAAGAAAACATCAGGTGGATCGTCTGCCGGCAAGAACAAAGAAGAAGAAGTAGAAGAATTTGTTAAAAGACCTACTTCTTCTCTTGATGATGTCATCAAAGCAATCACTGTAGATGGGAATCTGCAGCCCATAACTAAATTTTATGATGAATATAATGACACTGACAAAAGATTATTGGAGGAAGCCACAATCAAGTACTTGGATGCCTATAATAAAGCATTCATTGAAATCAGCTCTCTAATCCCCAAGAATTTAGAGAAGATACTTGAACTCAGAAAGGACAATGCTAAAGAAAAAGATATGGAGATCTAGAAATAGATAGCTATTCAGCTCTATCCTTCCATCACTTCTAAACAAATGAACATGATCTTCAAGGATTGCAAGGATGGGTTCTGGAGCAAAGCTAGAATGAACAAGCTTATGCTCGGAGAGATTGATCAAGTGGCAAAAGAGACTAAAGACATCCTCCAGGATGCATATAAAAGATTCAATCTTCCTATTATAGAGGACATAAGTGATGAACCTTCTACCATGGATGTCGAAGGACTAAGCATATCAAAGGAAGATCCTACAGAGAAAATTGTAGAAGAATCAAAGGAGATAGGTGAGGAGAAGACTAAGGACCTGGATTCCTCTATTTTGAAAGAGGAAGTTCGTGAAGAAGTAAATATCTCTCATTCGGATCCCCCAATAGACTCTGAAACTGAAGAAGAAGCAAGAAAAGAAAAGAGAATCAGTCAAGAAGAAGAGGTAAAGGGAAGAAAAGAAGATCAAACAAAGGAGACCCTAGGTGACAGTTCTGAAGCTATAGAAGGAAATAAGACTCTATCTTCGGCAAGAGACACTGCATAAATAGTTAAAGATTTCTTGACCAAAGAAATGATGGAATTAGATGAACCAGAGCTATTTCAAGGACCATTCAATTTTGATTCCCTCTCCCCAATTCAAACAATAAAGATAGCATCCTTTTCCCAAACAAAGGAAAAAGAAAAACTTCTGAAGTCTCACATGGAAGACTATGAGCTGATAGAGATTGCATCTAGTGTGTTGGATAAAATCATGCCATCCTTCCAGAAGGATCTTTCGACCTCTTCATCTGGTAATCTAAAATCTCTTGTTAATTCTGTTAAAACACATTTTGATTCCTTGGAGAAATTAGCAAAAGAGAAAGTCTGGAAAGAGTTTTTGGGTAAGAGATTCTTTGAAGTATAGGGGCTAATAGCAAATGATAGGAGAAATCTAAATATGAGAATAAAGAGCCTAGAAAATGCTCTTAAAGATGGCAGAAAATTATACAAATTTTGTTTATCTTGGTCCACAGTAACAACAGACATTGCAAAGAAGGTGGAAGAACAAGAGGGAAAACTATCAAGTTTATCCCAGAGTTTTGATCCTCTCACCTCATCCATAATGAATCAAGAATGCCAGACTATTGCCACTATAAATGAGATAAAGAGGCTTGAGAAGGAGTAGAAAAATAGAATAAGTAGGCTAAGTGAACTAAGAGGGATAATTATCCCCAAGTTAGAGGCAATGCATGAGGCCCTAACTGATGCCCAAACCACAGCCTAGACCAGTGATCTAGCAGACCTAAAGAGGGCAAAAGCTTTTGCATTTTTGCTAAGTGGTCACATTTCAATTTTGGATAGGATGAAGAAGAGTTGGGCTACAAAACTGGTATAGTTGAAGACCACCTTTGCAGATATACTTCAGTATATGTAAGTATAACATGTATATCTACTTATGTAGCTAAGTATAGGTTGATTTTTGGAAATTTTGGTGTGCGGATTCCACCCTTTTCCATTGATATCAAAGGGGGAGTGAGGAGCAGTGAAAAATGTGGAATCTAGCTAAGGGGGAGCTCTGGAAAAAGTGTACATTAGAATAGAGCATCAGCCAAGGGGGAGTGTAGTGTGACAATTATTTTTCACTAAGTGTTGCCATCAATGCCAAAGGGGGAGATTGTTGGCAAGAGACACTATATGGCTTCATGAGTGTTGTCATTGATGGCAACAAAGTCCATCCCACACATTTGCAGGATATGGTATGACTATATCAGAAGTCAGATTGAAGATTATTTTGGTCCGGTGAGCAAGAACAGAGTATGCAGCAAGGTCCGACAATATGGTCCGGATCTCTCAGAGGAAGTATCTCAGCAAAGTGCAGACTTGGGGAAGTCAAGAGGAGTACCATGACTGCTACATTACAAAGATTGAGCCTCCAGTGATGAAAGAGTGAAAAGGTATGAGCACCTAAGTGGTAGGTTCCTGTTTGGCAGAGTAGACTAAGGAAGAACTGACCAGCAGAGCATCAGACCTTGATCCGGATGAGGAATTGATGGTGATAAAACTTCTTGAGGGATCATTCATGATTGGCCAACATGATTGATGATTCCTATAACTATCTTTTTTATATGCATCACTTAGTAAGCATGGATTCAGCCAACAAACTAGAGTTTAGGAAAATCTTGAGTATTTTGGATGCCAACTAGAAAGATGTTGAAATCCTTGGTGTAGATATATATACCAGATGGATTTTAATGTGAAAGAGTGTGTGATGTGATTGTGTAGTGTGAATAAAAGTAGAGAGAAGTGTGGAAGCAGCAATATAGGTCTAGTATGTGACAGAACAACAACACTAAAGTAGAGGAAGAATGAAGTGTAGTAGATCAGTATATTGAACCTAACTGGAACTAAACCACAGCATATGTGGATGCTTATCATTAGTTCAAACACCTGGTTACTTTCCTTATACCTTGTAGATAGTGAGTCTCTTATAGGCAGTGAGCCCTAATTGGCAAGTGCCATTTTATACTTCTATTCTTTTAATAGAGAATACAATCTTGGGTTAGTCACCCCATGGTTTTTCCCTTAACAGGGTTTTCCATGTAAAAATCCTTGTGTTATGTGTATTGATTTCATTTCTTCTTTCATGTTCATTTATGCTTATATGTTTTGATATTGCACACTACTATTAAAGAAGATAAGAAAGTTAAGAAGTTTAAGATAACTGATTCACCCCCCCTCTCAGTTATCTGCCTTGTTTCCAACACAAACTACTTCAGGTAATTTGTTAGCCTAATCTTTTCTATTCATTGCCACTATCCTTGTCAGAATGTTGTCAAGTTCCCTATTAGTCACCTCTACCTGCCCATTGGCTTGAGGATGGTAAGGTGAAGATTTCCTTTGCTTGACTTGATATAGATCTTTGAATGCTTTATTTACTTGTGAAGTAAATTGAGGTCCTCTGTCTGAAACAACAAATCATGGGGCTCCAAAACCTCAATAAAATCTTATTATAAAGGAAATCAACAACTTTCTCTTCTCTTGCAAATTGTAAATCTTGAACCTTAGCCCATTTAGTCACATAGTCTGTGCATACCAGAATATACTCTTTGCCTGATGAAGGTGGAGAAATTGGTCCACAAAGTCTAGACCCCATTGTTCAAGTGGGTCCATCCTTACTTGAGGATGCAGTAACATCTCCTGGGTGAAGGTTGGTTGTCCCATCCTTTGGCACTAATCACACTACTGCACATACTTCTTGGTATCCTTATGAATAGAGGGCCAGTAGTAACCAGCTCCTAGGATCTTGTGGATAGTTCTATGGGAAGAATAATGCCCACCAGATGGTTCATCATGACATGCTCTCAACACATCAAAAGTTTCATCAGCTTTTAAACACCTACGTAAAATAAAATCAAGACCACATTTAAATTGCAAACCATTTAACCATTTATAAGATAAGCTTTCCTTAACTAAGTGTTTCTTCTATTTTGAGGTAAAATGGGATGGATACAAGTCTGTAGATAAGAGATTAGCTATGTCAGCAAACTAAGGTGTAGTAGAGTAGATAGCAAAAAGATGTTCATCTGGAAACCTATCCTCTACTAGCCAGTTCTCTCCTCCTATATGCAATCTTGACAAAAAGTCAACAACCAAATTAAACTTGCCTGGATTATCAACTATGGTGATGTCAAATTTCTGCAATAGCAATAACCACTACATGATCCTTGCACCCACTACTAGCTTATTCATTAGGTATTTGATGGCTACATGATTGGTATGAACAAATATTTTATATCCAGTGATATAATGCCTGAATTTGTTTATATCATAGATGACTACCAAGAATTATTTTTTAGTTGTGGTGTAATTTCTTTATGTAGAGGTAAGGTTTTTGCTGATGTAATAGATAGCATGCATACTTTCTCCTTCCTCCTTTTGTCCTAAGATTGCCCCAATGACAGGAGATTCATAGAAAATTTCAACAAAATAGCTGCCCCCTATTTACCCTGCTTAACAAAGATAGAATTCTTATGGACAGAAGACTGTCAATCAACATTTGAAACCCTAAAAGAGAAGCTTACTGTCATACCTATTTTGAGAGGACCTAATTGGACTTTACCATTCCATATACAAACTGATGCTTCAAATGAGTCAAAGCATCAGTTTGTATGTGGAATGGTAAAGTCCAATTAGGTCCTCTCAAAATAGGTGTGATAGTAAGCTTCTATTTTAGGGTTTCAAATGCTGATTGACAATCTTCTGTCCATAATAATTATGTCTTTGTTAAGTAGGGTAAACAGGGGGGTAGTTGTCCTGCTGAAATTTTCTATGAATCTCCTATAGTAGCCTGCATGACCTAGAAAACTTCTAACATCTGTCTAATTTTTGGGTGAAGGTAACTGTTTGATTACTTCTATTTTGTTTTGATCTACTTTGATCCCATTTGCTAAAATATGGTGTCCCAATACAATTCCTTCCTCCACCATCATGAAGCACTATTCATGGCTCAGAGATAATTGATTTTTCTCACATCATTTTAGTACTTTCTCAAGGTTTATGAGAGCTTCCTCAAAGTTGTCCCCATACATAGTAAAGTCATCCATATAGACCTCCATGCACTCATTTGCTAATTCAGCAAAAATGGCTAAAACAAGCCTCTGAAATGTAGCTGGGGCATTACATAGTCCAAATGCAAGAACTTTGTAGTCAAAAGTTCCCCAAGAATAGGTGAAAGTGGTTTTGTCCTGATCTTCAGGTGCTACTTGGATTTGATTATACCCACTAAACCCATCTAGGAAAGAAAAATACTTTCTCCCAGCAAGGTTGTCCAGCACTTGGTCAATGAATGATAAGGGAAAGTAGTCCTTTTTTATAGCTTTGTTTAGTTCCCTATAGTCAATACACACCCTCCATTTCCCATTCTTTTTAGGTACTATGACTAGGGGTGAGATCCATTGACTATCTAAGATTGGATATATAAACCCTGCTTGCAGTAATTTTTCTATTTCAGTCTTAACAATGTCTTTTAAAGCAGGATTCAATCTTCTCTGGCATTGTCTGACAGGTTTAATATTCTCAGTGTATATATGATGGGTACAAATCTTAGGAGGGATTCCCTTCATATCTTAGTATTCCCAAGCAAAAGATGCTAAATGGAAAATTAGGAGTTGGATAAGTTTTTCTTCCTGATTTGCTACGAAGTTCTGATATTAAATATTTTTCCTGGTAAAATCATGACCTATTTTGTGATTTGATCCATGGATGTAGTCAATCCATACATTGGAGTCATGGTATTGAGGGGACAAGAATGGGGAAGCAACATGTGGAATGTGGCTAAGTCTCTATAAAAGGTCTCTCCACAAGGAATGATATTTGCTAGGGTACAATGAGTAGAAGTGAGAAGTTCTCTCCTAGAATCTTAGGCAAGCTCCATTACATCCTCATTGATTAGGATGTGGGTAATATCTTCTATTGTATCATAGCATATTTCTTCTTCCAACTCACCCAAATGTTCCTTGATGGTGACCATAGCTATTGAGGCACTATTTTCCATGTTATCTGGCTCATCCACCCATACTCTTCCTCTATAATGTATTGATGGTTTAGTTGGAGGATACAGAGATATTTTCTTCAAATCTATCCCATTAGAAATGACCATATCCCCAGTTCGATAATCAATAGATGTTGTTGTAGCCAGCCATGGTCTTCCTAATATCAGTGGATAAGCATTTCTTTGATTTCTTGGTTCCAATATCAGGAAGTCTACTGGGAATTCCCATGATTCTATCACAACTGTTACATTAGTAATTACCCCTTTCAGAATAGCTACTGACTGGTTAGCAAGTTGAAGGATTGTAGATGTGGATTGGATACCTGTGAGGGCTAATTTGTCCATTGTATGAATTGTCATCACATTTATTGCTGCTCCCAAATCAACCAAAACATTTGAAATTTCTTCCCCTGAGATGCAAACAGTTATGCCAAGATTTCTAGGGTCTCCATACTTTGGGAGGAGCATTTCTCCCATCAGTAGATCTACTACTTTCCCTTCCACCTAGATTATAGAAGGAAAGTTTTTCTTCCTATCCTATGTTTTGACACAATGTTGTTTGATGAATTGGTTCAGTTCTGGCACATCTCTGATTGCTTGGAGGAGTGGAAAATTTCAATGTTTAGTTGTCTAATTTCTTGTAACAGTTTTGATTCTAGGGTAGACTGGACTTGTTTTTGTAAGATTTTTTTTCTGGGGAACATGTTGTTTGAGTCATTTTAGGATGGTGCTAGTTTTTCCATCTCTGGAGCTCTTACTAGAAATGTTTCCAGGAATGTTCTCCAGATTTAGCCTTTTAAGAGGAACTTTAGAGTTATCCAAGGATGACTCTTTTTGTATTGTTTTAGTAGTAATCTCCTCTAGAAGTTGAGTGGACAAATTTTTAGGTTCCACATCATTGGTTACTTCCACTATAGTTGGAGGAGATGGTCTTGGGAATGCTTTCCCAGAATGTAGCTAGAGATTATTGGGATACATAGCATTAATACCAACCATGTTTTCTTGTTATGTCATGTAAACAGTTATTCCCTATTTATTTGGTGGATTTGGTATTGGTTGAGCTAGTAAGGGTGGTTGGCTAACTGGTTCATTTTGTGACTGGCCTTGTGTGTCAGGGGGTCCAGTTAGTAATGCTTGTTGTTGAGGTTAGAAATGTCTAGGTTGTCCCTAGTATTGTTGATTATATCCATGTTGAGGACCCCATTGAGGCTGCATGTTTTGTGATCCAAACTATGGTGGCCACTATTGATTTCCCCAGGGCTGATTTTACCAATGTTGGTTTTACCATTGTTGATTTGGCCAATCCTGCTATCCCTAAGGAGGATTATTTTGAGGCCCATGCCAAGTTGGATTCCATTGATTATTTACCCAATTAGAATGAACCCTGTAAGAAGGCTGTCTTGGATACTGATTATAAGGGAAATTCTCAGCTTATTTTTGTCCTACATAGTTCAACTCTTCTTCTATGATGGAATTCTTCTTACTCAACCTATTTAGGGCTGAAAGTTAACTACATTGACTGGTAGGATGTTCCTTATCATAGATCTGATAGATCTCTGACTTGTCTAAAGGGCATTCTCTTAATAGATGCTTATTTCTACACCTAGGACAATAGATGGAGAGTGGTTCAGTTGTTCTACCTTGATCAATTGTTCTAGTTTTTTCCTGAATCCCATCTAATGTGATATTTAGCTGGACCAGAATATCTATTTTTTAGATTTGCAATCTCTTCCATTAACTATCCTATTTCATTCTTCCCTTTGAAAGATTTGGGTGTTCTCACTCCATCTTGGGTCTTGGAATAATTCCTACAAAGTTCTTCTATAGCAGGCATATCCATTTTGTTGATATTCCCTTTTCCCATCAGATCCAGTGCCTATTTTGATCCTTTATTTAATCCCTTTACAAACAGGGTTCTAGCTAAAGAGTGATTTATTGGGTTGCCATGCCTTCTCAAAGTCAAGTTGAACCTATCCACATAATCCTCTAATATCTCTTCCTCTCTCTATTTAATTTTAAATAATTCCTCATTCTTATCACTGACTCTACAATAGTCTTGGTATTTTCCCAAGAATTCTGTCTCCATCTGATCCCAGGAATGGATGGAATTTTGCGGCAGACCCATAAACCATCTCATTGGAAAATCCTTTAGGATTGAGGGAAACAGTTTGAGTTTTTGATTATCTAATCCATAATCATAAGTCTGGCATACCACTTTGAATTCAAACAAAAACTGATCTGGATCCTTAGAAGCAAGACCCCTAAAATTTGGCAAGTGTACAGGTGGAATATTTTTCATAGGGGCATTATCTCTAGCAGTCATAACAATGGGATATGAGAAGGTTCTTATAGCATGATTTTCCTCATCTTCATGATTATCATGATTATCATCCATGTCTAGTACCAGTTCTTCTCCTTGAGGTTCTAGGAAGTTAGGTTCTATCAAAGGATTTGCCTAGAATTTTTGTTGTAATTCTTGGATATATTCAGCAAGTGGAAGATTTGGAGGATTGAAAGGATTATTAATTTTAGATGTAGCTTCCAAGACAGGTTCTAGATGTCTCTCTTCAACAAGATCTTGTGCCACCCCACTGCTTTCTCCTATAGTTTGTTGATGGGGTGTCTAATTTATGTATCTTCCTTTTGAATCCCTAGCTCTAACCATACATATCTATCCTAAAATTATTTAGCTAAGTTTTCCTAATTAACACAATAAGTCCCCAACAATGGTGCCAAAAATGACAAGGGTCATTGTACCTCATCATTTAATCATATTTTAGATGTCAAATCCAGGGTTGTGTCCTTGGCTATCTGCAATTAGGAATTCTATAGTTGCTAATTTTATCTAACTAACCCTAATAACCTTTACTAATTTAAAGAAATTGATCTATCTTCTATGAAATGAATTCCAAGAATATTGAAAACATAACTGAATAGTAAATTACTTAAAGGAAATCTATAAATTGAAACATGCATTTATCTATGAAAATAGTAAGCATCTTTTAAAGAAAAACCTAAAATAACAAACAACAGTACTAGCCTTCTACCTTGGTGGTGAGAGTGGGCCCTCACTCCACACCCTTAGGGCTAAAGACTAAAGTAAAGAATCAGCACAAGAGAATAATATCACAACTCAATTCAGTCCAATCCCATCAACTTTGTATTCAGAAAAAATATTGATATCAAAATGAGATTACAGAAATCAGAAGAATAATCATTGTCCCCTTTTTCTGCTACTTCTATAAGTTTATATCTAATCTATGATGAGAGATCACTCATCCTATTCTACTAGTTCATCTAAGAGATAACATCAATCTCTTTATTCTACTAACAGTCTAACTACATGATAAATATCCATGCAATAAAAATAGATTGAGTGGAACAGAAGTCCACACTGAATCTAAGTCTTAGTTTTAAATACAAATGGGTAGTGAGCCCCTGAAATATAGGGATTAAATCAGTTTATCAGTAACTCATGCAAAAACCAAAAAGAGATAAAAACTTCTAGCAGTTAACTATAGACTGCCCTTAATTACTCAGGTGATGATTTGAGTAACATCAGGAGCATCCCGATCACCATTGGAAGTGTCTGACCGACAGTTGTGCTAGATATTTGCACTATTCTAAAAAGGTGTTGGAGATGTATGTTTTTATCTGTAGCTCTAGAGATATGTTTGTGACCTTCTCGTTTAGCTCCAAAGATGCTCAAGACTTCAATCCAGCTCTGGATATGCTTCACCTTTTTATCCCAAAAACCTTTCCAATCAAATTTGCAAACATTAGAGACCATTGTGGCAGGCTGATGTCAACTTCAGAGATCATTAGGACTACCTCTGGAGATGCACAAAATTGTCTACCTGAACACTTGCACCTATTGATTCAAAAAGAGAAGATTTCTGCATATTTCTATCAATTCAATGCACATTATTCCTTCAATCAAAAATCATGATCTTAAGTAATTAATCTCTTATTAATCATTATTAGAACAATCTTGTTAGCCTATTTAGGTGTAGTCATCAGGACAATGGAATAAAAAGGGAGAAAAAGAGAGGTAAAAATATGTATTTCATGGGTGCTACCTGGCACTCATCAGATGCTATGGGTTCACTAAAATGTTGAGGAGGAAAAAAGGTGGATGAATGATGACAAGCATACACATCAAAATCAAACCTTCTTCCACAATAACATTCAAGGACAAGATCAAGCCAAATCTGATGAAGGGGGGGCAAAACACAAAACACACAACAATAGAAGTTGCATACAAAAAATAGAATATTATTTTATTGATTTGGACAACTCATTACATTATAGAAGCTCAAATACAATCAAAGGATGAATCCTCCATAGGTTGCAACACACAACAGCTTCCCTATCTCTAGTCTCTGGAATCATCTGCCTTTTGTAACCCCAAATTAGCTAGGGTTTCTATTTTCCCACCTTTTCTTGACTCTACACTTTCCCCCTTATCTATACTACTACCAAGGGTTCCCAAAAATGGTTATTAATAGCCCTTTTTGGTGGCCAACAGCCAAATTTTGAAATTTGCATCTCCCTCCAAAAATAGCTCAACTTCCGGGAGCCATAACTTTTGATCTGGGTGTTCAATTGACAAACCATTTGAAGCACCAGAAAACTCATGGAGTGCTCCACATGCTAAGAGATTTCTATATTAGTTCCACCCATTTTTAGGCCCGTATAGGGCCATTTAGTGCCTCAAACCTAAATTTGAATAATTTTTAGGCATTTTTTGGGAAACAAAAACTTTAATATCTTTCAACTCACAAATGATATTTGCGTGATTTCTTCTCCAAAGGTCTTATTTTTTATTTACAAAGCTTCCTTTAAATTTTTGCTTCAGTCTCTGCCCAAATGTAAACTTTCCAAAAATAACAGTTTGTTATTTTTAGCAGTTTGGAAAAACTAAAAGTTCTACATCATTTTTCAAGTGATTATAGAACCAGAAATACTAATTTTGAAAAGAAATGGAGACATCATCAATGATTTTGAAACATTATTTTTTTTGGGTGATGCAAGATTTCTCTTACACCTTTGGATGCTCCTGCATCAGACACCCAGGGTAATTTTGAGAAGTGGCCTTGTCACATCTCGGGTGTTTGTGGAAAACCTCAAACGATCAACTTCTACCTTAGATAACTAAGAAGAATCTTCAACAGTCCTTCCTTTCAACTTTACCAAGTATTCTTCATATTGTCTATTCTGAGTACATCTTCCCACACGGCTATCTAATATTTCTTCTATCTCCTCCTTCTTTGAAGTATGTGCCAGAATACTCCACTGTTCTTCTATTGGTCCATCCTTTGTTCCACCTTCATGATATTCTGTTAAATTAGCAATGTTGAACATAGGGGAAATGTTGATCCACCTCGGTAGCTCTACCTCATATGCATTTCTTGAATCATGCTTCTTCAAAATTTTGCATGGTCCAAATTTCTTCATTTTCAACTTATTATAAGTTCCAACTAGAAACCTCTCTTTTCTCAAGTTAACCATGACTTCATATCCAACCTAGAATTCCTTATATATCCTCTTCTAATCTGCCTTAGCCTTGTACTGAATATTCATCTTATTAATGTGCTTTCTCACCTCTTCATGAAAATTCTTCAGATGTTTTACAATGTTTTCGGCTTCGGCACTTGTCTTTTCTCCTTTGTCTAGCTTCCTTAACTCTAAAGCATTTCTTGGACTCACTAGTAGAAAAAAAGAAATAAATGACTAAAAAAACTACCAAAAATTGGTCATGTGATCAGTAGTTTGGTCACATGACCATTGGTAGTTTATTGCTGGTCATTTATCTCATGACCAAATTTATGACCAAACAAATTTTAGTCATTAATTTGGTAGTATATTTAGTCATTTATTTGGTAGTATATTTAGTCATAAATATGGTAGTATATTTAGTCATAAATTTGGTAGTATATTTAGTCATCAATTTGGTAGTATATTTGGTAATTTGGTAGTATAATTAGTCATCAATTTGGTAATATATTTAGTCATCAATTTGGTAATATATTTAGTCATGTGACCATTGGTAGTTTATTGCCAGTTATTTATCTCACGACCAAATTTATGACTAAACAAATTTTAGTCATTAATTTGGTAGTATATCTAGTCATTTAGTCATCAATTTCTATAGTTGGTAGTATATTTAGTCAATTGGTAGTTTATTTAATTATTTTTTAGGTTTAAACATAAAACACAAAAAAATATAATCAATAATTCATTTGCACATAATGAAACAACTATTAAGAAGGCAAAATACTAAAATTTTATTGAGAAAATGTGTTTTTACAACAGATACAAGACTTAAATATGTCTTTGCTTTGAAAAATGTGTTACAAATTGTGTTTCTTAGTGTTGTGACTGAGAAAACTAAGTTACAATGCTCTATATTTTTGCTTATACAACTCTAAAACATGGAAGAACTACTTGCAAAATGAAGCCTAAATATTTCAACATGGGCTTTTACATTTCAAAATTTGAATAAATGTATCAAAACTTGCATAATATTTCTAATTACTGTATTACTTCTTTGTTGCATCTCCCACCTTGGTCTACACAAATAGAACCCAGCAATGTAATAAGTAAATTGCCCCTTTGTAACAGAATGAAAATAAGTAACTTACTTTAACATGTTCTTTGAAAGAATATTTACCTTCTTGACTCCACAGATCTTCTTAGATCTATTTAGATAGAGTAAGTCAAATTTATAAACAATCAGGTTTAGACAAACATTCTTGCAACCCCCATTCCTAGTAATCAATTTCTGAACTATGAATTTTCATTGATTATAGGTTTAGGAAGCTAGCAATCCCAACTCCAAACATGTGAAAGTTAAGATGAAACTTTAATAGAAAATTCAAATCTAAAACATACTTTATCAGCAAATGAAAGCATAATGGAAGGGGGATGTTTGACAGATATTATAGTTGTAAATGCTCTTGTAGAAATGTATGCAAAATTTGGAATAATAGTCAAGGCATGGGAATTGTTTGACACAATGCCTCAAAGAGATGTCATCCCATGGACATTCCACAACCTTTGCTAGCATCCTCCCTACCTGTGCCAAAATGGGAGGTTTGGAATAGGGTAGGGACATTCATCAAAACATAAAGGATAGAGGAATTTTGTTGGATGTTGTAGTTGCAATTGCCCTATTAGACATGTATGCAAAATGTGGAAGCATATACAAGGCATGTGAAATGTTTGATAGAATGCCTCAAAGAAATGTGGTCTCATGGACTGCAATAATTATAGGATATGCACAAAATGGATTTGTTGAAAAGGCTTTAGAAATTTTAAAGCAAATGTAATTGGCTAGTGTAAAGCCAAATTCCACAACCTTTGCTAGCATCCTCCCTACCTGTGTCAAAATAGGAGCTTTGTAATAGGGTATGGACATCCATCAAAACATAAAGGATAGAGGAATTTTGTCAAATGTTGTAGTTGCAACTGCCCTATTAGATATGTATGAAAAATGTGGAAGCATAGACAAGGCACGTGAACTGTTTGATAGAATACCTCAAAGAAATGTGGTCTCATGGACTGCAATGATTACAAGATATGCACAAAATGGGTTTGTTGAAAAAGCTTTAGAAATTTTAAAGCAAATGCAATTGGCTGGTGTAAAGCCAAATTCCACAACCTTTGCCAACATCTTCCCTACCTGTGTCAAAATGGGAGATTTGGAATAGGGTATGGACATCCATCAAGACATAAAGGATAGAGAAATTTTGTTAGATGTTGTAGTTGCAACTATCTTGTTAGACATGTAAGCAAAATGTGGAAGCATAGACAAGGCATGTGAACTGTTTGATAGAATACATCAAAGAAATGTGGTCTCATGGACTGCAATGATTGCAGGATATGCACAAAAATGGATTTGTTGAAAAGTCTTTAGAAATTTTAAAGAAAATGCAATTGGCTGGTGTAAAGACAAATTCCACAACCTTTTCCAACATCCTCCCTGCTTGTGTCAAAATGGGAGCTTTAGAATAGGGTATGGACATCCATCAAAACATAAAGGATAGAGGAATTTTGTCATATGTTGTAGTTGTAACTGCCCTGTTAGACATGTATGCAAAATACGGAAGCATAGAAAAGGCACGTGAACTATTTGATAGAATGCCTCAAAGAAATGGGAGCTTTGGAATAGGGTATGGATCATGAGATTATATGCAAGATCAACAATACTAAACAAAGTATGTCAACCAAGAGAAGATAGTTGTCCACCTGCAAAAAAGACCACATGACTTTAAAACATAGTCCATACATATTAGGAAATCCTTAACATTTATCAATTAAGATCATTTATACATTGAACATAGTTGCAAATTACAAAGTATATATTCTTTTACTAAAAACATGGGTGCCATTGACTAAGAACTTGGTTTTCATGTTAACAATAAACTATTACCAGTGATAAATTTTAAGAACTGCATATATTGTGCATTAAGTCAATCTTAGTGTACTATGAGTTCAACAATTGCCTCAGCTTGGCAAAAACATTTCTAGCCTCATTCTCAAAAGATCTGGTACATACATTCACAATAATTTTATCTTGTTTATATTGAATTGATGTATACAAGAACATGTAAACTGAGAGAACAATACCTGTAGCTATAAATAGAATGAAATAAGGTATAATTGCACTTAGGAGGCAAATTACAGATGAAGTGGACAAAGCCCTACAACACTTTTACAATATGAATAAGAGGGGAAAAAACTTGTTATTTCTAGATATAGATAAAATTTCATTTTCAAATTGGTTATATTATTAGCATTGCATAGAAAAATTAAATAAGGTTTATGCTAGTAAATGACATACCCTTGAGCATTGTCAAACATGAAGCTTAGAACATAGCTTAGAAGAAGTTGAGCTGGTAAACTCACCACCAGCAAAAGCATGATTATAGGGATTGCTTCCTACTATGCAAAAGCACATCAGTTAAAATGTTGATAAATTATTAAACTACTTTCTATGTATCTACTATGGACATCCATCAAAACATAAAGGATAGAGGAATTTTGTTAGATGTTGTAGTTGCAACTACCCTGTTAGACATGTATGCAAAATGTGGAAGCATAGACAAGGCATGTGAACTATTTAACAAAATGCCTCAAAGAAATGTGGTCTCATGGACTGCAATGATTGTAGGATATGCACAAAATGGATTTGATGAAAAGTCTTTAGAAATTTTAAAGCAAATGCAAATGGCTGGTGTAAAGCCAAATTCCACAACCTTTCCCAGCATCCTCCCTGCCTTTGTCAAATGGGAGCTTTAGAATCAGTTATGGACATCCATCAAAACATAAAGGATCAGAGGAATTTTGTCAAATGTTGTAGTTGCAACTACCCTGTTAGACATATATGCAAAATGTGGAAGCATAGACAAGGCACGTGAACTGTTAGATAGAATACCTCAAAGAAATGTGGTCTCGTGGACTGCACTGATTGTAGGATATGCACAAAATGGATTTGTTGAAAAGGCTATAGAAATTTTGAAGCAAATGTAATTGGTTGGTGTAAAGCCAAATTCCACAACCTTTGCCAGCATCCTCCCTACCTGTGTCAAAATAGGATCTTTGGAATAGGGTATGGACATCCATCAAAACATAAAGGATAGAGGAATTTTGTTAGACGTTGTAGTTGCAATTGCCCTATTAGACATGTATGCAAAATGTGGAAGCATAGACAAGGCACGTGAACTGTTTGATAGAATACATCAAAGAAATGTGGTCTCATGGACTGCAATGATTGCAAGATATGCACAAAATGGATTTGTTGGAAAGGCTTTAGAAATTTTAAAGCAAATGTAATTGGCTAGTGTAAAGCCAAATTCCACAACATTTTCTAGCATCTGATATTACAGCTCTATAGCAATAGATATGGTTCCTTGTCAGCATTAATATAGTATAAAAATGCAAGGCACTATTTATTTAGGATTTGATTTTAGATGAAATGGTCCTAATTAGCAAAGATCAATCAAGAGAATAAACTCCCACCTCATCTCCTTATTGTAGCCGACAAGAAAGCTCAGGATGTAAGTAGCAACATTAATACACTATAATTATGCAGGGTACTATTCATTTAGGATTTGATTTTAGATAAAATGGTCCTACTTAGCAAAGATCAATCAAGAGAATAAACTCCCACTTCATCTCCTTATTGTAGCCTACAAGAGGGTCAAGATGCAAGCAACATCATGATCAGTTCTACCATAGTGTGGCAATCAAATGGCATACCACATCGAGATACAAACATATTATAGTAGCCTCAATTTCTAGTTTACTTGCATGCTTCCTTGAGGCCCTGTCCCTTTCCCTTCTATAGTTCTCAGTGATTATTTTTCATTCTAGAGAACATTTAGTCCTTCTACTAGCTCTTTGAACTTCATATTTGTTGAGTTATTATGTTTCTACTATAGTATTTTTGTGAGCGATTTATGATCTCATCAATGTTCATTGCTTACTAGTAAATCATAATAAATATTACATTTCATTTCTCTAAAGGAAATTAGAATATTTTTACAGCCAAATTTAGTATACGGTAAAAACTTAAATAGAGATTGTAGCCAACATCAACCCCTTGACAAACATAAGTCAAACTAATATTAATTGTGCAAAATAGGTAACCTAAATTTGATGTTACCTTCAGCTGGCCTTAAGTTGAAAAGAGGGGAATCCCGACGGTTCCATCTATCTAGTTTTTCAAATCTTTTTACCAGGTCATCAAATCTATGTAATCATTCAAGAAAATTCAATTAAAATTGTAAGCCATCAATTTTGATCTCTTTATTGAAATTGAAGCTTTTATTATTTTGGTTTCCTCTTGCAAGCTACAAGACCATATAGTCAGATGTTTTGAAAAAGTAAATAAACTTAGAGTTGAAATACATTGCCCTAGGATTGTTTCCATTATTAGAATTTAGACAAAAACTTTGGATATGAATTATACCACTATTCTTATCTATGAATTGCTATAGCAGGTAATCAATGCAACAACTAGTCTCAAACTACAGAAGATATAAACACAACAAGAATTTAATCTAATAGTTTACCATACCACTCTTGATTAACAATAAAAAAAGTGTCTTTTAGTAAATTTTGTTACAACATCAACGTGCCTTATTTTCTTTGCTTGTGAAATACATGTATAATAGTTACAACAGTTGATAGAATTTGTACTTGAGTGTTATGACTATCATAACCCATATCTCCTTTAACCTCTTACTTATTCAATAAGCTCTAATAATTGTTGCAAATAAGTAAATATATGCATGCATATGAGATCGGGCAATTTATACTCAAATTTTATCACTATATGCAGATTCTCCTTTCTCTTGGTGTGCCTTATTCCATGTTTTGCAATAGCTCTCCTCTACATCACAATACAACTGTAATCAACCTATCAGAATAAGATTGTCAAACATTTTAATAAAAGTACTACAGAGCAGGTAAAATATATAGCAAGCCATGTGATAATAGCTTAGACAAAAGATTCCTCTAAAATTATAGGAGCATCTGAGCCTAGAAACATTTCCTAAACATGTAGGTAAGAATAGATAAAATGATTCTCTAACTAAAAAGAGTAAAGCATGTATGCATCTAAAACAAATAGACCCATATTAGATAGAGGACTAGATTGAGAAGGATATGCACAAAATGGATTTGTTGAAAAGGCTTTAGAAATTTTAAAGAAAATACAATTGGCTGGTGTAAAGCCAAATTCTAGAACCTTTGCTAGCATCCTCACTGCCTGTGTCAAAATGGGAGCTTTGGAATAGAGTATGGACATCCATCAAAACATAAAGGATAGAGGAATTTTGTCAAATGTAGTTGCAACTGCACTATTAGACATGTATACAAAATGTACAAGTATAGACAAGGCACGTGAACTATTTGACATAATGCCTCAAAGAAATGTCGTCTCATGGATTGCAAATATTGTAGGATATGCACAAAATGGATTTGTTGAAAAGGATTTAGAAATTTTAAATAAAATGCAATTGGCTAGTGTAAAGCCAAATTCCACAATCTTTGCCAGCATTCTCCCTTCCTGTGTCAAAATGGGATCTTTGGAATAGGGTATGGACATCCATCAAAACATAAAGGATAGAGGAATTTTGTCAGATGTAGTAGTTGTAACTTCCCTATTAGACATGTATACAAAATCTAGAAGCATAGACAAGGCACATGAACTATTTGATAGAATGCACCTCAAAGAAATGTGGTCTCATGGACTGCAATGATTGCTTGAGACCAAACAGGTTTTAGTTTGCTTTAAGAAGGAAGGATAACGTTGTTTCTAGGGTTGGATTAGTGTTGTGATATTTGATGCCACCTGCAAGAGCAGAGTGAAGCATTTGGTAGACTAAGTGGATGGTCATAGATAGATCTTAAAGTTTAGATTGATACATATCTTCAAACATGTCTAATTGAATATGGAGTGAACAAAAAGTGCAGAGTACAAGTTAATGTTGTGGGACGATATATGTTTTTCTGCATATGAAAAAATCCTACACATTAATGAAATATGATTTTTTTCACAAGCGAGCATGTTGAAGGGGAACTTTTAGAATAAAACCACAAGCAGAAAAAAATTTATATGCATTTTCAACATGGCAATACAGACTCAGTTGATTTCTTACTTAACAATAGTCAGCCATCAAAGAAAAGTAATACAAATGGTGCTTCTCACAGTCTTATACAAGAAGTTATAATAGACAACATAGTTTGTAGTATGTATAGCCAGGTTCGTGGGGTACTTACATAAGACCCATACTCCAACTTGGATTTCCTCCCATTGACAAGAACCCGTCCATAAACTTTGGCAGAGGTGGGTGCTAATCCTACAATTGAGAACATGTACTAAATTAGAATGACTCTAAACACATCCATCAAAACATTAAGGATAGAGGAATTTTGTCAGATGTCCTAGCTAGTGCCTGGAACATTAATGATTGAGCCTACTGAAAGTGAAAGCAAGGTATGAATCATAACATGTGACTTGTGACTCTTAATCTTTAGTTTGATTTCTTTGTCCAAGTTTAAGATCTCTTCTTGGGCTTTAGAGGTTGGTCTAATATTTTTTTATTGTTATATTGTAGGCTGAATTGGAAAGGTTTTTTAATGTAGTAATCTCCATTAGAGACAAAATTCAAGCTATTGAACTAGGAAAAATGGCCCCTCATGACAATGTTTTGAAAGTAAGATAAAGCACATCTTATGATTGCAATAAGTTCTTTAGACTAATCATGGCCATTTTAGCAAGGAAGTAAATTGAAAGGAATGCCTTTGAAGGATGCCTAAGATATTTGTCATGATAGGAATTCAGAAAGAGCGTAGCTATTTAGCAAAAATGCAGCATCAGTATTTTTGGTAGAAGTTGAATTAGATGATTTAGGAGCTTGAAATGATAAAAATAAAAATTAAAGTTATAAAAAAGTTTAACAATACAAGTAAAATCATTATAAAAATACTCATATTAGATTTTAGTTTGTGTTACTAGAGAGCACCTCATCCTGCATCAGTGGTTATGTCAGATGAATGGAAGAAGCCTTATTCGAGGGAGATTGTTGCCTTCCCTACATCTTGGGTTTGTGCATCAAATTTCTAGCCTTCTGTAGGTAAGATGACCTGAACTTGACATGTCCATCTCTGAAGTACCAATTTGCTAGCCCTGTCTAAATATATTTGACCACACAATTCAATTGTTGCTAATTTTTTTACCATTCACACAGGACACATGGACAATGTTTCACACAAGGCATATAATATTGTATTGGAAAACAATACCATAGGGCATAGATGCATAACTTATGCATCATACTATGATGTCTCAAGATCCTCTAATCTTTATGTACATAGTTTCTACTTTACATATGTTTCATTCATTATTATGGATCTCACAATCTAACCAAGCACATGTTGATGTACCACATGGCCATTACCAAGGCTTTTAGCCTTGAGGCTGAAAGGTACCAAACAGATTAGAATAACAATTAGACATTAGATAACCTCAACAGAGATGAAAATAGAATTTATGGATATGCACAAAATAGATTTGTTGAAAAGGATTTAGAAATTTGCATCACTCGCTCTCCCGCAGGCACTTCAAGTCATGCCTATGGTGATGCGGGCTTTCTTGCATCACCGCAGGCATGACTTAAAGTGCTTGTGGGAGAGCATGCGATGAACTATTTGGCAGAATGCCACAAAGAGATGTCATCTCATGGAATGCAATGATTGTGGGATATGCACAAAATGGATTTTTTGAAAAGGCTTTAGAAACTTTCAAGCAAATGCAATTAGCAGGTGTAAATCCAAAGGTGACAACCTTTTCTAGCATCCTCCCTGCCTATGCCAAAATGGGAGCTTTGGAACAAGGTATGGACATCCATCATAACATAATGGAAGGGGGGTTTTTGTCAGATATTATAGTTGGAAATGCTTTGGTAGACATGTATGCAAAATGTGGAAGTAAAATCCAACTGAGGCATGCCTTCAAAAATTAGATCGGACAGTAAAACATTACATTTAAAAAAACATAAAATAAAATTACTGACCATGGTGTGTAAAATTTGACAAGGGCACCCATGTCTTTGCCCACTTCATTCTGAAAGGTATCAAAATTTAGGGCCACCATGTCATCGGATCAAATGTCCATGATCAAAGCTGCAAAGGCAAGCCCAGCTAATGCTAAGATCCATATTCTGTCCATTATGGATCTGAGGTAGGAATGTGAATCAGCATATTTGAGGATGGAATCTTCTTGAAATGCAATGTCTATTCCATCGTGCATAGACAAAGAATGAAACAACAAATAAACCCTAAGAACAGTGCGGTGTTGGTGAAATAAATCGATTTCACTTTTGGCACCCATCCTTTTCATTTTTGGCGCCCAAATTTTTTTTAAATTACCCACTTTAATATCCTATTGTCTAATTTTTATTTCTATGACTAATTATTTAGTCATTTATAACTGTGATGGTTTGAGGAGTTCCACATTGAATATTGGGTGTCATCCTAGGTATTATGTGAGATTGAGAAAAAAATGTATTATCACAAAAATGATCTATGAACCAAATCATAGAGGCTTAATCTTCCTATTTGGAACATTGAAATGTTTCTTCTAAATATGTAACTAAAGTTTTTCATCAACATTGAAAGAGTGAGGTGTGTGATGTGTGTCATGGTACTCTTTGTAATTCTACTTCTAGTTTAATAGAATCTTCTAAATCTATTGATGAACTATGTGAATGTGTTGGAAAAATTTATACGCTTTATCTACTTCTCATTCTCATGTGTGTGAATCCAAATATGGTGGTATGCATTAGGATATGTCAAGGGGTTGTTGCAAACTAAATCCTAGGACATGTCTAAAAAGGACTATACTTGTAGAACTATGTAAATCTCTATTGTAGTCATGCTAGATGTATAGTAGGTTGTCATCCAAAGTACACATATGTGCATATCTTAAGGTGAGAAATAAGTGTAGAAGTGTTCAATTAACCACCTCTATTTGACTATCTATTTAGAAATGAAATATTGTGGACTAATTCAATTATGTATCCAATCTCTCCCACAAAGATTTAATAATGTGCTAACAAATATTGGGTTGTAATCATTCACAATAGATGTGGATAGCCAAATTGTACCCAAACACAATTGAAGAAAAGGTGCATGGTCTCTTGCACTGTGATACTTTTCTTACAAGAAATTATGATGACAATTTTTGAAAATATGTCAAATACAACAAAATATTGAATTATTATGATGCTTTTTCATAAGGAATCCACTAATTAAATTCATGATAACATATTTCTAAGGTCTTTACAAAACTCTAAGAGGTATAAATCCCAATCTTCATGTTCATGGGCTTGGCAATGCGATAAGGAATGCAAGACTTGATATAGTGCTTGATGTCTAAACACACGAGGCCAATAGAAATTTTGTAGCATTGCCAAGGTCTTTGTAATGATAAAGTGTCCAATATCTTGATGTAGTGCACCCCCTAGATGAGTCATAAGAAAGGTGTACCTTTTGGAACACAAACATATCTAAGCTTGAAAAGAAGCTTGTCACGCAAATACAATTCACCAACATATTTACCTTGTGTGATTGTAGTATAGATATGTATGAAGCTATAATATTTTGAGTAGAAATTCCCTAGTTAGAAAAGTTCTAGTCATGTGAGTTCAACACTATGATGAGTGCATGAACCCAATTGACTAGGGAAATCTAATGCCTTATCATCTTTTCCATTCTTATGCTTGATCACCAAATGGAACTATGGAAAGTATTTCATCCACTTCATGTGACATGGATTCTCTATCTTGCTCTATGTGTGTAGAAACTAAAGTGGCTTATGATTTGAATGAATGATTGTGATCAATTCCTTACCCAAAATATAGTGTTTCCACTAATTAATAGCTTGAACAATGGCATCCAATTCTTTCTCAAAGACCTGGAGTAACATTAAACCATGCCATTGAATGTCTCTAAATTTTAGGTGACTAGATGCTCATGATGAGTAAGAAATATATTATAATATTAAATATATTATAATATCATATTATTATATAATATATAATATAAATATATTATTGTAATATTAATAATATAATATTATATAATATAAATATTATATTATATTATTATATAACATTATACAATAATAATATAATATTATATAATATATATTATATATATTATATTATATTATATGATGTCATATTATAATATATTAAATTATTTTGTATTGTAATATAATATACTATTATTATATTATATTATATTATAATACAACCCACTCAAAATATTTTTTTTAAATTATCCACTTTAATATCATATTGTCTAATTTTTATTTGTGACTAATTATTTAGTTGTGTTTTTTGCCTGATGACCAAATTAGTCATTTATAGCTGTGTTGTAAAAAAATTAGTCACGTGACTAAAAGTTTGGTCACGTGACTAAAATTTTTAGTCACCTGGTCATTTATTTGCCATATTTCTACTAGTGACTATTGCCATATACAATCTAGAATGGTGATTTACCTGTGCTCCTATTGATAGAATTTTTGTAAGAAAATTCTACCTGTGGTAAAATCAAATCCCATCCCTTGGGCTTATCTCCTACTAAGCATCATAGCAGGTTACCCAAACTCCTATTCACCACTTCTATCTATCCATCAGTCTGTGGATGGTGTGCAAAACTGAACTTCAAATCTATCTTCAACTTCTTCCATAATGTCCTCCAAAAATAACCAACAAACTTAGTATCTCGATTTGAAACTATGGTCTTAGGTAGACCATGTAGTCTCACAACCTCCTAAGAAATAACTCTGCAATATGAATAGCATCATTAGTCTTCTTACAAGGAATGAAATGTGCCATCTTTGAGAATCTATCGACCACCACAAAAATGGAATCATGTCATCTCTATGTCCTTGGTAAACCAAGAACAAAATCCATACTAATATCGTCCCATGGCTTGTCTGGTACATGTAATGGATGATACATCCCTGTATTCTGACTTGTTCCTTTTGCCATCTGACACACTCTATAGCTCTACACAAATTTCCTCACATCTTGTTGCAACTGTGGCCAATAATAATTCTCACTAACAATAGCAATGGTTTTATCTCGACCAAAGTGTCTAGCTAATCCCCCACTATGCTTCTCCTTAATCAGGTTCTCTCTCATGGAACTCCTCAGAATGCACAATTGGCTTCCCCTAAACAACATGCCATCTTGGATTATGAAATCCAACCACTTTGTCTTGTCCAAAGTAATAGGTTCTAAACAAGCTTTCCAAGCCTCAGCAAAATTTGGATCTTCAGGATATGAACTTTTGAGCTCATCAAACCCAACAACCTCTATCTTCATTTATATCAACAAATTTTGCCTTCTACTCAAGGCATCTACAACTCTGTTAGACTTCCCACTCCTATGCTTCAAAACAAAAGTATAACTCTACAAAGACTCAACCCATTTTAAGTGCCTTTGATTTAACTTTCCCTGACTATTAAGATACTGCAAAGCCTAATGATCAATATATAAAACAAACTCTTTTGGCAACAAATAATGCCTCCATTTCTTCAAAGCCTAAACTATAGCATAAAACTCCTGATCATAAATAGAATGCTTTTTCTTGGCATCATTAAGCTTCTCACTGAAATAGGCAATGGGATTATAACCTTCTTGGCTCAAAACAACTCCTATAGCACTACCACTAGCATCGCAATCTACCTAAAATACCTTATTGAAATCTAGAAGTGACAAAACAGATTGCTCTGTGACTTTCTGCTTCAATATATAAAAACTCTTGTTTTCTCCTATAGTCCATTTAATCTCTTTTCTATCCCCTCTCATTGTCTCAGTTAGTGGTGCACAAATGCTACTAAAATTCCTAATAAACTTTCTATAAAAACTTGCCAAACCATGAAAAGATCGTACCTCTATAGCACTCCTTGGCATAGGCCATTCAATGATAGCCCTTACTTTTTCTAGGTCCATCTTAAGACTTTTCTTTGAGATAACAAATTCCAAGTATGGCAACTCCTTTGCAAAACTAGACTTCTTCAAATTAATCAACAACTTCTCCTCCCTTAGCTTCTCTAAAACTCTTCTAATATGCATTAGATGCTCATCCCAAGTCTTACTAAAAATCAAAATGTCATCTAAATAAACAATAACAAAACTTTCCAAAAATTCTTTTAATACCTCATTCATGAGCTGCATGAATGTGCTCAATGCATTGGTTAGCCTAAATGGCATGACTAACCACTCATACAAACCTTCCTTTGTCTTGAAGGTTATCTTCCATTCATCTCCTTCTTTGATTCAGATATGGTAATACCCACTCTTTAGGTCAATCTTCATGAAGTACTTGGCTCCACTCAAACAATCCATTATGTCATCCATTCTTGGCAATGGAAATCTGTACTTGATCATGATCTTGTTGATGGCTCGGTAATATGTACACATTCTCCACTCTCCATCTTTCTTCGGTGCTAGTACTATAGGTACTACACATGGACTTAGGCTCTCACTTATCAATCCCTTCCTTAACAGCTCATGAACTTGTCTGTTCAACTCTTCATTCTATGGGCTGCCTTATTCGACAAACTAGCTCTTGGTATCAAATCCATTTGGTGACTTATCTTCCTCACCAATGGTAAACCTTCTGGTACATTATCAGAGATAGTATCCTAAAATTCTTCCAATAGATTTGAGACTTCTATTGGTACATCTTCACATTTCTCTTAACTAATCTTAGGAATCAATGCAAAGCAATGACGCTCATGCTTCATACCCTCCAAAAATTTACTACCATCTACCAAGCAAATTCTAGTAGTACTACATACCTTTTTTTCCACCTCCTTCAAGGGCTTCAACTTATGACGAACTCCATCCTTTGTTTGGGAATATGTGTTTGCATGGCCATCATGGACAGCGCACCTATCATACTACCACAACCTCCCCAATAACATATGACATGCATCCATTTGTATGATGTCACACATCACCTCATCATGGTAGTCTCCAATCTTGAACTTGACTAAACATTGTTCATTGACCAAAGCTCTATGGTCCTTTTGCAACCATGCAATCTGGTATGGATGTGGATGCTTTCTTCTTGTCAACTTCAACTTGTTAACCATCTCCTCTAAAACAAGATTGTCAGTGCTTCCACTATCAATAATAATATCACAACACTTACCTTCACATTTGCACTTGGTGTAGAATAAGCTCTTCCTCTGATCTGGTTCTTTCTCCTCATTCAACAAGGTTCTTCTGACAACTAGGGTTTCTCCCATTTTAGCATCTTTAGAATGCTCAGACTGTGCATCTTCATCTACATGCGCAACTCGTGCATTACCTTTGGGTCTTTTATTTATCCTTCCTTGATGTTACGAACACTCGTATGCTCGATGCCCTTCTTCTCCACATTGGAAACTGGTTCCTCTGAAACCTCCTCTTCCTCTTTTCTCACCATTGTTCTAGTCACGAGGATTGTAGCCATTATCCCCTCTCTGATTTTGATTGGTGCTAACTTCTTCACTTTTCTTTTGATCTTCATTTCGGTATCCATAGGATCTTCCACCAGTCCTTTTGCCTTGACCTCTTCCTCTTTGCTTTCTTTTGAATCTTTTATTCAGCTTCTCCTCCACCTTCAAGGTAAACTAGTATGCATCTTCTATGGTGGTCATTCTAACTAGGCTCAGCTCCTCTTGAATACTTGGCCTCAACCCATTAATGTAACAAGCTATCTTCTCCTTTTTGGTTTTTGTGCATGGTCTATCCTGATAGTAATCTTATAAAACTCTTCTGTATACTCCTTGATAGACTTGTTACCTTGCTTCAATCCTTGTAGCTTCTTCAACAACTCCATCTCATAGTCCACAGGAATGAACTGCTTCTTCAGTTTCTCCACCATCTAATCCCATCTAGTAATCTTTCATTTTCCTCTCCTATTTCTCTCTAACTGGACCTCCTTCCACCAAATAATGACATGGCCCTTCAACTTTATCTTTACAAACTTGACCTGATCTGGGTCCGCCACATCTTCATACTCGAAATATTCTTCCACGTCATTGATCCAATCAATAAGTTGTTCTAGATTCAAATCTCTAGAATAGGTAGAAACTTCTATTTTGGGCCTCTTTCCAATCTTTGAAATGGCCCTCAACAACCTAACTTCTACAGGATCTCCTACAACTTCTTGTTCTTCCTCAGATAGCTCTTCTTCAGCTTCACCCTCGCTTTCTTCTCTTATTCTCAGCTCAAACCCTCTTTGTAGCTCCTCTTGCAATGCATCAATCTGCCTTTGCAAGGATCTAAAACCCTCTTCTATCAAAGCATTTCTTCCAACATAGTTTCTTTATGGAGGCATCTTGATCTTCATAGAAAACCCACAACCTCAGGTCCTGGTGTAAACTGCCTCATGGTCGGTGATCTGTCTACACACTCAGGAACCCTTGCTCTGATACCATTTGATTAAGGGGGGAAAATCACAAAACACAACAACAAAAATTGTACATAGAAAATGGAATATTATTTTATTGATTTAGACAACTCATTACATTACAAAAGCTCAAATACAATCAAAGGATGAATCCTCCATAGGCTGCAACACACAACAGCTTCGCTATCTCTAGACTCTGGAATCATCTACCTTCTGTAACCCCAAATCAACTAGGGTTTCTATTTTCTCACCTTTTCTTAACTCTAAACTTTCCCCCATATCTCTACTACTTCCAAGGGTTCCCAAAAATGGTTATTAATAGCCCTTTTTGGCAGCCAACAACCAAATTTCAAAATTTACATCTCCTTCCAAAAACAGGTCAACTTCTAGGAGCCATAACATTTGATCTGGGTGTTTGATTGACGAACCGTCTGAAGCGTCGAAAAGCTCGCAGAGTGCTCTATGTGCTAAGAACTAGCTCTGTTGGTTCCACCCATCTTTGGGACTGTACAGGGCCATTTAGTGCCTCAAAGCTAAATTTGAATAATTTTCAGGCATTTTTCGAGAAACAAAAACTTTAATCTCTTTCAACTCACAAATGATCTTTGTGTGATTCCTTCACCAAAGGTCTTATTTTTCATTTATGAAGCTTCCTATAAATTTTTGCTTCAATCCATGCCCAAATGCAAACTTTCCAAAAATAGTTGTTTGCTATTTTTAACAGTTTGAAAAAAATGAAAGTTCTACATCATTATTCAATCAATTATGGAACTAGAAATGCTAATTTTCATAAGAAATGGAAACATCATCAATGATTTTGAAATAACATTTTTTTTTGGCTGATGCAAGATTGCTCTTACACCTCTGGATGCTCCTGCATCAAAATCACAACCAAAGGGAGGTTGATCTTGTGCTATTGTTTTCTATGGAAAGATCATCTTGAATTAGGCCTTTTATCAAACCCTAGGTTAATCAATGCACTAAAATCTAGATTTGCAAAGATCTGATTATAACAGGAGATGTAGAGTAGATATTCAAAAACTAATTTCATAAGAGTGATTAGAGATATATTAGAACCTATGTCCTAGAAGCTAGAAATTCAGAGGACTATGGGACAGGTGTCGAAGTCCAGAAAGACAAAATCATCAAAAACTCAAAACTGGAGAAATGTTGCAGAGAGTGTCCTAATGCCAGATTCAATACCTATTTGAGTATGACTTTAGGGTGGATACCAAAGTCTTCTGCAGAGGAATATCCACAAACTTCTTTCAGATCTTAAAACCCTTTCCCTTACACAACCTTCCTATACCTTTATCTCTTCATATTTCTCACCTGTAATGTGCACACAAGAAGGAAAGGGGTTTGGGGGTTGTGGTGTTTAGGGATTTTCCTTAGTCAAATCTTGGGATAGCATTCAAGCTTCCCAACACCATTGTTAGAGAGTGTGTGCCCTAGTAAGATAGAGGTTAAACAAAATCAATGATAGAATGATTCAAATAACAATGATATCATCTTGGAGGTCAAGCCCTTAAGAGAATGGAGATCCTTCAACTCATAATGAGATGTATGATGATTCCAGATCTGCAACAACACACAATACAAACACAAATCTATAACAATAACACCATGAATGCTTTGAATGCTCTTTGCTCCAAGATCATAAGTTTTCTATATCCAGCTTAACTCAAAATGAATTAATAAAAGAGCTTATATATTCTTTCCCGCTAACATTTGTAAATTAAATCAAAAGAGCCAACAAGGAGAGACCCATTTAAAGGTCCTATGTTGACATGCTTTAAAATTTGACCTGACCAATCAGAGAGGACTTGGGTGCGGGCACCCAAGTCCCAAGGCACCTTTTTTGTCTAGGGTAAGGCATTAAATGGGCCCATAGTTAACAATTGTCATGGGTTTCAAGGTATTTTCCATCGAGATGAATATTTTGCATCCATAATGTAATCATGGGGACCTAGGAGCTAAACTAGGAGGTAAAAAGGCATATGTCCACCTTTTACTCCATAAAACCTACTTTTTTAAAGGTTAAAGTATTCATATTTATAATTTTTTTATCCACCTTCAATTCTTTAGAATAAGGAAAGGTTATTTTCCTTTATTTGAGTGATTAAATTTTTTGTTTCACTTGATTTGTTGTTGTCAGTTTTTAGTTTTGGCATTCAAAAATTTAAAAAAAAATTAAAAGTTCTCCCAAGCCCTTGAAAATTTTCCAAATAAGTTACATGATGGTTAAAGTGGATTCCCCAGGCTATTTATAAGTAAAGGGTATAACTACATTTTTTATTAGGTAAGTTTCGTTTCTGGTGTGAAATTCTTGTAGATCCATTAATATGCTCGACATGGTTTTTGTATGGTATTTGGAAGAATTTTTAAAAGATTATTTTTCAGTTTTGATTCTTTCTTTGGTTATTTTATTTTGTGGATCTACGAATGATTAAAGGTAGTGAATTGGCATAGGTGGTAATTGGTTGTGTTAGCATGTGAAGATACTAATTGTCCCATTCTAAGAGTCATTCATGTGAGCACAATCTCTTAGAATGTGATAGGAATTGAGAAATAATTTAAGGCTTGGAGTGGCCATGCTTCCTCTAGCTATATTGGATTATATCTAAGGTTAAGACAAGAAATATCTAATTCATAATTTAATAAAACCTGGGTTCATTTAACTAATAGAGAAAATATTTGAAAACAACATTATTTTCCACACTCTATGGGATCATATCTAGAGCTTGATATAAATGTTTAAAAGAATACATCTATTGTTATGGGTGTTACTTGAGATAGACATGTCTTCTTTAACTCCACTTTGTGTCTTGGATGATAAAGGTGAAGACACTCCTTGCCTCAATCTTTCATTTCTCTTCCTCTTATGTAATTGTGTTCTTGTGGGAGACCAATTTGTGGATTAAACAATGCTTGATGGTGTTGTGTGTTTATGCCCAACCTTGTGTGTCATGTTTTTGTTTGATAACCATTGTACCCATCTCATAGTCTAGTGGGGTGGGCCTCAAGATACAACATTGGTCAAGCGGTAGATAATTTATCTCTATTGGTTTGTGCATTTGGAACCATGGTGACATATTTTGTAGTTTGTGCAAGGTTTAGTTAGTTCTAATGTTGGTTGTATCTTTCTATTGCTTTGTATAACTGATAAGTTATAAATTGATATCACTTATAATCTTTGGTTAAGTTATAATAAGTTCCTTTGATCCATCTTTGTATTTTATAATAACCCATCCATGATTAAGGATAATGATATTTTGTTGTAAGCATGCAATATTGATATTTGAATTGAATTTGTATTGTGTCTTGTATTGAAAATCTCATATATTGTAAAGTCCTAATTATATGTCACTTAGGCCTAATTTACACTCATGTTGGAAAATGGCCTATTGAACACAGTATACTTTGAAAATGATGTCATGGATATGAGGAATTTAATACTACTACATTTTTATACTTATCTCTTAATATTTGGGAGTTGTGCTTGAATATGTGTATCTTGGGTCACATGATTCTAAAAAGATTACTTGCTTGTGAATAATAGTATTTATTTGAAATTTAAATAATGGATTTTGTGAATTTTTAACATTATTTGTTTAAGTTTAAACATGTTGTATTTCAATAGTGGAAACAACTTATAAATAACACTAATCATGTGGAGATTATGATGTGTTTCATGTTAGGCCATTTTGGCTTGCCTTGGCTTGCCATTAACTAGTAATTCATCTTTTGAACCTTGGTAGATGATTGTAAGGTTTTAAACCTAGTTCTAGGAGTTAAATTATCTATTAGACCTATTTATGATCCCTTGTCCTTTTTTAGAATCAAATTTGGAGTCAAAAGGGATCCAACATGTTCAAATTTTATATTCTTGATTGTTTACATTCACCTAGTTTGCCATGGGGTAATTTTGCATGACTAGGGGTGATCCCTAAAATAAAAAGTTGATCCAAAGAATTCTAGGGAATTTTTAAACTATAAAAAATAATGTTCCTTCTAAAAAAGAGGCAACCCTATCATAGTGGGTAGTTGCTAACCTTTTTTAGAAAATTTTCCTACACCTATGTTGATTCTTGGGGTCTACCTTAACTTTCTATTTGTAGTGCAGAAAAACTACTCCTTAATCAAATACCTTTGATCGAGGGAGTTGATCATAAACACTACACTTGGGCTTGGCTATCTAACATGTTAGATGTTAAGTAAAACTACTCTAGATCACTACAAAGTTACTATGAGTCCCAATCAAAGCAATACA